>OU862892.1:18548110-28548110 GCA_917880725.1 Selenia dentaria | reverse complement strand
GAAGTTACGCGTGACACGAAACTTATAGTGACTGGTTAGTAAAATTAAGGAAAATTTGCCGTTTATTATAAAATTTATTCATTTATTCTTATTTTTGTTGTACTGTTCAAGTACATAAATAAGGTCTAAACTTTTCGAGTAACTATCAATAAATACGTTAAATTTTTCATTCTATAAAATATTTTAAATAAATGTTCTTAGGATTTCTGTTTTGTTCCTTCATAACTATGGTTACCATCTCTAAAATTTTACAACCAGCAGGGATATTATGTTCTCAGTTGCTAACAAATGTTGATTGAAATCTTGAAAAATGGCCGAAAACCCCGAATTTTTGAGCCCAGAACCCGGACATGACAACAGATTTTTTAAACAGTCAGTGTAATAAAAAATGTCGTACATCACCTTTCTTTTTATTTTCAGAACTTTAAATTAAATATAGTCATCTTTTATCATCATTCAGTTTCAGTTTGTTTCAGTTAGTTACAAAATGTGTTAATAATCAGTTAGATATTTTTATTTAGACTTTAAGTTTTTAAACCCGGACTACAAATGAAACCTCGCCCGGACGCTCCCCGGACGCCCTCTAAACTAGGATCAGATGATGCGGTCGAAGTTGGTGTCACACTAGAGCTAGAATAACGAGTGTCAAGAACAGCTGCCAAATACACCGTGAGACACATAGGTAGGGAAATATTTTGATCCTAAGGGTGGTAGATAGCCAGGCGAGTATATTACCACTAAAAGTATAAACATTAGGAAAAAAAGTTCGGAACAAAAGTTGTAGAGAATAAACGAATTCGTTAAGAATGGATTGATGCATTTTATTGATTAATCTAATATTTTTCAAGAGCTATTGGCCGCGATAGAAAACCCGGTTCATTAAATGGACATTGGTTCATTTACAAAAAAGTTTATTGAAAACAAAAGATGCGAAATTTTATTATCTATAATAATATTGTCTATGATTTTTGCCCTAAAGTGCATAGTTTTTGAGATATCGACAGAAAACGTTTTTTTTTCAATATGGTGATTGTGGCGTCACCTGGATCTGTCAGTATTTTGTGATTTTATGCTCAGTAAGCACACCTAACCTAAAAAAAATAGGATCGCAAATTTAGTGGAAAGTTGACCCAAAAAACGTCTATTTTTACTGGCCTACACAGTCCATTACGATGTTGCCTTCATTGAAATCTCAAATCCTAGATAGGGTTCCATCCAGCGTCTGATTGGCAGTCGAGCCTCACTACCCCCGAGCTATTAAAGCTTCAGCATAGACAGGTGTGTCACGTATGGTCCGTTCACAAAAAGTTGTCCCATGGGTGCAAACAAAAATGTGTTCAATGCCTTTGGGATAATGATAAACGAGACTTCTAGAAGACTTCTTGTGGTGAACGGTCTGCACCATCAAGTTTGAAAGAGTGGCCAGTCTCACCAATTGTTATCATGTACAATATCTCATCTTACCGTCTTTAATACACTCGTAAGTAGGTAGACCAACCGAATTACTACACCAGATTGTTATACGCACAAAATTCAAAAATAGATAAACAAAATAACAACTCCAGTACTTTAAGATTTAAAACACACTGTGCATTTATAACACTTGATAGATCTAGCCGCCTAACAAATACAATCCCTATTATGTTATTTTTTAAAACATTTTATACCTTTTTATTAAATATTAAATACTTGTAATGAAAAGTATGTAAATGTAAACTCGAAAGAACTTCCTTCTACAGATTGTAAACGCAAAATGAGCTTACCAGCTGACCCGCCCCCGGCTTCGTTAGCGTAATCTGTCTTCATATTTTATATATGAACTAGCCGGCCGCCAGCGGCTTCACTCGTATCAAGTAGCTCAGTGACATACCGAAAGCAGCTCCACTTACCGGGTCCAATTGTGTTTTCAAACCATCCAGGAAAACTAATAATTAATAAACGTCGTTTAGAAATAATTATATGTCGGCAAAAAAGTTTATGTTTAACGATATTTAATATTTACTAAATCTTATTCGTGAGTTTCTAACTCACGTACAAAGTTAACACATGTACAAAATAATAAGATTCAATAAATATTAAATATCGTTAAACAAAAAAACTTTTTTGCCGAATTTAAAATAGGAGGAAATTTTTCAATTCGACCGTACCTATATATTTTTATGTTTGTTCGCAGATAACTTTGTTGTTTACAAGCCAACTTTCGTGGTTATTTTTATTTGCTAGAGTATATTTCCAAGATGGTACCATGTAAATTTCATGAAATTCGGGTTAATAGTTTACACTCAAATAACTGAAAAGAGTTTTGCCTGTTTTGATGATTTGATAATATCATCATTGACGGTGAATGACATCGGTCTCGTCAGTAACAAGGGTCTCCAAAACTAGAGAAAAAAAAATACCAAAAAATGGAACCGACTTCAACACTAAGAAATAACTTGTCGAAGTTCCATTATTTGGTAATTTAAATAAAAATTAAAGTACGAGTATAAGCAAAAAAAAAAAAAAAATTAAAAAAAAAACAGTTAAAATAAAATCAAGAGTCTATCGATATACACACATTGAAGTAAATGATATGAAAGCCTATCAAGTATTTTTGCGCGATGCGCGAACAAACAGAAATACAGACTAGAAAACAAAAAAAACTGTTTTGTATTCTAATAATTTCTTATGTATTACAAACATATTGTTCTTAATTCTTTTTCTTAGTTCTCATTAATTTTGTACAGACACAACCATGGTTAAAATTGTATTATATTTTATACGGACCGATAAGGCGTTGTCGTGTATACATTGTTTATTATGGTTTTTACCAAAGCGGGTATTTTGCATTATCTATAATTCAGTAACATATATTGGATACCTAAACAACTAGTTAATGAACTCTTGTTTAATCTGTGTCTACACTTACTGTAGGTACATTGTACTCCAATCTGTATACTCATTTAAATACAATATAAATTAATTTGCTTAAATATTTCAATCAAGTCTGGGTACAATGAACCAAATTAAGAAAAGGAAAAATACACTTCCGGTCTGTTCATCTTGGACGCACACTTAAACACACTCATCCTTTTAACACCATTACTCAGCGTAGTTCAATGTAATTCTATTGGTATATGTTTCATATCTAGAAACTTAGCCAAACTCGAGATATCATCGTTTGAATGTGCAGGGTCAGGTTAAGTAAATTCGATCTTCCGCTCTAGGATAAGTAATTATTCAATCTAAAATTACAAAACGTTATTATAGTTTAACTAAGCAGGCGTTAGAGCGGCAGAAATCATAAAATAATAACAATGTGAAAATTATTAAATCATGTAAAAAACGGTGTAAAGTTTTTATTATGTTATTAATACATGCAATATAAGTACACGTACCAAATTGATACTCAATGATGTCATATTAGCAAAGTCTACATGAGTTTATCAGTGTTGTTTATATATAAATGGGAATATACAATAACTGGTCATTATTTGCTAAGTAGATACCTATTGCGCTAAAATACGAGAGAATGTCTATTTTGAAATACTATCAAGCAATTTTTTTAAAATACTATCAAGGTTACAGCACGGGCAATCTAAGGACTGAGGATAAGTTCCACACAGCTCATGACAGTTGCATTACCACCCAGAATTTAGAACTAAAGTTAGGCTTGGAACTGGCCACATCTATCCCGATAGATTGGTTGATAAGTTTCGATCGCTAAGTCATTTCTTTTGTTACATTGCTCTTCAACGAGCTATGGCGAGGGCTATGCTCGGGGTTTCTCTACGTGATCGAATCGGAAATGAGGAGATCCTTAGAAGAACGAAAGTCACTGACATAGCCCAAAAGATTAGCCAGTTGAAGTGCGCAGGGCACATAGCACGCAGAACAGATGGCCGATGGGCCCGGAAGGTTCTGGAGTGGAGACCACGGTTCGGCAAGCGCAGCGCTGGTCGTCCGCCGACACGGTGGACAGACGACCTGATAAAGGTCGCAGGACGACGTTGGATGTAGGCCGCTTCCAACCGGTCCTTTTGGAAAATCATGGGGGAGGCATATGTTCAGCAGAGGACGTTCTACGACTGAGATGATGATGATGAGTGCTCTTCAAAACTGACACAAATTCTTATGATCAATATCTTGTCAAGAATATACTCCAACCTTAGCGAAAGAGAGAGCTGATACTACAGCCAAACCACTCTCGCAGATCTGTCATCCGGCCTTCCAGTTCCGGAAATCTGCCCTTGAATAATGAGTTGAAAAAGGATTCTGTACTTTTTATTTCTCATGGAATGACCAAAGCCGACTTTCTTCGCTTAACTCATGGCTCGATTGCTAGTAACACCACACGCCATATTTTCGAAATACGACGTATCCACATCTCGAATGCTTCCAATTTCCTCTCGGTATTCTGTTAAATCGTCGAAGCTTCTACAACGCAGAGTGATACAGACAATACGTAAAAACGCACTGTAGGAAGTCTCAATTTCAAAGCGAGATTCCTATAGAGAGCACCTTACTTAACCAACTACTATATGTACTTGAAAGGAGATACACTTTCAGCTGTTTCTTTTCCTATCATATTCCTATGCATTGGGTATTGATCAGGTTTCTTAGAAATCAGCGTTCTTTTCATCGTTATCCATCCCCACGAGGGGTAACCGCGGATCACAGCTAGTATAGTATAAACCAGCCCCCACTCTCGATTACTAAGCATGACATTATTCTTGCATCATAATTTATATTTGTGAGCTTTAATTTGTTTTTTTTTTTTTTTTTTTTTTTTTTTTTTTTTCTTTCTCACTTCAAATGGATTTTGCCAAATGTGATGCAATTATAAAAATCTAACCTCTGATATTTCAGCGTTCGAATATTTATATAGGTATAGCCACTATAATCGTAGTCAAGTGTTACTATAAAATACAAATAGCTCACGCGGGCACAAAATTAAACGTAAACAGTGGGAAAGGTATTAATAATAAATTTTAGCAAAAGAAAACTGGTCTATCATCATCATCGTTGTCAGCATGTTCCAGGCTACTTCCAAAAATAAATTCTGCTATCTCTAAGAAAACGTAACAATAACAAAAATAATATCAGTCTTTATAGAGAAGATCAGAGCTGAAGATTACAATAAGATTAACTTTAAATAAATTTGTTAGTAGGGGAGAATTGGCCGACCTACCGCATCGTATCATGTCATGGCAAGCCGATGCGCGATGCTAACGTGCTTAATTATTATCGGCGCGCGATAGCGCATCGAGTGTCTCGAGTAAGACACCGCGCGTGCCGAGGCGATACGCGATACAATGTTTTCATTTGCGTGAAAGCTATTTTGTTACACGACTGGTTGATGTAACTAAGAGATCTTTCCTGTGTAAAGGAGACTAATCAATAATATGCTCGCCTCTATTCGGTTTGCAATGCGTTTTGATACTGCTGCGGTTTGTATAGAGACTGCATAACATTTAGTTGTAAAACATTTGACTTATGTAGTAGCCTTACATGTCTATCTAGGTCACAGTTAGCTTGTTTTGTAATCGTCCATGTATTAAATACTAGAAAGATTGATTCATATAAAAAATCTCTCCAGGGGTTGCTTTACGGAACTCTAGTCTCGGAAAATAACATTAAATATTTATCCATCGTATCCACGTAAAATATAAATCCAGCCTTCGTCATTTCACTTGACTTCCAATGTTTTTATTTTTTAGGTCAGAGTGACATCGTTAGATTATGAGATAGTAAGATTTTATATTATTGACGTTCACCTGATGGCCATTAAACACATCTGCTCATAACAGTAACAGATCCACATAAAACTTTGATCGACAAGATTTTGTACCGCCCTGCGCTGCGCTCCACACCCTCGTAGGCAAAAGATGTTATGCCTCACAATGCCCAATAATTTCACTGTCTACCATGCACTTCAAACCAAACACAGCGATGCTGGCACATAGCTGCTTGGTGGCGGAATAACTCGCAAAGCGGTGGTGTCTACTCAGACGAGTTTTAGCATACGAAAAAATCACCTAGTAAATGCTAAGAACTTTTATAGTAGGTAGGTAAAACTAAACTTTAGATCTTTATAGTATGTGAACTAACAGTTATAACTGTAATACTAAGACGTTTGTGCGATGTTAGCAGCCAAGATTGATAAGGTTATTTTCAATTAAACAACGTAATAACTACAATAATAACCTTGAAGCGATGATAACTCAATGGTTGGCGTGGTCGGCTAACGTCCCGAAAGGCGCGGGTTCGAACCCCAACAATGAGCATGAGCTTTGGAGACAACATCGTGAGGAAACCATAGCATGGTGGTAGGGCATTTTCTAGCTCGTGATCGCCTGGCTAGCTACCACCCTCTTGTAGAAAATCTGTTGACAAACACCTGATGGTGTGTTCCGGCAGCCTCACTCGAGAGCCAGTGTGCCATTACAGCTGGTAGCATTTGCCACCATCTTCGGCTACAGCGTCACATAACATCAAGTGACCTGGTAGCCAAATACCTAGACTGTGAACTTTAAAAAAAAAAACAAAACAAAAAGTGAATAGAATATTACTAGTTCTTGAAGTGTAGAAGTTGCTTTTTAAGGGGTATAATTTATTATGTGTCGCATAGATGTAATTAATCAAAATATAGTTTTAAATTCCCTACCGACTAGCTTGCCTAAGGAGCCCTGTGGCGCCCTCGTGATTGCTCCTGAGTGTTACGACCTGCGCCCGCGTCAAAAGTTTGCGCCGAGTTGGGAATAAATGACTCTTGTGCCATACCTATAGCGAGTTAAGAGACGAAATTTTTGTCAGAGATAGTTGAATAACCAAGAAATCTGATACATAAACATTCATGTCAAATATATTAGTAAAATGTTATGTTACACGAGGACAAACTTGACGTAGCCGAAAAATACAGAATTGATGTGGAAAAAAATTGTAATTTAAAAATTTTACATTAATACCTATAGGTTTTTTGCAGTAATTAAATAGTAAAAACACATATCTATCTAATTACATTCAAATATTTGAATTCGTAGAAGAAATAATATCATAAAAAAAACTTGCAATCTGACCACAAAAATTAAGTTTTATCAATAAATAATGCTTCCCAAGACAGGATTTTGATTTGATATTTATAAATATTTTAAATGTCTAGAACAGAAATATTATTTTTACCTAGTAACATATGCTTAGGTTATTAATAATTACATGAAAAATAAGAGCTACTTTGAAATTTCGGCCAATAATGATTTTTTTTTCAACTTGGGGGCCCATTTTCTAGACTTAGACATGGTGATTTCCAAAAAAATTTTTTTTGTATGAAATATAAATTTTCTTGTTGGTTTTTTTATTTTATTGAAATTCTTATTAGAAATCCTACAAACCAAACTAGGTTTCAATGAATAATTATATATCAGAAATATTTAAAAAAAATTACAAGTTTTGAATTTTTAGTACAAGCGAATTTAACTGTCACGTGACTTCGATTTTTTATCGATCCTGACATGATATGGCGTATTTATCATATTCTGAGTGGGTGTAATTACTTGACAACATTATTTCTGTGATATTGTACAATGTAAAAGTATAATCTATTCAAAATAAAGCAAATTATAACCAATCATAACAATGAGAAATTAGCTTACCGAGTGTTGTCGGTTCGTGACAAATTTATATCGTAAAATTTTGATGTCAGAACTTAAATCACATATTTACAGTATTCCTTACACATTCACGATCATATTCATGTTTAATTTGTATCAAAATCATGAGTTTAACCCGATTGATTCACTAAAAACTATAGCACAATACATAACCTCGCCGCCAAACACAGATGAAAATATAAACATTGATTATATTTTTTTTTAAAGTTCACAGATAGAACATGTCCGTGTGTAGTGTTGCCATAGAAAGAAAATATATTACGCTAAAGAATTAAACTCTATGGTTAAACATTGGGATGACTTTAAAAAATAAACAAAAGAAAAACGCGCGTGACACTTACTTGCAACAATTGTTGCGCCGACACTTTGGACCTCAAAAATCCTTGCAGTTTTGTTGCGCGGGCAAACTAGTCGCTACAGAGCCAAACAGTATATAGGGGTTTGTTTTTGGAACATTTTAAATTATCACTTTATGTATATTATCTGTGAACAATAAGTAAAGCATAGACCGAGGTTTAAGGATAATTAAAAATTAGTTTAAGAATATTTAGCACAAAATTGTGATTTCATTATGTTTGTGACTGAAAATAAGGAAGGGCTATGCATCAAAATACCAAATAATTAGTAATTATTAGGATTTATTTCAAGATATGGGTGGTTTTAGACCAGATAAGTACATGCGACTTCCTTATAAAAATTTCGTCTCAGGTATCCGCGACGGCGAGGCGCCGCTAACATAAATGGAATTGTGAATAAAGCCTCGACCACGGTGAGCGTTCAATGTTTAAATAAATTTAATCTGTATTCGCATGCGGCATACAGTTCATTACGATCAGTATCATATAAATAACATGTCAGCACTTCAATATAAAAATTATGAAATGGTGTGTGTGTGTACGCGGTTTAATAAAGTGATGTTATAAATAGATGTGCATCGAATAATTTGCTCATATATTTTATTGTTCTGCGATCTGTGAAGTGACATTTGGATCGGAAAGTATGTAAGTGTTTTTTTTTTAATTGCCCCCTCAAATATTTTAACATTTCTATCCTGAATAATTTTAGTTTAACTTCAAATTAATAGAACTTAACTCCTTCGACAATATTGTTTTAAAATATTTGGCTATAAATTATTAATTTTTGATTTTTTTTATCACTTAAAAATCAGCCTAAATTCTTAACTTAGTAATTAATTTAGGTACTTATTTTGACATCATTTTTGATGGTATTTTTATTTGTTGTTTTTTTATACATTGAGCTTTCTTAACGATTGATAATTTCGATTTCGCAGGCCGGGTTGGTCGCAAAACCCTTTCTGGGCTGATGAAACGGACGCTGAGTCCGATGTAGAAGCGGGTGGTAGTCTACCGCTAACACAAGCAGCTCCACCTCCATCGGAAAAGAAAAAAGAAGGCGGTGCGAGCACTGCGAACAAGAAACGAGCCAACAGCACTTCGTCAGCACCGAAGAAAAAGAACAAGACGGTTGAAAAAAACTCTGAAACTGAAGATTTGTCCCTAGGACAAAATTTATTTCTTGAGGTAAGATACATTTTGTTATCTATTTACATTATTTCATAGTGAGTAATATTATAATATATTATTTTTGTACTCAATTGCACTTATCACATATAAACTGAATTGAATATGGTGTCATTAAACGCTTGTGCATAGAGTGGTCTAAAATTAAAATATTTTGATACTTCTGTACTACGAGTGTGTGCGATATTTAATTGAAATCCTTACAATAACTTTATTTCGTATATTTTAGGAGGCGGTTGAAAGCAGCTTGAAGCAGTTGAAGCCGGTTCGAGCGGCATCACTGCAAAGCTTCTTGTCTCAGCGCGGGGCGAGCGGCTACACAACTCAGCGAGATCTCGTAAGAGCTGGTGAATACTACATCGAATTGAGGGTTTACAACTGTCGTGAAGCGGAGACCGAGCCAGCCGACGAGCGTTGGAAGAGAGCGCTCGTCACCCTCAAGCTGTGCACTGATGCAGACACAGCTGTCTGGCGCGCTGTGTCCAGCCTTGTGCAGGCTGGTAAACAAGAATTTAAATCTATTCAGCCTATTATGTATCCGAAACCGCGCTGATGATATTTTTACATTTTTATAAATAAATACCATATATCTTTCGATTTTATAAGCCTAATTTACTTACTTTTGTTTCCTTTACAGCATACATATATGAAATACTGAAATGTCAAATGCAAATACTGAAATACAAATATTGAAATTCAAATACTGAAATTATAAACTCAAAATTTGAAATGACAAAACTGATTTAAAACTTAATTCATATATTATTATTTTTTATCAATTAAACATTATTAAGCAGATTTTGTAATTGAATGTTTCAGTTCCTAGTTGATTTCATGGCTTGGCTGTAAAAAAATAATTAGTTAATCATAGTTGTTACGTACTTACCTTGGTTTATTTACAGCTCACAAATATCAAATACTGAAATGTCAAATGCAAATACTGAAATACAAATATTGAAATTCGAATACTGAAATTATAAACTCAAAACTAGAAATGACAAAACTGATTTAAAACTGAATTCATTTTTTAATTCATAATTGAATGTAACAACATTGACATTTCAGTAGCTAGTTGATTTTTGTGGTTTGGTTGTAAAAATATTATAATTAGTTTAACATAGTTGAAGTTAATTTAGCACTTATTTACATATCAGAAAAACAGAAATCTATGAACATAGCCTACTTTATCTTGCTCTTCTATAATTAATATGACTATGAAATTAATTCACTATTTGAATAAAATCTAAGCGTTATAACTATATAGAGACTGAGATTTACTATTTTGAATATTGATACGCGGGTCGCATTCTGAGTAGGATCAAAATGGTATTTTGTAATGAGTGCGGGGTTTATGTTTCTCACATATCTTCACATAAAAAGTCACTTTATCATAAATCAAAGTGTCTCCTTAACTCAGAGTTTCAAAATGTGCATATAATCGCTAGCGCCTTCAAAAACAGAATAGTGAGTTACAGAATAAATCCTGATACGGAAGATATCATCACAGCGCCTGAAATTTTCTTGAATAATATTTGCGCAACGGTCAATGAACTAATAAGAAAGTCCTTGTCTAAACACAATGCTTTAAAAGTCAATATGGAACTATTTGTGTCATATTATTTACCAAAAAACAATGAAAAGTCTATAAAGTCTTTTAACGTTCAATTTACTACAGTATTTCACAATACGGATTTACCTTCATTTTACAAAGAATTTTGTGAAAAGTTGATATCTAAATGCTCAGAATTTGAACAGTCAGAATCCGGATGGGCGATAGAATCTGTCAATTATTTAGAATTGAATATTAACAAATACAACCCGTTAAGAGCGGGTACTTATATTAAATTACCGAATAAAATACAAAATACTAAGTCATGTATAAACATTAATAATGTGAATGATAAAAAATGCTTTTTATGGAGCATTATTGCGCACATGTATCCTGCAAAGAGAAATCCAAACAGAGTAACATCATATCCGCACTATGAAAACATTCTGAATATTTCAGGTATGAAGTTTCCTGTGAGTTTAAGTGATATTAAACTATTTGAGGAGAACAATCCAAATATTTCTGTAAATGTGTATGGCTTAGAGAAAAACTGTGATGTGTCCGGACCTCTTTATAAAACAGCTCATCGAAAATTAACACATGTGAACTTACTTTTAGTGCAAAATCATAGTCAAAACCACTACTGCTTTATAAAAAATTTTGAAAAACTTATACATAAGCAGCTTACAAAACACAGAAGCAAAATATTTTTATGTGATGAGTGTTTTGTTTATTTCGAATCGCAAGAAAAACTTTATGGCCACATTTGTGTGCGAGTTAAAACAGTATTGCCTCCTTCAGGAAGTAAGTTATCGTTTTCACACTTTGAAAGAACTCGAAATATCCCAATTGTAATATACGGTGATTTCGAAAGTTTACTTAAAGAATATTCTGATAAAAACAAATCACAGCATGTTGAAGGAATACAAATACATGAAGCCACCTGTTTTGCTTATTACATATGCTGTAAATCTAGACCGTCTCTGAACAAGTTTGTTAGTTATCGAGGTCCTGACTGTGCAAAAGCATTTGTTGAAACTCTTTGTAATGATGTAATGGAATTACACCAAATATTATCAACAAATGTAGATATGGTGTCATTAACCGAAAATCAGAAAAAAACTCACGAAAGCGCGACTGCTTGTCATCTTTGCAAGAAAGCTTTTATAAAAGGTGATATAATTTGTGCAGACCATGACCATTTTACCGGATATTATCTAGGCGCTAGCCACAATACGTGCAACTTAAACGCGACAATATGTAAATTTATTCCAATTATATTTCACAATCTTACCGGATACGACTGTCATTTATTTATTAATGAATTGTCAGCTATTGTTGGTCGAATCAATTTAATCCCAAAAACAAAGGAAAAATACATATCATTCACTAAGTTCATACCTGTTAATGCCAAAAATGCTGCACAGCTAAAATTTATTGATTCTTTTAACTTTTTAAGTTGTGGATTGGATAATTTAGCAAAAACATTACATCCTGATGATTTTATTAACTTGAAGCACTTTTATCCTGATAAAAAATCATTTGATTTATTGCGTAGAAAAGGTATATATTGCTATGATTATGTTAATTCTTTCGAGCGATACAATGATATGTGTTTACCGGAAAGAAATTGTTTCTTTAATAAAATGACATCTGAAGAGATTTCGGAAAAAGATTACGAACATGCTAAAACTATTTGGAAAGAGTTTCAAATACAAGATTTAGGACAGTACACTGACTTATACTTAAAATGCGATGTTTTACTGTTATGCGATGTATTTGAAAAATTTAGATCAATGAGCCTGACTCATTATAATTTAGATCCTTGTCATTATGTATCCTCCCCATCCTTAAGTTGGGACGCAATGTTACTGTACACCAAAATTGAGCTTGATATGATTTCCGATGTTGAAATCTACCAAATGATTGAAAAAGGTATAAGGGGAGGTCTTGCACAATGTAGTCTACGGCATTCGAAGGCAAATAATAAATACTTGTCTGATTATAACAAAAATGAGCTAGATTCCTACCTTGTATACCTTGATTGTGTAAATTTATATGGCTATGCAATGATGAAATGTCTACCAATCAAGAATTTCAAATTTTTGACAGATGATGAATGTATAAGATTAAAAGAGAATATTAAATTTATATCAGATAATAATAATCAAGGGTACATACTTGAAGTAGATCTCGAATACCCGACAGAAATTCATGATTTACATTCAGAATTACCATTTGCACCTGAAAAATATATTCCGCCTAATGGAAAATGCGAAAAACTAATTGCAAATTTGCATAATAAATGTCAGTATGTTATACATTACACACATTTAAAAGAGTGTTTAAAACATGGTCTAAAGCTCTTGAAAATACACAGAGTTTTAGTTTTTGATCAGAAAGAGTTTTTGAAACCTTACATAGAACTAAACACAGCACTCAGGCAAAATTCGTCATCAGACTTTGAAAGAGATTTTTTTAAGAAGCAAAACAACTGTATTTTCGGTAAAACGATAGAAAATAAAAGAAATCAAATTGATGTTAAACTTGTTAATGTTTGGAAAGATGTTTCAAATAGAACCAATAAAATATGTGGCGCTGAAAAATACATAAGTGCTCCGAACTTCAAAAATTTGACAATTTTTTCCGAAAACTTGGTAGCTATTCAATTGCAACAAAGTAAAATAATCTTAGACCGCCCAATTTATATTGGTTTTACAGTTCTTGAGCTTGCCAAAACCCATTTATACAAGTTTCATTACTCAGTCATGAAAAAAATGTATGAAGAAAACATTCAACTTTGTTACACAGACACTGATAGTCTTTTATATTTGATAAAAACTGAAGATTTTTACAAAGATATGAAGGGCAGCCTACAATATTTTGATACCAGTAATTTCAGTGATAATAACTTGTGCACCATACCTCGCGCTAATGCTAAATTGCCAGGCTATTTCAAAGATGAATTAGGCGGTAAAGTTATTTCGGAATTTACAGGATTACGTGCTAAGCTTTATTGTATTGATACTGAAACCTCATCGATCAAGAAAGCTAAAGGGGCAAAAAAGTCTGTAACCAAAAACCTTACTATGGAAAAATTTAAACGATGCCTATTTAAAAACGTAGATATTAGAGATGATATGTATGTAATAAAATCTAAGAATCATAGAGTCTTTACCCAGAGGTTAAACAAACTGGTGTTAAATAAATCTGATGACAAGAGACAGATTTTCAAGAATACTGTGAATACCTTACCTTGGGGCCATTACGCCAATATATTGTAAATTTATAAAATACTTTTTCATTTGTAATAAACTAACGTGTGATTATTACTTTTAGGTTAAAAAGTATTTTACTTATTATTTCAAATGTTATCAGTTACTGTAATAGAATTTAAATTGAAGTGTTTAACTTATTTTGTAATCTTTAATAAATAAAATTGTACTTAATTATCTAACATTGTGTTTGCATTTATTATCTATTTCCGCTGACCAACCTAAATACTTAATATTATAAGAAATTATTGAGATAAAACAACCAAAATACATGATGCCAGTTTATTTTTCAATTACAATAATTTATGCACAATTAAATTAATTTTAATGGATAAGGAGAAATATTTTTCATAAGTCACAGTCGTAAAGTTTTTTTCCTATTTGTCTTATAAGTGAATTTGCAGCATCCATTATTACATCATAGTTATGGTTTTCTTCAACAACATACTGAGCGCTTACACTCGAATTCTCACTATCACTATAGTAACTGCTATCATCTTCTGGATTCTTGACATCATATATACAGATCTTGATTAACTTTTGACCCGTCTTCAAATGAGTGCGACGCACAATATTTGTTGTTATTGAAAATGGAGGAGATGCAAAAGATTTTCTCTTTCGAAAAGGCTTTCTTGGTTTTACGAGCGATTCTTCCTTATCAGTATTTTGAGAATTTTTAGTTTCATGAGTTGCAATTTTTGTGAAGTATCTTGAAGTATCATCCGTATCTTGTGCATAGTAAAATGGGTTGATGATAAGATCTTCGCACTCTTGAGACATATTCACCTAAAAAGAGAGAAAATTGATTAAAGTAATTAATATTAATTCATGTTAAAGTAGTTATTATTACAAGCTTAATTATGATTTTTTAATCAATTCAAATATATTTTTTTAAACTTACTTAATTTTAATGTGTTTGCTGAACAAATGTGAAGACGAGTGTCAGCTGCAAATGTGAGCAGTGAAATAATGAAATGTTTTTAACAGGATAATACTTGAACTTTCGCGGAACTACATAAATGGCATGCGCATATTAAATATTATTTATTACTGTGATGTGATTAAATAACCCCGATAAAATGGATCAAATGAATCATTACCTGGAAATGTAGAAACAAAATGATGGTGTAATTGGAACATATGTACATAATAGCATTACATTGCATTCGAGTAACAAATACGATGCTATTTAATAAGAATACGCTGTACACCAGTATCAGACATCATTATGAAGTTGGTCAAACAGCCCACTACCTTAGAAATTAATGATATAGAAGTGAGATCACAACCCAATACTGTCAGACACAGCGTTTTACTCCCTAACACCATTCGCTGTATAATTTGTGGGCCATCGAATTGTGGAAAAACCAACGTTATGATTAACATGTTATTGCATAAAAATGGACTTAAATTTCAGAATGTTTATCTGTACTCAAAAACAACGTATCAACCAAAGTACTGTTTTTTGAGTGAAGTGTTCAACTTGATTCCTAATTTAAATTATTTTATGTTTAAAGACAGCAAAGATGTCGCTGATCCTGAAAGTGCTCTACCAAATTCTGTTTTTATTTTTGATGATGTCGCATGTGAGAATCAAGTAAATATTCGCAATTATTTTTCTATGGGGCGACATAAAAAAATTGATTGTTTCTATTTATCCCAGACTTATTCTAAAGTTCCGAAGCAGTTAATACGAGATAACGTAAATTTGTTAATTGTTTTCAAGCAGGATGATATTAACTTGAAACATATTTACAATGAGCATGTCAATACTGATATAGACTGGTTACAATTTAAAAAAATGTGCTCTGAAACATGGAAAGGACGACACTCGTTCTTAATAATAAATAAAGATAGCGAGTTAAATAACGGTAGATATAGACATGGGTTCGATACGTTTATTAAATTTCAGTGACTTTATATAGAAAATACATGCGTTTTATATATTCAGTACAACAGCTTCAGTCCAAATTACTGGTTGTGAATATACTAAACTTCTAACATGGAAAAAAATATGAAAAAGCGAATACTTACGTCAGTCAAAACAATTAAACAAAAAATAAAAGCTATGAAAAATAATGAAGATACTATCAACTATAATTTAGATAAAGTATTTAAACCTCTTATTGACCCTTTGAATAAAATTGCTGATTGTAAGGAAATTAAGTCACCAATCAGTGATAAATCTACTCTTTACACAGATGTGGCAAAAAATTCCTCAATGCTCTCTAATGATTCTAGCGATATAAGTGAAGATAACTTTAACGATGATGCTAGTTCGTATAAAAGTGTCAATAAAAACTTATCGTATGATGGCAACAAGAGAGAATATTTGACGCCGGTTAAAGATGAAAAAATTGTGACCATGCTAAATACCCCTTTAATGTCTATGTTAAACAAAGATAACTTACTTGAGGAAAATAATAGTTTAAACGTGCCGTTTGGTATACGAAGTGAAAATAATAAATTGTGGATGGGTAGCGTACCAATTTCTTTTAAATTGATTGGCACTCACTCTAGTGGAATGCAAATATCTTTGATTTCGATAGGCGATAAAAGTTATGAAATAACAAACGGCATTAAAGAGCTATTGTTTAAAAAGAAACCAGACTTAAATTTAGTTTCAGAACAAGACCGGATTACTTACAAAGACATATTAGAAAACACTCATGCTCATAAACGAGATTTTAAAAGTACTAGTCAAATAAAAGGTGATAAAGGAATGAAATACAATCAAATAATTAAACCATTATTTTACGAATATGATCAACTATTAGAAAATAAAGTTATTAAACGTGGTGGTAGTTTACCTTGTTTGAAAAAATCGTATAAAAAGAATACTGATTTTATTTATTGGGATGATCCTAATGAACTGATCGAAAGACTTAAACTATTAGTAGCATCCAGTGATGCTGGTAATACTAATCATGACAATGAAATTATATCATTAATAGAAGAATTGAAAGAAGCAGGTATAATTAAAGAATAAAATGACAACATTCAATGGAACTTGCTTAGTTTCAACATTCTGCTCAAACATGAATGTCGATAAATTCGGTCTCCACATATACAAAAAACGTAAAAATAACTACGGTTTTAATATAGCTCCAGAATGTGTGATAAAGCAAATTGATGCAAAAAACTTAGATGCTCAAAGTAAAAAACTTAAAAATCTTGGACACCCTCAGGATTCATGTGATGCTGTAACCAAAGATTATGTTGACAAATGCATAACTGACCTCTGGAACAAAGTTTCGACGAACATTAAATTAATTACAGAAATAAGTAACACATTAACTAAATTAGAAGACCATTTTCAAAACAGTAATAAAAATGAGCAAAAGAAGCGTAGTAAATTAAATTCATAAATATGCAAGGATAAATTTTCCCAGAAGGCATGTTGTGATGAGAGATATTGATGATCTTTGGCAAGCTGATTTGATAGATATGCAATCTGTTTCAAAAATAAATGGTGGCTACAATTATATTTTAGCAGTTATTGATACATTTTCAAAATACGCCTGGACGATTCCACTGAAAAATAAAAATAAAGATTCAGTTTCCGAAGCATTTCAGTCTTTATTACAAAAAGGTCGTATCCCTAAAAATTTGCAAACTGATCAGGGCACAGAATTTTACAATAATAAATTTAAAATAATACTTAATTTGCATAATATAAATCATTACTCAACATACTCTACAAAAAAGGCGTCTATTGTTGAAAGGTTTATTAGAACTATAAAAAATAAGATTTACAAAGAATTCAGTTTACAAGGATCTTACAAATGGAAGGATGAACTATTGGACAAAGTAATGAAAATTTACAATAACAGCGTTCATAGAACGATCGGTATGTCGCCAGCGCAAGTTGGAGATAACAATAAAGATCTTATATTGAAAAGGTATAATGAAGTGTGTAAATGTTACAACAGAAAAGAAAGCAACATATTGAAAAATTGTGATTTTGTGCGTATTAGTAAGTACAAAGGAACATTTGAAAAAGGTTACACCCCAAATTGGTCCACTGAAATTTTCAAGATTATCAAAGTTCAAAAATCTAATCCCTATTCTTATTTAATTGAAGATATGAGACATCGCCCCATATTAGGCGCATTTTATAAGCAAGAACTTCAAAAAACTGAACACCCTGATGTATATCTTGTGGAAAAAATATTGAAAAGAAAAGGAAATAAATTATATGTTAAATGGCTAGGCTTTCCATCTAGTGAAAATAGTTGGATTGATAAAACAAACAAATTATAAAGTAAGCGCATCATGAAAAATTAGTCAGTTTCTATTTGGTTATGAAAGAGAATAGTCATCTTAATAGTTTGATTAACAAACTGCCCTTCGAACTTCACCTGCCTGGGTATAATTATTGCGGACCAGGAACTCGATTGGCAGAAAGACTTGCTCGAGGAGATAAAGGAATAAATCAGTTGGACGAATATTGCAAACAGCACGATATAGCTTATAACAAATCATCTAATTTGGTTGACCGACATAAAGCGGATATAATTTTACTTAAAATGGCTAAAAAGAGAGCAACATCTTCGAATACTAGCTCTGGAGAAAAAATTGCTGCTAATTTAGTTAATACAGCTATGCTAGCAAAAGTTAGTGCTGGAGCAGGACTAAAAAAGAAATTTAAAGCTATTGTATTGCACACAAAAAAACATATTCGTAAAATGAAACCTAAGTGTCAAAAAATGGCAATCGAATTGGCTTTTGCTGCTGCCAAAGAATTGTCCAAAGATTTGCCTATTCAACTACCGCGTGTTATACCTGTGCCCAAAACAGGAGGCTTTCTTCCTTTAATACCAATTTTTGCAGGATTATCTGCTGCTGGAAGCCTCGCTGGTGGTGTTTCGGGAATTGTAAAAACTTACAATGAATACAAAGCTGCGAAGAAACGTCTTTTAGAATTAAAGAGACATCATGATAAAATGGAGGGGTTAACCATAGGTAAAGGTTTGTGTATAAAACCTTACAAAGAAGGGTTAGGAATATACATAGCAAAAAAAAAAAAATAGTCCATATATTACCTAAGCGAGCTCTTACTAATATAGACCTAATGAAATATTCTAAAAATATTCCATACTTTAGAGGTGTTTTTATGAGAGATGGATTACCTCAAATTCCATTTCCTATTGAATGCGGTATAATTAATTTGGACAGCTCACAAAATTCTGGTACACATAGGGTGGCGTACACTAAAATTAATGATTGCGTTGAATATTTTGATAGTTATGGAAACTTGAGGCCGCCAAAGGAATTTATTAGGTATATGAAAAAGTGTAAAGTTATCTATATTTACGATAATTTTCAAAAAAATAATTCGTATAACTGCGGTCATCTATGTCTAGGGTTTTTAAACAAATTCTGGCGCAAACTCAGCATTTTGAAATAACGAATAAATAGCATGTTATAACTATCTTTTTTCAGTCTTTGTAATATCTCTGTTCAGCTCAGGACAATGTCATTCACTTTATCATTTTCCGGAAGTCAATCTGTGTTAGAAACAACGTTTCATCCCCCCTTAGTTTTAGAAGAAAGTTATGAGTGTGGTTTATTATATTTTTCTGTATTTAATGGTATACCTAACGTAACTAGCAATAACAATGTGTTTATTTATGGTGAAAATAATAGTCAAATTCAAATACCAAATGGTTCGTACGATTTACAAGATATTTATGAATATATAAATAATAATATTGACTGTGAACTCAAGATTGAATCGAATTGCAATACTTCAACAATATCTATATTCTGCGCAAAGAGTATCGATTTCCGAGCACCGAAGAGTATTGGGAGAATCTTAGGATTTCGAAAAGAAATACTAGAAGCAAATAAATGGCATATCTCTGTAAACCCAGTCAACATTCTTCCAGTGACCGTGATAAGAATCGAATGTGATTTGGTGCAAGGATCTTACAATGATGGCATATCATCTCATATAATTTATGAATTTATACCAAACGTTTCACCAGGCTATCGATTTATTGAAAAAGCAATAAATGCCATATATTTTCCAATTAAAAATAAGAACATTGCATCCGTTACGGTAAAAATTATTGATCAAAACGGAAATAACATTAATTTTGGTGGAGAGAATATTCAAATGTGTCTTCATTTACGAAAATCAATATGATTGTATTTAATGATCAAAACTCTAATATAACATCAAAAACAAAGTTAAAAAGAGCTATTCTAACAGAAACACTCAAGAAACAAAGACGTACCAAGATATCGAAGATTACAAAAGAAAACAAAGATTTCTTACGAGCTCTTGGTTTCAAAATATGAGTATCTTAAATATTGACGATTCACCCCATTTCGATAACTCTATCGAGGGTTACGAAATTCATACCTACAACCCATATAGTAATAGCTTCAAAGAAAATGATGAAATCCGTATATCGATTCATCAGCAGGATATATACGTATTACCATCTTCAAGTTTTATATATATTGAAGGACGCGTCAACGTTTCTATGAAGGATGCCTCAGGCAAAGTTGCAAAAAAGAGTTTGAAATTCACAAATAATCCAATAGCATTCCTGTTTCAAGATATTCGTTATGAGATTAATGGTATAGAGATCGATCGTATTAGAAATGTAGGAATTACTTCTACAATGAAATCATACGTCTCTTTGAACAATGGAGACAGTAAAGTAGCAGCCGTATGGGGATGGGATATGAATGGGTTTAAAGTTAAAGATGACTCCTTTAGTGTTCTGATACCACTTAGTAAACTGATAGGGTTTGCGGAAGATTATAATAAAATCATTTTAAATTGCAAACATGAACTCATTATGAGTAGAAATAATACTAACAGAAACAGTGTTATCTCTGATCAAAATGATACTATTCAAATTGATATACTAAGGGTTCAGTGGAAAGTGCCACATATTAAAGTATCTGATCGTGAGAGGCTTTCTTTATTAAAATATTTAGAAAAAGACAAACCCATACATATAGCTTTTAGGAATTGGGACTTGTATGAGTATCCTCTATTACCCAAAACTACAAAGCACTCATGGTCTGTAAAAACAGCTACTCAATTAGAAAAACCAAGATATATTATTTTTGGCTTACAAACTGATAGAAAAAATAATATAGCCAAAGATAGTTCTTTATTCGACCATTGTCACCTAACAAACGTGACATTGTTTTTAAATTCACAATATTACCCTTATGATTCGTTAAATATAAACTTTGGTGAAAATAGATACAGTATATTATATGAACTGTATACCAAATTCCGTCAGTCGTACTATAATCTCCCAACCGATCCGTTGTTAGACATAAGAGAATTTAAAGAAAAAGCACCTCTGTTTATAATAGACTGCTCAAGGCAAAATGAAAATCTGAAATCTGGCCCTGTAGATGTTCGTTTGGAAATAGAAAGTTCCCAAGATATTCCCGATAACACAGCTGCTTATTGTCTTATCATCAACGACCGAGTTGTTGAGTACAAGCCTTTGAGTAATATTGTGCGTAAAATATCATGAGTGTGTTTGTGGACGTGCAAGGATTCAAAACGGACTACAATGAATTCATAATAAAAGAAATAGCGATAAAATCTGGTCAACAGTTTATTACACTCCAGTTTAAGCCACCATTTTCCTACAACGAATTAACAAATACAGAAAAAAAGAATGTTTGTTGGATAGAACGAAACAGACAGATATTTTGGGATGAAGGATTTATACCATATTCATATCATACAATTTATATTAGAGGACTCATAAAAAATAAAACTATTTACGTTAAGGGCTTAGAGAAAGTGACATGGTTGAAGAAAATTTTAGGATATAATATGGATCAAAATTCATGTATTTTTAATCTAGAAGATAAAGGTTGCCCTAACCTGCTTAGTTTATATAAAGACTACAAGTCATGCTTAGATGTATATCGATGTATAAATCACTCCTCGCATTGTGCTTTACAAAATGTTACTTGTATGCAAAAATGGTGCTTAGAAAATAAATGTTTTTGAAGAAACCAATTTTATTTTTAATTATTAATTCCTCATATACCCTACCCTACTAGAATAACTCGCTCTCGCTTCTAAGATGCAGCAGGTTGGTTGTAGAGAATAAATTATTTTTTAAGAGAATTATCTTTCAACTGATTGAATCAGATCATTGATTGAACAGAACCAGTTCAGATCAGATAGATAAAGTACAAGCTGTTCATGAAATAACAGACTCAGTTTTAAATGGTTGTGACCCGATCAGATATGGTTGACCGATGTCACGCTGGATAATTAGGACTATCTGCTTCACTTGCTTCTACGATGAAGCAGGGCGGCCGATGTCGTGCTGGAGAATTGTGGCTTCTGCATCACACTCGAGCGAAGCGAGAGTGTGAGGCAGAAGCCCCAATTCTCCCCTACTTTTGTTTACCAGAAACATAATAAATTGAAAAAAATAAACCATAATGTCTACCTGTAGTAACATTGGTAGTAATTCGCTTGTTCAGAACACCAAACTAAACTAGCGAACTAAAATCTATTTTTAGTAAATTATGATAGTTCTACGTTCATGCTTAAGTGCAAATTCATATAATTGGGAGCGGCAATTCTTAAATTTGCCTTTTCTGTTTAATTGTGGGTATGTTTAGTGCAAACTTAATCGTCAGGTAAATTCGTGCTCTCTAAACTAGTCTAAACTGGTGTAGAACTACCCACATTTGAATAGAATAATCATGTGTTTAGAATTATCACTCTAAATGTTACACGAATGTGGATTTTAGTATAAATATATATTAAGTAAGTATTATAATACATAATAAGAACTACCAGAGTTTAGATAATTTTAGTTTAGTGTACTCCACAAGCGAATCAACACCATTGTGAAGTAAAGGAATTTATAATCAATACAAATGTTGGCGAGTGGATGATAAAAAATATAGTCAATCAAACTGTTTGGCAAACCAAAACATAGTAATTGAACTTAATGACTAACAAACAAAGGAATCTACACTTCTTTACTATAACATTATAAAGAGGAAAAATTTGTATTTTTGTATGTAGCGAATAAACTTAAAAACTACAGGACAGATTTCAAAAATCGTTTTTCCGTTAGAATTCTACGATATCACTGAGTAACAAAGGCCGTGTTTTAATATTTTCAATAAGGTGAGGGATACCTCGAGAATGTAACCCAAGGTTTGAATAAATATCATTTAAATCCTTAAACCGCGTACGCTTCGGAAACAATTGACAATAAAGCAAAGTGAATTAGCACAGTTTTATAGAGGACATCAATATCTACAAAAAAGTTTGTAACACTATGTATCTAACTATTACAGTTATGTAACAATAACTACTTATCCATGTTAAAAAAGTAATAGTAACGCTGAAAAATTCTTACACTTATTGCGTACACATTAAACACTAAACTATTGACAATAGAGCAAAGTGATGTGCGATAGTAGAGGACATCAATTTGTTAAATAAGTATAATAGTAAGACATTGATACAATTCAATTTTTATTGCAGATATTCATGTCCTCTTTAAAACTGTCATGCAATACTTTGCTCTATTGTCAATACTTTCCACAGTGTACGCAATAAGTATAAGAATTTTTCAGCGTTACTATTTTTTTTTCTATTACGTTTCCTCAGCGTACGCGATTTTCACACCTTGGGTTACATAATCGATGTTTTCATACGGATCCCTAACTCTTTTCAAAATATTGTATATATCCTCTGTTACTCAGTGATAATGTAGTTTCCAAGCGCAAAACAATTTTTGAAATAGGTTTAGTAGTTTTTTCGTTTATTAGTTTTTTTATCAAATTAGAACCGATTTCTACACTAAAAAGTGTGAAATAACTTGTTGAAGTCGGTACCATGATAGTTTAAAAGTACCTAGGTACCTTTTTGTTTAATGTAGATTTAAAAACCGACATAGAGCCGCCATTTCTCAAGATTTCAATCATTATTTGATTGTAACTGAGATAGGTACGTTACTGCTCTGCTGGTGTTTTATACATGATGCCTTTATGCTCACTGGCTACCTCTAGCTAATGTTATGTCAATGGAACGGCTGTCTGTCGGCCGAAACAAGAGTTTCATTTTCAAAAAGTTGATGATTGTGGTACAATAGATTTTTTTATAACACGTTGATTAGGTAATTCTATGTTTGTTCAGATCTGCGGTTCATATACTAATGTTATTATTTATAATTATATTAAAAAGGTTTTTATGCTTCAAATAGTTATGTTTTATATATTTTGGTTTACAACATGCAGGGTTGTCATAAAAATGCGGTTAATAATAACTACTCGTATATTACTTTTTTTATACTTTTATTAGTTACTAGGTGCAGCGTGTGGTGATAGATGGTGATGGTGATAGCATTGTGACACTATTAATTTTAAGCACTAAATTGTAGTAAAATATAGTAGGTACTTATATGTTTTTTTTAGATTTTTTATGTAATTGTATAATGTGATGTTTCAATAAAGATTTCATCTATCTATTGATAGTAAAAAGTATCCTTTGTGCTTTTTAAGTAGCGCTTCATTCTAAATACCAAATTTCATCCAAATCCGTTCAGCTGTTCTGACAAAATTGAGTAATAAACTTCCATCCAACAAGCATTTGCATTGCAAAATTATAAGTTATTAATTTATACAAAATACATTTTATTTCACCAAATTATCTTTCAACTGTTCAAGGGATACGCATTGATGATAAAATTCATATAATTATTACCCCTTCTGATGTCGCATACGTAGTCATTGCGTTTAGTTTTGCAGTAGGCGATTTAAAAATAATAAATAAATATAAAAATTCTGATAAGTAGTTTAGGAATACATACATAGTTTATATCAAACAGACAGCCTGGAAGCTATAGTAATGGCTTCCAGGCTGTCTGGAACTAGCTAACTTGTCCTCATCGGAGACGTCAACCATCTACCTTATATCGACAGGGAAGCCATGTTCGAGCTAAGGTATAATCGCCCGAACCTGGTAGCGAACATCAGCCAGGAGTTGTTATGTACGCTCTGGAACCCTGAGGGAAATATACTCCGGTATATATTCCTCAGTTCCCCGTATAAGGTCCCTGCCCCTCGAGAGGTACACAGGTGCGAATATCCCTAAATCCCTTTCAAACATCCTGTTCCTGGTTCACACTCAGGAAGAAAAGGAGACCCTGACCAGCCAGGGCTACGGAAAGGTAGGGACACACACTTATCATACAAGAGGCGCAGGGACTGACGTACGAGTCAGTTCTTGTCATAAAAACAAAGAGCAAAATGAAGCTGCACGAGAGCGTCCCGCACGCAGTCGTTGCAGTTTCCCGGCATACCGGGAGCTTCACTTACTACGCCGATGATGAGATGATGATGCTATTGGGCGATTCGCGAGGAAAGCGATGGTTGTATTCAAATATGGTTTTGGTGTTTGCAAACACAAAAACCATATTTTAATACAACCTCAAAATGACTATCAGGGATCGAAACAAAGTAGTAATTGAGGCCCTGCTTCAGTGCAATACGGATACCTAAGCGAATAAGTTAATTTTAGTAATTATTTAAGTTAAGCTGTATTTGACAAAGAGTAAGTATGAGCATACAGAGCAGACACGCTCACGAAAAGGTGACGCCAGGCGATGGCGTCGTGTGGCGGGTCGCCATCTTCCCTCAAATATGGTTAAGGAGGGCGATTGCTGGCACATGCGTCAACTCGTGAACGGGTGCTGTCTGCGGAGACCGGTCTGCTCTGAATACTGATGCAAACTTGGAAACGATATGGCCCTTAATTAAGTAGTTTAACATAAAAATCCTATGTCCTCTAATTAAGTATGTATTGTTGTCTCTTTTTTAATTATATTTGATTAGATAAATTTGCAAATAAACCAAAAAAAGGGCACAGACTCTAGAGTCTGTGGAGGCTAGTTATAATAATAATAATAATTTAAAAATTTATCTTGGTAGCAAATATTTTAAATTTGTAGCGGTTAAGGCTCTGTATTGTTGAACCATATCATCATCATCATCATCATCTCAGCCGTAGGACGTCCACTGCTGAATATATGCCTCCCCATGATTTTCCAAAAGGACCGGTTGGAAGCGGCCTGCATCCAACGTCGTCCTGCGACCTTCATAAGTTGAACCATATGTACCTAAGTTATTTAACACGGTTTTACTCATTCATTTAAGCATAAAAAAGAGAAACTAAAAGAACGTTTAGTGCATTTTTTATGCAAATATGTTATCAGGATCCATGACAAAAGTTAAACATATAACTCTAAAAACAAATGAAAACTAAAACGTCACCTTGCTCTAAACATTGCTAGCCAGCTCCTTATAAGGCCTTTGATACGGCTCTCGGTCATCATTTACCATGGCATAGGAATAAACAATAGAGTAATTAAGTATAATAAAGTTATTTGTTCGTATGACATTGGTAAAAAGTTCAAGTAAATCATTCCAGTATTTTTTTACTTCAAAGAGTAACAAACATCCATTCATACAAACCCACTTATTCATTAACTTTACTTTTCTAATTGTTCTATTTATATGATTTACACTTCACCAACTTGAAGTTATTGGTGAATGACTGAGATAACGAAGACTTTTATTCAGGAGATACCTGTGAAAGGTTACCCGGAGGATAGGCGACTACTGTGTGCCACCAGCGCGGCTGCGCAGAAGAACAACCGCCAACAAAAAAAAACCGCGCAGCACGTGCTGGAAGTTTTCGCAGGGACTGCCGAGGCGCGGAAGTCCCCGATTGCTGCGATGGGGCGGAACCATCTTAACCAAGATAGTAAACGACAAGAGGTCATAGGAGGCGATGGTCTCTTTCTGCGAGGTCGTGATGTCGCAGAGAGACCGAGGAGCGAGAGAAAGAGATATAGATCCATATATATAGAGGTAGAGGTGAGCCGACAGATCTCGCACTCCGTCTCCGCTCAGAGAACCTGGGGCGTCGGCTGTGGGGATGGCCGGTGCCCCCCATTAGGATTAAGTCCTTACGAGGCCTGGGTGTTTTGGGGCACCCCACGAGGTGGTAATGGGAAGGGCTCTTTACACCCTCCAGAAGCTAGTGGATGACGATGGAATACCGCTGTGGTTTTGAGGGTATGCTGCCCTTCTAACGGAGACTCCCACACGCGCACCAGCTCTACTGTCAGGGTGGGTATTAAATCTTCCTCTGAGTAAAAAAAGAAAAGACCCTTAATGCTGTGGGATATTAAAGCTACATTATTAATTATTTATTTAAACTCAAATAACATGAGACTTTGGTGGATTATTATAGGTATAATAAAACGAAACTTAATTATTTGGATATACTAAACTGTAATTATGATATATTGATTTTAGCACACATTTTTATTTGAATTATAAAACCACTATTAAAACTGTTGTTTTGTGGCAATGAAGCCACATTCATATTTTATTAATCATTGCACATTTTATTATTTGTTTTATTGCTGTTATAGTAAATTAATCCCCCTCCCCTTCACATTCATACTCTACATACACCCAAATATACACTCATTACACTACTTAAATAAATACACCTTACACACTACACACAACACACACATTGTTTTAAAATAATCTGTATTTAAAACCAAACATAAAAATATTGTATCTACATAAGACATATTTAGAGATAAGTCTTCCATGAGAGAAGCCAATGGCTCCTCATCATCATCATCATCATCTCAGCCGTAGGACGTCCTCTGCTGAACATAGACCTCCGCCACAAATTTCCAAACGACCGGTTGGAAGCGGCCTGCATCCAACGTCGTCCTGCTACCTTTATCAGGTCGTCAGTCCACCTTGTTGGTGGTCGACCTACGCTACGCTTGCCGGTCCGTGGTCTCCACTCTAGAACCTTTAGGCCCCATCGGCCATCTGTTCTGCGTGCTATGTGGCCTGCCCACTGCCACTTCAACTGGCTTATCTTCTGGGCTATGTCGGTGACTTTAGTTCGTCTACAGATCTCCTCATTTCTGATTCGATCACATAGAGAAACCCCGTGCATAGCCCTTTCCATAGCTCGTTGTGCGACTTTGAGCTTATCTATGAGGCCCATAGTAAGAGACCGCGTTTCAGTGCCATAAGTCTTCACTGGTAACACACATTGGTCAAAGACTCCTGTATCATAGTATGGCTCCTGTAAATCACAGTAACTCTAGTTCGGGAGCCTATGGATTCATAAAATTTGTGTAAAAATGTATACATCAATAAAAGTATTTTGTATTTGTATTTGATATATGTATACTCGTATAGCCACACACCAACGTGAACGTCCTTCCTTAGGTCATCATATTCATCTTCCTACATACATAATGTAAAAGACTTTTACTTTATTTACTCTTAGAGTGAAATACATACAGAAATGTAGCAAACATCCTATAGTCCATCAATACATCCATCTATCTATATGTATAACTATATGATAATATAAGAGATTATTCTATTAGAAGATACCACATGCTAGTGTTTTGGTGTTGGTATTTACCTACTATGTTTATGTACACTCCGTTTGATACAAAAACTGCGCCGCGTGTTTCCCCGGCCTCAAGTAACGGGGCAACGCGCCGTGCTCCGACATTTTACTTAATCAAACCAGCCTCAGTCCGTGCACGCGCCTCGCTTCGCCCACAGTCAGTTTCGCGAGTGTTTACTGAATACAACAATAAGGATAATGTAAGTTATAAACATCAATGATTAGACTTACACTTATTTCTATATATTGCGTAAGTTTCCGCGTCACAATTGTGAAACCTACACGTGTAGATATGGCGTACGGTGTATATAGCACATAGGTGAAATTTAATGCAATGTCGACGTAAAATATGTGTATTGTTGTCATGTATGTTTGCGCACGCGCAGGTCGTGTTGTGGACGAACACACAGGCAGGTGTTTTAAAGAAAAACAAATAAGGTTCATGCTTAAAGGAATTGGTTAGTCATTTTTTAAAGTAAATTTGAGCATTAGAGTTTTAAGTGTGTTTTATACTAAAAACCTTTTTGAATAAAATATATGCATATAGGTACTTACTTACTGTATGCAGCAGCTTTTACACTGATTAAACTTAGGATTTAAAGCAGATAGCACCATAACCAGTACAGTAGCGCTTCCGGAAAATCCTCCTTGCAGGCAATGGTGCTTACGATACAATACTTTTTCTCGGAATTGTGTGTTTGACGGCTTCGTTAGCTAAATGCGTAACAAGCGATCGAGTCTGGTACTACTCGCTTTGAAAGCAGAATACTTTAAACGTCTGCTTTCTAATCTATAGGTACATCTGCTTTCGACTATATAGATACATCTGCTTTCGAATCGAAGGATCCCAGATTCGATCGCCTACAGAGGCAAATATTTGGTATATTATGAATAGAAATGCTTGTGCTCTGTAGGGCTATTTTGTATCTGAGTTACTAACAAAAGTTGATTGAATTCTAAAAAAATAGCGACTCTATGTCACTTCTGTCAGTTCCAGTCATCAACTTACTAACAATTTTGCTTACTGGGGTTGTCAAAACTGACCTAGAGCCGCCAGTTTTCAAGATTTTAATCAACATTTGTTAGCAACAGATGCCCTGCCGGTCTTCGATGTTTGTGATTATTTGTCGTGAGTGTCCACGTCTGTCTCGACGCGAGGGATCCTAGAGCGAAGATGAGTTTGTAGACTTTAAAAAAAGTGTAAAAGTAACGGCACAATACAATAGAAGTTAAGGGCATCACATTCACATTGCACATTTTAGTAATAATGTCTCATACATCACAGAATAAATATAGACGGTGTAGGGACTCTATAAGCATTTAACTTTAGATAAATATATATTCGCCCTTAAGACATCAGTATTGAAGGATTTGATCTTTTTTCATTTGATTAAGAAATTGACCAGACAAGTATGCACCTCTAAATGGCGTACTTTTATTTAAGCTGTGCTCAAATTTCATCAAAACCAGTTCTGCAATTAAAACACACACTCTGCGACTCGCGCGCCGTTCGAATTGCGCAGAGGGCACCACAGAGCGACGACCCCCGCCCGCGTCAGTATGTTTGGGGCGAGTTGGTAACAAACGGCTCTTGTGCTATTAGCTAGCGAGTTAAGGGATGAAATTTTTGTCAAAGATAGTTGAAAAAACAAGGAATCTTTTACATAAACATTTGTTTTAACTGTCGTAGTAAAATATTATGCCACACGAGGACAAACTAGATCTAGCCGAAACAATCGTAGTTTATTTTATTAATTATAATTAATAGTTATTGCAGTGTAGAGGCAACTATAGTTATTATCGTCATGTTGGTACCTTAATTAATACCAATTAGATAATATATCCATTTGTCGAATTCATAGAGGCGATTTTGCCGATACTCGCCATGCTTGGCAGGCGGGTTAGTGAGCGCAGTTTCGGGGTGTTTTGAAGGTGAAGAGAAGGTGCTGCTGCCTACGTCTGGTTTGGTTGGGACGTTGGTCCTTTTGGAAATTTATGGGTGAGGCATATGTTCAGCAGTGGACGTCCTACGGGTGAGATGATGAGATAATCTATCACATATTACAAATCTACAGTATTCAATTTAATATTATAAATTTAGAAAGCTGTGTTAGTATGTTTTAATGTAACAGACGGGCGTGGGTATGAGTGCGGGTGATGATAGTGGGTGACGATGACGTGAGCAAAGATATGGGGGAACTAACATCAGTGTTATTGAAAGGGGGTTACTATACAGAGACCGTAAATACCAATTATGGAGGTAACAGTACTTTGGTGGCATTTTTGATGATTGTTGAAAGGTACTGACATGAGATGGTGAAAGGCACATTTAGGAGAGAGGGGTGGGGTAAGGATGAAACTGATTCTTCGTGTTATTGGACGCATGTACATTTGGATGGAGAGCTGTTAACAAATCAAATCAAATTAAATCATTTATTACGCAAAACATGGGTAAATATTACAAAGATATGAATAAATGTTACAAGGTAGGGATAGATGTAATTAAAAAACGAGAGATAAGGGACACTCTTGTGTCACTTAAATATAGTCACAAACAACTACACAGAAAAACACTCATACATATATGAAGGTAGGTGGTAAGGTGCGCCATGTTTTAACATATTGGTATGTGAAATTAGTTAACATCATTATAATTAGTTTCTATGTCCAAAATTATATTGCAAAATAATCCGAAAAATAACAAATAACAAGGTAGTCCATTTACATGTTAAATAAATAAATGTCTATCATATCTTTAAGAAATCCATCTATTGGATAATATGCCTTATCAATTAATAATTTTTCTTAGCTTCAATTTAAATTAAAGCGAGTTATTAGTTATAGTTAGCGATATAAACCAATTTTTGCAATGCAAGCGAGTTATAGGTATTCACAATTATACTTTTAGACCAACTTGACTCCGAACTATTGAAGTTCTTCGTCTGAGATTCACTTATGTGTGTTCGAAACAGCCGTGCGATTCTCTAAGAGCAAAAATCTTTGCATCTTTGACATCCCTAAAACAAATGACGAGGTGACAAGAAACGTTGCAAAAACAACCTTGTATACAAGGCGATATATCATAAATTATTTGACATCGGTGCACTCGTCGATCAGCTCGTCGTAGAATCATTACAGAATCGTGCGACTGGTCGGGAATAAAAGCCGGTAAATATCAAGCGAGTGCTAGCCAGTCTAAAAGTATGAGGCACATTGGGCACACATTACCACAAAAACACGAGAATATTCATATCAATCACATAAATGTTTGCATTAGAAATAGGGCTAAAATACTGTGACTAAGGTAAAAAATGGTATACCTACTGCGGCTTGGGTGTTACAAGCATGGTGACATGTATAGAGAGAGCGCACAACCGAAGCTAATAATCTAGTGCCTGGCTGCAGCACAGATTACTGAATAAGGCTGCAGTTACACCCCGCTGACCCCGCCCGCGTACCGCGTAGCGATTTTACCCGCAAAATCTGTGGGTTAGACAACACCAACTTAAACATTGAAATTTATTTTTTATTTTAGTTTGAGATCGCTTAAGCAGGCGTTAGTGCTTTAAAAAGTAGTACTATAAAAATACCAACTTAGCACTTACAGTTTCGTAAATAACACGTACCTAAGTGGATAGAATATTTCAATATCACGACACACTCGAAGAATATCGAGGTCAACTTTGCCTGCTACTCGAGGTCGACTTTGCCTACTCTATAGCAGCGCTTGAGAACACCATCAATTCTATCTTTCCGCGCCGTATATTATAATCAGTACTCTAATACTTCGTTGGGTTTCGTATAACCAGTAAGTTGTTGAAGTCGGTACCATGACTCTTACGCACCAGTTTTAAAATGTTACTTATAGACACGTATTGTCGCTTCTAGGATTCCATGTACACTAGAAATGAACAGAACCTTTGTAATATATTTGAATAAAGATATTTTGAAATTAAAATGAAAAATTACCATGATACTTAGTTCAAATGTACCTACAATCACAATATTGTGGGCATGGTACTGACTTCGATAAGTTATTTCACACTATTTTAGTGTTGTTCGGTTCCATTTTATGGTAAAAATTTACCCTTTTTAGTGACCCTTGCTAGTTACGGGATCGATTGTCATTCACCGTCGCAAAATAGGCGAAACGCCTTTCAGTTATTGAAGTGTAACTCAAAAACCGTTTGACCGAATTTGTTGAAATTTAAATGAAATCTCGGAAATATATTCTTTCAAATGAAAAAATATTAATGAATCGGTCCATAAATAGGGGAGAAATCGGTGAAAATACATTAAAAAAATACATTCAGTCTAATATAGAACATCCTCCTATTTGGAAGTCGGTTAGAAAATGTTAGCCAAAAACCGTCATAGAAATGTTTTGTCCATCTGAATGTCCGTCTGAGATGTTTCGGCATCTAACGGTGCCTACATGGTTAGTAAAGCAACATAATGGTAATTCTGGACTCATGGCTTATACCTTACATGTATAAATTGTTTGTGTCCAAAATGCTTGCATTGCATAAATGCATTACAAATAAAGTACTATGTAGTTATGAGCATCACTTACGATACTGCTGGATCAATTCATACAAACCGGTTTTGTGTGGAGGTACCTAAATATGATTATATAAAAATGTAGCACAAAAAAACGTTTAGGTACAGACATAATACAATACAATATAACCCGCGGCACGTAACTCTAGCGCTGAGCGAAATGTGGAGGGGATATCTGCGCATGGGTACAGTCGCGCACATGTGACAGAGAGAGACAAGAGTCCCTCGTCTTCGATGTGCCAGAGAGAGACAAGAGTCTATTTAGGTTATTGTCTACTATATATTATTAATAATTACTTATTAATAATATTAAAATTAGTACAGTTTTTAATTTAATATGGAATTTGCTACACTTTTACTTTCGTAGTAAACGCGTCCGCCGAAAAATCTCATCGATTTTTCAATATTTGGTAATCTATATATAAAAACGTACATTTATCTTTCCTGAAAACGCAAATTTTTTTTTGTTGTGTTAATTATTGTCAGGAGAAGGTTCTTTTGTAATAAAAACCCAAGAAAAGATGTGAGGTTATGGTGAGGCCGAAGGCTGAAACTACACGAATGAAGTCGCTGGCAGTCGCTACTAATTAATATAAAAATGGGTATTTTGATATAAATAAATAGATGTTATTACATCAATGTACTCATCGAGACATCTTCGACGGAGCGTCCGAATACTCGTTGAAAAAGTCCACCGGATGTGGTCAAAACTATTTTCGAGTCTAAACGACAAGTATTACGTGAGTAATTCCGTATTTCTCAGTAAAAAATAATTAAAGTTAATCTCTAAGGCCCTCTTGCCTTATTCAGTAATCTGTGCTCTTGCGCCAACTAATAAATACGAGTTTTAATGCCTAATCCTCGATTGGATCTTAAAATGGTCTTGCACCAACACAAATCCGTGATTAAACTAGAGTCAAATTGAATCCTATATTAATGGCGAATTAAAGTCTTTAATCAAAGGTAGTGCTGCCATATACCTAGGTATTTATGTTAATTCTAGCTGTAAACAAAAGATGTCATGTCATGGAGAATCTGGGGTCTGGCTCTGTGGGCTCCGGCTGTGGGGAAAAGGCGCCGGTTTGTTCAAACTTTGCATTCAGATTGTTGTTGAAACTAAAATCTTGGTTTTCTTTGATAATGACTGATTTAACTGATGCATCATTAATTTCAGAATAGTGAATACAGACAGATAAACCTTTTTGTCACCAATCGCCATGACGAAAAGTCTAGCCCTACAAATTGAAAAATACCAAGAACTACTAAGTTTTAAAGAGACAGATATATTGATTTATTTTATGCCTAAAAGAGTTAGAAACACAGTGATAAATCACTTTAGAATTTGGCTGCTTTACTATTGAACCCTTATCGGTCATTCGTCGTTCATTCAATTAATTTTGCAATGGTGGCATTTATCAGGATTAGTTAATTATAATTTCTTTCACGTTGGTGCAATACCAAGTTCAACAATCCGTAATCCGAGTTTGATCAGGATTTCGTTACACGCGGATTAGCATAGGTAATTCGTAATTTGGTGCATCAGGCCCTTAGTGTATACCAAATTTCACACCAAGTTGTAGTTCATGTGGGTGCGAGGGATCACTGTTTTCTTTCCAGTTTTAGTCATATTTTAGAAACGTTTTTCTTAGATACTATGAAAATATTTTAAACCAGCTGCGGTCCGTGGTTTAACCGGCATAGTGATGGATGGTGATGAGGATGAATCAAATATAGCGTATACTACTTAGGTATTATATAGCTTTCTACTCGTGAAAGAATTGTTTGAGTCGGTTTAGTAGTTTAACGTGTATCCATCACAAGCTGCTCTCCGCGGTTTCACCCGCGCGTTGATGGATGATGATGATGATGAATCTTATATAGCCTATGTTACTCAGGATGAATGTAGATTTTCAATGGTGTAAGAAATTATAATTAATTTTAATTAATTATAATTTAATTTAATTTCATATTAATTAATTAATTCTGTCCAGTATTTTTGAGACAATTCGTGACAAACATACTTACATACAAATCTTTCCTCTTCATAATATTAGTATAAGTATGTAGATAGTTTAGACAAAAAAAAACATACAATCATATATCTTTCCCCGTTATTATTAGAGTCGATACGGATTAATAAGATGCGAATTATGTCGCCTGGTTTCGTCACTATTGCATATTTAAAAATTAAAAAGTATTTTTGTGACATAACTGTAATAGTTAGACATATGATAATGTGGACTTCTTTGACGTCTTCTATAAAACTGGGGGGTAGTTCTACGTTTTACAACTTTCAACAATCCACCCCGTTTCAACTACAGTTCAAATCCGGTTGGCCGCAATACCAGAGATGTCGAGGATGAGTTGCCCACCTTTAAGATCGGAATAGAAGGGGTCAGGGTGGATAGGATAGGGGGAGAAGAAGGGTGAACGGGGGGGATTTGGCCTCCAGAATTCCTTGAAATAGCGCGATGATAGTTTTTAAATATCAGGGTCTGCAGTATTTGCTATGGGACGCGCTTTAAAAAATATTAACTGGGTCAAAATCATTAGTAAATCATATCCACTCATACTATTTGAAGGTTTTTGAGTCTAACATACGAGTACGTAGACGAGACAGTACCTACAGTGGGAAATACGGTCATCGAAATTTGACTATATCAGCTTATTTGCATCCGACTTCAAAAATAAAAGAGTTCGGTTATTCGACCGTATTTTTATATACGTGTTATCTCAGAACATTTTTATAATTGAACCGATTTGGATAATGTTTTTTTTAATTGAAAGCTGGTCGTTTTCATGTGTTTTTTTTGATAATAATTACACATAACAACATCAGGTCTTAATTACGAGTTCGTAATCTTCATTATTTGAACTCCATTCCAGCCTGCATTTACAGTAAAGGAAGATATTATGAAGTGTATAACAAACCGGTTCTTGTGTGTTCTATATTGATGACTGTCGACGTGTAGAGTCTGTGTAAAACTTAGTCGTCCCGCTGCCTACACGAATAAACCCAAGTATTTTCCTCAACCGACCGGTTCTTTTCAACCAGCCCATCGACGTCTGGGTTTGTAGAACTCTTTTAAAGTAAAGTAAAAAAGTAAAAAAATAATTTATTTAGGTAGTAAAAAACACATCCTTGAACGGGATTCGAACCCGTCTTACCGTCCGAGCATCAAATTTAAACTTTATATGATTTTAACCGTCGTGCCGGGTTGGAGCGACATCTATTGAACACTTGATATCTTTATACATATAACAAAGTTGTGTAAGTTACACCATTTATAACTAAACCGTCAAAATAACATTGAAATGTATAATATTTACGAAAGTTTCAATCAATTTTAATAATTTTTGTGTTTTTCGTTTTGTCATATCTAGGGGCAAGCCATAGGATATATCTTTATCATCATCATCCTTCACGAGGCGGGTGAAACGGCGGGGCGCAGCTAGCATTATATAAAAGTTAAATATCTTGTTTATTGGCGGTCTTAGGACAAGTTTCGGTAGGCAATGTCAGAGACGTTCGGGTGGTATCAAAACTGCGATGCACGCTGCGGTAGGCCCGCGTGGTACATTATTTCTCATACTCTCTAAAAGAAAAAATTATACCGTGTAGAGAAACTTAATGGGCCATTAATTTTAAGTTTTTAGCAAGTACCTACAGTAGTACGTTTCCAGATCGGTAAGAACTCTAGTTCGTGTTATTGAATTATGGAATGCTCTGCCGACATACGTGCAGCTAAGCTAAGACCCTGGGTCTTTCAAGCGGGGCATTAAAAGCATATCTCTAGTAATTATGAGGATGACGATTAGTGCAACGGCTGCTAGTCTTCGCTACTCGATTCCATTTTCTCTTTCCATCATACGAAATTATGTCAATTTGATAAACCAATATAAAGAGTTAATGACACATTTGAAGTGTCGAGTCCTTAATGAAAACGTGTGTGTGAATAGTGATAAAAAGAGAAAATGGGTACTTAATTCTATCTAAGGACTAATATCGTCAAACTATAACAATAATAATTATTTATTTTCCAAAAAATCTTTACAAAGGAAACTTACAAACTACTTGCTTTTATAACATTTCCAATATAATACGGTTTTTTCCCAAGATAAGAGGCTCCTCACTAGGCTCAAGGCCCGCAAAGTAAAGCCTTGTAATTAGTACCTTACCAGAACCTACTTTGTCTGTGTGTGTGACTGTGTGTGTGTGTGTGTGTGTTGGTGTGTTTGTGTGTGTGACTCAAAAATGGACGATATCTTCAGTATCAGAGTACGATTTGACAAGTAGCCATTTTTAAACAAACGATTTAACTTTTGATGTGCGCTCATTTTCCATGTTATAAAATTAGGAAACTTTATTGTAAACTCGAGGAAGTAGATAATTTGGGTGAAGACGGGCGTAAAAAGATTTCCTGAAAAGATTTCAGAACTCCAATTGAAGAGCTGCTTCGGCCAGTTGCTTTTAATTGTCTGGACAAAAGCGTAAAACGAAATTAACAAAAGAATGAAGTACTTTTTGCTGCGACTCAATATCATTCTTATTTATATGATATTAACGGGGCTTAATCGCGTTGGTAATAGTATTTATTTATCTCGACGTTTCGATCAAGTTGCATTGATCGTGGTCACGAGCGGACTGACTCACCACGATCAATGCAACTTGATCGAAACGTCTAGGTTCGAGGTCGAGGAATGTTTAAAAATTACTATCATATTAATATAATTCTGTCCTCAAAAGATCGGCGAGCCGAAGATATTACCGAGGATTGTCGACTATATCTTTTATACCCCTCCGCTGTATAACAATACATTATCTATTGTGTCTGGCTCCGCGATAGCTGAAGACATGGACTCTCCAATCGAAGCACAGACAAACGCCCAGTTAAGACGCGGTCCAACTCCAATTTTAAAATAATTTACGTTGCTTTACGTAAGGTTGAAAATCGCTTGTTAGATTGGACAATGTAATGCGAAAATGCGTTAATTTTGTACGTTTTCTTTATATTATACTAACATAATTAAAAAGCTACTGGTTATTACTTTAGTACTATACGTTGGCTATGTACGAGTATTACCATAAAAAAAATTTGTGTTATCGCTGAAAATTCCAAGAGTTTGGACGTGGAAGTTTATTTTTGTGGACTTATTCAGGATTTTTTTCTACTGAAAGAGAGTTATATTTATGAATTCTATTCGGTTATTACTCTTTTTCTATTCCTTTTCTAATCTTTGTATTTTTTTTATAATATATTATCGATCTGTTTCGTTACACTAGGTGTTTAAAAATCCTGCTTTTTACTATTATCAGGATACGAGCGCGCCTTAAAAGTCTTGTTTTAACTGAGCGCTTATCCGTCCGACCGTCTATACATCTATAATTTCTGTACATAGTATCTATTGAAAAATTAAATAACCTGTATTTCCCTTGCTTACAGATACAAAACAGACGTTAAAATGTCGTTTCTGGTGTTTAGAAAATGCTGTTTCTGCGTGGACTTGCGTGTCGGCAGTTTTATCATTGGATACCTTATGCTGGTAATTTTTAATTTATTTTACATCTCTTATATTCGGTAAGTAGGTCCTTATTACCCCCAAATGGGGCTTGTAGGTGACCAATTAGCGCTCTAGGATAATAATGTAGCTAGAAAAGCCCTAGGGCGGTAAGTAATCAAAAAAACACAAATGGTGCTTGTAGGTGACCAATTAGCGCTCTAGGGTAATAATGTAGCTAGAAAAGCCCTAAGGCAGTAAGTAATTAAAAAAAATCACTTCACTCTTTCAAAAACTTAGCGTACATCTAACCATCATACTGGCAATAGACATCATGCATTCAGCCCAATGACAACAGAGGTCGCTTCGCTATTCAGCCTTGTCTTCGTATGAGTATAATAGTCATCAATTTTATTTTTGTAATGGCGGTTTTTTTCTACTTACCTCACAATCGAGATGTAAAGCAGAGTAGTTAGCTCGGGTGTAAGCATCAATTGCACCCTCGAACTATAGACGCCTCTATAGTATAAATATCTCGGGCTGCAATTGATGCCTTCCAGCCCTTGGCTACTAATCTACTATTAATCTTTTGTTGAGGACAAATCATCAGTAACAGATCGATCAGATTATATTGAAGTGATGAGCTACAAGTGCGCGGTGTAGCGACCTCTGCCGCATCCTTTTCACAACTCACCATTACAATATTAACTATTATTTAATCTGTTACCAAAAGCAGTATAGTCGACACAATAGATAAGGATATTTTTTATTTTGCGCAATGAGGTTTGTTTTTTTCAGATTTATTTATTTATGATACAATATAATAGTCAAATATATCATAACATCTTGATCATATAAGTAAATTGTTGTTTAAAAGTAGATAGGTACTATTTCACAGATATTGGAAGGAGATATGTTGAGATGTGTGGCATGTCAGTCTAGTATATAGGACTTATGTTAGAAACCCATTGCTACTCGTATTTCTGATACTTTTCAAAATCCAACCTACAAATGGAGGAATGGGAGTATCGAGTACAATATATATTATTATTGTCCTGCGTGGTTCGTGATGTCAGACGGTTACTGCTTTTAAAACAGCGATGTGTAGTTCGGATACAATGAATGATTATTACCGTCCCGTAGCCTTTCTGCCAGCATTCGTTGTACTGCTATATAAGGTCTTTGTTAATTAGTGCACAATATTGAACGGGGTGGTTTGCAATAACTAGTCATGAAAGTGAAGGGAAAAAATGCATATATTTAAAAATAATGATGAACTCATATTCACCTCTCCGCGAAAGAAATATAGTGCAACTGAACGCAAGACGGCGGCGCCGCTAGGTACAACGACGTACGAGCCTACCTACTCGCGAATGTTTATAAAAAAGATAATTTATATGTTTATGATATTTACAAATGCCTTAATATATAGACTGAAAGTTCAAGTTTCTGATACTACTTAAGGTATCATATGTTTTTGAATATTTATTAATTATTATTATAAGCCTTTATTATTTACATTCCATCCAGGGCCTCCGGCTGACAGCGCTGGCCGTATCCAGCATTAGGCTAACTACCACGGAATCGCTGCTCCAGCATCACTCCGTACCATTACAAGACCTCGCATTCCACAAGCTCACTGGCATCATCACCATCTTGATCCTGATCTTCGAGATCTTGTTGTGTATTGCGCTGGTTGTTGGTCTCCATAAGGTAAATAGATTTTGTCTTAATTATGAGTTAACAATAATTAAAAGTGCGCTTAATTACCCTATCTCTATGTTCTCACTGGGACACGTGACTATTTTTTAGGAGACCCTCTCGTCAGTGCGGTTGATACAAGCTTGTGGCGAGCGAGCTCTAATGTTCAAAGTAACACTAACTTTTATCCATCAAAGTAATGACCTTCAACTCGCTACGACCATTGTGGCAAGCTCCGTTATAAGTACTTCTGAACTCCCTAGGTTTAGATAAATATGCTCTTTTGGATTGGAGAACAAAACAAAGTTGTCCTGGCGACGGCCCAAGCTGAGATCCGCACCATAGTACCTTTGAACAAGTGCCTACTCGTCTACTTGCGGCGAAGTTTCTTCAACACGCACCTTAGTTAGGCGATGCTCTTTCTGCGCTCTCATCTGGCTGAGTGCCATCTGCGCTCGCCACCCATCCAGTGAAGCTGTAAATGCCGCTAAAGGCAAAAAACGTTAGCACGTACGGAAAAATATCAAAACAAAACATTTTTCAAATCTAAAATATACTGCCTTGAATATGCTTTTAATCTGTCCGAATCAGCAAGACTCATTCGAGTTAAGTTTCATTCATAAATCTATTGTTATTTTTTGCGCTGATGCGGACGGGTTAATATATTTTTGACAATAAAAATACTAAGTCAGTAGTTAGCTCCTATATATGTTTATATTACCAATTTACAACGATTATTTTGGAGAGGCATATCTTCAACACGTGCGAAATGAGGATGTTATGGTAATCCATCAGACTGTTGAAGAAAATATGTGATATACCTAAGCTATTAAGTAAGGGTGGAGAATGTACAAACATTATGGCACACTAACACACTTACAATTTAGTGTTATTAGATGCACATGGATATATCTGCTTGTATTGGTGTCAGGGGGATGTAATGATGGAAATACCTATGTGAACGTTTTTTCTAGTTACTTAATAAAAATGACCTTCTCATTCCAGCGTTTGGATCAACACGTGGAGATGTACTACGTCGGAACCTTCGCGTTCCTCGTAATGGGCGTCTTCCTGTATGGTGTGGTGCTGCTTGGATACGCCGAGAGGTTAGGCGCGTGGGCTTGGGCATTTGTGGCTGTTGAGATTGGTGCCAAATGTAAGTAAGGCAGAAACCTAATAATACGAGTAATAAAAATAAGGGACAAAGTCTTCAGATTTCAAACTAGGCTTTACTATGGTAACCTGATGAATGATATACGTACACACTTATATACAATCAATCAAAAAAGTATCGAGAAAGGATGATTTTCTTATCGTTTCAAATTATTTTTTGTAGTTGTTAGGATTGGCGTATTTTCCATTTCGACGCGGAGTTCGAGTTGCATCTGTTATTTAGATCAAATGCAATGCTGTTTTAAGTTATATAATATCTAGTTTGTATTGCGAATTTCTAATGGATAAAAACACCCAACCGAAAAGTTTGTCTCACATTTTGCATTTCCAATAGAATGTCTTGTTTGTAGTTACTGAAAAAGCTTATGGTGAATCGACTATATCACAAATACGTACTTATGAGTTGTACAAAGTGTTCAAAAGCGGTCGAGATGCGATGGAAGATTTGCCTCGCTCTGGTAGGCCATCAATGTCCTCAACTGAAGTTTGCACATCAATACATCGCAAAAAATAGTGACTGAATCATTCAAGTTTGGAAGAAATAGCCGCTGAACTTTCTGTGTCTCACATGTCGATCGCTGTACCACTTTCAATAATCACTTGGGTATGAAACATGTTGCCGCTCGGTTAGTCCCAAGGGTCCTGAATTATCTCCAAAAACTCAATCGCTGAGGACTATAGTCAATTCTGACCTAACATATATGCACCACATTGTTACTGGTGACAAAACGTAGGCTTAAGAGTTTGACATGCAAACTGGTTAAAATTCTCTGAGTGGCGCCTTCCAACTGAACCGAAGCCGACTGTTTTCTTTGATTATCGCGGTGTTATGCACTCGGAATTCTTGCCGGAGGGTTAAACGGTAAATAAAAAGTATGATATAAGCGTTCTAAATTTGCTGCAAACGTTCAGATTAGTGGAAAGAAAATTCTTGGATTCTACATCATGATATTGATATGATTGCTGGCCACCATTGTGAACGAATTTTTGAGCAAAAACTCAGCAAATACCATAGAGCAACCTTATTCCATTTGCTGCTCACTAGATTTGGCTCCAGGCGAATCCTTCCTAAACTCAAATTACCTTTTCAAAGCACTCTCCTATCATATTTTTTATCAACGTTCTGTATAATAAAATGTTTTTTACATGCGTACCTATATTTAAGAATATTACCAATTATCAATGAGATTTTAGGCTTAACTTTCCTTTAACGTCCGTCGAGTTGAGGGTTGAGTTTTTTTTATAGAAAAATATACATTATTATATAAGCACACACGCCAAGTTTCAACCTGCGGAGACGTGTAGTTTTTGAGAAAAAAAATATTGAAAATCAATATTTTTGAAATATCTACGTCAATACTTCACTCTCTACTCGTACCACAAATCATATAGAATTCTCGCCATTGAACGTTTCGTTTTACGTACGGTTAAGTTGTGATACGTTCGATAACATAGTATTTTACATAATTTTACGGTTTATAATTATATTTAGTAGTAATTTCAATAGTTTACATGCACACATATTTTTCATAGTAGCGGAGTATCTAGATCTATTTAGAGTAAAGTCACAATAGGTGCGACGACGAGCGAAGCGAAGAGGAGCGTTAGGTTGAATGGTGACCACACAACAGCCAGAATTAGGCTAACTTACACCTCAATAAGCATATATAACTTTCTCAGATTTATTAATTTAAAAACCTCGAAAAGGGGGGCTTCTCACTTTTTTCTTTGAGGTTGGGGAGGGAGGAGTTTGAGGGAGGTTTGTCTTTGCTTCATTCAAGGAACTGTTAAACTAGACATACTATTGAATTATATGTACTTGGTCATTTATATATTTATGATGAAGAATATGTTTAAAAAAACAATCCATACGTAACCTTAAATTGTTTGTTAACTCTTTGGTTTTTGTGCTCTATATGTGCCTATGTTGTGACTTAGTGGTACCCAATTAATTTGATATTTTTTTTCGTTTCAGTGATCGAACTCTATTTCCTGACAGTAATAAGGAGCTACTACTACAAGATGAAAGATGAAATAAAAGATGACGAAGAATCATTGAATTCCAGAAATTCAAACACAAATTATTTTGCTAGAACAAAGCCGGTCCTGTTTAGTTCCAAACCTTAAGCCCGTATTACAGAAGTCTTAACTTGAATGCAGTGACTCTAAGCTTTAGTAAATGTTGTATGGCATTTACTGTTAAATCTCTACTGAAGCCAACTTTTACAACTGAGTAACTTTCTTCGAGTATAAAGGTTATTAAATTGTCGTCAATGAAGTCCGACCACTATTTAAGCAGTAATTTTAACGGCCAAAAAACCACAGTAGACATCATATTAATCAATTGGAATTTTTGGCTCATTTGCAGCATACATTTTAAGAGCCAATTGCTTCGACAGGACATATATTCGACAAGAATTGTATCTCAAAAGTGCTGCGTTATATGCATGTTGAGGTGTAGGTTAGCCTCATTCGCAGTCCGCTGCCGCGACACACTCGTTCCGCTCGCTCGGCTCGCGCTTCATGTGGTCACTATTCAACCTAACGGTCCTCCTCGCTTCGCTTGTCATCGCACTTATCGTGATTTTGCCCTGACTAGATACTCCACAAAGTTCTGAAGGAGTAATTATCGTCAAACATATGTTCTGTCGAAGCAATGATTGTCGAACAATGTTTGTTTTAAGTAAGCGACTTTCGAAGTATTGAACTTGCCGAAATTCAGAGGTTATTACCGAGGATGATTTATATAATATGATGATCCTTGTTAGTAAAGTTAGTATAAATACATTTATGACAATCAAAATTAGAAACGTTTAACAATACTATGACAAAAAACCATAGAATTTCTAATCATAATGCTCAATAACTTTATGTGTGACAAATATTAGAAAATAAAACATTTATGCTTAACAATTATATGCGAGTCTAATACTATTACTTCTACTTCTTGTCAAAATAATATTAAAAATAAAAAATCTTGTACTTAAACTACCATAATAAAAAGAATATAGTTAAAAAGCATAAATAATAAATTATACTAAAACACTTCAGCATCATATTTACCTTAAGTATTTAATTTAATATCGTATCTACATAAATACTTAATAATAATATTATTATAATTTATTGTTTAATTATAAAATTTAGTCTTATTTCATATCATCGAAGACAGCTCACAATAAAGTTTGTGAGTATTTATCTTATTGTAATTATATCGTACTTAAGGCGCGGTCATATCCTGATAATAGTAAAAAGCAGAATCTTTAAACATCTAGTGTAACGAAACAGTTCGATAATAATCTACGAAAAAAAAACGTAGGTTAGAAAAAGAACAGGCAAAGAGTAATAACCGAACAGAATTCATAAATATTACTCGCTCTCTGCAGAAAAAATTCCTAAATAGGTACATAAAAATAAACTTTCACGTCCAAACTCTCAGAATTTTCAGCGATAACCCTATATTATTTTTCAGGTAATACATAGCCAACATATAGTACTAAAGTAGTAACCAGCAGTTTTTTCAATTGTGTTAGTATATATCGAAAAATATAAAGAAAACGTACAAAATTAACGCATTTTCTCATTACATCGTCCAATCTAACAAGCGATTTTCAACCTTACGTAAAGCATGGTAAATTATTTTAAAATTGGGGTTGGACCGCGTCTTAAGATACAAAATTAATGTTGGCTGTGATGGTAAATATAACAGGTGCAATGTAACAATCTTTTACAAATCTTAGGTTGCACTCACAATGTGCCCTAATAATGTTTCTCTGTATTCCAGTACATTTAAGATGTTTTAACCTTTAAATATAAATTAACTGATAAGGACAATGGGTTCAATTAAAATTCTTGGAAGGGAATGAGAGCTAGAAAAATGTTTGTAGTATTTAGGGAATTTGAAGATTGAGTACTAATTGAAGTTACATGAGAAGGTAACGTACAAATAAATAAAAAAAAACATCTAAACACGTACGTCAAAGATGAAAGGTAATGTCGTTAATGCCATGGAATTTTCGGAACGATACCCTGCGAGTTTCGATCTGAAATCGTATTTGTACAATTTACGCTTGTGTTTCATAATCGAATCATTGACGTATATAATATACACTATAAGTTAAATACGCTACAGTTGAACTAGATTAATGACAGTATATTCTTTATAAGTAAAGTCTCTACGATTATGTACACTTACCCATATACATTTTTGTGTTAGGCCCCACTGTCTTAAAATTGTTCATCATTTGTTTCGACTCAATGAGAATGGACCCAAGGCTGCTGATCGTAACTATATGCCCACACATAAGTGTAAAATATTGGAACTGCAAAGTGCTATTTAAATGTATTATATTTATAAACTTACCATTATATACAGCATTTTCTAGTTTAACGTTGAAATTAAACTTTGCGAAAACTTGACCAAATGCGTTTTATATTATTTCGAACCTCTACTACACTACGTTCTTGGTCTTGGTAAAACTATCTAACAGCTAACATTAATAGGTATCATAATTTTTATAAAAACTCATTACCTGGCACCACGTAAGACCGTGTGCATAATTTTCATATATAAAGGCATACACTTCAAATCTTTATTGTAAGTACATCTTTCTGCGATCATTATGCGTATGACTCCCTTTTTCGACAAATGTGAGTGATCTCACTCACATTTGTAGAAAAAGGGAGTCATTCAATCCTTGAGCAAATAATAGATACTGCCACTTTTACTCGTAATAATCAATTCAAGCAAAACCAATGTTAGCATTGAGATTTACCTGCGAATCAGACGTCATCATGTCATTCCGATCATAGCTAACTGTTCGGAACATTCGAACATGGCATCACTGGCATTTCTAGCTGACATAGCGTTAACCCAATTGCACGCGGCTCGCGACCATCGCGACCCGCGGCAGTGCTCTATAAGCAGCGAATGCACTCACAGTCCACTAGCTAATTTATATCTTTTCATAGCATAATTTTAGCCATATTCTATAAAGTTATTATATATATATGTGTGTAGTAATTTAGCGCCAATAAATATCATTAGCAGCAAACTATCTTCATCCTTCACGTCCACGAACACATGCAAGTACGCCTCCCGTACTTAAGTACGCCCCCAACTAACCCCAAGAAATGCAATTGGATTCGTTTTGGTTGAAATCAAATTTACCGATTTCTGACAAAACCTAATGCGCTCTAATTAGCAAACCCGGCGTCACGTGTCGACCCCTAAAGGCCAATGTAATGGGACGCGATACATGTGCATAAATCTGTCGATCTCGATGTTTTGTTGCTTAATGGTCAATAAAAAGATCATTACGGTTTGATAAATAATTTTAGAAAATTTGCTTATTAATGTAAAATAAGAAGATAATTGCTGGTACCCTATTTCAAGCTCTGCATAGTTAAAGTTTTTCGTGGCGGTGCCGGCTTAGAATAGCACCCCCCCAACTCTACCCGTGGGTGCCGTAGAAGCCGGCTAAGGGATAACAAATCAGAAGGTGGGCAGCAGCACCTTCCCAGTCAAACACACACAAACTGCGCTCGCCAACCCGCCTGCCAAGCGTGGCGAGTATTGGCAAAAACCCCTCAATGGATTGGACAAAAAGAACCAGGCCCCCAGTTCCCGGCAGCCCCGCTATTCCTGGCTACGGTAGCGGCCACGGTAACGGTGGGGCAGGGGGTGCTAAGAATCCCCGGCAGACGCCCGGCTACCACCCCCAACGACGACGACTGGCCCTGGTAACACACAACATACGCACGATGAGGACAGACGAGAAGATATATGAGCTGGAAGAAGAAATGAGTAAGCTACGCTGGGACATTGTGGGGTTATCTGAAGTCCGTAGAGCGGGTGAGGACACGATAACCCTAAAATCAGGTAACCTACTCTACCACCGGGAGGGCGACCAACAGTCCCAAGGTGGTGTCGGGTTTCTCATCCACAAGTCCCTTACTAACAACATAGTTAAGATCGATAGCGTTTCCAATAGGGTCGTATACCTAATACTCAGAGTATCCAAACGATATTCGCTGAAGGTCATTCAGGTATACGCACCGACGAAGTCGCACCCGGATGATGAGGTGGAGGATATGTATGAGGACATTAGTCGGGCCATACATACCTCTGAAACGCACTTTCTAGTTGTTATGGGGGACTTCAACGCGAAGTTGGGTAAGAGAAGCGAGGATGAGTCGAAAGTGGGGCAATTTGGCTATGGACAACGGAACCGTAGGGGACAGAGGTTGGCCGACTTCCTGGAGAAAGAGGGACTCTTTATGATGAACTCTTTCTTTCAGAAGCCACCTCACAGGAAATGGACCTGGCTGAGTCCCGATGGTTCCACGAGAAATGAGATTGACTTCATTATGACCACCAAAAGGCAAATATTCACTGATGTCTCCGTGATCAACAGGGTTAAAACCGGTAGTGATCACCGAATGGTAAGAGGCACGGTGAATATTAATGTCAAACTGGAGAGGTCTCGTCTGATGAAGTCTACGCTCCGACCTACTCGTGCCCATATTCAAGACCCCGAGAGCTTTCAACTTGAGCTATCCAATCGCTTCGATTGCCTTGAGAACATCGCTTCAGTGGACGAGATCAATAACAGGTTAGTAGAAACTGTCCATACAGTGGGTTCCAAGTACTTTAAACCCCACCGTACAGATAGGCCACAGAAACTCTCCAACAATACCCTCAACCTCATGGCTGAACGAAGCTCATTGAAACTGCAGTCTTCGGATGATGCTGAAGCATATAGGCTGCTCAATAGACGAATATGGAAGTCCTTGCGACACGACATTCGGATCTTTAATACAAACCGTATTAAAGAGACGATAGAGCGGAAAAAAGACTCCAAAGTGTTTGCAAGAGACATGTCTATTGGGCAAAGCCAGTTGACGAAGCTGAAGAGAGAAGACGGCAGTGTAGCGTCGACCAAAGCGGAAGTGTTAGGAGAGGTCGAGAGTTTCTACGGACAGTTATACACCTCGGTCGCTAAACCTGTTAGCAGCTCGGCCAAAGACCCAAGAGCCAAGCTGACCCGACATTATACCGAAGATATCCCGGACATCAGCCTGTACGAGATTAGAATGGCCTTGAAACAGCTTAAGAACAACAAGGCGCCTGGTGACGACGGTATCACATCTGAGCTTCTGAAAGCGGGTGGAACACCAGTACTTAAAGTCCTTCAGAAGCTCTTTAATAGCGTCTTACTCGAAGGTTCAACGCCAGAAGCATGGAACAAAAGCGTGGTGGTGCTGTTCTTCAAGAAAGGTGACAACACTTTACTTAAAAATTACAGACCCATCTCGCTTTTGAGCCATGTTTATAAGCTGTTTTCGAAGGTCATAACGAACCGTCTCAGTCGCAGGTTTGATGAATTCCAGCCTCCGGAACAAGCCGGTTTCCGAAAAGGCTATAGTACCATAGACCACATCCACACGCTACGGCAAGTTATACAGAAGACCGAAGAGTATAACTTGCCTCTTTGTCTAGCGTTTGTGGACTATGAGAAAGCCTTTGATTCGATCGAGACGTGGGCAGTGCTTGAGTCTCTCCAGCGGTGCCGTATTGACTATCGGTATATTGAAGTGCTGAAGTGTTTGTACAAAAACGCCTACATGTCAGTCCGAGTACAGGAGCAGAGTTCGAAGGCAATTCCATTGCAAAGAGGCGTGAGACAGGGAGACGTTATATCTCCGAAACTGTTCACCGCTACATTGGAAGACGCCTTCAAGCTTCTGGAATGGCAAGGACTTGTCATCAATATTAACGGCGAATACATCACTCACCTTCGATTTGCCGACGATATTGTAGTCATGGCAGAATCCATGGAAGACCTCAGTACAATGCTCGAAGGCCTCCATCGAGTTTCCCAACAGGTAGGTCTTAAGATGAACATGGACAAGACGAAAATTATGTCTAATGCCCATGTTGTACCTACCCCAATATCAGTTGGGAACTCAGTTCTCGAAGTTGTTGACGAGTATATCTACCTGGGACAGACAGTCAAACTAGGCAGGTCCAACTTCGAGAAAGAGGTCAATCGTCGAATCCAACTCGGCTGGGCAGCGTTCCGGAAACTTCGCGAAGTCTTCTCGTCAAAAATACCTCAGTGCCTCAAGACAAGAGTCTTCGACCAATGTGTGTTACCAGTGATGACTTATGGCACTGAAACGTGGTCTCTTACTATGGGCCTCATAGATAAGCTCAAAGTCGCACAACGAGCTATGGAGAGGGCTATGCTCGGGGTTTCTCTACGTGATCGAATCAGAAATGAGGAGATCCGTAGAAGAACGAAAGTCACCGACATAGCTCAGAAGATTAGCCAGTTGAAGTGGCAGTGGGCAGGGCACATAGCACGCAGAACAGATGGCCGATGGGGCCGAAAGGTTCTGGAGTGGAGACCACGTACCGGCAAGCGCAGCGTAGGTCGTCCACCGACACGGTGGACAGACGACCTGAGAAAGGTCGCAGGACGACGTTGGATGCAGGCCGCTTCCAACCGGTCCTTTTGGAAAATCATGGGGGAGGCCTATGTTCAGCAGTGGACGTCCTACGGCTGAGATGATGATAGTTAAAGTTTATAGTTATCATGCTCTTGAGTTTATTGTTACTACATTTTTTAACTTTGTGATCTTTATTGAGCTTATTGTAGAGATGAAGAAGGATGGTTTGGTACTGTTTGTAGGCGACTTTAGATTTAGAAGTGGGTACAGGACATCTGTCGATTATTTTTGTCGATTCAGGTAAAAATGGCACTAGTTTAGGATACCTACCACCGTTGGCTCTCATACATAAAAAGTATTCTGAAGCTTAGAAAATTGGTTGCGGCATATTAATCTGTTGTTGGACCCATATAAGGTGAGTACAATAGTATCTTTGAAAGAGCTCGTTGCGCTCGTTCAACCGTTATGAGGTTTTTTTTTAGATGCACTTCCCCATGCACATAATTATGAAATTACTGATGCATTCACCGATTGCCCTTTATGTTTGTAAAGCTAATAAGGGTCATTACATGCATACTTTCACAGAAAAAACTTACCTCATTCACACTAGATTTATTGCACTTAATTATCTAGTAGGTGTAAATGGCAGGTAGGTAGGTAGGTGGCGTTAAGGTAGATAGGTTTATAATTTCTAATTTTGTTAATGCAAATAGTTGATAGCATTTTTATTTACATTAATACACACAAGCAAAAGTTATGTTTCGTGACTAAAGTCAAACACAAGTCCAACTTTTTCACCATTATCGATAATTGACTACTATTATTTCTGAAAACAACACAAAAATGGTCGGGGTCTACCATGATACAAGAAAGTGAACAGAAAAATGCAGTAAGTGGGATTGAGATGGATATAATATATCTATCACCCCCGAGAAGACACCCCCGCACCTATCCCTCGCTATTCACCACCGGGAGAGAGAAGGCGACTATCATTCAATCGCCTTCTTCCACCCCTTCTTCGTCTACGCAGTGGCGCAAGGGGGTCTTCCTCCCTTTCGCGCTTTACCGCCTCCTTTTGGGACATCACGTTTTCGAAAAAGGAGGCGACCGCTGCCCACTTCCCCTCGCCCTCCAGCATGGCGCTGACAACGCTGGGGAGTGAGAGGTCCGGCCCGACTACGGCGACCAAGCTGTGGCGCAGCTCGGCCCACGACACACTTCGAGGACGTACCATCATCGGTTCATAATGACTGTTGAGTTAATGATTTTGCGAGCGACTTTGGTATGGACTTTTAGGTATAGATTTATTGCTTAAGAAATATTCTATGGTAACAGAGACGTACGTATTATGATTAGACAGAAATAGGCCAAGCGAACAATAACTGATGACTACGTAGGTAAGCTGTATATCTGTCTACGTAGAGTTCTGTTATTTCTAGGAATGACAGCACAGGCCATTTCCAAGTTTCCTATAGGTAGTATCCAAGTTACCTACCTACGTAACTAGTCATTGCAGTTGAGGAATCTAACAATAATAATTATATTGGATTGTTTTGCAATACAGTGTAATGACTGGACTGCATACTGCATAGTCATACTAATGTCATAAAATATATTCCAGTATGTTTTTTTTGACGGGTAGATGTTTGCCACTCCTTAATCAAACTTTATAACGACTGAAGCCAGTTCAAATAAAAACACGTACCTAGTTTCGTCTTATGCAATCGAAACACTGCTAGTTTTCTACCGATTTGGCAGTTTATTTTTTCGAATACGAAGCCCGTGGCCCTAAATCCACACACAATAAAACATTAATCTGAGCTACAGTTGTACTAGATAAATCATAGTTTGTACTGTGTATAACAACGATACGATTATGTCTTACTCGCGCAATATTTCCTGTTATCTCACCTGCAACAAATGTATTTCGTCACAAGCAGTGTAGTTCGCGAACGAAGAATGATTAGTAATTAGTAATTAACTTCCACTACGAAATTCACCGACATCATCCTACAGTTCCATTAGGTATTACGTAACTACACACATAAAAGAGCAAGACCGATCATCTGACTCGTTTTCGATCGTACCTCCCCGGGTTCACAAATAAAACTACTAGGTGTAACATTTCATTACCATTATCGCTGTAATATGCATACTTGATAAGGAATGTACTCCTTAATATGATATTTTAAATAAGACAGAGCAATAACTTGGTACTTTACATTTTATTCAATAATTCACTAATCACTATACTTCGCATTGAATACTATTTATCTCTGTTTAACAATGTTAAACCACAAGTATACATTATTCAATTTATTTATTAAAGTATAAATACATATCCTTTTAAATAAAGATTTTAGTCAACATGTGCTTAGATTTTATAGTTGTGCCGACATAAATTCGACGGTCAACGTTTCCTAGTGTTCACCTCGGCTAGCGAGAACAGACTGGCTGCTATCCGCCACGCTTACTACTTTTATAACATTATTTTGGCGGTAGAACAACTCCCCCTCCATGATCGTCAACAATGCCACCTTGCGGTGAATTCAGAAAACATCTACGAGTCAAATACATTCCATTTATCTAATAATACAACAATTATGCAAATTTTAACCTACTGTAAATAGTTTGTCTATAATGTATGTTTCTATTATAGTGAAATAATTATATATTCTTAACATAGGCGATATTGAATCTTACATCGCGGGTTACTCACAATTAAAATAAATTATTATATGTTAAATAAATGTATACTATAAATGAAGACGCGCTCGTATCCTGATAATAGTAAAAAGCTGATTTTTTAAACACCTAGTGTAACGAAACAGATCAATAATATATTATGAAAAAAATACTTATGTTAGAAAAGGAATAAGAAATGAGTAATAACCGAATAGAATTCATAAATATAACTCTTTTTCTGCAGAAAAAAATCCTGAATAGGTCCACAAAAATAAACTTTCACGTCCAAACTCTCAGAATTTTCAGCGATTACGCTATATTTTTTTTAGGTAATACATAGCCAACGTTTAGTACTAAAGTTATAACCAGCAGTTTTTTTCGATTTTGTTAGTATAGATCGAAAAATACAAAGAAAACGTACAAAATTAACGCATTTTCGCATTACATCGTCCAATCTAACAAGCGATTTTCAACTTTACGTAAAGCATTATTTTAAAATTGGGGTTGGACCGCGCCTGAAGTAAACGGCAATTTTACTTTTATTTTTTTAAATGGACTAAGGAATCATAGCGATGGCATGTAGGCATTACCGCTATTTGTAAATTTATATATTTTTTAAACTTTTAATGTTCAATTATAAATATAACTAGCTGACCCGCCAGCGGCTTCACTCGCGTGGCCTTGCGGGATACGGTAATTACAGATTTTTAATTATCCCACGGGAACTCTTAAGTTTACCGGAATCAAAAGTATCTTATTATGTTGATCAGGGACATAAGCTACCACCATACGAAATTTCATTTAAATCGGTCCAGTCGTTTCGCAGATTAGCCCGTACAAACAGACAGACAAACATACTGAGAAACAAACAATTTGAACCTATTTTTCACTCCTTACATCCTATGACTCATTTTTCATTAAACAGATATTTGACCTCTACAGTTTATATTATCTAGTAGTTTTTACACAAAATAGCTAAAAAACTAAAATTAATTTGTCTTTGCTAGACTTTTAACTCTGTTTGTAAATTTTCACTAAGAATGTATCATGTCTCTAATGCTTTTACGTCAGTCATTGTTTCAATACACAAAAGCGGACGTTCAGAAGACTATCAAGAGTGACTCTCTTGATAGTCAGCTGAATTTTGGGTGTCATATTAATAATCTTATAAGCAGAGTTCGTAATTTTGTTGATGTTTTCAGAAACATCAGAGATGTTGCCAGTAGAACAACAAGAGGGAAATAAACTCTCTCTCTCATCCGCTCTGGAGGGCACGGAGGCAAGCTAATCGAGCTCGCACTTCGTCTCCGCTCCGAGGACTTGGGGCATCGGCTGTGGGGACGGCTGGCCCCCCATAAGGGTTAAGTCCTCACAAGGTGTGAATGTACCCTGTGTTCCGGGGCTCCTCACGAGGCGGAAATAGAGTGAGCTCTTTACACCCACCCTAGAGACTGGGCCTGCGTAGACGGGCAGTTCCTTCCCGATGAGCAATTTGGTTTTAGAGCCAAACACTCTTGCGTCCAACAAGTGCACCGCGTAACGGAGCACATCCTAGGCGGTTTCAATAAGAAACCAAAGCCCCAAGGGACCATAGCTGTCTTCCTCGACGTAGCGAAAGCGTTCGACAAAGTCTGGCACAACGGCTTGATATTCAAGCTGTACCAACTGGGTGTGCCAGACCGTCTTGTACTCATCTTACAAGACTTTCTCAGGGATCGAACGTTTAGCTATCGCACCGAGAGAACGCTCTCCTCCCCGCATCCCATTCACGCAGGTGTCCCTCAGGGCTCTGTACTCTCACCCATTCTCTTCTCGCTGTACACCAGCGACATCCCACGATCTGAACCTAATGTTCAGATCGCTCAGTTTGCGGATGATACTGCAATCTACTCTACTGGCTGGTTCAAGGTCAGGCAGAGATGCGCCATCCAACGAGCCATCACCGTAATCGATGCATGGTTTCGTAAATGGCGGATTGCAGTAAATCCTAGCAAAAGTGCAGCAGTGTACTTCACTGAGACCCGGCGGAATCTCATGTCGTCACCCATAGTCCTATTCGGCGAACCCATCCCTTGGGCTAAATCTGCCAAATACCTGGGCGTCACCCTTGATCGCCAACTCACTTTCGCGAAACACATCCAGATTGTTCGCAATAGGGCAGCCTTCATTATGGGTCGTCTTAATCCCCTCATAGGCAAAAACTGTAAAATGTCTCTTAGAAATAAGACGACTCTTTACAAACTTTGTATCCGCCCAGTCATGACTTACGCATCTGTAGCGTTCGCCCATGCTCAGAAACACGACCTCCACAAACTTCAAGTGATTCAGAATCGCTTTATGCGCAGGGCAGTGGGCGCTCCGTGGTACTTGCGGAACGCCGAACTGCACTGCCATTTCACCCTCCCCTCTATTACGCAGTATATGAAAGACTGCTCCCGCCGGCACTTCGACAAAGCTCCCCACCACTCGAATCCTCTCGTGGTCGAAGCGGCGAACTACTCCACTGACATAACCGATCCTCACTTCCTTCCCCCCCGTCGCCGTCCAAGGTATATTTTGGGTGACCCGGACGACCCCATCGCAGCCGTTACTTCGGCAGCTTTAGCGTCGTCCCAAGGGAACCCCGGTAACCCCGACCCAACGGACATAACCCCTATCACTAGAACGGTAGTGAACTGGAAGCAACTGGGGGAATCCCTCCAAGCTATCAGTTCACCCGCTCTCGATAGAATCCCCGATGACATACAGACAGTAGAAGACGTGTCAATTGCGATCGAGGCTCTCAGTGACCACCTCCGCACCGCAGTAGGTGAATCCTCAAAGCAGGTCCAAGTGGCGGATGGTCGCCGCTTCGAACTGCCCGAGGGTGCGAGGAGGTTACTGACAGCTAAGAACGCCGCCACTAGGGCGTATGACTCGATGCCAACCCCAGAGAACAAAGCCACCATGCGCTATTTACAGCGTGCTGTAAGGAAACGCATGAGTGAGCTGCGTGATCAAAGGTGGGACGACAAACTGTCAGAGATTGAGCCAACTCACCAGGCATATTGGCAGTTGGCTCGAGCTCTGAAATCTGACGGACAACAGACAATGCCTCCACTCATTAGGCCACCTCCCCTCTCCATAGCGTTCCTTGACGAAGACAAAGCCGAGTGTTTAGCTGATAGCCTTGAGGCTCAGTGTACTCTAAATGTAGATCACGTCGACCAGAAACACCTCGATTCGGTGGAATCTGAAGTCGAACGTAAAAGCTCTATGTCCATCTCTGACCTCCCACTTCTCCCACCGGTAAAATCATCCGAGGTAGTGTCTCTGATCAAGAGCCTCAAGACCCGTAAATCCTCTGGTGCTGATGGTATCAGCAACAAGGTGATTAAACACTTCTCAGTCCCACTAGTCCATCTCTTAGTTAGCATCTTCAATGCGGCTATGAGCAACTGCTCCTTCCCAGACACTTGGAAGCATGCCATTGTCATAGGTATACACAAACCAGGCAAACCGGCAGCCGAGCCCTCCAGCTACCGTCCCATAAGTCTCCTCAGCTCTCTGGGGAAGATTTACGAGCGGCTCATTGTGAACCGACTCTGGTCCCACGTTAGGTCCAATAACCTCCTTCCCGATGAGCAATTTGGTTTTAGAGCCAAACACTCTTGCGTCCAACAAGTGCACCGCGTAACGGAGCACATCCTAGGCGGTTTCAATAAGAAACCAAAGCCCCAAGAGACCATAGCTGTCTTCCTCAACGTAGCGAAAGCGTTCGAAAAAGTCTGGCACAACGGCTTGATATTCAAGCTGTACCAACTGGGTGTGCCAGACCGTCTTGTACTCATCTTACAAGACTTTCTCAGGGATCGAACGTTTAGCTATCGCACCGAGGGAACGCTCTCCTCCCCGCATCCCATTCACGCAGGTGTCCCTCAGGGCTCTGTACTCTCACCCATTCTCTTCTCGCTGTACACCAGCGACATCCCACGATCTGAACCTAATGTTCAGATCGCCCAGTTTGCGGATGATACTGCAATCTACTCTACTGGCTGGTTCAAGGTCAGGCAGAGATGCGCCATCCAACGAGCCATCGCCGTAATCGGTGCATGGTTTCGTAAATGGCGGATTGCAGTAAATCCTAGCAAAAGTGCAGCAGTGTACTTCACTGAGACCCGGCGGAATCTCATGCCGTCACCCATAGTCATATTCGGCGAACCCATCCCTTGGGCTAAATCTGCCAAATACCTGGGCGTCACCCTTGATCGCCAACTCACTTTCGCGAAACACATCCAGATTGTTCGCAATAGGGCGGCCTTCATTATGGGTCGTCTTAATCCCCTCATAGGCAAAAACAGTAAAATGTCTCTTAGAAATAAGACGACTCTTTACAAACTTTGCATCCGCCCAATCATGACTTACGCATCTGTAGCGTTCGCCCATGCTCAGAAACACGACCTCCACAAACTTCAAGTGATTCAGAATCGCTTTATGCGCAGGGCAGTGGGCGCTCCGTGGTACTTGCGGAACGCCGAACTGCACTGCGATTTCACCCTCCCCTCCATTACGCAGTATATGAAAGACTGCTCCCGCCGCCACTTCGACAAAGCTCCCCACCACTCGAATCCCCTCGTGGTCGAAGCGGCGAACTACTCCACTGACATAATCGATCCTCACTTCATTCCCCCCCGTCGCCGTCCAAGGCATATTTTGGGTGACCCGGACGACCCCATCGCAGCCGTAACTTCGGCAGCTTTAGCGTCGTCCCAAGGGAACCCTGGTAATGGTTGTAGACCCGACCAGGGCTGTGATCCCGGTCGCATTGTAGGCTCCGGCCGAGATCTTCTTCGCAGCCCCAGTCGCAGTCGAGGTAATACACACACACACGATTGTAGTCCCAGCCACGGTGCGGGTGGGAGTATACACCGCGGCCCCGGTCGCGATGTATCCTCCGGCCCAGCAAATGGCTGTGGACGAGGTAACACTGGTTTTCTATGTAGTCCCAGCCACCATGGCTGTGGGCGAGGTACTACACATTCTTATTGTAGCCCCACCCAAAGTACAGTCATGAGTGCACAACGCGACGACCCATTTCGCGGAAATGGGGGGAGGCGAGGTACACAAGGTTATGATTTAGTGGTAAACACAGTCAAACACTGAGCTCGCCGGCGAGCTCGAGGCAAAAGTTATGTCTTGGTTAGATTCTCTCCAAATAGTCGTAGTATAGACCTTATCATAGTACTTCATAGTACCTTAGTGGTGCCCTTGAGCAAGTCGCCTACTCCTCCTCTTGCGGCGAAGCGTCTTCAACGCTCGCCTTAGGCGGTGCGCCCTATGCGCCCGCATCTGGCTGAGTGCCATCTGCGCTCGCCAACCGTCCGGTGACGCTGTAAATGCCGGTAGAGGCAAACAGCATTAGTCCGTTCTAAAAAAAAAAAAGATAAAAGACGGGCAGCGACGTCGGCGGGGGATATGGCTGAATTAGCGAGCGGGCCCACTCCCCCTAGCCACCAGTCGATGACGAAGGAATACCGCAGAGGTTGAGTGGGTAGGCCGCCCTTCTGGCGAAGACTCCCACACCAATTATTAGCGGCATTTTTTCGCAGTACTTCACAACCTATTGTCTCGGAAACCACTTGGCCAATTATATTCATATTAGAAATTCCTATTTACAGTCAGGTACCTAGTATACCAAATTTTATCAAAATCGGTTGGTAAAAAATTCCGCAGCAAACTTTCCCCTTTTTAGAAAAAGTACACCTCAATCAAAAATTGCTGACGACTAAAAAGCTTAATTAAATAGTAGAACATACGTACTAAGTTTTGTGAAGATTGGTTTAAAAGTCCAACCAGCCGTGCGATTCTCTAATGATTCGTCGATGTGCTCGTCGACGAACTCACCGATGTCAACTACTTTACGAGATATCGCCCTTGTACATAAGGTTGTTTTTCCAACGTTTCTTGTCATCTCGTCATTTGTTTCACGGATGTTGTCAAAGATGCAACGATGTTTGCACTTAGAGAATCGCACGGCTGTATATGAAGACCAACGAACACCCTAACAAATATACGGACAGATGAAAATCAATTTGGCCAATTAAAGAAAAGACGCTTCGCTCGCTTTGCGCGATCAGTCAATCAAAAATTGTTTATATATTTTGTATCCTCGCCAAATTTGGGTAGATTAAATATCTCTAATACTATGCGTTTTCTTAACTAAAAGTGAACCGTTATTGCGTAGGACTCGTTAGTTTTTGTAGGTTTTCCTCAATCAAAAAGTAAGTTCTATAATTAAATTTTATAATAAATTTTACATACATCTAAAATAATTTGTTTGGTAATATTAAATTCATGTTAATGATTACGATACTTGATATTAAGGTCAGCCAGCTCGGAGTATCAAGAGAAAAAGCCGTCCAATTGTGAGTTGAACTCACGCACCAAGGGTTCTGTACATTTTTATGAGGTTGGCAGACGAGCAGACGGCTTACCTGATGGTAAGTGATCACCGTTGCCCACGGACAACCGCAATACTAGAGGTCTCGAGGATGCGTTGCCGGTCTTTGAGGAAGGAATAAGCTCTTTTGTTGAAGGTTCCCAAGGAAATGCTTCAACCTTTTCATTTTCATGTTCATTGTTTCCACATAGTGGCCGTGTGAGGCAGCATATGCGGTAAAAGATGCAGAGTGATTCAACATCTCTACACAGTGTCAAAGAGTCGAGCCTATCGGAGAGCTTGATCGTCGACGATTCGAGCCGCCCTGCGTTGAACTCGGTCAAATGGAAGGAGCTGGTACTGAGGAACCCCCGTCCAGAGGTGAGAACCGTACTATATACGAGGCCGAGTTTGAGCCTTATAAAAATAACATTTAGAACGCATCCAACGTTATGGGCTTAACTAAAGACAAACTAGGTTAAAGGACAAAACTTAACTTTGCCGTTTTATTTTGTAATAGTAAATCTGGTAAAAATGGTCTTTTTGTTACAATACATATTTATAGTTTTGTTCTTATTCCTTTACGAGTGAGACAAAGTCTTGTCAAATTTTATAATTTTAAATCAACAGGAAGTATGTACTCTATTATTATAAGAATTGATTCCCTTATTGTCACTTAAGCGGTCATCTTTCGTTTGATTCGATGACTCGTTTGAACAGATGACGTCATTGTCCAAAGTTATTACGATTATGTTTTTTTATTTACTTAGTACCTGGATGACTGAGCTTTGCTACGATTTAGATACGAATACAAAAAGCAACACATGTTCCGTGAGAATCTTGTCACCGCGGGTCAGGATTTTGCAATGCGACTGTTACGCCATCTAGTTTGAACGCAACGAACAAACTGTTGGTTGTCATTGCCTCAAAACACGGATAAAACGACGTTTTCTAAAAATGAAACCTTACTAGATCGATTTAGTAGACTAGTACTACTGAATGATTGCCCCCGAAACCCCCTGGATAGTATCCGGTTTTGATGAATTTAGTATCCAGTGGATACTAAATTCATCAAAACCGCTGGAGTCGTTTTCCAGATCCAGATATCCAGAGTAGTACAAGAACAAAAAGGTATTATATAAAATTTTCAAAACTTTTTGAACGGCCCTGGGCGTAACAGGCTCTTTGCAGAGCTAAGTATAACGGTTTTTAGGTGAGTAAATTCCTTTTCATATGACCTGCAGAAGCAAATCGGTAAAATCGGTACCTAATGGCATTTTTAAACAAAGAAGTAGGGGAACTATTTGTTTCTGATATTTATTGAGTCTCACTTAACTAGTATCCCTAAACACTTAATGAGTCTCGTTTATTTAGTTTCACCTAATCCGAGTATTAGGTATTTTGTTAATACAATACTTTATCCTGTTAATGCGCATGTTATTTTTCCCCCTATTTGAGGTAAACATGCTGATAAAGCCACAGGACTTTTGCAAGTACATACTATTGCGTAGTTTCATTTCAGTTAGAGCTTAGCTCTCTTGAAGTCATTGGCTTACTTTCATAGTGTTATAGAATAATATTGCTATTCATATTATCAGCAGCCATAAGTTGTTTTCGGGTACAGACTGCTGTGTGACGTAAGTACCTTTTAGTTTAGTTTTTGAAATTGATGTAATTTATTGATGGGATAAGGATAGTTGGGGTGTTTCCAGCCGATAGACAGAATAGACAATGAACTTGTTTAAATTTATTTTAAATGTATCTTACTGTATTTTTTCGCAAATTTTATTGAAATATAATAACTTTGAACAGAATAATATTGTATATATTAAGGACGTTCCGATGAATTTTGCACCGAGTTCCAAAAAAAGGAGGAGGTACTCAATTCGATTGTATATTTTTTATGTTTGTTACCTCATAACTTTCGAGTGGGTGAACAGATTCTCAAAATTATGTTTTTGCTTAAAAGCTGGTGTTCCCGTGTGGTTCCATTTAAATTTCATCAAATTAGGTCTAGTAGTTTTTGAGATACACTCCAATAACTGAATAGAATGGTGTGCTCAGTGTTCAAAACTTTTCAAATTGCTCTTGTCCCAGTGCTATTTATCACGGCCCATTTAAGACGCAACGTTTTTAATCGGAGTATCAAAAAGGGACTGGATCATTTGTTGACATTGTTGTATTTTAGGTACTCCAATACAAGAATTATGACGTTTTTATTGAAATTCATTTTTACGACAGATCAAATACTTAAAACATTATTCGTTTATGCAAGATTATCTATTATATATGGACGAAGTCGCTTGTAGAAACTAGTATAATATAAAAAGATTTTTAAATTGTTATATAGAAAAATATTAGATTGCAAAACAATGATGTTAAAATGTTAGAACAAAGACACACCTAATATAGGTAAGTACGTGACTTAGTACTTCAAACTCTCAGTAAAGATTTCGAAAGATCATCAAAACAACAAAGTAAACTAGAACCTTCATGAGTTAACACCTATATGTCAATTTTGATCCAATAACTTCTCTTGTTTTCAGTGAGGAGCAAGATGACTTGTTGGACGTTTAATAAGTGCTGTTTCTGCTTAAACTTGCGAAGGGGTACTATCATTATTGCATTTATTACGCTGGTAAGAAATTATGATGCATATTTTGCAACGATCCGAAATATAACGGTTTTACATAACAATAAAACCGATATTATGTGCCGAGAGGGAAAACATACAGCATTGCTATGAAGAAGGTGTGTGTATTTAGCCTTAAATCCGCAGTCTATGGTCGAGTCATAGACAGTTAATGTAGTTCCATCCGAATCCGCTAGGTGTCGCTAGCAAGTGAGCGGGAAGCGCAGCCATCTTCGAACTTCATAGTCGTCACCAGGAAGAATTTCCTGCAATGCTGTATGTTTTCTCTCTCGGCACATAATATCGGTTTTATTGTTATGTAAAACCGTTATATTGATGTTGTCTCCGGAAAACATACAGCATTGCTATGAAGACGTGTTTGTTATCTGCTGGTGAAATAGTAAAGCACAACGCTATGATGAAATGAGGTAAATCTGTAATTTTGAAATGATTTATATTTGTATAAAATTATGTTAAATATCATAATACAAAAGTGCAAAGTAAAGCCCTTGTAATGTAATATGTACAAAGTAATATACATACATGTGTGTTCGTAATACCTAATTTACACATGTGAATCGTTACGGAGTGAAAGGATTGAAAAATGGATTATGATGATCTTTGGGCGGTTCTATCACTCAGCAGTAATGATTGAACAAGTTTTAGATGATTTTCAATTACCTCGGGCAAGAATTCATCTATTGGTTGATTATCTAGCCATCTCAAAGATCATGCCGATCGGCAGCTTTCCGAGGTCTCGTAAAATGGAAACACCCAGTTTCCAAATAACAGTAGACGATGCCGCTTATGGGTGGCCACATACCGTAAGATAGAAGTTGGATACCTTAACTTCAGATCTTTTGTGAGCATTTTTGCTATATACATATATTGTTCAAGTTAATGATACCGAGCAGATGCGTTAATTTTCGTGTTTGGAAAGCTCCCATATTGACAGATGATGTAAATATGTATGATGATGAGAATGAATCATCCGACATTTTAGGTGGATTGACGTAAGACTGCTTACAACTATTGTGTATGTGTATACCCATGCAAAATGGTCTTTAATTATTTTGTTACTTCAATCGGTTTGAGAACTTGTTTTATGAAATTAAGTAATGTTTTTGTTATACATGATGTCCCCGGAAAGACGAAAAGGCTGGCTTGTACGCTTGCATTGTGCTGTATGAAAACCTTTTTATTTAAACACAAATTTAATAAAAATTAAGCAACATCACCTTGTTTCGGAGACTTACGATCAATTCCTAAACTAGATCACATGAGACATCTTCTTATTACTGGCAAGAACGTTGATAAAGTAGTCTGGTGCATGGCACCATGGAACTATTCTTCAATTAATTTTTTTATTGCGTAGACGACTCTATTACAAACTTTCAGGGTTAGTGTTTGCACTTGCTAAGGTACCATTCATGTCGTCATATCTATAAGAAGCTGTGACAGATTCTAAGCTTCGTGTGGTTGGCCTAGTGTTCGGGATTTGCAGCCTTGAAGCCAGATAGCTTTCGGCCATTCCTGAGCCACGATTAGAAAGGTCTTATAGTAGTCTTGAGAGGAAAGAGCCAAGCCAGTTGGGATCTCCAAGGTCTGCTGAAGGCCTCTGTGTAGCTTGCTAATCTATCTCTGCAGTCTATTGAAGCGATCTTTCTCATTATAGCTGTCTTTCGAGATACTAACAGGGCTAATTTTGTACAACTCCACTTCTGAAAAACTTCCGCAGTGGCTTACTGGCTTAAGATCCCACTCTTCGTGATAGTCTGCCTATCATTATTTTGTATCTGTTAAACTGTTAAGGCAAGCGAGGCCCACGATAACGTGCCATATTTAGAAAAATATGATATAAGGGATCGATTATAGGGACTGTAGCAATATGTAAATTTTGTAGCTTTTTTTTGTGTGTCTCATGCTTTTTGTGTGTGGGCAAAGACTGATTGGTGGCTCCGCGCTACCATAACATTTCGTGGGAAATAACATGTTAAATTTAAGTTTTTTAAAAACAAATATGTATGATAGTTTGCTTGTGATAGGTTTATTTCAAATTGTACAGTCGCAAGATAAAATTGCCAGGATTCAGCTGATACAGTTAGAATCACAGTTGACGAAGGTTAATGGAACTCCGGTGAAGATTTCTGTCTAGGGTATCGTTTTAAGCTATACGTATTCCTAGATATTCAAGTCCAAGTGTTAGCTCCAGAATTGATTATTGAAAGTTGTCTTGGCAACCCGATGTTTCAAAATCTTCACAGCTTTGCAGCTTGAAGACTTAAATTTGACTTGACTTGGTGCTCTAGGAGGAATTCATCGAGGTAGACTAGCGCTGACAAACTCTTACACGCAAGGTCTCCACGACCTAGTATGTTATGGTCTAGGTAGACTAGCACTCGACAATCTCTTACACGCAAGGTCTCCGTGACCCGGTATGTTATGGTCTAGGTAGACTAGTTCTCGACAATCTCTTACACGCAAGGTCTCCACGACCTAGTATGTTATGGTCTAGGTAGACTAGCACTCAACAATCTCTTACACGCAAGGTCTCCGCGACTCGGTATGTTATGGTCTAGGTAGACTAGTTCTCGACAATCTCTTACACGCAAGGTCTCCACGACCTAGTATGTTATGGTCTAGGTAGACTAGCACTCAACAATCTCTTACACGCAAGGTCTCCGCGACTCGGTATGTTATGGTCTAGGTAGACTAGTTCTCGACAATCTCTTACACGCAAGGTCTCCGCGACCTGTAGGTCTACCATGAGTTTACAAAATTGACACCAATCGATGCTCGATATCGAGTGCCGCGAAAACATGTATGAAAAAATTAACAGTGCCACCTTGCGGTCAACTGTAGAACTAAAACTGACAGCGAGTACGCCAATCACAAACTTGATAGGTAGACGAGATCGAGTATCGACTATAGATGACATTTATGTTGCCAACTCATGGTAGAGCCACTGGTATGTTATGGTCTAGGTAGAGTAGGTAGACTAGCACTCGACAATCTCATACACACAGGGTCTCCGCGACCCAGTATGTTAGACTTGCACTCGCAAAATTAGTCTCCTTCCGTCGATTTTTTTACAACGTACGAAAATTCGCTGTATAACTCGCTAACTAGAATATCTAATGCGCAAAGTAAAGTATTTGTGCAATTAAATTGTAGATTAAAAAGATATTTTTGGATTTTTGACCGCACGTGGCGAAAGTACACAACGCTATGAAGTTCTAAGATGGCTGCGCTTCCCGCGCACTTGCTGGCGACACCTAGCGGCTTCAGACGGAACTACATTAACTGTCTATGACACGACCATAGACTGCGGATTTAAGGCTAAGTACACACGACTTCTTCATAGCAATGCTGTATGTTTTCCGGAGGCACATTAATATAGAAGTTATGAATTTGTTGTTTTTAATATTCGTAAATTCGATGCGTAGACATAACATCATAAACATTCAATAATCGCGTTTAAACATCTACTCATTACATAAATATTTACCATGGATTTTGTAAAGTATACTTCCAAGGTGGTCTTATTTAAATTTCATCAAATTCGGTCAAGCGGTTTTTGAGTTACAATACAATTACTAAAAATTGTAACCGACTTCAACACTAAAAAGTGTAAAATAACTTATCGAAGTCGGTACCATGCGCACAATATTGTGATAATAGGTACTTTTGAACTATCATGGTACCGATTTCAACAAGTTATTTCACACTTTTAAGTGTTGAAGTCGCATTCATTTTTTGGTTAACCTTTGTTTAAACTATCTTAGTAGTCAGTACAGAATACGAAGTGCAACAAAAAGTTCAAGAATCAAGAAAGCAAAATGCAGGAAAAAGTTTGAAAATTAATCGAAAGCTACCGCAAAGAGTCAGTTGCGCTTCGAAAATCAATTTGTATCTGAGAATACTTTTAATCCTACTCAGACCTTTACTATCTATTGCTCGTTCATCAACTTTGTTTATCATCAATTATTCTTAATTTTACACAATGTTACAGGTTTTTGAAGTGTTATCCGTAATCGCGTACTCGTTTGTCGCCAAATATATCACAGATATATACCATGACCAGAAAGCGACAAGGGTCTCCGGCTCCATCTACGCGGGACAATTCCTGATATTCTTATTTATACTTATGATATGCTTTAAGCTCATGCTTAGCATTGCCCTGCTTGTCGGATTGATCAAGGTATCAAAGTGTATTAAGAATTCAACAAATATTTTCTAACAGTCTTGGATAACGGTGCTACTGGCCAGGAAAAGTTCCTGGCCCTTACTATAGTTATTTGCAATAATTGATTCATGCTTGTAGTCACGTGTCAGTCTCTCAAAGTACCGAAGAAGGATAAAAACTATTATAGTATATATATTGACTTAAGCATTTGCTGGATAAAATGTTAAATACCATGTTTAATGATTTTACTGATATATCTTATTCTCTAAAATTAAATTGACTTATATAAGGGCCGCGCCGCGTTGTAAAATATTTTTCCGACTCGCTTATATTAAATGTTAGCTTCCATCTGACTCATAACGATCTGTAAATATTACAAACTATGCTCCTTATGTGTAACAATGCATACTTAGTGACGTTATTAACAAATATTGGCCCAACCCAATACTGTGAAATGCGCATGTACAGCAGTTCAAATAGCATATAGGGGTAAAAGTATGCAATATCCGTTTCATACAAAAAATCCAATACTTTTTCAAAACTTTCTTCTCAGGAAAACGTGTGTTTGTATAACTGTATATTGTTAACACTGATGTGACCCCAATACGGAGGAGGAAGGAGGTGTACAAAAGGACTCTTCCGTTCCCCCGTTCATTCGCGCCGAAGCGGCTTAGTTCGGATATGCGAAGTGGTGATGGCGCTTATGTAAACCACCGTCTGCCATGATATCTCGCTGCCGAGCATAGAGTATACCACGCTTGGCAAGGAGAGATTTCCGCCTATCTCCAATACCCCTGGGGTTCCATGAACACGCTCTTCCGTAGTCACCTCCCGTCTTGCGATTTGGTGCATGTACTTTCCGAAGCATGTGCAGGTACTTTTCGAAGCATCCGTGTCCGGAAAACAAATGCCCCAATTGGAAGTTCAGCGATTCACAACTGCCTCACTCACTTCAGTAGGACCGGGCGGATTTCCTTCATCGTCCAGTGTCTGGAAACTATACTGATGGAGACAGGTCCACCGCCACACAAAGCGGCCCGCGCCTAACCACCGCTTGCATGTGAACTCCTTCTACGCCCGAGAGCCTCCGTGGGATCTCTTCGCCACTACATGTACACTACAAGTCATACATATCGCCGAGGATCTCCGCTTGGAGCTCCCAGAAATATGTTCAAGTAACTACCTACTACATATAAAACATAGGTCATTCACTAGCATTTCACTGAATCTGGAATAATCTGGATTCTCCCACAGTAGAAATGCACCCGTGGAGTCGCGAATCAGAATAAGACTGAGAATGAGACTTGCAGACATATATTATTATTTGGAATAATGATTTAAAAAAGTGAACCTAAATTATTCCCATCTACATTTCACTGAATCTGGAATAATCTGGATTCTCCCACAGTAGAAATGCACCCGTGAAGTCTCGAATCAGAATAAGACTCAGAATGAGACTTGCAGACATATATTATTATTTGGAATAATAATTTAAAAAAGGGAACCTAAATTATTCCCATCTACATTTCACTGAATCTGGAATAATCTGGATTCTCCCACAGTAGAAATGCACCCGTGGAGTCTCAAATCAGAATAATACTCAGAATGAGACTTGCAGACATATATTATTATTTGGAATAATAATTTAAAATAAGGGTGTGATGCTAATTACTAATGTCAGGGAGTGAGAAAAACACGTGACGCGCAAGCATGTACCAAATATATGTGATAATATAATTAAGTTTCTTTAATAAACAAATCAGCCGGTATCTAGCACGACCTTGACTTTAGCAACTATTAATTACATTATATTTCCTTATCCTGCATTTATATGCTTATACAATTGTGGCTTATTTTATTTTCAGAGATTACCCGATCATTTAGAGATGTGGTACAAGGGATATCTAGTATGCATATTATTGCAAGTTTCCATTACAGTTTGTGGATTTTTAAGTGACAGCAAGAGTTCAGCAGTTGTTAAATGGTTAATTTTGTCGGAGAGAATCATTATAACATGTAAGTATTCTATATTTAGCCAGAATGGGGCAAAATTTAAGTATCTAGTTAAATGACAGTTTCTTTTCTAGTTAGAAGTTTTATAGTTTTATGGAGTCGATGTTCACACTTGACACTTGCGTGACGGACAGATTATTGATTGGGCTGCCATATAAACATGTGAATGCTAGTTTACCATAACAAAACGACGGATCCAATTTTGTATCTATTAAACCGCACATCTCTTACCAACAACTACAACCAATCGACGAAGCTCATACCAATCAAGTTAAACTTTCTTACCTCACAAGTATCTAAATTCTGTATTTAGTTTTCTATGATCCACCCACAGATCGATCTATAACTTGTTGATGATATTATTTATGCATGTGTCTCTTGAAAATAGAAGATCGTAAGTCACATTAAAGTCACAGTATAAGTATAGGGAAGCAGTACGGAAACTACTTACAAACGTTCGAAACGGCTCACTCACGCAAAACATGCGCATCGACGAGAGCCCTAAGCGGTTGTCGCAGTGCTGTCAGTAGTGAGGCCGCGTCGAGACGAGTGGTCACGTATAAGTTTATTTCCGTTTGTATACTGTTGCATCTTTATACTATGATAATAAATAAAGTCAAGCTATTTGTTTTTGAGTTTGCCTATAGACTTTTGAAGTTTACTGTACAGTTGCATATATTTTTTTTACAACCTGTATAATATAAATTCATATTATACAAAAATATGCAACGAAATCTAGGGAGAGGTAACAGCTTTTAGACAAGAAAGAACAGGGGAAAATAAGTAACCTACGGCTTTTACGTCTTGACATAAGAGAAAAATAATGGGTGGAATGAAAAATACTAAGGAGAAGGTGAAGAATAATACAGTATATTGTGAAGAAAATAAAGTATATAATGAATGTTGTGTTGAAGGTGTTTGGGAAGCCACTTAAGTTTTAAGCTGACACTTTACACACTAAGACTAACTTTCGCTTTTATGAGTAGTCTGATGGTGACGTTGACTAAGCTACGAGTATGACATTTGTTCAAACACCTATCGGCTGTGCAATTCCAAAACATACTAAGAGGCACTAAACAAATTTACATTGGAGCGAAAAAACTAGTTTGCCACTTTGAAGACTCAACTAAACTATGCGGAGGGAAAAGTCACAATTTGCGGTATATCCGTGGTTTGATATAGTTTGTAAAGATTTTCATTTTGCATTAATAAAACACCTTAACCCTTTGAGTACCATTGACGTTAATTTACGTGCGTTTCATTCATAAATCTTTTGTTTTTATGTTCACGGTATAGTAAGAGTTAAAAAGCACTTACTAATTAGTTAATGGTTATTCTAGCTTAGAACACAACAATTTACCATTTGATAACATAGCAAGTTGCGTTACTAGGTTTGAAATCTGACTTTGTGCAGAGTTTTTATACTGAAATTGGGCATTAACTGTTTCTAGCACCTAGTAAGTGTTATCATTATATTTGTTTCTAGTTTTGATGTTTAATATGCATACAGTAGCAATGTCATGTCGTGAACCTAGCAGGTTCACGACTTGACATTGCCACCTAGGCTTTGCAGCCAACCACACCTAGGTTTTGCAGTGGTATGATGGCAAGTATTCAAACTCTAGTGCTGACGTGGTTCAAAGGAGGTAAAACTCCTCTTCCTCTTCCTTGTTGAGTCACCGAACGTGAAAAAATGTGAACGGAAGATGGTGTAAAGGCACACTTTAGCTTGAGACCATGCGCTTTCGGACTCGCCCTTATCTCGAAGAAACATGACGTCTACCATCAGGCAAACAAATTGTCGACTTATCAACTAGATATAATAACAAATATGTATACATAAAATATGTCCTCAAATTATTAATTAAATATAAGTTGCTCAAAAATTGTTATTGTTTTACAGTTCTGACCTTCTACTTCATAATGGTGGTGAGAAGCTATTACTTCAAGATGTGCAAAGAGGTCAATTATTATCAGAATATGATTTACACTCAAAATAGTACTAAAGGAAATGTCTTATTCAGTGAAGGGCCTACAAAGAAAGACGAAGAATCACAATACGAGACCATACCAATATCGCCCCAGAAGGCTGTGAGAAAATCAAAAGGAATGGGATCTATTTATGGCGTCTCGGCTAAAGGGGGTGGTGAAATATATTCAGCACCTAAGAATAATTTAGTAGGAATGCCTCTGCCAATGCCTATGGTGCATAATGATAAGCAGTCAAGTGCGCTCTATCCATGTCTTGCTTAGTGAAGTTCTTTAGCGTGGCATCGCTGACTTATTCATATGTATACAGCAAAGATAAGTCTTATAAAAGAATAATCAATTAACCCACTGCGTTGCATTTCTTTGAATCGTAGTGTGGTATATGTAGTATAATTTTATTTTAGACCAATAGTTTAATTTATTTATAGTTATTGGCCAAATATGGTCAATGGCGAGGCTACAAGAGTGGTAGATAATCAACTAACTATATGAGCTTATTTAATTATGTCGATATCAGCAGGCCTACCAGCGTCATTTAATGCGAAAAATCTTAGGTCGGAAAATTAATTCATCTGTTTTTTCGTACCATGACGTAACGTTACCACACACTCCACACAGTCTTAATGATTGTCAGAAACAAAACTGCACAAAGACTTCTAAGCATCTCATCAAATGTCGTACCATGTGGTGCAACAGATATAGCGCAGAAATGGAAACATGTCGAGTAAATTGGGGAATTTAGAGGTCTATAACATGTAACTTGTCTGTGAACGTGTTAACGATTGTTTAGTGAAATACGCTTGAATTTTAAGATTTGAACTACATATAAATTTATTCAGGTCAAGAAATAGTTAGAATCACCTGTAGTACAGTCAAATTAGGATAAAGTATGGAAATAATTCTGATAGTTGTAGATTCTCCTGGAATCGTTAGAAAACACAGCTACAAGTATTTTCCCTGTTAACACTGTTTGTAGCACCTATGGAACTATATTAATATCAGGTATAAATTTTAACGGGCTGCTAATTCGAAAATTTAAAAGAAATTGGATTCGTTTATTGTATACATGAATATAGGTTTCCTTTATGTAAAAGCTAATTAGAGTAAAAAAAAACGTGCTACTTACGAAATATTTATTGTTTTTTTTTATTTACAGCTCTTGGAAAATTCCGACCTAAGTTGTAAACTTACTATTAGGTATCTATTAGCGTCATAAACGTTAAGTTACATTTGTACCAATGTCCAAGTTACGGATCATATATTTTATATCTCATTAACTTTAGTCACGCGGGTAGCGAGCTGATATTAAATTAAATCTACACCGTCGGTGAAAACAGGTAATGTAGTTTAATCCATTATTTGTGATATTTTTTGTATTGAGTTTTTATTTCTATAAATTTAGGATTTTCGGCGATAATTCTATTAATTTGCACCATTTCTCATACCTTTCCTTGAACCACAAAATAATAAAAGTAAGACTTCTAATTAAATTTTTAGAGGTATTATTTACTTATTATTACTTATTTACAGTAAACTTATTTAAAAAAATATATTCGGTAGGTAAATTATAATACTTTTAGTATAGTATAAATATATAGTGGTCACCACTCTTTCCTGAAGGAAGTTATGCAATTAAAAAGGTTTTACTCGATTTTTACTCCTCCCGGAGGTTAAATTTCATAGGGATTAGACATGATTCTTAAATCATATTACGAGTAAACCATAATAAAATAAAAACCTACCATTGCAAATTATTTCTACTCTTTTGCAAAAATCACCTGATTTGACCGGTTTACTAGTAATTGTTGGTTTTGCGTTCCATACCATACCTAACACTTCGACCGCTTACTTTGTGACCTTTAGCGATAAGAAAAAGGAAAACATCCGACGTGAGAAGTAATTTATTACTTGGTGATAGGTACGAGTACATGTTTTTAAACGGACATTTTAGTTTATTTTAAGATTGGGCCCTATTAGTTAAATTTTTTAAATGTAGTTTTCAGGGATCCAATACGATTGTATCAATAAATTACATACCAATGAATAATTGAATAAACAACAATTCCGTTTGAAGTAGGACTAACTAATGTAATGAATTCACGTAGCAGTAATTTTGATTAATTAATTGCTCCTACTAACTATAAAAAAGAAAACTGTATCTTTGACCAACTATTTATTTCTATATAGTACAATCATCATAATTGATATGATAAAAGTAAGTACTATGTATATATATAATAAAAATGTAATGTCTTTACATGGAAGATCTATGATATAAAAAAATATAATAGAAAAAATATTATTGGGACTTATATAAATGAAAAAAAAATGAAAAAAAGAACACATAATTAGATTTTTTATCTGTTTGTTTATTTGTTTGTCTGTGCGTTTGTGCACGCTAATCTGAGAAACTTTTTATCCGATTTAGATGTGATTTTCACTTATATATTGTGGTAAGCTTCACTTAGCTTGTTTAATATCAATCGGTTCATAAATAAAAAGTTATTGAAATTTAAAGAATAATTCTCTCGCTACTATACCAAGACCAAGCGAGCGAAGCTGGCGGGTGCACTAGTACATTCTAAAAACTGGTACAAACTTTATTCAAGCTATTTACCGTAGCAGTAGAATAAAAATAGGAAAGCTTTCGAATGTACATATAATTACTATTTCGAGTAAGCGAGACGAACGTATGCATGCATAGTTTTGTCTGTTGCACTCTAACATTTGATATGTCGATGAGATCCTACGAACAAATAATTTATTGCCCATTCATTCATTCGGTCGTCAAGCAGTTTCTAAACTGCTAAGTTTAAGATTATAGAAATAAATGCAATTAATTCTAAGAACTTTTAATGATTATTTTGCTATTTGACGCTGGTAGGCGTCCAAGGTCTACTTATTTTAGTCCAAACCTGGTGTGATATCAAGTAAAGTTTAGTTGGAATCACATCAGATTCTTTTTAAATGTCTTTAGTGTAGGCTTAATATATTTGTGGACGAGCTGCACATATTTATATACTATGCATATTATGAGGTTTGTTTAGCCTATCACACGTTTTTAGAAAATGAAAATTATGTAGGTGCATAACATATGTTGTTACTTACCTTTAAATATCTATAGTTTTTAATCTACTTTTATTCATTAAATTACATTATGTAATTAGTTACATTTGTCATTTAAATTAAGGTACCAAATAAGGTATTACATATTTTAATGTCATATAATAATAACCAACTAAGCCATAAACTTAACCTGATCAAGTCCACCGCAACCGACTCTGCTGCCAAAAGTACCTATCAAACTGGCGGTATTTCCTCGCTGGACCTCGCTCGCCGATGGTACTATCGTCTAGATGCCAAATATTAAGTTGGGATTCCAATGACGATATGGCTTTGTGAATGGCTAATCTAACGATTAGAGGGCGTGAAGGGTCGTTGACCTCCACTTGAGACATGCTTTCATTGTTTAATATGCTGTTTAAGATTGCTTGGGGCTGAGTAGCACTGGCTGAGAAATGGGAAAATGAATGGGGTAAAAACCCGAACTTCCACCAGCATTATGCCCCCGTCAATACGAGTAAAGGTAATTCGGATCCCTAGTTTCTCGCATGACAAACGTTCTGCCTGATGGTGGCATGGATTGCCGCTTCGCCCCCCAGGGGCGTGCCAAAACCGACTTGGTGCGGCTTGGTGTGCCGTCATATTGGTTTTCACTGCCTATCAATATAAATTGGCTACCAGACGCCGCAAAGTATTGCCAACGGCAATAGACCGGATGCCACCGTTCTTTTTTGTAGAGCGCAAAGAGATCAACCATATAAAAAAGGACTAATCGCCAGATTTAGATAGCTTTCTAGTTTCCATATGTGCTAGACTGTACTGCCCGATAAAGCGAATTAGAAGTTTTTGGCGAACAATCGCCAGACGGTTCGGCAAAGTTATACTTCAACATGTTTTTTCACGTTAGCTGTGAGAGATTTGTTGTCTCTTTAATCGGGAATCTTAAGGGCCGTGTATGGGAAAGAAAAGAAAATAAGCCAATCTTGAATGTTGTTATATAATGATATTAACACAACACAATTACAGTCCATGATGGATGCTAGCTTCCCTGCCGCCGAACACATAAATTGTTAAAATGTATCTGGTTTTTAGGTATTTAACACATTAAGAATTATTTAAACAATAATATATAACGATAGAAAAAAATATACCCATTAATTCAAAATGTTAATAATCGTATATTTTAGTAGTATTTAATTTTTAATAGTTCTTTTTGTAATAGGATAATAAATTGGGATTGAGTGTAATTAGTTACAATTCTTTTTGAATTTAGCTATCAAATTTTTATTTAATAAAATTTTTGATTGTCGTAGTGCATAAAATGTTTTGCTTTTTATTGTTTTCCTTTCACTTTAAACACGATTGCTAAATTTTCAATGGCCAGATAATTGACCGAGAGAGCGAAGGAGCGAGCGAAGCGTCTCTGCTTTAACTGGCCAAATTGACTTTCATCTGTCCGTATGTTTGTTAGGGTGTTCGTAGGTCTTCCTGTACAGGTCGCATTTTCAACCAATCTTGACGAAACTTGGCATGTATGTTCTACCAAATTAATTTTCCCTTTTTTGTCGTCAGCGATTTTTTGGAATGGGCAAAAAGGGGCACACACTTATTTTTTTCTCTAATGAACGTTATTTCCTACCGAAAGCTTAGAAAAGGTAACAAGGTTTTTTCTTACGCTACAGTAAAATGCAGTTCGGTTCGGTAGGTCTAGTTGTTTCAAAATCTTAAATCTAGTTTATATATCAAAAGGTATACTTTTTGATATAGTAATAAACTTACTACGTAAGAGAAAATGGATGAAACTTTTAAACATTCACTATATCAATATTACTAAGCCACTTATAACACTAATATTTTCAGTGTTTGTTATAACCCTCATTGCCATTTGCGGAATTGAACGACAAGCACCTCATTGATTTTGGAGATAAGGATCATAGGCTCACATTAAACCTTGTGAATGTCATAACTTAGAAAATAGTACATAATGCGCACACACACCCGTAGGCATCAATATCATAATAATACCTTTTATGTGACAGCACTAAGATAAACCTAATTAAAACGTTATATACCATAAATGGTTTAATTCACTAAAACTCTTCTTAGGCAGCAGAGTAGATAGCTGGTCCATTGGAAGAATCCTTCATTTGGAAGTACATGCTCCTGATTACCAGGAGGAAGTAAATGATCAGAGCTGGAAATAAAAAGAAAATAAAATTTAGAAGTTGAAAGAATGCAACTAAAACTGTTATATCTCTAAGATGTATTTAAGGCGCGGTTTAATCCTATTTTTCAATCATTTCCAATTGCTTATCAGATTGGACGATGTAATGGGAAAATGCAATTGAATACGTAATAATACTTTTTATATTCCTACAATCAAATTATAAAATTGTAATGATAAAGGAGTCCATATTGGGGATCCAAATATGATATATTCATTGATATATATATTCCTATAGTATCTAATATATATTGAAGAAAAATGCCTTTTCCCACGAACCACGTAAAAAAGTTGCAATATTTAGGGAATGTTGCCGATTTTTTTTCTATCGAGCCAAATTTGGCTTCGGTTATTAGGTTTAAGCGTCAAAAAACTAAGTTTTCACGAAGTCGAACCATGAAATTCGGTCGAAATATACACTCATTTCGCCTTAATAGAAATTCCATCGTGCTAATTCAAAAGTGGATTCAACAAACTTCGTATAACTTAAATTTTTTTTAGCATTTGGACAGACACATTCCCAAGACGCTGACTAACACTGGAAGCAAAGTAATTAGACCGCGCGGCCCCGAGTAAGAACGTCATCGCGATAAGTAGGCGATACAGGTGGTAAGAGGCGGCAGGTGGGGGCGGAGGATGCTTGCCGGCAATAATTACTTGCGTGCCGGCAGAGCAGTTAATTCTGTTGCGTAGGTATGGAACCAACAAAACGTAGATGCGATGTGTACTTGTTTTGTAGCGATGTTGACATCCCCACACGGGTCTCGCGCTAAGCCTGCGTGAATCAACGCTAGTAGGGAAGACGTTCTACTTATAGATACATATTTACTTACTTTGCCGGAAGTAACTGTTTATCGCGAAAATGTACTCGTTAGTAACTGCAATCTGTGTGGTTTTGATTCCGAAATTTAACTGTTTTACACTAGTATAAGTGAGAGTTACTTAAATGTTTTAAGTGAATTTTATTAACGGATATATGCGATTAGATATTAGATACTAAGACTACAGTAAGTCAAGATTTAGTGAGATTTTAGCAAAATTGTTCTGATAACCACGTAGACAGCGCGCCACGCTTCGATGTAAACACTTAAAAGGTTTCTAATTCGGAGGCTCTTACGATATTCTGTGCCAGAGCTTTTAAACTTCGATATATCTTTTTACTCGCTATTTCTGACTTGTTGGTGATTTGAAACGCTTGGATTATTTCGTGTATATAAGCGAATTAAATTATGTCAGAAAGATTGAATATAATTTTATTAAAGCTGTTCATTTGTCTATAACATGTTGGTGGAACTAGATTGGAATGTGTTACTTATTTTATTATTGCAGCAATGTCAATGAAATGCTTAATATTTTTAACAACATCCTTAAATCGGCAATTACACAACATGTTCCGATACACAGAATCACCAATAAAAATATCCGCTTGCGTTTAATAAGTATCTGATTAAATTTTCTAGACATCCAAAAAAAGGAGGAGGTACTCATTCGACTGTATGTTTTTTTGTATGTTTGTTACCTCATAACTTTCGACTGTGAACCGATTCTCAAAATATTTTTTTATTTGAAAGCTGGTGCTTCCAGTGTGGTCCCATTTAAATTTCATCAAATTCGGTCCAGTAGTTTTAATATCCAATACCAATAACTGAATAGAATGGAAGTAAATAAATAATACATTTTTCAAATTCTATTTGTAAAAATATAAGATAGTTAGGATAAGGCACCGAAATATTTCTTCATGTTTGTTCAATAAATTCTTTCATCAGTAGAAACCTATATTATGCCTGAGTAACATACGCTATATTTGATCCATCATCATCATCATCCATCAGAATGCTGGTGAAACCGCGGAGTTTGAAATAATGTCAGCCGTAGGTACTTACGTATACAAATAAGGAAATTGAACACGAATGCGCCGATGCCGAAAGCGGCCACGCTCTGGAAGATATTGTAGAGTATGGATACCATGGTATGGACCAGACTGTAAATCAGGTAAGCCTTCAAATGACCAGGTTTGTTCTGAAAAAAACAAACTTAGAAATAGTCTTCTATATCATAGCTGAATTTAAGAGATTTGCTTAAAAAACTTGAAGCGGTTACATTTATTTTATTCACTAGTTTCGATAATATAATAACTCAGGTAATCGACGAATCTTGTGGGGAAGGCAGCATCAAAATGACATCTACACTACGAAAAATAGACTTATTATTTCTTCGTGGCATCTACAGCATGATATTAAGGTTTTTCCCAGTGCGGGTATAATAATAATAATAATAATAAACCCGCAGGGGCGGCCTTGTGGCGAGCCGTCGGTGAGTGGCGACACCGTGGACTCTGATTCTCCCTGGGGCTAAATGAGACCCCTGACCCCCGGCTTGCCTTAAATGGCCGTCCGGGGGTGGAGACGCAAGAGCAAGTAACAAAAAGCTCCAAGGGTGGAAGTGTTAAAGGGCATAACGCCGGTAGTAGCGCTCTAGTGAAACCGCAGCACACCTCTCGACACTCTTTAGCCATCCACACCAACGTTGCCCCTTTTGTCACCACTCATGGTGGCCTTTATGGGGGGCCCGTTTAGTGGGTGGCAAGTCACCACCTGCCTAAATATTTTAACATGAGACTAAAATTGGCAGGTGCCGTAGTCTTTTCCATAGCCCACTATCTTCCTTATCACTAATAAGTTCATCTCAATAACCTGGCCATTTTACCCATATTTGTAATAGTTATAAGTACCATGTTACCCTTCATCCAACATTTTTTCTGTTTTTTATACTCCTTTGTATTTTTATACCAATCAGGCCTCTAAGTGTTGGCTACAGCCCCACTTATGCCTTTGTAAAGGACCGGATGAAATCCGAGATTTTGTTTTCAATAAAAGAAATAATAATAATAATAACGTTTATTGACGTAGATTACATTTTACAGAGCATGATTTCATTGGTCTCCAAACTAGGTTAACCTGTATTTTGGGAACCTCCTTCCTATTTGATACATAATATATTTCTAAACATAACGTTATAATATTAAAGTTAAAGACAAAATACAAAAAAATATTAAAAATATAACGAAAATATCTATATTAAGATGAACGTGCGTTTGCGAGCGTAAGTGTAAGGGTGTGTGTATGTATAAGGATGTAAGTGTGTGTGGTGTGAAGGTTTTTAAGGGTGTACGCTTACAAACTCACACCACACACACACTTGCCACACGCGTACTTATACGATACGTAGTTATAACTACGTATGCGCAAGTTGAGAAATCATTTTGTAAAAAATATTTGAAAACACTAATAGATTTTGTTAAAATAGTTAAATTGTATTTTGTGTCTATTTATGAGAGTTTAATATTTCTTCTATTTCATCATAGGTAAGTCAGTAACCATTCATAATTTTTCAATTTAGATTCAGAACGCATGAGTTGGTGAATGTTTAGAGCTTGATTTATTTTATTATAAATAAAGTTAGACATGTATGTCGTCTGCCGTTGTTGATAAGCTGTTTGAGTCAGAGTGGTAAGCAAATTTTATCTTTTCGCCTTTTTGCACTTGAAATCTCAAGGTATGGTGTAATTTTATGTTTCCGTAGTGTTATGTGTAGAATGTATGTTTTCCTTACAGTAAGTTGTTTACATTCACTATATATTTGGTGTGTTGAATATCTAAACGGTTTAAATAACATGACTTTCAAAATACGCCTTTGTGCTCTTTCCAGCTGTAAAAGGTGAGTTTTATGTGCTCCTTCCCATACAGATATGCATTACCGAATTATTGATAGACAAATAGCTTTATATACCATGAACATCACATTGTTGTTTGCAAGGCGTCTTAGTTTTTTAAAGATCCATGATAACTTACGAACTCTGGAGGTGGTAAGTTCAATGTAAAGGTTCAATTTGCAAAGATCATCAATGATGACACCAAGATACTTAACTTCATTTGTTATTTTAATCAGAATAATAATCAGAATAATCAGAATAATCAATTTATTGGTAAGAAATATTACAAGTCAAAATAATAATAATAATAATACCGCAGGGGCGGCTTTGTGGCGAGCCGTCGGTGAGTGGCGACACCGCGGACCCTGATTCTCCCTGGGGCTAAATGAGACCCCTGACCCCCGGCTTGCCTTAATTGGTCGTCTGAGGGTGGAGACGCAAGAGCAAGAAACAAAAAGCTCCAAGGGTGGAAGTGTTAAAGGGCATAACGCCGGTAGTAGCGCTCTAGTGAAACCGCAGCACACCTCTCAACACCCTTCAGATATCCACACCAACGTTGCCCCTTTTGTCACCATTGATGGTGGCTCTTATGGGGGGCCCGCTTAGTGGGTGGCAAGTCACCTGCCTAAATATTTTAAGATGAGACTGAAATTGGCAGGTGCCGTAGTCTCGTCCATAGCCCACTATCTCCCGTACCACTAATTAGTACATATCAATAGCCATGCCCATTTTACCCATTTTTGTAATAGATATACCATGTAACCATCCATCCAAAATGTTTCTGTTTTTATACTACATTGTATTTTTATACCAAACGGGCCTCTAAGTGTTAGCTACAGCCCCACTTATGCCTATGTAAAGGACCGGGTGAAACCCGTGAAATATGTCAAATAAAACGAATAATAATAATAATAACAACATATATAACTTAGTATAACACTAGAGTTCATAATATGTCAATTGTGATAACCTATATAAATTATATTAAATACAAATAATGTATTTAAATATCATTCTTTTATTAATATGTCAATTATGATTATACAATTATATAAAATACAAAATAAATTATTTGAATATAATTTAATTTTTCGCACATATTCGTCAATACTGTAGAACGCCTTCTCAACGAGCCACTATTTTAGTCTGCGCTTAAATGAAGAGAGGCTAGGTGCTGAGACTACCTGATCTGGTAGGTGGTTATAGAACGCGAGTCCCAGCACGTGTCTGAGTCTGTCTGACTTAGCCAGTCTGTGCGGTATCGCAGATAACTTGCCAGCTCCGCGGGTGTTGTAGCATCGCGTTTGGTGATCTCGGCGCGTCCTTAATTGCCCTACTTGCTATTTTGACGCATTGATATCTATCTTGCAAGTACTCGTAGCTTTTAAAAAGTTGAAGTGAAATTCCTTGTACACCATACTTTTCCATCTTCTCAAGCAAGATAGGGACGGGTACCGTATCAAAGGCTTTTTTCAAATCCAATAACACTCCAAGTACTTGTTGTTTACTGTCTACCAGTCTCGTAATATGACTAACTAGGTGGTTTGCTGCATCTTCCGTATTTCTGCCCTTTCGAAAACCGAATGATAGATGATAAAAGGTGAGTTTTTCCAAGATATTTTTATGTGTATTTAAAAATTTTTCGAGAACCTTTGAAAGTACAGGTAGGATAGAAATCAGACGATAATAATTGTCAAAACTATTTCTATCCCCGCTCATGTGAATAGGGTAAATCAATTGTTTTTTAAATCATTCGTCAAACAATAAAAACAACAAAATAACTTTATGTAATTATATTTACCTAAATGTACATGTTTGTTTTAGTATAATAGAACTCTTTGTCAAGAGTTCGTCTGGGGAAGTACTGCTACCGTACCTACCTATTCTACGACCAAGTAGTAAATTGTCGTTCACAGTTCACACATTCTGGTTCAATGGTATGGTTCCTGGCAAAATTACGGGCATATGAGATATATCAACTTAATTTCTCAAGGTTATCGGCGCAGTGCAGTTTATCATTTGTGAGTGGTGACGAAATGCATCTGTTCTAGGCAAATGTTACCACACACTAAGTGGGCCTCGTGCTTTTGCCGTCTTCTAATAACATAAACGTGATGGATCGCAAATGTACGAGACCAAATACAAAGGAAATAAGTGTATAAAAATATTTTCACCCCATGCAATCCCACGACCAGGACGATACTGAAGGCCAAAGCTAATATCACGAAGATAAGATAGATGCTGGTTACGATAACAAGGGCGATACCAGCCTCATGCTGCTCAGGTGTGTCATGGTTGGCGAGCACAACTCCAGCGACCACACCAATCGCAGTCATAACGGTGAGGATAATAGAGCCAATCTGAAATTAAAAACATAACTTCTTACTTACAGCATAGTGGGAATTAAAATAGGTATAGTAGAAATTTAAGCAGTTTAAACACTCAAAACGATTATCCGATTTTGTACATACCTATATCTAATACCTTTAAACAAGCAATTCTTGTATATATATATATATATATATATATATATATATATATATACTAGCTGACCCGACAGCGGCTTCGCTCGCTTAGTCTTGGTGGAAGTGCCATTTTGGAACCTCGAGGTCATGGGTTTGATCGTCGGGTTGGACAGCTATGGGGTGTTTCATAGAAAGAATTATATTCTCAATAACACTCCGGAGACTAGAACAGTGCCCCGTAAATGTAGAAATGGCTCGCCCCCTATTACATGATCACATGACCAAAAACATCTATTGCGAAACGTAGGTGTTGAAAACACCGCTGCTTCCCTTCCGCCCCTTCAAGGATGTATAGGAAAAGGTATCGATTCATTCAAGACCGCTAGACCGATGTTAAGGCAGCTGGTAAATGTTTTGTAGTAATCTACAGGACATTTACCAGCTGCCTTAAAGACCATGTACTCACTTTTACCCACATTGTACAACAGTTCATGAGTAGCAGCATAAGTTTCACAAACCCTTAACATTTTGCCGATTGCTCCCACAGCGAGCCAGCGGCACCATGTCGTCTTCGTAGCTGATGTTGTTCATACAAACTCCATCAATCTATTCAACTTTGCGTTGAAGTCCCCCATAACAACAAGAAAGTGCGTTTCAGAGGTATGTATGGCCCGACTAATGTCCTCATACATATCCTCCACCTCATAATCCGGGCGCAACTTGGTCGGTGCGTATACCTTAACGACCTTCTAGATATTCTGAGTATTAGGCATACGCCATGTTAGAAACGCTATTGATTGTCATTATGTTGTTAATGAGGTACTTGTGGACGAGAAACCCGACACCACATTGGGACTGTTGGTCGCCCTCCCGGTGGTAGCGTACCTTACCTGATTTCAGGGTTATCGTGTGCTCACCCGCTCTACGGACTTCAGATAACCCCCCAATGTCCCAGTGTAACCTACTAATTTTTTCTTCCAACTCATAGATCTTCTCGTCTGTCCTCATCGTGCGTATGTTGTATGTTACCAGGGCCAGTCATCGTCGTTGGGGGCGGTGGCCGGGTATCTGCCGGTGATTCTTGCCCCACCGTGGCCGCCACAGTAGCCAAGAATAGCGGGGCTGCCGGGGACTGGGGGCCTGGTTCCTATTGTGTCAAGCATTGAGGGGTTATGCCAATACTCATCACGCTTGACAGGTGGGTAGGCAGGCGCAGTTTTGTGTTTTTTTTACTAGGAAGGTGCTACTGCCCATCTGATTGTTATCCCTTAGTCGCATTCTACGGCAGCCCACGGGTAGAGATGGGGTGGTACTTTTCTAAGCCGGCACCCCACGGCAGCCTAATAATTCCTAGTAAAATGCCGCTGCTTAACCCTTCGTGGACATATAGGCAAAACTATTTGTTATGTTGTGTTTAAAAATAACAAGAAAGTATTGCGGGCGATTCACTCAATTGCGCTAGACTGATTTTTCACCTCCGCGGTGATGGTGAAATCTCTTCCCGGAAGCTCGACTACAGTCGGGTGAACAACAAAGATGGTTGACATGCCGACTCTAGCGCCAAGTACGTCTAGTGTATCGAGCTGTCAAAACCATTGCGCGCTTTTGATTAGGCTATCAGAAACTGACACATCTTTGACAGGACTCTGTGGACAGAAAATAAGTCATCATTACAAACTTGACTTGATCACTTGGATGGATGGATATATGGATGTTTGTTACTCAATCACGGTAAAACGGCTAAACGGATCTGGTTGAAATTTGGCACAGAGATAGATCTGGAATAGCACATGGGCTTCTTTTCATCATTATTATTCATCAGCACGCGGGTGATAAAGCGTAATATTCTTGGGCACAGCATATACAAAATCACAAGTTCTCGGCCAACGTTGAGATCGTAATGATGACAGTTCTGTCAAAGTTTGTGTCAGTTTCTGATAGCTTAGTTAAAAGTACGCTATCATTTTGACAGCTCGATACTGGTATGAGATTTAAGGATTTTTCGGCTATACAATTGCATATGTAAATATGCAAAAGCATTTATTTTGACATAACTTCAAAATTCAGACATATGGTATTGCTGACATTTTTGTAGACATTGACGTAATCTAAATTGGTACAACATCACTTTGTCAACCGGTGTGAAGCTGACTTCACACCGGCCTAAAGTTAGCGGCTTATTACCTTGAGCCAAGACCTTTCTAACATTGTGAAATTTGTAAACCCATATTTTTCTAGTTTTCGGACACTTTTAAAGGGGCCTAGTGATTTCTGAATAATACGTTAGAAAGGTCTTGGCTCAAGCTATTAACTGATACCAATCGCATTTTGATACCTTTTCGATAACAATGTGAAATTTGTGAACCCATTTTAGTGGCCTAAGGTTTTTCTAGTTTTCGGCCACTTCTAAAGGGGCCTAGTGATTTCTGAATAATACGTTAGAAAGGTCTTTGCTCAACCTAATACCTGCTTCTAGTCGCATTTTGATACCTTTTTGATAACATTGTAAATTTTTTGAAATCATAGTAGTGGCCTAAGATTTTTTTAATTTTCGGCCACTTCTAAAGGGGCCCAGTTATTTCTGAATATTACGTTAGAGAGGTCTTGGCTCAAGATATTAACTGATACCAATCGCATTTTGATACCTTTTCGACAACATTGTAAATTTTGTGAAATCTTATGAGCGGCCTAAGATTTTTCTAGTTTTTGGCCACTTCTAAAGGGGCCTAATGATTTCTGAATAATACGTTAGAAAGGTCTTGGCTCAAGCTATTAAGTGCTACCAATTGCATTTTGATACCTTTTCGATAACATTGTAGAAGTGATGACATTAGTATAATCAAATTTTCCCAGGTCCTAACTGCTTTAGGATTATTACATACAACCTTTTTTGTCGGTAATGTTCATACCATTACCAACCTTGGCAATGTGTTTTATCTGGTCGTAATATAACTAATAAAATTCAAGTTTTATTACGAGCATCTTCATTTGGTCGGTTTATAATAGGCTGCTAACTTTAGGCCGCTAACTTTAGGCCGCTAACTTCACACCGGTACTTTGTCAATAGTTTTCGTAGCGCAAACGATATAAGAATTTTTTCCCCCCTTGGATTAAATTATCGAAGTTTTCATACGTTTTCATGAATTTGTGCAAATCTCCTATGTCGTATGAGCATCAGGAATAATGTAGGATTGTAATGGTGAAAGAATTTTCCAAATCGGTTAAGGAGTTTCGGAGCCTAATCAATACAAACAAACAAACTTTAACTATTTTATTATCAGTGTTTACTGATAGATTTACTAAGTACTTAAATTTACTCATATAACCATGTAAATATTTTATGTCATTTTGGTATAAAGATAGATATGGCTTTGGAGAAGATAATAAACTACTCGAAGTACTAATCATGCGCAGACGACGTCGCGGGCACTAGCTAGTAAGGAATACAAAATTATAACCAAAAGCTGAACAGAAAAAGACCTTACCAAGTTTATGTACCCGATTATGAAGCAGCCAGTCTTCAGATCGATGCACCCGCAGCATTTATCGAAAATAAAGGCCGGCATTTTGATCTGAAATTTAAAAAAAGTAGTCTAAAAATAGTAGCAATGTTCTTATGTTTTTCGAGATCATCTCATCTCACTATAATCCCACTAATGAAAGAAGAGAAGCAGCGGATCTTACCTTTCTGCATAATATATTTCTTAATGTATTAGATTCTCCTACATTATTATCAGAAATTAAATTATTAGTTCCATTTAGATCGGTAAGTCGTAGAAATTATTTACAAATATATACACCTCCCAATAATTCAAACTATCGTCGTAATTCTTTCTTGCCGCGAACTATCGACGTTTTCAACACGAAGTATGTATTCAAAATATGTTGACTTCTTTTCAATGAAGCGAAATTCTTTTAAGCATTTAGCTAACGAATACTTTTTTGGGTAATTTTTTTTTTCTTTGCAACTTTTTAATGTTATATGGCTTATAATACTGTAAACTTATACTGAATGTTATTGTTATTATAGTTTTTTTTTAGTTAGTTTAGAAAGTTAATGTTAATATAATTTTAACACAATATGGTAATATCGATAGTACGATTTTATTTGTTATTGTAAGTATTTATAATTATTTATCTATGTTTATTAAGTATCTATGGTTATAACTGTACGTTAAACGCAAACCATGTTTATTGTTCTATTGGTGAAAACTACTAGGCTTAGATGTATTTAGACTCGTTAAGTTAAATTTTTCTTAAGAAGCTGTTTGTTTTCCTAACAAAATAAAATAAACAATTATAATTGTGAACGTTTAGATGGATAGATGGAATGGAAGAATGGAATGGAGAATAAATTATATAGTATGTTTGTTACTCTATCACGCAAAAACTGCTGAATGGATTTTTATGAAACTTGGTATGTAGATAGATGAGACGCTAAAATAACATATAGGATACTTTTTTATCATCATCATCATCATTCATCACCACGTGGGTGAAATTGCGTGGCACAGCTAGTATTTAATCATTATTATATGATTTTAAAGCTCTACGTCTACTTAGCTTGACCATACTTTACAATTTTAAACGGAAAAAATCATATACCGTCCGAGTACATGTAATTTGTTTCTGTAAATATTGCAAATAAATTGAATTTGTTTTCTGGTTAGATATGTATACTACTAGAATCCTGAGCATATTTTGTGTCCTAAATTCTGCGAGATTCTAATTTGTTTTATACGACTGACAACTGCGTGAAAGTTTATCTAACAGAAACAAAGTCGTTCATTAGATTTCTCTAATATATTGTACGCTATTGACTAAACGTTGCGTAAGCAAAGATTAGGCGTAACTTGTTGTTTCTTGCTTATATTTATTGGAAGTGAAAAATTGACAGATTGATCTTTTAACTACGCCGGATGAAGCCAAGTTTATTAGTAAGGCTCTATATGTACTGTGACACAGATTAAGACGTACATGCTTTTTATTAGTTATCTTAAAATAATTAATAAATAAAAAGTGTTCATCATTATCATCATCTCAGCCGTAGGACGTCCACTGCTATTCATATGCCTCTCCCATAATTTTCCAAAAAGACCGGTTGGAAGCGGCCTGCGACCTGATAAAGGTCGTCTGTCCACCGCGTCAGTGCACGACCTACGCTGCGCTTGCCGGTTCGTGGTCTCCACTTCACAACCTTCCGACCTCTTAGGCCATCTGTTCTGCGTGCTATGTGCCCTGCACACTGCCACTTTAACTGACTAATCTTCTGGGCTATGTCGGTGGTTTTCGGTTTTCTACGGATCTCTCGGACAGCCTCATTTCTGATTAGTAGAAACGTAGAGAAACCCCAAGCATAATATAACTCTTTCTCCATAGCTCGTTGTGCGACTTTGAGCTTACTTATGAGGCCCATAGTAAGAGACCACGTTTAAGTGCCATGAGTCATCACTGGTAACACGCATTGGTACAAGACTCTTGTTTTGAGGCTGTAGTGATACCGTAGTATCCCTGACAAAACCAAATAGCAAAGCCAACCAAAAAACGCAGTGACGTGATCATCACGTCAGGCGTCACACTATAGCTTTAGAAACCGTCATGGCATCAGGAAAAGCTATATCCACGAGGCTATTATCAAAAGCTACCTTGTCACTCAGCTAACTTAGGAACGATGGAATCAAATGGTGGACGGGCAATGGAGATAAGGCTTGGCTATTCAGTGATGCTTAAGACGAATGGACGAGGTTAGCACCAAATAAGCCCAAGCCGGGCCGTAACGTGTGTATGTGGCCTATGGAACTATAGCATTTTCGGAAACCAGATCTGTAAAAACTAATAACGACAAAATAACTTTTGCTAAAGCTACAACGTTTAACTCTTGTTCAAGTCGGAATAATTTGACTGAAATCAAAACATAGATTTGGTAGGTAAGAATAGGAAACGTTTATTCAGTATCCCTGAAAAGTATTCTAACTCTTTTATTAACAAAGAACAGTAGACCTCGCGAGTATAGTCTTATCAGCGCCAATATTTTACAGTAATTCACAACCAACCATCTCAGAAACCACTTGACCAACTAGGTATGTTCATATTGATATTTTCTTTTTTGTTGACCGCTAGTAATCGCTGACCGTCTGAACCAAGACGCTCTCCATTTAACGTGTTTATGTATACCGCTTGAGCTTAGCCACAAGATTGTGCCGCCATCTTATAGAGCAATTTATTTATTTATTTATTTATCAAATGCATACTGTGCTTACAGGATACCCAAAGCGCACAGTAGGCCAGCCTTAAATAAACACTCACTTATCTGTCTTTAAATCTACTCTTTTAAAATTGAGAATCAATAAAAAAAATTGACAACACAACAATACATACTTATACTCGGCAAAAAAATATCAAGGTCTGGCATCTGAGCAATCATAGCATTGAGCAAATGAATGGCCTGTGCAGTGGGAGCGTTTTGTGCAGTTTGTGTGCGCACACCCGACACCGCCGCAAACAGCCGGAGTGCCATGCACGCGCGCGCCCCGTGGATCTCGTCCGGCACGACCAGTGACATGCGAGACAGCGCGCTGGGATTGTCGATCAGACCGTTCAACAACTGATAATAATGCAGCAATAAAGTGCACTTACGCCTTACTTCAAGCGTATTGATGCCTACCATTCCGGATACGAACAGAGACGGATACAAAAATGGATAATATCCATACATTTTTTTATACAGATACCGAGCAAATTTCTTATGAACTTTCTCAATCATGAGCTTATACTTATCTTCGTACAGGTCCCATACTATGGCATGATACTCAAGTTTACTGCGCACCAAGCAGTAATATAACACAATTATAGCACTTCTATCCTGGAATCTCGCTGTCTGGCGCATAACAAAGCCCAGTGATTTGAATGCTTTATTGCAAATATGCTCAATGTGTGAATTGAATTTAAGCTCTATGTCTAATATCACAGATAATTTATTGATTCAGGCGTTACTTTGCGGAAATCCATTATCAAAAAAAACGATATTAAAAAATATTTAGCGACACTTCCGCTGAAAAGAAAACAATGATTTTGGCCTATTTGGAGGCGTGCACCACCCTCCCTCCCGCATAAAATGCTAATAGGAAGAATACAAAATAAAAAAACACAAGAAACCCCAAATAAACCAAAACCGATTCGACACGTGTTTCGCTTCTACACGAGGCATCCTCAGGAGATGTTGACTCGTCGAGCGCTAGACCGTCAGTGAGAGAACAACTTTTTTTTTTTTAGAACGGACTAATGCTATTTGCCTCTACCGGCATTTACAGCGTCACCGGACGGTTAGCGAGCGCAGATGGCACTCAGCCAGATGCAGGCGCAGAGGGCGCACCGCCTAAGGCGAGCATTGAAGACGCTTCGCCGCAAGGAGAGGAGTAGGCGACTTGCTCAAGGGCACCACTAAGGTACGGAACTCGGCTTGGGCCGTCGCCAGGAGAGAGGGGAGTAGGAGAGAGTCGCCCGGTACATAAGTGTACCGTTGAAAGTGGGCCCTATGAATTTTTACTCTACGACTATTTGGAGAGAATCTAACCAAGACATAATTTGCCTCAAGCTCGCCGACGAGCTCAGTGTTTGACTGTGTTTACCTCTAAATCATTACCTTGTGTACCTCGCCCACAGTCATTACCTCGGCCGGAGCCTACACCGTGATCGGAATCACTACCTTGACTGGGGCTACAAACGGAATTACCTCGCCTCCCCCCATTTCCACGACATGGGTCCACACCGCGACCAGGATCATCGCGTTGCGCACTCATGACTGTACTTTGGGTACAATAAGAAACTTGAGTACCTCGCCCACAGCCGTTACCTGGGCCGGAGTCTACATCGAGGCCGGGGCCGCGGTGTAGACTCCTGCCCGCACCGTGGCTGGGGCTACAAAATAAACCAGTGTTACCTCGTCCACAGCCATTACCTGGGCCGGAGGATACATCGCGACCGGGGCCGCGGTGTATACTCCCACCCGCACCGTGGCTGGGACTACAATCGTGTGTGTGTGAATTACCTCGACTGCGACTGGGGTTGCGAAGAAGATCTCGGCCGGAGCCTACAATGCGATCGGGATCACAGCCCTGGTCGGGTCTACAACCATTACCGGGGTTCCCTTGGAACGACGCTAAAGCTGCCGAAGTAACGGCTGCGATGGGGTCGTCCGGGTCACCCAAAATATGCCTTGGACGGCGTCGGGGGGGAAGGAAGTGAGGATCGGTTATGTCAGTGGAGTAGTTCGCCGCTTCGACCGCGAGGGGATTCAAGTGGTGGGGAGCTTTGTCGAAGTGGCGGCGGGAGCAGTCTTTCATATACTGCGTAATAGAGGGGAGGGTGAAATCGCAGTGCAGTTCGGCGTTCCGCAAGTACCACGGAGCGCCCACTGCCCTGCGCATAAAGCGATTCTGAATCACTTGAAGTTGGTGGAGGTCGTGTTTCTGAGCATGGGCGAACGCTACAGATGCGCAAGTCATGACTGGGCGTTGCAAAGTTTGTAAAGAGTCGTCTTATTTCTAAGAGACATTTTACTGTTTTTGCCTATGAGGGGATTAAGACGACCCATAATGAAGGCCGCCCTATTGCGAACAATCTGGATGTGTTTCGCGAAAGTGAGTTGGCGATCAAGGGTGACGCCCAGGTATTTGGCAGATTTAGCCTAAGGGATGTGTTCGCCGAATAGGACTATGGGTGACGGCATGAGAGTCCGCCGGGTCTCAGTGAAGTACACTGCTGCACTTTTGCTAGGATTTACTGCAATCCGCCATTTACGAAACCATGCACCGATTACGGTGATGGCTCGTTGGATGGCGCATCTCTGCCTGACCTTAAACCAGCCAGTAGAGTAGATTGCAGTATCATCCGCAAACTGAGCGATCTGAACATTAGGTTCAGATCGTGGGATGTCGCTGGTGTATAGCGAGAAGAGAATGGGTGAGAGTACAGAGCCCTGAGGGACACCTGCGTGAATGGGATGCGGGGAGAAGAGCGTTCCCTCGGTGCGATAGCTAAAAACTCGATCCCTGAGATAGTCTTGTAAGATGAGTACAAGACGGTCTGGCACACCCAGTTGGTACAGCTTGAATATCAAGCCGTTGTGCCAGACTTTGTCGAACACTTTCGCTACGTCGAGGAAGACAGCTATGGTCCCTTGGGGCTTTGGTTTCTTATTGAAACCGCCTAGAATGTGCTCCGTTACGCGGTGCAATTGTTGGACGCAAGAGTGTTTGGCTCTAAAACCAAATTGCTCATCGGGAATGAGAGAACAACGCAAAATCGCCCGCTTATATAGCATGCACTCGCGCCGGCCGCTGCTATATTGTTGTTGGTGACGTATTTTGGGAAAATATACGCAATAATGGAGATGAAACCATGTTGGTTTGGTCATTCAATAGTGTAAGATTATTATTATAATGATTTATAATCTCTAATTGTTCCAACACACTTAACCGAAAGCTTTTTTCACAAACATGTAAAATCTTAAAAGTGTTGTTGTTGCGCAACAAATGACCGGTATCGAGTAAATGTTTAGCGAAATGAGACTGGTCAGGGTGGTCATTCCTGTAAGCTGAAACATGTTCTTTAAATCTAATATCAAAATTACGGCCTGTCTGACCCACATAAACACCGTTACAATCGTCACAGACCAGTTTATAAACACCCGACTTTTTTCCATCCTCAAGACGATCTTTACCATTACAAATATGTTGTTAGTTCTGGTCTGTTCGGAAGGCCACGTGGATGTTATTTTTCCTGAGTATGTTGGCAATTTTTTGTGAGACGGGGCCCATGTAGGTCAAACTACCCACATATTTGTTTATTTTTTCCGGAGGGCATGCACAAAGCAATGAACGAACCCTATATCGCTGCTTATTTTGAATTAGGCGATCGACTATTTGCTTACTGTAACCGTTAGATGTTGCCATTTGGTAAATTATATTTAGCTCTTTTTTGTAGTTATCTGTTGACAGAGGAACTGTAGATAATCTATGAACATAGCAGCGAAAGGCTAATAATAGGCAGCTAATTTGTGTTGTATGGGATGACAAGAAGAAAAAGGTATAACTACGTCTGTGTGAGTCGGTTTTCAAAAAAATTGGAAATCCAGCTTGTTTTCGATTCTAGTTATGGTCAAATCCAGAAAATTAAGCGAATTGTTATTTTCTAGTTCCAGTTTGAACTTTATTTTGGGGTGGATATTGTTGAGTTTATTTACAAAAATATTAACCTAACGAGACGTACCTGTCCAACAAATAATTATGTCATCAACTTAATCTCGTCTTTCTGTAAGTCGCTCCACACTGGCCCCAGACACTTTATAGACTCAAAAGCCGGTAGAATAGCTATGGGCCTATAGTTCTCAACCAATTGACTAACGCTGCCCTTAGGTATCGGGGTGACTCGCGACGTTTTCCAGATGTCAGGGTGGGTAGCTGATTTTAAAGCCAAATTGTATATGAAGACGAGAGGGGGGACATGAAAACTGATTCGCAATCTTTCAGCAGAAATGGTGGGATTCCATCAGGTCCTGCAGACGAATGAGTTTTCAGGCGACGGATAGCCATTGATATATCGGCTGGGGTAATACTCTCAATAGCAATACGAGAAGGGCATTGCGAGGTCGCATACTCACGCTCGGCGTCAGCTGCTGAAAGCGTAGGTCCTTGAGACAGAAACACTGAGCTGAAATACGTAGCAAACGCGTTAGCCGCATCTAAATCTGATACAGATTGCCCATTAAAAACAAATTCACTATGTGATTGCCTAGAAACCTGCTGGTCCTTTACAAATGACCAAAAAGTTTTTGGGTCCCTTATTATATTCGTCTCCGTTCGCCGTATGTAATTGGAGTAAGCGACATTAATTAGGTACTTTGCACGGTGCCTATAAAATTTGTATAATTCGCGATTAAAATCCAGACTAAAACATTTATATTTTTTTAAATGGAAATACTTAATAATCAGAGTGCGAATTATTTCTGAATTTTACCAATTCGGATATTGATATTTATAGTTAATATGACTTTTACTTTTGGTAGGGATGTGACGGTCGAAACATTCGCCAAGCTTATCATAAAATATCGAAGCAGCATTATTTATGTCAGTTGTTTGAAACAATTCATCCCTTTCAATATAATCTAAATCTGCATATAAAGACACGAAATCGGCTTTGCGGAAATTCCACTCGCGGCATGAGTCACCGTCGGGAGCAGCCGGCGGCGGAGGCACGCGCACTGCGCGGCGTAGCGGCGGCACCGGGCGCGCGCACCGTATGCTCACCTCCAGAGGGGGATGATACGCATCCTCCTTATCCTCTACCATGGGCTCAGAGCGAGCAGGTGACACTCTGGACACTGCGCCACCTTTTGTCTTCCGAGCACCGGCGCTCAGCGCCGAAACGGCCCGAGCGCGAGTTTTTGGTCGTTTACCTGTTTGCGCACTGACATCATCAGATTTAACGCTTCGAGACAATTTTGTTGAAACACTACTAACTTCACAATCACAAATGAGGATTTTTATCAGCGAATTTTGTTCAAGTACAATCTTCTCAAGTGATATTATCCTGTTTTCCATAGATTGCACAGTTTTAAGAAGTTCGCGGGTCAACACAATCATCAGATTCTACTGACATTTCAAATGTTTATCAGTGTAATTACGCGGAGCAAAACAAACGATGTCCAACCTCGGCAAGAACGAAGGTTAAATGTAAGTCAATTACTTGTAGTCAATAGAGTTCATAATATTAATACATTACAGTAAATACAAACTAATAACATCTAAAATAATAGGCGTGAATTAAAATAGTGTTGATGACAAAATTGTAACAATATTATAGGTTCATGTGATGGTGTTTTGGTCATGCTTTTGTTACAAATTCTTTTTAGTGTTTCCCAGGTTTTTTATTGTTACCTCTGTTTCTAAGTTAGTTAATTGTTTCATGTGTTTTTAACATTATGTATTATATTATTGTAAGTATTCCGGACAGGCACTGATTTGGTTACCCATTTTTAGGGTTAAACCAAAGGTATTTTAACAGGGTTAGTAAAAAACCTAAGCTATAAGTGTTACCCTTTAAAACGGTAACTTATTTTATCGAATAACCCAATTGAAGAGGTTTTAATAAAAACCTCTTCAATTGGGTTACCCTTTGGTAGGGTTGTTGTCGCTGTTGGTTTATAGGGTTAGTACAAACCCTATCGCTGTGGGTTTTTACTCTCAGCAGTAAGCCATGCCTATGGGTTACCCTTTGAACTGTGTTAACACGGTAACACAAGGGTTGCCCTAATTTGGATACCCATTTGTAGGGTATTTTTAAAAGGTTAATAATTAAAAACGCGACCCGTAAGTGTTACTCAATGCAAGGGTAACCTATCGTATATGGTATTGTTGTTGTAGTCCAAAGGTTAATAATACTTAAGCTGTGCGAACAAGTAAGCCGGCGGTATTTGGAACAAAAAAGTGATGTTGCAATTCTTTGTTATGTTCACAGTTTACTCACATATCACGGAAAAAGATGTTTTAGTTTTATGATTATTTATAACTATTTACTTCTGGTTGCTGTCATTTTATTATGTAAATGGTCTTAACTGTTTTGTTTTTTAATGCTTAAGAGCCTTCATTCTGCGCAGCGCTGCGCGAGTTTAGGTATTTTACGAGCTACTCCCTAGCGCGCCCAGCGGCAGTGGCCCCACCACTCGAGCAAAACAGCGCCGCATTCATATTTTGATCTTTTTGTGTCAACTTTGGTTTTTATATCACAAGTAGATGTAAGTCAAAAAGTTTAAATATCACGCTGGACTCGATTTATTTTTAATATCAACATTATTTAACACATGATAATTATTAATCAAGTGTTTGTTATCTACACAGAGCATAGACTAGAAAAAGTGAGATTTAACTCATGGAACTACCTGCTACCTACATGTACAATAGTGCCTGCTATTTGTTTTCGGCTCCTGCATCATGTCGAGGGCCCCAAGTCTCTTACCCATTGAGCAATTACCGCACTATTGCGACGCTTCTAGGATTGATACGGAATTTTATGTATCTTTAAACTTACATACGAACATACGTGCACACTACTACCCCGAGGCCGAGTATTTGGCATGGTGGTGGTACACACCAAGACGAGTTACTCATTCAGCAATAATTTGAATGAGCGTAACCACAATGTGAACAGTGCACCCTACTACTACCCAAGGCAGAATCTCTTGTACTGCGATGGTACCCATGAAGACGAGTTGTTGAATTGGAAATAATTAATTTAGTTCCAATACATACATGCATGTCTAGACACAATTATAAGTACACTGTGCACACTACTACTTTCATTCAAAGTAACTGGCATTGCGGTGGTACCCAACAAGACGGGATACTATTCGAAACTGATTCAATTAGTATAGTTGCAATTTCTTCAAGCTTTAACATAATATATATGCACACTGCATACTACTACTTCGATTCAAAGTAACTGGCATTTCGGTGGTACCCAACAAGACGGGTTACTATTCAGATTGGATTTAATTAGTTACAATGACTTGTGGTACCATACAAGACGGGTAACTATTCGGAAATGATTCAATTAGTTACTTACAATGCCTTTAAGCCTTAATATAGTATACGTGCACAGTGCACACTACTACTACAATTAAAAGTAACTGGCATTGCGGTGGTACCCAACAAGACGGGTTACTATTCGGGTATGATTTCATTAGTAACAATGCCTTCAAGTTTTAACACAATATACGTGCACAGCGCACACTACTACTTTGAATCAAAATAACGGGCATTGCGGTGGTACCGAACAAAACGGGTTACTATTCGGATTGGATTTAATTAGTTACAATGACTTCGAGCCTGAATACAATATACGTGCTCAGTGCACATTACTACTCCGAATCAAAATAACTGGCATTGCGGTGGTACCCAACAGGACGGGATACTATTCGGAAATGATTCAATTAGTATAGTTGCAATTCCTTCAAGCTTTAACATAATACATATGCACAGTGCACACTACTGCTACAATTAAAAGTAACTGGCATTGCGGTGGTACCCAACAAGACGGGTTACTACTCGGATTGGATTTAATTAGTTACAATGACTTCGAGCCTTATTACAAATACGTGCACAGTGCACATTACTACTCCGAATCAAAATAACTGGCATTGCGGTGGTACCCAACAAGACGGGTTACTATTTTGGTATGATTTCATTAGTGACAATGCCTTCAAGCTTTAACACAATATACGTGCACAGCGCACACTATTACTTTGAATCATAATAACTGGCATTGCGGTGGTACCCAACAAGACGGGTTACTATTCGGATTGGATTTAATTAGTTACAATGACTTGTGGTACCATATAAGACGGGTAACTATTCGGATTGGATTTAATTAGTAACAATTCCTTCAAGCTTTAACACAATATACGTGTACAGCGCACACTACTACTTCGAATCAAAATAACTGGCATTGCGGTGGTACCCAACAAGACGGGTTACTATTTGGATTGGATTTAATTAGTTACAATGACTTCGAGCCTTAATACAATATACGTGCTCAGTGCACATTACTGTATGTATGGGATGTAAGGGGCGAGCCAACATCTTTTGACCCAAGTCAACCTCACCTGCACGCGGTACATCCTGCTGATCGACGAACGAGGCTCTGACAACCGACCGATGGCGGTATACCCATCCCAACAGGCGTCGCTAAATGCAACAGGCCGATGACGGGCAGCAGCGTCACCGGTGCGAGAAGCTACGCCCTGCGATCGCCAACCCGCCTGCCCAGCGTGGCGATTACGGGCAATATCCTCCAATGCAGGACAACAAAAATCCACGGCCCCTAGTTCCCGGTGGCCCCGCTATTCCTGGTCATGGTGGCGACCATGGTAACGGCGGGACGAGGGGTGCTAAGAATCTCCGGGCTACGGAAGGCCACCACAAACAACTGACCCTGGCGACGTATAACGGACGCACGCTAAGGCTTGACTCGCATCTGGCGCAACTCGAGGTGGAACTTGGTAAAATTAGGTGGCACATACTGGGGTTGAGTGAAGTCCGAAGAGAGGGGGAGGACACCTTAACCCTAGAATCGGGCCACCTTATGTACTTCCGAGAGGGAGACCAACAATCCCAAGGTGGCGTTGGGTTTCTGGTAAACAAGTCCCTTTCTGACAACGTTGTGGAAGTGTCCAGTGTGTCGAACAGGGTAGCGTACCTTATTGTGAAGCTCACCGAGAGGTATAGCCTTAAGGTGGTGCAAGTGTACGCACCGACCTCAACACACTCGGACGATGAAGTGGAGGATATGTTCGATGACATATCGAGGGCCCTCCACTTCACTACAAAGACCCAGTACACCGTTGTCATGGGGGACTTTAACGCTAAAGTGGGAGTACAGAATTTCAGCGAATCGGTAGTAGGATGCCATGGCTTTGGAAGCAGAAACCATAGGGGGCAAATGCTCGTCAACTTCCTCGAACGGGAGGGGCTCTTCTTGATGAACTCCTTCTTTAAGAAACAGCCCCAAAGGAAGTGGACGTGGCTAAGCTCCGACACTAGGACTAAAAATGAGATTGACTTCATCATGACGAATAAAAGGCACATATTTAGAGATGTCTCCGTGATCAACAGGTTCAATACCGGTAGCGATCACCGACTTGTCCGAGGCTCTCTGAATATCAACTTCAAGGCGCAACGTGTCCGTCTGATGAAGTCCAGGCTCCGACCAACACTGCTCCAAACCATTGCAGGATCTGAAACATTCCAGTTAAACCTGGAGAACCAATTCGCTGCCGTGGAAACCACCACAGACGTAAACCAGAACCTCGAAAATGTGACTCGGGTCCTCAGGTAAGAAGGTACGAGATTTTGTTACATGCAGCGTAAGGGCAAGAAGTCCAAGCTTTCAGAAGAGACTTTGGGGCTAATGAAGGAACGACGTGAAAACCCACCCATCACTTCGTCAGAAAAGCGGACTCTAAACCGAGAGATCAACAAGAACGTACGACACGACCTCCGGTGCTTCAATACTCTTTCGATCGAAAGAGCGATCGAGCAGAATCGAGGGTCAAAGGTGTTCGTACAATCTCTTGTAAGAAGCCACCTGACGAAGTTGACCACAGCTAGTGGAGAAGTCGTTGCTTCGAAGCCGGCAGTCCTTTCGGAAGTGGAGGACTTCTATGGCCGATTATACGCATCGCATGCATCTCGACCTGATCCCGAAAATGATCCTAGAGCCACGTTAACACGCCATTTCACCGAAGACTTGCCAGAAGTCAGTATTGGCGAAATCGAGATCGCTCTTAGACAGCTTAAAAATGGAAAAGCCCCTGGAGAGGATGGCGTTACAACAGAGCTACTAAAAGCAGGAGGTAAACCCGTACTGAGGGAGCTCCAGAAGCTTTTTAACGCTGTCCTGTTCGAAGGGAGAACTTCAGAGGCGTGGAGTAGGAGTGTGGTCGTCCTGTTTTTCAAAAAAGGAGATAAGACCCTGCTGAAGAACTATCGACCCATATCCCTTCTAAGCCACGTCTATAAGCTGTTTTCAAGAGTGATCACGAACCGTCTTGCGCGTAGACTCGACGAATTCCAACCACCGGAACAGGCTGGGTTTCGGAGCGGATACGGCACCATAGACCACATTCACACAGTGCGGCAGATTATACAGAAGACCGAAGAGTATAATCAGCCCCTGTGTCTAGCATTCGTGGACTATGAGAAGGCCTTTGACTCGGTTGAAATCTGGTCTGTTCTGGAGTCCCTGCAGCGTTGCCAGATAGATTGGCGATACATCCAAGTGATGAGATGTCTTTACGAAATCGCCACCATGTCCGTCCAAGTACAGAATCAGCAAACAAGTCCCATACCGTTGCATCGAGGAGTGAGACAAGGGGACGTTATTTCCCCGAAATTGTTTTCAAATGCAATGGAGGATATGTTCAAGACGCTGAACTGGAAAGGACGTGGCATTAATATCAACGGCGAATACATCTCTCACTTGCGATTTGCTGACGATATCGTCATCGTGGCAGAGACGCTGCAGGACCTGCAACAGATGCTGAATGACCTGGCTGACTCTTCTATACGCATCGGCCTACGGATGAACTTGGACAAAACCAAGGTCATGTTCAACGAACATGTTCTACCGGAACCGATTGCGATACACGGCGCCGTTCTCGAAGTTGTTCAAAAATATGTGTACCTCGGGCAGACATTGCAGTTGGGAAAAAACAACTTTGAGAACGAGGTGAATAGAAGAATTCGGCTGGGCTGGGCAGCGTTTGGGAAACTACGTCGAGTCCTTACTTCGCCGATTCCACAGTGCCTGAAGACGAAAGTCTTCAATCAGTGCGTCCTACCCGTCATGACATACGGAGCCGAAACGTGGACACTGACGGCTCGAATGGTCCACAAGCTCAAAGTCGCTCAGCGGGCTATGGAAAGGGCTATGCTCGGTGTTTCTCTGAGGGATCGCATCAGAAATGAAGTGATCCGTCAGAGAACCAAGGTCATCGACATAGCCCACCGGATCAGCAAGCTGAAGTGGCAGTAGGCTGGCCATATTAGCCGTAGAACCGACAACCGTTGGGGTAAACGAGTTCTAGAGTGGAGACCGCGTCTCGGCAAACGTAGTGTAGGACGTCCTGAGGCACGGTGGAGTGACGATCTGCGCAAGACGGCTGGCAAAAACTGGATGCGAGAAGCCCAAGATAGACCTAAGTGGCGTGCAATTGGAGAGGCATATGTCCAGCAGTGGACTGCTACAGGCTGATGATGATGATGATGCACATTACTACTCCGAATCAAAATAACTGGCATTGCAGTGGTACCCATCAAGACGGGTTACTATTCGGGAATGATTACATTAGTAACAATGCCTTCAAGCTTTAACACAATATACGTGTACAGCACACACTACTACTCCGAATCAAAATAACTGGCATTGCGGTGGTACCCAACAAGACGGGTTACTATTCGGATTGGATTTAATTAGTTACAATGACTTCGAGCCTTAATACAATATACGTGCTCAGTGCACATTACTACTCCGAATCAAAATAACTGGCATTGCGGTGGTACCCAACAAGACGGGCCACTATTCGGGTAAGATTTCATTAGTAACAATATCTTCAGGCTTTAACACAATATACGTACGCAGTGCACACTCCCACTTAGAGGAAAAATGTCCTCGATAGCGTATATATATCTCTATCTCTGTCTATCCATTTTAATCGTACTTTAAAAAATGGGCAATTATAAAGCGGCAATTCAAAAGCTATTTACACAAATACGGTATTAATCCTTATCATTTTATATAAGTTGGAAGTTTTGCACATAATTTCACTCTTTTACACTATATAATTTAAACGAATATTTTAGTAGTAATCGCAAACAAATAACTGACGCGAGAATAAATTATGTAAAATGAGGAAAGATGAACAATGAAGTATATAATATTCATATATATGTATGTATTATGTATATTTATATTCGAGAGTAGACTGCTTTAATAAATTTTATGCTTAAAGGAAATGTCCCTCTCTTGTACGGTGCAAACCTAGTAGCGCTAGAAACAAAAGATGGGGGCATCCGCCCTATTGCAGTTGGTAGTACTCTGAGACGCCTTACGTCTAAAATTTGCTGCCGAGTAATCCAGGACCGCCTCTCAAAAAAATTTCACCCTCGTCAGCTCGGTTTTGGTGTTAAAGAATCAGGCAGCTAGCTGTACACGCAGCGCGTATCTTTCTATGCTCTACAGACTATGAAGTATTCACCACTATACCAATAACAAGGCGAGTGAAGCCGCTGGCGGGTCAGCTAGTTATATAAAAAATAAAAATCTAAAAAAAAATGATATAAATTTCATTATAGCCATTTGTAAAATATCTTATGAATAATTTTATTAGGTAAGTATTGCAAACAGTGTTTTTCCGTAGGTATAAAAAGAACTACGCTTACATAACGACTAATCATACTCGTTTTGAAACATAAAACTATAATTTGATTTCGTCATCCAAAATACAAAAGTCCCAAATCACAGTCTATTCGCAAGACAAATAAACTCTCGCCGGCGTTTCGATCTCGCACACAGTTGCAGGCAATGCTGAGATAGCAATATATTTTCTGAATATCTACAACGCGAAAATAGTGATCGCTCGGCGATTCTCTTATTCAATTTAGACAACGCTACCTTCACGATCAACAACCCAAAGGATAGGGTAACCCAGGGTTACCCATCACCAAGCACAGGGTTTTTAAAAGTTACAAATACCTCTTCATACGAATACCCTAAGCAAAGGGTTACCCTATGAGGTAAAGGGTAACCCTACCATAGGGTTATAAACAATTACAAATACCTATTCAGTTGAAACCCCTAAGCAAAGGGTGACCCTATGGCTGGGTTTAGGGCATGGTAACCTTTCTAATTGGTAACCTCATCAAAATGGTTTTTGTTAAATGAAAAACCCCTTCGATAGGCTTAACCCAAAACCGGGGTTGTACGGTCCCTGATTCCGGTAGGTAGGTATAGCTTATAATCTGACTGAAGTATTTTTATCTTATTTTTAGATTTAATGCCCGAGCGAAGCGAGGGAGTTATGTAGAGTTTTAAGTGAAGCGAGGTATAAAAGCCGCCCATGACGAAGACAGGCTTTATCCTCGAGGTGCATATACTCTACTTTTCACACCTACTGCGAGATAATAAAAACTAAGAGCTTTAAAATATCAGTTATTTAGTTAAAAGTAAAACACATGATTAGTTAATATTCAAATTGGACACATTTGTCCCGTTACAGAGGGACAGAGTAATATCTTTGGAAGGAACATTATAAGGAAAACACTGTTTTAGACTTTCGCGGTTTTTTAGTTAAGTTATAATTAGTAGGTACCCACGACATGTAGACCACGATTTAGTAGCTTTTGGAGCACCCGATATAATAATAATATTTTATGTAAGTTGAATAACACCAAACACCAGAGCGCGGCACGTAACTTCAACTATGACTTTGAATGTGCAGAGAGGGGCCGTCCATAACCCATAGCAAGGCGGCGCCCAATAATCACACTCCTTAGGTGCGTTCGTTTAGCAATGAAGGGTATTGGTGGCGTTGCTAATAGTTGGTTAAAGCGTTCGTAAAGCTCAATTTTGATGGCAAAAATAACTCATTTTAGCTTTTCGAACATCGAATACAACCTAATTATTACTTTACTGCTCGGAATAATGTGCAAGTTGGAATGTGCAAAGCTAGATATCACCGCAGGTAGTGGCCTGCACTTGCGTCGCATGCTATCTCGCTCACACATACCGCGACACTGAGTACCTATCACCGAGCAACTTGCCTAATCCCTTTAGTTCTCCATGCAACTTGATGCAACTTCTGTTACTTCGGACGGCTTATTACCTTGTTGTTTTTTTGATACCTGAGATGTTTTTACGCAGATTGTTTTGCTTCCGCATAGATCTCCTTCAGTTTCTTCGAATAGTTACCGTTGTAATATAATCTGCTCAACAGTTCTCCTGCAGTCTTCTTTTAATCGTCACTCCATCTTTGATTATAGGTCTCTTACGCTGTCTTGTTCCTTCTCTAGGATACCATTCGGTTAGTTGGTATTTAGACGATTTTCTTAGTCTTCCGAAGTCTTAAAATCTTAAAAAATAATCTTAGGACTTTGGTGTAGTAATAACAAATATATATAATACTGAATTCTATTAAAATAATGCGTTTATATTTGTTTGCCGGCAAAATAAAAATTAGCCCAATATGGATGATCTCCTTTTTCATACATTTGTGTTTTCATACACAAAATATCGAAATAATACACGGCTTAACAATAATTTATAAGTAGTGATTCAGTGAGATCATTATACCTCACGAGCCATGCAATAACCGAAACTATTCTGTTTCCCTGGATTAGCAAAGTTATTTAGAGTTTCGAAACCAGCACATAAATTTTCCCATTGATTTTTCCTTTTAAGCAAAATAGGGTAAACATTTTTGTATTTATTCGCGCTGCCTTGTTCCGAGGAGGTCCAATCTGGTGTCTACGGGTTTGTCTCGTAATCAAAAATCGGTAAATAGTGCCGATTGTTACCAGCATTGTGGTTAAGTGGCACAATCGATCTTGTACGCAATATGCATAATTAATTATTACTTACTGTAAATAGTACAAATATATATTTCTGACCATGTGTGAGTGGAACATTAGTACCTAGTGTAGTTTGATAGCTCTTTGAGAGTTTGTTATTAAAACAGCCAGTGAAAAAATGGGTTTAGTTTTAATCACAGCTTCGAAACTTTTATAAATCAGCGTTTTCGGTATTACCTAATGTTGTTTAAATAGAGAATATAATATACTAAGAATACGAGAATATGTAACCTACTATACCGGAATTTCAGATTCCTACCTAGTTTAGTATTTAAAATGAGTTGTTAGATCAATTTTACTTAATGCCTTTTTATTGTTAGTAATTTAAGGTTGGTTACTAGCCTACTAGCTATACCGTTTACTAGCTAGAGGCATACCTAACTACAGATGGACGATCAGACAGACAGTGTAATTTCAAGTAGAAATCATTAGTATAATTCCTGTCAGGATTTTTTTCTAATATAGCAGGTTACTGAAGACTGTGGAATAATTGAAGGCAATTCGGATTTATGCACTAAGTATTGGGCAATTTTGTGGCAATTGAGTGAGATTTTTGTTATTTTCCATATAGTGCATATGTTCCATTTAACCTTACGTCGAAATTCATCAGATCTTTTTACTTTATCAATGTTGCATAAAACAGTCCCATATCATAAGTTCAATATATTAAAAGGGCCTAATTATAGCAATTTATATTATTAATAATCTTAACACGTACGAATAAGAATAGTCTTAAGATAAATATTATTTAGATTACTATAAGAGTTACTTTAATATATAAAAAAACAGATTTTCTTAAAATAATCTGTTAGTCTAAAGAAGTACTTAAAATAAAGATTTTAAGTATCAACTTATAGTAAATTTACTCTTCATCAAGTGTATTGGTTTAGAGCTGGTTTTAAATTCAGTCTTATAGCAAATTACTCTATAAGAACATTTTCATTTGCCTAGATCCTTGTATAGTGGATATAATTTTAAACTGAAACCACTAATAGACTATTTATAGAAATAATTGACTAAACTCTTTAAAAATTTGCTCCTTGGGGCGTTAGTGGTTCAGTCCCGTGTCCACAATCGCGCTTGCTTTCGTGACGCACACTCGTGAAAATCACCCGCAGTTTTCTTCAACGCAAACAAATGTGAGTGGAAATCTATTTTAAATTTTGTATGAGTTTTAGGACTGTTGTGTACGATTCAGATTTTGAGCACTTGCGTTATATAGATTGAAGGTTTTGCTCCGTTTATTTTGAATATTACATTGGATTTTAATTGTTCTGTGTTAGATTTGACATTTTTCTTGTTTATTTTTTGTTCAGTTTAACGTATAACATTGTAGATAAAGTTATTTTAAAGATATTATATATTGGTTACGTATTTGATAGTGAATAATTAATACAGAGTCACGTTTACATGAAATGACAAAACTATTTTTTTTAATTTGTGTGATACATATGGATGTGAAATGGATAAATGTATTATTATTATTAAAACAAAGTTATATTATGATAGAATAATATATTATTGAGATAGTTGCTTATTTTTTTATTAAATACTCCTGTTTTTATCAAAAAATTAATGTGTCACAAAATTACTTAAGGAATCATAAAACGAGGTAGACAATTAGGTAACTAGGTAATGGTATGTAGTCATGTTGTATTGTTTGCTTTACTTGAGTTTTTTCTGTACACGAGTAAGATAAGTTTTACCCGCCATGAATGTTATTCCTAGGTAGCTAAACATACTATAGTATCACATCATCATCATCATCATCTCAGCCGTAGGACGTCCACTGCTGAACATAGGCCTCCCCCATGATTTTCCAAAAGGACCGGTTGGAAGCGGCCTGCATCCAAAAGTATCACATATAGCACATATATAGCATCTGATATACTCGAACCGCGGGTCGACGTGATCCCTAACGTGACGTTTAGCCAGACAATAACAGTTTATTATGCATTCTTGTATTTCTTTGATAACGTAAAGCTAGTTAAACAATAGCCAAGTCGGTTTTTATAATATCTCGAATACTCCTGGAGGTTTATTTGTTTTCAATGTAAATGCTGTGGGTAGATAAAACCGGGTATTTTTTTTAAATGTTATAACATTGATTATACATATAAAGGAAAGACTTGTTTGTTTGAATAATTGAAAGGTTTATTAAATGTTGACATTGTGGTCAGAATAAATATGTGGGTATTAATATATTTTTTTAATAGATATATATTTTGAGTCGTCATCTACATCATCGTCCATCACCACGCGGGAGAATATAATTATAATGAAAAATTGACGTTCATAAGTGCGTCTTTGATGCCTAAATTGAATAAATGATTTTGACTTTGAGAAACCGCTCAGCGGTCAAAACGAACTTAATTATAACATAATAATATAAGAATAAATCAACGATCGATGATACTTACCCACATATGTTTTATAAAACAAGATCTGTCTTAATATAAATAAAATATATAAAATATAAACTCTTATCGGTGAGTACTATTGTGTTGTATATATAAATGATATATTAAGATTGCAATACGGGGTGTTGCCGCCTTGACACTGATACCGGCGCGTGCGTCTCAGTTATTTGCCATGGAATTACTGCTGGATAAAGATATACTAAAAATATTTTTTTTTTAAATAGTGGGCCTAAAACGAAAATTTGCGTATAAATAAACTAATGTTATCGTATCATTGACGCACCTATTAAGTAACTTTGCCACAGTTGTACTAGATGAATGATAGTTTAAAGTTATATGATTATTAACGGGATATTTACCGTGGTAAGGTTGTGGAATGAGCTCCCGATATTTCGGCGCAGTTACATGCACCATGTTCACGGGAAGACTGAAGAATGCGGGTGGTTGGTCAAAAAGTTTAAAAGTTAGGTGCAGACATAACTATCTACCCTCTTTCTTAGTCTTTTGCTACGGTTATCACTGGAACTCGAACTCGATCCTAAGTCCCGACAAAACACACTCACTGTATCACTGCGTATAGTATTTTGAACACATTTTGAACGCGGACTTTTATTTTTAAAACAACCTAATACTGGATTCCACGCACTGGCGAGTTGAAAACCATCACCTCGATTGAAATTCTGGCATTTCGAGATCTCAATAGTTTCCTTTACTAGCCTTGGTATGTAAAAAAAAAAAAAAAAGAAAGATAAATATATTTAAAAATAAAACACTGACATTTTGCCTTAAATATATATAAAATATACTAATTTTCTACACTACATTACACGTACATTGTTTTACTGCAACACAGTCCCAACTCAGCATAAGCTGGTTGCGTTGAAGTTACCAGCGCTGATCTTCATTATATCTGTGTCACAGTTGCCCTAGATAAGACAGATTGCCACAGAATTAAAAAGGTCAAATGTTATAGACAATATTCAACGCATTAGATGAGATTGCTTATTAGCGATATGAATGCCCATTGTACACAACTTCATATTAATTGTATCCATGTTTTATATAGGTACCATAAAGAGTTATGTAAGTAATTAAACTAGAAGTTCTGCGAACAGTAGACCTCGCGACGCGAGCATATTTTTATCAGCGGCAATTTCTCTTAAGTAATGCACAACCTACTATCTCGGCAACCACTTGACCAACTATGCTCATATTAGAAATTTTTCTTTTGTTGACTACTAGCAATCGACTGACCGTTAGAGCCAGGACGCTTTCCCTTTTACGTGATTATTTCTACCACTTGAGTTTAGCCACAAGATTGTGCCGCCATCTGGTTGTGCTTTTACTTTTCAATAGAGTCAATAGATTTCATAATATTAGAGTTTGAGAGATTTTTTTAATTGGGCCATCTTTTATCCAAACACAAACTATAAGTTCAAAAACAAACCTTTACCAAGTTTCATCCCCCATTTGACCCAAAAGTCATCCATGTCAATAATAATATGTACGATGTAAGAATGTTGTATGACGATTGAGATGGAAGAATGATTTGTAAAAATGTAATGTAAGGTGTAATAAACACCATGTTGTATTTTAAATAAAGTATATAAATACAATTTCTTACACTAATAAGATCTAAAACAAAGAGTTTTCCATACAAAGTTTCATCGCCCTTTTCACCCCCCTAAGTCATCCCTGACAAAAATATTAAAGAAACAACATGTTTTATTTTAAATGATCTATCTATATACAAATGTTTAAAAACAAAAGGACTTTGATACAATCGTTTTCACTCATTTTTACCCCCTTAGAGTTTGAATTTAAAAAACCCTTTCTAAGTACACTACTACTAATCAAGATAAAAGCACCCTCCAAATTTGAAGTCTCTACGACCTGCGGTTAAGGCTGTGCGTTGTCTGTCAGTCAGGGCTTTGATTCTTATAATTATACTTATTGATTGATTGATAGTAAAACATACATACTAAGTTTCGTCAAGATTGGTTGAAATATGCGACCCTAACAGGTGACAGTCAATTTGGCCAGTTAAAGCTTAGAACAAAGTCTTATTAGCGGCAATTTTTCGCAGTACTTGACAACCTATTATCTCGGAAACCACATGATCTATTGTACTTAAATTCGAAATTCCTCTTTAAAGTAAGGTACTTACCTAAAAAGTGTACGAAATTTTATCAAAATCGGTAGGTTAATAGCGCCGCAGCAAACTACCCCCCTTTTTAGGAAAAGTACACCCCACAACAAAAATCGCTGACGACAAAAAACTCAATTAAATAGAAGAACATACATGCCAAGTTTCGTCGAGATTGGTTGAAAAATGCAACCTGTACAGGAAGACCAACGAACACCCTAACAAATATACGGACAGATGAAAGCCAATTTGGCTAGTTAAAGCAGAGACGCATCGCTCGGTCAATGAAATGAAATATATTTATTAAGTAGGATCTAACTATCTATTTTGAGAACAGTAAGAAACATTTTGTTCACCAAAAAATGGAACCGACTTTATAACACTAAAAAGTTTGAAATAAATTGAAGACGATACCATTATAGTACAAAAGTACCTATTATCACAAAACTGTGCGCATGGTTTTTGAAGTCGGTTTTCTCCCTTTTTAGTTACTCTAGCTACTTACGGGATCGATTGTCATTCAACGTTAATTACGATATCATCAAGGCGACACACTTTTCAGTTTATATGGGAGTGTAACTCAAAAACTGCTTGTCAGAATTTGATAAAATGTAAATGGGATCACATCGGAAGTACATACACTCTACAAACAATAAAAGAGTTATCAAAATCAGACTACTCTGTAAAAAGTTATGCATGATATCTGATCATACAAAAAAAATATGACGGTTTAAAGGCAAGATTCCGGGTGATTTAAAAAAAACTAATGAAATAACATATTAAAACTACCGTGCCACTTAGGACATATGATCTATAGGGGAAAACTAGCGCATTACCCCCCCCCCCCCCAACCCAAAGCCCCCAAAAAATCCTGTCTGCCCATCCACCAAACATCCTGTATATACACTCTTACGAGACAGATGTATTTTAGTTTTTTTCTATATTTTATAGCTCCCGCGAATTCTGTTTCGCCCTAAAAATATCATTGTCGCGGCCCGTCTAACCCGCGTAGTGTTGATTATACCTAGTTATTTTCGTAGGGATTTCATGGTTATGTAATAGAATATAGCAGTGCTATTTTTATTCTGTGATCTATTTAGGCCCAGGCGTCCTACATTACGTACACGAGCAGTGGCGACTGACGATAGAAAGAAAGAAAGAAAGAAAATAATTTTATTCAGGACATTACACAACATAACATACATACATGTCGACAAAATAGGACAACCATCATAATAATGTTGCGTGACGCCATGAAAGAGGCCCGACTCAGCATACGGTAGGGTAAACCCAAGCCACAGTATAAAGATGCAACAGTATGGAAACTAAGCCTAGTTGATCAAATAATTATTTATGCTTCATTGAAGCCATAGGGTTGTCACTTGAAATGTTTTAATGTATTGTTTTTTTAAATAAAACATTCGTTGTTCTGCTGTAGACATTAAATCCAGTTAATTCTAGTTTACAAATAAAATGTATGTAGATATATCATGGCGTCGGTTAATCTTGATAGTTTAAAATACGGAAAACAGTTTAGTTTTGACACTCAACCACTTGTAGATCTTAGGATTTTTTGTAGGTTTACTACACTAATTTATTATTATGGCATAACCTTTTACAAGTTTTGACGGGAGCGTACGTGAGCCGTGGTTGGGCGCATTGGGTGTTTGTCACGCATTTTCAATCTCAAAAATGCGTTTGATACCTTGTAGTTAAAAAACCATTACATAAAAATACTTTTATTCTTCATAAATTACAAATTATCGACTCCAAAAAAAGTTGATAATTGCACCCAGCCGCCATCTTCCATTTCAATTTTGTTAGCACTATCGGCTTCAACGCCCTCGAAAACCATAAAAACGACACCCAAGATGAAAAAGTGGATAATTTCAAACAGATGCCATCTTGCATTTCTATTTTGACAGGACTATCGTCTTCAACGCCCTCGAAAACCAAGAAAACGAGACCCATGACGATAAAATTTATAATTTTGCGCCGACGTCTAATTGGATTTCTATTTTGACAGCACTATCGACTTCGACACCCTCAAAAACCATGAAAGCAAGACCCATGACGATAAAGTTAATAACTTCGCGCAGACACCTAATTGGATTTCTATTTGGACAGCATTATCGACTTCGACACCCTCGAAAACCATAAAAACGACACCCATAGCGAAAATATTGATAATTTCGCGCAGACGCCATCTTAGATTTCGATTTCGTCAGCACTATCGGCTTCGAGGCCCTCGAAAACCATAAAAACGACACCCATGGCGGTATAGTTCATAATAATATTATAATCTATTGCAGCCGCCATCTTCGATTTGTATTTTGTGTTATGTTTTACGAATTTATTATGATTTATGATCGATCATACAAGAACACTTACAATTTTAAAACACATAGCAGTCAGTCAAGTGTGAAATTTCATATTTTAGATTATATAAAAAGGTTATGATGTAAAAATAGTTTGTAACACGCGAGAACCGCTTAGGGGTCTCGTCGATGCGCATGTTTATGTCAGTGGGCCGTTTCGAACGATTGAAGGTAGTTTCCGTACTGTTCTCTATATATCTACTGTGCCCAAGCACTGGTTTTCAGTCGGCGCTCCTCACTGACATCACGAACGTAACTAACTCGTGACACAACAGAAACAAATAATAGTGAAAAAATAGAGAATAAACAAAGATACATAGTATTGAAACAAAGATAATTACGACCAGATTCAGCTCATTGAACTGAAATAAGTGAAACAAGTAAATCATTATACCTCATAATTATTTGTATTTAATAAACACGCACATATAATTAACAACACATACATAATTAACTCAAGAAACTCCTTAGGTTATATTAGCTACTTATTCTAGAGATCGTGAAGTTTGTATCGGTATTTTTATTAAGACACGAATGATATTTATATTTGTACTTATAATTTGAACAGCTTCCTTAGTTTCATAATAATTTTATTATATCTAATCATTGTAATGGATATAATATATATATATATATATAGGACTTGAAAGGTAGATATCGTGAGCTATTCATACCTTGTCATCCCTTCGACGAGTGTCTCAACTAGCCCGGCGTACTTCTCAATTTCCGACTCGTGGCTGGTAATGGTAGAAACAGCCTCACTAAACTTCTTTCATAACCCTCGATGATAACAATAGATCGAGTAAGCTTTGAGTCGTATATCATTAACTCAGCACTAAGCTGCTCCCTCATGGAGGATATTTCGTTTCGTAGCTTGGTTATCTCATGCACGAGCACCGTGATGTTAATAGTATTGTCGTCATTGTGTACCTCCACCGGTTGTTTTGCTACTACTTTAATCCTGGTAGTCACGAAAGGGTCGCGGGATTTCTTCATATAATAATAATCAAATTTAATGGCAGTTGGTTGTATTTGAGTACCTAATGTTATTCCCCGTCTGACGTTTGATATTAAATTAAAAGTTTTTAGCACCAATCGAAATGTTGAAAATGTTATTCTGTCTTATTTTCTGTTATGGGTATTATGTATGTATCTGTAACTGTTGGTGTCGCTGTACGTGTCTTATTAACAATTAAATTACTTTCCTTGGATGTGCTTAAGTCTAAAAAATTGAAAAAAGGTAGCAATAATAACACTTTTTAATTTGATATTTCCTTTTTGATACGTAACTAACATTTTTGAATTATATTTAGATGTAATAAATTTGCAACAAATTAAAAAATTACCCGGATCCTGGAGTCTGTGGAGGGTAGTTATAATATTTAAAAAACTAATAAAAAGCATCTATGCGAGCTTACTGTCTCAAAGTACGTATAGGTACGGCTATGGCTACATGGCTACACCCGAAGTAGTTCATCAGAAAGCATCCATTTGTATTTTTTTCGCATACAGTAAATTTAACGTGTATAAAAGCAAGACAAAGCATGTTACGCCTAAGCTATGTTTACGAAACGTTTAGGCCATAGTGTGCAAATTAGAAAATTCCAATTCTTTCTACTTTAATGTCACGCAGTCGTCGTCTATAGATCGGTTTCAATAATCTAGGTATCTATCCACAGTTTTCCTTACTACGGATAGAAATGTGACCTAACGTCCATACAAATAGTGTCAAAGCTCTAGTGGGGGAATCCGTCGATAGATAAATTATTGAATCCGGCCGCAGCTAGGACACCGAATATGCTCAGTGGTCTAGTTTTATATCTAACCTGTAAACAAATTCAATGTTTTGCAATATTTAGAGAGCAGATTAAGAAACATTCTCTGACGGGATTTCCTTTCTAAAATTGCAAAGTTTGGTCTCGCAAAACAGACGTAAGTGCTTTAAATACGAGCATATAATAAAACATAAATATATATGTTTTCGTGAAACAATGGCACATGGAAACATTGTTTCTTCAGGTACTTAATTATCTACGCTACGGATACATGGCGATTTTCCGAGTCCATAAACACGTATTAGACTCTTTACAACTATTATTTCTATTAATTTAGCAAGTAAACTCAAAAACTATTTACATTGTATGTATTTTAAACAACAACCATGTGCATCGATCGACATATTTTAATAAAATAATATCCTCTGTCAAACAGTTAAATTACCTTGTTACAAATGTTTACTAATTGCTTACACTTTTATAAATTACATAAAAATTTACAAACATAAAAAATATTTAAATAGATTTTTATCGATTCTTCAGTTTTACTAAGCATTTTAGAAACCTTTATCCGGAACAGATAATGGTTTTCGCGTTATCATGACATAACAAACAATAATATAATATTAGAACAGTAATTGACGTATTGCTACTAACGGAGTGAAAACCGCGGTAATTATTTTAATAAGTTCCCGATATTTGTTTATTGAAAACAACAGTGAAAGTTTAAAAAAGTGCTTAGTAATTGACGTAATGAATTTCCTGACAAATTTAATTTTGTCACATTTCAATACAGAAGATAGATTCAATATTTATATTCAAGATTCAATACAGAATATGTTTGAGTGTCTTACATATAAAAAAACATGAATTTTAGAATGAATATAAGGCTATGTATCTACGCACAATAAAATAAAATAATAAATTGAATTAATTAGAAAATGAAAATGATAGACAGATTTGCCAGAGACAATAAGCCTGCAAAATAAGTAACTTACCACTCTCAATAAACAATTATCATAAATGAAGTGATTAGAATTTTTTTAACATATAATTTATTATACACTTTGATTTATAAATATATTAATCAATGAGCAATAACAATTCAAGCAAATACATTATATTTTACTATTATTGAACGAAAAACAAAATGGCGTCCGTGTTTCATGAAAAATCTACGTTCGCTTACTATCTGACCATTTTATAATACAAGATGATAATTAATTGTTAGTTTTCTCATTATAATACATTTGTTTCTGTTGTCATAAATTGTTATATTACTCATACATAACTAGCAACTGCCCGCGACTTCGTTCGCGCAGTAGGTTCGGCTTCGGCCTCTTCATAACCTCACATCTTTTTTTTTTTTAATGTACAACCTTCTACGCAGTATTAAAAAAACTTCAAAAAAGATGAAATCGGTAAAGCCGTTCTCAAGATATAGCGTGACCAGGAGAAATAGAGGTTCATTTTTATATACATTTTATTTTATATAGATATTGACAATTAAATAAACGTAAAAAACTTACAGTGTGCACATTGAATAGTATGATTATATACATTTTTACATTTAATAGGAACATTAGCTTGTTTGATTGGACTTGGTGGTGGTCCTGTTGTGGTTGTGTGTTGGTTGCGAAAATAGTCTAAAATTTCATGCTAATAATATTGTCTATCGCATCTTATCTCTAGCATGGATATAACGAAAGCTATAGTGGGATGGCTTTCATCGATAATTACTATAAAATCTTAACGTATTGAAAATCCATGCTCACTGTGCCAGCTTAGATGACGGTTGAAAATCATTTTAGGCAGCCGATTTGTGACAAAGGTTATCAAATAGGAATGGATGAATGTCGACGATCCTTTCTTATTATTGTAAACATAGTATTCTAATGTGGCTGGTTTAAAATAGAAATACCAGCCGTAAAATAAACATCCATTAACAAGCGAGCCATACTGAAAATAAAAGTCATGTACCTACTTTTATTTTAATTTCAGATTCATAATGCCGAACTTTGTTTTTGACAAGTGCTGTGGGTGCATCGACCTGAAGACTGGCTGCTTCATAATCGGTTACCTGAACTTGGTAAGGCCCTTTTTCTGTTCAGCACTTTGATATGATTATATTCCTTAAGTACTTAATTTTTGTGTAGTCCTTTATGGCATATTATATTATTCTCCCCATGTCCTATGACCATACCTTCAGGTATTCCCCAAGCTTTCTTATTGGGTCCTCTGCTTTTCACAATTTTTGTTAATGATATTTCAGCTTGCTTTATGTATTTTAAAATATGAATATTACGACGATATGAAAATTTTATAACAAGTTATGACCCAAGAAGATAATTACCGACTTAAAGATGACTTTTATAGGTTCGAACATTATTGTAAATGAAACAAATTAGATCTTAACGTTTCCAAGTGCTATTTCTGCTCCTTGACCCGTAAACCTACGCCACTGGCATACAATTATTCTTTTTATAGCGTACCACTGAATAGAGTCCATAAAATAAAAGACTTGGGAGTGACATTTGATAGTAAGTTATTATATTATATATTGAAAATAGTATAGAAAAACACCCAAAACAGTTTTGGTCTTATATCAAAAGTAGCTCAAAAAATACAAATAGTATTCCTTATTGTCTTACATACGAAGGTTCCACGGCAACTTCTGGCGAGTCTATTTGCGAAATATTTTCGCAATATTTCCATTCTACACTATCACCAAGTACTACCGATAGGTCTAATATGCAATCTGATTTATTTAACTCCAGTTCGTCTTATGACATTAACAATGTAGAAATATGTAAGAATAAAATATTTAAATTATTACGGAATCTATACACATCTAAATCAGCAGGTCCGGATGGTATAAGTCCTATATTTCTTATTGGGTGTGCTAATTCCATTTGTGTACCAATAACCTTATTATTTTCTAAATCTATTTCTGACTCTAATGTTCCCGTGATTTGGAAATCAGCTTTCGTATCGCCTATTTATAAAAATGGTACAAAAACCGAAGTTGTCAACTATAGACCATCCAAGCTCTGTATTATAGCTAAACTGTTTGAAAGAATAGTCTATGACCAAGTCTATGCTGCTTTACATCAATCTCTTAGTCCATCTCAGCACGGCTTCCTCAAGGGCCGTTCTACTACCTCAAACCTTGTCTTTTCAATGACTTTCTAACGGAACAATGGACAATGGCAACCAGGTAGATATAATCTATACCCATTACAGCAAATGTTTTGACAAAATCGACCATAGGCTCCTGTCGTCCAAGCTTACCTCATCGGCATAAGAGGTGACCTATTTAGGTGGTTTTCTTCATATATAGAAAATCGCTCGCAGGCAGTTGTAATTAACAATTATATGTCTGGTTGGGTTTCCGTTCCCAGTGGTGATCCCTGGATCACTTCTCGGTCCCCTTCTGTTTCTTATATTTGTAAACGATATCTCTCAATGCTTCCTCAATAGTCACCTGCTCTGTTTTGCTGATGATATGAACATCTTTAGGGTCATTGAATCATCTGCGGATATTGCCAAATGTACTGTAGTTACATTTACTCGCAAAGTTAATATAACGCCATCACCATACGTACTTAAGCATGAGTTATTACAAAAAAGTCAGGTTATTAGAGATTTAGGAGTGTTACATGATTCAAAGCTACTCTTTGACAAACACATTGATGCTATAGTTTCCAAGGTATCTAACGACTTACTTGCCTAAGGAGCCCTGTGGCGCCCTCGTGATTGCTCCCGAGTGTTACGACCTGCGCCCGCGTCAATTGTTTGCTCCGAGTTGGGAATAAATGGCTCTTGTGCCATACCTATAGTGAGTTAAGAGACGAAATTTTTGTGAAAGATAGTTGAATAACCAAGGAATCTGATACATAAACATTCATGTCAAATGTACTAGTAAAATGTTATGTTACACGAGGACAAACTTGACGTAGCCGAAAAAATCTGAGTTGATATGGAAAAAAATTGAAATTTAAAAATTTTACATTAATACCTAAAGGTTTTTTGCAGTAATTAAATAGTAAAAACACATATCTAACTAATTACATTCAAATATTTGAATTTGTAGAAGAAATTTTATCATAACAAAAACTTGCAAACTGACCACAAAAATTAAGTTTTATCAATAAATAATGCTTTCAAGACAGGATTTTGATTTGATATTTATAAATATTTTGAATGTCTAGAACAGAAATATTATTTTTACCTAGTAACATATGCTTAGGTTATTAATAATTACATAAAAAATAAGAGTTACTTTGAAATTTTGGCCAATAATGATTTTTTTTTCAACTTGGGGGCCCATTTTCTAGACTTAGACATGGTGATTTCCAAAAATTTTTTTTGTATGTAATATAAATTTTCTTGTTGGTTTTTTTATTTTATTGGAATTCTTATTAGAAATCCTACAAACCAAACTAGGTTTCAAAGAATAATTATATATCAGAAATATTTAAAAAAAATTACAAGTTTTGAATTTTATATATATATTAAATATTTTGTCTAGAACAGAAATATTATTTTTACTCAGTAACATTATGCTTACGTATTAATAATTACATAAAAAATAAGAGTTACTTTGAAATATAGGCCAATCATGATTTTTGTTCAACTTGGGGGCCCATTTTCTAGACTTAGACATGGTGATTGCAAAATTTTTTTTTTATATAGGTAAACACCAACAAGAAAATTTATATTTTCTTGTTGGTTTTTTATTTTATTTTATTGGAATTCTTATTAGAAATTCTACAAACCAAACTAGGTTTCAAAGAATCATTATAAATCAGAAATATTTAAAAAATTGTTTTGAATTTTTAGTACAAGTGAATTTAACTGTCACGTGACTTCGATTTTTTTATCGATCCTGACATGATATGGCGTATTTATCATATTCTGAGTGGGTGTAATTACTTGACAACATTATTTCTGTGATATTTTACAATGTAAAAGTATAATCTATTCAAAATAAAGCAAATTATAACCAATCATAACAATGAGAATTAGCTTACCGAGTGTTGTCGATTCGTGACAATTTTTTTTCGTGTAAATTTTAATGTCAGAACCTAAATCACATATTAACAGTATTCCTTACACATTCACGATCATATTCATGTATAATTTGTATCAAAATCATGAGTTTAACCCTATTAATTCACTAAAAACTATAGCACAAAACATAACTTCACCGCCAAACACAGATGAAAATATAAAGTGTCACTAAATATTTTTTGATATCGTTTTTTTGAAAATATAATCATTGATTATATTTTTTTTTTAAAGTTCACAGATAGAACATGTCCGTGTGTAGTGTTGCCATAGAAAGACAATATATTACGCTAAAGAATTAAACTCTGTGGTTAAACATAGGGATGACTTTAAAAAATAAACAAAAGAAAAACGCGCGTGACACTTACTTGCAACAATTGTTGCGCCGAATCGTTGGACCTCAAAAATCCTTGCAGTTTTGTGGCGCGGGCAAAGTAGTCGGTAAGATACTTTTCATCACCACGCGGGGTAAAGTAAAACCGTAATATGCGTGGGCACAGCATTGGCAAAATAAAAAGATCTCCGCCTACGTCAAGATCGTAATGATGACAGTTCTGTCAAAGTTAGTGTCAGTTTCTCATAGCTTAGTCAAAAGCCAAGTCAATTTGACAGCTTGATACACTAGTCGTGCTCTGCAACCGTCAAGGGTGATGAAATGTAATGACAGTTTTTTTCCATGGTGATTAATTTTATATTTGTATGTACATAAGTCCTGTATTTTATTATTAAAGTGAACTGATTGATATACTTAGTATTTAAATTTACTCATATAATACTGTTATAGAAAATGCGTTTGACCAAGCACATATTTTATGACATTTTGGTATAAAGGTAGATATGGCCTTGGAGAAGATAATAAACTACTCGAAGTACTAATCCTACGCAGACGAAGTCGCGGGCACCAGCTTGTATTTAATAATTGCAGCTATGGAGATATATTGATAATATTTCTTCTACGAATTCAAATATTTGAATGTAATTAGTTAGATATGTGTTTTTACTATTTAATTACCGCAAAAAAACCTATAGGTATTAATGTAAAATTTTTAAATTACAATTTTTTTCCACATCAACTCAGATTTTTTCGGCTACGTCAAGTTTGTTCTCGTGTAACATAACATTTTGCTAACACATTTGACATGAATGTTTATGTATCAGATTTCTTGGTTATTCAACTATTTCTGACAAAAATTTCGTCTCTTAACTCGCTATAGGTATGGCACAAGAGCCATTTATTCCCAACTCGGCGCAAACTTTTGACGCGGGCGCAGGTCGTAACACTCGGGAGCAATCACGAGGGCGCCACAGGGCTCCTTAGGCAAGTTAGTCGATATGTGTTAATCCAGCGCCTCATCTACCTAATTACCAAATTTCATCAAAACAGTTCCAGCTGCTTGAGCTTGAAAGAGTAACATCCATACATCCCTACTCGCAAACTTCCGCGTTTATAATATTGGTAGTATTTGAGAGGCCGGTTTATTTTTATTTTTTTTTATTTTCTATTAGGAAGACTATCTAATACAAAAGTATATTTAGGCACTAAAATAATACTTACTTTTATTATATTATTATACAGTGTACAAAATCGAATACCTGTTTAAAGTGTTTAAACTGCTTAAAACTCTACTACGAGTAGGTATATTCAAATTCTCACCATACTGTAATTAAGAAGTATTTTTTTTTAATTTCAGTTTGGCGCCATCTTCCTCACCGTTGAGACTGCGCTTGGCATTTTGATTGTCGTAGCTGTAGATACTGGCATTATCGCCGAAATTGTCGTAGCCAGCATCCTTCTTATCTTCATGATTTTGACTTTGGCCTTTGCTATCGTCCTTCTTGTTGGATTGCACAAGGTAAAGATTATTTTATATAACTACTAGCGTCTGCCCGCGTCTTCATTCGCGTAGTAGGCTTCGCCTTCGGCCTCGCCACAACCACCTGTCTTTTCTTGGTTTTTCTTTCATAAGAACCTTCTCCTGACAATAATTAACACACACATAAAACTAAGTAGCGAGATTGTTCCATCCGTTCTCTAGTTATAGCGTGACCAGGAGAAATAGGGGTTCATTATTAAATAATGTTTTTAATAATGAACCCCTCTTTACTCGTAAATAGGACATTTACTAGATGTAATTGTGATTAAAATATAACTTGATGAAATTATATTTACCTGAATAACTTGAGAAATGGCAAATGTACAGAAGTACGAGACCAAATACAAAAGTATAAATACGATGTCGGGCAAAATGTTGATTTTGTTTAAATTACTTCTGGTAGAAGTCTTTTGACGACCAGTTACGGTTACCACCGTGCAGTTAGCGAAAAACCCTCCAAGTGGCTTGACTATGTCAGACCGCTTTTTGGGATCAGCGGTTGTATGAACCGGAGATAGAGGAGATACTGTCGCAGCAGTGAGAGTCCGCAGGATGTGAAAAGGTGTGAAAGCATAGTTCGGATGGTGCAGGTAGACCCGCCGGCCAGGGAGAACCGTAGAAACAGTGGTACCGCTGGCCGCCCGCGGCATAGTACAGTTAGGGGTAACCATCCTGGAAGGCCTCCCCACCGTCGCGCATAATCTCAGAGTGGCTCGTCGTGCCGACTGGTGACTGGATGAAGGGTTCCGGCGACCATTTCCGGGAGGACACGGGAGCCCTTCCGTCCAGCGAGTCTGCCGACACCTTCCCCGAACAGTCTTTTGCCGAAACACGGTCCACCTCTTTGCTGCGACAGCATGATAATATCCTATCTTCCCTATCGCCCCTTCCTTTTTTCATGACATCACAAAATTCGAATTTGGGTTCAACAACGGCATCCATTTATCCCACTAGCACGCATTTTTAAGGTGTAGTTCACTAACATCCGTGGATTCCATTCGAACCTCAACGTCGTCCATTATCACCTAGAGACGGCGAAACTAGATTGCTAGTTGGTTTCTTCTTACAGACGCAAATACGCCGCCCTGATGACTTGTCATACCTACATTACCCCGGCTATATTTGGAAAGAGAACTTCCGTGCCAAAGCCAGCGTGTGTCTCTTTGTCTGGGCGGATGTTTGCTGTCAATGTTTGCGCTATCTAGAAGACCCTTCCTTCTCTACCCTTTCGGTACACGTTGACCTCGGAAGCATCAGCCGAGTCTACGTGAGCCTTTTCCGTTCCCTCTCAGGAGATAACGAGACTTCTGGATTGTTTGTCTTCTTGAGCCAGGCAGCTGACGATGCATTGAAGCGGTTTCCAAACTCAGAACTGGTGTTTCTGAGGGATTTTAACGCTCATGATGAGACCTTCTAAAAACTGAACATGCAGGACGCACCGCCTCAGTTCTTCTGCATATACGGTACGTGAAATAAGAGAGCTAACAGACGCTTCTACGGCGAGACTATCTTTATCTTACAGAAACGTGCTATTCGAGCTATATACGAAATGGGTCCCCGTGAATCTTAGAGAGATTTATTTAAAGAAATCAATATATTAACGTTGCTGTCCTTATATGTATTTGAAAATATAATAATAAGTAAAAATATAGTAAAAAAATACATAAATATAAGTTAAATAGTGATTACCACACTTTTAATACTAGAAATACAAATAAGAAAGCTGTACCTAGTTTAAGACTTGCGAAGACTAATAAGTCATTCCTAGGAAATTGTGTACGTTTTTACAAAATAATCCCAAAATGCATAACTGAACTCACAGAGGGCAAATTAAGGTTGACTGTTAAAAACGTTTTAATAAAATAAGCTTACTATAAAGTTCGACATTATATAGAATACTAGTAGTACCTAAGTAGAAACATTGTAAACATCTATATAAAAAGAATGGGCCCGAGTTTTTTCCCGCTTCTTCTCGGTAGGCTATATTTTTGGAACGCGGCGGTAGAGTCTTTAAAGTACATTATAATAAAAACTTGACTTTCATAAGTGCGTCTTTGATGCCTCAATTGAATTAATGGTTTTGACATTGACTTTGATATTATAAAATATTTTTTTCATGTTTTTTAAGCACTGTACTTAAAAGAACCCTTAAAAGCAGCTAGTTTATGCTTGGGTATATCGAGGGAATTTCTCAACTTTGATCGCGTGTTTAGCAAATGTATGTTTTTGGATCATACAAGCTTGTCAAATAGGTATTCAGGTTTTTTATCCAGATTACTTTTTTCGTAACGCATCCTAAATAGAGTTTTCATCGTAACTTCATGTTCAGTACACCTCTAGCCACAAGATATGCCATATCTTGTGGCTAGAGGTGTACTGAACACAAGGGCGTACCCAGGATTTCAGCTAGGAGGGGGCAGGGGGCTGCTTATACCTGTTTCGAAAAGATCGTCTGTCGGGTATATTGAAACAAAAAATCATGAAAATTGACTTTTATTCATTAATTTTGATGATGACACAAAACAAAATATTATACATAATTATACCATACATTATGTATAATATATATTATTATATTATGTATGTTTATATTAATTTAACAGTAATCTTCTCGGATTTGCCGCAAATTTGTCTATGACAGTCTTTTCAATAAACTCACTGTTGTCTTTTAAATAGTTGCGATGTACGCTCATCAGACATAAACCCGTAAGCCTTTCTTCACCCATGGTGCTTCTAAGCCACGTTTTAACTCTTCGCAGCGTACTGAAGGACCGTTCTACGGTCGCCGTGGTGCATGGGATAGTGCTTAAAATAATTAATGCCTTTCTGACAGCAGGGTAAAAAATGTTGGCTTCGTTGAACAGATCAATTACTTCTATGTCCCTTAATTGATCATCTGATAAAGCCTTCGTCACCCATAAATTATGCCAAAGGTTCAGTTCTCCGGTGATATCCAGGTTATAAAATTCTTGGAATGATTCTGCGTTTTTGTGTAGGTCTGTAATGCTGGTTTTTGTCATATACAAGGGATGTAGCCTGCTTAAAGCAAACGCCGGAGTATTTTCTTGGGAGAATCGAATATTCAGTGATGAAATGAGTGAATCAATGTATGGGATTATCAGGGAACGCCGCCAATATTCGTTATCATTGTCTGATGGCGGATTACTTCTATGTGTTTGCTTATGAGCAAGACGTGGAACCGAAATTTCTATGTTCAAATCCATTGCAAGAGCTCGTGCTTTTTGAAGTATTTCATTACTTATTCTATCAGGAAACTCGCGGTCATTTCTGAGAATGTCCTTGATATTTTTGATGTGTTCCCCTACCGAGATCATGTCGATCGATTTAGCTTGCAGTGCGTTAACTACTGGTTCTAAAACTGCTGAATATTTGGCTATTGTTTGTAGAGTAACAATAAACACTGGTTTTGTAACGGCTGAATGCAACTGATATGCAGATTTTCTGGTGGCATAAATTCCTTCTACGGATAACGTTTCTAGAGATTTCACAAGCTCTGAAAAATGTTGAGAAAACTTTCTGATTGATTTATATTTTCTGACCATCTCGTCTCACATAATCGTGATAGGTTTGGAGCGTAGTTTCGACGTGTAGTCGATTCCCTGAAAAACGTTATAACATCCTTTACAGTGGCGACAGTATTTCTAATTTCTGGCACTGCGTTCGCATCATTCACAACAAGGTTGAGTTTGTGACTTGAGCAATGAAAATATAAAGCACGAGGATATTTTTTCTCAAAATGGCTTGTACGCCACCCTCTTTCCCTGCCATTGTAGAACAGCCATCGAATCCAAAACCTACGCAATCTTCGGTTGAGAGGTTAGAACTAATTAAGAAATTGTCAAATGCTTCGGCAATTGCGGAAGCATTTTGTGCTTTTAGTTCAACGAACCCTACAAATTCTTCTCTGATTTTCCTTTTGCTTTCGTCGTAGAACCGCACGCCTATTGACAGCTGTTCTTTCCCAGATACGTCTGCTGTTTCATCAGCTAAGACTGCGTAAGCCATGGTCTTCTGAACCTCACTAATTATATTCTCCTTAATAACTTCGCCACATAAATTTATCAATTCGTTTTGTATTTTTGGTGATGTGTAAACTGCATTGCGACGGCACTTTTCCAGGTGACTCTTTAATCTGTCGTCCCCTGAATTGATTCTCAACTTCAATAAATCTAATAAAACACCCTCATCTGCTTGTTTGCCCCTAAGAGGCATATCATGTGTGCCGCAAAATACTATACAAGAAATAATTAATGACAATATTTGTCTGTTTTCATCGATTTCTTTTTGGTGTCCACTTTGCAGTTGGATGTCTACAGGAACATTTTCAAGAAAAATTTTTGCAGCATTTGTCGCCGTTTGGTGAAGGTTGGTCGTTGCATGCTTTCGGCAGTCTTCATGCATATTTTTGAACTTTATATATGGCCTGACCATAAACGATCCCAAAATTCCTCTCACAGTGCTAATGGGCGGAGGGAACAAAACACAATGCTTACAAAGAGCACCTTTTAGTCGCTTGGAATATACTAGCCATGGTGAATATTGATCCAACCAAGCATGGTTAAATTTTCTTTTTAAATGTCTTGCATCACTTTCAAAATCGTAATTTCTGGGCGGGATCCAAGGATTTTGTAACAACTCCCTCTTCTTTTCCGTCGATAGCTGGGTAGCCAACCCAACATAACGTCCCAGATCATTTTCATGACAGCCATCGTCCACTATAATTTCAGGATCGACGTTGACGTCATAAGTTTGTTGGGATGTCGATGGAGAAGAATAGTCGGCAACAGATATATTAACAGGTTCTACAGGAGAATTTGACGCTTGTCCAATGTTAGCATGCAATGATCTTGGCATTACATGAGTGGTTTTATCATGGTTGTCATTTTCATCGCTTCCACTGCTACTTTCCCGACCTTTTTTTCTTTTTTCGCGTGTCCTCCCTAAAAAATGGATACACAAAAATACTCTTACAGTGTTTAGGCGGGTTGTATAAGACGAAAATAAAGATCAAGTTTCACATTCTAATATATATGGTTTGAACGCCAAATAAGCATAACTAGGTAATTTGAAATAATACACTTGTTGTGACGTTAGAGAAAAGGGACTTTGTTGTCGGTATGGACTTATTAATAAATCCAAAATATTGCAAGGATCTTTCTTTTATGTTTTTTTTTTACTTTTTAATCACAAAATATTCACAAATGTTATTTTAGCTATTATAACAAAACCACGTCTTGTAATTAATAAATTTAAATATTGTAAGTAATGCTTAAGATATACACTTACAAGAGAGTCAAAGCCCCCCATTAAATCAAATAATCATATTAGGTACCTACTTAAGTGTTTTGTTTTGACTCACCTCTTTCAAAGAATTTCCTGATATCCATTTGACGGAGTAATATTTCCAGTTGTTGCACAGTAAACGTAAATCTCGTGTCGCCGCAACGAAACAGCTATAAGACACTATGTCGTATGAAATATTCGCTCATATTACACTCCGAACTGAATTGTATTCGAACTAAATTGACGTGCTATGCCTCACGCTTCCGCTTATATATTGAAATATTCTTGCTCCCGAAATATGTAGAAAATACTCGACTCTATTTCCATCCTTGTCTTATACTTGCTATCACTGTCTTTTCTTTCCAGAATAGTCCATGCTAGAACGTTCTTCGCGGTATTGCTATTCAATACAAGATGTCGCTATTGACCGTATAAATTGATCCTATTTCTTTTTACTGGAAAAAGTACTGCCGTCCGAAACTAGATGGCGCTAGATGTTGTTTTCTCCCAATTATATTCGGCTTTAATCCTAGATGGCTCTCTGATTGTATCGGCGGAACCGGAAACTACGAGATGCGACGGTTTTGCGGGAGATTTAAATTATATTGCATCGCTAACAGTATACTAGAATTACTAGAGTCTGTCTAGTGAGCCGCGGCACAGATAAAACCGCAGCAAAAATCTTTTAGTTGTAAACACTGAATATACTATGAAATTTGAATTTGATACTTTCACTATTTTATTTTATAAACACTAAGAATCTTAAACTAAATCTGTACAGATATATACTACTTAAAATAATATGCAACATATTGAATATTATTTTATTTTAGCATTGAAAACAAATTAATATAATAAATAAAACCAAACTTGCATCAAAACCTTACTTAGTTTTTATTTATTCTGTCGCGTAATCAAAATCAGATTCCAGAAATTAAATTCTCGACTATGAATCGTTACTGTCACTTTCATTATCACTAAAAAATAATAAAAACGAAATAAAGAAATAAATAAAGTGTATCAAAACTTGATCAAAACATTTTGCGTTTCGTTTGACGGCGGCTGAAAGTCACTATATAAAATATTCTAATAAATACGTTGCGGCACGACCGACACGACTCACTATACATAGACTCTATATCGAATATTGTAGAAGTATCTTGCACATCCAAACACATCGTTACACATATTCGCACACCTACATACCGTATCCCGGTATGTCCTCGTACCCGGACTCGTTGGGAGGAGTTTGGAGGGTTTGTGATGCGAACGGTATACCGGTGATACGAATACCACACCCCCACCATACACACATAAACTCACATACTGACACACACACGCATAAGCTCTAACTTAGTAGTTAGTATTATCATTAAGAATCAAGCCCGCTTCTAACTTCATGTCATCATCAATCAATGAAACATATGTAGTTTAGTTTACATCTATAGTTCTTTCCTTGCACTTTTGTTGGTAATAAATGAATTGACTTTTACTTTAACTTTGATACTGTGTAACTGGCGGGTGACTCGCCAGCATCAGATCCAGCAGAGAGGCTTGGCCGGCAATATCTGGTCAGCGGGTGGGTTGCAGTACCAGTTGGGACAGGTCATGCGTGAGATCAAATGAGTAGGCGGTACGTCCTGCATGGTCAGTTTTAGAAGGTCTCATGATGAGCGTTAAAATCCCTCAGAAACACCAGTTCTGAGTTTGGAAACTGTATGCACCTCGAGGATAAAGCCTGTCTTCGTCTTGGGCGGCTTTAACCCCTCGCTTCATTCAGAAAGAGTCCTGAGTGAAGCGAAGGGCCGCTATTAAAGCTCGGGAATTAAATTGTAATACCCTCGCTACGCTCAGGGATTAACTCAAGAGTCCCCGTTACACTCAAGGTTCAATATACCGCCCGTGACGTAAGACACTGCTTTACTTCCTCGGTGCATAATCTACTTTAACCGACCCACTTTCTTTGCGGTCCAGTATGTCCATAACAGCGCTTCATTTCTTCCAGTTGCGAATCCTAAAATAATATCGGGCCCTGTATCTAGAAGTAGAGTAAATCTATATCTATATTCTTCATATAATAGCATGGTAAAGAAATGCAATAGTTTGTTCATCAGTCCAAATCTAGACGTTTTGATGTTATAAATCTGAGATTCATAGATCTCTCTTCCAATCTTTCTTTATTATTTTCGTTTGTGTACTTTTTATTTTATTTTAAAACTCTACATTAAGACTGATATAACATGTACTTTCAAAACAAATATTAAGTATCACTGCTACTACTGTTGAACCAATGTGCTCGGGATCACAGTTGCCTATTTTTTTTATCCTGGCATAATCATTGATGATTTGCTTATGAATGTGTATTTGTAAGCCGCTTTAGAAGTTTTACTTGCAGTATCTGTATATATGCATACCGCTATTATTTAAATTAAGACAAGTGCTCAACTACTATTCGACTTGATGGTCAACGATGATATAGTTGAAGATGGTAGACCTACAATTGCGGTTGGGATTAATAAGAGTAGTGTTTGGCGTTACATTTGCTAAATTGAAGGAATAAGCTGTGCCCATGAGATAACTAGGAAATACATGTACCTACCTTAATATCATGCTGTAGATGTCCTCCTGATGCTGCCTTCACCGCAAGATCAATCATACCAAATCGTAGTTTTAAGTTAGTATACCTAATAGGCAACAATCGAAACTAGTCGTTAAAATAGGTGTGAGCGCTGTTTAATGTTTAAGGCAAATCTCTTTTCCAGATCTGATATATAGAAGAATGTTTTAAGTTCGGTTTTTTCTTTCAGAACAAACCTGGTCTTTTGAAGGCTTACTTGATTTACAATCTGATTTTTATAATCATATCCATACTGTACTCTATCTTCATGTACGCGACCGAATACCTCACCACCAGCATTGTGATCCAAAACCATATTACGATCCGTAAGTACCTACAGCTCGAACTTTTTCATAATTTGAATTTAGACAGTTGGTAGCACCCCTGCCTTCTGAGCCGCTGGTCCCGGGTTCAATCCCCGGACAGCTCAAACATTTGTGTGCATGAACTCGTCTGTTTGATCTGTGTCTGGGTGTGTATATGTATTTAAGTACGTATATCAGTCATCAGGTTACCATAGTACAGGCTCTGCCTAGTTTGGAACCTGAAGACATTTGTGTGGATGTTGTCCCAAAAAAAAAACAGGGAAAATAATCAGCATTATGTTTTTATTTGGTTTTAAAACGACACGATCAAAATCAATCTAGATAAGATTTTACATTGTTCGAAAAACATTCGTTCGTTTATACACCGATAAACTTAATTCGGAACCTAAGTTTTATGGAGTATGTATAAGTTGATTGAAAGGTCAAATCTGCCCACGACAGTTGCATCACTCTTTGTTGTGGTGTGTATGTTAGGTTAAGAATAGAAAAAAGGAAAAGAAAATAACTCCCAACATAATGATAACTAATATAATCGTTCATTCACAGATTGTGAAAATATAAGTAATGTTGGTTTATGAAATAATACTCGTATCTTCAAAACATTAAACATATCGTTTCTACAGACACCTTGCAAAATAGTTACAAGAAGGTTATGGATATTTGACTTTTATTTTCATTGTAATGATGGGTTCGAAAGTGACAGTGTGTCATTACTTGTATCTCCATAACCGTACTGAATTGAGCCATGGTCGAGCGTGAAATTATAAATGTATACACATATCAACGCTATAAGTGCGATAAGCATTTTTCTAATTTATTGCACATATTGTGTCGTTTTATTATAAAAGTATCTTGCAAAAAAAATACCACACTTAGTTTTATTGCTCAAATTTATAGGGCACATTATAAGCTCAACTCTTTCTGAATATTACGTTTTTTAAGTAAGTACATTTTATTTGTGCCATTTCCTATTCGCAATTTTGTAAGTCAGAGTGCGAAAAAATAGGATTCGATTATAATTATATTGGCATCCAAGAAAAAAAAATCCGTTAATAAACTTCACATCTGTGGATTTTGTCTAGATTGAGATGGAGCAGAATGACGCGTAATGGTTTTGTACCACGTGCTTCGTTCATTCCTGCGTATCAAGTGCTTCAAATAAAACCCCGATACGCAGTCTTCGTCATAATCTTCATTATCTAGAACGTGACCCCCTTCCTCAATCATATCAGTATAATAGACCTGTAGCATAAATGTACTTGTTATGTGCATGTAGATCTAATTTTAGTATAAGATAATATTTAAGAGGTATTTACTAACTAAGGATCTCATATTATGCAAAACTAATATTTGCCTAACCATTAACGGAATTTGGTCAACCAAAAAACTGCACAGAAAAACGTGCAAAATATTAAACTCCACGTGACTATAATCTTTGATATACAAAATAGCTTCCGCTGTTTAGTCAACGTTTAGGGGGATGCTTCTGTCAAAATGCCAAAACATTTTCAGTTATTCGAAGTGTTTGCATCTACTTTGATAGTGGGTCGATGGCATTTCTTTGAAGACATCTCATAGATATTCAGTTTAAATTGTTTCCAATTTGTGCATTGGGTTTTGTGTCTAATTTAATATATTTTTTCGTTTTCAGTTTCCGCCTTTTACTTCCTGCTGGTAATCAGGAGCATGTACTTCCAAATGAAGGATCCATCCAGAGAACCAGCCGTCTAACCTGCTGCCTAAGAAGTGACTTTTAGTCTAATAAACCTAAAGGTTTAAAGCATTTATGGTATAAGCGTTTTAATTAGGTTTATCTTACTTTCTATGTCAACATTAGCATTGTTTGTTGTAGCTTCACACGACAGGTATTATTATGATAATAATGCCTACGTGTGTGTGCGCGTATTATGTACAATCTTTTAGTTATAATTGTCACAATATTTAATGAGAGCCTATTATCCTCATCTCCAAAACCACTGAGGCACTTCTCGTTTAAATGGTTTTAACTGAAACTAAAAATATAGTGTTACACTGCAAATTTTTAAATAAATTAAAACTATACTGAAACAAATATCTTATTATAAGCAATCCGATATATCCATTAGACAGGAACTAACAATTTTGTGTAAAACAGAATTTTACATTAACGGGCGCGTTTAGATAACCAAATATTTAAATTTAAAACAAGGATCGATAGTCATTAAGCAGTAAGTATATTTTGATAAAACATTTGTTTATATTTACAACTACATTTTTAAATATAATGGAAATAAGTACAAATGTCAGTGCCACAAAAAGCATGTGGCATAATAATATTGATATATTGAATGTTGAAAAGTTTAATCCATATTCTTTGACATAGTTTTTAAAAGAAGAGAAATATAGAAGAGAAATAATTGTCTATAGTGGATGTTAATTACTACACCCTAAGTTCTGTACTAACCAATTTGATACATCATCCGCATCCGTCGACGTATATTGACGTCGAAATCTTTTGTTCTAAACAGGATGCTAAGTCATTGCTTCTTTGATAGGTTTATTAGATATCAATATAACATCCTTACCTTAGAAAATATAGTTTACTACGCTATGTTACGTATTGCGGTCAATTCAAAAGTCACCATTTCAAATTTTGTTATAAATTAAAAAATCTCGTATGGTTTAAATTTTACCCTCACCATTACACTAGAGTGAAATAACTGTATAAACGAAAACGGATTTATATTCTCATTTCAGTTGTCTTTCCGCATCCTGGAACCCCATTGACCCATTGTATTTTTGGCACTTCCCAGTGTTTCCAGAATGCTTCGACTTTCGAGTCCCCAGAAATAGTTTTCGCCATTTCGAGGACTCGGTCGTCGCGCATTGTTGTGGTGGTGGGTGCACTGGGCTGTGACTACAATCGGGTCGTTTTGTGGTGTCACAAACTTTGGTCTTCCGGTTCGCTCCGTTCCTCCCTCGTCCAAAGGCACAGGAACTAGGAAACTCTTTCAGGGGACTCGGAAGTCGAAGCGTTCTGGAAACACTGGGAAGTGCCGAAAATACAATGGGTCAATGGGGTTCCAGGATGCGGAAAGACAACTTGGGTGGTAAGACACTTCGATGTGGACAACGACGTCATAATCACAACAACTACAGAGGCAGCGAAAGACCTAAGAGAGAAGCTCGCGCAGCGAATAGGAGACCTAGCAAAGACCAAGGTGTGCACTATGGCTTCTGTACTCGAGAATGGTTTCAGAAAAACTGAGAGCTACAACCGCCTCTTGCTGGACGAAGCTCTTATGAACCATTTCGGAGCCATAGACATGGCTTCCAGGCTGTCTGGAGCTAGCGAATTTGTTCTCATCGGAGATGTCAACCAGTTGCCTTATATCGACAGAAAAAATCTGTTCAATTTAAGGTACAACCGTCCAAACCTGGTAACAAACATCAGCCAGGAGTTGTGATGTTGTGTACGCACCGAAGCCCCATGGACGTCGCGTACGCGCTGAGGGAAATATACTCCGGTATATATTCCTCGGCTTCCCGTGTTAAGTCCTTACAGTTGGAAAAGTATACCGGTGTGAAAATCCCCAAATCCATACCCAACACCTTATTCCTGGCTCACACTCAGGAAGAAAAGGAAGCCCTTATCAGCCAGAGTTACGGGGAAGGAACGGGTTCTCGCACTCTTACCACGAAGCCCAGGGACTGACATTCGATTCGGTTATCGGCATCAAGTCCAAGGGCGGTTTGAAGCTGCACGATACCGTTCCCCATGCAGTCGTTCCAGTTTCGCGACACACTGGGACCTTTACTACGCCGACGACGATAATGATGCCATTGGAAGATTCGTTAGAAAGGCGATGGTTGTAAGACCATAGAAACCATACGTGAATATAATCTGAAAATGCCCATCCGAGATAGAAATAGCGTGGTTATGGAGGCCAAAAAAAACGTAATATCTGTAGTTAATGTAATGGGTTACCATTGGCATTCCGACCAGTCATGCTCACGAAGAGGTGTTGGCAAGTGGCGGCGTCGTGTGTCGTGTGTCGGGTGGCCATCTTCCCTCAAATATGGTTGAGGAAGACGATGGCTGGCAAATGCGTCAACTCGTGAACGGGTGCTGCTTGCGGAGATCGGTCTGCTCGGTATTCCAATGGATACCTAATTTAGGTTTTGTTTTTCTGTTATTTTATATAATGTTAGGTTTAGTATAATAAATAAATAATAAATAAATATTCCACAACTAACACACAACGCCATCTAGTCCCAAGCTAAGCAGAGCTTGTATTATGGGTACTAGACAACTGATAAACATACTTATATATTTCTATTCATTCTTATAGATTCATTCTTTTAGATTTACTCATACTTATAGATTCAGCATCACCTATCACCACGTGGTGAAACCGCGGAGCACAGCTAGTTATACTAATAATGTGGTTTTACGTAATTACTTAAGTGTTTTACTTGTTTTTCGGTAAACGTATATGGCTACATAAATCATTAGCATAGTTTACTACGCAATTCCTTCTCCGCCTTCACGAGACTACGCCGTAGAGCATATTCAACCTCCTAGGACTAAGGCGAACACGAGTAATCGCTAAAACCCATTAGATAAACTTTTGCATAAAGTCCAAAATAGGTAAACCTATATTGGAATATTCAAATACAAAAGTTGACCTCAAGACCTAGTAGTCTTTGACTAGTGATGACTTATGGCACTGCAACGTGGTCTCTTACTACTGACCTCATAAGTAAGCTCAAAGTCGTACAACGAGCTATATAGAGGGCTATGCTCGGGGTTTCTCTACTTGATCGAATCAGAAATGAGGAGATCCATAGAACGAAAGTCACCGACATAGTCCAGCAGATTAGCCAGTTAAAGTGGCAGTGGGCAGGGTACATACCACGCAGTACAGATAGCCGATGGGGCAGGAAGGTTCTGGAGTGCAGACCACGAACCGGCATGCGCAGCGTAGGTTTATCAAAGTTGATTGACGACCTGGCAAAGGTCGCAGGACGTTGGATGCAGGCCGCTTCCAAGAGGTCCTTTTGGGCAAATTCCAAATGATGGGGCAAACATATATTCAGCAGTAGACGTCCTACGGCTGAGATGATGATGATGATGATGAGGTAGGTTGATTTCAAAACTCTGAAATAGCTTTGCTAAGCCAGGGGAGATGGGAAAGTGTCGCTTTTTGCATGGTTATAAGGGCTCGCGAGGTTTGCTGTTCTAAAAAAACCACTAGTCTTTTACGTACCTACATACACGATCTTGATTACAGTTTAGTTATATATATAGAAGATGCACTATGAATTTATTAAAGAAAAACCGTTATGATATTTTAAAGATGATATTTTGAGTTATTAGAATCGGCATTACATCCGCTTGGATAATTATCAAATTATTTTAATAATAAAATATTTTATTTATTTAAATTGTTTTCCTTATCCTGTCTCACGCAATCATCATTTCATCGATGCAGCGCTTAAGCCGGTGTTAACTTGAAATTTAGCCTGGTGATGCCTTTTACACACCCCCGACTGTCCAAATAAACAGATTAAATTGCCTACTTCTACACGACGAATAACATTACCGTGACGAAGCGCTCGTAGCGGAGCTTGACTTGACGATCTTAACCGATCAACAAGTTAAGCAACTGTTATTTTGGTAAGGATGACAGAAATAACACCACACAGATCTTGAAGCAGTAGTCTAATGTGCAAAACACTGGCACACCGAGAAGTTAATCCAAATTGCATGCCTAGTCCACAGGCGATTGGGACCAACATATAATAACGAAAACGCGAAGATGGCCGCTATTCACTCAAAATGATCTCATTATTCTTTTCTGTAAAAAGACAAATGTTGTTCTTTACTCATACTTACCCAGGGTGCCACTATCACCATCTTATGTGCCATAGTCTGTGGTATGTGGTGTGTGGCTGCCAAAAATCGCGCTTAGTTTGATACAATCAAGAACATATCTATACTTTGTTATTACTTTTTTTATTATTTCAAGAGTGCGACTTCAAGAATTACAATATAACATGCATGCATGTAGTTTTGCGCATTTTTTTTGTATGGTGTCCGAAATGACAAAAATCAACCTTATTTAACTTATAAGTACATTATACTTTTATTTATACATTTTTGCCGTCAACGATTTTGAGTGAGGAGTACTTTTCCTAAAAGGGGGGAAGTTTGCTGCGACGCTATTTACGGACTGATTTTGATAAAATTTGGTATAAACATTAGGTACCTGGCTTTAAAAAGGAGCTGTTAAAAAAAAATCAAGTGGTTTACAAGATAATAGGGTTGTAAAGTACTGCGAAAAATTGCCGCTGATGTGCTCGCGATGACTACTGTTCGCAAAAGTACTAGTTTAATTATAAGTAATCAAATAACCGAGTTCTAAAATTCAAAAATATGATCAGATAGAATTCCTTTTTTTTTAATAATAAGGTGTATTATAACCTTTTAGGGGTTATAAAAAAGTACTTACGTAAGTACCTACCCTATACATATGCACCTAGCCAATTATGATTGGCTAGGTGCATATGTATATCTCAATAAGTATTACAACACATTATGAGAGTGACTAATCAACCTGATTACGTTAGGTACTCTTAGGTACTTACATTTGCTTATGTATTTGTGACAGAATAGGTATCCTCCGAGTATGCTCTTAACGATATCATTTTCTGGTATTGTTTATGCAGCAAATATCACATTTTCCTCGGGAGTTACCCCTCATACACTACTTACGATTACTTCGTTCTGTTATTTCTTCTGTGACATAGCCTTAGCTATTTCACAGAATATTACAATATCCTACCACTTATGGTAGGATGTTGTAGTCTTCATTCTTGAACTATGAAGTATTCGGGGTGTGTCTTTCGAAAACACAAATATCTTAGGCAAGGTAAAGGAAGGATGTTGTATGAAATTAAAATAATGGCTTGGCAACTAAAACTAGGTAAGCTTTTTATACTATATAATAGTGCTATAGGACGAGTCGAAAATAAATTAAACTAAAATAAAATTAAAGCAAATTACTTTCAAACTAGGGGATTTTTAATTGTAGCTACTGTTAAATTTAAATCATAGGCGTTTAATATGAAATTACCGATTTTTCGCACTAACTACTATAAATTAAACCTTCACAGTGTCAGATTAAACATTCTAAATTTAAAAAGAAACATACATGTGATTGTTTGACTTTCAATTGTTTTTACATTCATTTTTTAACGTAAAGATGGAAACAGCGAAGAGCAGAGTATTTTTTCGTATACGAGTTCCGACGTGGGACTAACGCAGCAGAAACTCGAAGTGTCAATGCTGTGTTTGGCGAGGATACGGTTAACGAACGCACCGTGCCTTAAACCGCTCTCATAGCTTGTCGTTTAGTAGTAGAAACTTTGACTTGAAGAATGAACCACGATGAAGATGGCTTATTCCAGAAATCCCCTTAACAGATCCCCTGTGAAGGTGATTTCTGTACTTTTCGTCCAAAAATCCCAAATCGTCTTGTGGTGTCGGAAGGGGATAATTGAACAAAAAGTCTATAACTAGAGTAAATAGCGATGAATTGAGGCGAAAAATGGGTACCTCATGGTTTGACTGATCTGCATCTGCGCGTTGAAGCTTGCCTTACCTTGTTAAATCGATACAGAAATGAAAGGGTGTTTAGATCAAATTGCGACGTGTGATGAAAAGTGGAATCTTTACGATAATCGCAAACTATTAACGCAATGATTGACCCCAGGTCAAAAAGCCACAACAATGCCTAGATCTAAGCATACCCATAGAAAGGTGATGGTAGTAGTTTGGTGTTCACTTCACGGCGTAGTTCACTATAGTGAAGCTATATATTGCTTCCGCAGATCAGGTCAGGCAATAACAGCAAAATGTTTACTGTGGGCCGAGCACGAAAATCTGTTTAAGTGTAACGTAATCGCATTGTTAAAATAATTTAGAACAAACTGTCATTTATCTAGTACAATAGTGGTACAGATAACTCATAGTTTGTCTGAATACGTCAACGATACGATAACGTTACACTTAAGCAGATTTTCGTGCTCGGCCCACTGTGTAGAACTCCGAACAATTATGGCGAAACTTGCACTGCTTCATGATAACTCAAGAGTCAAGACCACTCACTGCTCGACAATCAGTTTTTATACTATACTACTACTATAACCCGCGGCATATAACTCTAGCTCTGAGCGAAATGTGGAAGGGATAGCTGCGCAGATAGAGAGAGACAACAGTCCCTCGTCTTCGATGTGACAGAGAGAGACAAGAGTCCTTCGTCCCAATTTTTGACTTATGCGCAATAACGGTCAGAGCTAGAGTTATATGCCGCGGGTTATACTACAAGCCTGCAGGGCAGTTATAGATCGCGGCACATAAGTTGAACTATGCGCAGAAAACATTTTCGGGTCTCAATCGAAGTTGGGTATGCGGTGGGGCGAGGGGCGGAGTTTGATTGTTTGTCACCGCGTTGCTATGGTTATGCACGGTTCAACTTACGTGCCGCGGTCTATAGAAACTATTCCACCATTTTTTCGCGATTTGGACAATTTTTCGTAAGGAAAAAAATCTTTCTAGGGAGCAGTCCAAAATGCCTTCACACAGTTTGTGGAGTCCAGGTCCTCAGAGTTCTATTTAATTAGATTAAAAAAAATATTTTATCCTACAAAAAAAATATTCAATGTATCGTGTAAACGTTTTTATCCTTCATGTATGATTTTAGACTTCATAGTCAATTAATTCTAAATGCTCAAATGATGTTACAAAGGACAAATGTTACAAATTGTAATTTAAGTAAGAAAAATATTGGACCACGCAATAAAGTTGTGCGTATTATAATAAAGTTTTACTTATTCACAATTTATATCAGAAAAGAGTCCGGTTTTTTTAACTGTTGGTATCAACCATAGACCAATATATATTGGTCTGTGGTATCAACCCTACCTTATATGAGCGGCTAGTCCCAGCCGTGCGATGCAAGCATGGATCTCACAATAAACTTGTCGAGTCGATAAAATGACTTGTATACTCTGTATCTAGTACAGATCGCGCGGCGAGAGTTTGGCTTTGACCTTCGGGTGGAGGGGATTACTGCGCATGGGTACTGTCACGCACACAATACTTTTCCTTTTTTATGTACCAGGTTGGATATTTGAGTGGGTCAAAATTCATGATGGTGATAATGCTAGAAAATAATACGAAATAGATAAACTTCTTCATTTATTAAAACTATTGATAGTTATTTTACTTATATAAAATGTTTATTTCCTTTTAAAGTTTACAGAGACAGCGATGAAAATTCTAAATAATTGTTTTTTAATAAAATTATTTTTTCCAAGATACATGTAAAATTGGTACATACAAACAAAAGAAAACTTAAAATAATTATTAAATACAAAAGTAAACATAAAAAAAAGTCCTAGCCGCAGTGCTATTCAGATTCTAATCAGTTGAAGGTTATGGGAGTGGGCGGACTTAAATATACTCGGCACTGCGTCTGACACTTACACCTTCCAATGTGAAGCCAGTGGTAGCAGGAGATGGTTGGATCACTGTATCACCACTAAAGCTGCATGGGATACTGTAGTCGGCGCTCGCATTAGGCATGACGTCAGATGGTCGGACCACCATCCGCTGAGCATTGAATGTGATATCATGGGAGTTGCAACTGGTCCCGCCATCTCGTGTAAACCAGACACACTAAAATATATTAGATGGGGCGAACGAACCGTTAGTCAAATTAATAAGTACGGAGAGTATTGTTACACTAATTTAGACATATTTTCTGAGGTGAATAGTTGTGTCTGTGACGACATTTTAAAGTGTACTCATAAACAGGTTTATTTTGACTATATAGATAATTATTACAGGCACATAGTAAGTGTTTTACAAAATGCTGCCATTGTAAGTTCCCGTCCATGTGTACAGAGACCACATAAGAGGGTAATCGGCTGGAATTATCATGTCAGAGACAGCCACGACAAAGCTAGACTATACTTTAGGTGCTGGGTGGTTGCTGGCAGGCCCTCCGGTGGTGTGGAGTACGATAACATGCGTAACAGTCGTAAAGCCTTTAAAAATAAACTTAAATGGTGTCAGAATAATGAAGAAACTATCAAAATGAACATTTTAGCCTTACATAGGAAAAATAAAAACTTCGTAAAGTTTTGGTATGCAACAAAAAAGCTAAATTGTAAACAAAGCCTACCTATATCAGTTGAGGGCCTCCAGCAACCATCCGATATAGCGGAAATGTTTGTGCGCAGGTTTAAAATCAACCCTTTATCTGCCGGTTGTGTGCTCGATACTGAACCATATCACAACAATGACGTCATTGAATTTACACGTGAGGATATTTCCAAAATCATCATGAGTATGAAGCGTGGTAAATCACCTGGACATGATGGGCTTAGTATCGAGCACATACTTTGGGCTAGTGATAAAATATATCGCCATCTATCTTGCTTGTTTAACCTCTGCATTAAATATAGTTACCTACCTGATGAACTGATGCGAACATTAGTAGTTCCGATTGTAAAAAATAAGACAGGTGATATCGGTGCCGCAGCCAACTATCGTCCTATATCTTTAGGTACAATAATTGGCAAAGTACTAGAGCACCTTATTCATCCTGAACTGCGAAAAAACATAAAGATTGACGATGCGCAATTTGGTTTCCGACCCGGTCTCTCAACTGATGCCGCTATTGTAAGCTTGAAAAGCACTGTTAGTCACTATACGTCGCGAAACACATCTGTCTATGCGTGCTTTTTAGACCTCAGCTGCGCATTTGACCTGGTCAATTACGATATACTCTGGGCCAAGCTACTAGCGTCACGGGTGCCTAGCGAAGTTGTGCGTCTGTTGAGATTCTGGTACGGAAACCAAACTAATTGTGTGAAATGGGGCGATACAACTTCTAGTAATTATAGACTAGATTGTGGCGTTCGCCAAGGAGGGGCAACCTCTCCGGACCTTTTTAACCTGTACGTAAATGGCCTGATCGAGGAACTGAGAGGCTCCAAAGTCGGCTGTCATGTAGGAAATGTGTGTATAAATAACCTGAGCTATGCGGACGACATGGTGCTTCTCAGTCCCTCGATCAAGGGGTTGAGGAAACTACTTTCAATCTGTGAGCATTATGCTAATGCTCACGGGCTGAAATATAATGTGTCGAAAACCGAAATGATGGTGTTTGCGTCGGGTCGGGGTCCGGACAGAGTGCCCAATGTATATTTGTACGGCACGGCAGTGAAAGTTGTGAAACAATTTAAATATTTAGGTCACTTGTTAACGGAACGATTGCAGGATAATGCAGATATTGAGCGCGAGAGAAGGGCCCTTGCCGTCAGAGGTAACATGCTTGCTCGCCGGTTCGCTAAGTGCAGTACGGACGTAAAGACCACTCTTTTTAAAGCGTATTGCTTGTGCATGTATACGTGCCAGCTATGGACAACGTTCACACGAAAAGCGATAAACACCATAAGAGTCCAGTATAATGACGCATTCCGGGCTCTTATGAAGCTACCGCGTTACTGCAGTGCGTCGAGCATGTTCGCTGAGGCAGGGGTTCCCGACTTCTTCGCTGTAATCAGAACCAGGGTGGCTTCATTCTGGCAACGTCTGCGTCGTTCCGCTAACAGGATACTCGAGGCTGTCTCTGACGATTTAAGGAGCCCAATGTTTAAACATTGGGTCTCGGTTCACATGGATGGCAACAAAAAATGACCCAGCACTATTGTGCTTCTTAGAATTTAGATTTACACTAAGGTTTAAGTAGATGATCGCCTCTTTACAGCGTGATATCATTTTATTTTATTTGTAGTGTTAGTTTGTATTTTATTTTATTTTATTTTATGGGTCATTGGAGTGCCTGAAATAAATGATTTTATTTTATTATTATTATTTTAACGCCTTCTATGAAATCACCGCATGGTCTAGTGGTGCTGCCGTGACACGAAATTGTGCAACGTCTTTTGCTTGTCTGGTATGAGGCATTGTCGACAACCACTACAGAATTGGGTGGTAGGTTGGGAATTAATTGTGTCCTAAGCCATTTTTCATAATTCTCGTAATTCATGTTGTCGTGATAGTCCCCTATTTTGGTGCCGGCTTTAAAAGTTAATAAAGCATTTGGTATAAACCGAGCTTCAGATCCTGCGTGGACTATCACGATTCGTTGTCCTTTAGAAATGGGTTTTTTTAGTCCTTCCGTAGGGCCATCGCTCCAGGCTTTGGTTGTTGAGTGCGATGAATCTACGTAGGATTCATCTGTGTAAACAATGGGTCTTCCTTCTTGTCGGTATTTTCTTATTTTTCTTAAATATTCAATGCGTTGTAATCGGATATTCGATGTTTCTATTAGTAATTTACGGTTGTTTTCTGTTTTTTTTCCAGCGAAATCCTAACTCCTTTACAATTACACGAAGACTTGTTTCTGACCCTTTAAAGTTTATATCTTCCTCAAGTTTCTTTTTTAGTTTCTCAATGGTGGGAAGTTCATTATTCGTCTTGTGAAAATTGTGTATACATCTTTTTATAACACCTTGGTCAAAATTATCAATATTCGTAACTGGTTTAGCTTTGGGACGTTTTTTTCCAGGTGTTCTGAAAATAATTAGCAAATCGGAACTCTTGGCTTGATTTACGATATTTTTTACAGTGCCAATTGAAGTCTTAGTGGCCTCCGATGTCCGTTTTTGAATTTCAGCTAATTTACTGACTACACAATTTAATTTAGAAACAGTTTCCGTTTTCATTACCTGCATAGTCTGTATAATTTGGTTATTCTCCGACTGACTGAGTAAAGAAGCAACTTCCTCAATCTGACTTCGAATTTGCTTCAATGAATCGATACATTCGTCAGCTTCTTTCTTTAAAAAGCAATTCACGTCATATATCATTTTCCGTGCTTGCCTTTTTAAAACAATGTTTTTTTTTACGCATTTTCAAATCATTTTTTAATATTTAACAAAAAAAACTTAACTGACAAACTTAAACAAACAAACTCAACAAATAATAACAATCGACAACAATAAACAATTAACGAAAATAGCAATTCACTTGTGAACGTGATTGTACAACAGTAGTGCGCGGTACGTCATATCGATGCGAGAGGCAGGGAACGATTGGAACGCCAATCAGAGCACCGCATGCGCCTACACACCCGCCCCGCACCCCGCTAATTGCCCGTTGATACCCAATTTCTGATTTCTGCGCAATAACGGTCAAAGCCAAACTCTCGCCGCGCGATCTGTACGGATCTAGCTGCGATAGCTATATCGCGAGCTGTGTTTTACCGAGAATTTTATCCTATCAATAATCCATGCTCGCAAAGCAGTTTCAATCTCCGGACAGGCCAAACATTTGTATGCATGGCCATGTCTGTTTGACCTGTGTATGTATATCAATCACCAAGTTACTATAGTACAGTTGCTGCTTAGATTAAATTGGGACCTGAAGAACTTGTCTTGATGTTTTCCCATTTTAATATTATTAATTAATCGCGACTATCCGCGACTTAGTTTGCGTAAAAGGCTCGCCGTAACCTCCCTTCTTTTCTTGTTTTTTATTTCATAAGAACCTTCTCCTGACAATAAATAACACAACAAAAAATAACACAACAAAAAAAGAATTAGCGAGCTTGTCCCATCCATTCTCAAGTTATAGCGTGGCCAGGAGAAATAGGGGTTCATTTTTATAAGATAGGTATAATATGATAACACGACTCGATAGCTCCCTCATTAATTAAGGCGAATAAAAAAGCCGAAGTCAACTCAAAGTCAAAATCAATTAATTCAAATTAGGTATCAAAGACGCACTTGTGAACGTCAATTATTCATTATAATGTACTTTAAAGACTACCGCCGCGTTCCAAAATATATAGAGCCTACCGAGAAGAAGCAGCAAGAAACTCGGGGCCATTCTTTTTATATATTTTTTTACAATGTTTCTGATTAGGTACTACTAATGTTACATTTTATTGGTGGCAGAATGACAACTTGCCAGAAGTGGGGTATTTAGTAATATACTTATTATCATGAATATGACGTCACCTCTCTGGTATATTAGTTCACATGAAGCGTACCTAAGTGATTTTTAACAACGTTATCCATTATCAGCGACACAGAATAAGTAACAGTACAATAATTAGGCTTGAAATAGTTGCGCCAGAACATTAATAATTAATAATTATAAATTATTGCTATAATTATCCTAAGGTTATAGTAGTTATTTGATTTGCTAATATTTGTTATAACTACTTCTCCTGAGTGACTGACGGATTCATCAGGACCGATATTGAGAGTAAATACGAAAACGCCGAATTATTAATGTTGTTTCCATGAAAACTTAGATCATCGAGATGCATCGTAAAGTTGTTTTTTTACCAAGGGCAGTCGCTAGTCGCTCCAACTACGTTAAAACACCTCTGAGAAGCCGTGTACGTGTACCGCCGGTACTATAATTATTATAGTACACCCCCCCTAGCCGTGGGTCCAAAGGTCCCTTACTAGCATTATAGTTACGGTCGAAAGGGTTTCCAATAATGTCGTCAGAGTATCCAAACGATATTCGCTGAAGGTCATTACCGGTGAAGTCGCACCCGGATGATGAGGTGGAGGATATGTATGAGGCCATTAGTCGGGCCATACCTACCTCTGAAACGCACTTTCTAGTTGTAATGGGGGACTTCAACGCGAAGTTGGGTAAGAGAAGCGAGGATGAGTTGAACGTGGGGCAATTTGGCTATGGACAACGGAACAGTAGGGGACAGAGGTTGGCCGACTTCCTGGAGAGTCTTTATGATGAACTCTTTATTTCAGAAGCCACCTCATAGGAAATGGACCTGGCTGAGTCCTAATGGTTCCACGAGAAATGAGATTGACAAAAAATGCGACCTGTACAGGAAGACCAACGAACACCCTAACAACTATACGGACAGATGAAAGTCGATTTGGCAAGTTAAAGCAGATACGCTTTGCTTGCTTCGCTCACTCGTTCAATTAATTACTGAATCAGTCACTGTTCAAATACTCGAGTGCAAAATCGCTGATGACTTTTTTACCTGATATATTTAGGGTTAGGTATGTAGTAGGTCATAAACACGCACGATGTAACGAATTATTTTATTCTGAAAATGAAATAAGTATTTTTATTTATTTAATTATTTTTTTTAATTTGTAATACAAAGTGTCACTATAAAATATCAAACTTAAAACTTAGAAAACAACTCATCTCTAACTAACTCCATTGCAAAGGTGCTCATGACGCGGGCTGCATTGCCACGTTGAATGGCAATGGCTAACCTTTGCACCAAGTACGAGCTGGAGCGGGGATCCTCTGTCTTCTCCCTCAAACGACGCCGTAACTCCGCTACTAAAACGAATATATTATTAATAATAATTTTATTAATAATAATGATAATTAATGAATTATTAATAAGTATTATATTTTTCTTCTTGCTTTTTTCTTTTAACTATTATATCGCTACTTATGTTTATCTAACAATTAAACAAAAGTTTTGAAATTGATTTTATGTTGTCTTACTTTTACCTTTTTTCGACTTAAATTAAGCCAATTTTTTTTTGCGTAGGGAAAATGCTTTTACGCATACCCGCTCGCTGAGGATAGCAAGCAGATTATGTTGGACTTTATGTTCGATATTATACAACTCACTCTTCCATCTTATCAGTGATGAATTTGGCAAAGTGTTTGTACCAAAAACAATATCTGTTGGTGATCGTGCTAGGTTTAGTGAATGGGCAACTCCAGGATTTTATAAAAGCAGGCAAAAATTATATCAATTGTACCATGAAAAATCGCACAATCATAATTCTGTATTTTTGGAATATGTCAAATATTATTCTAAGTTATTTAAACGAGCCTGTTCCTCAGCTAAATCTATTTATTTAAGAAATAAGATCAAAAATTCTGTTAATAAAATAAAAATGACGTGGAACATTATAAACAGTGAAACTGGTAGAAATACAGTGCGTAATCGAGATTTTCATTTAAAAATTAATAATAAAGATTTCTGCTGAGATCTTACTGAAACAAAGTGTAACTGAATGTGACATAACTTTTAAACTTTCAGTAGTTAATTGCAATGATATTTTAAGCAGTTTTAAAAATATTGATGCAAAAAAAACGGCAGACCTATGGGGTCTTTCTGTGAAGACCGTTTCTTCAATTATAGATGTCATTGCACCCAATCTAGCAGCTGTGTTTAATAGTTGTGTTGCAAGTGGTGTATTTCCTGACCTAATGAAGCATATTAAAGTGGTTCCTTTATTCAAATCTGGTAGTACTACTGATCCAACAAAATTTCAACCTATTTCTGTACTACCTACGCTAAGTAATATTTTCGAAAAATTATATGACATCAATTAGAAACTCATTTTAGTGCTAACAAAATTTTCCATAAAAATCAATTTGGGTTTACAAGGAATCGCTCTACTATAGACGCAGGTATAGAACTAAAAGATGTGTTTGATGCCTGGGAGAACTCTCAGGATGCCTTAGGTGTTTTTTGTGACTTATCTAAGGCATTTGACTGCGTCCGACATGATATACTTGTCAGGAAATTACAACACTACGGTATTAGGAACATGGCTCTCAACCTTTTGACTTCATATTTAAACGATAGATTTCAAAGGATTGACATAAATGGTAAAAAATCGCCCGGCTCTATAATCTCAATGGGCGTTCCACAAGGTTCAATACTAGGGCCGTTCTTGTTTTTAAACTATATTAATGACTTACCTTATTATGTAGAGAAGAATCATGAGATTGTATTGTTTGCAGATGACACTTCACTGTTATTTAAAATTAAAAGGCAGTTATTAAACTATGACGATGTTAACAATGCAGTAGCTAAAGTTGTGAATTGGTTCAATACAAATAATCTTCTCCTCAATGAGAAGAAAACTAATTTTATAAGGTTCTCGACACCAAATGTGAGACAAGTAGAATCCAATATACAATAGAATGGAACAGGGTTAGACCTTGTGGAGTCAATAAGGAGTTTCCCTTAGACAGAAGTTTAAATACAATAACATTCTAACTGTTGTCTCTCAGTTTATCTATGAAAATCTAATGTATGTAAAAAACATTAGCAATTTTGATAAAAGGAGTGATGCTCATTCCATCAACACGCGAAATAAGCACAAGCTATCCGTACATGTAACGCGTCTCCACAGAATAAGTCATTCTTGTATGGATGAATGTATACGATTCTATAAAAAAGTTCCCAATGTTATCCGAGATTAGCCTATTAATAAGTTTAAAATTACTATTAAAACTTAACTCTGTCAAAAAGGTTATTACAAAATTTCGGATTACTTGGAGAATAAAACAGCTTGGGACTGATCACTACTGGATATCACCACGGTGAAGCCAAGAGGAACCCTGGGGCCGCGCCGGCGTTGGTGTGCGCTGGCCGGCTCAGGCGGGGCCGCTCCTATGGGCTTTGGCCGCCAAGTCCACATAGGAGTGGCGGGGTCCGGGCGCTTTGGCGCAGGCTCGAGGAGGGGGGCCCGGGCACTTTTGTGCAAGCTCGAGGAGGTGGGGCCCGGGCGCTTTGGCGCAGGCTCGAGGAGGGGGGCCCGGGCACTTTGGTGCAGGCTTGAGGAGGTGGGGTCCGGGCGCTTGGCGCAGACTTGAGGAGGTGGGGTCGCTGGGGATTATCCCCTGTGGCTGACGTTGCAGGCGGTGGGGCTACGTATCCGACCCACCGCAGGGAGACCACGGGCGTCCAGACACGGAGAAGTCTGGCGCTCATTGTTGGCGGGTTTGGTCTCCAAGGTAGTTGCGGCGTGCCATGTGTTCTGGCGTGCCGCGAAGAGAAGGGTCCGGCAACGGACAGCCGCGGCGGTTTCGCGGTCGTGTGGAAAATCTGTCCCGCGTTCCCGCCGAGGGCAGCAGTGATGGAACACCCCGGGGTTTGGGTGAGTATATGGACTCCCACATAACCACCTACCTCCCCGTGGTAGGTGGTATCCATAAAGGATTTCCCCGGGACAAAAAAAAAATTAATACTACTGGATCTATCTACTCGTATACTAAGATGTCAAAGTGTAGCGTGTCTTGCCCTACTGATACCATTATTATGTTCTCTTTTGTAAGGCAACACACTGGAGCTAATATGTGTGGTACCTAAGTAAAAACAATGTAAAAACATCTATATAAAAAGAATGGCCCTGAGTTTCTTGCTGCTTCTTCTCGGTAGGCTCTATATATATATATATATATATATATATATATTTTGGAACGCGGCGGTAGTCTTTAAAGTACATTATAATGAAAAATTTAATAAATGAAAAATAAATGATTTTGACTTTGACCTTGGACATTGCTTGCGCATTCTCTGCAGCCCTGTATTGCCGACGTCTTCTCCTCGATGTTTCTGGAGCATCACGTCCTCACAGAAAGAGACCAACGCCTCCCATGACCTCTCGTCATCGACCATCCTGGCTATGATGGTCGATAAAAAGAGTTCCACCCCCACCTCCGCGACACGGCTCGGCCGCCGGGCACGCCTCCCATACGTGCTGCGTGCTGTCTCCCGAGCGTTCAGGGACCCAGCCCATATGGGGGCGCTATAGAGGGCCATATACCGTACTACCGCCATGTAAAGGTGGCGGCAGCTTCCATCGTCGCCAGAATGGATGCTTCCCGTACCGTCCTCCCCTGGGCAGTAACCAGGGTGTCGTCAGCGTAACAAATGACGCTGACGACACCCAAGCAAATTAAGCCAAACCTAAACCAAGTTAACAATGACTTTTTTGTCTTAAATCGATCCTTAACTAACTTAGCCAACATAATGCCAAATCAAGTCACAGGTTATTGAAATTGTATGCTTATAAAATAAAAAAGACAAACTTTGTCTCCATTTTGTCTTAATTTGGTTAAATAAAATCGACATAATTTTGAGTTAAAATAATTCCCTCTACTATAGTCTTTTAGAAGCCATATTTTCATAACAGTTTTAAAACAATTTATATTGATATAACTTTGACTTGACATTCATTTGTTTTATCAGTAGGTACCTAGTCAAACTAGGAAAAACCATGGTTATGTTTTTAAAAGTACTAATTTGATTGAAGTTGAATTAAATTTAATATTATATCTGTTCAATATGAAGACTAATTACAGACTGACTTTCTAAAAAGCTTAATCTATATAAATAGTACTTGGGTAAATCTATATTGCAGCCGCAGTTATAGAGCATTGATGAATTTTTTTTATCACAACTGTACTTCCCTATGGAATAATTATAATTTGGAATATTCATCATCATCATCATCATCATCTCAGCCGTAGGACGTCCACTGCTGAACATATGCCTCCCCTATGATTATCCAAAAGGTTGGAAGCGGCCTGCATCCAACGTCGTCCTGCGACCTTCATCAGGTCGTCTGTCCACCGTGTCGGTGGACGACCTACGCTGCGCTTGCCGGTCCGTGGTCTCCACTCCAGAACCTTTCGGTCCCATCGGCCACCTGTTCTGCGTGCTATGTGCCCTGCCCACTGCCACTTCAACTGGCTAATCTTCTGAGCTATGTCGGCGTCTTTCGTTCTTCTACGGATCTCCTCATTTCTGATTCGATCACGTAGAGAAACCCCGAGCATAGCCCTCTCCATAGCTCGTTGTGCGACTTTGAGCTTATCTATGAGCCCCATACGAGGCCTATGGAATATTACGAATACGCAAAATTAAGAACGTGTAAATATATAATGCGAAAAATCCAGAATATGAAATAAATAGATTTAGGAAAAATAACAATATGGACGATATTAGAACATGGAAAATCAATAATTTGAAATAAATATCTGACATCTTTTCATTCACCTGTTAGAAACATACCTACTACTTATTATACATATTATATTCCTAATTAACCTCAAAATATATCTATACAGCATACAAGTCCGGTAATTAAAAATAAACAATGTTTATTATTCTCCTTAGGTCGTTACGTGGTTAGGATTACCGAACAAAACATGTTAAGTAAATTAAATTCGTTTAAATGTATGTACAATAACAGATTGTTATTGTCGCCTTCGGGGCTTTCCTTATAAACTAACGTGTATTTGTAACTAGACGTCGTATAGTACCTAAACCTAACAGTGACGAAGTAAAGTATACGAATTACCTTGTAAATTGTCGACGTCATAGGTAAAGGTACAGTAATAAGATATAAAAATAATAATGTCAATCGGAACCATCCGAACGATTTAGTGAATGAACTTTATCCGAAGCCGACGCCACCTCGCAAACCAACCCAAACAAAAAACAAAAACTGTCTGCGCAAGTCTAAACTCTGAAGTCAGTCGTTCATTCAGTTGTCTAGTTAGTAGTTCAGTCCCGTGTCCACAATCGCGCTTGCTTTCGTGACGCACACTCGTGAAAATCACCCGCAGTTTTCTTCAACGCAAACAAATGTAAGTGAATATCTATTTTAATTTTTATATGAGTTTTTACGACTGTTGTGTACGTTTCAGATTTTGAGCACTTGCGTTATTTAGATTGAAGGTTATGCTCAGTTTATTTTGAATATTATACATTGGGTTTAAATTTGATGTGTTAGATTTGACCTTTTTCTTGTCTATTTTTAGCGATGCTAAGTGTTTTTTTGTTTAGTTTAACGTATAACAATGTACAAAAAGTTGTAATTTTTAAACTTTCGCGATGTGAACACATATTTATATTATATTAACGGCGCTTCATCGCGTTAGTCGTTAGTTGATCGAAACGTCGAGGTAAATAAATACTATTACTAACGCAATTAAGCCCCGTTAATATCATATAAGTAAATAAAGTTATTTTAAAGATATTATTATATTGGTACGTAGTACAGTAGTATTGGCTACGTATATAATAGCGATAATAAATACCGAATAATGTTTATATGAAATAACCAAAAAATAATATTTTATGGCAGCTCTAAATTTCGGCGTAGAAAACCAACGCGATGTAAGTATGTAGTTTGGTTATGAATATCTACTTTTTGAGATTACTTATGTATCTACTTGGAAGTTTGATTAAGATTTTTTACAAATTATTCTTCATACCTATCAGGCACTAACTGGTGTTTCGCTTTACGAGGTTGATACGTGGAATAGAATGGGCGGTACCTACATAAACATAACAACGAAACATTACCTACTTACAATTTATTTTTTATTTTTGTTTATTTACATATGGATCTCGAGTCTATTATTATTAAAATAAAATAATTATTTTACGGTATTATTGAGATTTTTAATTAGTTACTCCTTTAAAGTTTTTATCAAAGAACTAATGTGTCACAAAATTATTTAGCGAATGATAAAACGAGGTAGACAATTAGGTAACTAGGTAATGGCCTAAATGCAAAGTAGCCAACTGTGAGTATACCCTGGCGCAGTATGTAGTCATGTTGTATTGTTTACTTGTCTTGAGTTTTTTCTGTACACGAGTAAGATAAGATTTAGCCGCCATGAATGTTTGTTACTTTTGTTGGGCGGTGCTCCACAGATTACCGAACCGTTCTCTCAGTTATCTGTGGATAGGCTTCATTTACATTTTAGTCTACTGCCCTCGCCATGTCTGTTCAAATTTACTTACAATGACGTAATGTCTTATTGCTAACAATGTGTGGCATACTGTGTAGGTATTTAGAATATATAATGATGTAGACCGATATAGGTACCTACTATTACTATACTTATTATTCGTGTGTGTGTGCGTATCAAATTAAATGATTCGTGACATAACTTACCTGGCTCTTTTGGGAGCTATTTATAGATAGACTAGTTTCCAATGTTAGATACAGTAGCCTCCAAATAAGTTATCGAATTTTCGGCATGAAAGGGATATAGGTAGGTAGGTACCTACTTTATGTTTGCGCAAGTGTGTCGTGTACACTTCCGTGCAGGACCCACTACCTACTGCATATCCACCCTTTTTGATAACTTGCTTAGCGATTACCGTATTGTGTGTAGTATTGTTATTCCTAGGAAGATAAACATACTAGATATAATATGAGCATCGGACATGCTCGAACCCCGGGTCATTTAAAAAATACGTGTTGATTTGAGATCCTTCTCCTATTTTTGGAAGTCGGTAGAAAAATGGCATTCATGTTCTTATATTTTATTCAAATGCCTTCGTGCATTATCTTAGAGGCTGTGGTATAGGTACGTGTATAGGAAGTAGTATTATTTATTCTATTGCATAGGTTAAGTACATACATACATAAGTTGTATACATAACGTCGTCGGCGTGTGGGTGTGTCTATATTTATATATATAGGTAATAAGTACCTATGTATATCAGTCATCAGGTTACCATGTTACAGGAACGTACTATTAAGTACATATTTTTTCTTTGCTAGAGGCTTTGCCTAGCCTGGAACCTGGGGCCAAGTCTACTAGCTATTGAACTGCGAAATTAAAACTCAATTGTATGAAATTTGCCGTTTTTGACAGTTTTCGTAGTCTGCTCACTATATAGGCTTCCTACCGTTAGTTTTTGACTAAATTGGGATCCAGGGCTTAGCTATGACCATGCAACAAAGTAACGCATCGCGCACAGAGAGTTGGTACAAGAAAATCTTAGATCGCGTTACGATATCTTCAAGAAATGATCGCAAATTAGTATTGATTTGACGAAGATTCCTTTAAGATATCATAGCCCGCCGTGTTACTTGTTTGAATAGTCATAGCGAATAAGGGCCCTGTAAACTATTGTGTTGTGATTGCGTTACTACAGTGGCATACATCGGTAGGTACTTAGTGAAGTTTTTAAAGCATAGAACTTAGAATATTATTTCGTGCGCATTCGATTGTTTTTCCTTAAAGTAATAAAAACTCAATTTGATATTTTGAAGGTTTATGGATAGCAAAATTATACAAAACATGTTTGTTTATTGTGTTTTTTGCTAGAAAACCACTGTATTAATGTTACGAGTATTTTGATTGATAGAAGTTTTTTTAGCTTACAATCTTCTTTGAGTGGCAACATTCGCAATCCATAGCAAAACGTAACGTAGCGTCAGTTATACGATTGCTATACAACTGCTATTGAGAAGTAGATCTAATAGACCACTGAATTTGAATAAAGGCACCCAATAAGCGCATAAGCATTGCAGTAGTGTGGCGTTTGGTCTATAGCTAAGAGACTTGTGTCCTCAGGGGATGATGGCCCATTATATTATTATTATTTTTATTCAAACAATTTCACGGGTTTTACTCACCCGGCCCTTTACATAGGCATAAGTGGTGCTGTAGCCAACTAGAGGCCCGTTTCGTATAAAATACAATGTAGTATAAAAACAGAAACATTTTGGATGGAAGGTTACATGGTATATCTATTAAAAAAGTGGGTAAAATGGCATGACTATTGATATGTACTTATTAGTGGTACGGGAGATAGTTGGCTATGGACGAGACTACGGCACCAGCCAATTTCAGTCTCATCTTAAAATATTTAGGCAGGTGGTGACTTGCCACCCAGTAAACGGGCCCCCCATAAGAGCCACCATCAATGGTGACAAAAGGGGCAACGTTGGTGTGGATGGTTGAAGGGTGTTGAGAGGTGTGCTGCGGTTTCACTAGATTGCTACATATAATAATAATTATAAAAAAAGACTCTAACCTCACACGTGACCGACCAGTTTCGATTCATTCAATTTTTTTTTGGAGATTCGTTCTGCATACATCACAATAAACATTCTTAAGATATGGTGGAAATTGCTTAAAAACTAAAGCGAGCCCATTTTTTTTGTAAATTGATTTTGTCGATTGATTCCATTAAATACATATTACTTACAAAGGTACCATAATGATTATTTAATGTTTAACATTTCTGATAGATTCAATTAAAATAGTTGATTCTATTGTGTTTTGATGAAGTATTGTATCTACGTATTTACGACAGTTAAAACGTAATATAAATGATCTATTTATAGATCATACATTTGCTTTGATAGCTTATCTTGTTTAAATCTTGTAAACCATATTGTTTATCTCGGAGGCTGCTTCTATATTATTATATATCTACCTAAATTGTATCTGCCTAACAAAATTAAGGTTTTTAAGATTACGCGCATGCGCATACATTGTTTGTATCTGATTTTATTGAATTAGAAGCGCAGATAGCGAATCTATTGTCATCTTTTTCAAGAGATCAACAAAGTAGAGCTACCCTGGCTGCGGTCACAAATGCGATGGGTGACCGCTAGTAGCAACTGAGCGCTTCCGCATTTTAGAAGGTAATCGGTCGCAGTTGTTTATAAGGCAACAGTTGCTAGGCTGTGTAGACCTCCGGGTAGTCTATCACTAGGCTGGTAGCAAGCCGCACTGGTCACCAGCAAACATCGCTAATTTATAGGTAAACAACAGCACTATGCAGCATTTAAATAACTCCTTCTGGACAGGTGCCCAAAAAGCTGGCAACATTCACATGATGAATAACCCGGCTGATACGACGGCCGAGGTGTGCACCAGCTCTTTATCTGTACCTAGTTGCTTTAACCACACATGACTGTCAACATGTCGAATAAAATAACTATTGAACCACTGTATATTCTCCGGGCTTTTACTAGGCATCACTTCTTAACACTTAAATCTTCTCAATACCTTTTCCAGCTTAATCGCAGAATCTTCAAATCACGAAGAGTCTTTGTACGAACGAAACAATCGCAAAGGCTGCCTGATTTTATGCTACCTTTCGTCTACAATAAAACCATTAAAATCCTTGATGTTAAACCCTGCTCTGTTTATCAAGCAAAGCATATCGCTTACGACTGGCTTCTGGATATGTATTACGATGATACTGAAAAATGTATTAAAATTTTAAATTAGCAGATCAATTCTGCCAACCAACATTTTGAACTTAAATAATCATTGTCTGCTAGTTCATTCTTACAACTGTCTTTTGTTACTACTTTGAAAATGATCTCGCGGCGGTTCACAACTTTTGACTGTGACTGAATCGCGGTCGCGATATTGCATGTAAACAGTTTATAATGCTTGCTCTGTACTTACGAATATTTAAACGTTGAGTTTTATTTTTAATACCGCAGTGAATAATGAACTTATTGTAGCTAACGGAGTACGTTGAAGCGCGGAGTACGGCCGCTGCTTGCGACACTAGGTTTTGTGCTCAGCGCACGGATTGGCATCTCTCTAGATCTCTATGGTTCATACATACACACTCGTTGCTCGGATGCCTTGTGTCACGGGTGTAACGTAACGTGTCGTTCACGTGGAACAGTACAAACTGTCATTTATCTAGGGCAACTGTGACGTAGAAACGTTTTTACTCATATGAACGGTAATAAATCGCGTCAAACTTGATGAGATTATAGTGCAGAAAATTATCGAAAAATCAATCATGGCTCATTTACAGCCGGGTTGGATTATTTACGTATTGCTTACGTTTACTCCAATATGCGTAAACACTATCACATTCTTTCACTTCATTTGGTAGCTGATTGTATAGCTTTGCTCCTTCAAATTAAATCGTTGTTTTCCGTAGTTAGTACGTGGCATTATAAAATCTAACTTACTTTCTACCTACTTCCAAAAAAGAGTAGGTACTCAATTCGACTGTTTTTTCTTTATGTTTGTTACCTTATAACTTTCGATTGGGTAAACCGATTCTCAAAATTCTTTTTTTGTTTGAAAGCTGGTGCTTCCCGTGTGTTCTCATTCAAATTCGGTCCAGTAGTTTTTGAGTTACACTCCACTAACTGATTTTTACCAAAGTAATGGAATGGAAACCGGTATTAATTTTTTTTTATTGTACTTATTTCTTTTTTAATGTTTGTTACCTCATAAATTTAGACTGGGTGAACCGATTCTCAAAAATCTTTTATTTTTATTTGAAAGCTGGTACTTTTGTGTAGTCCCATTTAAATTTCATCGAATTCGGAGCAGTAGTATTTGAGATACATTCCAATAACTGAATAGAATGGAAGTCGGTATTACATTTTTCAAATTGTACTTGTTCAACTAGATTATTTACGTATTGCTTAAGTTTACTCCGATATGCGTTAACACTATCACATTCTTTCACTTCATTTGGTAGCAGACTGTATAGCTTATTGCTCCTTCAAATTAAATCGTTGTTTTTCCATAGTTAGTACACGGCTTTATCAAATCTAATTTATTTTTATTTCGCAAATTGTGGGTATATACGAGTACTTTTTGTGTAAGCTTTACATTCTATCTATCTACATTCAAGTTAAAAAACTTTATCTTTCACTCTAATTGTTGCTCATGCACTTGTATTTTAAAATTATCTAACTACTTATCATGGTTTTTTATTTCTAAACGTTTACTTGTTTTATATATCGTATGACATAAACGAAAAGCATGTCCTGAACTATAGAAATGTAACTGTCAGCTGCTTTATTGTTTACTTTTATACACTTTATTTGTATTTATTATATTTATTATACAAATATATTATTTATGTATGCATGTATTTATATATTATTATTAGTTTATTTACTATAATATATATGTAGATATTTATAGTGTACCTATTTAGTGATTTTGTATTGTTACCGTCCATGTTATATTTGATACTCTGAGAATGGGTTGTCTGGAAGAGATCGCTCTGAGCGATAAGACCGCCCATTGTTACACCTAGGTTTAAGAATTTTACTTTTTGGTATTAAGTGATTAATGTGATGTTTCAATTAAGTGTTTTCTATCTACCAGTATCTATCTATCTACATTTGAATGTTTGCAAGATGATATTTTTAACAAGACTGCAGGTGTTGTATGTGTAAAGTTGTGTAATATTATATAGTTTAGTTATTTCATATAATAGCTTTGTAAGAGTGAGATAGTGATATATCTGTAGCAATAGGATATGTTTAACTTTTTGGGTCGGGAGTGGCGCGTCGATGCCGCCAGCTCGGCGCCAGCTGTAACCTTGGAAGCACCACTCCGCATGACGTCATGGCCATTTTTATGTTTTAGGGTTCTCTATTAGTTTACGTTCTTCTATCTGTGTGTTCTTTATGTCATTATGAAACTTAACAGCTTAACACGAGACCCAGCTGGCGCTAGTACTTGTCCATACTAAAAGAAATAATTCTTTTCTACCTCTCAATTCGACTGAAGTTTTTTAATGTTTGTCACCTCATAACTTTCGACTGGGTAAACCAATTCTATAAATTCTTTTTTGTTTGAAAGCTGGTGTTTTCTGTGTGGTTCCATTTAAATGTCACCAAATTCGGTCTAGTAGTTTTTGAAATACACTCTAATAACGGAATAGAACGGAAGTCGGTATTAAATTTTACAAATTGTACTTGTTCATATAATGTTTTAGGTACGACTTTCCATTAACGTCCGTCGAGTTGAGAGGGGAGAAAGGGGGAGGGGGAGAGAGTGGGAGGGGTAATACAAAACAATGGGAATTGAAAAACTGCGGAGCCCCCCATTTCGAGATTTTTATTTTATTAATTCTGAGGAAGTTATATATCCTTACCGTGGTGTAGGTTAGCCTATAACGTCCCTCGAGGTGGGGGCCTATCTTGATGTAATCATCATTGACGGTGAATGACAACCGATTCCGGAAGCAGCATGGGTCGATTCTATTTTGGGTGAAAATTTTCTCCATTTTTAGTGAAAAATGCTGAAAAAAGTTCACAAAAACATAGAATCGACTTCAATACCATAAAGTGTGAAATAACTTGTCGAAGTCGGTACCTACTACCTACCATGCGCACAATATTGTGATAATAGGTACCTATTTTTGAACTACTATGGTACAGGCTAAACCAAAATGTATGAAATAAGTTCTTAAACAAGTTATTTCATACATTTTGGTTTTGAAGTCGGTTCTACTTTTTGGTAAAAAAATTTAGCACTTTAATTTCCTATCCAAAAATAAATTGTCCATACGTGTGCCTTATATTTTTTTGAAAATTGGTTAACCAAAAGTATATGATTGAAAATAAAATATTTTACATAACTGCGTAATGACAGCTTTAAGTAATTAAAACGCAGGGGAAGCAAAACAAAAGATCTGTTTCTTCTGTTTTCTGTATGTGCTCAGATGCTTAAATTTGCTGCTTACCGTACTTGTACTTGCAGTTGAAAGAGAATAATCGGATAACAAAGAAATTAGTAAACATATTGTAAGGAATTTCTGTTTCAATAATTGTAACGCGTGTCCATACAATTATTAAATCAATTACATAATTACTAGATAATAGATCACGCGCACCATCAGAAATTTTCGGAAGCGAACGTCCGGTTTTGACGCTCGCCGGATGCACGCCGACCGGACGTCCGAAGTTTTCTTATCAGAAAGTGGGAAGGCGCGCTCTCCATACATTTTGTACTAGACCACACACACACCATCAGAAATCCACTTCAGACGGATGGCACGCGCATTATTAAACATTTTCAAATGAGTTAGATCGCCGCCGGAGTGAAATTTCTTATAGTGTGCAGAGTATCTATTATATGTGTATGCTATTTATATGTGGGTTTATATGTATATGTAAAGTTATAGTATATAAATAGTTAAATATTTATTAATATTCTACCTAAAATATCTGTTCTATAGAAACTATCAAATTTTAAATCAAGCACTACCATAACTGTAATATTTAGACATATGGTAATGTTGACTTCTTTGTAGTTTCCGCAGCGTACGCAATACCATAAGAACTTTTTTGGTATTTTTTCGACACCTTGGGTTACATAATCGATGTTTTCATACGGATCCCTAACTTATAAAAATATTATATAGCCTATGTTCATCAGGTGTAATGTGGGATTCTAATGGTGAAAGAATTTTTCTAATCGGTCCTGTAGCTTCGAAGTCTATTCAATTCAAACAAACAAACAAACAACCAAACAAATATTTCCTCTTTATAATATTAGAGTAAATTGTGTAAATATTTACATTTACTTGTACTAACTGCCTGGATGGCTTGCTGATTGAATGAACTCGAAGCCTAAACCGCCGGCGTCACTAACAGATTTTTGCAGTTAATGCCTTTTATGAGCACTCAACTAAGAAATATTTTCGGAAATCTAATAAGAGTGAGCGAAGCCGCTCTGGTGAAGTCTTTTAGTTTTAAATACATATTACAAAGTATCTGGATGACCGGCTCTGCTCTATTTAGATACGAATACAAAATAGCAACAAATGTTCCGTGAGAATCTTGTCAACGTGATTCTGGATTTTGATATGCGACTGTTACGCCATCTAGTTTGAGCGCAAAGCAACACGTCATGTTCCTTGAGAATCTTAGTCACCGCGATTCAGGATTTTGATATGCGACTGTTACGCCATCTAGTTTGAACGCAAAGCAACACGTCATGTTCCGTGAGAATCTTAGTCACCGCGATTCAGGATTTTGATATGCGACTGTTACGCCATCTAGTTTGAACGCAAAGCAACACGTCATGTTCCGTGAGAATCTTAGTCACCGCGATTCAGGATTTTGATATGCGACTGTTACGCCATCTAGTTTGAACAATGACCATATTTTGACCATTTTTAAAGAACCTCAAAATTTCATGAGATAATAAATATGAGTGTGAAAGTTTGGATATATAGATGTTTGTTACTCAATCAAGCAAACACGGCTGAATGGATTTGAATGAAATTTGGTAGATAAATGAGGCGCGGATGAACAAATAGGATACTTCTCATCATCATCATCATCATCATCCATCACCTCGACGACGGCTACACCGTGGGGCGCAGCTAGTACCATGTTTTAAACTAGCTTGATGTTGAAAGTATCCTATAAATAATTCCAGAACCTAAAGTAAGTAGTCATATACCTTATTTTTTACCGACTTCCAAAAAGGAGGAGGTACTCAATTCGACTGTATGTATTTTTTTATGTTTGTTACCTCATAACTTTAGACTTCCCAAAATTCATTTTTTGTTTAAAAAATGGTACTTCCCGTGTGGTCGGTCATGTAAATTTTATCAAATTCGGTCTCGTAGTTTTTGAGTTATACTCTAATAACTGATTTTTACCAAAGTAAAAAAAATGGTACAAAATTTTTCAAATTGCACTTGTTTTTTTTAATGTTTGTTACCTCATAACTTTCGACTGGACGAACCGATTCTCAAAATTCTTTTTTGTTTGAAAGCTGGTGCTCCTTGTGTAGTCCAATTTTATCAAATTCGGTCCATTAGTTTTTGAGTTACACTACAATAACTGAATAGAATGGAAGTCGGTATTAAATTTTTCAAATTGTACTTGTATTTCCTGAAAACAAGAATAAAACAACGTTTTCTAAAAATGAAACCTAGCTAAATCGATTTATCACTCCCGAAACCCCCGGCATACTGGATTTCACGAAGGTATTACAAGAATTGCTCGTTTTTAAAGGTATTAGATTAAAAAAATCGAGATAACCTGCTTTAAATGATTGTTTTTAATGTTTAACCTATGGAACCATGTTGTGTTAAAGCGAAACACCAGCGCTTCATTGTTTTTCTAACCATAAACCGAATCGTGCGTTAGCGAGTCCGACCTACTTCCTATTGCTTTGTTTGTGGACAACAGATTGACAATGTGATAGGAACCTAACTACGTACTTACTTATGTTTATAGGCTATAGAAACTTGCTTTTAGGTCAAGGGATTGCAAAATAAAATTTACATATACACACACACTACCTGCTGCGTTACTTTTAACTTTTAAAGTTGTTTTACAATCGCCTTTGACATAATCATAGCAAGTAAAATTTAAAAAAAATAATACCGACTTCAATTCTATTCAGTTACTGGAGTCTAACTCAAAAACTAATAGACCGAATTTGATGAAATTTAAATAGGACCACACGGGAAGCACCAGCTTTCAAACAAAAAAGAATCGGTTCACCCTATCGAAAGACATGAGGTAAGAAACATAAAAAAAACAGTCGAATTAAGTACCTCCTCCTTTTTGGAAGTCTGTAGCTAAAGTACTTAACCCTTAATATGTGATAAAACAAAAGATTTATGAATGAAACTCACGTAAATTTACGTCTTTGGTACGCTAAGGGTTAATAATAACTGCAGATAAAAGTTGCAGATATTTTTTTAAACAGTGTAGGTATCTATTCTTCTAATAAAGAAAAAACAAGACCTCCTCCGTCTAATTTATTCAGTTTTAAACAATTTAATTATTCAATGTTCATCAAAACAAAAATAAATATAGATATAGGTAGGTATATAGCGATTCACTTGTTCAAAAAACTAGCGAACTAAATTTTAATAGGATAGTCCTTATTGTTATAACTTATACATAGAGCGACATTTCTAATAATAAAATTATTCTATTCAATTTTGTGTATTTATACGTTAGTTTAAAGATCACCAAGTTACGTGACTACTAATCTGTCTAACATACGAGTATACCCACAATTGCAAAGAAATATCTAATTATAGTGCTGTCATTGTGCAGCGCGTTTCGAGGTAGTTTCCGCTACGCTGCAGCCAAATGTTGGAATAATTTTCCACCACCGATAAGGAACCTGCAAAACATCATGGGTTTTAAGATTAAAATATTTTTTTTTCTATACGAACATCAAAAACACCAGGAAACACACAAACATGACACCAGTGCTATCTAAATGTATGCTAATTAATATGTGCTTGATTTGTAGCTTGTTTTGTGCATTATTCTTTTATTAAATCTTAATTGTTATATTACCTGATCGTATTCAAGAGTGCATTGTTCTCTCGTCATTAACTGTAATACATATCCAGACATAATGGAATCATGTTACCAGTATACTTACTTAAATTATTCGTACTTTATTATTATTGTTTTTGTTCTGGAAACATATATAAATACTTAGTAAACTGGGGAAACTGTTATAACTATAATATACCTCCGTGACGTCACAAACCGGCCCCAACGGAAGACCAGCGCTGGCTTAGAACTAGCTATGCCGAGTTGGGACGGATTTGTAACATTTGACATTGTTATTGTTCTTGATTACTTTTGTCTATTACTTTGTTTTATATATAGCAATGTTGTTGTTACAAATAAATATATTTTCATTTCATTCGGAAGTACCTACTATACTAATTAGAAATTTAACACATACCATAATAAGAACTGTCATTATATAGAGATTTTTAGTGCGGGTTGAGCACTAAAATTTGTTTAATTGCAACGTAATCGCATCGTTAACGTTATCTAGTACAATAGTGGCACAGATAACTCATAGTTTGTACTGAATATGTAAACGATACGATAACGTTACACTCAAGCAGATTTTCGTGCTCGGCCCACTGTGTCGATTATGTAAATCGACACAGTTGTATCCACACTTTTATAATAAATATGCTACTGCCCGCGACTTCTTTCGCGTAGTAATCTCGGCCTCGCAATAACGTTATATATATTCTTTGCTTTTCTTTCATAAGACTTCTCCTGACAATAACTAACTAAAAAAAGAGCTAGCGAAATAGTTCCCTCCGTTCTCAAGTTACAGCACCAGGAGAAAAGGGTTTATTTTTATATATAGATAGACTAGTTCATGCACGTGATTTCGTCCACGTCGTAGAATAAAGCTATTGCGATTCTTCGGAAATTACACGTTTTATCGGCATAAATGCCTATGTGTTAATACCGGGTACAAACCTCCACTACAAATTACACCCAAATGCATTTAGCCGTTTTTGCGTGACGGAGTAACATACATCCATACTTTTACATAACACTAATATTATAAACTAGTTGCGCCCCACGGTTACACCGCTTGGTTATGGATGATAATACTGAAAAAGTATCCTATGTGTTTTGTAAAGCGCCTAATCTATCTACATACCAAATTTCAATAACAGAAGTTTTGCGTGAAAAAGTAACAAATATTCATACATCCATACATACAAATTTTTGTGTTCATATTATAATTTAAGGTGCTGTCAGCTCAACGCTTGGCTACGTTCAATTTCCTTTACAAGTTTAATCAAGCAAGCGCATCTCGTAAAAACCTACAAAATTTATAAAAAAATAATGTGCACTCCTAAATAAAAAAATAATCCATCAATGTATGTTTATTTTGGATTTTATGATATGTGTTTCATGACAAATACAATAGAAAGTAAAGAAAAAACTGTTTTAAAACTGAAATTAAGTGGTACGTTTGAATTTTTTGTTAATATATTTAATAAGTTAAAATATGTTTTTAATTCCGTCAATGTGTACTTAGAAGTCTTAGAAATGTCACATTAATATTAATGTAGTTTAAATTAAATCGCTGCTTATGAGATAAACTAACCCTATTTTTTATCGACGTCATGATACGACAGCACCTTATGTAGAATTTTATAATATTAGTGTGATGCATGTTTATGAGTGAGTGAGTATTTGATGTAGGTTAATACTTCACGGTTTAACAGATTGGGATGAAGTTTGGAATGTCGATATATTAAACCCGGTATAATATAACTCTTTGTCATAAATAAATAAAATAAAATTCTTTTATTTCAGACCTAGTCCATATTTGATATCACTAATACATACCTATTAACATTAAAATTAAATATAATCACAGATAAAATTAAAATTATAACAACATTGATATTATTAAGTATTATTATAAGTCAATTTGAAATTAAGGATTTTATTTTTTACAAGAAACAGTTAAAACCTAAACATTCAAATTTGTGTTTAGTCCCACCCAGTCAGTGAATGGGTGCAATGCAGTGCCAAAGTTTATTAATGTACCCACGTGTATTAAGTTGGATGTTTAATAAATGTGATAATGCTCGATTCATCAACTTACATTTTTAACATGTAAGTCATAGACATAGACTTCTTATTCTGATTATCCCGGTAGTGCTCGAGTGATAGCATTTAACTTAAATTACGCGGACGAACTTGCCAGCAGCCGTGCGATTCTCTAATGATTCATCGATGTGCTCTTCGACGAGCTCACCGATATCAAATACTTTATGAGATATCGCCCTTGTACATAAGGTTATTTTTCCAACGTTTCTTGTCATCTCGTCATTTGTTTCACGGATGTTGTCAAAGATACAACGATGTTTGCTCTTAGAGAATCGCACGGCAGTATCTAGTGATGCAACGTATTGGCGTACTACAACGTAATGGCAATGAATTGAAACGCAAAATGCACTTTTATAATTGAAATTATATAGGTATTTAAATAAGCACAGTAATGACATCTATCAATATTGCCGTGATAGCCTATATCACCTACATCAGCCTATATAGGTACCTTACTTTGCATTTTCGGTCGAGGTGCTGCTAGGCGTAACAGCCATTTTTAGTGCGCGCGATTTGTACGGCTATTATGTATCTCAGTTGCTAACAAATGTTGATTGAAATCGAAAAAAATGGCGGCTCTATATCACTTTGTCAGCTCCAGTCATCAACTTACTAACATTTTTGCTTACTGGAGTTGCCAAAACTGACATACAGCGGACATTTTTCAAGATTTCAATCATAATTTGTTAGCAACTGAGATACATAATAGCCGTGCAGGTTTGCATTTTAATTAGCTATATCACGACTAGATATACTGGTGTCTAAGTCTAGCTAAAATAGATTCATTCGTACCGGACCATTAATTATAATTGTAATTTATAGCTGTTTTTACACAAGATACAAGACTATAAACTTAAAAATATTTAAATGTTGCAAATTATACTATGTATTTATGAAAACGACCTTGAATTATATTTTACACTTTGAAGTTCAAAGTTTATGTTCAAAGTTTGAACTGTTTTATCCTGATTGCAACTTAATGTGTCTGGTATACTGTGAAAGCGGATAAAAGGAAAATAGAAGAGCTTGCAGTTGATATATCTGAAACAGAGTGAGATAATAGCATAAAAGAAGCAAATTGAAGAATATGTCTGGAATAAAGTGTCTGCAAGAAATAATCTAGAATACAGTGAAATGATAGCGGACAAGAAGGAAGTGGAAAACCATGCAGTGAAATCTCGGGAATAGGCACTCTGATATTATAACGGGCACAAAAGAAATGGAAGAACATCCAGCTAAAGAGTCAGAAATACTATCAGATAATAGCGGAAAAGAAGCAAATTGAAGAACATGTCTGAAATATAGTATCTGGAAGAAAGTGTCTACAAAACAGTGAAATGATAGCGGACAAGATGGAAATGGAAAACTATGCAGTCAAAATCTCGGGACTGGGCACTCTAAGATAATAGTGGGCAAGAAAGAAAGGGAAAAGAATGCAGTCAGAAAAGCAAACTGTAATACTGAAATGAAATGAAATCGTTTATTCTGTATAGGCCTACGGGGGCAGGTACAAATTGTCATATCACATTTATTATTTCATAAATCGACAACCGAATCGGAACGCGACCACGACTGAGAAGATCCGGCAAGAAACTCAGCGGGCTTGTCTTTTTAAATTTTTTGTATCGCCAATTTCTTAATGTATATAACAAATGTTAGTTTATTTTTAGCTTCAGTGTGCTGCCTTACAAAAGAGACCATAATAATGGTATCAATAAGGCAAGACACGCTACACTTTGACATGGTAATACACGATTAGGTAGATCCTGGAGTGATCAGTCCCAAGCTGTTTTACCCTCCAAGTAATCTGAAATTTTGTAATAACCTTTTTGACAGAGTTTAGTTTTAATAGTAATTTTAAACTTATTAATAAGCAAATTTTGGATAACATTGGGAAGTTTATTTTAGAATCGTATACATTGTCCCATAAAATAATGACTTTTTTTGTGGAGACGCGTTACATGTGCGTATAGCTTGTGCTTATTCCGCGTGTTGATGGAATGAGCATCACTCCTTTTATCAAAACTGCTAATGTTTTTTTTACATACATTAGATTTTCATAGATAAACTGAGAGACAACAGTTAGAATGTTTATGTCTTTAAACTTCTGTCTAAGGGAAACTCTTGGAGCTAAACTGTAGATCGCTCGTATAGCCCTCTTTTGCAGTATAAAAAGAGAATTAATATCTGCAGAACATCCCCAGAGCAGTATGCCATAAGTCATAAAGCAATGAAAATAACTAAAATAAACTATTGTAGCTGTTGTGTCTATACTTAATTCCGTTATACGTAATGCAATTCAAACTTGCATACGTAATGTAATTGGTTGTACCGTATTAGCTAGTCACTAGAAATATTCCTGGTAGGCTGTAGTGTGAAAATGTATTATTTATAATTATACTAAGTTAAAATATAAAAATAAAATATATGGATCTACATATTATACAGTATAATTGAATTATTACACCTACTTATTTTGGAAAACTATTGTACAATTCTTGATTTTTAATTTTGTATACATCAGTATCTAATTAACGCACATTGGGTCAATCAGGTCACAGTGTTTACAAAAAACTCGCTTCATATCTCTTTTAGCTCTGTCGATATGTTGTGTTTTTTTCAATATAATATAACAAATAGGATTTTCCTTGTATTACTTAAAATGTTACATGAACAATATATGCACTATGCGTAGCGGAATCATCATCATCATATCAACCGTAGAACGTCCACTGCTGAACATAGGCCACTTCATTAGATTTTGAGTAGCTGGTTTAGAAGTGGCCTACATCCAGCGTCATCATGCCACCTTTATCAGGTTTTACGTTCACCTTGTCGGGTATCACTGCGCTTGACAATCCATCGTCACCACTCCAGAACCTTCTGATCCTATCAGCCATCAGTTCTGCGTGCTGTGTACCATACCCACTGCCACTTCGACTGGCTTATCCGTGGGCTTTCGTTTATCATTCAAAACCAAAAAAAAAAAATAACCTCATTTCTGATTTGATCGCGTCAAATCCACGTCAAACCCCGAGCATAGCTATTTACATAGCTCGTTGCGCGACCTTTATTATATATATATAAACATAATAGTACGTAGAAACCGCAGGTCTTTACTATGATATGCTATTGACATAGGTACTATTGTCTGTAAATTCCGGTAGTTGTATCAGGACAGCAGTCGTTTGACCATGTTAGAGGCATTCTGAAAACTGTGACCCTTATGTGGCCACTATCCCATCCGTGATCCTGTACTGGAACTGTTTGGTTGATTATTGCCCGTAATATACTCCGTGAAGAATTGTAATAAAAGAAGAGAGGAAAAGTGATAATATCAAACTGTTATAAAAATTGTATTAAATAATTTCTAAAGCACTAACGCCTGTTAAACGAAGCCAAGCTTTGTAATTTTAGAGAGAAATTTTACACATCCTCGGAAGGGATTCGAACACGCCTCTTCCGAAAATCTGTGTCAGACCTCGTGACCGCTAGGCTACTTTTAAATTATATGATCTAACGTTGTAACTGTTGATCTTTTACTTGTTACCTAATTAGGCCTTCATTATTTTCTGTGCAAGTGTCATTTTAGCAAGTAAAAGATAAATAGGTCGGGTGTGTTATGACCTGCGATTAAGTGTCTAGATATATTTTTGTTGATATTCATGTTCTGTAAAATGTGATTTACCAACAAATAACTTTATTTGGCTGATTATGTAATACCTACCTACTTAGTTAAAATGGGTACTTATATGTGTAGCCTAGTGGTTGACAATACTCCAAAGTCTAACACAGTAACGCATACTGCGTACAGCTTTGTGACAGTAATTCTGGCAATGCGGTGATACGCACTAAGAAGTACTTATGGCATTTAATTTTACATCAGTTGATTTTACTGTATGCGTTACGTTTCATTATTCCTTATTTTTTGTTAACCTACCTAATAGAAACGTAAGGAAAGCACTGCGCTTAACAATTATCATCACCATTATCAGCTTAGTCAGTCGTTGGTGGACTGACATTGTATGTATTTTTAAAGAACCCACTGATTCATCATTATGTAAATTGCGTTTCTTAAGTAAGCGAAGACACAAGATTGTATTTATTTTATTCGTGAAGTGAATTCAATTTCGGGCTATTCGTGATATATATGTGATTATACAGACCATAGACCTATGCAAATAGGGCGAATTCTGTGATACAGACCACCTCGAGAGTTTGTGCATATAGGTATGGGTATATTTGGGTCTAAACGGTACGTAGGAACACATCGTTTAGCAGCTGCCCACCTCGAGACTAATCAGTAAACGCTCATTCTGCATAAATATAATATAATAAAAATAACAGATCTAGGATCTAAGATCAGATACGAGGGTACGAAACTGTATGCATGTTTTCAACTGAATTAAACTTTGATTTTTGTGCAAAGCAAGATTTCTGCAATCATGTCCGCTAGCAGCAACCTACTTTGTTCTAAGTCTAAATTTAGACCTTCGTCACAAACCGGTCGAGTCCCACGCCAGTAATAATAGCACATCGTTTTATTACCATCGTTATACGAATGGCGACTAGTGACCTTAAAATGTTTAATTAATCCAATCTACGAATGCCACGTTTGATGAATTTTCATCACTCGGTTGTTATTGTTCAAATCGACGTGGGCGCAATTAGGTTTATCTATCTTTATGGCAGAGTATGCAACGCAAGCGCTCGGCTGTGACCAAGCGCCCGCATTGTCACAGAAGCAAGTAATAAAATATGGTGACAGAAGTAGCACCATGAGTGATGGAGCAATCATTCGTATTTAAAGCCCCTAAAACGAGTTTTTCGAAAACCGGGATCAAGTTCTCAAACACGGTTTTCGAAATTCGTTAAATGGTTTCATTCTAGTCTCGGAGCAATGCGAATGAGTACAATGCCGCATGTCTTGAAAGCCAATTAATGCATCTGCAACTTAACTCCGGTTGCCGTTTGATAATTTTCCAAAAAACAATTCCACTATTTTTGTAGACAAACTGGAGTGTTACTTTATCTTTAACACATATATACGAATATGAGTTAGCGTCGGGTTCATATCTATTGAGTACTCAGAACATAAAGTTTTGATGGATCGCTGACGTCAACAGCGGAATTTCAATAGCAGAATCAAAAAACGTATAAAAGTCTTCATTCAGCTGCGGTTCGATTGCAATTTGCTAATAGAATTGGCTTCCTGCTCTAATTAACATCAGCGTTCATGATAGTAGCGACACAAGCATTAGCTACCTAATACACATATATAAAAACTAAACTAGTTTCAGGTTAGTTTTTACCAGTAGCTTACAAATTAAATGTTACAATTGCAAACAAATTGCATTTACAAAGTGTAAGACATTATTACGTGATGATATTATTTGAAAACTGACTCGGATGAACTAATAATTAATCGTTAATTCGTAAATAGTCCTAAGTTTATAGGTGTGTATGTGGGGGACCGGTAAATGAAGAGCAATAATCAATTTTAATTGTTAGTTTATTTCCTTGTAGTTTATTTCTTTAGAACTTAGTGATGGCTTTATGGCAATCATCCATAGATGTAATTAAAGATTTCAAAATCGGTCTAAGCTTGAAAGAAAGAGAAACATACTCCTTGTGCATTGATTGACTGATTGTCCTTACTTGTTCATTAATATTTATATGTTTACGGTGTTAAAATTCAAAAACTGATTATTTCCGCAAAACAAAATTCATCACAATTTAACTGACACACATAATTTATAGTTTGTACGCCGAAGCGTGACATGTTGACGCTTTCGGTATGAATACTTTTCGCAGATTGTTTGTTCTACAGTTTCAGGTGAACGTTATGTACCTATCTGTGACGACGCGGACTGTCGATACACTACTCAAGTGGGCAGTGGCTGACGCGATGATCGGGTTCTATGAGAGACCTCTGTCTAGCAGTGGACTGATATAACCTGATGATGATGATCACAGAAACCAAACATGTCGAGAGCAAAAATAATAGTTAAAAAATTACAATGCAGACCGCTTAAAAGCTAATTTTCTTTTGCATGCCTTTACGATGGAATTTAAATTTAACTCGTGGAATAAGAAGGCCAGATACCCAATGTGTCTAATGTAAACAAATTCTTATAGACGTATGCGTAGGCGCAGAGTAGACGTTTTGCACTTGAAAAAATAAAAGTAGTGTTTATTTACATTTAAGGCCCATAGTTCGATAAAACTTAAATTTTAATGCCACTTCGTCGGTACCAGAATCTACCGTGAACAATGCATATTTAAAAAAATAAGAGTTACATTTGTGGCGGTCCTAAGACAGTGTTTTTTTATAATGTACTGCGTCCCGCGATTTTACCCGCGTAGTGGATGGATGATGGTGATGATAAAAAGGATCCCATGTCCTTCCCTGAGATATGACAATCGAAAAATACAAAAATTAGTCCAGATGTTTTCGAGTTATAAATGATGTAACTAACACGACATTGTTTTTTAAATAGGAATATATTTTTAACCGACTTCATAATATAATACACATTTAGTACTTTGACAAAAGTGAAGATAAATTAATTTATTACTATTAACCGGTAACACGCACGTTAGGGATCGAATACGTCGATCCGGGTTTCGAGCATGTCCGATGCTCATCTTCAGGGCGAGTGCGCAGCGGCTTCTTCGAGCTCTTAATTCGGCTTCGGCATTTAATATTAAATCTCGTATCTTTTCAATCACTCGATTTTCGTTGTGATTGTTTCTTATTTCAATATTAATTAAAAACATTACATAATCACAAAAATATAAGTTTACTAAAATAGTATGTGCGTTAGCCTATGATAGTGGTGTTACAATTGAATTGAAACACCTCTAATTTCGCCTTCAGCGAGAGCAAAAATAAGTTATAATATACTAAATATACTTTGTATACTAAAAGTTCTTGAATATTTGAACCGACTCGCTCATAGTTTTATGGCTGATGTTATTCGCCTCAAAAGTGGTAATAATAACTCGGTATTAAAGTTCACATTCGTGTAACACTTAGAATGACAATTTTAAAATATGATTATTATTGTAGGTAGTTTTACATTTGTTTAGACACAGTAATATTATCTATAATATTACCGGGGCTTAGACTAGTTTAGAGAACACGAACTCACGTTACGAGTACATGATGATTAAATTTGCACTAAACATACCCCGAATTCAACAGAAACGGCAAATTGAAGATTAACTATACCAATTTGTACTTAACGTGAACAGAATAAGAACTATAATAATTTACTAAAAATATATTTTACATATTGGCATTTAAAGAATAACGGTCTTACTTATAAACGTTGCTTAAATTTAAATAATGTCACTTAGTACGGCGCATAACATTTTTCCTTTGCACAGTACTGAATAAAGTCTTTTACATCCCTCATATTCGGTAAGTAGGTCCTTATTACCCCCAAATGGGACTTGTAGGTGACCAATTAGCGCTCTAGGGTAATAATGTAGCCAGAAAAGCCCTAGAGCGGTTTACATCTCTCATATTCGGTAAGTAGGTCCTTATTACACCCAATTGGACTTATAGGTGGCCAATTAGCGCTCTAGGGTAATAATGTAGCTAGAAAAGCCCTAGAGCGGTTTACATCTCTCATATTCGGTAAGTAGATCCTTATTACCCGCAAATGGGACTTGTAGGTGATCAATTAGCACTCTAGGGTAATAATGTAGCTAGAAAAGCCCTAGAGCGGTTTACATCTCTTATATTCGGTAAGTAGGTCCATATTACCCCCAAATGGGGCTTGTAGGTGGCCAATTAGCGCTCTAGGGTAATAATGTAGCTAGAAAAGCCCTAGAGCGGTTTACATCTCTCATATTCGGTAAGTAGGTCCTTATTACCCCCAATTGGGCTTATAGGTGCTCAATTAGCGCTATAGGGTAATAATGTAGCTAGAAAAGCCCTAGGGCGGTAAGTAATTAAAATAAAACACTTCACTCTTTCAAAAAGTTCGCGTACATCTAACCATCATACTGGCAATAGACATCATGCATTTAGCCCAATGACAAAAGAGGTCGCTTCGCTATTCAGCCTTGTCTTCGTATGAGTATAATAGTCATCAATTTTATTTTTGTTATGCCGGTTTTTTTCTACTTACCTCACAATCGAGATGTAAAGCAAAGCAGTTAGCTCGGGTGTAAGCATCAATTGCACCCTCGAACTATAGGCGCCCTAGCTGCGCTCGTGCGCCTAAATATCTCGCGCTACAATTGATGCCTTACAGCCCTTGGCTACTAATCTACTATTAAAAGTTTTAAAAGCAACGTTTATAAGTAAGACTGTAACTCTTTCGCCACTACACTACACCAAGACCAAGCGAGCGAACCCGATGGCAGGTCAACTAGTAAATAATAAATCTTTGAAAGCAGTTCTAATTAAATTTACTATTGACAATGTGGTTTCTTAGAAAACATTTTGTTTCTCATAATTTTAGAATTTATAAACTATATCAATGGTGCACTCTGATATTTCCTACTGTTATTTAAGTAACCATCATCATCATCATCTCAGCCGTAGGACGTCCACTGCTAAATATACGCCTCCCCCATGATTATCCAAAATGACCGGTCGGAAGCGGCCTGCATCCAACGTCGTTTTTTTTTTTTTTTTTGAGGGGGGAAATGCTGTCTACTTCCCTTCCGCTACGGGGGTAGACGGAAGGGGGTATGTGGGGCTCAGACCCACTAAAACCCTCCCGTGAGCAGTCCTCCGCCAGATGGTGCGAGATTGGGTTGCGCTGGCATTCACAATCTCGCCCCAGCGATAGGCCCGGATTGATCTTAACCGGGCCTCAGCGCCTGTGAAGGGGTGCCCTTGCTCACCAAGGACACTCCTCAGACGTGTGGGGTCGTGCAAGCCGACGAAGAGTCCCCCGACTCTTCACCAGTGACCCCACTTCGGAGGAGGGAGGAGGCGAGCAAATTGCCTCCTCCGTACCCTTCTGCGCTATCACTGCTTCGCAGAAGGTGACCACCGCCTGCCACGATCTCTCGCTGCCGTGCATCGAGTTAACCATGTCCGGAAAGCACCTGCACCAATCGGAAAGTGAGCGACCCGAAACGTCGCTTCGCCCACCCCCGAAGGACCGGGATTCAACGTCGTCCTGCAACCTTTATCAAGTCGTCTGTCCACCGTGTCGGTGTATTATATATTATTAAATATTGAGGTAATATAGTCCCTTAATTATAATATATACTTAAGTATAAACTAATATGATATTAATTACTTTGAAATTTGAATCTGAAATTTGTGAATGTAATTAAAATAGAACTGTAAATGTTGGGACGGCATGCAAATTAAAAGAATTTTGTGGTCTACTAAATATGTGTTGGTCTCTCAGATCATTTTGTATGATCTGAAGTTGGTCTACTACGTTTTTGTATTGTCGTTCGTTTCAGAAACTCATCGTCGGTGTGTTTGAAAATCTGGTCAATTCTCTCTTTTTATCATGATTGAACCTAAAACTTCAATAGGTATAAAATTACACACGGTTTCTGATATAAGTAACCTATTTTATGGGAAACTTACAGCTAGGTTTAAACGTTCATCAATACATCAACATATACTTATAGCTTATTACACGTTTGCACGTAGGTATAGTCATTCCATCATCATAATCATCATCATCTCAGCCATAAGACGTCCACTGCTGAACATATGCCTCCCCCACAAATTTCCAAAAGGACCGGTTGGAAGCGGCATGCATCCAACGTCGTCCTGCTACCTTTATCAGGTCGTCAGTCCACCTTATCGGTGGACGACCTACGCTGCGCTTCCCTGTCCGTGATCTTCACTCCAGAACCTTCCGGCCCCATCGACCATCAGTTCTGCTTGCTATGTGGACTGTGCACATGGCCTGTCGTTATTTACATTAAATATACAGAACTGAAGGTTAGGTGTTAATAATCATTACCTACATGATAACCGCTTGAACTGAACGACAAGTGTGTTTTACATAATATCTAAGTCGTGTAGCGAATTATATATACGGATATATTGGCAAAATAATGGCAATTAGTCACAGAATCCGTATAACAAAAAAAACAAAAATGGCACCGTTCAATACTAAGAGTGTGAAATATCTTGTTGAAATCGGTACCATGATAGTTCAAAAGTACCTATTATCACAATATAATATTGTGATTTTATAGTGTTACTTTTTAAAGCACTAACGCCTGCTTTAGCGATCTCAAACATTGAAATTTATGGAGATAAAAATTCCATCCTCGGACGGGATTCGAACCCGCGTCTTCTGACTCTCCGTGTCAGACGCCATTGAACAACTAGGCCACCGAGGTTCTGGTCCGAGCATCGAATTTTAATATAAATTTCAAAATAATATTGTGCGTATGGTATACCGACTTTGACAAGTTATGTCACACTTTTTAGTATTGAAGTAGGTTCAATTTATATGTAATTTTTTTTCGGAATATGGCTGAGTATGATGTAATACCTACGGCTGAGATGATGAGGTGATGACTACTAACATAATGCATATTTTTCTTTAAGCTGAATATCCCTGTTTTGGCGCTCGTACACTGACAAACGTTTCCCCCAATTAAGCGGATTGCGTCCGATTTCAGTGATTTTTGATTTTTTTTTTCATGGGTTCATGACGTTGTTTACTATGCCCGTACGTTTTGTTTTTTTCAGTATTTCAAAGTACAATAAATTTTCTTTTTTAAATCTTAAAAAAACTGGAAAAATCAAATAAAAAAAAATCAATAGTAAACAATGTCATGATTCCATGAAAAAAATATCACTGAAATCGGACAATGTTAAGAGGTAGAAAAGAGTTTTCTCTTTAAGCATGGAAAGTACTAGCTATGCAATCCTCTTAAACTGATACTGAAAAGCCGAAAAAATACTCTCCGTACGATGCACTCTCCTTGTGACACATGTAAACATTCTCCAAAAAGTTTATGAAATTATCATGCAACGGGCATTGGCAGAATTTCAATTAGTAGACAACTTAGCTATGACTTATGAAGGAAATTTCAGACAAATAGTTTTTTTATTCCAATTTTCAAAGTTTTTTTTCAATCTTTTTTGATCATCACAGGAATATGGAGTAGGTACTTAAAGAATGGAAATCTGAGGCTAAACGAACATGATCCAAACTATGGGTGAGATTTTTCACAAGTTGTCAAGTTTTGTATTATTTTTCATTCCTTCGTGATCAACCCAGATTGGTGATTAGGTGTAGATAGTGGAAATCAAAACACAACTTAAGGTTATCGGTGAAATTTCTCAAATTAGATAAGTTTGGTATTTTAATAATTCTTTAGTGATCATCAACTTATAAAATGAGGAATATTGAGTGGGTAGGGAATGGGAATCTGAAATTTATAACTGACAACCTACGGTTTATGGGTAATATTTCTAGGAACTGGTATAGTCTATACCACATTAACAACATCTTGCATTTTAGCGGCATGCATTATGCGTTTAACAGCACTGAAAATTCACAATACACCAGGTCGGTAATCCTTGGCTCAGTCATTGAAGAAAGAGGGAATAAGTTGAGAGTTCTGTCAAGCAAGTCTGAATTGTAGAAAACTTAACCCGGCTTTAGTTTAAACCGGAAAGTACACAGGTTTGCGAATTCATCGGTAAGAACCATCGGTCACCACAGCAAGGGTTACTTAATGTTGAAAAATTGCAGAAATCTGTTCAGAACGACACGCCGATTTCTACTATGAGTGCTTTCATATATGTACTTACTCATGATAAAGACAGGATTTCTTTGAACACTCATGATAACAACAATTGTTGTATTACGCACTGATAGGGATAGGATTCCTTGTTAGTCAGCACATAAGTATCTTAGTCTTATAAATTACAAGTACTGATAAAGTGGGGGCTTTGTAAACATAGGAACTATTATAAGGAGACATATGTATAAGGCTATTTCAAAGTGATCGCAGTTGATGCAGATCCATAACATATGATATCGAAGATAAATTAATAGTGTATTTCTCAAATTTTATAAAGTTATTGAAAACATTTTAAAAAATAGATTAACACCACCTGCTTGACAATGCCACAATATGTCATGCGACTCTAACTGAAAACCAGTACATATATCTGGGGCAGTAAAGTTTTACTCAATTTCATTACAGGCAGGCAGTTACTTGAATTTTGAACCTAAAAACTTTGAATTACACCAAAGAGAACTTAGTATTCCTTCTAATAAAGCAATGTATGAAACTTAAGCCACCTAATAGATAGCCACTACTTGCTCGAGACATTTTATATTTCTGTTTGTCCCACTAATATTATAAATGTGACAGTTTAGATGGATGGATGGATATCTGATGGATGTTTGTTACTCAATCACGGCAGAACGGCTGAACGGATCTGCTTGAAATTTGGCACAGTGATAGATATAGTCTGTAATAGCACATAGATTACTCATCATCTATGACCACGTGGGTGAAAAAGCATAATATTCTTGGGCACAACATAGACAAAATAACAAGATCTCAGCATACGTCCAGATCGTAATGATGACTTATTTCCTGTCAATAGAGTTCTGTCTGTCAAATATGTGTCAGATTCTGATAGCGTTGTCAAAAGCACGGAATGATTTTGACAGCTCGATACAAATAGTGTCAAATATATATCTCTAGTAGGGGAAACCGTCGCTAGATAGATTATTGAAACCGGCCTTATAGCAAATTCGAATTCCGCTGCACCCAGGACACCGAATATGCTCAGGATTCTAGTCTTATATCTAACCTGAAACCAATTCAATATTTTGCAATATTTAGAAAGACACATTATTACACATTCTCTGGCGGGATTTTCTTTCTAAAATCACAATGTTTGGTCTCGCTTAGCAGACGGTAGTTATCTACACACTACATAAAAATAAATATGTCCTTGAGAAACAATGGAACATTGGAACATTGTTTCTTCAGGCGCTTAATTATTTACGCTAATACACACATTGGCGATTCTCAGAGTCCTTTATGGACTCTGAGAATTAGAGATACTTAACCCGTTGAATGGCGATTCGCCATATTTGGCCAATAATACAATAGATTTCGCAGAATTCTACCTACTTTTCCAAGAACTGCAACGTATGTGGTTAATAGACTCTTTACAACTATTATAATCAATTAATTAAGGAAGAAAATTCAACAACTATTTGCAATATATGTGTTTACGACAGTAATAACCACGTGCATCGATCGACATATTTTAGTAGAATAATATCTTCTGTCAAATGGTAAAATCACCTTGTTACAAATTTTTACTAATTTCAAACACTTTTATAAATTCCACATAAAAATTAATAGAATTTTAAAAGTTTTTACATCTATTCTTCAGTTTTACCAAGGTTTTACTAAGCATTTTAGGAACCTTTATCCAGAACGAATAAAACATTTTTTTCGCGTTTTCATGACATAGCTAACTACGAGTAAAACCAATAAACGTACTGAATTTACTGATATAAATTTAAATTTGTCACATTTCAATACGGAATATCTTTGTAGTGTCTTACATATGTACATGAATTTTAGAATGACTATAAGGCTGTGCATCTACGCACAATAAAATAAAATAATAAATTTAATTTAATAGCAAATGAGAATGATCTGAGACAGAGTCAATGATGTAAAAATAATTACTTGTAACTTACTAGCGTCAACAAACAAATATCATAAAGGAAATGATTACAATTGACAATTATAAAGTATATTATATTATAAAAAACTAAATAATACTAAAATAATTTAAAAAAACGTTATATTATACAAAATACTAATAAATGAGCATAAATCAATAACAATCCAAACAAACACATTCTATTTTACTATTATGGAACGAAATACCAAATGGCGTTCGTGTGAATGAAAAATCAACGTTCGCTCACAATCTTTCACATTTTATAATACAAGATAATAATAAATTGTTACTTTTCTAATAATAATACATCTGTTTCTGTTGTCACAAAGGTGTTAATTACAGTTTATATATAATTAGCGACTGTCTGCGACTTCGTTCGCGTAGAAGTTCGGCCTCGACGTCACCTCCCATCTCTTACTTTTTTGATGTAGAACCTTCTACTCTGAATACTCTATTCAAAAAACAATTCAAAAAACATGAGTGACATTGGTAAGCCTTAAGTTATAGCGTGACCAGGAAAAATAGGGGTTTATTTTTATATATACATATAGATATCGACAATTAAGGACACGTAGAAAAACTTACGCGTTCACACTGAATAGTATAAGTATCTAGAGTTTTAGGTTTAATACGAACTTTAGCTTGTTTGATTGGACTTTCAATAGTGGGAAACCATACTAGCACTGCGAAAACAGTCTAAAATTTTACGCTAATAATATTATCTATCGTACTAGCATGTATATAACGAAAGCTATATTATAGTGGGATGCCTTTTATCAATAATTACTGTCAAATTTCATCCTATCGAAAATCCATGCTCACTGTGCTAGCTTAGGTGACGGTTGAAAACTAATTTTAGCTAGCCGATTTGTGACAAAGGTTATCGAAGAGCAATGGATGGCGGTGATTCGCTCATATTGGAAACACAGTTTTCATCGTAATGCGGCTGGTATTAAAATAATAGTACTAACCGTAAAATAAACATTAATTAAAAAGTGAACGATACTGAAAATAAAATTCATGTACTTACCTACTTTTATTTTAATTTCAGATTCAAAATGCCGACCTGTGTTTTTGACAAGTGCTGTGGGTGCATTGACCTGAAGACTGGCTGCTTCATTATCGGGTACCTGAACTTGGTAAGGTGCTTTTTCTGTTCGACTCTTGGTAATGATTTTATTCCTGAAGTACTTTATTGTTCTATAGTTTTTTATGGCATATAGTAACAAGCAAGATACGACAGTGTGTGATGCCAGTATATAAAAGTTATCAAAAGTATATTGCCTGAAATATGGCAGGTCATATTTAGATTAAGGCTATAAGGATAAATTTTGTATTTATACAATACTAGCAAACCCTGCGAACTCCGTTTCGCCACCAGATGTATTCGTTTTATGTAACATTTTGTTTGGCGCCATCTACTTAAAATATTGGTTTGTAGTACATGCTTTGTATCAGAGATGGCGCTGTATGTGAAAAAAGATTTTCCCGCTTATCTTTTTAAATTTTTCCTGAATTTTCTTTTCTATAAACCTCACGGAGCCCGAGACCTTTCCAACGAATGCAAAACCGTGGAAATCAGTTCGTGCGTTCTGGAGTTATAGCGTCAGGAAGGAAAACCCGACTTATTTTTATATAGTAGAAGAAGAAGATGTTTCTTTTCGCTGCAACACCTCGCATGGTGTAGTATCAACATTTTCAGAACGGCAGCGATCAAACACATAAGGCAGTTCACTTGTGGTACCTGGGGCTCCCTTCCACCAATAATATTTTTTTCCAGCTTACTTGACCGAGTAGGGACGGAGAAAACTCATTATGTAATAAAAGTCGAATTGCAAAACACAAATGAACATCTGATAATCTATATTTCTTACTCGTATAATAAAAATTTAACGGATCTCTGTCAGTATGTACATGGAAAATATATGAGAAAAAATATTATTGGAACTTATAAACATAAACAATAAACAAAAATAGAATACAAAAATCGTTAGAATTTTGTCAGTCTATTTATCTGTTTGTTTGTGCACACTAACATCAGAAACGGCTTATCGGATTTAGAATCTGTTTTCACTAATATATTATGGCAATCTTCACTTAAAATTTCGTGTTTGATTCATGTCATTCATATTATTATTACTTTTCTGTAAATTGTTTTTAATTTGAGTAATTCTGTTTTGGCCATATTTTAAGTTTTTATATTTAGTGTACATGTTAATTGTAAACGCTGTTGAATTACCGAAATAAATAAATAAATGTCAATCGGTTAACAAATAAAAAAAATATTGAAATTTAAATAACAGATCCCTCGCCACTACACCAATACCAAGCGAGCGAAGCCGCTGACGAGTCATTTAGTTAGAAATATATCCTTAAAATTATTTAGTTTTCCGCTTTTTGAGGTCTGCTGCCAGTATTACAAAATGACACTCAGTTGTTAACATCGAAGTAAAGATTTAACGGCATATTCCATATTATATTAACGTCAGATTTTTACTCAAGCATGTGTTCACTACGGAGTGTACAACGTGAATATGGCCCCGAGACAGTAGGTAGTCAAATGCGTTCTGAACACATTGATTTAAAAATTCTAAATCTACTGAACATTGGAGGTAATCCAAAAAAGTAATGATTATAAATAGCGCTGATGTAATCACCACCCATATTCCGAACTACATCTAAATTTTAAACTTTTAGGTGCGTTCATTTTTATCTTCAACATAGTATTCTCGTTTTTTGTAACAATACTATAGCTATGAACAGCTATCTTTTATAGAATAAAGTACGAATCAGAAAATAACAATTATGAAAACAAAAACCAAGTACTAATCTAAAATATACCTCTGCAATATGCACTAATTAGGTAGGTATAGCATCACATAATTAAAGATATATTAGTAGTCTTATGAAAATAGCTTTTAAATAACTGCGGATAGGGTTGCCCATGAACTGGCAACGTTAACCACGTTAAATAGCCAGGCTGACGTTTGCCGAGGTAAGCACCAGCTCTTCAGTCAGCCATTGTTTCTCCAAGGCATCTGGACAGCTCACTTCTTTTTGTTTTTCTTATATTATTATACGGTGTAGGTACAAAATCGAATATCTGTTTAGTGTTTAAACTGCTTAAAACTCTACTATATTTAAATTCTCACCAAACTGTCAGTAAGAAGTTTTTTTTTATTTCAGTTTGGCGCCATCATCCTCACCGTTCTGACTGCGATTGGCCTGATCGGTGGAGCGGTGGTCGTCAACGATAAAGATCCTAACAATCATGATGCCGGTATCGCCATTGTTATCGTAGCCGGCATCCTTCTCGTCTTCATGATTCTGGCTTTGGCCTTCGCTATCGTCCTGCTCGTTGGATTGCACAAGGTAAAGATTATTGTGTATAATTACTAGAGACTGTCCGCGACTTCATTCGCGTAGTAGGGTCGGCTTGGCCTCGCTATAAACTCCCATGTTTACTTGGGTGTTCTTTCATATAAACCATCTCCTGATAATAATTAACACAACATAAAAATAATTAGCGAGGTTGTTCTATTCGTTCTCAAGTTATAGCGTGACTAGGAGAAATAGGGGTTCATTTTTAAATACCTATATCTCTCTCTGTGGTCGTTTCCTCATGACTGAAGATCGTGGTCGTCGGTGGATGTGGATGGTGTACACCGAGATTGTATGATCTGCTTCCATCGGTGCCTATCCATCGCGTCTCTGACAACTGAACAAAACTTGATTGAGGATGGCTGTTTCAGTTGGTTGCTCCATCTGGTAGAAAATTCCTATATAGATTTTTTATAAAGAAAGTTTTAGGCTTGTGTCCACAGTTTTTAAGCTTACAGACTTGGATAGGACATTGACTTAATGTGACTGTGATTTGACTCTGACAATTTATATAAAAATATAACTTGAAACTATATTTACTTAAAAAACTTGAGAAATGGCAAATGTACATAAGTACGAGACCAAATACGTGGGGCGCACTAAAAGTTTCAGGAATCAATAATATAAATTATCAAAAATGAATTTATTGTTTCTCAAAATATTCTCCCTTTGCGTCAATGCACATTTTCATACGATTGAACCAATTTTAAAAACATTTGTGCCACTCCGTAGTGACGTACCTATCTGTACGTGTTTTTCATACTCTTCGACAGCCTCTTCTGGTGATGAAAACTGTTGATCGCGGTCTTGATTTTTGACGGAGTTGCCAATAATTTCCGGTAAACAAATGGTCGTGTACAGGTCACTATTCACGGTACAACAATTTTGTAAAGCAACAGTAGCCACGTGTCCAGTTTTATTAAAAAAAGACGCAATCATCCGTTTAGAGGCACTTTTCACGCGCGCAGCTTTGGTTGAAGCCGAACGAGGCTCTGCTAAGCTGTCAAATTACACTTAAAATCGTAATTAATCAATGATTATTTTCCCGAATTAAATCCTTTTTATAATAATTACACATTTTTTTAAATTACGCCACAATGTGAAAACAATTGACAATCCGGTGAAACAAAATTTTATTCCACGGCCAAAGAGTTCCACTTTCAAATGTAGTAATAACTTTTTAAATGTTGTTTATGTAAGTGGCCAACTCCGGAAACTTTTAGTGTGACCTAAGTATGTACAAAAGTATAAAAACGATGGCGGCCAAAATGTTGATTTTGTTTACAATTTCTAGATTTGTGTTGTTTTGACTTTAGATGTGTATATAGAAGCGGATGGGCAGCGTTTGGGAAGCTTCGATCCATCTTTTCGTCCACAATACCTCAGAGCCTAAAAACCAAGGTTTTCAACCAGTGTGTGTTGCCTTGCCAGTGATGACTTATGACACTGAGATGTGGTCCCTTACTGTGGGCCTCATTAACAAGCTTAAAGTCGCTCAACGAGCAATGTAGAGGGCTATGCTTGGAGTTTCCCTGCGTGATAAGATCCGAAATGAGGAGATCCGTAGGAGAACTAAAGTCCGAACCGATATAGTTCTCAAAACTAGCAAGTTGAAGTGGCAATGGGCAGGCCACATCGCTCGCAGAACTGATAACCGATGGGGAAGAAAGGTTCTCGAGTGGCGACCACGCACCGAAAGACGATGTGAATGCCACCTCCCCGCTAGGTGGACCAACGACCTCATCAGAACCGCGGGGCATCGCTGGATGCAGGAAGCCAGTAACCGGTTCAAGTGGCGTTCTATGGGGGCGGCCTATGTTCAGCAGTAGAAGTCTTCCGGCTGATAATGATAGAAGTGAATTATTTACCACTTAGTGTTCGTAACAGTGCACGAGTGTATTCAAAGTGTAAAAAAACATTTAAAATTATTTGGTGGTGGTCTTAGAAAGTTTGAGTTATGTATCCACCGCTTTACTTGAACGTGAATTAGACAGGACAGTGACATAATTGAAGACTTTGTTATCAGACTAAATATACGGAACGGACATATTATAGGTATATAATTTACTACTTGACAGTCATCTACCTAGCATTTATTAACAACGAGCTGTGAATACAGCTGTTTGGTTGGCATGTTAAACACCTCGTAGTGGAAATACAAACTCTAAAATGTGTAAAAATGTATATTTACAATTTTTTTGTAATACCGTAGCTAATTTACTTCATATATTATTCATTGGGTTATTCTTCCTTTTAATTAAACTAAATTAAAGTCTATAGGGTTATACTTGAATTTACTTTTTTAATTTAAAAGGAACACTCAAATTGTTTGACCGACCCACTTTCTTTTCGGTCCAGTACATCCATAAAAGCGCCTTGTTTTCTTCCAGTTGCGAACCCTAAAATAATATCGGGTTACGAATCTAGAAGAAGAGCAAATCTAGATCTACATTCATCATAATATAATAGCTTATTGCAATAATTTGTACATAATCCAAATTTGGACGATTATGATGTATTAAATCGGAGGTTCATAGATCTCTCTTCTAATCATGATTCCTTTATAATATTCGTTTACGTAATTTTACTGTTATTTTAAAACTATACATTAAAACTGATATAGATTGTACCTTTGTACCTTGTAAGTATCACTGCTACTACTGTTGCACCAATGCAGTTGCTTATTTGTGTTATCCTGGCATAATCATTGATGATTTGATTATGAATGTGTATTTGTAAGCCGCTTTAGAAGTTTTACTTGGAGTATCTGTATATATGCATACCGCTATTATTTAAATGAAGACAAGTGCTCGACTACTAATCGACTTGATGGTCAACGATGATGTAGTTAAAGATGATAGTCCTACAATTGCGTTTGGCTTGATAAGAGTAGTGTTTGGCGTTACATTTGCTAAATTGGAGGCTTAAGCTGTGTACCCATAAGATACTAGGAAAAACCTTAATATCATGCTGTAGATATATTCCTGATGCGGCCTTTATCGCAAGACCAATCATATGAAATCATAGTTTTGAGTTATTATACCTAGTAGGTAACAATAGTAAACAAGTCGTTAAAATTTGGTGTGAGCGCTGTTTAATGTTTTAGGCAAATCTCTTTTCCGGCTTTGACAAAGAAGAATGTTTCAAATTTCGTTTTTTTTTTCAGAACAAACCTGGTCATTTGAAGGCTTACCTGATTTACAACCTGATCTTTATAATCATATCCATACTCAACTTTATCGTCAAGTGCGCGACCGTAGCCCTCACTGCCAGCGCCGTGGTCCAAAATATCATTACAATCCGTAAGTACTTACAGCTCGAACTTTTTTAAATTAGACAGAGACAATAATTAACAGATTATTCAGGATAACAAGCCTGTATCCTATGCGTTTGCTGGACCAGAAGAGCTGCAACCGACACAATCGAATAAATGAATAAATTGGATTTCTATTCGAATTACATACATTTCTATTTAGTTTTGATTTGGTTTCAAAACGACACGATCAAAATCTAACCATATCGAACACGATAAAATTCAGTCTAGATTAGATTTTACATTGTTCGACAAACATTTATTCGTTTATAGATTGAGATGTAGACACAGTGATAAACTTAACTCGGAACCTAAGTTATATGAAGTACCTATGTATAAGTTGATCGAAAGGTCAAATCTGCCCCCGACAGTTGCATCACTCTCAGGTGTGGTGTGTCTGTCTGTTAGGTTGAGAATAAAAAAAAAAGAATAGAAAATAACTCCAACTTAATGACAACTAATAGATACAATCGTTCATTTACTGATTGTGAAAATATTTTTTTTAATAATATAAAATAAATAAATATTTATTTATTTTATATTAAATAATAATAATAATATTTTATATTAATATTAGTTATAAAAAAAAAGTTTATCAAACAATATCTGCAAGGCATTAAACATATGGTTTCTACAAGACAGCTTGCAAAATAATTACAGTGAGGTTTTGGATATTTGACTTTTAAATTCATTGTAATGATGAGTCACTTTTAAATTCAGTGTTTCATTACTTGTACCTCCATATCCGTACTGAATTGGCCCATGATCGAGCATGTAATTATAAATGTAAACATAATATCAACGCTATGAGTGCAATAAGCATTATTATAATTTATTGCACATATTGTGTCGTTTTGTTATGAAAGTCTCTTGCAAAAAGAATACCACAGTTAGTTTTATTGCCCAAATTTATAGGGCATTATAAGCATAACCCTTTCTAATCATTATGTTTTTTTAAAACATTGTTTTAAACTATCACGGTTGTTCACTAAAGTTATATGATTATTAACGGGATATTTACCGTGGTAAGGTTGTGGAGTGAGCTCCCGATATTTCGGCGCAGTTACATGCACCATGTTCACGGGAAGACTGAAGAATGCGGGTGGTTGGTCGAAATGTTTAAAAGTTAGGTGCAGACATAACGATCTACCCTCTTTCTTAGTCTTTTGCTACGGTTATCACTGGAACTCGAACTCGATCCTAAGTCCCGACAAAACACACTCACTGTATCACTGCGTATAGTATTTTTAACACATTTTGAACGCGGACTTTTATTTTTAAAACAACCTAATACTGGATTCCACGCACTGGCGAGTTGAAAACCTCGATTGAAATTCTGGCATTTCGAGATCTCAATAGTTTCCTTTACTAGCCTTGGTATGTAATGGCGTTCGGTGGACAAGACTTTAGGGTTATGGAATTCAATCCAGTGGTTAAGACCCGCGTCCAGCAGATGCTCAGTTATGGCAGATTTGTGTCCTTCATTGTTTTTTACTGCCTTTATGTGTTCCTTGATGCGGCATGAAACACATAAAGGCAGTAAAAAACAATGAAAGACGAAAAAGTGCATGTAACTGCGCCGAAATATCGGGAGCTCATTCTACAACCTTACCACGGTAAATATCCCGTTAATAATCATATGTTTTTTTAAGTAAATATATTGTATTTATGCATTTGCTATTCGCAATTTTGTGGGTCAAAATTGGATTGCAAAATTGGATTCGATCATAAATTGGCATCCAAGAAGAAAACTCCTTTAAAAAACTTCATCTTTGAGATGGAGCAGATGGAATGACGCGTAACGGTTTTGTACCGCGTGCTTCGTTCATTCGTTTGTATTAAGTGCTTCAAATCAAATCCCGATACGTAGTCTTCGTCATAATTTTCATTATCTAGAACGTGACCCCCTACCAAACGTGTTAGAAGTAGACCTGTTGCATGAATGTACTTATTATGTGCATGTAGATCTAATTTTAGTGGTAGATAATAGCGGTATTTACTAAATAAGGATCTCATATTATGCAAATACAATATATAAATTTATTTAAGTTTCCCTAACCATTTAAGCATTTTGTGGTCAACCAAACCGACCAAAACACTGCACAGAAAAACGTGCAAAATATTAAACTCCACGTGACTACAATCTTCGATAACAGAATTGCTTCCGCTGTTTAGTCAACGTTTTGGGAATGTTTCTGTCAAAATACCAAGAAATTTTCAGGTATTCGAAGTATATTGCATTTACTTTGATAGTAAGTCGATGACATTTATATTGAAGACATCTCATAGATAATTATACAAACGATTATATGCACGAAGTTGAAAGAACGCAACTTACTTAAGTTGCGTTTTTCAACATCGTGCATTGGATTATGTGTGTAATTTAATATATTTTTTTGTTTTCAGTTTTCACCATTTACTTCCTCCTGGTAATCAGGAGCATGTACTTCCAAATGAAGGATCCTTCCAGGGGACCAGCCGTCTACTCTGCTGCCTAAGAAGTGACTTTTATTAGTCTTTAGGTTTAAAGCATTTATGGTATAAGCGTTTTAATTAGGTTTATCTTACTCTCTATGTCTACATTAGCATTGTATGTTGTAGCTTCACACAACAGGTATTATTATGATGATAATGCTTACGTATGTGTGTGCGCGTATTATGTAAAATTTTTAATTATAATAATCACAATATTTAAGTTAAGCCTCATGCTTCTCATCTCCAAATACACTAAGGTCCTTCTCGTTCAAATGTCAATGCGGGTTTTAACCCAAATTGAAATTTTTAATATTTGTCAGTATATCACTTAAAACTGACACTACAAATATTATAATATTGTGTTACAATGCTTATTTTTAAATAGATTAAAACTATACTGAAACAAATTACTTTATAAGCAATCCAATATAATTATACTATACATTAGGCAGGCACTAACAATTTTGTGTAAAACAGAATCTTACATTTACAGTCGTGTTTAGATAACTAAATATTTAAATTTAAAACCAGGATCAATAGTCATTAAGCAGTAAGTATATTTTGATAAAACATTTGTTTATATTTACAAGTACATTATTAAATATAATAGAAATAAGTACAAATGTCAGTGCCACAAAAAGTATGTGGCATAAAAATATTGATATATTGAATGTTGAAAACTTTAATCTTTATTCTTTTAACGTAGTTTTTATAACTTTTGATATACATATTAAACTAAATTTTAATATATTATAACTAGTTACTAAACCTACCATCCGGAACTTCCTTTTCCGTAACGCAAGAATAAAACCCTATTACTTTTCTGCCTTTTCTGCCCGTTCTATTGCACAACATTGCTCATTAGAGCAAAAAGGACCGCGCTTACACACACTCTCCAACACCGATTCTGGTTGATTGGGTTATGTATTACGTGGTTGACATTGCCGATGCTTGATTAGGATGAAATGCATAACATTCTTGTATTTTAAATGATTAATTTATATGGACATTTAGTGGCGGAGCTCGTTCAAGTGTGACCAATATTATGCACAAATCCGGATGGACAGGTTTAGTGCAGCCCCATGTAACTAAATATTCAACTGAGCAAGTTTATAGATAAGTTGTTAGAAATGTTTTTGTTTCCTTAAAAATAAAGCTAGTTATTTTTCTTTTTTCTCTCACGTCATTGCCACTAGATTGTTGTTTTTTATAAATGCTTGATTATTTGTTGTTTATTATAAGATTTCTGAATAATGTAAAAATCAGACAAAGGAAATAACACATTTCAAAGCACCGATCAATTAATATGACTGACAATCCCGCCTCGGCTTATATTATGATAGGGCTATATTAAAATATTATTTGGGCTTATTAGTTTTAAAGTCAATGTAAAACATGTAAGCAAAATATCTATAATAACATTTGTATGTAAGCATGTTACAAATAATTACATAACTTATTTAGATTCTATTGATTATTGAGATTCTAAATTCTGTATTTACCAAGGTGATACATAATCCGCATCCGTTAACGTACATAATCATTGACGTCGAAATCTTTTGTTCCAAGCGAAAACCGCCGTGTAATTGTAATGATTCGACATTGGTGAGCTCGTCGACGAGCTCACCGATGTCAAATACTTCGCTCTTGTACACTACGTTGCATTTCCAACGTTTCTTGTCATCTCTTCATTTGTTTCACGGATGTTTGTCAAAGATGCAACGATGTTTGATCTTAGATAATCGCACGGCAAGATGCTGAGTCATTAGCCTACATCTTCAATATATTTATTGGATATTAGTATAACATCTTTACCCTTGAATATATGTAATGATAATATTGCTACGCTATTTTACGTGTTGCGGTCAGTAAAAATGTCACCATTAAAAAAAAATGTATAATGAAAAAATCTCGTAACTTCCAAAGTTTACCCTTACCATGACAGATTATTAGATCAGAATAAAATAGTTGTATATATGAGAACAGATTCATATTCTCATTTCAAGTTTTTCTCTTTTTATAATTATTATATATAATAAAATAAATGAAAAGTCGCCAGGCATTTACAAAATTACTCTATAAAACTTTTTACACAGATAGATATCTACTTTATAAAATTCAATACAGATTTTACACAAGATTTTTACAATTTTTTGCTTTACGATCGTGTTATTTCAATTTTATTGTACAATTAAATAAACAAATTTAGAAACTCTTTCATTTACTTTCCACTTCTTAATAGGGGTTTTTAAGAAGTTGCCGTTTTAACACCATGTCTGCTTATAATTAAAATCCTTCATGGTAATTGATGATTTAAAAACAAATTTATTTTTGGCATTTTACATGTTTTGCGAGTTTTTTTTTATTTATTCAACAACACTCCACAGACTCCCAGAGTCCGTACTTTTTATTAACTATTTGCAATTTATTATTGAGAAGCAAATATTTTCAAAGACAATATACCTACATGCTAATTGAGGAGACTACTTATTTTCTAATAATATAGATACTTTGTGCCTGAGTTGGACATAATAAGCATTTAAAGCAGACCAGTACGCGCAGACAGCACCCGTTCACAAGTTCACGCATGTGACAATCATCGCCTTCCTCAACCACATTTGAGGGAAGATGGCGACTCGCCACACGCCACCACCTGCCAACACCTTTTCGTGAGCATGACTGCTCTGAATGCCTAAACCCACCTTTAGTCAATTATTTCACAACATTTAATGCACTTGCTGAGAACCCTCTTTGCACTGCAGCAGGGCTCCATTACCGCTACGTTCCCATCCATGATCGCCATCTTGAGGTTGTAGTCATGGATGGTATTGATGTTTGCAACGATCATTTGCCTCAAGAATCGTCCAATGGCACCATCTTCATCATCGGCGTAATATATGAATTTCTTCGTGTGCCGGACAACTGCAACGACTGCATGCGGGACGTTCTCGTCTTGTCTTATCCTTTGTTCATATCTAGTAAAATTATAATTGCATACATTTTCTTGTTTTTATTTTTATTTTATGTATTTGGTTAATATATTTATAAATGGCTAAATTCGTTAAAAGAGTTTTCTTAAATCCATGTTGTGAGTCGTCAAGTAAGTTTTATTATCCAAGAATAAAGCCGCTTGTACATTATTTTCTCAAATATTTTTGATGAGGTTGGTAGAAGAGCTATCGGCCTGTAATTGTTGGGATCGTGCTTGGATGATTTCTTTATGGATAGGCTTTATTAGTGATAACGTCAATTGGTCCAGAAAAATGCCATCTTCATAAGATTGATTGATCAAAAAAGAATATGGTAAAGTCAGTACCTCAGCACAAATTTTAATTAGAATTGGAACCAATCTTGACGAAACTTGGTATGTATGTCCTACTATTCAATATATTTTTTATCGTCAGCGATTTTTAGTGGAGGAGTGCTTTACCTAATAAAGATAAAAGTTTGCTGCGGCGCTACTTACCGACTGATTATGATAAAATTATGTACCTATGGACATTTGGTATTTGGTTTTATATAGGGTGTTTGGTAGAGGGACCGACAAACCAAATGAGCGTGTTCGGGGGACCACTTGGAGAATACAAGTTGGCCAAAAAATCCCCGGCCCCCCAATATGTGTAACTTTTTTTTGTGATTTTTCCCTTTTTCTCCGAAATTGTACCTATTTTCCACCATAACATTTGTAAAATTTTTAAAAACTAAAAACCTCCGGCCTAAAACATACTTTACAAATGTTATGGTGGTAAATAGGTACAATATTGGAGAAAACGAGAAAATTCACATAAAAGGGTTAAAAAAATTGGGGTGACGTGGATTTTTTTTTGGCCAACTTGTATTCTCCAAGTGGCCCCCGAACACGCTCATTCGGTTTGTCGATCCCTCTCCCAAACACCCTGTAGAGAAATTTTGAATATGAATCGCAATATCAACGCTGCGTTTTGACTTTAGAGAGGATATTATTATCGACGTGGTTCTTACGCAGCAAAGATAGATCGCAATACCAATGCTGCATTCGGAGAAACTCTAGTATCGACGTGGTTCTAACGCAGCAAAGATAGGTTGCAATATCAATGCTGCATCCGGAGAGGATACTAGTATCGACGTGGTTCTAACACAGCAAAGATAGGTCGCAATATCAATGGTGCGTTTGAAGAGGATACTAGTATCGACGTGGTTCTAACGCAGCAAAGATAGGTCGCAATATCAATGGTGCGTTTAGGGAGGATACTAGTATCGACGTGGTTCTAATGCAGCGAAGATAGGTCGCAATATCAATACTCCATCCGGAGAGGATACTAGTATGGACGTGGTTCTAACGCAGCAAAGATAGGTCGCAATATCAATGGTGCGTTTGAAGAGTATACTAGTATCGACGTGGTTCTAACGCAGCAAAGATAGGTTGCAATATCAATGCTGCATCCGGAGAGGATACTAGTATCGACGTGGTTCTAACACAGCAAAGATAGGTCACAATATCAATGGTGCGTTTAGAGAGGATACTAGTATCGACGTGGTTCTAATGCAGCGAAGATAGGTCGCAATATCAATACTGCATCCGGAGAGGATACAAGTATGGACGTGGTTCTAACGCAGCAAAGATAGGTCGCAATATCAATGGTGCGTTTGGAGAGGATACTAGCATCGACGTGTTTCTAACGCAGCAAAGATAGGTCACAATATCAATGGTGCGTTTAGAGAGGATACTAGTATCGACGTGGTCCTAATGCAGCGAAGATGGGTCGCAAAATCAATACTCCATCCGGCGAGGATACTAGTATGGACGTGGTTCTAACGCAGCAAAGATAGGTCGCAATATCAATGGTGCTTTTGGAGAGGATACTAGCATCGACGTGTTTCTAACGCAGCAAAGATAGGTCGCAATATCAATGGTGCGTTTGGAGAGGATATAATCGACGTGGTTCTAACGCAGCAAACACAGGTCGCAATATTTATGGTGCGTTTGGAGAGCATACGGCTAACGGATGCATCGTGCAATTTTTCTTTTATTACTTTTACCGTTGGAACTGTAAATTGATGTCATTGGCGTCATGATCCCCCTTACACTGAATCCTCCAACAAAAATCGACCTGTGGCTCTACCATGAGTTGGCATCGTAAATGTCATCTATAGTCGATCCTCGATCTCGCCTACCTATTAAGCTTGTGATTGGCGTACTCGCTGTCAATTTTAGTTGAGTTTTTCCATACAATTTTTAGCGGCAGTCGATAGCGAGCGTCGATTGGTGTCCATGTTGTAAACTCGTGGTAGGCCTACTATTCTAAATGTCCTCATTGCATTGGTGCGCGTAGTAGGGTTCTATAAGGGAATATCCCCGCTGTGACGCAATGCATGTCGAAGACATAAGTACTCTTTTTTGTCGATGATATCAATTAAGTAGTAGCAAGTTATTCATGTTTTAGCGGCGAAAGGAGTAGGGATTTGCACAGCAAGTGCTTTGTGCAGGTTATAAACTTCAAAGACGCTATTAAGTTTCACTCGGCCTATATTAGTTTCGTGTCGATAGTTTTATCGATAGGTACCGTGCAATCGATAAGTGTGGTGTGGTAGTAACAACATAAAGCCGCCATGTTTACCTGCGTAGGTATGCACGTTATTTCGTAGTTATGGCATTTCCATTGGTTTCCTTTTTCAGAGGATTTAGATTAGGCAGGACGGCTAACACCTAAAAATGTCACCCATAGATAGCTAAAACAGATGTTCATAGATAAATATAGTATTAATCTATAAACAAATGATTGTGCCGTCGTCGGTCGCGTCCTTAGAGTAAGTATCAAAAGAGTTGTCACGGTAGTAATAATAGTATTAGTGAGCGAAATGAGTATATACACTATTCCCAAGGAGTGACAGAGTTGTAGTCTCAGATTTTTTGCTGGGCTCACCTTGCAAGTGTGCCCAACAGTTGTAAAATATTTTATAATTCTAGTGAAATCTGAGTTTACAATAAAGAAACGTTGTTGTATTGTTATAGTGTTATGTGTTTGTGTATAAGACATATATACAATGGTTCATTGTAGTGTTTTAGGCCGCAAAGGCCGAAGTGAACGTAAAGACGAAAACATAATTTATTATTTGCAAGTTTTTTGACGTTATTTTTACCTTATTGATTTAAATAAATGTAGGTTATTATATCTTATAATACTCGTATAAATGCAACATCGTATAGAAAATATGAAATAAACGTAAATTCGCGTACGCTGCGTAAACTATTCATAACATAGAAACGTGATGTACTACTTCTTGATAGGGCAACACATATTCATATTCATATTCATATTCGTTTATTGAGATAAAAACGGAAAAAAAACCAATTACCATTATCTCACAATATTCAAAAATTATTCTTAAACAATTCATGTCTTAACGTTAAGAAATATTAATTATATAAATACAATATCATTTAAAATGTTATTATAACAATGTCAAATGGGCAATACGCCTAGCATGTCAATACAAAAAAAAAAGATATATCAAACAAAGTAAAATATACCGTTCGGGTAAGTACTCAGAGTATCAGAATTCTGATATTTCTGATCTCATTGCTTTAGATCGAGAAAGTCAGTCGATAATTTTGTTTGTTGGAAAGTATGTAGTTTCGCTATTTAATGTGTATTAATTATAATCATGGATGTGATAATTGGAACCCTTTAGGTATTTGTGAAAAATCAAAATATAAACAATACTTGAACTGAAGGCAAAATTACACCGTTCGAAATCGTGACATTGGATCTTCGGTTATACTTAACAAGAATTTATGACGTTTTTGAAAAAAAAATATGTTAGCCTGTTTGTATGTATGCTCACGCATATCTTAAAAACTACCTCATAGATTTCTGTGAAATTTGTTCCATCGATAAAATAGAGCCCAGAGCTCCCAACTGAAAACTTTTTATCTTGATCCATCACATAAACCCATGATAGCAGCTTGATCTCTCTATGCTACATTGTCTCATTTAAAATTGGGGTCGCGATCGACTGATTCATTAAATGGGCCATAAATCGTAAGCGGTAAGTATTATAAAAAAAGTTTACAGGCAATAAAAGATGCGAAATTGTATTCTCTGTAATAATTATAGTCTATATGACTTTTGCCCTAAAGTGCATAGTTTCCGAGATTTTTTTTTTTATTTATTTATTTATTGACATAAAAACGAATTACACATTTACATTTATGTCACAAAATCATCATCAAACACAATTTAATTTAAAATTTTAACACATACATTACAAATAGAAAATACATTAATCCATAAATCAAATTACAAAGTCCGAAAATTAAAATATTAATGTCATAAATCAGTAAAAACATCGTCAAAATCAAATGAACTATCATATTTTTGGGATCTGTCCCACTGATCAGACAAATTTTCACAGTATGTCAAAAAGTGTGTTAAAAGAGTTCTCCAATTGTCAAAAAAAATATCTAAATCAGTGTTAGCGGAAAGGAGCGCATTGAAATGACAGCGGGCACGAATTAAAGGAGACATAGATCGTGCAACAGTACGACTTTGATCTGTGCGGAATAGGTCATGTTTTCGACAGCGTCTATTCGCAGGAACCCAGGGGTTGTTTGGTACGTTCAACGTGCATAATAAGTTATGCAGCTGTAGGGAGTCAACTGACCCTCTGAGCACTTTGCAGCAAGTAGTCAGCTGGTCCAGCAACCTCCTCACTTCCAAAGAGTTGTATCCGAGCAGCCCAAGAAGAAACTTTGTCGGGTACATATAAGGATAATAGCCATAGAGCTTCTTATATAGTGACCGCAAGAAGGCCTTTTGGACCTTCTCAAGCATCCGCGCGTAAGTGACATGATGCGGGTTCCATACACAGGCACTTGACTCAAGCTTACTCTTAACCAGAGCGTTGTATAAAGTTCTTAAAACTTGAGGATTCTCAAAATCCTTGGCGTTACGCAACACAAATCCTAGACGACGGTAAGCCTCTTTAGCGAGATTCGAAACATGATCATGGAATGTCAAGCCACGATCAAAAGTTATCGGCTGAAAACGTTTTTTCAAGATGGCGATTGTGGCGTCACATGGATCTGTCAGCATTTTGTGATTTTATGCTCAGTAAGTGATCCTAAGCCTAAAAAAAAAAGGAATTTGGACCGGAAATTTAGTCCAAAGTTGACCCAAAAAAAAGTCTATTATTACTGGCCTAATAAGCTAGACTAATAATATGTTTCCACATCGAAGTCGGATAATGGAATTCGTTAATAATTTAATAAAATGATCGCAACAACAATGCTGCGTCGGCGAATCCATTGTCCGGTGACACTGCTACGTCAGCGATCGCCATAGAGTGAGTAATTCCTCCCTTCAGGAATGGGGACTATTTTAGCGCGTTCAGTGAAAATGTCGCAGGGCTGGTGAGATCCTCGTGCTTTTCCATGTTCATAGTTGGAGGTTGCTGCTCCTTTTCGGTGTTTTACTGCATTTCCATTTGTGTCGGCCAACTAGTATGATGATGACCAATGCACATGCACCCACTATGGATGTTTAAAAAGGACCCGTACTGTGTGTATCAGGGATAATGTAGAATTCAAATGGTGAAATATTTTTTTCAAATCCAGTCCAAGTCCAGTAGTTTCGGAGCCTATACAATTCAAACAAACATACAAACAAATATTTCCTCTTTATATTATGAGTGTAGATACAGAAAATAGCCATATAAATTTATTTCTTAACTACTAATTAAGCGGTAGGCAAACACTCATTCAGTACTCGGTCCCGTCATATTGTGTTAGTCGAATAACTGTGCTGTTTCTGCTGGACTGGACGGCGTATACAGTCATATATAGATGTATCGATTTGAAAGTGAAAGTGTGAATCACTACTAACGGTATAAGATGTTATGACTTTGTATATTAAGGTACCTAATAATAATATTACTATGACGTATAGAAAAAACTGATATTGAATGGAATAAAGTGATGAACGCGCCAGAAGCCCGACGGTTTGTTTATGTCCCGCGAACCGCTGACCGATACGCGCCGATGGCTGTCGACATGTGCAGTTCATAGACTAACATAGTATAATAGGAAAGTTCTGGGCCGTTATTCGCTATGACCACTCAAACAAGTAACGCGGCGCGCCGTGATATCTTCAAGGAATGACAATTTGCGATCATTCCAAGAAGATACCGTAACACGCCGCATTACTTGTATAAGCCTTCAGCTGTCGCGGAACATTGCGAATAAGGCCCCAGGTCTCAAAACATAGCGAACGTAGTGAATGGTCATTGCGAATAAGGCCCCTGGTACCTACCACGACCAGGGCTCTATTCTCTTAGCTATTGAGCGATCGCCACACTACTGCGATGCGTCTGCGATTGAACTGCCTTTGATGTCAAATTCGGTATTCTGTTAGTTCTAGTTCTCAATCGCAGTTATATAGCAATTGCATTGCTGCCTACCTACTGTACGTACATACCGTATGTCTGTGCTACGGCTTGCGAATTTTGCCAATGAATGACATTTAAAATTTCGTCCTGGGGTCATTTAATATTATTGATTTTGATACGGATTTTTGTGATTCTTTAAACTTAAATACAAAAATATGCGTGCACACTACTGCGCCGGGGCAGAGAATTTGGCATTGCGGTGGTACACACCAAGACGAGTTACTCATTTTGAACTAATTTAATTTGCTTGAAGCGCAATCACAATGTGAAATGCACACTACTATATACTCCGAGGCATAATATCTCGTATTGTGGTGGTACCCAGCAAGACGAGTTGTTGAATTAGAAATAATTAATTTTGTTTCAATACATTCAAGTTAAATTATGCGTACACAGTGCACACTACTACTTCGATTCAAAGTAACTGGCATTGCGGTGGTACCCAACAAGACGGCTTACTATTCGGAAATATTTTAATTTAATACGATGCCCTCAAGCCTTAATACAATATACATGCACAGTGTACACTACTACTTCGATAAAAGTAACTGGCATTGCGGTGGTACCCTACAAGACGGGTTATTATTCGGAAATCATTTAATTTATACAATGCCTCCCTTATTATAATATACGTGCACAGTGCAGACTACTACTTCGAGGCAAAAGAACTATCACTGGTGATAACTACAAAGACAAGTTCCGTAATGGCCCAATAATTCAAAATGTGCCTTCCAACCGATATTGAATTTTGCGTGCGCACTACTGTTACGAACAGAATTTCTGGCCAAGCCGAATGACATCTTTACTCAACAGTGGTGTGGAGATCACCATAACACATTATGAAACGAGCGTATTATGAACGTGTGCCACTGTAGCATCGCAATCGCATCACAGTAGTTTACAGAATACCATTTATTTATTTATGTCAAAAACTATCTGCTCACTATTTAGGTTCGATCGTGAGCCACCGGCTTGCGATCGATAGTTTTAACCTAAATAGCGAGCAGACTACGAAAACTGTCAAAATGACCATTTTCTTGCAATTGAGTTGTAATAACGCAGTTCAATATCTAAGAGAATAGGGGCCCAGGTAGCTACCAGGCCCACGATGTCACAGCGAGCACACATATCGCATCGCACCTTACTAACCTTCCGTAGCGCTCATCAGTCCGCCACGCATCTCAAAGGAAGCGCACGCATCTCATCGCCGCATAACCTAAGCTCAATTACCTATTTATATAAACATCGAATAATAAGACTACTGTGTACAGTGTTAAGTGTTAAGAATAAATAAACATAAATACAATAAACCAGTGATATGAATCGGCACCATCTCCGCTGCCCACGCTCTCGCCCGCTTATATGCGGGAAACAGCAGCGCTTGGGTTACCCTAACCACCGCGCCATCGGCACCAGGAACATCAGACGACCGCTGGTAACTCCACTGTTTTTTCCTTCCTATGTTCCTTGATCATCCTCGTAGTAGATTATTCCTAGGATATAAGGTACCTCACTTTGACGTACCATCTGTGTTTTATTTATGTTAAATCGTTGACACATATTAATTATGTAAAATTTTTGTAATAGTGTTTTTGTATTTATGTTTGTAATTTGTTATTTTAATTTATTTTTGTTTGTTTTGTGGGATATTTTATGGTTGGGATTAAGTAATCGACAGTTCGCTTTCCATAAACATTTATTGTTGTAAGTAGATACTACGATATTCATAGATTTGTTCCTCGTTGTTATTTTATTGTAAACAGGCATTTGTATATCTTTATTAAGTTGTTCAACTTAGAGTCATATGACGTCTTATATGTACGGGAAATGCATTGCTGTACTTTAAAATATTATGTGATATTATCTTTATATTATATTCTTATAGGCTACAATATGTTTTAATAGCCTTACTTGTAAATTGTATATCCTTTCTATTTATGTATAATATGTTCTACAATAACTCGTTATACCGTAAGAACTAATCATCTTATTTATCATTATTATTTAATAATAATACAGTATCATGATTATTTAATAATAATGATACGTAGGTGGGTGTAGGGGTTTTATTTAGATTTTATTTGGGAATACATTTTTTGAACGGTTATTTAAACATTCGAGAAGCTATTATAATCAGTTAAAAAAATGGGCAGTTATTTTTATCGACGGTTGGTTAATTTGTGCGACAGTAAAACACACAGTTATAAAAAAACAATTGGCTGGTTATTTAATCTTCTTTTGTCAATAAGCAAGCAGACGTAAACGTTGTCGTAAGCAGACTAATAAATAAATGACGATGACGATGGTAATATTTTAAGCAGTGATCGCATGTTACAACCAATAAACGTTGCGCCCCCGACAGCGCTGCAGCGGCCGATACGCAAGGCGCGATTAAACTCCTGCACGTCTTCTGCAAGTTACTTGGCAGTAACTAAAAATCCAGCGACACCGGAAACCTTCGAAATAATCCTAACTTATAAGTTATATAGGGCCACCAACCCAGTAATTGCGACGAAGAATGACGCCCGTATAAGCAGTCCGGCTGACAAGTCTGACGTTGATGTTTTAGGCCATGAATGGTAACAAGATACGCGTAAGCAGAGCTTGTTCGATAAGATTTACACGCCGATTTTTTTATCGGACAACATCCACACGAAGGTCTTAAGGGCCCAAACTAGGCAGAGCCTGTACTATGGTAACCCGTTGACTGATATACATACTTAAATACATATTACACACCCAGACACATCAAACAGACATGTTCATGCACACAAATGTTTGACCTGTCCGGGGCTCGAATCCGGGACTAGCGGCTCAGAAGGTAGGGGTGCTACCAACTGCGCCAACCGGCCTGTCAAGATCTGCACGCCGATTGCACGACTTCCAGGGGTTTCGAAGGGGAACTGGCGGGGCTGCGAGGCGAGCTCTGTGATTCGGCTATCCACCGCACCCCACCACCAGTTGGGGGAGTTCAGAGCCTCAGAGTTCGGTTGTGTAGTTGTTTTCTAACTTTCTCTGAGGTACGGAACGGCCACGGTCGTTTTCTAACCTCAAGCAGACTGTTAAAATCAACATTGACAGATCACTTAATCCTTAGACCTTACCTAATTTTCTTTGAGAAGAGAGAAGAAGAAGAAGTATGTTGCAGTCTGATTGGTCAAATTCATGTCAGATGCGAATTGCAACTGTTTACCGATCGATTTTGATGGTTAATAAGTTGCTACGCTCCGAGGTTCAGAGCGCTCGAGTTAGAACAACTGAGTGCTTTACCCTGAGGTTAGAACGGCGTTAGAGGGAAAAGTTGCACTCCAAGTGCGCTCTCACCGAGATTCTGAACGCGCCCTTGCACGGAGCCGCAGTGATGAGAATGACATAACATTCGTATGCGCCTGCGCTTCGGTACGACGAAAAAAGTGTGACCATTTGCCTTCAAAATATAGCTATAAACTACTGAAAAATAAACCTACCAAAATCACAAGTAAAATGTGTTGAATTGAAGTAGACGGTTATAAGCTAGCTTCAAGTTAATGTGGCAGTAAAATAATTCATGGCGGCTCGTGAATTTTCGTTGGTCCGGGAGTATAGTGCGTAGAAAATGTTGAGCTAATACAGCTTTCTGTTGAATTAATAAAAAATATGTTCACGAAAAACATTGGAACATTGTTTCTTCTGGTACTTAATTATTTACGCTACTAAGTACACATAACGATACTTGGGTTCATATTTAGAAACTATACGAACCACACAGCACACCACATGCTTGTGCCAGTTAAAGCCGACATTAAAATATGTTTCTATTTTTTCCTTTTGCCATTCTTGCATTGCCTTAAATCTACACTCGGTAGATCTTTGTTCGCTCACAACCTGTCACATTTTATAATAATTAATTTTATTACTAGTAGTTCTCCAAACAGTAGACCTTGCGAGCACAATCTTATCAGCGACAATCTTTCGCAGTCTGAGCATCTGCAGACGGTTCCACATGTTCTTGCCGAACATTACCAAAATCGTCCAGTTATTAAACTTCACAACCTATTATCTCGGAAACCACATGATCAGTTACAAAAAATAGTAGAACATGCATACCAAATTTCGTCAAGATTGGTCTAAAAATGCGAACTGTACAGGAAGACCAACATACTACCGAGCAAACATACGGACAAATGAAAGCCAATTTGGCCAGTTCAAGCAGAGAACTTTCGTTTGCTCGATCAATTAGTTTTCTCATTAGGTACATACTTGTTTATTTTGTATTAATTAGATTAAATGCATTTTAGCTTGTTTAAATGAACTTTCAATAGTGGGAAACAACACCAGCACGGGTTGTCAATAGCATAGAAAGGATACAATTTGACAGTAATATTATCTATCGTATTTTATTGCTTTCATGAATCTGTTCGCGATACCAATATTGCGGGCAGTCTTTTATCGATAATTACTGTCAAATTACCCATCAACAATCCATGGTCGCAGTGCCAGCTTAAATGATGGTTGAAACATATTTTAGCTAGCCGATTTGTGACCAAGATTATCGAAGAGAAATGGATTGTTCGAAATAATAATACATTAAATTAATAAACATAAATAGTATAATACAGCTTATAGTCAGAATTAAGTAGCACATTGTTGACTTCCTTTCTGATTTTAACGTAGACGCCATTCATGACTTGTGACTAGTGAATCATTCCGGAAAAATAGCACAAGTTTTTTATAGTAGAAATATTAAATTGAGTATATGCTAAGAAATGTATTTATAATGTACTACTTATTTAAAAGTTTAAACTAATCTCTTTTGCAAAAAAACGGACACCTTAGATTTTTTTCTCTACTTCAATGAAGAAGAACAAGAAATAGGTTTTGTTAATTTGACGATGTATTGGCATGTTTTTTGAAGCATCCTGGCATGATTCTTTAGGTTCCAAATTTAAAATTTGAAATTATTAAAAGAAAAATAATGATTATTGTGGATTATTCTAAAATTGCTATACTAATGGCGCGAATTGCTGAAACGATTTTTAACTGATTACGATATTTTAATACTTTTTGGATATTTTCTGCAAATTAAACAATTTAATCTTTCTTTTTACATTAAATACCACTTTTTGATATGAGTGATAAAGCGATAAGGGCCGGTAAAATTATAGCCCTAGTTGAAGAAGGTTGTTCGCAAACTTACGTGTCTCAGCGACTAAATGTGAGTCGTTCAACTGTCCAGAGGACTTGGCAACGGTATCAAGAGACTGGTTCGGTCAAAAGAAGACCCGGTTCGGGAAGAAAACGATGCACAGAACAAAGAGATGACCGCTTTTTGGTGAGTCAGGCGTTGCGTAATCGTAAGGCGTCAAGTGTGGACCTGAAGAAGAGCCTTGAAGAAGTAAGAGGAGTAGAAGTTAGCTTGTGGACGGTCGGGAGGAGGCTTTTGGCTGCCGATATCAAGAGTTACCGCCCAGCTCGGGGCCCTAAATTACTCCGTGAGCACCGTGTTGCTCGACTTTGGTTTGCTCGGAACTGTGCTTCATGGACTCTGGAGGACTGGAATAAAGTATTGTTTTCTGATGAAGTTAGAATCTCTTTGTGCGGAGAGGACCGACGCCGGCGAGTGCTGCAAAGACCACGGGAACGCTATGCGGAAGTGTGTTTCGAAGAAATCACTCCTTATGGCGGAGGCTCCGTTATGTTTTGGGCAGCAATTAATTCGACGGAGCGTACGGAGTTAGTTTTCATAGAAAATGGAACATTAAATGCACACTGGTACATAATGGAAGTCCTAATTCCATATGCACAACCCACATTGACTGCACTTGGGGAAGATTCCATTTTTATGGACGATAATGCTCGCCCGCACCGTTCTGGCGACGTGGAAGCGTACATGCAAGAAGTTGGGATCCGTCGTTTAGATTGGCCAGCTCGAAGTCCTGACCTCAATCCAATTGAGCATGTGTGGGATGTTCTAAAGAGACGGGTAAGATCAGTGCAACCTGCTCCACAAAACATCAGGGAGCTAAAAAGAGCCATTGCAGAAGAGTGGGAACGTATTCCTCAAAACGTTATTAAAAACATCGTGGAAAGCATGCCCAGAAGGATTCAAGCTGTGATTTTGGGAAGAGGAGGTCACACTCGTTATTAGGTTTTTACATTTGTAACTTTTTTTAATTTAAAAAAGTAAAAAAAAACTTGTCTGTATTGCCGACCACTTCTTATTGTTTGGGCGTGTACATCGATTTTAAAGAATCCATCGTTTTTTTTTCTTATAATTGCTCGAATTCACTTCACGCGCATTAATTTATACGACTATAAGTATACAGACTACGTCAAAGAAATAAATTTCATTTAATTAACTAAAATCGACATTAGAACGTAAATTTCCTTAGGTGCCCGTTTTTTTTTTGCAAAAGAGTGTATATTTAAGAAATGAAAATGTACCTAAAATAGTATGGTAAAGATATTGTAAAAGTAAGAAAACTATTCATGGTATAAAACTAACGACAGGTTGATAGGGCGGTACGTATGCCCAGCCATTTTTGGGTTGTAATCAATATAGAAAAAATAATTGAGATACGTAATAAAATATAAGACGAACATAATTAGTCTATTTCATTTTATTGTCATCCTGATTCTAACAGGATGAATGTTGGCGATTTGCTCTTATTATTGAAAATATAGTTTTCGTCGTAATGTGGCTGGTTTTAATATAGAAATAATTAGTATCATCCTTGGTAATACCAAGTATTGAAATAAACATCCATTACAAGGGAGACATATTGAAAATAAAATTCAAGCACTTACTTACCTACTCTTTTTTATTTCAGATCCAAAATGCCGTCCTGTATCTGTAACAAATGCTGTTGGTGGATCGACCTGAAGATTGGCTGCTTCATAATCGGGTACCTGAACTTGGTAAGGTACTTTTTCTGCTCAGCTGTTGGTAATGATTTAACTTCTTAAGGCGCGTCCAATTGCAAATGGTGCGCAGAACCTGATGTTTAGAAGCTATCCTCGCGTCTCAGACAAAATAAAAAAGGCCAGACAAAATTGAAATTAAATTAAAGTTATTAAAAATTAATCAATTATTAATAAATTTAAATTAAATGATAATTAAAACTTTACGTGTTGCTTCCACGCGCCGCGATAATTCAACTGACAAGCCAAGGCGTAGTTTTGTTGTAGGTTTTGTATGTAAATAGTTATGGTCATGCCGAGGCGTAGTTTTGCCGGCCTCACTTCTCTGTTCACAACATTCTGTCTTGATTTTTTTAATTTTGTCTGAGCCTCGCGTTCATTCAGTCATTTAACAAAATAAAAATATTGTTATAATTTCCAAACATATTTAACGTTTCAAATATCATTTTCAGTTATTAATATATACTGATTTCTTGTATTTCCAAACAAACTAAAACTTGTTTCGAAATTTGGTGTACACAAATGTATTAACCGTTAAAAATATGTATTGTGTTTTACGTTTTAAAATTTTTATAACACTTATTTTTATGTTATTACCCAGTAATTCAAAATACGATGAGAATTTTAGGAAGGGGCCGTGCATTGAGATTACGCGGCTGTTGGCAGTCGCCTCTTTAGTGCTAGATCTTATGGCGAAATTTCGTCAGAAAGCTGCACTTAGTGATGAAAGCAAGCCACTCTGCACAGCGATAGTAGGGACCAAAATAAGCGATTTCACCCGCAGCAGCGAAAGTTTCATCCCTTAGGAACAGAGGTGGCGCCACTTCAGAAAAAAATATTCAAATATTTCTACAAGCCAAACCACTGCACCGATTTTGATAAATTAGGTGTCAACTGAAAGGGAATCATGTTAGTTATTATACAAAAAAATATTAAAAAGTTATGCCTATAAAATTTGGCCAAATGTTACCTTTGTTTGGAAAAATATTGAGCTGATTGTCGGTTTTTAGTTATTATTTAAACAAAAATGTTACATGGGGTATCTGTTTATTAACTAATATTGTTTTCAATTAAAGACATTATTAGATAAATAAAACGGCATGTTGATATCTTTACGAACTACGAAGCTATAAACCAGAAACTAACTCTAAGAGTTCTTGGACAATTCCTCACTGGCAGCGGATGGGTTGGTATGGTGGCCAGCAGTGACATAAAAGAAAAAGGTTCTGCTGAAGCAACCCTGAAGGTAAGATACTAATTTCCTAGTACTATTTAGTTGGCAAAAACTACTTGGTATTATCTTTTAGTTACCTACCTATATAAAAAAAATATTCTACAGGTCGTCCATGTTACCAAGGCGCGAGCTATGCACCAAGTGTTTTTTTTTTTTTTGTTTTTTTTTTTAATTTATTTCGAAAAAGTTGCACAGAGTTTTTATTAAAATTTAATTGGCTAGCTATGTTATCTAAAGAATCAGTTAACTGCTGCCGAACTAGGCACTAAGCCTGTGTTTCAGCGTACAGCGCCCTCCCCACTAGATTGTTTTATTTACTAGCCTAGACATATTATAAATTAACCTTTTCCACATTTCTATACAATATAAATGTGACATCTACTATATATTTATACAAATTCACAATATCTTATATTTATACAGTTAAATTTAAACACAAAACTAACTTATATTATATTTATATATATGTTTTAATGAGTATCTACTTATAGCGAGTGTGTAGCTACTGTTCCTCTTTCTGTATTTTATGTTTGTGATAGGGTGTGTAGGGCGTGTGTATGTGCGTGAGGTATCATCGTGTACGTCAGCCTCGGACGAGTTGGGTTCACGGCGATGTCCTCGTGTGTGTGTGTTACTGGGTGTGCGGTGTGTATGTGCATGAATGGGTGTGAGAGGGTGTAGTTTATGTGATTTTTTGGAATTATACATTACTTGGGTCATATTACTTCTGTTGCTCAAAATTAACATCTGTAAAGGAGATAGTTACCTTACAACTTGTATTAATTTCTCTGTCTCTTCACAAGTTAACGTCTTTAACCATGTCGTGATTTTAACTTTAACTTCATGTTTCGATAATTTATATATGTTTAGGAATTTATTGAATTTATTGTAAAGAAAAGGACCTAGAAAAAATAAAAATCTTTTGATAAAGGCTGTGTTCAGTCGTTGAGGCAGTGAACAAACTGTATGATTTCGTCTACGATCTATTTGCGTCTGGGGATCATATATTAATAGAGCGTGCTGCTTTAGAATAATGCTTACTATAAATAATTGTCGAACTGTAAGAACATCACAAGATTTATACAAAAGTGTAGTATCAAATAGGATTGGTTTACCGGTACTAATTTTTAATGCAGCTCGTTGAGATATCTCAATAGGTCGCAAGGTTGTTTTAGGTGCACCTCCCCAAGATGAAATGCAATATGTAATTATAGATTGACAAAGAGCTAAGTAAATTTGTTTGACAAGTTCTGGTTTCGCAATTGATTTAAGTTTTTTTAAAACATAAAAAGTTTTACGTACACGTTTACTTAAGTTTAGGATATGTTCTTTGAAATTTAGATTTTTATCAATAATGATACCTAAGTATTTTATGGAAAAGGTTGATTCTAAGGCCTTACAATTACACGTTAATAAATTTGAAGAGAGACATTTTTTAGTATGAGCTAATAAATTATTTAAATTATTTTGACGAGGAACATTTGTTATAGAGAATGTGATATATTTAGTTTTTTCCGTATTTAAAGATAAGATGTTATCATACAGCCATGTAGTAACTTTATTGAATCCAATTTGAGCAGCATCGTAGACCTCGCACCATGTATTAGCAGTGAACATTAAGACTGTGTCATCCGCATATGAGATAAGTTTTCCGTTATCAAGGTTAAGGGAACATAGATCATTTAGGTATATTAAAAACAGAGTAGGACCTAGAATGCTGCCCTGTGGAACCCCATGCGTGACTGGTAGTCCATCACTAATGTGAGGGCCAACTTTAACGCTCTGACATCTATTAGTTAAGTAGTCCCTAAAAAGAGTAAGCTGATTACCCCTTATTCCTTTTTTTTTCAAGTTTGGATATAAGAATGGGCACAGAGACTGTATCAAACGCTTTTGCCAAATCTAGGAAAATGGCTATGCATTTTTTCCTTTTGTCTAGTCCATCTGATATAAAACAAGCTAATTTATGCACCGCGTCATCGGTTGATATACCACGGCGAAAACCAAATTGATTATTGCTTAGAATATTGTTTTGTTCTAAATAATTTATTAGTCTATTGTTCATTAAACGTTCGAGTATTTTGGAAATCGAAGTTAGGATAGATGTGGGCCTATAGTTGTTGATACAGTCTCTGTCTTCTTTCTTGTGTATAGGTATAATAAGTGACTTTTTTAAGTCTCTAGGGAAAATACCCAATTCAAAGCTGAGATTGAATATGTAAGTAAGAGGAGGAACAAGTAGTTCTCTATTTTCTTTTAAAAAATTATTGGATATTCCATCCCATCCAACTGAGCATTCATTTTTTAGCCCTAATATAAGTCTTTCCACTTCCTCTGTGTCTGTTTCTAGAAGGACAAAAGATTGCATCTCTGATTCTGGTATATTAGGTGTGGCCGCAGTTAGATTATCTGTATTCGTATTAGGTGCTATAGCTTCAGCTAAATTTTTACCAATATTTACAAAAAAATTGTTAACTTCATTAACTGACGAATTTGGAGAGTTACGGATACTTAGTAGCTCTTTAGGGTACTCATGAATAATTTTAGTGCCTGATATTTCCCGTACTGCCGACCATATTTCTTTGCTGTTGTTACCAGCCTTTTCTAGTTTATCTTTTTCATAAGATGTTTTAATTTTCTTAATGAGTGAGTTACAAAAATTCCTATAACGAGAGTAGGTTAGTTTTAAAATTTTATTATTTGGCGAGTTTCTGGATTTTTTGTGCAACTTATCTCTATTTCGAATACATCTAAGTAAGCCTGTAGTCATCCATGGTTTTATAATCTTTTTACGCCTAGAGTAAGTAAAATTCGTTGTGTTCTTTTTTATTGCAGTTTGTAACTGTTTAATCAAATAGGATAATGCAAAATTAGGATCTTTTGAGTTGTATATAGGTAATAAATCAATATTTATTATATCTTGCTTTAACCTAACGCTGTCTATTTTAGAATAAGTAGTTTTTGCATAGTTTCTAATCACATTGCGTTCTAAACATAATAAGGTAGGTCGGTGATCAGTGATTTTTGTAAGTGGTACAAGAGTGAGTGCTGGAAGTTCAGTTCTTATAATAACGTGGTCTAAGCAAGTACCGCTTTCTTCACTTGTCACAAAAGAGTGTGCTGGAAAGAGCCCGTGGTATGCTAACAAATCCAAGTACTGATCGCAATCTTCACTACTTTTCTCTGGGTTTATCGAAATATTAACATCACCAGTAATAATAATATTTTTTATAGAAGATAATTTACTAAGTAGATTATTCAGTGATTTCAGGAATGTGTTAATCTTTTTGAAAGAAGGAGAGCGATATATTGCTAATACAACGGTATTTGCGTCCAATTTAATTACTAAACAGTTTCCCTCCTCAAATTGTGGTTCTTCGTAGGAAAAACTAAGCTCTCGTTTTACATAGACCACGACGCCATCATTTTTATTGATGTTTATTTTTGAGTCAACTGAACTATATCCATCTAACATGGGTATTACAGACAAGCATTTAAGCCAGCATTCTGTCAAGACAAGAATATCGCAATCAAATTTAAGTCTTGTTAATAGAATTTCAAATTTGTTGATGTTACATCGGAGACTTCTTATGTTTTGCGCCAAAATAGAAAGAGTTTTATTAGAAAAAGGAAGAAATTGAATACATTTTTCTAGATCACATTCATATGCTGTAGACACTTCTGTGTCTAGTTCATCTGTTAAGTGAGTTGTGTTACCCATAAAGAGAGTAAAGGTAGGTTGATCGTGCTAACCTTTTATTCGTATCTGTTTTGTGAACATTATCAAAGTTGTAACTATATAGAAGAAATATGATTGTTTGTAAGTAGCTAAGATAGCATGGTGTAATACAAAATAATTGTGAGTATTTGAGCAGTGAGTGTGAAATATGTGTATAATTGTTTTTAAAGATTTTTCTGTTTTTGTATAGACGTATTATAAATATACATAACAAAAAATGTTTGCATATTACAGAAAATTTGTTGACAAAAATTAGTAAATTTTGACAAAAAATATACTTATTTATACATATCTTTTTAACTAGTACATGCATATTGTCTAGTCATGTTTGTTTACGTAGATTATCTAGATCCGCATCCCATTCTATCCTTATCTGTGGCATGTTATCCTCTTTACGTAAGTATACTACTCCACGCGAGGTCCAGCAATATTTATATCCAGAGCTTTTTTGAAAGTTGCGGGCCAAAAAGTATAGTCTCTGTGTTTTCTGTGTTAACGTCTCAGACACAAATATAGGTTTTGCCGGTTTCATATAAAGAAGATGTGTGGTATTAAGCTTGTCACCTTTAGGTTTATTTTTGTTAAAGCTCTTTACTGCTGTCAGAACTTTTTCCTTTAATAAGGTGGTAGTAAATTCCGTAATAACTGGCCTTAGCGCAGAATCTGCTGAATGAGTCCTGTACACATCTTTTATGTCTGATGTTTTAATCTCGATATTTAATGACTTTCCTAGTTTTTTAACGACCTCACAAAGTTCATCTTTAGACTCAGGTTTTTGATCTATTTTAGGGATATTTCGTATCTCAATACCAGACGATCTCGACCATTTTTCTGTCTTTTCTAATCTATCCTCTAGTTGGAGAATATACTTTGATTTTTCTTGAATCACTCTTTCTAGATGTTGAATTGTTTTAATGAACTCGTCATTTTTTTGGGACAAAAGATCAACCGTTTTTGTCAGATCATAATTTTGATCTTCAACAGAGCAGACATTGCTTTTTAGTTCGCTAAATTGCTCATCCTGTTTCTTAGACAACGCTGCCAAGGACTCCTTGATGGTGGCCGCCATAACAATATCCTGGCCGTCATGCTTTCTTTTTTTGTTGCGCGCTATACGTAAGTCCGGCTCAGAGTCATAGTGCACACTGTCACTAATAGTTGCTATAGTGCGCGTATCAGAATATGCAACCAACTGAGGTATTTGCGGTGGGCCCATTTCTGGAGTAGCAGGTGGAGTGCGCTTTAGTGGCATGTTGATACCAGGAGAACAGCAATCAAAGAGAGTTCTTAATAAATTGGAAAATTTCTATACACAAAAAAACTATCTTTATGTCTCAATAAATATACAGCAAGCAGATTTGAAGTCTAAAAATCACCAGGATTTCAGAAAGATGCAGAAGGTATTATCACTTGTTCAGTAGAAGTGGTGCATCCGAGGCAATCTGTCCACGGCGGCGAGTGCAGCGTATATCATACAGACTGCAAAAATCAAACCGCACGTACCAGGAGCCCAGAGTAGTTCAAAAGGTGTAACTTAAAATCCACAGCGACTAAATGCGTGTGACTGTGACGGTGTATAGGCGCGTGCGCGTCAGTACAGATCTCTCTTTCTTACTGCTTGGTAGGCATTGTATGTATACCAACCTGTTGCGCGCAGGGCGTTTACAATGCGTGTGAGTGGAAAGGTATATCGGCGCGCGCCCAGCAACCTGTTGCGCATGGGGTGTTTTCAACGCGTGCGAAAGGATCGGATATATCTTACTTGGCTGGGTGGCTTACCGCATTGCAGTTCCGTGAAGCTATATGACGCGTTCCAACCTCCTGTGCTTTGCTGCGCTCCTATTTTTTGGTCTTGATTTATGCGAAAAATATTTATTTAGTTGAATTTTATACAACTTGACACTAATTTTGCACACGTCTACTCAGTGACGAGGTCCAGGGGGGAGAGGAGAATGTCCATCTTCTTGGGGATGGCACAAAAGATCTCAAGAGGGATGGACTCCTAAATGGTCCCCTGCTATGCCAATTTGGTCAGAGTTAAGCCTCTTAGATCATTGCGGGTGCAGAACTTCCTGCGACACTATGCGCTGTAGTTGTCGCCGCATCGGCTTACCATGCACTCTGCAGTGCAAATTTTGCAAAGGCGGTTGTGTAAATCAAAGGAAAATAAAAATAATAATTATTGATTCACCATTCAAAATAATTTCCAAAAAAATTCAACAAGATTTACAATAATTCCCTTTTTTTCATTTCACTAGATACTTATTTAAAATTAAATTATTAAAGTTATTACACTAAATAATAAGATTTTGTTATTCCTTCTTAGTTCAAACACCATCATCGATCACGAATAGATCATGAAGAAGAGATTGATTAAATAAAATTATATATTTTTTCTTTTCTTTTGTTATATATATATATATATATATATATATATATATATATATATATATATATATATATACTTCCATTATTTCTAAAGTAACACTCCTAACTTAATTTTAAGAAATATGTATTTAAATAATATATTTTACATGCTTTATAAAATATATTCTTTTAATACATATTTCTTAAAATTACAATAAAGCGTCATCTGATACCTATATCATTGAAATCGGTGCGCCCGAGAAATTACTGGCCTCATTAATAATTTTATATCTCCATAATCGTTAATGATATTGACATGCAGTTTTCTTTATCACATACTGTATTTAATTGGCAACAATATGAATTAACAAAAAAATACCCCACGGATATTTATTAAAATAAAATTATGTAAACAGCAACTAAAACTCATATTTTTTTAAAATAAAACATATATTAGGGCGTTTTTACAAGTACGATTTTAAAATTTATTTTTTTGAGAATAGATTATGTAATTATCTTTCATTTGACACCTATTTTATCAAAATCGGTGCAGTGGTTTGGCTTGTAGAAATTTTTAAATATGTTTTTTCTGATGTGGCGCCATCTGTGTTCCTAAGGGATGAAACTTTCGCTGCTGCGGATGAAATCGCTTATTTTGGTCCCCACTATCTCTGTGCAAAGCGGCTTGCTTTCATCACAAAGTGCAGCTTTTTTTTCATAAGACGTAGTACTACTTGCGGAGGTGTGAGAGTCGATCACCTACCGCTCAGAATCAGATTCATAATAATGGTAGGTTGCTCTAAGATGCACCTTAAGTACTTCATTTTTGAACAGTTTTTTATGGCATAAGTAGCTAGCAAGATAGACAGTTTGCGATGCCTGTATATAAAATTTATCAAAAATGTATCGCTTAAAAATGGCAGGCCATGTTTAGATTAAGGCTCCGCAGTTTTAATAAAAAAATATATAATGATAGATTTCTTGTCGTTGCAACACCATGCATGGTGTAGGTATTGTACCTCTTCGGACAGATACAAAGTTTATTGCTAATATCAACCTTTTCGAAACTGAAGCGATCAAACAAAAACTTGTACTTGTAGTGTGTACTTGTAGTACAAATGCAAATAAATACAATATCTTTATTGCAAAATTAAAGTAGGTACATATGTGGTGTTAGAACGCTGCTTTTTGTTTTAAAATAACTGTACAAAAGGCAGTGTCTTCAAAGAACGGTTTTCCAAAGTCCATCGTAATCGAGAGATTAAAGCCATTCCGGTAATATCTTTAGTTTGTGTAAGGTATATATTTTAATCTTAACCGATACACTTAATTTATTATACAGAACCGGTGCTGAATGATTGTAATGCCTCCACGCAACTAGGCTCTTGTAACTTGCCAAAGGGCATTTATTAAGCACCCTAAAAACATACAATATATTATAAAAGTCATTTTGGCCCGTTAAAGCTTTGAGCACAAAGTGTTATTATCTGCAATTTTTCACAGTACTTCACAACCTATTATCTCAGAAACCACTTGACTAATTATGCTCAAATTCGAAATTCCTCTTGAAAATCAGGTACCTAATAAGTGTACTACATTTAATCAAAATTTGTCGGTACATAGCGCCACAGAAAACATCGCCCCTTTTAGGAAAAGTACACCCTTACCAAAAATTCCTGGCGACAAAATAACTCAACGAAATAGTAGAATATACATACGAAGTTTCGGTGTACATACCGAGATAGATTGAAAAATGTGACATGTACAGGAAGGACAACGAACAACCTAACAAATATACGGACAAATGAAAGTCCATTTGGCCATGAAAGAGAGACGCTTTGCTCGTTCGGTTAATTATTGGCTATATATTTATATTCGGAACAATTCTAAAAGATATCATCCTTTGTTCCATTAAACATTTAGGTCATTTAAATTCCTACAAACACTGTAAGTAGAAAGTTATTTTTATTATTTCAGTTCGTTGCCATCAGCCTTACCGTTTCAACTGTGCTTAGCGTGGTCGGTGGAGTGATATTCGTTAACGATAAACTTCCTGAGCATCATGAAGAAGGTGTCACTGTTGTTATCGTAGCCAGCATCCTTCTGATCTTCATGATTTTGGCTTTGGCCTACGCTATCGTCCTGCTCGTTGGATTGCACAAGGTAAAGATTATTTTTATATCTTTTATTAATTTGTATTAGGTCTCATACTTCTGTACATTTGCCATTCCTCAATGTTTATGTAATTAAGTAATGTTTATGTAATGAATTGTCAAATCGTTATTTTACATAAAGAGACCATTTGACAAACTTAAAATTTAAAACGTAACATCTGACAAATGTTTCATTTTATATTTATATTATTTAATAAATGTTTTATTAAAAATAATAACTTTTAAAATTTTACATTTAACAATGTATCGTTTGACAAACTATTATTTTTATTGTGGTTCCAACTTAAGGTTAGGTTCTGCGACAAAACCATGCGCAACCCGAGCGAGCTTTCCGCGGCAGCGGCCGGCAAAGCGCTCAAAACTAAGTTATGAATGATTCTCCAACACTAGTTTAGGTTATTTTTGTTGGTAGTTGTAATTTTAGTAGTGCACAACAAAAATTACCTACCCATAAACTACTTGTTGTGAGAGTGACACTTTATAAAGCGGAAAGATGTAAAAGAAACAATGTATGAAATAAAACATTAACGAAAACTAAAATACAATTCGATAATTTTACAAGATTTACGTTTGCGAAATATACTCATGCTTGTAATGTTTTAATGTAAGAGGTTTGGGAAATGAGCTGTTTTCCAAACGTTATATTTTTGTAAATGAATAATTTTTGTAATAACATGTTTTGGAAATTAATTATATACGAATAGTTGGATATAATGTAATATTTCATTTGAAGTTCGGTTAATTATAAGAGAGCCAGTTGAAGATGGTAGACCTATAATAGCGTTTGGCTATATAAGGGTAGTGCTTGGCGATACATTTACAAAATTGTTGGCATTATCTGTACCCATACCAGCAATAGGAAATACCATAGTATTATGTTGTAGATATCCTTCTCATGCTGTCTTCACCGCATGCATGATCAATTCGTTGTTTCACTGAATTATTATACCATCTACGAAGCAATCGAAACTAGTCGTTGAAATAATTGTGACTGCTCTAAATTTTTTAGGTTATTCTACTATCTTTTTCTAACTTCCGGCTTTGATATAGAATAGTGTTTCAAAGTCAGTTATATTGTTTCAGAACAAACCTGGTCATTTGAAGGCTTACCTGAAGTACAACCTGATATTTACAATAATATCCATACTCAACATTATCGTCAAGATCATGAATGTTGCCGACGTCGCCGGTACCGTGGTGGAGAACCTCCTGACGATACGTAAGTGTCTATAGTTCAAACTTTTTCAATACTAGGCAGCGAAAATGTTCAACAGGCTATTCAGGATTACAAACTTGAAACAGAAGAACTGTAACCAACACAATTAAATTAATTATAAATAAATAAATAAATAAATATTCCACAACTATCACACAACGCCATCTGGTCCCAAGCTAAGCAGAGCTTGTGTTATGGGTACTAGACAACTGATAAACATACTTATATATTTCTAAATACATAAATATTATAGATAAATTACACCCAGACACAGAACAAATGATCATGCTCATTACACAAACATTTGTCCTGGGTGGGAATCGAACCCACGACCTCCGGCATAGCAGTCAGGGTCACTAACCACTAGACCAACAGGCCTGTCTGTTGAATTGGATTTCTATTCAAATAACATCACAACGAATAAAATCATTCTAGATAAGATTTTACATTGTTCGACAAACATTCGTTTATGGATTGCGGTGTAATGCACAGATAAAACTTAACTCGTAACCTTAGTTTTATTGAGTACGGATAAGTTGATCGAAAGATCAAAGCTGCCCTTGAAAGTTGTGTCCCTCTTAGAGCTCTTACACGCGAGCGGTATGTTGCCAACGGCAGAGGTGACTGCAGCCGTCGTGCAGACGACGGCTGCTGCAGATGCGTCGACGGCTCAAGTTACCATTGGCAGCATGCTGCTTGCGTGTTAGAGCTCTTAGGTGTTTCAGTTATGAACGGAAAAAGGAAGAGAAAACTATTCCAATTGAATGCTAGTACAATCGTTCATTTACAGATTGTGAATATATAAGTAATTAGTAACCTAAATGTATGTTGGTTTATTAAATAATTTCTTTAATACATTAACATATCTTTTATTCATGACAGCTTACAAAATAATTATAAGGTTTTGGATATTTGACTTTTAAATTCGATAAATTGTCATGGTGGATTTACTATTTAGTAGATTTATTTATTTAGTGACAATGTGTCCTTACTTGTGCTTTCATATCCGTACTGAATTGATCCATGATCGAGCGTGTAATGATATAATAAAGCGAACGAATATCAAATGCATTAGGCATTATTCTAATTTATTTTATGTTGTGTCATTTTTATGAATTTATGAATTATGAAGTCTCTTATAAAGAGCACACTACAGTTTACTTTAATCCATGAAATTATAAAGGTAACACTTTCTGACTTTCTTTAGTGAGTACAATTTACTTTATGCCACTACATCCGCAATTTTGTAAGTATATTTGTTATGAATCATCAGAGTGCGAAATAATAGGATTCGATCATATTGATATCCAAGACAAAGCTAAAACTGTAAAAAAAACTACTATAAAAAATTCACATCTGAGGAATTTATTTAGATTGAGATACACCAGATCGTATGTAACGGTTTTAAACCACAATGCTTTGTTCATTCGTTCGTATCAAGTAGTTCAAAATCATGATACGCCGTCAAAGAAGTCGTCGTCAAAGTCTTTATTATCTGAAACTTGACCCCTAACGAAAAGAACAAAATATGTATTCTTATACCCCTACCTCAAATGTGTCAGACCAAACAACTGCACAGAAAAACGTGTAAAATATTACACTTCACGTGACCAAAATCTCCGATAGATAAAATTGATTTTGCTGTCAGTCAACGTCTTGGGAATATTTTTGTCAAAATTCCAAGAAATTTTCAGTTTTTAAATCCACTTTGTTAATGGGTCTATGGCATTTTATTGAAGAGACCTCATATATATCACAGTTTTAGTTGCGTTCTTTCAACTCCGTGTATTGCGTAAGGTGTTCTAAATATTATATTTCTTTTTGTTTTCAGTTTTGTCGATATACTTCTTCGTGGTAGTCAGGAGCATGTACTTCCAAATGAAGGATTCTTTCAAAAAACCTATCGTCTAGTGTGCTGCCTAAAAACTACTAATGACTATTACGAGTAGTCTCTAGGTTTAAAGCATCTATAATATAAGCTTTTATTTAGTTTAAGTTTTCTAATTAGGTTTATCTTACGTCTTCTTATCTTCTATGTCAACATTAGCATTATATGTTGTTGCTACACACAACAGGTATTATTATGATTATAATGCCTACGTGTGTGTGTGTGCGTATCATGTATTATTTTATTAATTACTCTAATCACAAAATTTAGTATGAGCCTATGATGCTCATCTCCAAAATCACTGAGGCACTTTTCGTCGAATTTGGCTGTGATTTTAATAACAAAGTGGGTAAACCCACTGATCTATCTACTCGTGTACGAAGATCTCAAAGTGTAGCTTGTCTTGCCCTACTGATACCAATATTATGTTTATTACTGATACCATTATTATATATTACACACTGGAGCTAAAAATAAGCGAACATTTATTATATCATTTACGAAATTGGCGATACAATAAATGTAAAAAGACAAGCCCGCGCTGAGTTTCTTGCCGAATCTTCTCAGTCGCGTTCCGATCTGGTTGTAGATTTAAGAAAAAATAAATGTAAAATGACTATTTGTAAGTGCCCCCGTAGGCCTATACAGAATAAATATTTTGAGTTTCAGTTTGAACACATTCCAGACATGAATATATTGTGTTACTCTGCTAATTTTAAATAGACTAAACTTTATCAAACACTTTAACAAATTACTTATGATACGAGTAAGCCATCAAATAGTTATCTGTTTTACATAAAGGTGTTTGTACCTTTATGTGGTAGGTACTACTACTCACACTTTTGTGTAAAATATATCTAACATTTACGGCCGTGTTTTGATAAAAATGTTTATATAAGAAACCTGCGGCCCGAGCATGGATGTCAAGATAAACTTGTCGATGCGATGAACTGAGAGTAGGGGAGAATTGGGGCTTCTGCCTCACACTCTCGCTTCGCTCGAGTGTGATGCAGAAGCCTCAATTCTCCAGCACGACATCGGCCGACCTACCGCATCGTATCATGTCATGGCAAGCCGATGCGCGATGCTAACGTGCTTAATTATTATCGGCGCGCGATAGCGCATCGAGTGTCTCGAGTAAGACACCGCGCGTGCCGAGGCGATACGCGATACAATGTTTTCATTTGCGTGAAAGCTATTTTGTTACACGACTGGTTGATGTAACTAAGAGATCTTTCCTGTGTAAAGGAGACTAATCAATAATATGCTCGCCTCTATTCGGTTTGCAATGCGTTTTGATACTGCTGCGGTTTGTATAGAGACTGCATAACATTATTTGTAAAACATTTGACTTATGTAGTAGCCTTACATGTCTATCTAGGTCACAGTTAGCTTGTTTTGTAATCGTCCATGTATTAAATACTAGAAAGATTGATTCATATAAAAAATCTCTCCAGGGGTTGCTTTACGGAACTCTAGTCTCGGAAAATAACATTAAATATTTATCCATCGTATCCACGTAAAATATAAATCCAGCCTTCGTCATTTCACTTGACTTCCAATGTTTTTATTTTTTAGGTCAGAGTGACATCGTTAGATTATGAGATAGTAAGATTTTATATTATTGACGTTCACCTGATGGCCATTAAACACATCTGCTCATAACAGTAACAGATCCACATAAAACTTTGATCGACAAGATTTTGTACCGCCCTGCGCTGCGCTCCACACCCTCGTAGGCAAAAGATGTTATGCCTCACAATGCCCAATAATTTCACTGTCTACCATGCACTTCAAACCAAACACAGCGATGCTGGCACATAGCTGCTTGGTGGCGGAATAACTCGCAAAGCGGTGGTGTCTACTCAGACGAGTTTTAGCATACGAAAAAATCACCTAGTAAATGCTAAGAACTTTTATAGTAGGTAGGTAAAACTAAACTTTAGATCTTTATAGTATGTGAACTAACAGTTATAACTGTAATACTTAGACGTTTGTGCGATGTTAGCAGCCAAGATTGATAAGGTTATTTTCAATTAAACAACGTAATAACTACAATAATAACCTTGAAGCGATGATAACTCAATGGTTGGCGTGGTCGGCTAACGTCCCGAAAGGCGCGGGTTCGAACCCCAACAATGAGCATGAGCTTTGGAGACAACATCGTGAGGAAACCATAGCATGGTGGTAGGGCATTTTCTAGCTCGTGATCGCCTGGTTAGCTACCACCCTCTTGTAGAAAATCTGTTGACAAACACCTGATGGTGTGTTCCGGCAGCCTCACTCGAGAGCCAGTGTGCCATTACAGCTGGTAACATTTGCCACCATCTTCGGCTACAGCGTCACATAACATCAAGTGACCTGGTAGCCAAATACCTAGACTGTGAACTGTAAAAAAAAAAACAAAACAAAAAGTGAATAGAATATTACTAGTTCTTGAAGTGTAGAAGTTGCTTTTTAAGGGGTATAATTTATTATGTGTCGCATAGATGTAATTAATCAAAATATAGTTTTAAATTCCCTACAGAGCCAAACAGTATATAGGGGCTTGTTTTTGGAACATTTTAAATTATCACTTTATGTATCTTATCTGTGAACAATAAGTAAAGCATAGACCGAGGTTTAAGGATAATTAAAAATTAGTTTAAGAATATTTAGCACAAAATTGTGATTTCATTATGTTTGTGACTGAAAATAAGGAAGGGCTATGCATCAAAATACCAAATAATTAGTAATTATTAGGATTTATTTCAAGATATGGGTGGTTTTAGACCAGATAAGTACATGCGACTTCCTTATAAAAATTTCGTCTCAGGTATCCGCGACGGCGAGGCGTCGCTAACATAAATGGAATTGTGAATAAAGCCTCGACCACGGTGCGAGCACTGCGAACAAGAAACGAGCCAACAGCACTTCGTCAGCGCCGAAGAAAAAGAACAAGACGGTTGAAAAAAACTCTGAAACTGAAGATTTGTCCCTAGGACAAAATTTATTTCTTGAGGTAAGATACATTTTGTTATCTATTTACATTATTTCATAGTGAGTAATATTATAATATATTATTTTTGTACTCAATTGCACTTATCACATATAAACTGAATTGAATATGGTGTCATTAAACGCTTGTGTATAGAGTGGTCTAAAATTAAAATATTTTGATACTTCTGTACTACGAGTGTGTGCGATATTTAATTGAAATCCTTACAATAACTTTATTTCGTATATTTTAGGAGGCGGTTGAAAGCAGCTTGAAGCAGTTGAAGCCGGTTCGAGCGGCATCACTGCAAAGCTTCTTGTCTCAGCGCGGGGCGAGCGGCTACACAACTCAGCGAGATCTCGTAAGAGCTGGTGAATACTACATCGAATTGAGGGTTTACAACTGTCGTGAAGCGGAGACCGAGCCAGCCGACGAGCGTTGGAAGAGAGCGCTCGTCACCCTCAAGCTGTGCACTGATGCAGACACAGCTGTCTGGCGCGCTGTGTCCAGCCTTGTGCAGGCTGGTAAACAAGAATTTAAATCTATTCAGCCTATTATGTATCCGAAACCGCGCTGATGATATTTTTACATTTTTATAAATAAATACCATATATCTTTCGATTTTATAAGCCTAATTTACTTACTTTTGTTTCCTTTACAGCATACATATATGAAATACTGAAATGTCAAATGCAAATACTGAAATACAAATATTGAAATTCAAATACTGAAATTATAAACTCAAAATTTGAAATGACAAAACTGATTTAAAACTTAATTCATATATTATTATTTTTTATCAATTAAACATTATTAAGCAGATTTTGTAATTGAATGTTTCAGTTCCTAGTTGATTTCATGGCTTGGCTGTAAAAAAATAATTAGTTAATCATAGTTGTTACGTACTTACCTTGGTTTATTTACAGCTCACAAATATCAAATACTGAAATGTCAAATGCAAATACTGAAATACAAATATTGAAATTCGAATACTGAAATTATAAACTCAAAACTAGAAATGACAAAACTGATTTAAAACTGAATTCATTTTTTAATTCATAATTGAATGTAACAACATTGACATTTCAGTAGCTAGTTGATTTTTGTGGTTTGGTTGTAAAAATATTATAATTAGTTTAACATAGTTGAAGTTAATTTAGCACTTATTTACATATCAGAAAAACAGAAATCTATGAACATAGCCTACTTTATCTTGCTCTTCTATAATTAATATGACTATGAAATTAATTCACTATTTGAATAAAATCTAAGCGTTATAACTATATAGAGACTGAGATTTACTATTTTGAATATTGATACGCGGGTCGCATTCTGAGTAGGATCAAAATGGTATTTTGTAATGAGTGCAGGGTTTATGTTTCTCACATATCTTCACATAAAAAGTCACTTTATCATAAATCAAAGTGTCTCCTTAACTCAGAGTTTCAAAATGTGCATATAATCGCTAGCGCCTTCAAAAACAGAATAGTGAGTTACAGAATAAATCCTGATACGGAAGATATCATCACAGCGCCTGAAATTTTCTTGAATAATATTTGCGCAACGGTCAATGAACTAATAAGAAAGTCCTTGTCTAAACACAATGCTTTAAAAGTCAATATGGAACTATTTGTGTCATATTATTTACCAAAAAACAATGAAAAGTCTATAAAGTCTTTTAACGTTCAATTTACTACAGTATTTCACAATACGGATTTACCTTCATTTTACAAAGAATTTTGTGAAAAGTTGATATCTAAATGCTCAGAATTTGAACAGTCAGAATCCGGATGGGCGATAGAATCTGTCAATTATTTAGAATTGAATATTAACAAATACAACCCATTAAGAGCGGGTACTTATATTAAATTACCGAATAAAATACAAAATACTAAGTCATGTATAAACATTAATAATGTGAATGATAAAAAATGCTTTTTATGGAGCATTATTGCGCACATGTATCCTGCAAAGAGAAATCCAAACAGAGTAACATCATATCCGCACTATGAAAACATTCTGAATATTTCAGGTATGAAGTTTCCTGTGAGTTTAAGTGATATTAAACTATTTGAGGAGAACAATCCAAATATTTCTGTAAATGTGTATGGCTTAGAGAAAAACTGTGATGTGTCCGGACCTCTTTATAAAACAGCTCATCGAAAATTAACACATGTGAACTTACTTTTAGTGCAAAATCATAGTCAAAACCACTACTGCTTGATAAAAAATTTTGAAAAACTTATACATAAGCAGCTTACAAAACACAGAAGCAAAATATTTTTATGTGATGAGTGTTTTGTTTATTTCGAATCGCAAGAAAAACTTTATGGCCACATTTGTGCGCGAGTTAAAACAGTATTGCCTCCTTCAGGAAGTAAGTTATCGTTTTCACACTTTGAAAGAACTCGAAATATCCCAATTGTAATATACGGTGATTTCGAAAGTTTACTTAAAGAATATTCTGATAAAAACAAATCACAGCATGTTGAAGGAATACAAATACATGAAGCCACCTGTTTTGCTTATTACATATGCTGTAAATCTAGACCGTCTCTGAACAAGTTTGTTAGTTATCGAGGTCCTGACTGTGCAAAAGCATTTGTTGAAACTCTTTGTAATGATGTAATGGAATTACACCAAATATTATCAACAAATGTAGATATGGTGTCATTAACCGAAAATCAGAAAAAAACTCACGAAAGCGCGACTGCTTGTCATCTTTGCAAGAAAGCTTTTATAAAAGGTGATATAATTTGTGCAGACCATGACCATTTTACCGGATATTATCTAGGCGCTAGCCACAATACGCGCAACTTAAACGCGACAATATGTAAATTTATTCCAATTATATTTCACAATCTTACCGGATACGACTGTCATTTATTTATTAATGAATTGTCAGCTATTGTTGGTCGAATCAATTTAATCCCAAAAACAAAGGAAAAATACATATCATTCACTAAGTTCATACCTGTTAATGCCAAAAATGCTGCACAGCTAAAATTTATTGATTCTTTTAACTTTTTAAGTTGTGGATTGGATAATTTAGCAAAAACATTACATCCTGATGATTTTATTAACTTGAAGCACTTTTATCCTGATAAAAAATCATTTGATTTATTGCGTAGAAAATTGCTATTATTATGTTAATTCTTTCGAGCGATACAATGATATGTGTTTACCGGAAAGAAATTGTTTCTTTAATAAAATGACATCTGAAGAGATTTCGGAAAAAGATTACGAACATGCTAAAACTATTTGGAAAGAGTTTCAAATACAAGATTTAGGACAGTACACTGACTTATACTTAAAATGTGATGTTTTACTGTTATGCGATGTATTTGAAAAATTTAGATCAATGAGCCTGACTCATTATAATTTAGATCCTTGTCATTATGTATCCTCCCCATCCTTAAGTTGGAACGCAATGTTACTGTACACCAAAATTGAGCTTGATATGATTTCCGATGTTGAAATCTACCAAATGATTGAAAAAGGTATAAGGGGAGGTCTTGCACAATGTAGTCTACGGCATTCGAAGGCAAATAATAAATACTTGTCTGATTATAACAAAAATGAGCTAGATTCCTACCTTGTATACCTTGATTGTGTAAATTTATATGGCTATGCAATGATGAAATGTCTACCAATCAAGAATTTCAAATTTTTGACAGATGACGAATGTATAAGATTAAAAGAGAATATTAAATTTATATCAGATAATAATAATCAAGGGTACATACTTGAAGTAGATCTCGAATACCCGACAGAGATTCATGATTTACATTCAGAATTACCATTTGCACCTGAAAAATATATTCCGCCTAATGGAAAATGCGAAAAACTAATTGCAAATTTGCATAATAAATGTCAGTATGTTATACATTACACACATTTAAAAGAGTGTTTAAAACATGGTCTAAAGCTCTTGAAAATACACAGAGTTTTAGTTTTTGATCAGAAAGAGTTTTTGAAACCTTACATAGAACTAAACACAGCACTCAGGCAAAATTCGTCATCAGACTTTGAAAGAGATTTTTTTAAGAAGCAAAACAACTGTATTTTCGGTAAAACGATAGAAAATAAAAGAAATCAAATTGATGTTAAACTTGTTAATGTTTGGAAAGATGTTTCAAATAGAACCAATAAAATATGTGGCGCTGAAAAATACATAAGTGCTCCGAACTTAAAAAATTTGTCAATTTTTTCCGAAAACTTGGTAGCTATTCAATTGCAACAAAGTAAAATAATCTTAGACCGCCCAATTTATATTGGTTTTACAGTTCTTGAGCTTGCCAAAACCCATTTATACAAGTTTCATTACTCAGTCATGAAAAAAATGTATGAAGAAAACATTCAACTTTGTTACACAGACACTGATAGTCTTTTATATTTGATAAAAACTGAAGATTTTTACAAAGATATGAAGGGCAGCCTACAATATTTTGATACCAGTAATTTCAGTGATAATAACTTGTACACCATACCTCGCGCTAATGCTAAATTGCCAGGCTATTTCAAAGATGAATTAGGCGGTAAAGTTATTTCTGAATTTACAGGATTACGTGCTAAGCTTTATTGTATTGATACTGAAACCTCATCGATCAAGAAAGCTAAAGGGGCAAAAAAGTCTGTAACCAAAAACCTTACTATGGAAAAATTTAAACGATGCCTATTTAAAAACGTAGATATTAGAGATGATATGTATGTAATAAAATCTAAGAATCATAGAGTCTTTACCCAGAGGTTAAACAAACTGGTGTTAAATAAATCTGATGACAAGAGACAGATTTTCAAGAATACTGTGAATACCTTACCTTGGGGCCATTACGCCAATATATTGTAAATTTATAAAATACTTTTTCATTTGTAATAAACTAACGTGTGATTATTACTTTTAGGTTAAAAAGTATTTTACTTATTATTTCAAATGTTATCAGTTACTGTAATAGAATTTAAATTGAAGTGTTTATCTTATTTTGTAATCTTTAATAAATAAAATTGTACTTAATTATCTAACATTGTGTTTGCATTTATTATCTATTTCCGCTGACCAACCTAAATACTTAATATTATAAGAAATTATTGAGATAAAACAACCAAAATACATGATGCCAGTTTATTTTTCAATTACAATAATTTATGCACAATTAAATTAATTTTAATGGATAAGGAGAAATATTTTTCATAAGTCACAGTCGTAAAGTTTTTTTCCTATTTGTCTTATAAGTGAATTTGCAGCATCCATTATTACATCATAGTTATGGTTTTCTTCAACAACATACTGAGCGCTTACACTCGAATTCTCACTATCACTATAGTAACTGCTATCATCTTCTGGATTCTTGACATCATATATACAGATCTTGATTAACTTTTGACCCGTCTTCAAATGAGTGCGACGCACAATATTTGTTGTTATTGAAAATGGAGGAGATGCAAAAGATTTTCTCTTTCGAAAAGGCTTTCTTGGTTTTACGAGCGATTCTTCCTTATCAGTATTTTGAGAATTTTTAGTTTCATGAGTTGCAATTTTTGTGAAGTATCTTGAAGTATCATCCGTATCTTGTGCATAGTAAAATGGGTTGATGATAAGATCTTCGCACTCTTGAGACATATTCACCTAAAAAGAGAGAAAATTGATTAAAGTAATTAATATTAATTCATGTTAAAGTATGTAGTTATTATTACAAGCTTAATTATTATTTTTTAATCAATTCAAATATATTTTTTAAAACTTACTTAATTTTAATGTGTTTGCTGAACAAATGTGAAGACGAGTGTCAGCTGCAAATGTGAGCAGTGAAATAATGAAATGTTTTTAACAGGATAATACTTGAACTTTCGCGGAACTACATAAATGGCATGCGCATATTAAATATTATTTATTACTGTGATGTGATCAAATAACCCCGATAAAATGGATCAAATGAATCATTACCTGGAAATGTAGAAACAAAATGATGGTGTAATTGGAACATATGTACATAATAGCATTACATTGCATTCGAGTAACAAATACGATGCTATTTAATAAGAATACGCTGTACACCAGTATCAGACATCATTATGAAGTTGGTCAAACAGCCCACTACCTTAGAAATTAATGATATAGAAATGAGATCACAACCCAATACTGTCAGACACAGCGTTTTACTCCCTAACACCATTCGCTGAATAATTTGTGGGCCATCGAATTGTGGAAAAACCAACGTTATGATTAACATGTTATTGCATAAAAATGGACTTAAATTTCAGAATGTTTATCTGTACTCAAAAACAACGTATCAACCAAAGTACTGTTTTTTGAGTGAAGTGTTCAACTTGATTCCTAATTTAAATTATTTTATGTTTAAAGACAGCAAAGATGTCGCTGATCCTGAAAGTGCTCTACCAAATTCTGTTTTTATTTTTGATGATGTCGCATGTGAGAATCAAGTAAATATTCGCAATTATTTTTCTATGGGGCGACATAAAAAAATTGATTGTTTCTATTTATCCCAGACTTATTCTAAAGTTCCGAAGCAGTTAATACGAGATAACGTAAATTTGTTAATTGTTTTCAAGCAGGATGATATTAACTTGAAACATATTTACAATGAGCATGTCAATACTGATATAGACTGGTTACAATTTAAAAAAATGTGCTCTGAAACATGGAAAGGACGACACTCGTTCTTAATAATAAATAAAGATAGCGAGTTAAATAACGGTAGATATAGACATGGGTTCGATACGTTTATTAAATTTCAGTGACTTTATATAGAAAATACATGCGTTTTATATATTCAGTACAACAGCTTCAGTCCAAATACTGGTTGTGAATATACTAAACTTCTAACATGGAAAAAAATATGAAAAAGCGAATACTTACGTCAGTCAAAACAATTAAACAAAAAATAAAAGCTATGAAAAATAATGAAGATACTATCAACTATAATTTAGATAAAGTATTTAAACCTCTTATTGACCCTTTGAATAAAATTGCTGATTGTAAGGAAATTAAGTCACCAATCAGTGATAAATCTACTCTTTACACAGATGTGGCAAAAAATTCCTCAATGCTCTCTAATGATTCTAGCGATATAAGTGAAGATAACTTTAACGATGATGCTAGTTCGTATAAAAGTGTCAATACAAACTTATCGTATGATGGCAACAAGAGAGAATATTTGACGCCGGTTAAAGATGAAAAAATTGTGACCATGCTAAATACCCCTTTAATGTCTATGTTAAACAAAGATAACTTACTTGAGGAAAATAATAGTTTAAATGTGCCGTTTGGTATACGAAGTGAAAATAATAAATTGTGGATGGGTAGCGTACCAATTTCTTTTAAATTGATTGGCACTCACTCTAGTGGAATGCAAATATCTTTGATTTCGATAGGCGATAAAAGTTATGAAATAACAAACGGCATTAAAGAGCTATTGTTTAAAAAGAAACCAGACTTAAATTTAGTTTCAGAACAAGACCGGATTACTTACAAAGACATATTAGAAAACACTCATGCTCATAAACGAGATTTTAAAAGTACTAGTCAAATAAAAGGTGATAAAGGAATGAAATACAATCAAATAATTAAACCATTATTTTACGAATATGATCAACTCTTAGAAAATAAAGTTATTAAACGTGGTGGTAGTTTACCTTGTTTGAAAAAATCGTATAAAAAGAATACTGATTTTATTTATTGGGATGATCCTAATGAACTGATCGAAAGACTTAAACTATTAGTAGCATCCAGTGATGCTGGTAATACTAATCATGACAATGAAATTATATCATTAATAGAAGAATTGAAAGAAGCAGGTATAATTAAAGAATAAAATGACAACATTCAATGGAACTTGCTTAGTTTCAACATTCTGCTCAAACATGAATGTCGATAAATTCGGTCTCCACATATACAAAAAACGTAAAAATAACTACGGTTTTAATATAGCTCCAGAATGTGTGATAAAGCAAATTGATGCAAAAAACTTAGATGCTCAAAGTAAAAGACTTAAAAATCTTGGACACCCTCAGGATTCATGTGATGCTGTAACCAAAGATTATGTTGACAAATGCATAACTGACCTCTGGAACAAAGTTTCAACGAACATTAAATTAATTACAGAAATAAGTAACACATTAACTAAATTAGAAGACCATTTTCAAAACAGTAATAAAAATGAGCAAAAGAAGCGTAGTAAATGAAATTCATAAATATGCAAGGATAAATTTTCCCAGAAGGCATGTTGTGATGAGAGATATTGATGATCTTTGGCAAGCTGATTTGATAGATATGCAATCTGTTTCAAAAATAAATGGTGGCTACAATTATATTTTAGCAGTTATTGATACATTTTCAAAATACGCCTGGACGATTCCACTGAAAAATAAAAATAAAGATTCAGTTTCCGAAGCATTTCAGTCTTTATTACAAAAAGGTCGTATCCCTAAAAATTTGCAAACTGATCAGGGCACAGAATTTTACAATAATAAATTTAAAATAATACTTAATTTGCATAATATAAATCATTACTCAACATACTCTACAAAAAAGGCGTCTATTGTTGAAAGGTTTATTAGAACTATAAAAAATAAGATTTACAAAGAATTCAGTTTACAAGGATCTTACAAATGGAAGGATGAACTATTGGACAAAGTAATCAAAATTTACAATAACAGCGTTCATAGAACGATCGGTATGTCGCCAGCGCAAGTTGGAGATAACAATAAAGATCTTATATTGAAAAGGTATAATGAAGTGTGTAAATGTTACAACAGAAAAGAAAGCAACATATTGAAAAATGGTGATTTTGTGCGTATTAGTAAGTACAAAGGAACATTTGAAAAAGGTTACACCCCAAATTGGTCCACTGAAATTTTCAAGATTATCAAAGTTCAAAAATCTAATCCCTATTCTTATTTAATTGAAGATATGAGACATCGCCCCATATTAGGCGCATTTTATAAGCAAGAACTTCAAAAAACTGAACACCCTGATGTATATCTTGTGGAAAAAATATTGAAAAGAAAAGGAAATAAATTATATGTTAAATGGCTAGGCTTTCCATCTAGTGAAAATAGTTGGATGGATATAACAAACAAATTATAAAGTAAGCGCATCATGAAAAATTAGTCAGTTTCTATTTGGTTATGAAAGAGAATAGTCATCTTAATAGTTTGATTAACAAACTGCCCTTCGAACTTCACCTGCCTGGGTATAATTATTGCGGACCAGGAACTCGATTGGCAGAAAGACTTGCTCGAGGAGATAAAGGAATAAATCAGTTGGACGAATATTGCAAACAGCACGATATAGCTTATAACAAATCATCTAATTTGGTTGACCGGCATAAAGCGGATATAATTTTACTTAAAATGGCTAAAAAGAGAGCAACATCTTCGAATACTAGCTCTGGAGAAAAAATTGCTGCTAATTTAGTTAATACAGCTATGCTAGCAAAAGTTAGTGCTGGAGCAGGACTAAAAAAGAAATTTAAAGCTATTGTATCGCACACAAAAAAACATATTCGTAAAATGAAACCTAAGTGTCAAAAAAATGGCAATCGAATTGGCTTTTGCTGCTGCCAAAGAATTGTCCAAAGATTTGCCTATTCAACTACCGCGTGTTATACCTGTGCCCAAAACAGGAGGCTTTCTTCCTTTAATACCAATTTTTGCAGGATTATCTGCTGCTGGAAGCCTCGCTGGTGGTGTTTCGGGAATTGTAAAAACTTACAATGAATACAAAGCTGCGAAGAAACGTCTTTTAGAATTAAAGAGACATCATGATAAAATGGAGGGGTTAACCATAGGTAAAGGTTTGTGTATAAAACCTTACAAAGAAGGGTTAGGAATATACATAGCAAAAAAAAAAAAAAAGTCCATATATTACCTAAGCGAGCTCTTACTAATATAGACCTAATGAAATATTCTAAAAATATTCCATACTTTAGAGGTGTTTTTATGAGAGATGGATTACCTCAAATTCCATTTCCTATTGAATGCGGTATAATTAATTTGGACAGCTCACAAAATTCTGGTACACATTGGGTGGCGTACACTAAAATTAATGATTGCGTTGAATATTTTGATAGTTATGGAAACTTGAGGCCGCCAAAGGAATTTATTAGGTATATGAAAAAGTGTAAAGTTATCTATAATTACGATAATTTTCAAAAAAATAATTCGTATAACTGCGGTCATCTATGTCTAGGGTTTTTAAACAAATTCTGGCGCAAACTCAGCATTTTGAAATAACGAATAAATAGCATGTTATAACTATCTTTTTTCAGTCTTTGTAATATCTCTGTTCAGCTCAGGACAATGTCATTCACTTTATCATTTTCCGGAAGTCAATCTGTGTTAGAAACAACGTTTCACCCCCCCTTAGTTTTAGAAGAAAGTTATGAGTGTGGTTTATTATATTTTTCTGTATTTAATGGTATACCTAACGTAACTAGCAATAACAATGTGTTTATTTATGGTGAAAATAATAGTCAAATTCAAATACCAAATGGTTCGTACGATTTACAAGATATTTATGAATATATAAATAATAATATTGACTGTGAACTCAAGATTGAATCGAATTGCAATACTTCAACAATATCTATATTCTGCGCAAAGAGTATCGATTTCCGAGCACCGAAGAGTATTGGGAGAATCTTAGGATTTCGAAAAGAAATACTAGAAGCAAATAAATGGCATGTCTCTGTAAACCCAGTCAACATTCTTCCAGTGACCGTGATAAGAATCGAATGTGATTTGGTGCAAGGATCTTACAATGATGGCATATCATCTCATATAATTTATGAATTTATACCAAACGTTTCACCAGGCTATCGATTTATTGAAAAAGCAATAAATGCCATATATTTTCCAATTAAAAATAAGAACATTGCATCCGTTACGGTAAAAATTATTGATCAAAACGGAAATAACATTAATTTTGGTGGAGAGAATATTCAAATGTGTCTTCATTTACGAAAATCAATATGATTGTATTTAATGATCAAAACTCTAATATAACATCAAAAACAAAGTTAAAAAGAGCTATTCTAACAGAAACACTCAAGAAACAAAGACGTACCAAGATATCGAAGATTACAAAAGAAAACAAAGATTTCTTACGAGCTCTTGGTTTCAAAATATGAGTATCTTAAATATTGACGATTCACCCCATTTCGATAACTCTATCGAGGGTTACGAAATTCATACCTACAACCCATATAGTAATAGCTTCAAAGAAAATGATGAAATCCGTATATCGATTCATCAGCAGGATATATACGTATTACCATCTTCAAGTTTTATATATATTGAAGGACGCGTCAACGTTTCTATGAAGGATGCCTCAGGCAAAGTTGCAAAAAAGAGTTTGAAATTCACAAATAATCCAATAGCATTCCTGTTTCAAGATATTCGTTATGAGATTAATGGTATAGAGATCGATCGTATTAGAAATGTAGGAATTACTTCTACAATGAAATCATACGTCTCTTTGAACAATGGAGACAGTAAAGTAGCAGCCGTATGGGGATGGGATATGAATGGGTTTAAAGTTAAAGATGACTCCTTTAGTGTTCTGATACCACTTAGTAAACTGATAGGGTTTGCGGAAGATTATAATAAAATCATTTTAAATTGCAAACATGAACTCATTATGAGTAGAAATAATACTAACAGAAACAGTGTTATCTCTGATCAAAATGATACTATTCAAATTGATATACTAAGGGTTCAGTGGAAAGTGCCACATATTAAAGTATCTGATCATGAGAGGCTTTCTTTATTAAAATATTTAGAAAAAGACAAACCCATACATATAGCTTTTAGGAATTGGGACTTGTATGAGTATCCTCTATTACCCAAAACTACAAAGCACTCATGGTCTGTAAAAACAGCTACTCAATTAGAAAAACCAAGATATATTATTTTTGGCTTACAAACTGATAGAAAAAATAATATAGCCAAAGATAGTTCTTTATTCGACCATTGTCACCTAACAAACGTGACATTGTTTTTAAATTCACAATATTACCCTTATGATTCGTTAAATATAAACTTTGGTGAAAATAGATACAGTATATTATATGAACTGTATACTAAATTCCGTCAGTCGTACTATAATCTCCCAACCGATCCGTTGTTAGACATAAGAGAATTTAAAGAAAAAGCACCTCTGTTTATAATAGACTGCTCAAGGCAAAATGAAAATCTGAAATCTGGCCCTGTAGATGTTCGTTTGGAAATAGAAAGTTCCCAAGATATTCCCGATAACACAGCTGCTTATTGTCTTATCATCAACGACCGAGTTGTTGAGTACAAGCCTTTGAGTAATATTGTGCGTAAAATATCATGAGTGTGTTTGTGGACGTGCAAGGATTCAAAACGGACTACAATGAATTCATAATAAAAGAAATAGCGATAAAATCTGGTCAACAGTTTATTACACTCCAGTTTAAGCCACCATTTTCCTACAACGAATTAACAAATACAGAAAAAAAGAATGTTTGTTGGATAGAACGAAACAGACAGATATTTTGGGATGAAGGATTTATACCATATTCATATCATACAATTTATATTAGAGGACTCATAAAAAATAAAACTATTTACGTTAAGGGCTTAGAGAAAGTGACATGGTTGAAGAAAATTTTAGGATATAATATGGATCAAAATTCATGTATTTTTAATCTAGAAGATAAAGGTTGCCCTAACCTGCTTAGTTTATATAAAGACTACAAGTCATGCTTAGATGTATATCGATGTATAAATCACTCCTCGCATTGTGCTTTACAAAATGTTACTTGTATGCAAAAATGGTGCTTAGAAAATAAATGTTTTTGAAGAAACCAATTTTATTTTTAATTATTAATTCCTCATATACCCTACCCTACTAGAATAACTCGCTCTCGCTTCTAAGATGCAGCAGGTTGGTTGTAGAGAATAAATTATTTTTTAAGAGAAGTATCTTTCAACTGATTGAATCAGATCATTCATTGAACAGAACCAGTTCAGATCAGATAGATAAAGTACAAGCTGTTCATGAAATAACAGACTCAGTTTTAAATGGTTGTGACCCGATCAGATATGGTTGACCGATGTCACGCTGGATAATTAGGACTATCTGCTTCACTTGCTTCTACGATGAAGCAGGGCGGCCGATGTCGTGCTGGAGAATTGTGTCTCGAGCGAAGCGAGAGTGTGAGGCAGAAGCCCCAATTCTCCCCTACTACTGAGTTTTGTCAGCTATCGAATCTTGTATCTTGTATGTATCTCTATATCGCAGGCTGTCTTTTACCGATAATTTTATCCTATCGATAATCCATGAACGCACTATTGTACCGATATATTTATAGCGGTATCCTGTCATTTTACCGACACTTAATTTATAAATTTTCGGTTCACAACCAACGTTTGATAAAAATATGAATTGTTAAATCATCAACAAGAAAATATTTAGCAAATGGCTCATTTACTAAATCCATAATTCGACAAATGTACATTTACGAGACATCTGATAAACCGTTCATTTAATACTATATTTTTTAATAGTTGTTTATTAAAAAATAATAACTTCACAAATTTTACATTTTGTAACGTTTCGTTTGACAAACTATTCTTTTTCTATTTACATTACATATCCAATGTTTGAAAAAACCTCTTTCTCACTTCAAATAAACTATTTTTAAAGACAAACAAATAATTAATACTTATAATAGGTACTTATAACATTTATTTGTTAATAGTTTATGCTAATCACAAAGTTTGGCGAAACGCTCAAAGCTAAGTAATGAATGAGTGTGGCTCCACTCCTAGGTTAGGTTATTTTTGTAGGAAGTTGGATAGAGTAGTGCACTATAAATATGACCTACCCACAAACTACTTGACCTACTCTTTGTAAATATGAACTTGTGAGAGTGATACTTTGTAAAATGTGAATACCTATGTAAAAGAAACAAAGTATGATGAAAAACTGAGCGAAAAACAAAATATAATTAAACAAATTTTATTATTACGTTTGCGAAATAGATGCTAGTAATGTGACTGTTTGTGAAACGAAGCATTTATGAAATAAGTAGTTTTTCAAACGAGCTGTAATGAAATGAAATGAAATAAAATTTATGAAATCGTTTATCCTGTATAGGCCTACTTCTATATAGGGCACTTATAAATTGTCATATTAAATTTACAATTTAAAAAAAAATTATCGACAACCGGATCGGAACGCGAACACGACTGAGAAGATCCGGCAAGAAACTCAGCGGGCTTGTCTTTTTAAATTTTTTGTATCGCCAATTTCTTAATGTATGTATGTATATCTTCTTAATGTATTCGAAACGTTGTTTGTAAAATAAATCATTTCTGAAATAACATGTTTTAGAAATGAATTGTATACGAAACGTTGGTTGCAATGTAATATTTTGTCATACGTTTATCGGCGAATCATTAGGGACTCATTTTTAGCAGTAAGCATACTTTGATAAAACATATTTTGTTTATATTTATAAGTACCTTTTTAAATATAATAAAAATAAGTACAAATGTCAGAGCCACAAAAAAGTTGTTGGCATAAATTATATTGATAATATATTAAAGATTAATCCATATTTCTCTTATGTAGTTTTTATACCTTTTGATATACATATAAAACGAAATTTTACATTTAGTAACTGCTAGAGCTACTATCCGGAACCGCACTTAAGGCGAGGCTTTCCACGAACTTTAGGTATTTTACGCTATTTTTCCCAAATAGTGCGGCCTGAGGTAGCGTACGTATGGGGAGAGAGGAGGGCTTAGTATTCATTTACGCGACACAGGTTGTGAGTGACGCGCCACGCTCGCGTCGTATCGCGCGCTCGTCAGCCACGTTTTGTAAAATGGAATCAGCATAGATCCTGCATTTGCACATACGCCGGGAAAATAAACGGGTTCTGTAGGGGGTCCCGCAGTCAGTAGTGTTTATATATCTATACAGGTTGTTAGGGTAGTTGTGTAACTACCGTTTTTCATTAGATAACAAATGCAATATAACACAGAATAATTTAATTTTTATATTTAGGTGTATATAATAATATGGTTATAACATAGTGATAACAAGTTTAATTATTAATATAACATTGTGTATAAATTTATATGCACTAAAATAAAGGTTCAGAACTATATATCTAACTACACGAGTAAGATATAGTTTTGAACAATTCTGTGCCTCCTGTGAAAAACTCAGGTTTTCAGGAGAACAAAATCAAACTTTACAAAAGTATATTTGATCTTTTTTTATTAATATATAACTATAAAATATAACAGAAATATAGAATACTTTTGCAGAATAATGTGCATTTTTATGGTACCTATCTATAAATATATTGGATATATTGCGTAGAAAAATAGATAAAGTGAATTAAATAATATGTATAATATTTGATTTAAGTTTTTTGACGTGTCTATTACTGTATGTATAATTATATCACTAAACACAAAAAAGAAAAATTATCTTAGGTGTAAGTATAGTATTTCATGAATAACACAGTAAAAAGTGCTTAATATTAATGGAATATAATTTTATAGCACACTAGCTGACCCGCCAGTGGCTTCACTCGCTTGGTCTTAGTGTAGAGGTAGAAGTGCCGTTTTGGAACCTCGAGGTCCTGGGTTCGATCCCCGGGTTGGACAGTTACTGGCTTTTTCTGACAAAGAAATTTTGTAAAAGTTTCCCGTAGTTTGCAATAGACTCGCCTCTTATGAAACAAGACTAAAACATGTCCAGCAAAACGTAGGCGTTTAAGACACCGCTGCTTCCCCCTTCGAGGATATATAGGCGAAACTATTTGTTATGTTATGTTTAAAAATAAAATGAGTATTGCAGGCGATTCACTCAAGACCGCTCGACTGATTTTTCACTCCGATGGATGATGATGATGAATCATATATATAGCGTATGTTACTCAGGCATGATGTACTAAGCTCTAAACTCGTGAAAGAATTGTTTGAATCGGTTAAGCCTGCAGCTTTTACGAGTATCCATTACAAACAAACAATCACATAACCTCTTTATTATTATAATCGTCTTAGTCGGGCACACTTGGCAGAGTGGTCGTGGTCATGATGACGGTAAACGGCGGCGGACCCTCGCCAGTTTCCAGGGCTGTTGATCTCCTCGCGATGTCGCTCAATTCCTGACAGTTACTGGCATTGTGAGCATATTGTACAATGGTGGAATTCGTGACCTTTTTAATAGGTGTTTTAAAAAAGTATAATACTATAACTGTAATAGTTTACATAAAATAAATAAAAACCCTTTATTTTACTACAAAAATCTAACATCTTGGCTTATGTATACTATTGAATTTTACACTATAATGTATCGCCTCTCCGGCATAGACCTCCCCTAAATCTTTCTACTCTACTCTTTATCTTGCCTTCCTCATCCAGTAAGGTCCGATTATCTTAGAGAATATTTCCCCACATCTTTTCCACTGTCCTCCTTGGTTTCTTTTTTCCGTCCAGAGGTATCTATTATATCCACTCTGTAACCCTTTTTGTCCATATTTCGTTATTTGGTCTGCAGACTTGGAATGTGCATGTCCATTTTAATAGTCTTATCCTTTGTGTTACATCTGGTGCTGTAGTTATCTTTCTTATTGTTTTATTACTTACTTTGTCTGAAGTTTTAAAATCCAAATAGCAATTTTCTCTTCGTCTTTTCTCCTAAGCGACCATGCCTGGCAACCGTATGTTAATCTTTTAAGCACAGTAATAGTTGACATATGGCACTGCAGTATTTTTGGTAGATATTAATGTCCTCTATAATACCTACATCACTTCGCTTTATTATCAATAATTTCCGCATCGGCCATTCACGTTGAGCCATGGTCGACGAGCTTTCGTTATGGTGTAGGTAGGGCAAGGAAAAAAATCGTGTTCACTTTATGCTCGCTGCGATAAAACTGACGAACTGCACAGATTTCGACTACACACTCTCAGTTTCATCTGTACAGATTTATCTTTTGATATTTTAAGTACATCTCAGTTAAACTGTACAGTTCAATTGTTTGTTCTATACACCTAACCATTTATCTGTACAGTTCGACTGTACAGTCAATCGCACAGATAAAACTGAATGTGTGTAGCACGCATTATTCTGTTTTTGGCAGATTTTTGTCGTGTTTTATGAACTTGTGGTGTTATTTTCGATTCTCTTTTCAAAACTAAATATTAAATACATAACAATTAACAATTATGCATTGAGTACGAATGCCCAATTTTTCCAAATCGCAAACTGAACTTCTATGGTGAAAAATATTAAAAAGTGTTTAAAATACAAAAGGCTTTGCAATGAGTTGATAGGAGGTTAATTCAATGTTGCATTTTGTACATTTAAAATAATTATTGATATACCCATAGGTCAGGCACATAGTTAAGTACAAATACCTAAGTAATTATCGTATTTTCTTTCTTCCATTCAAACCATACAAGATGTACTCTTTGTTATACGAAAACACCGGACAAATTCACATTAGTCACACTTATCAAAATGGTTTTCTCTCGGCCTTGCTACGTAAGGTCCCGTTAAGTAGGTGTTGAACTCGTTGAGGATTTCCAAAATTTCCATGCTGGAGTCATAATCAGAATCATGGAAAATATCAATTTTCCTTTATTTTATTGTCTATTTTTACCTGTGAATTATTTAACATAATATTCTGCTTTCAAATCTAACATACAATCACAATATTTCTACTGTGGTACAATACAAGCTGAAAGCCAAACAGCTGATGAAGAGTAGCTATTTTTCTTTTTGGTCTGGTTTAAACTCTACCGTGGTTAACCATCAAAAAGTTTAATAGGTCGAGGGATGTCAGTTAAACTGCCACGGTAGAGTTTAAACCAGACCAAAAAGAAAAATAGCTACTCTTCATCAGCTGTTTGGCTTTCAGCTTGTATTGTACTCACACTGATAGATTAACTGCCATTCATATTATGAAATAATCGAAAAAGATGGTTTAAACTAAGAGTCATGGATTAAACTGCGGATGATATTACGGGCCTAAGCGCTGCGATTTCTTGTCTAATGAAACAAGAAAAAGAAAGCTGAATGGGATGGACTACTATTTAGTAGTTAATTCGTAAATGAAACTAAGTTTATAGGTAAGTAATGTTGGTCACAGGTAAACGAAGCAATAATAAATTTTGATTCCCGACACCACCTTTGGACTGTTGGTCACCCTCCCGATGGTAGAGTTAGTAACCTGATTTAATCGTGTTCTCTAGAATTAGAACCAAGTCCCCAATCTCCGCCAGGAATAGCGAGGCTGCCGGAGGTTGGGGCCTGGTTCTTATTAATTCCATCATGGGGATTTTGCCGATACTAGCCGAGCAGGTAGGCAGGCGAGCGCAGTTTCGGAGTGTTTTACTGGGAAGGTGCTGCTTCTGATTGTTATCTCATAGCCGCCTTCTACGGTACCCATGGGAAGAGTTGGGGTGGTACTAAGAATGTCGGCACCCCACGGCAACGGTCGGCACAAGCAAATACGGTACGGCAAAGATCTACTTGGTATGTGACTAATTATAGCAGTATTGTCTTGGCTCTGTACATCATTAGCATTACTGATATTACACTGAATATTGAATAAAGACTTATGCACGAAACGATTTCGTTGTGTCTATTGTAACTTACAATATACTGGCCAAACACTGCCGTTAGTAATAAATCATAATAAAGAAATCACAGTACGAGTGATAGCTATGATAAATTCAATCAATTTTTATGTCATTTTAGATGGCACAAAATAAAAATACAGTTGTGATAATTCTAAGATACTCGAGCGATCAAATGATTATAAATATTTTCAGTTTCTTTATTTTTGCCTACTTTGTGCTTGTTATGGTAATTCCATACGGCGGGTTCCAAGTAATCGTAAGCTGACTAGCGTAGTGAGCAGACGTGTTGAACATTATCCCGATTTAGCTGTTAATCAACTTTGATTCAAATAACTATCGTGGTAAAGTGTTCTCTCTAGTGTGCCATAGGTTAGTCATACTGTTTTCTTCAACTACACAAGAACGTCTAGCGATCACCGCATACCTACACTTCGCTTTCGCACTGAAGTGTAACATTTCATTTAACATTATCGCTGTAATAAGCATACTTGATAAGGAATGTATTCCTTAATAAGGTATTGTAAATAAGACAGAGCATTCACTTATTATTTTGCATTTTATTCAATAATTTACTAATCACTATACTTCGCATTTAATACTATTTCTCTCTGTTCAACAATGTTAAACCACAAGTATAAACTATTCTAATTATTTATTTAAAGTATAACAACATATCCCTTTAAATAAAGATTTTAGTCAACTTGTGCTCAGATTTTATAGTTATTCCGACATATATTCGACGCTCAACGTTTCCTAGTGTTCACCTCGGCTAACGACAACAGACTGCCCGCTTTCCGCCACGCTTTCTACTTTTATAACAATATTTTAGCGGTAGAACAACTCTCCTACCATGATCGTCAACAATGCCACCTTGCGGTGAATTTAGAAAACATCTGCGAGTCAAATACATTCCATTTATCTAATAATACAACAATTTTGCTAATTTTAACCTACTGAAATTAATTTGTCTATAATGTATGTTTTTTTATAGTGAAATAATTATATATAGTTAACATTCGTCCATCCTGACATAACCAGCACGTCCTCGTGCTAAGTAATGGACGAAAACAACACTAACCCTAATCAGCCATATATAAACAATCATAATTGAATTATGTGTTATAATAATTGTATTAATATATTTTAACGATCATTATTCAACGAGTAGACATAATTTTAAATTATGATACCATCTCTTAAGCCATTTATCCAATTTCATTAAAATTATTATCAGAGGAACTTTCCACCAAAAGCTAGAAGCAGTTTTCGCTAAGTTTTGCACAGTAGGTAGTTTGAGGAATTATTGTCAACAATATACAAAAATAAGTCATAGTGCATTGGACTATAGAGCATTTTGAACGATTTGTCTGTTTGACCATTTATAAAGTAGACGAATTTCATTGATTTTATGCACCCATGTGCTATACTTTGGTTTTGTAGGACGGAATAAACTCTGGCACAATGTTGTTACGAGTATTAGCAAGTTTCCATGATAATCATAAGAACTGGCTTTACTTAAAACATTAGTTATATCAAATAACACCTCACTTCTAGAGTAGTCTCTTCTCAATCCACGACAGAGCGCTCGCGTCTGCGGTGACTCACCTCCGAACGCTCGGGATTGCACTTACTGCACACTTACGTCGCACGTCGAAGCTCTCACGTCTTGCACGTCGCATGGTAGAGCTCTCATGTCTCGTACGTCGCACAGCGGAGCCTCGCGTCTCGTACATTGCACAACAGATCTCTCGTGTCTCGTACGTCGCACAACGGAGCCCTCATGTCTCGTACGTCGCACAGCAGAGCCTCGCGTCTCGTACGTTGCACAACAGATCTCTCGTGTCTCGTACGTCGCACAACGGAGCCCTCATGTCTCGTACGTCGCACAGCGGAGCCTCGCGTCTCGTACGTTGCACTACAGATCTCTCGTGTCTCGTACGTCGCACAACGGAGCCCTCATGTCTCGTACGTCGCACAGCGGAGCCTCGCGTCTCGTACGTTGCACAACAAATCTCTCACGTCTCGTACGTCGCAGGGCGAAGCCTTCATATCTCGTACGTCTCATGGAGGAGCTCTCGCTTCTCGTACGTCGCATTCCAGAGCCCTCGCGACTCTTACGTTGCATGCCAGAGCCCTCGCGTCTTGTACATCGCACAGTGGAGCCTCGCGTCTCGTACGTCGTACAACTGATTTCTCGCGTCTCGTACGTGGCACAGCGAAGCCCTCGCTGCTCGTACGTTGCACATCCGAGCCCCAAGATCCATGTGATGGCACGCTTTTAATGCTAATTGGGCGATATATCTCTTTTCTTTAAAAAAAATTCAGACTACAATTAACATCTTGATGAAATACAGTTTGGGAATAATTAAATAATGTTTAAATTTAAACAGCTTTACGTGAGTAATCCCGATTCTGATTTGTAACATTTCATTTAACATTATCGCTGTAATAAGCATACTTGATAAGGAATGTATTCCTTAATAAGGTATTATAAATAAGACAGAGCATTCACTTATTATTTTGCATTTTATTCAATAATTTACTAATCACTATACTTCGCATTTAATACTATTTCTCTCTGTTCAACAATGTTAAACCACAAGTATAAACTATTCTAATTATTTATTTAAAGTATAACAACATATCCCTTTAAATAAAGATTTTAGTCAACTTGTGCTCAGATTTTATAGTTGTTCCGACATATATTCGACGCTCAACGTTTCCTAGTGTTCACCTCGGCTAACGACAACAGACTGCCCGCTTTCCGCCACGCTTACTACTTTTATAACAATATTTTAGCGGTAGAACAACTCTCCTACCATGATCGTCAACAATGCCACCTTGCGGTGAATTTAGAAAACATCTGCGAGTCAAATACATTCCATTTATCTAATAATACAACTATTTTGCTAATTTTAACCTACTGAAATTAATTTGTCTATAATGTATGTTTTTTTATAGTGAAATAATTATATATAGTTAACAGAAGAGTGAAAGGGACTGACTCTGGTTAGTAAACTCTAAGGCGCTTGAAATCAAACTAGTTTTCAACAGGTACGTGCACAGCTGATGAACGGAGCGATAAGCGGGGTGATTTATACTATAATTTGTAATTTAATTATTTATTTTTCTACAACAATTCAATATGAATCGTACACACTCTCCCTAAAAGCTTATCGTTTCTAAAACGGCAAATGCCGAAAGAAGCTACAGTTCGCAACCAGATTTTACAAAATCAGGCACATAGATCTAGAACCCTAAATTGTTTCTATACGAAAAAGGAAATGACCAGATAATGATTTTACTTATTAACTGGACAATTTTAAGAAAGGAATACTGGATATACTAAAAGAATCCAGCCTTGCACAATTAGAAACTATAAAAATAATAAAACACCAGCCTCCGAAAGAAGCCAGTTTCCGAAAAGGCTATAGTAACATAGACCACATCCACACCCTATGGCAATTTATAGAGAAGACCGGAGAGTATAACTTCCTTCTTTGTTTGGTATTTGTGGACTATGAGAAGGCCTTTGATTTGATCGAGACGTGGGCCGTGCTTGAGTCCAGCGCTGCCGTATTGACCATCGGTATATCGAAGTGGTGAAGTGTTTTTACAATAACGCCGATATATCAGTAACATCACAGGAGTAGAATCCGAAGGCAATTCCATTGCAAAGCGGCGTGAGACAGGCAGACGTACTATCTCCAAAACTGCAATGAAGACATCTTCAAGCTCCTGGGCATCAACATCAACAGCAATTACATCACTCACCTACGATTCGCCGACTAGCATCGGCAAATCGTAGGTGAGTGATGTTTTGTATTTTTTTGTATGAGTTATATTGTAGTAGTCATGGTAGAATCCATGGAAGGGGTACGCCTTAAGATGAATATGGACTAACCAAAAATTATGTTCAATGTCCACGTTGGACCACAATCACTGGGGTAGCCCCCAGTATCAGTTGGGAACTCAGTTCTTGAAACTGTTGACAAATACATCAACCTAGGGCAGACAGTCCAACTAGGCAGGTCCAACTTCGAGTAAGAGGTCAATTGTCGAATTCAACTCGGCTGGGCAGCGTTCCGGAAGCTTCGCGAAGTCTTCTCGTCCAACATACCTAAGTGCCTCAAGACTAAAGTCTTTGACCAATGTGTGTTACCAGTGATGACTTATGGCACTAAAACGTGGTCTCTTACTATGAACCTCATAAGTAACCTCAAAGTCGCACTACGAGCTATTGGAGAGGGCTATGCTCGGGGTTTCTCTACGTGATTTAAATCGGAAATGAGAAGATCCCTATGAGAACGAAAGTCACCGTTATAGCCCAGAAGATTAGCTAGTTGAAGTGGCAGTGGGCAGGGCACATAGCACGCGGAACAGATGTCCGATGGGGCGGGAAAGTTCTGGAGTGCACACCACGGACCGGCAAGCGCAGATGTGTCGTATACCGACTAGGTGGACACACAATCTGCTAAAGGTTGCAGGAAGACGCTGTATGCAGGCCGCTTCCAACGTCTGTCCTTTTGGAAATTATGGGGAGGCATATGTTCAGCAGTGTCCTACTGTTGAGGTGATGATGATGGTGTTGAAGTAAATTTAGTTGTGTGTGATTATTCTACCACTTGAAAGTCGTGAAAGTCGCTCAGCATGGTATGGAAACAGCTACGGTCGGTATTCCCCCGGAACGAAGTTCTGAGAATACAGTTACGATACCGCTTTTAAGCTACTTTCCTTTTGGGGGCATCTACGAAGGAATTCAAATTCAACTCGTAGAATAAGAAGGCAAGATATCCAATGTGTGTAACGTAAACAATATCCTACACTGAGAAAAATGGCAATCATAAATGACGTGAATTCAGCTTAAAGTATGATGAATTCACTTAAAATGTACGTTGATACCACTGTTACTGATTATAACGGTATTTAAGATGACATGTCACCATTGCTTTAGTAGGATGACCATAGATTAATTAAATGCCTTTCCTACTATTTTTGTTTCCCTTTCTCATACCTCAAGTTATGTCCTTTTATATTTCCTAGATATAATCGATGACTTTCTCATATATGCAGTTATAGTATACCATTCATAGTATACTTTCTTCATATTGTTGGTTATGTCATATTATTTTTCTCACTATTTATCAATGATATCCTCATACCTTTAATTATGACCTACCAATTATATTACACTTGCGTATTAGTATTCCTATTATTAATCGATGACTTGATTGATCGATATGTGTCCTTGAGTCGGTAATGTGAAAGCACATCTGTGTTAAGGTTGAACTTGAACTTGATGCACACAGATTCGATTTAAATTGCTATCATGCCACTATAGAAATCACGCCACCATAAAAACTGCATTTCAAGAAATGTATTTATGTAGGTACCTTTTAACATAAATATTTTAAATACCCACACATAAAATAGTTGAAATCTAATTGCATTAAATACATCACTGGGTATGATGAAAAGTTACGAAAATTTACTTAAATCAGTTATTACTCTTTGTTTGTTTTGAGTCATACGTGAGAGAAAATTACGCAACAACATTCCGAGACCAGGCGTCTGCACCGACTGCAGTCGAAACCTATCTGTGACAGCTCGATTCGCCGAGTTGTCGTGCTGTCACACTAATATTGTAGGACCATCCTATAGTTTTGATGCATACTCTTATATCAGTCTCTGTAATCGTATTTAAGGTGATTCACATATAATGATATGACATCATTATTACTTTAATGCTTACTCTATAATGAGATGTTTCTGTAATGGTATTTGATGGGTTTCACATACATTAACATGAAAGATCATATAAAAATTCGATGCACATACCTGGAAATGTATGATGCACATTATTTATATCCTACTAAATAGTGTTACTGTCATTCAACTTCTTATGAGAGCAGATTATTTACTATTACGTGCTATTAATCTATGAAGAAAGTAATATTATTTTATGTGACCAATTTTTATGGTGACCATAATCATATGTTGTGTTATTTACCCAATCAATTCAATTACATCCTTTCACTTTTCTATTATAGTTTTATTTTGACCTATTATCACCATAATAAAAGACAATACACCAATTTTTGATCAACGTCACGATATTATAAGGTTATCTCAAAATGACATTTTTCTCAGTGTATAATCGTAATCGTAGGGGCAGAGTAGACGTTTTTCTTTCTTTTAACTTCGTAACCTCCAGGTCTATTATGCATCTCAGTTGCAATAAAATGTTGATTAAAATTTAAAAAAATGGCGGCTTTATGTCACTTTTATCAGCTCCAGTTTTCAACTTATTAACATGTTTACTAACTGAAGTTGTCAAAACTGACATAGGGCCGCAATTTTTAAAGATTTCAGTTAACATTTCATTCCGAACTGCATAAAGAACGGGTTTCGAGTGGGAGGGTTGATTCCTGATGGCCAAACCCTAGTGGGCTTTACAAAGTTGAACGTTTAAAACAGAACTTTAAAAAATAAAAGTGCCTGTTGTAAAAAAAATCAAGCTTTTTAAGCCAACTCGAAACAGAAATGTTGAAGATAATTCAAAACGTCTAAGCTAGACAGATTTAACAAATGTTTTTACTTATCTATGTCAGAATTAGCTGATGTATTACCAACTGAAAATTTGACTATGTACACTATTTGGGCCAACAAATTTAAATTTTAACAAATATATTAACATTTGTGTGATATTACTGGATTTAAAAGCAATGCGGAAGTTGATAATGGTCAAATGATAGACTTGGTGATGAGCAAAATAAAAACCGAATAATAACTGTTTCTGTACAAACAACTTCTCACGAAATCGTGCCTTGGATATGTTTTCCTGCTGTGGAATGTCACAATGATTATATACGAACACCGGCTAGTTGTTCTGCACAGGAACTTCAAAATAAAGATGTTTTGAAGCCAAATTATACCCATAAAAAAGGCAGTGACAATGAAAAAGGCAAAACTAAGCAAAATCAAGGCCTTCTTTCTAAATGCGCTTTAAATGCCTTAGTTTCTGCGCAAAAAACTCCTAAAAAAAAACTCCTCCTCAAAGTCACACCTTCGACATCTTCTGGTCTTCCAAATGAACCAGGCGAGATAATACCATCTAATTCATTAACTGCAAGGTTTTAACTCATTACATGCTTGATAAAGGTGTTCTGGTGCCATCACCGTTTAAGAAGGCTCCATTTTGGCCAGAACCGATACAAAAGAAGCGTAAAATATCGAATATACCATCACCTGCAAAGCATGGAGAAAATTTCAAGGGAAAAAAAGATGTAAAAAATGAAACCTATTTATAAGCTTTCGTGTGTTAAGAATACTAATTAATATCAATATTATTTATATTATCATTAGTTTTGCCGTGGCGGTGCCGGCTTAGAATAGCACCCCCCCAACTCTACCCGTGGGTGCCGTAGAAAGCGGCTAAGGGATAACAAATCAGAAGGTGGGCAGCAGCACCTTCCCAGTCAAACACACACAAACTGCGCTCGCCAACCCGCCTGCCAAGCGTGGCGAGTATTGGCAAAAACCCCTTATGGATTCGACAAAAAGAACCAGGCCCCCAGTCCCCGGCAGCCCCGCTATTCCTGGCTACGGTAGCGGCCACGGTAACGGTGGGGCAGGGGGTGCTAAGAATCCCCGGCAGACGCCCGGCTACCACCCCCAACGACGACGACTGGCCCTGGTAACACACAACATACGCACGATGAGGACAGACGAGAAGATATATGAGCTGGAAGAAGAAATGAGTAAGTTACACTGGGACATTGTGGGGTTATCTGAAGTCCGTAGAGCGGGTGAGGACACGATAACCCTAAAATCAGGTAACCTACTCTACTACCGGGAGGGCGACCAACAGTCCCAAGGTGGTGTCGGGTTTCTCGTCCACAAGTCCCTTACTAACAACATAGTTAAGATCGATAGCGTTTCCAATAGGGTCGCATACCTAATACTCAGAGTATCCAAACGATATTCGCTGAAGGTCATTCAGGTATACGCACCGACGAAGTCGCACCCGGATGATGAGGTGGAGGATATGTATGAGGACATTAGTCGGGCCATACATACCTCTGAAACGCACTTTCTAGTTGTTATGGGGGACTTCAACGCGAAGTTGGGTAAGAGAAGCGAGGATGAGTCGAAAGTGGGGCAATTTGGCTATGGACAACGGAACCGTAGGGGACAGAGGTTGGCCGACTTCCTGGAGAAAGAGGGACTCTTTATGATGAACTCTTTCTTTCAGAAGCCACCTCACAGGAAATGGACCTGGCTGAGTCCCGATGGTTCCACGAGAAATGAGATTGACTTCATTATGACCACCAAAAGGCAAATATTCACTGATGTCTCCGTGATCAACAGGGTTAAAACCGGTAGTGATCACCGAATGGTAAGAGGCACGGTGAATATTAATGTCAAACTGGAGAGGTCTCGTCTGATGAAGTCTACGCTCCGACCCACTCGTGCCCGTATTCAAGACCCCGAGAGCTTTCAACTTGAGCTATCCAATCGCTTCGATTGCCTTGAGAACATCGCTTCAGTGGACGAGATCAATAACAGGTTAGTAGAAACTGTCCATACAGTGGGTTCCAAGTACTTTAAACCCCACCGTACAGATAGGCCACAGAAACTCTCCAACGATACCCTCAACCTCATGGCTGAACGACGCTCATTGAAACTGCAGTCTTCGGATGATGCTGAAGCATATAGGCTGCTCAATAGACGTATATGGAAGTCCTTGCGACACGACATCCGGATCTTTAATACAAACCGTATTAAAGAGACGATAGAGCGGAAAAAAGGCTCCAAAGTGTTTGCAAGAGACCTGTCTATTGGGCAAAGCCAGTTGACGAAGCTGAAGAGAGGAGACGGCAGTGTAGCGTTGACCAAAGCGGAAGTGTTAGGAGAGGTCGAGAGTTTCTACGGACAGTTATACACCTCGGTCGCTAAACCTGTTAGCAGCTCGGCCAAAGACCCAAGAGCCAAGCTGACCCGACATTATACCGAAGATATCCCGGACATCAGCCTGTACGAGATTAGAATGGCCTTGAAACAGCTTAAGAACAACAAGGCGCCTGGTGACGACGGTATCACATCTGAGCTTCTGAGAGCGGGTGGAACACCGGTACTTAAAGTCCTTCAGAAGCTCTTTAATACCGTCTTACTCGAAGGTTCAACGCCAGAAGCATGGAACAAAAGCGTAGTGGTGCTGTTCTTTAAGAAAGGTGACAACACTTTACTTAAAAATTACAGACCCATCTCGCTTTTGAGCCATGTTTATAAGCTGTTTTCGAAGGTCATAACGAACCGTCTCAGTCGCAGGTTTGATGAATTCCAGCCTCCGGAACAAGCCGGTTTCCGAAAAGGCTATAGTACCATAGACCACATCCACACGCTACGGCAAGTTATACAGAAGACCGAAGAGTATAACTTGCCTCTTTGTCTAGCGTTTGTGGACTATGAGAAAGCCTTTGATTCGATCGAGACGTGGGCAGTGCTTGAGTCTCTCCAGCGGTGCCGTATTGACTATCGGTATATTGAAGTGCTGAAGTGTTTGTACAAAAACGCCTACATGTCAGTCCGAGTACAGGAGCAGAGTTCGAAGGCAATTCCATTGCAAAGAGGCGTGAGACAGGGAGACGTTATATCTCCGAAACTGTTCACCGCTACATTGGAAGACGCCTTCAAGCTTCTGGAATGGCAAGGACTAGGCATCAATATTAACGGCGAATACATCACTCACCTTCGATTTGCCGACGATATTGTAGTCATGGCAGAATCCATGGAAGACCTCAGTACAATGCTCGAAGGCCTCCATCGAGTTTCCCAACGGGTAGGTCTTAAGATGAACATGGACAAGACGAAAATTATGTCTAATGCCCATGTTGTACCTACCCCAATATCAGTTGGGAACTCAGTTCTCGAAGTTGTTGACGAGTACATCTACCTGGGACAGACAGTCAAACTAGGCAGGTCCAACTTCGAGAAAGAGGTCAATCGTCGAATCCAACTCGGCTGGGCAGCGTTCCGGAAACTTCGCGAAGTCTTCTCGTCAAAAATACCTCAGTGCCTCAAGACAAGAGTCTTCGACCAATGTGTGTTACCAGTGATGACTTATGGCACTGAAACGTGGTCTCTTACTATGGGCCTCATAGAAAAGCTCAAAGTCGCACAACGAGCTATGGAGAGGGCTATGCTCGGGGTTTCTCTACGTGATCGAATCAGAAATGAGGAGATCCGTAGAAGAACGAAAGTCACCGACATAGCCCAGAAGATTAGCCAGTTGAAGTGGCAGTGGGCAGGGCACATAGCACGCAGAACAGATGGCCGATGGGGCCGAAAGGTTCTGGAGTGGAGACCACGGACCGGCAAGCGCAGCGTAGGTCGTCCACCGACACGGTGGACAGACGACCTGAGGAAGGTCGCAGGACGACGTTGGATGCAGGCCGCTTCCAACCGGTCCTTTTGGAAAATCATGGGGGAGGCCTATGTTCAGCAGTGGACGTCCTACGGCTGAGATGATGATGATGATGATAGTTTTAAAACTGATCTGGCTCTCTATATTTTGGAACGCGGCGGTAGTCTTTATAGTACATTATAATGAAAAATTGACGTTCATAAGTGCGTCGACTTTGACTTTGACTTTGACTTTTACTTTGACTTTTACTTTGACTTTTACTCTGACTGTTACTTTGACTTTGACTTTGACTTTAATTAGATAATGATATAACGGAAAATTAAATAAAAAATCTTAAAGTGACCATAGCTGGTGCCGTTACTAGTAGGTTAGTAGATATGTATGTCAATAAGCATTTGCTAACACGAACAGTGGTCGGCTTAAGAAGGCCCTTATCCTTATTCTTTATCCCTTCGTCGGCCTAAAAATTCCATTTGAACTCTCAAATGGATTAGCGAACACGAATCGCAAGATCGCTCGAGAGTTCAAATGTATTAAATACATTTCTATACTCATACAAAACAGTGTAATTTTTAAACCGGCCCTGTTCGTGTTCGCAAATGCTTATTGACATACATAATAACTACTAACCTGCTATAAACATGCAAACAAAAGTTTTCTATTTTTATCACACTGACCGTTTTTTCATTAGAAGGTGTGAAATTATTCTCAGTTTTATTTATAAGACAAGCAGAAATCTAAACTGGTATAAACTAGGTGTAACAATGATATTAAAATTTTATTTATTTTAGTAATTATTTATTTTTAATTCCGTTATCATGTTTTATTCTCACAAATCAATCAAACAACTAGATACAAATATGTCGCTATAGCTCATTTGGTTTATAATACTAATTAAATTTATATGGCTATGGCGGGAGCCATTTTGTATAAATTTAAGTCAATGTAACACTGTGCCACAGAGAAAACCAGCCCCGAGAGATTGCTGGTTCAAGCCATCCCGAAAGTATGTTATGATTTTGCATAACCATATACCTACCTCGTACAAGAACATGAGCCCACTAACGCAGCTTCGACCAGAAGCTAGATCCCAGTGCGACTGTGCGTGTACCTACTTACATATTATTTTAAAATATGTAATAAGAAAGAACAAACATCGACTTTCAGTCAATAATAATGATTTTCTGCTCTATCAAGTGGCGTGGGAAAAAGGTAGTAGCTCCAACTATAAAACAGATGAAATTAGCTTCTACCAGTAATTAAAATTATAAATTTTCTTGGTACTCTTTACAGATCAAGATAAACTGGACGACTGGAATGCATATTATGATGCCACTCTGAAATGACATCATAGTGATTTAATATGCATCTCACTCCAGTAGTCTCGCTTAGTGTAGTTAGTTTTCTATTCACTTTCTAGTCTTTTGTTAGACTCCGCTCATTTTTAGGGTAGTATACAAATATAATAGTCAATTATCGATAAAGGTGAAAAATATAGACTTGTTTGGTCAGAAGTCATAACTTTTCTTTAGAAACATAAATTAAAAAAATATATATTGTACTATTGGTGTTGACGTTAGGTACTTATTAGAATAAATATGTTTTACACATTCCCTAAAGTTCCAGACTCAAAAATGGATTGATATCACAAAAAGTGAAAGTAAGGTCTCATAAAACAAGAGCACGGTTAGCTCTAATCACTTCACTGAAGATTGCTTTTATATAATGATCTTCCTCCTTGCGTCGCTTTCCTCAATGCTGAGGGCCGTGAACCTCTCCACGTAATATCTTCTCTTTGATGACCTTACGCCATCTGTTCTTATTCTCGGCGTCGTGAATGTACTTTTCTGTTGAGTGTAGTACGGATTTGATCAGACCACCGCAATGGACTTCGCGCTCTTGGTCTATTTGCCTCGACTTTACCAGTGATGGCAAGTTTATCAAGATTGTCACCACTCTTCCTAGGAATGTGGCCAAAATACTCAAGAACTTGCTGAAGGCAGATGGATGATAACCTCGTGGTTATTTTGAGTTATTTGAGTATCGACTCATTCGTTCTTCTGACTGTCCATGGGATACGCAACATTCTCCTCCAACACATTTCAAGTTCATCCACACGCTTACGGTCGCTTGCTTTGAGTGTTTGAGTGCTATATAAGCCGACGTTTATTTGATTGCAACTCCTACAAAAGACCTCCCTCTTGTGGTAAGGTGCCTTTGTATTTTTACTTTGTTCTATTTATTTGTGGTTGCGGAACAAGCACAAAGCCCACCTATTGTAGTGAGGTGGTAACCTCTGACAATAACAAATGAATTTCGTCACAAGTAGAAGACAAACTGCACTCGCAATGCCTGTAATTTCACCGGCAACTATATCCATCAAACAGGTGTTCCTGATGAATCGGTACTGTTCCCATTACTGATTCATGGTTGAAATATGTAATTATGGTGGCAGTACTTTCCCGGACAAACACGTACCTCCCTTAAATAGTTCTATTGCTCTTAAACCTATCTTTTCACAATATATTCTTTTCATTATTCTGTAAAATAAATGTGAATTTGATAAAATTTGTTTCAACTTAACATACATAGCCTGTAGCCCGAAAGCACATATGATACCTACAGGTTATTACAAAATAAGTACTAAAAATGCAAAAGTCAGTGGGTGAGCATTTAACTAAGATAAGCTAGCTACGCACCAAGAATTAGCTTATGGTTTGTCACGCACTTTAAAATTTATCTAACAGCCAGGCAAAACAGTGCGGTACAGCCAATACTATAAAAACTTTAAATTATAGGCCGTATTCGTAGTTAATAAAAAGTAGTAACTAATCTATTTTTTCAGAGCGACAACTATGACAAAATTGAATGTGCAAACTAAAGTATAAGATTGCGCAGAACCCTCGACGTCAAAGCCCCAGCCAACTTTAACAACACCAAAGGCGAAGAGAAAATCAATCAACCCGGTGACTCCGTCCATGTTCAATTCACCAATCAAAAAAGGCTATCTAGGCATATCTTAGAGTTATCTAACAAAACTGTCCAAAAAAATAAAAGAGTTTACAAGATAAAGTGCAATACTATAAAAAAATAGGAGCTTCCTTAAAAGTTATCATCATCAAGTTAGAAAAAATAACTCACATGCTGATGTTTTAGTAAAATTGGTATAACCCTTCACCAGTCGATTGTTAATATAACAAAGAAATTTCTATTGTGTCTGGGTCGTTCGACTGATGAAGTAATACGCAACCGCGAAATTGTGCAACGACATATGTTTAAAACTAAACCAGGTAAGACCATTAAATAAATTCACCTGAGTTAAGGACATTTTGATCTTACATTGAACTTTTATTCTACAAAATCCATTACATACGTAGGAAAATATTTAGCACATGTCTACTGTCTGTCTGTCTAAAGCGGTTGCGTGTGATTTAATATGCACGCTGTTATCCGACTAAATGAATATAAAAATGAAGTTGAGTTCGAACCGAACAGTCAACGCACTTTCGGGTAGGTACATAGATTTTGGTAGTCGACTGATTGTAACAGTGATTGTACGGAAGCATTAGTGTTCTTAGTAGTACCAATGAATGGTCGTTATAAAGTACCATTTGGTTACTTTATTGTCGACAAAACCGGTGGAGAGAGGAAATTGCAGTAAAATTAACTATAACGTGTATACCATATAAAATTATTTTCCATTCCACCTGCTCGAAAATGACCAATTACATATCACGTAATCTCGACGTAAAGCATGGCATTAGATCCCCGGGGATGTAATATTTAATGTTGTATGAAACTCCCATGGGCGTAGAGTGATTTGGATTTGGAACGTTAGTAGTAGGAAAACTCTTAGTACTGCGTGATACGGGTATTGTGAAGAGAGTTTATTCGGAAATCAAACCGATTACCACAGACAGCATACAGAAAAAATTAAGAAAAAGGCGCGAATGTAAGGATTTTAGTACAAAAAACACGGTGTTTGGTGTTATTTTAACAACTTCCATAAAATGATATCATTTTGAACATGGTGCATGTAACTGTGCCGAAATATCGGGAGCTTCAAAGCTACTAAATCGTGGTCTATATCATTTGTTTATTGTTTTAACTTTAACAACCGCGAAAGTCTAAAACAGTGTTTTCCATCAAATGTTCCTTCCAAAAATATTACTCTGTCCCTCTATAACGATACAAATGTTTCCAATTTGAATATGAACTATTAGTTTATTTTAGAAAAGTAAACTTTTCAAAAACAAAAAAACAGTAATTTAGTTAAAAAACTAAATAACTGTTTTTAAAATATTTTATTATTATTATTATTATTATTATTAAAGCTCTGAGTTTTTTTGTCTTGCAGTAGGTATGAAAAGTAGATTATAGATTATATACCTCGAGGATAAAGTCAGTCTTCGTCTTGGGCGGCTTTAACCCCTCGCTTGCAGATGGCCATAAAAGATTGGAACCAGGATGTGACGGAGGCCCTGGGCCGGGTGGAGAATGCGGACATAAAAAAAAACTTAGACAAGTACGGATTTTGTATTAGGAATGCGTGTATACCTTGAGCATATTCACGTTCACTAAAAGGCTACGTCTCGTGGCGGCGTCGTGTGGCGGGTCGTCCTCTTCCCTCAAATATGGTTGAGGAGGGCGATGGCTGGCACACGTGTCAAGCTCGTGAACGGGCGCTGCTTGCGGGAGCCGGTATGCTCTCGGTATGTACGATATTTAGAAATTAGTTAAAAGTCTGTTTGTGTACAAAAAAAAAATGCAAAAATGCCCTTCTGGCCTCTTCTTAAATTGTATACGCCCCTCAGGCTGAGAAATTTAAAAAATTGTTTTGTGCTCTTCAGGCTAAGTAAGTTTTCAAAGTGCTCTTCAGGCCTTCACAAATGTATTAGGTATGTAAGTCTAGTTAAGTAAAAAAAATGTCCTCCTGTATTCCTTTAGTAATTATCAAAAAACTTGAAAAGTTTGTAATATAATATATGTAAACAATGTCACGAACCCATTAATGTCTGTGAACAAAAGCATTATAAATAAAAAAACACCCTCGCTTCACTCAGGACTGTATATAACTCCCTCGCTTCGCTCAGAATCTAAATATTAATTTAAGCCGCCCCTGTTGTAAGACGCTGCTTTGCTCCCTCGGTGCATAATTTACTATTAATTATTCTATGGTCGTTAAGTAAAAAATTATAAAGCTATCAGTATTTCTGGCTAACAATTATGGTATGCCCTAAGCATCTACCTTTATTAACTCATTATTAATATTGTATCCTTACTCTACCGGATAAACTACAAAATGTTGTACTATATTATATTAATCAAAACATTAAAACCCTATTCGCTGATCTAAAGCTAGGAACAGTTTCGTTGGTCTTACTTGATGGAACTAGATACTTATACGTACGTATAATACGTAGTACGGGTCGACATAAAGTTTTTTTTTATTAGAACTGTATATTATGTTGTACTGTGTGTAACGATAATTTTGGACATGTACTAACTATTACATAATCAGCGTCTACAAAAATCTACAGTAACTATAACCTAATCTGTCTCACAAGTTTTCTTCGCTGCATTTTGTCCTTTGGTTTGCTCATTGCTCATAACTTCTTTTTTGGGTTGACAAATTTCGATATGTAACGGTCCGCAATGCGTTCCGCTACGTTCACAAATATATAGATACATCAGTATGATGGAAATCTAATCTAAGGGCATCTTTTGGAAATATTAAATATCTAAAAAGTTATATCTCAATAGACTAAATTCCGACTATCAGACATAGATCATGGAGCTATAGAACTTCCAGTCAATGAAGTTAATAAGTCAGGATTTTATGCAAAAGTATATCTAATAAAAGCAAAGTGAATGCAAAGAGGTTTTATGCAGTAACTAAGATTCTTAATATCCCCACGATTAGCAAACTAACGATTCCATTTCTATGTATAGATTTCCAATACTAGGAAATGATTAAAACTAACAGATTAGATCTAACAAATTAAATAATTAACTAACTAACATAATTCAGAATCACGGCAGCTGAATGATGTAAATAGGCTGAGAACGCTTGGAGACAGGTTCCAAATTCAAATAAAACTCATAAAACAAAATAACATATCAAAAATATTTAAAAAAGGAACGTAGGATCAAAATGTGTATTCAAGGGATCTGATTGGTTAGGTCGGAGACAAGATGAGGACAGCTTGCGTACATTATTCTAAATTCAAATAAATTTAAAATTGGAAAGCTAAAAATGGCTCATCAATATTTAATGGAACGAGATTTCTATTGGTCGAAATGGGTACTCGAGGAGTTTGATTGGTTGAGTCGGAGACAGGTTGGAGACCAGATACGGACACTTGGGTAGTATAAAAAGGGGACGAATGGGCCGTCCAAACCAGTTACCGTCTAGAAGCCAAAGTTGCTGTCCGCGATAAAGTGAAAAGTAAAATATTCAAAGTGAAGTGTCTGTGAAAACTGAAAAGTGAAGTGTAAGTGCTAGTGAATTGCCACCTGCCAGAGGGGATTGGATTGATTCTGTTGGACGAGTTTACTCACGTAAGTCCTAGAATTTAGGCATTTTAGACTTTTCCGGATAGATGAGATGTCTCCAAGATAAATGTTAAATTTAATAAATTACTCTTCTAAAATAATGGAGTTATGATTGATGGAATTGATCATTGAATAGAGACACTTGCTCTTTGGACTTCTCGTAGACTAAAAGACGGTTTAGAGATGTCCAAGTCATTGGTTAATATTATCAGTTATCAGTTAATTGTTCAATAAATATTTGTCAATTAATCATGTTATGTTGAAGACATTTATCTGTCTGGATATTGTGACTGTTTTATAGAATTAAAGATAGTCCAGCAAATAAAATAAGGAGGTGAAATGAGACACAGGAGCAACAAATCATTTATACAATAACACATTAACAAAGCTTTAACAAAACTTAGGAAAAATATTCTTATCTCAGCATTGTGTTTCCAAATCTTATTCAGCGTTAGAAATAAGTGTTAAGGGGGGTAATTTGAGCTAGAACAGCAATGGAGAGTGTTGTAATTACGTCAAGAGCTCTTAACCCAGCTTTACGGTCACAAGCCCGTAATGTTTTCCTAGCTCTGGTTATCTACAATGATAAATATCCGTAGAATTCTAATTTTTAGGTGAAAACATGAAAATAATTACCTTTACTGAACAACATTTGACTATCATAGATCAAACAAATACAACTATGGATATTTACATTTAGTTATTAACAATAATTAACTAATTAAGTTTATGATTTATTACTTTATTGTGTGTGATAATTTTCTGTGTCATTCCATGTCTTAGGTACAAATATTCTGCATTTAAATATTTGATTTTGTGTTTACTTGAAGTTATTTACTTGAGGTTATTACAATCTATGCTTTGCGAATTTATAGAAATCTTATGGCGAAATATAATCTCTAATAGTAACGACAGGATTGGGGTCAAAATGGTATAACAGTATTAGGGTCATTTTAATTAACCCTTGCAGTAGGAATAAGATTTGTCTTCATGTGCTTACTAGGTACAATTTTATCGTTATAATAATTTATTTCTCTTACAATTAGGATAGGATTGTCTCAGTATTTCCTGAAAAGAACTTGAGTTACCACGGTTCATAATATTCGGTCCTACCACTATGAGCTAGACGATCACACCTTGGCCATATATTTAATCAGTTCTTCATTCATTAGTTTAGATTTATTGTCTGGATAATGTTAAGTTATGATTCGAACTAGTTATGTGTAATTATTTATCTGAGGAATTAAAAAATGTAGGCCGGAATCATCTAGATATTATTAGCTCAGATTAGGGGTAGTTACAATTGGAAGTACCGTTCCCAGGATTAGAACTTTAGATTACGGGACGAGTAGGCTAGTTACTTTTTATCATACAAGAGTTAGGATCGGAAGGGGGGGGGTTACAATTTGGTGCCGTGACCATGGATGTTTACAGTATTGTAGCCGTGATTAGGATTCTATAAATAGATTTACCATCAATTGAGTGTCAAAATACAGTATAGAATATGAGTAAGATTGTTACAAAATGGGTGCAGTGACTATGGTTAGGCAAAGATGGTTTCAAGTTAGTGACGTTACCATGGATATAGATGAGCTTAGTTACAATTAGGAACCGTAGTGACCAAGGATTGGAAGACTCTTCACACTTAGGATTCCCATGCTAATAAATACCAGAACAGATAAGCGACTTGTTACTACGGGTATAGTGCCGCAGGAATTGATAATAGAATATGTACTTTAATACAATAGAAACCTGGTATCGTAAAATCAGGATTCTAAACAATGTTGATAGCAACTACAGCGATTTTGATGAAATTTTGTATGTAGATAAAGTACGGTTATTAAGCTTTATTGCATATCTGATTTTCTAAAGAAAAGGCGCATAGAACTTAAATTTTAATAAAACGCCATCAACGAAAAATTTAGCTTAGGACTAGATAAATCTAAATTAAAACTAGGCGGTGGTCTCGGAGTCGGCGGGGTTGATTTTCATTTTTTTTCTTGTATGCGTGGCCGAGTAGGGATCGCTTGTAGATCAAATCTGAAAATAAAAATAAAGTTCGTTCAGAAAAGAAAATTAAAATGTTACAGATAGAAGAAAAAAAAAAAAAGCGGTTTGGGAAACTTGATTGCTTGTACTTTGTGTTTAAATATGAAAATTAATGAATTTTCCCGGTGAAATAAAGTTCTAAAGCTACAGTGTGCTAGATTCAATTTCAAAATTTCCCGCGATTTCAATAAAGCGCCATCTACACGTTTTTAGGTTCATTATGATAAACAGTATAGAATGTTAATAGCTTCCTGGTATAGAGTGACATGATCCAATTAACCAAAGGTACAATTAGTTCAAAGCTTAGCCAACAGATGGAGCCAGGGAAAAAAATAGCTCGCGATATAGAGTCGAACCAAGCCGCGTCGCGTAGTATATATATATTTATCTTAGGAAGCAAATCAATAAACAATTTATGTCAATATGTGTGCAATAGTTTGACTGCAATTCTTAATAAATTATTAGCTGACACCTTTTAGTGATGAATGATAGTTGCTATTTTATTTCATTTAAAACATCTGCAGGACTTGAGCCAGGGCATCGCAATTACATATTTCAATACATATGAAGAAAAAAAAATATAAAAAAAAAAGCTGAACCCTTTTTGATGAAACTTGTGTTGTCACTAAGTTAGGTAAAAGTAGTCAAAAATAGTTTAAATTGCGACAAAAGTATTAGTATAGAAAAAAAAATGACGTATTGCTCTAATAATTCTTATGTGTCTGTGTGTGTGTGTATTATTTTATGGAGGAAGTACTTACGGATTAGGCGAATACTGTTTCGAAGTGTTGCAGCAGTTGGTAGACAGGACAACCCGTAGAACAAAACTTGTATCTAGCAGTCAGGAGTCAGGACACTGAAAATTAGTTTTAAGAAGTCTTGTAGTAGGTAACAATGATGTGAGTTCGGTGTTGGATTGGTTACAGTTTATGTTGAATTAAGTTTATAGATTTGTTTTATCTAGTGAAGTGTGGATGGTGGTGAGAAATGTTTTAGGCATATCTCGCCACAATTTGTTGCAGTGAGAATGGACAGGAATCTGAGACAAAAGGGTAGTACATTTTGCGTTTATATCAATATGCAGTTAGTCACAGTGTAAAGTACAGAGTATCATGAGTATGTGGGTTAATTACTAAATAAAGGTTTGCATTATAGACATAGACAGTTATTGGAATATATGATAGAAATTTATGAAGACTTGTTAGCAAATTTAAAGTAGATTGAATATTATATAGGTTCATAAGAAAACTTTTAATTATTTTTAGTGTAGGAAACTAGTTCAAAATGGTGATTAACTTGATGATCATGATTGTTGGTGATAGGCTGCTTTGTGGGCAGAGGGCTGGGTTCGATCCCTGCTAGGAACAAAAACTTGTGTAAATAACATAAATATTGGTGTGCTGGTCTTGGATGATTATGGTGTTAATATGTGTGTGTCTGTTTCTTGAGACACAGGGAAATGGAACAGTATGCGATGAATTTACTTTAATTATTATTTTATTGAACTGCAAATCCTAATTTGATCAGGGTCGGAATGCATAGATTTTCTCAAACAGCAAAGTAGTGAGGTTAGATTGATTGTTCTATGAGAATTGTTGGAGAGATATTACAGGATACATTTTAATGTTGAACCAATAAGATTTATGGTTATGCAAATATGTAAATAAGTAAATAGCCTTGTAATGAAGGAACTTACAAACTAGAATAAAACACAATGAGTAGAGAGGCGATTATATCATCATTTAGTAATCCAAAATTGAATTAAATTTTCCCTATGGTGAATGTATGGATTCTGCATGTTTAGTCTTAGAAACACAATTGCACTATAGTTAGTCGGTCTCGAGAACCGAAGCAGTTTTAGGCAAGGGTGATTCTGGCGTCACATATAACAAAAGGATATTGTCCAATTGTCATGTTGTAAGAGTCAGTATGTTTCCACCAAATGAAACTAAATTCCAAGAAGCAGAAACATTGTGAAGGTATCACTTGGGAGACCTGTTAACCGTCAGTATAATTGAAATGTAACTGTGGAGAGTAAGGCAGGTAGATTTGTGTGATGTTCGCATAGTGAACACTAGAAACATTTACATTTGTAAACGGAACAAAATGCGACCATCGTTTTTTTTGTCTGTAAGTGCGTGTACTAGCATTTGAAGTGTAGCTCTAAATTTTTAGAATATGTGATAATATCACCCCTCAGAGAAAATGATGATGATATGAGTATGATATTATGATAGAAGAAGGAATTGTACGGTGAAATACATAGTTGTTTTACGGTGAAAACCTTTATCTATGTTACGGTGGCCCATGGGTGAAAATCTTGCCTAGTTACTTACTTACATATTTTGTGTACTACAGTGTTCAACAAAAAGTTAGTGTTAGAAATTATTTAGGCGGGGGTCGGGGTGAAAATCTTCGTTAAAATTCAAGTGACCAGAAGTGAAAAGAAATTCTATAGTACTGTCCTACCATGTAAATATCATCCAGCACTAATTGATCTATGTTGTGAGTAAAGATACTAAACAAAAGGTATATTCCTTAAGAGTATTTGACAGTAGGAATATGTTACAAAATGTAAATTAAGATTACCAGTTATTTGACAATATGAGGAATATGATGTTATAAAATTTAAATAATAGATTGGAAGCAGCAGGAAAATTAATTAACTTAACTTGGTTTGAGGTTGGAAATTGGAATAGACATAGGATAGACGGGATTCAGGTTTAATGTAGGCTTGAATAAGTTTTGTCTTGGGATCTGGAACTCGGTCAGGTATATGGTAGGATTGAGGCGTAAGAAGCAAGATAAACCTGGAATAAAGGAAAAGGAAACATAAAAAATAAAATTATAGTATGAAACAGTTTTCCAGTTTTGTTTGTGTCAAAGGCAGAAAGTATCACTATAACAAAAGCTTGGTTAATTAAATACCCAATTATATGACTACTAGTGTGAACAGACGATAAGAAAGTAACATGTTAAAATAGCATCAAGTAGTATGAACATCTTTGCTAGCTATAAGCGTCTATGATTTAACTTGTCATAATTATGAGTTAGATTCCTGAAGTAGGACAGCAGGTTTGGAAGATTGTTCTTCATTAGAGGATCTATGACTATCTTCTAATTTATAGTTAAATTGGAAAAAAGAAAAATGCTGAACCGATTTTGATAATATATTTTTGTTTGGAAAATAGCCATGGAGGAAACAAGAAAAAAAATACATCCATATTGGTCTAGACACCTTTAAGTAAAGTGAATATTCCTTTAAAATATACATACTACGAAGTTGGTCAAATATGTTACAAAACTGTTAGAAGTTACTTAACATGCTGAAAAGGCCATTCTGATTACAATATACTGGAACTTAGGAACAGTTGGTGAAAAACAGTTCATTATACATTCTTGTCTTGTTGGGAGTAGAATGATATAATAAAAAATATTAGAATTGATGTGCAGGAATACAAATGTTTGAACTATAAGCTCATAAGTTATCATAATTATGTCCTGCAGTAAGGGGTATACTATATAGTTAGCAAGCTAGCATGGGGGGGCATTTATCGGTAGATTTGCCCTAAAAAAATCTTTAAAATGGAAAATTAGTAATGAAATGTATCTATTGCAATTCAATAAAATCTTTTCATTAATAAAGCTAAATTAATATTGGATAGAATCAGTTTCATTATCATACAAATTTACATAACAGATTAGTTAGTAGAAAATTAAACTTACCGGGAATAAATAGTAGTAGATAGGTTGCATTGTGTGTGAGGCCGAACTATAATCAGTATAATCAGGAACCAGTTGCTCTATAGTAATTGACCTGGAAATGGGATGGTATCAACCTGAAAATTGGAAAACATTGCGGTTAAAACCATTCTTTTGTTATGTGTTAGACAAAAAGGGAAAAACGGATACTCACAGAGGATGGAGGGGAAAGATCTTGGGTTAGAAGATCGGCATAGTCAATAAATGGTTCGGATTGGATGTTCTCGGATTGGTTTGGTTGTGACTAGATAGGGAATAAAAGGATAATTATTAAAATTATGGTAGACAATTAAGATGTTCTAACAAATCAAATTGCAGCAATTATTACTCACTGAGGCAGGTGGGGGTACGGAAAGGGCTAACATTTCGGCGTGGTTTGGGATAGAGCTGTGGGTAGGTGAGTGAGGGTGAACGGACTCCGGCTAGGGAAACAAGACAAGACGATTATTAAATAACATACAAACATTGTAACTAGGGTATTATGAAGGTCTAGAGTAAAATCTTGCTAACCGGGGAAGGAATATGTAAGACGGGGGGACTCGCACAGGTGGTGATGTATTCTTCTGATGATAGTAGGGTTGAATTAGAAAGCAAATGGATGGTGTGAAACAAATTTCTGATTAGTTCTTGCTCGGTGGTAGGGAGTGAAGAAAAACCCGGAAAAGGAAGCTGGATTGTTAGTGGAGTAGAAACGGCGGGAGTTTGATGCGGAGTGGGAGCACTGGTGACTGTTATCTGCAAGCAATAATGTAGGGAGGATATTAGGAAATGAGATATTAAAAAGGGAAAAACAAGGAGATTGTAAATAGGATGACATGTACTTACTTGACGCTGGTGTTGAGTTAGTTTTTGAAAGAAAAATACAGTCGAATTGAGTCTTTTTTTTTGGAAGTCGGTAGATAATATCAAAATCAGTTTTTAAAAGTAATTTTTACGTAATGCGCGAACACACAGATGGACATACTAGCTATTTAAAAAAAATACAGACACGACCTTGGTCACAATTATATAGTATTATGTATGGAAGATATAAATAACAAAACAAAATATCGATATCGACAGATTTGTACACATGTATCATGTCCCATCACATTTACCTTTCGGGGTCAACACATATGACGGTGGGTTAACCAATTAGAGCGCGCTAGGTCTTGACAAAAATTGGTGAAATACATTTCAACCAAAAAATATTTAAGACGCGGTCCAACCCCAATTTTAAAATAATTTACGATGCTTTACGTAAGGTTGAAAATCGCTTGTTAGATTGGACGATGTAATGCGAAAATGCGTTAATTTTGTATGTTTTCTTTATAATTTTCGAGCAACACAATTGAAAAAACTGCTGGTTATCACTTTAATACTCGTACTATACGTTGGCTAAGTATTACCTAAAAAAATTATAGTGTTATCGCTGAAAATTCTGAGAGTTTGGACGTGAAAGTTTATTTTTGTTGACCTATTCAGGATTGTATTCTGCTGAAAGACAGTTATATTTATAAATTATATTCGGTTATTACTCTTTTTCTATTCCTTTTCTAACCTTTGTATTTTTTTCATAATATTCTTTAATTTTCATAATCGATCTGTTTCGTTGCACTCGGTGTTTAAAAATTCTGCTTTAAACTATTATCAGGGTACGAGCGCGCCTTAATTGTATCTCTCGGGGCTGGTTTTCTCTATGGACTGTGCAGACTTCACTTCTTAGTCGACTGTCGAGTGCAATAGTCGCTCTTGTAACCAACTGTGCTGTACCAAATACATCCGATTCGTATATACATTGGTTTTAATGAATAAAATACCTAAACCTGGCGGTACGCCGCCGACATGCCCATACTGATACTTGCGTTCGTATTTATAAAACTATACGAACCACACGATCGACTCATACTTGTACCACAGTGTATGTTATGCTGTGCTTGAACCAATTAAAGGCGACATTACACTACGTTTCTACTTTTCCTTTTGCTTTTCTTGCATTGCCTTAAATGTACACTTGTTACAGTCTCGTTCGCTTACAATCTGTCAGATTTTGGAGTTGGGCCATAATCCACCACGCGGGCCCAGTGCGGCTTGGTGGATAATTTGGCCAACGTATGTCGAAGTTTTCAGGCTGCCCGAAGGCCTTCGACATAGCCTAACGATGATTTTATAATACAAGATGATAATTTATTGACCGAGCGAGTGAAGCGTCTTGGCTTTAACTGGCCAAATTGATTTTCATCTGTCCGTATATTTGTTAGGGTGTTCGTTGGTCTTCCTGTACAGGCCTTGACGAAATCTGGTATGTATGTTTTACTATTTAATTGAGATTTTTTGTCGTCAATGATTTTTCATTGGAGGTGTACTTTTCCTAAAAAGGGGGAAGTTTGCTGCGGCGCTATTTACCGACCGATTTTGATAACATTTGGCACACTTTCGGTACCTGACTATAAGGAAGAATTTCGAATATGCTCTAATTAGTCAAGTGGTTTCCGAGATAATAGTTTGAGAAGTACTGCGGAAAATTGCCGCTAATAAGACGTTGGCCAAATTGACTCATCATTTGTTCATTATAGATTATAGATTGATCATCTGTTCATATGTTTGTTAGGGTGTTCGTTGGTCTTCTTGTACAGCTCGCACTTTTCAACTAATCTTGACGAAACTTAGTATGTATGTTCTACTATCAATCAATCAATAAGAATATATAAGAATTAAAGTCCTGACTGACTGACAAACTAATAAAGGTCGTAGAGGGTGAAAAGGGAGATGAATCTTGGTTTTGTTTTTAAACTTATAGGTGTGACAAATTGGTATTTAGATATTTCATTTAAGTATAAAATTGTGTTCGTTTACACCTAGAATACACGTCTACTAGACGAACAACAACCTCGGGAACAGCCGGATTTCGAAAAGGTTTCTCAACTTTAGACCACATATTCACTCTAACACAATGTATAGAAAGATGTATAGAATTCAAAAAAACTATTTATCTAGCATTTATTGACTACACCAAAGCTTTCGACTCCATCTCACACAAGTACCTCTGGGAAAGCCTAGAGGAACAGGGCATACAAGAAATATATATAAATATACTTAGAATCATCTATAATAACTACCACGCTAAAATAAAAACAGAGACTGTTGGCCCTCCGTTTGAAATAAAAAGAGGCGTGAAACAAGGAGATCGTATCTCTCCGAAACTTTTCACAGCAATCCTAGAGTCTATGTTCAGGAAGCTGGACTGGCAAGAGTTAGGTATCAACATTAACGGCGAACGATTAACACATCTTCGTGTTGCCGATGACATTGTTATTTAAGCGGAAAAACATGAAGACATCCAATTCATGTTAAGGACCCTAGAGATAGAAAGCCATAAAATAGGGTTCTACATGAACCTAACTAAAACAAAAATTATGACTAACGGAGAGGCGAGTACTGTCATACTAGAAAGTGGAAATATAGAATACGTAGAGGAATACGTCTACCTCGGTCAGATGATATCATTACATGATGCCACCGTCAAAGAAATAGACAGAAGAATAGCCACATCCTGGAAACAATACTGGTCACACAAAGATGTATTTAAGAGCGACCTACCGGTGCAACTTAAAAAGCGACTGATGGACAATACCATACTCCATCACTGCTCTATGGCTGTCAAACCTGGGCGATTACCAAAAATATTATACAGAAAATAAAGTCCTTTCAGAGAGCGACAGAACGGTCTATGCTGGGTGTGAATTAAAAGACAAAATAAAAAGTGTTGACATCCGGAAGAAAACTAAAATCATTGACGCAGTAAAAATGCTCTGCAGACTCAAATGGCAATGGGCGGGTCACTTCGCCAGAAAAACTGACGGACGATGGGGCGCGCGAGTGATCCGCTGGCATCCCAGGGACGGAACGCGATCGAGAGGACGGCCAAGGAGGAGATGGTGTGATGACATCGTCGCGGTGGCGGGGGCGACCTGGACGCGAGTCGCCCAGGACCGTAACACGTGGCAACGCATGGAGGAGGCCTTCATCCACTTTTGGGTGCCCAATTAGTTTAGTAATTAATTAAAATATTAAGTAAATTGTAAAATATGTATTGAAACTGGGAAATAAACGGCTTTATTATAATTATTATTATTCCTTTTATTCAAAATAAATCACGGATTTCACCCAGTCCTTTACAAAGGCATAAGTGGGGCTGTAGCCCCAGCCGCCCCTGCGGTTTTATTATTATTATTATAAAGTGGTGTTCCGTAATATTTTTTGATAGGAATTATTTAAGGATGTGAACTGGGAGATGAAACTTTGTATGGAAAATCATTGTTTTTGGTTAAGTTATAGTTGTGAATGGCGTGTGTACGTTTGATTATTAATATGTTTTCACTATTCATTCCGTTTGGATTAAAAATGGCTCAATTAACAAGTACAATTTGAAAAATTTAATAACGAATTCCATTCTATTCAGTCATTGGACTGTAACTCAAAAACTACTGAACCAAATTTGACAAAATTTTTATGGGACCACACGGGAACCACCAGTTTAAAAAAAAATGATTTTTGAGATTTTTTTTTGCGATGATTAATAATAAGTCTCTTGGACAAACCCTAAAATGTACTTGTTGATTTGAACTTATGTCCAATACCACATGTAGTGGCGGGCAATAGTCATGAACTACTCGTCTCTACTACTACTACATTGTTACAACTATTATAACACTACTTTACGCCTATTATTTTAGTTCATTATGTTCACGGATTTCACCCGGTCCTTTACAAAGACATAAGTGGGGCTGTAGCCAACACTTAGAGGCCTGTTTGGTATAAAAATACATAGTAGTATAAAAAAAACAGAAACTTATGGATGGATGGTGACATGGTATATCTATTATAAAAATGGGTAAAATGACAAGGCTATTGAAATGATTTTATTAGTGATAAAAAGAAAGTGGGCTATGGAAGAGACTACGGCACCTGCCAAATTCAGTCTCATTTTAAATATTTTGGGCAGGTGGTGACTTGCCACCCACTAAACGGGCCCCCCATAAAGGCCACCATGAATGGTGACACAAAGGGCAACGTTGGTGTGGCTGGCTAAAGGGTGTCAAGAGGTGTGCTGCGGTTTCACTAAAGCGCTACTACCGGCGTTATGCCTTTTAACACTTCCACCCTTGGAGCTTTTTGTTACTTGCTCTTGCGTCTCCACCCCCAGACGGCCAATTAAGGCAAGCCGGGGGTCAGGGGTCTCATTTAGCCCCAGGGAGAATCAGAGTCCACGGTGTCGCCACTCACCGACGGGTCGCCACAAAGCCGCCCCTGCGGTTTTATTATTATTATTATAAAGTGGTGTTCCGTAATATTTTTTGATAGGAATTATTTAAGGATGTGAACTGGGAGATGAAACTTTGTATGGAAAATCATTGTTTTTGGTTAAGTTATAGTTGTGAATGGCGTGTGTACGTTTGATTATTAATATGTTTTCACTATTCATTCCGTTTGGATTAAAAATGGCTCAATTAACAAGTACAATTTGAAAAATGTAATAACGAATTCCATTCTATTCAGTCATTGGACTGTAACTCAAAAACTACTGAACCAAATTTGACAAAATTTTAATGGGACCACACGGGAACCACCTTTTAAAAAAAAAATAGATTTTTGAGATTTTTTTTGCGATGATTAATAATAAGTCTCTTGGACAAACCCTAAAATGTACTTGTTGATTTGAACTTATGTCCAATACCACATGTAGTGGCGGGCAATAGTCATGAACTACTCGTCTCTACTACTACTACATTGTTACAACTATTATAACACTACTTTACGCCTATTATTTTAGTTCATTATGTTCACGGATTTCACCCGGTCCTTTTCATAAGTGGGACCGTAGCCAACACTTAGAGGCCCGTTTGGTATAAAAATACAAAGAAGTATAAAAAACTAAAAAAAAAATGGAGGATGAACGGTAGCATTGTACTTTTAACTACTGCAAAACTGGGTAAAATGCCCAGGCTATTGATATTAACTTATTAGTGTTAAGGGCGATAGTGGGTTAAGGATGAGACTACGTCACCTGCCAATTTCAGTCTCATTTTAAAATATTAAGGCAGGTGGTGACTTGCCACCCACTAAACGGGCCCACCATTAGGGCCACCATCAATGCTGACAAAAAAGGCAACGTTGGTGTGGATGGCTAAAGGGTGTCGAGATATGTGCTGCGGTTTCACTAGAGCGCCACTACCAGGGTTGTCCTTTAATACTTCTACCCTTGGAGCTTTTTGGTACTTGAACAAGAAAACTAATTGTATAAAGTTCTCGACGCCAAATGTGAGACAAGTAGAATCCAATATACAATTGAATGGAACAGGGTTGGACCTTGTGGAGTCAACGGTCTTTTTAGGAATTACTATAGACGCTCAATTACAATGGGGACCCCACATAAAAAAATTGTCTAGTAGGCTCAGTTCAGCGGATTATGCTGTTAAAAAAATTAGACTATTAACTGATGTAGACACAGCTAGAATAGTTTATTTTAGTTATTTCCATAGCGTTATGACTTATGGCATACTGCTCTGGGGATGTTGTGCAGATATTAATTCCATTTTTATACTGCAAAAAAGGGCTATACGAGCGATCTACAGTTTAGCTCCCAGAGTTTCCCTTAGACAGAAGTTTAAAGACATAAACATTCTAACTGTTGTCTCTCAGTTTATCTATGAAAATCTAATGTATGTTAAGAAAAACATTAGCAGTTTTGATAAAAGGAGTGATGCTCATTCCATCAACACGTGAAATAAGCACAAGCTATCCGTACATGTAACGCGTCTCCACAGAATAAGTCATTCTTTTATGGGACAATGTATACGATTCTATTATAAAGTTCCCAATGTTATCCGAGATTTGCCTATTAATAAGTTTAAAATTACTATTAAAACTAAACTCTGTCAAAAAGGTTATTACAAAATTTCGGATTACTTGGAGGATTAAACAGCTTGGGACTGATCACTCCAGGATCTATCTACTCGTGTACTAAGATGTCAAAGTGTAGCGTGTCTTGCCCTACTGATACCATTATTATGTTCTCTTTTGTAAGGCAACACACTGGAGCTAATAACTGTAGTACCTAAGTAAAAATATTGTAAAAACATCTATATAAAAAGAATGGCCCCGAATTTCTTGCCGCTTCTTCTCGGTAGGCTCTATATATTTTGGAACGCGGCGATAGTCTTTAAAGTACATTATAATGAAAAATTGACGTTCATAAGTGCGTCTTTGATGCCTAAATTGAATAAATGATTTTGACTTTGACTTTGACTTTGACTTGCTCGTGCATCTCCATCCCTAGACGGCCTGACGGATGGGAATTTGATGGGGAACCACACCAGCACTGCGACTATAGAATGTCGATAGGATAAATTAGGAAAAAATTTGACAGTAATATCAACTATCAGATCTTATCTGGATATAAGCATGGATCTGTCCGCGATAACTATATCGCGGGCTGTTTTTATTATCGATAATTACTGTTGATTCTTAACCCCTCGAAAATCCACGCTTGCAGTGTCAGCTTAGATGACGGTTGAAAACTTGTTTAGCCGATTTGTGACATATCGGCTTGTGACAAAGAGACTAGAGCAATGGATAAATGTCGGCGATCTATCGGCCGCGCCATAACTTCCCATCTTAGCATCCCATCTTTTATTAAATTCTTTAATATAGAACCTTCTACGCAGTATTAAAAAACTTTAAAAAATGAATGAAATCGGTAAAGCTGTTCTCGCGTGACCAAGTTATATCGTGACCAAGAGAAATAGAGGTTCATTTTTATATAGATTTTACATAGATATCGACTTAAAAAACTTAAAGTGTGCACACTGAAAAGTATGATTATATACATTGTTACATTTAATGAGAACATAAGCTTGTTTGATTGGACTTTCAATGGTGGAAAACCACACAAGGATTGCGAAAATAGTCTAAAATTTCATGCTAATAATATTATATATCGTATCTTATAACTAGCATGGATATAACGAAAGCTTAGTGGGATGGCTTTCATCGATAATTTCTGTCAAATTTTATTCTATCGATAATCCACGCTCACAGTGCCAGCTTAGATGACGGCTGAAAATCAATTTTAGGTAGCCGATTCGTGACAAAGGTTATCAAATAGCAATGGATGAATGTCGAAGATTCGCTCTTATTATTGAAAATACAGTTTTCGTCGTAATGCGGCTGGTTTTAAAATGGTAATAGAAACTGTTAAAATAAACATCCATTACAAGAGACATATTAAAAATGATATTCAAGTACCTATGTACCTACCTACTTCTTTTTCAGATCCAATATGCCGTCCTTTATTTTTGACAAATGCTGTGGGTGGATTGACCTGAAGACTGGCTGTTTCATAATCGGGTACTTGAACTTGGTAAGGCCCTTTTTCTGTTCAGCTCTTGGTAACTTTTACTTTTTAAGGCGCGTCCAATAGCAAATGATGCGCAAAACCTGATGTTTAGGAGTTATCTTCGCGTTCATTCAAAGTCATTTAACAAATTAAAAATATCATTCAATTTCCGACATTATCTAAACTTAATTTACGTTTAAAATATTATTTTCAGTAATTAGTATACTATAAGAAACCAAGTTATTAGAAACGATTTTTATAAGTTTTTTAATTATTCAAAATTTCAAATTTTAGGGCAGAGGTCTTGTGCAAAGGTCACACGGGTATCCGCATTCGCCTCTCGAACAGGGGTTTGAGAGTCGACTGTCGCTCAGGACCAGTTTTCAAGAGTCGTTAGCTCTAAGATGCGTATTATGTACTTAGTTTTTAAGGCATGAAGTAGCTAGCAAGATATACAATGTGTGAAGGAGAAAACGTGATGAAATCCTTTACACGCAGGTCTAAACCAATCGCATTAACTAATCATAACAATCGCTACTGCCTAGTTTTAGCTGATAACTATTCATAAAGTAAATACAAATAAACAAAGTTAGAACGAAATTATTAAATATCTAATAACATATATAATAGCATATATATAGTCATATTTTTAAACTATTAGTAGGGTAAGTCAAAATTAGTACTACCATGACCAACATCATAGTAGTAATGCTTATAGATAGAGTACAATAGGACTATAAGTTTAAGGTGCAACTCCGGCTAGCTACCCTGCTCAAAATCAAATTGTATATCTATCAAAATTAGGTTCAAAGTATAGGAGAAGTTCTTGGATATACAGCCAGACACGGAAAAATATTTTATTTTATATATATTCCTTTCACAGTACAAAATAATATTTAAGGAAAGCATTTAAATAAATCATTGATATAATAAATGGCATAGAATACATAGTATATTCTAAACATAATAGTTCTAAGAGATATCATCCTTTATTCTTATAATGACATTTGTCATTATATAGACATATTTAACCCCTCAGTCTCTTCTTTAAAGAGACTGCTATTATATGTTCTTAAAAAAAGAAATATTAAATTAAATTTATTTGATTACACAATAATTGTAAGCATGCTGTGTTCACAGCAAGAAGGACGTGCGCACTTGTACATGTTTTGTAAGATCTAAATATTATTTGTGTGGTTTTTTGTGTACATCCAGTTCTGTGAACCAACAATAAAAAATAAACCTTTGTTCCATTGGAAAATTTGTTGATTTGAATTCTCACAGCACTGTAAGTGAAAAGTATTTTTTTATTTCAGTTCGGCACCATCATCCTTACCGTTTTAACTGCCCTTAGCGTGGTCGGTGGAGTGAGGATCGCCAACGATAATATACCTGAACATCATAAAGTTGGTGTCGCCGTTGTTGCCGTAGCCAGCATCCTTCTTATCTTCATGATTCTGGCTTTGGCCTTCGCTATCGTCCTGCTCGTTGGATTACACAAGGTAAAGATTATTTTGATATTTGTTATTCATTTGTATTTGATCTAATACTTCTGTACATTTGCGATTCCTCAAGTTTATGTTATGCGGAGATGGTACAAGCACGAGCATCAGGTGTTCAGTGGTAACATCTGCTTAGAAGAGCATTTTGTCACAACTCACAAGTGACGAACTGAACTGCGCCCGTAAACCTGAGACATTAATTTGGTAAATCTCATGTGCCTGTAATTTCGCCGGCACCCATACATTTTATACTAAGCTTGAAGGCTTACCTGATTTACAAACAGTATTTAGACCATTACCTACTATTTTGCGGTAGAAATAGGTAGATATAAAGAATGTAAGAATTAGTTTTATTTTTCCAGAACAAACCTGGTCATTTGAAGGCTTACCTGATATACAACCTGATCTTTACAATCATATACATACTCGACTTTATTGTCAAGTGCACGACTGCTGCCGTCGTCGCCGGCACCGTGTTCAAGAGCTTCCTTACCATCCGTAAGTGCCTACAGTTCAAACTTTTTCAAATTAGACGGGGAAAATGATCAACAGATTATTCAGTATTACAAACTTGAACCAGAAGAGCTGTAACCCACACAATTGCATAAAATAAATTGGATGTCTACTCAAATTACATACATTTCTATTAAGCTTGATTGGAAAACGACACGATCAAAATCTATCCATATCAAACACGATCAAAATCAATCCAGATAAGATTTAAGATTGTTCGGCAAACATTCGTTCGTTTAGTTTATTTCGTAGATAAAATAATTCAAACTTACAATTGGCTCAGTTGAATTAGGATTTCACACGGAAAAAACCAAAGGCAGGGTTTTAATAAGTACAATTTACTTTATGCCACTACATCCGCAATTTTCTAAATATCTATACCTCAGGGTGCGAATAAATAGGATTCGATCATATCCAAGACAATACTAAAACTGTAAAAAACTACTTAAAAAAACCTGTGGATTTTGTTTAGATTGAGATGGAGCAGATCGAATGAGGCGTTACGGTTTTTTCCGCTTACTTCATCCATTCGTTCGTATCAGGTGGTTCAATCAAAACACGCAGTCGTAATTTTCAATATCTAGAAGTGACCCGTAATTGTGTTACTCGTAGTAGTAGACCTTTAGCATACATAGGTATGGTAGGTAGTTATTAGTTATGCTAAAGGTCTAATTATTAGGTAATATTAGTTATTGTGTATTAGTTAAAACTATCCTAGAAAAAGGCAAATGTAATCTAACTGTTGTTTTCCTCATCGTGAAAGGAGTTTGTTCCATGCACCAACCAAACCAACCAACCAACTGCACAGAAAAACGTGTAAAATATTAACACGTGACTACAATTTTTGATAGAGTTTTGCAAAATTGCTTTTGCTGTTAGTCAACGTCTTCGGAATATATCTGTCAAAATTCCAAGAAATGTTCAGTTATTCGAAGTTTATTAAATCCATTTCGATATTAGGTTAATGGCTTTCATATTGAAGACACCTCATAGATATAGGTTTTAGTTGCATTCTTTCAAATCCGTACGTTGCGTTATGTGTTCTAAAGTTTTGTGCTTGTTTTTGTTTTCAGTTCTGACCATTTACTTCCTCATGGTAATTAGGAGTATGTACTACCAAATGAAGGATTCTTCCAGAGAACCAGCCGTCTACTCTGCTGCCTAAAAAGTGACTTTTAGTCTTTAGGTTTTAGGCGTTTATGGTATAAGCGTTTTAATTAGGGATATCTTACTCTCTATGTCAACATAAGCATTATATGTTGTTGCTTTACACAACAGGTATTTTTATGATAATAATGCCCACATGTGTATGCGTGCTATATACTTTTTTCTTAATTATTCTAATCAAAAAATTTAAGGTGAGCTATGATTCTTATCTCCAAAATCACTGAGGCACTTCTGGTTCGATATGGCAAATAGCAAAGAGGGTTTTACCTGACACTGAAAATATTGTGTCACTTTGCTAATTTTAAATATGCTAAACTATACTTAAACAAATTACTTATTACTGGCTCCGGGGTTTCACCCGCGTGGTGATGAATGATGATGAGAATGAATGAAATATAGCGTATTTTACTCAGGCATAGTGTAGCTTTATACTGGTGAAATAATTGTTTGAGTCTGTTAAGTAGTTTTAGCAAGGTACACATAAAGTTGCCTGGTATGTAATGGCGTTAATATTGAATATGTCTTGATTTTTTTTGTATTACCCATTTACCATTACCATTATACCCATTGTTAATAGATACCATATCAAAAAACAATTTTGCCCAAAAGACTAATAAGTGATTTAAATTTAACCTAAACTGATAAATAAAGAATAGCTAAGAAAGTATCCAATAACACCTATCTTTTATAATAGTACTATACTATAGACTGCACTATTTTACACTTTCACTTCACTAACTCGAAAGGTTTTGTCCTCTTAAGTTTTCTTACTACCGTGTTGTCGAGCAGCTGGATAGCCTTGACGTATGCGTGATGATGAAGTCTGCTTTGATGTGCTTCGGCATATATGACTCTGGTGTTAGTCAAGGAAGTACCCTAGGACCGACCCAGTTATTGATAATGATAAACGACCTGCTGAAAGTAGTTAGAACGGCTGAGTGCCTTATGTTCGCCGATGATCTGTAGCTGTACTTAGGTGTTCGAACTGTTGAGGACTGTGATGCGCTTCAGACTGACATCGACCGAGTGGTGGATTGGGGCGCGAGTAATCACTTGGAATTTAATAGTTTCAAGTGTAAGACTATTACATTCACACGACTTCGTACACCCATCATATACGACTATAAAGTGTCTGGGGCCAGTCTGGAGCGATTTACAGAAATCCGAGATTTAGCTGTGATATTAGACAGAGAGCTTAAATTCAATTCGCACATTGAGCATATTTGCAATAAAGCATTTAAATCACTGGGCTTTGTTATGCGCCAGACAACGAAATTCCAGGATAGAAGTGCTATAATTGTGTTATATTACTGCTTGGTGCGCAGTAAACTTGAGTATAATGCCATAGTATGGGACCCGCACGAAGATAAGTATAAGCTCATGATTGAGAAAGTTCAAAAGAAAGCTCGTTATCTGTATAAAAATATGAATGGGTATTATCCATTTTTGTATCCGTCTCTGTTCGTATCCGGAATGGTAGGCATCAATACGCTTGAAGTAAGGCGTAAGTGCACTTTATTGCTGCATTATTACTCGTATTAGTTGTTGAACGGTCTGATCGACAACCCCAGCGCACTGTCTCGCATGTCGTGCCGGACGGGGCACGCGGGTCGCACGCGTGCAGTGCACGCCGGCTGTTTGCGGCGGTGTCAGGTGTTCGCACACAAACGGCACAGTACGCTCCCACTGCACAGGCCATTCATTTGCTCAATGCTATGATTGCTCAGATGCCAGACCTTGACATTTTTTTCCGACTATAAGTACCTATTGTTGTGTTGTCAAAGTTTTTTTGGTGATTCAAAATTGTATAAGAGTAGATTTAAAGACAGATAAGTGAATGTTAATTTAAGGCTGGCCTACTGTGCGCTTATCCTGTAAGCACAGTATGCATTTGATAAATAAATAAATAAAAATATCAATGGTGTCGGTGACTAGATCTACTTTGAGGTCCCGATGTAGATCATCAGTTCTAATATACCACGGCGCATTATTACAAGCTCTTAGTACTTTATTATAAAACCGTTGAATCATCTATGTATTGCTATTTTTAGTACAGCCTCATGGCTAAATACCATAAGTCCACATTGGCATAAGGACTTGTTTGTATAAAAGTATTTTGTTAGACACTGACGATGATAAATGCTTGCCAAGTAGCCAGTATAAGTAGTAGCGTAGTTGTAACTCGTTACATTTCTTTTTGACATGAGCTTTCCAGCAAAGCTTTGCGTCGAGTGTCATGCCAAGTTATTTTGCATTATCTTCATACGGTATTACATTTCCATTTAATAAAGACCGGGTAACAGTTACTTTATTTGTTAAATCTACGTGGATTGAATTTGTTTCCTTAAGTTTTATTTTCAATTTCTTTAGTCCAATCGAAGACAATGCCAGTGGCAATTTGAACCTTTGCCACTGCTTCCTCATGACTAGCCTCCGTAGCCATGCTAGCCGTGTCACCTGCAAAAGTTGAAATAGTATTGTTGTCTAAATGTGGAATATCGCAGGTGTATTATAAGTAAAAGACCGGACTTAACCCGTCCGCATCAGCGCAAAAAATAACAATAGATTTATGAATGAAACTTAACTCGAATGAGTCTTGCTGATTCGGACAGATTAATGCACTTCCCTGTGGTACTCCAGCTGACATAACTGTTATAGTTAGACATTATGGTAATATGGACTCATTGTAGTTATTGACGTCTTATATAAAACTGTAGAACGTCTCTTTGCTTTATTGTCAGCATAAACTAATATTATTATGGTCAATAGTTTGCGCAGCGTACGCGATATAAGGACTTTTTTTGGTATTTTCTCCCACACCTTGGGTAACATTATCGAAGTTTTCATTCGGATCCCTAACTTTTTTGAAAAAAATATTTATAGCCTATGTTCATCAGGGAAAATTAAGGGTTCTAATGGTGAAAGATTTTTTCAAATCGATTAAAAACAAATCTTTCCTTTTTATAATATTAGTGCAGCTGTAGATGTAGATAAGCAATAAAATAATAATATTTTTTACACAGAAGTGTTAGCACCTTCAATTGGTACTACTACTAACAGTTTTGTGTAAAATAAATCTAACATTTACGGCCGTGTTTTGATAATCAAATATTTAAATATGAAATCAGCCGTGCAAGCATGGATCTCAAGATAAACTTGTCGATGCGATGAACTGAATTTATCAGCTATCGAATCTAGTATGGATCTCGATATCGCGGGATGTCTTTTACCGGTAATTAAATCCTATCGACAATCCATGCTCGCACCACTGTATTGATATATTTTGAGCAGTCATCACCATCATCATCTCAGCCGTAGAACGTCCACTGCTGAACATAGGCCTCTCCATTTGCATATACAAGCAGTAATATTTTGTTAAAACATATATTTACAAGTACTTTTTTAAATATCATAAAAATAATTACAAGACCAGTGCCACGAAAAAACTTCCTGGCATATTGATATATTAAAGTTCATCAATCTATATTCTCTTACGTAGCTTTTATACCTTTTAAAATACCTATAAACAAAATTTAACATTTTGCAACGGCTAGACCTACTATCCGAATCCGTACTTTACCGAAATGTAAGAAAAAGTATCTTATTACATTTCATAACATCAGAAATGAATAACAACCTTGTACTTTAAATGATTAATTTATATTGACATTTATCTACTTTAGTATTAAGTATCTAGTGGCGGAGCACGGCGAGGAGGCTGCTATATCTCGTTCGATACAATGCACAACGTTGAAGTCGTTGTGAACAATATTATGCAAAAATCCGCATGGACAGGTTTTGTCCAGCCCCATGTAACTGAATGATCACCTGAGCAGGTATAGGTACCTATAGTTAGTTGTTTGAAATGTTTTTGTTTCCTTAACCTTTAAGTAGTGACGTGGGTGTCTCACAGACGGCCTAGGTGCAAAAAACAGTCTCGTGCCTTTAATTTTTTAAAGACGCTCTCGCCCCTCTCGGTACCTTCGGGTTTCGGTAGCGTGATCGGTCTGTGGTGTGGTCATGCTCGTGGCAGCAACACCTGCACCTGTACTACCGTTTGGTGTCCCTGAGACGTGAGGTCAGTATTTGCGCATATGATTTATTAGACGTAACCTCAGTATTAGTGTATTTTTTTCTAAGTGTCTCTTATTCGTCATCTCACTGTGTGCGTTATTATTATAGATGAATTAACCTGGACCTTCAGGAAACAGTCGAAAGCGAAAGCAAGTAGCACTTAATGCTTCTACAAATGAAACGATCCGAAGTCAGTGGTCAGAAGTCGTTGTGAACAATATTATGCAAAAATCCGCATGGACAGGTTTAGTCCAGCCCCATGTAACTGAATGATCACCTGAGCAGGTATAGGTACCTATAGTTAGTTGTTTGAAATGTTTTTGTTTTCTTAAAGTAAAGCTTGTTATGTTTCTTGTTTAAAATATTAATGTCACTGTTTTCTATATGAATAAACTCTTAAATATATAAATATCCGCTATATTCGTTGATAGCACAGAATTCGCCCTATTTACATATCTATGGTTGATAGTAGGTAGTCATTGTCAGTAGATTATTACTTTTTTATAAATTCTTGATTATATTTTGATGTTTATTTGGAAGCATTACTCAATAATGTAAAAATCAGACAAAAGAAATAACACATTTCAGTCCCGCCCCGGCTAATAACATTAAATAATATTGTGATAGGCTATATTTAAATGAATAAATAAATAATGAATAAATGCTTGGCTTATTAGTTTCAAAGTCAATGTGAAACTTAAACGATCTTCAATAACATTTGTATCTAAGCATGTTAGAAATAATTCTCTATAGCGGATGTTAATTACTAAACCTGTACTTACCAAGTTGATAACTAAGTTCTGTAATTACCAAGTTGATACATAATATATGAATCCGAAATATTTTGCTTTAAGCATAAACTGCAAGGTTAGTTATTACTTCTTTAATAGTTAATTTGTAAAATCGTTACCTTTGAAAATATAGTTTGCTACGCTATGTAATATAGCGGTCACTTCAAATGTAACCATTTCAAGCTTTGTAGATTACACTAGAGTAAAATTATTTAAATGAACGAAAACGTATCCGTAGTATCATTTCACGTATTTCACTTTTTATTATACATTACAATAAAATAAATGAAATATCGCCAGCTATTTACAAACTTACCTATAAAAATATATACTGACCATATAATATAGGTATGGGCCGTATATAGGACCATATTATATTGCATCTAATATACAAAGATTTTCACCGATTTTTGCTTTATGATCGTGTTATTTCAATTTTATTGTTTAATTAAATAAACAAACTTAGAAAAGTTTCATTTTTTTTTATTTTCCTAATTCCTAATTTACCTAATAATAGGTAAATTAGGAAGGGATGACTTAGAGAGGTAAAATGGGGGATGAAACTTTGTATCGAAAATCTTTGTTTTGTTAAAATTATAGTTGTGGAAATTTGTATTTAGATGTTTCATGTTATTGAAGCCAATATATTAACCGAGGAGAAACAGTATTCGTGGCACGTGTACAATTGAAATTGTCTTTCGTTTGGATTAAAGATGGCCTAATTAAATAAGTTCCAATGAAGGTTTGTTTCGCGATGACTAATAATAAGTCACATGGATAAACTCTGATTTGAGCTTTTGTCATGAACATACCTATATATTGCTACAAATGTCAACAACAATGTTCTAATTCACGCCTATTATTTTAGATATTATTAGTTAGTGTATTTACTGTAATGTATTAATTTTATGAACTTTATTGACTACAAGTAATTGTACTACAAGATTGTGCTCTCTCTTTAACGTGTTTATTTCTACCACTTGAGCTGCTTAAGTGGTAGAAATAAACACGTAAAAAGGAGAGCGTTTTGACTCGACGATCAGTCGATTACTGCGAAAAATTGCCGCTGATAAGTCTATGCTCGCGAAGTCTACTGTTCGCAGAGCTACGAGTTTTAGGAACTGACAAATGTCTCTCAGGACAGGCTAAAGCTGTGTCATGCTGAAACTGTGCTAGCATGGCTTATTACAGCTTCTTGATACCTGACACAATAAATGCTGCAGAGGTATCCTGTTTTTGCAAATAATGATAGCCTGATAGATCTCTCTGTCAAACATGCGAGACTTATCAATAATTACTTTATTTCTTCTTCACGACAACCCTCGTCCACATATCGCACAATGGACCGTCCCAAACTATAGGAGTTACGACTGGGAATGCTCCATACTCACCAGAACTTGCACAACAGAGTTCCATTTTTCAGACTCTTGACGTTTTTCTACATGTTTCTAACGCTGAGATATAAAAACGCCTTATGACCCACAGATTTGCCAAGTAGTTCTATAGCAGAGGCATCAATAAAGCAAAAAGTGTAAGTAGTGTTTGTTTCTTTAGAAAATGTTTCATTTATTTTATACACAAAGGCAACTTCAAAACTGAAGTAAGGACCATAATATTTCTATTTGACGGTCTTTTTGACCATCAAAGTTTTATTATAGTACCTATAGATAGATATAGTAGGAATAGTTGTATATAGTGTATTTATAATAAATATTACGTGAGTAATCCCGTATTTTTAACAGTGCTAAGCGAGACGTCATCGACGCGGGCGTCCCGAACACTCCTTGAAAAAGACCACCGAATGTGGTCGAAACTATAGTCGGACCTATCCGATAAATATTACGTGAGTAATCCCGTATTTTTAATTAATAATGAATGAAAACCACGTTAGTTTTTATAACAAAATTGTATATATAGTAGTTATACAGGTGACTGTAGTAAGGTTTGAAGGGCACTGTAGAAAGCGAAATCACTGAAAGATTTACACTCAACAAGCAATATATTGATGTGACAATACTGAACAACAGTACAATGCAAAATTTCAAGTATGTACAGGCTTATCACTGGTCATAAGCCTAAGATTCTCTAAGAGCAAACATCGTTTCATCTTTGATAACATCCGTGAAACAACAACGAGATGACAAGGAACACTGGAAACACAATCTTGCGTGAATAAGGGCGATATCTTCTAAGTACATATTTGACATCGGTAAGCTCGTCGACGGTTGCATGCAACGACGCATCATTAGAGAATCGCACGGCAGGTGAACTCGTATAACTTCACATCTTGTAAAATAAATGTTTTGGTGAGAAGACTTAAGAACACCGGCGAAGGCCTGTGTACCTGGAGCGCGTCTTTAGATTAATTAATATGAATAATCGTGTTGTGTGTTTCTGTAATACAGAAACAAACAATGGTGTAAATAGTTGTCCAGCTCAAAGCCACGTAAAAAAGATATCCTATAACTGCATTAGTTTCTTTTAAGTTGAACTGGTTTCAGAGATATCGCAGCGATAACTTTTACATAATACAATTGAGAGAGGGCCAGTTCCATGATCTTGATAATTTCCTAGCTAACAAGTTCAATTTGAAAAAATAATATCGACTCCCATTCTATTTAGTTATTGGAGTGTATCTTAAAAAGTACTGTACCGAATTTGATGACATTTAAATGGGATCACACGGTAAGCACCAGCTTTGAAATAAAAAAATTTGAGAATCGGTTCACCCTATCGAAAATTATGAGGTAACAAACATTAAAAAAACAGTAGAATTGAGTACCTCCTCCTTATTGGAAGTCGTTAGAAAATTGCTAATAGATAGGTATCAACATAACCTTAAATCAAAAAGTGCATTTAACTATTAAATGTGGCCTGATCAAAATAAAAAATATTAGAGGTAACGTTATATCTAACTGAGATGTATCAGAACCACTGTAAGTCTTTCTCAGACAGACAAAATAAAATTCAAGTCTAAGTCCAACGGATTTTCGCCGGTGTTCTTGACCGTTTATAGCACGTTCAGTTCAATAAAATTATTATGAAACGAGTAAACCTAGCAATTATGGGAAATAAACTCGGAGCCAGATCATTCTTCCTTGGTGAAGATTTCCTCAAAATGTGTCCCTTTAAAAATGAAGCAATAACGCCTGGCTTCTGAAACACTACAATACATTAGGTACATTTTATGTAGTAGTACTAATCAATTACAAATTTTGATTTTGATAATAAAAACTCACAACAATTTTCTATGAATGGTATTCCCAACCGAAGCTCAGAACCAGTTATGCAGGCCTCAAGGTTTTCCTTTTATTTATCTATATCATGTCGCTGGCAAGTGTTGAAATACGGTTACTGATATGCTGACGAAAAGTTCAAGTTCAAGTCATTTATTTTGCTTTCAATTGTGGTTACAATGCAAGATCTTATAGCTATAATGTTAAGTCCAACACTATTTTGTTAGCCTTTGCTATTTTTTTGCCTACTTGGCATGCGAGATTAAAAATCTTAATCTAAGATTATATCTATATATAGATATAATCTTCCAAATTCAACTACCATTCAACCATTCCAAAATTCAACTATTCAACCATTCAAAACAAACCTAACTGGATATATGCAGTTAGGTTTTGAATGGTTTAAAGGGTGAATGTATTTGATACTTGTGCGGATAATGTTGACTTGATCACAGTATAAATCCCCCTCGCTCAGGGATTAACTCAAGAGTCACCGTTGCACTCAGGGTTGAATGTACCGGCCGTGACGTAAGACAATGCGTTACTCCCTCAGGCCTTTATTAATAAACGTTGCGTAAACCTATATTAGGCGTAACATGCTTTGTCTTGCTTTCACGCGGGACATTTATTGCAAGCGGAAAATTGACAGATAGATGTTTTAACTACTCCGGGTGTAAGCCAAGTTTATTAATAAGGCCATCAGTGCATAATCTACTATTACCTATAAGTCTATAGATTATACATTTTCAAGCAATTGTTTATGTAACGCAGCGGCTAGTGAACCAAAAATACTTTTATCGTGTGTTATTTACTATCTAAAACTCTTTTAAATACTAATGTAGGTATAACTTTAATTTTAATTGTTTGTGTTTTTATATAAGTACCTATATACTTATATACTTTGAGACCAATTGTTTTAGACAAATCGATAACAACAATATTCAATATAGGCACACTACCTGGATGTTCTTGTATTTAGTGTATTTTGTTCACACTGTAATTACTTAATTTATTTTTGAATCGCATTGCTATTATAATATATAAGTATATACCTAAATAGAAACAAGATTGTTATTTAATTCAAGCAAATTAAATATAAATTTTTGATACAATAAAGATTTATTCATTCATTCACCCAATTAAGCCTTTTGATATAGAAATAAGGTAAGATAATAATATAATAATTTATGAACTAGTAATTTATTATATAGGTTGGTAATTTTAGGCGAAAAGCTTAGGAAAACATGAAAGTCACGGGTTTCATGGCGTCCAACAACACACGCACATAGACATACGTAAGTCTCACCGCACACAATAAACGTAAACACAGGGATATGCAGCTTGTGTACATCAAAGCAACTATTATGCCATCTGTGTGTGTGTGTCCATTCGGCACAGCAGCGCGTCCATGCCGGTATTGCCGGTACAGCTTATTTAGTGTATTGAAAATTGTTTATAAACATTTCAATGTGATTTTAATGACATTAGTTATAAGATAATATAAAGTAAGTTGTGATTGTGTGAAGCTACCCACTCAGTGGATTTATTGGGATCTTCTGTAAGTATCCATTCTCTAGTTAATAATAAATAGTACCTACCATGTTGTTGTGCTTTTAAAAACTCCTCTTACTTCGATAAAATCGATAAAGATACATTGACGATATTAAAATGCTAAAGCAGGCATTAGTGCTTTGAAAAAGTAATACTATATAAAATCACAAGGGTTGCGATGTCAATGCGAAAGTTCAAGTATTTCTAAATAATGCTTCTTTCGGTTGGATGGTACTGTTAACTGTCCGATAGATGTCGCTCCGTCCCCGCAAGACGGTTAGTCAAATAGAGAGTTAAAATTCGATGCTCGGACTAGATTCTCGGTGGCCTAGTAGGAGAGTCAGAAGACGCGGGTTCGAATCCCGTCCGAGGATGTGATTTTTCTCTCTATAAATTTCAACGATATTAAAATGATTGAGATTGAAATAGTACCTAAGTATAACTGTAGACTTTTGTGTTTTTATACATTTAACCATGAGTATATAATATGAGTACTTCATTTTATGTTGACTGTTTGTAATATCTGTTGTACCAGTTGAATTATGGGTAAATATATCATGTCAAATAAAGCCAGTTTTGTGTCTGTCCATAAAATATAAAAATACTACTCTAATGGGAAATTCGCTTAAAATGAAGTACTTACAAAGAAAGCATAAACTCTTGTTTTAGAGTATGTCCGAAAAGAGAATAGTCTTGTAAGCAAGGGCGCTTTAGTTGACTTAAATTTTGTTGTTTTTATTTCTTTGCCAACATTATCGTTTAACTATTGCATATTTGATCTTCTCTCGGAATTTCCCAGCACCTGATATACTAGGAAATCCCATAGTTTAATTCAAATTAGAAACCTTAAATACTATGTTTGAGAATTTTAGTTCACTTTACCACCACACTGCGAAAACGATCCTCTTTCCGTACAGTACAGACTCTATCTCTCTCTCTTGCAAAACAGTCTCTACCTACATATTTTGTTCGGTGGAAATAATGTTGACGTCACCGACAACTAAGTAGTGTGCTCCCTCGTTTGAACTTCCAAATGACAGTCACATCATTCGTATCGTACTATGGCTCAAATGCTCATGTCATTCATATCATATTATAATGTATACGTAGGTATGATCACTCTTGACAATGCACGTGGGTGCGTGCCTGTTTTTATATAGGTATTGGATAAAACATTTCATCATTGTTTTAAACACGTTATTACTTGAAGCTGTATTTAAAGTTCCTAGGTAGGTAAATAAAAAAATTGTTAAATTTGATTTTATGTACTTATTGAGAGTGGAATAATATAGGTACCAGAATCGTAGATAGACAAAGATATTTAAATATTAGTAGCTAGGTTCTAACCTATTATTCGTATAATTATGAATGTAACTTTCAACACGAATTTATTTACGCTATAGGTATAATTTTTTAGGGATACTAGATACATAAGCAGGCTCAAAGAATCAAGGGTAACTTTGTGAGAATTGCGTTACAAAAATCATTCCAAATGTGTTTATTGAGACATCTAGTTCTATTTATTTATTATTATCATCCACCAATATAATGTACACCATAACAATTCGAAGTACAAATAAAATTATATCCAAACAGAGCTAAATGGTGACTGCAATAAATATAATAGTGAAATTCTAAAATCCTAGTTAAGGTGCTGTCAATTCACTTCAATGAAGGTTTTTAAAGCCGTTACTACAAAAACCATCTGACACTTTTAAGACTTATAAGTACACATTGACAGAATTAAAACTTATTTTAACATACTAGAGTACCTACATTAGAAAAAATCAAATAAACCACTTAATTTGATCTTTAAAGCAGTTTCTCTTTATTCACTATTGTATTTATTATGAAATACATATACGGATATGTACGAGTATATAAACACATGACGGACATATACATACATTGGCGGATTTTTTAAAATTTAAGATTGCACACGATTTTCTGTGAATATTGTACGTTTTTACGCCATGCATTTGCTTGCGCCCTTGACAGCGCCTTAAATACATTCAGTGAAAGTTGTTTCTTTCGAATTTTACGTAAAAATCTATGATCTTATTAATTTAAAATGTTGTGATTACAGTTAATAAGTAAAAGCAGAAGTATAATACTATTATTCATTAATAAATTTTAACAGGTGTTCATGATGTAGGTTACGTCTACACAATAATAACAGATATAAAATTAGGGTAATAATAATTATATTGCCATTGTTCTCCTAAGCCCGCCAACGTATGCCCGCCAACGTTCCTGTCAAATAAATCCGGGTTCTATTCTTTAGAAATGCGGTTATACTATCTGATCATTTTATTTATAGGTGCATTTTGGCCTAAATTGGATCTACACTGACCGCCTACCAGTAAGTTAAACCAGGATGCTCTCGGTAGATTCAATGGGGTAGAAAATTTTAAAGTCGAAATCAATTCAGCTGTGTCTAATATTCATCAAGAAAGAGTTCATCATCAAGAGTCCCTCTTTCTCCAGGAAGTCGGCCAACCTCTGTCCCCTATGGTTCCGTTGCCCATAACTAAATTGCCCCACCTTCAACTCATCATCACTTCTTTTACCCAACTTCGCGTTGAAGTCCCCCGTAACAACAAGCAAGTGCGTTTCAGAGTTTCGTTTGTATGGCCCGACTAATACTAAACGACTTAAATATAAAGTTATCAATAAGCTAACTATGATAGCTAGATACCGATTTACGCAGGAATACTTTGCCGTCGCGCACCCACACAAATCTATAGGTCAACTCCTTCACCTTCCTCCGAGCGACGGCGTGCAGTGACTTTGTCTCGGGAGTAAGGTGTTCCGCGACGTACACCGGTGTTTTTTGGTGCTGCCGTAGCCCATGTGGCCGGTGTTCAGTATATTGCCAGCGTTGTTTCTGTTGAATTTGATAATTCCGTCTAAAAAGGAGTCGCGAAGCCGCCGGCTGCTGAACTTTAGCAGAGCTGAACGAGGACGAGGACTTTGATTATAAATTTTTGCGATGCGACTGCAATATTGTAGATCCGAATGGGTGATCGGACACTTGATTATGTTTGCCAGTTGTTGTACAGTTTAGTAAAGGTAATGTTAAGGTTTTCGCTATTGATTTCTGAGATGCACTGTATTTAAATATTATTTGTGCACGAAAGTTGTTTCATCAGATGTAGCCGACTTGTACAATGCAATTGGTTGCGCGCAGCTCCTCGTTTTCGTTCTGTAACTGAATTATCTTTGTGTTGAGACACTCGTTTTCTGTACCTAACCTGTCGTTTACTGAGTGTGTGGTCGCTAGACACTCTTCAAGATTATCAAATCGTATGTAGATATTTTTAGTTTCGGCGGCGAACTTACGATTAAGTTCTTCTCTAATAATATCACGAATCGTGTCTGCTGACAAGCATGCATGCAATGTAATGTTTTCGTACTGCGTAGTATCGCTGTCCGTGCTCAGCGCAGGTGACGCGGCCCTTGAGGAACTTATCGGCGTCTTAGAAATATCGCCTCGCTTTGGCTCTTTACAACGACAGGATGGGCACACCCAAGTATCTTTAAACTGTTTGTTGAAACTTAGAAAATCTTCCTTACGAAAGTTCATACAGGTGTAGTGGTATTTGTCAGGACAACGACAACAATGCAAAATGGACATTCCTTTTAAAGTATTAAGACATCCAGAAAATTTTAGTGTATTGCGAAATATCTCTGTAACTTACTGTGCGTCTTGTGTCAGCTGATCTGCTGATCTAGGTACATGATTGTTGCCTTTTATTTTCATATCCGATTATTTATACACCTTGCTTATATCGAGTGTGTAAATATATATTTATTTATACATTAATTTACTTTTGATAAAATCATTGAATCATAAATTGAAACTGGCATTCGATACCATGAAACATGATCAAGTAACAAAATGATGAACTACGCGAAGGGAATAAAGATAATAATATTAACATAAAGATTTTACCACATTGCATGATGAGACTGCTGCAATTACTGCCAGCTCCACAGTACCATATACTATTAGAACAAATTAGTTTCAAACCTTTAATAAATACGAATATAATATAAATGTATCTCAGTAGATCTTAGAAAGATGCTCAAAGGCCTGAATCGAGTTTTCTAACGGGTAAACCTCAAGACAAAAATGGACAAGATAAAGATTATGTCAAATAATCATCTTGTGCTTCTCCAGTATCAGTTGGGAACTCAGTTCTCGAGGTCATTGACAAAACATTAGGACAAACAGTATAACTAGGTAGATAAAACTTCGAGAAAGAGGTCAATCGTAAACTTCGCGAAGTCTTCTCGTCCTATGAATACTTACCTCAGTGCCTCAAGAAAAAAAATTTGACGTATACTGATCAAAGATTCAAGATGAGATATAGTTTCTTATTATGGACCACATAAGTGCGCTCAAAGCCGCATTTGCAGCTCACAGTCGCAAAGCTATGGAGATGGCTATGCTCGGGTTTTCTCTGCGTGATCGAACCAAAAATTAGGACATCCGTAGATCACCGACAGCTCAGAGGATAAACGATGTTATTGATTTAGCACGATTTTATTGGGACATTTTTTTAAGGCAGTTACTCTTCCTGATATTATTTCTTCGTAGGTCCGAGGATATAATAAAAATACCTCTATCTAAAAAATAAGAAAGTGATATGTCATTATTAAAAGTTACGTTTATTTATAGAAACAGAAACAAAATGGTGTGCTACTGCCTTGACCTCCGAAGTGACAGCAAAATCGCAAAATTTCTTTCAAATAAGTTCGTAAGTGTCCTCGTGGGAATAATACAACTGGTAAGTTTAAACGTTATTAGTATTCTCTCAGTCAAGCGCATGTTTGACGGAAATGTTAACATAGTAAAATGATCGATACCATTCACCTGCAGGGCTATTATGTATAACTTGCTAACAAATATTGACTGAAATCTTGAAAAATGGCGACGCTATGTCAGTTTTGACAACTCCAGTAAACAAAAATGTTAGCTAGTTGATGACTGGAGCTGACAAAATTTATTTATTTATTGAGTACCAACATGTTATACATTAAGACAATTATAATAAATACAATTCACTACACACTCTGACTAAATGCTAACACAATAAAATTATAGGTACCAACTACACGCACTAATATAAACGAGCGGTTCACAAATTAAAGTAGATAATAATATGTACAATTACGAATGAAAATAAATAAAAAATTTTGACCATTATTTAAGACATCATATTAAGTTCAATTTATTGAAATAAATATAAACAACAACAAAGATAAGCATAATCCCAAGCAATCCAGAAAAACGTTTGAAACAATTTACAAAATGTTTGTCAATTTATTAAAAGCATTATTAAAAAAGAAAATAATGAGAAAATAACAATAACAATAATAATGTAATAAGAATAATAAATCCGAGATAATAAAGAAATCAAGAGTATAATAATAGTAATCATTCACTGGTTAGTCCTGCATGCATTATATTCAATGGTCCAAGTCAATACTGCGGATAGCTTGCTTAAAACTACGAACACTGTCGGTAAAAAGATCCATGGCATACTTTGAACTCAATCTTTTAAGTTCGGTGATAAGTCTATTGAGAGTTGCATTTTTTCCAAGATTGATATAATAATTGAGGTTTTTGAAAACATTGAGCCTTGAAGCTCTGGTGAACATTTTTGGGGCAGAGAAGCACAAAAGAGACAGCAGTTCAGGAACATCCAGTGTTCCGTTAACAAGTTTGTAAAGAAAAAGCATGTCAAGCAAGCGTCTCCGTTCCGACAGGGAATTCATGTGGAAGTATTTTAGCCTTGCTGGATAACTCCTGACAGTTTTTGCTATGTTGCAGGAAAAAGCAAGATGCCACAAGAAACGCTTTTGTATGCTTTCGAGCCTCTTCTTATACACGTCATAAAAGGGGTTCCAAGCCACACTACAATACTCCAGGCTGCTCCGGACATAAGAATTGTAAAGCAAGATTTTTGTTTCCGGATGTTTAAAGTCTTTGCAGTTGCGCAATACTGACATAGAGCTGCCATTTTTATCGATTTCAATCAACATTTGTTAGCAACTGAGATACATGATAGCCCTACTGATATAAATGTCTCATGTGCTTAAAATCCTTACGAGATTTTATTTTATACCTAATATCACGAAGGCAGAAAAAATTGTGTGTTGTACTTTGTAAGTTTTGTTGCGCACAGATTATAAGCTCGGTAATATTATCTATCCACCGTGTTTTTACAATAATGTGTTATTAACTTAGTGCAGACTTTAGATCAAAGCAGGAAATTGAAAAAAAACAGCATTGACGCAAGTTATGAATGATACGTTGTATGAAAATTAGCATTTGCCATGCTTTTATTTTTATTTTTATTTTTTTTTACAACGAAACACCAACAGTATATATATTATAAAATTTTAAAATACATGATAACCAATATTGATTCTGATATATATACCCCTTATGAGTGTTTACAACATTCAAATTAAAAAACACGTAGAACATTATTCTTGTCGAACGACAAATTTTGTCAACTTTGCTTTACAACATGCTTTATGACTTTGTATTAATAAGTTTCCTGTAAAGTTGCCTCAAATATGTACCTATGTAATTTCACAGTCTAATATATAATCTAACCATGTTATGTTACCAAGATGACATTTGTCGCTATAGAAGCCGAAATTACATTACATATTTACAAATTTTGTCAGTCCCTCTATTTTGTACGCGCACAACACTCTAAAACTTCGAAATACACATTTTGATGAAACTTGACACAGTGATATTATATTATGCTATTTAAAATACCTAAACATAAAATATATATAATTTTCTAGCATTAAACATAAGTTATCTTTCGGAAAGCGATGAAAGTCATAATATTGTAGTAAAATAATTAATTGACGGAATTTATGCAATTTTCTCTGTTTAGTAATTGAAAAGTAAACTTAAATTATAATGTATGTTTCACCTCTCTGCGCCATGATATCGGAGAGCTAAATAAGACCGGGTTGAAGGCTAATGGTAAAAGTCATTGTCTTTTTGGAACTCTTCGTTTTGTTTTTTGTTTTTAGAAAGTCTGTAAAGTGTGTGTCTTTATAGACCCATATAATTTCATTTAGTCATAAAAATAGCCTGTACTGTTATACAACTGGTATTTATGGACAATACAATAAGTGATAAGCAATAGGCTCGTGGTTTGAGTCACCCAGATATACTTATGTATAGTGCAGTTTACTGCACACCCTCTAAACTTCACCTCTGAACTTTAGTTTAGAAATTAATGATATGGAAAAAAATATCTAGTATTTTTTTTCTTAATTGTGAATAAAAAATGTTGAATAATGCATAAATGAAAATTCGTCATGCACACTCACCATTAATAACACTTTTTAGAATTTGGATTTAAGGCTCTCATTTCAAACTCCACTTTAGAAAACCGAAATGTCTAATGCTTTTTAAGCAAACAATATCTCTATAGGTATATAACTGTGCCATTCATCAGCCTGACGATCCAACGGATGAACAGACGTTGTAGTCATAATTACCATTTTACTTTACCACAGAATGTAGACGCTTTTAAATAAAGCCCTTGACAGGTATTTTTTCTTGGGCGTTTGGTCTTTCGATTTTGAAATGGTAAAGATACATTTTATTGTTCTTTCTTGAAAAATTTAAGGCTATTCTTTCCACCATCATTTTACGAATGATTTGTACCCTTATTTCCAGGTTGTGTGGTTATCAGCTCTGTTCACTTTCATAGTCCAGCCAGGATATGTCAAAGAACAAATCCAGGGTTCCCCAGCTGGTGCTCTTGCCTTCGCAATCATTCTAGTTCTGGTGTGCATCGGGTTTTCGGTTCTGCTACTCATCGGACTCTTCAAGGTATACACAAATATAACTTGATTGAAACTTCTAATATCGTTGTAACGAATAAACTTACGTGTACAGTTTAGTATCTCGGTCGATAATATTGCTATGCTATTTATAGTTTGTGCTTTCGGTACTTTTTCATAGACCATAGATATGTAAACCTTGCTTGCTTTAAGTTTTGGCAGTAGATCTTTTATCTACCGACTCCCAAAAATGAGGAGGTACTCAATTCGACTGTATTTCTTTTTATGTTTGTTACCTTAAGCTTTCGACTGGGTGAACCGATTTCCAAAGTTCTTGTTTTGTTTGAAAGCTGGTGCTTACCGTGTAAATTTTATAATATTAGGTCTAGTAGTTTCTGAGTTATACTCCAATAACTGATTTTTACCAAAGTAATAGAATAGAAGTCGGTATTAAATTTTTTCAAATTGCACTTGTTTTGTAAACATTCTCTAAGTGAGATTTTTAAACAACTTCCAAACAGCAGAAGTTTCTCAATTCGTCTTTTATTTTTTGTGTGTTACCGAATAACTTTTCACCTAGTCCTAATAAAAAATAAACCGATTTTGATGATATTTTTATTCGAAATCTGTTGCTTTTCATGTGGTCCCATTTAAAATTGATCAAGACGTGTCCGGTAGTTTTTTTATAATACTTTATCATCAACATCCGGTATAAAAGAAAGGAACCCAAATTTTGCAGATACCTATTGGAAAATTCCACCCATGGGCGTGAAGCGAGTGAAGCCGCTCGCCGGTTGGCTAGCGATTATATTAAAGATATCTACCAGTATAATGATGGAAATTTTAGTTAGGTTAGTCTTAACGAATTTACAGCTTGTTGACCCGAAATTCTATAATAGAACATATCAAAAATATACTCAAAAATGTACTCCCTTTACTTGGCTCTCTTCGCCATGCCTTATGTACTTAATAGAAATTTGGCGTAGCGCAACCAAAACAAAACTGGTTAATCTGCTAATGACCGAAATAAAGTCAGACGATTACGAATTTTATATTGTAAGCATCCATAACGAGGAAAGAAGGAATAAAGCAGGATTTGTGAAAATGTCACCCCTTACAGAATGAAGCGAGCGAAGCCGCTGGTGGGTTAGAAAGAAGCTTAAAAAACTGACGTTTATTGCAATTTTGTATCCTTTGCTAATATCATGCTTGAAAGCTATCCAAAACTCTTCGTAGGATCTTCACTGCAGTGCACTGCACTAACTAATTATACGGTATAAAATTACACTCCGAAACTGATTTCAAGCAGCTCTCTCTTATTATTTTCAAATAAAATGTCTCATTAGTAATTACCGACCTACTTTATATTTCAGGATAAAACATCATACATCCAGGCGTACCTGGTATTCATTATCGTGCTGATAGTGTTAACGGTGATCTCCATAATAGTGAACATATTCACACAGCCACGCAAGTTTGGACTATCAGGATTCCTATCAAGTGTATTAACCACATGTAAGTATCTTTTAAAATACTCCTTAATCCTATATCAGTAAAGAGCAAGTTTCCGAAATGTAGGAAAAAAGGGTCTTAGTACTCGCGAAAAGTAACAGACTTCGCCTTATTTACATAGGTCAAAGTATTATCAACTTAGACTTCTTGTTTGTGTGGCTTGTACGGCGTTGCCGCGATTTCCTGTTTAGCTATTATTAAATAGTGTTTATCTATGGCCACAATTTTTCTAATAACATCGAAATAGTACATTGTTCACCGAGAGGAGAAAGTGACCGATTACCGTCGAGGGTGTCGTTTGAAGCCCGAGCCGTAGGCGAGGGCTTTAAAACACCCGAGATCGGGAATCGCACTTTCTCTCGAGTGATACATAGTGCTTTATACTACACCTACGAGGAAAATAAAAAACTAAATCTTTACTAATTGAAATTTATATTGAAATTGTTGCAGTTAGTGAAGCTTAATGTAACACTTTTTCCATTAATGTTTGTTTGAGATGTTTGCGATAATGTAGGAGGAATAACTGGCTGTGCTGTTGGCACTGCGCTCGTAGAAGGCTGTGGTGCCAAAGGGGCAACTGGCTGCTGAGGGGCATCTGGCATCGCCGCACTCGTTGATGGTTGAGGAGATGAGTCTTGATGCACATTAATCGATCCCGATATATGGTTATTTATTCGTGTTTTGTTTTCTACGGAATTCTCTATGTAGCTTTCTGCAACAGCGGACGATTTCCAACCACCGTGACGTTTTATTGTGGTTAAATCAGCACCAGTATTGGCAAGAATAGTCGCTGAAGTTCTGCGAAAGCAGTGGCCAGTGTATTCTAGTGGATTGAGTAAATTAAGGTACGAAGCTATTTCTCTTGGCACAGTACTTATTTTGTTTTTCCCAATTACTTGTTTCGTACATTTTTTGTTTTTATATTGTAGTTAAAACCGATTGGTTTTGGGGTCACTGGGGCGAATTTCGTTATATTTCTTCACTATCTCATAAAATAAGCCCGATATAACAAATGATCGCTGAATTTTGGTTTTTGTGTTAGGAATATTGACGATTATTCCATTTTCGAGGATTTCGATATCGTCTGTTGTCATATCCACAAGTTCTTGCGGACAACAGGCCCCATTTACTCCTAAAATCAAAATAACCTGTAAATAAAAATATCTAACATGAAAACCTAGTAGATTTCTACTCATAAATAGGTACGTAATAAATTTTAAACCAGTGCATTTTGTTCATAAACTTACCTTCATCAACAAATATTTGTCATCTGGAGCATTCTGCAAAAAGGAATAAACATCCTTTGTAGTAAGCACTTTTGATTTCTTACTACGGAATCCCTCCGACTTTCTTTTCAGAAATGCTGTAAGTTTTTTGTATTCTTGAATATTTATGTCGTTTCTTGTCAATATAGTACTTTTCAACATTGAGTACATAGACCATAACGTACTTGGTTTGTATTTTTGCGCTTTTTCACTGAAATAAGCTAGCAAAACAGTTTCAGAAAAAGATGCCGCATTTTTTTCACTTTTCCATTGCAAAAAATCGTCATAAGTTTTATTATATTTTTTAATTGATTTCTGTGGTAAAAGGTTATCAATCAGTAAATTTTTGCTGTTTCCTTCAACTGCGGCGGAGTTAAAAAATCTTCATCATCACTATCACTACTTATCATTTGGATAGTTTTATTTTACTTTTCTACGAAAACTGAATCCTCAAACAACACACAAATTGAAAATGGCGCCAATGGCGTCTGCAATTTTCACATGTTCTTTTTTCAAATTGTTTGACACCATCCAAGACACAGCTAGTGGCCAGTGTCATTTTGCGAACTTGGAGATAAAAACTCACTGTAAAAACTTTTTGGCTTTTGATATTTAGGTTACCAGCGCATAGTCTTACCCAAAATTAAAAAAGAAAAACCACGTAAGAAATGGATTTTCATACACTTTTCTCTCCCGCTCAGATGCGTTTTCTCGCCGCATATTTGTTCGATATGCAATGACGTACTTTCTACCGTAAATTTGATAAAGTATTAAGGTACTTTCCGAGCAGGTGTAGTATAAAGTATATTATCAAACAAAGAACACGTACTAAAAACTTTATATAAAAAACCCTTGATTTATTATATCCTATTATATCTTTTCCGCAAAGACGATTTGTGGTTTCACCAACAAAATTGATCTCCTTGGTGTTTACACTATAATTTTGACAGAACTTACTTTCTGGTATACGAGTATATTGTTTTTATCTCTATAGTACTTACATCAAAAGCTCTTCGTATATTTATTTTGACTTTTAATTCCTTAACTAATAAGTTATTTATATAAAATAACTAAATAACTGTAGTATCAAAACCTTATTCTACTATTTATCAGGAAACAAGTACATTGACCACCATATTTAGTAAACTACCACCGAATTCTAACAGCCAACTTAGTATACTATTGCTATAAACAAGCTTTTACCCTTCAGAATCTGTCAGAGCAGACATTGTTATTAGGTGCGACAACGAGCGAAGCGAGGAGCGATAGGTTACTGGTACAACACGAGCTGAGCGAGAATAAATAAATTACTATAATAATCTAAATAAACTATATAAAATAATATAAATTATTATTGTTAACCGGCAAAACACTTACACACTTATCCTTAAACTGGATACCTAACATGAATTTGCCGGTTAACAATAATAGGTTTAATATGTGCCAACTCGCGAGAATTTTAATACTTAACTTAATAAAATTAATTTAATAGTTTAATTTTGGTGCTCATTACGAACTTCTGATGATCATTTACTAGTTTTTTATGCTCTAATTTGATGGTGATAAGTTAGACCCAATCCTTTTTTGACATCGTGCGCGCACAATGTTTGTGTAGTAATTATATTTAAATATATAACCCAATTGCTTTTATTAATTACTTTGTCTTATATCTATTATGTTTGTTTCTGATATTTTGATTATGATTCATTTATTTAACATTTTGTGTATTTTTTTTCTTTTTCAGTGTTAGACATCCTGTTCTACTTTGTAATAAGAAATTATTATTTATCGATCTCTTCTGGAGTTCCAAATCAAAATCTCGGCCAAAATAGAGTTTAAGTTAGTAGGCAGGTACTAGATAGTTTCTAAATTGTATACTTACCATGACTGTACATTAAATTTATAACAGTTAGGTGTAACCTTAAAAACATTTTTTGTTTTTAATAAAAATGTGTTTAAGGTTTAAATTATGTAGCCGCGGGTCGCAAGAATATAGGTATTGCATTAAATACAATTTAATAGTTGGCCCTTAGAAAAGGTTTCCGAACTTGAAGTTAGTAAAATGTAAATCCATTATTGGCCATAGGTATTACATATATAAACTTTGTTAGTTAAGGGCTGTGGATGTTGTAAATAAATTTAAATAAATAAATTGAAGTTTCGTAATATTCGGTTGCGGAATATCGCAATTGCAGTAATAGAGTTTATGAACTAGAATTGCATTTTTTTGGAATAATGACATTTGCGAGAGCTTATATATACTTAAGATTTCGGTATTTAAGTATTTATATTAGAGCTAGTTTTTAAACAGTTCTTAATATTGAAACCTTTACAAAATTGAGATGTTATGAATACAAAACTACCGAATGTTATAAAGTTAAAAAGTGCACTCTTAAAAAAACATTCAAAAAACTTGCGACCCATGGTATGTACAGTGTACAGTCGCCTGCAATAAGATGTATACACTCTATACGTTTCCAAAGTGTCTCGGTATTCAACTTCATATAAATGAACGACAATGTTACTCTAAAATAATGTATTAACTTTATAGTAAGATAACAGCAAAGTATTGAGCAGTAAGGCTCAACATACTTCTTGTGTATATTTTAAGAATTAAAGTAATGTATCGTAATTGTTAACTTTGTGTAATGTATACATATTATTGCAGGCGACTGTACAATGTATAGCGTCAGCAAAAAAAATAGTGCTATGCGTAACTATATTTAAAAAAAATTGGCTACTATTTATGGACCAATTTTTGAGGTTGGAGTTACCACTTTTACTAAGATTCTTCAGGAATAATATGTGGTCTCCGCATTGTGCTAATCAGGTGGTAAACTAGTCAGTAAGTTTTGTGCAGCAACCACCACGTGGATACCACATTGTAATTTATTCTACATTCAGCTGTTGTATTTTGGTCTGAATGTAAGTCATTGAATCGCATAAAGTAGTGTAGTTTTTGTATGAGATCTCGGAGTGCAGGCTGCACTTAAATTAACGCTCAATCTGTAACTGTTAAGGGCAAATGTACCCCTCAACTTGAGGCAAACGACTTCATTTTATGTTTACATTTAATTTCAATCTAAAACTATACCTACACACTTTCTAAAGGTTTTTTATTCTACACCCAATTTGAAAATCTCTAATAATGATATAAAAACAAATGGCTGTCTCATAGTTATATTCAACTAAAAACAGCACCCATCGGGCCACCTTTGGAGTTAGATCCTTTTCTTTAAAGTCAGTTCAAATGCTTTGCAATCTGTTACTATTTTGATAATGCCGGAACATCTTAATGCCTTCTATAATGGCCAAGGCTTCATAGCTAGAGTACCTGATTTGGGCTTCATTAGTCTTCTTACTCTTGTAGTAGACTGGATGTAAGCCTGAGTTAGGATGGCCCTGCATTAGAATTGCAGCATATGCAGTGCTAAATGCATCGGTATGCAATTCAGTTCTCAATCTATTATCGAAAATTTTCAGCACGGGACTACTGGTCAATTTCTGCTTCAGTATATGAAAAGCCATTTGCTTTTGCTTTAGTAAAATTAAATCTAAATTAAATTTGAATCTTCAAATAGGGTCGCCAACTGAACAGACTTATGTGAAACGAACTGAAAAATACGTGTGGTACAAAGAGGCTTATACGCTGAATGAAAATGCAAATTTAGGCAAATTTATCATTAAATTAGTATTAAATTAAAATATAAATTAGACAAATTAAACTCAATCTATGCATTTTAACAGTGTGTCTGTTTTATACTGTTTTGGTAAATAATGATATGATATGGTAACGAAATTAACTTGAAACAAGTACAGATTTAACTTAACTTTATTAACTTCTCAAAAACATCTTTATTACAAACCTATTAATAAATTAAATCTAAGTACAAAGTTACTGATATAAAATAAATCTAACTATTACAATAAAACTTACACTAAAATATTTCAAAATTAAAGATATATTACACATAAAAAAAAACAGATTATAAAAAATATTATAAAACTAAATTAATAAAAAAATTCAGATTTGGTTAGAAATTTAGTTTTTTCTCATAATAGGAGAAAAATTGAAAGTTACTAGTAACGGATGCAATTTCGACACCTTTGCATAATATTCAGTAATTCATTCAACAGTTCACTGCTAGTATCTCTGTTATCGTCGGGCTTGGTTCGCGCGCCGAGCTGAGTGTTGAATTTTTTTTTAGATTTCATTATAACTATGCGTTAAATCATTATTTTTGTTTATTTTGGCCTGAAGGAATTGTTTTTCGACAGTACATGGAGCTGCTAATCCTACTGTATGATTCAGTTTTGTAATATTACCTATATATTTTAGGTTATGGTACATATTTATATGGGTAATTTCAATGTTTTTTTAGTTAGATAAATCGCTCTCGGACTGCTTTATACGCGTGTACTGGCTAAATAATAATAATATATCCTTTTGTCAGCTAACTTATAGTGATAAAGCAGTCCGAGAGAGATTTTACTTCCAATTTGCTTATTAAAAATCAGAGAATGAATGAGAATGTTAGTATGCCATAGAGTGAGATTATTGCAAGCCTACATGATTGCTCGTGAATCTGGCCATCATATACTAAAACAGTTTTTCACATCAGAGTGGTAGTTCTAAAGATTAGTGCATTTAGCAATCAAGAAAACTTCTAGTATAGTTATTATAAGTAGATTATAATTAGTATAGATTTAATGCAAATGGTATCTAGTGGATGAACGCTCGCGGTATCTAATACACGCATGCAGGTACAGAACAGAATCGGTATTTTGCAGTAATTGTTTTAGTTTTTCAAGTATTACTTTTAGGAAGCAAATTTTTGAAGCAATAACGCCTGCTTAGCTTTATAAAACTATTCAATTGTTAGAGAGAAAAATCCACATCCTCGGACGAGATTTGAACTCATTATGACCGCTCACTATGAATGATACGAAAGTTAAGTATTAGTAAACAATCTTTCGGTTAGATAATGCTGTAAAGCTGTTCAATAGATGTCGCTCCGTCCCCATACGACGGTTAAATCAGAGAGTTAAAATTCAATGCTTGGAACTCGAGCTTCGTAACCTAGAGGTCATGGGGTCTGCTACGGATTTTCGGGACACGCGGGTTCGAATCTCATCAGCGGATGTGAATTTTTCTCTCTAAATTTTAAATGTTAGTTTTTGTTGTTTATTTTAAAAGTTCTTTGTTACATAAATTGATACAGTACAATATAACAAGACACGGCCAAATAATTAAATCTAGCATAAGTAATTGTATGACTCGTCAAGCTTGATAGCTTGATACACATTTTTAAGTCTAAGGACAAAATTTTATTTTTGTTAAAATCATACTTTATACATCATATTAATTTAAATAATGTTGAACAATAAAATTACTATGTATCACGCGGACACTTTGCACAGTGTACGTTAGTAATAGTGTACCTACACACAGCTATCAATAAATTTTGTTCCGTATTGTATGTAAGACATAGCTTAACACTAAAACTTGGGTATTACTTAAATTATACAATACTAGCTGACCCGCCAGCGGCTACACTCGTGTGGCCTCGCGGGATACGGTTAATTACATTTTTTTTATTATCACACTTGCGGAAACTCTTTAATTTACCGGAATCAATGGGATCCTATATGTTGAGCAGGGATATAAGCTAACACCATACAAACTTTTTATTAATTTCATTTAAATCGGGCCAGTCTTTTAGGAGATTAGTCCGTACAAACAGTCAGACGAACAGACAAACAGAGAAACAAAAAATGTGAGAAAAATCTAGATTAGTTCGATTTCACTCCTCTTCCCCTGACTCGGTTTTTAGCACTTTTTTCATTGTACAGAAATTCGACCTCTACAGTTTTATTATTATGTAAAAAGTATATATATGTATGTATGTAATGTAAAGATTAATAACACAATACTTAACTAGTACCTACTCAACAGTTTCTCAACTCAACCTCAGATAAAATAAAAAAGTCAAGACAGAAAGTTGTGAACAGAGAGTGAGGCCGATTTTCTACACATGTAGCGCGTGCATCGGTACTGCCTTGGTAATTCAAATTAAATAAAAATTAATTATTAATTCATAAATTTAAAATAAATGATGATAAATACGTGTTGTATGCAATTATGTACGGACACGGTAAGGCGCAGTTTTTCCGGCCTCACATTTCTGTTTACCAACTTTTATTTTGTCTGAGAACTCAACAATAACAGCAAACTCAACCTTTGCAGTTATTCTTCAACTCAGTATTACCAGTAATCTGTGGTATTACTTGTGGTATTGAATATTACACTCTACGGTATCTGAAGTCTGAAAACATGAGTAATTGAGGCCTAGGGTCTAGGTATTGTCACAGATTGTTATATATACAGGATGTTTGGTAGAGGGTCCGACAAACCAAATGAGCGTGTTCGAGCCCACTTGGAGAAAGTAGGCAAAAAAAAATCCCGACCCATTTTTTTTTTACTTTTTTGTGAATTTTCCCGTTTTCTCCGAAATTGTACCTATTTACCACCATAACATTTGTAAAATCTGTTTTAGACCTGATGTTTTTAGTTGAGTACTAACTTACAGACTAGAAACTTTAGTATCTCATTGTAATAAGTGATAAATAGAAAAGTTTTTGAATACATATTACCTCTAGAATTGCTAGTGGTTTTTTTAGATCACTGTGAAAGTTGAACTATGAGGTAAAATTTATTTCATTTTTTCAGTCTATGAGCTCTAAATCAGATAGTTAGCTCTGTCATGTATCCAATTTTGCTTTGCGTGGTCTGAAGGTGTATTAGAGACGAAAATCAAATAAAAACATCCGGTCTGAAACAGATTTTATAAATGTTATGGTGGTAAATAGGTACAATTTCGGAGAAAAAGGGAAAATTCACACAAAACAAGTTAAAATAAATTGGGGGGTCGGGACATTTTTTTTGGATAACTCGTATTCTCCCCGAACACGCTCATTTGGTTTGTCGGACCCTCTTCCAAACACCCTATATATATATGAGTAGATTTTATGCAACAGTTGCATAAATAATTCCAAGATAACATGAAAGATGTAAGGAAGGGAGGATCTCTACATGGTAGAGATAAAAATCATATCAGAGGATTCTTATTTACATTAAATAACCCTATAAACGCCAGTTTAAATAAAACTCTCTGACTTATACACTTGTTTCATTTACCTTATAAATTGACTGATACTATAGGAAGACTATTTGTTTTAATTTTATTGTAAATGGGCTACAAAAAGCATCGCTTATAAAAATGCGATTACTTTCTATTAAAAAATTTGTGAAATTCTTTCATGATAAAAATGGATGGCTGCATTCTCTCTCTGCACTATTTTCTGGCTCTCGTTTGCACGCTCGGCTCAGGCGGAACGTGACAATGTTGTTTTTTTATTCTTTTTGTTTACAGACTCAATGGGTCCGTGGCATTGCTTACATTTATATACCTATAATCTTCGTGTAGACGTGACATGTTTCATACTTTTTCGTGCACGCAGCCGGCGTTCCTCGATGTATAAGACGTCATCACGTCAAAAACTGAATTAAAGTGACGGTATCAAAAAATATACAATTTCGTATGTAATTTTCAGAATTTCAAAAGAGTAAAACGGTCGTTCTAAAATGAAATATAAAGATATTAGTAGCGATTCACTTGTTCAAAAAACAAAACTAAACTAGGGAACTGCAATTTCATTACAGTAGTCCTTATTCTGTTAACACTAAAATCCAAGTTCATGTCACACTTAGAGTTAAATTTCTAAAAATAGGATTATTTAACTAAACTAGCGAACTGCAATTTAATTATAGTAGTCCTTATACTGTTAACACTTTAAATTTCTTAAAATAGGATTATTTAACTAAACTAGGGAACTGCAATTTAATTATAGTAGTCCTTATTCGGTTAATACTAATAAATAATATCCTACCCTATAAAATAAATCCAAATTAATTAAATCAACACTAAGAGTTACATTTCTAAAAATAGGATTATTCTATTATATTTTGGGTATTTTTATTTTGAGCTCCAAGTTACATGACGAATAATATGTCTTAAATATACCCACAATTGAAGAGAAATATTAACTAATTTTAGTGATGTCATTCGGAAGTGTTTTACTAATTTGGAGTTTTGACCAAACAGAATAAGAAAAGCCATAATTTTTGGATTTTTAGTTTAAACATTGCTTGCAGAATCGCTACGGTTCCTTATTTTCTCTACTTTAATTATTTTTTGTTTTTAAAGGTTTGCTAAAGTGTTTTAAAAGCCGACCCAATTTTTTGCGGCCCAGTATAAACTGTTGTAAAAATAATGTGGTACTTAGAGAAAATTATAAAGGGTCATTAATGAACTAAGTGTGTATTATTAATCACAAAGGTGCAATATCGGTTTTTAATTAGTCAAACTAAAGTAAAAAAAATTGGATAACAACTTTATGTTTAAAGTCAAATAGTAGTGCTATGAAAGAAACTACACTAGACTCCGTTCCAATATAGATAATTAACATTGTGTTAGTATTGATTAATTCGACACAGTAAATTAATTTTATTAGAAAACAAATTTATTTCATTTCAAGTTCAATTTGCTAACGTCACAAATTACTATTAAAAAGCTCAGGCATTTTGAATTATATTTTTCATATAACTACACATGACCATCATTATTTATTATATCGTAATTTATTTTTCGGTGGTAGTGCCACGCTGTAACCCCACAGCCTAATGGACCAGCACAACCAGTGAAGTACCACATTCCCACATAACACCGACGTAAAGTACTCGTAACATAGCTTGCTGTTGCCTTTCAGTCGGTTTGTGGGAGGTTCCGGAGGTCCAATTCTCCCTAATTTTCAAAGTTAACTGTGAGGCTATCTGTGCAGCAAATTTCAACAAATTTCAACTGATGTAACTTTGTGGATGCATACCCAATCTATGACCTGGTTTTATGTATTTGACTTTGTAAATTTAAGGTAAGTTTGAGAATTTATAATGTGCTCTTAGCCATAGCCTAGTAAGATATATGTTTCTTAATTTTTGCCACCACATCGACAATTAGAGATTCTGTGTTATAGCCTAATTTAATCACACTTTCGCATTTATATTACACAGTAATGATGATTAATTTATATATGTATATATCGTCTATGCATATTTATTTCGTATATTATTAACACTTTTCGACTGATAGCAAACGAACATTAAAATAACATCTTGTCCATAAACAGAAAATAAAACAATGTGATTCGATACTATTATTTACTACGTGTTTCATAACTGAGCATCGTACTTAGTTACACACATAACATAATATAATCTTGAGTTTTATCTTCATATTATTATTATATATTTGTTATTTTATTGCTTAGGTGTACGCCTATTACTAAATTACTATTGCTCCACTGGTGGATTTGGCTTCCTTTAGAATTTTCCATTACCTCCTGTTTCACCACGGTATGCCTTTTTCTTGTCTGAGGTAAAACAAAAATGCTAAAAACTTTAAAATATAAATGCAAACAATGTCACGGACCCGTTTGTTGTCTGTGAACAAAACCATAGATAATGAAAAATTTAAAAAAAAGCAATGTGATTAGATACAATTATTTAATAATAATCATAATCATCATAATCATATTGTATTGGTATAAAATCCATACACGTCAATATTGATAATAAAATAAAAAATGTGTCAAAAATCGAATTAACAACTGAGGTACTATGGTGAGGTACATTTGTACTTTGTTGTTCATATATTATATACTTAAGTATAATTAGTATCTACATAATCATATTGAATTACTGTTACCACATACAAATGAGTACTTTATAAATACATGGCACCAAATCTATGTCATACCATTATATAAACAATTTAATGAAAAAATCGTCATGTCAATTACAAAATAAAACATATATCGAATAATCCAAGATAATAATAGTAATAAAAAATATTATAATATATAATTATAATTATATAAATATAATAATAGTAATAATACAAATCATTATTTCAATAATAATATTAATAATAATTCTATCAAATTTTAATGTCGAAATTTATTTATAGCCATTATATTATTATATAGCCATATTACAAGGTGTTTCATAACTGAGCTGGCTTTCTAGAGTCTTCCATTACCTCCTGTTTCACCACGGTATGCCTTTTCTTCACTGAGCCAGGTTTTCTATGATTATAATATATAGGTGGAATTTAAACATTACCTTAAATGGCAACGGCACTTTGAACAATTATTATTAACAGCACTAGTAAGTTAGCTTTAAGAGCATTAATGTATGATAATTATTTATTAATATTTGAGTATACATACACATAATATTAGTTTTTTGTACTTAATACAGACATTTTAGTTTTTCAGGCTCCAATGATAAACCTGGTGTATAATTAGTAAGTACATAGGTAACAAATTATTGTAATTTGTAATATTCATACTTGGGAGCGATTGCTTTTAAGATGTTTTCCACGTTGTATGGTGTATCTGTAAAAGGAAACACTTTAGCATTATAAAATGGTCGATATTATAATAGTTTCTTATTTTGCTATAACAAGCGGAGTTAAAGAGATTTTAGCTAAGCAGAAAATGTACTAGAAGTAAGTGTGATACTAGGCTTATTTATTTAAAATAAATAAGCATCGTCAAACACCTTCAGACAAACAGAGATCTTGCCGAAGATGCCTGGAGATAATTGGATACGACCGGCATAGGAACGTGTTCGGTGACTGTGTCAAACCGGGGCACGCGCCCGGGCGGCACTTCAGAGGGCGTTAAAATCATGCACAATATAGTATGATTAAAAATAAAAAAACATGCTCCACGAAGCACCTAGCATACAGAAGTCTGGCCCTTCGTCGACTCGTAAGGAAAAGGTGCCGCACGCAGGCCCACACCACAAGTAAACGTGTGGACTCTAGATGGCGATTTGAGATTTGCCGCATCAATAATTGATGTCATTTAGCTATTTAAAATTTATTCCATCCATTAGATTTGAATTTAATTAATTTATCTATTTTATTTAAAAGTCATTCGGGTCTTTACATACAATTAAAGATTAGTGCCAAGTGTGACTGCAATATTTGAAATTATGTCTTGAGCTGGTGTTGTTGCAGTGTTCCAGCTTTGTAATTCGTAGCAGTTTGTTGGCAACATCTAATTGCTAGAATTTTTATTTTAAGTTTTTTTCAAAACTTTTATTTAATTCCTCTGAGTACAATAATTGAAATAAAAAGTTTGGCATCCCGTTTCTACGTAATTACGAAATATAAAATTCATTAAAAATAATTTTAATTTAAGAAAGAAATATCGTGAATAACAAAATGTTTTTTTATATACCCGCGATAACATATCGTTAGCAATCTGCAGCGTTACAGCTACTGCGCGATATTTGTACATGAAAGAAATCAATTTAAAATAAAATTATCGATATAATGGCAAACAAACTATACAAGATACTGTTATCAATGAGATCAAGAAGGCCACGTTTCACCACTTGACTGCTCTCAGATGTATCTCACATAGAATAAATGAGCCAGATGAATCGATATTTCGTTTGAGGGTAGACCAAAAAAATCAATTGTTTACTTATGAGCAACGATCGATCATCCAGTATTATTTATTATCCAGTAGTATTTATTTATTTTTATTTTTTATTTTTATAAATTTGGTACAAAAATATTTAATGATGATGGCGATTGTTAGGAGCATTATACTAAACTTAATCATAATAATAAAACAAAGCCATAACTCGTTTTTAATGTAACAAAATAACACGTTACAAAATAGTTTAATGTCAGAGTCACTCACCAACGGATACCCAATCAGTGTTTTCATATCCAAACTCCTTTCGAGCTTCTACAATGGCTTGGTGAAGAGCAAACGTAACCACCACAGCGAGAACTAGTGCTGGTTCTCCCGTAGCTGAAACGAAATTTGAAATAATATGCATTATAATAGTTTAACCGTCTACTGTGATTAATATAAGATTTTCAAGGAAGAATGGCCGTTGACTTGTTGCTAGGTGACCATGAGCTGATTCAAATAAAATGAATAGGATATATATTTTAAAATGATTCATTTGCAATGCATATTTTGCTTATCTGCGGACAACATCCATCATGTACATTTCAAAAATAATTTATGTCTAGTTACACAAATGAAATAAAACTGAATAAACTTTTACTCTATTTTAACTATTATTAAAATAAAAAGATGCTAAATGTTGAAATGTTGAGATTGATTGTTTTAATGATTACCTTTGGACCTAAGCACTCCAGCAGGATTCGGAGAGTTCCGCCTAAAGCTGACCCTGAAGTCGACCGGAATATCCTTAGCTCCAGGTGGCTTGTAGTTCCAGGTACGGTTTGTAAGAAGTTTGCCTGATGAAGGATCGTAGATGAGGTTTTCTGACGTCCAGAGGCCAAGACCCATTATAAAGGCACCTTCGATCTATTAGAAGTAAATGGAATTCTAGTAATAGTCTATCATAACATAGAGAATCTTCTGCCGAGTTGTTGCCTTTCATCAGTGGTATCACAGCTCAGAAGTAAGAGGGATCACTATCGATCTCACAGTTGTTATTTTGTTGCCCTCAAGCTTGAACTTTTAATGACGGGAACATCTTCACAAAACCAAAACATTGCGAGCGGTGAAGTATTTTTATTGCTCACATGTAAAGTTATTGAATATCTACCTTCTTCGTCAAGCATGTAACCATAGTTAAATGATAATGTTCCTTTTATTATGTGTTCCGACCACAGATCACAACGGACAACGGAGATTTGAAAAAAGGGCGGCGCCAGTATCGCAGCAATATGCCCAAAAACAGAACACATTGCTCGCAGCGGCGGTTTTCAACTTTTGCATTCCAATGAATTTAATAATGAAATTAACTTCCAATTAAATTATCGCGACCGTCCACGCCGGTCGCGATATTGCATGTATTATTGCATGTTTACAATGTTTGCTCTGTACTTAACAATATTCAAACGCTAGGTTTTAATACTGCAGTGAATGAACTTATTGAAGCTAAGAATACGTTGAATCACGGAATACGGTACGGAATACTTAATAATAATAATAATAATATTTATTTCAGTAACCAAAGAATACAATTTTCAATCTTAAGCGACCAGGGTTTCCTTTTAAGCAAAGAATGCCTGTATTAGGAGTCCCTGCTCTTCCATAACATAGAAAAAAAAAAAAAAAAAAATACAATTTAAAGTGTATGTGTGGTGAGTGTGAAAGATGGTGAATGGGAATGTTTGTGTTTTTGTAAGGGGGTGTGAACGTGTGTCTGTGTGTAAGTGCTGAATTGTGTAACTTATTGAACCTTATTAAACCTGAATTAGAAATTCAGTTTCGTTGTAGGTAAGCGGTATTATCCACTTAATGATACATTTTTTACATTCATAGAACGATTTAGCATATATATCTAGGTCTTTGTTAGCTTTATTGTATATATATGCTGATCGTGCACTATATTGCTTTAAAGCAAATTGTGATTTACATTTTGGTATTTGCGCTACCGAGGTCTTTTTTCTTTTTGATGGATTCTGGGCGCTTGCATCAAACGGAAGTGTTTTATGTTTTTTGAGAACTGAGTAAACGAGATAAAGTTTTCTAACCGAAAGCAAGTTGCTGATCAAATAAACATCTTCGGTGGGGTATCTGATATTTTTGAAATACATAATTTTAATCAATGCCCGTTGAGCCCGCTCAACTGCTATAAGTTTAGTTTTTGATGCCCCTCCCCAGATTGGAATACAATATATCAAGATGGATTGTGCCAACGACACATAAATATTATTTAGTAGGTTATGAGGAGAATTGTTACTTTTTTTAGGAACAACATGCCTAAGAGACCTAAAAATCCATATTAATTTCCTTATTCTGTTGGACACTTGCTCCAAATGAGCATGCCAAGATAATCTATAGTCTATAATAACGCCCAGATACTTCGTATAAGATATCTTATGAATATTGGGACATCCACAGTTTGTAACGTTCCTAATGTCACAATCATGAACTCTTAAGTCAAACTCCCGTGGTGGTTGAGTACGGTTACTAATACTGAAACATATGTAGTTGGTCTTGGAAGTATTTAGTGTAAGTAAATTAGATTTAAGCCAAGCAGCCACCTGTGCCATACCTGCCTCAGCATTGTTTTTGACTGTAAGCCAAGACTTTCCGGAGAAAACAATAGCAGTGTCATCGGCATAAGAAAATAGTTTGGCATCTTTGATTCCTAAATTGTACAAGTCGTTAATATAAATTAAAAATAGGGTAGGGCCCAATACACTACCCTGTGGTACTCCATATGTTACATCCATGTCATCACTAATAGTTTGCCCCACCCTAACCCTCTGCTTTCTGTTAGATAAGTAATATATAAGAAGTCTTAACGGTGTCTCCCTGATTCCAATACTTTCCAGCTTCCTTATAAGAATCGGGACTGAGACTGTATCAAACGCTTTTTTAAGATCCAGGAATACCGCTAAGCATCTGTTTCCTTTGTCTAATTGATCTATTACAAGTGAGGTTAAAGCAGTTATTGCATCTTCCGTAGATTGACCTTTTCTAAAGCCGAATTGCATAGGAGAAAATATATTAAATGAATTTATATAATTGAGTATCCGAAAATTAAGTAACTTTTCTATGATTTTTGATATTGCTGGCAATAAGGCTATAGGACGATAATTATTTATGTCACTGCTTTCTCCACCCTTGTAAACCGGAATAATTATTGCCTGTTTTAAAAGAGCTGGAAATAATCCCTTTTGAAAACATATATTAGCAAGATGGGTTATGATAGGAACAACTTCACTTCTAATTAATTTTAAGAATCTAGTTGATATATTGTCCCAACCAGGTGAGCTATCAGATTTCAGAGTCATCAGGATTCTATCCACTTCATTTGTATTCGTATCATTTAGTACAAAAGAGTTACACTGCTGATTAATTGTATTTGTACATATAGTTGGTCTAATTTTTAGGGCTAGAGATTTTCCAATATTCGAAAAGTAATCATTGATAAAATTTACAGACTCTTTAGGGGATGATTTCATGCTCAATAATTCCGTATTTTGATTAATATTCTTGTTTGTGTATGTAATATGTTTTATGTTTTTCCAGAGTAGTTTATTGTCTTTAACAGATTTCTCAAGTAATTCTCTTTCATATTTTCTTTTTAGTTTCTTTAGCAGATTATTACAGTAATTCCTATATCTTGTATACGTTATTTTCAGAATGTTATTATAAGGGTCATCTCGAAATTTTTTTTGCAGTTTATTTCTGTGATTAATACAGCGAAGAATACCAGAGCATGCGATACTTGCAACACTAGGTTTTGTATTCAGCGCACGGATTGGTATCTCTCTAGATATCTTTGGTACCGACAGCTTTCCTTTGAGATAGTTCTCAATTATTTACTTTTATATTGAATTAAGAATTCACTGTAATTACGCAACAATCTATGATTTTCAATTTTGAACAATCACAGCACTACCACCTACATATAAAAAAACAGATATTCAAAGAGTTAACGTTTAATTTAAAAAAAAACCAATAGCCATTCTAGGTCTTGGTAACATCCTAACATTTTTGATCTCATCAACTAATAAACGATCTAGTGGTCACGTTATTATATCAAGAATTAAAACTACAACAGGAAATCTTTATTCTAATATTCACAGCAGATGTTTACCTGTCCCACATCGATATCAGGGCTAATGCTGACTCCGGTGTCTTCCAAAATGTCCACACGTCGGAGAATGTGGTTCCCAGTTAGTACATCCAGCTCGACTTCCACCGCACAAGCTCCGTATACTGTGTACCCTTGTAGGGAGTCCAGCGGAGACATCATATAGGACACTTGCAAATTTATACCTTGAAAAAAAAAATACAGTGTTCATCAATATGTTAAATTAAAATTTTTCTGATTGATGTTGATGCTAGGTTAGAAGAAATTAAGGTTAGAACGTTACTACACGAAGTTTATATTAAAATACAAGTAATAGTCAAACGTTACATATATTCTTTGTTGTTCAATGTTAAAATGACAAAGGTGCCGATAAAAGATAATGTCACAAGTACTATTTGAAAAATTTAACACCGACTTCCAATCTATTCAGTTATTGGAGTGCATCTCAAAAACTATTAAACCGAATTTGAAAAAATTTGAATGGGATCACACAGAAAGCATCAGCTCTCAAACAAAATAGAATATTGAGAATCGGTTCACCCAGTCGAAAGTTATGAGTACTTGGTATAAGTAATTCTTTTTTATCAAATGTTTTCTAAGTACTTCTCTCCACAAGCCTCTATACAAATTTACATGCGTCTGAACCAGATTTCTAAACCCTTTTACCAGTTCGCCGCAGACACCTTATATACAGCCTGATCGACGACGTAAGTTGTATCCCTTCCCTTTAGGTTGATTTTTTTACTTCCGGGAATAAAAAAGGTCACACGGTGCTAAGTCAAGGCTGTAAGGAGAGGTGACCCAGGAGACTGACCGTCGTGCTGTCCAGGAAGTCCCTCGTTTTGAGGACGGTGTACGCAGGCACGTTGTAGTGGTGGAGCAGTAGCCCGCAGAGCCCTGTGTTTGGGCGCTTGTTGCTTACAGCATAGAAGACGTCTGGTAGCGAAGCATTTGGTAGTATTCAGCGTTAATGCTTCTTTGGTTCCGTAAAGGACAATACACCAAGTAGCCCATTAAATTGAAAAAGCTTGCAATAAAAATATTCACTCCGCTTCTAGATCGTTTTACTTTTGTAGAAGTCGATTCCTTTTGAAACACCCAAACCGTCGACTGGCGCTTCGTTCGGCGTTCGATAAATTCAGGACTCATCACCTATATGGGTGTGTATATGTATTTAAGTATGTATCAGTCATCAGGTTACCATAGTACAGGCTCTACCTAGTTTGGGACCTGAAGACCTTTGTGTGGATATTGTCGTATATTACTATAATTATTATATAATGATGTCGTAAACATGCCGAGACGAACCAGCTTCAAATATGTTGCAGCTCGAGAGACGATGTGCTGAATCTCTTTTCTTTGAATTATCTCATTTCATATCTAAGAAGGTCCTTTTATCGATGAATGCCATTCGAAGTCTATCGTATGATTTCTTTTGTTCGGTTTCAAGCAAGGAATATTTTACTCTCTGGTTTCAAGGTCATAAAATCAGGGTCAGGGATCATTCGCTTTGTGAGTGTGGCCTAAATGACGGTACTTTAAATCACATTTTCTTTTCATGTCCTAAGTTCTTCTTTGTATGATAAACTTAATTCTGATATCGCTAGACCTACTGATATTAACTCTCTTTTATCGCTTGTTTTCACACCATTTGTTTATATGTTATGTAATTTTATTAAAACCAATAATATACGTTTATAAAAGCGAAACCAGTTTTTAATACTTTTGATATTCATATTACTTTCATTCGATTCCGTACCGTACAATGGTCACTCCTTCAGGGTTGGGGGAGTACAAGGGCAAAATATCCGCCAAAAACTTTTGGAGTGCAAGAACATGACACTGGCAGAGTAACGTCTTCCCACGTTAAAAAGCCACATAAGAAGAAGAAGAAATTGTAAAAAACCATAAAGCGAAAATGTTCTACGCGCAGATCCACTTTCAAAACATAGACTAATGTTTAAAAGTACTAGGATTTCATTATGACACGATAATTTAAATTAACACGCAACTAATTTAGAGGAACATTTTATAAATGGAAGTTACCTATTTTTACTTATAAATAATCTGATTAATTTCAAAATAGATTATATCTGGTCAGTCTCTCATACATAAAAAGTTTTTTTGCATTATTTTCTGAATGATCTGGTATATGTATGTATTATACAAACAGGAAGCTAAAAAACCGAGATACTATTGTTTGACCTCATTGAAAATTAACCACACACGACGAGGCGGTTGCGCTATGTTATATAAGGACTTTGTTTACCTTTTACTTAATACAATAACATTTTTGATTTGTGAACATGAAAACACGGCTTATTTCACTATTCCCCTTAGAAATCCCTTAAAGGGGGAAAGCGGGAATAAAATACTTGTCGAATATATGTCCTGTGGAAGGAATGACTTATTGAAGTATAAAGGAGATTAATAAACACATCTTTTTAGATTTCCGTTTTCTCTCTTAAGGGGGATTTCCAGGGGGGAATAGTAGAATAAGCTGAAAACACTTAGTTTCTAAGAATTGGTTTTCTTTATGTGATATAGATCCGTTAGGTATACATACTTTTTATGTTAGTTTAACTGACAGCAGTTACCCTTACCCTTATCATAAGCAGCTTTGATAACTTCCTCCCACGTGGGTTCGGTCAGCTCGCTCCTGACCGGCTGCAACCTCGTCAGGAGCTCTTCACACGCTTTTATAGTCGCGAAGGCAACGCTATCGCTGGTTAAGCTACTGCTGGTACACATCGCGTTAGCTGACGTGAAGCTGTCACTTCCTCGAACTGTCACCTGCGAAATAAAATCTTTAAATGTAACTAGTCACTTAACCAACGTCTCAATTCTATCGTAATTAAAAATTAAGCACCGTTTGTCTACCTTATGTCATCGTCGTATACTGAGCTATTTTGGCCACATTGCCAGACGTGGCGACATCAGCTTGGAAAAGCTCATTGTGGTGGGAAACGTGGAAGGGAATCGTTTACGAGGCCGGTCTCCGACCAGGCCAACTAAAAGAAACACCAACGTCCCACTTTTACGCCGCGGTTGAGATGGACACTCACCGGAGCCGATGGAAACAGTTTGGTCAGATCCATAGTGCTGCCGGGATGATCACGATTCTCAGTCATGAGGGAACGACCGAATAGAGAGAGAGTCACTAAACTTAATGTCCTGATTGACTGACTGATTTATCGCCACAGATCCTAAACCGCTGGGGCAAACTGAAATTTTAGCAGTTGAGATCTTTTATGTCGTAAACATCATTTAAAAAAGTATATTTGGAAGTTTCACGCCTAAGTTTGAATTCAATTTATTTCTGTGGGTTCGTATCCTATAGACCGAGCGCGCAAGCTACTGGTGGGTCAGCTATATAGCATTTGGTATGATACTATATAGTACTGGCAATATTTCATTGTATGGTATAATTCGATGGTAGTGCCACGCTGTAACCCCACAGCCAAATGGGCCGGCACGACCGGAGAGGTACCACATTCCCACATAACACCGACGTGAAGTAACATGGCTTGCTATTGCGTTTCGTCGGTTTGTGGGAGAATCCGGAGGCCCGATTCCCCCCTTCCCCATTATCCCTCTCCTTCCCCTTCCCCTCCACCCTCACCCCTTTTATCTTTTTATTCCTATAATCCTTCCTCAAAGGTTGGCAACGCATCCTCAAGACCTCTGGTGTTGCGGATGTCCGTGACCGAAGTATTACTGTTAAGAAAGCGCAAATCTTAACAACTTACCTTCTCCAAAGGCACTTTAAGGGTGAAAGCGCACACTTGAGCAACCTTCGTGTTGATGCCTTGGCCCACTTCAATGCCCCCGTGAGACATCGCGATGGATCCATCCGCGTGGTAGACAGATATTGTTACGGGGAAATTCCAGAAATATTCTACGAAAATTAAGTTACAATTTCAATAAATGATACAAATTTTGTTCACCTATCTACGGATACGCACTGTGGGTGGATAATAGTAATGATTAAAAATCTTAGGAATTTGCAAAAGTATGTCCAGAAAAATATATGAAATGATAATGAAAATCATAGAAGCGCTAACTACTTACTTATTTACTATTAATTACAAATTTTACATTACATAAATAAAGTGTTGATCCAAGTGGGTCAAATATAAAGCTATAATTCCGATTTTCACTGTATTCAAAAATTATCCTAATACGGTAGTTATTTACTTTCCAGATAAAACTTAAATATTTCCATAAATATTATTAAAAAAGTTGCAATTGTAAGAAAATATTTAGTAACATTTCCGCTAGGAAAAATCGTATATCAGAGATGCAATGTACACCACCCTTCCGTCTTCCCTCCCCCGCATAAAATGCATGCAGGAAGTACCTAGTAGTAATATACGGAATATGCAACACAAATAAACAAACACTCTTCAACACGTTTTTCGCCTCAGCACCAGTCATCCTCCTTTATAGATAGAGTAGATATTTTCCTTTTAATATAAGTAATTATTATATTAAGAGAATTTTATTAAACATACCTATAGTATAAGCCATCAGAGACAATTTCAGCCCCCTTTTCTTCCAAGCATTATCTGCATTGAATTTGTCAATTTCTGTCTTTCGTTGTTCAAAATTACAATCTTTCTTGAATGTGGAGACTATTTCTCTCATGGTGTTGCTTTTCTCCGATAAATGCATGAGTCTGATGTCGGTGGCATCTTTGTTGGTAGCGTGTGCTATTCTTTCCATAATGAGCTCGACTATGGCAGTAGCTTCAGTTCTACCTGTGGATTTAATAATAACTTATCAAAGAGTAAGTATATACATATAATATTTAATCATGGGAATTATAATAATAAGGTTCTGTAGAAAATTCCCTGGTTGATGAAGAAACCATCTTGTCTTGCCTTTCATAATTATCATATCAATGACTGCATCTATTTTAATATATATCGCATAAAAGTTTAGCATAGTTAAGTGGCGTGCAATTGGAGAGGCCTATGTCCAGCAGTGGACTGCTACAGGCTGATGATGATGATGATGATGAAAAGTTTAGCAATGATGAAATGTGTATGTACATAGTCAGGATTCACATGCAAATGTATCAAAATTTTCATCACTTAGGTATAAAATTCGTCAAACAAATTTAAAAAATATATCCAATAAATTTTGGGAACCCCTATTAGACATGCCGATTCTTGGAGTTCGTTGAGGTCAATACGTTCTGCAACATTACCGCCACCTGTTCATTCATATCCGTCTCCATAACCTGTATGCAATCTCTACCCGCACCGCACCCCAGCGCAGGCCTGCTCACACCTCTTTGCTTACAGTCTACGTTAGTTTTTCAGGGATGAACCTTATGATGCTTTAGTATTAGAAAAACTTTGATTACTCATAACTTAGAACATTTACTACTCCTGCCTGGGGCACAGAAGGATGTCCCGATTGTATGCAAGCTTCTGCGTTTGTAGTTTTAGTATTACTACACCTTTTGTTACACGTTGTATATGCTTCTTATCTTTGAGGGACAAAAATATCACAAGCTATGTCAATAACTATTATTCTATAATATTTATGACAACATTTTATTTTGTTCTTTCCTGAATTCAAATTTTAGGGATCTTTCACATCGGCTAAATTTTATCTAATTTTTCATTAATACTTTTGTCATCATATTTTATTTTTTACCTTAGGAAAATTATCACATGTCTCGATGTTGATCAAATAATCTTTAGTTTCTCAAATTAAAGACTGAATATTATGTACTAGAGACCTATTCTTAGACATAAACTATTCATAAACATTCTTACTGTTGTCTCTCAGTTTATTTATGAAAATCTAATGTATGTAAAGAAAAACATTAGCAGTTTTGATAAAAGGAGTGATGCTCATTCCATCAACACGCGAAATAAGCACAAGCTATCCGTACATGTAACGCGTCTCCACAGAATAAGTCATTCTTTTATGGGACAATGTGTACGATTCTATAATAAAGTTCCCAATGTTATCCGAGATTTGCCTATTAATAAGTTTAAAATTACTATTAAAACTAATTTCTGTCAAAAAGGTTATTACAAAATTTCGGATTACTTGGAGGATAAAACAGCTTGGGACTGATCACTCCAGGATCTATCTACTCGTGTACTAAGATGTTAAAGTGTAGCGTGTCTTGCCCTACTGATACCATTATTATGTTCTCTTTTGTAAGGCAACACACTGGAGCTAATATTTGTAGTACCTAAGTGAAAATATTGTAAAAACATCTATATAAAAAGAATGGCCCCGAGTTTCTTGCCACTTCTCGGTAGGCTCTATATATTTTGGAACGCGGCGGTAGTCTTTAAAGTACATTATAATGAAAAATTGACGTTCATAAGTGCGTCTTTGATGCCTAAATTGAATAAATGATTTTGACTTTGACATACTTACCACGAAAAGGAAGATTCAAATCATGAACTAATAACTGCTAAAAACATGGTTAGTTGGCAAACCTAGAGATTTTCTTTTAGATGTTTTAATGGCACACAAAATAAAACATAGTTAGGTTAAATACTTGACGAGTTTCGAACTGTATTCTACTTACCTGGGGCTCTACACCATGTTGCGCTCGCCTTATCAGTGATAACACTGTACCCTTCCAACTTCCATCTTGAGGTCTCATATAAAGCTGTGAGGGTGCTGGTGAGGTCACTAGATGCATCGCTAAAGATGCAACCAACGTCACTATAGGACGTCAAGTTGAGGTACTGAATCAGGCCTTCATTACTGAATCCAACCTGAAATAACTCAAAGAGATTTTATACTGCGTGAATATTTTATGGTATATAATCAGCCCGGTATGTAGCCACTGCAGGGAGTTCCTTTTCAGGGCGAAAAATAAGAGCTCTATTTCATCACACAGGAACTGCATTAGCTACATATAGCTTGATGGATGGGCAGGAGACCAGCCCTAGTGATGAAGTCATGCCTAACGACAACCGGAAGTGCATTATATACGAAATACGAAAATACTCAATTGAAAATTCCACCAGTGACGTGAGTGATAACGGCAAGGTTGAAACTTGTTGAACAGAGAAGCGTCAACTAGGCAAGCTTTGCTTATGGTATCTATCTTCCTTAAAATCTCTAAAACATCTTAGAGGCCAACAACACTCAAGGAGCCTAATGGTATTAACTATTATTGGTGCATTGAGTGTCATTCCGTAAATCATAACTTACTTTTTCACGAATTAAAATCATAAGAATTTTGCTTGACATGTTGCTTAAGTTACCTTATATATCATATGAATTTTAAAAGAAACACACAAGCCAACATCAAGCTCATTATCGAAACTTGTCGAACAATAAAGGTCATTACAACATTATTTGGTCGCTCACAACTCGCTATTATTCGCTGTTAAGGTATGGAACAGAAAAAAAAAATATAATTCTTTTGACACATCTATAGTGTCAAATATTTATTTTCTAGAATTAGACTTGCATCACTCTAGTTGTTTAAAGGACCTCACCTCATAGTCAATGTCACACTGCTGCCGCTTCCCTATCGCCAACATATTGTCGACCAGTGGCATCACCAACGTCGCTGTCCTGTTGAGTTTGTAAGCAACTAGTGCGCATGCGCATGCAATCATGGCTGCACGAGTCGCTTTGGCGCCGTAAGCGCCGCCTACTCGAGGTACTACTACTTCCACGCTATACGACAATATAAACAAAGAAGAAGAAAATGATTAGTCAATTTGCTAAACTACCATGGTCTTTGAAAAACCTCATTCAGTAGCAAAATCATAATTGATCCATTACAAAGCAGCCTTAATTATTACAAGAAAGTCAGTTATATTCTAACAATGTATACAAAAAAAATTGTCACATCTCAGTATCAATATTATGATTACACCGAAAATATGTACTCAAAAACACAGTTCCACAGGGAAGCTTTCTTGAGCCCTTCCTTTATGATCCCTGATGTGTGCCCTCTTCAGAAAACGTTAATACTGACCAATTATGATCAATAGCCAGTGCATCTCCAACGGCCACGTTGATTATGTCCATCCATTGAGCAGCTGGTCTCACTCGGACTCCTCTAGAAGTGTTGGATACGGTGCAGCTCTGAGTTTCCATATGATAATGGTACTGAGATGGAGCCGTAAAGCTACCGTTTATGGTTTGAGCTACGTCAGTGCCTCTATCAGTGGGTCGGACATAGTATTCTTGACGGAACTATATATAGAAATAAATATTCACATATAAATACACAGGTACAATTGGTAATGTTAAATTGAATAAACGACATGGTCATAAATAAACCATTACTGTTCATTCGGAATATCTTAGATATCCTTAATTTGTCTTTGTATTGTACTGATTTCAAGGGTTTTTTAACTTTTAATTAAAAACCATTAATACTTCCAAACGTCCAGTTTGATTTGGTATAATAATTTGAGATGCTTTAAGGCAAAACAATAATTAATAAAAAGAGGCCAAGGTTAATACCTACATAAAACATAAATATTGCGTGGTGGTACGGATGTACGAATAAGTATTTAATTGTTTTTAAGTCCAAATAGCCAACGAGACTTTCGAAGGTAGGAAATCACTATATTATCAAATCAATCAAAGGCAAAATTTTACATTACTTTGTAACCATTATCGCATATTGAAAAAAAAATATACATTTGAAGATGCATCTAATCTTTGTTTAGTATTTTTTTTACAAATATTTTTATTCTTGCTCTTGCTTTTGCTCAAATATTTTGCTTCTCTTAATTTGCGTACTTTTAATATTAGTTATACATTTTAAAGATGGTTACTAAAATTCAACTCACCCTCCGATCCTTGTCAGGTGCTTTTAGGGCCTCCCTAACATCGAGTACGGGTTTGTCTGCAGATATTTTATATTTGACCTTTACAAGTCTTGCAGCTGCCAACGCCAAACGTCTGCTGACAGCCGCTATAAGCGCTATTGGCTGTCCATAATAAAGAATTTTTGTCGCCAATATTTCTTCGTCACCGTCGTGCCAAGGTACTGCTTTGGGAGTAAAGCTGTTCGTGCCAGGTATATCTTTGGCTGTGAAAAATTCTACGACTCCGGGAAGTTTCTGTAATCAAAAGTATTTTTTGATTTAACTGTTTCCAACACTATTTGGGCACACGTTACTGACATGTTACAACTGTAAAAGTAGCAAATGATGTGTCTTAGGTGCCATCTCCACTCCAAATTTTATCTAAATACGTTCAGTTGTTTTTGCGTGATTAAGCAAACATCTATAACATGATACACACTTTCACATTTATAACATTTACAGTTGCAAAATTTTAAATGACAGCGATTTGATGTTGGTTTTGAAGTAACTAAGACAAGATAACAAGCGTCATCTGTTAGACTTTTTTTCATGCAGCAACTTTGCAGAGATCGATGTGTCCATAATTGAAGAGTCGAAGAGTGACATACCTCCTACACATACACCCCAGAATATTTTGTTTGATGGGATAGGCATTTTCGGTACTGGGGAGACAGAGGGTGCACACAAATTACAATTACGAAGACTTAATATGTTAGAATGAAACTTTTTCTTACCAAGGCTTCACTGGCATCAAAGCTTTCAATCTCACCCTTGCATACTTCTGACAGAACAAACGCAACTTGAACTGCGCGAGGTTCCGTTGACACATCGCAAGCGTATTTCACTTCTCCAGAACACTGGAAAGTTTACAAAATCGTTTTTAAAGTTTAGACTGGTCCAACTTGAAACATAATTTGATTGGAGTTGCACAGGGAAGCTTTTTAGTGTCATATATATTTGTTACATATTAAATCGATTTTATTTTTATTCTGTGTCTTGTTTAAAATCACGCGACGCGTTTCCTCTCGTTCGGAAGAAAACAAAACTGTTTGTTCCTATCTGTTAAATTTTACTTGTTATATTTGCTTAAATTTAAAATTTTACGACCACTTTATGTTACATAATAAGTACATTGACTTCCACTGGTGCGACACGGGGTCTTCTTTTAAAGGAAGTATAACACATAATCAGCCACATGAGTCTAGAGTGGGTTGGCGATTAGGCTATACGCCATCCCTGATGGTGTTTCAGTTTTCAGATGGTTTCATCATAGCCGATCTATTTTAAGGCGATCATAGCTCAAGGGTTTTGACAAGAGTGGGCCATCAATTAGACGTCCACGCGATAAATCCCCAGTTCGGGAGCTTTTGCTTCAGCTTTCAGGAAAGATCGTGATGAAAATCATAGCTTCGTGGTAGTACCGCCTGGATAGCTAGTTATGTGTGTGATAGCACCTGGCTAGCTAGTTATGCGTGTGATAGCACCTGGCTAGCTATTTATGTATGTGATACCGACCATCGCATTGCATCATCACTGACCGCAAGTGAGACAGAGGTCCAACTAAGCCTATAAAGTGAAAAGAAAGCCTCACAACGACATCTTAAAGTGCCTCTTGATGCACGGAAGCTCTCAGTAAATAATATCACCAGTGGTGACCCATGCAAGTAAGTAGTTACTAGTTGCTGTAGAGCAAGATTTGATTATTCTAGTAGCCAAAAACAAATCAGCAAGCTGTGCCATAATCGCTTCCATGGAAGAAAAATAATAACAACCATGGAAAATTGTTGAAGCAAATATGTGTTTTTTTTTTAAATATGTTTTTTTGTGAAGTGATATTATTTATTACCTGAGTTAATCCTTCGTGTTTAGGCACTGGTTTATTTAAAGGCCACAGTGACTTGTCAGTGTCGAAGGTCTGCGTCCCGTGTGATATTTCCCGTTCCAATACAGTGCCTCCAGATTTGTAGCGAGGATTGACAGATGGTGATAGGGAGAGAATAGCCTGTAAATTAAACTATGGATTGGAGGGCGAATGAAAAAAAACATTTGTTTATTTTATACCTCAGTGGGTATAAAATAAAAAGCGCGAACATTTGCATAAGTGTAAGTAATCGTATCGTTGGCGTATACACACAAACTATGGATTATCTGTGCCATAGTTGTACTATATAAATGAGAGTTTTTTTTTGAGTTTAGAGAGAGAGTAAATGTAACGCGATCTGCGTTACATTTACTCAAATTTTCGTGCTAGTCTAGGCTTGGAATTGCCTAGAACCATTTTTATAACGTCTCTGGACTAGTCAGAGGTGGTATTAAAAATATATATAAATAAATCTACACCTTGTAAAACAATCCCATAGAAATCGCCTTTCTACAATCAGGCGAAGGTTCAGGGGATAATTCCACTGACACTACTTCTCTATCCAATCTCAATAGAGCCCCCTGCATCGTATTGTTGTTGAATAATTCTTGTCCTTTGAGAAAATTGGCTGTTTCTGTAGCTGTTGTGAATGTAGGACTTATGTTTCCAAATACAATGTTAGCCAACTCTACTTTATTGGTTGAATCAACTTTGAATAGGAAACCAGCGTTGACTATTGCGTGTGCATTTTGGGCTCTAGGCATAACCTGAAATAGAACTGAATTGAATTTAACCTTTTCAATCGAGTAGAGTTATAATGACTGTATATTATTCGGCAAAAATATTTAAAGTCAAGCACTTTTTTTAAACTTTCACGGTTGTTTTTAATAAACATATTGTTACATAGGTACGGGATGAAAACCGTGGTATTTATTTATAATGAGCTCCACAGATATGTCTGCTCTTAATGTTAATTCATCCACCCACCCGCATTCTCCAGTCGTCCCGCGATGTAGTCTGAACCCGCGATCATGGCGCTTGCAACAGTGTCAAAATATCGGGAGCTCATTACAAATAAATACCACGGTTTTCATCCCGTAAGTAGCAATTTGTTTATAATTAATGTTAATTTCATAAAACATTGTCAAATATTTATTTTTAATAGTTTTTTTTAAATAAACATTAATATGTAAAATTGTTACGTAACTCAAGTCTTACTTTATAAGTCCGTATTAAGTTTGACTCTGACACTGGCGGTAATTTCACGTCTAATATTAAGTTATTGCGTAGGCTTGTTTTTATAAATTCTTCCATATTCATTTGTATTTTATTAAGCGTGCTGTTTACTGAAAATGTAGAACAAAATAGTATAAATATAATAATATAATTTACAAAAATCAAAATCAAATGAAGTGACTATAGCAGCTGGGTAATAGATTATAAAGTGTCGGTCGTCAACATCATGGCGAGTGGATGATCCTGTAGGGCAACTATGTATCACAGTTATGTTATTTGAAATCTTAAAAAAAAAAGTACTAAGATTTGGAACTGACTTCTGCACTAAAAAGTATGAAATAACTTCTTGAAGTAAACATTTTTTTTCACCCTTTTTACTCACTAGATCGATTGTCGTTCACTGTCAATTACTATATTATCATCAAGATAGGCGAAACAGTTTTAAGATATTGAATTTTGACTTAAAAACTGCTAAACTGAATTTGGTTAAATTTAAATGGGACCACCTCGGAAGTATATACACTTCCAAACAAAAAAATCATTATCTCCTTTTTTGGAAGTCGGTTGAAAAGTGGTGGCTTTATGTCTGTTTTGACAATTCCAGTAAGCAGAAATAAGTTGATGACTGGAGCTTATAAAAGTGACATAAGACATTATTAAATTTAAGTCAAGATTGCACCTGAGATTCGTAATAGCCCTGCAGGTCTAAACTTTCAGTGAAAGTGATTCGTGATGATACCCCACTGCATGGTAGGCAGTAGGTACTAAGGCGCTTTTTGGTGCCCGCCCTGTTTTGCTACGAGTACAACCCTCAAGTTTAAAAAACCATCACGACAGCACCTAATGATGTGTTCAGGTAGTTGTCCATGACATCCAGTAGTGGTTCTAGATCTATGTAATACCACTTCCGACCGCTTCATCACTGACCTCTACTTGATGGTCAGTGATGTAAGTCAAACACTAAAATATAAAAAAAAAATTTTTTTCATTAATTTACATACATAGTGTTATTGTAGCGCCGACAGTTGCGAGTAGAACATAAACATCAGACGGAAAACCATTGTGCAAGTTCTTTAATGCTAAATTTCCACCAATAGTTCCAATCTGAAACAGATTAAAAAGTTATCACTACACATATAATGAATCATCACCCTTATCAGCCAATTCTATTTTGTTACATATATTTTGTACACTGTTGGGACTCGAGCCTTCCTCAGAAAACTTGGAGTTGGTTGGATAGTAGCCAACACATATCGAAATTTTCAGGCCGCCCCGAAGGCCTTCGACATAGCCTAACAACTGTTGTCTTAAGACAAACAACCGGGACCGACGGCTTAACGTGCCCTCCGAAGCACGGACGCGCCCAGTTGAATAATGTCACTAGCGGTCACCCATCCAAGTCCTGACTGCAGCAAGTGTTGCTTAACTTGTTGACCGGTTAAGGTCGCCAAGTCAAGCTCTGCTACGAGCGCAATTATTATGAATGAATATTTATTTCCAAAAATTTTTTTTTGGAAATAAATATTCATAATATAGCTACGTAGTTATATAACAGAAAAGATCATTATTAATATGGATAAGTTGTAGTGTAAGTGTTCTGCATGTTTTACCTTGCAGTATACAAATTATATTATGTATATTACTACTAGTTGCGCCCCGCATTTTCACCCGCGTGGTAATGGTCGATGAAATTGTCTTATGAATAATTCCAGATATGATAACGTACCAATTTTCATTAAAATTGTCCAGTCGTTAGAGCGTGATAAAGTAGGTAACAAACATATAAACACACTCACAAACTTTTGCCTTCATAATATTTGGGTTATTGTGATATTCTAATAATAAGAAATGCTTATAAATTACTAAAACAATTATATATTTCGCCCATAATGTATATAAATATGTAAAAAATATGTTGTATTATAAATAGCTATAAAATACATCATATTATAATACGTCATTGAAATTTAATATTTATTTATATACAGGTTGTTTGGTAGAGGGACCGACAAACCAAATGAGCGCGTTCCACTTGGAGAATACAAGTTGGCCAAAAAAAATCCCCGACACCCCAATTTTTTTTAACTTTTTATTGTAAATTTTCTCGTTTTCTCCAATATTGTACCAATTTTGCTTTGCGTGGCCTAAAGGTGTATTAGAGACTAAATTCAACTAAAAACATCCGGTCTAAAACAGATTTTACAAATGTTATGGTGGTAAATAGGTACAATTTCGGAGAAAAAGGGAAAAATCACAAAAAAAAGTTTAAAATATTGGGGGGTCGGGGATTTTTTTTTGCCAACTTGTATTCTCCAAGTGGTACCCCGAACACGCTCATTTGGTTTGTCGGTCCCTCTACCAAACACCCTGTATATTATTTATGTGTGTTAGCGGATAACTTCATCGTTAATAAACCGATTTTGATCATTCCTTTTTGTTTGATAGAGTATATACTCGTGATTCTGTCAAGCCGTTTTTTAGTTACACTCCAAAAACTGAAATTTTTTTATTTATCTTCATGATGTCAATATTGACGTGTATCCCGTAAGTCCCGTCACTAATAAGGACGAATTTTTTTTATCCAATAATAGAACCGACTTCTACACTAAAAAATGTGAAATAACTTGTTGAAGTCGGTACCATGCACGCAATATTTTGATAATAGGTACTTTTGAACTATCATGGTACCGACTTCAACAAGTTATTTCACACTTTTAAGTGTACAAGTCGCTTCTATTTTAAGATAATTTTTTTGTATAAATTTGCTCGTTAGTATTGAAAACTTTGTGTGTATCACACGAGAGCATTTATTTTTTTCTTGTGCTCCTAAGCGAGACCGCTGATGGCCAGATCCAGACAGGTGACAGGCACACACGTATGCGCGTGGTCTAGCGTTAAATTTAGGTCATAGACTGTAATTGACCGTATATAATCTCTTTTCAGAATCAAAGAGAATCAGAACAAAAAAAAAGTTACATACAGCTGAAGATAGAAACATATTCATACACTCATACTTTACCCACGCATAAGGAATCTCTGATTCACGGGAGGCATATGGACACACATATAAATATTAAACAACATCAGATCCGAGAACGAATATTTCTGCTTTAAACAAAAATATATGCAAAGTCAAAGTCATTTATTCAATTTAGGCATCAAAGACGCACTTATGAACGTCAATTTTCCATTATAATGTACTTTAAAGACTACCGCCGCGTTCCAAAATATGTAGAGCCTACCGAGAAGAAGCGATAAGAAACTCGGGGTCATTCTTTTTATATAGATGTTTTTACAATGTTTCTACTTAGGTACTACACATATTAGCTCCATTGTGTTGCCTTAAAAAAGAGAACATAATAATGGTATCAGTAGGGCAAGACACGCTACACTTTGACATCTTAGTACACGAGTAGATAGATCCTGGAGTGATCAGTCCCAAGCTGTTTTATCCTCAAATTAATCCGAAATTTTATAATAACCTTTTTGACTTATGGGGAATGTCAGTAAAAATTGTAGAGCCAATTATTAGTTTTATGGGTCCTATTTTGGCATTATTCAATCTTTGTATAGATAGAGGTACCTTTTCTGATTTAGTGAAATATAGTAGAATCACTCCAGTTTTGAAGGCTAGAGAGAAAACAGACGCCTCAAATTATAGACCAGTATCTATACTACCAATTTTGAGTAAGATCTTTGAAAAAATTATGTTCAAACATCTTTTAGCGCACTTCAACGAGCATTCAATACTGCACGAAAATCAGTTCGGCTTCACGAAAGCAAGATCAACTACGGATGCCGGTGTGAAATTAATGACGTATGTTTTAAAGGCTTGGGAGAGCTCACATGATGGTATTGGTGTTTTTTGTCATCTCTCTAAAGCATTTGATTGTGTGGAACACCGTATACTGATTCGAAAGCTTTTCCATTATGGTATTCATGGAGCTGCGCTTGATGTCATCGAGTCATATTTATCTGACAGGATGCAAAAGGTTGGCATAAATGGTGTAACATCTTCGGGATCTATAATTTAAATGGGTGTTCCACAAGGGTTCATTTTAGGGCCTTTTTTGTTCTTAGTATACATTAACGACTTGCTACTTATGGCCAAGGATCTTTGTGATATTGTTTTATTTGCGGATGACACATCTCTGATTTTTAAAGTAGATAGGAAAGATAGCACACTAATTCAAGTAAACAACGCGTTGTAATACGGGTAATCTCGATAGTAGTTTAAGTGATTGAATGAATATTATTACTATTTTGATTATTTATTGTTATTGTTATTTTTATTATGTTTTTGTATTTCTGTGTAATTTACCTCACTGTCCACTGCTGAACATACGCCTCCCCCATGATTTACCAAAAGGACCGGTTGGAAGCGGCCTGCATCCAACGTCGTCCTGCGACCTTCCTCAGGTCGTCTGTCCACCGTGTCGGTGGACGACCTACGCTGCGCTTGCCGGTCCGTGGTCTCCACTCCAGAACCTTTCGGCCCCATCGGCCATCTGTTCTGCGTGCTATGTGCCCTGCCCACTGCCACTTCAACTGGCTAATCTTCTGGGCTATGTCGGTGACTTTCGTTCTTCTACGGATCTCCTCATTTCTGATTCGATCACGTAGAGAAACCCCGAGCATAGCCCTCTCCATAGCTCGTTGTGCGACTTTGAGCTTTTCTATGAGGCCCATAGTAAGAGACCACGTTTCAGTGCCATAAGTCATCACTGGTAACACACATTGGTCGAAGACTCTTGTCTTGAGGCACTGAGGTATTTTTGACGAGAAGACTTCGCGAAGTTTCCGGAACGCTGCCCAGCCGAGTTGGATTCGACGATTGACCTCTTTCGCGAAGTTGGACCTGCCTCGTTTGACTGTCTGTCTCAGGTAGATGTACTCGTCAACAACTTCAAGAACTGAGTTCCCAACTGATATTGGGGTAGGTACAACATGGGCATTAGACATAATTTTCGTCTTCTCCATGTTCATCTTAAGACCTACCCGTTGGGAAACTCGATGGAGGCCTTCGAGCATTGTACTGAGGTCTTCCATGGATTCTGCCATGACCACAATATCGTCGGCAAATCGAAGGTGAGTGATGTATTCGCCGTTAATATTGATGCCAAGTCCTTGCCATTCCATAAGCTTGAAGGCGTCTTCCAATGTAGCGGTGAACAGTTTCGGAGATATAACGTCTCCCTGTCTCACGCCTCTTTGCAATGGAATTGCCTTCGAACTCTGCTCCTGTACTCGGACTGACATGTAGGCGTTTTTGTACAAACACTTCAGCACTTCGATATACCGATAGTCAATACGGCACCGCTGGAGAGACTCAAGCACTGCCCACGTCTCGATCGAATCAAAGGCTTTCTCATAGTCCACAAACGCTAGACAAAGAGGCAAGTTATACTCTTCGGTCTTCTGTATAACTTGCCGTAGCGTGTGGATGTGGTCTATGGTACTATAGCCTTTTCGGAAACCGGCTTGTTCCGGAGGCTGGAATTCATCAAACCTGCGACTGAGACGGTTCGTTATGACCTTCGAAAACAGCTTATAAACATGGCTCAAAAGCGAGATGGGTCTGTAATTTTTAAGTAAAGTGTTGTCACCTTTCTTAAAGAACACCACCACCACGCTTTTGTTCCATGCTTCTGGCGTTGAGCCTTCGAGTAAGACGGTATTAAAGAGCTTCTGAAGGACTTTAAGTACCGGTGTTCCACCAGCTCTCAGAAGCTCAGATGTGATACCGTCGTCACCAGGCGCCTTGTTGTTCTTAAGCTGTTTCAAGGCCATTCTAATCTCGTACAGGCTGATGTCCGGGATATCTTCGGTATAATGTCGGGTCAGCTTGGCTCTTGGGTCTTTGACCGAGCTGCTAACAGGTTTAGCGACCGAGGTGTATAACTGTCCGTAGAAACTCTCGACCTCTCCTAACACTTCCGCTTTGGTCGACGCTACACTGCCGTCTCCTCTCTTCAGCTTCGTCAACTGGCTTTGCCCAATAGACATCTCTTGCAAACACTTTGGAGCCTTTTTTCCGCTCTATCGTCTCTTTAATACGGTTTGTATTAAAGATCCCGATGTCGTGTCGCAAGGACTTCCATATTCGTCTATTGAGCAGCCTATATGCTTCAGCATCATTCGAAGACTGCAATTTCAATGAGCGTCGTTCAGCCATGAGGTTGAGGGTATCGTTGGAGAGTTTCTGTGGCCTATCTGTACGGTGGGGTTTAAAGTACTTGGAACCCACTGTATGGACAGTTTCTACTAACCTGTTATTGATCTCGTCCACTGAAGCGATGTTCTCAAGGTAATCGAAGCGATTGGATAGCTCAAGTTGAAAGCTCTCGGGGTCTTGAATACGGGCACGAGTGGGTCGGAGCGTAGACTTCATCAGACGAGACCTCTCCAGTTTGACATTAATATTCACCGTGCCTCTTACCATTCGGTGATCACTACCGGTTTTAACCCTGTTGATCACGGAGACATCAGTGAATATTTGCCTTTTGGTGGTCATAATGAAGTCAATCTCATTTCTCGTGGAACCATCGGGACTCAGCCAGGTCCATTTCCTGTGAGGTGGCTTCTGAAAGAAAGAGATCATCATAAAGAGTCCCTCTTTCTCCAGGAAGTCGGCCAACCTCTGTCCCTTACGGTTCCGTTGTCCATAGCCAAATTGCCCCACTTTCAACTCATCCTCGCTTCTCTTACCCAACTTCGCGTTGAAGTCCCCCATAACAACTAGAAAGTGCGTTTCAGAGGTATGTATGGCCCGACTAATGTCCTCATACATATCCTCCACCTCATCATCCGGGTGCGACTTCGTCGGTGCGTATACCTGAATGACCTTCAGCGAATATCGTTTGGATACTCTGAGTATTAGGTATACGACCCTATTGGAAACGCTATCGATCTTAACTATGTTGTTAGTAAGGGACTTGTGGACGAGAAACCCGACACCACCTTGGGACTGTTGGTCGCCCTCCCGGTGATAGAGTAGGTTACCTGATTTTAGGGTTATCGTGTCCTCACCCGCTCTACGGACTTCAGATAACCCCACAATGTCCCAGTGTAGCTTACTCATTTCTTCTTCCAGCTCATATATCTTCTCGTCTGTCCTCATCGTGCGTATGTTGTGTGTTACCAGGGCCAGTCGTCGTCGTTGGGGGTGGTAGCCGGGCGTCTGCCGGGGATTCTTAGCACCCCCTGCCCCACCGTTACCGTGGCCGCTACCGTAGCCAGGAATAGCGGGGCTGCCGGGGACTGGGGGCCTGGTTCTTTTTGGCCAATCCATAAGGGGTTTTTGCCAATACTCGCCACGCTTGGCAGGCGGGTTGGCGAGCGCAGTTTGTGTGTGTTTGACTGGGAAGGTGCTGCTGCCCACCTTCTGATTTGTTATCCCTTAGCCGCTTTCTACGGCACCCACGGGTAGAGTTGGGGGGGTGCTATTCTAAGCCGGCACCGCCACGGCAATCTAAGCCGTGGTATCTCTAAAGTATCTCTAAATGGTTCTCAACTAATAATTTACTTCTGAATTCAAAAAAGACAAAATGTTTGAAGTTTTCTTTGCCTACTGTTCCATATTTGGAGTCTAACGTTACGCTTGATGGAGTTAAACTCGTAATGGACAAGACAACAGTCTTCCTAGGCATTAAAATTGACGAAATATTAAAATGGGGTCCTCATATAAATGCCCTGTCTGGGAGACTCAGATCTACTGCATATGCGGTATGTAAAATAAGAGAGCTAACAGACGCTTCTACGGCGCGGTTAGTGTATTTTGCATATTTCCACAGCGTAATGTCATATGGGATATGCTATGGGGTTCAGCGGCTGATATAGAGACCATATTTACGAGTATCCTACAGAAACGTGCTATTCGAGCTATATACGAAATGGGTCCCCGTGCATCTTTGAGAGATTTATTTAAAGAAATCAATATATTAACGTTGCTTTCCTTATATGTTTTTGAAAATATAATGTATGTTCGTAAAAAATTACATATATATAAGTTAAATAGTGATCACCACACTTTTAATACTAGAAATACAAATAGGATAGGTGTACCTAGTTTTAGACTTGTGAAGACTAATAAGTTATTCCTAGGAAATTGTGTGCGTTTTTACAATAAAATCCCAAAACATAACTGAGCTCACAGAGGGCCAATTCAAGTTGACTGTAAAAACGTTTTAATAAAAAAAGCTTATTGTAAAGTTCGACATTATATAGAAGATAAAGATGCTTGGAATACTCCACTTCTGGCAAGCTGTCACCCTGCCACCAATAAAATGTAATATTTGTAGTACTTAAGTAGAAACATTGTAAACATCTATATAAAGGAATGGCCCCGAGTTTCTTTCCGCTTCTTCTCGGTGGGCTCTATATATTTTGGAACGCGGCCGTAGAGTCTTTAAAGTACATTATAATGAAGAGTTGACGTTCATAAGTGCGTCTTTGATGCCTAAATTAAATAAATCATTTTTACTTTGACTTTGACAGAGTTTAGTTTTAATAGTAATTTTAAACTTATTTATAGGCAAATCTCGAATAAAATTGGTAACTTTATTATAGATATGATATAGATACATTGTCCCATAAAAGAATGACTTATTCTGTGGAGACGCGTTACATGTACGGATAGCTTGTGCTTATTTCGTGTGTTGATGTAACGAGCATCACTCCTTTTATCAAAACAACTAATATATATACATACATTAGATTTTCATAGATAAACTGAAAGACAACAGTTAGAATGTTTATATGCCCGGCAAGGGATCTAACTTGGACCCCGCGCTTTCAAGGGGTGACTACCAATGGTGCTAACGGAATCGAAAATACTTATTACACGACATCACGGGAATCGCAACCTGACAAGCTAATGTACCCACATTCAATCACAAGTTCCCATGCTCGCGGACCGCAGTCTTAAGAGCTTGTCAGCTGTGTTTTGTTCCTTACGATGTTCGGGCTTCTAACACTTTGAGTAATTATTGGACCCCAACACTTAATTGCTATTAGTACATTAATTTCAGTTATATAATATGATTTTTAAAGCACTAACGCCTGCTTAGCGATCCGTCTCCATACAAGGCGGTGACGATTAAAATCATATTGAGAGTTAAAATTCGATGTTCGGACGGTAAGCCTCGGTGGCCTAGTGGTCATGGCGTCTGAAACGGATTATCAGAAGATGCGGATCTTTTTTTAAAACTTTTCTCTCTAAAATTGCAATATACAATATACAGTTTTCAAGCAAGCAAGACGTTACCTATCTGCAGAAGGTGTATATGCCACTGGTAGTTAAAAAGGGTAACATCTGGAAATTCTTTTTACGATTTCGACGCCAATGAACGCCAACAGATGCGGACAGATTAAAGGTACAAGAAATAATATAATTACCTGTGAAGTTGCTGAATAGGTATGACATACGTATAATGATCATGAAGTTTTGTCATTAATAAAACTACTTACGTTTCTAACGGGAACATGAGCTACCAAATCCAGATGCTTATGAAGTTGAGTAAGATAGCTGAAATTGCTCTTCTTGGACCACCTCAGAAAGGTAGTCATCACATCTGTTAGGGACATTCCAGCTCCTATGATCAGGTCCTCATTCATTACGGAGTCTTTTAGAACTTCAATAGAAGAAATATCGATTAGAAGCTTCGATTCAGACGTTGTTCGATATACCCCTTGTCCAGTGTTACCAGCGACCAATCGGTAGTTATTGGTGCCCTCTCGAGTTAGCACCTAAAACAGGAAATACCCATTTATTCGGTTAAAACTAGATAATATTACGCGAGAAAGCGTCACGCTATACATTTTTTGTCATCACATACCATAGGTTAACATAAGGTATCCAATATCCATGATATCCGTCATATTATTTGGTTTTAATGTAGTTTGTAACAAGGTTAAAACAACTAGAGAGGTGAATTTGAACCCAAGTCTCTTTGGGTGACTCAGTGTCCTAGTGGTCATGAAGTCTCACACTGATATTTATCCTGAGGGATTTCTGATGGTTAACGTGCCTTCCAAGACAGAAACTGAAGCCCTAAGCAGAAAATGCTAACCATCCAGGGCATGACCACAGTCGATCAGTAACCCAGTTTTGCAAAACGACTAGGTACTGCGTACGCTTCGGGTAGCTTTGGAAACTATTCGTGCAATTCCAGTAAATCTGCACAGGTGAGAAAAATAACTTTTCCTAAAGTATATCTGGACTATCTCATAATTTTTCTACGAAACTGAGATATTATATGGGTCGCAGAAACGACGAAGGCCTGGATTAAAATTCTGTATGAAATTTTAATGTTTTACATTTTACTATGCCTTGAGTTGTAATAAAATTGACTGTCGTAATTTTTATAGCCTCTCAAATAGAATGAATCACACCTTAAATACGTCCTCAACAGTATAAGCTTTGTACCACCTGCCACCTTCTACGGCAACTTCTCTGAGATGCCGATCCTCTTTTATGACATTTTCTTTTAGGTACGTGTCACTTGCATCATCAGAACATGGCTTACTGCATTTCTTCAAACAATTTAGTTGATGAAGATCTTCAACGTCCTGAAGATATAAGAAATTAAAATTACTTCAGTGTCTACAAAATACAATTTCTTAATAAGTAAACAAATTTTAAAGCACTAACATATAAAAGCTATTATGGTGTTGGAACCCAAAACTGTTGGCAAAATACCAGAAGGGGTCGAGGTTCGGTTTGGGAACCCGCAAAACGTCAGTTAAATAGTTTTACCTAGCATTGACTCTGGTCATAGTTATCAATGACGATATGATAGAGTTAGGGACTTGACTTTCGAATAAGTACTGTAACGCACCTGCAGTTTACTCTTAAGCCCAGGATCCAAGTCATAAGCGAAGCTCTTGAATGCATCTAGTATGGGCCTGTACCCGGTGCAGCGGCAGATGTTACTGCCGAAGGAGTTCTCGACCTGATGCATGGACAGCTTGCTGGTGCTCTTCGATAAGCTGAGGAATAGGGAATGTAGAAATTACTAACGTAATTTTGTTTTTTTGTATACATAAAGAACAACGCTTAACTTCCATAGACACCATATACTTAAGAGAAGTATTCACCAGATTACCAGTGCTTCACAGCATGAATGTTAAAAAAAAGTAAAATGTTGCTATTCCTGATGGTACAAATATATTATTATTGTAAATATGGATAATTACCAATGTAAGATCATTATTAAAGCTCTCCAGAGTTCTGGCTGCCGCTCTAACAACGAGCCGGATAGCCAGATACATGCTAAAGAGGCGGCAATAAGAGGAGGTCTATCTATGTGATATCTAAGTATAATAAATGCTGCATTACTGGACCACTTGTACCATAGAAGACGAGGACTTGAGAACATTATTAATTGTTGCGAGTCGGTTAGAGAATAGATAATATAGTACTGTCGTTAAGCTGCCATTGAAACGGATAATTGGATTAAGATTGAGTCCGAGATTGAGATAAGAGTCATTATGGACGACATTAATTAAGTTTAGTAGCAGTAGTAGAATAAACATTTTTATGGCTAAGCTTGCTGCAATAGCAGACTTCAGCGGGCGTGTGTGTCGTAGTAGCTAACAATATTTGTTATGGAAATTATTTAAATGAGTTTTAATGTGTACTGAGGTATTTATTACCTGTACATATTCATGACCATGCCCGGCGTGCAGTACCCACACTGAGCCCCGTTAAAGGACGCCAGGCGGGTCTGGATGGCGTGGTAGCCGTCCCGTCGGTTCCCGATGCCTTCGATGGTGGTGATGTCCCACTGGTGGCAGGAGAGGACGTGGACCAAGCACTGGAACAAATTTATTTCAGTACTCAATTTATTTTTATTTTATTATTCTTTTTATCAATTTTTATCACGGATTTCATCCGGTCCTTTATAACGGCATAAGTGGGGCTGTAGCCACCACTTAGAAGCCTGTTTGGTATAAAAATACACAAAGTAGTAAAAAAACATAAACTATTGGATTGATGGTGCCATGGTATATCTATTATAAAAATGTATAAATTGCTTGACATTATGTCTATTTTTATTTATATTATTTATATATATATTTAGGTATTAATATAAACTAATTAGTGATAAGGAAGATAGTGGGCTCTGCCAATTTCAGTCTCACTTCAAAATATTTAGAAAGGTAGTGACTTGCCATCCACTAAACGGGTCCCCCATAAGGGCCACCATCAATAGTGACAAAAGAGGCAACATTGGTGTGGATCGCTAAAGGGTGTCGAGAGGTGTGCTGCGGTTTCACTAGAGCGCTACTACCAGCGTTATGCCCTTAAACACTTCGCTTTTTGCGACTGCTGGAGCTTTTTGTTACTTGCTCTTGCGTCTCCACCCCAGACGGCCAATTAGGCCGGGGGTCAGGGATCTCATTTAGCCCCAGGGAGAATCAGGGTCCGTGGTGTCGCCACTCACCGACGGCTCGCCACAAAGCCGCCCCTGCGGTTTATAGTATAATAGTTTATATTTTTTATGATAGTTCGAAAGTACCTATTATCACAATATTGCATGGTACCGACTTCGACAAGTTATTCCACACTTTTTAGTTCAGAAGTCGGTTCTATTTTTTCATAAAAAAATATGTTTCACGTTTTTTAGTGATCTTGCTACTTATTAACCGACAATAATGATACTCGTATCATCTAGATAGATGAACACTTTTCAGTTTTTGGAGTGTAACTCAAAAACTGCTTGACCGAATTTGATGACATTTATATGGGACCACCACGAAAGTATACTCTATCAAACAATAAAGAATCATCAAATTCGGTTCATTAACCACGAAGTTATCCGCGAACACACATAAAAAAATATACGGTCGAATTGAAAAACCTCCTTTTTTTAAGTCGGTTACAAAAATATGAAAAACCATTACATATAGACAAATAACGAACAGCACTGTGCCCTCCGCAAGACACAAAGTTGTTAAGTCTGATGTGTCTGTAATATCACCGGCACCCATACATTTCTTACAAGAATACAGTTGGTAATGTGAACGTTACTGCTTTGCGATATAATATTATAGATATTAAAAATATCTATGCATAAATCAGAAAACTTTTTATAGTGATGCAAGTCTAGTTACCTAACTAAAAATATTAACTTACAGAATTGACGGCGAAGGTGCGTTTCTCCTTAGTGACAGGATGAGTTTGTGAGACGGAGACGACGCATGCGCCACAGCCGCCCTCGTGGCACATCGCCTTCGTGCCATGGAGCTGGAGGTAGTTCCGCAGGTACTCGTTCAGAGATGTCGATGGGCTTACTTCGGAACCAGCTGTGGGAGAGTTAAATACTAATGAGTTTGTGAGACGGAGACGACGCATGCGCCGCAGCCGCCCTCGTGGCACATCGCCTTCGTGCTATGGAGCTGGAGGTAGTTCCGCCGGTACTCGTTCAGAGATGTCGATGGGCTTACTTCCGAACCAGCTGTGGGAGAGTTAAATACTAATGAGTTTGTGAGACGGAGACGACGCATGCGCCACAGCCGCCCTCGTGGCACATCGCCTTCGTGCTATGGAGCTGGAGGTAGTTCCGCAGGTACTCGTTCAGAGATGTCGATGGGCTTACTTCCGAACCAGCTGTGGGAGAGTTAAATACTAATGAGTTTGTGAGACGGAGACGACGCATGCGCCACAGCCGCCCTCATGGCACATCGCCTTCGTGCCATGGAGCTGGAGGTAGTTCCGCAGGTACTCGTTCAGAGATGTCGATGGGCTTACTTTGGAACCAGCTGTGGGAGAGTTAAATACTAATGAGTTTGTGAGACGGAGACGACGCATGCGCCGCAGCCGCCCTCGTGGCACATCGCCTTCGTGCTATGGAGCTGGAGGTAGTTCCGCAGGTACTCGTTCAGAGATGTCGATGGGCTTACTTCCGAACCAGCTGTGGGAGAGTTAAATACTAATGAGTTTGTGAGACGGAGACGACGCATGCGCCACAGCCGCCCTCGTGGCACATCGCCTTCGTGCTATGGAGCTGGAGGTAGTTCCGCCGGTACTCGTTCAGAGATGTCGATGGGCTTACTTCCGAACCAGCTGTGGGAGAGTTAAATACTAATGAGTTTGTGAGACGGAGACGACGCATGCGCCACAGCCGCCCTCGTGGCACATCGCCTTCGTGCTATGGAGCTGGAGGTAGTTCCGCAGGTACTCGTTCAGAGATGTCGATGGGCTTACTTCCGAACCAGCTGTGGGAGAGTTAAATACTAATGAGTTTGTGAGACGGAGACGACGCATGCGCCACAGCCGCCCTCATGGCACATCGCCTTCGTGCCATGGAGCTGGAGGTAGTTCCGCAGGTACTCGTTCAGAGATGTCGATGGGCTTACTTCGGAACCAGCTGTGGGAGAGTTAAATACTAATGAGTTTGTGAGACGGAGACGACGCATGCGCCGCAGCCGCCCTCGTGGCACATCGCCTTCGTGCTATGGAGCTGGAGGTAGTTCCGCAGGTACTCGTTCAGAGATGTCGATGGGCTTACTTCCGAACCAGCTGTGGGAGAGTTAAATACTAATGAGTTTGTGAGACGGAGACGACGCATGCGCCACAGCGGCCCTCGTGGCACATCGCCTTCGTGCCATGGAGCTGGAGGTAGTTCCGCAGGTACTCGTTCAGAGATGTCGATGGGCTTACTTCCGAACCAGCTGTAGGAGAGTTAAATACTAATGAGTTTGTGAGACGGAGAAGACGCATGCGCCACAGCCGCCCTCGTGGCACATCGCCTTCGTGCCATGGAGCTGGAGGTAGTTCCGCAGGTACTCGTCCAGAGATGTCGATGGGCTTACTTCCGAACCAGCTGTGGGAGAGTTAAATACTAATGAGTTTGTGAGACGGAGACGACGCATGCGCTACAGCGGCCCTTGTGGCACATCGCCTTCGTGCCATGGAGCTGGAGGTAGTTCCGCAGGTACTCACAGGTATATACGAAATGGGTCCCCGTGAATCTTTGAGAGATTTATTTAAAGAAATCAATATATTAACGTTGCCTTCCTTATATGTATTTGAAAATATAATGTATGTTCGTAAAAATTTACATAAATATAAGTTAAATAGTGATCACCACACTTTTAATACCAGAAATACAAATAGGATAGCTGTACCTAGTTTTAGACTTGCGAAGACTAATAAGTCATTCCTAGGAAATTGTGTGCGTTTTTACAATAAAATCCCAAAGCACATAACTGAGCTCACAGAGGGCAAATTCAAGTTGACTGTAAAAAACGTTTTAATAAAAAAAGCTTACTATAAAGTTCGACATTATATAGAAGATAAAGATGCTTGGAATACTCCACTTCTGGCAAGCTGTCTCTCTGCCTCCCATAAAATGTAATATTTGTAGTACCTAAGTAGAAACATTGTAAACATCCATATAAAAAGAATGGCCCCGAGTTTCTTGCCGCTTCTTCTCGGTGGGTTCTATATATTTTGGGACGCGGCGGTAGTCTTTAAAGTACATTATAATGAAAAGTTGACGTTCATAAGTGCGTCTTTGATGCCTAAATTGAATAAATGATTTTGACTTGACTTGACTTGACTTGACTCGTTCAGAGATGTAGATGGGCTTACTTCGGAACCAGCTGTGGGAGAGTTAAATTCTAATGAGTTTATGAGACGGGGACGACGCACGCGCGTTATATATTATTTAATATAGGCGTGACTATTTTTTATGTTATGTTCAAAAATAATATTGTTTTTTACATTTTATTATTGAGAGTGAAACTAAGAAATATTTTCCCCATATACATTTCAGAACTTTATTGCGCCCACTTTAGGCGTAGTTTGAAAGAACAGTAAATACGTGTCATTGTTAATTCATTAATATAACATAGTTTGTTCAATTTTAAACTAAAATTAGTTCAATTTCATTTTCTTAACCAGACCAAAATAACCATATTTTTAGACTTTGTCACCCCATTTCATCTTATTAGGGGTTAAATTTTGAATAAGCCTGATACAAGTATTTATGTATTTAAAGAACAATATTCTTGTGAAGTTTTTATTAAAAAAGACTATCTAATCTTTTTTCTCAATATCTATACAAACTTTAAACCTCCATTTCATCCTCTTAGGGAGTGAATTTTGTAACTCCTTTCTTAGCGGTTACCTACGTCATAATAATTATCTGTATGGCGGATGACAGCGCAACCCGTTCAGTGGTTTGAGCTGTGTGTTGATAGATCAGTCACTTAGCAACGATTGCCTTTTATAATGTACAGAAGAAGAAGAAGAAATATATAATAATAAAATAAGAAGGTAAGCAGTTACGCTTAATCCTTCCTATACAGTGATAAAACAAAAGACTTATGAATGAATGTTACGTAAATTTACGTCTCTGGTAGGCAAAGGGTTAAATTGGATGAGTTATACGTTCGTACTGTACTTAAGAAGACCCTGCTTCCGTTCTAAAATAGATAGAACCTTATAGTGAATATTAGTATGTACAGGGAAGAGATAAACAACTCAAGAGCATTCTGTTCCAATAGGTATGTTTACGTATTATTATTAATATTACAAGTGTTATTTAATAATTTGGTTGACAAATAGCGTCTAGAAAAAGTGAAGTATGTACTTAGTAGAGTACGGACCGGGTCATTCACCCTTTGAGCCAGATGTTTAACAAAGTTTAAAACTTATGCCATTATATATTCAAAACTTATGCCAAACGTGCCACCCGAATCAGTGAGCATTTATATATATTTACCACTTACAGATGGATGATCATGATGATGAAAATGATGATGATGATGATGAAAGTTTCATAGGTATGTGTTATTCCAACGCCTCACATACCAAATAACATCCGAATCTGGTTCTTTTCCGTCGTTCTGGTGTGCCGTGAGACTAAATCCACCGCGCGAAGCGAATGTTTGTCGTTCGCATTTATAATATTAGTAAGATTTATATTGTTTTATATGCGACACGTAGAGACACGTTCTCTACGTGATCGAATCAGAAACGGGGAGATCCGTAGACGAACTAAAGTCACCGACATAGCCCAGAAGATAAGCCAGTTGAAGTGGCAGTGGGAAGGCCACATAGCACGCAGAACATGCCGAAGGGGCCGAAAGGTTCTAGAGTGGAGATCACGGACCAGCAAGCGCAGCGTAGGTCGTCTACCGACAAGGTGGACTGACGACCTGATAAAGGTAGCAGGACGTCGTTGGATGCAGGCCGCTTCCAACCGGTCCTTTTGGAAATTTGTGGGGGAGACCTATGTTCAGCAGTGGACGTCCTACAGCCTATATGATGATGATGACTTAAAATGTGTTTGTTGTACGCGCTAATCTCCAAGTAGGTCCACCAAGAAGTCAGAATAGAAAAAATATTCTACATATTTATATTATATATTATACTTATATGTATATATTATACTTATATGAGATTCATGGGGAATAATATATCACAGAATAAATAATAGTACTGAGTATATGCTATCTAGAATTTGGCTACTTTTCTCTGCTAGCTAATTACCTGCTGCTAATAATATACATAACGTACGTGTAAACATCGTATTTATATGTTTATATATATTTATATATATAAGTATATATGTATGTATTTTTGTATGTATATTTTATGTAAGAACATATTTATTATCTATATTGTATATAATATTGTAGATATTTATAAATATAATTACTATGAACTATATTGTACACCGCCATCCCTTGTAAAAACTTGCTCCTCTCCATCCAAAGGTTGTCTGGAAGAGATCGTTTTGAGCGATAAGGCCGCCTATTGTTCACTAATATAAGCTAAATATTTTTAATTTTGTTTTAGTTTAAGGTGTTCAATAAAGAGTTTATCTATCTATCTATCTTATCTATCTACATAATAATATCTATAGATTTTGATTAATAACAAGTCGGAATACAAATTACCCCCAATCTGCTTTATTCACTTTGTGTTACGTAACTACAATGTTTTAAAAAAATATTAAAATGTTATCTTTTTTTCGTATAAAAAATAATTTCGCGATACCTATGCCTATTTCATAAACTTAAGCCATAAAAGTTATTTATACAAAATTGAAAATTAAAAGTTTCTTATTTGCGTTATTATTAGACATTAGTATGTATGGTCTACTATCAATTTATAAGTTTTATATAAGAATCAAAGTCATGACTGACTGACAGCTTTAACCGGCGCAGGTCACAGAGACTTGAAAGTAGAAAGGTGCTTTTGTCAAGATTGGTTGAAAAATGCGACCTGTACAGGAAGACCAACGAACACCCTAACAAACATACGGACAGATGAAAGCCAATTTGGCTAGTTGAATCAGAGTCACTTCGCTCGCTCGGTCAATAAAATATATAATTTAAACTATTTTTATATACAAAATACATTGTAAAAAGCATGCATGACAATTACACATCTCTATTACTCAACAATGTAAACATGTTATGCTCGAAATATTTGAAGAGAGCGTTTTACGATGGTTTATCGAAGGCAGATTAGAATGACAAATAATACAATTCTTGATATTACATAGCTTTAGTCGTGTGTATGACATTGTAGGTATTTCCATATTGACATTTGCATACCTGAACGAGTGTTGTTATGTAGGGAATTGTTAAGGTGCTCCCTCATTTAGAGCATTCGCCTGTAATGTATAGTTACAGAACCGAGCATTACAGTGCGCAAAGTGTGATGAAAGATTTGAGCATTACGTTGGTAAGGGAAAAGCATCGAGCATTACGGTGTGATACTTGATACAATGTGTAATATTTTGATATAACTTCAAACACAACTTGCGACATTACAACTGAATCGTCAAGTAAGGGAGGCAGTATTGTAATGCAATGCTCAAAATCAAATTTTAAATGTTACATTACAAGTGAAAGCAAGTAAAGAATTGAATTTAAGTTTCTAGGTACATTTTATAAAAGGTAGGTGAGACGGGGTACACATTTACGAATACGCAATCGGCACACCGGCTTAATCCTTTGAGCACTACGAAAGTTTCAAGTAAGTATTTCTAAATAATGCTTCTTTCGGTTGGATGGTACTGTTAAACTGTCCAATAGATGTCGCTCCGTCCCCGCAAGACGGTTAGTCAAATAGAGAGTTAAAATTCGATGCTCGGACCAGATTCTCGGTGGCCTAGTTGGTCAATGGCGTCTGACACGGATAGTCAGAAGACGCGGGTTCGAATCCCGTCCGAGGATGGAATTTTTCTCTCTATAAATTTCAATGTTTGAGATCGCTAAAGCAGGCGTTAGTGCTTTAAAAAGAAATACTTTAATTATTTAAAAAAAAATTCATTATTTAACATTATACATACATAAGATTTAACAGTATATGATCTACTTACAAATGTTTTATATTCATAAAATCAGTCTCATTTTACAGATATATAGGTGTAAAGGCACTAAATCTTGTGCAAAATTGCATGCAACTACGTTTACAGCTGGAGAAATTATAAAATTGTACTGAACGGTATTTTACAAGATAAATAGAGTGAAAGAGGACGCTGGGAATACTCACGGGTTCCTTCTAAATTACTACTGAGTTTCTGTGAAACAATATGTATATAAAGTTGGGTGGATGGATATCTTTATGACAATTTTAAAATATCTTGACTTTTTTAGTTTTTTTTCCAATTTTACCTTATCATTCAGGTACACGAAGAGAGTTGACACTGGGTATACTAAATTGAATTAATATGTTAATTATAATACATAAATACAAATGCAAATACAATCCTCTTGGTTGATTAGGGTTTCTCGGATTTTTTTTTTTTAGAGATCGTGCACGATGTGTAACTTTAACTCTTCGTGTTAAATGTTGTTTTCTTTGTAATAATGTTATTATCAGAAACCATGAATACTTTATTTATAACTTATTTATAACACTATACAATTTATATACATAAAAATGAATTTCTACTAGTTCTGTCACGCTTAATGCCGGATCCCAATAATCTATCTATCCACGGTTTTCCTTACTACCGATAGAAATTTGACATAACTTCCATACAAATAGTGTCAAATATCTAACTCTAGTAAGGTAAACCGGCGATAGATAGATTATTGGGACCGGCCGTAAGACAACTTAAGAACGGCTTTACCGATTGATCTTTTTTAAATGTTTCTTCGTAAAAAAATCAAGAAAACATGGGAGGTTATGGCGAGGCGGAAGGCCAAGCCTACTGCGCGTACGTAGTCGCGAGCAGTTGCTAGTATACACTAAAATTCATAGCTAACATTTCGAATTAAATGAATAAAATTGTAGTAAAGTTTAAGATGAAGACCTTGCATTCCTTAAGTTTCACGGCCAAAGTTGAAGGCAAGACAAGAAGCACAGAAATACTATAAAATATTGCCATAATTCTGATATAATTTGAAACTATTTTTTATTAAATTTATTACACTTACTCAGTTCGTAATATTCTCCGTTGACTGTAAAGTTTATTGTTTCCATTTTTAGAGGTCCATTATCACACAAACGGCAGGCAATGACACTAACATCCAATGTGAATACTCCAAAACGACTGATAATTTTTTTTTACTGATTGTAGATATACCTACTGACTTGGACTTGAACCAAGCAATGTATGTAAAGTATTCGAAGCGTTCAAAATACTATACGCAGTGCTTAGATTAATTATTAGTCTCCGCGCGCGCGCTTTGACTAGATACCGCCGGCGTACTTGCAAAATGCGGCAACTAATCATCATCATCATCATCATCATCTCAGCCGTAGGACGTCCACTGCTGAACATAGGCCTCCCCCATGATTTTCCAAAAGGACCGGTTGGAAGCGGCCTGCATCCAACGTCGTCCTGCGACCTTCATCAGGTCGTCTGTCCACCGTGTCGGTGGACGACCTACGCTGCGCTTGCCGGTCCGTGGTCTCCACTCCAGAACCTTTCGGCCCCATCGGCCATCTGTTCTGCGTGCTATGTGCCCTGCCCACTGCCACTTCAACTGGCTAATCTTCTGGGCTATATCGGTGACTTTCGTTCTTCTACGGATCTCCTCATTTCTGATTCGATCACGTAGAGAAATCCCGAGCATAGCCCTCTCCATAGCTCGTTGTGCGACTTTGAGCTTGTCTATGAGGCCCATAGTAAGAGACCACGTTTCAGTGCCATAAGTCATCACTGGTAACACACATTGGTCGAAGACTCTTGTCTTGAGGCACTGAGGTATTTTTGACGAGAAGACTTCGCGAAGTTTCCGGAACGCTGCCCAGCCGAGCTGGATTCGACGATTGACCTCTTTCTCGAAGTTGGATCTGCCTAGTTTGACTGTCTGTTCCAGGTAGATGTACTCGTCAACAACTTCGAGAACTGAGTTCCCAACTGATATTGGGGTAGGTACAACATGGGCATTAGACATAATTTTCGTCTTATCCATGTTCATCTTAAGACCTACCCGTTGGGAAACTCGATGGAGGCCTTCGAGCATTGTACTGAGGTCTTCCATAGATTCTGCCATGACTACAATATCGTCGGCAAATCGAAGGTGAGTGATGTATTCGCCGTTAATATTAATGCCAAGTCCTTGCCATTCCAGAAGCTTGAAGGGGTCTTCCAATGTAGCGGTGAACAGTTTCAGAGATATAACGTCTCCCTGTCTCACGCCTCTTTGCAATGGAATTGCCTTCGAACTCTGCTCCTGTACTCGGACTGACATGTAAGCGTTTTTGTACAAACACTTCAGCACTTCAATATACCGATAGTTAATACGGCACCGCTGGAGAGACTCAAGCACTGCCCACGTCTCGATCGAATCAAAGGCTTTCTCATAGTCCACAAACGCTAAACAAAGAGGCAAGTTATACTCTTCGGTCTTCTGTATAACTTGCCGTAGCGTGTGGATGTGGTCTATGGTATTATAGCCTTTTCGGAAACCGGCTTGTTCCGGAGGCTGGAATTCATCAAACCTGCGACTGAGACGGTTCGTTATGACCTTCGAAAACAGCTTATAAACATGGGTCAAAAGCGAGATGGGTCTGTAATTTTTAAGTAAAGTGTTGTCACCTTTCTTGAAGAACAGCACCACCACGCTTTTGTTCCGTGCTTCTGGCGTTGAACCTTCGAGTAAGACGGTCTTAAAGAGCTTCTGAAGGACTTTAAGTACCGGTGTTCCACCCGCTTTCAGAAGCTCAGATGTGATACCGTCGTCACCAGGCGCCTTGTTGTTCTTAAGCTGTTTCAAGACCATTCTAATCTCGTACAGGCTGATGTCCGGGATATCTTCGGTATAATGTCGGGTCAGCTTGGCTCTTGGGTCTTTGGCCGAGCTGCTAACAGGTTTAGCGACCGAGGTGACCAACTAATACTACGCCGAATTCGGCGTACTTTAGCCCGCTCGAACCAGTCACGTCCCAAGCAGCGTGGTGTTAACGTACCGAGTGTTTTTTCGTAATTTTGGTCGTAATCTAAAGTAAAATGCCTGTTTGCAAAGTGAAAATGTGTAAAAATAATAGTACAAGAAATAAGAAATACACTGGGATCACATACCATCAGTAAATACCATTTAATTTCAAAATTTCAACATAAAATAACACTAACCTTAAACGCCATTCAGTGTTGCCGTATAAAATAAGAATCAAGTACTAATAATAATAATCAGGTTTAGATTTTTATAATGCGAATTTATTGTTATTATATTTTACTACTAAATATACCAAACCAAAATATACTAACGAACTCAAGAAATTCTGTTTAACTTTAAACTTTTACTCTCTAGCTGCATATAATTACGTGAGGAGTAAACAACGGTGCTATACATAAAATTAAATGATTCGGCTGTCCAAGTATTCACTTTTCAACCACAAGCTGAATCAAATTCTCTTTTCGATATTCTTCACGTATTAACTATTTTAATAGAGATAGAAATACAGAGATATAAGGAGAATAGAGACAATTTGCAGAAATGTTTAAATTCCAAAAGGCAAATGTATCGTAAAGTGGTACAATTTAGTTGAATGTGATATTTAATTAATAATAATAATGTTCCAAATCGGCTGGGCAGCGTTCCGGAAATTTCGCGAAGTATTCTCGTCTAAAATACCTCAGTGCCGCAAGACAAAAGTCTTCGACCAATGTGTGTTACCAGTGATGACTTATGGCACTGAAACGTAATCTCTTACTATGGGCCTCATAAGTAAACTCAAAGTCGCACAACGAGCTATGGAGAGGGCTATGCTCGGGGTTTCTCTACGTGATCGAATCAGAAATGAGGTGATCCGTAGAAGAACGAAAGTCACCGACATAGCACAGAAGTTTAGCCAGTAAAAGTGGCAGTGGGCAGGCACATAGCACGCAGAATAGATGGCCGATGGGGCCGGAAGGTTCTGGAATGGAGACCACGGACCGGCAAGCGCAGCGTAGGTCGTCCACCGACACGGTGGACAGACGACCTAATAAAGGTCGCAGGATAACGTTGACCAATATTGACCATAATTAACCCATGAAGGCCGAGGCCTACGAGGGCACTTATACTTTGTCATTTTAAATTTATTTTACAACCATTTAAATACACACTTAAATATACAACCAGATTAGAACGTGAGCACGACTGAGAAGATCCAGCAAGATACTCAGCGGGCTTGTCTTTTTACATTTTTTTTATCGCCAATTACTTAATGTATATAACAAATGTTCGTTTATTGAACTATTCAAAATAACTATCAGGAACTATAGAACTATCGGTGATGCTTCTAGAACTGCGAAAAATTTTGAGATTCTGGAAATTGGCTAGGTTCACAGACACAGTGTGTTGCTTTATAAAAGAGACCATACTAATGGTATCAGTAGGACAAATCAAGTCAATGTCGAAATCAACACACAAATAGAGATTTTCGAGCATCATTCATTATCCACCACACGGGCTCAGTAGCCTTATTCTGTGCCAGTTGTGTGGGTTGGTAGATATAGTCTAGTAGCCCGCCGAAGTGTCGATATAATGATAGGTATAATTTTATTCTTACAAAACCCTCTATACGCGCAATAGTTTTATTCTTTGCCAAATGCTTGCTATAATCAAAGATTAACAAGTAACCTGGGGTCTATTCTGTTACTAGCCCTTTTTAATAAAGGATCGCATTCAATGATAGAAATGGTGTGGGTAAGATTAGATAACAATACAACCATTTATAATGACGTCACATAGGTACCTATGTTGTGTATTATTACATTATTAATAAATGATAATTACACTAGTCGTTATCATACGATATCTATACATCTAAATAAATAAAATAAAAGTGTCTATTTGTAATTCCAAATTAACAGCTCTTCACTATATGCACATGAAAGTATTATATAGGTACCGTAACTAGTTACTTACATAAAATAGTATTTTTTTATTTTTTCACAGTCTGTCTGATAGTTCCGGCTAATCTCTGAAACGGCTTGACCGATTTTAACGGGACTTTCACTGGCAGATATCTGATATTTTAAGGCGTAACAAAGGCTTCTTTTATTTCATCATGATTGATGAAACGTACTATCTGGGCAATATTTACCGTGGTACCTACCAGGACACTTGCAGAACAATCCTTAACATTTTCACGAAATTGAAACCATTTTTCTGTAACCTTATTATTTATTTCTTTTGAGCTATTACTATTTATTTTGAGCTTCTGAAAGCGGGTGGAACACCGGTACTTAAAGTCCTTCAGAAGCTCTTTAATACCGTCTTACTCGAAGGTTCAACGCCAGAAGCATGGAACAAAAGCGTGGTGGTGCTGTTCTTCAAGAAAGGTGACAACACTTTACTTAAAAATTACAGACCCATCTCGCTTTTGAGCCATGTTTATAAGCTGTTTTCGAAGGTCATAACGAACCGTCTCAGTCGCAGGTTTGATGAATTCCAGCCTCCGGAACAAGCCGGTTTCCGAAAAGACTATAGTACCATAGATCACATCCATACGCTACGGCAAGTTATACAGAAGACCGAAGAGTATAACTTGCCTCTTTGTTTAGCGTTTGTGGACTATGAGAAAGCCTTTGATTCGATCGAGACATGGGCGGGCAGTGCTTGAGTCTCTCCAGCGGTGCCGTATTGACTATCGGTATATTGAAGTGCTGAAGTGTTTGTACAAAAACGCCTTCATGTCAGTCCGAGTACAGGAGCAGAGTTCGAAGGCAATTTCATTGCAAAGAGGCGTGAGACAGGGAGACGTTATATCTCCGAAACTGTTCACCGCTACATTGGAAGACGCCTTCAAGCTTCTGGAATGGCAAGGACTTGGCATTATTATTAACGGCGAATACATCACTCACCTTCGATTTGCCGACGATATTGTAGTCATGGCAGAATCCATGGAAGACCTCAGTACAATGCTCGAAGGCCTCCATCGAGTTTCCCAACGGGTAGGTCTTAAGATGAACATGGATAAGACGAAAATTATTTCTAATGCCCATGTTGTACCTACCCCAATATCAGTTGGGAACTCAGTTCTCGAAGTTGTTGACGAGTACATCTACCTGGGACAGACAGTCAAACTAGGCAGGTCCAACTTCGAGAAAGAGGTCAATCGTCGAATCCAACTCGGCTGGGCAGCGTTCCGGAAACTTCGCGAAGTCTTCTCGTCAAAAATACCTCAGTGCCTCAAGCCAAGAGTCTTCGACCAATGTGTGTTACCAGTGATGACTTATGGCACTGAAACATGGTCTCTTACTATGGGCCTCATAGAAAAGCTCAAAGTCGCACAACGAGCTATGGAGAGGGCTATGCTCGGGGTTTCTCTACGTGATCGAATCAGAAATGAGGAGATCCGTAGAAGAACGAAAATCACCGACATAGCCCAGAAGATTAGCCAGTTGAAGTGGCAGTGGGCAGGGCACATAGCACGCAGAACAGATGGCCGATGGGGCCGAAAGGTTCTGGAGTGGAGACCACGGACCGGCAAGCGCAGCGTAGGTCGTCCACAGACACGGTGGACAGACGACCTGATGAAGGTCGCAGGACGACGTTGGATGCAGGCCGCTTCCAACCGGTCCTTTTGGAAAATCATGGGGGAGGCCTATGTTCAGCAGTGGACGTCCTATGGCTGAGATGATGATGATGATGATTGTTTATTTTATTATTTTCATTTATTTGACCGGCAACTGTCTCTATAAATGTATATCTGTAACGAATTGGCTCAAAAAGTAAAAGACCGATTTCGAAAATTATGTCTCCATTGGAAAGCTACATACACCCTGAGTAACATAGGCTATATAAGATTCATCATCATCATCATTCATCACCACGCGGGTGAAGCCGCGGAGAGTACCTTGTGTGTAGGTATATATATATAGTAGGTAGGTATATATAGTATTTATTCTATCCAATGAAGCTTGACCCGTACACCGAACTATCTCAGGGGTATCAAGCAAACGAGCAAGCATATTTCAAAAAACGTATGAGGACATTATAATTTTCTAAAAAACATCACCACACACGTAGCAGTTACTGGAAAAGTAGGTTGATTTCTGCGAAATCTATTGTATTATTAGCCAAATATGGCGAATCGCTAGTCAACGGGTTAAAGTGTGTCATATGAACAATACCTGAGGATCACGTGACTCTAAAGTAGCATTTGTATGTGGCCAAGTTGTCCTGCGATTATGATTCTATTAAAATAGTAGAATTGCCTCGCCGGTAGCGGATTGGTCAGTCACTATACATAGTACATAGTAACCAGTCGTTTTGAATCATTCATCGGGACCGGCCCGTTCGTGCCAATGACCACCGCAATGTTAATGTTTGTGAAATAAGGTTATTGTGTTAAACATGGATAAAATCTACTTTACCGTCAACGGGGATCATTATTCTTTAAGTAAGTAAAATTTTGAGTAAATTGTTTATGAAAAGTTGAGCTGATTTCAACTGTTGATCGAGATTTGTTTTGTCAATACATCTCGTTTACCAAGTTGAAGGTCATTCCTCTTTTAAGTTGGAGTGTTTGCCAACAGTATATAAGCATGTTGGTAGCCCGATGTTCTTCCACACATCAATGACATTTATTTATTACGGCTACATATTTAAAATATTAAGTAGGTATGTACCCGTAATAAATAAATATTAAAAATACTTAGAAATACAGGATTACTCATGTATTATTACGGATATGTCCGACTACAGTTTCGACCACATTCAATGGTCTTTTTCAAGGAGAGTTCGGGACGCCCGTGTCGATGTCGTCTCGCTTAGCACTTACTTATTATTTATCAATAGATGCAGTGATCTTAAATAATATAGTTAAAGGTAGCTGTCAGTATTTGTAGGCATAATACCGCTGTATGCGGCTGTATTATTTTTATGAATGCAACAAGACGAGCAAACTGTGCGCCTGATGTTAAGCACTAAGCTTGCCCATAACGGTTACAGTGCCGACCCGAGTTTTATTTTAAGTATGTACATATTATGTAGAAGGAAATATGGCATGCTTTAGATATCATATGCCAGTATCTAATTGTTTAGGAGAGTGGGGCCAAGGAGAACCATTTTGTACCACTCGTTCATGCCGGATATATTAAGTAGGAATACATATGTACAGCGAAATAAGGCAAAGGCACCAGTTTCTAAAAAGGCGATGTGCCACGAGAGCGGCTGCGGCGCATGCGTCGTCTCCGTCTCACAAACTCATTAGTATTTAACTCTCCCACAGCTGGTTCGGATGTAAGCCCATCGACATCTCTAAACGAGTACCTGCGAAACTACCTCCAGCTCCATGGCACGAAGGCGATGTGCCACGAGGGCGGCTGTGGCACATGCGTCGTCTCCGTCTCACAAACTCATTATTACATAACTCTCCCACAGCTGGTTCCGAAGTAAGCCCATCGACATCTCTGAACGAGTACCTGCGGAACTACCTCCAGCTCCATGGCACGAAGGCGATGTGCCACGAGGGCCGCTGCGGCGCATGCGTCGTCTCCGTCTCACAAACTCATTAGTATTTAACTCTCCCACAGCTGGTTCGGATGTAAGCCCATCGACGTCTCTAAACGAGTACCTACGGAACTACCTCCAGCTCCATGGCACGAAGGCGATGTGCCACGAGGGCGGCTGTGGCACATGCGTCGTCTCCGTCTCACAAACTCATTATTACATAACTCTCCCACAGCTGGTTCCGAAGTAAGCCCATCGACATCTCTGAACGAGTACCTGCGGAACTACCTCCAGCTCCATGGCACGAAGGCGATGTGCCACGAGGGCCGCTGCGGCGCATGCGTCGTCTCCGTCTCACAAACTCATTAGTATTTAACTCTCCCACAGCTGGTTCGGATGTAAGCCCATCGACATCTCTAAACGAGTACCTGCGGAACTACCTCCAGCTCCATGGCACGAAGGCGATGTGCCACGAGGGCGGCTGTGGCACATGCGTCGTCTCCGTCTCACAAACTCATTATTACATAACTCTCCCACAGCTGGTTCCGAAGTAAGCCCATCGACATCTCTGAACGAGTACCTGCGGAACTACCTCCAGCTCCATGGCACGAAGGCGATGTGCCACGAGGGCCGCTGCAGCGCATGCATCGTCTCCGTCTCACAAACTCATTAGTACATAACTCTTCCACAGCTGATTCGGATGTAAGCCCATCGACATCTCTGAACGAGTACCTGCGGAACTCCCTCCAGCTCCATGGCACGAAGGCGATGTGCCACGAGGGCCGCTGCGGCGCATGCGTCGTCTCCGTCTCACAAACTCATTATTACATAACTCTCCCACAGCTGGTTCCGAAGTAAGCCCATCGACATCTCTGAACGAGTACCTGCGGAACTACCTCCAGCTCCATGGCACGAAGGCGATGTGCCACGAGGGCCGCTGCGGCGCATGCGTCGTCTCCGTCTCACAAACTCATTAGTATTTAACTCTCCCACAGCTGGTTCGGATGTAAGCCCATCGACATCTCTGAACGAGTACCTGCGGAACTACCTCCAGCTCCATGGCACGAAGGCGATGTGCCACGAGGGCGGCTGCGGCGCATGCATCGTCTCCGTCTCACAAACTCATCCTGTCACTAAGGAGAAACGCACCTTCGCTGTCAATTCTGTAAGTAAACAAGTGTGTCTGTCTTGAAATAGAGGACCTTGAAATTCATCGCCAAGTGCGATGAATTTCACGAGTTACTTGAAGAATTCCCTGTTTTTTGTTATTTTTGGTGTCGAGGTCATAATATAAATAATGATCGTCGCCAAATTTAGATGTAGGTACCATGACAAAAACAAAGAAAAAAAATGCAGTCCGCTTCTGTCAATGATAAAAGCTGGTAAGGTGGTAGGCACAGTTGGTATCACCTGCCTTCTGAATCACTGGTTATGGGTTTGATTCCTGGACAGGTCAATAATTTGAGTGCATGAACATGTCTATTTGACTTGTGTATGTGTAGGTGTATAAGAATGTATATTAGTCATCAGGTTACCATAGTACAGGCTCTTCCTAGTTTGGAATGTGAGTGGATGTTGTCCCATGGCTGGTGTCATTTCAATGACGCTTGCGTGCTGCGGAGTTTAAGTCGTGAGACACATTAAGTCGTGAGTTCTAGTTCTTATCGTATACACTATGACCGCAAATGTGACAAAATTGATTTTGTCATATAGGTTGAATCTTCAGTCCACGTTGGAAACACTAGGGCAGACAAAATGCCTAGTACTAGTAGGAACTACTAGAACACTAGTTCTAGTAGTTCACAAGCTCACTCTACTCATCTTCTAATAAACTTCTCTCTGAGACCATGTTCCAAATGTGAAAGAATTAAGCTGATTATGCTTTCCATAGGCACTGTCTTAAACCCGACTGCGTTTTATTTCTTGGAATGTACTTATGTTTTCTTGAAATCCTGTTTTGCTTTTGGCTAAATATGGCCAATGCGGCGAGTGTTATGGGACTATAAATTCCTCGTACAGCCACAATATAGCTCACTAGTAATACGGCTTTGCTATACTCTGAGCAATATCTCGCTGCAGGAAACGTCATTAATGATGTTTTGCATAGTTATGCAAATGCATTGCACGTGCATGCTACCTTATCTATAATAAACAGGTCGAAGATCAGCGTAAAGCGCTTTAATTGATTTATGGGTACAACGAAGAATTTTCTATTCGCTGCGTTTACTAACTACATGGAGGATTAGTTGATCAATATCTACTTAGTTATATAAACAAATATACTTATATAAACAAATATATTTATATAAACAAACCTCAATGAACAAGCGCGTACCGTAATTAATGTTTTGAATCTGTTTAATTAAATAATCAAGATCCAGTGTGATTGAAAAAAATAAACTTTAATCTGACCCTGGAACTAACATAATAGCTGTAAATATTGGTGACATGTGTACTTATATGGTATCCAAAGTTCTCCTCCTGGACGAATAAACAAACCACGATCAGCAATCAAACTTTATGACTTTGACAAGAGCGGCATTAATGGCCTATCAGCCGTTCGATTCTGTAATGATTCGTCGATGCGCTCGTCGACGAGCTCACCGATGTCAAATACTATATAATTTATCGCCATTGTACATAAGGTTGTTTTTCCAACGTTTCATGTCATCTCGTCGTTTAACGGATGTTGTCAAAGATGCAACGATGTTTGCTCTTATGCCCGGGTGACACGAGGCCAGTTTTTCAAGCCAGGACAGCAAGATAGTGTCAGCAAGCAAGTACTTCTGGATTCGTTTAAACAGAACTAGCTTCATTTTTAAGCCAGTAAGCTAGTAAGCCAGTACACAAGCCAGGACAGTTTGTAATAGGATGGAGTTCTATTTTTAAGCCAGTAGCGCCCTCCCACCACTGGTTTTACTATCCTGGCTTGTGTACTAGCTTAATGTGGACGGTGAAGCTAGTTTTCAGTTAGCTAGTAAGCTGTAACCACGTGTTTCGTTAATTTATCTAACGTGTTTTTGTGATTTTAAGATGCCCAAACTAAGTACGGAGATTAATTTAAAGTTTGTACAACTGTACCAAGACATATATGCCACCCTTCCAAGTCATAAAGACGACTATAAACGTGATTCAGGTACGAAAAATGTCTGGCGAAATAAATAATGTGGTTATTGTCCCGTACCGTTTTTGTATTTCATCTTTTGCGAATTGGTACAGTTTGTGAATTAACTCCTTCAGACGTGACAGAAGTGTTTTTATCGCATGCAATTAATGTTGGACGCGTGGTCACCTTAGTCACTGCAATATTATTAGCTTAAAATAATGAGGCCTCGTGTAAACTGAACTTGCCTGTTCCAAGCCAAGTCAGCAAGCCAGGACAGTTTAGCAAAAAACTTGCTAAAAAGCTTGCTGTCTTGGCTTGCAAAACTGGCCTCGTGTCAACCGGGCATTAGAGAATCGCACGACAGTACAAAAAAAATCCAAATCGGTTCCATTTTTTTGGTGAATCATTTTTACACCATTTTTAGTGACCCTTGCTACTTACGCACCGATTGTTATTCTAGTCCATGATGTTATCATCAAGATAGGTGTAACACTTTAGTTTTTGGAGTGTTACTCAAAACCCATTTGACCGAATTTGATAAAATTTGAATAGAACCACCTCGGAAGTATACTCTACGAAACAAAAAAGAATTTGAGAATCAATCTACAAATGTGGGAGAAATCGACCAATATACCCAAAAAAAACACATGCACTCGAACATATAACCATCTCTTTCTTGAAGTGGGTTAATGAAGCAAAAGGCTGAATTGAGAATTTTATTGTAGTAATAGAAATGAAGACAATTTTAAAAGAGCTTGGATGTTGAGTCGCGCTCGTATCCTGATAATAGTAAAAAGCAGATTTTTTAAACACCTAGTGTAACGAAACAGATAGTGAATATATTATGAAAAAAATACAAAGGTTAGAAAAGGAATAGGAAAAGAGTAATAACCGAATAGAATTCATAAATATAACTCTCTTTCAGCAGAAATAAATCCTGAATAGGTCCACCTAAATAAACTTTCACGTCCAAACTCTCAGAATTTTCAGCGACAACACTATATATTTTTAGGTAATACATAGCCAACGTATTGTTCTAAAGTAATAACCAGCAGTTTTTTCAATTGTGTTATAGTATATATCGAAAAATATAAAGAAAACGTACAAAATTAACGCATTTTCGCATTACATCGTTCAATCTAACAAGTGATTTTCAACCTTACGTAAAGTAACGTAAATTATTTTAAAATTGGGGTTGGACCGCGTCTTAAAGAGCAATGAATGGAGAGGCCACATACGAGTATTGTCTGTGCTAGATTTAAGTTTTTGAATAGATTGAACGAGTTGAAAGACAGCGGAGACGTAACAATTATTTGGTTGATGTTGTCATTAACATGACAAGTACACTAATCACCATGACTCGCTCGAAAGACTATTAGTCTTGTGTGTGAAATATATTTGTATATAATTAGAGCCGATATACACGGACAGCTCCAGCAGTTAGACAGTGATCATCATACAGGACCGCTCTTGCAGTCATAGTCAACAGCTTGAAGCTGACATTAATAACTGCTCGAGTAGTTGATATTCTGTAGTTCACTGTACAGTCGCAGCTTGAAGCAGTCCATGCTGACTGATTCAAGCTGCTCGTATATCTGGAGCCTTACTTACTTTAACTGACGGATTCTTCATTGCAAATGTGAATTTTTAGCAGTTGATTTCACCTCTAAGGAGAGAAATTCATATTCTATTCGATGTCACCCAATACAACGTGTAAAATCAACTAGAGAGTTCTATTCGGTGCTCCTACAAATCGCCTCGGTGGTGTAGTGGTCATATCGTCTGACACGGATTCTCGGAAGACACGGGTTGGAATCCCATCCGATGATGTGTGATTGTTATCTATAATTAAGATTGCAGTGTTTGGCCTCGCTAAGCAGGCGTTAGTGCTCTAAAAATCATATAATAAAAAATCCACGCAAAGTCTACCTATACAAGTCCCAACTACGCAGAGCCTTTATTATGGTAACGATGAATGATATACATACACACCAGACACAGCTCAAACAGACATGTTCATGCACAGGGTATCCATCCTGGGAGCAACGGCTCAGAAGGCAGTGTTGCTAACAACTGCGGCTACCAGCTAATCATTTACAATCAATTAAGATGTTTGGGGAATGGTCTATAGCATGATGTGCCTACTTATTTCATCAATGGCACGGAAATTTGTGTATCAGTGTCACAGTTGTACACATGATAGTTTGTGTGTAGTATATACGGCAACGATACGATTACGTTGCACTTAAGCAAATTTTGGAGCCATGACCAATGCAATGGAAACTTCTAAGTACCTAGTTCGCCTGATGATATGCCACATATCAGTTGCGGCTACTGCTACCGCATTCCAGACTTTGCCTTACTCTTCCTCATTCCGAAAATATCTCTTACCTGCATACATTTTATTCTGTAAAATGGTAACTACTGGACATCTAGTCATTGACTGCACAGGTGGAACTGTGGAAAATCATTAGGCAAACTTGTTCCAGTGCTTGGTCCACGTTCTGTCCTGCCACCAGTGGGACATCACCACCATCGAAGGCATCGGGAACAGACGGGATGGCTACCACGCCATCCAGAGCCGCCTGGCTTCCTTCAACGGCACTCAGTGTGGGTACTGCACACCAGGCATGGTCATGAATATGTACAGGTAAGGTTATTATTGATACCTATCATCATTATCAACATTATCATCATCATCTCAGCCGTAGGGCGTTCACTGTTGAACATAGAACCTCCCCAAAATTTTCCAAAAGAACCGGTTTGAAGCAGCCTGCATCCATTGTCATCTGTCCACCTTTTCAGTGGACGCCCTACGCTGCGCTTGCCAGTCCGTGTTCTCCACTCCAGAACCATCCGATCTCATTGGACATCTGTTCTGCATGCTAAGTGCCCTGCCCACTGCCACTTTAGCTGGTTAACGTTCTGGGTTATGTCGATGACTTTTTCTTTTACAGTAGGGCTATAACTCAGTTGCTAACAAATAATGTCCATTAAAATCGAAAAAAATGGCGGCTCCATGTCTTTTTTGACAGCTCCAGTCATCAACTTATTAACATTTTTGCTTACTGGAGTTGTCAAAACTCGTAAAGGACATAAAGCCGTCTTTTCTCAAGATTTCTATCTACATTTGTTAGCAACTGAGATACATAATAGCCCTGCGGATCTCATTTCTGATTCGATCACGTAAAGAAACCCCGAGTATTGCCCTCTCTATAGCTCGGTGTGAGACTTTGAGCTTACTAATGAAGCCCATAGTAAGATACCATATTTCAGTGTCTTATGTCATCATTGGTAACACACTAGTCAAAGACTTTAGTCTCCTATACCTAAACTATAATTATAAGGAAAATCGATAATTTATTACAGAAATAAGTAAGTTTGAAAATTCGAAAAGCAGTTTGTTTGACATTCTTTCATTGAAATAAATCCAACTGTTCAAATAAATGCGAGTAGAGCCTGGCATTGTAAGTATGTAAGTAAATTCACATTGTGTCAATATTGGCACTATTTTTGGACATTCTTTCATTGAAATAAATCCAACTGTTCAAATAAATGCGAGTAGAGCCTGGCAATGTAAGTATGTAACATAAATGGTAAAAAATCGCCCGGCTCTATAATCTCAATGGGCGTTCCACAAGGTTCAATACTAGGGCTGTTCTTGTTTTTAATCTATATTAATGACTTACCTTATTATGTAGAGAAAAATCACGAGATTGTATTGTTTGCAGATGACACTTCACTGTTATTTAAAATTAAAAGGCAGTTATTAAACTATGACGATGTTAACAATGCATTAGCTAAAGTTATGAATTGGTTCAATACAAATAATCTTCTCCTCAATGAGAAGAAAACTAATTGTATAAAGTTCTCGACACCAAATGTGAGACAAGTAGAATCCAATATACAATTGAATGGAACAGAGTTGGACCTTGTGGAGTCAACAGTCTTTTTAGGAATTAATATACACTCGAGAGCAATGAATCCGGGTCACTTAAAGAAACCTAAAAATCTCGGAAACTAAAAATGCTAGGTTAATGCAATAAATTGTATTTAATAGACAATGTAATACTCCTTAAATGAAGGTATTAAAACTTCTTAGTTATTGTAAAGTTATATCATAAAAAAATCAAATTTGAAAAAGGGCCACTTTCGAAGATGGAACTACGAAATTACAGCATTTGGTTTTGCTTTTGTTTGTAATCTGTCATTTATGTGGGTACATAAACCATGTTGATAGTGCTCTATATTCATTATTCAAGCTGAAATTATGTCGCTTACGCCTGAAGAATGCAACAGAATACTTACAATGCTGGAAACCGGCCGGAGTCAGCGCGATACAGCCAGGACTGTCGGTGTGTCGCTGTCAACAGTACAAAGAGTTCTCCGACGTTACGAAGAAACTGGTTCTAACCTACGCAGACCAGGAACGGGCAGAACCAGGTGTACCACAGCACGAGAAGACCGATACTTGGTGAACACCATGCTTCGAAATCGCTTTCTCACAGGAACTGAACTCGAGAAAACAAATCAGTTTCGACGCCTCGGAGGAAGTAACCCAAGTGCATGGACAGTAAGACGTCGGCTTGCTGAATCTAACTTAAAACCCCTTAGACCTGCAAACGGCCCTAAACTGGAGCGTGGGCATCGTATTTCAAGACTAAGATATGCCCAGAGCCACGTAAATTGGAGTATTGAAGATTGGTCAAAAGTTATGTTCTCCGACGAATCAAAATTTATGCTCTACAAGCACGATGGAAGACACAGAGTGTATCGAAGACCAGGGAAAAGATTCAAGCAAGCATGCATCGAAGAAAAAGTAGCCTACGGTGGTGGGTCTGTACTTGTGTGGGCCGGAATTTCTTCTGAAAGTCGCACAGAGCTGGTGATCATAGAAAACGGCTCTTTAACTAGCGAAAGATATGTGGAAGAAATCCTCAATGATCACGTTGGTCCATTTATGGTCAATTTAGGTGAGGATGCTATATTTATGCATGACAATGCCCGACCTCATACAGGTAGGATTGTGAATGACTACCTTCAAGAGATGAACATTACTCGTATGGAGTGGCCAGCGCGCAGCCCAGATATCAACCCGATCGAGCATGCTTGGGACGAGCTAGGCAGATGCGTAAAACAACGAAACCCTCCCCCAATCACGCTTCGTGAGCTCAAAATTGCTCTCACAGAGGAATGAGAGAATATTCCCCAAAATCGTATAAGGAACTTGGTGTACAGCATGCCAAACCGCGTAAACGCAGTAATGGAAGCACGAGGAGGCAATACAAAGTATTAAAATTCAAGAAACTCGTAATAAAGTTCAAAAATTTCATGTTTCCTATTTTTGTTTTAAGGAGAGATCAGCAGTTTTTTTCTTTATGTAATTTTGTGTTAATAAAATGTATGGTGACTCATATTTTTTTTACTTTCATTTAAGGAGTATTACATTGTCTATTAAATACAATTTATTGCATTAACCTATCATTTTTAGTTTCCGAGATTTTTATCATTCTTTAAGTGACCCGGATTCATTGCTCTCGAGTGTAGACGCTAAATTGCAATGGGGTCCCCACATTAAAAAATTGTCTAGTAGGCTCAGTTCAGCAGCTTATGCTGTTAAAAAACTTAGACGATTAACTGATGTAGACACAGCAAGAATAGTTTATTTTAGTTATTTCCATAGCGTTATGACTTATGGCATACTGCTCTGGGGATGTTCTGCAGATATTAATTCTATTTTTATACTGCAAAAAAGGGCTATACGAGCGATCTACAGTTTGGCTCCCAGAGTTTCCCTTAGACAGAAATTTAAAGACATAAACATTCTAACTGTTGTCTCTCAGTTTATCTATGAAAATCTTATGTATGTAAAGAAAATCATTAGCAGTTTTGATAAAAGGAGTGATGCTCATTCCATCAACACGCGAAATAAGCATAAGCTATCCGTACATGTAACGCGTCTCCACAGAATAAGTCATTCTTTTATGGGACAATGTATACGATTCTATAATAAAGTTCCCAATGTTATCCGAGAGTTGCCTATTAATAAGTTTAAAATTACTATTAAAACTAAACTCTGTCAAAAAGGTTATTACAAAATTTCGGATTACTTGGAGGATAAAACAGCTTGGGACTGATCACTCCAGGATCTATCTACTCGTGTACTAAGATGTCAAAGTGTAGCGTGTCTTGCCCTACTGATACCATTATTATTTTCTCTTTTGTAAGGCAACACACTGGAGCTAATATTTGTAGTACCTAAGTAAAAACATTGTAAAAACATCTATATAAAAAGAATGGCCCTGAGTTTCTTGCCGCTTCTTCTCGGTTGGCTCTATGTATTTTGGAACGCGGCGGTAGGCTTTAAAGTACATTATAATGAAAAATTGACGTTCATAAGTGCGTCTTTGATGCCTAAATTGAATAAATGATTTTGACTTTGACTTTGACTTTGTAAGTAAATTCACATTGTGTCAATATTGGCACTATTGAAATTAAAAAGACGGAAAGAGTCGTAATAAAAATTAAAACCTTTTCTAAAACCTCATTTTATACTATAACATGATGCAGCAAGATGCCTAAATTGGTCGTGTATATTATAAAAGTGAGGTAATATGTTAATAATAAATAAATTCAGAAATATGCAATTGAACGAAAGTTAACATTATTTTTTAATAATAACAATAAAAATATGCTATCTATTTCCTGTCACATTTTCTTCTATTTATAAAATATTTATATACTTAGGTATATCGCCGACTGTACTTATTCATCTCAATCACATAATGCCTATTTTGGAGTTTCATATTTTATCACAAAGTTAGACATTACTGATGAAGATAGCCGAAAGCGCAGGGTCAGGGGCCTTACTAAGAGCTCTCAAAGCAGGACTTCTTGAAAAAATGCTCGGCTTAATCGTACCATGACAAGATTGTAGCAGGCCTACCAGACCAACTATTCAAAAACCGCAGAAAAACCGCTCACCTGTTTTTTTTGTATGGACTCACGTTCCATGACGCTCTAAATCAGCTCAGTTTATCAGCTTACAAACGTCTAGGCGTCTGCAATGTTGGTTATAGTATATTTTTAGAAAGCCAGAGACAACAATATCTGTTAACCTTTGAGGAAACTAATGTTCAAATAGATCACTTAGATGAGTGTCATGGTATGATTTCATTCAAAACTGTTTAAGCCAGGTGTAAGAACTGCTCGGAACTTGCGTGATTTTTAAAAAGCTGATAGTAAGGCCCCTGGTCATGATCTGGTCCAGGCCATCCGCAGTCCGCATTGCAGCCGCATTTGCTTATGGAGAAACTGGAACAAAGGCAGAAACCAAAGTTCGAAGCCTTTACAGCGCGGACAGCAAAGGCTGCAGTGATGAACAAGCGAGTGGTCGAGAGCGTAGCTAAACTTTGCTCGAATACGAGTAATATAAAATCAGCTTAGTGCATTAATAAAAAAAAATCACCACGCCGCAGTTTATTGTCTCTATCCCGTATTTTTTAGTTAGCAATAATGCTTGTACAGTCTATACATATACAGCCTAATTCTGAATTCAGTAACCATATTGCGCCCAACTTTTTTATATAAAAGTGGGGTTTCAAAGAAAATTGCTGGTGGCTAAAACCTCAGCAGCAATGAAATTGCATACAACTTTCCTATCGCCTATTCAAGTATCGCGGCAAGATCGTCTATGTCGAAAGCAGGTTGTCAAAATAATGACTACATTACAAACATTTTTAAGTTAAAATATTCTAGACACAATTCTACCGAGTAAATGTTTTGACCAAGAGCGCATCGCAAGCGGAAGTCGATTGTTGCTGGGTTTTACGTATCATAAAATGTTTTTGCTCTTTCATAAAAACAGTTATACCTATTAAAGAACAATCTTAATTGTGTATACAAAAAAAGAAAACAACACATAGTAAGTGCATGCCAGAGTCGCATTAAGTATATGTATGAGGTACAGCGGTATGGAACCCTGGTTGCGTGAGTCCAAGTAACATTTTGCTGCTCTTTTTTAAAACAATATTTAATAACTTCTTCTTTCCCTGTCATTAGCTTATCGAAGAGCACCAGCAAGCTGTCAATGCATCAGGTCGAGAACTCCTTCGGAGGTAACATTTGCCGATGCACCGGGTACAGGCCCATACTAGACGCATTCAAGAGCTTTGCGAACGACCTGAATCCTAAGCTGAAAAATAAGCTACAGGTGCGTGGTGTCTTTCAAAGTCAAGTAGGAGACTTAAATTTATCGTATCATATTCGACGGTGAAAGCCGTAAATCTCTCACGTAGAAAATTAGATTTCCAAAATTAACAGTTTCCCTAATTATCAGAATATGAAATACTGTAGGCTCTTTGCCTGAGTGTGCTATTAAAAAAGAACATAGTCTTACTTGAGATCCAATGAAGTAGTAGGTTCAATTTAATTAGGTTTAAATTGTACATGGTGCAGTACAATGATGTTAATATACACTGAGGTAGATACGCCTTACTGCGCTCGGCTTGGCAACATCAACACAAGCTAGTTGTCTTGAGTCGACTTAGTTCCAGCCCAGCCTGTCTGGCAACGATGCAGCACGTGTACCTACTACATTTAGGAAAAAATGACTGTGTTAGAAACTGCAGAACATATACTGGAACAATCAAAAATTGTATTTTAATTTAACATAACTCTTGCGACGTTGCCGACGTTCGCCACCCACGAGAACGAGACAAGTAGCGAGCGGCAGAGAGAACGAGTCTGTCATTGGCGGTCGAATGGTCGGTCACAGGCGAACGTTGTTAATAATATATTGATCCCTTTCTGACAACTAGGAATCATATATCTTCTTGCTCTTTTAATCTTGTCAATGTAGTTAATGTCGTTGTGCGAGTTGTGTACTTTAGCTATAGGTAAGTATAGCATAAAATTTGCCATGTTTATACTCCATATTCAAGGAGTAAAACGCCTCTATTAGTCAAACTCATTGGTACAGTAGGTAGGTAAGTTCATAAATTTTATTAACCAATTGGCTTGTATATTCCTACTCAGCTTCTAGGTATTTTCTCAGATAATTATAAATGAATTCTCAGACTATTATATTACCTTTGGCTGCCAAAACTGCTTTTTCCTTAGGTATAGCACGGTCGTTTGGTTACGTCAAAGACATACCTACATAAATTAGAAAATGTAATCTTTACAATTTGAATAAATAATATAACCCTCTCATAAGTTGCAGTGCCTTTATAGGGTATCACAGGAATTACAATTGTATGTTTAAGACCGTTATTGTTATGTCACACAATTGATTTCATTTCACATTTGGATGGTCTGCCGTACGATTCTTTAATAATTCATCGATGCACTCGTCGACGACCTCACCGATGTCAAATACTTTAAGAGAGATCGCCCGTGTACATAAGGTTGCCAACGTTTCTTGTCATCTCTTCATTTGTTTCACGGATGTTGTCAAATATGCATCGATGTTTGCTCTTAGACAATCGCACAGCTGAATCACTGACACTAGGGCAGGCCCTATTTTGCCTAACAGCGCGCTTGACAGATTAGACAATTATCTCAAATACACCTCTTAATAATTTCTAATACCTTCATTTCTTCTGTATCTTTCTCCTTTTTCTGAGAGATAAATCTCTCTCTTTCTCTTAACAAATACTCTGCAGTGAAGTAAGAAGCTTTCCATAGATGCCCGAATTATATTCCCATGATATAAAAAATCTCAGGACCAAGGAAATGTACGTCTCATTTACTCATTAAAAAGTTGGTAAAAATCTTGTTCTACTTATGAGTCATACAAACAAGTACATCGTTACCTAACTATATATTCAGGACGTAGAAGACCTCCACCAGCTTAAATGTCTCAAGAACTGCAGTAAGCCATGCTCTGATGATGAAGACGGCTGGTGTGTGATAGAAAACGAGGACCGGCATCTGAGAAATGTGGCCGCAGGAGGTGGCAGATGGTACAAGGCATACACTATTGAGGATGTATTTAAGGTGTGTATTCTTTGATTTATGATTATAAAACTAAAAATATCAATCACGTAGAAAAATATTCTCGATGGAGGTCGCAAATTTTTCAGTCATCATAGCCACGGATCATAGCGCAGCGCTTCAAAGCATTTTTTTTTAAATTATCTCCATTCGGTAATTTAATTATAGATCTTTTACGAATATAACATTGTAACAAGAAAAACTTGTCATGAATTTAGTTTTTTCATTCCTAAGTGGACTCCTGCATTTGTACATTTGCTATTCTTCAAGCTCCATGACTTAACTTCCCACTTTGCTATGCAAATAACACAATTCACTACACTAAACGAATCAAAATTCTAAATGGAAAGATCTTTTGAGATACTTGTTAAATGTATCTATATATTAGGTACATAAATTAGATTACCTTTTACCTGCCGATCGTTTACTTGTCTACAAAGAGAAAGTGAAACAAACAATGGAAAAGTGAGAGGCCTGGCAATCATGCTCAAACCATAGTAAAATTGTATTCTATAGATAGCTGACCCGCCAGCTACTTTGCTCGCACGGTTTACTGACCAAGCTACAGAAATAATGACGAATAACGATCGACATACTCGTATATTTTTAAGATTTACGTAGCGCAGCAAGATCTACTTAAAAGGTGCATATCGTAAATGTTCAAATACCTCGGTATATTTGAGCTGGAATATAAAATTAAGAAAATTATCTTATCATAGTCATAGTAATTATATAAGCTAGTTTTTATGCTAATACACATACCGTATTCAAAAGTGAACTCTACTTTTGAATACTGGACGTGCATCAGCATCTGTTTCGCTAAAACTCAAGAACGGCGTTATTCATGTAAATTGAATGAATGAATTTTTCATTATTCTGTTCACTCTTATACAGGGCTGATTTATAAAAAAATCGTCACGAATTACATCCATCACCAGGCAAGTGATACCGCGGGGCGCAGTAGATATATATAGCTACCAACTTGTCCAGATAATGCCATCCGTAAAACATTCACGGCCTCAGTAGATACCTCTATATTTTATCTCTTTGCCATGATCTAATTAAAGATCAAGCACCTACTTAGTGTACACTGTGCCCATTGTTTTGACTGCCACGCCGATTATCCAGAGCCGCAGATATATGTGAGAGGAAAGTCTAAAACGTATAGTTCCGGTTCAAAATGTTATCGAGGTTTTATATTATGTATTTACAAAACAGTTGCGATAAATAGGTCATTACATATGAAATTGGCGTTTTTCGTACTGGCCACTTTAATCACGAATTTCTCCTCTTTGGTAAGGAATTCCAAATTCAAATTTGTACAGCTATAGACTCATGTATTTGTGCTTCGATGATCGTCATTCATTTGTTTTTTTTCTTCTGTTTTTTTCTGTTTGCGTCACTCATTTTACAAAATGGAAAACTTAAAATATCGCATTATTTACGAGTACGAGTTCCGCCGTGGCACTAGTGCTGCGGAAACAACTCGAAGGGTGAATGATGTGTATGGCGGTCGTGTTGCAAAAGAAAACACAGTTCGTTTTTGGTTCCAACGTTTTCGTTCTGGAAATTTCGACCTGCAGAACAAGCCCCGTGGACGGCCTGAGACTCAAGTTGATAATGAAGAGTTGAGGGCTATTGTGGAAGCGGATCCATCGCAAACCACGTCCGAGTTAGCTGCAGGCTTCGATGTTAGTGATAAAACTGTTTTAATTCACTTGAAGCAAATTGGGAAGATTAAAAAGCTTGAAAGGTGGGTACCTCACGAATTGACTGAAGCAAATCGGCAAACGCGCGTCGACTGCTGCGTTACATTACTAAACCGGCACAATAATGAAGGTATTTTAAACCGAATCATTACCTGTGATGAAAAATGGGTTCTTTACGATAATCGGAAGCGTTCAGCGCAATGGTTGGATCCTGGCCAGCCAGCCAAATCCTGCCCCATGCGAAAATTAACCCCAAAAAAGTTACTTGTAAGCGTTTGGTGGACTAGTGCCGGTATTGTTCATTACAGTTTTCTCAAATCTGGCCAGACTATTACGGCTGATGTCTATTGTCAGCAATTGCAAACCATGATGGAAAAGCTAGCGGCTAAACAACCTAGGTTGGTCAATCGCTCCACGCCACTGCTGCTTCACGACAACGCTAGACCACACACTGCGCAACAGACGGCTACTAAATTAGAAGAGCTTCAATTGGAAAGTCTAAGACATCCTCCGTACTCCCCGGACCTTGCTCCAACAGATTACCATTTTTTTCAACTCCGATGGGGCAGTCCAAATCGCCTTCAAAGATTTTATTGATTCCCGTCCGACTGGTTTTTTTAGTAAAGGGATCAATGAACTACCTATGAGATGGCAAAAGTGCATAGAAAATAATGGTTCATACTTTGATTAATTAAATATATTATATTAAAAAATATTCGACTTTTTGTTCCTCCCATACAAAACGCCAATTTCATATGTAAGGACCTAATATAATAATTCTTATCATCTTTAGTAGTGAGTCAGTGTGTAGTGTATTTTTCCTACTTCTTGACGCTTGAACGTTTCAACGGATTTGGATGAGATTTCGAATGGAGATTGTTTATTTAATGATTTATAATATAAACAATGAATTTTAACTAAGTCAGGTTTGAAACGTTTGGTTTTGTTAGCTTAATTAGAAAATGCGGATTTAGTATGAGTGAGTTATACGGATCTCCTCTAGGAGAACTAAGGTCATCGAAATAGCTAACAAAATTAGTAAGTTGAAGTGGCAATGGGCAGGCCACATCGCTTACAGGACCGTTAACCGATGGAAGAAAGGTTCTCGAGTGGCGACCACGCACCGGAATACGTAGTGTAGGCCGGTCCCGCGCTAGGTGGAGCGACGACCTCGTCATAACCGCGGGGAATCGCTGGATGCAGGAAGCGAGTAGCTGGTCCAAGTGGCGTTCTATGAAGAGCTTATGTTCAGCAGTGGACGTCGTCTGGCTGATAATCACGATGATGATGATGATAATGAATGAATTTAGAATTCTGACGCATGCAATCGTCTGCTTACAAAAGTTGTTGGAATGCAATGACTATATATACCTATTAGTAAGTATATACCTATCCTGTATACCGCTCATTGTGACACTATTTGTTTTAAGCATTTAATTGTATTAAGATATTTTTGTGTACAATTGTATCGAAATGACTTATGTATAATGTGTTGCAATAAAGAGTTAATCTATCTATCTATAAATTTAATTAGAAAGATGAGGTAGTTATATATTTTTCTGGCTATGGCTAAATCACATCACACTTTTATATTAAATTATAAATGTGTATGTATGGATGTTTGTTAGTCAATCACGCAAAACGGCTGAACGGATTTGGATGAAATTTGGAGTGGAGATAGTTTGTAGTATTACCAGATCAGCTACTTTTGTCCCGATTTCACGGGTAGTTCCCGAGGGATCGCGATTACCATATTCTAGTATTATAAGGGAATACTAGTATATAATACTCATACCAAAAGTTTATTAACCCGGCTACAGATATAATTAGCTTTATACACACAATAGTGCATCCGCTATCCTTTTTGGCTCCGCCGCTGTCGGATAAAAAGTCATCTAGTTTCTTTTTTTTGTCTACCGAGAATGACAAATTTATTAACATAATGATTTTAAAGCACTTTTAGCGAAACCAAACATTGTAACTTAATAGAGTAAAATGCACATCTTTGGACGGCATTTGAACCCGCGTCCCCCGACAATAAAAGGGGAAAGGTTAAAATCTAATAAAGAGTTACTCGTAAAATTCGATGCTCGGACGGCGTGCCTAGGTGGCCGAGTGGTCTTTGCATCTCACACGGTGTTGATAATTCCGGCGCGGGGTGAGATAAAAGAAGAAGATCACTTGCACAGTTGTATTCGTTTCAGTTAACGTATCCGATCGCACTTCACAAAACTTCCGCTTTACACAAATTACCCTGCTTAAGAGCCGCATTAGGTCGCGCAACTAGCGCCTTACTTTGACCGCGACTACGGCTATATGAGGGAGATAGCGATATGCTCGGTCCCTGTCTACGTTATATTCAAGGTCATCCGAGAAGGAGGATATTGCTATCTCTTTCAATTTTGCTGTTACTTACAATGATTTTACATTACTTTTATTTAAGAACTTAATCAACTATTTTCTATCTAGCTTAGCCTAAAATATATAAATAGGTAAATGTTGCTGTGCTTCTTAACATTTCCCACCCCCTGTGTGAGAGTTCAATCGAGCACATTATCTGTTGGAAGCACAACAACCTTTACTACAGGTCGTCGCAGGACCCCATTTGACGTGGTTATATCTACAACCCGCACTACAGAGTCTTTACCGTGATGTAAAGTTTTCACAATGCCTTTTGGCCACTGATTTCGCGGTCGATTGTCATCCGCGATCACTACCACGTCTCCCACTTTCATGTTATGTCCACATTGAGTCCACTTTTGACGCCGCTGCAGGGTTGGTAAATATTCTCGTAACCAACGCTTCCAAAATGATTCCGCCAGCGCATTAGCCTTTATCCATTGCCGGCGAGCATCAACGTCGGCGGCATCCAAGCGAGCAATTGGGGCGCTTCCCGAGGCGGTACCCAGCAGTAAATGGTTCGGTGTTAAGACGACCGGCTGGTCGCTGTCATTCGCTACGTATGTCAACGGCCGGCTGTTTATGACCAGCTCGGCTTCAGTCAGGAGGGTGTATAGTACCTCCTCGCGTGGCGCTCGTTCCTTTAGTGTGTATTTCAAGGCGTTCTTCACGGAGCGCACCAGTCTCTCCCAACTTCCTCCCATGTGAGGTGCTGCTGGTGGATTAAAAATCCAGGTGATGCCCTTAGCAGTGGCCTCATCCTTCACTTGATCGTGTTTCAGCTCTCTCAACGCCGCCCGAAGTTCGGTATTGGCTCCGACAAAATTAGTGCCTCTGTCGGAGTATAAATGCGTTGGCTGTCCTCTTCGCGCTATGAGACGCCGCAGAGCCAGGATTGCAGAGTCAGCGCTTAGTGAAGCTGCCAACTCCAAATGTACGGCACGTGTTGCGAGGCAGGTGAATAATACGCCCCATCTCTTCTCTCGGCGCCGTCCGATAGTGACCTCCATGGGGCCGAAGTAGTCCACACCCGTGTGGATGAAGGCGCGTCTGCCTGTCTCCAATCTTGCCGATGGCAAGTCTCCCATCTTTGGCGCGATCGGTTTAGCTTTCCGTATACGGCAGATTTGACACTTCGCTACCACCGCTTTCACCGTCGCTCTCAGGTTGGTCACCCAGAACCTTTCTCGTATATTATTCACCACGGTCTCTTGGTTGGCGTGTAGCGCAGCCTGGTGGTATTGATACACCAGTTTCCTCGCCAGTGGGTGATGACCATCCAATATTATCGGATGCTTCTCGTTGAACGTCAGGGTAGTGCTGGCGTTGAGTCGTCCTCGTACTCGAAGCAGGCCATCGTTGTACAGCATTGGGTCAAGGGATCGCAACTTACTCGTCGCAGGTAAGTGTTGTCCTTTTGTCAATGTTCTCATCTCCTCGGGGAAGCTCTCCACTTGGATGCATCTCAGCAGGCGGGACTCGGCCTCCTGCATGTCAGCCATGTTCAGTTCCGTAGTCAAGCGGCGCTTCCGGCACCGGTCAACGAAGGCGAGTATGCGCGCCATGACGCGCTGAGCACGCACCCAGGTAGAGTGGCGCGTGCTGTCCAGCAGCGACGGGGTGGGCATCAACACAACATGCACCCGTTGCGCTCGTTCCAAGTGCTCTTCACGTGCCTCGTTGTCGTCACACGTCGGCCATAAGTCCTGCGGATTGACAAGAAAAGAGGGACCAGAAAGCCATTTACTGCAATTACCGGGCCAGTTCCATCGGGTTGCCTCGTCAGCTGCGTTTTCCACCGATGGAACCCAGCGCCAGTTACCTCTCACTGACTTCCTATCTATTTCCGCTAACCTATGGGACACGAATTTCTGAAATTCGTGCGCGTCTGAATTTATCCATTTCATGACGGTTCTACTATCCGTCCATAGATATTTTGCTTTTATAGGCAACCCCAACTCTTTTTCAACTGTACAGGCTAATCGGCTAGCCAATACAGCTGCTTGCAATTCTAACCGTGGGATCGATACGACCTTTTGTGGAGCTACCCTGGCTTTACCCATTATGATGGCGGTTTTTCTGCTCCCATCTGCACCTTTACCTACCAGATAGGCTACCGCGGCGTAAGCCAGCTCGCTCGCATCTCCGAAGACATGCAATTCAAGGTCATCAGGTTCGAGCCCGTACCATCGTGGGATCTCGATATCACGCAGAGTTCGCAGACTTACAAGCCATTTGAACCAGAGTTCAGCTTCTGGTTCCTTCAGTTTGTCGTCCCAATTTACACCTGATTTCCAAATCCTCTGCATTAGCATACGAGACTGTATAATGCACGGGTATACCAGTCCAAGTGGGTCGAACACGGACATTATGAAACTCAAAAACTCTCTCTTCGACGGTACTACATTTCCCTCGGTGATTTCGTTAGGCAGCCGTTTGAAGGAGAGATCGTACGTCAATTGGTATGTGCCTGGTGTCCACATCATACGCAATGTCCGCTCCTTATCGCACTCACCTTTATGAAGCGCAACTCGCTCCGGCATCTGTACGTTCAACTTGTGTCGCAACTCTGCTGAGTTGGTGACCCACCCTCGTATTTCGAAACCACCTGCTGCGTGGATCTTGGTCACCTCCTCGATCAGTTGGCCAGCTTTCTCCACGGACCACGTGCTGTCCAGGTAGTCGTCCATGTAGTGTTTAGCTTTTATGGCTTTGACCGCATCACTGTGTGACTTTTCGTACTCACCTGCATTTTTGTTGAGCACGTAGATCGCCGTTATGGGTGAAGATGCGGCGCCGAAGATCATGGAGCTCATAGCGAATACCTCAGGGTCTTTCTGTCGATCTGACCCTCGCCACAAAAAGAGTTGAGCTCCTTGGTCTTCCGGCCTGACCTTTATCCGCAGGAACATATCGGCTATGTCCCCTGAGTACGCTATAGGCCCCACCCTAAACTTAAACAATACGCTCAGCAGTGAGTTAAGCAGGTCCGGGCCCGTGAGCAAATTGTCGTTAAGACAAGTGCCTTGAAATGTAGCTGCAGCGTCAAATACCTTAGTTTTCCGGGCTTGTTAACATTTACCACACCGAAATGTGGTAAATACCAAACCCGGTTAGCATTGATGCCGCCGTCCACTTTCCTCGCGTAGCCTTGGCTTACGAGCCGCTCCACTTGCTTTGTATAGGCCTCTGCGAACTCAGCGTTCCGGTCCATTTTCCGCTCGATCCCTTGCAAGCGTTGACGAGCAAGACGGTAGTTGTCCGGCATCTCAACACCATCGCTCTTCCACAATAAACCTACCTCCCATTGCGTGCCATCAGCTGTACGTCGGCTCGTGCGATCTAAAATGGCTATGGCTCGATCGAGATCACGATGTCGTCGTGGTTCCTCGGAGATACCTATCGCCTCCAACTCGAACTGGGCCTTAACTACATCGTGTAGATCGGGTAGAGAAACCGCCAAGCAATTTACCGTATGATCACCACCCTGCGTGTTACCGACTGGACCGTGGATAACCCACCCTAAATCAGTGAGAGAGGCAACTGGCTTACCGGATTTTCCACGGCGGACGTCCTGGCCGACAAGAAGCTCCCAATTGTCCTGACCCAGCAGCAGCATCGGCTTGGCTCCTTTCATTGCTTCGCAACCCAGACCGCAGAGATGAGCGTTATCCTCAATAGTGGTCGCCGACAACGACTGTGACGGCAGGTTCATATTGGCGAGCGTTCTGCACTTCACTTTGTGATCTCGCCCGTTTGGTCCATGTAAAGTCACTGTCACTATGCGTGATGATTTGTCCGACACTTCGTGTCCACGCGCACTTTTAATTATTAGTGGCACTAATGGTCCTTTAGCGTCCCCAGCTAATGAACTGTCCAACAACGACACTGTAGCTCCGTCATCCAGGAGCGCGTAACACTGTGTGTCCTGTTTCACACTACTAACGTCCGTGATTGTTACCGGTATCACTTTTAACAAGGCTTTCGCTTCCCGCTCCCCCACGTTCGTTACACTTTCAGTTTGTCTTGCCTTGTCAGTGTGTAGCATCACATGGTGGGAGAAATTACACTTCTCGCATCGTTTGGCGCGGCACATATTCCTTGAGTGTTTCTTTATCAGACACTTGAAGCATAGTCTTTGTTTCTTCACCGCCTCCCATCGATCGTTGACACTCAGTTCAATAAACTTGGTGCACTTTGTGATGTTATGATCACCTTCACACATTGAGCACTTGGTTTTTGTTTCTGCTTGCTGTGAATCCTCTTTAGTTGTCTCACTTTGTTATCTCACTCTGAACATGGACTGAGCTTGTCGCGGCGGTATGCCTCTTTGATTTTTCGTAAATGACGCAGCTTGTCCGGTTGTTCCTGACGACAAGTCCATTTGCACGTAGTATGATGCAGCGTGCGAGAGGTGCTCCAAAAATTCCGCAAATATTTCGAGGTTCGGGGACACTCTTAGGTCCACGCCCTGTCTATGGTCCAACCCCATCGCGAAGTCACCATACCTTTCTCGCTGACTCTGCGTCAGCTTGTTGAGTAACTCGCTGACTATTTGCGGATTGTTCAAATATCCATCAGTTCGGATGTTCTTCAATAGGGCAAAATACGCAATTGCGCACTGCTGTGGCACACTGACGCAATTCCCGTCCACTTTGAGAGACTTTTGGCAAATTCTTAATTTTGTTTAGCGCACACTCGAGGACCATGTTAGGGTGCCCATAGTTCCTTTCTAGCTCCCTCATAATCTCATTAGGGTTTACTGATGAGCACAGCAAATCTTCCACCGCGGTTTTGGCTTCGCCTTGTAGTGAGGTCTTGAGCCGGGCCATATTTTCATGTGACTTGAAGTCGTATATCCTCGTCGTCTCTTCGTACATGTTTTTGTAAGAGATCCATTCAGCTGGGTTCCCATTAAAGTAAGGTAGTTCGTACGCCTGGCGCGGGACCGGCCTTGGTCGAGCCAAATGTGTTATGGCTTCCGCGAGTTTGTCGATTCGCCGGTCTCTTCTGTCACTAGAGAAATCCCTTGGTTGTTCGAACCAGTCACTCCGCCGGCCGTTATGCACTTCTTGGTTCTGACGCACACACGGCGCGATGCCGACACGGGTGGCATGCGGGGTTTGCGCGCCTCGCGGGGCGCGGGGGCCGCCGGCGGTGGCGGGGCGCGACGCGCGGGTCGCACGGGCGACAGTGTACGGTGCGCGACGGGCACCGCGCGGGGCGCGGGGGGCGTAGGCGACGCCGGAGAATCTTGAACAGCAGCTTAAATTGTTAACTATTTTATTTTTAATCCGTATCTAACTCTTGGCCAATTACTAACTAAATAATAATAGGCATTTATGGTTTCAGGTGCTCACTCGAGAGGGGACTGACAGTTACAAACTAGTTGCTGGTAACACTGGGCATGGAGTGTTTCCGATAACGGACCAGCCGAAGGTCCTGATCGATATATCCTCAATCGAGGCCCTAAAGGATTCCTTGCCTGACGAGAACCTGATAATAGGAGCTGGGATGTCCCTGACCGACTTGATGGAGACCTTCCGGAGGTGGTCCGAAAAGAATGATTTCAGCTATCTTACGCAGTTTTATAAACATCTGGACTTGGTAGCTCATGTGCCTGTGCGAAATGTAAGTAGGTAACTCCGCAGAGTATAATATCTATACTAATCAATACCAATATTATAAAGAGGAAAGATTTGTATGTAAGTATGTTTGTAACGAATTGGCTCAATGACCGATTACAAAAATTCTTTCACCATTGGAAATCTACATTCACCGTGAGTAACATAGGCTATATAAGATTCATGATCATCCATCACCGCGCGGGTGAAACCGCGGAGAGCAGCTAGTAGTATATATTTTAAAACACAACACTACAAACTCTTTGGTCTCTTTTGCAGATTTAGATTAGATTTAAGTACGATATGGGGGTCTTCAAAACACGAGTGCATAGGTATCTTCTGGGTAAGCGCGCTCCATCATCGATCGCATCATCACTTAACACCAGGTGAGATGGTGGAAAAGTGCTACCCAGTTCGGTATAAAAAAAAAGATTTTTGTTAATGAGAGTGTTATAAATTTTAAGCTTTAACATCACAATGAACATTCTTAATTAGGATTTATCTTAAGCTATGGTGGAAATTGCTTGAAAACTAAATATGCGTAAATTTTTTTTATATAGTACGTATGTGCATATATTTTTCGATTCTTAATTGCTAATCTTATTACTAATTACATTTGTCATAGTTATGTTTATAATGCTATACTTATGAGTTATGATACTGGCCGGAAGTACCGGCCTCAGGTTCACGCCTTCGCCCTTTCTTTTTCAACATAGCCTAGTAGTATAGTAGTGCATTTAAAGCGAGTCCGAGGTTCAATCCCTGACCGGAGAAATTATTTCTGTGATGAGCAGAACGAATTGTACTCGGGTTATGGATGTTTGTGATGTGTAAATGTGTCCATGCCTTCCACGACACTGAATCCTAATGCGAGGCTATGAGCGTGTGAACTAAGTATTAAATTCTATTTTTTAATATGAGAAACGGGAATCAGTTACGTAAATAAGTCAGATCTTTCTAAGTATAGTTTCAACCACATCCGGTGGTATTTTAGAGATGAGTGCAGAACGCAGGTGGTCGCGTTTTGCCGCGGTTGATTCCTGTTTCTCATATAAAAAAATGTGTATTAACCACGTTAGTTATCACAAATAAAAATGTAGGTATATAATATGTATTTACTCTATACTAAGCAGCTAAATAAAACCAGATCAAAATTACTATAATTTTGATCCAATTTTATTTAAGTATTTGTTTCTTTATAACAATATACACTTATTACAATGGAAATAACGTGAAATTACGAGTAGATCGTATACACTTATGCTAACAATAAGGGAAATAATGTATATAAAAGAAAATAAATTATAATTAGCACTCACGGGATGTACCTACACCACGATTAGGCAGGTTTTGGAGTTCCCGATATTTCAGTTTTCAGCGCAGTTACATGCATGTTCACGGGTAGACTGAAGATGCGGGTGGATGTGAAAAAAGTTTGAAGTTATAACCACACACATTGCAGTTCCTGGAAAAGTAGGTTGATTTCTGCGACATCTATTGTATTGGCCAAATATGGCGAATCGCGAGTCAACGGGTTAAGAGCAGACAAAACGCGGTCTACCCTCTTTCTCACCCTTTTACTACGGATACCACTGGTATCCGTAATAAGACAATTAGGGCCTTATTAATAAAGTTAGAGTAAAGCAAGAGTAACTATACTCCGAGTATTTAGACTGGAGTAAACAATTTCATTATTAATAAACACAGAGTAAGTAATGAGTAAGCTACTCCGACTCTACTCTCGGAGTAAAAGTTATACCTATTATATTACTACCTAGTATAGTATTAGTAATAGTCAAAGTCAAAGTCAAAATCATTTATTCAATTTAGGAATCAAAGACGCACTTATGAACGTCAATAGTGTCAATGGTGTAATAATAATTGCATAATATCTTTGATTTGTTTACCTCGACGCGTCTGTTTTGTGGTAAACCTACACTAATAATATAAAGATTTTGTATTTTTGTATGTAACGAACAACCTTAAAAACTACTGGACCGATTTGATATAATACTTTTGCCGTTACAAAGCTACATTATCACTGAGTAACATAAGCTATATAATATTTTCAAAAAAGTTGGGGAGCCGTATGAAAACTTCGATAGTGTAAACCAAGGTGTGAAAAAATACCAAAACAACATTCTTATATCGCGTACGGCGCGGAAACTATTGACAATAGAGCAAAGAGATGTATCGCAGTTTTATAGAAGAAGTCAATGTCTATAAAAATGTATGCAATGCCATCTGTCTAACTGTTACATTTATGTCCGTTTAAAATAAAAACAAATCCTTGTTGAAATAATGCAATATTAGCGCCGGTACTACCTGAGTTGGGATCGGTATGTGGCAGAAAACTAATTCATTTGTTTATTTGTTGTTAATGTATCGTTTTTGTTTTTGGCTACATATTATACAATTTTGTCTAACTAGGCCACATTTTTCGTTCTTTGGTGTAAATCTTTGTCTACTCTAATAATAAAGAGGAAAGATTTGATAGTTTGTTTCTAACGGATAAACGCGAAAACGACATAACCAGTTCAAAAAATGGTTCTCCAGTAGTAAGCTATCTTATGCCTGAGTAACATGCGCTATATTAATTATTATTATTATGCGCTAAAGAAAAATAATTAACTTCTTCATGGTTATATAACCGTTATTTATAATCATATCATTTATATGCCTAGAAGTAACTTAAATTGTTTCTGTTATGCATCCCTGGAAAAGAACTAGTTTTTGCGACACAAGGAATCATACAACGATAGTTAAGCGGTGAATGCATTACTTTCCAAGACGATTGACGTGGGCAACACAAAAACAACGTGTCATGATTGTGTACACTTTGCCTACACCAATGGAACGTAACGGTTAATAATCCACATCACGTCGAAACTCTAAGAAAACATAAATCTAGGAAAATTCAACAATATCAACGATAACTATTCTTGGGTATTTTTCCCGCCATCCCATATATAAGTACTTACTGCTTACATTTTTATATCTTTTCAGATTGGAACTGTCGGTGGAAATTTGGCATTAAAGAACATGTATAATGATTTTCCGTCTGATGTTTTCATTTTATTGGCAACTGTCGGCGCTTCCGTAACGCTGTGTAAGTAGTTATTATTATAATAATAATAATACCGAAGGGGTGGCTTTGTGGCGAGCCGTCAGTGAGTGCCGCGGACCCCTAACTCTCCCTGGGGCTAAATGAGACCCCCAGCTTGCCTTAATTGGCCGTCTGGAGGTGGAGACACAAGAGCAAGCAACAAAACGCCAAGGGTGGAAGTGTTAAAGGGCATAACGCCGGTAGTAGCGCTCTAGTGAAACCGCAGCACACCTCTCAACACCCTTTAGCCATCCACACCAAAGGTCACCATTGATGGTGGCTCTTATGGGGGGACCGTTTAGTGGGTGACAAGTCACCACCTGCCTAAATATTTTAAGATGAGACTGAAATTAGCAGGTGCCGTAGTCTCGCCCATAATTCACTATCTCCCGTATCACTAATAAGAATATCAATAGCCATGCCATTTAACCCATTTTTGTTAGATAAACCGTGTAACCATCCATCCAAAATGTTTTTGTTTTTATACTAGTAGTGTATTATTGGGCGTCCTACTCCACCTTCCGTTTCTGAGGCTCACTCCGTTCGCCTCATCCACTCTCGGTGGAGTAGGCCGTCCAATAATACTTCGAGATCGTGCAACATATGAGCTTACCTTGATTAAGATATCATCGAGTGTTTGGTCTGGGCGCTGTTCCACTGCACTACTTCACTACATCAACAAAGATTTACAATTCAACCCTATTCCACTTTTCCAGTTTTTAAACCTAACCGGATTTATATTATTTTATATATGTCGATGTAATAAATGAATCTACTCATTATTAATCAAACCATTTCAACCGGTGGCCATGAAATTTGTAAAACAATCACAATCGTTAGATTTAAACAGAATCTGCGTTGAGGCTGGAAAGTCTGATTTACGTCATGGAGAATTATTGCCTAATTCGGTTCGGTGCATTATTTGTGGACCATCAAATTGTGGAAAAACTAATTTACTGATTGGTCTTCTAATACATGAGAATGGTTTAAGATTTCAAAATGTGTATGTTTATTCAAAAACCCTGCATCAACCGAAGTATATTTTTTTAGAACGAGTTTTGCAACGTGTACCAAGCCTTTCATTTCAGAAATATTGTGAAAATGAAGAGGTATTAAGTGTTCAAGACGCAAAACCGTATTCTGTTATCATATTTGATGATGTTGCATGTGAAAATCAAAATAACATGCGTGATTATTTTGCGATGGGGAGACATAAGAACATTGATTGTATTTATGTGAATCAAACATACACTAAAATCCCGAAACAGTTAGTAAGAGACAACGCAAATGTAATCGTACTTTTTAAACAAGATGAAATAAATATGAGGCACGTATATGATGAACATGTAATACAGACATGACATGGATTGAATTTCGTGAAATGTGTTCTAAAATATGGAGGGAACCCTTTAATTATGTTGTAATTAATAAAGACTGTCCCAAGAATAAAGGTTGTTACAGAAATAAATTTGACACTTTCGTAGTCTTTGATTAGGAACATGAGTTATATATAAGACCGTTACATGTGCGGTAATATTATTCGTCAGACAACCCCTAATCAATTGTGACCTATTTTAAAAATATGGATAAATCATTGAAAAGGCAAATTGTTGATGCAGCAGAAGCTGTGAAGAAAAAAGTACGAAAAATGAGAGATGATGAGATTAACAATAAACAAGCACTGGAATCGGTTTTCAAGCCTGTAACAGAACCTCTCAATTTAATTGCTAGCGCCAGTCAGCAAACTCCTCTCGTGCATGCTATGGAAGATGAAGAGACCGAAGTTCCATTTATTGATAAAACTTTGCACAAGGAACCTGACTATCAAAGCAGCAAGGAAGATGAAAACGAATACGAATCTGATAGCGACAGTGACATTTCATATAAATCAGTAGGTGATACGTCATCCTGGTCAGTATCTTCAGATGCGTTAACAGACATACCGTTTGGTGTTAGTGTAGAACGTGGGAACCTAATGTTAGGTTCTGCTCGCATAACTATCAATGATCAATACATCATCGTGGCAGGACGTAAATACCGTAATACGCCTGGTTTGAAGCAGTTGCTGTTAAAGAAAGACGTGGACCTGAACTTGGTTACAGATAGTGATATGCAACATTATAAATCGATGCTAATCGAAACAAATGCACATCGACGAGGCTTTGATCCAAGTAAGCCAATAAAAAGTTATAAGGGACAAAAATATTTGCAAGTAATTAAACCTCTTTTCAAACTGCGAAATACAGTTCAGGGTATCCAATCGAAAGGAAAAGGACTACCGCTGACAAAAAAATGGAAGAAAAACGTAGATTTTGTGTATTGGGATGATCCGAACGAATTAGTGGAAAGGCTAAAATTATTAATTGCATCTCGAGATGCTGGTAACACAGGTTTAGACAACGAAATAATATCTATTATTGAAGAATTACGTGAAAGTAAAGTAATAAATAAGTAAAGTATTTTTTTTTTATGTTTCATTTTATCATTGACCATTCATTACAATACACCCTAATCATGAATGTCGATAAGTTCGGTCATTTTATTCATAAAAGAATGCGTTTATCAGAAATATTTGACTTTAACGAAAACGCATTACTAAAATCAGAAAATGGAAATTTCAATCTGAAAAATTCTAGATTGGGAGGAATTAAACCTCCCGTAGAATTAGACGATGCTGTTAATAAGGATTATGTGGATCGATTGAATACTAAAACGATAAGAGAATTTGATAAACTGATTGGTTCATTACGATCTCGAATCATATTAGACGTACACAAGATAGCTCAGGATACTTTAAAAGCAAAGATACCTGAGGTTTTAATTCAATTGGAAGATAAGTTTTACACTAAAGCAGATGTAAATAAATTAATAAAAAAGACTCCGTAATGTCAAAACAGCAAATTGTAAATGAAATACACAAAGCAGCACGAAGAAATTTTCTTCGACGTTGTGTTATTCTTAAGGGAATTGACGACTTGTGGCAAGCAGATCTTATGGACATGCAAAACTTGAGAACGTATAATAAAGGACATAATTACGTTTTAGTAGTGATTGACTGTTTTTCAAAATACGCCTGGACAGAGCCATTAAAATCGAAAAATAAATTTGAGGTTAGTAGGGCATTTGAACGTATACTGCTTAGCACTCATCGGCATCCTGTTAATTTACAAACTGATATGGGGACAGAGTTTTATAATAGCACGTTTCAAACGCTCATGAAGACGTACAACATTAATCATTACTCATCGTTTTCCACAAAAAAAGCTTCGATCGTAGAACGACTGATTAAAACGGTTAAAAATAAATTATATAAATCTTTTAGTTTGAATGGAAACTATAAATGGTTAGGTTCAACATTAGAAGATATACTGAAGACATATAACAACACAATCCATCGAACTATTAGATGTAAACCGGTTGATGTAAATAAATCTAATGAATCAGTAATAAAAGAAAATATTAAAAAAACATACAAACATATATCCATCAAACGACTGCCTAAGTTCAAAGTTGGTGACTGTGTTCGTATCAGTAAATACAAACACAATTTCGAAAAAGGTTACACCCCCAATTGGTCAACTGAACTATTTACTATTAAGAAGATAAATAAAACCATACCAGTAACATACCACATAGAAGATCAACGAAAGAAAGATATAGTAGGAGCATTTTATGAGCAAGAACTTCAAAAATCTAATCATCCTAATGTTTATTTGATAGAAAAAGTTTTAAAAAGAAAAGGACGTAAACTGTTCGTCAAATGGTTAGGTCTAAACGATGAAGAAAACAGTTGGATTGATAAAGCTGCAATAATGAGTTAAGATATATAACTAATGCTGATGTAACATTCCTATCATTACACTTCGAGTAATGCAGGGTGGTGGACTAGTAAATAACATAATCAATAATCTACCGTTTGAAGTTCATTTGCCTGGATACAATTATTGCGGACCAGGAACTAAACTTCAAAAACGTTTATTACGAGGTGATCGAGGTGTAAATAAGCTAGATGAAGCTTGCATGCACCACGACATTGCTTACGCAAATCATACAGATCTATCCCATCGTCACAAAGCTGACTTACAATTACTCAACATGGCCAAACAAAGACCTTTTCCCGCATCAAAAGATGCGGGAAAAGGTGAAAAGTTAAGCTCATGGCTAGTGAGCAAGGTTATGAAAGCAAAACTGAAGTCTGGTTCCGGAGTTAAAACCTTCAGAAGCTTGGTTTCCAAAATAAGAGCAAAAATAAAAAAATTGAAGCCTAAGAATAGTAAAACTTTGATTAAAGTTGCTTATTTAGCAGCTAAAAAAATGTTTCCAGAAATTAATCGAATTCGAGTACCGCGAGTAATACCTTTGCCAAAAACTGGAGGGGTCCTGCCTTTAATCCCTATTTTCGCTGGTTTATCAGCTTTAGGCGCTTTAGCTGGTGGTGCTGCTGGTATTGCAAAAACTGTAAACGATTACAAAGCAGCTCAGCAAAATTTGCGAGAAACAGAACGACACAATAAGGCTATGGAAGGTTCGGTGCTGGGCAAGGGTTTATACATTAAACCGTACAAAAATGGTAAAGGATTGTTTATAAAATCATCAAAAAACTAGAAAGTTTGCTACCTGATCGTCCTCTGACTAATGTAGATATTCAAAAGTATGCAAGAGACATCCCATATTTCCGAGGGATCTACATGAAGGATCAGTTACCAAGAAAACCGAAGAGAATTGAATGCGCTATCGTAAACTTAGACGATTCTAAGAACGAAGGAACTCATTGGGTAGCTTATGTTAAATTATACAAGTATTGTGAATATTTTGATAGCTATGGAGATTTAAAACCTCCAGCAGAATTAATGCGATATTTTAAGAATTGTAATGTTTATTATAACTACACAAGATATTAAAGATTCAATACAGTAAATTGTGGTCACTTATGTTTAGAGTACCTGCTAACTTTTTGGAATAAAAAATTATAAAATGTATGTTTTTCTTTGAATTCAAGCATTATCACAATGTCACTCACATTGTCAATAACTGGAAATTCGTCAACGTTATCTACATACTATCCAAATACATTGCAACTAGATGGTGCTTATGAGTGTGCCTTATTGCAATTTTCAACATTTAATTCAATTCCAAATGTTGACAAAAGTAATAATAAGTTTTATTATGGCTCTAACGAAGTTATTGAAATACCGGAAGGCACTTATGAATTGCAAGATATCAGTGATTATTTAAAAACTGAAATAAATGATGCAACTATAAAACTACTGTGCAATAACAATACGTTAAAAACTACTATTTTCTGTACAAAAGACATTGATTTTAACAAAGAAGGCTCTTTCAGAAGACTGTTAGGATTTAATAAGCAGATTTTAAAAGGTAATAAATGGCATGTATCACAGTTCCCAGTCAACATTTTACCTACGACCGTGATCAGGGTTGAATGTGATATTGTTAGTGGGTCGTTTATAAACAACGAACCAAGTCACATCATTCACGAATTTGCACTCAACGTGCCACCTGGATACAGGATCATAGAAATACCGAAGAACGCAATATACTTTCCGATAAATCAAAACAATATAAGCTGTATTCACATTAAGCTATTAGATATAAGGAATCGCTTAATAAATTTACGTGGTGAAGAAGTGCAGCTGTATTTGCATCTCAGACGAAAAAATGATTGACTACAATAAATATGTACCTCAACAAGTAAAAAATATCAGTTCTACTCGAGCTATCCGCCATACAAGACCCCGCTCTAAGAAGAAAATAAAATTAACCAAAGACAATAAAGCATTCCTGAAAGCAATCGGATTACTAGAATGAATATCTTAGACGTTTTATCCACTCCGACTTACGACACCACGATAGAAGGCATAGAATTTCATTCTTACAAACCCTACGTAACAAGTTTTAATAGAAATGATGAAATACGTATACCTATCAACCAACAGGACCTGTACATATTACCGTCAGCTAGCACTTTATATTTGGAAGGAACCGTTATAGTCAGCAAAAAGGATCCGAAAGACAAAGTTACTAGTGTCCAATTCACCAACAATGCTCTACTTTACCTATTTCAAGATATTAGGTATGAGCTAAATGGAGTAGAGATAGATAAAATAAAAAATGCTGGTATTACTACAACCATGAAATCGTTAATATCAATGAATGAGAGTGAATCAAAGATGTCTAACGCCTGGGGTTGGAATATCGACGGTGTAAAAAATATTAACGAAGGAAGTTTTTCTGCTTCTATCCCACTTCGCAATATCCTCGGTTTTGCGGAAGATTTTAAAAAAGTCGTTATAAATAGTAGACACGAACTGGTACTGTTACGAAGTAACACTAATTTAAACGCTGTAAAACTTAACCCTGGGGAAGTAGTGGATGACATTCACATCAACAAAATCATATGGCGTGTACCACATGTTAAAGTATCAGACAAGGAAAAAATTTCTTTGCTTAAACTGTTAGAAAAAGATCGACCGCTTCAGATGATTTACCGAAATTGGGATCTGTACGAATATCCAGCTTTACCTAAAACTACAAAGCATACATGGTCTATCAAAACTGCATCTCAAATCGAAAAACCAAGATACGTCATTATAGGCTTACAGACAAATAGGAAAAATAGTGCAAGTTCTGACATGTCTCAATTCGATCACTGCAATGTTCGTGACGTAAAAGTGTACCTTAATTCAACTTATTTTCCATATGAAAGTCTTAACGCGAATTTTGCTAATAACAGGATTGCTTTATTATATGAGCAATATATCAGATTTCAACAGTCGTATTACGGACGTTGTCCACAACCGTTGTTAAGTGAGAAACAGTTTAAAGATTTAGCACCGCTGTTTGTGGTTGATTGCTCTAGACAAGCAGAGAATCTAAAGACGGGTCCTGTTGTAGATGTAAGAGTAGAAATTGAGAGTGATTCGGAACTACCAGATCAGACAGCCGCTTATTGTCTCATTCTGAACGACTGCATTGTTGAATACAAACCATTAAGTAGCATCGTAAAGAAGATATCATGAACGTAGATACCATCATAGTTGACCTCCAAGGATTTAAAGATATTCAAAATAATTTTATCGTGAAGGAAGTGGCCATTGTAAGTCAGGAGCTTACACAAACATTCTTAGTAAAACCACCATATTCGTTTCATTATTTGTCTGATGAAGAAAAGAAGCAAGTAAGATGGTTAGAAAGAAATCGAGGAATTTACTGGAGTGAGGGTTACATAGATTATAGAGAATTTCTACGTGTTATAGTATTATATCTCGAGAATAAAAAAATAATGACAAAGGGTTTGGAAAAAATACAGTGGATTAAAGAATTGTGTACAAAGTGTGAAGTGATTGATATTGGTGAAAAGGGATGTCCTAATCTTCCAACATTTAAAAAAAAAATTTTAAAAAATAAAACTGACATTAACTGTGTGCATCATAAAATTAACTGTGCATTAAATAATGCTATATGTATTAAAAAATGGTGTTTTGATAATCACACGTATATGTTTGATTTGTTTAGAAAAAATAAAACATAATTGATTTATAACTAATAGCAGTTTTATTTATTATATCATCATACCTATACACTAAACATACCGTCTTATTATGGTTGAAGGTTTAAACCTCAGTTTACTAAGTCTCGATCTAAGGAAACTTTTGGTTTAGACTCGGTCTGAGAAACATCCGTATTATGGTCGCCGGACTATCGAAGGATCACATAGTCTCGAGTTTTCCCACAGATAAGATATTTTGTTCATTCATTTTCATTACTATTCATTCAAAACGATCCTAGTTACTCATCCATACTTTTTACATGTACTTAAAGTTAAAAAATAAATAAAGAGAAAGTATGAAACAATACATAATTCCTAAACGACAATCCGGATAAATAATCGCAAATAAATTCTAGCTTGGTAGCAGGCTATAAATACCTTAAAATATCAAGGAAATTTAAGCGATATACCTAAACTAGTATCTACGAAGCTACGAAGTAAATGTAACGGAACGTATACGTTTTCCTTAACAAAACTTTTGATTTATCTATGAAGTTATGTAAACTTTACAATCGGCATATAAATATATCTCTTGGTTTGTTGATTTTTCAAATTCTGCAAAGAAATGTAAAAAAGAAAAGGTGCGAGAATTGAGGAGAGGAAGAAAAAGTGAGTCAATAAACACATCGTTTAACATTGACGAAAGTAAAATGTCTGCTGTAATCCACTCGATTCATAGGCGACAACTTGTAATGCTAGCAGCGCAGTCTAATATCACTAATTAGAGGACGAAGGACAGACTTATCTTTTCTGTTGAGAGTTGAGTTCTATTGAGAATAAGATGAAAGCTCAACTCGGGCAGAAATAAAAAAAACCAGAACTAGTGAAATAAGATGGCAGACTTTCTCTTATAACTTGGAAAATTACAACAGGCATGAAGCGTTTCCGAAGTTGAAATCAAAGAGCATATAATACTAGTTGAAATAGTAAAAGATGAATATGTTATCATATTGGAATAATATATCAACAGGGCACTACCATGCATGGATGTTCCAGCTTCTCACTTACCTACAGTTGGTCGCTGCAGATCAAACCTGTGAAGGTATATGGGTGTCTAAGATCCTAATCCCATTGAATGTGATTTCAGTGCTCCAACCAAATGCAGAACACTATAGTACAGGTACTATATAGGAAAGGTTGACCTCAATGAGGCCACCTAAAGTGTGATTGAAGCGGCCAAAGTACCTACTTTGACTCATGTAGAAGAAGAGTATCTAATAGAACATTGATACCTAATAGAATTACAATATTTACTTTATTTGTGTACATATTTTTCACTTAAATATTTATTATGGTTACTAATTTTAAGACTGTAGTGTTTATGATAATATACAATTATTATAAAAAAGTGTATTTTGTTTCTGTTATTTACCACATAATTTGTTTTGGCTAAGCTCACAACTATAAATATTAAAATATGTCTTGTACAATTTATGCTACATGTTTATTATTCAATATATCTCATTAATTTCTTATGCTCTTCTATTAACCCGTCCGAATCAGCAACTCTCATTCCAGGCAAGTTTCATTCATAAATCTATTGTTATTTTTTGTCCTGATGCGGACGAGTTAAGATGCAAACATGATTTATTACATGTGGGAGTGCAGATTCCCTTTCACGTGTTAAATGGTCAAGATTTAATCAATGCTTATTAAGCTATTATAGGCATCTAGCTTGGGCATTTGAGGCCTAACTTAAGGGTATCACTACAGTTTCCTGTTTTTATTTCATATTCAAACTGGCTAAAACTTGTAATTAGGTTTAAAGTATGTAGATAAATGAAGCAAATAATCATTGTGTGTAATTTTCTGTTGCTCCTAAGAAGATTAATAAGATCTTAAATGTTAAGTTAACTATACTTATTAATATTATTAATTAATTATGAACTAATTAAGATGAGAACTGGGTTTTCTAACCTTCACAAATGAGTAAACACAAGAAAACAGTCATGCCTTTATTTATTTATTTCAAACTGAACCAAAAGAACCTGAGTAAGTAATTAATTATTTCTCAACTTAGTCTACTTGTAGGCATAAACACATCTCCCAAGATAACTGGAACTTGTAACACATTTACAAAATTGGAATTGGGCTCTCCTACAATCTGCCTCAATGATTATTGAGCCAGGTTAGATAAATGTTAATACATGCAGCAGCAGTAGGTTCATAACACATTAATTCATCCTGTATGACAGCAACAATTACTGTATGAATGTGTTCAATTGTTTTCTACCACTTTCTTCCTCACAAAATGGTATCTATCTCCAAATTTCTTGTCATAGCGAAGTAGCCCAAGTCTTAGTCAAGACTTCTATTATTGTCCCATAGTCTTTTTGCAGTAATTATTTATAGATAGCTGCATAATACCATACAGATTCTAGTATCACATTGTATCTGAAATCAAAATAATGTTTTATAGGTACATGGTATGGAATTATTGTTAGTAAGTCACTAATCTTGTAAGAAAAATGTTGTTATCATTGAGCCAGGTTCGATGAATATGAATACACAGTGAGTGCAGCAGCAATTCATTACACAAAAAATAATCAAGTAAGACAGCAGCAACTCTAGTAATGTGTTGCATTGCTGTCTAGCACTTTCTTCAATAAATGGAAATGGTGTTTCATCCAATTTCTTGTCAAAGCGAAGTAGCTCAAGTAGCTATCCTAATATCTAGTCCTAGCCTTTTTGCAGTATTGGTTTATAGATAGCTGCGAAATACCATATAGATTACGAGTATCACATTGTACCTATCTTTATACATGGTATGGAGCTTTTGTAAGTAGGTAAGGATGTAACAAACATTTTGTTGGTATACCTACATACAATGCACTGTGTAGATATCCATTTCTATGTTTTTGACTCGGATGAAAACAATACCTAATAGATCTTGAGTGGATAAGTAAAATACAACAACTTTAGACATTGTTGAATGAAATGAAAACCACAGAATTCACCCTATTTACATACCTTATTTACCTCGGGGCTGCTCAGGTCGCCTTTTAAGAAATTTACAATCTTTCTGGCGTGTGGTTCAGTCTGTAAATTTTGTAAGGAAACTCCTCTTCGACAAGTTTCTTTCCCAACAACAAATGCATCAATGTTATGCTAATCCGGGCGGTAGATATATCACGTCACGTCGCAGTAAAATAATTGTAATGTCTTCGTTTCTTTCCTTATTTATAAATTATATATATATATCCATTTTCAAGCCAGTAAATAATTTCGAGCAATACAATGCAACACGAAATAAAATACACAAACATAACCTGAAACCTCACCGTCGTCAACTCTCGCTGTCAATTTTACGTCAAAGTCGAAATGGCGGAAAAACCACAGTTTAAACTAGGCCGGGGCCTGGTTTGGCGATGTTGCTATAGAAAAGTCTGGTTTATGAAATAAACCTGTGACGCTAATAACGTTTTCGGGTTTATTGTCGAGTTTATCGCTAGAGTTGGTTTAAACCTGCAACCATAATAAGGCGGACAGTGTTCATATTTCATTATCATAAAACTTAATAACAAGAAATTAAATACTTATATACTTTAACTACTTACTGCATAAATTTAAACATTTTGATTACATCTAAATTCTTAATTATTTACAGTAAATGAAATTAAAATAGTAACATTTCTTATACCAACACACCTTTAATATTTACACATAACTAGAGTCTTCACATAGTTTTTTCGATATTTTGTTCACTAATCTTTCTGCCTCATCCATAATGTTGTCCACTGATTCACTCACTACGTATTGCGCACTGATCAGTATATTATTATCATCTTCACTGAGGTCTACCACTTGTATTTGAAGGAGTCTTAAGCCTTTTTTCTTTTGATTATTGATCACGTAAGACAGATAACTATTAAGTTGCTTCCGTTTTTGAGGCTCCCGCCTCGTCCTTGATTTTTTATTGACCGGTTCGTCTTGTGGTTCAGGAATATGCCAGCTTGGATTTGGGCTCGGAAATCTTTGACCATACTGAGAGAAAATATCAGGTGAATCATTCATTATTGTTGATAATCTGAAACAATAATAGAAATTATTTATTTGTACATATAAAAGGTAATCCTATAATCATAAGATTCGTAAAATATGTATAGGTACTTACGATTTATTAAATCGATGTGATCACCACAACAAGCACCAGCTCAATGATTAATAAACTAATATTATTGTACGGCGAATGCATAGTGTAACATAAAACTTATGACACAATTTGATGTTTCCTTCCAACAAGTTTGAACTTGTTTCTCGAGCACAATGAGTGTTGGAAACACCTGACTAATATTATATTTCAAAACTTTATATGTTTTGTATGGCAGTTACTTACTGAAAAAAATTATATCATGTTTTGACAGGTTTGTAAATTATACAACAGGTTTCAACTTGTCTTTGTAAGTGATATATTTCAAAAACTTTATAACCTTATTTTATACCAGTTAATTACTGATTAACAATATCATCGTATGTCAACAGGTTAAAGCTTGTAAATCCTTCGACAAGTTTGAACTTCTTTCTATATATTTTGTATAGGTACCTACCAGTTAAACACTGAGAGACAATAATATCAACAGGTTTGAACATGAATGCCAGTTAATTACTGAAAACAATAACAGGGTACCTTTTTATTGAATAAACGACTGGCTTCTATTTGGTATAGTACATTCATGTTGATTTCTTGGTCTTATTTTTTAAATCATGCCATTTGTTTACTAACTTTAAATCAATTTTATGCTCATTGTTTTCTAGAGTTTTACCAAAAATACTGTTGTTTAGTAATTTAAAAAAATCTTGTTCAAACTGTGACTCGGCTTTTTGACGTAAATGAGTGTTAAGATCAATATATTTTTTAAAAAAATTACTTTGCTTAAAAACGATAGCGCGATGGATCTTTTTCAATATTAAACCGTGACGTATGCATGTTTTTAAATGAGTATAATGAATAACATAGTGGTATTTATCATACAAGTTTGGTATTAGTTTTTTATTCTTACCACCAGGGGGCAAGCACTTTTCTGGACAAAATGGAAAGTCATTGTGTTCAGTGTGTAAATTCTCAGGGTATGTTAAATCAACTTCGAGAATATACCCATATTCCGCGTTATCACTAATATCAGTCAAGTTCAAATGTAAATTATCTATTTCATTGCTCGACATAAATCTAAAATCTGAATACGGCAAATATTGACACATGCTATGTCCATATAAATTGTTACAGTCTAAATAAACGATGAATGAATTTTGACGAGTCTGATCGTAAGTATCTAAATATTTGTGATTGGCTTTTACGTGTCGTTTGAAACACATACAAATACCTCCGCGAATACCTTTTTGTATCATTCTAAAAATTTCTACATCGCTAATAAGGTCTAATTTAACGCTTGTTTTCAAAAGCATTGCATCGAACGATAGACTTGGTGCTGTCAGGTAAAATGCCGGATCAAGATTATAATACCGTTTGCAAGTTTTTCTAAAACTTTCAAACACGTCTGCGAGCAATAACACATCGGTTTTAAGATATAAATCTGTGTACATACCCATATTTTTTATATCAAACTCTAACCAAATGGAATGCGCGTGTGCATAGTCGTCATCAGTGATAAGCTCATTTGTCAAGGAGTTATAAAAATTAGTTTTGCTGGGCAAACACGTATCTTCATAACGGTTCAATTGTGACATATAATCATACGGATATACTCCTTTTCGAGTAAGGAGCTCAAATTGTCTTGTATCAGGAAAATACGATTTGAGTAATTTAAACTCTTGTTTTTTCATTGTATTAACTAATTTTTCTAAACTAGTCCCTAAAAACTTGAAAGAATCTACAAAGCGAACCTTTATACTTTCTTCTTTCGAAATAGGAATGAACTTTGTGAGCGAAATATAGTTTTCCTTTGTTTTAGGTATTACTTTTAAAGACCCAGGAGCTTTGCCTAATTCTTTAATGAAAAGGTGACAGTCATAACCTGATAAATTATGAAAAAACACTGGTAAAAATGTAGGCAATTTATATTGCAAGTTACAATAACTATGAGCCGTGCCGCGATATTTACCGGTCAAATGACAGTGGTCTCGGACCTTATCACCAAACAATAAATTCTCACAAATATGACAAGTAACCGAGTTATCAAAGTCATGAGCATTAGTATCGGTGTAAATCATAGGAACTTGTTTTTTAAAAATATTGTAAATTTTTTTTGCATCTTTATAAATAGAATTTACAAATTTTGATATGCAATCCAAACCACGGTAAGAAACGTACCTATTGTATTGTTTGTCTAGCGCACACGTAATATGATAAGCAAAAGCGATAGGCACATGTCGTTGACGTGTTACCGTATGCGATTTACTCGGATCAGGGTCACAGGACTGAAATCGTTCTAGCATTGTTTCAAAGTCTGCGTATATAACAAATGGTACAGTTTGCTTTCTGCTAAAATTTTTAAATTGTATAAATGAGCCCTTCGGGGGTAGTTCCGTAGCGACACCTCCACAACTATGTGAATCAAGGGCATCGTATGTATTAAAAAATATTAAACACACATCACAAAAATGCAATTTACCGTGATGTTTTGTGATTTGATTTTTAACAAGTCGCGGTAAATCTTTAATTAGACAGTAATGTGACAAATCATTGCTTTCTAGATAAAGTAAATGAATAACATTTTTCTTTAAATTATTTGATTTATAAAGCGGTCCTACTACAGTATATTTTTTTAACCTATAGATATAAACACAAATTTCATGATTATTTACTTCAAACTTAGCAATATCTGAGAAAGTTAATGGAAATTGTATGCCTTCTATATTTAACACATCCCGAAAATCAGGGTAAGACGATACTCTTTCAGGATGACTTTTGGCTGGGTATAACGCTGCAACGACTGACCATAAAAAGCAATAATCATCCTTATTTCGAATATTTACACAAGCTTTTTTAGATTTTATAGTAGCCGGTAACTCTATAAAGCCTGAACCATGCAAAGGTTGATATTTGTTAATATTTACTTCTAAGTGTGAGCTACTTAAGAATGTCCAACCACTATCGCGATCCTGAAATTCTTCAATCTTTTTTGTTAAAATGTTTTTAACTTGAGATATTAAGGGTTCGTATTCATAGTTTTGATGAAGTGTATAATTTTTTGTAAAGAAGGATTTCATCTCTTGAGAGTCATTTTTAAACATTAAAAACAAAGCACAATATTCAAAGTTAATTTTCACGCATATATGTTGTTTAAGAGACAAGGTTATTAATGACCTAATCTTTTCATGAATGTTATTTAAAAATGAAATCAAAGAACAGTTTTCATATTGATTTACAATTCTATAGGACGCAATGCGGTTTCGAAATGCAGAATTTATTAATTCAACACCATCACAGAAATAAGAAATACTTTTATTCTTGTGATTAGTACTACGTAAGTGACCTACCCAGTGCTTGCGCTCAACAGATGTATTACAGATAGTACAGAAAGGCATTTTAGATGGACGAAAATGGGATTAGAATAACTTATTAAGTATCTCAATAAAAGTACAGTGCTACACAATAAAAAAGAATGATCTAATTAAAATCAATATTATCGCTAAAGTACGTAGGCTCTGTGTTATTAAATAAAAAAAAAAAAAGGATGATCTAATTGATCTAATAATATCGCAAACAGAACAAATTACCTAATCTATTTAAAATTAATATTGTCGCTAAAGTACGTAGGCTCTGTGTTATTAAATAAATCATGTGCTCGTTGCATGAATTTTTGCAGCGCATTCCACTGCACAGAGCCTCGGTCTAATTGAACTTTTAACGCTACTAACGCCTTTCTCCACCGATCTTCGCGAGGGATGGAGATCACGTCGCTCTTAGCGTAAACTTTGATGTCTACGTAAAATTCTCCCGACAAAACCGCTTGTCTTCTCACCTTCCCGTTATAGACGCGGGTCATGAGAGACGAGCCGAGATCACTGTGTGTAGTAGGGGGTCGCTCCACATCCACTTCTAGGCCGAAGAGATCAGTGGGCTTATTTCCATTGTCAGAGTTTTTTCTGTAAATAAAAATAATAAATTACTACCTATTGCGAAAGAGCCTAAGGTTGAGATCTATAGATGTTTAATAATAGATTGAAATGGACTAAGTTAATTGACAGTTATTACCTAGGTATATTTTATTTAAAGTTTTAATGTTTATTTGTTACACTATTTAATTAAGGTACTAGGTAATGTGTCCATGGATCAGGGTGAACAGTACTATTGTTCAATATTAAAACCAAAAATTACAAATTAATTACGTTCTAAATTTAGATCGGGTTGAAGCGCGGTCACGTGCTAGCTCTACGTACAATTTACTACATCAACAATTTAGCCCACTCGCCTGTGTGTCCCTACATCAACCCCTTCCTTTTTTTCAAATAAGTTTTTTACAACCTTGCTGGTTGAAGTTTATATCTACTACGCTATAAGTACTAACTAACACAGTTAAATTGTAGTTTCTATTAATATCTTGTACTTCGTACCTGGTAAAAGTACCATACACTACGAAACAGTAACTCAATTAAGACAATTCTTGAAAATGTGTATTTTCACTAATCTATGTTACTCATAACCATCTTATATTATATATATATATATATATATACTCGTTTTAGCATAAAATTATAATCGCTTTAGTTTATTGACTTTAACATTTTTCCAATATGAAATTTATTAGTATACTACATCACTGGACACATAATATTAATTTACGTATAAAGTAGGTAATACAAAGCAAAACATTTTCAAAGTTAACACAAGTAATAGAATATACTCGATGAAATAAACTTACGTATAACTGAGATATTTGGTTCCCACTTTAACATATTGCATATGAATTCAAATTACAGCGTAAATACAACCTGTTGTGGATTTCGCGTGACATTGGCTACTTCCACACATGGTTTATCGTTCATTTGTCCTCAGAGACGTTTTAAGCAATTACTATCTCCTTACTGAATGTTTTACCCATGATTAACCTTAGTGGTTTAACGTTGAAATAACTATATTAACTACTAAAAGTTTTGTACAAAAAGAGAATCTTTAATATTTGTTATGTGTTTTAAATCGGAGTAGAAGACTTATATGTATAATTGTAACGGACTATATCTAATACTGGAAATGTAAGTAATGTAAGTAAATTAAATGTAAGTAAATTACCTTAATTTTGACTCGTGAGGCTTGGAAACGGTGACACTGTTGGATGTACTCGTAGCTTGTGAATCGGTCACTTTGCGTTTCGTCGCCCTTTTCTTCAGCTGCTTTGCTTGCGGCGGTGCTTCAACCACTACGGAACGGCTGTTGTGAGAATATTCGCTTTCGGAGGTAGACCTGCAAATAAGACACAAAGATTAATAATTTATAAAACACCAACTTTGTCTGCGACCTAATCCTGGTATCACGAGAAAAGATAACCTATATGTTTCAATAAAATCTGTACAAATATATTTTTAAACATCCAAACATTGCACTTATAATGTTAATAAAGATTGATACAATCACTAAGTATTGTTAATAACTTAGTTAATGATTAGGATTGTTATTAATTAAACCACAAACATGATTATTTAGATAGATAGCACTTACTTACATTTTCGTTGTAGCTTTCAACAGTTTTTAAGCGCGTAGCAGCAAGTATATCCAGCCGGTGGCAGCGGGCAGAAACCAGGATCCGTAGTTGTCACGTTAAGACAAAGGAGTAAAGTAATTTATCAAACCAAATTGATCGAGTTTTTATATAGAGAAATCGTCCATTCAGCAAAACTATGTTACTTTGAAAATATACTTAAAGTTCTTTGTTTTAAAGAATCGTGAGTAATTATTGTCGGTTACGACCATTTAAATTAAATCTTTCCCATCGATTCCGTCAAATTGACTTTTTTGAGTAATGAAATATAACACTTTCGTATATTCAAAGCCGCCAATAATCGCCGCAACTTCTTTGAAATAGATACCCGTGTACTTGTTCATAAAACATAATTACCTAAGCGTAATATATGAACTAGTGTTTGTCCACGACTTCGTACGCGTTAAAGTTACAATTAAATTGTATCATTTTTACTATAGTTATTTTTGTCTTTAGTACCTATTTGATGAGGACAGGAATCATACAAATAAATAAAGGACCTATCCAACCGTTCTCCAGTTGTAAATTGTGTTAATAATACAATTTTGTTTTATCTACATGTACCTATAATACTTTATTTATATAGATTAAATCATATTTCGGACATTGAAAGATTTCATTTAAAGGCTACGTAGTAATGTTTTAATATAGACCGCAAAATGCTCGAATCATCATAAATGTATTCCCACAACCTTGACACACACATGCACACACATGTGAGTAGTTACTTTAATACGACCCGTGCAATACTTAGAAATTTACATTATGCAGCTCAGCAGTTTTATTACTTTGTAGCTTTTAATAACGTAATTCCAATGTCACTTCACGAAGAAACGTGAAAGAGTCAAGTTTATACATTCTAGTGATGATATTTCAGCTAAACCTAAAAGTGTAATAATTTCGGTCGGCGATAGGTAGTAAAGTAGTGCAGTGAAACAGTTATTTATACTAATTTCGCTCGATGATAGGTAGTGAAGTAGTGCAGTGGAACAGCGGCCAGACCAAACACTCAATGATATCTTAATCAAGGTAAGCTCATATGTTGCACGATCTCGAAGTATTATTGGACGGCCTACTCCACCGAGAGTGGATGAGGCGAACGGAGTGAGCCTCAGAAACGGAAGGTGGAGTAGGACGCCCAATAATACACTACTTATACTACATTGTATTTTTATACCAAACGGGCCTCTAAGTGTTGGCTACAGCCCCACTTATGCCTTTGTAAAGGACCGGGTGAAACCCGTGAAATTGGTTGGTTAAAAATAATAATTATTATAAATTGTTTACTACCGGAAAGTTAATTAACAAACACAGTACACTACTACATACATTGAAATTGCAACATCAAGCATTTTAAGGTTACTGGTAAGCCTCAAACTAGGCGGGAGCCTGTGTCTTGAGAGTCAGGGTGCGAATATACTTACAGAAAGTGTACACGTTTATCAGAGCATCGTTGTAGGTACTTACATTACATAAGTGGTTATATAAACAGAAAGAATACATGGTGTTCAATACAGAACATAAAATGGTAATGTGTATCTATTTTCGGTTTGTGTGCTTGTAACACCAGTTGTAAAATCTAGAATGATAATTGTCTGTGGTACATCTCTCTCTTACATTTTTTCACTGTGCTATGAACAGTTGTGTTAGATTCAATAAATCTACAAAATGACATAAAATAACTCTGTCTTTTATTGAACAGAGTAAAGTGGTCCTTCGAAGTGGTAATAACCAGTGTTAGTGTTTTCTTCGTCGTGCGTCCTATGATTACGGAATTACAACGACTTGCAATAACCAGGCGTTGGCTCGCCGATGCCCCACCATACCAGGCGGGAATACACGCATAATTTTATATATGTTACTGCAATATTCGCTCGATAAGCGGACTGGGAAAGTTCAATTTCGACACTATATCGTCGATTCTGGAAGAGATTCCTTCGAAATTCCATAATAATTTCGGGGAACATGTACGAATCATTTCAAAATGGCGGTGGTTTGTAAAAACTTGCAAAATTCAAGGTGAGTTTGAAGACCTATGTTTCGTTCAAGTTGTTAAGTTGGTACACTACACACGAACAATGAACATGTCACAAATCCTGCTCTATGATAATTTCTTCTCTACGTCAATGTCGGAAATGTCATAAGTTGAAGAAGAAGAGTACTGTTATCACAGCGGTTGAATAACCTCAAACAATAACAAAACTTTCGTCTGTTTTAACACAACTTTACGGGTTTATCTAGAAGTGCAGTGCTAAATGAACAGTGCGTATGATTATCACGGCTAAATATATATGATATAAGTGTGTTTAAAGTCCTTACTATGCCAATGGCGGAATCAGAGTTAAAACGGCTGCGTACTCGAAGAGGACAATGTAAGTGTACTATTACTCGTATTGAGAACTATATTAATGACCCGATAAACGTTGCATCGTCAAATATAGACACATTAGAGGCGCGTCGAGAGAAGCTGATCAGTACTTTAAAGGATTATGAATCTGTACATCTGGATATTTTAAATCTTGATGGAGCAGACAAAGAGGAAGTTGGAGACATTGAAGACAAGTATTATTCTGTGCTTGGCAAAATAAATTCAGCAATACGTCAATTGAAAACTAAAGTTGACTCTGAAAAACATTCTATTTCCACATGCAAATTGCCCAGCATTGAAATAACATCTTATGATGGTAAAGATTTTACACAGTTTAAGCCCTTTATGAACTTATTTAATGCTGTAATAGATAAAAATCAGTCATTGTCTAATGTTCAAAAGTTATTCTATCTCAGGAAATATTTAAGTAAAGATGCATTGTCTGTCATTATTAACTTGCCACTTATCAATGAGTCATACCCAGAAGCAATAAAATTATTAGAGAAACGGTTTGACAACCCTGCTCGAATTATTGCTAACCATATTAGTCTTCTTTTGGACTTACCTCAAATGCAGAAGGGTACAGCAGCTAGCATCAGGTCCTTTGTGTCTGATGTACGCCAACAAATCAATGCCCTCAAAAATCTGGAGCAGCCAGTCGAGGCCTGGGATATGTTATTGATATCTATATTATCGCGAAAACTGGATAGCTACACTAATCGTGCTTACCACCTTGACAGGTTATCTCCTGACAATCTACCAACAATGGATGAATTTTTGGGCTTCCTAGAAAAAAGAGCTATTGCTTTAGAAGACAGCTCTCCATTCAAAAATGCCTGCTATGAAGGCAAAACTAAATCCAACAATAATTATTATAGCGAAAGGGTTTGCAACAATATTGCAACAAAATCAAATTTAAAATTTAAATCTTGCTCATTTTGTAGTAATGATCACCCAATTTATTCATGTCCAAAGTTCAAAATGGCTCCAATATCAGAGCGTGTTAAGTTTGTAAGTGACAATAAGTTGTGTAATACATGCCTGAGGAGTCATACAGACAAGTGTAAATATTCTTTTAAATGTCAAATTTGCAAAAACAACCACAACACTCTCTTGCATGAAGGGAAACCAAAAGAGGATACGGTCATCACTCTACATTCTAATATCTCAACAAGTCAAGCAAACATTTTATTGCCTACTATAAAAGTAAGACTCATTGACAAGTATGGTCAAGCTATTTATGCAAAAGGGTTACTAGACTGCGGTAGCCAAGTATCTATTGTAAAGCGGTCACTTGTAAATAAGTTGAACTTGACATCTAGAGCTCAAGATTCTAACATTATCGGTTTGGGCAATATACCAAACAAAGTAGATGAATTTACCAATATATTATTGGAAACCTCCATGTACCATGTAAAATTCTCTGTGAAGTGTCACATTGTAGACACCATTACTACAAATTTACCACAAAACTATTTAAATATCAGTAAATGTAAAATTCCTGAAAGTATACAACTTGCCGATGATGAGTTTAATGTACCATCTGAGATATCATTACTGTTAGGTGTGGATTTCTATTCCAAGATCATTATTGATGGCATTGTCAAATTGGACAATGGACTTGTGCTACAAAATACTCTATTTGGTCATGTTGTTACTGGCACTGTTGAAAATGAATGTATTAACTCTTACACATCTAATGTAAACTTGGTCTCAAACTATGTTGTTCAAGATACAGTGGACAATTCTTTAGAAAACATAATGAAGCAGTTTTGGTTATCAGAAAAGGTTCCAGAAGTGTCTAATATTCAAAATGTCGAGTTTCAAGAAGCTGAAAAGTGTTTCAAAAATTCAGTTAAGTTAGAAAATAATCAGTTCACAGTAGATATTCCATTACAGCTTCCAATAGAGGAGTTAAATATTGGTGATTCCTTTTCACTTGCTTTACAAAGATTTCAATCTCTTGAACGGAAATTTGAGACAAATGCAGAGTACTTTGAAAAATACAAATGTTTTGTGGATGAATATATTAGGCTAGGGCATGCCAAGGAAGTTGATATAGGTCAATATGATGTCTACAATGATCCTGTTTATTTTCTTGCACATCATGCAGTTCTGAACGAAAGTAGCAAGACAACAAAGTTGCGAGTCGTGTTTGGAGGCAACATGAAATCCAGAAATGGTATTTCTATTAATGATGTGATGCTTAATGGACCTATAGTTCAGAATGATTTATTCAACATACTTATACTTTTCCGTACATACCAGTATACACTTATGTGTGATATAGAAAAAATGTTTAGGATGTGTCTAATTAATGAACGCTTTAGGCCACTTCAAAATATTCTTTGGAGAGATCATCCTAGCAAACCAATTCTATGTTTACAGTTACAGACTGTTACTTACGGTCTCAAAGCCTCTACCTTTTTGAGTACCAGATGCCTCATAGAGCTTGCTCAATTGCATCAGAACAGATACCCATTGGCTGCGGAGGCTCTTAAGCTTAATACCTATGTTGATGATGTGATTTGTGGAGCTGACAGCATAGAATGCCTTCAGGAACTAAAAAAGCAACTGATAGAATTGATGAAATTAGGCAGTTTTAATTTGCACAAATGGTGTTCTAATTCTCCTGAGTCACTGAATGATATACCAAATAATGCTAAATATTTTGAACAAATTGACCTTAATAAGGACAACATTATAAAAACCTTAGGCTTGAAGTATGATATACTCACGGATACTATGGTGTTTTCATGTCCAATGATGAGCGATCTCAATCTACAAACTAAAAGAGAGGTTTTAAGTTTTATTGGTAAGATATTTGACCCTCTCGGTCTAATGGGTCCAGTAGTAGTAAAAGCCAAATTGTTCATGCAAGAAATATGGAAAGCAAAGATTGACTGGGATTCAACTTTGCCTAGTAATTTGCTTCAAAAGTGGAAAGAATTTTTAGATCATCTAAAGTATATGAATAAAATTCAAATTCCAAGAGCTGTTATTAACAATAAAAATGTAGAGGCAGTAGAGCTTGTAGGCTACAGTGATGCATCATTGAATGCAATGGGTTGTTGTCTCTACCTTAGAGTTTCATCTGGTGATGGTCAAGTTAAAGTCAACCTCTTGTGCTCAAAGTCGCGTGTCGCTCCCCTGAGTCGAAAACTCACCATTCCTAATCTTGAGCTCAATGGTGCTCTTCTGCTTGCTGAACTAGCGTCTCGGGTCTACAAGACTCTAACAAAAAGATATTCAAACCTAAAGGTTATTTTATACACTGATTCCCAGGTAGTTTTAGCCTGGCTTAATTCCTGCACTACCAAAGGGGTTTATGTATCCAATAGAATCAGAGATATTAAGGCTCTGACCAAAAATTTTAAATGGGCGCATGTCAAAGGAATTTACAACCCATGTGATATGTTGTCTAGAGGTATTGATCCTCATAAATTACAGGACAACCAACTATGGTGGTATGGTCCAACCTTCTTAGCTGACAATAAGTTTCAGCACAATATTAGTTATACAAATTCTGACAATGCAGAAAGTATTTCAATTCCTGAGAATGTTTGTAATGTACAACATACAAACAACAGAGATTTGCAAAATGTAAACAATATTTTCATTAAGTACTCGAGCTATGACAAGCTTCAAAGAGTTGTCGCTCTACTTCTACGTTTCAAACATAACTGTTTAAATTCCAACAACAGATTAACTGGTTCCCTATCGCCACAGGAGCTGCTGTCTTCTAATTTAATTATTATTCGACATATGCAGCATCTAGCGTTTTCAGAGGAAATACAAACATTACAGAAAGGATGTCAAATAAAATCCTCCATTAGCAGTTTGCACCCATTCTTAGACAAAAATTCTGTCCTAAGAGTAGGCGGTCGCCTCCAAAACGCTAATAATTTATCCTATGATAAAAAACATCCTATTATCATTCCAAAGTCTAACAACATTACCCATATGTTAATAGAAAAGGAACATTTAAGACTTTTGCATGCTGGAGCTAAATTAGTTTTAAGTTCCCTTTCACAAAAGTACTGGCTATTAAATGGCATTAGAGAAATTAAAAAAGTTGTACACAAATGTATCAAATGCTTCAGAGCTAAAGCTGTAGCTGCCAAGCAGTTAATGGGTTCACTGCCATCGCAAAGAATATCTATGTCTAGGCCGTTCCAAATTACTGGAGTCGATTTCTGTGGCCCATTTAATATCAAAATTGCACGAATTAGAAAGCCAATAATAACAAAAGCTTATGTAGCACTCTTTGTTTGTTTTGCTACAAAAGCAATCCATTTAGAACTGGTAAGTGATATGACTACACCAGCGTTCTTGGCATGTCTTCAGCGTTTTATATCCAGGAGAGGATTGCCTTCCTCAATCTATTGTGACAATGCAAAGACGTTTAAAGGGGCTTCTAATAAATTAAAAGAGTTGTATGAATTACATTCAAGTAAATCACATGTAAATGATGTAGAGAGGTTTTGCTCCACAAACTTAATAAAATTCATTTTTATTCCTAGCTATTCTCCAGAGTTCGGAGGCCTCTGGGAAGCCGGAGTTAAAAGCGCGAAATACCACCTAAAGAGGTTGGTTTGTAATTTATCTTTGACATTTGAAGAGTTCACCACAGTACTTGTACAGATAGAATCAATTTTAAATTCTAGACCTCTCCTTCCAATGAGTAGTGATGTTTCTGATTTCAATTACTTAACACCAGGTCACTTTCTGATTGGTGCTTCTTTAACAACTTACCCCGAGCTAGATCTCACAGAAAAACCTATTAACAGACTTAGATTTTGGGATCAATGTTCCAAATTAAAACAAGAGTTTTGGAAGCACTGGTCAAGAGATTACTTAACTTCTCTTCAAAATAGACCAAAATGGAAGCATGCTAAGGTGAATCTTAAGGAAGGAGATCTCGTTATTGTAAAGCAAAAAGATATTACACCTTTAAACTGGCCCATGGGGCGTATTGAAAAAACTTTCCCTGGACCTGACGGTAGAGTGAGAGTCGCTGAGGTGAGAATGGGGCACAAAAATAAATTATATATAAGGTCTTACACCAAATTATGCCCACTACCTTTAGATGATAATTCAAATTAAGTTGTACTTAATTATTTTTAGTTAGGGATAGAAAATTACTTTTAAGTTTACACTTGTGAATTGTATACATGCACTTGTTTAATATTGTAAAATTAGCGCAAGCAAATTAAAGTAAAGTCAAAATATATCATCTAGCATAATGTATTAATTACTTAGTATAATAGATATCAACAGGATGACATTTTATGTTTTTAAATTCATTTACATTTCGTCATTATAACATTGCGGCTTGTCATTTATGCCCGCCCCAACTTATGTTCAATACAGAACATAAAATGGTAATGTGTATCTATTTTCGGTTTGTGTGCTTGTAACACCAGTTGTAAAATCTAGAATGATAATTGTCTGTGGTACATCTCTCTCTTACATTTTTTCACTGTGCTATGAACAGTTGTGTTAGATTCAATAAATCTACAAAATGACATAAAATAACTCTGTCTTTTATTGAACACATGGCAATAAACAAATGAAAATGCACTTGTTCTATAATATTATGATAATGAAAGGTATAACAAGGGTTGGTTAATTGTACTCATTCTTATATTTACTCTCTAAATCTATTCTAAAGTATTGCACGTTGTGAATGATTTGTTTATTTTGTCTCTTTCTTTATATTATATAGATAACCATTTTCTTTACGATTTCAGTAAACAGCACGTTAAACAAAAGCCAATTAAATCTGGAGACCTTTCTGAAAACAAGCTTACGTAACAACTTAATATTGGATGTGAAATTACCACCGCTGTCAAAATCAAACTTAATTCGGACCTATAAAGTAAGTAGGTAAAAAAAAATACACAGATATTACTAGAAAACTCCACATGCTTGCTTATGAGCAATCAATTTTTAAAAAGGTAGGTATAAGTATACCTTAATATTAAAGACCATCCAAGTAAATACTTTAAAAATGTGTAGTACCCATCACTAGTTTTACTTAAGAGCAGTAGAGTTTTTGATAATATTTTTTTTTTCACTATCTTTCTCTCAAAAACTGCTTCACTGAATTTGATGAAATTTAAATGGGACTACCTTGGAAGTATACTGTACCAAACAAAAAAGAATTATGAGAATCGGTCCACAAATGGAGGAGAGATCGGCTAACATACAAAAAATAAACATGAATATATAACATCTTCCTTTTTTTAAGTCTGTTAAATATAAAAATTAATATATTTCAGATAATGCCACGTGCCCAAAACGCTCATGCAATAGTCAATGCTGGTTTCTTATTTAAAGTTGATTCCAATAACAAAGTAGAATCAGCTACCATGGTGTTTGGGAACATAAACCCTTCATTCACAACTGCTAATGAAACAGCTGGTTTCCTCAAAGGGAAAGAGCTTTTCATTGATAAAACAATACAGGATGCTCTGACGAGGTTGAATAGTGAATTGGTGCCAGTGGACGTACCGCCTGAACCTTCTCCTGGTTGTAGGAAGGCGATTGCTTTGGGATTGTTTTACAAGGTAGGTTTTTTAAAGCATTTTGAATTTGAAACCAAATATATTTTTTAAGTAAGCTGAGGCCTTACTATAAGCTCTTAAAGCAGGACTTCTCGACAACTGCCCGGTTTATTCGTACCATGACAACTTTAAAGCAGGCCTGCCCGGGCCTACTATTCAAGAACCGCAGAAAAACCGTTCACCTGTTTTTTTTGTATGGACGCTCGTTAACATGTCGCTCTAAATCCACTCAGTTTATTAGCTTATAAACGTCTAGGCGTCTGCAATGTTGTTTATCGTAAATTTTTAGAATGCCAGAGATAATATTATCCGTTCACCTTTGAGAAATCAATATTCAAACAGTTCACCTAAATGACCGTCATGGTATGATTTCATTCAAAACTGTTTGTCAGGTTTAAGAACTGCACGGAACTTACATGGTTTTTTTACGAAGCTGATAGTAAGGCCCCTGGTCTCGTGTAACTGATAAATTCATAAACACAGACCCTAAATTGCTGGGGCCATTAACTTTACATTTTGGCATTTGACATCTTTATAGATGCCATTCGAACCTTGGCTGCACGCTTCGTATGCAGGCTGCGAATGCAGGTAGCACTCGCATGTCACGCAGCCGCTACCTGCATCCGCAACCGGCAGACGAGGTTGGAAATGCACCTTTATGTTCTAAGCATTCACCTAAGGGAAGATTTTTGGCTAATTCGTAGTGAGGCACGCCGCTGGTAGGTCGAATCAGCTACTTGAGCTAAAGTGTCGCTAATCAAATTGAAATACAATGTTATTAAGAATGTCATTAATAAAGTAATAATACTCGTATAAGTAAGTATACAAAATTCTTGAGTTATCAACAGGCTATTCTCTCCCTATCACCATCTGCCAATCCTCGCTACAAATCTGGAGGCACTGTGTTGGAACGGGAAGTATCACACGGAACTCAGACCTTCGACACCGACAAGTCACTGTGGCCTTTAAACAAACCAGTGCCTAAATTAGAAGGATTAACTCAGGTAATAAATATTTAAACTTTTCTTCGTTGCTTATTCTGTACTAATACACTTGTAATAAATTTAACATGTGAACTAAAAAGAAAGAATATTTAATTGGACAAAAGCAAAACAAGTCAGTCCTTGTATAACCTTGTGTAGAAAGGGTTTTTGTCACGTGGTAGGTTTATAGTGTTTGGCCACACCTGATGGTTACTGATGATGCGAACGATGGTGGTATCACACTAAATCATTGGTTCTTAATTGTACCCCCACTGGTCACTAGAAGCACCAGAAGTGATTCGCAAATCCATCCAAATTGAAAACAAAACATTTCAAAATCTTGATTATTTTTAAAGCCAATAGGCAATTACTTTCACATAGATTCAGAATTCCGAAGAGAAGATTCAGAATTTTATGAAGAGTATGTATAGTCACAAAAATCGCACTAAAATAATATACTATATATAATATACTTATCTCTGTAATATAAAATTGTCGTCAAACATTTAAATACTAAGGCTTTGAACATTTTCATGCATGTTTTATTTATAGATAGAAAAATCATTCATTCATTTAATATAAGGTTAAAATGTTAGGAGGTAGGTAGCTCCTAACATTTGGTTGTTGGTGGTCCATGGCAAGACATAACTTTCATGAAAGGTCCCTCATCACTAAAATGTTTAGATCCACTAAACTAGACCTAGAATTGCGACTGGATTTCAAGGGCTGCTGAAACACACAGCTACCTAGCTGCCAACACCTGCTAAGCGATAGATTTTCAAACTAGAGGGCTATATCCCACCACACAGCACACCAGAAGTCATTTACCACCATGCTGTGGATTTCATCACCAAAAGCTCAAGTCCCAGGTGGGGATCGATTCCGTGGCCGTCTAATCGACAGCCAACCCTTGTTAAACACCTCGGGGTAACAATAATAACTATGTAATCATTTTATTTCGGCCTTACTATAGATTGGGCCACTTATGTAAGCTCAAAGTCGCTCAACGAGCAATGGAGAGGGCTATGCTCGGGGTTTCTCTACGTGATAGAATCAGAAATGAGGAGATCTGTAGAACAACGAAAGTCACCGACATAGCCCAGAAGATTAGCCAGTTAAAGTGGTAGTGGGCAGGGCACATAGCACGCAGAGCAGATGGCCGATGGGGCCGGAAGGTTCTGGAGAAGATACTTCGGACTGGCAAGCGCAGCGTAGGTCGTCCACCAACACGGTAGATAGACGACCTGATAAGGTCGCAGGATGATGTTGGATGCAGGCCGCTTCCAACCAGTCCTTCTGCAGTGGACGTCCTACGGCTGAGATGATAAATAATTTCGGATTATTTTGTGCCTTGAGTTCTTGTTATGAATTTGTCATCTTTGTTTATATTTTCCAGTGTTCTGGAGAAGTGAAATACGCTTGCGATATGTCAACGGAACCTCGAGCAGTTCAAGTTGCGTTTGTCCTGTCAGAAATATGCAAGGGCGAGATCGAAAGCTTCGATGCCAGTGACGCCTTGGTGAGAAAAAAAGTTATTTTATACATATCCAGTACAGTCATGGCTCCGTAATATGCCGTGCGATTCTGTAATGATTCTTCGACGAGCTCGTCGACGAGCTCACCGATGTCAAATACTTTATGAGATGTCGCCCTTGCACATAAGGTTGCTTTTCCAACGTTTCTTGTCATGTTTTCATTTGTTTGAAGGATGTTGTGAAAGATGCAACAATGTTTGCTCTTAGAGAATCGCACGGCTGGACAGTGGTTACGGCCGTCGAGCGATTGTTCTGATTGGCGCTTGACATGTAACAATTTAAGAAGCTGACTGCTACTTCACCTGCTGACCTTTAATAATGGAGAGATACTTGAAAAAGAAGAAGTAGTACTAATGTCTGAACACTCTTATCCTTATAAAGGATAAAGTGAAGTCATTTTCCTCGTCATAGTCTGTGTATCCGCTTGTCGCGGCTCAAATTTCCCGCTTCAATACACGTCAAAGACGATCATGCCAGCAGACGTAAACCATATAAACTTTTCTACAACTACCGACGGAATGCTACCCGCAATTAGTCATAGTTATATTGTATAGAGATTAAAAGGTGAACTCGAACTTCATTCAAGATGTCATGTCTAACCTTTGCGTTGATAATATGAAATGTGAAGAAATGCAATATTTTAACAACATTCTCGGGTTTCATTACAATCATAGAAACTCGCAGTGTCTCGCGAAGACATAAGTTTTTTTTTTGGCGACCTTTTTATGGACTTCGTCGACGTGCCAAGTTGCATCAAGAAAACGGCGTTGCAATCGAAGCATTCGTGAAATATCTCAATCCAGTACTTAATTGAAGACAAAGGGGATACCATAACAGACACCGGCAGCATCTGGCAGCGAAGCAAGAGCAGTAAGACTTCGACAAGATCACGGGAATCACAGCGGGAACAAGTACAAAAGATAAGTGTCCTTCCTTTAACCTTCACCACATCCAACTTTAACATAATTACTGTTAAATCATTTGTTATTGCCTCCACAGTGTGTCTAAAGTCTCAAATAAAGGCACAGAGTAATTGTATACAAAATTCATACCATCATTAAATACAAAATAGTGCGCAACTAGCAAAATTCATATTCATATCGCGCAAAGGTTAGGTAAGTCCAAAGGTCATTTGAATAAAATCATTTCAAAATCAGGTAAATTGTCAATAGTACATAAGTATCTGTGTCAATACTGTAAATACATCATTCGCTATGTGTTTACAAAGTTATTTCCTCCCAAACTCCATTTTAAACAAGTAACTAATAACTCTTTAAATTCAGTGTGATAGTATTACTACTATAATTACTTTCTATAATAATGAAAATAATTTAGATTCGAGCTATAGTCCCAGTATACAACGTAAACAGTGTTATTCTCGCTATTCATTCGTTCTGCTGACTATTTCAGATAAAACCGGGGCGCCCCGGCCAGAATATCAGCGATCAGCCAGTCGCACTTTCACCTGGCGGGCGTCACCGGGACTCAGATTCCTGCGGGATCCTCACATCACTACTGGGAGAGTGAGACCTTACCCTACTGCAGCTAAGTCAAAAAGAATTTAACGTTTTCATACAATATATAAAATAACTAGCTGCGCCCCGCGGTTTCACCCGCGTGGTGATGGATGATGATGATGATGATGATGAAAAGTATCCTATGTGTTAATCCAGCGCCTCATCTACCCCCATACCAAATTTCATCAAAATTGGCCTAGCCGTTTGAGCGTGAAAGAGTAACAAACATCCATACATCCATACATACAAACTTTCACGTTTATAATATTAATAGGATATTTGCCATAATAAATTACTTACACGATTTACCCACGAGCCAAACTTGACTATTGATTACATTTATATCTTGTCAGTTTATTCATCTTAAAAACTAATCTTACTACATTTACATAAATAATTGCTAGTATATAGTATATATCATCTTATACCATGGCTACAGAATCATTAAAATGTAGTGTCAAACTCAAAGAGTTAAACACAAAACGTAGCTCTATTAAAGGTCAAATTACAAAATTTAAAAATTATCTTGCATCTTTAGAATCTGCTGAGCTAAGTAACTTAGAATTGGCCGAACTAAATTTAAAATTAAGTAAATTTGAGTCATTGGGCATCAAGTTTGATAATTTACAAACTGAAATAGAGGTATTAAATTCCGAATTTTTGGATACTGAGATAGATGAGAGAGAAAGCATCGAACAAGATATTGTCTCTTACATGGCAAGAGCCAAGGTTTTAATAGAAGATGCAAACATACATATACAAACTCGACGCAAGTCTGAGGTGTTAGAAACTTCATGCTCTCGCTCTCACTGTCATGATAAGACTTCATCAACATTCAAATTACCGAAAATTGAAATAACAAAATTTGATGGATCTTATTTCCGTTGGGCTCAATTCCGAGATGCATTTCTGGCTCTCGTCGATAATAACACTAATTTAACTGACATTCATAAGTTTCATTATTTAATCAGTTATCTCGAAGGGGATGCTGCCCGCGTTATATGCAATCTCGAAGTGTCTTCATCGAATTATGCGAACGCGTGGACACTATTGTGTTCAAGGTATGACAACAAACGAGTTCTTATAAGTCAGCATCTGAATGCTATATTTAATGTACAACCAATCACACGCGAATCGGAACGTTCTTTACGATTTCTTGTAGATCATGTAATGAAAAACTTACGTGCATTGGCTAGCTTAGGCGAACCTACAGACAAGTGGGACACGCTGATTATATATATATTATCATCTAAACTAGACAGTAACACTTTAACAAAGTGGGAAGAACTTCGTAACACTTTTGAGGAAGTTCCAAACTTAGATCAATTCAACCAATTTTTAACTGATCGAGCTGATGTTCTCGAAGCGATAAATCGCAATAAGCATGATAGACCTAACACATTGCAATCCGCTACTCCACGTTTTAACTTCAGTACCTATAAACAAAATACAAACGTACAAAACAGTCAGAACTTCAATAATAAAGGTTGGAATAACAATAATAAACAAGACAGACATCAGTCTACAAAAACATTCACAAGTATGAATCAATTTACACAAAAAAAACTGTCGTGCATCATTTGCAAGGATGCACATCGCATTTACGATTGTTCTGTATTTAAAAATAAAAACATTAGCGAGAAATTAGCTGAGATTCAAAAACACAATTTATGTAGTAATTGTCTCAGACAAGGTCATCAAACTTCAGTTTGTCGTTCAGGGACATGTAGAATTTGTAATTTAAGACATGCTACAGTCATTCATCCAGGTGTAGTGACCGCAATCCCTTCTTCTTCTACTGAGCCGGTTGTAAATTTTTCCAAGCAGACTCTCAGTGAAGTGATCCTATCCACGGCGACCATAGAAGTGTCTAATCCAGTGACGCATGCGACGGAAACGGTTCGCGTTCTCCTAGACTGTGGCAGTCAATCGTCATTTGTGAGTAGAAACCTGAAAGAAAAACTACAGTTAAACACACAATCTATAGACGCAATAAATGTCATTGGAATAGGTAACAATTCATGCAACAAGGTAATTGAAAGATCAATGATACAAATACATTCTAGACATAATCCTTACAAGGCTACTTTACCTTGCTTAGTGCTCGAAGAGCTGACAGGTGAACTGCCAAGAGTTCCTATAAACATACAAAATATAAACTTACCAAAAAACATAAAGATGGCTGATCCCAATTTTGATCAACCAGCGAAGATTGACGTCCTCCTTGGGGCGGACGTATTTTGGGACATCATTTGTCCTGAAACACAATCATTAGGGCCTAGAAATCCCAAGCTTATCAACTCTAAGCTAGGCTGGATAATAGCCGGTCCTATCCATACGAGCTCAGCAAAATACATACAATGCAATCATTCATTCGATCATTCATATAATCAGTCATACGACGAATTGCTCAATCATACAAACAAACACACAGCGACACATACAAACAAACATACAACAAATAACTGCTACAATCATACAGCCGATCATATGAGACACAACGAACAAGCAAACCAATCGATCAATCAATCAAGTGATCAATCATACAACCAGTATCAAAGTCAATTGGATTATCAGTCAAATGATAACTCTTACAATCAGTCAAACAATCAATCTTATAGCCAGTCAGCTAATGACTCTTACACTCATTCAAACCATCAGTCGCACGACCAATTATACAACAAACAGTTAAACATAGACAAGATGCTAACAAAATTTTGGGAAATCGAAGAAATTCCACAGAAATATAATATGAGTAATGAAGAAAATTTGTGTGAAGAGTATTTCATGGAAACTACTAGCCGCTTAAGCACAGGTAGATTTTGTGTTAGACTTCCATTGAAACAAAGTCCCGATTGTTTGGGCGATTCATACGTTATGGCTAAAAAACGCCTTCTCAACCTAGAGAAACGATTTCGTAGAAATCCTGACTTAAAATTACACTACACACAGTTTATGCGGGAGTATGACGAATTAGGTCATCTATCAGTAGCATCGAATCCGCATCCTAAGCCAGGATATTTTTTGTGCCATCACGCCGTGTTCCGCGAAGGCAGTGAATCAACCAAAATAAGAGTTGTTTTTGACGGTTCAGCACCCACTTCCTCCGGAGTTTCACTTAACGACATACTCATGGTAGGCCCAAATGTACAAGACTCTTCTCCATTTTAATTAGATCAAGGCAGTATAAATTTTTACTTTGCGCTGACATCGAAAAGGCTTACAGGCAAACTCAAGTACACCCTGACGATAGAAATTTACAGCTGATATTGTGGAGAGAAGATGAGTCACTTCCTATACAAACCTTATGTTTAGATGTCCTCACTTACGGTACAGCAAGTGCGGCATATTTGAGCACAAGGTGCTTGTGGCAAGTCGGAGAGGAATGTAGGGACAGTCAGATTAAATCAGTCATTCAAAATGACTTCTATGTCGATGATTTGATCACCGGCACGAATAGTGAGGAAGAATTACGTCACATACAAAAGTCAGTTTCTGAAACATTACAATCAGCATGTTTTCCATTGCGTAAATACAAAAGTAACTTACCGAATTTTGTCGAAAATATTGAACATAAATCAACCAACAATGAGCTTATCCTTAGCGAATCCTCAAATACTCTCGGATTGGGGTGGAGCCCTAACGAAGATTATTTACATTTTCCATTTAAACCCATACATGTACAAAATGACAATGTTACTAAGCGATCGATTCTGTCCAATGCATTCAGAATATATGATCCTTTAGGACTTTTAAGTCCGTGTACTATAAAACCAAAAATGCTTCTCCAAAAATTGTGGCTACTGAAGGTCGATTGGAATACGCCGATTCCCCAAGACACCAAAAAACATTGGGATGAATTTGCTAACAACACTCATTATCTTTCCAATTTAAAAATACCCAGAAATGTGCTTTGCGACAACCCGACAGCTGTAGAGATCCATTCATTCAGCGATGCAGCACAGGGTGCTTATGGATCCTGTATCTATCTTAAATCAACAAATAACAATCAAGAAGTCACCATTAATTTGTTGTGTGCTAAATCTAAGGTTTCACCTTTGAAACCCATGACAATTCCTAGGTTAGAGTTGTGTGCCGCCCTTCTTTCAGCCAGATTAACTAAATGTGTACTTGAATCTATAAAATATAAACCTGCGCGCGTTGTTTATTGGTGCGATTCCAGCGTGGTGCTTGCGTGGATACACAGCCCAGTTAGAAATTTAAAGACATTTGTTGCTAATCGTATCGGTGAAATCATAGAAACAACAGATCCATCATTGTGGCGTTACACAACCACGGATCAAAACCCAGCTGACATAATTTCTAGAAGCATTAATCCCAGACAGTTGCAAGGCTTAGATATGTGGTGGCATGGTCCTGCCTTTCTAGCTAAAGATGAAAGTGAATGGCCATATCTTAAAAAAAATAAAACTCAAAGTGACTTACCTGAAGTGAAGTCCATCCAGTCTAGCCCTGGTGTCATCGCAGAACCTGTCATAAGAATAGAAAATTTTTCAAGTTTCAATAAATTACAAAGAGCTTTTGCTTACGTCAAAAGGTTTATATTCAACCTAAAGAATCCATCAAATAAGCGACTTGGTGTATTGACCGCCATTGAACTACAAGATTCATTCGATCAGCTTTGTGTTATGGCTCAACTCGAATCTTTTCCAAATGAATGCAAAATGTTAAAACGAAAGTTACCTTTAAACCATAAATCCAAATTATTGTCGCTGTCACCTTTTCTAGAAAATGAATTAATACGAGTAGGTGGCAGGATAGACGCTTCTAAATGCTCATACACGAAGAGGCACCCTATAGTTCTTGATTCATCACATCACTTAACAAAAATATATTTTGCTCGCGAACATATCCGACAAATACATGCTGGTCCCCAGTTATTATTAGCTACTGTTAGGGAGACTATATGGCCTATAAACGGAAGACGTTTAGCTCGCAACACAGTACATAATTGCGTTAAATGCAAACGCTTTCAAGGTAAAACATTGTTCCCAAAAATGGGAAATCTCCCAGTTCAACGTATCACGCCTGATTTTCCATTTTCATCGGTAGGTTTGGACTATGCAGGTCCTTTCTACATTTTAAATCGTAAAGGACGTGGAGCAAGACAAATCAAATGCTATTTGTGCATATTTGTAGACATGCGTTATAAATGTGTTCACTTGGAAGCAGTTAGTAGTCTGTCCATGCAAGACTTCATAATGACACTTCGAAGATTCCTTTCGCGTCGCGGTAAACCAGCTGAGATATTCTCTGATAACGGTCGAAACTTCACTGCTGCGGCCAAAGAATTAGGATCTTTTCTAAAAGCAAATAATGACTCTCTTTCTGACTTCGCTGCGCAGGAAGGTATTAGATTTTCTAACATCCCTGTTTTTTTTTCCTCACCATGGAGGCCTGTGGGAATCTGGAGTCCGATCCGCTAAACATCACATAACTAGATTTATTGCCAATAGTCATTTAACCTTTGAGGAAATTCAAACTTTATTCACACAAGTGGAAGCAATACTTAACAGCCGTCCATTGTGTCCCATGTCGTCCAATCCTTCCGACCTCCTTCCCCTCACTCCAGGACACTTTCTGATCGGAAGGCCGTTGACGACGTTCCCATCACCTGCACTACATGACGTCAATCCGAACAAGCTACAAAGGTATCAAAGACTGGAACAAATACGCCAACACTTTTGGCTTCGTTGGCAGAGGGAGTACATATCAGAACTACAGCAGAGACAAAAATGGACTAAACATTCTGCAAGTCTTGACGTAGGCGATCTAGTCTTAATCAAAGAAGACAATTTGGCTCCCCTTTGTTGGAGACTTGGGAGAGTAACCAGGCTATTCACGGGACCTGACAACATTAACCGAGTTGCAGATCTTCTCACATCAAGAGGCAGCGTACGGCGATCATTTGTTAGATTGTGCCCTCTCCCGAAACCCGAAGATATGCATGGTTGAAGACCGATGGTCTGTCAACGGGGCGGAGTATGTCGCGGCTCAAATTTCCCGCTTCAATACACGTCAAAGACGATCATGCCAGCAGACGTAAACCATATAAACTTTTCTACAACTACCGACGGAACGCTACCCGCAATTAGTCATAGTTATATTGTATAGAGATTAAAAGGTGAACTCGAACTTCATTCAAGATGTCATGTCTAACCTTTGCGTTGATAATATGAAATGTGAAGAAATACAATATTTTAACAACATTCTCGGGTTTTATTACAATCATAGAAACTCGCAGTGTCTCGCGAAGACACCGCTATAATTCGTCCACGCAACAGGTTTTGATGCAGTTTAAACACATTTTCTACCGACTTCTAAAAAAAAGAGGAGGTACTCAATTCGACTGTGTTTGTTACTTCATAACTTTCGACTGGATGAACCGATTATCAAAATTCTTTTTTTTTAAGCTGGTTATTCTTTAATTAGGAACTTGGGTGAGAATTATCTAAAATGAAACAACGCCATTGTAATTTAAAACGGAAAGAAGCTCTATTTTTTTCTTTTTTACTAAGTTACAGTTTAAGCATTCGTTCACAATAATACTAAGGGTACATTCTTAATTCCACAACACTGGTGCTTCCCGTGTGGTCCCATTAAATTAATATTAATATTCGGTCAAGTAGTTTTTGAGATGCACTCCAATAACTGAATAGAATGGAAGTCGGTATTAAATTTTTCAAATTGTACTTGTAGTTAAACTTTTTCTTATGAAAATATATATATTTTTTTAATTATTAACAAATTGAACCAACTTTAAGTACACATTTTCACAATATTGTGAGCTTCAGACTTCGACACGTAGTTTTCAACTTTTTAGTGTTGAATTCGGTTCAATTTTTTTGGAAAAAGAAGTGTGCCACGCTTTTTAATGACTCTTGCTACTTAAGGAATATATCACGAATATCAAATATCACGATATCATCAAGTTAGGCGAAACACTTTTCAGTTAATTATTGGATTGTAACTCAAAAACCGCTTGATAGAATGTGACAAAATTTAAATGTGTCGACCTCTAGCAAACAAAATAAAATAATCAAAATCGGACTACATGCGTGCTCATACATAAAAAAATATACTCGACGAATTTAGAACCTCCTCCTTTTTTTGGAAGAAGGTTGAACAACCAAAACATAGGATAAAACTTCGCAAATGTTACCTCATTTTTAACCGAATTACAAAAAAGAAGGACGATCAATGTTATGTAAATTGTTTTATGTTGTTCACCGATTTCTCCACCAACTGTTGACCTGGTAAAGCTGGTATCTGTGCATGATGTTACATAATCACAATATATTTATTATATGTGTTTTTTTATATTTTGGACAGTATTGAGTCGCAATCATACAGCTACAATTATATCGAACTGTATGATTCTAAATATAAATATCTTTTACAGAAAATTCCAGGGGTCATTGCATTCTTCACATCCAAAGACATACCCGGCAAGAACACCTTTACTCCCAACGACGTGCCTAGGAATGATGGAGACGAGGAAATTCTTGCTACAAAAATACTTTACTATGGACAGCCTATTGGACTGGTAGCAGCTGTCACTAAGCGATTAGCCTTAACTGCTACTGGCCTCGTTAAAGTCAAGTACAAACAATCCACAGACAAACCAGTGCTTGATATCAGGGAAGCTTTGAAAAGCCCTGATAAAGATCGAAGGGTGAGTCAAATTACATTTGAAACTAAGGCGAAGTAAATACTTGGCAAAAAGAAGAAAGTTGCAAACATTTCAACATCGTTTTTTTACAAATAACAATAAGATTGATTGAATAATGATTATTGATCAAGAGTAATGATTTTAACATGGTGTTACTATCTACGACAAGCTACCAAATATTCAATTACTTATTAGCAGGCTCCATATTTAGGAAAGGTTCTAGAAAGTTATAAATTTTTAGAGTTTATTATTAAATAAACTCTAAAAATGTATAACGTTCGATCAAAATTAGTTGTTTTAATCAAAAACTAATTTTAAATTGTAGTAGCAAAAATTGTTTAATATTTGCACGTTTGCATACAGACTGATTATAATGGAGTTGTAGGTACCCTTATGACTATTCTCTGAATAACTTGTACCAATCAAAATGTAATTATCCATGCATAATCAATGTAATATATTAACTATTCTTATTCTCAACTTACAAGTAAAAGTAGGAAGTTACCGATTTGAAACCGCCATTAATCCACAACACAAAACTTAACAAACACGTAAGGCACGAATAATTATTAGTGATGGTAATAATTTGTGTAACTTGCGTAGTTATGATAAAAAAAGATAATAAAAACAGAATTAAGAGAGATAATTTGCACATCCACAAAGGGGTACAGACCCGCATCTCTTGACAATCGGCGTCAGACGCCAAGCAGAGCAGACCTATGTACAGGGCGAAAATGTATCTCTAGTTGATTTTGACCGACATCTATCGAATAGCTTGAAAGCTTTATTAAACCGCCGAAATGTTCCCTAACTTGGTACTTCAACTTTGCTCAACTTTCGTATTGATAATAAGTTCTTAGGCTTGCATGATTCTTATTCATTGAAATTAATCAACTTTAAACGGATTAAGTTTCGCATTGATGTCACAGCCTTTCATATTTTTTATTATGTGAATTTTGCATAACCTGAGGCGTTTTTCTCTCTTAACATTGCAAATTTGGTTTAAGGAGGCACGCATTCAAATACAAAATAAAATTTTAATATTGACGAAATTTACTCGTATGTTCCCGTGACCTTAATCAAAGCTTATTTTATTATTTAGGTCCGTCAAGCATACAACGTCCAACCGACTGATAGAGGCACTGATGTTGCACAAATTGTAAAAGGCAGTTTCCGCGTCCCATCCCAGTACCATTATCACATGGAAACTCAGAGCTGCACCGTATCCAACACTTCTAGAGGGGTTCGAGTGAGACCAGCTACTCAGTGGATGGATCTTATCAACGTGGCCGTTGGAAATGTTTTAGCTATTGATCATAGCTGGTTAGTATTTTCAGATCGAATAGTATAAGATACAGACAAAAAAAAATACTCCACGATGCTACCCTGGGGGCCTACTCCCACCTTTACCAAACTATCATAAATCAGGAGCGTTTTGTAATAAGTTTACAATATTCATACTTACTATGGTACTCCCACCGACACCTAACGGTCGAACATATTACTGCAATACTATTTACGGCATGTTCTTTTTTAGCCGAAATCGATCGTAATGATGCGTTCCAGGATCCATACCTATAATGCCCAACCTGAATAGAACACTAACGCATTTGCAAAGTACGCGAATTGAGTCCATCATCATCATCATCAGCCTGTAGCAATCCACTGCTGGACATATGCCTCTCCAATTGCACGCCACTTAGGTCTATGTTGGGCTTCTCGCATCCAGTTTTTGCCAGCCGTCTTGCGCAGATCGTCACTCCACCGTGCCTCAGGACGTCCTACACTACGTTTTCCGAGACGCAGTTTCCACTCTAGAACTCGTTTACCCAAACGGTTGTCGGTTCTACGGCTAATATGGCCAGCCCACTGCCACTTCATTTTGCTGATCCGGTGGGCTATGTCGAAGACCTTGGTTCTCTGACGGATCACTTCATTTCTGATGCGATCCCTCAGGGAAACACCGAGCATAGCCCTTTCCATAGCCCACTGAGCGACCTTGAGCTTGTGGACCATTCGAGCCGTCAGTGTCCACGTTTCGGCTCCGTATGTCATGACGGGTAGTGATGCCGCTTTCGTCGCGGCACGACAACAATGACTTGGATAGCTTTTGAGATAAATTGTAATGAGATTGAGAGGCTTGCTGAAGGAGAAACTGGTAGAAAAGTAAATAGGATAGCGTACGTACCTCGGCCTTTGATCCGCCCAGTCTCGATCCCCGAAACCGTAATTTTGTCGCACACACTTGTTCACGATTGTTTTGATGATTTGATAGTGTCTTTCTGTTGGATAGTATAGAACAGCACCATTCGCAGAGAAAACTGTTTATATCATTGCGACTTTCACCGGCACACGCGTTCGCACACACTTTTTCCCTCCGGCTTCCATAAAACGCAAGATTGAATGGACAGGCGCCCTCTCGCGGCGGTAGGTTGAGCTAGTTAGTGGCGCGAAATTCAAACGGTGATTTCTTGTTCTTCTTGATGCGGTTTGGCCGAGGAGGAGTAAGGAAAAGAGTGGAAGGAAATAGCAAGCCTCAACATACCCTCCCACCTGAAATCACTAGCGGATTTTATAGAACATTATCCGAAGACACAACAGATCAAGAGTAAGACAATTGTCAAAAATGAGGGAAGGACTAGGCCTAAGTTTGATAAATAACTAAATTTAAAGTGACTGGAATATAGTGCTCAGATAACCTATCTTACAAACATAAAATTAATAAGTTGAAACGAATGCTTACTGTCTAGAGAGAATACATACTAATGCGATAAACTACTTAACTTGTATTAAGGGGTAACGGACAAAGTTTGGTAGCTGGTCGTCTAAGCGATCCGTGGCTAGTTCGAAGCGTAACGACGCGTACTACACCGTCCTCACCCGGGTGGAGGTCGGTTACTTGACCATAGCGCCACTCCAATGGAGGAAGGTTCTGCTCAACGATCATTACGACGTCTCCGATTTTTAGGTTACATTGGTTTTGAAGCCAGCATCCGCGCTGCTGCAAACAATGCAAGTAGTCGCGTTGCCAAATGTGCCAGAAGCTTTGTGTCAGCTTCTGGAGCAACTGCCATCTCTCACGCGGAGGTATATGAGTATCTTGCAGTTGGGGTTCTGGCAAAGAGACTAGCGGACCACCCGTAAGGAAATGTCCAGGTGTAAGCACATCTACCTCTCCAGGATCCGTCGAGATTACGCACAGTGGGCGGGAATTCAATACAGCCTCAATTTTCGCGAGTACTGTCGTTAGCTCCTCGTAGGTCAACACCTGGAGCCCTACTACACGTTTAAGGTGTTTTTTCATGGAACGCACTCCACTTTCAAAGATTCCACCAAAATGGCTACCCGTTGGTGGATTCAAGTGCCAAACTATTCCCCGCTTTGCTAAATCCGAAGAAATTTCTGGTTGGTTCTTCAGTAAAAACTGCTGCATATCCGTTAAATAACGTCGTGCTCCCACGAAATTTGTGCCGCAGTCAGAAATTATTAAGCGGCACATTCCTCGACAAGATACGAATCGATCGAGCGCCGCAATGAAAGCAGAAGTCGATAGATCGGACACAACGTCCAGATTTAGAGCCTTAACCGCTAAACACACCGTAACGCACACGTAAACTTTGTAGGTACGCGCATTTCGTCTACGACTTTCCTTGACAGTGAAAGGACCAGCAAAATCTACTCCGATTTTCTCAAAACATCTGGACGGTCGTACTCGAGGCGATGGTAAGTCTCCCATCATCGGTTGGCAGGGTTTGGGATTGGCCTTAAAACACGTGACACATTTTGACAAGCGAGAGCGAATCAAATTACGGATGCCTACAATCCAAAACTTACGGAGAACAAGGGACTGTAACATTCGCGGACCGCAGTGTAAATATAGTTTATGGAAATAGTCGATCAATAACAGCGATAATCGCGATCGCTTAGGTAATAATAAGGGGTGAATTGCTGTGTCTGACAGATGAGAGTTTCTCAATCGCCCTCCCACACGCAAAAGGCCACAGTTGTCCATATAAGGGTTAAGCCTTTGGATGGAACGAAGAAATGGTTTGTTGTGCTTAATCGAAATGATCTCTTCAGCAAACGACAAGCTCTGTTCATGTTCGATTAACCTGTTAAGTGAAACAGTGAGTTCCTTCACTGTCAATCCAGAAAGTACACGTTTTTCTTTAGTTCCTTTTGCATTATTGGCAAAACGCAAGCACCAAGCAAGAACTCGCTGAACTCGAGACAACGAAGAATATTGTTCCAGTAACAGTGTAATTACACTAGATGCGTCAGAGTTTGCTTCGAGACCTGCTACATGTGACGCAGCCTTTAATTCTGGTATTTCGTCAGGTGATAGGGGATCCTTTTGGATCGGCCAAGTGGAAGGATTTTCCTTTAACCACGTCGGTCCGGACCACCAGCTCGGGGTTGCAGTTAACTGGGAACAGTTTAAGCCTCTACTACATAAATCTGCAATATTGTCATGGGTAGCAACGTGACGCCAATTTTTGAAGCTCACTTCCTCAGTAATTTTGGCAACGCGGTGAGACACAAAGGTCTTAAGCTTATACGGCGGCGTCTTTAGCCAAGCTAAGACGGTGCTGCTATCTGTCAGAGCAGTAACATTAGTGATTGTAAGTCTCGATTGAATCATCTGGAAAATGTGCTTCAGTACGCGCGACAGTAGACCTGCGGCAAGGAGTTCGAGACGGTTTACAGTTAAGACCTTCAGAGGTGCCACTCGAGATTTCGCGATTAATAAATGCGATGCTGCGGTACAGCCGTTAGAGGATCGCAAGTAAATGCAGCATCCATAACCCTTTGTGGATCCGTCGCAAAATCCGATGAGCTCAAACTGGGCGGCGTTAGGCAATACTATTTGACGAGGTATTTGGACTTGGTGTAAGGACTGTAGCTGTTGGCAAAAGTTACGCCACTGCAGCTGTACCTCGTTAGGGACCACGTCATCCCAATTCAGTTGAAGTCGCCAGAGATCTTGAAGAAGCAACTTAGCTACTAGAACAACCGGCGTCAACCACCCCATCGGGTCATAGATACGGGCAATATCTGACAAAATTGCACGCTTTGTGCATTTTGAGTTAGGTTCGGTCGCAGAATAAGTAAACAAATCCTGTACAGGATCCCACTGGATTCCGAGAATCTTAAGCGTATGCTGATGATGCTCATCGCAAAATGCTTTAGGTACCTGGCAGTGCTCTGCAGGTAGTTTAGCAAGAAATTCAGGTGAGTTGCTACTCCATTTCCTTAATTCAAATTTCCCGCAGCTGAGAAGATTAACCAAATCGTCTTTTAGTTCAAGAGCCTTGCTAACAGAGGGCGCTCCTGCTATGATGTCGTCCATAAATGTATCATGTCTCAGAGTAGCAGCAGCCTGAGGCCATTGTTCTCCATGGTCACTGGCAAGCTGATGCAAAGTGCGGATTGCTAGATACGGCGAACTGCTCACGCCGTATGTGACGGTATTTAATTCGTGCTCCCGAACAGGATCAGTTAGTGTATCTCGCCATAAAATGTGTTGGTATTTTCGGTCTTCAGCTCTAAGATCGATATTTCGATACATCTTTGCAATATCAGCAGTAAACACAATACGAGGTATACGAAACTTAGTGATGATATCAACAATATCGTTCTGTAGCTTCGGCCCTGTATACACGAGGTCATTGAGTGCAGTCCCGTTCGACGTCCTTGCGCTGCAGTCAAAAACAACTCTAAGACTAGTGGTAGTACTTTGGGGCCGTAAGACACAATGATGCGGAATAATATGTGTTCCACTTGTCGCTTCTTCAACAAGTTGCATGTGACCTAAACTAGAGTACTCACGCATGAAATCGACGTAACTTTCCTTTAGCTGAGCCTGATGAGAAAGCCGCTTCTCCAGCCTTAGCAACCTAGTCAGCGAAGATTGGTACGACTCTCCAAGAATACCACAAGGTTCCTTCAGCAACAACGGTACGACATATCGGCCATCTGAATTTCGTTTTACTAAACTCCAGTACAGCTGCTCACACTTCTCGTCCTCCGGGTTTCCGATGGCAGTAGACGGTGGCTCTTCGATTTCCCAAAAACGCTTCACAACCTGGTCGAGAGCAAGCGTGGACACCAATAATGACGTGGCATTTGGTGGTGGCCGGCATGTCGAATCAAGTTTCCCGGTTATAACCCAACCGAATACGCTATGCAATGCCACCGGTAAGCCTGGGCCTAATGCTAGACGCTGCCCGTCATAAAGGTCGTGGAACAGCTCGGCTCCCAACAACAAGTCAATATCATTGGGGCGATCGAAATTCTCGTCAGCGAATGTAAGATGCTTGCAGGCATTCCGGATGGCCGATGGCAATTCGACAGAAGGCATCTGACTTGTAATCGTATCCATAACAATGGGATTGATATCGAATCTTGGACGATCAGCGTCACGCGGTTGTATAATGCATGACGTCACACCTTTTATTTGATGCACGGTATTTTGGCCGAGACCTGCGACAGCAATATTACAGCGACGCATCGGTAAACCTAGACGCCGCGCGCAGGCGGTTGTTATAAAGCAATCCTGAGCTCCGCTGTCAATAAGTGCTCGAACGGTCACCAGGCCCCCCGGAGTTCTCACTCGCACGGCGCACGTGCCGAGCACAACTAACGCACGGCTGTCTCCCACATGCGAGCTGGTACTTGCTGAGCTCATCGTAATCGCGGGATTAATCGCCGGAACCGGTTGTTCCGATTCGGCACCAAAACTACCGGCCGAGTCCGCAACGTTTCCAGGCTCATGAAGGAGCGTATGGTGGCGAGCGTGACACTTCGCGCAGCTTGACTTAGAAAGGCATTTGTCCGCACTATGATTGGGGCGTAAGCAATTAACACAAAGACTTTTGGTTTTAATAACGTTGAATCGACCCGTTAGATTATACGCATGAAATAACGGGCACTTATAAATTCCATGGTGTGAAAACCCGCAACAAGCACAATCGGGAAATTTATTTCCGTTATGGTAGGAAACTGCAGCTGAGTACGTCCCTGTAGGACATTGGACCTCTTGTGGGTGTGAGTACGGTCCTGCATTAGAACAAACCCCCGAATCCAAAAAGGGATCCGCATCGGAAAAAGGTACCGAATCTAAGTACTGCCCTGATTCCAAGTATAGGTCTGTTTCCAAGTACGCACCAACGTCAACATCAGAATATGGCGTGACATCAAGTCGCGGTGCGTATTTGGCTTGCGGCCCTGCGCAAGTGTGCATCCCGGCGCCCGGCGATACCGTGTGATAAGCGCTTCTATACTGCGGCGTGTTGTTATTATTGCGCGGACGCGTGTCGTAAGCCCTAGCGGGCAGCGGCCGCGGCTGCTGCACTCTAAGCTGAGTCGTCGGTCGAAGAGAAACACTCGGCTCGCTAGCTTCCAATATTTTGACATAGTCCTGCAGAAACTTCAGTAATTGGTCGAAAGTAGGTATCGACTCCTTGTTTTGCGATTCAAAACGCTTACGTGTGTCAAAATCAAGAATCCGTGATGCTAAATAAAATAGCACAAATTCACCTAAATTTTCAATATTCACTGCCTTAAGGGCATTGACCGATTCATAGAGTAAACTAGTCATATTACGCAACTCATTCAAGTTACCTACCTTCATCGGAGAATAGGTACAAATCTTGTCGAGATAGTTAGTAGCTAACAAGCGCTTGTTTTGGAAACGATTCACTAGAGTGTTGAATACTACAGGGTAATTATCAGCTGTCACAGGTACCCCTTTTACTACAGACAAAGCCGCACCCGACAGACAGGAAAGTAAATAGTGAAATTTTTCTATTGGGGTCAAGTTTGCATTTCCGTGAACTAATGACAGAAATGTGTCGTAGAATGTTTGCCATAGTTCTATATTTCCGTCGTATTTACATAGTTCAAGTTTCCCCAGCCTAACTTGACCTATCGGTTTACGATGCATAACATCATCAGACGACGTATTGCCGGCGGAACAGCCGGCGCCGGTGCCGGCGGCCGGCGGTGACGACTCTAAAATCTCTTCGGCTGTGGCTTGGACGGAGTAGTACACATTATCGAATGATTCCACTGACTTGTAGTCGACCGTGTGTTTTGGATCGAGTTTAAACTGCACAACATTTATCTCATTCACTACTTCTATGAACTCAGCACGAATCGACTCGATGCGTTTGTACCTACTTTTAAACGCGCTGATTTTTGTTCTATCTTTTAAAATAGCTTTCGATAAATCATATAAAATCTGTATTTCTCGATAAATGTATTCTTTCCGAGTAGTAAGCAATGCTAATTGAACATTATCGTCTGCAACCATTGTTACTAAAAATTAGATACTTTTTCTTAGAATATAATATAATTATTATTTTTTTTATTTTTTGAAGGTAGGTTTGCGTAAGTACTTGGTTAATCTGAGCACAAAAATGATAAATATCGCGTATTAAACAGAGTGAATACTTTATGACTTTATTATCCAGCTAGGACAAGATATTGTATGAAGAATAATACTGTACATTGGAGTTTTCTATTGAATTTGAACCCAAAAATTCCATAGGAATCCGGCTCGAAGGACCACTAAATGATGCCGCTTTCGTCGCGGCACGACAACAATGACTTGGATAGCTTTTGAGATAAATTGTAATGAGATTGAGAGGCTTGCTGAAGGAGAAACTGGTAGAAAAGTAAATAGGATAGCGTACGTACCTCGGCCTTTGATCCGCCCAGTCTCGATCCCCGAAACCGTAATTTTGTCGCACACACTTGTTCACGATTGTTTTGATGATTTGATAGTGTCTTTCTGTTGGATAGTATAGAACAGCACCATTCGCAGAGAAAACTGTTTATATCATTGCGACTTTCACCGGCACACGCGTTCGCACACACTTTTTCCCTCCGGCTTCCATAAAACGCAAGATTGAATGGACAGGCGCCCTCTCGCGGCGGTAGGTTGAGCTAGTTAGTGGCGCGAAATTCAAACGGTGATTTCTTGTTCTTCTTGATGCGGTTTGGCCGAGGAGGAGTAAGGAAAAGAGTGGAAGGAAATAGCAAGCCTCAACAGGTAGGACGCACTGATTGAAGACTTTCGTCTTCAGGCACTGTGGAATCGGCGAAGTAAGGACTCGAAGTAGCTTCCCAAACGCTGCCCAGCCCAGCCGAATTCTTCTATTCACCTCGTTCTCAAAGTTGTTTTTTCCCAACTGCAATGTCTGCCCGAGGTACACATATTTTTGAACAACTTCGAGAACGGCGCCGTGTATCGCAATCGGTTCCGGTAGAACATATTCGTTGAACATGACCTTGGTTTTGTCCAAGTTCATCCGTAGGCCGATGCGTATAGAAGAGTCAGCCAGGTCATTCAGCATCTGTTGCAGGTCCTGCAGCGTCTCTGCCACGATGACGATATCGTCAGCAAATCGCAAGTGAGAGATGTATTCGCCGTTGATATTAATGCCACGTCCTTTCCAGTTCAGCGTCTTGAACATATCCTCCAATGCATTTGAAAACAATTTCGGGGAAATAACGTCCCCTTGTCTCACTCCTCGATGCAACGGTATGGGACTTGTTTGCTGATTCTGTACTTGGACGGACATGGTGGCGGTTTCGTAAAGACATCTCATCACTTGGATGTATCGCCAATCTATCTGGCAACGCTGCAGGGACTCCAGAACAGACCAGATTTCAACCGAGTCAAAGGCCTTCTCATAGTCCACGAATGCTAGACACAGGGGCTGGTTATACTCTTCGGTCTTCTGTATAATCTGCCGCACTGTGTGAATGTTGTCTATGGTGCCGTATCCGCTCCGAAACCCAGCCTGTTCCGGTGGTTGGAATTCGTCGAGTCTACGCGCAAGACGGTTCGTGATCACTCTTGAAAACAGCTTATAGACGTGGCTTAGAAGGGATATGGGTCGATAGTTCTTCAACAGGGTCTTATCTCCCTTTTTGAAGAACAGGACGACCACACTCCTACTCCGCGCCTCTGGAGTTCTCCCTTCGAACAGGACAGCATTAAAAAGCTTCTGGAGCTCCCTCAGTACGGGTTTACCTCCTGCTTTTAGTAGCTCTATTGTAACGCCATCCTCTCCAGGGGCTTTTCCATTTTTAAGCTGTCCAAGAGCGATCTCAATTTCGCCAATACTGACTTCTGGCAAGTCTTCGGTGAAATGGCGTGTTAACGTGGCTCTAGGATCATTTTCGGGATCAAGTCGAGATGCATGCGATGCGTATTATCTGCCATAAAAGTCCTCCACTTCCGAAAGGACTGCCGGCTTCGCAGCAACGACTTCTCCACTAGCTGTGGTCAACTTCGTCAGGTGGCTTCTTCCAAGAGATTGTACGAACACCTTTGACCCCTGATTCTGCTCGATCGCTCTTTCGATCGAAAGAGTGTTGAAGCACCGGAGGTCGTGTCGTACGTTCTTGTTGATCTCTCGGTTTAGAGTCCGCTTTTCTGACGAAGTGATGGGTGGGTTTTCACGTCGTTCCTTCATTAGCCCCAAAGTCTCTTCTGAAAGCTTGGACTTCTTGCCCTTACGCTGCATGTAACAAAATCTCGTACCTTCTTCTCTGAGGACCCGAGTCACATTTTCGAGGTTCTGGTTTACGTCTGTGGTGGTTTCCACGGCAGCGAATTGGTTCTCCAGGTTTAACTGGAATGTTTCAAATCCTGCCATGGGTTGGAGCAGTGTTGGTCGGAGCCTGGACTTCATCAGACGGACACGTTGCGCCTTGAAGTTGATATTCAGAGAGCCTCGGACAAGTCGGTGATCGCTACCGGTATTGAACCTGTTGATCACGGAGACATCTCTAAATATGTGCCTTTTATCCGTCATGATGAAGTCAATCTCATTTTTAGTCCTAGTGTCGGGGCTTAGCCACGTCCACTTCCTTTTGGGCTGTTTCTTAAAGAAGGAGTTCATCAAGAAGAGCCCCTCCCGTTCGAGAAAGTTGACGAGCATTTGCCCCCTATGATTTCTGCGTCCAAAGCCATGGCATCCTACTACCGATTCGCTGAAATTCTGTACTCCCACTTTAGCGTTAAAGTCCCCCATGACAACGGTGTACTGGGTCTTTGTAGTGAAGTGGAGGGCCCTCGATATGTCTTCATCGTCCGAGTGTGTCGAGGTCGGTGCGCACACTTGCACCACCTTGAGGCTATACCTCTCGGTGAGCTTTACAATAAGGTACGCTACCCTGTTCGACACACTGGACACTTCCACAACGTTGTCAGAAAAGGACTTGTTTACCCGAAACCCAACGCCACCTTGGGATTGTTGGTCTCCCTCTCGGAAGTACATTAGGTGGCCCGATTCTAGGGTTAAGGTGTCCTCCCCCTCTCTTCGGACTTCACTCAACCCCAGTATGTGCCACCTAATTTTACCAAGTTCCACCTTAAGTTGCACCAGATGCGAGTCAAGCCGTAGCGTGCGTCCGTTATACGTTGCCAGGGTCAGTTGTTTATGGTGGCCTCCCGTAGCCCGGAGATTCTTAGCACCCCTCGCCCCGCCGTAACCATGGTCGCCACCATGACCAGGAATAGCAGGCACGCCGGGAACTAGGGGCCGTGGCTTTTTGTTGTCCTGCATTGGAGGGATTTGCCCGTAATCGCCACGCTGTGCAGGCGCGTTGGCGATCGCAGGGCGTAGCTTCTCGCACCGGTGACGCTGCTGTCCGTCACCGGCCTGTTGCATTTAGCGACGCCTGTTGGGATGGGTATACCGCCATCGGTCGGTTGTCAGAGCCTCGTTCGTCGATCAGCAGGATGCACCGCGTGCAGGTGAGGTTGACTTGGGTCAAAAGATGTTGGCTTGCCCCTTACATCCCATGAATTGAGTGCACTGTTTGATAATATGTCATCAAAACGTCGATCGCAATCCATTATTATTTGAAGCTTGCTATATTGACGTAGTGGTACCAAATTTAATGGTAATGTTTAAACATGACTACTTTAATTCCCCTGAGGTATGCTTTGACATATTACAAGTTTCGTCGTGTCTGATATTATTTTTTTAAATGAAGTCGTAACACATAAATGGTGTCAGTCGAAAACAAATTCAGGGCGTTGCTTTGTGTAGTGGTAGGCAAAGTCCGCCTGGGGAAGCAGAACCTTTGCCGGTTGTCCAACCGTGAAGCAGTAGTGTGCAAACATTACTGTGTTTCGGTAGACGGGCAATGTTTCCAGCCAGTTAGGCATCACTATATTATAATTCAGGCTAACACTGCTTTGAACTTTGAACCTTTTGACTTTGATAATCGATTTACAATCAATTTCGCAACTTAACAAAACCCGTTTTTATTGTCGTTGGACTTTATTTCAGATCTAAGAGTAGAGACATACCCAATCCCATAATTTCTTGTAAATATAACAAAAAATTATGTTGCTAACGTTTCAAACTATCTAAGTTCTTGATGATTAGTGACAATGCAGCTGAAGTTAGAAACACTAGTAGACCCATAATACAGCGACTTGCTCTCAAGGACAACATTAGAAGCAACAAGTTCTTAGGGATATAATTTGAAGTATGGTAGCGGGCACTAGAAAAGTATCCTACCCTTTCACTGTTAGGTACCAATGTAAGTGTTTGTTTATCTTTTAGCGTGGAAGTGATAGTCCCTCGTGTAGGTGGTACGTACGGTGGGAAAGCGTCCCGTTCTGCGCTTATTGCGTGCGCGTGCGCACTCGTCGCGTACAAACTGAACAGGACAGCAACCTTGGTGATGCCGTTGGTAGACAATATGCTGGCGATTGGTAAGCGGCAGCAGTGCGATGTTGATTACGAGGTGAGAATTGGTCCTCTAGCAAAATCCTTATTATCCTTAATGCTATTCTCAGTATATCTCTAGATTCTACATATATATATATATATATATATATATATATTCCTTAGATTTGACCTAAAATATTCACGGTTGACTAACCACAGCTTCAGTAGGTGCTCATGCTGTTATTAAACCGAACTAATGGAACTAGAGCTTAATCTTAATATTAATCATTAAAAGACTAAAAGATCTAAGTTCAGTGTTTTGCCGGTTAAAAAAGTAATATGATAAACTCACGAAAATTTTAATAAGATATGTAAAATGCGCAATTAGAAATATTTCTCCAATGGTAATTCTTATTGACTTTAGTGATACTTAGGTATTATAAATAATTCTTATTGACTTTAGCGATACTTAGGTATTATAAATAATTCTTATTGACTTTTACAGTATGTGCTGTATTTCAGATAGGAATAAACAATGAAGGTCTGATCCAATACCTCAACCTGAAGACTTACAGCGACGCCGGCTGCACATTCAGCGACACGGCTGGGGACCTCAGCGATTACCTCACCGCTTTGTATAAAAACTCAAGGTGGAAGTTAGAGGGATATAGTGTTCTCACTGACAAAGCGAGTAATACTTGGTGCAGAGGCCCAGGTATGTCAAATAATCATGTATCTATGTACGTGAACATTTATAAGTAAAGTAGGTATGTAGCCAATGAATTAAAACTGACCTGGCGAATCCCTCGCCACACTCAGGATACAAAATGAGCTCTCGCAACAAAAAACTTCTTTGCTCTCTTGTTGCACAAATAACTATTGCTTATAACACGAATAGCCTGGCCTGGTCAGGGATCGGAACTTGAAACCCACGCTACCAAGTGTATTAACAACTGAGCTAACAAAGCCGTTACAATAGAATTGCATCTGTTCAAAAATTATATTATGTATCCTGCAGGGAGGACAGAAGGCACTGCCATAGTGGAGCATATAATGGAAAGGATAGCTCAAGCTGCAAATAAAGATCCAACAGATATAAGACTAATGCATCTATCCGAAAACAACGACGTCATGACAGAGATCGTCACAACTTTCCGAAGAGATTGTGAATTCGAACAGCGGACGGTAGACATTGATAAGTTCAACAGGGAAAACGCTTGGAAGAAAAGAGCGCTTAAATTGTCTCTAATGGCCTATGGTATAGGTAAGTTTAGGAATATACGTTTATTTCCTTACTAATTAATGACAAAACGCGAGTGTTTTTACGGAAGGGTGTTGGTTACTCAATCATGCCAGAACGGCTACGAATTTGGATGAATTTTGGCATGAAGATAGATGATTCACATTTTTTTTATTACATTCGTGCGAAACCTGTTTGAGCTAGCAGGTTTTTTCTTAATTTCCCTTTTTTATATTATATGTATGATTGGTATTGTAACTTTATATATAAAGAGTTCAAGTAGGTACGTTTGGTTTATGTTATATAATTTATCTCTTTTTTATGTCAATCGGAGACGAGACGAGTAAGTCGGTCGCCTGGTATAAAGGGTCACGCTTGCGCGTGGACAACTTCCCTAGTAGCATTTTTGTTGGCACACGGTTGCAAACGGTTGGGGAAGAGTTGGGAATTTGTAGTGGTTTTTTTACGAATAAAAAACGTTGGGCATAGAGCAAATTGGTTAACGAAAATTCACATACTAAGGCCCAACACATGGCCAACAGTGTACAAGTTAAGCGTTATTATCAACAAACAATTTACGTTGGCCCTACAACTCCTACGGTAGATTTTCTAACGAGATTTTACCATACAAAAGACCAAGACATAGCCAACTGCAACAAATTTTGTATTATATCTAACAAACACTTAACGTTGGCCCTACACCTCAAACGGTTGGATTTTAACGAGAAATACGAATACAAAAGGCCTACACTTGGCCGACTGCATTTAATTAAACCGTCAACTATCCAAACAGTTGACCTGCCAACGATGTTTTCATTGTACTTCCCACGATATTACTACTTTGGGCCTACTAACGCCACTGTCAGCGGGCCAACGAGGAGTTGGCCATGTTGGTATAACATTGGAATAACCGATGTATAGACAACGTAATACTTACTACGAAATAATAAAAGTGGGCCAAATATCTAAACTATAGACCAGAAAACAATGTTTTCGTTGTATTTATTACGAAAATACTACGTAGGACCTATTCAGTCTACAATCGGTGGGCCAACGAGATGCTAGTAACGTTGAAATTACATTGGCCCAACCGTTGCATAAACAACGTTACATTTACAGCGAAATCATAATAGTGGTCCAACAACTTAAGCGGTCTGTTTACTAAGAAAAACCAAAAGGGGGCGGGCCAACGATCTAAACGGTCGACCAGCCAACAAAATTTTCGTTGTTTATCCCTACGTGGGATAAACCTACAAATAAATAATAAAATGTATTATTTATTCGTAGGTTTATGCCGAAAAAATACAACCTCGGGCCTACGAACTCTGCAGTTGATAATCCAACGGGTAATTAGTTCTTGGTATAATGTGGGCCTTACAAATGTAACAACAACGTTATATTTTCCATGAAACTACAAAGGTAGGCTTACGACTTCAAAACATTAGACCACGGTTTGTGGTCCAACGAGATATTGATTATGTAGATACACGTTAGTCTTGATCTCCTCCTGAAAAAAAAAACAATCACTAAAACGCTGATTTTCTGTTGGAAGTTGTTCAAATAACTTACTATAAATAAGTACAATTTCAAAACAATGAAACCAACTTCCATTCTATTCAGTTATTGGAGTGTAACTAAAAAACGACTGGACCGAATTTGACGAAATTTGAATGAAAATGAATTTGAAAAATCGGTTTACCCAGTCAAAAGTTATGAGGTAACATGTATTTATATATATATATATATATATATATATATATATATATATATATATAAACATATACAGTCGAATTGAGTACCTCCACTTTTTTTGGAATTCGGTTGATAACAGTGAGATGCAAAAATTGTATGACAGCCATGGCATATCTTCTTAATTTTCACGCAAACGAGTACCTCGTTCATAGTACATTAAAACTATCTATTATATAACTAAAACCCAACGATGACCAACGTTAAAGATAAGTAGGAAGGGCCTCTGTTAATTTATTGGCCAACGTATAAAAAGAGATAAAGGGCCTATGATGATTCTTATATCGGACCAACTACTTTTGGGGATGACAAACCTCACAGTTGCCCAACAATCGAGGGGCTACGTTGGGGTTATATTATTGGCCCAACTAACTTTTGGAACAAAAAAAAATATCAAATATATCGTAGGTCCCATGTAAGGAGGCAATTAGTGGGTGGCCCCGCTTGAAATAAATCTATGGTAGCAAAATATACAAAAGGCCAACGTCTTTTTCGGCATAGGGCCTAGGCCTAGGGGAAATTTACGTTAGGCCTCAATAGGTTAGGCCAACTATGGGCACGTTTATTGGGCCCTTTAAAAATAAGGCGGCCAAACCTGACAGTTGGCCAACTAGTAGTTTTGTAAATACTACATAGGTCCAACAAAACAACAACAATAAATGCTACTAGGGTTAGTGCCATTCACACAATTTTAAAGTATAAAAAAAATGTTACTAAAAACGGAACCGAAATTAACACCAAAAAGTGTAAAATAACTTGTTGAAATCGGTACCATGATAGTTCAAAAGTAGGTACTATTACTCGTATTACAGTATTGTGCGCATGGTATACCGACTTTTATTCACCATTTTCAGTAACTCCTAATTACGGGATCGATTGTAAATGATGATATCATGAAGATAGGCGTAACACATTTCAGTTTTTGGAGTGTAACTCAAAAACCGCTTGACCGAATTTGATGTAATTCAAATATGACCACCTCGGAAGTATACACTACAAAAAAAGAATTTTGGAATCGGTCCACAAATGGAAGAGGTATCGGTTAACATACACATAAAAAAATACACACGAACGTATTATAACCTCCTTCTTTTTCGAAGTCGGATAAAAAGTTCTGCATCGCAATTCACAGTCCTCGCCACCCTAATTTATAAGATGTTTAATCTCTTGTCCTGTAATTTTGCTTGAAAAATTGCCCTTCAACGAAACACAGTAATGTTTGCACCTACTGCTTCACGGTTGAATAACTGACAAAAGTTCTGCTTCCCCGGGCGGACTTTGCAAAAGTTCTACCGCTACAAAAGTTAGTTCAGTTATAGTTGAGACCTTCTTATAGCGACCTAACTGTTACACTCAATTATTATCAGACTAAATTTATTAGTATTTATTAGTAGCTACTATAATATTGTAATGTCACCATAATTACATAGGTATACCAAATTTTAGGGCAATGATACCAGTAAGTACTTCAAAAGCAGATCACCTTCTTCGACATACATTTCACCAAGTTAAATTTGAGAAATTTGAAACCGACTTCCATTCTGTTCAGTTATTGGAGTGTACTTCAAAAACTACTCGACCGAATTTGATGAAATTTAAATAGAACTACATGGGAAGCTCCAGCTTTCCAAGAAAAAAAGAATTTTGAGACTTGGTTTATTCAGTCGAAAGTTATGAGGTAACAAATATATATAAAACATACAGCCGAATACCTCCTCCTTTAAGGAAGTCGGTAGAAAAACAGACATAATGAGTGAAGCAAGTTAAAAAGCTTGTGCGATGCCCAATACTAATATTGAGTGTTACCATTTATATTGTGATGTTTGATTGTAGGCCTTAGGTTAGGTTATACAGAAAAGTTGTTTTTGTAAGTTATAAAAAATATAGAGGTTACAATAAATTTTTTGTCCTTTCAATAAGATCTTAATGTTTACAGGTTACTCCTGGAATTTTCCCGTTACAATATCGGTCTACCACGCAGACGGATCTATCACCATGTCTCACGGGGGCATTGAAATGGGCCAAGGCATTAACACGAAGGTTGCCCAAGTGTGCGCTTACACTCTAAAAGTACCTTTGGAGAAGGTAGGCAAACTACACTTTCATTAAATGCTTTGCCATCCTCTGGTGTAGGGTTGCTAGATGCAATATTCCGAAAAAAGGACTATTATCTAATTTGGCCTAACATTAATGAAAAGGTCGGACATCTTAAAGTTCTTCGTCACGTCTCTCAAAACATATTAAAATTTTTATTATCATATTTATATTATACCATGTATATTTTCATTGAGATTCATTCGTGATCATGGCGCTTGCAACAGTGCCGTAATATCGTAAACTCAATGAAATGTACTTGGTAACTATCCCGTTCATAATCATTCGAATTATGTCTTATAATGTTTCTGACCATGGGATTTTTAAATTATACGTCTCTTAATGTTAAGTAACTACCATTAGCGGGGATTAGTAGAAGATAAATATCATTGATCAATAATCTCTGCAACGTGGAAATGCTAAATATGCATCTAGGATATCAACTCGTATCTAGGTTGCATGTACCATGAAACCGTTCCATTTTCAATTTCTAGGTAATTTCAAAATAGTTGAGGTGATTACTCACGCAGATTCATAAATTGGTGTTGCTTCCAGCTGTAAAATGTTTGTCGCCTATTTAGTAAAATGACAATCCAAACAAAAGTCGGCCAAGTGCGATTCCGCACGGATTTGACGAGTTCCGTGGGTCCACATAGCGCGGGTTCTGCCTACTCTACGTCTTCCGGTGCGTGGTTGCCACTCAAGAACCTTTCTTCCACATCCGTTATCAGTTCTGCGAGCGATGTGGCCTGCCCATTGCCACTTCAACTTGCTAATGTTAACAGCTACGTCGGTGACCTTAGTTCTCCTATGGATCTCCTCATTTCAGATCGTATCACGCAGAGAAACTCCAAGCGTAGCCATCTCCATTGCTTGTCGGATATTATCAGCTTTAATTTGCGGGCTAATTAAATCTAATTTCTCACAAAACCTATGTTTGTTTATTGCAGGTGACAGTGCGAGCCAGTGATAACTTTACGTCACCCAACGCGATGTGCAGCCATGGTAGCATTACAAGCGATTGCGTCGCCTTTGCGACAGTCAAGGCGTGTGAAGAACTCCTGACGAGGTTGCAACCAGTCAGAGTAGAGCTGACCGTGACCACGTGGGAGGAAGTCATCAAAGCTGCTTACAATAAAGGTAAGCCACAAGATGTACCCACTTTTTAACAGACTTCCAAAACAAAGGACGACGTGTATATTTTTTTGTTTTATGTACGATCACGCATAACTTTTTATAGAGTAGACCGATTTTGATATATTATTTTTGTTGGAAAGAATATGCTTCCGAGGTCCCATTTAAATTTTAAGTTAAGCGGTTTTTGAGTTACAGTACAATAACTGAAAAGTGTTTTGCCTATCTTGATGATATCCTTATTGACGGTGAATGACAACCCATCCCGTAAGTAGCAAGGGTCACTAAAATATATCTAAAAATGGAACACACTTCAACACTTAAAAGAGTGAAATAACTAATCGAAGTCGGTACCATGCGCACGACAATATGTTAATAGGTAGGTACTTTTCAATTATCATGGTACCGACTTCAACAAGTTATTTCACACTTTTAAGTGTTGAAGTCTGTTCCATTTTTGAACCTCTAGGCTCTTAGGTCTAAAACCTAAACATTGGAGGTTCTAATATCTTCTTTCTGAGAATATAAATCTTATTGTTAGTAAATACAGTATTTTTTTTTTATAACTCAAAGCCTGAACCGCACTGTAACAGTTCCGTACTTTAATTTGAATCGTCATGAAGCAAGAACATGTCTCTTTACTTATAAGTAGTATCTTAAATAAATAAATAATGCTGGACAATCCACACACAAAGCACCATCTGGCCCCAAAGTTATGCTACTCAAAGCTTGTGTTATGGGTACTAGATAACTGATATATTTAATAGGTACCTACATTATATACACAGATATTTTTATTATGCATAGAATACATAGAAAACACCTAGACCAACGGAACAAATTTCTGCAGATCGTACACAAATTTGTTCTAAGGCGGGAATCGAATCCGCAACCTCTTGCTACGCAGGTGTACTATCGCCCGCTGCGCCACTGAGGTCGTATCTGCGCAGACGACAATTTTTGTGTAATGTGGGCAGAATGCAGGCAGATGTGAGCGGTCTTATAAATGCCTTGAGGCATTTATTAGACGCTTTAAACTCGGCTGTTACTCTTAACTATGAGCTTACGGACATTCGTATGTTTTTCAAGGTATAAATCTTCAAGTGTCCTATATGACATCACCGCTGGACTCCCTACAAGGGTACACAGTATACGGAGCTTGTGCAGCGGAAGTCGAGCTGGATGTACTAACTGGGAACCACATTCTCCGACGTGTGGACATTTTGGAAGACACCGGAGTCAGCATTAGCCCTGATATCGATGTGGGACAGGTAAACCTCCTGATAATAGCTGATACTACATAAATACTCAAGATTGCATCCAACTCAGTTGATTGTCCTCAACTATTACCTAAGTCGAGAAGCGCTCGGAGCTAAGCTTGACTTTTTGGCGATTTTAACCAATCAACAAACTAAGCAACTCTTGCTGCGTTCAGGACTTGGATGGGTGACCGCTAGTGGCATTATTCAACTGAGCGCTTCCGTGCTTCGGAGGGCACGTTAAGCCGTCGGTCCCGATTGTTTGACTTAGGATAACAGTCGTTAGGCCTTCGGCCCTTTAAATAACATTTGCCTAATCGCTCCTAAGCCTATTACGTTTAATACCCTATTTAAATGATCCATCAGTTAATACTAATTATACGCAAAACTCGTAGTAAGCAGTATAATTTAGATCTAAGTATTCTGTACAATCAGATCGGATCGGCTAGACAGCTTATTTGCAGAGAGTTCTTTGAATAATCTTGGTTAACTAACATGATCACATACCTCATAATTATTGTTATTGCTTATTGATTATCTTTAGCATTATCTATTTTATTTTGTTTACTACACAATATGCTTCCAGGCGAAGTTCATATTGTAATCCATTGTAATAATCGCGAAACAATAGCAAGCAGTTTTATTTTATTTTATTTCATTTTTATAATCTTTAGAAAACTTACAGTAAAAAAATTTGATATATATTATACAACCATAAATGTTACATAATATGAGAAGGCCAATAAAAAGTTTCCACATACAATAAAAGATTCAAATAGGAATAAGTTAAAATAGACTACACTTAGAGAAAAATAAAATAGAAAGAAATATATATCGCAATACACACCAAAATACTTGAGGTTTGAGATATTTTATTTCTCATAAGAAAATATTTCACTTACATGAGAATAATGTTAACATAAGCATAACTAATAATTATCGATGTCGTACAAAGCAAAGATATTTTTTTTTTTTTTTTATTGTAGGGTAGTTACAAATAGATAAAATCAGTCATCTATATTGTTTGGTTCGATACGAGCGAGGTTTAGCCACAACTGGTTACTAACAAGTTACAGACGAAGATCAAGCGTACCTGGAAGTGGCTCAAGCGCACCTACATTAAAATTGTAAGTATTTTTTTTTTTTTTTTTTTCTTCTCTAGTTTTAGATGAGCAAATGAGTAGTGTAGTTTGTTTTAATGTATACGATAATAAGTTAGGTACAGTTTTAATGTATACAATAGTAAGTTAGGTAAATATCTTTTTATTTTTAAGTTAATATCAATGAGGCCGTAGGCCGATTTTCATATTATAGGAATTTTATATAGTAATATTATAGAATTTATTGCAATAACTTAATACCTGTGTTAATGAATTGTGCATTTTATATATTAATATCGACGAAGCCATAAGCAGTTTTATTATAGAAATTTTAGAAATAGTTCTGGTGTTAAAAAAATTATGAATTTTATGTATTAACTAGGTGTTGGGCGGTGCGCGGGCCACGAGTGGCCCGCGTTTGTCCTTGTGCATTAGTTTTTGGTCATCAAACTTTTAACCATTTGAACAGAAAAGTAAAAATTTTCATACAAGTTCAATTACAGAAATTTTGCCTCTAAATACAGTTGAAGTCGGGGCATAGACCCATTCGGAATTTTTAATTAAAAAAAACTGGTCCTTGTGTATGCTTGTTAAGGGATTCAACCCCTTAGTGCAGTGGTTAACGTGAGCAGTTGCCTTGGAGACCAGCTTGAGAGGTGGAAAAATGATCTGCATTCAGTTATGTAAAAAATCATAACTCCCATACAAGTTACAAAGCGAGCATTTCTCTTAGAGCAATTGAGGCTCAAGGATAGAGCGGTTAGCTTGAGTTAAAAAGACAAAAAGTGTGGTATAGTCGTTAGATTGTAAATAGTAGTACATACCAGAATTCTTTTAAATTTTTTTTAGGGGCCCTACTTCTAAGTGTGGTCGGTGGTAAATGTGTCACAAGAGTCTCCACAGGTGTCCAAGGAAACTTCCTTCGAGATCTTTTTTATTCAAGCTTCCTTTACAATAACATGATCGTTTGACTCACATTATATACCCACGGAAGTATACTCTACCAAACCAAAAAAAAAATAACTTTAAGAATCGGTGCATAAATGGGGGAGAAACGGTTAACATACCAAAAAAAACGTGCAATGGAACATATAACCTCCTCCTTTTTTGAAGTCGGTTACAAAGAATAGTATGTCAAACAATCTACGAAGAAAGACTATTATTTATTCGTAGCAAACAATACATTATTAAATGTGATATTTCTGAAGTTATTGGATATTGTAAATTAAAGAAAATTTTAGAATTATCATTTAATTAGATGAACCATTATATTAAAATTTAAATTATATTAATTATTTTAGATTAATTAAAAGAAGTACTGCTTAATAAAAATGCTGTTTCACGTATGGTTTTCTACATGGATGTATTGAATAAGAACTTATGGTAACGCGAACCGGCCCTTACATGGATTCAGGTTTCAAGTAATAAACCCAAGTTTATTTACAGTAATAATTAGATTTAGTAAACCATCCTTGTAGAAATCCAAAAACGCACAGATACCTTCAATGCACTGCTGTTTTTACGGCAGCGTGAAAATTTTTGATACTTACTGTGTACCTTAGTCATGTCAAGATATTAGTTTACTTTACTTTAGTTTAAATCTTCCAAAATAATTTCCAATTTTTTAAATACATTCTTATGTCAGTTAAACAGACCAACTTGGTCGTCTTCAAGTGATATTCTGCATTGCATAATGAGAATATTCACAGACGACAGTCTGTGAACTCCGGTCGATCGGTTTCCAAGGGCAGAGTTCTCGTTAAGTGATGACATCTTTTTCAAAATTATTTTAACTGACTTTCTTTGCTTGGTAAGGATGTTAAAATCACAGAGATACGCAATGTCCTCCATCTAGTTTACTTTTTCACGTTTGAGTAAAGAAGAAATATATGTTTGTTTGTTTGAATTGAATACGCTCCGAAACTTCTCCACCGATATGAAAAATCTTTCACCTTAAGAACCCTACGTTATCTCTGATGAACAAAGGCGCTAGAATATTAAATAAAAGTGTAGGATCCTTGTGAAAACTTCGAAAATGTAACCAAAGGTGTGAAAAAAACAAATAAATCCATATAAAGCGTACGCTGGGGGAACTATTGAAAATAGAGCATAGTGGTGTACTTCCGTTTTGTAGTAGACATCAATACGAGTATCTACAAAAATCTCCGGAATGATGACTATGACTAACTAATACAGTTTTGTCACAATAACTAATAGTATTTTTCCTTGTTAAAATATGCAATAGTAACGCTGAAAAATCTGTATATTGTGTACGCTGCGGACACTATTGACAATATACCACAGTTGTTTAGACATAATCAATATTTACAAAAAAGTCCGCGTTACCATATGTCTAATTATTACAATTATATCACATATATATGCTTAGTGTTCCATCCAAATGGGAGCTATGAATAAGATCTGCTCTAAGTGTACCTTATACTGCCAAAAAATTGGGCCAATTAACTTAATCGTATGTGTTGTGAAAAAAGTCTCTCCAATATTCAGCAGCCGCCTCAGACAATAACAAATCTTTGACAAATAATCATTCACTGTCTGGATATTTTTAACCAACATACGTGAACCTAACGCTCCTCCTTGCTTTGCTCGTCGTTGCACGTATCATATACTTTGCTCAGACCAAATAATCCACAAAAGGAATGTTTAATTTGGTATGCAATTATTATATTTCACAGACAGTTTGTTAATTTTGTAGCATAGTGATTAGTCATATTAGTCATTGGTGTTAATGATGAATGATGTGATAACGATGATTTATGTTAGCTATTATATTGGTTTACCGTTAAACAGTTAAACTAAAGTACTTCGTACCTTGTTATTATGTCTATATTTGAGTACAAATGACTTGAAGCCGAATTGGAACGCCACCCAAATAGTTGTATGTGGTCGAAGTATACACTTTTGTTACTTCTATAAGTTTTAAATTTTTTACGCAACTGAATGCAGAACATTTTTGAACCACTCAAGCTGGTCTTAGTTAAGTATAAGTAAATAAGTATCCAAGTTTGTTTGAATGTAGTACTTACATTAACATTTGTAGGATTGTTCTAATATATAGGTATAGTTAACAAAAAGTATAAACATGCACGCAGAAACCTAGTACGAAAGTGTGCTGAAAGACACCTGAGTCAGCTTCTGCATACTGACTGTCTTCGTTATGAAATTGTTAAGTAACGGCGACTATCCTCAGCTTAGAAAACATAATTGCCGTAACGCATTGTTGATATATCTTTGGCGAAACTGCTTAAAATCCCGTTTGAACTTGTGGTTAACCTTTTCCACTAACTAAAGGTTACTATGTAAAACACATAAATGCAATACATCACGTATGAATAGCAATACTTGGCTATTACCGAAACTATCATGTTTAATAGATAATTAATCTGGAAAGAATTATATTTTGAATTTGGCGCCATAGTAATTTTTAAATATACCTATCTAACTATGTAACATACATAGCTGTTGGAAGGACCAGGATTTGCATTATCCTTTGTTCTTTCATGCTCAAACTTCTAAATCTTCATGGGCATTGAAGATCATAGGTTACCTACATTTATTATTATATGAGACGTAAAACTTTTACTACTGAAGATATGCATACGGAAGGACCAGATGGAAGCTGCATGCATCCAAGATAGTCCTGCGACCTTATTCTCTTCTACGTCTTCCACATTGTCGGTGGACGACCTACCTGCTCTACCAGACTCTCAGTCAGACGGACGGATGGACAAACGGATAAACAGCATCAACCTACGGTTGGATATAGAAGTTTGAATGGGTTTTGAACCCGCGTCTTCTGACAAACCGTATCCTAAGCCACCAAGACGATACCAAATCTATCGTTTTTAATGTAACATTACTTACATGTAACAATTCCGTGTCAATCAATCAAGTTAGAATCAAAAAGTAAGCTTTCAGTAAACATTTAAAAAACGATAAACTTAGTGCGGTTTTAAATCCAAAAGCAAAATTATTTACTAAGTTTTCTATTAATTTACCACTATTCATGCCATATTATATACGCCTCTCTGCAGCCGTGATTTTTTTTCGCTATAAACTATAAAGACCAGACCATGGCAGTTAAAATCATTTTCTATGTATCTCGAGGGAATATAAAATACAATACATGGACGGGTACTGAACCATCGTCATCTTACAATCTGTGTTAATGTTATCCGCCCTAACCGCTAGGTTAGCGAAGCACACATTCTAGCTTGGAATAATAAATAAAAATAAAATAAACATTTTTTTATTTCCAACTTACAATTACAATAACATTGCTATAAATATATATCTTTTTAGAGTTAGCCTTTAAATGGTCGCCTTTCCATGTGGTAACGGTATTGGTCCATCATTGGTCTTTAAGACGCGCTACATGGCAAGCTTGGAATATATCTTCCTAATCGATTTTAATCCTCGTATTAGGGGATAAATTGCAAAATTTGGTTTCTTTAACCAAGCGTTAGTGCTTCAAAAGTCATATAATAAAAACTTGGGAAATTCAGACACATATACAACGCGATATAACGAAATATATAACACTGAAACTACTTTAATACCGTAAAACTGGCCATATGCGAAAAGACCTTTAGAGATCGGTAGCGATATTTCAAATGCGAAAGTGTTTGTCGGTTCGTTGCTTGTTTGTTTGGCCTGCTTTTACATTCAAACTACTGAAACAATATTGATGGACTTTGGCACAAAGGTAGCCTGTATATCGTATGTAGTCACTATACATATACCTGGTACAGCCAAATTTAAAGTAATTTGATTGGTTCGCTGGATAGAAATGCATTTTATAAAACTTTTGAATAACATTTTAAGTGATTACTACTACAACAGAAGCGATTTAATTTAAACTTCAAACGCAAAAAGTGATAGCATCAATGATCTTTACATACATTTTCAAACTAAAGCTCATTATGTAGGATAATACATTTTCAGGCCGGTGCGGGATGGAGCGCACAGCTTTCTTATTATAATTCCCCCTTCTTCGTCGTTCACTCTTGACATCGGAGTCGTGGTTGAAGACGATGATTTCCTTTAAATATTGCAGCGCTATCCATTGCGGTCTTCTGCGTTTCGAGGGCTTTGAACTATGGAAGTTTCTGTTGCAGCTTTTATAATAGAGACATTACTCCGAAACGCTGTCCAAGGGATTCATTTTTTGTTACTTAATATGTCCTTAGCACAGAGATAGACCTGTATGTATTGCAACAAAAGAGAGAAAATTACAAATTCTAGGATGAGGTTCGAACACGCGTCTTCTGAGTTCGGTACAACTTCATATGACTGATGCGAGCATTTATCTCTGTAATTAATTTTAACCATCATATTTTTTTGGGGGCAGATTGCCAAATATCATTTCGCTTTGCAGCCGTTAGAGATTCAAAATATACGTGTTTGTCGAGTCATCGTTAGTTAATTTGTTTGTTGTGAAACAACTTTACATGAAATTAAGTTTTCACTATTACATGGAGGTGGTATCGATAGTAACTTGATGAAGAAGCTGATACATCCATGAGTATGAAATCTTTGCAACAAAGTTAACTCAGGTTACATGGGACGTTCCTTATATAATTAGGTACGAATAAGTAGGTACAACTATTTTATTCAAAGGTTCCTTTTCCATAGCTTTTGGCATTCCAATTCTTTCTACCCTTATCGTATCAGTCTAAACACTGAAGTAATAATATATAGAGTATACAGACAGCGTCTCTACCTTAAGTATATGTCTGAATAAAGTTGTTTCGTTAATACATATGTAAGACAACTTATTAAAATTGTAGATAATTTACAGTACTTTAGTCATATTGTAACTTCCAGTCTGAAGGATGACGCCAATATAGAACGCGAGGCGCCTTTAACAATATATTATGGCATTGTAGCGCTTCTGAAATGTTCACAGCCCCGGGTCGGCTCATTTCATTCCATCCAGAGGAAACGCATAGCATCCTTCATGTCCAGAGTAGACATAAGCAACAACACTGGCATCAGAATTCTAGCGGATAGACTTGTACTGACACCAATGTATACAAGATGGATGGAGATCGCCACCTAATCATTACTACTACCTATTATATATTCTATTCCATTCAATATTTTGTTCCCTACGTGTTTTGAATGATTGATAATGTGTGAAATAAAAAACTATCCATACACTAACATAGAGAAAAAAAACTTTGAACTATGTTGTTAGTAGACTCCTTATATCCTATAGCCTATAGCATTACACTAATACATTTAAAATATCATCGTGTAACACAAAAAATGTGACAGTACCTAAGCATATGGAATAGACTCTCTATTAGATAACTCTTTCAAGAAAAAGCTGCGTCAAATCACTAACATGAATACTGATGATCAGAATTAACACTGAAACTACTTTTACCTATTCCTGAAAACTGAACGTTTTAGATTATATTTTCAGCTATTACATCAGTATATAATAATATTATTTTAAATGCGAAAATATTTGTCGGTTCGTAATTAATTAGTTTGTTTGTTCTGCTCTACGCTTAAATTAGTGAACCGATGTTCACAAATCTTGCCACATAGGTATCCCGTAACGGGAAGTCACTATAAACGCAAGAAGGTCCGCGGCTGAAAGGTAGTTTATAATATTTAAACCTTATCCTTAAATACTTGGATGTTGTAACATCGATTAACCCGTCCGAATCAGCAACTCTCATTCCAGGCAAGTTTCATTCATAAATCTATTGTTATTTTTTGTCCTGATGCGGACGAGTTAAGGAATTAGATTGCATTAGCTCTCATGTGTGGGTTTGTACGTGTCTCTTGACCCCGTCGAAGCCTGTGTATATTGTGGACTGGTTGCAAATAGTTCAATCGTCAGCTGTGTTGCGGAGCCACAAATAATACATTTATATTGGTCAGTATAAATATCAAAAATATAAAATGGTCAGTTCGTACCTACATACATAATTAATAATCCATCGAACCTTCTCAAAGTTGTTTACTGTAAAAGTAGTCAATTGAAAGTTTTTTTCAAATCAAGTCCTTCTCTTGATATTTATAAGGAAAAATTAAAAATGCTTGCTCTTTTTCAATCAGCTAAGTTCTTATTCTATAAGTATGATATTTTTATATGTATGTATGTCATTGTATTATACTAAAAGGTATATATATGGAGCTAAATGAAATATAGTAAGTAAATTCTCATTACATGGAGAATATTTTACAATTCAATTGTACAAGTATGTACAAACAGCGTCTCTACCATAAAGATCTCTTAAACTTTTACAAATCGTAACGCCTTTTAAGACTTGGGCATCCATTTTGTTTATAGGGTCTGTGTAAACATTATATATCATTTTTTGTATTTCTTGTTTTGATTCACAGGAAACTCATTACAAGTAAACTTTAAAATAAATATTTAAACATGTAGTATAAGTTTGTTTTCAAAGGATCCCTGGAGTTTAACTTTAGTAAAAGTAATTTATATGTAACGTAAATAATGATATACATATTTTAAACCAAACAAACCATTATGTTCATGCTTACATATCTTAGACAGGTAGGTTCATGTATTTATCAAACACCCATACCAGGTACGTATAGGTACCATACTCGTATAAGGCCTTTTGTCACCTACAGGGCAGTGTTCCAGACAGTGTGAATTTCTCTGTCGGAAAATTCCAACTGTCCTAACCGGGAATCAAACCTACATACATTCCAAAGCCACCACTACACCAACGATAAATCTTAAAACAATATTTCTCATCATTGCTCATATTCATTCAATTCATTTGTGTGGCTTTGAATCTTAGACACTTTCTATAGGCACCCATCCAACCATCATTTTTTTCTCTTAGTTGATTTTAACCGGTGTATGGGGATGTATTTCAAGATTTGGTTTATCTAAGCAAGCATTAGCACTTAAAAACCATAATACTATGATAAATCTAAGGTATAAATACTAAAACATAACGCTCAATGTGTGGTTTCAGTTAAGTCTTAGGGTAAAATTCTTTGTACTAAATGTGGTAGGCAATAGTGTGGTAGTATATCATTATATCCCTATCTATATCCAACCGTAGCTTGATGCTGTTTATCCGTTTGCCCATCTGTCCGTCTGACTGAGAGTCTGGTAGAGCAGGTATGTCGTCCACCGACAGCTTCCATCTGGTCCTTCCGTATGCATGTCTTCAGCAGTAAAAGTTTTACGTCTCATGTGATACCCTAATGTAGGTAACCCTTGTTTGAAAATTTTATTATTCCATGTATATCTTTTCACATGGATGTATATATGTCGTAAAACCTACTAAGGAATTAGATTGCACTTCATTGTTCGGTACGTATTGGATTTAGTATGTACTAAGACAATTAACTGCTTTTAGTTTTGTTCGGCTAACTCCCACTACCATATAAATATACTTATTCCATCATCATCTTTACTTAAAGAAAACCAAATTACGTATCACACAATATAAACAATATAAACCTGCCTATTAAGTTTGACCTAGGAAACGGTCGCAGTGCAGTATTTCCATTCTTTGGTATTAATATAAGATAAGATTGAAGAACTTTACACATAGTAACGTCTATGAAACTTTGGCATTCATTTTATTCACTAACGAATGACATTGCAGTAAGCATCTCTACCATGACATAACATTGATCTTCGAAATCTGTGTATTAATGTCCCCCTTGAAATGCTTATAAGCCTATTACATATATATTTATTGCTTAAAAGTAAGTTATAACTTAAGATGTTCCAGCTAACTGTGACACCATAAGCTTCTTGGAAGACGTTGCACCCTTTTTATGTCACTGCGTGGAGGTTGTCTGAAGGAAATTAAACGCTTATTTGTAGCATGTCATATCAGTAGTACTCGTACTAATAGTTGTGTTCATGATGATTAACATTACCTATGTTAACATGGGCATTGACATTTTGAAATAAAGTTGGCGAAAGCTTGGCCTTTGAACTCGCCATGAAAGGCTTCTATTTCCTCATCATCATCATCATCATCTCAGCCGTAGGACGTCCACTGCTGAACATAGGCCTCCCCCATGATTTTCCAAAAGGACCGGTTGGAAGCGGCCTGCATCCAACGTCGTCCTGCGACCTTCCTCAGGTCGTCTGTCCACCGTGTCGGTGGACGACCTACGCTGCGCTTGCCGGTCCGTGGTCTCCACTCCAGAACCTTTCGGCCCCATCGGCCATCTGTTCTGCGTGCTATGTGCCCTGCCCACTGCCACTTCAACTGGCTAATCTTCTGGGCTATGTCGGTGACTTTCGTTCTTCTACGGATCTCCTCATTTCTGATTCGATCACGTAGAGAAACCCCGAGCATAGCCCTCTCCATAGCTCGTTGTGCGACTTTGAGCTTTTCTATGAGGCCCATCGTAAGAGACCACGTTTCAGTGCCATAAGTCATCACTGGTAACACACATTGGTCTATTTCCTCGTGGGCACAAAACTCGACCGTGCTTCGCTTAAAAGCACGCTCGGCCTTTGGCTTCGCTTTGCTTAGAAGCATGCCCGGCCTTCGGCTTCGCTTCGCTTAGAAGTACGCTCGGCCTTCGGCCTCGCTTTGCTTAAAAGGACGCCCGGCCTTCGGCTTCATTTCGATTAGGAGTTCACTCGGCCTTCGGCCTCGTTTCGCTTAGAAGCACGCTCGGCCTTCGGCCTCGCTTTGCTTAGAAGCATGCTCGGCCTTCGGCCTCGTTTTGCTTAGAAGCACGCTCGGCCTTCGCACAAAAGGAATAAGAACAACCGTGGCGGAAATAAACCCCACTATATTTTCTATTTATTTAAATGACCCTTAAGTCGAAATGACTTGATGCATTATATAAAATTAATCATTAGATTCGCCTTAGCCACACAAGTGCCGTAACATTTTTAATCTCTCAATAAAAGAAGACTTCGGATCCTCTATTTTACTCCGTTCATGTGTGATCAGTGATTATTTATGACACCGTACTTGGTCACTGACTAAGGGATTCATATGTAAGCTCAAAGTCATACAACGAACGGTGTATTCCGTAGTGATTAAATCGGAAATGAGGACTGATTTAGTACACGAACGAAAGTCATGCATAGCCCAGAGGATTAGCCAGTTGAAGTGGCAGTGGACATGACACATAACGCCTTGAACTAATGGCCGATGGGGCCGGTAACCACAGACCGAACTTTTATACAGGTCGCTTCCATGCGGTCTTTTGTAAATCGATCGGGACGCATATGTTTAGCAGTGGACGTCTTACATTAATTTATTGTAACGTGCATATTAGGGGACAGATTGCAAAGTTACATTTCGCTAAGCAGCCGTTAGAGTATAAAAAGCAAACGATAAAAACTTACGTATGCATAAATAAACTCTAAAAGAATAAAACATAACTCTCAATCTCAAAACATTCGAGTAAACCCTACATCTTTGAAATATGTGATAGGAAGGCTGCTAATTTTGAATTTTAATAAAAACATATACCTAAATCTTAAATAACACTTAAAAGTGCTTTAGACTATGGAAGTTTCTGTTTCAGCTTTTGTGAGTTCTGCCCAACGCGTGTGATCGACTGCTTGCTTTCTACTTGCCCCTGGACTACGAGTCGTTTTATGGAATTTTCATGTCGAATAATGTTTCCGAAGTATTTCAGGACACGTATTTGCACAGTCTTAGATAATCTCTCGTTCGTCCGCAGCAGTCGCCGCCAGCACCACATTTCAAGGGCATCGATTTTGCGTCGGTCTCTCAGGTGAACCGTTCATGTTTCTGCGCCATAGAGAAATATCGGCAACACTAAAGTTTTCTTCATGCAGAGTTTCGTGGATTTGGTGATATTTCGGTTGCACCTGACTCTTTTGACCTTATCAACGGCAGATCTTGTCTTAGCACATCTTTTTTGAATTTCGTTCTCATAGCTCCTCGTGTTTGTGCTCGTGGATCCTAGGTACACGTAGGATTGAACAATTTCACAGTTGCCAGTCACAGAAATGTCAGGTTGATTTAGTTCAGTTCGGTCTACGATTATCATCTTGGTTTTGTCTCTGTTGATCACAAGCCTGTAGGAGAGGCTTGTTGTCTCTAAACGTGTCAACAGGTGTTCCATGTCTTTTTTTATTTGAGCGAGAAGAGTAGTATCATCGTATCTCATCATAAGTTGGATATCTTCCGACCTCCTACTGAAACACCCTTGTCCCAATGTTCCAAAGCGATTCTCATGATATACTTACTCCGTATATATGTGTGTGGAGACGTAAGAAAACAGTATTAGCTGTAAGTATCAAGAACGGCGTAAGTTTACTGAGCACACAGCTATATTCTTAAAAAAAATCTGCGTCGAACGGTCTGGGTCTCATATCGCTACTATAAGATTTTTACAATAGGTATAATTTTGAAAAGTTTCCTTGTTCAATTAGCTAGGAATAAGTCACTTAAACACAGTGTTTTAACACTACACTACAGCAAAAGTTCAGTTTATTATTAAAAATCTGATATAAGTAACAGCATTCCTATGCCAATAAAGTGTAATGTATTATATCAGCATTTTTTAAAGTTAGTCTTACATCTGTTATATAGTAGGTAATGTATTAAATACCTATTCAAGTATAAGCATTTCAAATGTGTGGAAAATACGAAACTTATCTTCATAGAAGTCACCAAACTACTTACGACGTCAGGTCTTTAAATGAAAAGTCAATTGCTGTAAGTAGTAAAAAGCCTACAGGTAATAACTTTAACAAAAATATTTTCATTGCTCTTCATGAGTATTATTACTATAACAAAACTGTGTTACAAAAATCAAATTTCTGTCAAAGATGTTTTGAAGACATTTTTAATGTTCTTTGGCTCTGGGGAAAAGTTGGGTTTTGGCTAAACAACTTACAGCAAAAACGTTTTCTTGCATCGATATATATTATAATTAGTTGTCATGAAAAGCTAAGTATTTGTCGGTTCATGATTTTTTGTTTATTAATATGTTCTTTGCACAGAGATAGTGCAATTGGAGAGGCCTATGTCCAGCAGTGGACTGCTACAGGCTGATGATGTTGATGATGATGATGACAGAGATAGTCCCGAAAAATATTTCACGATGTATGAAAAGTGAGGAGCCTATTCTTTATATATATTCATTACTCAAAAGTAAGTAATGACTTAATTTACTAAATAACTCTGCAATTTTCTATAAAATTTTTGTATTCCTTGTTTTAATTGACTCGAAACTCGTTACAAGTAAATTTTAAAATAAATATTAAAACAGTTTTTTTTTTCAAAGTATCCGTAGTGTTTAACCTTAGTAAAAGTAATTTATATGTAGCGTAAATAATGATATACATATTTTAAACAAAAATAACATTAAGTTAATGCGTACATATCTTAGAGAGGTAGGTAGGGGTATTTATCAAACACCCATATCAGATATGTATTGCTCCCATATAAGGCCTATTGTCACCTACAGGGCAGTGTTCCAGACGCCGGACAGTTTGAATTTCTCTGTCAGAAAATTCCAACAACTGTCCTAACCGGGAATCCAAACCAAGAGTTCTACATTCCAAAGCAGCGCTGCCACTACTACACCAACGATACATTAAAACGATATTTCTCATCATTGCTCATATTTATTCAATTCATTTGTGTGGCTTTGAATCTCGTAGACACTTTCTATAGGCACCCATCCAACCATCATTTGTTTTCTCTTAGTTGATTTTAACCGGTGTATGGGGATGTATTGCAACATTTGGTTTATCTAAGCAAGCATTAGCACTTAAAAATCATAATATTATAATAAAACTAAGGTATAAATACTAAAGCATAACGCTCAATGTGTGGTTTCAGTTAAGTCTTAGGGTAAAATTCTTTGAACTAAATGTGGTAGGCAATAGTCTGGTAGTAAGTATATCATTATATCCCTATCTATATCCAACCGTAGGTTGATGTTGTTTATCCGTTTGTCCATCTGTCCGTCTGACTGAGAGTCTGGTAGAGCAGGTAGGTCGTCCACCGACAATGTGGAAGACGTACTAAATAAGGTCGCAGGACTATCTTGGATGCATGCAGCTTTCATCTGGTCCTTCCATATGCATATCTTCAGCAGTAAAAGTTTTACGTCACATATAATAATAAATGTAGGGAGCCCTTTTTTGAAAATTTTACTATTCCATGTGTAGGTTTTCACATGGATGTATATAGGTCGTAAAACCTACTAAGGAATTAGATTGCACTTCATTGTTCGGTATGTATAGGATTTAGTATGTACCAAGGCAAATAACTGGTTTTAATTTTGTTCTGCTAACTCCCACTACCATATAAATATACTTATTCCATCATCATCTTCACCTTAAAAAAAACCAAGTTACGTATCAAATATACCTGCCTATTAAGTTTGACATAGGGGACGGTCGCAGTGCTTTTTACCTACATTCTTTGGCATTAATATAAATTAAGATTGAAGAACTTTACAAATCGTAACATTGGCATTAATTTTATTTTCACACACGAAGCTTCACAACTTTAATATGCAACATTTTATTCAATCTATTGTTTCCAATTTCATTTTCCGCCATAGCTTAAGGAACGATTTGATAGCGATATTCAATGCAGAACCACAAAACATCTTGACCATAAAATGCCTACTCATGTTTTTAGTTGCTACTGTAAGCTGTTAATTTTAAAAACAGTCAAATAACTTTAAAAACAGTCAAATTAGTAATTGTGTAAAGTCAAGTCTTTCTCTTGATATATTCCAAAGAGAATACAATACTACGTATATATATATTTAAGGACGAATGAAAAGAGCTATACATATCTCAATAAGCTGGGTTCTAATTCTATATAGTTAAAAAAAATATTGTTCCAAGTGTGAACAGCACACCACACTTCGTATGTATTTTAATTACATACATTGCAGCAAGCATCTCTACCATGACATTAAGATATTGACCTTCGAAATCTGTGTATTATATCTGTGTATGTGTCCCCTTGAAAGGTCTATAAGCCTATTATATATACATTTATTGCTGAAAAGTAAGTAGTAGCTTAAGATGTCTTCATTAGTTTTCCAGCTAACTGTGACACTTAAGCTTCTTAGATGACGTTGCACCCTTTTTATGTCACTGCGTGGAGGTTGTCTGGACTCAAATTTATAAGAATAGCCACTTCACACACATGCGGACTCTGTAAAATCCATACCACTTCAGCCATTTAGGAATTTACGTAGGTACGTGCTATACATATGTAGTGGAAACGACTTTACATGTATGTAATTAGTTTTACCATTACATAGAGGTGGCATCGAGAGTAACTTGATGAAGAAACTGATATATCTAGGGGTCTTTGCAACAAAGTTAACTCAAATTACATGACGCGTTTCTTATAAATTTAGGTACTCTTTAAGTCAAAGGTATCTTTTCCATAGCTTTATGCATTTCATTTCTATCTACACTAATCGTACCGGTCTAAACACTGAAGTAATAACATATACCTAGAGTATACAGACAGCGTCTCTACCTTAAGTAGATGTCTAAATAAATTTGATTCTTGAATACATATATAGGAATAAACAATTAAAAAACCTTAGAACGGCCAAATTGAACAAAGAAATGCGTGAAAAGATGTAAGACTAAGTGTATGTACCTCTACTAATAATATGGACAGATATAAGTCTGAAATAAATGAATTCTATTCTATTCTATGTACCAAGACAATTAACTGGTTTTATTTTTGTTCTGCTTACTCCCACAGTCCCACTACGATATAATTATACTATTTACATTATAAGATTAACTTAAAAATAAACTAACCTGCGTACCATATATTGGCACATCAAGATTGACCTAGGGGACGGTCGCAGTGTTTTTTACTTCCATTCCTTGACTTTCAGAAAACATATTATGTTAGATTGAAGAACTTTACAAATCGTAACACCTCTAAAACTTTGGTATTCATTTCACTTACGTTGTGCGTAAGTTTGACCTGTATTAGAGTTTGTATCTCATCTGTAGTGGCTACTTTTCCGACAACTTCGCGACTTTAATGTGTTACATTTTACTTAATCTAGTGTTTCTAATCTTCATTTTCGAATGATTTAATCGCTATATTTAATGCAGAACCACAAAACATTTTTACCATAAAATGCCTACTCTGCACGCTTCTAGTTGCTACGGTAAGTTGTTTACTTTAAAAGCAGTCAAATTAATGATTTTGTCAAGCTATTCTCTTGATATATTCAAGGGAAAATGAATAGAGCTATACATTTCTCAATAAGCTGAGTTCTTATTCAATATAGTTGAAAAAAAAATACTGTCCCAAGCGTGAACACCACACCACACTTTGTATTTATTTTATTAACATGGATGTATGTCGTACCAGTGACTAACGAATGACAACAAGTAAGCATCTCTACCATGACATTAAGATCGTGACCTTCAAAATCTGTATATTAATGTCCCCATGAAAGGCCTATAAGCCTATTATATGAAGATATATTTATTGCTCAAAAGTAAGTAATGGCTTAAGATGTCGCCATTAGTTTTCCAGCCAACTGTGACACCTTAAGCTTTTTGGAAGACGCTGCACCCTTTTTATACCACTGCGTGAAGTGTTGTTTGGACTCAAGTTCATAACAAACCCAAGCCTACGAAGGAAATTTAACGTTTACTTGTAGCATGTCATATCAGTAGTACGTAAAATGTTGAATTTTTACATGTTAGGAGCTCTTTTTCTCTACGATCATCAGAGCACTTAATGTTAAGTACCCCGATAGCCCGCACCAATTTTTTTGGTTCCTACTTTGTGTTGAAGCTGTTCGTCTATGGAACACTTTACTCTACGAAATTATATGCGCGCCTTCTTTAGGCATCTTCAAAAAACGTGTCAAAGCATTTAGCTTCGCGAAATAACTAACTGCAAACCTACTTATTATCTTTTTTATAATAATTAAATGGTATATGTATAGTATGTATATATTTTGTAGTATATTACGTATAGTATAATTATATAAGTATAGTTTGTATACGAGTATATTATAAGTATTTTTTATATTTATAATCTTGAGTTTTGCTATATGTAGTGTTTAGTACACTTGTTTTATTCACACCGTCCTTATAAGTTTATGCCTATTTCTTTCCGTGAATGGTTGTCTGAAAGAGATCGCTCTGAGCGATAAGACCACCCATTCTGACACTTTAAATTTAAAGTACCTATTTAATTGTGAAATATTTTGATTGTGATTTTATTTTATTTATTTGTAACATATATTTGTATTGTGGTGTTTCACTAAAGAGTTAATCTACATATCTGTATAATTATCAATCAAGTACTTATAGTAGTATTCATGATTTACACAATTTCATGACATTACCTATGTTAACGTGGGCAGATGTCTTGATGATCATTGAAATTTTGAAATAAACTCGCTATGAAAGACTTCTATTTCCTCGTAGGCTCAAAACTCGGACTCGCTTCGCTTAGAAGCACGCTCGGTCTTCGGCCTCACTTCGCTTAGAAAGACGCTCGGCCTTCGGTCTCGCTTCGCTTAGAAGCATGCTCAGCCTTCGGCCTCGCTTCGCTTAGAAGTACGCTCGGCCTTCGGCCTCGCTTCGCTTAGAAGCATGCTCGGCCTTCGGCCTCGCTTTGCTTAGAAGTACGCTCGGCCTTCAGCCTCGCTTCGCTTAGAAGCACTCTTGGCCTTCGACCTATATAGCTCGGCCTGCAGCCTCGCCAGTATAGCTCGGCCTACGGCCTCGCAGGCTCTAATTTCGACCTATGGCCATTGTGAAAATTATGAACAATGCCGTCATCAAAAAATGGGTTCCATATTTCTAATTGGGGACTCTAAAAACCCTTAGATATCGATTTTCAGTCGAATTGGACCATTATTCCAGGAAGCCGCCATCTTGAATCCACCATCTTGAATTATAGACATTTCCGCCAAATTGCATTTCCAGTCCCGTAAAATATTAGTTCAAACCCCCCGTACCTATCCTTAACGGTTTAGGCGTTATAAGCATTTACATTTTGTATGGGCGCGATCGTCTTTTGTTCAGGAGGTGTGTTTTTTTTTTAATTTTTAGGAAATGCCCAGGGTGCTTGCCAATATTAGTTTTGGCACTAACTACCTATCTCTTTTAGTTTCCGAGAGCCGTCAAGCTGTTCCATCAGAAGGTTCAGATTCAGCTCCTTTCAGATGTCACTTAAGGACGTAAGACCACTGCCTATACTTTTCACTTACAAAGCCTCAGCGTTCCATCATGCCAACATGTCGAAAAACTACGATAAAATTTCCAGAGAAAAAAATTGTATGGCGGCCATGTTGAAAAATGACGTCATCAAAAAATGGATTTCATATTTCGAATTGGGGACTCTAAAAACCGTTAGATATCGATTTTCAGTTGGATCGGACTAATATTTAAGGTAGCCGCCATCTTGAATCCGCCATCTTGGAATTTTGACATATCACCCAAATTTCCCTTCCGGTCCCCTATCATATTAGTTAAAACACCTCATACCTATCTTTAACGGTTGCGGCGTTATAAGCATTTACATTTTGTATGGGAACGATCGTCTTTTGTTCGGGAGGTGTGTTTTTTTTTTAATTTTTGGCAGTTGCCCAAGGTGCTTGTCAATATTAGTTTTGGCACTTACCTCCTATCTCCTTTAGTTTCCGAGAGCCGTTGACCTGTTCTACCTGGTATTCCACTTTCAGCTCCATTCAGTTTCTCCTAAAGTCACCTATCGTAACCCCACATATAACCCTACAAAACCATAATCCCCATCACGCCCACTGGGAGAAACGATCCATTAAAGATACAAAAAAACATATGTATGGCGGCCATATTGAAAAATGACGTCATCAAAAAATGGTTTTCATATTTCGAATGTGGGACCCCAAAAACCCCCCGATACCAATTTTGAGCCGGATCGGACCAACTTTCAATTCGGCCGCCATTTTGAATCCGCCATCTTGGATTTTTGACACTTTCACCAAATTACCCTTCCGATTCCCTATGACATTTGGTCAAACACTTTATACTTATCTCAAACGGTTTAGGAATTATAAGCATTTACATTTTGTATGGGAGCGATCGTCTTTTGTTCGGGAGGTATGTTTTTTTTTTAATTTTTGGCAGTTGCCCAGGGTTTTGGTCATTTTTAGTTTTGGCACCTACCCCCCATCTTTTATAGTTTCCGAGAGCCGTTCACCTGTTCCATCAGACTTCAACAATCAGCACTTTTCGGATTTTTCCCCCACTCGAATTGAGCCCCACTACACTTTTCCCCTACATCTTCTATACCCCCCATTGCTCCTTCTAGGAGAACAAAGGGATCAGTCAGTCAGTCAGTACATGAATGGTAATCGAGCTTTATATAGTATAATAATAATAATAATAACTAGCTTTTTGGGCGGTGCGCGGGCCACGAGTGGCCCGCGTTTGTCCTTGTGCATTAGTTTTTGTAGCTAAACTTTAACCATTTGAACAGAAAAGTCAAAATGTTCATACAAGTTCAATTGCAGAAATTTTGCCTTTAATTACAGTTTAAGTCGGGACATAGAAGTCATTCGGAATTTTAATTTAAAAAAAACTGGTTCTTGTGTATGCTTGTTAAGGGATCTAACCCCTTAGTGCAGTGGTTATCGTGAGCAGTAGTCTTGGAGACCAGCTTGAGAGTTTGAAAAGTTATCTGCATTCAGTTGCGTAAAAAATCATAACTCCCATACAAGTTATAAAGCGAGCATTTTTCTTAGTGCAATTGAGGCTCAAGGATAGAGCGGTCAGCTGGAGTTAAAAAGAAAAAAAAGTGTGGTATAGTCGTAATATTGTAGATACATACCAGAATTCCGTTCAATTTTTGTTTAGGGGTTCTACTTCTAAGTGTGGTCGGTGGTAAATGTGTCACGAGAGTCGCCACAGGTGTCCAAGGAAACTTCCTTCGAGACCTTTTTTATTCAAGCTTCCTTTTCAATAACATGGTTGTCTGGAAGAGATCTTTCTGACCGATAAGACCGCCAATCGTAACACTTAATTTTAAGATTTTTATAGTTCAGTAATAGTATTCAATTACATTATCCTATTTATTTGTTAGTGATATTTTATAATGTGGTGTTGCAATAAAGAGTTAATCTATCTATCTATTTACCTAACTACATAGTTGCAGTAGAATTCTTCTCGAATGAGTTCATTTGGGGAATACTGCCACCATACCTGTTTCTACCCCGAAGCAGTAACGTTCGCAATATTGTGTTCTGGTTTTGAAGGGTATGGGTGCGGGTAAAATTACAGGCACATTGAGACTTAACAATGTCTAATTTTTACGTGCGCAATGCAGTTGTGAGGACATACGTCTGCTAAAGGCAGAGATTAGCACCTAACACCTGGGACTCTACGGTACTGGGTACCTACGAGTGTGTGAACATTATATTTTATAATAACATTGTTATTTCATTGATATTTAAATTTTCCTTATTTAAAACAGAATATCTATTTAGATATTTATACTGTAGGTACGAGTACTTTGGCATCTATAAGATGTAGAGGAATAATCTGTGAACTGCAGTGATAGGTTAGCTGTTAATTACGTATGTTTAAAATTTCTTTTTCTACCATAAAATGAATAAATATTAAAAGTATCATTCCATCCCACTACTTTTTGGATTTCAACTTTGTTAATAAGTAGATTATTTTTTCATAACTCCTGCACTACAAATTTACTCAAACTTTCGTCTCAAATTTGTAACAGAAATAATACTGACCATGACATAACAATTACTGATTTCACATGCTACTGTACCCTTACAGTACCTAACGCTTGCGCACTAATGATTCGCGGCAGAACACAGTAAGTAGAGTCCCTTGCATCTTACGTTTCGCAATTTAATAACATTCAAACAACGAAGGGAAAACTGTTTAATTCTGGCTTTTCATTAAATAAGTAGTAGGAAATAACCTGCTCACTTATTTCGGTATGCTACATTTCACAAATTAATTTTTCAATCAATCCGGCGCGGGGCGAGTTTACATTTCCTTAATTCCATGCGCAGGTAAAGGCATTGGTGACGGCGAGAGAGATGTATAAACACACACTTTTCGAAAGTGACGTTTTTAATATCATGATTTACCACAATTTCATTTCTTCCGCCACTGGCCAAGGAATATAGAACCATAGAGAATATGAGACAACTTCATTAACAGTAATTATGTAAGTACAGACATGCAGCAACTCACACAACACTTCCCACCACAATCACACTCTTAGGGGTATCAGACATTCCCTTTCAGTTCGTATATAATATCTTTGGACCGATTAAAACAATGGTTTAAGAGTAATCCTTTATGGATACCACCGGCCCCGGGGGGAGTACGGTGGTTATATTGGAGTCTCTGCCAGAAGGGCAGCATACCCACCAAACCTCTGCGGTGTTCCGTCACTGCCACTTTTGGCGGGAACGCGGGACAGATTTCGCACACGACCGCGAACCCGCCGCGGCTGACCGTTGCCGGACCCTTCTCTCTTGCAGCACGCCACAACACTTGGCGTGCCGCAACCGCCACGGAGGACTTAGCCCGCAAATGGACCCCAGACTCCCCCAAGTCTGGGCGCCCTAAGTCCCCCTACGATGGGTCAGGTGAGTAGCCCCACCGCCTGCTACTTCGGCCGCAGAGGATAGAGACAGCGGCGCCACTCAATACCGACAGTCCTCTTCCCCTGCGATCCTACACCGCAGCCCGCCTCAATTGCAGTGGCGCCCATACACCAACGCTACCTACAGTGACCACTCCCGTGTGGACCTGGAGGGCAAAGCCCATAGGAGCGGTCCCACTTCGGGCCTGCCAGCTATCGGCTATCACTGGCAGGCCCATTGGTTCCTCTTAGCTTCACCGTGGTGACCCAAGCCACGGCTACTGAGCCCCCCTCCACGGCAAGGCGGGAACACTCGGGGGGCGTTCATTAGCAACCCTGGACTGAGTGCATTACATTTCTGTATCTATGGATAAAATGAATCCGGTTTACTCAAAATTAAGTAAAAATAAATTAAAAGTAAATTTAAAAGATAACGTATGTTACCTACGTTATCTTCACGCTTACATATCCGCGTAGGGTTAGGCAGAGGTGTTATCAAACACGACCGCGAGGATTTAATTCTTGAATGCTGTCCTTTCATTGAGTAAGTAGTAATTAACTTTCCTACTTTGCCTTTTAAAACTTACTTCCTGAAGGAGGGTTACCTATGTTTTAAGGGTGTGTATGTACTTTTAGGCGGTGTACGTTTATTAGGTACTTAGTATCCGACGGCATGAAAGACGGTTATAATATATTAAGATGTGTGTACTCGTAAGATCTATAATTACGATCATTCTGCAGATAAAACGGTATAATAGATTTTTATCAACAACGATATTGTTAGGTTTGTCTTACACTCAAAACATATTATTATTTATCAATTGATACACCAAAACAAAAGTATCCTAAAATGTTTCCATTCTCAGACTCTTGCTCTTGCCCTGCTATCAGCGCAGGCTTGTAGTTCGGCGTCACACAGAGTTTTAGGATCAGACTCGTAAATTTCTAAACAAAGTTATAATAGTTTTACTCTTTGTATATACAGTCAAATTAGGGATTTTGCCAAGTCAAGTTAAGTCGCTCGCTTGAAATATTCAACGAAACATCAAAAGAGCTCTACTTTTTTTAATAAGCTTAGTTCTTATTCGATATGGAATATATATTTATATCTATATTTAGTTTATAACAATGAAAATATTCACGCCCTTATTCACGTTTATAATATAAGTGTGATATTTATAATCTCTTTGCAGACTGGTTGTTAACATGTGTGTTAATGTGTTTATAAAAAGTTTACGATTCCAATAATACGTCGATGTATACATATCTGTCAAGATTTTTGTACTGTAAGAACTTAAGTATTGCTACTTTTTAGTGGAAAAATACCTACCTATCTTTAATATCTATCTATAAATACTAAAACATAACGTTCAATGTGAGTTTCAGTTAAGTCTAAGGGTAAATTTCTTTAAAATAAATGTAGGCAGTATTGTGGTTTTATATCATCATATTATGTGCGTATCCATATCCAACCGTCCGTTGATGCTATTTGTCCGTTTGTCCATCTGTACGTCTGACTGTGTGTCTAAAATAGCTCTTAGTTTGACATGTAGTTATAGGTAGAGTAGGTAGAACTCGTGGAGACTTGTAACATGTGGAACACTGTTCCTTCTGTTGTGTCAAATAAACCAACACTTGCTTTTAAGTTTGCCAAGATATAAAATTGTTATTTTGAGTATTTTAATAAAATGGTGGTCACATCTAAGATTGGATTAGCTTCCCTATTTAGGACAAATCGATAACTTCCTAAATCAACTTCCTTATGTTAATACATAATCCTTCCTATACCGTGATAATAAACTCAAAATATTTATATATGAAACTGACGTATATTTATGTCTCTGAGACGCAAAAGGTTAATCATTTAACTTTACTTTCTAATTAATTTATTCATAAAGTTGGGCATCTGCAAACCAATTCTATTTTTCCAAAACGTTCAACTATCTATTCAGTTGCAACATCAGTTCGACTCCGTTGGATACTAACCCAAAAAGCTGTTCTACTATTTCTATGATGACAACTTGAAACGTAACGTCATCTTAAACGCTACTACCCATATATAAATATAATATACGGATATGCGTTAACGTCGCGGTCATGATCTATATAGTAATTTTTAAACTTTCGCGATTTGAACACATGTTTTAAATGTTTATCGGGACTTATCACGTATTATTTAATATAGGTAAAAATATGTACCTTTCGCTCGACGTTTCGACCATGTTACAATGGCCGTGGTCACGAGCTGACTGAAAACTGCGGGTGAGTCCGGCGAGAAGAGCGTGTGTTTTGTTCTCCTACCCTCACTTGATCTTGAAAAATCGCAGGGTTGTCACTACGACACACAACACTGGCGGTATCGGTAAATGACCTAGTACTTACAACGCGGTTTGTACACTTGCTCACTACGGGATTCCACGACGCCGCTAACTTAAATCCATCTTCCCGGTTGAAATTGCGATGTTTTCTAATTTCAACCGCTTCACGAACCATTCTTGAAAAATAATGTCGTTCAGTGGAGAGGACCTTCGGATCGTGGAGCTCGATCCAGTGACCGGATCCCGCCTCAAGCAAATGTTCTGCAATAGCCGACTTCTGTGTCTGGCGATTTTTGACGGCTGCGATATGTTCTTTGATTCTTTCAGCTATGGTACGCTTCGTTTGACCTATGTAGGAAATAACGCAGCTACAATCGACCTTGTACACACCAGGGGTCAAAGGAATAACGTCTTTCGGTGTCCTCATATGCCTCGCCAGCTTAGATAAGGGGGTATACACCGTCTTGATGGAGTACTCCTTCAGCAAAGTCCCTACCTTATCCGTTACTCCTTTAACGTAAGGCATGAAAGCCGGCTGCCGCTCGACGTCAGTCCCTCTCTTGTGACATCTGCGTCTCACCTGCCCGCGTTTAGTCACACTATAGCCATTCCTTTTAAGTACCTCCTGAACATGCCTTTTCTCAACCTCTACATGTTCAGGGTCACAGAGGGCGTCCGCTCTGTCCAACAGAGACCTGGCCACCTGCCACCTGACCTGGTAACATGGTCGAAACGTCGAGCGAAAGGTACATATTTTTACCTATATTAAATAATACGTGATAAGTTCCGATAAACATTTAAAACATGATCTATTTAGTTAACAGCATATTAGGTTTTAATTTAAAGTTTATTGTAACAATAGAAATCTAACTTAAATAGCACAATAAAAACGTATAAATGTCATCGTTCAGCTACAGTTCAGTTAAAGTTGGAGCAACATTTGGTTAGTAGAATTGGACCCAGCGGTTTGGCAACAATATCAAAGTCAACGGGTCATTGCCGTTACAAAGAATGGTAGTCGGTACCATGAAAGTACAAAAGTACCAATTTCCACAAGTTCTTTTACACTTTTCGGTGCTGAAATCGGTTCCATTTTGGGGTAAATATTTTTTTGCCATTTTAGTGACCCTTGCAACTTACTGATCGATTGTCATTAGCCGCCAATGATGATATTACCAAGAAAGGCGTGCACTCTTGACATCGGAGTCGTGGTTGAAGACGATGATTTTCTTTAAATATTTCAGCGCTATCCATTGCGGTCTTCTGCGTTTCGAGTGCTTTGGACTATGGAAGTTTCTGTTGCAGCTTTTATGATAGAGACATTAGTCCAAAACGCTGTCCAAGGGATTCATTTTTGTTTCTTAATATGTCCTTAGCACAGAGATAGACCTGTATGTATTGCAATAAAAGAGAGAAAATTACAAATTCTAGGATGAGAATCGAACACGCGTCTTCTGAGTTCGGTACAAATCCATGACTGATCCGAGCATTTATCTCTGTAATTAATTTTAACCATCATATTTTTTTGGGGGCAGATTACAAAATATCATTTCGCGCAGCCGTTAGAGATTAAAAAATATACGTGTTTGTCGAGTCATCGTTAGTTAATTTGTTTGTTGTGAAACAACTTTACATGTAATTAAGTTTTCACTATTACATGGAGGTGGTATCGATAGTAACTTGATGAAGAAGCTGATACATCCATGAGTATGAAATCTTTACAACAAAGTTAACTCAGGTTACATGGGGCGTTCCTTATATAATTAGGTACGAATAAGTAGGTACAACTCTTTTATTCAAAGGTTCCTTTTCCATAGCTTTTGGCATTCCAATTCTTTCTACTCTAATCGTACCAGTCTAAACACTGAAGTAATAATATATAGAGTATACAGACAGCATCTCAACCTTAAGTATATGTCTGAATAAAGTTGTTTCGTTACAAATACACAATACATATGTAAGACAACTTATTAAAATTGTAGATAATTTACAGTACCTTAGTCATATTGTAACTTCCAGTCTGAAGGATGACACCAATATAGAACGCGAGGCGCCTATAACAATATATTATGGCATTGTAGCGCTTCTGAAATGTTCACAGCCCCGAGTCGGCTCATTTCATTCCATCCAGAGGAAACGCATAGCATCCTTCATGTCCAGAGTAGACATAAGCAACAACACTGGCATCAGAAGTCTAGCGGATAGACTTGTACTGACTCCAATGTATAGAAGATGGATGGAGATCGAACTCTTACAAGAAAAAGCTGCGTCAAAACGCTAACATGAATACTGATGATCAGAATTAACACTGAAACTACTTTTACCTACTTCTGAAAATTGAACGTTTTAGATATTATTTTCAGCTATTACATCAGTATATAATATTATTATTTTAAATGCGAAAATATTTGTCGGTTCGTAATTAATTAGTTTGTTTGTTCTGCTCTACGCTTAAATTAGTAATAATAATAAAACGTAAATAATAATACGTTTATATTGGTCAGTATAAATATCAAAAATAAAAAATGGTCAGTTCGTACCTACCTACATAATTAATAATCCATCGAACTTTCTCAAAGTTGTTTACTGTAAAAGTAGTCAATTTAACGTTTTTTTTAAGTCAAGTCCTTCTCTTGATATTTATAAGGAAAAAGGAAGAAATGCTCGCCCTATTTCAATAAGCTAAGTTCTTATTCTATAAGTATGATTTTTTTATATGTATGTATAATCATAATATTATAATAAAACTAAGGTAGGTATAAGTACTAAAACATAACACTCAATGTGTGGTTTCAGTTAAGTCTTAGGGTAAAATTCTTTGAACTAAATGTGGTAGGCAATAGTGTGGTAGTATATCATTATATCCCTATCTATATCCAACCGTAGGTTGATGCTGTTTATCCGTTTGTCCATCTGTCCGTCTGACTGAGAGTCTGGTAGAGCAGGTAGATCGTCCACCGCCAATGTGGAAGACGTACTAAATAAGGTCGCAGGACTATCTTAGATGCATGCAGCTTCCAAATGGTCGTTCCGTATGCATGTCTTCAGCAGTAAACGTTTTACGTCTCATGTGATAATAAATGTAGGTAACCCTTGTTTGAAAATTTTATAATTCCATGTATATTTTTTCACATGGATGTATATATGTCGTAAAACCTACTAAGGAATTAGATTGCACTTCATTGTTCGGTACGTATTGGATTTAGTATGTACCAAGGCAATTAACTGGTTTTAATTTTGTTCGGCTAACTCCCACTACCATATAAATATACTTATTCCATCTACATCTTCACTTAAAGAAAACCAAATTACGTATCACACAATATAAACAATATAAACCTGCCTATTAAGTTTGACCTAGAGGAGGGTCGCAGTGCTTTTTACTTCCATTCTTTGGCATTAATATAAATTAAGATTGAAGAACTTTACAAATACGTTGGCATTCATTTTATTCACGGTGTACGTAAGTTCAACCATGTATTAGAGATTGTATCTAAACTATAGTGGCTACCTTTACGAAAGCTTCACAACTTTAATATGCAACATTTTATTTAATCTATTGTTTCCAATCTTCATTTTCCGCCCTAACTTAAGGAACAATTTAAAAGCGATATTCAATGCAGAACCACAAAACATCTTGACCATTAAATGTCTACTCATGTTTTTAGTTGCTGTAAGTTGTTAACTTTAAAAAACAGTCAAATTAGTGATTGTGTAAAGTCAAGTCTTTCTCTTGATATATTCCAAAGAGAATAGAGTATACATTTCTCAATAAGCTAGGTTGTAATTCTATATAGTTGAAAAAAATACTGTTCCAAGTGTGAACACCACACCACACTTTGTATTTATTTTAATTACATACATTGCAGCAAGCATCTCTACCATGATTAAGATCTTGTCCTTCGAAATCTGTGTATTATTGTCCGCTTGAAAGGCCTTTAAGCCTATTATATATATATTTATTGCTTAAAAGTAAGTAGTAGCTTAAGATATCTTCATTAGTTTTCCAGCTAACTGTGACACTTAAGCTTCTTGGAAGACGTTGCACCCTTTTTATGTCACTGAGTGGAGGTTGTCTGGACTCAAGTTTTTAAGAACAAACCCAAGTATACGAAGGAAATTAAACGGTTATTTGTAGCATGTCATATCAGTAGTACTCGTACTAATAGTTGTGTTCATGGTTATTAACATTACCTATGTTAACATGGATTGAAGATCATTGACATTTCGAAAAAAAGTTGGCGAAAGCTTGGCCTTCGAACTCGCCATGAAAGGCTTCTATTTCCTCGTGGGCACAAAACACGACCGCGCTTCGCTTAGAAGCACGCTCGGCCTTCGGCCTCGCTTTGCTTAGAAGCATGCTCGGCCTTTGACTTCGCTTCGCTTAGAAGTACGCTCGGCCTTCGGCCTCGCTTTGCTTAGAAGGGCGCTCGGCCTTCGGCTTCATTTCACTTAGGAGCTTACTCGGCCTTCGGCCTCGTTTCGCTTAGAAGCACGCTCGGCCTTCGGCCTCGCTTTGCTTAGAAGCATACTCGACCTTCGGTTTCGCTTCGCTTAGAAGCACGCTCGGCCTTCGGCCTCGCTTTGCTTAGAAGGACGCTTGACCTTCGGCTTCATTTCACTTAGGAGCTCACTCGGCCTTCGGCCTCGTTTCGCTTAGAAGAACGCTCGGCCTTCGACCTCACTTCACTTAGGAGCACACTCGGCCTTCGGCCTCGTTTCGCTTAGAAGGACGCTCGGCCTTCGGCCTCGCTTCTCTTAGAAGCACATTCGGCCTTCGGCCTCGTCAATATAGCTCGGCCTGCGGCCTCGCCATTTTGACCAATGCCGTCATCAAAAAATGGGTTTCATCTTTCTAATTAGGGACTCTTAAAACCCCTAGATATCGATTTTCAGTCGGATCAGACTAACATTTAAGGTAGCCGTCTATTTGAATCCGCCATCTTGGATTTTTGACATTTCAGCCAAATTGCAATTCCGTTCCCCTAAAACATTAGTTTAAAAACCCCGTACCTATCTTTAACGGTTGCGGCGTTATAAAGCATTTACATTTTGTATGGGTACGATCGTCTTTAGTTTGGGAGGTGTGTTTTTTTTTTAATTTTTTAGGAGATGCCCAGGGTGCTTGTCAATATTAGTTTTAGCACTTACCCCCTATCTCTTTTAGTTTCCAAGACCCGTCAAGCTGTTCCATCAGAAGGTTCAGATTTAGCTCATTTCAGATGTCACTTAAGGACGTAAGACGACTGCCTATACTTTCTACTTACAAAACCTCAGCGTTCCATTATGCCAACATCTAGAAAAAAAACAAATAAATTTTCAGGCAAAACATTTGTATGGCGGCCATGTTGAAAAATGACGTCATCAAAAAATGGATTTCATATTTCGAATTGGGGACTCTAAAAACCCTTAGATATCGATTTTCAGTCGGATCGGACTAATATTTAAGGTAGCCGCCATCTTGAATCCGCCATCTTGGATTTTTGACATATCACCCAAATTGCCCTTCCGGTCCCCTATCATATTAGTTAAAACACCTCTTACCTATCTTTAACGGTTGCGGCGTTATAAGCATTTCCATTTTGTATGGGAACGATCGTCTTTTGTTAGGGAGGTGTGTTTTTTTTTTAATTTTTAGAAAATGCCCAGGGTGCTTGTCAATATTAGTTTTGGCACTTACCCCCTATTTCTTTTAGTTTCCGAGAGCCGTTGACCAGTTCTACCTAGTATTCCACGTTCAGCTCAATTTAGTTTCTTCTAAAGTCACCTACCCTAACCGCACATACAACCTTACTAAAACATTAACCCCATCACGCCCACTGGGAGAAATTACCCATTGAAATTCCAAAAAAACATTTGTATGGCGGCCATATTGAAAAATGACGTCATCAAAAAATGGTTTTCATATTTCGAATGTGGGACCCCAAAAACCCCCCGATACCAATTTTGAGCCGGATCGGACCAACTTTCAAATCGGCCGCCATTTTGAATCCGCCATCTTGGATTTTTGACACTTTTACCAAATTACCCTTCCGATTCTCTATGACATTTGCTCAAACACTTTGTACTTATCTCAAACGGTTTAGGAATTATAAGCATTTACATTTTGTATGGGAGCGATCGTCTTTTGTTTGGTAGGCATGTGTTTTTTTTAATTTTTGGTAGTTGCCCAGGTTTTTGTTCATTTTTAGTTTTGACACCTACCCCCTATGATTTATAGTTTCCGAGAGCCGTTGACCTGTTCCACCACACTTCCACATTCAGCTCACCCAGTATTTTTCCTCTCAGTTTCAGAACCCCCCTTACACTTTTCCCCTACCTCTTCTATACCCCCCATTGCTCCATCATACCTAAACATTTCGGTCAGTCAGTCAGTGAGTGAGTGGTAATCCATCTTTATATAATGAGACTAGCTTTTTGGGCGGTGCGCGGGCCACGAGTGGCCCGCGTTTGTCCTTGTGCAGTATTTTTTTTTATTTAAACTTGTAACCATTTGAACAGAAAAGTAAAAATTTTCATACAAGTTCAATTGCAGAAATTTTGCCTTTAATTACAGTTTAAGTCGGGACATAGAGTCCTTGTGTATGTTTGTTAAGGGATCCAACCCCTTAGTGCAGTGGTTATCGTGAGCAGTAGTCTTGGAGGCCAGCTTGAGAGTTTGAAAAATTATCTGCATTCAGTTGCGTAAAAAATCATAACTCCCATACAAGTTATAAAGCGAGCTTTTCTCTTAGTGCAATTTAGGCTCAAGGATATAGCGGTCAGCTTGAGTTAAAAAGACAAAAAAGTGTGGTATAGTCGTTAGATTGTAGGTACACATACCAGAATTCTTTTAAATTTTTGTTTAGGGGCTCTACTTCTAAATGTGGTCGGTGGTAAATGTGTCACAAGAGTCTCCACAGGTGTCCAAGGAAACTTCCTTCAAGATCTTTTTTATTCAAGCTTCCTTTTCAATAACATGATTGCCTGGAAGATATCTTTCTGAACGATAAGACCGCCCATTGTAACTCTTAATTTTAAATTTTTATAATTGAGTAATTGGTTTTAATTATATTATCCTATTTATTTGTTAGTTATATTATATAATGTGGTGTTGCAAGAAAGGGTTTATCTATCTATTTACCTACTTACATAGTAGCAGTAGAACTCTTCGTGAATGAGGTCATCCGGGGAAGGCTGCCACCATATCATTTTCTTTCCTGAAGCAGTAACCTTCGCAATATTGTGTTCTGGTTTTGTAGGGTATGGGTGCAGGTAAAATACAGGCACATTGAGACTTAACAATGTCTTATGTTTACGTGCGCAATTCAGTTGCGAGGACATACGTCTGATAAAGGCAGAGGTTAGCACCTAACACCTGGTAGACCTCGTGCTTGTACCAGCTTTAAAAAAATACTTAAACTACTTGGTACCTCTACGGTACTGGGTACGAGTGTGTGAGCATTATATTTTATAATACGAGTAACTTTGTTATTCAATGATATCTAAATGATCATTATTTAAAACAGAATATATATTAAGATATTTATGCTGTAGGAACTTTGGCATCTATAAGATGTAAAGAAACAATTTGGAAACTGAAGTAACAGGTAAGCTGATAATTGCGTATTTTTTAAACTTCTTTTATCATGAAATGAATAAACATATAAAATATCATGCAATCACAACTTTTTTGATTTCAAATTTGTTAATAAGTAGATGAACACCTGCACGACAAATTTACTCAAACTTTTGTGTCATATTTGTAACAGAAATAATAATGATTTCACATGCTATAGTACCCTTACAGTACCTAACGCTTGCGCACTAATGATTCGCGGCACACACAGTGACACAGGAAGTAGAGTTCCTTGCTTCTTACGTTTCGCATTTCAATCGCATTCCAACGGCGAAGATAAAACTGTTTAATTCTGGCCTTTCATTAAATAAGTATGTAGTAGGAAATAACCTGGTCACTTATTTTGGTATGCCGAATTTCAAAAATTTATTTTACAATCAATCGGGCGCGGGGCGAGTTTACCCGTCCGCTCTTCCATTCGCAGGTAAAGTCATTTGATGAAGGCGAGAGAGATGTATAAACACACACTTCACGATAGTGACGTTTTTAATGTCATTGTTTACCACAATATTATTTCTTCGGCCACTGGCCAAGGAATATTGAACCATAGAGAATATGAGACAACTTCATTAACAGTAATTAAGTAAGTACAGACATGCAGCGTCTCACACCACACTTCCCACCACAATCACACTCTTAGGGGTATCAGACCTTTCCCTTACAGTTCGTATATAACATCTTTGGATCGATTAAAACATTGTTTTTCCGTTACAAAGTTACATTATCACTGAGTAACACACAAAATATTCAAAAATCGGAATTATTGACAATGCAGCAGAGTGATGTACTGCAGTATAATTATAGAAGACATCAATGTCTACAAAAAGTGCAATACGATATGTCTAACTATTACAGTTATGACAACAATAACTACTTTTCCGTGTTTATAAAACATGCAATATTAATGTGTACTTGGTTAATCTCTATCTACTCTTATAATAAAAAGGAAAGATTATAGTGTATGATGCTCGGCTGTTGATGAAAGTTCACACAGAAATAGACCGTAATCAATTTGCTACGCCGTAGCAAACCGTAGCAGCTATGGTATATCAATAATCCACGCAGACGGAGCCGCAAAAAAATGGAAGTCGATATTAAATTTACATATTGGACTTGTTATTTTATTTAATCTACCTTTTCCAACTTGCGTTTACCATTTCATTTCTTAAGGTAGGGAACCTTAAGAAATGCTTTGATTATTTATCAAATGAATGCTGTGGCTTTGTAACCCGCACGCTACGGCAAGCGAAGCCGCGAGAGGGTCAGTGAGTAAAATTAAATATGTGAAAGTTTGTGTCCGTGAATGTTTGTCACCAAGTATCTCCGTAGGTAACTAATAAAAAAGTTTAAATGAACTATGGAATAAAGATAGTTTAGTTTGTGAAATCACATAAACGCTTAAGTATTAAAAATCAAAGCCTGAGATGTTTAAACAGGGTGCCATGAAACTACTATGACTATGACTAATGTTTATATGGAAAATGTTATTCTTTTGACTCAAAACTCGTGAAGATAAACATGGACATAAAAAACAAAACATGTATTTATTTTATTCTTTGGTTTTGGTTTACTGAAAACTCTGTACAACTAAACTTTGAAATCTACCTATTTATCTTCTATACATATATATAAAAATTAACTCCTATTTTTCCTGGTAACGCTATAACTTGAGAATGGATAGAACAATCTCGCTAATTATTTTTTGTTGTGTTAATTATTGAATGCTGTCCTTTCATTGAGTAAGTAGTAATTAACTTTCCTACTTTGACTTTTAAAACTTACTTCCTGAAGGAGGGTTACCTATGTTTTAAGGGTGTATGTACTTTTAGGCGGTGTACGTTCATTAGGTTCTTAGTATCCGACGGCATGAAAGACGGTTATAATATTTTAGCATGTGTGTACTCGTAAGTAATTATATAATAATATATAAAATAATTATATAATAAGTAATTCTCGTAGAATGGTGGCCTCTTACAATCAAAATTTCACTGGAATCGATATTTTTAATTGTACTACTAATTGATTTAAGACGGCAGTTTATCAATTTCTTTTGTAGTTTGTACTACTTCTCCTGATTATTGTTTGTTGGTTAGTAGCCCTATGTGGCAAAGTAAATATTATTTAAGTAATTTGTGAATAGCGTCGTGGGCTATGTTATTATAAAATCTATGTTATGTGTAGAATCTATTATTGTATCTTTTATAATGTAGCTGTTTGCTGTTTCAAATAAATAAATAAGTAAGATCTATAATTACGATCATTCTGCAGATAAAACGGTATAATAGATTTTTATCAACAACGATATTGTTAGGTTTGTCTTACACTCCAAACATATCATTATTTATCAATTGATGCTCCAAAACAAAAGTATCCTAAAATGTTTCCATTCTCGGACTGTGCTCTTGCCCTGCTATCAGCGCAGGCTTGTAGTTTGGCGTCACACAGAGTTTTAGGATCAGTCTCGTAAATTTCTAAACAAAGTTATAATAGTTTTACCCTTTGTATATACAGTCAAATTAGGGATTTTGCCAAGTCAAGTTAGGTCGCTGGCTTGAAATATTCAACGAAACATTAAAAGAGCTCTACCTTTCTTAATAAGCTTAGTTCTTATTCGATATGGAATATATATTTATATCTATATTTAGTTTATAACAATGAAAATATTCACGACTTTATTCAAGTTTATAACATTAGTGTGATATTTATACTCTCTTTGCAGACTGGTTGTTAACATAACATGTGTGTTAATGTGTTTATAAAAACTTTACGATTCCAATAATACGTGGATTTATACATATCTGTCAAGATTTTTGTACTGTAAGAACTTAATTATTGCTATTTTATAGTAGAAAAATACCTACCTATCTTTAATATCTATCTATAAATACTTAAACATAACGCTTAATGTGGGTTTCAAATAAGTCTAAGGGTAAATTTCTTTAAAATAAATGTAGGCAGTATTGTGGTTTTATATCATCATATGTCCGTATTCATATCCAACCGTCCGTTGATGCTATTTGTCCGTTTGTCCATCTGTACGTCTGACTGTGTGTCTAAAATAGCTCTTAGTTTGACATGTAGTTGTAGGTAGAGTAGGTAGGACTCGTGGAGACTTGTAACATGTGGAACACTCTTCCTTCTGTTGTGTCAAATAAACCAACACTTGCTTTTAAGTTTGCCAAGATATACAATTTTTATTTTGAGTATTTTAATAAAATGGTGGTCACATCTAAGATTAGATTAGCTTCCCTATTTAGGACAAATCGATAACTTCCTAAATCAACTTCCTTATGTATTAATCCTTCCTATACCGTGATAATAAACTCAAAAGATTTATAAATGAAACTGACGTATATTTATATCTCTGAGACGCAAAAGGTTAATCCTTTAACGTTACTTTCTAATTAATTTATTCAAAAAGTCATTTGCAAACCAATTCTATTTTTCACAACGTTCAACTATCTATTCAGTTGCAACATCAGTTCGACTCCGTTGGATACTAACCCAAAAAGCTGTTCTACTATTTCTATGATGACAACTTGAAACGTAACGTCATCGTAAACGCTACTGCCTATATAAATATCTAATATACGGATATGCGTTAACGTCGCGGTCATGATCTATATAGTTAACAGCATATTAGGTTTTAATTTAAAGTTTATTGTTACAATAGAAACCTAACTTAAATAGCACAATAAAAAAAGTATAAATGTCATCGTTCAGCTACAGTTCAGTTAAATTTGGAGCAACATTTGGCTAGAATCGGACCCAGCGGTTTGGCAACAATATCAAAGTCAATGGGTCATTGCCGTTACAAAGAATGGTAGTCGGTACCATGAAAGTACAAAAGTACCAATTTCAACAAGTTCTTTTACACTTTTCGGTGCTGAAATCGGTTCCATTTTGGGGTAAATATTTTTTTTACCATTTTAGTGACCCTTGCAACTTACTGGTCGATTGTCATTAACCGCCAATGATAATATTACCAAGAAAGGCGTACTACTCTTCAGTTATTGGAGTGTAACGTGCTCATAGGAAAAGATTTATTGAAAATATTGTAGGAATCCATTTTAGTTATTGTTGCAGTTTCTCAAAACTTTCTGGGGATCCCATGAATTTATAAGAGGCAAGGCAAAATGCAAAAGGAAAAATTTTGGTTTTTTAATTAGATGGTTAGCACTTTTTTTTATTACGAGTATTTGACCTCAAAAATATGTATTATTGTGTAAGTAGCCGGCTACTGAATTGAATACCAGCGGTATTCAGGTATTTTATATTGCTCTTGAATACTACGCCTAAACAATAAAAATGTATACCAATGACTGTTTGAATGGACAAATGCGTGTTTTTATTATAATGATTTGGGATAGTACCTATTATTTAGTATAAAGCATTTTAGGGTGGGCTTTTTTAAGGTTTTTGATTCAGTTTATAAGAAAAATTATCGCTGTAAGGTACGGCCAACCTCCAGGTTCAGGCCGGTTTGATAATTTACTGAACTAAAAATGATTCAGTAAGTTATTAAACCGTATTATCTTATTGTTCAAGTCGTAACGCCTGCCTAGCGAGACCAAACTGTCAAATTATAGGACAAAAATAAATGAGCTTTGAGGGTGGGTATCAGTACTGCCCGCACACCCGTCGGAGTAGTAACGACCTCATAATATACATCAGTGTTATTTTTATTTACCATTTAATCGCAAAAATAACCCAACCTGGAATGGGTTTTGAACCCGCGTCTTCTGACAAACCGTATCCTAGGCCACCGAGACGATACCAAATCTATCGTATTTAATGTAACATTACTTACATGTAACAATCCCGTGTCAATCAATCAAGTTCAATCAAAAAGTAAGCTTGCAGTAAACATTTAAAAAACGATAAACTTTAGTGCGGTTTTAAATCTAAAAGCAAAATTATTTACTAAGTTTTCTATTAATTTACCACTATTCATGCCATATTATATACGCCTCTCTGCAGCCGCGAATTTTTTTCGCTATAAACTATAAAGAACAGACCACGGCAGTTAAAATCATTTTCAATGTATCTCGAGGGAATATAAAAATACAATACATGGACGGGTACTGAACCATCGTCATCTTCTGTGTTCAATCTGTGTTAATGTTATCCGCCCTAACTGCTAGGTTAGCGAAGCACACATTCAAGCTTGGAATAATAAATAAAAATAAAAATAAACAGTATTTTATTTCCAACTTACAATTACAATAAATAATTGCTATAAATATATATATTTTTAGAGTTAGCATTTAAATGGTCGCCTTTTCATGTGGTAACGGTATTGGTCCATCTTTGGTCTTTAAGACGCGCTACATGGCAAGCTTAGAATATATCTTCCTAATGGATTTTAATCCTCGTATTAGGGAATAAATTGCAAAATTTGGTTTCTTTAACCAAGCGTTAGTGCTTCAAAAGTCATATAATAAAAACTTGGGAAATTCAGACACATATACAACGTGATAAAACGTAATACATAACACTGAAACTACTTTTATTCCGCAAAACTGGCCATATGCGAAAAGACCTTTAGAGATCGGTAGCGATATTTCATATGCGAAAGTGTTTGTCGGTTCGTTGCTTGTTTGTTTGGCCTGCTTTTACATTCAAACTAACGAAACAATATTGATGGACTTTGGCACAAAGATAGCCTGTATATTGTATGGAGTCACTATACATATACCTGGTACAGCCAAATTTAAAGAAATTTGATTGGTTAGCTGGGTAGAAAAATATTTTATAAAACTTTTGAATAACATTTTATGTGATTACTTCTACAACTGAAGCGATTTAATTTAAACTTCAAACGCAAAAAGTGATAGCATCAATGATCTTTACATAAATTTTCAAACTAAAACTGATTATGTAGGATAATACATTTTCAGGCCGGTGCGGGATGGAGCGCACTGCTTTCTTATTATAATTCCTCCTTCTTCGTCGTTCACTCTTGACATCGGAGTCGTGGTTGAAGACGATGATTTTCTTTAAATATTTCAGCGCTATCCATTGCGGTCTTCTGCGTTTTGAGTGCTTTGGACTATGGAAGTTTCTTTTGCAGCTTTTATGACAGAGACATTAATCCGACACGCTGTCCAAGGGATTCATGATTTTTTGTTTCTTAATATGTCCATAGCACAGAGATAGACCTGTATGTATTGCAATAAAAGAAAGAAATTTACAAATTCTAGGATGATATTCAAACACGCGTCTTCTGAGCTCGATACAACTCCATGACTGATCCGAGCATTTATCTCTGTAATTAATTTTAACCATCATATTTTTTTGGGGGCAGATTGCAAAATATCATTTCGCTATGCAGCCGTTAGATTCAAAAATATACGTGTTTGTCGAGTCATCGTTAGTTAATTTGTTTGTTGTGAAACAATTTTACATGTAATTAAGTTTTCACTATTACATGGAGGTAGTATCGATAGTAACTTGATGAAGAAGCTGATACATCCATGAGTATGAAATCTTTGCAACAAAGTTAACTCAGATTACATGGGGCGTTCCTTATATAATTAGTTACGAATAAGTAGGTACAACTCTTTTATTCAAAGGTTCCTTTTCCATAGCTTTTGGCATTCCAATTATTTCTACCCTAATCGTACCAGTCTAAACACTGAAGTAATAATATATACACAGACAGCATCTCTACCTTAAGTATATGTCTGAATAAAGTTGTTTCGTTAATACATATGTAAGACAACTTATTAAAATTGTAGATAATTTACAGTACCTTAGTCATATTGTAACTTCCAGTCTGAAGGATGACGCCAATATAGAACGCGAGGCGCCTATTACAATATATTATGGCATTGTAGCGCTTATGAAATGTTCACAGCCCCGGGTCGGCTCATTTCATTCCATCCAGAGGAAACGCATAGCATCCTTCATGTCCAGAGTAGACATAAGCAACAACATTGGCATCAGAAGTCTAGCGGATAGACTTGTACTGACTCCAATGTATAGAAGATGGATGGAGATCGCCACCTAATCATTACTACTACCTATTATATATTCTTTTCCATTCAATATTTTGTTCTGAATTATTGATAATGTGTGAAATGAAAAACTATCCATACACTAACATAGAGGAATAAAACTTTGAACTATGTTGTAAGTAGACTCCTTACATCCTATAGCCTATAGCATTACACTTATACATAATAATCGGTACATTTAAAATATCATCGTGTAACAAAAAAATGTCACAGTACCTAAGCATATGGAATAGACTCTATTAGAATAGATAAATCTTTTAAGAAAAAGCTGCGTCAAATCACTAACATGAATACCGATGATCAGAATTAACACTGAAACTACTTTTACCTACTCCTGAAAACTGAACGTTTTAGATTATATTTTTAGCTATTACATCAGTATATTATAATAATAGTATTTTAAATGCGAAAATATTTGTCGGTTCGTAATTAATTAGTTTGTTTGTTCTGCTCTACGCTTAAATTAGTGAACCGATGTTCACAAATCTTGCCACATAGGTATCCCGTAACGGGAAGTCACTATAAACGCAAGAAGGTCCGCGGCTGAAAGGTAGTTTATAATATTTAAACCTTATCCGTAAATACTTGGATGTTGTAACATCGATTAAGGAATTAGATTGCATTAGCTCTCATGTGTGTGTTTGTACGCGTCTCTTGACCCCGTCGAAGCCTGTGTATATTGTGGACTGGTTTCAAATAGTTCAATCGTCAGCTGTGTTGCGGAGCCACACATAATACATTTATATTGGTCAGTATAAATATCAAAAATATGAAATGGTCAGTTCGTACCTACATACATAATTAATAATCCATCGAAACTTTTCAAAGTTGTTTACTGTAAAAGTAGTCAATTGAACGTTTTTTTCAAATCAAGTCCTTCTCTTGATATTTATAAGGAAAAATTAAAAATGCTTGCTCTTTTACAATCAGCTAAGTTCTTATTCTATAAGTATGATATTTTTATATGTATGTATGTCATTGTATTATACTAAAAGGTATATATATGGAGCTAAACGAAATATAGTAAGTACATTCTCATTACGTGGAGACAGATTTACAATTCAATTGTATGTACAAACAGCGTTTCTACCATAAATATCTCATAAACTTTTTACAAATCGTAACGCCTTTTAAGACTTGGGCATCCATTTTGTTAATACGGTCTGTGTAAACATTATATATATATTTTTTTGTATTTCTTGTTTTGATTCACACGAAACTCATTACAAGTAAACTTTAAAATAAATATTTAAACATGTAGTATAAGTTTGTTATCAAAGGATCCCTGGAGTTAAACTTTAGTAAAAGTAATTTTATGTAACGTAAATAATGATATACATATTTTAAACAAAACATACCATTATGTTCATGCTTACATATATCTTAGACAGGTAGGTTCATATATTTAAACACCCATACCAGGTACGTATAGGTACCATACTCGTATAAGGCCTTTTGTCACCTACAGGGCAGTGTTCCAGACAGTGTGAATTTCTCTGTCGGATAATTCCAACAACTGTTCTAACCGGGAATCAAACCTACAAACATTCCAAAGCCACTACACCAATGATAAATCTTAAAACAATATTTCTCATCATTGCTCATATTTATTCAATTCATTTGTGTGGCTTTGAATCTCGTAAACACTTTCTATAGGCACCCATCCAACCATCAATTTTTTTCTCTTAGTTGATTTTAACCGGTGTATGGGGATGTATTGCAACATTTGGTTTATCTAAGCAAGCATTAGCACTTAAAAACCATAATACTATGATAAATCTAAGGTATAAATACTAAAACATAACGCTCAATGTGTGGTTTCAGTTAAGTCTTAGGGTAAAATTCTTTGAACTAAATATGGTAGGATATCATTATATCCGTATTTATATCCAACCGTAGGTTGATGCTGTTTATCCGTTTGTCCATCTGTCCGTCTGACTGAGAGTCTGGTAGAGCAGGTGTGTCGTCCACCGACAGCTTCCATCTGGTCCTTCCGTATGCATGTCTTCAGCAGTAAAAGTTTTACGTCTCATGTGATAATAAATGTAGGTAACCCTTGTTTGAAAATTTTATACCTTACCTTTATCTTTATATTACGCCCCGTCTTGTTATTCCTGTATTTCCTCTTCATCCTAAGGTTGCCTGAAAGATATATTAGTGATAAGGCCACCCATTGTAACACTTTATTTTAAGCTTTCTTTTACTTTTATGTTATTTTTGTATATTAAGTGGTGTAACAATAAAGAATTATCTATCTATCTATCTATCTATCTATCGATTTCCTCGTGGGCACAAAACTCGACCGCGCTTCGCTTAAAAGCACGCTCGGCCTTTGGCCTCGCTTTGCTTAGAAGCATGCTCGGCCTTCGGCTTCGCTTCGCTTAGAAGTACGCTCGGCCTTCGGCCTCGCTTTGCTTAGAAGAATGCTCGGCCTTCGGCCTCGTTTTGCTTAGAAGCACGCTCGGCCTTCGGCCTCGCTTTGCTTAGAAGCACGCTCGGCCTTCGGCCTCGCTTTGCTAAGAAGAATGCTCGGCCTTCGGCCTCGTTTTGCTTAGAAGCACGCTCGGCCTTCGGCCTCGCTTTGCTTAGAAGGACGCTCAGCCTTCGGCCTCGTTTCGCTTAGAAGGACGCTCGGCCTTCGGCCTCGCTTCACTTAGAAACACATTCGGCCGTCGGCCTCGACAATATAGCTCGGCCTGCGGCCTCGCCATTATGACCAACGCCGTCATCAAAAAATGGGTTTCATCTTTCTAATTGGGGACTCTTAAAACCCCTAAATATCGATTTTCAGTCAGATCAGGCCATTATTCAAGGTAGCCGCCATGTTGAATCCGCCATCTTGGATTTTTGACATTTCCGCCAAATTGCATTTACGGTCCCCTAAAACATTAGTTCAAACCCTCCGTACCTATCTTTAACGGTTGAGGCGTTATAAGCATTTACATTTTGTATGGGCGCGATCGTCTTTTGTTTGGGAGGTGTGTTTTTTTTTTAATTTTTGGTAGTTGCCTAAGGTGCTTGTCAATATTAGTTTTAGCACTTACCCCCTATCTCTTTTAGTTTCCGAGAGCCGTCAAGCTGTTCCATCAGAAGGTTCAGATTCAGCTCATTTCATGTGTCATTTAAGGACGTAAGACCACTGCCTATACTTTTCACTTACAAAGCCTCAGCGTTCCATCATGGCAACATGTCGAAAAACAACGATAAAATTTCAGAAAAAAAAATTGTATGGCGGCCATGTTGAAAAATGACGTCATCAAAAAATGATTTTTATATTTATAATCGTAGAGTCGAAAAACGCCTAGATATCGATTTTCAGTCCGATCAGACCATTATTTAAGGTGGCAGCCATCTTGAATCCGCCATCTTGGATTTTTGTCATTTCAGCCAAATTGCAATTCCGGTCCCCTAAAACATTAATTCAAACACCCCATACCTATCTTTAATGGTTGCGGCGTTATAAGCATTTACATTTTGTATGGGCGCGATCGTCTTTTGTTCGGGAGGTGTGTTTTTTTTTTATTTCTTAGAAAATGCTTAGGGTGTTTTTCAACATTAGTTCTGGCACTTACCCCCTATCTCTTTTAGTTTCCGAGAGCCGTTGACCTGTTCTACCTGGTGTTCCACATTCAGCTTAATTCCATTTTTTCTGAAATCATCAAACCTAACCCTACATTTAACGCTACAAAACCATAATCCCCATCAAGCCCACTTGGAGAAATAATTCGTTGAAGTTCCGAAAAAACATATGTATGGCGGCCATATTGAAAAATGACGTCATCAAAAAATGGATTTCGTATTTGGAATGTGGGACCCCAAAAACCCCCTGATACGAATTTTGAGCCGGATCGGACCAACTTTCAATTTCGGCCGCCATTTTGAATCCGCCATTTTTTATTTTTGACACTTCCACCAAATTACCCTTCTAATTCCCTATGACATTTGGTCAAACACTTTATACTTATCTCAAACGGTTTAGGAGTTTTAAGCATTTACATTTTGTATGGGAGCGATCGTCTTTTGTTTGGGGGGTATGTTTTTTTTTAAATTTTTGGCAGTTGTTCAGGGTTTTGGTCATTTTTAGTTTTGGCACCTACCCCTTATCTATTATAGTTTCCGAGAGCCGTTCACCTGTTCCATCAGATTTCCACATTCAGCACTTTCAGCATTTTTCCCCCACTCGAATTGAGCCCCCCTACCTTTTTCCCCTACATCTTCTATACCCTTCATTGCTCCTTCTATGAGAACAAAGGGGTCAGTGAGTCAGTCAATCAGTGGTAATCGAGCTTTATATAATATGACTAGGTGTTGGGCGGTGCGCGGGCCACGAGTGGCCCGCGTTTGCCCTTGTGCATTAGTTTTTGGTCATCAAACTTTTAACCATTTGAACAGAAAAGTAAAAATTGTCATACAAGTTCAATTACAGAAATTTTGCCTCTAAATACAGTTGAAGTCGGGGCATAGAAGCCATTCGGAATTTTTATTTTAAAAAAACTGGTCCTTGTGTATGCTTGTTAAGGGATTCAACCCCTTAGTGCAGTGGTTAACGTGAGCAGTTGCCTTGGAGACCAGCTTGAGAGGTGGAAAAATGATCTGCATTCAGTTATGTAAAAAATCATAACTCCCATACAAGTTACAAAGCGAGCATTTCTCTTAGAGCAATTGAGGCTCAAGGATAGAGCGGTTAGCTTGAGTTAAAAAGACAAAAAAGTGTGGTATAGTCGTTAGATTGTAAATAGTAGTACATACCAGAATTCTTTTCAATTTTTTACTTCTTAGTGTGGTCGGTGGTAAATGTGTCACAAGAGTCTCCACAGGTGTCCAAGGAAACTTCCTTCGAGATCTTTTTTATTCAAGCTTCCTTTACAATAACATGATTGTTTGGAAGAGATCGCTCTGACCGATAAGACCGCCCATTGTGACACTTAATTCTAAGTTTTTTATTGTTGAGTAATAGTATTCAATTATATTAAGCCATTCATACCAACAGCTAATTTTAATTAATTTGTCTGGAAGATATTTTATAGGTGAATCATACTCGTAAAGCCATGTTATTATATTGAATCATATTATTGTAAGCAATTACATAAAATTTAAGTACCTATATATTTTCAATAAACAATAACAATGTGAAAATACCTGTGTTTGGATTGAACTCCTACGTGACAATTCTCTTGAACCGATGTATTTTAAAATTTTAACACAAGTAGTAATGTCCGTAAAGTAGTACTTCTAATAGAAAACTAATCTGATGTCGGATAATATTTTCAAAGCAAGGCGGTGCACGCATTATGCTTATTAAAATATTTATAAAGCGAAAGCGTATTTGTCGCTTCGTAGTTTATTGTTTGTTCGTTCTTCTTTTATGCTTAAGCCGCTAAACTGGTGTTGATGAAAGTTCACACAGAAATAGACCGCAAAACAATGTGCTTCGGTATATAAAATATCCACGCAGACGGAGCCGCAAACTCTATGATATTTGAACCATGCTTGCCATATCTTACATCAGTGTATGTTACGAGTAATGACTTATGGCTCTGTTATCTAACTATGGTCCTCATAATATGTAAGCTTAAAATCGTACAATTCGTTACAACAATCGTACAAGTCTGTGCTCTGAGTCACAGTACGTGATTGAATCAGAAATGAGATGAGCCGTAGGACCTGTCGTAGAACAAGTCGCTCGCCTGACGTCATGCATCACGCTTGCACATACAATCCATATCCATTGCAATACATAATTTTAAACTGCAACAGTTAAAAACCCTGCACGGCAAAGCACTGCGCTCGGCATCCTGATTTATGCAAATGTTAACTCTCTTGCCTTGTAATTTTGCTGGAAACATTCACCAAAACACAGTAATATTTGCACACTACTGCTTCACCGTTGAATAACTGCCAAAGGAACTTTTCCATGCTGACTCTGGCAAAGTCCTACTGCTAAATATAAATAATTATTCTCACCCAAATAAATTTATGTATAGCTCATAAATTTAATTAGTTAAGTATCCATCTTTCATGTCCGTATCTATCCATCAGTCAGTTAATGCTGTTTTGTCTTGGATCCATCTAAACTATACTATATTATGACTTTGCTCTGACCGGATAGGTACTTCGCGTTTTTTCTCCATGTGTCCGTCTGCCCGTCTGTCCGTCCAAACGCAAAAAAAAAACAAAATAAGACGCACTTTATACACAGTATTCACATCCACCTAAGCACGCTGTATTTTTTCTCGTGAAAGTGTGTGGTACCGTAAAAACAGTATTAATTAAGAATGTAACACGGCTCCTTTTTTATATATACCCTATATTTATATAATATATAATATATTTTGCAAATTTACGTTATAATTAAAGTGGTAGTAAAAAAGGATCACTCAAAACTTGGTAAAAATAAACTATACCAAAAAAATGTATACTCGTTATTTTTAAACAAATGATAACAAATCGTCAAATACCTGTATATTTCACGATTTGTTATCTTGCGTTGCTATCCGCGAAGAGGTGAGCAACAGTGTTTGAAACACCTGTGTTTTGTCGGATATTTTTTTGATCCCATGCAATAGGAGGCGAGCCTATTGCCACCTACGAGACACTGTTCCAGACTCCGGACTGCTATTGAGAATTACTTTGCCAGAAAATCCCACGACCCCGAGATTCCAAAACAGCGCTTCCATCAATTCTAGACCAAACGAGCAAGGCCGCTGGCTGGATAGCTAGTTTATACATCTGTATACTCAAGGTACTCACTTATAATATACAATATGTAATCAGTAACAACTCTTTTATTAAATCGACCTTAAACATACCTTTTTTTTATTCATTTCTACCTACTTACCGTACCAGTAGTAATGTAAGCAGTAATATTCGCAATACTGTGGTTTGGAATGAAAGGTATGGATGACTTAACTTTTCTGTGTCTCAGAATTACAGGCGCAGTACCAGCCGCAAAGGTTGCCACTTAATACCAGGTGGGCTTCGTGCATATGCGGACTCCTAAAAACACAAAGAAAAAACCCTAACCTATATACTTGTTAGTAATCTTAGTACGGGGGTATGACTGTGTGAACATTATTCATAATAACTTGCAATTTGTTTTTATTGGCAAACAGACGGGCGGCTAAGTGATCACTGTTGCCCAGGACCATCCGCAATACGAGAAGTCTCGAGGTTGAGTTGCCAGCCTTTGAGGAAGCAATTCAGGCCATTCCAATGATACCTCATTTAAAACATAATATATCTGAATATATTTAATCGTTAGGAACTTGGGCATCCATATTGCAATGTGAATGTGAGCAGGGCACATAACACGCCAAACTGATGGCTGATAGAGCCAGATGGTTCTGGAACCCTGCATGGCACTGAACGCTTCGCTTTTGCAGTGGAGATTACAGACCAGCAAGCGCAGCGTGGGTCGTCCACCGATAAATTGGAGATCAAACGACCTCATAAACGTCTCAAGAAGACGTTGGATACGAGCCGCTTCCATCTCGTCCTTTCATAAATCTATGGGAGATGCTCATCTTTAGCAGTGGACATCTTACGGCTGAATTGATAGTAGTGAGATCCTGGTATAAAATTTGATTGTTTCTTGTATGTATATATCGACATTCCACGTGGATGTATGTCGGTTCAAGCCTCATATCTAAATATATTACATAAATAAATTCAGCTCCCAAACGTAAATCTTGTAAAAATGTTCGCATAAAAATTTATGTTTTGTTCATCTTTTATTTCACACACTGTTTCTTTTATTATTCACATTTGTAAAAATGTCACTCTCACAACAATTTATTACCAAATAATAAAAAGTACGTCAAGTATTGTGTCTGTAGGTAATATTATTTGTGCACTACTCTATCTTTAGTCATAAACCACAAGCCACAATTATTCATTACTTAGTTTCAAACGCTTCGCCGGCCGCTACCGCGGCATGCTCGCTTTGCTCGCTCGGCTTGCGCGTAGTTTTGTAACAGTTCAAACCGAACCTAACCTAGGGTTGGATAATAAATTAAGTGTCGGTGAAATGCAGGGATACCTTTCGTATGCCATATTCTAATAACTTATGAGTCCTGCATGTTAGAAAACCATTTGTTATAGCGCAGGCACTCATACAAACACCGCAGCAAAATAATGAATTATTTCAGTTAATTTTTCAACATCTCCGAATGTTTTTACCTCTTCAAACTAAGGTAACACTGTGGCTCTCTTTTCAGACTCATACTCAATTATTTATTGCAGTCGTATGTATATTTTTATAGATCTTAAGGTTATGGTAGTAATAAAGGCACTATTCGTGTGTAGCAATAATAGAGGTATAATACTAAGAACGGGCCGACTCATTTATGTTACTCTAAATAATTTAACATTTATCAAAATAATTATTTATCAACATTTAAAATAAATGCATCAATCGTTCATGACTTCTTCCAAGTTACGGTAGCATTTTTTTAGTAGTAAGTTGTTTAATTGCTTTGTAAAAATATAATGCCTCTCTTTCTAGCTTTTAAGTCATAAGGTATTTGATAAAGTAAGTATTTATTGACATAACATTTTTAATTTTGGTATAGGCACTACCAATTTTTATTAAATCTTGTTGGATACTTTCAAAAAATGTGGGTATTTTATAAACAAACTATTTACTGTCATACCTTGTCTATACAAAATAACTATTTGATAAATAAGAACGCCTCCAAAACGTTTGAATCCATTTTATCGAGTGTCTGCAAGCTTACTTTCGACCATGAGCGACTCCACGACTCTCATGCTATGCCTTGCATCTACAATATTCAATCGGTTTTCTTATCTCTATGTTACGGAACGCTCTAACTATTAAATACCTCATGATATACAAAAGGAATAAGAACAACCACATCAAAAATAAACCCTAATATATTTTCTATTTTTTTAAATTACCCTTAAGCCTATAGTAATTTGATTTGATGCATTATGAAAAATAACATACCTACCATTAGATTCGCCTTAGCCACGCAAATGTCATTACATTTATTATCTCTCAATAAATCAAATATATAGTTTGCTTTTATAATATTTACATACTGCACAAAAAAAATAACAAAACAATGGTGCACCAAAAGAAAAATCTCCTAAATTTTTGCGTGACTTATAGAATCAGCCTCGCAAAATGTTTAAACAAAGTTATCTTCATTTTCCCCAACCTTCATGCGCTGCCTTCCGCCTCAAGTACTCGTACCAGAAGCCTTCGGCTCTCCTATCTTTGTTCAGTGTGATCAGTGTTTATTTATGACACTGAACATGGTCACTGTCATAGGTGAACATAGTCTTAGTTGTAAGGTATTTTATAAAACTTTTCATAAAATAGCAAGCGATTACCACCCTACCTACCATGCTCTACATAAAACATATATACACTATCATCAACTAATATTAAATTGTAAAAGTACTCGAGACTTCAAATGGATTTATAAATGGAAGTTTGCTACTCCTACACGAAAAACACCTGAACTGATTTATGTAAAATTTTGAACAGAAGTAGTCTTTTACAACGCTTGTACTTTTACAACTGAAAAAACTGTAGTAAAATTTTCAGGGCACGCAGCTTGCTTATTATAATCAGTGATGTCTGTTCGGCACGCTCACTTCGCTCGCTTGGCTTGCACGTACTTTTTCGCAGTTTAAATTTAACCTAACCTAAGGTTGCAGCCACAATCATTCATAAATATAATAAGTATTAACTACTTGTTTGTGATTGAAAATTAATTTATTTAAAGTGAGTAAAAAGTTGTTTTCAAACATTTGATAACTAATCCTATTAATATTATAAACGTGAAAGTTTGTATGTATGGATGTATGGATGTTTGTTACTCTTTCACGCACAAACGGGGGGGCTAATGTTGATGAAATTTGGTATGGGGGTAGATGAGGCGCTGGATTAACACATAGGATACTTTTCATCATCATCATCATCATCATCCATCACCACGCGGGTGAAACCGCGGGGCGCAGCTAGTGTAATTATAAAAGGAAATACCTAAAAATGGAACTGACTTCAACACCTAAAAGTGTGACATAACTTGTTGAAAGTCAGTACCATTATAGTTCAAAAGTAGTTATTATCAGAATAGTTTGCGCATGGTACCGACTTTAACATGTTATTCTCACTTTTTGGTGTTGAAGTCGAATAATTTTTGTTAGTGAGCCTTGCTACTTACGTGATATATTGTTTTTGACCGTCAATGATGACATCGTTAAGATAGGCGATCGATAATATAGCACTTTCCAGTAATTGGAATGTAACTCAAAAACTGTTTCACACAATTTCATGAAATTTAAATGGGTAGTCCCATTTAAATTACTCACATATATACCCACGGAAGTATACTCTACCAAACCAAAAAAAAATAACTTTAAGAATCGGTGCATAAATGGGGGAGAAACGGTTAACATACCAAAAAAAACGTGCAATGGAACATATAAGCTCCTCCTTTTTTGAAGTCGGTTACAAAGAATAGTATGTCAAACAATCTACGAAGAAAGACTATTATTTATTCGTAGCAAACAATACATTATTAAATGTGATATATCTGAAGTTATTGGATATTGTAAATTAAAGAAAATTTTAGAATTATCATTTAATTAGATGAACCATTATATTAAAATTTAAATTATATTAATTATTTTAGATTAATTAAAAGAAGTACTGCTTAATAAAAATGCTGTTTCACGTATGGTTTTCTACATGGATGTATTGAATAAGAACTTATGGTAACGTGAACCGGCCCTTACATGGATTCAGGTTTCAAGTAATAAACCTAAGTTTATTTACAGTAATAATTAGATTTAGTAAACCATCCTTGTAGAAATCCAACGCACAGATACCTTCAATGCACTGCTGTTTTTACGGCAGCGTGAAAATTTTTGATACTTACTGTGTACCTTAGTCATGTCAAGATATTAGTTTACTTTACTTTAGTTTAAATCTTCCAAAATAATTTCCAATTTTTTAAATACATTCTTATGTCAGTTAAACAGACCAGCTTGGTCGTCTTCAAGTGATATTCTGCATTGCATAATGAGAATATTCACAGACACAGACACAGAATATTTTGTCGTCTGTGAACTCCTGTCGATCGGTTTCCAAGGGCAGAGTTCTCGTTAAGTGATGACATCTTTTTCAAAATTATTTTTACTGACTTTCTTTGCTTGGTAAGGATGTTAAAATCACAGAGATACGCAATGTCCTCCATCTAGTTTACTTTTTCACGTTTGAGTAAAGAAGAAATATATGTTTGTTTGTTTGAATTGAATACGCTCCGAAACTTCTCCACCGATATGAAAAATCTTTCACCTTAAGAACCCTACGTTATCTCTGATGAACAAAGGCGCTAGAATATTAAATAAAAGTGTAGGATCCTTGTGAAAACTTCGATAATGTAACCAAAGGTGTGAAAAAAACAAATAAATCCATATAAAGCGTACGCTGGGGGAACTATTGAAAATAGAGCATAGTGGTGTACTTCCGTTTTGTAGTAGACATCAATACGAGTATCTACAAAAATCTCCGGAATGATGACTATGACTAACTAATACAGTTTTGTCACAATAACTAATAGTATTTTTCCTTGTTAAAATATGCAATAGTAACGCTGAAAAATCTGTATATTGTGTACGCTGCGGACACTATTGACAATATACCACAGTTGTTTAGACATAATCAATATTTACAAAAAAGTCCGCGTTACCATATGTCTAATTATTACAATTATATCACATATATATGCTTAGTGTTCCATCCAAATGGGAGCTATGAATAAGATCTGCTCTAAGTGTACCTTATACTGCCAAAAAATTGGGCCAATTAACCTAATCCTATGTGTTGTGAAAAAAGTCTCTCCAATATTCAGCAGCCGCCTCAGACAATAACAAATCTTTGACAAATAATCATTCACTGTCTGGATATTTTTAACCAACATACGTGAACCTATCGCTCCTCCTTGCTTTGCTCGTCGTTGCACGTATATTATACTTTGCTCAGACCAAATAATCCACAAAAGGAATGTTTAATTTGGTATGCAATTATTATATTTCACAGACAGTTTGTTAATTTTATAGCATAGTGATTAGTCATATTAGACATTGGTGTTGATAACGATGAATTATGTTAGCTATTATATTGGTTTACCGTTAAACAGTTAAGTACTTCGTACCTTGTTATTATGTCTATATTTGAGTACAAATGACTTGAAGCCGAATTGGAACGCCACCCAAATAGTTGTATGTGGTCGAAGTATACACTTTTGTTACTTCTATAAGTTTTACATTTTTTACGCAACTGAATGCAGAACATTTTTGAACCACTCAAGCTGGTCTTAGTTAAGTATAAGTAAATAAGTATCCAAGTTTGTTTGAATGTAGTACTTACATTAACATTTGTAGGATTGTTCTAATATATAGGTATAGTTAACAAAAAGTATAAACATGCACGCAGAAACCTAGTACGAAAGTGTGCTGAAAGACACCTGAGTCAGCTTCTGCATACTGACTGTCTTCGTTATGAAATTGTTAAGTAACGGCGACTATCCTCAGCTTAGAAAACATAATTGCCGTAACGCATTGTTGATATATCTTTGGCGAAACTGCTTAAAATCCCGTTTGAACCTGTGGTTAACCACTTCCACTAACTAAAGGTTACTATGTAAAACACATAAATGCAATACATCACGTATGAATAGCAATACTTGGCTATTACCGAAACTATCATGTTTAATAGATAATTAATCTGGAAAGAATTATATTTTGAATTTGGCGCCATAGTAATTTTTAAATATACCTATCTAACTATGTAACATACATAGCTGTTGGAAGGACCAGGATTTGCATTATCCTTTGTTCTTTCATGCTCAAACTTCTAAATCTTCATGGGCATTGAAGATCATTGGTTACCTACATTTATTATTATATGAGACGTAAAACTTTTACTACTGAAGATATGCATACGGAAGGACCAGATGGAAGCTGCATGCATCCAAGATAGTCCTGCGACCTTATTTAGTACGTCTTCCACATTGGCAGTGGACGATCTACCTGCTCTACCAGACTCTCAGTCAGACGGACAGATGGACAAACGGATAAACAGCATCAACCTACGGTTGGATATAGATAGGGATATAATGATATACTACCACACTATTGTTCAAAGAATTTTACCCTAAGACTTAACTGAAACCACACATTGAGTGTTATGTTTTAGTATGTATACCTTAGTTTTATTATAATATTATGATTTTAAGTGCTAATGCTTGCTTAGATATACCAAATGTTGCAATACATCACCATACACCGGTTAAAATCAACTAAGAGAAAAAAATGATGGTTGGATGGGTGCCTATAGAAAGTGTCTAAGATTCAAAGCCACACAAATGAATTGAATGAATATGAGCAATGATGAGAAATATTGTTTTAAGATTTATCGTTGGTGAGTGGTGGCTTTGGAATGTATGTAGGTTTGATTCCCGGTTAGGACAGTTGGAATTTTCCAACAGAGCAATTCACACTGTCTGGAACACTGCCCTGTAGGTGACAAAAGGCCTTATACGAGTATGGTACCTATACGTACCTGGTATGGGTGTTTGATAAATACATGAACCTACCTGTCTAAGATATGTAAGCATGAACATAATGGTATGTTTTGTTTCAAATATGTATATCATTATTTACGTTACATATAAATTACTTTTACTAAAGTTAAACTCCAGGGATCCTTTGAAAACAAACTTATACTACATGTTTAAACATTTATTTTAAAGTTTACTTGTAATGAGTTTCGTGTGAATCAAAACAAGAAATACAAAAAAAATTATATATAATGTTTACACAGACCGTATTAACAAAATGGATGCCCAAGTCTTAAAAGGCGTTACGATTTGGAAAAAGTTTATGAGATATTTATGGTAGAAACGCTGTTTGTACATACAATTGAATTGTAAAACATTCTCCACGTAATGAGAATGTACTTACTATATTTCGTTTAGCTCCATATATATACCTTTTAGTATAATACAATGACATACATACATATAAAAATATCATACTTATAGAATAAGAACTTAGCTGATTGAAAAAGAGCAAGCATTTGTAATTTTTCCTTATCTTTTAATCGCTATGCAGCCGTTAGAGATTCAAAAATATACGTGTTTGTCGAGTCATCGTTAGTTAATTTGTTTGTTGTGAAACAACTTTACATGTTATTAAGTTTTCACTATTACATGGAACACACTATTACATTAATGGACAGTGGTATCGATAGTAACTTGATGAAGAAGCTGATACATCCATGAGTATGAAATCTTTGCAACAAAGTTAACTCAGGTTACATGGGACGTTCCTTATATAATTAGGTACGAATAAGTAGGTACAACTATTTTATTCAAAGGTTCCTTTTCCATAGCTTTTGGCCTTCCAATACTTTCTACCCTAATCGTACCAGTCTAAACACTGAAGTAATAATATATAGAGTATACAGACAGCATCTCAACCTTAAGTATATGTCTGAATAAAGTTGTTTCGTTAATACATATGTAAGACAACATATTAAAATTGTAGATAATTTACAGTACCTTAGTCATATTGTAATTTCCAGTCTGAAGGATGACGCCAATATAGAACCCGAGGCGCCTATAACAATATATTATTGCATTGTAGCGCTCCTGAAATGTTCACAGCCCCGAATCGGCTCATTTCATTCCATCCAGAGGAAACGCATAGCATCCTTCATGTCCAGAGTAGACATAAGCAACTACACTGGCATCAGAAGTCTAGCGGATAGACTTGTACTGACTCTAATGTATAGAAGATGGATGGAGATCGAACTCTTACAAGAAAAAGCTGCGTCAAATCGCTAACATGAATACTGATGATCAGAATTAACACTGAAACTACTTTTACCTACTCCTGAAAACTGAACATTTAGATATTATTTTCAGCTATTACATCAGTATATAATATTATTATTTTAAATGCTAATATATTTGTCGGTTCGTAATTAATTAGTTTGTTTGTTCTGCTCTACGCTTAAATTAGTGAGCCGATGTTCACGAATCTTGCCACATAGGTATCCTGTAACGGGAAGTCACTATAAACGCAAGAAGGTCCGCGGGTGAAAGGTAGTTTATAATATTTAAACCTTATCCGTAAATACTTGGATGTTGTAACATCGATTAAGGAATTAGATTGCATTAGCTCTCATGTGTGTGTTTGTACGCGTCTCTTGACCCCGTCGAAGCCTGTGTATATTGTGGACTGGTTGCAAATAGTTCAATCATCAGCTGTGTTGCGGAGCCACAAATAATACGTTTATATTGGTCAGTATAAATATCAAAAATAAGAAATGGTCAGTTCGTACCTACCTACATAATTAATAATCCATCGAACTTTCTCAAAGTTGTTTACTGTAAAAGTAGTCAATTTAACGTTTTTTTTAAGTCAAGTCCTTCTCTTGATATTTATAAGGAAAAATGAAGAAATGCTCGCCCTATTTCAATAAGCTAAGTTCTTATTCTGTAAGCATGATTTTTTTATATGTATGTATGTCATTGTATTATACTAAAAGGTATAATATAGTAAGTACATTCTCATTACATGGAGAATATTTTACAGTTCAATTGTATGTACAAACAGCGTCTCTACCATAAAGATCTCTTAAGATTTTTACAAATCGTAACGCCTTTTAAGACTTGGGCATCCATTTTGTTAATACGGTCTGTGTAGTAAACATTATATATCATTTTTTGTATTTCTTGTTTTGATTCACACGAAACTCATTACAAGTAAACTTTAAAATAAATATTTAAACATGTACTATAAGTTTGTTTTCAAAGGATCCCTTGAGTTTAACTTTAGTAAAAGTAATTTATATGTAACTTAAATAATGATATACATATTTTAAACAAAACATACCATCATGTTCATGCTTACATATCTTAGACAGGTAGGTACATGTATTTATCAAACACCCATACCAGGTACGTATTGGTCCCATACTCGTATAAGGCCTTTTGTCACCTATAGGGCAGTGTTCCAGACAGTGTGAATTTCTTTGTCGGAAAATTCCAACAACTGTCCTAACCGGGAATCAAACCTACAAACATTCCAAAGCCACCACTATACCAACGATAAATCTTAAAACAATATTTCTCATCATTGCTCACATTTATTCAGTTCATTTGTGTGGCTTTGAATCTCGTAAACACTTTCTATAGGCACCCATTCAACCATATTTTTTTTCTCTTAGTTGATTTTAACCGGTGTATGGTGATGTATTGCAACATTTGGTATATCTAAGCAAGCATTAGCACTTAAAATTATAATATTATAATAAAACTAAGGTATAAATACTAAAACATAACACTCAATGTGTGGTTTCAGTTAAGTCTTAGGGTAAAATTCTTTGAACAATAGTGTGGTATTATATCATTATATCCCTATCTATATCCAACCGTAGGTTGATGCTGTTTATCCGTTTGTCCATCTGCCCGTCTGACTGAGAGTCTGGTAGAGCAGGTAGATCGTCCACCGCCAATGTGGAAGACGTACTAAATAAGGTCGCAGGACTATCTTGGATGCATGCAGCTTCCAAATGGTCCTTCCGTATGCATGTCTTCAGCAGTAAAAGTTTTACATCTCATGTGATAATAAATGTAGGTAACCCTTGTTTGAAAATTTTATTATTCCATGTATATTTTTTCACATGGATGTATATATGTCGTAAAACCTACTAAGGAATTAGATTGCACTTCATTGTTCGGTACCTATTTGATTTAGTATGTACTAAGACAATTACCTGCTTTTAATTTTGTTCGGCTAACTCCCACTACCATATAAATATACTTATTCCATCTACATCTTCACTTAAAGAAAACCAAATTACGTATCACACAATATAAACAATATAAACATGCCTATTAAGTTTGACCTAGGGGACGGTCGCAGTGCTTTTTACTTCCATTCTTTGGCATTAATATAAAATAAGATTGAAGAACTTTACAAATACGTTGGCATTCATTTTATTCACGGTGTACGTAAGTTCAACCATGTATTAGAGTTTGTATCTCAACTATAGTTGCTACCTTTACGACAACTTCACAACTTTAATATGCAACATTTTATTTAATCTATTGTTTCCAATCTTCATTTTCCGCCCTAACTTAAGGAACAATTTGATAGCGATATTCAATGCAGAACCACAAAACATATTGACCATGAAATGCCTACTCATGTTTTTAGTTGCTACTGTAAGTTGTTAACCTTAAAAAACAGTCAAATTAGTGATTGTGTAAAGTCAAGTCTTTCTCTTGATATATTCCAAAGAGAATAGAGTATACATTTCTCAATAAGCTGGGTTGTAATTATATATAGTTGAAAAAAATACGGTTCCAATTGTGAACACCACACCACACTTTGTATTTATTTTAATAACATACATTGCAGCAAGCATCTCTACCATGAATAAGATCTTGTCCTTCGAAATCTGTGTATTAATGTCCGCTTGAAAGGCCTATAAGCATTTTATATATATATATTTATTGCTTAAAAGTAAGTAGTAGCTTAAGATATCTTCATTAGTTTTCCAGCTAACTGTGACACTTAAGCTTCTTGGAAGACGTTGCACCCTTTTTATGTCACTGCGTGGAGGTTGTCTGGACTCAAGTTTTTAAGAACAAACCCAAGTATACGAAGGAAATTAAACGGTTATTTGTAGCATGTCATATCAGTAGTACTCGTACTAATAGTTGTGTTCATGGTTATTAACATTACCTATGTTAACATGGGTATTGAAGATCATTGACATTTTGAAATAAAGTTGGCGAAAGCTTGGCCTTCGAACTCGCCATGAAAGGCTTCTATTTCCTCGTGGGCACAAAACAAGACCGCGCTTCGCTTAGAAGCACGCTCGACCTTCGGCCTCGCTTTGCTTAGAAGCATGCTCGGCCTTCGGCTTCGCTTCGCTTAGAAGTACGCTCGGCCTTCGGCCTCGCTTTGCTTAGAAGGGCGCTCGGCCTTCGGCTTCATTTCACTTAGGAGCTTACTCGGCCTTCGGCCTCGTTTCGCTTAGAAGCACGCTCGGCCTTCGGCCTCGCTTTGCTTAGAAGCATGCTCGACCTTCGGCTTCGCTTCGCTTAGAAGCACGCTCGGCCTTCGGCCTCGTTTCGCTTAGAAGAACGCTCAGCCTTCGACCTCACTTCACTTATGAGCACACTCGGCCTTCGGCCTCGTTTCGCTTAGAAGGACGCTCGGCCTTTGGCCTCGCTTCACTTAGAAGCACATTCGGCCTTCGGCCTCGTCAATATAGCTCGGCCTGCGGCCTCGCCATTTTGACCAATGCCGTCATCAAAAAATGGGTTTCATCTTTCTAATTAGGGACTCTTAAAACCCCTAGATATCGATTTTCAGTCGGATCAGGCTAACATTTAAGGTAGCCGTCATCTTGAATCCGCCATCTTGGATTTTTGACATTTCAGTCAAATTGCAATTCCGGTCCCCTAAAACATTAGTTTAAAAACCCCGTACTTATCTTTAACGGTTGCGGCGTTATAAAGCATTTACATTTTGTATGGGTACGATCGTCTTTTGTTTGGGAGGTGTGTTTTATTTTTATTTTTTAGGAGACGCCCAGGGTGCTTGTCAATATTAGTTTTAGCACTTACCCCCTATCTCTTTTAGTTTCCAAAACCCGTCAAGCTGTTCCATCAGAAGGTTCAGATTTAGCTCATTTCAGATATTTCAGATGTCACTTAAGGACGTAAGACCACTGCCTATACTTTCTACTTACAAAACCTCAGCGTTCCATTATGCCAACATCTAGAAAAAAAACCAAATAAATTTTCAGGCAAAACATTTGTATGGCGGCCATGTTGAAAAATGACGTCATCAAAAAATGGATTTCATATTTCGAATTGGGGACTCTAAAAACCCTTAGATATCGATTTTCAGTCGGATCGGACTAATATTTAAGGTAGCCGCCATCTTGAATCCACCATCTTGGATTTTTGACATTTCCGCCAAATTGCATTTTTGGTCCCGTAAAATATTAGTTCAAACACCCCGTACCTATCTTTAACGGTTTCGGCGTTATAAGCATTTACATTTTGTATGGACGCGATCGTCTTTTGTTCGGGAGGTGTGTTTTTTTTTAATTTTTAGGAAATGCCCAGGGTGCTTGTCAATATTAGTTTTGGCACTTACCCCCTATCTCTTTTAGTTTCTGAGACCCGTCAAGCTGTTCCATCAGAATGTACACATTCAGCTCATTTCAGGTGTCACTTAAGGACGTAAGACCACTGCCTATACTTTTCACTTACAAAGCCTCAACGTTTCATCATGCAAACATGTCGAAAAACCACGATAAAATTTCCAGAGAAAAAAATTGTATGGCGGCCATGTTGAAAAATGACGTCATCAAAAAATGGATTTCATATTTCGAATCGGGGACTCTAAAAATCTTTAGGTATCGATTTTCAGTCGGATCGGACTAATATTTAAGGTAGCCGCCATCTTGAATCCGCCATCTTGGATATTTGACATTTCCACCAAATTGCATTTTTGGTCCCATTAAACATTAGTTCAAACACCCTGTACCTATCTTTAACGGTTTCGGCGTTATAAGCATTTACATTTTGTATGGGCGCGATCGTCTTTTGTTTGGGAGGTGTGTTTTTTTTTTAATTTTTGGCAGTAACCCAGGGTGCTTGTCAATATTAGTTTTGGCACTTACCTCCTATCTCCTTTAGTTTCCGAGAGCCGTTGACCTGTTCTACCTGGTATTCCACGTTCAGCTCCATTCAGTTTCTCCTAAAGTCACCTACCCTAACCCCACATATAACCCTACAAAACTATAATCCCCATCACGCCCACTGGGAGAAATGACCCATTGAAATTCCGAAAAAACATATGTATGGCGGCCATATTAAAAAATGACGTCATCAAAAAATAGTTTCCATATTTGGAATGTGGGACCCCAAAAACCCCCCGATACCATTTTTGAGCCGGATCGGACCAACTTTCAATTCGGCCGCCATTTTGAATCCGCCATCTTGGATTTTTGACACTTTTACCAAATTACCCTTTCGATTCCCTATGACATTTGGTCAAACACTTTATACTTATCTCAAACGGTTTAGGAATTATAAGCATTTACATTTTGTATGGGAGCGATCGTCTTTTGTTCGGGAGGCATGTTTTTTTTTAAATTTTTGGCAGTTGCCCAGGTTTTTATTCATTTTTAGTTTTGACACCTACCCCCCATCTTTTATAGTTTCCGAGAGCCGTTGACCTGTTCCATCACACTTCCACATTCAGCTCATCCCGGACTTTTCCCTTTGGTTTCAGAACCCCCCCTACACTTTTCCCCTACATCTTCTATACCCCCCATTGCTCCTTCATACCGTACCATTTATGTCAGTCAGTCAGTCAGTCAGTGAGTGGTAATCCATCTTTATATAATGAGATAATAATAATAATATCGATGAGGTAATAGACATATATATATATATATATATATATATATATATATATATATATATATATTTTATAATAGATTAGCAATTAATAAGTATATTGATTAAAAACTGTATCTATAATAATGAATTTTTATTTTTCATTATGTAAAATTTTAATAGTTTTTTAAAAGTAGGTAGAGATTTGGACTGTTTTATATCTCTCGGTAATTTATTGTACAATTTAGCCCCTTCGTAGACAATACTTTTCAAAGCATACTTTGTACGCGGTTTGTAAAGAGCGATATCATTTACACGTCTTAATGTCATTGTATGGGTTTTTTGTGTATTAGAGAAGGCCGTATTTGTATGTATATCCTTGTGTAGAATGTTACGTATAAGTATGCAATTATAGTATATGTATAATTGACAGATATTCATTAGTTTTGTTTCTTTGTAAAGCTTTTCTGAAGGTGTTAGATAATCATAGTGGAATAAAACTTTTATCAATTTATTTTGTGCAGTTTGTATTAATCCCAAATTGGTTTTTGCAGCCGTACCCCATACTTCAATTAAGTAATGAAGGTGTGGTTTTACCAATGAATTATAGATTGTATATTTTACTTGATGAGGGAAACAGTGCACACAACTCTTTAGAGCTCCTGTAAGTGCTGTTACTTTTGATTTTATCTTATTTATATGGGGAAGCCATGTCATTTTGCTGTCTAAGATAAGTCCAAGATATTTTTCTTGTTCAACTTTATTAATAATTTGATCATTTATCTTAAGCGGCATATGATCGCCAATTTTTTTATTTTTAGCTGCAAATATTGTGTAGTTTGTTTTTGTTGCATTTATGGTAAGAATATTTTGCTGAAACCATTCATTTATAAGGTTCAGATCGTTTTGTGCTTCAGATATAATAGATTCAATAGAGTGGTCAAAGTAGAACATACATGTGTCGTCGGCATACAACGTTAGATCACCTTTTAACCCTATCTGATGGACGTTATTGATATAAAAAATAAATAATAACGGTCCTAAAATTGAGCCTTGTGGTACGCCGAAGGTGATAGTTTTGGGTTCACTTTGATATTCCCCGATTTTAACTACCTGGGAACGATTTGTAAGATAGGATCTAAAAATTTCATGTGCTGTCCCAGTTATACCAATGTCATTTAGTTTCTTTAGCAACAATTTGTGACTGACAGTGTCAAATGCTTTTTTGAGATCTATAAATACCCCAAGAGCAATCTGTTTTTTATCAATATTTAGTTTAATTTTTGTTACAAGATCTACTGTAGCTGAGAGCGTATTAGATTTAGTACGGAATCCGTATTGTTTAGAATAAATAAAGTTTAAAGAAGCTAAATAGGTATCGAGTCGATTGTACAGTACCCTTTCAAATATTTTAGACAACAAAGGGAGTACTGAGATAGGACGGTAATTACCAGGCTCATCTTTAGGTCCGGATTTATAAATTGGAGTGACTTTTGCAATTTTCAAACTATCAGGGAAGATGCCTTGTTTTAGACATTGGTTTATGCAACAGGTAAGTTCATGAAGTATTAAATCTTTTATACATTTTATTGTTTTTGTATTTATTTTATCCAAGCCAGAGCTAGTATTAGTATTTAGGTTGTTAATTATTTTTAAGACCTCATCCGTGGTAGTTGGTGTAAAGGTGGATAAGCCGGTTCCAGATACAGGTTTTTTTATTGTACTAGTTAAATCATGAGTTTTAGGTATCTGTTTAGCCAATATCGAACCAACATTTACAAAAAAATCATTAAAATGTTCACAGATCTCCTTCCCGTCTGTTATAATACCTTTCTGTGTTTTCAATTTCTTTGGCACGGTTTTATCTACATTTCTATTAATCGAAAGACTGTTAATAAGTTTCCACATTTTTGATGGTTGTTTTTTAGTATCAGCAAATGCTTTTTTGTAGTATTTAGTCTTGGTTTCCCGTATGTGATTAGAAACTTTATTTCTCTCACTTACAAACTGCTCTTCTTTGTTTTTATCTTTTGGGTGTTTTTTGTATAGATTCCATAACACATTTCTGCTGTTTATTTCATTTATGATTTCTTTGTTTATCCAGTTTTGTCTAGGTGGATTCATTATTTTAGTTTTAGTGACTATGCTTGCTCTAATACTTGACATTATTTTGTCTTCTAATGTAGTAAATAAATAGTTTTCATTGTATTCTTCATATTCTAAAATTGTTTTATACAGTTTTACATAATCAACCGCTTCATATATCGTTTTCTTTAAAGATTCTTGGTGATAACGTTTAACTTCAAAATATATTAGGTTATGATCTGATAGTGGCGTATCAATAATAGCAAGATGAAACTTATTTTGGTTAAGGTTTGTACATACGTGATCAAGAATACTTGCAGTTGCTGCTGTTTTTCGGGTGCTATGACTCACGTCTATTTTATTCAGTATTCTATATCCACTTTCTTTGATGAGTTCTCTGTATCTATTGGTTGTATTGTCTGAGGTTAGTAGATTAAAGTTGAAGTCGCCAAAAACTAATGCTCTTTTTCGTTGATACAGTTGATTAGCGTATGTGTCTAAAAACTCATCGATTTTTGAATTGTTTGACTGTCTATATATTGCACCAATATCTAAAGAATAGTTTTCAATATGGATCCACAAATAATGATTAAAATTTTGGTATACTTCTGCAATCGGGCTATGTTTAAGGTTGTTGTTGATAAAAATTGATACCCCACCACCTCTCGAGTTAGGTCTAAAATGGTAGTAGTGTGTATATCCTGGAACTTGAAATCTTTTCGCTTCTTCGTCTGATTTTATCCACGTTTCTGTAAGGATCACCACATGTAGACAAATTTGAAAGGCTTTAATCACGCACTGTAGATCATCAAATTTTCCAGGCTTAACGACACTGCGTATATTTGCATAAAGGAATTTCAGCGATTTTTTACTGCTCTGGATATTATCAAAGCTATGAATTAATTGATGTGTTATGTCAGTTTCTTGACATGTTAAATTACTGTAGCTGTTTTTAAGTGTATCTATTGTTTGTAGTTTTTTGAAGTTAATTCTACGATTCTGGGTATTCCTTTGATGTATTTTATTGTAAGATTTTTATTTTCATTTTCAAGTCTGCGCTGAAGTTCTTCTTTTATATGTTTCAGGAAACGCTGCTGTTCGGGTGTCTGATCTGAGTAAATTTTGATGTTATCGTATTTTGTTTCGTGTCTGTGGCGTAATATTGATTTTGCAATATCTTGGGACTTAAAGCAGACTTTTACTGGGCGTATTTTATGCGCGTTGTATTTCCCTAGTCTCATAATGTACTGAGGCTCGGGAACACTACTGTCAATATTTTTCATTATACGAGATACTTCATTTTTGTCTAATTCAATACGTTCTTCTTTGATAGACGATACCGGCTCCGATAAGCCAATAATAATGATGTTTCTGCTTCTAACTTCACGTTCATTTACTTCAGCTATAATATCTTCTTGTGTTTTATTGAACACTTGTGATGACGAAGATGTATTATTGGTACTGTTTTTAAGTAGTTCAACAGCGTATTGTAACTTGCGTACTTACACAATATAAGTTATAAGTATATTATTTATTTTCTTAACTTACAACTATCATTACAGGTTTTTTTTTTTTTTAACCTAATGCGATAGCGTAGCATAATTAGGACTTACACTAACCTACCTAATTAACATAACACAAAACCCTTAAAGCTATTTTAGTAAATTCACTCAGAGTACAATGAAATAGATCTATGTCGACCGCCATGACATTGAGAGTGCGAAGTGCGCGTGTAAAAGGCGCTTCCTGCAGGAGGTTAGTCCTCGCACGCGGCAACGACACAAGTTTTGGTTGCCTTCGCCTCTCCACATACCTATCAGGAACACAAAAGTATATCTGCTGCAATACATCCGGATTGTGTACCTTACCCCTCAACACCTTAAAAATATAACAAACGAGTGTGAGCTCTCTCCTGACCCTCAGTTCATTATACCCGACCATGCCTAATATAAATAACGTTGGGTACATTAATGGATAAAAAGGATAAACTCCGTATTTTTTCAAGTATAAGTACCTAATGAACTTATTCTGTATTTTTTCGACCATTAGAATGTACTTAGTCTCATGAGGAGGCCAAATGACTCCATTGCATTCGAGTTGGCTTCTTACTAACGCGTTGTATAAGGCGGCAATCGCATTAATATTTGTAAAGCCGTTAGCCATACGTAGGATAAAACCCAAATTACTGTAGGCTTTTTTGCAGACCTTAGTAATATGGTCCCGAAATGTCAGCTCCGAGTTAAGAGTCAAACCTAAGTCTTTCACAACGTTTCCTCTAACCATCGGTAGCCCATCAATATGATACTTGTGCAGTATGGGGTTACGAGAACGAGTGAAAGTAATTGTCATACACTTGGTAGCGTTAAATTGCAGACAGTTTTCCTTAGCCCAGACCATTATATATTATATTATGAAGTCATTTAAATATAAAAAAATTGTTTACTGAGTAAGCACTTATTTTCGTGTAAAACAGGTCAACCTCTTTACTAGACCTAGCCAACGAGTTGAATGAGTTACTAGCTCTAACTAAAATGAATTTTGCCTATAATATGTACTTACTACCAGAATGTATATAATGTTTGGATTTCTTAGTGCAGTATAATTAGCTCGCAGTCCTATTTGCTCCAGAAGATCCGGGCAATCCACACCTCCATTTGCTATGTTAAAAAAATAAGTGAAATCGGCCATTGGAGTGAAATTTACGATACTTCGTTTCGTAATCAGGTAGAAATGTTTGGGCTCGATATTGGATATATCGAAGAAATCTTTTTTGTATGGATTTCAAGCACGAGGAGTAAAATTCGTAACACGGGTTCCACTGTCTGATTAGATCAGAGATAGTACTATATCTACTATCTACTATGGTACTATCTCTGGAACTAGCCAGGAGAATAATAAGAATCACACAATCCTTGCAGATCGAAGGTGCCTTCGTAATGGGCCTCGGGCTCTGGACATCAGAACACCTTGTCTATGACTCTCCAACAGGCAAACTCCTCACAAACCGGACGTGGAACTACAAGCCACCTGGTGCTAAGGACATTCCAGCCGACTTTAGGGTCAGCTTTAGGAGGAACTCACCAAACCCTTCTGGAGTGCTTAGGTCCAAAGGTAATATAATCATATTTTTATAAATGGCGCTTTCAGCTAAGTTCAAAGTGAGACAGGCAGAGAGTAAGCAATGTCAATAGGACTTATGACTTTTCTTTTATAGTTGGTAGGTAGCACCGCATTGTTACTATAAATACTTAGGTATTATGCTTCCAAATAGTATGCCTACAGTTAGTAAGTGCGTAATGTGTAAATACAATTGAATAGGTACCTATTACATAATTATTGTTTATTTCAATACTAATATAATTTTATCATTAGATTATTTAATCCAGGCCTGACATCTGTTATTGAACAACGTGCAGGAAAGTAGACATGATTTAGCATTAAGTTCTACATTTATATTTCATTTAGTTAGTAAAATAAAACATTAGGTACCTACCTATATACATAAATAGAACGGAGCTATACCACGTGGTAAAATATAATACATGCATTTAAAACAATAAACGACAAACTGCAACGATTATAGATATGGTCCATGTCTCCGAGCGTTAAATAACTATCTCATATAGCATATTTTTAGCGTGGCTATACACAAACCCCGACGAAATAACAAACATGCATATTTATAATATTACACAATAACAATTTGTAAGTAATTTTGTTTCAGCCACGGGAGAACCAGCGCTAGTCCTTGCAGTAGTGGTTGCATTTGCTCTCCACGGCACCATCCTGGAAGCTCGCAAGGAGTTCGGATATAAAGACACCGAATGGGTATCAGTTGGTATGTACTTTTTAAGAGGGCGGGAAATGCTGTCCACTTCCCTTCCGCCAGGAGGTGGACGGAAAGGGGTATGAGGGGCTTAGACCCACTGAAACCTCTTGTGAGCAGTCTTCCGCTGAGGTGAGGCGAGTGGGGTCGCGCTAGCATTCACCATCTCGCCGTAGCGGTTGGCCTGTAGGCTCAGATTGATCTTAACTCAGCGCCTGTGAGCCCCCAGCGGATGACCTTGCTCACCAAGGCCACCATCTAGACGTGTAGGGCCGTGCAAGCCAGTTGAGTGTCCCCCTACTCTCTACCAGTGACCCCACTACGGAGGAGGGAGGAGACAGTGCGTCTGCGCCGGAGCGGGTCAGCTCGGACATCATTCTCCTTGACCTGCTCCGCGACCTCCTTCTGCGCTATCACCGCTTAGCAGGTCTCAGTTGGTACGTACTCTGTCAACTGCCATTAGGACGGTGTGTACAATCCGAGACTAGGGCTCACCTACCCTCACTAGGCCCGTGTGGTAGATTAAGACATGAAGCTCCTTCCCTGCGCTTGCCTGCAGCAGTGGTGATCGTAATGAGCTGAGTATGCGAGAGTTAATAATTACACTACATGATATTTTCAAATTTTCGTCTTAAAAAAACATTCTCTGATGATGAGCCTCGGCGGCCTGTGGTCATGGCACGGTTTGTCGGAAGACGCGGGTTCGAATCCAGTCCGAGGATGTGAATTTTGCTCTCTATAATATTAATTTGAATTGATATTATTATATTAGATAACTTTGAACGGGCGCTGGCGTTAATAGTAGGTATATGTAACTGCAGTGCAGCTGGACTGTTTCAATAGCAGAAGCTATAACATTGTTCAGATACAGTTCAATCGCAGTCCCATTTGGTGACGCTGTAAGCCCCCATCCGGGGACGCTGTAAATGCCGGTAGAGGCAAACAGCATTTAGCCCGTTCGAGAATGGAGCAAAGTTTAGTTAGTGGAATCAGCCCCCTAGTACTGTTATTTATTCTGTCATACTTTAACCTAATAAACGTGCGAAATATCAATTTTTTTTTTCTTTTTTTCCAGACACACCACACAACGTCGACAACATCCTCAAAGCAATATCTCCTAATTATGAATACTATAAGTTACAATAAAATTATATAGAATTAAGTATTGTGTCAATCTTATACATGCATTATGTGATATATACATATAAATATAAGTAAGCACTTAGGTAACTAAATATGTAATTATAATTACTGATCCTGGCAGATTTATAAATGCAGACCTTAAACCCCTGTTGTAAAACGCACAGTTTATATATACTAGATACCGATACAAACTTGAAAAAAATACAGTGCCTAGTTAAAAGTTTAAATATATTGCATAATATCTATAATATATAAACACGCAAATAAATCTACAGAAAAAATCTTTCGTTTTGCATCAATATTTTGAGAGACAATTACTATATTTTTTGTAATCAGAAAAAAGGTCATTTATTATATCATAGAACTATAATGTATATTTTTCTACCGACTTCTGAAATGGAGAAGGTACTCAATTCAACTGTTTTTTTTTATGTTCGTTACCTCATAACTTTAGATTGGGTGAACCGATTCTCAAAATTCCAAATAAAACACACTCACTGTATCACTGCGTATACGAGTAGTATTTTGAACGCGGACTTTTTCGTTCAAAATGTGTTCAAAATACTATACGCAGTGATACAGTGGGTGTGTTTTGTCGGGACTTAGGATCGAGTTCGAGTTCCAGTGATAACCGTAGCAAAAGACTAAGAAAGAGGGTAGATCGTTATGTCTGCACCTAACTTTTTAACTTTTCGACCAACCACCCGCATTCTTCAGTCTTCCCGTGAACATGGTGCATGTAACTGCGCCGAAATATCGGGAGCTCATTCCACAGCCTTACCACGGTAAATATCCCGTTAATAATCATATAACTTTAGTGAACCACCGTGATAGTTAAAAACAGTGTTTTATGTAAAGCATTTTTTGTATTTATTTCTGAACTATAAGAAACGATAATTTGTAGATAAAGAAATAACCAGAGTCCCAGTTTCTGTTCTATAATTTTCTTGCGTATAGACATTTTTCTATTACTCGAAATGTATTTTTTACTAGCGACTGCCTGCGACGGTCGGTGGCTCAGCTTTCTGCCTTCCCTACACCTCCCATATTTTCGTGGTTTTTCTTTTAACCTTTTTCTGATTAACCTAAAGCTTTTTTTGATTCTTTGTTACTGAACTTATTGGCGTGAACATGTCGTTTGTATTTAGATAGTTCATTTTAAATAAAACATGGTCATTATCATCATCATCAGCCCATTTTGTTTCCACTGCTGGGACTCGAGCCTTCCTCTCAGAGAGAGGAGTTGGGCCATAATCCACCACGCGGGCCCAGTGCGGCTTGGTGGATAGGTTAGGGGCCAACCCATGTCGAAGTTATTAGGCCGCCCGAAGGCCTTCGACATAGCCTAACGACTGTTGTCCTAAGACAAACAACCAGGACCGACGGCTTAACGTGCCCTCCGAAGCACGGAAGCGCTCAGATGAATAATGCCACTAGCGGTCTCCCATCCAAGTCCTGACCATAGCAATTCGCCATAGCGCTTCATAAAAAACAAAAACATGGTGTTTATTATTATTTGTGACAGGGATCACGTAGGGGGTGAAACTTTGTATATAGAATTCTTTGTTTTTGAACTTAGAGATGTGAAAATTTGTTCTTAGATAATTCATTTAAAATATAACATGGCATTCCTTAATATTTTTGACAGGAACGACTCAGGGTGTGAAAAGGTGAATGAAACTGTATGGAAAATTATTTGATTTTGAACTTATAGCTGTATAAATTTGTATTTAGATAGTTTAATTAAAATAAAACGTGGTGTTTTTAATATTTTGATAGGGATGACTTAGGGGCGGATAAAAAGGGATGAAACTGTATGTTTTTTTTTTGTTTTTGAAATTATAGGTGTGACAATGTTATTTAGAAATTTCATTTAAATTAAAATATTGTTTTCCTTTAATTTTTGATAGGGTTGATTTAAAGGGGTGAAATGGGGTGTCAAACTTTGTACAAAAATTTGTATTTTTATATTTCATGTTATGGAAGCCGAAAAATGCCTGTAGAAATTGCTTTTAGCGATAAGGCCGCCCATTGTCCAACTTCAATTTTATACTACATGTTTTCTTATGTTGTATTGTACTTATATTGGTGTTCAATAAAGTGTGTTTGAATTGAATTGAATTGAATTGAATTGAAAATTGTCATGTAAACGGTCATTATCATGTAACCGCGTAGAATTACAAATTTGATTTTCCCAAGTGAGTAAGAAGCCGTAGTCCCAAGTATTTGACATAAATTTGAACTTTTTACTTCTACGCGTACCTGAGAAAAAGGTTCTTGACATACAGACATACAGGTGAATTAATAAATTTACCTTTTATGGGTTCCTTTTGCCTTTTGGGCGGAGAACCATAAAAATGGTGTTACGTAAAACTAAACATGCTGTTCATTACGCAATGGCTTATTATGGCGTACAATAGCGCATATATAAGAAGTAGTTAGTGCTATTATTTCTTCTATGGCAAAAGTACGTTTAAAACCACAGAAAAGTTAGGATTATATGTAGTGTTTAAAAGCATTTATTACTTTTAATTGTGGCAACATTAACACCTACAGAAGAAAAGAGATGAACTTAACCTCCGATACCGAAATCTACATTGGTTGCTTGGAAGGAACTCGGTGCTAAGCACAGATAACAAGCTCCTCATATACAAGGTTGTACTAAAACCTATCTGGACTTACGGACTACAACTCCAGGGCTCAGCATGCAACTCCAATGTCCAAATGATACAGAGGGCTCAAAATGGCATCCTGAGAACTTTATCAAATGCTCCATGGTTCTTAAAAACTACTGAGTTGCATAGTGAACTAACAGTCAACACGGTTAATGACGAAATAAAAAAATATTCGACAAAGTACAAGAAACGGCTTAGTAAACTCCCCAACCACCTGGCATCACAATTGACCATTATAAATTATCCTAAGAGGCTAAAAAGACGACACATCATAGACCTATCAAAGGCAAATGATTAAAATTGACGGAAAGGAGAGACACTCGATGGAGTACTACTCCTACATGACTACTTGCCTGCAAATCACCTGCTCAAAGTTAAAAGACTGATCGCAGATTAACACAGAATAAAAAAAAAATTGTGGTTACATATTAAGATCTAAGTGCAATAATTACTCCTAACCATGTCCAAACACAACTTACTAATACGAGCGTACAGAAATTGTATAAAAAAATATTTCCCAACAAGTGCAATTTGAAAAACGTAATTCCGTTCTATTACTTTGGTAAAAATCAGTTTTGTAGTGTAACTCAAAAACTACTGGACCGAATTTGATGAAATTTAAATGGAAGTATAGGAAGTATACTCTACCAAAAAAGGATTTTGTGAATCGGTTTACAGATAAGGGTGTAATCGGCGTTCATACATAAAAAATACATACATTCGAACATAATATAACCTCCTCTTATTTTGAAGTCAGTTAAAATTAAAAAAGTTATAATATAATAATATAGACCCCAGGAATATATGTCTTGTGTCACGGAGCGCATAGATTTTTTGAAACAGAAAATCTATGCGTGGGCAAACCGCATTCGCCGCTACAGAGAACGTGTGGATAGATACCTACAAAATCGCCTTTTCCAAAGCGACCAAAGAAAGGTATACAGAAAATGGGAAGGAAAAAACCAATGTATGAGTGATGGACGGCTGCCGGATGCTGACACCATGACAAACTTCTGGCGTGGTATCTGGTTACTACCCATTGAACACACGGAGGACAATTGGATGACGGTTGTCGAACGCTCATGTGAATCCATCGAACCCATGGAGGCTGTGAACATCAGCCCCATAGACGTAAGTTGTGCTATTCGTAAGGCCCCGAACTGGAAAAGCCCTGGACCAGACGGATTGCACAACTTTTGGATAAAATGGATTCGATGCTCACATGAGTGCTTGGCAATACAGTACCAAGAAGCCCTTCAACATGGTTCCCTCCGCAGTTTCTTGACAACTGGTGTCACCTTTTTGCTCTATAAGTCCGGTAGTACCGCGGAAGCGAAGAACTACAGACCCATCACGTGCTTGCCAACGCTATACAAGCTCCTTACATCTATTCTGCGAACAAAAATTAATTCGCACATTATTGCGAACAACATTTTGGCTCCTGCTCAGAATGGATGTCGGGTTGGGTTCCGTGGTACTAAAGAGCTCCTCCTCACAGGCATGACCATATGTCAACAAGTCCGGCGAAAAAGGGGGGTTCTATCGACTACCTGGATTGACTAAAAGAAGGCCTATGATTCAGTGCCTCATTCATGGCTATTAGAGTATTAGAGGGTATTAGAGTTGTATAAAATCAATGCAACTCTGAGATCATTCTTAAGCACATGCATGAGACATTGGACCACAGTCCTTTGTCAACCGGTAGGTCGAGGGAGCGTCCCTAGTTCACAGCACTACATAAGGATTGAACCAGGCATATTCCAGGGCGACAGTCTCAGTCCTTTGTGGTTTTGCCTAGCGTTGAATCCTCTCAGCACTTTGTTGGTGGATTCAAGACTGGGCTACCGACTTCGTAAAGATGGTGAGATAATTTCTCATCTGCTGTATATGGATGATCTCAAGCTGTTTGCACCGAAGCACCAAGACCTAATGAACCTTCTGAAAATAACTGAAACTTTCAGTAGTACCATCAGGATGGAGTTCGGGGTAGATAAGTGTGCGGTCATGCATGTGCAACGGGGGAAGGTTGTAAATTCTTCAAATTTACAACTTTCTGAGACAATTACTTTTAGATGTCTATCTGAAGTTGAAACCTATAAGTATCTTGGTATGTCACAGTCATTGGGTATCATGGATAAAGACATTAAGCAGACAGTGAAGGAGCGTTTCTTCTACCGCTTAACAAAAGTTCTTAATAGTCTTTTGTCGGGCGGCAACAAGACGCGCGCCTGTAATGGTTGGGTGATGCCCCTACTCTTATACTCCTTTGGCATACTAAGATGGACTCAGACCGAACTTGACGCCCTGGATAGGAGGGTCCGTCAATTGCTTACAAAACATCGCATGCTACATCCACGCTCGTCTGTTATGAGGCTGTACATCCCACGGAAAGGGGGAGGTCGTGGCTTCCTCAATGCCAAGAACCTCCATAACTGTGAGGTGTCCAGTCTCAGAGAGTATTTCCGATCGCGATGTCATAGCAGTTGATAGGAGCCTCACGCCTCTCTCCTTGGCAAACGAGAACTGGCGTAAACCAGTGGTGCTAAGCATCGAAGACCGAAGATACGTATGGAAGGGCAAAGAGCTGCACGGACGATTCTACAAGGCCCTAACAGGACCTGATGTAGACCAGCTCACGTCAGTGAACTGGCTACGTTTCGGTGATCTGTTTGGTGAAACCGAGGGTTTTGTCTGTGCAATTGCTGACGAAGTTATCAAGACGAATAACTACCGAAAATATATTCTGAAAGACGGTACGGTCGACATTTGTCGGGCATGCCGCCGTCCTGGAGAGTCACTCAGACATATTATTTCCGGTTGTTCTCATCTTGCTAATGGAGAGTACTTGCACAGACATAACCAAGTAGCCAGGATTATTCACCAGCAACTTGCACTTCAATACGGCCTTATTGAGTCTGAGGTGCTGTACTATAAGTACGCACCTACACCTGTTCTTGAAAACGGTCGTGCTACGCTCTATTGGGATCGATCTATAATCACGGACAGAACTGTTGTTGCTAATAAGCCTGACATCGTGGTGATCGATCGATCTCAGCGCCGGGTAATGCTTGTTGACGTCACCATTCCTCATGATGAGAATCTCGTGAAGGCCGAGAAGGACAAGCTCAGGAAGTACCTTGACTTAGCTCACGAGGTGACCGCCATGTGGGATGTTGACGAGACGATCATTGTTCCGATAGTGGTTTCAGCAAACGGCCTTATAGCAAAAAGCCTCGACCAACATCTTAAGAGGCTCTCGCTAGACGGTTGGATCAAGAGCCAGATACAGAAGACAGTAATCGTTGACACGGCACGTATTGTCAGGAGGTTCCTCAGTCTGCAGCCCTAACCACCGGTAGTTTGGGTCATGCTCCACTGCCGATGGCAATCTAGGATTAGGTTTTTTATAATGTTTTTATTTTATATAGAAATATTGTAAAAAATGTAATTTTAAGAAAAAGAAATAAATAATGTGAATAATAATATAATAAGTTTTTATTTCAGGCGTATAACCCATAGATTTAAGTATGTGAGACACAAGATAAAAATAGAACGAATGCAAAATATAAAATATTACTATAAAAACTTAAGTGACAATAGATCTATCACAGTCATTTTTTGTTCGCACTCTGGTGCACCGTCAACCAAAATTTAAACATTGGGCTATTTAGACATTCACCCCAACATTGCAGCATGCCGTTTTTTTATTGCTTTTTTTGTATTGCTCCCAGAAGGAAGCTATCCTTGATCTAATTACTGCAAAGATGTATCTCTAATATATACAAGGTATCGACCTAAACATGATAATTGCGCAAATAATTTAATATACATGATGATGATATAGAATCAATATACCTATAGCGTATGTTACTAAGGGATAATATTGCATTATAATGGTGAAAGAACTTTTGAAATCCAATTTCAGTTTATTTGTTACAAACAAAAACATTAATCTTTCCTTTTTATATTAGTAATATCAGTACTGAAAATCAGAGTACGCTGCAACGTGACTTGACTGTAAAAATTTCATCTGTCAAACTGTCACGGTTCATAAGAGATACAGCTTGGTGACGGACAGACGGACGGACAGACAGACAGACAAACGCACGGACAGCGGAGTTTTAGTAATAGGGTCCCGTTTTACCCTTTGGGTATAGAACTCTAAAAATACCCTTTAATTACTGCCCTTAAACAAAAACAAAACACCATTATATGTTCGCTTCCTGTAGCTGAAGCTATACTGCTATGTATGTACGTGGTGCGTTTAGCACTTAAACTTGTGAGGCATCTGCAGTCATAATGATGACGATATGTTAACATATTCGTATATATAATGCGAAAAAAAATAGATACTACGTTTTACACGGACTCGATTATTAGATTAAGTAAGTAGGTATATATTAACCACACAATAAAGAGGCATACTTTTAATTAGTTAAGGTGCTGTCATATCATGATGTCGACAAAATTAAGGGGTTTTAAAGCAGTCTATCTCATAAGCAGCTGTTTAATTTAAAGTATAAAAAATAATGTGACATTTCTAAGACTGTTAAGTACACATTGACGGAATTAAAAACGTATTTTAACATACTAGAGTACATTAAAAAAATTCAAACATACAACTTAATTTCACCTTAAAAACAGTTTTGCTATTGTATTTGTCATGAAATACCTATCATAAAATAGCAATTTTAGTACACATACACTGACGGTTAATTATTTTATTTAGAGAGCACACTATTTTTTATGAGATATGTACGTTTTTAGAAGGCATTTTTAGGCTTTTCAAGGGCATTTGACCTGGTGTCATATGATATCTTGTGGGATAAAATGCGATCATCAAATATACCGAAAGAACTTGTTAACATATATAAGTATTTGGTACGGGAACCAAGTTAATAGTGTAAAGTGGGCGGGTACATTATCGGACCCATACAGGTTGGAATGTGGGGTAAGACAGGGGGGGGAGTTAAGTTCTCCCTCCATTTTCAACCTGTATATTAATGGTTTAATTGAGGCACTCAGTGAGCAGCACATTGGTTGTTATATAAATGGTGTTTGTTTCAATAACATAAGCATAAGCTACGGACGATATGGTGCTGCTGAGTGCTTCGCCCTGTGGACTTAGGAAGCTGCTGGGTATTTGTGAAGACTATGCAGTGGCTCATGGGCTGCTTTATAATGTCAAAAAGAGTCAGTGTATGGTTTTTCAGGGCGGGCTAAAAAAGTAACAGAAATGCCACCGATTAGACTTAATGGATTTCCTTTAAAAAAGGTAGAAATGGTGAAATACCTAGGCCATATAGTTACAGCTACCCTGAAAGATGACGCTGACATTGAGCGGGAGAGGAGGGCGCTCTCGGTCAGAGCCAACATGGTGATCCGCAGGTTTGCACGGTGCTCAACCGACGTCAAAATAACTCTCTTTAGAGCTTACTGTACTTCATTTTGCATTGCATTTACATTTACATTCAATACGTACGGGCATAGTAAACAATGTGATGATTCCATGAAAAAAAATGACTGAAATCAGACAATGTTTAGCGGTAGAAAAGAGTTTTTTTCTTTTATTATGGAAAGTACTAGCTATGCAATCCTCTTAAGTGCTGTATACAGATAATTGGAAATGCTGTACTCTGGTCCTAGATCGAAAATGTGCGTAAGTGTATATCGTATCGTATTTAGTACAAACTATGAGTTATCTGTGCCACAGTTGTACTAGATAAATCATAGTTTGTAGTGTATGCGTCAACGAAACGATTAAGTTACACTTACGCAAATTGTCGTGCTAGGGCCACTTTTATTGATTGTTTATTTATTGAACATTTTATTTAATTTATACTAATAGCTTTACATACTTAAATAACTTCAAACTATATTAAATATGTGCGCGCATAGCTTTAACCGATGTTATTATTTAGTCAAGCGTCACCTAGTTTAGTTTTGGCGTACTAGAGATGCAAAGTGGCGCCATCTCTAGTATAACTCTGGTAGCGTGCGCTGTTCGCTGATTGGTTGGTCGGTCGGTCGTTGGGAGCCAATTACCGTTGAGTACTTAGTCATCGTCCGGCAGGGGCGTTGGGGGGAGCGTCCGGATCTGCTCAGAGGCTCGGAGGAGCGTTCGCTACTAAGTGGAATACCTTGTCCCCAAGTAAATTCAAGCGCTGTAATATTAAATCTCAGTGTAACGTAATAAAAGCAGACTCATTGTACATGTAATATCTTATTCTCCTCGCCCGCTTAATCCACGCCTAGCCACGAAATTGGAGCATGCCATCCTATAAAGATCCTGATACAGGCCAAATGTGCCTTTAAATATATATAAGACAATTACAGTGAAGTGATAAAATACAATTAGAAATTATAAAAGGACTACATTATAAGGATCCATAAGTTACTTATATTATAAGTAGTGTCCGAACAAAACTGGGTTTTTAGCCAAAACCGAAACCAAACTTTCGGCCTTGCTCTCTGTTTTGGCCAAAACCAAAACCGAAACTAGTTCTGACATTAAAAAAATAAGAAAAGATGGAGGTTATGGCGAGGCCCATGAAGGCCGAGGCCCACGAGGGCACTATACTTTGTCATTTTAAATTTATTTTACAACCATTTAAATACACACTTAAATATACAACCAGATTGGAACGTGAGCACGACTGAGAAGATCCGGCAAGATACTCAGCGGGCTTGTCTTTTTACATTTTTTTTATCGCCACTTACTTAATGTATATAACAAATGTTCGTTTTTTGAACTATTCAAAATAACTATCAGGTACTATAGAACTATCAGGATGCTTCTAGAACTGCGAAAAATTTTGAGATTCTGGAAATTGGCTAGGTTCACAGACACAGTGTGTTGCCTTATAAAAGAGACCATACTAATGGTATCAGTAGGACAAATCAAGTCAATGTCGAAATCAACACACAAATAGAGATTTTCGAGCATCATTCATTATCCACCACACGGGCTCAGTAGGTATTCCTTATTATGTGCCAGTTGTGTGGGTTGGTAGATATAGTCTAGTAGCCCGCCGAAGTGTCGATATAATGATAGGTATAATTTTATTCTTACAAAACCCTCTATACGCGCAATAGTTTTATTCTTTGCCAAATGCTTGCTATGATCAAAGATTAACAAGTAACCTGGGGTCAATTCTGTTACTAGCCCTTTTCGATAAAGGATCGCATTCAATGATAGAAATGGTGTGGGTAAGATTAGATAACAATACAACCATTTATAATGACGTCACATAGGTACCTATGTTGTGTATTATTACATTATTAATAAATGATATTTCTAATAATAATTCCAAACAGGCCTCTAAGTGTTGGCTACAGCCCCACTTATGCCTTTGTAAAGGACCGGATGAAATCCGTGAAACTTTTTGAATAAAAGGAATAATAATAATAATAATAATAATAATAATAATAATAATAACACCGTGGACCCTGATTCTCCCTGGGGCTAAATGAGACCCCTGACCCTCGGCTTGCCTTAATTGGCCGTCCGGGGGTGGAGACGCAAGAGCAAGTAACAAAAAGCTCCAAGGGTGGAAGTGTTAAAGGGCATAACGCCGGTAGTAGCGCTCTAGTGAAACCGCAGCACACCTCTCGACACCCTTTAGCCATCCACACCAACGTTGCCCCTTTTGTCACCACTCATGGTGGCCTTTATGGGGGGCCCGTTTAGTGGATGGCAAGTCACCACCTGCCTAAATATTTTAACATCAGACTAAAATTGGCAGGTGCCGTAGTCTCTTCCATAGCCCACTATCTTCCTTATCACTAATAAGTTCATATCAATAGCCTGGCCATTTTACCCATTTTTGTAATAGTTATAAGTACCATGTAACCCTTCATCCAACATTCTTACTGTTTTTGATACTCTGCATTTTTATACCAAACAGGCCTCTAAGTGTTGGCTACAGCCCCACTTATGCCTTTGTAAAGGACCGGATGAAATCCGTGAAACTTTTTGAATAAAAGGAATAATAATAATAATAATGACACTAGTCGTTATCATACGATATCTATACATCTAAATAAATAAAATAAAAGTGTCTGTTTGTATTTCCAAATTAACAGCTCTTCACTATATGCATATAAAAGTATTATATAGGTACCGTAACTAGTTACTTACATAAAATAATAGTTTTTATTTTTTCACTGTCTGTCTGATAGTTCCGGCTAATCTCTGAAACGGCTTGACCGATTTTAACGGAACTTTCACTGGCAGATAGCTGATATTTTAAGGCGTAACAAAGGCTACTTTTATTTTATCATGATTGATGAAACGTACTATCTGGGCAATATTTACCGTGGTACCTACCAGGACACTTGCAGAAACATCCTTAACATTTTCACGAAATTGAAACCTGTAACCTTACTATTTATTTATTATTTTCATTTATTTGACCGGCAACTGTCTCTATAAATGTATATCTGTAACGAATTGACTCAAAAAGTAATGGACTGATTTCAAAAATTATGTCTCCATTGGAAAGCTACTGAGTAACATAGGCTATATAAGATTCATCATCATCATCCATCACCGCGCGGGTGAAACCGCAGAGAGCAGCTAGTATATAGGTATATATAGTATTTGTTCTATCCATAAATAAAGCTTGACCCGTACAGCGAACTATCTCAGGGGTATCAAGCAATCAAGCAAGCATATTTCAATAAACGTACGAGGACATCATAATTTTCTAAAAAAACATCACCACACACGTTGCAGTTACTGGAAAAGTAGGTTTATTTCTGCAAAATCTATTGTATTATTGGCCAAATATGGCGAATCGCTAGTCAACGGGTTAAAGTGTGTCATATGAACAATACCTGAGAGTCACGTGACTCTAAAGTAGCATTCCAACGTGGCCAAGTCGTCCTGCGATTATGATTCTTATAAAATAGTAGAATTGCCTCGCCGGTAGCGGATTGGTCAGTCACTACATAGTACATAGTAACCAGTCGTTTTGAATCATTCATCGGGACCGGCCCGTTCGTGCCAATGACCACCGCAATGTTAATGTTTGTGAAATAAGGTTATTGTGTTAAACATGGATAAAATCTACTTTACTGTCAACGGGGATCATTATTCTTTAAGTAAGTAATATTTTGAGTAAATTGTTTATGAAAAGTTGAGCTGATTTCAACTGTTGATCGAGATTTGTTTTGTCAATACATCTCGTTTACCAAGTTGAAGGTCATTCCTCTTTTAAGTTGGAGTGTTTGCCAACAGTATATAAGCATGTTGGTAGCCCGATGTTCTTCCACACATCAATGACATTTATTTATTACGGGTACATATTTAAAATATTAAGTAGGTATGTACCCGTAATAAATAAATATTAAAAATACTTAGAAATACAGGATTACTCATGTATTATTACGGATATGTCTGACTACAGTTTCGACCACATTCAATGGTCTTTTTCAAGGAGAGTTCGGGACGCCCGTGTCGATGACGCCTCGCTTAGCACTTACTTATTATTTATCAATAGATGCAGTGATCTTAAATAATATAGTTAAAGGTAGCTGTCAGTATTTGTAGGCATAATACCGCTGTATGCGGCTGTATTATTTTTATGAATGCAACAAGACGAGCAAACTGTGCGCCTGATGTTAAACACTAAGCTTGCCCATAACGGTTACAGTGCCGACCCGAGTTTTATTTTAAGTATGTACATATGTAGAAGGAAATATGGCATGCTTTAGATATCATATGCCAGTATCTACTTGTTTAGGAGAGTGGGGCCAAGGAGAACCATTTTGTACCACTCGTTCATGCCGGATATATTAAGTAGGAATACATATGTACAGCGAAATAAGGCAAATTTTTAGGTATCATATACGAGTACCAGTTTCTAAAAAGGCGATGTGCCACGAGAGCGGCTGCGGCGCATGCGTCGTCTCCGTCTCACAAACTCATTAGTATTTAACTCTCCCACAGCTGGTTCGGATGTAAGCCCATCGACATCTCTAAACGAGTACCTGCGGAACTACCTCCAGCTCCATGGCACGAAGGCGATGTGCCACGAGGGCGGCTGTGGCACATGCGTCGTCTCCGTCTCACAAACTCATTATTACATAACTCTCCCACAGCTGGTTCCGAAGTAAGCCCATCGACATCTCTGAACGAGTACCTGCGGAACTACCTCCAGCTCCATGGCACGAAGGCGATGTGCCACGAGGGCGGCTGCGGCGCATGCATCGTCTCCGTCTCACAAACTCATTAGTATTTAACTCTCCCACAGCTGGTTCGGATGTAAGCCCATCGACATCTCTGAACGAATACCTGCGGAACTACCTCCAGCTCCATGGCACGAAGGCGATGTGCCACGAGGGCGGCTGCGGCGCATGCATCGTCTCCGTCTCACAAACTCATCCTGTCACTAAGGAGAAACGCACCTTCGCTGTCAATTCTGTAAGTAAACAAGTGTGTCTGTATTGAAATAGAGGACCTTGAAATTCATCGCCAAGTGCGATGAATTTCAAGAGTTACTTGAAGAATTCCCTGTTTTTTGTTATTTTTGCTGTCGAGGTCATAATATAAATAATGATCGTCGCCAAATTTAGATGTAGGTACCATGACAAAAACAAAGAAAAAAATTGCAGTCCGCTTTGGTCAATGATAAAAGCTGGTAAGGTGGTAGGCACAGTTGGTATCACCTGCCTTCTGAATCACTGGTTATGGGTTTGATTCCTGGACAGGTCAATAATTTGAGTGCATGAACATGTCTATTTGACTTGTGTATGTGTAGGTGTATAAGAATGTATATTAGTCATCAGGTTACCATAGTACAGGCTCTACCTAGTTTGGAATGTGAAGACCTTGTGTGGATGTTGTCCCATGGCTGGTGTCATTTCCATGACGCTTGCGTGTTGCAAAGGACACATTAAGTCGTGAGTTCTAGTTCTTATCGTATACACTATGACCGCAAATGTGACAAAATTGATTTTGTCATATAGGTTAAAACTTCAGTCCACGTTGGAAACACTTGGGCAGACAAAACGCCTAGTACTAGTAGGAACTACTAGAACACTAGTTCCAGTAGTTTACAAGCTCACTCTACTCTGCTTCTACTATACTTCTCTCTGAGAACCTGTTCCAAATGTGAAAGAAATAAGCTGATTATGCTTTCCATAGAGTGACAGGCACTCTACGAATAATTCTATTATTCGTAAAAGGCACTGTTTTAAACCCGACTGCGTTTTATTTCTTGGAATGTACTTATGTTTTCTTGAAATTCTGTTATGCTATTGGCTAAATATGGCCAATGCGGCGAGTGTTATGGGACTATAAATTCCGCGTACAGCCACAAAATAGCTCACTAGTAATGCGGCTTATACTCTGAGCAATACCTCGCTGCAGGAAACGTCATTAATCATGTTTTGCATAGTTATGCAAATGCATTGCACGTGCATACTACCTTATCTATAATAAACAGGTCGAAGATCAGCGTAAAGCGATTTTTTAATTGATTTATGGGTACAACGAAGAATTTTCTATTCGCTGCGTTTACTAACTACATGGAGGATTAGTTGATCAATATCTACTTAGTTATATAAACAAATATACTTATATAAACAAACCTCAATGAACAAGCGCGTACCGTAATTAATGTTTTGAATCTGTTTAATTAAATAATCAAGATCCAGTGTGATTGAAGATTAAAGTTTATTTTTTAACTTTAATCTGACCCTGGAACTAACATAATAGCTGTAAATATTGGTGACTTGAGCCCACTTGTGACCATATAACCACTAATAGTCTGTGCTTGAGCCTAACATGATAGATACCATAACCAAGGAATGTGTACTTATATGGTATCCAAAGTTCTCCTCCTGGACAAATAAACAAACCAGGATCAGCAGTCAAACTTTATGACTTTGACAAGAGCGGCATTAATGGCCTATCAGCCGTGTGATTCTGTAATGATTCGTCGATGCGCTCGTCGACGAGCTCACCGATGTCAAATACTTTATAATTTATCGCCATTGTACATAAGGTTGTTTTTCCAACGTTTCTTGTCATCTCGTCGTTTAACGGATGTTGTCAAAGATGCAACGATGTTTGCTCTTATGCCCGGGTGACACGAGGCCAGTTTTTCAAGCCAGGACAGCAAGATAGTGTCAGCAAGCAAGTACTTCTGGCTTCGTGTAAACAGAACTAGCTTCATTTTTAAGCCAGTAAGCTAGTAGGTAAGCCAGTACACAAGCCAGGACAATTTTTAATAGGATGGAGTTCTATTTTTAAGCCAGTAGCGCCTTCCCACCACTGGTTTTACTATCCTGGCTTGTGTACTAGCTTAATGTAGACGGTGAAGCTAGTTTTCAGTTAGCTAGTAAGCTGTAACCACGTGTTTCGTTAATTTATCTAACGTGTTTTTGTGATTTTAAGATGCCCAAACTAAGTACGGAGATTAATTTAAAGTTTGTACAACTGTACCAAGACATATATGCCACCCTTCCAAGTAATAAAGACGACTATAAACGTGATTCAGGTACAAAAAATGTCTGGCGTAATAAATAATGTGGTTATTGTCCCGTATCGTTATGTATTTCATCTTTTGCGAATTGGTACAGTTTGTGAATTAACTCCTCTAGACGAATAAAGTGTTTTTATCGCATGCAATTAATGTTGGACGCGTGGTCACCTTAGTCACTGCAATATTATTAGCTTAAAATAATGAGACCTCGTGTAAACTGAACTTGCCTGTTCCAAGCCAGGTCACCAAGCCAGGACAGTTTAGTAAAAAACTAGCTTGCTGTCTTGGCTTGCAAAACTGGCCTCGTGTCACCCGGGCATTAGAGAATCGCACGGCAGTACAAAAAAAATCCAAATCGGTTCCATTTTTTTGGTGAATCATTTTTTCACCATTTTTAGTGACCCTTGTTTCTTACGGACCGATTGTTATTCTAGTCCATGATGTTATCATCAAGATAGGCGTAACACTTTAGTTTTTGGAGTGTTACTCAAAAACCATTTGACCGAATTTGATAAAATTTGAATAGAACCACTTTGGAAGTATACTCTAGGAAACACAAAAAGAATTTGAGAATCAATCTACAAATGTGGGAGAAATCGACCAATATACCCAAAAAAAAACACATACACTCGAACATATAACCACCTCCTTTTTGAAGTGGGTTAATGAAGCAAAAGGCTGAATTGAGCATTTTATTGTAGTAATAGCTAAATGAAGACAATTTTAAAAGAGCTTGGATGGCAGAGAGCAATGAATGGAGAGGCAACATATTGTCTGTGGCTAGACTTAAGTTCTTGAATAGGTTAAACGAGTTGAAAGACAGCGGAGACGTAACAATTATTTGGTTGATGTTGACATTAACATGACAATTACACTAATTACCATAACTCGCTCGAAAGACTATTATTCTTATGTTTGAAATATATTTGTATATATGTGAATTAGAGCCGATATACACGGACAGCTCCAGCAGTCATAGTTAACAGCTGGAAGCTTGATAACTGCTCGAGTAGTTGATATTCTGTAGTTCACTGTACAGTCGCAGCTTGAAGCAGTCCATGCTGACTGATTCAAGCTGCTCGTATATCTGGAGCCTTACTTACTTTAACTGACGGATTCTTCATTGCAAATGTGAATTTTTAGCAGTTGATTTCATCTCTAAGGAGAGAAGAGAGCGAAGGCGCTGGCGGGTCAGTTAGTGTTTTATAAAGTATAACTTATATAGTAACAAATGTATCTGTCCATGACCATATTGTACAATGATTTTGTATGAGCTTGTAGTTCTACGAACAGTGGATCTCGTGAGCACAGTCACATCAGCGGCAATTTTTCGCAGTCTTGCTATGTGCAGACGGTACCACATGCTCTTGCCAAACATTACCAAAATCGTCTAGTTTTTAAACTTCACAACCTATTATCTCACTTCTTGTGCTATTAATCAACAATTATAAGATAGAAGCATTACAGAAATAATAATAGTACTACTCATAACATGCAATTGTATGTTCGTGAGAAGTAATTTTGTTTGAATAGTACGAGTACTTAGGTACCTAATCATTAAACTTATACACAAATGTACATAGGGTGATAAGGTTTTACAATGGTACGGACGAGGAGGATGTTTCAATTATAAATTATGAATAAGCATTTATGGATTAATTAATGCCAGTTTTCGTAAATGTGCCCTAAACCAGTCTTAACCCCGAAGTATGAATGATGTACTATAGCCGCCCTGTATAAGTATATGTTTTACAATGGTAGTGATTTGCTTGTGCGTACACTAAATTAAAATTCTCTAAACTATAGTAGATCTTATTCTGTTTACACTAAAATCCACATTCGTGTAACATTTAGTATGACAATTCTAAAAATTTGAATATTCTATCCAAATGTAAGAAGTTTTACATCAGTTTAGACTAGTTTAGAGAGCACGAACTTGCATGATGATTAAGTTTTCACTAAACATACCCACAATTCAACAGAAAGGGCAAAATAAATAATTATCAATTGCAATCTTAATACGAATTTGGACTTGAGCGTGAACAGAATAAGAACGACCGTATAATTGAATAAAAATATATTTTAGTTCGGTAGTTTAGTTTGGAGTTCTGAACAAACAAATTCCTACCAATATGACATAATTTAAGTATACAAACACTCTTTGTTCTATAACTAATACGTATTATTCAAGCTTTTGTCCAGGACTTCGTCCGCGTAGAGTTTTTTTTTTTGATGACACTTCCTCGGCATCTAAATACAAGTTCTTACACCAATAAGTTAAAAACAAAGTATTTTCCATACCAAATTCATATTCTATTCGATGTCACCCAATACAACGTGTAAAATCAACTAGAGAGTTCTTTTCGGTGCTCCTACAAATCGCCTCGGTGGTGTAGTGGTCATATCGTCTGACACGGATTCTCGGAAGACACGGGTTGGAATCCCATCCGATGATGTGTCATTGTTATCTATAATTAAGATTGCAGTGTTTGGCCTCGCTCAGCAGGAGTTAGTGCTCTAAAAATCATATAATAAAAAATCCACGCAAGGTCTACCTATACAAGTCTCAACTAGGCAGAACCTGTACTATGTTAACGATGAATGATATACATACACATCAGAGACAGCTCAAACAGACATGTTCATGCACATGGATACCCCATCCTGGGAGCAACGGCTCAGAAGGCAGTGTTGCTAACAACTGCCGCTACCAGCTAATCATTTACAATCAATTAAGATGTTTGGGGAAGGTCTATAGCATGATGTGCCTACTTATTTCATCAATGGCACGGAAATTTGTGTATCAGTGTCACAGTTGTACACATGATAGTTTGTGTGTAGTATATACGGCAACGATACGATTACGTTGCACTTAAGCAAATTTTGGAGCCAAGACCAATGCAATGGAAACTTCTAAGTACCTAGTTCGCCTGATGATATGCCACATATCAGTTGCGGCTACTGCTACCGCATTCCAGACTTTGCCTTACTCTTCCTCATTCCGAAAATATCTCTTACCTGCATACATTTTATTCAGGAACATGGTAGCTACTGGACATCTAGTCATTGACTGCACAGGTGGAACTGTGGAAAATCATTAGGCAAACTTGTTCCAGTGCTTGGTCCACGTTCTGTCCTGCCACCAGTGGGACATCACCACCATCGAAGGCATCGGGAACAGACGGGATGGCTACCACGCCATCCAGAGCCGCCTGGCTTCCTTCAACGGCACTCAGTGTGGGTACTGCACACCAGGCATGGTCATGAATATGTACAGGTAAGGTTATTATTGATACCTATCATCATTATCAACATCATCATCATCATCTCAGCCGTAGGGCGTTCACTGTTGAACATAGAACCACCCCAAAATTTTCCAAAAGAACCGGTTTGAAGCAGCCTGCATCCACCGTCACCTGTCCACCTTTTCAGTGGATGCCGTACGCTGCGCTTGCAGGTCCGTGCTCTCCACTCCAGAACCATCCGATCTCATCGGCCATCTGTTCTGCGTGCTATGTGCCCTGCCCACTGCCACTTTAGCTGGTTAACATTCTGGGTTATGTCGATGAGTTTTTCTTTTACAGTAGGGCTATAACTCAGTTGCTAACAAATGTCCATTGAAATCGAAAAAAATGGCGGCTCCATGTCACTTTTGTCAGCTCCAGTCATCAACTTACTAACATTGTTGCTTACTGGAGTTGTCAAAACTCGTAAAGGACATAGAGCCGTCTTTTCTCAAGATTTCTATCTACATTTGTTAGCAACTGATATACATAATAGCCCTGCGGATCTCATTTCTGATTCGATCACGTAAAGAAACCCCGAGCATAGCCCTCTCTATAGCTCGGTTTGAGATTTTGAGCTTACTTATGAAGCCCATAGTAAGATACCACATTTCCGTGTCATATGTCATCACTGGTAACACACTAGTCAAAGACTTAAGTCTCCTATACCTAAACTATAATTATAAGGAAAAATCGATAATTTATCACAGAAATAAGTAAGCTTGAAAATTTGAAAAGTAGTTTTTTTGACATCCTTTCATTGAAATAAATCCAACTTTAACAGTTTTTTTCAAGGTTGAATAAATGCGAGTAGAGCCTGGTAATGTAAGTATGTAGGTAAATTCACATTGTGTCAATATTGGCACTATTGAAATTAAAGAGACTGGAAGAGTCGTGATAAAAACAAAAAAATTAAAAACTTTTCTAAAACCTCATTTTATACTATTTAACATGATGCAGCAAGATGCTTAAATTAGTCGTGCATATTATGAAAGTGAGGTAATATGTCAATAATAAATAAATTTAGAAATATGCAATTGAACGAAAGTTAAATTATTTTTTAATAATAACAATAAAAATATGATATTTATTTCCTGTCACATTTTCTTCTATTTAAAAAATTTTATATACTTAGGTATATCGCCGACTGTACTTATTCATCTCAATCATAATGCCTATTTTGGAGTTTCATATTTTATCACAAAGTTAGACATTACTGATGAAGATAGCCGAAAGCGGAGGGTCAGGGGCCTTACTAAGAGCTCTCAAAGCAGGACTTCTAGAAAAATGCTCGGCTTAATCGTACCATGACAACATTGTAGCAGGCCTACCAGACCAACTATTCAAAAACCGCAGAAAAACCGCTTACCTGTTTTTTTTGTATGGACTCACGTTCCATGACGCTCTAAATCCGCTCAGTTTATCAGCTTACAAACGTCTAGGCGTCTGCAATGTTGGTTATAGTAAATTTTTAGAATGCCAGAGACAATATTATCTGTTAACCTTTGAGGAAACGAATGTTCAAATAGATAGCGTCATGGTATGATTTCATTCAAAACTGTTTAAGCCAGGTGTAAGAACTGCTCGGAACTTGCGTGATTAAAAAGCTGATAGTAAGGCCCCTGGTCATGAGCTGGTCCAGGCCATCCGCAGTCCGCATTGCAGCCGCATTTGCTTATGGAGAAACTGGAACAAAGGCAGAAACCAAAGTTCGAAGCCTTTACAGCGCGGACAGCAAGGGCTTCAGTGATGAACAAGCGAGTGGTCGAGAGCGTAGCTAAGCTTTGCTCGAATACGAGTAATATAAAATCAGCTTAGTGCATTAATAAAAAAAAATCACCACGCCGCAGTTTATTGTCTCTTTCCCGTATTTTTTAGTAAGCAATAATGCCTGTACAGTCTATACATATAGAGCCTAATTCTGAATTCAGAAACCATATTGCGCCCAACTTTTTTAAAACATAACTCGATGAAACATAAACGAACTCGAAGAAAATTGCTGGTGGCTAAAACCTCAGCAGCAATGAAATTGCATACAACTTTGCTATCGCCTATTCAAGTATCGCGGCAAGATTGTCTTTGTCGAAAGCAGGTTGTCAAAATAATGACTACATTACAAACATTTTTAAGTTAAAATATTCTAGACACAATTCTACCGAGTAAATGTTTTGACCAAGAGCGCATCGCAAGCGGAAGTCGATTGTTGCTGGGTTTTACGTATTATAAAATGTTTTTGCTCTTTCATAAAAACAGTTATACCTACTAAAGAACAATCTTGATTGTGTATACAAAAAAAGAAAACAACACATAATAAGTGCATGCCAGAATCGCATTAAGTATAAGTATGAGGTACAGCGGTATGGAACCCTGGTTGCGTGAGTCCAAGTAACATTTTGCTGCTCTTTTTTAAAACAATATTTAATAACTTCTTCTTTCCCTGTCATTAGCTTATCGAAGAGCACCAGCAAGCTGTCAATGCATCAGGTCGAGAACTCCTTCGGAGGTAATATTTGCCGATGCACCGGGTACAGGCCCATACTAGACGCATTCAAGAGCTTTGCCAACGACCTGGATCCTAAGCTGAAAAATAAGCTACAGGTGCGTGGTGTCTTTCAAAGTCAAGTAGGAGACTTAAATTTATCGTATCATATTCGACGGTGAAAGCCGTATAATCTCTCACGTAGAAAATTAGATTTCCACAATTAACAGTTTCCCTAATTATCAGAATATAAAATACTGTAGGCTCTTTGCCTGAGTGTGCTATTAAAAAAGAACATAGTCTTACTTGAGATCCATTGAAATAGTAGGTATCTTCGTGCTCTTTTAATCTTGTCAATGTAGTTAATGTCGTTGTGAGAGTTGTGTACTTTAGCTATAGGTAGGTATAGCATAAAATTTGCCACGTTTATACTTCATATTCAAGGAGTAAAACGCCTCTATTAGTCAAACTCATTGGTACAGTAGGTAGGTAAGTTCATACATTTTATTAACCAATTGGCTTGTATATTCCTACTCAGCTTCTAAGTATTTTCTCAGATAATTATAAAATAATTCTCAGACTATTATATTACCTTTGGCTGCCATAACCTTTTTCCTTAGGTATAGCACGGTCGTTTGGTTACGTCAAAGACATACCTACATAAATTAGAAAATGTAACCATAATCATTTGAAACAATAACTTTAAACGACAGTTATTGTTTAAAATGATTACAATTTGAATAAATAATATAACCCTCTCACAAGTTGCAGTGCCTTTACAACCCTGTAAAGGCACTGCAACTTGTGAGAGGATCACAGGAATTACAATTGTTTGTTTAAGACCGTTATTGTTATGTCACACAATTGATTTCATTTGATTTGATTTCAAATATGGACGGTCTGAAGTGCGATTCTTTAATAATTCGTCGATCCACTCGTCGACGATCTCACCGATGTCAAATACTTTAAGAGAGATCGCCCGTGTACATAAGGTTGCCAACGTTTCTTGTCATCTCTTCATTTGTTTCACGGATGTTGTCAAAGATGCATCGATGTTTGCTCTTAGACAATCGCACAGCTGAATCACTGACACTAGGGCAGGCCCTATTTTGCCTAACAGCGCGCTTGACAGATTAGACAATTATCTCAAATACACCTCTTAATAATTTCTAATACCTTCATTTCTTCTGTATCTTTCTCCTTTTTCTGAGAGAGATAATTCTCTCTCTTTCTCTTAACAAATACTCTGCAGTGAAGTAAGAAGCTTTCCATAGATGCCCGAATTATATTCCCATGATAAAAAAATTCTCAGGACCAAGGAAATGTACGTCTCATTTACTCATTAAAAAGTTGGTAAAAATCTTGTTCTACTTATGAGTCATACAAACAAGTACATCGTTACCTAACTATATATTCAGGACGTAGAAGACCTCCACCAGCTTAAATGTCTCAAGAACTGCAGTAAGCCATGCTCTGATGATGAAGACGGCTGGTGTGTGATAGAAAACGAGGACCGGCATCTGAGAAATGTGGCCGCAGGAGGTGGCAGATGGTACAAGGCATACACTATTGAGGATGTATTTAAGGTGTGTATTCTTTGATTTATGATTATTAAACTAAAAATATCAATCACGTAGAAAATGTTTCTTAGTAATATTCTCGATGGAGGTCGCAAATTTTTCAGTCATCATAGCGCAGCGCTTCAAAGCATTTTTCAGTCATCACAGCGCAGCGCTTCAAAGCATTTTTTTTTAAATTACCTCCATTCGGTAATTTAATTATAGATCTTTTACGAATATAACATTGTAACAAGAAAAACTTGTCATGAATTTAGTTTTTTCATTCCTAAGTGGACTCCTGCATTTGTACATTTGCTATTCTTCAAGCTCCATGACTTAACTTCCCACTTTGCTATGCAAATAACACAATTCACTACACTAAACGAATCAAAATTCTAAATGGAAAGATCTTTTGAGATACTCGTTATATGTACCTATATATTAGGTACCTACATAAATTAGATTACCTTTTACCTGCCGATCGTTTACTTGTCTACAAAGAGAAAGTGGAACAAACAATGGAAAAGTGAGAGGCCTGGCAATCATGCTCAAACCATAGTAAAATTGTATTCTATAGATAGCTGACCCGCCAGCTACTTTGCTCGCACGGTTTACCGACCAAGCTACAGAAATAATGACGAATAACGATCGACATACTCGTATCTTTTATCTTTTTATGCTAATACACATACCGTATTCAAAAGTGAACTCTACTTTTGAATACTGGACGTGCATCAGCATCTGTTTCGCTAAAACTCAAGAACGGCGTTATTCATGTAAATTGAATGAATGAATTTTTCATTATTCTGTTCACTCTTATACAGGGCTGATTTATAAAAAAATCGTCACGAATTACATCCATCACCAGGCAAGTGATACCGCGGGGCGCAGTAGATATATATAGCTACCAACTTGTCCAGATAATGCCATCCGTAAAACATTCACGGCCTCAGTAGATACCTCTATATTTTATCTCTTTGCCATGATCTAATTAAAGATCAAGCACCTACTTAGTGTACACTGTGCCCATTGTTTTGACTGCCACGCCGATTATCCAGAGCCGCAGATATATGTGAGAGGAAAGTCTAAAACGTATAGTTCCGGATCAAAATGTTATCGAGGTTTTATATTATGTATTTACAAAACAGTTGCGATAAATAGGTCATTACATATGAAATTGGCGTTTTTCGTACTGGCCACTTTAATCACGAATTTCTCCTCTTTGGTAAGGAATTCCAAATTCAAATTTGTACAGCTATAGACTCATGTATTTGTGCTTCGATGATCGTCATTCATTTGTTTTTTTCTTCTGTTTTTTTCTGTTTGCGTCACTCATTTTACAAAATGGAAAACTTAAAATATCGCATTATTTACGAGTACGAGTTCCGCCGTGGCACTAGTGCTGCGGAAACAACTCGAAGGGTGAATGATGTGTATGGCGGTCGTGTTGCAAAAGAAAACACAGTTCGTTTTTGGTTCCAACGTTTTCGTTCTGGAAATTTCGACCTGCAGAACAAGCCCCGTGGACGGCCTGAGACTCAAGTTGATAATGAAGAGTTGAGGGCTATTGTGGAAGCGGATCCATCGCAAACCACGTCCGAGTTAGCTGCAGGCTTCGATGTTAGTGATAAAACTGTTTTAATTCACTTGAAGCAAATTGGGAAGATTAAAAAGCTTGAAAGGTGGGTACCTCACGAATTGACTGAAGCAAATCGGCAAACGCGCGTCGACTGCTGCGTTACATTACTAAACCGGCACAATAATGAAGGTATTTTAAACCGAATCATTACCTGTGATGAAAAATGGGTTCTTTACGATAATCGGAAGCGTTCAGCGCAATGGTTGGATCCTGGCCAGCCAGCCAAATCCTGCCCCATGCGAAAATTAACCCCAAAAAAGTTACTTGTAAGCGTTTGGTGGACTAGTGCCGGTATTGTTCATTACAGTTTTCTCAAATCTGGCCAGACTATTACGGCTGATGTCTATTGTCAGCAATTGCAAACCATGATGGAAAAGCTAGCGGCTAAACAACCTAGGTTGGTCAATCGCTCCACGCCACTGCTGCTTCACGACAACGCTAGACCACACACTGCGCAACAGACGGCTACTAAATTAGAAGAGCTTCAATTGGAAAGTCTAAGACATCCTCCGTACTCCCCGGACCTTGCTCCAACAGATTACCATTTTTTTCAACTCCGATGGGGCAGTCCAAATCGCCTTCAAAGATTTTATTGATTCCCGTCCGACTGGTTTTTTTAGTAAAGGGATCAATGAACTACCTATGAGATGGCAAAAGTGCATAGAAAATAATGGTTCATAGTTTGATTAATTAAATATATTATATTAAAAAATATTCGACTTTTTGTTCCTCCCATACAAAACGCCAATTTCATATGTAAGGACCTAATATAATAATTCTTATCATCTTAAGTAGTGAGTCAGTGTGTAGTGTATTTTTCCTACTTCTTGACGCTTGAACGTTTCAACGGATTTGGATGAGATTTCGAATGGAGATAGTTTATTTAATGATTTATAATATAAACAATGAATTTTAACTAAGTCAGGTTTGAAACGTTTGGTTTTGTTAGCTTAATTAGAAAATGCGGATTTAGTATGAGTGAGTTATACGGATCTCCTCTAGGAGAACTAAGGTCATCGAAATAGCTAACAAAATTAGTAAGTTGAAGTGGCAATGGGCAGGCCACATCGCTTACAGGACCGTTAACCGATGGAAGAAAGGTTCTCGAGTGGCGACCACGCACCGGAAGACGTAGTGTAGGCCGTTCCCGCGCTAGGTGGAGCGACGACCTCGTCATAACCGCGGGGAATCGCTGGATGCAGGAAGCGAGTAGCTGGTCCAAGTGGCGTTCTATGAAGAGCTTATGTTCAGCAGTGGACGTCGTCTGGCTGATAATCACGATGATGATGATGATGATGAATGAATTTAGAATTCTGACGCATGCAATCGTCTGCTTACAAAAGTTGTTGGAATGCAATGACTATATATAGGTACCTATTAGTAAGTATACACCTATCCTGTATACCGCTCATTGTGACACTATTTGTTTTAAGCATTTAATTGTATTAAGATATTTTTGTGTATACAATTGTATCGAAATGACTTATGTATAATGTGGTGTTGCAATAAAGAGTTAATCTATTTATCTATAAATTTAATTAGAAAGATGAGGTAGTTATATATTTTTCTGGCCATGGCTAAATCACATCACACTTTTATATTAAATTATAAATGTGTATGTATGGATGTTTGTTAGTCAATCACGCAAAACGGCTGAACGGATTTGGATGAAATTTGGAGTGGAGATAGTTTGTAGTATTACCAGATCAGCTACTTTTGTCCCGATTTCACGGGTAGTTCCCGAGGGATCGCGATTACCATATTCTAGTATTATAAGGGAATACTAGTATATAATACTCATAAAAGTTTATTAACCCGGCTACATAATTATATAATTAGCCTATACACACAAAAGTGCATAAAATCCACCATCCTTTTTGGCTCCGTCGCTGTCGGATAAAAAGTCATCTAGTTTTTTTGTCTACCGACAATGACAAATTTATTAATATAATGATTTTACAGCACTAACGCCTGCTTAGCGAAACCAAACATTGTAACTTAATAGAGTAAAATGCACATCTTTGGACGGCATTTGAACCCGCGTCTCCCGACAATAAAAGGGGAAAGGTTAAAATCTAATAAAGAGTTACTCGTAAAATTCGATGCTCGGACGGCGTGCCTAGGTGGCCGAGTGGTATTTGCATCTCACACGGATTGTTGGATTGGAAGGTGCGGGTTCGAATCCCGTCCGAGGATTTGTATTTTCCTCTCTAAAATTGCATTAATTATACTCGTATAGCTCGATATAAATATAGCTCGATGTAACTCCGCGCGCAAAAAAACTAAACGTAGATTATGCATACACAATAAGTTGTGGTACCGTTGTAGACAGTTTAAATTGTAAACTATTTTATTTTTAATCTGTATCTAACTCTTGGCCAATTACTAATAACAACTAAATAATAATAGGCATTTATGGTTTCAGGTGCTCACTCGAGAGGGTACTGACAGTTACAGACTAGTTGCTGGTAACACTGGGCATGGAGTGTTTCCGATAACGGACCAGCCGAAGGTCCTGATCGATATATCCTCAATCGAGGCCCTAAAGGACTCCTTGCCTGACGAGAACCTGATAATAGGAGCTGGGATATCCCTGACTGACTTAATGGAGACCTTCCTGAGATGGTCCGAGAAGAATGATTTCAGCTATCTTGCACAGTTTTATAAACATCTGGACTTGGTAGCTCATGTGCCTGTGCGAAATGTAAGTAGGTTTGATGTTATTATCGTCCATACCTAAAACCCCGCAGAGTATAATATCTATACTAATATATACTAATATTATACAGAGGAAAGATTTGTATGTAAGTATGTTAATACTTACGTTATGTTTGTAACGAATTCGAAAGCGAGTCCGAGGTTCAATCCCTGACCGGAGAAATAATTTTTGTGTAAATGTGTCCATGCCTTCCGCGACACTGAATCTGAAATGTCTGAAATGCGAGGCTATGAGCGGGTGAACTATTGCTATTTATTTTTAAAATGAGAAACAGGTATCACTCACGTAAATAAATCAGATGTTTCCAACTATAGCTTCACCAATTGCGGTGGTATTTTCCAAGGAGAGTGCAGAAAGCAGGTGGTCGCGTTTCACCCCGGTTGATTTCTGTTTCTCATATAAAAAATGTGTATTAACCACGTTAGTTATCATAATAAAAATGTAGGTATATTCTATACTAAGCAGCTAAATAAAACCGGATCAAATTTATAGTAAGTATACCCAGTTCCATAATATTAGTCCCAACTCTTTCAAAAGTTTTAGAAAAGGCAATGCTTGTTAGATTAAATAGCTTCCTTACAAAGTTTTCACTTCTACGTACAGAACAGTTTGGTTTCCGCAAAGGAAGATCTACTACTCTAGCGTGTTTTGACTTAGTTAAATATATAACAGAGAGTATAAATGAAGGAACCCCTATAATATCCATATTTTTCGATATGACGAAAGCCTTTGATTTTGTTAATCACTCAATACTATTGTATTAATTAGAATTTTATGGCATACGAGGGACAGCTAATAAATGGATAGCTAGTTATTTGAAAAATAGAAAGCAGTATACTGAAATATCCAAAATTATTACAAGTAGAGAAAATAAACTTACAAAACAAACGTTTAAATCGCAACTTTTAAATAATAACTCAGGAGTTCCTCAAGGGAGTATACTGGGTCCATTACTATTCTTAGTTTATATAAACGACCTTCCTGAAGCTACTCCCCATAAATGTATACTTTTTGCAGATGATACTACAATTGTTATTAAGTGCATTAATAAAACCAGGCTCAACATACAGTTAATAAAGCCCTATCAGAAGTGATCCATTGGATGGAAACGAACCATTTAAAAATTAACATAAATAAAACCAAATTATCACAATTTCTATCGTATAACTGTACTCTTTTGTCAATTGACATTCATTACCATAACGAAATCGTAGAAAGCGTTGATAATTTTAAATTTTTAGGTTTAACCCTTGACAAACACCTGAATTGGAAAATGCATATTGATATATTGTGTAAGAAATTAGAACGCTTCGTATTTGCGCTAAAAAAAGTAAGGCAAATTGTGTCTATGGAGGCTGCGTTGATGGCATATCACGGTCATGTGTCTTCGTTGCTTAGCTATGGCTTGATAGTATGGGGCAACTCAGTCGACATAGGCAGAGTATTTAAAATACAAAGCGTTGTGTAAGAGTCATAAACAGGGCGTGGTTTTTAGACAGTTGCAGACCGCTGTTTAAAGCATGTAACATACTTCCTCCACCGTGTATGTATATTAGAGATGCTTGTGCCTTAGTGAAACAACAGCCTGAATTTTTAAAAAAAGGTAAACAAATTTTTACCCGCCAAAAAAGAGTGAAGTTTGTAAATTTACTATATCAACCACCTGCCCGTAAGGAGTTATATAAAAGGAATGTGTACAATATGTGCATAACTCTATATAATTATTTACCAGATGAAATTAAGGCCTTGGATGGAAATCTGTTTAAGATTGGCTTCTTTCGAATTGGTTTTATAATGTACAGGAATTTCGGGATTATTGTGTTCGACTTTTTTTAGACAGTATTAGATATAGAAAATTTGCACGTCTGCCAGCAGACAGAATACATTGTGACCTATATTTTATAAGATCTCGACTTTGTACATGTGTTCTAGCAAATAATTTATTTGATTTGATACTATAATTTTGATTCAATTTTATTTATTTGCTTTAGTTATAACAATATACACTTATAACAAAGTAATTACGAGTAGATCGTATACAATTATGCTAACAATAAGGGAAATAATGTGTATAAAGGAAAATAAATTATAATTAGCACTCACGGGATGTACCTACACCACGATTAGGCAGGTTTTGGAGTTCCCGATATTTCGGCGCAGTTACATGCAATATGTTCACGGGTTGATTGAAGATGCGGGTGGATGTGAAGAAAGTTCGAAGTTACAACCACACACATTGCAGTTCCTGGAAAAGTAGGTTGATTTCTGCGACATCTATTGTATTTTTGGCCAAATATGGCGAATCGCGAGTCAACGGGTTAAGAGCAGACAAAACGTGGTCTACCCTCTTTCTCACCCTTTTACTACGGATACCACTGGTATCCGTAGTAAAAGGTACAACGTGTCATGATTGTGTTCACTTTGCCTACACCAATGGAACGTAACGATTAATAATCCACATCACGTCGAAACTCTAAGAAAACATAAATCTAGGAAAATTCAACAATATCAACGATAACTATTCTTGGGTATTTTTCCCGCCATCCCATATATAAGTACTTACTTGCTTACAATTTTATATCTTTTCAGATTGGAACTGTCGGTGGAAATTTGGCATTAAAGAACATGTATAATGATTTTCCGTCTGATATTTTCATTTTATTGGCAACTGTCGGCGCTTCCGTAACACTGTGTAAGTAGTTATTAATAATAATAATACCGCAGGGGTGGCTTTGTGGCGAGCCGTCGGACCCAGATTCTCCCTGGGGCTAAATGAGACTTCGGCTTGCCTTAATTGGCCGTCGGTGGGTGGAGACGCAAGAGCAAGTAACAAGCCAAGAGTAGAAGAAGTGTTAAAGGGCATAACGCGGATAGTAGCGCTCTAGTGAAACCGCAGCACACCTCTCAACACCCTTTAGCCATCCACACCAACGTTACCCCTTTTGTCACCATTGATGGTGGCTCTTATGGGGGGACCGTTTAGTGGGTGATAAGTCACCACCTGCCTTAATATTTTAAGATGAGACTGAAATTAGCAGGTACCGTAGTCTCGCCCATAACCCACTATCTCCCGTATCACTAATAAGTACATCAATATCCATGCCATTTTACCCATTTTTGTTAGATATACCATGTAACCATCCATCCAAAATGTTTCTGTTTTTATACTACATTGTATTTTTATACCAAACGGGCCTCTAAGTGTTGGCTACAGCCCCACTTATGCCTTTGTCTTCCCATTCTTCTTACTAAACTTGAACAAATTGGTGTTAGAGGCATTGCTTACGAGTTGTTCTGTAGTTATCTGAGAAATCGAGTTCAGTGCACTGTTTTAAATGGTGTAAAAAGTGGCGAGAAAATCCAAACATACGGAGTTCCACAGGGTAGCGTCCTTGGCCCTACTCTATTCTTAATTTACATAAATGATTTATGTAACTTATCACTACTAAATTGTAAAATACTTGCGTATGCTGACGACACAGTCCTTCTTATCCACGGTAACAGCTGGCAAGAAGCTCGCGACCTCGCTGAGTGCGCCTTAAGGAAGGTCTTGAGTTGGTTGTTCTCTAATGTTCTAACACTAAATACTACCAAAACCAAGTTTATTGCCTTTGCTGCTTATATCGTCTCGCTTCCTCCTCTGTCGCTCTCGATACGTGCTCACCTATGTCCTACTTATTCAGATTCTGTTTCATGTAACTGCGCGCCATTGGATCGTACCTCTACTATTAATTACTTGGGCGTGTTTCTGGATAGCACCATGACGTGGAGTAAGCACATTGATGCCATGGTATCTAGGATCCGTAAATTAATTTATGTGTTTAAAAACTTGAGATCAGTTGTCGACTTGTAATGTCTTAAAACTGTGTATTATGCTTTAGCGCAGTCACTGATTTCATATTGCATCCCTGCGTGGGGTGGAGCTGTAAAGACAAACATGATTCGTCTGGAGAGGTCTCAAAGAGCCGTTCTTAAGGTCATCTTCAGCAAACCGCTCCGATTTCCCTCAAATGAGTTGTATCCTTTAGCGCAAGTTCTAAATGTAAGACAACTTTTCATATTAGCAACAGTGCTTAAGAAACATTCCCAATTAAAATATAATCCAAATATTTACTCCAAGCGTAGAACGGACAGAGTATGTGATATTGTACGTCGTAGGACGGCACTTGCGAGTCGCCATTATTATTACGTTAGCTCAATGCTATATAATAAAATAAACAGACAATTAAATATCTATTCCTTATCTTTGCATAAATGCAAATTAAAATGTGTCGAATGGTTAAAAACATTATCATATGCTGACACTGAAGACCTCCTAGTTGTATATAATAAACATTACTCATCCGCACTCTTCCTCCCCCACCCACATACACACACACTCTCACACGCGCACACATACACACACGCGCGCGCACGCACACACACACACACACACACACACACACACACACACACACACACACACAATTTATCATGTTTTACTTTCACCTTTTGATATATTTAAGCTACAAGCTATTTGTTAGCTAATTAATTGTTATTTGTTTTTGAACTTTGGAACCTCATGTAACCTTTCCGGAGGAGGGCGTTGATATCTGCGACACAGTTTCACACTTCTGCAGGTGTCATCGATTCTCGATGTATGTTTGTGTACCGGTATTTTTGTTCTAAATAAATAAACCATTATTATTATTATTTGTAAAGGACCGGGTGAAACCCGTGAAATTGGTTGAATAAAAATAATAATTATTATGAATTGTTTACTACCGGAAAGCTAATTAACAAACACAGTACACTACTACATACATTGAAATTGCAACATCAAGCATTTTAAGGTTACTGGTAATCCTCAAACTAGGCGGAAGCCTGTGTCTTGAGAGTCAGACTGCGAATAAACAGAAAGTGATCACGTTTATTAGAGCATCATTGTAGGTACGTACATTACATAAGTGGTTATATAAACAGAAAGAATACATATAGGCAATAAACAAATGAAAATGCACTTGTTCTATAATATTATGATAATGAAAGGTATAACAAGGATTGGTTAATTGTACTTATTCTTATATTTACTCTCTAAATCCATTCTAAAGTTTTGCACGTTGTGAATGATTTGTTTATTTTGTCTCTTTCTTTATATTATATAGATAACCATTTTCTTTACGATTTCAGTAAACAGCACGTTAAACAAAAGCCAATTAAATCTGGAGACCTTTCTAAAAACAAGCTTACGTAACAACTTAATATTGGATGTGAAATTACCACCGCTGTCAAAATCAAACTTAATTCGGACCTTTAAAGTAAGTAGCTAAAAATAAGACATAGATATTACTAGAAGACTCCATATGCTTGCTTGTGAGCAATAAATTCAAATTACCAAATAGGTTGGTAGTTATCTTTATTTTAAAAACTATCCAATTAAATACAATACAAAATGTGTAGTACCTATCACTAGTTTTACTTAAGAGCAGTAGAATTCTTTGTAAATGTATTCGTCCGGGGTACCACTACCACCATAACCCTTTTTCTACCGTGAATCAGTAGTGTTCCCAATACTGTGTTCTGGTTTGAAGGTATGGTTGCCGGCGAAATTGCAGGAACAGAGACTTAACATGTCTCAGGGCTGCTAGTGCAGTTCGTCACTTGTTAGGACATGCATCTGTCCTAGGTAGAGGTTACCACTAAACACTACTCATCCGCACTACTCATCAGGCGGGCCTCGTGCTTGTGTTTCCTAATTATTTAAAAAATAGTATCATTGGTGGTACTGAAGCTATAAAATAGTGTCACTTGTACCACTAATGTTACTATAAGTAATAATATAATATGGTTACTAGTAATATAGAGGCGAATAATCCGTAAGGGTAAGTTAAATAATATACCTACCATCGTTGGGATACGAATCGTAAGAGGCGAGAAACTCCGACTTCCGTAGGTCTCCTGTGTCTGTCTTGGTTGATACCACCACAGTGCCAGATATTCTGACGCGAAGCAATAGGCACAAGCATGGCTGTGTTAGGGTGTGAAGGGCACTGTAGGTAGTGAAATTACTGGGCGAAAGAGACACAAAACCCAATGTCACAGCGCCACGCAACACTACAGTTCTAAACTCTAGCTCAGTCATGGGCAAACGTGTTGTCCTTGCCATCAGGCGTTCGACTTGCCCATTTTGTTATTTAATCGCATGAAAGAAAAATTACCAAAAGCTGGAACTGACTTCAACACCAAAAAGTGTGAAATAACTTGTTGAAGTCAGTACCATGATAGTTCAAAAGTAGGTACCTATTATCAAAATACTGTGCGCATGATACCGACTTTGACAAGTTATTTCATTCTTTTTGGTGTTGAAGTGGGTTAAATTTTTTGGGAATACATTTTTTTTTCACAATTTTTATTGACTTTCCCTACTTACAGAATCGATTTCCATTCACCATTAATGATGATTTATCATCAAGATAGGCGTAACTCTTTTCAGTTTTTGGAGTGTAACTCAAAAACTGCTTCACTGAATTTGATGAAATTTAAATGAGACTGTCCCGGAAGTATTGTACCAAAAAAAAGAATTTTGAGAAACGGTCCATAAATGGAGGAGAAATCTGCTAACATACACAATAAAACATACAATTGAATATATAACCTCTTCCTTTTTTTAAGTCAGTTAAAAATAAAAATGTTTATATTTCAGATAATGCCACGTGCCCAAAACGCTCATGCAATAGTCAATGCTGGTTTCTTATTTAAAGTTGATTCCAATAACAAAGTAGAATCAGCTACCATGGTGTTTGGAAACATAAACCCTTCATTCACAACTGCTAATGAAACAGCTGGTTTCCTCAAAGAGAAAGAGCTTTTCATTGATAAAACAATACAGGATGCTCTGACGAGGTTGAATAGTGAATTGGTGCCAATGGACGTACCGCCTGAACCTTCTCCTGGTTGTAGGAAGGCGATTGCTTTGGGATTGTTTTACAAGGTAGGTTTTTAAAGCATTTTGAATTTGAAACCAAATATATTTTTTAAGTAAGCAGGGGCCTTACTATGAGCTCTTAAAGCAGGACTTCTCGACAACTGCCCGGTTTATTCGTACCATGACAACTTTAAAGCAGGCCTGCCCGGGCCTACTATTCAAGAACCGCAGAAAAACCGTTCACCTGTTTTTTTTGTTGTATGGACTCTCGTTAACATGTCGCTCTAAATCCACTCAGTTTATTAGCTTACAAACGTCTAGGCGTCTGCAATGTTGTTTATACTAAATTATTAGAATGCCAGAGACAATATTATCCGTTCACCTTTGAGAAATCAATATTCAAACAGTTCACCTAAATGAGCGTCATGGTATGATTTCATTCAAAACTGTTTGTCAGGTTTAAGAACTGCACGGAACTTGCATGGTTTTTTTAAGAAGCTGATAGTAAGGCCCCTGGTCTCGTGTAACTGATAAATTCATAAACACAGACTCTAAATTGCTGGGGCCATTAACTTGACATTTTGGCATTTGACATCTTTATAGATGCCATTCGAACCTCGGCTGCACGCTTCGTATGCAGGCTGCGAATGCAGGTAGCACTCGCATGACACGCAGCCGCTACCTGCATCCGCAGCCGGCAGCCGTGGTTGAAAATACACCTTTATGTTCTAAGCATTCACCTAAGGGAAGATTTTTGGCTAATTCGTAGTGATGCACACCGTTGGTAGGTCGAATCAGCTACTTTAGCTAAAGTGTCGCTAATCAAATTGAAATACAATGTTATTAAGAATGTCATTAATAAAGTAATCATATAAGTAAGTATACAAAATTATTGAGTTATCAACAGGCTATTCTCTCCCTATCACCATCTGTCAATCCTCGCTACAAATCTGGAGGCACTGTGTTGGAACGGGAAATATCACACGGAACTCAGACCTTCGACACCGACAAGACACTGTGGCCTTTAAACAAACCAGTGCCTAAATTAGAAGGATTAACTCAGGTAATAAATATTTAAACTTTTCTTCGTTGCTTATTCCGTACTAATACACTTGTAATAAATTTAACATGTGAACTAAAAAGAAAGAATATTTAATTGGACGAAAGCAAAACAAGTCAGTCTTTGTATAACCTTCTGTAGAAAGGTTTTTTTTGTCGCGTGGTAGGTTTATAGCGTTTGGCCACACTTGATGGTTACTGATGATGCGAACGATGGTGGTATCACACTAAATCATTGGTTCTTAGTCGTACCACCACTGGTCACTAGAAGCACCAGAAGTGATTCGCAAAGCCATCCAATTTAAAAACAAAACATTTCAAAATATTGATTATTTTTAAAGCCAATAGGCAATTACTTTCACATAGATTCAGAATTCCGAAGAGAAGATTCAGAATTTTATGAAGAGTAAGTATAGTCACAAAAATTGCACTAAAATAATATACTATATATAACATACTTATCTCTGCAATATAAAATTGTCGTCAAACATTTAAATACTAAGGCTTTGAACATTTTCATGCATGTTTTATTCATAGATAGAAAAATCATTCATTCATTTAATATAAGGTTAAAATGTTAGGAGGTAGGTAGCTCCTAACATTTAGTTGTTGGTGGTCCATGGCAAGACATAACTTTCGTGAAAGGTCCCTCATCACTAAAATGTTTAGATCCACTAAACTAGACCTAGAATTGCGACTGGATTTCAAGGGCTGCTGGAATACACAGCTATCTAGCTGCTAGCACCTGCTAAGCGATAGATTTTCAAACTAGAGGGCTACCCACTACACAGCCAGACAGAAGTCACCTACCACCATGCCGTGGATTTCATTACCAAAAGCTCAAGTCCCAGGTGGGAATCGATTCCGTGGCCGTCTAATCGACAGCCAACCCTTGTTAAACACCTTGGGGTAACAAAAATAACTATGTAATAATTTTAATTCGGCCTTACTATACAATGGGCCTCTTATGTAAACTCGAAGTCGCACAACGAGCTACATGGAAAGGGCTATGCTCAGGGTTTCTCTACATGATTTAATCAGAAATGAGGAGATCCGTAGACAAACGAAAGTCACCGAAATAGCCTAGAAGATTAGCCAGTTAAAGTGGCAGTGGGCAGGGCACATAGCACGCAGAACAGATGGCCGATGGGGCCGGAAGGTTTTGGAGTAGAGACCACGGACTGGCAAGCGCAGCGTAGGTCGTCCACCGATACGGTAGACAGACGATCTGATAAAAGGTCGCAGGATGACGTTGGATGCAGGCCGCTTCCAATCGGTCCATTTGGAAAATTATGAGTGAGGCATATGTTCAGCAGTGGACGTCCTACGGCTGAGATGATGAATAATGTCGGATTATTATGTGCCTTGAGTTCTAGTTATGAATTTATCATCTTTTTTTATATTTTCCAGTGTTCTGGAGAAGTGAAATACGCTTGCGATGTGTCAACGGAACCTCGAGCAGTTCAAGTTGCGTTTGTCCTGTCAGAAATATGCAAAGGCGAAATCGAAAGCTTTGATGCCAGTGAAGCCTTGGTAAGAAAAAGTGATTTGATACATATGATGTGAATTAAGAAACGGGATAGTTACCATGTATTGGATGCGCCATGTTCACGAGTAAACTGAAGTATCTGCGGGTAGGTGTTGTTATGAGCAGACGGACGGTCTATCCATTGCATTACATAGGGAATAAGACGGAACGCAAGAAATGTGAAAGGAAGACTGTCACGTCTCTTGCGTTCCGTCTTATTCCCAATGACACAACAAATCCCGTGTTAACGTTAACGTGTTCAATCCCGTGAACAAATAACATAAATATCTTTTACAGAAACTTCCAGGGGTCATTGCATTCTTTACATCCAAAGACATACCCGGCAAGAACACCTTTACTCCCAACGACGTGCCTTGGAATGATGGAGACGAGGAAATTCTTGCTACCAAAATACTTTACTATGGACAGCCTATTGGACTGATAGCAGCTGTCACTAAGCGATTAGCCTTAACTGCTACTGGCCTCGTAAAAGTCAAGTACAAACAATCCACAGACAAACCAGTGCTTGATATCAGGGAAGCTTTGAAAAGCGATGATAAAGATCGAAGGGTGAGTCAAATTACATTTGAAACTAAGGCGAAGTAAATACTTGGCAAAAAGAAGAAAGTTGCAAACATTTCAGCATCGTTTTTTTACAAATAACAATAAGATTGATTGAATAATGATTATTGATCAAGAGTAATGATTTTAACATGGTGTTACTATCTACGACAAGCTACCAAATATTCAATTACTTATTAGCAGGCTCCATATTTAGGAAAGGTTCTAGAAAGTTATAAATTTATAGAGGTTATTATTAAAAAAATATAACGTTCGATCAAAATTAGTTTTTGATATTAATCAAAAACTAATTTTAAATTGTAGTAGCAAAAACTGTTTAATATTTGCACGTTTGCATACAGACTAATTATAATGGATTTGTAGGTACCCTTATGACTATTCTCTGAATAACTTGTACCAATCAAAATGTAATTATCCATGCATAATCAATGTAATATATTAAAATTATTTTTATTCTCAACTTACAAGTAAAAGTAGGAAGTGACCGATTTGAAACCTCCATTAATCCACAACACAAAACTTCACAAACATGTATGGCACGAATAATTATTAGTGATGGTAATAATTTGTGTAACTTGCGTAGTTATGATAAAAAAAGATAATAAAAACAGAATTAAGAGAGATCATTTGCACATCCTCAAAGGGGTACAGACCCGCATCTCTTGACAATTGGCGTCAGACGCCATGCAGAGCAGACCTATGTACAAAGCGAAAATTTATCTCTAGTTGATTTTAACCGACATCTATCGAATAGCTTGAAAGCTTTATTAAACCGAATGAAGAGTTTTCACGAGTCCAGCAAGGAGCCGAAATTTTCCCTAACTTGGAGCTTCAACTTTGCTCAACTTTCGTATTGATAATAAGTTCTTAGGCTTTCATGATTCTTATTCATTGAAAGTAGACAACTTTAAATGGATTAATTTTCGCATTGATGTCACAGCCTTTTATAATCTGCAAAATTCAGATAAAAAAAATCCTCGGTCGTTTTTCTCTCTAAACATTGCAAATTTGGTTTCGCCGTGGAGGCGTTGGTGCAACAAAAATCATAATACCTGATAATGAAAATATAAAATAAAATTTTAATATTGACGAATTAAATGTTCCCGTACCTAACCTTAGCTTGTTTTATGTTCTAGGTCCGTCAAGCATACAACGTCCAACCGACTGATAGAGGCACTGATGTTGCACAAATTGTAAAGGGCAGTTTCCGCGTCCCATCCCAGTACCATTATCATATGGAAACTCAGAGCTGCACTGTATCCAACACTTCTAGAGGAGTACGAGTGAGGCCAGCTACTCAATGGATGGACCTTATCAACGTGGCTGTTGGAGATGTTTTGGCTATTGATCATAGCTGGTTAGTATTTTCAGATCGAATAGTATAAGATACAGACAAAAAAATAATCCGCGTTGCTACCCTGGGGGCCTACTCTCACCTTTTACCAAACTATCATAAATCAGGAGCGTTTTGTAATAATCTTACAATAATCATACTTACTATGGTACTCCCACCGACACCTAACGGTCGAACATATTACTGCAATCTATTTACGGCGTGGTTCTTTCTTAACCGAAATCGATCGTAATGAAGCGTTCCAGTATCAATAATGCCCAACCTGAATAGTAACGCATTTGCAAAGTACGCGAATTGAGTGCACTATTTGATAATACGTCATCAAAACGTCTATCGCAATCCATTAGTACTCGTATTTTATGCTTGCTATATTGACGTAGTGGTACCAAATTTAATGGTAATGTTTAAACATTATTACTTTAAGAGGTGGGAGTAGGGCAGGTCCCTGAGGTATGCTTTGGCATATTACAAGTTTCGTCGTGTCTGGTATTATTTTTTCTGGTATTATGCTTGCTATATTGACGTAGTGGTACCAAATTTAATGGTAATGTTCAAACATTATTACTTTAAGAGGTGGGAGTAGGGCAGGCCCCTGAGGTATGCTTTGGCATATTACAAGTTTCGTCGTGTCTGGTATTATTTTTTTAAATGAAGTCGTAACACATAAATGGTGTCAATCGCAACTTTTGCAAAGTTTGCCTTTAAAGAGGAAGCAGAACCTTTGCCAGTCATTCAACCGTGAAGCAATAGTGTGCAAACATTACTGTGTTTCCTTGAAGGACAATGTTTCCAGCGAAGTTCTGCCTTGCTTTATTATGATTCAGGCTAACACTGAGAATTTAATCAGCATTCATTCAGCTTAGAACCTAGTGACTTTGATAATCGATTAACAGTAAATTTCGCAACATAAAACACCCGTTATCTTTGGACTTTATTTCAGATCTAAGAGTAGAGACATACCCGCTCCTATAATTTCTTGTAAATATAACAAAAAAATATGTTGCTAACGTTTCACACTATCTAAGTTCTTGATGATCAGTGACAATGCAGCTGAAGTTAGAAACACTAGTAGACCCTTAATACAGCGACTTGCTCTCAAGGACAACATTAGAAGCAACAAGTTCTTAGGGATATAATTTGAAGTATGGTAGCGGGCACTAGAAAAGTATCCTACCCTACCACTGTTAGGTACCAATGTAAGTGTTTGTTTATCTTTTAGCGTGGAAGTGATAGTCCCTCGTGTAGGTGGTGCGTACGGTGGCAAAGCGTCCCGTTCTGCGCTTATTGCGTGCGCGTGCGCACTCGTCGCGTACAAACTGAACAGGACAGCGACCTTGGTGATGCCGTTGGTAGACAATATGCTGGCGATTGGGAAGCGGCAGCAGTGCGATGTTGATTACGAGGTGAGAATTGATCCTCTAGTAAAACCCTCATTATCCTTAATGCTATTCTGAGTATATCTCTAGGTTCTAACATACATAATATATATATATATTCCTTAGATTTGACCTAAAATATTCACGGTTGACTAACCACAGCTTCAGTAGGTGCTCATGCTGTTATTAAACCGAACTAATGGAACTAGAGCTTAATCTTAATATTAATATTTAAAAGACTAAAAGATCTAAGTTCAGTGTTTTGCCGGTTAAAAAAGTAATATGATAAACTCACGAAAGTTTTAATAAGATATGTAAAAAGCGCAATTAGAAATATTTCTCCAATGGTAATTCTTATTGACTTTTACAATATGTGCTGTATTTCAGATAGGAATAAACAATGAAGGTCTGATCCAATACCTCAACCTGAAGACTTACAGCGACGCCGGCTGCACATTCAGCGACACGGCTGGGGACCTCAGCGATTCCCTCACCGCTTTGTATAAAAGCTCAAGGTGGAAGTTAGAGGGATATAGTGTTCTCACTGACAAAGCGAGCAATACTTGGTGCAGAGCCCCAGGTTTGTCCAATAACCATGTACCTATGTACGTGAACATTTATAAGTAAAGTAGGTATGTAGCCAATTAATTAAAACAGGCCTAGACAAAAGATGTTTCTGTTATCGTTAACACCATATAATTTATTTAAGTTAACACCGTATAAAAAAGCTCAAAAACAAGGAATATTGAATAAAATATGTATGTTTAATAAGCTACCAGTAGCTATAACAAAATTACATACAGGTGATTTTAATAGGAAAATAAAACACTTCCTTCAATCTCATCCGCTTTACTCTGTTAATGAATTTATGGGCATAGGTCTTACAGAATCCTTATTTTTGTAAAATAGTATAGTTAGAATCAACTCCTTTGATTTACTGTTTATTTAATATATTGTTAGATATTTAGTTTCTTTGACTGTACTGTGATAAATCCCGAGACATTTATATAAATAGTCCAATCTAATTTTAATCATAATAATCATCATTATCATAATTAATTATTTTTTAATTTCGAATTTTAATCTCTGTAGTCTTGCCATTTATTTTATGTAGCTTCTATTAATAAGTATATAACACGTTAGATGTTTAATTGCATTGAGATTCTCAATACAATTAAATCAATTATTATTGAGAGTGGACGGTATAAATGTCATGGGTGAGATTCACATTCACATACATACTGATTTAAGATATCGTTTAAGAAATGTAATTTTATATGACGTGCCTAGTATAACGAACACTGTTATAAGGACTTATTATTATTCGTAGGTTATAAGGTCAATAAATAATTCTAATTCTAATTCCAAACGACAACTTTAAAATGTATGGCGTTGACATTACCTGTGGAAAAGTCACGTGACGTCGCGCTAAGTTCGTAGACACATTTTTGTCTGTAGTGTGTGCGGAAACTGTTGAATTTTCTCTAGGCCTGCTGGCGACTTCTTTTTCCTTTATAATGTGGACTCGCCTACGTTTGTAGGTACGTATGTTATTCTTCAAGTTTTAGGTAAATACTTATTTATCGTTGCATCCATAGTGGTGAAGTGCGGAAGGCGTGCGAAGGGAACTGAAGCGTGTTGGCTCTGACTAGGTGTATGCTGATTTGTCCTCACTGACATTAAATGTTAATTAATTATCAATAATAATTATGTTTAGTTATTCATGGTAATTACGTTTACACGCTTATACTGTGGGGGTAGAGGCTAGGACGCCTAAGGAAGCATGGGCGCACACTTTAACCGTCTCGTCGTAAGGCGTCTCACATGGGCTTATGACTTGGTTCCAACGTTGGTTACGAATATAATGGCCAATAATTGCAACCAAGGTTGCGGCCTCATATGGGCTCCAATATAATTGGGCAAACACTCATGCCAAGAGCATTGGAAGGCTGGACGTTCGAACAGGTATCATTTATTCATCAAATTAAACAGTTACATTATCAATATTCAAAAAATCAAATTTAACATTATAACAGTCATATCTTCCACGCACATCTTTCTCGAATCCTTTCCCACGAATTTTCTAGTACATTTTTATTTTGGTATTTATTAACTGGATTCCATAGTGCTTCTGCTCTATATAATTCAATGAACTCAAACACTTGTTCATTCGTCCACTCGGCGTTCGGAGAAAACATATCGGAGCACGTCCAGCACTCACATCGGCAGAGCGTGTACTGATGCAACCAATGCAATGTGTGGATTGAGAAGCGATGTTGGACCCAAGTTGCCTCCCCGCCTACACACTTCACTCCCCTCGCCTTTGAGCTTGTACAAAAACCGACACAAGTCGGGTTGGCATTGGCTATTGGACGCAAAGTTCCATTTTTATCCAATAACGTTCCAAGATCGATCCTCACATTGGTGTGTTGGATCTAACAGTATAACTTGGAGCCAACATAGCCCATGTGAGGCGCCGGCATAACACATATAATATCCAAAAAAGTTTTTGCTCATCACACAAATAGTCGCCCCCCGGTCAGGGATCGAAACTTGGATCCCACGCTTCCAAGTGCTATTACAATCTGAACTAACAAAGCCGTAAAAATTGAATTGCATCTGTTCAATAATATTATATTATGCAATTAGTGACGGATTTAGAGCGAAGGCCATAGATGAATCACGAGTAAGTGAAGGATTCTAACGACTGAATCACGACCGCATGGAGTGATTCGTGATGATTGAATCACGAGGGTAGCGAGTTATTCAAGTGTTAGAATCCTGAGCGATGCGAGTGATTCATGGCCCTCGATATAAATCCGTTTTATTCAAGAATTGCATACTATACTTTATACCATGACAACGAGAAAAAGAAATAACCTAAGCGAAAATAGACATTACTGACGAAATAAGGAAAGTAAAATTAATTTAACTACACATTAATATTGGAACAATTCCTAAACATAAGAGTAATTTTATTCTTATTTTTTTTTCTGAAATGGCAGCAAAGAACACAATACTGTTTTTATTCTAATGCTAAACTCCTTGTCGCAAATATCGACCAATCAAATCTCTAGGAGTTATTTACACAAAGAGTTTGTATGTCGAGTGTTCTTTGCGCAAGGAGTTTGTATCAAGCATCTTTTGCGCAAGGAAGTTATAGAAGAATTAAAATGGAGGTCGAACTTATTGGTGTGTTCTAAATTCAAACACCAAAATAGTTATTTAAAAGGCCTTTTTATTCACTTTTTTATGTGAATAAAATCAGCTTTTTAGAGTGGGAATGGTATAAATATATATTATGTATCCTGCAGGGAGGACAGAAGGCACTGCCATAGTGGAGCATATAATGGAAAGGATAGCTCAAGCTGCAAATAAAGATCCAACAGATATAAGACTAATGCATCTATCCGAAAACAACGACGTCATGACAGAGATTGTCACAACTTTCCGAAGAGATTGTGAATTCGAACAGCGGACGGCAGACATTGATAAGTTCAACAGGGAAAACACTTGGAAGAAAAGAGCGCTTAAATTGTCTCTGATGGCTTATGGTATAGGTAAGCTTAGGAATATACGTCTATTTCCATACTAATTAATAACAAAATGCGCGTGTTTGGACGGAAGCGTGTTACTCAATCATGCTAGATCAGCTACGGATTTGGATGAAAAGCCAATGACCAAAACTGGCGCAAAATGACCTTGTGTTTTTTTTACCACGGCCATCAACCAAACCTAGGTTATTGGGTGTAAAATAATATAATAAGCAAACATTATTAAATGATTATATAACCTAACATCAGTCTGATCTTGAACTGAGTCTGAAATATAAATAAAACATACAGCCGACTTCCAAAAAGGAGGAGGTACTCAATTGAACCGTATTTTTTTATGTTTGTTTTCTCGTAAGTTTCGATTGGTCCGATTATCAAAATTCTTTTTTCGTTTGAAAGCTGGTGCTTCCCGTGTGTTCCCATTAAATTTTATCAAATTCGGTCCAGTAGTTTGTGAGTTACACTTCAATAACTGAATAGAATGGAAGTCGATGTTAAATTTTTCAAGTTGTACTTGTTGGAAGTCGGTAGAAGAGACAAACATAATGAATGAATCAAATTCAAAAGCTTGTACAAAGTCCAATAAGTATGAGTGTTACCATATACAGACTGACTGGTTGAACACTTTACATAAACAAGGACATGATAATTCATGGTCACATGAAACGTTTAAAAAAATAAAATTAAAAAAATACCGTTAAACTACAGAGGAAACCTTCATTCTATGAATGTGCTATAACTCGAAAATTATGGACACCGTCCGAACGGGGTTAATGACCCAAAGCGCCGCGCCGCGTTCAAAGGAATCAAGCTGCGTCCGAACGGGGTTAATGACCCAAAGGGCCGCGCCGCCCGCGCCGCCGAAGGATGCCGCGAATGCCGCGATCGTCGGCCGCCCGCCCGGCCGCACCGCGCTTTTATTACTACACGCGCGCCGCGAGTGACCATGTTTATTGTTTTGAGTAGACAATTAAAGTTAAATTAGGTAAATATTAGGCACCTATTTTTTTTTCTTAATTAGAACGAGAATCGAGTACTGAGCACTATATATCAATATGTAAAGTGTTCAACCAGTCACCCTGTATATTGTGATGTTTGATTGTAGGCATAGGTTAGGTTACTTATACAGAAAAGTTGTCTGTGTAAGTCATTAAAAAATATAGAAGTTAGGTACAATATATTTTTTGTCCTTTCAATAAGATCTTAATGTTTACAGGTTACTCCTGGAATTTTCCCGTTACAATATCGGTCTACCACGCAGACGGATCTATCACCATGTCTCACGGGGGCATTGAAATGGGCCAAGGCATTAACACGAAGGTTGCCCAAGTGTGCGCTTACACTCTAAAAGTACCTTTGGAGAAGGTAGGCAAACTACACTTTCATTAAATGCTTTGCCATCCTCTGGTGTAGGGTTGCTAGATGCAATATTCCGAAAAAAGGACTATCATCTAATTTGACCTAACATTAATGAAAAGGTCGGACATCTTAAAGTTCTTCGTCACGTCTCTTAAAACATATTAAAAGTTTTATTATCATATTTATATTACACCATGTATATTTTCATTGAGATTCATGATCATGGCGCTTGCAACAGTGCCGTAATATCGTAAACTCAATGAAAATGTACTTGGTAACTATCCCGTTCATAATAATTCAGATTATGTCTTATAATGTTTCTGACCATGAGAGTTTTAAATTATACGTCTTAATGTTAAGTAACTACCATTAGCGGGGATTAGTAGAAGACAAATATGATAAAATCAATAATCTCTACAACGTGGAAATCCTAGATATGCATCTAGGATATATCTAGGTTGCATGTACCAAAAACTGTTCCATTTTAAATTAACTAGGTATTGTCAAAATAGTTGAGGTGATTACGCACGCAGATTCATAAATTGAATTTGACAAATTTATATTCGTAAAAATGAACAAAGCCCGGCTATACTTGTAAAAAATTTTGACACTTTAAGTAAATACCAGTAACAGGTGAATTATGTCGATTTATTATACAGCGCTAATAACGGTTCGTAATGGTTAAAGTCTATTACCAAAATGTGAATAGAATACGTAGTAAGTTGTCAGAATTTTATTTCAATCTTTTAAATGCTAACTATGATGTTGTATGCCTGACGGAGACAAACCTCAACAAAAGTGTGTTTGACGGCGAAGTGTTTGACGCCCGCTATAATGTTTTTAGAAGAGATCGTTTGGACACCAACTCATCGAAAGACGATAGTGGGGGCGTTTTAGTTGCTATTAAAAGAAGTTATCAAGTTATCCGTCAGGCATCCTGGGAAACTGATATTGAGGATGTCTGGATCACTATTATGTCAAACAATAATAACTCGCCTAATTTTAATATATGTGTTTGTTATTTGCCCAGTTACATTAGTTACATTAAATTGGAAGACTTTTATAGTAATTGCCATAGATTGCTATTAAATGACTGCTCTGAGGAACACTTTCTTTTGTTAGGAGATTTTAACACTCCTGATTTTTCTAAATATTGTCACTTAAATTCTAGCATACCTGCTGTTCCAGTCCAAAGCAAAAGATTACAACTCTTAAATGAGCTAATTTTATTGTGTAACTTAAAACAGTATAACAACGTCACAAACGTAAATGGTAGACTTTTGGACTTAGTTTTTTCAAACTTTGATTCTGTTATTGTTACTGAAACATTTTCATTAAGTAAATTGGATAAACATCACCCCGCACTGTCCATTGAGACATCTTCCCTGAACATTTCAAAGTGTCTTCGAAAACGTCACAATAAACGGTTGAACTTTGCAAAATGCAACTATCAAAGTATTAAATATGAATTAGAGTCTGTTGATTGGTATGATAGTCTATCCAACACAGATATAGATATGTGTGTTGACATTTTCTATAAAAAACTGTTTGAAATTATAAAGAGGCATACACCGATCTTGATTATTAATCCATCCACTTATCCGGTTTGGTACAGTAAAGCTACAATTAAATGTAAAGAAGAAAAAAAAAATTTCATAAATTATTCAAAAAATATAAAAATCCTAGAGATTATGATTCATTTTCATTACTTCGCGATAGGTTTAAGAAAATGGCAGATGAATGTTACCATAAGTATTTGTCATCAACTGAAGACTCTATTGATAAAGATATAAAACTTTTCTGGAGGTTTGTAAATAACAGAAAGGGGCATGTATCCATACCCAATATTATGAAATTTGGTAGCGTTTCAACGTCTTCTGGCCAGGATATATGCGAACTTTTCGCTCAGTACTTTGGTTCCGTTTTCCATAGTGATGAAAGTTCCTCTTCAGCTAAATTTGATGGAAATGTACCTTATTCTAATAATTTCTGGAATAGCTCGCTATCATCCATAGTAATCACGGAAGAGGAGATATTTTCCAAAATAAAACTGTTAGACATCAACAAGGGGGCTGGACCTGATTCACTCCCTCCTTCCTTTATTAAGAAGTATGGTAAACAGTTGGCTATACCCTTATATATTATTTTTAATAAATCTCTCATGAGTGGCGTTTTCCCTAAGTGATGGAAAACGGCACACATTATTCCTATTTTCAAAGGGGGTGACAAATGTAAATGTGAGAATTACAGACCAATTAGTATTTTATCATGTTTTGCGAAACTGTTCGAGTCATTGGTGTATTTTGTATAACCACGTAAAACCTATGCTCTCTGAAAAGCAGCACGGTTTTGTAAAAAAATAAGTCAACTGTTACAAATCTACTTGAATACAAAAATTACCTTTGTAAAAGTTTCGCTGTGGGAGGTCAAGTGGACTCAATATACACAGATTTTTCTAAGGCATTCGATAAAGTGAACCATAGACTTTGTAATAAACTAGCTTCATATGGTATTCAGGGTTCTCTGTTTCGATGGATAAGTTCCTATCTCAATAACAGAAGTCAGCTTGTTGCTCTGAAGGGATATGTTTCATCTCCAGTGGAGGTAATTTCGGGTGTGCCTCAGGGATCCCATTTAGGGCCGCTTCTCTTTGTCATATTTATTAATGATCTCATCGACCGCTTGACATGTTCATGCCTACTGTATGCTGACGACTTGAAGATATTTAATATCATCTCAACTGAAAATGATTGCGAAATTTTGCAAAAAGACATGATTATTGTCTCCTATTGGTGTGAGATAAATCATATGTACTTGAACATTGATAAATGCTTCGTAATATCATTTTCGGGAAAGTAGAAAAAAATTATCAACAAATATACAATTAAAGGGCAAGCCTTAACACGTTCTGATATTGTTAAAGATCTAGGCATACTGTTTGATGGTAAGCTCTCATTCAGACCTCACTATCAACATATTATTGCCAAATCAAATCAACTTCTTGGTTTTGTTTTAAGGTCCACTAAAGGTTTTAAAAAACCTCGTAGTCTTCTGTGTCTTTAGTTTTCACTAGTTAGAAGTATTTTAGAATATGGCAGTCCAATATGGTCTCCGCACTATAAAATTCATTGTAATAACATTGAGCGTGTTCAGGAAAAATGTTTGAGAATACTTTGTTATCGTCAGCACGTGGGACGCTCTGATTTAAACTATGAGAGAAGATTATTATATACCTGTATAAAATTATTCACTCAATAATTGATTCCCGTGATCTGTTATCTCAAATACCCTTCAACATTAGATACAGAGCACGCAGAGCCAATATCACTAATTTGTTTGCACTTCAAATCTACAAAAATAATACATCTTATTTTAACCCCATCGTAAGAATGACTCGTCAATATAATGAGCTGGTTTTAAATAACCCAGAATTAGACATTTTTGATCCTAAGCTCAGCAGTTACATAAAAACTGTTAAAGATATCCTCCATCTTAAACCGGATGGTTCAGACACAACAGCGGTGTTGCGTCTGGATAATCCACCCCGCTTAAAGTTTTAGATTCTCGATTATGTATAATATATATATATATATATATCTGCATCAACCTGTTGGTATTCATCTGCAAAGATCATTGCTTTGCAGGTGGATACTTTCAATCCCATCTATCTCGGTACTTTTTGTTTTTCTGAATACCTACACATATTTTGAGTTACAATCCAGTAAAGAATTGTATTAGCATCTATATTTATAAGTGAAACATTGATTGTAATTTGTTTTGTGTATCATAAATAAATAAATAAAAAATAAATAATTGGTTTTGCTACCACTTTTGAAATGGTTGTCGCCTATTTAGTATATTGATCTATGTGAATCGAGCGAGGTAAAATGAAAATCCAAACAAAAGTCGGCCAAGTCGTGAATTTTGGCCGACCTGGGCATCCAAAAAGCCTACCTATGTCTGGACGTCTGGCAGCGCTACTCTGGTGAAACGCATGATATGTTCTTTTACTTGGTCTTAATTTTACCATACAATAACTATGACTCTTCCATGCCAGTAATCAACCTTTTTACACGATTTGCAAAGACCAAAAGTAGGGTTATGAGTCAACCTGTTTGTAGGCATGTTCCTTCCTGTGTCCGCTCGAAACTACTCAACGGTTCAACCGATTTTGATAAATCATACGTCATTATAGATTAGCGCAATTGTTGCTGAATCATCATCATCATTATCGGACGGAAGACGTCCACTGCTGAACATTGCTTCCCCCATAGAACGCCTACTTGCTTCCCGCGTCCAGCGATTCCGCACGGATTTGACGAGGTCCGTCGGTCCACATAGCGCGGGCTCTGCCTACACTACGCCTTCCGGTGCGTGGTCGCCACTCAAGAACCTTTCTTCCACATCCGTTATCAGTTCTGCGAGCGATGTGGCCTGCCCATTGCCACTTCAACTTGCTAATTTTAACAGCTACGTCGGTGACCTTAGTTCTCTTACGGATCTCCTCATTTCAGATCTTATTACGCAGAGAAACTCCAAGCGTAGCCATCTCCATTGCTTGTCGGATATTATCAGCTTTAATTTGCGGGCTAATTAAATCTAATTTCTCACAAAACCTATGTTTGTATATTGCAGGTGACAGTGCGAGCCAGTGATAACTTTACGTCACCCAACGCGATGTGCAGCAATGGTAGCATTACAAGCGATTGCGTCGCCTTTGCGACAGTCAAGGCGTGTGAAGAACTCCTGACGAGGCTGCAACCAGTCAGAGTAGAGCTGACCGTGACCACGTGGGAGGAAGTCATCAAAGCTGCTTACAATAAAGGTAAGCCACAAGATGTACCCACTTTTTAACAGACTTCCAAAACAAAGGACGACGTGTATATTTTTTTGTTTTATGTATGATCACGCATTACTTTATATAGAGTAGACCGATTTTTATATATTATTTTTGTTGGAAAGAATAAGCTTCCGAGGTCCCATTTAAATTTTAAGTTAAGCGGTTTTTGAGTTACAGTACAATAACTGAAAAGTGTTTTGCCTATCTTGATGATATCCTTATTGACGGTGAATGACAACCCATCCCGTAAGTAGCAAGGGTTACTAAAATATATCTAAAAATGGAACACACTTCAACACTTAAAAGAGTGAAATAACTAAAGGTCGTATCTGCGCAGACGACAATTTTTGTGTAATGTGGGCAGAATGCAGGCAGATGTGAGCAGTCTAATAAACGCCTTGAGGCATTTATTAGACGCTTTAAACTCGGCTGTTACTCTTAACTATGAGCTTACCGGACATTCGTATGTTTTTCAAGGTATAAATCTTCAAGTGTCCTATATGACATCACCGCTGGACTCCCTACAAGGGTACACAGTATACGGAGCTTGTGCAGCGGAAGTCGAGCTGGATGTACTAACTGGGAACCACATTCTCCGACGTGTGGACATTTTGGAAGACACCGGAGTCAGCATTAGCCCTGATATCGATGTGGGACAGGTAAACCTCCTGATAATAGCTGATACTACATAAATACTCAAGATTGCATCCAACTCAGTTGATTGTCCCCAACTATTACCTAAGTCGAGAAGCGCTCGCAGCGCAGCTTGACTTGGCGATTTTAACCAATCAACAAGTTAGGCAACACTTGCTGCAGTCAGGACTAGGATGGCTTTGCTGATCCCCCCCGAAGGGTTCTCGCATTGACGTGGCGGGGGGGCTCAGTAACCGTGGCTAGGTACACCACGGTGAAGCCAAGAGGAACCCAGGGGCCGCGCCGGCGTTGGGGTGCGCTGGCCGGCTCAGGCGGGCCGCTCTTATGGGCTTTGGCCGCCAAGTCCACATAGGAGTGGCGGGGTCCGGGCGCTTTGGCGCAGACTCGAGGAGGTGGGGCCCGGGCGCTTTGGCGCAGGCTCGAGGAGGTGGGGCCCGGGCGCTTTGGCGCAGGCTCGAGGAGGGGGGCCCGGGCACTTTGGTGCAGGCTCGAGGAGGTGGGGTCCGGGCGCTCGGCGCAGACTCGAGGAGGTGGGGTCGCGGGGGGGCTATCCCTTGTGGCTGACGTAGCAGGCGGTGGGGCTACGTATCCGACCCACCGCAGGGAGACCACGGGCGACCAGACACGGGGAAGTCTGGCGCCCATTGTTGGCGAGTTTGGTCTCCGAGGCAGTTGCGGCGCGCCATGTGTTCTGGCGTGCCGCGAAGAGAAGGGTCCGGCAACGGACAGCCACGGCGGGTTCGCGGTCGTGTGAAAAATCTGTCCCGCGTTCCCGCCGAGGGCGGCAGTGACGGAACACCCCGGGGTTTTGGTGGGTATACGGACTCCCACATCCTATCCACCAAGCCGCACTGGGCCCGCGTGGTGGATTATGGCCCAAATCTTCCCTCTGAGAGGAAGGCTCGAGTCCCAGCAGTGGGAACAATATGGGCTGATTATGATATTGATGATGATAACCTAAATAAAATTTGCCTAATCTCTCCTAAGCCTATTACGCTTAATACCCTATTTAAATGATCCATCATTTAATACTAATTATACGCAAAACTCGTAGTAAGCGCTATAATTTAGATCTAAGTATTCTGTACAAGCAGATCGGATCGGCTAGACAGCTTATTTGCAGAGAGTTCTTTGAATAATCTTGGTTAACTAACATGATCATATACCTCATAATTATTGTTATTGCTTATTGATTATCTTTAGCATTATCTATTTTATTTTGTTTAGTACACAATATGCTTCCAGGCGAAGTTCATGTTGTAATCCATTGTAATAATCGCGAAACAATAGCAAGCAGTATTATTTTATTTTATTTTATTTTTATAATCTTTAGAAAACTTACAGTAAAAAAATTGGATAAATATTATACAACCATAAATGTTACATAATATGAGAAGGCCAATTAAAAGTTTCCACATACAATAAAAGATTCAAATAGAAATAATTAAACAGTTACAATAGACTACACTTAGAGAAAAATAAAATAGAAAGAAATATATATCGCAATACACACCAAAATACTTACACAATATAAGTTATAAGTATATTATTATGAAGTCATTTAAATATTTAAAAAATTGTTTACTGAGTAAGCACTTATTTTCGTGTAAAACAGGTCAAGCTCTTTACTAGACCTAGCCAACGAGTTGAATGAGTTACTAGCTCTAACTAAAATGAATTTTGCCCATAATATGTACTTACTACCGGAATGTATATAATGTTTGGATTTCTTAGTGCAGTATAATTAGCTCGCAGTCCTATTTGCTCCAGAAGATCCGGGCAATCCACACTTCCATTTGCTATGTTAAAAAAATAAGTGAAATCGGCCATTTCTCTTCGCTTATAAAGCGGAAGGGAGTGAAATTTACGATACTTCGTTTCGTAATCAGGTAGAAATGTTTGGGCTCGATATTGGATATATCGAAGAAATCTTTTTTGTATGGATTTCAAGTACGAGGAGTAAAATTCGTAACACGGGTTCCACTGTCTGATTAGATCAGAGATAGTACTATACTGGTACTATCTCTGGAACTAGCCAGGAGAATAATAAGAATCACGCAATCCTTGCAGATCGAAGGTGCCTTCGTAATGGGCCTCGGGCTCTGGACATCAGAACACCTTGTCTATGACTCTCCAACAGGCAAACTCCTCACAAACCGGACGTGGAACTACAAGCCACCTGGTGCTAAGGACATTCCAGCCGACTTTAGGGTCAGCTTTAGGAGGAACTCTCCAAACCCTTCTGGAGTGCTTAGGTCCAAAGGTAATATAATCATATTTTTATAAATGGCGCTTTCAGCTAAGTTAAAAGTGAGACAGGCAGAGAATAAGCAATGTCAATAGGACGTATGACTTTTCTTTTATATTTGGTAGGCAGCACCGCATTGTTAATATAAATACTTAGGAACGAGTATTCTGCTTCCAAATAGTATGCCTACAGTTAGTAAGTGCATAATGTGTAAATACAATTGAATAGGTACCTATTACATAATTATTGTTTATTTCAAAACTAATATAATTTTATCATTAGATTGTTTTATGCAGGCCTGACTTCTGTTATTGAACAACGTGCAGGAAAGTAGACATGATTTAGCATTAAGTTCTACATTTATACTTCATTTAGTTAGTAAAATAAAACATTAGGTACCTATATACATAAATAGAACGTGTACCACGTGGTAAAATATAATACACGAATTTAAAACCAAAAACGACGACCTGCAACGATTATAGATATGGTCCATGTCTCCGAGCGTTAAATAACTACGAGTATAGCATATAGCATATTTTTACCGTGACAAAAATTAGCGTAAGTGGCTATACTCAAACCCCGACGAAATAACAAACATGCATACTCAAAAACATGCATATTTATAATATTACACAATAACAATTTGTAAGTAATTTTGTTTCAGCCACGGGAGAACCAGCGCTAGTCCTTGCAGTAGTGGTTGCATTTGCTCTCCACGGCACCATCCTGGAAGCTCGCAAAGAGTTCGGATATAAAGACACCGAATGGGTATCAGTTGGTATGTACTTTTTATGAGGGCGGGAAATGCTGTCCACTTCCCTTCCGCCAGGAGGTGGACGGAAAGGGGTATGTGGGGCTTAGACCCACTGAAACCGTCTTGTGAGCAGTCTTCCGCTGAGGTGAGGCGAGTGGGGTCGCGCTAGCATTCACCATCTCGCCGTAGCGGTTGGCCTGTAGGCTCAGATTGATATTAACTCAGCGCCTGTGAGCCCCCAGCGGATGACCTTGCTCACCAAGGCCACCATCTAGACGTGTAGGGCCGTGCAAGCCAGTTGAGTGTCCCCCTACTCTCTACCAGTGACCCCACTACGGAAGAGGGAGGAGACAGTGCGTCTGCGCCGGAGCGGGTCAGCTCGGACATCATTCTCCTTGACCTGCTCCGCGGCCTCCTTCTGCGCTATCACCGCTTAGCAGGTCTCAGTTGGTACGTACTCTGTCAACTGCCATTAGGACGGTGTGTACAATCCGAGACTAGGGCTCACCTACCCTCACTAGGCCCGTGTGGTAGATTAAAACATGAAGCTCCTCTCCCTGCGCTTGCCTGCAGCAGTGGTGATCGTAATGAGCTGAGTATGCGAGAGTTAATAATTACACTACATGATATTTTCAAATTCTCGTCTTAAAAAAAATATTCTCTGATGATGAGCCTCGGCGGCCTGTGGTCATGGCACGGATTGTCGGAAGACGCGGGTTCGAATCCAGTCCGAGGATGTTAATTTTGCTCGCTAAAATATTAATTTAAATTGAAATTTTTATATTAGATAAATTTGAACGGGCGCTGGCGTTAATAGTACCTAGGTATATGTAACTGCAGTGCAGCTGGACTGTGTCAATAGCAGAAGCCATAACATTGTTCAGATACAGTTCAATCGCAGTCCCATCTGGTGACACTTTAAGCCCCCATCCGGGGACGCTGTAAATGCCGGTAGAGGCAAACAGCATTTAGCCCGTTCGAGAATGGAGCAAAGTTTAGTTAGTGGAATCAGCCCCCTAGTACTGTTATTTATTCTGTCATACTTTAACCTAATAAACGTGCGAAATATCAAATGTTTTTTTTCCTTTTTTTCCAGACACACCACACAACGTCGACAACATCCTCAAAGCAATATCTCCTAATTATGAATACTATAAGTTACAATAAAATTATATAGAATTAAGTATTGTGTCAATCTTATACATGCATTATGTGATATATACAAATAAATATAAGTAAGTACTCCTGGCAGATTTATAAATGCAGACCTTAAACGGCTGTTGTAAAACGCACAGTTTATATATACTAGATACCGATACAAACTTGAAAAAAATACAGTGCCTAGTTAAAAGTTTAAATATATTGCACAATATCTGTAATAAATATAAAACACGCAAATAAATCTACAGAAAAAAATCTTTCGTTTCGCATCAATATTTTGAGCGACAATTACTAACATTTTGTAATCAGTCAGTCAATAATGTATATTTTTCTACCGACTTCTGAAATGGAGAAGGTACTCAATTCAACTTTTTTTTTATGTTCGTTACCTCATAACTTTAGATTGGGTGAACCGATTCTCAAAATTCCAAATAAAACACACTCACTGTAACACTGCGTATAGTATTTTGAACGCGGACTTTTTCGTTCAAAATGTGTTCAAAATACTATACGCAGTGATACAGTGGGTGTGTTTTGTCGGGACATAGGATCGAGTTCGACTTCCAGTGATAACCGTAGCAAAAGACTGAGAAAGAGGGTAGATCGTTATGTCTGCACCTAACTTTTTAACTTTTCGACCCCGCATTCTTCAGTCTTCCCGTGAACATGGTGCATGTAACTGCGCCGAAATATCGGGAGCTCATTCCACAGCCTTACCACGGTAAATATCCCGTTAATAATCATATAACTTTAGTGAACAACCATGATAGTTAAAAACAGTGTTCCATACAAACAGCTATCATTGTATTTAATGTAATACAAAAATGTTGTCTGACCGCAAAGTCCGACCTACCTGCAGTATCTACACGATTCTTATTCCGTCGCACCGCCGTTTCACTTACAGTCCCACTAATCAGCAGGCCTAGACAAAAGATGTTTCTGTCGTCTTTAACGCCAAACGACAACTTCAAAATGTATGGCGTTGACATTGACACACGCTAAGTTCGTAGACGGGGCCCGGGAACGTTCTGTCTGTCTGTGTGTGTGTAGCGTGTGCGGAAATACACCTGCTTGAATTTTGTCTAGACCTGCTGTTCAGTTGACAGCGTCGCTAGTGGAGATTTTTTTCGGCGCTGTAACCCCACAGCCGAATGGGCTGGCGCGACCGGAGAAGTACCACATGTACTCCCACATAATATAACCGACGTGGAGTAACATAGCTAGCTATTCGTCGGAGGTTCCGGAAGCCTAATTCCCCCCTTTCCCATTCTCCCTCTCCTTCCCCCTCCCCCTCCAACCTTTACCCCTTTGAGGAAGGATAATTGGAAGGAAGAGATAGCTCTTCCTTCCTATCATCTTTCCTCAAGTCATCCACGCATCCTCGAGACCTCTGGTATTGCGGATGTCCGTGGGCGACGGTATCACTTAACATTAGGTGAGCTGCTTGCGTAATTATTTTATTTAAGGTCTTTATATTAGTACACAATAATAAACGGGGTGGTTTGGAATCGAAACCTGGTCATGTAAGTGAAATAAAAAAAAGATCTATTTTAATTATTATGTACCCATATTCACCACTCCGCGGTCTAAACGCACGGCGGCGCCGCTACGTCACAGAATAGACAACAGTAACTAAGCGAAACATACCTACCCATTTAGAATAGTACATAGGTACGACGTACGAACAACCTACACGCGAATGTTTACACAGCTGTGGGCTGAGCAAGAAAATCTGTGTAATCACATCGTTAACGTATTTAGTACAAACTGTCATTTATCTAGTGTAGGATATACTAATATTAAATATGTATAAATTCATACTGTAGTGTATCACATAATAGCATTATATAAATGTACATAACATATATAGTATAATGTCGTGACAGCTGTCAGCACCATGCGTCAGCTGCCAGTATTGAGCAACGAACAGGCGACAATGTCGTAACGTCATTCTGCGACTGCGACCGGTTTCGTGCTATAAAAGGCGGCCGCGCAGCAGGCCGGGACTCAGTCGTTCGGTAGCCACCACGGAAGCAAGACCTCCTACCCAGGTCGTTTTAACGGACGATTTATAATATAAATACACCAAGTATATTATATATATATAAGGAGTTGCAATTCTACATTTTGGCGACGAGAAAAAAAAAAAAAAAACCTAACTATACCTAACTACCTAACATTCATATAACGTTATAATGTTAATTAACTATTAAATACCTGCACGTATTTACGCCATGTATCAATAAATTATGAGCAGAATGGCTACGCTTAGGGTTATGCTACAAGTCCTCTGATTGGTTTTGTTAGAGGAAAGGAACTAAAGGCAATATATTATACAGTCGATTGAATAGATATATGGTGTATGGTGTGATTGTGCAACATGCTTCATTTTTTTTTTTACGACCGGTTACTATCTAGCTGCCATGACTATCGTTTAAAAGCGAGACATAGTTAATATTTATGACCCACACAACTGGCGATATAGCTATTTTAATGCAATCTCTGTAGTTCACTCTGAGTGAGCTATTTTACTTGTAACCGATCTAGATTACTAGATTATCGGTTCTCTTAAAAACTAGTTTAAATAAGCGACATCTGTAGGCAAACTTACAAACGACTACCTAAATTCCGTTTGAAGATTAAAGCAACCTTTAAATCGAGAAACCTAACTACCTTTGCTGCGCGCTGAGGTAGTTCGGCGATTCACCGATAGAGGTCGCATATAACAATCAAAAATATGGACAGTGACAGTTAAACAAATGTCAATCGAGTTTAGAGAAAATAATGCCACTAGTTGTGAGTTCCGGTGAACGAACGTTGATATTTTGAAAAAGTTCAAAATGCAGTGTAGTGATTGGACTGACGACTACGACGGGTTTGAGGCCTTTTTCATTACCATATAAGGTAGCGAAATGCGCCTCCGACATCCGCCCAACTTCTCGTTTTTTCAACAATAGTTATCGCCATCACTTTGTCACCGGCCATCGACTGTGCAACTGCTAATAAATTACTACGTCTAGTGCTACAAAAACCTTATTAAATTCTAACATCAATCTTCAGAACCCCCATACATTGGGTAAGTTTGAGTTTTGAAGTGAAAGTGTACTTGACCACCATAAATTATAACCTACAATTTGTAACCTTTGGTATGTACTCTCAACTTATTTACTGTATTTTTTTATGTGTCTTACATGCTAACTCTGTAGTTTAATTTATGTGTTTTTCTGTGTTTTCTGTTGCTTCTCAACTTTCTACTTGTTTCTATTTTACGCCCTTCTGGCAAACTTGAAAGGGTGTTGTTGGTAGCTCGCAATTCACGAGGTACCTAGGCTAGTCCCTAATTGCTCGGTAGTGAACGGACCTCGTGGATTGTGCGCACTTTTACCAGCAACACACCTATTTACGCCCTTCTGGCATTCTGAGCGGCTGGTGGTTTGCATCCGCGAAGGGCCTAGCTAGTCCCTTTATGCTCGGTAGCGGAAGCCTTAGCGGATGCGAATTCTTCACCAGCAGCATTACTTCCTTGGCCCTTATGGCATCTCTTGTTTGCTGGCGGGCCACATCCCTAAAGGCCCTCTGCGAGTCACTATATGCCCAGTAGCAGAGGGACAGTGGACCCACCAGCTCAACACTTTACTGGACCCATTGTGACCGGAGCACATGTGCTTTCCAGGGTTCCAGTACGAGGCGGAATCCTTCCAGTACGAGGCGGAATCCTTCCAGTACGAGGCGGAATTCTCCAAGTACGAGGCTGAAGTCTGAACTACTAGCAGTACACGACGTCTGAACTCCGGCCGTCCTCTGATCTCCAGCACCGACCGCGGCCACCTTTCTCTACAGCGATTGCTGGGAATTTCTACCGGCGCGGCGGTGTGGAGCCGACCCTGCACGGCAGACCTGCTGCTGAGCATCGACCAAATACTAGCGGACCGGAGCTAAGTCCTGAAACAAGGAAGCTTGCTAAATTGCCATACCTGTCTGAGATCCACGACCCTTTCTATTTATTATACTTATATTCTCATCTCTCTTCTTTCTCTCATGCTCCCTTCTACCCTGAGTAGGTAGGAAGGTGACATACTTCTCAATAGATTATGGCAATAGCTTAACAATGTTATTACACAATTATAGTATCTAAAATATAATTGGTGTCCATCGGCATTGTAACAGTAGCCTGGGCGTATGCTATTCATAGAATCAATATTTCGATCATGACGGTCCAATTTATCCCTTTGAGGAATTACAATTCAGTGAAGTACGTGACGGTCTACAAGCTATAGACACACGTTCGTTCGCATAGAATTTAAGGATGTATATCCTTGTACTGGACACTGATCGAGATATGATTGGAATAGTGTTCACCATTGTTAATTACGGTAAGGGTTTGCAGATTCTTACACACAATGAATCCGGTGGTCACCAAGTAAAATAAGCAATCGTCCAGTGTTCCTAAGTGGAAAATACGAAAACAAAAATACTAGTTATCCGTTCAAATATTTCAGCCCTACGAGAGTCAACATGGCATCCAAATTGAACCTAGCCCTGCTGGAGAGCTTCGACTGCGACAGCGACCCTGGCAGCATCGGGCAGAGGTGGGAGAAATGGATGCGAGGTTTCGAGATCTACCTGGAAGCAACTGGTATGAAAGATCCCATTACTAAGAGAGCCACTCTATTACACACTGGCGGCCTAGGGCTTCAGGAAATTTATCACAACATTCCTGGAGCACATGCAGCTAGCGATGAGAACGTTGACGTTTATAAAATAGCGATAGAAAAGCTGAATAATTATTTCATGCCCAAACAAAGCAAAGTCTACGAGAGACACCTTTTCCGACTCACGAGACAGGAACCTGGTGAAAATTTTGAAAAATTTCTGATAAGGTTGCGCAAACAAGCTGATAAGTGTCAGTTTGCTAGCAAAGATTATCCTTATCGATCAAATTGCTGAAAAATGTTCATCTAAGGAACTTCGTAGGAAAATCTTAAAAGGGGGTGATAGTTTAACCTTAAATGACATCATTGTTGAAGCCAACACATTAGAAAGCGTTAGTCGGCAGTTGGATGACTTTGACCTCAAGTCCCAACCGCCTCAAGGCAGCACCGTGAACGAAGTAGTGGAAAAGGACTATTCAGATACGGTAAATAAAATAAGTATATCTAAAAATACTTATAGATGCACGAGATGTGGAAAAAACACACATACTGAACAGGACCCTAGATGCCCAGCGAGAAAGGTAAGGTGCCATAGGTGCGAGATCGTTGGACATTTCCAACAATGTTGTAGGACAAAAAACCCGCGTAAACGTCAACACGTTTCTATCAGAAACGACAATAATAACCCAGGGCCTTCTAAGATATCAAGAAGGGACAATAGCAAGAAAGATCGCGAGGAGGTACACTACGTTTTTCGAATCGACGAAGATTGTCTTGTAGATTGTGACATTGGCGGAGTTAAAGCCAACTTATTGATAGACTCGGGTAGTAAATGTAACCTTCTAACCGAGGAGACATGGAACCGCCTTAAGACGTCATAAGTTGAAGTGACAGAGCAGAACAGCAATCCAAACAAGGTATTTCTGTCCTATGGGAGCAACACACCACTCACCGTGATTGGATCGTTTAAGTCTGCTATACAGGTAGGTAATAAAAATGTTCCTGCAATATTTTACGTCATAAGGAACGGTACCAAAGACCTGTTAGGCAAAGAGTCTGCTACAGCGCTGGGAGTATTACGGGTTGGCTTAGAAGTAAACGCAGTTGAAAAGAAACCTTTTCCAAGGTTCAAGGATGTTCTTGTCGAGATACCTATCAACGAAGAAATAAAGCCTATTTGCCAGCCATACCGCAGAATACCCATTCCACTAGAAGAAAAAGTAAGTAACAAATTACAGGATCTTCTGGACACAGACATCATAGAAGAAGTGCGGGGACCATCTAGGTGGGTATCCCCCATAGTCCCTATACCAAAAGAGAACGGAGATTTACGACTCTGCGTAGACATGCGAAAGGCGAATGCGGCGATCATGCGTGAAAACCATCCCTTGCCAACCATGGATCAAATGCTACCACACTTTAAAAAAGCGAAGGTATTTTCACGCCTTGACATAAAAGACGCTTACCACCAAGTTGTGATACATCCAGATTCTCTCGAGATAACATTCATTACCAGCAAGGGCATGTACAGGTACAAAAGACTCATGTTCGGAATCTCATGTGCGCCGGAAATCTTTCAAAAAACCTTGGAACGGATACTTTTGGGGTGCGAGGGTACAGTGAATTTTATTGATGACATCGTAGTTTTCGGGTCAAGTCAAGCGGAACATGACTGTCACCTACGACACACAATGTCGGTACTGTCAGAGAACGGCGTCTTACTGAACGAGAACAAATGCAAATTCAACATTACTAGAATTGAATTTTTGGGACATGAGCTCGCCCCGGAAGGCATCAAGCCCTTGGGCAAGTATGTGGAAACCATCCAAAATTTTAGGGCTCCTTCCACAACAGAAGAACTACAAAGTTTCCTGGGCCTTGTCAATTATGTTGGAAAATGGATACCGAATCTTGCTACTCTAACGGAACCACTCAGAAGATTGCTAAGGAAGAAGACAGGTAAAAAGTCTAATATATCTGGAGAGTGGTTAACCGAGCAGCAAGAGGTATTTAAAACGCTAAAAGAACAACTATCTCATATTAAATCATTGGGCTATTACGACCCCGCTGACAAGACTCAGGTAGTTGCAGATGCTAGTCCTGTAGGCCTAAGGGCAGTTTTGATCCAGATCGACTCCAAGGGCCCCCGAGTTATAGCATATGGCAGCAAAAGCCTAACGGATTGTGAAAAAAGATATTGTCAAACGGAAAAAGAGGCATTAGCATTGGTCTGGGCCGTAGAGCATTTTAAAATATATCTGTATGGCAAAGAATTTCAACTGATCAGTGACCACAAGCCATTAGAAGTTATATTTGGACAAAACTCGAAACCTTGTGCTAGGATCGAAAGGTGGGTACTACGACTTCAGTCGTTTCGCTATAAAATCCTCTACCGGCCTGGAAAAACCAATATTGCTGATCCCATTTCAAGGCTGTGCGTCAACACCGTGAGTACTCCCAAATTTGCTGACATTATTAACCAAGTTGTGGAGCACTCCAGACCAACTGCAGTTTCACTTGCCGACATAGCAAGACTTTCAGCTGAAGATGATGAAATCGTCAAGGTGCGAGTAGGTTTGTATGAACAATCCTGGGATCCAATAGTCAGCGGTTATAAACTGTTTGCTACAGAATTCTGCTTCCACGAAGACATCCTACTTCGAGGTACTAAAATTGTAATACCTAGCAAATTACGGAACCAAGTTCTGGAAGCAGCTCACGAAGGACACCCTGGCATAGTGGCCATGAAGCAACGACTCCGTACAAAAGTCTGGTGGCCTAAAATTGATAAGGATGCAGAACGTATGGTAAAAAATTGCAATAGTTGTATTCTAGTATCTGCTCCAAACCCACCGAACCCGATGAAGCGGAGAGAATTCCCTACTGGACCTTGGGTTGATGTATCCATGGACCTCCTAGGACCTCTGCCATCCGGAGAACATATTTTGGTGGTTATCGATTACTACAGCCGATACAAAGAAATAAAGGTGACAAGAAACACAACCTCTACCGATATAATAAAACTTTTAAAAGAGATCTTCTCAAGGCTGGGTTATCCCGTAACGATCACTGCAGACAACGGACGTCAGTTCACAAGTGAAGAGCTAAAGTCCTACCTGCTTGAGTGTGGTATCAAACTCTACAATACCATACCTCACTGGCCACAACAAAACGGTGAGGTCGAAAGACAGAACCGAAGCATATTAAAGAGGTTGCGCATCAGCCAAATTGAAAAACGAGACTGGAAACAAGATATATTCTATTACCTTATGATGTACAACAGCACTCCGAATCAGACTACAGGTAAATCTCCGTCTGAACTTTTTTACGGTCGACTTTTCAGAGACAAAATCCCGTCACACGTAGATGTAGAAAATAAAGCTATTGATTTTGAAACTAGAGACCGAGATGCAGAACAGAAACAGTTGGGTAAGGAGTATAGTGATCGGAAAAGAAGAGCAATTGAACACAACATTGAAATAGGTGACAAAGTTTTTGTCAGAAATTCCACCAAAGAGAATAAGCTGTCACCAAATTTCTCTCCTACCACACACACAATCACAAAAGTAAGACCAGAATCGGGAGATGTCGAGGTGAGGAACAACGAAACAGGCAAGGAATACAGGCGAAATGTTGTTCATCTCAAAAAGATAGGAGGAGAATGGAGAATCACGGATACAAATAAAGATGAGGACATATCACGGGAAGGCATGGATGTAGACGCAGTACCTAATGAGAGTGTTGATTCAATTTAAGGATTAAGGATGTTAATTTATTTAGTTTTTTATTAATTTAGTTAATTACAGGCCGGGACTAGTCTAGGCATATTTAGGCTGATACAGTTTACATTGATCATAAATTTCAATTAATTATGGCACGTTACAATTATACTTTTAACAACAAAACACATAGGTGACAAAAATAGTTACTAATTTAATGTTTGTGATTCCATCGACGTAAAAGCCTCCTGCTGAAAATCTGTCGCTAAGCACTTCACAGTGTATTCCGGCAGCTGTCCTTGGGGCAGTCGCTCAAGATCTAGCGTGATACCACCTTTAACCGCATCATCACCGACCTTCAAGTGAGATGGTGCAAACACTAGCCTATGTAAAAGTAAAAAAAAACTTTGAAAACCTACAATTAACTTTAATGTAATCAAGCACAATATTAATTCCAATGTAAAATTGTCACGACTAGAGACAAGACTAGAGTTGGTGACATAATGGTCGCAATAGCGAAGAAAAACTGGACATGGGCAGGACACATTGCGAAAATGAATGCGAGTCGATGGGTGAGGCGAGTTCTGGAGTGGAGACCCGGGGCCGACACAAGAGGGCGAGGCCGCCCACCGCAGCGCTAGGTTGACATCAGGCGACACGCAGGCCGGGACTGGATGCACCGGGCACAAGATCGCCAGGAATGGAAAAAAGAGAAGAGGCCTACATCCAAGAATGGAACACAACGAGGCCTCCATGATGATGATGAAGATTGTTGTGTGGAAAAGAAAAACCACAGTCATATTAAAATTTTTATTTAAATAATGTAACTTAAACACATAATTCATTCTAGTACGTAATATTTACAGGAGAAATAAAAGTACTTATCAGAGTTTTATGAATAAAAATTCAAAGTAATTGTTTTAGTTGTTTCTAACGGTATAATAGTACATTATGATACAATAAACATATTGTTACTAACAGGATGAAACCCGTGGTATTCAAACAGTGCGTGTATCATAAGACAGAGAAAGAGGGTAGACAGATATGTAGAACTTAGCGTGACGTCACGTGACTTTTCCACAGGTAATGTCAACGCCATACATTTTGAAGTTGTCGTTTGGCGTTAACGATAACAGAAACAACTTTTGTCTAGGCCTGCAGATCAGATTAGAGAAAGTTTACGAACGATTTGTAAACAGGATTCTTTTAAACCTCTGCAATGTTATCCACTCAAAGTTTTAAAAGTCATTATATCACCAGTGATTTTGTGTCTTTAGAGTCAAACACTTATCTTTTAAATTGCCCCTATCTTTAAAATTGTTGACTAAAAATCTACAATTTCTGCTGCTTTAAATCTAAAAGACAATATAATAATTTGTAATGTAATGTAAGCAGACAGTGGGAACATTTAGCTTCGATAAGATTTTTACTTAGCGACCAGTATGTCGACAAATACATTGAGGTTTTTAAAACTCAATGTATTTGTCGACATTGTTGTTACTTCATAACTTTCGACTAGGTGAAGCGATTTTTGAAAATTCTTTTTTTTTTGTTTGAAAGATGGTCCTTTCCGTGTGGTCCTATTTAAATTTCATCAAATTCGGTCCAGTAGTTTTTGAGTACACTCCAATAACTGATTTTTACCAAAGTAATAGCATGGAAGTCGGTATTAAATTTTTCAAATTGCACTTGTATTTTCTACCGACTTCCAAAAAGGAGGAGGTACTCAATTCGACTGTATTGTTTTATGTTTGTTACCTCATAACTTTCATCTGGGTTAAACAATTTCCAGAAGTCTTTTTTTATTTGAAATCTGGTGCTTCCCGTTTGGCCCTATGTAAATTTTATCAAATTTGGTTTTTGAGTTACACTCCAATAACTGATTTTTACCAAAGTAATAGAATGGAAGTCGGTATTAAATTTTTCAAATTGCACTTGTACCATTTTTAATTCATTTGACAAGGAAATCAACGGAAGGAGTATACATAGGTGTGTACAGTCGCCTGCAATAAGATGTATACATTTCACAATTATTATTTTCAACAGTGCGTCAACATTAAACTTCATAAACAAATTACATCAAAATTAATTTGAAATTAAGTTATTTATATTATTTGACTGCTTAAAATGATCCTTATCTACATTGTTATAAAATGTAGTACTTACTGTATCATAGTTTTGAAAACTATGAAATCTAATACATCTTACTGTAGGCGACTGTACAAAAGAACCTGCAGAATTTAAAATACTACGTCGAAAAAAATGCTATTTTGAATAATCAATTCACAACTTTCAAAACACGATCAATGGATGACAGGAAAGGGTCCGCAAAAGTGTCATTTGTTTTGTCTATAAACTGACGTGTAATGATGGTGGATTATTATACACCGAGTGTTCGTGATAGTATAGGCGAATAGTAGTGTTAGGTTTAGTAATGAACTTCCACCGCTTTCCTAGAACGTGACCTAGACAGGACAGTGACTTTGATGACAGACTTTAATGTGACCATTGACTTGACTAAAACTTGATTAAACTCTTACAAAACACAAATCTTAATATGTAGGTAGCTAATTTTGGGAACGGTAAATGTACAATTCAACGAGTCCACTTAAAAAGGTAAAAAAAACTATCTAGCATTTATTAGCACACATAAATAATTCATGTAAAAGAAAAATACAATTCAAAGTGAATGCTGCATAATAACACAGAATGATCTAAACCAGGGTGTCTCAAACTTTCGGCTCCACGGACCCCTTTTAAAGTTTCCAGGTGACAGCGAACCCCTTAACTAACTAACTAAAATAAGATTTTTATTTAATAAAAAACAACAAATGAAGTGCCAAAGAAATATCTGTTTAATATTAATGTGATGGGTGTGCTGATTTCTTGTCGCAACGTGCCTGCCACCAACTAAGCCCCCATTACGTAAATCTTATCGCGCACCACCTGCCATCGAATGGCGCACCCCTAGGGGCACAGATTACTGAATAAGAACAGATACTTCACTCAGTAGAAAATTTCCAATACCTATTACGATAATAGGCTACTCCCTCGCGTCAACAACCACTGTATGCTAAAATGCGCCTAAATGCTCAAGCGTACAGCAGTGATTGCTTCGCACCGCGCGATTCCACAGTAATCGCAGGGCTGCCTCTTCGATAAAATTAAATTAACACAACTTTTTATCTATGTTATTGAGAACTGTGAATATGTTCTGACTTTTATGTGGCAGTTAAAAATTTTATCATTTATAAAATATTTAACCAACTTAAAAAAAAGGAGGTGATCAGACATACAGGCCAAACTGAGATATTTGACTTGTATGGTTTGTAGGTATGTATGTTTGTGCGCGATAATCTCGCGTTTGGCTAAACCGATATCGATGCGGTTTTCAGAAAAGAATTTGTTACATTTAGGAGAACGTTTTAAAATAAGTATAATACATCTTAGTTTGATGATGATCTTCGGAGATGTTCACTAGAAATGAAAAAAAAAGCCTTAAAAAAAGAGAACCGACTTCAAATAAAGCACTAAGCCGTAAGTTATTTTATTAACGAGTGTAACACTCTCACACAAAAATACATAAACACTGCAGTTTTCGAAAGTTTTCACGCGAAAAGTCGATGGCCTTCAAAATAAAAAAATATATCTAGTTCCTAGTTGTACATATCTAGGTGTATTGTACTACTAGCAATTATCACGAATCAAATTTATTAAGATTAATTAATTTGATTCGTTTTCTCGCAACAAGTCACCTTACAACAGACGCGGCTTGTTCAAAGGTTTTCATCAGGCGTAAGAAAAAGAACTCTCGCTACACAGACTTAAAGCGCATTTTGATTCGTTACGAGCGCGTCAAGGACTTGTAGGCACATTTTTTGAAGGTCACGTCCGTGCTTTGCAATGTTTTATGAACATTATTGCAGTTGTTAGTTTAGCAGTTTATATTCGAATGTTTTCTTTCGAAGAGTGCATCTTCTGTACCTTGTACTATTAATTATTCTGTGGTATAACGTTTCTATGCAACAAAATTATGTAAATCTGTGTCTGAAAGGCAAGCTAATGCTTAGTATATACCTATTAAACTGTCAAATTCTAAGTGGATACCGGTGTCCGCACACCTACTGTCTTTTAATTATGTCTCTAATGACGGTATGTGAATGGAAAAAAATTCAAACGACAAAAACTAGTAATAATTTATCACTTACCATTCTTCATTGACAGGTAAATGGAAAAATGTTAGGTGTTTATCCCTTCTTTTGCTTGATTTACACCCATCTACAGCACATAAGGCACCACACGGCATCGTAATACGCGTACGAACGAACAGCACTATTAAAATTGAACGGCGTGCGCGCGCTTCGCTTGCGAAAACCGCACTGAATTTGAACCGCCGGCGGACCGAGACCGCTCGGCTGGGCGGTAGGCAGTTATAGCGCGCAAGTACATGGAGTGACGGAGGCCTGCTAGGGGTTCGCATACCCAGAAACTTTGATCTAAACTAATGTTAAGATCATCTAAATCCTTATGTACCAGAATCAAATTTCAATGTATAAAATTGAAAATAAAAATTGTAATAACAAATTTGATTGCCTAAGAACTTTCAATATAACGATAGTGTACAATAGGAAATGCCCTACGTCAATACAGGGTCTTTTTGTGTTATTCCATCCCTGGAGGTAGTGGTTCAATAGGGTTCATCCCTGGAGGGGGCACTGGTAACGGAACTCCGTATGGTGCCTGTGGTTGGAGTTCAACCTGAAAGAAGAAGTTAGCATATTAGAGTCTGTTTCACGAAAAATGACCCACGGTTTGTAGTGGAACTAACTATGCCACATACAATTTAGCTTTTTAGCATAGACACTAGCGCCACAGCTGAAGGAGGTTTTTCGTGAATCGGACTCTACTTTGCGGTACCGTCTGTTCTGCGTGCTATGTGGCCTGTCCACTGCACTTTAACTGGCTAATCTTCTGGGCTATGTCGGTGACTTTCGTTCTTCTACAGATCTCCTCATTTCTGATTCGATCTCGTACAGAAACCCCGAGCATAGCCCTCTCCATAGCTCGCATAGTAAGAGACCACGTTTCATTGCCATAAGTCATCACTGGTAAGACACATTGGACAAATACGCTTGTCTGGAGGCACTGAGGTAATTTTGACGAGAAGACAAAGGTCTGACGACCTGATAAAGGTAGCAGGAAGACGTTGGATGCAGGCCGCTTACAAACCGGAACTTTCCAACTTTCCAACTTTGGAAAATTATGGGGAAGGACTATGTTCAGCAGTGGACGTCCTACGGCTAAGGTGATAATGTTGGTCCTCCTGTACAGGCCGCATTTTTCAACTAAACTTGACGAAACTCTGTGATGTTCTACTAAACAGTATTTTTTGTCGTCGGCGATTTTTTAGTACTTTTCCTAGAAAGGGGGGAAGTCGGCTGAGTTTATCGAAGAATTTGAATATAATTGGTACACACATTAGGTACCTTACTTTAAACTGGAATTTCGAATGTGGCATAATTGATTAAATGGTTGTCGAGATAAGTTGTTAAGTTTAAAAACTGGACGATTTTGGTAATATTCGGTATGAACATGTGGTACCCACAACATTTTGTACTTATTGGACTAATATTACTCCAATTTCAGATAACTCAAACCGCGCAAAATTGCGGGTAATAAGAATAAAGGTGCATATTGGAAGCCGGCTACACGTCGCATCCGCAGACGTGTCGTCGCGACACTACTGGTTTCTATGTATTTGTATGGAATACCCTCCGTACTAAGCGACGCGTCGTCGAGCGGCAGACGACATGTCGCCCGACCGCAGATCAGTAGTGCCGCTCGCGGTACCAATCTACGTAGTAAAACAACTGAAAAGCTTTTAAACAAAACCTTTCGTATCGCTTTTCAAATGGTTGATGCCATCTGCAGTTGCCGTCTGCAGTCGAGTTCGAAATCATGACTGCAGCGATATGACGCGACGACGTGTCGCGGCGACATGAAGCGACGACACGTCTGCGGCTGCGACGTGTAGCCGGCTTCTAACTCGCACCTTAAGCTTGCAAGGTCTACTGTTGGCAGAACTACCATATAGTATTATGATCAGTTAAGTAGGTACTTAGTCTTCTTGTGCAAAAGGCCGTCTTGGTTGGTACCACCATTACCAGATATTCTACCGCGAAGTAAATACTATGTTGGGTGAGAAAGGCACTGCTAGCAAAATTATAAGGCGAAAAGGATTCAAAAACCAATTCCAAACAATACAAACTAGGCCACCGAGGCACGAAGTCCAAGCATGCGAATTTTTCCTTCGAATCGAAATAATATTGCAATGTTTGGTATCACTAAGCAGGCGTTAGTGCACAAATACACACAAAATCAGATACAAATGTATTATAGGTCACGGTTCGATTGCAATTTAATTAGTGGAATCGGACCCCTTATACATTACAGATTTGCTGACTGGAGCTGTTAAAACTAGACCAAACCCGACATTATCAATTTTTTAATCAAAATTAATTCGCAATGTATACAAAACATGTCATATATTAATACAATTTCTATGTACATCTTAGTGCAGTACTTACTTGGCGTACAATATGGGTCACGTGATGGGGTAATGCGGCCAGGTCGTGGGCCGCCATGGCCCCAACATGCTCCCTTAAGGCCTGGGCCATTTTCGGAACCAACGTTGCAGTCTGCAGCGGTTCCGCTGGTAGCGATAACAGCAGAAAAGTTGATGCCGGAATCAAACGCTCGCAGCATTTGATCCAACCTTCCCATGCGACTTTGTTGTTCCAAACCTGAAACAATATGATTTATATTCAAAGGATTGTTCGCTTGTCACAATATCTGTTTTATGTGTTACCGTCTAGTTTTGTGCGGTACACAGGTGCAAAATAAAATGAACCTTCTCTCTTACTGATATAGTGTGTATTGCACTGACTTATATAAATGGATAGTTATTATATAGTTGGAACACTAGTCTTTTCAATTTTCCTTTATGGCTCGGAAGCTTGGACTCTTAAAGCCACTGACAGGCAGAAAATATACGCTTTTGAGATGTGGTGATGGCGCCGAATGTTAAGAATCTCCTGGACAGCGTTGCGAACAAACGAATCGGTCCTAAAAGAGCTAAAGATTATTTGTTTTCAAAACAACAGAATTATTTGTTTTCAACAGGTTTTGCAGTATCTCGGTCATGTAGCACGCACAAACGTTGACAACCTGGAAAGATTAATTGCCACAGGTAAAACAGAGGGCAAAAGGCCAAGAGGCGGAAGCCTAAAACGAAAGGTGGTCTGACCAGATTTTGCAACAGCTTGATATGCCGATTAACGTAGCTCTCCACGAAGCCACAGACCGTAAAACGTGGAAGCAGTTAGAAGACTTCAGAAGAGTCACGATCCTCAACGCTGAGGGAACGACTGAGGAGGAGGAGAATATAAATGGATGCATTATTGTGTAGGTTAAGTATTGAACAATATCTTTTAAAAATTAGCACACAAAACAACAAAGCCAAATCACAAAAATTAAATGTACGTAGACTTTTGCGATTATGAAACATTTATATAAGAACAATGTGACTTATTATTTTCAAAGTGGTATTTAAGGATCTTTCGCTTACTACAATATCTTTTACCGACACAAAGAAACAAAGCTAAACAAATACAAAAATAACATTTTCTTAGGCTTTCGCGATTATAAAAAATTGATAAATAATAAATTGAAACTGCGAAAAAGTGATGCGTGTTCCTGATGCACGCTTATTCCTGTCACGGCCAGTGCTTCCCCTCAAATACCTAAAAGTTAGCTCTTGCAGCACTTTATCCGTCGTATGGGAACGGAGGATTAGATTAGAGGAACTATTGGATAGCTATACGTACAAGCATTATCCAACCGAGTGAACAGTTTTTACAAACACTTCACGCCGGGTGCTGTTAATCAAAATACACTGGATTAAGTCTCACCTCTTTCTCGATGAGCAGTTGAAGTATGTTTAGGGTAAGCGACGCCAAGCCAGGGTATAGCGTCAGAGCTTGGAGGACACTTCTCATCATGAGGACTGGGATCTCATGCTCCTCCGTCAGTCTTTGTAATACTGCTGATATCACCTGAAAATGTATATTCACGCTCCATTACTTCATTTTCTTCTTTTTGTAGGAAATTAAAACGAATTATTTATTTTCGTTATTATATTGCATGTTCCAGAAAGAACACGCCAGAGCGACACTGGAAGTAGGCTAGCCCTAAGCCTATTCGAAAATCAAAATTTATGATTTAATGATTGAGTAAAAGAATGAACGGCCATTTATTTATACTTTACACCAATCATTAGTTTACTTTAGTCAAACAACCATTAGTAATGAGTTAAGAATATACAAAAAAAAAGTTGAGATTTGTGACAACTTTATAACATTAAAGGAAAAAAATCGGGTAATTTAAAAAAAACTATATATTCGGATATCTCGAAATCCATGAGACTTTTCTTTAGTCATTTTTTGTGAAGCTAGAGTCTAGCTAGTTAGCCTAGAGCTAGCCTACTTCCAGTGTCGCTGTGGTGTGTTCTTTTTGGGACAGCCTGTATATTTTTTACATTTTTTTACAAATATTTAGTTATTGACCGAAAGAGCGAAGCGTCTGTGCTTTAACTAGCCACATTGACGGTCCTTATAATAATATTTTTTTACCACATTTTACATAGTTTAAGTATTACAATGTTTTTCTAAATCCCACCTTAGGCGAACCTGTACTGCGGGAGGTAGTCTCTTTGATATTGTAAATAGAACAATACAACATATCACTTATATTATATACTAATAATAAAGTATAGATGTAACAACTTATATAATTTCAAAGTAAAGTATTAAATTAATTGACAAACTATAATATTGTTACAAAAAATGTAATGTAATGTATCGTATTTATCAAATAATTGATTTAGATAAAATCTATTATATTCCATATTTTAAAGTAAGTTACAACATACTATAACTAATTCCATTTATACATGAACTGTTAAACCAGATCATTTGCGTTCAAACATGTAAGCATATATGTATGTAATGAGTGAGGGTGTGAGTGTGTAAGAGTATGTGTTTGAGGGTGAGGTAAAGTGTGTGTGTGTGTGTGTGTGAGCTGTTATGTTGTCCAAATAGGGTATGCATGGGTGTTGAACCAATCTTGACCTTGGTATGCATGTTCTACGCTACCGTACTTCGGAAAACACGTTAAGCCGTCGGTCGTTTGCTACGTCGAAGACCTTTAGGCGGCCTGAAAACTTCGACGTGGGTTGGCCACTAGCCTATCCCCCAAGCCGCACTGGGCTCGCGTGGCGGATTATCGCCCGCCTCCTCTCTCTTAAGAGGAACGCTCGCGTCCCAGCAGTGGGAACATAATGGGCTGATTATGATATATGCTATAATACACTTACATCTTGCGTGTACATTTGTTTTTCAGCAAAACACAGAGCTGTCGCCTTGATGATGTACTTGAGCTCGGCTTTGCTCGGATCTATCAAATGCAAGGCCACAAGCAACTCCGCGGGGGTGACTGTAAATTAAAATTAACGAGTCAAATATCAGCCAGGTCAGAGCAGTTTTTTTTTTTTTATCAATACCCTCAAAAGTCACCAATATTACTTGCACTTGTATCACTTAAAATGTCCTTTTTTTCTATACCTATACACATAAACTCCCATTTAAAAACCTAGTTTATTATCTAACACCTTTAGACGAGCAGTTCTTGTATAATATGTATATACAGGGGTATCTGGATCTCGGAAACGGCTCTAACGATTTTCACGAAATTTAGTATGCAGGTTTCGGGGGCGGTAAATCGATTTAGCTAGGTTTCATTTTTGGAAAACGTCGTGTTATTCGTGTTTTCAGGCAATGAAAAACTGCTACACTGGCCTATTTTACCGACACCGCAACACTAAGCTACTTGACAATAGATGGCGCTGTTAAGCAATTATTTGACACTATTTGTATGGACGTAGTGTCCATACAAATAGTGTCAAATATCTATAGTAAGGTAAACCGGCGTAGATTATTGGCACCGGCCGTAGACCAATGTGCGTTTGGTTTTTGAGGTTAGACCAAGAAAATCAATTGTTTACTTACGGGCTATCCGGAAACTATGTATACATCGTTGTAAGTATGTATATGCAATTAATAAACTACCTGAAAGGTATGAATGAATATGACCCCAATATAACGCTTAACAGTTCATTCAAACACACGCGACACTGTCTTCTTTATACCATACGGGCACTCCTAATATTCGTAACAGCAGGGCTATTATGTATCTCAGTTGCTAACAAATGTTGATTGATATCTTGAAAAATGGCGGCTCTATGTCAGTTTGGACAACTCCAGTAAGCAAAAATGTTAGGAAGTTGATGACTGGAGCTGACACAAGTACAATTTGAAAAAAATTAATACCGACTTCCTTTCTATTCATTTATTGGAGTGTTTCTCAAAAACTACTGGACCAAATTTGATAAAATTCAAATGGGACCACACGGGAAGCACCAGCTTTCAAACAAAGAATTTTGAGAATCGGTTCACCCAGTCGAAAGTTATGAGGTAACAAACATAAAAAAGAAATACAGTCGAATTGAGTACCTCCTCCTTTTTTTGGAAGTCGGTAGAAAAGTGGCATAAGAGCCACCAGACATTTTTTCGATGTCAATCATTTGTTAGCAACTGAGATACATAATACAGTTTACCTATATTAACAACCGCTCGAACATTTAATTGTTCGACCGATAGAGTATTTTTTGTGAATATCCATCAGCACCAATACAAGAGACAGATACAAAACGACGTCTTAACTATGATTAACACTAAACTTACTTATAAAGAAACCGTGAAGATAAAAACGACATGTAATACCGCATGATTTAGTGGCCAGTATAATGCACCTGTGTGGGGAGATCATTACGGTGCAGAGAAAATTGCAAATAAAACAGTGCAAACCATCCAGTGTTTCAAAGATATTAAGAGTTTTGTAGCCTATACTATAGTAGACGTTATGCTAAACCCAAAGACCAATCAAAAAAACACCTGCATGTAAAATCATTTTGCAAAAACCCCAAAGAACATTCATCAAAATTATACTTACAAATCTTAATTGAATATACTGAAAGTATCGAAACAATAATATTAACACAGATGAAAAATACCAATAAGAAAATTTTATATATTAAACACAGGGGACAATAATTACATAAATGTGGAATAAAATGTATTAAAAATTCACGTTCATTATAATTTTGTAACAATAAAATGGGATTAACGTAAAGTCTCACGTCGTCACAATGGGAGATCTCAATAATCTATCTATCCACAGTTTTCCTTACTGACTTACCTTACTTACGGATAGTTTGACATAACGTCAAAGTGTCAAATATCTATCTCTAGTGTTAGTGTCAAATATCTATCTCTTGTAGGGGAAACCAGCGATAGATAGATTATTGGTAAGGGCCGTTACTCAGTTGTCCCACCGCCGACGATGAACGGGAAGTGAATAGAACTAGGAAGTAGAAACGAGTTGGCGAGCAACGGGAAGCGAGTGAGTAGTTCCTATAGTTTTGTCGCTGCGCTCGCGCCACTCGCTCGCGGCGGGTAAACATTAAAACGCGTAAAATAATTGATATGTTGCGACCACAGCGCTCGCGGATCGAAGGTGGCTCGCGGATCGAAGATCGCGGTCGTGGCCAGCTGTCACTGTCAAACATCAAATGTATAGGGTTCTATCGATTTTTTACAGAAAATTTGGCGCGCATTTCGCGACCACGTTAGTGATCCATACAGATTATGCATTCTATCTAGCAAATCGGAGCGCGACAGTTGTGAGCGTTGTCGGCGCTTACCGGAACGTAGCCAAATGATAACAAAATAAAGTACTACGTCTATAGAAGCAGATTAGAATTATCTGGTTCTACTACGTTCTACGTATACTGCGTCAACCAGCCAGTCATGCTTACCTGGTGAATTCTCCTCATTTGGGTTTTGCAAGCCAAGCAGTTTGTTGAAAACCTCCTTCACGACCACGGGGTTTAGTTTTATAAATTTCGGCAAAGCTGCCAGTATCTGAAAAAATAATAATTTTATTTTTAGTTTTTTTAGTTTAGTCAGCCTAGCAAGTAATGGGTTCTTTACGTTTGGATCTCTTAGTAATTTTAATTTTTTTTACGATATTCACAAACCCCTGTGAAATAGGTACATCATATTTTATGCGACCACAACGACGTATTATGCAATAAGACTAGTTGTGCCCCGCGGTTTCACTCTCATGGTGATGTATGATGATGATGGTGATAAAAAGTATCCTATATCCTTCTTGCTAAATTTTAATACGACCCATTCAGCCGTAATGAGGCAACAAACAGATAAAGTTAGTGACAGAGTTACAAACTTTTTTAATAATATTTGTATGGATATTTTTATATACTTACTCGTATATCTGTGTTTTCATATCGTTTCTTGATTTGCAAATTCAAAGTAGTGGTTTACACGAAAGTATGGATTCTCTTAATTAAAATTAATTATAAAAAGCCGAAAATCTGACGTAAGATTCGAACATGCGACAGCCTGTTTATTGTCTGACCTTCACTACACCTATCATGGCTTCAAAAACATATTACATGTTTAGCTGTAGAACTATTTATTTTTATATATAGTATAATTTTGAAACAACACAGTTTTTTGGATTATTATTATTATTATAGCCTACACATTTAACAAAAAGAAGAAAATACTTGGTGTGCAATCAACCTCATCATTTTAGTACCCGTTTTGCAAAGAGGTTTTATTTGTTTTTAGGGCCTTATTTATACAATAAACTTAATAAAATTTTGAACATTTATCCGTTGGTTAAATCAGAAGTCAAAATTGGAGTGACTGAATGGCTAAAAACGTTATCTTATGATGATACTGAAGAACTTCTTAAAGTAATCACCTAACTAGTTTACTTGTGATGTAAAACACATACACACACATACACTCACTCACTCACACACACATACACACATATAAACACACACAAACACTATTATAATCTTTATATGTAATATTAGGACCTAAGATTAATTCTAAAATTCTTAAGATTAGTATTGTACCGAGATGGCTAGCAGTAGTCCAACGCTGAAAGAGCGCTGTATGCTGAAACACGGGTGATGAACCTAGTTCAGCAGCAGACACTCTTGCACAAATTTGCTCATGTTTTCTAGCCCCATTATAATGTATGAAATAACATTGTACAATTGTTTGAATAAACATTTATTATTATTATTTGTCAACGAGTTTCTTCGGGCATGTGCTGTCCATCTTTATAGCGCAAAGCAATAATGTTCGATTACATTACTGTGCTCCGGTTTGAAGGGTATGGGTACCGGTAAAATTACATGCACATGAGACTTTATAAACTTAATACCTCAGGGTGATCGGAGCAGAAGTTACGTTTAACACAAGGTGGGCCTTGCGCTTGGACCATTTACTAATGACATAAAAAAATCATGCGGGCAGTCTTTGGGGACTGCCGGTAGCAGTGAAAACTGTTCGAATTATTTTCAAGACACACAATCAACAAAAATATCTTTGAGAGATTTATTTAAAAAAATCAATATTGAAAATATAATGTATGTTCGTAAAAAATTACATAAATATAAGTTAAATAGTGATCACCACACTTTTAATCCCAGAAATACAAATAGGATAGCTGTACCTAGTTTTAGACTTGCGAAGACTAACAAGTCATTCCTAGGAAATTGTGTGCGCTTTTACAATAAAATCCCAAAACACATAACTGAGCTCAAAGAGGGCAAATTCAAGTAGACTGTAAAAAACGTTTTAATAAAAAAGGCTCCCGACACCCGCTCCCGCTCCCGAAAGCCCGACATTATATAAAGATAAAGATGCTTGGAATACTCCACTTCTGGTAAGCTGTCACTCTGCCACCCACAGAATGTAATATTTGTAGTACCTAAGTAGAAACATTTTAAACATCTATATAAAAAGAATGGCCCCTAGATTCTTGCTGCTTCTTCTCGGTAGGTTATATATATATTTTGGAACGCGGCGGTAGAGATTCTAAAGTACATAATAATGAATACTTGACGTTCATAAGTACGTCTTTGATGCCTAAATTTAATAAATTATTTTGACTTTGAATAGGTAGTGATGGAAACCATTATCGTGCCTTTAGAAGTTTTTACTTGAAAACTACATTATCTATGACAAATCGTTTGGAGACAGTGACGATGACGCGAGCCCCATGATTTTTGATGACCCAAAAAGTGCTCAACACGCCTAAAGGTGTTATCACTACAAAAAACCTGGGCATTGCATAAATAATAGAGAGGGTACTTACCTCCTTCTTGGACAGTCCAGTTAGAACGGGAATTAGGAATCGCACGTCCGATACTCGCGTCGCGTACAGATCGCGAACCTTCGACACCAGCTCGGGGCTAGGTGGCGCTGTAAACAATAATATATACCTTAAGACATTGCAATATTAGAGAAAACTTACAATCCTCGGACGAGATTTGAACCCGCGTCTTCCGACAATCCGTGTCCGACGCCATGACAACTAAGCTTACCGCCCGAGCATCTTTCAACTCTCTATAAGATTTTAATCGTGTCGTTAACGTAAACTATAATTAACCACACAAATCGCATTCTCCAAAGTCGGAGTATGATTTCCGAGAAATCTTTTGTATTATGGGCCAAATGGCAATGGGCTCGCCCATTGCCATTTGGCCCATAATACATAATGGCTACTGTTTATGTTTTTGTTTCAGAAGAATTGCTCATATATTTTAAGCCGTTTTTTTGCGGTCCCGATTTGCGGTTTATCTATATTCTTTTAATTATTATTTTTTAACTTACTTTAACTTAATGTAACATTATGTATGCTCTAACTTAAAAAAATGAGTTTAAATGTATACAAAAGATTTCGAAGATAATACATTGCTACAAGCCATATAAAGTAAAACAGTGACATATAAATAGTTTAGTTAGCATAGAATTGTTAGTTAATTATAAGTTTAAAAGTACTCGTATTTTGGTTCATAGAAAAAAGATCAACATATTTTGAGTATTTTGAATTAAAAATATTGACAGTTCGCGGGAAGATAGAATTTTGGCGATAATTTGAGATGAAGGGAGGAGCAACTTTAAATAATTCCTACGACTGAGTGATCTAAAGGGTGCTATTAGTTTAACCTCCGACAGTAATATCGACGAATCAATTATGTTTATATTATGAAGTAAATTCAAATCTGCTGCTTCACTTCTTACGGAGAGGGGCAGGTGGCGTCTACAGCTGTCCACATATCCAGGGCTTATAATTTTGATGTTGAAATTTATGCAGCGCAAGATTTTTCTTGTAATATAATATGTAACAGTATAGGAAAACATCCACACAAGGTCTATAAGTCCCACACTAGGCAGAGCCTGTGCTATGCTAACCTGGTAAATATACCCAGACACACCTCAAACATACATGTTAATGCACTCAAATGTTTGACTTGTCCGGGTATCGAACTTGGGACCAGCGGTTTAGAAGGGTTGCTAACACTAGCGCCAACCGACCAGATAATTTATTTTATTTTATTTCTATGTGTACTTATTTATATAATAAATGTTTTCCTTTCTAAGTCCTGACGACACATTTCGTATAACATCTACTCTTAATGTAAATTTCAAAGCATATTATAATATATATTAAGTCCGACATTATATAGAAGACAAAGATGCTTGGAATACTCCATTTCCGGCAAGTTGTTATCTGCCACCCATAAATTGTTATAATAGTAGTACCTAACCTAAGTAGAAACATTGTAAAAAGGTATATGAAAATAATGGCCCGAGTTTCTTGCCGCTTCTTCTAGGTATAGGCTCTATAGATTTTGGAACGCGTCGGTAGAGTTCCGTAAAGCTGCCTTGGCATACCTGTATGCCAAACAAAACTTTCGTAAAGCCGCCAAATCAAATAAGGTTCCAATTAGAAATGTTAACTATTCAAATATACAATAGATTTCAGCTAATGTTTTGTATTTTTGATGCTGTAAAGGACCTTGATTTTTTTTTACATAACGTTATCAGTGAAAGATACCAGATCGGTAATATAAACGAAAAAGCGACAGCCATTTGTTTTTTTAATTGTATGCAAGTACGTGTTTGCTAGTAAAAAGTAGTAGTATTATTGCCATTTCGAGTAAAAAATCTAAGAAAAGTATTATGATCCTGCTAAAGTATGTTTTTTTATAGATTAGCAGCCACTTTGTTTTTTACAGTTTTATGTGAGTATGATTATAACCTTTATTTTGTATACAATAAAGTTCATATTTATATAAAAAAATAATAAGTACTACTTTAGTGGTTTTTTTTTTTTGATGGATTTCAAAGTCCAAAATACGGTTGAATCTTTATGTATGCTTATTTTACATGTGCTCTAAAGATTTTAATAGTCTTTGTCGAATTATTTCTATATTTTTTTTTTTACTCTGTCGTTTTGTCATTGAGTTGTTATCTGGTTGTTTTTACATCTATGCCTAAAAGGAAACAGATGACTTATTCTTACAATCAAAGAGAATGTACTGGATACTTAGTATTACTTTATGCCGTTTACAGATACAAAATAACTTCAACAGGTAATTTACTACAATTAAATTAAACAATCGCGCCAACGCGCATTTTTTTTGAAATGGCGGATTTTCGCGGGGTTTTTGCAAACTCTGGTTCGGAAATTTGATAATCGTAGGGAGCTTGCCCGGTTAAAGTACATTATAATGAATAATTGACGTTTATATATTTATAGTGCGTCTTTGATGCGTAAATTGAATAAATGATATTGACTTTGGATAAAACATTTAAAACTTACATTTCTCAGTGAACAAATGCACAAATCTGGTTAGAAGAGTTTCAGCCCCTCTCGGACACTCGTCGAGTAGAGCTACGAAGGCGGGGCGGAGCACTGGGGCTTCGCCCTCTTTCGGGGAAGCGATGGCGGCTCGTACCGGGCCTTCGACAGCGCGAAGCACTACGCGTTTGGCTTCTGAGCCTGAACATCCGTACACTCGCGCCACTTCTAGAATTACCTCTGTAAATAACAAACAAAAATATAAACATAAGTCAAAACACTTAAATGTTATAAGGCGATTGTTACACATATACGTAACCCTAAATCTGAACGCATTGCAACATCTTCACAATAACCTACAAGGTACAAGAGTCGCGGCTACAGCGGAACGTGATCGCCGATCGAGGTCACGCCGACACGAGGCGCCGACGCAGCACATGCATTGGACCCGACACCGGACCCCGCCACACCACAATATGACACTCTTGTATCATTCTTTGAACGATTGTCACGTCCTAGTTAATAATTAATTAATTATGTAACTTTTAATTAAAATAAATTTAATTTTAAATTACTTTTGTATTTTTTTGGATCCTCCGGTTGTGGCCTTCGTAATTCGATTATAGACGATGCTATTGGGCGATTCGTGAGGAGAGCGATGGTTGCAAACACCAAAACCATATTAGAGTACAACCTCAAAAGGACCATCAAGGATCAAAACAGAGTGATAATTGAGGCCCTGATTCAGAGCAATACGGGAGGGTTAACATTAGTTCTTATTATTAGTTTTAAGTATAGTTGTATTTGACAAAGAGTACGTATGAGCATACAGAGCAGACACGAAAAGGGTTTGGCAAGTGGCGGCGTCGTGTGTCGGGTCGCCATCTTCCCTCAAATATGGTTGCGGATGTCTGCCACATGCGTCAACTCGTGAATGTTATTAGGAAATGGTACAAGCACGCGGCCCACCTGATGTTAAGTTTATTTACTAGAACCTTTGTCTAGAACAGATTCATTTCCTCACAAGTGGCGAACTGCACTCGTAGCCCTGAGACATGTTGTTAAATCTCATGTGTAATTCCACCGGCAACCATACCTTCAAGCCAGAACATTGTATTGCGAATATTACTGCTTCACGGTAGAAAAAACAATGGTGACATGAAAAATGTGACTAACATAAAAGTACCTGTCAAAAAAGCAATCATCGAAATCGGATCAGCAATCCTAAACCATTAAACAAGCAATTCTTGTTTACATGTAAATCGGGAGTGCCTTAAACTCAACGATAACCTGGGCCCCTATTCTCTTAGCTATTGAACTGCGTTATCGCAACTCAATTGCAAGAAAATGGTCGTTTTTGACTACGAAGAAATAATATCAGGAAGAATAACTGCCTTTAAAAAATAACCCAATAAAAGTCGTGCTAAATCAATAACATCGTTCACGCCGCTATGACTCAACTGTCATAGTAGACGTTGCAGCACGCGCGTGGACCAATCCCTGCTTTCCTTCTGAAATTTAAACCAATCACGGAACATGTCTATTTGTAACATCGGAAGTAATTCGTATTTGGAATCATACGTTGTTCTGGTTTAAAGGACCACTTTTTGTGTGGAATTTGTTCTGAGTTATGCTTCCTGACATTATTTCTTCGTAGTTTTTTGATAGTTTTCATACTCTGTTCGCTATTTAGGTTCGATCGCGAGCCACCGCCTTGCGATCAATAATTTTTGACATAAATGGTATTCTGTAAACTATTGTGATGCGATTGCGATGCTACAGTGGCGTACGTCAGTAGCTCGTTTCATAATGTGTTATGGTGACCTCGACACCACTGTTGAGTAAAGATTTCATTCGGCTTCGCCAGAAATTCTGTTCGTAGTAGTAGTGCGCACGCAAAATTCAATATCGGTTGGAAGGTACATTTTGAATTATTGGGCGAATACGAAACTTGTCTTTGTAGTTACCACCAGTGACAGTTATTTTGGCTCGAAGTAGTAGTCTGCACTGTGTACACATAATAAAATTGAACTTGAATGTATGATACAAAATTAATTATTTCTAATTCAACAACTCGTCTTGCTGGGTACCACCACAGTACGAGATATTCTGCCTCGGAGTAGTAGTGTGCTGTTCATATTGTGATTACGCTTCCAGCAAATTAAATTATTTCAAAATGAGTAGCTCGTCTTGGTGTGTACCACCGCGATGCCAAATACTCCCCGGCGCAGTAGTATGCACGCATATTTTTGTGATTAAGTTTAAAGAATCACAAAATTCCGTATCAAAATCAATAATATTATATGACCCAGGATGAAATTTTAAATTTCGTCCATTGGCAACAATCGCAAGCCGTAGCACAGCCATACGGCAGCAATACAAATTGCTATACAACTGCGATTGAGAACTAGATCGCTCAATAGCTAAGAGAATAGCGGCCCTGGTCCCGGGCGAGAGGCCAAGGTATACCAGTTATAAAAACAAATATATATAATTTATTAATTCAGGCGTTACTTTGCGGAAATCCATTATCAAAAAACGATATTAAAAATTATTTAGTGACACTTCCGCTGAAAAAAAATAAACAAATATGTGGGTAGTTTGACCTACATGGGCCCCGTCTCACAAAAAATTGCCAACATACTCAGGAAAAATAACATCCCCGTGGCCTTCCGAACAGACCAGAACTTACGTCATATTTGTAAAAGTAAAGATCGTCTTGAGGATGGAAAAAAGTCGGGTGTTTATAAACTGGCCTGTGACGATGGTAACGGTGTTTATGTGGGTCAGACAGGCCGTAATTTTGATATTAGATTTAAAGAACATGTTTCAGTTGTTACAGGAATGACCACCCTGACCAGTCTCATTTCGCTAAACATTTACGGTACCGACCGTACATGTACGATACCGGTCATTCGTTGCGCAATAACAACACTTTTAAGATTTTACATGTTAGTGAAAAAAGCTTTCGGTTAAGTGTGTTGGAATAATTAGACATTATAAAACATAATAATAATAACCTTACACTATTGAATGACCAAACTAACATGGTTTCATCTCCATTATTACGTATATTAACCAAAAATACGTCACCAACAACAATATAGCAGCGGCGGCGCGCGTGCAGTGAGTCACAAGGCAAACACACAAACAAACTTTCACCTTTATAATACTAGAGTGAAGTATGATAGATGAGATGTGAAGAAATAGAACTGACTAATATACACGTAATTTGTTTTCATTAATAAGTTGTACATAGGCATGTAGTATTTTTGTTAAGATGGTGTGGGGCGGAGTCTACATGTTATATAAGCGAGCGATTTTGCGTTGTCGGTCTAGCGCTCGACGAATCAACATCTCCTGAGGATGCCTCATGTAAAGGCGAAACACGTTTTTGGTTTATTTGGGTTTTCTTGTGTGTTTTTTATTTTGTATTCTTCCTATTAGCAGTTTATGCGGGAGGGAGGGTTATGCACACCCTCAAATAGGCCAAAATCATTGTTTTTTTTTCAGCGGAAGTGTCACCAAATAATTTTTTAATATCTTTCTTTTTTACAAATATAATATATGTAACTATACATAATTTCAGGAAACGGTACCAATGCATTTTCATCAAATTTAATATGCAGGAGGCGATAAATCGATCTAGCTGTTAAATTTTTAGAAAACGTGTTTTCAAGCAATGAACCAATATGCTACAATATCATTATGGCTACTAGGAACTTTAAACAACTTAACTGCTTTACCGACAAAGCAACTTTAAAGCTAGTTGACAATAGATGGCGTTGTTAAGCAAAACTAAGCCAATGGTATTGAGATGTTTGGTTTGAGGTAGGCCGAGAAAATCGATTGTTTACTTACGGGCATAGTTCGGTCATACAGTTACTTATATAGCGCGTAATCAAAAGTTAAACCTTTTTGGGTAGTTAGAAGTCAGTGAAAAAGTAAGTTCAAATCTTACCTTCGTCTTCGGGGAACAAAGCCATGACTAAGTTGAGACACAGCTTGTATGTACCATCAGTCCATGGGGGCCTGTACCCCCCGGCCCCTCCTCTTGGCCCCAGTACTTCGGGAGGGGGGTTAGCCAGAGATATGAAACCCAGGTACAACATGGCGTGCTTTGATATAACCTTCCGACATGCATCTGTCGACCGTTTGTAGATTTTCATGCACGATTTGATAGCTAGATCGCGGATTTCTTCGTTGTGACTTACTGTAATGAGAAATATGTGTTTTAATAGTATTATTAATAAGTCTTAGAGTAATGGTAGTTATTCGCTTGTTCGCGATTCATCTATGGTCCTCGCTTTAAATCCGTCCTTTATTCACTAATTGCATAATACATAGTTATTGGTGTGTATCTCAAAAACTAATAGACCGAATTTGATGAAATTTAAATGGGACCACACGGGAAGCACCAGCTTTCAAACAAAAAATAAATTTAAAAAATCGCTTCACCTAGTCGAAAGTTATGAGGTAACAAAATAAAAAAAAAACAGTCGAATTGAGTACCTCCTCCTTTTTTTGCATATAGAAAATATGAACAATGTTTATATTGTAGTGTAGAGAGCACGAACTTGCATGAAGATTAAATTTTCACTAAACATACCCACAATTAAACAGAAACAGCAAATTAATGAATTGTCATTTGCAAGTGTTATACGAATTTGGACTTTAGGCGTAAACAGAAAGAGAACGTGCCTTATTTTACTAAAAACAGATTTTAGTTCGCTAGTTTAGTTTGGTGCTTTAATCTGTCCGAATCAGCAAGCCTCATTCGAGGCAAGTTTCATTCATAAATCTATTGTTATTTTTTGTCCTGATGCGGACACATTGCACTAGAAATAGTTCTGTTTCAAAAATATTTTACAAAAATATATTGCTGACTGGCTTTAAGTCAGTCACACTGACTTCAAACAGCAGTTAAATAAAGATAGTTTATGTATTATAAAATTAGTGAATAAAGGACGGATTTAAAGCGAGGGCCATAGATGAATCACGAGCAAGTGAAGGATTCTAACGACTGAGTCTCGGCCCAGGGAGTGAGAGAGAAAGTGTAGCGAGTTATTCAAGTGTTAGAATCCTGAGCGATTTGAGCGATTCATGGCCCTCGACATAAATCCGTTTTATTCAAGAGTTGCATACTATACTATTTATACCATGACTACGAGAAAAAGAAATAATTTAAGCGAAAATAGACATTTAATGAAGAATAAAGAAAGGTTAAATTAATAAAAATGTACATTAAATATGTAACAATTACTAAACATAAGAGTAATTTATTTATTATTATTCCTTTTATTCAAAATAAATCACGGATTTCATCCGGTCCTTTACAAAGGCATAAGTGGGGCTGTAGCCAACACTTAGAGGCCTGTTTGGTATAAAAAATAGCGATGTTTTACCTGCAATTAAAACATTTATTAAACATACTTACCTAATTCGAAACCTAATTATACATGAGAGTAGCGTACTAGACTTCCGCTCCGAACAAGCCGTGCTGTGATTGGTCCGCCCGATCTCCTCGTCCAATCGGCGTCGACTCCGCCCCTTCCGCTCCCCTCAAATGTCAACCATCACCCCAGGTAGTGCGCCTGGCGCAACTTGGCTTCATTGGTTTTCTCATGTAATGCCACCAGGCAGGTATAGAAAGTGTTAGGTTTCGAATTAGGTAAGTATGTTTAATAAATGTTTTAATTGCAGGTAAAACATCGCTATTAAACAACTGTACCGTAATTCGAAACCTAATTATACATGAGAGATGTGTTTGTTATCGCCTGGTGGTGATGGTGACGCCAATGTGATATTCCATTAGAATAAAACTATTTAGTTTTAGCAGATGAAATGTTTAATATTTACTTTAATACCAAATCAATTACAATGATTCAAGATATATAATTACAATGATTCAAGGTATATAATATTGACGGTTAGTCGATAATCAAAGTAATTTAAAAGTTTTTTCTACATGATTTGTATCTCTATGATACATTTCTATAATTGTTTCATTTTATAGGTTCAAACAAAGTTGTGATTGAGTAAGATTGATTAGTAGTAGAAGGTAAAATTTTCTTGCAATAGAATTTTTTAAATGTATTAGCCGATTTCCAGTTGCCTCTCGCAAGTATGTCATCAAGTTTGAAGTTATTCATCCAATTTTTCGATGCAACTGCTGACCTGAAGCTGCCAGGTGTGGCTTCTATATTTGCCTCCTTGAGAATGTTCTTTATCCAGTTTGAAATCATGGCACATGTTGCTGATTTAGGTTCGCCATATGTGCTGATAAAGAAGCTGTCTGACTGAGCGATTTCCCTTCTTTGTTGCGACATTTGTATCAGATTATTGACCCAAAATACTGGATCTAAATTTCGATTATCTTTATTTCTTAAGAGCTTCCAACCTGATTGCTGCTCAGTTGCCGTATCTGTTTTAGAGCCGAAGGATGGCCATAGAATTATGTAGTTCTGTGATATTTTGCAGTGTTCTGGTGAAATCTTTAGAAGAGTTAGGTCATGTATTCTTCGTCCGGAACATAAAAGTAGTATAGCTGCTGTATGCCCTGAAGCTGCATAAAAGTCCATATCATCGCTGGATTTCTGGCCCAGATGATGGATTAAGGTGTCGACATTCCATGTTGGTGGTCTAGGTTGTCTTGGATTAGCTAATGAAATTGATTTAAGAACTTGTTTAACAAGTATATTTGAACTTAGCCTATTTGGTTCATTTTGGTTTGAAAATGTAGATACCACAGATTTGTGAACTAAAATGGTGCTCAACGATAGTCTTTCTTTTTGATGAAGGTCAGCCAAGAATCTTGCAAGTTCAGACCCGTTGGGTTTCTGATGGTTAACAGAGTTATTAGCGCACCAGGAGACCCACCTTTTCCACGCTGGTTTGTATGTTTTCAAGGTAGATTGCCTCCAAGCAGTAGACAAGAGATGTTTCTGCTCTTCACTCCAGTTGGTTAGGCTTTGATCCCACCCCCACATCTCCAAACTTCCAGTATCATTTCCTTCGTTTGCGGCGGTGGGCGACCGTTCGTTACGTCTATTAAGACATCCGATAGCTTCCTGATCGTGAACGGGTGATCTAGCGCTCTGCTCTTCAGATCCGGTCTCCAGAACACTTTCTCCCACCGTGGTACGACTATCAGATAAATTCCTTTCGATTTGTTTAAGTGAGCTAGTACTTTTGGTATTAGATATGGTGGTGGAAACACCCAGGCCAATCTGAAGTCCCAAGTCAGCCCGAGGGCATCGTAACAGTGTGCTTGGGAATCCGTTCTGTCGATGGTGCAGTAACTCGGGACCACATGAGCTCGGCGAGAGGCAAAGAGATCGATTTCTGGTTTGCCCCACTTTGCAAAGACCGTGTCTGTCAGTTTCGTTAAGAGATGCCATTCTGGATGTGCTTTCTGGCGTGATAAATGGTCTGCGTCCGCATTGTAGTTGCCTGGTAAGTAATGTATTGTCATGTGTATGTTGTACTGGTCTAAGATCTTGAATACTTCTGTGGTCAAGTTCAGTAATGCCCGTGACTTTGTGCCGCCTTCGTTGCGAAGGTATGAAACCACTGTTCTGTTGTCGCATTGTATAAGCAGCGCGCTTGATTTGAGGTGGTGGCATTGTTCTTTTAGTACTCTTATTATGGCAATCATTTCCTTTTGGTTGCAGTGGAGGTTTTGTTCTGTCCGTAACCAAGTTCCCTGCATATCGAGATTGTTTAACTTGGCACCCCATCCGATGTCGCTTGCATCGGTGGTAAGGTAATGCGACGGCTGCGGGTTGTGTACGCGAGAACTGATCTTGTAATTCTGTAACCACCATTGCAGCTCTTGTAAGCACTTTTGGTCCAGCGTTACATTTGGGGCTCGAGACTTCATTAAATTGTTTGCTTGCGCCTGCAGTGCTCGATAATTCAAGCGCCCTCTCGGGACAACAAAGCTTGCAAAGTTTAGCATACCTATGAGTTTTTGCAGTTCTTTTAGGTTCGTTGTCTTTGATTTTAACCGGACCAGTAATTGTTTTTTGATTTTGACCAGTAGCCTTTGTGGTAATTTTTTTGTATTTTGCCACGTATCCCAATTTACACCCAGAAATTCTATGTTCGTTTTGGGTGTCATAATTGATTTTTCTTTGTTTATTTTCCAGCCGAGGTACTCGAGTAGATTTACGGTTATTGCAATATGGTTTTGCAATATTAGTAGATTTTGATGGGCCAAAAGGAAATCGTCTAAATATACAATTATTCGCAAGCCTTGTTCTCGAAGTATCTGGGCTATCCAATTGCTTAGTGAGGCAAATGTTTTTGGGGCTGAACTGAGGCCGAATGGCAAGCAGGTCATTTCGTACAGAGTATCGTTGTAAAGCAGCCGAAGGAAGCATCGATGGCTTGATGAGACTGGGAGGTGAAAGTAGGCCTGATGAATATCGATTTTGGCCATCCAGTCGTGTCTTTGGAGAAAATCTGGCACACGGTGGTGATTTATTAGCCTGAATTTCTCGAGTGTAATAAACTTGTTTAAATTCTTCAGATTGACAATTGGTCTCATCGTACCGTCGCTTTTTGGTCTGAGGAACATTGATGATACAAAACTTGGAGATTGCCTTGCGATTTTTAAGACACCTTGAGTGTGCATTTGGTGAACAACTTTCGTCATTTCTAGTGAATAAGGTGTGTGGCTGTTGTTGATACTGGGTAAAGCCAAGGGTGGTTTCGTTTTGAATGGTATGCGGTAGCCACTTATGATGTTTAGAATGTAAGGCGGAGCCTTTAGCATTCTCCAACGAGTGCGATATTTTTGTAGCTGACCGGCACGAAAAAACTTTGAGTCAGAATTTTTTGTTATTATTTCCTCTCCTACCCCGATGGGATGAGGGGGAATCACGCCTCCTGTAAGGTTGTTCGTCGTAACGTCTGTCTTGTTTACCACCTCTGCCACGAAATGAATTCTTTGGGGCCTGTTTCTTTGCAGAGTTATGTTTCGTCTGAGGTCCACGCCGAAATTGCATATGTTGGTTGTTTGATGAATGTGATGGTCCAGGAACGTTCCGAGGATCAGAAATGCGTTCCTTTTGGCCAGAAGGAGACCAGAGAATATTTTTGACACCACCAGCTTTTTCTAGAATAGCACTGAATTTATCGCTTTCGAATAAGGTAGTGCATGAAGGTGGAAGTTTTCTTAGTGCATTTTTATAGAACGGGTCTTTTACTGCCGTCAGTATTGATTCTCGTCTATTCTGAACTAGTTCAGCTCTATGACCGCACACTATTTGAAATATATCACCAGTTACCTTTGAGTATTCCCCGTTGGAGAATATTCCATTCAATTTTAAGCCAATCTCGTCTGTACTTATGCTCGACTGTTTAATGTCATCTAAGAATCCTCTCAGATCTGTTTGAAGGGCTTCTCTTTGTTTAAGCAGGGCGTAAGTGAGACCTGCAAATGCGTCTTCCATTCGTGTTGTAAACTTTGAATTATCGTAGCGTTTAATTTCGTCATTGGAATCAAGACTAGTGAAACCAGGGGCTCGGATATAGTGTTTCTGAGTTTCAGAGTAGCGGACACTATTCCAGTTAGATTGCTCAAAATGTTGTAGTTCCTTGAGCTGTTCTACATAAGCCGTAGAGGCGTGAGGAATTGCGGGTTCCCTTATTTTTGTCTGAACCGAGAGCTTAAATTGTTGCTCGTTTGAATGTTCAGTGTTTTTGTGCCGAGGTGTTATGTAGGGCTCATCGTCGTTTGTTTCCCCATACATGTTTGGGTCAGCGCAAATGCTAATTGTTTCATCGTCGTAGTGCGAGTCGGGGCGACGATAACTTTGATTGCTGTCGTTTAACTGGGATTTAATTGCAGTTATCTCGGAAAATAATAAGTCTAACTTTCTGTTTCTTTTCTTCTTGTGCCTATACTTCTTGCGTCTTTTATTACCACTCGTGTCTGACGACGAGCTGGAGCTTGACGAAGAATTGGCACTTGATTCTGAGCTCGAACGTTGGCATGTTTTCCTCTTTTTCCCGATTCGTTCCGGCCTCTTACTTTCCGTATCTTCCATCGTTAGGGCTGGACCAGTATTACTGTCCATTTATAAAACTAAAATGAACAGAAACACAATATAAAAATGGTTAAAATTACAAAATATTAAGAAACAGTAGCAGCACAAGGTCATGGAATAAAAACCATTTAGTGTTGAGACGAACGGTAACACCGTTAAAAATTCATTTTAGAAAAATGTTATTGATTGTGTATCAACTTACCCGTAGCTTTTTTAACCAGAGTATTTCACAAGCACAGCGTGGTCAGTAAAGTAAGATGAAGGTTTGTTACTTACGACCTCTTCGGGTGAAAATCCAAACGCCAATGAAGCCAAGTTGCGCCAGGCGCACTACCTGGGGTGATGGTTGACATTTGAGGGGAGCGGAAGGGGCGGAGTCGACGCCGATTGGACGAGGAGATCGGGCGGACCAATCACAGCACGGCTTGTTCGGAGCGGAAGTCTAGTACGCTACTCTCATGTATAATTAGGTTTCGAATTACGGTACAGTTGTTTAATACAAAGTAGTATAAAAAAAAAAACAAACAAAAAAAATAAACCAGAAACTTTTGGATGGATGGTGACATGGTATATCTATTATAAAAATGGGTAAAATGACAAGGCTATTGAAATGATTTTATTAGTGATAAAAAGATAGTGGGCTATGGAAGAGACTACGGCACCTGCCAAATTCAGTCTCATTTTAAAATTTTTATTATTTTCTACAATCGCAGCAAAGAACACAATACAGTTTTTATTCTAATGCTAAACTCCTTGTCTCAAATATCGACCAATCAAATCTCGAGGAGTTACTTGCACAAAAAGTTTGTATGTCGAATATTATTTGCGTAAGGAAGATGTATAAGCACTGAGATGGAGATCGAATATATTGGTGTGTTCGAAGTTCAAACTCCAAAACAGTGATTAAAAGGCCTTTTTATTGACTGTTATCAGTGAATAAGCTTCTTAGAGTAGGAATGGTATAAATATATTTTATTTATTAAATAGAAATATCTGCCTGCGTCATTCGCGTGCTGGAATAAAGTTAGCGCGAACACTCAGAAAATATTGAGACAAAAAGCAACCCATGGGTTAACCCTACGGGTATATCGCATTAATTGACCGAGCAAGCGAAGTGTCTTTGCTTGAACTTGCCAAATTGACTTTCATCTGTGGGTATGTTCATTAGGTTGTACGTCGGTCCTCCTGGTAGATCTACCATTAGTTTATAACATTGACACCAATCGATGAAGTATCGACTGCCGAGAATAACACTGTATGTAATCAGTAATCAGTAATATTTATTGGTAATAAATTTACACGTCAATGATATAAGAAAAAAATTATAAAAAAATAAAAACCCATGAAAGGTCGGGTGCGATAACATTGGTACGTACTTATTGTAATTGTTTAAAATGTCCGCAATTAATTAATAACTATAATAATCTAACCTGATCAAAAAAATTACATTAGATATACTAAAACAGTATTATTCATTGTCATGGTAAATTATCCAACATACTCGAACAAAATAAATTAAACAGCTCTACCTTCATAATTAAAAAAAAATGAAGGTAGAGCTACTGTACAGGTCGCATTTTTCATCCAATCTTGACGTAACTTGATTTTTTTGTGGGAGGGTACTTTTCCTAAAAAGTTTGCTGCGGCGTTATTTACAGACCTATTTCAATCAAATTTGGTACACACCTTAGGTACCTGACTATAAAGAGAAATTTCGAATACGAGCATAATTAGTCAAGTGGTTGTCGAGATATAGGTTGTGAAGTTTAAAAACTGGATATATTTGGATTTTGGTAAAATTCCTACTTCAGATAGTTCAGACAGACTGCGAAACACTGCCGCTGATAAGACTGTGCTCGCGAGGTCCACTGTTCGCAGAACTACTAGTAATATTGGTGTGGAATCTCGGTACTTGTTAAAACCTAGTATAAAATAAAATATTTCACAGACTCTAACATAAATTTGTAATATATAATATACTAGCTGACCCGCCAGCGGCTACGCTCGCGTGGCTTTGCGGGATACGGTAATTACAGATTTCAATGGTTCAGATTTCAATTAGGGGTCGAATTTCACAAATCCTGTCTATGGAGTACATAAGTCCAAAAAAGAACCACCATGCAAAGTTTTAAACTTTTAGCACTCGCAGTAACGAAGTTTCATACAAACTATCAACCCCAAAAAACCTCTTAGGGGTTGAATTTCATAAAATCCCGTCTTAGTGAGCACCTACGTCCTAAAAAGAACCCGCATGCAAAATTTGAAACTCCTAGCACTTGTAGTGATTGATTTCGTGATGAGTGAGTGAGTGACCTTTCGCTTTTATATATATATATATATATATATAGATAAGTATAGTACGAGTAGTAAATGACAGCCTAGAGAAGCTCATATTAGTTGGCCAGGTCGACGGGAAAAGACCACGCGGTCGCTCACCTACCCGATGGTCAGACGCAGTATTACCGGCCTGCCAATCACGAAAGCTATTAAGACCGCCGAAGACAGAACCACGTGGAAGAGCATAATACATCGAGCGGTCAACCATTCAGACTAGACACGACCTTCAGTAATGAAGATGCCGACTATGATGATGAACATAAATTAATGAGGCAAACTTTCCAACAGGTTAAAGTAATGTGTAAAAATATAAAGAACACTTACAGACATGGCAGACCAACGACGGCATATACTTGTGGGCCCTCGGCGGCCTCATAATACAAATCTCTTCCAAAATGTCCAAAGCCGTAACAGCTGTTTTCTCCTCATGCACCAAATGCTTCAAGTAATCAACAGCTTCTTCAGTCACGAGCGGACATTCAGAGTATATCTTCCTAAGGATGACATCCTTAGCCGCTTCGGCAGTAGGGTCACCTCTCTCACAAATATGTGTAATCAAAGCGCAGAGCAATTGGTTATAATTCTGGTCATGTTTCTCGTGCATTTTAGGCTGTAACGTCACAGGGTGACGGTTGAAACCTTGCATGAATGCATACTCTTCGTATAACCACGATAAGGCAAGGTCTATTCTGTCCACCGGATCTTCTAGTATGTAACTCAGGACCAACTCGCGTAGCTCTGGCGTGTAACTCGAAGCGAATATGGTTATGAACTTGGCTCGTATTTGACCAGCACCGCCAATGGCGCTTTCTTTCTCAGCCCGCAAAACTCTATCGACCGCTTGTATAATCAGTTTCTCTTTGATCTCCTTTGGTATAGGACGTGTTATTTCCTGCAACCTTAACAGTTTGACCTTTTGCTTCAATCTTGGAATGGTCGGCGTTGGTGGTGGTATCAGCTTCTCGCCATCATTTTCCTTATTACTTTTTCTCTCTTCTTCCTTTAGATGTTCCTGTCTCGTTTCCTCCATGAGTTTGGAGACGGCGCTTTCCATTTGCCTCTCAGCTTTAGTCGATTCTTGTAGTTTGGCAACGGCGTTTTTGAGCGTAAGTTTTTCTTCATCCACGTCTTTCAGCAGAGGTATTTTTGCGGCCAAATCTGTGAGTGTCGGTTGGGGCGGTTGGATTGGTTGGGGTGGCTGCATTTGTGGTGGCGGCGACGGCGATGGCGGTAGCGGTGGCGTGGGCTCTCTCTGAGGTATTTTTGAAGTTATCTCAATCTCGTCGACTTTAGGCTCATTTTTGATCAGCAAAAGAATCATTTTAGCCAAACTTTTCTTCTGTCCCTTGGTGCCTGAATTAGGAATCGGCCTGTAAGCCGTCGCGAAACCAGCTGGCATTTCACTTGGAAGACAGCTCATCAACGTAGACATGACTAGGCTTACGACATTTTCCACATTGTTCAGGCCATCTATAATCGTGTCTTCTGTAACATTGGACTTTGTAATGACTGCTTGGATCATGGTCGATTGACTGCTGTCTTCGTCTACAAATGAAGGGAAATCACCACGGCTGTTGCTGTCTGAACCTTGACTGTTACTTTGTGGTGAATCAATTCTGATCCTTTTTGAAGGCGCTTCACGGTGCCGCACTTCGCCTAATCTCTTATTTCGTCTCTCTTTTGGCAATACTTTGTTAATCTCCTGAGTCGACATTCCAATATCCATCACAAGTTGAGTCAATTGTGGCATCATGTCGTTAGATGAAGGATGTTTTATCAGGTTAATTAGTAGCATCTTTAGATGTTTTCTCACGGAGTTTACTTGCGACTGTGAGAGAGTAGGCGGTAGCGTCGTGTGAAGATCTCCCAGAGCCTGAATGACCCGGGACATGTATTTGGGCCTGACTTTGGCTAGTAGACACAGCGTGGTCATACACGCCATCAAGTTCACGCTAGATATGTGTTGGGAGTTGTGGAATTTCACTAGTAAATTGAAGATATGCCTGGAAAGATAAAATATTAGGTTTGTGTATTCTTAAAGTTTTTATTTTTAAGCGTTTTCAAGATTTTATTTTTAAGCGTAATTTTAAAACTCTACCGGAGATTCTATGACTATGCCTACGCTGCCTGTTTCAGTGTCCTTCCTTTAAAACCCTGTATCTTTTGAACCATAGTAGGTATGTCAGTCAAAAAACAAAATATGTGTTATTATAGCGAATGTTTTAAACATCATGAAAATGTCAAAGTTAAGGGCAGGGAGGCCACCATCCATACATGTATCACGTTTTTTAGTGTTTTGACAACTGTAGCAAATGTCCAGCAATAATTGTGTAGGTATAGGACAAAATAAAAACCGGCTAAGTTGTCTACGCTCTAAAGATCCCGCCCGAATAAAGAAAGAAAACACATATTTTTGGCAAAACACATCATCATCATCATCTCAGCCGTAGGACGTCCACTGCTGAACATAGGCCTCCCCCATGATTTTCCAAAAGGACCGGTTGGAAGCGGCCTGCATCCAACGTCGTCCTGCGACCTTTCTCAGGTCGTCTGTCCACCGTGTCGGTGGACGACCTACGCTGCGCTTGCCGGTACGTGGTCTCCACTCCAGAACCTTTCGGCCCCATCGGCCATCTGTTCTGCGTGCTATGTGCCCTGCCCACTGCCACTTCAACTGGCTAATCTTCTGAGCTATGTCGGTGACTTTCGTTCTTCTACGGATCTCCTCATTTCTGATTCGATCACGTAGAGAAACCCCGAGCATAGCCCTCTCCATAGCTCGTTGTGCGACTTTGAGCTTATCTATGAGGCCCATAGTAAGAGACCACGTTTCAGTGCCATAAGTCATCACTGGTAACACACACTGGTCGAAGACTCTTGTCTTGAGGCACTGAGGTATTTTTGACGAGAAGACTTCGCGAAGTTTCCGGAACGCTGCCCAGCCGAGTTGGATTCGACGATTGACCTCTTTCTCGAAGTTGGACCTGCCTAGTTTGACTGTCTGTCCCAGGTAGATATACTCGTCAACAGCTTCGAGAACTGAGTTCCCAACTGATATTGGGGTAGGTACAACATGGGCATTAGACATAATTTTCGTCTTGTCCATGTTCATCTTAAGACCTACCCGTTGGGAAACTCGATGGAGGCCTTCGAGCATTGTACTGAGGTCTTCCATGGATTCTGCCATGACTACAATATCGTCGGCAAATCGAAGGTGAGTGATGTATTCGCCGTTAATATTGATGCCAAGTCCTTGCCATTCCAGAAGCTTGAAGGCGTCTTCCAATGTAGCGGTGAACAGTTTCGGAGATATAACGTCTCCCTGTCTCACGCCTCTTTGCAATGGAATTGCCTTCGAACTCTGCTCCTGTACTCGGACTGACATGTAGGCGTTTTTGTACAAACACTTCAGCACTTCAATATACCGATAGTCAATACGGCACCGCTGGAGAGACTCAAGCACTGCCCACGTCTCGATCGAATCAAAGGCTTTCTCATAGTCCACAAACGCTAGACAAAGAGGCAAGTTATACTCTTCGGTCTTCTGTATAACTTGCCGTAGCGTGTGGATGTGGTCTATGGTACTATAGCCTTTTCGGAAACCGGCTTGTTCCGGAGGCTGGAATTCATCAAACCTGCGACTGAGACGGTTCGTTATGACCTTCGAAAACAGCTTATAAACATGACTCAAAAGCGAGATGGGTCTGTAATTTTTAAGTAAAGTGTTGTCACCTTTCTTGAAGAACAGCACCACCACGCTTTTGTTCCATGCTTCTGGCGTTGAACCATCGAGTAAGACGGTATTAAAGAGCTTCTGAAGGACTTTAAGTACCGGTGTTCCACCCGCTTTCAGAAGCTCAGATGTGATACCGTCGTCACCAGGCGCCTTGTTGTTCTTAAGCTGTTTCAAGGCCATTCTAATCTCGTACAGGCTGATGTCCGGGATATCTTCGGTATAATGTCGGGTCAGCTTGGCTCTTGGGTCTTTGGCCGAGCTGCTAACAGGTTTAGCGACCGAGGTGTATAACTGTCCGTAGAAACTCTCGACCTCTCCTAACACTTCCGCTTTGGTCGACGCTACACTGCCGTCTCCTCTTTTCAGCTTCGTCAACTGGCTTTGCCCAATAGACATGTCTCTTGCAAACACTTTGGAGCCTTTTTTCCGCTCTATCGTCTCTTTAATACGGTTTGTATTAAAGATCCGAATGTCGTGTCGCAAGGACTTCCATATTCGTCTATTGAGCAGCCTATATGCTTCAGCATCATCCGAAGACTGCAGTTTCAATGAGCGTCGTTCAGCCATGAGGTTGAGGGTATCGTTGGAGAGTTTCTGTGGCCTATCTGTACGGTGGGGTTTAAAGTACTTGGAACCCACTGTATGGACAGTTTCTACTAACCTGTTATTGATCTCGTCCACTGAAGCGATGTTCTCAAGGCAATCGAAGCGATTGGATAGCTCAAGTTGAAAGCTCTCGGGGTCTTGAATATGGGCACGAGTAGGTCGGAGCGTAGACTTCATCAGACGAGACCTCTCCAGTTTGACATTAATATTCACCGTGCCTCTTACCATTCGGTGATCACTACCGGTTTTAACCCTGTTGATCACGGAGACATCAGTGAATATTTGCCTTTTGGTGGTCATAATGAAGTCAATCTCATTTCTCGTGGAACCATCGGGACTCAGCCAGGTCCATTTCCTGTGAGGTGGCTTCTGAAAGAAAGAGTTCATCATAAAGAGTCCCTCTTTCTCCAGGAAGTCGGCCAACCTCTGTCCCCTACGGTTCCGTTGTCCATAGCCAAATTGCCCCACTTTCGACTCATCCTCGCTTCTCTTACCCAACTTCGCGTTGAAGTCCCCCATAACAACTAGAAAGTGCGTTTCAGAGGTATGTATGGCCCGACTAATGTCCTCATACATATCCTCCACCTCATCATCCGGGTGCGACTTCGTCGGTGCGTATACCTGAATGACCTTCAGCGAATATCGTTTGGATACTCTGAGTATTAGGTATACGACCCTATTGGAAACGCTATCGATCTTAACTATGTTGTTAGTAAGGGACTTGTGGACGAGAAACCCGACACCACCTTGGGACTGTTGGTCGCCCTCCCGGTGGTAGAGTAGGTTACCTGATTTTAGGGTTATCGTGTCCTCACCCGCTCTACGGACTTCAGATAACCCCACAATGTCCCAGCGTAGCTTACTCATTTCTTCTTCCAGCTCATATATCTTCTCGTCTGTCCTCATCGTGCGTATGTTGTGTGTTACCAGGGCCAGTCGTCGTCGTTGGGGGTGGTAGCCGGGCGTCTGCCGGGGATTCTTAGCACCCCCTGCCCCACCGTTACCGTGGCCGCTACCGTAGCCAGGAATAGCGGGGCTGCCGGGGACTGGGGGCCTGGTTCTTTTTGTCCAATCCATTGAGGGGTTTTTGCCAATACTCGCCACGCTTGGCAGGCGGGTTGGCGAGCGCAGTTTGTGTGTGTTTGACTGGGAAGGTGCTGCTGCCCACCTTCTGATTTGTTATCCCTTAGCCGGCTTCTACGGCACCCACGGGTAGAGTTGGGGGGGTGCTATTCTAAGCCGGCACCGCCACGGCCACACACATGACATACTCGTATTATATTACATTTAAATAGTGGAGGTACGAAACGGTTGTATAGGCGCGCGAGTGACACGCACTTGGTCGGTTTTTGTGAAACATCCTTAGTATTTTTTTTAGTTAAAATTAAGTAATAAATTTAAAAAAATCCCATTTTTATACATGTAGAAGTGTAAACAACTTACTCTGACTCTTCTTCCAAAGCTTTTCTTTTTATAAATGGAATGTGTGTCGGCAGGCTCTCCAGGCTGAAGTCTCCATCGGTCTGGTCTCCGGGACTCTGCAGCAGTACCACTTCCTCCAGGAACTTGATAGAGTGGGTCCGTATGCCTTCGTTGTCATTGTCGATCATGTTCAAGACTAACAGCTAGAATATACATAAAATTCATTCAATCATATGACAGAAAAATTAATTGACTCAAACCGGATTTTAATTTGCATCCCGTGACTGTGGCCAGACATTGCACACTAAAGATGGGGTTGGCTTTAGAATCGTGACCCCTGAATTTGGTGAAACAAAAACTGTGGGTGGGTTGAAGGGGTTTGTATAAAGCGTATTTACAACATTTTAGCTGCCGGAGACACGCCAAAATAGTCTAAATAGTTTTTTAAAGTTTCAATAAAACACCGTAATTTTGATAGTGACAGGTGACATAAATGACATTAATGCGTAAAACGAAACGTTTCTAGGTAACTTTTAGCCTTTTTTGACATGTACGTTGTATGTAAGTTCTTGAAACGGAACGCAAACATCGAAGATAGCGTAATGATAGAGTATTTATGGAGAAGAAATGTGACTAAAAATAAAAAAGACCAATTCATCGAAACTATAAATGCTATAAATTATGTCTATAAAATATAAGTTCTAAAAATAACAAATTGTTTTTCAATTTTAATTATCAGACCCATACTAGTAGGAATGTGTGCACCATAGTATATTAGTACCTAATGAATTGGCAATGTCACTTGTCTGTGACAAACCTATAGGTTAGTTATAGTTAGTTAGAATAGGTCGAAGTCAGTGACAGAACCGACTCATAGCACCCCGATTTCAAGCAGTCTTGTCGGATTGCAGAGCCGACGCGGGGGTGGTAGTAGATCGAAATGCAGTACTTAACCTCAAAATACTTAAACAAACATAACTCGAAAACTAATGGTCTCCGGCGGGGGGGGGTTTGCGGGGGGGCACTACCCGAACCCCTCCCCCCCTCCCCCCCCGAATTCAGGCGCCACGATTCTAAATGTTTACCTAAAGATGTAACTATGTAACCAAACATGTGCGTAACAATACAGCAAAACCTAAAGAAATAGTTTCAGATAAATACATATTAGAAATTTAAAATATAGCACATCACCCTGGTTTAGGTCACATACGGATGTCCATGCCAAGGATGTCAAGATTACACTGTACAGGTAAGGTTAAAATTCTGAAGAGAAGGAAGAGGAAGAAATGGAGATGTTTTTGCCGAGAATGCGCACACTTGAGTCTTCCTGGCGTTGAACTCAACCAAGTTGCCCATACCCCAACAAGAGATGCTGTCATCCTATTATTACACCGAGTACTTATACACAAGAGCTAAATAACCATAAGACAAAATTAGAGTGTTGACTTTTGTGACGATTAGACCAGTTACTGTATTCAAAAAATGATACACTGTGTGTATATCTTCTTATTAAACCCACCAAGTAAGGGCCACAGGGAATAGTTGCTTTATTCATAGGATTGTTATCTATCCCAACAGTTTTTATTCCATTAACAAATCCATAGGATGTATATACAAGTATGACAAAAAAATAATTTGCATTAGTTCTTGATAAATGATTTTCCTTCTTACTTTTTTCCTTAACACTATGTTTAATAGAGCTGTACTGACCTTTAACTCGCCTAAGTGGTCCCAAACATACTCCATATCACTCAATTCTGCATCTCCTTGACATATCCACAGTAACGTGTTCCGATACACAATACTCGCAGCTTGAATTGCTCGCTTTTGAACTGCGATGACAGGGTCCATGACCAGAGATTGCAGCAGGGCTATCGACTTGGGTAGGTACTCTGGGTGAAGCTTGCTGAAAATTTAAAAAAATTGTTGATAACTAATACAGGTTGACTGGCCGGTTGGCACAGTTGGTAGCACCCCTGCTTCTGAGTCGCTGGTCTTGGGTTCAATTTCCGGACAGGTCAAACATTTGTGTGCATGAACATGTCTATTTGAGCTATGTCTGGGTGTGTAAATATGTATATCAGTCATCAGGTTACCATAATACAGGCTTTGCTTAGTTTGGGACTTTAAGACCATTGTGTGGATGTTGTTCCATACATTACATTTAGCTACTAGCACCTTCTAGAATAGATTGAAAAAAAAATCAATTGAAAATTAGTCATAGAGCACTAAGCTATTGCTGCTCTGTTCACACTCTGCATCATTACTAACTTCATTCATCATTAGGCTATTGATTATTTAAAATAACATATAATATGGCTGTTAGAAAGGCTGTAGTGAAATAGTTTTGACCGAAATTATGGAAAGCACTATGAAGAGTCTAAGGGTTGCAAAAAATTCAATCATTTTTGGATGTTCCTGGAGATGATTATCGGCCTTTTTTCATATCCGAATGCTATGAGACTCAAGTATTGTCCAGCTTCAGCAAATCAAATGTGAGTGTATGTTTAACCCTTTGAGTACCATTGATGTAAATTTACGTGCATTTCATTCATAAATCTTTTGTTTTAATTATGATGGTACCTATATGAAGGGTTAAATTTGATTAATCTCTAACGTTTTTGGCTATACTCAATAAAAGGAGATGGAAGTGGGTTCAAAGTTTGTGTACTCCCCATTTCATTATTCTTTAAACACATACCATTATTATAAAATGTGAGCAAATACAATCCTGAGTTTAAAGCACAAGTGTTGCCCTACAGTAATTAATAAAAACAAAAGATTTCATTCATAAAATGACAAGAGTCTACATCCTTGGTAGGAAAATGGTTAAACAAATTGTGTATGGGAAATTTCCTTAAACCAAGGTTTATTAAATTCAGAACTATCTTTAGTCCATGTTTTATTACAAGTTGATTAACCCTTTGCGTCCCAGAGACGTAAATTTATGTGCATTTCATAAATAAATCCTTTGATTTAATTATCACAGTATAGAAAGTGTTAATGTATGTCACAAACTCTGTCTCGGATCAATGCAGTGCAGTGCCACTCAGTTATTTAGTTCTGAATGTAGCTGTTATGGAGCATAGTGTGCCATCAGATGCACAACTTGCAAGTCCTGTATTAGAGGTAATAATATGGTAATAGTGTGTATGAGTCCTCATGGTGTAACTACATAAAGTGCATTTGTTTAGCTTTTAAGGCATTGTCATTGATGGTTCTTTAAGAGTTTTAAGCGTTATTTTCGGTAAAAACGCTCACACAGGGCCTATTCGAATGCACTAATACTTGGATTATCAACCATTATAAGATGAGAAACTAATCTCATCGTATAACTAACATATTATTATCTGTAACTCTTTACTTGCAGTATAATCATAGCTATAGGTACCTACTATTTGAATGTAGTAGCTACCAAAGATTTATAAAAAGTCCTCTGTGGTCCCTGTACAGACCAAGCATTACCTACAGAACTAAGAATGTCTAAGCTTTCCATGTACACCAATGAAATGAGATGATGATTTTGAAATGAGAATTTTACAATAAATATATGTTGGCACATAATAAAACAAATCTCCCGCTCACCTCAACTCTTCGATAAAAATAATAACTTGTTTCTTAACATCATTTGACTTATCACCACTGAAGCTGAGTATGTTTTCTAAATACGATGAAATATATTGTGAGCCTTGGTGTAACAATATTTCTGTGATTTTTCGCAACAGGTTCACCTTTTTGGTTCCCTCTGACATGCCAGCTTCGTTTATCCATTGTACCAGCTGAAAATGAAACAGAAAATAAAACCCTTCGTTGGAAAATACTACTTTTTAATATGCTCCAAACTAAAAATAAAAACATTTTTCAGGTTTTCGCTGAAGATCACTTTGAGCGTCCACGATGCTGGTAAACGAACCTGCTTTTGGGTGGTCGCAGTAGAGGTGGGTATGTATTTAGTTGACATCTTAGTTAGTGTTCATTAGTTGATAATGTTAAATGAACTTATTCTAATTGATTCACTTCAATAATTAAATGATTGTAAATAGTAAACTTTTAGTTTCGGTCAAATGGTTTCGGTTCGGTAAACCCACAGACTATTTAGAGATACGGTAAACCTCGCTCGACCCACAGAACCCATTACCTAGATTACCCAATCTCAATTCTCATTTTACTTACTGACCGACTGAATTAAAAAGTTCATTTACAATACAAAACAATAGCCTAATAAACGAGAGAGAACACGGCGTAAACGTCAAGAACAAAAGAACTAACAAATATTTAATCATAATCTATTTAATTTAGTCGTATTGTATTACACTTAGGCTACGTTCCGGGAAGGACCGAAATCACTCGCGGCATTCACACACCCATTCCCTTAAAAGCCCACGGTCATCGTGAGCGAACTCGATACGTCATCGATGACGTCACCGAAAACGCTCACAACGCTCGCAGATCGTGGGTGGGTTTTCGCGATCGTTTACGAGCTGTCACTGTCTAGCATCAAATGTATAGGATTCTATGGATTTTTGACAAAAAAGTTGCCGCGCTTTTCGTGACCGCGTAACCATTCCGCTTGGGTTGAACATTGCAAGCATTCATTCTAGATAAATAGATTCTTTGTGTATGGCCCCTGCGGTATTCATTCTAACCAGAACGCTAAACCAGGGCGCGACAGTTGTTAGCGTTAACGGCGCTTCCTGGAACGTAGCCATAGTTAAATGAGACGTTGACACAGACATTTTGATTTGATAACTTTTTCCAATTGGACTCGTGTGGTTAGATATTTGCCGTTCGTCAAAATAATTAATTTTAATTTTTATTAGGTGGGGGAAAACACCCAGCAATGGCTTATGATGACTTGGTTTTTTTCAGAACTGAGTTTTTTTTTAGTTTTGACGTGTAATAGAGATGGATTATTAACCGTGAAGTGTTCGTAATAGTGCACAAGTAGTATAGGATAATCATGAAACGTGGTTTTTGTGTTTTCCTTGTCAAACGCATTGAAAAGTTTAATTAATGGGTTTAATAATACAATGATGTGAGCAACGATAATTAGTAAAAGGCCTGTTTATCAGCAGTTTCCAATACGGTACCATCTTTATCGACTATTGCGAATTATGAATGGCAATTATTCTATAAGGTAATGTAAGTCTATGGCCCGTAATATCAATCGCCGCTTATCTCAGAGTTTAATCTCGCTTATTTCGTGTTCTATTGTTAATTTTATTACGCCACGCCGAAACAAACTTAGAAGCAATAGTTTGCCCCTCTAGCAGGAACACTGTCCATTGCGTTGCACCGGAGCTCCGACAGCGCAACGCATCACCTTCAATCCCGCTTCGTCCCTTGTCCGTCGATCCATTGAAACGTCGCATGCGGCGACGCAACGCACTAAGAGTGAGGCCCTATTGGTACGTAACGTTGCAATGCGTCGTCGCGTCGTCAACGCAGCGACGTTTTACATACCTATATATTTTGTGATCCCCCGTTAGTGCGTTGCGTCGTGTCGTCGCATTGGTTCAACGCATTGTATGCCACAACTGGGTTGCGTCTATGCACGACTTCGCAACGCAAGAGGGCACGCAAGGATCTACTGAACTTTATCCTCAAACACAACCTAAACGTTCTTAACCGAGGCGCAGAACCCACTTTTGTGACGTCTAGGGCAAGGACGATAATCGACATCACACTAGCTACGAGCACAATCACCGAGTTGATCGACGGATGGCACGTAGCAACAAATGAAATTTCTGGCTCTGACCACAGAAGGATTAGATTCAGCCTACAAACGGGAAAGCACGAACCACGTACATATAGAAATCCCAAAAATACTAACAAGACCCTCTTCAAGCATACTTTGGAGGAGGCATTGACAACAATACCAAAAATAGAGGCGTCCACACAGTTGACTCCGCAAGAAATAGAGAAGACTATTGATCTATTAGTAACCTCTATTAAAGGGAGCTACGAAAAATCAAATCCTCTGAAAACTGAGCGAAATACAATTTTGCAAAAAAAAGACAAATGGTGGAACAAAGAACTCGCCAAATTGAGAAAGAACATGCGACACCATTATAACAGAGCTATGAACACTGATCACAAGCATGATTGGCAGAAATATAGAAAGACACGACATCGATTCAAAATAGAAACAACTAAGAGTCGAAATAACACGTGGAAAAAGTACAGTAACTCGATCCAAACGGAAAGCGAAACTGCAAGACTGAGAAAAATCTTATCTAGCAACACGCAGGTAAGGCTTGGGACATTGAAAAAGGCCGATGGAACATACACGGCTTCGGACCAAGAACAGTTTGAGCTTCTTCTTCAAACACACTTTCCAGACTGCCACATAGTAGAGAACGGAGACTGGGAAATGGAAGCAACGCACGAGCCTGGTAATGAAGACTGGGTTTATGCAAATACCATAGTAACGGAAGAAAATCTTCTATGGGCAGTAAGTACATTCCAGCCATACAAAGCTGCAGGGATTGATGAAATTTTTCCAGCACTACTTCAGTGGAGCCTGCATATGATAAAAGAAAACCTCTTGGCGCTTTTCAGGGCATGTCTAGCATGGAAGTACATACCCAAACCGTGGAGGGAAGTTAAAGTAGTATTTTTACCTAAACCTGGCAAATCAGACTACACAAATCCGAAGTCCTACAGGCCTATAAGCCTGAGCTCCTTTCTCCTAAAAACACTGGAGAGACTTTGTGACAAATACATAAGAAGTGGACCACTGGCGAACAATCCCATCCACAAAAATCAGCATGCCTATCAAGCAGGTAAATCTACAGAGACTGCACTTCACCATGTGGTTCATAAGATTGAATCCGCAATGGAGAACAAACAATCCTGCCTTGTTACCTTCATTGACATTGAGGGTGCTTTTGATAAAACAACGTTTTCCAGCATCGAGACCGGGCTGGCAAAGCAGGGCGTGGACAGCAAGATGAATATGTGGATTACAAACATGCTCTCAAATAGAGCTGCACATATAGAGACTTCTAATAGGACACGCTGCCTTGTCAGAAAAGGCTGTCCGCAAGGAGGTGTACTATCACCACTGCTATGGGTAGTAGTGGCAAACGAACTAATCGAGCGCGTAAATAAAGAAGGAATTGTCACAATAGGATACGCAGATGACCTGGCTATCATGACCTCAGGTCTTTTTGAGTCCACCCTCTGCGAAAAAATGCAGAGAGCACTCCGGGTAGTAGAGGCATGGTGTGGACGGCACTGCCTATCTGTCAACCCTCAAAAAACCGAAATGGTACTATTTACACGCAAAACAAAAATAGGAAACCTACTTCCTATCTTGTTTGGACAAAAACTTGAACTAACCAAGGAAGTGAAATACTTAGGCGTTTGGCTCGACAGCAAACTTTTATGGACAAAGCAGCTTGAGCACGTCACCACAAAAGCCACAAACATTTTGATGCAGAGTGCTAGAGCAGTAGGCAAGACTGGGGTCTCAAACCGAAGCTTTGTCGATGGCTCTTTACAGTCATAGTAAGACCAGCTCTTACTTATGGAAGCGTTGTATGGTGGCCCCGAACAACCCTGGTGACCACAATGACTAAACTACAGCAAACTCAGAGACTGGCGTGCTCTCTGATAAGCGGGAGCACTAAAACGACACCATCAGCTGCCTTGGATGTAATCCTTGGCCTGACACCGTTGCATCTACATATACAGCAAGAAGCAATGGCGTCTGCGCTAAGAATAAAATCTACAGATCAATGGAAAGGCACGCAGTCCATCACAAATCACTGTAGAATTTTAGACATGGCGACGAAAATAATCCCGGAATCACACAGAGGCACCGACAGGATAGCCAAGACGCACCTCACAAACAAGAAGTACGAGCTGACTACCGAAAGCGGTGCCCTGGAGAGTCTAACACCATCCTATCATGTGTACACCGACGGCGCAAAAAACAAAACGGGAACAGGTTGTGGATTCCATTCACCAGAACTTGCAATTTCCAATTCAATAGCCCTGAACAAAACCACAACGGCATTTCAAGCAGAGGCTATGGCCCTGCTACTTGCTGCTAGGGCAGTATTACGCCTGAAATCACAAAGTGAACAGGAAGACAAGCTGCTGGCCTTCATCACGGATAGTGCAGCAGTCGTTCATGCACTGAGAAGACCGGTAACAAGGTCAAGAGTCCTAACGGAATGTCATGCTGCACTCCAAGGACTTTCAGAGAAGTACAAAATAATTATATCATGGACAAAGGGACATGGCCTTTGTACTGGCAACAAAAGGGCAGACATACTAGCTAAAGAAGGAGCCAAAAAGCAGGGCAGCACTGAGGAAATGGAACTCTGCAGACCCGCAGCAATGGAAGTGCGGAATCTCCTGAGTCGCTACACAGAAAGAATACACCAAAACTATTGGGATGACAGGAAGGACTGTAAACATGCGAAATCCATGTTTCCAATCCTAAACAAAAATACTACGAACAAATTACTACGATTACAACGTCAAGACCTTCGCCTAATGGTCGGCATCATCACTGGTCACTGTAATCTAAATTACCAGTTGCACAAGGTTGGAGCTACGGACAGCCCACTATGTAGAGGCTGTCTGCAGAAAGACGAGACTGTGGAGCATGTGCTGCTGCACTGCAGGGCTACGGAAGATATTAGAGTAAAAACAGGACTACTGGAGGTCCACTCCAGAACGCAAGATGCATCAACAGTATCATCGACGTTTGTTACAACATCTCAATCTACACTGGAGCAGTTGTGCCAGCGACCCAAGTCCATACTCCGCTATATGAAGGAGTTAGGCTGGCTTGAGTAAATGCTGGCAGGGGGGAATGCACAAAACACCCCAAGCGGGACGTCAGTGCAGGCCTCATCGCCCCCGAAACGAATAAGAGGGTACGCACGCACGCCGTCGCAGTTGCGAAACTTCTCAGTTCAATCTAAATACAAATTTATGCAAAAGTGTAAAATACAGTTTAAGTTATAAATGTGATTAGAGCGATACAGATAGGTCAATGAAAATTAATCGGAAGCTGAGAATTCGAATCTTGTTCGAGGATGTGTAGGTATTTTTTCTCTCTATGTACGAGTAATTGCAATGTTTGGCCTTGCTAAGCAAACTAAAGTTTGCTGTTTTATGCTAAACATACGGGCATTTTTTTATTTGTTTGTAGTGGGCAGTTTCGCGTTGTCCCCTATACTTAATTTTTTTTTGACTTACAACTGAGGTCCACTCTCTAATTAAATTTTATTTCTTGACGAAATTAGAATATTAGGCATTTTAAATGACCGTTTTTATTGTTACTTTACCAAAAATTATAAGCAATAAATTAAAATTTGTTTGACAATACCTTATGTTTATCACTGTCCCATCTTATTCATATCAGATATTTTACCTCGCTATTTCAAGTAGAATCACAACATTTCGACATTTATGGTGTCATTGAAAGAAGCGCTTAGCTAACACTCCATTTGAATTAATGAAGTTTCAATCAGTATTTTAAAATATAATAAAATAAATAGTTTTGTGAACGGTATAAAAATTGGGCATGGTGGAAAATTCAGCTGAGTTACGCAAATATTTCCAAAAGAGTACATATCTAAATGTACTACAATAGTATTATTTTCATAAACTAGCAACTCTAAAATAGTTAGATCTTAACTAGACAGCCATTTTTAATTGCACAATTCGAATGTAACATCGTTAAGACTTGGGTACACCGGTAAGTGCGAAAAAATTCAGCTGATTTACGAAGGTTCCAAGGTACGCTTATTTTATTGTTTTCAAAAAGTATTTATTAAACGTAGGTATAATTTATTATTTGATGACAAGGCAACAATTTGACTGAGTAAGACGTGTAATAAGATGAATGAAAATTTTATAAAAATCAACCTAACCATGAAATCCATCACATCAGCTGAGAAACATTTACTTAGTAGATAGATTTTTGTAACTCAATGGAACGTAAATCTTTGTTTACACTATGGCCTTTATTATTAAACGTTGCGTATACATAGATTAGGCGTAACATGCTTTGTCTTGCTTTCACGCGTGACATTTACTGCAAACGAAAAATTGACAGATAGATGTTTTAACTACTCAGGGTTTACTACAAGTTTATTAATAAGGCCGCATGAGTTTTATAAGTACCTAGTCAATAAAAAAAATCAGAACATAATTTTATTTTGTATCTTTTTATACATTCTGCGCACCAGCAGAGGCTTCAAGCTATAATTATGTTTTTTTATTTAATTCTTTCTATAAACGCAAAGTTGCTTGTATGTTTGTTTGAAAACTGACAGATTAAGTAATACTTTTTACGTTACCTATACGTAATGTAATTTTTTGTATTATTTACGTATTTTAACCCTTTGCGTCCCAGAGACGTAAATATACGTCAGTTTCATTCATAAATATTTTGTTTTAATTATCACTGTGTAGGAAGGATTAATTGGCATCGGTCATCAGGCAATTGCTAGGCAGTAATTATTCGAACTTTATATTTAAACAAGCGGCGGACTGTGGTTTTGTCTTACAACTGTTTCAGCGTGATTGAGTTACAAACAAACATCCATACTGTCATCGATATCACATGTATAATTACTTTTTCTTTTCCTTTTTTGTATTTATCCATACCTACTTTTGCATTTACTTCAAGTAGAATTTATATTGGTTTATTAGGTTTCAAAATATTATGGCTCTCACTCCTGCGGAACGCATGTAAAAATAGAGAGAATTTGAAATCAGACCCACAAAAACATGAAGTCAAAAAAAAACATTCAGCTAGAGTTAAAAATAAAATTAAATCTTTATAATATTGTAAACTATGCCTAACTTTTTCCATACCCTTCCTCTGAGTGACGGTCTCTCTGTTGAGTCAAATTGTTTTAGTTAATTTTTTTATTGTTAAATGAAGAAAATCTCATATTTTTAATTAAGATTAACCTATTACGATTTATATATATATTAGATACGAATTACGATATTTTGAAACTTGTTTAAGTTTTAATGCAGATATCGTTTTTTGTCAAATAAATCAAACTTTATTATGTTAATTTACTCATAGTGTAACTGAGAGGATAGAAAGTTATGTTTTTTCTGTTTGTTAAATGTTATATATATTTTTTTGTGATAATTTAAAATAATATCTTTAGTTTCTTAAATAACTATTGTTAATTTTTCTTTTCTTTTAATTATCCTATAAATGGAAGGACTTAAAGTGTAACGCAACGGAAGATGTCAGGTCATTTTCCATCCAAATTGCAATTTTGTCAAATTCTACCGCATTTTTCTCTTATTGTTATTCTAAAAAAATTTAGATATTCAACAGTTAATCTGAAGAAAGAAACCCCAATATCATGTCATTCTTTTTGGCATCATTTTATCACCTTACAAACTTTTATAAAACCGTCCATACAATAAAAATACACAGAGAAGTTAGTATATTTAATTTAAAGTGCGTTATACAGTGTAAACAAGGATATCTAATTATTAATATAGACACTTGATTTCTTGAAGGCTTGCGAAGGCTGCAAGACTTACAAACGCTGATTGTGATGATTTCAAACTACCATCGGCGCTCGCTGTGGAATGTAGAGATTTTGCATTTCGAAACTTTTTGGCTTATTCTGCTCCTCCATTTCCAAGTACGTACTCCGCACTACTATTATGCAGAACACTATGGTAACTGGAAAAAATAATAAACGCTTTAATCACAAATACAGTCTCATACAAATTATCACGCCCAAAATAGTCCAGTAAAAATAGTCGCAAAATAAATAGGTACTCGCACTGATTTCGGTTTAATTTTTTTATAATTTTGAGGTCATAAATCATAAATCATAAAAATATATTTGCCTCAAAACGTGGTAAGCACATTTACAGATCTCATGTAGGTTACATAATATAGTCCGTACATGTTTTTTGCTAAGATAGCATGCAAATTGTATAATAGACTTAATTTATATACTTAATCAATGTTCATCATTCCTTCCAATGTCCAAATAATGTACATGTCAATTTAATTTATTTACTATACCTAATAAAAATATGAAAATGTCTAATAAATAAAGCAACACTAACGTATTAAATGTATAATTAATAAATTTCATAAACTTGATCAATTTTGTTTAACTTTATTGAAATTATCGATATCATCATTATCGATATCTCGAAAAGCAGCTAGTACCGCGGAGAGCAGTAATTTATAAAAATATTATATAAAATAATATAAATAATATTATATAAAACAATACTTTATAAAATATTGGATCGGAAATTTAGTTAAAGGTTAAATTCCACTTTTCCTGATCTAAAAGGTTTGACGGCGGTTTACAAACACCTATAGGTACATTGTGCCAGTCATAATATTATACACAGAACTACCAATCTCATGTTATAATGTATCTCATGTTATGTAAACTCACTCCATTTCGTAAGACAGTTCATAAACCGACGGTTTCGACGACATCTATATTGGAGGGTTATACAAATATTTTAGTGCATTAGAACTCTTTGTGAATGAGTTAGTTCGGGGAAGTACTGCCATCATACCTCCCTACTTCCACCGCGAAGCAGTAATGTTCGCAATACCACAAAACAATTGCTATTTGGTAGGCAATATGTACTGTGTTCTGGTTTGAATGGTAAGGATGCCGACGAAATAACAGGAACCTGAGACTTGACAACTTAATGTCTCAGGTAGCCGCAGTGCAGTTCGTCACTTGTGATGAAATGCATCTGTTGTAAGCAGAGGTTACCGCAACACCAGGCGGCCCTCGTGCCTTAGATTATTAATAACCTAAACCTCGTGCTTTCACCGTACTAACAAAAAAAATAGCTATAGGTAAATCACATCGTGTAAGAACCTTATCGTAAACGATTATTACAATAGGTAAGTACTTATATTAATTACCTGAAATTTAATAAAAGCCTTAGTTCGAAACTTAAATTTAAATAACGTCATTTAGTATGGCACAGAACAATTTTACTGGGCGCACTAATAAATAACGCCATTTTAAAGTTAAGCAGCGTTTTTAAGTAAGGCGCTAAGTATTTATTAGTAGTACTAGTATAACATAATTTAGGCTCATATCCATATCCGTGCCGACCATCGACCATCAGGAACTCCTTGGCGTAGCTCTTATGTCCTTAAACTTAAGAACTTATTTACTTATGTCCTTAAACATTGATGCTATCGGACGGCTCGGCCAAATAGGTACCTACTGGAAATTCTGGAGCAGTTTAAAATGTGAGGGGTAACGGATATCTAACAAAAATATTTATGCGATTTTGTATAGGAATTACATAATTAAGTTATTCCACCATCCCTTTCTCATTGGCTGTCTTGTGGGAGGAAATTCGATTTGTTGAAACGCGGCACCAACGATTTTCATGAAATTTAGTACGCAGGCTGTTTCGGGTGCGATCAATATTATCTATCTAGCTAGCAAGGGCGTACCCAGGTAGGGGCAGGGGGGGGCAGCTGCCCCCCCCTAGAAGATTAAATAAATGTAATTTTTTTTTGGCAAATAGAAATTAAAAACGTATTACCTACTCTGCGCAAAATGAAGTGTTGGAAACAAAATAGCGATGTTTTACCTGCAATTAAAACATTTATTAAACATACTTACCTAATTCGAAACCTAATTATACATGAGAGTAGCGTACTCGACTTCCGTTCCGAACAAGTCATGCTGTGATTGGTCCGCCCGCTCTCCTCGCCCAATCAGCGTCGACTCCGCCCCTTCCGCTCCCCTCAAATGTCAACCATCACCCCAGGTAGTGCGCCTAGCGCAACTTGGCTTCATTGGTTTTCTCGTGTTATGCCACCAGGCAGGTATAGAAAGTGTTAGGTTTCGAATTAGGTAAGTATGTTTAATAAATGTTTTAATTGCAGGTAAAACATCGCTATTAAACAACTGTACCGTAATTCGAAACCTAATTATACATGAGAGATGTGTTTGTTATCGCCTGGTGGTGATGGTGACGCCAATGTGATAAATCTTTAATAGGTATTGAATGTTCTGACGCCCAGCGGTCCAGGTTTCATTCACAAAACTTTTGTTGTCTGCGTAAGCATGAATTCTAGGTGTAGGAAAATTAGACTACTCATTTTAGTACATGAAACGTCCATTATTTGATTTGTCTGCCAAATCACTGCGAACAAAGAGTAAATAAGGAAGGTACGCCCAATTTCTCAATGGAACTGCTTGCAGACTTGAGGCAAGGTCTATTCATCAATACGTTCCACTAATTATGAGTTTTACCAAATTAGTAACCTTGGCACGTGTTGCTGTTCAAGGTTTATTTATGTGCTGATTTCAACCCATCTTTTAACTCTCGTAATCACTCATGATGTTTTGAATGTGGGGCGGAGCCCCGAGCATTCTTGAATGAGTGTAGGCATTTAAATATATATTTAAATGCCGAGTGCAGTCAGTGTGCTGGACACATTACAACTGTCTGTTTCGTGAGAGTATCTGTTTTAAGACCATAGCAGTGCTAAAGTAGTTTGCAGTTCCGTAATTTAATTCTGGAAAAAAACTTATAAACTATTGTGACATAGAAATAACGATGGCTACTATATTCCTTGAATTAGGTAGATAAAAACTATTTTCTTCACAAATGTTCTGAATAAAATTATTGATTTATTAAGGTATCGACTTCCAGGTTGGGGGTCGCGGTCGTCTTGGCTAAAATAGTGATTTTAGCTTTAAATATTTATATTTAAGTATTTTTATAATTTCGCCTTAAAAATGCATGAGGTAAGTATTCCAGATTTGTGAATTAAGAATATACTAAGGGTCGTTTTAATAAGATTGGTTAAGAATCTTGCAAGATTAGACCACTTTGGGTTTTGTTGGTTTCCTGGGTAATTATCTCACGAAGAGTGCTATTTTTTCCCAAGCTAAACTTTCTCCAAGGAGCAGATAAGCCTTAACATTTTCTTGCATTATAGTCGGTTAGATTTTGATACATTCGTACATCTACGAGTACAAACCTTTTGTATCATTTCTATCGCACGCGACAATGGTTAGTCACCCATACAGGAAGCCGACCAGTCGGTCGGCATTGTTGGGACTCTGGATAGATTTGTAATCGTGAACGGGTCATCCAACGATCAATTTAACAGCGCCTTCATAAAAAAAAACGATAACTAGCGGTACCAATGTTTGAAAAACATTGAATCGTTTAGAATAAAACATACCTAATAGCATCGGTAACTGAGTAATCGTGAGGTCTGCTAATGCGACGACTGTTTCTCACTGTAATTCAGCGATCAGGGAAATTCCTGTTGATTTGTTTTAAATCGGCTAGTATTTCTTATGGTATGCCGGGGGATAAACCCAACCCTACTCTAAAGTTCCAAGTCAGCCGGTGGGGCGTAACAGTGACCTTGGGAATCTAATCTGTCGATTGTGCAGAAATTGTAGGCACTCGTAAGCTTGGCGAAAGGCAAAAAGATAGGTTTCTTGTTTGCCCCACTTTACAAAAACTGTGTCTGTTAGTTTTGTAGTAGATCACTGTTTGGCAATACCACTCGGAACAGAGCTTCCAAAATAAATAGCTTTTCCATGAGCTGTGGGCTTTGATCTTACTCTAGTTCGTAGCAGGTTTTTAAGAATAACTAATCATTTCTGTGTATATTTTGCAACGAATACGAGGATGCGTAAACGAGGTGCTCGCATATATTCACGGTTAATACAATAAGGTTTTGCAGTATTAGTAGTATCTGATGCGTCAGAAGGAATTCAAATTACTATTACAATTATCCCCAGCCTTGCTCAGTGTCAGGGTTTTTGTGATGCTCGCAAGCGCACATGTTTTTGGGGCACTGAGCTAAAGACAGATTGCAAGCAGATATTTTTGAGTCATTCGTATATAAACTAAAATAGTCTAGAAATAGTCATTGTAAATGAACTGAAGGAAACGGTGATTGTTTGAATCGACCGACAAGTGGTCCAGAGGAAGATCGACCTTGGCCATCCAGTCTACTCTTAGAGAAAGTAGCACGCAATGCTCGATCCAGTCTTCTCTTGGAGAACTAACTAGCTAACTAGCACGCAATTATGGTTAATCAATCTGAATTTTAAGAGAGCACCGTAGGTACTTCTTCAAGTTTTTTCAGATCCCAAAAACGGTCTTGGTGTGCCGTTGCCTTTAAGTCTGAGAATATTGCTAACAGCTTGGAAAAGACTGGCTTCTCATTTTTATGATACCTCGAGTGTGCATTTCGTCAACCACTTTCATTTCAGTTTAGTTAGATATTTTGCTGTAACGGTCGCTCGACAAAAGCAATGACAATTTCGTGTATAATGGTAAATAGTAGTTACTTATTATGTTTAGAATGTCGAGCGGAGCTCCGAGCGTTCTTCGATGCGTTCGGTAGCTCGACAAAAGCAATGACCGTTTCTTTTTGCACGGTATACAGTCACTTATTATGCTTAGAATGCAGAGCGGAGCTCCGAGCATTCTTCGATGCGTTCGGTAGCTCGACAAAAGCAATGACAGTTTCTTTGTGAACGGTATACAGTCACTTATTATGCTTAGAATGCAGAGCGGAGCTCTTAGCATTCTTCGATGCGTTTAGCTTTGTTACGGTAGCTCGACAAAAGCAATGACGTTTTCTTTTTGAACGGTACACAGTAATCACTTATTATGCTTAGAATGTAGAGCGGAGCTCCGAGCATTCTTCGATGTGCTTAACTTTTGTTATGGTCGCTGGATAAAAGCAATGAAGTTTTCTTTTTAAATGGTACACAGTAGTCCCTTATTATGCTTAGAATGTGAAGCGGAGCTCCAGGCATTCTTCGATGAGTTTAACTTTGCTTAATGACCCTCACGAAGGGCTGCTTATATGCATATTTTATTATATATCACCTATCACCTATCTCGATGCAAACTAAGCCTCTTGAGCTTTTTGAATGGTGTACGGAAGCCATTTATTACGTTTAGAATATAGAGCGGAGCCCCAAGACTTTTTCAACGAGTAATTTTTCTTGAGAACCAGTGATTGCAACCTTTTTTGGTAGCTGCCTGGCACGGAAGGGTTTCGAGTCAGAATCTTTTCGTTTTATTTCGTTGCTTCCATATTATGATTTCCTGTCCTATCCCGATGGGATGAGGAGGAATTATGCCTCTTGTCGGGCTGTAAAATTTGTTAGTTACACTGGCAACGCCCTCATGTTAGGGATCGAATATGTCGACCCGGGTTTCAAGCAAAACAAACTCATCTTTGGGTGTGCAGCAGCGACTGCAAACTACAGTTGGCCACTGCAGACATTGGCGTGTGCTGTGTCACTTTCTAGACTGACCTACTTTGACGTAGCAATGTGGTATCTAGGGTAGTGGCAGTTAGCCCGTGGTGTTCAGAAACTTATCTTATGATGCATAGTTTTTAGATGTATTTCTTTGCGTTTTGTTTTACCAGAGGTCCAGGCCAATATTTCGTATGTAGGTTGTTTAACAACTACATATAATCCAGGGACTTTACGAAGATACTAAATAACATTGAATTTTTCAGTTTTGCTACTTTACCTGGTGTGAAAGTGCATGAATATATGTAGAAGTTTTCTTTCTACATTTTCGTATTAGAATGAGCTTTAACAGATTTTAGCCAATCTGGTACATTAATCAGTCGATTGCATGTCATCTAAGAAACCATTTAAACTGTTTTAAGTCTGGTTTTGTGGAACTCTTTCACTAACGAGTGAACGACTTTGACTGGTTAAGCAAGGCGAAAAGTAAGCGTAGCGTTTGATTTCATTATGGGGATCACACCATAGCTAATGAACTCATAACATTGGAGATAGAAGCGTTTGAGTTTTATAGTATTGGACATTATTACAATATTGTTCAAAAGGTTGTGGTTCTGTGAGCTGTTCTACATATCCTTTATTTTTCTGAAGCGTAAACTAAGATTATTACACGCTTTAACCATTTGAAAGTTCAGTGGTTTTAATTTGAGGTGCTCAGTAGGGCTTATCCTCGTTTGATTACCCACACATGTTTGGGTCTGCTCAAATCGCAGTACAAGTCAGAATGACTGTAGCTTGGATTGTAATTTACCCCGATTATATTATAGTTGATGAAAAATAGTAAGTGTTACTTACGGTTTGGTGATGAGCCGGAGCTAAACTACGAACCAGCACTTGAATCCGATACCGTTGGTAGGTTATCATCTTCTTTTTCCTGTTTTTATTCCGCTTCTTCCATCGTTGGGGCTGGACCAGTATAACTATCAATTTAAAGAATCTAAAATTCAACTGAAACAGTGTGAAACAGTTAAAATATTTCATTTATATCTAGAACCAGCGGTTGCACTGGCTATAAACAAAAAATAATTAGTATTGAAGCGAACGGTAACACCGTTAAAATATTTTTAGTAAGTATATATAATTGCACATGAACTTACTAGTTGGTTCAGGACTTTACCTGAACTTTCACCAGCATGACGCAGTCAGTAAAGTAAATATTTCGTACTTACGACCGCTCCGGATGAAAATCCAAACGCCAATGAAGCCAAGTTGCGCTAGGCGCACTACCTGGGGTGATGGTTGACATTTCAGGGGAGCGGAAGGGGCGGAGTCGACGCTGATTGGGCGAGGAGAGCGGGCGGACCAATCACAGCATGACTTGTTCGGAACGGAAGTCGAGTACGCTACTCTCATGTATAATTAGGTTTCGAATTACGGTACAGTTGTTTAATATCTTTTCAGCCAGATTTTTTTTCTATAGTTAAATATTCTACAATATTCGATATAGATCACCCAGAGCTTTTTGACAAGCATTCTGACATGTTGCAAAAACAAACCAGGCATCGAAATAGACTTTATCTTCCATCGTGTAGATTACAATTGTTTAAAAATAACGCTTGTATTATGGCAATAAAGATTTATAATAAATTACCTAAAGACATAAAAATATTAAATAAGACCAAGTTAAAGCAAACATTGAAATCCTGGCTGCTAAGTAATTGTTTCTACAGCGTTGAGGAATATTTTAAATTTAAATAAACATTATAATATACTGAGTACAGAAATTGACATTGTGACTAGGTGTAAAAATGGAAGTTGTATGTAATGGACGTTGTATGTAATTATTGACATTGTATTATTTGAATTGTGTATATTTATATTATGACATCTAACTATTAATCGCATAAATTTGACTATCTCACTGATTTTTCTTATTGTATAACCTTAATTTCGTTTAGTTAATTAATGTAATGATAATAATTAAATAATGTAATGTATAATAATTAATAAATGAAATCGTATATATAATTTAGAAGTATTAAGAAAAATCATAAGTATTTTTTTGAACATGTTGCACACCTCTTTATGAGGTAGATTGTATATGGTAAACTTTAAATTTAAGATCTTTGTACAACTACAATCATATGCAATAAATGAATTTGAATTTGAATTTAGAGTCTATGTATAGTGAGTCGTGTCGGTCGTGCCGCAACGTTATTAGAATATTTTATATAGTGACTTTCAGCCGCCGTCAAACGAAACGCAAAATGTTTTGATCAAGTTTTGATACACTTTATTATTATTATTATTTTATTATTTTTTTGTGATAATGAAAGTGACAGTAACGATTCATAGTCGAGAATTTAATTTCTGGAATCTGATTTTGATTACGCGACAGAATAAATAAAAACTAAGTAAGGTTTTGATGCAAGTTTGGTTTTATTTATTATATTAATTTGTTTTCAATGCTAAAATAAAATAATATTCAATATGTTTTAAGTAGTATATATCTGTACAGATTTAGTTTAAGATTCTTAGTGTTTATAAAATAAAATAGTGAAAGTATCAAATTCAAATTTCATAGTATATTCAGTGTTTACAACTAAAAGATTTTTGCTGCGGTTTTATCTGTGCCGCGGCTCACTAGACAGACTCTAGTAATTCTAGTATACTGTTAGCGATGCAATATAATTTAAATCTCCCGCAAAACCGTCGCATCTCGTAGTTTCCGGTTCCGCCGAGACAATCAGAGAGCCATCTAGGATTAAAGCCGAATATAATTGGGAGAAAACAACATCTAGCGCCATCTAGTTTCGGACGGCAGTACTTTTTCCAGTAAAAAGAAATAGGATCAATTTATACGGTCAATAGCGACATCTTGTATTGAATAGCAATACCGCGAAGAACGTTCTAGCATGGACTATTCTGGAAAGAAATGACAGTGATAGCAAGTATAAGACAAGGATGGAAATAGAGTCGAGTATTTTCTACATATTTCAATATATAAGCGGAAGCGTGAGGCAGAGCACGTCAATTTAGTTCGAATACAATTCAGTTCGCAGTGTAATACGAGCGAATATTTCATACGACATAGTGTCTTATAGTTTCGTTGCGGCGACACGAGATTTACGTTTACTGTGCAACAACTGGAAATATTACTCCGTCAAATGGATATCAGGAAATTCTTTGAAAGAGGTGAGTCAAAACAAAACACTTAAGTAGGTACCTAATATGATTATTTGATTTAATGGGGGGCTTTGACTCTCTTGTAAGTGTATATCTTAAGCATTACTTACAACATTTAAATTTATTAATTACAAGACGTGGTTTTGTTATAATAGCTAAAATAACATTTGTGAAGATTTTGTGATTAAAAAGTAAAAAAAAACATAAAAGAAAGATCCTTGCAATATTTTGGATTTACTAATAAGTCCATACCGACAACAAAGTCCCTTTTCTCTAACGTCACAACAAGTGTATTATTTCAAATTACCTAGTTATGCTTATTTGGCGTTCAAACCATATATATTAGAATGTGAAACTTGATCTTTATTTTCGTCTTATACAACCCGCCTAAACACTGTAAGAGTATTTTTGTGTATCCATTTTTTAGGGAGGACACGCGAAAAAAGAAAAAAAGGTCGGGAAAGTAGCAGTGGAAGCGATGAAAATGACAACCATGATAAAACCACTCATGTAATACCAAGATCATTGCATGCTAACATTGGACAAGCGTCAAATTCTCCTGTAGAACCTGTTAATATATCTGTTGCCGACTATTCTTCTCCATCGACATCCCAACAAACTTATGACGTCAACGTCGATCCTGAAATTATAGTGGACGATAGCTGTCATGAAAATGATCTGGGACGTTATGTTGGGTTGGCTACCCAGCTATCGACGGAAAAGAAGAGGGAGTTGTTACAAAATCCTTGGATCCCGCCCAGAAATTACAATTTTGAAAGTGATGCAAGCCATTTAAAAAGAAAATTTAACCATGCTTGGTTGGATCAATATTCACCATGGCTAGTATATTCCAAGCGACTAAAAGGTGCTCTTTGTAAGCATTGTGTTTTGTTCCCTCCGCCCATTAGCACTGTGAGAGGAATTTTGGGATCGTTTATGGTCAGGCCATATATAAAGTTCAAAAATATGCATGAAGACTGCCGAAAGCATGCAACGACCAACCTTCACCAAACGGCGACAAATGCTGCAAAAAATTTTCTTGAAAATGTTCCTGTAGACATCCAACTGCAAAGTGGACACCAAAAAGAAATCGATGAAAACAGACAAATATTGTCATCAATTATTTCTTGTATAGTATTTTGCGGCACACATGATATGCCTCTTAGGGGCAAACAAGCAGATGAGGGTGTTTTATTAGATTTATTGAAGTTGAGAATCAATTCAGGGGACGACAGATTAAAGAGTCACCTGGAAAAGTGCCGTCGCAATGCAGTTTACACATCACCAAAAATACAAAACGAATTGATAAATTTATGTGGCGAAGTTATTAAGGAGAACATAATTAGTGAGGTTCAGAAGACCATGGCTTACGCAGTCTTAGCTGATGAAACAGCAGACGTATCTGGGAAAGAACAGCTGTCAATAGGCGTGCGGTTCTACGACGAAAGCAAAAGGAAAATCAGAGAAGAATTTGTAGGGTTCGTTGAACTAAAAGCACAAAATGCTTCCGCAATTGACAATTTCTTAATTAGTTCTAACCTCTCAACCGAAGATTGCGTAGGTTTTGGATTCGATGGCTGTTCTACAATGGCAGGGAAAGAGGGTGGCGTACAAGCCATTTTGAGAAAAAAATATCCTCGTGCTTTATATTTTCATTGCTCAAGTCACAAACTCAACCTTGTTGTGAATGATGCGAACGCAGTGCCAGAAATTAGAAATACTGTCGCCACTGTAAAGGATGTTATAACGTTTTTCAGGGAATCGACTACACGTCGAAACTACGCTCCAAACCTATCCCGATTATGTGAGACGAGATGGTCAGAAAAATATAAATCAATCAGAAAGTTTTCTCAACATTTTTCAGAGCTTGTGAAATCTCTAGAAACGTTATCCGTAGAAGGAAATTATGCCACCAGAAAATCTGCATATCAGTTGCATTCAGCCGTCACAAAACCAGTGTTTATTGTTACTCTACAAACAATAGCCGCAGTTTTAGATTTCAGCAGTTTTAGAACCAGTAGTTAACGCACTGCAAGCTAAATCGATCGACATGATCTCGGTAGGGGAACACATCAAAAATATCAAGGACATTCTCAGAAATGACCGCGAGTTTCCTGATAGAATAAGTAATGAAATACTTCAAAAAGCACGAGCTGTTGCAATGGATTTGAACATAGAAATTTCGGTTCCACGTCTTGCTCATAAGCAAACACATAGAAGTAATCCGCCATCAGACAATGATAACGAATATTGGCAGCGTTCCCTGATAATCCCATACATTGATTCACTCATTTCATCACTGAATATTCGATTCTCCCAAGAAACTACTCCGGCGTTTGCTTTAAGCAGGCTACATCCCTTGTATATGACAAAAACCAGCATTACAGACCTACACAAAAACGCAGAATCATTCCAAGAATTTTATAACCTGGATATCACCGGAGAACTGAACCTTTGGCATAATTTATGGGTGACGAAGGCTTTATCAGATGATCAATTAAGGGACATAGAAGTAATTGATCTGGTCAACGAAGCCAACATTTTTTACCCTGCTGTCAGAAAGGCATTAATTATTTTAAGCACTATCCCATGCACCACGGCGACTGTAGAACGATCCTTCAGTACGCTGCGAAGAGTTAAAACGTGGCTTAGAAGCACCATGGGTGAAGAAAGGCTTACGGGTTTATGTCTGATGAGCGTACATCGCAACTATTTAAAAGACAACAGTGAGTTTATTGAAAAGACTGTCATAGACAAATTTGCGGCAAATCCGAGAAGATTACTGTTAAATTAATATATACATACATAATATAATAATATATATTATACATAATGTATGGTATAATTATGTATATTATTTTGTTTTGTGTCATCATCAAAATTAATGAATAAAAGTCAATATTCATGATTTTTTGTTTCAATATACCCGACAGACGATCTTTTCGAAACAGGTATAAGCAGCCCCCTGCCCCCTCCTAGCTGAAATCCTGGGTACGCCCTTGCTAGCTAGATTTCATTTTTAGAAAACGTCGTTATATCCGTGTTTTCAGGCAATGAAAAACCGCTACAACACTCAAACTACTTGACAATAGATGGCATTGTTAAGCAATACTAAGTGTTTGGTTTGTTTTTCATTCACCACGTTTCAGTGGCATATGTCATCACTGGTAACACACATTGATCAAAGACTCTTGTCTTGAGGCACTGAGGTATTTTTGACGAGAAGACTTCTTGATGTTTCCGGAATGCTGCCCAGCCGAGTCGGATTCGACGATTGACCTCTTTCTCTAAGCTGGACCTGCCTATAGTTTGACTGTCTGTCCTAGGTAGATGTACTCGTCAAGATCTTCGAGAACTGAGTTCCCAACTGATACTGGGCGAGGCACAACATGGGCATTAGACATAATCTTCGTCTTGTCCATGTTCATCTTAAGGCCTACCCGTTGGTTGAAACTCGATGGAGGCCTTCAAGCATTGTACTGAGGTCTTCCATGGACTCTGCCATGACTACAATATCGTCGGCAAATCGAAGGTGAGTGATATATTCGCCGTTGATGTTGATGCCGAGTCCTCACCATTCCAGAAGCTTGAAGGCGTCTTCCAATGCAGCGGTGAACAGTTTCGGAGATATTACATCTCCTTGTCTCACGCCTCTTTGAGATGGAATTGACTTTGAACTCTGCTCCTGTACTCGGACTGACAAGTTGGTGTTTTTGTACAAACACTTCAAAACTTCGATATACCGATAGTCAATACGGCACCGCTGGAGAGACTCAAGCACTGCCACCCTCTCCATCGAATCAAAGACCGTCTCATAGTTCACAAACGCTAAACAAAGAGGCAAGTTATACTCTTCGGTCTTCTGTATAACTTTGCGTAGCGTGTGGATGTGGTCTATGGTACTATAGCCTTTTCGGAAACCGACTTGTTCCGGAGGCTGGAATTCATCAAACCTGCGACTGAGACGATTCGTGATGACCTTCGAAAACAGCTTATAGGCATGGCTCAAAAGCGAGATAGGTCTGTAATTCTTCAATAAGGTGTTGTCACTTTTTTTAAGAATAACACCACTACACCCTTGTTCCATGCTTTAGGCGTTGATCCTTCGAGTAAGACGGTGTTAAAGAGCTTCTGAAGGACTTTAAGTACCGGTGTTCCACCCGCTTTCAGAAGCTCTGATGTGATTCCGTCATCACCCGGCGCCTTGTTGTTCTTAAGCTGTTTCAAGGCCATCCTTATCTCGTACAGGCTGATGTCCGGGATATCTTCGGTATAATGTCGGGTCAGCTTGGCTCTTGGATTTTTGGCCGAGCTGCTAACAGGTTTAGCGACCGAGGTATACTTATAACTGTCTATAGAACCTATCGACCTCCATCAACACTTCTGCTTTGGTACACTGCTACACTGCCGTCTTCTCGTGTCAGCTTCGTCAACTGGCTTAGCCCAATGAGATTGACTAATAGAGGCGTTTTACTCCTTGAATATGAAGTATAAACATGGCAAATGTTATGCTATACGTACCTATAGCTAAAGTACACAACTCGCACGACGACATTAACTACATTGACAAGATTAAAAGAGCACGAAGATATATGAATCCTAGTTGTCAGAAAGGGATCAATATATTATTAACAACGTTCGCCTGTGACCGACCGTTCGACCGCCAATGACAGACTCGCTCTTTCTGTCGCTCGCTACTTGTCTCATTCTCGTGGGTGGCGAAGCGGCAACGTCGCAGGAGTTATTTTAAATTAAAACCGAATTATTAATTTTCTATTTTTGATAAATAACATAGAAAAATAGTTTCAAATGAAAAGATACATCATTCTTGTTTTTTACACTTGTTCCGGTATATGTTCTGCAGTTTCTGACACATAAGAAGGCATTTTTCGTAAATGTAGTACACGTGCTGCGTCGTTGCCAGACAGGAACTAAGTTGACTCAAGACAACTAGCTTGTGTTGATGTCGCCAAGCCGAGCGCAGTAAGGCGTATCTACCTCAGTTTATATTAACATCATTGGCTTAGCCCAATTGACATGTCTCTTGCAAATACTTTTGAGCCCTTTTTCCGCTCTATAATATATACATACATACTAACATTAAACATTATATACCTACATAATTGTTACGATATTCGGTGATAAATTGCTATGTCTGGTTGTGTAGAATGACAAAGATTATACTTATTACAAATGTTTCCATATGATACTTGGGTGAACCATCCCATAGCCTCTATGTAAATAAGTTCTTAAGTTGCTGGATGTCAGAGTAACGCCTTAACCCTTTGCGCCCCAGAGACGTAAACATGTGTCAGATACATTCATAAATATTTTGTTTTAATTATCAAGTTCTAGATCATCCCCGGATCTAGGGGGCAAACCAGACTAGGGCGCACCAAAATAACGGGCGCCAAAATCATGATTGCTGCACAAAGCCCCTTTAAGTGTCTAAACACAACCGAACCGAAGTTCCGCGGCTAATTTTACGTGCCGGCATATTCGGCTGATATGACGCATCATTACTTACAGAACAAGTTACAGAATAAGTTGCCGCTGAACTTACGACCGACCGAAGTTATGCTGTAAGCTATAACGCAACGTAATTTTGGCATAGTGCAGGCGTAATCATGACAAACTTCGGTCGCGTACCTTCGGCATAGTGTGTTTAGACACTTACGAAGCCTTGTTGACTCATGAGTCACCGTCGACTTGTAAGAAAAAAGTGATAATAGAATATAATAAAGAGTATAAAATGTGTCTTATTAATACAGTTGCTCAAAAAGTGGCGTATTGCAGGGACGTATAGCGTTCGGGATGTGGGCTATTACATACTCGTGCTTTTTTTACCTTTCCCGAACTCGTGCGTTCTCTTTCTTAACTGTCAAAATAATTCCTATAAAAAAGAAAAACCAACCATAAAGTTTTTACTAAATAAAATTCATAGAAGTTTGTATGATTCATGCAAATAGGTACGTATATTTCTAAAAAAAGCTTCTAATTTGTTTCAATATCAGATTGAATGAGTTAGGTTAGGTTTCATTTCATTTCATCTCATTAAATTTTAAATTTCATTTTCATTTCATATCAATAAAAAAATTCTACTGAAGACTTGGCTGTATGGGCATAGTTCCCTTTGCCTACCAGAATGGGTGAAGAAAAAAAAACTCTGCTTATATTCTACGGTTGGCGCCAATTTCCATAAATATTCTTTGCGAGTTTATTTTATTAAATTGCTTAATTTTTTCGCAACTGTATTAAAAATAGTCGTTCAGTACACGTGCGGAACCGTCATTGCAACTTGTTCCGACTGTCAACCCTCGCCGTCGGCCTTTCCCCACTTGTAATGATATATACATTTTTAAGAAATTTATTTCAAACGCAAGGGGCGCCGCTGGAGAGAGGGCGCCACTATATTAAGTTTCTGCCCCGGTTCTAAAGAATCGTAAATGCGGGGCTACTCTATATGGTCGGTGGTTGGCACGGATATTAACACCTGTATAGTTATCTTAGTAGTATTATTAGGTAGTACTTACATGCCCATTTGAGCATAGGGATGGTTGCAAGGAAACCCATGAAGATACATGTTATGATGATCAGCGTCACGGCAAGCGCTAGTAGGAAGTACGCGGCGTTCACGTAAAGCTTCAGGTATTGGGGCTTGTTCTGAAACGGAAAACCTGTTACACTAGGCAAAGGAACTCATGCAGTAGATGAAGTTGAAGGTCGAGCGATGGACATCCTTCGGCTAAGATGGAGATAACGAAGATTTATAAAGTAACAGACATAAAAGTAACAGACCTGTGTCGCAATATACGAGTTACATGTTGATTGTTTATAAGAAAGACGTAGGGCAATAAAGTGTGCGTTGACTGTGTGAAAGATGTACTTGCACATAATTATATTTATAATGGACTATAGGGAGTATTGCTGTATTGGAGTTTGAAGTGCTCGCAGCTTGACTTGGCGATCTTAACCGACCAACAATCTTAAGCAACGCTTGCTGCGGTCAGGAGTTGGATTGGTGACCGCTAGTGGCATTATTCATTTGAGCGCTCTGTGCTTCGGAAGGCACGTCCCGGTTGTTTGTCTTAGGACTACAGTCGTTAGTCCTAGTTAGTATAGGGAGATTTAAAAAAACGTTATAATTTTTTTTTACCGTACGTAAGTAGGATGTAAAAGTAATAACTTACCAAGTGAACACCAACTACCAGCAGTAAATTAACCACCAAGTTATATAGGAACACCATCATGTAATACCCAAAAGAGATGTACAGACTCAGGGCGACCTTCTGCACCTCATCCTGAGTATGCTCCGGGTTGGGGTCCTTCTCATTGTCCTTCACGAAGGTGGCTACTTTGTATGTGTAGAAGGATATTGCGGATATGGTGAAGCATGATGCTAGCTGAAACAGGAAGACGTTTTAGGGTGTATGTTAAGTCGGTCTACCTTCAGCATTCATTTCAGTCGCCACAAAGCGACATGACCGCGAAGGTGGAAAGTCGTTTTCTGGATCTATCTTCAACTTTATGAAAGTAAATATTAAAGTTAATAAATGAAATATTTAAGCTAGTCCATATATAGGACCTTAGTATTTGTTAACCACTCAAACCAACCAAAGAATTCGACGATACCCATCTAGCCCACTGGACGCCGTACAAGCAACTTCAGCATACATTAGAATAGATTAAACTGTCATCATTAGGTAATGATGACAGTTTCAAGGAGGATTCTATTAATAACATGGATGTACGTCTTGGTAGGGAAAGGGTTAAAAGAGGATTCTATTAATAACATGGATGTACGTCTTGGTAGGGAAAGGGTTAAAAGAGGATTCTATTAATAACATGGATGTACGTCTTGGTAGGGAAAGGGTTAAAAGAGGATTCTATTAATAACATGGATGTACGTCTTGGTAGGGAAAGGGTTAAAAGAGGATTCTATTAATAACATGGATGTACGTCTTGGTAGGGAAAGGGTTAAAAGAGGATTCTATTAATAACATGGATGTACGTCTTTGTAGGGAAAGGGTTAAAAGAGGATTCTATTAATAATTTAATGCACCTTTTCGCAACCGTAGACAGGGATAAACAGGTGACATAAACTATATCAACTTACAAAAAACGATACTGACTGTGAACGACAGGTGAATACGGAAAAATCATACCGGAGTGACAAATAGGAGTTACTATTTTCGCCATGTACCTAGCCTACTCAGTTGCTAAGAAATAAATTTCACCAAAAAAATATATCGCCAACCAGTTGATAAAATGGAAAGTAAAAAGCTCGATCGAGTTCTGCACAGGTATGTAGTCATAGTTCCACGAAAAAGCTGAGTCTGTATGTTAAGGCAGCTCCATAGAAAAGCTAATGTATGTCCTTAAGGACACCATTCTCTGGTCAGCTCAGTCTCGGAGTGGAGAGTCAGGCTGTATGTAGACACGTATAAACCTTACAAATATAGAGAGAAAACACGTCGTCGGAGGGGATCCGAACCCGCGTTGTTAAAAAGAGTAAATTCGGATGAAGCACCTCGGTGGTCATGGCATGGCGTCTAACATGGATCGTCGGATGACGCGGGTTCGAATCCCGCCCGAGAACGTGTAATTTCTTTTCTAAAACTAAATGTTTGGTCTAACTAAGGCATGCGTTATTACTTTAAAAATTATATGATGGACATAGGCGTAGGTTTTCTGCTGTAGTTCGAAATGTAACCTTAGAACTACTTTGGAATAACCAGTGTTATGAGAAAATATTTATCGGAAGCACTGTGCTATTAGGAGTTATTGTTGTATATTCATAAATATACGATTTAGTATGCCTGATGATGGTGTATCATCATCATCTCAACCGTAGAACGTCCATTGCTGAACATAGCCTCCCCCATAATTTTCCAAAATGCTGGGTGTTTATGGGTAGGAAGTTAACAGAGCATGCTGTGTCTGGGTTTGTAGGGTAGGTAGTTACCTACTTAACAAATTTGTTATAAAAACGAACGTGGTTTTAACTCATTTTTACTGAGAAATTCGTGATTAATCACGTAATTCTTGTCTAATAGAATCGACTATAGTTTCGACCACACCACTACGACCACAATTGACGTTTGAAAAAGACCACCGGATGTAGTTGAAACTATATTCTGATCTATCCGACAATTATTACGTGAGTAATCTCTCTTTTCTCAGTAAAATGGGTAGGTACCTTCTGTAAAAGGTTACTTTACAAGATAGATAAGTGAACCGTCTGTCGTCTGTGGGTGACAAATGGAGTAAAGTGTTCTTTAAAGACTTGGTGGTACGGACACTTTTTAAGTAAACGTTACGCTTGAGCTATTACATTGAAATTGCAATCCATTCATTATTGTGAACTACATAGATCGCTGCTCTGGAGTAACTCTGAGCTTGTCAGTCCGAACTGTATTGTTAAGACATAATATTGCTTTCACACAACGGCTTCGACTGCTGATTCCGTCTTCGGTCGGCTATAACAGTTATTTTCCTAATAAATGATTACTCACTATAGAAACGTATCCAATAAGCAGCGAGGCAATTCTCAGCGGAACACAAAAACAACACTTTGTGACGGTTGGGAACGTAAAACCCATTTTTATTTAAGTCTTCTTATATCCACAAAAAGTCTATCTCTTCAACGCATAGAGGTACAAACTGAAACAAGTCACTACTTATGAAAGAAACAGTAAAAGGTAACTGATGACAAATACGTTGTCCTAAAATTATATTTGTGACCAAAACATGGCTGAATGCAATATTGATAACAAGTCAGCGTTCTTATCACCTCGAGATAGGATAGGAACTGATTAGGGAATGACCAATGAACCTTAGTACGTATGAAAGGGACGACACATTTTGAGGTAATGTTAACTACGATAAAACTAGCAGGGTAAAGATATAGATATGATATTTAAGTATCGTAGGCGTATTGTTAACAAGTTTTTTATTGCCAAAAGTAGGCAGACAAGCAGGCGACCCATCTGATGAGAGGTAGTCACCGTCGCCTATAGACGTTTGCAAGCAACACTAAGGGCGTTGCCAATACGCTGCTGACCTTTAAGAATTTTAATGACACCCTTTTTAAAAACCTCAAATAGTATCGCAGAGGGAAAACTTCGGCGGGTTATACAGTATTTTACCTACATATACAGACTGACTGGTTGAACACTTTACATAAACAAGGACATGATAATTCATGGTCACATGAAACGTTTAAAAAAATAAAATTAAAAAAATACCGTTAAACTACAGAGGAAACCTTCATTCTATGAATGTGCTATAACTTGAAAATTATGGACACCGTCCGAACGTTAATGACCCAAAGCGCCGCGCCGCGTTCAAAGGAATCAAGCTGCGTCCGAACGGGGTTAATGACCCAAAGGGCCGCGCCGCCCGCGCCGCCAAAGGATGCCGCGATCGTCGGCCGGCCGCCCGCCCGGCCGCGCCGCTCTTTTATTACTACACGCGCGCCGCGAGTGACCATGTTTATTGTTTTGAGTAGACAATTAAAGTTAAATTAGGTAAATATTAGGCACCTATTTTTTTTTCTTAATTAGAACGAGAATCGAGTACTGAGCACTATATATCAATATGTAAAGTGTTCAACCAGTCACCCTGTATATTCTCAAACCACTAAAGACTGCGTATGATTCTCTTCTCTTCAATTATTTGCAATTTTTAAGAGAATAATTAATCAGACGGGACTAGATGCGGAGTCTTTTGACTGACCAAGTCAGATGACTATTTGAATTAAGAGTCACCGAACTGGAAAACCGCACATGGGACCTCTATGTGGAAGTCGATTGGTAGTAAAACCCTTATGATTAGTCTACGCGCGCGCGCTTCCACTAGATACCGCCGGCGTACTTGCAAAATGCGGCAACAAATACTACGCCGAATTCGGCGTACTCGAGCCCCCTGAAGCCAGTCACGTCCCAAGCAGCGTGGTGTTAACGTACTGAGTGTTTTTTTGTAATTTTGGTCGTAATCCAAAGTAAAATGCCTATTTGCAAAGTTAAAATGTTAAAAAATAATACTACAGGAAATAAGAAATACACTGGGATCACATACCATCAGTAAATACCATGTAATTTCGAAATTTCAACATAAAATAACATGAACCTTAAACGCCATTTAGTGTTGCCGTACCTATAATATAACAATCAAGTTCCTATGGTTGAGATTTTTATAATGTGAATCTATCATTATTATATTTTATTATTCAATATACTAAACCGAAATATACTAACGAACTCAAAAACGTGAGAAGTAAATAACGGTGCTATACATAAAATTAAATGATTCGGCTAACCAAGTATTCACTTCTCAACCACTAGCTGAATCAAATTTTCTTTTCGATATTTTTCACATTATATACCTACTATTATAATAATAGAGAATATTTGCAGAAATGTGTTAATTCTAAAAGGCAAACGTATCGTAAACTAGTACAAGTTAGTTGAATGTGATATTTAATTAATAACAATAATTTTAGACTTTCCATTAACTTGTACATAATAGTAGGTTTAACTATGCCTATATGATTATAGTTTTATTCTTTTTTTTTTGTTTCTACGCAGCTATTCATTGTAAATTAACCTAAGATGTTACGTACAAAAGGTACTCGTAGAACCAAATTACGGACTGGTAGAATGGAAATAGAAAGGACTATAGATACGAGTGTTACTAAATACTTGTTATTTTACTACTTATATAAATATCTAAATACATAGTTGAAGAATAGTATTGTATGATACAAACTCAGATTATAAAACAAAAGGCAGATGGAGCATACTGAATACGCGAGTGTCGCCACCAAAGCGAATACAAATTCAAAAGCAAATACAAACCCGCGCTAGTGCTATACGCGACTTGTCCGAAGCAACACGTTACGACTGGTTCGTAATTTTAATGTACAAAATACCGTCTTGTGTTATTAAACACTGTAAAAGTTGTTCCCAAAAAGAAAAAAAAGAAGATGGAATATCCTTTCACAGATAACTATTAATTATTTGGCTTATATAATTTTTAATCAACATAATAACTTTACATGTGACTCGGAACACAAAACTTCAACAGTCATTCGCTTGTGTTGCCAGTGTTTATTTAAATTAGTTAGCCGTTTTATTGGTAAAACTACATTTAGAAGGTCTAGGGGTTAGTGATGTAACAAAAGTTTGTTTTTTAATATCGCAAATGCGAATATTTTTTTATAAGTCTCGCTCGCACGGTTTTTTTCCCAAAAAACCTCAAGTCTTCTTAGAAAATACTTTTTATGTCAAGTTTTTAATAAAGTTGAAAATGCGAATACTTGTCTCGTTCGCACCATTTTTTTTGGTTTAGCACCTCAAAAGGTAAAAACCTTGTAGACCTTGCTTTTAGCCTAAATTGACAAGTCTGGGTCAACCGGAAGTACCCTATAGGTTTTGGGTCGAAAACCCCTAATATGGTAGTTCCCGTTGACCTAGAATCACTAAATTTGGCAAAAAGCTAGGTCTTATAGAACAAATAAAGGAAAAAATATATATATGGCCCCCCTCCTCTAATCTCCAAAGTCTGTGAAGAGCAAAATCTGAAATAATTTGTTACCTACAAATTTGTTCGGAACCCGAGATGGGCGAGTCCGATGGAATGTTCAGTATGTTAATCTAGATTAAAAACTACCTGTGTGCCAAATTTTATCCAAATCAGTATAGTCGTTTTTGCGTGAAAGAGAAATAAACATCCATACATACGTATTTCCATTCTCACAAACTGTCGGATATATGTGTAATAATTAGAAAAGTAGGATACTATTAAAATATTAAACAAAAACAATTAAACAATGAATTGTGATATTTATACAGAACCTTCTTTATTTATTGTAATTTATTTAGTTATTAATAACCATTATTTTATCCATATACTACTTTAGTACTGTATGTTACAACAGAACGTTTAACTTTCCAATATTATAACAATTTGTTACAAAAATGAGGGAGTTAATTTTTCATTATCTGGTAACTGTACACGCACACAAATGCACGTGTACGTTCAGTGCAGTGGCTCGTTGTCACGCACACATAACTATAAAGGTGGCGACACTCGCGAGTTCGGCGCACTCCATCTGCCTTTTGTTCTATAATCTGAGGATACAAATGAGCCAAGTTTCTCATTATACGAGAGGCTAATGTATTTTTCTGAACTACATTTGTAACCAGTAACATACATACACAATCTCAACATACAATATTTTTTCCCATTAATTGGGTAACAGTTTAGTAGCTGGCAACACAATTCTTCACGCACACTAGCATTCTCCCAATTAGCATTACACACACTACAATATTGAGTTGCCGCATTAACGGAGCCGTTGTTTTTAAATAGCGCGGTATGTAGTCCAATTATTAATCTAAGGTAAAACCTTTATTTAGGCTGGACATATTAGGTTCTCAATAAAGTTCTCGCATTAATTGGTATTGATGGTTTGTCTTCTCATTTGCCTAATTGTTTGCCAAGTATGCCATATGCAAAAATACAAATAGCCATATGAAGTGCCGGCATTAAACGTAATGTCCAAGCCGGAAGTGCGATATTGCATGGAGGATTTACGTTCTACCTATACATCACTCGTACCATAGACTAAAATATATTCTAGGACTCGCACCACGCAATATGAAATCAATTATAAAAACAGGATATTATCAAAAGAAATATTATTTAAATTAACTTTTGATAGATACACCTTGATACAAAAATACAGCACAGTAATTATTTGTCCTTTGCTATAATTGTTTTCACATTTTCACAAAGTAGTATAGATTTGTTATAAGCTAAAAAACAAAGGACATACTTGAAGTCGCACTTCCAAAGAGTTTGGGCCATTAGCTAGTTAATTTGTGCCGATGCATTCTCTATGGTCTTCCGATCCCCAAGTTTTGCTTCTCCTACCATAGGCCTCATCGTCTAATAATTCTCGATAGTAACTGTACACTATGACAAATCCGTAGAATTCTAGAACTGGAATAATTGGATAATATCATTAATCAGGCCAATATGTTCCCACTGCTAGGATTCGAGCCTTCGCAGGGACAGGGGTTGGGCCATGGGCCATAATCCAACAAGCGGGCCGTTCGCAGCTTGGTGGATAGGCTAGTGTCTTACCCACGTCGAAGTTTTCATGCCACCCGCAAGACCTTCGACATAACCTAACGACTGTTGTCCTAAAGGGTCTACTTCGAAAATAAATTGAAACGCTATGGGCGGAGCCTAAATCTACTCGCGGGAAGCAGATAATGTTGCGGCGCAGTATCTCGTAGTGAATCCGTTCCGTGAGTTCTATCGTCGTCTCGCGCCGCGCGCCGCGCGCAGTTCGGATGGAATACAGAATGAGTGGAGTAGATAAATTTACATTTTATATAAAAATATTATATAAGTATAATTTATGTATTTGTCCTCATCATTCAACTGCAATTTTAAAAGAAGGGTGTCGATTTTATTCGGTTATTATGTATATTAATTATACATGAAAACCAAAAAAATATTAATATTAATTTAATGAATTTTACTATCGTGATGATAACCTCTGATGATACTATCGTGATAATCAGCCGTTTTAAAATGATGACGCGGTAAACTATTCGAGTGACGAGCAATTCGCGCGAGTCGCGCGGCTCGTTCGCATGGGCGACGTTTTTGCGTGAAAGAGTAACAAACATATGTATGTTTGTTACTCTTTCACGCGTCCTTTCAAACTATTACACTATTAGTAGGATTAATGTATCTTAACTAGTAAGTGGTTTAAATAATCAAAAACTTACATTTATATTTATTATTATTTATTGAACACAAACATCAAAATTAAAAACTACTGAAATCTAAATATTGCTCAAAACCTATTTGCTCAGTAGAATCATCCTGCGGTAGTCGTAACTCAAGACTTTCTCCTTCCTGTTTTTTTTCAATTTCTGTCTTTTTTGTTTCTTCTATTTCTCTGTTTTCATTTTCTTTATTTTTCGTCATTGGTTTCTTTTTTTTTAAAACTACATACTCAGGTTCGCGTATCGGTCTCTTTCGAGTATGCCGTGGGTCGACGAGCTCTGGTAAAAGACAATCATTGTAAAATGATAATAGATGGGGTTCCATGTTTGTCTGCCAATAATTATCATCTTTGAGAATAATCTCTGTCTTTATTTTGTTTTCTCCGTACCATACAGCTAATAAGCACTTTTCAGCTTTACAAATATGCATTTGACCTTGGGCTTGCATGTACCAATCTGATTTAGTGTTTACAATCACGGTTTCAGCTTTTTTATCATAACGCCAGAAATGCATTTTGCCCTCACGAATAGCAGCGTCGATGCCCATTTTGTATGGTGCAATAGGGCATTTTACTTCTATTATCATATTTTCATCAGTTATGCCATCGGGTGTTGCACCTAAAAATGGGTACTTTTCATCAATAAAAAGCCAACATTCTTTTATTTGCAACTTTTTTAAGCAAGCTAGCTGCTCTAATGCTGCTTTTTCATTTTTTTTGCCATGGCTTATTGATGAGACGTGGTCTATGTTTGGTTTATATATCATGTTTCTCACCATACTAGCGCAGCTATTCGTTTTTTTTTCTTTTGACTACTTTGCCGAAATTGGACGCAGTCAAAAGATTTCTCCTGAGCTCCAACCATTCTCCGCTCTCACTTTGGAGCACTGTTCTTTGCTCTATTGCTTTGCGCTCTTCCTCAGTTTTTTCTAAATTTTTAAGAAAAGCTTCTTTTGCAAGCTCAAAAGAGTTTGGATCTAAATCAGGTTGATCAGCATTTTCCCCGTAGTCAAAATCAATTTTCTTACAAAATAATGTCCGGTTCTTTTTTTTTTTGAAGGTGTTATTATAAGTTCTCCTGTTTTTTGTTTTTCCTTCATATTGCTTTATTTTGGCTAAGGGACTCGTTTGATGTATTGTTTTATGAACAGTTGTAAGTATTTTTCCGGAGTTGAACGATACTACTGCTCCTGAACATCTCGCTTGATAAGACCTCTTGAGAGCGTAATTGACTCTCTTGCCCCCTACGAATTTGGCAATTACGCCATTAAAGCTTTCTACAATGTTGCTATGAACGTTTTCGATCAAGCTTCTGGATTTTGAAGATATATTGCTAATCAAATGTCGCATCTGGTTCCAAAGGCGTGTATTAATTATTGTAACTTTTGATTCTTCTGTAGAATTTTCGCTGCAAATTTCTCTGTTGCAAGAATTGTGATGGTCAAACCCGTGATGAATGGCATTAGTGATGTCTCGATGAAGGTTTTTAATTTTTTCTGACTGATCACAACTTGTCGAGCCGTGATATTCAATGGAGTCACAAATATATTTTCTTGCTTTTAAAATTTTTTTTGTGTTTAAGGTTTTTCTTTCTGCTATACAAAATTTTGTGTCAGTTTTTAACGATTGAAGTTTGTTACAAAAATTTCTTAATATATGGTTTTTGCAGCCAATTTTTTCAACCGTAATGGAAGGATATGGTCGTGTTTCTAATATTTTAGCATATGTGCTACTATCTCCATCAGCTATAAATCTTCCATAGATAACCCCATGCATCGCCACAGACTGCTTGAAGCCTTCAGCTATAATTGTGGACTCCATGGCTGTGGAAGACCCAGTATAATTTTTGAAACATTCATGTGGCACAACTGTATCTTTCCGCTTTTCAGCTCTGGCGCAGATACAACAGTATTTGTTTTTGACACCCATGAACAAAACTTGACGGAATCGTCGCCCTATTATAGTGGCAGCCCCAGATAAAGCCGAATAATTGGTTTTGTATGACCGCTTACTCCAACAGCCATCTAAGATAACATCAATGATTGGTATGCCGTCCTTAGTTACCCTACCGTCTTTGATAGCTGCTTCTTTCTCCCGTTCCCCAGCTTTTTTCATTTCTTCCCAAGCTGTGACCTCCCACTCATCACAAACTTCATCTTGCACAATTTTAAATTTATAATCCGACATTGACGGCAAATCCAGAGCTGCAGAAAACTGCTTCAATTCTACGCTCCCACAACCAGCTGCCATCATACCAGCCACTGCCATTTTGTTTAACTTTTCAGTTGAATTCTGTATTTTGAATTGTTTTTTACATAAAGAACAAGTAAATGTGAACTCAGAAACCAGACCAGATGTTTTTTCGGATGTTAACTCCATGGCGGAAAGACCGCATTGAAACAATGACTCATGGTTCGATATTTTCACTAACTCTTCATAAAAGTGTTTCATATCCACTACTCTATGGCCACTTACAGCATCCGAGGAATCGAACTCCTGAAATAATAAAAACAATGTTGGTTTCGCCTATCATCACAACAATCCAGTTAGTATACTGCTTATCTAGTCCTGTTATCAAGTCCATCACACAAACATTTGTGTGATATGCACTCAGGTGTTTGTTCTGTGTCTGTGTATATATTTATATAAGGTATGTACTCAGTATGTATGTACATATGTTTATCAGCTGTATGGACACTATAGTACAATTGCAAGCTTAGTTTAGGATCAGATGGCTGTGTGAGAAAGATGTCTTACAGCATTAATTTATTTAAATGACGACTACGATCAATAAAACGAAAACAAAATCGAAATCGGTCTAGTTGTTTTGGAGTTATCGAGTAACCTAGATAAATGTATATTGAGGACTAATCCCGAACCTTTTCATTTTTGAAAGTCGGTTGAAAAGATTGAGAACAAATAAAGGTAACTTGGTTACCTTAAAAATAGATAACTAAAAGAAAGATGTTAGGTTATAATTTTGGTAAAGCATTTGTATGACTTAATTAAAAAAAGAACTTAGGAAAAAAGTTACTCACAACATCTTCAAACTCTACTGCGTATGTTAGTTCTTCAAGTTCTTCATGAACAATAGGCGACTCCATTCTTTTTTGTTCTGACGAGCCGTCATTGGTGTTTGCAACACTGGACTCTGATGTGGATTGTTCGATCAGTCTGTAAATAAAATATGGTAAATTGTGACATACCTACAAATTTAAAACGATAAAGCGATTCCGTGATAATGATAGGAAACTCAAAACAAGAAGGTATTGAATTGTAGAACGATTATTTTACCCAGTACTATTTTGCGTTGAGTTGGTGAACTGTGCTAATTCATCTAAATTCAGTAGCGTAAGTCCTGTTGATTCCACTGAGCTGCTTTCTGCTTCTTTTCTTTTCCTGCTGTAAAATGACAGAATTCATAAATCAGACTTGTCCGTACCTATGTATGTAGGCAGTGACATTATAGTTGACAGAAACAATAACAATCAAAGCTGGATATTGATCGCAAAATTGTATTTAAAAAGCAAAATAATGGATAGCACTGACCTTTTTATGACCATCTCTCGAGCTCTCGCCTTCATATACTCCGAATGTTTTCTTTTATTCATTTTTAATCTCTTTGTTTTACCCATATTTACGTATTACAATTTAAAATGTAGCGCACGAAATTTGCCAGCGTTGTTAGAGCGAACAACACACGTCCAACGTCGACAGAAGTCACCGGAGCACTGAGTGAGCGCGACGGAATTACTTTAGATACGCGTAACATGGGATGCAGTACAGGCAGAGACGGCTAGGGTAAACAAAGTGTGCGTTGAAATACAATTAAATGCTTTAAAAAAAAACTAGGCACTGTATGAATAATCTGAATTCAAGGATTCTCAGTACGATTGATATCTATCTATAAATCAAAATTCATCCACTAACTTTTATTCGTTTAGGGATACGAGGAGAAAATTTGAGAAATTGGAGGTAACTTTAGATTTTTTTTCTATCGAGAAAATGTTATGCAATCATGTTTTCCAATTCAGCGTTCTTAGACAGCAGTATAAAGTAAAACATATCTTAAAATGAAGTCTCTAATGTGTGTAGTTACAAGGTGGGACTGATTAGAAAAACGCCATTATTTTCGAAACAGCCGGGGCACGAAAGCGCTCAGTTTAATAACGCCACTAGCGGTCACCCATCCAACTCCTGAACGCAGCAAGCGTTGCTTAACTTGTTGATCGGTTAAGATGGCCAAGTCAAGCTCCAATTCGAGCGCTACTAATCTATCTATCTATAATTATGTATAAAAATTAACCCTTATTTCTCCTGGACACGCTATAACTTGAGAAGGTCTTTACCGATTTCATTCGTCTTTTTTAAAATGTTTTTAATACTTCGTAGAAGGTTCTTACAATAAAAAAATTAAGAAAATTCGGGAGGTTATGGCGAGGCCGAAAACCGAGCCTACTTCGCGAACGAAGTTGCGGGCAGTCTCTAGTACCTATAATTATAGTATATAGAATTGAATCACTATTTCCTCTGGTCATCACATCACGCGTGAACGGGTGTAACAATTTCGCTAATTCTTTTTTTGTTGTGTTAATTATTGTTAGCAAAAGGTTCTTATGAAAGAAAAATGAAGAAAAGGTGGGAGGATGAGAGGGAAGGCTATGGCAAGGCCGAGCCTACTAAGGAAAGCAGTAACTAGTGAATGAGGAAGCGGGCAGTTGCTAGTCGAAAATATTTTATAACGACAATTTATTAGCTAGTAAGACGTCTAGAATAGAGTACCTAGTTGACACACTCATAAATAAATTACACTGTAATGTTAACATGATAGTGGTTGAAACAAGTAACTCAATTAATTTAACTAATTATTTATTATGCATTGAATTAACCTTATTTTGAATAAATAAAATGTGTACAATAGTTTCTGAAAGTGACCTCAAACGGAAGTTGCAGTGGAAATGGTGTCATAAGGGCAAAAACAAACGTGTGGTATGATACGATAGATAGTGTCATGCCTTATCAACAGATTGAGAATCAAGCAAGTGAAGAAAGCATCTAATATTATTGCTTTAAAACTATATACATACTAGGTAACATTGATTTATGTGTTACACTTTGTTCAGCTCAGTGCTCGGACTGCTAGGTCAAATGACAAACCGTCGATCCATAAACACTGTTATTGCCGCAACCGCAAATTGATTTGGTAACGGTTTGTTATACATTTTTATATTAATTAAATACCTAAGTTTATATTACTATTTAATAGTAAATTCGTTTTTCTTGTTATCATTGTTGTGACACATTTATGGATTTCAGATTTTCCTTTTTTATGAATGAAAATGGATCTTGACAGACAGGCAGACGAACAGCAGGACAACAAAGTGATCCGATAAGGATTAATTTTTACTTTTGAGGTGGAAGACCCTACATAGAATAAACTATTCGGCTAAGTGTGGGTTTATTTTTGTAACTGCAGAGTTTCTAAGTCAGTCTTTTAATTACTGTTTTGTATAAGTGACGGATGCATTACTAAAACTTGCTAACACGATTGACGAAAAAAAAACAATAATAATGTTTCATGACTTCATACACTTTACTGTCACTCGTACACCATTGTGAACATCAACGGTTAATAATCCACCACTATTACTCGTCAAAACTTGAAAATAAACACATAAATAATAAAATAAATGAAATGAATAGTCATTATTTTTTTTCCGCCATCTGCAGGTTCAAGCAAGCAACCTCCAATCAAGCAAAACGTATTATAATCACAAACCTGTTTGTTTTTGCCTTAGTGACGTCATACGACGTATAGGCCGCCATTGAATAATGTTTTAGCGCCAATTTTAAAAGTTGAAATAAAAACATCGTTTTTTTAGTTACGGTTAATCAAAAATATATTAATAAATGTTAGGTGTGTATTTCGTTGTCCTGATTAATTTAACATACATTAAAGAAAAAGGTCAACAACCCTATTGAATTCCTTATTGACTAAAACACTTAGATTATTTATCGAGTATTGAGACATTCTTACCGTTATCGTTCTCTCAGAAATGCGCGATATAAAAAGTAAGTTCATAAACTAAACCCCGACTACTGAAAACTAACGCGCCAAAATGTATGAAAGTAGAAAATATTATCTTGTCAAATTGTTATATTTTATATTTAAAAAAAACACTAACATTTTTACACTAACATGTTTTAATGTATTTAATTTCACAGTGATGTACAGGATAGCCTTAGTTTACAAATTATGATAAGTGGTACTATCACCATTTGTAGTTTAGACATTATGACAGAACAAATGAACATACATAGGTACCGGTCAAAATCACGACCCTCCGTTTCGCTTCGATGTCATCATCATCATCTCAGCCGTAGGACGTCCACTGCTGAACATAGACCCCCCCATATTTCCAAAAGAACCGGTTGGAAGTGGCCTGTATCCAACGTTGTCCTGCTACCTATATCAGGTCGTCAGTCCACCTTGTCGGTGGACGACCTACGCTGAGCTTGCCGGTCCGTGTCTCCACTCTAGAACCTTTCGCCCCATCGGCCATCTGTTCTGCGTGCAATGTGGCCTGCCCACTGCCACTTCAACTGGTTTATCTCCTGGGCTATGTCGGTGACTTTAGTTCGTCTACCGATCTCCTAATTTCTGATTTGATCACGTAGAGAAACCCCGAGCATAGACCTATGGAGAGCCATAGCTCGTTGTGCGACTTTGAGCTTGCTTATGTGGCCCATAGTAAGAGACCACGTTTCAGTGCCACACGTCATCACTGGTAACACACATTGATCAAAGACTCTTGTCTTGAGGCACTGAGGTATTTTTGACGAGAAGACTTCGCGAAGTTTCGGAACGCTGCTTAGACGTGGTCGGGTTAAAATAGTTTTACTATATTATATTTTTACATACCTACTGTAATAATACTTATAGAGTGATCGCACCGGACTCAAATCCTGAATAGACTTGTTGATCGTGATACACATATACATATACGAGTAATAATGTAGTAAGTACGTAAGTACTTAGCTTAAAATTGAAAAAGTTTGGTCTTCAGTTTTGCTTACATACGCAATGCCGTGTACGTAGTGCTAAAGGTGAATGAATTTAATTAGTAAAAAAGTTTAACTTACTGATAATCATAAGCATGATCAGATACCATCCAATGAGCACTCCATGGATCAGGGACAGTATGAACAGAATGGCGAGCTCTATCATCCATGTAAAGAAGCGGCACACCAAGTACTGCCTGATCGGTTCTGACTTTCGCTGTGATGACAGGAATTCAATTGGTTAACCTAGCCTAGAAATATTGGGGACCTAGCGTAGAAATCAGTAACACTCCATACTAATTCCATATACCTAGCTACTGATATTCGAAATGCGACAGTATAAATCCGCAGGACTGTTATGGATATCAGTTGTAATAACATTTAAATTGAAATCTATAAAAATGGTGGCTTTATGACACTTTTGAGCTCCAGTCAGCGACTTACTAACATTTCTGTTAACTGGAGTTGTCAAAACTGAATAATGAGAAAAATTAATAAAGCCGCCATTTTCCAAACTTTTAAGCGACAATTGATTGTAACCGAGATACGTAATTGCCCTGCTTGTTTGTTAGCAGTTGTTGTTATGTATCTCAGTTGCTAACAAATGTTGATTGAAATCTAGAAAAATGGCGGCTCTATGTCAGTTTTGACAACTACAGTAAGCAAATTGTTCGTAAGTTGATGACTGAAGCTGACAAAAGTAGCATAGAGCCGCCATTTTTTCAGATTTCAATCAACATTTGTTTGTAACTGAGATAGATAATAGCCATGCTGCGCTTTTGATGACTTAAGGGCTGAATGGATCGTAATGAAATTTGGCAAGGAGGTAGGTTGTAAACCGAGGAAGGACATAATATGATAATTTCATCATCATCATTATCATCTATCACCACTTGGTTAAAACCGCGGTGCGCAGCTAGTTACACTAATATTATAAACGCGAAAGTTTCTGTGTTGTGTGTGAAAGTTTTTTGTATGTGTGTGTGTTACTTTTTCACGCTCAAACGGACCAATAATAACACATTTTGATAAAATTTGCTGATGGTTTGATGAGGCTCTCGATAAACACATACTTAGGATAACTTTCAGCATAATCATTATCCATCACCACGGTTGAAACCACGGGGCGTAGCTAGTAATGTAGGTATGCGAAATTTATTTATTTATATGATTACTGGCAGAATGAGACTTCACAGTTTGTGGTGGTTGACCACCTATGATTATGCTTGATCATAGTCCAGTGCTGCGCCGAATTTTGTAGCATTATGAGTAGGATTCACACTTACTCACAGACAAACGACGTACCAGTAATATTTTAGTCTTAAGTATGATTAAAATTTCTAATATGTCATCATCTTAATAATCTATCTTAATATATGAAGGGACTCTTAAAGCCACTGACAGGCAGAAATGAGAAAATATACGCTATTGAGATGTGGTGTTGGCGCCGAATGTTAAGAATCCCCTAGACAGCGATTCGAACAAACAAATCGATCCTAAAAGAGCAATCGAAAACAACACAAGGCTATCTACTATTTGTCTTCAACGGGTACTGCAGTATTTCGGTTATGTACTCGTAGCACGCAGAATTCCTGACAACATGGAAAGATTAATTTTCACAGGAAAAATAGAGGGCAAAAGGTCAAGAGGCAGAAGCCCAACACGGTGCTTTCTGACCGGCCGCCTTATTGTCTAACTTGAATGAGAATGAAATATCACTTCATTCTCATTCCCATTGATGGTTCCAGCCAATAGGCTTGCAGGATTTCACCCAGAATGGGATTCAAATGTCACAACGAAGCCCATTCCCATTCTCCGTAAAGATAGACAATAAGGCCGCAGGTTTTGCAGCACCTAGATGTGCCGGTCAACGTACCTCTCCATAAAACCACAGACCGAAAAAGGTGGAGGGAAGCAGTTAGAAGAGTCACGATCCTCAACACTGAGAGAACGACTGAGGAGGAGGATATGAAGGGTATCTTTTCGCAGACGTGTCCATAAATTTACGAATTTAGCTTTATGACATACCTACACACGGTATTTGATACGTACATGATAAATCCCGACTGTGAGATTATACACAGCATAAGCAAACATAACAGCTTCTGTCATCAACAACGATATAAAAGCCAGGTATATATAGTATTCCTCCTGGTATCCAGATTTCATTTTGGTATTAGGAACTGAAAGAGGATAGTGGTCGAACGCTTTCTCTCTCTCGGTTAATACTTCTGGTATTGCGAGAATAGAAAATATGCCGAAGAGAAATGTACGAATCTGAAAAAAAACATGTCTGGTGAGTAACACTTTATCAGGCTTTAGTAGTCGATTGATGCGAGAATTAAATATGTGTATGGTTAGGTTTTTTTTTTAATTTATAGCCCAGCAACACTTATCTCACTCGATGGTCAGTACTATATCTTAACCGGATGGGTCGCAAATGGCACCCAGTCTGATGAGGGCACAGAACGCACGCCTTTGGCACACCGCCCATAAGACGAGCGTTGAAGACGATTCTCCGCAAAGAGAGAAGTAGTCAACTTACTCAAGGGCACCACTACGGTACGGACCTCGGCTTGAGCCGTCGTCGCCAGGAGAGAGGGGAGTCGGAGAGAATCGCCCTGGTACCTGAGTGTACCGCTGAGAGAGGAATGAAAATTCATTCTTGGACAGAATCTAACCATGATCTAATGTTTGCCTCGAGATCGCCGGTGAGCTTGGTGTCTTTCTGTAAAATGTATTGTCTATTTGAACATGCCTTAAGTATTACAACTAAAGAACTGCCATTGTCCCAAATTTATAGAGCGTCTACCATAGACTAAATATTTATATACGACTTTACCGAGAGAATGGCCAAAAAACTCGGGGTATGCGTTTCAAAGAATATGTTTTTAAAATTAATTCGTTTTATATTTAATAAGTAGAGAGATAAAGTAGAATTTCGAATATGAGCATAATTTTTATAGAATTACTTTTTAAAGCACTAACGCCTGCTTTAGCGATCTCAAACATTGAAATTTATAGAGAGAAAATAATATTTATAGAGAGAGAATCCAATAGAAGTCGCTCCGTCCCCGCAAGACGGTTAGTCAAATAGAGAGTTAAAATTCGATGCTCGGACCAGAACCTCGGTGGCCTAGTTGGTCAATGGCGTCTGACACGGAGAGTCAGAAGACGCGGGTTCGAATCCTGTCCGAGGATGGAAATTTTCTCTCTATAAATTTCAATGTATGAGCATAATTTGTCTAGTGGGTGGTTGCCTAATATATGCCTATAATAGGTTGTGCAGTGTAAAAACTGGATGAATTTCAACATATTCGGCAAGAACATTTGGTACCAAGAACGTATAAAGTTTTAGCAAATAGGTCTTGTCGAATTGAATATTTGGAAAATTATTCTGCATTTCGATGACCTGCAGATGGCTCAGACTCAGACTGCAAAAAGTTGCTGCTGATAAGGCTGTGCTTGCGAGGTCTACTGTTCGCAGAACTACTAGTTAGTATTGATATACCTATCATCATCATCATCATCAGCCTGTAACGTCCACTGCTGGACATAGGCCTCTCCCAAAGCGCGCCACTGAGTCCGATCTTCGGCTCTGCTCATCCAGTGACTGCCAGCTACCTTGCGCAGATCGTCGCTCCATCTGGCTGAAGGTCGTCCCACGCTACGCTTGCCGACACGTGGTTTCCATTCGAGAACCCGTCTATTCCAACAGGTATCGGTTCTACGACATACGTATACTAACTCGTAATGGTGATCTTAAGGCCCCTGCTGCTTCAGGTTGCAACTGCACAGTGAACTATAGTCTTCTACGTACACGCATAGACGAAACCGCTCGAGGAACCCGAAGCTGTTGCAACTGGCAACAGCTTCGGGCGGTTGGCGGTCGAGCAGTCGTCAGCCATACACTGACTGCTCGAGCTGTCGACTGCTCTCGCGCAGTTACCTCCACCCACGCTCTTTAGTCCACGTCGCACGCGGTTCACGCTCCCGAATGGAAATTGTTACTTGTTGAGCAGTTAATACCAACTGCTCGAGCAGTTACCAATGGCAGCTTCAAGCGGTTGACTATGACTGCAAGAGCGGTCCGTGTGTGTTGATCACTTGCTAACTGCTCGAGCAGTCCGTGTATATCGGTTCTAACTGGTATCTTTCAAGGACCACGAGTGTGACATTATCAAACACTAGTGCATCCATCTACGAACGTGTGTAATGTTGACCATAAAAATGCCTCATTACTCAATGACGACAGTAGTTTAGAAAGGTAAGGGAGAGACTTACTGAAGTCCACAACAGAATTGCAGCACTTCCACACCGTAAAGGGTAGAGCAACAAACATTTATTCACGGTCGGTAGAGACACATTTACATCAATGCACATTTTATTCAGTTTATATATATTACTTAGTAAGATCTAAAACGTACATAATAATTATAATAAAACATTAAAATTGAATCTAATCTAAGAGTAAAAATACATAAAATTTGTTGACACACGATTTTGTCCCATAGATAATATATACAACATAGAGTAAATTATATATAAGCAGATACAATTTTCTCTATGGATAATACTATATTTTTGTCCTTCATTAATGGCGTAATATATACGTATTACTTACGTAGTACCTACATATAATTGTCTGTGATTAATGGACTCTGGTTGTAGCCTCTCTGCGATTGTGTCTTTTTCATTCCTCAAATAAACTATGTAGGTATATATTATATGCCGGCACGTCACATGGCTGTTTGTGTATTTGTGTATTGGGCATATTTGGCCAACAAGTTGATTTGACAAAGTGTTGGACGTATTTGCCTATTTGAAAATAAGGCCAATACCAAATACGCGTTACTATGCGCTTGTTGGTTTTTCTAGGCACATCAAACGGATTAAATAAGCAAATAGTGCAACTACGCAAACAATTTGTCCGCACATTGGCCATATTCAGAAGCGCACGTGCCGTCGGTGCCGTACGGACGTGCAGTATTTTTATGTCTGTGTTGTGAGCAAAAATTGGAATTAAAATCGTGGACAATGGCGGCTCTATGTCACTTTTGAAAACTCCAGTAGGCAAAAATGTTAGCAAGTTGATGACAGGAGCTGACAAAAGTGACATAGAGCGGCCATTTTTTATCGATTTCAATCAACATTTGTTATCAACTGAAAAACATAATAGCCCTGCTGCTGACAATTGTTTCTGTTTGTTATATTTTGTCTGCCAAGTGTGAGTGGTCGTATTTGTATTTCGATGTTTGCATGAACATCGTATATTTTGCCAAACACAACCAACACCCAAAAGCGAACATAAATAGACGTGAAATGCCACCAATAGACAAATAGAGGTGGAATTCTGTAGTATACATATACGTGAAGTTGTACAGTCACTAAGTCGGTCGTTAACTCACTCTCTTACCACATTTTGTCAAAGCAGTGAATGCATAAGTAAATTATTCTATTGACAAGGAGAAACAATGTTTAATGATTATGGATACCTTGCTTGCACTTATGCATCGTCCTGGTTAGTTTTATTACACGCCAAAACTCGAGAAAAATTAAACCTAGAAAAAATAGTAGTTCTGCGAACAGTAGACCTTGCAAGCACATAGTCTTAAGCGGCAATTTTTCGCATTGATTCACAACCAATAGTTGAAATTCCTCTTTGAAGTCAGATACTCTCTGTGTGTACTAAATTTTATCAATATTGGTCGCTAGATAGCGCCACACGATACTTCGCTCCCCCTTTTTAGAAAAAAGTAACCCCCCCCCCCCCAATCAACGAAGTAACTTCAAGCGTTCGGTGACGATGACGAGCATAGAGGAAATTATATATAGAGACGCAAGTTCCATTCGCAAGTTACGTTCGCAAATTATTTGTAAAACACACAATAAACTTTTTTAGTATATATTTTAGTATAATACATAGGCACATAGGTAGTCATAAAAACCATCATAACGCCTAAAGAAGTTTTCACTTCAACACTACATCATCTATGACAAAGCGTTACGTGACGATGACGCGAGTTCGTTGATTTTTCTTCCACCCAAAACTATAACAAGTGCTCAACGCGCCTAAAGAAGTTTTAATTTCAAAAACTTATTAAAATTATACCAAGATTCGTCAAGATTGGTTGAAAAATGCGACCTGTACAGGAAGACTAACGACCACGAAAAAGAAATGATTAATATGTATTTATTTCCTAATTTAATTACTGTCTTTAAGAATCTGATTATCTGTGATACAAAATACCAGTTTAAATGTTTAATTTTAACAAGTTTATTCATATCGAACTCAAAATAAAAAAAAAAATTCAATGCACTTTGTCTTTTTTTAGAGATGAAGAGGTAGGTTTAGAATAAATTGCCTCATCCTTTTATTCTCTACGATGGAGAAAGCAATGTACAGCGAAACTGAAGTGGGGGCAATGAGTTCCCATTCACCGCCGGTGGCGACTGGGAATTTTTATTCCCATTTGCCTCCGGTGGCAAATCCCGCGGGGGCTACTGGGAATGAATGACAAATATACGGACAGATGAAAGCCAATTTGGCCAGTTAAAGCAGAGATGCTTCGCTTACTTCGCTCGATCGGTCAATAAAATCCATGAAAACTAGTTGTTAGGCAATGATTCCGATCACGGTGTAGGTTCCGGCCGAGATAATGACTGTGGGCGAGGTAATCAAGGTCATGATAACGATTCCCAGGTAAACACATTCAGACACCGAGCTCGCCGACGAGCTAGAAGCAAAAATTATGTCTTGATTAGATTCTCTCCAAATAGTCATAGAGTTAAAATTCATAGGGCCCACTTTCAACGGTACACTCATGTACCGGGGCGATTCTCTCCGACTCCCCTCTCTCCTGGCGACGGCCCAAGCCGAGGTCCGTACCTTAGTGGGGCCCTTGAGCAAGTCGCCTACTCCCCTCCTTGCGGCGAAGCGTCTTCAACGCTCGCCTTAGGCGGTGCGCCCTCTGCGCCTGCATCTGGCTGAGTGCCATATGCGCTCGCCACCCGTCCTGTGACGCTGTAAATGCCGGCGGAGGCAAACAGCATTAGCACGTTCTAAAAAAATCGTTAGGCAAAGGTGTTTTTGTCAATTTATTGACATTATGGATGACGTTTATTGGTGTAATGAAATGAATAGGTCCAACACCATGAAACAATAAAAGATGTTACATTCAGCTACAAAATAATACTTTTTTCACTACTCCTTTTTGAAAAAAAAAACATTTTTCGTTAAAAATCTTTATTTTGCCTTTTGACTCTGATTACGGGATCGATTGTCATTCACCGTCAATTACGATATCATCAAAATAGGAGAACATTTTTTTCAGTTGTTGGGGTGTAACTCAAAAACAGCTTGACTGAATTTAATGAAATTTAAATGGGACCTCGGAAGTATACTCTACCAAATAAAAAAAAGAATAATTAAAATCAGACTCCCTAAAAGTTATGTGTGACCATACATAAAAATATAAATACCTACACTACCAAAGACGAAAAAATAGTACATTGTTCACCGAGAGGAGAAAGTGACCGATTACCGTCGAGGGTGTCGTTTGAAGCCCGAGCCGTAGGCGAGGGCTTTAAAACACCCGAGATCGGGAATCGCACTTTCTCTCGAGTGATACATAGTGCTTTATACTACACCTACGAGGAAAATAAAAAACTAAATCTTTACTAATTGAAATTTATATTGAAATTGTTGCAGTTAGTGAAGCTTAATGTAACTCTTTTTCCATTAATGTTTGTGTTAAGTACCTATGGGTATGGTTAGGTAGAAATGACAACACGGGCGTTTCACAGCTAGCGGTGTAATCGACTGACGAGCGCGCGTCACGTATACACACATTACTAACATCCCTCCACCTTTAGACACAATGTTACCTCAAATAAAAATAAAAGGTTTTAAAACATAATAGGCTTATTAACTCAAAGTATGTTAGCCCACTAGAAAAACTTCTTATAATCTATCTTCTTGCGAGCGCGTTTCGGGGGAGCCGAGTTTGTGGGAATAGGGGCTGGTTCACTTGGCGGACTGTGGTCCGGTGCTGATGCACGGGTGGCAGAAGGCTCCGTAGATAGCGTTGTAGGCACAGGATCCGGTTCCGTCGGAGGCACGGGCGCCGTCGTTATCGCGGGCTCAGTCATCGGCTGCAGTATGACGGGCATCAGAAGAGCTGGCTCCCGGTCACCGGCGGAGGTCTCGTTACCGCTTGAGATCGACCGCTCAGCATTCTCATCAATATACCAATTCTCCCCTTTTAACTTCAAAAGTTGGTTTGTGTGTTTCTTCGTTATAGCGCCCGATTCGCTTATTTGTGTCAAGTATAAAGTTTTGCCTAGTTTTTTTATGATAGTACCTTTAACCCAGCATGGTTTCTGTACTTTATACACTTTCACTAATACAACCTCACTTACATTAAAAGTGACATTTCGTTTACCGCCGTAATACCTAGATTGCAAGCACTGTTTATTTTTAACAAACCCATCGAGTGTAGCATCACACGACGAAGGTTTCTGTAAAGCAATAAGATCTAATCTGCTTCGTAATTTCCGACCGAACACCAGTTCAGCAGGTGATTTGTTTGTTGTGCTATGAACAGAATTTCTGTAATTAAATAAAAACTCGTTTAGTTTGGTGTTCATATCCCTTTGATTACTACCCGATACAACGATATTTCGAATCGCTCGTTTTGCTACTTTAACGAAAGCCTCGGCTTGACCATTGGTGATGGGGTTGTAGGCGGGTGAAGTTATGTGCACGATGCTATTCTTACTACAAAATTGTTTGAACTCGTCGGACACGAAAGAAGTTCCATTATCTGAACATATAGTGTGGAACAGGCCAAATCTCGACATAACTTCACATAGTTTTTCAATGACGACTCGTGTACTGTAACCGGACGATACATCAAAACACTCTAACCATTTAGAGTATGCATCTACTATAATGAGATATGTTCGGTTGTTTATCGGGCCGAGAAAATCTAGGTGCACTCGGTACCAAGGAAGCGGCGGGAACGGCCAGGGCGCTAGGGGCGCGCGGGGCGGGGTGGGTCTCGCTTTCGCACATGGCTCGCACGCTCCTACGTAGGCATCAATATCAGCTGACATTCGTGGCCACCAAAACCTGTTTCTCGCCTCAACTTTCATCTTATATGTACCTATGTACCCGGAATGCAACTCATTTAATATTAGTTTACGATAAGAAAAGGGGATTATTAATTTATGCCCTCTGAGTAAACATGACTTTTCAACTGCCAGTTCTTGACGACACGAATAGAACGGCTGCAAATCTTTGTCAACTACTCTGTTTGGCCAGCCTTTTAGGACGTAATGACATACTCTTGACAAGTTCTGGTCTGTTTTAGTCGCTTCGATAATTTTATCTAAACTTACGAATGGCGTAGAAGATGGACCGAACACAAAATTAATATAAGTAGCTTTATCAATATGTGAGTCATCATTCTCACACGCTTCATTAGAAGTTGACCTACTGAGAAAGTCTGCAGAATTCATCGAGCTACTTACGTATTCAATTATAAAATTATATGAGTTTAGGTATATAGCGTAGCGTTGCAGCCTATTTGCTGTAACTTCTGGAACGCCTTTGTTAGGGTTGAAAATAGACAAAAGGGGCTTATGATCGGTTCTTAGAACAAATGGTATGGAGCGACCATATAGGTACTGGTTAAATTTGCGAACTCCAAATATAATCGCGGTCGCCTCCTTTTGAATTTGACTATAGCTTTTTTCGGCTTTAGTCAATGACCTTGATGCATATGATATAGGTCTTTCGGTTCCGTTTTCGATTTGGGACAAAATACAACCCAAGCCAGTGGAAGAGGCATCCACCGTGAGTATTATTTTTGCGTTAGGATTAAAATGAGCTAACGTTGCATCCGAAGACAACTCTTGTTTTATAAATGCAACTGCATTATCATGTTCTGCTTCCCAGTGCCAAGGGATATTTTTTTGCAATAATCTATGTAACGGACTTAAGATGGAAGAAGCGTTCTTGACGAAGCTTCTGTAATAGTTGACTAGTCCTAAGAACGATTTTAGCTCTGACACGTTTGTTGGAGTTTTAGCGTTCGAGATGGCCTTTACCTTATCCGAGCATTTGTGTAAACCATGCTTGTCGATGACAAAGCCTAAGTACGACACTGAATCTTGGAATAGGAAACACTTTTCTTTTTGTAGAACTAGGGTTAATGTTCTACTCGTCGACCATGTACCAACGTTCGACCAAAAGGTAAAAAAACGCCCAAAGTAAGAAATACCGACAACACTGAGTAGTGATTTTCATGTCAATTCATATGGCAACACTATATTGATCACCTGATCTGTAGATCCGTGTACGGCCGCTCCCTATTGGTCGTAATAATAATAATAATAATAATAATAATAATCTTTATTTGATATTTTTATCTTTATTTTATTTAATATTTGACGTTTTTTTGACGTAAAGATGGCTCCTGGTAAGTACTTGTCTGTTTTACTAAGAACATTTTTTATTGATACCTTGCGTAATCTTTATTCATCTTGAAAGTGTTACATATATTTATTATTTAAACATGACAGCGGTGTTAATGATGTACTAATCAACTAACTAAAAGCATTATTTCTGCATTTTCGATGGTCGTATGGTTTTGGTCGGCTGGTCGGCACTTTAGAGCCGAATTTTGAATAATTTCCCTAACTCCGACCAATGTGGTCGACTATTGGAAAAGACACCTAATGACAAAAGGGCTCCATATCTCTGATTTTAAATAAGAGTTGTTGTGTATGTACAGTTATTAAGAATTCTTAACCTTATTAGTGGTCGTTTTCCAATAGTGGACCAGGGTGGTCATCCATTGGCACTGAGAGGAAATTTGCTGATTCAATGCTTGACCATTTTTTGCTTTGTTGTGGTATCAAGGATTATTGTTTTTTTACACAGTCAAGAAGAAGGAAAATGTTAGAAATCTGCGCTACCCAGAGTCGGCCATGCAATCAGCTATAAAAGCAGTTCGCGAAGGTCGTTTCAAGTTAAGAGAAGCAGGACGACATTATGGTGTGCCACACAACACGCTTAGTAACAAATTAAAAGGTGAACATGGTACCACAAATGTGTCTCCTATTTTAAATGTACAAGAGGGTAGATCCTCACCCTGTCAAGATTGTATGCCTCCGTCTCCCTCCATTATGAAAACACCAGCTTCACCTATAGACTCCACTACGTGTAGTTCACATACGACCCCTGAAGTAAAAGAACAGGAAGCTAGCGCCATTTATAACCAACAGTATTTTCCTCTGAGTCCCTTTATTAATAAAGCGCCATCAGCAGCTTCAGAAAATAACTCCACTAGGCGTATCTTAGACAACTCTCCAAAAACAAACTCATATCCACAATCACAAAGTTCTGTATCAACAAACGAGAGTAATTTTTCATCGACAGATAAATCTTTATCTGATAAAACAATCGATACGACAAAAATCACTACCAATTCTAAATTATTGCAGATAATGGCACAGAAACAGAAACAGATAAGTCCCGCATTTGGAAATCACCTTCTGTTTCCATCAGATTCGCCAATAAAGAAACATACCAAAGAACGTTTGCCTTTAGCAGTTTCATCATCAGCATTTCGTGAATATTTTAAAATAAAAGAACAAGAGAAGGATAGAAAAACTGAAGAGGTAGAGAAAAGAAAAAGAAAACGCGAGGAAATTAGAGCCAATAAAATTCAAAAAGCACCAAAAGCGAAAAATTCTAAACAACTCAGTGAAAGAAAATTGACAAGCACAAAAACAAAAAGACAAGCTATATGGAGTGATAGTGAAACGGAAAGTAATGAAGACAAAACATCAGAACAAGACGGGCGAGAAGTAAATGAAAGTACTAATTCCGATTCCGAGAACACACCTCTCAGCAGAAATAATACAAAGAATCTATCTAAAGGAGACTATGTCATAAGAACGTACGAAGGAGAATACTTTCCGGGAGTGGTGGAGAAAGTTGATCAGCATTGTTTTGAAATAAGCACAATGACTTTTTCCACGGGAAACACTTTTAGGTGGCCCGAGAAACCAGACAAAATATGGTACTCTGGAAAAGATATAGTAGAGCGTATAGATACACCAGTATTAACCAACAAAAGAGGTTTTTACCTGATCAAAGAAATGTCTAAATTCCTGCCTTTTACTGTTTAGGTCGTAGGTGCTCGTAACTTTATGATATCGTAAATTCTTACGTATTTTTTAATAAATACGTAAGAATTTAAAAAATACGTAAGATTTTAAATCTTTTGATAATTTTAGTTTTTTTTTCTGTTCTTACTAGAAACGAAGTTGTGATAATATTTTAAGTTTTAACTAGGTACTTATAAGTAAAAATAAAATATGAACGGTTAGATAGTTTTATGAAGATTATCACAATTAACAGTTAATAATTAATTAATTAATCTTCCAATGTTTGATCTCGATCGGTCGACTAAGTCATTAGATATAATTTATTGAATACAGATTTAGTTTAAAAAATATGTTTTAATGCTATTATATAATTATAATAAACAATTCATTAGTAACTCATGTTTTAATTTACATCTATTGCCCTTATTAACGCTTTTGTTAGTGGTCAGCTAATAGAGCATTGCCTGGTCAGGCATTGGTTGGTGATGGTCGAGGGATAGTACATTTCGACTTTTTATTTTTTTTGGTGCATGTACTAATAAATGCTGTTTGTAAAATAATACGATGTATATAAGTCATCAGAGTAAAGCCCAAATAATCATTGAAAATACTGAAATGTATCATTGGTAAATTACTAAGTGATGATAATGAATTTTAAAAGTTAAAAATCTCTTAACTGGTCCACGAATGGAACATTAACATCCCGCGTTTTGCAACCTCGTGAACACTTCGTGTAGCCTCTTGTTGTGAAGAACGTTTGAACGAGCTGTGATTAAAATATCATCCTGAAAAATCAGGACGCCATCTAAACCAGAGAGAATAGTTTCTATGGTTTTTTGGAATATCGCTGCAGCACTGGAAAGCCCGTACACTAGTCTAGAGAATTTATATAACCCCTTACTTGTATTTATACAAGTTATCATTTGTGATGCCTCATCTAATCTTAACTGGGCATAGGCCTCCGACAGGTCTAATTTTGAAAATTTCTCCCCGCCGTGTAGTTTCGCAAAAAGCTCCTCTATGCGAGGCAGAGGATATTTATCAATAACAAGCTGTTTGTTGAGAGTGACTGAGAAATCTGCACAGAGTCGTATACTGCCGTCGTGTTTCAGTACCGGAACAATGGGGCTGGCGTATTCAGAAAAATTTACCGGCGCTAAAATACCTATACCTACGAGTCTGTCTATCTCCTTCTCTACCTCCGCCCGTAACGCAAAAGGTACAGGTCTAGCTTTATAAAATATGGGCTTAGCATCCTGTTTAAGTGTCAAAGTAACATTTGTGATCTTACAACAACCGAGCTCATTAGAAAATAGCTGGGGATATTTTTTAATGAATTCGCCCATTACGTTACACGAGTTGACTGACAAAATCTGCAAATTAAATTTCGCGAAAAAATCTCGTCCTAATAATGGAACTCCTTCGGTTTGAGCGACATAAACATTTAGGTCATGAGACTGTGATTTATAGGTTATGGGTAATCTAATGAAACCGTATACCTTAATACTTGTTCCATTGTAAGCACTCAAAAAGAGATTATTTGGGCAAAGTTGGTGCCTCACAAAATTACTTTGGTACATTTTCTTCGGAATAATCGTAATTGGTGAACCGCAATCCAACTCAAAGTCAATTGGTACCCCGTCAACAAGGACACATTCATGCATAGGTTCCCCGTTAACTGTTCTAATATGAGCGATTATAGACTTACCGTCGTCACTAGCTACCTCGTCATTATTGTTGCTACACTCAATGAAGTTATGTTTGACGCACTTTTTAGGACACACTTTCCTTAAATGACCTTTCTCCCCACTTATGGTACACTTATACTTGACGAACTTGCATGTTGATACGTCGTGGCCCTGGAAACCACAGGCAGTACAGTGTAGCGATGGATAATGAGACCTACGAGGTCCGTTAGAAGCGCGGACAGGTGTTCGGTCGGAAATTACGAAGGTTTCTGTAAAGCAATAAGATCTAATCTGCTTCGTAATTTCCGACCGAACACCAGTTCAGCAGGTGATTTGTTTGTTGTGCTATGAACAGAATTTCTGTAATTAAATAAAAACTCGTTTAGTTTGGTGTTCATATCCCATCCTCGTCGCCACTGTTAAGTACCTATGGGTATGGTTAGGTAGAAATGACAACACGGCCGTTTCACAGCTAGCGGTGTAATCGACTGACGAGCGCGCGTCACGTATACACACATTACTAACAGTTTGTTTGAGATGTTTGCGATAATGTAGGAGGAATAACTGGCTGCGCTGTTGGCACTGCGCTCGTAGAAGGCTGTGGTGCCAAAGGGGCAACTGGCTGCTGAGGGGCATCTGGCATCGCCGCGCTCGTTGATGGTTGAGGAGATGAGTCTTGATGCACATTAATCGATCCCGATATTTGGTTATTTATTCGTGTTTTGTTTTCTACGGAATTCTCTATGTAGCTTTCTGCAACAGCGGACGATTTCCAACCACCGTGACGTTTTATTGTGGTTAAATCAGCACCAGTATTGGCAAGAATAGTCGCTGAAGTTCTGCGAAAGCAGTGGCCAGTGTATTCTAGTGGATTGAGTAAATTAAGGTACGAAGCTATTTCTCTTGGCACAGTACTTATTTTGTTTTTCCCAATTACTTGTTTCGTACATTTTTTGTTTTTATATTGTAGTAAAAACCGATTGGTTTTGGGGTCACTGGGGCGAATTTCGTTATATTTCTTCACTATCTCATAAAATAAGCCCGATATAACAAATGATCGCTGAATTTTGGTTTTTGTGTTAGGAATATTGACGATTATTCAATTTTCGAGGATTTCGATATCGTCTGTTGTCATATCCACAAGTTCTTGCGAACGACAGGCCCCATTTATTTACTCCTAAAATCAAAATAACCTGTAAACAAAAATATCAAACATGAAAACCTAGTAGATTTCTACTCATAAATAGGTACGTAATAAATTTTAAACCAGTGCATTTTGTTCATAAACTTACCTTCATCAACAAATATTTGTCATCTGGAGCATTCTGCAAAAAGGAATAAACATCCTTGTAGTAAGCACTTTTGATTTCTTACTACGGAATCCCTCCGACTTTCTTTTCAGAAATGCTGTAAGTTTTTTGTATTCTTGAATATTTATGTCGTTTCTTGTCAATATAGTACTTTTCAACATTGAGTACATAGACCATAACGTACTTGGTTTGTATTTTTGCGCTTTTTCACTGAAATAAGCTAGCAAAACAGTTTCAGAAAAAGATGCCGTATTTTTTTAACTTTTCCATTGCAAAAAATCGTCATAAGTTTTATTATATTTTTTAATTGATTTCTGTGGTAAAAGGTTATCAATCAGTATTTTTGATGTTTCCTTCAACTGCGGCGGAGTTAAAAAATCTTCATCATCACTATCACTACTTATCATTTTGATAGTTTTATTTTACTTTTCTACGAAAACTGAATCAAACAACACACAAATTGAAAATGGCGCCAATGGCGTCTGCAATTTTCACATGTTCTTTTTTCAAATTGTTTGACACCATCCAACACACAGCTAGTGGCCAGTGTCATTTTGCGAACTTGGAGATAAAAACTCACTGTAAAAACTTTTTGGCTTTTGATATTTAGGTTACCAGCGCATAGTCTTACCCAAAATTAAAAAAGAAAAACCACGTAAGAAATGGATTTTGGAAATGGATTGAACAATATGAAGTAGTAGTCCCAAATCTGTATAACAAACTTTGTATTAATAATATAGTGTGAATAAATGTACGAACAATGATATTAAAAAGATAATTTTAACGTGGCTCAACAGTTTAGATTACGATGATGTTGAAGAAATGTTATCAAGTTTTTATTTTTAATCATTGTACATTTTATTATTTTGGTTTATTACTGTTATAGTAAAGTAATCCCCCTCCCCATCACATTCATACACTACATACACTCCAATACACACACTCATTACACTACTTACATAAATAGGTACACGTTACACACTACACACACATTGTTTTAAAATAATCTGTATTTAAAACCAAAAATAAAAATATTGTATCTACTTCCTCCTCCTTGCGTCGTTTCCCTCAATGCTGAGGGTCGTGACCCCCTCCACGGAATATCTTCTCTTTGATGAACTTACGCCATCTGGTCCTATTCTCGGCGTCGTGAATGGCTTCGTGTACTTGTCTGTTGAGTGTTGTACGGATTTGATCAGACCACTGCAATGGACTTCGCGCTCTTGGTCTATTTCCCTCGACTTTACCAGTAACGACAAGTTTCTCGAGATTGTCACCACTCTTCCTAGCAACGTGACCGAAATACTCAAGAACTCGCTGAAGGCAGTTGGATGACATAACCTCGTGGTTATTTTGAGGTCTTTTAGTATCGGCACATTTAACTCCGCTGTTGCCGGTCCCAAGCCCGGATGAAAAAGGAGGAGGGTTGGCATGGCAGAGACTAACGGCCCGTCCCAATAACCTATCTATCGCCGGTTTACCTTACTAGAGTTAGATATTTAACACTATTTGTATGGACGTTATGTCAAATTTCTATCGGTAGTAAGGAAAACTGTGGATAGATAGATTATTGGGATCCCCCATAAGCCAGCTGTAAAATGGTCAACGCCGAGCATCGGGAGGCGATCAATTACCCCGACAACTTTGTAGCCACCCTTTGTAGTGCTAGAGCACAGAGCGGCAGCAGTGGGCGTGAGGAACTAAATACCCTCTAAAAGTCTGAGAGTGGAAGGACACGGGTACCCACCACTTAACTTTTCCCAAGAAAACTCCCACAAATGGAAACTTGTATCTACTTATGACATATTTATAGAGATAAGTCTTTCATGAGAGAGGCCAATGGCTCCTGTAACACAGTAACTCTAGTTCGGGAGCCTATGGATTCATTAAATTTGTATAAATTTTTTTATGTCAATAAAAATATTTTGTGTTGTATTGTAAATATACGCGTCGATTGAGAACCTCCTCCTTTTGTTTGGAAGGCGGTTGAAAAATATACACACGACCTGTCTAATTGAAAACCTTCTTTACTTTTGTGTTTCGAAGCAAAGCACAACACAACATTACAACGGAAAAGTTGAAAAATTACGCACTGCAACTATTTATAGATAACATTACCGATGTACCCACTTTGTTATCAAATTCTGGAACTACCGCTTCTCCCACGTTTGTGGGTTAAATCCCAGATTTAAAAAAAAACATAATACAAAAGAAAATAATTCACAACAACTGTTAGTCATCCCAGCAAAACAGAAGATGTACAAAAATACATGATAACACAACGAAACCCGATAATTTTAAAAGGTCAACATTGTGATAGATAACAGTGAATTCAACGGAGATATAGGTATATCTCCGTTGAATTCATTATTAGTTATTATCTATAGTATATACTTATTGCAGCTATTTTATGAATAGTTTAAGATAAGAGCCATTGATATTGACATCATAGAGCAATATAATTTACAGGGTACTTAGTTATTTTATATTGTACAAGATGCGCTCCGTGGTTTTACTCCCGAGGTGGTGTACGATCATGATGATGAAATATAGCCTTTGTCACTCAAGAATATTGTAGCTTTCTACTGGTGAAATCATTTTCAAAATCAGTAATGTCGTTTCATCCATTGCAAACAAACAAACAATCAAATATTTCCTCTTTTTAATATCAGTAGATTTATTACAGGGTAATTTTTCAAAGGGCCAAATGTCTTAATGATTTTTATTAATTTTATTGTAAATAAATTCCAAATACAAAGTCCATAAAATAATAAGTGTTCAAAATAGTTATATAGTACTACTAGGAGTACCTTCTACGAGTACTAGTCATTAGCTATCCCACCAGCAACTTCTCCTGCTTCACCCCCTCACAGATAAATATCCAAAAATCCTTCCAAAGGGATGCTTTTAACATAAAAGGCACAAAAGTCAAAATTTTAAGTTTGTTGCCTAAGTGGTTTAGGCTCTACGTTGATGAATCAGTCATCCAGGACAAGTAATTTTAATTATATGTATAGATAATCTTCGTCAGTTCATTAACGTTTGTACATGAGCCGTTTCTTTTATAGATTCAGGCATAAACCATCACGCGATGCCAGCAGTGACATTGGCTGGATAGACTAGTTAGTGACCAGCGCTATAGTGTTGCTTTAACTCCTTCATGTGTAAAGTTATTACGTACACACGGGATGTAGACCTCTGGTAGACTAAAAATGCGGGTGGCTGTAAAAAAAAGGAGCAGACAAAACGTTTCAGTCTACCCGTCAACATGGTGCATGTGATTGTGGCGAAATATCCAAAACCCCAAAATGTATTAAATCATGATCAACGAGTACATCCCGTGAGTACTAATTATAATCTAATTATAAGTATAACTAAATATAACTATAAGGTTCGAATCCCGTTCGAGGATGTGAATTTTTCTCTCTATAAATTTCAATGTTTGAGATCGCTAAAGCAGGCGTTAGTACTTTGAAAAGTAATACTATAAAAATCACAAGGGTTGCGATAAATAATGCTTCTTTCGGTTGGATAGTACTGTCGAAACTGTTCAATAGATTTCGCTCCGTCCTCGAAAGACGGTTAGTCAGATAGAGAGTTAAAATTCGATGCTCGGACCAGAACCCCGGTGGCCTAGTTAGTCAATGGCGTCTGACACGGAGAGTCAGAAGACGCGGGTTCGAATCCCGTCCGAGGATGTGAATTTTTCTTTCTATAAATTTCAATGTTTGAGATCGCTAAAGCAGGCGTTAATGCTTTGAAAAGTAATACTTTACTAATTATGACTTATTTATAAACGCACGTCATGGTACTTCTACACGCGCTAAATATAATCTAGTGACTGACTTTTTGCATCAGAAAAGTGCCTGCTCTCAACCTATTACATGTACTGACTATAACTTAATCATTAATGCAGTACTAACTTTAAATTGTAACAGTGAATGCCTTTAATTTTTTTTATTGCTAAAAATAGGCAGACAAGCAGGCGGCCCACCTGATGGAAACTGGTCACCGTCGCCTATAGACGTTTGAAACAAACACCAAGGGCGTTGAGACTTTAATGACGCCCTTTTTAAACAATGCTGTACCGAAACGCAGAGGGAAAACCTCGTTGGGAGGCTTCATTAAAATTTTTTGTTTGTACGCGGAGTAAATGTCAGCCTTTGAAACGCCCCATGAAGTACCCAATTGTAACGTACTATCCAGTAAAACGTCCTCTTCCATAAAAACATCTCTATCGATGAGATCAAACTGACATCCGATCAAACCCTAACTTCGCCAACACTCTCATGCACATCCCAAGAGATAACGAGTTGACATACGTATGTAGCCAAAGCAAAACTGTAATAGAATCTGTGGCATTGCTACTATCGCTTTAACTGTGGCTGTGAGGTCCGTTTATTAGATAAAAGGTCGGACGAACAGTTTAAATCGCCAGTTATTCCAGTTAAGAGCACTCTGACAAAATATCCATTTTGTATTCAAATATTATATAGTGTTGTTTTCAAAATGTATTGTGATTGGCCTGAACTTGGACGGTGCTGCTTTTGCTTGCCCTTAAGGAAAGGGGTGTTGATATTTGGATATGCGAGTATTGTAAGTTTTAACGATTTAATTATGCTCTTAAAATCACGACATAGGAATAAGGCTACACATACATTACTATTCTTCTTAGTGTAACTGTTTTGAAATGCATCGTTATGTAATTTATGTAACAAAATGACTAGGTATTTGGGCATGCGACAATAAAGGTGTTTTTTGTTTGTTTTTAAATACGCCTGTGTCAATCCCAGAAATGTTGTGGATAAATATACATAACTATAGGTATTCCTTTTTATCACGGCATAGAAGGATATAACCAATTCTTTTGTTGTCTCATGCATGACTCATCGGTGACTACGTTAAGAAAAGAGATGCAGATACAGACAACTCGTTTCATGGTTAATCACATTTTGCCATAGAACCAACCAATTTGGTTATTGATTAGGTCGCATTTGACGTCCGTTGTTGCAATAGCACCCAAAGCATTCAGCAAGCCCGAAGTTCTGCTCAGCACTGCACTGCTCTTATAGTAGACATAATAAGATATTTTAATGTCAAATATATAGTCGAATATCTCGACCGGTTTCGTGACCGTCCGGGCCACTTCTTCATGGAGTACTTGCGCACCCGGCTGCGTTCGCTCTAGTACTAAACCGTCAAAATAACATTAAAATGTAATACTTACGAAAGTTTCAGTTAAGTTATAATAAGATATGTCTACTATTATTTATTCTGTGATTTAATTCTTATCCCAGTAAGTTCTTTGACCAGTAAATTCTTCGGACAGTTATTTTTTGTAGAGTAATTTATCTTGCTCCGATTTAATAAAAACCCAATCTAAAGAAAAGCTTGAGTATGTACTACCTTGGCTAGTATTGAGTCAGAAACTCTGTTCAAGTATTGAAACCCACAAAGTCACCAATCAGCCCTATATATTGATTAGTGGCCCGAGCACGAACATTTGCTAAAGTGTAACGTAATCGTATCGTTGACGTCTTCAGTACAAACTATCATTTATCTAGTACAACTGTGGCACAGATAACTCATAGTTTGTATACGTCAACGGTACGATGACGTTACACTTTAGCAAATGATCGTGCTCGGGCCAATTTAAAAATGACAAGTCTAACTCTACTGTGTTTTAGATTACCCTTCAAAAAAGTCTTGTAATCGGCTTAAATTAACATGAACTCGAAATCCCCATTTTAATATCGTACGTACAGACTACAATGAGTCAAGCATTCTGCTTCTCTTCAATCATGCAGACTGCGAAGAAGAGGGACTCTTTACCTGAGTCTGTGTTTTCCGAGAAATACAATGTCTGTGTCTAGATGTCAATAGTGAATAAGTTAGAAATATTCAAATTATCAACGGGATAATTATCATATATATTTTCTATGAGTTTCCGATATGTCGGCACTGTTGCAAGTGCCATGATCACGGATAAACTGAGGAATTGCAAGTGGGTGAATGTTTACGAGCAGACGAAACGAAACCCTCTTCCGTACTCGTTTGTTTTGCGAGGCACCACTACTATTGTTCGCACTGTTAGTTTTTGATTTATCTCGACACACAACACTAACCGTATCAGCTCGAAGTGGTACGTTTTTGTTTTTACACAATCGTACCACTGGATTCCAGATATTCGACAGTTGAAAACCATCCTCACGATTGACATTTTTGAACTTTGATTTCAATCGCTTCTCTGACGATTGGGATTGGTAGGTATGTAGTGGCGCTCTGTCGAAAGTATCCGAGAGTAAATAAGTGTCTTCTAGACAATTGGCCATTAGATCAGGGGACCTAGCACGAATAACTGCGTAAGTGTAAGGCAATGTATCGTTCACGTGAAACAGTCAAACTGTCATTTATCTAGGGCAACTGTGACACAGATAACTCACAGTTTGTCTGCCGAAGCGTGACGTGTTGACGCTTACTATACGAATACTTTTTGCAAATTATTTGTGCTACGGCCTCAGAAAAATTTGCGTAAAAGTAACGTAATCGAATCGTTGACGTATACAGTACAAACTATAATTTATCTAGAACAACTGTGGCACAGATAACTCATAGTTTGTACTGTATACGTCAACGATACGATTACTATACACTTACGCAAATTTTATGTATACTCGAATATAGGGTCAAACGCAAGCCTATATAAAATAATAAAAAGAACCTTTCTTTCCTTACAGTTCTTCAGTGCATTTATGATCGGACTTCACAGTTACTCAATACACCACTCTGTTGTAAGTGAAGTATCATACGGAGATGCACGCATCATGAACTTCCCAGCAGAACTGAGCATCACCATCTACTGTGCTGAAGTGATATTTGATGCTATCCTCATCTATGGAGCGCATATGGTACATATTATTTTGCTTAATCGACCATTCCAACTGGCTGGACCACAGGTCTTCATGTTAGTGACAGGAGTTTGGGTCATAAAGGACTTTTTATATCAATTGGTGATGATACGAGCAAGTCGCTCGCCTGATGTTAAGAGCCACGTTTGCTCATAACAGTTCAACGCCATTCAGGATTTTAAACTACAACAGCTCAAAACCCTGCATTACAAAGCACTGCGCTCGTCACACTATTATATCTTTTGCCGTGTAATTTCGCTGGAAACATTGCCTTTCATACTTAAACACAGTAATTGTTGCACACTACTGCAATAAGATTAAAAACCTAGCATATACCTACTTCCCCGCAGGTGGTCTCTGCAAGAGTCCTAGCATTACCAAGCACGGGATGCGTATAGGCTAGTGCTCATACGAGTAGATATATATTATATACGTATCTACATATGTATCTGTGCTAGTGCTAGTGTCTAGCATGACACTTTGCGTAAGTAATTGTAACGTACTAGTACCTATTGTTGATGTATACAATACAAACTATCATTTATCTAGTACAAGTTCAATACAATCTTTCAAGTTCTCCACAGACTACACGCAAACACGGGTATAATCCGAGGGGAGCGGTCCATGAGTGATATTCAATGTTGTATAAACACTGTGACACACTGTGTTGCCATTACTTCCACGAATATACTGCTTTATATAACTGTGTCACAGTTAATTCATACTCATACATAATTTCATATACGTTCGTGCAAATGTCGCCTAAAGTATTTGAAAGCCTCTTGAAGTGTCATCGAAGGTCTTCATTAATTTCTTTTGCATCTTCCAGAAATCTGTGATGCTCATAAAAGCATACTACTACTTCGCTCTGACGACCACCATAGCAATCCTGACCCTACAAATCATTAACCTGTCAATGGTGGAAAAGTTTTACTTTGGTATGGCTGTGGAGCTGATGACCTTCACTTTCGCTGGGTTCTGTAAGTACCATTTTTATTTTCCACAGACTACCAAAAAAATAAATAGTCTAAGTAGGTGAAAATCAAACGGTAACTGAAGTAAATAATTACGGGTAAAGATTAAATCCAAACAGACCGAAATAAAGAGATTTTAAAAACAATCGATTATCAATATAATTAAGATTTATTATTACTGCCAGTATAAGGGCATTACTTATAAACGCTGCTTAACTTTAAATGACGTTATTTAAAAGGGTGCAAAGGAAAATAGTTCTGAGCTATACTAAGGTACGTTATTTAAATTTAAGCAGTTCATAAGTAAAGCCGTGTGTTTTATAAGTAACTAGCGACTGCCCGCGGCTTTGAGCGCGCGTAGTATAACCTCCTGTATTTTCTTGCTTTTTCTATCATCATCTTTTCCTCACAATAGTAACACAACAAAAAAGATTAGCGAGATTTTTCCATCCCTTCTCACGTTATAGTGTGACCAGGAGAAATAGGGGTTCATTTTTATATACCTATGTAGATAGCAATGAAGAGACTTTTGGAAACGTCAAAATGAGATTCTTTCATCATAACGTTTATTTCAGTAATCATTATTTTCTTTTTGTGTTGAACCTTATGTAATTTAATGGTAATACTATTTAAAATTATATGACTTAATGATGATTAAGTTCCTCTCAGGCGTTCTATGGGGGAGGCCTATGTTCAGCAGTGGACGTCTTCCGGCTGATAATGATGATGATGAAGTTCCTCTTTGTAAATACTATTATACATATATACAGTTCCCAATACACAAATAACTCTACCCATACGTTTAATAATTATTGTGACTGCAATACCTCTTGCTTGATAATACACTCGTAGTGATCACAATACGAAATCATCATCATCATCAGCCTGTAGCAGTCCACTGCTGGACATAGGCCTCTCCAATTGCACGCCACTTAGGTCTATCTTGGGCTTCTCGCATCCAGTTTTTGCCAGCCGTCTTGCGCAGATCGTCACTCCATACGAAATAGATAGAGCATAAAAATAAATCTTTTCATAGTCAACCTACGTTGGTGGTTTTCGCATTAGACTTGTTCACCCTTTCGGTTTATTTCTAGGCCTACGCTATTTGTTCGGCTGTCTGCCCACCTGTCCATCTGTGACTATATTTTGGTCTAAATTAACCCTTTGCGTCCCAGAGATGTCAATATACGTCAGTTTAATTCATAAATCTTTTGTTTTAATTATTACGGTATAGGAAGGATTAAACAGTTGTCTTTTTACCTTCAGGTATGCAACTATACCTGATCACCATAGTTCGGAGTCTACTGAAAAAGATGGAGATGTCAGGACCTCATGCGTACAACAATCAGCTCCACCAGATAGTGACATCAGGAGAGTTCAAAGCTGATACGAACGGGATTTACAACAATACTACCGCTCCTGCTGAAATATAACACAATCAAGACTGATTATTTTTCACTATATATAAGACAATACCTATCATCGCTTTCAGTGCTTTTATTTATTTAAGTCGAGGCTATTTATTATATTTTTGTTTTTAAGTTTTTATCACTGGAATCCAGTCCACTGAATTATCAGATACATTTTAGACAATAGGCCTAAGCAATGTTGGTAACAGTTTCGTTTTGTTAAAATGCCACCCAACTAATTTAGGTGCTAAGCCGATCGTTCACCGCCAACTAAATTATGTTAGTATAACTTAGCTCACATAGTTAAGAGTATAAACTTAGAGTTACTTATCGGGCGTATTTTGCGGTGGACGCACATGCATGAAAAACAGGTTCAACTATGTGTATAGTTGAACCTGTATTACTTTTAAATAGACTGAACATATTAAATTTAGGCTAAGTATTCATTTAAATCGAAATAAAAATTTGACTTTGCAATTTTATGCAAGAACAAACAAGTAGTCCCCACTCTTCAGATTGCGCGGCCCACGCGGTCTTGTAGTGATCATTTTTGTACATTCCATCTGTACTGTATATTTACTACCTATAAAATAGAATTTCATTTAAACATTACATTGTTAGTAATTAAAAATTAAATAAAAAAATAATAATAATAACTATCTAATCTATAAGCCCCATGGTGGGGGGAAAAGTGGCCAAAACGCTGGCGGCATTGCCACGCTGGATGGCAATGCTAAGTTTTTGCCCAAAATAGGCGCCAGCATTTCAGTCACCCGAGGCGTCAACCAAACGTTGACTACACAAGTTACTAAACTAAACAAGTTGAGAGCGGACGGCCCCCATGGGCCTAAAGTTTCGACCCCGAACGGCACAAACATGTACATTCTGTCTAAATACACATATTTATGACGTTTGAGGTCTTCCGCTTTAGACGCGGCAGCGCCAGCCCGATCAATCGTCCCAGGGAGATGAGACGGCGCCAGTGTGTCTACACATGTAGCATCCCAAACCAGGGGCTGTCCCATCTTCCACGGGACGATAGTCATCCCATCTGGTAAAATTCAATAAAGTATTGAGTATTGAGTATGTGAGCTAATCTAAACTAACTCAGTTTAGTTACCGAACCGTTAGAACCGTCTAACGTTATGGTGAACTAATATTAAGATTTATTTATATGGCAGCCTAGTTCAGCTACTGGTGTCGATTCTGTAAGCATTCGCTTAGCTAAAAATCTCTAAATTATGGCAGTACTTAATCCAAATTAGTATAACACTTTCGAATGATAGCACATACATTAGATATTTCTCTTCAGTTGTGGGCATTTAGACAGTTTACGGCCCGTCCCAATAATCTATCTATCGCCGGTTTACCTTACTAGAGTTAGATATTTGACACTATTTGTATGGACGTTATGTAAAATTTCTATCGGTAGTAAGGAAAACTGTGGATAGATAGATTATTGGGTCATTTATTACCTATTAGTCGTCACGTAACTTAGTGCTCCCTAAACTAAACATAAAATGACCCAAAATTTAATAGAATAATCCTATTTTTAGTGTGTGTAATTCTAAGTGATAAATGATTTTGGATTTTATTTTGAACATAATAAGGACCACCATAATACATTTTAGTTCGGTAGTTTAGTTTAGTTTTTTGAACAAGTGAATCGCATACCTGTCACGTAACTGTCAACTATCTTGATAAAACTATAAAATAGTAAATTGGCAGCAATTTCATTCATTACTTTTATTTACTAACATTCAATCAATAAATTAGCACACGCGCTATCTCAACGCTTAAGACGATTTTCATGTTGCACATAACGAAATTGTCGTCAACGAGTGTTGATGACAAGATGTTGCAATAATACTTCATTTATTTCGTATAAATGTATACTTAGAATATTGCTACGACGAGAGCTCGTAGCACCTTGTATGCTACGAATACATATAATTGTCTGTGGCTACCAGTGGCTACGAACAAACTAATTCTAGTTTTCTAATGTAAAATTTGCAAACAAAAATAAAATCGGGTTTGAAAATTATCGTGAGTAATGCAAACTACAACAATATAAACAAACCCTCATTTGATATTATGCCGGTTTAAGTTAATGCTAGGAGATCACGACCTACCGCACTAAAAATCTGCCGTGAAGTTTCATTTTCAGTAAAGTGTACTTTGATCTCAATATCTAAGTGGAAAAGTAAAATTATTGGCAGATTCACGGCAAACAATATTCATGGCGTAGAATCTATAGTAAGGCTTAAGACGCGGTCCAACTCCAATTTTAAAATAATTTACGATGCTTTACGTAAGGTTGAAAATCACTCGTTAGATTGGACGACGTAATGCGATAATGCGTTAATTTTGTACGTATTCTTTATTTTTTATTCTTTATTTCGATATATACTAACACAATTGAAAAAACTGCTGGTTATTACTTTAGTACTATACATTGGCTAAGTATTACCTAAAAAAAAGTATAGTGTTATCGCTGAAAATTCTGAGAGTTTGGACGTGAAAGTTTATTTTTGTGGACCTATTCAGGATATTATTCTGCTGAAAGAGAGTTATATCTATGAATTCTATACGGTTATTACTCTTTTCCCATTCTTTTTCTAACCTTTGTATTTTTTTATAATATACTACCGATCTGATTCGTTACACTAGGCGTTTAAAAATTTTGCTTTTTCTTTAATCAGGGTACGAGCGCGCCTTAAGAATTATTTTTTAGGAATGTGTGTGTTCAACCAGGGATTCATATAGTAGGTAGTATATCACATGAATCCTTAGTGGAAATAATAAACTCGAATTGTTCTTATTCATAGCGATATTTGACATGTGATATAATGAATAAATTTGTGATATCTTTTGCCTCCAGACAATTTCACAAGATTATAAAAACCCAGTTACGAATACAAGTAAGATATTGTTCGTTTACTTATTTTTTGTAAAATATTTTCTTACGTTACTTTTATATAAAATAAACCAAAGATACACTTAATCATAAGCTTATTCTGTATAAATTATTCTTATATTTGCTGTAAATAACCCGTTCATAAATATTTTGTCATTTCTATTCTTAAAATTTATAAATCGTTATACAGCGACTTTTATTTCTTCATTGCGTCAAAACGACCTCCACAACCATGCCGGTTCTGTATAGTATTAATATTGTGTTTTATAAAAAATACCAATTTCTGACGCTCACCAAATCTCTAAAACTAATTTAAGTACCTACCTAGATGGCATGTTACTGAAGTTTTGCAGTCGAGTAGATACTTTATAGGAAGTAGGTACCTACTTATGGAGGATCCCAATAATCTATCTATCCACGGTTTTCCTTACTACCGATAGAAATGTGACATAACGTCCATACAAATAGTGTCAAATATCTAACGGCCGATCCCAATAATCTACTCGTATCTATCGTCGGTTTACCTTACTAGAGATAGATATTTGACACTGTTTGTATGGACGTTATGTCAAATTTCTATCGGTTAGTCAGGAAAACTGTGGATAGATAGATTATTGGGATCCCTCTTTACTCTAGTAAGGTAAACCGGCAATAGATAGATTATTGGGACCGGCCGCTAGACGTCAGCTAAGGATGATACAAAAGATTTTGAAAAGGAAATAATAAATATTATGTTTTATGGGATAGGTAGGCAAACGAGCAGGTGGCTTACCTGGTAGTAAGTGATCACCGTCGTCCACGGACATTGGCAATGCCAGAGGTCTCGAGGATGCGCTGCCGGCCTTTGAGGAAGGCATAGGCTCTTTTCTTGAAGGCTCCCTAGTCGTATCGGTTTGGAAATACCTCAAATGGCAGCTGATTCCACATAGTAGTAGTGTGAGGTAGCAAGTTCCGACGGAATCGCACTCTTGCGGACTCCCAGACGTCAGCATAATCTCTATGAAATTTCTGTCATGACGTCTGATGACGAAATTCAGCTGCAGGTATTAGACCGAACGGTTTCTCGGAACACTCCCCATGATATATGCCGTAGAAGATGCAGAGTGCTATAATACCTCTAAGGCTCTCCTATCGGCTCGACTCTGATACTGGACAAAGAGTGCCAAAGAGTAAAGCCAATTGGATGGACTTGGTCGTCTCTGCGTTGAATGCGGTCAAATGGAAGGAGCTGGTACTGGGGAGCCTCCGCCCAGAGGTGAGATCCGTACTCCTTGTGAGGCCGAACTTGAGTGTTATAAATTTGCAGGCGATGGGCTGACGTGAAGTACACACAAGTTTGTTCTGACTCTCGTCAACGTTTGCCCGCTTCGATCAAGGTGTACACACTTGATCGAAGTTTGCCCGAGAAGTTTTAGCACGGCCGGCGTATGAAGCATGTACGGTGCTGTCAGAACTTAAATAGAACTCCATCCTGTTATGCGCGGGTTACAAGAGGATAGTTTTTCAATCCAGGATTCAAGCCAGTTTTCTACTAAACTGTCCTGGCTTGCTGACCTGGCTTGGAACACGATAGTTCCGTTTACTGAGGCTTCATAATTTTAAGCTTGTACTATGTCAGTGACTAAGGTGAATACGCGTCCAACATGAATTGCATGCGTAAATAACACATTATTCGACTACTTACTTCGAAAACTGTGTCATTCGCTCTAGACGAAGTAGTAGATGAATTACAAAAACGGGTGTGGACAAGACCGTGTATTTTAAGAAGAGATGAACGTGGATCATCTGCTTTACTTTTAGAAGCATTTCTCAATTAATTTATGGGCGAGTATGCTAATGACGCGAATTCCATGATTTTTGTTCACCCAAAAAGTGCTCAACGCGCCTAAAGAAGTTTTCACTTCAATATACGAGTACAAATCGCGTGGTTCCTGCTAGCCAACTGAAAACTAGCTTCGCCGGCCACATGAAGCTAGTACACAAGCCAGGATGGTAAAATCAGTGGTGGAGGGCGCAACTAGTCTGAAAATAGAACTCCATCCTATTAAAAACTGTCCTGGCTTATAAACTAGCTTACTGGCTCTCCTCCCACCACACCATCAAGACCAAGCGAGATAAACCGCTGGCGGGTCAGCTAGTATTGTATTAAAGTACAATACTATTTAATCTTGGATAATTACGACTAAATTTAGATTAATTATTACACGTAAGTGTGTATTTATAACTTAAATTAGTATGTAGCGCGAAAGTTAGTATAAAAGTTTAAATTTAAAGACTCTAAAATCTAAACTTGCTTTAATATTTCATATATTTTTTGACAGGAACAATTTAAAAGAAATTATTCAGAAGGTGAAATGAGGGTTTTGTATAAAAGTCCTGGTTTTTTTTAATTTGTCTAATTGTAATTAAGTACCTACTTGGGTTCAATGTTTTGAGCATCAAGACCTTGAACTTATATTTTTTATGTAATCAAGTGACGAGACGGGCAAGTCGTTCGCTTGATGTGAAGCACTACACTTGCCCATGACAGTTGAAGTGTCGCCCAGAGCTTACAACTGTAGTTTTGCGTGGCACTGTACTCCTCACCCCAACACTTCGTATTTCGAGTTCTTTTGCCCAGTAATTTCAATTGCACAGTGCTTTTAACACCCTTGTCATACTTGCGCAATATTGCTTCGCGATAGAATGTTGGCATTGCGGTGGTGCCAACCAAGACGGCCTCTTGCACAAGAGACTTATCGCCTAGTAATTCGGCTTTCCTTACCTTTTGCGATTCATATCCCGACAGCGGAGAGAATATTCTTTAATCAAACTAATGGTATGAATACCAGGGAAATCGTTAGTATTCGTGGGGTTGCGACTACAGCTTAGTTGAGAAAAAAAAACTACAGTAACAAAATACGTACATATGACACTATGAATTTCTTTGAAACATAAACATGTTTTTAGCGATAAGGTGACCTTATGCTATCATCTTATTCTTGTAACTGCCAACACCAGTTTCTTTCGCGACAAAACAACATGTAATTACCCAATCAACAACACTTTACGAGTCCAGTTTCCCGGATGATAAGTACTTAAAATTCAAAGCGACGTTAGCATACGTATTACAAGTAGGGTAAATTTACAACATATAGGTACGCTCTATTTCTTCGAATCTAATCTAGAAATAAGATAATAGCACTTAAAGGGTAGGGATAAAGTAGACGCAAATGCACCGAACATTACAGATGTGGTTATGTTGCAGTGTGACCATAATGTGGCCAGATCCTGCCTTTTTGGCAATTTTTACCTTTAGTTTTAATCACTGGTGTTGATGTTTTTGACATTGGCAAATTTTAGCAGTTTATCATAATAAGCTGGCAGTTTGACAGTGTTTGAGCTAAAAGGTTGCAGTATTGAGGAATAAAAAACTGTAGTAGTTTTAAAATGTCAATATATAGCCTTATTGTCAAATACCTATGTTTCGGAGATTTCCCTATATATCTCATATCGCATTTGTTCCTCATTTATTTGTAAACTTTAATGAGCTTTACATATTGCTCATAATATTAATGTATAAAAATTTAATTTGTGTTCTATTACAATAAATAATTAAATACTCTTGTTTTGTTTAGATTTCATGCGCTGTGAATGTTTTTTTCATAGCGCATTTTGATTTTTGACATTCGTTTACCATATATGATTGATATAAGCATGTAGCCTCTATTTTACATTTTAAAGAAGTCATAATTGAAATAGTGACTGCGTTTCATTTCGACCAACTAACAAAATTATTAAAATTGACAAAACAATCTGGAAAAGAAGAATATTATGATGTTAATACGAATGTATAATTTAACTTACTTAAATGATTAAAGTCAATTGTAATAATACATACTTATAAAATGTATATCTCTATTTGTAAAATACTTTCGCATTATTTGCGGAACAGTTGAGCAAAATTTGTCATTTTCATGCCAAAGTATGGCAGGTCTCTAATTTGAAGTTGGTCACACTAGCTAGTATATGGTTATAAGTATGCAGAATAACATTAAAGCTACGCAGAAATACAAATATTTTTGAGTTTGAATACTACTAAGGCCCACTTGCACGTTTGTTCGGGTTAAATAAATAAGTCTAAGAGTTTGTAAACTAGCGTTAGTCATATCAATTTTTAACTCTCATTTTGCCTTGCACGACTAAAAAAGATCACCGGTTTTGCTACTGACATTTTTAATCTTTAGATGGGAACATTGAATTGTCTATGCGCATATATTGTAACCTGACCAATAATGAATGAATCGAAAAAAAAGTGAAACTTACATCTATCTCTTTGGCACTACAGTACAATGTATATAGACTTTCTTGTTTATCCTTCGTTGTATGAAATTTGACGACTTTTGATGCTATACGTATTGTCTCGTGTCATTTCGTCCAAAGAGTACATTATACAGCAGAATGTAGCCTCAATTTCTTTTGAAACAAAACTTCACTAACCCTAGTTAAAGACATAACCCTCCCACATTGCTGGGTTAAATATCAATAAATAACCTTAGATTTACTCCTAACCTTTAATGGTGCAAGATAAACTAATTATAAAACCCCGTTTTAGCAGTTGACTCTGAGTTATTGAAGCTAACTCTAGAACATGCAAGTGGACCTAAGTAGAATATTTCACACTAGAATTAAATCCTTTAAACATTAACATTAACATTATCTTTAACATTAACATTAACATTAACATTAACATTAACATTAACATTAACATTAACATTAACATTAACATTAACATTAACATTAACATTAACATTAACATTAACATTAACATTAACATTAACATTAACATTAACATTAACATTAACATTAACATTAACATTAACATTAACATTAACATTAACATTAACATTAACATTAACATTAACATTAACATTAACATTAACATTAACATTAACATTAACATTAACATTAACATTAACATTAACATTAACATTAACATTAACATTAACATTAACATTAACATTAACATTAACATTAACATTAACATTAACATTAACATTAACATTAACATTAACATTAACATTAACATTAACATTAACATTAACATTAACATTAACATTAACATTAACATTAACATTAACATTAACATTAACATTAACATTAACATTAACATTAACATTAACATTAACATTAACATTAACATTAACATTAACATTAACATTAACATTAACATTAACATTAACATTAACATTAACATTAACATTAACATTAACATTAACATTAACATTAACATTAACATTAACATTAACATTAACATTAACATTAACATTAACATTAACATTAACATTAACATTAACATTAACATTAACATTAACATTAACATTAACATTAACATTAACATTAACATTAACATTAACATTAACATTAACATTAACATTAACATTAACATTAACATTAACATTAACATTAACATTAACATTAACATTAACATTAACATTAACATTAACACATCTATATAATAGCAGTAAGATAAGATGGCCGCTCTTACGACTATATACGTAGTTATACGTAAAGAGAACTGTAGTACGTAACGTGTATTCTATATATATACAGTCGTGGTCAACTAATTAGGGACATGCAAGATAGTGAAGAACAATTACCGGTTATGTACATACAAATATAAAACCCTATTGATTTCTCAGTAACTATTATTTGCATAATTTGTCCGATTATTATGCTTTAAATGGCTGTAAATAAAAGAATAAATAAATAGAAAAAAGTATTTAATATCAAAGGTTGAACATGTATTCAATTTTAAGGTATAATTCTGTAGCTGGACATTTAATTAAGGACAGTAAACTATAATGAAAAATAGAGTTAAACAAAACTAATAATCTGCAGTATTATAATATCTCTCCATAATATCATCCAGCTCCATTTTATTACGTGTAAAATCAGTACCCAGTAGCAAAACCTTTGTTAGTAATTACCGTTTGACACCGATGTGGCATAGACATTATCAGTTTCTGGCATGTTTCGACAGGAATGTTTGCCCATGCCTCACAAAAAGCTTCATTAAGTTCATCTAAAGTTGTGGTACGATAAGTGGCTACTTATTCTTGATTTCGTGCCAAAGGTGCTCGATTGAGTTAAGGTCCGGGCTATTTGCTGGCTAATCTAGCACCGATACTGACTGACTGGTAAGAAACGACTTGACTGAACGGGTGGTATGTTTCGGGTCGTTATCATGCTGAAACGTCCATATAATAGGGAGATGCTCCTCAGCATAGGGAAGCATCGTTTCCTCCAATATTGCCTTGTATTGATGTTGGTCTAAGTTACCCTGAACTTTCCTCACAGGTCCCACTCCACGTCCAGAAAATGAACCCCACATTTTAATGTTTCCACCGCCATGTTTCACCTGCTTTTTTGTGAATCTTGGATTCATTTCCGCTTTTACTGGACGCCGTACGTATTGCCTTCCATCTGAAGAAATCAAATTAACCTTGGTCTCGTCAGAGAATAATACATGTTGCCATTGGGCGTAGGTCCAATGTCCATATTTACGTGCAAACGCCAAACGAGCATTTCTATGTTATTTGTTCAACAACGGTACTTTGCGAGCCACTCTTCCGAACAACCCTGCTTCTACCAGACGTCGTCGAACGGTCCTCGCTGAGACACCAGCTCTTTCGCCTGTCCAAAACTCTTCGTGTTTAATTAAAATAGAGCCTAGAAACGGATCTTTCTTAGCTAACCTGGTTATCATTCTATCTTCTTGCGGAGTTGTTTTTCTCGATCTTTTTGTTCTGGGCACATTTAAATCTGTGTTATTGCGTCTGACATGTTGCACTGCATTGTATACCATAGTTTTTGAACAATTTAAATGTTCTGCTATCCTTCGGTATAGCCAACCATGCTCGACAACAAACTTCATGATAATTTTTCGTAGTGTTGGATCGCAACTTTTATTTTTACCCATTTATCTTCAAAATATTTTTCAAAACTTAAAATAAATATCGGGATTGCCGCCAAAACTACCACGAAACAATAAGAGAAGAAGTAAAAAAGTATTGAGATTCAAATTTTGAAAATAGAACGCAATATCTCAGTGTCCCTAATTAAATGGCCAGCCAGCATTATTTGAACAAATAGCACTACGATAATCTATCAGCTATACTGTAAAGAGGTTTAATGTTTAAGAAGTTGTTATTGTTTGTATAATCGGGCACATAAATGACTAATTATACTTACATGTAAGAGATATGGAATATGGTTAAGACTCGTTGGAAAATAAAAAATAAATTCACAATTCGCTGTAACCAAAGAATGTCCCTAATTAGTTGACCACGACTGTATATATATCCTATTATGTATATCCTATTATATATTCTGTGACTGTGTTCGGATACGGCACTAAAATTGATCTAGTTTCAGAGGGAGGAAAAAGTATTCTTATCTTTACCTTTCATTGAGAGGGTTCTTGTTAATACAAAGCCTGAATATATCTAATGAATTAAATTAATTGTAACATTTCATTTAACATTATCGCTGTACTAAGAATACTTGATAAGGAATGTATTCCTTAATCAGTCCGCATCAGGACAAAACATAACAATAGATTTATGAATGAAACTTGCCTCTAATGAGGCTTGCTGTTTCGGACAGATTAATAAGGTTTTTTAAATAAGACAGAGCATTCACTTATTATTTTACATTTTTATTCAATAATTTACTAATCACTATACTTCGCATTTAATACTATTTCTCTCTGTTCAACAATGTTAATCCACAAGTATACATTATTCATATAATAAAATATTAATATTTATTTAATGTATAACAACATATCTTTTAAATAAAGATTTTAGTCAACTTGCGCTTTGATTTTATAGTTGTTCCGACATAAATAAAATAACTATTTAACTATATCGTGATTGTGTTATGAACCTTATTAACATATCATATTACTTGTTAAACTTGGTCTTGGTAATTAAAAATTAAATAAAATAATAATAATAATAACATTCTAATCCATAAGCCTCATGGTGGGGGGAAAAGTGGCCAAAACGCTGGCGGCATTGCCACGCTGGATGGCAATGCTAAGTTTTTGCCCAAAATAGGCGCCAGCATTTCGGTCACCCGACGCCTCAAACAAACGTTTCGCCAGATCCCTAAACAAATTGAGAGCGGACGGCCCCCATGGGCCTAAAGTTTCGACCCCAAACGGCATAAACATGTACATTCTGTCTAAATACACATATTTATGACGTTTGAGGTCTTCCGCTTTAGACGCGGCAGCGCCAGCCCGATCAATCGTCCCAGGGAGATGAGACGACGCCAGTGTGTCCACACATGTAGCATCCCAAACCAGGGGCTGTCCCATCTTCCACGGGACGATAGTCATCCCATCTTACTTGTTAAATAAAATAAATAATTATTGACGCTACTTATAAGTATGTTGTATCTAATTTATTAATCAAGGTCTAATCACATAATTTTATTGTTTATTAATTTTTTAAATGCTTTTAAATTTATAAGATAAACTTACAATTACGAATAATCTAGCATGAAATTTGTTACTTATATTGAAATTGTACTACAACGAAGCAAGAAATAAAAGGTTTTTTTTATTATTCTTATCGATCTTATAAATGACAGTTTTTACAATTTTACGTGAACGACACGTTAAAAGGATTGTATAGCTAGTACTTTACATGCTAAAAGAGAAAACTCTTTTCTACCTCTTAACATTTTCCGATAGCAGTGATTTATTTTTCATGGAGTCATGACATTGTTTACTATACGTACGTACGTTTTGATTTTTTCAGTATTTCAAAGTCCTATAAATTTCCTTTTTTAAAACTTCAAAAAACTGAAAAAATCAAAACGTACGGGCATAGTAAACAATGTCATGATTTCATGGAAAAAAAAATCGGAGAATGGTAAGAGGTAGAAAAGAGTTTTCTCGTTTAGCATGTAAAGTACTAGCTATGCAATCCTCTTAAGTTCCACTTACGCAGTTATTCCCACTTCATACTCGTAGTTACAATTGTCAGAATCAGCGGCACACAGGTCACGGTTATCTTAACAATATAAACTTGTAAACAAATATCGAAAATGTGATGAGAAAGATATCTGCATTCGTTTTCCAGTAAAGGAGTGTTTTGCTTGTGTTGGTTATATATTAAAATAATATATAATTGTAATTAGAATGCGTTGTGATTTGCCGGATTTCAAAAGGTGTTGCCTTTGCGTTCCGTTACGACGTGGGATTTTGATATTTGGATATTTGAATTTGGTAAGTTTGTATTTTTTTGTAGTTAGTTTATCAAAATCAAAATTTTTTTTTTTTATTTTTTCAATCTATCAGTATTTGTATACTTATTTTAATATTAACAATGTATATTGTTTACAAGATTATTATATGAGATTAACCAATAAATTAATTTTTATATATCTTTGAATAATTAAGAAGTACTCGTAATTTATTTAAGCTAATTACTTACAAGTTACTACGCAAACGAAGTCGCAGACAGTCGTTAGTTTTGTTAAATTAAAATTTCAAAAATGACGTGGTTTTCACTATTTATTACTGAAAAATACGGAACTACTCACGTAGTACTTATCAGATGGATCCGACTATAGTTTCGACCACAACCAGTGGTCTTTTATCCTTTTATAGTCGGTAACATCCGATAAGTATTACGTGAGTCATCCCGTATTTCTCAGTACAGATCAAATGCATCGTTTTTTTGTTTTACGTTGGGTGTGTTTTTAATTTTAGTACTGTTTTTGTTTAAAAAAGTTTCACTCAGAAATATGACACTATGTAGGTTTAAGGCCGATTCACACTTATCAGTGAAGACACAGTTCCGTCAACGTGTTCGCTCAGTTCGGTATCAGTGGTACAGTGTTGCGTCAGTGATTCAATTCACACATGTCAGTACTCAGTTCACGGAGCTTCAGTGAAAACGTGTCCGTCGTCAAGTATCGTGATTGTTGCTATGGCTCTGTTCAATACTGCGGAGCTAGCAATGATAGCTATTGCTTTAGACGAAGAAGAAGAGCAGCATCAAGAGAAAAAAGAGAAAATGGGTACATTTGCGCTCCTATTTTGTTCCACAAATTGGTTTTCTATTTCGAATACATGTACTTTGCATGAGACAAATCATACAAAACCCTATTTTCGCAAGCCAATTCTATCAATCGCTCGTCCTCCATTTTGTTTTTGATGCCGCGGCGTCCGTGATCCGCCAAAAATATCGTCGTCATCGAATACGTCCGTGATTGCCGTTGTCGGCACTGACACTGAGAGCACGGTGTCGGCACTGACACTGACAAGTGGGGATGCGTTCATAGAGAATGTATGAAATAATATTTCGCACAGTGCCGGTACTGTGCCGGTACTGTGTCGGAACTGTGGCTTCACTGATAAGTGTGAATCGGCCTTAAATTTTAATTCTATGTGGCTATTGCATGAAACCGACAATTTCATAACAAAAACCTCTAATAATAACACAAGTGGAATGAAACTAAAAAGGTTATACTAAAATAACAAATATTTTGTTTCAGTTGTTCTCCATTTTTAACCTTGGCGTCGTGATATTGGCGGAATCCGCATCAACAGCTATATTTGTGTTCCGGGGGGTGAGCTTGCTCACGCACGTGTGGTTCCCCTGCCTCATATTTATACTGGAGGTGGTCTTCAACGTCGTCCTGCTGATTGGAGCTCATAGGGTGTGTATTTTTCTCTAACAATATGTTGATGGCAAAAAGAATCATATGTTCTTCCCCAGGGCATAATCTACCTGCTTGCCAAATTTCATTACGATTCGTTCACGCGTGAGAGTGTAACCAACAAACTCACTTTTGCGTTTAAAATATTAGTTAGGATGTTATAGTTATAGGCCATTGGGTGATATTTACAGTCAATATAGTTGGGTTACTAGCTTAAGAGGGTTCTTAGATAGGAAAGTAACAATGTTTGTTTGTATTAAAAAGAGTATTCCCTGATCGGTAGGGTTGCTTTCGACACGAAATGTTTTATCTCTGACCGGGGCTGACATGCATATGTCTGATGAGCAGAAATGTGCTTAGGTACTCGAATCATGGATGTTTGTGACATGGAAATGTGTCTGTTCATGCCTCCAGCAACACAGCTAAGGTACACTGGTGCGGGGCTGTGAGTGTGTGAAAGCTTTTTACATTTTTATAAAATAGTATACAAATAGGGTCATTATAATATTACACATTAGGGAGGCTGGGTCAAGCACTCCCTTAAGACCTAGGGTACTATTCTACCATAATCTTAAAAGAGTGTCTGCTTTAGAGGGTACGACCGCGGTGCCAGATTTTGAGCCTCAGAACAGCACTGTGCAAACTCAATGTTTGAACTGTAGTAACACTATTGGCTGAAAGTGTCGTGTTGTGTTACAATTAATAATAATAATAATAACAACTGGTGTCACCTTCCTGCTCTATAAGTCCGGTAGTACCACGGAAGCGAAGAATTACAGACCCATCACGTGCTTGCCTACGCTATACAAGCTCCTTACATCTATTCTGCGAACAAAAATTTATTCGCACATTGTTGTGAATAACATTTTGGCTCCTGCTCAGAATGGATGTCGGGTTGGGTCCCGTGGTACTAAAGAGCTCCTCCTCACAGACATGACCATTTGTCAACAAGTCCGGCGAAACAGGGGGGTTCTATCCACTGCCTGGATTGACTATAAGAAGGCTTATGATTCAGTGCCTCATTCGTGGCTAGAGAGGATATTAGAGTTATATAAAATCAATATAACTCTGAGATCATTCTTAAGCACATGCGTGAGACATTGGACCACAGTTCTTCGTCAACCAGGAGATCGTGAGAGCGTCTCTGGGTCACAGGACTTCATAAGGATCGAACGAGGTATATTCCAGGGTGACAGTCTCAGTCCTTTGTGGTTTTGTCTAGCGTTGAATCCTCTCAGCACTTTGTTGATGGATTCAAAACTAGGCTACCGACTTCGAAGAGAGGGTGAGATAATTTCTCATCTATTGTATATGGATGATCTCAAGCTGTTTGCAACGAATCGCCAAGACTTGATGGATCTTTTGAAAATTACTGAATCTTTCAGTGATTCTATCAGGATGGAGTTTGGTGTAGATAAGTGTGCGGTCATGCATGTACAACAGGGAAAGGTTGTGAATTCTTCAAATTTACAACTTTCCGAGACAATTACTCTCACATGTCTTTCTGAAGTTGAAACCTATAAGTATCTTGGTATGTCACAGTCATTGGGTATCATGGATAGGGACATTAAGCAGACAGTGAAGGAGCGTTTCTTCTACCGTTTAACAAAAGTTCTTAACAGTCTTTTGTCGGGCGGCAACAAGACGCGCGCCTTCAATGGTTGGGTGATGCCCCTACTCATATACTCCTTTGGCATACTAAGATGGACTCAGACTGAACTTGACGCCCTGGATAGGCGGGTCCGTCAATTGCTTACAACACATCGCATGCTACATCCACGCTCGTCTGTTATGAGGCTATACATCCCACGGAAGTGGGGGGGTCGTGGCTTCCTAAATGCCAAGAACCTCCACAACTGTGAGGTGTCCAGTCTCCGGGAGTATTTCCGTAACACCGAGTGTGGGATACATCGCGATGTCATAGCAGTTGATAGGAGCCTCACACCTCTCTCCTTGGCAAACGAGAACTGGCGTAAACCAGTGGTGCTAAGCATCGAAGACCGTAGAGACGTATGGAAGGGCAAAGAGCTACACGGACGGTTCTACAAGGCCCTAACAAGGCCTGACGTGGACCCGCTCGCCTCAGTGAACTGGCTGCGTTTCGGTGATCTCTTTGGTGAAACTGAGGGTTTTGTTTGTGCTATTGCTGACGAAGTTATCAAGACGAATAACTACCGGAAATATATTCTGAAAGACGGTACGGTCGACATTTGTCGAGCATGCCGCCGTCCCGGAGAGTCACTCAGACATATTATTTCCGGTTGTTCTCATCTTGCTAATGGAGAGTACTTGCACAGACATAACCAAGTAGCCAGGATTATTCACCAGCAACTTGCCCTTCAATATGACCTTATTGAGTCTGAGGTGCCGTACTATAAGTACGCACCTACGCCTGTTCTTGAAAACGGTCGTGCTACGCTCTATTGGGATCGATCTATAATCACGGACAGGATTATTGTTGCCAATAAGCCTGACATCGTGGTGATCGATCGATCTCAGCGCCGGGTAATGCTTGTTGACGTCACCATTCCTCATGATGAGAACCTCGTGAAGGCTGAGAAGGACAAGCTTAGCAAGTACCTTGACTTAGCTCATGAGGTGACCGCCATGTGGGATGTTGATTCGACAATAATTGTTCCGATAGTAGTTTCAGCAAACGGCCTTATAGCAAAAAGCCTCGACCGACATCTTAAGAGGCTTTCGCTAGACGGTTGGATCAAGGGACAGATACAGAAGGCAGTACTTCTTGACACGGCACGTATTGTCAGGAGGTTCCTCAGTCTGCAGCCCTAACCACTGGTAGTTTGGGTCATGCCCCGCTGCCGATGGCAATCTAGGATTAGGTTTTTTACAATGAATTTTATTTATTATTTTTTATTGTATATAGAAATATTGTAAAAAATTTAATTTTAAGAAAAGGAAATAAATAATGTGAATAATAATAATAATTTTTTTATACTACTTTGTATTTTTTATACCAAACAGGCCTCTAAGTGTTGGCTACAGCCCCACTTATGCCTTTGTAAAGGACCGGATGAAATCCGTGATTTATTTTGAATAAAAGGAATAATAATAATAATATTTATTTCCAACTTACTAAGTATTACTTACTAATAGCCTATGCACTTAGGTTACAACTATATGCTACCACAGTACACCATAAACATTTATTTTACTTATATAATACTGAAATAATTAAAAGGTAATACTTACTATATTTTATACGAAATTAAGTATTACTTTAAACACACTTAAGAGAGAGAAAAAAAATACTTAAGCACCATGCTAATTACACAATATGTACCTACGACAAAAGAAAAGAGAAGTATATAAAATGAAACCTGCTATTTTAATATAAATGAACTAACAGAAAGTGAATGAAACAAAATTTATTTAATTAGCTATAGGTACGTATATGTATAGATATACTTGGCTCATTCAGAATCATTAATGGTTTGATCATGGTAATTTTATGTTTTTTGTATTAATTTAACTGTTGGATTAAGTATGTTAATGTAGGTTTTTTATTGTAAGTACATGGCTAAGCCCTAACTCCTAACTAGGTCTCCCTGTGTTTAGGATATCAGTGCCCTTCCGTCTTTGTTAATACATACGCTACATATTTGGTACAGAATTAGTTTAGTTTCAGTAAAGTTAACGTTGCTGTTTGTACATGAAAAGGAATATAGGTTCTATATTTGATAACAGATAATGCGCCGAAGTAAAAATTTGTTTTGCTGGTTATATACATTTTCTTTGAAACTGTGTTTATGTAGGTTGAATTGAAAAACAGTTTATACTCTGATGGAAAATGTATATTATAATTATATACAAAGAGAGTGAAAGAGTGAAATTTAAATAGTATAATATAAGTAAATATAATTCTTAGTATTATTTTAATGTAATTGTTATTTGATCTTCCATTTCAGAAAGACCTGCGAATATTGCGTGCGTACTACTACTACGGTATAACGACCACGTTGGCTGCATTCCTGGCGTTCATCGTAGCCCGAAATTTCAACGAGTGGCAAAATTGGTACCCAGACTCGTTTGAAATCTGCATCGCCTTTTCTGGAATAGGTAAAGAAAATTCATGATCGTCATTTTCATCATGATTATTTCAGCCGTAGGATGTGTGCTGCTGAACACTTCCCCCACATATTTCCTAAAGGACTTTCGCTCTTCTACGGATCTCTTCATTTCTGATATAGAGAAACCCCGAGCATATAGCCTTATCCATAGCACTTCGCAATTTCTCATGAAGAAAATTATCAACTATGTATATTCTGAGATGAAAATTGTAAACGAAGAGATAGGTCAATAACGTACTCGTATTTGGAAATAATGGGCTATATGAAGGACGATATGAGTAAGAAACGAGTGAATTCTGAGTGATAAATAGAGAAGAGTCGCCTCACGTCGAACTGATCCTCTATAATGTGGAATTATAAGAGGAGGCCTATCTATCACTAGTCTTTAGAATAGTGATCATGATGTGGCTGCAGGTATGGCTAACCTCATGAAAACTGTTATTTACGTGTATAAAAGTTATTACGTGTAGCTTTATCATCTTTAGTATTTTTTTATCTTTAGTAGGGAATTTCTATAAATGCATACATGTAGTCCGCGAGTGGTACCGATGAGTTTTTCTATACTAAGTTTGTCTTGTTGGGTCACTTTTCATGGAAAAGTTGTTTAGTATTAAATAAAACATTTTGGGATTAGAGAAATTAAAACTCACAGAATCTGCCGTTTTATATCCAATGTATGTCTGTTTGGTATGTTCTTGATAACTCGAATCATAATTAGGGACTTCGATGTTAGAGAAGAATTCAATAGCGTTTCCACAGCGCCTCAGACTCCCTGTGGGACATATTTTTTGTCTCGAATATGACAAAAGAGGGCAGTTCATAAAGTGAAATAGGCGAGCTGTTCAACTGATGTTAACCGCCATACCTGGCCGTTTGTACTATCGTTGTGTCATCCAGAGAGTATCGAAACTATGTGCATCCTATGTGATATAATTCTTTATACACAACACAAATACAAAACACAATAACGCTTACACGCTACCTACTGCCATGCGATTCTGTAAGGATTCGTAGTTGCGCTCGTCGACGAGCTCACCGATGTCAATTTATGAGATATCACCCTTGTAAATAACGTTTTTCCAATGTTTCTTATCATCTCGTCATTTGTTTCATGGATGTTGTTAAAGATGCAACGATGTTTGCTCGTAGAGAATCGCACGGCTGGTCGGAGATAGAGTAACTGACACCGATGTGAACCAACATTATAGAAAAATCTTACCAGGTGTCAACTCATTGGATTACTCGCCGACTACAATTTTCTTATACAGTATAAAAGAAAAACTACACAGTTTCCTTGTCTGTTTCCAGCTCTCCAATGCTACCTACTGATGCTCATCCGGTCAGAACTGATCAAGATACGGTACCAAGAAGGGCAGTTCCGATATGTGAACCACATGGCCGAGGTGGTTGTGGACACCGTACCATCCGAGGAAGGTGGAAACCCTCTTTAATAAACTGACTGACGGAAAATAGTGGTTTTATTTTACGTTTACCAACTTTTTTGGTCGCAACCGTTCAAGATAGGACAGGTACATTTTAGGTGTAGAGCCATAGAAGTTCGTAGGAAGGTTACATTTAGCGAATCCGGGTAAAAGTGGTATCCGGGTGGTATAACGATGGCAGGAGCAATTCATTTTATATAGTTATGCTAGGTGGTTGGAAACATCCTCAATGAGCTACGATTTAAAGTGAACTTTAAACAAGTGAAATTAATGCCCTCCTAACGAATACTACGGAGTATTCGTTAGGAGGGCATTAATCTCGTCAGAATGTCATAGTATGAAAAAATATATAGTTCAACATGCTAGCTGCTGCTGGTTAAGAAGTTCTAGGTCCAAACTACAGACTTATAAAACGTGCGTCATAGATCTGGCATAAAGGTGTCATCATCATCATCATCATCTCAGCCGTAGGACGTCCACTGCTGAACATACGCCTTCCCCATGATTTTCCAAAAGGACCGGTTGGAAGCGGCCTGCATCCAACGTCGTCCTGCGACCTTCCTCAGCGCAGCGTAGGTCGTCCACCGACACGGTGGACAGATGTACGCTGCGCTTGCCGGTACGTGGTCTCCACTCCAGAACCTTTCGGCCCCATCGGCCATCTGTTCTGCGGGCTATGTGCCCTGCCCACTGCCACTTCAACTGGCTAACCTTCTGAGCTATGTCGGTGACTTTCTTTCTTCTACGGATCTTCTCTTTTCTGATTCGATCACGTAGAGAAACCCCGAGCATAGCCCTCTCCATAGCTTGTTGTGCGACTTTGATCTTATCTATGATGCCCATTGTAAGAGACCACGTAAGAGGTATAGTAAGAGTACAAGACCATAAAGGTGTAGGGAGATGATAATTGTGCCCAGCTTTGCGTGGAAGTCAATCATTACAACAGTGAAGTAGGTTTCAGAAGTATGCATTGCCTCGTATATATCCTCATACATACTTTCTACTTCATTGTCTGAGTGTGCTGAGGTCGGTGCGTATACCTGTATGACCTTCAGCGAATACCGTTTGATTATTCTAAGTATAAGGAACGCTACCCTAGCCGACACACTGTCGGCTTTGACCACGTTGTTAACGAGAGACTTGTGGATGAGGAACCCGACACTACCCTGGGATGGTTGATCTCCCTCCCAGTGGAAGAACAAGTTGCCGGAATTTAGAATTATCGTGTCCTGTCCCCGTCTTCGGCCTACTGATAACCTTATAACATACCAACTTTCCGATTCGTCCATCTTTTCGTCGGTCCTGAGTGTCCGTGTATTGTATGGTACCAGGGCCAGGGGTCATTTTTGGGATTGGTAGCTGGATCTCTGCCGGAGATTCTTCGCACTCTCTGCTGCACTGTTACAATGGCTGTTACCGTAGCCACGGATAGTAGACGTGGCGGGGATTGGGGGCCGTAGTTTTATGTTGCTTATTATAAGTTGCTTGCATAATATACCACGCTTGACAGGCGTCTAGGTGATCGCAGTAGACGTTAATGCACAACGGAAAATGCTGCTGCCTATTTTCTGGATATTCCCTTAGCCGCTACTTACGGCACCCACGGGAACAATTCTATGCCGGCAGCCCACGGCATATGCTCATAATATTATTAGTTAATTTATGTCTAGGTTTGTCATTGGTTTTCTAACAATATTAGTCGTTGAATTTGTGTACATTTCGTGCGCTATGAGTGTTTTTTCCTTGCTCATTTTGATATTCGCCCAAATAAACCTGATTTTTTTTTATTTATTTATTTATTTATGTTACACAAAACAAATTACAATAAATTTTTCACTTATAAATATAGATGCTAATACAATTCTTTACTGGATTGTAACTCAAAATATGTGTATACAGAAAAACAAAAAGTACCGAGATAGATGGGATTGAAAGTATCCACCTGCAAAGCAATGATCTTTGCAGATGAATACCAACAGGTTGATGCAGTTATATATATTATACATAATCAAGAATCTACCACTTTTAAGCGGGATGGATTATCCAGACGCAACACCGCTGTTGTGTCTGAATCTCTTGATTAAATAACTAAAGCGCGTAATGGATTTACCAACAAATAGTCACTTTCATTTTACATGTCAAACAGTGCATGAATAGGTAAATGTGAACTGCGTTTCATTTCAACCAACTAACTAATGATTAAAGTTAACAAAAGCGATGTAAACAGTCTGATGGAGAAGAATATTATGAACTTAATACTACACTACTACATTACTACTACTCACTTAAATTTTTAACTAAATTGTATAAATATTTAAAAAACTTAAGTATCTATTATTTAAATTACTTTGGCATTATTTACATAACAGTTTGGCAGGATGCGCGGGAGGGCAAAAAACTGACAAATCCTACTTATTAATCTCTAATTTGAAGTTGGTCACTTATTGGTTATGCATATATGTATTATGGCTATAAGTATGCATTTAACATTAAACCTACGCATAGAAAAACAATGATTTTCAAGTTTGAATACTACTAAGTAGAATAGTACCACACAATTAAATCCTCTACATCGCAATAAGAGAAGATGGCCGCTCTAACGTAATACTATTATTCTGTGACTGTAGACTTGAAGTACGTGCTCGGATACGGTACTAAAAGTGATCTAGTTTCAATACTTTGAGACAGATATGCTCTTTTGCCTCTTTCGTACGAAGCCACTTTATAGCTTCAATTGTCAAATAACGGTGCACAGGTCACGGCTATCTTAACAATATACTCATGTAAACAAAATGTGTTAATATCAAAAACGTAAGGAGAAATGTGTATTCGTTCCCAGTAAAGGAGTATTTTGTTGAGCTGGTGTTGTTCAGTTATTAAAATAATATACAATTGTAATTAGGATGCGTTGTGATTTGCCGGATTTCAAAAGGTGTTGCCTTTGTGTTCCGTTACGATATGGGATTTTAATTTTTGGATATATGAACTTGGTAAGTTTTTATCTTGATTTGTAGTCATATACTTCATCATTATCATCATCCTTGACGTCAGTAGTAGGTATAATAACTTCGGGCAATAATTTATCGGTTCTCAGAGGTCAAACCTATCATATAGGCCTTTATGTCTAGTTTAAGAACCAGGTATTCTATTAACATATTTTTTTAATTCTGCCTTATACAAACAAATGATTTTTCTTCGACCTTGAACTCCACCCGAAGACCGAACTCGTAACTAGGACTCTCATCTAACTCATATTTGGCAACAAAATGTGATGTGCATATCCCCTCATGTGTGGTTGTCATTATAACAATGAAATTTCTATTGTGTCTGGCCGTGTGGCATTTGATGGAATATTTTTGAGTAGGAGTGCAGTACTAGGCCAGGATTCTAGGTGCAATTATTGAGCAAATTTCATTAAAGCTTGACTATATTCTGTCTTGCAAAACTAGCAAGCCACAGCGACGAGTAGAGTAGAATAAATCTCTGAAGTCTCGATTTTTTACCTTACTCCGCAACTATTTTTCATCCTACTTATTAAATTTAATATGAAAAAATATATGCTAACTTTATACGTACATAACTAACTAATAAGCTATTTACATAAAACGTGATTAATTATGCTTTTTGTACGAGTATTGACGTTATTTTGATGAAACTTCTTTTCCTCGCATACAGCAGCTTCGTAAGCAAACGCACTCCCGTTAATAACACCGCATCTGTTAATCACAGATGTGTCCCTTATCAACACATGAACATTATATCAACCTGATAAAATAATAAAATCTATACATATTTTAAAATGAAGCGGATCACTGCCTGTATATGGAAGACATATGAAAAAAAAAATGGGACTTTTATAAACCAATATTCCATCAAAGGTCATTGGTCATCATGCGGATCGGACCAGACACAATAGAAATTTCATTGTTATAATATAACGACTCTTGATGGGAAGAATGAAAAAAAATCATTGTCAGAATTTGTGTATGTTTGTGTGTCTGTGCGCTTGTGCAAGCTAATCTCAGAAACGGTTTCTATATTAAGAAAATGTGGTGTGGTTTTTACTAATATATTGTGGTAAGCTTCTCTTAACTTTTTGTTTGTTTCATGTCAATCGGCCGATAAAAAAAAAGTTTATAACTCTCTCGCCACTACACTAAGAGCATGCGAGTGAAGCCGCTGGCGGCTCAAATAAAAGTATAACGATAAAATAATATTAAAGTACGAATAGTAAAAGTAAAATAGTTAGTAACCCAACAACATTACAAAAGTATGATATTTTGTTTTAGTTGTTCTCCATTTACAACCTGGGCATCGTGATATTGATAGAGTTCAGACAGCCGCCTGAATCAGCTATGTTTGTGTTCCGGGGAGTGAGCTTGTTCACGCACGTGTGGTTCCCCTGCCTCATATTTATACTGGAGGTGATCTTTAACGTCGTCCTGCTGATTGGAGCTCATAGGGTACGTCATTTTTCTATATAACAGTATCAGCTGCTACCACCGGTTTCACCCGCCTGGTGATGGATGATGGTGATGAAAAGTATCCTATGTTCTTTTTCGTGATCTAACCTATCTCCTTGTGAAATTTCATGACGATCTGTTCAGCCGCTTAAGCGTGAACGCGTAATAAACAAACTCACTTTCGCATTTACAATATTAAATTGGATATAGTTAAAAAGTTATGAACCGTTGAGTGCTATTTAGTTTTAAAAGAGTGTCTCAGTCTTAGAGGTATGACTGCAGTGCCAAATTTTGAGCTTCAGAACTGTACTGTGCATTTATTGTTTGGAGGACACTGTAGCAAGTAACATTATTGGGTAGATGTGTCGTATGTACCTTATTAAAAAGTATTGTATAAATGATTAATAAATCCATTTCAGAAAAACCTGCGAATATTGCGTGCATACTACTACTACGGTATAATGACCACGTTGGCTGCATTCCTGGCGTTCATAGTGGCGCGCCATTTCAACAAGTGGCAATATTGGTACCCTGACTCGTTTGATATCTGCATCGCCTTTTCTGGAATAGGTAAAGAAAATGCATCATCATCATTTTCATCACTATTATCTCCGCCGTAGGACGTTCACTACTTAACAAACACCTCCCTACAAATTTCCAAAAGGATCAACTCGCTTTTTCCGGGCTATGTCGGTAACTTTCGTTCTTCTACGGATGCTTAGTCTCCTAGTGGGACATACTTTTTTTGTCTGGAAAATGACGACAGAGAGCAGAGTTATCAAGTGAAATACGGGGGTTGCAAAACTGAACAGTTATTCATCTGACATTAAGCGCCGTACCAAGCCGTAAATATCAGTTTTGTAACTCTCTGGATGACCAGAGAGTATCTAGACTGTGCTCATCACTATGTGACGTAATTCTTCATAATATATTATATAAAACACAATAACGCTTACAAACTTACTCATTGGAGGTAAAGCAACTGATACCGACGTGACCCAACAAGACAGAGTTATAGAAAAACCTCACCACTTGTCAACTCATTGGATTACTACTCGCAGACCACAATTTTGTTCGAATAAGAGAAAATGTACAGAGTTTTTGTCTGTTTCCAGCTCTCCAAAGCTACCTACTGATGCTCATCCGGTCTGAACTGATCAAGCCACGGTACCAAGAAGGGCAGTTCCGATATGTGAACCACATGGCCGAGGTGGTCGTGGATACAGCACCATCCGGGGAAGGTGGAAACCCTCTTTAATAAACTGGTGAGGGAGAAGAATCGTTTTATTTTGAGTTACCAACCTTCCCTTGAGGTCCCAACCGTTCAAGATGGAAAATCTTTTAGGTGTAGAGCTATCGAAGGTCATAGAAAGGTTGCATTTAGCGAATCCGGGTAAAAGTGGTATCAGGGTACGATGGCAGGAGCCATTCAATTTATATAATTATACTAGGTGGTAGGAAACTTCCGCAATTTTTTGAATTAGAAATACGGTTTTACTCACGTAATATTTATCAGATAGGTCCGACTATAGTTTCGACCACATTCGGTGGTCTTTTCCAAGGAGTGTTTGGGACGCCCGCGTCGATGACGTCTCGCGTAGCACCGGTGCAAAGCTATTGGACTCTTAAAAGAAGTTTCCGCTGAACAGATACTTGCGCTGTTCAGTTTTTGAATTGATTTGTTGGATAGTCATTTAAAATGTTGATATCAGAACCCTGAGACCGAAGTGTGAGATTGTTTTACTATTTAACGTGACTTTATCAAAATTCGAATAACAGCAAACAATTTGCGAAAAAGTATTCGTATCGTAAACGTCAACGTGTTGCAGTTCCGCCACAAACTGTGAGTTATCTGTGTCACAGTTGTCCTGGATAAATGCCAGTTTGCACTGTTTCACGCAAACGCTACACTCACGCACTTATTTATGGTAGGCCCACAGTTTATTGTATTACGTCAAAATATCGACCCGGATGATTTGTGAATCTAGAAGAGGCAGATGAATAAATAGTAAGTATCGAATATTCACGATTGAGTATATTCTCGATTTCTAATAGATTTTGTTATAGGCGTCAGTTTAAGTGTCACAATGGGGTGAGAAAGCTAGAAAAAGTAATTTTAAGTTGAAAATTTTTTATATGATCGCATTGTATTTCGCTTATGGTGCCCACAAACACAAACGAAAAAGATAAGTGATGGTCATTTCTTTCAAAAATGACTTTAGAAATCTAAATAGTGACACTGCAATGCAAGCGTTCGATCGTTGGTTGACGTATTCACTACATTTACGCATAACGAAACTCAAAAACTGAGTTCGAGAGCATGATCCGGCTCATCACGCAAAGGGCTGTGATTTTTACTCGGTGAGGGGAAGATTTCAAGAATATTCTCTCCGCCGTCTAATCATCAAAGTCGGCCTCTTGTGCAAGATGCATAAAAAACCAGAAAAAAACAAATGATAAACAAAAAAATATTTTGAACATGCTAAGATTGAGTCACGATGCTTGTGACTGGAAGTACCTGCCTTAATTTGTGCAAGATATTAAACAATTCTCCTACTTAGTCCAGTTTCCTTGAAGGTGATAACTATATAAATACTTTGAAATGGCGACGGCAAAATGCTAACTGCACTTCAAAGTTCATGACACACCAGCAATCTCGTAGAATAGAGTCGGTAAATAAGATGATTCCGACCGTATAATATCGTTGCCTTCTACCTCTACGTCGCAGTAAGAAAATACACCAGCTCCTTCAAAATCAAAGACTACAAGTACAGTTTGTTCTGCGGTAAGGTACCAAAGTAATTGTAGACTTCTTGGACTGTGCAAATACAATTGACGCTTGACGAGTTCTGTACAAAATTTGGAAAATGGAACACTCTTTCTCTTTCTCAGTAGTTCTACGAAAGTTTAGGTTCAAAACGAATCACAGTTTTTTTATACTACGGCGATATATACGGGGCGATAAGACGGGAAAGGCAGTTACAATGCCATCCACTGGTCATACCTAAATAATTCGTTTTAAGTCTCAGACGCAAAGTTCTATCTCTGTACTATTCAAAATGCAGTTCTTGCTTTCTAGTGCTTTTATTTTAAGGTATCAACTAAGACGGGCTGCAAAGTTTTTTACCCAGTAAGTTGGAAATGAGAGAAAATATAATACTTATATATCTTCATATCCCCACGATTTGCAACATGCAAACCTTTGTCATACCTACATAATTTCATAATTAGTACATAACTTATTATAAGATCACGTTAAGCTTTGTATCATCATCATCATCATCTCAGCTGTAGGACGTCCACTGCTGAACATATGCCTCCCCCAGAAATCTCCAATAAGACCGGTTGGAAGCGACCTGCTACCAACGTCATCCTGCTACCTTTGAATATTCAAACGTTAAGTTTTTTAACTTATTGGAGCTAAAAGAGTAAATTGTATCACGGAATAGGGCCACTACTTGCGACACCAGGTTTTGTACTCAGCGCACGGATTGGCATTTCTCTAGATCTCTATGCAACAAGTAGACCGATAAGTCGCCTACTGCGCAGCCTAACCGCCAGCGTTCCTTTTACACAACGCGACCTGTACGGAACACTCGATATGCGAGGTTCAAATTGCACTTGACTACTGGATTTTCTGCCATACGGTCATTATGATTAGCAGGGTGGCACTGCACTGGTCAAGCTTATCTAAAAATAAAAAATTGAGCTATAAATAAATGTCAAAAATGTGTTATAAAAATTTCTCAAGATCGCAATAAAATTGTTCTCGATTTACTAGTGAAATAATTATGAAAATTTAAAATTTTATTTTCGTTCAAGATGCGTTGTGATTTGCCGGATTTCAAAAGGTGTTGCCTTTGCGTTCCTTTACGACATGGAGTTTTGATTTTTGGATATTTGAATTTGGTAAGTGTTATTGAGTGTATCAAGTACATTTTAATAAAAATGCCAAGAAATTATCTGCATGATTTTGTTTTAGACTTATCGTCTTGCTTTAGATTTTGCCGAACAGCTGGTAGGACCTGCATGCGAGAAGCCTTTGATCATGTTTTTGATATGTCTAAAGACGTATATGCCCACTGAACTCCTGCAGTCTGTTTATGTATAAGTATGTCATACCGTGATCTGTATCTTCATGTTGCCACTAACTTGTAGAAGTGCCTACCTTGTAGTAGTGTGATTTTATGTACACACTACAAAATAATTATAGACGTTATAAAGAGTTTGGTAAACATTTAGAATCGTGGCGCCTGAATTCGGAGGGGGAGGGGGGGGAGGGGGAGGGGGAGGGGGTTCGGGTAGTGCCCCCCCGCAAACCCCACCCGCCGGAGACCATTAGTTTTCGAGTTATGTTTGTTTAAGTATTTTGCGGTTAAGTACTGCATTTCGATCTACTACCACCCCCGCGTCGGCTCTGCAATCCGACAAGACTGCTTGAAATCGGGGTGCTATGAGTCGGTTCTGTCACTGACTTCGACCTATTCTAACTAACTATAACTAACCTATAGGTATGTCACAGACAAGTGACTTTGCCAATTCATTAGATAGCTACTGATATACTATTGTGCACAAATTTGGAACAAAAGTAGTTTGATGAAGCGCTCGCCGGCCGCTGCCGCGGCACGCTCGCTATGCTCGCTCGGCTCGCGCCTGGTGGGTCACAGTTCAAACCTAACCTAACCTATAGGTTTGTCACAGACAAGCAGTTATCAAATCTTCCGAAGGCAATCGCAGTGTCCAGTGAGCAAGCAGGTGTCGTACAGTAAAGCAGCAAAATCAGAGTCCAAAATCGTAGCCAAGTCGTTGAGATATCAAAAGAAAGCGCAGAAAAACAGGAGAAAACATTCACGTACACTCGGAAGTAACGGAATGACGCGAGTATTCCGACAGTGACATTACGCTATCTTCGATGTTTGCGTTCCGTTTCAAGAACTTACATACAACGTACATGTCAAAAAAGGCTAAAAGTTACCTAGAAACGTTTCGTTTTACGCATTAATGTCATTTATGTCACCTGTCACTATCAAAATTACGGTGTTTTATTGAAACTTTAAAAAACTATTTAGACTATTTTGGCGTGTCTCCGGCAGCTAAAATGTTGTAAATACGCTTTATACAAACCCCTTCAACCCACCCACAGTTTTTGTTTCACCAAATTCAGGGGTCACGATTCTAAAGCCAACCCAAGAGTTTAACTATAAAACTCTAAATTTATTTTGATTAGATAACTCCTTAAAACTACTACTATACTACTACTATACTACTACTATACTACTACTATATTACTACTATACTACTACTATAATACTACTATACTACTACTATATTACTACTATACTACTACTATACTACTACTATACTACTACTATACTACTTCTATATTACTACTATACTACTACTATACTACTACTAATAGATACTACCAGGGTTAGCTAGGTCTACATTATAATATGTATGCAGATATTAAAGTGAAAACGCTGCTGGAGAGTGCGACAACATTTTTCATCCCAAAGAAAGAAATATCCTAATACTAGCTGACCCGCCACCGGCTTCGCTTGCGTGGCCTCGCAGGATACGGTAATTACAGATTTCAATTAGGGGTCGAATTTCACAAAATCCCATCTTAGTGAGTACATAGGTCCAAAAAAGAACCCCTATGCAAATTTTTAAACTTTTAGAACTCGCAGTAACGAAGTTTCATACAAACTATCACCTCCAAAAAAAACCCTTAGGGCTTAAATTTAATAAAATCCCGTCTTAGTGAGCACCTACGTCCTAAAAAGAACCCCCATGCAAAATTTTAAACTTTTAGCACTCGCAGTAACGAAGTTTCATACAAACTATCAACCCCAAAAAAAACCCCTTAGGGGTTGAATTTCATAAAATCCCATCTTAGTGAGCACCTAAAAAGAACCCGCATGCAAAATTTGAAACTCCTAGCACTTGTAGTTTTTCAGATTTTGTGATGAGTGAGTGACCTTTCGCTTTTATATATATAGGGGATGGACATATGATACTTTTTAACATCATCATCCATCACTACACGCGTAAACCCCGGGGCGCAGCTAGTGTGATTTGTAAAATGATAATTTTAGCGGTACCTAATTAAGAAAATCATGTCATCATATAGTTACGAGTATATGACGTAAGTATGGATGGAGAGATAGTAGAAGTTTTTTTTTTACCGAGGATACATAAAAATATTATGCACCCTATTGGTATTACAATCTAGCCAAAAAAGTCTAATAAGTAATGGTATTCTATCCTAAACTGCTATATTCACTATACGTAAGAATGTGTCCAGTAACACTTTTCTTATTGTCTCTATTTAAGGTGAAGACACTATGTTCATGTGTTCTTTGAAGCAGCATTAACTACATACAGATGGTAGAAGTGATACTGAAATCTCTCCAGCCCTGCAAGTATGATATGATGGATACATTGTGATAGTAATTATAGGTAAAGACAGCTAAATATATAGCTTAGCGCTATCCATCCGAGAGACAGGGTACGAACACTTTTTTAAACTTTCACGGTTGTTTTCAATAAACATATTGCTACTTACGGGATGAAAACCGTGGTAATTATTTTAATGAGCTACCGATATTTCGACACTGTTGCAAGCGCCATAATCGCGGGACGACTGGAGAATGCGGGTGGGTGAAATAACATTAAGAGTACACATATATGTCTACCCTCTTTCTCTGTCTTTTGCTACGCGCACTTTTGGAACTCGATCGTAATTCACGACAGAACACGCTCACTGTATCAGTACGTTTGTCCGAGTCCATATTAGCCCGTTTATTGTCCTTTATTGAGTTTAACACGGGGTTCCATGTGCTTGACAATCTAAAACCATCTTCCCGATTGAAATTACTTTGTTTAGTGATTTCAATCGCTTCTTTGACCAACCTTGGAATGTAATGGTGCTCTGTCGATAGGATACGCGGCTTATAAACCATTGGATTGAGTTTTATAAGCCGACTTAGACAAGTTAAGCCGATTAAGTCACATTGGTAGTGATTCGCTTGTGCCTACACTAAACTAAAATTCTCTAAAATAGGGTAGCTCTTATTCTGTATATACTAAAATCCACATTCGTGTAACACTTAGAATGACAATTCTAAACATATGATTATTTTATTAAATTGTGGGTGGGTTTACATCAGTTTAGACTAGTTTAGAGAGCACGAACTTACATGACGATTAAATTTTCATTAAACTTACCCACAATTGGTCAGAAAGGGAAAATTTGAGAATAATCATTTAAAGCATTTTACGAATATGGACTTAAGCATTAACAGAATAAGAACGGGAACTAGTTTGTTGAGCTATTATTTAAATATTCGAGATGTTATTATGAGCAGTTCAAAAACATATTGATCAGCCAGAAGAAAAAAGTTAGAGCATTACCTTAGGTTAGGTTAGAACGAGATTTCTTACCCACAAATTCCGATTTATTACTGCCCACACGTAACCGCTCGTTCAATAATTTTACCGCCCATTTAATTATTTTCCTGCTCCATTATATATTCACTGATCCATTTCATTATTTTTAATTACTCATTTTTGTTTACTTTACTGCTTAGTTTTAACTGCTGAACTAGTTATTAAACGTGCCATTTATAATTTTTAACTTACCAAAACTACTATTTACAACTGCCTCTTTAAATCAGTGCCAATAAGAACTATCATCGTTTACTTAAATTAGATTTTAGTTCGGTAGTTTAGTTTGGTGTTCTGAACAAGCGAATTGTTACCATTATATTGCTATTCGTTTAAGCTTCGATCCATCTTTTCGTCCCCTATACCTCAGAACCTGAAAACCAAGGTTTTCAACCAGTGTGTGTTGCCAGTGATGACTTATGGCACTGAGACGTGGTCCCTTACTGTGGGCCTCATTAACAAGCTTGAAGTCGCTCAACGAGCAATGGAGAGGGCTATGCTTGGGGTTTCCCTGCGTGATAAGATCCGAAATGAGGAGATCCGTAGGAGAACTAAGGTCACCGACATAGCTCTCAAAATTAGCAAGTTAAAGTGGCAATGGGCAGGCCACATCGCTCGCAGAACTGATAACCGATGGGGAAGAAAGGTTCTCGAGTGGCGACCACGCACCGGAAGGCGTAGTGTAGGCCGCCCCCTCGCTAGGTGGACCGACGACCTCATAAAAACCGCGTGGAATCGCTGGATGCAGGAAGCGAGTAGCCGGTCCAAGTGGCGTTCTATAGGGTTTCCCAGAAATAGTGGATAATCCTGCACGTGCATGTGCGGGGGGGAAGGTGGGGCCCCACATCCTACCAACTCTACATTTGACTCTACATTTACCACAGCTTAGAATTCGAGGAATGTGTCGAGCAGGTAGTAAAGTCTTACTAAAGGGTCGACAGCTCTACTTAACTGATAGAAACTAAAAAAAAATACCTGTACATATTTTTGTAATTTTGTAATGAAACGCCTACTTATTACACATTATATGTAGTTCAGAAATTTTACTATTAAAGTGGATAGTATTCTACTGTTTTGTGATCGTCATGATGTAGGCAAGTTTTTTATTTGATTGGCTACAAAACTCTAATACATTTTTTTTACACCACAGGTGTTCAAACTTAGCTATAAAATAAATTCCAGAAATAAAAATTATGTTTAGAGACTACTAGTTAACTACTATTTTAAGTAGGTAAGTTTTTTTAAAGGTAATTTAGGAATACCACTATTAGGGAACACGTCAAAATAAAAAAATCCAAATTAGGCCTCATGTAGCGGGCGTAATGACCACAAATATGAGAAAAACTGGAAAATTTCTAAATTTTACAAAAAATGTCATAAACCTCGAACTGTTGGAAATAGAATTTTTTGTTTTAGGATGTGGGGCCCCACCTTCCCCCCCGCACATGCACGTGCAGGATTATCCACTATTTCTGGGAAACCCTGTATATAGGCCTATGTTCAGCAGTGGACGTCTTCCGGCTGATAATGATGATGATGATATTGTTATTTAAGCGACAACTAGCTAATTACGTGAGTAAAGTCGGTATTGATCTTAGATTAATGACTAGTCTCGCTCTCGCTTCGATTGGTCTCGTCGAAGCGCACGCGCGAAGACCAATCCTTAAGGCGCGCTCGTACCCTGATTAAAGCAAAAGCAGAATTTTTAAACACCTAGTGTAGGTAACGAAACAGATCGATACCATATTATGAAAAAAATACAAAGGTTAGAAAAGGAATAGGAAAAAAGTAATAACCGAATAGAATTCATAAATATAACTCTCTTTCAGCAGAAAAAAATCCTGGATAGGTCCACAAAAATAAACTTTCACGTTCAAACTCTCAGAATTTTCAGCGATAACACTATATTTTTTTTAGGTAATACTTAACCAACGTATAGTACTAAAGTAATAACCAGCAGTTTTTTTCAATTGTGTTAGTATATATCGAAAAATATAAAGAAAACGTAAAAAGTTAACGCATTTTCGCATTACATCGTCCAATCTAACAAGCGATTTTCAACCTTACGTAAAGCATCGTAAATTATTTTAGAGTTGGGGTTGGACCGCGTCTTAATCTAAGGTTTTGATATTAAATAAATATGTGTCAAACTCACGAGAATTTGCAAACTAAATTATCTAATAATTAACTGTAATTTGTTCCAGTTGTTCTCCTTGTTCAACCTGAGCATGGAGTTGCGAGTGAAGTTCCTTTATCCAAACATATCACACACTCTGTATGAATACCGGGGAGTGAGGCTATTCACGCACATGTGGTTGCCTTGCTTCATGTTTACCCTGGACGCGGTCTTCAACGGCATCCTGCTGGTTGGGGCTCATAGGGTATGTATCATTATTACCTCTGATAAGGAAATTCTGGGAACGCAGGAAAACTCTCAAAGAAAAAAAAAAGAAAAAACGCTCAAATAACTCCTTTAATGGTCAGACTAAATCCCCACTATCCTCGACATCAATGATCATGGAGCTCTTCACAATGATAGAAGCAAGTAGCGGGAAACTGTTAAGGAGAAATGTCGCTATTCCTTCGAAGTAACATGAACCTGTATGAATTTGGTCGAGGTACACAAACTAGACATAAAATAAAGCACACTAAAAGGCCAGTTTGCTTTACAAAGGGTGTGTTTGATACGGGTCCTTTGATAAATAATCATTTACTGGGGATAATACTGGATTTGGGGAGTATCACTATGTTTTCAAAGAAAAATATTAACTTTTCTATTTAAAAAAACGGTATTATAAAGTAAGCGACTTTCAAATGACAATTATAAAAAAACTTGAGAGGTGTCAAGGGACACCCGGATGGAACGAAGTTCCTCATCAGAAAAAATAATGCTAAAAATACAAAACCATGACAAATATTCCAATAATAGGTTCCGATAATCGCGCGTATAGGGTTACTTCAATAAAACTCCTTTCTGCGTATGGGAAGTGTTCAAAAATATATATTTCTCAAAATTACATATTACATCCAGTGAATGAAATGCCTCCGCGAGCTAACTTTACCTGAGTCGCCATCTAGTATAAATTTACGGAACTAAATGGCGCCACTTGCTACGATTACATCTGGCTTGCTTTCAATAAGAGAGAGAGAGACAGACAGAGAAACATGCGACGCCGCACTTGCTTTCTATAAGAGAGAGAGAGAGACAGACAGACAGCTTACTATAGCAAAAAGTGTCGTGACAACTTTTCGTAAGAATTTTTTCCGTCTAGCCCCCTTTCACAACGCGCGATAAGGAACTTCGTTCCAAAAAAGGATAAAGGATTTGTTATGACTGATTAAATTTAACTGATTCGAATTTAGATCCATAATTTCATTGTTATTTGACATTGTATTTAATTGTAATAATAAAAATATAAGGTAGTGTGGACATAACGTAAATTGTTCTGATTAGATTAAGTTATTTACTAATACCAAGGAGGATACTATATATGATGATCCTTGCTAATACGATTGTATGTCCAATATGATGGGCCAAGCTGTTGGGACTATAGTAATGTATAAGATATATAATGTGACACAGTTTTACAATAAAAAATATATCTGAATCTGACTCTGAAGTGATCTCATTTAAATTTCATCAAATTCGTGTAAGCGGTTTTTGAGTCACAATCCAATAACTGAAAAGTTTGAAAGTGTTTTGCCTATCTTGAATAGTAGGTATTGTAATTGACGGTTAATGACAATCGATCCCGTAAGTAACGGGTAAACATTTATTTGACAAAATATAGCCACCAAAATTTACCATGATAATTCAAAAGTACCTATTATCACCATATTGTGCACGTGGCTTCGACTTCGACAACTTATTTCACACTTTTATTGTTGAACTCGTTCCATTTTTTGGTAAACGTTTTTTTCCATTGAAGCGATTCCACGCTTCCTGGCCCTGCGGTTGTTGGCTTATTAGGGTAACACTCGTTAGGCTACGTCGGAGGCATTCGGGTGGTTAGAACAATTCATTGGCCCAGCATAGGGAACATAATGCGCTGATACTAAACTTTATATTAGTTTTCAAGGGATCGCAATATAAACAAACTATTCAAATACTAAATTAAGTAGAATTCTGTAGAAGGTCTGTAACATTCTTTCTAATTTCTATTTCAGAAAGACGTGCGTATAATCCGTGCGTTCTACTACTACGGTATAATGACCACAGTGGCTGTCCTTCTGACCTTAATCGTAACACGTCACTCCAATACTATGCAAACGTGGTATCCTGACCCCTTCACTATCTGCGTCGCGTTCGCTGGATTTGGTAAAAAAAAACACCTTAGGAACATATCACCACCAAATTTCACCACAAATTGTTAAATGGGATGTATCGATGTACTTCCCAATTCAACATTAGTCAAGGAATGAATCATAATGCATCACCAGTCGTAACGTGTGACAAAGCACTTCTCAACTCACCGCTGATCATGGTAGCTTAAAACTGACAACGCCATAAGTTCGGTTTTTGGCCCGAAATGCTTCCTAGTTTACGACCAGTGCTTAAAATAAAAAAAAAATTCTAAATTTTGTTGAACTAAAATGTTCACCGTTTTTGTGGGCCTATTATTTGCTTTTCTATAAACGATATTTTTGGATTCTACTATTTTCATTTACTCATATACTTTTTTTGTTTAGATTATCTTTCATGTACAGATTTTACTAAGTTTTATTAGATTTACTATAGAATAACAATAATTGCAATATTTCTAAATGTCTAATATATTTATGTTTCATTTGTAGTATCAAGAATGATGTCAATTTCATTTATGTCTTTCACAAGGCTGTTTTAAAAGTTATTGTTCCCAAATATGTATGTTTATATTTGAGTAATCCGAAATTATTAAGTTGTTAAAACTATTAAGACCCGCAGGACCTAATTGATTACTGTCTAAGATTAACAATGGTGGTTACTAGTTTACTGGTGGTTAAAAGTACCATTTTCACCACTGGTGCTTCTATGGGATTGCTTTAGTGTTGTTTAGTGAGTGGTCAGTTGAGAAACAGAAGTGCCAAATTACCTTAATTAAACTGGGCGAGTTTTGGTTGTGAGATGGTTTTAAGTGTATATAGTGTATACTTTGTGTATTTATTTATTTAAAAAGTTTTAAATGCTGGAAAGTTGCAGCTTACGCCTGCATATGTAACACGAAATCGTATATATATACGTGTGCTTAGGCTGTGGTGAGCTCATGAAAACTGGGCTTAAACGAAATATTCATGAGAATTGACGGTTTCACAACATAAACAGCTCAAGTAAAATAAATAATTAATTTAGCTCTAGTAGCTCTAGTACCTGTGATACCCCGTGCAAGTATAAATTAGTAGGTAAGGGGCAGAATGTGGTCGTGGAGTATTGGAGTCAAACGACACATATATACGAACGTATGCTCTAAAGATATTATTGCGGGCTACCCACCAAATCGTACGGTTTCAATCGTTGTAACCTTCCCAACTGCAGGCTATTATTTATCTCAGTTGCTAACAAATTATGATTGAAATCTTGAAAAATGGCCGCTCTATGTCAGTTTTGGCAACTCCAGTTGTTAAGCAAAAATGTTAGTAAGTTGATGACTGGAGCTGACAAAAGTGACATATAGCCGCCACTTTTTTCGATATCATTCAACATTTGTTAGAAACTGAGATACATAATAACCCTGATAATAATAATAATAATAATAAGACACAAGAGCAAGAAACAAAAAGCTCCAAGAGTGGAAGTGTTAAAGGGCATAACGCCGGTAGTAGCGCTCTAGTGAAACCGCAGCACACCTCTCAACACCCTTCAGCCATCCACACCAACGTTGCCCCTTTCGTCACCATTGAAGGTGGCTCTTATAAGGGGGGCTCTTTTAGTGGGTGGCAAGTCACCACCTGCCTAACTACTTTTAGATGAGACTGAAATTGGCAGGTGCCGTAGTCTCGTCCATAGCCCACTATCTCCCGTACCACTAATAAGTACATATCAATAGCCATGCTATTAACCCATTTTTGTAATCGATATATCATGTAACCATCCATCCAAAATGTTTCTCTTTTTATACTACATTGTATTTTTATCCCAAACGGCCCTCTAAGTGTTGGCTACAGCCCCACTTATGCCTATGTAAAGGACCGGGGGAAACCCGTGAAATATGTCAAATAAAAAGAATAATAATAATAGCCTTTTGAAGCGATTTTCTTGGAGTTGCATCGGATCACGCTGCGCTAAATCACGCGATTAGATGCAACAGTAGTAATACTAAAACCCCACACGCAGAAGCTTGTATAACATTTGAACCAAACTACTGAGTCCCAGGAAGTAGTGAAAATTCCGAGGTATGAGTAACCAAACAATTTCTAATACTCAATCAGATTCATCCCTGAAAAACTAGGCCGAAGATGACAATTACCTCTAGAACATAGACTAGGTAAACAAGGGGCCTAAGTGGGGCCAGGGGGTGCGACGCGGGGTAGGGTGACGGAGATGAATTAATAGATGGCGTGGGGATTTCAGATAGCATTGTCCACATTGAACTCCAAGAATAGGAATATCTAATAGGGCTGCCAAAAATTTTGGATTATAATTTTTAAGCATTGTATGAAAAAAATATGAGCGTATTTTCCTGACTATATAACATATGCACACCTTTCAATGCTGCCAAACTTCAAACCTGCTACACTTTTTTGTTACACACTGTATGTCTCTTATTAACTGATTTGAAAGAAAAGGAGGTTATATGTTCGATTGCATGATTTTTTTTGTGTATGTTAGCCGATTTCTTCCCCATTTGTAAACCGAATCTCTAAATTATTTTTTTGTTTGGTACACTTCTGAGGTGGTCGCATTTAAATTTCATCAAATTCAGTCAAGCAGCTTTTGAGTTACACTCCTATAACTGAAAAGTGTTACGCCTATCTTGAAGATATCGTCATTCACGGTGAAAGACAATCCAACCCCTAAAGAGGATTCCATAGCTAGTACTTTCCATACTAAAACAAAAAACTCTTTTCTACCTCTTAACATTGTCCGATTTCAGTGATTTTTTTCCATGGAATCATCACATTGTTTACTATGCCCGTACGTTTTGAATTTTTCAGTATTTCAAAGTACTATAAATTTGCTTTTTTAGAACTTAAACTACTGAAGCAATCAAAACGTACGGGCATAGTAAACAATGTAACGATTCAATGAAAAAAATCACTGAAATCGGACAATGTTAAGAGGTAGAAAAGAGTTTTTTGTTTTAGTATGGAAAGTACTAGCTATGCGATCCTCTTAAAGGTCACTAAATATGGTAAAAAATATTTGTATACCAAAAGATTTAACCGACTTCAACACCAAAGTGTGTGAAATAACTAATCGAAGCGAACAATATTGTGATAATAGGTACTTAATTTTAAACTATCATGGTACCGACTTTTCCCCCATTTTTGGTATTGGTATTATTTTGGCACAAAAAAAAACGTTAACTAGGTACTACTTATTCCATTTCGTCTTGGTCACTCAGTCTGCAATTTTCAGTTCTGCAATGCTACCTCTTGCTGATCATCCGGTCAGAACTGATCAAGCTGCGGTACCAAGGAGAGCAGTTCCGATACGTGAACCATATGGCTGAGGTGGTCGTGGATCCACCACTACCCGGAGAAGGTCGAAACCCTCTGTAATAAAGTGATTAAGGAACATAATTTGATTTTATTTCGATTACCTCCCACAACTTACCGACGTGAAGTAATATAGCTTGCTATTGCGTTTCGTCGTTCTGTGGGAGGTTCCGAAGGCTCAAAACCCTTACCTTCTCCTTCTCCCTTTCCCCTTCTTCTCCCTCCTCTCACTCTCCCCTCCTCGGTGACCACTTTCCATCAGGTGGGCTGCCTGCCTGCCTGCCTGCCTACTAATGGCAATAAAAATACCTTGTCGCCATCGCCATTCAACTTTCATAAACAAATCTGTAATATTTATGATGGTTTTGATCCAGTTAGTAATAGTTGGCCGCGGGGTGTCGGATTAGAATTGCACCCCCCCAACTTCCCAGTTAAACATACAAAAAATACGCTCGCCAACCCGCCTGCCTAACGTGGCGAGTATTGGCAAAACCCTCCGCATGGATTTCACAAAAGGAACGAGGCCTCCAGTCCCCGGCGGCTTCGCTATTCCTGGCTACGGTAGCGGCCAGGTAACGGTGGGGCAGGAGGTGCTAAGAATCCCCGACAGACGCCCGGCTACCGGCCCCGAAAACGACGACTGGCCCTGGTAACACACAACATACGCACGAAGAGGACAGACGAGAAGATTTATGAGCTGGAATAAGAAATAAGTAGGTTACACTGGGACATTGTGGGGTTATCTTAAGTCCGTAGAGCGGGTGTGGACACGATAACGCTGAAAGCAGAAAACCTACTCTACAACTGGGAGGGCGACCAACAGTCCCAAGGTGGTGTCGGGTTTCCCCTTCATAAGTCCCTCATTAACAACAAAGAGACAATCACGAGCGTTTCTAACAGGGTCGAATAACTAATACTCAGAATATCTAGACGATATTCGCTGAATGTCATTCAGGTATACGCGCCGATGCATGGACAATGCATACAGTTTGGAATAGGAGCTATCGATATTGGCATATGCCATTATACTTTGCCGGGTTTACTCTCTAAGCAACAGGCAAAACCCAACATCTTCCTGGCAAATATTAAAACTTACGATAGGTTTCCTACTTTCATACCATACGTTTCTTGCGTGCACGCGTCTTCTTGGTTGCCTGCAGTCGACACTATAATAATATTATAAAGAGGAAAGATTTGTTTGTTTGTATTGAAAAGGCTCCAAACGACTGGACCAATTAGAGAAATTCTTTCACCATTACAATTCTACATTTTTTCTGATGAACATAGGCTATATAATATTTTCAAAAAATTAGGGATCTTTATAAAAACTTCGATAATTGAATGATGTAACCCAAGGTGTGGAAAAAATAAATATAAATTAGAAATTCTTAATTAATAAAAATATTAATTCTTTATATCGCGTATGCTGCAGAAACTATTGACACATATATATAATTTACTCTATGCTATTGACCATTTAGTTTATGCCATTAACGCTAAAACAAAGTGACGTAATACTGTTTGATAGAATACGTCAATACGATTCTACACAGAAATCCACATTACTATAATGTATAACTATACAGCACAGTTTGTGTCACAATAAATACTTTTTCATTTTGAAATATGAATTAGTAACGCCGGTACAATCCAGGCCAGATTATTCGTACCTTGGTTTTAATCCTTAACTACTCCAATAAAAAAGAGAAAATATATATGATTATTTGTTTGTTTGTAATGGATACACGTAAAACTACTTAACCGATTCAAACAATTCTTTCACGGGTAATTTCATGATGCCTGAGTAATATACGCTATATGTGACTCATCCTCATCATCATCCATCACCACGCGGGTGAAACCGCGGAGCGCAGCTAGTATTTTATATGCAAGTAAGCTGGATTTATGTGTGTGGAGCCAAACACATGCTTTTGCTTCGCTCTAAATGGAGAACTGTATTTTAGATAAGAAGAGAAATGGCAAAAGTTTAATACATCTTTGCTATTGAGAGGTGTCAGAGGTGTGGTTTTCTCAAGCCAGCAATATCTAGTCTTCATCCCAGGTTTTACTTGTATAATATGATGTACGATTACGATCGAGATACGATTAAGGTAGTTTTACATCTCACAATTGATTAAAATAGTAAGTTCCCATAATTCATGAGAAATACCTTCTTAATAGAAGGTATCGCTGAAAGTACCTTATGCAAATCATCCTCTTCTGTAAACAAACAGCTTTATCACAGCGTTAACACCAAAATACGGCCAAAAAATTAAAATTTCCTGAACATGCATCAGATAACGCGCATATTAATCTACAGGGTAGCTACAGTTACACACAGCTGTAATTAAATCTGTGGCATACATTGCCATTTAATAGATAAAAGGTCGGACGAACTGTGTCAATCATCAGTTATTCACATTAAGCCGACGCGCTCTGACAACTACATTTTGTAATCAAATTGTTTATTGATCTTTTTCAAAAATGTATTGTGATTGGCCTGAATTTGGACGATGCTGTTTTTGTTTGCCTTTAAGAAAAGGAGTGATCATATTTGGATATGCGAGTATTGTAAGTTATTAGTGAAGTGGAATATTTGTTTAATAAATCATGTGATCCCGCTGGAACCTAAGGCCATACAAAATTGAAAACGCGTAACTTGAATGACGCATAGTGAATACAGTTCTGAGCGAATTTTGCATGGCATTCAATTTGGCCAGTTAAAGCAGAGACGCTTCGCTCGCTCGGTCAATTAGAATTCAATTCTTTGCCCAGTACCTAATCACTTTTGTTCATAGCTGTACTCTAAATTGTGTTCTTTGTGCCATATTTAGCAAATAATAAGATGGAAAGCAATCCCCATGGTCTATGGATAAAGGAGTTGGGATGGCTAGGGTAGCTAGCGGGGGAAATGCACAATACACCCCAAGCGGGATGTCAGTGCAGAACTTAGCGTCCCCAATCAGAATAAGATAATGTCTATGGATATCTGTAACACTGGATGCATCAAAAACACGTTGCCGGCCTTTTGATGTTGATTGTTGACTCGTCTTTTGAAGAACCTTCAAAAAGGTGCTCCTTTCTCCCTTGATGTTGCAGTTATTCGGAAATACAGTAGAAGAGAGCTCATATAAGTCAAACTTTATCAAATATCTGTAATATAATTGTGTTGATATTTACAAAGACTCGCTTTCGAACGAGTCACTGATTTAGATATATATTTATATGTATCTGTACATTATTTTTTGCAGCTCTACAGTTCGTTAATGATTGGATTACACAGCTTTTCAATACATAACCCCGGAAAAGAAGTAGTATCTTACGGCGCCGTTGTAGAGTTACCAGCAGAACTAAGCATCGCCACTTACTGTGTTGAAGTGATATTTGATGTCATCCTTATTTATGGAGCGCATAAGGTTGTTTATTGATGTATTATTTAGGATAATCAGCACATTTCAGTACGCTAGGGCACAGTTTTTATCTTTCAGGGATAGGAAGAACAGCCGTAAATATGTGTGGGTTGCGGACATGATATAGTGGCTAGCCGTATTCGAAGATCATTTTTTTTGTATTATTATATGTACTCGTACTAGCGTCGCCCCGCGGTTTCACCCGCGTGGTGATGGACGATGATGATGATGATTAAAAAGTATCAAATGTGCTTCCCCGGATATAATCTATAACCTTGCCAGGCATTATAAGTTAATACACAAACAGAGAGACAGAGTTTTTTTTTCTAAAATCGAAGTAGACTTAGTTACTGCTTATAATATCAGCTATCTGCCAGTGAAAGTCCCATTAAAATTGGTACAATCGTTTCAGCGATTAGAGAACAAACAGACAGATACAAAAATTAAAAATTATTTTTTTGTAAAATCTGTATAATTTGGAATTACAAAGACACTTAAACTTTACTTATCTGTATAGATGTATAGATAGTAGATCCGATGGTAGGCATCGTGCCATCATAAAAGGGGGAGGGGGGACGGGGAGGGGGATGAGAGGGAGAATAGGGAAAGGGGGAACCGGGCCTCCGGAACCTCCCATAAACCGACGAAACGCAATACCAAGCTATGTTACTTCACGTCGGTTATAATATGTGGGAGTGCTGTGGTACTTCCACGGTCGTGCCGGCCCATTCGGCTGTGGGGTTACAGTATGGCACTAACACAAGACCATCTGGTAATCCCAATACCGAACCCAGTTCACTTCACACCTACGTCACAGTAATAACTTCACTGTTATGTTATGTTACAAACATAGATGTTCGAGTACAAAGACGTATACTTTTGCATTTTTATATTAGTAGAATTATATCAATTATATTAAAACTACGTACAGCTCTAACGATCGCACTTAGATGGTGACTGAACCCATGTATTGTACTTGAACGTATGAAGCGATACCCGTAGTCGTTCAGAGGTCGTAGCACAAACAATTTGCGAGTGTGTTCGTGTTCGTATCGTAAGCGTCAACGCGTTAGCTTACAAGCTATGAGATATCTATGTCACAGTTGCCCTAGATAAATGACGGTTTGTTCTGATTCACGTGAACTACGCGTTACGTCATAGAACACAAACATAATGGTCACGTGTGTTATAAAACTCTTGCTAAAACATGTGGTCTTACTGTCGCATGCTTCGCATCAGTTGGATGGGTAAAGTCACGAACGTAGAAGTTTTGCGCCAAATGGGAAAAAATCTCGAACTAATCCGGACTGTCAAGCAGAGAAAGGTCGCCTACCTCGGACATGTTCTACGGCATGATCCGGTATTCTCTCCTGCAGACCATCATGATGGGAAATGTACCATGTAAATGGAAAATGTAGGAAGCGTAAATCGGGTAGACGAAAGATGTCTTGGCTCCGTAATATCAGGGAGTGGACCGGGATTAAGACCGTGGTGCAATTGTTCAGATTGGCGCTAGGCAAGGAACAATTTAAGAAGCTGACTGCCAACCTTCAGTAATGGAGAGGCACTTAAAGAAGAAAAAGTGTGATAAAAATTACACACCATCAAAAGTTAAATATATTTTTACAACTTTCAGAAATTACCGATTCTCATAAAATCATACTACTATTTCGCTCTGACGACAAGCATAGCAGTTATCGTTCTACAGGTCGTTAGTTTGGCAATATCGAAAGAATTTTACGTGGATACAGCTCTAGAAATGATGATCTTCAGTCTCGCTGGTTTCTGTAAGTACTTGTCTTTTGTATTTGACCAATCTGTTTAAGTGTAATAATCGCATCGTTAACGTATTTAGTACAAACTGTAGTTTATCTAGTACAATAGTGGCACAGATAACTCATAGTTTGTACTGAATACGTCAATGATACGTTAACGTTACACTTAAGCATGTTATCGTGCTCGGCCCACTGCCTTTGTCTCAACGGTAGGACATACTTCAAATACGGAGTAGGTAAGTTTAAGACAAACCTACCGTTTGTCGAGTGTTTGCGGACAACTTCGTAGTGTATAAACCGATTTTGCTGAATCTTATTTTGTTTGATAGAGTATACTTCCGATGTGGTGTCTTTTCTCGTTTATTATCGTAAATTCATTATAGCAGTTTTTGAGTTACACTCAAATAACTAAACAGATGACAGAAAACTGTTATAAGACCAACTTGGTTAACTAGTGGTAACAAAATGTAAAAAGAAGGAAAAAGAAGTAAAATAATAGAAGAAAACATACGTATTAAAATAAATAATAGTTTCAATTCTATCGGCTTGGATTCAACTTCAACACTAAAAAAATGTGAAATAACTTGTCGAAGTCAGTACCATGCGCACAATACAGGGTGTTTGGTAGAGGGACCGACAAACCAAATGAGCGTGTTCGGGGAGCCCACTAGGAGAATACAAGTTGGCCAAAAAAAATCCCCGACACCCCAATTTTTTTTAACTAAATCAGTTAGTTAGCTCTGTTTTGTATCCAATTTGGCTTTGCGTGGCCTGAAAGTGTATTAGAGATCAAATTCCATCCGGTCTAAAACATATTTTACAAATGTTATGGTGGTAAATAGGTCAATTTCGGAGAAAAAGGGAAAAATCACAAAAAAAGTTAAACATATTGGGGGGTCGGGGATTTTTTTTGGCCAACTTGTATTCTCCAAGTGGTCCCCCGAACACGCTCATTTGGTTTGTCGGTCCCTCTACCAAACACCCTATATAGTTATAATGGGTACTGAAGTATAATATTACAGACTTCATACAAGTAATTCACACTCTTGAGTGATGAAATCGATTCCATTTTTAGGTATTTTTTCTACCGACTTCCCAAAAAAGGAAGAGGTACTCAATTCGACTGTATTTTTTTTAATGTTTGTTGCCTCATAAATTTCGACTCGGTGAACCGATTCTCAAAACTCTTTGTTTGAAAGCTGGTGCTTCCCGTGTGGTTCCATTTAAATTTCATCAAATTCGGTCCAGTACTTTATGAGATACACTCCAATAACTGAATAGAATAAAATGGAACTCGGTATTAAATTTCAATTTGAACTTGTTTTCTAACAGGTATGCAACTGTACCTGATCGCTATAATTCGAAGTCTACTGAAAAGGATGGAGATCTCAGGACCTCATGCGTACGACAATCAGCTTCACCAGATAGCGACAGGAGAGTTCAAAGCTGAAGTAAACAGTGATTACAATAATACAGCAGTTCCTGAGGAAGCATAGGAGTTGATTGATATATGAATGAATATGGCTTGAACATATACTTAAAAAATATAATTGCTTTGGGTCTTCCTGTCCTAAATTAGCCATTGACGCTTGATGGTTTTTTGCCATACTTTATCCTGTGATGGCTTCAATGCAACTACACTCGGAACTACGAGAGTTTCTCCGTTGTTAACTAATTCTAGTGAATGTATTCACCCGTTTCTAAACCCGTCCAATGTCTACCACCTTCGGTTTATTTCCGAACTACGCATAAAAGTTCAGATTGAAATAATAGAATGAATAAATGAACTTGAATAGTTTGATCAACTAAAAGCAAGTTTATACCGGTGGAGTGTATTGGATCTGATAAAATTAGTTACAAACTCGAGGTCTAAAAATGTGTACGCGCGACATGGCTTAGCACTTTTATGCACGTACACATGGAGTACACTCGACACACGACGGGTTAATTACTCGTAGTAAGCATCCATACTAATATTTTAAAAAAGTTTGTAACTTTGTCATTCTGTCTGTTTGTAGCCTTATCACGCCTAAACGGATGAACGGCAGGGCTATTATGTATCTCAGTTGCTAACAAATGTTGATTGAAATCGAAAAATATGGCGGCTCTATGTCACTTTTGTCAGCTCCAGTCATCAACTTACTAACATTTTTGCTTATTGGAGTCGTCAAAACTGACATAGAGCCGCCATTTTTCAAGATTTCAATCATCACTTGTTAGCAACTGAGATACAGCCCTGCTGATCGTAATGAAGTTTGACAAAAAGACAGATTAACCCTGGGAAAGGACATGGGATAAATTTCATTATCATCATCATCCTCCTTCAACACATGGGCGGAAACGCGAGGCGCACCCAGTACTCATATATATATAGAAAACTTTTGAGCTGCCAATCAATTCGGTAAAATATAATATCACACTAACATAATAATAACTGGCACTTTAGGACAGCTATATTGAATACACCATTAGGTTGGCAACCCAGATAAACACTACGAAGTATCAAATTACCATATTGTAGAGTAGGCGACCCAATATCGGTCTCGCTCGATTGGTCTATGGGACACAAAGCCATAGAAATACATTTTATTTATTCTTTATATTTTTTTTATAATTACCCCATTACAGGTGAAATTCGCAAAAACCCTCGTTAGATGCCTATAACATAAAAATCATCAACTGCCGAAATTTCAAGTTACTGCAGTGCAAGTACCGTAATAGTCGTTAAATTTGTCGAATCACTAAGATCGATAAATTTAAAGAATAGTATCGGGCCCTAGCAAGTATGGAAGTCACATCGACGACTTATACGATTATACGATTATCAAATTGTTGACAGTATATCGATTATTACGAAATGTTTGCATTCCACAAAGCGTCCTTCTATCATTTGAAGATTTCCACGAGTATTTCGTTTTTCCACGATCAAAAGAAGGCTGAAGTCTATTTTTTTATTGAATACTAGCTGCGCCCCGCGGTTACACCTGCATGGTGATGGATGATGACGATGTTGATGAAAATACCCTATGTATTAATTCAGCGCCCCACCTACCTCTATGCCAAATTTCATCAAAATTGGGCCTGCCATTTGAGCGTAAGAGAATAACAAAAACAGTTTATAATATAAGTAAGATCAAACTTAACTAAATAATATCCCCATTCCCGTCGCCTGTCGATATGCTATATCGAGGTCGTTTTCAAAGCTGATAAAACAATCGTTAAAATCGATTAAATAGACGATCTCAACGTAATTTAACAGTTCCATGCTAGGGTTACCGTTATAATCGTAAAAACTTATCGAATTTGTCTACCGATTGCTTAATTTTGTTACTTACTTGCAATTATCGACAAAAGATCGATATAGCCAGTATTGTCGAAGTATGACGAGTTCTAGATGCAAATTTATCGATCGGTAAGTTCGGTACTTGCACTGCTGCTTTGGCTATGCGTTGATGAATCAGTCAGTCAGTCAGGACTAGTAATTATTCATTCAGATTTCCATACGAATTTACGATTCGTTTAATCGTAAGCTTATTATACTGGAACCGTTGCTTCAGGTTTTCAGATCTTTTTATACCGTTACATTTATAAAATATGACGGACTTATAGTCTGACTGCAACCGCTGTACCGCGCCTTAGGGGGGTTTGCCCGCGTATTCTTTACCTCGAATTACACCATAGTTACTTAGGATTTTCCTCTCCGCACCACGTCTATCACACCTAAGGCGCGGTACAGCGGTTTCGGTCAGACTGTAGTTATCATCACCTTAAATTATCTTAATAGAAACTTTAATTTACGTCACTACGCAAACTTTGTGTACAAAGAAACATAGTGAAAACGAATTTTGATATGATATTTAAGTAATTTTACAAAATGCCTTTTTTCGGAGCTGTGGTAATTAGCTACGATGTACTACGAGATTTCGTAGCACTTTGTTTACTATCTGCTCTTAGGTGTTAGTGACCCTGCCTACGAAGCGTGGAGTCTCAGCTTCGACACCCAGCCGGGTCAATTATTAATGATAAATAATAAATGCGTGATAAACAGAAATGTTTTGTTGGATCTGGGATATTGTGTAGTTATTGTGTGTCGGGGAATCAGAGTGTGAAGTGTGTAAAAGTTCAGAACGTTGCACTATAATATTTATCCTAACTCGCCGGAAGACTTTTAGAGGAAATAAATAGATAGATAGACAAACTCTTTATTGCAACACTACATTACAAAATACAACAAACAAATAAAAAACGGAAAATTAAGTGTCACAATGGGCGGTCTTATCGCTCAGAGCGATCTCTTCCAGACAACCATGGAGGAGCTTAATAATATTATCTCTATATGTATGTAGTTAGATAGTATTAATAAAATGTAAATATACTACAAAATAAACATGTAAAATAATATTATGAAAATATTTACGTTTCCAATAATTTTATTTTTAAGCGGCTTCAAAAAAAAAGCAGGTTATATGTACAACCCGGTCACAATATCTGTGCACCTGACCTCGTGACGTCATATCGGCGGTCTGGGTACGGTGTGAAAAAAGTTTTTTCGAGAAATGTGGAGGTAAAAAAAAATTACTAACCTTTTCAAATCAATTTATTATTGATGAAGGGTTTATTATTAATAAAACAATAATTTTGATTACAAAAACATTTATTATTAAACTCAGTCACTATAAATTATTGACTCTATGCCTGACATTGTATCTTCCTCACTCTCACTTTCTGAACTCTGCGAACTATCTTCCCCTAGTGATATTAAAAGTTGTGTCATGTTGTCATCTGCTAGATGATCCTTTTCCCAGTATTCTCGCTGTAGTCTCTCCACGTGATTCACTTCTTTTTTCCAGTCAGCTGGCGTAATTGACTTAATCGCATCTTTTGTAAGTTGTTCTATTTTCTTTTCCGATTGGTCAATGTTTTTATCTGCCACCCTTTGCTTTACCAAGTTCCATATATATTCGATAGGGTTTAGGTCACAATGATAAGGTGGCAGACGCACAACTTCTTGGCCATGCTCTCGCATCAAATCGTCGACATATTTTTTCGGCGGCTTTGTTCTCTGTATAATGGGATACAATTCCCTCTTTGTCATTTTGTCAATAAATGGAATTGTGTTCACGTAGCCAATTTTGCATGTCAGCTTTAAGAGCAGCACTAGTGGGCGCTTTCACCGACTGCGTCGAATGGTAGGGTGCATTGTCTATGACAACTATACCGTTCGGCGGTAAATTTGGTATAAGCTTTTAACGGAGCCATTTTAAAAATTGTTTGTGTCCATCTCGTTATGTTAATCGTCGATTTTACTTTTACATTTATAAAGTAATTCTGCACCTTCAATGAATCCATTTTCTCCTCCAGCGTGTACAAGAATCAACGTTGTTCCGGTTTTAAATTTTTCTTCACACTGCTGTCGGTATTATTTTGCCAGCATTTACTGACCGTATAGTGGGAATGGATCCACGTCTCGTCCAGGTAGGTAACCGGTTTTTTATCAGCCAAGGTCCAAGGTCATTATTCTCTTTCATACGGCGTAGGTAGCGAGCCCTCCATGCGGCGATGTCCGGCTTTTGTGTCAATACACAACGGATATTTTTACACTTTTTGAACTTGTAGCCCAATTTGTTAGTTAAAATATTTCTTAAATATGTTCTCCCACCTTGAAAATTTAGGTCTCTCTTAACTGCTGCCAGAATTTTCTTCAAAGTTGGGATTTCTTTTTTTACAGCATACAAACTGTTGATGATATTTCGTATTTCGCAAATGTCAAAATCATCTACTTCGATGCGTTTTTTGTATTGTTTACGCTTCTTACCCAGTGTCGATAATTTTGGTTCTGGGTGGGTTTCTAAATTATTACTAGTACTTGGAGTCGGACTAGCGCCCGGCGAAGTAGGTGGTTGTACTTTGGCTTTTTTTTTTTTTCATTAGGGTCCTCTTTGATATCCCAGTTGCAGCACAGGTTCGTTTCACCACTTGGTCTACAGGTATGGTGTACTGTTTATTTGCTTTTTCCGATTCAAAAAACTTGAGCACTTTCAAGATTAAATTTCTTGATTCGCTGTGTATTGTTTTTCCCATGACTTCAGTTTAACAGCTACAACAATTTTAATAACAACCAAACCAGTCCAAACTTAACAGTAAATGGTCTAAACTTAACAATAAATATTAAAAAACAAAACAACAACAAACCGAAAATATCAAAATTATCGGACGTGTATCGGCAACGAAGATGCTAACCGTACTGTCGCACTGGGGAGTGCGCGGAGAGGTGACAGGGGAAGCGGGAGAGGCGCCGCATTCCAGCGAGATGCACAGATATTCTGACCGGGTTGTACCGGTCTATGTTTTTTGATTACGTTCACCAATTTCTACCCTATTTTTGTGGACCGATTCTCAAAATATTTTTTTTGTTTGGTAGTGTATACTTCCGAGGTGGTCTATCATTTAAATTTCATCAAATTAGGTCAATCAGTTTTTGAGTTACACTCCAATAACTGAAAAGTGTTTTGCCTATCTTTATTAATGAAATCATCTTTGACGGTGAATTAATGACAATCGATCACGTAAGTCAAGGGTCACTAAAAATGGCGAAATATGTTTTTTTACCAACAAATGGAATCGATTTCTACACCGAAAAGTGTATAATAACTTGTCGAAGTCGGTACCATGCGCAAAATATTGCGATAATAAGTTCTTTTAAACTATCATGATACCGACTTCAACAAGTTATTTCAAACTTTTTGGTGTTGACGTCGGTTCCTTCAATAATCGTTTTTTGCAGTTCGCATTTCACACGGTCGCTCGTATTATACTGGTATTAATATAGGAAACGTAGTATAATTTGTAATAATATTTTTTTAGTATGACGTATTTTTTTGAACGTGTCCTAATTTCATCTTCTGACTATACTATAAAAGTACAGACAGGGTTTGCTGGGTGTATGCCAATATTGTATTTTAGTTTGTATTGTTTAAGAAACTCTTGAATATATAATTATCTCAGACAAAATAAAAAAGTCAAGACAGAATGTTGCGAACAGAGAAGTGAGGCCGGTTTTCTAAACTACATGTGCGTGACTCGGTACTTTCATGGTAATTCAAATTAAATTAAATTTATTAAAAATTTATCAATAATTAATAAATTTAAACTAAATGATAATTAAAACTTTACGTATTGCTTCCACGCGCCGCGATAGTTCGACTGACGAGCCAAGGCGTAGTTTCGTTGTAGGTTTTGTATTTAAATATGTATGGACACGCCGAGGCGTAGTTTTACCCGGCCTCACTTCTCTGTTCACAACATTCTGTCTTGACTTTTTTATTTTGTCTGAGATAATTATTATATTATTTAATGTGATATTGTGGACTTATATTCGAATAATATATTTTATATAATAATAGTCTATAAACAATTACGCCATGTATAAATCGATATTTAAACTCGAAAAAAAAACCTTATTTAATTGTGTCAATCATGAACTAAACAATACTCTAGGTGAGGTTTCATTTATTTAATTCCTCAGTTCCATGCTTGCAATAATTTTATTGAATTTGTTTACCACTGTGATCCCGTGACTTATGTTTTTAGAAACCGAAAGATGTGGATATCTAAAAGCATTCGCCTTTAGAATAATATCATATTGTAAATATATCGTAATATAAAAAAATGTAATTTATTTTTAGATATATATTAATAAAACAATGTATACATCGTTAAATCGTATTTTTACTTCTTCGTGACCGTGATAGTAACTAATATACAATAGTAACTTGTTCGTACCACTTTTGTAGATTATTTCTGATGTAGACTACAGAAAAAAAGAATGTTGGTCTGTGCGTCCATTCTTAAAGAAACCTGCATCAGTTTCAGTTGACAACTCAGTTCTTGAAGTAGTTTATGAATATGTCTATCTATATGACAAACTGTCTCATTATAGTGCCACCAACTTATCTGTTCAGGTGGGCAAAATTGGAACTGCAGTATATACATCCCTACAAACTTCCGCGTTTATAGTATTAGTAGAATTATAATTGCAGATTAAAGAATGGATTGAAAGACTGCCTTATGTTTTGGTTCTCTAATTTCATGGTGAATGTCTTAAGTTGCAATACTAAATTCTCCACAAGCGGCGCTGTCATCGGAACAGATAAGATGATGAGTCCCATCATGTATTAAAATAATGTGCAATAAAATACAATAACAAATAAAACAAATGTAGTAAGCACTTCTTACTGTGAGAAACATGTCAATCGTCGAATCCAACTCGGCTATGCAGCGTTCCGAAAACTTCATGAAGTCTACTCGTCCGAAACACCTCAGCGCCTCAAGCAGAAGTCTTTAATCAGTGTATGTTACCATTATAGTACTGAAATGTGGTCTGATAGGTAAACTCAAAGTCTCACAATAGGGCTGTATGCTTGGTAATGAAATGAGGAGATCCGTTGACAAACGAAACTTGATATAGGCGTGACAAAAAATTTGCTGAAGTGGCAGTAGTCAGAGCATATAGTATGCAGAAAGAATGGCTGATGGGGCTGGAAGGTACAGAAGTGTAGACCACGGACCAGCAAGTGCAGCGTAGGTGGTGCAAAGATCAGGTGAAAAGATGATCTGATAGAGTCGCATCATACTTTGATACAGGGCTGCTTACGAACGGTCCTTTTGGATTTTTTTACACGGGGCACATTAAGGTCGGCTACCAATAGGCAGTCGCTGGTTTGAGCGTCCGGTTACGGTGACATCGTGATCAATACAAAAGTATCCAACATGGTGGTATGGTCAGTAGTTACTAACTATACTAGAAACTAGAAGCTACCACTCTCAAGATTGAAACCTGTTCAACGTTCCGATTGAAACGTTCCGGTAGTTTCATATAAAATTTAAAGAATTGAAAAAGATCTTGACAACTTATATCCAGCTGTTGCCAACGATCTTATGTAGAACGACGTTCTATGTAGATCTAGATACCTTCTCCACTTTCTTTTTTTTTTTCTTGGATTTTTGATTGAATACTCTTATTTTATAATATCTCGCATAAACAACTCTTAAACAACGACAGATAGAAAAAGTATTCTAAATAATAATAATAACAATAATTAAATAGTATTTAAAACGAAGTGCTTTATTCTCTTTGCTTGTATTATTTGCCTGTTCGCGTCAAACAACATGTTTTTTCCAGATAACTTAATACTATCGCATGATTGCTACGCCTCCCAGTTTTTGCGACAATATAGCAGATAATTTTCCAATCACCAACACTTCATGAGTCGTTTCCTGTATGATAAACACATATACATTCAAAGCAGTGAAATGATACTAAAATACATACCACGAGAATATTACGTATCTATGTTTTAGTAGAGATATTATCGTAGAGGTACTACTTTTGCAGAGTCCGCCTGGGGAAGTACCACACCTGTGCCGGTTATCCAACCGTGAAGCAGTAGTGTGCAAACATTACTGTTTCGTTGAAGGACAATGTTTCCAGCGAAATTACAGGGCAAGAGATTTAACATCTTTTATCTCAGGGTAACGCGCTATGCATTGGCATGCAGGGTTAGAAGTTATGTTTTTTAAAATTCTGAACTGTTATGGGCAATCCCGATGCTTAACGTTAGACGACGATTTTCTCGTCTTGTTACCAACAGACCAAAAAAAAACGAACAATACTAAGCAAACGTTCTTGAGGCGAGGACTTAGAGGGAATACAGCTGTGGCTACTGCAGTTTCAAAAACTCTAAGGAAACGCTGAGCGATTCTGTACTTTAACGTGTTTGCATCCGTCGACGTTCACTGATTTAGAAATCTTTTATTCTAAGCGTAAACCGGATGCTGAATCATTAAGCAGTCTTCAAGTGGAGGCATTCAAGCAGCCTAAAATTTAACACTATGCTTATAGGATAGCCACTATCCTATTCACTAAACCGGACTGAGCCAGTGTGGTAAAATTGAGGAGGTAGAGTGTCATACTCCTCACTCTGGAGAGAAAGACTTGAGTCCCAGCTATGGGGACATAATACTGGGGATACATTTACTTACATAGAACATACATACAGAACAGAATACAGCAGAACATACAGATCATACATTCAGTTACTCTCAAGAAAGTTACGTTCTACCGTACAACCATTTTCCTAGATTATATCTTGTAACTCTATAACGCAATAGGTTGACCGCTCTTTAGACATTGTGTTTGAATAATCATCGTCATTATCTCAGAAGAAGGACGTCCAATGCTGAACATAAGCCTCACCCATATATTTCCAAAATCATCCAGTATTATCCTGAGCACCTTTGTCTGTCTACCTTTTTGGCGAAGGACCTACGCGCGCACCGCGCTTGCAGTGTTAATAATACAGACTACACAGATGCGATTTTCTCTTTTTTCTCTTATTAGGCTTAAAAGAGGCACGCCAATGCGATCCGTTCCATTACAGTAGTCAGTGAAAGGCCATTTACTTGGTACTTGGTACTTGGTGGGCTGGCTCTTTTCCGCAACCAGGCCGCTGTGGCGCAGCCCATTTTGCGTGATAGCCGGGTGACGCTGATCAGTCCAGCCACCCGGTGTCGCCTAGGAAAGCCAGTAGCTCCTTCAGCTTGGCGCAGGCTTCCCATACTGTCCTCGGCGAGCCGAGGTTTGCTGCCCTTTGTGCCGCCACGCTCCTGCATTCGATGAGCAGATGCGCAGCTGTTTCTTCCGCCTCCATGCAGCCTCTGCATAGGGGGCTGTCTGTAACAACTAGATTTAACAGGTGTTTATTTAAGGAGCAATGACCGGTCATAATTCCGACAATATGTCGTACATTATTTCTTTTAAGATTGAGGAGTTTTCTGGAGAGTTTCAGATTTAGAATCGGAAAAGCCTCCTTCGACTGCCTACAACCCTCGATACTTGCCCAGTAGTCCTGATGCTGGTCCTTAGTTTTTTTGCGAATCCATGCACGAATTTGACTGAAAGGTAGGGGGATCATTGGTTCTGGTCCTGCACACGTCATTCCGGAACCTCTCCTAGCTAGCTCATCAGCCGCATCGTTACCTCTGGAATCGCTGTGCCCTTTTATCCATTGGAGTGTGACATTATTGTTATGGTTACTTACTTCCTCCAATAGTCGGTGACGTTGTATGAACAGCCCCGAAGAGTGGTAGAATCTATTTAGGGCTCGTAGTACCGCAGTGCTGTCGCAGAGTATCCTAATATTACTATTGGTTACCTTTCTGCGAAGTACTGCTGCTGTGGCTTGGATGACACCCACACATTCTGCTTGGAATATACAGTTGTGTTTACCTAGCCCTGTTGCTATGTGTATGTTTAGTTCCTCCGAGAACGCTCCCGCTCCGGTGCCTGTTGCCATCTTAGAGCCATCTGTGTAAATTCTGACTTCATGAATACCTGAGCAGTCGCTTGGCTCTTCGTTTAGTTGTACGCGGTAGCTCTTTGTAAAGAAGTGTTGCTTTTGTACTCTATCATAGATAGACTTTATTAGGAGGTTTCCAACTGCAAAGTCTTCTATGATTGTTGTATGGGGTGCTAATTGGTCCTGATACCAGAGGTTTAGTGCCTTTAGCCTGTACGCAGCCGCCGCGGCCTCTTGTTGTATGTATAGGTGTAGCGGGGTCAGGCCTATCAGGGCCTCAATCGCGGCGGTTGGTGTAGTGCGCATGCAGCCTGTTCCGGCTACACAGGCAAGTCTCTGAAAGGTTTGTAGCTTGGTTTTGGTGGTGCTCAGGGTGGTTCTGGGCCACCACACAATTGCACCATATGTTAGTGAAGGTCTAATTACAGTTTTATATAACCACAGGGTGATCTTAAAAAGGCCATTTACGTAGCCATTTAAAGCATCGTCATATTTTACCCGATCACTGTTGAATCAGCTAAGCAAGAGGTGTGGTCACTTATTGACCGAGGGAGCGAAGCGTCTCTGCTTTAACTGGTCGAAAAGAAGATACTTGGCACGCATGTTCTACTATTGAATAAAAAAATTGACGACGGTGATTTCTGAGTGGGGTGGGGGAACATTTTCTAAATAGAAAGGCAAGTTATCCTAAGTTTTTTTGAAGATTTTGTCTGCAGATGGCTCAGACTGCGAAATATTGCCGCTGATAAGACTGTGCTCGTGAGGTCTACTGTTCGCAGTTTATTATTATACTATTTTATTATTTCTATTACAGGTGGTAAACATTGATAGTTGCTCAAGATTAAGTGACATTGATTTTATTCCAGTATTGAAAATTTAGAGAGAAAAATACATATCCTCGGGCGGATTCGAACCCGCGTCTTCCGAAAATCCGTGTCATATTCAAGTAGTTAGAATCAAGTCACAGTCAAATAAATTTGTCATTACGCCACTGTCCTACCTATGTTCCTTGATACATTACTGAAACTTTCTAAAGTAATTGATTAATAACCCAAAAAAACAAACGTTGACATTATTTTGTACACACCACGAACACATAACGGTCTTCAATCCGCTATTACTAGTCATAAGTCGATGAAACACAATTATATACAATTCTCTAGAAATAAACATAATTAATGATAATTATTGTTGGGTTTTATCCTGCCATTATCACTTATATTGATCGTATAAAATCCCGTGCCCTCCAGCCCGACGGTTCCCGGTACAATAGAACCGTGCTGACTTAGTTTCCGTTGCAGCTCATGATTGATGAATCTCTGCGAAGACTAAACAATAGCTCTTAAAAATAATTGTACTTTCGACACTATACATATAATTTATTCACAGAATGTAGTAAAAATACTTCTAAAAACCTCTTATCTCCTTTTTCGTCGTTGTTGGTTGTTGGTTTAAACTGGTCTCCTACAGGGGACCAATGGGCACCTAAATAGGGGCAAATCTACAACTTTTATTCCGGGGGACGAATATTAGGGGACGAGTGGGTCCGTACCCGATTTCCCCTGATCTATTCAATCACTTACTGTGATTGAATAGATCAGGCCAGTTACAGAAAAAAAAAGTCCTAAAGCCGCTCACTTCAGAACCGCCGTCACCCTTTGGAATCGGAATCAACCGTGTTGTTTTCCAACATTCCGGAAAATATGACGCATCCAAACATATGTTATAGATGTAATGCAGGGGTTTCTCCAGAGCCATGCGACAATCCTTTATAACAAAAGAAGGTATCCCGTCTGGCCCCTGGACATAAATACCATCCGACATTAGTTACTTAGTATTCAGCTTAGATTCACAAAAGAACATACCTACTTCTGTAATACAACTGCTACTGAGATCATCCTGTGACCGTTGAAAAGCTAAGCTGTTCTCAGATCTATTTAGAATTTAGAAAATTATATTTTTTTTTACATTAGTTAACTCATCTTCTCTCTAACTCACTATGTTCAGCAATGGACGTCTTCCAGCTGATAATGATGAAAAACGATGATATATATAAAATTAAATAATAATAATTATGGAAAAAGTAAAATCTTTACAAACCCCGTGAGGTAGTAGTCCCTTATTAGAGTAATTATCATGCAGAACAGTCATGATGCCGTACTGTTCCTGGCTTTAGAACTGGACTTTGGAACTGTTTCATACCTTTCCACATTGACTAAGGGTAGGGCCTTAAACGTATGTAGGAGGAATATAGGTAAACATGTATGTGAGTTATACTGAATAATGATCAATAACTCTTCGAGTCCATAATTTTTTTTCTCAAAGTTGGTATCATCATATACAGTTTCAAGATGTGTGTGGGTGTTCATTTACAAATACTCATGTTTCCTAAATCATGGTCTTGTTCTTTTCACAATAGATAAAAATAATTATGTATATACCGGAAGACGAGCAATAAAGCGCTTGAAGCGGAGTTGGAATAAAATGAATAGAGTAGAATATAATCCTTATAATATTCTAAACGCGAATGATTGTGAGTATGGATGGATGTATGGATGTGTGGATATTTGTTGCTCTTTCACACTCAAACGGCTGGGGCAATTTTGATGAAATTTGATTTGGAGTTAGATGAAGCGCTGGATTAACACTTAGGATACTTTCATCATCATCATCATCATTCATCACCACGCAGGTGAAAAAACGTAATATTCTTGGGGACAGCATAGACAAAATAATAAGATCTCCGCCTACCTCAAGATCGTAATCCTGATAGTTCTGTCAAAGTTTATGTCAGTTTCTGATATCTAAGTCAAAAGCACGCTATATTGACAGCTTGATACACTAGACGTACTCGGCGAGCGTCAAGGGTGATGAAATGTAACACAAATACCGTCAAGGGTGATGAAATGTAATGACAGTTTTTTTCCATGGTGATTAATTTAATTATATTTGTATGTACATAGGTACTGTATTTTATTATTATTGTTTACTGATTGATTTACTAAGTATTTAAACTTACTCACGTAATAATATTATAGTAATTTCGTTTGACCATGTACATATTTATGACGTTTTGGTATAAAGGTAGATATGGCATTGGAGAAGATAATAAGCTACTCGAAGAACTAATTCTGCACAGACAAAGTCGCGGGCATCAGCTAGTGCCATATATTTGCAATGATAAGGTAAGAAGGTCAACGTTTTAACAGCATTATTAATATAAGTAATATCAAAATATCGCAATTAATATAAAAATAATAGCTGTAAAAAGAATATCTAAGCGTAGTTTATACAATCGTTTCAAACTTGCTTCAAAAATAATGTAAGTCATCGGTCTCAATTATTTATTCAAATTGTATTATTTACACTTATTTTAAAATGTTATAGTATAGATCCGAAGGGTTATATTACCCTGTGGTTTAATAACTAATATTTTTTCGTCTTGATGAACATTGAAGAAATGATCTAATTACAAGGAGAAATTAACCACGTACCGTAAAGAAGACGAAACGAACGTGAAGGAAGTATAATTTTTGAGGAAATTAATAATAAATAACGTCACTTTATCATTTTCACTGAAATTTATACCTGGACCAATCCGGCTATAGCCGAGGTGTCCATAGCATATTTTCTTCGCCATTCCTTTTTCCATTATTAACTCAAAACGCATTCTTGACCAAAATATTACATCTATAAATGTTCAAGTTTAAGAACGATGAGACCCCTAAAATCATTGAATGTCATATTATATCTAACCCGCATTAGCTACGTGCTACGAAACTCTTAGTTTGCGCCTACTCGCATTATACAATGCACGAAAGGATTCACGGAACTCTTAGTTTGCGAAGTCCTACTCGCATTAAGCAATGCACAAAAGGATTCAGAGAACTCTTAGTTTGTGAAGTCCTACTCGCACTAAGCAATGCACAAAAATATTCACGGAACTCTTAGTTTGCGAAGTCTTACTTGCATTAAACAATGAACTAAAGTATTCACTACGAGTATACCGTTAGTGCGGTAGTTGTTGAACGTCTGATTCTATGCACTTATCTCAAATTCGCTAACGTGTAAAATATTAATATATACTAACCAAAAATTTTTTTCTATCATAAGTTTTTAAACACATCATAAGTTTCAAACACACCCAGACACAGGTCAAACAGACATGTTCATGCACACAAATGTCCAGGGATCGAACCCGGAACCAACAGCTCCGAAGGCAGGTTTGCTACCAACTGCGCCAACCGTTAATTAACGTTAACGTTATCTTTCATTAAAGGTATTTTGACTGACCAGTCAAAATACCTTTAATGAAAGATAACTCTATAATACTCATGAAATAATAAATTAGTTTATAACCCATCTCGCATCGTACATGGAGCAAATGACCCTGCGACACTAGCAGCGTTTCCTTGCTGAACCGCTATAGCCAGTCTTTGCACCAGGTACAACCCGGAACGGGAATCAACGTCTCAATCACTCAATCGGCAGCCAATTTATTTTATGGAGCCGATGGCCTCACTACCCCAACTGCTCACCTGCAACAGGGACAAAGTGGTAACTATCTTCCAGAGGCGCATATTTTGCATGCTTTTTTTAAAGCAGCCCCTTCTGCGGCTGCAGCCGCAACCCTCTGTGTTCACTGTTCGACCGAGGTGGGATACGGCGAAAGTGCTAACGCACGTAACATCCCAGATCAGGCTTCTGCCTCTATGCCAAGGTACCAAGGTAAGGCCATCGGATTTCTTACCGTCTGTGCGACAAAGACCTGGGGGCTCGAGCACACAAGGGACTTTTGCGGATACGAGAGCTCTCCGGATAATATCATTTAACGCGTGATGACGCGGGAACCTTCCGGAGCATCGACAACAGCTCAAAGCATGGTGACCTTCACCCTCGACCCTAGTGCCGCAAATGCATACATGTGGTTACACATACTTTGCAACCAAGGCGAAGACCCACGGCCACGCGCAAAGAATCGTTGTCTAGTAGGGTGCCCATGTGCGGGGAAGGTAACGCTTGCAACCAGGCACCCGCTTCAGGTTTCTAAACACCTCTGAGCCTCGCTATATCCGGGCCTGTAGCTTGTTCAAGCAGTTGCTCCTGGATTGCTAACTTTATTTCATTATTAATATATATCTTTAGCAGTAGATAATAACATACTTACTATTTGTTAGGTTTTGAACATCACTTTTCTTCCAGTGTATAAATGGAACATATAATTTTACTAAACAATCTTATTCTACTCTTATATGTATAAAAAAACCAGATTCTGTTCGTCAGTCTTGCTAAATGTTCAAATTATAAGGGAATAGAAGGGATAGTAACGGTGAACAGTTCATCCGTGATCACGGCGCTTGCAACAGTGCCGCAATATAGGAAACTCACAGAAAATATACATGGTAACTATCCAGTTGTAAGAAAATATACATGGTAACTAACCCGTTATAAGAAAATATACATGGTAACTAACCCGTTATAAGAAAATATACATGGTAACTATCCAGTTGCAAGAAAATATACATGCTGACTATCCCGTTGTAAGAAAATATACATGGTAACTATCCAGTTGTAATAAAATATTCATGGTAACTATCCCGTTGTAAGAAAATATACATGGTAACTATCCAGTTGTAATAAAATATACATGGTAACTATCCCGTTGTAAAAAAAGTGAAAATTTCGGTGTTCAGTTTGAGAAAATATTACAAGTGTTTAAAAAGACTTAGAATAATTCAGTGTTTGAGGCGCGAAAATATTACAAGTGTTTTTGTAAAAAAACACATAGAAAATTTTTATGTTCTATTTTTAAAAAAGAAACACAAATCTTTGAACATAGTGCAAGACTTTATTACTGGACCAACATTAAAATTTAAAAATGGCGGACAAACTTAAAGCACATTTGCGAACTCAAGAAGAGTTGTTCAATCATGTAAAAAAAGCACATGTAAACTATAAAAAATCACCAAAAGACAGGCTTACGGTCACTTATATTAAAACAAAAACTGAGGCATTAGAGAAGGTGTGCGAGTCATTTTTGAATGGCCATAAAGAGATTGCTGCTACTATAGACAAGGAAGATAAAGCTAAGTTGATTTGTTTTGAGGAAGACGTATACACACAGTTTGAAGACATCTATGTAGATTATAAAACAAAGCTTAAGGATGATCTACAGGCACGTATGATAACGCCAAGATATTCTACATCTGATATGAATACGGGTCCCTCAGGAATGTCTGGCTGTGAAGTGAAACTACTACAAATACACTTACCCAAATTTTCTAGTGAGTATGAAGAATGGCAGACATTTCATGACTCCCTCATACATAAAAATACCAGTTTGAGCGCCGTTCAAAAGTTACATTACCTAAAGAGCTGCTTATCAGGTGAGGGTGAATTCTACTGAAAAACTTCAGCTCAGCTTACCCGTCGTTACAGCCATAAACGCTATAACACTAACGAGATAATGAAACGTTTATTTGCACAAAAAAAATATAACAAGTGAGTCATCAATCGCATTGAAGCTACTGCTGGATACAACATCTGCGTGTTTAAAATCTTTAGAAAACGTACCGATAGACACGAGCTCTTGGGACGCCATAATCAATTACCTGGTAGTGTCTAAGTTGGATCCAGAGTCACGAAAATTGTGGGAGCTTGAAATAAGTAGAATGGATTCACGATAGCATGGATAACTTACCTACCTGAGTGCAATTAAAGAAGTTTCTTGAGATGAGATTTAGGACCTTAGAGATGCTACAGCCATGCCATGCCTACAACAATAGATATATAGCGAAACCTTTACAATATAGCAGCACTGCAAACGCCAACACAAAACAGAGATCATTTCATTCATCTGTACAAGAAGAAAGAAAGAGCCTTATGTGTGCGATGTGTTCAGGACAACACACACTGTACCAATGTAAGCACTTTGCAACACAAACCCCCGAGCAGAGATCGGAGTACGTACAATCAAAGCGTCTGTGTTTCAACTGTCTTTTCCCACTCACGCCGTGAAGAATTGTCACATTTCTACCTGTTACCGTTGGTGTGGCAAGGGGCACCACATGCTACTGCATTTTGAGAGAGCATCTAATCAAGACTTACTTACGGTTGAATCTACGAGTTCTGAGAAAACTTCTACTGAAGTACCACAGTCGAGCAAACAACATGAGATGAGAGTTGTAGCTCATTTTGCTAAAGAGAATAATCAAAGTAGAGTATTATTGGCTACTGCCATGGTTTAAATTAGATCGCCGAGTGGCTATTCACAAACAGTTCGAGCCCTTATTGACCAAGGGTCTGAAGCCTCATTCATCAGCGAGGCTACTGCACAATTACAAAAACTAAAGAGATCTGCGGTGAATGGCGTTGTATCGGGAATCGGCGATGGTCAAACAAGAACAAAGAATATGGTTTTCTTTGAAATACAATCTCTACATAATCCGCAATTTTCTGTGCCCGTTGAAGCGTTCGTTCTAAAAAGACTTACTTCACTCTTACCGTCAAGGATAACATCAATACCTAACTGGCCAGAAATCGAAAAGTTACCATTGGCTGATCCGATATACGGGACACCTGGAAAAATAGATATGATTCTGGGAGTAGAAGTACACGGTGAAATCCTAATGGATGGTCTTCTTAAGCACTCGATAGCGAATGGACCAGTTGCACAAAACACTAAATTGGGGTGGATTCTGTCTGGAAAGATGAGTAATGAGTTAGAGATGGAAGATCGTAAAGTCGTCAGCTTGCACGTACAAATAAAGGAAGACCAGATTTTAAAACAGTTTTGGGAGATAGAGAGAGAACCTAATAGCATCGGAAAAAGAATGACAAGGGAAGAAACACGATGTGAAGAAATTTATGAAAAAACAACATCTAGAGACAGCGAAGGTCGATACGTCGTGAGGTTACCTTTTAAAACTTCCAATCCAGAATGTTTGTATGGTAATTCAAAGGACATAGCTGAGAAAAGATTCAGATTACTAGAAAAGAAATTAATTTAAGATGCTAAGTTATATGAGGAGTACAAAAACGTGATAGAGGATTATGTAGAACAAAATCACATTAGTCAAATAACCGAGAAGAGAGAGTTAGAGGATCCATACGTTGTTTATCTACCACACCATGCTGTGGTTAGAGAGGAGAAGGAGACAACAAAAGTGAGAGTGGTTTTCGACGCTTCGAGTAAGGGAGTAAACAATGTCTCACTGAACGACAACCTCCTCGTCGGTCCAAAACTCCAAGATGACTTACGCTACATTTTAATGAGATGGAGGCGACATGGTATTTGCATTGTAGCAGACCTGGTCAAAATGTATCGTCAAGTTCGAGTCGACAATCGAGATACCAATTTCCAAAAAATAGTATGGAGATCTAGTCCACACAACCCAATCCAACATTACAAGCTATTGAGACTTACCTTCGGAACATTCTGTGCGCCGTATTTGGCCGTTAAAACGCTGCAACAACTGGCTAAGGATGAGCAAGCAATGTATCCACTAGCAGCAGAGATAACTCTTCAAGATTATTACATGGATGATCTACTTACTGGGTGTGAGACTACCGAGCATCCTATCGAGATCTATGAACAAATTAACAAACTAATGAGAGCTGGCGGGTTTGAGCTTCAGAAGTGGTGCAGCAACAGTCGCCATTTTCATGAGATTTTCATCATATCAAAGAGAGCCAAGGGTCCACCTCCACATCAAACCAGTCAGTAATTTTCAAATCTAGTGACAGCATCAAGGTTCTAGGTCTGTCTTGGAATAAGACTAATGATAAATTTGAGTATCACTTCCAATTCCCTAAGTGTGATGAAATGACAGAGAACGTGACTAAGAGGATGGTCCTATCTGAAATAGCTCGGCTCTACGATCCAATGGGCTGGATAGCGCCAGTAATAATAAAATCAAAAATATTTATCCGAAAATTGTGGAAAGAAAAGTTGCCATGGGATGAGAACTTACTCCACAACTATTACTGGAATAGCAACGATTCAAATCGGACTTACCTAACATTCAGAAGGTCGCTATTCCAAGATGGCTGCTATGCAGAGAAGACGATGACATGGAGCTTCATGCATTTGCGGATGCTTCTAAAGCTGCTTACGCAGCAGCAGTGTACCTGAAATCGACGGGTAGTGATGGTAGCATTGCTGTTAACCTCATCACAGCTAAAACCAAAGTAGCACCAGTCGAAAAGGAGATTTCGATTCCCCGCATAGAACTATGCGCAGCACTGTTAGCCATGCAACTGGTACATGAAGTTTCCCAAATCATGAATATACCTAAGAGCAAAATATACGCATGGTCTGATAGCACGGTCGTTTTAGCATGGCTGGCAGGAGAACCAAGTCGTTGGACGACTTTCGTAAGTAACAGAATATCTGAGATACTTACCATGCTGGATCGAGACCAATGGAGACACGTCAGCACGGATCAAAATCCAGCAGACAGTGCGTCAAGAGGGCTAGCAGTCCCAGAGCTGTTAGAGCATCAACTGTGGTGGCATGGCCCTAGTTGGTTACAACAAAATGAATATCGGCTGAGAATTTGCAACACTTTTGAGACATCAGAGGAGACGAGAGCAATTAAAGCTTTAACTACTACGGTTAACACGAAGGATGAATTCATCTGGACGAAGTTTTCAAATTTACCTAAGATGTTAAGAGTATTATCCTATTGTAAGAAATTATTGAACTTGAGATAACCTAAAGCCGAGCGAAAGAATTTATGCAAAACTGTGAGTAGAAGAGATACTGAAGAAATATTAGACTTTTGTATAAAAGAGACACAAGAAATGTATTTTAAAATAGATATCAAGTGTTTGAGGTCTGGTCAGAATGTATCAAAGGGAAGTCATTATTTTAATCCAGTTTTAGATGAGAACGGACTCTTAAGAGTCGGAGGCCGAATACACGAATCTCGATTAGAGTACGATAAGCGTCACCCTGTGATTTTACCTAGTGATAGCCATATCACTAAGTTAATAATTATGAACGCTCATCTGAAAACCCTCCACGGAGGACCGCAACTTATGTTAAACTTCCTGAGGCCAAAATACTGGATTATACGAGCAAGAGACCTGGTAAAGAAATGCTTTAGAGACTGCGTTACTTGCTTGAGATATTTACGACAAAACAACAATCAATTTATGGGACAACTTCCAGAAGCACGACTGAAACCAATGAGACTTTTTAAAATTTCTGGAGTTGACTTTACAGGTCACATCAACATCAGATTTTGCCCTGAACGCGGCTCAAGATCTTACAAGGGCTATATTTGTCTGTTCGTATGCCTTACTTCGAAGGCGATACACCTTGAAGCGGTTACAAATTTAACTTCTCAAAGCTTCATTGCCGCATTCCGGAGATTTACATCGAGGAGAGGCCATTGTCAGACACTGTATTCTGATAATGGCACAAACTTTGTTAGAGCAGAGAAAGAACTACGAGAAATGTTTAACAGGAACACTTCTCAGCTACCTGCTGAACTAAGGCACCTTCTAGTGAACGAAGGGACTACGTGGTCCTTTATCCCCCCAAATGCGCCTAATTTCGGAGGACTGTGGGAAGCAGGTGTGCGCAGTACTAAGACACACCTCAAGAAAGTCATCCAGAACTCTGCGCTCACTTTCGAGCAGCTTACAACCGTTTTAACACAAATAGAAGCATGTCTCAACTCACGACCCCTTTCATATCTGAGTGAATGATATATTGATGACCGATGATATTGTTCTAATACGGGACTATTATATAGATTGAATAGATGCAACGTGGTGTAGTATTATTTATATTTTATATAGTGAGTTCTATGTAACTTGTTCAAATTATTCATTTGCTTGTTCTTCCTTATTATTGTAAAAAACATTGGTCTATTTTTGCTATATATTTATTTGTCACAAGCTTTTATGTTTTGCTATGGTGGGTGGTTCTTTTAATAGTCATGTTTGTATGAGTTTAATGTAACGACATGTATTATATAGTTACCTACTTTTTGAGTTTTTAAAGGACAGTGTCCTTTGGTGGGCGGTATGTCCAAACACAGCCCTTTCCATAGTACAAATCGGACGTAATTTACATCAATGTCGCTAGATGGCGCCACAGGAAAAGTTAGCTCGCGCAAGCGAAATTCTCCGACCGTCGTATGCTATGTTAGTGCTTTACCAATTTAGACAATTTTTCTGCAGTGAGGTGTGTTGTTATTTGTGATTCCTATTAAACAGTAACTATCCCGTTGTAAGAAGGTAACTATCCAGTTGTAAGAATATATATATGGTATCGGCAGATGTTGCGATCCCCATGGACCGCGCGCCGAACCAACGTATCCATTCTGAAGGAGCTCGGAATAACCACAAGGCTATCCGCTATCTGTTCCCAGCGGATACTCAAATATTTTAGACGTGTCGCTCGTAGAAACCCTGACAGCCTAGAGAAGCTCATAGTTGGCCAGGTCGACGGGAAAAGACCACGCGGTCACTCGCCTACCCGATGGTCAGACGCAGTAAAGAAGCTAACTGGCCTGCCAATCACGAAAGCTATTAAGACCGCCGAAGACAGAACCACGTGGAAAAGCACGGTATCTCGAGCGATCAACCATTCAAACTAGACACCACTTTCAGCGATGACGATGCCGACTATGATGATGAGGATGAACTATCCCGTTAGTATATTGAACATTTCGAATATGTTTGAACATGATAGTTTAAAAACTGATAAGTCTTGCTAAAACTTAAACTTGAATTCTTTTGTTCGCTCTATTAGGGGTGGTTAGAAAAATAATATCATCATCAACATCATCAATTACCACCCAGGTGAAACCGCGGGGCGCATCCCTTTTATTATGTAATTAACGAAAATAAAGTTACCTACTTGGATAAGTACTATTTCAATTACATAATGCCACTTATATCTAAAGAGAAAAGCAGATACCACGGATAATAATTAAAATTAAGTCATTATTATAAAATATGAATGAAATCGGTAAAGCCTTTCTCAAGTTATAGCGTGACATTGAGAAACAGTGGTTCTTTATATATATATATATATATATATATATATATATATATATATATATATATATATATATATATATTACTAGCGACTGCCCGCGACTTTATTCGCTTAGTAGGCTTGGCCTTCAACCTCGCCATAACCCTCCCGTCTTTTCTTAGTTTTTATTTCATAAGAACCTTCTCCTGACGTAATTTAGACAACAAAAAAATTATTAGCGAAATTTTTCCATCCGTTTTCAACTTACAGCGTGACCAGGAGAAATAGGGGTTCATTTTTATATATAAGAAGACAGATTATAAAAAGAGCATGTTCGGCCATCCTTAATATAGAGTTACGTAATACTAGTAGTAGAACTAGAACCGTGAAACGAATTCAGGCTAGACCTACAGTTTCCTGGATGATAAGTACTTATAAACATCGACAATGACACACATATACATTAAAGTTCATGACACATGAGCTATCTTGGAATAGAGTCCGTAAATAAGATAATTGCGACTATACAATCAGTGTACCTTCTACCACTAAGTCACAGTAAAGAATTCAATAACTCTTTCAAAAGTATAGACTACAAACTAGAGTATTTACTGCGGTATGGTACTAAACGGTCCCAGCTTAAGGACAATTTGCACTGTACAGATAGGATGGTTGATTTTTAGGATTCCGTACCAAATTTAAAAATAATGTGCTCAGGTTTCGGTCCTATGATTTACTGTCCATGGCAACATACCTCGGTATACAATATAGAACAAAATATAGAATGGAAATATAAAACATGTAAGTACTTAAATTGATGCTATAGTATGACAGATTCACTGATACGCAATGATGGCAACTGTGCACCGGAGATAAAGAGGCGTATTGGTATGGCTAAGGATGCGATGACCCGACTTAATCTGTTGGGATCAGTAACCCTCTTTAGAGGCAAGGTGAATGTCATATGGAAGAAGAGGGGCATTACTATTACCACCAAGATCCGGTTAATACGCGCTCTAGTATTACCCATATTCTGGTACGGCGTAGAGACATGGACGATACGAGCCAGAGAAAGGCAAAGGATCGATGCATTCGAGATGCAACATGATGAGACAATCTGCCAACAGCGATGGATAGGCACCGATGGAAGCAGATCATACGATCTCGGTGTACACCATCCACGTCCACCGATGACCACGATCTTCAGTCATGACGAAACGACCACAGAGAGAGACGACAGATACAAAAGATTTTTTTATGTCTAGTTAAGTGTCTATGATGTGATGTTATGCGAGATTTTAACCGACTTCAAAAAAAGGAGGAGGTATCTCAATTCGACCGTATATAATTATTTTATGTGTTCGCGGATAACTTCGTCGTTTATGAACCGATTTGATGATTCTTTTTCATTTTGTTTGATAGAGTATAATTCCGAGGTGGTCCCATTTAAATTTCATTAAATTAAGCAGTTTTTTTAAGAGACACTAATAGCTCAAAAGTGTTTCGCCTATCTTGTTGATATCATCATTGACGGTGTATCCCTTAAGTACTAAGTAATAAGTATTCAGAATAAGTTATATAGCAATATGGTGCGTATGGTACCGATTTTAACAAGTTATTTCAGACTTTTTAATGTTTTTATTTAAGTCAATAAAATTAATAATCGCATCGTTAACGTATTTAGTACAAACTGTCATTTATCTAGTACAATAGTGGCACAGATAACTCATAGTTTGTACTAAATACGTTAACGATACGATAACGGTACACTTAAGCAGATTTTCGTGATCAACCCACAGACGAATCATTAGAGAATCGCACGGCTTCCGTGCGTTCTCTAATGATTCGTCGATGCGCTTGTCGACGAGCTCACCGATCTCAAATACTTTATAAGATATCGCCCTTGAACACAAGGTTGTTTTTCCAACGTTTCTTGCCATCTCTTCATTTGTTTCACGGATGTTGTCAAGGATGCAACTATGTTTGCTCTTAGAGAATCGCACTGCAGGATTCTGTCGCGATAGGCACTCACAATAGCACATCACAACGCCCAATAATAAAAATAATTAATTGTATATTGAGATAAAAAAGTCACAAAATACAATCACATTTATCGCACAAAGTTAATTAAATAAATTGTACCTACTTAATAAGTTTGATTGCAAGTCAAAATTTGCATACACGAGTACATACTCGATTCGATGTCTTATATATTCATCATACCTGGATCAAAGCGGGTAGGGTGGTGGGGGGAAACTGGGTGCATCCAATGAACCCCCATGTATGTTCTACGATTTTCGATAGTTTGGGAGTTATAATTTTTTTTTTGCATTTTTAACCAATCTCCAGATTGGAGCAGAAATTATTTTTTTTGGCTAGACCTTTTCAGCTGGAGTGTTAATTTTTACAGGAAACATTGCTCAATAGTAGGCCTATCGAATAACAGTATCACTTTGTCACTTTAAATGTTACCGTTTTTGCAATAAAAATAAAACTAAAAAAAACCAGTAGTTTTCATCCATCACCACAAGTTTCAAAGGTAAGTAAAAAAAAATATTCACAGAATATTTTTTTATGGAAACTACTTTAAAAACTTTATTAGGTATCTAGTAAGTGATCCTCTAAATTTCATTTGTCTAAGTTATTGGGTTCACTTTGAAATTGACTAAGTAAAATGAGCTAACAGGTCATTGATAAAAAAATAATGTAAAACATCGTTTAAGATCATCAGAGTTGTGAAGTTGATTGGTCAAATGGAGCAGGTAATAATAAAGGGTCTGCAATGAAAAGGGACAGCAATAGCAACTACCTACTTTCGTCCTCTTCACATGTATTGTTTATTTCCTGGAAACCAAAGTGACAATAGTAATTATTACTAACTAGAACTAGATTTGTTAGTTCTACTTGTGCTTATCTAAAATTTGTTTGGTCGTTTATCGTCTGCCCTTCCGTACATTCGCTACCTCTTTTGTTTTTATCTTTTGACTTGGCTTGTGTTTTTGGACTTTTGATTTGCTGTGATTTGGACGTGTTGGATACCTTGGAACGATAACTTTGGCACGTTTACCGGACTTTACATCCTTTCTCTGTGAATACCATGCCCTACTCAAGCCGAGAGTATGCTGAAATGCATTTTTACTACGGCTTAGCTCAAGGAAATGCACGACGAGCTGCACAGCTGTATCGCGATCTGTTAATACGCCGAGGTGGAAGACAACCCGACAGCTATCCAGATTATCGAGTATTTCTTCGGGTTCATAACGCTCTAATGGATGGCCGAATGCCAGGAACTGTTCGACGGGAAGGTCAGTCAAGATTGAGGCTTGATCGCGTCGATGAAGTTTTAGAAGAGATTGAAAGGGACGCCTCTACTAGCACCAGAGCAATTAGTCGCCGTACTGGTATTCCACAGCCAAGTGTGCACCGCATATTACGTCAAGCAGGTTTAAAACCTTATCATATCCAGAAAGTTCAAGAATTGGTTACAGCTGATTATCAAAAGCGACTAGAATTCTGTGAAGAAATGATAAGAAACAATAATGAGAATCCCGATTTTTTTGATTCGATTCTTTGGACAGATGAATCAAATTTTACTAGAAATTGAATTTTCAACATGCACAATGACCATTCTTGGGCACGAGAAAATCCTCATATGATACGACGACATAATTTTCAACATAAATTTTCTGTAAACTTATGGACAGGAATAGTAAATAAGCAACTGATCGGACCTTTTGACTAACTTTGATCTACCACCAAGACTCGACGGTCCAAGTTATTTGAGATTTTTAACTGAAAACTTGAACGAGTTACTGGAAGAAGTTAATTTACATGTGATGCGAAATATGATATTTCAAAATGATGGAGCTCCGTGCCATTATTCACGGTCTGTTCGGGAATATCTCGATACACGCTTCCCGAACAGATGGATAGGCCGAAGTGGCCCGATTGCCTGGCCTCCGAGGTCACCAGACCTCAATCCAATTGATTTTTTTATTTGGGGCTATTACAAAGAAACAGTCTACCGCAAAGAATATTCTACGATAGAGGAATTAAGAACTCAACTAAATGAAGTAAAACATAGTATAAGACAAAATCAAGAAGCCTTCGATCGGTTGAAGAGTAACTTTTTAAGAAGATGTCAAATGTGTATTGCGGCAGGAGGTCGACACTTTGAGCATTTAATGTAATAAATAAAGTTATGTTGGATGGAATTTTGTTTTTTATGTTCACCGTAATTCTATCACAATTGGTAGTTTAGTACGTAATACAGTAGATAACCCAAAAGTTAGTAGAATAGGTAGGTAGTTGCTATTGCTGTCCCTTTTCATTGCAGACCCTTTATTATTACTTGCTCCATTTGACCAATCAACTTCACAACTCTGATGATCTTAAACGATGTTTTACATTATTTTTTTATCAATGACCTGTTAGCTCATTTTACTTAGTCAATTTCAAAGTGAACCCAATAACTTAGACAAATGAAATTTAGAGGATCACTAACTAGATACCTAATAAAGTTTTTAAAGTAGTTTCCATAAAAAAATATTCTGTGAATATTTTTTTTTTACTTACCTTTGAAACTTGTGGTGATGGATGAAAACTACTGGTTTTTTTTAGTTTTATTTTTATTGCAAAAACGGTAACATTTAAAGTGACAAAGTGATACTGTTATTCGATAGGCCTACTATTGAGCAATGTTTCCTGTAAAAATTAACACTCCAGCTGAAAAGGTCTAGCCAAAAAAAATAATTTCTGCTCCAATCTGGAGATTGGTTAAAAATGCAAAAAAAAAATTATAACTCCCAAACTATCGAAAATCGTAGAACATACATGGGGGTTCATTGGATGCACCCAGTTTCCCCCCACCACCCTACCCGCTTTGATCCAGGTATGATGAATCACCCTATATTAATTTGCTTCTGTTGTCCGGAAGGGGTAGGCAGTGATCTTCCTATGATTTGACTGATGGGGGATATTACTGTCCTGTCCTGGGGCCTTAATGTGAGCTCTTAAAGCAGAACTTCTCGACAACTGCCCAGTTTATTCGTACCGTGACAACTTTAAAGCAGTCCTGCCCGGGCCTTCTATGCAAGAACTGCAGAAAAACCTTTCACCTGTTATTTTTGTATGAACTCTCGTTAACATGTTGCTCTAAATCCACTTATTTTATTAGCTTACAAACGTCTAGGCGTCTGCAATGTTGTTTATAGTAAATTGTTAGAATGCCAGAGACAATATTATCCGTTCACCTTTGAGAAAACAATATTCAAACAGTTCACCTAAATGAGCGTCATGGTATGATTTCATTCAAAACTGTTTATGTCAGGTTTAAGAACTGTACGGAACTTGCATGGTTTTTACGAAGCTGATAGTAAGGCCCGTGATCTGTCTGTTATCAGTCACATCCTCCACTCAGTAGTCCTCTGTTCAGACCGTTTATATTGATTTCATCAAAAGGGGTTTCTCGAGATTATTGATCTAGTTAATGGTCTATTATAGTCTATACTGGTATTTGGTTCAACTGTTTTAAATAACCAATTAAAGTGGAGTCATTTCAATAGGTAACATTTGACAGTTCATTTATGCAAAGAAAAATATACCTTACGCTAAAGGAATAAAACTCAAGAAAAACACAGATTTTTTTTAATACAATTACTTATTCAGAAAATTAGACTCTACTCCTGATGTATATAAGTAGTACTTTGCTTTGTATGAATTAACTGTCAAATGATACCTATTTAAAAAAAAAACACTTTACCTATATTATTGTTAAAGTTTTAATAAGATACTAGCAACTGCCCGCGATTGTTTATTGTGTTTAGATCAACTTTGATATTATTTGCAGAAATTGAACCGGATCACCACAGTCTATCATAGTCACAAAAGAGCCAGAGAGAGGTGTATGGCCCATGATCCACCATACACGGGCCATAGACCTCTCCCTGGCCCGAATCCCAAGCGGTACGTATTGTATCAGGGCACATGCTGTCCCAGATTGGACTAACTAGACAAATTTATTATTAGTAAATTATTATTAGTTGTAAAGTTTGTATTTAAGAACAGTACTTGTTAAATCTGTGTGTCTAAAATATATTATTATTATTATTCTCTGTATTTCAATTATATCACGGGTTTAACCCGGTCCTTTACATAGGCATAAGTGGGGCTGTAGCCAACACTTAGAGGCCCGTTTGATATAACAAATACTTGCCACCCACTAAATGGGCCCCCCCATAAGGGCTACCATCAATGGTGACAAAAGGGGCAACTTTGGTGTGGATGACTAAAGGGTGTCGAGAGTGTGCTGCGGTTTCACTAGAGCGCTACTACGGGCGTTATGCCCTTTAACACTTTCACCCTTGGAGCTTTTTGTTACTTGCTCTTGCGTCTCCATCCCCAGACGGCTAATTAAGGCAAGCCGGAGGTCAGGGGTCTCATTTAGCCCCAGGGAGAATCAGGGTCCACAAAGCCGCCCCTGCGGTATTATTATTATTCAAAAACGTTCACGGATTTCATCCGGTCCTTTACAAAGGCATAAGTGGGACTGTAGCCAACACTTAGAGGCCTGATTGGTATACAAAATACATCAATATACTCATTTCAAAATATTTAGGCAGGTGGCGACTTGCCATCCACTAAACGGGCCCCCCATAAAGGCCACCATGAGTGGTAACAAAAGGGGCAACGTTGGTGTGGATGGCTAAAGGGTGTCGAGAGGTGTACTGCGGTTTCACTAAAGCGCTACTACTGGCGTTATGCCCTTTAACACTTCCACCCTTGAAGCTTTTTGTTACTTGCTCTTGCGTCTCCACCCCCGGACGGCCAATTAAGGAAAGCCGGGGGTCAGGGGTCTCATTTAGAGAATCAGGGTCCACGGTGTCGCCACTCACCGAAGGCTCGCCACAAGGCATTATTAAGTGGCAAGTATTATTATTATTATTACCTATTATTAATTCTAGACTCCGATAGCGCAGCGACACGTGAGTTTTATAGCATGCCACGGAACACTCTTTCGTGTGAGGTCCGACTCGCATTAGACAGATTTATTTCCCCTGTCATATGACCATTCAGGTTGCGATAGGCAGGATCAAGACTGCACGGGTCACGCTCTCAACAACACTCTTAATGTTAATAAAAAAATATCAACAAACGGTTCACATCAATCACAAATATGTTATTGTTTTGTAAAAAAATGCTTTAGGTATTTATAAATATTTGTCGTATCTGTAAATAAAAATAGTTCCGCGACAATTTCTACTGTAATAGTGTTCCGGTTGTGCTTTTAAGTTTGTTTCTAATAATATCAAAATGCGTTTTGATTTGCCGGTTTGTAAAAGGTGTTGCCTTTGCGTTCCTTTGCGACATGGGATTTTGGTCTTCGGATATTTGAACTTGGTAAGTGTTTTAATTGAATAACCTCGTAAAGACCAAGAATATCATCAGGAAATAGGAAAAAGTATGTCTAGATAGATGGGAGACACTATGAGTGATCTTACAGTATCAGCAAATTTATTGTGTCCATGCGGAGCGCTTCAGTAATCTGATGTACCTGTACAAAATAGTCTATTTCGTTATGTTTTTATATTACTTTGTTACAGAGCCCTCAACAAAGTACATATTTACTTAATATTAGCAAACATTCATATTCATATTTTGTTGCATTCCACAATGTAGCTTAGATGGTAAACTTAGATGCTAGGAACAATGAGTCTACTAATAATTAATCTAGTAAAGAGGATAGTAGCACATGGACTAATACACTTTCAAAGCTAAACCCGAAGGAGGAAAGGGCAATAAAACCCAGCTATTGGCTTTCTATTATGTTTGTATAGGTACCTAATACTGTAATTATTATAATATATATAATTTTATTTCTTTGCACCAAGTCTCAAAAACACTATCTACTAAACCTCCTAGTGTGACGACAGCAGGTAACGCCATGCAAATCTTTAAAAGGGGGGCAGACGATTTTACTTAGTATATTTTGCTCCTAAGAGATGACGGAGTAGGGGGACAGATGGTTGATAATTATTAATTATCTTTAGTTTAATTTTTGTATAATGTATGTTTTTATCATAAAATGAGTCGGAATTGTTCTATATAATTTTATAAATGCGAAAGCAACTTTGTCTGTACATCTGTCTGTTTGCTACCTAATCACAGCTAAACTGCTTGACCGATCTTGATAAAATGTTGCGAGGTGTGGTGTGTTGCTAGTATGTATCATGAGGACGGACATAGGCTATTTTTGGATATAGGCTATTTGGTGCACTACACTCGCCACCTACGTTTCGCCAGTGGGGTATGTTTTTCTACCGACTTCCAAAAAGGAGGAGGTACTCAATTTGACTGTATTTTTTTTTCTTTTTTTATGTTTGTTACTTCAAAACTTTCGATAGGGTGAAACGATTCTCAAATTCATTTTTGGTTGAAAGCTGGTGCTTCCCGTGTGGTCCCAGTTCATCACATTCGGTCCAGTAGTTTTTGAGTTACATTCCAATAACTGAATATAATTGAAGTCGGTATTACAATTTTCAAATTGTACTTGTGGATCCATGCAATATAAGGCGAGCCTATTGCCATCTACTGGGGCACTATTCCAGATACTGGACTGCTATTGAGAATTTCTATGTCAGAAAACTCCAATAACTGTCCGTCCCGGGTATCGAACCCAGGACCTCGAGATTCCGAAGCGGCGCTTAGGCCACTACACTAAGACCAAGCGAGCGAAGCCGCCGGCGGGTCAGCTAATATACCTATATTTATATTTTGCTTTGCTATAGATCTCAATACTTGAAACACATTAAGAACGCAATGTGTTTCATCGATCTTTGACTTCTACTGTTATTTACTTAAGTGGCCTCGATCTAATCCGCGTGGATAAGAATGTTTATTTATTATATTGAAATTAAACAACAATAAATAAATCGCGTAAATTATTAGACTGCCCCGTGACCTTCTTCACTAAGAATTTAAGTGTTCGAAATTCATTTAGATTCACAATTATTTATTTATTTATACAGATTTAGAGTTCATCTGTTTAAGTCGTTTTTATCCGTTGGTAATCGATTAACAAGCTTGCTGGGGCCAGGAGTTGGATGGGTGATCGCTAATGGTATTATTCAACTAAGCACGTCCGTGCCGTTCCTGGTTGTTTGTCTTAGGACAACAGTCGTTAGGCAGGCCACTAGCCACTAGGCTATCCACCAAGTCGAACTGAGCCCGAAGTCGAACTGAGCTCGCGTGGTGAAATATACCCCGATTTCTCTCCCTCTGAGAGGAAGCCTCGAGTCCCAGCAGTGGGAACATAATGGGCTGATTATGAATCGGATTCTTTTTAATATCAATGTTTAAGAGGATTCGATAGCCAGTACGTGTCCATACTAAAAGAGAAAACTCTTTTCTACCTCTTAACATTGTCCGATTTCAGTGTTTTTTTTTTCATGTAATCAACACATTGTTTACTATGCCCGTACGTTTTGATTTTTTCAGTATTTCAAAGTACTATAAAGTTACACCCATCTAACTAAACCAGCCATGTTTTTGCGCTAAATCTATGACTATTAAAAATTAATATTTTACAAAAACCAAGAACTTTTCTCTAAATAATAAAACGTACGAGCATAGAATACATTCTATTGGAGCAATTGACATCAAAAACAAAATATTTTGATAGGTACCATTTAGGGGGTGAAAAACGACTTGCCCCGAAACGTAAATTCTATCAAAATATGTACTTACCTACATCTCATGTCATGAGCAGTAACTCTCTCTATCGGGCGCATAGGGGGTCGGGGGGAGCCCACATTACACAGACAAGCAATAGGGATGTTTACTGTTATATCGGCAATAGAGATGGGAAAATATCGATATATTTATTATTCTTTAAGTATGTTTTTTAAATAAAATAAGGATTTCAAATTAATCTTCAATGAAATTCATTCTACATAACTTCGTAAGTAGCTAGTATACCGTGTACCTATATTATACCTAGAACCTTGTTATGAAGGACGTTTAGAGAGTGAGGTGAAATATAAAGGATTTATATTGATACCTACCTATATATTATTTGTGGTAAGTATTAAGCTGATCTACTTATTTTATTTTGGAACAAGTATATGTTTGCAATTAAACTAATTTTCGAACTGATCTGAACGCGTTTAGGTAGTTTTAAAGCTTAGTTTTTTATCTGAGTTTTCTTACAAAGCGGGAATGATAGTTTCGGTTTATCTAGAACTAGCTGCGCTCCGCAGTTTCACCTGCGCCGCGTGGTGATGGTGATGAGGATGAATCAAATATATCGTATATTACTCAGGCATAATGTGGCTTAATATTCGTGAAAGAATTGTTTGAATCAGTCAAGTAGTTTAACGTGTAGGTATCTATGATATAGAAACAAACAATCATATAACTTTCCTCTTTATTATTTTAGTAGATAAGAATTAATAACAAGGTAAGAATAATGTGGCCTGGTTTCGTCACTATTGCATATTTCAAAATGAAAAAGTATTTATTGTGACATAACTGTAATAGTTAGACATATGTTAATGTGGATATCTTTGTAGACGGGTACGTATTAAAATGTCTAAAATTTAAAAACCTCACGTTAAAACACCTCCGTTCAAAATACCTAAAATCAAAATGCCTCATGTTTTAAAATACCTAAGCAAATAACACCTACATAGGAAATACCTCAGTTCAAAATACCGCTCGGACTAAATGTCTAATGTTTAAAATGTTTATAGCTATAACAACAAAGTTAGATTCACACACATTTTAAATACCAAATGGTCAATATACTTAAAGTTGTGCATCACTTGCTAGCTATTTGTTTGAAATAATAGATCTAGCGTAAAAGAGGGTAGATTGGTAAAATTGTCTATGTTTACAAATTTTATGTCAATTGTTAGTCACACATTTATATTGCAATACGTGAAACGTTACGGAAAATGACTGACCACAGTATTACTTTATTTAAAACGCAAAAAGGTGGATACAAAATCAACGTGAATGGTTTTTCGTACACTAAATGTCGCGAATACAAGGCCAACGTATATTGGGAGTGTGAATATAAACGAAAGGATTTATATAAGTGCAATGCGCGGTTAACGACTAATGTATTCTCAGAAGTTGAATATGCATCTGTAATATCGGCTAATGGGGAACACAATCACGAAGGTAATCCTCTGAGAGTGAGCGTAGCTAAAAGTGTGCAGGATTTAAAAATAAAAACAAAAGATCAACCTTCGGTGAAAACGTGTCAAATACTTCAAAATCATATTGCATCTACCAGTAGTGACGTTGCGACAAGTTTGCCATCTAAGGATTCATTACGACAAATGATCAATAGAGAAAAAAAGAAGATTATAAATGTACCAAAAGAGCCCACTGAATTTGATTTTGTTATTGACCACCAATCATTGTTCTTACATGATGAAAATTTTGACATTAAAGAAAGAATATTTGCCCAAAATAAAAGAGTCATCATATTTAGTACAAAAGAATGTGTGACATATTTAAGCCCAGCAAATTATTGGTTAATGGATGGAACGTTCAAGATCGTCCCAACAATATTCCAACAACTATATACGATACATGGTTCAGTGCATAATACCGATAAAACATTTCCCTTATTGTTCGCCCTATGTACGCACAAAGATAAGGCGTCATATGACGTCATGTTTGATCTTGTAATAGAATACTGTTCAGAAAAGGGCATTGCATTAAACCCATCATTTGTAATTATGGACTTTGAAAAGGCCGCAGCTTTAAGTATTCGTCAAAACTTTGAGACAATAACCTTGAAAGGTTGTTTTTTTCATCTGCGACAAATTTTATATCGGAAAATTCAAAAAGAAGGATTATCTACTGAATACAACAGTGATAAACAATTTAATAAAGAAGTCAAATGTTTGCTGGCTTTATGCTACGTTCATCCGGACAACGTATTTATGTATTTCAATGATTTATTGGAAACGTTGTCTTATAACAGTCGTAAAATTGCTGACTGGTTTGGAGAAAATTACATCCGAGGAAAAAATAATCAGCCACCAAAATATAATCCACACTTTTGGTGTCTCAATTATCTAGCTACAATTCCACGCACGCAGAACAATGCAGAATCATTTCACCACCACATAAATCAAATTTGTTCTCAAAGACATGTCGGATTTTATCGTCTGGTATCAGAATTGATCAAGGAAACAAAGGTGAATTTAATTGCAATTCAAAAAATAATCAATGGTGAACCAGTACCTAAAAAACGGATGAAAAAAGGGCATTACAAGTTAAATAACATCAACAACATATTACAAAATATTCCTGAATACAGTAATGTCGATCTTTTGAAAGCTATTGCAGCAAATCTTTAATAAATAACATAATTATAAAAACAACAAAATTGTTGTTATTTGATTACTTTTGCTGTACTTTTTATGTTCTGTTTGTCTTATTTAAGAAACTTATTTCTTTTATTTGTAATTAACAACAAATTATGTCCCACGCATATTGTATGTATTTATGATTAAAAATTTAAAATAAGCAATAATTGTGGTTTTATTTGGATTTTTTATTTACATACCTTCATCGACGTCGGTTTGGTATTTTTCATTTTGGTCAAATAACTGTTAGGTAAACCAACTTTAGGAATTTTGTTCATAGGTATTTCAAGTTTTAGCTTTATGAACTGGAGTAATATAACCATATGGCATTTTAAACTTGAGGTGTTTTGAATTTAAGTGAAACAACCATGAGGCATTTTGATTTTAGGTATTTTGAACGGAGGTGTTTTAACGTGAGGTTTTTTAATTTTAGACATTTAAATACGTACCCTTGTAGACATTTACGTCTTCTATAAAGAAATGTCTTTAAAACTGGGGACAATTCTACTATATCACAACTTTCAGTAATCCACCCCGCTGCAACTGCAGTCCGACTCCATGGTTGCCGTTTAATAAATACCCAAAAATCCATTCTACTTTTTCTGTAGACAAATTCGAACGTAACGTCACGTAAACGTATCGTAAACGCTACTAGATAATAGTTAAATATTAAACACTACTATGTGAGCGTCGGGTTCATGATCTATCGAGTTACCATAAAATAAAATGTTATTCGATCTCTGGCGTCAATAGAAACGTAACTGCAGCTGCACTGTTTTTCAATAGCAGAATAAGAATGTATGTAAATCAGCTACGGTTCGATAGCAGTAGCAGAACAAATTAAGTTAGTGGAATCGACCCCCTGTCATCACTTTGCTCTAATGTCAATAGCATAGACTAATATTATATGGTCAACAGTTTCCGCAGCGTACGCGATATAAGAACTCTTATTGGTATTTTTTCCACACCTTGGGTTACACTATCGAAGTTTTCATACGGATCCCTAACTTTTTTGAAAACACCATATAATTCATCAGGGAAAATTTAGGATTGTAATAGTGAAAGAACTATTCTAATCGGTCCAGTAGTTTCGGAGCCTATTCAATACAAACAAACAAATCTTTTATCTTTATAATATTAATACTGTAGATGTAGATATAATGTATAGCGAAGTCAAAGAGAAATAAGTTCGTTGTACATCAATAATTTTTTTGTACACACAAAATACTATATAAGGTCTTAACACGAATAGGCATATTAATTTATATTCTTAAACTACTATAGCAACAATTATACTACAAATTAATCACAGGACTATGAAAACAATTGCACAAATTATAGATTAAAGAAATATATGGAACCCAAGGACCATTTATTTTTCTAAATAATAGTCCAAAATGAACCAGCCAGTGGCAGAGAGTTGAAATACATAGAGTAGTTATATAGGAACAACACTGCTCTGAAAACTAACTAGAATTTACCTGTTTACATACCTATGCACATGTATATGCAGTTTGTAATGACAAGGAAAGAATATTCAAATATTATGCGTCATACCTGTTGTTAGAAAGAGATAATTATGCAATTTGTGTTACGGTGTTATTAGCTACTAGTTGATTGGCCAGAGCGCCCGCTGGTGTGATGTTGCTGTGAAAGGGGAGAGTAGGGCAAAACAGACACTCTAATAGGTCGTATTAAAAATTGTTAGTGGGAGTGTAGCCATTTTTCCATAGTTACCGTACACAGTGTATGGTTGTGTATGTGGTACGAAAAATATTTAATGTGCGAATTGTGATTAAAAAATTTCCAGTTGGACAGAACACATCAAATTTTAGATATATTTTTTAAAAATGAAAACACATTGGTTTTATCGTAATAAAATATTTAATTACAATTTTAAATTCTTTCGAACAAACTCAATTCATTTCTTTTTTGTCTCTTTTAATCAGGTTTGCACTTTGGATTATTTTTGTGAGTATAATGTATACGAACTTTTAAAAAAGTTTCTAAATCAAATCTGTATTAACTGTATTACACGAATACATAGGTTTAAATATATACTTACTTACTATGACTAAAAGAAAATTATTCTTATAAGAAAATATTTTTTTTTAAAGATAGCAATCACAATGCATTTTTATACAAAGTAAATCGACCCTAGTTTCCCCTTACACAGTCATGTAATGGTCGCCACGAGACGTTCCGATCACCATTTCGCTGCGATCTCTTTCACTATCTCACACAAAACTATCCACATATCTCGCTCATCCATTTCATCGAGGCAACAGTCGCCCAGGTCGCTCAAGATAAAACAAAATGACGATATTTTCTATTTCAATCAAAATAGCCATACTTATGCGTGAAATGAAACATTTTTCTTATCTCTCACAAAGTCTGTATAATAAGTGCAGTCTCTAAAGACACAGGAAGGCATTATGTCCACAACTTTTTCCTAAAAAACACGATTAGCGGTGACGTATTTACCGGACGCTTGGAAGTGCAAGACTGGTAGCAAGTACCTTTTTTTTTATTTTTTTATTAACGTGTGGGGAATGCGTTTACACATCCCCGTCCGACCCGGGGGGGTTTGTCGGGGTATGTCGGACTCGTCCTTTACTCGCCAACTGCACCCATAGCAGCAAGCAGACCATACCGACTAAACCACCACACGGTGTTTCTCCTGGCGCCTTTATATCGGGACAACGGGCACGCTATTGCAATCGTCCGAAGTCCCGGCAGCGTTCGCCCTCCCATGAGGACCCCATCCCGGATGGAGTAGGAGTCACTCCATCCCATCCATCCATCCTTACATGTAAGGGGCGCGCGGAAACACCGCGCGCGCCACCTCGAGGACATAGATTGGCGGCAACGGACACCCCCGTATCCGTCACCACGACCTCTGTTATGGGGGATGGAGGAGAGCTTGATACGCCCTCCTCCTACGCCCGGGTCTCCGGGTGCGGATCGACAGAGTAGAGGTGATCTCTCTCTCCCTTTCCGCAGCCTCCTTCTGCGACACGACCCGTTCACAGAAGTCTAGGCCCGCGTTCCACGACCTTTCACTTTCCACCATGGCCTTGACCAATGACGGAAGCGAGATGTCGTCCCCCACTACTGCGACGAGATCACGGCGCTCACTCTCCCAAGCTGGGCACTCCTCGAGCGTATGCTGCGCCGTATCTTCGTCACAGCTACAATGGTGACACTCCGTTGTCGGTTCTCTTCCAGCGATGCGACACAGGTACTTCCCAAAGCACCCGTGGCCCGTAAGGACCTGCACCAACCGGAAGGTCAGCGACCCGTGCTTGGTAGCAACTACCTACGGCAATCACCTTGCATTCGTCTAGTAAAAATGGGAAGTTTTCAAATCATCTACAGGTAAAAAAATCTTAGGCCAGTGGAAATGTTTAAAATTAACTCCTAGCCAATTTCTAAATTTTCTGCTCACGAATCCGACTTTCTCTCGACATGTTCTTGCAACAAACAGTAAACATCAACTAGCTTTTAAATAATATTTTTCATAACAGCGAACAGTATGATGTAGGTATTCTTAGCAGGTTGTGTAATTTCTAGTTATGAACGTGAATGAAGAGGGTACCTATCCTTTTATCCACGTTCATAACTAAAAAGACACACACATCGACATTATAATCATATTCATCATTACATTACATGGTAATCATTACAAAAACAAACGGCTGTATTTTCTTCCTGCTGTTTAATCTATAGAAATTTTAAAGCTCTCAGTATGTAGGTACCTACTTATATAAAATTCTGTAATCGGAATATTTTTAATCAAAATTAGGGAATAAAAACAATAATATTTATAAATATTACTTTTATTAATTTATAAAATCTTATTTTGAGGATTTACCTGCGAAGTCATGATAGTTAAATAAGGTATTAAAAATTGAGTTCTAAAACTAAAACCCGACTACGGAAAGATCACGCTCTACAATTTATGAATCAAAAAGAACCCTCAATCGAAATTATTATCTATTAGAAGCTATTGACTATATAATGTATTTAATACATATTCATAGGAAAGTTAAAAGATAGTCGAAGTCGTATGCCACTATTAAAACCAATACACTCTGAATCACTGAGCTTTAGGGAAAATACACTAATATAAAAAAAAAAATCTTTGGTTAACTAAGTGATTTTAAAAATTATTCCCTATTATCGTTAATGTGCAAGCAAAACTGCGAGCAATCGGTAACTTGTGTATATTTTAGGAATTTGTTACTGAAGTCTTTTAAAAGTTCCTTAGTTTATTACTTTATGACATCCAAGTGACGCCTTATTAAATTTAATGTGACATCACATAGCTATAACCAGCGGACAAATAAGGCGCTTCCAACGACACCGCATTTGTCAAGTTATAATAAGTAGGTAAATGGAAGTTTAGATGTTATGAGGGAATAGATGAACATACCTATATAACATACCCTTATACATACATACCGGTCAATTTATAACTCTCCCTTTTGCTTCGCTGTAGTCGGTTAAAAATGCGAATAACTATAGTAGATCCAACCGTTTATCCTCTTTTTGACAGCACCAATAGAACGTAACATGACGATGTTACGCAAAAGTTAACTTATAAATGCGAGGTTTTAAAAATATGACAACTGCTTAAATTTGCTCCTTGATCCCGTATAATAATCATCTTTCACAAAATGAGTCCATAAGTGCAGTAGTTTTTTTATAAATTCCATAAAATAACAAACGTTTTTAAAAAATTACGTTCTATGGCTATCAACATAGTGATGTTACGAAGTTACGATTGAGATATCGATATTGTTTATGAACTATTTTTACACGGGTGTTTTCCGTTCTCGGCACATAATATCGGATTTATTTTTATGTAAAACCGTTATATTGATGCGCCTCAGGAAAACATACAGCATTATTTGAAGACGTGTTTATCTCCTGGTGTATATCCAAAAAAGAACAAGGTTATGATGACTATGATGATTACAAGTACAAGTCATACTTGACGAAGCTGTTACCGGTTAAATCTGGGATGGCCAGCGAGCAACACGGAAGGGAGTAGGCATACACAGCGTTTCCCCTCTGTCAAAGTACAAGTCCGCATGGACCATGGAGTTTGATAATATACTGTGGGGTGAGGGCGGGGCTAGATTTGTGAATGGTGCTTTATTTTTTATGTGTTAGTGATTTGGTTGTGTGAGTATGATCGGCAATGGATCGGTACAGGTATGTTTTGTATGTAATAGTGCGGCTTTGCGCTAGTGTGCAACTTCCCCTCCCGCAAGAAATGACAGAAAGATTTGAACAATATTTTTTAGCTAAGGCTACTCCCTTCCGTGTTGCTCGCTGGGGATGGCAGACATTAAAGTCTGCCGTTTGGTACCAGAAAATAGTAAAGTTTGAGCAACCCCAATTCCAATTTAAGCAAACGAAATCTAATCTTTTATTTTTATTTATTTATTAATCAAAATCAGATTCATCGTTGCTGTCACTCGAGCTATTGCCGACATTTATAATTAATTGTTGACTCATATAATCTATCGCCACGTGTTTATCCCAATCTGCCATTATAGTTTCTTGTGTTTTTTGAATTACATTTTGCCAGCTTTCCGCAGTTACTTTCACACATGCATTTTTTAATAAATTTACCATTTTGTTTGCCGTGAATGGGGGTTTTGTGTTATTTCTAGCAGCGTGTCCTTTAACTTGAGCCCATATTAATTCAATGGCATTGTATTGACAATGATAGGGTGGAAGTCTAAGAACCCAATGACCATGTTCTGCAGCTATTTCGTCGATCACATATCGTTTTGGGAAGTGTTTTTTTGTTCGTAATATATTTAGTAATTGTACTTTTAGTAAGGAGTTATCAACATTTTCACCATGTCGTTGAAGCCAGTCAATGATTACTTGTTTTTTGTCGGCCTGGGTCGGCATTTTATCAATTTGGCGTGAGTGATAGGATGCGTTATCCATAATAATAACTGACGGTTCTTCCAATGATTGTACCATTTCCTTAAACCAACTTTCGTAAACCTCAGAATTCATTTCTTCGTGGTACTCAACTGTTTTTTTGGATTTAAAGGCCAACAAAGCATCTGGCATGAATCCTTTCACAGACCCTGCATGGCAAATGATTAGACGTTCTCCTTTTCCCATCGGTACTGAGGTAGTGGAAGCAGCGGTGTCATCAGTCCAGCTCTTAGACACTGTGTGGTTCGCATTCAGCCAAGTTTCGTCAGTGAAAACAACATTTGACCAATCTGTAATTTTTTTGGCTTCGCTCAAAAATTCGCAACGAGCAAAAGCTACGTCGCGACGCTCCATCAATATTTTGCGTTTGTCCGATTTTTTATAAGTAAATCCAATTTCATTCAAGACCTTTACCAATGACGATTTTTGACCTCGGAACAAATCACATTCACGCAAAGAAGCAACAAGTTTTTTAAGTGTTGGAACTTCTTTACGTAAGTAATAGTTATATATATGACGGCGTATAGCGTCTGCGTCAAAGTTGTCAACCGAAGTCACACGACGTGGTTGGCGTTTTTTCTTCGGCGTACGAAGCTTATTCTCCTGCATGCCGCTTGTTCCGTAGGCTTCGGTAGTAATTTTTGTAATCGTAGATGCACTAATACCTAACGCGGCCGCAACGCGCTCTCTCACTTGCGACAATGGTAAAAGCGGGCCGCCATTTTGATACTCTGCTTCAAAGTAATTACGAAGCTTGATCACCATTTCTCTCGTCTGTCCTTTCAGCACTGATCCTTTCGGCATTTTATAGTTCCAATATAAAACTCAGCAAATAATTACTAGCACGGGCGTCTTGTTGCGAGTGACAGTGACAAATACAAAACGGCGGTGGACCATTGAGTTTTACTACCTTGATAAAATACTACTGCTTACCCATAGACAAAAAAATTGGCAGTCATAGGAATTGCCGATAGAAGTGAAAACTTATAACTCAGAATTTGATAGCTTACCTTGGAAACTACACGGGTGTAACCGGACGGCGTGGCCTCGCCATCTGGGCATGGCCATCTAGAAATGCGTCAGCATTTCCCATTGGCTGATGCGTTTCTAGATGGCCATGCCATGACGGCCTGTCCACGCCCTTTCAACATTCCCCATTGGCTGACGTATTTCTAGATGGCCAATAGCCATGGTCATGGCGCCATTCCTAGGACTATTCTCTTTCCGCACAGACTCGATAGAAAAATGAATCGAAATCGTGTCCACTATAATCACTTGGTCACAACACTTTAACTGACAAATTAGATCTGTCAAAAAGAGGATAAACGGTTGGATCTACTATAATGAATTATAACACTAACATAATTACTATATATAGCTATTAGAAAACATCTATATGTAAGTTATCATTTTATTATTGCACACAAAAAAAAATTTCCATCGGTACAAATAGGACCATATTTACCTACCGGCTATAATCATTTGATTTTGTCGTACAAAAGTCCGCGGAGGCGCAACGGTGGCTTTCTGTGTTTAGCGAGTTTATATGCGTGCGCACACACACACACACAGAAGCTCGCGCTCGCGTGCTGTTGCGGGGAATGCTTGCAATGTTGAGATAGCAATACATTTGCTGAATACCTACAACGCGAAAACAGTGATCGCTATGCAGTCCTTTTAAGGTGCTGTCATATCATGAAGTCGATAAAAAATAAGGTTTTTAAAGCAGGAGAAGTGAGTTAGAGTAGTTAAAACTACAAAAAATAATATGTCATTTTTAAGAATTCTAAGTACCTACACATTGACGGAATTAAAAACATACCTTAACATACTAGAGTACATTAAAAAAATTCATACAAACCACTTAATTTGACCTTTAAAGCAGTTTTACTCATTATTCATTATTGTATTTGTTATGAATCACATATCACAAAATAGTAATTTTAATACACATACATTGACGGATTATTTTTTTATTTAAGTGTGCTTACAATTTTTTATGTTATGTTTTTACGCCACGCATTTGCTTGATTTCAAGTAAAGGAAATTTAACGTAGGCAAGCGCTGAGCTGACAACACCATAAGAATCGCAAAAGACTAAGATGTCATTAAATAATTTTATTATTCTTGGAACGCCTTTGTTATTTTAAGAAGTAAGCTATCCTTACTCTAAAATTCATTCAAACCCGTTCAGCTGCTTCAACCTAAACACATCCTGACGGAAGATAGAATCGTTCACAAACATTTGATTATGCACTTTGGTAGGATTAATTATTGACTGACCGAGCAAAGCGAGCGAAGTGTCTCTGCATCATTTGGCCAAATTGACTTTCATGTGTGCATTTTGTTAGGTTGTCTGTTGGTCCTCTTGTATAGGTCGCATTTTTCAACCAATCTCAGCGGAACTTTTGTACGTGTTTAACTAAGTAGGGTAAAGAGTGCAATGATTGTTTGATTAGCCCTTTAAGGTGAGAGTGGACTTTGAACATTTCTTCTTGCAAGTTAAGGTTCAAAATCATAAAATATTGTACGTCATTTTGTTCCTTGTAAAACTGAGAATTTGAATAAATTCTAACCCTAGTCATAATGCTTGCCATTTATAACTTTATGGCAATGAACATAAAAAAGGAGCCAAAAGTAGTATCATTGGCCGTTAGTGTACAGAAATTGGCATACCGAAAGTATAATGATTGGCATGTCAATCAATGTACCTTGTGTTTATTAGCACTACCAGTTTTTGTACCATGTTAGGGCCAATCATCAGTATAGAAATTTAATTTATAACTGATTGGGATGTGCCGGTTCTAGCATGAAAAGATTTCCTTCTGCAATGATTGGCATAGGTAAAATTATTATGATTAACATGGCCATGGAAAACTATAGTAATTGGCCCTGCCAAAATCTAGTTACTGCTGTCCTATGACATTTTGATTCAAATTAATTAAAATGGAGTGGTCAGTAGCACTTATTAAAAGGTTAAAATAGAGGCGTAGTGTAACGCACTTACTCACTATCATTGGAACAGATGCCAATAAAGTAATCTTTCATATAAGCCATGGGTACTAATTTTGGCCTACACATTTCTACGTTATCCTGCGTGTTTTTCTATGAATTATGAATTAAAAACCTAAATATAATGGTAATTAACTTATAGAAATACTTATATGGCAATTTTAATAAAAAGCAAACATTTTAATAGCAAAGTTATACACAACATTTATTTACGGAAGATTAATACGCGCGTCGTGAGAAGTGCGAAGCGTGCTAACAGAAAGAGTTTGATTATGTGCGAAACTCAGATGCGAAATCTCTTTGGTCTCATTTTATCTGCACGCGCATGTTTGCAAACGCGGGAAAATAGAAAATAATATTTTTGTGACGACTACCATACCACAAGCAGTGTGTTCTGTTACGAAAATCGTAAGACGTACGTACTTTTATATTGATATTATTTTTTTACTTTTTAATCTGAAAATTCATATAAATGATTTATTTGCTAAAATGTAATTGTTTTGTATGGAAATATCGGCTGTCTCCAAATAGCAAAAAGAAGTTTAAAATATATGCTAAACGATTCAAAAACATTATTAAACAGACCCAAAAATCACAAAGTGACTACTACATTAAGACTGCTCGTAAGAAATCAAAAGCTACTTGGAAAATTTTGAGTAACTTAAAAACTAATTTACCAAAAACAGAAATTACAAAAATTACCTATCTTAAACAATACAACATTGACTGATCCTAATAAGATTGCTAATGCTTTTAATAATTAATTTAATGATCTGATAAAATCAAATGACAGATTAAAAGATAAAATTAAAATTAAAAATAATCAAACTAATTCATTTTTTTTAACGCCAACTGATTCATTTGACATTTTAAAAATTATCTCTGACCTAAAAAATACGGCTAGTGTAGGTAATGATGAAATATAAACCAAAATTATAAAAGACGTCGGAATTGTCATAAGCCCAGTATTATGTTACATAATAAACTTGTGTATGGAGTTAGGTGTTTTCCCTGCTAAACTAAAATTAGCGATTGTTAAACCTATTTTCAAAAAGGGCCAAAGAGATAATATAAGTAACTATAGACCAATAGCCCTTTTACCAATATTATCTAATGTATTTGAGAAAGTTTTATATAATAAACTAAATAATTTCTTTGATAAGAATAATATATTTGTTAAAAACCAATATGGCTTTAGGAGAAACAAAACAATTAATATGGTAATCTACGATTTTCTACATAAAGTCTCAACAAACGTAGACAATGCAAAAGTTGCTGTGGCATTATATATGGATATGTCAAAAGCCTTTGACCATGTTGATCATAAGATATTATTGAGAAAGCTGTTAAATTATGGAATAAGAGGCAATGCTCACAAATTGATTGAGTCATATCTTAGTCATAGGACCCAAATTACTGAAATACATAGAATTTGCCGGCGAAACAATATTGATACTATTTACTCTTCAGACGGAAAGAATGTATGTTTTGGTGTACCACAGGGAAGTGTGCTGGGTCCTTTGTTGTTTCTAATAAGTATACATTAATGACTTTTCCACTGTAACGAATTTCCATATGACATTGTTTGCTGATGATTGTACCATTCTATTTACATTTGATAAAACAATCAGCTGAAATGAAACATACTATAAATTATAATTTGACATAGCTAATTGATTGGTTGACATTAAATAAATTGATAATAAATATAGATAAAACGAAAGTTATGAACTTTAAGTTACGAAATAATGATTCATTAAACATTGACATTAACCATTGCGGAAATCGTATCAGTGAAATCGACACTACAAGGTTTTTAGGTTTAGAAATAGATAATAAATTGACTTGGAAACCACATATTAACAAAATATATAAAAGACTGTTACAATTTGCACTTGCTCTAAATAAATTGAGATTAGTAGTAAATGAAACAGCGTTGCTGACGGCATATCATGGGCATGTTGCCTCGATACTGCGATATGGAATCATGTTTTGGGGCAACTCCACCAACAATTTGAAAATATTCAAAGTACAAAAACGCTGCATTCGAGCTATGTACGGGCTTAAGCAAACTGACTCGTGTAAAGATTATTTTAAGAAATTACAACTGTTAACATTACCTTCGATGTACATTATTGAGGTAGCCATGTTCGTAAAACGCAACCCTGAAATATTTGAATTTACTCCTGCTGGTACTCGACGGGCAGGGAACCTGCGACATTGCTCAGGGAGTAAACTATTCTAGCGCAAGAGTGTGTTCTGCATGGCACACAAGATATATAATACAATTCCAAAAAGAATTAGCTGTATCGAAAGTTTTGTTTTGTTTAAAAACGTTCTTAACAAATTTCTTGTAGACATAGACAAAACATATTATACAATTAGGGAATTTTTAGAAGATAAGAATCTTACATGACTTTGTTCATAAGGTTTTTACTCTATATTATGTTATGACATAATTACTACAATTTTTAAAATTTATTTGACGTACGGAATTAAAATTATGTTTATAATATATATTAATCTTGCATGTTTCGTATTAATTTTATTATTATTCTTTTTTGTAAACATCTTGTATGCTTATTAAGCGGATCTAATGAAATTATTTAATTTTAACATCACATGTATATGTACTGCCTAGATCCACAAGATTTAAATAAATGATTGATTGATTGATTGTATTTTATTTTGACGAATACAGTTTTATTATTAGCAAAAAGTTTTTTTTAATTTTAAAGTTAGAACTTTTGGCTCATTATATCAATACAGTAACGAAAAAATGAAACAATTTAATAAAATAAACTCGAAAAGAAAATTTCTGGAAAATGCCGCCAACCGTAGAATATAAGCAGAGATTTTTTTTCTTCACCCATTCTGGTAGGCAAAGGAACTAACTATGCCCATACAGCCAAGTCTTCATATATTCTTTATTGTACACAAAACACAGATACAGTTGAGGTCGTAGAAAAAAGCAGGTACATAGGCGAGCTTAACCCTAAAGAGAGTTTTCTTCCAGCAAACCTTAAGGATAGAGAACTAATTATAAGTAAGTAGGTTACTGTGTACATCAACCAATAAGATATAAAATAATCATGATACTACTACTACTACAAAATAATATCAAGACCCTATATATACAAACATAATATATAAATATAAAAATATAATACTAACCAAAATATATACATACAAATCATTATAGAATACATATTAGTGTAAAATACATATGAGTTTCAAAAACATATTAGTATAAAATACATATTAGTCTATAATAAATATATAAGCAATACAAACATACGCCAATTAAGAATTAGTTGGAGAGGTAATACTCTTTAACTCTCGCTTTAAAATCATCCAGAGAACGGCTAGCACGGATATTCTGAGGAAGTGAATTCCACAACCTCACAGAAGTCACAGTAAACGAGCCACCATATAAAGCAGTCGTATGAGGGGGTATTTTGAGAATAAGGGATTTTGTACTCCTGCATGCAACATCGCGTGGCACAAGGTAGTCAAAGCGCTCACGCAGGTAAGAAGGAGCACGAGGGCTAGACAATATTGTGTAAAGAAAAGAAAGAATATGCAAGTCTCTGCGCTTGCGGATCGGAAGCCACTTTAATTGAGATCTATACTCTGACACATGGTCGTACTTACGCAACCCAAAAATGAATCGTATACATAAATTTTGAAGACGCTCCAGTTTGTTCAAAAGTTCTTCCGTGGCGTCTAAAAAACATACATCCGCATAGTCCAGAAGAGGAAGGAGAAGGGTTTGAGCTAATGTTACTTTAGTTTTGAAAGGCAAAAATATCTGAAGACGTTTAAGGGATTGGAAAGAAAAGTTAACCCGTTTACTCATGGCGTTGACGTGAGTAGCCCACGACAATTGGCTGTCAAACATTACAACCAAGTTTTTGGCAGTTTTAGTGTACGGAATCGGGACGTTATCGTACATAACTATCGGAAGATTTGGATGATCTAATTTATTAAGCATATACGTGCTACCTATTACCAAAACTTGTGATTTAGAAGGGTTGACTAGTAGACCAAAAGATTTAGCCCAGTTATTAATCTTTTCCAAGTCCAAATTGAGCATTTCAATGGCTTCAAGATAGGTAAAATAGAGATGTGAGAAAATGAGATAATGAAGAGGGATTATTAGTCTTAAGTAGATTTTTTTTATTGACATGAAATGAAAATGAAATTTAATGAGATGAAATGAAACCTATAACCTAACTCATTCAATCAAATCATTAAATCTGATATTGAAACAAATTAGTAGATCCAATTTAGAAATATACGTATTTGCATGAATCATAAAAACTTCTATGATTTTTTTTTTAGTAAAAACTTCTTAGTTGGTTTTTCTTTTTGATAGGCATTATTTTGACAGTTGGGAAAGAGAACGCACGAGTTCGGGAAACTTAAAAAAAAGAGTATGTAATAGCCCACATCCCGAACGCTATACGTCCCTGCAATACGCCAATTTTTGAGCAACTGTATTAAAAATTGCATTTTCTGCTTTTGCTCTTGGATTTAATGCAGAACAAAAAGTTAAACTTTAATAGATAATAATTACTCTGTACATAAATTCTACGCTATTTGTGGCTATTTATTGTTAATAATGTCAGGTTCTAGCAATGAAGATCTAGAAAACGAACTCAACTATACAATCTACGCCACAAGAAATAATATCTTAAGCTCAAATTGCAAGTGAAAGCTTTACAAGGAAGGTTATTGAAAAACGTCGTATGAAACTCGTGCGCGTTGTTTATTACAATCTCTACTCCATTTAGGCTTTCGATCTTCGATCTCAGGCCTACCAACCCGTCTCGATTGTAATAAAGAACTTCGCGCACTTGTTGCATAATGTACTATTTTAGTGTTGGTAGCAGTTAAATTCAAAAGCTATCAATTATACATTATAGTGAATTCAGCACAGAAAAATATAAATATTATTTTATAATTTATACTCAAGGGCAACTCTTAATAAACTTATTTTACTTTCGTGAGGCCAATGATTAAGGGGGCCAAGATTACTATTGCTTACCCTAGTCAATATATTTTTTTCGTCGACGATTTTTGAGTGTGGGGTACTTTTACTAAAAAGGGGGGAAGTTTGCTGCGACGCTATTTACCGAACGATTTATACACAAATAGGTTGTGAAGTTTAACAACTGATAATTTTTTGTAATTTTCGGCAAGCTGTGCTCGCGAAGTCTACTGTTTGTAGAAATACTAGTTTTATTTATCTAGCAAATTGCTCGTGGTTTTCTTAGGATGGCAACTTAAGTTGAGTTAATTTACAATACTACTGGTTCCGTATACAACTACGTAACTGATCAAATGATTATTTCTTTCAGTCATTCTCCCTGTTCCTGATTGGAATGATGATATCGCTGGAATTCAGAGAGGGTCGGTCTACATCACACTTAGTGTTTATGTTCCGGGGGGTTCCCTTGCATACACACATTTGGTTCCCTTACCTTGTGTATGCGATGGAGGCGGTCTTCAACGTCTTACTGCTGGTTGGGGCTCACAGGGTATGTTTCTTCTTATACTTGTATAATCTTTTTTTTATTGCATAGTATAGCAAACGAGCAAGCAGCTCACTTGATGGTAAGGATACTGTCGCCCACGGACATCCGCAATACCAGAGGTCTCGAGGATGCGTTGCTGACCTTTGAGGAGGGAAGATAGGAAGGAAGAGATAGAAGGGGTGAGGATGATGGAGTCGGAGGACGGGGGAGGGGGGACACGGGCTTCCGGAACCTCCTACAGACCGAATGAAACGCAATAGCAAGCTATGTTATTTCACGTCGGTGTTATGTGGGATCATAATGTTGTGCCTAATAAATGTATTGTTAATAATCATAATCACTTAATAAAGAGTAGTTACAGATTATAATATAACAATATTTGAGAATATTAAATCAAACATATCATTCAATAGTGATGTTTATACTCGTAGCTATGTTATATGTTCGATTGTATGCATTTCTTATTTTTGTGTATGTTGATCGATTTCTCCTCCATTTGTGGACCGATTCTCATAATTCTTTCCGAGGTTTTCCGATTAGAATTTCATTAAATTAAGTACAGCCGTTTTTGATTTACATTCCAATAACTGAAAAGTGTTACACCTATCTTGATGATATCATCATTGGTGATGAATGACAATCGATCCCGTAAATAGCAAGGGTCACTTAAGATGGTGAAAAGTATTTTTACCAAGATTGGTTGAAAAACCATGATGACCTGTACATGAAGACCACCGAACACCCTGACAAACATACGGACAGATGAAAGTCAATTTGGCCAGTTAAAGCAAAGACACCGCTTGCTTCGCTCGCTCGGTCAATAATTAACCCTGCCAAAGTGCATAATCAAATGGGTATGTTTGTGAACGATTCTGTCTTCCGTCAGGATGTGAGTGACGAATGTGTTCAGGTTGAACACACTTTTTGGTGTGTCGGTTCTATTTTTTGTGTTTTTTTTTTGGTCCTGCATTTTAGATTATAGAACAATAAATCATGGTATGAAAATAGTAGTATTTTCATGCCGTATACGAGTGAATACAGCATTGAAATTTATATAATGTATTAAATAAGTAATCTCCATATTTCAGAAACACATGCCCACAATCCGCGCGTACTACTACTACGGCATAACAACTACGATAGCTGCATTCCTGACTTTACTCGTGGTGATTCGCTTACACAGCTGGCAGGCTTGGTACCACCATCCTTTGGATATATGTGTTGTTTTCTGTGGATTAGGTAGGTACACAGATATCCTGTTATAAAAGAATATGACTGCAGTACCTCTCTGACTGTGTAGGCTCAATTCAGCACAACGAGCTATGGAGAAGTCTATGCTCGGGGTTTCTCTACGAGATCGAATCAGAAATTAATAGATTCTTAGACGAATGGAAGTCTCTGGCATAGCCCAAAAGATAAGTCACTGACAGTGTTATTGGGAACGGCTCATAGCACGCAGAACGGATGACCGATGAGGCTGACATTGGATGCAGGCCGCTTCCAACCAGCCCTTTGGTAAATGGGTTTGCGCAACATTATATATGGATTAGTGGCGTTGTTTTTTTTTGGCAGCCACAAATTTAATCATTAGTACCTCATAGTTCTACATCAGTACTAAGTAAGCAAGTTGTTTTTTAAATAATATCCGAACTAAGTTATTCGACTTTGAAGTCTATAAAAGATGGCATCTAGATAACCGAGTAATTGCGTTTTTACTCAAACGTTATTCTTATTTATTGATATTACACTACGAAGAAATACATTATTTCTTCGTTGGCTACATCAGAAAATGTGATATAATAAGCAAATTGTTTCCTATTTATTATCCACGCTGAGCAACGAAATAGAATTTGTAGGTATGAGTAAAATAAGACAAATATAGTAGGTATAATATATAAGTACTTTATTACTTTTGTTATCATTTATTACTGTTTCATTTACTTAATCTTCAAGTACAGATCCATCATGTATTTCGTTTTCTAATCGCTTCCATCCTAGGTATGTACCATATAAAAAAATATAAATAGATACATTTATTTATCCAGAGTAAAAAGTACACAATATGAACAGCTTACTGTGAGAAACTTAACTAAACTTAACATAGAAAACATTGTACTAATTCAAAAGAGTATCAGTGAGCCCCAAACTAAGCACAAGGCTTGTATCTTGGGGCTCTGGTGCGAAGTTACCAGGAGACACTAAAGCTGTTATTATATTACAAAAAAGAGATTATTATATAGGTAACATTAGAAGTACACAAAAAATATAAATACTGTATGAAACTTAACTAAACTTAACATAGTTGTAGCTATTTAAGTACACAGTCTTATGCAGATAGACACCCAAACCCCCAGACCACTACTTGGGGCTGTGCCTGTGGTGCGAAGTTACCAGGAGACACTAAAGCTGATATTATATTACAAAAAAGAGATTATTATATAACATTAAAAGTACACAAAATATATAAATTACTGTACGAAACTTAACTAAACTTAACATAGTTGTGGCTATTTAAGTACACAGTCTTATGCAGATAGGAACCGTACGAATTTAGAAAAGTATATCAGTGAGCCCCAAACACAGACCAATAAATCCACTGTGGCCCCAAACATAGCACAGGGCTTGTGTCTTGGGGCTCTGGTGCGAAAGTTACCACGAGACAGTACATATAATTGATATAACATGCACACAGCACCCTAAATGTGCGTTTTCCTACGACAGATGAACATGAACAAAAATGGCCCAAAATAGCTTGTCGTCCTTCAACTCCCCTTTCTATCAAAATGTAAACAAAATATGTTCTTCTGTTTGAATGTTGGGACTTAATTCTCCCTCTAAGTAGCCATGGTTCATTACCACCCGGGTTGCGGTTTTGTATTATTTGTTTTGAATTTGTACGAAATGCACTATAAACTATGTTTAAGTACTATAAGTAATAATATAATATATATTATATATTATTATTTCTCCGCCAAACGGAGCCCTTTCCAGCTGGCTCCTACTTTCAGGAATGTGTCCGTGCCGATAAGTAACCATTTCGAGCTTCTTGGCATCTCATTAACACCAACTCTCAATTTCGGCTCCTATATTGAGTCCAAAGCCCAGCTTGCCTCAATAAAAGCTTGGTGTTTTGGCTAAGGTGAGACAATACTTCACACCGGGACAGTTGCTTAATCTTTATTAAGCCCAAGTCCGGTCGTGTATGGAGTACTGTTCTCACCTTTGGGATGGTTCTGCCAAATACCAGCTGGAGACACTGGAAGCTATTGAGCGGAGAGCCAAGAGACTCATTAACGACGACCACCTAGTACGCAAGAGACTCCAGAGTCTCGAGCATCGTCGCAAAGTCGCTTGTTTATCGGTTTTTTATCAGATACATTTGGTGAGTGTGCAATGGAACTTCACAATTTGATTCCGCCATCCCCATTCTATAATCGGACATCCAGAGATACTCAGAAGCGCCACCGCTTTATGGTGGATATTCCATTTACCCGGACGAAGCGATTTACTTCTTCGTTTATCATACGAACCGCTAGGGAATGGAACACCCTCCCTGAGTCAGTGTTTCCGGTTAAGTACGATACAAGGGTCTTCAAAACACGAGTGCATAGGTATCTTCTGGGTAAGCGCGCTCCATCATCGATCGCATCATCACTTAGCATCAGGTGAGATAGTGGTCAAGTGCTACCCAGTTCGGTATATAAAATTCTTAGAATGCAAATGCTGTTGTTGTAAAACTATAAATTGTTTATTTGGAGACTTCTTTCCAATAATAGATAGATAGACAGATAAACTCTATTGCCACACCGCATTATAAAATACAATAAACAAATGAAAAACTTAAAATTAAGTATCACAATGGGCGGTCTTTACCACGTTTTATAATACTTGTTTCATTAGTGGCGGAACATAAAAAATGCCACTTTTGCTCATTGCCCATTATGGGGAAAGCGTGTGTTCAGCAGTATAGACGTCTTCGTTTGAGATAACAAATGATGACCTTTCTGACTGGCGTAGTCCTAAAAGGAACGTTTATGCCTCGCTAGTAACAGAATTTTGGACCTGCATGGCAGTTTGCATTGCAATCGGTAGCAATCAGATGTTGATTGAAATCTTAAAGCAGAAGACACTTATTCAAATGCGGTTTTTTTTCAAAATCAATGACTATTACAGTAATGTGTAATATTATATTCTCCATTTTTTTGTATCAAGTTCCTTTTTTATTTCCAGCACTGCAATGCTACCTACTGCTGGTCATCCGCTCAGAACTGATCAAGCTACGGTACCAAGGAGAGCAGTTCCGATATGTGAACCACATGGCCGAGGTGGTCGTTAGTCCAGCAACACCCGGAGAAGGTGGAAACCCAATCTGATTTTTATTGACATAGTGAATGAAATGCTAATTAAAACTATACGTAAGCAGGCAATGGTTTTATTATACTTCAGGTTCGTGATGGGAAGGAATATATATTATATAATAAGAAATCATTTTTATGTCATGTTAAAAATAAGCAGACTGGAATTCTGATGGAAAGAGACCACCGTCGCCTATAAATATCTGCAATGTACCATGCGCACATATTGTGATAATAGGTACTTTTGATGGCATGGCACCGACTTCAACAAGTTATTTTACACTTTTTAGTGTTGAAGTCGGTTCCATTTTTGGGTATATTTTTTGCATTTTGTATTAAAACGCACTTATTTTGTTGTGAAAAATAAACAAAATGCCGTATGCCGACTTCTTCTTCGTTTTGTTTTTCACCTTAAAAAAAGAAATTTCCTCTATAATTTGCTCTGCAATTGTGCTCAAGCTAACAATCGAAAACATTTTTAGAAACTTGCTAAATCTAAAAAAAGCGATACAAATCCCTTGTCACAGAAGTTTTTTTGCCCAAATGTGATCACCGCCATTTTATAACGTCACGTCACACTTCTGCTGTCTATTGTGAGCGTTGATGGCGCTTACCGGAACGCAGCCTATGACGTCACCCCAGATCATAGAAACAAGGGACGTCACCCAGTGTGGAACTAGAATGCGAGAAACATGTCGATCTGTACATATATAAACAACACGTTAGCAAGAGAAGAGCCGCTTTTCAAAAAATGTTGTTTTTGTATACCGTTGCGGTCATGTTTGCAGACTTGGGCGTTTGTGAAAGTGGTGAGTCTGATAAATATAACATTAAATTATATCAACTGTACGGCTTATATTTTTCTATTTATTAAAATTGCATGCATACGTCGTACAATAACATTACATTATTAAAGAATATGATAAAGTAAAATCTAATGTAAATACTTCGTGTTACATAATTATTCCATTAAAATCGTAGTTTATTTTTATCAATACAGGCAAAAGGTATTTTGTAAACCGCCATCTACTGGAAAGCAATAGAACTAGCATGTACACTTATTCGGTTCACGTTTTAGCCATTTTATGTTTTGCTTCATCTTAGCAAAGCTACAGAGAAGTTACTATATCAGCTTGTCTTCTTCTCAAAAGGTGGCCTCAATCACAAGAATATATTAATTTAATGAAACTTGAATTTTAGAGCTTTACGTTATATAGGTACTACAGATTCTGGTATCTTCTGACAGAGGATAGGGCTGAATAATAAGTATTACAGTAACCTACTTTTAAAATATTCTAGATTACAATTCTTTGAATAGTTTCATAATTTTCATTTACTGGTTATCCTTAGTTATAGGTACCTATTTGTCCTTCAATCACCGAGCAAAACAAAAAAGCAATTAATTAAAAGCATTTATAAACACGTATTAGCCATTCAAAATAGCCCGGCTATTTTGGACTTCGCTTCGCACTAAATTTCCAATCCAATTTTTTTTAACAATTTTTAATATAGGTACTTACTTACTAAGCATAATATCACAAAAAGCTTGTCAGCTTTTGAATGATCCAGGTGGAGCTTTTAAGCGCCATCTTGAAAAAAGTTTTTGGTCGATTCTCGGAAACTATGCACCTTATGGAAAAAAATATTGAGACCAATATCATAGAGAATGAATATTTGCATGTTTTATTTACTGTAAACATTTGTAAAACATGCCGTTTTTTGGCCCATTTAAAGAACCGGTTTTTCTAACAGCTCGAACTTTTGGTAACATTTTTTTTTCACCCGTTTTAGTGACCCTTACGGGATCTACTGTCATTCATCGTCAGTAATAATGATATTCAAAATAGGCGAAACGCTTTTTAGTTATTGGAGTGTAACTCCAACTACTAGATCGATGAAGAATTTTAGAATTTGATGAATTTTAAATGGGACCACCTCGAAAATATACAACAAACAAAAAAGAGACATTATAATCGGTTCATAAACGACAAAGTCATCCGCAACGCAAAGTCAACACATACTTAATAATAAAAACGAAAAAAATATATAGGGTCGAATTGAGAAACCTCCTTTTTGAGTCGGTTGAAATGATACGAAACGAAAAAGTATTTTATGTGCTAACATCATAATCAGCCATATTTGTTCCCGTTGCTGGGACTCGAGCCTTCCTCTCAGACAGAGGAGTTGGGCCATAATCCACCACGCGAGCCCAATGCGGCTTGGTGGATAGGTTAGTGGCCAACCCATGTCAAAGTTTTCAGGCCGCCCGAAGGCCTTCGACATAGCCTAACGACTTGTCCTAAGACAAACAACCTGTGTAGCTAACATGTGCTAACATGCGGCCTAATTATTGCCGTGTTGTTAAACTTTTAGTTTGTTTACTTGATGTTATGCAAAATTAAGTTCACGTAATTACGCTATTGTAATAAAAATTGTTTCAGGTCGTTGACACAGCCCTATCATGTTTGCTCATGGTGTTGATGTTGATAACTGTGTATCGTGGATTTCTTTTTAAGACGCTCACTTTTCTGTTAATAACCGTGATACTTCTCGTCGACGGATGTTTCATAGTAGCACTCAGCGTTGGACTGTTTATGGTAAGTCCTTGTAAGTATACAAGGTCTTTGTTAGTTAGTGCACAATATTAAACGGGGTGGTTTGGTTTCGATAACTGGTCATGAAAGTGAAAGAATAAAAATACATATTTTTATTCTTATGAACCCTTATGCAACTGAACGCACGATGGTGCCGCTACACCACATAATAGATAACAGTAACTTGGTCAAAGTCAAAGTCAAAATCATTTATTCAATTTAGGCATCAAAGAAGCACTTATGAACGTCAATTTTATATTATAATGTACCTACTTTAAAGACTCTGCCGCCGCGTTCCAAAATATATAGAGCCTACCGAGAAGAAGCGGCATGAAACTCGGGGCCATTCTTTTTTATGGATGTTTACAATGTTTCTACTTATGGGTGGCAGTATTGCCAGAAGTGGAGTATTCCAAGCATCTTTGTCTTCTATATAATGTCGGATTTTATCATCATCAGCCTGTAGCAGTCCACTGCTGGACATATGCCTCTCCAATTGCACGCCACTTAGGTCTATCTTGGGCTTCTCGCATCCAGTTTTTGCCAGCCGTCTTGCGCAGATCGTCACTCCACCGTGCCTCAGGACGTCCTACACTACGTTTGCCGAGACGCGGTCTCCACTCTAGAACTCGTTTACCCCAACGGTTGTCGGTTCTACGGCTAATATGGCCAGCCCACTGCCACTTCAGCTTGCTGATCCGGTGGGCTATGTCGATGACCTTGGTTCTCTGACGGATCACTTCATTTCTGATGCGATCCCTCAGAGAAACACCGAGCATAGCCCTTTCCATAGCCCGCTGAGCGACTTTGAGCTTGTGGACCATTCGAGCCGTCAGTGTCCACGTTTCGGCTCCGTATGTCATGACGGGTAGGACGCACTGATTGAAGACTTTCGTCTTCAGGCACTGTGGAATCGGCGAAGTAAGGACTCGACGTAGTTTCCCAAACGCTGCCCAGCCCAGCCGAATTCTTCTATTCACCTCGTTCTCAAAGTTGTTTTTTCCCAACTGCAATGTCTGCCCGAGGTACACATATTTTTGAACAACTTCGAGAACGGCGCCGTGTATCGCAATCGGTTCCGGTAGAACATGTTCGTTGAACATGACCTTGGTTTTGTCCAAGTTCATCCGTAGGCCGATGCGTATAGAAGAGTCAGCCAGGTCATTCAGCATCTGTTGCAGGTCCTGCAGCGTCTCTGCCACGATGACGATATCGTCAGCAAATCGCAAGTGAGAGATGTATTCGCCGTTGATATTAATGCCACGTCCTTTCCAGTTCAGCGTCTTGAACATATCCTCCATTGCATTTGAAAACAATTTCGCGGAGATAACGTCCCCTTGTCTCACTCCTCGATGCAACGGTATGGGACTTGTTTGCTGATTCTGTACTTGGACGGACATGGTGGCGGTTTCGTAAAGACATCTCATCACTTGGATGTATCGCCAATCTATCTGGCAACGCTGCAGGGACTCCAGAACAGACCAGATTTCAACCGAGTCAAAGGCCTTCTCATAGTCCACGAATGCTAGACACAGGGGCTGATTATACTCTTCGGTCTTCTGTATAATCTGCCGCACTGTGTGAATGTGGTCTATGGTGCCGTATCCGCTCCGAAACCCAGCCTGTTCCGGTGGTTGGAATTCGTCGAGTCTACGCGCAAGACGGTTCGTGATCACTCTTGAAAACAGCTTATAGACGTGGCTTAGAAGGGATATGGGTCGATAGTTCTTCAGCAGGGTCTTATCTCCTTTTTTGAAGAACAGGACGACCACACTCCTACTCCACGCCTCTGGAGTTCTCCCTTCGAACAGGACAGCGTTAAAAAGCTTCTGGAGCTCCCTCAGTACGGGTTTACCTCCTGCTTTTAGTAGCTCTGTTGTAACGCCATTCTCTCCATGGGCTTTTCCATTTTTAAGCTGTCTAAGAGCGATCTCGATTTCGCCAATACTGACTTCTGGCAAGTCTTCGGTGAAATGGCGTGTTAACGTGGCTCTAGGATCATTTTCGGGATCAGGTCGAGATGCATGCGATGCGTATAATCGGCCATAGAAGTCCTCCACTTCCGAAAGGACTGCCGGCTTCGAAGCAACGACTTCTCCACTAGCTGTGGTCAACTTCGTCAGGTGGCTTCTTCCAAGAGATTGTACGAACACCTTTGACCCTCGATTCTGCTCGATCGCTCTTTCGATCGAAAGAGTATTGAAGCACCGGAGGTCGTGTCGTACGTTCTTGTTGATCTCTCGGTTTAGAGTCCGCTTTTCTGACGAAGTGATGGGTGGGTTTTCACGTCGTTCCTTCATTAGCCCCAAAGTCTCTTCTGAAAGCTTGGACTTCTTGCCCTTACGCTGCATGTAACAAAATCTCGTACCTTCTTCCCTGAGGACCCGAGTAACATTTCGGATTTTATAATAAGCTTTTTTTATTAAAAAGTTTTTTACAGTCAACTTGGATTTGCCCTTTATGAGCTCAGTTATGTGTTTTGGGATTTTATTGTAAAAACGCACACAATTTCATAGGAATGACTTATTAGTCTTCGCAAGTCTAAAACTAGGTACAGCTATCCTATTTGTATTTCTAGTATTAAAAGGGTGGTGATCACTTTTTAACTTATATTAATGTAAATTTTACGAACATACATTATACTCGTATTTTCAAATACATATATTGAAGGCAAAGTTAATATGTTGATTTCTTTAAATAAATCTCTGAAAGATTCACGGGGACCCCTTTCGTATATAGCACGTTTTTGTAGGTCTCTTTATCAGCGCTGAAACCCATAGCAATATCCCATATGACATTACGACAGACATATCTGCTGAGCAGATATGTCTGTCGTAATGTCGATAGAAAAGGTACTCCGTAAAACAACGTACGAACCTTCCTACTCGCGAATGTTTACACAGCTGATGTCTATGCCTCGCGCCCGATGCGGGACCGGGTGGGGCAACGTCCGTCTTTAGTTGGTAGGTTCGTTTCGTACATCGTTGTACCTATTCTAAGCGGGTAGGTACTAGGTATGTCTGGCGTAGTTACTACTATCTATTCTGTGATGTAACTATGACTTCTTTTTTATATAAGATTCTAAGATAAGATATTATTCATGTTTTCCGTAGTATACAAATAAAGAGTTCTCTATCTATCTATCTATGACGGCGTGCTTTCAGTAGCACTATGGTTCTTTCGCAGAGCGGTGAATATGGGTTTCTAATCATTAAAAATATATTTTTTATTCCTTTACTTTCATGAGTTATCTATTACACACAACCCCGTTCAATATTGTGCCCTAATTAACAAAGACCATATAATTATATACTGTCAGTGATCACGAACGTAAACGAATTCCGAAGAAAAATAGCTACTTATTTTTTTCCGGGTTTGACCTTGTCCTTTTTTGCTGAGCTAACTCGACTGGGCTGTAACTGAAAATCACGTCTTAAAGTAGAGTTAGATTGTGTAACTTCACTTGTTTGGGCGGTGTACCTTTGAATTTCGAGAAGTTCAACACTTCAACAGTCGCTTACGAAAAAACAGTTCGACAGAATATTCGACAAGAATTACTCCCACAGAACGCAGCGGAGTATCTAGTCAGAGCAAAGTCACGATGGGTGCGACGACGAGTGAAGCGACTTGGCGAAGTATTGAACTTGTCGAAGTTCAGAGGTACACCCCTTTTGGCGGAACGAAGTTATTGTCGTTCAAGAGATTGGTTCTCTCCGTGAGGGAGATGAGTATTCTCTTACCAAAAGGAAGCGAACCGTAAGAGGGTAGGAAACTCGACGTACAGGCAAGGCAAGTAAGCCTCTTGTGCAAGAAGCCATTTTGGTTGGTACCAGTAATATCTGGTACCTTACTCAATAATTCAGATTTCTAATCAATCAGTCATTAAAAATAAATGTCACAATAAAACTATATACGAGTATTTAACATGTCAATTATTATGTTATTAATATTAATAATATTTTTTTATAAATTATAACAATTTCGCAATCTGTCCGCTTTGTCGGTGGACGACCTTCGCTGCGCTTGCCGATCCTTGGTCTCCACTCCAGAACTTTCCCGCTCCATCGGCCATCGTTCTACGTATTATGTGCCTTGCCAATATGCCTCGCCCGGCTTAGTTGGTGACTATATTTGTCTAAAAATTTCCGCATTTCTTATTCGATCACTTAGAGAGACCCCGAGCATTAGCCCTCTCTGTAGCTCATTATGCACCTTTGAGCTTACTTATGAGACCTAAGCTAGGCAAGCATTTAAATACTTCCTGCTTATGTTTGAGAAGTCAAATTATCTCAGAGTATAATAAAGATTAATATACAGGTTGTTTGGTAGAGGGACCGACAAACCAAATGAGCGTAGAGAATACAAGTTGGCCAAAAAAAAATTCCCGACGGCCCAATTTTTTTTTACTTTTTTAAGTGAATTTTCTCGTTTTCTCCAATATTGTACCTATTTACCACCATAACATTTGTAAAGTATGTTTTAGACCGGATGTTTTTAGTTTTTACAAATTTTACAAATGTTATAGTGGTAAATAGGTACAATTTCGGAGAAAAAGGGAAAAATCCCAAAAAAAAGTTAAACATATTGGGGGGTCGGGGATTTTTTTTGGCCAACTTGTATTCTCCAAGTGGTCCCCCGAACACGCTCATTTGGTTTGTCGGTCCCTCTACCAAACACCCTATATATTCTATCAATATCAGAGTTATAAGAGAAACAATAAGAATTCGGGAGGGATTATAATCTTCATATTGTAAAACTATGGAAATATGCGGAACTCTGCAAAGTAACTTTCTAATCTACGTTATTGTTATTTTCAGAAAAACCTGAAATTACTTCGCATTTTCTACTACTACAGTTTATGCATGGTCGCCGTAAGCTTTGCCATCTTCATTGTTTGTATAATATTAGCCGTTGAAGATAATTTCATCCATTATACTTTGTCAGTAACGGTATGCTGTTTATTCATCAATTTCTGTAAGTATTTATTAATTTATATAACTAGGTACTTATTCCTATCTACCGCACTAAAGTTGCGCTTGCACAGTCTTTTCTGCTCCCAGTTATTGATTACGCTGTTGTCAGCTACTTTGAACTTACCGAGGACCAGCTAGATAAGTTTGAGCGACTTAAGAACTTTTGCATTAAGTTTATATTTAGTTTGCGCAAATACGACCATGTTCCTCAATTTCGAACTAAATCCACTAACTTGAAGCCAGTTCAGCTGAACTGGCTTCAAATACGATTTCGAAGGAATACTCATATACTTCTCTACACTGTACTGTTTACTCCTTCTTCCCCACGATATCTAAAGCATGCCATACACCATATTTCCTGTCGTCAAATCGGCATGAAGCTGCCGATTGGATCAGTTAGAATTGACCGCATGTGGGCGTGGATTAGCATGACAGTTGTACTTGACGACACAATCAAATTTCAATCATTTTGGCTTGATCATGCCGATTGGAGTGTGTATGGCGGTCGACGGTCGTCAGTACAATAGAGTAAAGATTTTGCGTATCTCATTACAGTATCTTGCTTTTCAATTAGGGGAGTCACTAACGATAGAAGTTTCACGTAAGTTTCTTCATTCATTCGTAAATAATTACGATAATCTTTTGGCGTCCTCAATTCTTTTTCAACATTTGTGTGTGTTAACTGATTTCTTTTCATTAACCAGTATTTGCACTACTCTGGTCGATCTTTTCTTTTTTGTTTTATTTTTTATTACAAGTAAAATGCCCATAATGGCTAAAACATCGTAGTCTGTCACTGGTGACGTCATGGCTACAACTGAACGTTGCTGCCGATTCGACAGTTTAAACTGATCGTGTGTGGTATATGTATATGGACGAACTGCCGATTGAATTTGATTTGAAATAGATTTTATGAACTCAAATCTCTTCTGTTTGCTACATCCTAACTTTATGTTTTTGTGTGGGTAATACAAGTAGGTGAACGCAATGAATAAATAAATAAATAGTAGTAGTATAGAACTGAGAACTACTAACACAAAATAAAAAATGATATTACGTGCTGAAGAATCAATCCCATAGATAAACGCATAAATATATACCTACGATCCCATATCTACGTCAATGGTACGCAAAGGGTTAAACCGATGAGAATGCAGCCATTGTGCCGTATTTTCTACCGACTTCCAAAAAGGAAGAGGTACTCAATTCGACTGTATTTTTTATGTTTGTTACCTCATAATGTTAGACTAGATGACCCGATTCTCAAAATTATTTTGTTTGAAAGCTGGTGCTTCCCGTGATGTCCTATTTAAATTTCATCAAATTCGGTTCAGTACTTTTTGAGTTACACTCCAATAACTGAATAAAATGGAAGTCGGTTTCAAATTTTTCAAATTGTACTTGTGTTGCAGAATAACTTGGATGTACTGCGTTGCGGTTATAAAAAACAGCAATGAGTTATATTTATGCTAATTAATAGACACAAAGTTATCAGCGGGAAAAACTCCGACGATGGCTATCCTTGATTTTGTTTGATTCACCCAGATTTGTGTTTATTTGAGTTTTAACGTGTAATGGTGGTGGGGTATTAACCGTTACCTGTTTGTTCACAATGAACGTTTGTAATGTATGTATGTTAAATGTTATGGTTATGGTTCTCTCTGTATTTCATTTCATTGATTCAATAACTGTTGTTTTTTGATTGATTGATGTCTTTTCATTCATGAACTCGCGCCCCACATATCCTTTGTACAATTGTTTTTTGCATCGGGCTCCCAAGATACAGGCTTAGCCTGGTTTGGGGCCCTCAGTGAAAGTCAGTTAAGGCTCATATTAAGTATTTTAAGTAATATTGTACATTAATAAAATGTATTTAGTTTGGTAAATAAAACATTAAATAAAACATTAAAACATTAATATTTATGCACAAACCTTTGATATTATTTCCTTCGGATTTAATCTTCGCTTATTTCATTGCTTATGCAATAATGAACTTACTTTATTTCTCAGGTTTGAACGTGTGCATAATCTTGACAGTAAACAGTGAATTTATAAAATTACGAAACAAACAACAATACGAATTTTCAAACATGCAGAAGAAAGAGGAGCTTGAAGAACTGGAAAATGCGGATGAACGAGTAAACGTTTGAATATGTAATGTAACTTAATTTACAATTAATGTTTTATTGTATAATTTACTCATACTAATATTATAAATGCCAAAACCTAAGTAAGTAAATAATATAAGTTAGTCAGGTACTTCTGCACGCTCAAACGGTTCACTGAATTTGGATGAGTTTTGGAATGGATATAATTTATACGCAGGTTCTTTTTTCCATCCCAGTTTCCATCGTGCAGCAGTAATGTTTACAATACTGTATTCTGGTTTGGATGGGTTGTAGGTACTTCTGCACGCTCAAACGGATCACTGAATTTGGATGAGTTTTGGAATGGATATAATTTATACCCAAGTTCTTTTATCCATACCTTTTTCAATCGTGCAACAGTATTGTTTACAATACTGTATTGTGGTTTGGATGGGTTGTAGGTACTTCTGCACGCTCAAACGGTTCACTGAATTTGGGTGAGTTTTGGAATGGATGTAATTTATACCCAAGTTCTTTTATCCATACCTTTTTCAATCGTGCAACAGTATTGTTTACAATACTGTATTGTGGTTTGGATGGGTTGTAGGTACTTCTGCACGCTCAAACGGTTCACTGAATTTGGGTGAGTTTTGGAATGGATGTAATTTATACCCAAGTTCTTTTATCCATACCTTTTTCAATCGTGCAACAGTATTGTTTACAATACTGTATTGTGGTTTGGATGGGTTGTAGGTACTTCTGCACGCTCAAACGGTTCACTGAATTTGGGTGAGTTTTGGAATGGATGTAATTTATACCCAAGTTCTTTTATCCATACCTTTTTCAATCGTGCAACAGTATTGTTTACAATACTGTATTGTGGTTTGGATGGGTTGTAGGTACTTCTGCACGCTCAAACGGTTCACTGAATTTGGGTGAGTTTTGGAATGGATGTAATTTATACCCAAGTTCTTTTATCCATACCTTTTTCCATCGTGCAGCAGTAGTGTTTACAATACTGTATTGTGGTTTGGATGGGTTGTAGGTACTTCTGCACGCTCAAACGGTTCACTGAATTTGGGTGAGTTTTGGAATGGATGTAATTTATACCCAAGTTCTTTTATCCATACCTTTTTCAATCGTGCAACAGTATTGTTTACAATACTGTATTGTGGTTTGGATGGGTTGTAGGTACTTCTGCACGCTCAAACGGTTCACTGAATTTGGGTGAGTTTTGGAATGGATGTAATTTATACCCAAGTTCTTTTATCCATACCTTTTTCAATCGTGCAACAGTATTGTTTACAATACTGTATTGTGGTTTGGATGGGTTGTAGGTACTTCTGCACGCTCAAACGGTTCACTGAATTTGGGTGAGTTTTGGAATGGATATAATTTATACCCAAGTTCTTTTATACATACCTTTTTCAATCGTGCAACAGTATTGTTTACAATACTGTATTGTGGTTTGGATGGGTTGTAGGTACTTCTGCACGCTCAAACGGTTCACTGAATTTGGGTGAGTTTTGGAATGGATGTAATTTATACCCAAGTTCTTTTATCCATACCTTTTTCAATCGTGCAACAGTATTGTTTACAATACTGTATTGTGGTTTGGATGGGTTGTAGGTACTTCTGCACGCTCAAACGGTTCACTGAATTTGGGTGAGTTTTGGAATGGATGTAATTTATACCCAAGTTCTTTTATCCATACCTTTTTCAATCGTGCAACAGTATTGTTTACAATACTGTATTCTGGTTTGGATGGGTTGTAGGTACTTCTGCACGCTCAAACGGTTCACTGAATTTGGGTGAGTTTTGGAATGGATGTAATTTATACCCAAGTTCTTTTATCCATACCTTTTTCAATCGTGCAACAGTATTGTTTACAATACTGTATTGTGGTTTGGATGGGTTGTAGGTACTTCTGCACGCTCAAACGGTTCACTGAATTTGGGTGAGTTTTGGAATGGATGTAATTTATACCCAAGTTCTTTTATCCATACCTTTTTCAATCGTGCAACAGTATTGTTTACAATACTGTATTGTGGTTTGGATGGGTTGTAGGTACTTCTGCACGCTCAAACGGTTCACTGAATTTGGGTGAGTTTTGGAATGGATGTAATTTATACCCAGGTTCTTTTATCCATACCTTTTTCCATCGTGCAGCAGTAGTGTTTACAATACTGTATTCTGGTTTGGATGGGTTGTAGGTACTTCTGCGCGCTCAAACGGTTCACTGAATTTGGATGAGTTTTGGAATGGATATAATTTATACCCAGGTTCTTTTATCCATACCTTTTTCCATCGTGCAGCAGTAGTGTTTACAATACTGTATTCTGGTTTGGATGGGTTGTAGGTACTTCTGCACGCTCAAACGGTTCACTGAATTTGGGTGAGTTTTGGAATGGATGTAATTTATACCCAGGTTCTTTTATCCATACCTTTTTCCATCGTGCAGCAGTAGTGTTTACAATACTGTATTCTGGTTTGGATGGGTTGTAGGTACTTCTGCGCGCTCAAACGGTTCACTGAATTTGGATGAGTTTTGGAATGGATATAATTTATACCCAGGTTCTTTTATCCATACCTTTTTCCATCGTGCAGCAGTAGTGTTTACAATACTGTATTGTGGTTTGGATGGGTTGTAGGTACTTCTGCACGCTCAAACGGTTCACTGAATTTGGGTGAGTTTTGGAATGGATGTAATTTATACCCAAGTTCTTTTATCCATACCTTTTTCAATCGTGCAACAGTATTGTTTACAATACTGTATTGTGGTTTGGATGGGTTGTAGGTACTTCTGCACGCTCAAACGGTTCACTGAATTTGGGTGAGTTTTGGAATGGATGTAATTTATACCCAGGTTCTTTTATCCATACCTTTTTCCATCGTGCAGCAGTAGTGTTTACAATACTGTATTCTGGTTTGGATGGGTTGTAGGTACTTCTGCGCGCTCAAACGGTTCACTGAATTTGGATGAGTTTTGGAATGGATATAATTTATACCCAGGTTCTTTTATCCATACCTTTTTCCATCGTGCAGCAGTAGTGTTTACAATACTGTATTCTGGTTTGGATGGGTTGTAGGTACTTCTGCACGCTCAAACGGTTCACTGAATTTGGGTGAGTTTTGGAATGGATGTAATTTATACCCAGGTTCTTTTATCCATACCTTTTTCCATCGTGCAGCAGTAGTGTTTACAATACTGTATTCTGGTTTGGATGGGTTGTAGGTACTTCTGCGCGCTCAAACGGTTCACTGAATTTGGATGAGTTTTGGAATGGATATAATTTATACCCAGGTTCTTTTATCCATACCTTTTTCCATCGTGCAGCAGTAGTGTTTACAATACTGTATTCTGGTTTGGATGGGTTGTAGGTACTTCTGCACGCTCAAACGGTTCACTGAATTTGGATGAGTTTTGGAATGGATATAATTTATACCCAGGTTCTTTTATCCATACCTTTTTCCATCGTGCAGCAGTAGTGTTTACAATACTGTATTCTGGTTTGGATGGGTTGTAGGTACTTCTGCACGCTCAAACGGTTCACTGAATTTGGATGAGTTTTGGAATGGATATAATTTATACCCAGGTTCTTTTATCCATACCTTTTTCCATCGTGCAGCAGTAGTGTTTACAATACTGTATTCTGGTTTGGATGGGTTGTAGGTACTTCTGCGCGCTCAAACGGTTCACTGAATTTGGATGAGTTTTGGAATGGATATAATTTATACCCAGGTTCTTTTATCCATACCTTTTTCCATCGTGCAGCAGTAGTGTTTACAATACTGTATTCTGGTTTGGATGGGTTGTAGGTACTTCTGCACGCTCAAACGGTTCACTGAATTTGGATGAGTTTTGGAATGGATATAATTTATACCCAGGTTCTTTTATCCATACCTTTTTCCATCGTGCAGCAGTAGTGTTTACAATACTGTATTCTGGTTTGGATGGGTTGTAGGTACTTCTGCACGCTCAAACGGTTCACTGAATTTGGATGAGTTTTGGAATGGATATAATTTATACCCAGGTTCTTTTATCCATACCTTTTTCCATCGTGCAGCAGTAGTGTTTACAATACTGTATTCTGGTTTGGGTGGGTTGTAGGTACTTCTGCGCGCTCAAACGGTTCACTGAATTTGGATGAGTTTTGGAATGGATATAATTTATACCCAGGTTCTTTTATCCATACCTTTTTCCATCGTGCAGCAGTAGTGTTTACAATACTGTATTCTGGTTTGGATGGGTTGTAGGTACTTCTGCACGCTCAAACGGTTCACTGAATTTGGATGAGTTTTGGAATGGATATAATTTATACCCAGGTTCTTTTATCCATACCTTTTTCCATCGTGCAGCAGTAGTGTTTACAATACTGTATTCTGGTTTGGATGGGTTGTAGGTACTTCTGCGCGCTCAAACGGTTCACTGAATTTGGATGAGTTTTGGAATGGATATAATTTATACCCAGGTTCTTTTATCCATACCTTTTTCCATCGTGCAGCAGTAGTGTTTACAATACTGTATTCTGGTTTGGATGGGTTGTAGGTACTTCTGCACGCTCAAACGGTTCACTGAATTTGGATGAGTTTTGGAATGGATATAATTTATACCCAGGTTCTTTTATCCATACCTTTTTCCATCGTGCAGCAGTAGTGTTTACAATACTGTATTCTGGTTTGGATGGGTTGTAGGTACTTCTGCACGCTCAAACGGTTCACTGAATTTGGATGAGTTTTGGAATGGATATAATTTATACCCAGGTTCTTTTATCCATACCTTTTTCCATCGTGCAGCAGTAGTGTTTACAATACTGTATTCTGGTTTGGATGGGTTGTAGGTACTTCTGCACGCTCAAACGGTTCACTGAATTTGGATGAGTTTTGGAATGGATATAATTTATACCCAAGTTCTTTTATCCATACCTTTTTCAATCGTGCAACAGTATTGTTTACAATACTGTATTGTGGTTTGGATGGGTTGTAGGTACTTCTGCACGCTCAAACGGTTCACTGAATTTGGGTGAGTTTTGGAATGGATATAATTTATACCCAAGTTCTTTTATCCATACCTTTTTCAATCGTGCAACAGTATTGTTTACAATACTGTATTGTGGTTTGGATGGGTTGTAGGTACTTCTGCACGCTCAAACGGTTCACTGAATTTGGGTGAGTTTTGGAATGGATATAATTTATACCCAAGTTCTTTTATCCATACCTTTTTCAATCGTGCAACAGTATTGTTTACAATACTGTATTGTGGTTTGGATGGGTTGTAGGTACTTCTGCACGCTCAAACGGTTCACTGAATTTGGGTGAGTTTTGGAATGGATATAATTTATACCCAAGTTCTTTTATCCATACCTTTTTCAATCGTGCAACAGTATTGTTTACAATACTGTATTCTGGTTTGGATGGGTTGTAGGTACTTCTGCACGCTCAAACGGTTCACTGAATTTGGGTGAGTTTTGGAATGGATGTAATTTATACCCAGGTTCTTTTATCCATCCCAGTTTCCATCGTGCAGCAGTAATGTTTACAATATGGCATGGACATTCATAGCGACATGAACCAGCGTGACTTCCCTCAAAGATACGGAGTCCTGAACAAAGCGAAGTATTTCTTCTCACTTGATCAGCGTTGCCTCCTTTATAAAACTCTGGTGCGCCTTTGTTGTTGCCACCTTTGGGATGGATCCGCTAAGTACCATATGGATGCTCTCGAAAGACTGCAATGTCGCGCTGGTGAGCTTGAGCACTTTTTGGGTGAACAAAAATCATGAACTCACGTCATTGTCAAGTAACCCTTTGTTACAGATATACTTAATGTAGGTTTAAAGTGAAATTACTTTAAGCGCGATAGCGGTTCCCTTGTTGAAATAAACTAAACTTAACTTGGTGCTCGCTAAACTAACCCAAAATTGAATAAAATAATCCTATTTTTGAAGTGACATTCTAAATGTTAAATGATTTTGAATTTAATTGGTAACAGAATAAGGGTACCATAATACATTTTTAGCTCGGTACCGAACCCCCTTAATACATTTTTAGTTGTTGTGTAGAAATGTCTAATTTTAGTGCTGTCATTCGAAAGTGTTATACTAATTTGGAATTTAGGCTTAAGAAAATAAATACTGCCATAATTTAGAGATTTTTAGGTAAGAGAATGCTTACAGTCATGACTAGGTACCTTTTGTTGTTGATTGTGTGTCTTAAAAATAACTCGAATAGTTTTCAATTCTATCGGCAGTCCCCAAAGACTACCGCGCATATTTTTTTTGTGTAAATGTTGATTAGCACTTCCAAAATCAGTACAGGTACCTAGGTTAAACAGTAGATTCAGGGCTAGTAGTTGGGCGTTGCTTGTAGTGAACTTTTCCATTACCTACAGTCAGATATAATTCAATGTATGCAAGTTCTTTATCTGTTTTTTTATTGTTATTAGGAAACGGTACAAGCACGAGGCCCACCTGATGTTAAATGGTAACCTCTGTCTAGTACAGACGCATTTCGTCACAAGTGTCGAACTGCACTGCGCCGATAACCCTGAGGCATTATGTTGTTAAGTTTCATGTGCCTCTAACTTCGCCGGTAACCATACCCTTCAAACCAAACCACAGTATTGCGAACATTACTGATTCGCGGTAGAAAAAGTTATGATGACATTAATACTCCTGACAAACTTATATTCACAAAGACTGCTATTTACGGATAGGTCAATTTGAACTACAGAATAATCATCTGCTGGGACTGTACTCTATTCTTTTGATGGATCTATAGACACGAACTCTATACGGCCTGTGATGTAAATTATGAATTATAGTTTTACACGTTTAACCTGTAAATAATATAATAATATGTTATACACATTCGATATTTAAACATGCTTTCGCTTTCCATATTAATAAAAACAGTGTTAATATTTCGTTTGAATTTCGTAAGTCATTCTTCTCATCAACCCTCCGTAAATTGGGGACCCTGCAACTCTATTACTGTGTACTCTATTACTATAATAAGCGGAATATCTGTATTAACACATTATGCGTTTAAGTGTTGAACTATGGGATATAATCACAGCGTTACGAATCAGCTATTGAAGTTTTGACGAATTTTCTGTAGTAGGTATTTCGTGGAATAATTCAAAGATTTTTAAAAATGGACCAACTGCAGTCTAAGGAAGTATTTTTTGCACAAAATACCATGGGAGGTGATACTAGAGCGATAACAGATGACAACACTCGTCGGAAGTAACGATAATTTAAATATGTTTTATATAAATTTAAATTATTATTTTATTTTTATTCTGATCTAAACGACTGCCCTCTCGTCGGTCCACCTCACGGTCGGTCACGCAAAACTAGAGCTCTGAGCTCTCGGTGGCACTGTAACTGTCATTTGCAAGCAGGGCTTAACAACACCCAAGAACACAGTGCAGTGCTTCGTAAATGCAACTTACCTGTGACACTCGTACTTTACCAAAAATAACATTTCAGTGTTTAATTATTTTTTTTTATGTGAAAATACCACCTTTATCCCGTCCCGAACCGCGACGGGTCGCGGTTCGCGCGTACACCATGTGTACGTACAGTGTATAGTGTTTAATTAACATAAACATATGCGCACATTATATAACACACCTAATTTAAGTAGGTACCTACTAATAAATCTTCAACCACATTTCCACATTAGCCTTCTAATCGTCATTGTGACATTTATTGTTTTTGCTACAGCGTACAATCTGCATAGACACATAGTTATTTCACATCAGAACAATACAAACACATAAGTACATACCTACGTATACCCAAATACTTTTTTTTCCAGGAAAATCTTTTATAGATACCACCGCCCCGGTGGTTATGTGAGAGTCCGAATACCCACTAACAACCCGGGGTGTCCCTCCAAGCGCCTTTATGTCGAGACTACAGGAACGTTATGGCAATCGTCTGCGGGCCCGGCGACGCTGATCCCCCAGCAGAGGACCCCAACCCGATGGAATTAGCATGGACTAAGCTTTAGCCCCGTCTTCTTGAGGGGCGCACGAAAACACCGCGCGTGCCGCCTCGGGGACACTGGTGTATGGACGACGGACGCCCCGCGTACGCCGCCCCGGTCCCCAATCATGGAGGTCGGAGAAGTTCGTGAAAGATTAACCTCCGACGCCCTGGTCTCTTTCTGCGGATCGGGAGCTCGGATAGCAATTTCCGCTCCCATTCCGCCACCTCCTTCTGCCCCATCACCTCCTCCCAGAAGAAAAGTGCCTCCTCCCACGAGCTCTCAGATCTAAGCATTGATGATATCAATGCTGGGAGAGAGGTCGTTTCCCACTGCGGTAACGAGGGCCCGTCGCTCGCCTGCCCATGCTGTGCATACCTCCAGTGTATGCTGCTCAGTATCCTCGACACAGTCGCAGTGGTGGCACTCGGGTATTGGTTCCCTCCCGGCTATGCAGCAAAAGTACTTTTCATAGCACCCATGCCTAGAAAGCACTTGTACCAGCCGGAAAGTAAGCGACCCGTGTGCTTTGTCTATCTACTCCTCGAGAACTGGATGGACAGCCTCCACAGTCCTACTACCAGCCAAGGGGTGAGCAAGTCGTTCGATTAGGAAATCAAGGCATTCCGAGCGTGGAACTTGCAGTCTTCGACCTCCCTAGGTGTCGGATACTCCCCTCGAAGGCTGAGATCCGTGCGCCGCTCAAAAATGGCCGTATTTATCTCCACCTCTAGATCCCAGGCAGGTGATCCCGCTAACACGCAAGCCACTTCGAAGGAGACGCTCCGGTACCCTCGTATGACCCTGACTGTCATTGCCTACGAGGGTTTCTCAGTGCTGTTAGTCAGGCCCCCCAACCACACGGGCGCTCCGTAGACCATCATCGATCTTACCCCCATAAACAGGTGGCGGCTACCTGATTTGGGGCCACCGAGATTCGGCATTAGGCGCTTCAGCGCCGCTGCAGCTCCCATTAATCGGGGACCCATCTTTGCGAAGTGTTGGTGAAATTTCCACAGGCTATCGAGTTAAAGCCCGAAATACTTACGTCCCCGATAGAGATGAAGGAATCCCTCGGCGGCGCTTTTCGGGGGCCACAAAAGCAGATGCCTTCCGACTTGCTGAGCTCCACTCGGAGTCCCAACCTCTCTATCCTGCTCATCACCTCGGCAACCGTCACCATGGCAAGATGGGCTGCCTCTTGAGGCAGGTCTTGCCCCGGGCAGTCACAAGCGTGTCAGATTACGCTGGCGCCCGGATTGAGCGCCCCTCTTAGCACCCAGTCGTACCTGATCTTCCGACCGACCGAACCCTGCGGAACACCGCACGCCATTGGCCTGTGCAGGATTCTTCCCTCACGCCCCGTAACGTATACCCAAACACTAACCTAACTATTACATACCAACTTGGTTAGATTGTCTAAGCATACCAATTACTTGCTTCGTAATGACCTAACTATTATTCCTATTTACAAAACTCAAAGCTTCCCGCATTTCCCGCAAGTTCTTTATTATGTTTCCCAGTTCTGATTGGTTATATTTTGGGACCACAGAGTATACCTGATTATATTGCAATATGTACTAAAATAACGCTACTTTATAATGTTTAACCAATAAGTTTAATATATAAAAGATAAAAATATATTATTGTCGTTCGCATGCGTATTAGAATCTTATTTTATTAATTGACCGAGCGAACGAAGCGAGGGAAACGTCTCTGCCAATTTGACTTTCATCTGTCCGTATAATTAAACGTCCGTACAGGTCGCATTTTTCAATCAATCTTGACGAAACCTGGTGTGTATTTTCTACTATTTAAGTAATTGAGTTTTTTTGTCGTCAGCTTTTTTGATTGGGGGTGTACTTTTCCTGAAAAGGGGAGAAGTTTGCTGCGGCACTATTTATTTCGATAAACAATAAACCATGGGAGATAAAAAGAATGCAAAGGTTAGTATGAAAGTACTTTTTTTTTTAACTTATAGGTTAAAATTAGTATATAGGTTAGTTTATTTAAAATAAAACATGATATTTTTAAATATTTTTGACAGGGATGCCTTAAGGGGGAAAAGGCAGTAAAACTTTGTATGGAATTGTTTTAGAATTTATAGGTGTGACAATTTGTATTTAAATAGTTTATTTAAAATTTTACATGGTGTTCCGTAATTTTTTTGAACAGGGATGCCTTAGGGTGATGAAAAACTGAATGGAACTTTGTATGGAAAATTCTTTATTTTGAACATAAATGTGTGAAAATTAGTACCTACTACTAGTAGGACTGGTAAGATGGCAGCACAATATTGTGGCTAAGCTCAATTGGTAGAAATAACCACGTAAAAGGGAGAGCGTCTCGGCTCAGACGGTCAACAAAAGACACATTTTAAATATTAGCGTTATTTTATTGGTAAAGTGATTGCCGAAATCGTGAATTACTGCAAAAAATTACGCTGATGAGACTATGCTCGTGTGGTCTACTGTTTGCAAAACTACTAGGTAGTTAACACTAAGTCAGTAGTAGTCAAGGATATCAAGGATACATGGAAACGTAATAGCTGTCATTGTGTTTGTTGAATTATCTCAGTTTTTTGACGTGTCCTTAATAGTTATTATTTACGTTGCACGAGTATAAGCAAAGTGTACAATATCATGAAACGCTGTTTTTGTTTTTTCTTCTGTACTGGAACGTGAGTCAGAGAGAAGAGTGACTTAATAACAAACTTATTAGTGTATTGATAGACTCTATTTTAAAATATCACATGAGGCATATATGTAGGTACCTAATTAACTTGCGGAATGGCAAATGTACAATCGTACGAGTCTGCTTACGAACGAAATAATCAAATGTCAAATATTCGAAGAACTTTAATGTAACCACTAAAACTGACTAGTACAACTACAAACACACCTAGACGTTATGGTTACCTAGTACCTACATACTACAAGTTATTTCAAATAACTATTTTAATTACATTTTCTTAAGGTATAAAACAGAATGATATGTATTAACTTGTAGGATATAAACTCTTTGAACTAATGTCGTCCAAATCATGGTAAAAATAGCACATGACGTCATCCAGTGAGGAACTGGAATGACAAAACGATGTCGATCTGCACATTTGTAAACAAAACGATAACAAGGGAAGAGCCGCTGTTCAAAAAGTGTTGTTTTTGTATACCGTTGCGGACATGTTTGCAGACTTGGGCGTGTGTGAAAGTGGTGAGTCTGATAATTAAGTAGGTAACTAACTACCTTATTTTAATACAATGCAAAATATTTTTTTATGTTTAGAAGTTGCATGCATACAAAGTTATTTTATTAGACTATTAAAAATGGAAAGAAAATAATACGTGGTCTTACATAATTTTATTCTATCTTACTTTATTTCTATCAATACAGGCATAAGGTATTGTGGAAGCCGCCATCTACTGGAAAGCAATAGAACTAGCATGTGCACTTATTAGGTTCAGGTCTTAGCACATTTTAGGTTTTACTGCATTTAATCAAAGATGATACACCCATTTAAGAATTGATATTATTATTATACTAGGTATCCTCTTTGATTCTAATGAAGCCGCTGAAAAGCAATTAAGAAAAGAATATTAAGAAAAGGTGGCCTTTTGTTAAGATGATGCAAACTTAGCTCCTATAGATAGATCTACTTTAACTTACAGAAAATTGTAGCTAAACTTTATATTACTTTTTGTAGAAACTTTAAAATTGATATATATATAAATTTGCCTCCTTATCAGTAACTTCACTTGGTATGGAACAGTGTCCTTCACATCCTAACACAGTTGCTTGCGCGCTATTACTTCGCGGCAGAATATCTGCGGCGTACCAACCAAGGCGGCTTGTACAAGAGGCCTATTATCTAGTAAGTCGGTTTCCTCGCTTATTACTATTCGCGTCCCGATGGCGGAAGGAATATTCTACTACGTCCCATCACGGAGTAAAATATCTATTATTTTGGGTATTATTAATAATATTACTTAATACACACATCAACACTGTCTAGGGATATTAGATTTTTATTTTCATTTCTTTGGTTTTCAGAAAAACTACTCAGAATTAGGAAAAAGTTTATATGTGGGATTAAACCTCCTTGTTCCATTTTCAAACTGACATTGAAAAAAAAACTAAAACTTATTAAAACAAAAGAAAACGCGGGAACACGCATTTGATTCAGTTAGCAGTGCTAGTTTTGTGTTGAGATTTGTTTAGAAAAACATTAATTAACTAACGCTATCAATTGTTTTAGTGATTTTTACTGTTTGTGTCATCTCGTTGGTGCCATGCAACGTCGACATTTGACGAGAGACGAGATGATAAGAGTGGTAGGAATGTTGGAAGCTGGCGCTATCCAAAACGTTGTTGCGGAGACTCTAGGCACCAGCCAGAATGTGATATCAAGGCTCTGGTCACGTTATCGTGATACTGGAGAAGTGGCGGAACGGCATGCTGGCAGAATTCGGATGACACAGAAGAGCAACTTTTCCTGCACCTGCAACGAACCTGGGAACGCATACCACAGCAAGACATCGACACCTTAATTCACAGTATAAATAACCGATTCCGAACTCTAATTAACGTGAGGGGTGGCAACACTGATTATTAAGAGTTAAAATGTCTAACTTTCTGTTGTTATTTTTAATAAAATTATTAATTTTATTAATTAATTTCACTCGTAGACTTAGCGCCATTTTTAGTCTCTTTGTTATTTTTTTTTTATTTAAATATTTGATTATCTAAAATGTTTTTTATTTATTTAATTAAGTTGGTAATTAACTGAGGTTTCATGCCATATATACTTCCCTGAACAAAATATTTATAGTTTATCAAAAAATTTAAGAAATACAAAATATCCCTAGACAGTGTTGATGAGTGTATAATTACCGCAGGGGCGGCTTTGTGGCGAGCAGTCGGTGAGTGGCGACACCTCGGAGCCTAATTCTTCCTGGGGCTAAATGAGACCCCTGACCCCCGGCTTGCCTTAATTGGCCGTCTGGGGGTGGAGACGCAAGAGCAAGAAACAAAAAGCTCCAAGGGTGGAAGTGTTAAAGGGCATAACGCCGGTAGTAGCGCTCAAGTGAAACCGCAGCACACCTCTCAACACCCTTCAGCCAATCCACACCAACGTTGCCCCTTTTGTCACCATTGATGGTGGCTCTTATGGGGGGCTTATATCTTAGTGGATGGCAAGTCACCCTTTTTTAGTTAAAATTTTTAGATGAGACTGAAATTGGCAGGTGCCGTAGTCTCGTCCATAGCCCACTATCTCCCGTACCACTTTTTTAATAGATGTACTATGTAACCATCCATCCAAAATGTTTCTGTTTTTATACTCCATTGTATTTTTATACCAAACGGGCCTCTAAGTGTTGGCTACATCCCCACTTATGCCTATGTAAAGGGCCGGGTTAAACCCGTGATATAATTGAAACACAGAGAATAATAACAATATGGGACAACATCCACACAAAGGTCTTCAGGTCCCAAACTAGGCAGAGCTTGTATTATGGTAACCTGATGACTGATATACGAGTACATACGTACTTAAATACATATTACACACCCAGACACACAGATCAAACAGACATGTTCATGCACACAAATGTTTGACCTGTCCAGGGATCGAACCCGGGACCAGCGACTCAGAAGACAGGGGTACTACCAACTGCGCCAACCGGCCTGTCAATATAATTCCCGCTCGGCAAGACCTGGATCTATTTCTTTTAGTTTAACATAGTCAAAATCACGTCAAACTGAGCTGAACTATCGTAATAAAAATTGTTTCAGGTCGCTAACATCGCCTTATCATGTCTGCTCTTAGTGTTGATAATGGTGCTGATCATTTTTGAATCTCATGGTTTTTTTTTTAAATCGTTCTCTTTGGTGCATGCGTACTTGTTGATAACCGTGATACTTCTCGTCGATGGATGTTTTATAGTAGCACTCAGCTTTGGACTCTTTATGGTAAGTCCTTGTAAGTATGTACCTACCATACCTTTTTGGGGAATGGAGTTCTCTATTCTTGTACAAAATCTACCTTTCCTGATTCTATAAAATTTCGCAATGTTCTGAAGTCCTTTTGTATATTTTTCGTGACACTTCGCCAATTTTATAGCGTAGTTAGTATAAAATGATAAACAAGATACCTACCTAATGATATTTTAACCGGCTTACACTGTAGGTTCGTTTCACAGAAGAAAAAAAAGTGATCGTCTTCAACACCAAAAAGTGTGAAATAACTTGTCGAAGTCAGTACCGAGCGCACAATATTGTGATAATAGGTACTTTTTAACTACCTATCTATGTTTCATTTTCTTCTTCAAGATGAAAAAAGAGGACTACCCTTTAGTGGATAGCATAGTCCCCAGGTGATGTCCAGCAGGACTATTATGTATCTCAGTTGCTAGCAAAAGTTGATTGATATTTAAAAAAATGGCAGCCTTATATCACTTATGTCACCTCCAGCAATTTACTAATATTTCTGCTTAAGGCGCGCCCGTACCCTGATTAAAGAAAAAGCAGAATTTTTAAACACCTAGTGTAACGAAACAGATCGATAGTATATTATGAAAAAAATACAAAGGTTAGAAAAGGAATAGGAAAAGAGTAATAACCGAATATAATTCATAAATATAACTCTCTTTCAGCAGAAAAAAATCCTAAATAGGTCCGCAAAAATAAACTTTCACGTCCAAACTCTCAGAATTTTCAGCGATAACACTTTTTTTTTTTCAAGTAATACTTAGACAACGTATAGTAGGTACTAAAGTAATAACCAGCAGTTTTTTCAATTGTGTTAGTATATATCGAAGAATATAAAGAAAACGTACAAAATTTACGAATTTTGGCATTACATCGTCTAATCTAACAAGCGATTTTCAACCTTATGTAAAGCATCGTAAATTATTTTAAAATTGGGGTTGGACCGCGTCTTAATGGGCCGCGTTCAGAACCTCTGTGAGAGCGCACTCGGAGTGCAACTGTTCGCACTAACGCGCCGTTCCGAACCTCAGGGTAAAGCACTCGGTTGTTCTAACTCGAGTGTTCCGAACCTCGGAGCGTCGCAACTTTTTAACCATTAAAATCGATCGGTAATCGGTTGCAACCCGCATCTGACATAACTGTGAACAATCAGACTATAACAAAGATCTTCTTCTCTCTTCCCAAAGAAAATTAGTAAATGATCAAGTGATCTGTCAATGTCATTTGTCAAAGTCTATTTGAGATTAGAAAACAACCGTGCTGTTCCGTACCTCAGAGCGAGTTAGAAAACAACTAAACAACCGCGCTCTGAGGTACGGAACGCCGCCATCCCCTGGTCGTTAAAACTGACAGAGCCGCCATTTTTTTAGATTTTTATCAGCTTTTGTAGCAACTCAGATATATAATAGCCCTGCAGGCCTACCATAAACTTTCAGATTATTTCTCAAGTTCCGAGCAGTTCAATAAAAGGATCTGAAATTGACCTGCCAAAAATCTTACCATGAACTTAATTTGACTGACATGCGTTTGATGCTATGGCTAAGAAGGGCCTTAAATTATTGTCTCTGACAGTTTGCGTGAAAGAGATGACGCTCTACCACTTTTTATAACGCTCTTACTCTTTCATTTATGTTGGCTTATGTTATGTTCTGAAACTAAGATTAGCCTTATATTGAAACCTAATGATCTGATTTATAAATTAGCTAAATTTATGAAGTATTGAATTATATATATTCCATTTGTTTGCCATACACAGGCATTGTAAAATACGTTATAATAAAAATATTCCGGGATCCAGCAGAGTTTGTGACATTGATGTAGTGAATTAATTTCAAGTTACATTAGTTACACAAAGTACAAATATTTTGTAATGATATTAGAACACATCCAATCTAGTAAACAACAGTGAACAGTTTGAACTGGATTCTCAGAGAAACGACCCGAATGAATATTATCTACCTACAATATCAAGGCGGTGTTCCAAGTGTGAATTCTTATTTATTCAACTTGGAATTATGGCCGCGTCTACACCTCGCCGTCGTGTTCGTTATACTCACTTATGGGGGATCCCTATATTCTATCTATCCACAGTTTTCCTTACTACCGATAGAAATTTGACATAACGTCCATACAAATAGTGTCAAATATCTAACTCTAGTAAGGTAAACCGGCGATAGATAGATTATTGGGACTGGCCGTTAGAAGTACTATGGGAGTTCTAAATACCCATAGCGGCATAGCTGTAGGGTAAAATAAAACAGTTCGAGCGCATGAAAATATTATATGACTTTTTTTATATACTTCTTCTAGTAACTCAAATTATTCGTACGTATGCGTTCCACATTCTTCTACGATAGTAACAGAAACTATTTTTCCCAAATTGATAGAAATACAGGATTTTTATGTTTAATAGGTCACAAAAAGTTGCTTTAGCTCGCCTGATATGCAGGTTACTTTGTTGGATATCTAAAGTCAAAAACACGTCATGGTATGCTTACAGTAGGTCAATTGCAGGCCGCTCTTTGCTGGCCGGCTAGTTCACGTGGGCAATAGTTGGCTGGCCTGCTAGAGTCCATCCTAGTACGAATTTGGAGGACAGCTCAATAAAACACTTAACTGTCCTGCTATAAGGGGCTTATGGTAGGCCTACTGCTAGTTAAAGTGAACTAGGTAGATCGGTACGATTATTGTGGGTAATATCTTAGCGAGTAGGTAAACCACGGTGCTAACATAGGCTGTGGTGCTAGTTTATGAACATTAGGTATCTACTGATATATTATGCTAGAATTTAAATCTGTTTGTTTGAAAGGTACTGTGAGAAGCGAAATTATTACAACGAAATCGGAGTGATAAGAGAGACCATTAGCATAGGGGAGAGGTTGTCTATTTTTATTGGAATAAAACTATGGAAATATGCGAAACTCCGCAAAGTAACTTCCTAATCTAGTGTATTTCTATTTTCAGAAAAGCCTGAAATTACTTTGCATTTTCTACTACTACAGTTTATGCATGGTCGCCGTAAGCTTCGCCATCTTCATTGTTTTTATTATACTAGCTGTTGCAGATGATTTCCTTGATATTATTTTGTCGATGACGGCACTCTGTTCATTCATCAATTTCTGTGAGTATTTATTTTGTTTTTTGTAACTACTTTTGAGAACTACCACAGAATAAATATAATTACTTTGTACAGAAGGATCACACACTCATAGCAAACGAGTAAATACTCGTACCTACTAAAGTATATCTACGATGCTACTACTAAGATTTAAACCAATGACTACAGGGATTGTGCGTTATTTTCTACCGACTTCCAAAAAAAGGAGGAGGTACTCAATTCAACTGTATTTTTTTATGTTTGTTACATCATAACTTTCGATTGGGTGGATCGATTCTCAAGATTTGATGTTTGATAGCTGGTGCTTCCCGTGTGGTCCCATTTAAATTTCATCAAATTTCGTCACCAAAGTTATGGAATGGAAGTCGGAATTAAATTTTTCAAATTGCACTTGTGTTGCAAAATAACATGTACGTTCTACGTTCGTAGGACATGGTTATAAACGTATATTTACATTAATTAACAATTGATTATGTTATTTAATGCATCTTTATGACCACAAAGCTACCACTAGATGGCGGGAAAAACTCCGAAAAAAACGTTTTGGTTTTTTCTTCGTCAATCGCCAGAGTTACGAGATACATAACTGATAACTATGACAATGACTTAACGATAAACTTATTCATGTGGCTGTGATTTGACTTGAATAAAATTCTCAAACTCAATTTTCAAAATGGCAAATGTACAAACGTATACGAGTCCAATTATTAAAGAGAAATAAGATCTAGACTTCTTGTTTGTATGGCTTGTGCTGCGTAACCACAATTTTGCCAATAACAGTTCAAGAAAAATAAGTTTTTCAAATCACTTTGAACGAAGGCGTACCTAGATAATGTAACAATTGATCCTGGAGCCTTGACCCATACATGTAAATAGGGCGAATTCTGTCCGTTGAACTTACTCGGCCTTCAATCGCTTATTTCCTGACTTACAATAATGTGCCTGTTTTGATATTTCAGGTTTCACAGTGTGCATAATCTTGACAGTAAACAGTGAATTTATAAAATTACGAAACAAACAACAATACGAATTTTTCAAAATGCAAAATAAAGATGACTCTGAAGAACTGGAAAACACGGAAGAACAACTAAATGTTTAAACTACGAGTATTTACATTAATTAAACGTTTTTATTATATACTCGCACTCAAATTTTAAATACCAAAATATTTGAACGAATGAGTTAGTAAATAATGTTTGTTACATTTTCACGCTCAATCTCATTGAGTTTCTCAATCAAAGAGTTTTTCGGGGAATCAGGAAAATCCAACAATGGCTGTCGTTGGTTTTGTTTAATTTTCCTTGATTAGTGTTTCAACAACTTTGCATGTTTTAGTAAGCTCAACATATAAAGGTTCGATGTAATTCAGTTGCTAAACATCACTTTAGCACAGGAGGCATTTAACGGTATACATTTGTGAAGGTAGAAATTTTGCAGAGTCCGCCTGGGTAGGTAGTAGGTACTTACCGCACTTTTGCCAGTTATGCAACTGTGAAGCAGTAGTGTGCTAACATTTTACTGCAATTCAGTGGAAGTTTGATACGGATCGGCTTCTACCATCTCCTTAAATTCATCATTAGTTACCTTTTCTTTCTTTTTATTCTACCACACTACGGACTTTTTGGTCCGTACATTTTTTGTTGTTTAATGGATATAATAATGTTGGATTGTTTTATTACATTTTAATGGAGATTCGTTATCCAAACATCACATAGAATATTCTTAAGCTATGGTGGAAATTGCTTATACACTAAATTGAGTCCATTTTATATACGTAAACCTTATTGCTAGTGAACAACACTTGTTAATTTTATAATTATGTGTACGCTATTGGCCAGAAGTACCGGCCTCAGGTTCACGCCTTTGCCCTGTCCTTTTAATTTAATTAATTCACGCCTTCACGATCTCCTCATTTCGGTCTTTTATCGCCATTTTGAGATCTATGATTCGATATTCCGATGTTATCATCGCCCGCCTGACGAGTTCGCCAATCGCCTCCGGGCCATAGATTAATCAGACTATATCTAGTCCGACCTTTCGTCCTGCGAAATACGCGCAACTGGCTGAGTGTCGTGGCACTGCCTGCAGTGTTCTGCATGAGAGACGCTGTCTCGGAGTTACATTATTTACCTTAGTGGCTGGTCTTCTTCGTGGTTCATTCAGAACAAAGTAAGTTACTAAATAAAAGATTAGCAAAAACGTATAGTAGGTAAGTATACGTATAAACCAGCTAAGAACAAAGGAAGTTTTTAAATAAAAGCTTAGCAAAAACGTATAGTAGGTATATACGTTTTTGCTGAGCTTTTATTAGTAATTAAATATTGTATTGTTTAAAATATATAGTTAGTGAATATTGATCCTGCCAAAAATGATATGAATTAAATTGTAGGAAATTTAACGTCAAACTTCGCTTGTTACAAATTTCTATGTAAATTTCAAAATAATCGTGATAATATAATACTTAATAAAATTTTACCCTCATCCGCTTCGCAGGTATACATCGAAAATATCGGTCTTACAAAAATTGATAAGAACCAAAATTGTAGGAGATATTAATTCTATAACAACTTTGGTTGTAACAATTTGGTGTTTGAGTTAAATAGAAAATAAACATGATTATGAAATAATATCATTTACCCCACCTTTTCTCGGGTATAGATCGAAAAATATCGATCAGACGAAAAAAATAATGAGCATCAAAAATTGTATGAAATTTAATATAACAACTTTATTTATAACAATTTTTCATTCAAAAATTCATCACCTCTGAGTATAAATAGAAAAATATCGATCCTAGGAAAAAAATATCGCGAACCAAAACTGTACCAAATTTAATTCTACCTAAACAGGTTTTGTAATGATTATTTTTCGTGTCAAATTGAAAACAAACGAGTTATTCAACACACAAAAATGTAACCTTATAATCAATGAAGATGGAGGATGACGTAAATTGATTACCACGCAAAACAAAAGTTAGACCACCAGTGACCTTCCCCAACGAATTGCGAAGGAAAGTTGCTACTAATATTTTTTCCGGGTCAAATATTAATTCAATTAAAAATAAATTTTGTAAACTTCGACACGCTTTGGCCACTAGTCTACCCACCAAGCCGCACTGGGCCCGCGCGGTGGATTATGATCCAACTCCCCTAAGTCCCTGCAATGGGACCACAATGGGCTGATTATGGTTAGATACAGATGGGTGTCTAAACAAAGAGCAACAAATAAAAAAGACGTTTTAGCCATATTATCTAATTCAATAATATTTTAATGTATAGAAGATACTTGTTTTTAAATGATGAATGTTATTAAATCAGTATCAGTTGGTACTACAGACTCCAATTATTCTCTAGGTTTTGTATCATTTGGTGCCACAATCACAAAAAACGTACGCACACAAACACATCAATCGTATAGATACACTTTAGTATCTAGATATTATTGCTTGCTAAAAATAGTATGGCTATGGCCGTGAAGTCACCCAGTGCCGGACAGGAATACGTATAACCTAACATTATGTCGTGCTGTCTATTTGTAAACAAAATGATAACAAGAGAAGAGCCGCTTTTCAAAAAGTGTTGTTTTTGTATACCGTTGCGGTCATGTTTGCAGACTTGGGCGTGTGTGAAAGTGGTGAGTCTGAAAACCATTTGAATTGTGTTTTTATTTCTTTATACTTAACAATAAAATGCCGGCTTTCTATTTACAATTTTCAAAAATAATACATAAGGTAAGTAGAGAAAAATCCTAAAGTTATCAAGTAAGTAAATACTTATTTGTTTTGATCATAATAAATACACACTAAAATGTAAATATTGTATACACCGCCATCTACTGGAAAGCAACAACATTATTTGTACCTACACGTTAAGATTTAAAGGTTCGACAAATTTATAGGGAACTAGCTGCGCCCCACGGTTTCACACGCGTGGTGACGGATGATGATGATGATCATAAAAGTATCCTATGTCCTTTTTCGAGATATAATCTACCTCCTTGCCAAATTTCATAACGATCCGTTCAGCCGTTTGGGAGTGATAACAGACAGACAGAGTGATAGAGTTAGTGGAGTTTTTCTATTATTATTAGTAGCTGTGATGGTGGTGGTGATGAGGATGAAGATGGTTATGATGAAGAAGTATCCTATATGTTATTTCAGCGCCTCATCTATCTACATACCAAATTTGTTAAAATGCATTCAGTAGTTACATATTGCGTGAAAGAGTAACAAATATTCATACACTAGCTGGTGCCCGCGACGTCGTCTGCGCAGGATTAGTACTTCGGGTAGCTCTTCTCCAAAGCCATATCTATCTTTATAACTTTACGTCATAAAATAATTACATGGCTATATGAGTAAATTTAAATACTTAGTAAATCAATCAGTAAACACTAATCATAAAATACATTCCTACGTACATACAAATATAAAATTAATCACCATGGAAAAAACTGTCACTACATTTCATCACCCTTGACGGTCGTCGAGCACGTCAAAAGGATATCGTGCTTTTGAATTAGAAAATGACACACACTTTGACATAACTGTCATCATTACGAACTTGACGCAGGCGGAGGTGTTATTATTTTGTCTATGCTGTACCAAGAATATTTCCTTCGCTTTTTCACCCGCATGGTGATGAATGATGACGATATTGATGAAAAATCCTATATGTTAATTCAGCGCCCCATCTACCTCCATGCCTAATTTCATCAAAATTGGGCCAGCCGTTCGAGCGTAAGAGAATAACAAACATCCATTCATCCATAAATACAAACTTTCGCGTTTATAATATTAGTAAGATCAAGCGCAACTAAACAATATCCCCATTCCCGTCGTCTATCGATAAGCTATATCGAGGTCGTTTTCAAAGCTGACAAAACAATCGTTAAAATCGATTAAATAGACGGTCTCAAACGTAACTTAACAGTTCCATGCAAGCCGTTATAATCGTAAAAACTTATCGAATTTGTCTACCGATCGCTTAATTTTGTTACTTACTTGCAATGATTGACATAAGATCGATATAGCCAGTTTTTTTCGAAGTATGACGAATTCAAGATTCAAATTTATCGATCGGTAAGTTCTGTACTTGCATTGCTGATCCGATTGTCCTACGCCGTAGATTTAGTTCGCTGTACCTTGTTGTAGTTCTAGCGTGCCCTTAATAGCAATTATAATCTATTATAAGTATATTTTGTTTTAGTGTTGTCACGTTAAGGACGTGTTCCCTAATAAAACAAACATTCCAGTCGTTTGTGCTTAAAATACTATTCCATTTAATTCAATTTTTTCAGATCGTTGACATATCGGTATCAGTATATCTCATACTAATGATAATACTCTTGAGCGGTTCTTATTACGGTGGATTTACTTTTGAAACTTTCAACGAGGTGCATGTGTTCTTAATAATCACCGTTATACTCTTTGTCGATGGAGTTTTCATGGTGACACTGAGTATTGGACTGTGTAAGGTGAGTCCATGTTAGTATTATACCACGTACCTTTCCATGTGGACTACAGATTGTGGCGTAACGCGCTATGGAGAGGGCTAAGCTCGTGGTCTACGTGATCGAATCAGAAATGAGAAGATCCGTAGAAGAACGAAAGTCACCGACATAGCCCAGAAAATTAGCCAGTTAAAGTGGCAGTGGGCAGGGCAGGTGATCGGACTGGATGGTTCTGGAGTGAAGACCACGGACCGAGAAGCGCTGCGTATATTATAGGTCATCCACCGACATTGTGAACAGACGATCTGATAAAAGTCGCAGGACGACTTTGACTGCAGGCCACTTCGAACTGGTCTTTTTGGAAAATTATGGGGCCGGCTATGTTCAGCTGTTGACGTCCTACGGCTGTGGTGATGATGATGATTATTATTATGATAAACATACCTAACTATATAATTTTGCAGAGTCCGTTTGGAGTTCCACATGCACCTTTGCAAGTTATTAAACTTTGAAGCTGTAGTGAAATAATGTATTTGAAGGGTAATGTATTCTAAATAGCACTGAACTGTTATGGGCAAGCGTGCTGCTTCATTTCAGGCAAGCGATTTCCTCGTCTCGTCACCGATTGCCCTATAAAAATACATACATACCAATATCTAATAAAACGGGAAACGGTACCACGAAATTCAATGGACATGAATCATTTGATTCACGTATCAATTTAGTATTAAACTAGTTTCAAATATGTCTTGTCAAATCAACACCTATAAACGTTTCATGTAATGTTTCAGAAAAACCTCAATAGCCTGCGCGTGTTCTACTGTTATAGCCTATACATGGTCACCATAAGCGTTGCGTTCTTCATGGGCCTTATAATATTTGCCATTAAAAACCACGTTCTGCATGATATTGCTATGGTGATAGTGGCAGTTTTACTTCTTATCAACTTATGTAAGTACGAGTATTTCTGATTTCTTGTAAACTTTGCAAATTTATAGAGAACAAGTACAATTAGAAAAATTTAATAACGACGTCCATTCTATTCAGTTATTGGAGCGTAACTCAAAAAGTACTGAACTGATTTTTTTCTTTCAAACAGCAAAAGAATTTTGAGAATCGGTTCACCCAATCGAAAGTTATGAGGTAAAAAACAAAAAAAAAAATCTTTCGAATTGAGTACCTCCTCCTTTTTTTGGAAGTCGGTAGAAAATAGACAACTTCGGAGGAGATTTGAACCGTCTTCCGACAATCAGTGTCAGACGTCATGACCACTATGCCACCGAGGTATACCGTCCGAGGGTTGAATTTTAACTCTCTATTTTGATTTTTAAACGTCATAATGGACGCTATACGGAATAACTCGCTACGCTCGTGATTCAATAACCACGAATCACTCCCTGCGGTAGATTCAGTCGTTAGAATCCTTCACTTAATCGTGATTCATCTATGGCCCTCGCTTTAAATCCGTCCTTTATTCACTGTTTGCATAATATACTATTTAATTCCTAAATGTTTACATAAAAGTCTTAGAAATGTCATATGTTTTTGTAATATTAAGTAAAGTCAAAATCATTTATTAATCAATTTAGGCATCAAGAATATATATAGGGCTCAGCTTTAACGACGTCATGAATTGACAGCACTTTAACTACTCACTAACGTATATACTGAAGACTTCTGACTCGGGCAATGAAATATACTTTATGGCTTGGGCTTCGTTACAGCAGAAACGAAGCGCTTTATGTGTGAAAGTGGTATATATCCACCAGAAAGCTATACCGTACCTGTGTAGTCTGGTCATCTGATGATGAGACTGAGAAAACTGAAAACATTATAGAAGATAATAGTTTTTCCTATGCCTCAATGCTTGGGTGCTTCTGATTCTGAATATTACGGCTTAAATTGTTCCCTAATTTCACTACCAACACTGAAATTTACTTTATTAATTAATTTTATTAATTAAGATACTATAATAAAAATATTTTAAAATACATTGTTTTAAACTATCACGGTTGTTCTCTAAAGTTATATGATTATTAACGGGATATTTACCCTATTTTGATCCCGTTAATAATCATATAACTTTAAAAATACATATTAATTTTATATAATTTATTTTAAAATAATAAATTGGTTATTACTGATACAATGATTGCAGTATATCTTGTATGTAGAAATCAAAAGATAATGTAGTTACTAAAACGTATTTTAATAAAACCTAGCCGATATTTTTACTTTAAAATGATTTGAAGTAAAAAATACATTTCATATCATTCTCACATATTCATTTTAAGATGTTGCTTGTTATCTTTGTTCAATAACCCGTACACTAATGTACGTAGATATTTTTCAGGTTTGGACGTGTGCATAATCTTGACAGTGAACAGTGAAATTATAAAGTTACGAAACAAGCAGCAGTATGAATTTTTCAAAATGCAAAACAAAGAGGAGCCTGAAGAACCTGGAAATGCAGACGAACAACTAAATGATTAAATACGAATTATTCAAAATGCAAAACAGAGGAGCCTTAAGAACCTGAAAACGCAGACGACAAACTAAATGTGTAAATTATTTATCTTAATTTATTTATACGTACTTTTGCATTTTTAAAAATCAAAGTAAAAATCATTTATTCAATTAAGGGACTAACGACACACTTATGAATGTTAATTATTAATTATAATGTACTTTAAACTCCACCTCTTCGTTCCATAATATATCCGGTTTTTACCGGTAGCAATAGCCTACCGAGAAGAAGCGGCAAGAAATTCGGGGCCATTTTTTAACATAGATTTTACAATATTTCTACTTAGGTAGATACTATTATTATTACATTTTATGAGTAGCAGATGACATATTGCCAGAAGTGGAGTATTCCAAACATCTTTGTCTTCTATTGTTTGACTTTTTAATATGACTTTTATTTATTAAAACGTTTTTTACAGTCAACTTGCATTTTCCCTCTGTGAGCTCAGTGGCCCGAGCACGAACATTTGTTAAAGTTTAAGGTTATCGTATCGATGACGTATACAGTACAAACTATCATGTATCTAGTACAACTGTGGCACAGATAAATCATAGTTTGTACTGTATACGTCAACGATACGATAACGTTACACTTTAGCAAATGTTCGTGCTCGGGCCACAGTTATGTGTTTTGGGATTTTATCGTTTTTAACGCACACAATTTTCTAGGAACGACTTAAGGCATCGCAAGTCTAAAACTAGGTACAGCTATCCTATTATTATCCCTAGTATTATAAGGGCGGTGATACTGGTGATCACTATTTAACTAATATTTATTTAAATTTTTATAAACATACATTATAATAATATTTGCAAATACATATTGGCAAAGTGAATATTGATTTCTGTAAATAAATCTCTCAAAGATACCCATTTCGCATATAGCTCGAATAGCATGTTTATGAAGGAAAAAGATGGTCTCTATATCAGCCGCTGAACCCCACAGAGAGAGCCCGTATGACCTAACACTGTGGAAATATACAAAACTAATTGCGCTCAACAGTTTCGCCCGCGTGGTGATGGATGGTGATGATGATGAATTAAATAATGCGTATGTTATTCAGGCATAATGTAGCTTTATAATCGTGAATCAATTGTTTGATTCGGTTAAGTAGTGTATCCATATCAAACAAACAAACAATATTATATCTTTCCTCTTTATTATTAGAGTAGATAAGGATTAATATCAATGTACAAATAATGTACGAATAATGTGGCCTGATTTGTACCATTGTTACTATTGCATATTTAAAAAAAAAATATATAGCCTAGTTCATCACGGATAATGTAAGATTCTAATGGTGAAAGATTTTTTCTAATCGGTCCAGTAGTAGTTTACTCTTTATATTTTTATTTATTTATTTTATTCAGTAGCACGGCTTTAGGCCAATTACACAAACGATATATTATAACTATATTTACATTGTTAGCTACACAAAATATTATAAAATTAAAATTAATAATGTCAAAGAAAAATAAAAGTAATAATCATGTCAATAAAATTAAACTAAACATAAACTACATTTATATAACAGATATTTACAATAGTACACATGACAATTTCAAAGTATAGTAATAGTTCTTCTGCTCACTACATCCTCTCACAAAAATCCAAACATTCCTTCATTAACTCCTTCCAGTCGTCAGCAAATACGTCACAATTACTTTTAGCGTCAAGCAGTTTGTTGAGCGCCGCAAAAAATCGCGGTATCGGGGATGCCGCGTGCACAACTGTCCTACAGTACGGGACAGCAAACAGTTTGTGTCTTCTAGCCCGGATGTACTGATCAGGTACATAGAAACGGCACAACTTTTCACAAAGATCAGGCGCATCTATTTTCCCACGAAGGATTTTGTACATAGTTGCTAACTGATCGTAACATCGTCTGACCTCCAGAGAATTATACCCCAAGGACCCGAGCAGAAATTTTGTTGGATACATGTAGGTAATATCCATAAATATAATATTAGTGTAGATATACTAGGTTGGCCATTTATCTTAGTCCTCGCCTGCGCGGTACAGAGGCGCGTGTCTCTGCTTTAACTAGCAAAATTGACTTTCATTTGTCCGTATATTTGTCAGGGTGTTCGTCGGTCTTCCTGTACAGGTAGCATTTTTCAACCAATCTTTACGAAACATGGTGTGCATGTTCTACTATCAATCAATAATAAGTATATAAGAATCAAAGCTTCGTTTCTTATAACACTTACCTGATCCCATACTGTCTAACTCTAAACTTAACGCGATCCGTTCATTACTTTTCCGTGTAAATAAATATCTCATGTTTCCCCGTTTTTATATTGCAAACAACATAAAAAGATAAATCAAAACCATAAGTAAAAGGACTGAACAATAATGAAGAAGAACAGAATTATACAGAAGATAAAAATAATGCAAAGAAGATTTACACTGAAATTGGCACAATACGCAAGCCGCGTCATGGCCATTCGAAAAAGGAAAAAAAAGAATCAAAGTCCTGAGTTCTAACAGACAACGCACAGCCTTAACCGCAGGTTGTAATGACTTGAAGTTTGAAGGGTGCTTATGTCTTGGTGGGTAGAAGCTACGAAGAAATAATGTCAGGAAGTTTAATTAAGCATAATTCAGAACAAATTCCACGCAAAAAGGCCCTTCAAATCCAAAACGACGTATGATTGGAAATACGAATTGCTTTCGAGGTTACAAATAGACAAATTCAGTGATTGGTTTAAATTCAGAAGGAAACCAGGGATTGCTTTACGTGCGTGCTGCAACGTCTACTATGACAGCTGAGTCACAGCGGCGTGGACGATGTTATGCAACAAGTGGACTGGACCAACTCAATAATAAATAAATGTTTTGAAACACTATGTCCCGCGAAATATGATTAATTTATTAAGATTTTGTCTAGAAGACATTAGAGAGACTGACAGGTCTACTAACTCCGAGGTGGAGGCGTTCCATGGGCATGGGCATGGGACATGGGCCGCTTCTTGCAGTAGCTCGACGTTCAGGCGGTTTAAAACCTACCTTGGACCAAACATCAGTGGCACCCGAACGTCGGGGTCCACGGAAGAAGAAGAGGACATACTGAACCGAATGTAGCGATGATCGGACAGCGTCTCCTCGCCCACTTGCACCTCCCAGTCCGCCCGTAACCGTGAGATCAGACGTGGCGAAGGTCACGTAGACCACTGACGCACCCAACCGCCGCACATACGTGTTTGTCAACCCACGGTTGAGGACAAACAACCCTGTCTCCGTCATCCATTCAACAACCGCCTCCCCCCTAGCACTTATCCTCGAAAACACTCACGCCGTCAGGCACTTAGAACTAGGTTATGTCTTGCGGGCTAAGAGCAACGTACTCGTAGTTAATCCGCGCGTTGCTCCTTAGTTAACCGGTGGCGCTGTAAATGCCAGTAGAGACCTGCAGCAATAGTCTTTCTAAAAAAGTATAGGAAATTAAATAAAAAGGAGCAAACTAACAGTTTAAACTTCGGCTGGTATTTTCATTAACATTGTCCAGGCATTTTGTAAAAACAGCGCGGTTTATGTCTAGCCATTTCTCCTAAAATGTGATTGCCATCGGATTTATGTCAGGATACATTAGGTATATAGCCGCGGTATTCTATATAATATATAGAATAAAATATATCCTAATAAAATATATCTTAATAAAATATATCCTAATAAAATATATTTTAATTATGTGTTTTACTACCATTATGATGATATGAGGGGTTTCTCTCTCGTTTTATCCCCTAAGGCACTAATCATTGATTAGTGAATAGTAGATCCCAAATTGTTATTTCCGCTTGAGTATCTGAAAGTGGTGGCCATGTTTGTTTAAGAGATCGAATAAGTCCAGTCAAACCACTGAATAGCTGCTTAGAGTTTTTTCAACAATAAGTGTATCATTGTACTTCTCTACCTACTTACTCACAATTCAGAATCATTAAAAGAGTTCTAATTTTCATAAACATTTTATTACCATGTCATATTAAGAGTTGTTCACTACAACGTGAATACTTGAAGAACTTAATACGGATACTATTATGGTAAGGTACAGAAGGAGCTTGTCTAGTAGACAGGAAGAGCTCTATTTATGCGACCTCCTAAAGCAATGTCGCGATGGCCGTTCCTGTTCACTTAGTTAAAGCGTTTGATATGGATCGCCGTCTGAGATTTTCGTATAACTTTAAAGATAAACACAAGCAAAATAAAGTTTATTTTGACTTACTACGGTCATACTAAAAGACTGTTATTAATTCCAAAGTAAGGCCGAATGCCTACAACGGTGCGTTTTTATAGATCTTTTAATATTAGCGAATATTTCACGTGACAGAGTTCTGACACTTGTAGGTCTGTGAGTACATGGAAATGTATTTTTAAAAGTTTCTGAGTGACATAATTTTGATGAACAGAGTATGAGTGATTACGTTTTACATAACGGAAAAATCATCTATCATCTACAGTAAGTCGAGAAATAATGAAATGCCGTTGACATCGCTGAGTGACTTGTAATATATTCTATTTTCTAAGGCTGTTTTTCATGCCAGTTTTTGACCTAATTGCCAATGAATGGAAATTAATTTGATGACCAAATGTGTATAGTGCTTTTTGGGACTAATTATTATTGTTTGTACTATTAATGCGTTTATTGTCTATGAATAAGTTATCTTCGTGTTCTTAGGTATGCAGGTATATTAATTATTTTGCCAGTTTAATTTAGCTATACATAAAACTATTTCCACGTACACATTCTCAGGATATTATCATTGTGAAAATATTTATGTGAAAAATAATCTAAAAAACGTTACGTAATAGAGTTGCTCTGAAGTGTTACTTTTGTTTAATTTGTAATAGCTTGGTGTCAGTTTCAATATTAAGTATTCCTCATGTAGCTTGGATGTCTGGAAGAAAATTGGATTATCAGAATGTTTGATGTTTGCAAGTGGCCCAAAATGCCGGTGGTTAGAAAGTGCTGCTTCTGCGTGCCGATTCGTAAAGGCGTCACTATCTTCGGATATATTAACTTGGTACGTATTAAATATCCACTTTCACTCTATTGTCTAATCTAACTTTCCATATATGTTTTGTATACTATTTTAATGATCGGGTGTCGTCGGGGAGATTCTTCAATGACAGGCAGCGATTCCACGTTACAACTATTTATTGACGACTTAAGTGTACCCTTCTGGATGTGGACTCTGTTAAGCCGAGTTATATACTGACTAATAACGGGAGATAGTTTGTTTATATATCATTATCAGCCCTTCTGTGAGGGTTAGCTTATTAGGTGCCTACGTGACTAAGGTCTCTAAGACATCACTTTAGAGAAAGCTATACAATAACAAATAATTAGTTAATTACTAACAAATACATTAGGGTTTGACAGTCTCTGATAAATGAGATGAGAACTTTAAATACTCATTAGATGATGGGAACAACAAATATTTACTACGGATATGACAAGAATGATAAGATGACAAGAAATATGTTACTAGAAATTTCCTATATTACACTATCAAGTAGCACTACGAGTGTTGTGTTCAATTGTAATGCCACCCAGAATTTAGATCTGACGTTTTGCGTGCGGAACAGCACAGTGCTCCTCATCCAGGACATGGATTTTAGAGTCTCATTAGTTCAGTAATTTCGGTTGCTACAGTGCCCTTCATACCCAAACACAGTTACGCTTACGTACTATCGCGGCAGAATATCTGGCACTGCAGTGGTATCAATCAAGACAGCATCTTGGACATGAGGCCGTCTAGTAAATTTGGTTTCCTCGCCTCTTATGATATGTATCCCGAAGCAGAAGAACTATTTATTCTTTGTGTGCCAGTCATCACCAGACCTACAAAGTTAGGAGACACGAGAGTTGCACCGGTGGTACAGAATAAATAATAGTACTACGTACCAATGGTAATTAAATATGGGACCACGATCATCGATCGACTATTTATCCGAAATCTGCTCTTAACAGATTATCAATTAACATAGGATAAGTTTATTTATTTAACGTTCAATGACTTATTTTATTTTTTGTCTGGGCTGTCTGTACCATCTTAATGCTGGATAGACAATCCAGGATTTGGACGATCCACCCTCAATGTATCTAATTAATCATTTGGTTTAATGCCTGGATAGTCAAGTTTTCTTCAGTCTTCCTAGTGATTCAATAAATTTTCTGAGATGCTTTAATACAATCAGATTTGGTAATTAAACTGTTAGTAATTGAACGGTTAACCGGCAAAATACTCACGTTGGGGTCGAATACGTTGACCCGGGTTTCGAGCATGTCACAAGCTCATCTTCAGGGCGAGTGCGCAGTGGCGTCTAAGAGCTCCCGGCGGGCACTGCGGAACTTTAATATGTGTCAAACTCACGAGAATTTCGATACATTTGGTATAATATTCCTAAAACTATTGCGCTCTACCGTTTGCCTATTATAAATTATGTTGAATGTATTGTAATGTATGTATTTTAAGTCAAGAATCATTTTTTCTAGGTACTGTCATTGCTATCCCTGCCCGTCCTCATATTCCTGCTGGTAGACCACCTCGCTTCAGACGAACACTTACCATCGAACCCAGATGAGCATATAATAGATCCTACAGTTCACCTACCTCTGACCATTGCCTTTATGTCTACTGATGTGGTGATGACTATTATTCTGCTGATTGGAGCTCATAAGGTATGGGGTCTATATATGGATACTATTTATGGATACTATTTTACGTATATATATATATACTCGTATATATTACCTACTATAGTATTATGGCCACTTGGCATATTGATTGTATCACCATTGATGGTGTCTAAGTTTCGATATCTCTGGAGGAGGAGGAGCCTTAATCGCAGATTTGAATCCTGCTGTCTTGCTCTATGAACTGTATATAAGTACTTAAGAAATATATAACAAAAACCAGGTCGTGGATCACCCACTACATTACATTAATCAAATATTCACTGAAAAAATATATAAATCCTTAATACTGAATGACATCAGATACTTATTTATTTGGTGCTGATTCAGTGTCTTCACTCTAGTCAATATTAATTAATTTTATTGTACGCACGGTAATAATATTACCGTGTAGTTAGGGAACAATAGTGCTTGTGAGAAATAAAGTTTTTATAACATATTTCAATAACCGTATTTTTAGATGAACCACGTTTAGTCCTTGTCGTTTCTTTCTTCCAGAAAAATAAGCTGCTTTTGCAGATCTACTTCTACTTCGGCGTGGGTTTCCAACTGGTGACGCTAAGCTTGGATCTGATCTACTTTGACTATCAACAATACGGGGAGAATATGATCTATATGTTCTTTTTAAGTAAGTTTCAACCGAATTTGTAACGTATATCATACTTAGAACAACTTTCAAACACGGTTGCCCGACTTTGGAGTGGGGGTTTGATGACCGTTGATCACAACAAAATGACAACGTCATAGACGTCTCCCGTGTTACGGGAAGGGAAGCCTCTTCACCTTTGCATAACACAGCGCAGAAACCAGTGTGAGCCATACACAAAGGGGTAATCTGTGGAGCCGTAGCACAAACGCATGTCTGAAGCGGGAGGCACTCGCTCTCTCACTGTTCCCAACCGTTCCGAGATAACGTGTCCGTGAGTGATGTCTATGTGTGCGTTACTCGAGCGCGTGTTGTATGTAGCTTGACTACTGTGCCTGTTTATTTTGTGGCCGTAGCGACTGTCGCCGACGTGCAACTTAACAAGTGTACTAGACCGATGTTATAAGATCCATAGAAACATGTTTCATGAGAAAACACGCCTTAGACGTCTAGGATATAAACCATTGAATTATACTAATAAATCATTAAATAAACCATTTTAAATAAATAAATAATATTACATAACAAATACTCAAACATGAGCCGTTTTAGTGTGAAGAAGTAACAATCATACACACTCACTCACTCGATCACAATTAAACCTTTCGTGTATGTAAATTGGTACTGTTCGTATCCTTGCACCCTATATACTTATCATGTACTAACTGAGCCGCCAGCGGCTTCGCTCGCTTAGTCTTGAAATTTGATTGACAGTTATTGGGTTTATCTGACAAACAAATTATCAAGTCCGGAATCTAGGGTAGGTTTTTAGCGGTACCATAGAAGTCAATGCGCGCCGACCAGCCAATCGAGAACCCAGTTTTATAAGAGACCTTGTAGCATAGAGACATTAAGCTGCATCTTGGAATTATCTGACAGATCAAGATGAAACGTTTATAGTTGGCAGCTCCGGGCTCTATTCTATACTCGCACATATACCAAATTTCATCGAAATCTGTGCGGTAGTTTTTAAGTTATGCGTGAACATACAGACAAACAGTATATTTTTTTCAAAAATGTCATATTCTTGTTCAATAGACATAGACATAGACATAGATTTTATTGTGCCAAAAAACAGGTTACAGAAAAAGGAAATAAAACATAATTAAGAAAATGAACTGGTTTTCGTTGACACAAGCCGGTCCCAACTCAGCATAGTGTCGGTTGTAAACAACCAACGCTGGTCTTCCGTTGGGAAAGGCAAGTGACGTCACGCACGGACATAATACACTGTGTGTGATTCAACAACAACAATACCATGCACTCTAAATCCATAAAGAATCCAATCCAAAAAAAAACCAATAAGTAATTGTACGTCTTCTCACCCACATTTTTTCAATTATCTTCCAAGCTTAGACTGTTTGGCCTATTCTCCTTTATTATAAGTATAGATTATTTAGACATAAGAGATTAGTTGGTATGTTTGTCTTGATTACACTCATCGCGTCACGCAATTAATTTTATTTGTTGCTGTTCATTTATATTTTTACTAAACAGAATTCATATGACAAGGTCAAAATAATTACTCAACACTTTTTATGTGCCATTGTTAATTTCGACACACAAAGAAACCTAATACACCGTGTGTAATCCAAAACCTTGTTACTTTGAGAACTTTGAGCTTACCAATGTACCTACTTTGTAAAATCTACTTCGTATTGCACTTTAAATACTATGTAGGCTGCCAGATCAAGTTGGTCTGCAAGGTCTAGCAGTGGGAGCATCAGAATTAATTAGAATCTGCAGCTGGCTATCAAAAGTACCTACATTGTCCTCGGTACAAGGAGCTTACAAACAAACAATATGCCTACCAATATCTTCTCTGTCAAGAGCTTCCTAACTAAAAAAGAATAGCAAAATCAAACTTACAATCAATTCCCGCTGCGTCGCACGTAATAATATGACTATTACAAGAGCTCCACTCTACACTAGTTCAAAATTAATATATTCTACGAATCAACGAGGTAAAGCAGAGCTCTTCTATTAGTTAATTTGTGGCAGTTCTAAGCTATGATCAAGAAGGAATAACTTTTTGCCAACAAACTACACACAGGCTATACAGAGTGTTTGGTAGAGGGACCGACAAACCAAATGAGCATGTTCGGGGGCCCACTTGGAGAATACAAGTTGGCCAAAAAAAATCCCCGACACCCCAATATTTTTTTAACTAAATCAGTTAGTTAGCTCTGTTTTGTATCCAATTTTGCTTTGCGTGGCCTGAAGGTGTATTAGAGACCAATTCAACTAAAAACATCCGGTCTAAAACAGATTTTACAAATGTTATGGTGGTAAATAGGTACAATTTCGGAGAAAAAGGGAAAACTCACAAAAAAAAATTAAACATATTGGGGGGTCGGGGATATTTTTTGGCCAGCTTGTATTCTCCAAGTGGTCCCCCGAACACGCTCATTTGGTTTGTCGGTCCCTCTACCAAACACCCTATATAGCCTGTATATTTTTTCTTCTATTATTTTTTATCAAAACAAGGAAACGTCCTCAACATTACAAAGTGTGAAATAACTTGTTAACGTCAGTAACACAATAGTTTAAAAGTATACCTTTTATCATAATATTGTGCGCGTGGTACCGACTTCGACAAGTCACACTTTTTGGTGTTGACTTCGGCGCCGTTTTTATGTAAGTGGGTAAAAATATTATTTTTATTCTTTTTACTTGACTTCTTACTTTACGGGATCGGTTGTCATTCAGCGTCAATGATATCATCGAAATAGGCGAAACACTTTAGTTATTGGAGTGTAACTTAAAAAGTGCTAAGCCGAATATTATTAGATTTAAATTGGACCACCTAGAAAGTATACTCTACCAAACAAAAAATAATTATGAGAATCGGTTCACTAATGGGGAAGAAATTGGTAAACATACACAACAATACATACAGGTGAACATTATAACCTCCTACTTTTTATCCATGCATTATTTCAGGATGAAAATGACGTAAGAAATATAATTGAAAATTATTGCCTTGCAGTAGTAAGCACAGCCAACAACAGCATTTTGAATGTCCCATGTTTCAATCTCTACAACATTACAATCAACGTCATACTTCAACAGGGCTATTATGTATATCAGTCGCTAACAAAAATTTATTGATATCTAAAAAAATGGCGACTCTATGTCTGTTTTGACGACTACAGCGTACAGAAATGTTAGTAAGTTGCCGACTTGAGCTAACAAAACAGACATATGACCCCCATTTTATTAGATTTCAATCAACTTTTGTTAGCAACTGGGATACATAATAGGCCCTCAGGTATATATTGTAATCATTTTCGATTGCCTTTCTTATGTCATCTTTATCATGAATATCATTCACAACTTAATATTTAGGGGCAGAACCTATAAGCCCGCTATAAAAGGCAAATCCACAATTTCGCCTACACATAAAAAATAATTATGCTCTAAGACCGGTTAAGACTCGCGTAATATTTACAGGAACAAGTCTCCGGCCAGTTTCGAATTTATTTGAAGTTCTTCTTCTGGGAGTCACTCTTGTGCACAGCGCCGAGCGCAGGCCACAGCACGTAACTGGCACTGCGACGGTCGCGCTGTCTGTCAGATTTCTTCCGTCCGTACTGTCACTTGTGTTAATGTCACTTTCTTGTCACGACATTGACAATAAAAAGCGTGGTAAATATTACGCAGGTCTTAGCCGGTCTTAAAGCATACTTATGAACATAGCTCGCTTGTTTTTATCTCAATTTTTTTTTTTTTACTAAAGTATTTTATTGGTTACTTTTCAGGTCTTAACATATACCTACTCTTCCTGGTATACAACACCGTCCAAGTGATCCAGGAGAGCGCTGAGGTCCAATACGTGGTGTATCAAGAAGAACGGCCCCAGATCATCAGTTGATGTTCAGATTATGAAGCTTTATGCATTGCCAACTGTATCATCATCTCAGCCGTAGGACATCCACTGCTGAACGTATGCCTCCCCCATAAGCTTTCATAAAGACCGGTTGGAAGCGGCCTGCATCCAGCGTCGCGTCGTCCCGCAAATTTTATCAGGTGGCGGATCCACTAACTAAATATGTTCCAACCGCAATTGAATTGTAGCTGAATTATATTAATTATATGTTTCTTAATGTGCTAATATTAGATCCTTACATATGAAATTAGCGTTTTGTCGTACTGACCACTTTGATCTGAAATATCTCCTCTTTGGTTAAGAATTGCAAATTCATTTAGCTTTTTTTATTATTATTGCTTTTGTTCACAGACATGGGTCCGTGGCATTGCTTACATTTATATTTTAAACTTATATTTTTTTTTCTATAATTACTAACGGAATACAGGAGGACATTTTTTTTCTTAACTAAACTTACATAATACATTTGTGAAAGCCTGAAGTGCACTTTGAAAACTTACTTAGCCTGAAGGGCATAATACGATAAGAGCATGAAGGGCTCAAAACTTTTATTTTTTTTATTTTTTAGGGGCATTTTTGCTTTTTTTTGGTACATAAATAGACTTTTAACTAATTTCTAAATATCGTACATACCGAGAGCATACCGGCTCCCGCAAGCAGAGCCCGTTCACGAGCTTGACACGTGTGCCAGCCATCGCCCTCCTCAACCATATTTGAGGGAAGAGGACGACCCGCCACACGACGCCGCCGCGAGAAGAAGCCTTTTAGTGAGCGTGAATGCTCAAGGTATACACGCATACATAATACAAAAGCCTAAGCTTGTCTAATTTTTTTTATAACTAATTTTTATTTAAGTAGGCTTTCTCCACCCGGCCCAGGGCCTGCGTCACTTCCACATTCCGATCTTTTATGGCCATCTGCAAGTTGTAGTCGCGGATAGCATTTGGTGACGAAGACACCGCACGCCGCACGAAACGGCTGATGGCGTCTTCTTCTTCGTCAGCGTAGTAGGTGAAGGTCCTGGTGTGCCGCGAGACTGCGACCACTGCGTGCGGGACGCTCTCGTGCAGACTCATGTTCGAATTCATTTAGCTGGTACATTTGAGTTTTTAAAACAGTCCTTCATTTGTTTTTTCCTGATTATTTTTATTTTAGCGTCGCTTTTTACCGCACAATAGAAAACATGAAATATTCGTATATTTACGAGTACTAGTTCTACCGTGGCACCAGTGCTGCAGCAACTGCTCGAAGGATTAATGATGTGTACGGGGCTGGTGTCGCAAAAGAAAGCACGGTTTTTGGTTTCAACGTTTCCGTTCTGGAAATTTCAACTTTTAGCATGCTTGAAAAATTTACTTAATATTCCTCCCGTACCAATTTCATATGTAAGGATAAGGCCCTAATACTAATAACAGATCAGCTGTAGTTACGTTTCTCTTAAGGTCATCGATCGACCAAAACTATATAATAAGCTAAATAGAGAGCTAGTTCATGAACATGACGCTTACTCATATTCGTATAAGTAATTTATTATAAAGTATCGTTTAAGTTACGTTAACGTGGCGTTACGTTACGTTCCAATACGTCCTCCTCCTTAATCGTTCACTCGTCGTGGTTGAAGACGATGCCTTTTCTTTAAATAATGCAGCCCTCGCGATGCGCCTCTATCCATTGCGGTCTTCTGCGTTTCGGGTGCTTTGCACTACGGACGTTTGTGTTGCATGCAGCTTTTATGAGGTCTGTCTAACGCGTAGGTGATCGACCGCATGATCGCTTGCCTTCTACTTGCCCCTGGGCTACGAGTCGTTCCATGGAGTTTTCATTTCGAACAATGTGTCCGAAGTATTTGAGGATTCGTATTTGCACAGTATATAGACTAAGTGGCGTAGGCTAAATATAAACCTAAGTGGCTAGCAATTGGAGATGCCTATGTCCAGCAGTGGACTGCTACAGGCTGATGATGATGATGATGATGATTTGCACAGTTGACGATAATCTCTCCTTGATTTTTAGTTCCTCCAAGATCGAGATATTGGTCTGAAACACTGTCCAAGAGATCCGCAGCAGTCGCCGCCAGCACCACATTTCAAGTGCATCGGTTTTGCGTCCGTCTCTGAGGCGAACGTCCATGTTTCAGCGCCATAAAGAAATTTCTGAAACCAATAAATTGTGTCCTAAGGCCTCAGATCAAATTATTGTGTAAAAGAAACTAAGTAAAGGCTTAGCCCCCGTAATTGTCTCTGCAACTTATGCATTACTAGGATCCATTTCGCGACTTCGACCGCTTTGAATAAGGTTATCGCAATCCTTCGGCAACTACCCGTGGAATCGGGATTTCTTGATATAAACCATCTTCACTACAAAGAAGGATGGCGACGTTCCATACGCTTTGAGAACCAAAATTTTTTTGTGTCGTTCAGTCGAGATAGTTTGCGTTACTGATAATTTATGTTATGAGAATGAAATAGCAAATTGAATTTAACCGGTTCGCTATCCATCCGAATAATAATATGTAGAAGCCGGGTGAAAATAATAATCTGAGATCTGAGCTGGTCGACCGACTCTTGGCGTAGAGCCTACGTATTGCCTCTACCAAAAATATGTGATCCTACTCTTCCTAGTCAATTTCGACCCATCTCTATTATATTCTACTATTTCTGTCGAAGGTAATTGAATCTGTCGTGCGGAAGCAAATCACTGAGTATCTTTCAAAAAACAATCTTCTTAATCCTCTCCAGTCTGGTTTTCAGTCAGGGCACAGCACAACGACTGCGTTGCCTAAAGTCACAGAGGATATTAGAGCCGGTATGGAAGACACCCAAGTAACGATCTTGGTTCTCATTGATTTCAGCGATGCTTTTAACACAGTTGACCATAACCTCCTCCTGGCTATACTAGACCACCTAAGTTTTTTTTCTACGGCCACAAACTGGTTCTCATCTTATTTGAAAGGGCGTAAGTAGGCTATTCGTGTCGGTCAGAACTTTTCTGAGTGGTGGGCGTTGGAAGCTGATGTTCCGCAAGGTGGAATCCTCTCGCCGTTACTATTTTCGGTATTCATAAATATGCTCTCTTCTCACTACCGATGTGACCATCATTTCTACGCTGATGACCTTCAGCTTTACCACCGCTCCAGTGTCCAAGACCTAAACTATGTGATAAATTCCCTTAATGTGGACTTACTTTGTCTTTTGTCCTGGGCTGAACGATTTGGTATCAAAGTTAACCCAGATAAATGCCAAGCTATTCTAGTCGGTAGCTCACGCCAGCTCTGCAAAATTGACTACTCCTGTTTGTTCCCATTGAAGTATAACGATTGTGTCATCCCACTTTCCTCTACAGGTAAAGACCTTGGCTTGGTAATTAATGCCAGTCTGTTTTGGATACCACAGCTAAAAGAAGTATCTCGTAAATTCTACGCTTCACTGCACCATATTATTCGCCTAAAAAATTTGTTGCCTACCGACACTAAAATCGCTCTGGTAAACGAACTCCTTTTACCCATTATTGATTACGCTGACATTTGCTACCTCGATCTATCCTCAGATCTTCTTAACAAACTTGACAGACTTCTAAGCACATGCATCCGATACATTTTGTGTCTTTGTAATAAGATCATGTGTCAGAGTATCGGAAAAAGTTGAAATGGCTCCAGATTAGAGACAGAAGTAACGCCAGAATCCTTGGATTATTGTACTCTCTACTAAAAGATCCTAACACTCCTTCTTACCTTAGAGGTTCATTCCAATTTATTTCTGATACACATGACCTAAATCTCAGATCTACTGATAACCTATTGCTCAGCACTCCAGTAAACTTTACTTCTTTTCAAGACAAATCCTTCGGAGTCGCGGCAGTGCGATTATGGAATAAGTTACCGCTAAATATAAAACAAGCTCCTTCTAAGGAAAGTTTTAAGCGGCTCGTCCGCAAACATTTTTATGAAGCGTCATTGAATCTCTAATCGATTGTCACATAACATCATATTATTAAACAACATAATATTATATTTATTGTGTATTCTCTGTATGTATGTACTCGTATGTATGTATGTATATATGTATATATAAATAAGTATATAGTGTATGTTTTATTTATAGTATCTTAGGTATAGTGTGTATTATTTATATAGTATGATCATAATGTAAATGTAGGTATTTTTATACAGTCCTTTTCTTTCTATTTCTTTTTGATGCACGCCCGACTCCTCTTGTTTTGACAATGTATAGGATTACTGGTAGAAAATGCTTTAGCATTAAGTCCTCCATTTGTACTTTATTTAAGGACAATAAAGAATTAAATATATAAATAAATACATTATTTACTTAACCTATATTGCCGGTCCAGTAGTTATGAGTTTATTCGAGATTTAGATATATACAAAAATACAAATCTTTCCACGTTATCCTATGAGTAAAGATAAAACTAAATTAAGTTTTTTATTAGTACCAAAAACAATGCTTTTTAATATATTTTTAGTATCCCGTGGGAAGCCATATATATAGGTGGGTCTCTAATCTTTTGTATAATGTCTACGTCAATGACTATGAATAATTGGTATTTTTCCACGATTATGCTTTTATCATTAAACGCTTTTTATAGCCATATATATTTACTTTAATTTCAGAATTTGCTTATCTGTAACCTCCCTTTAGGCTCTAAGGTATTATTTCAAAACGCTCATAGTTTCCAAGCAGATATTATCACATCCTAACTTATGCCTAAAGGTACACTGTACAGTCCTTACCATACCTTTATTTCTACTGTATACACAAATACTCTCTCAAGGAGTATGAAATCCATTAGAAAAGACGGCCCGAAGGCCCTTTGCTTTCATCCAGCCCATTAATTTACTTCTAGGACACATCCCATCAGCAAAGTAATGGGCTGAATAAGCATTACAATATTAATGAATGAAGCTTTCCAAGCTATTCGATAGATGGCGCTCTGTCCCCATACGACGGTTAAAACAATAATGTCCGTTTTCACCAACATTTTAAGTAACACCTACCCAGTTACGAGTAGGTAATACTTAGTAGTACAAAAATGTCACCTTACTTGGCTTAGGTGTCGCCTAAAATGTTGGTGAAAACAGGCATTGGAATGTATCTCTCTAGAGCTAAATTCGACGCTTGGGCCTCGGTAACCTAGAGACAAGACACAAAAGTGTCCACGTTTGCGCCCTGCCAAAGGGAAAGCAACCACAAACCAAATTGTCACCTGTGTCACAGAATACGCTCTATTTAGATATATAGACTCTCAATATATCTATATTATCTGTGTATATATTTTTTGTATATGTTGCACTTTTCAAAAACATACTGTGGGGTCACCTCTGTAGTAAGACCTATCAATCACAAAATAAATCAGCAACAAAATAATTTCTTAATTGGCGGAATAATCGCGTAACAAACATACGCGGGTTCGAATCCCCCAAGGTGTGTATTTTTCTCTCTAAAATCACACAGTTTGGTCTCGCTAAGCAGGTTTTAGTATTTTAAAATATAATACTACTACTAATAGTAGATATACTCGTACTTAAAAATATGAAATTGTTCAGTTTTAAGCCGGATCGTGAGCATTTTTATTTCGACTGCTTTTCAGCGGTTCAATACGTCGACCCGGCGCCGACATTATTACAATAGGTCCGTAGTGTCGCATACAAAACTGATGACCCGATACTCCGCGAAAATTAATCTCGCTCGTAATGTTTCAAACAAACACATGAAAAACATTAGATGTATTTTAATTAAGTATAATTTAATTAGGCAATTACTCGCGGTTATTACCACGGTTTCTGCCGTATGGTTCCAACATGCAAGGCCAACTATGTAAGCAGTTTATGGGCAAATATTTATATGTAGAAGACCTCTGGAAGCATTTCATCATCATCATCATCATTTGAGCTTTAGCAAAAGACTAGCTGGAAGCGGAATGCATCCAACGTACTCTTGCGAAAGGTCATCTTTCCACCTTGTCGGGTGGACGACCTGTACTTGACGGTCTGCGCCTTCCAGGTCTCAGATCATCATCAGTCACAATCATTATCACGGTTTTTTTAGAATTTACGATCCTCTGAGTTAAAACTGCATTGTCTTCAAATAGAACGTATTGCATACCTGCTTTCTATTAGCGAGCTAATTTTAGTCACATGTTTGTAAGATGTGAAACACATGTCAAGCATATGTTGACCATTTCGAGCCAACCTTACCATAACTTTGGTCATTGATGAATGGGCTTTGACCGTCCTTTGTTTTGTGTACTAACAAATACAGGCCTCTTTGCAGGCCGCGTTATTGTGGTTATACTATACAATGGTTAGTATTTGTTTCCGTAACAATGTTGCTACATCTATACACTAGCCTGTGACGGATATTCGGCGATGTAGGTAATATATTGCAACGTGATATTACAACTGTTTAGATTAAAAACAATAACTACCTAATATATTATATACATACACAATTTTAATAGCTTATATTGCTATCAAATTATTCTGGACAAATTTCGTATCACGCTTTAATGTAGAGTTTTGTACTAATGCAACAAAAATACATACTGCTTTTTACTTTGAGAATTAATAATAGCTCGATGGCTTTTTATTGTATCATGTTTTTTTTTGTATTTGGTATTGTATTAACATTCATAAAATATAAGACATTCATTCAAAGAAGTTATAGAAGGTTGGATTAACTATTGAAGAAAATCTGTAAGTCGAGAATGCTACTTTGGTTTTCTTTTGTTTAGGTTTGTATGACATTTACTCATACATGCTCATACATTTTACTTCGTTTTGGGACGGAGTAAAAAATGCTCTCTCCAATCAGGATGAGAATCGTAAGAGGCGAAGAAACCCGACTTACTAGGTGGTAGCCGTCTTGAAAGAGACGGTCTAGGTAGGTGCCACCGCTCTCTGCCGCGAAGCACATGGGCGCCAGCATTACTGTGTGAAGGCGTGGAGGACACTGTACAAGTGAAACTACAGGGCGAAAGACTCTAAAACCAATGTCTACGGGTGTCCCTGCAACTGTCATTGGCAAACGTAGTACTTACCATCGGCGCGTGATTTGTCAGCATCGTCATTTGATTGCGTTAAAACAAGTACAATTTGAAAAATTTAATACTGACTTCCATTCTATTCAGTTATTGAAGTGTATCTCAAAAACTACTTCTGGCAAGCGTCACTCTGCCACCCATAAAATGTAATATTTGTAGTACCTAAGTAGAAACATTGTAAACATCTATATAAAAAGAATGGCCCCGAGTTTCTTGCCGCTTCTTCTCGGTAGGCTATATATATTTCGGAACGCAGCGGTAGAGTCTTGAAAGTACATTATAATGAAAAATTGACGTTCATAAGTACGTCTTTGATGCCTAAATTAAATAAATGATTTTGACTTTGACTTTGACTTCAACTGGACCGAATTCGACCGAAGATGAAATTTAATGGAACGAGATGGGAATACCACACGGGAAGGACCAGCTTTCAAACAAAAAAAGAATTTTGAGTATCGGTTCACCCAGTCGAAAGTTATGAGGTACCAAACGTAATAAAAAAATACAGCTGAATTGAGTAAGTACGAGGTACTCAATTTTATTGGAAGTCGGTAGAAAATAGTGTGGCATTGTCAAGCAGGTGGCGTGAAAATATGTCATGTGCAAGCACAAAAATCATATAACAATAAAAATATGAGTTAACCAAAGACATTGAAAGAAATTGTCTTTGGAATAAAATTAACAATTTCAATAGGTAGGAAATTGAATTAAAATTGTATGTAATTGGAATTTAAATGGATGGTAAAGTATATAATAATAAAGTATATACTATAACTTTACCACTTCACAAACTTATGGCAGAGAGGCATAAAATGTTACATAAAGTTTATATATTATCTTCTAAAATTATGTTGTTAGTTTGTAAGCACTTATTGAGAACCGCTGGTCAAATATGTATAATGCTAAGCAAAATATTTAGAATAAACATACTTGCATAAATAGAACTAATAAGGTTTTACGCGAAAACTTGTATTTCTCAAAAAAATCGGGATACACCAAAAGTGTTTTTACAAGACAGGACAACTTAAGTCGTATTAGTCAGTTATTAATAAATATATTGCGGTTACACATAGTTTAACCTTTGGCCTTTTTACTCTATTCCATAATGAGTTATTCATTAGACTATCTGCAGTTATTTTATAAACTTTAAAATTTAGTTTATATCCTGAAAAGTTTACCAATAAGACATATGAACACAAGTATCAAAACGGCTCTAAATTGATCTTTGTTTTCCAAACGCCGCGATGTTCTCACGGGGGATTGCTGCATACAATCGTAGTTTACCTCGATTCGCGGCAAACTTGCATCTTATATCACGAGGAACTCTATAGAGATGATACTACGTTGTTCATATTTGTATACTAGCCGTTTCGCGGGATTTCGTCCGTGTGGAATAAGGTTATCGAGATCCTATAGACCTATAGGAACGAACCATGAGATAAAAAGCAGCATACCATGCATAGCATACAGAAAAATAAAACCAAAGTGTCTGTTTGTAATTCAAAATTAACAGCTTTTACTAAATGCACATGAAAGTATACACGGTACTTACATAAAAAAATATTGTAAGTCAGTCTGTCTGTTTGTTCTAGCTAATCTCTGAAACGGCTATTTTAACGCCGATAGCCGATTTTAACGGGACTTTCACTAGCACATAGCTGATGTTAGAGTAACTTAGGCCATATTTGTTTTCGAAAAAATACTTGTATAATATGTATATTTTTGTCTGTCCCTGTCTGTTCGTTACCTTATCATGCCTGACTGGCTGAACGGATCGTCATCAAACTTGGCTAGATTATAGATTACATCCCGGGAAATCACACCTAATAATTTTCATCATAATCATCACCCATTACCACGCGAGTGAAACCGCGGGGCGCAGCTATTGTTTATTATAAAGTTATGAAATAGTTATCTTTATTGTTAATTTCACCCGAATTTATACGTCGTTATACACACATCAAAAACAGTTTGCAATCACTTTGAAAAATCGAATTCTTTTGTTACGGTAGAATATATTATGATTTCTTCGTCTTTTTAGTTGCTATTGATGGAATTGTTACACTATTCCGAGTAAACCATGGGCACCAGTTTGTACTGGTCGATAATAATGCGCCCGCTCATCGAGCTCAACGAGTCAATGCTGCTCTTCGAGAATACGACATCACCTGACTTAAACCCAATAGAGCACGCATGGTATGCTCTGAAGCAAGCTGTTTGGAACCGTCAACCAAGTCCCCAGATAGTGCCAAGCCTCAGGAAATGAAGACGCTATTCAAAAATGGGACAGGTTATCCCTAGAAATGCTGGATAATTTGATTCTTAGCATGCCCAGGAGGATCACCTCATGTGCTCGAGCCAGGAAAGGAGTTATTATTATATTGAATATAAATCTTTTATTAATTAATTGTTGATTAAGTTCAATTTAAAATATTATATCAGCTTATGCTAGTGATTGCAAACTTTTATTGTAACAATCACGGACTAGACACTCGATCACAAAAATTCACGTTTATAATAATAATATAATAATAATTATTATATTAATGTGATTTTATAGTTGGGAAAGCAATCGTAAAAGAAAAATTACAAATCGTACATAACTGTTCAATTTGACTAAGTGATAGATCTCTTGTGAAAGAAGCCACCTTTGTAGGTACTACCACAGATCCCTCGGCTATTGGCTCGTATGCCAGCAAGGATACCTACTATTAAAACGAAAATCACAGAAAATTGTTTCTACTTCTACAAGACTAGTAAGTACTAAAAAAAACAAATACGTACAATGCCATACTCATGTTTCCTATACTACAACTTTCTGAATAATAATCTCTTATAATTTATTTTAACTATATGGCGTCATGTGGCCGTAACAAAAAAAACATTAAAGTTTTACTATTTATACTGGTAGTTTTTTGTAGTTCATATATCATTATTATCCTATATGTGCATTAATTGATTAGAGGCCTTACATCATAATTACCGATACATAATACGAGTAGTATCCTATATGACTTTCATTGCTCTATATACTTGCTGTATACGTTTATAAAAAACATCCTTGGCCCTTTATCAGGCACAAAATTTAGCATGCTTTTCATACATGGCCCAATGCCAACTCAACTAGCTAATCCCACTAATATTATAAATGTGAAAGTTTAGATGGATGGATGGATGGATAGATGGATGGATCCATGACTGTTTGTTGCTCTTTTAAGCTCAAACGGTTGGGCCAATTTTGATAAAAGTTGATATAGAGATAGATGAGGCTTTGGATTGACACATAGGATACTTTTCATCGTCATCATCATCCATCACCACGCGGGTGAAAACGCGGATTGCAGCTAGTTCACTATATATTATGACATCATATAGTTAAACTTACATTATAATATTACTTATAATATAAAGTAAGTAAACTAAAGTAAGAAATCAGTCAATTAGTTCATCATATAAATGACGATGATGAACTAATTTAGTAAACATGTTCCTAATTTATAGAAACTAGTAAACATTGTACTATCAGCTCTATAAAGTTTACAGAGCTAAAGAAAACGAGAGGCTCGGACAGCTCAGTGATTAGGAGAGCGGCTCGCGGGTCGGTCGCGTGTTCGAATTCTTGCGCCTACGCGTCGGCACCGATAAATCGAACGAGCAGTGTTGACCGAATTTCTCCAAAACTTGCGAATTTCACTTGTTGAACCTGTGATTTCATAAACAAACTTTTTCTACAATTTGTGTCAAAATGTCGGCCACAGTGGAAACGAGTCTGAAGTAAGTGATGTGCAGCGAAAGTTTTTTTTAGTTTTAAGCAATCGTTCATGTCAATTCGGGTCAAGTTGATACAGCCGTTTTGTTTGGAAAAGTATTATGTTTTCCAAAATTTTGATAAGTGATATTTATTACAGGAACCGACGTGTGATAACGTTTCATACTTATATTGAGAGCTAGCAATAATAGAATTAGCAATAAGTATTTAAAACAATACAAGAAATTAAGCTTAACCGTATCTTAGCCTATTATAAATATAGATGATATGACAACATATCATTAACATTTGTTGTACCTATATTAGAGCGCCTACGATTTGCGATTTAAAAAATATTTTAAGATATTTTATTGCATACAATTCAATACTATACAATTTAGAGTTAAAACAAGTACAATGTGAAAAAATGTATACCGACTTCCATTCTATTCAGTTACTGAAGTGGATCTCAAAAACTACAGGACCGAATTTTTTAAATTTGAATTTTAAATAGGAAGCACCAGCTTTCAACAAAAAAAGAATTTTGAGAATCGGTCCACCCATTCGAAAGTTATGAGGTCACAAACATAAAAAATACAGTCAAATTGAGTACCTCCTCCTTTTTTTGGAAGTCAGTAGATTATTTAAATCTTGAGCATCTGAATTATTAATTAATATGCTTTAGAATAAGTACTCCACTAGCGCATTCCAAATTCTTATTAAACAGACCACTACCTAGTAGATGCGAAGATATTTTATTGATTGCCATATTTGCTACGTAAATAATATATTTCTTCATAATGTGTATTAATTAATTAAAAGTCTTCTAATTTTTCTACTGACTTCCAAAAAAAGGAGGAGGTACGCAATTCGACTGTTTTTTTATGTTTCTTACCTTATAACTTTCGACTGGGTGAACCGATTCTCAAAATTCATTTTTGAGAATCGGTTCACTCAGTTCCGTGTGGTCCCATTTAAATTTCATCAAATTCAGTCCAGTTGTTTTTGACTTACACTCCAGTAACTGAATAGAATGGAAGTCGGTATAAAATTTTTCTAATTGTACTTGTTTTAAGCCCAGCTTGAATTTTCTTTCCAGTATAAAGTATTTTTGGTACGTAAATATTACTACGAAATATCACATCAATCCATGGTACAGTTGACATAAACAAAGACAAACTGTCAAACTAAGAAATCAACACTTTTCGTTTACATAGTGTTAACAAAGACAAATAAATAACTAACCACTCCGGTCTATGTAACGTAATTAGTGAAGTATTGTCCGTCACAGTTGATAGATTGATCAAGCTGCAAAATTTAGTGGCTTTATTTATTTTGGGTCACCCTGCTTTAGGAGAGTCTTTTAAAGTAGGTACATTTAACCTCCTTGAAAGAATCCATCATACCTATAGAGTTGCCATCCGTCCCGGTAGACGGGGTCATGTCACCGGTTTTGCACTTCAGTCCCGGTTGTACCGGTTAATCTTTAAAATGTCCTAGTTTTTCAATTACAATTACAAACATGTATGTTTTTTTACAAAAATGAATTTTGAGAGGACAAAAGCATCCACCAAAAATAGTTAATGTTTTGCTTGATTACATTTCGATGTGCCAATACTTTTGCTCCAACCTTGTTCATAACGTCAGTGCCGAAAGGACATTTTCTTTAGGATCTTACACAGTGGACTAAAGAACGTACCTATGCCTTTATGTAGAAACGGACGTTAGTGTATTTATTCTAAAATAGTGGTAAATATTCCGGTCAGAACTATGACTACTATGGCTAACGCCTGCTTAGCGAGACCAAACATAGGATAGGCTTAGAGGTCATAGCGTTTGACACGGATTGTCAGAAGATGCGGGTTCGAATCCCGTACGAGGATATGTCTATTCTCTCTAAAATATCATATTACCAAAAACTTTACTTTTGTAATTAACCGACGTTATCGACCTTGATTTTGTCGGTTTTGATTTTAAATAAATATGTGTCAAACTCACAAGAATTTTCAAACAAAACTAGTACTAATCAAATCGATGATACTATATTCCAAATACCAACATAGTTGCCACTCAAACCTTTCTACCCCAGGAATTATCAAAGAAATGCAGCCAGCCAGTAACTAATATTTTTACTCAGATTCAAATAGGCTGGCAACTTTTTAAGCTGCTACTTTGGTAGGACAGTAGCAGTAATTAGGTATTTGTTTGCTGAGAATAAACAAAAACTCAATAAGATGGGATTTTTTGTCTTCAATATTACGGTCCGCCGATTCTTTCAATACGAAGAGCCCGAAGCAAAGCCGAGCTACTCCTACTATACTTGGACCTTGGTTTGACCGTAATTAGTTAGTGGAGAATAAATATAGAAGCTATTAAGATGATTTCAATATTTTGTATCTAGAATACAATTACAATTTGAAAAAAAAATACCGATTCCATTCTATTCAGTTATTGGAGTGTATCTCAAAAACTACTGGACCGAATTTGATGAAATTTGATGATTTGAAATAGAACCACGCGGGAAGCACCAGCTTTCAAACAAAAAAAGAATTTTGAGAATCGGTTCACCCAGTCGAAAGTTATGAGGTAACAAACATAAAAAAACAGTCGAATTGCGTACCTCCTCCTGTTTTTGGATGTCGTTAGATTATATAAAACACAATAAATACTCGTATGATGTTTCAATATTCAAAAAAATATGACAGACGAATAGGTCCACCTTTGTCAGTTATTGTCCTCAACATCAACTTGGTCACGGAAAAACACATTTTTTGGCTATAATATTGAGATACATATGTGCGCTCTGCGGTTTCATCCGCGTGGTGAAGAACGATGATGATTATGAGTCAAAATATATAGCCTATGTTACTCATGAATTATGTAGCATAGCAATGGTGAAAGATTTTTTTAAATCGGTACAGTCATTTTTGAGTTTATTCGTCACAAACTTAGAAAAATACAATTTTTTACTCTTTTTACCATTAGTACAGATATCATAGTTTACGGGTTGGGATGTTAAGAAGACAACAATGCTTGGAATACCTTATGCAAGCAAATTAGGCATCTGTCGTCCTATATACGAGTAGGTATTTTAGTAAATAAAATTTGAGAAAAAGCTTGTTTAGATCGCCCCACTTGCAGCTTCTTATCCGTTTTGTATATTTCTACTCGTATGGTACCAGAGCAAGGTTTATTTCAAAGTATGAATATAAAAGAAAAGGTCGTGTTCATAATATAGCATCTCTTATTGTTTACTCATAATTTTGTCTTAAGTAACATGTCAGTTAATACCATTAATATTTTACTATTTAGGTAATGTATTATAATATCTTTTTACACTGGCGAAAGAGGTCTGGAACCTATCGCACGGGTCTTTTTGAACCTGGTTTAGGATCTAGTAGCTCTTCTTACTTCAAATTGTGAAAAAATTGCCTTTTACCGAAATAAATATTATTATTATATATTGTTAATTATTCAATAGTACATTAAGGTACAAATGTGTAATGTTGGTGAGTACCGTTGAGGCGCCATTGAGCCGTCCGGTGAGGGTCTTAAGAGAGCCGAGGACGATAATCATCAATACACACGTGTATCATACGAATTTATCAACACACTTGTGAAGAAAATAATACTAAAAAATCATTTCAGAAAATGTGTTTCTGATAAAGACTACGTAGGTAATTCTTGTTGTTTTGCCATTGTATGTAATTTTGGTACGCTAATAGATATTTTTCCTTGGAGTTTTCAGGTAGTAAACTTTCCATAACGTTATGGGATTCACATCTTATATCGGGCGGTGTACAACGTAAATATTTTTTTTCGTAACTCGTACTTGTAGACATTTTAATTAATAAATAACCATACTATTAACAGTGAAAACGAGTTGTGAAAAATGTTTCGCTATGGCCGGAAAAATTAATCAGTTTTCCTAGGCGCGCGCATTGCGATCAGCCACAGACTAAGGGGGTGAGGTTTTTTATTTTCCGCGCATAAGGTTTGCGCCTATTCTACCACGTACAGAATGGGGAATTTAAAGTTTTCTTTTATTACAGAGAAAACAAAAGTTATATATGAGTTAAAGTTTTATTTATTAAAAGAGTTAAAAGTATCTATTTAAAGAAGAAGTTGCATAAAATGAGCAAGCAATAGGAACATTAATTTATTTGTTCTAATGAACACGAACTTTTTTAAGAACAAAGCACCTCAACCAATAAAATTAAAAAAAATCTATAAGTCACTAGTGAGTTATAGCAATGAAAAAGTCACAGTTTGATTATGGGTGTCATTATGTGCCTAAGTGCGGTGACCATAGAGCCACTTTATGAGCAAGTGTGTTGAAAACATATTTTTATTTTAATTAAATGCAGGCATTACAGAAAAGTTATTACTTACTTAACCTATAACTATATACTTATTCAGTATTAATAATATAAAATAACACGACATAAAACATAATCTATATATAAATATAAAATAGCCCTATTTCTCCTGGTCACGCTATAATTTGCGAGCAGATGGAACAATCTCGCTAATTCTTTTTTTGTTGTGTTAATTATTGTCAGGAGACGGTTTGTATGAAAGAAAAAAAGTTGCGGGTTTAAATTACGTCTTTCAGTACGACGCAGAAGAGTTTCGTAGGCACAGTTCTAAATATTACTTAAATTTATGCAACATTTCTAAGGCCGATATTTTTGTTTACAGATATAAATAAGCGCAATGAAAATGATGTTGCAATATTCCATGTAAACACTCAAGGAAAAACAACGTGTGTATTTTTATACGCTGCGTTAACTAGCCTACTTTATGTGTGATGCGACGCGTGATAGTTGATTCTTCTCAAGGTTTTGCAGTTGCGAGATGTCATTAGATATTATGTTGATTGGCATTTCTGCTGTTGTACTAATAACTCTATTTATATACTACCTAGAGATCGTATCTCTGTAAACAACTGCGCATCCACAACCACTGTATTTTTGCAAAAGTCATTGTAGTTCTCTCAGTCTGGTTTTGCCTTTTCATGACTAAACAGCTCAACGGATATTCAATCTAACAAAAAATCTATTAAACTTTTGCACGCAACTTCGTCTGAATTAAGTAAGTTTATCGCGATCCTTTTGGAAGCACCTGTTGAATTGGGAGATAAAGGCAAAAATCAATCAATCAGTAGTTGTAAACTATTAGAACACAAATTGACGTAAGTCGACGTCTGACGTTAAACGTCTTAAACTAATAATAATGTCAGTATATTCAGCCTTCAGGCAGGCGTGTTAATATTATAATATATTAGCTGCTCTCCGCGGTTTCACCCGCGCGGTGATGGATGATGATGAATCTTATATAGCCTATATTAATCAGGGTGAATGTAACTTTCCAATGGTGAAAGAATTTTAGAAATCGGTCTAGTACTTTTTGAGCCAATTCGTTACAAACATACTTACATACAAATCTTTCCTTTTTATAATATTAGTATAGAGTGTAGAAGTATAGAACTATAGATATGAATTATGGAATTCAAAGATGTTCAATTGTAATTACTAATAATACATTAACAAATTATATTTAATTTACAAATTGTATTTATTATCGAAAACTATGTTATTTATTTACAATATAAAAAAATTGTCTTATAACCACTTATTGCAGAATTGTATTAAATTTATTACCATGCAGTAATTAAATATGGTCTCGTAATCTATTATAAGTGTTTATGCACATGTTGAATACATTTTTCTTGTAAATTTCTCTTTGAAAATTGGGTTTGTAAAGTAGGTTTTTGAATTTAGCTATTTTCTACCGACTTCCAGAAAAAGGAGGAGGTACTCAATTCGACTGTATTTTATTTATGTTTGTTACCTCATAACTTTCTACTGGGTAAACCGACTCTCAAAACCTCTTTTTTTGTTTGAAAGCTGGTGCTTCCCGTGTGGTCCCATTTAAATTTTATCAAATTCGGCTTAGTAGTTTTTGAGTTACACTCCAATAACTGAATAGAATGGAAGTCGGTATTACATTTTTCTAATTGTACTTGTTGTCTGAAGTAACTCTCGTTACTGTTTGTGAAATAATTGGGATGAGCTCGAATGGGCTGGGGGTATCAGCTATGTTTATTTAAAATTTTGTACAAATCTGCTGTGGCCAGTTATAGTAAAAGAAATAACAAACATATACATACACTAATACTTTGTGAGCAAGTAAGGACACTCACAAACTTTCGCATCACACGTCAAAAAAATTTTAAGTGAACCTTGTTCTTTATGAGAATTAAATTCTTTAAACCCAAAAAAAAAGTCTGCCGTGCGATTCTGTAATGAGCTCACCAATGTCAAATACTTTATGAGATATCGCCCTTGTACATAAGGTTGCTTTTCCAACGTTTCTTGTCATCTCTTCATTTGTTTCAAGGATGCTGTCAAAGATGCAACGATGTTTGCTGTTAGAGAATCACACGGTAGGACTGTTACCCGACTTAATAATAATAATATAACATCTTCACAAGGTTTTCAGGTTCCAAACTAGGCATGTGATATGGTCTAATGACTGATATATACCCATACATGTACACACCAAGCAGATACGTTCATCGAAAATGGTTGACCTGGCGAAATCGAATATCCCGTGAAATATGTCGCGAAATACCACTCCAATCAAAAAACGCCGATTACCATAAAATTCTATGGGGTGATAAAACCTATATACTACATTTTGACAAGATTAGTTCGTAAATACGGTACGCGAGTATATATCTATCAAGGCGGAAACAGCATACATACACCACTCACACATTCTCTCTATCGTTCTGTTGTTTTTGTAATTCAAATTTTAAATACTTATTCAAATATTATATACTTAGAGAAGCGCACGGCTGATGTATGCATGTGTACTCAATGTTACTCGAACATAGCTGAACGGATTTGAATGAAATTTGTAGTGGAAATGGTTTGTAGCGAGAATTAATACACAGGCTACTATTTATCCTTATTCAATAAGTAATTAACCGCATTATGACTGGATTCTAGTCTGAAATATAAGTGCTTAGATTAATGATCGGTCTTGCTTCGACGAAGCGCTCGCGCGGAGACCAATCATTAATTTAAGCATAACTAAGTGTAATAGCGTGATAATATTTAAAAAACTACTTTTTACTTTTGATGATGCTTCATCATTATTTTTAACAGACTAAAAAAAACAATTAAGAAGGAGGTCATTATGTTCGTGTGTATGTATTTTTTGTGTATTTTAGCCGATTTCTCCCCCATTTGTTAATCGATTCTCAAAATTATTTTTTGTTTAGTAGAGTATGGTAGTTATAGAGTAAGGTGATCTCATTTAAATTTCATCGAATTCGGTCAAGCTAATTTTTGATTTTTACTCCAAAAACTGAAAAGTGTTCCGCCTATCTTAATAATATCATCATTGACGGTGAATGAAATCGATCCCGTAAGTAGCAAGGGTCACTAAAAATGGTAAAAATAAATTTGACCCAAAAATAGAACAGACAAAAACACCAAAAAGTGTGAAATGACTTGTAAAAGTCGGCATTAACAAGTTATTTCACACTTTTTGGTGTTGTTGTCGGTTCCATTTTTGGGTCAAATTTATTTTCACCATATTTAGTGACTCTATCTACTTACGGGATCGATTTCATTCCGATGCTAATAATGTTAATGCTGTTAATGCCGACTTTTACAAGTTATTTCACACTTTTTGGTGTTGTTGTCGGTTCCGTTTTTGATTCAAATTTATTTTCACCATTTTTAGTGACCCATGATAGTTCAAAAGTAGGTATCTTTTATCACAATATTGTGTCACACAACACCTAGATAACGTAAGCATAATAGTCTTATTATGCTTAAATTATCTTACGTCGCAACTTGTGTATTCACACAAGCTGCGACGTAAGCCTTCCTAACACTACGTAATACCGTAATACGTATTATTTATTCTGTGGTAATACATCATAAGTTCTTATACATTTATACAGTTTACCTTCAGTAGATAGTCAGGTATGCAGTTTTGTTGCGTGTGTTGGTAAACCGACACTGGCAACACCAACAGTCAAACCAGTTCTTGGTAACCGCTCTGCACGTTAAGACCTTGACCGTCAAGAGTTACGAGCCAAAACATCGATTGCTTCGGTTATTGATTGTTAATTTATTTTTGTACCTTTAGGTATTTAAACGGTTTTGATGGCGTTGTTATTGTGATAAATTACAACTTGAAAACATTCTTCAACTATTATTAAATATAATTGATGTATAATTTTGATTCACGAATTTCATCCGGTCTTTTACAAAGGCATAAGTGGGGCTGTAGCCAGCACTCACAGGCCTGTTTGGTATAAAATATACAAAGTAGTAGGTATAAAAAAACGAAACATTTTAGTTATATAATAACAATAATAAATCGTTTATTTCATTTCTGAGCATTTTACAAATTGAGGTAGGGACTACCTTTTAGGTATAGTGAAATACCTGTGCCAGGCAGACCCGCTTTTCCTTATCTTAAAAATATGAGTTGGACATGGTATATCTATTACAAAATCAGGTAAAATGACAAAGATATTGATATGAACTTATTAGTGATAGTGAGTGGACAAGACTAGGTACGGCACCTGCCAATTTCAGCTCATCTTAAAATATTTAGGCAGGTGGGGACTTGTCACTTATTATTATTATTCCCTTTATTTAATTTTTATCATGGATATCATCCGGTACTTTACAAAGGCATAAGCTGTAGCCAACTCTTAGAGGCCTGTTTGGTATAAAAAAATCCAAGGTATTATAAAAACAGTATTTGGGATGGCTTATCTTACTTTCAGTGTATCAAAGTAATATAAATTTATTTATTTAAAATGATCAGGGGTTAGTTAGTTAGGGGTAACCACAGTAAGTTATAATATGTAACATAACTACCTACTGGTTAGCTAATAACTCATGCCACCCGCGAACCCGTTTTATTTTCTGAACTTATGTATATAACTGTATGATATTATGCTCTATCTGAGTTTATCGTGACCTAAAAACTAATATTGATATAAACATCACACAATATGTATTTACGACATTAAATAAATGAACTTTGCTGCATAAACAGTTTGGCAGTTCCTACCTCTGTCGTGTAACTAAATTGTGGAATACTCTGCCGGCGTACGTGTTTCCTTGCAGCTATGATACTGGGTCTTTTGGGTCTTTCAAGTGGGGCGTGAAAAAGCATCTCTCAGGTCATCATAGGAGTGGCGATTAGTACAGCTTACGGCTGCACTAATGGTCATCGCTTCTTGATCCCATTGTTGCTTTCCATCAGGCGAGAGGGAGTTAGTTTGAAGAACCATTTCAAAAAAACACTACATAAAACGCGCGCTAAGAATTTCAGTATTACGGTATTTCTCTTCGTCACACAAATATCTACCCCGGATAAGAATCAAATCTGGGATCCCGGGCTGGAGCCGTCAATATAAAACGCACAAGTTCAGAAGTTTTCCTATTTTCAACCGACAAAAAGAAGACGTTCTCAAGTCAATGCGTATATTTTTTTTATGTATTTTATGATGACGCATAAATTTTTACAGATAAGTCCAATTTATAGTTATTCTTTTTTGTTTGCTACCGATGTGGTCCCGTTTAAATTTCATCAAGTTCGGTCAAGCGGTTTTTGAGTTACTTACATTCCAATAACTGAAAAGTGTTTCGCCTGATATCGTAATTGACGGCGAATGACAATCGATTCTGTAAGTAGCAAGGGTCACTAAAAAGGTCGTAAAAATTATTTCCTAAAAAATTTAACCGACTTCAACACTAATAAGTGTGAAATAATTTGACGACGTTGGTACCATGCGCACAATATTATGATAATAGGTACTTTTTGAATTCATAAAAATTCAAAATCATGGTGCCGACTTCAACAAGTCACACTTTAGTGTTAAAGTTAGTTCCACTATAAGGTACAAAAATAATTATCAAACGAACGTATACTCTATAGGCAACATAGAGTCAACCATCGACGTAATCAAACACTAATATGTTTAATCTCCGAGAAGTTTAAAGGTCACAAACAGGTTTATTGATGAACGAATAGGCAACAATAAATTGATGAATTATTCATACTAGTTAGAAGGTCAGAATTACTTATTGTTTTTGTTACACTGTGGTCAACAAAAAACTACGAAATTTGTAGGTTTTCTAGGAATCGTATTTAAAAAAATCTACGTATCTTTATACACAGCAACAATAATAAAACAAGAGTAATGTGGGGTTATTGGTTATTTGACTCGTCACGTGGCGCACGTCACCTATCTAGGTTTATATGTGCGCCCTGATCCTTCCATATGCGTGTTCTATCTGCCTACTGGGATGGGTCAATAAAACTATGACATTCCGGTGATCACCATTACTATTTCTTCATATCAGAATTACTTTATATATAACAACAGGTTACATTATGTAGGTGGGCTGAAGTACGGACACTCGGTACAAACGCGGCAGGGCAACTGAGCGCATGGCACGACTTTTGCAATAGCAGCAAATTGCGCTCACGTTGCATGTATCGTGCCCCTACAAGTAACAATAATAAAACACAGTCTAGAACTTTTTTTTAAGTAACGGAGGGAAATGGAAGAAGTGGAAAAGTTTTATACAGCCCTCCATGAAGACTTATGGCAAGCAAAGTAGGTATCGTAACCCTGCGACTTTACACATACGGAAAATTACAATCTTACAGGAAACTTTAACGGTATAATTTTCCTATAATAATGTTCAGTCAGGTATAAGCTATTAAAATTCGAAACTTTACTTATACTTGTCGACTCGTTTTAGTTATAACAAACATGCACATGAACCCAATAAAAAATCTAAATCTCTTAATCTAGAACCATGAAATTTGGCAAGATGGTCTCACTGCACAAGTAAAGGGAAAATAATAACCATTGTAGTTGTCATATAAAAATACACAATTTTATAAAAAAAGACGTGTGGCACTCGGAGACTGCCGCGGTAAAGCTATTGTATAGCTGTTTTATCAACTTATATATAATTATAATTATTTAACTCCATCTAGAGGTGAGTTGCTGAACTAAAGAGACAAGCGTGATATTTCAAAATGCCATTAAAAGTTCTGCTATTCATCGATAGATGGAGTCAGAGTGGGGGGAGTTATGTTTCTTTCGTTACGGAATTTCTGGATTCGGTCTCCACGCTCAAGGCCCGCGATAGAAGCTATGCAATAGGTTAAAAAAATCAAAGTTCTAATATTACTCTGAATAAAGAAATGTTTAAAATGCTAACAAAGACAGCCGTTATTTTACTGAGGTTATTTTCATTCTGTTTTATAACTTCTGAGAGGACAAATACATGATAATAGTATATAACTAGAAACTCTGCGAGCAGTAGACCTCGCGAGCACAGTCTAAGCTATCTCCAGCTGGAGAATGCCGAATATTATCAAAATCGATCAGTTTTGAAATCCTCAAAAACCACTTGTCCAATTTTGTTCATATTGGAAATTCCTCTTTAAAGTCAGGTACCTAATATTTGTATCTAATTTTAACTAAATCGGTCTATAAATAGCGCCGCAGCAAACTTCCCCCCATTTTAGGAAAAGTATATTGTTAAATATTATTGTAGAACATGCATACCAAATTTCGTCAAGAGTAGTTAAGGTCATAGCGAATAAGGCGCCTGTACAGGAAGACCAAATACAATCTAATTAAAACATACTGACAGATGGAAGTCAATTTGGCCAGGAGCAACGCTTAGCTAGTATTTGTCCATACTAAAAGAAATAATTTTATACCTTTTATAATTGTCCTATTTCAGTAATTTTTTTCATGTAATCACCACATTGTTTACTTTGCCCGTAGGTTTTGATTTTTTCAGATTTTTAATGTACTCGTACTAAAAAAGTTAAATTATAAAATCGGAGAACAATTAAAGGCAGAATAAAGTTATTCTTTTTTTAATATGGACAAGTACTATAGCTATGCGTTCCTCTTAAAGCAGATGCTTCGCTCGCTCGGTCAATGTCCTGAATGACTGCCTGACTGACTGCCTGACTGACTGACAACGCAGAGCCTAAACCGCCGGGATTACAAATATAAAATGCTTGCCTTTTTATGTAGGAGGAAGAGTTTTTGGGAGCGATGCCGCTGGCGAGAACATATTACATGCACATTATCCTTAATGTACATATTTGAGTACCAAGTACTACTTATCATTACCAACCTTCACAAAGCCTGTATTTTCCAAAAATAGTTTCCACAATGCACTGTCTGCTGCAAAAGGATCAACTTTATCGCATTATACGGCATTCGGTAGGCATTGTTCTCCACAGTTTGCTTGCGTTATCTTCACATCTGATAAGATGTTGGCACCTACTCTTTGTGGGACTTTCCTACCCGGATGAACGTAGTTTTCGCAATTTTAGTCATTATATTAGGTAGATACATTGTTTTGCTTATTATTTTGTTAAATCATCAAGGCATTTACGTCACGGATGCTCGATCGTCAGATTTTTTATATCGAGTTTGATATTGTTATTTTTCCTTCCGTGAACTCCGTTATGTCTAATGGGATTACCTTTATGGTAATAACTAATCGGGTTTCTAATAAAGGAAGCATTTACTAGTTAGTACAGTAACTTTGTACAGTTATATTCTATGTTGATTTTTAATATTAAAATTGTGAAAATAACAATTAACCCATGAGGGCCGTCCGCTCTCAACTTGTTTAGGGTTCTGGCAAAACGTTTGTTTGAGGCGTCGGGTGACCGAAATGCTGGTGCCTATTTTGGGCAAAAACTTAGCATTGCCATCCAGCGTGGCAATGCCGCCAGCGTTTTGGCCACTTTTCCCCCCACCATAGGGCTTATAGATTAGATAGTTATTATATTTTTTTTTATTTAATTTTTAATTACTAACAATGTAATGTCGTAAATAAATTTTACATTATCTTAAAAAAAAAAAAAAAAATTAAGTTTACGAAAGGTCCGTAACACTTTACTACGTAGGTATTTATTAAAAAATCTTATGTTTGGATGTTACATCGATGATGATGCTTCCTTTGAGATTTTCATCTCCTCGTATGAAGCCGCTGGGTTAGTGAAACCAAGATTTGAGGGAACACATTTCGTATACCTATTCAGCGGATTTTTGCTGCATGATATATATTTTCAGTGGAACAGCTGCAGTTGTACAGGTTACCGTTCATAAATACTCGTATTTACTTTACTTTGATCCAATTTTACATATAGAATCGTTTATTCAATTTCGATGTCACTAACGCTCACATACTCACATTAATTATTCATGTGTGCCGATGAACTCTACCACTGAGTTTGAAAATGAATAAGTCATCTATCACGAAAACTCGTAAATCATACGGAACCGATTCTTAGAGTTAAAACTTCACAGTTTCTTAGCGGAAAAAATAATCATGGCAATTAGTACATAAATTATAAATAAATTTGATAATGTACCTATATATAAACTGGACTTGTGTAACATATACATATATATGGAAGGTATATTTTACTAGTGACTGCCCACGACTTCATTCGCGTAATAGGCTCGGCATTCGGCCTCGCCATAACTTCCCGTCTTTCCTTGATTTTTCTTTTATAAGAACCTTCTCCAGATAATAATTAACACAACAAAAAAACGATTAGCGAGATTGTTCCATACGTTATCAAGTTATAGCCTGACCAGGAAAAACAGAGGTTTATTTTCTACCGACTTCCAAATAAAGGAGGAGGTACTCAATTCGACTGTATGGTTTTTTTTTTATGTTTGTTACCTCATAACTTTTGGACTGTGTAAACCGATTCTCAAAATTCTTTTTTGTTTGAAAGCTGGCGCTTCCCGTGTGGTCCCATTTAAATTTCATCAAATTCCAAATATACTCCAATAACTGAATAGAATGGAAGTCGGTACTAATTTTTCAAATTGTACTTTGTTATATATATAGATTACCTAAAGGTAGAAAAGGAGGTCGATCCATAGTGCAAGTAACTAATAGATTGTGCTTTAACCCTGACTATAGCGTGATAATTAAATCAAAAGATTTATGAATGAAACTCACGTACGTAAGAGGGTTAAGAGAAAGTAAAAAATAAACTTTATTCTATAGGTACTTACAGCGCTCCGCGGTTTCATTCGCTTGCTAATGGATAATCATCATTATTTTGATTCGTTATCATCATAACGAATATATATGCTGTTACTCAGCGATAATGCAGCATATTAATAGTGAAAGATGTTTTAAAAAAACGACGCTGTTGTTTTTGAGTTTATTCACAACAAACATTAAAAAATACACATATTCACACACAAACACAGACCCACTAACACACACACACACTCTACACACACACACACACTATTTAATATATATTGTATACATGTAAGCTGTACTAAATATTAGGAGAAGGCTCTGGTTCTTGAAACACAGTACCCACTAGTTCGGGAACCAGTGGCTTTCACATTTATAATTGTAACAAATTCTACAACAATAAATACTTTAATTGATTGATTGATTGATTGATACCAATTCTTGCTCTTTATAATATTTGTATAGATTGATTTAGTCAGTATATTGATGGCTCGTTAACGAGGAGAACCGGTACAAAATTGGAAACCATGTTTAGAGTTTAGGTATCTTTTATGATTAAACTTATTATTATAATACGCCTGGTGCTGAGCTCCACACAATCCATTGCAGCTGGTCTTCTATGGCTACAGAGACATCAAGACCAGAAAGATATAATGAAGTTGTGCGGGGCGTTCGATATTTATATGGATAGCTGACTAAATAATGAGATCTTCATTGAATCAAGTACCTAGTTAGGGTATCATAGGAGAACATAATGATATTACTAAGAAATTTACAAGTAAACAAAAAGATGACCATATTTGTTTCGTTAAGAAGTTGGAATTCCCCCATTCATTTAGATAATTATTCCATAAACTCATTATTAATTCAACGACTCATTTGCCTTATTTGTACATAAAACAGTTTTTAATTCAGTTTACAAACAACTCTATTTGTCCTTTTGATAAATTGTTTGATGTATATGAGGAGGTACTATCAAATACGAAAGTGTTTATAAAATATAACCGTTTATATTCAATTTCAATATTGTAATTGAATTAGTTTTGTGTTGTTAAATAAATATCAAGTACAAATGCTTAACCCATATTCATATCATTATATTACGTAACCGAAAGAGAAAAGGCTACATTAGGCTTTAGGTCTGTGTTGAAGCTAGGAAGCGTTTGGTAATAGTAGATTATGCACCGAGGGAGTAAAGCAGTGTCTTACGTCATGGGCGGTATATTGTGTGAAACGGGAATCTTGGGTTATAAAGAGTGCTGAGTGACGCGAGGGGTTAAAGCCGCCCAAGATGAAAACAGGTTTTATCCTCGAAGTGCATACTGTATACTTTTCATAGCTACTGCGAGACAATATAAACTCAGAGCTTTAAAATAGTACCTAGTCATTTAGTTAAAAGTTAAATACATCAATAGCTAATAATCAAATTGGACACATTTGTCCCGTTATAGAGCGACAGAGTAATAAGTAATATAGTAATCTTTGGAAGGCAAATTGTATGGAAAATACTGTTTTTGACTTTCGCGGTTGTTAACTAAGTTATAATTAATACTCGCGAGATGTAGACGCAGTTTAGTTGCTTTTGGAGCACCCGATATTTCGGTACAGTTATATGCACCACGTTGAAAATAATAATATTTTATGAAAGTTGAATAACACCAAACACCAGATCACGGCATGTAACTTCAACTATGACCTTGAAAGCGCAGAGAGGGGCCGTGCATAACCCATAGACTTTATGACCTTAAGTCGCATGATTATGCTGTCAAATACATAGTTGTCAAAAACGATCACAAACAACTATGCTCTGGACGTGGGGCAAAGATTACATTTTTTAGCTTTTCGAACGCTGAACAACAAGATAAACGACATTTCCACCCATAGATTCCCAATTGGAATGTCCTTGTGAGCGTTTTTAGCGTTATTTTCTCCAATTCAGGGCTATTTGAACACACAACTTATAGTACAACGATTTCGCGCCTTTTAATCGGGGGGAATCGGGCCAGAATACAGAAAAAATAAAAATAAATCTGTATGCTGGCCCGATTCCCCACTCCCCCGTTCTCCATCTTCTACCTTCTCCCCCTCCACTCTCACCCCTTCTATCTCTTCCTTCCTATCTTCTTTCCTCAAAGGTCGGCAACACATCCTCGAGACTTCTGGTATTGCGGATGTTTGTGGGCGACGGTCACACACTTACTTGAAAAAAGTAGGTGTACGTTTTATACATATCTTCTACACATATCTATAATAGAGTCAACTGTAGAGGCCCAAAGTCTGTTTTGGCTTTTAGATAAATAAAAATAATAAAGTAAATAATAAATAAAGTTATATATATTTAATAAAACATCTTTTTATAATAAAAACGTATGTTTAACTTAGTTATGTTTTTATTATTTTAGCTTAGGAGTGTACTGATTTTTTAACACACTTGCTCGTAAAGATTATTGCATCAGTTGTAGAGCCATAAACCGAGCTATAACACATACACGCAATAGTATTATAACCTAGTGCGTGATAGAATTATCCATACAAAGTTAAATTAGTACTTTACTGCAAGTTATAGGCGATTTAACAGAGCATTTTCAATTGAACCGGTTAATACAGTTATTGTATTTAATAATAACAAGAGGTTTTATGCCGCTGAAAATCCATACATATATACATTTTTGTATAAATCAATGTGTATTTCCTTAATTAAGTCAATAATTATTTTTTTTTAAGTTATTGATATCTTACAATAATTTGTTATAAAATCATTACATCAACAAAAGTATGTTCGCATTTTATCACTTAAAATTATAATATGAAGTAGGCTGTATGTTCACTCACATTGCAATTGGCGCGTGAATGAAAACGCGCAGTATTTCCTTTTATTTTCACATATTGTTTTTATCGTATTTGTCACTGCGTGGTAAAGCAATATATGTTTGTTTTTTCCGCGCAAACGTGTTTAAAAACTTCGCATGAAACTCATGGACTCTGCGCATCTAATAGTCCATGCGAACAACACTGGACGGGTCAGCTTACGGTGTGAAGAGAGATTATCGCCATTCCTATTAGGAAATGAAACCGTCTCGACCACCCATAACTAGGACAAGAGTTGCGGCTGTACCTATAAGTCCATCTATAACCTGAATAGGCACGTCATTATAAAGAAAGTGTTTTATTAACGGTCAACAGCTTTCCACAACGGTATGAATTTATGATAAGCAAACAATGTTTTGTACCCATTCGTTAACATAATTATAAAAATGGTATTGCCCTTATCTACGGATTTTGTGATAAATACATGCAGTACATTATATATAATAGAGAGTGAAACACTACAATATAATTTATATATGCAATAGACTATATATTGTGTGTGGTAGATATGTATAGACGCTATAGATACTGATATGGCTGAGATGATGATGATATCATCATCATCATCTCAGCCGTAGGACGTCCACATGCTGAACATATGCCTCCCTCATATATTTCCAATAGGACCGTTTATAAGCGGCCTGCATCCTGCATTGTCCTGCGACCTTTACCTAGTCGTCTGTCCACCGTGTCTGTGGACGACCTACGCTGCGCTTGCCGATCTGTGATCTCCACTCCAGAAATGTTTCGCCCATCTTCCATCGGTTTTGCATGCTATGTGCCCGCCCACTGCCACTTCAACTGGCTTATCTTCTGGGCTATGTCAGTGACCTTACTTTGTCTACGGATCTCCTCATTTCTGATTCGATCACGTAGAGAAACCCCAAGCATAGCTCGTTGAGGCACTGAGGTATTTTGGACGAGAATACTTCTTATAATTTCAAATATTTTAATTATACATATTATTTATTTACATACTATAATTATATCATGCAAGAGAAGTACTACTGAAATTAAAATCGAATAACATATAAAATGTAAATTATAGGTCTTTTAAAATCCTCTTATATTGTGTATGGCTTTGGAAAAATCACAAATACTGACCAAAATTTTAATTTCCTATTGTAAACTTTGACAATTATATATATATATATATATATATATAAATGAACTCCTATTTATCCTGGTCACGCTATAACTTGAGAACGGATGGAAAAATCTCGGTAATTCTTTTTCGTTGTATTAATTATTGTCAGGAGAAGGTTCTTATGGAAGAAAAACCAAAAAAAGATGGGAGGTTAGCTCACTACGCGAACGAAGTCGAGGGCAGTCGCTAGTATCTTAATAAACAGCGAACTCTATGACGTTCATAGTAGCACATAAAGTTTTATCAAATTATGTATATTAGATAAAATAAAGGATCATTATTGCAACCAGGGTTTTCTTATGGAGATCTATATCTAGAAGCCAACTTGACACAAAATGGATTTATTCGAATTATGCATCTCCATCTATTTCTACAAGTGAGTCGGCCGACTGTGAGATCGTAACTTAAATATCAATGCGGTCGAACCGATCCTTGGACTAGATTAATCATTTTAGATCGTCTTTATCTCACCAGGTTATCGGGGGGCTGAGCCCACTCATGCCCCTGCCTAGATACGTCAATGTAGATCACGCAAACAATATGCACTAGGAAAATATTCCCTTATTATATAATTCTTTGGTAACTCAAAACTCAGCTGGTTATCTATTTATCTATATATTATATAAAAATGAACCCCTATTTCACCTTGTCAAGCTATAACTTGAGAATGGTTTTACCAATTTTATTTATCTTTTTTTTAATTATTAATTTAATAAAAACGGGGCAGCTCCAACAGCTACCTGCAGCTGTTCGCCTGGCAGATGGATCTGGACTGCCCGATAATGCAGCACTGGACAGGTGTGCACATCGAGCACTCCGGGTCCAAACCGAAGTTTAGGTTAAGATAATTAAATTTTTGTTTATTTATTGTATTATAATTTGAAAATTTTAATTGAATAATGATATATAATTATGTAATTTTAAATTTTAATTTGTAATTTTAACATATGGACATTGTCTGAAATAAATGAATATTATTTATTATTATTATTATTTAATGATGTCTAATACTTATGGTTATGACGAGGATCAATGCCGAGCCTACTACTCGAACGAAGTCGCTGGCATATATATAAAACAAAGTCGTGTTACTTACATCATTTATAACTAAAGAACGGCTGGCAAAAATATTTTTAAATTTTTATGTTTTTCGATTTGTCATAACCGGAATGACATAGGATACTTTTCATCATCATCATCATCCATCACCACGAGGGTGAAACCGCGGGGGGCGCAGTTATTAAAAAATAAACAAAACAAACAACATTTTAAATGTTTATATTTCTTTATCACAAAGGGAACGCGCGAACGTGGTGAACCTTTCAACTTTAGGTTGTCAGCTCCTGATTAGATAACATTTGAACTAGTTGATCTTCGCAGTGCATATGTTGGTTCAGAATACAAACAGAATACTTAACAAACTATTTAAATCTATGAGTACAACAGCACCGATAAAACTGAAAGAAATACTTACATACCTACACCAGAGTAAGTAAATATAAGTAAATAATCTATAAATCTATAGTAATCTATAAATAGAACGTCTTCCTTTCTAGCGTTGATTCACACAGGTTTGGCGCGAGACGCGTATAGGGATGTCAACATCGCCACAAAACAAGTGCACATCGCATCTACGTCTTGTTGGTAACATACCTACGCAACAGAAAACAATGACATTTAAAAACTGCCAACCTACCGCTATGCCGGCACTCACCTACTATTTGCCGGCAAGCGTCCTCCGCACCCACCCACCGTCTCTTCCCACTTTTATCGCCTTTTCATCGCAATGACGTTCTACTTACTCGGGGCCGAGCGGTCTAAGTACTTTGCCTACGCAATGCTGGAATATAATTACTACTATTAAGGCTACTTATACCTCTGAAATTAAATGACCTGAAAGTAATAAACTAAAATGAAGCAAGAAAAAAATATATTTTAAAAAATATTATCTATTTTCATAGCATAACGCATTGAATATCGTGCTTCCAGATTCGTATACGTATTGAAGTTATTTAAATTCAAGGTTCTTGGCTAATGCCACGGCTGAGCACTCTTTTACAAAACAAGTAATTATTATAAAAACGTAATTTAGGAAGAGAATAAACCAGTGGATGTGGCAGTTAAAGGGTATACAACTCGCAAAACAGATGGCCAATGGGGGTGGAAGGTTCTAGAATAAAGAGCGTGGACCGACAATCGCAACGTAGGTCATTCACAAACAAGGTGGACAAATAACCTGATAAAGGTCGCGGGACAATGATGGGTGCAGGCTGCTTTCAATAGCTTCTCTAGAAATAACTAGTAAGAGGGGTATTCCAGCAGTGATCGTCCTATTGGCTGAAATGCTGATGATGATACCGTGTTTGTTAATTTGTTTTATATGTAAGTAAAGACTATACTTATCGTTTTCCTAGTGCGGTTCTACATATCCTAACCTATGTATCAAGCTTTTAATCCAGCATAATTGGCACAATTAGAACAGCATGAACGCATAGGGCAATCCTACTATTTCATGATAATCATCAAATTTCAACAATCCACGCGCTGCAACTGCAGTTCGACTCCGGTTGCCGTTCGATAATTACCCAAAATGCCATTCTACTATTTCTGTAGACAAATTGGAACGTAACGTCACGTAAACGTATCGTAAACGCTACTAGCTATATAATACTATATAATAGCGTTAAATAATTATAATTAAATATTTAACACAATTATATTAGTTAGCGTCGTGTTCATGATCTATCGAGTTAACATAATATAAAATTGTTCGATTGCTGGCGTCAATAGAAACGTAACTGCAGCTGGACTGTTTTCTAATAGCAGAATAAGAATGTGTGTAAATCAGCTACGGTTCGATTGTAGTTGAAACAAATTAAGTTAGTGGAATTGTACCCTGTAATCACTTTGCTCTAATGTCAATAGCATAGACTAATACTATATGGTCAATAGTTTCCGCAGCATATGCGATACACGGACATTTTTGGTATTTTTCCCCTCCGTCCACTTGGATCCACAGCTCGGCTCCACATGTGGGTTAAAGAGGAGATAAAGGTATCCGCGGATTCACATGTGGAGCCAAGCTGTGGATCCAAGTGGACGAAGGCATTTTTTCCACACTTTGGGTTATATTATCGAAGTTTTCATACAGATCCCTAACTTATTTGAAAATAGAAAGAAAGAAAAAAAAAAGAAAACGCATTTATTCAAGACACACCCAACATCACAATATCAATATCACAATATCAACATCACAATATCAATATCACAATATCATCAAAATATTATATATGTACATGGGAAAATGTAGGATAGTAATAGTAAAATATTTTTTCTAATCGGTCCAGTAGCCTATTCAAAACAAACAAATCTTTCCTCTTTATAATATTAGTGTAGATGTAGATAGTGTAGATACATGCTGTGCTAATTGTGCCAATTGTGCTGGTTTGGCAGCTTGACACACAGGTTAGGATCTGTGGAGTTGAGGCTCTTGGAAAAAGAGACACGAGACTTTCTTTGGATCACGAATTATCTCACCGAGAAGTCGCGGTTCTTGTGTTTTTTCTCCCATAGTGGTTTCATATCTATGATGATATAACTACTTACATCATCCGCTACGGTGCCTTCAAACCAAAACCCACTCACTACTGCGGTTTACTGTTCTACGGTACTGTCGTTTTTACTGTGCTTATGTCCAAACCGTGAAGGCCGAAAATCTGGCGCTTCGGTGGACAACATAGACAAGCTATAGAGTCTTACGTGTATCTAAATTTTAACTTCCGTGCCGTCACTACTAAACATTGAATATAACCGTATAATGTAAACAAATTAAAATTACAAGCACACAGAACCATGTATGGTAAACATAATATTCTGTATGAGGGTGCAGCATTTTATAATAAGTTACCTAACGATATTAAAGATTGTAACATTTCTGTTTTTAAAAGTAAACGTAAAAAATATATTTATAATGAAATAACTTAAGATTGCTGAACAAATATGTTATACTTGACTAATCACTTTGATTAGTTATAAGTTTTAGTGTTAAATCTCATTTTAAGTGAACCTTGTTCTTTATGAGAAATAAATTCTTTAAACCCAAACCCATGCATGTATGAGCTTACTGACTAATTAACATAATAATAATAAATTACGACGTGACTAATAGTTTCATGCACGAAGTAGTTATTATAATAGTCATACTAACTTTAGTGTATGCTGTGCCTTTGCTCGCTACTGTGACGACAAGGCGACACGGTTTTTAGAGCGAATTCAGCGTCGGTCTAGTAAATTAAATGTGCATAATAAGCGATGAAGCTAATCAACAGTAAGTGTTTTTATGTTAATATATATATTTATGTAAAACTAGCTGCGCTCCGCGGTTTCACCCGCGTGGTGATGTATGATGAAAATTAAAGTAGCCTAAGTTACTCCTTATGACATCAGCTATCAGCCAATGAAAGTCCCGTTCAACTCGGTCGAGCTGTTTCAGAGCAGACAGGCATAGGTACATACAAAAAAAAATTTTTTTTTTTTTTAAAGTGGTACTTATATTTAATATATTTTCATATGCATTTAGTGAAAAGCTGTTAATTTTAAATTACAAACAAACACTTCAAATTGTATATACATTTATCTATATATATATATATTTATCTGTATAGTACTACTTGCTGTACTGTAAGTATATGTTTTATTATGAGTACAACAGCATATGAAAACAACAGGGCTGTTTTGAGTATAGTTAAAGAAATCCTCAACTCTATTAGATCCGTTCTATGGTGCAATCACGTTTATTGTGACTTAAGGCGCGTCCCATAGCAAGGGCTGCGCAGAACGTGATGCAAAGAATCCTTTCCACTTATGTGTCAATTCAACAAAGTAAACATATAATGGCAATTTCCAACATTTTTTACGCTTAAAATATTATATACAGAAATTGTTATCTAAGAAAACAAATTCTTCTAAACGACCGAAATTGAAAAAAAAACACTGTGTCCTTGCATCTTCACACGAGCTACACCGTATATTTAAATTTACACTAAAGGATTAACCGTTAATAAATTGATTTTTTTTACGTTTCAATTTATTCAAAAACCTATTTTTATATGGTTTTTTACCAATAATTCCAAAATGGGTGATAATTCTCGGCAGAGAGCCGTGAGGAGGGGTTACGCAGCTTTCTATTACCAACCAAAACCAGATTCTAAAAGTCATTTGGTCTGAGATGCGCCTTAAATAAACTAGGCATACCAAACTGTTCAAACAGATGCCAGCACTACAGTTCTAAGTACTGGGTAGCACCGCAACTGTCCTGGGCAAGAGTAAAACTTACCATTAGACGTTCGGCTCACATCATTTGTTTGCATAATTATTATTTATTCTTCTCATCATCTATGACTAATGTGATACGTAAAATCGTCGTAAATTATAATTAAACTAGTGTGTAGTAAGTTTTAGTAACATATATCAAATAACTGCGATAAACCTACCGTACAATAATGCAATAAACGTACGTGAGATTCACTATGTCACACAAGGTTATTTTTTTCTCTTAAGTACAATATTATTGCGTAGGAAAAATTAGTTAATTCCTCATTCTTTTACTTACTAACCGTATCATTCGCTAGTATAAAGAGGAATTGCAACGTTAAGACGCGGTCCAACCCCAATTTTAAAATAATCTACGATGCTTTACGTAAGGTTGAAAATCGCTTGTTAGATTGGACGATGTAATGTGAAAATGCGTTAATTTTGTACGTTTTCTTTATATTTTTCGATATATACTAACAGTATCGAAAAAACTGCTGGTTACTACTTTAGTACTATATGTTGGTTATGTATTACCTTAAAAATAATATAGTGTTATCCCTGAAAATTCTGAGAGTTTGGACGTGAAAATTTATTTTTATGCACCTATTTAGGATTTTTTTCTGCAAAGAGCGAGTAATATTTATGAATTCTGTTCGGTTATTACTCTTTGCCTGTTCCTTTTCTAACCTAAGTTTATTTTTCATAGATTATTATCGAACTGTTTCGTTACACTCGATATTTAAAGATTCTTTTTCTCCTTTTAAGAGCGTGCAATATTTATCTTACAAGGAATAATTATCTCTTTTTATCATTTATAATAATAAAATGAGATAATTACACAATAAAATAAAATCGAATGAAAATGTCAAATTAAAGATAAAATTAGAGTTACTTACAACTAAATTACGAAGTACATATAAAATAGGTCATTATGAGTAAATTAAATTAAACATTACCTACATTACATTAATTATAATCGATGACATATAAATTGCAATTATAACGAGAAAGTTAAACTATTTGTAATGTTTCGAAGAGAATTGTATTAATTTACTAAGGAATATTATTTAAAACAGATGTATCATTCATAACATCATTAATTTTGTAATAACATTTTTGTAAAATATGTAATCAAAGAATTTACCTTCGATATCATAGGTACATTTCTGCCATACATTCATGCCAATCGAAAGATCATTCAACCCTTTGCGATAGAACTCTGGGGACCTTGACTCTACAAAACTGTGTGTACATATTTTGTACTGCTCCCTTAGAAGAACATGTTCGGTGCAAAAAATTGTCTAAATCGCGGAAAAAAATTGTAGTCCGTTGGGGCGAAATCCGACGAGTATCGAGGATGACAGATGGTTTCTAACTGCAGGTCTTGTAGTGTTAAAACTGATTGTCGAGCAGTGTGAGGTCTTGCGTTATACCATGAAGCAATAATGGTGAAGACCGATTATTGCGATTTTCGCCATCGTTGTTCCGAATTAGGTACAATAGACATCTGTTATTGCCTGACCGGATCTGAGGAAGCTATAGTGAATTGCAACATGTAACCACAAAACCGGCACCATAACTTTTCTATTGGATATATGGTCTGTGTTTCTATGGGAGAGAATAGCTTTAGGGCATTGTTGTGGTGTTTGACATTGAGGTCAACCAATGCGTTGTACCACCATCTTCTTCAATTCGTTTTCATAGTTGCTGGTCTTCCTCGTGGTTCATTCTTCAAGTGTAAGTTTCCACTACGAAAGCAGTTAAATAAAAAACGCACTGTGCGCTCGTTAACCGTTTCCTCTTTAAATACAGCATTGATATTTCGAGCAGTTTCTGCTGCGTTAATCCCACTTCACGTTTCCATCTTCACATTAAAAACCGAATGTAAAACAATTGAAAGTCAAACAATTAAATGCACTGTATTTTTTAATTTAGAATTTAAGCGCACAACCTCCATGTGAAAAAGGTTTCACTCTGAAATTGATCACTATGAAGGTTTAAAATTAAATCTACTCTAAGTAGCTAGCGAGATATATCGACATTTTCATATTTAAAGCGGTTTCTTCTTCCGTTTCGGGTTGAAACTATGGGTTCTTGGGGTCCAGATGCATGGCGTTTAGTAAAGGAGCTGTCCAGACGCCTCAAAGAAATTACAGGTGTAGAGAGAGAGAGAGAGAGCTGGTACTTAGCTCGGGCAACATCAGTCTGGCTATTCAACAAGGTAACGTTGCCAGCTTTTTGGGCACTCTATCTGTAGACAGGGACTTAAATGCTGTTTTTTATCTGTAATATATCTATAATTTAGAAATATTTTAGTGATTTAGTTTTATTGTAATAGGTAAATTGATTTTATATTATTAATTTTGTACTTAGGTTATCATTTATTTATTGTTGGGTGTTATAAAAAATAAAACATAATTTCCTACTTATTACCTTTAAAGCCCCATATTGTAACATCACCTTAAACACTATTAATATACATTATGATATTAACAGCTACTAAGTATATACGAACATTAGTTAGCGTCGCGTTCATCATCTATTTTTAGCAGAATATAAAGTTTTGATCGGTCGCTGGCGATCCATGTTAACGCCATTCAGCTACGGTTCAATTGCAGTTGGAGTAAAGTTTAGTAGTGGGATCGGTCCCCAGTTCGGAAGCAACTGAAAGTGTTGTACACGGCTCAGTGCACGTCCCAGTTGGCCGGGGCATGGAATAAGGGCATGCGAAAGTGGACGGACGACGTTGCATACTTAAGTTTCGAGGCACGACGAATTGTTCCAATGGTGAAAATCTCGTCGGAATTCCACGTGAGCGACGATGTTTAGGACATTGTGGCATTTTAAGACGACTCTAATGAAATTGACTGAGACCTGATAATAAAATTGACATTAATTTTTCGGCGATACTCGTAGTGCCACGTTGTAACGCCATAGCCGAATGGGCCGGTTATTATAAATGCTTAAGTTTATATATTATGTACCTTATTCCAAATCATGGGTCGGAAACTAGATTAATCTGGACTATACTTAACGAGCTTTTTTGGGTGAATACTGGAATATACATAGTATTGAATTAATATGTTTATAATTAATTAACTGTTTGAAGAATTAGATTTTAATTTATGGTAATACTAGAAAATAGAGTAAGTATTCGGTGGTAGTGCCACGCTGTAACCTCACAGCCGAATGGGCCGGCACGACCGGGGAAGTACCACACTCCCACATAACACCGACGTGAAGTAACTCAGCTTGCTATTGCGTTTCGTCGGTTTGTGGGAGGTTCCGGAGGCCCGATTCCCCCTTCCCCAAACTCCTTCTCCTTTCCCATCCCTCTCCACCCTCCTCCTTCTACCTCTTCCTTCCTATCTTCCTTCCTCAAAAGTTGGCAACGCACCCTCGAGCGATGGGCGACGGTATCCCTTTCCATCATGTGAGCCGCTTGCATTAGATTGCTGTGGGCCTAGCACGAATAACTGCGTAAGTGTACACGTTCACGTGAAACAGTACAAACTATGTCTATGGCAACTGTGACACAGATAATTCGTTGACGCTTACGATACGAATACTTTTTCGCAAATTGTTTGTGACGCCAATATAATGTAGTTAGTGGAATCAGCCCCCTGTAATTACTACATCATCATCATTGTAAAACCCAATGTTTAATTGGCTTAAATATCGTCATGTATTTTCTACTTATTTTATCCATTTTGGTAAGCAATATATTGCCTTTACTTAAACTACGAGCATATTATTTAGATAGATATTCTTCTCCTTAATGCCATGTTCTAGTAATTGGTGTTCAATAATAGGGTTTGTATCCACGGATTGTGGGTGGCATATTTAATAGTTTTAATGGTTATTTAAACGCCAGTTTCTCGATAATATAATAATAAAAAATACTTTGTTTTGTGCTAAATAAATATGTTTTGAAATACTAGTCGAATAGCAATAGGTACCAAAAGAAAATCCTGAACTACAGTGTTTCGCCTATCTTGATGATATCGTTATTGACAGTGAATGACAATCATAAGTAGCAAGGGTAAAATGTATGTTAATTATTTTTAAAAATTATTTCTATTATTAAACCTTAAATTTATTTTTCAAAATTATGTCAAACTTCTATCGGTAGTAAGGAAAACTGTGGATGGATAGATTATTGGGATTGTATATATATAAAATGACATTTTTTTACCAAAAAAATTACCTGACTTCAAAACTAAAAAGTTTCAAATAACTAGTCGAAGTCACGCGCACAATATTGTGGTAGTAGGAATTTTGGAAATATCATGGTACTGACTTCGACAAGTATTTCACGCTTTTAGTATTGAAGCCAGATAATTTTATTCTACTGTACATTAGACTTCTATATACACTTCTATAGTATTGTAGTTTAACATCCCAGTCTATGTACTTAGCACCTACAATGAGAGCTACGATTAAGTTAATTCGCTACAGTCATTGATATGTACGCGTACTTAGTAGGTACTAGTATTAACACAATTGCATACTGCCAGTAAGGCCTTGATAAATCTGCTATTAATTTACTCATGTTTGTATTGACCGAGGAGCGAGCGAAGCCAGCGAAGCGTTTCTGCTTTGACTCGCCAAATTGAATTTCATGTGTTTGTTAGGTTGTCCGTATGTTCGTTGGGTTGTATGTTGGTATTCCTGTACAGGTCGCATTTTTCAAACAATCTTGACGAAACCTTTCTAATTTACGAATTTTTAGTCGGCGGTGATTTTTGAAAGAAAGAAAGAAAAGTTTTTTATTGCCACAAAAGATACAATAATAACAAACAATGTACCCAATATTTGTAACAATAGGGCAATAAGGGGTATGCTCAGCGCATGGCTGCGTAGACACTTAAGTCTATGCAAGTCTGATTTTCAGCACACTCCTTTTCTCGAAGTAAGATGTTGTTCGAGTGCTATTAGAGTTGCGGGTTACATATACGATATTTAATCATAAAAGCTGTTCTATAGTACATACATATAGAATACTTTGTATTACAGGTAAATAGAAATTATATTAGACCATGCTTTCAACAACAAGCTGCAGTCGGATTCTGCACTACGTATGTGATACAAATCACAAATAATAAACTATATAAACAAAAGAAAAGCAAATAATTTTAGTGGTGGCGTGTGGGGTACTTTGCCTAAAAAGGGGGAAGTTTGCTACGGTGCTATTAACCGACTGATTTTGATAAAATTTGGTACACTCATTAGGTGCCTGACTTTAAAGAGGAATATGAGCAAAATTTGGTCGAGGGTGTCGGAGATAGTAGGTTGTGAAGAACTGCGAAAAATTGCCGCTAATAAGAATATGTGCTCGCGAGGTCTTCTGTTCGCACAACTACTACTTTCATCTTTGACACTTGATAGACCTGTTTAAATGCTGTCTGTCTCTCTTGGTAGGTAGTGATGATGCGGTAGAAGGCAACTGGATCTCAAGGATTACTGACCATTACATATATAGATAGAAAACTCTTTATTTGACACTATAATAAAATATAAAAGAGAAAAACATATGATGGAAAAAATATAACATAGTTGTACAAAAGGCGGTCTTATCACTTAAAGCGATTTCTTCCAGACAACCTTTGAGTAGATAGAATAGCATTTTCAGGGACAGTGGTGAATAGTATCAGCGTAAGTATAGACAATATTGAATAGGTACATGTACTTAAACTGATTACTACAAGCCTAATATAATACAATATAAGAACATATAAAATAATTATAATAAGTGTCAAAAATAGATTTGAAATTTTAGCAAACACCAATCTGTGACAGATGTAATTTTTTAATTCGATCTTTAAAGATATTTAATGAGGGAGATACGTACTGAAACTGGCAAACTATTCCAAAGGTGAACTGCCTGCACGGTAAATGACGCATTGTAGAACGATGAAGAGTGAGAAGGTGTTTTTAGCGTCAGTGTTCCTGATGATCTCAAAGGCAGAGAATTTTCTAAGTAAAGAAACTGAAAACGTTCTTTAAGATAGCCGGGGTGAATGGATTGTACAATATATTGTACAGCAGGCTCAGCACGTGAGTTTTCCGACGAAGACGTATAGGTAACCACTTGAGTTTATGACGAAATTTAAATGTCAATTGCCTATTTGATATTTCGTCATCAAAACGTCTATCGTAATCCATTATTATTTGATGCTTACTATATTGACATGGTGGTACCAAATTTAATGATAAGGTTTAAATATGACTAGGTACTTTAAGAGGTGGGAGTAGGGCCCCAGATTCTTCAATTAACGCGACTGATCAAAGAATTACGTACAAAACTAAGAAACTGCTTCTTAATTTTCGAATTGCCAGAGTGACAGTGACCTAGTGATAACATCAAGATCCGGGTTGAAGTCATAAAATGAATCCACTGTATTATTTGTGTTGAAACCTTGTATTCCTTACTAAGATCGAGTGATGTACCAAATAACCGTAGTTTAATCATCCTCCAATGAGGTCTAACTACTGTAGTTGACAACTCACCGTTCAGAGTACAAACAACATCCGGTCCCATTACCGCATTCAAGCTAATGAACAAGCTATTGATGGTCATCGGTTTGCTCTTGAATTTTGGGTAGTTATTAATGCAATGTTTCTGACGATCCCGTTTTTCTTTGTTGGTCTTTCTAGGCTATGTTTGTGGGATGATAAATATTACTCCTCGCCGTGTTTTGGAAGTTTGTCATATTGAGTTTATATATTGTGTGTACATGGCGCTCATTTATATTAGGTACTATAACTGCGCTCCGCGGTTACACCCGCGTGGTGATGGATGATGATGATGAATTACCGTAAAAATAAAATGCCATATATATGTTACTCAGGCATAGTGTACCTTTCTACTGGTGAAAAAAATTTTTGAATCGGTTAAGTAGTTTTATCGTTTATCTATTGTAAATTAACAAACAAACAAACATAAAATCTTTCCTCTTTATTATAAGAGTCGATAGAAAGAACACTAAGGTACGAATAATGTGGCCTAGTTTGTACCGGCGTTACCTACTTACTATACTATACAGTATAGGATTTTTAAATATGAAAATGAGAAAAACAACGCTTATATCCATATTTTTGTACGTTCGTTTGTATGTCAAAATAACGTAATCTACTTTCGATGCTGACCTACTAAAGGCTTCTCCCCTGCGACCTACACAGGACTGCAATTTATGTAATAGTAAAAAGAAAGCCGAAAATTTAGTAGTAAAAATATTTATTGTTTAATAATATTCACAATAATGTGCATAATAATCCATAAACATTCATTTAAAATCGTTCAAGTCAATTTATCATCGTCTATTTGCTAACAAGTCATATTTGAATGAGATGATAACCCTGCAAAATTGTGACTCGGCGATGTGTAAAATTACCGGCAGAGGCATTATATTTAAACGTCTTGTTATTTCATCCGTAAATGTGTTTTTACTATATAATTTATAAGCGATGACACAAGGATATAGTATGGGTTATATTTAAAAACATTCTTTGAAAAAGGATATGGTTACGATTTATCCTATAATATTATGCTTTCACAGTATAAATGGCAACGATATTATTTTGCTATGTAATGAACTATTTCTCTAACAAAAGTTCAATCCTAAAGACACTTTTTATCTTTAATTGAGTAGTTCAATTAACAGTCTAGATATTTGCAATAAAAAAAATACGCAATATTTGTCCTTAACTTTAATCTTTTTAATATTATTAAATGACTGAAATCTGGGCGACTCATCAAGCAGGTTTGAAAAATAGATTTACTTCAAAAAAATATAGGTCCATTGTTGTAGGAAAAAGAACTATTACAACCAGAAGAAGGCATGCCCTCATTGATTTATATACCGCATGCCGTAGAGAAATTAGATTAAAATACCTTGTGGAATTAAAATGTTACGTTCCGGGTTGATGATAGGGGTTCTTATATTTTACTGGACTTATGGAATATTGATCGTGATACCACACGACAGTACAATTCTCCTACACATCATCAATCAGCGGCTCCATCACTATCTTAGAAGCCAGATACCGGAAGAACAGGCAGGATTTGTGAGAGGTAAAGGCACAAGGGAGCAGCTTCTCAATATCCATCAAGTCACCGAAAAGAGCAGGGAGTTTAACTGCCCGGTTGTTTTATGTTTCATAGACTACACCAAAGCCTTTGACTACGTGCAATGGGAAAGTTGTGGAACTCCTGAGCATCTCATTGGCTTGATACGATGTTTATACATTGAGAATCGTTCTTTTGTGAGAATTGGCACCGATTGTTCTTGTAATGTGTTCGAAACCAAAATAGGAGTGCGACAATGCTGCATCCTATCCCCGGCCCTGTTTAATATATATGAAGAGTTTATAATTCGAAAGGTGCTCGAGACTTGGGATAAGGGATTTCCGATAGGCGGAAAACGGATCACGAATCTCAGTTATGCCGATGACACAGTCCTCTTGCCGACGTCTGTGGAGGATATGCAGGAGCTGTTTCAAAGACTTGAGACCGAGAGCAGCAGCATGGGTCTCGCAGTAAACAGAAGCAAGCAAGACAAAGCTGATGGTAATAGATCGTGCCGAAAAACTGCCCAGCACAATTAAGATCATCCCAGGGGTTGATATTGTTGACCACTACGTATACCTAGACGCACTAATACACAATGATGGCAACTGTGCACCGGAGAAGAGAGCGTATTGGTATGGCTAAGGATGCGATGACCCGACTTAATGTCATATGGAAGAAGAGGGGCATTACTATTACCACCAAGATCCGGTTAATACGCGCTCTAGTATTCCCCATATTCTTGTACGGCGTAGAGACATGGACGATACGAGCCAGAGAAAGGCAAAGGATCGATGCATTTGAGATGTGGTGTTGGAGGCGGATGTTGCGGATACCATGGACCGCCAAACGCACCAATGCATCGATCCTTTCACAGCTTCGTGTTCGGATTCGTCTCTCCACAATTTGCCAACAGCGCATACTGACCTACTTTGGCCATATAGTTCGAAGAGGTAACGAGAGCCTTGATAGACTTATCGTGGTGGGGAATAAGGCGGGCAAAAGACCCCGCGGGCGATCCCCAACCAGATGGAGCGACCAATTGAAACAGCCTTCCTCAATCGAGTTTTGTTCAGTTGTCAGAGACGCGATAGATAGGCACCGATGGAAGCAGATCATACGATCTCGGTGTACACCATCCACATCCACCGATAACCGCGATCCTCAGTCATGACGAAACGACCACAGAGAGATGGAATATTGAGATCTTGTGGCTCGCAGTTGGCTATAGTTTTTAACAAAACTACATTGCGGTTAGAATACAATTTTTAAATATACTCGTATATATAGAATTACGTAACTCAAATCTTATTCCATTGAAGAGTTGCATGCCTCAGACGGGCAGACGGTTGCCTTAAAGTATATTATGTATAAGTTGTAATCCTTTGTATAAGCAAGCTATATAGCGCGCCTTAGTAAGTAAAACTGCAAGCAACACATGTATGAACAGTACAGTCGCAAAACAACCCGATAATATTGTGTCAGCGAGCAATATTTTATTTGTTTTGTGAATATAATAGTTAAATATGCAGTGCCAGGGTGTAAAACGACTCCCGGAAGCAAAATAAAAGGAATAGTATACTTAATTTTTTCATCGTAGTATCATCATCTAATAAAGCACTATGCCAAAGATAAGTATGTATAAAACATTTGCTTACGATCAAAACAAACGGAAGTGGACCACTTCTACTATTTCTCAACGTTCAACAATCTATCCCGTTGCAACTGCAATTCGACTTTTGTTGTCATTCGATTATTACCCAAAAAACCATTCTACTATTTTTATACACAATTTAGAACGAAAATTTATAATAAACATTTATAGACACTAGGTACTATATACGAATATGAGTTAGCGTTACGTTCATGACCCATCGAGTAAACTTAATATTAAGTTTGGATCGATCGCTGGCGTTAAAACAGAAACGTAACTGCCATGCGATTCTCTAATGATTCGTCGATGCGCTCGTCGACGAGCTCACAGATGTCAAATACTTTGAGATATCGCCTTTGTACATAAGGTTGTTTTTCCAACGTTTCTTGTAATCTCGTCATTTGTTTCACGGATTTTGTCAAAGATGCAACGTTTTTGCTCTTAGAGAATTGCACGGCTGCATTTGGACTTTCAATAGTAGATTAAGAAAACGTATATTTCAGCTACGGTTCGATCACAGTCAGCGCACTCTATAGCTCGATTATGTATACTCTAAGAACCGTGCCCTAAGAAGCAGGGTTCCTTTTGACCCCTTGCGTAATACGGAACCCTAACAACACTAAAACTATCTAGAACTTTCTCACTACCCATCCCTTTATCATGAGAATCCGACGTTCTCACAGCCTGATAACCGCAAGGAAACATCGTACTGTCATTATGTAGTAAGTACTGACCCGAGTACACAGTTACGGTTGGTAATTACGTCTATATGTCACTAGTACATGCAACAATGTGCCGCGGGTTGAACACGTAATGTCAGAGTTGTAAAGAACGCAGCCAGATCATGTAACTGTGTACAAATAGGTCGCAGGGCACGTGAGAGAGTCTAGAACAGGAAAAAACCCAGTTTATTGCTAATTTTATGAAAATTGCACAGAAAAATCGGAATACAACCATACCTTTTGATCATTTTCAACACATTTGCTCGTAAAGTTATATATATATATACCATACAATAGGCCATATACCGAGCTAGAACACCCGCGTGCTTAATACAATTATAACCTAATGTATGAAAGACTTATACCTACAAAGTTAAATTAGCACCTTACTGCAAATTATAGGCGAGCAAACAGAGCATTATCCATTTACAACCTACTTACTACGCGAACGAAGTCGCAGGCAGTCGCTAATATAAAATAAATATGTTTTATAAGTAGATATACTTATTTGTATTTGTTCTTTATTTTCTAATTTAGATTTTGTTTGCTTTTTTACTATTTTAGATTAAAATTACTTAATGGTAAAGCTAAAATTATGAAATCGTTCCTAATTATGCTTTTTGTGAAGTGACTATGGACGTTAGAATTGTTAGACGTTAGAAAGAGATTCGAATCGAGGGTATTTATAGGCCCTAGATTAACTAATTAATTAATTAATTTGTAATATTAATTAATTAATATTAATTATATTTATCGGTTCCTTCTAGGCAAGCGTGCTCAAACGTAGACATCATCGTTTAACATCAGGCGTGATGGTAGTCAAACGCAAGCCTATTTACTTATAAAAAAAAAAACTAGCAGAAGGTGAAGAAATCCATATACATTTTTGGAATAAATAAACAAAAATGTATCATTATAAAAATATAGATTCTTCATAAAAAATATTATTATTAAAATATTTACATTTGATAACTTAAAATTATAATTTGAAATGGGCTGTATGTTCACGGTGCACAAGATGCGTGAAAAAAAAATTACGCGCCATTTCCCACAATTTTCATAATATTTTTTATCATATTTGTTACTGTGTGGTGAAAGCAATTTAGGATTGTTTAGTCAGCAAAACAGGTTTACTTAAAGGTCAGCGGTCAGCGTGGGCAGCGTTCCGGAAACTTCGCGATGTCTTCTCGTCAAAAATACCACAGTGCCTCAAGAGTCTTTGACCAATGTGTGTTACCAGTGATGACTTATGGCACTGAAACATGGTCTCTTACTATATGGGCGTCATACGCAAGCTCAAAGAGGATTATGCTCGGGGTTTCTCTACGTGATTGAATCAGAAATGAGGAGATCCGTAGACGAAGATAAAGTCACCGACATAGCCCAGAAGATAAGCCAGGTGAGGTGGCAGTGGGCAGGCCACATAGCACGCAGAACAGATGGCCGATGGGGAAGGTTCTAGAGTGGAGACCACGGACTGGTAAGCGCAGCGTAAGTCGTCCACTGACGAGGTGAGCTGACGACCTGATAAAGGTAGCAGGACGACGTTGGATGCAGGCCGCTTCCAACCGGTCCTTTTGGAAATATGTGGGGGAGGCGTATGTTCAGCAGTGGACGTCCTACGGCTGAGATGATGATGATGATGACTTAAAGGTCATTGTTTGAGTTAATTTACTTTATTTTTGGTGTTTTACATAAAAATGATTCCACAGCTTACTTAATATGTGAGGAATGTTGTAGTTCCTAACTATTTGTTAGCTAAGGTTAATTGGCCATAATAAAGACCATAAATAAATAATTGGCAATTATAAAACATCTTTAAATTTACCAAATCGAAATTCCAATTTGTGATCCAAGCCACAATAAAAATATGTAAGTATAACATTTTTAATTTTCCGCTCAACGCGAGTGCTATAATAGTTATTTGTGCAACAAGAGAGCAAAGTCGTTTTTTACTGCTAGTGATGATTTTGAATCCTGCGTGTGGCGAGGGATTCAAAGGCACGAGATGCAAAAACCTTTGCTCTCGTGTAACACACGTAACTTTTCACTTCAGCAGCGAGAACACTTCCGGTGATATAATAATAAACAGGAATAGATTGAAATAACTATTTATTGTGAATCAAAAAATTAACATTGTAGGTAGAGGTACCAATTCAAAAAATTACATTTAAAGACAGGTAATTATATTTTTGCAAAATTTCCTTAGTTAGTACGATATTCCGAATGTGTTTGTCTTTGAGGTCGAATTCAAAATCGGAACTTCGAAAAGGCTGGTCTTTGTCTCTCTCTCTCTCTCTTTCTAATGGCGGGAACAAGATAGAGTGTGAATGTTTCGAGTTGTATGATTAACCCAAGGCTGAATAAGATATTCGCGGCTATATGCAAATAACAAATAAAAGTTACTTTGTCTCACTCAGTGAGCAAAATCGCATTTTGCTCTCTGATTTCCGGCAGCAAAACCTACATGTTTGAGCTACAGAAGTGAAAAAATTTAAATACGGTATAGATGAAGCAGACTTCCATTTACTATTTTATTGACCGAGCAAGCGAAGCGTCTGTTTGAGATTGGCCAAAAAAATATTTCGTCTGTCAGTCAGTCATCGTCTAACAGGATCAGGGGTTGCCTGTTTGTTCTCGGTCGCTTTTTCAATAAAACTGAGGATAATTGGCACACAAGTTCCTTGATCTATTATATTTTTTTCGGTTGATCGCAATTTTTTATTGTGAGGGAAGAGGGGAAGATTGCTGTAGCCTTATTTCCAGACATATTACAATCAAACATTTTATTATAAATAATAAACTATTTTAATAGCCCAAAGATTTGTAATTTATATCATATGTTCTCCCTGTAGGATATGTTTTTCCTATATGTTCACATTTCAGAGTCTTAATTATTTGAGATGCACACTAAGAATTTCATTCTACACAAGATTGATGAAAAGAAAAAAAAATACAAAGGGTGCAGTGGAGGGTGGAAAAGGGCGGAAGTTTGATTAGTTGTTATGTGTGAACAGCAGGGCTATTATGTGTCAGTTGCTAACAAATGTTGATTGAAATCTTGAAAAGTGGCCGCTCTATATCACTTTTGTCAGCTCCAGTCAACAACTAACTAACATTTTTGCTTACTGGAGTTGCCAAAATTGACCGCCATTTTTCAAGATTTCAATCAACTTTAGTTAGCAACTGAATTACATAATAGCCCTGCGGATTAAAATTTTTGAATTGTTTAACCCATATATACCAGATTCGACCTCCTGAGACCAAGGGAACGAGAGTATTAACTGTTAGCAGTAGCGTATAGCCTCTATTTTGCCTTAAAGTCTACATACTCGTAGATAAGACTATTGGAAAATCAAGCACATAAGCTGGTTTCAAAATTATAAGATGGCTTTGCAAAGCCAGGGAACAGGAGCATGAGCCGGTTATTGCATAGTTATAAGAGCTCGCACGGTCTACTGTACTCACAGAACCACTAATTTATTGGAAAACCTGTGGTACAGAATAAATAATAGTATGTATACTGTGATTAGTATAGTACGAGTAGGAAGTGCCATAAATAGTTATGTTGCGTAACAATACGTGATTATTAAGAAAACATTAATATCACCTCGCGTTGACGAATATGTGTTGTTATAATGAAGATAGGCCTGCTACAAACTAAAGTTAAACGTTGCTTAATTTTAAATACTTTAGCATCTATATATTGCTCAGAATAGAAGAGAATAGAATATTGTATTAGCTTTATAACAGTGTATGTTATAAAGCTAATACAAGGATGATATTGTAGTCATGGCAGAATCCATGGAAGACCTCAGTACAATGCTCAAAGGCTTCCATCGGGTTTCCCAACGGTAGGCCTTAAGATAAACATGGACAAGACGAAAATTATGTCTAATGCCTAAGTTGTGCCTACCTCAATATCAGTTGGGAACTCAGTTCTCGAAGTTGTTGACGAATACATCTACCTGGGGCAGACAGTCAAATTAAACTACCAGCTTCGAGAAAGAGGTCAATCGTCGAACCCAACTCGGCTGGGCAGCGTTCCATAAACTTCGCGAAGTCTGCGTCTAAAATACCCCAGTGCCTCAAGACAAGAGTCATCGACCAATGTGTGATGACTTATGGCACTGAAACGTGGCCTCTTACTATGGGCCTCATAAGTAAGCTCAAAGTCGCACAACGAGTTATGGAGAGGGCTATGCTCGGGGTTTCTCTACGTGATCGAATCAGAAATGAGGAGAATATAAGAACGAAAGTCACCCATATAACTCAGAAGATTAGCTAGTTTAAGTGGCAGGGCTCGTAGCACGCAGAACAGATGGTCGATAAGGCCGGAAGGTTCTGGAGTGGAGACCACAGACGGGCAAGCGGTCGTCTACCGACACGGTGGACAGACGACCTGATAAAGGTCGCAGGACAGAGGAGCTTACAAACTATGAGTTTCATATGTGACAGGTGCCCTAGATAAATCACAGTTTGGACTGTTTCACGTGAAAGACACGTAACGTTACACTTACGCAGTGTTTCGTGCTTGGCCGATAGGTATGATAGATTGCACGCCGAGGTTTTCCCTCTCCCCTACGACGAAATAATGTATTTCTTTGTAGCCTCTGCGCTACGATATAAGGTTGTTTAAAAAAGGTGTCATTAAATTTCTTAGAGGTCAGCATCGCCATTGGTAACGCCCTTGGTATTGCAAACGTCTATAGGTGACGGTGACCACTCTCCATCTGGTAGGCCGCCTGCTTGCCGGCCTCCATCTGGATACAAAAGAAGTATTGCAGCGTAGTTAAGAATAAAATATGGAATAATTGTACATTGTGCTCCAGGCGACTGTATATACTCGATACACAACCACTATCTGTTTTGTCGCCAACGCATTATAATATCAGACTATAACAGTTAGATAATAAGTAATTTTGTGATAAATTAACAGTAATATATGCATTTGCTCCACATCCTGTTTGTTTTAAAAGAGATAACATACACTGCATTGAACAAGTATGAATTGAACTGAAATTTAACTATTTAATACTTTATTAATAAGTACAATAGGCGCTCGCATTGGAGCTTGACTTGGCGATCTTAACCGATCAACAAGTTAAGCAATGCTTGCCGCGGTCAGGAGTTGGATGGGTGACCGCTAGTAACTTGTTCAACTGAGAACTTCCTACTTCGGAGGGCACGTTAAGCCGTCGGTCCCGGTTGATTGTCTTAGGACAACAGTCGTTAGACTATGTTGAAGGCCTTCGGGCGGCCTGGAAACTTCGACATGGGTTGGCCACTAGCCCCTATATCCACCAAGCTGCAAGTCTACAAGGCCCAGCTCCTATTTCTAAGAGGAAGGCTTGAGTCCCAGCTGTGGGAACAAAATGGGCTGTTTATGCGTGTTCTGCGAGTACGTTTCCACTTTTTGGAGGAGCCGAGAGAAAAAGTTTTTATCTGAAATATTTTCGAATATCTTTATTTGTTATACGATATATAAATATAATCTTTTTTTATATATTTGTTCTGTGGGGTTTCAATAATATCTTATATCTACCAGTGCGATTTGGCGTTAGTAGATAGACTATAGTAATAAACGTCCCGATCAGGTTATTTCGAAACAACAGCTGCGAAAATAATCATTTACAGTAGCTGTAATTGGGATTGAGATTCAAATGAAGTTTCGAATCTGATTTGTGGAATATGACATTGCTTAAAGTTCAAACTGCATCAGTATCACCTCGTCGCCCGCCGTCAACGCTGTACGCTGAGGCGGCACCGGTTAGTCCAATCATTGAGGGGTTTGACTATAGCAATAATTCCTCTGTCGTTTCAAAGTTTCAAAACTTTGCAGTATGATACCGTAATGTTTATAGATTACGATAAACATATTATCCAAAAAATACTCAAAAAATATTTTTGAAAAATAATCCACAAATTAAATTTAAAAAAAAAACAAATTGACGGAAGAAATTTCCTGAACAAGTTATGATGCAAAATAGGTTTATTTATGTTTCTGCCTCTTCGACATCAAAATATTCCTGAATTCCGTTTCATACCTATAAATATTTATGTAAACTATCATATGCCAAAGGAATTACGGACGGAAGAATTTTCCACCGTGACTTAGAAGCGATTTTGATGTTTAAGTGCACATACCACATAGATCTCGCTAAGCAGGCGTTAGTGCTTTATTAATCATTTAAGTAGTACAATAACATGTACAATTTGAAAAATTTAATACCGACATCCATTCTATTCAGTTATTGAAATGTAACTCAAAACTACTGGACCGAATTCGATGAAATTAAAATGGGACCACACAATGGGTTTAAATGGGATACACCAGGTTTCAAACAAAGAAAGAATTTTGAGAATCGGTTCATCCTATCGAAAGGTAACATAAAAAAAACAGTCGATTAAGTACCTCCTCCTTTTTGGAAGTCGATAGAAAAGTTCCAGGTGTTTGTTGGTCAAATGGATATAATGTTCAATAGTTATAATGTGAAAATGCACAAAAGCCTTTAAGGATTTTTTGGCTAATATTTTTATCGTAAACTACAATAAAATAAAATAAACTAAATAAACATTACTTTATCATACTGCAAAGTTTGAGCGGGAGAGGAATTATTGTCAGGGTGTGCATACAAGAAATTTGTGTGCGTTGAACTCATAAGTTCAACGCACACAACTTGTTTGTGTGGAACTCCATAGAGTTCCATACAAAGAATACTGAACGGCCCGGATTAAAGCATGCTGATACGGTGCCGGGTTGATTGGTGTGCGTTTACCTTTAAATGGATTAACGAATCTAAATTTTAATAAATTGTTTTTTTTTTGTTTCTAGAGACAAGATTAAGAACGCGGTGGAGATCCCGATCCTTACAAGATGTTGTTTCTGTTTCCCCTTACGAAAAGGCCTAATAGCATTCGCGTACACAAACTTGGTAAGTGTTATTTTAAAGTCGCTAGGTAGGTATTAAAAAAAACAGCAGGGCTATCACTGCGGACTATTTCTCCCCTTGGAGAGGAAAGAAATCCTTTCCACCGTGACACTTTTACCTCCCTTGCGAGCACTGCAACGCCAGAGGATAGTTTATCCACGTGGATAAACGGTGGGAGTAGCGTTCTCTATGGTTTTGTACTTCATAGGTATTTAAAGCAAATTTAACAATAACGCCACATGGGTCTTCAATATTATATCGATCGAAACATGCGTAGTATATCTCTTTAGATTGCGCATTTATTTATTTATTTCTTTATTCATTGTAAAGTAAAAATAAATAATAGTTGTTACTTAGGTATTTCACAGAATGTAGATAGGAAAGTAATACAATAATAACCTTGATATGCACCGGCAAACCATTCGTATGGTTTCGAGGCTGCAATGCAATATTAAGCTCCTCACATAAATACAATGTCATTTCTTTGTTGCCATGTATCTCAGTTGCTAACAAATATTGATTGAAATCGAAAAAAATGGCGGCTCTATGTCACTTTTGTCAGCGCCAGTCACAGACCATATAACCACTATGGTCTGTGGCGCCAGTCATCAACTTACTAACATTTTTGCTTACTGTAGTTGCCAAAACTGACATAGAGCAGCCATTTTTCAAGATTTCAATCAACATTTGTTAGCAACTGAGATACATAATAGCCCTGCCGGTGTAATTTTCTTTCCATTGTTTCCATATCCCGCGACAAAATATGATTATTATAATATGCGCGAGACATTTTCGAATGGAAATTAACTTTTATCATCTTCAAAGAAGGTGATAACTTTTCTCCATGTTATGTCAATCGGAGATAATTATATCCACGTTTCTACGAGTCCGTGCTCTATAGCGGGAGTAGCGGGACATATTGTCTACGAGATACGTCAAAAGGAAACATTTTATCTCTTTCCCCGGTTGCCGTGCTCTGTAAGGTGGAGAAGACAATTATTTCCACTGGCAGGTGGCTAAAAACGGTGGAAAGACTATTTTTCTCCGCCGCGTGCTATTAGACCTGCAGTATAGCTGGTTTCTTTCTATCACAGGAATACCATACAAGAGTTTTATACGCATAAGGCATCAAAGATCTATCTATCACTTGGCAAACTATCGATATATATGTAGACCAGCCGTTATAGACAATTAGGAACCTATATAACTTATGGTACAGAATTCTTTTAGGCATCAACGAGAGAATAATGTCAATTAGTAATTCCACCAATTGCATAACCATTTGGGTTGGTTAACATTCTCAAAAACCAAATAAATATTTATATAATATGTATGTATACTATTTTATTCAAATAAAAAATGGGTCAACCTTTGCCAAAAACATCGTTGCATTGAACATAATTCAATTACTTTATGTAGGATGTCTCGCAGTATCCCTCCATTTGCTGTATTTTAAACTTAAATCGCTTTATTATAAAACGTAAACTACAGATAATCGCTTATATTATATAATATAGACTTTAGAGCATGGTTTAGGAACATTTTGTATGGGAAATTCCCTCGTGACAATCAATAGTCCTCTTTTTAGGCCGTATATGCGATGCGATTACGGGTATGTTTTTAAGTCTTGACGTCTAAATGTCCATATGAAAAATAACCTAAGTTTGTGTTGTTGTGGCGTTAAAAGCTCCAGATATATTTTGCAATTATAGATAGAAAATACACGACGAGAATCGAACCTGCGTCTTCCGACAATCCGTGTCAGACGCCATGACCACTACGCTACCGAGGCACGCCGTCCGAGCGTCTATTTTTAACTCTTATGATTTTAACCTTCGTATGAGGTAGAAGCGACATCTATTGAACATCTTGACAGCATTATCCTAAGTTCAAACGTTCCAGAAACTTGAGATAACTCTCGAATATACTATGATACTAACTAACTAGGTCAGTACTTAATAGGGTTAGCTGATATAATCTACAAGGAATATACATACAATAATGAAGTATATTTCTTGTAGCTGATCTCGCTCGTACTATACATTTTCATCATGTACTATGATGGTATAGGTAACAAACACGTTCGTTTACTTATGTTGTAACTTTGTCGGTTATATGGCAATCGAGATATTGCGCCGGAGCTTTTGCCACTTGTTGGTCTCAATAACTAAGTTCAATTAGTTAAAGCGGTTTGTTTGTAAAGCATTTGTCTCCACAGAATAAGTCATTCTTTTATGGGACAATGTATACGATTCTATAATAAACTTACCAATGTTATCCGAGATTTGCCTATTAATATGTTTAATATTATTAAAACTAAACTCTGTCAAAAAGGTTATTACAAAGTTTCGGATTACTTGGACGATAAAACAGCTTGGGACTGATGATTGATTTGATTTTTAAAGTTATTTATTATTATAGACACACTTTGTACAACTTAGCGATAGAAACTAAGCTACAACTATCCTTAAATTAGTTCGTTTTACACTAATTTAAGGATAGCTGTAGCTTAGTTAGCTTGGGACTGATCACTCCAGGATCTACCTACTCAAAGTGTAGCGTGTCCCTATATTATGGTATCTTTTGTAAGGTAACAAATAAAATAACAAAATTGAAAATAACCTAACCTAACCTAACCTATACCTACTTGTGCTCTTACATTATCCAAGTCTTCGAAGATATTATATAAAATAGCTAGTTAATGTGATTAATTTTGTGTCAATTATCACTTTATCTAAATTGAGTAGATATTATATATAATGACCAGTCATTATGTATAATACTTATTTAATCACTATGGCTGTAACATATACATTAAGAAATTGGCGATAGAAAAATTTATAAAGACAAGCCCGCTGAGTTTCTTGCCGGATCTTCTCAGTCGTTGTCGCGTTCCGATCCAGTTGTAGATTTAAGTAAAAATATATGTAAAATGACAATTTGTAAGTGCCTCCAAAGGCCTTTACATATTAATAGATTTGAATTGATTTAAGCCACCAGGCACATAATAATGGCGGCAGATCATAATGATCGTCTTTTATCTTGTCGTTTCGCCACATCCACCGAAGTTAAAGGTCGCGGTTGGGACACCGCTCGCAGCATTGTAATTAGTGTTGGGCGGTAAAATAGTAGTGATGAGCCATGGCAAACTTTACAGTTATACAGTGTACAATAAGTCATAGTCCATTTTAAGACAAAAGAAAAAAAAATATAAAATTGATAGCGACATCTGTGGGCCTAGCACGAATAACTGCGTAAGTGTAACGTAAAGTGTCGTTCAAAGAAACAGTATGAACTGTCATTTATCTAGGGCAAATGTGACACAGACAATTCATAGTTTGTACGCCAAAGCGTGACGCGTTGACGTTTACCATAGGAAAACTTTTTCGCAACTAGTTTGTGCTTTGGCCTCTGGACATGGGCAAAAAGCGTGCGATATTAATCGCAATTAATGAACTAGGTTTGCACCTAATGTCAGTAAAGGTAAAGATTTATAATACCTAATAAAGAAAAATAGGTAATATTTTTTAAAATGGTACCAATTAATATATAAAATACACACACGTGTACATAATAAAAAACGAAAAGTGGGCTATTAAAAATAATGACTTGGAGACTAATGTCACAATCATCAGCATACGTTATGGCAAAACTTGTAAAGGGACAAAATCGACTCAGCTATATACAGTACCAAATGCAGTAGTTTCATATAGTTATATCGTTTAGCTCATCCGTGCATCTGATTTAGTACCTACATTACTGCAGCGGCCAGCAAAAGACTTACGTAAGTAACTGTGCCTCGGCCCACACATTTACACGTTCCTCCATCAATGCCTAGTTGTAGCCAAAGCTTTGAGAGTACTTTTCTCAAACAACGCGTGGAAATTAAAACTAAGTAGTACCTAGGGAAAATATTTTCGGATGAGAATTTGGTCTTCATTAAGTATTCCGATGAACAAAATTTTCATAGTTTTTCAAATATTTTTTCTTTTGTATTTTGGCGGTAAAAAGTTTCGTTTTCAAAATCATTAACAAACAAGAAAAGTCTATAGTTATTCTCGCGTGTTCATTTGTTTTTTTTTGAACAGAGTTCTATTTGCAAGCCAGTTCGAAAATTAAATAAAACCTTTGTTAAATTACTCCTTGGTTGCCATGCTTCGGAGTAAAATATCGTTCCAGTATAAAATTACACGCAACATATAAACATATACCTATGCATGATGGATTAATTTGGCCGGCAAACCACGACAAATAAGGATTTTCATTCAAGTTTTAATTTGCCGTCCGCTGCTCGCATGTATTATTTGGCCAATACAGCAATTTGGATTTATCTCGAAGAAGGTTGCCAAATTAATACTCAAATTTTCAAGCAATTTGAGAAATAGTACATTCTCAAAAATGGCATGTAATGTTGCCATACCATCTCTAAAAAGTATCCAGAAAGTGAACTCTACCGGAGGCTTATTCACAACTGTCCAGTAAGAATCGAGATTTTAAATTTGGAATCTCCTACTGACCAGTAAGTAAGTATGTTATTTACTTACTGCACAGTAGGTCATCCTCTTTAGATCTGCTTAGAAAAGAAAACATTTTACCAGACACAGATTAGAGTTTAGCCATTATAACATGGTTATAAGAGGGAGGCTCCAAATATATATCTATATCTCTTTTTGGTATGTCATTTTATGAGATAGACATATTTTTGGAGCCTTAAACAGCCATTTTATAGTCTACGACACTTAACGCGACGCAGAAAAAGTATGCACGATGCGTTTTGTACTTAGTAACGTTGTAGAAGTATAGTGTGGAACTTTATGTTAGTATTTAGTAATTTCAGTTTATAAATCATGTTGGATTAAAACTATCCATTCTTAAATGTAGATTTGAAAAACAATAATTTACTTTTTTTTACTATAACATTCGTGTAATCTATAAAAAAACAATGTTCAAAACTAAACGCAAACTTTTTAGTAAAAATAAACCGGTTATATACGATTATAAACCAGTATCGAACTACGAGTATTTTAGTAAAGTTTTAGTGAAGATCAACATTTCATTCATTAAGATTCATTGTTATTTAGCTACTGTTACTAGTAGTAGCAGTATTTAGTACTGTTTATAATCAAAAAGTTTGGCAGTTCCTACCTCGGTAGTTTGAGTAAATTATGGAATGCTCTGCGGGTGTACGTTTTCCTTGCAACTATGACCCTGGGTATTTTAAGCGGGCTGTGAAAAGCATCTCTCAGGTCATAATAGGGGTGGCGATTAACTCGGCTTACGGCTGCATTTCATCTCCGCTTTCCATCAGATGAGAGGGAGTCACACACAGATGTACCATTATAAAAATAAAACTACATATTATAATTCCAAGGTCAACCGAATAAAAAAGTAATATTGTAGATTCAGGAGATATATCAGCAATTTGGCCAAACCAGCCCACTGCATTTTGATGAATTCAAATGACCGTTGTAACATTTAATTCCAGGTGCTGACTGTCATAGTTACCTCCTGCCTCTCGTACTACATCTCCATCATCAGGAACTCCACAGAGGTGGATCAGGCGGAACTGGCTTCGGAGTACGTGCGTCTGATCGTGGACACTGCAGCATTGATATTGGAAGTCATCTTGAGTGTCACGTTTCTAGTGGCTTTGCATAAGGTAATTCAATCATCATCTTTAGCATTATCAACCAGAATAAGTCCACTGCTGAACATATGCCTCCCGCATGCAACTATACTCACCCTATATATAGGTGGACCGACGGCCTTGTGAAAACCGCGGGAAATCGCTGGATGTAGAAAGCGAGTAGCCGGTCCAAGAGGCGTATTGTTGTGCGTTCGCATAGGTCCTTCGTGAGCGTTTTTAGCGTTATTTTCGCTACAAGGGGCGTTCGAATTGGGAATCTGTGGGTGAAAATGTCGTTCATGTCTCTTTTTGTTCAGCGTTCGGAAAGCTAAAAAAGAGGAATTTTTGCCACCAAAAAGAGTAATTTTTGACCCACGTTCGGAGCATGGTTGTTTGTGATCGTTTTTTGAAAGCTATGTATTTGACATCATAATCATGCGATTTAGGTCTTATGCTCAGTTGAGCGTTCGAATAGGATGTGAGCAAAAGTGGCAAAAGTTGCAAAAATAACGTTTTGAGCTTTACGAACGCTATAACAAAAGAGCCATCAATGACAATGCCACCAATGCCCTCATAAGCTAATCGAACGCACCTTTGGTAACTCAATATCCAATGTTAAAAAGGTTAAAATGAACTTTTAGAAGCTTATAGTGTGAGTTATAAAGTATCAAGATATTTGTTGGACTTTACAAGGACTGCTGAGTTAATGAAAACTTTCGATCCCTGCTAATGTATATCCTAAATAAATATTATAAATGTGAAAGTTTGGATGTATGGAAATTTGATAGTCGCAAAAACGGCTGAACGGTTTTGGATGAAATTGAAGTTGAGATGTTTTGCATCCGGCTTTAACCCTTTGTGCCCCAGAGACGTACATATACATCAGTTTCGTTCGTAAAAATATTTTGTTTTTAATCCTTTGCGTCCCAGAGACGTAAATATACGTCAGTTTCAGTCAGAAATCTTTTGTTTTAATTATCTCGGTATAGGATATAAGGAACCATAGTTTGCTTAGTACTACTTTAATCCCGACTCAACGGGTAGTTCCCGAAGGATTACGATAATCTTATTCCACGCGAACGACGTTAGGTGTATAAAATAGTATCACATATATATACAGCGTGTTAATTGAATATTCAGTTCGATCAGTATGGGCAAGTATACGAAATGCAAAGATCTGTTCTTAGGAACCATGTAATCGATTTTAAAGACAAGAATAACTATATATAAAATAACTAATAACATAGATTTAAAAAAAACTCATACTCCAATCGGAAATCGAACCCGGTCTAACAACAGTTGGCGAAATTCTCCCCATCTCTAGACCTTTCCACTATAGTGCCATCGTAGCTATAAACGTTAGATAGAAAATTCTTTATTGCACAAAACTAAAAGTACATAGGTGAACTTAATGCTAATAAGCATTTTCTTCCAGCTAACCTTTGTTTGATATGGAAGTGCGTTTGGTAGTGCTTTATTTAAAACTTGAGAGTTTCTATAGAACAGATGTTTTAGGTAGAAAATTAATAAATAATTAACTATTTATATACTATAACTTTACATATACACACATATAAATATACATATATTTATATGTGTATATATATATATATGTGTGTGTGTGTGTGTGTGTGTGTATATAAGATAAGATAGAATATAATACAATAAAGAAATGTCCATTGTATAGGAATTTAAACTCGTTATCTAATTTAGGATCAGCACCCATACTAAGGGCGTACACCAGAAGAGAAAGAAAACGCTCTGTGAAAAGAGGATTGCATAGCTAGTACTTTCCATGCTAAAAGAGAAAACTCTTTTCTACCTCTTAACATTGTCCGATTTCAGTAATTTATTTTTCATTGAATAATGACATTGTTTACTATGCCCGTACGTTTTGATTGTTTCAGTTTTTTTAAGTTCTAAAAAAGGAAATGTATAGTACTTTTAAATACTGAAAAAATCAAAACGTATAGTAACTTATAGTAGACAACGCCATGATTCCATGAAAAAAAACACTGAAATCGAACAATGTTAAGAGGTAGAAAAGAGTTTTTTCTTTTAGCATGGAAAGTACTAGCTTACTAAGTACTAGTAGTACTACTTAGTAGTAGTACTTAAGTACTAGTTATGCAATCCTCTTAAGTGGCTCCTATAAGCAATGGGGATAAAAACTAATACACCTACATATCATACCATCATACCATAACATGTCTATATCCTCCTCACCAGTGAATAGATCTAATAAAATGCAGACCTTTAATAAAAGTGAAACATATTTTTCATCAGATATACCGTTTACGAAATACAAAGATGGCAACGTGCTTTGACATTGTAATTTCTAAACTATGTTATGCAACGTAGAATATAAGTCTTCCTTATAAAAATAATAATTCTAAGTGTAGTTGACCATAATAATTATTATTAAAAACTAGAAAACCCTGCGAACGCCACCAGATGGCTTCGTTTTATGTAACATTTCGTTTGGCGCCATCTACTTAAAATATGGGTTTGTAGTACATGCTATGTATCTGAGATGGCGCTGTATGTGAAAAAAAATTTTCCTGCTTTTCTTTTTAATTTTTTCCTGAATTTTCTTTACTATAAACCTCACTGAGCCCGAGACCTTTCCAACGAATGCAAAACCGTGGAAATCGGTTCGTACGTTCTGGAGTTATAGCGTCAGGAAGGAAAACCCGACTTATTTTTATATTAAAAAATATGAAATCAAACAGAAAGTTAAAATTTGATGCTTGAACCGCGTGTCTCGGTGGTCTAGTAGTCATGGCTTCTGAGACGGATTGTCGGTAGACGCGGGTTTGAATCTAGTCCGAGGATATTAATTTTTCTCTCTAAAATTGCAAAGTTTGGTCTCGCGAAGCAGGTGTTAATGATTTAAAATTCATATAAGTCAAATTGTTATCTTTTCAAGTAATAGACAGAAAACAGCACATATTGTATTGTTATGAAATTCCTAGTAAAATAAATTAATAGAAAACAATGACGTAGTAGTGGCCCTATTGAGGGTTGCACCATAAAACAGTAGGTGTTGTTAGCTATTAGCTACGGAACACCATACTAAACGTGGCTAGACATGTTTTTGACCAATAATATTTTTTTTCGTCAGAAACCTTCGTGGTATTCCACTTATAAACTTATCTAATTCAACGCAATCAACTATCGGATAAAACGCATAAAATACTTACTCACAATGTAACAAAATAAGTTGTTTAATATTTGATACGTAAATTGTTCTATTTTATATAAACCAAATTAAGTAAGTGGATTGATATTTGATAAGTAAATTGTCTTAAATTTTAGAAACACGTGCTACTCATGAAGGCGTACCTGTACTTTGAGATCGGCTACTCCATCATCGGATTCATCTACAGCATAGCGTTCCTCACCAAGGAGACCGCCAGCGAGCTGTTCCTTGTCCTGTTCCAACTGAGTAAGTACATTATACCACAGATTACTGAAAAAAAATGTAAACGACAAAAACTAGTAATAATTTATCACTTACCATTCTTCATTGACAGGTAAATGGAAAAATGTTAGGTGTTTATCCCTTCTTTTGCTTGATTTACACCCATCTACAGCACATAAGGCACCACACGGCATCGTAATACGCGTACGAACGAACAGCACTATTAAAATTGAACGGCGTGCGCGCGCTTCGCTTGCGAAAACCGCACTTAATTTGATCCGCCGGCGGACCGAGACCGCTCGGCTGGGCGGTAGGCAGTTATAGCGCGCAAGTACATGGAGTGACGGAGGCCTGATTATACACAGGCTATAATAGAAATCTAAACTTGGGCGGTGACATTAAGGGCGTAACGGGCGTGAGGGAACGTACAAAGGTGCTTATAATAAAACAGGTACTTATTGTTATAAACTATGAGACAGCCAAAGTAAATAAATTAAAAAAAAACAACAAATACTATGAGGAGAATATTACAAAAAAACATTAAGAAAATAATAATTATAATCATCTAGGTGTTTGTATATATATTTACTAAATAGCACTGGTGTCATTTATATGAAAGGCTTCATTTTTTTTGCTTTCAAATATAAAGTTCTTTTATTTATTTCTACTATACAAACTTTGCAAGTTCCTTATTGGCGGAGGAATGTTATTCCAGCACTTAGTAGCAGCATAGCGAAAGCTACCCCGAAATGCGGCTGTTTTATACTTACCAGTACTGAGCGCCAACAAGCAAACTCGAGACAAGTAAGAGTTGCGAGCTGACGTCCATGATAACTTGTCGTATAAGTAAGACGACTCTTTTCATTTTGATCCATTCTGCCGTTTAAGCGTTATAAGGAAACAAACAAATATCAGAGATATTTGTTTGTTTGTTTGCTGCAAAGGCTCCAAAGAAAATATTTCAGTAGAGTAAATTAAATTGTGTTCCTCATGTACTTTCGAAGTGACGAATGTTCAAAGAGAGAGATAAAAGTTAATTAAAAAAAATCTAAGCATATTTTATGTTACAGATTACAATTTTAGCATAGTACAAAAATAGATAACCATGAAACTTATTTCGTTTCAGTGCTCCAAATCTACTTGGTGATCCTCATCTGGAGCTCCATCGTGAAGATGGAGCGGGATGGAACAGTGAAGTACTCCCGTGACAGAGGTGATCCCGCTTAAGCTAAACCACCAAATAGTCAGTTATAATTGACCTAAGAGTTTATACTTCATTCTTAATTGTTTATAGATATTATAAATAGTTTATACTCTATTCATCAACTTTGAAAACGATACGCCTGAGGTGTGCGACGGAGGGAATAGCAAAATGGAAAACTAGTACAAAATAGTGATTTGATTAATCTCGCTTCATTCCCTGTCTTGCATTATAGAATACGAGTACCTGCATTTGCGAGAACTGCTTTAAAATGCTGGGGCTACATCATCGTACGAAAATTCGCGTCGCGTTATTGCGATTAAAACTTTTTTGTTTTTTTGCACTGGTATCGCTCGTTGAAATCCAAACTAGGAAGGAACTAATAATTGAATAGTTTAATGGTACGATGATGCAAAATGTTCTAAAATTACAGAAACTTAGTATTTGTATCGTGTACGGTTACACGCGGTCTTTTGTCTACATTAGCAGCCAACTTGTTCACTTTTCTGCGTGGCCCTTTGATTTGTGCTAGTTTACCGGCAGTGTAGCCATAAGAATTCGTATTCGCCCAAAGACTTCGTGGTTTGCCGAACTACTCCGCAACACAAGTCGCGATAACGCGAATGTTTCTCCGAATCCCACTAATGTAGCCCTAGCATTCTTGTAGTTATATCTTTTAAAAGTTGATGACGTTAGATTTAAACCTAATTTTAACATATACAAGGTTTAAAAGTGATAAGTAAGAAGTCTAAGTACTTTAAGTAGGATGTGTGTATATCGCTGATAAGTACTTGACAGAAAACAAATTTGATGCGATTTTCACAACTGTGTAAACATTTCAATTCTATTAAAAGGTAATTGAAGCCGTGAGATGATGGTACATGAAGATTTAGCTTATCTCAGATGCAAAACATTAAAAAGATCTCTTTAATCATAAGGCCATATTAAATTTATATCTATATACTCTGCTCTAAGTTTTGTGGAATATTGCGTACAAACTAACACTTCTCAGATTTTAACACATTATTTTATTTGTCAAATACATTGTGTTCTGTGTCAAAGCCTAGAAAACACAGTTACGGCCGTTTTCAATATTCTATCTATCCACAGTTTTCCTTCCTTCCGATAGAAATTTGACATAACGTCCATACAAATAATGTCAAATATCTATCTCTAGTAAGGTAAACCGGCGATAGATAGGTTACTGAAAACGGCCGTAAGACAGGTACCTAATGTAAGAATTAACATAAGAAACGGGATATTTACCAGGAATCCTCGATATTTCGGCACAGTGGCATGCGCCATGCTCACGAATAAACTGAAATATCTGCGGGTAGGTGTTGTTATCAGACGTAATGGTCTACCTTCAGAATTTCATTAGAAAGAGCTCAAAATAAATACAGTATGGTAAATATCCCGTTGCTAAAGGTAATTCTTGTATCAGTGACCATGTCAGTAGGTACCTAAATCATTTAAATTCAAAATGTTTCTGCGTCCTGAATTTGTAACACGATAAACTTGGTATAGTGATGATAAGGGCAAGTCATTCAACCTTCAACAACTTGCAGTGGGACTCAGATCTCAAACTCTTTAGTCCCCATTGTTCATCATAATCGCTTGCTAAAGTGTCCTTTGTACAATAGTACTTTCACACTACTAGAGCTTAGAGAAAGAACATGCTACACTATGGTATTACCAAGAAGGACATCTCCAGAAGAGGCTTACCACGCGGGTCCACGAATCCCTAAAGAATACCATCCTACGAATGTAGTTCACACTGCCTCCAAAAGGTTTGAAAGCAGGTTCTTCTTGTCATGTCATCATCTCACTGTTATGAGCAAAAACTCCCTTGAATAACGGTTGGTTCACATTGCCATGAAATGAATATATTCGAAGTTGAACAGGGTGTCTAGATTCGAAAATTTGGTCTTGCAGGCTTATCCCTCAGCGAACAGTGTAAAGGAATCCTGCTAATCTCGTACATAAGAAATAATACTAGTTAGGTAATCTGAAAATGGGACCAAATATAATAAGTAAAATGTTTTATTACGACAAATATTTTTAATATGTAAAAACGGGAATCACTCACGTAAATAAGTCAGATCTTTCCAACTATAGTTTCAACCACATGCGGTGGTGTTTCTCAAGGAGAGTGCAGAACGCTCGCGGTTGCGTCTCACCTCTCCGAACTACTTACGTGAGGGATTCCCGTTTCTTTTTATTAAAAATGTACAAACCACGTTAGTTTTCATAATAAAATATTGTTTTTCTGCGACAGAATCCTTGACCTTGTCTAGAACACTTGTAGTGTTTGTGTAATGATCAAACTGAATGTGTTTGTTTGATTAAGAATAAAGTTTGGTTTATTTGGCTAAACATTTAAAGGTTGATAATACAGTAGTTTCGAATGAAAGGAGTTTTTTACCAGAATTGTGATATGATAGGATAATTTTGTATCATGTCGTCAATTCATTTATAAGAACTATTGTAAAACGTGTGCCTTGTTTTATAGAGCTTAAGGTATTCATAAAAATACTATTTAAAATACAAATATATTATTATATTTAAGTAATCTATCTAAAACTAAAGTAGATATCTCATAGTCTAGATGTATTCCTACATATAATGTTACACAAATTCATAGCATAACTTTAATGAATATGAGATTTGAAGCGCTCCAAAAGACTTAGTAAAATCCACGAATAGCGCACTGAAAGAAAACAATTAAAGTTAATTTATTATTAAGTTCGTTTTCTTTGCTTCTTGGGAGATTGAGATACTAACGGACCGCTATTAGCAGATTTTTTTTTACTTAACTATTTCTAACAAATTTTTTTTCAATAACAAACAGTTGTCTTGACATCTGTTGAATTACTTACACTTAAAAGGAATAAAGTGTAAAGTTGCAGGGGATTTTCATACAAACTGAATGCAACTTGTACTTTAAAACTCAGCTTGTTAATAAGAAAAAGTTTTCAGATTGCATTTTGGTACACGTTTATACGTGTGTACGAAAATGCTCTCTGAAAACTTCTATTATCTCCGAAATCTTCAATCCACGATTGAAATCATGGTATCAATATTGACTTTAGTTTAGCGGATTGATTCACGCACCAATAATTATTGAATTAGATACAGATTCTCCTAAACGTGAGATATGTTATTTAATCTTTAGTTTCGCTAGTAATCCCATATTGTTTTCAAAATCATATCCAGCCCGGTCCGATTGCAAAATAGATTTCAATCGTGGATTGTAATTATATATTTATAATTATTTACTATAAAATTGCTTGATAAATGCATGATTAAATACTTGAGTTCTTTGCTGAATTTTCTTTCACGGCATATTTACTTGGATCACGTTGACTAGAAAACAAGTTAATGGTACTGTCGCGCCCCGGTTTGCCATTCCCTTTGGTTGACAGTGACAGCTCGCAAAGACAACGTAACCCACCTACGATCTGCGAGCGTTGTGATCGTTTTCGGTGACGTCTCGATGAAGTATCGAGTTCGCTCAGTCGCGCACGATGATCGTGGGCTTGTAAGGGAAGGGGTGTGCGAACGCCGCGAGTGATTTCGGCGCTTACCGGAACGTAGCCTAGGTAAATTTTTACTGTTAGTGCCTCGGGATCACATTCCATTTGACAGGATTTTCTTTATAGCCCTACAAGATAAGCTATTTTAACTATGCACTAACTGTTGTATTCGGTGAGTACCCATCGGTAGTGTAACATGCTAATCTACTAATTGTCGAAATGTTTGCTATGAAATCTATGTTTTTTTCAGTGTAGGTTTACCTTTTTGTTGTACCTTTTTCTGAGGGCTCAAAACATCATTCAATGTACATTAATTAATTTTTAAAAATTTCTTAGGAATTGATGATTTTTCTGAGTGTGTTGAATATTGTTTGTATAAAACTTATAATTTGTGTATTGAATATTTGTTTGAAGCCGAGGTACTTCTATTGAAGCGTTCTTCAATAGAAGTACGCTTCAATAGAAGTAGAACTTTTACAAAAAAATATGCGTAACATATTTTTTTGTAGGTTAAAGTACCTGGAGGGTTGTAAATCCACCATAAGGGGGTGCGGGATGAACAAAGGGTTGGCCTCGGGTAATCGACAGAACTTGGAGCACTAACCTTGTGTCTTTTATCCTCGGCGAGCACTCGCCTTCTTCCATGCGCACGTGCACACGTTTTTCGATTGTGTCCTGGGGAGCGAAGTGATAGGTACTTTGTTGCTTGTGTCCACTCTGATTCCAATTCCAGGTCTATCTTCCGTTGAATATAATGATGATCCTAAGTGTAATCGATCGCTATGCCAGCCGGCCAAATTCAAATTCACACAAAAGTTTATTGCGTTTGCGTCGACATTTTATCAAGGGGCGAAGAAGAAGAAAAAATTAAAGCAGATAACCCAGCTTGACACTTTTTCTTTCCCTTTTTTTTTGTTGTGGCTTCGGTCGTAGTGCAGACTTTACAGGTGCGCCCCTACGTTCGTCTACCCATTGGCCGAAAAGGTTTATAAGGATTTGCGGTTAAAACGCGCAAACATACTCCCCGGCTTGAAAGCTCTAGGAGTTTCAAAATGAAGTAAAATTAAGAGGTGAAGCAGGATTACTGAATTAAAATAAGCGAACTATGCAAACAATTGAGAATTTGTGGTGTAAGTCAAAGTCCTTATATAACTATTAAAGTAAATATCTTATAACTAAGCGATGCATTGAATGTTACACATTAATTGGAAGAGGATACAGTTTCGCAACTGCGCGTTTAATTAATTTGTTATGTGAGCGAACTAAAGCGACGCGAATTACTGAGTCCTTCCCAGGGAACACTTGCTCTATAATTCCAAGAGGCCAGCGAAGCGGTGGCACGTCATCTTGATGTACAAGAACAACCGTACCTATTTTTATATTTTCCCTATGTTTGAGCCATTTCTGTTTTTGCTGTAAAGTGTGGAGATAGTCAAGACGCCATTTTTTCCAGTAACTTTGTACTAAGCTATCTAAAAGCCGTTTTCTCTGAACAACAGTTTTATCAGTATTGACTTCATAAGCAGGTAAAGATTGCAATGGCGTAGTCATTAAGAAATGCGCGGGGGTAAGTACCTCTGGTTGCGGTTCGTCAGGCAGAAGTCCCAATGGACGTGAGTTGAGTAAGCATTCAATTTGAGCTAAGACTGTCAGCAACTCTTCATAAGAAAGTAGTTGCTGTCCAATGCATCGAAATAAGTGTGCTTTAACGCACTTCAAATTAGCTTCCCATAGGCCTCCGAAGTGTGGGGCCCTGGGTGGTATCGTGTAGAAGGAGATTCGATGTTTCGAAAGTTCATAATTAAATGAAGTTTTTGTGTCCTCAGATTGTAAAAATGTATATAATTCATCGAAATAACGTTTTGCTCCAACAAAATTGGTAGCATTGTCTGAATAAATTGCCGATACAGGGCCGCGTCGAGCAATAAAGCGTTTGAAAGCATCAATAAATGTCTCTGTGCTGAGATTTGAAGCTATTTCCAAGTGGATAGCTTTGGTTGCCAAGCAAACGAAGAGGCAAATATACGCTTTCGTGCTTCGCACTCCACGATGTCTTGTCATTGAGAGGTTTATTGGTCCAGCGAAATCGACTCCAGTATTTGTGAACGCTTTGGCTTCCGTAACCCGAGCAGCCGGAAGACTTGCCATAACCGGAGTATAATTTGTTGGAGCACATTTGAAACACGTAGTGCACATTCGTACACGTTTTCGAATAAGATTTCGAGCGGAAAGTATCCAATAACGCTGCCTTAATACTGACATGAGCAAATGCGAGCCAGTGTGACAATTAATGCGGTGATAATAATCGATCAATAAATCTAAAATGTGATCACGACGCGGCAACAGAATTGGATGCCGGTTTTCATAAGGAACATTCGCGTTTGTCAGTCTGCCACCAACACGTAGCAAACCCGAATTGTCTATGAATGGATCAAGTTTACGAATTGCAGGAGAAGTCAATTTATTCTTGTTAATGTTCGTCAAATCGTCAAGAAAATATTTATATTGCAGATTCCGAAGGATCACAAGTTCCGCAGCATCAAGATCAGATGACTTTATGAGACTATCACGAGGAAGTTTTCCCAATAAGCGTAAAATGTACACTACAATTCGTAACAGTTTGGGCCATGACGACAGCTTTAACGCAAGAGTATAAAGAGGAGAGTCTTCGACTTCACCTAGTGTCGCGAGAACCACAGACTTCCTAGTCTCAGGCAAATCTTCTTGCGATGATTGGAAGGCCGTGATTGGCCACTCAGCAATCGGACACTGAGCCCACGCTGGACCAGTCCACCAAAGCGCATGATTAAGGATTTGAGAAGGCAGAAGGCTTCTCGAAGCACAATCACTTGGGTTCGAAATACCTGGAACGTGAAAAAAGCGGTCTGGGGAAACATTTTCGTGAATCTTACTGACGCGATTTGCAACATAAACTTGCCAACGATGTGGCTGTGAGTGAATCCAACATAAAGCGATAGTCGAATCGGAAAAGGCGTATATGTCCGACATAGGGTAGCGGTCATTAAAAGTTGTGTGTACATAACGAACGAGCTTAGAAAGCAACAGGGCAGCACATAACTCCAATCGTGCGAGCGATGCGATTTTTGGGGAGGCTACCTTGGACTTTGCGCAAGCCAGATTCATCGACACATCACCATTTGGCTGAGTTATGTGTAAATAAACTGCACACCCGTACGCCTTAAGGCTCGCGTCTCCAAAAGCGACAATATTGACCACACAATCAATACTAACACCTAAATGGCGTGGAATTTTTAATTCCGATAAAAGCGGTAGTTCATTTTTAAACTGATTAAAACTGTTTGATATGGAATCTGGTACATCCTCGTCCCATCCAATTTTAGCGAGCCACAGTTCTTGTATTAATAACTTGGCATACAAAATGACTGGCGCAACAAGGCCGAGTACGTCAAAAAGTCTGGCTATGACCGACAAGATTATGCGTTTGGTGCAACCGGTGTCTGCATCATTCGTAGTGAATGTGAAGGCATCGGAAGATGGAAGCCATTTCAGACCCAATATTTTTAAATTGTCGTTATCCGAAAATTCAATCGCAACTCTATGTGATTCCGGAACATGTGCCAACAACTCTTGTGAATTACTTGCCCATTTCACAAGGTTAAACCCACCGGATCGAAATAAAGCCAAAAGTTGTTGGGATAAATCAATTCCAACTTCGGTGGAAACAACAGAAGTAGTTATGTCATCCATGTAGATGTCTTTGCTAGCTACCTCTGCTGCTAGAGGAAGAGTTTCCTTATAATCTGCAGCTAGTTGACGGATTGAGCGCATAGCTAGAAATGGGCTAGACCGAAGTCCAAAAGCGACTGAATTAAACTGAAATAAGCTAACAGCTTCGTTCTCATTAAATCGATACAATATTTTTTGATACTTGCGATGATCTTCAATAACCAAAATACGCAAATACATTTGTTGAACATCTGCGGTAACAGCGACCGGTAGAAGTCGAAATTTTAACAGAAGTGCGAGCAAGTCCGCTTGTAAATTCGGACCAGTGTGCAAAATATCATTTAGAGACATATTTAAGTCTGTCACTGCGCTGGCATCCAGAACAATTCTGGTTTTCGAAGTACTTTTATCGGGTCTGACTACTGCATGATGCGGAATAAAGTAACCTTCTTCAGTAGTCGCAGGTGAATACGGTATTTCAGATAAGTATCCTTTCTCTAGGTAATCAGTTATGACGTCATTGTATGCATTACGCAAGTCCGAGTTTACCCTAAGCTTGCGTTCGAGAGCGATGAGCCTGCGCTTAGCGATAAAATACGAATTACCTAGCAACGCCGGGTCAGATTTAAAAGGAAGCGAAACAATAAATCGACCCGTGTGAGCGTCGCGAGCGACAGAAGCCCTGTACATCTCCTCACATGCAACCTCATCAGGGTCCTCAATACGACAGTGTGTAAACAGTTCTTCCGACTCCCAAAACTTAGTCAAACTTTTATTTAATTCATCATTTGTTATAGGACCGAAGGACCAGGTGACGTCAACATCGTCAGGCATAACAACCGGTATCTCACCCATGATGACGTAACCAAGCGTAGTCTTGAGAACTGGAAGCGAATACGGAAGGCGTTTTGCGGAACCTTTAATGGCGGCGGAATCAGACGCATCGTTAGCTGAGCGATTAGAAAGGCTATTAGAAGCCTTTAAACTAGTTGCGGCGAAAGCGGAATTCATAGCGGAATTTTTACAAGCGGCTGAATCAGGCGCGGCGTTAGCTGAGCGGTTAGAAAGGCTATTAGAAGCCTTCAGACTAGTTGCGGCGAAAGCGGAATCCCTAGCGGAATTTTCAAAGTCGGCGGAATCAGACGCGTCGTTAGCTGAGCGGTTAGAAAGGCTATTAGAAGCCTTCAGACTAGTTGCGGCGAAAGCGGAATCCCTAGCGGAATTTTGAAAGGCGGCGGAATCAGACACGGCGTTAGCTGAGCGGTTAGAAAGGCTATTAGAAGCCTTCAGACTAGTTGCGGCGAAAGCGGAATCCCTAGCGGAATTTTCAAAGGCGGTGGAATCAGACGCGGCGTTAGCTGAGCGGTTAGAAAGGCTATTAGAAGCCTTCAGACTAGTTGCGGCGAAAGCGGAATCCCTAGCGGAATTTTCAAAGGCGGCGGAATCAGACGCGGCGTTAGCTGAGCGGTTAGAAAGGCTATTAGAAGCCTTCAAACTACTTGCGGCGAAAGCGGATTTCATAGCGGAATTTTCAAAGGCGGCGGAATCATCAGCAATGTTGGTAGGACAATCAAACAGGGGTCCCCCATGCAATAGGTATGGAAACAATTGTGCACCAAGTATAATATCAATGCCACTTGGTATATTCCAGCTCTCATCAGCTAGAGGTAAATGTTTCAATTGTGTCATTGAGGGCACATCAATATAAGAAGTAGGTAGCTTATTCACAATGTGTGGAACAACCAATAACTTTAAATTATATGTATCTGTAGTGTACCGTGACTGTATGGTCAGGTATGTATATCCTATAATTTTTGTTGAGTTAGATCCAATTGTGTTTATGTGTGAGTTACTTAGCGGTATAATTTTAATTTTGAGTTTCTTGCAACAGTCTAGGCTAACAATATGGTTTTGTGAGGCTGAATCAAGCAAGCAGCGTACTACACATTTTTGCTGTTTATTTGTGACAGCATAAACTTGTGCAGTGGATAACAGTACCGTGGTTTTTTTGTTGCCAGTACTGTGTGTAGGTATCGAAGTCAATGTCACTGAATCTTGGTCAGTTACAAAAGACATTGGAGCCTGTTCCATGGTTAACAAAGAAAGTTTATCTTCAATCAGCATAGCTGTGAACGAGTTACTGTTTGGAGTATTTAATTTAGAAGAAACTGCAGGCGTGTAATTCTGAGTGGTATTTCTACTATGTTCCACTTTAGTACTATTCGATTCAAAATGTAAAGTTGTATGGTGCCTTAAATGGCAGTGTTTACAAGTTGATTTTGATTTACAGTCTTTAGATAAATGCTTACAACTTAAGCAGTTAGTACATAATTTATTGCTTCTTGTAAACTCAAAGCGAGTTTTCACATCCATCTCTTTGTATGTAGGACACATGTAAACTTGTGGGTGGGAGCCACTTTTACACAACATGCACATTGTGCCCTGTATCTCCTTGTCTACTAATGCAAATGAATGAGAGTTCACATTACGATTGGTTCGTGGAATAGATCCCTTTTGAACATTGGTTCGCTCTATTATTTTTATATGTTGCCTTAAAAACTCAACAAACTCACTACACATTGGAATTTCCTTCTCACATCTAGATAATTCAAAGGTTTGAACTAAATTGCAATCCAACTTCTTTTGTGTCACATATAGCAAAATAAAATCAGCTAAATCTGGTATTTTTAATTGTTTCAATGCATTGAATGAGGAAGAAAACCTCTCAACAAAATCAGTCAAGTGATTAGTGTTATTATTTGAAACATTTTTCAGATCAAAAATGTTGTTCAAATAAACTGCAGCTAGCGCTCTGTTGTCTTGAAACTTATCTACTAAAGTCTGCCAAATACATTCATAATTCTCCTCAGTTGGTAATATTCCAGCAAAAACAGATAAGGCCTTGCCTTTCAACTGACCAATTAAATATTGAACTCTTTGAGAGTTTGTTAACTTTGAATTATTATGTATATTTGTTTTGAAACATTCATAAAACAATGGCCAATTTTCACTTTTTCCATCAAATACAGGTAATTCACAGCGAGGTAGAATAATATCAATAGATGCATCTTTTATAGATTTTAAAGAAGAGCTAGAATTCTCACAAAGTTGGATCCTAAATTGTTTGACAGCAGAGTACAAGTTTTCAAATGCTAACCATTGATTATTATCCAAATTGAAATCAATATCTTCCCCTAACTTTAAAGTATAATATTCATCACATAGCTTATCAAATTGATCATAAAGTTTCTCAATATTGGATGACTTACACAAAAAATCCTGTTTTGTTCGAGTATCAGCTTGTGAAATTTTCTTAGTTATGGAATACATTGAACTAAGTTGTTCAAATATTGTATTTCTTTTTGATTCATTTATTTTTAGCTTTATTTCTGCCATTATTGAAATAGGGAATGAGATTACCAAATGCAATCTTTGTAAAATTAACCTCAAAATGGCGTCAAAGAAATTGAAACTTCTAATAAATGTATGTTAAATGTATTGTAAATAGGATGTCCTTAATAGGAAGACATGCTCTTAAAAGGTGAAATTAATTGTAATTGCAATGTTAATAAGTTTTGTAAGCGGGAATACGCACAAATAAGATTTTGTGCACTATACAAAGCGGTAGCGTTTGCTGGTTGAAATTTGGCTCGAAGTCGACCAAACTTATGGAGGGTTGTAAATCCACCATAAGGGGGTGCGGGATGAACAAAGGGTTGGCCTCGGGTAATCGACAGAACTTGGAGCACTAACCTTGTGTCTTTTATCCTCGGCGAGCACTCGCCTTCTTCCATGCGCACGTGCACACGTTTTTCGATTGTGTCCTGGGGAGCGAAGTGATAGGTACTTTGTTGCTTGTGTCCACTCTGATTCCAATTCCAGGTCTATCTTCCGTTGAATATAATGATGATCCTAAGTGTAATCGATCGCTATGCCAGCCGGCCAAATTCAAATTCACACAAAAGTTTATTGCGTTTGCGTCGACATTTTATCAAGGGGCGAAGAAGAAGAAAAAATTAAAGCAGATAACCCAGCTTGACACTTTTTCTTTCCCTTTTTTTTTGTTGTGGCTTCGGTCGTAGTGCAGACTTTACAGGTGCGCCCCTACGTTCGTCTACCCATTGGCCGAAAAGGTTTATAAGGATTTGCGGTTAAAACGCGCAAACAGTACCAATTATACGTTACCATAGTTAAATTGTCATATTTTAAAATTTTAAGAAAATGCTCTTTTTATCAACTATGATAGACTAAGAAGAAATAAATAAATGTGTTTAGCAGATAATCATTCAGGTAAGAACATACATATTTTGTAATGAAATGATTTATTTTATCAAAAGAGTTATAGTTAAAGAATAAAATTATATTTTACAATACAAGTATTTTTCTCACCGTCTTAGATTATTATAATGATTTTATAGCACCAATGCCAGCTTAGTGGACACCTTAGGTTGGAGTTAGAGAGTAAAATATTTTCTTAGACGTGACTTGGACCCGCATCTTCTAAAGCAGTATGACCTCTAGGCCTTTTATAATCTCGAGTTGTTTGTAACCTCTTGGTTTTGAAGCTAATTTAGGACAGTCCATAATTAATTGCTAGATCCTTTCGAAATTAAATAACAATCAAGTGCATTGATAACACTTGTACGGTATATTTGGGACAACCGGTACGGAAATTCCGAACCGGTGATATGTCCCGGTGTACCGGGACGGATGGCAACCCAAATCATAAGCAATATACCAAATATAGTATAGTTACGTGACCCGCAGGGCTCTTATGTATCTCAGTTGCTAACAAGTTGATTGAAAACTAAAGAAATTTCGTCACTTTTGTCAGCTCCAGTCGGTAACTTAATAACGTTAGTTTTTTCGTCTGTGGCGCCGCCAGGGGGTCTTCCTCCCTTGCGCGCTCTGCCGCCTCCTTTTGGGATAACACGTCTTCGCAAAAGGAGGCGACCGCTGCCCAGTTCCCCTCGCCCTCCAGCATGGCACTGACAATACTGCGGAGCGAGAGGTCCCGCCCGACTACGGCAACCAAGCTGTGGCGCAGCTCGGACCACGACGGACACACCTCGAGCGCCGTGTCTTCCGCCGCGTCACAATCATGGCATGCTGGTGTTTCCTCCCTGCTCACTGTAGTCGTCAAACTGACATAGGGCCGCCATTTTTTTTAGATTTAAATCAACTTTACAACTGAGATACATAATAGCCCTGCGGGTAGCCTGATATGATCCTACGGGGTCCTAAAAGTACAAAACAAGCATCCTTTTCTTTCATCCAAGCATCCTTTAGTGCCTTTTCGTATGGTAATACGTATATCATGTCACAATAATTAATGTGCTTAGGCAGCGTTGTACCAAATGTCGTTGTTAACTAATGTCTTCAGTCTTTCCCCTTCATACTGCTCGTCTTCCAGCTGCCTGTAGTAGCTCGCTACCAGCATCAGCATGTAGAATCGTACCACTGAAATTTACAATCGAAATAAATATTTTCTCAATTCGGCGAAACCTAAAAATAATTCCGATAGCTCATAATTTCTTAGGTACAACTATTATCATCATCATCTCAGCCGTAGAACGTCCACTGCTGAACATATGCCTCCCCCATAATTTTCCAAAAGGACCGTTTGGAAGCGGCCTGCATCCAACGTCGTCCTGCGACCTTTATCAGGTCGTCTGTCCACCGTGTCGGTGGACGACCTGCGCTGCGCTTCGTCCGTGGTCTCCATTCCAAGACCTTCCCTATCGGCCATCTGTTCTGCGTGCTATGTGGCCTGCCCACAGCCACTTCAACTGGCTTACCTTCTGGGCTATACCCGAGCATAGCTCTCTTTGAGCTTGCGTATGACGCCCATATAGTAAGAGACCACGTTTCAGTGCCACACGTCATCACTGGTAACACACATTGGTCGAAGACTCTTGTCTTGAGGCACTGAGGTATTTTTGACGAGAAGACTTCGCGAAGTGTCCGGAACGCTGCCGTACAGCTATGTAAATACAACTATGATAAGATTCAATTGTATATGGTTTATACTAGCTTCCGTACACGGTTAATAATAATCTATACAGATATATAAAATTGAAGTGTCTGTTTGTAATTCCAAATTAACTTTAATTCTTCTCAATAAGCTTTTCATATACTTACGGTACTTATAATAAAAAGCATTTTTCTAATTGTTTGTCTGTTTGTTGCGGCTTTAATTATCATTGATCTGGTTTATCTATCTGTATATAGATGTAAAAAACAATATATAGGGTAATTACTTACACAAGCTCAAAAATTCGAGAATGTAGATGACCAGAGTGGTGCCTCCCGCGTGGGTGACCATGCTCATCGTGGTCCAGAACACGAAGAGCAGCAAATATGTCATCACCTGAATGGAAGTCCACACCACCCACGGTCGCATCTGGTGGGCTTTTTCCTGATAACAATATTTTATTATGGTATTTTTAGGGTTTCGTACCCAAAGGATAAAACGGGACCATATTACTAAAACTCCGCTGTCCGTCTGTATGTCTGTCCGTTTGTCACCAGGTTGTATCTCATGAACCGTGATAGTTAGACAGCTGAAATTTTCACAGATGATGTATTTCTGTTGCTGCTATAGCAACAAATACTAAAAAACTGTCCAAGTGCGAGTTAAACTATGTATGAAACTAAATCTATAAAAACGGCAAAAATTATGTCTGTTGTATGGGAGATTTATACATAATGGTACGGAACCCTTCGTGCGCGTGTCCGACGCGCACTTGTTCTGTTTTTTTTTATTTTTCGTACTATCAAGTGAGAAGACGGACAAACCGCGCTCCTGATGGTAAACGCTTCTTGCCCAATGCTTGGCAGAGCCAACCAGAGCCAAGAACTGAAGTTATGCATGGTATTGCACTGCGTTTGTAACATAGGCCCATTCATTTCACTTGCTTCTGTAGGAACTTGGAAATTATTTAATATTACTGATGTTGAGGTAGACTAATATAGCAGTCAGGCTTATCTAGTGATTTCATTGAAACCCCTTAAATATAAAAAAAAAAACTTTTACACCTTCTTCACTTGATTGATTGAAGTACTGAAAGATTCTCTACTTGATTTAAGATTTCAAAATAATTTAATATAATATATAAGATAAAGATAAATTTATTTGGTTGACAGGCCTGTTGGTCTAGTGGTTAGTGACCCTGACTGCTATGCCGGAGGTCGTGGGTTCGATTCCCACCCAGGACAAATGTTTGTGTAATGAGCACAATCATTTGTTCTGTGTCTGGGTGTAATTTATCTATAATATTTATGTATTTAGAAATATATAAGTATGTTTATCAGTTGTCTAGTACCCATAACACAAGCTCTGCTTAGCTTGGGACTAGATGGCGTTGTGTGATAGTTGTGGAATATTTATTTATTATTTATTTATATTTATCCAGAGTAAAAAGTACACAATGTATACAAGCTTACTCTAAGAAACTTAACTAAACATAACATATAAAACATTGTACTAATTGAGTATCAGTGAGCCCCAAACTAAGCACAAGGCTTGTATCTTGGGGCTCTGGTGCGTAGTTACCAGGAGATAATATAAAATTTCATTTAGGTATTGGAGGAAGCACTCGCAGCGGAGCTTGACTTGGCGATTTTAACCGATCAACAATGTGATGGAACGTTTGCTACGGTCAGGAGTTGGATGGGTGACCGCTTGTGGCATTGTTCAACTGAGTGCTTCCGTGCTTCGGCGTTTAAACCGTCCGTCCCGGTTGTTTTGTTTTAAGATAGTTATATTTTAGTCGTTAGGCTATGTCGAAGGACTTCGAGCGGCCTGAAAACTTCGACATGGATTGGTAGTAACCTATCCACTAAGCTGCACTGGGCCCACAAGGTGGATTATGGCCCAACTCCTCTCTCTGAGAGAGAAGGCTCGAGTCCTAGCAGTGGGAACATAATGGATGACTATGCTGTTTATGTATTTAAGACTCGCTACTCAATTTTGTGATTTGTCGTATAAGATATGTAGTGCTGTAAATCTCACCCTTAAAGTGCCGACCAGCATCAAAGCAGTCAAGAACAACGTGATCGCATGGACGATGGTGACCATGATGACCAGCCCGAAGGTGATCATGGACTCTGCGTCATCCGTGCTGAGGTTCGGCCCCAAGTCTCCAATAGCAGCAGTGCATTGTGCTAGTGATAGCACTGAATATAGCTGAAAACAACATAAACATTTAAGGACATTTAGTTTAGCAAAAAGTATTCTCTTACTGCTTTTTTTACTGATTGATAAATCAAGGCAGCCGTTATAGTTTTTGAGAAAAAAAATCACTTCCAAGGTTTCACTCTGGTGGTTTAAGCATTATAATCACTATTGTACTTAGGTATTTCTTAGACATAATAACAAAAAAAAAATTTAGAAATGAATCATTTTAGTTTGAAAGTAAAATTGGGTTGCGTTTGAAGTATTAGAGAAACAACGGGCTGAGCTAGAGATAAGATAGCTTATTGTGTTTACAGCCGTGCGATTCTCTAATGATTCGTCGTTGCGCTCGTCGACGAGCTCACCGAACATATAAGGTTGTTTTTCCAACGTTTCTTGTCATCTCTTCATTTATTTTATGGATGTTGTCAAAGACGCAACGATGTTTGCTCTTAAGAGGGATCCCAATAATCTATCTATCCACAGTTTTCCTTACTACCGATAGAAATTTGACATAACGTCCATACAAATAGTGTCAAATATCTATCTCTAGTAAGGAAAACCGCAGATAGGTTATTGGGATCGGCCGTTAGAGAATCGCACGGCTGGTCAGATATATGATACTGTGATTGACTTCAACTTCTGGAATATAAAATTAAAACTACATAAGTATGTAAGTATGGATAAATAAGAACTTTAACAAGATAGAATCGCGTTTGCTTTATGTTATTTTTTAATTGTCTTAAATGATACTACGCGAGATATTATCACTGAAAAGTATTCGAAATATCGTAATCAAATAATTTGAAATATATGTACACGATCAGATATTTTTAAATTGCAATTTTAATCGCAAAAACTTCATCATTACGTCAAATAATATAGCATAAAAATTACGTTTTCATTTCTCATACTCGGAAAGTAGTGTTGTTTTGATCTGATTATTGGGTGGAAAATGCTGCTTCCCTCCATAGAGAGGGAAAAACTCATACAAATTACAATTAAGGGCCGGAATGAACTTTAAAAATAGAACTGCTGTCAGCTGTGAAGAGTTTTATGTAAAAAAAAACTAATTAAAAAAATGCTGCGGCCATGTGACTTTCTAAACAGCCAGTGTGAACTTAGCGCAAACTTCTTTGAGCGGAATAAGCCGCAACAATTACGCGGTGAGTTCCATATTTAAAATTTAAAAACTCGTCATAAATTGGCGGGATACTAATCTGTTATGTATCTGTGACGGAATTTAAAAAATAGGTAATAATCTTTTATGCTAAGATTTGAATATTAAAAATGAGTTCAAGCGATTCTGAAATGTTGACACCAGATTCAATTAAAGACGAGGCAAATTGTGTTATTGAAAATCTTTTGCCAGAAATCTCAAAATAAAGATATATAAACACATACAATGATTATATGAAGTGGCGAGCAGAGAAGAATATAAAATCGTTTTCCAAAAGTGTATTTCTTACATATTTTAATGGACTGTGTAGCAAACTACAGCCTTCTACGCTATGAAGCCGATATTCAATGCTCAAGAGTACACTTAGTGTAAAGCACAATGTAGATTTGAAAAAATTTAATAAATAGTTTAAAAAAATGAAATAATTAACATCATTTTGGAAAAGACAGTCTCAGGGGTTCAAGAGTAAGAAATCTAAGGTTTTCACCTCTCATGAAGTGGAAAAATTTTTAAATGATTCTCCTGACGAGATATATTTTGCAGTGAAGGTAAGTTTACCTATGTATTTATGGATTTATTCTAAAAATGAAAGTATATATTACACAAATACTAAAAAGTTGCATGTTTTTCACAGGCGGTATTGATACTCGGTATAAGCGGCGCTTGCAGAAGCAGTGAACTCACAAATTTGACAATTAAGGACATTGAAAGTCAAGGCCAATTATTACTATTAAAACTGACTAAAATAAAAACAAATATTAAGCGCTCTTTTTTGTAGTACAAGAAGAGTTTACAAAAATAGTAAGGAAATATCAAAAAATGAGACCCAGTGATGTGAAAACGGACCGTTTTTTTTCTCAACTCAGAAGGGAAAATGCTATAAACAAGTGATCGGTAAAAATAAAATCTCAGGTATGCCGAAGCAGATAGCAACATATTTGAATTTACCAAACTGTGAGCAGTATACCGGATATGTTTATAAACGAACGTCAGCAACACTTTTAGCCGATTCTGGATAAACATGACAACCTTAAAAAGACACGGAGGCTGGAAATCCAGCTCAGTCACCGAAGGCTACATTGAGGATTCAGTCCAAAATAAAACTAAAAGTTCAACCAAATTAACTGAAACTATAAAAATACGCCTCAACTCGCCTCAGCCGACAACTTCCAGGGAGCCATGGATTTCATCGTCTGAATCGATGAAATACCAGAGTCTCCTACTTTTACAGATATTCAGAACAGCCAAATTTGTCATAATATATCAAACAACATAAACATTCCAAACAAAAATGTAACTTAATTTCACGAATTGTCCTAATTTTAAATAGGTACTACTAATATTATTATATATTATTAATAAATATTTTAATAATATACACTAGATAAACAACTAGTTTTATTTTCCTCATATTCGAACGGAAAAGTAGAGTGTTTAACACGGGTAAAAGAATCAATTCCTACTCGGGCTATAGCCGCTAAAGTACCTCGGGAATTGATTCTTTCGACTCTCGGTTAACAATCTACTATTTCCAATACTGGGAAACTAATGCAATCTCGAACGTGCTGCAGTGGTCTTCAAACACTAACAGGGATAAAATTACATACCATACCATAACGACGTAATATCTGGGACTGCGGTAATACTCACCAAAACGGAAGAGCCCTACCACCTAGCATACTGTATGTCACCTGACTGGCACCACGATACCATGGAATACGTGTATTACAATTTTGCTGAAGAAAGCAACGGGAATGACACGGCAACCAAAAAATTTATAATGTAGCCGCCCGACGGTATTTACTTATATTCTACCGACGACTTCCAAAAAGGAGGAGGTACCTTTCGACTGTATTTTTTATGTTTGTTACCTCATAACTTTCGACTGAACCGATTTCCATAATTATTTTTTTGTTTGAAAGTTGGTGCTTCCCGTGTGGTCCAATGTAAATTTTATCAGATTCGGTCCAGTAGTTTTTGGATTACACTCCAATAACTGATTTTCACCAAAGTAACAGAATGGAAGTCGGTATAAAATTTTTAAAATTGCACTTTGTTTCACTCTAATAGTGCAAAATATGATATCGCTCAGCAGCAATAATATCTATACAAACAAATAAAATTGAAGTGTCTGTTTGTAATTCCAAATTAAAAGTTTTTCAATAAATGCATATGAAATTATACACGTTACTTAGATAAATAAATCGTTGGCTGTCAGTCTGTTTCTTCCAGCTAATCTCTGAAATGACTGGACTGATTTTAACGGGGCTTTCACTGGCAGCTAGGTGATGTTTTAAGGAGTAACTTAGGCTATGATTTTTAGAAAAATAAAATTATCAGGTCTAAACGGCTGAACGGATCGTAATCAAATTTAGCAAGGCTATAGACTATATCCCGGGGAAGCACATATTATACTTTTCATCATCATCATAATCATCCACCAGGCGGATGAAACCACGGAGTGCAACTATTATAAATTAAAACTAACGTGAGTGATAATGTTTTTATGATTATATGCGACTGTAGGTACGAGTGCATGTTAGTACATGTATCATTTACATTGTTCCATCGTACGCTTAGTTTCTATGTGTAGCTGTTTTGTATTTAATTAGAAACTCTACGTAGTCTCCCTCTTTCACTGCACCTATCTCGGCGAACGCCAGCCCGAGCGTAGGGGTACACTGAAAAACAGCGTCGCGGAAGCGTGAAAATGTCACGCGACTTATGCTGAGTGTAACCCTTTTGCCAGCAATAATCACATTACTTATCATTGTCTGCATACTGTTTTTTTTATGTTTTTTGTGATATTTTGTGTGGCAATAAATAAATATTTCATTTCATTTCATTACATATTTATTTCATGATAAAATGTGTCTCACCAAAATACTTTGAGCATGTTCTGTGCTCCAACTTCCTACTTACAATTATGATCAGGGCAGATATAACGCATCCAAACTTTAACGAGAGGCAGGCGAAGCTCTGCTGTCGTGGAATGTTTTCCATCGAGAATGGGAATTCTGAAAACAAGACAAATAATCGATTTATTTTAAGCCCCGACAAAAAAACGAAATCTAGGCTCTATAAATAGAGATACCTACTTGTAGCAACCTGAACATAGCTGGAAGCTAATAATGTTACATACATAATAAATAACACATTTATTATTTTGCTATCAACTAATGTTTAATTGTATTATATACGTTAAAAAGTACTTGTTTACAACATTATTAAATAACACTAATAAAGTGTTTAAGGCGCGGTCGTACCCTGATAAATAGTAAAAAGCAGAATCTTTAAACATCGAGTGTAACGAAACAGTTCGATGATAATCTATGAAAAAAAAACTAAGGTTAGAAAAGGAACAGGCAAAGAGTAATAACCGAACAGAATTCATAAATATTACTCGCTCTCTGCAGAAAAAAATCCTAAATAGGTGCATAAAAATAAACTTTCACGTCCAAACTCTCAGAATTTTCAGCGATAACACTATATTATTTTTTAGGTAATACATAACCAACATAGAGTACTAAAGTAGTAACCAGCAGTTTTTTCAATTGTGTTAATATATATCGAAAGATACAAAGAAAACGTACAAAATTAACGCATTTTCGCATTACATCGTCCAATCTAACAAGCGATTTTCAACCTTACGTAAAGCATCGTAAATTATTTTAAAATTGGGGTTGGACCGCGTCTTAAGGGTATAACATAGCGGATAAGAGATAGAAAATATCAGCTTTTGTAGTCACAGGTAAGAAGATTATCCAATCAATGTGTTTGTTGTGAACGCGTTTGTGATAAAACGTTACTATCCATGTACAAATCACATCACGAAGACAGTATCTCAATAAACATGTAGGGCTTTTTGATTTTTTAACAAAATAAATGGCAGTAAGTAACTTAAAGTTTTACAATTTCAATTTTGGAGTTTCTAATAGATTATGGTGCAGAACGTAACTTAAAGTAAACTTTACAATTTCGGGGAGAATAATTACTACTTACGGACGGTACTCGAACCCGCGTAGACAATAATGCAAAGATGTTGTAGTAAATTGAATAGCAACAGTGAGTAATTTAATGAAGAGTGATTGTTATTTAGGAGTTTTCAATTGAATTGGAGGATGTGACTAACTCAGTGAAAACTGTCAGGCGTTTTGGAGTTTAATTTATAGAAGCTGGTATTGAATAGTAGAATGTCTAATTTTTGTACAATGAAAAGAAATTCCAAAAACCGAGTTAGGGAGATGTAAGGAGTGAAATCAAACTAAATTGTTTTTTTTTTTAATTTTTTTGTGTTTCTGTTTGTCTGTACGTCTGTCTGTTTGTACGGGCTAATCTATGCAACCACTGGACCGATTAACATGAAATTTTGTATGATAATAGCTTATATCCCTGGTTAACATATAGGATACATTTGATCCCGGTAAATTAATGAGTTCCCGTGGGATATTTAAAAAACTGTAATTAACCGTATCCCGCGAGGCTGCTGGCGGGACAGCTAGTATTTGTATATAAGTTTTTTACAAGCACTGTTTTACAGTGAAATAAAATAATTTATCAATACGAAGAAAACAACGAACAAAAATCTAAAATATTATTTGCACGTATACCTTTTTCAAGTTATTAGGTTACGTCTTAGAAAATTTTGATTATATAAGGATGACGGTATTATGAGGGTAAGGTACAAGCACGAATCTGGTGCTAAATGGGAATCTCTTCCTAGAACAGAAGCATTACTTTACAGGTAACGAATTGTACTAATCTATACTAATATTATAAAGATGAAAGATTTGTATGTAAGTATGTTTGTAACGAATTGGCTCAAAAAGTACTGGACCGATTTCAAAAATTCTTTCACTATTAGAAAGCTACGTTCACCCTGAGTAATATAGGTTATATAAGATTCATCATCATCATTATCATTCATCATCGCGCGGATGAAACCGCGGAGAGCAGCTAGTAAACTAATAAAATAATACATAATAATAAGTATATACATACACTATTTTAATACATAATAATATTTTAATGTTATATTCAGTAGTTTTTTATGACATAATTATTGTCTGAGTAGGCGAGCTAGCGAAGCGTCTTTGCTTTGCCCAACTGGCCAAATTGACTTTCATCTGCCCTTATATTTGTTAGGGTATTCGTTGGTCTTCCTGCAGTACAGGTCGCAGTTTTCAACCAATTTTGATCTAACTCGGTTTGTATGCTCTACTATTTAATTGAGTTTTTTTTGTCGTCAGCGATTTTTGATTAGGAGTGTACTTTTCCTAAAAGGGGGAAGTTTGTTGCGGCGCTATTTATCTACCGATTTCGATAAAATTTGGTACATTCATTACCTGACTTTAGAATATGAGCATAATTAGTTAAGTAGTTTCCGAGGTCTACTGTTCGCAGAACTAGTAGTTATTTCTTACGATATTATCTTTGAAAGACGAGATGGATTTTGCTTGCTTGATAAAAGGTAAGAAGTTATGTAGGTGTGGTGGCAGTCATTGGCAGTAGTACCCCGGGTGAACTCATTCACGAAGAGCTCTACTAAGTAGATAGTAATACAGTACAAGTCTTGTATTGTAGTGTGTTAAGTTTATTACATTTAATATGCATATTTAATCTTTTGATCGTCTCGTAATAATGTGAAGACCAGTGCTAAGCGAGACGTCATCGACGCGGGCGTCCCGAACACTCCTTGAAAAAGGCCACCGAATGTGGTCGAAACTATAGTCGGACGTATCCGATAAATATTACGTGAGTAATCCCGTATTTTTAAATAATAATGATTGAAAACCACGTTAGTTTTTATAACAAAAATGTGAAGACCATTAATAATAATATGAAAATAAACGAATTGTTTAAAAACACGACTACGAACATAATAACGCGCTTTAGCGCATCAAATCCGCAATGTTGATGACTTATAAACATTTTATATAACTACCGAGTGAATCTAAAGACGTATGATTTATCAAAAACGGTAGAACCATAGAATAGTGCGGAACAAACGGCATAGGAATGCACTATACATAACCTATTTACATATAAGTCATGCATACAACCCGTATTTAGGGCTTCAACGCAGTCGGATAAAAGTAAATAAGTAGTTTGGTCAAAATTCCTTCTCCCGGAGAGGGGAGTTTGGCCACAACCCTCCACAAACCTAAGTCTCTGCCACAGACCCCGTGGACGCTGTTGTACTACAGCTAAAGCAGCAGAGTTTAGAGAACCCGAATACTTCTGACATAGCCTAAAGACTGTTGCCCCAAGTCACCAAAAGGTAGCGATACTTAGCAAATTCTCTTCAATAAAAACGGCAACTTGACGGTAAGTAATAAAAAAAATATTATCAAGGTTTAAGGAGGTCACCCTCAACATGCTGATCATAAATGCAGCATAAATACTTAGGTACCTATATAAATATGCGTTTTGCAATTTTAGACCGAAAAATTATACAAACTCGGACGGGATTTGAGCCCGCGTATTTTGACAATCCGTGTCAGACGCCCTGACCGCTAGGCCAACAAGACGCTCCGTCCGAGCATCGAATTCAACTATCTAGCTCGTTTTTAGGGTTCCGTACCTAATGGGTAAAACAGGACCCTATTACTATAATAATAATTTATTTCCAAACAGTTGAGAGTAGGCAGACACAGTTCTATTAAAATAAGATAATGACTCCGCTGTGCGTCTGTCTGTCCGTCTGTCTACCACTAGGCTGTACCTCATAAGATCTCAACAAATACTGAAAAACCAGCCAAATGCGAGTCGGGCTCGCGCACGAAGGGTTCCATAGCGTTCACTAGGTTTCTAACCGTCTTAGGTATATGTTATTAAATAAAAGCAACATTTTTACTCACTATAACAAAGATAAACACAAATTCACTTAACTGGACAAACGAATAAATAATAAGTATAATTATTCGTAGAACTGGACCAATGAATTAGGTCCCGTCTTACAAAATAGTGACGACCCCAATCTGAATCATTCTGATAACAAGACGAACGAACACTCGTCAACTAAACGCTGTCTGTTTTTATTTAGTTATCCATACTAATGAGATAAGGAAATATTATTATAAGCGTTAATGAGTAAGTTAAAGACAAAATTGTAAGATAATGGGAATTCTGAAAACAAGACATAATATATTCGATTTATTTTAAAGGCCTGACAATAAAGTTTATAGTAAGTATATATATTATAATATATATAGATCGTTCAAAATAATAATATAATATACCTATAGAGTATATACCTACGTATATATTACTTAATACGTAATATATAGAGGTCGTATGTATACTTTATTAAATAAAAATAACAATTTTGCTCACTATAAAAAAGATAAACATAAATTCACATACGAATAAATAGTAAGTAGTAGCGACTGCCCGCGACATCGTTCGCGTAGTAGGCTCGGCCTTCGGGCTCGCCATAACCTCCCGTCTTGTCTTGGTACTTTTTCATAAGAACCTTCTCGTGGCAATAATTAACACAACAAAAATAATTTTTCGAAATCGGCAAAGCCGTTCTCAAGTTATAGTGTGACCAGGAAAAATAGGGGTTCATTTTTTATATAACTATATAAAATATAGTAGCACTGGACCAAATTAATTAGGTCATCATTCTGATAAAAAGACAAACTTACACACGTCAACGCAATGCAGTCTGTTTTTATTTAGTTATCCACTCTAATGAGATAAAGAACATTATTATTAGTGTTAATGAGTAGGTTAAAGACAAAGGTCAAAACTGTAAACATCGACCGTCTGTCTTCGTTATTAGCGTCAAGTGTGTGAATATTGGTAGGGTACTGCAGATATATTTGTGATATATGTGGGTAGTTATGCAATTAACTAATTGATGTGAATACACCCTCAAGCGAGTTGGTTGTCAGCCATTACAGAACGTTTATTGTACTCCGTTGTTTTATTCAATAATATCCCAAAATACAGGATATTTTGGCGACGAGGATGGGATAAGGAACAAAATAAGGCTTTTGAAATGATAAAAAAAGAGTTAGCCTCAGATCGCGTACTGGCTCATTACTGTTCTGATTACCCCACCATCGTAACTTGCGACGCGGGGCCGGCCGGACTGGGCGCGGTGCTGGCGCAGCGGCAGCCGGACGGCCGCGAGCGCGTCGTTGCGTACGCGTCGCGCTCCCTCTCAAAGGCAGAGACTAATTATGCACAAATTCAAAAAGAAGCGGCATCTATAGTGTTCGCGATTAAGAAATTTCATCATTATCTGTACGGTCGGACCGTACCGTTCATTTTACGCACCGATCACAAGCCTCTTTTAGCTATCTTTGGTAATAAAAAGGGTGTACCCGTGTTAGCAGCCAATCGACTGCAGCGATACGCGTTGTTTTTAACAGCGTATAACTTTAATATAGAATACGTAAAAAGCGAAAATAATGTTGCTGATTTTTTGTCACGCTCAGTAGACCGCCAGATGGAAAACGAGACAGACGACATTAGGGATAAAACTTTGTATACCGTGAAATATGCCTACTTTGCCTACAGAGGTATCTTTGCCCAAAATACACTAATTATGGAAACCCGTTTCTGTAGAAAAATGATTATGTATTATGGCAATATTGATAACTTTGGAAGAAATTAGGTTTTACGTATGGCATCTCTGAGAATTGTGCATCAAGCCAACTTCGTTAAGTATCCTGTTGCGGCTTGTTGAGTGTGGTGGCTGTTATTGCGGGCAAATTTTTGAAAAAAGGTTGAACTGAATTCTTATTCATGGCGAATACGAAGGTAAGTTTATATAATTGTATGTTGTAGCAAACGAATTGCAGTGTATTTTAATCTTAGTTTCAGTGTTAAAGGTTAATTAAAACAAAAGTTATGACGATGGGCAATGTTACCTAGTAATGTTCCGATCTAAGAATGACAACTTTGCCCAAGTTCGAAAAAGCACTAGGGTTGTCACTTTATAATAGTTATGTATAAAAAATAATGTTTATTTTTGTGATTATTTCGCGTTAGTAATAATAACTTATCCATTCCAATGAACTAGAAAAACAAACAATTATACTTTTTACGTGAAAATATGTTTACTTGTGTGTTCTTCCTTTGCACTTAACTTGAAGTTCCGTAACTGATTACCAGGCTGATACTGGAATTACCGGGCCCCGTGCAACATTATTATGTTATTATGAAATTAAGATAAATGAGTTTTAGTAATTATTGTTTTAGTAATGTACATTATTATTTTGAATTTTAGAAAACCAAACACAAGTCTCGGATCCGACAAAGAAAGTCAAGATGCCAAATAGGTTCCAGAATGTACAAAAAATATTCTGTCGAAGTGCTGGAATTAGCATGTGAAGCAGTTGAGTCGAAAAAATTCACTTCCAGAGATGCTGAACGACAATTTGGTATCCCAAGACGGACGATAATGAATAAAATTAAAAAGGTTCATACAAACTCTGTTGGTCATCCTACCGTTTTAACCGCTGAAGAAGAGAAAAAAATTTTGAGAGTTTTGCAAGTTGCGACTGAATATGGATCTCCGCTTACTAAAATGGACTTAAAGCTGTTGGTTCACGAAAATATGAAAAAAAAATCTAGTTATGTGTATTAATTACACATAAGTTTATTGTGAATATTTGTGATTTTTTATGGTTAACTTAGCGGTTGAATTTTTAGATTTAAATTTTAAGACTGTTTTCCAAAGTATAATTAAGCAAAAATAATAAAAGATTTTTTATGTGTATTTAAGTGCCTAGTTACTTCTGCGATAATTTCAGTAAGCTAACTCAGGCTGAAATAAAAATTATTAAACTTTTTTTTTAAATAACTCCTAATAAGCCTACTGAAATTATCGTATAAGTGCCTACCTCTATTCTCCACTGATTGAAAGGAAAAACTTGGTTATCACTTTATATCACTATTTTTATATTTCGAATATCTACCTCATTTCGAACGTTAATCTCGATTTGATATTAGTATTTATAATAATAAGTTTATATATGAGTTTCAGTCGTTTGTATTTTTGAGAAAAATATAAACATTAATATTCTCTTTTTGTTTTTTTGTACCTACTAAAAATATTTGCTTTTGGCAGCCCTAACATTTTGTCATCGCAACTTTTGTCTAGTATGGAATATAGAAAAAATGTCAAGGTAATTTTGCCAACTAACTTAATAGGGAAACTTGGATCGTCATCGGTAAGGTTTTTAAAGGTAACGTCATCATTGCCCTAATCCTTTAGCTAGTTTCTTTCTCATTGGCATAAAGGCTAAATTTTAGTTAAAAAACCACGTGGGCAATGTTGGCTAAAAGTCTAGATAACTTTGCCTGCCATCAAAATCAATGAAAAGCTGGAAAACATGTGAACTTTTAAAAATCTTAATAAGCCAATCCATGCACATGATGTTAGAGATGCAGCAAATCAAAAAAAACACGCAAGCGCTCATAGAAAAAACAATAAATAATTAATATTTCTTTTTAAAAGCGGGCAAAGTTGGCATGTTTCACGGTATTGATTTCATTGGTCGAACTATTTTGCCTCCTATCACAGTCGATGATATTAGGAGAGAAACCAGCCGTGACGAACTATTGCAGAAGGTGAGCGAATTCATTATTAAAGGCTGGCCATCTAAAGTAAATGACCCACATATGAAACCTTTCTTTTTATGTCGCCATGAGCTATCAGTCGAAAACGGTTGTATTTTACGCGGACATAAAGTCGTTATTCCTTCGCAGTTTAGAGAAACTCTTCTGGAGGAGTTGCATAATTCACATTTTGGTGTTGTCAAAACTAAATCGGAAGCTAGGTCACGTATGTGGTGGCCAAATATTGACAGGCACATTGAAGAAAAAATAGGCTCGTGTAGCGTCTGTAACACAATGCGTAGTAACCCGCCGCATGCGCCGCTTGCTCCGTGGCCATACCCCGAGCGCGTTTGGGAGCGCGTGCATTTAGATATGTTTATGTTGTCGGGTAAACATTATTTAATCGTAGTCGACGCACATTCAAAATGGGTTGAATGTTTCGCGATGCATAAAACGGATAGTGAAGCTGTTATCAGTAGGTTATGCGAGATATTTAGTAGATTCGGACTCGTGCGTACTCTGGTTACTGACAATGCAACAATATTTTGTTCTAATGAATTCGAATATTTTTGTCGGTTAAACGGAATTCAGCACTTAACTATTGCACCTTATCACCCGGCTTCGAAAGGTCAGGCTGAAAATAGCGTTAAAACGGTCAAAAGGGGTCTTAAGGCCATCTTATTGTCTAATAATAATTCAAAAACTATCACAACAAAGTTGAATAAATTTATGTTTGACTACAGAAATTCCGTTCATTCAACTACTGGATTTTCACCTGCCCAACTAATGTTAGGGCGACCTCTGCGGTGTCGGCTCGACTTGTTGCGATCAATGGAAGTACCGACTCCGTCGTCGTCAACCGCGGCCAATAGTAATGTCGTTCATAAACAAATTGCACAGAGTAAACATTTTGGTGGAATAAGAAATGTACATTTTACGGAGGGAGACAAAGTGTTGGTTAAACATTTGTATTATAATGGTTTGAAACATACTTGGAAGTACGGTATTGTGAAAAGCCGTATAGGATCTCGAATGTTTACCGTTTTTATACCGGAGTTGAATACTATTGTTAAGAAGCATGTAGATCATTTACTGGCGTACAAAGGACGCTGTTTGGACGATACCGACGACGATGATATCAGTTGCCTCGGAGATTCTGGAGATTCAGAGTCGGCCTCGGAGCCGCAGCCCATAACTAATGGTGCGGTGGCAGGCGCCGGTGAGTCGCCTGTACCGAGCCCCCCGCGCGCTCCGCCGCAGCCGCCGGGGGAAGAGACCATACCGGCAAACGCGGAAGAGGAGTTTTTAGAGGCTTCGGCTTCTACCGAAAACTCAAATAACATTGATGTTCGTCACGAATCAGATGGTGATAGAGTTTCACCTCAGCCTGAATTTGTACGCCGGTTGCAACGAAAAACTAGGAATAGGAAAGTTAATTATAAGTTTTAATTTTGGCGTTTATTTTGTATTCAGTTGTGGAGGGATGTGATATATGTGGGTAGTTATGCAATTAACTAATTGATGTGAATACACCCTCAAGCGAGTTGGTTGTCAGCCATTACAGAACGTTTATTGTACTCCGTTGTTTTATTCAATAATATCCCAAAATACAGGATAATATTATATATTGATTATATATATATATATATATATATAGATAGATTGTAAAATTACTGGGCAAAGAAAACGTTAAGTAAAAAGAAATTATATATTTTTTGGTAAACATACATTTATATCTACTATCTATCTAAAAAATATAAATTTATATTTCTATACTAATATTATATAGAGGAATGATTTGTATGTAAGTATGTTTGTAACGAATTAGCTCAAAAAGTACTGGACCGATTTCAAATATTCTTTCACCATTGGAAAGCTACATTCACCCTGAGTAACATAGGCTATATAAGATTCATCATCATCATCATCATCCATCACCGCGCGGGTGAAACCGCGGAGAGCAGCTAGTAATTATATATCTACTTATGTACCTCATTATTTATGTACACTTCTCCTGATGGTTGACTAACAAATAAAATAATTTATCAGAAAATACTTGCTTTTTGCAATCTGCAGATGAATTTTGATACTTATCGATAAGTAAAATTTGACTATTACACTTAGATTGCAAACATTTTCCGATTGTATTAACTGCTTCAGGAGTTTGTACATTTCGACCACTTCTATGTATCCAGCCCATGGTCTTTAAACGTCTTATTGCTCTTTTTTCACTACTGGTAAGTATTCTGACATGACATTTGATGACATAATGGAAAACCTATATTGTCTTCTTCCTACATAAATTACTGAAGAGAAGGCAGTAAGGTCAAGACTATAGCCTAACCAAAAAGGCCGAAGGAAAAAAAATCTTCCTACATAATATTAGTCGGGTCTGGTATAAAAAGGCGGTAACTTCACACCGGTATATAATTATTATATGTCCACATATGTGTTACTAGGTGTAAAAAAATAACTGGATACCAAGAAGCAACCCTATAAAGAGTGTGAATACCTAACTACAAATTTAATTATCGCCTCTCTATTTAATACTCACTGAGAGGGAAGTTCGATGTTATATGTTGATTCCCAGAAGTGGGAATCAACATAATAGACTGGTACCAACTTTCACTTTCCAACGGAACCCTAAAATGTTTATTCCCACTGTGTTACAAAGTAGAATAATGTATTATAGATAAAAGTTTGTTCATCTTTGTTTACTCACAAATAATATAAAATATATTTATAACCATTAAATACTTACTGGAATACATAATTCTTATCCAATCCTTTGACAGATCAAGTAATAATCCTTACAATTTTTTTGCTATATCACAATGGAACAACACTATCACTCACGTATTTTTTATCATTAAAAAGATTATTTTTTAATATTGAATACGTGCACTTTCTTACTGGCTAGCAAAAGAACTAAACATAATATTATTAGTAAATAATCTGCAGAATAACCTCTTTGACGATTAAAATTCAAAATAAGAATTGTTTTTTCTTTAAATTGTGACGAACAATAGTGACCGCGGACGTTGGTTATAAGGCCAGACTGATAGCTGTTATCACTTCTGCTGATAATAGCAACAGTATCAGTAAATATCGAAATTAGAAATGGAGCGTTGCCAAAGATAATGTTAAATAAGGCATCTTAGCTATTTTTGCGTCAATAGTTAGGCGTTATAGATAAGGCGTGATTCGATTGTTTGTTTTGCATCATTAGTATTTTATAATTGTGTTTTGAAATAAGAATGTTTCGTTAATTACCGCAGTACTATTATTTATTCTGTGTTACTGTTCCGATAGTGTTTCAATAGTAGGTAAAATATAATGTACGCTTCACTAAGTATTAGATATTCTGTGATGCGTTCACGAATCTCGTTACAGCCTTTTCCGTAGTCTTCTGATATCAATCACATTGAATTGTCAGTCATGAGTCAGTGATTGTATATGTTTGTTAATTCTTCACGCTGAAGCCCGGTAGCCTGAGCTAGCCTACTTAAAAAAAAGATAGGGTTCAGTGCAACATGTATACTTCAAAAAGTCATTATCTCAGGTAGTAAGTTCAGGGTAAGTGCGAGTGCAATATTGTCCCAGGTATAGGACTTCAGGGCCCCATGTTACTCAGGAAAAGACGTCCACCGGAGAGCAGCAGTGGTAAGCGCTGTAGCTGGCCTTAGTACTCTGGGGAGTAGTGATGTGCTCGGAGCTCAGGCTCTGGGTCGAACAGCACAGCAGCGTAAAGGTGCCGAATTTCCGAATGCTGTTGGATTAATAAAAAAGAGAGATAAAAAAATCTCTGGAATGCGTCAGAGGGCCACCATTAAGTCCTGTGAATACGTCAGGTGCTAGACTACCGACTACCAGTAGAGCTTCCGGGGCACGTAGATACAGGCTAGTTAAGTCCTAGAAGTAGATGTGGCAGCCATACAAAAGTATGGTAAGGACCAGAAGGGCCCAGGAAAAAACGAAATTATTTTGAAAATGGAAAATAAAATGATGACCTAAAAGGTTTAAGGCAGGTGGTACTGCATGCAGACCATGATACAGTTAATGGAATAAAACAATTGCTATACAAGTACAGATATAACAAGTGACCTGGGACTGGTATATATGCCAGTTTGAGTTTCAATATTAAAAAATACTAGTTGGTAAATTTAAGATAAATGTTTGAGAAACGAATGAAAGTCAATGCCGTCTTTACCATAGGGGCACACGGAGCCCGTGCCCAGGGCCCCCATCCTCAGGGAGCCCCGAAGGACCGACAATGAGTCTCACTTTCAATTATTCTCAAAAAAAATTTGACAGACACGGTAACAATGAGCACCCGGGTCAAAAATAAAACTTACTTTTGTCTTAAATTTTAACAAAACCAAGTCAAACTTTGCCTTTTTTCTTATTTAAGTATAAATTTCAATAACATTTGACTAGATTTTGACATAATTGGCTTAATTAGCATTAATTTAAGTTTAAAAAAATTATGTGAAGATTTGGCTTAATTTAGGTCAAAATTGGTAAAAGTAAGACAACATAAAATGATTTTGAATAGCTTTGTTTAATTGTTAGATATAATAGTTAAAAGCAAGAAGAAAAACATAATACTGAATACTGATTCGTTACATCGTGCGTGTTATATTATATCAAAACAAAAAAAAAACAGTGAAAGATTCAGTAACTAATTGTTATTTATTTCAATTCTCGGCTTAGTTGAGTAGTTCCATTTTTTCTCAGCTGAAGCTGGTTGAAACCAAACGATGGAAAAATTTGATAGAGCATTTAGGTGCAAATAGAGTCCTGAAGTCTCTTTCGGAAACTAGATGGTCTGCACGTGCCAATGCTAATAATGCTTTGCAAAATGGTTATTTAAATATTTCTGAAGCTTTGTCCTTAATTAAACATGAAATACGAGGTGTGTATTTCATGTTATTTATAAAATACTCTTGATAAAATACTCCTGTTTTTGGAAGTTGGTTGAGAAATACGTAGTAAGAAGGTAGATTATAATACTTTAAGTATATTATAAAAATATAGCGATCGCCACTCTTTCCTGAATGAAATGCAATTTCTAAGTTTTTACTCGATTAAACCCTTTTCCAGAGGTTAAGATTCGTAGGGATTGAGTTAGGCATGGTTCTTAAAGCATATTAATCCATTATAAAATAAAAAACACACTGTCGCGAATTATTTCCACTCTTTTGCAAAATATCGCCTAATTTGACTGGACTATATGTTTTACCAATAATAAAGAACATTAAAGGAACAGACAGTAATTTAGGTGATTGCATCTATAAAGGACATCATATTATAGAAACGTGTATGTGGCGGGAAAATTACCGTTAGGGACCAAGCAAATAGAACAAAGTTACAGACGAATAATAAATAGGTTAGTACAAGATAAATATTATAACAAATAAAGAGTTGAAAACAATATACATTGCACACATTACAGAAATTTAAAGATGTAAAGGAGATTCCTTTAGTCCTTTAGCAACGATCATTGCAATGACCGTTGAGGACGAAGTCCTTGTCAAGAAGTAAGTACAAGAAGTCGTCACTATAATACCTACATATTTCGGAATCGACGCGGCACTTCTCGGTAACGTGCCTTAAATATCGTGATTTAAAATATATTTAATGGTAGTACATCTTTTTATAAGATTAAACGCTTTATAAAAAAATACCAGGCTAGTTGCCTGGTATTTTCTCTCTTTAGTCTGCTCAATGATTATTATAGATAAATCAGATTGTATAATGATGATCGTTAGGACAAAAAAAATCTATGACGATGATGTATGTCGGACTTTATAATATGCTTTTTTATTAATACGTATTTTTACAATCAAATTGAATTTTCCCTCTCTGAGATCCGTTATGTGTTTTGGGATTTTATTGTATAAACGCACACACTTCGAAAGTCTAAAAATATGTACAGCTATCCTATTTGTCCCTAGTATTAAAAAGGTCAGTCATGTCACTATTTTGTCATGATTTCCGCTATTTTATACTCTGTGCAAAGATTTTCTAGTGAATTTATAAATATTAACGGAAGTCATTTGACAAGTTTTGCTAGACACAGACCTTTTTAAAATATGGCCACCGGAAACACGTTGTCTGTCGGAGGTTCCCGCCAACTACTAAGGAGGGGCAAATTGTGTTATGGGGAGGTTGGCTGGCTAGCGAACACTTCTGGTTGAGCCGAGAGGCAGTGAGGTTGTATTAAATCATACGTGTAACTACGAAGGAAGTGTTTTATTTCACTTCAGAAGAGGGAGGAACCAAGAAAAGGTATGTTAATTATTCCGTACATCTGTATTTTATTCGGTTTTGTTCACTTATACGCTCACAAGGGGTGAAATGTTGGTTACGAACCATTACAATAATTGTTTTTCATTTGGTGTTGCACTTTTATGAACATAATTATCGCATATTGTACAGTGTTCATCATGTATTTGCGCAGCATGTTAGGTCAGGGCAACTCTCTGACAATGTGATGCGTAAATTACAAAAAGGGTATGGAATTATGTGCGGTTACTTGGTCAAGGCTACTCTTTGACAGTATTACGGCGCTAATTTCCATACACTTAGTCAGACGTGTCTGGGTTCGATCAGGGCTACTCTCTGATAACACCTTACATGTCTTGACTTTTACCCGCAGTGTACCTATGCATATTTATGTCTCATTACCTTTCAATATTTTTCATTAACTGTTTTATGATTATACCGCATGTATATAGTACGGTACAATGTTATTTTGCAACATGTTAGTTCAGGGCAACACTCTGATAACGTGATGTCAAAATGGTTTGTGTGTGTGCGAGTGTGCGTGTGAATTTGGTCAAGGCTACTCCTTGGCAATACTAGCGCGCATTTCTCACATACACTAGTCGAGCGTGCTGTTGCTGGGTCAGGGCTACTCTCTGATAGCATATTTTACGTTCGGCTGGTGCCTGTTGTATACATGCGTATTTAAATACTTTAAATTTAGATACTGTTTGGTGTTAACACCGAGTTTCTATTATTCTTGTGTGTGCATGCATAGTTAATCTGATACTATCGCAGTGTATTTTTGTGTTTTTGAACAATATGTTTTTACTGTGAAGCGAATACGAGAATGTATTGATCTTAAAATAGAATTTTCATTTTACAAAATTAAAGTTTTTGCAATGCTTAAAACTTGTTGGTTGATAAAAATGATAACAAAATGATGCCCCAGTAATTGATCGTTTCGTTGGAATTATACCCCTCAAGTAAGCACTAATTACTGATGTTTCTTTTTAAACGATGATGCATATCCCTGAACTATGCAATATTACTATTGGTTACATCTTGAATACTGGTTGCGTTCGCAGGGTTATTGTGCGGGTATGTTTCCCGTACTATATTGTGCGAGCCACTGGTAAAATATATTTGATAATGTCGTTGTAATGAGAAGTGATATTTAATTAAAAATGACTGTTTTAAATTTTACTTTGAGTGAACTATGTTTGTTCACTGGATAACTAGTTGAGCTCGCAGGTTAATTGTACGGGTATGTTTCCCGTATAATGTTGTGCGAGCCACTAGTAAAAGATACTCTTAAAAATTATACCTTTGCTTGATTTTGAGTGAACTATGTTTGTTCACTGGATAACTAGTTGAGCTCGCAGGTTAATTGTGTGGGTATGTTTCCCGTATAATGTTGTGCGAGCCACTAGTAAAAGATACTCTTAAAAATTATACCTTTGCTTGATTTTGAGTGAACTATGTTTGTTCACTGGATAACTAGTGGAGCTCGTAGGTTAATTGTGCGGGTATGCTTCCCGTATAATGTTGTGCGAGCCACTAGCGCTAGGGTTTAGGGGGCGTACTAGTTGTGCTCGCAGATTTTTTTGTTATATTACTCGGGTATGTTTCCCGTCGGTTGTTGTTCGAGCCGCTAGTCGTCTGATAACCGAGTAAGCTATGTTTGCTTACTGGATTGAGTGGTCTATGTTTGCCCACTGGTTTTATTTTGGTTATTTATAATTAAATATCACCTGCCTATCCTTACGTTTATGTTAACGCTTGTCTGTGGTTTGGAACGATTTAAGTACTAAATACTTTTGCAAATCTATAACCTGCTACTTAAAATTTACTTTAGTGGTTATTTTGAGTGGATTACGCCAGAAATATTATATACATTTCAGTAAGACGTGGCAATGACTTCAAGCGATGAAGCTGGTACCCCACCCGATACGCCGCCGTAGCGACGAAAGCGGACGAAGAAGACTAAAAAGAAGAGGAAAAGCTCTTCCTCTTCACCCAGTTCCAGTGATGAAGCTGTACCACGAAAACACCGCAGGTTAGCAAGTAAGCTTTCTACTAAAGCTGTTTTAGAGTTATTGAAAAATTGCACTGGGAACGCACCTAAAAGTTCTTTTAGTAACCATAATCTGAACAACGTTATTCCCGAGTTTGACCCATCAAATCGGTCACAATCTATTGAATGCTGGCTAAGAAAAGTGAACGAGTGCGCTACAATATACGGCTGGGATGAGAAACATATTATACACTTCTCATTACAAAAACTAGTCGGTTTAGCGAAGAGATGGTTCGAAGCGTTACCAACGGTCGTGTTCACATGGTCTGAATGGCAAGCTAAACTCCGTAAGGCATTCCCCAGTGAGGAGAACTATGGACGTTTGTTGGAAGAAATGTTAAATCGTACCTCACGTAACGAAGAAAGTCTACGTGAATATTATTACGATAAGTTAAGCTTATTAAATCGATGTGAGATTACAGGTAAAAAGGCAGTTGACTGTATAGTATATGGTATTAACGATCGATCTGTTAGGAATGGAGCACAGGCTCTAAATAGTTCTGAACCTGAAGACTTGCTTAATTTCCTTGCATCGCAGAAACCACAGACTTTCACACACTCCAAAATACGAGAACGAACAATTTATAAACCTAGCACTTTTGACAGCCTAAATAAAACTTCTAACCATTCTGGCTCAAGTACTGTCACGTGTTACAACTGCCGTTCCAAAGGTCATCCTTATTTTAAGTGTACAAAGCCACTTTTGAAGTGTAGGTGTTGCAATAGGATAGGGCACGATAATGAAAATTGTAAATTGAGACCCTTCGTCCCTTCCAATCAAAATACCTCTCATCGTGTTGTAAATGATTCTGAAAAGACAACACTAAAAATTGACTCTTACAATAAAGGTAACGATAAATACTTTAAGAACATTGTCGTTAAAGATCAGCCTCTGGAAGCATACATTGACTTCGGTAGTGAATGTACACTTGTGCGCAAATCCGATGCTGAATCGTTACGATTACTAAAAGATTTTAATAATGTACCAGTCGTGAAAGGTTTTGGTCAGTCGTCGGTCATACCCTTGTATAAATCGAATGTAGACATTAAAATAGACGAAGTTGATGCCACCATAGAAGTCCTTATAGTAGATGATGTGCATTTGCAGACATCAGTATTGGTAGGACAAAACTTCACGGAACTGCCGTTTGTCACTGTTCTGAAAGATAACTCAAAACTTATATTTTACAAAAGTCCTAGTAAAAATCCCTTTTATGACAATGAAGGTATTTTGAAGCTTTTTGTCACTAACACTGTTGAGGTCTCAAAAACCAGCGTTGTCCCTGTACATGCAAACTTCAGTTTTACAGGGGACGTTTTCATCGAAGGTTACAATACGGCCGAACCAGGAAAAGAATACTGTTTATTTCAAGGTGCCTTTGCTATTGATAACGGAAAAAGTGAAGTTGTCGTAACTAATTTATCCTCAAATACCATAATTCTACAACAAAATACATTGATAGCTAGGTCGATTCCATTTACCGAACAAAAGGTATGTCGGGTCAATCGAATAGTCAAAGACTTCTCCACGCTGGAACCCCTTAACAAGGAAGACATCAAAAGTGGTCCAGGGTTGAGTCGTGATCAATTGGAAAAACTATATTCCTTATTACAGAATTACCGTGACTGTTTTGCTACTAACCTTAGGGAAATAGGTTGTGTAGTTGATGTAGAGATGAAAATTGACCTTACTGATAATAAGCCAATTTTCTACCGTCCATACCGTTTATCTCATTACGAGCGTGAGCAAGTTCGGGAGGCCATAGATGAGTTAATGCAAAACGGTATTATTCAGGAATCTAAGTCGGATTACGCCAGTCCAATCTTGATGGTGAAGAAGAAAACTGGTGAGCAGAGACTGTGTGTAGACTTTAGAGCCCTGAATAATAAGACTATTAAGGATCGTTTTCCCCTTCCGCTTATCGAAGATCAAATTTCCAATTTGAGTGGTAATAGTTTCTTTACGACCCTCGATCTTGCGTCAGGTTATTATCAAATTCCAATGGCCAATGAGAGCAGACATCTTACGGGCTTCGTTACGCCTGATGGCCATTATGAATTTAAAAGAATGCCCTTTGGTCTGGCCAATGCACCGGCTGTCTTCCAAAGGATGGTCAACAAAATTCTGGGAAACAAGAGGTTTGAATATGCATTAGCCTATTTAGATGACGTACTCATACCATCAAAATGTGTCGATGAAATGTTTATACGACTAGAAGAAGTGTTGCAACTTTTCAGGCAATATGGCCTTACTCTAAAACTAACAAAATGTCGCTTCTTTGATAGTACTGTAAGTTACCTTGGATATGAGATCTCCTCTCACGGCATTCAACCAGGCGAGGCAAAAGTATTAGCGGTGAAGGAATTTCCTAAACCAAATAACATTCACATTCAGGTTCGACAGTTTCTTGGCTTAGCCGGTTACTTTAGAAAATTCATACAAAATTATGGAGAAATTGCTCGCCCTTTAACATCTCTGCTACGTAAAGAATCTGTGTGGCAATGGTCAGATGCCCAAGATGAGGCATTTTCATTGTTAAAAGAAAAACTTGTCTGCCGACCTGTTCTCGCCTTATATGATCCTAGCCTTGAGACAGAATTACACACTGATGCCAGTTCTTTGGGAGTGGGAGGTATACTTATGCAATGGCAAAAACATGCAAGAGTTTTAAAGCCTGTTGCTTATTTTAGTCGCCAAACTACTCCCGAAGAAAAACATTTACACTCATACGAACTAGAGACATTAGCTGTAGTGTGTTCACTAAAAAAATTCAGGGTATATCTTTTAGGTATTCATTTCAAGGTATATACTGATTGTGCTGCTCTTCGCACTACACTTACAAAAAGGGACCTGGTTCCACGGATAGCAAGGTGGTGGCTACAAATAAGCGAGTTCACATTTGATATCGATTATAGACCTGGCGTCCAAATGTCGCATGTAGACGCTTTGAGCAGGAATACCAAACTATCCATGGAATCTGATGATAATCCATCTGTCAGTGTATTCAATATAGAGAAAGAGAACTGGCTTTTGTCGCTGCAACTAGCGGACCCAGATATATCCCGCATATTAAAAATTCTTAAGCCAGACTGTGATCAAGAATGTAGAGACATTCGCAAGAATTACTTGGTCAAAAACAGTACGGTGTTTAGGAAGGTAGGTGATAAGTTATGTTTGGTTGTCCCGCGTTGTGCTCGGTGGCAGATATGTAGAGCTAATCATGACGAGATTGGCCATCTTGGATACGCGAAAACTCTAGATAGAATTCAAGACTCTTACTGGTTTCCTAAACTTCGAAGATTTGTTAAAAAGTATATATCTGCCTGTGTAGAGTGTGCTTATAATAAGGATACCTCGGCAAAACAAAAATCTGGACATTTATACCCCATAGAAAAGGTGCAAATACCATTTCATACTATTCATATTGATCACCTTGGACCTTTTGTCAAAAGCAAGGAAGGCAACACACATATTCTTACCGCGGTTGATGCTTTTACAAAATATGTGTTTATAAGAGCGGTGAAAGACGTCACGACAAAAAACACTATTAAAGTTCTAGAAAAAATATTCTATGATTTTGGTGTGCCAGCTAGAATTATCTCCGATCGTGGCACTAGTTTTACGTCATCGGCATTTAAAACCTTTTGCGAGGCACAGGGTATTAAACATGTTTTGAACGCAGTTGCTTGTCCCAGGGCAAATGGTCAGGCTGAACGCTTTAATCAGACTATTTTGAACTCTCTATCAGCACAAAACAGCTCTGGCCATGAGCGTGACTGGGACAAGTGCCTCGGTAAAATTCAATGGGGCATTAACAATACCGTAAACGCTTCAACTCGACAGACTGCGACAGAAGCTATGTTTGGAGTCAAAATGCGTGATGTTTTGTCAAATAAGCTCAACATTCAAGGAAATATCGTGCATTCTAATTTGCAAGATGTAAGGGAACGTATTAGTAAAAATATTGAAAAGGAACAAGTCAAACAAAAAGAACGACATGACGCGAATAGAGCTCCAGCAACTCTGTATAACGTTGACGAATTGGTTAAAATCTGCCGTAATAATTTTAGTAATGATAACAAGAGTGCAAAGCTTTTGTCAAAGTTTGTGGGTCCATTTAAGATAACCGAAGTGCTCGGCAATGATCGTTATAGAATAGCCGACGTCCCGGGATTTAAAAAGAAAGGAAAACCATATACAACTGTCATTGCGGCAGATAGAATTCGACCATGGATCCATATTAAAGCGTTAGAGTTACATAATTCTGATGAAAGTAGTTCTAGTGGTAGCTCTTAGATAAACTTATCATTATATATATATATAATACAATCTTATATATATATATAATATAAAATTAAAATAATTATATAAAATTAAAATAATTATGTCAAATATTATGTATGATACATACATTTTATTGTTTATGAATGTTTAACGATTAAAAATAATTAATGTACAGGTATAATTGTATTATGTAGATACAAATCAATGTAGACAAAATCATAATTTTATTTAATTATTTAATTTTAATAATCATCTAGTTGCTAGCTCCTTCAACAGAGAAAAATCTATACGTGGTGGCTCTTTAATTATTACAAATAAAAATATAAAACTCAAAGAACGAAAAGACATTGTGAGCCTATCTGTTGAACGAGTAATAGAAATGTCCTGTATTGAGTTTGAGCAGTTCCTTGTTCTATGTGTATACAGACCTCCATGCTCACCATATGATGATTTTGAAAAGTGCATGGAGGAAACATTAATTAAGCTTTCTAATACAAATAAATCAATGATTATCTGTGGAGACTTTAATATTAATTTGCTAGAAAATAATCAGACAGTGGATAAATTTTTGTTACTGTTTAAATCTTATAATATGTACAATATTTTCTTGGAACCAACTAGGATAACAGCCACAAGTTCCACCTGCATAGACAATATATTTACTAATCTAAAACCTATTAAAAATTTCATTATAAATAATCTAGAATCAGACCACTGTGGTCAACTAGCAGTGTTTCCAAGAAAAACAAACAAACCCCAAAGCAAATATGTTAGCTTTGTTCCAATAAATGCAAGCCGCCTAGAATTGTTAAGAAGTAATATATCCCAGAAAGTGCCAGAGTTGACCAGTCACAATGACCCAAATATATTATATAACTCACTGTTCCATCTTATCAGCGATGAATTTGGCAAAGTGTTTGTACCAAAAACAATATCTGTTGGTAATCGTGCTAAGTTTAGTGAATGGGCAACTCCAGGAATTTATAAAAGTAGGCAAAAGTTATATGAATTGTACCATGAAAAATCGCATAATCATAATCCTGTATTTTTGGAATATGTCAAACGTTATTCTAAGTTATTTAAACGAGCCTGTTCCTCAGCAAAATCTATTTATTTAAGAAATAAGATCAAAAATTCTGTTAATAAAATAAAAATGACGTGGAACATTATAAACAGTGAAACTGGTAGAAATACAGTGCGCAATCGAGACTTTAATTTAAAAATTAATAATAAAGATGTAAGAGCAGATTTGGAGGTAGCGGCCGAGTTTGAGAAATTTTTCACTAATATTCCTTCTTTAACAACCAAAACTCTAAAATCTTCCTCCATTTCTGCTGAGATCTTACTTAAACAAAGTGTAACTGAATGTGACACAGCTTTTAAATTTTCAGTAGTTAATTGCAAAGATATTGTAAGCAGTTTCAAAAGTCTAGATGCAAAAAAAACGGCAGACCTATGGGGTCTTTCTGTGAAGACCGTTTCTTCAATTATAGATGTCATTGCACCCAATCTAGCAGCTGTGTTTAATAGTTGTGTTGCAAGTGGTGTATTTCCTGACCTAATGAAGCACAGTAAAGTGGTTCCTTTATTCAAATCTGGTAGTACTACTGATCCAACAAATTTTCGGCCTATTTCTGTACTACCTACGCTAAGTAAGATTTTCGAAAAAATCATATTACATCAATTAGAAACTCATTTTAGTGCAAACAAAATTTTCCATAAAAATCAATTTGGGTTTACAAGGAATCGCTCTACTATAGACGCAGGTATAGAACTAATAAAAGATGTGTTTGATGCCTGGGAGAACTCTCAAGATGCCTTAGGTGTTTTTTGTGACTTATCTAAGGCATTTGACTGCGTCCGACATGATATACTTGTCAGGAAATTACAACACTACGGTATTAGGGACATGGCTCTCAACCTTTTGACTTCATATTTAAATGGTAGAATTCAAAGGGTTGACATAAATGGTAAAAAATCGCCCGGCTCTATAATCTCAATGGGCGTTCCACAAGGTTCAATACTAGGGCCGTTCTTGTTTTTAATCTATATTAATGACTTACCTTATTATGTAGAGAAGAATAACGAGATTGTATTGTTTGCAGATGACACTTCACTGTTATTTAAAATTAAAAGGCAGTTACTAAACTATGACGATGTTAACAATGCATTAGCTAAAGTTGTGAATTGGTTCAATACAAATAATCTTCTCCTCAATGAGAAGAAAACTAATTGTATAAAATTCTCGACACCAAATGTGAGACAAGTAGAATCCAATATACAATTGAATGGAACAGGGTTGGACCTTGTGGAGTCAACAGTCTTTTTAGGAATTACTATAGACGCTAAATTGCAATGGGGTCCCCACATTAAAAAATTGTCTAGTAGGCTCAGTTCAGCAGCTTATGCTGTTAAAAAAATTAGACTATTAACTGATGTAGACACAGCTAGAATAGTTTATTTTAGTTATTTCCATAGCGTTATGACTTATGGCATACTGCTCTGGGGATGTTCTACAGATATTAATTCTATTTTTATACTGCAAAAAAGGGCTATACGAGCAATCTACAGTTTGGCTCCCAGAGTTTCCCTTAGACAGAAATTTAAAGACATAAACATTCTAACTGTTGTCTCTCAGTTTATCTATGAAAATCTAATGTATGTAAAGAAAAACATTAGCAGTTTTGATAAAAGGAGTGATGCTCATTCCATCAACACGCGAAATAAGCACAAGCTATCCGTACATGTAACGCGTCTCCACAGAATAAGTCATTCTTTTATGGGACAATGTATACGATTTTATAATAAAGTTCCCAATGTTATCCGAGATTTGCCTATTAATAAGTTTAAAATTGCTATTAAAACTAAACTCTGTCAAAAAGGTTATTACAAAATTTCGGATTACTTGGAGGATAAAACAGCTTGGGACTGATCACTCCAGGATCTATCTACTCGTGTACTAAGATGTCAAAGTGTAGCGTGTCTTGCCCTACTGATACCATTATTATGTTCTCTTTTGTAAGGCAACACACTGGAGCTAATATTTGTAGTACCTAAGTAAAAACATTGTAAAAACATCTATATAAAAAGAATGGCCCCGAGTTTCTTGCCGCTTCTTCTCGGTTGGCTCTATGTATTTTGGAACGCGGCGGTAGGCTTTAAAGTACATTTTAATGAAAAATTGACGTTCATAAGTGCGTCTTTGATGCCTAAATTGAATAAATGATTTTGACTTTGACTTTGACTTTAATAAATATATTTAAATTGATAAATCTGTCCGAATGTCATGATTTATAGTCACTATTGTTAGAAATGACTGTTTTATATTGTGTATTTTAGTTAGTTTAAGTATATTAATTATTTAGCTAGTGTAAGTTAAGTGTATTTATGATATACAACAATCGTCAGTTTGTGAATTGTGTGTTTAATAGTATTATATTCAATATATAACATATGCAATTAGTCAAAATTGTATTAAAATTTAAGTCGTTAAGTTTGTGAATCTAATTTTTTAGTGTATGCCGGGAGGCAACACGTTGTCGGATGGCCGAATGTCATGATTTCCGCTATTTTATACTCTGTGCAAAGATTTTCTAGTGAATTTATAAATATTAACGGAAGTCATTTGACAAGTTTTGCTAGACACAGACCTTTTTAAAATATGGCCACCGGAAACACGTTGTCTGTCGGAGGTTCCCGCCAACTACTAAGGAGGGGCAAATTGTGTTATGGGGAGGTTGGCTGGCTAGCGAACACTTCTGGTTGAGCCGAGAGGCAGTGAGGTTGTATTAAATCATACGTGTAACTACGAAGGAAGTGTTTTATTTCAATTTTACTTATTATTACCTAAATGTATTTTTTTACGAACATACATTATATTTGCAAACACATAAAGGAAGGCAAAATACTATATTTCTTTAAATAAATCTCACAAAGTTTCGCGGGACCCTTTTCGTGTATAACTCGAATAGCACGTTTTTGTAGGATAAAGATGGTCTCTCTATTAGACGCTGAAGCCCATAGCAATAGCCCGTATGACATAACGTTGTGGAAATATGCAAAACATACCAACCGCGCCGTAGAAACGTCTGCTAGTTCTCTTATTTTACGTACCGCATATGCAGCAGAACTGAGTCTCCCAGACAGTGCATTTATATGAGGACCCCATTGTAATTTTGCGTCAATTTAAATGCCTAGGAATACTGTTGCTTTGTCCATTACGAGTTTAACTCCATCAAGCATAACGTTGAACTCTAAATATGGAAGAGTAGGCAAAGAAACCTTCAAATATTTTGTCTTTTTGAATTCAGAAGTAAATTATTATTTGAGAACCATTTAGAGATAGATACCTACTAGATAGAGCGTTGTTTACTTAAATTAGTGTGCTATCTTTCCTATGCACTTTAAAATCAGAGATGTGTCATTCGCAAATAAAACAATATCACAAAAACCTTTGGCTATAAGTAAAAGTGGCAAGGCGTTAATGTATACTAAGAACAAAAAAGACCTTAAAATGTACCCCACTTCTTAAACACTAAGTAAGCTATATAATGGTGAAACAGGAATATCTACGTTTCGTTTTGCTGACTCCTTTATTATAAGAACTGATAAGGAGTGGTACCCGCTACCAATGTCTCTGTAACTTTGCGTGTGTTTACTTAGGTCTCTTGAAGTCTACATTGAGTAAGGTCCTCATCGGAAAATGTTTCTTTAAGATTATGCTAGCGACGATAAGATTAATAAAACTATTTACAAGTATCGTAGTATTTGTTTATTGTTTTACAGTGGACACATTATATGTAGACATTTTTACTAAACCAACAATTATGTACATTTCATATAAACTTCTTTATTTTAACAAGGATACAATAAATACTTACACCCTATTCCACAATAATAATAAAAAATTTAAACAAACTTAAGTCGTGCAAAAAATATACCATGCACATACCATGACGCTATTAAACACCTGAAAGAGTCAGAGGATAGTATAGGAAACTCTACTTTATTCTTTATTCGTCTTTTATGACATCCATCGTCTTGAGTCTCCGCCTGATTAATTATCCACGATTGAAAATTTAACCCAGTTTTGTGTTCTGGCAGCTGTTTGGTCTAGTTGACTTTCAACAGAACTCAGACTGACCATCAACTGATGAATTAGTTAAAACGAGCCTATCAGTAATACATAAGAAAATACATGGAAGCAGATCAGTCTCATGTCATAGAATTATTCTAAATTCTACACAAGTACATCTACCTGGGACAGACAGTCAAACTAGGCAGGTCCAACTTTGAGAAAGAGGTCAATCGTCGAATCCAACTCGGCTGGGCAGCGTTCCGGAAACTTCGCGAAGTCTTCTCGTCAAAAATACCTCAGTGCCTCAAGACAAGAGTCTTCGACCAATGTGTGTTACCAGTGATGACTTATGGCACTGAAACGTGGTCTCTTACTATGGGCCTCATAGATAAGCTCAAAGTCGCACAACGAGCTCAATAGAGAGGGCTATGCTCGGGGTTTCTCTACGAGATCGAATCAGAAATGAGGAGATCCGTAGAAGAACGAAAGTCACCGACATAGCTCAGAAGATTAGCCAGTTGAAGTGGCAGTGGGCAGGGCACATAGCACGCAGAATAGATGGCCGATGGGGCCGAAAGGTTCTGGAGTGGAGACCACGGACCGGCAAGCGCATCGTAGGTTGTCCACCGACACGGTGGACAGACGACCTGAGGAAGGTCGCAGGACGACGTTGGATGCAGGCCGCTTCCAACCGGTCCTTTTGGAAAATTATGAAGGAGGCCTATACTCAGCAGTGCACGTCCTACGGCTGAGATGATGAGATGATGATGCATATGATGATGAACCATCATTTTAATGATGATGATCATCATGCCCATGAGATGAAAATCCTGCTTCACTTGAATATACTGGTTGAGAGTGTTGAGCGACCCTTGAATGAACAAACCCTGAGCCTACCCCTATTGCACTTGCATATCCTCCCGGACTGACTAAGCCTGCTCCACCATAAGCATAACTCGGTCCTCCATAGGCTCCTCCCTGTCCAGCATAACCATAACCTGATCCACCATAACCAAACCCGGATCCACCCACTCCAGCTGCTATTGATACCGGGATACCAACAGGAACCCTAATTGGTACCGCTGATGGTACCGGAACAGCATAGGGCTGTGGGACGGGTATTCTAACACCCTGAGTTACTGTGACAGGTACTGGGTGCGCTACCGGATATGGAAAAGGTCTATCAATCGGCACTGCAAAAGGACGCGGTACTATGTGAGCTACAGGATGCGGTACATCCACTGGTACTGGTCTAGGTTGGTCTACTGGTACTCCCACGTGTACCGGGTATGGTACCGGTCTGGGAACGCTGACGGGTACTGCCTGAGGTACTGGAACAGCTACGCTGGTGTGGTACTCAGATACAGTGTGATGTATTGGGATGTTTGAAGTTCCGATGCCTCCTGAGCCAGCGATTGTAGCACCTTCTAGACTGGATGAACCATACGATCCAATTGATGAGCCGATGTCTCGTTTTTCAGGGGTAGCGCTTGTGCCATAGTGCACGCAGACCAAAAGTAATATCTGAAAAAGAGAATTAAGTATAATGAACGGAATAAGTAACATCGAAGTGGACAACAATATTACAATGATAGTTATAGGTTTATAATACATTTATTCTCATATAAGACATGCGTCACTTCCATGAGAACATGGCTATCAAATATAATATTTGACATTCGTCCTCGTTACAACATAAACAACAAATAACAAGGTACGCCGCTAAGACAGAACAACATTATATAGGTATAAGCCGACTAGGATATACCTACTCGTCTAACGTATTCATTTGCAATCTTCATCGTTACAACATAAAAAACAAATAACAAGATACGGCGCTAAGACAGAACAACATTATATAGGTATAAGCCGACTAGGATATACCTACTCGTCTAACGTATTCATTTGCAATCTTCGTCGTTACAACATAAACAACAAATAACAAGGTACGCCGCTAAGACAGAACAACATTATATAGGTATAAGCCGACTAGGATATACCTACTCGTCTAACGTATTCATTTGCAATCTTCATCGTTACAACATAAAAAACAAATAACAAGATACGGCGCTAAGACAGAACAACATTATATAGGTATAAGCCGACTAGGATATACCTACTCGTCTAACGTATTCATTTGCAATCTTCGTCGTTACAACATAAACAACAAATAACAAGGTACGGCGCTAAGACAGAACAACATTATATAGGTATAAGCCGACTAGGATATACCTACTCGTCTAACGTATTCATTTGCAATCTTCGTCGTTACAACATAAACAACAAATAACAAGGTACGGCGCTAAGACAGAACAACATTATATAGGTATAAGCCGACTAGGATATACCTACTCGTCTAACGTATTCATTTGCAATCTTCGTCGTTACAACATAAACAACAAATAACAAGGTACGGCGCTAAGACAGAACAACATTATATAGGTATAAGCCGACTAGGATATACCTACTCGTCTAACGTATTCATTTGCAATCTTCATCGTTACAACATAAAAAACAAATAACAAGATACGGCGCTAAGACAGAACAACATTATATAGGTATAAGCCGACTAGGATATACCTACTCGTCTAACGTATTCATTTGCAATCTTCGTCGTTACAACATAAACAACAAATAACAAGGTACGCCGCTAAGACAGAACAACATTATATAGGTATAAGCCGACTAGGATATACCTACTCGTCTAACGTATTCATTTGCAATCTTCATCGTTACAACATAAAAAACAAATAACAAGATACGGCGCTAAGACAGAACAACATTATATAGGTATAAGCCGACTAGGATATACCTACTCGTCTAACGTATTCATTTGCAATCTTCGTCGTTACAACATAAACAACAAATAACAAGGTACGGCGCTAAGACAGAACAACATTATATAGGTATAAGCCGACTAGGATATACCTACTCGTCTAACGTATTCATTTGCAATCTTCGTCGTTACAACATAAACAACAAATAACAAGGTACGCCGCTAAGACAGAACAACATTATATAGGTATAAGCCGACTAGGATATACCTACTCGTCTAACGTATTCATTTGCAATCTTCATCGTTACAACATAAAAAACAAATAACAAGATACGGCGCTAAGACAGAACAACATTATATAGGTATAAGCCGACTAGGATATACCTACTCGTCTAACGTATTCATTTGCAATCTTCGTCGTTACAACATAAACAACAAATAACAAGGTACGCCGCTAAGACAGAACAACATTATATAGGTATAAGCCGACTAGGATATACCTACTCGTCTAACGTATTCATTTGCAATCTTCGTCGTTACAACATAAACAACAAATAACAAGATACGGCGCTAAGACAGAACAACATTATATAGGTATAAGCCGACTAGGATATACCTACTCGTCTAACGTATTCATTTGCAATCTTCGTCGTTACAACATAAACAACAAATAACAAGATACGGCGCTAAGACAGAACAACATTATATAGGTATAAGCCGACTAGGATATACCTACTCGTCTAACGTATTCATTTGCAAGCTTCGTCGTTACAACATAAACAACAAATAACAAGGTACGGCGCTAAGACAGAACAACATTATATAGGTATAAGCCGACTAGGATATACCTACTCGTCTAACGTATTCATTTGCAATCTTCGTCGTTACAACATAAACAACAAATAACAAGGTACGGCGCTAAGACAGAACAACATTATATAGGTATAAGCCGACTAGGATATACCTACTCGTCTAACGTATTCATTTGCAATCTTCGATATTATTATAATATTGTTGTACAATATAATATTATTATCATTGATATTTGAAATATTATATGCGTACTGAATAAGTCTTCAGTCAAATAGTTTGATGATTCTTGTTTTAAGATAGGTTTAAGCCTTCAAACTTTGACGGCCAAAGTTATCCTAGTCCATCCCATTAAATTATGCAGTTAATCAGTTACTATTTATATTTGATGAATGTGCAATAAAGAGTTACAGTATTGTATATAATTCTAAAAGATACATAAGATCTTCCTACAGTCAAAACGCGTCTTTATTGATTTTGATAGACATGGTATCATTGGATTTGTCTTCGCCACTGAACAGACATAGGATATACCTACGACTTCTCAAAACATCGAATATGGCAAATGGATAACCATATTGCATTTCCCATGAAAAATAATACAAAAAAAACTATTTTTTTTATTAATTGAGCACCGGCACTCGCCAGCCCTAGATTATCAAAGTCATTGCAAAACAAATAATCTCAGTCGTCAAGAGTTTTTATTGTTTTGGTGCGCAGTCGAATTATTTATTTTTATAACTATTTCTTATGTATAAGTACTTGTGAAACATTTAGCGCAAACGAGTCCGTAACAAGCTCAGATAATAGTAATTTTGGGTGCTCTTTTGCTATATCGATTGACACCTAAATAGCCCTTAAACACTACTTACAAAGCAAATTAGACTTACGTAACGCATCCTCCGCATTTACTCAATCTTGCAGGCACTAACAAGTCTTCAAAGTGGAGTAAGGATAGAAAGTGATCTGGTTGAGGAAAGCGTGTGTATTTATAATGTCACATGTGGAGTTGTGGAGTGATGCTGGGCAGCGGAACTTGACACCTTCTCTGTGCTGTTTAATCTGTGACACACCCTGTATGGACGAGACGAGAGTAATCTAGTATCGATAAAGAGAGGATAGTACCAAACTAGTCTAGAAAAAGAAAATTTATAAAATTAAATTATATTGATATACATAGATGGTTAAAGAGACAGATAGAGAGTTAAAATTCGATGCTCGGACCTCGAGCCTCAGCGGCCTAGATGGTCATGGCGTCTGACACGGATTGTCGGAAGACGCGGGTTCGAACCCCGTCCGAGGATGTGAATTTTTCTCTCTAAGATTGCAATGTTGTAATTATGTAAAATGCAAAAACACTAAGCAGGCGTTAGTGCTTTCATCATCATCATCATCATCATCTCAGCCGTAGGACGTCCACTGCTGAACATAGGCCTCCCCCATGATTTTCTAAAAGGACCGGTTGGAAGCGGCCTGCATCCAACGTCGTCCTGCGACCTTCATTAGGTCGTATGTCCACCGTGTCGGTGGACGACCTACGCTGCGCTTGCCGGTCCGTGGTCTCCACTCCAGAACCTTTCGGCCCCATCGGTCATCTGTTCTGCGTGCTATGTGCCCTGCCCACTGCCACTTTAACTGGCTAATCTTCTGGTTAGTGCTTTATAAAATTAATACTATAAAAAAATTATTGACATGTTTGGTATAATCCTCTATCGCTACTTGATAACTCTAGTCTCGTCCATACAGTATTTTTTATTTTTGTCGTTTACTTTGGATTTGTGTTGTTCTTTAACCGTTCGGCCCACAAAACAAATCCAAAAAGTGAGTCTATTGGTACTTAACCAATAGACTCACTTTTTGGATTTGTTTAATATTTAAATAATGTCTAGAATCAAAATCAGCCCATTTTGTTCCCACTGCTGGGACTCGAGCTTTCCTCTCAGAGAGAGGAGTTGGACCATAATCCACCACGCCGATCTAGTGCGGCTTGGTTTTCAGGCCGCCCGAAGGCCTTCGACATAGCCTAACGACTGTTCTCCTAAGACAAACAACCGGGACCGACGGCTTAACGTAACCTCCGAAGCACGGAAGTTGAATAACGCCACTAGCGGTCACCCATCCAAGTCCTACCCGCAGCAAGTGTTGCTTAACATGTTGATCGGTTAAGATAGCCAAGTCAAACTCCGCTACGAGCGCTTCTGTCTACAATATCTTTGTTAAATATCGTTTTAGCAAACAAAACGTTTATACGTAATCTAAATCGGTTGAGCAGTTTCAGGGTGAAGATGTAACAAATATACACTCAATCACTCAAAAACTTTCCCATTTATAATATTACTCTGAAGTATCCCTCAGTTACTCGAGAGATGTTAGGAAATTTTTTAGGCAAAATAAACTCCAAAATTGAGTTTTGGGCGAACGTGGAAAAGTCAACGTTTTTGCATTGTATTATTTATCAAAACTTATGCTTTTTTTTCAGTGGTAATGTTTAAAATTGGTGGCGTTTTACTCATTAAGTGCTGTTTTACGTGCATGAGTGTGGGCAAGTGATATAATGTGGTGAAACGTGTTTTTCCGTGTTGTTTCCAAAACTCCATAGAAACTAATGGTAATTTTGCCACCACTTTACTAAAGCATGACTTAGACTGACTAGACCATGACTGACTGACATTTTGGACCCTGACTGACTACGACTAATATCACGAGAATATTCTACTAAAACTTTGTAATACAAATAACTTGACACTGGCAAACGCACGAGAAGTGCGGGACCATAACCTTCTAAGGAGGGAAGTTGAAAAAAAAAACTCCGCAATTTTATGATAAGGGTGTACCATCTGTTTAAATATCCTTTAATGCATTTCATTTTGCCTATTACTTTTAAATACAATAATATTATTGTGCAAGTTTGTTTCATCAGCTCTGTAGTTATACAATACACATACGATACCCGCGTCGCCATGACTGTACCATGTGTACTACACACACATAGTATACTAGTAGATATTCTGGTCTAGACCTACACGTAACTCTGACCGCCGACGACGTAATGACTAAGGTCTATATCTTGTATATAATGGTTAGTGCCTGGATGGTAGAGCTATGCGATTTTCGGTAAATCGTGGTTTTTGAAAATTAACAAGGTATATCTAATATATAAAATTTCATGATTTCATTCATGTTTTTTTTATGATTTCTAATACGTTTCGTTGAAGGTTCTTAGATTAAGAAATTGAGAAAAGATGGGAGGTTATGGCGAGGCTGAACCAAAGTTGAGTCTACTACGCGAACGAAGTCGCGGGTAGTCGCTAGTTTATATTATATATATATATACATACATATATATATATATATATATATATATTATTTATTTATATAAAAGTTAACTTCTATTTTTCCTTGTATAACTTGATATCCTATACTGAATCCTATAACTTGAGAACGGCTCAACCGATTTCTTTCATATTTTTTGTAAATGTTTTCTAATACTTCGTAGACGGTTCTTAAATTAAAAAAAATAAGAAAAGATGGGAAGTTATGGCGAGGCTGAACTTACTACGCGAACGAAGCCGCGGGCAGTCGCTAGTATTTAGATAAATTATATAACAACACCCTGTATTGACAGCCGCTTTAGTAGGTTAAGGCCCGTGTTCGAAGTCTTCGACCGAAGTCTACGACCTAGTTTAACCATTGGTTATTGTTTATTTACGTGAAAGCATTTTCACGTAAATAAACAATAACCAATGACCAATGGAGACGCTCTGAATTGAAAAAATATTTGAATAAAATAACATGTTAGATGATTTTGAAGATCTTGAGTGAATTTTACGCGCATTTCGTGTTTTCCAAAGACGAAACAATTATTTTGAGGAATATAACGAAAAAACATTAATTCCAAGATTTCGTTTATACAAAATTCGCTAAGTGCATTTAATTTATCAGCCAAACACTTCCAACCACAGACCATATAACAACGTGGTTATATGGTCTGTGCTTCCAACCAATGGGTTTGGAGCTTGGGGCTGGGGCTTTTTCAGCATTGATTGTATACCTATAGCATCTGATTTTTTATTCTCCACTATGTCTTTGTACTTGATCTTTATTGCCATTATACATATTAATGCCGATTTTGAATGATCGCTTTAATTGTATTTGCGTTCAGATACAGTGGCGAAATTTGACCTTAATATCTAATCTCACTAAAAATAAGGAAAACGTAAAAATGCAGATGGAATTACAAATTAAAAAATGCAGTTTTTCATTGCCTGAAAACACGAATAAAACGTAGTTTTCTAAACATTAAACCTAGCTAGATAGATTTATCGCCCCCGAAACCCCCTGCATACTTAATGTCATGAAAATTGTTGGAGCCGTTTGCGAGATTCAGATTATATATATATATATATATATATATACAAGAATTGCTCGTTTAAAGGCATTAATTAGAAAATGTTACTTTTTCAACACGCCTACTTGAAAAGATACTCTTATTGAACGGTAATAAAAATCTAAATGCAGCGTATTTCGAACGCGTGCTTTTTACTTTTCATTCCCGCACTAGTGCGAAAATAAGATAGATTTTGAGAAAGAAAAGAGTCACAGATTTTTTCAATACTATTGAAAAGGTAAATGTACAAGTCAATGCATTGGAATAAATAAATTTGGTGCCATGCCAAAAAAAACGTAAAGTTTCTAGGTTTTTTCTAGCAAGTAAGTGTGTTGATAAACGTCAAGTAAAAACAAAAAATTACATGAAATAGGTACATGCTAGTTCAACTGCATACAAACAATAGTTACTTACCAGTAAGTACATTAAAATACAATTTTAAGAAATGTTAATCTAAGTAGCGGTCATAAATCTTTTTATAGTTATACTATAGCGAATGCCCGCGACTTCGTTCGCTTAGTAGGCTCGGCCTTCGGCCTCGCCATAACCTCCCACCTTTTCTAAATATTTTTTTTAATGTAAGAACCATCTGCGAAGTATTAGAAAACATAAAAAAAATTATTAAATCGGATAAGCAGTTCTTAAGTTAAAGCGTGACCAGGAGAAATAGGGGTTCATTTTCATAAAAGTATATAGATGAGGCAGCAACTTTCATTTAAAGTATCACCTTCATTAAATGATTCCAATGCCAATCAAATCAATAGTTTACAATCATTAAAAAGTTGCTGAAATTTTTGCCCGGCAGCAAAGTACTTGGAGCGCGTGGCTCCGATTTACTTACTTTGCCGACAGTTAGAACAGAGTAAGAGAGCCACCACATGTACCAGTCCCACCAACCATAATCTCCGAGAATTGATGATTGTATATTGATGATTATGAGCTTTTTCAGCGGACCTAGTACAAAAAGCCCTCTCCAAAAGTTTTAAAGATGACTCTGCCATAGATAGAATAGCTGTTATTCTATTAAAGAGATGTAGTGCAGTTATGAGCAAGCTATAAGCTTTTTTAACGTGATAACGTCTAATAAATCGATGAACGTCGGCTGCACGTACAAAAAAGTATGACTCATTATCATGTTCCGCCTGGGCCGAGCGTGCAAGCGAGAGCGCGAACCAAGCGATAGAGAGGCACGATCGGCCTAAACGTTCGGCATGTCTTATGACGTTATCATTGCACGTATAATAAATATTATATAAATAAATATATCTCTGGTCTAAACTCCCGTAACTCCCGCCTCATAAGCCACGCAAAGCATAAGGAAAGCAAGCAAAATATTGCCGACAAACTAAGATTCCTCTTGTCCAACCAAGGAAAGAGTACCTAATAATTTATGAACAACATAATATGGCTTCAATTCAGGGCGACCATAAGGGGCCAATTTACTTTCATGTGTTATGTGGAAAAAAAAGCATTTGATCGAGTGCTTATCAGAACACTTGTTTCTAAGTTGGTAGATATAGGATTCCGTGGCAAACTCCTAAAATGATATAAGAATGCTTTACGGATATTACATACCTAAATTTATGAGGCTTATTATACATAGCCAAAGCTATGATACACTGAATTATCGCGACGCGTACTCATTATTATATGGCACAGATTATACTATCCATCATCAATATTCCGCGGTTTTAATCATGTCTTATGCTAAGGGCGGGGGGGGGGGGGATTGGGGGGTCCGGACCCCCTAAACCCAATTATATATGTGATGAGTGCAATGCAGTATCAAACTACAGTCGTAAGTCCTGGGCGACACTTCTGTCCTGGGCAAGTGTTTGAGACGAGCTTTGCAACAGTTAAGACTCACAGCCGCAGTAACGCGGTCTAAAAGCTTGTTGTAAACTGTCGGGCCCATAACTTGAGATATTTTAGACGACTTTGTTAGAGTCCGAGATATGCCACAAATCTTATTCCTATTTCTTATGTTGTACGAAAGTACACTATTACCTATAAGTTTTGTAAGGTTCAATCTGACATAAACCGCAACTTGACAAATTACTAGAGCTGGTAGTGTCAGAATCCCAAATCACTTACAATGCGGCCGGACGGATGTGCACTGCGGGATTTTTACGATAGCTCGCACTGCGCGCTTTTGGAGTCTAAATGCACGTATAAGGCAGGTAATACTGTGTTAATAAGTATTCCAGTGCATTAACCGTTTGCGTACCCGAGACATTTACGTCCGTTGCATTCATAAATCTTTTGTTTTAATTATCACGGTATATGAAGGACTAAAGCAGCACCAAATACATCAAAGGAAAGTCAATTAAGAGGTTGTTATTCAATACACGTAGGTATTCCAGCCATACATCTTGCGCGTTGGCAACAGGCCAGGATATTGGTCACTTGTTACTATTCCATTTCAACCACGAGACCAACTCGCATGATTTGTTTACAAAAAGATGCATTCAATATTTCGCCTCAAGGAAATGGAGGGAGAAAGCACGGTAAGTACGTAATTTGGCACGCTTAACGAAAACCTAAACTGGCGATGAATGATGATGAAAAGCCCTATGTATAATTCCAGTGCCTCATCTAACTAATTACCAAATATCATCCAAATCAGTTTAGCGGTTGTTGCGTGGTTGACTAATAAACATCCATACATCCAAAATTACAATATTAGTATGAGAATTCATATCGACTATTCATTCATGACTATTCATGGTCAGTACTGATGCGTTCGAAACTAATATACCTAATCGATCTAGAATAATGCCTGGCCTGCAAATAACTTACAAAACGCACCGTAAGAGCTTTGCGACAGAATATCACTTTTGATGGTGGTAGCTAGTCCAGGCACCCGATCACCAATACGTCCTTATTTTATTTGTAGGACTATCTTTAATTCTATAAAACAGTCACAATATCCAGACAGATAAATGTCTTCAACATAACATGATTAATTGACAAATATTTATTGAACAATTAACTGATAATATTAACCAATGACTTGGACATCTCTAAACCGTCTTTTAGTCTACGAGAAATCCAAAGAGCAAGTGTCTCTATTCAATGATCAATTTCATCAATCATAACTCCATTATTTTAGAAGAGTAATTTATTAAGTTTAACATTTATCTTGGAGACATCTCATCTATCCGGAAAAAGTCTAAAATGCCTAAATTCTAGGACTTACGTGAGTAAACTCGTCCAACAGAGTTAATCCAATCCCCTCTGGCAGGTGGCAATTCACTAGCACTTACACTTCACTTTTCACAGACACTTCACTTTGAATATTTCACTTTTCACTTTATCGCGGACAGCAACTTTGGCTTCTAGACGGTAACTGGTTTGGACGGCCCATTCGTCCCCTTTTTATACTACCCAAGTGTCCGTATCTGGTCTCCAACCTGTCTCCGACTCAACCAATCAAACTCCTCGAGTATCCATTCCGACCAATAGAACCCTTGTTCCATTTTCAAATATTGATGAGCCATTATTAGCTTTCCAATTTTAAATTTATTTAAATTTAGAATAATGTACGTAAGCTGTCCTCATCTTGTCTCCGAACTAACCAATCAGATCCCTTGAATACACATTTTGAACCTACGTTCCTTTTTTAAATATTTATGATATGTTATTTTGTTTTATGAGTTTTATTTGAATTTGGAACCTGTCTCCAAGCGTTCTCAGCCTATTTACATCATTCAGCTGCCGTGATTCTGAATTATGTTAGTTAGTTAATTATTTAATTTGTTAGATCTAATCTGTTAGTTTTAATCATTTCCAAGTATTGGAAATCTATACATAGAAATGTAAGCGTTAGTTTGCTAATCGTAGGAATATTATGAATCTTAGTTACTGCATAAAACCTCTTTGCATTAACTTTGCTTTTATTAGATATACTTTTGCATAAAATCCTGACTTATTAACTTCATTGACAGGAAGTTCTATAGCTCCATGATCTATGTCTGATAGTCGGAATTTAGTCTATTGAGATATAACTTTTTAGATATTTAATATTTCCAAAGGATGCCCTTAGATTAGATTTCCATCATACTGATGTATCTATATATTTGTGAACGTAGCGGAACGCATTGCGGACCGTTACAATACTCTATCAGAATACGCACGTAATCCGTCTAATATCAAGACATTTTTTATAGTTTCTACTAAAGAGGCTGATTAGTTTTCGAGTATTCGTCCAGTAATTTTGCTTGCTACAGCGAACATACTGGTGCGAGGTAGATTTTGTGAAGATAGAACTTTTACAGAGCCCGCCTAAGTACTACACACACATTTTCCAATTATTCAGCCGTATGCAAACATATATTTACATATATTTACTTACTTACTTATTACATATTGCCCTTAAAACATTAGTTTTAAGGGCAATATTTCCAATAAAATTATACAGCAAGAGATTTAATATCTCAAGGTGAGGAGTGCAGAGCATTGCCATGCAAGCTTATGAAATGTTGCAAAAAAATTGATGGTTTGCAACTTCAATTAATTGTTTTTGATTTTGATTCAGTGAATCTATATCTCGATATACTTCATCGTTTACTCGAAAAATTGATGTCAAGAATTCTCCAAGTAATCCTCTCTTTTTACGAGTTTGGTATTTCTGTAAGACACTCTTGTGTTTTCTCAAACTTTGACTGCTGCTCTTTTAAATGGTGGTACAACTGCTTACAATGGGTCTATTCCGTTACTTCTGCTCTGTTACACAACTCTTGTAATTGTTGCGTTACGTTTTTAATTCTGCCAAGGTCCTGCCCCAGCAGGGCTATTATGTATCTCAGTTGCTAACAAATGTTGATACAAATCTTGAAAAATTGCCGCTCTTAGTCAGTTTTGGCAACTCCAGTAAGCAAAAATGTTAGTAAGTTGATGACTGGCGCTGACAAATGTGACATAGACCCGCCATTTTTTTCGATTTCCATCAATAATTGTTAGCAACTGAGATATATAATAGGCCTACAGGTGACTTCGCTCATAACACGTTTCTATCCGAAACACTCCTCGATCGATACTTGCTAGTTCTACTTGCTCAATGTATAATCCAGGTTGGATTGTTTTTACTGTGTATGTAGCTATTGTGTTAGCACATTATATGTAATATCAATAACAATGGTAAAAACCAATACGATATTCTACTTGTTTTTGCGGCTCTTCTCTGATTCTTAGATGTTCCTGCCCTTTGAACCTTTGCGTGATTTGCTTTAATCCAGTTGCTTTTTTGTTGCAGTTTAAAACTCGGAATGGCACTGGACTGTTATGGGCAAGCATGAGAACATTAGGCGAGCGACTTGCTCCCTCGTTACCGATTGTCATAAATCAGAATGAATGAATGAATGAACGAGTGAAATAGTGAACGAATGAATGATTGAATGAATGTATGAACGAATGAATGAATTTATTTGTAACAAACACAATACATACAACGAGCTCTTGTTCGTCATATAATACATGATTAATAACAAATCAAGGTGTTTGTTACAACCTAGCCTAAGCTCAGCAATATGCTAGTTGCAACCATGTAACATTGTTGTGGTACCAACCAACAGGGTATCTTGCGCAAGACACCGTCCACCTAGTAAACTCAATTATTGTGCAGCGACAAATAATTAAATTCTACACATGGTGTTGGGACATGTCACACGGACCATACCTAGATTTGCTAAAGCTCATGTAAAAATACGTGATGAGCATGAGGCCGTCAGGGACGAGTGGAGATCGACTGGCGTTTTTCAATTATGCGTGCGCTGATGAAAGTAGTTCCTTTAGGATGTTATCAGACAGAGAGCACTCATGCGGTCAGTTCTGTTGCTACATAGATATAACCAAACAGGAGGCGTTCTTACCGCGTCGGTCAACTGTCGGTATAGACTGTGGGTATATCTATGTAACATGATCGCATGTACGTCTGATAGCGCCCGTATCAAGAAATGGGGATTGCATAGCTAATACTTGTCCATACTAAAAGAAAACCTCTTTTCGACCTCTTAACATTGTCCGATTACAGTGATTTTTTTTATGCAATCAACACATTGTTACTAGCTATGCAATCCTCTTAAACCATTTCACCCTTCATTATGTATATCCTTTATATATATATAGTATTTTTATGCACTGCACTTTTATATATTATGCACTTAACGCCTGCTTAACGAAACCAAACCTTGTAACTGATAAAGGTTATGACGTCATACAAAATGTTTGTGAAAACATTGATAGCTCAGAGGCATTATTCGCAATGACCATTCGTGCACGTAATGTGGCGTGCTGCTATATCTTTAAGGGACGATGGTAAAATTTTATTAATTTCAAAGGCCTGTAGCGCATCCTCGAGACTTCTGGTCGAAGGTCGACAATGTATCTTTGAGACCCCTGGTATGGCAGATGTCCGTGGGCGACGGTCATCATACTTACCGTCATGTGAACTGCCTGTTCGTTTGCAAACCGATATCATAAAAATATATAAAAAAAACGACCATTCACTCGTTCAATCGTTACGTGCTTATGGTTATGGTCATAGCGAATAAGACCCCAGGGCTAATGGGAGTTACCAATCCAACGGCTGCTGAAGGTACCACTTATGACGTCGTGAAGGCAATCCATAGCGTGGTTACTGCGGTGCCCGCTTGTCTAGCTCTCCGAGTGCTATCGAGTGAAAATGGTACCTGGAATGAAACATATGCTACTTTTTATCAGAACTCAAAGGTTAGTTATCGATGGGTCGTTATGACCTTCTTCAACGCGCACGAAATTGCGTGCATGAACTAGTAAATATTAGGTGCGTTCGTTTAGCATTGAGGGCATTGGTGGCGTTGTCATTGATGGCTCTTTTGTTAAAGCTCAAAAACGTAACTTTTGCTGATTTTGCCACTTTTGCCTACACCCTATTCGAACGCTCAGACCTAAAATCGCATGATTATGCTATCAAATAACTACATAGCTGTCATAAAACGATCACAAACAACCATACTCCGGACGTGAGTCAAAAATTACACTTTTTGATGGCAAAGATATCTCTTTTTTAGCTTTCCGAACGCGGAACAAAAAGAGACATGAATGGCATTTTCACCCACAGATTACCAATTCGAACGCCTCTTGTGAGCGTTTTTAGCGTTATTTTCGCTAAAAACGCTCACAAGGGTTCTATGAGTAAGTTCTCTAAACAGCTACAGATCCATCACTAATGGAGTTGAATGTCAGGGAAAAGCTGATAATATGATAAGTAAACTGCTAGCTACGTCCTGGAGACCATCCGCAATTATCCGGGATAAAAAAGGCCTAATTGCAGCCTTTTTTTTGACGCAGAGTAATCCTTTATGGATACCACCGGCCCCGGGGGGAGCACGGTGGTTATGTGGGAGTCTCTGCCAGAAGGGCAGCATACCCACCAAAACTCTGCGGTGTTCCGTCACTGCCGCTTTTGGCGGGAACGCGGGACAGATTTCGCACCCGACCGCGAACCCGCCGCGGCTGTCCGTTGCCGGACCCTTCTCTCTTGCAGCACGCCAGAACACTTGGCGTGCCGCAACCGCCACGGGGGACCAAGCCCGCAAATGGACCCCAGACTCCCCCGAGTCTGGGCGCCCTTGTCCCCCTATGATGGGTCAGGTGAGTAGCCCCACCGCCTGCTACTTCGGCCGCAGAGGATAGGGACAGCGGCACCTCTCAATACCGACAGTCCTCTTCCCCTGCGACCCCACCGCGTCCGCCATCTAACGGTGGCGGCCCCGTCAAGGCCGCGGAAGGCAGGGAGAGCGGCTGACCGTAACACCGTCACTCCTCTCCCGCCGTGGCCTCTAACTCTCAGCCGCGGTGCCGCCCATACGACACCGCAGCCCGCCTCAGTTGCAGTGGCGCCCATACACCACCGCTACCTACAGTGACCGCTCCCGTGTGGACTTGGAGGGTAAAGCCCATAGGAGCGGTCCCACCTCGGGCCCGCCAGCTATCGGCTATCACTGGCAGGCCCATTGGTTCCTCTTAGCTTCACCGTGGTGACCCAAGCCACGGCTACTGAGCCCCCCCGCCACGGCAAGGCGGGAACACTCGGGGGGGAACCCTAAGTGCAGCCTAACCTAATCTATAATAGGTCTAATCTATTTAAGTTTAGTTAACAGTACAACTGTATAGATATGTACTTACATTGTTAATAATACGCCTAAGATTTAATTTAAAAATATTTAAGGTTATTAGCAATTAATATGAGGCTAGCTCCATAAGAAAAATCAGAGGGAGGGCGCTGTATGCTGAAACACAGGCGATGAGCCTAGTTCGGCGACAGACACTTCAAACATTTTTGTGTAACATTCTAGCCATATTATATACTTACATTTACATAGTTTCAAAACTATGTAAATGCTAAAATTATGAAATAAATTATTATCAATATTATTATTATTATAGATAGCTTATATACCTACCTCATGACCTGGCTATAATATACAAAACTAATTTATTAAATCGGACTTGTAGTTCCAGATGTGTTTAAACAAACAAATCGCTTTTCGGTGATGGATGATGATGATGAAAGGTATCCTATGTTCTTCCGCGATATATAATATACCTCGTTGCCAAATTTCATTACGATCCATTAAGCGATGGAAGCGTAACAAACAAACAAACTCACTTTCACAATTACAATATTAGTTAGGGATTAGGATGGATACTATAAATCTTAGATCTATGATACAGGGACTGTAGCTCAGAAAAGTACTAAACACATAATGAGAGTATAATTTCCCTCACATCACACTCTATTTACTCTGCGTTACTCACATTGAGTAATACATTACTTCAACGTACACAGGGTTGGCACTGCAGCTCAGTATATTTTGTTAATTCGGTATGTAAAGTTTTTTTTTGGTATTCTTTTTATATTTTTATTTCGTAGATTAGGTCATTATAAGAAACTAATTTCAATATTTTTGTTTTATATTCAGTAGTTATTTTATAATATTTTTTTGAAAATTTGAATCCTATGACGTCACTTTTTTGCACAAATATGTAGTTGCGTTGAGGAGCCAAGAAAAGCACGCGAGTAAAAAAAAAACTAGAACACTTGACAGTGACACCTACTAATTCGTAAGTCTCTATTCAATCAAAACAAAAGTGCAAAAAAGTGACGTCATTTAGAGGTCAATGAAAGTCGAATTATTTCATCGTTTTTTGTTAAAATAAATGGCATCTTATCGTTTTAAAAGGTCAGAGTAGAAAAATAAGGGTTTGTAACATAAAATCTCGAAATGGTTTCGGAATTGGCATAGGTTAATTTTTTTTAGCATACCGAATTGAACTGCATGCTGATTTTATTATTGCAGCAGCAATGTACATTGACAGCTTTTTAAGAATAGGGGTTGATTGTACCATTAATAACTAGGTAATTAGTTTTATTACATAACTACGAATTAATAATTGTTACTTTAAAAATTATATTACTTAAGGCCTATTCAGACCTTAGCGTTATTCGCTACCGCTGTGGGTAAAAATACCACGCAGAGCTCGATGGGTAAATAGTATCATCATCATCATCATCATCTCAGCCGTAGGACGTCCACTGCTGAACATAGGCTTCACCCATGATTTTCCAAAAGGACCTGTTGGCCTGCATCCAACGTCGTCCTGCGACCTTCCTCAGGTCGTCTGTCCACCGTGTCGGTGGACGACCTACGCTGCGCTTGCCGGTACGTGGTCTCCACTCCAGAACCTTTCGGCCCCATCGGCCATCTGTTCTGCGTGCTATGTGCCCTGCCCACTGCCACTTCAACTGGCTAATCTTCTGGGCTAAGTCGGTGACTTTCGTTCTTCTACGGATCTCCTCATTTCTGATTCGATCACGTAGAGAAACCCCGAGCATAGCCCTCTCCATAGCTCGCTGTGCAATTTTGAGCTTTTCTATGAGGCCTATTGTAAGAGACCACGTTTCAGTGCCATAAGTCATCACTGGTAACACACATTGGTCGAAGACTCTTGTCTTCAGGCACTGAGGTATTTTTGACGAGAAGACTTCGCGAAGTTTCCGGAACGCTGCCCAGCCGAGTTGGATTCGACGATTGACCTCTTTGTCGAAGTTGGACCTGCCTAGTTTGACTGTCTGTCCCAGGTAAATGTAGTCGTCAACAACTTCGAGAACTGAGTTCCCAACTGATATTGGGGTAGGTACAACATGGGCATTAGACATAATTTTCGTCTTGTCCATGTTCATCTTAAGACCTACCCGTTGGGAAACTCGATGGAGGCCTTCGAGCATTGTACTGAGGTCTTCCATGGATTCTGCCATGACTACAATATCGTCGGCAAATCGAAGGTGAGTGATGTATTCGCCGTTAATATTGATGCCAAGTCCTTGCCATTCCAGAAGCTTGAAGGCGTCTTCCAATGTAGCGGTGAACAGTTTCGGAGATATAACGTCTCCCTGTCTCACGCCTCTTTGCAATGGAATTGCCTTCGAGCTCTGCTCCTGTACTCGGACTGACACCTAGGCGTTTTTGTACAAACACTTCAGCACTTCAATATACCGATAGTCAATACGGCACCGCTGGATAGACTCAAGCACTGCCCACGTCTCGATCGAATCAAAGGCTTTCTCATAGTCCACAAACGCTAGACAAAGAGGCAAGTTATACTCTTCGGTCTTCTGTATAACTTGCGTGTGGATGTGGTCTATGGTACTATAGCCTTTTCGGAAACCGGCTTGTTCCGGAGGCTGGAATTCATCAAACCTGCGACTGAGACGATTCGTTATGACCTTCGAAAACAGCTTATAAACATGGCTCAAAAGCGAGATGGGTCTGTAATTTTTAAGTTAAGTGTTGTCACCTTTCTTGAAGAACAGCACCACCACGCTTTTGTTCCATGCTTCTGGCGTTGAACCTTCGAGTAAGACGGTATTAAAGAGCTTCTGAAGGACTTTAAGTACCGGTGTTCCACCCGCTTTCAGAAGCTCAGATGTGATACCGTCGTCACCAGGCGCCTTGTTGTTCTTAAGCTGTTTCAAAGCCATTCTAATCTCGTACAGGCTGATGTCCGGGATATCTTCGGTATAATGTCGGATCAGCTTGGCTCTTGGGTCTTTGACCGAGCTGCTAACAGGTTTAGCGACCGAGGTGTATAACTGTCCGTAGAAACTCTCGACCTCTCCTAACACTTCCGCTTTGGTCGACGCTACACTGCCGTCTCCTCTCTTCAGCTTCGTCAACTGGCTTTGCCCAATAGACATGTCTCTTGCAAACACTTTGGAGCCTTTTTTCCGCTCTATCGTCTCTTTAATACGGTTTGTATTAAAGATCCGGATGTCGTGTCGCAAGGACTTCCATATTCGTCTATTGAGCAGCCTATATGCTTCAGCATCATCCGAAGACTGCAGTTTCAATGAGCTTCGTTCAGCCATGAGGTTGAGGGTATCGTTGGAGAGTTTCTGTGGCCTATCTGTACGGTGGGGTTTAAAGTACTTGGAACCCACTGTATGGACAGTTTCTACTAACCTGTTATTGATCTCGTCCACTGAAGCGATGTTCTCAAGGCAATCGAAGCGATTGGATAGCTCAAGTTGAAAGCTCTCGGGGTCTTGAATACGGGCACGAGTGGGTCGGAGCGTAGACTTCATCAGACGAGACCTCTCCAGTTTGACATTAATATTCACCGTGCCTCTTACCATTCGGTGATCACTACCGGTTTTAACCCTGTTGATCACGGAGACATCAGTGAATATTTGCCTTTTGGTGGTCATAATGAAGTCGATCTCATTTCTCGTGGAACCATCGGGACTCATCCAGGTCCATTTCCTGTGAGGTGGCTTCTGAAAGAAAGAGTTCATCATAAAGAGTCCCTCTTTCTCCAGGAAGTCGGCCAACCTCGGTCCCCTACGGTTCCGTTGTCCATAGCCAAATTGCCCCACTTTCGACTCATCCTCGCTTCTCTTACCCAACTTCGCGTTGAAGTCCCCCATAACAACTAGAAAGTGCGTTTCAGAGGTATGTATGGCCCGACTAATGTCCTCATACATATCCTCCACCTCATCATCCGGGTGCGACTTCGTCGGTGCGTATACCTGAATGACCTTCAGCGAATATCGTTTGGATACTCTGAGTATTAGGTATACGACCCTATTGGAAACGCTATCGATCTTAACTACGTTGTTAGTAAGGGACTTGTGGACGAGAAACCCGACACCACCTTGGGACTGTTGGTCGCCCTCCCGGTGGTAGAGTAAGTTACCTGATTTTAGGGTTATCGTGTCCTCACCCGCTCTACGGACTTCAGATAACCCCCTTTCCTTCAGATAAAGGTAAATAGTATGAAGTTTCATAACTGCAGTCAAAGCCTCTTTTTAAATATATAATCATTGACTGCAGCGAAACATGTACCGTCTAGTGAAGCGGCATTTTATCCTGTTTGTGTGAAACTAGTTCCACCGGGCAACGCGGGAGCGAGTAACGCGAGTTATATTATATTATATTATATTATATTATATTATATTATATTATATTATATTATATTATATTATATTATATTATATTATATTATATTATATTATATTATATTATATTATATTATATTATATTATATTATATTATATTATATTATATTATATTATATTATATTATATTATATTATATTATATTATATTATATTATATTATATTATATTATATTATATTATATTATATTATATTATATTATATTATATTATATTATATTATATTATATTATATTATATTATATTATATTATATTATATTATATTATATTATATTATATTATATTATATTATATTATATTATATTATATTATATTATATTATATTATATTATATTATATTATATTATATTATATTATATTATATTATATTATATTATATTATATTATATTATATTATATTATATTATATTATATTATATTATATTATATTATATTATATTATCCTTCCTGCCCTCGCCCCGCTAACCTTTGCCAACGGATATCTCTACCGCCCGCGGTAGCGATATCCGATTTGGTGTGAACAGTGATATTAACGGATAACCTTTCGGTGGGATAACGCCCAGGTCTGAACAGGCCTTTACTATGGGCCTCCTAAGTAAGCTCAAAGTCGGACAACGAGCTATGGAGAGGGCTACGCTCGGGGTTTCTCTACGTGATCGACTCAGAAATGAGGAGATCCGTAATAGAACGAAAGTCACCGACATAGCCCAGAATATTAACCAGTTAAAGTGGCAGTGGGTAGGGGACATAGCACGCAGAACAGCGTAGGTCGTCTACCGGACAGACGACCTGATAAAGGTCTCAGGACGACGTTGGATGCAGGCCGCTTCCAACCGGTCATTTTGGGAAATTATGGGGGAGGTATATGTTCAGCAGTGGACGTCTTACGGCTGAGATGATTATGATGATTATGAAAAATAAAAACGAGATCACACAATGAAAGAGTCATATTAAGTTAACTAGTGTAGAACTTACGGCAGTCACGTTAATGTTACTGCGAGTATGTTATTAATACATTGAAATTAAACCACTTGGCTAATCGGAATCAAAGAAAAACGTTTAGGTTTTTAATATTCATTTACGTTAAATGTAAAAGGAACCCTTATAGGATCACGGTTTATGTTTGTTCTGTCTATCAAGGCCTTTTTTCTTATGAATGCGTAAAGGTATCAAATTAAGTTTATATCCCGTATTAATACCCCGAGCATATCTGCGGTTTTTATCAGCAGAGAAAAAAATGCAAACATATTTCTTCGAATCGTTAAGAGTCGCAGCCCTAGAACCAAGCGACATCGTCAATGTTTGATAACCACAGTAGGTAGATGGTAGGTAGTTAATACAGTCTGTGGGATAGCGCATGTTCTAAACGAAAGATGTGACCATTCTCGTATTGTGGTCACACGCGACATGGTTCAGTTACAATCGATTAGTAGACTTCGAGGAAAATTATGTCAGCGAAAGGAAAACTCTTTGTTATTTTCTTAGGGCGAAGTGCGAATTGTTTTTCGATGGGATGTAGATCACGATTTATTTGATTTTGGAGTTCCCGATATTTCGACATAGTTACATGCACCACGTTCAGGAGTGGACTAAAGATGTGGGTGGATGTGAAAAAAGTTCTAAGTTATTTAAGAGCAGACAATGCGATTGGTATCCGTGGTAAAAGAACGTGGAAAAAGAAGAAGAAAGTGGAAACATACACTTTTAATACCTACTTCTAGACTGAAAATGTACAGTTCCGGTACCAAAGCAATAGCAGTTAAAATGTATAATACACTACCTAACAAAATAAAAGACGAAAATAAAATGAACGTATTCAAATTCACACTTAAAAAATTACTTTTGCAGAAGTGTTATTATAATATTGACGAATTTTTCAATGATAATACATTAAAATAGACTGGTCCTCTCTGCACAATTGCAACACCCCCAGAGGGTAACATGTGACATGTACTTACTGTAAACCTTAGGCAACAACACCTGCATTGTATGTTAACTTGGCACATAAGCAATAAATGATTTGAGTATGAGTTTGAGTTTGAAAGAGTAAGAAAGAGAGTAGCCTCGGTGTAAGGTCCAAAATGTGATAACAACAACATGCACAGTGATACAGTTAGCGTGTATTGACACTAAGAAGGTTTCTGAATTCGACTGTATATTTTTTTATTATTTCGTCGTTTATGAACCTATTTTGATGATATTATTTTTGTTTGATAGAGTATACTTCCGAGGTGGTCCCATTAAAATTTCCTCAATTTCGGCCAAGCAGTTTTAGAGTTCCACTCCTATAACTGAAAAGTATTTTACCTATCTTCATGATATCATTATATACCTATAGACCTATATTGGTAGTGGCCCTGCCTTCGAAGCGTGAGGATCCGTCCGATCCCTAGCCACGGCAAAAATTTGTGATGAGAAGAAATGTTTGTTCTTAGGTCTGGGATGCAGTGATGTGTTTGATTGTGTATACATATATTTTTTTTTAAACATCCCAAAGCCGAATCTTTCTAAATAATAGGCCACAATCAATAATAATATAAACAATAAAAATATAAACTAATTATAGGCGTACCTACGTTCTAGACTCGGTCGCGCTATGTTTCAATAAATTGTCTAGTGAATATACTTTCATTACATATACCCTACTATCGCTCCGGTTTCACCTGCCTGGTGACGGATGATGATGAAAAACATATAGCCTCACTCAGGGTTAGTGTAGCATAAAATGGTGCCTTATTTTTTGAATTTAGTTCAGCTGTGCCATTTTCTAATGATTCGTCGTCAGGCTCGTCGACGAGCTTACCGATGTCAAATACTTTTTGATATATCACCCTTGTACATAAGGTTGTTTTTCCTACGTTTCTAGTCATCTCGTCATTTGTTTCAAGGATGTTGTCAAACGACGACGATGTTTGCTCTTGGAGAATCGCACGGCTGTAGTTTTTGAGGTGTTATTTGTTACAAACATACAAAACAGAAATATTTCCTCTTTATTATATTAAGTACTAGCTGCGCCCCGCGGTTTCACCCTCCTTTTGATGGATGTTGAAGGTGAAAAGTATCCTATGTTCTTCCCCGGAATGTATTCGCATATAACAGTAGTAAGGATACATATAATAGGATACATTTGATCGAAGAGTGAGTATAACTTATATTTTTTATACGCCTTCCACGATATTGAAACGCACACTAAGTTTTATTATATGATTCTTAAAGGACTAACTTAGAGAGACCGAACATTGCAGTGTCAACCTGACACGGACACGGACCTGTCGGAAGACGCTGGTTCGAATCCAGTCTGAGGATTTGTATTTTTCTCTCTAAATTTGCAAAGGTCTCGCTAAGCAGACGTTAGTGCGTTCAGTGAGTAAGGATTCTGTCCTTAGTCGTATGCTGAGTTGGGACCCATGTTCATGACACACACAGCACCGCGTCGTTTTCTACATGTGTAATGTGTTTATTTAGTGTATTGTGTTCCTTTAATGTGTAGAATATGTAATGTGATGTGTGTGTCTTGAATAAATATGTTTTCTTTCTTTCTTCTTTCTAGTGCTTTTAAAATCATACAATAAAATTATGAAGGGTTGCGACTTAAATATGAAAGTTAAGAGTGTAATATAATTTCAAATCACACCATACCTCATTTCATTGTACCTTATTTGTACTATATATTTAAAAACTATTTCTATACTGACCTGCAACGTGACAAATTTTAAAATGAGAGAACAATGATTGAATGACACAGAGGAGACGTCAAGGATTTGGGAATTTTTATTTTGGGAGAGAGAAGATTGGATCACCGATTTCGTCCAATGGACAAAACATTATAAGAAGATTCCAATTTGGTGTGTCGAGACACAGAAGTATTTATATTTATTCCCTGGAAACCTATAGTTGAGGGTGAGGTGTTGGTTGGGGTACCCCCAATAGTTTATATAAATAAACTATTGGGGGTACCCCGTGTTCTCCTGAGCCCAGAACTGAAGCCTCGATAAGACAGAATTTAACTGGTACCTTTGGTGAACGTGTGTGTGGGACTTATAGTGAAGAGTTATCCACCAGGTCATGTATTATTTATCATTATAACTTTATTTATTTCTGATGTTCCTTTTTATTTCTTATAGCTAACTAGGCCTTCAGCTAGATATTCTCAATGTAAGTAATCATCACATTACAAGGGTTTGAAAAAAACTCTATTTCATCGTTTGGATATAATGCTTGTCAAGCTATTTAATAAATGTCGCTCCGTCCCCATGTGACGGTTCAAATAATATAGAGAGTTAACCTCGATGCTGAGATGGTGAGCTTCGGTAGCGTAGTGGTCACGGTCTGACACGGATAGTCGGAAGACGCGGGTTCGAATTCCGTCCGAGAATGTATCTTTATATCTCTAAAGTTGCAATGACCTAAGACCGTGCGCTCACGTCATATGTATTTTATTTATTTATTTATTTATTTTACACTATTCGGAAAACAAACAGCTGAAACTAACTAATTATAGTAGGTAGATAGTAGAAGGAAGCCATAAAAAGTTTTCACTTATAAAATGGAAAGATGATTACGATCCAGATCTAAAGACAGAGATATAAAAAATAACAGCCAAACAGTAATTACTATATACACAATTATAATGATATACTATATGAAAAGAAGCCACATCAGCCCACCGAGGTTTATAATAGTACAGCGTAGAAAAATTAGTAATGGTTTATGTACTAGTTTCGAAGAACGTGGTACATGCGTACTGTTTGAAGAAATTAGTTTTAGCGGTAAATAAGTCAACATGTTCGGTATACTTAGCATTAAAGGTGTTGCAAATTCGGATAAAGTACGAGTTATATCTGTAGTTTGTCGAACACGAGTCAGCGTGGAGTTTAAGACATTTGCGCCGGGTGTTGATACGACTGGGTATTTGTAGGTTTATTTTGGAAAGAAGAATGCTACTGTCAACATTACTTAAGACCAAATTGTGAAGAAAGGTTAGATCAGCCATTTCTCTTCTCCGAGCTAAAGGAAGAAGATGGTGGTGTTTACAACTGTATTCGTAGCTGGCGACATGTATCCTGTGCTTATAGTTGATAAAGCGCAAGAACTTTCTTTGTACTTTTTCAATTTTATCTATGTACAATTCATAACATGGATTCCAAACTTGGGACGCATAATCCAAATGACTCCTTACCAAAGAACAATATAGAATTTTTAATGTTTTTAATGATTTGAAGTTTTTGGTGATTCTAAAAATGAAACCAAGCGATTTAGTGGCTTTACTGGTAATGCTTTCCACGTGCTTGTCAAAAAGTAGCTTGGAGTCAAGGATGACGCCAAGATCTCTGATGTGGTCAGTACGTTGGAGCGACTGATGATTTAAAATATAGTCAAAAATTTGTGAGTTAGGGGACCTAGTGAAGGAGATGCAATTACATTTAGAAACGTTAAGGTCTAATTTGTTAACATAACAGTACTCCTGTAGTCTGTCTAGATCCTGTTGCAGTAATAAGCAATCATAAATTGAGTTAATTTTTTTGTATATTTTCATGTCGTCTGCAAATAGCAAAAAGTTAGAGTTGACGAAGCATTGATGTATATCGTTAATAAACAAAATAAACATCAAAGGTCCCAAAATTGAGCCCTGTGGGACACCCGATGGTATAGCGGAGAGACAGGAATGCGAGGCAAAGCCATTCAATACCACAGTTTGGCAGCGGCCATTGACGTACGAGCTGAACCACCTAAGGAGATCTCCGCGAATACCTGCCATTTGAAGCTTGTCCAGCAAGATCACGTGATCAATTCGATCGAACGCCTTACTGTAATCGGTGTATATTGCATCTACTTGACCTCCGCATTCCATATCTCTAAGCAAAAGATCAGTAAACTCCAGCAGGTTGCTTAAGGTAGATCGTCCTTTCAGAAAACCATGTTGCTGAGAGATAAAGGTATGTTTAAGAGATGAATAAACCTGAGTGTGAATTATTTTTTCCAGAGATTTAGCGAACACACAAAGTTTGGAAATAGGTCTATAGTTAGTCACTTCACGTTTTGGCCCTTTTTTGTGGATTGGGGTAACGGCTGCTTTTTTCCAGATCTTAGGCATGACTCCTTCCTTAATAGAACGTTTGAATAGATAAGATAATGGAAGAGTCAAACTACTCGCACAATTAGATATCAGAATTGGGTGCAATCCGTCAGGGCCCGCGCCTTTATGACCATCTAGCGTTTTTAGGATTTTGAAAACTTCCGTCTCATTGATTTCAACTGAACCGATGTCCGCCGCTGGAGAAGAACTAATTGGGCTTGCCAAGGAAGAGTAACTTATGTGTAAATCAGATGGTGAAGATGGTGTCAGGTAAGTAGAGTTGAAGAATTCTGCAAAGGCATCACATATAACATCGCCCGATGTCAAGTTAGTGTTTTTGAAAGTCATTGTAGAGGGATACCAATTGTGTTGTTTGTTTGCCTGAACGAAAGACCAAAAAGCTTTAGGGTTAAGTCGGATAGAATTTTCCGTTTTTGTTATGTAAGCATTATAGCAATCCTGCTCAACTCTCTTAGCTCGTTGCCGAAGAATACTAAACGCAGATGCATCTGAATTATTAGCATAAGTCCTCAGCTTTCTATGAAACTTGTTCTTTTCTTTAAGAATTTTTTCAGAGCCGGTGAGTACCAAGCAGGATACTGACTCGGACGTACATTCCTACACGGTATATATTTATCCCTTAGCTCAAGTAGAATACTATTAAACAAATCGACTGCTTCGTCGACCGATCCACACGACAGCAGGGACAGCCAGTCTTTGTTATCCAAATCCTCGCATATAGCCGAGAAGTTGCCCTCAGAGTAATAATATTTAGGTCTTAGGTTAGGACTTAGAGTGCGCAAGTTTATAAAATGTGGACGGCAAATGAGAGCTGGATGATACGAGTCCTCCTTTACCAGAGGGTCGGTACAGTGGGACACAGAGAGCTCATTGTTGGATAGAATCAAATCAAGTATACCACCTTTATGATTTTTAATGATATTAAACTGATTTAAATTACAAATATTCATAAGATCTTGCAGCTCGGAGTGATTAGAGTTGTGGCTAAGAAAAGATGGAGTAAAGTGTGAACTATTAGAAGTAGAAGACCACGTTATGTCACTTAAATTAAAATCACCAGATACGAATATTTGATCACCAGGGTAATTAGCACAGATAGAAAGACATTTCTCGGAGAAATTTGATAATTGGGAAGAAAAAGATAACCCTCGGTTCTGTTCACAAAGATAAATACAACCTAAGTGCAGAGTAACGGGTCGGGTGCCTGAGCTCGCTCTCAGTGTATATTAAGGATTCTTATTTCTCTAATATATAATAATAAAAAATCTGATTCTTCTAATTTTAAGGATTCTTAGTACACAGACCACATTGTAATCAATGAATTCATTACATCAACGTTAATTATACATGTCATTCATTGACAAGTGTGAATAACCATTGTCAGTTAAGTTGCATAACCGTGTGTCCAGCTGCTTGTGCTATAAACAGTACAAACTGTCATGGCAACTGTGATACAGATAACTAATAGTTTGTACCACGGTAATATTAGCTATGAAATTACCGTGATTGTACGCTGAAGCGTGACGCGTTGTCGCTAACGACACGAATACGAGTACTTTATCGCAAATTATTTGTGCAACGGCCTCTGTAGTAAAGTTTAATTATTTACAAATTCGTTTCTACTATTGGACTGTGCGAACTGGCAGTGGGACGATTCTGCCGGAGTAGTTGTTGCTGTAGTAAGCCTCTTAATGTTATTAATAATAACGAAATCGACGCGGACACTTTTACCTACACAGGTTATATATAATTTACCCAAAAGCTATGCGATAATAATTTCAAGTAACAAAACACAGATTAGTTTATTAGTCGGAATTTTAATAGTAGATTATGCACCAAGGGAGTAAAGCAGTGTCTTACGTCATGAGCGGTATATTGAACCCTGAGTGTAACTGGGGCTCTTGGGGACTAAAATTTAATTCCCGACCGTAGCAAGGGAGATATTATGTAGTCTCGAGTGGAGCGAGTCGTCGTCGAGATGCCGTTGCGGTGCCGGCTTAGAATAGCACCCCCCCAACTCTACCCGTGGGTGCCGTAGAAAGCGGCTAAGGGATAACAAATCAGAAGGTGGGCAGCAGCACCTTCCCAGTCAAACACACACAAACTGCGCTCGCCAACCCGCCTGCCAAGCGTGGCGAGTATTGACAAAAACCCCTTATGGATTGGACAAAAAGAACCAGGCCCCCAGTCCCCGGCAGCCCCGCTATTCCTGGCTACGGTAGCGGCCACGGTAACGGTGGGGCAGGGGGTGCTAAGAATCCCCGGCAGACGCCCGGCTACCACCCCCAACGACGACGACTGGCCCTGGTAACACACAACATACGCACGATGAGGACAGACGAGAAGATATATGAGCTGGAAGAAGAAATGAGTAAGCTACACTGGGACATTGTGGGGTTATCTGAAGTCCGTAGAGCGGGTGAGGACACGATAACCCTAAAATCAGGTAACCTACTCTATCACCGGGAGGGCGACCAACAGTCCCAAGGTGGTGTCGGGTTTCTCGTCCACAAGTCCCTTACTAACAACATAGTTAAGATCGATAGCGTTTCCAATAGGGTCGTATACCTAATACTCAGAGTATCCAAACGATATTCGCTGAAGGTCATTCAGGTATACGCACCGACGAAGTCGCACCCGGATGATGAGGTGGAGGATATGTATGAGGACATTAGTCGGGCCATACATACCTCTGAAACGCACTTTCTAGTTGTTATGGGGGACTTCAACGCGAAGTTGGGTAAGAGAAGCGAGGATGAGTCGAAAATGGGGCAATTTGGCTATGGACAACGGAACCGTAGGGGACAGAGGTTGGCCGACTTCCTGGAGAAAGAGGGACTCTTTATGATGAACTCTTTCTTTCAGAAGCCACCTCACAGGAAATGGACCTGGCTGAGTCCCGATGGTTCCACGAGAAATGAGATTGACTTCATTATGACAACCAAAAGGCAAATATTCACTGATGTCTCCGTGATCAACAGGGTTAAAACCGGTAGTGATCACCGAATGGTAAGAGGCACGGTGAATATTAATGCCAAACTGGAGAGGTCTCGTCTGATGAAGTCTACGCTCCGACCCACTCGTGCCCGTATTCAAGACCCCGAGAGCTTTCAACTTGAGCTATCCAATCGCTTCGATTGCCTTGAGAACATCGCTTCAGTGGACGAGATCAATAACAGGTTAGTAGAAACTGTCCATACAGTGGGTTCCAAGTACTTTAAACCCCACCGTACAGATAGGCCACAGAAACTCTCCAACTATACCCTCAACCTCATGGCTGAACGACGCTCATTGAAATTGCAGTCTTCGAATGATGCTGAAGCATATAGGCTGCTCAATAGACAAATATGGAAGTCCTTGCGACACGACATCCGGATCTTTAATACAAACCGTATTAAAGAGACGATAGAGCGGAAAAAAGGCTCCAAAGTGTTTGCAAGAGACATGTCTATTGGGCAAAGCCAGTTGACGAAGCTGAAGAGAGGAGACGGCAGTGTAGCGTCGACCAAAGCGGAAGTGTTAGGAGAGGTCGAGAGTTTCTACGGACAGTTATACACCTCGGTCGCTAAACCTGTTAGCAGCTCGGTCAAAGACCCAAGAGCCAAGCTGACCCGACATTATACCGAAGATATCCCGGACATCAGCCTGTACGAGATTAGAATGGCCTTGAAACAGCTTAAGAACAACAAGGCGCCTGGTGACGACGATATCACATCTGAGCTTCTGAGAGCGGGTGGAACACCGGTACTTAAAGTCCTTCAGAAGCTCTTTAATACCGTCTTACTCGAAGGCTCAACGCCAGAAGCATGGAACAAAAGCGTGGTGGTGCTGTTCTTTAAGAAAGGTGACAACACTTTACTTAAAAATTACAGACCCATCTCGCTTTTGAGCCATGTTTATAAGCTGTTTTCAAAGGTCATAACGAACCGTCTCAGTCGCAGGTTTGATGAATTCCAGCCTCCGGAACAAGCCGGTTTCCGAAAAGGCTATAGTACCATAGACCACATCCACACGCTACGGCAAGTTATACAGAAGACCGAAGAGTATAACTTGCCTCTTTGTCTAGCGTTTGTGGACTATGAGAAAGCCTTTGATTCGATCGAGACGTGGGCAGTGCTTGAGTCTATCCAGTGGTGCCGTATTGACTATCGGTATATTGAAGTGCTGAAGTGTTTGTACAAAAACGCCTAGGTGTCAGTCCGAGTACAGGAGCAGAGCTCGAAGGCAATTCCATTGCAAAGAGGCGTGAGACAGGGAGACGTTATATCTCCGAAACTGTTCACCGCTACATTGGAAGACGCCTTCAAGCTTCTGGAATGGCAAGGACTTGGCATCAATATTAACGGCGAATACATCACTCACCTTCGATTTGCCGACGATATTGTAGTCATGGCAGAATCCATGGAAGACCTCAGTACAATGCTCGAAGGCCTCCATCGAGTTTCCCAACGGGTAGGTCTTAAGATGAACATGGACAAGACGAAAGTTATGTCTAATGCCCATGTTGTACCTACCCCAATATCAGTTGGGAACTCAGTTCTCGAAGTTGTTGACGACTACATTTACCTGGGACAGACAGTCAAACTAGGCAGGTCCAACTTCGACAAAGAGGTCAATCGTCGAATCCAACTCGGCTGGGCAGCGTTCCGGAAACTTCGCGAAGTCTTCTCGTCAAAAATACCTCAGTGCCTCAAGACAAGAGTCTTCGACCAATGTGTGTTACCAGTGATGACTTATGGCACTGAAACGTGGTCTCTTACTATAGGCCTCATAGAAAAGCTCAAAATTGCACAACGAGCTATGGAGAGGGCTATGCTCGGGGTTTCTCTACGTGATCGAATCAGAAATGAGGAGATCCGTAGAAGAACGAAAGTCACCGACTTAGCCCAGAAGATTAGCCAGTTGAAGTGGCAGTGGGCAGGGCACATAGCACGCAGAACAGATGGCCGATGGGGCCGAAAGGTTCTGGAGTGGAGACCACGTACCGGCAAGCGCAGCGTAGGTCGTCCACCGACACGGTGGACAGACGACCTGAGGAAGGTCGCAGGACGACGTTGGATGCAGGCCGCTTCCAACCGGTCCTTTTGGAAAATCATGGGGGAGGCCTATGTTCAGCAGTGGACGTCCTACGGCTGAGATGATGATGATGATGATGATGATGAGTGGAGCGAGGGGTTCAAGCCGCCCAAGACGAAGACAGGCTTTATCCTCGAGGTGCATACTCTACTTTTCATACCTACTGCGAGACAATAAAAACTCAGAGCTGTAAAATAGCAGTTATATAGTTAAAAGTAAAATACGTTAATAGTTAATATTCATATTGGACACATTTGTACCGTTATAGAGGGACAGAGTTATATTTTGGTAGAAACATTTTATGAAAAACACTGTTCTAGACTTTCGCGGTTGTTAACTAAGTTATAATTAGTACTCATGAGATGTAGACCAAGATTTAGTTCCTTTTGAAGCACCCGATATTTATTTTTTTTTTTTTAGAACGGACTAATGCTGTTTGCCTCTACCGGCATTTACAGCGTCGCCGGACGGTTGGCGAGCGCAGATGGCACTCAGCCAGATGCGGGCGCAGAGGGCGCACCGCCTAAGGCGAGCGTTGAAGACGCTTCGCCGCAAGGAGAGGAGTAGGCGACTTGCTCAAGGGCACCACTAGGGTACGGACCTCGGCTTTGGCCGTCGCCAGGAGAGAGGGGAGTAGGAAGTGGGCCCTATGAATTTTAACTCTACGACTATTTGGAGAGAATCTAACCAAGACATAACTTTTGCCTCGAGCTCGCCGGCGAGCTCGGTGTTTGACTGTGTTTACCACTAAATCATAACCTTGTGTACCTCGCCTCCCCCCATTTCCGCGACATGGGTCCACACCGCGACCAGGATCGTCGCGTTGTGCACTCATGACTGTACTTTGGGTGGGGTTACAATAAGAAACTTGAGTACCTCGCCCACAGCCATTTGCTGGGCCGGAGGATACATCGCGACCGGGGCCGCGGTGTATACTCCCACCCGCACCGTGGCTGGGACTACAATCGTGTGTGTGTGGATTACCTCGACTGCGACTGGGGCTGCGAAGAAGATCTCGGCCTGAGCCTACAATGCGATCGGGATCACAGCCCTGGTCGAGTCTACAACCATTACCGGGGTTCCCTTGGGACGACGCTAAAGCTGCCGAAGTAACGGCTGCGATGGGGTCGTCCGGGTCACCCAAAATATGCCTTGGACGGCGACGGGGGGGCATGAAGTGAGGATCGGTTATGTCAGTGGAGTAGTTCGCCGCTTCGACCACGAGGGGATTCGAGTGGTGGGGAGCTTTGTCGAAGTGGCGGCGGGAGCAGTCTTAGTCTTTCATATACTGCGTAATAGAGGGGAGGGTGAAATCGCAGTGCAGTTCGGCGTTCCGCAAGTACCACGGAGCGCCCACTGCCCTGCGCATAAAGCGATTCTGAATCACTTGAAGTTTGTGGAGGTCGTGTTTCTGAGCATGGGCTAACGCTACAGATGCGTAAGTCATGATTGGGCGGATGCAAAGTTTGTAAAGAGTCGTCTTATTTCTAAGAGACATTTTACTGTTTTTGCCTATGAGGGGATTAAGACGACCCAAAATGAAGGTCGCCCTATTGCGAACAATCTGGATGTGTTTCGCGAAAGTGAGTTGGCGATCAAGGGTGACGCCCAGGTATTTGGCAGATTTAGCCCAAGGGATGGGTTCGCCGAATAGGACTATGGGTGACGGCATGAGATTCCGCCGGGTCTCAGTGAAGTACACTGCTGCACTTTTGCTAGGATTTACTGCAATCCGCCATTTACGAAACCATGCACCGATTACGGTGATGGCTCGTTGGATGGCGCATCTCTGCCTGACCTTGAACCAGCCAGTAGAGTAGATTGCAGTATCATCCGCAAACTGAGCGATCTGAACATTAGGTTCAGATCGTGGGATGTCGCTGGTGTACAGCGAGAAGAGAATGGGTGAGAGTACAGAGCCCTGAGGGACACCTGCGTGAATGGGATGCGGGGAGGAGAGCGTTCCCTCGGTGCGATAGCTAAACGTTCGATCCCTGAGAAAGTCTTGTAAGATGAGTACAAGACGGTCTGGCACACCCAGTTGGTACAGCTTGAATATCAAGCCGTTGTGCCAGACTTTGTCGAACGCTTTCGCTACGTCGAGGAAGACAGCTATGGTCCCTTGGGGCTTTGGTTTCTTATTGAAACCGCCTAGGATGTGCTCCGTTACGCGGTGCACTTGTTGGACGCAAGAGTGTTTGGCTCTAAAACCAAATTGCTCATCGGGAAGGAGGTTATTGGACCTAACGTGGGACCAGAGTCGGTTCACAATGAGCCGCTCGTAAATCTTCCCCAGAGAGCTGAGGAGACTTATGGGACGGTAGCTGGAGGGCTCGGCTGCCGGTTTGCCTGGTTTGTGAATACCAATGACAATGGCATGCTTCCAAGTGTCTGGGAAGGAGCAGTTGCTCATAGCCGCATTGAAGATGCTAACTAAGAGATGGACTAGTGGGACTGAGAAGTGTTTAATCACCTTGTTGCTGATACCATCAGCACCAGGGGATTTACGGGTCTTGAGGCTCTTGATCAGAGACACTACCTCGGATGATTTTACCGGTGGGAGGAGTGGGAGGTCAGAGATGGACATAGAACTTTTACGTTCGACTTCAGATTCCACCGAATCGAGGTGTTTCTGGTCGACGTGATCTACATTTAGAGTACACTGAGCCTCAAGGCTATCAGCTAAACACTCGGCTTTGTCTTCGTCAAGGAAAGCTATGGAGAAGGGAGGTGGCCTAATGAGTGGAGGCATTGTCTGTTGTCCGTCAGATTTCAGAGCTCGAGCCAACTGCCAGTATGCCTGGTGAGTTGGCTCAATCTCTGACAGTTTGTCGTCCCACCTTTGATCACGCAGCTCACTCATGCGTTTCCTTACAGCACGCTGTAAGTAGCGCATGGTGGCTTTGTTCTCTGGGGTTGGCATCGAGTCATACGCCCTAGTGGCGGCGTTCTTAGCTGTCAGTAACCTCCTCGCACCCTCGGGCAGTTCGAAGCGGCGACCATCCGCCACTTGGACCTGCTTTGAGGGTTCACCTACTGCGGTGCGGAGGTGGTCACTGAGAGCCTCGATCGCAATTGACACGTCTTCTACTGTCTGTATGTCATCGGGGATTCTATCGAGAGCGGGTGAACTGATAGCTTGGAGGGATTCCCCCAGTTGCTTCCAGTTCACTACCGTTCTAGTGATAGGGGTTATGTCCGTCGGGTCGGGGCCTAATTTCAACAATACAGGGCGGTGGTCTGAAGTCAGTTCGTGTAACACTTCTATAGAGCGCAACCGGAGGGTGACGTTCTTGAGAAGTGCTATGTCAAGTATGTCTGGTCGTTGGTTGTCAACATAGGGATATCTTGTGGGCTCCAGAGGGGATAGAATATGAAAGTTTAAGTGGCTGACCAAGCCTTCAAGGATTTTACCATTACTATTGTTACTAGTACAGTTCCATATGACATGTTTACTGTTTGAAGTCACCGATCAGAAGGACGGAGCTTCCTAGAGAGAAGAGGGCTTCCAAGTCTGTCTGTAATAGTTCTTTACCAGAGGGGAGCTAACATGAGGCTATGATGACAGGTTGATGACCTGACATCGCTAGAAAGCAAACAGAAGCTTCTAGTATTCTAAGTGGTGGAGTAACAATTGGGATACAGTGCAGAGCTCTTTTGTAATAGATGAGAGTGCCACCTTTTGGGGTGGCCACTCTATCATTACGAACCAAACGGTAATTTGCAAACCTAGGGTTCGCTGTACCTGGTTTCAGAAAGGTCTCCTGCACGCATAGGATATCGACCTGATGGGTCTTACAAAATTCGTGAACTTCGTCCTTTTGACTAGAGAGGCCGTCAGCGTTGAAAGTCGCTACGGTGACTGAGTGGGGCTTAAGGTGAAATGATAGAGACGTTACACGGATATTGAGGGGGTGAAGCAGACGCAGACCGCCGGGCGGCGCAAGGGGTCTAGCCAGCATAGCCACTCGCGGGCGTATGGTTTCTTGATAGTATTCTACTAACTTATGATTTTCAATTCGCCTGCGTTGTTAACTAATTAGGTACGTTATTTTAAGTAGGTAATTATAATGGTGTAAAGATTTATGACAAGATTTACTAATACCATTATCATACTAGGCTATGGGTGTCTTTATTGTATTGTATTGGCACGAGTAAACGATTAAATAGTTTTTGTGATTTTCAATAAATTTTATTTTGATTACTTATTATATGCCAAAACGAACAAACTATAAGGTACCTAAAAGTAGTTTATAATATTAGTTACGCATTGGTTGGACCAAAATACTTGCTAATACTTGATAATAAATACAGTTTTATTATTAATATCAAACAATAAACAACACATACTAAACAAATATTTTTTGACCATGTTACAAATAAAACTAGGGCTTGAATAAGATAAAACCGGTATTTGATACACAACCAGGTCAAGTCCTATCAAATACCGGTAAGATATAAAAACCGGTATAATTAAATGTTGTTTTACTAAAATCCAAAAATCAACTTCAACTAAGGTATAAATTTCGTATACACATAGGTATTGTAATAACAACTTTTTTATTAATCATGACATTAATACTGAAAGCCTTCACAAATGTATTATGTAAGTCTAGTTAAGTAAAAAAAAATGTCCTCCTGTATTCCTTTAGTAATTATAAAAAGAAGTTTAAAATATAATATATATATATATATATATATATATATATATATATATATATATATATATATATATATAAACAATGCCACGGACCCTTTGATGTCTGTGAACTAAAACATTATAAATAAAAAAATCTTATTGATAATAAATAATATCTAAAGAAATGGTGAGATTTGTATTTCCAAAGTTATGAGACGAGATTTACAGCTTCCTTAAAGGTTAACTCTATTTCTTTTTATTTTCAACGCGTTAGGTTTTTTCTATGATGCTCTCTTTTACTTTCTGGTTTTATTTTTCACACCGAGAAAGTGAACTTCCCCGAATTTTCGACCAACGATTGCAGCTACACCAGATAGCGCTTTATATAAGTTGCCATATATATGAGCGTTTGCACCATGATTTGTCTGCAAAAAACCAATTATGGGAACACTATTTATTGTTTCCTTCTTCGATTGCTGCTTCCCGTTCCTTTGCAGCAGCGCGTTCCATCACCTCTACCGCTGTAGCCTCCAATTCATTGAATATATTGCGTAATACTTTTCTCGAAAAATAGGAATATCCATGGCTGCCATAGTTTTCTCAAATTGTGAGTATCCGATACCAGAAGCTACAATTCCAGAAATTGCTGCAGTGCGTTCAGGCCGGTATCATTATTTATATCATCCGAACACACTTCGAAAGTTTTCTTGCACATCTTAGAAAACTAAAATTTGAAACAAGCCCATATCTTTTTTCCGTCTGTAAAACCAAGCAGCTGAAATCACACTTAAAAAGAGGGTTGTGCTTTGAGTTCTTCAATTGCTAAAAAAACAATATCTACTATTCTGCGTCCTGTCGATTCTTTTGTGCTTATCTCACACTCCGGCTCTTCTAGGAATGGCATTTCTTCACTGGAACAATAGATACAAAAACATGTTGAACATTTTTATCAAAAGGTTAATGACAAGTAACAAGTTAACTTGTTACTTCAGTAACCTTATGATAAAAATAACAAATAGTAACTACTTTACTTCTTACTGTATTAATCTTTGATAAAAATACTGTACTACTAATACTGAAGTAACAAATTAAATACAAAGAGTATCTGAATTATTTGAAAATAAAAAAATAATTTTAAGTAATTAGTTTGACATATCATAAAATTTTCTTAAATAAAAGTAAATTGTAAGATATTATTATATAACCAACTACAAAGAAATTAACCCTCTGGACTCTAATATATTATGTTGGCGTTGGGTAGTTTAGCCGGAAGATGAAGCTAGGGACGTGTTTAGTAATAAAATATAAATAAAGTGGTACGCCTAAATAAAAATATCGGTTTTATTAAAACCGGTATGTCTGCCCTATACAAGTGGCTTATTCTTGAGCACCAAATTAGATGGAAAACGTACACAATATACATGTTTCACTCTGTGTGTGTATAACAATACATGTGTTACTCGCCTGTTTTTGGCAAGCGACCATGTGGTCGCAGATATAAATTTACTATGTAACTTACTTGAAGAAACCAGGTGTAATAACTGGTCGAAGATTTTCGTATAACGCATCGGAAGATTCCGGTAAAGATTTTGGCAGCAATACTTCGGTATTATGCTCATGGGATTCCTTAGACAATTCTTTGTAGGGCGGAGGGCTGTAAAAATAAAAGTCAAATTCCTACTAATATTCTAAATTAATCCCTGAAAACTCTGACCAGGTAGTCATCAGGTCGGATAAAATATATAAATATGTATACCTATATGTTATTCTATACCCTATAGAATAACATATTAGTATATATATATACATATAATAAGCTACCACCATACTAAATATCATACAAATTCAATCGGCCGTCTTACTTACGTCTCAAAACTAACTAACACACTAAGACACTTAGAAATTTTTGCATTTATAACATTAGTTTGATTATGGTCGCCTTATTTTCATCATCATAAAATATTTTATAACACTACGCTAAATCAATATTACAGATAACCTACGCAAAGCCTATGAATGAAAACAATCAGGTAGGTACTTACATATTTGTCTGCAAGTTCGATAATCTGTTTCTATTGTAATTCCGAGCAGTTTTATTTTTCTTCTTATCATTATTTCCCAAAAGTCGATAATATAGACTAAAATAATGTAGTCGTCCGGGCGCGCTGGAGGGAATAAAGTTGTACACGTCCACTCTCGACAACGCACTCCGGCCGACTAGCGGGGGTCGGGAGCCATGGTAATGGCTGCATACTCAGTGTGCGCGTTTGCAAATGGTTTCAATATTAACTTTACTTTATTTTCTAAAAATAATCTTACATTTTTACAAAAAACTGAGTTCATAGACGGATTTGTGTGTTTCTTAGGATTAAAATGTGTATTTTTGTTTATAAATATCTTTGATAGGAATTAAATGAAGTTGATTCATTCCACCGACGGGAACGGCAAAAAGGGTATTTTTTAGGAAAGTTTACGATTTTTTTCTATCGAGCCAAATTTATTTAATCGTGTTTCGGTGACCATAGCCGAATAAAGAATTTTGTGAACTGTTAATAGACGTAAAAAACAAATATCAATTAATTGTTTTAAATGGTCTAGTTTTAAATATTCGTAACGACGAATCGTCAAATTTGACGCATATTTCGTCTTAATGCGTTTCGGTGTACTATCCATATTGGATGATACCTAAGAAACGCTGGGGAGGGCGTAGCGCCTCACTGCGCTGATTAAACCCGCGTGTGTGAGCGTGGCTCGCAAGCGGTCTTGGTCGCTTGTGGCAGTACGAAGTTTGTGCGCGAATGCCCGTACTTCGTCCACGACTATGACCATCGCGTAGTCCATGACAAGGGCTATGTCGGCCGCCAGGTCAGATTGACCTGGGGCGTCCATGAGCCCAGCCATTGGAGGCCTAGAGAGCGGCGGTTTGGGCTTAGGAGCCGGCGCGCTGGCAGAGGCCTGCGGGCGGGAGGGGGTGAGGGGGGCGCTTGCTTGTACCATGCTCAAGGGCTTGGACCAAGCGTTGCGCGCGGGCGCGGACGCGGGTACAACAGGTGTTGCCTGCGGTGCGGGTGTAAGGTTAGGCTTAGGGCCGTTCCCTTGAGAGCGGGTAGTGACCGGGCGAGGAGGGGGAATAGGCCTCCTGGCCGGCCCACTGGATACGCGGGGTGCCTTAGGGCAACCGCGGTAGTTGGCGGTATGTCCCTGTGTGCCGCAGAGGACACAACTAGGTGGGTCTGCTGAGTCCCTTGTGCGAGAACACTGGGCTGTCCCGTGATCCCCTAGGCACTTGACGCACCTCGGGCGGGAGAAGCAGAATCGGGCGGCATGACCGTACAATTGGCAGTTATGACACTGGCCAGGCGCTCGGTTTCGGAATGGGGGTTGAACGGTGATCCCCGAGAGGTTCACTACCGTTTTAATATTGAAAATCGCTTTGCCCTCTGGCGTGCGATTTAGGATGACCAAAAGTAGGTCGTAGGGTTTGTGATCTTTTCCACTGTACATGCGGTGGCATTCGCGGACAGGGTAGCCTTGCGCCTTCAAGTCGGCGAGGACACTATCAGTCTGTACCTCCTTAGGTACGCCGCGTATGACAACGCGTAAGACCTTCTCTTCTTCGAGAGCATAAGTGTGAAAACTTATGCTCTCGTTTTTGAGTAGTCTGGTAAGCGCCCTATGGTCGCTTGGGGTAGGGACTTGTACTTTAATACCCAGTTGGGTTGAGCGGGCGCTAGTATATTGGATCTTACGATCCGTCAAGAGTCGTGAGACCATGTCCCACTTCGCCTTGTCCTGAAGGAACAGAGGCGGCGGCGGTTTCTCGCGTCTAACTGACGCTCCTTGAGAGGAGACGTCGCGTTGAGACGCGGCGATGCTTGCGGGAGCATCGGAGTGAGCGAGAGGGTCGCGGGAGGTGGGAGCGAGAGAGCCTGATGGCTTCGCTCCCGGGGCGGTGCAGGCCGCTTTGGGTGGCGGGGAGGGAGCCTCTGAGGCGGCTTTGGGGACGCGCTTTCTCTTTCCGACGGTAGTGAACCCGTCGTTGGAGATGTTGCCAACAGAGTTAGCGCGGGAGCGGGAGAACTCTACATCCATCTCATTCTCCGAGTTGGATGCCGAGTCGTAGGCGCGTTCGTACTCAGTCCGAAGGACTGGAGAACGATCGCGGGGTGGTAGAGGTGCGCGGGGAGCGCGGGGCGCATAGGGCGCAGGGTCGGGGGAGAGAGGGCTATCTAACGGCTTGAACGCCGAAGAACCGAAGGGCGCCCTCGGAGGGAGGGAGCCGGAGGAGGGAATTTGAGAGTCCGTGAAGCGGGGTCTCTCCTTGAAGTCCCTATTGGACTGGAGATACTCGGAGAGCATGTCCGGGTAGCAATTTGAGACCCACGAGGCGAACGCTTGAGGCGAAACGCCTTGCGGGAGGCTCATAGCGGGGGAGGGAGAGAGTAAAGACATCTCGAGGAGAATACTCGAGATGCGAGTGAGGGGTGAATGCCACTCCCGCCGGGTACAGGCGGGAGAGTGAGTGCCTAGGTGTCCCTACTGTGTGCCCTCTGCCAGTCTTATTGTGCAGAGGGATGTGTGCCTAAACGCGAGGCCCTAGCTGCTCCGGGGGCGAGGAGAGAAGACCGAGTAAAACCCGGCTTCCAACCAAACACTTGCCCAGAGAATAGGAGAGTAGGATAGGGTAGGGTGGGAAGGAGATACCTGCCGTCGGCGAGGGGAGACCCCAAGGCCGGTGAAGGCAGGCCCGTCCGGTTTTAGCCGTTCCCTCCCACGCTCAGGAGGGAAAGGCTTGACGCACCGGGTCCGCGCCCAACTGGGTGGCGTTAACACCGCAAGGATCGTCCAGAAGACCACGTGAAGCGTGGATTTGTTTGACTCGAACTTGAAAAATTAAAAAATCGAAACAAGAGGTCGCTCTGAGAAGAGCGGTTTTGATTTGACAATGAACAATGTAGGTGATTGACGTGTCGAAGCGCTCTTACAAGAGCGTGCTTCTTTCGCGACGCGAGCCGAGCCGAGCCGAACGCCTCCGTGCGCCGAACGGTACACGAAGCGGTGGCTTGACGTCGAATCTGCACACAGAAAATCCACTATTAGCGAAGTCCAACATTGAATCCTCTTCAATCGAAACGATACAGGTAACCGGCACTAAAAGCGCAAGCACTTTTAGGCCGATCGGAATATTCTCGGGGAGCACTTGAGCGCACGTCCGTCCCACTCGAGCGCGCTGACCGGAATGAATTTGACTGGCCGCACCCGATATTTCGGTAGGTACAGTTACATGCACCACATACGAAATTATAACATTTTGTAAAATAACACCAAACACTAGATAAGGGTAACTTGAAGCTATCTATGACTTGAAGTATGGCCTTGAATGCGCAGAGGGTCCGTGCGTAAATTACGCATGCGCGTTGCTATGGGTTACGCAGCGTATAGAGCAGTGTTGCCAAATCAATGAATATATAAATGGCCAAACACTTCTAAAAAGGTTAGAAAGTAAAAAAAATCGTACCCTGAAATGTGGCTAAAAGGGTTAAAATTAAACTCAAGTCTTTAACTGTAAAAGGTATTATTTGATCATCTAAGGTTAATTCAACATAATACTCAATTGAGGTTAATGGTTCTGATTCTGTAGGAATAAGGAAATAATATTTTTTATGCTTTCCGATTTAATCCAACACTTCCATGGGTATTTGGTAAGAAGCGTACGTCTGCATAAATTGATGTATTCTGTAGATAATGTTCATTCAGAAATAGGTATTATGTAGATGAGTGAAAACAAGTGCTATGAAATGAAAGTAGATATAAAAATAATATTAGTTACATATTAATTGGCTGTAATTTTACTTAACCTTGTCAGTAGTAAAAAGTTGCTAAATATGTAGCTAAAACATTTAGATAATAATATTTTATATATTTGGCTAAATCAATCATCAATGTTGCCAGATATAGCCAAAAAGTGGGTAACTTGTACAATAGGGTAGTGTTGCCTACACTACCCTATTGTACAATCGCGCCTTCTTTCTTTTTTTTCTGTATGCTGTCTCGATACTATAAAGTTTTATTACAACTAACGTTCCAAATTCATATCACTTTACACCCAAGGGAGTTCCAAACAATATTACATCTCCGCGCATGTAATGCTTTGCTTTACGTTGATATTGAATAGAATAGAATAGAATAAGCTTTATTTATGGCAAAACACATACAAAAACATTTCGTAGTTCAAAACATAAATCCAAACAATAATTACAAAACGCAATAAAATAAATGACTCTGCAGCCTTCTGGCACAAATCGGCTCCAACTCAACATAGTGCTGATCGTACACAACCAGCGATGGTCTTCCGTTGAGGCCGGTAGGTAACGTCACGCACGGTTACACATAGTACTTACTATAATATCTACAACAAACAATTTGCAAAACACACCTAGTAGAAGTTAAATTATAAAGAGAGTTTTATCAGAAATAATAAAATAAAATATACAGTGACATTATAATAATTGTTCAAGGTGAGAACTGAATTTTTCTAGACAACGCTTGTGTAATTTTTTTGAGCTGCCTCCCTTTTTTGATGAAAGTTGAGTATGTTTTACAATTGATATTTAAAACTATGTAAACATTGCAGGATTCTCATTGGCGGTGGGATGTTATTCCAACACTTGTTCCAACTGTTGCGTGATATGTAATTGGACATTTTCGAGCAGGTGGTATGAAAAGTTTTTTTCTCAAAAATGGTACATAATGTTGCCATACATCTCTAAAAAGTATCCAGAAAGTGAACTCTACCAGAGACTTATTCACAACTATCCAGTAAGAAACGAAAGTTTAAATTTGGAATCTCCTACTGTCCAGTAAGTACCGTAAGTACAGTAGTACCAGACACAGATTAGAGTTTAGCCATTATAACATGGTTAATAGGAGGGAGGCTCCAAATATATATCCATCTCATAAATATGAGATAGATATATTTTTGGAGCCTTAAACATACGTATATACACTTAACGCGACGCAGCAAAAGTAAGCACGATGCGTTTTGTACTTAGTAATGTTATAGAAGTATAGTGTGGGATTTTATGTTTGTATTTAGTAATTTCAGTTTATAAATCATGTTGAAAGAAAGAAGAAAGAAAGAAACATTTTTTATTAGGTACTTAAACATATACAGAACACAGAGCCGACATATAACAAATTAATAAACAAGGTGGAACAAACATGAAACATAAATACACTTACATAACGCACCGCCTGAACCCTGGAGGGGAAGGCAGGCAGAGACTACGGATTTACGTACACTACGCTCGTCTCATGTGCCTGAATACTTGACAAGTACCTAACTGGTATTCAGCTCAGCATGAGCTGGGTGTGTTACCAACACCCAACGCTGGTTTTCAGCTGTGACCAATAAGTGGAGAAGATAGTGCAGCAGTGACAATGAAAATAACATACAAACGTTGTAGGGTACATACTCATATATCATAAACAAACATAAGGTATGATAAATATAATACTGTATCATAAATAATATAAACAAGAGTAGGGATATTGAAGTTTTACATATATAAATTTGAGTGAGGTCGCAAATAATACGTATTCTTTACATGAACAATGGTTGGTTGAGACAGATTTAAATTATATTTTAATTAAATTAAATTATTAAATAAAATAAAATTATATTATGGAGAAATTTAAATTATAGCTATATTTTATACCACAACAAAAAAAATAGTGAGGTGTAAAAATAGAGATATACTGGCTAAATAAGCGAAATGTCCACATTTATAATACCATGCTGTATTTGGCCGTCAATAAGAAACTTTTTTAGTTTTTGTCTAAAACTGTAGACGCGTTTTGAATTTCTTATTGGCGGTGGCAAATTATTCCAACACCTGGAAGCCGCATACCTAAAACTACCTCTGAAACTTTCAGATCTGTGGTGTTGTGTGGACAATTGAGTGGAACATTGCCTTCTTTCACAGCCTCTATTGCTAGACATCCAACAAAGTTTATCGTACAAGTACTTAGGAGTACCGTAACGAATTACCCCAAAGAGGAGACATGCTAAATGTAGTTTGCGGCGAGATTTCATTTTGAGAGTGTAATGTTTATTAAGAAATGGCGTAATATGGCTTCTTGGGGGCACAATGAAACAAAACCTCGCGCAGGCATTTTGAACTCGCTGGATAAGATGTTGGGTTCGCACAAGCAGCCGCGGACCGTATACAGTGTCTGCGTAGTTTAGTTTAGATAGTACTAACGATTCAACAAGATGTATACGTAATTCCTCGCTGATAAAGGGTCTTATCTTATATAAGACTTTTAGCCTGTAAAAGCAATTCCGTACACAATCAGCGACATGTTTTTCAAAACGTAAATTCGAATCCATAATGACGCCCAAGTTTCGAGCTTCAAAAACACGCTCAACTGCTTCGCCCTCAATTAACACACTCGTATCGAAGTTTAAAGAGGCTACTTGATGTTTACTACCAAAAACCATATATTTAGTCTTAAGTGGATTGAGGACTAGGCTGTTTGCTTTGGACCAGGACGTGATCCTGGTTAAATCATCATTTATAGCGGTAATAGCGCTGTTAAGGTCTTGTGGCTTAAAAGAAATGTAAATCTGAACGTCATCTGCATATATATGATATTTACAATTTTTAATTTGATTCTTGATATCGGCACTATACAAAACAAATAAAGTAGGACCAAGAATGGAGCCTTGGGGTACACCCCGGTTTATATGAGATAATTGAGAACAGAGCGAGGAACCGTTATTATTCTTTAACTCAACATATTGGTAACGGTCTTTAAGATAGCTGTCAAACCATTTTAAAGTATTTTGGTCAAAACCATAATAGCGTAGCTTTGACAACAGCAACGAAGTATTGATTGCATCAAATGCCCTAGAAAAGTCAAGAAGCACTAACAGAGTACACATACCCTGGTCTTGAGCTGTCAGTATATTATCAGTGACGTCCAAAAGAGCTGTAGCTGTACTACGGCGCTTTCGAAAGCCAGATTGAACGTCAGGCAAAATATTGTGCTTTTCGATAAAATCTGTTAACTGATGGCTAACAGCTTTTTCTATAATTTTCGACAGGCATGGCAGTATACTGATCGGCCTCAATTCCTTAAAAGCAGTAGGGTTATTAATCTTAGGCAGTGGTCGCACAATGGCAACTTTGCAAACATCTGGGAAGGTTGACGTGGAGATTGACCGATTTACAATAGCTGTGATTGTTACTAGCGATAGAGGAAGCGTCAACAACAGCAATTCAAGAGTTATACCATCGAACCCTTCAGCGTTCGATTTAAGATTATTAATTATCTTAATGATACAATCCTCGCTAACCGGTAGCAATGAAAAAACTTCCTCACTAAACCTATGAAATTCAAAGAAAGTAAGAAGGGAGATACAAATGGTTAACGTGCCCGGAACATTCAAGAAATGGACATTAATCGCATCTGCATCGTCAAAATGCGATGGCAATGTGATATCATTTTTAGGCGGTAAGACCGTCGATTTTAAATTTTTCCAAAGAGCTTTAGGCTGTTTCATATAATTATTAACGTTATGTTTGTAATATGCGACCTTTTCATAAAACAAGGACTGTGAGACTAACGATTTCAGGCTTTTGTAATACTTTTTTTTATAATCTAATTTTGATATGCGATAAGCACTCAGCGCGTTATCTCGCAACCTCATCATTAGTTTAACATTGTCTGTCACCCAGGGATAGCTACGTTCTTTTATAATACACATTTTTTTTGGCGCATGAACATCAAATATACATAAGATGCTAGCATTAAAACAATCAACCATTTCGTTAACATCACCAATCTTAGAGATTAGATCCCAGCGAATAAATTGCATGTCATTATTAAATGTTTCCATTTCAATGTTTTTTAGTGGTCTGTAAGAAATAGTATAAGGCACGTGTTTGACTCTAGTCACATAAAACTCACAGGTAATTAAAGCATGTCCATTAAGACTACCTATGGACTCCACCGAAACACGCCTAGCTTTAAGGTCGGTACAAATAAGATCTATCAGTGTTTGACTATGGTCGGTAAAATGAGTCGGCTCGCTCACTAACTGTGTTAGATTAAGACAACTTAGTACAGTGGTCAATTTTTTAACACTACAATTTTCTACCATCAATAAGTCCACATTGAAATCACCCAACAGAATAATATTGTCAAAACCAGATAAAGAGTTTACACTCTCAGTTAGGGCATCTAAAAAAAGATCAAGCTTAACTCCTTTGGGTGGCCGATATGCCGTGCCAATCGCAAGCTTTTTCCCATTAACTTTTAATGTGATCCACAATTGCTCAACAGTTTTATAGAGAGTGTCTCGCGGGTGGGCCCATGTGCGCGCGTTGACTCCGCGCCGCACATAAAAGCCGACGCCTCCACCGCGGCCGCCGCGCACATCCACTGGCCGCGGTATAAACCTAAGCTGGTAGCCGGGCACGACCGGCGCACGGTCCGCTTCGCCTTCCTTGATCCACGTTTCGTTTACAGCCATCACATCGACACCATACCTACCCATAGCCACAATAAAATCGTCATGTCCCGTATTGAGCGAACCTACGTTATATAGGCCAACTTTAAAATGTTTATCAAAGAGTGTGACTATCATCTAGACCACTATATAGGTTCAATACGGAGAAAACAAACAGGATAACAGCTTTATATAAATATAAATTTATCAGTTCAAGACTTTTATGTAAAAATGTTTTTAGGTATAACATGTAATATTCTATCAAAAAACAGTATATTATCGACTAGCTTGCCTAAGGAGCCCTGTGGCGCCCTCGTGATTGCTCCCGAGTGTTACGACCTGCGCCCGCGTCAAAAGTTTGCGCCGAGTTGGGAATAAATGGCTCTTGTGCCATACCTATAGCGAGTTAAGAGACGAAATTTTTGTCAGAGATAGTTGAATAACCAAGAAATCTGATACATAAACATTCATGTCAAATGTATTAGTAAAATGTTATGTTACACGAGGACAAACTTGACGTAGCCGAAAAAATCAGAATTGATGTGGAAAAAAATTGTAATTTAAAAATTTTACATTAATACCTATAGGTTTTTTGCGGTAATTTAATAGTAAAAACACATATCTATCTAATTACATTCAAATATTTGAATTCGTAGAAGAAATAATATCATAAAAAAAACTTGCAATCTGACCACAAAAATTAAGTTTTATCAATAAATAATGCTTCCCAAGACAGGATTTTGATTTGATATTTATAAATATTTTGAATGTCTAGAACAGAAATATTATTTTTACCTAGTAACATATGCTTAGGTTATTAATAATTACATAAAAAATAAGAGCTACTTTGAAATTTCGGCCAATAATGATTTTTTTTTCAACTTGGGGGCCCATTTTCTAGACTTAGACATGGTGATTTCCAAAAAATTTTTTTTGTATGAAATATAAATTTTCTTGTTGGTTTTTTTATTTAATTGGAATTCTTATTAGAAATCCTACAAACCAAACTAGGTTTCAAAGAATAATTATATATCAGAAATATTTAAAAAAAATTACAAATTTTGAATTTTTAGTACAAGCGAATTTAACTGTCACGTGACTTCGATTTTTTATCGATCCTGACATGATATGGCGTATTTATCATATTCTGAGTGGGTGTAATTACTTGACAACATTATTTCTGTGATATTTTACAATGTAAAAGTATAATCTATTCAAAATAAAGCAAATTATAACCAATCATAACAATGAGAAATTAGCTTACCGAGTGTTGTCGGTTCGTGACAAATTTATATCGTAAAATTTTGATGTCAGAACTTAAATCACATATTTACAGTATTCCTTACACATTCACGATCATATTCATGTTTAATTTGTATCAAAATCATGAGTTTAACCCTATTAATTCACTAAAAACTATAGCACAAAACATAACCTCACCGCCAAAATATAAACATTGATTATATATTTTTTTTTAAAGTTCACAGATAGAACATGTCCGTGTGTAGTGTTGCCATAGAAAGAAAATATATTACGCTAAAGAATTAAACTCTATGGTTAAACATTGGGATGACTTTAAAAAATAAACAAAAGAAAAACGCGCGTGACACTTACTTGCAACAATTGTTGCGCCGACACTTTGGACCTCAAAAATCCTTGCAGTTTTGTTGCGCGGGCAAACTAGTCGTTATGAAGTTTAGGTATAAATAAGGGCGAACGGTAAAAAAATTAGTTGTACACATATAATAGTAATATAAAGTAAAGTAAATTATTTGCCAACAATATATATATATACATAATATTAGATATATATAACTCAGTTGGATATTAAGTACTGGCACAATCAACACACCTGTAGGATTTAGGTTAGAAGTATTCAGACACATGTTACGAATTAACGTAGCATAGGCAATTACACGATAACATGGAAACAACGGTATACTGGTGAATAGTGTTGCATGTATAGACCATAGTACAGTATGAGTATAAGTTGATCTCGTTTTGTTTATGTTTACATTGAAATTATGTTTTAAAGATATGCTAATATGTTGTAGATTGAACATAGTAATTTCATACAGACCAAATAGATGAGCCTCAGAACCTATGAGCCAGCATTTTATTGTTTTTTGACAATAGTTATTTAAGTTTATTTCAATGTCACTTCCAATATTTTTTTGCAATTTATACGCGATAAACAAACATAACTGAAAATAAATACTAAGCATTATACTTACTGCACAAAAATTACAAAAATCCCTAACAGAAATGGCCGTTTCACTTATACATATGAAAAGTATCTTTTGAGTACCTGAATAATAGATAAAAATAATCACCACTACAATCGAGCCTTCACACAAACTAATTTCATCCAAAAATTTTAGCTACGTCTATTTCGGAGCGTATACGCTCCGCTGTCTTGCCGTCTTCCTTGCGAGCGAAGATTCTGCCATCACGGGTCCAAACGTATTTCCAGCGACAGCGACGGGCTGCCTCTCGCGCCATGTAAAACAGCAACCTGTTCGTCCTGGTAAGACGCTCATTGAGATAGACTCGTTGCGGGGTGCCTTGACCTCCGAGAGCACCCTGGGCGCCTGGGGTCAGTTCAAGCTCGGCAGTGGTGATAACCCGGCGCACCCGGGCGGCACGCAGAAGCTGGTCACGGGGCGCACGCCTGGATAGTGTCACCACTATGTTGCGGGGTCGTGAGGCCGCCGCTGCTGGCGTGCTGACGCCGTTCTCAACGATATTACGGACGCGGGGACCCGTGCGCTCAGCGTGTACAATGTCACGGTCGTCGAGATCAACCCCCAATTTGACTGCCATCATTTTTACTATATGTATTGTGCTCTCTTCCTTGGTCTCCGGAATCCCCGCGATCTCTAGGTCGCCGAGGAGGAGCTCTTGATCCCGTTCGTTAATTTGCATCTTTAAGTCTTCGATGGTCCGCTCAACATTGATACTAGGAGACGATTTCTCCAGCTTCGTCTCTAGCTCCAGTACCTTGACCTCCAGACACTCAAATTTATTTGCGTAGGCCTTCAGCTCAGCGCGGTACTCGTGGATCTCCATGCGGCAGTCCCGTACCTCCTGTCTCAACGCTCCAAAGTCATCACGCAAAGATCTAATTTCCTGGATCAGATCAGCTGTTTGACCAAACGAATCACCGCGCTTGGCGCCAGGGCTGACGGCGGCCGTGTCAGACGTCAACCGAATCTCGGTGCCGGCGATCATGGCGTCATTAGCAACACCGGTACCTCTCACTGGCGTGTGTGTATTGTCCTCCCGTGGTATCTTAATTTTACATCCCGGGCATACCCAGTTTAGTTTGGCAGCGCCAGACTCCGACAAACCTACACAGGCGCGGTGATACACGCCCGCACACTTGTAACACTTTATGGCATCCGAATGAGCCAGGAATTTTCCGCACGCTCCGCACTTCACCATGTTGATTATAATTACGTGTGGATCGTCGTCGGCTGACAATGAGACACGGAGCGAGCGACTAATTACAACAACAAATATCGTAAACGGGTAGGCGCGAGGGCAATAACTTTATTAATGGTTTAATCGTATAATAGAACGATACGAACGTACAAATACTGATTGAAAGAACCAACTAAGTCACTGGTCACCACTTTTACTTGTTATGATGCGAATTAACCTCTTATTACACTAATACATAATTAATATTGTCGGAGCGTTTTAGTACACGACCGGTTACGTCGAGCTGCGACTACCCTCTCCCCTGTTGGGTTAAAGCTTTACATTCTAAAATTAACATGGAGATTCAAATACATTTTTTTTTACTAAAACATTAATTTAATGTAATAATAGAACAATGTCCAAAACTAAACGCAAACTTTTTGGTTAAAAACAACGACTGACGGTATTTTACATTCAATTACGACAATTGTGTTTTAATTTACCGCGTGAACATGATAATCCCAAAAAATTAGTTCAAGCGAATCTGATTCGGAAGTAGATGGCTCCTGATTTAAAAGCTGAGGCCGAATTAGCAAAAACAATTTACTTCCTCCAAAATCCAAGGAGCGATATATGAAAACTTATGAAAAGTTTATCAAGTGGAAGGCAGAAAAACAAGCCAAGAGTTGGTCTCAAAATACTATTTTTGAGAAAAGCATTATACAAGCCTCAACCAGTAAGAAACCATCCTGGCCTCGTATATAACTGGCCTCACCTGCGATTCTGTCCGGTTAATTTGGCCAGGAAGGCTTACTTACTGGATTCTGCAGTAATTTACTATTGCCGGATTTTAACTCTGACCGATATTATTTCAAGTTAATAGAAACCGGTAAGTACAAGCACGAGGCCCACACTGCACTGCCTAGAACAGCTCCATTTCATCACAAGTGACGAACTGCACTGCGCCCGTAACCCTGAGACATTGAGTAGTTAAGTCTCATGTGCTTGTAATTTCGCCGGCAACCATACCTTCAAACCAAAACACAGTATTGCGAACATTACTGATTCACGGTAGAAAATGTTATGATGGCAGTACTACTCCAGACAAACTCATTCACAAAGAGTTCTGTTGCTCTTAAAATTACACATGTGTATAATATATGATATATTGATAACACAGTCTAAAAACTTCTGTCAAATATTTTAGGCATAGCATTAATTGTATTGTTCTATGGTTGGCGGGAAAAAACGCAAAAATCGCTTTTATCGATTTTGTATAATTTTCATGCGCAAGGGCAATCAATGCTCAATAGATTTTGTTATGAGTGACAGAGAGAGTGATATGCAAACTCAAAAATACGACTACTTGTATCCGTGGAACGTCAATCAAATGAAAAGTAAATTAATACTAATGTTAATTGATAAAACAAATTAATTATTTTATTAACTACAAATATACAATAAATATTAAGTTGCAAGTTGGTAGCCGACTATACGTCGCAGCCGCAGACCGTCGCTTCATGTCGCCGCGACAAGTCGTTGCCTCATGTCACTGCAATCATGATTTCGAACCCGGCTGCAGACGGCAACAACCATTTGAAAAGCGATACGAAAGGTTTTGTTTAAAAGCTTTTCAGTTGTTTTACTAGGCAAATTGGTACCCGCGAGCGGCACTATTGATCTGCGGTCGGGCGACAGTGTCATCTGCCGCTCAACGATGTGACGCTAGCTACGTGTCGCTATCTACGAAATACATAGAAACCAGTAGTGTCGCTGCGCTGCAACACGTCGTTTGCCGCGGCTTCATGTAGCCGGCTTCCAACTTGCACCTTTAAACTAAATTAAGCATGTCTATCTTTTTCAGATTTAAAAATACTAGCCTTTGTTCGTAGGAGGTACGCAGGAGTCATTAAAAAATACGTCGAATCCCATCGCTAACCTTAGCTTACCTAGCATCATACGTAGCATACCAGATTAGGTGACATAACAGTCGGCAACATCAAAGTCCGCCTGACAGCTGGACCTGCTTTGTAGACGCGTGCATCGCATAACAGATACATTCTCGCACTGATCTGATTGCTATCGTAGAATAGCCGTAGACCACCATACATTAAACATAGTCGATCCGCTATGTACGATCTGATTTATTACGTAATTTATAGTATGGTTTTAGTAGGTAAATAATATATTATAGTAGCGTAAATATTAAAAACTTCAAATATTCTTATTCTTATTATCGCCGGATTATTACCATCTGTCCCCTCACGGGCAAACGGTAATAAAACTTATCCTTGTCATCCTTTCTGCGGTTGGGTGACAAACGGCATAAGCTTATAGGTTTATAAGGTTTCATCTGTCCCCACATCGTTAACAGGGGGACAGGTTGTACATTTCGTCCCCTCAAGGAACAGGCGTCACCATTCACTAGCATATTTCTATTACTGCTTATAGATTCCTCCTAAAGAAGACCTTACTGATCCCGACCTTCTCTTCAACTCCAGTCGCTTGCAGTTTCCTTATAAACTTGTAAATTGTACAGTGCACCCTACACATTCTATAATAGTAATAATAAGACCTTCATTCAATACCTAGTAGAGCTAAGATGAACATTATGGATCTAATTGGAAATCAATTAATGACTAATATTATACAAAGGAAAGATTTGTATGTTCGTAACAAATTGGCTCAAAAAGTAAAGGACCGATTTCAAAAATTCTTTCACCATTAGAAAGCTACATTCACCCAGAGTAACATAGGCTGTATAAGATTCATCATCATCAGCGGAGAGCAGCTAGTTGAATTATAAATTATAGATTGCACTATGCGAAGCACTAAACTTGTAAAACTTGCAAAAGACAAGAGTCTTCGACCAATGTGTGTTACCAGTGATGACTTATGGCACTGAAACGTGGTCTCTTACTATGGGCCTCATAGATAAGCTCAAAGTCGCACAACGAGCTATGGAGAGGGCTATGCTCGGGGTGTCTCTACGTGATCGAATCAGAAATGAGGAGATCCGTAGAAGAACGAAAGTCACCGACATAGCCCAGAAGATTAGCCAGTTGAAGTGGCAGTGGGCAGGGCACATAGCACGCACGTCTCCGTTCTGGAGTGGAGACCACGGACCGGCAAGCGCAGCGTAGGTCGTCCACCGACACGGTGGACAGACGACCTGAGGAAGGTCGCAGGACGACGTTGGATGCAGGCCGCTTCCAACCGGTCCTTTTGGAAAATCATGCCTATGTTCAGCAGTGGACGTCTTACGGCTGAGATGATGATGATGAAACTTGTAAGGGAGCTTACCTATTCGTTCGTAAATGTTCAACTAGGGTAATGCTGCGCGCGCTAATTGGACGAGTACTATCAACGCAGCACATGCAACCCAAAACAAGAAGCAGTAGGTACTTGAATTCGAGAACAAGTTGGATGAGTGGTTTAAGTTAGAGCCTTGTTCACTGTCGTAAGACTACGGTCGTTAGGAAACGGTCTGAAAACACCGATGCTAGGGTTTTTTACTCGTCTATTCGCTAATTCGCAATTAACCTGCGTGCTAGGCCATCTTTTCTCTGAGAGGAAGGCTTGTGTCCCAGCACCGATGTTCATTTGTTTACCGATTTGAAGTCTATACTTGAAAACTTAAAAGAAAAAATTCCCTGATGGAACTTATAATCTCGATACTCAGTCGATCTCTTGATCGACTTATAAATCTAATCGGTTAACACGTTATTATATCAAAATAATTAAATCAAATAGTAATTCGAAATGGAAACGACTACATTCTGTTTTAAATCAACAATGATCTTAGTTTAGAAAGAGGAACGAGCTCTTTTAATATAAGATAATTGTTTAAATTTAAGATTATACTTAGCTAAATTTATATAGGTATATTTTTAATTGACTCAATAGAAATTCTATTGAGTTCCAAACTGTATTATAATTCCAAATATGTTTTTATCATTACTAAACATTGTAATGTAATAAATACTTGCATTGAGAAGAATACCTTGCTAGCTAATAAGAAATAAAAAGTATGATTAGTAATATAAATATATTAAATAGATAACGTGACCTGACCAAGTTTCACTTTACGGAGTCCCTTTTATAACGGCGAACTCTTCATTATTATTGGCCTATGACATCGAGCCAGTCCTTCTCAAGCCCAATGGCTACATGGTCGATGGCAAAGCCTATCCCATTCCAAAATCCATTCTTCTATGGGGTTATACGACACGTCGTGATAAGCGTTTATTATTATTGGCCTTATAGCATCGATCCAATCTTAAAAATAATAATTGGTTTTCTTTTTCAGGAATCCATTCTCTCACTCTCTTAAAATCCAAATTGAATCGTTTTTCCGTGACGTCTCTTCTGTTTTCCTAGTATATATTTTAGTCTATGTCCTCTGTGTCATTCCATCATTTTTCTTTAATTTTTATATTTCCCATATTGTTGGTCAGTACCGAAATAGTTTTTAAATATACAATCAAATAAGGATTTATGCAATTAAATATGATCATATATGAAATTATATTACAACATTTTACAGTGTTTTTAATTTAATTTGCCAGAACTTTCTTGATAGATACAGGTGCCTATCAAGAAATTACTGATAAGTATTTAAATGCAAATACACGTACCTATATCACACGGTAAGCATACTTACGAAATTGTAATACACAAGGAAAATACCATAATTCTCGTAATATAAACCACATTCAACTTTTATGCAATCGCAGGGCAATCCTAAAACGTCAACTGGTGCGAGTTTAGTACCATTACACAATATAACTATTACAAAACGGTACATCTAAACCGGGCATCGTTCTGGACCAGTGACGGCATCAATTACATCATCCTTGTGAAAATGTCATAAAAACTGTACCGGCCGCTCCTATGTCGTCTGTACATCTACCGCACTGCAATTAGAAAAACAATCTTATTTTAAAGATCTAAGACTCAAATTAAATCATTTGAGCGAGTGAGTAAAATTGTGAGTTATTAGGTGTAGAGGAAAAATTCTTTACGTGCATGGAACCCATAGGTTTGGATTGCTAATTAGCTGAGACTTGGTTGATATACGTAAGTGTCTACTCGCATGTCTGCATGCCCCGCGCTTGTCATCGTTTTTGCTACAAATCTGTTACATCATACTGTCTCTATGATGTAGTCGGTCAATAGAATCAGTTTTTACAGTCTCGGGAGTTAGATGTGCTTAATCAAGCCATTACGTATATACTATGGTGATTCCGTTAACTCAGTTTATAGTGACCCTGCTTTAAAAGCGTGGGTCTTAGGTTCGATCACGGCCGGGCAAATATTTGTAAAACGAGCAGGAATGTTTGTTCGAGGTTTGTACGAATGACACAGATCTAAAAAGACAGAAGCAAGACTATTAAAATATCGGACCTTGCAGGTCCGGCGCAGGGTAGGTCGTCCACCGACAATCAGGGTATCCTGGCAAAAGTCGCAGGTCGACACTGGTTGCAGGTATTCCAACTGGTTCCTTTAGTAATCTTTGGGGGAGACTTATATTCAGCAGCGGACGACCTCTGGCTGAGATGATGATGATTATGATAATCACAAGTACAATTTGAAAAAAAATATTACAACTTCCATTATATTCAGTTATTGGAGTGTATCTCAAAAAGTACTGAATTTGAAGAAATTTAAATGGGGCCACACGGGAAGCACCAGCTTCCAGACAAAAAAAGAGCTTTGAGAAATGGTTTCAACCAGTCGACAGTTATGAGGTAACAAATATAAAAAATACAGTCGAATATTATACCTCCTCCTTTTTGGAAGTCGGTAGAAAATAGAACCACACCAACCTACACCAAAAAGTGTGAAATAACTTGTTGAAGTCGGTACCATGATTGTTTAAAAGGGCTTATTCCAGAAATTCCCTTAACAGATGCCCCTGCGAAGGGGATTTCTGGACTTTTTGTCCAAAAATCCCCTGCGCGTCGTCTTATGGTGTCGGAAGGGGATAATTGGACAAAAAGTCTATAAATCCCCTTAACCATTCAATTGGACAAAAAGACCAGCTATCCCCTTATCCAGTTAATTGCAATAAAATTAAAAATTAATACAATGAAGAAGGTAATCACAAAATTGTATTATATTAATAAAATAAATCAAAACCAACAATTTTCACCAGGATAATTGCACTATATCTTTATTATAAAATCTTTCATATCACTGTCATCATCATCATCAGCAAATATCAATCCACTGCTGGTCATAGGCCTCACCTAATACACGCTACTGAGCCCGATCTTAGCGGCTACTATAATAACCAGCCCACTTCAGTTTGCTATTTCTGTGGGCTATATCGTTTACCTTGGTTCGCTGTCGGATCACTTCATTTTTAACATGATCCTTTATAGAAACTCCAAGCATAGCCCTATCAATAACCCGCTGAGCAACCTTAAATTGATGAACTAGCCGTATCATGAGAGTCCACGTCTTGGCTCTGTTTTCATAACGGGGATTTCTGGAATAAGCCGTTCAAAAGTACAGTCGCCTGCAAAAAGATGTGTATATTTAGTAATTTTCAAAACTCAATACATTACGAGTACTACAGTCGATTGTCAATATAACAATGAAATTTCTATTGAGTCTGGGTCGTTCGACTGATGAAGTAATAAATAAGTAACTTAATTTTAGATTATGTTTGATGTAAATGTTTTTGAAATACGAGTAGAATGCTGAGGCACTTTAGAAAATTCTGAAATGTATACATCTTATCGCAGGCGACTGTACCTATTATCACAATATTGTGCGCATGGTACCGCGCGACTCCGACAAGTTATGTCACACTTTTTGGTGTTGAAGTCGGTTCCATATAGTGGTAAAAAAAATTTTTTTCACCCCTTTTTAGTGACCCTTGCTACCTACGAGATCGATTGTCATTTACCGTCAATTACGATATCATTAAGATAAGCGAAACACTTTTCAGTTATTGGAGTGTGTAAATGTACGCATCGATTGAGAACCTCCTTTTTTTGAAGGCGGTTGAAGATTTATAAGCAAACAAAGTGAAACGTACTAAAGGAGACTTTAGTCCTTGGATCTACCACGGAAAGTAGAACATCGACGCATTCTTCGCGTGTCACGACACCACTTCCTCTAATAATAAATAAACCCTCTCACCTCCACAATAAGGTGTAAATTTGTGAAGTTAATAGGATGAAACATAGGTCGTTTAGTGTTACAGTTTAATCTTAATCTAGGAACTGTGGGAACCGTTGTCCCTTTCAAATGGAAGCTGGTTAGCGTACTCTCGATAGGGTAACCATACGATTGGATAAACTGAAATGTTTTGCCTACCAACTTGATTTTATATATCTAAATACGAGTAGCATGCTAGAGAAAAATAAATACTATTCTTAGTAGAATTTTTCAACGATAATTCGATGATGTGAAATAAATCGTTCCGCAAAATCAACTTATGCCATATCCTTACAGTGTACAGGTGTATATAGTCATCCTGAATTATGTTATTAAGTATTAAGACCTACATCATAAATAGTAATCATAATCAGCCCATTTTGTTCCCACTGTTTGGACTCGAGCCTTCCTGTCAGAGAGAGGAGTTAGACCATAATCCAACATGCGGGCCCAGTGCGGATTGGTGAATAGGTAAGTGGCCAACCCATGTCGCGGCTTTCAGGCCGCACGAAAGCCTTCGACATAGCCTAACGACTGTTGTCCGAAGTTAAACAACCGGGACCGACGGCTTAACGTGCCCTGCAAAGCACGGAAGCGCTCAGTTGAATAATACCACTAGCAGTCACCCATCCAAGTCCTGACCGCAGCAAGTACAATTAACTTGTTGATCGGTTAAGATCGCTAAGTCGAGCTCCGCTACGAGCGAAGACCTTCATGTAAACATGTATATATGTTGCAATAAATTATTGAGTTGACACGAGCGCAAAGTGTCACACAAAACTTCAGCTTACAGCTGGAATGACAGTACAACTGTCACGGGCAGGTGTTGCTAACTACGAATGTCATATGCACAACTAACTACTATACAAAACTCGAGTAGATTTATAAACGTTCAATTTATATAGGTACCTACTATTATAAGGGACTGTAAAAGTCACTATAGCGGAGGCAACGCTCGGTTAGCTTTAGAAAATTGCCCTGTCTTCTCTTCTTCTACGTCGTTGCCTCATGGCTGAGGGTCGTGGTCATCACAAGTGGTTTTTCCCACTAAGATCTTCCAGGCTTCTCTGTTTTGAGAAAGTTGGATGGATGCGTGAATGGTGGATTTACACGCCTGTTTTACAGTATCGGTCCATCGGGTCGGTGATCTTCCTCTACTTCTCTTTCCTTCCACGTGGCCGACTACTATCAGCTTTTCTAAATTGTCCGGCTTCCGCCGTGCCACGTGACCAAAGTACTTGAGAACCCTACGCCCTGTCTTAGATGAATATATATATTGGCCTTGTCAGTCCGCGAGAACGTTATGGGTAGGTGATTTTATTATAAGTATATATTTTATTATAAGTAGGTATATCCTCGAAAGTCGACTAAAAATGTCCTTCTTATATTGTATCGCTTGTCACCCTAACAACTAGGATGCTGTTGAAATCGTGAAATAGATTCTAATTGTATTCTTAGCGTAAATCACAATCTTTAATTGATTTATCATGTACTATTTACATATATATAATTGCTCGTAAACAATCAAACTGAAATTCATTGTAGATGTTGAATCTCTTATTAATGAATCGGTTATTTTAGAAAGGGAATTAATCAGGGACACCGAATTTTAAAGGAGACACAAAAAACTAAATGACTTTAAAATTGATTAAAAAACTATGGGTTCCTTTTTGCTTTGTTTATATTAAACAAAGATGAAATAACATATTTTGGGATGTGGTTCTTTTACAAACAAAAGTCGCAAGATTGAGTAATAATCGTTCAAAACTCGCTGACATGTTCCCTTTCTAACCCAAACGGAACATAATAAGAAATTCAATATCATAATCAATATCATTAATTTAATATAAATTAATAATTCATCATTATTTTCAAGTGCTCGCCTGGTAGTAGGCCATTTTTTTAAATACTCTCAAATATCTTTCAAAAGTCTTTATATTTTTTAATGTTGATGGGTAAAAATCCATTGTATTTGTTCTTTTCGACTGGTTGTAACTACCAGAACTGTTCTGGTACAGCAGACTGATTCTTTCTTATATCGAAGGCAATACTCTGGATAAATGGTCGCGTCTTAACGCAGCCTTTCTGATCCGATGAGTACTCAAACTTCAGACAATGAGAAACACCAAGAAACTCTGAATGTCTCACTCTGAGGAACCTGTCAACTTTTCATATCAATGGAAATGGCTTTTTTCCACCAAGCCTTGAAATCTAAGATGATTTTAGTTGTGACTATGGAAACTGAAAACTGCTGGTGAGCAATGCAAATGAGTTGGCAGATTGACATAGGGATATAGTAGCGGTCTCTCCTCTATAAAACCTTCTTGTCTGTTCCGAATGATCGCTCACTAGACAAAACAGAATACCAGCGTATCGGAAAACTGTGGTAAACTTTCTCCAACTGACCTATATCTTGCTCTACAGGAGCTTGACACAAGCTTAGGTATCATGAAGTAGTTCCTCTCCTGACCACCACAAGCATCCGTCAAGAAGTCAAGTTCTAGTACTGTTAGAGCCACCTATTCCTGAATATATATCCATGAAATCGAGCATGTTTCGTTTGTGCCCTTCAGCGCAATCCCTATGATAAAAGTAAAAACGACATTAATTTTATCTGACATTATGTATGCAGAAATGGTATAAAAGTGAAAAAAAATAATTAAAAATTAAAATAGAAACATTAGTGTTGCCCAAACAGTACAGTCGGCGTTTGTTTTAGAACTTACTTTTGTTTCTTAACTTACAGTAAATTTTGATGTTCTATAAGTTTGGAACATTTTTTTTTTAATATTTAAGGCTTTAAGATTTATTTATATGAAATTGATTTTACGTACTTACACGTTTTCAGGTATCGTAAAAAGCGTTATTAATCACTTTACTGCCATGTAATGGATAACACGATATATATATACAATAACTATAATTGCAATTAAGACGCAGGTCTTCTTCGAAATGGCCCTTTTGTAAGAAATATTGTAAAAAAGAAACTATATTACAAAAAATAACACACACTCACCCACCTTCAAGTTGGAGGAGTTATATTTATATTTTATTAATAATTCATATTTTTTTTTATTATACACAAGTTTTAACTTCATTACCAGGGTAATGTAGTTAAATTATCTGTTTTACGAGTATACATAAAAATGATATAATTATGCCGATCTGAAAAAGTTTATATAGAAGTCAAAACACTTTTTTTTCCTTTTTGATTTATGGTTGATATAAATTTAATTGGTTGTTAGAAATCAATTGATGACAAACTAACTATATAAATATTTATCAAACACCGTTTTAATAATCTCGTCGATATGTATACAGACTGACTGGTTGAACACTTTACATAAACAAGGACATGATAATTCATGGTCACATGAAACGTTTAAAAAAATAAAATTAAAAAAATACCGTTAAACTACAGAGGAAACCTTCATTCTATGAATGTGCTATAACTCGAAAATTATGGACACCGTCCGAACGGGGTTAATGACCCAAAGCGCCGCGCCGCGCTCAAAGGAATCAAGCTGCGTCCGAACGGGGTTAATGACCCAAAGGGCCGCGCCGCCCGCGCCGCCAAAGGATGCCGCGATCGTCGGCCGCCCGCCCGGCCGCGCCGCGCTTTTATTACTACACGCGCGCCGCGAGTGACCATGTTTATTGTTTTGAGTAGACAATTAAAGTTAAATTAGGTAAATATTAGGCACCTATTTTTTTTTCTTAATTAGAACGAGAATCGAGTACTGAGCACTATATATCAATATGTAAAGTGTTCAACCAGTCACCCTGTATATTGGTCATTTTTTCATGAACTTCGTCGAAATTTCGTTGTAGTCAACATTTCAAAATAATTTTCACTTATTACACAAAATAAATTTCAGCTTACGCGGCACAGAGTACATAATTATTGTAATTGAATCAAAGAGTCAACGTGAACTCACCCCGTGAACCGCTTTATAAAAAGAGGACTAAAGATAGTCCCGAATTTAAACCATGGTTTAAGCAACATTCGTATATAAAATCCCGATAATGGGTTAAATGGGGCTTTTAACCCTTACTGTACCGTGATAATTAAAACAAAAAATTTATGAATGAAACTCACGTAAATTTACGTCTGTGGTACGCAAAGAGTTAATCTGGGTAAAGAATGAAAATTCCATTAAATCGGTCCAAGGATAATCAACAGAATTAGTTTATTGTTATAAGGATTTCACATAACGACAGCCTTTAAATTTCGCAAGACGCAGTTTATGGGACTATGAATAAAGAATTTTGCGAGATCTATGGAACACATAAATGTGAAATGGATTTGTTTCATCTTGGTTGTAGATATAATTTCCTCCTTCCTATACCGTGATAATTAAAACTGTACGTCTCTGGGACGCAAAGGGTTAATCGATGAGTTTACTTAACACTTATCTGGTCATTTTAATAAGTTGCTTGGAAGCTTGCTGTCTCTTATCTGTGTTTGTAAGTCTGACTAGAACATAAGTCCCAAAAACTCTGCTGGGCACAATGGAAGTAATGACAAACAATGAAATTATGTGTGCACGTGTTTTTACTTAAATATTTATCGAAATTATTTTGTCTATAACGCCTTTGTTTAGCCTATTAAATAATTAATTTTATTTATTTTTTGTAAATAAAAGGTAACAAGGGTATAACTGTATATATAGTTTCTTTTGTCCCATCTACCTTAATTGAGGTGGTGTATTTTAACTTTACATTCACTTACATAATGTATTTTCTGTGAATCCCTAAGATAGGTAACACCACAAGCTCATTATACAAATATTTATCTTGCCATGGATCAGACCTCGTGTTCGAAGCTAGATTCACTGACTTACTACCAACTAATCCAAAGGAGCATTCAATCATTGTATGATGAATTCAGGTGCTATTATGTAGGAATAGTTTCTCACAAACCAGTAGTAACTATCAATACCAGCCTATATATTTTGCTAAGAACTCCAGATGTATTAAGATATTGGGTTTTTATGCTTCCATTCCGCTAAGTGTCAAACTACTTACCAGTATAATTAGACCTCTGACCATTATTAATAAATATATATAATCATATAATAATATATATAATCAGTGCTAAGCGAGACGTCATCGACGCGGGCGTCCCGAACACTCCTTGAAAAAGGCCACCGAATGTGGTCGAAACTATAGTCGGACCTATCCGATAAATATTACGTGAGTAATCCCGTATTTTATTAATAATGATTGAAAACCACGTTAGTTTTTATAACAAAACCTCTGACCATGTTAAGGAAATATTCGTTTTGTATTACTCAGATGCAGACCAGGTTATAATGGTCAAGGAAGTGAGAAATGTATTGCAATAGGTCGAATAAGTTGGTGCACTTCACTAGGGTATTAGTTTACTATCAGGTTTATTAATACTTGTATTATATATATATATATATATATATATATATATATAAATTAACCCCTATTTTTTCTTGTCACGCTATAATTTGAGAACGGCTTTACTGATTTCATTCATCTTTCTTTTTAAAGTTTTCTAGGTAATACTTCGTAGAAGGTTCTTACATTAAAGAAAATAAGAAAAAATGGGAGGTTATGGCGAGGCTGAAGGCAGAATCTACTACGCAAACGAAGTGGCGGGCAGTCCCTAGTTTATTTTAAAGTTAATAACTCTTATAAATTTAAAATAAGTCAATTTATGTCCGATAACCTACAAGCCATGAGAAGTAAATATTTAAAATTTCATTTGAAAAAATGATTTGATTTGATTTGATTTGAATAGACTGAAAATGGAGTTGTAATAGATTTAATGTAACTTTTATTAAAACTTTAAATTTATTTTTAAGAATAGTGTAATGACAAAATATTCAAAAATTTTAAGTAAAAATTTTGTGAACTTAACAGTTTTATGAACTTTACCTTTGTGAAAGTTTTTTGAAAAATACTTTATAATCTCACACCCGGAAGAGACATGCAACCTTGACCCTTACAGATGTTTCCTACAGCACCTACTTACGCACGCAAGCTCGCCTACTCTTAAATGGTGGTTGTACACCAAACAATGTACCCATGATCGTAAATTCCGACTATGTCCAAATTTGCCAATTGTCCGTAACAAAAGTGTCGCAAATACCCTGGTTCGGCGCTAAAATCCCGCAGCAAATAGTGGGGTGGTGTGCGGCGAGCCTTATATAAGTCCTTACTAGCCAGCCAAGTCACATATGACCAGTGGACGGCCAGCCATACAGTGATCTAGTTTTGTGAAGTGTGATTTTCAAAATGAAATTATTTGTAAGTGAACAATTCAAGTGATACTGATTGTGTATTGGAGTTACCCAAAATTTTGGGGAATATTAGAGTTTAAATAAAGTTATGTAAATTTTAAATAGGTCAGGTGTTAAATACGTATCTACTGTATTTAGATACATATTCAATTATTAAAATTGTCGAAGAGGAGTAAAATAATATTTAGGCAATCAGTAGTGTTTAAACCTTTGTAAACAAATATATGAGAAAATATAAAATTTGATTATATTCAGATTTATCATACCTAAGTACTCGTTCAAAATAGTTTTGTTAATATTTATATCTGATTTTATTTATTTGATCCTATAGTGAAAACAGTAGGCTCAATTCTAAATATGGCGTTTTTTGCTGATATTTTAATCTATTAACCAATTACAATAATAAATAACTATACGACAAAGTAACTTAAAAAGAACATCTTTATTAAGCATCAAACAAATGAAAGGCATTATTACAGGAGATCATTATACGACGTAATTAATACTACAAAGTAGGTTAAGATTATATTGATGCATTATGAATTGCAGGTTTAAGAACTGTTTGTAATATTTAAAAAGAATATAAAACGATATGAATCTATGTACCAAAATCAAATCAGAATATTATTTTTAGTACGTTTATTTCATGCATGGCAGTTTTCTAATTTTTACTTAGATATACGGGATTACTCACGTAATATTTATCAGATAGGTCCGACTGTAGTTTCGACCACATTCGGTGGTCTTTTTCAAGGAGTGTTCGGGACGCGCGCGTCGATGACGTCTCGCTTAGCACTCTATTAATCCTTCCTATACCGTGATAATTAAAACAAAGATTTATGAATGAATCTGACGCATATTTACGTCTCTGGGACGCAAAGGGTTAAGTTTCTAATTCATAATAAAAAGCTTTTAGTTTATGATACAGACTAATTTTAAACATTTTTAATAACAATGCAAAGAAAATAAGGGTAACATAAATTCAGGTTACTTTGACTGGAACTGCCAGGACTCAAATGATTTTCATATATTTTGGAAGTATCACGACCGAGTAGGTATATGGTTTCATACGCCAATAATCTCACGAAAGTGACAAGAACTTTCTTCTAATACATAAAAATTAGACATTCTAGACATAATATCTCTGTTTTGTTTTGACACGCTTCCCGTTTGCCTCAAAGGTTAGCATTTGTTTCCAAACACACGAGCACGTTATCAACACCTTATGCTTATAAAACAAAACTTGCGAAACAATTGTCAGAATCAAATTCAGTTCGGTTATTTTTTTAAGGAAATAACCTGCTGTAACTTGATTCCTCCTAGAGGTATAAATACCTTAAGTACAGTTTTTTCTAAATTTCCAGTAAAGCTGATGAAGAGGAAGAATTAGAGAGTAGTGTATTCATTCCTTCTGAGGTCTAAAATGTATCTTTTATTTTTTTATTTTACAATATTTGGATAACAAACAGCCTTAATCAACACAGTTAAGATTCAAAGAATCAATAGTAACAATTTGATTTTATCAGTTTTCGCTTATGTAATAAAATTAACTACGTCTTCTAAATTTACAATTATAATCGTATCGCGCGCACCAATTTGCGGCTGATTGTTGATAACGGTATTATTATATATCAACTATGTAGCTGCGTCCTGGGATTCTGCCTACGCATATAATGACGGCCCCACAGGTTTTTCAGGATAAAAAACACATATTATGTTACTCAAAGTTATATAACTATGTTAAAAATATCTTGTTAGTCGATAGTTCTTGCGTAAAACAGTAACTACGTACTTTTACATTAAAATGATTATTATGATCTTAATCATAATACTCATATAATGTCTATTAGGTAAAATAGTTATAATAGTTAATAGTATAATACAATTCCAAAACTGTTATACCTATTATCATAAAGTATTATATATACTTATAAATGGATGCGGTGGCTTTTTACATCAAGAAATTTCCAAACCAAATTTCTTGCAGCTTCTACCCGGTAAAGGCTTGACTCATTTACTACTCAGATTTTATATTTATTGTCAAACTGTGTTACATACATTGTCTTCTTATATATATAATTATATATGGACTCAACAACTTCGTCCAAAGCGATCATAATATAGAGTTCAGGTACTTTCATAAAATAAATACTTAGATGCAATTATCAATCATAACGGGAAAAGTACATTAACACTTTGCGTCCCAGAGACGTACATATACATGAGTTTCATTCATAAACCTTTTGTTCACGGTATAAGAAGGATTAAATGATAATAATACACAATCATATAAACGAGCGTCCTTGATGCCTAAATCCAATAAATGGTTTGAATTTAAATGTTGAATTTGAATATGATTACAATACTACTGACAAAATCTAACCTAAATGACATAATTTAAATCACCTCAAGAACTCTAAGCGCATACGAAGTTGTGTAAATTACAATTCACACACCTTTATACGCGTTTGCACTCTTGTAATAGAGCAGTAACAGTTTACAAATGTGAGCCCGACTTGATAGTAAAATAAGTTTGTGCCAATACGCGTCTCGCGCCACAACGTCTGGCGTCACATCCAATATCTGCAGGTTTTAAGTCTGTTTGAGTCACGTTTTCAGCTTTTTCACCACAAAACTACAATGCAAATTGGGTGTGATTTTTACGGTTGTGTTTGTTTTATGTTTTCGTGTCAACTTTTTAAGCATGTTTTTTGAAACAGCTAAGAAAGCTCTAAGCTAAGTTGCTTAATACCTTAGCGGCTAAGATACATTTTATAGCCATTTTTAACTATACTTTTAGGTAGTACTCAGTAAGCCCAGCTAAATAATAATAATAATAATAATATAATATTTATTTCAGACCACAGTCCATATATAATGTTAGTACTACCTACAGAGCACTTAGAGCACTATGTTAGTACTACTAAACAAATAATATAAAATATTACAAAACTATTACATTTATTAATAATTATATAATATATTATTATTTCAATTAATTAAATAAAGCAGGTTAAATAATAAATAATATAAAGCAGGTTAAAATAAATTAAAATGTATTGTTGCCGAAAGTATAATATCCAGCTGTGACGGATATAATACTTTAGGCAAGTCACAACACTCGTTATAATGCTAGAAGCCTTTTAGCGATAGTTTCTCGTTCAACTTTAGTATATATATATACATAGATATATATCCAGATTGATAAGTTTCTTTAATATAATAATAAAATCACTAAGTGGTCAAATCTATAGCAGCAAAATGTCAAGTGTCAAATATCAGCTCATTAAACCAGCTCAATCGCAAAAGAATACAATTATAAATTTTATTTTTAATTATTCATGATACATTTTTTGTAGTGTAGATGTACAATGCCAGATGCGTATTTATAATTGTGCCATAAATATCAAAATTGAAATGTTTTGAATTTGGATTAAACTGATAATATTTCCTAAAAAAACAATGCCTGACCTGATAAAGATCACAAGACGACGGCGACCCTTAGGTATTTACAATATATCAGACCTTATATTCACATTTTTAAGGCTTTATTTGAATTGACTGAACTCCATCGTTCTGATATTGACTGGACGATAAGGCAGCCTATGGGACAATGGCTGAGGAGTCCGTGCTTCTCCCGTTTCCAAAAAATCTGGTTTTACCCAATTTTATATCGACGCCTGACACAGTTCTCTTGGCAAAAATTTAGTTTCTTTGGAGATGTCGTGACAATTTGCATAGGGATCATTTTATAACGCTACAGTTAAAAACAGGGTGCTCCCAATCAGTCCTTTGAAAATCCATAGTTCCTATGATCAGTGGCAGCCCTATGGCTAAGATAATAATGGTAGATACATTCATGAACAATTAAGCGATGCCCTACAAACTAGATTACCTCGTAACGAAGCCCATGTAACATTACGTTATTGGTAACGAAATGACCAAATGGTCACCTGTTGAACACACAAATCATGCACCTATGGTTATAACCAGCTGTTTGATAGTGTTGTCACGCGTGCAATTTCGATTCTACCCTCCCTCGAACATACCAAGCGTGGTGACATCGAGTACACAACACGATGAAGGAGCAACTTTCATAATTGTAATACGTTCAGACACAACAGGCACTGACATTATAAACGGTTGTTTATTTTAACAAAGTTGCTTATTTTAACAATAATTACATAAAATTGCGCTTACTTTTTGTATACCGTAGGACACTCAACAAAAATCATATCAAAAAAAGTTCACCTCATCATCACCAAAACCGCTTTGATCTTAATATCTCAATAATTAATTTAAATTCAATAATATGTTCGCATTAGAATAAACAGTTTAATTTACCCCTTCTGTTTAGAAGTCACCTATTTGCATGTGTCAAATAAAAAAATATGTAAAATGTATGCCGTACTGTTCGCCTGTTGAAATTCATTTGTGGCTAAATATTTAGGTACAAACGGTGTCCACGTTAGTTATAAAAATAAAATGCGTAACTTTTATGATCCTTTGTCACACTAGCTAAGCTAAGTCCTTGCAATAAATTAACAAAAAACGACTAAGTATTATTATGTAATTCTTAGCTAATGTTGAATGGGACGTCAGTTACTTCAGCAGTGAAATTTCACTGGTGTATTTACAGCCGTAGTTATTGCTCCTCTAAAAGGTATTGTAGCCGACGAGTACTGATGAAGTCATAGCACGTAACAAGTAAAAGTAATCGGATATATTGTATGCATGTGATAACGAATGCAAGTCTGAGTCGCGATGCCCTAAAGTTTGTCCGTCTGTTTGTAAACAATAACAATACTTTCGATTGTATTTGCATTTTATTTGATCAGTGTGCTGACTCATAATAGTTCCAAAAAGGTGGATTAGCAAGGACAATGCTTTTTATATGCGTCGTTATTTTAAAGACCGTAGTTTTAAGACCTTGAAGTGTGCCTTTTATCGGAGTTGATATTCAACAAATAGTAAACTCTAGAACATTAAATTACCTACATCTATTTCAATGAATCAATTGATAATTTATTATATTATAATATAATATAATATAATTGATTAGTTGGTAGCACCCCTGCCTTCTGAGCCGCTGGTCCCGGGTTCGATCCCCGGACAGGTCAAACATTTGTGTGCATGAACATGTCTGTTTGATCTGTGTCTGGGTGTGTATATGTATTTAAGTATGTATATCAGTCATCAGGTTACCATAGTACAGGCTCTGCCTAATTTGGGACCTGAAGACCTTTGTGTGGATGTTGTCCCATATTATTATTATTATTATCCTCCATCACGCACACTCTTTAACTACTCGTACTTAGAAATTAATTAGCTTCATCACTCAGCCACACATTCCTATTATATTCTTAGAATGTTTGATTATAGATCGAGACTTATTATAAGAACACCTACTTGTTATATATTTTCTCTTAAGTCGATTTCATTGCTAAACTAGAAATGAACTTAATGGAAGAGACTGGCTTTTGTAATACAGCTTTTACTAAAACATAAGGCTGAGATAACTCAGCGTTTTCTTTTAGTAAAAAGTAAAAAACTGTACAGACTTGCTTAAAGAAAATCTGTATACTAAGTAAAGTTTTTCAATAAAATTCATTATTATTAAAAAATCAACTGTATTTTAAAATATTTCAGGTCGCAATCCTCTTCGTGACAGCTGCGGTTCTGGCGGATCCAGAGCCGAGCAAAGTCATTCAGAAGCGAAGTGGTATTGGTCACTACGGCGGGCTTGAGCACATTGGTGTGGCCGCGCCACTGATCGGCCATGGCTATGGCCTGGGCGGGCACGGCTATGCTAGCGGCTATTCTGGTGGCTTAGCGGTTGGCTCTGGTTTCGCAGGCCCATACAGCTCTGGTGCCATCATCGGCGCTGATGTCCATACGACTGTGACAAAGCACGTTGGAGTACCTGTCCCTGCGCCGTACCCTGTGGCTGTAGACAGGCCCGTGCCTTACCCCGTTAAGGTTGGTTACAAGTACAGGATACAAATAGTTTAAGTGACATAAAAAGTAGGTACATTATTTGAAACCATACACGCCCGAGCTAGTGTAGGCTGTGTTTCAGGAGCCATTGGCACATTAACTGTAATGTAAATTTATTTTATTTACAGTCAACAATTCTAATTGTTGTATCATCTATGATGATTCATCAACAAAGATGATTTTTAAATCGTGGAATGGAAAAATAAAACAAAGCTGATGATACCGTTGTATGTACTAATTGTACCTTTAAAATAAAGCAAAAGGAATAACTGTTATTAAGTGTTTGTCAAAAGGATTTAAGGCTTTATACTATAACTACAGAAGACTCATCATTGTTGTGGCAAACTATAGGAATATTCTATACTAATACTAAAATCTAGCCATCATAACATTTGTAATGAACAGGTTGCAGTCCCGTACCCGGTAGACCGCCCCTACGCTGTACCAGTACCCCGCCCGTACCCGGTCACGGTGGAGAGGCACGTCGCAGTGCCCGTGGACCGTCCCGTGCCTGTCCCAGTGCCTCATGCAGTACCAGTGCCCATCGTCAAACAGGTACACCTACTCCCAATATGTACAGCTAACTTATATATGCTCATAATAGCTGTTGTACTCGTAAATTAAGTCATTAAGGTTAGGCTGCTTTATTATAACCACCTAATGTTTGGACTTTCTCCAATTCGATGGTTTTGGTAGATCATAATTAAGTATATACTTGTGTAGTTCGATCAAGATGTGACACAGATACAGTGAACTATATATATGCCACGTCATCCCTCCTCGAGCCTGCGCCAAAGCGCCCGGACCCCGCCACTCCAATGTGGACTTGGCAGCCAAAGCCCATAGGAGCGGCCCCACCAGAGCCGGCCAGCGTACCCCAACGCCGGTGCGGCCCCTGGGTTCCTCTTGGCTTCACCGTGGTGATCCAAGCCACGGCTACTGAGCCCCCCCGCCACGTCAATGCGGGAACCCTTCGGGGGGGGGAGAGTTGCTTCAAACTGCACCAACCGTCCAGTCAGTTAATATATCTATACCATATTGTATTTATATTATGCAGACATACGAAGAGAACTCGTATTAATAGAAGAGCATCACATGAGCTACGATGTATTTAAAACAATAGGGTATAATATGTGGGCATTATATTGAAGGAAACTCGTTTGATCTTGCAGGTTGGAGTACCAGTACCAGCGCCGTACCCAGTAGCAGTGCCAAAGCCCGTAGCTGTTCCCGTACCAGCCCCAGTTGCCGTCCCTTATGCGAAGACCATCTTTGCCGGCCCTCACGCTCACTTAGGTGGAGCAATCGTTCACGGAAATGGATTAGATGTAGGACATGGACATATTGGCCTTGGACATAGCCTTGGACATAGCTTAGGACATAGTCTTGGACATAGCCTTGGACATAGTCTAGGACACAGTCTGCAATCCAAGTACGGATGGTAAAATTAAAAAGAAGATAGTGGCGTCATTTTACTCTTTGGTTATGGGACGTATCTTAAGAAAGGAGTAAAGATTTTTTTTGAAAAGCGAAGAATTGAAATCGATTTTGATAGTTTGCGTGTGATTTGAGCGTCTGAACAGTTTTAGTAAGTTCTAATAGGTTCAGAAGCCAAGTCCTTGGTTACCAATATATAATAGCGAACTAAGAAAGCCGAACATCATGTAAAGTTAAGGAACAAAAATATGTCGTTTTCAACACTTCAATCAAGCTTTTTGCGTATTTTTTTCAAATGATGATTGTGATAAATGAATATGATAAGACAATGAAGACCTGCGTAAAGTTTCGCAGGATATGAACCATAGCCCATGAAATAGAGTGACGCCAGAACAAAGAAATGTTTTAAGGCATTTTCGTTCGGAAATTGTAACGTAGTCAAAGGATATTATGTGATTTAGATTAGTTAGGTTAGTTGATAGTTTGGATTTGAACATCGATGGTTATGAATGATTTTACTTTAATAATTGTTCATAGCTATAATTTTAAGATCATAAAAGGATACTTATTGATCGGGAAGCAAGTGCAATCGATGTGGAGAAACGATGTGCAGCATTGAAGCGAATTTTTCGTTTCTTGTGTATTTTGGTGTTTAGCGCTTTGGTACAGTAAGAAAATGAGAGTCAAGACATGTTTAAAAGCTTTAATATTTGCGCGTGAATTGTGTTTGTATTGTATTTGTCATATAAAATCATATCCGGTATTTTCATACTTATATCTAATCGTATTATTCAATATCTAATAGTTTTATGGACCTGCATCAACCGTATGTAAATACGGTTGACTCTTCGACGATAAGTGTAACATACAAATTTAATAATGGTAAAGTATTACCATACACAAGTGTTTTGAGTCAATATTCAGTTCAAAAGAAACTTTAGTTAAAGAGGCCTTCTACTCATTACCTTGGTTTTTTGGCTTTTAGGATTCGGGCCGAGGGAAGTGACTTTGTCCTCAAAAAAGTATTGACATAATCGTATTTAACCACTTTGATGCAAGTCCTCTAAAATAAACAGAGTTATTTTAAAAGTGTATATATTTGTATACGTTGGACATATACGTCCAATATTATGTATGTATTTTAAATTCATGGCTTTAGTATATTTTGTATGAAGCATATATTTTTCAATATAATTTCACTTGATCTCTTTTTGGAAAGGATCTTCAAGCTGTTGAAATCTAGTGAAACATTTTGTATCTAATTGTATATATAATTGAGAGGAAAGCTCGAGTCCCAGCAGTGAGCATCATGTATGTAATTTTTCTATTTAGTCTAAGTTTTAATTGAATAAGGGTTTTTTTCGACCGCAGTCGACTAAAAACTATTTGTACGGATTTTGTAATAAAATATATTGAAGAAATATTTTTTCCTTTTCTTACATACCCATCCCGCAATTGTTTTCATATTCATATCATTTATTGGACCATACATGTTACAGGGATCTTAAATATTATAAGACAGAGTCATATATGTACCCAATTTAGGGCATAGCAATATGAGTAGAAGCGGATCGATATATTTTTACATTTTCTTCATAATTTATATAAAAAAATCATCTAAACTATGATAACTTTTAGTAACTATTAGCGTTTTAAGTTTAATTTCAAATACTTGGTCGTTATCTTAAGCTTTTATCATATCCGGAATTGTAATTTTTTTTTTTAAATGGATGTTTGGGCTAGAACTGTGTATTTTTTATCTTGAAGAGGGCAGTATTATATTATGTTTATATCTTTATAGTTTCGTAACATCGCGGTTTGTCAATTATTGTCAAAAAAAGAATATTTTCTCTTGGTTTTGATTGCTTATCATAACAAATTAAACAACTATATTCATAAATATTCCTAGCGTCATATTTGCCGATACCTAATTCTGTTGATTAAATCAATTTAGAGCTCGTTCATATAAGCACTGCGTCGTTTGACTAATTCTATAAAAAATATTTTAAAATATTTTATCTTATTTCTTGTCACTAGCGACTTCTCGCAACTTCGTTCGCGTAGGAGGCCTCGCTACAACCTCCCATGTTTTCTTGCTTTTCTTTTATAAGAACCTTCTGACAATAATAAACACAACTAAAAAAGAATTAGCGAAATTGTTCCATCCATTCACGCATAATGCGATGACCAAAGAAAATAGAGACTCATTTATATACACATAGATAGGTACACTAATGAGTTACTTAATTTAACTTTGTGTTTAATAGACATATTGTGTTTAACTAACATCTTCATAACTAATTACATTTTGTTACGTCAATCTATAGAGGAAACGCGCATAATACGAAGTAAGTATATACTAGTACTGCTTTCAAAAAATCCCAAAACTGCGTTAAAGGAAAAAAAAAAGGCATCCCACATAATAGAATCCAAACTATAAGTACGATTCAAGTGATGTATATATACGTTAGCCTTCATCTGTATCAGGAACTAGATATATATGGACCAGATATACTATATAAAATCTATTGTTATCTCGGTTAACGTAAACTCGATAGCTCAGACGAGGGCAGAGCATAGTAAGGTTCGTAATGAAGACAACGCACGCCCACAACCCCTACCTGCCGCCGCCCGCGCTATCGACATTTTATGGATTACCGAAGATTAACTCAAAGTTGAGAAACACCAGACCCGTAGGTAGGGTAAGCCAGCATCGCAGACGCACCATAACTATTTTCTCCCTTGGCTGGATATGATTACATTCATGTTGTTTTTAGTAATTTTATGAAATAATATACCTAGTATAGAATAACGGGGTAAATATAGCAGTAAATAACAAATCAGCCTTATCTTAATTAAACCAAAAAGTTATACAACTATTAATTAACTTTAGGTACTTATATTTACAAAAAATTTAAAGTTATATAAGAAAATTTTAGAGATACATTTCTGTACAATTTTATGAATTATTATTTTCATTAAAAACATATGCCATATATATACGTTTAGGTCGGATTTTATGCACGAATACAAACACACTAGTTGCCATGGGAACTTGATCTCTTTTACGCTAAACTCCTTTTTATTGAACTCGGCTGACTGTAAATATTACTTTGTCATCATAATGCTATTTACGTATTAGGTTTAATATTTCCACCTAAGATACACTAATACATAGTACAGTAAACATTATACATTCAGAGCATACGATCATCAATTAATAACATAAATATTGAAATAAGTTTAGTAATAAGTAAATTAAAAATTATACTACTGGAAAACATTTTTTTATGAAATATTAGGATCTCTTAGTTAGATTGATTAAATATCTGTACTTAAAATTAAATGTGTTTGCTAATTACATTAACTTAATATTTAGATCTGAATTTTAAAACATGTCATGCATCAGTTTGAATATCAGCATCAGTTTAAATATCAGTATCAGTTTAAATATCAGCATCAGTTTAAATATCAGTATCAGTTTAAATATCAGCATCAGTTTAAATATCAGCATCAGTTTGAATATCAGTATCAGTTTAAATATCAGCATTAGTTTAAATATCAGCATCAGTTTGAATATCAGTATCAGTTTAAATATCAGCATCAGTTTGAATATCAGTATCAGTTTAAATATCAGCATCAGTTTAAATATCAGCATCAGTTTGAATATCAGTATCAGTTTAAATATCAGCATCAGTTTAAATATCAGCATCAGTTTAAATATCAGTATCAGTTTAAATATCAGCATCAGTTTAAATATCAGTATCAGTTTAAATATCAGCATCAGTTTAAATATCAGCATCAGTTTAAATATCAGCATCTGTTTAAATATCAGCATCAGTTTAAATATCAGCATCAGTTTAAATATCAGTATCAGTTTAAATTTCAGCATCAGTTTAAATATCAGTATCAGTTTATATATCTGTATTAGTTTAAATATCAGTTTAAATATTTGATATGCTGATATCAGAGCTATGTGTGACGCGTGATGTTTAACATTAGGCGGAGAACCTGCTTGTTAATTTTACTCATAAAAACTATAATAGTGCTTACTACTCGAATTTCTTTTTTTTTTTTCAATTTTTACAACAGTTTCAGGTCACTCACCGATGACCGGGCAAAAGTTGGCCTGTAGTGCCTCTGAATACCTATCCTCAATGATTGTTTTTTTTTTAGAATTGATAGACTAGACTAGAATTGACCTCAATCTCACTTGCTGGTATATGACGATGCGTTCCAAGGTGGTATCACATTAAGCCTCAAATTGTGACTGGCTCTCAGCTCACGGAGAAGCTCCCGGAACACAGAGTTATGGCGACAGGTTTACAATCATAAAAAGTGCCCTAAGTGTTAGAAAATCCACAAATTGGTAAATTTGTGGATTTTCTAACAATGCTTACAATATACGTGCACAATAAATTACATTTTTAGGTCCACACTGAAAATAGCTCCAACCTAAGGTAGGATCTTAGTCGATGATTGCCTGATCGACGGCCAACCCATGCTACTTATATTCTTCTGCTACCATCACATTAAATTTAAATAAGTTATATTTTAAAGATTTATCATAATAGTTCGCCCTCACTCTTCTTTTGTTTACGGGAAAACTTTAACATGTACAATTTGAAAAAATACTATACCGACTTCCATTCTATTCAGTAGTAATGTATTTCAATAACTCGTGAAGCGAATTTGATGAAATTTAAATGGGACCACACGGGAAGCACCAGCTGTCTAACAAAAACAATTGAAAATCGGTTCACCCGCAGTCGCAAGTTATGAGGTAACAAACATAAAAAGAAAAAAAAAACATACAGGCGAATTGAGTACCTCCTCCTTTTTTGGAAGTCGGTAGAAAAAGCAAGTTATTGTCTGTTTTATGGAATAGGCAAACAAGCAGGCGGCTCGCCTAATGGTAAGTGATCACCGTCGCCAATGAACATCCGCAATACCAGAGGTCTCGAGGATGCGTTTGCCGACCTTTGAGGAAGGAATACACTCTTTTTTTGAACACTTCCAAGTGGTTCGGAAACACCTCAAATGGCAAATTATACATAATGGTAGTGTGAGGCATAAAGTGCCGTCGGTATCGCACGTATGTCTTGATTGAAGAGAACTTGTATTAAAGGAAGAAATTATATGAAATGGGCACCTAATGGTCTGGGATTCCATTCATAACCTGTACCCACAGATAATCACCTAGTTAATATCAATATGTTCCTTGTACATTACATAAGAACAACCAGTGCAACAATGTCCGGTTGACCGAACCTATTCCAGACTGGTTACGGTCCAGTTATGTCATACCAAGCCATGTGTGAACCACTTTCTATAGGAAACAGGACGTGCTGAGAATTTTGTATGATGCTTATGGTGCGATTAAAGGTAGGTGATGTCAGGATTAGCTAACCGATACGTAATTGAAAAATTTTTTTGAGTTTGGTTTTGAAACCTTGTTCCAGTAACTTCATTATATTTCTAATGATGGCAGCGCATTAGAATCATCTGTATCATCGTCATCATTATCATCACCATGCGGACCAAAGATAATGATTACCACTTTGGTTAGTATTTATTAAATTGCTATATGCCAATAGATTTATCTTTATAGTTTTACTTTTTTAAAGCACTAACGCCTGCTTAGCGATCTCAAACATTGAAATTTATAGAGGGAAAAATTCACATCCTCAGACGGGATTCGAAACCGCGGCTTCTGACAATCCGTTTCAGACGCCATGACCACCTAGGCCACTGAGACTCGAGGTCCGAGCTTCAAATTTTAACTCTATATCTGATTTGAGCGACTTACGGGGACGGAGCGAGATCTATTGACAGATCTATCTTTGTTGTGTTGAAAAGAGTGGATCAGAAGGCGAGGGAGCCACATAATTACGATTAAGCGACCTAACTTTGATTAAGTTTTTATTTCCCAAACTCATTAAATAAAGCACTTACGCTTTTCGATACTAATGATTTGGGTATTACATTTATTATTTTCTTTACAAATACCACACACGGTGCAGTTCCTAGAAAAGTAGGTTGATTTCTGCGAAATCTATTGTATTATTGGCCAAATATAGCGAAGCGCGTGTGAACGGGTTAAATTCAAGCTCGCTACGCTCGCGTTTTCATTACGCCATATTTAGGCTTTCCGTACGTATACCTATATAATGAAGCTAACCAAGCATAACCATAATCACTAGATGGCTTTCGTATATCTTATACATTGAAATTGAAACACTTACACAAGATCATATTTCCAAACATATTTTCATAGAGGACTTCGTGATCGTGCCGAAGATCTACAAACGGTATGTTGAAGAACTTTTGCCATCGTTACCAAAAACAAAGGAAGTGCTATTTTAATCTACCTAATTCTATTCTATAGATACCTAGTCAAATCCTATTTAATACGGAACCAGAGATTAATAAATAAATACTCTTTTCAGATTTTAATATATTGTCATCCTCAATACTGACAAATATCTTATTAATACAGTGTATAATCCATGCGTACAGCTAAATATCTCAATAGTAACTCCCAGTACTATCCATGTCAGTACCGTGGCAAATCTTTGTTTCATGATATCTGTGACACTGACCACCTAGCAGAGGAGCTTCAGAACTCAAGGGAATTGCCCTAAATCCTTTTAAAAAGAAATTATTTGACTTCTTATTGAAAAAATGTTATTACTCTATAAAGGACTTCTTAGATGATAAAAATCTAACATAGGTAATTATATATTAAGGTTTGACATTCAATTGTATTAATTGACAGAAGTGGTTTTTTAAACAATTATATCAATTGACATTCTTAATTATTATATCTAAAATCAGTTCGTATTATTTTTAATTTACTGCCTGTTTAATTTTTTTATTATTTTGTGTAGATTCTAAAAACACATAAGAATAAATCTTGTATAAAACATTTGCACGCCGTTTAGGTAGAGTTTTGTTGGACCCGTATTATGTGCTTTAACAACTATGCAATATTGTACCCAAAACTAAAGCAAATAAATATTCATTCATTCATTCATTCATTCATTCATTCTTACAAGTACAATTTGAAAAAATGTATACAGACTTCCATGCTATTCAGTTATTATTAAGACTACTACACCGAATTTGATGAAATTTAAATGGGACTACACGGGAAGCACCAGCTTTCAAAAGAATTTTGAGAATCGGTTCACCCAGTCGAAATTTACGAGGTAACAAATATTTAAAAAAATATGTCCCACGAAGAGTGGATTAGGTAAGGAGCCACGTGATTACGATTAAGCGAACTAAATTTGACGATTTAATTTTGATTCCTGAAGACAGGAGACCGTGAAAGGCATAGAACTGCCACTGGAACAGATCAGCAAGGCGGGACCGTAACAAAAAGATTTCGGTTTTTCAAAGTGATCGCAAACTTATTTTTTATGAGTGTACGTAATTAATCCATCCAGCAATCAGCACATCAAACGCGAAACGAGCGCAATACGGCGACTTGCGCATGTTTTACAACGAAATGTATCAAACACGCATCGGCGGACCTCAGCTGTACGATTCTCTAATGATTCCTCGATGCGCTCGTCGACGAGCTCACCGATGTCAGATATTTTGTGAGATATTGCTCTTGTACACAAGGTTGTTTTTCCAACGTTTCTTGTCATCTCGTCATTTGTTTCACGAATGTTGTCAAAGATGCAACGATGTTTGCTCGAGAAGCGCATGGGCCTAGACAAAATATGTTTCTGTTATCGTTAACGCCAAACGACAACTCCAAAATGTATGGCGTTGGCATTACCTACCTGTCAAAAAAAGTCATGTGACGTCGCGCTAAGTTCGTAGACACATTTTTATCTGTAGCGTGTGCGGAAACACTCCTGTTTGAATTTTGTCTAGGTCTGGCATTTGTATTAGATATGCCGTGTTTGATACATTACGATGTAATACAACACGCTCTGGCCCTTGGACGGAACGCCTCGCTTTCAACGTGCTGGAACCTTTAAAGTTGTAAATAATCACTAGTCTCTAGATGATGCCTACATAATATGTTGGTGCGAGTAACTTAGTAGGGGTCTGTCACGGCCAAAACCACGTGCGCGTATTGACTATTTTCGTTATGGCTTCCTCCTCCCTATAGGCATAGAATATAAAGAGGAGCTGCTATAGGTACTTACAGACTTTAAAATTAATATCGATATAAACTAATACTCTACAGATTTTGTTTCTCCCTGGGGCTAAATGAGACCCCTGACCCCCTGGCTTGTCGTCTCGGGGTGGAGACGCAAGAGCAAGTAACAAAAAGTCTCTCCAAGGTGGTCAAACTCCAAGGGTGGAAGTGTTAAAGGGCATTATGCCGGTAGTAGCGCTCCATTAAAACCGCATCACACCTCTCGACACCCTTTAGTCATCCACACCAACGTTGCCTTTTTTGTCACCATTGATGGTGGCTCTTATGGGGGGCCCGTTTAGTGGGTGGCAAGTCACCACCTGCCTAAATATTTTAAGATGAGACTGAAATTGGCCGTAGTCTCGTCCATAGTCTTATATCTCCCTTATCATATATAAGTACAAAACAATAGCTTTATCATTTTACTTTTATTTTGTAATAGATAATCCATGGCTATCCCCACTTATACCTTTGTAAATGACCGGATAACAAATCCATGATAAAAATTAATAATAAACTAATTAAATTGAAAATTTGATTTTTTTACGTTGTTCTCAACGCAATATTCGAAATAGGATTAAATCAGTTTTGTACGGAGAAAATATTTATATTTCAACAAATACTTCTTGTAACCCTTGAGATGAATAATACTAGCACATTTCACTCTAAACTATATTATGTAGGTAAGCAACAATTTTTAGTTTTTTTTGCTACAAAGAAATAATGTCTATTACTTCGTAGGTTTTTGTTTATGTTATGTTTGTTTCAGTATTTTCTTTCTTCTAGAACCTTTACGCAATCACAAGTACAATTTGAAAATTTTAATACCGACTTCCATTCTATTCAGTTATTGGAGTGTAACTCAAAAAGTACTGGACCGAATTTGATGAAATTGCCCGTCAATGGTGTTGAAATGTAATTACAGTTGTTTTTCCATGGTGATTAGTTTTATATTTCTATGTACGTAGGTATACTGTATTTTATTATTAGCGTTTACTGATTGATCTACTAAGTACTTAAATATTTTATGTCGTTTTGGTATAAACATAGATATGGCTTTGGAGAAGATTATAAGCTACTCGTAGTACTACTCGTAATACTGCGCAGACAACGTCGCGGGCACCAGCTAGTCCATAATACATATAGAAACTTTTGCATTCATAATATGAATGTAACTTTGAAACATTGTGAAATGTAATTAAAAAAATTATATGTATTTGAAAATATAATGTATGTTCGTAAAAAATTACATAAATATAAGTTAAATAGTGATCACCACACTTTTAATACCAGAAATACAAATAAGATAGCTGTACCTAGTTTTAGACTTGGGAAGTCTAATAAGTCGTTCCTAGGAAATTGTGTGCGTTTTTACAATAAAATCCCAAAGCACATAACTGAGCTCACAGAGGGCAAATTTAAGTTGACTGTAAAAAACGTTTTAATAAAAAAAAGCTTACTATAAAGTTCGACATTATATAGAAGATAAAGATGCTTGGAATACTCCACTTCTGGCAAGCTGTCTCTCTGCCACCCATAAAATGTAATATTTGTAGTACCTAAGTAGAAACATTGTAAACATCCATATAAAAAGAATGACCCCGAGTTTCTTGCCGCTTCTTCTCGGTGGGCACTATATATTTTGGAACGCGGCGGCGGTAGAGTCTTTAAAGTACATTATAATGAAAAGTTGACGTTCATAAGTGCGTCTTTGATGCCTAAATTGAATAAATGATTTAGACTTTGACTTGACTTTGACTTTGAATTGTCCAACATTTGGGTAAAAGACTATTAGAATATATTCTTTTTCTATGGTTTGTACCATGGTCTAGATTTGCAGTTTAGCCCATGTCGGACAATACGTAACTCGAAGCGGGCTTACTGCGGCTTATGTTTCGATAGGGTTCCGGGTGGCGCTTATATTGTTCAATTTTTGCATTGGACTACTGACATTTGCAATCTACTCTCGTATATAGGCTACTCCTGTTAAGGCGAATAACATTGCCAACTAAGCTTAACGCGCCTCAATTTACAACAACGCTCATATTTGCACGCGACTTTGTAAAATTAGGTATAACGATAAAAAAATATGTTTCAATTTCGTTAATGTATCTCATTACATGTTTTCATAACATTAAAGAAGAATTTATAATTTTCTACCGATTTCCAAAAAAGGAGGAGGTACTCTATTGGACTGTATTTTTTTTAATGTTTGTTACCTCATAACTTTCGATAGGGTGAACCGATTTTCAAAATTATTTTTTTGTTAGAAAGCTGGTGCTTCCCGTGTGGTCCCATTTAAATTCGGTTCGTTAGTTTTTGAGATACACTCTAATAACTGCATATAATGGAAGTCGGTATTAAATTTTTCAAATTGTACTCGTTATCAATCTAATAGAGTTACATATTATTAGTAGGTATCACAATTATTTCTAGAAAGGTTGCTGTAGTTTTTAGCTATCATCATAATCATAATCATAATCAGGCCATTTTGTTCCCACTGATAGGACTTCCTCTCAGAGAGAGGAGTTGGGCCATAATCCACCACGCGGGCCCAGTGTGGATTGGTGGATAGGTAGTTAACCCATGTCGAAGTTTTCAGGCCGCCTGAAGGCCTTCGACATAGCCTAACGACTGTTGTCCTAAGACAAACAACCGGGACCGACGGCTTAACGTGCCCTCCGAAGCACGGAAGCGCTCAGTTGAATAATGCCACTAGACCTTTGTGTGGATGTTGTAAAAAAAAACTACACATATTTATATTTATATAGATGAACGGCAAAATAAACGTACAACCGTCCAAGTTTAAAAACAAGTGCTGCGTATGGGTCATCTAACGACATGGTGGGCAGATAACCTAATAAAGGTCGTCGGATGACGTTAGATATGAATACAGGCCGCTTCCAACCGGTCCTTTTGGAAATGTATGCGGCTGAGATGATGATGATCTGTCCATATATGAGAAGGTTGATATCAAACATGGCTTTGTCAAACGTTTGGGATCAGAAATGGTTACATCCAATTGTTTCATCAATATATCCTAATTTATTGCTTTAAAGGTATGTTGCATTTAATATCATCTAGGTACCTATTTAATATTCAAGTTATTATTAATATTAGCTTTTTAGAATTGTACAAAACTTGAAGATTTTTTACATTCTGCAAAATCACCTTCAATGGACGTAGTCAATTTTGATTCTACACCCCTGATATTCCACAATATATTGCTGTACATATTTTTATTTTATAACGGGGAACTGCAAATTTACTAATTAGCTTCGATGAAAATAATAAACTAGTAACAAGTGAAGTAAATAGGACCTTAATGTAACCGAATTATATTTGAGAAAACGAACTACCTTCAATAATTTCCATAATATATCATTATTCGTTGAACACATATAATTACTTTTCCGGACTAACTTATTCATCATAGCATGAGCCTAACCCTTAGAGCAACAAACTGGAAATTTTGGCAGTCGATGCCTAATTGTTGTAAGCAACCACTAAAGTAGGGTTTTGGCAATAGCACTTGTTTCTTTGGCTTCCTAATAAATATTCCAAGCGAGTCAAACTGCTGGTGGTTCAGTTAGCTTAGTCACATCACGTGAGTCTTTGAGTAACTAAATGCGGCAGAAATTGGAACTAAGTATTAAAATACCAACAGTTACGGCGGTGAAAGGCACCCGATGGAAATTACACTGACCGTACCGTGCAAGTTCTTACTTCACACGATAGATGTCGTTATACTGCAATATAAATAAAGTCCACACATTAAGACCGCCTTGCGCGGTCCAATCCTAATTTTAAAACAATTTACGATGCTATACATAATGTTGAGAATTGCTTACCAGAATGGACGATGTAATGCGAAAATTCAATGGAATACGTGCTAATACTTTTTATATGTATTTCGTAGAATCAAATGATTAAATTTTAATGATAAAGAAGTCCATAATTCACTAGTAAATTTCATTGGGAATTCGAATATGATACATTCATTGAAATATATTTGCCCATTATTGAATAAAAATGCTTTTTCCCATGAAGCACGTAAGAAAAATTGCAAAATTTAGGGAATGGTGACGATTTTTTTCTATCGAGCCAAGTCTGCTCAATCGTGTATTGGCTCCTATACTTCATAAGGACGTATATTTAATTTACACTACGTTTTTTTCGAACTTCGGTTATTAGGTTTAAGCGTCGAAAAACTAAGTTTTCGCGAAGTCGAATCATGAAATTTGGAACTCATTTCGCCTTAACATCTATAAGTTTTACTTAAGCCACTTACGATAAATTTTCAAGTGTAAACACTCGTTGTAAAAGGCTTACTGTAAATTTTTACTACGAGTACTTTCGTAAATTGGAAAATTACAAGTCTAAAGATATTCGAGTTTGTTTACGGAAGTGACTCGCAGCTTATCGAAATAAATTGATAAGTTGAGAACTTACACCAAAACAATGTTTTCTAAACAACCCTAAGATTCTCAGCTGGTGCTGTCTTATATTGCCTGTCGAAAATGTGTATCTATTTTTTTTATTTTTGGTGCAACTTGTTCCAAAATAAATTTAAAACATGTAGCATTCATTCTTATAAAATTGAACAAGTGCAATTTGAAAAAAATAATACCTGCTTCCATTCTATTACCTAGGTAAAAATCAGTTATTGCAGTGTATCTCAAAAACTGCTGGACCGAGTTTAATGTAATTTAAATGGCCACATGGGAAGTACCAGCTTTAAAAAAACTAATTTTAAGAATCGGCTCACCCAGTCGAAAGTTATGAGGTAATAAACATTAAAAAAAATACAGATGAATTAAGTACGACCTCCTTTTTTTGGAAGTCACTAGAAAATCCGTGTCGGTCTCCCATTCTCAACTTCTTCAAAAGATTTTCAAACACACCTTGTGCACTTCTTTTCTTTTTACCAAAGTTTACCCAGTATTTTGTTTCAGTATTATTTTTCTTTCGCCTTTTATTGTATAACGTAATATCTATAGCATCCGCTTGAACGTGGCGTCTACGAAAAAGCATTTTTATTACTGATTTATTGTAAATTAGCGTGTAATAATTTATGCAAGTTTAAACACAAAAAAAATACGTAAGCATTATTTACTGTACGTTTATTTTAAGTTTAAATGCAACCGTAATAACGAAAGTAACTTACAGGTGTAAAGGCGACCTAAAGCGCATAAACTCCGCCCTCCTTTTGAGCTTTGAGCTTTCTCCCGAGTCGTAGTCGGGTAATTATGCACCCAGTGACACTTGCGCCTTCAAAATGAATCACGTACTTACCAAAATAGGTCGAGCCGTTAAATAATATATTTTACATCTCTCATATTCGGTAAGTAGGTCCTTATTACCCCCAAATGGGGCTTGTAGGTAACCAATTAGCGTTCTAGGGTAATAATGTAGCTAGAAAAGCCCTAGGGCGGTAAGTAATTTAAAAAAAACACAAATTGGGCTTGTAGGTGACCAATTAGCACTCTAGGGTAATAATGTAGCTAGAAAAGCCCTAGGGCGTTAAGTAATTAAAAAAAAACACTTCACTCTTTCAAAAAGTTCGCGTACATCTAACCATCATACTGGCAATAGACATCATGCATTCAGCCCAATGACAAAAGAGGTCGCTTCGCTATTCAGCCTTGTCTTCGTATGAGTATAATAGTCATCAACTTTATTTTTGTAATGCCGGTTTTTTTCTACTTACCTCACAATCGAGATGTAAAGCAGAGTAGTTAGCTCGGGTGTAAGAATCAATTGCAGCCCGAGATATTTAGGCGCACGAGCGCAGCGAGGGCGCCTACTAATTAATAGGCTTACAGCCCTTGGCTACTAATCTACTATTTCAACGCACTTGCTCATAAAGTGACTCTAATTTCACCGTAATTAGGCACATAATGACACCTGCAATCAAACTGTGACTTTTTGATTGCCATTATTCATAGGCTAGTTATAAAGTTTTATTTTATTGGTTGCGTTGCTTTGTTCTTAACAAAGTTGCGATACAAAAAGATCGTGTTAATTTATTTGTAAGTACTGACAAATAAATCAACGTACCTATTGCTTGCTCATTTCTTGCAACTTCGTATTTCAATTGATAATTTCAACGTGTTTAATAAATAAAATTTTAACTCAAATATAACTTGTGTTTTCTCTGTACTAAATAAAGCTTGAAATTGCCCATTTTGTACGCGGCTTAAAAGCTAGCCGTGAAAAGCTAAAAAAAAGATACTTCATTCTTTTAGTCTATGGCCGACCGCCATTGTTATGCGCGCGCGCATAAGACAACTGATTATTTTTTCCCGCTACTAAATAAAATCGTTTTTAGTATTATTTTCTTCACAAGTGTGTTGAAAAACGTCGTATGATACACGTTGTGTTGATGATTACCGTCCTCGGCTCTCTTAGGACCCTCACCGGACGGTTCGAGTCTCAATGGGCCTCAGCGGTAATCACCAACATTACACACTTGTTCCTTAATGTAATATGATATACACATGTATATGATATATAAACATGTGTGTGTACTTATATACAAAAAGACATGCAGGTCAAACACATAACCCTCCTTTTGGCTTACGACACAGTTGGATAAGAAGTCTACCTATTCGAAGATGGTAATTTTAGCATTAGTGTAGCCAGGTAGAAGCTGATCTCTTATTGATCTGCCAAAAACTTTAGTGATGTATATTGCAATTTCCATATCATGAAGCTTAATTAAAACTTCTTATAAATCTCACAACATGTATTACCTACATCTTGCAAATAAATTCTTTGACTTTGACTTTGACTTTACGCTGGCAGAGTAACGTTATCCAAGTTTGAGTTCAATTAAAAAAGTCAACGTTAAAAAGCCAAAGAGGAAAACAGACCATAGGTAATTCTATATAGGTACATAGTGGTTTTTGAGAAGGGCGGTAAAGGCCAAGTTCGAAATCCAGATAGTTAGAGAGCAGTCGTGAATTCCTTTTACAATTGCTCTCGATTTACAAGAAAATAATGACTGCATGTTTAGTTTATTTTGAAATCTTTTACTTTTGACGGATATCGTTATTAATAAAAAAAATTAAAGACAACCTGAACCAATAGATTCTATTTCTGATAAGGATCACTCTTTGCATGTAAATATTAAAAACAAAAACCGTTAAAAACTAGCCCCAACATTTTTCTACTTCTCTTCTAATCTTATTCTACTAATTTTGTATTTATTGTTATTTTGCGATATCTACCGATAACACTTAGAAAATTATGATTACAAATGCTAAATCTTTCAAAGGACAATAAAATTACACACGTCGCGGTCAGTAGACAGACAGACGGACCAAAAATACAATTACAATTAGGGGCCCGTAACGTAATCTTGTGAAAGACGGTCCCACTACTGGGACACATGAGTTTTTATCAGAGAGAAAAGTACTGTAGCACACCACGCAAGCTCAGTGCCGAATCGTGGGGCAGAATATATACTTAATTAAAAGGTCATTTAATTTTATCTTAACGTATTTATTTTTGTCCGTACCAAAATAAGGCTAAGTTTAATTATAAAGTATAATCAAAAGTCGTCTATTTTTGATATAATTATGTAATACATGTACATAAGTACTACCTACTAACCTAAACTAGTTCAATATTGTAGTGTATTCAAGATATTCGACTGGAAAACACCATTAATCAAAGTCACAATACTGTCTACAGCCTACTTCAAACTAGAATTAAACCATACATTAAACACTACCCACTGAGCATCTAGGGCATCTAATGAATAATTTCCGTAAAAGGTATACCTTCTAGTCTAGGTAAAAAGTACCATTTCGGTATTTTGAATTAATTAGGGATATCGAAATATGTTCGTACGTTTCCTAACTATATGAAAACAGTAGGAAATGTCGATCTGTACGAAAGCATCATAAAGATATCACTTAATTTAGTAATTAATTCATTTTTTATAAAACAGTTTGCGTTTTTACCCTAAAATTCCAAAGATATAACACAGCTCACGGATAGAAAATGCCAGTTTATTAAAATGTTATCTACAGACTTCCAAAATAAAGAGGAGGTACTCAATTCGATTGTATGTTTTTTTTTGTTTGTTACCTCTTAACTTTCGACTGGGTGAATTTGACTTTGACTATCAAAATTCTTTTTTTTTGTTCGAAAGCTGGTCCTTCCGGTGTGGTCCCATTTAAATTTCATCAAATTCGGTTCAGTAGTTTTTGAGATACACTCAAATAACTGAATAGAATGGATGTCGGTATTAAATTTACAAATTGTAGTTGTTGTAAACTAGCTGCGCTGCGCGGTTTCACCAGATGATGAATCAAACATAGCGTATGTTACTCAGGCATATTATAGCTTTGTACTGGTGAAAGAATTTTTGGAATCGGTTTAGTAGTTTTTGCGTTTATTCATTACAAACAAACGAACAATCTTTCAGATCAAACGGAATACCAGTTGTATGGCGATTAGAGTGTACAATACTTAGTTGCCCAAAATCCTTTTAAAAAAAAATTATTTGACTTATTATTGATAAAAGTAATTACTCCATAAAGGACTTCTTCGATGATAATAATCTAACGTAGGTAATTATATTTTAGGTTTGACATTTAATTAAATTAATTGACACAAGCGACTTATCAAACAATTACATCAATTGACATTTTTAATTATTATATCTAAAATCAGATTGTATTAATTTTAATCACTGCCTGTTTAATTTTACTGCCTGTTTTTAAGATTGAACACGATGTAAAAACATTAATATACACGTATAATAATAAAATTGCCCCGCTCGGAAGAAGAGATCATATGCCTCGATTTATTTTGGACGTGGAAGTAGATTTTTTAAAAGTACGTTTATTAATAATTTGCAATCTATTTGCGTCTTTGATATTGAATAAATTATTTTGATTAAACTTGATTTAATAAAGATTTTTAAAATTATAAGAAGTAAACGTGATGGGAAGTACTCATAGGGGGATAATGGGCAATTGATTTGATTTGAGATTTGGGACACCATTGCTTGCTTAATTCATTATCATCACAGTTACTTACCATAGTGAACTCAAAATATGTATATAATCAAATTAATTATCCTCTTTATCTATACATTACATCGGAATCGGAAGATCATTCAAACCTTTGCGATATAACTCTAGGGACCTAGACACTCTCCATGGGAACTGCTCCACTGCTCCATGGGAAGAAACACTTTTCGGTGCAAAAAAATGTGCAAAACGCGGAAAAATGGTAATCGGTTGGAACGAGATCTGTGGGCCGAGCACGAAAATCTGTTTAAGTGTAACGTAATCGCATCTTTAACGTATTTAGTACAAACTGTCATTTATCTAGTACAATAGTGGCACAGATAACGCATAGTTTGACTGAATACGTAAACTACACGATAACGTTACACTTAAGCAGATATTCGTGCTCGGCCCACTGGCGAGTATGGAGGATGACAGATGGCGACAGATGGTTTCTAACTGCAGGTCTTGTAGTGTCAAAACTAATTGAAGAGCAGTGTGACGCAATAATGGTGAAGAAAGAAACGCACTGCTGTTTTGAGACAGGATACATTGCGGAGGTACCAAGACGGTCTGTCGCACAAGTCTTCTTGCCTAGTACATCAGTTTCAGCATTTACACGAAATTAGGAACTTAAACTTACTATTAGACAAACGCATTGACCGTCTCGGCGCATGGACATAAAATAATATGGTAGCACGTCTAGCGTCTAGTACGCGATTATACCCCTTTGTGCGAGTCAAATTTTCTTTACTTACTAAGATAACCCTCGATAGACAGGGTATAAACACCAGCTATAAGAAAGAAATAAAGTAAACATGATTATTTTGGACATATACACAACACAACAAATAAAATACATAGATAATAAATACGTATGAAATTGAAGTTCTTTTTTATTGTCAAAATAACAACTCTTTACTTAATACATGTCCAAATCCACCATTCACACATCCATCCAACTTTCTCAAAACCTGGAAGAGAGAAGCCTGGAAGATCTTAGCGAGAAAAACCACTTACGACAACCAACGAGGCAACAACCGCTATTGTAATCAACAACAGCTCCTCTTTAAAAATTGTTTTAAATTGTTATTTTTAATCAGTTAACGATTAAAATAGTTTAAATGTGTTCAGGGGATGGCAGTATATTAAGTCAAGTGTTATCTTAGTGAAAAACACCGAATTGGCTTGATAATTATAGTGCTATTGTAAGGTTCTGTAAATTGACTTGCTTATAATTGTCAAATCATGGCAAACCATTGTTTTTATTGTTAAATATGATCATAATTCATGTTTCGAATTTACAAACTGGAAAATTTAAAAATGACTCTTAGAAAATCATGTAGTTACTATGTAAACTTTTTAAAAGTAACGCCTTTTGACTTTTTATTAGACATTGATGTATACCTTTTAAAACAACCGTTTATAATGCGTGATAATTCATATTTTATTTGTCAATGATTTTAACGAGTATCTAATTAGTGCAAACGTAATTGTAAGTCGCTGAACGAATACCTCACGATCAACAATTTCCCGCGCGCGCCATGTTGGCGCTGTCTGACGGCGCCATCTTGTTTACTGAAGAGAAGTCTTTAAAAGCGCTTGTCGAGTGAAATCGTGGCCGTTTCGTTCACCGACCGTTGTGCGGATAACTTGTGAGATTTAAGGTAAGCACCTCTTGTGAAACCTTTGGTATATTGTACTAGTATTAATGAACAAATGTATATGAATAAAAGTAATGTTAAACCACGTTATTAGTATGTTGTCTTATAAATCAGAAGTGGTTATGACCGCGTGCTTTTGTACTTTTCCTGGCGATTTTAATTATATGGCCTGATTTAATTATTTTCATTTTTAAATATGAACCTTTATGTTGCGTGATGGGGTTCAAGGGGAACAATATTTTGGTTATTTTTGAGCTCTGGCGCACCATTTCCGAGATATCACCATGTTTCTTATTTGAACTGATATAACTCTATGTATTTTTTGTTTGTTATATATCTACATGATGCCGCATTGCCATATCTTGCCTGGCGGTGAGCCAAGCCGACGATCCCGCCAAGTTTAAGGAGACAGCCGCAGTCTGCGCCAACGTGAACGCAGACAGGAAATGCAGCACAAGGTGCCCAGGCACCGACCAGCAGAGGCGCCAGCCGAGACAACGAGCGCCGCCCAGGTGCTGGCCGAGACAACGAGCGCCGGCTGAGACAACGTGCGCCGCCCAGGTGCTGGCTGAGACAACGTGCGCCGCCCAGGTGCTGGCCGAGACAACGAGCGTCGCCCAGGCGCCGGCCCAGACATCGAGCGCCGCCCAGGCGTCGACCGAGACAACGAAGGCTGCCCAGCAGGGGTGCATCCGAAATAACGAGCACCATGACGAACAAGGTCACGTATTCCTTTATTTTCTTTCAATGCTGTTGATAAACTGTTACAATGGTTTAAAAGTTCTCGTAGTACATCAGTCCAACCATCCGAACCGAATGCTAATTATAGCAATAAATTAGATTTCAAAATCTATTGCTTGAATTTAACCCAAGTACTTAACTAAGTCAATGAATGCGCAGCGGTGTATGGCTGGGATGTTGTACCCACAGTTCAATTTGCCATGCAAAACTACAGGACTGGCCATGACATGATATCAAAGCCAGATCACGATACTTTTTGTGGTCGGAGTAGCAGGATAAAGTTTTAAGAGCATTCTCTTGTGACAACAATAAAATTATGGCCAATTATTTGAGGATAGGTTAAAACGTAAGATTAAATACAATAAGCCCTTTAAAAATACTTTATGAAAAATAGGCATTAATCAGCAGATGCGAGACATCGATTAAACGTGCCGTAGACTGCCTCATTCATAAGTGACAAAACAACCAACTGCTTCAGTTTCTGCTAAGCAATTTAGATCCTACTAATCAACCAATAACAAGGGCAATACATATAGTATAACAATTAGTCGAGCGAATAGGTTAAACTTGACAATCGGGTTCATATTGCTTCATTGTAAGGAGAAAGGTCATGCATTCCTAAAAATGTGCCGAAACTCTACTCAGGTGCAATAGCCGTCTTCTAATAGGACATAAGATTGAAAACAGTTGAACACAAAGCGGTAAACCCACGAAGGCTACTACAAAGCACAAAACAATGTGCATAACAAATTCAAATCCAAATGATACATTTAACAAAGATGTATTGGTTAACGGCGCATCTATAGAAGCATTCGTGGATTTGGGAAGAGAAGTCACACTAATTAGGGAATCTTTAGTTTGAGCCTAGGTATATCTCATCATAATGTCCCTTCAACCATGAAAGGTTTTGGTATCTGATTGATGGAGTCTTAAGGTTCCGTATCACTTAGCTTAACGATAGACAGTGTGGTGGCTACAGTCGTTTGTAAGATAGTAGTAGATCTGCTGCAATCCTATTCAGAACAACCACATATAGTTTTTGTAAAAGACTCAACTAAATTACAATTTCTAGATGTCGATAGTGAGATGCCTACTCTGTACTGATGACACTGATAAACCACCTATCCGAGTTAGGATAATAAAGCACAGTACCTTCATGGTACTACAAGCCTTAGGGTAGCAACTGAATGTATGTTAAGCATTACATCATGATTAATACCACAATCATAGGTAAACCTTATAAACAGTATGTTGTGCTAGGTGGTGTACATAAAGCTATAAACGGCTTATTGTGACAGTGTCGCCAAGTTCAATGCCATGTCGGATTCAGAATTTTGTTTGTTCGCGTTGAAAGGATAGAGCTAGTCAATAGAGTAGTCGCAGCACCCCCGGAGTCCGAGCTAGCTAAAGGACGATCTCGGTTTAACAAACTGAAATGCAAAAGCAGCTGCTACACATATAGGTAGCTCAGTATATAAAAGTCAAAAAACTAAATTAATTTGCTTATACGTTTTGAACACTGCTTTGCCTTTGAACTGCTTAATGTCAGCTGCACTAATGTCACTGATCTAAAGATAGAACTTAGCAGTACCTGGTCTATGATATATTGTCATATAATGAACGGTATATAGTACGCCTTATGGTCGATGAAATGCTTCAAGCGGGAGTTGTTGGTCTACGTCCAATTATGCCAGCCCCATAATCTAACACGGCTCTGCATAGACTATCAAATGCTTAACTTCATTACCGCTGTAAAATAACGGTATCCCATGCCTGTAATTGAAGTCGAAGTTTATCGATTATCCGGGCAGGCTAGGTACATCACTTTACACTTTACCCATTACTGAGAAGCACCAGCCGGACGGATAATACGAATTCAACCGCATCCCGCTTTGTTTGTCAAATGCGCCTGCCGTGATCCAACGCATGATGAATCGCGAGTTAGGACCGGTACGCTTCAACAAAGGGACCGTTTATATTGATAACCTAATTTGTGGTAAAGATATAGACGAAATTTTGAATATACTAGCAGTACTAGAACTTCTTGACAAACCAAACTTATCCAAAAGTAGTTTTCTGCAGAATAAAATTGATTATTTAGAGTATGAGATCAATTAATCCGGAATGAGACAAGGTTCAACAAAAATCGTAGCGTATCAAAGTTCCCAAGACTCGAAAATGTGCATGCAGTCCGGTAGTTTTTAGGACTGCTAGGTTACTTCAGAAAATTTATTCAGGAATTACCCGAGATTGCTTCATATCTCACCAAGCTGCTGAAGAAGGATGTCTGGTGGGGATGGGGCAACGCCCTAAGACGAACCTAAAAGTCTCTTACAAGACAAGTTAGTGAATAGACCAGTTCCTGCCATTTATGATTACAACAGACACTGAGCTTTATACGGACGCCAGCAGAATATGTATCAAAGGACTTCTGATGCAGCGCACGCAAAGTAGTATTGATTCTTTTTAACCAGTGGCATATTACAGTCTGCATAAGATTCCAGAATTAAAGAATTTCCACTCTTACACGCTTGAACTTAGAAGTAGTGTGCTTCACATTCTTTCAAGAAATGTTGTCTAGATAGAAACACTAGGCGTTTACTCAATGCTGTAGGCAGCCCAAGATCAAATGGACAGGTAGAACGGTATAATCAAACAATTTCGGACATATTGACTGCTCCGGACTTCAGGGATTTAGATGATAAATTAGGGAAAATACCCTTCAAAAGACTGTATGCAGAACCCTAGCTGAAGTTATGTTTGACACAGTTATGAATAGTAAAAGGAATGTAGAAAATGCATTTAATGAAATTATAAATACTACTATCAAAACACGTGAAATATCAACAATGCGTTTAAAAGTTAAGAATAGAATTAGCAGAGAACAACTAAAACAAAAAGAATATTATGACAAAGGGCGTAAGCTAGCAAGTATGTACAAGGGAGATTTGGTAAAAAAATGATGAGGCAGTTTTTCAAAGTGACTGCAAGAGCACTAAACTTTTGCCAACATATGAAGGTTCATATAAAGTGGTTAATATATTAAGTAATGATCGGTACCTACAAAATAGCTCCGATCTCTGGCTTTGAGCTCATGAAAAAGAAATGAAATACTACTGTTGCCTCTTACCGACTGATGCCTTGGATTTATACAACATCCTATTATAGAACTAGGAAAATTAAATGTAAATGATGACTAAAATAATATAGTTGATGACTAAAATAATATAAATTATGACTAAAATAATATAAATTATGACTAAAATAATATAGATGACTAAAATAATATAGATGACTAAAATAATATAGATTACTAAAATAATATAGATGACTAAAATAATATAGATGACTAAAATAATATAGATGACTAAAATATCTAATATAGATGACTAAAATAATATAGATGATGACAATGACTAAACATGTTTACTACAGGAAGTTTATTTTGTTACAGATCGGTGGCTACGGACTGGCTCGCTGAGATGACTGGCGGATACCAGGACCGAGAATTGATTGGTTCGGTTGATTGACCTGGTTTCGTCAGGACATCAAAAACGAGGACGAGTTCGGGTAACACTGTGATCTGATCCAACTACTGATTTCAAAGAGATGAGATGACTGGCGGATACCAGGACCGAGAATTGATTGGTTCGGTTGATTGACCTGGTTTCGTCAGGACATCAAAAAAAAAGAGGATGAGTCCGGTGGACACTGTGACCTGATACAACTGTTGAATTCAAAGAGACTGCATTCAGTGGCAGATACCAACTAAAAGGGTCAAGCATGATAATTGATTGGTTCATGACCTGGCAGTATAACACGAAAACTAGTGATGAGCCTTCTAGCTTAAGAATTATCTATGCTATAATTTAAATTGAATTAGGTTACGGCTCCCACATTGATTTCAGCGATGATATTGTTACTTTTAAATTTGTATCGTCTGATTTGCCGAGTGTAAGGTTTTCAACAGAAACATGCATGGGGACATGCATGTTTTCAGGACGGCCGAGTGTAAGGTTCTGTAAATTGACTTGCTTATAATTGTCAAATCATGGCAAACCATTGTTTTTATTGTTAAATATGATCATAATTCATGTTTCGAATTTACAAACTGGAAAATTTAAAAATGACTTAGAAAATCATGTAGTTACTATGTAAACTTTTTAAAAGTAACGCCTTTTGACTTTTTATTAGACATTGATGTATACCTTTTAAAACAACCGTTTATAATGCGTGATAATTCATATTTTATTTGTCAATGATTTTAACGAGTATCTAATTAGTGCAAACGTAATTGTAAGTCGCTGAACGAATACCTCACGATCAACAATTTCCCGCGCGCGCCATGTTGGCGCTGTCTGACGGCGCCATCTTGTTTACTGAAGAGAAGTCTTTAAAAGCGCTTGTCGAGTGAAATCGTGGCCGTTTCGTTCACCGACCGTTGTGCGGATAACTTGTGAGATTTAAGGTAAGCACCTCTTGTGAAACCTTTGGTATATTGTACTAGTATTAATGAACAAATGTATATGAATAAAAGTAATGTTAAACCACGTTATTAGTATGTTGTCTTATACTATATTCAGGACCCCTGTTGAAGCACTAAAATCAAAACATGGGGCGTGATATAAATACAACAGTGCTCCTCGGATCATATAGTGCAAACTAGTGAAATTTTGTGTAAAAGTGTTCATTAAATTCGGTTATATTCCCAAAAACAAATAAACTGTAGCCGTTGAATTTCGCAGTCAAAATTCAAATCGGTTGACCTTTGGACTCGTAACTAAGTAACCGATTGTTCATTATAATACACGACTTGTTGAATCACTGAACGGATTGTAATTTTCGACGCCTATAACATTAATCGCCGTGGTTCAGCGGCGGTAAGCGCTAGTTGTCTACGCGCAGCACATACTATTACCTGGTTCGAATCTCACCGGCCGTTCTAGTGTAAAAGTCTTTTTGGACAGTTTTTTTTTTGTTAATGTTTTTTTTTTCCTGAAACTTTTGCGAACTGTGCGCTGATTTGTGACTTTCTTTTCTACAAAATTGCACTACTGTTATTATTCAACATGAATTGCTCAGCCTGCTGTAGCAAAATAATCGTGGAAGAGGAAGAGTATTTACGGTGCACAGTTATCGACTGCAGTAAGAGTTACCATCTTCTCTGCACTGGAGAGAAAAAGCAGACATGCGCAACCATCAATACGTGGGTTTGCCCAGAGTGTCGCTGTGCTACCAAAAAAGGCGGAGATAATAGCCTAACCCCGGTAGGAGCATCAAAAAAACACCGAGATGCAAACGTAACTGTTCGGCAGAAAGGATCACGTATTCAATCGGAGGACGAAGCAGGTGAAGATGGATCCCTAGGCTTCACATACGAGGTTCGAGAACTGCGTAGCGAGATGGCCAAGATGAGAAAACAGCTTACGGATTCCAACTCTCTTCTAGCGAAATACGAGTCTATGTTGAATCAAACAGTCACTGTGATAGCTGGGTACGAAAATAAACTAAGACAGTCTGCAGCAGTTATTGCAACTTATGAGTCCAGGAATGAGACTTATACGTGTCAGATTAAAGAGCTTCTAGATAAGCTGAAAACCTGTGAGTGCAGCTGTAATGTTATGCGTTGTGATGCTACCAAATCACAGATTCAGTCAGTACCTAAGCTGACTGCGTTGGCTGTGACTGTCCAACCTCAGTGCCCTTCAATGACTTGTGCTTCACCACTCCCAGCAGCTGCTATCCAGGCGCAAACTCAGCCAGTGGACCAAGCGGTGGCCGACACGAACAGCATGAAAACAAAGCCACAACGTCCTCCCGTCAAAATCACAGATGTGCAGCAAAGTAAAAAAACCGAGTTGAAGCAGTCAACCGCATACTCTCAGCCGACAGCGGTATCACATTCTTCTCATATCGCAGAACATAGCACTGAAAATATTTCAGTATCCGTCTCCAGTGACGTTCAGGAATGGACACAGGCCACGAAAAAGAAAAATCGACGCCCCACTTCAATGTTTGGTACCGCAGGGCCCTCCGTAACATCGTTAAGGGCTGTGGAGGTTCGGAAGTACATACACTTGTGGAACATGGCGTCTGGTGTTGATGAAGTACGTGATTATTTACGACGACTATGCTCCAACGTTACTTGTTCTGTGGAGGAACTCACGACTAAGGGGGACTACAAGTCATATAAAATAGGCGTTCCAACTGCCTGCTACGACAAGTGTTACTCAAATGAGGTGTGGCCGGTCAACGCCCGCATCAAAGCATGGGTCAATTACAGAGCACCAACAAAGCATGCAAACCGCGACTCTAAGGCTGGTCCTGCCACTAGCTCTCGGCCCTTTCATGAGCGGCCCTCCAAAAGGGCAACAACAGGACAATAGAATTCACAATTTACATGTTTATTACCAAAACGTACGTGGGTTAAAAGGCAAAATGAAAGATTGGCGCAATAACCTTTTACTGATTGAACAGAACTTGGTAGCTGTCACAGAGACATTTCTGGATAATTCTGTGGCGGACTCTGAAGTTGTTAACGGTGACTGGAGTATACTGCGACGGGATCGTAATACGCCGTGTGGAGGTGCACTACTTGCCGCTCGTGCACCTATCGTGCTACGTCGCCACATTGAGTTTGAGACCGTTGACAGCGGGGAGGACTTATGGTCGAGTTTTGATTGGCGCGGTCAACAGGTGTATGTATGTGTTGTTTACATAAAACCTAAAGCAACAGATGATATTTATTTAAAGTGGTTCTGTAAAGTGGAAAATTTTATTAACGACCTAAAAGGGATAGTTTTAATTTTTGGTGACCTAAATTTATACAGTGCGTCCTCGAATGTGAATAACTATTATTGCTATTTTATGACATTTTGTAATTTGTATGAAAATAATACTGTACCTAATGTTAATAGTAGAATGTTAGACGTTGTACTGATACGGAAGTGCACGGGTATTAACGCGATTGTCATAAGAGCTTCAGATAACATCGTTAATATAGATTCTCATCACCCGCCGCTCGATGTTAATATTAGGGTCGTCGCTTCCCGTCAGTCTGACCGTATGGAGCTCAGTAATATAGATTCGAGAAAAGATTGGAATTTCAAAAAATGTGATTTTAATATCCTATTTTGTATGCTGTCAGATGTTTCGTGGCATGAGTTTTATAGTATCAAGGATGTTTGTTTAAGTACACAAAACTTTTATACTATTCTTTACAACATTTTTGACGCATGTATACCTAAGAAGAATCGCACCTGTAGTGGGGGATCGCGATATCCGGTGTGGTTTACAAAAGATATTATTGATGACATCAAATTTAAACTAGAGCTTCATCGCAGGTGGAAGCGTACAAAGTCTAGAGATACCTACGAGTTATTCTCCAACTTAAGGGCTGAGCTAAAAACCCGTGTCTCAAAGGCTTATGACTTGTATGTTATATCTATTGAGCAAAATGTTAAAACTAATCCTCGAGAGTTCTGGCGTCACATTTCGAGCTTGCGCTCTAAGGGTGGGTTTGAAGCTACTGTTTTTTATAAAGGCAGCAACTTGAAAGGTAAAGAAGCTTCTGAAGCTTTTGCTGACTTCTTTTCTAGTATATTTTTAGCAGAGATGCCTGAATTAAATGCGGAAAGTACCTCGAATAGGGATCTGTCTGCGTCAGGTAACTATGTAAACATAACTAAGATATTACCTTGGGAGGTGGCTGCTGGGATCAAAAATCTCAACTCCAGCAGTTCTATTGGACCTGATTGCATACCTCCTTGGTTTCTTAAGGAAGGAAAGGCATTCTTGATTTATCCGTTGTGTCATTTATTTAACCTTTCATTAAAAAATGGAATCTATCCACCTCAATGGAAGCTTTCACGGGTTACCCCGATCCCAAAGAGTTCGAATAAAACGTTGGTTGAGGAATATTGCCCGATTGCTATATTATCGACTGTAGCAAAGGTTTTTGAGCGAATATTACACAAAAAATTGTATAAACAAGTTGATCCATTATTGTGTAACGAGCAGCACGGGTTTAGAAGTAAAAGATCGGTAAATACCAACCTCTTGACACTTGTAGACTATATATCCACCAACCTCGATCGTAGAGTACAAGTAGATGTCCTTTATTTTGACTTTCGGAAAGCGTTTGATAGGATCAACAACGACAAACTGCTGGCAAAACTTAGCGCCTTGGGCTTTGCTCCAGGCCTTCTGCGTTTTATCGCCGACTACCTTCGCGACCGCCAGTAATATGTTCGTCTCGGTCTTTATGAGTCTCGACCCTATCACACGCGTTCCGGAGTAAGTCAAGGATCAATTTTGGGACCTCTGTTGTTTGTACTCATGATTAACGACCTTCCCACGGTCGTCAAGCACTCGAAATGTCTCTTATATGCTGATGATCTGAAACTATTCCGGGAAATTAAAACAGTGGAGGACTGCTTGACGTTACAGCGAGATATAGATCTGGTCTATCGATAGAGTGTGGAAAATGGAATGGATTTCAACTCCTCAAAGTGTTTTCAACCAAATGACTTTCGGTCGAAAACAGAACCCAATAGAATTTCATTACAAGTTGGGCCAAAATGTTATCGCACGGGCAACGTTAATAAAAGATCTGGGTGTTACCTTTGATCGAAAGCTCACTTTTAACGACCATATTACTACAATTGCCAAAGAGTCGTACCGACGGCTAGGTTTTGTGCTTCGGAACTCTCGAGATTTTCAAAATATTGATGTGATTAAGCTTTTATATAATGCTTTGGTGCGAAGTAAGCTAGAGGCTAGTGCTTGTGTATGGCATCCTCATGAGGACAGCTATACCCTTGTGTTGGAGAAAGTTCAAAAGGCATTTCTCAGGTACTTATTTAAGCGCACGTATGGTTATTTCCCTTACATGTACCCCACTAAATTTCTGCTTGGCAGCCTGGGGTACAATTCGCTAAAAGTCCGGAGATCTTATGATCAGCTAGCCATAATGTGCAAAGTTCTGCATGGCAAGATAGACGCTCCAGATCTTAGTGATCAGTTGTGTCGACTTTATGTTCCCGGCAACTATCTTTCGGCGAGGAAACATAAACTGTTTGCGGTTCCAAGCTGTAGGACAGTCGCTCACGCCGTGTCCCCGATACCGCGATCCCTTAACGCGCTCAATGCTCTTGTAGACAACAATCGAGAGCGTGACGTCTTTAATGATGCCATGAACGACATTTTAGCTGAATGTTTGACACTCTGCGAAGCGATGGTATAATTATTGTATTATTCTGACATTGATATTTTAATTGACATTTGTTTTGTATTTTGACATTTTTGTAATGAGTATTAAGTTAGTTTTGTTTTATCATTAGTGTAAGTGGTGTACATAACCGTTCTAGTTGAAATAAATAAATAAATAAATAAATAAACAACGTAGAAAAAGAGACTTAATACAGTCATGATGAAAGAACAGTATACTTACTTATCATAAAATGGATTTTTATGTCTGTCTGTCTATATGTTTGTTCCGTTTAGTCTACGGAACGGCTGTACCGATTACATTTACGCCTACATTTGAATTCTCGCAACGCCACGCCACAGAATAAATAATAGTACTTCATAACGGGTCAGCTAATTTTCTTACTTATATCTGAACCGAATGTTTGAATGAATGTTTGTGAATGTTTGAACGAAGTCGGATGGCATTTGGTATGTAGATCTATATGAGGTGCTGAAATAGTAACAGTAGTAGTAGTTTCATCATCATCCATCACCACGTGGGTGAAACCGCAGGGCGCAGCTTGTAGCGTATAGATCTAGATTTACTGTAGACACATGCAGCAGTGTGCGTGTCCAAATTAAAGCTAGCAGATTTACTCCTACTTTTTAAATATATACTGGACACTGACCACCAGCTTGTTTCAAGATATCCGCCCATCACAGCTAATCGATATAAAAAAACCGTTTGCCCAAGTTAAGAATATTGTATCATTTTTAACATACTTACTCCACCCGTCTCTATACATGTATGCTAAGTACACATATATGGAACATGAGTGGTTTCTTATTTATCATTTGGCATGTTGTTTCATTTATTTTAACTCCATTTTAATGTTGATAACTTAGTTTCAAATCTTATTACTAAAATAAATTATATTTTCTTCAATCATATCTAGCTGAACATCTTTTTTTATTGACATAAGTAGGCAGGCAGGCCGGTGGCCCACCTGATGGAAAGTGTACACCGTCGCCTACAGACATTTGCAACACCAAGGCCATTGTCAACGTGCTGCCGACCTCTAACAGGAATAGAAGGGGGAATGGAGGGAAGAAGATAAGAATGTATAAAATATTTGTAATACTTTTAAATAGTTAACTAGGTACTTTATTCTATTTCACTTTTTATTTTCAAACATTATAATGTAATTTACACACATATAGTTTATAGTCATGTATCTCACGGTAAAAATGTTATAACATCCTACTGTAACACTTGAAGGGTGTTCAGAATCTACAACACAAGAAATCATTTTCTTAGTGTAGGTTCTGTGCGACAGTAGACTAAGTTAATAGACGCAACAAAAGCCATGGCTTTTTAGTAATTACTTGTTATTGTGTATTTTAGTTTGTAAACAAATTGTATATTCTTATTTGTGAAAATAAATAAACTTAAAAATTAAAAAAAATTCGGCTGAAGGAGGAGAATCGGGCCTCCAGGGCCTCCCACAGACCGACTGAAACGCAATAGCAAGCTGTTACTTCACGTCGGTGTTATTTGGGAGTGTGGTACTTCCCCTTTCGTGCCGGCCCATTCGGCTGTAACCCATATGGTTACAGCGTGGCACTACCACCAAAACATCTCTCTTGAAAGGTTTTCCTAATGGTGAATTTTAAGACTAGCCCTTGGAATTCACCGAAACTGGGAAAGAATCACCAAACATTAAATATATCACCTCTTTTTACGTGTCTCCATAAAAATCAGCATAAGTTTATCTACTTATGCTACCCTATGCCCGGTTGACAATAGTTTCCCTACCGTACCTATTAAAGGGGGATCCCAATATTCTATCTATCCACGGTTTTCCTTACTACCGATAGAAATATGACATAATGTCCATACAAATAGTGTCAAATATCTAACTCTAGTAAGGTAAACCGGCGATAGATAGATTATTGGGACCGGCCGTAAGAGTTCAACGTAACAAGAACAGGCCATATGACATTACATTATTGTGTCCTACGTCACAAAACGTACCATCAATTAATTTAAACGTCGCGTGGCCTAGTCTAAGCCATTAAAAATGCATGCAATATCGATTGGTACGATACCGTCGATATTGTTTCTATGTCTACATACTCAGAAACCAATGTTTGCTTTTATCCAGCTAGCTTTTATCCATGTTGGCACGCGAGGCTTTGTCGTCATTATGGCTGTCTAGTCAAATAGGTAATACAGGACAATGATGTTTACATTCTAGGTATTACAGTACATAAAGTACGGGCAGAGTGAAGTATGTACTATTAAAATGGTATTTGTTATTAGCTCTGTATAACACCTACAATGTGTCATAGCGATAGCCTAATACCTATAGCAAACTACGAAGCAATAATGTCAGGAAGCATAACTCAGAACAAATTCTACACAAAAAGTGACCATTCAAACCAAAACGACGTATGATTCTATATACGAATTACTTCCGAGGTTACAAATAGGCATGTTCGGTAATTCGTTTAAATTTCAGAAGGAAAGCAGGGATTGGTCCACGCGCGTGCTGCAACGTCTACTATGACAGCTGAGTCATAGCGGCGTGAACGATGTTATTGATTTAGCACTACTTTTATTGGGTCATTTTTTTAAGGCAGTTACTCTTCCCGATATTATTTCTTCGTAGATAGCAAAGTAAGTAAATATCTGTAAATAGAACGCGCCAAACTTGCGTGAATCAACGCTAGTAGGGACTAGCGTTGATTCACGCAGGTTTGGCGCGATACGCGTGTAGGGATATCACATCGCCACAAAACAAGTGCACGTTTTGTTGGTAGCATACCTACGCAACAGAAAACAAGGACATTTGAAAACTGCCAACTCCGATTGCTATTGCGGCAATCACGTAATAATCGCCGGTAAATGTCCTCCGCCCCCACCCACCGCCTCTTCCCACTTTTCTACCGACTTCCAAAAAAAAGAGGAGGTACTCAATTCGACTCATAACTTTCGACTGGGTGAACCGATTCTCAAAATTCTTACCAAAATTTATTACCGACTTCCATTATATTTAGTTATTAGAGTGTTACTAAAAAACTACTAGACCAAATTTTATATAATTTAAATGGGACCACATGTGAATCACCAGCTTTCAAACGAAAAAAGAATTTTGAGAATCGGTGCACCCAGTCGAAAGTTATGAGGTAACAAACATAAAAAAACAGTGGAATTGAGTACCCCCTGCTTTTTGGATAACGGTAGAAAATAACACTGTAGAGGGTGCTTTTATATAAAAAACACAGGTTTCATAACAACATACTACAATCTAAAAACTATTTCAATCAAACAATTTTCTAATAACCATAGAAAAAACGCGAAAACATTTCGCAGTAGACATTATCTAAGAGTACGTCGCATATTTGAACAAAATACTTGAACGACATTTTTCAACATTACTATCGTAAAATCAAAGCTTATATGTTGTTTTATTTATAGATTCTTGTTGATACATTCTGAGAAAGCTCTATCATATCAAGTCATTCCACGCATACTTGAGTGAAGCAACGAACAGCCGTGCGATTCTCTAAGAGCAAACATCGTTGCATCTTTGACAACATCCGTGAAACAAATGACGAGATGACAAGAAACGTTGAAAAAATAACCTTGTGTACAAGGGCGATATCTCATAAGTATTTGACATCGGTGAGCTCGTCGACGAGCGAATCGACGAATTATAACAGAATCGCACGGCAGTTTGAGAAAATACATTTTTAAAATGTGTGTGTACTTCTGTCTTACGTTAGTAAGTCAAGTAAACTTTTTCACTGGATAATAAAACACAGACACGGGATAAAATAGGCCAGACTCTAACTTACTTGAGTTATTGTTTAGATCTACTTAAAAATCTATAGTCGTAACGTACATGCAGGCAGCATCGCTAAATAAGCTTAGTATAGGCGAGAAAAACCCAACAGTTTATTTTTGTTTTTTATATATTTTTATATATTATATTTTTATATATTTTTGTATTAATTTAAAATTTATATTATTTTTTTATAATATGATTTTTAAAGCACTAACGCCTGCTTGAGTGATACCAAACATTGCAATTATAAAGAGAAAAATTCCATCCTCAGACGGGATTCGAACCCGCGTGTTTCCCTACAGTCCCTACATTTACTTAAGGAATGCCGTACAATAGTGCGAAACCAATTATAATGACAAAAGTGTAGTAGCGCATCCACCGCACACGTATAGAGTGGAACACGTATAGAGTCACTGTGATTTTACTCTTTTTGATTTATGAATTACGATCGAGTTCCAAAAGTGCGCGTAGCAAAAGACAGAGAAAGAGGGTAGACAAATATGTCTGCTCATAATGTTATTTCATCCACCCGCATTCTCCAGTCGTCCCGCGATCATGGCGCTTGCAACAGTGTCGAAATATCGGGAGCTCATTAAAATAATTACCACGGTTTTCATCCCGTAAGTAGCAATATGTTTTTTGATTTATGGTTACACGTAATTGCAGTAATATTCTGTTAATTTAATTTTTCTAATTACGAGTACTACTATTATGTCAAGTTATTTGACATGCGAGTATCTATCCTATCTGTATATAAAAACTATAAAAAGGAAATATTTGTATTTATGTATGTAACGAATAAACTTAAAAACTACTGGACAGATTTCAAAAATTATCTTGCCGTTAGAAAGCTACATTATCACTGAGTAACATAGGCTATATAATATTTTCAAATAAGTTAGGGATCCGTATGAAAACTTCGATAATGTAACCCAAGATGTGGAAAAATACCATATAACATATAATAAAAATATGCAATAGTAACGCCGAAAAGTCGCGTACGCTGCAAAAACTATTGGCAATAGAGCAAAGCACACATAGAGTATAGCTACGCTTTTTTGTAGCTAAACTCTATAAGTTGTACTACAGTATTATAGAGTATAGCTACAAAGTCCGCAAAACCATATGTCTATATAACTACTCGTATTACATCTATGTCACAATAACTACTTTTCGATGTACAAATATGCAATAGCAACACCGGTACAAACTGGGCCACATTATTCGTACTTTGGTATTAATCATTCTAATAATAAAGAGGAAATTAATGAATGGATATTTATTTGCTACAATTTTAGGTACAGCTTTTCAACAAAAAAAGAAATGTAGAATCGATTCATCCTATCGAAAGTTATGAGGTAACAAAGATTTAAAAAAAACAGTCGAATTGAGTACTTTCTCCATTTTGGAAGTCGGTATATAAAATACTCATGCCTGGTCAAATAAAACATACATTTGCACGAATAATGTCCATAAAGAAATTATACTACTGCCTTTGATCCGTACCTGGATCTTTTTCTCATGTGAATATTTACTATGTGAATAGTGTGAATGTTATTGAATAAATCATATTCAAACACCTATAAAAATTGTTGAAAATAACTCAGTCTAATCTTATTAGTTGGGTACTTTGGAAACTTGTTTGCAGTGACTAATTTAGAGCATCCTATGTATAGCAACTGCTAGGGCCGCAAATCCACATATCTCATGCATGCCTCCTGCCAGGTGTGATCCGACCCTGCACGTAGGCCTAGCACATTGTGAAATCTGCGCATGAGTTTGGTTAAGAAAAACGAATGCAAGAATTAACGTTAGAAACGTATTGTATTTATTGTGAGCTCTCGATATTTCGGCAGAGTTTCATGCACCATGCTCACGAGTAAACTGAAGTATCTGCGGGTAAATAAAACGAATGTTGGTCATCACCCTTTAATTAATATTACTCATTTGGTCGCAATATCCGATACAATTTTTATTCTTGAGCAATAGAAGTCTTCGTAAATGAGTTTGCCCGGCGAAGTTCTGCTACCATACCCTAGATCTACCGCGAAGCATTGCAAGTACCGAACTTACGATGGATAAATTTAAATCTTGAATTCGTCATACTTCGAAAAAACTGGCTATATCAATCTTTTGTCGATCATTGCAAGTAAGTAACAAAATTAAGCGATCGGTAGACAAATTGGATGTTTTACGATTATAACGGTAACCCTAGCATGGAATTGTTAAATTACGTTCGAGATCGTCTATTTAATCGATTTTAACGATTCTTTTTTCAGCTTTGAAAACGACCTCGATATAGCTTATTGACAGGCGACGGGGATGGAGATATTGTTTGGTTGCTTTAGATCTTACTAATATTATAAACGCGAAAGTTTATATTTGTGGATGAACGGGTGTTTGTTATTCTCTCACGCTCAAAGGGCTGGCCCAATTTTCATTCATGAAATTTGGAATGGAGGTAGATGGGGCGCTGAATTAACACGTAAGATAATTTTCATCAACATCATCATCATCACTAATAAAGTAATACAACCCCGAGTACCTAAGTTTACGTTCGATGCATATTCATCTTTCTATACTATTGTGTATTATTCTGTGCGGGTAAAGCATATGTTCTGTGCTTTACGTTTTCCCTCACATAAAAAATATAAAAGGCTCGTGCCCCGCGGTTTCAGCCGCGTGGTGATGGATGATGACGTTGGTGATGAAAAGTAGTCCACGTCATTCCATCCAATATCTCGGGATATTCTATCTGCTTGCTAAATTTAATTACTATCCGTTCAGCATTTTAGTCTTCAAAAGGTACCTAATTGCATCTAAATCTTACTCGTAGTATGGATAATCCACAGTGTAGTACATAAGTATCTATATAAGTAATAGGCTAATAAGTAAATACTAATGAATATTTTTCTTCGCAAACTGCATTTATTATACAAGTCGGATAAGTGTACTTGCTATTATAGCCCATCAACACACGTCAATAACGATCAATTTTGTAAGTTACAAATCAAAGTATCTGCCTTACTTATTCCTTATTCATAAACGGCAAGCCTAAATCCGCTAAGGATGTGTCTCGGGGCAGAGCAAACTCGAGCAGATATAAAAGGTGCGCGTGCGCAAATATTGGCCAAGTTACATTCACCCACTGACAGCGATAAACATGAGAGCCTTAGTGAGTATTCTGTAGATTTATTTGATTTAATAAACTACCATTTTAATTTGAAAAGAATTTATAAAAAATATGAATGAAAATAATTATTAAAATGTATTAAATTTTAATTCTTTTTTAAATTTAAAAGAAATATTTAAAAAAATTATGAACATTTTTATTAGTAACTAGTAACTAGACTTCATTTCGTGGGATTTCATAAAAATACTTTAGGCGAACTCTATTTTTTTTTTCTAAAGCCAAAAGCCTAAGTTACATGTTATAACATCAACAAACTGCCTGTGAAAGTCTCATCAACTTACAAAACAGTTCAGCATTTTGGAGATTAGCTGGAACAAACAGACATACAGACAAAATTAGCCCTTTCCGTCCCAGAGACGTAAATATACGTAACTTTCATTCATAAATCTTTTGTTTTAATTATCACGGTATAGGAAGGATTAAAAACGATAAAAAACTTTGATTACGTCGATGACACTCACATACTACCAATCTCCGAATCATTATTGACAAAATCGCTTATTTTCATTTTGCACCAGCTCTGGATTCTGGATCGGGAATATTTTCACTACGCACCCATTTTTATTTGTATGTATGATGTTTACAGATCCTGTTTGCGTTATTGGCTATTGCATCGGCGAAGCCCGGTGGACTCATCTCAGGAGGATGGGACCCACATGGAGTAAGATATAATTTATTGTTTTTCTATACCTACAGGTTATTTTTAATTATTTTATTTGTAATGCATTTTTGAAAGAAAAGAATCGCCTTCTAGCGGGAATTGGGCCTACGACGCTTAAACATAGCAGCCCCATTAACCATGCCTTCAAAGCGAGGTTCAATCTCCGGGCTAAGCATTTGTGTTGAACAGAAATATTAGTACCTACTTGAGTTTTGGATATGTGTGATTTGTTAATGCGCCTCCAGTGGCACAGGAAATCCTATTGCGGGTATGAATTTGTGAAAATAAAATTTATTTTTTTTTGCCAAAAAATGGAATCGACTTCAATACCAATAAGTGTGAAATAACTTGTTGAAATCGGTACTATGATAGTTCAAAAATAGGTACCTTCAAACCTATCAAGATCAATTCATATTTGGCGGAGTAATTGTGTGTTATACTCGTATATACAAAAAAAACAGTAATTAAGTAAGTTTACAAGTCTCCATATATGGATGCAGACTATTTTACTGCCTTAAGGCCTTTTTAAATTTAAGTTAAGTTTTCAAGGTAGTAAAACAGATTTTTACTTGCTGTGTCTTTTGCCTACGGCAGTACCAAAAATACGCTACGCCGTAGACCCAAATCGTTTATTTTAAACCTCGGAGAGGATTCGACCTGACAAAGGAATATCATCAAGGCATTGGAAAACTGTCAAGACAAGGAAAATAAGGAATAACCTTTCTTGTGTTTTGCGTTGTACTATTGAAAACTTGTACCTCGATGTTATTCGCTACGGCAGTATCGAAAATAAGCTACGGCGTAGACTTGAAGTACGTATAATTTCAATTTAGTCAATTTCAACTTCGAGGTGGATTTTACTTTTAGGGGGTGTGACCGAGTTTTTATCCCAAGAATGAAAATAGAGTGTTACTAATAAATTACTCTTATCTTTTCTTTCGCTTCGTTTCGGATATATCTCTTATTAACCAATTTCAATATAGGAGGAGGTTTTTCATTACGACCGTTACGATATTTTTTTTGTGTGTTCGCGGATAACTTCGTCGTTTATGGACAGATTTTGATGACTCTTTTTTTAAACTATCACTTTTTAATTATCACAATTTTAGACTCTTTTTTTGTTTGATAGAGTATACTTTCGAGGTGGGTCCTACATAAATTTGATCAAATTCGGTCAAGCAGTTTTTTCACATATATCGATGATGTCATAATTTCATCATTCATTGTCATCAGTTCATCCCGTAAGTTGCAAGTCACTAAAAAGAGGGAATTATGTTTTTACCAAAAAATAGAACCGACTTCCACACTAAAAAGTATGTAATAACTTGTCGAAATCGGTACCATGTTCACAATATTGCGATAGTAGGTACTTTTAAATTATCATGGTACCGACTTCAACAAGCCATTTCACACTTTTTAGTGTAGAAGTCGGTTTTATGTTTTGGTATTTTTATTGTCATTATTCTTGATACGCATATTCCAAGTTTAAGGTATTTCTAGTGACGGAATAGTTTCTTACCAATAAACTCGTTTTAATATTCACATAACTACACTATACAAAAATTCTGAAACAATAGAACGGCAACGTCGCATTTCAAACACAAATCTGATATAAAAGGTTTAATAATGACATGTTTGTGTCCAGTTATTAACCTAGCTGTCATTGCCACTCACTATGAATGACAATCACATATTGTAAAGTTTTACACCAACTAGTTTAAAAGTCAGACCCGCCTCCTTTTTTTTTCATATTCAGAGTTCTGGTAATAATTAAAAAAAATGTTTGTACTGTTTAGAATAAGTACTTATTCTGTGTGTATCAGAATAAGTACTTATTCTGTGTGTATAACAAGCCGTAGGGTCGGGGTTGGTAATAATTATAGTTATATATATAATATATAATATATTTGACACTTGGTCGATACACTAGAATCTAGTTACACTAAATATTTTTTAAACAAGTCATTTAACTTATAGTCCACTATAAATTAAACATTATATGAAATTAATAAATATTAACATCATGTCATAAAAACACATTTAATTTGATTTTGTCAAAGTCCCTCACAATCAATCAATATATAATAAGTATAGTTAATTTATGTCGACGATATCCCGCTTTCGACTTAGGGTAGATCCGAAAAATCTCTCTATCCACAGTTTACCCTACTACCGATAGAAATGTGACACAATGGTGTCAAATATTTATCTCCAGAAGGGTAAACCGGTGGTAGATAGGTTATTGGCACCGACCGTTATTCCGAACTTAATGAATTTGAATAATTATTCCAACGTTATCATAATCAGCCCAGTTTGTTCCCACTGCTAGGACTCGAGCTTTCTTCTCAGAGAGTAGAGTTGGGCCATAATCCACCACGCGGGCCCAGTGCGGCTTGGTGGATAGGTTAGTGGCCAACCCATGTCGAAGTTTTCAGGCCGCCCGAAGGCCTTCGGCATAGCCTAAAGATTATTGTCCCCTATATACGAAATGGGTCCCCGTGAATCTTTGAGAGATTTATTAAAAGAAATCAATATATTAACGTTGCCTTCCTTATATGTATTTGAAAATATAATGTATGTTCGTAAAAATTTACATAGATATAAGTTAAATAGTGATCACCACACTTTTAATACCAGAAATACAAATAGGATAGCTGTACCTAGTTTTAGACTTGCGAAGACTAATAAGTCATTCCTAGGAAATTGTGTGCGTTTTTACAATAAAATCCCAAAGCACATAACTGCACTCACAGAGGGCAAATTCAAGTTGACTGTAAAAAACGTTGTAATAAAAAAAGCTTACTATAAAGTTCGACATTATATAGAAGATAAAGATGCTTGGAATACTCCACTTCTGGCAAGCTGTCTCTCTGCCACCCATAAAATGTAATATTTGTAGTACCTAAGTAGAAACATTGTAAACATCCATATAAAAAGAATGGCCCCGAGTTTCTTGCCGCTCCTTCTCGGTGGGTTCTATATATTTTGGAACGCGGCGGTAGTCTTTAAAGTACATTATAATGAAAAGTTGACGTTCATAAGTGCGTCTTTGATGCCTAAATTGAATAAATGATTTTGACTTTGACTTTGACTTTGACTTTGTCCTAAAACAAACAACCGGGACCGACGGCTTAACGTGCCTTCCGAAACACGGAAGCGCTCAGTTGAATAATGCCACTAGCACACACCCATCCAAGTCCTGACCGCAGCAAGTGTTGCTTAACTTGTTGATCGGTTAAGATCGTCAAGTCAAGCTCCGCTACGAGCGCTTCTTCTTTTCCTCCAACGTTATAGTTAGTTTAAATATTTATATCGAGTTTATTAGTAACACTGTTAGTGTATGTGTATGTCTGAGCTATGTCCACTTCAGTACGATCAGGTTAACGACTTTGTTGTTTCAAAATTTTATATGAAAAATTCATTCCCATAGATACGTAGGTGCTCAAATTTAAATGATTAATCGTATGAGAATTTAGATCGTGTCGTTGAATGACCCCGTTAGACCTAGTATTGACTAACACCATGGTGACCATCCTGATACAAACACCCACAGCAGCAGGACAATTACAGATCTCATTTGTAAAACTTATGTCATCAAATAAATATTAAACATACGTTTCAAAATGTAACATAACAGTATATTTAGTTAGGTAAGCTATTAGTGATCGTTGACTGAAAGATTTCTATACAGGGTGTTTGGTAGAGGGACCGACAAACCAAATGAGCGTGTTCGGGGGCCCGCTTGGAGAATACAAGTTGGCCAAAAAAAATCCCTGACACCCCAATTTTTTTTAACTTTTTTTTGTGAATTTTCTCGTTTTCTCCAATATTGTACCTATTTACCACCATAACATTTGTAAAGTATGTTTTAGACCGGATGTTTTTAGTTTTTACAAATTTTACAAATGTTATGGTGGTAAATAGGTACAATTTCGGAGAAAAAGGGAAAAATCACAAAAAAAGTTAAACATATTGGGGGGTCGGGGATTTTTTTGGCCAACTTGTATTCTCCAAGTGGTCCCCCGAACACGCTCATTTGGTTTGTCGGTCCCTCTACCAAACACCCTATATAAAGTATTCGATTTATATTGTTTTATTAGCTTCAGAAACATACAAATAAAAATTCTTATTTCTATACTATATAATTATTTCTTACTGACTTACTGTCTGATTGAGCAATGCAGAGCCTAAGGGTCTGGTCAGACAGAGGGCGGTTGTGCGATCAAGCGTTCCGCGTTCGCGTTCCGCGTTCGCGTTCCGCGTTCGCGTTCCGCGTTCGCGTTCGCGTTCTGTGTTCTTTGTATTTTATACCAGCTTCCAAAAAAAGGAGGAGATACTCAATTCGACTGTATGTTTTTTTATATTTGTTACCTCATAACTTTCGACTGGGTTAACCGAATCTCAAAATTCTTTTTGTTTGAAAGCTGATGGTTCCCGTGTGGTCCCATTTAAATTTCATCAAATTCGCTCCAGCAGTTTTTGAGTTACACCAATAACTGTATAGAATGGAAATCCGTATAAAAATTTTCAAATTGTACTTGTATTGGGTTATATAGACATGGACATTGTCCACACAGGAGGTGTTCCGACCGGTCAACTAGAACGCGCGCGTTCGCACGTTCTTTATTTATGTTATATATATTTATATTATTTATATATATATTAATAGTTTCGGTGACCAAATTGGAAGGAAGATGCGAGACTGAAAAGGAAAAGCTAAGATACTTTATTTCTTAAAGAAACACATAAATGATTTCATGATTATTAATTAATTCTGCGGATTTTTAACACAACAACACAGCCTAAGTTCAGAAAATTATGATGCACTTTAGAACGGTAATGTTGTATTACCCTGACTTTGGTATTGAATTGCTTCATTTGACATAACATGTTGCGTATCGTGTACCTAATCATTCATCAATTGTGTCAAAATGCAAATAATGTCTAATACTTTTTTTATTGTTGTAAAAACTAACGTGGTTTTCAATCATTATTAATTAAAAATACGGGATTACTCACGTAATATTTATCGGATAGGTCCGACTATAGTTTCGACCACATTCGAGACGGAGGATGGTTCTTACCACATGCTTGGAAGCCTTGCCTTCATGGAGCTCATTCTGATGCAAATGATGTGTCTGGTGCAGACGTAGTGAGCTCTTTTTGCTGGGACGTCCCCTCACACACCAGCAGGCGCTTCACTAGCGACGACGATCAAGAGGGTTCACACCAAGACGCGCCGACCCAACATAATGTATCCCGCCCCCCGCACCAACCTCTAACATCACGAGCGCTACGAGCGGCCGCCCGCAGTGCTAAGCGAGACGTCATCGACGCGGGCGTCCCGAACACTCCTTGAAAAAGGCCACCGAATGTGGTCGAAACTATAGTCGGACTTTTTTTATTTTTATTTTTTATTTATTTATTATCCAAAACTTAGACTATCATTACAGTGAGATACTAATGCGATATTATAATTATATATATTATAATTATATTATTAACGATATTATAATTACTGAATGATTGGATTATTTGTTTTTCGTTATTTGCAAAGCACGAAATATATCTCGAGTCAATCGAATGAATTGATCACTATTCATTCAAATGTGTATACTCATGTGTATAAGGAATAAACTAATTTACCTCAAACGTGCCACCAATCTTTCTTTTACTGGCTTTCCTCCTGTTAGTTTCTTGTTTAGCTAAGTCATGTTTAATTTTGTTATACAGTTTATTGAAGCAATCATTTGTCACCCGTAAATCTTTTTAATTAGCCATTTGGAAAAACACTAATATCCCAACTTTTTCTTTTAATTCTTAATGCTGATAATGACCACAAAATCAAAAATTAATCTTCCGATAAAAAACTTATCGTCAAAAACATGACAGCAGTAGTACCGTAGAACGTCCGACAGCGGAATTAATGAGCAACTGAACGCTCGAACGCAAATCTGACCGCGTGAACGGTTGAACGCGTGACCGCGCTCTGTCTGATCAGACCCTAATAAGCCGCCGGGGCTACAAACTTATAATTTATTATATTAATTAAGTTGATGCCTTTTATTTAGTAAATATCTAAAAAACAAGGTGTTTTTAAAAACTCTAACCTTAGGAGGATGAAGTGAGTGAACCCTGTCGGGTTCTCTGGTATCTGATTATAATAAAGCTGCACATTGCTAGGCTTCCTATTAATAAAGAGCTGTTGGCAACCCTTTGGTAACAATTTAATTGGGCGGGTTTTATCGTCGTACCAATAATTTTCGCCATTTTTATTCTTACTCTGTGTGAGATGATAAGTTATGTATTGAAGTATTGTTCTACGTCGCTGGCAAATTATCAAAGGAAGAGTTCGTACAAAATTTTACTGTTTTATTTTAACGGTGTCATTGCATAAGTCACTTATTTTTTAGGAACATTTATTTTTCTTGACTAATAGCTGCAAAAATTTAGCAAATTAGATTTTTTTATTTTTTTTTGTTATCACATCTATAATGTCGCTATCCAATTGTTTGATTTTTTCGTAGCTCGTCAGTTATCTGCCTAGCATATATCTGATGGAAGGCAACTTCATTCGGTTGAAACTTCAATGTAATTATTAAAAATGATGGTATTTTTCAGATTTCATCGGTTAGCTTGGTGCAGCAGCCCGTGGCCGTGGAACAGCCCGTGTACGCCCAGCAGTATGTAGCCCAGCCTGTGGTCCACGCGGCGCCAGCCGTCGCCATTGCTAAGCCGGCTGCTACCAGCTACTCTTCTTTCCAACGGGTATTTTTATTAATGTCAGCTTTCGAGTGACAATATGGGCCATTTATGCGCCTGATCGAAAGCACTGCACCCTCCTATGACAGTTGCAGTGTTTAGCTTTAAGTCAAAATTTTGCGTGACACTGCTGTATTCAATCCAAAACATTGGTTTTCGAGTCTCACACAGTTGACACAGTAATGTAGCTGCAGCTGTAGTTAGCATGCTACAGCTTAAACGAAGAACATCGGCTATTGCAGTAGTATCAAACAAGATAGCCTTTAATTAACTATTACTATGTACACTACTATTAAAATGTTCACTACTATGTACACTAATATTTACACTACTATGTACACTACTATTTACACTACTATGTACATTACTATGTACACTACTATGTACACTACTATGTATACTACATATATAACGTTTTTCTAGCACTCAATGTACACTGTTACTTAAAGTCATTTTCGCATTTCACAATGGGCAATTTTCTTAAACCTTACACTGTGGGCCTAGCACGAACAACTGCGTAAGTGAAACAGTACTAACTGTCATATATCTAGAACAACTGTGACACAGACAACTCATAGTTGGTTGGCTGAAATGTGACACGTTGACGTTTGCGATAAGAATACTTTTTCGCAAATTGTTTGTGCTACGACCTCAGGCCTCTTCAACTAGAACGGGAAAATGTCAAGACGCGCTTAACACCTTAAACCTTAAAGAGAAAAAGATAAATATATCCATGTGAAACAGCATATGAAGAGAGTAGTAGTTTAACACTTCTATATTTTCTGCAGACCATCCACCCAGTCGCAGTCGCCCAGCCCGTAGTCCACGCGGCCCCAGTGATTTCTCAACCCGTCCACGCTGCAGTGGTGTCTCAACCAATCGTCCAGGTGGCCCAACCAGTCGTCCAGGTGGCCCAACCAGTGGTACACTCTTCTCCCGTATACCAACATTACCAACAACCAATTATCCAAAGCTACGCACAACCTGTCTCGAAAGTCGTGTCTGTAGGCGGTTACGAATCATACGGCCACGGATGGTAAAAAAACTATGAACGTCTTGTAAATATTTATTTTAATTAAAAGCGTTGAGATCATGTCCGTATTGTTGATGTGGTGCAAAATAAATTTGTCTTACTGTCAGTACTGAAAAGTGTTTGTTTTTTTCTATCGAATTATAGATACAGCCCCGCTAGCCTAGTAACGGCCTCGCTAGTCTAGTAACGGCCTCGCTAGCATAGTAACGGCCTCGCTAGCATAGTAACGGCCTCGCTAGCATAGTAACGACTCCACTAGCCTAGTAAAGGTCCCGCTACTATTAGTGTAATTGGTAGTGTACTCGTACTTGCCCAGTTGAGTCCCAGGTCCAATTTTTATGTGTTGAGCAGAATAATTTACGAATTGAATAATTATATCTTACGATTGAAGTTATCTTACGATGATAATGGCAGCATATAAATATACCTACTCGTATGAAATTAATGTCGTTCTCGCATCCACACGTTTCCGTTAAGCAAGTAGTATGTAAGTACTGACGACCTACATCCAAAAGTATAGGTACTTTTTATAAAGTATTCAAAGATACAAAAACGGACAGAACTACGAAAAGTCACTATACCAGATTAGTGATGTTGACTTATGTTACATTTTCCCTAATGTATTGTAAATTGTTAGGATCAAACGATTTGATTCGATGAAAAAGGATCGATCCTTTTTCTTTTATATAACAGTGAAATATTAAAAGAACGGCGTCACTTATGTTATAAGCCACGTGTCAGTATATCAGCCGTGCGATTATCTAAGAGCAAACATCTTTGCATCTTTGACAACATCCGTGAAACAAATGACGAGATTACAAGAAACGTTGGAAAAACAACCTTTTGTACAAGGGCGATATCTCATAAATTTGTAAAAGTATTTGACATCGGTGAGCTCGCAAACGAGCGCATCGACGAATCAATAGAGAATTGCACGGCTGTACCAAATGCACTAGCAACCCAGCCATTCAAGTTCAGTGTACAATTGAGCTGTACTTGTCACTCCGAGACATATTTATTCGCATATAAGGTCTTTGTTCATTAGTGCTCAATATTGAGCGTTAGAGCGTAGCGTTGAGGTTTAGACATCGATTACTGGTCATCAATGTGAAAGAAGAAAAAACTTATTTTTAGTACTTATGAATTAGTATCTCGGGTGACAAGCACAGCCCATGTTTTTCGGGATTTAAAGTGCCACGCGCCCAGTAATATATCATATTGTTAATTTTAAATTTAAATCTAGTAACTACTAGCTATATAATGCTACTTCATGGGGGCAGAATATCTGGCACTGTGATGGTGTAACCAGCAAAACAGATCCTTGCAGAAAACTCCTACCAGCTAGTAAACTTAACTATCTCTATAAACGTTTGTTTGCCAACGTCTACCTTACTCCTCGCCGCCAACTCATTAGAATACCCCAATCTTGATAAACCGGGAATAATCGTCAATCCCCGAAGTGTGTCATGCCGTAACGCCGCTATAGGGACAACATACATTTATTATAACTAAAACTACTGAACCTCGGCAATGCAATATTCATATGAGAATATTGATCTATATAGTGATGTACCTTTTGAGAACGATAATTTCCATATTTCATACCAATTACCTTATGGTGAAGTGCAATATATGGTCATCAAGGCCAATACAATTACGTCTACTCATACGTAGGTCAGTGATTATTATCATATTAAATGATATAGCTATATCAATATACTGTATATAATATCTATATACTATAGGCCGCTAATTATCCAATCTACTGTAGTGCTTTTTTACTGTATTATGTTTTGTTTTCTATAAGATTGGTACTCAATAAAAAAAAATATTGTATTGTATTGTATAATATGGATATACTTTTAACAGAATAAAGACTTTGTATTATTGGGTTTTCTCGCACTTTGCGTAGGCAAGTTGGTTTGTTAATGAGGACCAACACACCAACAAAAAAAGGATTACCTACTTATTTTCTGTTAAAGTTATTTAACAGAAAATAAGTAGGTAATCCTTTTTTTGTGATTTACATAAAAAAAAGACGCGTGGCACTCGGAGACTGCCGCGGTAAAGCTATTGCATAGCTGTTTTTATCAACTTATGCAATTATAATTATTTAACCAATGCCATCTAGAGGCGAGTTGCTGAACTAAAGAGACAAGCGTGATATTTCAAAAAGTCATTAAAAGTTCTGCTATTCATCGATAGATGCCAAATCAACTTATGCAATTATAATTGTTTATTATTATTATATATAAAAATATTCATCGATAGATGGATTAAAATAATATGCGATTGCTTAGTCTAACTTTTATTTTGGAATGTTTCATCTTTTTTGTCCTGCGCGTTTTAACCCATTTTATTTTTTTATGTAGGTAGTTATATAGGCAAGTAACTAGTACTTAGTAGGTAGTGCTGTCTAGGCAAAACTTAGGTACATTCAAGCAAATATAGCTCTTATCGGTAATATAACGTTAACGGTAGACAGTGGATTAACGTTTGTATACACTTTCCATACACCCTCAAAGCTATTACTCTGCATCTCGACATTTTTTATAAAAGCACTCATAATGAACATAACCCACCTTCAAGGTCTAAAAAAGCTATAAACGGCCACGTGGTGCCGCTGCCTGCCGTGCGATGAATGAAATCGGAATAAATCGCAATCGTTTGTTGAATCGATACCGTGTCACATCACTAGCCATCGCGTGCTGCCCGGCACATCACTGCCACTGTCCTGTGAATTGGGTCTGCGGTCTGGTAACCATATCGTGAGGGAAAATTAGAACTAACTTGGTAAAATACTACGAGTATAGTCCAATCACAGCCTAAGCAGCATCTCTGAGATCTACTCAAAGTCTACTTCTTTATACAAATAAGTAGGCAGGTACTTCTTTTAATTCTTGATGGGGCTTAGGACGATAGGGGCAAATACCGTGTCTGCATGGCATGCATAAATATGCATGCCCTGCAGACACTCAAAATTCATGCTGACAAATATAAACCACTGCAAAGTACACGATTTTAGGTCATTGGTACAGTTGTTCCAGTGCTGTTGATGTAGGCGAAGATGATGAAGAGGCACAACCCCTCATCATCTTCTTCACCGACACCAACGCTGATGATACTCGCACTCTTGTTGTATGTTTGTGTTACGAGTGCTTTCTTTAGCTGCATTGATAATTTGCGGAAACCTTTCACGTATCAAGTTTTCAACAAAATTTTCCAATAGTTATGATTTTTTTACCAATTCTTATTAAATACATATGTGTCAACACATCATAATGTCAATACAAACAAATAAAAAAATGGCATGTTATTAATTATACATACAAAACTAATTGAATAAAATTGTTAAACCCTTTATTTATTAGGTATTCGCCTCATAAAAAATCAATGTTTTACGTGTTGTGTTTGTATAGAAGTATGTTGGCAAATGCGTAAAAAAATTTGAAATATATGAAATTATTGTCGAAATTTATACCACGACCTTGTCTGTGGGAGTTGCCCTTCAAGTATGAGCCTAAAACGATGTAAGAGCAGTAAAAATTTCATAAATCAACATTCCTTAATTCATGGTCACCCGAAAGCACTGAAATGCTTCGGTAAGCCACAACAACCTTTCAGTCACTGAAATACCATGAAACTAAGCACAGTGTACGTTCACAGTAACTTGCTAAGTTATGAAAACACCAAAACTTATCACGAAATAAAAATTTAATTCATGAGAAACTTTAAAATCTTTGATAAAACTTTTGAACTAAAAATTTTAAAGGTTTAAATTTAAGTGAAATAAATAAAGAAATGTGGTTTAAATCTATCGAAATGCAGTTTAACATAAGTTTTTATAGTTATGTATTGGTGAATAGGTAAAGTTAGAGTTAAGTTACGGTTAAGTTAAAATGAGAGCGTGGTCGGGAGAGGGGTCTGATGGCATGGGACCTACGGTTACTCGTAAGTGATGTAATTTTTAAAATCCTAACAAAATAAAGCTTTTTTTATTGAAGTGTGTGCTGATATCTTAGTAGGTAATTTAATCATCATCATCATCATCTTCATCATCTCAGCCGTAGGACGTCCACTGCCACTGCTGAACATATGCCTCCCCCACAAATTTCCAAAAGGACCGGTTGGAAGCGGCCTGCATCCAACGTCGTCCTGCTACCTTTATCAAGTCGTCTGCCCACCTTGTCGGTGGACGACCTACGCTGCGCTTGCCGATCCGTGGTCTCCACTCCAGAACCTTCCGGCCCTATCAGCCATCTGTTCTGCGTGCTAGGTGCTCTGCCCACTGCCACTTCAACTGGCTTATATTCTGGGCTATGTCGGTGACTTTAGTTTGTCTACGTATCTCCTCATTTCTGAGTCGATCACGTAGAGAAACCCCGAGCATAGTATGATGGTTTCATTTATGCTTGCTAAACCAGGCCGATATCTACCTATGTTAAAACGTTCAGTTGAGTAGTTTTTGCGTTTTTTTTTTTTGCAGCAAGTGGCTAGACGGGCGCTTGATGGTAAGCATTACGATTGCCAATATTAGTGCAATACTACTCCCAGCGTAGAGCTATAGTTTCATGTGGCACTGCGTTCGTCACTCTGAGACATTGGGTTCTGTTTCTCTTTAGCCCAGTTATTTTTCACCCTACAGTGCCCTTCACTCTAACTACACATTGCTTTGCGGTGGAATGTCGGGCATACCGGTGGTACCACGTCCTCGTGCACCAGATGCCTATCAACCTAGTATTTCGGGTTTCTTGGCCTATTACGATTCGCATACAGCTCTTTATTTCCGTCTCCTTTTTTGTGAATGAGTAACAAACTTATTCTCTTTAAACACATATAACAAAAAAAAACAAAAAAATTGAACCGACTTCAATACCAAAAAGTGTGAAATAAAAGTTGGTACCATTATAGTTCAGGTGGAAGTAGGTACCTATTATCACAATACCGCGTTGTACCGACGTTGTGCGCATGGTACCGACTTCGACAAGTTATTTCACTCTTTTTAAATCGGTTCCATTTTTTAGGAAAAAATGTTCATACCATTTATAGTGACCCTTGTTAATCTTACGGGATCGAATGTCATTCAACGTCAATGATGATATCATCAAGATAGGCGTCACACATCAGTTTTTGGAGTGTAACTCAAAAACTGCTTAACCGAATTCAATGAAATTTAAACGGGACCACTTCGAAAGTATACTCTACAAAACAAAGAAAGAATTTTGAGTATCGGTGTGGGAGAAATCGGCTAACATACACACAAAAAAATACACACACAAGAACATAATAACCTCATGCTTTTTTGAATTCGGTTTTAAAACACACGTTTATTCAATAATGTGATGGATGCGTGATATACAATGCCACAAAGAAAGTTTCACGTGAGTATCGATATTTTGTTCAAGAACTAGACCAAGGCTTTGCTGCATATCGTTACGGCTTTAAAGATAGTATCAACGACGAAAGCAAGACATATTGCGCCTACGTAGACGAACACGTAGGTGTACTAGTAGGTACAAAACCTAAACTTACTAGACGGTACCTAAACCTTAACAGAAGTAGTTTATTCATTTACTGAACCTGTCTCCTTCATCATAGTATATATATATATATTCATAATTCACAATATACATATATATCACTAATATTATAATTGTGAAAGTTTAGATGGAAGGATGGATATCTGATGGATGTTTGTTACTCAATCACGGCAGAACGGCTGAACGGATCTGGTTGAAATTTGGCACAGAGATAGATTATAGTCTGGAGTAGCACATAGGTTACTTTTCATCATCATCATCTATCATCACACGGGTGAAAAAGTCAGTATCATTCTACGGGGCACTGTTCCAGTCTACGGACTGTTATTGAGAATATCATTATTTCTCAGAAAAACCCAATAACTGTCCAACCCGGGGATCGAACCCATTACCTCGAGCTTCCAAAACGGCACTTCCACCAATACACCATGACCAAGCGAGCGAAGCCGCTGACGGCTAGTAATATTATAAAGAGGAAAGATTTGTATGTGTATTTGTAACGAATTGGCTCAAAAAGTACTAAACCGATTTCAAAAATTATTTCACCATTGGAAAGCTACATTCACTCTGAGTAACATAGGCTCTGAGTAATATAAGATTCATCATCATCATCATCAGCCCTCACCACGCGGGTGAAACCGCGGAGAGCAGCTAGTTGGTTATAATACTATAATACGTAATTAAGTGTAGGTCGTAGAGCAGTGTACCAGAGGCCGTAGCACAAACAATTTGCGAAAAAGTATTCGTATCGAAAGCGTCAACGCATCACGCTTTGTCGAACAAACTATGAGTTATCTGTGTCACAGTTGCCCTAGATACATGGCAGTTTGTGTACTGATCACGTGAACGACAATTTACGTTACACTTATGCAGTTATACGTGTTAGGTCTACAGGTAAGTGAGTGCACCAGGATGATAACCAACAGAGAGAGATGGCGGGACGTCGTGAGACGAATAATATCTGCCCCCAATATCACTACTACATTAAGGCCACGACCGCTCTGCTAAGAACGAATCTGCTGAGAAGAAGAAGAGTAGACAGTATAACTTAGCCCGGCCAATCTAAACATTCGAATGTGCATAAATTCATAATAAGCTGGAAATCAGTAAAAATTATTACAATTTAGTTACACCCAGAATAAAAATGAAGAAGAAGCAGAAGAAGAACAATAATAAGGAGTTTGAAGGAACGAATCAGACGAATAAACTTCACCACTTTTTTTTAAAATTTACATCGCTTTTATCTTATCCAATCTTTGAAAATTTCCGTTATTTTGCAATAGTTTCCAATTAAACAGGATCACAACTGACCCGTGAAGTAAGCCTGCAGGGGAAACAACGTTAAAAAAAATCGGTATCTACACTAACTCATAGGTAGCGTGGAAACGTGTGCATATTATGACGATAACAACATTTACAATAACTTTTTAAAATAGAACCTTTATGAGATATATGCGATAAAAACTTTTTAAGTCGTTATATCACAGAAACGGTGGCTCGTAGAAAAAAAAGTATTGAGACATTTTTTATAGATAATTTTATGTTCTACGATTTTTGTCTGGGGTACTTTTATGCTAATACTTAGCGTTTTGCTGAAAATCCCGAAAAACTGTTTTTTTACCTTTGACCTCGAGTAATTATTTTTCCATACACAGTAATGATGGGAACTTAAAATGTTTATATATAATTATGTTTTGAACAATTTTACTGATTTTCAGCTTGTTGTGCGTTTACTTTCATTTTTTGGTATAAATTGAACGGGCTAACTCTTTGTGAAAGAGTTCCTCCGGCGTGGTACTGTCACCATACCTTTCTACTGTGAATCAGTAATGTTCGCTGTGTTTTCTATTAACTACAACTTTGGCGACCTTGCCATCCCAGTAGTGACCTTGCCTGGGCTAATATTAATGTGATCAACAGAAATATTTGTTCACGGGTCTTTAACGTGATGTCTTCATGAGTCTGTCAATGCCTCTCGCGACATTGGAGATCGTAGTGCGCGCGGATGAGTGTGTGGAATAGCTTAGGGGGCGTCCATTAATTGCGTTTAGGCAATAAAAGGCACCTCGCTCAATCTAACGTGGGGGAGAGGGGGTAATTTTTTTCCCCTCAAGAAACAGTGTATAATTGCGATATGAAGAACAAAAGAAACGTAAGAAAAAATATTTATTTGTGACTGTAACATTGCACTAACACTAACATAAAGAACAATAGTAAAATAATGGACAGGACATGTTACATGTCATAAATCGGTCCCAACTCAGCATAATACTGGTTGTCAGCCAGCGCTGGTCTTCCGCTAGGGCCGGCTTGTGAGGCCACGGAGTGTTTACTATATGCAACAGCATGATACACAATATACAACAGCAATCTAGGTTAAATTAAGTGTAAAGTTCTTCACTGAACTATGGCTAAATCATCCGATCCGGGTTCTGAATTGTAATAGTAAAATAATAATTTACTATAATTCAACTTTTACTTTTATCTTACGTATTTAACGGTTCGCTTATCCACTGTGAATCTGATACTTCTCACTTCTATTACATTACCAATACACATTTTAAATGTCACGTTAGATTAGAGAAGAGGTAGCAAAATCTCAGATCTCACCAAGGGGAGAGGGTGCGTCGTAAAATAGCCAAAATTGCCTCACGTATCTAATTAATTGACGACCTCATACGTCTGACCTCAATAAAATATTTTCAGGTACAGTTAGCGCCAATGCAGAAACACCACCACTCAAGAATGGGAACGATTTGGTCGAGTCAGGGTATTTGATAGCAGTTGGATCCAGAACCTCTAGGTAAGTTTACTAGATACATATACTAATACCATCGCGTCCTTACATCTTTAAAGAGGTTGACGAGGGCAAACATCAATTTGAAAACTTGGGTGAGATCTATGTAGGTACTCTTCAGCTACACATTATCAGACACTTAAATAGACTTTAAGACGTTAGAGCTGCCCCTTGAAATTAAACATTAACGGCTTTACTTATAAATTTATAAGTAGCGTTGAAAAAACGCATTTTTTATTAAATATAGTAATAAATAAAAAAATACGTAAAAATATGTTAAAAAATATTAAACGTCATAAGCGCTTCATAAATTAAAATAACGTCACTTATTACGGTGCAGAACATTATTCCTTTGCGCAGTACTAAATAACGTCATTTAAAGATATGCAGCGTTTATAAGTAAGGCCGTAGAGCTTTGATTTCAAGTTTATATGTCTATATAGAGCGAGAGAGTTACGATTTAAGAAAAGGCGTGAAATTGAAAATTTCGACTAGACTTATTTTTTTTTTTTATCTGACCTAAGCCAAGTTGATATTAAACGGATAGATTCAAATTCAAATTCATTTATTAGCTTAAACATAGGTACAATAAAAGTTAGTAAAAATAAGTTTGTTCTCCTTTGCAGGCATGCTAAAATTATAATTAAAAAAATACACTCAATTAAAATAATCCAATTCATTATGCGACTAAACCTCCATTACTATCTAATTTATACACATAAAAACAACAAATTAAATACAACATACACAACAAATTAAATACAATATACACAACAAATTAGAAGTATGCACAATTTACATAAACTTATCACTAAGATATTCATTAATAGAATAATATCCTTTATTGATGAGGAATTCATAAAGTTTCTTATTATGTGTATTGACGCAATCTGAGTCGAATATGTATTTGTGTAAATGATTATATATAGTCTTGGGGCCATACCAAAGACACTCTTATTAAACAGTGCAGTTTTATGTTTTTTCACACAAATTTTATTGTTATTACGTTTGCTTTTAGTTAACAGATTGTAAAGTTGTAAACAGATTTAAGTTGTTCCTAGTAAATAAAAGAATTTCATATAGATATAAGCATGGAAATATCAAAATATGAAGTTTCTTAAAATATGGTTTACAAGAGTCTATTGCTCGTAGATGACAAACTGATCTTAGGCACTTTTTTTGGGCTCTGAAATGTTTCTCCCTTTTTGTACAATTACCCCAGAACATAACTCCATAGCGCAGTGTCGAGGTCACATATGCGTGGTAAGAAGTAAGCACAACCTTCGACAACATTTGTAAAGCATAGGAATAGTTATTTAATTTAGCACGTACCATCTCGGCTTGCGTTTTCCATTTAAGGTCCGAGTTTGTTTGTAGTCCTAAAAAAATTGTTGTATCAATGTCTTTAATTTGTTTATTGTCATTAAATTTAATATGAAATTTAATTGTTTTATTGTCATTAAATGTCATAACTTGAGTTTTATTAAGATTTATTAAAAGATGATTAAATGTCAATTTATTACATTATTTAAAGTAGTACTCATTTCCAGTTCAAGAGATGTCTGTTTATCACTAACAAAAGTAATAGTGCTGTCATTCATCAAGAGTACCATTGGATGGTCAGTAGCGCTTGGAAGGTCATTCATGTAAATTATAAATAGTAAAGGACCAAGAACGCTTCCTTGAGGAACACTATATTTTACCATACCAACATCAGAAGAATATTTTTTCTCAATTTTTGTAACAGGACAGAGTTTAGTAATTTGAGTAAATTGTGATCTATTCTCAAGGTACGATTGAATGAAACATAGAGCATTACACCTTACTCCATAAGTTTCTAGCTTATAACGTAGTAAAGTGTGATCAACATAGTCGAATGCCTTCGTTAAATCCATAAATATAGAACATACAAATAGCTTTTTATCGCAACTATACATGGCTTTATTGACGAGATTATAAATAGCTAAATTAACCGATTTATTTTTACGAAAACCTACTTGTTCTCCAATCAGAATATTATATTTATCAAAATACTCATATAAAGTACTATGTATGAATTTCTCAAATATTTTCGAAAAACGCAGGTAACGCAACTGGTCAATAGTTAGTCATGCTTTTTCTGTTTTGCTTTTTGAAAAGTAATTTTATTATTGTTACCTTCAGCTTATCAGAGAAAACACCACGTTCAATACATAGGTTTATAATAAAGCAAAGGATAGGAGATATGATATCAGCAACATATTTAATTACTTTGGTTCTTACTCCATCGTATCCTGTGCTGCTGGTGTTTTTTAAGGATTGTATTTATTTGATTATATTTATGTTATTGTGATAGATATATAGATAACACTTTATTGAAGTTCATTTCAGTTCAAATTCATGACTTATTATTAGAAACAACATATCAAGACTAGGGCTAACTAAATAAGTACCTTAGAAGAATAAAATATTGTATGGAAATCTAATTACTCGTTTTAGAGTTACTGTATCACAGATAACTAGTGACGATGGTAACACATGAACTGTGCAATTACAAAGGACTTGCTCCGTAATGAAAACATCACCGTCAGTAGAATCTACGGGGATGCGAATTACTTTAGAAGTCCCCGCTGGTATGATATCTTCATACAAGTTCACATTACATAAGTTGTACATCCGAATAGGGTTCACAGCGGTCCGTGTTAAAAGTTGACCTTGTCTTAAATCGATTCGGGCCTTCGAGTTACTTAGCAAATCTAAACCAATGAGCCCGTCGAACTAATCATAAAACGTGTATGTAAAAAGTTTAATACTATCAGGTTCACTGAACTCTCCAATACACGGTAAAGTAATAGAGTTGTTATTTTTACATGTCGCGTGTGCAAATAAAATTAAAATAGAAATGTGTAATTGAACCGTGTCTTTTGGCCATGAGATATTATATTGCTTTTATATACCTACAACAACGTAAATATATTATTTTTTTTAAATGAATAGATTAAGCCTACCCTAATAGTAATGTTGCAGTGTCCAGCCGGGTTTCTTGTAGTGATTGATTCTCAAGACTTTATAAGTGATGTAGGCTAAGTTAGTTGTAAGAATCAATTCTCTGCAAAGCAATAAAATCTGAAATCTGAAATCGGAAACTTATTTCAGCTTTCCAGATCCAGTCTATATCACTTAGAAAGTCTTGAGAAGCAAGAATCATCAATCAATCAGAAATCTGAAATCTGTATGTTGGTAACTTCGAATGGATCGAAATTGAGAGGACATTCTGAAAAATACTTTTACGGCCTTGGGGCTAATAAAAGAAGCACTATACAGACCTATTCAAACTAGATTCAAACATTGACATCCCTATATTATAATTTAGATATACCTCTTTTTTATCGGAGTTTAGTAAAGTAGTAGATAAAAGGTTTCCACTATTTATCTATATACAATAAAGCGTGCAAGCAGTACTTACTCGTATTATGATTTTTTTCAGGTTTCGAAGAAAACACAAACAGAAACTAACTGTAATATTTTTAGTTTGCATTCTGCTGTTGTTGCTGTGCTTCGCCATAGTGATGACTATTCTATGTGAGTAAATAACCCGCCAACACTATTTTTTAATATATCATATACTAGCTGCGCCCCGCGGTTCTACCCGCATGGTGATGGATGATGATGATGATGAAAAAGTATCCTATGTGTTATTCCAGCACCTCACTTATCTACATACGAAATTTCATTAAAATCCATTTAGTAGTTTTTGCGTGAAAGAGTAACAAACATACATACAAACTTTCGCGTTTATAATATTAGGAGGATTAACATTTGATAGCCATCTCACTTGATGATCAGTGATGATGTGTTCGAAAATAAAAAAATCAACTGTATCCTAACGACAGTTGCCAAAACACACCGTTAGGTGCTTGACGTCAATGGTCCGTCTTCATTCTCAGCATTTGAATGATCAGTTCAATTGATTGAACTACTGAGATATAATTTAAGCAGACATGGTATTGTTCTAACTCAATACGTAGTTTTTATAACTTGGAAATATAATACTCTTAAATTAATTTGCTTTTTATCTTAGAATAACTACCAATAAAAGGTATCTTACAAAACAATGTCTTCTCAATACACGCGCTACAAATTCCTGTGCTGTGTTTACTTGCCTTGTCACGCTAGACACACACACACGAAACATTATATTATCCTCTGGTAAAACGTTTTTCCGTTAAACTTGGGTAGTTTATTAGTAAATATGTGTTCCATACATTGTTTATAAAGTACACATAAATAAAGAACTACTTATTTAAAAATACAAAGAACTAATGATATTTATTATATTGGTTTCAAGTGCAATTTGAAAAATTGAATACCTACTTCCATTGTATTACTTTGGTAAAAATCAGTTATTTTAGTATAACTCAAAAACTATTAAACCGAATATGATTAAATGGGACCACACAGGAAGCACCAGCTTTCAAACAAAAAAAGGACTTTGAGAATCAGTTCACCCTATCCAAAGTTATGAGGTAACAAACATTAAAAAAAAGAAGAAAAAAGCAGTCGAATTGAGTACCTCCTCCTTTTTTTAGAAGTCGGTAGAAAAATACGTGTACTGCTGTACCGATGGCTCAAGTAAAGTAGCCGTAAATGGATTCAATTAAGCGGCTTACATTTAGCGCACGTACTTGGTTTCTATAAATAGTTCTTCTACGTCTAGAACCTAATCTATCAATCAATAACAATTAAACACCACACGATACTAAAAAGAAAATGTTCGGTACGATTTCCAAGTCATGAAGAGTTTGAATATTCTTGCTTGAATACAGGTTGGATACAGAATTGACAGCTTTTGATTTTACCTTTACAATCATCACAAAACAGGTTCTTCAAATGCTCCTGTAGAATAATTAATGTACAATTACAGACGCTCGACAAAAACACCACAAGCCAGTGCGGATATGTGAGAGCAAGGAGTGCTTACGCTCCGCTGCCAATCTAGTCCTATCTATGGACACGACAGCTGATCCTTGTAAGGACTTCTATCAGGTACTTGTATTTCAGCTAAATATATTATTAGTACTAAACTGATTAAATCAGACTCGGACATCGAGGAGTCCGTAAAGCCACTCAATATTTTTTCCATTATTTACCAATTTAAGTCTAGTTTGTAATTTTTGGGATCCTTAACGTGAATTAGAAATACAACTGAGTGGTTTGGACCATCTTCTTCATTAATACCTAGTTTTGTTCTGTTTTATCTTAGAGTTTGTGCTTCACAACTAGTATTTTGTTTTTATATACTTCTGTCCTTCGGAGGGTGATAGATAATGATAGTTTTAGAACAACAGTAGTTAGGACATCCCATAATCGCTCGGGTCTGAACACTCTGACTCTAGAGCTGGTCTAGTCACATGATATATTATGGTACATATCACAGAGCACATAATTGTATAATATTTTATATACGTTTATATTTTGTATACGTTTTTTTAACCACTAACGCCTGCTTTGCGAAATCAAATTCAACTATTTTAGAGAAAAATTACCTATCCTGGGACGAGATTCGAAACCTCGTCTTTTGACAGGTAGGTGGGTTTAACCCTTTATATACCGTAATAATTAAATAAAAGATTAATGAATGCAACGCGCGTAAATTTACGTCAATGGTACTCAAAGGGTGCCCGAACGTTACTTCCTTAATTTTCCTATCAGAGGGTGATTCATACTACTGGTCTCCATACAACGATTAAAAGACTAAAACTCAGACGAGAGAGTCCAATTCAAGCCGCTGGTCAGGTGCCTCCGTAGCTTACGGGTCATAGCACCTGACAGTCGTTAGACGCGGGCTCTAATCCTGTCTTGTCGAGGACATTTTTCTCTAAAACTCCAAAGTTTGAATGTCAATTTTATTCCTCCAGTACGCTTGCGGCAACTGGGCTGACGATCACCCCCGACCGGACGCGTTCTCTTCTTTCGACTGGTTCCGCGCCAAGCAGGTCAAAGTGTACGCTCTAGTCAGGGACTTCCTCAACAAGAACGCTTCTCATCAACCCAAGGCCGTTCTACAGGCTAAGGACATGTTTGCTGCTTGCATGGATACAGGTAGGTAGTTATATTATTTGATAAAAGCAAATTCTACTTCATATTGCAAGATTGCGATAAATCTCAATAAAATGATATACTAATTAGTGACTGGGTGCGTTCTCAACCTCACGATTAACGTCATGTAGACGTGGTACCCTACCCTACCCATGATATCCAGTTACAGTGTGACTTAGAACTTTTGCATTCAAAGTTCTATGTGGCACTGCATTGCGCCCGTCATCGATGCGATATAACTACCTGCTTAGTCCCGTTTGCTCAGAAATTTCACTTTTTACAATGCCCTTCTAATTTTAATATAGTTATGACTACACACTACAACTTCAAGAAACATATCTTATTAAGAAGGACTTGCCCACTTGTAAGCCGGGTGGGCGTAAGGATGTCGGAAAGTGCATGAATTCTTCAATTACGTTCTTTAATCAGTTATAGTGGATTATGTGAGCTCCCTCTCAAAAATTGCGGTACTAAATTTTACCTACTATATATTTTATTTCAGACACGCTGGACAAAAGAGGTCTAAAGCCCATATTCAATGTCCTGGAATCGCTAGATCTCCCTCCATTCCCTACCTATATCAACGTGACCGATGGCTTCGACTATTCAACCTACAGTTTCGACTGGTTAAAGACTGTTATCAAAATAAAGACACAGTTAGGAATGGACGTTATTATTGGATTTGATATATTCACGGATCCTACCAACTCTTCAGTTAGTATAATGGCTATGGGCACCCCAGAAACAATTAATCCATTTCCAAGGTAAGATACCACTATTGATCGGTTTAGTTGGAAGAAATCAAACTACTTAATAATAATTAATTAATTAATAATTGTAATTTATCTATAATATGTATGTATTTAGAAATATATAAGTATGTTTATCAGTTGTCTAGTACCCATAACACAAGCTCTGCTTAGCTTGGGACTAGATGGCGTTGTGTGATAGTTGTGGAATATTTATTTATTTATTATTATTTATTTACTTAGAAGACTTAGAAACTTACGACTGTAAGATAACAGCTAGTGTACAAATAGAATTATGATAGTTGCTGGATAAACGTTTTGAATTTCTCATTAAACCAGATAATTATGATATTAACGATTATGTGCTACCTATAGCTTGTTGACACAGATAATCTTATTTATATTACATACTACACAACACACTTACTTACAGCTTACAACGAAATCCCAAAAGACATCGCCACGATAGCAAAAGAAGCATCAAATTTAAACCCAAACATGATAATATATTTGATGGAAAAAACAATATCAATAATATGCAAAAAGCTCAAGCTTCGGATGATGATGAACACGATGAACAATATAATTTTGTATATGCTCAACTTATGAAAATATTTGTAAGTGAATCTGGACTATTCAAAGACTCAAAACTAACAGAACCCGAATTAGACGAGAATATTATTACCGCTAAGAATGTTTATGTCTCATTCAAAAATGATGTTACTGAGGTAAGCGACTCATTTATATATTCAATGATAATGCGTATTTCAATCTTGCGATTGTTTCCTTTCCATTTATGTGTAAATTCAGATAAAATGCAATATTGTGTTGTACACATGAGTTTTTGTTTATAAATCTTATGACTAAGACTATAAAGATACGAGTATATAGTATGATTTAGTTCAAATTTCCAACTTTGCAAGTTTGAAATACATACGAGTACATACTGCCGATGTTTTAGATATACATGCTGATTATCAACACTTTTGAAGTGCTTGTATTTTCATTAGTATGCTTTTATTATAAAATTTTATCAACTTAATAAAATTTTCTTGATCATACCACGTTGATTTATAAACCTTAATTACAACATTGTAGATTTCAACAGCATTTTGCGTCGTATGACTATGAATGGTAGAATTAGCTTTAGCTTGCGTGCTATTTAGTTTTATTTTTACTGTAAGCTACTACAATGTATTCCAGTTCATAAACATAACATGTTTAATTGTTAGTAAGCTACTAATACTCAATTGGATTTAATTATTTTTTCCCCCACCATGGGACTTATAGTTTTTTTTAATAACTTGTAAATAAATCTATATATTTGTCTTAATAAACTTTATATTCAATTAAAATGATTTTTTTTCTTACAATTTATTTTCTCATACTGTGTAGTGAGCACAGCTGCGAAAGTTTCGTGATCAAAACTTACGTAATTTATTTAACTTAATATAAATATATAATAGGTTTTTTTTACGTTTCGCAAAGAGCAATTCAGGCTTTATACAATCTGCATATTATAGTAAGAGGATTGGTATTAAGATTTTCACCACAATCGCTGTACAGTCAGTTTTGATACTTTATCACGTTAGCATCCTTGAGCCGTATTCCAGAAATGTGCTCAGAAGTGAATACAGGCTTGAGTTCAGATCTAAGTAAATGTTGCATGTCATTAACTGTTAAATATGATCTCAGGTCAAGATTAAGAACTAAGCATCTTCCAATCGCAAACTATGAAGAGTATGTTATGTAGTGCTTATTGCCGTTGCTTTCTCTAACTGTTATTTCACTTTTGCCATACAAATTGAATATCTATATTGTACATTCCAGCTAGAATCAGAAAACAGTACAGATTCTGATGATGACTACCAAAACTTACCACGATATACAGTTCAGGAGATCCAAGCACACACAGATCTAAACGTAGAACAAAATAACGGTACTGCCGTACCTATATGGAAGAGATATTTAGCAGGGATCTTCGATATAACCAATGTTAGTCTTGATTTTGATAATGATAAAGTTCTGGTGTCTGAACCAGATTTGAGATATATGGCGCAAATAGCGGCGTACCTTGCGAAGACTCCTCCTGTCGTAGTGGAGCTTTATATTTGGCTTAAAGTGAGTATCGAAGGTTTGGTATAAAAACTAGTGTGTTACAAATTAATAACATTGGCGTTATGATAATAATATATTATGTAGGTACGTTAAATTCATTACAGGTACCTACGTTATTTTGTCTTTGTAAATTGTTTTAACGTTATTATAAGATTGTGATTAATTCATTTGATAATTTGTTGTGACTATGTTATCAAATTTGATTACTAATCACTAATATTAAATAGATAAATTAATGATTTAACAAGATATTATGTTCTCGCAGGTAGTAGAAGTCATGGCAGTCCACGCAACCTTAGAACTCAGGACACTACTCGATAAAGCATATCAGTTAGAACATCCTCACTACAATCCTGGTTCTAGAAGCTTGCAATGTGCAAATGTGGTTAACGATATGATGGGAATGGCAGTTTCTTACGGAATTGCCGATCCGCATTTCTTTAATGTAACGAAACCTAAGGTTAGTTTTGTTTTAATAGGAAAGGGAAAAGGAAATACTCGTAGTCCCATTCAGAATTTACTTAAGTAATTTTAATGATATCAATAACATCTGGTTTTGGTTCTAATCGATATTTTTTGACTGACCTAAAATACCATTAATATATACGGTAATAAGCTCTTCTAAAAAATCTGCTTTCTAGATAGATACCATGATCTCCGAGCTAAAGAACTCTTTAGCCCATTTAGTTGGACAAGCAAAATGGATGGATGACAACACAAAACTAGCAACCTACCGAAAAATCATTGAAATGAAATCCCTCGTAGGTTTTCCCGACTGGCTTCTCCAAGATGGAAAACTAGACGAACATTACGAAGGAATAGTCATAGGAACTGATAAACATTTGGAAAATATGATAAATATACTGCAAGTGAACATAAAGAAAGGTTTGAATATGTTCAGAAGTCCAAATAATGAAACGTGGGCAACGGAGCCAACGGAAGTCAATGCGTATCATACGTTTCAGCAAAATACTATTAGTGAGTAACCTATAAGTTTAAAATGCAAGCAAAGGAGGATGGTTTTTATATTCTCACTATTATGTTTTATATTTGCAGCTGTTCCTTTAGTTGTTCTTCAGTATCCATTCTTCGATTTGGGACTCGAGTAAGTGTTTTAATAGTATATAAAGCTCCCATAAGTAATTAATGCAATCTCATATCTTCATTATTACCTATGGCATTTTCTTTCCTTTCCAGCTCTCTCGACTATGGATCTTTGGGAACAGTTCTTGGACATGAAATTACTCATGGATTTGACAATTTCGGTAAAGTAGCACCGGACTTATACCACTTGGCTTGCTAATATTTTCATAATTTTAATACTTTTAGATAATGAGGCAAGTATAGGACGAAATACATTTTGTTGTAGACAAGCTAAAATGTTACTTTAAAACAAGCAACATTATGTAAGTTCGTATTTACGCCCTCAATATGTGTCAACATGACGTGACTGTTCAAACAATTGAACTATTTATCATAAAACTGAAATTAATTGTAACATGAAATATCAATATACTATCTTGACAACTATTGCATCTTCATAATTGGCTGTTAAATAGACGATTTAAAAACATTCGTATTACTTCTTAGCACAAGTTGGTCATACCCATTTTTCCGCAGGTCGTTATTTCGACAAGAACGGCAATGCATTACCGTGGTGGTCCAACGAAACGATTGCATCCTTCGAGAACAAGACGCAGTGCTTCGTCGATCAGTACTCCAACTACTACTTACCTGAACTCGACAAACATGTGAGTTATTAAGGACACATCTAAATAGTTACTATACATTATTGAATAAAGCACACGAATGTTGATTTTTCAGTGGGCCTAACACGAATAACTTCGTGACGTAACGTGTCGTTCACGTGCAACAGACAAACTGTCATTTAGCTAGGATATATGTGACACAGATAACTCATAGTTTGTACGTTGCGTTGACGTTTACCTTACGAATACTTTTCGGCAAATTGTTTGTGCAAATATAGTATTATAAAACAGTAACAAAATAAGTAGACACCGTTACGTGCTTATCGGCAGTTTTCTACCAAAAAGTGGCAGCTTGCCAGGCAAGCACTACAAATGCTGTGCCAGCATGATTCATCATCATCTTAGCCGTAGGACGTTCACTGCTGAATACATGCTTCCCCCACGCCTGCATTCAACGTCGTCTTGCGACATTTATCAGGTCGTGTGTCGTCTTGTCGGTGGCTGACCTACGCTGTGCTTCTATACCTACTGCTCATTTTTATACTGGAATATACCTACTTATAATCATCATTTAGTAATTTCAGAAAATATCGACATTACTGAAAAAAATATATACTGTACCTACCTAGGTGAATATACAGCGTGTAACAAAAAGTTGTAGTGATACTGAAAAGTGCATACGTATAAAAAAATTAATCTTCATACAAAGTTTAAAAAAACTATCCGATTTTTTTGGGCCGCCTTATTAGTTCGTTGAGGTCAATACGCTCTGCAACCCCCACGCCACCTATTCAATATTTTTTTTTGTTGTATTCAATCATCTCCGTACACTTACCCTGCATGCACACTCTCCCCGTATCGCAGGGCAGCCCAGGCACTGCTTAGACCTCTTGTTCTACCTAGTTGTACCTAGTCTACGTTCTGGAGGTCGTTGCTGTCTTTCACGTAGTTTATCAGGGATGAACCTGCTTGAGTATTAGAAAAACTTTGGTTACTCACAACACGGAATTTTCACTACTTCCTGAGACGAAGTAGTTAGGTACCAATTGTGTGTGCAGGTCCAAGATTCTGCATGTGTGGTTTTTGTATACCTTTTGTTACATTCGGTATATAATTGTGATCTTCCCCAGGTGGACGGCAAGCAGACTCTGGGCGAAAACATTGCCGACAACGGAGGGGTCAGGGAAGCCTTGGCGGCGCTGAAGGAACACCTTCGCAAGGTCGGAGCAGAGTCCAAGCTCCCAGGATTCGAGAAATATACATCGGAACAAATGTTTTTCTTGTCTTATGGAAATGTAAGTTTCTGACATAATTAATATACATGCCAAGGCTCAAGGATCCTTCTTTGACAGCTCAACAGCTAAACAGGGCTTGGATGGAATTTAGACATCACTGATACTGAGATGAGATCGGTGTCAAATGCAGAGAAAACGTTTACATTTTTCATTGTCTTTTGGAATTACAAGCTAACTTTTTGGAGTATTTCTTATTTGATTTCAACAGACTTCCACAACAGAAAAGGAAGAGGTTCTCAAGTCGATGTGTATTTTTAAGTGTTTGACCTCGTATAACTTTTTAAAGGATAACAAAATCGGACTAAGTACATTCCGATTTTGATATTTTTTTGTTTGCTATACTTCCGAGTTTGTGGCATTTTAATTTCATCATATTCGGTCAAGCTGTTTTTGAGTTACACTTCAATAACTGAAAAGTGTTTTGCCTATCTTGATGATATCATACCCTTATTGACGGTGAATTATAATAAAAAAAAATCATTTTAATTGTAAACATCAATATGAAAAGAATGGCCCCGACTTTCTTGTCGCTTCTTCTCGCGCAGGCTCTATATATTTAAATTATATAATTATAATGAATAATTGACGTTCACAAATGCGTCTTTGATGCCTAAATTGAATAAATGATTTTGACTTTGACTTTGAAAACAGTTACAGATGGCAAGCTATCCACTTTTTAAGTTGAAGAACTTGACACTATTCTGCGCTTATCCTGAACATAATCATTCATTGGTCCTATACGGTATCATCAAGATAATTTGTCTTCCTACCCTAAATAAACTATATAATACTCTAAACTCTCTACAAGTACCGCTTCAAGGCAGAATATCTGATCACTGCAGTTGTACCACTAAGACGGTCTCTTGTAGAAGAGTCCTATTATGAAGAGAGTATACAGTAAGATACCACTTTTTAATATTCATAGAACTATCTATCAGCTAACTAACTTCTTCATTTTCTAGCTGTGGTGCGGCACCAACACTGCAGAGTCATTGAAAGCCGATCTGGAGGACGAACACTCTCCGCAGCAGTTTCGGGTAATGGGGACCTTACAGAACGTCGAGGAGTTCGCCAAAGTCTGGAAATGTCCCAAAGGAAGTACCATGAATCCGGGTAAAAGATGTATTATCTACTAGATGGTATCATCCATGCTACTAGTGAACTTTGACAGTAATTGTTGTACAGTTATAAGGTATATAATGGTCCAATAATGTAGAAATATCAATGATAACATTTCTAAGGTAAGATTCAGGGAACAGTATTAATAATTAAGATATAATATACGTTGCTAACACTCTAATTTTAAGATTAAATAACTTACTAAACATATTTAAAACTTACTAAAATATTAAATAACATAATTAACGAATTAAAAATTAAATAAAATAATAATAATAATAACATTCTAATCTATAAGCCCCATGGTGGGGGGAAAAGTGGCCAAAACGCTGGCGGCATTGCCACGCTGGATGGCAATGCTAAGTTTTTGCCCAAAATAGGCGCCAGCATTTCGGTCACCCGACGCCTCAAACAAACGTTTCGCCAGATCCCTAAACAAGTTGAGAGCGGACGGCCCCCATGGGCCTAAAGTTTCGACCCCAAACGGCATAAACATGTACATTCTGTCTAAATACACATATTTATGACGTTTGAGGTCTTCCGCTTTAGACGCGGCAGCGCCAGCCCGATCAATCGTCCCAGGGAGATGAGACGGCGCCAGTGTGTCCACACATGTAGCATCCCAAACCAGGGGCTGTCCCATCTTCCACGGGACGATAGTCATCCCATCTGGTCTCTTGCGGTCATCCCGCATCAATCCGTTCGGTTCCAAAACTGACGGGACTCCAGCACTGACAAATGCCCGGCGGATGATATCATTCAAGCTGGCGGGCCGCGGTATGCGCCCCGCGCTCTTTACGTTGCTTGAATTCAAATAATGTTTTTAGTACGGCGCAGAACATTTTTTCTATGCGCATTACTAACTAATGTCATTTAAGCTAAACACCCACAGAGGCGAAAGCCGCGAGAAAACGGTCGCGATCCGGGACGGTATTTTTTGTAATGTTCGAATTTGTATGCACCCTGACACATCGCACCCGTCCCGGATGGCTTCCCTGCGTCTCCCGCCTCTGTGGGTGGTAGGGTTTACAAGTAAGCCCGCTTAAGTATATCTAATTAGAAAACCTTACCCCAGTTTTGTGACACAAACTTTTTAAAGATAAAGCAGATTTTCTCAGTCTGCGTCTTAGTATAGAAATGTAATGATAATGTGTATTTCGTGCCATAAGAATAGTTCAAAAATCTGTGAATGTTCTCAAATTACATTCAAAAAGTTATTATAATACTTCACACTAATATTATGAAGGGTAAAGTTTGTGATTGGTTTTTGTACGTATATATGCTACTTTTCACTCTATAATGGAAGGACCAAATTGACGAAATTTGGTAAGGAGGTAGATGAGCTGGATTAACACATAGGATTTTTATCTAACACTTTTTATCATCATCCACGCGGGTGAAACCGCGGGCCACAGCTAGTATGTATATTTATATTTTATAAGTAAAATCTTGAAAGTAGAAAACTCTCCTAGGTACATCAAATTGTTAAAGTTTTGTAGTCACAGTGTAGACCATGTGTAGACTGAACTTGTCAAAGCGAAGCCACACAAAATAAATAACACTTATATAGTTAAAAGAGCTGCATATACATATCGTTATCTATCTATTATCGTTAACTGATCAATTTGATGAGAAATGAACTTTTCGAGACCACTATCCTATATTGTCAATAGAAGTACCCAAATTTTAGGTTTTATATCACGAACTACTTACGAAAGATTTCAAAAACCCTCGAAATTTGTTAAATCTTTATATTTCCTTAGTTCGCAGCGTCATCGAATATAATTCCGTTATCTGGTCCCGTTCTATGACGTGCACTTAAAGGAATTGAACGAGTACAGTCAAAATGCCTAAATATATTATGTTACAGGCTTGGCTTAAATCGCAAACTTCAGTCATACGAAAAAAAGATTAAATGAGTTTAAATTACCGCCACTTAAAACGCGTCGCAAGTATTTTGATTTTATCTGCTTATTTAAGATCATTAATGCCTTAATTGATTCTCCTTCTCTTCTGTACAGTATGGCCTTTATTAATAAACGTTGCGTTAACCTATATATCAGGCGTAACATGCTTTGTCTTGCTTTCACGCGTGACATTTACTGCAAGCGAAAAATTGACAGATAGATGTTTTAACTACTCTGGGTGTAATCCAAGTTTATTAATAAGGCCGTTAAAGTATAAATGCTAAACCTAATTCTCGATACCCATACAGAAATACTTTTGCTATACAAGTGTATAACAACAACACTGCTTACTACAATTCAATAGTAAGGATGTGTCGCCAATATAACGATGTCTAACGGCCGTTTTCAATATTCTATCTATCCACAGTTTTCCTTACTACCGATAGAAATTTGACATAACATCTATACAAATACTGTCAAATATCTATCTCTAGTAAGGTAAACCGACTATAGATAGATTATTGAAAACGGCCATTAGTAGACTGTCATAGCTCTATTGATGTCTTTGATTTTAAATCATCAAAATTTTAAAAAGGTGTAATATCAATTCTTCACAAACACTGAAATAATATTATTTTCTAACTTAATATTATTTTTTTTAAATTTAATTTACCAGTTTCCTTTTTGTCTAAGCATTACCGCTATACCACATATTTTGTTCATGATGTGTACACATGTTTTGGAACAAGAACTAGTTTATAATCTGTGCAGATGTTATTTAAAATTGTATTGGTTTTATTCTGTTTTGTGTGTCTAAATAAATAAATAGATCGTCAAGGTTCAGCATCGTTGCTGCGGTCATGACTTGGATGGGTGGCCCTTAGTGAGATTTTCAACTAAGCGTCTCCGTACTAAGGACACATAAACCTGTTGCTTCTCTTATGACAACAGTCATTAGACTATGTCGGAGGCTTTCAGGCAGCCCGAAAACTTTACACTAGTGCTGCCACTAGCCTATCCACCAAGCTGCACTAGGACCGCTTGGTGGATTATAGTCTACTAGCTGCGCCCCGCGGTTACACCCGCATGGTGATGGATGATGATGATGGTGATGAAAAGTTCCCTATATGTATTAACACTAATCCTTATGAACTAAATTGTAAGCTCAGCGCATTCTAGTCAGAATTAGTTTGTACCTACTTATTGTAAGAATAGATTTATTTTAATGAGATGGTAGCACCCCTGCCTTCAGGGCCGCTGGTCCCGGGTTCGATCGCCGGTCCTGGTCAAACATTTGTGTGCATAAACATGTCTGTTTGACCTGTGTCTGGGTGTGTATATGTATATAAGTATGTATATTTCAGTCATCAGGTTACCATAGTACAGGTTCTGCCTAGTTTGGGACGTGAAGACTATTGTGTGGATGTAAAAAATTAAGTAAATTATATAGTTTTTGTTAATACAGCCTATGTCTCAATAATTGGCCCAGCCGTTTGAGCATGAAGAGTAACAAACATACATACAAACTAACGCGTTTATAAAGAAAATAGGATATTTCTAGTATAATAGAAGAGGAGGATCGAATCCCAACAGTGGGAACGTGATAGTTGATACTTTAATTTATTTCACTTTAGTATCGAATAAGTAGAGTATTATAAGAATGAGTATACATATTATATTTATTTTCTCATGCCGTAACGATTCAATTAGACTGTACTACGGTGGAGTAACGCCTGTAGTGCGAGCATGGGCATCGGTTCGATAAACTTGTCACGTCGATAAAAGGATTTTATCTATCGTATCATGTCTCTTGCATTGATATTACCGCGATAGTTATATTGCGGGCTGTCTTTTATCGATAATTACTGTCATATTTTGTCCTATCGACTATTCATGCTTGCAGCGCCGGATAGGTATAACTTGATGCTGGTTTAGAAAGTACTCGTAGTTTAAACTGTACTGAACAAAAAACTATATATTAGAGACTAATTATGTCCCAATATTCGTAGTGACATTTTCGTAACATTCGTCCATTCGATACATATGAAACTTTTTATTAATTAACCGACAAAATCGTACATTAAGGGACGAAGACGACTACTCGGGTTTTGCGCATATCAGATGGCAGATCTTAAAGGCGAATGTAGCAACTTCTCGGCGGGAACTGCAGACGGCAACGAAACCCGGGTCGACGTATTCGATCCCTAACATAAGTGTAAATAAATAATAGTTTAATATATGTTTTAAATGTTTATCGGGACTTATCACGTATTATAATCAATATTATCAATAATACGTGATAAGTTCCGATAAACATTTAAAACATGTGTTCAAATGGCGAAAGTTTAAAAATTACTAAGAACATGTCCGTGTGTAGTGTTGCCATAGAAAGAAAATATATTACGCTAAAGAATTAAACTCTATGGTTAAACATTGGGATGACTTTAAAAAATAAACAAAAGAAAAACGCGCGTGACACTTACTTGCAACAATTGTTGCGCCGACACTTTGGACCTCAAAAATCCTTGCAGTTTTGTGGCGCGGGCAAACTAGTCGGTATAATATATGTTATTAAATGAACTGAGTTGTAAACTCAGCGCATTCTAGTCAAAATTTGTTTATCCCTAGTTATTGTAAGGATAGGTTTATTTTTAATAATCGTTATTGTACCAATATTTTTCTCGTGTGAAGTGTTTTTCAGCTTTGTACCTACCGATAATTAAGTTATTATGTATTATACTTACTGTGATTATCATATACAATTTTATTTATATATACGCATCTAAATAGACTAGTAGCTCTGCGAACAGTAGACCACGCGACCACAGTCTTATCAGCGGCAGTTTTTCGCAGTCTGAGCTAGCTGCAGGTCATCAAAGTTCAAAAAATTTAGGCTAATTTTTATTTCGACAAGACCTATGACCAAAATTCAAGCGTGGATCCACCGTTGTGGGCACGATGGGCATGCCCACAACCCTAAACGACTTGTGACATCAGACGTCACACTTTCATATTCAACAGACCAATGATATGACGTTTTATTAAATATACAAAACCTGGATATCGATGAAATTATTAACGTTTTCGCGAAAAAGAAACGTAAACTTTTTTTAAAATTAAATTGACATCATTTGATATCCTTTGTACTTAGTTGTTACCAGCGAAATTACAGCGCAAGAACATCTTATATATCCTAGTAAAAAGCGCAGTGCTTTGCCATGCACGGTTTTGAAGTGTTGTACTTAATCAAGTAAAATTCTGAATGGCACAGGACTGTTATGGGCAAGCGTGACGCTTAACATCAGGCGAGCGACTTGATAGTATATCTATCATGAGAGAGTTCATGCTTCGACTCGTACTTTGCTGATTTTCGGGTGGCTGCGACCACAACCTTTTTTGTAGACTGGATCCGCCTGGACCAAAATCTGGCTGAGTGCCATCTGCGCTCGCCAACCGTCCGGTGACGCTGTAAATGCCGGTAGAGGCAAACAGCATTAGTCCGTTCTAAAAAAAAAAAAAAAAAAAAAAAAAAAAATTTATATGTAGTTGATACTACTTACAAAATTTTAGCATTCACCTGCCTCTCAGTATATACCGGTAATATTCGGCATATGCTCTTGCCGAATATTGCCAAAATCCAGTTTTGAAACTTCAAAACCTATAATCTCGACAATCGCTTGACCAATTACGCTCATAAAAATTCCTCTTTACAGCCAGGTACCTAATTGTGTAACAAATTTTATCAAAATTGTTCGGTAAGCAGCACTGCAGCAAATTTCCCCACTTTTTAGGAAAAATAAACCCCTCTCGAAAATATTTGTACACAAAAAAAATTATGCATGCATACCTAGTTTAGTCAAGATTGGTTGAAAAATGTGACCTGTACAGGAAAACTTACATAGCTACAACCTAACAAACATGACGAAAGTCAATTTGGCCAGTTAAAGCAGAGACGCTTCCCTCGCTCGGTCAAAAAACATTATGTTCTATGACAACTAGTTAAGTACGGTGGTAACCGTTACTCATAACTTTACCTATAGCTACGAAGAAATAATAAGTCAGGAACTGTAACTGCGTTAAAAAAATTACCCAATAAAAGTCGAGCTAAATCAATAACATCGTCCACGCCGCTATGACTCAGCTATCATAGTAGGACGTTGCAGCACGCGCGTGAACCAATCCCTGCTTTCCTTCTGAATTTACACCAATCACCGAACATGTCTATTTCTTGTGACATCGGAAGCAATTCGTATTTGGAATCATACGTCGTTTTGGTTTGAAGGGCCACTTTTTGTGTGAAATTTGTTCTGAATTATGCTTCCTGACATTATTTCTTCGTAGACCTATAGAGGCCGATGAATGCAGGTCCGAAGTTGATTTTGTAAAGAAGCTAAGTATAGTTAAGAAATAAATAGTAGGTACATTCCTATAGAATACAATTCTTACCTCTATGTAGTGCCAATTCTACGTATGTTAACATAAACGCTCTCATCTGAATACTGCCGAAAAATTCAGCCGTTCAGTAGCCGTTATAAAATAAAACAAACAATAGAACATCGATTTAGTTTATTGATACAAAAATACATAGACATGAATATATAATTTACATTTTAATGGTACGAGTACGAAGGGTGGGACGAAATGGTGTTGTACACTACAGACTTGCCGTACCCACCTAACCCCCCATACGCAGCATACGCACCATACCCGCCATACCCAATACCGTTTGAGATACCGGTCACTGGGTATCCACTGGCGTATCCTCCTGAATACCCGGTGGAGTACGCGCCCGAGTATCCAATGGAATGAGAAACTGGGACTGTTCCAACGGTAGATATAGATGGAGCTGCCACTGTCGCTACAGCTGGACCCGTGTGGTACGGAACTGCTACATTTCTCTCTATATACACGGGATGTGGAACAGCCACTGGCCGGTCCACAGGAACCGGTACATTTACAGGTCTGTCCACATAAACCGGGTGCGGAACATTCACCTGCTTCTCAATGTATACCGGTCTGTCAACCGGTACTTGCTTCTCAACTGTCACAGGATACGGAGCTGGGACAGAAACGGGCACCTTAACAGGATATGGCACACGCTTTTCGTAATACACGGGGACATGCTTCGTGACCTCAACAGGGACCTTCTGCACGACGGGGTATGGCACAGGCCGGTCTACTGTGACCGGGTAGGGGACTTTAACGGGATACGGGACCTGACGGTCTACTGGTACGGGTACATTCACTTGAACGGGAACTTGAACGTTGTGGGTGACGGTGCGGGTGATGTAGCGTGGGACCTCTTGGCGTAAGATTACGGGGTTCGGCTCGATGCCAACTGATGTTTGAACTGATGGAGGTGGAAGCGACACTGCTGGTGCTGATACAGCCACTGGAGCTGCCGATACGCCTATAGAAGGACCTGATACGCCTATAGAGCCACCTGATACGCCTATAGAGCCACCTGATACGCCTATAGGGCCACCTGATACGCCTATAGAGCTACCTGATACGCCTATAGAGCCACCTGATACGCCTATAGAGCCACCTGAATAGCCAATGGGAGCAGCAGACACTACAGGTGATGCCGACACTGACAATGCTGGTCCTGACGCGTATCCAATAGATGATCCAAACGATGACGGTCCGTAACCGCTGAACCCATGATCATACTCCAGGGAACCACCATAAGACGACCCAATGGAGGACACATCACGCTTCACGCCTTTATCCGAGGACAACTCTTTGATGCCATCGCCTTTCAGTAGCTTGGATACACGTGGTTTCTCGACGACCTCTCGTGCTATTGAAAGACTGCTCGCAGCAAGCAGCACCTGAAAACAAAACATCAGCTACAGGGGCACTGTTTGGATTCAACCTTACGATGTCAATGACGTCAAAGTAGCGTTTCTGATAATCTCATGTGATTTTATGTTCATTCTTCTGCATAATTATACTAAATGAGCCTTATTATCTAAGCAATAGTAAACTTGTAGGATATAAGTTTTTAATTTTCTTAATTGTTATTGTAAATTTTCTTAATACATATTAAGAATATTTCAGTAAAAACTTATCAAAATCCAAGCTGTTAAAAAGATAAAACAAAACACAAAAGTAAAATGCGTTTTTGTAATAATGATGGTCACCGAATATTAGTTCAATGGTTGATCACAGTTGCATTGTGTACTTCTCAAAATGCTAGGTAGGATAATTGTGTTTTAATTTGTAATGAAAGGCGCCGTAGGTACGATATTAAAATATGCATTAAAACCAAATATACATAACGGATACAAGTTTTGACTGAAATATTATGGGCTGATCTTAAACAGATATATATTCATTCCAGTAAGAGCCGTACGATTCTCTAAGAGCAAACATAATTGCATCTTTGACAACATTCGTGAAACAAATGATGAGATGACAAGAAACGTTGGAAAGCAACTGTATGTACAAGGGCGATATCTCATAAAGTATTTGACATCGGTGAGCTCGTCGACGAATCATTACAGAATGGCTGGCTGTTCCGATTACTATCTTACTAACACCGAATATAGTAATATTCGTATATTATATAGCAGTAGTATATTACATGGTATATATACACCGAATTGTTTATTTTTAATATTGCCCTTTTGTTAAAAAAAGAAACCTACAAATCAAGCTCAAATGAATTATTTTCACGTTTAAAGGCCTATTCAGACCTGAGCGTTATTCGCTACCGCTGTGGGTAGCGAAAAATACCACGCGGAACTCGATGGGTAAATAGTATGAAGTTCCATAACTGCAGCGAAACTTGTACCGCCTAGTGAGGCGGTATTTTCTCTTATTTGGCGAAACTAGTTCCGTCGCCCCGCTAACCGTTGCCAAGGAATATCTCTACCGCGCGCGGTAGCGATATCCGCTTTGGTGTGAACAGTGAAATGAACGCATACCCTTTCGAATTTCTCTATCGCACGCGGTAACGCCAAAATATTCCACTTCTGGCAAGCTGTCACTCTGCCACCCATAAAATGTAATATTTGTAGTACCTAAGTAGAAAAATTGTAAACATCTATATAAAGAATGGCCCCGAGTTTCTGGCCGCTTCTTCTCGGTAGGCTCTATATATTTTGGAACGCGGCGGTAGAGTCTTTAAAGTACATTATAATGAAAAATGCACTTTTATAAGTGCGTCTTTGATACCTTAATTGAATAAATGATTTTTACTTATGACTTGATTTTGACTTTATTTCACTTGAATTTGAACATAGTTATAATTTTTAGTTTTCGGCTGCGTTGCTGAACGTTACAGGTAAGCTAGTAAAAAAATTCAAATTCCGTCGACAATTGATACGGTCCACATAAAGATATTCGGTTGGCGCAAACAGACATAGATCTACATTGTTTACATGCCAATCTAACCAAGCGACAGATAAAGAGCTATCGATTCACACATATTACGCACCCATATGAGAAGGCTGTATAAGGCTGTACATGTGGAGCAAGGCTATCCAGTCGGACGGAACCACAGGCGGGTCAACTAGTCTGGTCACATATAAAACTATCATACCTCTGTTATATCCGCCTAAACTAAATATAAGCTTGCGAAAGGCTGTGACATGTTACATACAAGTCAATCTAAGTTCACAATTACCTTTTTATATAATTGACTAGCTGCGCTCCTAGTGATGGATGATAATGATGAATCAAAATTTGTAGCCTATGTTACTGAGGGATAATGTAGCATTTTAATGGTGAAAGAATTTTTGAAATCGGTCTAGTAGTTTTTGAATTTATTCGTTTCAATACATATACAAAAATACAAATCTTTCTTTTTTACAATATCATATAGTATACTAGCTGCGCTTCGTGGTTTCACCCACGTGGTGATGATGATTGCTCAATCAAAATATATGGCCTATGTTCGTCAGGGATATTTTTTTCTAATCGGTCCTGTAGGTAGTTTCGGAGCTTATTCAATTGAAACCAATCTTTTCTCATTATAATATTTAATGTGATGAATACATGAGAAAAAAATCACTGAAATCGGACAATGTTAAGAGGTAGAAAAGAGTTATTTCTTTTAGTATGAAAGTATGCAACTATGCAATCCTCTTAAGGGAGGCAAGTGAATGGAAGCATGACATTTGACCAGTACAATTTGAAAATTTAATACCGACTTCCATTCTATTCAGTTATTGGAGCGTAACTTAAAAAGTACTGGACCGAATTTGATGAAATTTGAATGGGACCACACGGGAGCACCGCTTTGAAACAAAAAGAAAAAGAGGAGAATTTTGAGAATCGGTTCACCCTATCGAGAGTTATGAGGTAACAAACATAAAAAATACGGTCGAATTGAGTACCTCCTCCTTTTTGGAAGTCGGTAGAAAAGTTGAAAAGAAATCAAAAATCTAGACAACACTGTCCTGACTTAAACCCAAATTATGTGATGGACAGCAGTGATGCGTAATAAGAATACCTATCTTGATGAAATATATCTTGACAATTAATGGGTATGGTTTCAGACGTTATCGGCCGAACGGCGTTATTCGTGCTTGCGAATTTCGTCGCTGCTTGTGGATGTGATATTCGCTGGCTTTTTTTCTAAAGTTCTTACATAAGAGACTCAAACTTTATAGTGTGCAGATAAATTTGCACGCTTTCACATTACTCCATTGGACCCATTATCCAATGGCTACTTGCCAACCCTAGTTGCCAGACACAAAATGTTTTTCGTGTTTACCTCGTCAATCGTCCAAATAGTTTTATGCATCCATCACTTTCCTAGAACGTGACTTAGGCAGAATAGGGTTACAGGACTTAATGACAGATGAAAGGTGCAAGTTGGTAGCCGGCTACACGTAGCAGCAGCAGATGACGTGTGGTCGCTTCATGTCGCCACGACACGTCGTCGCTTCACGTCGCTGCAGTCATGATTTCGAACACGACTGCAGACGGCAACTGCACATGGCATCAACTATTTGAAAAGCGATACGAAAAGTTTGGTTTGAAAGCTTTTCAGTTGTTTTACTAGGTAGGTATGTACCCGCGAGCGGCACTATTGATCTGCGGTCGAGCGACAGTCTCGTCTGCCGCTCAACGACGCGACGCTAGCTTCGTGTCGCTAACTACGAAATACAGAGTAACCAGTAGTGTCGCTGCGACACGTCGTTTGCTGCAGCTTCATGTAGCCGGCTACCAACTTGAAACTTAATTTATGTGACTGTGGCTTCACGTTGACTACTTGAATAACAATCTCGCTTGACACAATTATAAATAATTTCGTAAATAACCTAATGTACAAAAGAGTCGGAAAAAACAGAAATTTTGGATTTTTCATGGAACAAAAATTTAACAGTTAATAGTTAAAACTATCGAGAGTGTCAATCTTACTGTAATTCACGTTGTTAAATTTTAAAAAAAGAAGTTTGTCCGCCTGTTTTCTGTTATACTCAAAGCCATAAATATTTAGTAAGCTCGTTGGGTCAATGGAATAATTACATTATTTACTCGTCATACTTTACAATTCTGCTTATTACTAACTAGCTGATCTCCGGGGTTTCACCCGCGCGGTGATGGATGATGATGATGATGATGATGATGAATCTTGTATAGCCTATGTTACTCAGGGTGAATGTAGCTTTCCAATGGTGAAAGAATTTATGAAATCGTTTCAGTACTTTTTGAGCCAATTCGTTACAAACTACAAATATTTTCTCTTTATAATATTAGTATATATATAAACACGAGAGTTTGTATGATGCTTGTTACTCTTTTATGCAAAAACTACTGAACGAATTTTAATGACATTTGGTAGGTATGTAAGTATGATGCACTGGAATAACTTATAGGATACTTTGTCATCATCATCACCACCACGCGGGAGCAACCGCAGGGCGCAGCTAGTTTATTATAAACATAAAATATAATTTTTAAGTTGCATCTGGTGGCATCGGTGAGACATTAGCAATAAGTATAATAATATTGTTCTTTAGGAACATAGGTATGCATACTGACCATAAAAATGTTTCGTTTTGTATAACAAAGTAAACACTGATATAACCAAGTCCGTATCGAATATCTAATAACAGAGGAATAACCAATAAATAACTCACTCGTGATAATTCCGAACCAACTCAACTGTGAGGCTGAAATTAACAATCGTTACATATACGTAAAAAAGTTAATGGAAGACGATTGAACTGATTACAAAATTACGGCATGTATGTTTAGTTATAACAAAACGCAACTCGGTATTTAGGTAATAAATTGTGTTATCAGAGGTCCCACTATGTATGCATAATTATTCGAGGAGAATTTTTCAGTTTAAATGTGTGAAACTAGGAAAATTCTACAGAAAATCTAATCAAGATGAGTCAAGATTATCAATCAAGATTGAAAAATGTAAATATGTTAGCTGATCTATCATTCTCTGCTGGATTTTTTGTTTTTATTGAATGAAAGGATAACTTTTTTGTATGTCAATTCTGAACTTTTTTGTAGGTCTTTTCTCACTCAGAGGTCACTTTTTTCGAATTTTCTTTCGGAAAGAGTTCGTCGTGGCTGCTGGTTCGGAAAACATTATTGTTTAGCACCTTTTCTAAATGCGAAAGTGAGTTTGTTTGTTTATTTGTTTGTTTGTTACGCTTTCAGCTGGACGGATCTCGTTTCTCCTTCAACCGTATATCTCCACAAGTTTCTCAGAATATAAACGATCTTGGCAGACAGTCAGATAAACAGAAGACGGACAGTAGAGTGATCCTTTATAGGTTCCTTTCTCCTCTTGTAATGCGATGCCCAAAAAAAGTTCGTTTTATCTATGGACTTATTATATTTACCCCCTATTGGAAGATTGTATTTTCGATACATAAATCCTTGTAGCATGAAATATGTACATATTCAGATTGTAAATGAAGACTCAACGGAAATAACTTTTCGAAAATTAAGTGTAATTCATATTCTTATAAGGAATTATTCTTACCATCAAAACTGGGATCGGTGACATGTTTGAGTTTGTACTATTGCTAATATGAGATCACAAATCACATAACTTTAATACGAAATATCGACCAACTCACTTGCTACTTCCAGTCGATATGTGATCGAGACAGAGTGCACCAGTTTATATATAGTCAAGTGTTGCATTGGTCCTGGCGTGCGTACCCATGCACAGAAACGAATGTTCATATATATTTCACATATAATATGTACTAACCCGTGTACTAGTTAAAATCTCAATTAACATCTTTTGCTCAAGAAAAGGAGTAAGCTGAAAACCAGCCCTGCGTGGACAACCAGGTTTATGCAGTACAGTGCTGAGCTTATTGTCATTTAATTTTAATTGTATTTCCTATTGTTATCATGTTTTGTACTAATATGTTATTTTCATGGCAATATTATATATTTTTCTATTGTATTCTATACATTAAAATAAATTAAATTAAATGTACTGACAAATATATATGATTAAAAACCGTAAATTCAATGCGTTGATGGAATATTAATTAGATGCCTGAATGCATTGAAGCTGAAATATCCGGGGTCGTCTCGAATAATTGGATTTATTTTGTGTGTGTGTGTGTCTGTATGTCTTGGTTTTTATGTTGTTAGGAAACAGTACAAGCACGAAGCCCACCTGATGTTAAGTAGTAACCTCTGCCTAGAACAGATGCCTTTCGTTACAAGTTACCTTTGTTGACATTTATAGAAGTATAGGTACTGACATATTATTAATTATTAGAATTGAATGTTGTTAAAATTGTAATTATTTGTTTTGACATTTTATAAATAATTTTATTGAAATGAATGCCTTAATAAATACTTTTGTATACTAGTGTATACGGCTGGTTTAGTTTGACTTGTAATGAATATTTACCAATAAATAACTTTGACTTTGACTTTGAACTGCACTGCGCCCGTTACTCTGAAACATTAAGCAGTTAAAATAAGTATGAAACTGCGGGACCGATTTTAATGGGACTTTCATCGGCAGATAGTTGATATTACTTAGACCATCATTGTATTTCATCATCATCTTCATCATCCATCACCACATGGGTGAAACCGCAGGGTGCAGCAAAATTTGGTGACGTATAACGTACAGTTTCACATTATTCATATACGGCATCTATATACATATATATATATGAACCCCTATTTCTCCTGGTCAGGCTATAACTTGAGAACGGATGGAACAATCTAATTAATAATTTTTTGTTATGTTAATTATTGTCCCCATTTTTTTTTAATTTTGCTTATGAAAGAAAAATCAACAAAAAATGGGGGGTTATGGCGAGGCCGAAGGCCGAGCCTACTACGCGAACGAAGTCGCGGGCAGTCGCTAGTTATTAATCAACTTGGCTACTTGGCTGCACCCGGAGGACACATACATCTGTCAATTTTTCACTTACAGTAAATGTCTCGCGTGAAAGCAAGACACAGCAAGTTACTCTTATATGATCTACGTGTACGCAACGTTTATAAAGACCTTATTAGTTATAAAAATCTAAATTTGTCTCTTAAGCCCTAAGGAAGTATATGCGTAGGTATGTGTAGTACTTATACATACGCTGTATTTACATTTACAGATCATAACATACAGATAATTAACTGTACTTCTTAGTCTTGATCGTTTCCTCTAGACTGAGGGTGACCACCATAGACGGCCTTCTGGACTATGTTTCGCCAAGTATTGCGGCATTCGGCTTGTCACAAAGCAGATGATACTTTTGCCTTTGTTATCTCTTTGACAACGTCAGTCCACCTGGTGGGAGATCTTCCACGAGTCCGTTTTCCTTCCACGTGACCCACAACAATGAGTTTTTGTAAGTTGTTAGCGTCTCTTCTGGCCACATGTCTGAAGTATTGTAAGAGTCGCTGCTAACTGTTTTATCTTCGTAATAAACGACGAGAAAAGGAAGTCATGGGGCAGATGGAAAGCATACCCGCCTGCGACAGTGCCATCTAGAAGAGCTTTAAGTCGAAATTTGACGTTGTTTTGATGAAGCTGCACCTCGTCACCTTATGAAATTAGCTTTTAAGGCACTTGCTTCAGTATCTTTTAAATTTTAACTTACAAGCACAAAAGACGTTCTATTTAGCAAGGCGGATTTCCTCGCCTGTTATGATATGAGTAGCACCCGAAGTTGTTTAACACTGTTCTCCAACGTTGAAAATGTTATTATATAATATTGCTAGCTGCGCCCCGCGGTTTCACTCACGTGGTGATGGATGATGATGAAAAGTATCATATGTGCTTCCCCGGGATATAATCTATTACCTAACTAAATTTGATTACGATCCGTTCAGCCGTTACGGCGTTAAGGTAACAAACAGACAGAGAGACGGAGTTTTTTTAATATAAGAAAGAAAGAAAGAAAGAAAGAAAGAAAGAAAAATAAAGAAAGAAAGAAAGAAAATATTCATTGCCAAAAAAACATAGTAACATAACAAAAAACACATTTAAAACATCAGGATTTAACCTTAATAATGGTTAATAACCTGTTTTATGGCAATAGGAGTACGCTCAGCACTGAACTGTGTTAGCATTTCGCTAACGCAAGGCTGGTTTTCAGCGCAATCCTTTGCTCGAATAAAGATCTTAATCGAGAATACAGACAAGCGGGTAAAATAACACATAATATTAAATGACATAAGAACAGCGTATGTATTTGATTGTAAAGCAAGGTTTCAATATCTATCATAGATTTATAGATAGCCATAATCTGTTAAGACGTTCTTACACAAAGCACTAAAATAATCGTACAACAATTGAATCGCTGGAAGAATAAAGTGTTAGGGTGCGATGTGGTGTGCGAGGGTGTGTGTGCGTGTGTGTGTGTGTGTGTGTGAATGTTTGTATGTTTGGATACGAGTGTTTATGTGAACGTTGTATGCATACGTTGCTATTTTATCTTCTTATTTTAAATGTTGCTTCAAATTGTTTTATACCGATCAACTAATATTGTCTTATATTTAAGTTTATATAGAGCATAACTAATCTTCCTCCGCATTGGCGGGGGAAGATTATTCCAAATTTTAGACGCGCTATATTTGAAGCAACCCTTATATCTAGTGGTCTTGTGTTTAGGTATAGAGAGATTGAGCAGGGATCTGAAACGAGTGTTGGCAGAGTGAATGTCCTTTATAAAAACAAGTTTATCAAAAAGATATTAGGGCTTTTTACTCCAAATAACTTTATGTGTCAAACAAGCCAAATGAAGTTCTCTTCTAGCTTTCATATTAAGTATGTTTTTCATCACGAGGTAAGGAGTAATATAGTCTTTTTTAGGTATGCTAAAACAGTATCTTGCACATGCGTTTTGCACTCTTTGTATGGCATTACTTGTTTTAGCATACAGCCTCGGTCCGTAAACAGCACCACAATAATTTAAAGGGGATAATACTAAAAGGTAACATAATAATATTCTTAGCTCTTCTGATAGATATCTCCTTATTCCATACAAAACTGTTAATTTATAGAGTTCTATTTTAATTTTTTCACTCACGTGCTGCACAAATCTCATCTCGTTGTCAAAAATAAGACCTAATTTCCTAGCATGGGACTCTATCGGTATATTCACACCTTTTATTGATAACATTGGGGTTTGGCGAGTGACATTACAAATTTGACTCCGAGTCCCAACAAAAATCACTTTCGATTTTGATGGATTCAAAATAAGGGAGTTTCGCGTGGCCCAATTAGATATTTCATTTAAGTCAAAATTAATCAAAGCCATGGCTTCTGAAGTATTATCAGATTTGAACGAATAATAAATCTGAGTATCATCTGCATATAAATAATATTTACTAGTTTTAATATATTTCGGCATGTCAGCGGTGAAAATAGAAAACAGTATTGGGCTCAAGATTGATCCCTGTGGGACTCCTCTTCTTCATTTATCGACACTAGAAACCTTCTTAATTCCGTTAATCGAATCTATTTCCACATACTGTTCTCGATTTGTAAGAAAAGTTTCGAACCATTTGTAAGTTTTGTCCGAAAATATAAGTAGTACCTTACCGTAATATGGAATACCTTATAACATCAGCTATCTGCCGGGGCCAGCTCCGTTAAAATCGGTTAAGCCGTTTCGGAAATTAGCCGGAATAAACATACAGACGGACAAAATTTTTTAAATTGACTTTTTTATGTTTTTCGTATATAGGTACTTTTATATGCATTTAGTGAAAAGCTGTTACTTGGGAATTAAAAACAGACACTTCAATTTTATTTATCTGGATAAGATATATAGATATTAAATGCTGGTGTAGGCTTAAATATTAGTTTTATGCTCGACTTGGCGGATTTATTTTATTAATAGGGATAATTTTATTTTTAAGTTTGTATAATTGTATTTAGTGGTTGTTTAAAATGTAAATAAAAGTTAATTAGGTATGTTATGCGAACATGTTTAGTTGTGTTTTTAGGTTTTACACCGTAGTCGAGAGTCGAGTCGAGTAGGAGGAATGAGGACGATAGACATAGGTCTATGTACCTAGTACATTTATATGATAAATTACATTAATGGAATATTGTCGTTTTTTGTAATCTAATATTAATTATGCGTGAGGGGGCACAGTTCAACAATATTCCTTCCACCATTGGGTTGCGAATTGTACGAGACGCGGAAAACCCGCATTACTAGGTGGTATAGGCCTCTTGATTTAGAGGCCGTCTTTGTTGGTACTGCAGCAGCGCCAGATATGCAATAGTTCGCAAGTAGTGGTAGTGTGATGGGCACTGTAACAAGTGAAATTACTGGGCGAAGGGAATCAAAAACGTGACGTGCACAGTGCAATGTTAGCCAACACTACTATTTCAAGCTCTGAGTGGCACTGCAACTGTTATGGGAAAGATTACCATCAGACGCACAACTTGCCTGTCTTTGTCACATAATTACATTCCTAAATTATTTATTTTTTAAAATGGTAATACGATCTATTTATAATATATATATAGTTTAGTGGATGAAATTTTAAATGATATGATACTGGAGGGCTTTTACCTAGGAATAAATCATAGGCTACTTTAACCCCAATCAAACGGGTAGTTTCCGACGGATCGCGATAATCTTATACCACGTTGACGAACCATGAGCTAGCAATATAAATCTCAAGTATCAAGATTTAACCGTTTAGAAACAGCCTTAGCTAACTTCAAGATATATTATGTACCATACTCACATATATGGATTATAAACGTGTCCCTCCAGCCATTTACGTAAATCTTAAAAACTACCTACGAGTATAATGTAAGCAATAAATTAACAGATTTTTTAAATCTACGAGTAAACACGTTAGTTTATGCATAAGGAACATATCTTCTTATGGTATTTGTAACTGATTAAAATTTCTAATTCTAAATGGTAAGTCACGTCGGTTTCATAATATCCAGTTGATTTGAATATCGGGATCGAATTCTAATTAATATAACATTATGTCTTAAGTTAGGTACCATTTTTAGTGACGAATACCTAACTAGTAAATAAAAAGTCTAAATTGGTTACTAGGTTTTAAAAACATTTTATTATATCTAACAAATACGAAATCTTTCGAGCACTATTAAAATATTTAAATTTAATCTAAGAAAAGTGATGCAAAAAGTCTACTATAATATCAATGAATATTTGAGTGATCGTTTTAATTGATTCATATTTACTTACTTAATTTATTATATTTGAAATTAATTTGAATTAAGACGTATTATTATTTTTTGACATTTTTATATGTGTATGACTGTATTATAATTACATATAATTAATTCTGAGTATAATAATATTTGAATGTTGTAAAATAACTTTAAATAATTGAGAATGATAATTAATAATAATAATAATAATGTTCACCATTGATGGTGGCTCGTATGGGGGGCCCGTTTAGTGGGTGGCAAGTCACCACCTGCTTAAACATTTTAAGATGAAACTGAAATTGGCAGGTGCCGTAGTCTCGTCCATAGCCCACTATCTCCCTTATCACTAATAAGTTCATATCAATAGCCTTGTCATTTACCCAATACAGTAGATATTGAGTTGTTTGTGTTTATCATTGTTTTCTCATAAATCGAGGGCATGACTCCTTTCACGGCTTTTCTCTAACTCTCGTGGTTTAAGATTGGGCATCACCGCCCTTTTAAAAAACCACCCTGATATTATGCACAGTACATAAATATAATCGAAGCAGTATTACTATCATCTTTGAATAATCCCGTGCACGAGCCAAAAAGGTTGAACATTTGAAGATTGAACATTTAAAGTATTCTTGCCATTTTACCCATTTTTGTAATAGCTATACCATGTTAATAGGGGTTGTTCAGTATTCAATAATGTTAATAGTAAAAAGTGCATACATGGCAATATTTGTAATGGCAATAATTTTAAATTCCCGCCTAAAAAGCATTTTTTGACACTTCGAAGTGTCATACGAGTTGAACCATTGTCGTTACACAGTACAGTTCGGTTTTCGAATCTGCCTTTTTTCGTGATAAACCTCCGCGTCGTTAATCCATTAAAATTGCTCTCGAGCTCGCTTGCCTAGTCGTAGAGGCAGAGCCATCTCATATCTCCGCGCAGGAGTGAAATTCCATAACTTCAGTGAGGCGCCGAATCCATCAAACTTCGGTGGCACCCGATTGTCAGCGGGCTACTACACTACACTGCATGACCGCCGCTGCTACGGGTAACGTAAGGACATATAGGTGAAAGGGCGCCCTAGTAGCTTTTCGTCTTACATCCCTAGGCAGGCTTAGAATTCCTATCGGTGAGTCTCTCTTTTTTCGTCATACTAATTCTCGAAAACTCTAAGTATAACCTACAGTCCACTATAAATCTCGCACATTATTTTGGTCTTCGAACCGTATCTAGTGAACAGTGCCTGTTTTTTCGTTAAATTTTCGTGTATAAGTATGTAAATTACCCTAATTACATTTACCGTAATTTTTGTTAATTCCGAGGGTGACATGCAAATCGCAACTTTTTTCTATGAAGGTCAGTCATATATTTTCTCGCAAACATTCGGTATAAATTATTCATTCATTCTATTCTTTTGTCATTTCTTTTAAGATTTATAGATAGTATAGACACCTCTCGACATCAAACTGTACTGAGTAACTGTCTTATTTGCTCTTTTGCATTCACTCATATTTTGTACACACTGGTCTGTGGAACCAGTCATATTTCTCGTCTATCGTTCGATTGTGCTCCGTTCTGGTGTATAAACAATAAACATTGCAATAACCTCAAATAATTTTCGTTGTCAAGTTTGCAATTTGTTTGTGTTATAGTGTAATCAGTGATATAAATATGAGTGACTGTGAAATGCCATCGTTAGCACAAGTTGACATGAATCGCACGGCGAGAGACTATGCAATAATGCGCTTGGAATACTTTGCCGATTGCGACTGTGTTTCAATTAGCTTACAAGATTTGCATGAAATAGAAAACCAATTTCACGATGCTCAAGTCAGAATTCTTGCCCATCTCGATAAGATGTCGCGTAAGGACGAAATGTGTGTGACCTTTCACTTTGAAGAAACTGTTGGGAAAGTGAAAGCGCGAATATTAACAGCTGAGCCCAAATGTAAAATACCAGCGATAGACCAAGTGAAGGCACAGTTGCCAAAGATAAACATTAGACCATTTGATGGAAAATTAGAAAATTGGGTATCATTCATCGGGCTGTTTAATTCACTAATTCATACAAGAAATATAAGTGATGTAGAAAAACTGCATTATTTAATGGTAAGTTTAGAAGGTAAAGCTTTAGAATTGATAAAAAATTTCCCTCTCACAGAGAAGAACTACAAGGATGCTTATGAATTGTTGCATAAACACTTTGACAATAAAAGGCACATAGCAACTAATTATTATGAAAAATTAATAAATTGCGAACCTATAAAAACAAAAAGTGCTTCAGAACTTGAGAGGTTGCATAGAGTATTTTCTGAAAATTTGGCAGTGTTAGAAAAGTATTCCCTGCCAGATGCTAACTTCATGTTATTTCATTTACTTTGGACAAAGCTAGATAGGTCAACCCGGGAAGCATTTCAACTTGATTATAATAGTGATGAAATTCCTAGGTACACTGAAGTACAAGATTTTATTGAAAAACAATATAAGGCCTTACAAATGTCAAATGTAACTGTCAATAATAAACAAACTGTTGTTTCAAAAAATTATCAAAGTAAGTCAAAGGCATCCCTGGTAGTTGCAGATTCTACATATTGTGTTTTTTGTTCTCGCAAGCACCACAGCCTCACATCATGTGAAGGCTTTCTAAAATTAGATCCAACCTCTCGTTTCAATTTTATAAAACAAAAGGGTCTTTGTATTTTATGTTTTTCCAACTCCCATAGAGTAAAGGCTTGTAAAGCATCGTTTCGTTGCAACATGTGTAATTATTCTCATAACTCACTGCTCCATTTAGAAAAACCTACTCAGCCAATACTACCTCAGGCATGTGATAACAAAAGTGGCCAGGATAATAAAAATGTGGTGCTGACATCGGTGAGTAATGGTAGCACAATACTCTTTTCTACGGCTAAAGTGTTAGTACGTGATAGCACTGGCAACTTTCAACCAGTTAGAGCCCTTCTGGACTCTGCGAGTGCATGTAATTTCATTAGTAAGGATTGTGCTACACGGTTGGGACTCGACATCAACCAAAACTGTCAGTTGGTGAGTGGTATTGGTCACTCAGCTGCTGAACCTCTTGGCTCACTTGTATGTGAGATGAAACCTATAAATAAAAATTTATTGTCAAATTTTAAATTTGAAGCTTTAATTTTGTCATCGATTTGTGCAGACCAACCTTCTCGTTTTATAAATTCATCGAATTGGTCCCACATAAAACATCTGGATCTTGCTGACCCGGAATTTGCAAAACCAGGCCCAGTAGACATGTTGCTTGATGCAAGTATTTTCGTTTCGTGTTTGTTACCTGGGATCAAACGTGGTCGACCAGGACAACCTGTTGCATTAAACACATATCTAGGATGGGTTTTGATGGGTGCTTGTGATGGAACTGGTCCATTACAATTTTCTCGTTCTCGTGGCACTCCACAAAATTGTTTTTTCGTTACTAATGCAACATTGGATGAATCTCTCAAGAAATTTTGGGAAATTGAAGAAGTGAATCCTAAATCAACATTTTTGTCAAAAAAGGATGAACTTTGTGAAAAATATTTTGTCGAAAATCATTCTCGCAATGAAGATGGTAGATTTGTCGTACCTCTACCTTTTGTTGAGGTGGAAAATAAACCAATTTTCCATAACTCTCGTGATATTGCTCTTCGGAGGTTTTCAGCTATCGAACGGCGTCTACAGATGAATCCTGAATATAAAGAGGCTTACATTTCGTTTATGGAAGATTATAAAGCCCGTGGTCACCTTGAAGAGGTAGAGCCCCCCTCTACTAAGGATGGAAACTTTTTTTACATACCGCATCACGGTATCCTGAGGCCTGATTCGGTCAGTACTCCGCTGCGCGTGGTGTTTGACGCTAGTGCTAAGGATGCTTCAGGAATATCTCTAAATGATGTTCTGATGCCTGGACCAAAACTACAAACTAACATCTTTGATGTTTTGTTACGCTTTCGATGGCATGCGGTAGTATTTACTGGTGATATTCAACAGATGTATAGACAAATTTTGGTTCCAGATGAGGACGCACAGTACCAGCGCATAGTATGGCGTCCTACTACTACTGAGCAGGTCCATGATTACAAACTCAAGACCGTGACTTATGGCGTTTCCTCAGCTCCATTTCAGGCACTACGTACCATGGCTCAGCTTGCCATAGAGGCTGCTGAAGAATACCCAGCTGCCTCTACTGTTCTGGCTAAGGACATCTACGTCGATGACATTGTCACTGGAGCTGACTCTACTTCAAGTGCTCTACAACTCAGACATGAACTGTCGAAAATATTGTCGTCTGGTGGTTTCCATCTCAGAAAGTGGACCTCCAATTGTCCAGAATTTTTAAAGGATATCTCTCCAATAGATTTGTACTCTGAGACTTTTAAAGGCTTTGAGGAACCAACTGATGTATCCGTAAAAATATTAGGACTCTTATGGCATCCTCACTCTGACACATTTGGATTTAAAGTGGCCGATAATGGTAATCGTCGTTGCACTAAACGCATAATTCTGTCAGAGATCGCTCGAATCTATGATCCTTTGGGGTTTCTCGGACCAGTGACATTCTATGCTAAGTACCTCATGCAACTTCTATGGACCATAGGTGTCGCTTGGGATGAAGATGTGCCAGATAACATCAGCTCAGAATGGTCCCGCTTTAAAGAGCAACTCTCGTCTTTAAAGTCGGTATCGATTCCTCGCCGGTTGATACGCAATTTTGTCGTGTTGCAGCTCCATGCGTTTTGCGATAGCTCGGAGCGCGGTTCATGTGCGATATGCTACATTCGTGCAGTTGACGCAAAAGGCGCCTGCTCGGTTCATTTCTGCTGTGCAAAAACAAAGGTCGCTCCAATCCGCAAACTGTCCATCCCAAGAATGGAGCTTCAAGCAGCTGTTTTACTGGCTGACTTGATCAAAGCTGTCACCAATGCCTTGGAACCATTTTACCATTTTGATAAAATCTTCGCTTGGTCCGACTCTACCGTGGCACTATCATGGATAAAGTCTTGCCCATCGAAATGGAAAACTTTCGTCGCTAACCGCGTGAGCCACATCCAAGAAATCGTGTCTCCGGATTGCTGGGGGCATACCAGCACTCTGTCGATGCCCGCAGATGTCGGCTCTCGTGGTGCACTCCCTGCTGATCTTGTGCGATGTGACATGTGGTGGCAAGGCCCCCCATGGCTTGCAGAGTCAGAAGATCAGTGGAGTCCTTCGTTCCATGCCTCTTCCACTCTTGCGGATTCTGAAATGCAGGAAGAGCAACGAATCTTTAGTCTTTTGTCCACTGTCGAAGTCAACATTGTTGACAATGTAATAAATAAATTCTCGTCGCTTTCGACCTTGAAGCGAGTTCTATCTTGGTGTTTTCGATTCTACCATAATGCCAAATCGCCTCTGCATAAAATTGTCGGGCCTTTAGAGGTCAAAGAAATTCAAGATAGCTTCATGTTCTTGATTAAACATGCACAACAGGTGTCATTCGCTAACGAGATTTTTAAACTCAAAAATGGCTCTGCCAACACTCTACCCAAGAGCATGCGCAAACTTTCACCCTTTCTTGATCAGGCGGGTTATCTTAGGGTGGGCGGTCGCCTGGCGTTTGCCAAGGTCGACTTCAACGTGAAGCATCCGCTATTATTGTCACGTGATCATCGGTTGACTTCGTTGATCATTCAAGACTACCATGATCGCTTCATGCATCCTGGAGCTCAAACCCTTCAGAATTTGCTTGCGCAAGATTTTTGGGTACTTTCGCCAAAAAGAGCCATTCGTACCATCGTTTCTCGCTGTATTAAATGTTTCCGAGCGAATCCTCAACCCGTTCCTGCACCTCTTATGGGAGACTTACCGTCTTTTCGAGTCAATCAAATCAAACCGTTTTCGTCTTCTGTTGTTGACTACGGAGGACCTTTTGATATCGCCTTGGGTCGTGGCCGAGGAGTCAAGACCTACAAGGGATATATTTGTGTGTTCGTTTGCACTTGCACGAAAGCAGTACACATCGAATTGGCCTCAGAGCTATCAACGGACGCCTTCTTAGCGGCGTTGAAAAGATTTATCGCTCGCCGTGGTCGGTGTAGTCGAATTATATCTGACCAGGGTAGAAATTTTGTTGGTGCTAGTAACTACCTGAATACTCTCATGCAAGACGCTGCTTCTTCGCAAGAGATTGAATTTTCATTTAGTCCTGCTGGCAGTCCTCATTTCAACGGGTTGGCCGAGGCCGGTATACGCGCCGTTAAAACCCACCTGACTCGTGTTTTGGGAAATCAGCGATTGACCTATGAGGAGTTTTATACGGTGTTATCGCAGGTGGAAGCTATGTTGAATTCTCGCCCGCTTACTCCTATTAGTTCGGATGCGAACGATTTAACTGCCTTAACCCCTGGTCATTTTCTAACGATGGAACCATTGTCAGCTCTACCTGAGGAAAATTTCCAGAATCAGCAGATAAGTTCCCTTCAACGTTGGAAATTAATTCAAAAAATGCACCAAGATTTTTGGCATAGATGGCACAATGAGTACATCCACACGTTGCAACAGCGAGCTGAGTGGAACAAAAATCGTGATAACATTGCGATAGGCACTTTAGTGCTTATTGTAAATGAACAAACGAAACCCCTTAAGTGGGCTCTAGGAAGAATAGTAGCTCTACATCCAGGAGCAGACAAAATTTGTAGGGTTGCCACGGTAAAGACAGTGACTGGGGAGTTCAAGAGACCGGTTGTAAAACTCTGCCCCCTACCTGTCGCACTCTACAGCAACTAATACTTTGATTTATGTAATTCTCGCTATCACTAAATATTGTTTTTTTTTTTTTTGTTTATTATCTGCGAGTTAGTATAATTTATAGCTTATCAATTCAAATCCAAAAATATATAATACTTTATTCTATAATCACCACAACCTTTCGTCTTTTCGTAAATACGTTGCATTTAGGTGGGCGGAATGTTCAGTATTCAATAATGTTAATAGTAAAAAGTGCATACATGGCAATATTTGTAATGGCAATAATTTTAAATTCCCGCCTAAAAAGCATTTTTTGACACTTCGAAGTGTCATACGAGTTGAACCATTGTCGTTACACAGTACAGTTCGGTTTTCGAATCTGCCTTTTTTCGTGATAAACCTCCGCGTCGTTAATCCATTAAAATTGCTCTCGAGCTCGCTTGCCTAGTCGTAGAGGCAGAGCCATCTCATATCTCCGCGCAGGAGTGAAATTCCATAACTTCAGTGAGGCGCCGAATCCATCAAACTTCGGTGGCACCCGATTGTCAGCGGGCTACTACACTACACTGCATGACCGCCGCTGCTACGGGTAACGTAAGGACATATAGGTGAAAGGGCGCCCTAGTAGCTTTTCGTCTTACATCCCTAGGCAGGCTTAGAATTCCTATCGGTGAGTCTCTCTTTTTTCGTCATACTAATTCTCGAAAACTCTAAGTATAACCTACAGTCCACTATAAATCTCGCACAGGGGTATAGAATCAAAAGCAGCTAGTTGCACATTTTTTGAAATATGAACTATGAATGCAAAAATAAATGTCCGCCAATTGTCTGTGACCTCAACTTATGTTTTAGCATCAAACCTAGTTAAAAAACATATAAAAACCGGTTTAAAAATATCCATTGACATCAAAATCAGCTTAAAAACGATACGGAAAAATCATAGACATCTTAAATTCTAATTGACCAATCACAGCGATGCGACGGCGCCCAGACTAGTATGGCGTCCTAAGTTTTCGACGAGCAAGAAATGCTGCAGTTTTACTTCATTTTAAATTAGTTTTGAGTATTTCGATAAAGGTAGTGAGATAAATTAGTGTTCCATAATTATAATGAAAGTAAACGTTTACTCCTGTGACATTCACAACTACGCAAAAAAAGGGTAAACCCCAGAGACTTGGAAGCGAAATCTGAAGAAAAAGAAGCGGTAAGGATAGTGATGGGGTATAATGTTACTTATGAGATATCACGATATATTTTACTTTTGACTTTCTTTTTTATTTGGGACAATGAAAATGATGTGGTTTTATTCAATTCCTTAGTACCTCTAATCACTACAGTCATCATATAATAAAACTCTAGAGGTCGAATTTCTTTACAATGAAAACAAATGCTAAAAACCACGTGAAGGGGATGTAAGGAGTGAAATCGAACAATTCTTTTTTTCTTTGTTTGTCTGTCTGTCTTTGGGCTAATCTCCAAAACGTCTGGACCGATTTACTTAAATGAAATTTTGATAGTAGTAGCTTATATCCCTGGTCGACATATAGGATACTTTGATCCCGGTAAAATAAAGAGTTCCCGTGGGATAGTTAAACAACTATAATTAACCAAATCCCGCGAGGCCACGCGAGCGAAGCCGCTGGCGGGTCAGCTAGTTTTAAATAAAAAGTATAAGTCAAATAAGGTAATTTTTTTCTGTATTAGTAAATTCCAGCCATTTTCACATACACCTAGACTTTATAAAGACTGAGTATCAACAACTTCCGTGACGCATTGTTTAGATTATTTTTCTACGATATAGGTAATAGAAATAAATATTATTACTGTTAAAAAATCTGATTCAATACTCATGAGTTTTAATTATATATACGATAAAACAGACAAGAAACGTCTATCGTTTAAGTAGTTCAAAGAGCTTTAAGGACGAAGATTAAATTTAAGGACATCACTTATGTTCGCAGTGAATGTCAATATCATTGTCGGTTGGCTCAGACCAAATAAAAAAGTCAAGACAGAATGTTGTGAACAGAAAAGTGAAGCCGGCAAAACTACGCCTCGCCGTGTACATACACAATTACACACACACACGCACAACGAAACTACGCCTTGACTCGTCAGTCGAACTAAGCTGCGCGTGGAAGCAACACGTAAAGTAAATCAACAAATTTACCAGTCAAAATGCCGAATTGTGTCGTGAAACGGTGTTAAAACAAACATCAAAATATAAAAAGAAGGATGGAATCACATTTCACACGTAAGTAACTTGGAAAGCAATATTTTAAATAAATAAAATAAAAATAAAGGTTATTGCTTGGAACATAGAAAGTGTTGCCATGGTAAAGCCTGTAAGGTTTACCCTATTATTGGGTAATCTTAATATTTAGTATATATGTTACGTTAATACGGGTACGTTTTTATAATAGTTTATCAACGTGTTTTAACTGACTTCAAAAAAGAAGTAGGTTCTCAATTAGACTTTTCTTTAAATATAATATTGTATGACACTCGATGCAATATCTTTATACAAAACCGGTTTCGTCGTTTGAAAGCAAATTAAAAAAAAATAGGCAATTCTTTTTTTTATTTTTAGTTTATTTTCAACCGACATCTAAAAGGAGTAGGTTCGCAATTAGGTTCTATTGTTTTAAATACTTGTTACCTCAGAAGTCCGTTATTTATAAACCGATTTGAACAATTATTTTTTTGTTGGAAACCTGATACCCTTAATATGGACTCGCATTAATTTCACACTGGATTTTCATTTTCCTACATATTGAAGGCGGTTATGTATTTTTGTAAAAATAAACCATATTTCTATTGAAGTCTTTTGTTTTTAGGGTGTATCTCTATTGAATGTTGTTGTGTGTAGTTAGTATGCGGAAAGTTATACGAGATGGTCGACCAGTCTTTGTCATCACGCGATTTTATAAACCAGTCGTAGAAGAAAAATGCTAAGCAGGATTCATAGGTACATTAATAAATATTGAAAGTTTAAAAACGCTTTATACGAAGTACATAGAATATGAAAAAGGCTGTTTTTTTATCTACTTATAAATTAAGCCAGGATCATTTGGAGATTCTATTTACGTCTATTAGGATGCATGGAGGGTTCAACGATAACCCTAACGTAAGACAGTTTACAAGCAAGCTACAAAAAATACTATGTCATTTAGAATTAAAATGTCTTGCAAAAAGTAATTGTGTTCCTTTAGAACACATAGCAATACTTAATTGCACTTCAACAACTATAATTATAAATAGCACTTCATCGTCGTATAGAAACGAAGAAGAAGAAGAAGAAGAAACCATTGAAAATTCTTCGTTGCAACTTCTTAATGAAATTATTAATGAATCATTTGATTGGGCCAGCTGTTTACATGACAATTCATATTATGGTGACTACAGAAAAATGATAATTGGTTACATATCTGGAAGTACAGTGCACTATCTTGTTAAAACCATAAAATGCTCTAAATGTGCCTTGCAGACTGATGAGAAACTTTATTTTCACAAGCTCATTAGTTTAAAAAACAAAGGCGGATTTCGCTTCCCGTCTAAGGATCTTTTTGACATTTGTGTCACTTGTGAAGCAGTTGTTCGAAAATTATTGAATGAAAATATTGCAATAACCGCAGAAAATCAACACCAAACTATAGTCTTGAACATATTAAAGAAATTCATTGGAAACAATCAGATTTTTATCAATTTAGAGTCAAAACATGAATATGTTGGACAGGAACATAAACTTAATTTAATACGGTGTGTAATTGAGAAATACTTAAACATTAGATTCCACCATATTGCTAAATTAGAAAGTATTTCTAAATCAGTGCAAAGTAAACGACGAGCGTACAAAAAAATAATTCAGCATAAAGGTTTTTAAATAAAACTAGCAGTTACACCGAGTAATTTTATTTCTGAAACTCTTTGTCTTTTCTCTTTCACTACCCAATGCCACTACTTTTTACCGACACCTAATGTAGTAACCCTATTATTATATTAAAACTAATAACGTTATAACTTTATTAAATTTATAACGTTAATAATTTGATAACGTTATTTTTATGGGGTAATTTAAATTATCATGGCAGCACCGATTCACGCACTACATGCATAGAAAACCGGCCTCACTGCTCTGTTCACAACATTCTGTCTTGACTTTTTTATTTGGTCTGAGTCGGTTAGTATCAAACACAGCTAAATGATGAATTGTCAGGAACAAACACATCTTAAATAATGAGTTAGAATCAAAAGCAGCTTATGTTATTTATTTAATTTCAATTTCGGTTTAATCTCTAAACCTATTGACATAAAACTTAAGTTAAATAAATATTGCAATTTAATAAACTGTTTAACATTCAAACAGATAATAAAATATGAATTTTGATATGGTTATAACGTATTTTTTAATTTGCCAGAATTTGAAGGCTGTGCTCTTAGCTGCATTTGATTCTATACCCCTATAACCATCCATCCAAATGTTTCTGTTTTTACACTACGTAGTATTTTTTTATACCAAACAGAGGCCGTAGTAAATGTATTCGTATGCTAAACGTCAACGTGTCAAGCTTCGGTGCAGAAACTATGAGTTATCTGTGTCAAAGCTACCCTTGATAAATGACAGTTTGAACTGTTTGACGTGAACGACACGTTACACGTTACACTAACGCAGTTATTCGTGCTAGGGCCCGTGTTGGCTACAGCCCCACTTATGCCTTTGTAAAGGACCGGATTTAATCCGTGAAATAAATGGAATAATAATAATAAGTCACCACCTGCCCAAATATTTTAAAATGAGACTGAAAATGTGCAGGTGCCGTAGTCTCTTCCATAGCCCACTATCTTCCTTATCACTTATAAGTTTATATCAATAGCCTTGACATTTCACCCATTTTTATAATACTCGTACGAGTAGATATACCATGTCACCATCTATCCAAAAGTTTCTGTTTTATATACCTACTACATTGTATTTGTTATACAAACAGGCCTCTAAGTGTTGGCATAAGACGACGTTGGATGCAGGCCGCTTCCAACCGGTCCTTTTGGAAAGTCATGGGGGAGACCTATGTTCAGCAGTGGACGTCCTACGGCTGAGATGATGATGATGATGATTATGTCAGTTACCTGATAAGAGCTAGGCGAAAGATAAAAAATAATATCCTCAAGTAGAGCATATTATTGCATTGTTCATAGAATCCATATAACTCCAGAAGAGATAGGAATAATTTAAGAGGCAGGCAAATTGATAAAAACATTAAAAAAAAAACAATAAAATACCTAATAGCCGCGGGGTGTCGGCTTAGAATAGCACCTCCCCAACTCTACCCGTGGGTGCCGTAGAAGGCGGTTAAGAGATAACAATCAGAAGGTGGGCATGGCCCAGTTAAACACACAAAAAAATGCGCTCGCCAACCCGCCTGCCAAGCGTGGCGAGTAATGGCAAAACCCCCCTTAGGGGTAGGCCTGTGTTCAGCAATGGACGTCCTACGGCTGAGATGATGATGAATAAAATACCTACATTACAATACATACACAACAACTACAAATCCGTGAAAACATTAGTAGTTACATTAGTACAAACTAGACAGTGCCTGTACTATGGTAACCTGATGACTGATATACATACTTATATACATATACACACCCAGATGCAGGTGTATTAATTATGTAATAGTATATAATGTATATAAATAATTGCATGCTGAATGGCAGAATATAGTCATATTAAAACAACTAAACCATGTCGTTGTAATAAACGTTTAATTGATTGATATACAATTTGAATACAATTTGATACAATCAACTAACAGCGCCCCACCGTTTCACGCGCGTGGTGACGCATGATGATCATGATGAAAAGTGACATGATATGTCCTTCACCAGGATATAATGTATCTCCTTGTCTAATTTCATATACAATCGGTTTAACCACACACGTTGCAGTTCCAGGAAAAGTAGGTTGATTTCTGCGAAATCTATTGTATTATTGGCCAAATTTGACGAATCGCGAGTCAACGGGTTAACCGTTTAATCGTGAAAAGGTAACAAACAAACAGATTCGCATTTATAACACTAGCTGAGTACAGTGCGCCGAGAACGAAAATCTGCTTAAGTGTAACGTAATCGCATCGTTTACGTATGAATGAGTGATCATTGCTCAAACTATGAGTCATCTGTGCCATAATTGTAATAGATAAATTACAGTTTGTACTAAATACGTTAATGATGCCATTACGTTACACTTAAACAGATTTTCGTGCTCGGCCCACTGTTGTTTCATCCGCGTGATAATAGACGCCGATGATGATGATGATGATCAAAAATATAATTATTAATTCCAGTGCCTCATCTATCTACATACCAAATTTCATTCACCGTTCTGCCGTGATGGAGTTACAAACATTCGTTCATTCAAACTTTAGCATTTATAATGGTAGCCGATTAGTTGGAAGTATTGTTTTATTAAGTACTAGCGACTGCCCACGATTTCGTTCGCGTAGTAGGCCCGGCCTGCGGACTCGATATAACCTCCCGTCTTTTCTTGGTTTTTCTTTTATAAGAACCTTCTCCTGACATGAATTAACACAACAAAAAAAGAATTGCGAGATTCTTCCAACCGTTCTCAAGTTATAGCGTGACCAGGAAAAAAGGGGTTCATTTTTATATATATATATCCTAGCGACTGCCCGCGACTCCATTGGCGTAGTAGGCTCGGTCGTCGGGCTCGCCATAACCGCCCATCTTTTTTATTTTTTTTAATGTAAGAATTAATTCTACGAAGTATTAAAATACATTTAAAAAAGATGAATGAAATCGGTAAAGCCGTTCTCAAGTTATAGCGTGACCAGGAGAAATAGAGGTTCATTATTCTATATTACATAAAATAAACTGTTCACCGCTGCATTGGAAGTCGCCTTCAAGCTCATGAAATGGCAAGGACTCGGCATCAACATTATCACCGAGTATATCACCCACCTTCGCAGATCCAACTTCGAGAAATCGTCGAATCCAACTCCTCATTTCTGATCCGATCACATAGAGAAACCCCGTTCATAGCCCTCTCCATAGCTCGTTGAGCAACTCTGAGCTAACAAATAATGTGCATAGTGAGAGACCACGTTTCAGGGTCATACGTCATCACTAGTAATACACACTGACCCAAGATTTTTGTCTTGAGGCATAAGATATTAAACGACTTTGCGTAGTTCGAAACGTTGCCTAGCCGAGTTGGATTCGACGATTGACCTCTTTCTCGAAGTTGGACCTGCCCAGTTTGACTGTCTGTCCCAGGTAGATGTACTCGTCAACAACTTCGAGAACTGAGTTCCCAACTGATATTGGGGTAAGTAGAACATGGGCATTAGACATAATTTTCGTCTTATCCATGTTCATCTTAAGACCTATCCGTTGGGAAACTCGATGGAGGCCTTCGAGCATTGTACTGAGGTCTTCCATGGATTCTGCCATGACTACAATATCGTCAGCAAATCGAAGGTGAGTGATGTATTTTCCTGTCCAGTTCCAGTTCTATCCGTCTGTAGTGTGGAAGAATAAAAAAACCCAAAACGAGTGGAGTTGACGTCTAACGGCTGCAATGATTATTTTATTAATTTAGGTAAACGCCCTCAATAAATATTACCATATTATGTAGGTCGTGCATACATTCGTACAGTACAAACACTGAAGGAGTCGGAAGAGGTATAAATTAACAACACATATAATTGGTTCCATGTAAAAAGGCAACCTATTGCTATCTTATGCCCAAGTCCACTCTTGTCTCATCCATGGAGGATAATCTGGAATAGGCCAATTCGAACTGTAGAGTGCTGAATACATGAAAAACTACATTCGTGCATGATTTTTACCAACGGGATTAAACAAATCTTATGATATAATTTAAAAGTCGCTAATTAATTTTCACACAAAACCTCTACAATCTGATTCTACTACATCAGTTATTATAAAAATAATTTTGTCCAAGTTCGCTTTTAACAAGTAGATATATTTACAGTTATCTTGGCTACATTTTTATTACAAGAATATTACTATTAATGAGGGAAAATAAAACCCATATTAATTCATTATTATTATTCTAATAAATCATTTTAATAAAATAATCATATAAATATCAATCTACCTGCGATTTACAATCATACAATTAAATTACATTTAGTCAAACACCACGCAAAATAAATAAACAAATTCTCACATACAAACTATTAAATCAGTCTATCTATAAATACAATCGGCCTACATTTATTAGAACATACAATTGCTCAATTTTAAATTACCTTGAAGATTATCATCAGTTCATACATTGAATACAATGTTAAGGAACAATATCATATTAACAATTTTCTATTTGTTTTTTGAAATCTATTCGTTCTACTTCGGGATCCATCCAGATAAGGTACGTCTCTATACACATCCACGGATGAATGTGCTATTTCCCTGTCTCTCTACCTGAATAAAGAGAGGGGGGAAAGAAAAAGCGGAACCACATATAATAAGATGCCGTAAACATGATGGCATGATTTCGGTGGTTAGCTATTTTAACAAAACTATGTTGTAGGAGATTATACTTCTAAAAACAATCACTTTAATGTGCAAATATTTCAGATATAGATCTACCAAAATAATATACTTATATCTGAATATGGTGTCCTTTCAGCGATTAACTCCATCCAGAAGATTTCATTTACTTACTAGTTTTCGTATGATGTCAATATCTGATAACACCACAAGGTTTTTATTTTAAATACACAACTTGGTGACAATTAGTGTATTTTTTGTAATTAATGCCAAAAGGAACACTTTACAGCCCAAATAATTAATACCTACATTACAAATTATCTAAACCGCCTCCTTGTCATTCAGTCTCGTTTTCAAGATTATCCGGTTCTCTCGTCGTTGTTTCAGCCATTAAAATTGCTACCGTTGTCGTCGACTTGCCTTTGTCTTTATTTACATCTTTATCAGCGTTCGTGTTTTCACTTGCCTCATTTACACCCTCTTCACCTTCAGATCCTTCTACATTTTCAACACTTTCAGAATTTTCACTTGTACCATTTTCGGAGCTATTAGTAACTTCAACAGTAGCGTTTGCGGCAGTTTCTGCATTAGAGCTTTCTAGATTTGTTGAATTGTCTGCAATTTCCGGTACCAAAGGTTCGGGTAGAATTTCACAGTGCTTGCCGGTCGCTCCTAATGGACAGTGGCATCTATAATAGCCATCACCCGATTCCAAAGATTGGCATCGGCCGCCATTTTTGCAGGTGTCTTGGTTTTTCTCGCAGTAGTTCAACTCTGTAAGAAATTGTTTCATATGTAGAACCATTTAGAAATGTGTAAGCTAAGTTTGTGTATAAAATAAATAAAGATAAATAAGAGAGTCGTCCCTTTATAAAAATATACTGCTTTTCTAACTGTGACTGTACCTACAACATATATATACGAATAAGTACGCTATGTGACTATGGAGAGAGTTATGCATGGGGTTTTCCTGCGTGATAAGATCCGAAATGAGAAGACCCGTATAGTAGAACTAAGGTCACCGACATAGCTTCCAAAATTAGGAAGTTGAAGTGGTAATGGGCAGGCCACATCGCTTGCAGAACTGTTAACCGATGGGGAAGAAAGGTTCTCGAGTGGCGACCACGCACCGGAAGACGATGTGTAGGCAGGCCCCCCGCTAGGTGGACCGACGACCTCGTCAGAACCGCGAGGAATCGCTGGATGCAGGAAGCGAGTAACCAGTACAAATGGCGCTCTATGGGGGAGGCTTATGTTCAGCCGTGGACGTTTTCCGGCTGATAAAGATGACGATGACGCTATGTGACTAGGGTTGGTCAATGTCTGGGGGCATTCGTAAATGTTACCCGTTTTGACAGATGTGACTATAATTTATTTAAGTACCTTCATACTCAGTTTGAAATATGTTTTAATCGTAAACAGCTTGCCAATATGCGTGTTGAGTCCTAAGAAAATACTTTATCCGTTTGTTAATTAGAGGTAAAATTTTGCATCAAGGTAAAGTATCTAGAAACACCTATTTTATTAATGAATGTTTAAAGAAAGATCAAATTGGTCACTCGCCTAATTAAGTATACAAAACATGTTTTTCTTAAACGTGCTCAATTCCACAGGTGTGGTTTGCTACACATTTTCGCTCTAAATGCTTTTTATTACGTAGATAGAAACCATGACCACCACTTTTTGCCATAGGTACCTATCATCACGTCGCGAGTTCGCGATCACAAACCAATTAAAGTACACCTGTATTTTTTAAATGATATTGCCAATGAATTTATCATCATCAACATTATCTGTTTAATATATATCTAATAGCGCAGTGCTCGGAAAGCTGATAATATTTGGAGCATTTTTCTGTGTAACAAATCGTATTAGCACCTTCAGTTCTTAAGTGAAATAGCAATTTTAATTACAATTGAGGCAATATAAAATTCAAGCTAAATTTAAAAGGTTTCTTGTGTTTTTTATTTTTATTCTTCCTATTAGCATTTTATGCGGGAGGGAGGGTGGTGCACGCCCCCAAATAGGCCAAAATCATTGTTTTCTTTTCAGCGGAAGTGTCACTAAATATTTTTTAATATCGTTTTTTGATAATGGATTTCCGCAAAGTAACGCCTGAATCAATAAATTATCTCGTTCATCATCTTTCTACCCGTATACCACCTTTAAGATGGGGTTGCTAAAATATTTATTTCATGACCCAAACCAACACACTTTGTGAAAGGATTAAGGTCTGGTCATACCAAGGCTAACCCTCGTCACAACCACGGCTACCCTCTTTGGGTATCAATTCCGGGAGAATACCCGCTACATATCGTGGCATGCACACCTGTCGTTACTATCGGTTGATGATCTGCTACGATTAACAATTTTTTTTCCAAATATAGGAACCGACTCCATCACCAAAAACTGTGAAATAACTTGTTGAAGTCGGTACCATAATAGTTTAAAAGTGTCTATTATCATAATATTCTGCGCATGGTACCGACAAGGTATTTCACACTTTTTGGTGTTGAAGTTGGTTCAGTTTTTTGGTAAAAAAATGTTTTCACAATTGTTAGTGAACGTTGCTATTCACGGGATTGATTGTCATCCATCGTCAATGATGATGTCATCAATATATATCTTGAGTGTTAGACCTATAGGTGTAACACTTTTTAGTTATTGGAGTGTAACTCAAAAACTGAAGAAAGAATGAAAGAGTGAATGAAAGGATTTTGATAATAGATCCGCAAATGGGGGAGAAGTCGTTGAACATAGATAAAAAAACATATAATCGAACATTATCCTCCTCCTTTTTGAAGTCGGTTAAAACGAACCTTCATCGCACAGCATGCCGCCCCAACCAGTCTTGCAGAGGCATTCCCAGGGGCGTACGCAGGAGCCGTGTACGCAGCCCGGGTACCGGTGGCACTGCGAGCAGTCCGATCCTGTCCAGCCGACCTTGCAGCGGCACTCTCCCGGTCGGCGGCAGTAGCCGCGTTCCGGGTGGCAGCCAGGGGCGCAGATTGCTGGAATGCGATACGTTACATTTTGACAACCATCTCACTAGGTCTCTGGGGTTCTTAAGGTTAAACGTTTTCCATACAAATTAAACTACGCATTTTTGAGTTCTCTGGAGCGAATTTAAAGTTATTGTGAGTTAACATTGTCCTAATTTGTACTCATATTTGCGCAAATCAATGATATAGTTAAACATCAGCGTGTTATCTTATTGTTTTACCATCGCCAAATCGTCTGATTTTACGTTTGTGTGGTTCAATTTTATACATATAGCTACATTATTATTTTACGTTATAATATCTTGACAGTGCAAGTAAGCTACGTTGTCAGATGGTGCGTGCTAGTAGAGTACATTTTCTGCGAGAGTAGGACCGCGCTATATCACGGCTTGAACGCGACGTTGCCACTCTGTGCGACATAAAATAAATTCATTTTCTTCCACTCAGTTCTGCTGTCTTTGTGTTACCAGACTCGAGCTGTTAGCTATTTTAGTTATTTTTTACGTTTGTGCACTACTTCCGATCGAAATGTATTAGTTGAGTGTTTTTGCACAAAATTAGTAATTACCATAACCTTCATTAGGTATATTATTTTACTGTTGATGTAAAAAAATGGAAGCTACCTAATGCTTAGATTTTTTTTGTTTCCAGCGACATTATCGACTCTTGTTATGCTTATTCCAAATTACTTACATTAATTAATGACCTTGAAACACAAAAACCCAAATAAGAGAGTGCTAAAATAGTGAGTTTTTAGCCTGATATAGGTACTTATTAGATGACTCGAGTTACTTTTGACTATCTGCCACTAGCAACACTGGTTCGGACGTTTTGACAGTTTTCAATTTCATATTTTTCATATGTCATTATTACTGAAGTTGCAGTGGTGATGCTGAATTGCTGATATTTTATTTTATTCCGTGTGACTGACTTCTCGAGTAATATTCCATGTGTTATTTGTTTGTAGTATTTGTTGTTATTACGTTGTTTTTGCAAAAACTTTTGTGCGATATCATATTGTCAAATATTGTGCAAAATGCAATCTCAGAGATCCAAAGCGAGCTATAGAGCTCACAGATTTATATTTTTGCAGGTGCAAGGTCAGCTGCGGGTAACCAACATGAAAAAATGTTACTTTGTGTGCTACATCTCACCAGAACAACCCATAAAAGTAATAGAAATAGAACGAGATGAAGATTTTATTGCTGGAATGGTCCCGAAACTGGTAGCATTTTTAAAAAAATGTGTTTTACCAGAAATTATTCTAAGAAGGGTAAAAAAAATGCTAAGTGCTTAGATCTATGAATATACACTATTGAAATGATGTAGACTTTTATTTATTACACAAGTGTCTGCCCGCGGCTTCGCCCGTGTTACGTCTGTATAAAAAGTAACCTTAGTCAGCCTCGGAACCCTATACTACTCAAAATCAAGACGATCCTTCGCTCTGTTACAGCAGCAGAAAAGACATAGGGTAATAAAGTATAGGTATCTAATTCAGGTTGAGGCTTAGGTATATTAGAATGTCACTGATAATATTAGTATCTATTCATATCGTTATCTAAAATGACGAATAAAGGTTTCTCAAAAAACTAAAACATAAATGCCAAAAATAACACGATAAGCCCAGGTTCGAACCATGCACCTTTGTTCCCATGCGAAAACGTTTCTGCGGATAGGTTAATGGGAACTCTGTGAGACGGACGAATTTGTTAAATAGCTACTACAAATTCTTAATTTGTATGTGTGCGTGCCTAAGGATTTTGTACTATTACGTAATTTGTGGTATAACAAGAGTTGAGAATTATTATACATTTTCTCGAAATCCGAGTAATAAATAGTTTCAGTTATGTTTGTAGTGTGTTAATAAATAAAGATAAAGGGCGCAAAATCAAGCATTCTTATTTAATTCTCCCATATTTCATTAAAATAAATTAATATGCAATTATCAAGAAAACAGCGCCATCTAGTGGAATTTGTTTCTTAGCTGACCCTAACGTTTTACGTTAAGATCGATGGAATCCAAACTATACATTATGTTACCAGTTTTGTCTCTAGCCTTTGCAGATGTAGAGAACAAATATAATTTTAATGTTAAATGTGTTTCCTAACAGAATATTGAGCAAGATTATTGAAACCTTCCTTAACGATTACTTTGCCCGCGCCACAAAAGTGCAAGGATTTTTGAGGTCCAAATTGTCGGCGCAACAATTGTTGCGAGTAAGTGTCACGCACGTTTTTCTTTTGTATATTTTTTAAAGTCATCCCAATGTTTAACCATAGAGTTTAATTCTTTAGCGTAATATATTTTCTTTCTCACGACGGCGCCACAGGGCTCCTTAGGCAAGTTAGTCGTTATTGAAATTCCCGATTGTAGTCAATTCGGTCCATCTTTACATATCAAAGCAAATAAAATACACATGGAAAACATGCTGCGTATTGTAATTTGGAAATACAATGTAAGATTTTTATAGTATTACTTTTTTAAAGCACGAACGCCTGCTTTAGCGTTCTCAAACATTGATGAAAAATTTAAGATGTTGTAGAAATGTTTATGCGTGAGTGAATGTGTGTGTTTGTTACTTCAGTATGAAACGGCTAAACGGCTTTGACTGAAATTTGAAATGGAGACATCAATGGTACAATCCGTACGGCTATTATGTATCTCAGTTGCTAACAAATGTTGATTGAAATCGAAAAAAAAGGGCCGCTCTATGTCACTTTTGTCAGCTCCAGTAATCAACTTACTAACATTTTTGCTTACTGGAGTTGTCCAAACTGACATAGAGCCGCCATTTTTCAAGATTTCAATCATCACTTGTTAGCAACCGAGATACATAATAGCCCTGCTGGGGTATAGAATTTTTACTGATGCACTTTTTTGTTCTGAAAGAAGTTTCTCCTGTATATTCATTTGAAGTGCAGCTGGAAGAAAGCTGCAGCTAGAATTTAATAATCACAATTTGCCTGAACTTATATAGGTAGGTAGTTATTTAGTTATAGTTTTATTATAATACACTCAAGAGCAATGAATCCGGGTCACTTAAAGAATGTTAAAAATGTCGGAAACTAAAAATGATAGGTTAATGCAATAAATTGTATTTAATAGACAATGTAATACTCCTTAATCTGTCCGAATCAGCAAGACCCATTAGAGGCAAGTTTCATTCATAAATCTATTGTTATTTTTTGTCCTGATGCGGACGGGTTAAATAAAAGTAAAAAAAATATGAGTCACCATACATTTTATTAACACAAAATTACATAAAGAAAAAAACTGCTGATCTCTCCTTAAAACAAAAATAGGAAACATGAAATTTTTGAACTTTATTACGATTTTCTTGAATTTTAATACTTCGTATTGCCTCCTCGTGCTTCCATTACTGCGTTTACGCGGTTTGGCATGCTGTACACCAAGTTCCTTATACGATTTTGGGGAATATTCTCCCATTCCTCTGTGAGAGCAATTTTGAGCTCACGAAGCGTGATTGGGGGAGGGTTTCGTTGTTTTACGCATCTGCCTAGCTCGTCCCAAGCATGCTCGATCGGGTTGATATCCGGGCTGCGCGCTGGCCACTCCATACGAGTAATGTTCATCTCTTGAAGGTAGTCATTCACAATCCTACCTGTATGAGGTCGGGCATTGTCATGCATAAATATAGCATCCTCACCTAAATTGACCATAAATGGACCAACGTGATCATTGAGGATTTCTTCCACATATCTTTCGCTAGTTAAAGAGCCGTTTTCTATGATCACCAGCTCTGTGCGACTTTCAGAAGAAATTCCGGCCCACACAAGTACAGACCCACCACCGTAGGCTACTTTTTCTTCGATGCATGCTTGCTTGAATCTTTCCCCTGGTCTTCGATACACTCTGTGTCTTCCATCGTGCTTGTAGAGCATAAATTTTGATTCGTCGGAGAACATAACTTTTGACCAATCTTCAATACTCCAATTTACGTGGCTCTGGGCATATCTTAGTCTTGAAATACAATGCCCACGCTCCAGTTTAGGGCCGTTTGCAGGTCTAAGGGGTTTTAAGTTAGATTCAGCAAGCCAACGTCTTACTGTCCATGCACTTGGGTTACTTCCTCCGAGGCGTCGAAACTGATTTGTGAGTTCAGTTCCTGTGAGAAAGCGATTTCGAAGCATGGTGTTCACCAAGTATCGGTCTTCTCGTGCTGTGGTACACCTGGTTCTGCCCGTTCCTGGTCTGCGTAGGTTAGAACCAGTTTCTTCGTAACGTCGGAGAACTCTTTGTACTGTTGACAGCGACACACCGACAGTCCTGGCTGTATCGCGCTGACTCCGGCCGGTTTCCAGCATTGTAAGTATTCTGGTGCATTCTTCAGGCGTAAGCGACATAATTTCAGCTTGAATAATGAATATAGAGCACTATCAACATGGTTTATGTACCCACATAAATGACAGATTACAAACAAAAGCAAAACCAAATGCTGTAATTTCGTAGTTCCATCTTCGAAAGTGGCCCTTTTTCAAATTTGATTTTTTTATGATATAACTTTACAAAACTAAGAAGTTTTAATACCTTCATTTAAGGAGTATTACATTGTCTATTAAATACAATTTATTGCATTAACCTAGCATTTTTAGTTTCCGAGATTTTTAGGATTCTTTAAGTGACCCGGATTCATTGCTCTCGAGTGTATTTATATATAATTTAGTAATGTATTAATTTTGTGTACAATCTGTATAATTTGTATGTATGGCTATGATGGGACTGTCATAAACACGATGTTTAAAAGTCCCTAAATTAAAAAAGAGATGAAGAAATAGAAATTGCCTTATTATATTTAGGACCCATAAACATCACTTTATAAAAATACTATAAATGATAAGTTTGCTATGTGATTTTTTGTTGTACATCGCATTTAAACAATATCTACTTTTAGGAACATTCAAGACGTGAGAAATCTTTGTTTCCAAAATTAAGCGTTTCATAATATGGTAAGATATGATAGTTAACCATTAGAGGTAACTCACGGGTCTGGCACAGCAGGCCAGTGTAGCCTCGCGAGCAACGGCACTCGAGCGGCTTGTCGCAGTAGCCGTGCTGACAGCCGGGCAGCGGCTGGCAGGAGCGGCACGTTGGTCCGGCCCAGCCTAGCCGGCAGCGGCACTCGCCAGGTGCCTCGCAGAACCCGCGCGTATTGTGGCAATCCGACCGACAGATAGCTGGAAACAACGTTCATAATACTTGTCAACACTCTGGTGATAGGTTTATTCGCCTAAAAAGTACCTTACAATATGTCAGATTAGAAGGAGAAACACAGGAAAAGATGGATACACTTAGATAATATATTAGATGGAAGGTCCTTCAAGGAAGGTCTGTGAGGATATTAAGAGCACTATAGTAAGTGAAATTTCTAGGTGTAGGAGACTACAATCATAGGTCTCTGGTGACAAGCATTGTACCCCGCAAGGTTTAGTAATATATAAGCACAGCACCCACCGGCGCCTTAAATAACCCGCTTCTTCGCAGAAAACATATTTTGCCACTAACAAATAAAATTCAATTGTAGTTCAGCGGCATAAATACCCGTAGCAAGTTATATCTAAAGTCACTGAAGATGCAATCTCACTCCTTTCGACACTTGAAGAAAAAGTACCCTGCAGACAGCAGCATAGCAGAATGTACTTCTTATGCGCCTGTCTTCGCAGTATCTTATGGTTCGGTGGCGTAATTAGCAAATGGCGTCGTAATTTATGTTCAGAACAGAAGCCAGGCTCTTCTCGGCAGATTCACTCGAAGAAAATGTTGCTGTAGCCGTGCTGACAGCCGAGCAGCGGAATGCGCATATGGCGCATCTGTCCACAGTTTCTTGTCGTTCACTGCTGTAAGTAGCGAGTAGAAAAGTAACTCACGTTCAGAACAGAAGATGCCATCCCAACCATCTCGACATATGCACTCGAAGGAGACGTTGCAGTAACCGTGCTGACAGCCGGGCAGAGGGATACACTTGTTGCATCTCTCGCCGTAGAACCCCATCTTACAACGGCACTCGCCGGGACGCTTGCAGTATCCTGGGACAGGTATCAAATCTTAAATTCTTATAATTATGTGGTTCAGATAGGAAGGTAGGTAATCATCACATCATAGTATCAAATATAGTTTAAAAAACACATTAAAAAACAAACTAATTTCAGCCAGGATCGGAAGTGTTTTGTAAATCGGTTTAGTAGGTTTTTAGGTAAGGATAACTAATATCTCTCCATCCATATACACTTTTGCAGACTTTCATATTTATTATAAAAACTAAAAATAAGATTTTACTTATAGTTTCATGATACATAATAGTATATTATGCAATTAGTGAATAAAGGACGGATTTATAGCGAGGGCCATAGATGAATCACGAGTAATTAAAGGATCGAAGAGTTAAAGACGACTGAATCACGACCGCAGGGAGTGATTCGTGAGTATTGATTCAAGTGTTAGAATCCTGAGCGATGCGACTGATTCAAACACTTACAGGCCCTCGATACAAATCCGTTTTATTCAAGTGTTGCATACTATATTTTATACCATGACTACGAGAAAAATTTAATGACGAAAAAAGGAAGGTTAAATTAATTAAACTGCAATACAGCTTTTATTCTAATGGTAAACTCCATGTCGCAAAATTTCGACCAATCAAATCTCGATGAGTTATTTGCACAAAGAAAAAAGAAAACAGTGAATAAGTATTCACTGTTTTCAGTGAATAAATTAAGCTTTTGAGAGTGGGAATGGTATAAACATTATTTATACTATTATTATATATTATTATATATACCTATATTGTTCATTTAAACGCTTTCTAATAATCATGAATCATCATGAATTGTATTGTAAAGGATAAGTAAGTAAGTATTAATCTTTACACAACTGTGTTGTGGACTTTCAAAAGAAAGTTTTGCTAATGACTAATGCGTCGAGAAAGCTTTTCGTTGTAGCGAATCTAAAGGCTTTAGTCACGGCACGGCTAGGTCTAGGTCGCGACTTTAACTTACTTAATTATGCTATACGTTAAACATGCATAGGTACTACATACTAGGTAGCTAACTCACCTCTATTCTTAGGAGTTTAGTACCGGTATTAGTTTCTAAATTATCATAAAACTAGTTGTTCCCTGCGGTACCACCCACGTGGTGATGGATGATGATGATGATGATGAAAAGTATTCTATGGTTAATCCAGCGCCTCATCTACCTCCTTTCCAACTATCATCAAAATTGGCCCATCCGTTTGAGCGTAAAAGAGTTATAAACATCCATACATACAAACTTTCGCGTTTTTATTATTACGAGTAGCACGATGTTCCACCTAAGCTTTCAAGTCGCTAACTCAGAACATAGGTTCTACTACTCCCTTCGCACGCACCAACTATCGCCGAAGCTCCTTTTTACGATCAACAACTTCTTTAACAGGAGTTAACATTAGAAACGGTATATACCTATATGTAAGTTATCCTTTTTGTTAGAGTTCCCGATATTTCGGCACTGTTGAAAGCGCACATGATACGTAACAATTTTATTATTTACTCGTGATCATGTTCACGTACCTAGTAGGTATATTATATAATGTTTTTTAAATTTCCGTACGAGACTAAGGTGTCTTTCTGTCTATCCTACCTTATTAGAGCAATATATTTCGGCTGTAACTTAATATGCACCCGGTTGAAATTTCCGTCCGACTCGTAATTCCGGTTTTAATAAATTCGTGTAGGATTTATTGCAACAATACATTCGTATAAGGACCGGTGCACGCAACTATCGCTCCCCGCTTTGCCGTTCCTTTTAGTTCCAATGCTTTTAATGCCCAACCCGAAAAGAACACTTAAGGGACGAAAAGCGCTCCAAATCAGAAATTGAAAGCATCCTATACATACATATTTGATGTTTTGATAGTGACAGCTCGTAACCGACCGCAAAAACCCACCTCCCATTCGCAAGCGTTGTGGTCGCCACGTGAGCGTTGTCGGTGACGCCATCGATGACGTATGGAGCGCGCTCACGATGATCGTGGACTTGTAAGGGAACGGGTGTGCGAACGACGCGAATGATTTCGGTTCATAAAGGAACATTACCTTAGTACATGAACATAGTTACCTTGCAGTGGATCGCATCCCTTCTTGCAAATAGGGACGTCGCAAAGATCTCCTTGCCACCCTGGCAGGCAGCGCGGCTCTCCCTTCTCGTCGCAGATGTAGTGGCTGTGCTCAGACTGCGAGGCTGGCAGTGCACACGCCTGACGATGAGTAGACTATGAACGAAGAGTCAGTTCTAGACAGGTATTAGGTACGGTGCAAGCGGAGCCAATAAGCGGAGTGTGGCAATTAGTCACAGAGAAAGTACTTTTTAAGAGAGAGTATTCTGAATTAGTACTTAACAATCGATAAAACATGGAATCTTTTACGTATTAATTCGTTATTTGGAAAACTATATTTACCTACCTACCCACGTGGTATGTTCTCTGAAATGACTAATCGTCCCTGATTTCGCATAAAAGCCAAAAATATTTGTAAAACAAATACGTAGGCACCTACTTACATTTAAAAATTTGGCACAGTCTTATAAAATGGTTAAAAGTTTTCAAAGAAGTCTAGCTACCTAGGTTATTTGCCATACTTAAAAAATGTTCTATGTAAGTAAAACAAGATGTTTACGACTTTGGCCAAACAAGTTTTTATAGAGGAGTGACATAACGGACATACGAGTGGGGCACGCGTCTAGCTAAGTTCTATTTAATATTCATGGCACAAACAATAACAAATTTCGATTTCTATATTACGTTCGTCACTCGTTTTCACTAGATAGGACGGTTCGTTTGCAAAGAACAAATTGAATAGATACTGTGGCAAAAGTAGGCTCTCGAAACAAAGAGGAATATAGAAACTACATTACGTAGGTACATGATGTAGGCATTATACTCTCACACGGCCGAAAAGTTAGTACTTCTTTAATTTTATCGAAAAGGAAACTTTACATACAGAAATAGTATATTTCATTACAAGTGGGGAAAGGCTGTCATTGCAAAGAATTCCGACAAATATCTATTTTTGTTTTGGTTGACAGTCAGAACAAGTTGCAATGACGGTTCTGCACGTGTACTGAACGACTATTTTTAATACAGTTGCGAAAAAATGAAGCAATTTAATAAAATAAACTCGCAAAGAAAATTTCTGGAAAATGGCGCCAACCGTAGAATATAAGCAGAGATTTTTTTTTCTTCACTCATTCTGGTAGGCAAAGGGAACTATGCCCATACAGCCAAGTCTTCAGTAGAATTTTTTTATTGATATGAAATGAAATGAAACCTAACCTAACTCATTCAATCAAATCATTAAATCTGATATTGAAACAAATTAGTAGATTATTTTTAGAAATATACGTATTTGCATGAATCGTAAAAACTCCTATGATTTTTTAAGTAAAAACTTCATGGTTGGTTTTTCTTTTTAATAGACATTATTTTGACAGTTGGGAGAACGCACGAGTTCGGGAAAGGTAAAAAAGCACGAGTATGTAATAGCCCACATCCCGAACGCTATACGTCCCTGCAATACGCCACTTTATGAGCAACTGTATTAAAAACTTCATTTTATTTGAAAAGAAATCTGGGGTTTTTTATAAACAACTGTCTAAATCGTATCTACGAGTATGTGAGTGCCTGAGTCGTAAATGGGAAAAAACTAACTATTTTATGGAATCGCTCGAATGATCACGTCCTATATATTATGTATATGGATCAACTCCGTTATTGTAATCAGATAATGAGCTATGAAGACCATACATGAAGATGTATGTAAAGGTTAAGTAGTATTTCTATGGTAAATTACTTAATATGTGTTACACGTGTAGCCAGGCAATGGTCGAGTGGTTATGGAAAGGTGCTAAGTAGGTAATTAAGACAAAAATCTAAAATTGACAGTTAGTTCGAGATTAATTATCAAGATAAATCTTGCAGTTGATAAGAGTAACACATGAAATCGAACCGTCTCCTAACAGGATCGCAGCCGGTAATCTCAGTGTGAGTCAACGAGAACTTTCTAATAACTTGAGAAAGCAATGAGAAAGTCGGCCGCGGGGAAACACTGCGAAAATGCATGAACACGCACATTTATTTTTATCTACAATTAATTATTATCTGTGTTATTTAGATATATTTTTAATTGATACGAGAATCACAAGGAGAGTCATAACTTTCCTGTCTAAGAGACCTTTAAAAATTTCGGAAATACGCTTTAATGACAAAGAACGACACTATAAGGTCGTTCTTAACACACTAACTGTGGGACTAGTCCACAAATTTAAGGTCGCTCAGCGAGCTATGGAGAGAGCTATGCTCGGGGTTTCTCTGAAGGATAAGATACTTAATGAAATAATCCGACAGAGAACCAAAGTAATTGACATAGCTCAAAGAATAAGCAAGCTGAAGCGGCAATGGGCTGGCCACATTTCACGACGAACCGATAACCGCTGGAGTAGACGAGTTCTTGAGTGGAGACCACGTTTAGGCAAACGGAGTGTAGGACGCCCTGCGGCCTGCGGAAAGCGGCTGGCAGTAACTGGATGCAGAGAGCTGAAGACCGAGCTGTACTGCTACAGTGAACGAATGTGGGCTGATGATGATGATGATTGATACTAATGTGTGTGGAACGACGTAGAGTAGTAGTAGTAGTGACTAAATGGGTTTTGTATTAATATGTAAGGAACCAGGACATGTAGGCATTTTTCATTATACGTATTTCATTTTTGGTGGGTCAGGCGGAACGCGATAGAAAGATTTCCTTAAACCAGTCAGCAAAATACTCTGAATGTCATACAAAATATTTATAGCTTTAGATTCGAAAATTTATACATGTTGACGATGGACTTTGACAATCTATTCTGTAAAATTACCTACCTATTCCTAAAGTACTTTTGAAGATTTGTTGTATTTTTGTGAGACACAATACAATAAATCTAATTTGATGCGCTGAATTGGTTATGTCTATTGCAAAACAATTTAATATAACGTACCTAATTGAATGCCATTGGGACCAGGGGCCCTACTCCCACCTCTTAAAGTAGTCATATCACCTTACCATTAAATTTGGTACCACCACGTCAATATAACAAGCTTGAAATAATAATGGATTGTGATAGACATTTTGATGACGTATTATCAAATAGGCCACTCAATTCGCGTACTTTGCAACTGCTTTAGTGTTCTATTCGGGTTGGGCATTATAGGTATTGATCCTGGAACGCACCATTAGGCTCGATTTCGGCTAAAAAAGGAACACGCCATAACTATTTACGGCGTGTTCGTATTGAAGTAATGTGTTCGACCGTTTTATATCGGTGGGAGTATGATAGCAAGTATGCTTATTCTAAGTTTATTACAAAACGCTCCTGATTTAGGATAACTTCGTAAAAGGTAGGAGTAGGCCCTCAGGTATTCTGTAATTAACTCTAAAACCGCTATAATTCCTAACTAGCGCAGTTAAGTATCAGATTAACGTTAATATCCTAAAACATTCAGTAGCTGGTTCAATTATAGATGAATCTGGTAGCTTATCATGTTAGTAAAGACAGAAATGCTTAACGTTTAAATGATACATTATAAGTAAAACTATGCCCAAACATAGAACATCGTTAGAATTTTTTAAATATATATGTAGGATTTATTAACAAGGTACAAATTAAAATTTAATTTAATGCATAGTTGCAAGTTGGTACATCGGTATTACCTACAGACAAGATTGTAAGCTTTATTGACTTTTAATTTATTTTCACAAATTTCTGTTTCTTTGAATATGACTTGTAGTGAGTTATGGTGGATTATTAGCCTAAGTGTTAATAAAAGACGGGTGCATGCTTGAATGTAGACAAAGTGAATAATATATATATATAAGCCCCTATTTCTCCTGGTCACGCTATAACTTGAGAACAATCTCGCTAATTCTTATAATAATTATTATAAGGAGAAGGTTCTTATGGAAGAAATACAAAAGATAGGAGGTTATGGCGAGGCCGAAGGTAAAGCCTACAACACGAACGAAGCCGCGGGCAGTCACTCGTATAAACTATTTATGTACATTATAAGATAAAACCGCCCATTAAGACACTTTTAATTTTGAGTATTTAATAATGGAATATTTTTGTTTGTATTTAATTTTTTCTTCTTACTTTATTTGTAAAAATTTGTATTGCGGCATTTTAATAAAGAGTTAATTTATTAAACTATTATTGTATTACTGTATTGGAGAGGCCTATGTCCAGCAGTGGACTGTTACAGGCTGATGATGATGATTACTGTATATTATACCAAGTACTGTATATTATGCCTCAAGACAGAGTCTTCGACTAATGTGTGTTACCAGTGATGACTTATGGCACTGAAACGTGGTCTCTTACTATGGTTCTCCTCCAGTCCTATGAGTCTCCAGGTTTAACTGGAATGTTTCAGATCCTGCCATGGTTTGAGCAGTGTTGGTCGGAGCCTGGACTTCATCAGACGGACACGTTGCGCCTTGAAGTTGATATTCAGAGAGCCTCGGACAAGTCGGTGATCGCTACCGGTATTGAACCTGTTGATCACGGAGACATCTCTAAATATGTGCCTTTTATCCGTCATGATGAAGTCAATCTCATTTTTATTCCTAGTGTCGGGGCTTAGCCACGTCCACTTCCTTTGGGGCTGTTTCTTAAAGAAGGAGTTCATCAAGAAGAGCTATCATATGGACTCATAAGTAAGCTCAAAGTCGCACAACGAGCTATGGAGAGGGCTATGCTCGGGGTTTCTCTACGTTATCGAATCAGAAATGAGGAGATCCGTAGAAGAAAGAAAGTCACCGCTATAGCCCAGAAGATTAGCCAGTTAAAGTTGCAGTGGAAGGGCACATAGCACGCAGAACAGATGTCCGATGGGAACGGAAGGTTCTGGAATGGAGACCACGGACTGGCAAGTGCAGCGTCACTGGACTACGGTGGATGCACGACGCTTCCAACCGGTCCTTTTGGAAAATTATGGGGAGGCATATGTTCAGCAGTGGACGTCCTACGGCTGACATGATGATGATGATGATGATATTATACCATATCATGACACGATATTATGTTTGTGTTATATCCTCGTCAATCGCCCTACGTTTTAGTAATAAATCCGCTGCTTTACTAGAACGTGACTTGGGACACTGACTTGTGACAGACTGACGACTTAAGACTGAAGATTTAAGTGCCAGTTAACTCTGACAATACTGAGTAAAATTTCAATTATTGCCGCTATAAAGATTGACATAGTTAACTCCAATTTACATCGGAAACTTTCATGCCTACGAGTCCAGAACGGTTATATGAAGCTACAACAGCTATGCATATTCTATAAAACATTATGTTTTATTTCTCTACTGAAGACTACTTTTAAGGAATTGATGTTTTTACTGGGCCATCATAGTAAGGCCTTTCAACCTTTCATTTCCTGGGCAATCCAGTTTAATTATTATTAGGCCACATAGCCTAAGAATGGAAATGCAAATAATTGAGTCCATTGTTGAGAGTCTAATTCCTGTTTAACTAAGTAACTATCTAAAGTCCTTCGCTATATCAGCTTTAAATGATCTAAACCGCAAAACATATGCGCGTAAGGCAGCTTTTAACAATATGCCTATCGACCTTATATTGTAAATGGATATTTTACTTCAAAATCGTATCGAACTAACCGAAGTAAAGATGAAACGTATGAAAATAAAATATAAACTATTGCTCCTACAAAGTTAACCTGTCTACAGCCAGCAAAACAAAGCGGTGCACCAAAGCAAGTAAATAAGTACAAGAGGCAAAAAACACAACTTACCTGTTTCTTCCACTTGGGGATATGCCTCACTGGCAGCACAATAGGCAAAACACAGCATAACACAAGAATAATGTGATACTTCATCTTACTCCATTTACCGCGATGCTCTATCGACTCTACTCAAAATGCACTAAATACTGGCAAGCAAGTACTGTTATCAACGGTAGCCTTGAAGACACTGAAGAAGTCTCACAGACCTACCCTAAGTAGTCCCGGAGTATCAGGAAATGTGGTATTTTATAGATGCAACGGTATTTTTAAAGACCCTAGCGAGTGCCGGGAAGTACAGTTGTTTTATAGGGATCAGCGGTTGATGCGCGTGTGCCGGCCACCAGGGTACTGTTACGTGTTAATGAACTTGGCTCGGTAGTAGACTTTCGCCGTGGTCGTGTTTTTACTAAGCCAGTAAGTAAGCGAACTCACAGTATCTGTGTTATTGTGGGCCCGAGTTAGTGGTAGCGATCTACTTTAATGACGCAGGCGTGTGCTGCTAAGAAGCGTGGTCACATGTAAAGTTTTCAATTTAAATTTTATTGTATTGTAGTGGTCAGATGTGAAATTAGTAATATAACGGTCCCGCAAAGTAGAAGATAAGACAAAGACGCGAAAAGCGTAAAGTGAAAAAATACATAATTATAAACGTGTATATGAAAGTATCTAGAGTACCTTGAGATGATAGAGAATCAATCCAAGCAAGCTCATTGACAGCAGTAAACACTATCCGGATTTATTAAACATCCTAATAACTTAATGTATAACTTCATTTGACCTCTACAGTTTTATTAAAATTTAAAAGATTTATATCATTATTTAGCACAATTTTAGAAAGCACAGATTTTTAAACGTTTTCTCAGCGTGACGGAACTTTGCCATTTCAAGAGAAGCTGGGTCTCTCACCGTCTTCTTATTCTGACTCATCTTCATATTACTTGCGAAATACATTAGATACTTGTATAATCATTCCTTGAACATAGTACCTACGTTATATTATAAACTATATTATCATGCCGGATATTTTTTGTGCACAGTTAAAATATAAAACCGCTGATGCCATAGCTCTACATTTGCAAGCAGTTCTGCAAAGTATCGTCGCTCGATGCATTTGAAGTGCACAAACTCGTTCTGCAGACTCGGCCAACTCTACTTTCCATTTAGAATTGATCGGTTTGGGTTTTCTGTATTGTAGAACTTGAGGAAGTAATGTGGTCATCTCGAAAACTAGAAACTGTATTATCTAATTGGTAAAAGTTTTAAATTCAGCCTGATTAAGAATTTGGATATCAGAAATTCTAATTGGATATACATATAATTCCAAGAAATCTTTTCGTCGTTAAAGAATACACTTCGCAGACGCGCCTTTACTTATGTCTAAAGGTAAAGTAGGTAAATTTGGCACATTTACAAAAAAACACTGGGTGGGGAACATTCAGCTTTGTTGATACTTCCAATAATCTGATTTATAATAGCGGAATCAAGTGAATATCGAGTACCTAATTAGTGTTATCGTAAATCTATTTAATTTTTCAGATTGTGCTACTTTTCACCCTTTTGTTTAAAAGATGATAGTCTACCTTTTGAACTCTCGACGGAACAGAGGAGTGTTATAAGTTTGATGTGTCTGTCTGTAGCAAATAAGTTCTTAAAATTGACGGATTATGATGCGGTGTTTTATTAAAATATGACGTGATATAGATGTTTTGGGGCGTTTCAAGATCATCATATCCTTTGTTACCTGCGGTAGGAATTTTATGGAGGATCCCAATAATCTATCTATCCACGGTTTTCCTTACTACCGATAGAAATTTGACATAACGTCCATACAAATAGTGTCAAATATCTATCTCTAGTAAGCTAAACCGGCGATAGATAGATTATTGGGACCGGCCGTTAGACGCATAATTGTGTCAACCCCCGACACAATTATGCGCCTAAGATTCCTAACGCCTTATCTAAGCTACTCGTACCTTACCATAATAGCCTAGCCCTACCTTCATTTTATCACTTTTTTCTTCGATTGTTTCACCTTGGAAGACGTTGCTCTGCTAGTTTCACGTTCTAGGATGACAGACTGGTATCATTTAAAGTTTTTGCCTGATACATAAGAGCATCGATCGATCCTCATCCTCGAAGGAGTAGTCATTGTAGGGTATAGAATCGAATTAAATGAATATACAATACAAATATGTTTTCTCTTCAGTAGCTCAAATGTCATGTAGGTTTTGCTGCCTGAAATCAGAGAGCAAAATGCTATTTTGCTCACTAAGTGAGACAAAGTAACTTTTTAATTATTTTTCAATGTTCCGATTTTGAATTCGACCTCAAAGACAAACATGTTCGGAATTTCGTACTAACTAAAGAAATGTTGTGAAGTTAAAGTGAGGCGTATAACTTCTGGCCCCACCAACACTACCTACATGACGATCACGACCGCTCTGTCAAGAGCGCAACGAAGAAGAAGAAGAAGAAAGAAATTTAGCATAAAAGCTTTATGTGTATTACACGAGAGCAAAGTTTTTCGCATCTCGTGCCTTTAAATCCCTCGCCACACTCAGGATTAAAAATCATCACTCGCAGCAAAAAACGACTTACCTCTCTTGTTGCACAAATAACTATTATTTGGTCCAAGTAAATGCATTTTACATTTTGTGAAACATTTGTTTAGGCTGAAATTCACAGAGAACATCGAGTTCAAGTTACCTACTCAAAATATACTTCATGTGTCAAAATATAAGTCTAGACTCGAACTCTAATGACTTCCAAATTCATAGATGAGTTCGGTCTAGGTGTGCACGAGTAGGTATATACTCAATGGAGAGAGAATGAGACGGGCTGAGTCACAAAATCGGTGACTTCATCCGTGCTCAGACACCGCCCTCTTTGTTGGTTTGCTTGTTACGATAAGTAAAAGTTTGCGTTTTGGCGGGAAACTGTACGTAACACTGTTATATTTCATACTAGGTATTGTATGTTACTGTGTTTGCATGATTCGTTTTACTTGATTACATGCCAACTTACTTATTTCCTATTTTAATTATTCTAGGATTCAAATTTTATTGTTTATATACTTAGTAGGTACCTACCTATATGATATTAGACGAAAATGAATACCACTATATTGGATTGGTAGTGTAGTGGATAATGAGGTGTTTCGCGATTTGGAACAAATAGAGAGATTATATGATTTTAGTGTGCCGAATGAATATTACAATAACCTGCCTCGAATGTCCAATAAACCTACTAAACTACTACCTAGTGAAACCTTCACATATGATGAACTATCACTATCACTCGAAGGGTTCCATTCGGAATGTCATCGTACCTGCGCTGGGGGAGTATGCTCACCGATATCATAATATGTGAGGACTACCTACCAATTTCTGTTGAATTACAAGAGCTAATTACTCTACGATAATCGTAGACATGCGACAGTGTGGATTGTTTTATGTAGAGACCAACCAGTATTGCCTCAGAAACTCTTTCTCACAAAATTGAATGCAGCGCGAATTTTATTTTCCATATTAATTACTTAATTTTCTCGAACTTTTGACATAGAAACATTTTTTTTACTTTGCTAGTGGCACTTGCTACTAATTACGGGATGATTTTTATTCGCCGTCAAAATTCAAGATAGGCGAAACACTTTTCAGTTATTCGATTGGAAATTAAAACCGCTTTACCGAATTGGAAGAAATGTAAATGGACCACCTTGAAAGTACTGACTCTAAGACTCTAAACTAAACTAAAATAGAATTATCAAAATCGGACCACTCTGTAAAAAGTTATGCATGATCATACATAAAAAAAATATACGCATCAACTTGAGAACCTCCTCTTTTTGTTTTAGAAGTCGGAAAAATGATATTGAACCTTCTGACTGAAACAAGTATCCTTTAATTTCGCAATGTTGATTGAAAGAAGACTGTCCCTAGCCGACCAGTCACTTTAGCAACAGATTTTTACGTCATCCCGCGTAAAAATCATAAGAAACTCCCTACTATATATCCTGATGCAACACAAATCATTCGTGTAGATAAGAAAGAGTGTTGCGCCTAACGTGCTACCTTGAGGAACCCCATACGAACAGGCGGCACTATCACTTAGATGTGTATCTACTTTCATTCGCTGACTCCTTCCTGTAGCCAACTATACTCTTTATACCAAGTAATCCTTACACTTTTGATACACTATACCTCTTATTCCAAGATTATCAAGACGTTTTAATATAATCGGTATTGAGACAGTATCGAAGGCCTTTGGCAGATCAAGAATAAACCCCAAACATCTATCGCCATTGTCCTAGTTATTTCGTTATTAGCGATATACGGCCTTACTTATAAACGCTGCTTAACTTTAAATGACGTTATTTAGTACTGCGCAAAGGAAAATTGTTCTGCGCCGTACTAAGTGACGTTATTTAAATTTAAGAAATGTTTATAAGTAAGGCCGATAGTGTTTAGCACGAAATCCGAACTGGTTACTAGCAAAAAGATGATTCGATTCTAAATAGTTAATTAACTTTTTATTAGCACTTTCTCAATTATTTTAGATATAGTACGAAAATATGAAACAATCAAAGTAATTAAAGTCAAAATAAAAATTAACCTACACTTTTACAAACACGTACTATTGTATTTAATACGATTACAAAAATCTGCTATACAATTTTAGTGAGTGTTGTCAAAACTTTTTACTAAATACGTATGAAAGTGTATACGGTACTTAGAAACCAAAACATTTAAAATAATCTCTGTACCTACTTAGTATTCCGGCTAATCTCCAAAACAGCTGGATCAATTTTGATGCGACTTTCACTGGAAAATAGCTTATGTTAGGAGTAACTTAGGTAACTTTTATCTTACAAGTTTCAGTCATCACACGGGTGAAACCATTAGGCACAGATGGTTTAAAATAAAAAATCCAGAACATTGAATCACATTACAATTTATTTATATTAATTCCTCTTCTATATACACTATAATCATAAAGCTATATACATTTTAGGTCCATTTTACATCACCATTACGAAGCTGAATTATACAAAAGTTAAAATTCAACGATACCTCTACCTATATAGATCTTTGAAACAGTCAAAATCAATATTATGTCATATACAATGCTAAAACATCAATCACGCTATATTATCTACAAATGCTATGCTCATAGAGAAAGGAAACATCATAAAATGTGACTTTTTAAACGGAAATACTGTAAACACAGACTAATATAGTATATTAATCTGTGGTGTCAGTAATAAAGTACGTTTTAAATAATTATTTTGTCAGTTAACCTTACACCTACTTGGTACCTAGATACAGTCCGAGTATCTCCACCGATTCAGTAAAAGCGCGGACGCAACAGGCAGGGCTTTAACTAACCTATCTCCGTTATAATCAAATTTTCATTGAAATTTTTAAAAATAGCCGCTTTATGTCAGTTTTGACGAGAAATGTCAATAAGTTTCTGACAAAGTGACATAAAACCGTCTTAAAATCAACATTTGATTCTAATAGTGTAGTTCTTATAGACGCAAATTGGCGAAAATAATGCTAAAAACGCTCACAAGGTTTTGTTTGCTCTTTTCTACTTTTTCGTTCAGCGTTCGCAGAGCTAAAAAAGAGATATTTATGTCACCAAAAAGTGCAATGTTTAACCCACGTCCTACGTTTAGTCCACGAACATGGTTGCTTGTAATCGTTTTTTGACAACTATCTATTTGACAGCATAATCATGCGATGCGAGCGTTCGAGTCGGGTGTGGACAAAAGTGGCAAAAGTGACAAAAATAACGTTATTAAGCTTTACGAACGCTTTAACAAAAGGACCAACAATGGCAACGCCACCAATGCCCTTTTTGCTAATCGAACGCACCTTAACTAAGATACGTAATGTAATAACCCTGCGGGTGAACGAGTACTGTATAATAAAGTGATCTGGAAGGTTACAAAACCGGTCAAGGTACTCGACTGTATCGCGTAAGTTAATCCGTCAAAATAATAATGTCATACGAAAGATTATGAAGTTATTTAGTACGTCTTTGGTGCCTTAACCACACAGACCGTATTCCTCGGTTTCCTCCCGGAATCTTGAAAATTTTGTGACAGATAGTTTTGATATGTCCCCATCAAAACAGTAAACAGTGTTTTTTGATAAATTACTTAAGGTTTCCACAGTCTGTCAATTTAGAGTACGTATTTTAGAAAATTTGTTTCAATAGATAAGAGAAATTGGAACGATAAGAAAACACTGAAATAAGAACTAGCAACGGCTAGGTATAAAGTCACTGGATGTCACGTTAACTAGCTTCAACCTCATTGGATTAGTTCTCGGTATACTATAGCTACTTGCAGTCATTTTATTACACCGAGACATTTTAATATCAAATACTAAAACAAAACAGCGTACTGATTTCCTCGGTATAATAAAGGTCTATCGCGAATAACTTGCGAAAGGTCACAATAATTATATCTTTAGTGTAAACAAAAAACCTTAACCAAGACTTACAATCACGGAAAATGTTCTGAAACGTCAGATTTAACATAATTTAAAATATGCGCGATTGAAGGCATATTGCACGTGTTGTTAGTAAATATTTAGCGCTAAACAAAATTAAAACATTGTTTTATTTCTCTCTTTTGTTTGGAAGCTGACAGAGACGGAATGACGTTTCAAATACGTGTAACGGTAAACAAAATGAAACCACTGTTCTATTTCTCTCTTTTGTATGGAAACTGACAGAGAAAGAAAGACGTGTTAAATGTTTAACTCTTTACAAAATAAAACCATAGCTCTATGTCCGTCTTTAGTTTGGAAACTGACAGAGTAAGAAAGACGTTTTAAGTATACTTAACGCTCATTATAAGAATGGAAACCCGTGGAATATGACTTTTTATATTACAACAGTGGCCATAACTGATAGTTTGTATAAAAAGGACGAAACAATATAAAATTGTTCAGAATGAATACTTAAACGCAAATGATTCGTGCTATGCCCACCGGTAGTATTACGAACATGTCCGCTCTAAAGTAGTTAGTTAGGGTAGTTGCAAAATAAAACTTACATTATCATGATGTAAATGCAAAAATGGAAATACAATCTGAATAACAGATTAACGGAACTAAAATAAAATTAAAAACAATTAATTATAACAAAATATGAGCAATTACAAAAAACATAGACTTACGTAAATGTATTACATAAATAGTTACATATATTTTGGAAACATATGAAATAAATATTCTTAATAACAGATTCAAAGTCTTTAGACAATATAAATGAAATTCGCTAATGAAATTTAGTACACAAAACGGTGGCACACAAAACAAAATAATAATTATTCCTAAAAGTATACAACGACTAACGAAATATACGACATTTTAGTGCAAAATATTATGGTAATCCTTTTTTGTCCAGTGAGTTTTGTTATTTCAACTAATTTTAAAATGTATACGTTTGAAACAATTCGCTGTCTCACTTTAATGACACCAGCTCGTCTGAATAGCACTTTAGGATTCTTTTATTGCGATATAAATAGCAATACATAGTTAATAGTTTCTAATAAATACAACACTAACATTATTATTTTATTATAATATAAATAAATAATTGTGCCAATACAATAGTAATCAAGCGCTCGCAGCGGAGCTTGGCTTGGCGATCTTAACCGATCTACAAGTTAAGCAACGCTTGTTGCGGTCAGGAGTTGGATGGATGACCGCTAGAGGCATTATTCAACTGAGCGCTTCCGTGCTTCGGAGGGCACGTTAAGCCGTCGGTTCCGGTTGTTAGTCTTAGGACAAGTAGTTAGGCTATGTCGAAGACTTTCATGCCTAGGCTATATATATATAGCCTAGGCTATATATATATATAGGCTATATATATATATATAGCCTATTCACCCGCGTGGTGGAATAAGGCCAAGTCCTCTCTCTGAGACGAAGGCCCGAGTCCCAGCAGTGGGAACATAATGAGCTAATTATGATTATGTATGTTAATAGTAATGAATTGTATAGTCAATTACAAGATATTCATTTTAGTAGTTTTAAGGATAAACATTGATATAACGACGAGGAATAAATATTGCACAATACAGTTATGGAAATAAATAGAAAATAAAATAATTATTCTTTAAGAGCGAGCTAGGACTAGCGTGTTAGAATACTTGAATAAAAATCTCAATTGATTCAACTATAGTAATAGTATAATTAACTTGAGCACTGGCAAATGTACAAACGTATGAGGCTACTTATAAAGGTAAAAAAGCGTTCAAACTGTTTGGGAAAAGATTCTGACGAATATCACGCGCATGCTAGCCGGTTATTAGAGAATACCTATGGAAATGACTTGCGATAATTTTCTAACTCAAATATATAAAAATATAAATAATTATTGAAAAAATAATTTCAATAATATTATGATAAACAATAACGCATCCACAAGACCTATTTATTTAGAGGCAGGAATTCGAGATACATGCGATTCCGCCGATTCCGTACCTTTACGAAGATTATTACGAATACATTAATATTTTCTCCAAAAATATCTACTAAATATACAACCGAGTAAACGTTTAATAAATGTGTATAAATAATAATTATTGTAATAATAGTTTAGGCCATTACATAAAAAAATACATTTGTAATAATATTTCACATACTTAGAATAAATAATCAAATCATTGCATAAGTTGATATAGTATGTTACAAGTAAATTTTCTAAATGACGAATTTCACTTAAATCATATGAAGTAACATTTACAGTGTAATTTAAAGTAAGCCTATGGAAACTGGGTAAATTAACAGTGGTACTGTAAACAACAGTATTTAACAGTGTTATTGAAAACAACAGTAATTAACAGTGTTACTGTAAACTACAGTAATTAACAGTGTTACTGTAAACAACAGTAATTAACAGTGTTACTGTAAACAACAGTAATTAACAGTGTTACTGTAAACAACAGTAATTAACAGTGTTATTGTAAACAACAGTAATTAACAGTGTTACTGTAAACAACAGTAATTAACAGTGTAACTGTAATTAGCAGTAATTACCAGTGTTACTGTTATCAACAGTAATTAATAGTAGTACAGTTTATAACAGCAACAGATAATTAAAGTAAATAATTAAAGATAATAAAGCTTTATGATTATTAAAGCACTAACGCCTGCTTGGCGAAATAAAACTTTGCAATGTTAGAGAGAAATACCCTCGGAAGGGGCCCGAAACCGCGTCTTTTGACTAATCGTTTCAGACTCCATGACCGCTAGGCCACCTAGGGACCAGTCCGAAAATAGAATTATATATATATATCTACTAAATAATATTTTGACCGTCCTATGCGGACAGAACGCCATCAATTAAAAACTTTAAAGTTTGCAGAACAATCGACGGCACGCAATTTTAACATTGTTTATTTTCTGTATGGAAATATAGTATGGAATGTTAACGGAAAGATTTAAATAAAATATTGGCAATAGTATCAAAATGTTCAGTCTAGTTTATTCGAAATGTTTCTTTGTACGTGTGGGTGAACGATAATAATCTGTAGCCGACAAAAATGAGAATCTGAGAATAGAAAGGTAAATATTGGAACCTCATATTAGATTTTCTATCGCTAACATACAACACAAAGTCTAATGGTGAAAAGTATGTTGTATGTGTTTGGTTATGAAAATATATTTACTCATTTAATATATGACTGTCTACGTTTCAAGTGTATGACCAGTATTTACTTTTATGTACCTAAATTGATAAATAATTTTATATGAAAATATTATTATAGTTTTCATTTTTCTTACGGAGCAATGAGCTAGATACGTTCGACAATAATTAAAACGATACATTTTTTATAAAATGTTAAAATTAAATATTCCAAATATCAGATCCTTGAAAAATGTGCTTACAATATAATCATACTGCTATTTTACAAAATGAAACTTATTTATATTAAATATATATATACGTTAACGTATAATTACAATTTAATAGATATTTTGTACACGAATCTTATAAAATACATAAATATTCAAATATCAGATCTGAAATGGATCGCAAATAAAAATGAGTTCTATGTTTACTACCTAAGGCATACATTATTTCGATTACGACATAAAAATTATATATTATCATGAAAACTAATACGTAGCAACACTACGTCATTATAATCACTTATATAACAGTTTACAACTTAACTTTTGGGCATCAGTTTAAAGAAACCGTCAAAAATGTATGATCATTTTGAAAATTAACGGCCTTACAAACAAACGCTGCGTAAACTTCAATAACGTCATTTAATGCGGCGCAGAACAGTTTTGTAGTGCGCAGTACTGAATGACGTTAATTTGAAATTATGTAAGGCCATTCATGTTTAAATAGAATCTTCCGATTACGTTTGGTTTATAATAGAATTCTAAATTTAAACTAAAAATATATCTTCAGCAGGGCAATTACGTATCTAAGTTGCAATCAAATCGTGATTGAAACCTTGAAAAAATGGCGGCTGTGACTGTTCTGCTTGAAGCAGAAATGTTGAAAATGATAGATTGCTGATCATGACCTGACCAATCATTAGTTGACAAATTTATTTTATTTAAATCATAATCTCATTAATTTCTACTATTATTATTTTAATTAATAATTATAACATAAAGAAATAATCAATTACAATTAAAAAATAAATTTGGCTACTCCAGTAAGCAGAAATTTTAGTAAATCGCTGACTGGAGCTGACCATTCTGTGGCATAAAGCCGCCATTTCTATTTTATTTTAATCAACTTAAAATTGCAACTTAGATACATAACAGCCTTGCAAATCGTCAAAATGTAATATGGAATTGTTTTGTCATTATAATCCTTACACTTTACAGACAACAATCGAAATAATCGCTTGTAACCTATTGGCTTTTAGTTACAAGTATCAACGTCGAGAAACCACACGACCGCCATTTACTATATGGAACGATTATAAAACTGCGTTATTATTTCAGTCCAAATATTTTTCCTTCATATAACAGATCACAACATACAAGACCTATAAACAAAAATGATGGTCTACGAACAAACATTTGCTCTGGGCAACGGTCATACTTGAAACCTCCCTTCAAAGAGTAGGGACTCTTTGAAGGCAGGGTACTCAACTAAGGTAACAGAGCCGTCCTTACCTTCATCACTTAATAACAAATCAATGAAAGATCGCTTTAGTCATTTGTGCAAGAGATTCTATTTTGCTGCAAGCGCTGAGTTTAAATCTCAAACGAGCAAATGCTTCTATAACTGAGCCTAAGGTACAATCCTGAGCATGTTGTGCTATTTAAAGGCACTAGAAACAAATCTCATACGCTTTGACGAACTCGATAAGGAAATTGAAATAATTTAATTTAGGTTTTATAGGCCTGTTTCGATTCATTTTCCGGTGCGATTTAATCCGTTATGGCAGGGGTCTCGTAACCTACGGCCCGCCGGCGACATCCGGCTCTCGAGCAGCACCAATCCGGCCCTCAAGCACGACCGACTTAGCCAGCGATAATTCCACTGATATTATTTAAATATAATTGTGTCGACTATCAGAAGCTGCTCATCAGTGAACTATGCATACCTCACTTGCTGGGTAGTCCCGAAATATAAAAATGCGCGAAATTGAATTCTCAACATTCACCGACATAATTTGTTCATAAACTATGATGAGCTCACTAGATATTGGCTCTTGGGGCTTTAAGGAGCAATCCGTCTGGCCCATACGCTAAAAAGTTTGGACACACTTGCGTTAGGGGACTGAGTCATAGAATAATCCCCTTAATACCCTTCACTATAGGGAATCGAATGGTCATGGAGGAAATCCGACTTACTGGCTGGTAAAATTCTTCTACAAGAGGCCGTTTTGGTTTGTCAAGATATGCAAACAAACACAATACCTACGCGTTAAATATCCCATTTCCAAAGATCCTTGCATTAGTGTGTATGTCCCTACAAAAAACTCTACTCGTTGGTAACTCGACGCTGACGCTACACATTTAACATAAAAATTAATAACAGTTCTCAACTCAAAGATAAAATTTAAGGGTATTATACAAAAAGTATTCACATTTTTATTTATCTTAGGTCGGATTTCACCATTATTATTGAACGCGATCACTCCAACTTTAACGCAGTTAATATGATCATTCAATATTAGCATACAGTTCTAGAGTATGACATAAGAGGTCCTTTATATTGCACCAATTACAACACTCGTTGCCAGGAGCTTGAACCCAACAATGGCTAACATTAATTTACTGTACTGTCCGAGATGTGTCAACACAAATTTTGGTGATATTATCACTATTTTCTATTCCGTTCCATATCGCGCTTTTGACAGGTGAGATCTGTCAGCCATTCGGAATGGGCTGAAATAACGCTCACGATTCTCGCAGCATAAACACACACAGACTAACAGATGGTATCGCATCACGCACACATTAACTGTCATTATTGACGAACTGCTCACGGTGATTTCAGTTCCTAGCGTGGTCGTTGAAATCGCAAAATGGCGTCTTGGGTGACGTAATCCATGACGAAAGCGCGGCAACGAAGACCCATGGTCTACGTTGCCGCGCTTTCGTTACTTTGAAATGACGATCATAGCGCCAAAATTTGTGTTGACTCCACTCGGAAAGCAAGGTTAGTTTATAGTGCGTGCGGAACTAGTTGGCCGCGCCTTAGGTATATGAGCGGTGGGACGGAGAGGCGGGGGCGCTTGCTGTCAATTGAGATTGGTCATCACTGTCTAATCTCATGTGCGTTGCGAACAATAGACAACCCGCCCTCTCTCCCGTTGCCACCTAAGGCGCGGCTAACTAGTTCCGCGCGCACTATAGTTTACCTACTTTTGTGGTTTTTGTTCCACTTTTGACGTGTAATAATAGTGGATTATTAACAGTTAAGTGTCCGTAACGGTGCACGAGTGTAGGCGATCAAGAAACGTAGTTTTTGTGTTTTTCCTCATCAATCGCTTTGCGAAAGTTTAGTTATACATCCGTCGCTTTACTAGAATATGACTTAGAGAAAACATTAAATGACAGACAAATTTAAGCGTTTATAACTTGGCTCTGACGATTTGCATACAAATCACACTCGATACAAATATGGGATACGGGAAAGGCAAATGAAGAAATAGTACGGAACCAATTTTATAGAACGACTCGATTTATTTAATATCATAACCGACTTTACTTCCGTGAGTAAAGTCAGTTTTGATATTAAATAAATATGTGAGATAGAAAACTTTCGCGAGTTATGTTCATAATTACGCTTTAAAACCTAAAGCTAACCTTTAAAAATAAATATGTGTCAAACTCACGAGAATTATTATTTTCAAACTAAAAAACTCGCCTAACAGTGAAATCAGACCTTAGTTTAACAACCAATACCTTATCGGCTAATGGGGTTACTAGAGAAGTTCATACAGAGCCAGCAGTGGGTAGTGTTCGTTACAAATCCTTCTGCCGACTGTCGGTGTACATTGGGACTTGCTTGTACTCTGGGAATGGGTACAATACGAGGTGGTCCGCCGTTTTGTACCACGGGATTAGGCCATTCTGAAACAAAATAATAATAATATATTATTGTTCAGGGTTCGAGGATATATATCAATGGATATATATCATGATATATATCCGATATATATCGAATGACTTTTTGTGATATACACGTAATTTGTATAATTACCAAAAAAAAAACAGCACTATATGCTGCTGGTACTTAATACATACATGGAAAGAATATTTAAAACTACTTTAAAAAAAATTCCCACATAATCATCAATATTTGGTCAAACGTCTAGATTGATTCACACCTACAAATTTTATTCTAGGCATTTCCACTATTCATTAAGATATACTACATGCGCGCGGTTTATGCATGAAACTTAACACCCCTACATAGAAATGTATCATTCATAATCATAACATTCGGCAAACTCGCGTCCTAGCTCGTTATTCATTCTGTGCGCTCGGGCATTCTCGCAAGACCTGGCCACCGGACCAACCCCGCACCCTCCGCCCTGCCACCGCGCGGCCTTTGTTTCTTCCGAAAACGAACGAACGAAAGCCGAAAGTCGACAATCTCTTTCACACCGAACGCTCGGGTGGGGGGTGTAAGAATGAGTAAGAGAGATATTTTTTCACTGACGCGAATCATGTGTTTTCATTAATAAGTTGTACATAGGGATGTAGTATTTTTGTTAAGATGGTGTCCATACTTTTAGATGGAATTTTCGAAAACTTTAACAATTAATAATTATTTCACTGTGAAGTAATAAAAAAATTTGACTACATATCTACAATGTATTAACACTTTTGTACCGCCCATTTTTTTTTGGTAATTATACAAATTACGTGTATATCAATACAAAAATGGTTTTAAAATTTAAGAGCAGCAGAACTCTTAGTGAATGAGTTTGTCTGGAATAGTACTGCCATCATAACATTTTCTACCGTGAAGCTGTAATAGTCACAATACTGTGTTTTGGTTTGAAGGTATGGTTGCCGGCATGATTCTTAACTACTCAAAGTCTCAGGATTACGGGCGCAGTGCAGTTCGTCACGTGCTAGGAAATGCATCTGTATCAAGCAGAGGTTACGACTTAACATAGTGGGTCGTTTCCTAAAATATATTATAATAATACAATATAATACGAGGGTGAATCAAAAAGTTCTTAGAAGTGCATATATATGAAACCTTTTTGGATCAAGTTCGATATTCAAATTAAAGAGTGTCTATCACACTATATTTATGCAGACTGTCACTTGTTTTTGTCAGTTCGTTCGCATGTAATAAACTTTTTTGTGCAACGAGTTGCTAAAAAAGTCAAAATTATGGATAAAAGTGAGTTACGTGCGGTGATAAAATATCTCAGTTTGAAAAAAATGTCTACGAAGGAAATTTTTTTGGACATTCAGCAGACATTAGGGGGTGATGCTGTACCCTATTCTACGGTTGCGTACTGGGTGGCTGAATTTAAAAGAGGTAGCTGTAAAGATGACCCGCGTTCTGGGCGGCCTTCAACCTCCGTTACAGAAGAAAATGTCAAAAAGGTTGAGAATCTGGTTTTGGAAGACAGAAGAATGACTATAAAACATATAGCTGAGATCCTAAAGATATCTTTTGGTAGCGTTCAATCCATTTTAATTGATTCACTGGGGTTCAAAAAAGTGTCTGCAAGATGGGTGCCACGAATGTTAACCGACGAAAACAAAAAGCGACGTTTGGAAATTTCCAAGCGTAATCTCGAAATGTTCCAGCGTGATTCGGTTAATTTTTGCCGTCGTCTTGTCACCATGGATGAAACGTGGGTCCACCATTTTGATCCTGAAACTAAAAGACAAAGCATGTCTTGGAAACGACCATCCATTAAGAAATTTCGAGTTGCTCCTACCGCTGGCAAAGTTATGGCCTCTGTGTTCTGGGATAGTGAAGGAATCCTTTTTATTGATTACATGCCAAAAGGCCAGACGATTACTGGACCCTATTATGCAAATTTAATCCCGAAAGTGCGTGAAGCGATTAAAGAAAAACGTCGTGGAAAACTGTCGTTGGGCGTGTTGTTCCTTCAAGATAACGCTCCTGCTCATCGATCGGAAGTTGCGCTCAACGCAATCCGCTGTGCTGGCTTCAATCTCCTTGACCACCCACCATATTCTCCGGACTTAGCCAAGTGATTTTCACTTATTTCCAAAATTAAAAGAGGAAATTCGTGGAACAAAATTTCACGATAATGACGCGGTTATAGCTGCCGTAGAGGACTTTTTCGAGAGTCAAGAAAATAATTTTTTTTCACAAGGAATAAGGAAGTTAGAAACGCGTTATTCTAAATGCATTGCATTGGAGGGAGATTATGTAGAAAAATAAAATATTATTATTTAAATCTTTGCATTTTTTAATATTGATTCCAAGAATTTTTTGATTCACCCTCGTAAAAAAAAAATTATAATATAAAATTATTTATAAAAAAGTAACAACATCAAATTAAGATGTTTATACATCTTGATAATAAAAATACTTTCAACTTACCATATTGGTTCTCTTGTTGGTGCCGCGGCCGTAACCGTTCCAATGGTTGCCAGCCACGCCTATTTGGTCGCCGACCTACAAAATACATACAATTTAATCGACATAAAAGAGACAAACGTACATGTCACAAGAAAATATATGTATTATTTTCTGTTTTGATGAGGGACAGTAAGCAGGGTTGAAAAAAAATGATTTTTTTTATTTTAATCAAACTCAGTTCTTTTATAATCGTGATTCTTTTGATTAATGCGTTTTCTACAGATTTCCAAAAAGGAGGAAGTACCTACTCAATTCGACTGTTTTTTTTATGTTTGTTACTTACGATAGGGTGAACCGATTTTCAAAATTCTTTTTTGTTTGAAAGCTGATGCTTCCCGTGTAGTTATTTGCAGTGTAGCATATTAATGTTTTCTTTTTTGTAGGTGTTGCCAGGATTGTATATAAATTCTACCTAAATAAAAATTATGCACTTAAAAAACTAGGGTAATGTTCGCAAAACCTAATAAAAATCAAACAAGTACAATTTGAAAAGTTTAATACCGACTTCCATTCTATTCAGTTATTGGAGTGTAACTCAAAAACTACTAGACCGTATTTAATGAAATTTAAATGGTACCATGCGGGAAGCACCAGCTTTCAAAAAACAAAAGAATTTTGAGAATCGGTTCACCCTATCGAAAGTTATGAGGTAACAAACGAAAAAACAGTCGATTTGAGTACCTCCTTCTTTTTGGAAGTCGGTAGAAAATTTAAAACAATAAAAAAACTAAATCCATAGATATAAATATTAACATAAATATTAACAGCGATATATAATAGCAAAATAAAAACAGTCTGATTGTGTCAGAGGTGACTAGCACAGGGCATTCCCATCCCGCCGGCGGACTCGGACATAACCTCAGAGATACTGCTCTGCGGTATCCATAAAGGATTTAAAAAAAACCTAACCTAACCTATTTTGCTAGTTATTGTGATTAATTTTATTCTGTGTCAATTATGACTTTATCTAAATTGAGTAGACATTATAAATAATGACTAGATAATATATATAATATCCGGATTTATTACTTTGGCTGTGACATATATACAGTATAAGAATTACCATAGTTTATATGATTTTGTTTTAGTGTACAAGCAAATCACTACCAATAATGCTGCCCGTTCCGGAAACTTCGCAAAGTCTTCTCGTCAAAAATACCTCAGTGCCTCAAGACAAGAGCCTTCGACCAATGTGTGTTACCAGTGATGACGGCACTGAAACGTGGTCTCTTACTATGGGCCTAAGCTCAAAGTCGCACAACGAGCTATGGAGAGGGCTATATGCTCGGGGTTTCTCTACGTGATCGAATCAGAAATGATCCGTAGAAGAACGAAAGTCACCGACATAGCCCAGAAGATTAGCCAGTTGAAGTGGCAGTGGGCAGGGCATATAGCACGCGGCAACAGATGGCTGATGGGGCCGGAATGTTCTGGGACTGGAGACCACGTACCGGCAAGCGCAGCGTAGGTCGTCCACCGACAATGTGGACTGACGACCTGATAAACATCGCAAGACGACGTTGGATACAAGCCGCTTCCAACCGGTCCTTTTGGAAAATTATGGGGTGGCCTATGTTCAGCAGTGGACGTCCTGCGGCTGAGATGATGAAGATGATGAAGATGATGATGATGATGAATTAGTTGTATGATACAAGTTAAAAACTTACATTGAAGAAAATGTCGCGATGTTCGCCTTTATTGTCCATAACGGCGACCCGGTCGTGCGCGTTCTGCCCGCCGAAGTAGTAGATATCGTCCAGCGAGAAGAAACTGTCCGAAGCGTCCACTCTGTTCGTTTGCATCATCTCGTACGCCACTCGTCCTACCTGCACAATCATACAAATATTAAAAAGTATAAAAAGCGAGCTAAGTGCGAGTCGGACTCGCCCACGAAGAATTCCGTACCATTAGCTTTAACAAATATTTCAAGTTTCTATCTATGATCGCTAAGACCGAGATTATTTTTTAAATTTCACGTTTGTTGTATGGGAGCCCCCTTAAATACTTCTTTTATTCTGTTTTTTAGTATTTGTTGTTATAGCGGCAACTGAAATACATCACCTGTGACTGTAATCGAACTTTCAACTAAGTATCACGGTTCATGAGATACATCTTGGTGACATACAGACAGACAGACAGACAGACAGACGGACAGCGGTGTCTTAGTAATACCGATTTACCCTTTAAAGTACGGAACCCTAATAAGCTAGAAATTCCTTCATTTAATTCATTGCAACATTACATGAAGGGCCATTCCTGACGTAACTAACCATTTACAATTTAATATAGCTTTCTCTGGGAGATAAATATATTTCCTTAGTCCTTAATTGTATGATAGAATAAATAGCTGCGCGGTTTCACCGCGTGGTGAGGGGTAAAGATGACGATGAAAAGTATCTTATGCAAATGAATGAATTATTTATTTGCTACAGTTTTGGGTAAACAATACAATATTGCAGAGTTGTTAAAGCACATTTTACGGTTCCAACAAAACTCTACCTAAACGGCGTGCAAATGTTGTATACAAGAATAATACTTGTTTTGAGAATCTACGCGAAAATAATAAAAAAATAAACAGGCAGTAATTAAAAATAATACAAACTGATTTTAGATATAATAATTGAGAATGTCAATTTTATCGATATAATTGTTTGTTATGTCACTTGAGTCAATTAATTAAATTAAATGTCAAACCTTAATATATAATTACCTATGTTAGATTTTTATCATCTAAGAAGTCCTTTATTGAATAGTAACATTTTTTCAATAAGAAGTCAAATAATTACTTTTTAAAAGGATTTAGGGCAACTCCCTTGATATTGTCAGGTAAAGTATTGTACACTCTAATCGCCATACAATTGTCATTCCTTTGGTAAGCTGTAACCGTTGGATTGGCGTGTATAATTTGTAAGGATGTCTACTCTGACAAGCTCTTTTTATGATATCACAGTGTTTTACGAATAGATGCGGATTTTTTTAACGTACACACATATCTCGTAGATGTACAATGAATTTGTTTGTATGTGATGAATAATGAATTGTGTTAATCCAGTGCGTCATCTTAAATTTATATATATATTATGTACTAGCAACTGCCCGCGACTTCGTTCCCATAGTGGGCTCTGCCACGCCACTAGTTCCCACCTTTTCTTGGTGTTTCTTTTATTCAAGAACCTTCTCCTGGCAATAATTAACACAACAAAAAAGGATGAGCGAGATTGTTAAATCCGTTCTCAAGTTATAGCGTGACCAGGAGAAATAGGGGTAAATTATATATATATGGAAGTAAATAATAAGTTAATCCTTCATATACCGTGATAATTAAAACAAAAGATTTATGAATGAAACGGACCTAAATGTACGTCTCTGGTACGCAAAGGGTTATAAGACGAATTTTCAGCTTTGCCGCCAATTTCCACCTGTGCAGAAACACAAACGCATTTATGTCTATACAGCCACATGATCGCAATTTGTACTAAGCAAAGAGACTTACTTTGATATGTCAAGATTGTTGAAAGAGATCCAATCAATGAGTATTTAATTACTCCTGCACGACGTTTCATCATTAGACGTTGGAGAGAGGAGGTTGTAGAGGCTGGAGTGTGTTAATGTTCTAAATTCAAAAACATACTCCAGCAACGGATTTCATTTTCTTTGTACGTAAATTCGATACTTCGCGTGTTCTTTTTTAGAAAATAATGACAACATTTCCATGCATGTTTGAGAAAAGGTTACCTGGCTACTGAATGTGCAGACGATGTAATCACACATAGACAACATGTGTAAGTCTACAAGCAGGCCGGTGAGTGAGAGCGGCGTGTAGCGGCGATGGGTGGCTGCGGTCTTAGCTATGGACGGGTCGCCCAGGAATGTATACTCGGGGTATTTCTGGCGGGCGTCTTCTAATACCTGGAGATAGAAAGATCAACAGTTAAGGTCTTTATTGTCGCTGGAAATATACAGTTACGTGGGGGTTGTGTAGGGGTAGGGGTCCCCGGGCAGACTTTCCAATAAACTAACTTCTAGGTACTAAAACTCATGAACTCTCTACACCTTATTATAAATGGACCTTAGTCCGAGTTTAAACCATGGTTTAAACTGGGGATTATCTTAAGCCCACGTTTTATAATAAGGCGTTTTGCATCTGAAACGAAGCAAATCCCTTATAGAGTAATTTAAACCCGAGGTCACTAGAACAACCGATTCTATTGTAGTGACAATAAAACTTATTATTATTTATCTTTTGCTATATATAATCGGTTGTTCTCTGTTTAATATTATTTTTAAGCGTTCCTTATAGAAGAAGAACTGATCTGAAATGCCTCAAATTGGAAAAGTGTCCCTGTAGTGTCCAACTCAAGGGTGAATAGTTATCTTCTAGGCATGAATGCTGCCTGTTAGACAGAAACTTAACTGTATAGGTAGGCAGTACGATGGTCCAATAAGCGTATTTTCAGTAGCAAAAAAGTTTTATGCAGCCCTACAAATTTAAAGATCTGTAGTTGAAACAACTCTCAAGTCGACTAGATGTATGCATAGGGTTCTCAAGTACTTTGGTCACGTGGCACGGCGGAAGCCGGATAATTTAGAAAAGCTGATAGTGGTCGGCCACGTGCAAGGAAAGAGAAGTAGAGGAAGATCACCGATCCGATGGACCGATACTGTAAAACAGGCGTGTAAATCCACCATTCACGCATCCATCCAACTTTCTCAAAACAGAGAAGCCTGGAAGATCTTAGTGGGAACAACCACTTGTGATGACCACGACCCTCAGCCATGAGGCAACGACGTAGAAGAAGTTGAAACAACGGTTACTGAATGAAATGACTATCACATAATATAAAAGAGGGAAGCGGAAAAGAGGTAGAAATGGTGAGAGACATGGGGATGAGAGAGAGAGAGAGAGTATGCTTTTTATGCAATCAATTGACGGGGCAAGTCGTGCGCTCCAATGTATAAGCACTATGCTTGCTCATACTGTTGCAGTGCCAACCAGAGCTCAGCAGTTTCTCTGGCTTCTATCTCCAGAGCATTTTCAAGTCTCTTTAGCCTAGTTATTTAATTTACTATACCTGGGGCCTTACTGTGAGCTCTTAAAGCAAGACTTCTAGAAAACTGCCCGGCTTATTCGTACCATGACAACGTTAAAGCAGGCCTGCCCAGGCCTACTATTTGAGAACCGCAGAAAAACTGTTCACCTGTATTTTGTATGGACTTTCGTTAACATGTCGCTCTAAATTTACTCAGTTTATCAGCTTACAAAGGTCTAGGCGTCTGCAATGTTGCTTTATAGCAAATTGTTAGGATGCCAGAGACACTGTTATCCGTTCACCTTCGAGAAAACAATGTTCAAACCATTCACCTAAATGAGCGTCATGGTATGATTTCATTCAAAACTGTTTGTGCCAGGTTTAAGAACTGCACAGAACTGGCATGGTTTTTATGAAGCTGATAGTAAGGCCCCTGTAACTAATCGAACTGAATTAATGCTGGCACACTAATGCTTCGCAGCATAATATCCGGCACTGCGGTGGTATTAACCAAGCCTCCAGCACAAGAGACCGACCACCTCGAAAGCTTGGTAATTAACGTAAGATACTCACATTAGCGTCGTCGGTAGCGAGGTAGACTCTCTTGACGTCGAGCGTCCGCGTGAGCTCGAGCTGTGCGTAGTAGTCCTTCACATGCGCCATGTACTCGTGGATGTGGTGAAACGCGGCCTCCGTGCCCACCTTGTCCGTACGCCGGATGTGGACGCTGCGAGATGCGAATACTATTTATTATAAGTAACAATATCATTTTCTCACTCTTACTCGGAGATTGTGCCATTTTTTACTTTTTAATAACTTTACAGACATCCATTTTAATACATACTCGTATTAATATTACAAAAACCGGGCACGTGCGAGTCGGACTCGTGCTCGAAGGGCTCCTTACTATTATCTATAATTATCGTCCGACTCGCAATTAACCGGTTTTTTAGCATTTGTTGTTGTAGCGGCAACAGCAATACATCATCTGTGAAGATTTCAACTGTCTAACTATTTTTTTATTTTATTTTTTTACATTTGAGGAAGACCAACAGCAATATAATTTTTTAAACATAAGGGATAACAACAGAGAGCCAATTACAGGTCCTCACGGTTAACATCTAAATAAAAATAATAAGTTATGAATACTACAATACAGTCTCAATATTTGGTAATGGAATGTACTCAAACAAATATCGCGGCTCATGAGATTCAGCCTGGTGACAGACAGATACAGACGGACGGACAGCGGAGTGTTGGTAATAGGGTCCTGTTTTACCCTTTGGGTACGGAACCGTTAAACCGTTTGTAACTTAGTCACTCTGTCTTTCAGTATGTTTGTAACGTTATCACGCCTAAGCGGCTGAACAGATCGTAATGAAAGTTGGCAAGGAGATAGATAATATCCCGGGAAAGGACATAGAATTCTCTTCGTCTTCATCATCACCATCATAATCACCCATCACCAGGGAGGTGAAAGCGCGGGGCGCAGCTAGTATTACATAAAAAGAAAATATCTAGCGACTCTTCCGGTGGAAAAATGCTTAAGAGCCCATTGTCATCTTCTGAGGATCCTCGTGCCTCGTGTGTAGAAGTGAAACATGTATCCGAAGAGTCGTTGGTTGGTTAGGTTGTTTGTGTGTTGCTTATTCGGTACATTTCCTATTATAGTCAACGCGTTACCAACTGAGTCGTAGGGCCATAAACGTCAATAGGTATAGGAATGTGCCACACGTCCTAACATGTTATCGATAATCCGCTGCCTGCATTCGACCCTTATTAACGCTCGCACTGACACTGACTTACAGAAAGCCATTATAAGAGATGGAGCACCATTCATAGCTAATCTACAGGACGATACAGAGGATGAAGATAACGATGAGGAAGAATAAACGTTATTTATTTAAACATTCATTACATTCATTATTCACAACGAAGATTCCGATGAGGAAGAATAAACGTCATTTATTTAAACATTAATTACATTCATTATTCACAACGAAGATTCCGATGAGGAAGAATAAACGTCATTTATTTAAACATTCATTACATTCATTATTCACAACGAAGATTCCGATGAGGAAGAATAAACGTCATTTATTTAAACATTCATTACATTCATTATTCACAACGAAGATTCCGATGAGGAAGAATAAACGTCATTTATTTAAACATTCATTACATTCATTATTCACAACGAAGATTCCGATGAGGAAGAATAAACGTCATTTATTTAAACATTCATTACATTCATTATTGACAACGAAGATTCCGATGAGGAAGAATAAACGTCATTTATTTAAACATTAATTACATTCATTATTCACAACGAAGATTCCGATGAGGAAGAATAAACGTCATTTATTTAAACATTCATTACATTCATTATTCACAACGAAGATTCCGATGAGGAAGAATAAACGTTATTTATTTAAACATTCATTACATTCATTATTCACAACGAAGATTCCGATGAGGAAGAATAAACGTCATTTATTTAAACATTAATTACATTCATTATTCACAACGAAGATTCCGATGAGGAAGAATAAACGTTATTTATTTAAACATTCATTACATTCATTATTGACAACGAAGATTCCGATGAGGAAGAATAAACGTCATTTATTTAAACATTCATTACATTCATTATTCACAACGAAGATTCCGATGAGGAAGAATAAACGTTATTTATTTAAACATTCATTACATTCATTATTGACAACGAAGATTCCGATGAGGAAGAATAAACGTCATTTATTTAAACATTAATTACATTCATTATTCACAACGAAGATTCCGATGAGGAAGAATAAACGTTATTTATTTAAACATTCATTACATTAATTATTGAAAACGAAGATTCCGATGAGGAAGAATAAACGTCATTTATTTAAACATTAATTACATTCATTATTCACAACGAAGATTCCGATGAGGAAGAATAAACGTCATTTATTTAAACATTCATTACATTCATTATTCACAACGAAGATTCCGATGAGGAAGAATAAACGTCATTTATTTAAACATTCATTACATTCATTATTCACAACGAAGATTCCGATGAGGAAGAATAAACGTTATTTATTGAAACATTCATTACATTCATTATTCACAACGAAGATTCCGATGAGGAAGAATAAACGTCATTTATTTAAACATTCATTACATTCATTATTCACAACGAAGATTCCGATGAGGAAGAATAAACGTTATTTATTTAAACATTCATTACATTTATTATTGACAACGAAGATTCCGATGAGAAAGAATAAACGTTATTTATTGAAACATTCATTACATTCATTATTCACAACGAAGATTCCGATGAGGAAGAATAAACGTCATTTATTTAAACATTCATTACATTCATTATTCACAACGAAGATTCCGATGAGAAAGAATAAACGTTATTTATTTAAACATTCATTACATTCATTAATGACAACGAAGATTCCGATGAGGAAGAATAAACGTTATTTATTTAAACATTCGTTACATTCAGTATTCACAACGAAGATTCCGATGAGGAAGAATAAACGTTATTTATTTAAACATTCATTACATTCATTATTCACAACGAAGATTCCGATGAGGAAGAATAAACGTCATTTATTTAAACATTCATTACATTCATTATTCACAACGAAGATTCCGATGAGGAAGAATAAACGTTATTTATTTAAACATTCATTACATTTATTATTGACAACGAAGATTCCGATGAGAAAGAATAAACGTTATTTTTAACGTTAAATCTATGTCAACTAAATAATTTTTCCTATTTCTAAATGTCATTAAATTGGTTTTATCAAGATTTATAACTAAATTATTTAATTCAAGCCACTTGACTACATTTCCAAGACTGGTAGTCATGTCCGACTCAAGATTTGATTTAAATTTACTTGTAAACATCATTGTGCTGTCATCAGCAAACAAGACCATATCTTTGTTTACAAACTTAGGTAGATCATTGACATAAATGATAAATAATAAAGGCCCCAATACACTGCCTTGTGGCACTCCTTGTGTCACGTCACAAAATTTAGAACGATATGTAGTTTCTTTCTTTGTTTTTGGACATATGCGTGTAATTTGTACACATTGGTTTCGGTCACTGAGGTAAGATTTGAGAAGATTTAAAACATTGCCTCTAACACCATACGTTTCTAGCTTATTTAATAAAACGTCGTGACAAACAAAATCAAATGCTTTCGTTAAATCCATGTATAATGCTGAAACTAATTTTTTATCATCTAGGCCTGTCATTATAGTGTATAGGAACTTATAAACAGCCAAGTTAATAGTTTTGTTTTTTCTGAAACCTATCTGCTCTTCTACAAATACTTTATTGATTTCAAAGAATGTATTCAGGCTATTGTAAATTACTTTCTCAAATATTTTAGAGAATACAGAGATTAGTGCGATAGGTCTATAAGAATTCATATTTTCTTTGTCGTTTCTTTTAAACAAGGGTTTGACTATAGTTACTATAAGCTTTTTTGGGAATACGCCGGTAACAATGCATAAGTTTATGATAAAACAAAGAACAGGTGAAATGATAAGTGAAACATTTTTTAAGATTTTAGTGGTAACATCGTCATAGCCGGTACTGTTTGTATTTTTCAATGATTGGATTATATTGTGAATGTCCGATGAAGTAATAGGATTCATAAATAAGGAATGCGAATAATTATTATTAATTGTCATTAATCTACAACTTACATTATTAGAATTAAAGTTTTTTTGAGGTTCACCAATAAAAAAACTATTGAATGCTTCCGCAATACTTAGGGGATTATTAACAAGTTCACCATTCGCTTTTTTTAACTGCTTGATGTCGTCTTTAGGCAGATTTTTTTTATTATTATTTATTACTGACCAAGTGGCTTGCGACTTATTTTTAGCAGTCATAATGAGGTGATCGTTACGAGATTTTTGTGTTAACTTTATTATCTTATTTAAACGTAAAGAGTATGTTCTAAATGTAGTCCTACTGTGTTCGTCGCGACATCTTCTGTAACGCCAGAGAAGCTCGCGCTTGCGTTTTGAACATTTTCTTATTCCGTTAGACAACCACCTAGGTCTTTTTCGTACAGATTTTCGTATTCTTTTTAATGGAAAACATAAATAATATAATAAGGTAAACATATCATGAAAATTATCAAATGCTGTGTTAAGATCATCTGTACCATAGACATCGTCAAAACTTAGAGCTTCTAGACATTCCTTAAATTTTTTAGCATTTTCATTACTATAGTCTCTTTTCTCTATGTACCAGTGATTAAGTGAGCAACTTTCTTTTACTGGGCAGGTTAAAATTTGAGCCGTGTGATCTGATAGAGCAAGTTCTTGAATATTGTGCTTGCATCCTCTTACATTGTGAAAAAAAATGTCAATACATGTTCCACTTATAAGTCGGGTTGGTTCATTACTGGCCAACTTAAGGTTAAAACTTTTAATAATTTGCAACAAGATGGCAGTTTCTTTACTTTTTTGAACGGTATTTATGTTTAAATCACCACAAACAACTACTTTATTTTTACTGAAGCAAACTTCATGAAGAATGAAATCCAAATTATTGAAAAAGCATTCGAAATTTGAAGACTTATTTCGTGGTGGCCTGTAAACGCACACAATAACTAATTTATGTTTTATAAGCTCTACAGCACAGCATTCAATAATACCAGACACGCTATATTTTTCCACCTTGGGAATCATTTTAAACTCATGTTTGTTGTGAACCAAAATACAAGAACCACCTCGGCGGTTATTACGGCTAAAAAAAGTGGCAAGAGAGTAATTTGTTATATTCAGTAATGCAGTATCATCTTTGATCATATTGGTTTCTGTCAAGCATATTATATCAGCAGGGGAACCATTGTCTATAAGCCATTCTAAATTTATAGTCAATAGTTCAGATTTCATTATAATCCCATTTATATTTTGGTGCAAGATATTGAGTTCTAGTTATTTATTTAAACATTCATTACATTCATTATTGACAACGAAGATTCCGATGAGGAAGAATAAACGTTATTTATTTAAACATTCGTTACATTCAGTATTCACAACGAAGATTCCGATGAGGAAGAATAAACGTTATTTATTTAAACATTCATTACATTTATTATTGACAACGAAGATTCCGATGAGAAATAATAAACGTTATTTATTGAAACATTCATTACATTCATTATTCACAACGAAGATTCCGATGAGAAAGAATAAACGTTATTTATTTAAACATTCATTACATTAATTATTGACAACGAAGATTTCGATGAGGAAGAATAAACGTTATTTATTTAAACATTCGTTACATTCAGTATTCACAACGAAGATTCCGATGAGAAAGAATAAACGTTATTTATTTAAACATTCATTACATTCATTATTGACAACGAAGATTCCGATGAGGAAGAATAAACGATATTTATTTAAACATTCGTTACATTCATTATTGACAACGAAGATTCCGATGAGGAAGAATAAACGTTATTTATTTAAACATTCGTTACATTCAGTATTCACAACGAAGATTCCGATGAGGAAGAATAAACGTTATTTATTTAAACATTCGTTACATTCAGTATTCACAACGAAGATTCCGATGAGGAAGAATAAACGTTATTTATTTAAACATTCATTACATTCATTATTCACAACGAAGATTCCGATGAGGAAGAATAAACGTCATTTATTTAAACATTCATTACATTCATTATTCACAACGAAGATTCCGATGAGGAAGAATAAACGTTATTTATTTAAACATTCATTATATTCATTATTCACAACGAAGATTCCGATGAGGAAGAATAAACGTCATTTATTTAAACATTCATTACATTCATTATTCACAACGAAGATTCCGATGAGAAAGAATAAACGTTATTTATTTAAACATTCATTACATTTATTATTGACAACGAAGATTCCGATGAGGAAGAATAAACGTTATTTATTTAAACATTCGTTACATTCATTATTGACAACGAAGATTCCGATGAGGAAGAATAAACGATATTTATTTAAACATTCGTTACATTCATTATTGACAACGAAGATTCCGATGAGGAAGAATAAACGTTATTTATTTAAACATTCGTTACATTCAGTATTCACAACGAAGATTCCGATGAGGAAGAATAAACGTTATTTATTTAAACATTCATTACATTTATTATTGACAACGAAGATTCCGATGAGAAAGAATAAACGTTATTTATTGAAACATTCATTATTCACAACGAAGATTCCGATGAGGAAGAATAAACGTCATTTATTTAAACATTCATTACATTCATTATTCACAACGAAGATTCCGATGAGGAAGAATAAACGTTATTTATTTAAACATTCATTACATTTATTATTGACAACGAAGATTCCGATGAGAAAGAATAAACGTTATTTATTGAAACATTCATTACATTCATTATTCACAACGAAGATTCCGATGAGAAAGAATAAACGTTATTTATTTAAACATTCATTACATTTATTATTGACAACGAAGATTCCGATGAGAAAGAATAAACGTTATTTATTTAAACATTCATTACATTCATTATTCACAACGAAGATTCCGATGAGAAAGAATAAACGTTATTTATTTAAACATTCATCACATTCATTATTGACAACGAAGATTCCGATGAGGAAGAATAAACGATATTTATTTAAACATTCGTTACATTCATTATTCACAACGAAGATTCCGATGAGAAAGAATAAACGTTATTTATTTAAACATTCATTACATTCATTATTGACAACGAAGATTCCGATGAGGAAGAATAAACGATATTTATTTAAACATTCATTACATTCATTATTCACAACGAAGATTCCGATGAGAAAGAATAAACGTTATTTATTTAAACATTCATTACATTCATTATTGACAACGAAGATTCCGATGAGGAAGAATAAACGATATTTATTTAAACATTCATTACATTCATTATTCACAACGAAGATTCCGATGAGGAAGAATAAACGTTATTTATTTAAACATTCATTACATTCATTATTGACAACGAAGATTCCGATGAGGAAGAATAAACGATATTTATTTAAACATTCATTACATTCATTATTCACAACGAAGATTCCGATGAGGAAGAATAAACGTTATTTATTTAAACATTCATTACATTAATTATTGACAACGAAGATTCCGATGAGGAAGAATAAACGATATTTATTTAAACATTCATTACATTCATTATTCACAACGAAGATTCCGATGAGGAAGAATAAACGTTATTTATTTAAACATTCATTACATTCATTATTCACAACGAAGATTCCGATGAGGAAGAATAAACGTTATTTATTTAAACATTCATTACATTCATTATTGACAACGAAGATTCCGATGAGGAAGAATAAACGATATTTATTTAAACATTCATTACATTCATTATTCACAACGAAGATTCCGATGAGAAAGAATAAACGTTATTTATTTAAACATTCATTACATTAATTATTGACAACGAAGATTTCGATGAGCAAGAATAAACGTTATTTATTTAAACATTCATTACATTCATTATTAACAATATTATCTACTATGTTTCTATCTGATTTTATTCTTATCTATATGCGCCTATAAACATCTTACGCACATCACTATGCGGCTCCATAAGACCCACTAGTGCGAGCGAGATAGTCATAGTGAAATGATTTATGGCCGCACGACTCAGTTGGTAACGCGGTGACTATAGCATTGTATGCCGGAGGGAGGGAGGGTGGTGCACACTGCATCTCGGTCATAAGCATTTCTCCAGCGGAAGTGTCACTAAATATTTTCTTTTTAATACCATATACGTCATTACTGACCCGCCAGCAGCTACGCTCGATTGGTCTTGGCGGTGGAAGCGCCGTTTTGGAATCTCGGGGTCTTGGGTTCGATCCTTGGGTTGGACAGTTATTGAGGTTTTCTGACAAAGAAATTCTCAAAAGCATGACGGAGCCTAGAACAGTGTCCTGTAGATGGCCATAGGCTCGCCCCCTATTACACAAAACCAAAACAATACCCGGCAAAACGCGAGCGTTTAAAACACCGCTGCTTACCCCTTCGAGAATATATACTTGTAACGATTAGTTATGTTGTGTTAAAAAAAGCATGTATTGCATTGTTTTCGTTAAAGTTTATTTTTACCAAGTTTTGGATGAGTTGCACCAGAAATATTTTCCTTATAACAATTTCTGAACTTTACTGCACACCTTAGATGGGTGTTTTACCAAAAATTAAAAGATGTTCCTTATTATTACTGTTTTTAGCCGTACTATATAAGTTAATGCGCGCGACCAGTCAACCGAGACCCCAGTTTTATTTGAGACCATAGAGACATAGAGACCATAGACATAGAGAGATCAAGCTGCCATCTTGGATTTATGTGACGGATCAAGCTGGGAGCTCCGGGCTCTATTCTATCCATATACCAAATTTCATCGAAATCCTTGCGGTAGTTTTAAGTTATGCTAGAACATATAGACGGAACAGTATTTAAAAAAAAACCTTCGTATTTTTGTTAAGTAGTTAATTTTACGTCTTCTGACCCACATAGTTTTTATTTTTCTTCCAAATACAGACTTTTTGGTCTCTGCTCCTTCATTATAAGTTTAAATGAATCTACTCAAACGAGATATTTTTAGACATTTTCTCGTTAAGAAACCGAAGCCAATGGTGGATAAGCTAGGCAACGCATTTATCAATAGTAAAATCAGTTGGGAAAAATAAATTTACGTATATAAAAAAGGATTTTCGTTGTACGTTACAATCGACCAAATTCTATCTTTAATATTAAAATAAATATAAAACAGCAAAAGATAAATCATAAAGAAAAAAAAACTTTGTGTAGTTGAAGTCGGCCATATTAAAACTACGTCAAAGATCATAAAAGCGCGAGTTTATCGGCCTAGTAATTAATTTCATTTTATACCACGTACAGACATTAATCCTCGGCACAAATTAGCTTGTAACCACTTTCATGACAAACTTTATAGGGTTATTATTATTTTATGGGCTATATTAAAATTTATTGCCATGGCTTATGGATTATACGAATGCACGATATATCCCATTAAAATAGTATAAATATAAATACGCGATATATTTCCGTTTGGTTGATTGAAGTCAATTTCTATTCGCGATATAATCTGTTTAAAGTTGTATAATATTGTCAAATTATTGTAAGGAAAATTCTACTTAACATATTGGTGTTCTAGGTTTAACACAGCAACACCTAAACTTTTAAGGGTCTGCTGATGATTTAAGTAGATAGATAAACTCTTTATTGCAACACCACAGTACAGAAAAATAACACAAAAAAAAGATAATTTTGTCAAGAAAACATTATTTAAAACTTAAAAACTTATAATTAAGAGTTAAAATGGGTGGTCTTATCGCTAAGAGCGATCACTTCCAGACAACCATGCATACATACAGCTGTTATAATTAATTAAGTTCATTGATCCATAGTGGTAGTAATTCGTGTATTTAGAACACCAAACTAAACTAGCGAAGTAAAATCTACTGTTTAGTAAATTATGGTAGTTCATATTCTATGTTCAAACTAAAACCCAAACCCGTATAACGCTTGCAAATAACAGTCCTTAAATTTGTTATTTCTGTAAATATATATATATATACATATATGTATATATATATACATAAAAGAGGGGGAATATCCGGTCTATTGAAAGACTCATCATCAGTCATAGTTTGTTTATTCCAACTGTATAACTGTACAATAATATTAAATATTTCCAATAAATCAACTCGCAGAGGTTGACACTTAGTATTTCGACTTCTGCTCGCGTCGACTGTCGCACGGCGAATGAATTGTAGTCGCCAGGAGAGAGGGGAGTAGGAGAGAATCGCCCCGGTACATAAGTGTACCGTTGAAAGTGGGCCCTATGAATTTTAACTCTACGACTATTTGGAGAGAATCTAACCAAGACATAACTTTTGCCTCGAGCTCGCCGGCGAGCTCGGTGTTTGACTGTGTTTACCACTAAATCATAACCTTGTGTACCTCGCCTCCTCCCATTTCCGCGACATGGGTCCACACCGCGACCAGGATCGTCGCGTTGTGCACTCATGACTGTACTTTGGGTGGGGCTACAATAAGAAAGTGTAATACCTCGCCCACAGCCATGGTGGCTGGGACTACTTAGAAAACCAGTGTTACCTCGTCCGCAGCCATTTGCTGGGCCGGAGGATACATCGCGACCGGGGCCGCGGTGTATACTCCCACCCGCACCGTGGCTGGGACTACAATCGTGTGTGTGTGAATTACCTCGACTGCGACTGGGGCTGCGAAGAAGATCTCGGCCGGAGCCTACAATGCGATCGGGATCACAGCCCTGGTCGGGTCTACAACCATTACCGGGGTTCCCTTGGGACGACGCTAAAGCTGCCGAAGTAACGGCTGCGATGGGGTCGTCCGGGTCACCCAAAATATGCCTTGGACGGCGACGGGGGGGAAGGAAGTGGGGATCGGTTATGTCAGTGGAGTAGTTCGCCGCTTCGACCACGAGGGGATTCGAGTGGTGGGGAGCTTTGTCGAAGTGGCGGCGGGAGCAGTCTTTCATATACTGCGTAATAGAGGGGAGGGTGAAATCGCAGTGCAGTTCGGCGTTCCGCAAGTACCACGGAGCGCCCACTGCCCTGCGCATAAAGCGATTCTGAATCACTTGAAGTTTGTGGAGGTCGTGTTTCTGAGCATGGGCGAACGCTACAGATGCGTAAGTCATGATTGGGCGGATGCAAAGTTTGTAAAGAGTCGTCTTATTTCTAAGAGACATTTTACTGTTTTTGCCTATGAGGGGATTAAGACGACCCATAATGAAGGCCGCCCTATTGCGAACAATCTGGATGTGTTTCGCGAAAGTGAGTTGGCAATCAAGGGTGACGCCCAGGTATTTGGCAGATTTAGCCCAAGGGATGGGTTCGCCGAATAGGACTATGGGTGACGGCATGAGATTTCGCCGGGTCTCAGTGAAGTACACTGCTGCACTTTTGCTAGGATTTACTGCAATCCGCCATTTACGAAACCATGCACCGATTACGGTGATGGCTCGTTGGATGGCGCATCTCTGCCTGACCTTGAACCAGCCAGTAGAGTAGATTGCAGTATCATCCGCAAACTGAGCGATCTGAACATTAGGTTCAGATCGTGGGATGTCGCTGGTGTACAGCGAGAAGAGAATGGGTGAGAGTACAGAGCCCTGAGGGACACCTGCGTGAATGGGATGCGGGGAGGAGAGCGTTCCCTCGGTGCGATAGCTAAACGTTCGATCCCTGAGAAAGTCTTGTAAGATGAGTACAAGACGGTCTGGCACACCCAGTTGGTACAGCTTGAATATCAAGCCGTTGTGCCAGACTTTGTCGAACGCTTTCGCTACGTCGAGGAAGACAGCTATGGTCCCTTGGGGCTTTGGTTTCTTATTGAAACCGCCTAGGATGTGCTCCGTTACGCGGTGCACTTGATGGACGCAAGAGTGTTTGGCTCTAAAGCCAAATTGCTCATCGGGAAGGAGGTTATTGGACCTAACGTGGGACCAGAGTCGGTTCACAATGAGCCGCTCGTAAATCTTCCCCAGAGAGCTGAGGAGACTTATGGGACGGTAGCTGGAGGGCTCGGCTGCCGGTTTGCCTGGTTTGTGAATACCAATGACAATGGCATGCTTCCAAGTGTCTGGGAAGGAGCAGTTGCTCATAGCCGCATTGAAGATGCTAACAAGAGATGGACTAGTGGGACTGAGAAGTGTTTAATCACCTTGTTGCTGATACCATCAGCACCAGGGGATTTACGGGTCTTGAGGCTCTTGATCAGAGACACAACCTCGGATGATTTTACCGGTGGGAGGAGTGGGAGGTCAGAGATGGACATAGAGCTTTTACGTTCGACTTCAGATTCCACCGAATCGAGGTGTTTCTGGTCGTCGTGATCTACATTTAGAGTACACTGAGCCTCAAGGCTATCAGCTAAACACTCGGCTTTGTCTTCGTCAAGGAACGCTATGGAGAGGGGAGGTGGCCTAATGAGTGGAGGCATTGTCTGTTGTCCGTCAGATTTCAGAGTTCGAGCCAACTGCCAGTATGCCTGGTGAGTTGGCTCAATCTCTGACAGTTTGTCGTCCCACCTTTGATCACGCAGCTCACTCATGCGTTTCCTTACAGCACGCTGTAAATAGCGCATGGTGGCTTTGTTCTCTGGGGTTGGCATCGAGTCATACGCCCTAGTGGCGGCGTTCTTAGCTGTCAGTAACCTCCTCGCACCCTCGGGCAGTTCAAAGCGGCGACCATCCGCCACTTGGACCTGCTTTGAGGATTCACCTACTGCGGTGCGGAGGTGGTCACTGAGAGCCTCGATCGCAATTGACACGTCTTCTACTGTCTGTATGTCATCGGGGATTCTATCGAGAGCGGGTGAACTGATAGCTTGGAGGGATTCCCCCAGTTGCTTCCAGTTCACTACCGTTCTAGTGATAGGGGTTATGTCCGTCGGGTCGGGGCCTAATTTCAACAATACAGGGCGGTGGTCTGAAGTCAGTTCGTGTAACACTTCTATAGAGCGCAACCGGAGGGTGACGTTCTTGAGAAGTGCTATGTCAAGTATGTCTGGTCGTTGGTTGTCAACATAAGGATATCTTGTGGGCTCCAGAGGGGAGAGAATATCAAAGTTTAAGTGGCTGACCAAGCCTTCAAGGATTTTACCATTACTATTGTTACTAGTACAGTTCCATATGACATGTTTACTGTTGAAGTCACCGATCAGAAGGACGGAGCTTCCTAGAGAGAAGAGGGCTTCCAAGTCTGTCTGTAATAGTTCTTTACCAGAGGGGAGGTAACATGAGGCTATGATGACAGGTTGATGACCTGACATCGCTAGAAAGCAAACAGAGGCTTCTAGTATTCTAAGTGGTGGAGTAACAATTGGGATACAGTGCAGAGCTCTTTTGTAATAGATGAGAGTGCCACCTTTTGGGGTGGCCACTCTATCATTACGAACCAAACGGTAATTTGCAAACCTAGGGTTCGCTGTACCTGGTTTCAGAAAGGTCTCCTGCACGCATAGGATATCATGAATTGTAGTCCACAGAGCGTGCCTTTTTATACACCGGTTGGCGGGGAGGCCGGTGACGTCAACGGCTGTTGTGGGGCGTGATTTAAAACGAGTAGTGACTGTTCTGTGTGGCTGGTCGTCCGTTGTTTTACTTTTTTATTTGAGTATAAAACGTTGCTTCACTGCTTGCGCCGATACGGCCATACTGCAAATAGGTGCGTCTCTGCGCCTTCTCTTATTTATAATCTGCAAAAATTACAATAAGGGCACGTGATCGTTAAACAACTTCTTAACCTCAACGCCAAAAAGTTTCTCATAAAAGACCTCATAGCCTCAGCGCTAATTTTGGCCTAGCCTCAGAGTCTCAGCACTCATTTTGGCTTTCTCGTTAACACGTTTAAATAAAAAAAATAAAAACATTCAACTCGATATTTAAATCACCTACATTGATATCGAGCTCACATTATTCCTCAAGATTAAGGTCTCTATTCATTGCCGATATGGCCACATTGCTCTGCATTTCAAATTTTGGAGCGCTTCGTAGGTGCTCATGACACACCTTTCTTGAACTACCCCGCTGATTGGCTCGGCGGATTTCATATCTATCATGAGGTAGAACCTTTTTTATTTCATAGGGTCCATCGTACTTTTGACTAAGTTTCGTGCCTAATCTTGGAGAATCTCTTAGCAGAACATATTCTCCTTTCACGAATCTTTAGACTTTGGCTTTGCTATTGTCATAGCGAACTTTATCTTTTTCAGCTTGCTCGTTCATCCTTCCCAATACAGCTTCTTTCATCGATTCTGGGTTAACTCGCTCGTTCTCTTCATCTATGATATTCAGTAACTCTGGAGGTACACATCCTTTCTTCCCAGTCAGTAGTTCAATTGGAGTTTGTCCCGTCGCTTTTGAGAATGTACAGTTTATAGCTAATTGTAAGCTTCCTAGTGACTTTTCCCAGTGAGATTTTTGAGTATTTTTTATAACAGTCAAACCATTCTTAATGATTCTCATAACTCTTTCCACTTGTCCGTTTCCTCTGCTTGTATACCCGGCACATTGATGTAGTTTTATTCCAAATTCATTACAGTAAGCCTTGTAGTGGGACGTGAAGGCACCATCACCGTCTACTATTATTCGTTTAGGTGCGCCGAATAGGAAAACTACTTCTTGAAGATGTTTTAGAGCACTCGTTTGTGTTTTGCTTTTAGCATGTTGTAGAATCACAAATTTTGTGTAGGCATCAATTGCCACAAAGACGTATTCCTTTTGAGTAGCGGTTCCACTCAATTTTCCAGAAATATCAATATGAACAGTGTGGAACTGTTCCGGTACCTTTTCAATAGGATGCAGTTGACTTTGTGTAGCTCCAGATGGTCCTTTCATAGTCTTACATACCACACAATGTTCTACAAAGTATCTGACTGCAGAGGACATTTTAGGAAACCAGAAGTTCTCTCGGAGTTTTGCTAATGTTTTTTCCCATCCCATGTGTTTGAGTGCGTCATGGTAGGTATTAATGAGACTCCATTGATAGGACTGTGGAACAACTTTCGTTAGTTTTAACTTAACATTTGATACCACCTTGTAATGCAAGATGTTTTCTTTCAGTTCATAATCAGAGTGTAGTCCACTACCGTTTCGAACTTCGTCTACGATCTTATTCAATTCCGGATCTCTACGTTGTTCTACCATGAGCCACTCGTCTTTAGTTGAAAGATTCATTACGACTCGTAGAGGGTTTCTGCTAAAGAAATCAGCATGCTTCAATTTCTCACCCCGTCGGTATGTAGTTCGGTTGGGTAGCCTTCCTGAAAAATTGTGAGCAATGGTGCAGAAGTCAAGTAATTAATTATCTTTGATCGTACGGATTCGTGTTCAACAGTCCATTCCCAGTGTATATTTGATTTAGTAAGGTTGTATAAAGGTATCATCATTGTTGAAAAATTGGGTATGAATCGTCGAAAATAACCGGCTAATCCGTTGCATTGTCTAAGCTGTTTAACATTTATTGGAGGAAGGGATCTTGACAATGCTTCAACTTTTGACGGACTAGGCCTTACTGTACCGTTACTCATAATGAACCCAAGATACTCGACCGAAGTTTTCATGAAAGAGCATTTCCTCGTATTAATGGAAAATCCAGCGTTTGTCAGAGCTTCTAAGACGTGTTGAAGTCTTTGAAATCCCTCAGCAATCGTATCACTGGGTATGAGCACATCATCCATGTAAACAAGTGCCTTTTTTCCGCGTAGATCTCCGAGGGCTTTGTTGATTGCTCGTTGGTAAACTGATGGGGCGTTAGTTAACCCAAATGGCATAGTCAGATACTCGTACTGACCATCGGGCGTGATGAATGAAGTTTTCTCAATAGATTCGGGTGCTATTGGTATTTGATGAAAACCTGCTGCCATATCCAAGCACGTGAAGTATTTAGCATCAGCCAGCTGATCTATTTGCTCGGAAATCAACGGTAACGGGTAATGATCTCTTACTGTATTGGCATTTAGCTCTCTTTAATCGACGCATAATCTGTCTTCTCCATTTTTCTTCTTCACCATTATAATCGGGCTTGCAAAGGGAGAGTTACTGTCTCGGATGATTCTCTTGTCTAAAAGTTCTTTGATTATTGTTTGAACTTTTTCACGTTCGATAGGGGCTAACCTGTACGGCCTGCGGTTAACCATCTTGTCTGGATTTTTTAGTCTAATTGTAAGTTCACCTGTGGTGATTCTCGAATCTGATATGCCTTCTGTGAGAGAATCGTTATACTTTTCTAAAATTTTAACAAGATCTTCAATGTCATGTTGTTCTGTTAAGTCTGTATCGAGTGTAGTGGCAGATAATTGCCAAACGTTTGATTGTTTTGTCGTTTGGTCTTTTCTGGTTAACTTTACACCATTGTTAGTAAGAGTAACTTCTAAACCAGGAATGTTTAGTATGTCCTTTCCAATAAGAATATCAGTAGGTAGTTCGTGATCTAACACCACGTGAAGATCTATTTCAATATGAACTTCATCTATTTTGAGAACAGAAGATAATCTTTTGAAAGACGTGATAGAAATAGAACCAATACCTTTCATATGTGTTGTTATACTTTTTCGTGGACCAGGTAGCTTTGCAGCAACTGATTCTCTGACCAGTGAGCAATCAGCACCAGTATCAAACATAGCCTGGAACTGTTGGTTATTCGTTTTAACAAGAATAATGTTTGAAACTTCATTGTCTGTTCGGAGCAGGTTCACGCTTTTCTCAGCTCTAATTCGCTTGAAGCAGTTTTCGTACATATGACCAGGAATCGATCAATACGAACACTCCTTTTTCTTTCTGTTCTCTGCGTCTATCTTGACTAGCTGTTTTGGGTCGGCTCGAGGTTGTGCAATAGCATTTTGGCTGCACCATCTCGCTCTATGACCTTGTTTACCACACACAAAACAAGTCATGCCTTGATCGGACTTGCCGTTGTCTGTTTTTATTTTCTTATGAGGACCTGGATGCTCTCGAGTTGATGACTTTCGCTTACACATGGTTTTAGCAATAGCAATAAGCTCTGGAACTGTATTTGATTTGCTATTTAGAAGTTCTGTACGTAGCGTGTCGTCAGTAATGCTACCAATCACGAATTCAACAGCATCTTGTTCCGTAGGATTCGATTTCATAATTTTCTTGAACATCTTCCAGACGTTTGAAATGTATTCGGGAATAGTAGCAGCATCATCGACAGAATATCGTCTGATATTCAGAATTTCAGAAAAGTATCTGGATTCCGCTTCAAATGTTTGAAGCATATCCTCTCTCATTTCTGCCCATGTAGTTGTTCTGAGTAAACATTCATCAGCCCAGGATTGTGCCCTTCCTTTAAGGACGCTAGCTGCTTTCAGACGTACTTCGTGGTCTTTTAGGTGGTACTCATCTTGGGTGCGTGATATGAGGTTAACCCATTCTTTAACATCCATGTCCTTATCGGGATCGTAGCTTGGAAAATAGACATCAGAAATGCGAACACGTGAGTCATCTGGTCGAAACCTTTTCATCATTTCGGAGAAGGTGGATCGATTTTCCTGTGACATTTGAGCCATCATTTCACACATTGTATCCGTAAATGTGTTTGCCATAAGTGCTAAGGTTTGGCTACTTGGTTGTGCCGATGGTGGTTGGCGTCGGGTCGTCCCTTCTTCTGATAAAAGAGGGGGAATATCCGGTCTATTGAAAGACTCATCATCAGTCATAGTTTGTTTATTCCAACTGTATAACTGTACAATAATATTAAATATTTCCAATAAATCAACTCGCAGAGGTTGACACTTAGTATTTCGACTTCTGCTCGCGTCGACTGTCGCACGGCGAATGAATTGTAGTCCACAGAGCGTGCCTTTTTATACACCGGTTGGCGGGGAGGCCGGTGACGTCAACGGCTGTTGTGGGGCGTGATTTAAAACGAGTAGTGACTGTTCTGTGTGGCTGGTCGTCCGTTGTTTTACTTTTTTATTTGAGTATAAAACGTTGCTTCACTGCTTGCGCCGATATACATATATGTATATATATATATATATTTACGTAGATTAAAAATTCATGTTAGTTCGTTTTTTTATGGTATAGGGTGACACCTAATGGTAAGTGATACCGTCGCTCACGGACATCCGCAATACCAGAGGTCTCGAGTATGTGTTGCCGACCTTTGAGGAAGGATGATAGGAAGGAAGAGATAGAAGAGGTGAGGGTGGAGGGGGAGGAGGGAGTCGGGCCTCCGGAACCTCCCACAAACCGACTGAAACTCAATACCAAGATATGTTACTTCAAATCGGTGTTATATGGGAGTGTGGTTTTTCCTCGGTCGTGCTGGCCAATTCGGCTGTGGGGTTACAACGTGGCACTACCACCGGAAAACGTGCTCTCTAAACTGATCTAAAACTACCTATATTTAATAGAATAATCATATTTTTAGAATTGTCATTGAAGTATTAAACTAATGTGGATTAGTTTGAACAGAATAAGTACTACCATAGTTTAGAGAATTTCTACTTTAGTTCGCTTATTTACTCGTAGTTTGGTGTTCAACACACATAAATTCCTACCAAATTAGAAGTTATATTGTTATTTGTTACAAGAACCCGTGAATGACCATGTCATGTATGGCCACCAAAAGCGTACTTACCCAACAATAGGCGACTTAAAGTTCATTTTCGCTATGGTTTCGTTGATAGCTTTCTGCATCGCGGCTCGAGGCTTCAGTATGTACTTGAGCATCTGTCCAACCCACCACGACGACGGATCGCCGTTGAAACGAACTATCCTGCAACAAATCACCATTACACATACAAATACAAAAACATATCAGCCAACCACCACTAATAATGTTCCCACTTCCGAGACTCGAGCCTTCCTCTCAGAGACAGGAGTTGGGCCATAATCTACCACGCGAGCGGATGGACTAGTGGCCAACCCATGTCGAAGTTTTTAGGCCGCCCGACAGCCGAAGGCCTTGTACATAGCCTAACGGCTGTCCTAAGACAAACTACCGAGACCAACGGCTTAACGTGCCCCCTGAAGCACAAAAGCGCTCATTTAAACAATGCCACTAGCACACACCCATCATGAGCGCAACAAGCGTTGCTTAACTTTTTGATCGGTTAAGATCGCCATGTCCTGACCGCAGCAAGCGTTGCTTAACTTTTTGATCGGTTCAGATCGCCCAGTCCTGACCACAGCAAGCGATGCTTATCTTTTTGATCGGTTAAGATCGCCAAGTCCTGACCGCAGCAAGCGTTGCTTAACTTGCAAGCTCCGCTGCGAGCGCTTACACAACAAATACAAAATACTATATTGCAAACCAGTCAACATAAAACGTTAACAAATGAGGAGTCATATTATAAATCTAAGCACAATGAGCTGGTTTAACGCTAAAAGCTATCTCTTCCAAACAACAAACAAGTTACAAAACTAGATATAAACATAATTTAATACTGCCCTCTTCAAGATTAAAAATACACAGTTCTGGCCCAAACATCATGGCTGTAAAAATTTATAATAAAATTCCGGATATGATAAAAGCTCAAGACAAATACCAAATGTTTGAAAGTAAACGTAAGACGCTATTACTTACTAGAAGTTATTATAGTTTAGACGAATTTTTTAAGGACACATTTTGACGAAAAAAGTAATAATATATCGGTCCGCTTCTACTCATATTGCTATGCCCAAAATTGGTTACATATATGACTCTGTATTATAATATTTAAGATCCCTGTAACATGTATGATGCAATAAATGATATGAATATGAATATGCAACCGTTGGTTGGCAATTATTTTGAAGATTGATGATGAAACAACATAACAAAGTAAAGTTAAAAGTAAAAAAGAAGAATAGTATCGTACATAATAAACCTATAGTAATACTAAATAATAATAACTAATATACTAAGATTATAACGAGGCATGATTTATATTTTTGTATGTTGGTAATGAATAAACTCAAAAACAAGTGGACCGATTTCAAATATTCTTTCACCATTAAAATGCTACATTATCCCTCAGTAACATCCCACTAATATTATAAATGTGAAAGATTAGATGGATGGATGCAATAATGTTTGTTGCTCTTTCACGCTCAACCGGCTGGGCCAATTTTGATAAAAGTTGGTATAGAGATAGAAGAGGTTTTGGATAGGCACATAGGATAATTTCATCACCATCCAGCACCACGTGGGTGAAACCGCAGATTGCAGCTTTTAGTTAGTTTAGCTGAAGTTACTAATAATCATACAAAGTTTGTTAGCGAGTAAGGATGTAAGTGAGCGGCTCAAGGGGTTGGTAATGAAGATTGCTAACAGGTATTTCTTGAGAGATAACGTTATGGATGGTGGATGAAGTCGCGTATAAAAGCTAGTATATGTAAACCTTCAATGAATAAAACCAGTAATGAATGTCTTCCAATAATGACGCGGCTAGCGCATTGCTCACCTGTGTGCCAAGTCTTTCGGGATGGCCAGCGGCAGGAACTTGGGCTTCTGAGATATTGAGTCTATGAAAGGCAGCGATACCACTTTGGCGTCGTATGATACTGAAACAAGGAACACACACATTTTACTCGTATTGTAATTAAAAGCAATACATACAATTAATATTTTCCTGGTTGCCCATTATGATAAAAAAAAAATATTGTGGTATCTTGACAATGAAGTAAAAATTATTAAAAAGTACATACTTTATAATTGGCATTAATGTGGATGTATTACTAAGTAGATATTATATTTTTGTTTGAGCGCCATATTCATTAGTGAATAGTTAATAGAGGTTTTAAACAGTAGGGGGGGTAATTTCATTACCGATGTATCGCACTAGTTAGAATTAAAATTAAACCTTCATAGTGTTATTTTCCTGTCCTGTGCAGTCGTCAACTCTCCATCGAATTGAGAACCAGGCTCCTTCAATGCTACATCTGGCCAGTCGTCTTGTATGGGTGTGAAGCGTGGTCCATGAAAGCAGAGCTCCGTAAAAAAGTAGAAGCTTTTGAAATGTGGTCTTACCGTCGCATGCTTCGCATCAGTTGGACGGATAAAGTCACAAACGTAGAAGTTTTGCGCCGAATGGGAAAAATGTCGAACTGATCCGGACTGTCAGAGAAAGGTCGCCTACCTCGGACACGTTCTACGGCATGATCGGTATTCTCTCCTGCAGACCATCACGATGGGAAATGTACCCGGGAAGCGTAAATCGGGTAGACGAAAGATGTCTTGGCTCCGTAATATCAGGGAGTGGACCGGGATTAAGACCGTGGAGCAATTGTTCAGACTGACTGCCAACCTTCAGTAATGGAGAGGCCCTTGAAGAAGAAGAAGAAGAAGAAGAAGTGTTATTTTCAGAGTGAAAATTCTATCAGACGAAAACTATAATCATTCTAGATTAAAAAGCGATGCATTTGATTATTTCCCGTTGACATCAACTAGAGTTAACTTCGATACTCAGACGCCTCAGTGACCTAGTCACCGAGTGGTCAGGGCGATTGTAGGAAGACCCGGGTCCGAATACCGTCAGAGGTTGTTGTTTTTCTATCTTAAACTGCAAATTTAGTTAGCTAATGTATTAAAGTAACTTGAATAAACTTAGGAAACCTAGTAAGCCACTGATGGGTCAAAATAGTTTATGGCTCATACACCTAATGTCTCTTTTTATGGGCAGCCTTAACCATGCGGTCAACGACTTGCATGATTTACAGTTCATAAAAAACCAATCGTTCCAATAATTGCATTATGGTCATACCATAGAAAAATACAAAACTACATGTTTCCTTATCAAATTTAGCTCGCTCCAAATTACATCACGCTCGTAAAACCGCGGCATCGAACGAAATTAAAAACATTCAAACATAACTACTTTTCAACATCCTTATAAAGAAGAGGCGGTTCTCAATCGCCTGTATTATTGGGAACACGTGAAAAGTATTAGCTTTTAGATAAAAAAGGAATCATCAATTTGGATCTTTTGGTAAAAAGTTATTAAAGATGAGACTAAAACACAACACGAGGTTTGACTTGTGCAGTAAACGATTTATAGGTCTCTTAAGCGGGATGAGGTCCGAGGCGGGAAGAGACCGGCAGGGCTATTATGTATCATAGTTGCTTACAAATGTTGTCTGAAATCTTGAATAATGGCGGCTCTATGTCACTTGACAACTCTAGTAAGCAAAAATGTTTGTGAGTCGATGATAAAAAATAAGTACATTTACACACAATCGGTACACTTCGGCACAATCGGTCCTCGAAAGAAGTAAGTAGCGGTGCTTTAAACACCTACATTTCGCCAGATATCTTTTGGTCCTATGTAATAGGGGCGAGCCTTTTGCCATCTACGGGCACTGTTCCAGACTCCGGACTGCTTTTGAGAATTTCTCTGTTACAAAATCTCAATAACTGTCCAACCCGGGGATCCAACCCAGGACCCCGAGATTCCAAAACGACGCATCCACCATCACACCAAGACCAAGCGAGCGATGCCGCGGTCGGGTCAGATAGTATATAAATAAACTAGTAGTTTTGCGGACAGTACACCTGGAGAGCCCAAACTAAACAAAACGACATCTATGTTAACGTCGCAGAATTAATCATAACCGATATCACCATGACTTGTTTGACTCATTCAAACTTTAACCATGTAAAAAGCTAATAAAAACTAATCTGATATTATCAAAATCGAGCGATAGATTGCACCGCATTTTAGGGAAAATACCAATAAATATCATAAAATCACCAAAACATTCTACGGGATTGTAGAATCTGTATACCAAATTGCGTTAGTATAGTTTGTCATTTAAGTATTCCTGTATTGTATAGTAAGTTTGCCAATCGGTAAGTAGTTTTTTATAATTCTTTGATGATTCTTTGTGGTAATTTATTATATATTAATATAGCAACATTCCTGTAGTATTGTAATTGAAACTCGGTTGAAAAGAGCAACATTCCTGTAGTATTGTAATTGAAACTCGGTTGAAAAGAGCAACATTCCTGTAGTATTGTAATTGAAACTCGGTTGAAAAGAGCAATATTACTGTAGTATTGTAATTGGAACTCGGTTGAAAAGAGCAACATTCCTGTAGTATTGTAATTGAAACTCGGTTGAAAAGAGCAACATTCCTGTAGTATTGTAATTGAAACTCGGTTGAAAAGAGCAACATTCCTGTAGTATTGTAATTGAAACTCGGTTGAAAAGAGCAACATTCCTGTAGTATTGTAATTGAAACTCGGTTGAAAAGAGCAACATTCCTGTAGTATTGTAATTGAAACTCGGTTGAAAAGAGCAATATTACTGTAGTATTGTAATTGGAACTCGGTTGAAAAGAGCAACATTCCTGTAGTATTGTAATTGAAACTCGGTTGAAAAGAGCAACATTCCTGTAGTATTGTAATTGAAACTCGGTTGAAAAGAGCAATATTACTGTAGTATTGTAATTGAAACTCGGTTGAAAAGAGCAATATTACTGTAGTATTGTAATTGGAACTCGGTTGAAAAGAGCAACATTCCTGTAGTATTGTAATTGAAACTCGGTTGAAAAGAGCAATATTACTGTAGTATTGTAATTGGAACTCGCTTGAAAAGAGCAATATTACTGTAGTATTGTAATTGGAACTCGGTTGAAAAGAGCAACATTCCTGTAGTATTGTAATTGAAACTCGGTTGAAAAGAGCAATATTACTGTAGTATTGTAATTTAAACTCGGTTGAAAAGAGCAACATTCCTGTAGTATTGTAATTGAAACTCGGTTGAAAAGAGCAATATTACTGTAGTATTGTAATTGAAACTCGGTTGAAAAGAGCAACATTCCTGTAGTATTGTAATTGAAACTCGGTTGAAAAGAGAAATATTACTGTAGTATTGTAATTTAAACTCGGTTGAAAAGAGCAATATTACTGTAGTATTGTTATTGGAACTCGGTTGAAAAGAGCAACATTCCTGTAGTATTGTAATTGAAACTCGGTTGAAAAGAGCAACATTCCTGTAGTATTGTAATTGAAACTCGGTTGAAAAGAGCAATATTACTGTAGTATTGTAATTGAAACTCGGTTGAAAAGAGCAACATTCCTGTAGTATTGTAATTGAAACTCGGTTGAAAAGAGCAACATTACTGTAGTATTGTAATTGAAAGTCGGTTGAAAAAAGCAAAATTACTGTAGTATTGTAATTGAAAGTCGGTTGAAAAGAGCAACATTACTGTAGTATTACCTGGCCACTGTAGTACTTTGTCGTTATACGCGCTGGTACAAGACTCCGATATTGGATGGAACACATACTCCCACCCCTTGTTATTGTACCGCCATCCTTTCGAGTTCAGTATGAGTGTCCTTTCGGTTGCGTACGCGAATATGAGACAGTAGACTATGTGGTGCAGTTGGCAGCCGAAGCCACAGCCCTGTAACAAGGAAATTGGTTTATTAGAACGAGACAAACAATCTTTGCGCACGAAAACTAACGTGGTTTATACACTTTTTTAATATGAAAAATATTTTTTAATTATTGTGAGAGTGCGTATTGATAAGGTGATAAAAATTGGCCATGGAAATTTAAAAACATTCTAATTTCAATAGATATGATGGTTGGCAAGTATCACCAGCTTGGGATCCAGTGATCAAACAAATAAAATCCCAAAGCCACAAGACCTCTGGACACTGTGAGTGACTACTGCGTGCATCGGGCAAGTTTTGATTAAAATATGAGATGTGCGGGTCATAAACATAATTTCCATAACTTCTTAAAAGACAACCGTCATCCAGTCTACCCGTGACCATGTTCACTGAGACGTGTTCGAAACGTCGGGATAAAATAATATATAATACGCGATCCGTTTAAAGTTGTTTAATTTCAATGGTAATATATTTTTTTCATACACCAAATAATAATTTTGTGTATATTTGGACACTAACGGTATTTTTTTTAATGTTAATCGGCGACGAGACGCTCGTCTGTGGTTAAGCTTCATAGAACCTTGCCCATAACAGGCCAGAGCCATTAATAATTATAAACTACAAGAGATTAACCCTTCATATGCCGTGATAATTAAAACAAAAGATTTATGAATGAAAGTCACGTAAATTTACGTCAATGATACACACAGAGTTAAAACCCTACATGGCAATACATTGCGCTGTTCGCCCTGAGATATTAGATGTTAAATCTCTTATCCTTTAATGTAGTTGGAGCTTTTGTAGATGTAATCAGTGAGAGTCAAGTCACAGTCATATATAAATCTGTTATTAAGTCACTGTTCTGTTTAAGTCAGGAGGCCGATTCCATCAACTAAATGGCAACAGAACAGTAACTGTACGGTGACTTCAGTGCGCTTTCTTATTTCGCTCTTGAACAGTCCAGCTGCAGTTTCTGTTGTAACCAACGATCGATCTAAAATTTATATTATGTTAACTCGATAGATAATTATCGCGAATCTAACTCATATTCGTCTTTAGTAGCGTTTAATTATTTTTAATGATTAGTAGTGATTATTTTACTTTTATTTTTTTATTATCTTTCAATGTTAATTTACATAAAGACAGCAATAAAATAGATCGGTCAGCTCTTCTCTACATTGCTTCACCCTTCGAGGGTCATATGACACTGTAACACATGACATTTATAAGATCTATTGTAATTCATATGATGCAATAAACAAATAAATAAATAAATAGATTAAGATGACGGTTTAATTTGCTCGAGAAATTATAGTAGAATGGATTTTTGGGTAGCGGTCGATCGACCGGAGTTGAACGAGTAGAATTGCAGTTGCAGCGGGATAAATTGTTGAACTTTGTAAAATAGTAAAGTCCGCCTCCTGGTTCCAGTAATACCATGGATGATGAAAAAACACAAATTAAGGAAAATAAACAATATTATTGGCAGGATTGTTGGCTTTTTCCTGCCTTATCTAATTACATGGTTAAAGATAACTCACATTAGCACACACACAAACAACAAGCGAGCACACACTCATACAGAATTTGATTACGTTTATAATGCATAGTCCAGTTTACACTATTTGGAAAAAACTACTTTGTATGAGATCTATCTGCATTGGGCCCCTTTTGAGATCCGGTTCACATATAAAATACCACAAGGCCGTAATAAAATAATTTACATTAGGTTTTATTGGTCTGCTTCGAGTCGCTTTACATTTCTAGCGAAAATGTTTAACTTTTAATTGATTCCGATGCGATTTAGTCCGTGTGGGAACGGAGATAAAGAATACTTCCATCGCCGTCTGTATACGAATCGTAAGAGGTGAGGAAACCAGACTTACTTGGTGGTCTTGTGAAAGAGACCGGAGAGATATATAACTAAACTTAATTAGACAAGTACGGCTTTTGTATTATGTATGCGTGTATACCTTGAGCATTCACGCTCACTAAAAGGCTACGTCTCGAGGCGGCGTCGTGTGGCGGGTCGTCCTTTTCCCTGGCGATGGCTGGCACACGTGTCAAGCTTTTGAACGGGCGCTGCTTGCGGGAGCCGGTCTGCTCTCGGTATGTACGATATTTAGAAATTAGTTAAAAGTCTGTTTGTGTAAAAAAATTCAAAAATGCCCTTCTGGCCTCGTCTTAATTTGTATGTGGCCCTCAGGCTAAGAAATTTAAAAAAAGTATTGTGCCCTTCGAGCACTTATCTTATGTGTCCCTTCAGGCTAAGTAAGTTTTCAAAGTGCCCTTCAGGTTCACAAATGTATTATGTAAGTCTAATTAAGTAAAAAAAAATGTCCTCCTGTGTTCCTTTAGTAATTATAAAAAAAATTAAAAGTTTAAAATATAATATACTAGCTGCGCCCCGCGGTTTCACCCGCGTGGTGATGGATGATGATGATGAAAAGTATCCTATGTGTTAATCCAGCGCCTCATCTACCCCCATACCAAATTTCATCAACATTAGCCCCCCCGTTTGTGCGTGAAAGAGTAACAAACATCCATACATCCATACATACAAACTTTCACGTTTATAATATTAATAGGATGTAAACAATGCCACGGACCCATTGATGTCTGTGAACAAATCCACTATAAATAGAAAAAAAAATGCGTGTACGTTCCGTGTCCCGCAGCCGGACACACGCGAAAACTAAATTGCGTGATAATTAACTGCAATAGCCCAAAAGTTTCGAGCCCCCAATAGAAAGTACATATTTCCTATCACAGGTAAGCTATTTTAAAATTATGCGCAAAATAATTTCTTTAAAAAGTCGGCACGCTTGGTTTCCATACAAATCGTGATACCTTGCGTTTTCTATTGTATTTATATATCTGTGAGACCGGCTTGTTGTACCACCGCATGGCTAAATCATCATGATCTCAGCCGTAGGACGTCACTGCTGAACCTCCTAATTAGGCTAGGCCTCCCCCATAATTTTTCAAAAGGACCGGTTGGAAGCGGCCTGCATTCAACGTCCTGCGACTTTTATCAGGTCGTCTGTCCACCGTGTCGGTGGTCGACCTACGCTGCGCTTGCCGGTCCGTGGTCTCCATTCTATATCGCATCAATCCATCGCTCGATATTCTAGCCCATTAATTGGTATGTGTTAACCGCAAAGCAATAAATATAATAATAGTACTAATAATTATTGTAATATGGTGGTGAAGGACACTGTAACGTGCGCAAAGCATTAATTGTATTAAGGTGTCCAGGAAACTAGGAAGTGAAATTACTGGTTGAAAGAGATTTCAAAACCAATGTCTCGGGGTGACGAGTGCAGTGCAGACAGTTCTAAGCTCTAGACGGCACTGCACCTGTGGGCCGAGCACGAATATCTGCTTAAGGGTAACGTTATCGTATCGTTAACGTATTCAGTACAAACTATGAGTTATCTGTGATACTATTGAACAAGATAAATGACAGTTTGTACTAAATACGTTAACGATGCGATTACGTTACACTTAAATAGATTTTCGTGCTCGGCCCACTGGTGGTCAAGCGTTGTGCCTGCCAGCTATCAGACGCACCACGACTTGACCGTGTAATCACTAGATATAATTAAAAACCGACCAAGTGCGAGTTGGACTCGCGCATCGAGGGTTCCGTATATTAAGAAAGCATCTAACATTATTGCTCTAATTATAGACAAACTAGGTTAAACGACAAACGTTGCCATTCGATCCATAAACACGGTTATTGCATCGAGCGCAAATAATAAGTTTGTATCTATATACAATTTACTATTACCTACCTATGTAGGTAATAGTAAATTGTTTATTTGGTATTGAACCACATATTTACGGTTTTCAGATTGTTTCTTTAAACGTGCTGTAATACATTGCTTCGTGCCAAATTTCGTGATTCTAGGTCAACGGGAAGTAAGCTATAGGTTTAAATTCCCTTGTGCAATCGCAAAATATACGACAATTGTCATAACCAATATGTCATAAACAAATTACATAAACTGTCATATCTTTTGATCGCGTTAAATTAAATGTTTGATTTTTTGAAAGAGACCGTAGACGAGTATTTGATATACATTTCAACTTGATACCTCCACGCATTCCTGAGAATAGGGGTCTTGATAAACAGACAGACTACAAAGTGATCCTTTAAGACGCGGTCCAATCCTAATGTTAAAACAATTTACGATGCTTTACATAAGGTTGAGAATTGCTTATCAGATTGGACGATGTAGTGCTACTCGTAATAATTTTTATATTTATTTCGTACAATCAATGATTCAATTTTAATGACAAAGAAGTCCAAAGTTTACTAGTAAATTTCATTGGGAATTCCAATATGATACATTTATTGAAATATATTTGCCCATAATTGAATAAAAAGGCTTTATCCCACGAAGCATGTAAGCAAAATTGCAAAATTTTGGGAATGTTGGCGATATTTTTCTATCGACCCAAGTTTGCTCAATCGTCTATTGGCTCCCATACTTCATAAGAACGACTATATTCAAATTACACTACGTTTTTTTAACCGTCTAAAACTAAGTTTTCACGAAGTCGAATCATGAAATTTGGTCGTAATGTACACTCATTTCGCCTTAAGCCATACCTCATAGCTTTCGACTGGGTTAACCGATTTGGTTTTGTCTGAAAGTTTTAATTTTTTTTTAAAGCTGGTGCTTCCCGTGTGGTCCCATGTAAGTTTTATCAAGTTCGGTCCAGAAGTTTTTGAGTTACACTCCAATAACTGATTTTTACCAAAGTAATAGAATGGAAGTCACTATAAAATTTTCTAATTGCACTTGTGTTGTATTATGCTTCCTTTTAATACAATTGATTACATTATGACTTAAAAAGTATATTATTACTACCGACCCGTCTAGGTTCCGCATAGGTTTAGAGACCAGAAAATAAAACTAAGTTGTAATTATACATAGATAGAGACCTTCCGTGAAACATTTTCTAATGGTGAAAACCGCATGAAAATCCTTAACATGGTTTAGTAGAATTAGTGGGTATACACAAACGCAGACGCGGCTTAATTTTATACTATGTTGTAAGTATTGAATATTATTAAAGGTTTAACAATGAAGTAGTATACATAGTAGGTCTTATCGCTCAGAGCTATCTCTTCCAACCAACCCATTTGCATAATACGCAACGAAGATCATAAGGTTATGGTAGGCAACATCCTACTAATATTATAAACGCGAATGTTTGTGAGTATGGATGTATGGATGTGTGAATGTGTGGATCTTTGTTACTCATTAACGCACAAACGGCTGAAGCAATTTTGATGAAATTTGGTATGGAGGTAGACGAGGCACTGGTTTAACACATAAAATACTTTTCATCATCATCAATTACGAGTAAAAAAGCGTAATATGCTTGGGTACAGCATTAACTGAAAGGTTGTCTGGAAGAGATCGCTTTTAGCGATAAGACCGCCCATTTGTGCCTACTATTTAAGTTGTTTCCTTATGTTGTATTTACTTTGGTGCAAATAAAGAGTTTTTGTATTGTATTGTATTGTATTAACAAAATAATAAGATCTCCGCCTACGTAAAAATCGTAATGATGATAGTTCTGTCAAAGTTTGTGTCAGTTTCTGATAGCTTAGCCAAAAGCCAAGTTAATTTGACAGCTCGATACACTAGATCAAGGGTGATGAAATGTAACACAAATACCGCCAAGGGTGTTGAAATGTAATGGCAGTTTTTTCCATGGTGATTAATTTTATTTTATTATTATTGTTTACTGATTGATATACTGAGTATTTCAAAAAAAATCTTAAATAATACTATTATAGCAATTGCGTTTGACCATGCACATATTTTTTGACATTTTGGTATAAAGATAGATATGCACTTGGAGTAATAATAAGCACTAACTGCGCAGATGTAGTCGCATATCTATATTTGGTTTGGTTGATATTTAAGCGTCCTACATTACTACAACATTATACTGTCGATATACTATCTGTATTATATTTTATTGTCCGTGCTTCGGTTGTAATTTTACGGTATCGTTCATCACACTTCCGTCCACCCATTGTGGATCATGGCTATTACCCATTATTTTGTCATGGAAATATTATGGATGAATTTCAAGGTCAATAAAGATTATGAGTTAAAAAAAATATAACACAGCCAATGAGTCACATGGAGAGAGTCATAAACCTGATGTAAACAACAGATAAGCCGACGCCTCGGCAACAGTATTTTATCCCAGCGCTTAAGAGGATTGCATAGCTGGTACTTTCCATGCTAAAAGAAATAACTCTTTTCTACCTCTTAACATTGTCCGATTTGTCCGAACAACCAATTATGCTTACATTCGAAATTCCTCCTTAAAGTCAGGTACCTAATGTGTGTACGAAATTTTATCAATATCGGTCGGTAAATAGCGCCACAGCAAGCTTCCCCTTTAAGGAAACGTACCACCCCTCTCAAAAAGCGCCGACTACAAAAAATATATATTGAATATTTAGAAGTTTGCAAAGTGTTATAGTAGGAACATGCGTCATACATTCCAAGATTCGTCAAGATTGGTTAAAAAATGCGACCTGTACAGGAGGCCAGGATATACAACGTAACAAACATACGAACAGATAAAAGTCAATTTGGTCTGTCAAAGAAGAGATGCTTCGCTCGCTCGGTCAATAAAAAATCCCCATAATATTATGATATTAATATATGTATGCTATTATGATGAGGAAATACATAAATCCTAGAGTACAGCGACTAACGACCCTTCTGAACGTACATACATCCTAACATACATCGACAGCCTAAATAAAAGTTAAACAAGTACAATTTGAAAAATTTAATACAGACTTCCATTCTATTCAGTTATTGGAGTGTAACTCAAAAACTACTGGACCTAATTCAATGAAATTTGAATGGGACCACACGGGAAGCACCAGTTTTCAAACAAAAAATTAATATCAAATAAAATAAAAATAATTTTGAGAATCGGTGCACCCAGTCGAAAGCTATGAGGTATCAAACATAAAAAAAAATATACAGTCGAAATCCTCCTCGTTTTTGGAAGTCTATAGAAAACAAAGGGCTTTTGTACAAAATATTTTCACCCATTTTACGTCCTTGAAGGGTTGAACCCCTTTCTTAGTACTCCTCTACCCACCAAGTCAAAAACACCCTCCAAGTTTCAAGTCTCAACGACCAGCGGTTTACTCTGTGCGTTGTGTCAGTCAGGACTTAGATTTTTATATAATATTGATTGATGGCCAGAGTATAAATTATCTCCATTTGAAAGTTAACTCAAATATGTCAAACCGTTTCAACGATTTTTCACAACCTATTTCTGTGAAATAATCACGTGATACATTAACTATACTATATCGCTTGCAATATTATTTTTTTATATAATTTAGCTTACAACTTACAAAACTTTGGGTTCTCCTTGGCTCAATTACAGACTATGTATTACTAATTATAAGAAACAATAATATAAGCTGTGAACTTTTGTTAAATAAATAAAATAAAATAAAAAGTGAAGAAGTAAATGAGCATTAGTATTTATTACATTAACCTTTCCTATACATTGATAATTAAAACAAAAGATTTATGATGAAACGCACGTAAATTTAGGTCAATGGTACGCAAAGGGTTAATGTGACGGAACTAGAGAAAAATTACAAACCAACATGACAACATGACAGGACAGGACAGGCCAGTTGGCGCAGTTGGCCCTGCCTTCTGAGCCGCTGGTCCCGGGTTCGATCCCCGGACAGGTCAAACATTTGTGTGCATGAACATGTCTGTTTGATCTGTGTCTGGGTGTGTATATGTATATAAGTATGTATATCAGTCATCAGGTTACGATAGTACAGGCTATGCCTAGTTTGGGACCTGAAGGCCTTTGTGTGGATGTTGTCCCATATATAAAAAAAAAACATAACAATGTCAACAATGTTACAGTGTGTAAACGTATTTGTTCACAAATATAAGCGAAGTGCATTAGAATTTAGTGTTCCTTTGGTTCGTGTAATCTATTATGAAGTGTATGTGAATATGAATAGAAGCTTATACAGCGTGTTTCAACGTTATTACTATTCTAACTGTTCAACGTGGTTTCTACCGTTTTGTGTGTATATTCAATCACCTTGAAAGGCAATATTCGATGTACTACCTACTATATTTTGAACTAGCTGCTCTCCGCGGTTTCAACCGCGCGGTGATGGATGATGATGATGATGAATCTTATATAGCCTATGTTACTCAGGGTGAATGTAGCTTTCCGATGGTGAAAGAATTTTTGAAATCGGTCCAGTACTTTTTGAGCCAATTCGTTACAAACATACTTACATATAAATCTTTCCTCTTTATAATATTAGTGTGGACTAGCTGTTCTCCGCGGTTCCACCCGCGCGGTGATGGATGATAATGTTGATGATGAATGTTATAAAGCCTATGTTACTCAGGGTGAATGTAGCTTTCCGATGGTGAAAGAATTTTTGAAATCGATCTTTTTGAGCCAATTCGTTACAAACATACGTACATATAAATCTTTCCTCTTTATAATATTAGTGTGGACTAGCTGTTCTCCGCGGTTTCACCCGCGCGGTGATGGATGATAATGTTGATGATGAATGTTATAAAGCCTATGTTACTCAGGGTGAATGTAGCTTTCCGATGGTGAAAGATTTTTGAAATCGATCTTTTTGAGCCAATTCGTTACTAACATACTTACATACAAATCTTTCCTCTTTATAATATTAGTATGGACTAGCTGCTCTCCACAGTTTCACCCGCGCGGTGATGGATGATAATGTTGATGATGAATGTTATAAAGCCTATGTTACTCAGGGTGAATGTAGCTTTCCGATGGTGAAAGAATTTTTGAAATCGATCTTTTTGAGCCAATTCGTTACAAACATACTTACATACAAATCTTTCCTCTTTATAATATTAGTATGGACTAGCTGCTCTCCGCGGTTTCACCCGCGCGATGATGGATGATAATGTTGATGATGAATGTTATAAAGCCTATGTTACTCAGGGTGAATGTAGCTTTCCGATGGTGAAAGAATTTTTGAAATCGATCTTTTTGAGCCAATTCGTTACAAACATACTTACATACAAATCTTTCCTCCTTACAAAATTAGTAAAGATTATTTTATAGATTAACCGGTACTTCGCGATATGAGAACGATATTTAGAAACAATTATTATTACTAGTCTTGCTTTGTGCTGCATAACACCGTTCAACCTACGACCTACATTGCATTGCTAAACTATGAAGAATAGTGCCTACACTAACTAAACTAATTAAAAAAGGAACTTTAGAAATAAAAATAGGTTTGTTAATCTAAAATGCATGACCTGGTGAATTCACACTTCACTGTATGTCCTGAAAAGTCAGTTCGTTCAGAAAATTACATATTATGTAGGTAGAGGTTCCAGTCAGCTTCTGGCTTTGAGGGAGGCTTCAACAAGACATTGAATACTTTTTAAACTTTCACGGTTGTTTTCAATAAACATATTGTTACTTACGGGATGAAAACCGTGGTATTTAGGTCGTCCCGCGATCATGTCGCTTGCAACAGTGTCAAAATATCGGGAGCTCATTTGAAATAAATACCACGGTTTTCGTCCCGTAATCACAATATGTTTAAAGACATTGAATGCCTTACGAGCTTGCGTCGTTAAGGCGAGGGTTCTCGACAAGCCGATACCTATTGCTAGCAATTTACAAATCATCATATCGTGGGTCATGACTTAATGACCACGGTAGCAAAAAAAAACGTTTTTGAGCTTTAGGAACGCTTTAACAAAAGAGCCATCAATGACAATGCCACCAATGCCCTCATAAGCTAAACGAACGCACCTATTATAGTACTCTTTTAATAATGGGCAACCACAATTATAATTATTATGGTCTCTTCTATAAGGCAACACACTGGAGCTAAAAATAAATTAATCAAATTAAGTAAGTGGCGATATTTATAAAAAATATGTAAAACGACAAGCCCGCTAAGTTTCTTGCCGGATCTCCTCAGTCGTGGTCGCGTTCCGAACTGGTTGTAGATTTAAAAAATAATAAATGTAATATGACAATTTGTAAGTGCCCCCGTATGGCTATACAAAATAAATGATTTGATTTTGATTTGATTTCAATTTCGCCAATTGCAATCAATCAATCGAGAATTAAATATGAAACTCACAGCTTCACACTAATAGAAATGATGGAACTTATTTACATTTCGGACTGTAAGCTATCGCGTCGCTCTGAAAATTATTATTACAAATGTTATTGTTTTTAATACCGGTCTGTTATCGTGAGAAATTAAGCACCTTGACTGTCTAATGAACTCTACAACAGGTTCTTTGGAATTGAATCCAATCGTCGATAATGGCTTCGCGTTTGTGCTAATACGTTTAATTTTATTTGTTGCAAATACTTTAGACAATAGAATTATGCAATATAATTTATTATACATCATAAGCAGCTCATTACGTTCCAACTTTTGCGACTAGAGCCTTCCTCTCAGGGAGTTGAGCCTATATCTACCACGCGGGTCCAGGGCGGCTTGGTGGATAGGCTAGTGGCCAACCCATGTCGAAGTTTTCAGGCCGCCCGAAGGCCTTTGACATAGCCTAACGGCTGTCGTAAGATAAACAACCGGAACCGACGGGCACGTGCCCTCAGAAGCACGGAAGCGCTCAGTTGGATAATGCCACTAGCGGTCACCCATCCAACTCCTGACCGCAGCAAGCGTTGCTTAACGTGTTGATCAGTTAAGATCGCTAACTCAAGCTCCGCTGCGAGCGCTTTTTCTAAATAATACATATGAAGGGAATTTGTATTGATACAAAGTATTTTTCTTAATTTTGTTTTATATTAGGGACTCGGGGTCTACTTAGTCGATAGTTCAGACAGTCTATTGATTGTGTTGTTTTTTGTTAATTTTGGTTTAGTTATTATGAACTAAAACCGGTCGAATATTTTTTATCAATTTTTTCTTTTACATTATTTTTGACGCATTTCTGTAGCAACCTGTGCATGAAAGATCGTTGACCTGTAACTTTTAGTGACGTTTCTGCGTGCTGTGTGACAGATCGTGACGGACGGTGACGGGTGTTTATATATCTAATTATAGCTGTTCTTATTTAGAGCGCGGGTTACTGTGACTATCATAATCATACGTAGATAGTAGAAGTGAGGCTGCGGGATTTCTTTCGAGAAGTGAATAACAATTTCTTGTTTCGTAACAGTTCTCTTAAAAATAAAAATATTCAGTTCATCATCATCATGATCTCAGCCATAGGACGTCCACTGCTGAACATATGCCTCCCCCATAACTTTCCAAAAGGATCCGTTGGAAGCGGCCTTCATCCAACGTCGTCCTGCAACCTCTATCTGGTCGTCTGTCCACTGTGTCGGTGGACGACCTACGCTGCGCTTGCCGGTCCGTGGTCTCCACTCCAGAACTTTCCGGCCCAATCAGCCATCTGTTCTGCGTGCTATGTGCCCTGCCCACTGCCACTTCAACTGGCTAATCTTCTGGGCTATGTCGGTGACTTTCGTTCTTCTACGGATCTCCTCATTTCTGATTCGATCACGTAGAGAAACCCTGAGCATAGCCCTCTCCATAGCTCGTTGTGCGACTTTGAGCTTACTCTTTTTACTCGTCTCTTACCATGGGCCTCATAAGGCCCATGGTAAGAGACCGCGTTTCTGTGCCATAAGTCATCACTGTTCACACATATTCGTCGAAGACTCTTGTCTTGAGGCACTGAGGTATTTTTGACGAGAAGACTTCGCGAAGTTTCCGGAACGCTGCCCAGCCGAGTTGGATTCGACGATTGACCTCTTTCTCAAAATTGGACCGGCCTAGTTTGACTATTTGTCCTAGGTAAATGTATTCGTCAACAACTTCGAAAGCAGAGTTCCCAACTGATGGTTAGGCACAACATAGGCATTAGACAGGACATGGGCAAAATATTCAGTTGTGTCATCATTATGTTAGGTATATTGGTTAAGACGCTGTCAGCAGCCAACATTGAGAAGAGAATTGCAAAGGATCAAAATAAACTGATGATTTCAAAATGCCCCGAAAAGCCGGGTTTCTTTTTGCTGATACCCGGAAAATTAAAACATAATGTATACAATTGTAGTTTTTGTGATTAATCCTTACACAAAACGTACGACAGTAAATATTGCATATCTTGATTGATATACAAGATTTTTTTGTCTTTCACATGAAATTAATATACTTAGTTGCAAGTCACGTTTTTTTCAATCGAGTTAAAATGCTCCAAAGATTGAATGAAATTCTGACTGGCTTTATGTATATACGCCAGCCAGAATCATAAGCACACGGCGAATATTGAAATGCTATGCTACTAGGGTTGCCATCGTCGGTTACGACATGGGTGACGGCTAAATTATGAATAATTTTGCTAAATTTCAAACCCAACCTATTACCTTACTACTGTAATTACACTTCTTAATGAATAGACTATATTAGTTAGATAGAAACCTGTTTGTATTAAACTGTAAATATATTGCATGATTAGGTACTTATATAATAAGTTAGTTATGTTGTCATCTTGAGAGCGGTTACAATTAGTCAGTGAACGAGCTTGTTACATTATTTTAAGGTCTTATATTTTTACTGATTGAATACCATGTTTAAAAGATTAAGTGAAAGTATAAAATATTAATATTAATAATTATAGTACTTACGTCATTTGATTTCTTTATTTTTGCTTGTAGTGTTGGCAATACTGTAAGATTCGCGTGGCGAACAACACATTCGTCACGCGGTCAGGGACAGAAAAAGAACCAAGAAGTTATTTTACGTTCATGGTATTTTGGAAAAAGTAGGACGTGTACATTGGATTGTATCTTGACTATTATATACTCGTTGTATGATTTATTATCGAGTGTGATAGTATAAGAAAAATCTATGATAATAATGATAAATTGGCGTTTTAAATTCCATGTGACCTTTCCCGAAACTATACCTAATATCCGTTCCATTTAATGTCTTACCTTGTTAAGGTTACATATAAGCTTTCTCGCCTCTCTACAGTCTGGTGGGTTCTGTAGGTAATGCAAGCGGCGTTGTATCAGGTCGCTGACGTTGGCCGCCTCGGTTCGTCTCCATTCTTGGAAACCGTCTAGTTCTGGAAGCTTCTCTTGGTCCGATAGAAGCGACCTGCAGAACAAATTCTGATGTTAGGCAGGAGTGGAAGACGGTAGCACAGTGAAATGTCGCTTCTTGCTCTGTCCTTTTCTGAAGCTATAACTTGGAACTGGATGTTATTAAGATGTTGAATGTTATAGTAAGGACTTGAGTACTTTTTGTTTGCTTAAGTCAAACTTATAGTGAATTATAGATCTTGTCAAATATCGATTATAGATTGACCGCAACTACTGTACCGCGCCTTAGGTGTGCCAGACGTGCGGAGAGAAAAAGCTTAGTAACTTTGGTGTATTCCGTGGCAGCGAATACGCCGGCGAACCCCCAACCTCACCTCGCACCTAATGCGCGGTACCGCGGTTGCGGTCAAGCTACAGTGAACGTTTTTTTCCGAGGTTTTTCCTAAATGATGAACCAAAAATAAGCTATTTAAATGTTTGTTAAAGCAATTCCGATATGAGCATACAGAGCTGGCACGTTCAAGAAAAGGTGTTGGCAAGTGGCGGCGTCGTGTGTCGGGTCGCCATCTTCCCTCAAATATGGTTGAGTAAGGCGATGGCTGCCACATGCGTCAACTCGTGAACGGGTGCTGTTCACCGACAGCACCCGTTTACGAAAAGAAAAAAAAGAGACAAGAATACATACTTAATTAGGTGACATAGGTGTCCCCTAAGTATTTATTGTTCTCTTTTTTAAATACATTTAGATGTAATAAATTTGCAAATAACTAAAAAAGGGCACAGACGCTGGACTCTGTGGAGCCTAGTTATATTACAAAAAAAAGGAATTCCGAGACATGTAATGGGTCCATGGCATAATCATGAGCATATTTGGCGCATATTTAAAAATGAAAAATTTGTAACTATACATCCATATGGTAATGTAGACTTCTTCATAGATATTGGCGTATTCTATAAAACTGTAGTAAGTACATCACTTTGATATATTGTCAATAGCAAAGACTAATATTATGTGGTCAATATTTTACGCAGCGTACGCGATATAAGAACTTTTACTGGTATTTTTTTCACACCTTGGGTAACATTATCGATGTTTTCATACGGATCCCAAACTTTTTAGGAAATATTATATAGCCTATGTTCATCAGGGAAAATTTATTCTAATGGTGGAAGATTTTCGGTATAGTAGTTTCTGGGGCTATTCAATTCAAACAAACAAACAAATCTTTCCTCTTTATAATATTAGCCCAGATGTAGATGTAAGATATGGTTACGACGACAAAAATTATGGACAACCCACTGCAACTGATCATTTTAACATATTTTTTAATCCCCAATTCATAACTTCTGACAGTAGAGTTAAAATTTTTAACTAAAATTACCCCTTGAGACCCCTGGTATTGTATTGCGGATGTCCGTGGGCAACGGCGATACTTACCATCAGATGAGCCGCCTGTTCTTTTCCAACCTATCTTATAAAAAACAATTAAAAGAAACGATTTCACAAGATACTCACCTTTTCCTCTCAGCCACCTCATTCAATATAGTCTGTAATCTCTCTGGCTTGAGGTCTTCCATTGCCGCCTTCCCCAGCTCATGGTTGACATAATACCACAGTTCTTTGGTATTGGAGTATATCCTCCGTCTGAGATTCTCATACTCTTCCGTCGGGCCTTGCTCATCCAGGAACAAACCCTCGATGTCTTTGAGACCGTTGAGTCTAGAATAGAAGGAAATTATTAAGACTCATAAATTTTTAGAGCAGTAGTACTCTTTGTGAATGAGCTCGTCTAGGGGAGTAATGCCACTATACCTTTTCCTACAGTGCACCTCGTGCATGTACCGTTTCCTAATACCTATATAGGTAATAGCTATATAGCTCCAGCTGGTCAGCCTGAAGGAGAGCGGTCGTAGCCATTAATAACATACATACCAGGGACATCACGAATGCGCTGCCTATGCACAATTGCACAATGACGATGAGATGTTGCATATAAAAAAAACCTACGTAAAATCGAGCAGAGCATCAAGTAAGCAGTGTTAGCTCAGTTGATAGTGCCTGCCTTCGAAGCTCGGGATCCCAGGTTCGATCTTCGTCCGTGACAAATATTTTTGCGATGAGCAGAAATGTTTGTACTCGGTTTTTGGATACGCTAAAGACACAGACAATCCTAATGCGCTAATTGCTGATACAATTGTAAATAGCTTATACATTAATGTCAATGTCACGCTACTTTTTTATTCACTGGCGGGTGAAAGAGCGTGTCGTACATTTTATATATTTTAGATCGTGTAATAGGCACGCAAGTGTCATCTATTGTAGCATTGTAAACATTTGATCCATCAAGTGTAATCATGCCCTACAAACATGGTTACGTGCACTTAATATAACGTATCTCCGTTGCATGACGTTATTAACCAAATTAGTGTTAATAGCGCTAGTAGATAATGTAAAGAATATTTTGCGACTAGTAGTCAACATATTGAATCCTTGGGCCTAAAAATTAATCGCACCAAGACAGCGATGATGATTGTAGACCGTGCCAACAACAACTCACCAGAAGTCACACAAATTGCGAACTGTGATGTGGTCTATGATTGTACCACATCACAGTTCGCAATTTGTGTGTGCAAACATCTACTTAGGCGCGTTGATAACGAATAATGAAGGTTGCGCTGACGAAATCAAAAGGCGAATGGCCATTACTAGATCAGCCATGGATAGGCTCAGAAAGATATGGAAGAACCGCGACATAACAAAAGCCACCAAAAACCGGCTCGTAAAAGCTTTAGTGTTTCCCATTTTTCTATATGGTGCTGAAACGTTGACCTTACGAGAGAGTGAGAAGAAGATTGATGCACTCGAGATGGAATAGCAGGGAGGAATAGCGACGCATTGTAAGGCGCGTTACACAACCTGAAGTGACGACCACGACCGCTCTGTCAAGAGCGTAGCGATGAAGAAGAAGAAGAATTTACCAGCAAGGCTATTATGTATCTCAGTTGCTAACAAATGTTCTAAATCATAATCAATTCAAAATCCAAAAAAATAGCGGTTCTATGTCACTTTTGTCAGCTCCAGTTATCAACAAAAGCAAAAATGTTAGTAACATTTTTGTAGTAAGTAAGTAAGCAAAAATGTTAGCAACATTTTTGCTTACTGGAGTTGTCAAATCTGACATAAAATCGGCGCTTTTCAAACTTTCAAATAAAATTTGTATGCAACTGAGATACATAATAGCCCTGCAGGTCTCGCGAATTACATGATTGAGTCAAATAATCAATCAACCAACATTGTGAATTAATTATGTATTAAAGTTCGACATATTTTTTATTATTAACGCCAATATTCTATCAAGTTATTTTATGCTAGAATCTTAAAAGAGTATGATGCGCTACGGACAAAGCTATTGAGATCATTTATAATTTAAAAACAATGTAAAACAACAAAACCTTAGAATAACTACTTACGCACACAGACGCAAACATAATATACTCTGGTAAAGTGTTTTACCGTACAACTTGGGAGGTTGGTTCGTAAAATGTGTTCCATACATTGATAAATACACAAAAAGGAAAAAATATATTGAAAAGTTCACAGAGCTAGCGGTATTTATATATTCTTAAATTAAAGACCGTTTAACCCTTTTCATACCACCAGCTCGAAAATTTCTAATTACATATCACGCAATATCTACGTAAAGCAAGGCATTACATACGCGGGGCTGTAAAGTTGTATGAAACTCCCTGGGCAGTAAAGTGATTTGGAATGTTAGTTGTAGGAAAGCTCATAGTACGAAGACAGTATATAGAAACAAAAGGCGGGATTGTACTTGTTACGGACAATGATCCATTTTTTAGTTTAAAGTTTTAAATAGAGCGAACGACAGAGCGAGATAGGTGTACAGTATATCGCTCTCTCTTTCCCGCACTAATTCATACACGCTAGGTGAGCGGCACGCTAGTTGCCAAACATTGTAAATCCTATATATAGTAGCTAAGTTAGAAAAATTCTTGTCGAAATCCAGATTCCGGTCAGCGCGCTCGAGTGGGACGGACGTGCGCTCAAGTGCTCCCCGAGAATATTCCGATCGGCCTAAAAGTGCTTGCGCTTTTAGTGCCGGTTACCTGTATCGTTTCGATTGAAGAGGATTCAGTGTTGGACTTCGCTAATAGTGGATTTTCTGTGTGCAGATTCGACGTCAAGCCACCGCTTCGTGTACCGTTCGGCGCACGGAGGCGTTCGGCTCGGCTCGGCTCGCGTCGCGGAAGAAGCGCGCTCTTGTAAGAGCGCTTCGACACATCAATCACCTATTGTTCATTGTCTAATCAAAACCGCTCTTCTCAGAGCGAACTCTAGTTTCGATTTTTAATTTTTCAATTTTCAATTTTCAAAGTCGAGTCAAACAAATCCACGCTTCACGTGGTCTTCTGGACGATCCTTGCGGTGTTGACGCCACCCAGTTGGGCGCGGACCCGGTGCGTCAAGCCTTTCCCTCCTGAGCGTGGGAGGGAACGGCTAAAACCGGACGGGCCTGCCTTCACCGGCCTTGGGGTCTCCCCTCGCCGACGGCAGGTATCTCCTTCCCACCCTACCCTATCCTACTCTCCTATTCTCTGGGCAAGTGTTTGGTTGGAAGCCGGGTTTTACTCGGTCTTCTCTCCTCGCCCCCGGAGCAGCTAGGGCCTCGCGTTTAGGCACACATCCCTCTGCACAATAAGACTGGCAGAGGGCACACAGTAGGGACACCTAGGCACTCACTCTCCCGCCTGTACCCGGCGGGAGTGGCATTCACCCCTCACTCGCATCTCGAGTATTCCCCTCGAGATGTCACTACTCTCTCCCTCCCCCGCTCTGAGCCTCCCGCAAGGCGCTTCGCCTCAGGCGTTCGTCTCGTGGGTCTCGAACTGTTACCCGGAAATGCTTTCCGAGTATCTCCAGTCCAATAGGGACTTTAATGAGAGACCCCGCTTCACGGACTCCCAAATTCCCTCCTCCGGCTCCCTCCCTCCGAGGGGGCCCTTCGGCTCTTCGGCGTTCAAGCCATTAGATAGCCCTCTTTCTCCCGACCCTGCGCCTTATGCGCCCCGCGCTCCCCGCGCACCTCTACCACCCCGCGATCGCTCCCCGGTCCCTCGGACCATGTACGAACGCGCCTACGACTCAGCGTCCAACTCGGAAAATGAGATGGATGTAGAGTTCTCCCGCTCCCGCGCTAACTCTGTTGGCAACATCTCCAACGACGGGTTCACTACCGTCGGAAAGAGAAAGCGCGTCCCCAAAGCCGCCTCAGAGGCCCCCTCCCCGCCACCCAAAGCGGCCTGCACCGCCCCGGGAGCGAAGCCATCAGGCTCTCTCGCTCCCACCTCCCGCGACCCTCTCGCTCACTCCGATGCTCCCGCAAGCATCGCCGCGTCTCAACGCGACGTCTCCTCTCAAGGAGCGTCAGTTAGACGCGAGAAACCGCCGCCGCCTCTGTTCCTTCAGGACAAGGCGAAGTGGGACATGGTCTCACGACTTTTGACGGATCGTAAGATCCAATACACTAGCGCCCGCTCAACCCAACTGGGTATTAAAGTCCAGGTGCCTACCCCAAGCGACCATAGGGCGCTTACTCGACTTCTCAAAAACGAGAGCATAAGTTTTCACACTTATGCTCTCGAGGAAGAGAAGGTATTACGAGTAGTCATACGCGGCGTACCTAAAGAGGTACAGACCGATAGTGTCCTCGCCGACTTGAAGGCGCAAGGCTACCCCGTCCGCGAATGCCACCGCATGTACAGTGGCAAGGACCGCAAACCCTATGACCTACTTTTGGTCATCCTCAGTCGCCAGAGGGCAAAGCGATTTTTAATATTAAAACGGTTGTGAACCTCTCGGGGATCACCGTTCAACCCCCATTCCGAAACCGAGCGCCTGGCCAGTGTCATAACTGCCAATTGTACGGGCATGCCGCCCGATTCTGTTTCGCCCGCCCGAGGTGCGTCAAGTGCCTAGGGGATCACGGGACAGCCCAGTGTTCTCGCACAAGGGACTCGGCAGACCCACCTAGTTGTGTCCTCTGCGGCACACAGGGACATACCGCCAACTACCGCGGTTGCCCTAAGGCACCCCGCGTATCAAGTGGGCCGGCCAGGAGGCCTATTCCCCCTCCTCGCCCGGTCACTACCCGCTCACAAGGGAACGGCCCTAAGCCTAACCTTACCCCCGCACCGCAGGCAACACCTGTTGTACCCGCGCCCGCGCCCGCGCGCAACGCTTGGTCCAAGCCCTTGAGCATGGTACAAGCAAGCGCCCCCCTCACCCCCGCCCGCCCGCAGGCCTCTGTCAGCGCGCCGGCTCCTAAGCCCAAACCGCCGCTCGCTAGGCCTCCAATGGCTGGGCTCATGGACGCCCCAGGTCAATCTGACCTGGCAGCCGACATAGCCCTTGTCATGGACTACGCGATGGTCATAGACGTGGACGAAGTACGTGCATTCGCGCACAAACTTCGTACTGCCACAAACGACCAAGACCGCTTGCGAGCCACGCTCACACACGCGGGTTTAATCAGCGCAGTGAGGCGCTACGCCCTCCCCAGCGTTTCTTAGGTATCATCCAATATGGATAGTACACCGAAACGAATTAAGCCCCACTCAGTCACCGTAGCGACTTTCAACGCTGACGGCCTCTCTAGTCAAAAGGACGAAGTTCACGAATTTTGTAAGACCCATCAGGTCGATATCCTATGCGTGCAGGAGACCTTTCTGAAACCAGGTACAGCGAACCCTAGGTTTGCAAATTACCGTTTGGTTCGTAATGATAGAGTGGCCACCCCAAAAGGGGGCACTCTCATCTATTACAAAAGAGCTCTGCACTGTATCCCAATTGTTACTCCACCACTTAGAATACTAGAAGCCTCTGTTTGCTTTCTAGCGATGTCAGGTCATCAACCTGTCATCATAGCCTCATGTTACCTCCCCTCTGGTAAAGAACTATTACAGACAGACTTGGAAGCCCTCTTCTCTCTAGGAAGCTCCGTCCTTCTGATCGGTGACTTCAACAGTAAACATGTCATATGGAACTGTACTAGTAACAATAGTAATGGTAAAATCCTTGAAGGCTTGGTCAGCCACTTAAACTTTGATATTCTCTCCCCTCTGGAGCCCACAAGATATCCCTATGTTGACAACCAACGACCAGACATACTTGACATAGCACTTCTCAAGAACGTCACCCTCCGGTTGCGCTCCATAGAAGTGTTACACGAACTGACTTCAGACCACCGCCCTGTATTGTTGAAATTAGGCCCCGACCCGACGGACATAACCCCTATCACTAGAACGGTAGTGAACTGGAAGCAACTGGGGGAATCCCTCCAAGCTATCAGTTCACCCGCTCTCGATAGAATCCCCGATGACATACAGACAGTAGAAGACGTGTCAATTGCGATCGAGGCTCTCAGTGACCACCTCCGCACCGCAGTAGGTGAATCCTCAAAGCAGGTCCAAGTGGCGGATGGTCGCCGCTTTGAACTGCCCGAGGGTGCGAGGAGGTTACTGACAGCTAAGAACGCCGCCACTAGGGCGTATGACTCGATGCCAACCCCAGAGAACAAAGCCACCATGCGCTATTTACAGCGTGCTGTAAGGAAACGCATGAGTGAGCTGCGTGATCAAAGGTGGGACGACAAACTGTCAGAGATAGAGCCAACTCACCAGGCATACTGGCAGTTGGCTCGAACTCTGAAATCTGACGGACAACAGACAACGCCTCCACTCATTAGGCCACCTTCCCTCTCCATAGCGTTCCTTGACGAAGACAAAGCCGAGTGTTTAGCTGATAGCCTTGAGGCTCAGTGTACTCTAAATGTAGATCACGTCGACCAGAAACACCTCGATTCGGTGGAATCTGAAGTCGAACGTAAAAGCTCTATGTCCATCTCTGACCTCCCACTCCTCCCACCGGTAAAATCATCCGAGGTTGTGTCTCTGATCAAGAGCCTCAAGACCCGTAAATCCCCTGGTGCTGATGGTATCAGCAACAAGGTGATTAAACACTTCTCAGTCCCACTAGTCCATCTCTTAGTTAGCATCTTCAATGCGGCTATGAGCAACTGCTCCTTCCCAGACACTTAGAAGCATGCCATTGTCATTGGTATTCACAAACCAGGCAAACCGGCAGCCGAGCCTTCCAGCTACCGTCCCATAAGTCTCCTCAGCTCTCTGGGGAAGATTTACGAGCGGCTCATTGTGAACCGACTCTGGTCCCACGTTAGGTCCAATAACCTCCTTCCCGATGAGCAATTTGGTTTTAGAGCCAAACACTCTTGCGTCCAACAAGTGCACCGCGTAACGGAGCACATCCTAGGCGGTTTCAATAAGAAACCAAAGCCCCAAGGGACCATAGCTGTCTTCCTCGACGTAGCGAAAGCGTTCGACAAAGTCTGGCACAACGGCTTGATATTCAAGCTGTACCAACTGGGTGTGCCAGACCGTCTTGTACTCATCTTACAAGACTTTCTCAGGGATCGAACGTTTAGCTATCGCACCGAGGGAACGCTCTCCTCCCCGCATCCCATTCACGCAGGTGTCCCTCAGGGCTCTGTACTCTCACCCATTCTCTTCTCGCTGTACACCAGCGACATCCCACGATCTGAACCTAATGTTCAGATCGCTCAGTTTGCGGATGATACTGCAATCTACTCTACTGGCTGGTTCAAGGTCAGGCAGAGATGCGCCATCCAACGAGCCATCACCGTAATCGGTGCATGGTTTCGTAAATGGCGGATTGCAGTAAATCCTAGCAAAAGTGCAGCAGTGTACTTCACTGAGACCCGGCGGAATCTCATGCCGTCACCCATAGTCCTATTCGGCGAACCCATCCCATGGGCTAAATCTGCCAAATACCTGGGCGTCACTCTTGATCGCCAACTCACTTTCGCGAAACACATTCAGATTGTTCGCAATAGGGCGGCCTTCATTATGGGTCGTCTTAATCCCCTCATAGGCAAAAACAGTAAAATGTCTCTTAGAAATAAGACGACTCTTTACAAACTTTGCATCCGCCCAATCATGACTTACGCATCTGTAGCGTTCGCCCATGCTCAGAAACACGACGTCCACAAACTTCAAGTGATTCAAAATCGCTTTATGCGCAGGGCAGTGGGCGCTCCGTGGTACTTGCGGAACGCCGAACTGCACTGCGATTTCACCCTCCCCTCTATTACGCAGTATATGAAAGACTGCTCCCGCCGCCACTTCGACAAAGCTCCCCACCACTCGAATCCCCTCGTGGTCGAAGCGGCGAACTACTCCACTGACATAACCGATCCCCACTTCCTTCCCCCCCGTCGCCGTCCAAGGCATATTTTGGGTGACCCGGACGACCCCATCGCAGCCGTTACTTCGGCAGCTTTAGCGTCGCCCCAAGGGAACCCCGGTAATGGTTGTAGACCCGACCAGGGCTGTGATCCCGATCGCATTGTAGGCTCCGGCCGAGATCTTCTTCGCAGCCCCAGTCGCAGTCGAGGTAATTCACACACACACGATTGTAGTCCCAGCCACGGTGCGGGTGGGAGTATACACCGCGGCCCCGGTCGCGATGTATCCTCCGGCCCAGCAAATGGCTGCGGACGAGGTAACACTGGTTTTCTATGTAGTCCCAGCCACCATGGCTGTGGGCGAGGTATTACACATTCTTATTGTAGCCCCACCCAAAGTACAGTCATGAGTGCACAACGCGACGATCCTGGTCGCGGTGTGGACCCATGTCGCGGAAATGGGAGGAGGCGAGGTACACAAGGTTATGATTTAGTGGTAAACACAGTCAAACACCGAGCTCGCCGGCGAGCTCGAGGCAAAAGTTATGTCTTGGTTAGATTCTCTCCAAATAGTCGTAGAGTTAAAATTCATAGGGCCCACTTTCAACGGTACACTTATGTACCGGGGCGATTCTCTCCTACTCCCCTCTCTCCTGGCGACAGCCCAAGCCGAGGTCCGTACCCTAGTGGTGCCCTTGAGCAAGTCGCCTGCTCCTCTCCTTGCGGCGAAGCGTCTTCAACGCTCGCCTTAGGCGGTGCGCCCTCTGCGCCCGCATCTGGCTGAGTGCCATCTGCGCTCGCCAACCGTCCGGTGACGCTGTAAATGCCGGTAGAGGCAAACAGCATTAGTCCGTTCTAAAAAAAAAAAAAAAAAAAAAAAAAAAAAAAAAAAAAAAAAAAAAAAAAAAACTTGCCCACCATATACACTCGTACCTAAGTCTAATTTTAAGAAGAAAAACTGTATTTGAAGAAATAAAACGCATGGAAAGTGAAGTTTAAGAAAACCTTTATTGAAGAAACCTTCATGAACCTCATAAACCTCACAGTACTATTAGAAGTGCGTTCGACAATGGCGACAATAGTTGGCATTAAAAACGCTCACAAGGGCGTTCGAATTGGGAATCAATGGGTGAAATTGTCGTTTATGGCTCTTTATGTTCACTGTTCGAAAAGCTAAAAAATGAGTTATTTTGCCACCAAAATTGGGCTTTACGAACGCTTTAACAAAAGAGTCAACAATAACAACGCCACCAATGCCCTCATTGCTAAACGAACCTAAGGAGTTTGATTGTTGTGCGCCGCGTTGCTATGGGTTACGTACGGTCCGCTCTGCGCATTCAAGGTCATAGTTGAAGTTATATATTCATCTATGTTCTAGTGTTTGGTGTATTTAACTTTCATAAAATATTATTATTTTCAACGTGGTGCATGTAACTGTACCGAAATATCGGGTGCACCAAAACAACTAAATCGTGAGTACTACGAGTAATTATAACTTAGTTAACAACCGCGAAAGTCTAAAACAGTGTTTTCCATAAAATGTTCCTTCCAAAGATATTGTCTCTGTCCCTCTATAACGGGACAAATGTGTCCAATTTGAATATTAACTATTAATGTATTTTACTTTTAATGAAATAACTGCTATTTTAAAGCTCTGAGTTTTTATCGTCTCGCAGTAGGTATGAAAAGTAGAGTACGCACCTCGAGGATAAAGCCTGTCTTCGTCTTGGGCGGCTTGAACCCCTCGATTCACTCATGACTCTACATAACTCACTCACTGCGCTCAGGGATTAACCCAAGAATCCCCGGTACACTTAGGGTTCAATATACCGCTCATGACGTAAGACACTGCTTTACTCCCTTGGTGCATAATCTACTATTGCGTACCATTGACGTAAATGACGTGCGTTTCATTCATAAATCTTTTGTTTTAATTATCACGGTATAGGAAGGGTTAATGCTTTAGCGTCGGTCGGTGGAAGTAAGTGAGCCGTAAATGGCTTCAACTAAACGGCTTACATTTGGCGCATGAACTTGGTTTCTATAGGTAGTTATTTGAAGTAACACAGTTTAACAATAATTAAATGTACCCGAATCTGAACAAAATGAATATGCTCATTGCCCAATAACACGTGGGCATTCTCATTAAAATTTATAAGGCTTACAACCTTGCCATATCAATACAATACAAAACAAGTTATTTTTAAAAAACTCATCATTCGATATGATAAAACTCCACAAGCGCAAATTTACGATTGTTTTCTAAGTGCTCATTGTTCAAAGATTTCAGCAGGAAAATGGAAAAATCAGGACAAATATAGAAACTACCTACATCATCAAAAATAAACATGACCTTCTATTCATAAAACACAGTAACTATAAAAAAATCTACCGTAACAATACAATACTACAATGATTATGGAAATTGCCACATTACCAAAAAACACGAAGGCGGGCATCGAACCATAGAATAACGATCAAACCGTCAGAAGGGACAATCTACTCGTAGTTCCAAACTATGATTATACCTATCAAACATGCAAAGCGATCTCAGCGTAGAGATAGACATGACAAACGACAGGTGCTCAAACTTTACGACAGATAATACTCATTCCGAATGCCAAACAATCTAAACATCTATCGTGAAGCATAAAACTGGATTTCGTAGATTAAGAACGCAGATAACATTGTGTACTTTGGAAATTATTTAAAAATGTTTACATAGATTTTGAATTTAATAAACAACGATATATATACGAGGGTCATTTGAAAAGTTCTTTGCCTAACATACTTAATAAAACCACACCATTTTGAGTTTATTTTTATTTTTCAACATAGTCTCCTCCGAGCTAAAAACACTTTTTCCATCGACCCGTTAAGGCTTCGATACCCGTTTTAAAAAAATCTTCGTCTAACTCCTCAAAATAAGCGTCCACGGCGGCTATGACCTCTTCATTTGTAAAAAACTAAAAAAATTGTCAGCTTTGGGAACAGATAAAAGTCGGACGGTGCTAAATCCGGTGAATATGGGGGATGAGGTAACAATTCGAAGCCACATTGATGGATTTCTGCCATGGATTGCACATAGGTGTGAACGCGCGCATTGTCCTGATGAAACAAGATTTAGCTATCTTCTATTTTGAATTTTATTTGCGTAAAAACAATTAAAACGGAGCACTATTTAAATACGTCTGATCGCCTCAGAGGTCCGGAGAGAAGGGATAAACCTGGACGTTTTTCTTTGATTTCTTCTCTCAAACGACGCAACAGGTTGCAATAGTAATCGGAGTTTATTGTTTCACCCTTTTTTAAATAATCCACGAGAATTATACCCTTTGCATCCCAAAAAACGGATGCCATGACTTTGCCCGCCGATAAAACCACCTTTGCCTTCTTTGAGGTGGGCGATCCTGCTCGTTTCCATTGTTTCGACTGTTCTTTTGTCTCGGGTGTATTGTGGTGAACCCAGGTTTCATCCATGGTTATAAATCTTTCAACAAATTCTATTGGGTCAGCTTCATATAACTCTAAACAGTCGAGAGAAGTTGTGAGTCGGTTGCGTTTTTGTTCCACTGAAAGCAGTCGCTGTACCCACCGCGCAGACACCTTAGAGAATCCAAGTTCAGTAGTAATTATATGATGTGTTCACTCAGATGAGATGCCTACAGTCTTGCTATCTCTTCGACAGTCAATCTTCGATCAGATAAAATTAAATCACAGAAGCAGTCGAAGGCCAGCCACTACGGGGCTCATCTTGAATGGTCTCACGACCACGTTTAAACTCTGCCACCCAGTTTTTAACAGTCGCAAGCCGAAGGAGCGGACTCACCCAAAGTAGCAGACAAGTCTTCATGTATAGCTTTTTGAGTTAAACCCTTCAAATTCAGGTATTTTATCATTGCACGATGTTCAATTTTATCCATTTTCAAAAATAGCTCTGACTTGACTTACGGTATCACGTGTAAACGAACAATGAGTTACTGTGAATAAACTTAACTGTGCATACTTGTTGCTAAATAATGTAACTACAAAATGAGGGTAGTTATAAAAAAACCAATGACTTTAAACATGTTAGGCTAAGAACTTTCCAAATGACCCTCGTATGTATTTACATTTGATTTCCATGATATTTGGTTATCGGGACCTCACAATATATACTTTAATACACATTCAATAAACAAATGCGTCGCTGCAAGCCCGCAATTGCGTGCTGACTCAGACGGCAACGCTGCTCTAGCTATAACTGCAGGCATTCAAGTATATTTTTTTGTTTACTGGAATGCCTACAGCTTAGATCCGCGTCGCCCTCATACATAGGATGAAACTACAGCCATGGTAAAATATACATACATAAAATATACAATTTTTAATTTTAAATGTCGAAGAGTAGTCTTCAAAGTCACAAAAATCATGAACAGCCATTTTCTTTACAGAAGTACGAGAACCAGTATCGGATACAGCTTTACAGAAGTCCTCGAAATCGTATACACGCTTTTTTGTTTTCAGAGATTGTTCCACTCTGTGGTGAAATTCGTCAGCAGCCATAAATGTGTGACCGGTCTCCAAATAGCGCAAGGTGATAGTTTCAAAGTTAACTTCTGCAGAGTTTACTAGATATACAAGGTACGAATAAAGTGTCCAATTTTTATTCTTTGCTGCACAGTTATCCAGCCACAAAATAACGTGCTGAAGATCTCGCACTTCCATGAAAAAAGCCCTGAAGCAACTCACAATGTCCTCTTTTTTCTGACAGATGTTCCTTCATGCCATAAAACCGCCAAAGTGTTACCCGTTTCGTGTTTCTGTTTATCTCCAATCGGCACAAAACTCTGGTTGAAAACAATAAGCCGCGGGCAAAACATAACAGTTTTAAACTCCTCCATTCTGGGTAACATGATGACCTTTTTCAGATCTGCTGCAAAAATAAGCGTGCCAGGGCTATTTTTCTTTTGCGTCTGGTTATCCGCGTCTTCTTCATACTTTTTGCGAGCTAAAATATAATTGTCGTGGTGTTCTTCATACGTTTTACATTCTTTGCACAGTCTGTGCCTAATTTCTTGATAAGGGTTGTGAATTGTGAACTTTTCACATAGCTCACACTCTTCGTGGCCTAATTTCGCGAATGAAATCTTTAGTTCTCTTACAAGTTTCCTATAAAAACCATAGGAAACCTGTGTTTCGGGATTCGATTCGCGGAAATGGTCGTATATGACTGTTTTGCGATACTCCTCTGAAAAGCGCGTCGAACATTTTTTTTACAGACATTTTCATGGCATCCAGGTTTAACAAAATATTTATTAAATATTTTTTCCTCTCTATTTTGTCGCTTTCGATCTTTGAGACTAATGTTATATGTTTGTCGCTTTCTTATGTTTCCTTTCTTTGTCAATTGAACGTGGTTTGTTTCTTCATCTGAATGTTCCGGTGATTCTAAAATGATTTTTCCTAGAACATGGTATATAGTCAGATTCGGAATCAGTATCATCACTGTCCATTTTTTCATGTGTTTTTGGTAGTTCATAATTTGTGTCTAATACTGAATCATCAGAATCAAAATCAGACCAAATATCCTGTGAGCATGATAGTGGCAGTGAGTTTTGAATCCCACTTGAAGACGGTGCGGGTGTCCATTCGTCAACTGCATTATTGCCAATTCCTAAAGCAGCACTCACTAATTTTGAGGCTCGTGACTCCATATTGCTGAAAAAAAAACAATACTCTCAATTTGATTAATTGGCGAGGAATTTCGAGAACGCACTGAACACAAACATCATCAAATAGGTATAAATACCCCAACCAAAAAGTGTCACATACTAGGTAGAGAACGCTACGCAAAGTGCAGAAAATATGGCGGCGCTACATGAGTATACTTGTTTAGTTTATTTGTCCCTTTCCAGATGATTAATAAGTAAAAAGTAATCTATAATAAAGTGAAGAATAACAGTACATTTTGACATCATACCTAAATTATTTTTTGTGTAGAAATATTATTAAGAAATGAGTGCCATTTCTAGACATTTTGGTATCACTGTATTTTTAGCTAAATAAAACACTTAGAAAATAAATATCCGCAAATATACTACTTAACACTTGAATCAAAATTCAAACTATTACTTAATAACGCGCAAATAATCTATAAAGTAGGAATGCACAGCATCGCAACGTCACAATGCGCGTCGTACAACAACTTTGTTATTGTGTGACGTGCGGGCGTTTACCGATTCGATGCCATACATACCTAGCCTAGATCATTCGTGCATTACAATTATGAATTAAGCACTGTTAAAAACAAACTAAAATAAACTTACCCGGAGCGGCGCGCTGACAAGCGTGGTCTCGCCGTGATATGTCAGGCACAACTGGCGCAGTTTCCTACGTATCTCGTCCCCCGCACTTCACCGCCACTTAAACATGTTTAGTTGTAAAGGCATAACAGCCGATGTAACTTTCTTAAAATAAACTATTAAGTTGTAGTTTAGATAGTAAAGGCATAACTGGCAGATGTGCTTTTTCTTTATAAATAAATGCTATGGTAAATTTTAAAACACGACACGTTTGTCACAGTTAAGCCTTAACAATTTTAATGCAAGATAATTGTGCCTTTTCAATTAGTCAGTTTAAAAATATTTTAGTAAAATAAAAGTACCAACTACAAATTTGTGACCTTTTTACGTGTCCTACGTCAGATATGCTCTTTTTACAAACACCAATACAAAAAATGATTAAGTTGTGCCCTTTGAGCTTAACGTTATTTCGTGTATCTTGTTCTTAAAATTTTACAAAAAATTTAGCAGATAAGCCTTTTTTTCCTGATTCCAAATATGTATGTAACTCAATTTTGGAAAAAATGTTAGTTGTGCCCTTCTTTCTTACGACGGCAGTATACACTTTTGAATTTTTGGAGTGTAATCAAAAAACTGCTTGACCGAATTTGATGACATTTAAATGGAACCCTTTCGGAAGTAAGTATTACTAAGTATACTCTACCAAGCAAGAAAATAATTTTGAGAATCTGTCCATAAATGGGGGAGAAATCGGCTAACATACACAAAAATTGCTATACCCATTCAGGGTCATTATGTAATGCCTACCAAAAATATGTTCACTAAGATCTGCATGTACAACTCATAATGTTTGCAATAAATAATTGAGTATTGAGTATTGAAAAAATTATAATACATGCAATCAAACATATAACCTCCCCCTTTTTAAGTCGGTTAAAAACTGATGAGGGTATGTGGGGCTCAGACACACTAAAACCCCCCGTGAGCAGTACTCCGCCAAGGTGGGGCGAGATGGGGTCGCGCTAGCATTCACCATCTAGCCCCAGCAGTAGGCCAAGATTGGACTCATCGAAGGCGGTTACAAGTTGTTCAAAATAAAAACGTCACCCTTCGAATGTACACAAGTGCGGGTAGGTACGTGCGCAATGATGCTATCGCTCGCGACGTCAAGGTCGAGCCGGCAAGAGTTCATGGCAACTGTACGGACAACGAACGACATCAGCGCGTCCAAGGACATCACCATCAGAAGCACGCTCCCTCGTTTACTCATCCTACTGCTGGACTACGAAGTGAGGCTGGGTTTCATCACACAAAACCTGTGGGCCTAGCACGAATACCTACGTAAGTGTTACGTATCGTTCACTTGAAACAGCACAAACTGTCATGTATCTAGGGCAACTGTGACACAGATAAATCATAGTTTGTAGGCCGAAGCGTGACGCGTTCACGCTTACGATACGAATACTTTTTCGCTAATTGTTTGTGCTACGACCTCTGAACTGTCCGTAACACTCAGACACGGCGTATTACAATCAAATACGCACAATTATACGTTCGTTAGCGGCGTACACGACAGAAAACGCTTCAGTATTTTATATTAATAAAAATCAGACAGGTACAGAATAAGAATATCTGAATCCTCACACTCAAACAAATCCCCAGGAGCAGTTGCCTCTCGCCGCATGCCGTGGTAAAGGAAATATCACTCTCATCAACATCCAAAGAAGGACGATGGAAGACATCATGCCTCCGCCGCACTTCTTGGATTTCTTCCTTATGTGCCGCACGCCATACGAAACAATACGATTCCAAGATAAGGTGCAATCTTTGATACATCATATACGCGCCAGGAATAACTTACTTGCTAAAACCCCACTAAATCGAACGTTGCAAGCGCTAAATCAAGTTGCAGAGAAAATAGACCTGTAGGGCTATTTTGTATCTTAGTTCCTAACAAATGTTGAATGTAATCGAAAATAATGGCGGCTCTATGTCACTAAGGATAGGCGGGGGGGAGGAATCGGGCCTCTGTAAACTTCCACAAACCAACTGAAACGCAATAGCAAGCTATGTTACTTCACGTCGGTGTTATGTGCGAGAGTGGTACTTCCCCGGTCGTGCCGGCCCATTCGGCTGTGGGGTTACAGCGTGGCACTACCACCAAACAATATACTACTTAAATATAAAAATTATTGTAAGGTTCGAATAAATAAATAATAGCAATAAACCAAACCACGTTACAAAATACAGCCGCATGATTTCTACCACTTAGATACGGACTGTTTCCTAGTGTCAGCCAACATAATTACATTTCAGGACACTTGAGTCGAGTAGTTAGGCAACGTTTATCTAGCTAACTGGTATTTGTATCTATGACAACTTAATATTTCCTTGCTAAAGATGATAATGCACTTAAGAAACTATGCCAAGCACATATCGATTATGTTCAAAAACAACTTGAGCTATGTGTTATGTAAGAATTTTCTAATAAAATATTACGACTCTAATTAAGGTAGCCTATACCAGGATGAAGAACAGGTTTATGGTCCCGATTCAATGGGTAACCGTGGCATCTCTGTTACCTCCTCCAAGCGTAAACAGTAGGTTTTATAAGAATTCTCACTCACCCCGAAGACCTTCGTATTTGTGCAATAAGATTACTGTGCTGTTGCCTCAGTGTTTCCAGCTGTGATGAGACCCGTTTTAACCTCTCCTGAAACTCTACTGCCTCATCTGAGCCCCCGCTGCACCTGCACCGAAAATTAAAAAGTTATCAAATAATTCTTTTTATTTCAATTCAAAAATATCACACTATAGTATCAACCGAAAATGAAGACTATCATCGACAAATGCTTTAACATTCAAAAAATCACACCAAAAATATAAATGCGATGTCTGTTTTAATGGATGAGTGGATTATTTTTACTCTTTCAAAACTACTACATTTTTATGCTCGAATATGTTTATCTAGTGGGATACCAATTTACCGCGCGTCATATTATTTATTATTTAGGAAATCGGTTTCTAACAAACGATTTATATTGGGGAAAAACATTGATTCCTTGCATCTAATATATATGAACTACAAGTTGTTTTGATATCACATCAAAATTACTATATGCGAGAGCTGCACTTAGTTGTCTGAGAGCATAACACATTCTTCCTTCTACACAGCATGTATGAGGTTTCCAAACGTAGATCGTAAATTGTATAATATCACACAACATAGTGCAGTAATAGTGATATCACCGATATATGACTTTCGTGCTGGACGACGAAAAGGCAACTATTAACTCGACGAGTATACCACTACCGCAACGCATTCTCATTTCGCAAAATGTATCATTGTATAGTCATTGATTGTGTTGTGCAGTGTCGTTACGTGATGACATAGCATAGTGATATCACTCAACCCAGCGGCGATATCACAAGATACTTGACAACTATCCACATGGCGATTAGCACTACCACGACGCACTTCCGTTTCGCCATGAGGTACATCGTTGTATAGTAGTGTTGTGACGTTACGTTACGTGACATAGCATAGTGATATCACTCACCTCAGCGGCGATATCACAAGATACTTGACAACTATCCACATGACGATTAGCACTACCACGACGCACTTCCGTTTCGCCATGAGGTACATCGTTGTATAGTAGTGTTGTGAAGTTTCGTTACGTGACATAGCATAGTGATATCACTCACCTCAGCGGCGATATCACAAGATAAGTGACAACTATCCACACGACGAGTAGCACTACCGCGACGCGCTTCCATTTCGCCAGGTACATCATAAAGTAGTCGTTGAATGTCATGTGACCATTGGAATAGCGTCGCATCTTCATCACCGCATCATTGCGCTATGACGACATGGCTCGGGGTTCTAATAATCTAAAACAAAAATAATAACTATACAATGAGAAACAAAACATAAATTAAAAGTTCTGTATATGTCCGGAGCAAAGTATTTAACCACATCTATAAGAAACTACGTTATGCCCGACAGAAACGATGGTCTACATTGGCTACGTTTCGAAAAGCGCCAAAATAACTCGCAGCGTTCGCACACTCATTCCCTAACAAGCCCACGATCATCGTGAGCGAGGATGACGTCACCGGAAACGCTCACACCGTGACCACAACCCTCGTGGATCGACTTGACTTCTTGGATATGGCTTCTACGAATGATATCGCAATTCTGCCAGTGTCACGTGCTTACTTACTAGATCCATACGTGATGGAGAATAATCAGTTTTAAATGTAGGTACGGTGCAGGTACTTGGGCCTCGTGGATCGAAGGTGGGTTTACGTGGTCTTTGCGAGCTGTCACTGTCAACCAAGGGAACGGCAAACCGGGGCGCGACAGTTGTGAGCGTTGACTGCGCTTACCGGAACGTACCCATTGTAGATATTCGATTTTGTATCGGAATCGAATCTTGTCCGTCCATAGCCAACGAGTATTTTTTTTTAGATTACACTTAACGGCATTTGATTATCTCAAAGTGATGATGTGGTCTACAGTGGATCACTGCCTAAAAACATGTTACTTGATGACGCCGAAGTTTTGTCTATGGGAAAACAAAATAACGAATTAACTTATATTAATTAATTGGTAACGAATTCCACTTTTTAGAGCCTTACGCATTATGTGATAGTGATATTTTAAGTTCTTGATACATACATCTTCCTATTATATATATTATTATAATATAGTATAAGGTCCTTACATATGAAATTGGCGTTTTTCGTACTGGCCACTTTAATCACGAATTTCTTCTCTTTGGTAAGGAATTCCAAATTCAAATTTGTACAGCTATAGACTCATGTATTTGTGCTTCGATGAACGTCATTCATTTGTTTTTTTTCTTCTGTTTTTTTCTGTTTGCGTCACTCATTTTACAAAATGGAAAACTTAAAATATCGCATTATTTACGAGTACGAGTTCCGCCGTGGCACTAGTGCTGCGGAAAGAACTCGAAGGGTGAATGATGTGTATGGCGGTCGTGTTGCAAAAGAAAACACAGTTCGTTTTTGGTTCCAACGTTTTCGTTCTGGAAATTTCGACCTGCAGAACAAGCCCCGTGGACGGCCTGAGACTCAAGTTGATAATGAAGAGTTGAGGGCTATTGTGGAAGCGGATCCATCGCAAACCACGTCCGAGTTAGCTGCAGGCTTCGATGTTAGTGATAAAACTGTTTTAATTCACTTGAAGCAAATTGGGAAGATTAAAAAGCTTGAAAGGTGGGTACCTCACGAATTGACTAAAGCAAATCGGCAAACGCGCGTCGACTGCTGCGTTACATTACTAAACCGGCACAATAATGAAGGTATTTTAAACCGAATCATTACCTGTGATGAAAAATGGGTTCTTTACGATAATCGGAAGCGCTCAGCGCAATGGTTGGATCCTGGCCAGCCAGCCAAATCCTGCCCCATGCGAAAATTAACCCCAAAAAAGTTACTTGTAAGCGTTTCGTGGACTAGTGCCGGTATTGTTCATTACAGTTTTCTCAAATCTGGCCAGACTATTACGGCTGATGTCTATTGTCAGCAATTGCAAACCATGATAGAAAAGCTAGCGGCTAAACAACCTAGGTTGGTCAATCGCTCCACGCCACTGCTGCTTCACGACAACGCTAGACCACACACTGCCCAACAGACGGCTACTAAATTAGAAGAGCTTCAATTGGAAAGTCTAAGACATCCTCCGTACTCCCCGGACCTTGCTCCAACAGATTACCATTTTTTTCGAAATTTGGATAACTTCTTGCAAGGGAAAAAATTCAACTCCGATGGGGCAGTCCAAATCGCCTTCAAAGGTTTTATTGATTCCCGTCCGACTGGTTTTTTTAGTAAAGGGATCAATGAACTACCTATGAGATGGCAAAAGTGCATAGAAAATAATGGTTCATACTTTGATTAATTAAATATATTATATTAAAAAATATTCGACTTTTTGTTCCTCCCATACAAAACGCCAATTTCATATGTAAGGACCTAATATATTAACCCCTATTTCTCGTGGTCACGCTATAACTTGAGAACGGATGGAACAATCTCGCTAATTCTTGTTTGCTGTGTTAATTATGGTCAGGAAAAGGTACTTATGAAAGACCAACCAAGAAAAGGTGGGAGATTCTGGCGAGGGCGAAGGCTGAGCCCACTACGCGAACGAATTCGCGGGCAGCCGCTAGTAATATTATAAAAGCGAATGTTTGCAGGAATGGAGGTTAGTTACTCAATAAAACCAGAACGGCTGAACGGATTTTGGATGAAATTTGGTATGTAGATAGAAGAGGAATAAAAAATAGGATAATTTCATTGTTATCATCCATCACCACGTGGATGAAACCGCGGGCGCTGTTATTCATAAAACTATCAACACTGGCAGATTTGTGGTGGCGAAACCCACACAAGCCACTCACAAAAGAAGTCTTAAGAGTAACGTCATTATAAAACAACACCTGCTGTACAATATACTTAATTTGTAGCCAGACATTACAAACATTGCTACTTACCACGTTTTCATATTTACACTACTATATACATAAAGATGTCTAGTGTTCAAATATTGAATAGTCTTTCACGAAAGTAAACTGTAACGTAATATTGCAAATTTAAGGAGAAGACAATAAGGCGTAAATTAAACTGCAATCTTATTGTATTATTGTAATGCCATGAGGAAATGTAGTGTTTGCTGGTGGCAAAGACAAACCACTCCTCAGATTATTGCTATCAATAAATTATACCAACCAGTAAACCAGTGCCTCATCTATGTACTTACCAAATTTCATCCAAATATGTTCAATCGTTTTGCGTATTTGAGTAACTAACATCCATACATCCAAACTTTGAAATTTTTGGGAACGAAGGAAAATAAAATACATGAGTCTTTTACAAGATTTCCTGGAACTCCAATTCACTCCATAATTGGCTCCGTACAAACAATTGCGATCCCTTCGCGATCACGGCGCATAATTACAAACAATGGTGTAGCCGCTTCAACGCATTAATTCTCGCGTTAAATCTCTTTGATGTACCAATAAATACCGATATCCGATTTATCGCCGAATCGTTCGTCATCGCAAAAATCAACGGCGTTTCTCGTTGATGTGACTCTACCATAAAGCACTATCCAGTGACGGAGCAAATATTTGGCGTTACACACGCCTGCCTATAGAACAGAATAAGAAATAGTAGATAAATAGACAGAAATAGACCATAGACAGACATAAACGCTTATAGACGAGTCTATGATAGACAAAGCGCTCGCAGTGGAGCTTGACTTGGCGATCTTAACCGATCAACAAGGTTAAGCAACGCTTGTTGCGGTCAGGAGTTGGATAGGTGACCGCTAGTGGCACATATTCAACTGGCGCTTCCGTGCTTCGGAGAGCACGCTAAGCCGTCGGTCCCGGTTGTTTGTCTTAGGACAACAGTCGTTAGGCTATGTCGTAGGCATTAGGGCGGCTTTGACGTGAGTTGGCCACTACCCTATAGAGTATAAACCAAGCCGCACTGGGGCACGTGGTGGGTTATGGCCCAACTCCTCTCTCTGAGAGGAAAGCTCGAGTCCAAGCAGTGGAAACACAATGGGTCTATGGTATACCTATACATACGTATTAGGCAGACCATAGACAGTTGGAATACCATCCAAGTTTCAAGTTTTAGCTTGCATCTAGTATAATTAGTTACGCATTTTAAAAATGAGGTTAACTCAGCAATGTTATTTTTCAAATACCACACCCAGAGATGAACAGTTTATAAACACTGTCAAGAACACAATAAGGGTTGTTTGGTAACTAACAATGTTTTCTTGGTAGTATACCTAGCTATATGCTATTGAGTTTTGTCTTACATATCTTACCAGGGAGAAGCTGCTTCTGATCTTAGGACTCTATTCATTGCATCTTACCATACCATAGAAGAAGATTAAACATAAATATATCATATATGTATGTATATCCCTGAAGGGATCGGCAGAAATGTATGAATGCGCATGTTTCGCCAGATATGTTATTGCTGTTGCAGATATGCAGATATGTGGTTGCTTTATATTTCACATAATCTAGAAAGGAGGTACCTAATTCTTCTTCTTCTTATTTGTATGGCTTGTGCGGCGTAACCACAATTTTGCCAATAACAGTTGGCGCGGATAGGGAGGACAACAAACGATGGAGAATGATCGGTAAGCAGCGAGATGATCGGTAGTTTTTGGACTACTCGTATTTAACAATTTTGCGTCCGAGGATCAAATGAACATTAATTTAATTCGTGAAAGTATGAGATAAAGTAGGTATAGGTTGGATATCAGGATAGTAATCTATCTATATTATAAAAATGAACCCCTATTTTTCCTGGTCACGCTATAACTTGAGAACGGTTTTACCGATTTCGCCAAATCTTTTTTTGGTGTGTTAATTATTGGCAGGTTCTTATGAAAGAAAAGCCAAGAAAAATCGGGAGGTTATGATGCCGAAGGTCGAGCCTATTACGCGAACGAAGACGCGGGCAATAGAGTAGATAATAAAATTGGATAACAATCTGGAAGTGTATGCCGCATGGTGTCCCCAGCGGCACAAGCTTTCAGCGAAAGTAGGTGACGATGTCTTCTTGTGGAGCGTAGTAAACTCTTTACTTGGCAGCGAGAGATCGTATCAGACGGTGGCCACCTTCTGCGAAGCAGCGATAGAGCAGGCGGCTACGGAGTGGGTCAGGGGGAACAATGTCCAGACTGACCCACTCCGCCGCAGATGGACAATGGAACAGAGTGGGGTCACTTGATTTGGACCCCACCCTGGTGGAGGACTGCTCACGGGAGGTTGGTAAGTCTGATATCTTTGACTGTTTCCGAACCTCCAGTAGACTTATTCTTGCTCATCAGCATGTCTAACGGTAATGCATGCATTTTGCATTCATTGACTCAACTGTGCACTGCATGTGGACAGAACAGGTAGTCATGTCACATCAACAATTCTACATTATTCAATATTACATAGTAGTCTCACCTCCATATGTCAAGCTTCTTCTCTCAGGGGGCACTAAATTGAGTCAACTCGAGTTGCAACTTAAGTCAGTTACTTAAACTTGAATAAAAACAGTTAAAATCTCCAACTTGATTGAAACTTTCGAAAGTATTACATATTTTAATGTTATTTTGACGGTTTAAATTACGCGGTAGGTATATTCGAGAGTACTAGCGCGAATGCACCCAGGGGTACGACTTTCCATTAACGTCGGTCGAGTTTAGAGAGGAGGGGGAGGAAACGGCGAGGGGGAGGGGTACTACCCCCCCTTCGAAGGAAAAACTGCGGAGCCCTATTTCGAGATTTTTAAATTATTTATTCTGAGGAAGTTATATATCCTTATCGAGCTGTAGATAAGCCTTACTCTGGCGCTTCGCCGGCCGCTACCGCACGCTCCGCACGCTCGCTCAGCTTACGCGTTGTGTGGTCACCATTAAACCTATGGAACCTCCTCGCTTTGCTCGTCGTCGCACCTATTGTGACTTTGCTCTAACTAGATACTCCACTACTGTCTCGTATGTGTGCATGAATGCACACATATATTTCACAGTACACTATCAGTAACTATTGCAATTACTACAAAATATAATTATTTACGTAAATGTATGTAAAATAAAATGTTACCGAACGTATGACAACTGAACCGCACGTAAAACGAATCGTTCAACGGCGAGAATTCTATATGATATGTGGTAGGTATTGACGTAAATATTGCAAAAATTATAAATTAACAATATTTTTTTCTTAAAATCTATGCGTTTTTGCATGTTGAAACTTGGCGTGTGTGCTTAAATGTACTAGTGCTTAAGTGTAATTATGTAAAATTCCTATAAAAAAAATTATCATCCCCCAGATCGACGGACGTTATTGGAAAGTTCATGTTTCATTCATGTTCATGTTCAGGTGCATTCGCCATGAAGAAGTGGTAAAACCACAAAACCGGTCCAGATACTCGACTATACCTGCCGCGTAAGTTAAGCCGTCAAAATAACATTAAAACTCCAACTTGTCACATCATTATTGGATTTTAGGGGGGAAATATGTTTTTAATCAATTCCAACAGGTCTCTTACGTTATAGCTTCTGCAGGATTGCCGCAAATCCACCAGTGTCGCATGGATAGAGTAGAAAACAAACGAAACATATTGTTCAGTTGAGGGAAGATGAAGGACAAGTACAAAGGATGTCTCATGCAAACACAAATAACTAGTAACATTACTGGGAGAAGTCAGAATTATTATTACATTAGTGTAAACACATCTAGTTTAATTGTGTTAACACAAATACATTTGTTTGTTGTTTGTTTAGATCTAAGCCAGGTTAAAAAGATGCTAAGGAATCAACTAAAATTCTTTAATCATAAATAGAGTAATGTACAATCACCAAAATTTTTGCCTGAGTTCAAAAAGGTTTTGCTTTGCACATGTGCATTGCAAGTTAACTCCGCCTTTTATTGTGTTGCCCAATGACAGCCATAATAAGCATTTCCATTGTAAAAATCTTTTGTTCCTACATCTTTAGAAATTTTATGATTTTATGAGGTCAGTTGCGACTAGCACACGTTGACAGTACTTAGATTTTTACATATAACGGTAATTATATATAGCTAAATTAAATCTACATCCACTTAGTACTTTCAATGTTACCTTGAATATGATTATTGTATATTATTATAATAAAAAGTAGTAATTCTTTTAAACGTTTTGATAATACTAAGAATTTTACTTATAACCGTAATTATATATAGAGAATGAAATCTATATCCACTTAGTATTTTACTTAATGTTATCTTGAATAGGATTATTGTATTTTATTACAAAAAACTTACAGTTCTTTTAAACATGTTGATAGTACTAAGATTTGTTCTTGTATACTTATAGGTCTACCTCCTTAGTTTTTTATATTATAATTTTAAATCAGTTTATTGCATTTTATTAAACCATCTATACCCACTTTGTTTTTTTCTTTAAATACAACGTTAAACCTGCTTATTTTAATATACTAAAATAAAAAGTAGTATCTAGTTACACACCAATAAGCAGAAAATAGGTGGGGTTAGTGAATGATAATTTCACGAAACATTCACCCTTAAGATGGTTAGGCAAAAGTTTTGGTGATAATACATAACTTTCATCATATACCTATGTTTAATTTTAATATAATGTAAGTAATAAATTTATACAATACATTTTATTATTTATGGTAACATAACACATAAATCCTGGTGAGTGCTACAGAATACCAATTAGTAGACTAATTATAATAGAAACGGACATAATTAAAAAGAAAATGCAGCTTTTGAATGAATAATAATAATACCTCAGGGGTGGCTTTGTGGCAAGCTGTCGGTGAGTGGCGACACCATGGACCCTGATTCTCCCTGGGGCTAAATGAGACCCCTGACCCCCGGCTTGCCTTAATTGGCCGTCTGGGGGTGGAGATGCAAGCAAGTAACAACAAGCTCCAAGTGTTAAAGGGCATAACGCTGGTAGTAGCACTCTAGTGAAACCGCAGCACACCTTTAGCCATCCACATCATGTTGCCCCTTCTGTCACCATTCATGGTAACCTTTATGGGGGGCCCATTTAGTTAGTGGCAAGTCACCACCTGCCCAAAAATTTTTAAATGAGACTGAAATTAGCAGGTGCCATAGTCTCTTCCATAGCCCACTATCTTCTTATCACTAATAAAATCATATCAATAGCCTTGCCATTTTACCCATTTTTATAATAGTTATACCATGTCACCATCCATCCAAAAGTTTCTGTTTTTTATACTACTTTGTATTTTATACCAAACAGGCCTCTAAGAGTTGGTTACAGCCCCACTTATGCCTTCGTAAAGGACAGGATGAAATCCGTGAAATTTGTTATATAAAATAATAATAATAAAAGCCCAGGGCACCCCCTAACAGATATCAACATTAAGCTCTCAAGTTGACCCATGCAACATGGGGTGCATTTGTTTAGCTTTGAGAGCATTGGTGGTGTTGTCATTGATGGGTCTTTGTTAAAGTGTTTGTAAAGCTTTAACAAAGACCCATCCAAGCTAAAGACCTAATATCGCATGGTTATGCTGTCAAATACATTGCTGTCAAAAAACAATCACAAACAACCATACTCCGGATGTAGTTCAAGAATTGCATTTTTTGGTGGCAAAAATAACTGTTTTTTAGCTTTCCGGATGCTGAACAAAAGGCATAAACGCATTTTCATCTACAGATTCCTGATTCAAATTTCTTGTGAGCGTTTTTAGCGTTATTTTCGCCAACAGGTGTATATTTGAACGCACTATTAGTAGAGACTGATTATAATAGAAAAGGGCATAATTAAATAGAAAACGTAACTTTTAAAATAATAAAAGCATAGGGCAGCCCCTAACATATATCAATATTAACAGTGCATGTTGACTTGACTAGGTACTGACTTACTGCCAAAGCATTTAACCCTAACTATGCGACATGATGACTACAGACCACACCGTGACGGATATTGATAATTTAAATCTAGTCCACTTTACACACAGCCAGACATACCTACACTCCCCCACACAATCTTTCCAACCAACACTCTGTATTTGTAGAAGCAGCCAAGCAAGCTAATAAACTCTAAATGGTAGGTACATAAAAATCACAGTAATAGAAAGAAGCCAATGATTGCAAATTGTTGAATACAAATAATAAACATACCAGAATACAAGAAGTCCAGAATAAACTCTGAGATAAAAACGGTTACCATCAAGCCTGAGTTAAATTTAAATATCTGTTTACGCATGAACTCGTGTGAAACACTAATATGTATTTACAAAATTTAAGTAAATTCCTATTTTCTACTAATAAATTGAATGAAAATTGAAAATCATAAGCCTCGATCTTCGATTCGCACAGATCGCACAGACCATGCACGGACACCCATAGATTAAATAATCAGACTACATATAAAGTTAGATGGAATTCACTAAAGTAAAGAACGGGACGTTAGCGGGAAGTTTCGTTTTTTAAGTGCCATTCACTTTGACGGATCATAATCGCAAGCTCGTCTTTCATGTGTGACATTAGTGACGTGGGGTTGGCATTAGAATAGCCCAACACGAATTTGGTGATTTTAAGAGTTGGATCTTATAGATAATAATTTTCTCTACGCTTTGGTATCAATTTTAGAGCGAGGAAATGTCTAGTTTTCTAGAAAAACTAATTTCAATTTCAGATTTTTGATTCGACGATTCTCTATAAATGCGTGTAACGAAACGACTTGGTGCAATGAAAATGGTATTAAAATAAATATTTTAATTATTTGAACTATTATTTTATTGCTAATTTAATTTACAATACTTAATTACATAGTTTATAATACTTGACATCGATTTTATTAAATTAGCTTCTGTTGCAAATACTTTTTTTAAAGAATGGAACGTATGACCGCCATTTTATTTTCCATAGACGATCGACTACGCCGCCCGCGCCGCGCATTCCGTTCCTCTTCGAGTTACGTGAATGTGCTCTGTTCGCTCTCCGTGTTTTTCATTGTTTTGGCGTGGTATTTTGTGTTAATTTTTCGACGACTTTTGCCTGCTCTCTGGACTCCGATTTCTTCTTCAACTACGACTTTTGCCTGCTTTCTGGACTCCGATTTCTGTTGAACCACGACTCTTGCCTGCTTTCTGGACTCCGATTTCTGCTTGAACCACGACTTTTGCCTGCTTACTGGACTCCGATTTCTGCACGATTGATCTGCCTAGCGACATGGCTAATATTCCATCAGCAGATGAACCAACGGCTTCCACAAGCCGTGAAGATGCAGTACCAGTAGCTTCTACCAGTAGAGGTGAGTTAACTATTCATTTATTGTAATCTAAATTATTTCGCTTGATAAACCACAAAATATGTTAATCAAATGCTTGTTTTTCATTTTAGATGATTTTGAAGAAGAACCCGCATTTAAAAGGCGGAAATACGTGGGTGAAGTTTTACAAACGTGGAATATTGTAAAGCTGGCGCGTATGTTAAGTACACATGAACAAGGACTGGTTTTTGCCGAAGAGCAAGGCTTAATCTTGAAAACTAAGAAGTGTAGAATACACAAAAATCCCATGAAACTTGTTTTCAAGAACGACAAAACTATGGGCACATTTGTGTGCAGCAAGGGTTCCTGTCATAATAAAACTAGAGTATCTAGAGCCCAAGGAACATGGTTTGAGAACGTAAAACTAAAATTGGGACACATTTATTATTTAATGTACTGTTTTGCATACAACTACTCGCATGACATGGTAATACACGAAGATATATTTAGAGAAGAACATTGTTTGTCCCGGCCAACCATAAGCGATTGGTATAACTACTGCCGGGAAGTTGTGGTAATTTACCAACTGGAGAAACAAGAAGTCCGGGGCAAAATAGGAGGCCCTGGAAAAATTGTGCAAGTAGACGAAAGCAAATTTGGGAAGAGGAAATTTAATAAAGGTATTTATATAAGGCATTAATCAATTTCATTATTTTATACTTGTATTTTCAATTTAATAACTGTTTTTTAATTTTTTTCAGGGAGACACATTGAGGGACATTGGGTCCTTGGCCTCATAGAAGATGGTTCAGAGGACTTGCGGTTGGAGGTGTGCCCGGACAACATTAGGTCTGCAGAGGTGCTAATTCCCCTAATTCAAAAACATGTAGAGCCGGGCACAACCATCCATACTGACTGCTGGAGGGCTTATGATTGCCTAAGCCAACATGGATATATTCATAAAAAAGTCAACCACAGTGACCCTGACAGTCCATTTATAGCCGAGGATGGGACACATACTCAACGAATTGAGTCTCAATGGCGGGTGGTTAAAAGATTCTTCTACAAGAATAATTACAACCACCCGGGCAATTTTGCAGACTCAATTGTTGAGTATTTATGGAGGAGATCTGTGGAGGCCAGTAAGAAGGATAAGTTTTTCGAACTGATAAAAGCTGTGCAATATGTATACAAAATATAAGTTAAATACTTTCTAAATTTTGTTTTATTTTTGTCCTAGTTTTGCACCTATATGATTTATTTCTAATGTAATTCAAAATAGCTGTGACCATCAGGGCTAGCACTCTTATTCGAGTCAAGGGCACTCTAACTTGAGTTGGTTAGGTTCAAAATAAGAGACAGAGCCGACACAGAGCACCCCGACTCCACCTAGTCTTGTGGCTGACACCCCTAGATTGTATATAAAAAGTGCGGGAGCCAGAAGCTCAAGGGAGGTCCTGAGAGGAGCGAGCCAGACGAGGTTGAGCGGAGCGACGGGGGGAGGTGGCGAGCGAAGCGAGCCGGCGACCTCCGTAGCGAAGCGAAGACCGAGTTTGGCGAAGTGACACTCAGGGGCGACCGCTAGAGCTTCTGGCGGGAGCCCACCCAGAGTCAAACATAGAACACACCAAAATAGTCAGTACTCCATGTCCAATCCATTCATATTTGTAAGTAAATATAGTTAAATTCAATATATAAACGTTATAAATTTGAGGTTAAGTTCAAAGAAAATTCAAAGTAGTTTTTCGCAAAAACTAGGCATTTCCTCGCCACGAGAGTAGTGTCGGAGGACATCCCCCTCCCCCCTCCCTCCCCCCTCCCCCTCCCCCCCTTAAATTCGTGTTGGCCTATTCTAATGCAATGCCGTGACGTGGAACGCTTTAGTGACGTGGAAGGCGAGCGCGCCGGTATCGATAAATAGGGATGTGCTGTTTGATATCGAAGTAGCAAGAAGCGTTCCTATTAAAACTATAAAAATATTATTATGTAAGCCAGGGTTTTGCAATTAAAAGATAATTTAATTCATTTATTGAGTAACACATTCTATACAATAATTGCAAATACGTACATATTAATCCTAATTATGTGAAACAGGTATATGTTATTTTTTAACGCATGAAACAAGTGTTCACATTGATAATAAAAGATTTTTGGAGAAAATCTGGGCTGATAGGTATCAAGTTATACCTTAATACAAGGGTTTTAATAAGTAGAAGGTTTATTTACGTAAATGTTACAATAAATAATAATTTCTTAACCTTAATTTTATCATATCATTAGTAGATGATACAACTCGATCAAGAATTTGAGTGTATTGTAAAATAAGTTTCCATCTAATTTATCTATGTATCTTAAACTTATACTTGTATCGTGTGTTGGCTGCGATCTCTCCAGTCGTTCACCGCTCGGAGTTGTGCTTGCAAATTTACCTTCTGTAGCCATAATGCTGTGTACCCGTTCTTCATGAAACATCGAATTGACACATAAGCTATGCGGGATTCACCGACTTGATCTTTGCTCACCGACAACCTAGAATGAAGTTACAACATTTGTGTATAAACGAGACAACGAGACAACTACTCCATAGAGCGCCTAGTCGTCCAAGGCAGAGTGGAAGGCACCAGACAACGCGGTAGGTCACCGATGCGATGGACCGATCAAATCAAGTATGTGGTCGGTGGTTCCTTGCATAAGTGCACCAGGATGACCGCAAAGAGGCAAAAATGGCGTGACATCGTGAGGCATATAACTTCTGGCCCCACCACAACTACACGACGACCACGACCGCTCTGTCAAGAGCGCAACTAAGAAGAAAAAGAAGTATATACATTTATTATAGAAATAGAAACACGATGATTAAATATAATTTAGGTCATTGTAATTTTCACCTTTGACAAACGTCCGTCAATCAATGACAACTCTCAAACAAATGATGATTAGACAACGATATGAGATTACGCAAACTCCGTACTTACCACCGTTTAATAGAACATAGATAACTGTGATGAAATGTGTGGCACAACCATAGACATCATCTTTCTAAGGCCCACAGAACAGTAAGGATGTGAAACCCCCGACATCAAAGAGAATAGTAATCACTATCACCATAGATTAATAAACACGCAGAACGTTATGGTATGGTATATACATAGAAAAATATATAACGCTATGATTTTGACAGAATTACCCTAGAAATAATTGTCTTTGCACTAGAATACGTAGTCCTATCCTATAGTATGTGCTAGAAATTCTCGGCGATAGAGTCATCATGTTATCCGACTTTGTTGTTCAGCCGGCTGTAGTCGTGCGATTCCAAACCTACCGACAGAAGGTGCACTGAAGGCCAACTGTACAGTCCCAAAAACTACTAGAACTAAGAAAGTTCGTTAATAGATTTCGGGTTTTCTATGAAAGTGAAAAAGCACAAATCCAGTCAAGGGTGATGAAATCTAATGACAGTTTTTTTTCCATTGTAATAAACTATATATTTGTATGTACACTGTATTTTAAAATGTTTACTGATCGATTTACTGGTTGACTACTGTATGAACAAAGTATTTAAATTTACTCATATGTATAATACTATTATGCCAATTGTGTTTAGACATGTGAATATATGTATGGCAGTTTTGGCATGTTACATGTTGCTTATTATTATGTTATATTATATTATGTTGAGTAGAAAATCGAATTACCTCTATCTCAAATATCATTATGTCTGGGTACATGTTCCACCAAACATTATAAAAGTAATTCCCCTGTACTTTAAGTTTTATATTGTTTTTAATATGCGATAATGTGTAATACAGCCTCCTTTTTCAGCAGATGTGCGTCCAAAGGAACTGGCCACTTTAATATTAGTCACATTAATTAATAATCTTTTCTTTTGTAAGCCATATCTCATTAAAGCGCAATACATCAAATGAATTGATATTTACGCTTAAGTCTTTTTGCCATAAAAGCGATTTCGTTTGTATAATTGTAAATAAGCTTGCTTCTTTGTCATCTTTACATAAAGGTTATAACAGTTATGTATGTACATGCTATCTTCTACTTAAAATTAATAATAATGTTAATATTATCAGAATACATAATAAAAGCCGTTAACTATAAGCACAAAACAAACAAAACGGAAGTAAAGCTTGCATGCTCGGCTCAGGCGGAACGTGAATATGAATCATACTTTTCCTGCGTGCAGTTCATCGATTTATAGGACGGTATTGGGTCAAAACTATCGTGGTAATGGGACTCATATCTAGTTGTTTGATTGATTGTTGAAAATAAAGCAGGAAAATGGAAATAAAAACCAATTATTACTAAAATAAATTAAGTTTTAATGTCAATGCTATAAACAGTTTAGCAATAAAAGTCGTTCGAGTGCGAGAAACTTTTCAACAAAGCCTTTTTTGAAATGAAATCATAAAAATCTTCCTAAAAAAATGTTACTAATAAATGGAACCTACTTTAACGCTAAAAAGCGTGAAATAACTTGTTGAAGTCTGTACCATGATTATTCAAAAGTACCTGTTATCACAATAATGTGCGCACGGTACCTACATCGACAAGTTATTTCACACTTTTTAGCGTTGAAGTCGGTTCTATATTTAGGTAAAAACTACTTCATCCTTTTTAGTGACCCTTGCTACTTACGCGATCGATTGTCATTCACCGTCATTTACGATATCATTAAGATAGGTGAAAACATTTTCAGTTATTGGAATGTAACTTAAAAACTGTCTGTTCGAATTTGATGAAATGAGACCTCCTCGGAGGTATATTCTACCAAACAGAAAAACAAATAACTATTCGGACTACTCTGTAAAAAGAAATGCGTGATCATACATAAAAAATATATACGCGTCGACAAGATAACGTTCTCCTTTTTTTTGGAACTCGGTGGTTTCAAAGCATGTAATTAGCTTTCCAATGGTCTAAGTAGCTAGTCTCTAGGACCAATAGTCCAATTGATGCCTGGTGGATGTTCAATAGTGTTTTTAAACTCGTCGGATGGAAGTGATGGACGTTCTAGCTAGGGATTATTGAACATAAGGCTTACACAGCATATACTAAACAAAAACAATATAAATTGTAAAAATATTACAAGGCCACAAACTCATGTCCACTTTTCGGCGCGCTGCGCTTCCCTATAAGCTGTTCTGTCGTACGTTAAAATACAAGCAAATACCTACTTACCGCTCTGATACAACTGGTAGCCTAAAAAAAAAGAATTCACCGTTTAAAGTTGATGGATGTCCATTAACTTTTGTAAGAACTCTTTGTTGTTGCTGCATCTTTGCAAAAAAAACATCATAACACGTGTGACTATAGCGGGAGGCACTCGCTCTCTCACTGTTCCCATCCGTTTCAAGATATCGTGTCCGGGAAAGATATCTACGTGTGGCTTGCTCGAGTACGCGTTGTATGTAGTTTTACTTCTGTTGTGTTTGATTTGTGATACAACAGCGTAGCTTAGCTATCTTTTATTGAATCTATCTTTTTACGTTATAAGTTTTTTGTAATATTATATATTTGGCAACAGTTTCTCTATCGTACTTTTTACTTAAGATTAGGCACATTTGTTTAATATAATAAAAAAATTAGTTGTTTTTTTGTTTTATAATAATTATTATAAGCTTCCCTATCCATATGATGTCAGCCAAACCAAAGAATTAACAACTTTTCTTATCTCATGTAAGGACATAGAATGCTTTTAATACGAATTATTATCATCCATCACCACGCCGCCGGCGAAACCGCGAGGCGCAGGTAGCCGTACCTACAATAAATATTGCTATGACACTTGGAATTCTCTCACTAGATTTAACTAGCAACACATCAGGAAAACTTATAAGGACTACAATCCATGGCCGAAAAAAGAAGAAAAAAAAAATGGCGATTTCTAGTGTATCGGTTCCCCCTTTCGTACTCTTGTTGTAACGTTATACCCCTCGCCTGTTGAGTTTCCAGTGTGTACAGGGGCCTTACTATAAGCTCTTAAAACAGGACTTCTAGAAAACTGCCCGGCTTATTCGTAGCATGACAATGCCTACAAAAATCCGCTCAGATTATCAGCTTGCAAACGTCTACGCATCTGAAATTTTGGTTATAGTGAATCGTTAGGCAGCCAGATACAACATTATCCATTAATTTTTGTAGCAAACAATGATCAAACATTCGATTAAAAGTGCATGCGCGGCGCGGGCTCGGTCGGGAGCGCACGTACTCCGTGAAGAAGCGGCTCTGAACGTTGCGAAACCGGTCAAGTCCTACATACTCGGCGTATTGCGAAAGTTAAAATCTATTCTTAATCGCTTTAGAATGACCAAACAGTTGAGCTAAATGAGCGTCATGGTACGAGTATGATTTAATTCAAAACTTTTTAAGCCAGGTTTAAGAACTGCACGGAACTTGCATGGTTTTTACAAAGCTGATAGTAAGGTCCCAGATCTTGAGTTCCAAGTCTGTGATAATTAATACTCCAATCCAAGGAGAAAAATGACGACCCTACTCCATGAACAAAATAGATAAAATGAGATTTCATCGCCATTTCTCAAACACCCCGATAACGTAGTACATAATAATTGTCTGATACCCCGATAGTATTTGTTTGAGCTGTACATGTAGACCATTAGTGCGTTCAAATAGGCACCTTGTGAGCTTTTTTAGCTAAAATAACGCTAAAAACGCTCACAAGGGCGTTCGAATTGGGAATCTGTGGGTGAAAATGTCCTCTTTTTGTTCAGCGTTCTGAAACCTAAAAAAAGAGGTATTTTTGCCACCAAAAAATGCAATATCTGACCCACGTCCGGAGGATGGTTGATTGTGATCGTTTTTGAAAGCTATGTATTTGACAGCATAATCATGCGATTTTAGGTCTTATGCTTAGTTGAGCGTTCGTATGTATGTTCGTAGGTGTGGGAAAAAGTGGCAAAAATAACGTTTTTGAGCTTTACGAACGCTATAACAAAAGAGCCATCAATGACAACGCCACCAATGCCCTTATTAGCTAAACGAACGCACCTAAAGAGTATTGTACGGCTAGTATTGCGCAACCAAATAATATACGACCCGTATTGTACTCCCTGTATTGCACAGATCATCATTTCGAAGCCATGTACAGTGCTACAAGGATCTTTTGGCAACTGGCCAAAATAGAAACTAACGGCGCCATCTTGTAAAGCGTCACTTTTGACAGATAGCCGTAGTTGATGTTTGTTATGATAGATACGTAAAGGTTTCGTGGTTTTTATATAATATATAAGATCTTAAAATATGCCGAAAGTCATTAGAAGTGGTGTTAGATAGATGGTGCTAAGAGTGAAGGATTTCTTTGAGAAAGAAATGAAATCTATCACCCCGATTATTCTATTTGAAAAAGTAAATGAACGCGTCGCAGCTGCTACATGTAAACAATACTATGTCTCGATAATTATATTACCCAATATATTAATATAATTAATATTATGTTGGCCAATGAAACATATTTTCTGCTTTAAATTGTTAAAATAAAATGTGATTTCAGTTATATCTTTACGTACAGTTATTAGAATTGGAAATGAAGGAAATTTGGCTGAAGCATCAAATAGTAAAATTTTTACACCTTGAAAATAAAAAAAACTGGAAAGGATAAAATTGTAATGGACAATTTTGGTATCGGTGTTCTTAGACGAAAGATTCACGAATTTCATGCTTGGAGATACAAATAGTGAATAAATTGCTCTGTCTTCTTAAAGATGAGATTGGTTGCAAAGGCCGTCGAAAAATTCTTAGACAGCATATAAAAATGATTGTATATCGGTTCAGAAAAACTAAGGGTAACAGAAAGGTACTAATGGAACGTAAAGATATTACTGCATAGCGTGCTCGTTACCTCAAACATGTAATTTTATTCTATCTAAAAAGTAATAAAATCCTGTGAAATAAATGACACTTCCGCATGCCGCATCAATTCTCATACTATAAAATTATTATATTTCAGGCTGTGAAGCATAATGACGAGGCAGAAAAACTACCTGTTGTGTCTATTTAGATGAGACTTATATTCACTCTGGGCTCACAGCTGGAAAGTGTTGGCAGAATGATGATGAAGCTAGGTATTGGTTAATGAATTATCTCGTAATATGAATAAATATTTATAAAAAACTTAAATATATTGTATTATATACTAATATTATCGCATTCAATATTTGTAAAATGCAATTTTAATTAAATTTGAGATGCACAAATGCATAATGCATAACTTTTTCGTTACAGATGGAGTTTTAGAGCCCATCTCTAAAGGACAAAGATTTTTTATCGCTCATGCTGGAGGTAATCAAGGCTTCGTGGAGAATGCTTGCTTGGTTTTTAAATCTCAAACAAAAAGCGGAGATTACCATGATGATATGCATCATGCAAATTTTAAAAAATGGCTCTTAGAAAAGTTAGCTCCCAATTTGAAGGAGCCCAGTCTTATTATAATGGACAATGCTCCATATTATAACACAAGTGTTAACAAACCATTGTGCTCACGTCAAGAAGTTAGAAGAAGATTATCGAAAAAAGATGGATATTTGAATGAGGCTTTCATCGTACAATTATGCTTCGAAAGTGAAGAAAACAGTGACGATGAAGATTTTAATAGTATGCAGCCCCTCAATTTATTCCACGCAGAACATAATTATAATATAATTTGATTCACATCAATTTATATTTTCTACCATGTATTGATGACCGCCTTAGTGTACTGATTAATTATAGCTTGACTGCTCAAGCTAATCAACAGGTTGTGGGTTCAAATCCCGCCCGGGACAATTGTTATTAGAACTAATATTTGTCTTGTGTCTAGTTGTTTTCCATGAATAATATTTACTTACAAAAGAAATAAAGGAATGATATATCAGTTGTCTGATAGTAATACCTACTCCATAGTACAAGCTCACGTTTAGTTTGTCACTAGATAATGCTGTGTGAAATGTCGACGATACTTAGCATTGAAAAACCCATCATCCAAACAATTCCCAAGTTAAAATTGAATTATGGAATATTGCACAGGTCCTTAAAATTAAGGACATTTTGTTAAACTAGTAACCCTAATTGCACACCCACGCCCTCACGCTAATGTCACCCAAGTGCCAAAAGATCCTTGTAGCACTGTACACGGAATACGGGCTGTACATTCCTGACTGTGCATTGACATCCCCTCTCCCGTCCGGTGACGCTGTAAATGCCGGTAGAGCAAACAGCATTAGTCCGTTCGGAAAAAAAATAATCACCCCGTTAGAATATCAAGAACTGGAACTGCCAATCGTAGGCGGTCCCCTCTGCTGAGGTACATGAACGATCGGTTCAAGTCTGTTTATAAAAACTAGTTTACCGTGGTCGTTCGCCACTTTACCTGCATAGCTGTTCCAATACTGAGCCCACTAAATATCCTTACTTGTGTCGTGATTTTATATTAAAGGCAATCGGAAACATCAAATATAAGTAACGACGGAGTTTCTTATCACACGTAGTATAACTGATGTCACGAATAGGCTATCATTTTCACTCCGCAACACATTTTATAAATGTTAGTAAATACGATACGTAATTTAAATGTACGCGGGGACTAGTGATGTGACGAAAAGGAACGAATGAGTGAACGCATGATTTTAGTTTAATTAGGTCAGTGTTTATACTTTTTTATATGGATGCGTATAAACGGCGACAACGGCTGTTTTATAAAAACAATTACACTGAGGCGATGATTCCAGGATATAATCACTAAACTAAACTAAAGTAAGGTTCATAATCATCATCATCATCATCATCATCATCATCATCTCAGCCGTAGAACGTCCACTGCTAAACATATGCTTCCCCCATAATTTACCAAAAGGACCGCTTGGAAGCGGCCTGCATCCAACGTCGTCATGCGACCTTTATCAGGTCGACTGTCAACCGTGTCAGTGGACGACCTACGCTGCGCTTGCAGGTCCGTGGTCTCCACTCTATAACCTTCCGGCCCCATCAGCCATCTCTTCTGCGTGCTGTGTGCCCTGCCCACTGCCACTTTAACTGGCTAATCTTCTGGGCTATGTCGGTGACTTTATTCCTGAGTTTAGGTTCCGACATATATCTACTTTTGAAATAATAAAAACATTTAAAAGTTTAAACGTTAAAGCAACAGAGGATTTATGGGGATTATCCGTAAAAATGCTAGAGTCAATAATAGAAGTTATAGCGCCACATTTGATGATCATATTTAATTTATGTATTGATAGAGGTACATTTCCTGACCTAATGAAGATGAGTAAAATCACCCCTATTTTTAAATCAGGTAGTAAGGCCGACCCCTCAAATTATAGACCGGTCTCTGTGCTTCCGGCTTTGAGCAAAATATTCGAAAAGATAATGCTTCAACAACTCTTGTCTCATTTTAATGAACATAGGATTTTACACGATAATCAGTTTGGTTTCACGAAAAGCAGATTAACAACAGATGCAGGAGTCCAGTTAGTCAAGCATGTGCTGGAGGCTTGGGAGAGCTCACAGGATGCCATTGGCTTATTTTGTGATCTCTCCAAAGCTTTCGACTGTGTAGAGCACCGCACTCTAATTTATAAGCTACACCACTATGGAATTCGTGGAGCTGCTCTGAATCTTGTAGAATCATACTTATCTGATAGGCAGCAAAAAGTTGGCATTAATGGCGTGACATCTTCTGGATCTTTGGTCAGAATGGGGGTTCCACAGGGGTCGATCTTGGGTCCGTTCTTATTCTTAGCATATATCAATGACTTACCACATATGGTTGAGGACCTTGCTGACATAGTTCTTTTTGCGGATGATACTTCTCTGATTTTTAAAGTAGATAGGAAAGATAGAGAACTAGTTCAAGTCAACAACGCGTTAACTATTGTTTCAAATTGGTTCGCTGCAAACAACCTACTTCTCAACGCAAAGAAAACGAAATGTTTAAAATTTTCCATGCCTAATGTAAGACATATAGAGCCAAACGTATTACTCGACGGAAATAAATTGAAAATTGACAAGGCAATAGTCTTTCTAGGTATCAGCATAGACTCTAAATTACAATGGGGTCTTCATATTGTTGCACTATCTGGAAGACTGAGCTCAGCTGCATATGCGGTTCATAAAATTAGGCAATTGACAGATATAGCTACTGCTCGACTGGTCTACTTTGCTTACTTCTACAGCATAATGTCATATGGTATCCTGCTGTGGGGGTCAGCGGCGGACATAGAGACAGTTTTTATATTGCAAAAGCGGGCAGTTCGAGCCATCTACGAAATGGGTCTCCACGAATCCTTAAGACAAATGTTCAAAGAAATTAATATATTAACTCTTCCATCTTTGTATATCCTAGAAAATATAATGTACGTTCGTAAAAATATAAAGAAGTTAAGAATAAATAGTGATATGCATAATATTAATACTATAAATAAGGATACGATAGCTGTATCTAAATTTAGACTCACGAAAACTAAAAATAAGTCCTTCTTAGGCAATTGTGTACGTTTCTATAATAAAATCCCGAAAGACATTACTGAGCTCACTGAAGGGAAATTCAAGTTACGTGTCAAAAATATACTAATGAAAAAAGCCTATTATAAATTGAGTCACTACTTAGAAGACAAAGATGCCTGGAAGCTTTCCACTTCTGCCTAATAGCCAACTATTGAATAAATTTGTTATTTTAATACTACTCATATGTAACCTCAATGTACAAAGACTTGAAAAAATAATGGCCCACGAGTTTCTTGCTGCTTCTTCTCGGCGGTGGTTCTTTTCCGAAGACAGCGGTAGAATCATTTAAAAATTTTGACGTTCATAAGAGTGTTTAAGATGCCTAAACTGAATAAATAATTTTTGAATTTTGAATTTTGATTTTTCGATCTTCTACGGATCTCCTCATTTCTGATTCGATCACGTAGAGAAACCCCGAGCATAGCTATCTCCATAGCTCGTTGTGCGGCTTTGAGCTTACTTAAGAGGCCCATAGTAAGAGACCACGTTTCAGTGCCACAAGTCATCACTGGTAACACACATTTGTCGAAGACTCTTGTACTGAGGCACTGGGGTATTTTTGAGGAGAAGACTTCGCGAAGTTTCCGGAACGCTGCTCAGCCGAGTTGGACGACCATTGACCTCTTTCTAGAATCACCTTGTGTGTGTTGACCATACAAAGCTAAAGCCAAAGCCACCAGTGACTTTCGTTCACTCTTCAACTCACTTACACAAGCGAGGCATGAATATGTGATTCTAATTTTGTCTATGGTTAGCATCGAATTATTGGCCGTGCAATATTGGCTGTGCATTATAAAAATATAAAAAGATAAAGATAAAATAAGATAAAAATGGACCCATATAAAAATGGATATTCTTGCATCACAGCATGCAGCGAAAAGTTTTAGTGCATTCTGGAAGGAGACCAACAAAATGAACCCGAGGCCAAGTGTCCCGGTGAGCATAGAAGGGGTTAGCGACACTGGACAGATAGCAAATTTGTTTGGGGAGTATTTCAGGGTGCACTCTACGTTGGGGTCCGTGGATGATGCAGTTGGGACAGGGTTTCCTCCCCGAAGGGTTCCCGCATTGACGTGGCTGGGGGGCTCAGTAGCTGTGGCTTGGATCACCACGGTGAAGCCAAGAGGAACCCAGGGGCCGCGCTGGCGTTGGGGTGCGCTGGCCGGCTCAGGCGGGGCCGCTCCTATGGGCTTTGGCCGCCAAGTCCACATAGGAGTGGCGGGGTCCGGGCGCTTTGGCGGAGACTCGAGGAGGTGGGGTCCGGGCGCTCGGCGCAGACTCGAGGAGGTGGGGTCGCGGGGGGGTTATCCCCTGTGGCTGACGTAGCAGGCGGTGGGGCTACGTATCCAACCCACCGCAGGGAGATCACGGGCGTCCAGACACGGGGAAGTCTGGCACCCATTCTTGGCAGGTTTGGTCTCCGAGGCAGTTGCGGCGCGCCATGTGTTCTGGCGTGCCGCGAAGAGAAGGGTCCGGCAACGGACAGCCGCGGTGGGTTCGCGGTCGTGTGCAAAATCTGTCCCGCGTTCCCGCCAAAAGCGGCAGTGACGGAACACCCTGGGGTTTTAGTGGGTATACGGACTCCCACATAACCACCTACCTCCCCGTGGTAGGTGGTATCCATAAAGGATTTCCACGGGTTAAAAAAAAAAAAGAAAAAAAACATGGTTAGTCGAAGCCGGGAGTTCGCATAATGGCGAAACTGGTCACACAGGTAGTTAAAAACATGAAGCGAGGAAAATCTCCAGGCCATGACTCACTGAGCATTGAGCACTTGCAACATGCTGGTGTTCATTTGCCGAGGGTGCTCGCATTGTTGTTCAATTTATGCTTAAGCCATTCATACCTGCCTGAAGCCATGATGATAACGATTGTTGTTCCTATTATCAAGAACAAGACTGCAGATGCGTCCAAACTGAGTAACTAAAGGCCCATATCACTCGCCACAGTCATTGTACTGGAATGTTTGATTAATTTTCAGTTAAAACAGCACATACTCATCTACGACGCGCAGTTTGGGTTTCGACCCGGTTTGTCGACCGAGATGGCTGTACTGAACCTTAAACATACCGTCCAGTACTACACTGCTAGAAGCACGCCTGTCTATGCTTGCTTCTTAGATTTATCAAAAGCATTTGATCTTGTAGCATATGACAAGCTGTGGCTCAAGTTGGTGAGTGATACGGACCTTCCGTCAGGGTATGTCAGCATCCTGAAGTACTGGTATAGCAATCAAAGTAACGTTGTGCGGTGGTTGGGGTCGCTTTCGGGAAAGTACAGATTGGAATGTGGTGCATGGCAAGGCGGGCTTTCATCGCCGACCCTTTTTTACCTGTACATCGACCAGCTGATCCGTGAGCTAAGCCGGGATCGGCTGCTCGATTGATGGTGTTCTAGTCAAAAACATCAGTTACGCAGACGATATGGTGCTGCTGAGCCCATCGATCAGTGCCCTTCACAAGCTCATTTCGATCTGTGAACGTTATGCGAAGGAACATGGGCTCAGATACAACGCTTGCAAAAGCGAAATCATGGTGTTCAAAGCTGGTGTAAAAACTTATGACACTGTCCCTTCAGTCAAACTAAATGACAGTGTCCTTAAACAAGTTTCGCAGTTCAAGTATCTGGGTCACTGGGTCACGGAAGCACTCACAGATGATGTTGATATGGAAAGGGAGCGCAGGGCGTTGTCGGTTCGATGGTGCAGAGCATCAGGGCTGTTTGCAGACGCGCATGTAGACGGCTTCGCAGCAATTTTGCGCAAGCGAGTCACGTCCCTGATGCGGCGCGTGCGTGGCAGCTCTAACAGTTACCTGCAGATGTTCGCCTGGAGGATGGATCTCGACTGCCCAATCATGCGGCACTGGCCCAGGATGCACATTGAGCACTCCGGATCCAAACCTCATTTTAGACTGAGATAAGATTATTTAATTACTGTTTTGTAACTACTTGTATTTTTTGTATGACCTAAATTTCTGACATTTCTTTTTTTATTTTAGATTAAGTAGACAATTTTTAAATCTATATTCATTTTTTACTTATTGTGAGTTGGATCCACTGTGTCTGAAATAAATGATTTTTAATTTAATAATCGTCACAGTCTGATATTTCGCATCTAATAATCGGAAGCACGTACATGAATTCTTGGCTGTACAATATTGGCTGTGCATTATCAACACGGACTGATTTTGTACAGGCAATAAAACGCGGCCAGGAAAAGCTGACCACGTATTTCAAATCCATGACAATAATACACAAATTATTGACCGTTTACAAAAGAAATGCGTTAGAGCTAGTTGCAAATTAGGGCAAACTTAAGGTTGTGAACCCTTATTTAAGAACCTTTAGATCATGACATTACCTTCTGTGTATGTCTACGAAATTGCAGTTTTTGTTCGTAATAACTTACATTTATTTAATACATATAGAAGTGACAGACATTGTAATAATGTTTGCAATCCCTTTAACCAGCCAGCTTTTTCAAATAAAAGTGTGTTGTGTATGGCTCCGAGGATATACAATCATTTAACAAAAGATATCATTGACATCCAATCGACTAAACTATTTCAAAATAAAATTAAACGTATCTTAATTGACAAAACTTATTACAGTGTAAATGACTATCTGACAGAAATAATCTTGTGACTTCTTATTGTGTCTTGTAATTTTTCTTATGACATTTTAACATTTTTTTTTATTATACCTAATGATAATATCTTAATATGTTTAATTATTAACTTCACAATGAATTGCATACCTCTCTGGTTAAATTTGGTGTTCTATAATTAATACTTTTCCATCTGTATATTTTTTTGTGTACCCATATGAGCAATTAATAAATGAATTTGAATTTGCATTATTGCCCGTGCAATATTTGACTGTGCATTACTATGCTTGTTCATTATTGCCTCTCGTCCCGACGGAGGTACTCATTTGCGTATATATTTTAGTCTATGACATGCGATAAGGACATGCGTTAGCATTTGTTAGCTTTGTTTGTTAGTCTGTAGGCATAGAGAAAATTGTATATACGGAACGGAAAGTCTGAGGGTTACTCATAAATTCTTTAAAAATTCTTTCCACGTTAAAAAGCCACATAAGAAGAAGAAGAAGAAGTTACTCATAAAAATAAATTGAAAATAACTAGTTTTGAATTCATCGAGTTTCAAAAAATTCAACAAAAGTTGAATTTAGTTGGAGTTTTGGAAGAAGCTGACTGTCTGAGATACGCGAATTTCGATCTCAAAATGCCGAAGAAGCAACCAAGAAATGCTTATTACTTTTTCATGATTGATTTCCGGGAAGAGCAAAGAAAGAAGGGCATCATGTTTCAGAACCTGACGGAGGTTCAACAAGCAGCAGACCCGTCATGGCGGGTAAGTACAATGAGCTTTCTACAGTAATTTGGCCAACCGTCCCGCATTCTGTAGGACCGTCCCGTAATGCTAGATGTAATCCTGCTTTACTAAAGTGTCACTCTAGCTAGTGTAAAATACGATGTTTTTAAATTTACATGACTCGTAAATTTTGGTATGTGTACTGACATTCTCCCCAAACCCGTATATAATATATCGATCCACAAAAAGTCCCACATTTCGGAAAGTTACCACTTTATTCTACAGCTTCTCCAAAAAAGTTGCAATAGTCCCGGTTTGGCTAATCTCCATACGACATGCACTATCCAGTATACACCCAACATTGCCGAAGTGTTGAAGTTCATAGTTTAGTACTAAAAAAACTGCCATTCAAATTTTTATAATATTTTTACATGTGACAATCGTAAACCTGGTGGTAAGCTGCTTTCTTCTCCCCATGACAGTTTTACTACCACTATTATATACACATCTTTAACCCCAAAAAAGAAAAGAAAACCCCCAGCGCCCAAGGCTACTCTCCAACCTACTGCATTGTGCCCATCACTCTCATAAATTTGTTTTCATCACACACCCTAACATGGTATGTGATGGCTCTGCATTATTGCTTCGCAGCAAAATATTTGGAATTGTGGTGGTACCAAGCAATCACTTGTTGGGCCTATTGCACAATATACCTACTACATAGTAAAATGATCATGGTGAAGCTGAACAGACTTCCCAGTAGTAAGCTCACTAATGAATCTTTGTGAACTGCAGATCTGAGTAAATTTTGTATGGCATTTGTTTCAAATCAACATACATTTTCTGTCTCCATTCAGTTGAGATTGACCTTATTTTATGTTATGTTATATTATCATTTAAAATGGTTTAGGAAGCCCGCCCAGCAGTCAGGGCGAAATATGAAGAAATGGCAAAACGTGAGAAGGAAAGGATCCGGGGTGCTCCAGACAAGAAGTTCACATCAAATGGCATTTCTTTTGCGGAGATTGAAGCACAGCAACGATTGGAACAAGAGATTGAGGAGGCGGAGATCACAGAAATTAAAAATTTTGTCAAACAAAAGTCTATAAACAATAGTAAGTAACTATGGATTAATAACTATAGTTAGTTAGCTAGTAGAAGCACTAGCGGAAAACCATACTTTGGGGCCGTTCATTAATCATATGAAGTTTTTTTAGCATTTTTTAACTCCCCCTCCCCCTTGGTGATATGTGGAGAGGTTTAAGACTAACCCTCACCGAAAATCAAAAAAGAAAAGAAAGAAAATTCTATCATAATTTAATGTTTTATTAAATTTAACTAATGAAGCTTCAAATTGTCATTTAATATTTATTTTGCATTGCACAAAACACCATTAGACCCCTTTAGTGCCAAATGAAACATTTTACAGATCAGGAAACAGCAAATTTTACTGGGCTATGAGGTCTACTGTTTCAAAGTGACAGACTCATCATTGTGAAAACATTGATATCAACTAGTAGTTCCTGTTCGCAGAACTACTAGTTGATATCAATGTTTTCACAATGAGTCTGTCATCATTAAGATTGCAACTTAACAAAGTAACAAAGCTTTCATTGATACTAACATAAAAAATATACAAATGAAAATGTATCTTAATAAAATTAAAAAGTTCTACTTAGTTTATTAGAAGATAAAAATCATGTATTTTTGTCTTAATGGAAGTCAATGCATCTTAATTTTTATTTTACAGTGATCCTGGAAGAAGACATTTTCTTAATAGATGTCAATGCTTATTGCAATGCGGGCACATATTATTATATGGCAGAGTGTACCATTGTCCGGTTCAGCTTGCTAGAGGGCATTAAAGACTTCTACCATAAGGACATTCACCCAGGTGAGCGGCAAACCAGGGGTCAATTCTACTAACAATTCCAAAGCAATTTTGTACTAACGGCCATCTAATTGTAACTGAATGGTGGCTCTTATATGATTTCTGATTGTGCTATACAATAGTCCAGCTGCAGTTTCATTTCCATTTGAAATTAGCAATCGATATAAATGTTATTTGTTGCTTACTCATTATGAACGCGACGCTAACTAGTATTTGTATATAGTAGCGTTCAATACATTTTATGTTATTAGAAGACAGTACACAGACAGCGCGAGGCCCAACTGGTGTTAAATGGCAATCTCAGCCTAGAACAGACGCATTTCGTCACAAGTGACGTACAGGGCTGTACCCGTAACCCTGAGACAATAAGTTGTTGAGTCTCATGTGCCTGTAAGTTCGCCGGCAACTACACCCCGTATTGCGACCATTACTGATTCATGGTAGAAATAGGGTATGGTACTTCCCCGGAAGTACTCACTCACAAAGAGTTCTGCTGCTTTTAAATAAATGTATATTATATAGTACCATTTAAAATGCCTACATGATGTTACATTCCAATTTGTCTATAGAAATAGTAGAAAGGCTTTTTGGGTTTTTTTTATAAATTTAGAGATTGACTTGTGCTTGTGTGTATGATAGTTTGCATAGAGGCTACATTATTATTGTCTATCTATATTTTTTATATATTATATCTGTGTCTTAAAAATCTAATTAATTTGTGTCGTCTTACCTCGTCCCCGCCAACGCCTGTCGTTCCGCAGAGGAGTCGCGCACGAAATTGCCTATCTATGATTAAACTCTTGACGTACAATCTGCATAACTTTTTTTTGTCCCGGGGAAATCCTTTACGGATACCACCTACCACGGGGAGGTAGGTGGTTATGTGGGAGTCCGTATACCCACCAAAACCCCGGGGTGTTCCGTCACTGCCGCTTTTGGCGGGAACGCGGGATAGATTTTGCACACGACCGCGAACCCGTCGGGGCTGTCCGTTGCCGGACCCTTCTCTTCGCGGCACGCCAGACCACGCCACACATGGCGCGCCGCAACTGCCTCGGAGACCAAACCCGCCATCAATGGGCGCCAGACTTCCCCACGTCTGGACTCCCATGGCCTCCCTGCGGTGGGTCAGATACGTAGCCCCACCGCCTGCTACGTCAGCCACAGGGGATAACCATCTCTCTTTCCCCCTGCGACCCCACCTCCTCGAGTCTGCGCCGAGCGCCCGGACCCCACCTCCTCGAGCCTGCACATGCCCGGGCCCCCCTCCTCGACCCTGCGCCAAAGTGCCCGGGCCCCACCTCCTCGAGTCTGCGCCAAAGCGCCCGGACCCAGCCACTCCTATGTGGACTTGGCGGCCAAAGCCCATAGGAGCGGCCCCGCCTGAGCCGCCTGAGGACGTTGGGGTGTGCTGGCCGCACACCCCAACGCCGGCGCGGCCCCTGGGTTCCTCTTGGCTTCACCGTGGAAATCCAAGCCACGGCTACTGAGCCCCCCCGCCTCGTCAATGCGGGAACCCTTCGGGGGGAATCTGCATAACTTGCACTGACTCTATACAGGTTGTCCCGAAACTCGATAATCTGGTACCAGCGAGAGGCCAAGGTATACAAGTTATGAAAAAAAACATATCTCTTGGCCAAGCGATAATAGACATTTTTCGAAAAAGTTTTTCGTAATTTTACAGTGTTTTTCAATAATTTAATTTTAAATAACAGTGCAATATTAATCGCAACCACATATCAAAAAAATTTACTTTGTTAACTAACAGCCAGTTGCAGAAACGATCTTTAACTTTTAAAGAGGTCATTAAATCTTATTCCGACATTAAATCGTTCCACAAACTAAAATTCTGTCAAAATTTAAAGTTCCTTTAAACTTATCTAAAGAAACGTAAAATTGTCCTTTATCGTGTATTTTGGATTGCACAAAACTTTAGAGCCCATTAGTGTTTATTGGAACTTCAAATTGACAGATCAGGGATTAAAACTTAATTGGTCAACAATCATCCATTATACCAACTTTAGTAGAATTTTCGAATACAATTTCGCAATAATATAGTAAAACATGTCTTTATCAATTCTTTCATCATTATCGCATGCAGAAGTGTACGTTCCCCGCCGCCAAATCTCGGCCAAAGTAAAAAAAAAAATTCTAAAATAGTAGTGAAGAGCTTAGTATCATGTACCAAATTTGCAAAGATGCAGTTCTGTAAATCAAATATTATATTATTGATTTGGAACCAATAACCAAAAAATATAGTATAAGCTATTGATGATTGATGAAGTGTGATTTGATACTAGTGTTTTAACAGAATTTTTAAAGTTTTGCCCATTATACAAGTTTTGTCATCACAAACAAAACTCAAGACTAGTCGACGAATTCACATACAAAGATAAAAAAAAGACGTGTGGCACTCGGAGACTGCCGCGGTAAAGCTATTGCATAGCTGTTTTTATCAACTTATGCAATTATAATTATTTAACCAATGCCATCTAGAGGTGAGTTGCTGAACTAAAGAGACAAGCGTGATATTTCAAAAAGTCATTAAAAGTTCTGCTATTCATCGATAGATGCCAAATTAACTTATGCAATTCTAATTATTTAACCAATGCCATCTAGAGGCGAGTTGCTGAACTAAAGAGACAATCGTGATATTTCAAAAATTCATTAAAGTTCTGCTATTCATCGATAGATGGAGTCTGAGTGGGGGGGTTAGGTTATTTTCGTTACGGAATTTCTGGATTCGGTCTCCACGCTCAAGGCCCGCGATAGAAGCTATGCAATAGCTTAAAAACATTTTTTATTTGACACCTGCTTGATGACTTGACAAGCCAAACATGTAGTTTGCGTTTTGTTACAGCAACATACTCGTACATATATCTTATAGTCTGTGACTGCAACGATATTTTGAAAATATAATACATATTTTGTAAAATAGCTAAATTAAAAAGCTAATGTTCACTCCCAAGAAGGTTGTATCTGTTCGTTCTTCATAACTTATTACAACATTGTTTAAAGCCGACTTTAGCTAAAGGGTCATTAAGATGTTAACTTTGTCTTTTGTGCAACTCCATTAAAATAATGATTTCATTAGTACTTAAGCTGGATTAACTAATGGACTGCTAATGAAGAGCTTTCTGCAACTGGCTGTAAGTAAAATAAATTAAGTATTGACTAGTTATGGTATACAAAATTATTGTCATTTAACTTTGACACTTCATGTTCGAAAAATATGTACCACACTACCCTTGGCAAGTTATTTTAAAAGATGGCCCATTTGTCTTTTTTCTTAACTGGTATACATTGGCCGGGACACATGTATAGGTACAATTGCGGCGTATAAGACCGCCTAAAGAAAGATTATTATTATTCATTGCAATTTCAGGTCGTATGCCAATCGGGTACGCGTCGGATGTTAAACTGGGAGCCTCGGAGTTAGGACTGGAAATGCCAGACGAAAGTAAGCCGCGTACAGACTATTCTGAAATACTGGCGCACCTTATGGATTACTTGAAGCGCAAGTCAAAGGTCAGAGCGATACCGCCAATGTACACGCTGCCTGAGAAGATAGAGCAATGCCAGGATTTCGTTAGACAGCTGTGCATCAGCTCAGGTAAGAATTTACAATCCATAAGTGACATAGTTTCACTGGGAGTTATCATTATTTTTAACCGAGTCAAAAAAAGAGGAAGTTATATGTTTGATTGTATTTGTTTTGTGTATGTTCACCGATTTTACCCCCATTTGTGGACTGATTCTCAAAATTCTTTTATTTTGTTTGGTAAAGTACGAGTATACTTCCGAGGTTGTTGCATTTAAATTTAATCGATATTTGTCAAGGAGTTTTCGAGTTACACTCCAATAACTGAAAAGTGTTACACCTATCTTGATGATATCATCATTGACGGTGAATGCCAATCGATCGCTTAAAATATGGTCACTAAAAATGGGGATTTTTTTTTACAAAAAGTAGGAACTGTCTTCTACACCAAATATTTTTGGTGTTGGAAGACAATTTAATTTATGCATTAATCTTTTAAATGCATACCACTGCTTAGAGAATTCTGAAATAATGTAAATATCCTACGTGGTAATATTCTGGCCCATAATTCCCTGGCTTTCTTTTCTTTCCGAATGTATGTGTAACAATAATTATATTGTTTTTATATTAGTCTGTGGAACTCCTTTGTTTACTGTTATATAATAATAAGAAATACATATAAGTAAGAGACCGTTTGTTCGTTATATAAATAAACTAGCTGACCCGCCAGCGGCTTCCCTCCTTTGATCTTGATATAGTGGTCGAAGAGCCATTTTAAAATCTCGGGATCCTGGGCTGGATCCCCAGGCTGGTCAGTTGTTTGGATTTTCTGACAAAGAAATTCCCAATAGAGTAGATACGGATTAATACCAAGGTACGAATAATGTGCCCTAGTTTGTACCGGCGTTACTATTGCGTATGTTTTAAAAATAAAAAAAGTATTTATTGTGACATAACTGTAATAGTTAAACATAACATATGGTAATGTGGACTTCTTTCTAGATATTGACGTCTTCTATAACACAGTAGTACCTACATCACTTTGCTCTATTGTCAACAGCATAGACTAATATTTTATGGTTAATAGTTTAATCAGCGTATGCAATTTAAGGACTTTTTTTGGTATTTTTTCCACACCTGGAGTGTTTATCGAAGTTTTCATACGGATCCCTAACATTTTTACCTATTAATTTATATGAGAATTCCGGCGATGGCGTATAGGGAGCCACGTAAGTGTACGGCGAAAATCAGAAACGTGGTCGTATTTCGCAAACCGAAAGCAAATCGAAAACAGAGATTCTGAAGATGTTCAAGCTTGTTAAGCTGGTCCTCTGTGAGATCTATGTAACTGGCATCAGCATAGTCAAGAATGGGAAAATGAAATAAATGAAAAAATTAAATGCCATGTGTGTGTATGCAAAACACACAAGCAGTCATGTTTCGCAATGTTGGAATGTATATTGAGAAACCAACACCAATTTTACAATATTCAAAAACAAAGCGAACACGGCGCGTGTCTGTAGGTATATTAGTGGTGGCCAAAAAGGTAGCAGAATTGCAAGGAAAGAAATCAAACCTAAATTTATTTTTTATTTGCAATTCTCCCTTAACTTTAATACTTTTCGATCCTTTCCGCTATGGATTTTATACAACGAGCTATGGAGAGGGCTATGCTCGGAGTTTCTCTACGTGATCGAATCAGAAATGAGGAGATCCGTAGAAGAACGAAAGTCACCGACATAGCTCAGAAGATTATCCAGTTGAAGTGGCAGTGGGCAGGGCACATAGCACGCAGAACAGATGGCCGATGGAGCCGAAAGGTTCTGGAGTGGAGACCACGGACCGGCAAGCGCAGCGTAGGTCGTCCACCGACACGGTGGACAGACGACCTGATGAAAGTCGCAGGATGACGTTGGATGCAGGCCGCTTCCAACCGGTCCTTTTGGAAAATCATGGGCGAGGCTTATGTTCAGCAGTGGACGTCCTACGGCTGAGATGATGATGATCCTTTCCGATCTTCTATTATATTATAGGCCGAAAGCGCCGACTTCACTTCTTCATTAGTTAGCAAACTTTTTCCTTGAAGTTATCTTTTCATTTTTGGCAACAAATATTTATCCGACGCTGGCGGGAAAATATCCCAACAATGCCTGCAATCTTTGATTTTGTGTATTGATCCTACTTATGTGTTTCTTCAAGTGTTAACGTGTAATTGCACTTAGTTATTTTTTATAGTAAGCATTAAGTTTTTCTATATATGTACTTATATAATAAGTAAATATCTATATTATTCTATTCATATTTAAGAACATTTGATACATTCTAAAAAGTACTCTTTTATATATTAGTATTATTTTGTCAGCTGAGGTGTAATGTTAAATAGGCAAATCTGAGCCAGGTCGTCACGATACAGGCTGAGCCTAGTGTGACGATCATTAGATAAATCTGCATCATTATTGAAAACTCTCTACATTAAAGTACCTTGTATGCTTAGTTTAGATTTAATTAAATATGTTAATACTTTAGCTTAAGGTATTTTATGTAGCAAATAAATACAATTTCATTTTTCATTTTCAATTATGGTGGAATATTAAACGATAACTGTCCGTAATGGTGCTTGAGTGTAGGAAAGGGAATCATGGAACGTTGTTCTTGATTCTTGATAAGACTTTCTAAGAGGATGGGCCATCCTCTTAGAAAGTCTTAGTAATGGATACTCCTCGTTACTAGAACTTGACTTACACAGGACAGTGACTCAATGACGGACTAATTTATGTTACTATGACTTGGCTCTGACTACGTGTCACTACGTGAATGAAAACTATTCAACTTGAGAAATGGCAAATGTACAAACATACGTGTCTACTCATTTTCTGGGGCCTTACTATGAGCTCTAGCAGGACTTCTAGACAACTGCCCCGTTTATCCGTACTATGACAACTTTAAAGCAGGCCTGCCCAGGCCTACTATTCAAGAACCGGAGAAAAACCGTTCACCTGTTTTTTTTGTATAGACTCTCGTTAACATGTCGCTCTAAACCCACTCAGTTTATTAGCTTACAAACATCTGCAATGTTGGTTATTGTAAATTATTAGAATGCCAGAGACAATATTATCCGTTTACCTTTGAGAAAACAATATTCAAACAGTTCACAGTTAAATGAGCGTGGTATGATTTCATTCAAAACTGTTTATGTCAGGTTTAAGAACTGCACGGAACTTGCTTGATTTTTACGAAGCTGATAGTAAGGCCCCTGAGCACATTACAATAAAAAAATGTTTCTGGTTGTTTTACAGGTGAAGACGAATCCCAGCTGCGTATTTATAAATTGGAAAATTTGTTCTTTCACATGGTAAATGCCATAAAAGATTCCGCGGAGGAAGGATACCCGAAGCTTACTTTAGCCGCTGCACAATTGAAAAAGGACCCGTACAAATATACGCCGGGTCTGGGATGCGAGGTCAGTCACTATTTTTAGTAACTTACAAAAAAGAAAGATATGGTGCCAGCTATTTGATAACCGACTTCAAAAACGGAGGTAGTTATATGTTCAATTGTATGTAGGCTTTTTTTGTGTATGTTATGCACATTTCTCTCCCATTTGCGGACCGATTCACAAATGTTTTTGTTTGGTAGATTAAACTTTCGAGGTGATCTCATTTAAATTTCACCAAATTAGGTCAAGTAGTTTTTGAGTTACACTACAATAACTGAAAAGTGTTTCGCCTGTCTAGATGATTTCATCATTGACTGTGTCCCGTAAGTAGAAAGGCACTAAAAGGGTAAAAATATTTGTTTACCCAAAAATGGAACCGACTTCAACACTAAAAACTGTGATATATAACTTGTCGAAGTCGGTACCATGCGCACAGTATTGTGTAAATAGGTATACTTTTGAATTATCATGGTAGAGAATTAAAGAGAAATATTATTAGTTTCCACACCCTCCTTTATAAACAGCCACAGTACCTACTATTTTGTACTTTTGCTATAGTAGTGTATTATTACGTACCCACATTTATTTGCGGTTGTGTTTTAATGATGTGCCGTACAAAAATGTATGCAGATAAAGTATTACCGACTTAACACACACATGTTAAGTTCTTACAGTTGGAATGGTATACCGGTGTGAAAATCCACAAATCCCAACCTTCTTTGGGGTGGGCGATCCGGCTCTTTACCATTGTTTTGATATAAATATTGAAGGTTTGCCTGATAAAAGTTAAATCTATTATAATGAAGTGGCTATTGATGATGTAACTAGCCGACCCGCCAGAGGCTTCGCCCGCGTGGCCTACGGCAGCTTTAAAATAAAAGTAACCTTTATTGTCCATTAACATTTTAATTTATGAACCAATTTATATGAAACAAACACTAAATGAAGCTAACCACAATATATCAGTGAAACCCTACATCTAAATCGGATACGCCGTTTCTGAGATTAGCGTGCATAAACGCACAAACAGACAAAATTCTAACAATAATTTTTTGACGTGATATCGTCTTATAAATCGATGAACGCCGGCTACACGCACGAAAAAGTATGACTCATTGTCACGTTCCGCCTGAGTTGAGCGTGCAAGCGAGAGCGCGGAACAAGCGATAGAGATGCACGATCGGCCTAAGTGTTTGGCTTGTCTTATGACTTAAAATGGTCGTCCGTAAACCGTCTTAACAGGCAACTATTTTTTTTCATTCTATTTTCGTTCATAAAAGTCCCAATAAAATTTTTCCGCGTATATTTTCTATGTACAGACAGCGATCCGTTACATTTTTATTATATGTATAGATGACTGACCACTTGACATTACATCACGTTTTGCTCCCTGAAGATAATTATATTGTGTCAAAAAAAAACTAAAACAATGTGGTACTGTGAGAAACACATTCATGGGCTAGCTTTTTAATGTAAAAAAAATCCAGCAACCAGTCAATTGTTCGGGTTTTTGCCGAATGTGCGAAGGCCAGTCTATAAAAGTGCATAATCGTGCTTTTGTAAACTGAAGTAAAGAAACAGAGGGTTACAGTTAAACTCCATATTTATATTAAAATCACACTCCTAGGAGCGCCTTCGTCCGATGATTCCTCTCTCAGAATATAAAAAATTACTTTGTAGTGACAATAAGACCAAATATTCCCACGATGACGTCGACAGCCGACAGTCGACTTTATTGACTTCAATGCATCCTGTACACAATCTCGATATACCTAGACATATTCATAGTTACTATACTGCACCATAATGGCAGGAAACCAGAGCTCAAAGACCTACCATCCTAGCGATATTCTTATCGACAATATTCCCACGATGACTTCGGCGGCCCACGCCTGCGTCCACGGCAGCGAGGGTAGCCCACCTCGCCCCGCCCCGCAACCAAACCTCAGCGAAGTCTTACATAGAGTATCATAGAGGACCCCTATAAATTTGATGGCGCAGCGCATATATTATTGCAAAAAAACATTTTGCAGTTGGTAAAACTCTATCTTCATACATTTTTTATGACACATCATTAAAACACAGCCGCAAATAAACGTGGGTTAGAACCGGCCTTTATAAGGATATAACTTACTTTTAAAAACTTAAAAAAAAACATTGTGCAGTTGGTAAAACTATATCTTTATACATTTTGTACTGCAACTTCATTAAAACAACCGCAAATAAACGGGTTAGAACCGGTAATAATACTTTTACTTCTGTGAGCGATTGTAGTTAACAGTAAAGGTTGGTAGCCGGCTACATGAAGCCGCAGCAAATGACGTGTCGTAGCGACACTAATGGTTTCTATGTATTTCTATCCATTCGTAGTCAGCGACACGAAGCTAGCGATGCGTCGTCGAGCGGCAGACGACACTGTCGCCCGACCGCAGATCAGTAGTGCCGCTCGCGGGTACAAATCTACCTAGTAAAACAACTGAGAAGCTTATAACGAAACCTTTTGTATCGCTTTTCAAATGGTTTATGTTATGCCATCTGCAGTCGTATCTGTTCGAAATCATGACTGCGAGATATGAAGCGACGACGTGTCGCGGCGACATGAAGCGACGACACGTCGTCTGCTGCTGCTACGTGTAGCCGGTTACCAACTTGCACCAGGGTGCACAGGGTCTCAAAGGGTTAAAAGAATATTCCCCTGCCCATCAGAATGCAAATTCTAAGAGGCAAGGAAGTCCAAACTACATTGTGGTAGGCCCTTTTTTCAGGATGCCGTCTTGATCCGTACCACCACAGTTCCAAGTATTCTACCGCGAAGCAATAGTGCGTAAGCATTATTCTGTTATGATGTGAAGGCCACATATTTCTTGGCACGTTTGTTTGTATTAGGACAACACTCGTTAGGCTATGTCGAAGGCCTTCCGGCGGCGGCCTGAAAACTTCGATATGGGTTGGCCACTAGCCTATCCACCAAGTTGCACTGGGCCCGCGTGGATTAAGGCCCAACTCCCCTGTCTGAGAGTAAGGCTCGAGTTCCAGCAGTGGGAACATAATGGGCTGCTTATGTATAAATATATTGTTTTTGCAAGTGTTATCCGTTATTGATGATGGCGTATTAAAAACAGATACACGAACGCGTAGACAAATCCATGGAATGCTCGAAGTCCCGCGTATATCGCTGGGCCTACACTATTCTGGACAAGTGCTGTCCGGTGGCCGGGATCAACCCGGTACCAGGAAAACATATACCGCCAGGCATGGATATTGAAGTAAGTACACATACAAACATTTGACAAAAACGCTTCATATTTATTTAAGTCTTTCGAGTTTACGCAGCAAGATCGCGGCGACCACTATCAGTTGTAATATTAGTGGAAATAAATTTGTGCCAAACCCACGAAAACTTTCAAAGTAAAAATGCTTCATACTATAATTTTTTTTTAACTGACATGGTCACTAATGCAAGAATTAACTTAAAAAAACTGGATATTTAATTTGAGCTCTCGATATTTTCGGCACAGTTGCATGCGCCATGTTCACGAGTAAACTACTTACTTTTTTTAGAGTTTACTCGTGAACATAGCGCATGCAACTGTGCCGAAATATCGAGAGCTCACAATAAAGACAATACATGGTAAATATCCCGTTTCTAACGTTAATTCTTGCATTATAAAAAATGTTTTGTTGATAAATCCATACATACAAGCAGAGATACTTTCTACTCATATTTCTTGTGCGACTAGATTCTACAGCGCGGCAACAAAATATATAAGCAAAATATCTGTTTTAACATTATGTTTTTACTATTGTATACAACCAACACATACTGAAATTCTATATAAATGTAAGAAGAAATGCCTTAACAAGTTTAAAGAGTACTTTGACAAGAGAATCCAAGAAAAGGGTATCTGGTATAAAACTATACAATGTCAGCCTCCTCCTATACCTTGGTGTGTTAGGTATAAATTAAAGAGACAATTTGTTGTAATAGCCCATAGAATACATTCCAGACACATTCCAATAAAGAAATTCGGTTACATGATGAGAAAGGAAACATCACCTAATTGTGACTCATGTGGAGTAGTAGATGATATATATGTGCTTATGGAATGTGTCCGAAACGCAAGTCAAAGACAACAATTGATAACATCGCTAAATTTAAATGTATTAGATGTAGGAATATTACTACTCATATACTAGCAGAACCTGCATCGGAGGATGCTATAAAAAATTATAAAATGTGTGCTAGATAGTTAAGAATAATGTTATGATGGGACTGGCATGTCAAAAGACAAAGTCCCTAAATTAAATATAGATTGGAAAAAAAAACATTACGTTTTAGCTATAAGGTAGAATTCAGGTATAGTAGAAAAAAACATGACATTTGTTCAGCCGTTTCAGTATTGAAGTAACAAACATACTAATCCGGGTTGCTATTGAGAACTTCGTGTTATCAATATCGAGTAACACTCTTCTTAGGAAATCCGTTACGGTGCCTCTATTTATTTACATATATTAGTCTATTCTAATTTGTTATATTGTTATACAGGGTGTGCTCACATACAAAGATCATAAGAGAGACATGCTTGGACCAAACGCACCAGGCAGCGTGGTAAGTACCTATTGTTATTTTACATCTCTCATATTCGGTAAGTAGGTCCTTATTACCCCCAAATGGGGCTTGTAGGTGACCAATTAGCGCTCTAGGGTAATAATGTAGCTAGAAAAGCCCTAGGGCGGTAATTAATTTTAATAAAACCCTTCACTCTTTCAAAAAGTTCGCGTACATCTAACCATCATACTGGCAATAGACATCATGCATTCAGCCCAATGACAAAAGAGGTCGCTTCGCTATTCAGCCTTGTCTTCGTATGACTATAATAGTCATCAATTTTATTTTTCTAATGCCGGTTTTTTTCTACTTACCTCACAATTGAGATGTAAAGCAGAGTAGTTAGCTCGGGTGTAAGCATCAATTGCACCCTCGAACTATATGCCTTACAGCCCTTGGCTACTAATCTACTATTAATGTCAGTTTATTGTGGAAAATGTAGATTCCATGTCAAGCCTTTATGAATGTGCGGCCGGTGTTCATCGCTTTCTAAAACGTTATCATGTCAAAAATATCGATACAAAACTACATCAATACAAATTTATGTATTTGTGAAAAAATTCTTTCGGTCGGTTAAAATTTGTCTAGCTATTCGATAGCTGGCGCTTCGCCACGCACTACAGTTAACATCAGTTGATGTTAGATGTGATATATAAATTCAGAGACTAGAGAGATTTTCAAAAGACGCGGGTTCAAACCTCGTCCTAATATATGTATTTTACTCTCTTAAACGACAAACAGTAATGTATACACAGCTACATTGGATCCATATCACATAGGTCGTGTTCCATTATGAGCCGAAATCAATCTCGTCGTTCACACAGCCGTTCTATGTTTCCATCTTCCTTGGGACGAACAACAATTCCCGCACAGTAATCAGTTGGGGTATCTACTGGAAATATTACATACTGATCTTGTAGTATTTTTAATTATTTTTTTAGTGGTTCGTATAAAGGAATTGCCACTCGTCTCGGATATGCTATTGCGTATGGCTTAGCTTCTGGTCTAAGACAAATCTCATACTCACTCTTTCAACCCCACAATCATCGTGAGCATATCGTGAACGAGCTTGATACGTTATCTAGGTCACCGATAACACACGTCACGACCACAACGCACGCTGGTGGAATGTTGGTTTTAGCTGTCGTTGCGAGATGTCACTGTCAAATTATCAAATATTTATTCATTCTATGTAATTTGACCGCGTGAGTGCTCCATTCGGGTTGGGCGTTAAAATCATGGGAATCCATAGGAATCGGCAAACTGGGATGTGAAAGACGTGAGCATTGACGGTTCTTACTGCGGCATACGCAGAGTAGATAAGCAATAACACTGTCTCAACGTTATGGTTATGCATTACGATCTACATTACGTTACGTCATCGTTCTCTATGTAGTACTGGACTAGGATGTGTCCATAAAAGACTGATTATTCGTTTCCACTAATAAGTATCTACAGTAATGACCGATTATCGATTTAATTTTTACCTTTACAATATCCCTAGAACTGTTTAATAAGTGTCAGTGTCATGTTTCACCCGCACCAAGCAATTTTTTGCTATTTGGAGACGAACGATAAGAATGAGGCCCACGTGGTTATAAGTGGTAACCTCTGCCTGTCACAAGTGACGAACTGCACGTCTGTAACCCTAACAGGTTAAGTTGTTAAATCTCATGTGCCTGTAATTTCGTCGGCAACCATACCTTAAACCAGACAACAGTATTGCGAACTGTTCGATCAGAAGGTTGCGGATATACTATCGAAGTGTATATATTCTTTGTTTGGACGTAAATAATAAAACACTGGTTCAGATTGGATTGGATTCAAGATTGGAAATATGATATACAAGTCTATTCGTACTTCAGTTATAATGTTTACATACACGTATATGTTACATAGGTATTACGTCACAGAAAACCATTTAGTGCTATACGCGAGTACAATTTACAGAGGTGTGGAGACGACTGGCGAGGCTAGTGCCGGGCGCGGGGGCATTCGTATAATTCGCTTACATAGCCATTTAAGCTTCGCCACAGTCCCTACAATCATCCCCTTCTTAAAAAAAATAAGTAGGTACACGTGAAACAAAAAATCAACCTCCTTTTTTACAGTCGAGTAAGTTATAAAAATTAAAACATACAAGTCGAACATTACATCGAGGCACACAGGAATTTGCTTGGTTGCAAAAACGGCCGGCGCATGATCGCCCGGGCCAAAGTACATGTGACATCGGTTTATATTACGACATTGTTGCTACACAGAGAACATTATTTACTTTGAAACAGTTTATTAAGGTGAAATGGTAGAGACGTTACACGGATATTGAGGGGGTGAAGCAGACGCAGACCGCCGGGCGGCGCAAGGGGTCTAGCCAGCATAGCCACTCGCGGGCGTATGGTTACTTGATAGTATTCTACTGACTTATGATTTTCAATTCGCCTGCGTTGTTAACTAATTAGGTACGTTATTTTAAGTAGGTAATTATAATGGTGTAAAGATTTATGACAAGATTTACTAATACCATTATCATACTAGGCTATGGGTGTCTTTATTGTATTGTATTGGCACGAGTAAACGATTAAATAGTTTTTGTGATTTTCAATAAATTTTATTTTGATTACCTATTATATGCCAAAACGAACAAACTATAAGGTACCTAAAAGTAGTTTATAATATTAGTTATGCATTGGTTGGACCAAAATACTTGCTAATACTTGATAATAAATACAGTTTTATTATTAATATCAAACAATAAACAACACATACTAAACAAATATTTTTTGACATGTTACAAATAAAACTAGGGCTTGAATAAGATAAAACCGGTATTTGATACACAACCAGGTCAAGTCCTATCAAATACCGGTAAGATATAAAAACCGTTATAATTAAATGTTGTTTTACTAAAATCCAAAAATCAACTTCAACTAAGGTATAAATTTCGTATACACATAGGTATTGTAATAACAACTTTTTTATTAATCATGACATTAATACTGAAAGCTTAAATAAATGCAGGTTTTCAAAAGTTTTTTAAGTGCCCTTCAGGCCTTCACAAATGTATTATGTAAGTCTAGTTAAGTAAAAAAAAATGTCCTCCTGTATTCCTTTAGTAATTATAAAAAAGTTTAAAATATAATATATATATATATATACAGTGGTGGACATATAATTAAGAACGATTTAAAGTTCATGTTTTTTAAAATATAAATCATGTCACGTATATTTATGTGTTCCTTCTTAGAAATAACTAGGTATGTTATGAAATAGCCACATGGATAGAGCAAAGGGGAATACAAATATAAAATAAAATTGCTAACATTTTTTATTTAATTATACTCTATAATAACAAATTCATATAGTAATGAAGCTGGACAAATAATTAAGAACGAATTATTAAACTGTTCAAGAGTTGTTTTATATGAAACTTAGATTAAATAAATCACATTAATATGAAGTGCGTAAAGGAAAAAAAGAACAATTTATTACATTTAAACTAAAATTAATAGTTAGTAGCATGTCCACGGCTTTTAATTACTGCTTTACACCGGCGAGGCATTGACTCTATCAATTTTTGACATTTCGCAAGAGATATAGAGTTCCATTCTTCTAAGAAAACGTCGTACAGTTCTCTTAAATTGCCACACTGTCGATCTGAAACCTTTTTCTTGACTTCGCACCAAAGATGCTCTATTGGATTTAAATCTGGGCTGTTAGCTGGCCAATCTAAGACAGAAACTGATTGCGATGTGAGAAATTCCTTAACTGTGCGTGCAGTATGCTTTGGATCATTGTCATGCTGGAATGTCCAGATAACCGGAAGCACGTCTTCAGCATAAGGTAACATTGTTTCTTCCAGTATATTTTTGTATTGGAATTGATCCATGTTTCCTTCTATCAACTTAACAGGTCCAACACCATACCCAGAAAAGCACCCCCAAATTTTCACATTTCCCCCACCATGCTTTAATGTCACTTTTGTGTATTTTGGGTCAAATGCTTTATTCGGAGGGCGTCGTACATATCGTTTTCCGTCAGAACATACCCTATTTATTTTTGTTTCGTCAGAAAAAAGAACATTTTTCCACTGACTAACTGTCCAGTTTTCATACCTTCTTGAAAATGCAAGCCGGGCTTGCCTATGGCACCGTTTCAACATGGGCACCTTCCTTGCTATCCTTCCGTGCAACTTTTCTTCTACCAAACGCCTTCGAATAGTGCGTGCCGAGATTGCTGAAGGGTTGTTTTCACCAAAATATTCTTTTCTCAGCTCATTAGACCCTTTAAAAGGATTTTGTTTTGCCAAACGAACGATATTGCGATCATCTCGACGAGATGACTTTCTCTGTTTAGGTACACGGGGAACTGTTGAAGTAGTTTGATACATGGCAAAATGCTTCACAGCGTGGAAAACCATAGTTTTTGAGCATTGCAGATGGTCGGCTATCTTTTTATATGACCAATTCTTGTCGCGAAGTTTTATTATTACTTCCCTTTAAGATTTATCACAACTTTTATTTTTCCCCATTGTTTTTATATGAAGCAATCACCTTTAAGACGTTTACAGCACTAAATGGCGCCAAAATTATACGAATAGTGCCCAAGAACCACAGAGCAACAGAGTGTTCTCTATTTAAATTTGAATAAAAAAATAAACTATTCAGCGTTCTTAATTATGTGACCAGCCAGTAAGTAGTAATACTAGGCTCAGATCTAATGTATAAAGTTTATATATGAATTTTTTAGCCAATCATGTGTATCAATGAATGTACCGCTAGTATGGAAAAGTTTTGCGATACCAAGAGAAATACAAAAAAATACATGCAATTGGTTATACTTGTTAGTTTGAAAAAATCTTCCCTTTAAATTAGCGTTCTTAATTATATGACCACCACTGTATATATATATATATATATATAAACAATGCCACGGACCCTTTGATGTCTGTGAACTAAAACATTATAAATAAAAAAATCTTATTGATAATAAATAATATCTAAAGAAATGGTGAGATTTGTATTTCCAAAGTTATGAGAAGAGATTTACAGTAAGAGGTGAGTCTAAGCTACAAAACAAATAGTTACTTCTCAGAGCCTCTCAACGACATGCCACGGTTTCGTCGTGAATCTACTAACTTCGGAAGCATATTATTATGCGTCTGGTAGAAAGTAACAAGTTCGGCCTCCATTTAAGTAATAGCATAAAGTATTCATCTTTTTTATATGAAAACGTAGGTTTTTTCATTCTCTCCTCCCCAAATACCTAAAACGCTGCTTTGTTTATCAGTAACTCGTAATTGCGTTTAACCTGATAGTACCATTTACTGTTTGTATTTATTTTTGTATGTATTTTATAATATAAAAAAATTGGACTTTGTCATTGGCCATTTTCTTCAGATTTTTATGAATTCTGAAGATGCTTCCTTATTGTCTTCATCAGACATATCAGGTGCTGCCACTTGTTCCCCTGCATTCCCCTTTGATTTTCGAAAAGGTTAACTCTATTTCTTTTTATTTTCAACGCGTTAGGTTTTTTCTATGATGCTCTCATTTACTTTCTGGTTTTATTTCTCACACCGAGAAAGTGAACTTCCCCGAATTTTCGACCAACGATTGCAGCTACACCAGATAGCGCTTTATATAAGTTGCCATATGAGCGTTTGCACCATGATTTGTCTGCAAAAAATCAATTATGGGAACACTATTTATTGTTTCCTTCTTCGATTGCTGCTTCCCGTTCCTTTGCAGCAGCGCGTTCCATCACCTCTACCGCTGTAGCCTCCAATTCATTGAATATATTGCGTAATACTTTTCTCGAAAAATAGGAATATCCATGGCTGCCATAGTTTTCTCAAATTGTGAGTATCCGATACCAGAAGCTACAATTCCAGAAATTGCTGCAGTGCGTTCAGGCCGGTATCATTATTTATATCATCCGAACACACTTCGAAAGTTTTCTTGCACATCTTAGACAACTAAAATTTGAAACAAGCCCATATCTTTTTTCCGTCTGTAAATCCAAGCAGCTGAAATCACACTTAAAAAGAGGGTTGTGCTTTGAGTTCTTCAATTGCTAAAAAAACAATATCTACTATTCTGCGACCTGTCGATTCTTTTGTGCTTATCTCACACTCCGGCTCTTCTAGGAATGGCATTTCTTCACTGGAACAATAGATACAAAATCATGTTGAACATTTTTATCAAAAGGTTAATGACAAGTAACAAGTTAACTTGTTACTTCAGTAACCTTATGATAAAAATAACAAATAGTAACTACTTTACTTCTTACTTTATTAATCTTTGATAAAAATACTGTACTACTAATACTGAAGTAACAAATTAAATACAAAGAGTATCTGAATTATTTGAAAATAAAAAAATTATTTTAATTAATTAGTTTGACATATCATAAAATTTTCTTAAATAAAAGTAAATTGTAAGATATTATTATATAACCGACTACAAAGAAATTAACCCTCTGGACTCTAATATATTATGTTGGCGTTGGGTAGTTTAGCCGGAAGATTAAGCTAGGGACGTGTTAGTAATAAAATATAAATAAAGCGGTACGCCTAAATAAAAATATCGGTTTTATTAAAACCGGTATGTCTGCCCTATACAAGTGGCTTATTCTTGAGCACCAAATTAGATGGAAAACGTACACAATATACATGTTTCATTCAAGTGCATATAACAATCTAGTAATACCTACTAGACTTATGAGATGGGAAGTAGAAATCCATACAGACTTTTTAAAATTTTTTACTCGCCTGTTTTTGGCAAGCGACCATGTGGTCGCAGATATAAATTTACTATGTAACTTACTTGAAGAAACCAGGTGTAATAACTGGTCGAAGATTTTCGTATAACGCATCGGAAGATTCCGGTAAAGTTTTTGGCAGCAATACTTCGGTATTATCCTCATGGGATTCCTTAGACAATTCTTTGTAGGGCGGAGGGCTGTAAAAATAAAAGTCAAATTCCTACTAATATTCTAAATTAATCCCTGAAAACTCTGACCAGGTAGTCATCAGGTCGGATAAAATATATAAATATGTATACCTATATGTTATTCTATACCCTATAGAATAACATATTGGTATATATATACATATAATAAGCTACCACCATACTAAATATCATACAAATTCAATCGGCCGTCTTACTTACCTCTCAAAACTAACTAACACACTAAGACACTTAGAATTTTTTGCATTTATAACATTAGTTTGATTATGGTCGCCTTATTTTCATCATCATAAAATATTTTATAACACTACGCTAAATCAATATTACAGATAACCTACGCAAAGCCTATGAATGAAAACAATCAGGTAGGTACTTACATATTTGTCTGCAAGTTCGATAATCTGTTTCTATTGTAATTCCGAGCAGTTTTATTTTTCTTCTTATCTTTATTTCCCAAAAGTCGATAATATGGACTAAAATAATGTAGTCGTCCGGGCGCGCTGGAGGGAATAAAGTTGTACACGTCCACTCTCGACAACGCACTCCGGCCGACTAGCGGGGGTCGGGAGCCATGGTAATGGCTGCATACTCAGTGTGCGCGTTTGCAAATGGTTTCAATATTAACTTTACTTTATTTTCTAAAAATAATCTTACATTTTTACAAAAAACTGAGTTCATAGACGGATTTGTGTGTTTCTTAGGATTAAAATGTGTATTTTTGTTTATAAATATCTTTGATAGGAATTAAATGAAGTTGATTCATTCCACCGACGGGAACGGCAAAAAGGGTATTTTTTAGGAAAGTTTACGATTTTTTTCTATCGAGCCAAATTTATTTAATCGTGTTTCGGTGACCATAGCCGAATAAAGAATTTTGTGAACTGTTAATAGACGTAAAAAACAAATGTCAATTAATTGTTTTAAATGGTCTAGTTTTAAATATTCGTAACGACGAATCGTCAAATTTGACGCATATTTCGTCTTAATATTAAAAGGTAATTTACGATTGAAATTTATGAGCGTTAAAATAACGAAGTAAGTATACATAGTTTATTTATACTTTTAAACTTGCAAATTTATTTACTCTTTTAAACAAATATCCTCAACTTTTACAAACATGAGATGAAAACAAAACATATTGAAAACTTTTTAAACTGATTAGTACTTAAGTATGTTAAGGTAAGTATACACAAATTATTACGATTAATAGGATTTTGGTAAGTACTTTCGAAATTCAACAGGTTACTAGGATTTTGTAAAACATTATATCTAAATACAGAGATAAAATAAAATTTAGGTACCTACTCTATGTACGTCATGTCGTACGTGTATGTCGTATAGACTGGATAGTGCTTTACTTATTTCTACTACATAATACATACTAAGGGTAGGCACTACTATACCTACTACTTTAGAAGTTTCACATAGATCTATTAACAGTGTGGTCACTCGATGCTTCCAATGTATTTCTTATCTAAGTACATGCTTACATATAATTATGTCTCAACGCTTACACAATTAATTCTAGACTCACTGTTTCGTGTTGTTTTTATTAACACGGATTTTGGCAACATGCTTGCGTCTGACCCGTCGTCGTATGCTGTGAGGCAGCTTGAGTTAATGCTCCTCCTGGCCACAACGATGCTAGCTCATTTCTCAGCCACGTTTTAGTACTACTGAGGCATCTTCCACAAATGCATATACACAAAGTTATGATGATAAAGGCTAGTACGATGACGACGGTCCCGAAATGTTCTTTCTTTCTATATCTCCAAAATGCTTAGCGTCGTTTGCTCCTTGTTGAGCGATAACGATCTCTTCGTTTTTTGAATAATATTTGCCCATTATCGGCATAAAATTATAACAAAAAATTTAAATATTAAGTAAACACTATGTTATGCTAATGACTGTTGAAGTCCGTATGAAAAATTCGCTTGAGTGCCAATAAAAACAACTTATTAAAATACGTTTCACAATAATCTATGCCCTAGATTTATTCTACTTATCACCTACCTAAGCATACAATGTATAACACCTACAGTAAAAATCGCACTGTCGGCTTGACCTGCCTGCCACTGCGTGTGGTCCTTGTTACAAGCGGTAGCGATTTCATCGAATCGCTTTCATTATATTCTACGTTAATATTATCGCGTAGCTTTTCTGTACTTTCGCAGCTTACATCTCTAAAATTAATGTTCTCGTTTAAAATATATGCTGGTTTTAACCTGCCAATCGATACATTTATGTCTCTGACTTAATGATTTTTTACTCAATCGTTTCTAATGAATACGTGGGAACAGGATTTCAAATCTTTACTAACAAATATTTTACGCGATTCACTTACTGCCCGTGATTGTGCTCTCAACCTGCTGATCGTCTGACGTAAGTCCCTTATAAAAGCATGCTGATCACTTATCCGTCGATCATTTTCGCAAAAAAATTCACCCGGTAGTCGAATAGTATCACCATAGACCATCTCTGCTGAACTATAATATCCTGTATCTATTCTACTTACGGCTCTCAAACCTAACATCTCCGAAGCCGATAATCGTGCTGTGATAGCGCTTTTCATGGAGCGATGAAATCGTTCTATTATCCCATTACTTTGGGGGTGATAAGGGGTAGTACGTATTCGTTGTACACCTAATAATTTCAATAAAGAAGCAAAAAGATCGCTCTCATACTGTCTTCCTTGGTCGGTCGATATTCTAAGTGTTACCTACTCCGAATCTACAAATCCAATGATCGTATATTGCTCTAGCAACCGTGTCAGCTGATGTCAAAAACCGGTATAGCTTCCGGCCAACGCGTGAATCGGTCAATAATCGTAACGCAATAACGATATCCTTGTCGTGACGTAGGCAAGGGACCAATTATGTCAGAATGCACATGACTGAATCTCGTACTTGGTGGAAAATCGGATAAGCCTGAAACTGTGTGTTGGTTAACTTTAGATTTCTGACACGCTATACAAGCTTTTGCCCATGCGTTTATATCTTTGTTCATGTTAGGCCAAAAAAACTTTAGAAAATAAACTTTAAAAAATTAGTTTTCTAGTAACGATAATACCGGGGTGGCTAATATTATGAACACTATCAAATGCTATCCTTCTAAACTTTATCGGTAGGTATGGTCTTGCATTGTCAGTTGAAACCTCGCAGTATATCCGTTCATTCGTGTTAGGTATCATAACGTGCTTGAATAACAACTTACTGTTTGGCTCAGGCGTAATTTGATCTTCGCTTTCCTGTGCCTGCGCTAATTCGTTGAAATCTATGGCTGTTGGGCAAGTGATAGTTTCAACACGTGATAAGGCGTCAGCTACAGTATTCTGAGAACCATCTATATGTTTTATTTTTAAACATTAACTGTCGTGCTCTCCTAGAAATTTCTTTACCTATTACCTTTGTAAAAGCATATATCAATGGCTTATGGTCTGTAAAAATGATAAGCTGTCGTCCTTCAATCATGTTCCGAAAATGTAATATAGACATATAAATAGCGGTTAACTCTTTATCATAAGTACAATATTTCCGCTGAGATTCGGATAGTTTTTTGGAAAAATAACCTAACGGTATCCATTTACCTTTTAACTTCTGTTGCAGTACGCCACCTACGCAGGTGTCCGATGCGTCTGTCATGAGAGATAGTGGAGCGTCTACGCTAGGATGAGACAATGTAGCGGCGCTTTTAAGGCTTACCTTACACTGCTCGAATGCTCCAATGCTACTCTCGTCCCAGTCGATTTTAGTCTTGTCTTTCTTTTTTGAGTTATGCAAGAACTTGTTGAGTTCCGCCTGGTACCTCGCTGCGTTTGGAAGATGAGATCTATAAAAGTTTACCATACCCAAGAAACGTCTCAGCTGTTCTACCGTTTCTGGTCTTGGATATTCTTCAATTGCCTTTACTTTTTCCAACAACGGGCTGATTCCGTTTTCTGATACTGTATAGCCTAAGAATTCAATTTCAGTCTTCCCAAAAATACATTTGTTTAAATTTATAGTTATGCCAAGGTCACTAAATCTTTCAAAAATTAACATAAGGTGTTTTTCGTGAATTTCCCTATTTTCTGATGCAACCAGGATATCAACTATGTAACACGAAACTGCTGACTCAGCATTATCTGAGTTTTCCGAAGACTTAAGAATTTCAATACCTTTCAAAACGTGATCATCCATGAACCTCTGGAAGGTCTGTGCGGCTCCTTTTAATCCAAAAGACATACGGGGAAACTCCCAAAGACCAAAAACTGTTGCGATTCCCGTCTTCTCGATGTCTTCTGCTGCTACTGGAATATTATGGTAGACCCTATTTAGGTCTAACCGTGAGTATACCTTCTTATTGGGTAGCACGTAAGTGAAATCTTGTAGTCTCGGAATAGGGTAACGGTCTGGTTTCGTAATAGCGTTTAAGGCTCTATAGTCACCGCAAGGACGTAACTGTCCATCCTTTTTTGGAACGACATCAAGCGCTGAAGACCATTCACCTTTCCCTGGTCTGCATATACATAACTCTTGCATTATTCTAAATTCCTTTTTTACTTTTAAATAGCGATCCGCAGGTAGTGGCCTTGGTCGCGCACATACCGTAGTAACAATGTGATGACGAACGGAATGAGCACAAGTTTCCTTAAAAATAATCGGTATTGTAATTTCTGAAAATTCTTCTAACAATTTACCGTAAGGGATATCACCCTGTATACTCTTAATAGAAGATTCGCTACAACTTACGATGGACCCTATCGCATATAAGTTAGTTTCACTATCTACTATTTTTTTATTATATAAATCTACACTGGACAGCAAATAAACCGAGCCACCCGCTACCTAGGCACTCTAATTCGATTTTCTCAAAAACTAAAAAACCTACAAATATCAAAATTGTACCTACAGAAAGTGCGTTTCATGGTGATTAAAATGAAAGGAAATTCATTGGGTTTAATCAATATTTCAGTGTTCATTAAGGATTTTACAAAAAAGAGTCGTTTTCCAGTCGTGACAATCGTTAGTAATGATAAAGTGAAAAAAAAAATTAAAGCCAAAAATAAAGATAAAATCAAAAAAAGTTTTTGATCAATATTTCGTATTCCCTCCCCTTGCTCGGATAACTGCCAGCATCCTTGTATTCATCGACCTTACGAGCCTGACGATAAAATCTTGAGGAATTGTATTCCACTCCTCTTCAATTGCGATTCGCAGCTCTGGAAGCCTTGTTGGAGCAGGTACCCGGGCTCGAACCCGACGTTTCAGCTCATCCCATAAGTGTTCTATCGGATTCAAGTCCGGGCTTCGAGCTGGCCAGTCCATCGTACGAATGCTGACGTCGCGTAGATACTGGGTCACCACATGAGCAATATGAGGCCGTGCATTATCATGCATCAATTGCATATCCTGTCCGATATATCCTGCGTAAGGTACCACATGGTCTGAGAGGATTTCAGTAATGTAGCGATGAGAAGTCAGTCCACGTGTACGGCCCGTCGGTTCGATGAAAACTAACGCTGTATGTGATGTCGCCCCAGACCATTACAGATCCTCCTCCATAAGCAACAGTTTCCTCGATGCAACACTGAGAATAACGTTCTCCAGGGCGACGATATACTCTCTGACGTCGATCACTTCCATGTAGACTCACCCTGGTCTCATCAGTGAAGAGTACATTACTCCACTGCTCTAATGTCCAATCCCTATGCTCTCGAGCAAATTCAAGTCGTGCTCGACGATGTGCTACCGTTAATGCTGGGCCTGTTGCAGCTCTTTTTGGGGTCAGGTTCCGTTCAGCAAGTCTCCTCCTGACGGTATCTGAACTTATGACCACTTGGCGTTCGTCACGCAGACTTTGTTGGACTTGAACTGCGTTGAGGTGAGGCTTTAATTTTTTTTTTTCACTTTATCATTACTAACGATTGTCACGACTGGAAAACGACTCTTTTTTGTAAAATCCTTAATAAACACTTAAATATTGATTAAACCCAATGAATTTCCTTTCATTTTAATCACCATGAAACGCACTTTTTGTAGGTATAACCTACGAATAATAATAAGTCAGGAAGCATAACTCAGAACAAATTCCACACAAAAAGTGGTCCTTCAAACAAAAGCGACGTATGATTCCAAATACGAATTAGTTCCGAGGTTACAAATAGACATGTTCGGTGATTGGTTTAAATTCAGAAGGAAAGCAGGGATTGGTTCACGCGCGTGCTGCAACGTCTACTATGACAACTGAGTCGTAGCGGCGTGGACGATGTAATGCAACAAGTGAATTGGACCAAGTCAATAATATAAACAACGTTTTTTGTTGGTTTTTTTATATCGGTTACTTTTTAAAATTCAGTGAACTTTATGTCCCGCCAAATATGAATAATTTATTAAGTTTTCGTCTAGAAGTAATTAGAAGAGACTCTTTCTTCGCAATTTAGTGAAGTAAGATTAAAAAAAAAATCTATATATAGTTACATTTCATCCCCTTTGAGTCTAGTGTATCGAGCTGTCAAAATAATAGCGAGCGACACAAACTTAAGGCACAAACAAAAAAAAAAAAACTTAAATGTAGGTGTTGAAAACACCGCTGCTTACCCCTTCAAGGATATATAGGCGAAACCATTTGTTATGTTGTGTTATAAAATTACATGTAAGTATTGCGGGTGATTCACTCAAGACCGCTAGATTGATGTTTCACCTCCGTCGTGATGGCGGAATCGCTCGACTACAGTCGGCTGAACAACAAAGACGGATGACATGACAACTCTATCGCCGAGCACGTCTAGTGTATCGAGCTGGCAAAATCATTGCGTGCTTTTGACTTGAGGTACGTTCGTTTAGCAATGAGGGCATTGGTGACGTTGCAATTGTTGGCTCTTTTGTTAAAGCGTTCGTAAAGCTCAAAATCGTTATTATTGCCGCTATTCCACTCTACTCGAACGCTAAACCGTGCATAAGACCTAAAATAGCACGATTGTGCTGTCAAATAGATAGTTGTCAAAAAACGATCAAAAACAACCGCATTTCCGGACGTGGGTTAATAATAATTGTACTTTTCGGTGGCATAAATAACTCTTTTTTAGCTTCGAACGGTGAACAAAAAGAGCCGTAAACGACATTTTCAGCCACAAATTCCCAATTCGAACGCCACTGTGAGCGTTTTTAGCGTTATTTTTCGCCAACTTGGGGCTATTCGAACGCACTATATAATCTATCAGAAACTGACACAACTTTGACCGAAATCTATTGACAGAAAAAAGTCATCACTATGATCTTGGCGTCGGCGGAGATCTTGTTATTTTGTCTATGCTGTACCCAAAAATATTAGGCCGTTTCACCCGCGTGGTGATAGATGATAATGATGATGAAAATTTGCCTATGTGCTATTCCAGGCTATAATCTATCTCTGTGACAAATTTCAATCAGATCCGTTCAGCCGTTCTGCCGTTATTGAGTAACAAACATTCATTAAAATCATCCACCCATCCATCCATCCAAACTTTCACATCATTTATGATATTAGTGGGATATAAGTAGGAAGTAGGATAGGATATTCGTTATTTGCCTGGTGGACGTTTTTCAGTGGTCGCAGAATACCTTCATTATCAATTATTTTAGAAAAGCATTGTGTTGATATTACTGACAGATTTATGAGCAACTCAAGTAAACCACTTCAAAATTTGCAAAGGGTGAATTTTCATTAGCTTGAAAAATTAAACGTACTTACGTAATTCAACCAAGCAATGAACTATTTTTTTAATGCTATACTATGCAACTGTAGGTAATCGGTTATTACTGTTAATTGTTCATTATCTATAGTATTTTTTAGAGATGTTGATGTTTTTTTTGGGACGAATCATCAGCGTAAAAATGATAAGTTTACTTAATATAAGATTTGATATACATAATAACATAACCAAACAACAGTAGGTACTAACTGTACAGACTGGGAGGTACTGCAGGTTTGTGTAACATGGTACATATACAATTTCTTTCAATTTGTTTTTTTTTTATTTTTTTTCTTCAAAATGAACGGAGTAAGTATATAAAGCTGGTTTTCACAGGCGTCTAGTCATACTCTTGTCTTTCTAGCTTAAGTGCAGAGGGGCATTTATTTTACTGCACTGGATCGGCAAGGAAATGAAAATAAAACTAAGCCAAAACTAAATAAGCAAAATACATTGCTATTACATTACAATATTCAGTTCTGTAAAAAAATTAATTAAACAAAAATAGACTGACTTTATTTTGCATAGTATTGACCATCTCGGTTTGTATACGTATTTGTACATCTTTGAATATAATTATAATTTTGCTACTACTTACTAATAAAAGTGATTCTTGGACATTTTAATCGTGTATGGATCCTGCACCACTTCACAACACATGCTGGCATGATGATTCACAGCTGTAGTTCACAATGATAAAAATTAAAATGTATGCGAAGATTTTACGTGTGCTCGCTTGCAAGAAATATGTCCGACTGATGACGTACTGAACACGACTTTTAAGCCCCGCCTACTTGAACACGACTTTTGTTGGGTCATTTTTTTAACGCAGTTACTGTTCCTGACTTATTATTATTCGTAGGGTATAACTTTGATAGTTGTAAGTGTTATACTTTTTGAGAAAATCGAATCAGAGTTCCTAGGTAGCGGGTGGCTCGGTTTATTTGCTGACCAGTATACAGGCTGACTGGTTGAACACTTTACATATTTATATATAGTGCTCAGTACTCGATTCTCGTTCTAATTAAGAAAAAAAAAAATAGGTGCCTAATATTTACCTAATTTAACTTTAATTGTCTACTCAAAACAATAAACATGGTCACTCGCGGCGCGCGTGTAGTAATAAAATTTGCCTTAGCGCGGCAAGGTAAGTACTTGTTTGTTTACACCGGCGCGGCGCGGCCGGGCGGGCGGCCGACGATCGCGGCATCCTTTGATTCCTGTGAACGCGGCGCGGGCGGCGCGGCCCTTTGGGTCATTAACCCCGTTCGGACGCAGCTTGATTCTTTTGAACGCGGCGCGGCGCTTTGGGTCATTAACCCCGTTCGGACGGTGTCCACAATTTTCGAGTTATAGCACATTCATAGAATGAAGGTTTCCTCTGTAGTTTAACGGTATTTTTTTAATTTTATTTTTTTAAACGTTTCATGTGACCATGAATTATCATGTCCTTGTTTATGTAAAGTGTTCAACCAGTCAGTCTGTATAAGTAACTTATAATGTTTAATAAAATCAGCTCCCAAGATAGCTTGCTTTACATCACAAATTATGAAAGTCCATTTATATGATCTACGTCACCCGAAATTCAGCTCTAAATTTTTGACACCGTAAGTTTTTATCTCGGATTGTTCGCGGCATATAACTTATAATTACTCTCTAAATTTTCATCTCTAAATTTGCTTACCGGTAAAACACTTACGTTTGCGCCAGAGTCTATCAAAAATGGGATCCTAGACACATGCTCGAAAATACATAGTCAGTGGTTGCCAGCCGATGATATGCAGTCCTCCACCGAATTTGGCTGCACAGCATTCAGTTTTCCGAGTTCCCAGGTGCTCGCGGCTGCTTCCAGTTGCACGGCTGCTCACATGACCTTGCTCGGTTCCTGTAGCGATAGTGAAAACGGCAGAGCCAGTTTGGACTATCTGGTATTCTTCGTTGCCCTCTTGATTGTGACCTGCGTCGGTTCCATGCATTTCCTCGGTTCATGCTTCTTCTTCGTATCTCGTTTACTTCGTTACGTAGTCCTAGTAGTTCCAGTGTCATTTGCATCATTTGTTCCATTATTTTATTCGCCGTATATGCAGAATTTGTAGACGTACAGGTTGACACTGCGGCTACATCATTTGTGTGCAGATTTTCCATTATTTTATCAGCCATATTTGCCAAATTTGCCAGGTCCATGTCCGGTGCAATTGATAAAACTTCACTGCGTTTGGAAATCGCGCTAACCATAACCGCTTAAGTGCGTCGCTTGATACTTGGGTTTGTGAGGCAAGTTCGGACATCTGCCTAAAAAGGTGTGACGGACGCTGTGAACCAAGGTCCATTTCACTAACCAATTTATGAAATTGTTTTTCCGCACTTTCTTCGTAAACCGTTAATAATCGATTTCTAATGGCTTCGTATTTATTTTCTTTTGGAGGTGCCAAAATTATATCACCAACCTGGTGAAGTGCATCACGGGTAAGCTTCGCTACGACCAAGTTGTATTATGCCGTATCAAGATTGAGTCGAATTGAGCGAATCATAATCGAGGCATGTCCACCCAAAATTCAGGGACTCTCGAAGAAACGCTGATTGCTGCTAAATCGCTAACTGGGCTTGTATTGCATACTTCCGTTTTTGCAGGTGCCGGTGGTATATGTGGTACGCCATGATTCGAAGTAGCCATGCTGGGATGCTAATATTTTCTTCACCTTATATTTTCTCACCGAGTACGTGCCCAATAGTCGGTGAGGAGTAGCCACCAGTCCGTTTGCAAGCCTTTATAATATCACTTAACTCTTCTTATAATTCAAAGATAAAATCACGTCAGTTTGTAAGCACTTCATAATCACGTCGTTGTAAGCACTTCATAAAATCGTCGGGGTCACCATTGTTGAGTTCCTCTTGTTGCGTGTATAGATCGTTGATTAAGGTCTGTAGATATACTATCGAAGTGTCTATATTCTTGGTTTGGCCGTAAATAATAAAACACTGGTTCAGTATACAAGTCTATTCGTACTTCAGTTATAATGGTTACATACACGTAAATGTTACATAGGTATTACGTCACAGAAAACCATTTAGTGCTATACGCGAGTTCAATTTACGGAGGTGTGGAGACGACTGGCGAGGCTAGTGCCGGGCGCGGGGGCATTCGTATAATTCGCTTACATAGCCATTTAAGTTTCGCCACAGTCCCTACACGAACATTACTGCTCGCGGTAGAAATAGGTAGGTATATGGTGGCTACTCCGGATTAACTCGTTCACAGAGCTCCACTGCTCTCTGAAATCTGCTGAAAGCTCTCTAAATTCGATGATTATCATTATTATCATTTTCAAAGTACTCTCCAACAGATTTGACTGCCAGTTCATGAATCATTGTCACAGGATTCATGTACTGGATAATTATTTGTATTCTAAAATGTTTTAATAATAATGAATTATTTTTGCTATTTTTTGTAACACATTATAATTCAATAATAATAATAATTGATGTGTTGATTGTTGAATGACTAATGAGAATAATGATTATTTTGAATTGTGTATATACAGGGTGTCCCAAAACTCGAACGATAACCTGATACTGGGCGAGAGGCCAAGGTATAAACCAGTTATGAAAAAAATAAGGAAAAATATTTTTTTTCCAACATGGAGTGTCAAAGTTAACTGACAATAATTTTGTAAACCATAACTCGTCAAAACTCAATTTATTTTACCTAGTTAACAATGTTTAGTACTTGGTTATGTGATTGCGGTTAATAACACTGTTATTTGAGATTACATTATTAAAGAAATCAATCGACAAACTTTCAACTTTTTCGAAATATATCTATCATTGCTTGGGTAAGTGACATGGATTTTTTCATAACTGGTATACCTTGGTCTCTCGCCCGATACCAGGTTATCGTTGAGTTTCGGTGCCCCCGATATATATTAATATAATTGTATATAATATGATTAGAAAAGTTAGTCGTATTAAAAGGATTTGATTTGATCATTAATGTTTATATTTAATTACAGCTGTCGTCATGCAACAACTCTGTGGTAAATGACAGCCTGGAGACTCCCAGCTCCGTTTGGGGAGATAGTAAGTATCTAGTATATTCACGGTTCATTTAGCCCATTCACCTTGCTTTCCGAGTCGCGTCAACACTGATTTTGGCGATATTATCACTATTCCGATTCAATATCGCGCTTTTGACAGGTGCGATCAGCCATTCGGAATGGGTTGAAATCACGCTCACGTTGCTCATGGCATACACGCACACACAGATCTAGCTGCTGCAGGACTGCTCACGGTGATTTCAGTTTGTGGCGTGGTCATTGAAATCGCATAATGGCGTCCTTGGTGACGTATTCCGTGACGTCACATGATTTGGAATGGCGATCGCTAAAGGTGATTTTGACGCCACTCGGAAGGCACCCTTGATCCGCAACCTGAGATCAGCTACTCGCCTTCGATGCGTTCGTTGCGGATCTCAGATTCAAACCCTGCCCGGGGAAAGTATTTATGTGATGAACAGACATGTTTGTTGTCGGATCTTGGATGTGATGCAATAGTGTGTGTGTCCATGCCTCCTGTGACACAGGGATCCTAGTGCGAGGGTATATATGAGTGCATTAACGTTAAACTTAATATAAATATCGAAATGCTCGTAGTAGAGCTTTTCTAGTCTAGAAAGACTGTTCTGTTCACTTGGTTGAACAAGGTTCAAACATACTGCGGCCACTGTTTAACGGCCGGTGCCATTAACCTATCTATCGCCGGTTGGGAAACAGGGGACTAGGGACTAGAGAGTACTATATACCCAATATATAAACTACTAGAGATAGATATTTGACACTATTTGTATGGACGTTAAGTCACATTTCTATCGGTAGTAAGGAAGACTTGTAGATAAATAGATTATTGGGATTTCCCATGAATGGAGAATAGTGGAATTTCTACCTGACTTCTCTGAATGTCTTAGGATAACAGTCATTAGACGATTCCATTATAATTTCTTGAAAATAGGTGGAATGGAGTGTTTTCTATATATTAGTTACATATCATGTCAATGAACCTATCGGTTTAGTAATGTTGTCGGTGCCTATAATTGTGTTAGCATTTAGTAAAACCATTCAAAGTGGCGTTCTTTGGGGGAGGTCTATGTTCAGCAGTAGACGTCTTCCGGCCGATAATGATGATTTAGAAAAGTCTGATAAATGTGTCAAAGTATAACATATTGATTTCCCTACACTCACATACACACATCACACAGATGCACTAAAACTCACACACATACACACCCTAACGCATACACTCTCACACATATATATATTGCCTACACATGTTATCATTACATACACTTCCTCTTGCTTTACTTATAAAATATTTATATTATAACTGTTAATATTGAGACCTTGAAGGATGCAGACGCCCACGGCACAAGATTTATTCTTAGTGTGGGCTTTGCGAGATTTGTTTTCCTTTGTGTAAAAAAATAGAATAATGACCTAGTGCTAATTAATTCTGTATTTACCTTTTTGTAATGTGTAATGTGTGTCAGCAATAAAAAAAAATTATACCCAATTAATAAATAAACGTCATGGATACATTTTGGTGTATTGACTGGTCTTAGTCAACAGTCCGAAAGGGCGTGGGTTCGCATCCCACTGCTGTCACCATGAAGTTAACACCAAGTTGGTGTTAACTTCATGGTGACAGCAGTGGGATTGGTCTGGACTGGTGGGACTAGTCATCTTGATGACTAGTTATAGACTGCTCTATTAATTTACCATCCCTACCCACATTCGATTATCTCCGTCTACCTCCATATGTAATATTAACAATCCAGTACAGGTCTGTCTTTTCTCTTTGAGGGGAAGGCCAGATTCCAAGAAATGCGAATCTAATGTGCTGACTATGTTATGTAATTGTAAATACAGCATTTATTTATTATGTTACTGATTGGCCGGTTGGCGCAGTTGGTAGCGCCCCTGCCTTCTGAGCCGCTGGTCCCGGATTCGATCCCGGACAGGTCAAACATTTGTGTGCATGAACATGTCCACTTGACCTGCGTCTGGGTGTATATTTGTATGTAACTATGTATATCTGGCATCAGGTTACCATAGTACAGACTCTACCTAGTTTGCGACCTGAAGACCTTTGCGTTGATGTTCTCCTATAATATTAATATTATATTTTATTTGTAATGCTAGTGTTTATCTAAAAATATAAATTGATGATATGAATTGATTTCAATTTACAATAACAAACGTTATTTTGTTATCAGAATCAACTGCATCGAAGCGAACGCATAAGCCGCTGCGTATGCCAAAAACTGATTGTAAGTATAATTACCAAGCCGTATAAAAACCATTAGTTTATAGTTATAATAATAATAAAACCGCAGGGGCGGCTTTGTGGCGTGCCGTCGGTGAGTGGCGACACCGTGGACTCTGATTCTCCCTGGGGCTAAATGAGACCCCTGACCCCCGGCTTGCCTTAATTGGCCGTCTGGGGGTGGAGACGCAAGAGCAAGTAACAAAAAGCTCCAAGGGTGGAAGTGTTAAAGGGCATAACGCCAGTAGTAGCGCTTCAGTGAAACCGCGGCACACCTCTCGACACCCTTTAGTCAGCCACACCAACGTTGCCCTTTCTGTCACCATTCATGGTGGCCTTTATGGGGGGCCCGTTTAGTGGGTGGTAAGTCACCACCTGCCCAAAAAATTTAAAATGAGACTGAATTTGGCAGGTGCCGTAGTCTCTTCCATAGACCACTATCTTTTTATCACTAATAAAATCATTTCAATAGCCTTGTCATTTTACCCATTTTTATAATAGATATACCATGTCACCATCCATCCAAAAGTTTCTGGTTTTTTTTATACTACTTTGTATTTTTTATACCAAACAGGCCTCTAAGTGTTGGCTACAGCCCCACTTATGCCTTTGTAAAGGACCGGATGAAATCCGTGATTTATTTTGAATAAAAGGAATAATAATAATATTGTTGCTATAAAACCTTTGTCTTCTTTAGCGTAAATAGTTGTTACTACATACACTAAAAATAACCTACTATGTCATAGATTTTTTTATAAAATAATCACAAGCATTGTATACAAGCATCAAAACATACGAAAAAAAACTGTATGTAGAATGAGTTAATTTGTATTGCTCGTACAAAACTTTCAAAATTTCTATACATTTGCAAACTTTGAAGAGCGTTCTTAACCGCACACTCATTTGTTTAGTGCTGCTTAACAACGCCATCTATTGTCAAGTAGCTTTAGTACAACAGTTTATTTGTTGTTTAAGCAGTGGCCCTAGCACGAACATTTGCTAAAGTGTAACTTTATCGTAACGTTGACGTATTTAGTACAAACTATGAGTTATCTGTGTCACTTTTGTACTAGATAAATGACAGTTTGTACTGAATACGTCAACGATACGATAAAGTTACACTTTAGCAAATGTTCGTGCTAAGCCACAGATGGCGCTAGTTGCTATAATGATATTGTAGCAGTTTTTTTGCCTGAAAACACGGATAAAACGACGTTTTCTAAAAATGAAACCTACTCCCTACGCATACACATTTCATATAAGCCGTTTCCGAGATTCAGATTAAATATAATTACATATGTTCAAGAATTGCTCGTTTAAAGGTATTAGATACATTTCCAAATCAATCTCATTCCAAACACCTAAATATAATCTTGCAAAAATAATTGAGTATCAAATCTCTCGCAACTTATCCGTACTTTAAAGTATGCCAAATACATATAAAACAATGTAATTTTAGCATACTTTTGGAGGGTGAGCGTTGATATTTGCGCTGCATATGCACCTGCTATATGCAGGTGTCATCGATTCTGATATATTTGTAACTAAATCGTGTTATAGTTCCATAAACGATTATTTTTATTGTACTTAATTTTTTCACGGATTTCATCCGGTCCATTACAAAGGCAAAAGTGGAGCTGTAGCCAACACTTAGGAGGCCTGTTTGTTATAAAATATAAAAATGTGTATAAAATAGAATTTGGGATGACTGTGACATGGATTATCTATTACAAAAATGGGTAAAATGACAAGGCCATTGATATGAACTTACTGATAAGGGAGATAGTGGGCAATGGACGAGACTACTGCACCTGCCAATTTCAGGCAGGTGGTGATTTGCCACCCACTAAACGGGCCCCCATAAGGGCTACCATCAAAGGTGACAAAACGTGGTGTGGATGGTTTAAGGGTGTCGACAGGTGGGCTGCGGTTTCACTAGAGCGCTATTTCCGGCGTTATGCCCTTTAGCTTTTAGCTATAGCTTTTGTTACTTGCTCTTGCGTCTCCACCTCCCGACGGCCAATTAAGGCAAGCCGGGGGTCTCATTTAGCCCCAGGGAGAACCATATTATTTTATATAAAATACCCCGTTTTCAGACTCCTTAGCCATCCGTCCTGCTCCTGAGCTTACTGAAGCCAATTTCCCGAGCCTGAGTACCGGACATGGACGCGGTAAGTTTATTATCATATCACTTACTACCACAGCTGAAATTTTTTTTTTTTTATATTTTAAAACCATTAGTTCAAATAGTTTTAAACAAGTGTTTTTTGTGTTATTTTTGTTCTTAGTTTAGGGCATTATTTCAAATTAAATGCTTAACTTATTGGTCGGTTACGATCGCCAAGTCAAGCTCCGCTGTGAGCGCTTCCGTATCGACAGCGTTAATAAAAGAAAGACATGCAGTCTTCACGTCGTTATTAATGTATGTCTCATTCATCATCTGTCTTTTTCAGGACGCGGTTTGGCTCGCAACTTCAACAATATGTCACTGAACAAGTAAATACTTCATTTAAACTAATCACAATTTTTCGTGTTATAGTACTACTTTAAACAGCTACAATAAAACTTAAACGATCCTTATAGAGCTCTTACACTGGCAACTATTTCGGCAATAATCTCCGTAGTTGTATACCGACCTAAAAAGTATTGCGATATACAGCAAGAATATTGATATACACTTTACATAACCTGTTGCGCTTGCTAAAAAGGCAAAAGCAAAATTGCGACAAAAGTTTCCGAAATTTTTGGTCGTATAAGTGCACCTTTAGGCTAGCCAGAAATTGAGACTTCGGTGATTTTTTGTCTTCAATGTCACGTAATAGTTATTTATGCAACTGTTATATAATTAGGGTTATTAAAGCACTAATGTGGACTTATATTTGATCGTGGGATAATAGTATCATTCGAGTGTTTTAATACCTAATTATGTACAGTTGATAATAGTTTATCTACCCATGATATGAATGCTCTATAAAAAGGTTCTGAAACCAAAGGATGTTGTAGTTTGTAACGACTCTATGTATATTCATGGAAAGTTTAAGTGCCGAGTATCTAATACAAACAAACTCTAGGTCCCTTGTTTTTAAACAATTCTTAAATGATGTTATTTAGTATATGTGCATACAGGAAAAAAAAATTGCGCCTTACTAAATAATGTTATTAAAATTTAAGCAGTGTTTATAAGTGAGGCCGTAAATAATATAATTATTTTAAATTTAAAATTACGGCGCTGTGTTAGTGTAACGCGCATGAAAATGTTAATTTTTGAATTAATAAAGATACCACGAGTTGAGTAGTAGTTGAGTAGAGAGCGCAAAAGGGATAGAAAAAGCGAAGGAGTTGTATTGTGGAGTGTATGTAATGCAATTTAATACAACATTTATAACACTTGTTTGGATATTATGGCACTGGTTGTTTTAATGTTGGCAATAAGCTGTTTCCGAAACTTTTATAGAAAATTTATATTATGGCTGTACACAAAAATATAAGTGTTATCTATTAAACTTTACGGTACATTTTAGAGTTACCATTGATGTACGATGACTATGGAACTTCAAGTTTGATTGTGATCAAAGTATAATTGTAAGATTTAATTACGATACTAGAATCTGTCATAAGTATAATGAGTAGTTTATGAATGTTGTTGATTAGTCTTAATCTCGGTTTTGCACTGCGACCATGGATTTATGATAGTATAAAATTTGACAGTTATTATCGATAAAGGACGCGATATAGCCATTGCAGCTAGACATATGCTAGAGATAAGATACGATAAGAAAGATAAATTAATCGACGCGACAAGTTCATTGAGCCGACGATCCATGCTTGCACTGCAGAGTTGACAAAACTGTACTCGTCACAGCGCGTTTTACAATGCAATAAAGGAAAATGATCCTTGTGTCTTAATGACATCCAATTGGTTTTAGTGATACCAATAAATGCAATAAGGTTTAGATTAGCATTGCACTATTCCAGTATTTATCATCTAGACGACTGCATTCTGCGGAATACAAATGCATATTCATAGATATTATTTGGTAACATTTGAAACTGTATTGTATTGACTGAATTGTAATGTATTGAAACGGTATTTGTGACCTATAATGGAAAAGAACACGAGCATATCCCAGGTAAACCCTGTCCTACGGCACACTTTCTAGTTTAAGACTTGTTTAAACTGAATTGCCACACTTGAAACCGTCATCCGGTTTCATGGTTGACTTATTTAAACTGAATTGCCACACTTGAAACCGTCATCCGATTTCATGTTTGAGACTTGTTTAAACTGAATTGCCACACTTGAAACCGACATCTGATTTCATGTTTGAGACTTGTTTAAACTGAATTGCCACACTTGAAACCGACATCTGATTTCATGTTTGAGACTTGTTTAAACTGAATTGTCACACTTGAAACCGTCATCCGATTTCATGTTTGAGACTTGTTTAAACTGAATTGCCACACTTGAAACCGTCATCCGATTTCATGTTTGAGACTTGTTTAAACTGAATTGCCACACTTGAAACCGACATCTGATTTCATGTTTGAGACTTGTTTAAACTGAATTGTCACACTTGAAACCGTCATCCGATTTCATGTTTGAGACTTGTTTAAACTGAATTGCCACACTTGAAACCGTCATCCGGTTTCATGTTTGACTTGTTTAAACTGAATTGCCACACTTGAAACCGTCATCCGGTGTCATGTTTGAGACTTGTTTAAACTGAATTGCCACACTTGAAACCGTCATCCGGTTTCATGTTTGACTTGTTTAAACTGAATTGCCACACTTGAAACCGTCATCCGATTTCATGTTTGAGACTTGTTTAAACTGAATTGCCACATTTGAAACCGTCATCCGGTTTCATGTTTGACTTGTTTAAACTGAATTGCCACACTTGAAACCGTCATCCGATTTCATGTTTGAGACTTGTTTAAACTGAATTGCCACATTTGAAACCGTCATCCGATTTCATGTTTGAGACTTGTTTAAACTGAATTGTCATACTTGAAACCGTCATCCGATTTCATGTTTGAGACTTGTTTAAACTGAATTGTCACACTTGAAACCGTCATCCGATTTCATGCATCAACAAAGTTGGTTTTTATTTGGGAACTTTTTCATAAATTAGTTCGCATCGATCCATAAGATGCTAAATCTATTGACGCCCGATATTATTGTTTCTCAGAAGCCATACTTAGTATCATAGCACTATAATTCTTACTGTTTGCAAACCTACGATTCAGTTTACAGTAGTTGTGTAGATAAATATAATAAAACTAGCCGCGCCCGGTGGTTTCGCCTACGTAATTACGGGTGATGTTGATAAAGATTATTTTTCTCTTTCCTAACCCCCTATATTGAGGCGAACTCATTAAAAGAATTATTCAAAGCGGTCCAGCCGTTTTCGAGTTTTTTCGACACTAACGAACATCAATTAGTTCTTATATCTAAGAAGATAAATGAATAGAATAGATATAACTTGGTATTAGTATTTAAATGTGAAAAATTGCATCTTTTTAATTTATTGCACTGTAAAATGACGCTTTTGTTCTGTGTGCATGAAAATTTCCGTGCAACGTAATCGTATCGTTGACGTATACAGTACAAACTATCTATTATCTAGTACAACTGTGGCACAGATAACTCATTGTTTGTACTGTATACGTCACTTGCGCAAATTTTCGTGCGATCTGGGGGCCTACTCTCCCACCTTTTACGAAGTTATCATAAATCAGGAGCGTTTCGTAATAAGCTTAGAATAATCATACTTACTGTCGTACTCCCACCGACACAAAACGGTCGAACATATTACTTCAATACTATTTACGGCGTGTTCATTTTTTAGCCGAAATCCTAATGGTGTGTTCCAGGATCAATACCTATAATGCCCAACTCGAATAGAACACTAACGCAGTTGCAAAGTACGCGAATTGAGTGCACTATTTGATAATACGTCATCAAAACGTCTATCGTAATCCATTATTATTTTAAGCTTGTTATATTGACGTGGTGGTACCAAATTTAATGATAAGGTTTAATTATGACTACTTTAAGAGGTGGGAGTCCCCTGGTCTTTTAATATGTACTGCCTTTCAGGTAGGTATTATAAAAGATTATTTCGAAGTAAGACAGTAGGCACGTCTAGGACGCTATGTCATATAACACCGTATCGATGTTTGTTGTTGGAAGCTAGTCTATGGTTGGAAGGGTAATACGGAGCTGGAGTTTTCAAATTCGAATCCTGGCTGGGACCAAGCGGCTAGACTCAATACTTATATATTATATCATAGATCTAGTCTTAAAATCATCGTGTCGTAGTTCAATGTTAAATTGGATCTCGTAAAGTAAATGTTGAAAAAAAGACGTAAATAATCGGCCTTACTTATTAACACTGCTTAGTTAAATAACATTTAGTACGAAGCAAAACAGACTAAAGTAATTTAAAGTTAAGCAGCGTTTATAAGTGAGGCCCAATGATTGTATTTGGGTAGTTAGAGCAAAGAGTACATTAACACACCCCGGCAAAATTTGTACTGGTAGCTAATGTAAAAAAAGAGTTCGCGAATTCGCATCTCGCGGCCTTATGGTCTATTTTTGACATTTGAACCACATTTTAGGTGAAACCGTGCAAGCCTATTGGCTGGAACCATCAATGGGAATGAGAATTAAGTGATATTTAATTCTCATTCAAGTTAGACAATAAGGCGGCCGGTAGGGGCAGTGTCTATATCAGTAAATTGTTGTTATTTAAACTATATTTGAGATCTAGTATCAAGTATGATCATGCCATCGATCGACACACAATTAGATCTCTCAAAACTATTTTTTGAAAAATATAAATGTGCGTATACTCATAGTGAAATAAACATCGTAAAATAAAGAAAAAACGTTTGATTTTTAATTACCATATTAATTATTATATAATTTTCAGTTGTCCATCGCTCTATTTGTTTATTGAAATGTTTATTTTATCTTCGGTAATTAGTATATAATTGTGATGATACCTAGTTACTATTACATATAAGTTATGTATCCACCTATTCATACTTATTTTTTGACTATTAAAGATGTTTTTTTCTAATTATTTTGAGCCTATTCGTTTTATTTGTATAAAATCTTGTTTTTTCGTTTTATTCTTGACTAGTTGCGCCCCGCAGTTTCACCCGCGAGATGACTAAAACCTGATAATAGCCTAAGAGTGATGCCCTATTAGTGCGATGCGGCGCGTTGCATCGCGTTGTCGCCACGGTTCAACGCATTGTATGCCACATCTACGTTGCGTCTATGCACGACGTCGCAACGCAAGAGGTCACGCACGCCGTCGAAACAAACTTAGAAGCAATAGTTTGCCCCTCTAGCAGGAACACTGTCCGTCGTCGCACCGGAGCTCCGACAGCGCAGCGCATCACCCTCCCTCCGCCTCGTCTCTTGTCCGTCGATCCGTGGAAACTTCGCTTGCGACGACGCAACGCACTAATGGGGCATGTCACAAAATATATATGTAAAACGTCACAGCGTTGACGCCGCGACGACGCAACGTATCGTACCTACTAATGGGGCCTCTTAGTGCGATGCGTTGCGTTGTCGCAGCGTCAACGCAACGCAAGAGGGTATGTACGCCGTCGCAGCTGCGTCTCAGTTCACCCTTCGCAATGGATAGATACAAACGTGTTCCGTCGTCGCAGCGGAGCTCCGACAACGCAGCCCATCGCCCTCGTTCCCGCTTTGTCTATTGTCCGTCGTTCCGTTGAAACATCGCGCGCGACGACGCAATGGTCTAATGGGGCATGTCATAAAATATATGGAAAGCGACGACGCAACACAGCGCAACGCACAAATGGAGCCTCGCTCTTATGGGGCATGTCACAAAAAATGATGAACCAACCTCACTCTATGTTACTCCGATGTCATAATGGTGGCATAAGCTGTAGTTGCCAGTAGAAGTCCTGTCAAAGTTTTGCTAGCCAGCCCAATATCAAACAAAGAATAATGTCTTTGCTATAGTTACCCTATATAGCTATATAGGGCAACAATATTTTATTTTATTCCTACAATACTTTATTTATGGTATGGGATTTAGGGTAGTTATAGCATATGAGTAAATAATATACTCATGTGGTTATAGAATATATTTGATATGCCTTTAGGTAATTTTTTCACTACATTCATTATATATACTCGTATATAGATGGAATTAAAATTATTAAGGGGTTCTAATTGTCATGCTCGTTTATTTTCGCTAAACATACAACAGGCAAAGTACAGACAGACTTACTTACGTTGCAACAGGTTACCATAGTACAGGCTCTGCCTAGTTTAGGTCCTGGAGACCTTGTGTGGATTTTATATATGCCATATTGTTATTAAGTATAAAGTCTAAATAATAAAATTATTAAAGTCCCCGGTTCTCTTTTGCTATTATCATTATTGCATCAAAGGTCGCACGACCAGACACAATAGAAATTTCATTGTTATAATGACATCGACCCTTGAAGGGTTAACTGTTTTTCCTTTTGGTTTGTTTGGCACATTAAAAGTATCTGCATATTTTTAATGTGCCAAACAGACCAAAAGGAAACTTGTAACTTAATGCATTTAAAAAAGAAGTACCAAACGAGTTAAATCTTTTTATTTTGTACAAAGCAATAAATACATTTCTTGAGATACTGATAGTAATAATGAAACACAAACGTGTGTTATGTTGTGCCTCTTTCGATCACCATTATACAAAAATAAGTCTAAAGTTGGTAAAATAAAAATAATATTTTTCTTAAATTGAAATATCCTACTGAAACACAATGTAACAATACCTTCACTCTTTCGGATGTTCGTTAACAGTCTGCAGCCATGTTTCTTTTACATCTTTCTTAGAATCTTTGTTATCTTTAGTCTTGGCTGCCTTTTCTGCATCTTTTTTCTTCTTTTCTTCTTTGTCCTTATCTTTTCTATCCTTCTTTTCATCTTCTTTCTTCTTCTTTTCATCTTTCTTCTTTTGAGCAGCATCTACCTTAACTTCTGCGTCCTTTTTCAATTCTATATCTTTTTTTACTTCTATTTCTTTCTTGTCTTTCGTTGCTTCTTGATTTACTTTTTCATCTTGCTTCGCGATTACCGTAACGCTAACTTCTTGTTTCTTAGGCACTTCTGAAATGTTTACTTCATGAGTCTGCCCATTCTTTGTACCGACGCTACCTGGAGTGACTTTTTCGTGAATTAAAGAGCTCATCACTAATGTGGGCAGTTCATACTGTTTGTCTTCCATTTTTATTTCGACTATCACGCTTCGCACCAACAAGATGACGTACATTTGGAACACTGCAAGGATAATTTTATTCCATAAATACAAAGTAAGATTGCCAATGTGTCATGTATGAGTGTGAAGTTGAAATGGGACAAGTGAGCGGTATTTGTTTACATACAATTGAGGTTTTTTGGGCTTTTTTACAATGATTCAGGTTCATGAAAGCAAGTACAGTCCAGCCCAGTACATTTAACTGTTAATGTGGGTCGTACTACAGCTGTAATAGGTACGTTTTTAAAGCCTGAATCAGATTTTTACTTTCTACTACATTAATATTATTTTTATATGTTTTATCATCGTTCGGTGCCATAATCTGTATACACCCTGTGCGCCTCTATAAAACAAAGTTGTCGAAGCTATAGGCGCGGCTACTAAAGTCCGTAGATATTTATCATTCCAAATTTCTTGAAGGGTACAAGATTCGTTCAGTTCACCGTTGCACGAATCTTGTACCTTTCTGTAGGTACTACAGAAACTATAGAACTAAAACTGTAACTATAGAAAGTGTCAGAGCGAACTGTCTTGCACCCATAAGTATGGGGGTACAAGACAGTTCCTACAATATACAATTAACTAATATTCTGTATACCCATAGGTACATAATAATTAGTATGTAATGTAAATGATTAAGCGCAGACCACACGGCCAGCAAGCGAGCGAGTCGGGCGAGCTTCGGTTCATCTCTTTTCATACTACAGTAGCTCTACCATGAGTTGTCAACATAAATGTCATCTATAGTCGATACTCGGGCTACGTTCCGGGAAGGACCGAAATCACTCGCGGCGCTCGATACGACATCAATGACGTCACTGAAAACGCTCACACTGCGCTAACGCTCGCGGATCTTAGATGGGTCTACGTGATTATTGCTAGCTGTCACTGTCAACCAAAGGGAACGGCAAACCGGGGCGCGAGCATCGAGAGCAGTTGTGAGCGTTGACGGCGCTTCCCGGAACGCACCCTCGATCTCGCCTACCTATTAAGCTTGTGATTGGCGTACTTGCTGTCAATTTTAGTCCCACAATTGACCGCAAGGTGGCACTGTTCATTTTTTCGCGGCAGTCGATAGCTAGGATCGATTGGTGCCAATGTTGTAAACTCATGGGAGACCTGCAGTTTACACCCCGAACTACAGAGATAGCTACATCAGCGATACAAACGATGCGAACGAAATATCTGACGATGCCAGCGATGTTGTTCGTTCGCCTTGTTAGCTTAGCTCCGACTTCGAAGCATCGTTCGACTCGAGCCGACGAGTGTTCCTATGATGACTAAAGTAAAAAAAAAACGCAAAATGTAAAGAAAAATATAATATACACTGCAAGCGCGGATCCACCGTTGTGGGCATGATGGGCATGCCCACAACCCTAAGACTTGTGATGTCATACTTTCACGGTCTTTAAATGCCGATAGGCGTAGGGCTCAACTGTCCCTGAACCAGACACAATAGAAAATCCATTGTTATCCTGGTTAATGTGATGCCATACAATAAAATAAATTATGAAGTGCTGACATACCTAATTATACTTATGTCACATTTTAACCACATAATATTTGTTCGACTTCTACTCTACTTCTACTTCTATTTGGCGCATGAATACTTTTATTGGAAAAAAAGAGTTGAATGAATGTTGACAGCGAACAAAATAACATTTTACAGTTTTATTAATATACTATATTGGTACCTAGTGTTCACCCCACAGCTTTGGCCACGTGAAACAATGCATTTTAGAGAATCTTGGCCAGATTGTCATACGTAGAGTAAGAATGTACGAAGTAGGTACTTACTTATATCGATCATGAGTGAATTCGTCATTCCGACTAGCACTTGGTCGATTTTCTGGTGGCTGTGACCACAACCTATTTCGACGTCTAGATCCGCGCCTGATACACTGAAGGACGGATCACGAAACCACGGTAATATTAATAATACCTATTACCGTGACGGAACGCACCCCTCGCTCTCACGCCCGCTCGCTCGCCCGTTCATCCGTAGTTTCGGTGTGTACCTACATAGTTTAGCTTGTCAAAGCTTCGCTTAGTTTGTATACCTAGTTCCCCTTGTCGCTCATTGCTCGCTAACTGGCGGTGCCTGTGCTTTACACATGCAATGATACATACTTGTGCTGAATATAATTGCGAGCTGGATCTCGAGTGGCACGGCCGCTATGACGATGGAATAGATCAGGAATGACATGATCACCGCCATTATGGTGTAGTACATGAACACGCGCATCAGGATCAGGTCTCTCTGAAAGAGTCAAGTAGGTATAGGTTTTTGATACACTAGGCAAGGGCCTTGAAAGGCTGACGAGATGGCGTGGCCCGGTAGCTCTACCATGAGTTAGCAACTTATTAAGCTTATGATTGGCGTACTCGCTATCAATTTTAGTTCTACAATTGACCGCAAGGTGGCACTGTTCATTTTTTCATACATTTTTCGCGGCAGTCGATAGCGAGCGTCTATTGGTGTCAATGTTATAAACTCATGGTAGACTGGCTCCTTGCCACGCCCATTAAGGAGTTCGCTTATGAACTTCTAATACTAAACTAAGATCTTTCCGCTAAAATAAATTACTTGTGCTAATACGTGTGATACTTGTGTATCATGATTGAAGAAGCCAAAATATTGGTACATTTCACACTATCGTTTTTTTAAACGCGCCAATGTGTAGCACGATATTTTGACAGTTCATAACGTCAACCGAACGCGCCTAGTTGTGTTTAAACTTCAATCACACCGATAGTGGCATACATAATTCCATTTAACGAAAATTCCATGAAGGCACCGTAACGAGTCGCGTTACTTGTTTAAATGGTCATAACGAATTAGGGCCCCGATTTGTTTAGTCTTTCAATGGGGATCGTTTAGAGCTCTGCATGAAGTAGCGCTGAGACTGTCAATGCTGAGGACTGATTGGTCGCCTTACTTGCCATCAGGCGAATAACTTGCTTGTTTCGTCGCTTTTCAACAAGTTGTATATAATTTTTATATATATATTTTGTTTCCACCCGCGTGGTGATAGATATCTATGGTGTGAGTACAATGCCTCATCTATCTACATGTCAAATTTCATTTAAATCCGTTCAGCCTTTGTGCCGTGATTGAGAAAAATCCTTAGCATTAAAATTAATAAGGTAAGGTGCGGGTTTTTTCTAGAACTAAGTACCTATAATTTATTTTTAAACCCTACATTAAGCACCAGTCCCCAGATTCACATAGTTAATTAGGTTTTAGAGTACCACTCAGTTTCTAATTGTGAAACAGTATTCTACCAACCTTTTGTAAGGATAAAAATATATTTTTGATTTTGATTTAAGGATTTATTATTATTATTAATTAAAACGGCATGGCCAATTACATTAATTAATTAAAATGAAACATGTTTTGGTTTACAAAAGATTATTTACTTACCCGGTAGATAGCACAGAGCAATAGCACACTGAATCCCAGCTCAGTAGCGTACGCGAGCACTGGTATTGGTTTGTTCACATTATCTTCAATCAGGAGCTGTTGCACGCGCGTGATTGTGGGCGAAAATCCTTCGTTCGCTATGCCTATTAGGCATATTATCTGGAAGGATCAAAGGATTAAGTAGTTATTAATATTGTAATAATATTGTGCTGTGTGTGTGCCGGTATTGTGACAATAGCAAACGGCTCCAAGTGATGGGGCCGGAAGGTTCTGGAGTGGAGACCACGGACCGGCAAGCGCAGCGTAGGTCGTCCACCGACAAGGTGGACTGACGACCTGATAAAGGTCGCAGGACGACGTTGGATGCAGGCCGCTTCCAACCGGTCCTTTTGGATAATTATGAAGGAGGCCTATGTTCAGCAGTGGTCGTCCTACGGCTAAGATGATGATGTTTATTACACAATATTAATCTATTTTAGATTTATTATTATTACCTAGGTTACGTTAAGGATTAAGTATATATACTTACGAGTATCAAGTTAGGCCAGTATTCCAGGAACATGCTTAGTTGTGAATCAAGTTTTAAAACTTGTTTTAAGTAGAGATAACATTCTAGAACAATAACTGAGTCGAGATTCTTGGATCACAGTTCATCTAAGTGGTATCTAATTCTATAAGTAAAACATTTTCTAGGTAAAATCTTTATAATTATACTTAGATGAAAGTTGTATGGAAAAAGGTCGTAATTTTGCACATCTACCTACTTAACTACATTTTAAAGGAAGTATTAGAATATACCTATACATGCATTTTATTCATTTTAGATAAAATCATGTATCATAGCAACATTAACTGTTTATGATCTGCTCCAAAGAGAATATAACGCTTGATCTGCTCTACACAATCGACATTTAAATTATGTACGTTTCTTTCCTTCAACGATATGGCCAGCTCTAAGAGCATACGTCGTTGCATCTTTGACAACATCCGTGAAACAAATGACGAGATGACAAGAAACGTTGGAAAAACAACCTTATTTACAAGAGCGATATCTTATAAACTATTTGACATCGGTGAGCTCGTCCACGAATCATTACAGAATCGCAAGGCAGGTTCCAATCGCGAACGGAGTGCAAGATTTTATTTTAACTATGAAATCTTGTCACTAAAATCGATGACATGGTTCCTAAGCAGAGATCTTTATAGTTTGCCCATACTGCCCGTTCTAAATGTGCCACCCTGTATAGATAAGCTACTTCTATACAAAGTTACGCTTCGATCCGCTCAGTCGTTGTGGCGTAAACAATTGTAAGTAGGTACCTACATGAAAACTGACGTGGTTTGTACACATTTTAATATAATAACAAGTACAATTTATAAAATTTTATACCGACTTCCATTCTATTCAGTTATAGGAGTGCAACTCAAAAACTACTGGACCGAATGTGATGAAATTTAAATGAGACCACACGGGAAACACCAGCTTTCAAACAATATAAGAATTTGAGAATCGGTTTACCCTGGCGAAAGTTATGAGGTAACAAACATTTACAAAAACAGTCTAATTGAGTACCTCCTCCTTTTTGGAAGTCAGTAGAAAAACGGGAATCACTCACGTAAATAAGTCAGATCTTTCCAACTATAATTTCAACCACATGCGATGGTCTTTCTCAAGGAGAGTGCTAAGCACTCACCTAAGTTGGCACCCTCGTTGAGAAAGACCACCGGACGTGGTTGAAACTATAGTTGGAAAGATCTGACTTATTTACGTGAGTGATTCCCATTTTTCATATTAAAATTAGTACCTACATGCTTTAGCATTTATAATCTCATCGGTCAAGTGTGATTATTATGTGATAAACAAGTTAAATTGAATACTTACGTCCGCCGCTATATTGAAGTAGCTTGTGACCATCAACCCGATCCTCACAGGGGCTATCCAGCAACAGTAGTCCAGTTTGAAATTTATCACCTCGGACTTACATGTCTGATAAATTTTATCCATTTTGAATAAAATTTGCAAAATATATTCTAAAAATTTTTAATTCACTCCAGTATGGAGACGTCACTACACAACGCCATTCGAGAAAAATATCCCTAAAAATGTTAGATGAAATTGTTCATAATTAGGATGCAGTTGATTAAAAGGTCAGCTAGTTATAACTATTAGGTTGTAATTGGTGAGTTAATTGTCCAGCGGGTGACATGGCGACAGTGTGGCCATGCAATTATGTAATCTAATTGGCGAGACAATTATTTGAATAATGTGTTATACTAGCAATAGGTAATTGTCTTTTAGAATATACGCTGTGACGATGGATTTATTGAAATAAATATTTGGTCAAGTGCGGAGTCGAACTCAATATCCGAGAGTTCCTTACCACTAATCTATCTAGGCACAAATAATAAAACAGTCATCATTAACATCTCAGCCGTAGGACATCCATTGCTGATCATTAGACCTCCCCATAATTTTCCAAACGGACCGGTTGCGACCTTTAGCAGGTCGTCTGTCCACCTTGTAGTTAGACGACCTACACTGCGCTTGCAGGTCCGTGGTCTCCACTCCAGAACCTTCCAGCCTCATCGGCTTGCGGTTCTGAGTGCTATATATGCCCTGCCCACTGCCACTTTAACTGGCTAATCTTCTGGGATATGCCGGTGACTTTACTTCGCTTACGGATCTCCTCATTTCTGATTCGATCACGTAGAGAAGCCCCGAGCATAGCCCTCTCCATAGCTCGTAGTGCTACTTTGAGCTTGCTTATTGGGCCCATAGTAAGAGACCATGTTTAATTTTTTATTTATTTATTCATAACCAAAGTACATTGTATTTGATTCAGTGCCATACCATTTTTATATAAATAATTTTTGAAAATTATGATTCAGGTGTACTTTGTTACTGATATAGAGGTCTAAAATATATTAACAATTTTTGTCCATCTGTATGTCTGTCCGTTTGTTGGTGTAGTGGTGGAAGCGCCGTTTTTGTATCTCGGGGTCCTTGGATCCCCGGGATGAAAAGTTATTGGGTTTTCCTGACAAAGACATTATCTATAGCAGTCCGGAGTCTAGAACAGTGTCCCTTAGATGGCAATAGGCTCGCCTCCGACTACATGGGACCAAAAATATATCCAGCGAACCGCTGGTGTTTAAAACAGCGCTGCTTACTACTTCCAGGATATATAGGTATCGCTTCCTACTGGTTCTTTTGGAAATGTTCTGGGGAGGCATATGTTCAGCAGTCGACGTCCTACGGCTGAGATGATGAGTTAATTTCTCGTTAACGCTAGCCCCAATCCCGTGAGGTGAATATTTGCTAATTGAGTTGCATTATTTAATATGGGATCTCAGTTTAATATTTTTTGTGGAAATAAAATAACCAATATTATAAACATAATTAATTTATTCAATTACATTATATTCTAATTATAACACAACATAATAATTCAATAGATTTTTAATAAATGTAACAGTTTATATATAATAAAAACTTAATTACACTTATAGCTGAAGAGGGAAGTAAAAACCTGAAAGAGTTTGTCATTATACATAATGTAAAATTAATAATGTAAAGAGAAATTTCAAGTAGATAATTCAATAAAAAGGGATAGGTATCAGAGACATTTCATTGGAAAATAACTTAAATTGGTTATAATTTCTTTTTCATAAGAGTGATGCCGCATGGAATGTGAGGGTACATGAAAAACTATTTTAATAACAATAAAAAATGATGTACTTGACAATTACTCAATGAATTTATATTAGAAAAGTACTTGCGTAGGATTATTTTTGATTCAATGTAATTTTTTATTGGTAATTGTTATTTGTTTCACATACCCATATACAAACAAACTCATAAATGATAACACAATAATAACTAAATTACATTATTATATGACACACGAAATAATAATATAAAAATATATAATTCTGATGAGACATAATCCCTGTACATGGATGAATAAAAATAAAATTATAATGAGAAAAATAAACACTTTGTCATAATTAATAAAAAATTGTAACCTTTACCATCACAAAATTAGGTACTTAATAGAAAATATGTTAAGGCCGACAGTACAATACAACTTAAACATAATTCATAAATGATCATTTAATATGTTCCTGTAGGTAGCAGTAGATATATAGAAATCGAGGTTAATAAGAAAAAGTAAAACAGATTTACCCTCAGGCCGCGAAAATTAATAGAAAAATTAAAATAAATAATTGGTCCGCTTCGTGATTTAAATGTTACCCAAAAGCCAATAGGATTTCGTTATTATGACGTGATGAGAAAAGAGTTGTCCTTTTTCGGTCACCTCTACTTCTCTTGAATACCAAGCCTCAATCCCTATTGTCTACGTCACTATACACAATAGACGAGTGGTTTACTCAATAGACAAGTGACTTACACAATAGACAAGTGGTTTAGATAATAGACACATACATAGTTTGAACGATATTTGTTACGCACTTAAACCTGGTAAAATAAAACTTGATTTTGGAGAAGGTCAAGAAAACGCATATAATGAGTGAAGTACTTTAGATAGGAAAATAATAATAAAACAAAAAAAGGGACGTTACATTCCTTTATGTAATTTAATTGGAGCCCTAAAACACTTACTTTAGGTGAACCAGTTAAATCACACAATCGACATTGTTGTTAACGAATACCCTTCGGCACTACGGTGATACTGACAAGACGGGCTCTTGTACAAATACTCTTATAGGAATTCACTTAACGGTATCTACTGGCATGAGATAATCTACCCCAGTTTCTAGAACTTTTTTCAAAGCCTTAAAATTGACCAACTAAATACTAAACGCTCATTGGTCAATGGTATTCTATGACGCGATATGCGACCAATCAGCGATCAGTATTCCGTCTATAAGCTGATCAAACTTTGACAAACGTTCCAGAAACTGAAAGTCAGTCCCAAAAGTTAACCATAGTAAAACCAGAAAAAAGTTTATCTTCACAGAGCGGCTTAAGATTATTCTCGATTAAATGCGTATAAAGTTGTTTCAGTGTACATATAGTAATAGCTTAACCTAAGAAATCATTATACAGGGTGACTGGTTGAACACTTTACATATTGATATATAGTGCTCAGTACTCGATTCTCGTTCTAATTAAGAAAAAAAATAGGTGCCTAATATTTACCTAATTTAACTTTAATTGTCTACTCAAAACAATAAACATGGTCACTCGCGGCGCGCGTGTAGTAATAAAAGCGCGGCGCGGCCGGGCGGGCGGCCGACGATCGCGGCATCCTTTGGCGGCGCGGGCGGCGCGGCCCTTTGGGTCATTAACCCCGTTCGGACGCAGCTTGATTCCTTTGAACGCGGCGCGGCGCTTTGGGTCATTAACCCCGTTCGGACGGTGTCCATAATTTTCGAGTTATAGCACATTCATAGAATGAAGGTTTCCTCTGTAGTTTAACGGTATTTTTTTAATTTTATTTTTTTAAACGTTTCATGTGACCATGAATTATCATGTCCTTGTTTATGTAAAGTGTTCAACCAGTCAGTCTGTATATTTTCAAATTGCAAAAATGGCAATAGACATAAGTCCTTAACCCTTATACATCCGTTGACGTTAGTTTAATTCATAAACCTTTTGTTCTAAGCGTAAACAGGAGGAGACATTAAGCAGGTATACTCCAGTTTCCGTTTGTCAAAGGTTGATCAGTTAACAGACGGAATTTTGACCGCTGATTGGTCACATATCGCGTCATAGAACACTGTTGACCAATGAGCGTTAAGTATTTTAGTTGGTCATCTAATCAAGGCTTTGACAAACGTTCGAGAAACTGGGGGTAAGAGTAAGCATTTGAATCTCGTAGTGCCGCCAGTTTTTTTTGTGGTTTTACTATGGTTTTACCCAGCAAGAGTTACATTTGTTTCCACTACTACCCACAATACAATGTACCGTTTACTTCATCAAAGCATGAACGACTGCGTTCGCATTGAGCGCCTTCAGATCGGTGTAGGTTTGTCCCGTTCCCACAAACACTATCGGCTGCCCGGTTATGTAAGTCATAGAAATGGCCGCGCCCACCTGCAAAATTCATTTATAAATTGGATTGTTTTGATCACAAGGAGTTATATGATATAAATATATGACACCGTCTTTCGTCTTTCACTGCTAAAAGGTACAAAATTCCTACATGAATCATTTGAGTACCATTGACGTACATTTACGTTCGTTTCATTCATAAATCTTTTGTTTTAATTATCACGGTATATCAAGGGTTAAATGCCCCTAATATAATGGAGCGGCGCCGTCGTGAGTTCAGTCGCGTAATGGTTATTAGCCGCGGATCAATGAATATGGATGAAAAAAATACATGTTTTTATTATTATTAAATAATAAAAACATTATATATGCACATTATATAGATGTTAGAGATATGGTAGGACACATTGACCCTATATGGGTGTAGCAATATTAGTTACAATACTATGAGCGGGCCGTTTAATACAAGTAATCAATTCATTCTTTTATTTATTCCTTCATTCATTTTTTTTTTTAGATTACAGTATTGTAGCAATATTAGGTACAATACTGTGAGCGGGCCGATTCGTTCAAGTAATCAATTCATTCATTCAATCATTATTTTATTTATTCCTTCAATCATTTTTTTTTTCAGAAGAAAATAGTGTAGCCATATCAGGTACAACACTATGAGCGGTCCGATTAATTCAAGTAATCAATATATTCATAAAACTTTTCAGAAGATAGTAATGTATAGTCTGACCTTATCATCGATAGTGTCGAACTTGGTGAGCACGATGCCGTCGATGACGTGCGGATTGGTGGAGGAGGAATGGTCAGCGAGCGCCTGGTTGAACTTGACCAGCTGGTCCACCGCCTCGTTGCCAACCAGAGCCTCGCCCACGAACAGGACTGTGTCTGGCTCGTTCACCTAAAATATTCATGTCAACCATTAGTGCACTCCTATTGGATCAAACATAATCAGAAAAGAAGTTTAACTGTATCTATCAATATGGTGTCAAACATAAAACTACATTTAAAAATTTGCTACGGAAACCTTGAAGCGGACGGATTTCTCTCAAAAAGATTGGGCTAAAATAAAGCACAGGTTTGGTTATGATAACTGAATAGGGTTGTGTCAATACGATCGATCTGTCAACCCTTGTATCAAACCCGACAAGCAAGCGGCACTTGCGGGACCTTTTATTGTTAACTATAACTCTTTAATGTATTCGTTCATGGTGTTGAGTAATGGGAAGCAAAAGCGCCTGATCAATTCGCCATAGCAAAAGCTCTTATAATTTATAGACATATCGGCCGGGCGCTCTCTTTTTCTTCTTGCTCTGTACGCGGTACTTGTCACACATTGCTAATTGTTATTAATTAATTAATAAGTAATAAACGAGTCAAATCTTCAAACTGCTATTTATTTCTACACATAGATCATGCATTTTCATTCTCTAATTTAACCAATTGTTGATGTAAGTTTCTGTATTTTCTAGATTAATGACCTCATCTTAGAATTGGCCAACGCATGTGTTAAATTTGAAAATTAAAATAAAATCATTGACACAGGAAAGTGAAGAGTAAAATCGAAAAAAAAAAGAATTCTGGGGGTTGGATTGATGGAAGGACAAAGCTCCAAGTGTAATAAATCATTTTGCCAACCAGAATCCTTTCTTTTCGTTTTTGCGAAGAGTAAAAACTAAAATAACTTTCCTCGGTCAATCAAATCTTACAAGTGTTTAATTTACAAATTTAACATATCCGTTGGCCAAGTCTAAGATGAGGTCAATAATCTAGAAAATACATAAAGTTATGTCATAAACAGGTTAAAATAGACCGCGAATGAAAATGCATGATCCATGAACATGTTACAATTCTTTTAGTCCAAAAAAAACGTTTAAAGAAAAAATATATAAAGTATCCAACTGACAAGCCGGTCATCACAACCAAACTGTTTAAGACCTGCGAAACCTATGCCTTTGACCTGTGCCTGTCTTTGAAAATGTTTATCCTACAGACTGACAGCGATTCATTCAAGCTCTAAAAATTGTGACAAAAACAAACTAAACATTTGACCTTAAAATAACGCAAAACATCTGTATCAGTGTGCATGACTTCGAAAACATTGCAGATAATGAAACATGTATAAAAAATATACAGCAAAATCGTGCATTAAAATAATAAAATGCGCTGTAAAATCAGACGAGTTATTATGGAGCTAGAGTGCCACAGACACATATACCAAGACATCGAGGTCAAAATAAAACTAATATGTGGCCTTAACCTGTATCGAACCGTCTCTATTGCTATACTCGGTACATCTTTGGTCTTCCTGAAAAGGGCGTTTTGTTGAATGCATTTAAAATATCAACTACACTACACAAAGTGTATAAATAATTGATACCAAAAACATACATACTTTTGCTGAAAGTCCTATTACTTACATACCTTACATGGTAAAATCTACTACAAACTTAAATAATCTTTTTTCATTACCTTACATACTTACAAGTACAATTTGAAAAATTTAATACCGGCTTCCATTCTATTCAGTTATTGGAGTGTATCTCAAAAACTACTGGACCGAATTTTCTAAAATTTGGACCACACGGGAAGCACCAGCTTTTAAAAATAAAAAGAATTTTGAGAATCGGTTCACCCAGTCAAAAGTTATGAGGTAACAAACATAAAATATACACCATTCTTTAAGTAATACAAAACATACTTTTGTATTACTTAAAGAATTATGTACTTAAAGAATTGAGTACCTCCTCCTTTTTTTGGAAGTCGGTAGAAAATAAAGGGTCCTTTGAAAGAAGAACATCGATAACTTATGTTGTAGAGTAATAGAGTCCTACATAAAGTATGTTAAATGCAGAAGTAGTGTGTACCTTGATGAGTTTGGCGAGAGCCCGCATGAGAGGTTCGTTGTCTTGCATGCGTCCCGCCGTGTCGATTAGCACCACATCCGTCTTACTCTCCGACGCGTAGCGGATCGCTTCCATCGCTATGCCCGCTGCGTCTTTGCCTGTCATCAAATATATAAGGTCTTTGTTTAGTGCACAATGTTAAACGTAATCGATAACTGGTCATGAAAGTGAAAGGAAAAAAACATATGTATTAATTATTATGAACCCATATTCACCGCTCTGTGAAAGAACTATAGTGCGACCGAATGCAAGGGACACAGTAGCTAATGTACGCCCACTGGAATGCACAACCAAAATACCATACCATAGACCATAAAAATTATTCCTTTACAATGTTCGTATCTTGACGAAGAGTAGAGTTATTGTAAAAAAACTAAATTAAACGCTTTTTTCAATATGGCGGAAAATGCAACCAAGTCTTGGTAGAGTTTTTCAAGTTAAGCTTTTCTAGGCCACGGGCATGTCCCTCACGTAATATACAAAATTTAGCTTTCCTGGTCCACAAATGTACATATTATACAAATGTGTATATTGCAATTAATATATAATATTAACAATTTGATAATAATAAGTGCTTTATGCCTTAGGATGGGTTCTGGCAGCTTTCCAGAGTGAACTCCTATTGCGTTAACTCCAATTGCTTAATAAAGCTTTTAAATAATGAAGTTAGTAAGTAAGTGCTTACCATTGCTATGCATTAGTGTGTTTTCATGTTTTTAATGTATATTTTTTGTCTATAAAATAATTTCTAATTTGCTGAACTAAGAGTACTCACCATATCCCTTCTCGTAAAGCGTGACCATGGTCCTTCCGCCGTGGCTTGCAGCCGGATGCAGCGCGTTTAGATGTCTGCAGTGGGTCCGCAGCTGTTCCACGGCCCCGGCGCGGAAGGTGTCGCACGCTGCGATCAGCACCGACATTCCATTCTCTATCAGCCAGAAGCAGATCTTGGCCAGGTTCGTGGATTTGCCTACGCCGTTTACCTGGTACAATTTACCCAAATTGTGGTTAAAGATTTCTTCTACTAGTACAGGGACAGTTGTGTCTTTTAAAGTGCATTAATTAATAGTTGACATTCGATAAGTAAAGAGTCTTTGATGCCTAAAGTAGACAGTTGTGTCTTTTAAAGTGCATTAATTAATAGTTGACATTCCATAAGTAAAGAGTCTTCGATGCCTAAAGTAGACAATTATGTCTTTTAAAGTGCATTAATTAATAGTTGACATTCGATAAGTAAAGAGTATTTGATGCCTAAAGTAGACAGTTGTGTCTTTTAAAGTGCATTAATTAATAGTTGACATTCGATAAGTAAAGAGTCTTTAATTCTCAAAGAAGACAGTTGTGTCTATTAAAGTGTATTAATTAATAGTTGGCATTCCATAAGTAAAGAGTCTGCGATGCCTAAAGTAGACAGTTGTGTCTTTTAAAGTGCATTAATTAATAGTTGACATTCGATAAGTAAAGAGTCTTTGATGCCTAAAGTAGACAGTTGTGTCTTTTAAAGTGCATTAATTAATAGTTGACATTCCATAAGTAAAGAGTCTTTGATGCCTAAAGTAGACAATTATGTCTTTTAAAGTGCATTAATTAATAGTTTACATTCGATAAGTAAAGAGTATTTGATGCCTAAAGTAGACAGTTGTGTCTTTTAAAGTGCATTAATTAATCGTTAACATTCCATAAGTAAAGAGTCGTTGATGTCTAAAGTAGATAAATGATTATGAATTTAATAGGGGGTGAGAGTCGTTATTATAAATATACAGTATCCCTTCGGACGATCTCTCACAATAAAAGATGGCTACCAAAACAATAGACGATTACGCCCATTCAAAATTCAGACGCGAGGCCCCAGTTTCTAAAACGTTTATCAAAACCTTGATTAGTTGACCAAATAAATACTAAACGCTCATTGGTCAATGGTATTATATGACTAGGTCCAGCATAATTCTTGCGGCGCTCAGAATTCCTGCAATCGCAGGCTGAGAGATTATTTGCTAACTCACCCCACAAAACGCCATGACATAAGGTCTGCCCTCCTGCTTCGCATGCATGCAGTCGCGTAGTATGTCCACTCGACGCTTCGGAGACAATATTTGTACCAGCGATTCAGTCAGAGTCGTCTTTATAGTCTTTGCGACGCTGTCAAATGTTCCCAGCACCTAGGAAAAGAAGTAACAATAAATATTCTTTATAATACGATTTTTAACGCCTGCTTAGCGATACCAACCATTGCAATTGTTAGAGAGAAAAGTGCACATCCTCGGACGAGACTCGATCCCGAGACTTTTGTGAATCAAAAATCTGGCCATAAGGAAATGAAAAAAAAGAAGACGGGAAAGTAAACAGAGCTAATTTTCACTGAAAACTTTCTACTGCTTACCTAATAAATGTAATACGTAAGTTCATCATAAAAATTGAATCTTCAAGTGATACAGAAATATCGCTAATTCCGGAAGCAATTCGAAGCGAAGCTAAAACGTTATAAAAGTTATCATCGCAAAAATCCATCATAAAAATACATGAAAGCGCATGAGAACTGTATTATTAACTTTATTATATTACTTATTTAATATTTAAATTTTCAACAACTTTGCAGTTGCAGTAGTTGAAAGAAAAGCAGATTATGCACCACGCATTAAGTAATTTATATAGCACTCATTGCTTTTATAAATTACTTTAGTGCAACAATCTACTATATTTTAACGATCGTAACTGGATGCAGCGTCATCGATCGACGCAGCTATACACGGAAACATTAGCAGGTGTTACTGATATAAGAAATCACACCAATAACAATGAGTAAATAATTTATACTAAGTAGAGAAATAAAAAAAAAATATTTATTTCGTACCTTTCCTTCAAGTTTAGCCGATACGGAATCGCAGAGCTTATTGGCGATATCAGCGGCGACGTTCTTGGATATGAGGTGATCGCGCATTTTGTCCAGTACTGGACTCATCGACTCTTCTGTCAGAGCTTTGGACCCAACCAGACCTAGGGGAAAATATAAATCTAATGTTTAACACTCATATTTGAATTATATGTATTTTTGTTATATTTGTAGTACCTATTACGTACTTATTTATAAACGTGCGCAATCCCAAAACCGTTTTGCGCCGTACTAAATGAGGTTGCTTAAATGTAAACAGCGTTTACTAGAAGGCCGTTAGTATATTGTCTGTAATTATTAGCTATATTATGAATACATATTAAAGTTGAAATAATATAGCTTTGGACACATCTATATTTTGTTTGAATTTTTTTTACTCCGTGAAGGGCGGAATTAATTAATATATACAAGCGTGAGCTGTTTATTCCGTAATACCAGAGGTCTCGAGGATGCGTTGCCGGCCTTTGAAGAAGGATGGGAAGGGTGGAGGGTATGGATGGAGAGGGACGAAGGAGAAGGGAGGGGGATGAATCGGGCCTCCGGAAAGGCCTGTTTAAGCCTACTTGTTCCATGGGAAAATGGGGATGAAGAAATTCCTGGAAATAATCTTCCCTCCGAGTATTTGTCAGCTTACCCTTGAAAATACTGAACATGCCACCGGTCTTCTTAGGCGCGGTCTGCTTCTCTTCATACTCTTCTTCGCTGCTGCTGTCTTCGGATTCCACCTCCAGGTCTCGGATGGCGCCGGTCATCTGTCCTATCAGCTGAAATGAAAAATATTAAGTTTACGCTGTTAAAATGGCAATGTGACGCTTTAACGTAATGTACTTATTGTTAAAAGATATTCCTGCAGAATACATTTTTTTTTCTTGCTAGTTACGATCTTGAATCCAAAGCAGGTTATGAATCCTATATCTGAGCAAGAAAGCAAAGTTACTTTTTCTTGCGAGTTACGATCTTGAATCCATAGCAAGTTATGAATCCTATATCTGAGCAAGAAAGCAAAGTTACTTTTTCTTGCGAGTTACGATCTTGAATCCAAAGCAAGTTATGAATCCTATATCTGAGCAAGAAAGCAAAGTTACTTTTTCTTGCGAGTTACGATCTTGAATCCAAAGCAAGTTATGAATCCTATATCTGAGCAAGAAAGCAAAGTTACTTTTTCTTGCGAGTTACGATCTTGAATCCAAAGCAAGTTATGAATCCTATATCTGAGCAAGAAAGCAAAGTTACTTTTTCTTGCGAGTTACGATCTTGAATCCAAAGCAAGTTATGAATCCTATATCTGAGCAAGAAAGCAAAGTTACTTTTTCTTGCGAGTTACGATCTTGAATCCAAAGCAAGTTATGAATCCTATATCTGAGCAAGAAAGCAAAGTTACTTTTTCTTGCGAGTTACGATCTTGAATCCAAAGCAAGTTATGAATCCTATATCTGAGCAAGAAAGCAAAGTTACTTTTTCTTGCGAGTTACGATCTTGAATCCAAAGCAAGTTATGAATCCTATATCTGAGCAAGAAAGCAAAGTTACTTTTTCTTGCGAGTTACGATCTTGAATCCAAAGCAAGTTATGAATCCTATATCTGAGCAAGAAAGCAAAGTTACTTTTTCTTGCGAGTTACGATCTTGAATCCAAAGCAAGTTATGAATCCTATATCTGAGCAAGAAAGCAAAGTTACTTTTTCTTGCGAGTTACGATCTTGAATCCAAAGCAAGTTATGAATCCTATATCTGAGCAAGAAAGCAAAGTTACTTTTTCTTGCGAGTTACGATCTTGAATCCAAAGCAAGTTATGAATCCTATATCTGAGCAAGAAAGCAAAGTTACTTTTTCTTGCGAGTTACGATCTTGAATCCAAAGCAAGTTATGAATCCTATATCTGAGCAAGAAAGCAAAGTTACTTTTTCTTGCGAGTTACGATCTTGAATCCAAAGCAAGTTATGAATCCTATATCTGAGCAAGAAAGCAAAGTTACTTTTTCTTGCGAGTTACGATCTTGAATCCAAAGCAAGTTATGAATCCTATATCCGAGCAAGAAAGCAAAGTTACTTTTTCTTGCTAGTTACGAACTTGAATCCAAAGCAAGTTATGAATCCTATATCTGAGCAAGAACGCAAAGTTACTTTTTCTTGCGAGTTACGATCTTGAATCCAAAGCAAGTTATGAATCCCATATCTGAGCAAGAACGCAAAGTTACTTTTTCTTGCGAGTTACGATTCTGAATTCAAAGCAAGTTATGAATCCTATAACTGAGCAAGAAAGCAAAATATTTTTTTCTTGCGATTTATGATTTTAATCAGTCTGCGTCCGCGCGTGGTAGCGAGCGAACGTACCGTGTCTGTGACTCATCGCCTCAAGATGACGTCTAATATTGTTAAGTGCAGTAATTGCAATATTGTGATATGTGAAGTTCTTGCCTTCATCCAAAACAAAATGGACGTGATGAATGAAGATAGTCTAGTGCGACTTTGTACAACATCTTTTTCGCCAGAAGATATAGAATACGCAAAGTGCTTGCTATTTGAATCTATAACGACCGTAAGAAGAAAAATTGTTCGTAAACGTGACGGTCGTTCACTTAGAGATTTGCACGACGTTATTAGTCTGTTGAAGGAGACCGACCCGGACCTGGTTCCTACATTTGTCGCACGAGATTTGCAAAAATTGCCCCCGGTTCATTTTGATCATATCGATCCCACTAGACTTCTCAAAGATTTTTTGGTGTTGCAGAAAGAACTAAGAACTATTAAGGAGTCATATGTAACTGAGGATCAGTTAAAGGAAGTCAAATATGATCTGATGAACTTGAAAAATTCATCTTTTGTCAACAATAACTTTGAGTGTTATGTAAATAAACAGAGAGGCGGTGGAATAACATCAAATAGCTATTTTATGGACAGCGGACCGACAGGACTCCCTCATGTACCGCACATCGATGAAAATAAAGTGCCGAGTGGCGGTGTATCGGAGATTGCGTCATCCTCGAGAGCTACGTGCATTGCAGTCGATGCGCCGTCCCCGCACTCCCCCGACATCACCCCGCGCGCTCCCGTGCAACAAGTGGTCGGGCGCATGGAGGCCACTACCGCAGTTTCAAATATTACGCCCCCGCCCGCACCCGTGACTGCCCCTCTTCGCTCTGCGCCTGCACCGGTCTCGGTGCCCGCGACCGGCCTCACTGCGCCGCCTGTGGACGTTCGCTCGTCTATGCAACACGAAGCTACTTCTACGCCAGTAGTGGCCAGTAAGAATATAACTTTTGCGATGATCGCTGATGCGGGGGGCGAATGGAAGCGCCAAAAGACGAATGAGCATTGGGTACTGGCACAACGGAGAAGGTTAAAGAATCGTTTTAGCACAGTTGAGGGAAAAGCCCGAAATAATGTGAATGAGAAGTTTAAAGCGGCGGATATTAGGGTACCGTTATTCATAAATAACGTTGATGTAAATACGTCAGAAAATGACATTATTGAATATGTGGAAGGGAAAACGCAAGTACGTGTCACCCTACAAAAAATTAATACTAGGATACAACGACAGTACAATGCGTATAAAATGCAAGTACCGAGCACAAAACTTTCGTTATTTTTAGAGGATGGGTTGTGGCCTGAATGTGTAATAGTAAGAAAGTTTATTGAATTTAAATATAAAAATAATGGATCAGAAAATAGACAAAAGGACCAATAACACGAAGTTTGTTAGCTTTAACTGTCACTCAATCAAAAAATCAGTAGATTACGTAAGAAAATTGTGCCGATCTGCAGACTTCGTAGCATTGCAGGAGACGTGGCTACTTCCTGAAGATATTCCCTCCTTAGGCCAGATTGATCGCGACTTTGCATATTTCGGTAAATCAGCGGTGGATACTTCATCCGGAATATTAAAAGGGAGGCCTTATGGCGGGGTGGCTCTGCTGTGGCGTACGAGTGTGTTTCGCGCGGTGTCGGTTATTGATTGTACAAGTGAGCGTATTGTGGCAGTTAGAGTGATGCTAAATGATCGAGAATTTATAGTTATTTCGGTTTACATGCCTACTGATAGTTCTGAAAATTTAGAAATTTTATAGACACTTTAAGTCAGGTCAGCGCTGTTGTGGAAACTTGTTATGTAGAAGCAGTATATGTGTTGGGCGATTTTAATGCTCACCCGGGCGCTTTGTTTGGTACGGAGCTTTTGAATTTCTGCGCTGAGGAAAGATGGGTGTGCACGGACATTGAGTGTCTGGGAATAGATTCTAATTCATACACATTCTTGAGTGACGCTCACGGAACTACGTCTTGGTTAGATCACGTGGTTACGACTGAGGTTGCGAGCAAATCGGTGTTGCATGTGAATGTCAGATACGAAATGTCATGGTCGGATCATTTTGCTTTGGAATTTACATGTGACCTAAATATCGTAGTGCCTAAAATTGGGCAACGAAGCTCCGGACCGAACAGTGCAGTTTGGGGGGAGAGGGATAAAGCACAGGTTAAGCAGTATTGGCAAGTATGCTCATCTAAATTGCGCGATATAGATTTTCCTGTAGAGTTTCATAAGTGTGCAGATGTATCTTGTTCCAATTTAGAGCATAGGCTTCTTATTGATACTATGTATAACACACTAGTAGGCACTCTTAAAGAAGCTGCCTCACAGTCTTCCAAGAAATGTAATGGCCAATTGATAAAAAGAAACCGATATGTTACAGGTTGGAACAAGCATTGTAAGGAGGCACACGGGAAGGCTCGGCTGTGTTTTCAGGAGTGGGTAGACCACGGTAAGCCCAGACTTGGTCTTATTTATGACCATATGAGAAAAGCGCGAACAAATTTTAAAAGTAAGCTTAAATGGTGTAAAAATAATGAAACTCAAATAAAAATGGACATCCTAGCGACGCAGCACACAGCTAAGAATTTTAGTACATTTTGGAAAGAGACCAACAAGCTGAATCCGAAGCCGAGCATTCCCGTAAGTATTGAGGGCATTAGTGATACTGACCGGATTGCCAACATGTTCAGAGAGCATTTTCAAATACTGTCTTCATTAGGTTCGGGTGGGTCCAGAGTAGAGGCTTGCGGTGAGTACCAGGGACAACCGATTATGCGAATCGCGGCGAAGCAGGTTGCACGAGTGGTGAAAGATATGAAGCGAGGAAAATCCCCCGGCTATGACTCACTGAGTATAGAGCACCTGCAGCATGCAGGTGTTCATCTCCCAAGGGTGATCGCTATGTTTTTTACCCTCTGTATCAGTCACTCTTACCTGCCTGAAGCGCTGATGAAGACAGTGGTCGTCCCGATAACCAAAAATAAAACGGGAGATGTATCTAGTATAGACAACTATAGACCGATATCACTAGCAACGATCATTGCCAAGGTGCTCGACGGAGTGATTGAGACCCAGTTGCGTCAGCATGTAAAACTGCATGACGCTCAGTTTGGGTTTAGACCCGGGCTATCGACTGAGACAGCTATAATGAGTCTCAAGCACACTGTCCAGTACTACACGAGCAGAAACACACCTGTCTACGCTTGCTTTTTAGACTTGTCTAAAGCTTTTGATTTAGTGTCGTATGACAAGCTTTGGCAGAAGTTGTCGGACAACACGGACTTCCCAGTAGAACTTATTTCACTTGATATATTTCATTTCATTTCTAAAGTACTGGTATGGCAATCAGGACAATGTGGTGAAATGGTCAGGGTCACTATCAAACGGGTACGGGTTGGAGTGTGGTGTGAGGCAGGGCGGGCTAACATCACCAATTCTCTTCAACCTGTACATGGATCGCCTGATCCATGAACTCAGCAGTGCCGGTGTCGGATGCTCTATTGACGGTGTTTTTGTAAACAATATCAGTTATGCTGATGATATGGTACTGCTGAGCCCATCGATCAGAGCCCTTAGGAAACTCATCGCTATCTGCGAGCGATATGCGGAGACCCATGGTCTCAGATATAACGCCACGAAAAGCGTAATTATGGTGTTTAAATCAGGTTCCAAAACATACACTGTTCCACCTGTAGTTTTAAATGGATGTGCTCTCAAAGTAGTACCTACTTTCAAATATCTGGGACACTGGGTGACCGAGGCGCTCTCAGATGACGTTGACATGGAAAGAGAGCGCAGGGCGTTGTCAGTTAGGGCTAATATGCTGGCCCGCAGGTTTGCACGTTGCTCGGTACAAGTGAAGGAGACGCTGTTTAGAGCGTACTGCCAATCGTTTTACACGTGCAGCCTGTGGGTCAAGCATACAAAGAAGTCATACAACACCCTGCGCATACAATACAATAATGCCTTCAGGACGCTGATGGGGCTGCCACCGTGGTGTAGCGCGTCAGGGATGTTTGCGGATGCGCATATAGACGGTTTCTCTGCGATCATGCGCAAACGAGTCGCCTCCCTGATGCGTCGCCTGCGGGCCAGCTCCAACGGCTACCTGCAGCTGTTCGCCTGGAGGATGGATCTTGACTGCCAAATAATGCAGCACTGGACCAGGATGCACATTGAGCACTCTGGATCCAAACCTAAATTTAGATTAAGATGACAAATGTATTTTTGTGTTTATTTAATTTTGTGACATTTGTTTTTTTTTTAATGTGCTTATGTATTTTATGTGTAATTGATTAATTGTATGGACTTATATCTGAAATAAATGAATTTGAATTGAATTGAATTAAATCCAAATCAAGTTATGAATCCTATAACTGAGTAAGAAAGAAAATATTTTTTTGCGAATAATTTAACTTGCTACAGTGCCCTTCAGACCGTAATATAGCTTATCATCAGCATTAGCTTAAGAGCCACTCGATATTCTACATCTAGTATGTGCACCTCGACCGCATCATCGTTGATCAGCATAGTAGTGAAACGCTAGTCTACCCAGAATAAAAATAAAACCTTTTATCAGCTAATTATTTGATAAATTAATAACTCTCATTTGCCGTATATTGCATAATGACGTAATGGCTTTTAGTACTTCACTGACCGGTTTATCACAAGACCAAAGTTGTAAGGAAGTGCATTAAAAAATATACTCGGGCCTTGTTATCATTAAAGCGTTGTAATTTGGAATATATAAATGTGGCATATTAAGGCTGCGTGGTATTCAAGAAAGACGCTCATTAATGATATTATTTATATAAGTCTTGCTTGAAGTTTTTGTGAATGAACCACGTTCTGCGAGCGCGGTGGTCTGCCCATTGCCACTGCAACTTGCTAATTTTGAGAGCTATGTCGGTGACCTTAGTTCCCCTATGGATCTCCTCATTTCAGATCTTATAACCTGAGTTTTAGGCTCTGAGCTATTGTGGACGAAAAGATGGATCGAAGTTACCCGAACGCTGCCCATTCGATCTGGATTCTTCGTGCGACCTCTTTGTCGAAGTTGGACCTACCTAATAGGACAGTCTGTCCCAGGTCGAGTGTATCGTTTCCAACAATTACCGGTATAGGTGGAACATGAACACTGGACATAATTTTCGTCTTATCTATGTTCATCTTAAGAAAAACCTGTTGGTAAACTCTACTGAGCTCGCTGTACTGAGCATGGTGCCGAGTTCCTCGGGCAACTCCGCCATTATAACTATATCATCGTTTGTATCATTTTAATTAGAAAACACAGTGAAATATCGATACAAATTTAATCTATTACCTACGAATCTACAAATTATCGATATTGCACATGTCGATACTTTGTTCATACGAAAAACACTAAGTTTCTTTGTAAACATTGAAATATTAACTTTATTGGATATATATTTTGTTTGGTTAAAACATAACCAACGGGCAAATCTCTGTTCTCCGTACAATGCTTCTTCATTTGACAGTATATCGTTTTACGCGACACTTTGATACAAAATTATGGAACAAACTTGTTGGCGTGACGCGCGCATTAACCAAATCCGGGAAGACCATAAATGTAATGGGACCAGAATTATATAATAAGTTACCAGACCACATCGTCAATACACCTAGCATAACCACTTTTCGAGCTAAATTAAAAACCTCGCTCATAAAACAATAATTTTACTCCTTTAAAGAATTTATAGATATGTGACAATGTGGTACACCTCAGATTAATTAATTGTTTATTTATTAATAATATAATAAACAATAGTAATTATCAATCATTAATGTCAGTCACTTTAATATAATTATTATATTTCATTAGTTAATTTAATACGAGTTGAATTAATGACTTTAGAATAAAAAAAAACTTATTCTTTTATATGAATATTAATATAGTAAGTTAATTATGATATTGTAGGAATTAATAATCCTTTTTTGTTGCCATTTTTAGTAATCACGAGCTGTGATTTAAGTTCCTATATTTTTATTTTCTTGACTTGTAATGAATATTATCAATAAATATATGTATATGTCAATGGTTTATTGGCTCATCCACAAAAACTACAAAGCATATTAATAATAATAATAATTGAAATATATAGAGAGAAAAATTCCATCCTCGGACGGGATTCGAACCCGCGTCTTCTGACTCTCCGTGTCAGACGCCATTGAAAAATTAAAATTTACACATTAAAATTCGATGCTCGGACCAGATTCTCGGTGGCCTAGTTGGTCAATGGCGTCTGACACGGAGAGTCAGAAGACGCGGGTTCGAATCCCGTCCGAGGATGGAATTTTTCTCTCTATATATTTCAATGTTTGAGATCGCTTAAGCAGGCGTTAGTGCTTTAAAAAGTAATACTATAAAAAATTACAAGGGCTGCGATGTCAATACGAAAGTTTCAAGTATTTCTAAATAATGCTTCTTTCGGTTGGATGGTACTGTTAACTGTCCAATAGATGTCGCTCCGTCCCCGCAAGACGGTTAGTCAAATAGAGAGTTAAAATTCGATGCTCGGACCAGATTCTCGGTGGCCTAGTTGGTCAATGGCGTCTGACACGGAGAGTCAGAAGACGCGGGTTCGAATCCCGTCCGAGGATGGAATTTTTCTCTCTATATATTTCAATGTTTGAGATCGCTTAAGCAGGCGTTAGTGCTTTAAAAAGTAATACTATAAAAAAATAATAATAATTGTTTGCGATACGTGTACGCGGTAGTAAAGTTAAAAGACGTAAAATAGCCGGGCCGGTTGTACTCACGCCTGTATTCAGGAGCATACTTCTGGCATAATAGTGCGGTAAGAAATCAAACATTAGAGCTCAAATTGGAACCAGTGACGATTCGACCCCATACCTGCGTGTCCGGAGTGATCTCAGCGTTGCCATCTCCCGGCTTGTCGGTGCTGAAGTCGAGAGTGGGCAGATCGGTCGAGTTGCCTCCCAACTCCCAGACGCGCGGCTGCTTTACTCTCTCCACGTTCGCTTTGGGAGTGGGGATCTTCGGGGATTTCCTTTAACAAATTATTATTCACGGTTACTAAATATAAGACAATTTTAATAAGCGTTTTGAGTCGTTTGTGTACTTATACGTATATACGTGGTTTTCGTTGACACATATACAATATCGATTTTTGCCTACTTCGAAGTGAAATGTAGTCAAAGTCAAATCATTTATTCTGTATAGACCTACGGGGGCGCTTACAAATTCTCATATTTCATTTATTATTTCTTAAATCTACAACCGGATCGGAACGCGACCACGACTGAGAAGATCCGGCAAGAAACTCAGTGGGCTTTTCTGTTTACTTCTATTTTTTTAATATTTAGATCAACATCGTTGTGAAGCGCTTCTAGCGGAGCTTCACTTAGCGATCTTAACAGATCAACACTGCGGTCAGAACTTGGATGGGTGTGTGCTAGGGGCGTTAGTCCGTATTATATTAAGCCGTCGGTCCCGCTTGTTTGTCTTAGGACAGCAGTCGTTAGACTATGTCGAAGGCATTCCAGGCAGCGGCCTGAAATATCGACATGGGTTGGCTACCAACCTATCCACCAAGCCGCACTGGGCCCGCGCGGTGGATTATGGTCAAATTCTTCTCTCTGAGAGGAAGGCTCGAGTCCGAGCAGTGGGAACAAAATGGGCTGATTATGATTATGATATCCTACCTGGTATCCTGAACAGTTATTGCAGACTGTATCGTATTTTATACATTTTGGTATTTATTTGAGTCCTACAGTAACAGATATTCATCAATTAAAGCGACAGCGATATTCATTTTTTAAAGCAAGCTTGCTTTATTTCCAACGCCTTTTTAATGTTTTGCTATGCAATAATAATGCAGAAAAGTAAAACTAGAAAAGTAAATAAACTTTTTTTTAAAGTGGCAATACGCTGACCAGGAAAACTTAGTATGGTTTATACTGGAAGTGTGCTAAACTACGTAGTTCTGTCAAATTAACGCGTCAAAAGCAACATTTCACACATAGAACTAATTTTATATTGCGAAACGAACTAGTTTCATTGTGATTAAGCAAAACATTGCTCGCTGATAAGCGAGGTGACATTCTCTTACAAAACTTGAATTGTAATATTGTACACAGTTCTACTTAACGAGGATATAATTATTTACATACATTATGTAATTCTTACGGGATTGCCGTTTATCGTCTATCGCTTATGTACTTACTCGTAATCGATGTGTTTTTTATGATTTATTATTATATTTATATTGAATGGCCAGACAAGCAAGTCGTGTGCCTAATGATAAAACGCCAGCCTATATTCTAATATAGGCTGGCGTTTTATCATATGCATTTTGATGTTTTGCGTGTGCTTACGCAGCGCTCGTCAACCGAGACATTTTTGACAATTTTTTTATGAAATGACGGTAACGGCTCTGATATTAAGCATCACGTCAGCCTATAGCAAGTTTTATCAGTGCCATTCCAATTTTAAACTAAAACAGTTCCAAATCCTGCACAGCAATGTACTGAGCTCGTCGCTCTGGGACATAGAATGTTAAATCTCTCGCCCTGTAATTTCACTGGAAATATTGTACTTTAAACCGAAACACAATGGTGTTTCCACACTACTGTTGCACGGTTGAATAACTGACAAAAGTGTAGTCGTCATTAAGTGGACTCTGCAAAAGATCTACTACTACATTTCTGTCACCAGCCCACATTGGCCTTCAAACATTTACACATGAGTAGTGCTTGCACATTACAGCTACTCGTTCCAGGCATAATATCAGAACATTAGAGTTGTATACCCATACATTTTTCACCTTAGAAATTTGGCCTGTCTCTCCCACATGGTGGACTGTTTGGGAACATAGAGGTCATACAATCTGCGTAAAGTACAGGGGCCTTACTATCAGCTTCATAAAAACCATGCAAGTTCCGTGCAGTTCACCTGACAAACAGTTTTGAATGAAATCATACTATGACGCTCATTTAAGTGAACTGTTTGAATATTGTTTTCTCTAATATGAACGGATAATATTGTATCTAGCACTCTAACAATTTACTATAACCAACATTGCAGACGCCTAGACGTTTGTAAGATGACAAACTGAGTGGATTTAGAGCGATATGTTAACGAGAGTCCATACAAAAAAACAGGTGAACGGTTTTTCTGCGGTTCTTGAATAGTAGTCCTGTGCAGGTCTACTTTAACGTTATCATGGTACGAATAAACCGGGCATTTTTCTAGAAGTCCTTCTTTAAGAGCTCATAGTAAGGCCCCAGAACGGTAATAAACTCGCCCCTATTACATAAAACAGTTTTTAACTTTCGTAAGGAGTAAAATTATTGACATGTCGATGAATGACCGTGTGAGAAATAAGAATGTAAACGATTGAATGATGTGGTATGTAGCAACACCTAAGTACTTAATTGAAAAAATATTATTTCATAAAACGAATATCCCCCACGGCACAGTTTTAGCTTTTTAAAAGAGTATTTTATTATTAAAAATTTACTTTATAAACTATGACCGTTAATGACGCCTATAATACGAGTATAAATAATTCATCGTCATACCGCGGCTGCGCATAACCCGGGTTTTCCCATCTTCATCTTCAAAACGCAATCACGTTTTCCTCATTTTGTGGTGTAACATATGACCTTATAGGAGATTCTCCAATCAAAATTGATCATCAAAATAGAGAGATACATCAATGATTAATGGATCTTAAAGTCAGTACCTACTGGTTTTTCGTACCGGCTTTTCGTACGAATACTAGTTTATATGTTTTCCTGTATTACTTCCTTAAGTCTTATTCAAGTGGTTTAACACACCTGTCTGGCATTAAATTAAAAAAACACATATAAGTAAACATTAAATGTTCTAGTCAATTGCATTTAATACAAAAACGACCCAAAATACAAAAATTTGTGATTAATAATAACTGTATATTCAACCTGTCCCATTCTGAGCCTCAATGGAACCACAAGGGATATGTGCGGATTACAATAAAGGTTAAAGGCTAATCCTAGTGTTGAAATTTTCTGACCGACCGAATGGCACCGACATGACTTAAGAACAATGCCAATGCGTGCCCACCAAAGCACATCAACATCACTATAGCAAGTCGCCCATTCAAAGTTTAGAAGGCAAGTTCCGTTGTGCAGGGTTCAATGGCTGGCCGCTAATAAGTTATAAATAAGCTTGATGGTAGTATAGTAGATATATTTTTAGAGGAAATTGATTGAATTTGATTGATTTGTACCAACGTACATTAACACAACGAGGTATGGAGAGGGCTATGCTCGGGGTACGATCTACGTGATCAAATCAGAAATGAGATCTGTAGACGAACTAAAGTCACCGATATAGCCCAGAAGATAAGCCCAATGCGCGTGGCAGTGGGCAGGGCACATAGCACGCAGAACAGATGGCCGATGGGACCGGAAGGTTCTGGAGTGGAGACCACGGACCGGCAAGCGCAGTACCGTAAGTTATCCACCGACACGGTGGACAGACGACCTGATAAAGGTGACAGAACGACGTTGGATGCAGGACGCTTCCAACCGGTTCTTTTGGATAATTGTGGGGGAGGCATATGTTCAGCAGTGGACGTCCTACGGCTGAGATGAAGATGCCATTAACACTGTGCTTTTGTTTATTTATCAAGTGTAGAGACTGTTCCATTTCGGTAGGCTAAAAGCTTCTTCCTTCTGCTCGAGAGTCCGAAGGCCCCTATTCGTCTGTCTGGCTGACCATTCCCGAACGTTCGAGGTTAATATCTTCTGCTCATTTTTGCTGTCTATCACACTTAATTTGTTTCCTTAAATTCTATATTAAGCATTTTTCGTATCAAATATTCTGTGTAATTAATTAATTTCGTTATACAGTACACTTAACTATCAAATACAAATACGAGTACAAATACAATATCGCACATACTGAGAATGGTTATCGCAAAACGATGATACCAATAAAAACATCTTGCTGCCTACCATTTTGGGTCTTGTTATGCTCAAGTATGTCTGTTTGGATCTTTGATAATGTTTTTACACTGACACTAACACTGCCGAGATGGTTAAAATAATCAAAATGTATATATAGATATATCCTGGAATAATTGTTTCCCAGAAAATGTTGCTGTGGGATAGACAATACCCACGCGTTGCGGGATCAGCTAGTAAACAACAAGTAATTAACGGCCTTACTACACACGCTAGGCGACTAATGTTTGTTTAAGCTGATTAGTTCTGATTGGAGTGAAGGTTACATGCATAATCTTATATTACATACTAAGAAGTTATACGCCCACAACTTATTAGTTCTGAGTCCGCGTGGAAATAGTCCTAGTATATCTCACTTATTTACACAGTCAAGGTTGCTTAGGGAAAATTTTTATCCAAATTGGATGAGTTCCTCAGAAATTATCTTTAACAAAGAACACACCATCAATAAAAAAAATCTATATTATAATAAATTTTATGTTGTCATTGAAATGAAACATTATGGCCTTTATTAATATACGTTGCGTAAACATAGATTAGGCCTAACATGCTTTGTCTTGCTTTGACGCGTGACATTTACTGCAAGCGAAAAATTGACAGATAGATGTTTTAACTACTCCGGGCTTATTACAAGTTTATTAATAAGGCCGTAAAATTAAATTCATTGGATGGTTAATGTCAGACAAACAAGTACTGAGATATATTAATTATGACGAAGATGGAGCATGCCACAATGCATGATGTATTCACAGTCCAGTCCATCTGTGAAAATTGTCAGAATGCCGTTAGAGCTGGCCCGAGTCCTGCGCCCCAGCGATGTGTACTGCTTTCTCATGGTTATATAGAAACAATCCACTTGTTTAATATGATTCCTATGTGTTTCGAAATAAATGATTTAATAATAATAATATACCGCAGTGGCGGCTTTGTGGCGAGCCGTCGGTGAGTGGCGACACCGTGGACCCTGATTCTCCCTGGGCTAAATGAGACCCCTGAACCCCGGCTTGCCTTAATTGGCCGTCTGAGGGTGGAGACGCAAGTGCTAAAGGGCATAACGCCGGTAGTAGCGCTCTAGTGAAACTGCAGCACACCTCTCGACACCCTTTAGCTATCCACACCAATGTTGCCACTTTTGTTACCATTGATGCCTGCCTAAATATTTTAAAACGAGACTGAAATTGGCAGGTGCCGTAGTCTCCTCCATAGCCATCTATTATCCTTGTATGTATGAGTTCATATCAATAACCTTGTCATTTTACCCATTTTTGTAATAGATAATCCATGTCACTGTCATCCCAAATTCTATTTTACATACAATATTGTAATGTCTCGCTTGCTAGTAGTCAACGCTTCATTATTAAATCGGTCTGGGTTGTTTTTTACAAATGTTACTATTTCAATAATATACAGTGAGCTAAATATAGAGTGAGTAAAAGCTCGTAGTTGCATTTGTGCACCGCATCCGCGGTAATACTGACACGTTTGTGGAACATATCGTCGGTGAGCCGGCGGTAACACGCCGGTTCAATATCAAAATCCTATCGCGGTGCTCTTCAGTGAGTGTCGAGATGGGCCGACAATTTTACTTTGAACAAATTAGAGTGCTCAAAGCGGGCTCAAAATGCTGCTTGAATATTTCGTGCATGGAATAATAGAATATGATCTCGGTTCTATTTTGTTGGTTTTTCTTCTATGTTTGAGAAAGTATGGCTTGCAGCTATCGGTCTTTTTCATATTGTGCATTGCTTGTATGTATCGTTTTTCCGCTTTAAATACAACCTTTTTATCCGTAGGTGTCCCAAAAGATAATCCCATAACGCAGAACTTGTTTTCTTACAGTTAAGAATTGCAGAACTGATGCAACCTTTCCATAGTATGCCGCTATCAGGGCATCATTGTTTATTTCAAAAGATAGTTTATACAATGCATACGCTGTCGAGTGAATTCTTTTAGTTAAAGTCTCTGTGTGTGCTTTCCAGTCAAGTTTGCTATCAATAGTCAGTCTGAGGAATTTTGTCGATTCCACCTCCTGCACAACTTTACCATCATATTGAACTAAAATTTTCTTTCTAATCACACGTTGTCGGAAATTAATTACTTTAGTTTTGTCCAAGTTTATTTTAAGATATTATTATAAAGCCATTGTTTAATACACGTCAAAATTCGAACACAACTCTAGGAAAATGAAAAATAATCAATGACAGCATTGTTGCGATTTCACAGCCAATCGCAAATCAAAGTCGTGTTAATAGTCATTTATAACTGGAGAAAATCTGGTCCAATTTTTATGATTTTTCTGTTTTTAGATTTGACATAACTCGGGGATGGACACAGGATTTTTATCTTAAAAACTCTTAATCATCATCATCCATCACCACACGGACGAAACCGCGAGGCGCAGCTAGTGTCTTATAAAACCAGTGCAATGGAAATCAAAGTTACTTACTTGGGTTCCTTCTTCCCCTTAGAAGCCAATTTCTGTGCCAGCTTGGTGCGGTTTGCAGCGATAATGTCATCTTCCATATCATTTGTTTCCTCCACCTTGCCATTGGTGAGGCTCTTGCTTTCTACTATTTTCACTGAAAAAATAATCAATAGATACATTAGCCGAAACCATTACAATGATACAATTTGTCTTCGATGGAGAGTTTATTTTATAACCAAAATACTAACTATTCTTACTGAAAAATGGATATAATGTTTGTGTCTTTATAATATTATAGATGCAAATGATTGGATGAATGAAGGTTTTTTAATGATTCGCGCCAGAACAGCTGAATGGATTTGAGTGCAATTTGGTATGTAGATAGATAAGGCGCTGGAATAACACAGGTAAAATTTCATCACAATCATTGTCATCCATCACCCGGCTGAAACTGCCAGGAGCAGCTACTGTAGGTATATATCTGTTACTGTTCAATGCTGAAACTGCTGGACAATTTCGTTAGGTAGGTTACCTTAATTATGTATTTATATATTATTATACTTTGGTTTGATATGTTGGTACAGTGGTATTATAAAAAGAAACCTGTATTTTTATCACCACCACATTACCACACATAGGGTTCGTGGATAGTAATTTTCAATGCGGACAGAGCAGCAAGACCCACTCATTCACTAGAATGAATGAAGGTCAACCAGGCTCAGTGAAAGCATAACTACATATTTCTAAGTATGGTAAGGAACATCGAATCCTCTCGTATGATAAATGATTGATTTTACCAGACTGCCAGATGAGGGTTATACTTTTATAGTATGTACATATATACTTATGTAATTAATATTCTTAGAATCATCTTACAGCCTGTATGAATAAATTGACATTAAAATATGTATATATGATGGACTAGCTGCTCTCTGCGGTTTCACCTGCGCGGTGATGGATGATAATAATGATAATGAATCTTATATAGCCTATGTTACTCAGGGTGAATGTAGCTTTCCAATGGTGAAAGAATTTTTGAATTCGGCCTAGTACTTATTGAGCCAATTCGTTACAAACATACATACAAATCTTTCCTCTTTTGAATATTAGTATGCCTGTTATCACAGGCAAAGATTGTAATCTATTCACATATACATATTACCTATTTCTAGTAGTCACGCTATAACTTGAGAATGGATGGAACAATCTCGCTCATTCTTTTTTTGTTGTGTTAATTATTGTAAGGAGGGGTTTATGAAAGAAAAACCACGATAAGATGTGAGGATATGGCGAGGCCGAAGGCCAAACCTACTCCGCGAACGTTGTCGCGGGCAGTCACTAGTATATATGTATATAAAAAAGAACCCCTATTTCTCCTGGTCACGCTATTGTTAAAATAACTTGAAGAATTAATGTAAGAATCTCGCTAATTCTTATTTGTTGTGATTATTATTGTCAGGAGAAGGTTCTTATGAAAGAAAAATTAGGAAAAGACGGGAGAGATTATGGCGAGGCCGAAGCCCGAGCCTACTACGTGAATGAAGTCGCGGGCAGTCGCTAGTCTATATAACATAAAAATTAAACCCTATTTCTCCTGGTCAAGCTATAACTTGAGAATGGATGTAAGAATCTCGCTAATTCTTTTTTGTTGTGATTATTATTGTCAGAAGGTCCTTATGAAAGAAAAACTAGGAGATGGTAGCCTACTACGCGAACGAAGTCGCGGGCAGTCACTAGTTATGGATAAATGGTAGATTAAGTAGTATATCTCTATCTTATACATTTACTCTGTCATATTTTATTTTCACTGCAAAACTTCTGAACATATATTTACTAGTGGCGCCCTGCGGTTTCACCTGCACGGTGATGGATAATGATGATGAAAAGTATCCTATGTGTTAATCCAGCGCCTTATCTACCTCCATACAAAGTTTCATCAATATTGACCCAGCTAGCTGTTTGAACTTGAAAGAGTAACAAACATACAAACTTTACATGTTTATTATATTTATGATGATTTATATGACATTTAGAATATTTGATTCTGGAATAGAACATCAGGTACATCTTCATCATGCAAGTAAAACTGCATAGTGCAGCTAATAGATATAAGAATACCTAAGTTTTATATAATACCTATGTAAGAACAGTGTACTATCATAATAAATGAGTTTAAACTATGCAAACATTAGATTGTTGAGCAAAGAAAGAATCCATATCAAAATATATATAGGTATAGGGTAATAGGTGTACATAAGATTGTGAGTTCTTACCAGATTTCTTCCCTTTCTCATCACCCTTGCGTTCAATCATAGAAGCTACAGTCTTTTTAGACTTCTGCGAGTCTTCAAATGTTTTCATTGCTTTTGGAATCTTAGCTTGCAACTTAGCTGAAACACAACATGCCTTATACACAGAACAGTAATTATATAAGACATTAAGTTTTAGAATTAGTTTTTGTTATAATTTCTTCTTTGTCTTACATGATGACTTATATCTCATTATTATATAGACTTATATATTATACCTATCTCAGCTAAGCGGTGTGATATATGATTACAAGGATGAATGTATTTTTGTGAATTATTTATGGTTTCTTTGGAACAGTAAAATTTCTTTTACACATCACCCAGGTCTATAACTTACATTATTAATAAATACATGTGTAATAAAGTAAATTAAAAAGAATTAAAGTAGGTACATGGTAAGTAGTATCTTATTGATATGTTTTGTATGAAGTAAAGTACAATAGGTATAGCTTTCTACAAAGCATAGAAAATAATTAAAAACTAAAATATGTCTTAATTTTGTTCTTACCCCAATGTTCAGAATCCTGCAATATTTTGTCAAAAGACGATCTAAAATCAAAGTCCATGATATGATTACTGCTTTGTAGTTCATTCTTGTACTTGTCCCTAAATTCCAGGTGGATATCATTGAGGAATTTGTCAATGTATGATAACTGCAAGATGCGCTGGTATGCAACCACAAATACCAGCTCAAACTCATTGTCGAGCTTGTATTGTAACGTTAGAGCGTTATGATTAAACGAGTTGTTCCCTGTACGCTCCTGAAATTAGGAAATAAATGTTTATAAGATGATAAATCGCCATAAACTTTAAAATCCATAACATTCTAGCAGGTTACCTTCACCTACTTGCTATTACTTATTTTAACGCAAGAATTTGTGGTGATTGAATTGATTGACTATATAATCTGAACACGTGTCTGAATTTTAAATTAAATTAGGAACATAATAGCCAGGGGCTCTCCCAGTTGCAAAATACTCACTTGAAGGATTACACTGCGAATTAATGCGTTTACTGAAGGCGAGAATATATCACTTGTACCCTGGAAACACCATAGCACTATGCCTCCTTTACTGAAGATGCTGAATAAGTCTAACATTTTGGTAGCGTTTCAATGTTGTCTAATTTCTAAGATAATTTCGAACAGATGTTTCGTTCTCACACTGCGTAGTGGCGAAGTTTCTCAAATCAAGAGTCAATTTGACGGATAATTGACAACTCACCTGACATGACAACCATAGATAAATCAGACAACACAATTTTGATTGCGTTCAAGTAAAGATAATAAAAAACCATTCGTTACACTTGTATAGTACGGCCGACGGATCAATGCCGTTCTGAAGTAGTGTGTAGATTTATTTTTATTTATTTATTTATTTCAACTAGAACGGTTATGTACACCACTTACAGTAATGATAAAACAAAACTAACTTAAAACTCATTACAAAATGTCAAAATACAAAACAAATGTCAATTAAAATATCAATGTCAGAATAATACAATAATTATACCATCGCTTCGCAGAGCGTCAAACATTCAGCTAAAATGTCGTTCAAGGCATCATTAAAGACGTCACGCTCTCGATTGTTGTCTACAAGAGCATTGAGCGCGTTAAGGGATCGCGGTATCGGTGACACGGCGTGAGCGACTGTCCTACAGCTTGGAACCACAAACAGTTTATGTTTCCTCGCCGAAAGATAGTTGCCAGGAACATACAGTCGACACAACTGATCACTAAGATCTGGAGCGTCTATCTTGCCATGCAGAACTTTGCACATTATGGCTAGCTGATCATAAGATCTTCGGACTTTTAGCGAATTGTACCCCAGGCTGCCGAGCAGAAATTTAGTGGGGTACGTGTAAGGGTAATAACCATAACGTACGCTTAAATAAGTACCTGAGAAATGCCTTTTGAACTTTCTCCATCACAAGGGTATAGTTGTCCTCATGAGGATGCCATACACAAGCACTAGCCTCTAGCTTACTTCGCACCAAAGCATTATATATAAGCTTAATCACATCAATATTTTGAAAATCTCGAGAGTTCCGAAGCACAAAACCTAGCCGTTCGGTACGACTCAAAATTTGGCAATTGTGGTAATATGGTCGTTAAAAGTGAGCTTTCGATCAAAGGTAACACCCAGATCTTTTATTAATGTTGCCCGTGCGATAACATTTTGGCCCAACTTGTAATGAAATTCTATTGGGTTCTGTTTTCGACCGAAAGTCACTTTTGAGGAGTTGAAATCCATTCCATTTTCCACACTCCCCAGGTAGCAGACCGATGACGTAAAACGAAAAGTGACGTTGCACAGACATCCATTTAAAGTAAATTAAGGTTGGTACGTCTTTGGACACAAATTAGACGTCTTCACTACGTCTTAAAATAGTATAATAATATCATATAGAGACCTTCTATGTGAACACGTCTATATGAAGTCAATAAGACGTCATATCATTAGTGCCTACAAAAATTCCAAATCCTAACGTCATCTTTCAATTGACCAATGGAAGACATCTGGTCAAAGACGTCCTTTTTAAGTCGTAAAGACGTCATGTTAGTCGAAACCGTAGCTCAAAATTTTTGAACTAGATGGCGTGACTAATTTGCAAGGTAATTCTACATCGCGCAAGCGTTTGTCGCATGTGATTCGTGTGTTCTCGCCTAAGCTCGGTTTTTGTTAATAAATTCACCCTATGGTTGCAATATTTATACTAAAACACGAAAGTATAAATATATAGAATGCTTATTGAATGACTGAACAAACAGTAATTTGATAAATATTCTAATGGCAAATATTTAAGATGTAGGTCTTAAATTTATTATAAGAATAAATACTTAAGCAAAAGTTTATATTGTATTTTTTAAATCAATTTTTATATTGCAGATTTATTAGTTTCTTTCTTCAACACCATCCTGAGGGCACAGTACGTCGGAACGACGTCTTTGTAAATAACAAAGCCACGTTGTTTTGACGTGCACATAAACGTCATATTACCCTCCACAAAGACGTATTTTTGCAGCCCCCAATTATATCTATATAAATCTATCTCATAGGTCTTCAAGACGTTATTGAAGTCGTCCCCCAGGCGTCTTTTTTCAGACACTGAGGACGTTATAAGGATGTGACATATTGGAGTCATTTTAGGGGTTCTTTAAGGTCAATTTTGGGACGTCAAAAGGTCATATACTGACGTAAATTGGACGCCTTTACGACCAGTTTTTGCTACCTGGGATCCATCGATAGACCAGATCTATATATCGCTGTAACGTCAAGCAGTCCTCCACTGTTTTAATTTCCCGGAATAGTTTCAGATCATCAGCATAATTATAAGAGACATTTCGAGTGCTTGACGACCGTGGGAAGGTCGTTAATCATGAGTACAAACAACAGAGGTCCCAAAATTGATCCTTGACTTACCCCGGAACGCGTGTGATAGGGTCGTGACTCATAAAGACCGAGACGAACATATTGCTGGCGGTCGCGAAGGTAGTCGGCGATAAAACGCAGAAGGCCTGGAGCAAAGCCCAAGGCGCTAAGTTTTGCCAACAGTTAGTCGTTGTTGATCCTATCAAACGCTTTCCGAAAGTCAAAATAAAGGACATCTACTTGTACTCTACGATTGAGGTTGGTGGATATATAGTCTACAAGTGTCAAGAGGTTGGTATTTACCGATCTTTAACTTCTAAACCCGTGCTGCTCGTTACACAATAATGGATCAACTTGTTTATACAATTTTTTGTGTAATATTCGCTCAAAAACCTTTGTTACAGTCGATAATATAGCAATCGGGCGATATTCCTCAACCAACGTTTTATTCGAACTCTTTGGGATTGGGGTATCCCGTGAAAGCGTCCATTGGGGTGGCATAGATTCCATTTTTTAATGAAAGGTTAAATAAATGACACAACGGATAAATCAAGAATGCCTTTCCTTACTTAAGAAACCATGGAGGTATGCAATCAGGTCCAATAGAACTGCTGGAGTTGAGATTTTTGATCCCAGCAGCCACCTCCCAAGGTACCGCCAGAGATGTAAGGTCAACAATACTGTCCAATTTTACATTGTACTAGTAAGCTCATAAGGTGAACAAATCTGTTCTCGAGGACTTGTGGTTCGTTTTTGCATTATATTGTTGTTGTCTTGCTTTTTCGATCGGTAAAATGTATGAGACGAAGAGAGCTAGATATATGTTCTTCCTATAAAATCCAAAACCGGACCATGAAAAAAAAAATGTTTGTGTTCCAAGTCGGCCTATAGAGTACCTAAGTACGTGCAGCTTGTCAGTGTGCGAAGATAATTGTTTGACATAAATTGAATAAAAAATAATGGAAGTGGAAAAGTAATGAGGAGGTTAGCTAATTGTTATTTTTATTATTATAAAATATGAATTTTTACAATTTCAATATCTTTTATAAAGAATTTCGTTTATTCTCAGACATTATATTCAAATATGAAACGTAACGGTTTTGTTCGTAAACATAACTTAGTGCTAGAAATTCAATATGTTATCTTATAAAACATACAAATAGTGCAGGATAATAATGTAAAACATAGTTTATTCTGTTTATCACTTTTTATTTCACGTATAAGTAATGAACCGTTTTGAAACAATCGGTATTTATGTAGTTGTTGCGAAAAAAAAGCGAAATCCGCCATTTTGATTTTGAGTATAATGATGAGTTAAAGTTGATGAGGATAAGAGGACATTTTGCTCAATCGATATAACATACAAGTCATAAGCCTTTGAGACACGGGTTTTCAGCTCAGCCCTTAAGTTGGAGAATAATTCGTAGGTTTCTCTAGACTTTGTACGCTTCCACCTGCGATGAAGCTCTAGTTTAAATTTGATGTCATCAATAATATCTTTTGTAAACCACACTGGATACCGCGATCCCCCACTACAGGTGCGATTCTTCTTAGGTATACATGCGTCAAAAATGTTGTAAAGAATAGTAGATGGCTGCGCACAAGCGTATTTAGGGTCTCAACCGACGTAAGTGGCGGGGCGCGGGGCGGGCTAGTGATGTGGCCCCTTTTTGCAAGGTGCTTAGTTGAGCAGTTTCCTGCAACTATACGATCGTGGAAAAGGGTGTTAGGATAGATACCTGGTCTCCAATTGGGATGTCGGATGAATCTGGAGCTGATGGGTAGAGGCGTCCTGAGTTCCTCTGTGGAGGCGTCTTGCTGTGGACGTCGTGCTGAAGGGGGTGACGAACTGTTCACTGTAGTTCACTGTAGTTATAATGTTTGTATCGTCTTATGGATGCACTGGTTCACGCACTCGCGTACGCGTATTTCTACGTCGGTAAAAGTTGGGGGCGGATCCGGGTCGTAGCGAAACGCGGCGGCGCAGAGCGGGTCTCGGAATTTAGGCGTGCGCGCGAGCTGAATGTGTCTGGGTCACTGGTAAATGCGGGGCTGATTTGAGCTGATGATGTGTGCGGCCGTGCCTGCATACACTAGAGATCACTGTGGGCTGACGCGTAACGCGAAGGGTTTATGATGGCGGTTCCCATGCGGTCGCGACGCGGAAGCGGAGCGGTATACGTCCGCTAGCTTCGACTCTAAAACGGTGACTGACTTTCGTGCGAGAGACGTTTACCGCTTGCCCGGCCGGCGATCATCTTATCGCGCGGGGGCGGCGGGATGCGCGCGGGGCTCTTGAAGTGACGTCGCGCTTTAGCGCGAACATATTCCCTACGCGGTGAAGGTGTGGTGTGGTGGTCAATCGACAGTCAGGTGGGCGATCGTGAGTTCCACCACTCGGGTGACGTCATCCCTTCATGGGTTCGTTTTGTGGCTCATGCGCCAGTGTAGAGGCGGCACCTGGTCGTCCACTATCAGTACCAGTTCCCCGACTTGAGGTGGGCTGGATCGGGGAGTCCGTTTGGAGCGGGTTTGGATGGTGTGCAGGTAGGGTTTGGACCAGGATCGCCAAAAGTGTTGGGATAAGGGTAGGACGAGCTTGAACCTTTTTGTGTGCAGAAATGGCTCGTCCTCCTACCGAATACTCAGGTAGGGCATTGAGCTGACGTTTTAAAAGGACATGACCCGCGGTGAGTAATTCAAATTCCGCGGGGTCAAAAGAGAGTGGGCTGAGAGGGCGTGCATTGAGCATGGCTGCAATGCGCGCTAAAAGAGCTGAAAGTGTAGGTGCGATATTGTCATTATTGGTTGCAAGAAAGTCTTGTATTTCCCTAAGTTCATTTCTAGCGCCTACATAAATTGTACCGTAATCATATCTAAATAACGTTGTGACTTTGCTGAATACGAGCTGAACAATCACGCGGTCGGCGGGTAAGTCGGCCATGTACGGAGCCTTGGGTTTAGCGCGGAAACGTAAACAATGTATACATTTGTATACTCGATGTCGCATTACGCGACGAGCTGATAACGTCCAGAATTGCTGGCGTAAGGGTGAGTGCAGAATGTCAGCGCCTGGCTGACTTAAGGTGTTTGCGACGACAGTTTGTCGTCGTGTGATGCTGTGCTGAATAATTGTAGGCAGGTAAAATTTGTGCTGATTAGCTATGAGCTGAGCTGATATGTGCTGATTCTTTGTAGGCTGAGTCGGTATGTGCTGAATGTGCCGTCCTAGTCATTGCCTAGGCGGCGGTGAAGAACGCGAGGTAGTGCGCGGTGGAGTACGACGGGAGTACACCATCTGGCCCGTATTAGGTGAGGGACGGCGTCGTGGTACCTCGCGCTGTTGTACCGGCAATAAGCGCACTGGTGGTGCGTAGTATCGGGTACATACCCGTAGCTTGTGACCCTTTACATTACACCATGGGTAGCAATGGTTGTCACCATAGCGAGGTTGCGCGTTCGATCCCTGTTTGGGTCTTGGTGCAGAGCAGAAAGGTCGTGAGTTCGAATCCTCCAAATAGCGCGGAGGTTGCGGGTTCGAAACCTGCTGAAGTGGGGGCGAGAAGCGCACGGGTATAGGCGCGGAGCTGAAAGGTTGTAGGTTCGAAACCTGCGTATAGCACAGAGGCTGTGGGTTCGATACCTTCGCAGGTGGGGGCGAGAAGCGCGCGGGTATAGTCGCTGAGCTGAGAGGTTGCAGCTTCGAAACCTGCGCATAGTGCGGTGTCTGCAGGTTCGATACCTGCTGAGCTGATGGTGAGAAGCGCGAATTAAGTTCTCCACTGGGACTTTACTCAAAAAAAACTAATTTATTTGAATAACAGAGTAACAGTGTAATCGACAGTAAAATAATAATTAAATTAATTTACAAAATTTGGATCTTATATACTAGTAATAATGTAGAGTCAGCATCTCCCCTCCGCATTGCTTGACCTACTTGGTTGTTGCTGATGTTGTGCTGTGTTTCTGTTGACGAAGCATATTTGGGTATATTGGGGTTCCTTAACTCCTCCCTCCCCAAGAGAGAAATTATCCGAAGATGACGTAGGCGGCTTCGGAGAATTTTGACAAATAATCTTATATTTAAGTTTAAATATTATAAAAAGTATTCCTACAATTGTTACGATAGCATACAAACAGAGGGTCCCTATACTTATACTATAAGTCACTACACTTTGTTCTACTTCGTCACTATAACTAAGTTTAGCACTTTGGAGTAGTTCTCTTATGTCACTAAGATCCACGTTTCTTAAATCCATCTTCTTGGTGCTTGTTTTTATGTTTAATTGTAGCTCCGGCGTCTGAATGACTGGCAGTTGGAGACTGTCGTCAGTTGTATTTGTTGATGCGTTTATGTATATATCTCCCATTTGTATTTCGCAATGCTGACTTGGTGTTAAAATGTGTGTGCCTTGAATATTGTGCTTGTAGACTTCGTTATTGCAGTTTTCAGTTATAATCACACTTTCTTCTGAATACACTAGCCAGTTATTGTTAGTGATCTTCTGTATCCTAAGTTTCTCTATATTTACTTGGTTCCTCGCGCATTGGCTATAATTATTTTTTAGTAACATGATCTGTTCGATGCAAGTTTCAGTTGGGTATTGGACTAAGTGGTCTTCGCCGCAGATGAATCTGTTGTCTTCTATCTCGTCACATGCTTTCGCTACGGGCCTGTATTTCAATCTATTCACCATTAGGTAGGGATATTTAGGAATGATGACAAAGGTATTATGGGGTTTGTATATGGGAATGGGGATAACCTTGTAGTAATTATATGTTTCGGTGTCTATCAAAGGGATTTCTAGCACAAAAACTAATTTACTACTATCTATGTATGATTTTAGTACAATACTACGTTCTAATTTTAGCAAGTTTTCTTTTATTACAGGGTAAATAGTTCTAGCATGTTTACTTATTACTACTAAGGAGTTGTATAACTCAGTGCTATTAATAATTGTTTGGTGCAGTACATGTAGCTTACTAAATGCTATTGCTGTCTCTACTTCTTGAATATATTCATGACAAGTACGAAAGTTATTAAGGGTCTGGTATAAGGAATTCATAAAGTGTATTAATTTGTTAAACTTAGACTCGTTTTGTATAATTGTTTCCACTTCATTGGTTTTTAGGTCTAAATTTTTTACGTTGGAATTTATTATATCAGAAGCATTTACTAATTTATCGAAAGCCCTTTCCATTGATGAAACCTTACGTTCGACCAAATGTTCTTTATTTTGTAACATCATTATCTCGTTATTATACTTAATTGCATCTTTCTCATCTAAATTACCTGATATAGCTTTTACTAATGATCCTAAGGGACTAAAAATTGCTCGTTTACTACGAAGCTTAGTGGGTAAGATTTGAAATAACCTTTCCGACGTTGTGTTAACTAGATATTGTATCTGGTTTTCTATTCCTGATAATTCGTAACCTAATTTATTAGCGTTAATCAAATCTCTTAGTTTATTAAACTCATCTATGTTATTTTTTATTTGTAATTCTATTGATCCTAAATCTAATGTTTTAAATATAGTCCAAAAGCTATTCTTCTTCACTGCTACTCTAGTTGCCCTTTTGTTAAGTTCTACAGGAAGAATATTACGTTGAATTTCGCCAGTTACTTTAGCCTTTTCGTATCTAGGCTTTTCCTTGGCTTTCCTCGTCCTAGTGTTCTTCATAAAAATCTCATCTCCTGTTTTAATTGTAGGTGGTTCTTCACCGCCTCTCTTATCCTTAACCTTAATCTTATCAATTATTAGTTTTTCTGCAATATATTCATAGAGTATTTTAAGGCGCTTTCTATGGTCTAATAGTAGTTTTTGCATCAGGTTTTTCTCCCTATCTATGTTAAAAACGTTACCTGAATCAGTTTGACCAAACACTATTTCGAAGGGTGTATAATCAGTTGCTGAGTGAATCGTATTGTTATACGCCATAATGGCGTATGTCATGACACCGGCTGCATCTAGTTCGCTCTTGTTATATTTAGCCAAACGGTATATCTCTATAATTGTTGAATGAAACCTTTCGACTATTGCCATTGAACTAGGATTATTAGGGGTCCCTATGTGCAAGTCAATTTTATATAGATTTAACATTTCTTTAATCAATGCATTATTAAATTCCGTTCCTGAATCGCAGTTAATTTTCTGAGGTAATCCGTACATACTAAAATATTTAATTAATGCTCTAACTATTTCTGGTGTGCTTCTATTTGGTACTTCGATAGCTTGTCCTAACTTACTAAACGAATCTACAATTGTTAAATAATATTTTCCTTCTATAAATAACAGGTCCATAAAAGCTTCTTGAAAAGGAGCATCTCTACTTTGTGTCAACTGTATCTGTGGTTTAAGCAGTTTCCTATCATACTTCATTTTCTTACATTGTTCACATGAGTTTATAATAGCGGTGATAGTCTCTTTCATGTTAGGCCACCAATAGTCTCTTTTAAGTTTTGCCAAAGTTTCCCTAATGCCTCTATGACATGTTTTACCGTCGTGATACTTCATAATAACGTCTCTTTGGTCATCTTCTGCCTCTGTTAAGTTAATGGTTCTCTCTGTACATTCAATTAACTTTACTGAGCCCTTTTTGAACAAGGTAATAACGACACGTGAAAAAATTTCTCTGAATATAGGGTGTTCGAAATATATAAAATATTTGTTTTTAGGGTCTATATATTCTTTTAAGAAATCTTTAACTAATTTTTCGCTAGTTGTAGGCATGTGAACTTCTAAAATTTTCTGTTTATTATTTGAAATGTCTTTTACTGATAATTGATTCTTTAGCCATGAGTGAATTAATAATTGTTTTGGTTTCGTATCGATTGCCTCTTTCAAGATGGGAATACCGTCATGTTCCCTATTTGAGACTGAGTTTGCTGTTGCTCCATCGTCGGAATCAGGAAGTTCTATGGTTTCCATTAAAGGTTATGTGTCTCTAGTATCGTTATTTAATTCTTCTAATATTCCCTGCATACGATCGTCTCTATCATCTATATTTACAAGTATTGAATCGATATCGTCATCAATCACGTTAATCTTTATTCGCGATAAGGCATCTGCATTTGTGTTTTGCTGCCCTTTTTTATAACGGATTTCAAAATCATATTCTTCCAACCGTAATCGCCATCGCGTTAACTTGCTGTTGGGTTCCTTAAGTGAATACAGCCATGCCAATGGTCGATGGTCTGTATAGATAATGAATTTATTACCGTAGAGGTATGGTCTGAAGTGCTTTACTGCCCATATTACGGCTAACAATTCCTTTTCAATGGTACTATATTTAGCTTCTGTATCGCTGAGCGTTCTACTGGCATAAGCTACTGGCTTGTCTGATCCTATGCTACCCTGTGAAAACACGGCTCCGATTGCAAAGTTAGATGCGTCAGTGGTTAAGATGAAACCTTTACTGAATTCGGGGAATTGTAACAAAGGTGCGTTGGTTAAAAGCTTTTTACAAGTTTCGAAGCTTTCCTTGTATTCGTCGTTGATGATTATTTTACGGCCTTTTTTTAAACATGCTGTTAAAGGTCTTGTTATTTTGGCGAAGTCCTTAATGAATTTCCTATAATATCCTATAAGGCCTAAGAAGCTTTTGATCTGCGTTGCCGTTTCTGGTATAGGATATTTTAAGACGGCGTCGATCTTATCATCGTTGGGCTTTAAGCCTTCATTTGTGATTGTGTGGCCTAGATAAAGTACTTCTTTTCGGAGAAAATGTGATTTGTCCAGTTGGACTTTCAAATTAGTTTGGCGGAAACGATCAAAAACGCCTCTAAGTTTCTCTATGTGATCAGGCAAGTTCTTTGAGAATATTATGACGTCATCAAGATATATTAGGCAATGTAAGCCTTGTAGACCTCTCAGAAGGTTATCCATTGCTCGTTGAAACGTCGCTGGTGCCGTTTTTAGCCCAAATGGCATCCTATTGAACTCATAATGTCCAGAGGGAGTAGAAAATGCAGTTTTAGCTCTGTCCTCCTCCTGGACTTCGATTTGGTGGTACCCACTAGCTAAATCAAGGGTTGTGAAATAAGTACTCTTCCCTAGCATGTCAAATAAATCGTTAATATTTGGTAAAGGGTACTTGTCGTCGGTAGTAATGTCGTTTAACCGTCTATAGTCTACGACCATTCTCCACTTTTGTTGTCCCGACGCGTCAGCTTTTTTTGGAACTAAATGCACAGGGGCACTCCAGGGCGAATGTGATTCCTGGATGATATTATCCTGTAGCATTTTTTCTACTTGATTTCTTATCTCTCTGGATTGTACCGGTGGTAATCTATGGGGCTTTATATTTATTGGGTCCTCGTTCTTTGTCCTTATTGCGTGTTTAACTTGGTTAGTAAAGGATAACGGGACCCCCTCACAGTAAAAAATATCTCTATACTCCTTACAAATTTCTTCGATAGTTTTACGCTCTTCCTGGTTCATATGGTCTAATTTTAGTTTTGATAGGTTCTGGGTTAACAAAGTATCTAGCGTCTTATCATCTTCTGTGAAGTTAACTTTAACTGATGGGTTATGTTGGTACGGCTCTACTTTAAAAGGTGCTGTTACCGTTAAAACTTTATGCTCCTCGGTATAATTTTGAATGACCGTGGAGGCATATCCATTTATGCATAACACTACTGCGGCGGGCATTCGAATCCCTTCCGTAAACACTTTAAAATCTAAAATAGCTTCTCCGTTCAGTAAATTAACTGGAAGTTTTACTCTTAGTTCGCTGCGAGGGGGTAAATTGTATACCTCTCTCGTGGGCGGTGAGTATATTATTGGAATATTTGTAGTTTCCAAATGTAGTATTTGGTGTTCCATATGAATTTTTGCTCGTAATTGTTTAAGCAAATCACTACCTATCAAACCATCGTACCTATCATCTACGCTATACACATAAAATTTATACAGTTCTTTGCACATAAAAGACGGTGGTAATGGGATACGTGCCGTTTCATTATTGGTGAGGCGAAAGGCGACTGACCTGTGGGTTTCCTAAGACAGCAGCCTGGGTGCGTGGTCAGTGAGCTCGTTGTGTGGTTTCGTCCTCAGAGGTTTCTCAGCTCAAATCCATAGGGTCTTCGTCCAGTTGTTTCCTCTCCTCGCCGACTTCCTCGTCCGGCACGCGCACGGTGAAGCAGGCTTCCAGGTGGTAGCACCCACCAGGTAAATATCCAAAGAGTTCGTACAAATAAGCACTCGGACCGACCGACGGCACTGGTCTTTGTGACGAGAGGCTCCGCGATGGTCACTCCAACTTGATGGAGAAAATAAAATGGCGATATACGCGCTCGCGCACCTTGTGCTGGACTCGGGCGGTCCAGAAGACAGAGGATGCGCACTCTCGAGCGGATACGTGTGTCGCGCTCAATGGCTTGTCTACCACTCAACTGACGTCGGAAGGAATACCAACACAGCGGAAACATCCGAATGCATCGCAATTCTACCAACACCAACATACTCGTTAAAGTCTAGTTTGTTTGTGCATGGTCACGTGACAGTATCAATGCGCTAAGCGCGCGAACTCCAAAGTGATTGTAATTAAAGCACGGAAAGTATATTAAACATTATATAAGAAACTGGCTCTGTACGAACCATACCGCTCACCTTAAAAGAAGGTAACTTCTTTTAACCTAACTACTCACTACATTTACTACAATCACTACTCAATAAGCTCAACTCTAACTAAAACTTAATAAAACTAAGTGGTAGGCACTTATAAGAAAAAGGTACCTAACCTTTGTACCTACATCAACTACTCAATGGGAAGCTTACAAACCTTTGCAACTGCACGTTTGTATAATGATTTGCCGGCTTGTAAGGTCACTACTCTAACTTTATTATCGGTACCGGGATGAAGGGCATGTACACGAGCTAACTTCCACCTTAGAGGAGGAAGGTTATCATCGCACATAACGACAATATCGCCTACACGGATGGGAGCTCCGATATCCGTGTACCATTTGCTACGTTGTTGAATCTCATGTAAGTACTCGCGGCTCCATCGCTTCCAAAAATGTTGAATACATTGTTGTACCCATCGCCACCTAGGCAGCCTATCGGGGTTCGAGTCCGTTAGAGGAACATCCGGAAGGGCCGTCAAAGGACCGCCTACTAAAAAATGGGCCGGAGTTAAGGGCAGCGGATCAGCTGCGTCTGCACTCAGAACACAGAGCGGCCGCGAGTTGATCACGGCTTCGATTTGACACAGTAATGTGTGCATCTCGTCATAAGTCTGTACTCGCGTACCTACAACACGATAAAGGTGTCTCTTGGCTCCCTTCACCCACGTCTCATGCAAGGCTCCCATGTGAGGTGAGGTTCCTGGTTGGAAATGCCAGGTGATGCCCTGTTGCAGGGTTTGAGAATTCAACGAAGCTTGAACTGAATCGTTTCTCAAAAACTCGTACAACTCTCGTAAGTAATTGTTACACCCAACAAAGTTTCTCCCGCCATCAGAATATAGATCGGTAATTAGGCCTCTGCGGGAGGTGAATCGCCGCAAGGCCGCCAGAAATCCCTCCGTTGTACAATCGCTCACTAATTCAATGTGTACCGCCTTAACACTCATATCTACAAAAATAGCAACCCATGCTTTAATGACCTTAGCATTTCTAACTTTATTAGCTCGCACAAAGAAGGGTCCAGCATAGTCCACGGTCGTCCGTACAAAAAGACGTTGTGGTTGAACTCGCACGGCGGGCATCGGTGCCATAGCGGGGCGCGACGGGACCGGCCGCGCACGGAAGCAGCGTACACAGAGGAATATCTGTTTACGTATAATGTCTCGACTCGATAAGATCCAATACTTACGGAAGAGTAGGTATTGAACAGTTTGAGTACCGGCATGTAGGTGCATAACATGGGCATCGTCAATAATTAAACTAGTTAAACGATGTTTTTTAGGTAAAATCAGCTGATGTTTCGACTCGTAAGGAAGTAACGATTTGTGTAAACGTCCTCCGACACGTAAGAACTTCGACTCATCAATGAATGGATCAAGACGTTTCAGTTGATTTGTTGGTCGTTGACCTCTCGATATGTTTTGAAAGTCCTCTTGAAAAACTCGATGTTGTACCAAATAGATCAATCTGTTTAGAGAAAAGTTATACTCGTGGACTGTTATGTACTTTGGATGAGAACATTTATCATTCTTAACTCGCGATTTTAGTATATGGTAAAACCGAAACAAATAGGATGTGACTCGAACTAATTTACCTAAAGTTGAATATTTATCAATAATCTCAATTTCTTCTACTTGAGTTGCGGGTAACGACACGATAGGTACATTGCGTTTCTCCTCGATCGTACTAGGGATGTGCTTCGATTTAGGCCACGCAGTGGGTTCCTCGCGAAGCCACGGTGGACCGTGAAACCATAAATCATTCTTTAAGAATTGCGAAGGTAATTGACCTCTAGAAGGCGCGTCACTCGGATTAAGGGCCGATGGGACGTACCCGAAACGACAGTTTGGAATTCTAGTAAGAATCTCACTTGTTCGATTGGAAACAAACGTCTTCCACTCATACGGCGGTGATCGAAGCCACGCCAGCACTACGGACGAGTCCGACCACGCGTATGACTCATCAATACGGACATGGTCGCGGTAGGTATTTTGCACCTTCTCGATGAGCCTAGATAACAACACGGCTGCCATAAGCTCAAGACGAGGTATGGACAGACACGGTGATATCGGGGCGACTCGCGTTTTCGCGAGGATAAGGAATGTCCGAACCAGTTTTGTGTCATCGTCTGTAAGACGGACGTACACGCATCCGGCCAGAGCACGCTCACTAGCGTCACAGAAACCGTGAATCTGAACACTGTTCAACGGAAAAAATACCTGACGAGGTATTGACAACTGCGATAAGAGAGGTAGCTCTTGAACGAAGGCCGTCCAAGCATTAACAATATCGAGCGGAGGTCGTTCGTCCCACGAAACTCCCCGGATCCACAAAAGTTGCATGAGGCATTTGGCAAAGACCGTAACTGGTGAAATCCAACCCGTTGGATCATATATCTTTGCAATTTGTGAAAGAATAGTCCTCTTGGAAATGACATTTGAGGTACATGTCACACCAAATGTAAAATGGTCCGCTTGGGGCTTCCACTGAAGCCCTAAGACCTTAGTTTGGTTGTCCCTCTCCATGGGAGCGAAGAACACCTCCTCCTGCCGCTCACCATGAACAACTGGCGCCTGCACTGCGACAAGTAGTGCTGGCGAGTTGCTATGCCACTTATGTAACTCAAACCCGGCTGATTTACAAATACCTATCAACTCCTGTTGCAGTAATAATGCACTCTCCTCATCTCTTACAGTACAACACACATCATCGACAAACATTTGGTCCAACAAAACCTTGGACGCAAGTGGGAAAGACTCTGCTTCGTCTAGGGCCAACTGCCGCATAGTACGAAGCGCTAAGTACGGCGACGACGCTACTCCAAATGTTACCGTACACAAACGATAATCTCGTATAGGTTCGCTCGGCGAAGTGCGCCACAAAATTCTTTGAAGGTCGCGATCGGATTCCCGAACATTTATATTCAAATACATTTGCCTAATGTCGGCTAAAAGCGCGATATTATGCAATCGAAATTTTAAAAGAATGTCAACAATGTCCTGGTGAAGTTTTTGACCTGTCAAAAGGACGTCATTCAAAGAAGTACCGTTTGAACTGGGACATCCCGCATCAAACACGACACGAACGCGAGTAGTAGTAGATGACTCTTTAGTCACGCAGTGGTGAGGAATGTAGTATGTACTACCAGCAGATGGAGGGTCGATAACCGGCTCCATGTGCTTTAACACCAAATACTCCTGTAAACACGCATGATACTCTGCCTTGAGACTCGGGTTCCGCTCCAAACGATGCTCCAGTTTATGGAACCGAGCAAGGGCAATGTCACGTGACTCGCCGAGAGGAGGGGCATCAGGTTTACGGGGTAAAGCAACTGTATACCTCCCTCTGACGTCACGAGACTGTGTACTCTCGAAAATGGACTCGCATAGACGTTCCTCGGGGGTAAGTACCTTCACTTCAGGAACTGACTCAAGTTCCCAGAATTTTTTCAAGTCGTTTTCGCTGTCATCGGAAAATGAGCTAAAGCAAGCTTGAACTGGGGACGGAGTCGGAGAATCGAACGCTAGCTTTCCCAACAACACGTAGCCGAATACGCTATTGATAGCGATCGGTGAATCTGGACCTCCGGTGATTACGTTACCTAACAATACCTCTGATAAGATATCTGCTCCTAAGATCATATCAATCTGTTGAGGTAAGTAATACGAAGGATCCGCTAGTTTTAAATGTCGAATGTGGGGCCACCCGCAAGTAGGTAGCTGGACGTTCGGCATTTGTGAATGTGTGAGCTTTGGTAAAATCAGCGCGTCAATAGGTATTGACGGCTGCAGCTCATCTCTGGGTGTGACGTTAAAAGACACAGCCCCTCTCGGGCGAATGGGGGCATTATCCCCAATGCCAAATATTGGCGTATTGACGTGGCGCCGCTTGAGCCCTAACTTACGCGCGCTAGCTTCAGTTATAAACGTTGCCTGCGATCCGGTATCCAGCATGCACCGGACTGTTGACAACTTCTCCGAACCAACATATACATTGACGAGTACCGTCGCAAGCAATACCATCCTAGTGGGAACTGAGCGCGCAATGGACGACGTGCAATGTGTTTGTGCTGCTGCGCTCGCTATCGCGTTATTTTGAGATAGTGAGGACTCAATACATTTATCGGAAACTGACACACTCTTGTCACTCGGAACTTCATTTTTAGTTTTAAAGCAAATTGAAGTATGGTGATTTTTGGAACACGACCGACATACAAACTTCGAAGTACACTGTGACACAGTGTGCGACCTGCCTAAGCAATTAAAACATACATCTCTTTTCTTAATAAACTCGTAACGCTCATGGGGTGACCAACTCGTAAATTTACTACATTTCGGCAACGAATGTTGACCATCGCAACACAAACATTTGTTATCTCTGCTCTCAGGACGTGATGTTCGAGACTCGTTTGAACTCGGAGACTTATCAGTGTTCGAAGTGTGAACACTAAGCGTTGGGTACGTTTGTTTTTGATTCGCTGACGACACGTTACCGCGTGACTGAGGAATTTTCAAACTACCCACATTTTGATATTTTTTATCACCGGAATCGACAATTTCGCTCGCTACTAAATCCTTTTCTAAGAAATGAATCAACGACTCGACATTAGGTATCTCGGAAGGTTTATTTAATGACAATTCGAAACGTTTGCGAATGGAAGTGGGTATTTTACGTAGTAAAATGTGCAATAACAAGAAACTCCACTCTTTAGTGGGAAAACTCATGACTTCGAGTGCTTTGATATTTTCTAGATATACATTCAAAATATTACGCACACCTGCGGTAATACTTCTCTCAGAACACGACTCAACATCAAAAATGCGATCAAGATGTTTGGAAGCGATTGCTCGTTTGTTTGAATATCTAGATATTAAGATGTCTAATGCTACCGAATAGTTTTCATCCGTGATAGGTATCGACTTTATTAGGTTATATGGCTCATTTTTTAAGGTAAGGAGTAAATACCTAAACTTCTCTGACTCTGTGTAGCTCTCATGGTTATGTACCACTGAACGAAATAAATCATGGTACGAGGTCCACTCGGTGTTCTCGCCGGAAAATGATGGTAATGGTAAAACAGGCAATTTATTTATGTGACAATGACCATGATTAGATTGCATCGAACTATTTAGTAACACTGCTTTACTCATGCGCCTGCCCTCATCATCCTTTCGCTTAAGCTCGTCTAAATGACTTTGAATAGCGTAGTATTGATCATTAAACTTATTTCGAAAACTTAACTGCTCGTCTCGATCAAAGGTTTGCAATTTTAACAACGACTTCTCAATTTTAGTTTGTAATTTCATGAAATTCCTATGAATTTGTTGAATGTCTCTCGCTCTAATTCTAAATTGTTGCTCATCCTTCTCATGATACTCTAAAATACGTTTGACTTCGTCAAGTATAATTTCTCGCTCGTAAATATCTTGTTCCGCCATATTGTAGGCCGAGATCCGGCGCAATACAAAAATGGGCAAAAACAAGATGAAAACTCAATTAAAATATTGTCGGGATTTGTAAGATCGCAACGACAATACACGAAATAGACACGATAAACTCATACATAACATATATGTACGATTGCTCTAAAACTCACGGATATTTTTACCTAACAGCGGTATGACGACTTCATAGAATGCGACAAATATGATACAATGTGACGGAAAAACGTGACCACGGCACAGAAAACAACAGATCCGACTCGAACGGATCAAAATATGGTGAGGCGAAAGGCGACTGACCTGTGGGTTTCCTAAGACAGCAGCCTGGGTGCGTGGTCAGTGAGCTCGTTGTGTGGTTTCGTCCTCAGAGGTTTCTCAGCTCAAATCCATAGGGTCTTCGTCCAGTTGTTTCCTCTCCTCGCCGACTTCCTCGTCCGGCACGCGCACGGTGAAGCAGGCTTCCAGGTGGTAGCACCCACCAGGTAAATATCCAAAGAGTTCGTACAAATAAGCACTCGGACCGACCGACGGCACTGGTCTTTGTGACGAGAGGCTCCGCGATGGTCACTCCAACTTGATGGAGAAAATAAAATGGCGATATACGCGCTCGCGCACCTTGTGCTGGACTCGGGCGGTCCAGAAGACAGAGGATGCGCACTCTCGAGCGGATACGTGTGTCGCGCTCAATGGCTTGTCTACCACTCAACTGACGTCGGAAGGAATACCAACACAGCGGAAACATCCGAATGCATCGCAATTCTACCAACACCAACATACTCGTTAAAGTCTAGTTTGTTTGTGCATGGTCACGTGACAGTATCAATGCGCTAAGCGCGCGAACTCCAAAGTGATTGTAATTAAAGCACGGAAAGTATATTAAACATTATATAAGAAACTGGCTCTGTACGAACCAATTATGAACACTTGATGCGTGAGTGCTCACTACCTCAAATGGCTCATGCTGTATATAATTTTTAAAATACCTATTTGCAATATGCGGGCTAATGAACGATCTGACACTACCGGTATCTATCATAAAAACTGCATTGAGCTCTGGTATAATAATATGAGGCAAATTCAAACGCTTACTGAAATTAATTTCTATTTTCTCTCTAATGTTGAGGCCCTTATGCAAAAATTTTCGGCCCCAGAATCATCATTATTAAAGTGAGCATTATTATCATAATTATGTAGGTCATCGCGATCCGTGTAATTAATACGGCGTGAACTAGCTGTGCGCATTGTGGCGTCAGTGTTCGAGCCCGAAGGCGCTGGCGCAGCAAAAGGCGGCAGGCGCGGTTCGTTGTTCGCGTAATGCTGACTGGTTTGCGCATGGTACGGTGACCTAGTTACTTGTTGTCGCGGAATATTATTGCTTTGATAATTTGAATTATACGCTTGTCGAGAATTTCTAGATTGAAACAAGCTGTTTGGCGTAAACGAGTTATTTGGCGTATTATTCGGTGCAGGTGAACTCGCTATGTTTTGGGGTTGGTACCTTTGATTACTGAAATTGTTAGAGAAGTTCTGTCTAGGAGTTCTATTGAAATTACGGCGGTCATATGTTCTATTTTTAGCGTCGTAAACTTGTTGGAAGTTCTGCTCTTCTAACACAACTTTTAAAGCATCTTCTAAGGTAGAAATATTTCTTAAACGGACTAATCTCACTAAGTACGCTGGTAAGTTATAGAGAAAGATTTTTAGCGATGTATTATTGTAAATTACTTGTTTTGCCTGTCGTAAGGGTTCACTAGGAATACTTTCTGATAATTTAGCGTATAGTACACTTCTCATATGTTGGAGTCTATGGCAGAACTCTAAGTAACTTTCGTCTTTATTTATTTTAGCTGATTCCAATTCCATTGCCAGGCAGTCTTCTGTGCGCGGGTCGCCAAAGTGTTGGCTTAGTAGGGATTCTAACTCATCCCAAGAGGCTATGCTATCCCTTTCTCCTACTAAACTGGCTGCTTCCCCGGCTAACCTACTTGTTACTACGTGGAATAGGTACTCATTTTGGGCTGCACATCCCTTGAATTGGGATAGTACATATTTACACTTTTTTATAAATAGTGGCAGTATTCTAGTGTCGCCATTGAACACAGGGATAATGTTCACTATTTCCTGTGGTACACGTGTTAAGCTATCCATTTTACACGAAAATTAAATAAAGTGAAGAAAGACAGAAAAAAAAATCCTATAAATGGTTTAAAAATAACTAAAACTACTATGACTCTATGACTGTGCTTTAAGGCGTTTTCCAATCCCTAGTAATACACACAACATAAAATCAATACAAGGATCGGGCATGAAAAAAAAAGTTGCAAGGAAGGTGAAAAGATTTACTCACAATTTCGCTGCGATTTTCATGTCCTTTGAATTATTATTCCGATTGTTTGTTCCTGTGTTTGTCCAGAAAGGTCCTTAATACATTTATTTGTTCGTGGCTCCTTGCTAAACCGTTGAAACGGACGTCAATCGCTCCTTTGATGCTGAAAAGTGTAGCGATTGGCTGCAAAGATCCTGTCCTCAGCGCCAATTAAGTTCTCCACTGGGACTTTACTCAAAAAAAACTAATTTATTTGAATAACAGAGTAACAGTGTAATCGACAATAAAATAATAATTAAATTAATTTACAAAATTTGGATCTTATATACTAGTAATAATGTAGAGTCAGCATCTCCCCTCCGCATTGCTTGACCTACTTGGTTGTTGCTGATGTTGTGCTGTGTTTCTGTTGACGAAGCATATTTGGGTATATTGGGGTTCCTTAACTCGCGCGGGTATAGGCGCGGAGCTGAGAGGGTGCAGGTTCGAAACCTGCGCATAGCACTGTGACTGCGGGTTCGATACCTGCTGAGCTGACGGCGAAGGGCGCGCGGGTTGTGAGGTAAACCTTGGTAACTTAGTTAGGGGGATGACCGAGTTTACCGTATGTGGCGCAGTTTTTACATCGTCATTGGTAGTTGATGACCATGTTTTTTGTTCTAATTCTACAACGAGAATCTCGTAATAGGCGTCTATTGTCCTTTCATACTGCTCGATGTAGAATTTTTCCTGTTCGTCTGATAAATCGTCGGTGTCTAATATAATGTAATACGCCGTGTCGAATTTATCACGAGTCACTCTTACGCCAGATGCTCTGGCATCGAATTCTGGGCTATAATGCCTGGATTTGCTTGCCTTCAATGATAACGCTTCCAAATTAAGCTTAACAATAGCGATCTGTTCCTCCCTAAACCTGGCTACCTGTGATTTTGAAGGCATCGTTAACGTCGAAGGCGAAGTCAGGCACAAGGACGCAAGCAAAAATAAAAGGAAATAAAAATATTAAAATATTTAATCGTAGGTGAAATTCCGCACCTCCTTTTTCGGTAGTCGGTTAAAATAACGTCTAAATTAATAACGCGTGTACCAAACCTTATGTGAGCTGAGGGTTTAATTACTTAATTAATTATAATCCGTAAATTTCGTTATGTTATTTACGTAGATTCTGTACGGAACCCTAAGACGTTTGTGCTGATCTCTTAAATGTAAACAGTTAACTTTCATTAATTATTTCATGATAATCACGAGCACAAGTAGCTCTTCTAACAGTACTTAGTATAATTTTATAATTAAAATCAACAAGTACCTTTTTTTTTTTTTTTTTGTCGCAGAGAAAGATTTTAAACCCTGATCACTAGCTCCAGGGAGAGCTGGTGCGCGTGTGGGAGTCAACGCCAGACGGGCGGCATACCCACCAAAACTCTGCGGTGTTCCATCCTCATCGACTATTGAGGATGGAACACCGCAGAGTTTTGGTGGGTAGGCGTAGGTAGGTACTAGTACCTAGCCTAAGATTTTCAATTACCGACTTTCTTGCAAACAATAATAAACAATCGTATCAGAGCGCATTAGTCACGAACACTTGTTGTCAAACGCGATTATCTGCAGTACTGTGGTTTATTCTGTGGCGCGTGAGTGTCAAACGAACAACTCTGCAGCCGCGCTAATGTCAAACGACGTCATTAGGTGATTAGTAAACGTCGCCTTGACGGGTCAATTTCGCTTGGCAAATCGCCCGGCCGGTTCACTTTTCTAGAATCTTCGAAGTGATTTGTATGACGTAATTTCAGAGTGAATTTAAATTAAATCAATAGAATGAAGTTCGAGTAGTATATTCGATATTTGGAAATTAAATAGGGCTGATAGGGATTTATATTGGGCAATGGACTGTATTAAAGGAATTATTATTTTTTGTTAAGAGCTGATAAGAGCTAAAAGGGAAGGATATTCACTGGTTCAATTATGAAATATAGTTGAGCAGTTTCCTGCAACTATACGATCGTGGAAAAGGGTGTTAGGCTAGATACCTGGTCTCCAATTGGGATGTCGGATGAATCTGGAGCTGATGGGTAGGCGTCCTGAGTTCCTCTGTGGAGGCGTCTTGCTGTGGACGTCGTGCTGAAGGGGGTGACGAACTGTTCACTATAGTTCACTGTAGTTATAATGTTTGTATCGTCTTATGGATACGTGTACGCGTATTTATACGTCGGTAAAAGTTGGGGGCGGATCCGGGTCGTAGCGAAACGCGGCGGCGCAGAGCGGGTCTCGGAATTTAGGCGTGCGCGCGAGCTGAATGCGTCTGGGTCACTGGTAAACGCGGGGCTGATTTGAGCTGATGATGTGTGCGGCCGTGCCTGCACACACTAGAGATCACTGTGGGCTGACGCGTAACGCGAAGGGTTTATGATGGCGGTTCCCATGCGGTCGCGACGCGGAAGCGGAGCGGTATACGTCCGCTAGCTTCGACTCTAAAACGGTGACTGACTTTCGTGCGAGAGACGTTTACCGCTTGCCCGGCCGGCGATCGTCTTATCGCGCGGGGGCGGCGGGATGCGCGCGGGGCTCTTGAAGTGACGTCGCGCTTTAGCGCGAACAGTGCTATTGATTTAAATCGATATTTATTGATCTAATTACTCGATTATCTAATTATTAAAAATTTAACTTTCCAAATGATAATGTGTAGCAACGTTAATATGTAGGATTGCAATATTTGCCAGGACCATTTAGGACTGCCAGTAAATAAGAATTCTTTTTATTCTTGTTTATTTTAAAGGGTTTTGTCCATTTGTGGTTTTTAGCGGAGCGCAGCTAGTATCTAACGTAGAGTCTATTGTCTCATCTAAGTGTCTACAGATAACAAATATGTACTACATCTACACACAAACAAACATTCTTAGTTATGATTTTAGGTAAAGTAACATAGGAAAGAAAGCATCCGAGTTATAGAAATAATTTATGATGTAGAATCTAAAAAGGCCAAGTAATTAATCAGATATGTTATTGTCTCTTTGTTAGATATCCTTTCATATAAAAAAAACATAGATCTTAAACGCAACTATACTATCTATCGGACTTAACAACATGTAGCATTAAATTAGAAATATTGACCGAGCGAGTGCGAAGCACGAACAAAACGTCTCTCCAATAACTTAGACAAAATTGCTTTCATGTCTGTCTGTCCGGTGGTCCGCAAGTTCACATCTATATACAGGTCGCATTTATCAACCGATTCTCGTGAAATTTTATGAGCAGGTTCAATAATTTTATAAATTTTTGATTCAGTATATGTAAAATTTCCAACATAGGTATAATTATTTCATAGGTTTTTAGTATCCTAAAATGAAACTAGATCAATGGCTCCATAAAAACACTATAAAGACTTGCAGACAAAGCAATGTGAGATTGTTTAAAGGATTTTGTTTTAAGTCCGCGGTGAATATTTATTCAGTTCAAGCTGCGCAAAGACATAATCGCAAAGTCGACTGCTCACAGAGCCACAAGTAAATATTATACAATAAATAAGTATCAAAATTTTCTACATCGAATTTAATCATCCGATTCAAGTGTCTCATCAATCGACTAGTGAAAACACTTATACCTCATCACTATTCGCATGGCCTGATGTTGAAAACGCCGATCATGTGTCTCAGTCACTCGTATACGTTTGGCGCATGATTATTACTCTTTCTCCCGGGCGGTACACTCTTTAACAGAAATATTAGTTTTTCGGTTGATTTTGTCGATATATTTGTTATTGATGTTTTCATATTTAAGTTTGTTAAGTTTAGTTCGTATTATATTTCGGTTGTTGTTTTTGTTAAGTATTATTTATTTTTGTTAGATTAATTTGTTATCAGTGGTTTAGTACGCGGAATGCCATGGTGCAATGTAGTTTTACGCCGCCGCCGGGCAAGAAAAATAATACGTGCTTAAAAAATAAACACATTAAGTTACTAACGTGAGAGTTATACAAAACGGTATGGTGTAATCCATACGCACCGTTCGTTATATCCTTGGAGACGATAAAAAGTGCGAGTTTGTCTCATTTTTCGTACTCCGGGCATGATAAAACTCCGTTCAAAACCTGCTACAGGCATAGACAACTTTGATAAATATGTAGTTAAACGCATCATACATAACCTCTATAAAACCGAAAAGGAAATTCAATCACATGAATGGTCGAAATTAAGAAATATATAAAAACTTTCAAGGAGATCGTAGTCGTTTAGCCACAATAACAGAATATTTAATTAAGTTTTCATTAGGGAAAATCAGAACTCAACAAATTCTAATTGAAAAGAGCAATAATATATGAAAAAAAGGTAAAACTTAATTGACAAATAAAAATAATCTTAGATATGAAGTTAGGCTATATATATTAAACCAATTATAATTAAAATAGTTTACGCATTATACATAAATGTTATGTTTCATATTATTTTGTTAAATATTGATAAAGCAAAATAGTTACGACTGGGAAATTCAAGCGTATTTATAACAGGTATAGTTAGTAATTATTTATTCTAATAATATATTACAAAAAGCCTGTCACTTTAAACATAAAATTAGTGCTCGATATCTCGTTTCGGTGAATTAATTTTTTCACGTAACTGTACATGCGCGAACAGTCTACGTGCTTACCTTCCGAGCGGCATTGATCCGTCGGCAGTACTGTACCAGGGTATATAAAAGAGAGTCAATTTTATCTGAAAAGAGCAAAATTACGAGCACACCCCGAAGAGTTCTTCAAATTTTACAGAATGTCAATGAAATCCTTTGATGAACTTCATAATGGCATACAAAACAAAATAAAGAAGCAAAATACATGCATGAGGTTATGTTTGGATACGGAAGAAAAGTTGACCATTACATTAAGGTAAGTTTTTATTTAAAATCAAATACAATTTAAAAAAACACAAAGATTACACATCATACAGGTAGGTACTTAAACTATTTAAATTTTAAATAATTTTGAATATCCTTCTCCTGGGTATTTTGATACTGGAGAGTTAAAAACTTTGCAGCCTCGCTATCTTTAGTCAGTTCAGTTTGAATAATATTAGTGTTTGGTTCAGAATTCTCAGGATATTCTTGTATGGGATCTTGTTGGGTAGTTGAGTGGGGAGGTGCTATATTAGTATAGTCCCACCATCTTATCTGTTCAGGTGACAGCGTCGCTAGTGTAGAATTTTGGTATCGCAACCTAAGAAATTCACCAAGAAAAAAGAGAAACAAAACATAGGGCAGTCTTTCAAGCCACTCATTAATTTGCAAATTCTACAAAGAATCCTACTAATATTATAAACGCCAAAGTTAGTTGGTATGTACACTGTAGTTCCAATTTTGCCCACCTGAACAGATAAGTTGGTGGCACTGTAATTGAGTGTATAATCAGCTTTGGTTTAGAGGTACTTGCACTTGAGACATTTGGTTGATGAGAGAATGGATGATTTGCTGGTGGAGATGGGATATAAACATGTGAATTTTGGGGCACGTACATATTTTGTGGCAAAGTTGGTGATGGTGTTGAAATATTGTAATATGAAGGTGAGCTTTGATGTACAGGAGTGTAGGAACTATAGATGGATTGAGGGCTTGTCGATATCACAGATAAGTCATTTGAAGACTGTGAAGATGGATAATACCCTATATTAATTTTTTTACTAATTGCAGCATTCCTAACTGAAAATCTATTTTTTGGTTAGGATTAATTTTTTTTCATGTAGCTTCTGAAACTATCTTCGTCAGTATTGGGTGTAGCTGTTACTTTCTGTCTTTTTTGTAACATGTCTAATATCTGTGTGGGGACATCTTTCTTCTTTTTCTGTGCCTTCACTACAGGCGAAGTTTGTATCGGTACCTCTGTAATATTGACGTCATGTTCAATACTTTCTTCTTCTTCATTTGTCTGTCGTTGTGGTTGAGAACAATCTGTATCTTCATTTGAATAGTTGCCTTCAGAATTTCTTTTTGCAAATACAGGTGTAAGAAAGCATAGTAAGTCATTGTAGATATATTTTTAGATTTTTTAGCTGCACTGCCTGTAGAAATACTTTTTGGTTTTTGAATTTCTTTTCGGTAATAGTCCCTAATGTTGGTCCATTTTTTCTTTAGTTCAGCACCTGTAAAAAAATATGATTAATTAATTATTGAAATTAATGAATCTATACATTTATTAATTAACTAGCAGTGCCCCGCGGTTTCATTTATTTGTAATTTAAGCTTTGAGACAGGCATTTTCCCATCTCTATTTAAAAAGGCTATCGTATGTGCTATTTTCAAGGCCAGCGATAAATCTAGTCCTTATAATTATAGACCTATTTCTCTTCTATCTACGCTTTTTAAAGTTCTGGAAGAGCTGGTTAAGGGAAGAGTTATGCGGTATTAAGAAAAAAATAACCTTTTGGGCAAAAATCAGTACGAATTCCGAGAGGCCAAGTCTACTGAAGATGCAGTCCTGACGCTAACATCATTTATAACCTCCAACATAGACAAGAGAAACAAGGGAAGAAAGCGTTCGATACCGTTTCCGTTCTCATTTTATTGACACGGATGGAAAATGTTGGCATCAGAGGAATAGCATTAGATTGGTTCTCAGATTATCTCTCTTACAGACCGTAAGGGTTGAGGACTGTGAAAGCGATAGTTCTTCGTGTATCTATGGAGGTCCACTAGGACCTACGCTCTTTCTCATCTACATAAATGAGCTTTGTTGCACTACCCTACCCGGCCTGGACTTATTAATGTTTGCTGAATCAGAATCAGAATCGTTTATTAACCTTATAACATTGTTTGTTACATTGGGCAAGTCAACAAAAAACAAACTTAAGCATAAAGCACTACAGTCTACAAATTCACTCTTTTCCATGCAGCCGTAATATTTCCAGCCCACACAGTGTACCTGCCTCGCCAAGTACCTCGGAGTATCCATAGATGAAAATCTAAACTGGAGCAACCATATTGTTTCATTAGCGTCGAGAATAAGGAAACTCATCTATGTATTCAAATCACTTCGGCCTGTTGCAGATTTAGAACTGCTGATTCCAACATATAAAGCTCTTTGTGAGTGCCTCATTAGGTATTGCATATGCGCATGGGGTAGTGCTACTAAAACTCACATTATCAATGTAGAACGTGCTCAGCGCGCTGTCCTAAAAGTTTTACTCTACTTACCTTTCCGACATCCAACTACGGCAGTATATGAAAAAGCTAATGTTTTAACTGTACGAAAGCTATTCATATCCGAAGGTCTCCGTCGATTTCATAAAATGGTAGTCCCATCAATATCAGAATCAGAAAAAAGAGTAGATAGAATTCGTACTAAAGGGGTAACAACGAGATTTGCTGAAAAGCAGTTCGATGTAGTGGTTCCACTGATTTCATCATCATCATCATCTCAGCCGTAGGACGTCCACTGCTGAACATATGCCTCCCCCATGATTTTCCAAAAGGACCGGTTGGAAGCGGCCTGCATCCAACGTCGTCCTGCGACCTTTATCAGGTCGTCTGTCCACCGTGTCGGTGGACGACCTACGCTGCGCTTGCCGGTCTCCACTCCAGAACTTTTCGGCCCCATCGGCCATCTGTTCTGCGTGCTATGTGCCCTGCCCACTGCCACTTCAACTGGCTAATCTTCTGGGCTATGTCGGTGACTTTAGTTCGTCTACGGATCTCCTCATTTCTGATTCGATCACGTAGAGAAACCCCGAGCATAGCCCTCTCCATAGCTCGTTGTGCGACTTTGAGCTTTTCTATGAGGCCCATAGTAAGAGACCACGTTTCAGTGCCATAAGTCATCACTGGTAACACACATTGGTCGAAGACTCTTGTCTTGAGTCACTGAGGTATTTTTGACGAGAAGACTTCGCGAAGTTTCCGGAACGCTGCCCAGCCGAGTTGGATTCGACGATTGACCTCTTTCAGTTTGACTGTCTGTCCCAGGTAGATGTACTCGTCAACAACTTCGAGAACTGAGTTCCCAACTGATATTGGGGTAGGTACAACATGGGCATTAGACATAATTTTCGTCTTATCCATGTTCATCTTAAGACCTACCCGTTGGGAAACTCGATGGAGGCCTTCGAGCATTGTACTGAGGTCTTCCATGGATTCTGCCATGACTACAACATCGTCGGCAAATCGAAGGTGAGTGATGTATTCGCCGTTAATATTAATGCCAAGTCCTTGCCATTCCAGAAGCTTGAAGGCGTCTTCCAATGTAGCGGTGAACAGTTTCGGATATATAACGTCTCCCTGTCTCACGCCTCTTTGCAATGGAATTGCCTTCGAACTCTGCTCCTGTACTCGGACTGACATGTAGGCGTTTTTGTACAAACACTTCAGCACTTCAATATACCGATAGTCAATACGGCACCGCTGGAGAGACTCAAGCACTGCCCACGTCTCGATCGAATCAAAGGCTTTCTCATAGTCCACAAACGCTAAACAAAGAGGCAAGTTATACTCTTCGGTCTTCTGTATAACTTGCCGTAGCGTGTGGATGTGGTCTATGGTACTTTTCGGAAACCGGCTTGTTCTAGAGGCTGGAATTCATCAAACCTGCGACTGAGACGGTTCGTTATGACCTTCGAAAACAGCTTATAAACATGTCTCAAAAGCGAGATGGGTCTGTAATTTTTAAGTAAAGTGTTTTCACCTTTCTTGAAGAACAGCACCACCACTTTTTTGTTCCATGCTCCTGGCGTTGAACCTTCGAGTAAGACGGTATTAAAGAGCTTCTGAAGGACTTTAAGTACCGGTGTTCAACCCGCTTTCAGAAGCTCAGATGTGATACCGTCGTCACCAGGCACCTTGTTGTTCTTAAGCTGTTTCAAGGCCATTCTAATCTCGTACAGGCTGATGTCGGTATAATGTCGGGTCAGCTTGGCTCTTGGGTCTTTGGCCGAGCTGTTAACAGGTTTAGCGACTAAAGTGTATAGCTGTCCGTAGAATCTCTCTACCTACCTAATACTTCTGCTTTGGTCGACGCTACACTGCCGTCTTCTCTCTTCAGCTTCGTCAACTGGCTTTGACCAATAGACATGTCTCTTGCAAACACTTTGGAGCCTTTTTTCCGCTCTATCGTCTCTTTAATACGGTTTGTATTAAAGATCCGGATGTCGTGTCGCAAGGACTTCCATATTTGTCTATTGAGCAGTCTATATGCTTCAGCATCATGCGAAGACTGCATTTTCAGTGAGCGTCGTTCAGCCATGAGGTTGAGGGTATCGTTGGAGAGTTTCTGTGGCCTATCTGTACGGTAGGGTTTTAAGTATTTGGAACCCACTGTATGGACAGTTTCTACTAACCTGTTATTGATCTCGTCCACTGAAGCGATGTTCTCAAGGCAATCGAAGCGATTGGATAACTCAAGTTGAAAGCTCTCGGGGTCTTGTATATGGGCACGAGTGGGTCGGAGCGTAGACTTCATCAGACGAGAACTCTCCAGTTTGACATTAATATTCACCGTGCCTCTTACCATTCAGTGATCACTACCGGTTTTAACCCTGTTGATCACGGAGACATCAGTGAATATTTGCCTTTTGGTGGTCATAATGAAGTCAATCTCATTTCTCGTGGAACCATCGGGACTCAGCCAGGTCCATTTCCTGTGAGGTGGCTTCTGAAAGAAATAGTTCATCATAAAGAGTCCCTCTTTCTCCAGGAAGTCGGCCAACCTCTGTCCCCTACGGTTCCGTTGTCCATAGTCAAATTGCCCCACTTTTGACTCATCCTCGCTTCTTTTACCCAACTTCGCGTTGAAGTCCCCCATAACAACTAGAAAGTGCGTTTCAGAGGTATGTATGGCCCGACTAATGTCCTCATACATATCCTCCACCTCATCATCCGGGTGCGACTTCGTCGGTGCGTATACCTGAATGACCTTCAGCGAATATCGTTTGGATACTCTGAGTATTAGGTATACGACCCTATTGGAAACGCTATCGATCTTAACTATGTTGTTAGTAAGGGACTTCTGGACGAGAAAACCGACACCACCTTGGGGCTGTTGGTCGCCCTCCCGGTAGTAGAGTAGGTTACCTGACTTTAGGGTTATCGTGTCCTCACCCGCTCTACGGACTTCAGATAACCCCACAATGTCCCAGTGTAACTTACTCATTTCTTCTTCCAGCTCATATATCTTCTCGTCTGTCCTCATCGTGCGTATGTTGTGTGTCACCAGGGCCAGTCGTCGTCGTTGGGGGTGGTAGCCGGGCGTCTGCCGGGGATTCTTAGCACCCCCTGCCCCACCGTTACCGTGGCCGCTACCATAGCCAGGAATAGCGGGGCTGCCGGGGACTGGGGGTCTGGTTCCTAAGTATTTACGAATGAACTAGATTCCATGCCGTTGCCATAAACATGAGCCGTAAGGTCAAGGTTTAATATAGGTAATTACTACAATTTATTCCACATGATACCTGTCAAAAAGTACTCAATGAGTAAAAGCATTGAATACAAAGTATCAAGTACAAAAATATCGGTATCGAAAGGTAACGTACTCGATACCACAAAGTATAGATACATTTTTCGTGGCCTAATCTGTGGTCTATACTATATTGTCTATGGCAGAATAAATTTGTCTAATCATTCATTTGTACGTATTTTCTGTAAATCATTTCGGGTTGAAAAAAAGTGCAGAAAGTTATCAGAAACGAGTGGCTCTTATTCATTACAACTTGAAGTGTATAAACAACAAAATGAACATTACATCGGCTGCAGGGATAATATCCTTGCTCGACGAGCCCATATCGGAAGTAAAAGAGTTTGCGTTGAAAAGGTTGGACAATATCGTCGACCAGTTCTGGCCCGAAATATCCGAATCTATCGAGAAGATCGAGATCCTCCACGAAGATAAAGTATTCTCTCAGCATCAACTTGCAGCACTTGTGGCCAGTAAGGTTTACTACCACTTGGGAGCGTTTGAAGATTCGTTGACATACGCGCTTGGTGCAGGGGATTTGTTTGATGTCAACGCTAGAAATGAGTATGTTGATACCACGATTGCAAAGGCTATCGACTTCTACACTCAAAAGAGGAAGGCTTTGTTCGTGGACAGTAGTGCAGAAGTCATCGACCCTCGTCTGGAGGCTATAGTCAATCGTATGTTCCAGCGATGTTTGGACGACGGCCAATATCGGCAAGCGCTGGGCCTGGCGCTTGAGACCCGACGCATGGATATCTTTGAGGAATCTGTCATGAAATCTGATGATATAGCAGGTAAGATTGATAAATTATTGTTTCGAAACAATGGCATTACAAGCATTGTACACCAATTATATTCATTTTTGTTGAATTCTGCACTGGAGCCTATTGAAAATCTCTCCTATAATAATGGGAGAAGTTCTCAATATATGCTAATTAGGAATGAGAAATATCTCAATACCAAAATTCTTAGTCTAAGATACTATAGAATAAGCCAAACTAAAATAAAGGAAGATAATTCAAAGACCTGCACGGCAGGTATACTGAATTATATTATATGACTTTTTATTACCATATCAAGTGATTCATGCACTGACATTGCAAAACCTATGATATGGGACTACATCCACACAAAGGTCTTCAGGTCCCAAACTAGGTACAATCTGTACTATGGTAACCTGATGAACAATTGTATGACTAGTGAAGAAATAAAAACTTGTTCCTGTTCAGAAACAGCTAAGAAATGCACAATTTTAGATCAACATAAAAGGTGTTTATTTATTTTGTGCAAAAATATGGTCTTGGAAAGACAAAAATTTTTGAAGAGAGTAAGGAAGTTAAATATCTCCTTTTTTTATATGTGAAAGGAATAATAATGATGCTTTATTATAATTGCCAATTTCTAAAGAAAGCCTTAAGCAGGTAAACCTAGGTACTTATTGATGTACATACACATCAACACACACATTCCTGTCCTATTGTAAATTTAGCATCCCAAAACAATATCAAAACTGATGAATGTAAAAATGTAAACTATTAATTAAATACATATTTCCTTAGTAGCCTCCTGGTCCATAGTTCTTGCTCTTCTGAGAGCTGGAATAACAGTAAAATTAGTTTTTCTACCCACATCCAAAAAAAGGAGGAGGTACTCAATTGGACTGTATTTTTTTTATGTTTGTTACCTTATAACTTTGACTGGGTGAACCGATTCTTAAAATTATTTTTTCATTTGAAAGCTGGTGCTTCTCGTGTGGTCCCATTTAAATTTCATATTTGATTTTTGAGATACACTCCAATAACTGAATAGAATGGAAGTCGGTATTAAATTTTTCAAATTGTACTTGTTATTATTAAATGTCTGTGATCCACTGGAGGTATTAAAATTGGCAGCTGAGTTTTGGCACTATGTAAATGGTGTTACATACTTATTTCAGATTTAAAGGGAGCAAGTGCTATTATTGGGTGCATGGGTAAGGAAAAATTAGTTTCTGTCTGTTTTCAACTGTGCAGTACTGTGAACTTTAAAGTCAAACCTTTTCATAACAATTACAGTGCAAGTTGCTTGTTACATAATCATTCAGCTGTTGCGGATCAGACACAATAAAAGACAAAATGTTTGAAGTTTTCTTTGCCTACTATTCCATATTTAGAGTCCAACATTACGCTTGATGGAGTTAAACTCGTAATAGACAAGGCACCAGTCTTCCTAGGCATCAAAATTGACGCATAATTACAATGGGGTCCTCATATAAATGCACTGTCTGGGAGACTCAGTTCTGCTGCATATGCAATACGTAAAATAAGAGAGCTTCAATAACAGAAGCTTCTACGGCACGGTTAGTATATTTTGCATATTTCCACAGCGTAATGTCATATGGGATATTGCTATGGGGTTCAGTGGCTGATATAGAGACCATCTTTATCCTACAGAAACATGCTATTCAAGCTATATACAAAATCCCTGTGAATCTTGAGAGATTTATTTAAAGAAATCAATATATGAAGTTTGCGTTCCTTATATGTATTTGAAAATATAATGTTGTTCATTAAAATTTTTATAAACATAGTGATTACCACACTTTGAATACTAGAAATACAAATAAGATAGCTTATACTTGGGAAGACTTATAAGTCATTCCTAGGACATTGTGTGCGTTTTTACAATAAAATCCCAAAACACATAACTGAGCTCACAGAGGGCAAATTCAAGTTGACTGTAAAAAACGTTTTTATAAAATAAGCTTATTATAAAGTTCGACATTATATAGAAGCTTGGAATACTCCACTTCTGGCAAGCTGTCACTCTGCCACCCATAAGATGTAATAGTTGTAGTACCTAAATAGATACATTGTTAACATCTATATAAAGAATGGCCCCGAGTTTCTTGCCGCTTCTTCTCGGTAGGCTCTATATATTTTGAAACGCGGCGGTAGAGTCTTTAAAGTACATTATAATGAAAAATTGACGTTCATAAGTGCCTCTTTGATGCCTACATTGAATAAATGATTTTGATTTTAACTTTGACTTTGAATAGATAATCCATTGTTATCCTGGTTAACAACAGTGGAGGGGATAACCTTGTACATATAATGTAGAAACTGCAGTTAGTTACAGGGATGTCTGAGAACCTGAGGATGATTAGAAACTTGAGTTGAATAAGATAGGTAAGACACTTTTTTTACAACAAGAAAGTAAGGTTAATGAGGTTTTAGGGCACCTCTCGACTGCTATTGCAGATGTCATATTATTACATGAATTATAGTTATATATTATTGTCACTATAATCTCGGCGAAATGAGTACCAATATTTTATCTAAAGTCGGAAAGTACTTTACTGGTCATTTAAAATATTGTGCTGAATGATCAGATAAAGCCAACTGAATCACCTCACAGGAAGACCCACGAACATTATGTAAAAAAATATCTAGACAAGTCTTAGAAGCCGGTCTTGTTATTTCTTGGATTTCTTGATATATTTCAGTTCTAGGGCTTATTTGAAAAATTGTCTGTGGTTTTACTACTTTCCAAGACATTAGTGTTACAATCCCCACATACTATGACTTTTCTTATATAAAGCATGTTCATTTAAATGTATTATCTAGACTATAAAAAATTATAAACCACCTCTTTAGCTTCTTTTTGCTGTTTATATAATAAATATTGGTTTTGCGACAATTACTTGCTGCCAGAGTAAAGTTAGGAATATTTAGATAAGTTGTATCACTGTTAATCATGTTGTGCTCTGTTACGCACATTATATCAATAAATTACTTCCTTAAAGTAATTTTCTGTACCTGTACTGTAAGGCAGTCTGCTTTACTCACTAAACCGTCAAAATTTTGGTGAACGACATATATGTATATTATTATTTGGAATGAAAAACCTCTTTATCAGTCGTTCCGTTCACTATGCCATCATCTTTTGTCTCCCCATATTGCTTGAATCAATCGCGCAAGTTACTTGTGACTGCCCCTTATTATTTAAATTAGTTTGCGTCTCTACATTGGCATTAGTACCCTCATTTTTACGATTAATACTTATTTTATTTTTCCTGTCACGTAATTTTTCTTCGTAATCACGTTGTGTTAATTTTCTTATAATAGACTAACAAACATGGGCACATATAATGTGCTTATTTGGGAGATTTGAGAACCACAAATGAATCCCTAGAGCCTCTAGCTTACGCAAAAGAAGTGGATTGGACACGATGTCAAAAGCCTTTGCAAGGTCTAAAAAAACTGCTATAGGCATCTGTCTCCCGCATCCAAGTTCACCGACGGCGTCCGAGGTAGACCTATTTTTTCGAAATCGGAATTGCTGTTGAGATCACAAATTATGCTCTTCCAGATATCTAGTTAATATAATGCTAATGATGGGTTCTAAAATTTTTGAGAATTGATATTGGTCTATAATTATTTACTACGTCTTTGAGACCATTTTTATGAATAGGTATAATGACGGATATTTTAAAGGCTACTACTACTCAAGAACAAGTAATTTATACATATAAAATTCACACAGATTATATTTAATGGAAAGCCCACTTGCAACCAATCGTATATAAAACCGGCCAAGAGCAAGTCAGACTCGCGCACGAAGGGTTCCGTACCATTATCTTTAAATATCGCATACTAAAGGCATGATTGATTTGCCGTTTTTACAGATAGTAGTACGGTACCCTTCGTGCGCGAGTCTGACTTCCACTTGGCCAGTTTTTTAAGTATTTGTTGTTATAGCGGCAACAGAAATACATCTGAAAATTTCAACTGTCTAAATATCACGGTTTATGAGATACAGCCTGGCGACGTACCTACGGACAGACAGACGGACGGACAGCGGAGTAATAGGGTAATATTAGGGATAATAGTAATAGGGTCCCGTTTTACCCTTTGAGTACAGAACCCTAAAAATGAACAAAACAATTTTCTAGTTAAGGTTTTTTATTTACGAGTATCATCATTTTTTTCGCATCAACTTCTCTCTTTTGGCTCTCGGTGCCCAACATGGTCGATAAAATACGAGTAAGCATATTAACAATTATCAAATACAAGCACGGGCCCGCCGATGCGGCCGTATTTTATACATTTCGATTTAATACAACATGCGCGGCTTTGTCGACTGATCGCACTGCTCACGTCCCTCGTTTAGTGCCTTAAATCTATATACTGTAATATATTAATGTAGTTTTAAAATTAAGGTAACTAAAATCCAGACAGACAGACATTTAAAACCTCTCATAAGTTTCTGTGAAAAAATCCAATGTACAAAATTATTGCTCTATACAGTTCTATTATACTATTGATAAAAGATGAATTCTTACATGTAGCAAAACCTTTTTAACATACCTGGCATCTACACTGTTAGATTGCGACTATGTCTCACAGTGTAGAAGTCCAAAAAACATTTTAATTAAAACTAGTGTTGATTTATATGGATGATGCTAACCAAATATGCACTTGACTGTTGTTTTATTCTGTTCCAGGAATGCTTCAGTATGCCTTCAATGTTGCCATGAGCCTCCTCCAAAACAAAGGGTTTCGCAGCACAGTCCTTCGTTCCCTTGTGGGTCTCTACAGAGGTCTCAACATCCCTGACTATGTCAACATGTGCCAGTGCCTCATCTTCCTAGAGGATCCTCTGTCAGTTGCAGAAATCTTGGACAAATTAACATGTGGAACACAAGAATCGGTACTCATGGCATACCAGATTGCCTTTGACTTGTATGACTCTGCCACACAACAGTTTCTAGGTAGAGTTTTACAGGCTCTCCGAAGCACAGCACCAATTCCAAGTGCTCTCGGAGGAAAGCCACAACCACAAGGAGGTCCATTCCCAGAATCTTCTATGGAAGTTGACCAAACACCCACGGAAGATACGAAAAAACCAGAGCGTGATCTAGACAGCCTAAATAATGAAGAAAAAGAACATCAAAGAAGAGTAGAAAAATTAATATCAATTTTAGGGGGGGATGTATCAATAGGATTACAACTACAGTTTTTGATCAGATCCAATCATGCTGATATGCTTATTTTGAAAAATACAAAAGACGCTATCAGAGTTTCAATTTGTCACACAGCCACAGTTATCGCTAACGCATTTATGCATGCTGGCACAACAAGTGACCAGTTTTTAAGAGACAATTTAGAGTGGCTTGCAAGAGCTACGAATTGGGCGAAACTTACAGTAACGGCTTCCCTTGGTGTCATTCACAGGGGTCACGAGAATGAATCCTTAGCTCTCATGCAATCTTACTTGCCTAAAGAAGCAGGACCATCGTCAGGCTATTCTGAGGGTGGCGGTCTCTATGCATTAGGGTTAATTCATGCCAATCATGGTGCTAATATCATTGACTATCTTTTAACACAATTAAAAGATGCTCAAAATGAGATGGTACGCCATGGAGGATGCCTAGGTCTTGGATTAGCGGCCATGGGCACCCACAGGCAAGATGTCTATGAACAGCTCAAGTTCAACTTGTATCAGGATGATGCAGTCACAGGTGAAGCTGCCGGAATTGCCATGGGCATGGTCATGTTGGGTTCAAAACATGCAGCTGCTATAGAAGACATGGTAGCATATGCACAGGAGACTCAGCATGAAAAGATCTTGAGAGGTTTAGCCGTTGGCATCTCCTTTACCATGTATGGGAGACTAGAAGAAGCAGATACTCTTGTGCAACAATTATTGAGAGACAAGGATCCACTCTTGCGACGCGCTGGGTGCTATACTATCGCTACAGCATATTGTGGCACTGGAAATAATGACTCCATCCGAACCCTACTCCATGTCGCTGTGTCCGACGTAAACGACGACGTACGTCGTGCCGCCGTCACCGCTCTAGGTTTCCTACTTTTCAGAACTCCAGAACAATGTCCTTCAGTTGTCTCCCTCCTTGCAGAATCATACAACCCTCACGTACGTTACGGAGCCGCCATGGCACTGGGTATCGCATGCGCTGGCACCGGAAACCGAGAAGCTATCGGCCTCCTGGAGCCAATGGTCAAATTCGATCCTGTCAACTTCGTAAGGCAAGGAGCTTTGATCGCATCTGCTATGATTCTAATTCAGCAAACTGAAGTGCTTTGCCCCAAAGTTACCTATTTCCGCCAACTTTACGCTCAGGTAATCTCAAACAAACACGAAGATGTGATGGCTAAATTTGGCGCTATTCTTGCTCAAGGTATTATTGACGCCGGTGGCAGGAACGTAACAGTTTCTCTGCAGAATAGAACGGGCCACATGAACATGCTCGCTGTGGTCGGCATGCTAGTTTTCACTCAGTATTGGTACTGGTTCCCGCTCGCTCACTGCCTATCGCTGGCGTTCACACCGACTTGTTTGATCGCCCTCAACTCCGATCTGAAGATGCCCTTGTTAGAAATTAAGTCTAATTCTAAGCCATCTCTGTATGCGTATCCCGCGCCTTTGGAAGAAAAGAAGCGAGAAGAGAGGGAAAGAGTAACCACCGCCGTGCTCAGTATCGCTGCAGCAAAAGCGCGCAGGAAGGCGCATGGTAGCGATGGATCTGCAACTAACAGCGTCACTTCCTCCACCACATCCAAGATGGATGTTGACGAAGAAGAAAAAAAGCCATCAAAGTCCCCAAACCCAAACATAACAGTACATGGGAAGTCCGAAAAAGACGCCGGCTCTTCTAAAGATGCTAAGAAAGACGAGAAAGACGGAGAAGAAAAAGAAAGTAAGGAAAAGAAAGAACCTGAGCCTAATTTTGAAATATTGAGCAATCCAGCAAGGGTAATGAGGCAACAGCTCAAGGGCATTACTGTTGTGGATGGATCAGGATTTAGTCCTTTAAAGGATGTGACCATTGGGGGCATTGTGATGCTAAATCATCCTGAAGACAGCGAGCAGGCCCTTGTAGAACCTGTTGCCGCTTTCGGGCCGAAAGCAGAGGAAGAAAAGGAACCCGAACCTCCAGAACCTTTCGAGTACTTAGATGATTGATGCAGTGTTATTATGTAGATTTTAAACATTATACATTTTTATGATGACTAATGAACCATAATTAATTTTATTGAACAAGTTAACACGTAGAGTAAAATGATGTAAAGTACTTATTAAATATTTCACCCGTAACTATTATATTTCTGCCTAAAATAAAAGTCTTATTGAAATCCCGAAATCTATGTTATTTCTTTAATAGTCTTTTGTTAAGAGGCTTTGTATGTTCATAGACATGCTTTCGAGCTTCGCTATCGGCAACGGGGTGACGAAGGGGGAAATTTAATTCTTAACCGCAATTGGCCGTCCTCCATCTAGTATTGATTGCCGTGCTGTCCCGGGTCGGTACGCCTAAGAACTGCCACCTATCCCAGCGTGAAAATGAAACAGAACTTGTGACTTTCGGCTGGATAAAACTATACTTATATAATATAGTGTATAGTTTTATTCTCAGCACTAAACTATATATACCTATGTCTGACACGGATAGTCAGAAGAGGCGGGTTCAAATCCCGTCCGACTGTGTGTTAATTTTCTATCTAAAATTTCAATATTCGGTTTTGCGAAGCAGCAGTTAGTGCTTCTTAAAATTCTTTATTTAAAAAGAAGTTTGATCAGACATGACAATATAGACACCGGCTACACTTGGTATTATGGCGGTTTAAGTCAACGTTTCGTAAGTATAGGTAAAGCGCGCTACGCGATCTCCAAGCGTGAACATTCCGTGGGCCTATCATACCTGCGTAAGTGTAACTTAACCGTATCGTTCACGTGATACAGCTAATATTATTTTATTATGCTCTTTGTAAAACAATACAAAACAAACTGTTGGCAGTTATCTAGGGCAACTGTGACACAGTAATTCATAGTTTGTAACATAAAAGTACTAAACGATCTATCCAGAACTAACAAGCAGTTGAACCGCGATATCGCAATCAATTAGGAGTGGGCGTTATGAAACGTAACCGAACACCTACTTACATGGTATAGAACCGTGTCACACTGTCACAGCTGACTCGAGTGTATGGTTATTTTCTGTACGTAGTTACACGCTGTAACCTTACCTCGCCAATCTACCACAGTGAAGCATAGCGTAGAGATTTCGCGCCCTAACTCCTCGGCAACCTTACAATAGTAAGAAACTACGTACTTGAAGGAAAGGGACAGAATTACCGCACGCGTTACGAGAGTAGTCGAGAGGTTTAGAAAAATAATGTCTCGACGGAACGCACAAGCATGACGGCAAAAACGAAAATCGTCCGAACCTGAATGACGTGATTCTTCAACCCCAACGGGGCTGGTGGAGGTCTCGAGCTTTCGCTCCTTACCTCTGCAGTACCTCGGGGGGCCACTAGCCTCCCGTAGCTCTACCATGAGTTTACAACATTGACACCAATCGATGCTCGATATCGACTGCCGCGAAAAAATGTATGAAAAAAGAACAGTGCCACCTCGCGGTCAATTGTAGAACTAAAATTGACAGCGAGTACGCCAATCACAAGCTTTATAGGTAGGCGAGATCGAGTATCGACTATAGATGACATTTATGTTGCCAACTCATGGTAGAGCTACTGGTATCTCATTTGTCTGCGTAGCATGCCTATAGTGACAATACTACGCAGATATTGTACTCGCATAAAAGCTGCGATGTACAACGTGTATGGCGCGCTGTACCGCCCGGAGGTGGCTCTTGCTAGCCATCACACTCACGGGAGCCCTAACGCGCCTTTTCGTCAATTAATTCTGGCTTACTCTCGTACCTATATGTTTCTTGCCTGTAGGTGTTTTTCGCCTCTGTGTGTTTTTTTTCTCTTTCTCTGTGTTGCTGTCTCGCTTAGCTGTTGTAGGCATTTTTCGCCTATTGTAGGTATTTAGCGACCGAACTTGTCCCCGAGCTATAGTCCTTCAAATCTAATAGATACCGTTTGACGTTTCATACTCTTCAAAACGAAATGACTTTGTACAGGCGTAACTCACACATTTTCAATAACTTTCACCGTAAAACTATGGAATTATGACCTCGTTTCAACGTTACGTAGTCTTGTGTTTTTTTTTGTTTTTTACGTAGTGTTGAGAGTCATCAAATTCACTTTTATACGAACAATCAGTAAAAAAATTACGAATAATCGAACTTATTGATAACTATTGTAAAAGTCTAAGAAATCATTATTGAAAACTAGCTGCACTCCGCGGTTTCACCCGCGTGGTTATGGATGATGATGAATCAAATATTATAGCGTATGTTACTCGGACATAATGTAGCTTTCTATTCGTGAAATTTTATTTTGAATCGGTTAAATACGTTATGCGTTTATACATTACAACAAACAATCAAATCTTACCTCTTTATTATTCGAGTAGATAAGGATTAATATGAAGGTACGAGTAATGTGGCCTAATTTGTACCAGCGTCACTATTGCATATTTTAACATACAAAAAATACTTATTGCGACATTACTGTAATCGTTATACATATGGGATCCCTAACGTTTTTGTAGATTTTTATGTCTTCTATAAAACTGTACATCACTTTGCTCTATTGTCAATAGTTTCCGCAACATGCGCGATATAAGGATCATTTGCGTATTTTTTCTCGCCTTGGTATTTTTTTCACGCCTCATACTTTATCGAAGTTTTCATAGGATCCCTAAGAAAATATTATATAGCCTATGCTCATCAGGGATAAGGATTCTAATGGTGTAACAATTTATCAAATCGGTCTAGTAGTTTCGGAGTCTATTCAATTCAAACTATCAATTAAAATTCAAAGTATTAGAGTAATTAACTTATTAAATTTATTTTTCTACTTTAGAGTATTATGTGATAAATAAAAGAATACACCACCATTTCCGCTAGTCAAACATGGCGGCAACCACGTGAACTGTTTCAAGTTATGGAATACATGTGCATAATCTGGTTTTATTGTTTTATTGTAATGGGTGTTACATTTAATTTTAAATAAATCTTTCTATGCAATATTGTTCGTGTCCAAATATCCTTATAAAAACGCAGATTTTTTTAATTCTGGCAACACTGCCTACTATAATAACATTTCCAGTCACCCGCCATTATAAAAAAAAATATGGTGTGCATACTTTTTTCTGTTTGTGTGTTTTATTGTGTTTTTATTTCGTGACTTGGCTATTACTTTTCTGGACTGATCCTTCTATATTTGTTTACTTTGGCAATCTTTATACTGGACTCCGAAATAATCAAGTGATTATAATGTCTAAAAGAGTACGTACTTTAAACGCCCAGGCTCGTGAATTGGTGGTGAATATAGGTTTAAATAGGTGGTGGTGATATAATAAATAATGCGGGTGATTTGATGTCGCGAAGGTGTTTAGCTCTTGCAAGTCAAGGATTGAGAGCTATAATGCCGAATAGGGGTAAAATTATAATCAATTTCTAAATCTTCATACACTAATTATTTTTAGTAGTAGTTTTGTAGTAATATGTAATGCACCTAGTTACCAGCAGGGCTATTATGTATATCAGTTGCTAACAAATGTTAATTGAAATCATGAAAAATGGCGGCCCTATGTCAGTTTTGGCAATTCCAGTAAGCAAAAATGTTAGTAAGTTGATCACTGAAGCTGACAAAAGTGAAATAGAGCGGCCATTTTTTTCAGATTGCAATCCACATTTGTTAGCAACTGAGATACATAATAGCCCAGCTGATGTTTTCTTTCAGTAAACAACACGTTTAAATAGTAATTACAGACACGTAATAACTCTATTTTAAATTATTGTTTGTTTGTCTATGTGTCTTCTATCCATACATACCACATTCATCGTGCGCCGCGATTTAAAAAAATATACAAATCTATGGCCGATCGATATGCCAGCTTCCATACAAAAAGGTTAAAACCTCTTATATCGATATCTCTTAAGAATCGGATATTGGAGTAACCGATTTTTTTGATCCCACTCTATTTTACAATCTGTCTAAACTGTCAAACGGTATCAGTTTTGAAGGACTAGTGTACTCTCGGTAGAGAGTTAAATATTCCTTGGACTAGTACCGCTAGGTCTCTTCCTGCTGCTTCTTTTGGATCATCGCCTGCGGCTAGGGTCAGCAGAAGTTCGGTCAAGATTCCCAAGATAGTTATCCAAGGATCCTCATGACCGACCTCTGGTTCGGTCTGATGGAGCTGTTGCCCGCGTCTAAGCGCAGGTGCTGTCGCGGTCACCACCGGGTGCGTGTGGTGACTTCTAGCGTCTTGCTGTTGTTGTTGATGATGTTGTTGATGTTGATGAGCCGACAGTCTTCTTTCGACTTGAAAAGGTACGAACACGGGCGTATGATGCTCGCGCACGCCCTCGTCTGCCCTGTTGGTACTTGTGCAGTTTCCGCCGTCGTGGGCGGTATGTGTGTTGAGGCCGCCCTAGGATCGCCTTCTTCGTTTAAATATCGTTTTAATACTTACCCAGTCCGGCAGCGACTCGATAATGATCGGCGTGTAGCCCTTCGGTAGTGCGGTGGTTGTAGCTGCGGGGGCCTGACTCATCGTGGGGGAGACAGGCCTCGAAGTTGCCGGCGAGGCTAGTGTCGCTGCGTATGAGCGCGCTGCCTCAACCGGTGGAATCGGTGGCGAAGGCATAGGTGCCGCACCCATCTGTACCGGCTCGATCGCCGCGTACGAAGTCGAGTCGGTATTAACATGTTGAAGCGGCTTCGGCTCCACATCGCTGTCGTCGTCGGAGTCAGCCGTGATGTTGGCAGGCTTGCCCTCCAACGACGTCTGTGTTGAACATGAACGTTGTAGTACGCGGCTTATTGCCTGCTGCGTTGGTGATGTTGGAGTAGGTGGGGTGGAGGAGGTTTTCTGACACAACATCTTCTCGTCACCCCCCAAGTCCTCATCAGAGGAGTCGCGGCTCTTTTTAGAGGCGCCTCTGTCTGGAGGCATCCGGTCGGTTTCACCATCTGTCGCACACTCAGGTGCGACGATGCTGAGCCCTTGGTCGGAAGCCTTCATTAGACTCTTATTGCTACTGGTGTTCCTATCTTTTTTTCTTCTTCTTCTTACAACCTAGGTCGGCTGTAACCACAGCTGTTGACAACGGAGGTACGGGTTCAATTTCGCACTGACTAGTGGACCCAGCCTCTAGCAGTAAGAGTTCATCTCTGTACTCTCTTTCCCCGGCCTCATACCAATGCAGAAATTCTGGCAAGATGAATGGCCATATATAAGCGGAGTTACGAACGAGTAGTATATTGATAAATAACTAAGTACGATTCTCCCTTTGAGTGTATCCGAAGTGCTCTCGCAACTATCGAATACCTCAGTGAGGTGTATTTTTGTTGTGTTTGCAGCAATCGATACTAAAACTAAGTTTTGCAACAAACCCCAAGCCAGTATCACTCCTTTAGGCTGGAGCGTGGGAACGTACAGGACGCTGGAACGCTTTAGAATCTGGAGCAAAGACCGATTGTGAGCGGGGGTAAGGCACGGTGGGAGGATCACGACCATTATGCAACCGTACACTGTCGAACAACGGATTCGTAGAAAACCTCCGAGTTGCGAGGGGAGGGGTGATGGAAATGTGGGGGGCGTCTCAACGCTACTGCGAAACACGATCTCCTACCCAACCGAACACCTGTCGCGCGCACTGAACTCAGGAGATTCTCCTGAGGAATTCTGTAAGGGTAAAGCTTGGATCGCAAATTCGCACTTACAGTTGGTCCTCGTCCGAACCTCGGAGCGTCGCAACTTTTTAACCATCAAAACCGATCGGTAATCGGTTGCAACCCGCATCTGACAACTTTGACCAATCAGACTACAACAAACTTCTTCTTCTTCTCTCTTCTCAAAGAAAATTAGGTAAGGATCAAGTGATCGGTCAATGTCGAATTTGTCAGTCTATTTGAGGTTAGAAAACAACCGTGCCGTTCCGTACCTCAGAGCGAGCTAGAAAACAACTTAGACAAAATAAAAAAGTCAAGACAGATTGTTGTCAACAGAGAAGTGAGGCCGGTTTTCAAAACTATATATACGTGATTCGGTACTGTCATGGTAATTCAAATTAAATTAAAGTTATTAAAAAATTATCAATAATTGATAAATTTACATTAAATGATAATTAAAACTTTACGTGTTGCTTCCACGCGCCGCGATAGTTCGACTGACGAGCCAAGGCGTAGTTTTGTTGTAGGTTTTGTATGTAAATATGTATGGACACGCCGAGGCGTAGTTTCACCCGGCCTCACTTCTCTGTTCACAACATTCTGTTTTGACTTTTTTTTTGTCTGAGGAAAACAACTACACAACCGCGCTCTGAGGTACGGAACGCCCCCTGTCTATCAACATTTAGTACAAAATACTTACTTATTGGGAAAATATTATAAAAGGTTACTTTTGACACTAAAAGCTTACATTTAGATCCACCTCAGGCACAGTAGACATATAGAGAACAGTACGGAAACTACCTTCAATCGTTCGATACGGTCCACTGACATAAACATGCGCATCGACGAGACCCCTAAGCGGTTCTCGCGGTGCCGTCAGTAGTGAGTGTTACAAACTATTTTTACATCATAACCTTTTTTATATAATCTAAAATATGAAATGTCACACTTAACTGACTGATATGTGTTTTAAAGTTGTAATAGTGTTCTTGTATGATCGATCATAATAAATTCGTAAAACATAACACAAAATACAAATCTTAGATAGCGGCTACAATAGATAATATTATTATGAACTATATCGTAAAGGGTGTCGTTTTATGGTTTTCGAGGGTGTGGAAGCCGATAGTGCTGACAAAATCGAAATCTAAGATGGCGTCTGTGCGAAATTATATTTTTTTGTCATGGGTCTCATTTTCATGGTTTTCGAGGGTGTCGAAGTCGATGGTGCTGTCAAAATAGAAATCCAATTAGGCGTCTGCGTGAAATTATCCACTTTATCGTCATGGGTCTCGTTTTCATGGTTTTCGAGGGCGTTGAAGCCGATAGTCCTGTCAAAATAGAAATGCAAGATGGCATCTGCCCGAAATTATCCACTTTTTCATCTTGGGTGTCGTTTTTATGATTTCAAGGGCGTTGAAGCCGATAGTGCTAACAAAATTGAAATCGAAGATGGCGTCTGGGCGAAATTATCAACTTTTTTTTGGAGTCAATAATTTTTAATTTATGAAGAATAAAAGTATTTTTTATGTAATGTTTTTAATTACAAGGTATCAAACGCATTTTTGAGGTTAAAACGCAGTACGGTTCAGCCCGAAAATGCGTAACAAACACCCGAAAAGATAGCTCATAAGCACTGCACCCGCGCTACCTGCGGTGCCTACCACGCGCCCAACCGCGGCTCACGTACGCTCCTGCCAAAATTTGTAAAAGGCCATAATGATAAGTTAGTGTAGTAAACCTACAAAAAATCCCAAGATCTACAAGTGGTTGTGTGCTAAACTGTGTTCCATATTTTAAGCTATTGAGATTAACCGATGCCATGATACACCTACATACATTTTATTTGTACACTAGATTTAATGTCTAAAGCAGATCAACGAATGTTTTATTTAAAAAAAAACGATACCTTAAAAAATTAAAAATGACAACCTTCAATGGGGCATAGATAATTATTTGCTCAACTAGGCTTAGTTTCTATACTGTTGCATCTTTATACCGTGCCTCAGGTAACTATTGGCCAGTGCCAAAGAGAATATAATGAACTGGCTGGCAACACTGTATGTACATCCTGGCCATAATTTAAAAAAAAAAAACTAAAACCAACGTGGTTTTTATACTCTGATATTTTAATTTAGCATATATTTTTTCTAATTTGTATACCAAATACACTATAAAGACGATAAATATAATTTCAACAACAATGGATTGGAATCTCGAATATGGTGAACTGGCGAAGGACGCCGATTTCGTGGCCAAATGTGAGAATCTCAAGGAACAATTGATCGCAGTGCAGAAAGTCTTAGACCAGTTACTGCCGTTGAAAGACCAGTACGATAAATTATCAATTCCGGCACAAATCGAGCTTGACTTGCTTCTTGCGTTCATGCTCAACTCGTTGCATTGGGTTAATTTGCGAATAATGGGAGTAGACCTTACGTCTCATCCAATAAAAAGCGAGCTGCAGCGAATCAAGGCGACGATGCTTAAGTGGCAACAAGTTAAAGATCGCGAAAAAAGACCGATCGTGAATGTTGAAGCAGCTAAGAGATTCGTCCGGAGTGGTCTGTATGACCACAAACAAACAGGAAATGATACTCCACCAAATAAAAAACCAAATTAGATGACAGCGAATAAACATAACCTTTTATATAAAATCATAAGTCTGAATTTATTCTAGATGTATCTAAATTATAGCTAATTCTACATACCTATTTATATTAGATACTTATGTAAAATAATCTGTATCATCTCATAATAGTAGTAAGTAAGGCGATATCCACAATCTATCACAATGGGTGTCGTCTTCTAGAATTTAATGGATATCCATAGGGCTTAAGATTCATCTCTGTCTCTATACATTTATTGAATATATATTATATAAATAAGATTCAGCCCCATTTTCTGACATGTGTGGGCACAGATTGTGTCCTAAAAGTCTTAAATAAATAGTATTTTGGCTAAAGCCTATAAAATAACAACTATGTATATGTTATTGTTGTATGCCAGTTTTTAATATACTTATGAGTAACTATAAATGATGTAAGTTATACAGTTTAATTTATAAGTATAGTTAAATTGTTTTTTCGGAAGAATCATAGTTTTTGTGATAACTAAAATAATCTTGTAGGAAAGTAAAACAATGTAATAAAAGTTTGACAAATTTGCAAATTTATATTGATCAACATGGGATAATTTAAGATGCTTGATGCCAGTCGTAAGAATTACACCTGTCATGTGGCTGTGTTAGAAGCTTATTTTACAACATATTACAAAATAGAGTTGATTCTTTTTACAATTTTGTTTATGTTAATTTATTAAGACCTAGCTATTATGTTTCTTTTATTAAGATTTATTTATGTTGATAATTAGGGTACATATATGAACTCTTTTGTTATATGGCATACCTTCTTTTTTCATTCTCGGTGATGGCTCTCAAGCTAAAACGGGAATCAGGTCTCCAATGGGTTTGAATGAGAGCATAAGGTTTGTTTGTAGCCTTTGTGAAGCATTCAATAGTCTGCAATCCAATGTAGATTTAAAATTCATGAATGGATATGGCAAGCATGTCTATTTATTATTAACTGTTGGATAAGGAAAATAATGTTAGTTTGGAGGTGTCGCTTTTTATCTAGTTTAGGTACAGATTTTTAGCTATATTAATTAGTGTGTAATGAGTAAGGTCTTTGAAATAAACACTTTGGTAAGAGATAGTTTTTTATTCAAATATGTATTATATTGTAGTTTGGAAATTCAATAAATCAGAATATTTTGGAATGTTGAAATTATACAATATACATTTAAGAATGTATACATTATTAAATTGGTCACTTGAATAATAATATGTACTCTGAAAAGAAGCATTTATCTACATGACTTACAGCTAATATTTGCGTCCGACTTGAAAATTCCTATTATTATACATTACAAATTTAACTATTCAAAATGTGTAAAAAACTATATTTTTAAATAAATTAATATTTTTTAATGATTAATGTTCAATAAATATCAGACTTAAATTATTACAATGTATCTAAGGAATACACTAATTCAAAGTCAAGAAATCATAATCAATACATGGTATTTGATAGCGCTATAGTCAATCTATGGTAAGAGGACCAAATAAAAAAAAATGCATCCACTTACTGTAGTAGGTATAAAAGATGTTGTCTAAGCTAACTATATTATGGCGAAGCTAAGGCTGGACTGGAATGAATGCAAAAATATAAAAATAAAATGCAATGTATGTCAAAAAGATAATAATAACTAATGTTATCTCTCATTAAAAGTCAAAAAATAGACATAGCCTGAGAATCATTTCTCCACTTGTAACACAAGTCCAGCAGCAGAGATATTATCACCAGCACCTGCTGTTAATTGTGCTTCAGTGCAAATCAAGACGGGGGCAATGCATATATCAACATGCACCTCATCTATTTTCTCATCCCAACATGCTACTGGCTTTGACGGCTCAAAGAACACTCTACTGTTATTATCATTATCAGTTGTAGTTGAAAAGCTGTCGTCAAGCAAAAGCTTGGATTTGTCTAATGCGATATGTTTGTTATTACAAACATATCTGTGTGCAGTCAAAGATGCTTTAGCTGCAGCGGCAGCTGTTCTCTTCCATTGTGAGCCCTTGACTGTCAAGATGGCTTGATAAGCCAATGTGTGGACATGTATACGAGTTAGTTTTCTAGGACTACCAAACTTATTATTCTGTTCTCTTATAAGTCTGAAAGTTTCTCGCATTTGATCTAAGGCTGTAGCTATTCTAGGATTGGAATCTGCTACTACACTAACTTCACCATGTTCCAATACGCTGTAAAGGTTTGTTAGTTCCTGCTCATTCATACCCACTGAGTCTACATAAGGTAAAACTTTTGTGGTTAAATGTTTAAGAAGCTCTAAGTCTACATAACTAGCCATTTCAAAATGAGTTAGTGTGTGTGATAGTTGTGTTAAAATTTGTTCTTTTACTAAGTCCAGTCGTTTCGCTCTTAAATCTGAAAATAAACAAAGACATACTTTTTACAACAGGACAAACTAGTTGGTTAAGAGAGAGTTGGACTCACACACTGAGGGTTCCATACCACTATTTAATAAATATTTTTTTGTCAATGGCGTCTGACACGGAGAGTCAGGAAGACGCGGGTTCGAATCCCGTCTGAGGATGGAATTTTTCTCTCTATAAATTTCAATGTTTGAGATCGCTAAAGCAGGCGTTAGTGCTTAAAAAGGAATACTATAAAAATTACAAGGGCTGCGATGTCAATACGAAAGTGTAAGCATTTCTAAATAATGCTACTTTCGGTTGGATGGTACTGTTAAACTGTCCAATAGATGTCGCTCCGTCCCCGCAAGACGGTTAGTCAAGTGAGAGTTAAAATTCGATGCTCGGACCAGAACCTCGGTGGCCTAGTTGGTCAATGGCGTCTGACACGGAGAGTCAGAAGACTCGGGTTCGAATCCCGCCCGAGGATGGAATTTTTCTCTCTATAAATTTCAATGTTTGAGATCGCTAAAGCAGGTGTTAGTGCTTTAAAAAGGAATACTATAAATTTTTTTTTTTATTTCCTCATTCTATTCCTAGTTGCTACTGACTGCGCTGCCAACTGTCCAGCTTGTAATTATTTATTTATTTTATCTATCAGGCTAGCAGTTGATGCAACTGGTAATTGAAACCAGTAATATATTTTTTGACAGTATAAAGGTAATACTTATATTATTTATTTTGGGGACTTTGATATGGTGACTATGTCACTCTCATGGGCTATTTGTATACTATGTACAGCTTGTAGTTGCCGTGATAGAGTAACCTAGCAGCACCAGATTTTGGCTCAACTAGGATACTCTGGAGTAGACCCACATCAAGCTGGCTAAGGTTTAATATATGTATATGTCCCAAGTCAGCCTTTCGATTACGCTCCATTACAAGATGTAAATATCTTCAAACACTGTACAATCTCACAATTGGGCCTATGCTATCTGCTCTTTTCATTAGATGTTTAAAGCCATTCAGAGGTTTTTATTATTGTTGTGTTACTATTATCTTACCATGGTTGATTTTTGTATGTATAACTGTTTTTTATGATAGAGGAAAAATAAAAACAATTGTAAAATAAATACTTAGTTAGTTAATGTGACATGAAGCAATGCTTTTAAAATGTCATGATTTGTGGTTAATGGGACTTGTCATTAAACAATTTACCAATGTAACTAGTGGGTTTGACTTACTGGACGGTGCAAAAATATTTAAATTTTTACAGCACCAAGGGGCTGTTAACTTTAGTAGTAGGTATTTGATATTATTATCAACTTAATACTTCCACACATTCCTGAGAAAATGGATCACAGCTGGCAATGCAGTTTTCATTTTTGCTATAAAGGTTCTCTTTTCATCTTGTGGTACAGAACCCTATAAATGATTCTAAGCTAATCAGCAGCTAACTTTTACTGTTTTAAATTCTTACCTACTCCATCCTTCTTAAAAGGATAATTATCCATCATTTGAAGTCCACTAATGACTAGTAAGTTAGGGTTGAACTCTGGCAAGTGTTCTCCAAACTTTTCTAAGGAACTCAACAATGGATTGTTCTCATCATTATGCATGATATATCGGTTTGCTCTGGGTGCTTTGTAGGCACCAAATTGTTCATCAGCTTTATACTCTAAGATCATGTGAATATCGTCTTTGACTTCCTCATTTTTTTCTCCACCAACAATTGTAATGTCTTCTGGAATGTACGATTTGAGTTTTTTACTCATTTTTGCAGCAAACAGGACTTTCCAGCCCTCCATGTGGAAGCGTTTTGCCATCAGAGGCGCATTGCCACCAATAGCCCATCTAGTGTCAGGTAACTTTAGAGCTTGCTCTATCAAGTCATCGTAAAGGTCCGAATTAGACATAAATCTCCTGAAAATTTAAATAAATGTTATAATATAAAAGTAGGTATGTAAAATGAAATGGTAGGAATAGATCTTAAAAAAGGCGCATAGTGCTTGAGTAACCAGTTTATCCATGGCAGACATTTAAATTTATTAAATTATACAATGTAGTTAATGAAAATGCAAATTAGGTCACACAGTGTTGATGAACTTACTCGGCCGCAGCACCATGTTTGAAGAAATAAGCGAAGCTTTTCAGGAACTCGTCTTTATTTGAGATCTCATTGTAGTGTTTAGGCTTGCCTTTCAGTTCTCTGTAGTCTAGTAAAGCTGTAGCATTAACGAAGAGATCGTGACAAGCTCCGTAGCCGAGAGCAACTTTGGGCTGAAGATTACCTACTCCGACTCGATTCTCGGTTTCCAAAAACAACAGATGTTCCTTCACTGGAGAAAGGCGTACGTCACCAATATCATTTTTACGGTAATACACTGCGTAGAGGACTACACAGAAAGATAACAACGACCCAAATTTAGCTGGAGCGCTAGCCATTTTATAACTGTATATTCTAAACTATGCAAACTGGAATGCCGGAGAGTCTTTTTTAAGTTAATGAGATCGACGTCACATTATTGTTTATGCCGGGGCTTAGTATTATCACTTTTTTTCAGTGATAGTACATATTTGCTTGCTATCAGTCGAACGCTGTCGTCGTAGGTACCGACCGACCGAACCAATACTACTATTACCCAGTGTTGCCAGCTCACAGAAAAAAAAATCTTCAGCTAAATAAAAAAAAATCTCAAGATTTCTTTCATATTTTTACCTAAAAAAATCTCCAAAATTCACTAAAGAATTATTTTTATCTAGGGTTAAGTATTAAATAAAATTACAAGTTATTTGTTAAGAAACATAATTTTAATCGTAAGAATATTAATTATTAATCTTAGTGACAACTTAAAAAGCAACTTAAGAATTTAAAAAACAATTTTACTTATGATAAGTAAATCAAAACGTTAGGTTAGAAATCGACATTAAATACTTCGTTTGGTATTTCTTCGTCATCTTGACACGGTGACGGGTCTACTGATGTAGACGGTTGAGATGGGTCAATTTTTGAGTATTTCAAATTTTTGCCAACAGCAGAGATCACATCGCTCGGGAGCTCATAGCTATAACAGGTTTTCTTCATTATTTTTAATTGGTTTCTTATGAAGAGAATACTATTTAAAGTGTTTACAGCCATTTTGTTTCTTAGTTTATTTTTGACAATATTCATAGCACTAAATGCTCTTTCCACTTCAGCATTTGAATGAGGAAGGGACATTGCGGATAAGGCGAGATCAGATAACTCTTGAAAAGTATTAATTCCTGCAGCATTTTTGTAATTTCGAACTTCCATCCAAAAGTCAATAACGTCACTTGTAGCTGTCCAATACACAAAATTTAGTCCATGCCACTGTTGTAGCAATTTGTCTATTGTCTCGTCACTAAATCCGAGTTCTTTGGCTAGATCTGCTATTCGGTTGTCTTTGCCCTGACGAAGAGTATTGTCCACGCTCAATAGACACATTTTTTCCAAAATTATATAATTAGAAGGAAGTCTCTGCTGAATTTCTTTCGCTAATTTCACTGTGAAATCAATGCAGCGTTTTCTGACTGCTTTAACGACATCATCGGTTAAAGAGGTCTTTTGTGCGTGAGTTTCAAAAAGATATCCTAAATACGGAACTGGATTTAAGTGGGCTTCTATTTTAATGGTTAAATAATCATTGTCAGTTGTTGCATCCGACGTCATCAATACTCTACTGCAAACAGAACGAAGCAAAGTCATCAATGTATTTAGTAGGGCAACAGGATTTGAGTTCTCACTCTCAAAAGTCTTTACTCCAATTAGTACGTCATTTAGGATGCTCCTTAAAAAGTTCATGTAAAGTAAAATCACCAGATATTTTTCTAGTGATATCTTTTCCAAAATTTCACCATGTAGCCCCTAAAAATCACTAAATCTAGCGACAAAATCACCAAACTGGAAACACTGCTATTACCGAATCTCTCGGTAGAGAGTAAAATATTCCTTGGACCGAACGAAAGTCGAAACCAGTCGAACTGTCGAAGTCGAAACTCGAACACTTCGAATCGAATCGAACAGGGTTTAGTATTACCAGTGACATACAGTTAAATGTAATACGAGACAGCTAAAAAAGTAACATATTCACGAGAAAAGTAACATTACCTCAACTGTTTGATTCATAATTGGAGTGAAAAATACTGGTTGGGCAACATAATTAAGAGCGCTATTACAATTACATTTTGACGCCGCGCCAAGTTAGGTTTTTTGGGCAGCCAAATACTATTACTTATTCTATGTGTAGCAGCGAAGCGGGCGTATGGGAACGTGTAGACTAAATAGTCTTGATCCGTGATATACTTTTACTATACCATAGGAACTTAGATTTTATTTGAAGGTTTTTATGAAGCATCGTGGTGTAGTAGGTACACAAACTTAATTTACGTTTTCATATATGCTCTAATAGATATGATTGAGTATCTACTACAAAAATAAAAAGATAAACTTACATAACTTATTAGATATGAACTTACGGTCTGTGATATATATGTACCATACATGTATAATTATTGCATTTAAAAAAAGTGAGTGGCAAAAATAACAACATTTACATATAAAACAAGTACCTAAGTAATTAATTACACTTACCAGGTAAGTATTTATGGTTGCGTGTTTTGAATGATAACTGTTGTTTTTTTTTAAAATGTAACGTCTGAACGTATTCAGGAATAAAAAATACAATAAAGGTAGATTTATGTAAACACATAGTTAACGTTTCATCATCAATATATAGAATAGGCATTTAAAAATATATTTCGCGCAATGGCATTGAATGAGCTTTCTTCTTCTTCTTCTTCTTCTTTCATTCTGTTTCCTTGAATATCGGCATTATTCTGTGAATGATAAAATAAGCATTACCTGGGCTGAATAATTTTATAAACAATAAGGAGTATATTTTTTACTACGGTATACTTACCACATTTTCACTTAAAGCAGGAACACTTTCCAATTCTAACGTGAAATCATTCGTTGATTCATCAGATTCATTAGCAATAACAAGCTCGTGTAAGTATGTCTACAGTGATAGGATTCTAAAAAGGATATGAAACGTTATGTATAGAATTTTAAAATTAGTAAGTATTTATTGTATAAGTAAAGATAGTATTTTCTTAAATCATTACCATATTATCTTCACTAGGTAGCGCAAGCTGTTGTGATTTCGAGCTGTTGTCATCAGTATACTCTATATCCTAAAAAATTGGTATAATGTACAACTAACCAGAAATGATTAATGTCACCATAAAATTATAAAAATTGTTATATTTTATTATAAACTTATGGTGATATCGTAACGGTAATATTGACACACATGAAATTTAAATATATATCAAATTCTATACCTACTCACCATTTCTATCGATCCTAAAATATCACTAGATGTGGAAACTTCTGTAATCCTCGTTTCATTTAGTTTCTTATTTCTAAAATAAATATAATCTACAATAATAAAAAAATCAAATATTACCTTGCTTCTCTTGCTAACTTCAGAGATTCAATGTGTCGAATTTCACGTTTACTGACACATTGGTACTTATATTTGTTTTTTTCCATTTTGACTTGTCAAAACGCTCAACTAAAATGAAAATAAAGTTTATTACGAATTGGGTATGATAAGACATAAGTATGCACTAAAAATATTTATACAATGAGATTAAGAAGATATGAACCGATACTTACAACGATCAAAATCCTGCGGTCCTAGTTCACAACTGCTTAGCTCGCACACGAAGTCACGTAGCGATACGACAGAGCGCGCGAAGTCAAGCGACACAGGTTATTCATGGCAAGCGCTCGCGCGGTACTGATTCCGTTAGGATACATTATTTCTATGGTTCTGATCTTGCAACATCGGGGCGATCAAATATATACTAATTTAATTCAGTGAAATAAAAATAACAGTATTGATTTAAAAACTAAAAATTGTTATTAGTAGTTAAAAGAAAAAATGTTATATTGATATTAATATTTTGGAAATGTGAAGTAAATTTCTGGCGATATTTCGACTTTTTTAGAAGTGTTTTTGCGCTATAATCTTTTTTAAAGTGATGTTTTTTCATTGCTTGTAAGTTTATCTACAAAAATCTATTTTGAAATTATGGAAGTACGGGATGTTTCTTGTGCCATATTTTTTATAGTGCATTATATTTAGTAGAATTCGCAAATTAGAGCTCTCAAATAAAGTCTCCGTGTGTTTTTGCCGGAACGAACACCAGAAGAATGAGGATTACTAAATATATAAGTAAAGTACTCAAACTTGGCTCTGACATTATTGAAGATAGTGATATGAAGTATAATTTTCATGCAATGGTGATGTATAGATATAAAGACAATGTATCATATTTCAAAGCTGAACATCTTGCTAACACGCATTATTTTGTAAAAGCTCTTAAGCTTTTTTTAATTTTCTTTATAATGATTTATTATTAATTTATTCATGAACTTATAATTATACCCATGGTATGTTGTTTTATTAAGTTTTGATACAAGTTCTGATGTCAGTATTGACCAAGTACAGTTTTTACGATAATCATTGGTTGTTCGTCCTAAATGAACAATTTTATTGCTGAATCAGAAACTATTTTGGCCAATAAACAAAAATTAAAAATATGAAAATGTAATTGATTCTATACAATGACGTGAGGTACTAAAAAAGTTAGATCTGAACCCATGAAGTAGAGTGAGATACATATTGTATTAACGGTTTTTTTTCAAATCATTGTATGAATTTCGATAAAATCGATTTGTTAACTTCTCGGAAATATAACTTACCAATGTAAAAAATATTTATCAAAATCTTATTTATAATTTCATTGGCGGGCGCATTATGTAACAAATAAATAAAACATACAATGAAATTGAGAACCTACTCTTTTTATGAAGTCGATTATTAAAATAATTAAATCGTCCAGTCGCAAAATAGTCAAAGCAATAGTCGACTGACGAGCAAAAAAGTCCATTTTGAGAAGAGTAACATGAAGGTATCATGAGAGGTTCAAAAGTATCGTTAAATGTTACAAAGTTAACATTCTGGCAATGCTGTTAGATGGCGAGATACCAACTCAGGCACAGATATCTAATGACATCGGCTTGTCACTTGTCATTGTCAACTGTCAAATTTATGGTAGGTATTTTTTTCTTCTATGGCCATGACACGACCAGCGTATTATGCCATTTCTTCGAGTCTCATTTTTATTGTTTTATAAAACATGACGTTAACTTGTATTTCAATATATTTATTCTTTTAAATAAAAGCGGGGAAACAAAATAAAATTACACGGAATAATAGGGTTGTTGACCTTTTTTGTATTCTTCGTTAAATTAATCAGGACACCGAAATACACACCTAGCATATATTTGAATATTTTTTAAAGAATTCCAAACTATAAAACGATGTTTTTATTTCAACTTTTAAAATTGGTGCTAAAACATTATTCAATGGCTGTCTATACGTCGTATGACGTCACTAAAGCAAAAACATACAGTGTTGTGATTATAATTAGCTTTGCTTGCTTGCTTGAACATGCAGATGACGGAAAAAAACAACGATGACTATAATAATATACTTTCTTTTATGTGTATTCTCAAGTTTTGACGTGTAATAATGATGGATTATTAACCGTTGATGTTCACAATGGTAGTATACCTCTGCAGTTACAAAAATAAACCTACATTTTAGCCGCATTATTTGTTCTATGTAGGGTTGTCCACCTCAAAAGGACAAATCAACCCCTAACGGATCACTTTGTTGTCCGTCTGTTCGTCTAGATCCTTTTTCATTCATAAAAAGAAAAAAATCTGAAGTCCATAAATGTGTAACAGTGATAACAAGAAAAACGAATCTACTATTGAATATTATTATATAGGTACTTAGGTATTTAATTAATATAAAAAATGTATAACAAACCTATTATTTGCGGTTGCGGCAAAAACCATGTTTATGAATCGACAGTTTGTCCTATGACCTAGTATGTATTTAGTTTTAAAACAATATTATTAGATGCTTTCTACCCTTGCATGATTCTCAATCTGTTGATAAGGCACGACACTATCATACCCCACGTTTGTTTTTGCCCTTATGACATCATTTCCACCGCTACTTACGTTTGAGGTCACGTGACTTTTAGAAACGTTTATACACATTTTGTTTATTTTTTTTCTATTCTATACTAGTAGAGGCCAAAAAGTCTGTACTTGGAAGACAAATTAAAAAAAATGAGTCAAAAGTCGTAAAATTACCTACTGAACAAGAATATGACGTTTTTGAAAAAATGTCTGTCTATCTGTCTGTATGCTCACGCATAACTTAAAAACTACTGCACTGATTTCGATGAAACTTAGTATATGGATAGAAAAGAGCCCAGAAAACTCAACTATAAAGTTTTTATTTACGGACTTTAACAAAAGGAGGAGATTTCTCAATTTTAGTGTGCATATATATTTTTATGTGCGTTTGCGGATAATTTCGTCGTTTACGAACCGATTTTGATGGTTTGGCAAGGAGATGTCTCAAGGTTGGTAACATGATAAGGAAACCGGGATCTGATGACGGCATTCCAGAGAAATCGAGGGGAACCTTAGAAAATCGTAGTGGCGACTAAAGCGTTTGTAAAATTTTAGTCATTTAGTATCTTGAAGCACTACTATTTTATGAAGTTCTGAAGCCGATCTGATAAAGGAGCCGAAAGACTCCGCAACTATTTACAGCAATTACCTGGTGTTTGGTCTCGATTAATTTGTATTGATGACAAATTTACACCTAGATGGGTAGTGACTGTCATCTTGACGAAGAACAGTCAAGGGAACTCCTCAACGTTTTACAGTACCAAGCTACTTTGTGTTTGTACTTAATTCATTTCCGTTGATGAAAACTTTGCACATGGGTTATAAAGTCCAGCAGTTTTTGAGTTACACTCCAATAACTGAAAATTTCGCCTATTTGGATGATATTATCATTGACTGTGAATGTCAATCGATCACGTAATAAGCAAGGGTCACTAAAATTTGCAAATTATTTTTTTTCGAGAAATGGAACCGACCTCATGACCAAAAAGTGTGAAATAACTAATAACGCACAATATTGTGATATTAGGTACTTTTGAACTATCATGGTACCGACTTGAACAAGTAATTTCACACTTTTTGGTGATGAAGTCGGTTCCATTTTTTGGTATTTTTTTTTCTAGATCCGTTACATGAATCAAAGAAGGCAGCTTGATCACGGCCTCATATAAAGCTAGGGTCTCGATTTACTGGTCGGCGCGCATGAACTTCTATGGCACGGTTAAAATCTACGCTATAACAATAAATTAAATCCACCACACCGGTGAGTGTATTACTAGGGGTAAGGGATAGAGGTGTACAAATATTTTTACATACCACCTGCTCATCATCATCATCATCTCAGCCGTAGGACGTCCACTGCTGAACATAGGTCTGCCCCATAATTTTCCAAAAGGACCGGTTGGAAGCGGCCTGTATCCAACGTCGTCCTGCGACCTTTATCAGGATGTCTGTCCACCGTGTCGGTGGACGACCTACGCTGCGCTTGCCGGTCCGTGGTCTCCATTCCAGTACCTTCCGGCCCCATCAGCCATCTGTTCTGCGTGCTATGTGCCCTGCCCACTGCCACTTTAACTGGCTAATTTTCTGGGCTATATCGGTGACTTTCTTTCTTCTACGGATCTCCTCATTTCTGATTCGATCACGTAGATAAACCCCGAGCATAGCCCTCTCCATAGCTCATTATGCGACTTTGAGCTTATCTATGAGGCCCATAGTAAGAGACCACGTTTCAGTGCCATAAGTCATCACTGGTAACACACATTGGTCGAAGACTCTTGTCTTGAGGCACTGAGGTATTTTAGATGAGAAGACTTCGCGAAATTTCCGGAACGCTGCCCGCCGAGTTGGATTCGACGATTGACCTCTTTCTCGAATTTGGATCTACCTCGTTTGACTGTTTTTCCCAGGTAGATGTATTCGTCAACAACTTCGAGACCTGAGTTGCCAACTGATATTGGGGTAGGCACAACATGGGCATTAGACATAATTTTCGTCTTGTCCTTCTTGTCTTGTTCATCTTAAGGCCTACCCGTTGAGAAACTCGATGGTGGCCTTCGAGCATTGTACTGAGGTCGTCCATGGATTCTGCCATGACTACGATATCGTCGGCAAATCGAAGGCGAATGATACGGTACTCCCCGTTGATATTGATGCCAAGTCTATGCCATACCAAGAGCTTGAGGGCTTCTTCCAATGTATCGGTGAACAGTTTCGCAGATATAACGTCTCCCTGCCTCACGCCTCTTTGCAATGGAATTGCCTTCGAACTCTGCTCCTGTACTCGGACTGACATGTTAGCGTTTTTGTACAAATACTTTAGCATTTCAATATACCGATAGTCAGTACGGCACCGCTGGAGAGACTCAAGCACCGCCCACGTCTCGATCGAATCAAAGGCCTTCTCATAGTCCACAAACGCTAAACATAGAGGCAAGTTTATACTCTTCGGTCTTCTGTATAACTTGCCGTAGCGTGTGGATGTGGTCTATGGTACTATAGCCTTTTAGGAAACCGGCTTGTTCCGGAGGCTGGAATTCATCAAACCTGCGACTGAGACGGTTCGTTATGACCTTCGAAAACAGCTTATAAACAGGGCTCAAAAGCAAGATGGGTCTGTAATTCTTAAGTAAAGTGTTGTCACCTTTCTTGAAGAACAGCACCACTACGCTTTTGTTCCATGCTTCTGGCGTTGAACCTTCGAGTAAGATGGTATTAAAGAGCTTCTGAAAGACTTTAAGTACCGGTGTTCCACCCGCTTTCAGAAGCTCCGATGTGATACCGTCGTCACCCGGCGCCTTGTTGTTTTTAAGCTGTTTCAAGGCCATTCTAATCTCGTACAGGCTGATGTCTGGTATATCGTCGGTATAATGTTCCACCTGCTCAAAAATATACCATTGGCATCCATATGTAAGAGTTGGTAGAATACAGGTGTCGAGCACGATTTTCTTTAGATGGAGAGGGAAGTCACCTAGTTTCGCAGTTTCCTGCTAACTATACTATTGTAGGAGTGGAGAGGATAAATACCTGGTTTACGTGGGGGGTGTCGAGGGACTCTGGACCTGGTGGGAGTTTGTGACCGTGGGTCCTCGTGGAGGCGTCCTGCTGTCGACGGCGTGCTGAATGAGCTGAAGAACTTTTGTCACTTGGTTCTAATGTTTGTATTGTCCCTTTGGGTTGTGCACTGGTTTACGCGGCGGGCTGAATGCGTGTGTACACACGTGCTGATTTAGGAGTAGTGTGTGGTCGGGCCGAACACACCCTGAAGGTCACTCGCGGCGAAGTCATTCGCGGTGACTCGTGCTGATAGAAAAATGGCGGTGCCATGCGGTCGCTGCGCGGAACGCAGCGGTACACGTCCGCCGGTCGCGAGTATAAAAGGGTGACTATTGAGCTGACGCGTAAACGCGGGGCTGATATTGGCGGTTCCCGATTACGCCGTGCGGACGCGACGGCGCCGAAAAGGTGACTGTTTCCGCTTCCTTCCCGCCGCTTGCTTCTAGTTATGACAGCTGAGGACATCGGCGGGGGAACGCGGGGGCGCGGGTGCGCGCCTTTAGGTGACGTCACGCTCTGGCGTGAACATATTCCCCACTCGGCAAAGGTGTGGTGTGGTGGTCAATCGACAGTCAGGTGGGCGATCTTGAGTTCCACCACTCGGGTGACGCCATCCCTTCATGGGTTCGTCTTGTGGCTCATGCGCCAGTGTAGAGGCGGCACCTGGTCGTCCACCATCAGTACCAGTTCCCCGACTTGAGGTGGGCTGGATCGGGGAGTCCGTTTGGAGCGTGTTTGGATGGTGTGCAGGTAGGGTTTGGACCAGGATTGCCAAAGGTATTGGGATAAGGGTAGGACGAGCTTGAACCATTTTGTGTGCCGAAATGGCTCGTCCTCCTACCGAATACTCAGGTAGGGCATTGAGCTGACGTTTTAAAAAGACATGACCCGCGGTGAGTAATTCAAATTCCGCGGGGTCAAAAGAGAGTGGGCTGAGAGGGCGTGCATTGAGCATGGCTGCAATGCGCGTTAAAAGAGCTGAAAGTGTAGGTGCGTTATTGTTATTATTGGTTGCAAGAAAGTCTTGTATTTCCCTAAGTTCATTTCTAGCGCCTACATAAATTGTACCGCAATTATATCTAATTAACGCCGGTACACCGCGCCTAGAAACAAAACGCTGTAATGCCGCAAGGAACGCTTCCGTGGATAACTCAGATACCGGTTCGAGATGGACCGCCTTCGTGGCTAGGCATGTTACAACACAGAAGTAGCCTTTTAATAGCTTGGCGTTTCTCAGTGTACTGGATTTTATCAAAAATGGTCCAGTAAAGTCCGTCGTGACTTTGCTAAATACGGGCTGAACGTTTACGCGGTCGGCGGGTGAGTCGGCCATGTACGGAGCCTTAGTTTGGACGCGGAAACGTAAACATTGTATACATTTGTATACTGATAACGTCCAGAATTGCTGGCGCAAGGGTGAGTGCAGAATGTCAGCACCTAACTGACTTAAGGTGTTTGCGATGACAGTTTGTCGTCGTGTTGTGTGTGTGTGCTGATTCTTTGTGGGCTGAGTCGGTATTTGTTGGATGTGCCGTCCTAGTCATTGCCTAGGCGGCGGCGAAGGACGCGAGGTAGTGCGCGGTGGAGTACGACGGGAGTACACCATCTGGCCCGTATCAGGTGTGGGACGGCGCCGTGGTACCTCGCGCTGTTGTACCGGCAATAAGCGCACTGGTAGTGCGTAGTATCGGGTACATACCCGAGGCTTGTGACCCTTTACATTACTACATGGGTAGCAATGGTTGTCACCATAGTGAGGTTGCGGGTTCGATACCTGTTTGGGTCTTGGCGCGGAGCTGAACGGTCGTGGGTTCGAACCCTGCGCATAGCGCGGAGGTTGTGGGTTCGAAACCTGCTGAAGTGGGGACGAGAAGCGCGCGGGTATAGTCGCGGAGCCGATAGGTTGCAGGTTCGAATCCTGCTGAGCAGATGACGAGAAGCGCGCGGGTATAGGCGCGGAGCTGAGAGGTTGCAGGTTCGAATCCTGCGCATAGCACTGAGGCTGCAGGTTCGATACCTGCTGAGCAGATGACGAGAAGCGCGCAGGTATAGGCGCGGAGCTGATTGGGTGCAGGTTCGAAACCTGCGTATAGCACAGAGGCTGCAGGTTCGATACCTGCTGAGCAGATGACGAGAAGCGCGCAGGTATAGGCGCGGAGCTGATTGGGTGCAGGTTCGAAACCTGCGTATAGCACAGAGGCTGCAGGTTCGATACCTGCTGAGCTGATGGCGATAAGCGCGCTGGTATAGGCGCGGAGCTGAGAGGGTGCAGGTTCGAATCCTGCGCATAGCACTGAGGCTGCAGGTTCGATACCTGCTGAGCTGATGACGGGGGGGGGCGCTAATGACCATGTTTTTTGTTCCAATTCTACAACGAGAATCTCGTAGTAGGCGTCTATTGTCCTTTCATACTGCTCGTTGTAGAATTCCTCCTCGGAATCTGATAAGCCTACGGTGTCTAATATTATATAATACGCCGCGTCAAATCTATCGCGGGTCAATCTTACGCCCGATGCTCTGGCATCGAACTCGGGGCTATAGCGCCTTGGTTTGCTAGACCTCAATGATAACGCTTCCAAATTAAGCTTAATAATAGCGATTTGTTCCTGTCTAAATCTGGCTACCTGTGATTCAGAAGGCATCGTTAATCGTCGTAGGCGAAGTCAGGCACAAGGACGCAAGCAAAATTAAAAGGAAATAAAAATATTAAAGTATTTAATCGTAGGTGAAATTCCGCACCTCCTTTTTCGGAAGTCGGTTAAAATAACGCCTAAATTAATAACGTGTGTACGATACCTTATATGAGCTGATGGTTTAATTACTTAATTAATTATATTCCGTAAATTTCGTTATGTTATTTACGTAAATTCTGTACGGGACCCTAAGACGTTTTGTGCTGGTCTCTTAAATGTAAACAATTAACTTACATTAATTATTTCATGATAATCATGAACACAAGTAAATCTTTTAACAGTACTTAGTATAATTTTATAATTAAAATCAACAAAGTACCTGGCCTTTAGTTATGTTATTTACGACTTTCTTGCAAACAATAGTTAACAATCATAAAAACAAACGCCTCATTAACGTTATCGTTAACGAGTTTGGAATTTCAAACTTAACAACTCTGCAGTATTATTGTCTATTCTGTGGCGCGCGAGTGTCAAACGAACAATGATAGCGTACTTCGTGAAATGTGGCTAGACGGGTTAGTTTGGCTTGGCAAATCGCACTGCCGGTTCACTCGTCTAGAAGCTTCGGATTGATTTGTATGACGTAAGGGGATTTAAATTAAATTAATAAAATGAAGTTTGAGTTAATATTCGATATTTGGGAATTAACTCGTGCTGATCTTCGGGCTGATATTGGCAATGGACTGTATTAAAGGGAATTTTAATTAAGAGCTGATAAGAGCTGAAAGTGAAGGATATTCACTGGGTCGTTATCTCGTTTAGAAGGAAAATATAGTTTGTTTACACCATATTTCGGTCGAATGAGATATTAAGGTGCCGGTTCTTTTAATTATCTCGGTTCGATGGACCAATTGGTAATTAATTATCCGTGCTCGTAGGAAAATATAGTTTCGCAGTTTCCTGCTAACTATACTATTGTAGGAGTGGAGAGGATAAATACCTGGTTTACGTGGGGGGTGTCGAGGGACTCTGGACCTGGTGGGAGTTTGTGACCGTGGGTCCTCGTGGAGGCGTCCTGCTGTCGACGGCGTGCTGAATGAGCTGAAGAACTTTTGTCACTTGGTTCTAATGTTTGTATTGTCCCTTTGGTTTGTGCACTGGTTTACGCGGCGGGCTGAATGCGTGTGTACACACGTGCTGATTTAGGAGTAGTGTGTGGTCGGGCCGAACACACCCTGAAGGTCACTCGCGGCGAAGTCATTCGCGGTGACTCGTGCTGATAGAAAAATGGCGGTGCCATGCGGTCGCTGCGCGGAACGCAGCGGTACACGTCCGCCGGTCGCGAGTATAAAAGGGTGACTATTGAGCTGACGCGTAAACGCGGGGCTGATATTGGCGGTTCCCGATTACGCCGTGCGGATGCGACGGCGCCGAAAAGGTGACTGTTTCCGCTTCCTTCCCGCCGCTTGCTTCTAGTTATGACAGCTGAGGACATCGGCGGGGGAACGCGGGGACGCGGGTGCGCGCCTTTAGGTGACGTCACGCTCTGGCGTGAACATCACCTTTCATTATTTCTTTTAACGACCAATATTTTTTCCAGCTCATATTAACTATTCTTTCCACTTCTTCTTCTTCGTAGTTTTCTCCTAAAGATATTTGTTTTCCCAAATATACATAGTTATTTACGTATTCGAGTGGCCTTTCATTGAGGTTTACCGTGTTTGTGGAGCTATTTGTCATTAGTTTAGTTTTATTTTCGTTCATTAATAGGCCTAATTTTTTGCTTCTGCGCTAAGTGTGCAAATCATTTTTTCTAATTTTTTGGATGTATTTTAATTATTTGCAAAGAGGACGATATCGTCAGCGAATCAAAGGTGACTCAAGCGTCGACCGCCCACCTTTATTCCTTCAGTCTCCCAGTTAAGCTCGTCGAAAATGCTTTGCCGCGATGAATAGTTTTGGAGACAGAGGATCCCCTTGTCTCACTCCTCTGCAAATTGGTACTTCGGGTCCTCTTTTTTTCTAGTTTTACACGACTTGTACTGTCATCGTAAATGTTTTTATGCTCATGGATGTGGCATTTCTTCAGAGCTTTCCAGATTGAGTTAATTATAATTACATTATTACAACTAGGTAATCTTTTAAGATCTACGATGTACTTATATGATACGTTTAATTAAATGTACTTGATAATTACACATTTTTTTTTAAAATAATATAGGACAACATTCACACAAAGGTCTTCAGGTCCCAAACTAGACAGAGCCTGTACTATGGTAACCTGCAGGGCTATTATGTAGTCCCTTTCGTCAGCTCCAGTTATCAACTAACTAACATTTTTGCTTACTGGAGTTGCCAAAACTGACATAGGGCCGCCATTTTTCAAGATTTCAATCAACATTTGTTAGCAACTTAGATACATAATAGCCCAGCTGATGACTGATATACATACTTAAATACATATACACACCCAGACACAGATCAAACAAACATGTTTATGCACCTGTTTGACCTGTTCGGGGATCGAACCCGGAACCAGCGGCTCAGAAGGCAGGGGTGCTACCAACTGCGCCAACCAGCCTTTCATTTATTGTCATTATTTGTTTGTTGGATATTTGTACAAAATAAATAGGTAGTCGATAATCGTAACGTAAGTACCTACTTACGTATTTACCTACAGTAACACGTCGTAGGTATGTTATATGTTTACGCGAAACCCTTTTTATTACCTGGAATATTACAAAACAAGAAGAAAATGCAAGTACCTACGGCGTGCATGTAAACTAAGTGAGTAAGTAGGTGCTTGCTTCATTAACGTACGCGATGCCTGCCAGATATCTCGCAAATGTTTTCGAAAGCCAAAAACCATTCCATACAAGGTGCGACCGGTCAGGGGCCGCCTAATAAGGGACGACGCGAGATGTCCGACTTTAGGCGTAAATTGTATACATGTCGAGGTGTATCGTAATTAATTATGTTAAAGTTCACGTTTCGCAATATGTATTTTCATCTGCATCCTATGGCATTTCGGCTTGGTGCCCTCACTAATCTGGTAGAAAGGGGTTGTTGTGGTTTGAAGCTTCCTTTTACTATGATTTAGGTCGTCTTTCATAAGGACGGTTAGTGTTAGTAGAGAATTTTGATTTGAATGCCATGGACAATTGACTCGAGAAGCATCAGTAATTCTATCCGATTTACTAGAGCACGCATGACCTTCGCTGAAACTTTATAATAATTATTCGACTGGCTATCCATTCATCGGTCCTTAAAGACATTTTACCAAAATATTGACCCGACTCCTGCATTGATAGTTTAAAAGAACCTATTATCACAATATTCTGCGCATGGTACCGATTTCAACAAGTTATTTCACACTTTTTAGTGGTGGGGTTCCATCTTTTTGTAAAAAAAAGTTCACTTTATTTAGTGACCCTGCTAGTTTCGGGATCGAGTGTCATTCACCGTCAATAACGATATCATCAAGATGGGTGAGACAATTCAGGCATTGGATTGTAACTCAAGAACAGCTTAAACAAATTTGATAAAACTTAAATAAGAGCACCTCGGAATTTACTGTATCAAACAGAATCATCAAAATAGGACTACTCAGTAAAAAGGTATACGTGTTCGTACATAAAAAAATACGCGTCGACTTGAGAACCTGACTAGAGAAAAAGATATCCGTCGGTCCCGGGCTTTTTTGTTTTCGGACAACAGTCGATAGGTTATGTCGAAGTCCTCCGAGCGGCCTGAAAACTTCTACATGAGTTGGTGACTAGCCTATCTACCAATCCGCACTCCTCCCTCTGAGAGGAAGGCTCGGGTCCCAGCAGTGAGAACATAATGGACTGATTATATATTAAGTATGTTAATAAGAGATAAATCCAGTGAAGTTGAATGATACATGCTTATTATAGTAGGTACATACACGAGTATAGCAAATGTCATCTATGGCAGGACATTGTAGAGCTGAATTTGGCAGGCTCATTATGCCTCATGTAATAAATTTCCAACAAAATCACACGAAGTTTGATCTTTGTCAGATTAATCGCCCAGCGACAGTTTATGTAACAATAGACACTTAGCCTGACCATATCTGGTGAAAAATAAAGTTTAAGGTAAAAAGTCAGGTCTTTTATGGTATAAAAGGAGCCAGAAATGGTGGTCACGTATTACCGCCAAAATAATGTGCAGATGAAATCTGTGTATGGAGTAACTGTCTGGCGCCGCCCGGTGGGTTGAATAGCATGCTGATGAATACGATAGTGAACATGGGCAAATTTTTACTGATTTTGCGAGTGGTTTTCTACCTGCCTACACGCTTTTAGAAGTCCAGTGGGTCGAGCACGAAAATCTGTTTAAGTGTAACGTAATCGCATCGTTAACGTATTTAGAACAAACTGTCCTTTATCTTGTACAATAGTGGCACAGATAACTCATAGTACTGAATACGTCAACGATACGATAACGTTACACTTAAGCAGATTTTCGTGCTCGGCCCAATAATGTTGTAGTCAATTAATAAAAACGGTAAGTTTAGAAAAAAACTAAAACCCGACTATATAGGATGTTTGGTAGAGAGACCGATAAACAAAATGAGCGTGTTCGGGGGACCACTTGGAGAATACAAGTTGGCCAAAAAAAATCCCCGACCCCCCAATATGTTTAACTTTTTTTTGTGATTTTTCCCTTTTTCTCCGAAATTGTACCTATTTACCACCATAAAATTTGTAAAATCTTTTTTAGACCGGATGTTTTTAGTTGAATTTGGTCTCTAATACACCTTCAGGCCACGCAAAGCAAAATTGGATACAAAACAGAGCTAACTAACTGATTTAGTTAAAAAAAATTGGGGTGTCGGGGATTTTTTTTGGACAACTTGTATTCTCCAAGTGGGCCCCCGAACACGCTCATTTGGTTTGTCGGTCCCTCTACCAAACACCCTGTATAATTATATAGTACACGCTGAAAGTACAAAACAATTTCTTGTTGTACTTTCGTACGAAACAAGAACATATTCTGGTCTGAAGTTGTCATATACGAGGATAGCCGTGGTCATATGCCACTTTGCTATAAAGCTTATGATCGCTTACTACTGTTTACTTACAATGTATTGTTTTGTTAAGGGAATGTTATACGAGCCCGGTTATCTCCTGAACATCACTATGATAAAGAGTAATTTTGAATATGAGCATAATTGGTCACGGTTGCCGAGATAAGAGGTTGTAAACTTTAAAAACTGAACGCTTTTGGTAATATTCAGTAAGAACATTTTGCTAGCGAGATTTACTAGTATCAATCTAATTTATTTCTAAGGCATACCATGTCGAACAAGCGCGGTTGGGTCAACTAGTTTATAACAATTTATATTGTGAACCATCACAGAACCAAAACTGCCTGAGAATTTTAAAATTTGATCAAGTCCTTAGTTGCCGCGGCTGTCTCAGGCCGTGGAGTATCGGGTCGGATGATTCACAGAGGTCAGGATTACCAAATACCAGTCCTTCAAGAGAAATGAATAAGTGTCGCCGCCGCACACGTCTTCACCACAGCCGAAGTAAGATCCATAGGCTACCTGGATGTCAGCCTATATGCCCTTGTTGTAATATATATATATATCTGTTAAAAATCAATGTAGGTACCATAATTTAATTTATTCTGGGTTGGGTTTTTCCTTTAAACATATTTTATAACTCTTAAACTTAGATTGTTTAGTTATCTTTAAATTAACAACACTAGTTAGTTCTTAGTGTAGGAACTGCGGACTGATTAATCTATACTTTTTATTTTGTATTTAATTATATTTTTAATTTTACTGTGACACTTAAAGCAAAGTATGTACTTGGAGCGCGGATAGATTTTTACTTATTTTGCTTCAATATTTATTGTAATATACTCATGGATTACACCACAGAATTCGCCCTATTATATATCTGTGGATTACACATTTTTATTCCCTGCCCATTGAATACTTTTTTGATATACCTCTCTGGATTTTCATATTAAACCTCATCTTAGAATTGGCCAGTAGATGTGTAAAATTTGAAACCTAAAGAAAATATTTGGGGGACAGAGAAAAGTCAAGGATAGAAAAACAATGGAGATTGGTGTCTTCGGAGCTACAAACAAATTGTTAAACCAAGTTAAACTAAATAAACTATTATTATTCCAATTATTTGAACGTTTTTCACGAATTTCACCCGGTCCTTTACAAAGTCATAAGTGGGGCTGTAGCCAACACTTAGAGGCTTGTTTGGTATAAAAATACAAAGTAGTATGAAAAACAGACACTTTTTGAATGGACGGAGACATGGTAGGTTCGAGTATATCTATTACAATAATGGGTAAAATGCCAAGGCTATTGATATGATTTTATTAGTGGTACGGGAGATAGTGGGCTATGGACGAGACTACGGCACCTGCAAATTTCGTCTATGGTCAAAAAAGGGCCAACGTTAGTGTGGCTGGCTAAAGGATGTCGAAAGGTGTGCTGTGGTTTCACTAGAGCGCTACTACCGTTGTTATGCCCTTTAACAATTCAACCCTTGGAGCTTTTTGTTACTTGCTCTTGCGTGTCCATCCCCAGATGGCCAATTAAGACTACCTGGGGGTCAGGTGTCTAATTTAGCCTCAGGAAGAATCGAGGTCCACGGTGTCGCCACTCACCGACGGCTTGCCACAAAGCCGTCTCTGCGGTTTTATTATTACTATTACTATTATCGTTTCGAATACGAATTCCATAGTTAGCTACGTACCTAGTTGATTCTCAGTAATTGGGCCAGCCAATTGAAGTTTTAATAGAGGTATATACTTTCATCGATACGAAACGGTATAATTATTTAATTGAGGACAATGAAAAACCACATGGGAACTGGTAATATGTCATTATATTATTTTGAGACATCCTAAATTATATCACAAAATATGAAATACCTAGGTACTTTATGTAATTTTAGAGAGAAAAATTAAATATCCTTAGACGCCTATTTTTATCTTTATCTCTATATATAATAAAATTGTAGAGGTCGAATTACTGTAAAAAGAAAAAAAATGCTTATAACCGAGTCAGGAGGATGTAAAGAGTGAAATCGAACAAAATTGCTATTTTTTTTTTGTTTCTTTGTTTGTCTGTTCGTCTGTCTGTTTGTACGGGCTAATCTCCTAAACTACTGGACCGATTTAAAAGATTTTTTTATGGTGGTAGCTTACATTTATTTACATGGTTAGCTTATATAGGATACTTTAGATACCGGTAATTTAAACAGTTCGCGGGGGATAGTTAAAAAAACTGTAACTAACCGTATCCCACGAGGCAGCTGGTATTTTATAAGTTTATTCCTAGCTGTATTTATTCTTACTACCTATACATAAATTCTGCCCGCTTCTACGCCCGCGCTAGGCACAGGTATATTTTTAACTTCAAAAAATGAGGAGGCTATAATGTTCGATAGTATATTTCTTTTTTGTGTGTGATGTGCCGATTTCTTCTCCATTTGTAAAGCGAGCTTCAAAATTATTTTTGTTTGGTAGAGTACCTATATTTCTGAGGTGATCTCATTTAAATTTCAATAAATTCGGTCAGTTTCCGAGTCACACTCCAAAACTGAAAAGTGTTACGCTTATCTTGATGACCATCGATCCCGTAAGTAGCAAGGTTCGCATAAAATGGTGAAAATATTTTTTATCCAAAAAAATTAAGCGACTCTAACACTAAAAACCACCTATCATGTTACCGACCGAGTTATTTTACACTTTTTTACCGACTTCCAAAAAAAGAACGAGGTACTCAATTCGACAGTATTTTTTTAATTATGTTTAACCTCATAACTTTCGACTGGGTAAACCGATTCTCAAAATTCTTTTTGAAAGCTGGTGCTGTCCCATTTAAATTGCATATTCGGTTCAGTAGTTTTTAAAATACACTACAGTAACTGAATAGAATGGAAGTCGGTATTACATTTTTCAAATTGTACTTGTTAGTGTTGAAGTCGGGTCCATTTTTTGGTAAAAGTTTTTTATTTTATTTATGTTATTAAATCATGTTAATATATAAATATCGATGAAAAAAAATTCAACTAAACTGACTGTCACCAATTAGTCTCACTTCATACACACACACCGGATATGAAGAACATACGTCCGTCTCGCCGAGAATGTATAAAAAAACAGCATAAACGAGAAAACGTCGTTAAACCTGAGATAATATGATAAATCACCAATTAAGTAAGTTCTGATTACCGCTGAATTGTTTTTTGCTTGAAATTTTTGAATTTCACAATACGTTACAAATTGGAAAGTTATTTCTACAGTTGGAAATTATTTTCTGTTGTATTTTCGACCTTATACTTCTTGGCTCACGGAGTAGTGTGTGTTTTTGATGCGGAAACATAGAATGAGATAATATCCAATTAGTTCAAACACTAGCCGTCCTCAATGAAAGGAGTTTCTATGGCATATATATTTCTGTTTTTATTGAAGAAGGTACTTGGTGGTTATGTATGAGTGCGCAGTTCTTGAAATACGTCAATGTTCTTGAATGAAGTCGCACGGAACGTTGAGTGTTCGCTCACCGAGATACTCGTAGGTACAGTTTGGGTACCTCCAAATTTTTATGTAAATTCGTTTTATAGAGAACAATGAACCTTTGTAGATATGCAGATAGATTATATAAATGATATTTATTTTGTTACTAACGTAACACAAAAAACGCACAAGTATTAAAATACAATCAAAAATTTAGTAAACCATTTGTGTTACTTTTTCCTTTTTTCTACCGACTTCCAAAAAAAGGAGGATCTACTCAATTGGACAGTTTTTTTTTATGTTTGTTACCTCATAACTTTTGACTGGGTACACCGATTCTCAAAATTCTATTATTTTTTGAAAGCTGGTGCTTCCCGTGTGGTCCTATTTAAATTACATCAAATTCAGTACAGTAGTTTTTGAGATACACTCCAATAACTGAATAGAATGGAAGTCGATTTTAATTTTTCATTTTGTACTTGTTTGTTATTGAGGACCATAAAAGATACAATGTTAAACAAAATAGATGTCATGCTCATGAGAATGATATTATGTTAAAGCTGGTACAATATTAGCTCCCTGTTTTTATTGTGGGTGCTAGTAGAGGTCAGCCTGATAGAATTTTTTCTAAGTGTATTGTTCTCCATCTACTTTAAGAACTGAGTCGACTGACTGACTGTGGTATTATTACTTAGATATGAGATCGAAATTATGGTTGACTGGATTTAGATTATGTTTGCTGGCTTACACCTTGAGTAATTTAAGACAGATGTCAATCTCGAAGGAAAAGCCAACATGCTGTGGATTTTATTACAATATTTCCACAGCATAAAAATTGTAGGTTCGTAAGGTTTACATATACTGTGATATTACAAGTACCTTCGCGGAAAGCTTAAGCCCGAGATATGGGTCGAACCAGCTACCACTTGATTGTAGGTTCACCGTCATTATCTCTGAGCTTAAAATATTCAAGTAAGTATAACTTTTAAGTATAACTTTATTATCTTGAGGAAACGGTACAATCACGAGGCCCTCCCGATGTTGCCTAGAACAGATGCAGTTCGTCATTCTGACGAATATACCGCGCCATAATCCTGAGACATTGAGTAGTTAAGTCTCATGTGCTTGTAATTCCACCGGCAACTATACCTTCAAACCGGAACGCAGTATTGCGAACTTTACTGCTTCACGGTAGACTACTACGGTGGCAGTACTACTCTGGACGAACTCATTCACAGAGAGTTCTACTGCTCTGAAATTATATAATATAATAGTTTAATAAAGGCATATAGTGCTAAGGAATCATCCTTGGAAAGTAATTGTGTGAGTGAATAACATGACTACCATTTCCAAACATATAAGATATTGGGTATTTGTTATTCTGTAGAATTGTATTCTTATGTCAGTCTAAAAATCAGAATAATACATAATTGAAAATAAATTAAATTATTTTATTGGAATTTTGGAATCATTTGTACCTAAATATATAAGTACCTATCCTTCTTCCTCTAATGCAGGTTTCATTTTCAAAATTGATAAATATTCTGTTTTGGATGATCCTTTCCTGCATTCATCACAAGTGCAATTTGAAAAATTTTATACCGATTTCCTTTCCATTGCTTTGGTAAAAATCAGTTATTGTAGTGTAACACAAAAACTACTGGACCGAATTTGATGAAATTTGAATGGGAATACACGGGAAGCTTTCAAACAAAAAAGATATTTTGAGAATCGGTCCACCCAAACGAAAACTATGAGGTAACAAACATTAAAAAAAATACAGTCGAATTGAGTACCTCCTCCTTTTTATGGAAGTCGGTAGAAAATAGGCGATTCTTATCTCAAATCAACCGCGCTTAGATCGTCAATTTTAATGTAATACTGCTCACTGGGCCTGCTCTTATCCACCTCAAACATAAACCAAATACCTAGATACTCCTCAAGTCCTAGATCTCGACTCTACACTTTTAGAAATAAGAAACATATTCACTTGGTTTTAATTTTAAGCCTGTGTCAATGTAAAGTGGTGCTAAATAAGGTGTTTTGATACTTTATAAGGGAAATCCACATCATTCACATGCACAAGATAGTTAAGGGATCAATAGTGTGGTGCTGAATGCATAATGTCATAATAGATTTTATGACCTACTTTAAGAGTTTATGCTCCATTCTGTTATCTAATTGCGTGGAAATTGATTTAGAATGCGCCATATTTAACTAAAGGTATGTTTTAAAAGCTTATGGTATTAATGAAGCATGCTTAGGTATAGGAAAAAATAAAGTAACATGTAGTTTAGATAACGAATGACCGTGGATGGAAAGGGAATAGAAATATAGATAGAAAGAGAGGCGTGTAGAAATAATATGTCGTTCAGGCCAAGCCTGAATATTAGGTGGTAAGGCCTTTTTAGACACTTTTTCTTAGATTAACTTTATAACTAATTTTAAAGTTTAATTTTAAAGTTATGTGTCACAAAAAGTATATACTTACACATTTTTCAAAATCAACCCGTTTTGGGAGCTCATAGATCATAACTCATAATATGTACTCGTAGTATATGTAGCTCATAGTTAGAGAAGACAACGATCGGGAATATGTAAATAAATCAAATTTGTACACAATTTAATATATATGACTTACCTCCAAATTTTAGTGTATCTGATGTCTCTCTCCTGACTAGTCCAAACCAAGTTTCGATGTCACTTTCTGCTTCCGACCTCTCCATCCACATTCCCCCTCAGCCCCTTTTATGAGCACTCATTTACTAAAGTTAAGGTACCATTAGTTACATATTAAATCTAATTTCTCACTACTTACAAATTAGTTACCTTTGCATAGGTAGGTGTACGTGACGTTGTAAGTGCTTACATATGCTTACCTTACAGCAACTTTTATAAATGGTAGTTACCTACCTACTACCTACCAACTCTAACATCCAAACATGTATAGGTTTGTTTGCATGTTACCAGTCATCAACATATAAGTGTTTAGGTAAATTTTATAATAGAGATAAAAATAAAATTAAAACAATAATTCCTTGTTGTCAATGTCATGTTAACCCATAGTTGCACCTATTTTACGACGTCCATGTGCGCGTATATACTCGTAGGTACCCATATAATTAGTCACTCTTAATCAATTCCTAATATCACATTGTTTTAATTAATGTTATTGGAACGAAATGGTATGGAAAATTTATTAGAGGTTTACATAATGATTATTCAATTATTTTTCCCAATAAAGTGCGGTAAAATTACCGACAATAACATTGTAGGTGTATGGGTTTAACCCTTTGCGTACCAGAGACGTAAATGTACGCGAGTTTCATTCATAAATATTTTGTTTTAATTATCAAGGTATAGGAAGGATTAAAAGGAAATACAATTAAAATGCTACTGTACCTACTAGCACAAAGAATACGTTTGAAACTTGAAATCCAAACCTTTGATAAATGCGTAGGAAGTTGACATTTTGACGCCGCATTATGGTGATCCGATCCAATCATCATATTATTTCCGGCTAAAGTTGCTATTCTAGTTTTGCGGTTGATTCATAATTTTATGTGCTTATTTAGTTATGCTTTCAATTTAGAACAGATTCAAGGAATCGAAACAAATACAATAGAAGACGATGACGCAGAATACTCTGCGACGATGACGTGTGCTACATTGTGCTTGCTTCGGTCACCAGTTGGATTGGGTGACCGCTAGTATTCCCACCGGGATGGCATCCTTATGAGAGGGCCAACGCCGCCGGGGTCGCAGACGAGTACATAACCGTTCCTGTAGCCCCGACACTAGGGCGCCCGGAGAAACACCGTGTAGTGGTTTAGTCGGTATAGTCTGCTTGCTCCTATGGAGGCAGTTGGCGTTACAAGACGAGTCCGACATACCCCGTCGAGTCCTCCCGGATTTGGCGGGGATGTGTAAGTACATTGCGCACAAGTTAAAAAAAAGGGTGACCGTTAGTATAATTTACAACTGAGCGCTTTTGTGCTTCGGAAGCTGCGTTAATTAGTCAATCCTGCACTTCGAACATATAGAGTATCGATAGGATAAAATTTGACAGTAATGATCCATAAAAGACAGCCCAATACTTCGTTATCGCGGCTATAGATCCATGCTAGAGACAAGTAAGGCTATTATGTATCTCAGTTGCTAACAAATGTTAATTGAAATCGAAAAAAAAATGGCGCCTCTATGTCACTTTTGTCAGCTCCAGTCATCAGCTTTTTGCCTATATACTGGAGTTGCCAGAATTGACATAGAGAGCCGCCATTTTTCAAGATACATAATAATGTATCAATGTGTAGTGTAAGAAATGTCATACTATTTTTTGTAGTATAAATTAAATCGCTATGAAATAAACTGCTTAAAAAACCCTCATTTTATCGACATCACGATATGACAGCAACTTAAGAAGTTAGTTCTGAACTCGGTCCATGATACTCCTAGCATTCGTCTCCAGCACCACATCTCCAGAGTTACAAGTCTACGTCTACCTTTTTTTTTATTTGTCGCAAGGTTCACGTTTCGGCATCATAGAATTTATAAAGAAGAAAACATTAGATAATGGTAAGGAACCCGTCGTGCGCGAGTCCGATTTGCACTTGACCGGTTTTTTTCAACTGTCATTATTTTCTAGTCTGTATTTTTTTTATTCTTTAAAATTCAAATGTTGCGATTAAACCAGTTTTAAAACCTTACTTTTACCACAGAGTAAATAAAAGTAAGCACTTACTATGTTTATACCATTTCTATAAGTTGTTTCTATTTGCTACTATTTTGGTTTAACCCAAAGACTATTTCTTATATTATATATATATATATATATATTTATAGTCTCAGTGAAGCAGGATATCTGGTGAGTCACTCTAAGACATGCTAGGTATATTGTAGATATATAAATATTTCTTCTGTGTTACTCTGGAGATATTATAAGATAAGTAACTTGTTTGATATAAAAATAAAGCGATTACACAATATTGCTGACCTACAAACAGTTAATAGGCAAGTACATATACTTAATTACGTATGTTTCAAGTAAAGTATTGGTACCAACTTATTTATCTCCTCGAAATCTGCGATACCGTGCAAATCATCATAAATCTGCCGACGCACGACTGTTTTTGCCATATATGGCGCCACCTCTACGTGACTGCTGGCTCCTAGATTGAGTCATAATTGTTTATTTAGCATATCCACTTGTTTAACATTCGGCATATAACTACTATTATACGAACTATATGGAATTTTAATGAATTTTAAAGTACTAACACATACCAATCACCTGTTGGTGGTTGCCTTCACCACCAGTGAATTTATTGGATTTGAATAATAATGTATCGTATTTACTCGATTATCATATGAAATGAAATGAGACGAAATGAAACGAAATAAAACTAATGAAACGAAATGAAACGAAACAAAATGAAACGAAACGAAACGAAATGAAATAAAATGAAATGAAATGAAACGAAACGAAACGAAACGAAACGAAACGAAACGAAACTAAACGAAACGAAACGAAACGAAATGAAACGAAATGAAAGGTAATAGAAACAAATGAAATGAAACGAAATTAAATTAAATGTTTATTGTTACAGATCGTAGGTTATAAGAGTGTTACAAAAACGTATTCATGGTTTCCTATTCAATCAATCCTATCTTGGCCGTGCAACATTAATCATTTTATTAAATGATGGGCATACTGAGAATCAATGACCGGATTGAAAATGTTCTGGCATCGGTACATACTGCGAAGAAACTACGGTAACCGCAAGTATTCAGAAGGATCTGCTCAAAGAAATTCTACTTTCAAAAAGACATTCTAATTTCATTTTTCACACAACACACGCGACATCGGCACAACAAAATTGTAAGTAACAAATTGAAACGTGGTCTCTGAGCACAAGCGTAAAGTCTTTACGCGTTTGCTCAAACTCTACTGAGACACATCGACGTTTGCAGATATATTTGTATGTTTTACAACGATAATTTGAGAATTGTTGACCGTATCTTTATGGGCAGAAAGTTAGTTCTTGTAAAGAGAGCTTATTTTGTTGGTGGAGAAAATAGGCTAGAATTGTTGGTATTAGTGTTTGTCATAGAAGAGTTGAAATGTTCAGCTAGTACAAGTTAAATCCTTTCAAATGGTATTATTTAACTTGTAGTATATTTTAAAATGATTATATTAAATGATATTTTATATCAAGTTTAGTCTCCAACCATCATCATTGTCATCATCATCATCAGCCTGTAGCAGTCCACTGCTGGACATAGGCCTCTCCAATTGCACGCCACTTAGCTCTATTTTGGGCTTCTCGCATCCAGTTTTTGCCAGCCGTCTTGCGCAGATCGTCACTCCTCCGTTCTCTCCAACCGACCAGACACAATAGAGATTTCATTGTTGACACACAAGACTTCATAGTTTAAGGTAGAACGTACTAACAGCTAACTATGAAAAATATTACTGCTTTTATGTTGAAGTAGATACTGCTATAGATATAAGCCAAAATGAATTAGGAACTCGTACATTCTAATTATATACCCAGTGAAAAACGGAATTATTAAAAATTTTAGTCTTATATGCGATTTTATAAAATACTTCGACAATTTTAACGTTTTTTCCACGCGCGTCTTCACGGGCACCGGTCGTGAGATTTTCCCCCGTCCCCAAAAAACCCCAAAAATTATAGAATTTGTAAAATTTCTTCTAAACCGTCCACGTTAGCGATCAGCAATCCAGTACTTTATGAATTTGTAACTTTCCGAGTTCTGTGCCCTCAAATTCAAGATTGATACGTCGTTAGTTGGTTCCCCGGCGGCTCTCGACGACCTTGCAATAAAATAAAGGTAAAAAATTTTAAATGCTTAAAAATTTGAAAATATATAATATAATCCCAAACAGCTGGTACATCGTGAGCTTTTAATGGGGGCGGACGACTAATAAAATACTGAAGTAATACGCATTGATTTTCCAATTACGGGCACCGCATATACATACTACTGTACTTCCTCTGCTTAGAAACTTAAAGCTCTATACGCTAGAGTTTATTGTAGGTTACAGTGATTGTATGCAGATGTAATGATGTCAATGGCAATTATTGGCAGTCCCACAAAATGTTATTGAAAGCTGCTGTTTAAATCTCGCTGTACCATGTGTTCATGGATCAATCAAGTCAGATTATAATATACCTCACACATGTGTGTGTCAATCTTTAATGTAACTTAACATAACTGGCTTTCGTTTGGTAAGAATATGTTGACTATCTGCGCGCATACCAGTCTCTGCTACCCTTGCTCTCTAGGGTCAGACAGAGAGCGGTCACGCGTTCAGTTTTGCGTTCGTTGTGTTGTATTACGTTACATAGACATACACCACAGACCACCCGCAGTTGACCGACGCGGTCAGAACGCCTCCTGTTTGGGTATATTGTCGTTGGGTCTTCTTCTCGCTCATATGTGCGGTTTAGCGGGGAAAGGGGGTCAGGGCTAAGCCCTCTGCCGCTGGCTCGTCTCCGTTCATTGCTATGTACGGGTCACTTGGTTGGATCTATCACGGCCTCACTGTACTGCCACCCCAGTGACCAATAGGTAACTGAGCGATCAAGGCCGCGCCAGGTTGAACCCCCGCCTACACGGGTGAAGCCCAGCGGACCGATCGGCTACACAGTCGCTGGCCACTGGGGGCAGCACCGATACAGCCGTGGCATCCAAACTCTCTTCTGTGCCTTGAATTGGGCTTTCGGTGGGAAGTAAATCCCTTGGGTAGGGTTTCTGTTTTCTGCCCTTTTGTTCGGACAGTCGGGTGTGATGAGGCGCTATGCCCCTGAGGTGCGGCGATCTTGAGACGTCCGCTTTGGCGAACATCTTGGTCGCTATGCGTTCGACGAACTGTTGTAGCGATTCCGTCTTCAGGCCTCTGGCTATTGTCGAGTTCCTAACGTAACGTGGAGCGTCGACAATAGCGCGCAGCGTCTGGATTTCTTGACTTTGCATTTTCGTGCGTAGGTAGGTAGCAGTCTGAGCGTACCACGCCTAGGTGAGTAGTGGCCGGATACGGATATATACGTTTTGTATATCAGGAGTTTTACTTGGGTATATTTAAGTAACGTACGTACCTAATACAATACAACGAACCCAAACCTAGGCTGACCACGTGAACACGTGACGCGCTCTCTGTCTGAGTCTCCTATGACCTATTTTTTATTTATGTGGTAAATTCAAAGGAGCCTTTTATTTGCTTTAAATCAAAGCATTATGTTTCCTCATTAAGCTTGTTACAACAAAACAAAGATACTTCCCTTGATGACACGTGAACGTGCCCGATGGGCATAATAGTAAATGTATGCTGATGATGATGATGAACGCAATCGTTACTGCTCCAACTGTTGACCTCCTGGAGCGTAGGTTGAAAAAGGAGGAAACGACTTGACTTGAGCAGCTGGTTCACATTGAATGGTTTGATACTGAACACACAGAAGACCCATTTTATGCACTTTATAATTTGTCGGGACGTGTATACAGCCAACTTGAGGTCAGAATGAGAAATATTGAAATGGATCAAGTGATGGAAACAACGTTTTTGGGTTTCCAATTTGATTATGCGCTGACTTGGGAAAATATTAATAGCTTATGCGAAAAAATTGGCCGAACATGCAGCCGAGCAGGGGGCTTTGTGGCGTAAATCCGCGATAGTGACGCACGGTCCGGAACTGCTACTTTGCGTCTGTGTACTCCTTACTTCATGTGGCGTCGAGCTCTGGGGGCGCTTCAGACTCTGAGCGCATCCTCAGAATGAGTGAGAGTGTCGCAAGAGACGTCAGTGCAGCCTTTGTTCCGGACTATGAGGATACTGACTGTTCCAGCCATGGTGTGGTTTCAGGCAGCTTTGTATGCTAGAGACCACCTGCAGGAATACTCCAGACTAGGAGACGGGCACAGTTATGGGACGCGGAAAGCACACCTGCTGCGCGCTGTGCCGCGGCGGCTAGTAAAAACATGCAGTGCGTGGTTGAAACTATAGTTGGAAAGATCTGACTTATTTACCTGAGTGATACCGTTTTACATATAAAAAACTATTAGGTATTTAAATGTTTATAATTACATAAAGTTATATTTTTATTCAAGTAGAAGTGAAAAGATGATGTTTTATTTTTTTAAACCATCCCTGTACCAGAGGGTCCAAAACAAAAAAAATAACTATTCAAATTGCCTAACTCGTTCAGAAGTTATGCGTGTACATACATTTCTGCGATTAATTTTATTTTTTATTAGAGACTAGCAAACCCTGCGAACTCCGTTTCGCCACCAGATGGCTTCGTTTTATGTAACATTTTGTTTGGCGCCATCTACTTAAAATATTGGTTTGTAGTACATGCTATGTATCAGAGATGGCGCTGTATGTAAAAAAAGATTTTCCCGCTTTTCTTTTGAAATTTTTCCTGAATTTTCTTTACTATAAACCTCACGGAGCCCGAGACCTTTCCAACGAATGCAAAACCGTGGAAATCGGTTCGTGCGTTCTGGAGTTATAGCGTCAGGAAGGAAAACCCGACTTATTTTTATATAGTAGACTAGCATCTGCCCGCGACTTCGTTCGCGTAGTAGGCATCTTTTCCTGATTTTTTAATGTAGAAACCTTCTACAAAGTATTAGAAAACATTGAAAAAAAAGATGAATGAAATCGGTAAAGCCGTTCTCAAGAAAAATAGGGGTTCATTCATATATATGCATATATATAGATCATATTTTTTATATAACGAACATATAAAATATCTTAAAACAGAGTTATAGACAGATACTAGTCGTAGAAGGAGCCTTGATGTCCCACAAGTAAGTATCACCGCAATTTTTCTCAGCACGTTTCTTAGGCTCATGCGTTATGCTGATTTTATCTTTTTTCCAACTGCAAGAAAATGTATTACAAAATCGCAATGTATAATACTGTTTGACTGTTTCTTGACCGTTTTAGGCCACATAGATATCCTATCTAATTACCTACATGAAAATTAATAGGCTTGGGGCAAACGTCGACAAACATGTATGTGTTTAGTTCTACGCGTGGTAATGGTTCAATTTTGTTTCCTTACAAGCTTAACAACCGCGACTAATAATCTCTTAGATTCTTATCTGGCCGTCCACACCTTGTTACTGGAAAAAATCACCTGTCACATTGCACAATAATGCAACATTATAGCTTTTAATTATCCAACGGGCATGAGTCATGCGAGATTGCATCGTTTACTGCAGCAAGTTGGTAGTAAGTAACTTGCAGCAAGGCCGTGTCACAGTTATGAGGTCGAGCTGCAGGTCACAGGGCCATGGGTCAGGGCGAAGTGAAATTCCAAAGAAAATTAATAACCATTATGTAATTGGACTAGTTGGCGTGGTTTCCCTTGCATGGTGAAAAAGAGGGCGTAAATGTGGACTAGTTGTCGTGGTTTCCCCTGCATGGTGAAAAAGAGGGCGTAAATGTATGAGTACATTTACGCCCTCTTTTTCACCATGGACGGATTTAGGACTTCCTAAATCTTGGACGCTATCTTTGCCTATACTTCACTATACGCTACATTCAGAACTTGTCTTACGAACCTACACATTTTTCTACCGACTTCCAAAAAAAAGAGGAGGTACTCAATTCGACGGTAATGTATTTTTATGTTTGTTACCTCATAATAACTTTCGACTGGGTGATTCTCAAAATACTTTTGTTTGAAAGCTGGTGCTTGCCGTGTGGTCCCACTTAAATTTCATCAAATTTTTTGAGATACACTCCAATAACTGAATAGAATGGAAGTCAGTATTAAATTTTTACCAAATTGTTCTTGTGTATAAATAAGTACTAAGTTCCATTAAGTAAAGTATTTTCACTCGTTTATTCGTAAAAAGATATCGAACAGTGAGAGTCAGTGAGTTCAAGTATAACTTTCGCATCTATAATTAGGTTGTAAATAGTAAAAAAATACATACAATCGAACATATAACCTCTACCTTTTTTAAAGTCGGCTTAAAACGGTTTTAATTTAATGTATGACCAATTATAGCATAATAACTTCAGATTAATATTTTATAGTAGGTACTACTTACCAAAATACTAAATGATCACCAAAACTAAAACACCTTCAACAAAATTAATGTTAAAATGTGATTGGGAAAAATAGTGAAAATTTGGCGATTTACTTAACTTAGTCTTCAAACACATTATGAAATGCAGTCACAGATAAAACAGTTTGTAAAAGGTACCATTGTTCTTTTATGCCCGTTTTCACCAACATTTTAAGTAACACATAAGCCAGTTATGTTAGTAGTACAAAACTGTCACCTAACTTGGCTTAGGTGTTACCTAAAATGTTGGTGAAAACGAGCATTTGTCTATTGTGTTTTGGAAAATGTTTAGTTTTTTTGGTGTTTTTAATTTTTATTGCTAGGTACATTAAGAAAGCTTAATTAGGTTTAGAAATATTTTTTGTTTGTCATTATATTCAAGCCTCCAAAAAATCTATTTTCATTACGTATATTCTTTTCAGTTGTGTGTCTATTAATTTGCGAACGCCACAGTTGAGATCGCTTATGAGAAGGCTACATCCATCTCTGTTGGATATTTTAGAGTTTCAGATTTGGCTTTTAGATAACTAAGTAAATTTTACGATCCAGAGAGCGAATGTGGCAACCTAAACATATCACAGAGCTTGTCTAATAATGACAAAATCAATAAATTGCCGTAAGGGCTGCCTACGTCTGCCTATCACAGCAATACTTACTTAGTACCATCTTCTTTAATTTTATTAGGTACCTACTAAATAATAATCCCAATAATCTATCTATCGTCAGTTTACCTTACTAGAGATAGATATCTGACACTATTTGTATGGACGTTATGTCAAATTTCTATCGTTAGTAAGGTAAACTGTGGATAGATAGATCATTGGGATCCCCCTTAACGGCCGTTTTCAATAACTTATCTATCGTCGGTTTACTTTTCTAGAGATAGATATTTGACACTATTTGTATGGACGTTATGTCTATCGATATATATATTATGAATATATTATCGTTAGTAAGGTAAACTGTGGATAGATAGATTATTAGGATCCCCTTAACGGCCGTTTTCAATAACTTATCTATCGTCGGTTTACTTTACTAGAGATAGATATTTGACACTATTTGTATGGACGTTATGTCTATCGATATATATATTATGAATATATTATCGTTAGTAAGGTAAACTGTGGATAGATAGATTATTAGGATCCTCTTAACGGCCGTTTTCAATAACTTATCTATCGTCGGTTTTCTTTACTAGAGATAGATATTTGACACTATTTGTATGGACGTTATGTCTATCGATATATATATTATGAATATATTATCGTTAGTAAGGTAAACTGTGGATAGATAGATTATTAGGATCCCCTTAACGGCCGTTTTCAATAACTTATCTATTGTCGGTTTACTTTACTAGAGATAGATATTTGACACTATTTGTATGGACGTTATGTCAAATTTCTATCGGTAGTAAGGAAAACTGTGGATAGATAGATTATTGAAAACGGCCATTAGTCTGTTGTAGCGAGATTACCTCATCACAATGGTTCATCACAATAGCATCACCCAAATATACGTGTGTATAGTTAGCATAAATATTTTTATCAACGGGATAATTACCCTGATTGCACAATAATGCAAAATGATAGCTAGCTTAGCCATGGTAATTATCCCGTTGATAATTTGAATACCTCTTATGTTTGTGACCATGATAGCTTAAAAACTTATATCATAAATCTTTTGATGATCATTATAAAATACTATCTTGTTTTGACAAATAATTAATGAACACAACGATCTTTTGTCAAGCTTTCTGTGAAAGGCCCACAAAGGTTTCAAATTAAAAAAGCGCATGCCAAACCTCTTCACGTTACGTGACGTGCTTTAAACACAATTCCTCCAAAGGAAATCAGTCAAGCGTGACCAGTTCATTCATAAAGTACCAAGAAAAACTATGCCTTCATTGGCATTGTAGCCGGCACTATCAGTTATTCTGTGGTCATAGCTTCAGGTCTAGGCCTTTTTCCAAGTCGACCATTCACCACTCCTAATACGATGGAGTCAGGTGGACGGACCCTATACGACTACAAACTTAACGCTACCCCTATTATAAAAAAACACAGCATTGTGCACTTTATGTCTATGGCTTTAAAGCTGGTTCTTATACATTCACGTGAACAAATTTTGAAGTCAGGTCGTGTGCAAAGGCTCACGATCAATAGTTCATATTGTGTTACTTTATAAAAGCTGACGAAAATGAGCGCACGCCCATAAAAGCAACACGACATATTATAACTTGACACACATCACTTAATTTTTCTGTCTTGGAAAAGTCGCTAAATCCAGTTGTGGCGTGGGAATGAAAAATGGCTTTATTTCAATTATTGATTCTGTTTCATGGTTATAGTGCTACGCGTCGTAGGCCCCCAAGTAGATTGTAAATTGTATACCTATGTTTACATTGTTTACTTTAAAAAAAAATACCAACAATCAACCAACTTCAACACCAAAAAGTTTGAAATAATTTGTTGAAATCAGTACCATGATGGTTCAAAAGTAGGTACCTATTGTCACAATATTGTGCACATGGAACCGCCTTCAACAAGTTATTTCACACTTTTTGGTCAGTTCTAGGTTCTGGCAAAAAAAATGTTTTACCTGACCTAACTTACGGGATCGATTGTCATCAAGATAGACGTTCCGTTTATGGAGTGTAACTCATAAACTGCTTGACCGAATTTGATGAATTTCAAATGGGAAGTACCTACACAATATCAAACAAATAAAGAATTTTGTGAATAGGTCTACAAATGGGGGTGAAACCGGCCAACATACACAAAAAAATACATACGAACATATATACGAGTACCTAACCTCCTACTTTTTGAAGAATGTTAAAACCGCATTTAATGCATATAGCCTTAGTAGTTATGATAATTGCACTAATTGCGTACACCGATGTCAATTACCCATGCATGTTGTTTACTGATCTATATTTTACGTTTTTAGTAATCCAATACAATCTCAAGTAGACAGAGAAGTAAGCTGTACTTCTGTGCACCTGCACACCATTAGTTGACACAACAAGATTATGCACCAAGGGGGTAAAGCAGTGTCTTACGTCACAGGGGGCATATTGGACCCTGAGCGTAATGAGGGACTCTAGAGTTCATTTTCCGAGCGAAGCGGTAAGATGTTATGTAGAGTTCTGCCTGAGTAAAGCGCGGAATTCAAGCCGCTCAAGACGAAGACAGGCTTTATCATCAATACGGAATACTCTACTTTACTATACCTACTATACGAGACAATAAAAAAAGCATGAAAATCGTTATAGGCATTTTCGTATCTATCTTTTCAATTTTCCGATAGTAGATTATTAACAATCCTTAAAGCATCTGATTTACATATTATACTCGTATCGTTTTAAATGACCTAGCGAGTGAAGCGTCTCTACTTTAACTGAGCAAATTGACTTTCATCTGTCCGTATGTTTGTTAGCGTGTTCGTTGGTCTTCCTGTACAGGTCGCATTTTTCCACCAATCACAGCACGTAACTAGTTACGTGTTGTTCCGTGCTGTGGCCCGCGCTCGCCGCTGTACACAAGAGTGACTTCCAGAAGAAAAACTTCAAATAAGTTCGAAACTGGTCGGATACTATTTCCGGTAAATATTACGCGAGTCCTAGCCGATTTTAAAGCGTAATTATTTATCGATTTGATTTAGCTTACATAAGGTGCGTTCGTTTAGCTTATGAGGGCATTGGTCACGTTCATTGATGGCTCTTTTGTTATAGCGTTCGTAAAGCTCAAACACGTTATTTTTGCCACTTTTGCCCACACCCTATTCGAACGCTCAACTGATCATAAGACCTAAAATCGCATGATTATGCTGTCAAATACATAGCTGTCAAATAACGATCACAAACAACCATGCTCCGGACGTGGGTCAAAAACTGCACTTTTTGGTGGTAAAAATACCTCTTTTTTAGCTTTCCGAACGCTGAACAAAAAGAGACATGAACGACATTTTCACCCACAGATTCCCGATTCGAACGCCCCTTATTTTCGCTAAAAACGCTCAGAAGTGATCTATTCGAACACACTATTAGTGGAAGGTCCTTACATTAAAAAAAATGAAAAAGCTGCGAGGTTATAGCGAAGGCCGTGCCTACTACGCGACCGAAGTTGCGGGCAGTCGCTAGTTTATTAATACGAGTAATTAGCTATTAGTAAAGAGAAATTTTGAATATGACCATAATTGGCTAAGTGGTTGCCGAGATAGTAGGTTGTGAAGTACTGCGAAAAATTACCGCTGATAAGACTCGCGAGGTCTACAGTTCGCAGAACTACTAGTATTATATAAAGGCGAAAGTTTGTGAGTGTTTGTATGTTTGTTACTTCTTCACGCTCAAACGGCTGGACCAATTTTAATGAAATTTGGTATGGAGGTAGATGAGGCGCTAGTTTAACACATATGCTACTTTTCATCATCAGTCACGTCTTTCTGGTAGAGGTGTTGTTATTCCCGTCCCTGTCGGGTAGCTGAAGGTCGTTCGTTACCAGTCCACCTAGCATAGCGGTTGCATTATCTGTGTTTTGTCTGTGTCTTTTCATGCCGTTCGTTTCCTACAGATCGTGGTCTATAGAATTGGTACTCATCATCCCTTCTGGAGGGTGGATTTTCTCTTGCTTTTGGGTTAAATTTTAGAATCTGTTCTTTGTATTGTTTATAATGGGTTGGGTGTTGGTTTATATGTGGGTTTAACAGCGATCCGCAGCTAGTATAAAGTAGTTATAAAGCCAAACAAATAAAAGAGTATATAGAAAGTTATGGGCGTAGTATCTATAGCAATAAGTAGGTATACAACTCGATCGAAACGGTGAGGTTAGTCGAAATTATCTTTTGATAATAAACTGTGCGCGAAAAAGTTCAAACGTAGTGTAGGACGTCCTGAGGCACGGTGGAGTGACGATCTGCGCAAGACGGCTGGCAAAAACTGGATGCGAGAAGCCCAAGATAGACCTAAGTGGCGTGCAATTGGAGAGGCCTATCTCCAGCAGTGGACTGCTACAGGCTGATGATGATGATGATGATGATGAAAAAGTTCCGATATTCTCCTAAATCATGAATAAATTTATACCTATTATATGTTTGCCAAACGTAATATATATACTCACTAACTGCGCTCCGCGGTTTCACCCACATGGTGATGGTTGATGATTATGATGAATCAAAATATATGCCCTATGTACTATCACTAAAATTTTTGTCTGACCATCTTAAGGGTGAATTTTGCGTGAAATCACCTTTCACCAGCCCCGCCTATTCTCTGCTTATTGGTGTGTTGTTAAAAGAACCACTACGTTTTATTATAATAAAGTACAATAATCCTATTAAAGGTAGCACTAAAAGTACTCATTGGATATAGATTTAATTTAGCTATGATATAATTACGGTTATAAGTAAAAATCTTAGTACTATAAACATGTTTAAAGGAACTACTACTTTTTATTATAATAAAATGTGTACTAGTCGCAACTGACCTGACAAAATCATAAAATTTCTAAAAGATGTAGGAACAAAAGATTTTACAACGGAAATGCTTATGGCTGTCATTGGGCAATACATTAAAAGGCGGAGTTAGCTTGCAATTCACATGTGAAAAGCAAACCCTTTTTGAACTGGTCAGGCATAAAATTGAGCGATAGTACATCAGGAATAATATAGGATTCTCATGGTGCAATATTTTTTTAAATCGGTCCTGTAGTTTCGGAGCCTCTTCATTCCAAGCAAACAAATCTTTCCTTTTACATGTATAGTATATAATTGAACAGTATAGATAGATATTTTAGTCAATTAGTTAGTGAAGGATGACGTTAGTTTTGATGCCGTGATGATTGACAGTTAGACCTTTATGTAGGCTAACGACTCGATAGAAAGGATAAGTGGCATGAAGCGCCGAGCGTCTGGCTAGGTGCCCATAGGTAGGCCTTGTTTCTTGAATCTCTAATATGTCACATGTACATACGTTCGTACAAATTGACAAGTAATTTGATATTTTAAAGAAACAAGGTATTTGTGTCTTTTATTTGTCATTATTTTGGTAATTTCACTCGTCGTATATAAGTACGGTACGTACCTACTTAAACGTTCTGGGGTGGAGACCACGGATAAGCAAGCGCAGCTTATACGCTGCGGACGACCTATAGGTCGTCCGCTGACAAGGTGTACTTGAAAAGGTCGCAGAACGACGTTAGACGCTGACCTATTCTCTTGAATAAAACCGGTACTTATTTGTAATCTATATGCAGCAGTGGTAGGTTCTGCATTCATAATTTTCTTTTCTTTTCTTTCTTTTCCCCTGAACCCGTCCAGTGTCTACTTCTTTGGGTGTATTTCCGAACTATTTACGCATAAAAGTTCAGATAACAAATACTACACTTGAATAGTTTGAGCAACTAAAAACAAGTTTATACCGATGATGTACCAGAAGCACAGATTACTGAATATTACTACGTAACCAGAGGTATAAAAATGTGTATAGGTACATTAGGTGTACGCGCAACATGGCATAGCACTTCTTTGTACGTACACATGGTGTACGCGCGACATGCGACGGGTTAAGGGGGACTTTGAGAGTTTTAGGCTCAAAATCCCTATTAGCGTGAATTTGCAGCTCCAACGGGGATTATGAGACTAACCAGCCCCAACTCAGCATAATGCTGGTTGCGGACAACCAGCGTTGGTCTTCTGTTGAGGCCGACGGTGACATAATAGGTTTACAAGTCAATTACAAAATTTTCTAAACGTACTAAAATGGAGTTGTAAACTTGTGAACCGGAGTTTCGATGAATAGGTCCCGTTATGTAGGTGAGGGCTAGACATTTTTCTCACACTTGATGCAGAAAATGTATGCGAGTGCCTTCGCCCCGCGAGGCGCCGCTCCCGCTGTGATAAATCCTACAGTTAAGGGAGTTTACACTTACCTTCCATTTCGTATTGATAGATAGACTGAATGATAGAGGATTGATAGACTTTTAGAACAAAAACAAAGGAGAATGTAAGTTATAATGATTAACAGTCGGTTTCTGTATTCCATCTATCGACAGTTGAGCTAGAGATAAAACCGTTATTTTAACCAAAAGATGGTAAAAAAGTTACTTCACACTTTTTAGTGTAGAAGTCGGTTCCATTTTTGGTAAAAAAGTTTCTTCTTACAGGGCCTGGGCCTCGATAATCCGGACCCTAGTTAATCCGAACGCCTCTTTAATCCGAACGACCCACTCACCCCAGCGCAACCGCCATTTCTCACAGTTTCTGTCTCTCAGTTCCACGCAGAATGTTTTAGGTGCATATTATTGTATCGTCCGCCGCGCGCCGTTCTGCCATTTTGTAGTATGTGGCGTCCAATTTGAACATTTTTGTATCATGGCTTCATCGTAAATTAAGGAATAAAGCATTTTCTATGTCGCTAAATAGTACTTGTCAAAGCACTATATTGGAATTCAAAAGTGTGATTAATAGCATACTTCAATACAGTACCTATAATATAAAATATATTAGTTTTATTTCGAAAAATGCCTTTAATAATATCTACATACTATAATCCGAATGCTTCGTGCATCCGAACAGGGTACAAATTTTAGGTGTTCGGATTATCGAGGCCCTGCTGTATTTAGTGCTGGTTTACTAATGCTCCTTACGGGATCGATTGTCATTTCACCGTCAATAAGTAAATTAATATCATCAAGATAGGCGAAACACTTTTCAGTGATTGGAGTGTAACTCATAAACCGCTTATCAGAATTAGATAAAATTTAAATGGGAAGTATACTTCGGAATATAATTCGAATATAATTCGGAAGTATACTCTACCAAAAAAAATATCAAAATTTACTTTGTAAAAAGTCATGCGTGTTCATTAAAAAAAATCTTCTTTTGGAGGTTAGTTGAAAATCTATAGAAATATACCGATAATGTCTAATACCTATATGTAGTCAAGCAAACCGTCCGTTTACCAAACGTTACGTTTTTTTGTGATGTGAGTTTACAGAACAAGCTTACCTCTGTCTATAGACAGTACGTTAGCTTTTTAAATATACCAGTTATAAGTGACCAACTGCACTGCGTCCTTCACCCTCAGATATTAAATTGTTAAACCTTTGCGTCCCAGAGATGTACATATACGTCAGTTTCGCTCATAAATCTTTTGTATTAATTATCATGGTATAGGAAGGATTAAGACTCGTGTGCTCTCTAGTTCATCGGCATCCATACCCTTCAATTCAGAACACAGTAATGCGAACATTACTGTTAGCTGTAGAAATAGCTACCTACTCGTATAGTGCAATACAATACAATACAAAAACTCTACATTGGCACCAAAGAAATCACAAAATAATAAAACACTTAAATAATAGGCACAAATGGGCGGTCAGCTAGTATTCAGTAATCTGTGGTATTACTATAAGTGTATAGGTACTTACTGCATTTTCAATCAACTATTTACCTACCTGAAACTATAAGTCAAGTGAACAAAGACCCTAATCGTCAAATAGGCATAAAAATGTATATGCGGCCCTTAAACACACTGACGATTACAAATTACTAGCATTATTTATAAATGTTATTGATACTGAGGATCAGTCTGTAAAAACTAAACGCAGTTATAATGTACTACTAATAGGTTTCTGCCGATAATTTAATGTTTTAACACCCTTTTAATGGCATTCTTATGATTATTAAATCTCTCCTTTATAAATTAATATTAATAATGTTATGTTGAAAAAGTAGAGATCTTGGACTCGGTATCTAAGGAATACCTAGAACCTACCATGTAGGTTTCATAAACTAAAACTAGTCGCTCTGTGATCTGCAGTGCGATTCTCTAATGATTCGTCGATGCGCTCGTCAACGAGCTCACCGATGTCAAATAGTTTATAAGATATTGCCCTTGTGCACAAGGTTGTTTTTCCAACGTTTCTTCTCATCTCGTTATTTGTTTCACGGATGTTGTCAAAGACGCAACGATGTTTGCTCTTAGAGAATCGCACGGCTGTTGATATAGTTACCTCGCGAGTATGTATTTGCATAGCTTAATCTTTCCTATATCGTAATAATTAAAACAAAAGATTTATGAACGAAACTGACGTATATTTACGTCTCTGGGACGCAAAGGGTTAAACTGGTTTTCACCGCGCACCTTTTCATATTAGTATACTAAAAACCTATGAAATAAATTTTATTTTGAAATGGTTCCAAAAACAGATTGACAAAACAACTATATAAAATATCGAATCTACTTACAAAATGTCACGAGAATCGGTTGAGAAATGCGACCTGTAGAGGAGAACAGCCGTACATCTGAACATACGAAAGCATTTTTTCCCAAGCAATTGCAGAGACGCTTCGCTCGTGCTTCACACTTGCTCGGTCAACATCTATAGGCAGGTACTAGCAGGTTGTACCTACCTAGCTAAATAGGCAGGATTGACTTTCATAAAAGAAAAGTGTGTTAAAACATTAAATTATCCGCAGAAACGTGTTAGTAGTACATTTTCCTACGTTACGAGTTTTGATTACCTATTTAACTGTCCTGATTTTATTCATTTGTACACCTGTATTTTGCCGTAAATAAACATTTGTGTATTTCTGTATTTTAACTGCGTTATTTTTTTATAGGCTGATCCTCAGTATCAATAACCTTAATAAAAAAAGTGCTAGTGATTAGTAATTGTCAGTGTGTTTGTTAGGTTGTATGTTGGTCTTCCTGTACTGGTCGCATTTTTGAACCAATCTTGACGAAACTTGGTATGCATGTTCTACTTTACTACTATACGGTACTTTTCCTAAAAAGGAGGGAGTTTGCTGCGTCCCTTTCAACAACCGATTTCGATAACATTTGGTAAGTACACACAAGATAGCTGACTTTAAAGAGGAATTCGAATATGAGCATACTTAATTGGTTAACTCCTTCCCAAATAGGAGTGGGTACTCAATTCGCCTGTATGTTGTTTTTATTTTTATTTTTGTTACCTCATAACTTTCGACTGGGTGAACCGATTCTCAAAATTATTTTTGTTTGAAAGCTGGTGCTTTTCGTGTGTTTCCATTTAAATACATTAAATTCGGTCCAGCTGTTTTTGAGATACAAAATTTTGTATACAACAAGTTACCGGATATAGTAACAACCGCTCCGAGCTTAAGTTGCTTTATAAGCAGACTGAAGCGCTGGCTTATCGATCAAACGCTTTATGATTTCAATGAGTTGAATGGTAATTCCAAACTGAGGATGAAATAACTTTTACGTTTGTTGACATATAAGTACTGACATAATATTAATTATTAGAATTTAATGTTATTAAAATTGTATATTGTTTTGACATTTTAATAATAATTTATTTGTAATGAATGCCTTTATATTTAATTTTGTAAGTATACTATTGTATACGTCTGGTTTGGTTTGACTTGTAAATGAATATTTACCAATAAATAACTTTGACTTTGAGATACATTTCAATAACTGAATAGAATTCGGTATGCAATTTTTTAAATTGTACTTGTCGAGATAATTGGTTGTGAAGTTTAAAAACTGGAACTGTCGACTGTTCGCAGAATTACAAGTATTTTCTTTAGTGGGATTCTAATGGTGGTTTTTCCTGGTTTTATTTTACAGTGTGCACTATAATAACACTAAGTTTGACGAATTAAACAAAAATTAATATTACAAATAGTTCACTAAAAAATAATAACTAATCCAGTAATTCTTAATCTACGAGTAGGTATAATAATTGTACATAATCGTATAAAATCTAATATTAATCCATTATGTCGACGCATAATAAAAGTCAACCTAGTTTTTGCATGATGGAATGTGGAGCGCTACCTGTTTTTATGTAACATCATGCAAATAAATAAAGTTGAAATTGAATTAACACATGAATGAACGGTGCTCGTTGAAACTGCCGTTTTACCGTTCGTAAAGCTAAAAAATAAAAATCGTGCTTTCGGTTCAAGAAAAATTTACATATCTATTTTTTGACATATTATATCGTTTCTAAGCAACTAAAAACAAATTCATAAAAAAAGTATCAAAAAGTTTGGCACAGTCGTGCACATTCTCCCCCCTTTTCATAAGAGGACGATCTTCTTCAGGGGCCGGCGTAATATCCCTGCGGAGGTCCGTACGTCTACCACCCGTACAACGCCATCACGACCAGGGAAAGTAGCAGTAATCACTCCTCGTGGCCATGTACCTCGTGGTAGATCTCCATCTGCGATTAAGACTAGGCTTCCAATTCGGGCTACCGTTTCTGTGGTTCCTCTTACGCGCCTTGGAGCAAGATTTGGTAAGTACTCGCGTACCCAACGCCTCCAAAAATGATCGGCCAGCCGAACAGCTCTGCGCCAGCCACTTCTGCTGCACAAGTCTGCCTCGCTCACTTGGGCTGGGATGGAGCGGCCAGATGAGCTTCCAAGCAAAAAATGAAAGGGCGTGAGGGCTTCTGGATCAGCTGGGTCCGGTGAAACATGAGTTAGCGGTCGCGAGTTGACCAAGGCTTCAGCTTCCATTAAGAGTGTTGTCAGTACTTCATTCGTTGGTGTTCGGTCTCGAAGCGTGACCTTGAGTGCTGTTTTAACAGTTTTTATTAGGCGTTCCCAAGCCCCGCCCATGAATGGTGCAGATGGCGGCACGAATTTCCATTCAATCTTATTATTGGCCGCATATTCAAGGACTGCTTCACTATACAGTTCACGTAAAATTCGGTTAGTACCCACAAAGGCTGTGCCATTGTCTGAGAAGATTTGACTTGGCGTCCCTCTTCGGGCGATGAAGCGGCGAAGACACATTATAGCACTATCGGTGGAGAGGCTGTGCACTACCTCTAGGTGTATAGCTCTCGACGTCATGCAGGTAAAGAGAGCGACCCATCGTTTCTCATGTCTACGCCCGACAGTAGTCAACAAAGGCCCAAAATAGTCTAATCCCACGAATGTGAAGGGTCGTTTACTGTGTGCGAGTCGAGCTTCCGGTAAATCTCCCATAGCAGGTTGTACAGGGTTTCTACGCACTAGTTTGCATAACTGGCAATGTCGTACAATCATCCTGACAGCATTTCTCAGGCTTAAAATCCAATACTGCTGCCGAAGTTCGTTGATGACCGTTTCCGTGTTGGCATGTGCAAACTTTATATGGAAGTGTGAGATTAAGAGACGTACAGCAGGGTCTTTTCCATCTAATAATATAGGCTGGGTATTGGTTGTGACATCAACGGTAATAGCGGCTCGTCCTCGTGCGTATAATAGGCCATTTGAGTTTATGGCTGGAGTAAGGCTCACGAGTCTGCTTTTCGGCGGAATGGGTCGTCCACGATGAAGGCAAACTACTTCTTTTCGAAAAGTGATGTCTTGACTCTTTCGTAATATGTGGACCTCCGCGTTTTGAAGGGCTTGTGCTGTAAGTGGTTGAAGGGAAGAGGAAGAAGTGCATGGTGTTGAGCTACGTTGAGGAAGAATAAAATTATTAGAAACCCCCTTCACCCTGGTGATGCATGCAGCGATGAAATGATGAGCTCTAGCAGTTGCCCTCACCAACCTGAGCCATGAACTAAAATGGGTCGGATCAGCAGCAATTGGTAGCGGCAACTCTACTATATTATTACAATTGCATGTAACGTCATTAATCAATGGGTTCGACAATGATGGTGATTTAATGACACGTGCGGATGGCTTTAATTCTTTGTCTTTTGAGTTTTCTATATTCTCATATCCTGCTATCTCCTTTGGCCATTCTGTCGAAGGAGATAACAGAAATGAGGGCCCACACATCCAACGCGACTCCATAGTTAGTATGCTACGATTCACACGTGTCGCATCATCAGCGACATTGAGGGCGGTGGGGACCCAGCGCCATTCAGACAGCGCAGAGCTTTCCCGAATTTCTCCGACTCGATTAGCTACGTAAGGCTTATACTTTCGAGCGTCACTACGCAACCAACCTAAAACAGTCATGGAGTCGCACCAGAAGTAGCGTCGGTGAGGTTTGTGACGATGAGCGTCGGATATGAAAGTTGCGAGACGAGTTGCTATTAATGCTCCTTGCAACTCCAGGCGTGGTATGGAAGTTGGTTTTAGAGGGGCGACCCGAGCCCTACTACAAACAAGAGCTAAACTTACTTTACCATGAAAGTCAGTAATCCGCCAATACGCGACGGCGACGTACGCTGATTCACTCGCGTCGCAAAGGATGTGCAACTCGCGCTGTAAAACTTCTGCATCTCGCAAATTATAGCGTCGCGGTACGCGTGTTGCTGCAACTGACTTCAAGTTCTCAAACCATTCGTTCCATACCTTCGAATCAACTTCGCTAAACTTTTCGTCCCAGTCCAGACCTTTACGCCACAAGTTTTGGAAAAGAATACGGCCCTTTATTACGACTGGCATTAAAATACCCAAAGGGTCGTAGATGCGCATAACTTGTTTTAACGATTGACGTTTAGTGATTGGAGCTGAAGAATCAGATGATATTCCAAAGCTAAATTTTAACTCGTCAAGAGCAGGTTGCCAGATCAGACCTAGCGTACGATTCACAGCGTCCTTACATAGCTCTATACCCTTGCCAGACACCACATCGGATAGTAATTCTACTGGCAGCTGGGCCAAAGCTGGTGGATTATTCGTTAGCCAACCTCGCATTTCGAACCCTCCGCGTTTATGTATCGTCACAATTTCACTTGCTAGACGAGCTGCATGATTCAAACTATCAACACTACAGATGAAATCATCCATGTACATATTGCTTTTGATAAGCTCTACGGCCTCGGGGAAATCATCACGGAACTCTGATGCGTTGAGATTCATAATGTAGATCGCTGTCGATGGGCTAGAACATGCGCCGAATATCATCGAAGACATGCGATATACCTTTATGGGACCGGAAGGATTGTCGCGCCAAAGAAATCTTTGCGCATCTCTATCTTTCTGGATAATTTTTACTTGTGGAAACATTTCCTTAATATCTGCTGTGAGAGCGATCCTTCCTTCCCTAAAACGCATTAGAATTCCAAGCAAGGATTGCAAGAAATCAGGCCCGGGCAGTAATATGGAGTTCAAAGAGACCACTCGTGATTGCGCAGCAGCATCATGCACGACACGTAACTTGCCGGGCTTGTTATGATTTGTCACACCAAAGTGTGGCAGATACCAACAAACACCCTTCGGAATTAAACCGGTACATTCTTCGGCGTAACCTTTGTTTAAAATATCATGGATATTTTTTCGATATTGTTCTGCAAAATCAGGTTCTTTCAATATCTTAGTCTCGAGACTCCTAAACCTAGATAGCGCCAACGGATAGCTATTTGGCACCATTAGACTGTCCGCCTTCCAGAGAAGACCTACTTCGAAACGCCCATCTGGAAGTCGGTGAGCCGTGCGTTCAAGGATTTCAAGTGCGCGTTGGTCATCAGTGCTACGCGCCTCGTGTTTAGATATTCCTATCGCGTCCAACTTATATTGCTCTTTAATCAGTTGATCGAGTTCGTGTTTGGGATTGTCAGGTTCGATTAATTGTACATGGCATATTGTTTCGACCGGTCTGCTTTTGCTACTTGCGAAGCCGAAAAGAACCCAACCTAATGCCGTCTGTATCGCCACAGGTTGTGACTTAGTCCCTTTCCTCGTAGCAGTCGCTATGGACAGGTGCCAATTATCGATGCCTATAATTAACATAGGCGTAGCGTTTTCGTAGCACAAATAATTACCTATGTCAGTTAGATGTGGGTACGTACGTAAGACATCGCGGCTAACTGATTGTTTGCATGCTATGCCTAAATCACTGATTGAACGCGCTCTACGTACTGAGAAGATTTCATTTGCGTGTCGTCCTTTTATCTGGAAATCTACATACTTCACAGCCGTCCCTCGATTTAAACCTCCAACGCAGTCTAAATATATGTGACTTTCCGGGCCGTCGGCGCCAATACGAGTGGAGATTTCAGAATCGATAAACGTGGATGTAGAACCGTCGTCCAATAGCGCAAAAGTGTCTATACTTCCTAAAGGCCCTGATACTGTCACTGCAACTATCTTCAAGAGGGGGCGGAGAGTAGGGCTAACATCCAGCACGTTCAGTGAATCTGACGTCGCGGTGGTGTGCGCGGCTACCTCTCTAGCCGTATTATGTCCCGAAGAGCTTGAAGTTGTTGCGGCGGAAGCCTGGAAGGAAGAAGTGTTAGACGTGGAAGCTACATTTTCGACTACGTGAGCCGTAGTTATAGGAATAAAATCAGGATCGTGCAGTAGGCTATGATGTTTACGATTACAGTCGTCTACTTCGCACTTTTCTTTATTCTTATTACACAACCTAAAAACATGAGGACCTTTTTTCAAGCAACGATAACAGATCTTATATTTTTTTATAAAATGCCATCTGTCGCTTACTGTCATTGACTTGAAAATGTCACAAACTGATATGTCATGAGGTTGTTTACAACAAAGACATGAAATATTTTTGTGAATGTTATGTTCATTTTTTATAGTTTTAGTCGACGGGTTGCATTGCTCGTGTGGAATAGAATGAGATTCCGACACAGCATGAGCACGTTCCCGTGGCACGTTACCATAAGTCTCAGTCATATCACCAAACCTTGCGTGTAAATCCACCTCACGTGCTAGGAACTCGGACAGCATCTCAACCCTCGCACTACTGGATGTAGGGCCGTAGGTGGTATACGCTGCTGCGTAGTCAATCCACCTTGTGAGTAACATTAGGGGCAACTTGTTTATCAGTGCCGAGAACAATTCTGGGGAATGTAGATAATCAGTTTCGTTCAACAATTTGACTACTTCTACACAATTACGTACACGCGAAGAAAATACAGACAATTCCTTTAATTCGTTATTAATCCTAGGTAAGGCGCGAATTGTCGCGACCTCTCGTAAAACGATTTGCTCTGGACGGCCGAAACGCCGATCCAATTCTTGCATGACTACACCAGGTTGTAGAGCCGTGGCTAGAAGTACACTCACGGCTTCACGCGCCACCCCTTTCAAAGTCACACTAAGACGAGCTAGATTTTCAGAGGGCGTGAACGTACTTGCCGAGTCATTATAAGATCGTTTGAACACTAACCAATCCAGAGGCGATTTTCCGTCAAACGTTGGGAGGTTGATGTTTACTTTTTGACGATTGCTATTTAAAGGTTGCATTTTATTGACTAAGCGATCGAAAGCAGAGACGAGCCGGTGCACTGGTTCTACGTCTTCTTGCCGCTGATGGATTGAAGAAGGCACCATATCGTAGTCGTCTCGCTGAATGCTCCTCTTTGACGTCAACGGCTGTTTTTTTCCTGAAGTATCATTACGGACATCGTTATAGCACGATGTTGAAGCCTGTGGAAAGTTGACATTTTTAATACCAAGATCAAGTACTGTCTGTGGATCATTATTTATTTGGTTACTGTGTTTGTCACCCGCTAAAGTGTGCTGGTTATACATAGTACTTGGCAAAACTACACTACTTTCATTACCTTTTTCCAACCAGTCTCTAATACTACCTCTGCTGCGACCGCTTCGAGTGCCGTGCTCACTAGTTTCAGCCTCAATTGCAGCCAGTTCAGCCTGGTGTTCCAGCTCGGCAGCACTTTTTTCGAGCTGCAACCTTTTAGCAGCCAACTGCGCTTGCAACTCTACTTCTTGCGCAGCCATCTCCATTCGTGCGAGGTTACGGGCGTGCTGTGCCTCCGCTGCAAGCTTCCTTGCAGTGACCGTCGCTGAAGAGCGGCTCGTGCGCGATAAAATAGAGTGCGTCCGCGAGGGGCTGGGCGCAGCCGTACCTTCTGCAGTGGGCACATTACTCACCACCTGCTCTTTATTAACAATTGGAGAAGTGTGCTCGGGATGAAATGATCCTACTAATTGAGAAGTGTCGGCAGCTGGGGGTGGTATCAAACGGGATTGGCTGCGTGTGACAACCATTGCAATTAAAAAAATAAATTAATTCCTATTTATATAAGTAACAATTATATTAACACTGTTTCCATAAGTGATTCAAATGCTATGGTAGAAGGACCACTATTTTACCGTTCGTAAAGCTAAAATATAAAAATCGTGCTTTCGGTTCAAGAAAAATTTACATAGGTATCTATTTTTTGACATATTATATCGTTTCTAAGCAACTAAAAACAAATTCATAAAAAAAGTATCAAAAAGTTTGGCACAGTCGTGCACATGCCGTGTAACAGTAACTGTGTAATGTTTCGGTGGTCCACGCTGTAACCCCACAGCCGAATGGGCCGGCACGACCGGGCAAGTACCACACTCCCACATAACACCGACGTGAAGTAACATAGCTTGCTATTACGTTTCATTCGGTTTTTGGGAGTTTCCGGAGTCTCGACTCCCGCCTCCCCCGTCCCCTCTATCCTTCCCCCTACTCCTAGACCCTCACCCCTTCTATCTCTTCCTCAAAGGTCGGCAACGCATCCTCGAGACCTCTGGAATTGCGGATGTCCGTGGGCGACGGTATCACTTACCATCAGGTGAGCCGCTTCCTCGTTTGCCAACCTACCTACCTAAAAAAATACGACGGTAACCAACACTTTTGGTATTCTGTTGGGAGCTTTCAGCACGTGAACTTTTGCACGAGCTCGGACCCACCCCAACTTTGGAGCTAGAGGGCAAAGTGGATATCCCAATATGGCTTTTATTTTGATCCCAGTAATCCGATACTTTATTTAACTGCGTAACTTTTATGGCAACTTACACACTTAACGTTTGTTATCATGTATTTAGTCAGCCACATTTATTATCGTGGATCATAAAATTAACCAGTCTTGGACCTCTTCCGCAAGTATTTTGGTTACGATGAAAGGGGGAAGATAACCATTTTCAACCGACTTCCAAAAAAAGGTGGAGTTTCTCATGTCGACGCGTATTTTTTTAATGTATGATCACGCATAACTTGTTATAGAGTAGGCCGAAAAAAGATCGATGACGCTTTCTATTCATCATCATCATCATCTCAGCCGTAGGATGTCCACTGCTGAAAATATGCCTCCCCCATAATTTTCCAAAAGGACCGGTTGGAAGCGGCCTGCATCCAACGTCGTCCTGCGACCTTTATCAGGTCGTCTGTCCACCGCGTCGGTGGACGACCTACGCTGCGCTTGCCGGTACGTGGGCTCTATTCCAGAACCTTCCGGCCCCATCGGCCATCTGTTCTGCGTGCTATGTGCCCTGCCCACTGCCACTTTAACTGGCTAATCTTCTGAGCTATGTCGGTGAATTTCGTTCTTCTACGGATATCCTCATTTCTGATTCGATCACGTAGAGAAACTCCGAGCATAGCCCTCTCCATAGCTCGTTGTGCGACTTTGAGCTTATTTATGAGGCCCATAGTAAGCCAGTCTATTATCTCTCTTTATATATATTATTATATTTATAAGTGATGGTGCGTTATTCATCAAAATTCAGGTCACCTAAATTTTTTATATGATACATTATACTTACTTCTGTATAAACTTATTTAAATTTCATCAAATACGTTCAAGCGGTTTTGAGTCACAATCCTATAAAGTAGGATGTATACTCTACCAAAAAAAAAAATATCAATAAATAGAACCGACTTCTATACTTAATAAAAAGTGTGTAATAACTTGTTGAAGTCGGTACCGTGATCGTTCGAAAGTACCTTTTAATATTATCACAATTTATTGCGTGCATGATACCGATTTCGACAAGTTATTTCACACTTCCTAGTGTAGAAGTCCGTTAAATTTATTGTTAAATATTTTGTTCTCCCGTTTTAGTGACCTTGCTTACTTACTTTAATCAACACTTTTCAGTTTTTGGAGTGTCACTCAAAAACTTCTTGATCGATTTGGATGAAATTTATATGGGACCACCACGGAAACATACTCTCTCAAACAAAAAAAGAATCATCAAAATTAGTTCGTAAACGACGAAGCTATCCGCGAACACACAAAAAAAAATATACATTCGAATTGAAAAACCTCTTCCTTTTTTTGAAGTTGGTTAAAAAAGAGTCAAATCGGACTACTCTGTAAAAAGTTACACGTGGTCATACGAGTACATAAAAAAATACGCGTCGTTTTGAGAACCTCCTCCTTTTGGAATTCGGTTGAAAAGGGAACCCAGTAGATGGAATTTGGATAATATTTTTAAAACTTACGTGAATTTGTCATATTTTTAGTAATAAGTCAGTCGTTCCAACTAATGGAGTTGGTTCGCCGAGCGACACCTACACTCCTTGAAAAAGACCACATCTCCATACCATGATCTAACTATAATTGAAACAACGGTACGATTGGGCTTTTATATGGGAGTTATTATATTCGTTTACTTTTTATTTTGTTGAATTTTTATACGAGTATAGCGTTTCAAATATTTTACAGATATATACTAGGTATATATAATATATACCTACCTATTAATATTTTTGTTACAATCTAGCTCTATTTTCATAATAGGCTAAGTACCTAATTTCGGAACAAAATAGCTGGGTCGGGTCATATACAAGGCAGTATACAGCTATTTTGTATATATATATAATTATAATATATATGCCCATGCTATGTTGCCATGTCCTTAAATGGAAAAACATAATACTTAGTATAGGTACCTACTTACTTATAATTTCAATGAAAATTACGGTGTAAGTCAACCGGCCCACAGTAGGTACCTATCTAACAGGTAAATATATACCTACATATAAATAACTGAGTAGGTATTATAAAAGATTTGTAGGGCCACCTTTAAGTTATCTATATTATATTTAAGAGGATTGCATAGCTGGTACTTTCCATACTAAAAGAAAAAACTCTTTTCTACCTCTTAACATTGTCCGAAGATTTCAGTTTTTAAAAGTTTTAAAAAAGTAATTTATATTACTTTGAAATACTGAAAAAATCAAAACGTACGGGCATAGTAAACAATGTGATGATTCCATGATAAAAAAATCACTGAAATCGGACAATGTTAAGAGGTAGAAAAAGTTTTTTCATTTAGTATGGAAAGTACTAGCTATGCAATCCTCTTAATTCTTTTCTCATCTCGCAAACATGAACTTACGTAGGAAGATAAATTTATGTTATGAAAAGCCAGATTTCGCGTCTGCCATAATAAGTTGCAAACATATCTGTAAAAAAGGACCGCACCGCACATCAACCGCATACATTATAAGAACCGTATACGGCTGAATGCGTTTCGTATGCGAGATCAAAATAAAAGAATGCGATGGAACTTTTGTGACTTTTTGGGGGATCTCGGTTATATATAGACATCCGAAGTGGCCGAATGTTTACGATGCGATGAGACAAGATTAGCTTGGAAGTGCATTTGAGCTGTATATTAGTCAGCTAGTGGCGTCGATTCTGTAAGCATTCTCTAAACGATAATTCTCTGTATTATGGCAGTTCTTATTACGTTTAGGCTACAATCCAAATTAGTCCACCTCCGAATGACAGCACTAAAATTAAGTAGATACTTGTATTTCTCTGTAATTGTGGGTATATTTTAGACAGATTAGTCGTCACGTAGGTAACTTATGGTGCTCGCTAAACCAACGTAAAAATACCCAACATTGAATAGAATAATCCTATTTTTAGAAATCTCATCCTAAGGGTGCTATAAGACAGAGAGCGTTCACGCGTTCACGCGGTCAGATTTGCGTTCGTTGTGTTGTATTATGTTACATAGATACTCAAATACGTATAATCAAACAGGAGGCGTTCTGACCGCGTCGGTTAACTGAGGGTAGACGAACACAAAACTGACCGCGTGAACGCGTTGACCGCCCTATGTCTGAAAGCACCCTTAGTGTTAAACATGAATTTTAATTTTAGAGGACTACCATAATACAATTTGGGTTTTGAACAAGTGAATCCAAACCAATGTAAAGTATATTATACATTTTAGGAGTTTTGGTGATATCACGTAGTATTTAAGGAATAGGTCGACTTACAAATAATCCCTGTATACATACAGGACAAACACATAACGCTCCTTTTGAGCTTCGCCGCAGTCGGATTGATCTGCGAGTACAAATCTAAACCTAAACAAAGTAATGCTTTACAATGTCTACATTCTTCCCAATACTGAACGCGGCAGAAAATCTTGCACTTCACAATTGTACCCTCAAATTGACTTTTGGTATCTAGATACCTCTATAACGATCGCCTCGTTATCGAGAGTCTGAGCTGGGAATATGTTTAACTATCCTCCAGTTTCTGGAACGTCAAAGTTTGATCAGCTAACAGGCGGAATGCTGACCGCTGATTGGTCACATATCGCGTCATAGAATAACATTGACTAATGAGCGTTTAGTATTTAGTTGGTCTACTAACCAAGGTTTTGACAAACGTTCTAGAAGGGTACCTTCGAATTAATCATTTTATTAACGTACGGAACCATCGAACCATGGCTACATTTAATATGCAGTTAGTTATTCGGAAAGCCGCGTATCGACCCACGTTGCGCCCGCGCATTTGTCCCGAAGCAAATGTCGCCAGTGCACGCGTGACGTCACGTGACCTTGCAGGTCATTAAACAGGATAACCCACACAGTTTGGGCAGTTTTAAGCTTTGAGATTGAAACCTTTACTGCTATCATATATAAACCATATATCAAATAAGTACTTACTAAAAATTTTGCATTCTGTACAGAAGAAGATTAATAATAATTTGTAATTGTGTTTGTAGTAGTGTGCTTGAGCTTGAGTGTGTTTATGTATAAGTTAGTGTGGATTTGATGTATCTAGAGAGTTAACAGAGGCTGATCAATAATTATAAAAGAATACTTTAAACAATGGTTCAGTTCATCATGTTTGAGGTTTCTCAACCAATCAAAACAGTTTCTTTGTAATTTATCCTGTTAAGTGGTACTAGATTTTTAACTTTTTTACACGCATCGTTATAATAGTGAGGGCCAAGAAAGGGAATGTGCCGTTGTGCTAGTTTGCTTTTGAAAAATTTTTTTGAAAATTGAACTTTTAATATCCGATCAACTTATTCTTAAAGGGAAGGTAGCTGGAAAAAGAAGCCCTGCCGAAGTTGACTAACCTGGTCGAGAGATCTGAGCGAGTGGTTTGGCTGTACTAAAGTAAGTCAATATCTTTAAGAAGAATGTCTTCCTTACTGGCGTTGATTCAAGCAGGTTTAGCGCGAGACGCGTGTAGGGATGTCAACATCGCATCTACGAACAAATCTTCGAACTTTTTTGTTGGTAGCATACTTACAAAACATAAAATAAAGACATTTAAAAACTGCCAACCTCGACCGCTCTAGTCGCATATTTGTAGCGAAGACGTTCTACTTACTGGGGGCCGCATGCTCCAAATACTTTGGCTGTAGTACCAACTCACTCTTTCGGATAAGGGCTTGTAAAATCAAAATCGCTATGAGGAAGTCCAATCAACCTCCGATAGGAGTGAAACCTGAAGAAGAATATCCCATATAGCTACTATGAATGCCTAGAAAGTGATTTACTCTAGTATTTAACTAATCACTTCGCCCAGTCTCTGTTCTCTAATTCAATTATATTTTTTTTTCTTGCCTGTACTTACTGTTCATAGACGGAAACAGTCATTTACTTTTTACTTTAGATGTTTCTATCTTTGCATCCACTGGCTAACGTCACAGAATAAGTACTACCCAGTTGTTCTGAGAACAGTAGACCTCGCGAGCACACTGTCAGTCTTATCAGCGACAATTTTTCGCAGTCTGAGCCATCTGCATATGGTACCAAATGTTCTTGCTGAATATTACCAAAATCGTCCAGTTTTTAAACTTCACAAGTAATCATCTCGGCAACAATTTGTCCAATAATGGTCATATTCGAAATACCTCTTCTTCTTCTCTCTGCTTCCAGAGTAATTTCAAACTTACGTGTGTAGCAATTTTATCAAAATCAGACCAAAAAATACTGTTATCGGAACTATCTGTTATACAACTAGCTGCGCTCCGTGGTTACATCCCGTTCTGTGGTTTAAGTTCAGGTTTCAGAACATAAGGAAATCTTAAGTATCAAGTAAGACCATGAAAAGCATCTAACAAGAAGAAAAATGAAGCTAAGCTAACTGCTAACTAAGCTAACCAAGCCGAATGAATGAAGGGGCTACGCGAGAGTAAGAGAGCTAGTTCTTTAACCTGTTCTTCATCTATATATCGATAAATCTTCATCATAAATGGGTAGGTAAACTATCTTATCAAGTTAGGAACGATATATATAATACTACGCGTCCTAATTTGAATCGATTAAAATCGATTTGATCGAATCAAGATCGATCCTGAGAAAGAGGACTGTATTCCAGAAGTATGCTCAGTTTTAAATCTACACTTGAGAACAGATCTAAGTAAATAATGCATGACGTTTACTGGCAAATATGCGCTCAAGTCGAGATTCAAAACTGAGCGTCTTTCTGGAATAGCGGCGTAAGTCAACATACACAAACAAATGTCCAAATTATACATGACATGTCTATAAAGTCGGCTAAAACGTCATTGCTTATGGACGTCGTTGACAATATGCGTACCACCACGTCTTACTATTATTTACTTTGTGGTATCGCCGAGATGGTGATAGACTTTTAGCCGCTTACGTGATCTACCTATACGTTATCGTGTCCACTTTAGTTAACCGCTCAATGAATTTATCAGGTCTACCGTCGTTAAACCAAGATGTCGTGATAATCATAATAGTCGCGGTGTATTAGGATTTATGAGCTAACTGCCTATTTACCTCGGTAAGGCCAAGATGGGAAGTGAGACGCCAAATGGCTTGGTGTGACACACCCTTTGGCATTTCGATCTCATCTCTACTATTAGGATTGTTGCTCGTTACCTTATGATACCACAGACGTGGGAAGGGAAGTCCTACATAAGTTGTAATAGGAAGAAAAAATCTTTTTATTTACGACGATAGGAATGTATATTGTCGAAATACTTTATACATACTTTATTTTTAAACGAATTCAAAAAAATTAGGTTTCTCAATTCGACCGTATATTTTTTTATGTGTGTGCGCGAATAACTTCGACGTTTATGAACGGATTTTGTTTATTCATTTTTTGTTTGGTAGAGTATAAGTCCGAGGTGGTCCCATGTTCCATGTTCAAGACGCTGAACTGGAAAGGACGTGGCATCAATATCAACGGCGAATACATCTCTCACTTGCGATTTGCTGACGATATCGTCATCGTGGCAGAGACGCTGCAGGACTTGCAACAGATGCTAAATGACCTGGCTGACTCTTCTATACGCATCGGCCTACGGATGAACTTGGACAAAACCAAGGTCATGTTCAACGAACATGTTCTACCGGAACCAATTGCGATACACGGCGCCGTTCTCGAAGTTGTTCAAAAATATGTGTACCTCGGGCAGACATTGCAGTTGGGAAAAAACAACTTTGAAAACGAGGTGAATAGAAGAATTCGGCTGGGCTGGGCAGCGTTTGGGAAGCTACGTCGAGTCCTTACTTCGCCGATTCCACAGTGCCTGAAGACGAAAGTCTTCAATCAGTGCGTCCTACCCGTCATGACATACGGAGCCAAAACGTGGACACTGACGGCTCGAATGGTCCACAAGCTCAAGGTCGCTCAGCGGGCTATGGAAAGGGCTATGCTCGGTGTTTCTCTGAGGGATCGCATCAGAAATGAAGTGATCCGTCAGAGAACCAAGGTCATCGACACAGCCCACCGGATCAGCAAGCTGAAGTGGCAGTGGGCTGGCCATATTAGCCGTAGAACCGACAACCGTTGGGGTAAACGAGTTCTAGAGTGGAGACCGCGTCTCGGCAAACGTAGTGTAGGACGTCCTGAGGCACGGTGGAGTGACGATCTGCGCAAGACGGCTGGCAACGAGATGCAAGAAGCCCAAGATAGACCTAAGTGGCGTGCAATTGGAGAGGCCTATGTCCAGCAGTGGACTGCTACAGGCTGATGATGAGGTCCCATTTAAATTTCATCTAATTCGGTCCCGCTGTTTTTGAGTTATTTTGATGATTTGATATCATCAGTGACGGTTAATGACAATCGATCCCGTAATTAGCAAGGGTCACTAAAAAGGGTGAAAAGTTTTTTTACCAAAAAACGTTGAAGTCGGTTCCGTTTTTAGGTAAAAAATATTTTTAAATTAAGTTTTGATTTTCTTTTTAATCACATCTATGTACATCATAATATATAGAAGAAATCTTTACAATAGATATTTATACTTACTTATATGTATTATGGTTTTTATATGTTATAGTTATTATTTACCGAATCACCAATTGTACCAATATTTTTTTTATACCTTATTGTAATTGTTGCTGATGATGACGATGAAAAGTATCATATGTGTTACTCCACCGCCTCATCCATATATACACCGTGACTGGTTGAACACTTTACATAAACAAGGACATGATAATTCATGGTCACATGAAACGTTTAAAAAAATAAAATTAAAAAAATACCGTTAAACTACAGAGGAAACCTTCATTCTATGAATGTGCTATAACTCGAAAATTATGGACACCGTCCGAACGGGGTTAATGACCCAAAGCGCCGCGCCGCGTTCAAAGGAATCAAGCTGCGTCTGAACGGGGTTAATGACCCAAAGGGCCGCGCCGCCCGCGCCGCCAAAGGATGCCGCGATCGTCGGCCGGGGTTAATGACCCAAAGGGCCGTGCCGCCCGCGCCGCCAAAGGATGCCGCGATTATTACTACACGCGCGCCGCGAGTGACCATGTTTATTGTTTTGAGTAGACAATTAAAGTTAATATTAGGCACCTATTTTTTTTTTCTTAATTAGAACGAGAATCGAGTACTGAGCACTATATATCAATATGTAAAGTGTTCAACCAGTCACCCTGTATATATATCCAATTTCATACAAATCAGTTTAGCTGTTCTATATCCCATGGAGTTAATGGTACAATGATAGTTTCTTTTGTCATCATCATCATCAGCCTGTAACAGTCCACAGCTGGACATACCTATGCCTCTCCCAAAGTGCGCCACTAAGCCCGTTCATCGACTTTGCTCATCCAGTGACTGCTACCTTGTGCAGAACGTCGCTCCAACTGGCTGGAGGTGGTGACACGTGGGCTCCATTCGAGAACCCGTCTTTTCCATCGGTTATCGGTTCTACGACTGATGTGACCAGCCCATTGCTTTACATTAAGGTAAGTAATGAAATGTTCTACTTACATTTATAAGGAAGATTCCAAGATGGCCAAGTGACCGTTTTTGCGTGATTGAGCAACAAGCCTCCATCCAAACATCCGCTTTTAAAATTTTAGTAAGATTAGTAGTTGGTGTTACTAAAGTAACTATATCATATAGGAGAATGCATGGAGTGCAACGCTGTAATAAAGGAAGATTAACAGCTAATTTCCTAGCACTGCAGTTAGAATTATTCCAGGAGGAAAGAATTCTTGTGCTACGGCTACGGGCAAAATGGGTAAAAGGGGTAGAAATACAAATAGGATAGCTGTACCTAGTTTTAGACTTGAAAAGACTAATAAGGCATTTCTAGGAAATTGTGTGAGCTTTTACAATAAAATCCCAAAGCATAACTGAGCTCACAGAGGGCAAATTCAAGTTGACTGTAAAAAACGTTTTAATAAAAAAAGCTCATTATAAAGTCCGACATTATATAGAAGATAAAGATGCTTGGAATACTCCACTTCTGGCAAGCTGTCTCTCTGCCACCCATAAAATGTAATATTTGTAGTACCTAAGTAGACACATTGTAAACATCTATATAAAAAGAATGGCCCCGAGTTTCTTGTCGCTTCTTCTCGGTAGGTTCTATATATTTTGGAACGCGGCGGTAGAGACTTTAAAGTACATTATAATGAAAAACTGACGTTCATAAGTGCGTATTTGATGCCTAAATTGAATAAATGATTTTGACTTTTACTTGACTTTGACTTTGGGCCTATGTGGGGCAGGCAAGAAAATTTGCGTAAGTGTGACGTAAAGTGTTGTTCACGTAAAACAGTACAAACTGTCATGTATCTAGGGCAACTGTGATACAGATAACTCATAGTATGTGCGTGGAAGCGTGACGCGTTGACGTTTACGATAAGAAATTATTTGTGCTACGGCCTGTGATAACACATATTATAAGGTAGCGGATTGAGTTAATGCCGTTGATATTAACAACAAAATCATTATTTTCAATAAGTAGTAACCTACATAAATAAAGGAAACTTATATGACCGACACTAGTGCGTAAAAAATTAACACCACGTAAAGGCCTATTCAAACCTGGGCGTTATTCGCTACCGCGAGCGATAGAGAAATCCGAAAGGGTATGCGTAAATTTCACTGTTCACACGAAAGCGATTCGTTGCAACAGCGGTTAGTAGGGCGGCGGTACAAGTTTCGCTGCATTTATGGAACTTCATACTATTTACCCATCGAGTTCCGCGTGGTATTTTTCGCTACCCACAGCGGTAGCGAATAACGCTCAGGTCTGAATAGGCCTTTACTGTACAAAGTTAGCAATTAACGCAACTTAGTCATTAGAAGGAAAATTAATTATAAAATCAAGCTAGAAACGAGCTGACACAAATAACTCGTTGGCATATTTGCAACACCAGAAAAACATTGAAATAACTAGAACGGATTCATCATGGGATGCAAAACTGTATGTGACAAAATGCAATGACTTATGAGAAATCTTAGAATTCTTAGTAGGTACCTACTTGATACATTATTAATTAACCTATAGTATACAGTATATTTATTATTAAAATTCAATATCAAATTATTTATGGTAATAAGAACGGTTTATATACAACACTTACTCAAATATAGATTATATACTTGTAAATCAATTTATATATAAAAATTAACCCCTATATTTTCTCTTGGTAACGCTATAGGTTGAGAACGGCTTAACCGATTTCATTCATCTTTTTTTAATCTTTTCTAATACTTTGAAGAAGGTTCTTATTAACAAAAATCAAGAAAAGATAGCAGGTTATGGCGAGGCTGAAGGCCGAGACTACTACGCGAACAAAGCCCCGGGCAGTCACTCGTACAAAATATAATTTTATCAATAATAGGATGCGGAACGATGAAAATAACTAAATAACTTAAATATGTCATGATGCTACAAAATAATATTAATAAGTATACTTAGAAATAAATGTCATGTAATTAATTTTAAATGTATAATTATAAATTTTCCTTTTTGTATAGGTTTCTACTCCAATCACCACAATCACCTATCGTTTTAATTTGGGCTGTTATTAGGTGACGTTACAAACACGAGGCCCACCTGGTGTTTTATGTGGTAACCTTTGCCTAGAACAGATGCATTTCCTGCAACTGCACTGCGCCCGTAACCCTGCGACATTAAGTTGTTTGTGCCTGTAATTTCGCCATTATAGCGAACATTACTGTTTTACGGTAGAAAAAGGTGTGGTGGCAGTACTCGTCCGGACCACGGTAATATTAATATTAATAATACCGTAACGGAGTCCCGGACGAACTCATTCACAAAGAGTTCTACTTGTCCTGTCGGTACATCTCAACTAAAGTGAGTAAGTATGTTTATATTAAAGACCCGCCTGGCTAGCTACCACCATCCTGCTCGAAAACCTGTCAGGATCTGCCCATAAAAACCAGTCCGCATCCTAGGCCCAGTGTGTCACCACCTTCGACCTCATCAACACCAATTAAGTGATATAGTGCTGAAACCTAACTTCTCTACAACTTATCTTACAAATAATAAAAAAATACCATAAAATTGGAACCGACTTTAACACACCAGTGTGTGAAATAACTGTTGAAGTCGGTACCATGATAGTTCAAAAGTATCTATTATCACAATATTGTGCGCATGATATCGACTTCGACAAGTTATTTCACACTTCTTATGGTGTTGAAGTCGGTACCATGATAGTTCAAAAGTAACTATTATCACAATATTGTGCGCATGATATCGACTTCGACAAGTTATTTCACACTTCTTATGGTGTTGAAGTCGGTACCATGATAGTTCAAAAGTATCTGTTATCACAATATTGTGCGCGTGATATCGACTTCGACAAGTTATTTCACACTTCTTATGGTGTTGAAGTCGGTACCATGATAGTTCAAAAGTATCTATTATCACAATATTGTGCGCATGATATCGACTTCGAGAAGTTATTTCACACTTCTTATGGTGTTGAAGTCGGTACCATGATAGTTCAAAAGTATCTATTATCACAATATTGTGCGCATGATATCGACTTCGACAAGTTATTTCACACTTCTTATGGTGTTGAAGTCGGTACCATGATAGTTCAAAAGTATCTGTTATCACAATATTGTGCGCGTGATATCGACTTCGACAAGTTATTTCACACTTCTTATGGTGTTGAAGTCGGTACCATGATAGTTCAAAAGTATCTATTATCACAATATTGTGCGCATGATATCGACTTCGACAAGTTATTTCACACTTCTTATGGTGTTGAAGTCGGTACCATGATAGTTCAAAAGTATCTATTATCACAATATTGTGCGCATGATATCGACTTCGACAAGTTATTTCACACTTCTTATGGTGTTGAAGTCGGTACCATGATAGTTCAAAAGTATCTGTTATCACAATATTGTGCGCGTGATATCGACTTCGACAAGTTATTTCACACTTCTTATGGTGTTGAAGTCGGTACCATGATAGTTCAAAAGTATCTATTATCACAATATTGTGCGCATGATATCGACTTCGACAAGTTATTTCACACTTCTTATGGTGTTGAAGTCGGTACCATGATAGTTCAAAAGTATCTATTATCACAATATTGTGCGCGTGATATCGACTTCGACAAGTTATTTCACACTTCTTATGGTGTTGAAGTCGGTACCATGATAGTTCAAAAGTATCTATTATCACAATATTGTGCGCGTGATATCGACTTCGACAAGTTATTTCACACTTCTTATGGTGTTGAAGTCGGTACCATGATAGTTCAAAAGTATCTATTATCACAATATTGTGCGCGTGATATCGACTTCGACAAGTTATTTCACACTTCTTATTGTGTTGAAGTCGATACCATGATAGTTCAAAAGTATCTATTATAACAATATTGTGCGCGTGATATCGACTTCGACAAGTTATTTCACACTTCTTATGTTGTTGAAATTGGTTCCATTTTTCGGTTAACATTTTTTTCACCCTTTTTAGTGACCCTTGCTGCTTCAGGGCTCGATTGTCATTCACCGTCATCGCAAGATCAAGGCGAAACCACGCTTCCTAAACCCGCGGGCAAACCACTTTTCAGTTATTGGAGTGTAATTAATAAACCGCTTGACCGAATGTGATAAAATTTAAATGGAACCGACTCGGGAGTAGATATACTCTACCAAACAAAAAAATCGGACAACTAGTTATAAAAAAAATACAAGCGTCGACTTGAGAATGTCATCCTTTTGGAAATCGGTTGAAAATTCAAGTGACTATTTGTAATGTCAAATCAACAGTTACTCGTATTAACTAAAAGCTTAGGTTTAAGCAATCACCAGATATAATGAAATATAACGCCCAAAAAATCGTAAGTACTTAACAGAATTTAGTCCCCATTTTAATATGAAATTATCACCAATAAACGTAAAGTCTGCTAACCTAAAAAAGGCAAGTATCTTCAGAATAATCGCTGAGCTACCCAAAAAGGCTACGCATGCACCAAATATGTACTCGCATTTTAATTAAAAAAACATCCAAATATGTTACTCAATTTTATCCTAATGTTTCGACTTCCGGAGGCCGAGATATCGCACCTGGAAAAAAAATCATTTTGATTTTATTCTTTCTTTTTTATTTTATTAAACTAAACTAACCTAACATAACCTAATACGCAACGTCAACGCCGGTCAAATATAATATACTTGGTTATATGCATACATTTTATGGCAAACGTAGTGATATATTTGGGTAGTAATGACACAAAACTTTGCTAGTTAAAATTTGGTGCACGCGTGGCCTTTTTGGGTTATGAAAAGTGTTTGTAGTGCAGGCATGACTTAAATAGCCCGAAAGATTTTGGTACAGGTTTCATTTATTTGTACATATTATTATTATTTTTGGATGAGGCTGTTTAGGGCAACGATTGTTTTTTTGGTGGTCATTCATCCCTTAACTAAAGGCATATGAAATGAAAGTGTATAAGTAGTTATGAAACAATTCTTATACATTTTGTGTATGTCTGTCTGTTTGTTCCGTGGTGGCCCTTAGGGGGGCCAGTTTAGTGGGTGGCAAGTCACCACCCACCTAAATATTTTGAGATGAGACTGAAATTGCGGCAGGTGCCATAGTCTCTTCCATACTCCACTATCTCCCATATCACTAATAAGTTCATATCAATAGCCTTGCCACTTTACCCATTTTTGTAATAGATATACCATATTGTCACCTTCCACTCAAAAGGTTTCTGTTTTTTATAGGTACTACTTTATATTTTTTATACCAAACAGGCCTTCAAGTGTTGGCTACTCATACAGCCCCATAGCACTTATGCCTTTGTAAAGGACCGGATGATCCGTGCCAAAATTAAATAAAGGGAATAATAATAATACTTGCATCGGTGAACTGGCTACGCTTTGGTGACCTCTTTGCGGAAACAGAAGGTTTTCTCTTTTCAATTGGTGATGAAGTTATCAAGGCGAAAAACTACCGGAAATATATTATGGGTCTACATTTGTCGGGCATGCCGCCGTCTTGGAGAATCACTCCGTCATAATTATGTACGGATATTCTCATCTTCCTAACGGAGAGTACTTGCACAGACAACCAAGTAGCCAGGATCATCCATCAGCAACTTGCCTTTCAATACAATCTTGTCGAGTTGGAAGTGTCGTACTTTAAATACGCACCTATGCCAGTTCTTCAAAACAGTCGTGCTAAGCTCTATTGGGATCGATCTATCATCACGGATAGGACTATTGTAGCTAATAGACCTGATATCGTGATAGTATATAAACTATAAACTATAGTACAATAAACTTATTTCATTCATTCATTCATTCATTCATATATCGACCTCAGCACCGAGCAGTGCTCATTGACATCACCATTCCACATGACGAGAACCTCGTGAAAGCCGAGAAGGGCCAACTCAGCATGTACCTTGACTTGGCCCACGAGGTTACCGCCACGTGGGATGTGGACTCAACGATCATTGTTCCGATAGTCGTTTCCTCTCGCTACAGATGGCTTCTGGCAGTATTCCTTGACACGGCACGCATCGTCTGTCGTCAAGAAGTTCCTCACTCTGCAGCCCTAACCACCGGTACCTTGCCCCGCTGCTGGCGGAAAACAATAGGTTTAGATTTTCATAATAACTTTATGTTGTGTAAAAAAGATTTAAGAAATGAAAATAAATAATAACAATAAGAATAATATATACCATTTATTTCGCATTAATAAGGTTTCCACATTAAATGATACCCTGCCTCTTGGAAAATCGTGAGGTGTGGACCAGGAGGCCGTTCTCCCTTAAGCATTGGACAATGGAAAATATTATAATATAGATACATAATTTCAATAGTTTCATAAAACGGTTCTTACATTAATGTCTTATGCTATGATGTATGTATGCGCGCATGTTTGAGAGGATGCAAGTGTGAGAGGGAATGTTTGGTGTGACGCTGTGCGCGTGTGAGATTATTTTCGACTATATGTATTTTTTATGAATGTTCACCGATTTCTCACCATTTGTGGACCGATTTTCAAAATTATTTTTCTATTTGAAGGAGTGTACTTCCGACGTGGTCTTAAGAAAATTTCATCAATCTCGGTCAAGCGGTTATTGAATTACACTCAAATAACTGAAAAGTGTTTCGTCCATCTTGATGATATCTTTAATGACGGTGAATGATCCCATATGTAGCAAGGGTCACTAAATATGGTGACTTTTTTTACCAAAAAATTGAACTTCCGTGATTGTTCAAAAGTACCTACACAATATGTGCGAATGGTACTGACTTCAACCAGTTTTTTCACACTTTTTAGTGTTGAAGTCGGTTCCATTTTTTACCGACTTCCAAAAAAAGGAGGAGGTACATACCTACTCAATTCGAATTGTTTTTTTTTTATGTTTGTGTCCTCATAACATTCGACTGGGTAAACCGATTCTCAAAATTATTTTTTTGTTTGAAAGCTGGTGCTTCCCGTGTAGTAATTATATTTAAATTCGGTTTAGTAGTTTTTGAGATACACTCCAATAACTGAATAGAATGGAAGTCGGTATTAAATTTTTCAAATAGTACTTGTTCAAATTATCCTTGTTTGTGTTATTTTTTTGTACCTACTGTGGTGTTTTAGTAATGTTGTACTCGTAATAAAGAGTTTATCTATCTATCTATCTAAAACAGATATCGGAAAAGGACTGATTTTGCTTTTTTTGAATTGAAACACGCTACAATTGAGACATACTTTGAACAAATTTTGTGCTAATGTTGCATATTGTTATTTTTCTAAAAAAGTAGCTATTAAATAAATTGGTGAGGAACAAAACGTGAATTAAGGCAACGGTCAGGAAGCTTTATCTTTGCGATAAGTAAGTACACATTCACTGAACAAATCTCTTCCGTGACTTTTTATAGTAGCATGGACATGACAAGCGCTATCAGTTATCAGAGACGTGCTATTCCACGCTATCGGCGATTGATATCTTTCTAGAACTTATAAGGCTTATCACACCATGAGTTGTGGGAAACGTTTTGGTGCCTTGTGATCGTGAGAAGGCATATCTATAAACTGTCGTCATCGTCGCATGACCGTTTTAGGTTAGACATATGAATCATGTTGAAGTGTTGAATTACGACAGCTCTTGCTTCCAATGCTAATTAACGCCTTCACATAGATAGAACTAAAAGGATTGCAATTAAACTTCAAATGAAACTGTACACTAGTTATATATCCTAAGTCTAACCTATAGGATTTAAGTAGTAAAATATCAAAGTCAAAATCTATACATACAATTAATTTTGGTACCTTATTTACTATTGATGCGATAAATATATCTATTTATATACATATATACAATAGTTTATATCTTATAACTTAAAATAAAAGTTATAAATCTAATAATAATAATCTAAAATATATAATATTTTATTTAAGTTTATTCATATGACATAAATAAGCGTTAGCTATATTATATAGCGTTAGATATATATATGTATAATTACATATATTTCCTTTATTACTTTTATATTAATACTAGCTGCGCCCCGGGGTGTCACCCGCGTGGTTATGTTTATTTAAACGATAAGTTTTCTTAAATTTTATAATTTCCTTTATATTAACTTCTTACCCTTAACCTTACCCTATACCTTAACCTTCTTCAAAGTACCTAATAAAAAACTTTCAAAACAGATGGATGAAATGAATGAATGAATGAAATACATTTATTCGGACACACACAATATTACATAAACTTATACTTAACTCAAACAAATAGCACACAAAGAAATAAAATGCACACAAGGAATTATTAACTTAAAAAAAAACAATATATATATATATATATACGTAGGTATATAATATTGTGTGTTTTCACGAATATAGGTCCCGACTCAGCATTAGACTAAGGCCTGGTTAGACCTTAGTCACTGATTTTCAGTCGAAACCCATATCATGACCTCACGAACATCAACTTGAACATGAAATGAGTAAAGTAGTTCTCAAGTTATGGCGTGACCACGGGAAATACATTTTTAATATATAAAAAGAGACATAGTTAATGCTCATGTCCGGGCAATAGCCCGTAATGCCCAAAGTTGATCAAGCCTGTCCATGACAGATGTTGTGTACTTGCAGTGCGACTTAGATCTTAAAGCTGCTAATGACATATATTATACGAGTTCAGTGCACTTCACCCACTTATTTCACATACTACAACGCCAATCAGTTTAAAACGCAGTAATGCCTATACATTACAGCTTCGAGGCAGATATCTGGCAATGTTGTGGCGGCATATCCACCAAGACTGACACTTGCAATAGAGACCTATGTTACCAGAGAGTACCACTATGTTACCTGCTTCTCGATTTCCATAATAAATAGAGATTTGGTACATTTTTGCTGCATAGGAAATACAAGGTTAACAGCCGTTATATCTATTATATTTTTTACAGTTAATATGACAAGACTATTCCTGATATTTTTCTCAAAACTATTGAATAACACAAGTTTTTGAAAAAACTACCACTTCACTCTATTTCTACCGACTTCCAAAAAGGAAGAGGTACCTACTCAATTCGACTGTATTTTTTTTCTTTTTATGTTTGTTACCTCATAACTTTCGACTGGGTGAACCGATTCTCAAATTCTTTTGTTTGAAAGCTGGTGCTTTTTGTGTGGCTCATTTAATTTCATCTAATTCGTTTAAGTAATTTTTGAGTTACACTCCAATAACTGAATAAAATGGAAGTCGATTTAAAAATTTTCAAATTTTTCTTGTTTATGATAATGTGCCGAGCCTAACAGGAAAAATGCTTATAGTATAACGTAGAATTCAACAAAGCTTTTTCCGAGCTTAACTTACTGCTTTCGTCACCCTAACTCGTAAACATTAGCATAGTAAATTATTAGAGGTAACTGCTTATTGCCCATAATTTCGCATGATACAATGGTCTCTGTATTTTAATTTTGCTTTGTCTATGAGGGTCTAGCAACAGTTCATGTGCATGAGGACTCATGCAAACTTATGCAACGCTCATGAATATCATGCAATAAAGAACCAAGAGACATCTTGGCACATGCCCATTTCGGATAAGCGGATTGCTTTCTCGCCAAATAAGGTTCCTGTGGCAGTTCTCTGAATTATATGATTCTTGTGTGATTAACTGTCAGAGTGATTGCGAATGATAGTGATATTTTGGTAACATTGTCAGTGTTGCATGATGCCGTCCGTCATGGGCTGAATTGAATGGTTTGATTAAAGTATTGGAGTCGCCATACTGAGAGTGTGGTCGCCTTACTTGGAAACTAAACGAGCAATCGGATTACATTAGCAACTTTGTTGATCTTGTGTTGTGCTTGATTGACTTGAGTGGCTGTGCCTTGGTATCTAGGACGCTGACGTCGCATTAAGCTTCTTTAAAAATGTTTAACCTAATCTACACAGTATAACGTACTTTTTGTGTTGAAATTCTCGCGAGTTTGCAACATATTCAACTAATATTATTAACCGGCGTTATAAGTTTATCGTACTGAAAAAAATTACGTAATATTTCAAAGAACTTGAATATTTTTTAATTAACACATCAAAAGCATTTAGACGCAATAAGCGAAACCTACAGAAACTAGGTAGGTACTAGCTACTATGGACCTCCGTAAGTACGATACTATATAGCTTACTTATATTAATGATGAAAAGTATTACCTTTTATTATAAAATGTGTTATATATAAATATATAATTATATAACTTGCTTAGTTATATATACCTAGTAAAACTAATTTCTTTTTAATATTACATAAATTTATTAAAAAATCAAAAAAAACATAATATCAAAAAATCGGCTCATTAGTCAGCTGATCCCGCTTCAAACTTATCACGCGGGATGAGTTGACTAATTAATTATTTATATTATTTTTGCTAAGTCAATTGATCCCACTTAAAAAAACCTATAATCTAAAGTATTTTTGTACATCCGTAAACAATTATTAAAACTACCTATTTACTTATACTATAAAAAATATATTAGGGAGTAATTATCTACACATTTCCAACATCATCATCATCAGCCCACATTCGCCCACTGCTGGACATATGCCTCTCCTAAAGTACGCCCCAGTCTTCAGCTCTCTGCATCCAGTTACTACCAGCCGCCTTGCGCAGGTCGCAAGGGCGTCCTACACTACAATACGTTTGCCTAAACGTGGTCTCCACTCAAGAACTCGTCTACTCAGGCGGTTATCGGTTCTTCGTGAAATGTGGCCAGCCCACTGCGACTTCAGCTTGCTTGTTCTTTATTATTTATTATTCGGAGATGCGGCGTGAGCGACTGTCCTACAGCTTGGAACTGCAAACAGTTTCTGTTACCTCGTCGAAAGATAGTTGCCGGGTACATACAGTCGACACAACTGATCACTAAGATCTGGAGCGTCTACCTTGCCATGGAGAACTTTGCACATAATGGCTAGATATATAGATCTCTGGACTTTAAGCAAATTGTACCCCAGGCTGCCGATCAGAAATTTCGTAGGGTACATGTAAGGGTAATAACCAAGCTGAAATAGGTACCTGAGAAATGCCTTTTGAAGCTTTGAGCTATGTCGACTACTTTGGTTCTCTGTCGGATATTTTCATTAAGAATCTTATCCTTCAGAGAAACCCCGAGCATGAGCTCTCTCCATATTTCTATACTTAGTTTTAAATTGAAAAAACATCATACCAAAAAAGAATGAATACAGGCTAATATAACCATTTGTAAAGTTCTTTCTCGAAACCTTTCTTGTCAATTAACATCATTTCAGGGGCTTGAAAGATTCTGGTCAACTCGGCCGCATCGGGACACCCGCGTTGCTCTAATGCTTCCGGTATCTTCTGGTGGACTAAAACTCTGCTTCAGCTGTTATTTGCTGCCCTAAAATGCTCATGATTTCAAACAATTAGACAGTTATATAGATAATTAATAAACATATAGATCTTAATTTATTATAGAATAGGTAGCCTAGACTATAATGGGTATGTTGTATAGATGTAAGTATCTATTGCAGTGCGTGCTTTTGCTTTCGAAAACAAAAGCCTGACGGCCGGTCCCAATAATCTATCTATCGCCGGTTTACCTTACTAGAGTTAGATATTTGACACTATTTGTATGAACGTTATATCAAATTTCTATCTGCAGTAAGGAAAACCGCGGATAGATAGATTATTGGGATCTTCCATAAATCAGGAGCACTTTAAATCAATGAATTAAAAAAAAGTTATAATATAAAAATTATAAAAGGGTTGTGTAAGTTGAAGTATTTCTAAAAATACTTCTTTCGGTTGAATAGTGCTGTCAAAACTGTTCAATAGATGTCGCTCCGTCCCCGTAAGACGGTTAAATCAGAATAGAGAGTTAAAATTCAATGCTCAGACCTCGAGCCTCCGTGGCCTAGATGTTCATGGCGTCTGACTCAGATAGTCAGAAGACGCGGGTCCGAATCCCGCCCGAGGATGTGAATTTTTCTCTCTATAAATTTCAATAATTGAGATCGTTAAGCAGGCGTTAGTGCTTTAAAAAACAGTTATACTATAAAAATGTATGATTTTCACATTTTAATAATAAAACCATCACACTTAAAACATATTTGGGTAGGTGTAACAATTATTTTGAACATTGTTTTGGTAAATGTATAAGAAACAAACTGGCTCCAACTGGAACATTTTAGCGTATTTAGAGGTCAAATTACGATGTTTAGCTCAATGGTCAAAAGTAACAAAAAGATTTAAAAAAACATGTCATTGTCGATAATACAATTTTACGAATATATTTTTAAATTAAACTGCAAATGTTAGCTAGAGAACTGGTTTGATTTTACCTTTTTATAAACTTACAATTCGTTAAACAACTTCTTTTTTGTAGACAGGTATCAACCATCAGACCTATACCTTCTTGTTATTGTTTCTAAAGTTAGGGAGGACATTGTAGAATAAAACTTGGGTCACTAAAATTATTTCTTAAGGTGCCGTCAATTCACATAGTCAATAAAAATGAGGGGATTGAAGCAGTTTATGATTAAAATTACAAAAAAAAAATATGGCATTCCTTTTGACGGACTTAAAACATATGCGAACACAAGTCGCGGGCAGTCGCTTGTAATAAATATTATTATATTATACACTACTTTATACGAATATGAGTTAGCATCACGTTAATGATCCATCGAGTTATCTATAAAGTTTAGATCGATCGCTGGAGTTGATAGAAACGTAACTGCAGCTGGAATTATTTTCAATAGCATAATATGGAAACGCACCTATAATTCATTTACGGTTCGATTGCAGTTGTAACAAAATATTTAGTTTGTGGAATCAAACCCAGTCAGTGATTATACGTATGTATTAGCATTATCATAGAAGCTCTGTAATATCTCTTCAGGGGCCTTACTATCAGCTTCATAAAAACCTTGCAAGTTCCGTGCAGTTATTAAACGTGGCATAAACAATTCTGAATGAAATCATACCATGACGTTCATTTAGGTGAACTGTTTGAATATTGTTTTCTCAAAGGTGAACGGATAATATTATCTCTGTCATTATAACAATTCACTATACCGCCAACTTTGCAGACGCCTAGACGTTTGTAAGCTGATAAACTGAGTTGAGTGGATTTAGAACGACATGTTAACGATAGTCCATACAAAAAAAACAGGTGAACGGTTTTTCTGCGGTTCTTGAATAGCTTATAAGCTTTAACGTTGTCGTGGTACGAATAAGCCGGGCTGTTTTCTAGAAGCCCTGCTTTAAGAGCTCATAGGAAGGCCCCTGTACATCTTACGGAACATATACCTATACTTTTAGGGCGGTAGCAAGTCAGGGAATCGATTCCAATAAGTAACTAAATTGCAATCGAACCGTAGCTGAACGGTGGTTTTTTACGTTTTCTGATACTGCTGGTGAAAAAACAGACCAGCTGCAGTTACATTTCTTCTGATGCCAGCGATCTATATACTCTTTATATTATTTTAATCAACGCAATATATAATGAACGCGATAATTATTCGTACCTATATAGTATTAGCGTTTGGGTAATGATCGAACGACAACAGAGTCGAACGAGTCGAACTGCAGTCGTATCAGGGGCCTTATTCGCTATGACCACTCAAACAAGTAACGTGGTCCGCTGTGATATCTTCAAGAAATGGCGGTGAAATCAATACAAATTTGCCATCATTCCTTGAAGATAACGTAACGAGCCGCGTTACTTGTTCAGTGGTTATTGCGAATAAGGACCCAGGTCATGTCAGAGGTGGACACTAAGAAGTCCCTTACCAACACGCTGCTGTGGATATTACCTAGTTAAATTCGCCAATACCTCGAGCCCGAAGTACGGTTGTGGCATCACTATACACTGCTCAAGAGCTGAAATTGACCATCATACCAATACTTTTCCTATCGCAATCTTGAGCCATATATACATATTTCTACGCGGATTTTTATTCGTATCTTGTTTTATCTATACATACATTTTAAAAAACACTAAATTAAAAAAAAATGGAGGTGTACTTTGTTATCGATATAGAAACCAAACATATATTATTTAAATTTTTGTGTCTGTCTATCTGTCCTCCTGTATGCGCATCATTCTCAGGGTTTCTCCGGAATAATGGATGAAATTTTTAAATATATGAACTGCTTGACGGATTTTTATGTTTCATAACTGTTTAGAGTTTAGATTTTTATAGTTTCGGAGTGCTAAAAACTATCTTATCATCGAGGGGTAGGCAGAGGTGTTTTTAAACACCCGTTTTCGCCAGATTTTTGGCTTCATGTATCAGGGGGTAAAAGTTATTTTTCATTGCCATCTACGGGGTCATAAGGGACACTATTATCCAGACTCCAGACTGCTATCACAGCATATAAGTTTACATAGTCTGTGCTGCTATTGAGAATTTTTATTCAGAAAAGCTCAATATCACCGACCCAGGGATGGACCCCAGGACCCAGTAATTTCTTTGGCTTCGGATCCCATGAATCGAGCGAGCGAGCTAGCTGGCGAGTCAGGTAGTACGAACCAGCTTATAAATTAAATAAACTTTTCTTAATCTTATTGTATAATTCTTCTGTACGTGTGTTTGTCACCTAACTCCTCCTAAACGGCTGCACAGACTTGGATGAAATTTCACGTGTATATTTCAATGGGTTAAAAACATAATTGTACCCGGTAGGTGGGGCTGCTGTCTGTATGTCAAAGATCTTCTTGATGCGAGCGAAGCCTCCGGCGGGCCGGTTAGTTTATTTATTTAAAACCAATTGATTGTGTTTCTGACAAGCCTCTAAGTTTGATATTCGTTTCGTCAGCCAGTGTTCGAGATGAGACTTAGCAATAAATCGGCCGAACCCACGCTTCCTGACTATTATTTACTTAATCGTCGATCGTTTCGCATCATTGGGTAAGTTGGACATCCTACATGGCAACAAGGAAGCTTTGCTGGGATGTGTAGGATGGAGAACAATCAAGTTACCTACTAGAGTTATTGAGCAGTTAATTTTGTTATACGTGATAGTTTAGGAGCTAAGACAAAGTACTTCGAGCACGCTACTTACTTACATTGGCTAAGATAAGAGGTACCTGAGGATAATATCTTTTTAATGGGATAGGTTGGCAAACGAGCAAGCGGCTCACCTGATGGAGTGATCACCGTCGCCCACGGACATCCGCTATACCTTCTCTGGTATTGCAGATCTCCGTGGGAGACCTCTGGGTCTCGAGGATGCGTTGCCGGCCTTTAAGGTAGTAATAAGCTGTTTTTTGGAAGGCTTCCAAGTTGTATTCGTTCGGAAAAACCTCAAATGGCTGCTGGTTTCACATAGTGGTAGTGTGAGTGCCGTTGGAGTCGCACGGTTGTGGACTCCCAGAAGCACACATGATTTCTATGAAATTTCATATTCTGTCGAGACTTCCGATGCCGAAATCCAGCTGCAAGTATTAGACCGAACAGTTCCTTGGATATACCTGTAAACTGAGAGTATAATAACACCTATTAACTACTGAGTAGGTATGACAATAACTACTCTGAAAAATAATGGGCTTCAGACGAAATGATTTGTCTGCAGCCTATACGTACAGGCCTACTACGAGTACCTAGCAGCTTTGTGCGGGCCGATACAAAGAATCCAGTTTAGTTGAAACAATGCTCACACTCGCGCACGCTGCAAAGTTGTTGTTGCTGTTACACCCGAAAATGGTAGTAAAGGTAGTGGCAATATACATGCCACCATAAAAATGATTTTTTTATTCATGTCTGTTTTGTGTGCGATACTGTTTTATTTTCACTTATGGCTACACTGATATTTTTACGCTATAGACAAGTGAGACATCAAGCTTGTGTCAGCCATTATTGCGCGAAACTGGCGTTTTCAGATGAATATTATAATCCAGTTGGATCTTGTTAGATTTTGGCTAAGATGGTAAGATTTCCTGTTTATAATCATTTTCTAGGACTAATGAAAAAAAAATTGTTAATAAAAAATCTTGTTTATTTTTTAATTTTTATTACAATTAAAACATATATATATATATATTTGTGTTGTGTAATATGAACTGTTTTATTTGTTGTCTCAAAATTAATAAAAAGCTATAATGAATATGAAATTTATTGAAAATTACTGGAATTTACAGCAATATCACAACTTTGGAATCGGCAGTGGCAGATATATTACCACCAATTTTCCAGAGTTTCCAGCGATTCGCCGAGTTAGAAAAAAAATCATATAAAAATATCTTTGGTACGAGTAACATACCTAAATTTTGTCTTCCTACCACTTCCGGTTTTCTCTGCCTTAAAAAGGGTTAAAATATTCACAATTAATAAAAAAGACAAGTACTTAAATAATATATTACACACCACATAAAATAAATGCAGGTAATTAAAAAAGGAAATATCTAGGTAAGTAACCTAATTTAGCAACGAGTCTCATATTAATGATATATTATAGGTAAAAATCAGCATTTACATCACTTTCTACGGGCAGATTGCCCAAAAATCAGGCGACGTTACCTCATTAATATAATCAAATCAATAAATCATGAATATCCAGGCTGATACGTTGCCCAAGGTAAGCGCCAGCTCTTTGGTCACCTGTAGTTTCTTTAAGGCGTCTGGACAGCTCCTTCACTAAACGCAAACAACGTACTTACACACACACATGAAAAAAAATCTAAATTGTTTCATACTTCATATACTGTTAGATAAATATGGATGGAACAAAATCAAAAGAACTGAAAAATCAGGACGGCGGCGTTAGATGAGGTTTCATGTTTTTTTATCAATATTCTAAGTACCTAATTACCTATAAATAATAAGGTAAAAATTATCATAACTTGATGTGCTTTCAATATATTTTTGTAATAAGGTGCAAAAGGTTCCGTCATAGTTATCACTTACTTTTTTTAACCAACTTCTAAAAAGGAGGAGGTTCTCAATTTGACTGTATTTTTTGTATGATAAGCGATCATTCCGCCAATTATGAACCGATTTTGATGATTCTATTTTTGTTTGGTAGATCATACTTCAGAGGTAGCCATATATACATTTTATCGAAATTGATTCAAAGTTTTTTTGAAAAAAAGAACTTTATTTGTACGATACTCAATTTCGTCGGTTGTGAACCTATTTATAACACTTTTTTATGATCGGCGATCTAGCGACTGCCCGCGACTTCGTTCGTGTAGGTACGTACCACCGGTCCTTTCTTATTTTTTTTTAAACCTTCTGCGATGTATTAGAAAACATTATAAAAAGGTATGAAATCGTTAAAGCCGTTCTCAAGTTATAGCGTGACCAGGAAAAATAGGTGTTTTTTTATTAAATTATTTTTTATTAAATTATTTTTATTAGTGTTAATTTTTATATAAGTATATAGACTAGCAGCTGCCCGCGGCTTTGTTCGCGTTGTAGGCTTGGCCTTCGGTCTCACCATAATCCCGTCTTTTCTGGATTTTTCTTTTATAAATACCTTCTCCTGACAAAAATAAACACAATAAAAAAAATGCGAAATCGCTAAAGCCGTTCTCAAGTTATAGCGTGACCAGGAAAAATAGGTGTTAATATTTTTATATACGTGTATAGACTAGCAACTGCCCGCGGCTTTGTTCGCGTTGTAGGCTCGGCCTTCGGTCTCGTCATAACCTTGGTTTTTCTTTCATAAGAACCTTCTCCTGACAATTATTAACACAACAAAAAAAGAATGAGCGAGATTGTTTCATCCGTTCTCAAGTTATAGCGTAACCAGGAGAAATAAGGGTTTGGTTTTTTTGTTTTTTTTTTGGCGCGAACGCGGAAAAGTCAACGTTTTTGCATTGTATTATTTATCAAAGCTTATGATTTTTTTCAGTGTTAATGTTTAAAATTGGTGGCGTTTTACTCATTAAGTGCTGTTTTACGTGTATGAGTGTGGGCAAGTGATATAATGTGGTGAAACGTGTTTTTCCGTGTTGTTTTCCAAAACTCCATAGAAACTGATGGTAAAGTTGCCACCACTTTACTAAAGCATGACTTAGACTGACTAGACCATGACTGACTGACATTTTGGACTCTGACTGACTACGACTAATACTACTAATAATATATCACGAGAATATTCTACTAAAACTTTGTAATACAAATAACTTGACACTGGCAAATGCACGAGAAGTGCGGGACCATAACCCTCTAAGGAGGGAAAATAAAAAAAAAACATCGTTGCGTCTTTGACAACATCCGTGAAACAAATGACGAGATGACAAGAAACGTTGGAAATCAACTTTATGTACAAGGGCGATATTTTGTATCTATATACATATATTGATAGATTATTTATCATCGACGTCGAGTCTTAAAATTTTGAATCTTCAATGATAGAATGGATTTTTTATTCAAATTTTATATTGGTTGATAAATTAATTCTTTAAGTTATGCTGAGTTCTTACTGTTTACATTTTTGCTTAATTATTTATCTCATCGTAATTATCTCCTAGCTTAGCTGCACGTGTGTTATATTGTATCATAAGTAAATATTGGCAAGTAATAAGAATAAAAACGATATAAAATTACTCTAAGGTAATATTAAACTGTTAAGTTAAGCCGAAACTTAATCCGTTCTGTCTTAAACCGGATTATAATCCATTAAAATAAAAAAAATATAATTAAATTATTAAATGACAAACGCTGCTGTAATCTGTTAAAAATGTACTTATTGGAAAAATAAAAAGTGTTGGGTCAAGACACGCATAAAAGTAGAGTTAAAGTTGTACCTAGCTGTGCTCTAGGTACCTACTTATGTATACAACTTTAAAATTAATTGTTAAATAACCTTATTTACTTACCCGGTTTTTTATAAGTAGTAGTAAATAGTAAATTATACCTTGTAAACGATTTCCATTCCAGGATTTGGAGGTGAGAGGGTAATTAGTACCTACTTACTATTTATTTAACAGAACGTTAATTTTTAGTGGTAAATGAAAGTTTATATAATCCGTCTTTAGGCAAATTACCAATATTTGCTCTATGTTTCTAGGATACTGGCTGTATTTTTAACGCCAGTTCAGAGAAACTAATATCCTCATAAGTACGAACCCGCGTCTTCCGGTTAACAGTGTATGACGCCATAACCACTAATGCACCGAGGCAGCCGTTCATGCATTGTCTCATTAATTTAAACTAAATTAAATCCTAGCGCTGGTAAATAGGCACTTTCAAAATCAAATAATAATTAAATCCCTACATTAGTGGGAATTTAACAATTTAATGTCTAGTCATAAAAATAAATTGACACCGCCATAAATACAAATAAAAATAAATAAGTAAAACGATAACAATTAAAATTTATTGCAAAATAATATAAAAAATAAATAAATCTCAAAAATTATTCTCTTAACGCATAAACCTAATATTAGTATGGCAAAGGTGAATTAATATTATACTTAAATTAGGAAGAGTCCTGGTTCACATCACAACACTTCACTGTCACGCAAATGTCCGGTCGATGTAGTCACAGTCGAACTCCGCGAAGAACGAGTCGAATGGTGAGAGAGAGTCTTCGGCGAACTCGGACGGAGTCTCGTGCTCTGTGGAGAACTCTGACTGGTCAGAGCACAGCGGCGATGGCCAGCGGTCAGGCCTCGAATCGTCGCTCTCCGTACCCCCAGGACTCTCTCGAAGCGCTGCCGATAACGCGGAGATATATCGCATGGCCAGCCGTAAGGTTGTGATTTTAGTCAGCTTCTCGCATGGAACCGGCGTGCCAGTAATAGCGGACGCAGGGACGGCGCGCCGAAGAGTTTCGAAAGCTCGGTTAATTTCCCTCATCCGACTCCTTTCTCTGGCGTTAGCGGTTTTCCGTCGATACTTGCTAAGTGGTTGCGGCGAGCGGCGACCGCGAGGTGCTCGGCTGCGCGCGGCGCGCGGCCGCAGCTGGTACTTGTCGTGCTCGGGCATGGAGTGAGTCTGCACTGGCACGGGCAGCCAGCGCTCGCGGCGGCGACGGACGCCCCACGCGACGCCCGCGCGCCCGGATTCCGCTTAAAAAATACGCTCACTCCGCCCACTTGCCCCGCGCCGTTCATGTACACTCGAGCTGTAAATTAGCTGTAAGCACCTAAGTTAGGATATTGAGTCGAGTGAAAACCGGAACGCGGGATGAATCTTTGATCCCACCTAAGAGTGCATAATGCGTAACAATATTATTAATTGGGAAAGTTTTTCTGTAGTATTTAAGGAAGTAGGTATAGATAATTAGCACACTACTTACATAAGTTTTGTTAGTAAATATTGTCATCCATATGAAATTGTCAAAGTAATTAGGGGAAGACACTGCCTTCTGCAACACAGTAATATACTAAAGCAGTAGGCAGGGTTCCAATTAATATGTTTATATATGTATGAACAAGAAATAAACATTTTGTATTTGTATTGTAATTATATAGAGGATTGTGTGGATGTAAAACTAAATGAATCTACCGTTGGCCAGTAAATAGGTGAAGCAAGCTTAATCTTTTATTTCAAGGAGTCCTAAAACCCCCTTTCTCATTTCGATCATTCCGAGATTCTCCACAACTTGAAGAGTGTCTTGATGAGGAACATCTCCAGCCAGAACCGTAGAAATTACGGAATATACTTATAAAAAAATACTGCCTGTAAAATTTTGAAATAATAAATTTCGCTTATGCAATTTAAATTTGTCTGATTTATTTATTTACTCGTACTTTGTGTCGCAAATACTCCCTGAACAACCTTTCATCCGTTTTGACGTCCAGATACAACCGTGCGAGCGGCTAGAAACTGGGCATGGACTCACCGACTTTGTGGCCCGCTAGAGGTCGTAATTCCTGTCCCAAATATAAATTGTAGGTCTAAACACACTACAAGTTTACAAACAAAAGAAACATGCAGAAAAAAATTTCACTGCCTCTAGATTTTTTAATTTTTGATCGATATCTCTATAACGATGAACGGTAGGTGAATAATGTATACGACTTAAATTGTAGAGCATACAAAAGCAACAAAAAGTATTCCATAACAATAAAATTGTATCTTGACGGAGAGCCGAGTTATTGTAAAAAAACTAAATTAAATGTTTTTTTCAAGATGACAGAAAATGCAACCAAGAACTCTTGGTAGAGTTTTTCAAGTTAAGCTTTTCTAGGCTTTCCACATGTCTATCGTCCTATCCAAAATTCAGCTTTCCCGGTTCGCATTCTTTTCCAAATGTATAATATATTATAGTGACTGGACTACGGAACATTTTAGGGATGTTTTTAAAATAACACCAAACACTGTCTTTCGTTTCAAATTCATTACAATCGCGCCTTTTTTATCTTTTTTTTTCTGTGTGCCGTCTGTGCTGTGGTGACCGGTTCGATTTTCGAATAAACTCTCTTTCTCTTCACAATGCCCGTACCCGTATCTACTCCGTAATAAAAAAAAATCCTGCAACTAACTTTCCAAATCCAAATCACTTTAATCCCTCGGGTCTTTCATACAATACTACCTACGGGGATGTAATATGCTTTGCTTTACGTTGAGATTGCGTGGTATGAAATTGTACATTGTCGAGCAGTCAAAGACGTACTTTATTTCTTGCTCGTGAGTGGTAATTCAGCCTAATTTATTTTCTTTTTTTTTTGCCAAGTGTCCATGTATGTATTCAGGCCCTAGAATTCAGGCGGACAACATTTAGCTTTGATTTTGTAAGTGACGTCATCATCATTTTAGTATTGCTGTTCGAAGAGAATGCTCCAAGCATCTTCGTCTTCTACTTAATAAGCTTTTTACTGTAAATATTGTTTATGGCTAACTTAAATTTTCTTTCCGTGTTAAGTTTTTTTGGAATTATTGGAAATACGCTATCCTACACTGCTATCATATTCTTATCTCTAGACTTATAATATGTGTGATGATCACTGTATAACATAATTATAAGTGTAAACGAACATACATTGTAGTTTCAAATATGTACAAACAAAGTAAAGCAATAGGTAAATTACTATGTTTATTTGTACATTCGTGAGGACCCATCTATATTATATATCTATGTTATAATTAAAATAATCTAAATATAATAAAATCTAAACTCTGGAACTAACAGTTCGATTTGAAATAGTAGATTACGCACAGAGGGAGTAAAACTGTCTTACGTCACGGGCGGCATATTGAACCCTGAGTGTAAAGGGAAGACCAGAGTTAATGACTGAGCGTAGCGAGGGAATTATGTAGGGCCCTAAGTGAAGCGAGGGGTTCAGCCCGCCCAAGACGAAGACAGGCTTTATTCTCGAGGTGCTTACTCTATTTTTCATACTGCGAGACAATAAAAACTATAGAGAGTATAAAAGAAGCAATTATTTAGTAAAAGTATAATACATTCTTATTTATTCAAATTGAACACATTTGTCCAGTTATGGAGTTATTTGGAGGTACAGAGAGTAATATATTTGGAAGAAACATTTTATGGAAGACACTGTTTAAGACATTCGCGGTTGTTAACTAAGTTACAATTAGTACTCAAGAGTACTAATTGTAACTTACTTTGTTGTACCACGTTTTAGTTGCTGTTGGAGCTTCCGATTTTTCGGCACAGTTACATGCACCATGTTCAAAATTATAACATTTTATGGAAGTTCTTAAAATAAAACCAAAAACCGTGTTTTGTTCTAAATTCATTACTACTATCACGCCTTTTTTCTTTTTTTCTGTAAGTATTCTGTCTGTGGTGGCCGGTTCGATTTTTGAATAAACTGTCTTCACAATGCCCGTATCTACTCTGTACTCTGTGTTTTCCTACAAACTAACGTTCCAAATCCAAAACACTTTACGCCCATGGGAGTTTCATACAACATTACAGTCCCGGGATGTAATGCCTTGCTTTACGACGAGATTGCGTGATTGGTCATTTTCGAGCACGTGGTATGAAAAAAATATTTTTGTGTATGATAGCCAGATTGCATACAATACGATTCGTAAATTATTTGTTTGCACAATACTGGCGAATACTGTACAATATAGTGACTCTCATGAGGTATAGCATAAGCTGTCTAGCGTTAGGACTTAGGCTACATTTCTCTTCTAGCTATATTGATAATCGGAAGTAAAATCGCTCCTGACCTGCTTTATTCCCGCCGTGCGCTGTCATAATGGATTGGGTTGTGATACGTAATTAAAAATATGTTTATTAATATTTACTTCATCCAATAAATGCCTCCGGTATTATGCCACATAAAGTATTTAGTGTGAAATTCACTGATTCAGACAGGACAGTGACTTAATTGTCATTGATTTATTTATGTGACTCTGACTACTTGAAAAAATCTCACTTGATGCTTGATCCATTAACTTGAGCAATGGCAAATATAGGTACCTACAAACATCCGAGTCCACACAATTAAACGAGAAAATAATTATGCTCCTAGTCCTAGGTTACCTAGGTAGGTACTGATTTAATACCTTGTGGATTCCTTAAAAATCCGTTGGTAACAGATCAGTAAGATTTATCACCAACCAAAGAGGTCATCGATAGTTCTCAGAATGACAAGATAATATGGCAACGGGCAACGGAAAACTATAAGTACCTACCGTAGAGTCTGGGAAGAAAGGTTTCGAGTGGTAATCAACTAACCAGCTGAATTGACGAATTAAGCTAAAAGCAGCTGCAATAAACGTATTTGTTGTGTGAGACATTCTGTGTTGGCTTTATGTTTAGCAGTGGATGTCTTCTCTAATGATGATGATGAAGAAGACTTAGAACAATAATTACGTAGGTAGGTATTTCGCCAAGAAGAAAAGTTTAGTTCCAAATTTTATTACCAGTGATAATGTTATCCAAATGTCAATAAGCACAGTTTGTGCGCGATTGTACATGGTCACAATGAATGAACAGGCGCTATACTTAGGTCATATACGTAGTAATCAGTTGATACTACTCATAGCTACTTTGCTACTTATTTGCATATTCGACGCGCGTTTCCGCTCAGTTGCCGGTGGCTTATTCTCATCTGTGACCTTCGTTCGTAGGGAATATTAAACAGTCCTTTTTTATACGTGTGGGTTTCGGTAAATGCCGTGTGTAGGAAGCTTGGGTACTTTTCGATTATGCAAAGATTTGCGTAATGTCATGATTGTATAAAGTTTTTGTTGCAATCACTCGTTCAATCCACTTTACCGATAGACGCGGTCCGAAGCACATAATGAAGTAGTACTTAGTTACTACCAGTGCCAGCATAGGTTATCTTACCTACTTATAAGTATATCTAATAGGTATACCACTTAATAAATGACCGTAACCCTATACTATTAGTTATTGGGTGGTATTACGGAGTTTAATCTTCACTCACGCAGAAATGTTCTATAAACTTACTTACATAATTTAATATCATATTTTCGCATTTTTTAACCGACCTTAAAAAAGGAGGAGGTTATATGTTCGTGTAACGTGTATGTATTTTTTTATGTGTATGTTAGCCGATTTCAAAATTATTTTTTATTCGATAGAGTAAACTTCCAAGGTGGTCCCATTTAAATTTTGTCAAATTCGTTCTAGTCTGGTTCTAGTAGTTTTGAGTTACACTTCAAAATCTGGAAAGTGATGATATCATCATTGACAATCGATCCTGTACAATGATCCACTACAAATGATGAAAAAAAAAACAACCAAAAAATTAAACCGACTTCAACCAAAAAGTGTAAAATAAGTATATATATGTGAGGAATAATACCTAGGTATCTCATTTTTTTTAAAGATATAGGTTGGTATCCTAGCAGGCGGCTCACCTGATGGTAAGTGATTACCATTGCCTACAGACATCCGCAATACCAGTGGAGGTCTGTTAGTAATATATTAATGTTAGAGGTGCCTAAATATTAAAAGAAAATTAAAAAAAAATATGGCGGGAAAAGAAACTAGCTGAGCTGGGTGGCACTAGCATTTAAAAGGAACGTAGATAAGACATAAGATAATACCTAGGCTACGTGCTGTACCTAGTCTGTACCGACCTTAGAACGAGCGAAAGCTACGAAAGCATAATTTAATTTACTAAGATATGTAGGAACTTAGAGACCTAAATAATTAAATATCTACGTTCAAGAAGAAAATTATTAATTTCACTAAATTATTCAGCTCCTAACGTATACACAAGAATGGAATTACAATGTAAGTTATTGCTATATTTAGACATAAGGGGCTATTTAGAAGAGATGAAAAGTGAATGCGAAAAGTTTTCTGAGACTCTAAATGATAAGATAATAAATAAATTTCCACCGCTAAGATTCTTACTCGAAATTGACGTTATGGATGTTCTGGATAAATTCCCAGACCTTGGAGGTCTCCTACTGAAAGAACCTATTAAACTGCAGAGTATTTGTAGTGATATAATGTATGCATGCTTGCACTCAACAGATGAGAAAACCGCTTCAAACGTACAATCAGCGCAAGTAGCCGTTATAATAAGAATTAAAAGTTTGCCTAAAGTACTTGTGATGAACAACGCACGTCATTACTCTGGTCTCGTTACTTTCGAAGGGATACTCATAAGAGTTTCTAAGCCGGAGAGCTATGTCTACCACACGGTTTGGTCTTGCCCTGAAGAATGCGAGGGCAGTGAAGTAATTTTACACTTTATTCCAAAAGTTCTTCGAAAATGCCACTTTTGCAGAAGCGTCCTCTTTGAAAACAGTGGTTTGAGAAGATGCGGAGAACAAGTGAGGGCCACATTTAAGATGGATAATAATTTGTTCGCAAAAGATTTCAACATTGTTGATGATCTGATTCCTAGACTGGAACATGGCTCTAAATATTTTATACATGCAATCGTCACGAAAAAACTTACTCTTGTATGCTCTTTAGAAAAGATTGTTCCATTGGCAGCGCCAAGAACAAGTCATATCCCTAAAGATATTGAGTCACTGTTTCAGCTCTGTAATGAGGCACCATGGACATTTATCTACTGTCTTGCCTCGAGCATTGGCTGTAATATCTGCCCCCTGAACTGTTTCATGCATCTCAAAATATGCCTGCTAATAAGCCTCAGCAGCGTCAAAGCCAGCATGTTGACAGGCTCCAACATCGTTCACGTCCTTGTAGCTGGTTTAGACTCAAGATACGTGGGGGAAATGATGACTGATGCTGCTCGTCTTGCAGACACATCCATTTTTTTAGGAACATCCAATGCCGAAGTCTCTACTACTTTGTTGTCAAGTTCTGGAGGAGTATGTGTTATGCCATTACCATTGCATGTATACAATCAAAAGCAAATATCTCATATTTTAGCGGCCATAGAAAGCGGTGAAATTACGACTGGTACAGGGAAAAGTAAACTCCAAAGCGCTGTATGGGCGCAGGGTATGGATTTCAAAAAAATAATCGTATCCAATGTAGCTAGTGTCTTCGGTACCGTCTGCAGAGGCGATTTCGGCGAAGACAGCGATGAGATTTCTGATTTTGTGCTACAGCGAGCTATAGAACCGATTGACACACGTGATGAGGAAAAACAAGCAGCGAAGGACATGGCATCTTACATAGACTTGGTAGCTGGCATCGATGTTTCAATAGACGATTTGGCTGTAACTGTATTGCGAAACTACTTTTTATCGGCTCGTAAAGAAAGGCAAAGGGGTGTGTCAGTCAGTAGTATGAATGCTTTAGTGGCAACATGCATGACGTCAGCGAGACTATGCCGCCGAACCGTTGCCAATGTTGATGACGCGGTGTTAGCTATCTGGCTTCACATATCGGGAAGTCCCGAACCAAGATTCGCCCCCGAAGAGTACCTCCAGACACCATCCGATGTGAAAAAGCTAAACAAAATGATGATCACTTTTAAAGTATGGCTGGAACAATTTACTGGGACACTTTTAACTATATAGATACTACATACGTAGTAGGTACATAATTATTGCACAATACCTATTAAATTGTTTTCAAACTGCTTTTGATTGAAACTTTACCCATTGTTATCGACCGTCTATATACTAAGCATACTCTGCTTATCTTGCTTATACTTAGGTAAGATTATGCCTGATAATCTTGCACGAGATACATTGAATACAATTTGCGTTAAATATATTTTATTGTGTTTCTGTCTCTACTCTACCAGATTTCAAACAAATGACACTTTAGTGTCGTTGTTTTAGTGAGTTTAAGCAAGTGACCCTTAATAAATACACTGACATAATCGGGTTTTATTAAAAACTAGTCGTACCCTGTGGTTTCACCCACGTCTTGATGGGTAATGAAAAATATCCTATAGTTAATCCAGCATTTCATTTATCTACCAAATTTCATCCAAATCCGTTCAGCCATACATCTATATATATAAAAATATACTCCTATTTCTCCTGGTCACTCTATATCTTGATAACGGCTTTACCGATTTGAGTCATCTTGTTTTCAAATGTTTTTTAATACCTACTTCGCAGGATATAAAATTTAAAAAAAATAAGAAAAGATGGGAAGTTAAGGCGAGGTCGAAGGCCGAGTCTACTACGAGAAGTCGCGGACAGTCGCTAGTGTGTTAAAAATGTGTAACTAACTCGATATTGTGTTTAACCAGCTTCAAAAGAAAAGAGGTTTTCTATCAGCGGTTATGCTTTTTTGATTGTTTGTCACGCGATCACTCCGTCAATAAGGAATTGCATTTGATTACTATTTTTTGTTTGGTAGGTCATACTTCAGATAAGAGTATCTATTATTCTTTGCTTCAGAGGTGGTCCCATATACATTTTATACAAATTGATTCAGACATCTTAATAAAAATCATCAAATTTAAAAAATATATACACAGATAACAGATATGACTAATAGGGCGAATTCCAAATAGTGCAATATCCTTAGCTAGAATTCTTCATAGAATTTAAGAAAGTATATTCTACTTTTTAAGTTTAAGTTTGTACATACATGTATGTATATGTATACTAGGGTGGGTCGATTTGTAGGTCTGAAAAGTTGCAAAATGACAAGAACAACAAAATGTAGTAATTCGTTTTTTTAACTAACATAACTTATACCCGCGTTTGAAATTATGGAAATCTTTATATATTCTGACCAAAGTTATGTGAATAAAAAATTAAAATAAAACAAGATAATTACAATATGTTTTCATATCAATCAAACATTATTTATCAATATTTAGAACAGACAGTAACATTTTAACTGACATGTTGTGGTAAAACATGTATGTTAATCAAAGGAAAATCTTCAATTTTAGCATCTTAATTTGGCTTTACATTCAAGGGATGACATTAGACATCTAGACTGAATTTTCGTACGGATAAGACGCGTACGCCTTTTCTCCTGCTACTGTGATAGAAGCCTCAGTGACTAGACTCAAACAAAAACTTGGGTGAGACAGGAAAATCTGGAAAACTCTAAGCTTATTGTAGTTTCATAACGCAACATTTGCAGCAAAGTTGAATCTGAAACCCTGTGAAACATAAAAGGTGAAATCACTAATAACTCGTTCCAATGAAACGTTTCGGTGTAATCACTCGCACTGAAGGTTTATTGGGGTATTTTGAATATTATTTTACGGGCGATTCTTTTCGAGCTTTAATTATAAGCCTCAGGGCCAATTCCTTAACAAATTCTCTGTTATCTGTTACCATGGCTAACAAAATAGTTTCGGAATGACCAAAGAATACATTTCGTTGGATTACGGGATTTACGATTGACCTAACTTTCACTGATAACCGTCTCGAGTATTTCATTAGGGTAAATATATGTTTGAGCCCCATTTCACAAGAAGAATGGCGTTTGATCTGAAACTATATGGGAGCGTATACTTTCATTATGTAATCAAATAACAGACGTATTGGCTGGCTGTCTGATAGCGGGCTCTTCACTACAAACACTAGATGCAACTGCATGACATATCTCGAATAGATAGTTATGGTCTGTGCTTATTTTTTTGTGGTTTCTTTATCCTGGACAAGAAAATGTTAGTCTCAGGTAGGTACTCTTTACAGAGATATTTTCACAAGTCTCCAGTGCTTTGCCGATGAGACCAGAGAATTGAGAGGTTCTTTTTCCGTCCATAATACCTCTTGAGCTAGTCCTTAATGCGTTTAGTGCTCGCAGTCGGGACCGAAGCCGAAGTCCAGACCTTTTCGACCTCGCGGCAGAAAGAGGGGAGAACGTCGGTTACAGGTGGCTGTTTTCCTGTTTTTTTCTTGCAAATCATGTCGCACATACAAAAAACTTTATAAAGTCACTAACAGTAGGTAAGAAATCGCGCACAATACAATGGGTGTTCCAAAGATAGGACAATTCACGTCACTTCGAGTTTTTAACACTTTCGAGCTCATTCTGAGAAAGTACGTATGTGATACACACGTAAGGCCAATTTCACTTCTATATAACTGGAAATATAGTCCAAATGAGCCTTTTTTAACGCGAGAAAATATCAATTATGCAAACTCTATAAAAATAAGAGTGCTCTTCTCGTGCCAGTCACGAGTGCACTGCGAAATACTAGGTAAATTTTGGTGATATGATTAATGTATCTATCCCATTCCCTAATTTTTATACGATAAATATTTACTGATCTTTAAGATAATATGTAGTATGTATGATGCATGCCTACTGAAAACACATTTTTATCTTTGTACCAGATGATAACAAAAGGCAGTAAAAGTGATAAGATATATTATTATGTGAAATGTATATGTAAATATATGTATAGGTAAACCCTAAAAAATAAAAATGGTAAATATTTGCAATTATTTCGTTATGTCAGTACCATGTAAAATAAGTCAATGCCATCAATTACCCAAGAGAGCATAGGTGAAATACAGAGACCTCCAATTTAATTAAACATTTTAATTGCAGTTTTCTTGACTAGAACACAAACACCAAAATAGAAAAACAATGATTAGTACATAACAATAAAAAAATACCAAGTGTATATAGAAAATCTATCTAATTTGATAAAATATATGTAATTTGGCACAATTTGATAGGATCTGAAAAGGTTGAATCAGAAATTTAGTAACATACTTTTTTTGAGGGTTTTTACAATTTATGTCTTACTTTCATGATAATATATTAATATAACATAATTCCTAAATAAGTACATACTTTAATTAAAATTGTACTGTAAAAGGCACTTAAATGAACCATGTTCTCTTAGAAAGAAATATTGATCTTATAAGAATGGATATAAGTATATTAAGTATAATAATATATAAGAGTGTACCACTCTTATATATTACTCATCTAAGAAACTAAAATCAAATATTGGTTTAGTAAGTAATTCCTTTTGTGAATTCAATGTTTTAGTCAAATGCATGTGGTTTTGTCTTAGTTTCAAACTGTCTTCAATTAGAGACCTTAGTTTTTCTTCTTCATCCACTTTGTTTGCTACTTTAAAGCAATGATTTGAAACAATCTCTCCAATCTTAAAATCTTTCTTTTCAAATGAGACCACACTGTAGGGGAGATCTGACAAGTTATCGGCATCCTTCACTGCCAGACTGATTGTAGACCAAGTGCAGTTTGTCATTTCATCCAATACATTTGACAAATCAATAGTCAGTTTCTCCGTGTGCTCAAGAGCATTTTTGACAATGTCTCCAATTTTAGCAAACTCAGTGCTTAAATCCATTAGCTTTAATGCAAATGGCTGATGACGCAGCTCCGCTAATATTTTACTCCTGATCTTTAGACAGTCATAACATACTTTCATGATATCTGTACACAGCTTCTCTTTACCTTTGCTTTCATTCGCACTTTTCTTGTGAAGTATAAAAGCTTTATAAGCATTGGTGTACACAGTTTGGTAATTGTATTTAGCAATAAAATTGTTTAGATCAGCTGTAACAGCTTCATTGCACCTTCTAGTTGCCGATTGCAGTCTTACAGTCACTTGATTCCAGGCACTTCGGAGAATGTTCATTTTTTCAGTTAGTTCATCAGCTTCCTTGAATATTTTATCAAAGCCACCCAATAAATTAGTCCCCGTGGAGTTTTCTCGCAAGTTAGTTATGTGCTTCTTTCCCACTTCAGTCATTGTGTCCATAATTTCATGTTTAGCAATTAAATTGCCAATGTTTTTGTCTACGGAGTTGTGTTTCAAGAGCAACTGGTTCCCTTCACATTTTAATGACTCTGCTCTCACAAATAGACCTTTTATCAGTGAGTCATATAGTTCCATTTGGTTCATTACAAAATAAAGACCATTTTGGTACAGATTTTGGCTATTTTTGTAATTGTAAAGAGCTTTGGGATGCTCCAAGCATCTTTGTACAGACTTTGGTACAACAGTTTCAATATTATCTGCAATTATTTGAGATTTACTGAAGAGTGTGAGCATGTAATCACCACTTTCATTCCAATATTTCATGACAATTTCATCATTACCCAGTTCAGTATACTTTATTGTTGAAATCAATATTTGTTCAAAGACAGTGATGTTTGTGTCTCTCTGAATCCAGGATTTTAACACAGAAACAGTTGTTTCATCATTAATATTATATGCAAATGAGCTTAGCGTTGGAACAGAAAATATTTTGATAATCCTCTTTGAAAGTGCATATTCCAGTTCCTCAAAAATGACAACTTTGCTAGTTTTTTCTTGCTCTTGCTGTGGTATTTTAAATGTTACTTTAGATGGAGAATCCCTTCCTCTTAGCTTTGGGTCCCATTCCAATGCGATTCTCAGCCACGTCTCAATTATCACTTTAAATGGTTTGGAAATATGATGCTCAGGAAAAATTTCATCTGAATACTCAATGTCATCATGGAATGTTTCATAGACACAGATGTTTGAGTGTGCTTTCTTTTTCACATGAGGCATCCACTGGACTGGTGACATAAATGGCAAAAAAGGCCTCTTACCGCAAATTATTTCAAATGCTAGCAATCCCAGAGACCAGAAGTCCACAGAGTTACTGTAGGTCTTACTGTAAAGTAGTTCAGGGGCTAGGTATTGAAGAGTTCCTACAAAGCTAGCACAGACTGAATTAGAATCAATTTCTTTGGCATATCCAAGATCTATCAATTTGTAGGTTACCTTCGATTGATTTTGGGGGATTTGAGTAGGATTATCGAGATAATTCACAACTATGTTTTCAGGCTTGAGGTCGCGATGTGTTATCTTGTTCTGGTGCAAAAACTGCATGGCACTCCCGAGGTCACTTAATATCTGTCGGACTTGTTGTTCCTTTAGCCCAGCACAGGATTCAGGTTTGTTCAGAAGTTGGCGCAGATCGCCACCGCTGCAATACTCCATACAAAGGATCGGAAGGCCCGAAGGGTTGGCCCGTTTAAGCCCCACCACAAACTCCGGTGGTAACTCCTTGGTACCGACGATGTTAGGATTCCGGCAGCTTTGGAGCATTTCTACCTCTTTCGTCCATCTCTCTTTGTGTTTTTCTGTAAGTTCGTCGCCCCATTTGCATGTCTTTATTGCAAGTTTCTCGTCTGTTCTTTTGTGTTTCCAAAGGACAACTACACCGAAACTTCCAGACCCTAGAATTCGATCTTTGACCCAATCACCAATAAAAACTATATCGTCCATAACTATAAATACCACACGAGAAAACTGTGAAGCAAAATGAAACAATAGTACAAAAATAACTTTAGTTTCGAAGAAAGAAAACTAAACTCAAAACTATCTTGAAACCATAGATAACACTATCACTCTCGGTAGAGAGTAAAGGTGCGTTCGCTTAGCTTATGAGGGCATTGATGGCGTTGTCATTGATGGCTCTTTTGTTGTAGCGTTTGTAAAAGCTCAAAAACGTTATTTTTGCCCACACCCTAATCGAACTCTCAATGAGCATAAGACCTAAAATCGCATGATTATGGTTTCAAATACATAGCTGTAAAAAACGATCACAAACAACCATGCTCCGGACGTGGGTCAAAAGTAACACTTTTTGGTGGCAAAAACTCCTCTTTTTAGCTTTCCGAACGCTGAACAAAAAGAGACATGAACGACATTTTCACCCACAGATTCCCAATTCGAACGCCCCTTGTGGGATCTATTCGAAAACTCTAGGTATCTTATAGTGCGTTCGAATAAAATCTTCATCACATATTATTGGCAAAAATACCTCTTTTTTAGCTTTCCGAACGCTGAACAAATGAGACATGAACAACATTTTATTCGAACAAAATCAAAAATCAAATTCCATTACTTTGGTAAAAATCTGTTATTGGAGTGTAATTCAAAAAGACTTAATATAATGAAATTATAAAATATAAAATAAATGGGACTACACGGGAAGCACCAGCTTTCAAACAAAAAAAGAATTTTGAGAATCGGTCCACCCAATCGAAAGTTATGAGGGTAAAAAACATAACAAAAAAAAATACAGTCGAATTGAGTTTCCTTCTTTTTTGGCAGTCGGTAGAAAAAATGTTACCCTAGCAGGGATACTAAGAGATCACTTGTCAAATTCAAAACCAGTCTGCGAGTTTCACTCGCTGTGGATACTGAGTATAATAAAAAATCAGAAATAACGTTTTGTGCGATGAGATTGCGTAAAAATAAGAGGATATGTAAAATAAAGAAGACCACGGTCTCCCTTCACGCATAAGAAGACCAACAATTCTTTTTAAGTGTTTTTCAAGAGATTTTTCTAATAGTATGCAAATCAGAATTAGTATTATCACTAAGATTAATTCTAAAATTCTTAAGATAAGTATTGTACCGAAATGGCTAGCAGTAGTCCAACGCTGGGGAAAGAGCGCTGTATTCTAAAACACGGGTGATGAACCTTATAAAAATAATAATACCGCAGGGGCGGCTTTGTGGCGAGCCGTCAGCATCGGTGAGTGGCGACACCGTGGACCCTAATTCTCCCTGGGGCTAAATGAGACCCCTGACCCTCGGCTTACCTTAATTGGCCGTCTGGGGGTGGAGACGCAAGAGCAAGTAACAAAAAGTTCCAAGGGTGGAAGTGTTAAAGGGCATAACGCCGGTAGTAGCGCTTTAGTGAAACCGCAACACACCTCTCGACACCCTTTAGTCATTCACACCAAAGTTGCGCCTTCTGTCACCATTCATGGTGGCTTTTATGGGGGGCCCGTTTAGTGGATGGCAAGTCACCACCTGCCCCAAAAATTGTATAATGAGACTGAAATTGGCAGGTGCAGTAGTCTCTTCCATAGCCCACTATCTTCTTATCATTAATAAAATCATTTCAATAGCTTTGTCCTTTTACCCATTTTTATAATAGATATACCATGTCACCATCCATCCAATAGTTTCTGTTTTCTATACTACTTTGTATTTTTTATACCAAACAGGCCTCTAAGTGTTGGCTACAGCCCCGCTTATACCTTTGTAAAGGACCGGATCAAATCCGTGAATTTTTTGAATATAATAATAATGATAATGATAATGATAATAATAATTTATTCATGCATTAAAATGGTAACACATAACAATATTACAATAATTGATAACGTTGAATTTCAATGCTACAATGTTGGAGAATATTGTATTAAACATATCGTGCAATAGCCGCCCCACTAGGACTCCCTGTCTTAGAGCGACTATTTCTCTTCCCTTGTTGGTTTAAGTACTAAATTAAAGTATAATTATGTTCACAAGTGTGCGGAGTAACATGTAAGTGTATCTTCATATATTGCAGATGTAAGTTTGTAACTAATTTTTACTACTTTGATATTTAATTTCTGGTCTGGTTTTGTTTAATTTTACATACTTGATACAAGAATATCTTCTGTTTCCAAAAATTATTGCGTGGTTAAAATTATGTTAAGATCCGTGGATTTTGTGAATGAAATAAATAAAATAAAATATTGACTTAATTCGTTAACAGCTCAGATAGTAACTTTTGCGTAATTGTTTCCTTACATAATTTGTTTTGTTTGATTTGTTTTTTTTTACTTTGTTTTGTTTCATTTAAGAACTTATAATATGTATAATTGCAAGTGCGTTCATATTAATAAATAAATACTTAATTTCAATACGGGGAACTGAGAAGAATAACCTACCTATAGAATTATGGTAGGTTTCGTTAAAAACCTCTTCGCAGAACGCGCAATAAATTCGCTATGTGTGCTGTATTTACTTGCCTCGTCACGTATACAGACGCAAACATAATATGCCCAGGTAAAACTGTTTTCCCCTAAAACTTTGGTAATTGGCTGATGGGCTTTTTTTATTAAATATAGTTTAAAAGTTAAGATATGCACATCTTTATACCGAAAGCGCATATTTTAATTTATCTATGTATGTACCTAATTACAAAGAACTAACTGTAGGTATTTATAAAACCTTATTAAAAACCGGCCAAGTGCGAGTCGGACTCACGTACGAAGGGTTACGTACCCTTATATAAAACGGGCCAAGTGCGAGTCGGACTCGACCACGAAGAGTTCCATAATGTATAAATCTCTCATACAACAGACATGATATTTTTGCCATTTTTGTAAATAATGGTACGTAACCTTTCGCGCCCGTCTGACTCGCATTTGGCCGGTGTTTAGTATTTGTTGTTATGTAATATATTATATTTGTTTAAGGTGCTTATTGTGCAAAGGACTTTGAACCTATCTGGCATATCGACCCGCCGCTATTTTGTTTTTTTTTATATCGCGGCGCATGGTATTAAAGTGGTATGCATGGGTAGAGAACACATAGACGAACAAAAAAAGTCAACAGGTTATCCTACAGTGTCACGTTACCGAGATATTTGGAGGTAAAGATCGACAGTAGAGTACAACGACAATCATTAAAAATAGAGCTATTACGTGATTCTAAGTGAGTCAATTTTATACTGGACCAAATTGATTATAATGAAACCTTTTTATCATTCCCAAAAAAAACTGGTTGCAGAATACATACAAGGCGCCAAAACATAAAAGATGATTTGAAAGAGTTTGGGTCCCACTTGAAATTTACGGAAGATCACAGTAATCAAACTGACACCACCACGTCACAAGAACTAGCGTCAAAAAGCAAATTGTTTCGTGGCTGCTGAGGCAGAAAACACGATGTTAAGAATATTTCATCAAAATGTGGCTGGGCTATTTAGTAAGAGTCGCTTGTTAGAAATCCATCTATCCGAACTCTCTCATAAGAATAGGGATCCTGACGTAATGTGTTTCTCTGAGAGACTCATACAAAGGGGCCATGAACAAATGATTAATATTTCTGGTTACACTCTAACATCATCTTACTCCAGACGAGTAAAACAAAAAAGGGGACGAGTATGTATTTTAATAAAAAAGGCTTAACATATAAGACAATTACTTTCTGTGAAGAGTATTCTGTTGATAAGCACTTTGAGTGTTGTGGAATAGAGCTGCCATCACAAAATATGTATATAATCTGCCTTTACCGGACTCCTAGTTCTGACTGTAACATATTTTTGTCAAAATTGGACTCTATGATATATAAGATTACACACAGACACAAAAAACATATTGTTTTAGCTGGAGATTTCAATATTAATACGCTAAAGAATTACAGCAAAAAGACTAAATTATTAGGTTTAATAAAAAAATATAATCTACATTTACACATACATGAACCTACACGCCAACGATCTTGCATAGATCACGTGATAAGTAATATTCCTACAGCAACAGGTGAATTGTTGCACCTGGGAATTTCTGATCATAACACTGCTCAATTACTAAACGTCCCAATTATATGTAAAGAAGAACCATTGCTAGAATTCTTCTTGTAAAATAAAATAATAAAAGAGACTTTATTATAGAGTATATAGAGAAATTTAGAGAATGTTTGTCAAGTCTCTCGTTCAGTGATATATACAGCGAAGGCAAACTTGAACTGGGGTTTAAAACATTTTCATGACACTTTATTGCTTTTTAATAATTTATGTTTTCCAAAACTCAGAGTAAAAATATCAAATAGAGATCAGAGGGCCTACTCTCACCTTTTACGAAACTATCATAAATCAGGAGCGTTTTGTAATAAGCTTAGAATAATCATACTTACTATCGTACTCCCATCGACACAAAACAGTCATTCAAATTTAATGGTAACGTTGCAATATGACTACTTTAAGATATGGGAGTAAGAATCCTCAAAAAATTGACATTAGAACAATGAAACTTAGTGTCTAAAGTCATGAAAAAGTATGCGAATTGCATGAAATATTTGATACTACGTCATCAAAACGTCTATCGTAATCCAATATTATTTTAACCTTGCTCTAGGGACGTGGTGGTACCAGATTTAATGGTAAGGTTGAATCATGACTGCTTTAAGAGGTGGGAGTAGGGCCCCAGAAACCTAAATAGATAACGAAAGGTCTGAAAAAATGTTGCAAAACAAAGCGTTTTCTACGCTTCAAATATTATTCTAATAAATGTGAAGGCGACAAAGTAAAATACAAGAAATATTCTAAACTACGACGTAAATGCATTGATCAGTCTATAAAAAACCGTTATCTAAAAATTATCACTAACTCAAAAAATGTTTGCAAAACATCATGGCAACTTATAAAAAATGAATCGAGGAGCCTTAATCAATTTCAATGTGTATCTCATATTAACCCGTCCGCATCAGCGCAAAAAATAACAATAGATTTATGAATGAAACTTAACTCGAATGAGTCTTGCTGATTCGGACAGATTAAGGAGAAAGGTGCCTCACTAAATAGTTCGACAGAGATAGCTGAAGCATTTAATGGATATTTAATTAATTTTACAAATACTAATCACCTGTACGTAATACATACGTTTAATTAGTTTTATACAGAAACATAACATTTTAAGGAATGAGCAGTACGGTTTCCAAAAAGTTAAATCAATAACATAAGCATGTTTTGACCTGGTTAGTAAAGTTATTGATGACCTAGATGCTCGTTGTTTTGTGACAGTTATATTTTTTGACATGTCCAAAGCATTTGACTTTGTGTCTCATACAATATTATTGGAGAAACTAAAGAGGTATGGGATTAAAGGCACAGGGTTACAATGGTTAAAAACCTACCTAGAAGGCAGAAAACAATCAGTAGAAATTGTAAATATAGATAAAAATAAAGAGCTTAAATACTACAGATCGAATTTTAAAGAAAACAAGGTCGATGTTCCTCAAGGTAGTGTCCTAGGACCACTAATGTTTTTATTGTACATTAATGACCTCCCTATGGCGACCTCTGACCATTGCATTTTATTTGCTGTAGACATTTCTTTGATTCTGACATGTAAAAATAACGTTGACATTAATAAATATAACATTGACATAAATAATTCTGTACACTCTATAATTGAGTGGCTCAACATGAACAATCTTCAGGTCAATTTAGTGAAGACAAAGTTTGTTCAATTTAGTACATACTGTAGCCGACATAGAGAACTTAGTATTAAATACATGGGTAACGAGATTTCTGAGACAGCTGAGACAACATTAAGAATAACCCTAGATAAATATCTAAATTGGAAGTCTCATCTAGAAGGAGTGTGCAATAAGTTGAATAGGTTTGTTTACGTGCTTTATAAACTTAGGAAAACATCTACTCGGAAAACGGTTCTTGCGGCGTATTATGGATATGTGTCTTCTGTGCTAAACTATGGTCTTATTTTATGGGGCAACTCTACAGACGTTCAAAAAGTCTTCTTGGCCCAAAAAAAATGCATTAGAGCATTTGCAGGTATACCACCATGGGCATCATGCAAGCAATTTTACAAAGAATTTCGTATTCTCACATTACCTTGTATGTATATTCTGGAAGCAGCTAAATTTGTGAAATTCCATCCAAAGTTATTTAAAATTGCCAAAGATATTTTTCCTAGAAATACAAGAAATCCAGATAGAATTGTCTTACCAAGGGTCGCGAGAACAAAGCTGTATCTGAATAACTGTTATGCAATGTGTGGGAATTTATATAATTCTATTCCCAAAGAGATCAAAGAAGTCCCAGCCAACAGATTCTGTAGGAAACTTAAACTATGGCTCATAGAAAAGTCATACTATTCATTGCTGGATCTCAAAAATTGCTAGTATGTAATAAAGATTAATTTAATTAAAATTTGTAATTATAATTATAATAATATTATGTATTTTGAAATGACACTTTTGACTTTAGTGGTAATTTTCATTTTGACATTAAGAATTGTATACCCACCTAATTAAATATGTTAAATTGTATTGTTTGCACATCGCTATGCGACACAATGGATATAATACTGTTTGTTTTTAAGTTCCAACTATATTGTAACCTACATTTTAAGCCAATAAATATTCTTAAATTCTTCTTCTTAAAATAGGCTCTCAAGGACAGCCGCCAGAACACACTGTTGGGTGATAGATTATCTATCTTACAAATCGAAATATGTATGTTACCTCAACATTTTAAACTAATGCCTTTACCTTTCTTTAAAGAAGCGCTGAAGGTGTGGTTGCTGGATCAGTGTTTTTATTCTCTAAAGGATTATTTAGAATAAGTGTTCTTCATTATGTTTGTATTCTTTATTTTAATGTGCCTAATGTATGAAAAAATAACTAGATAGTATTAGGTACCTATATTATAAGTTTTTGCATGCTATTTCATTAGCAAAGTGTGTAAGGTCTTACTGTAAATGAATAAATCCACCTAAATTGTACTCAAATTTTATGCAAATGAATATTATTCTATTCTAAGCTTCAGGTTGTATCCAAATAATCGTTTCCAGGTTGATTATTATTATTTACTATTTATTGGATGAAAGTAGGTAGGTAATACTATTCTACTACTAGAAAACTACTACTATAAATAATTATTTCATCGAAGTGTATGAAGATTTAGAAACTGATTATAATCTTACCCAATTCGGCATTATAGCTCTCAATCATTGGATCGCAAGAGCTAAAATACAATCGCGACATCACCCACATTATTTATTATATCTCGCAGAATTTAGTTTACATCGTGCTGGATAATAGTTTACAAGGCAGAAATAAAGTCATTGGACACTACTGCAACTGTCCTGTGATAATTCGAACCTTTGGTTGCTGTAGATCATGTGGATTATCGAGTTTAGGGCTTGGGCTCACCATATAAAAAGCAGTATCCGACCTCCAGCTGAATTTTTGGATTATGTTATTAGGCTGGATTCAGACGATGATCATTAATCTTGCATTGGATGTAATTAAATCAAGCACATAGAGGTATTTTTATCGATTCGCTAAATGAAGGTATTTGTTTTATTGTGATTTCGGCAAACAACCTGATAGCCCATTCGAAGCATAAATGTAGGTATGATACGTGTCAGATATTAAGATACATTAAGATATGTAATAGAATTATTTTTAGGTGTCTCATCTAAATAGGTATTACCTACCTACTATTCGCTTAAGTTTGTCACTTTACTAATAATAAAAAGTAAATTATAGTAATAAATAAATGTTAACATCAATCACATGCAATTTGTTTTATTTATAACCAGTAGTTAGGCAGTACAATTATTCAGTTGTTATAATGTTATAAACAAACGAGTACGGAAGAGGGTAGACCGTTTCGTCTGCTCGTAAACATTCACCCACCCGCAATTCCTCACTTCATCCGTGATCATGGCGCTTCAACAGTGCCGAAATATCGGAAACTCATAAAAAATATACATGGTAATTATCCCGTTGATAATTTGAATACCTCTTATTAAAATCAATGGCTTAGCTGTTAAATGTCACACCAAAACTCTTATGATGCTTTCCTGAAGTGTTGTGGCACAATTTCAACGGACAAATTGTCATTATGTTTTTTTTTACCGAGCTGTATTCTCTGTCATCCGTATGAGAGCTCTGACAACGCGGGTGTCGTGTGAAGTCATATATGGCTTCTTACATTTTGCGGGCGAACTAGGTTTCTGTAGGTTATTCTTCTATCATAGGGAAGTATTTTTAGTATTACTTCCCGTTTTGGTACGCAATACGATTTAGTATACATATACACATTTATACATTTTAGTCACTTATGTTTTGGAAAAAGGAAGAAGTTAAAACTAGAATTGATTGAACAGATATTAGCCAGTAGTAATATGGGTAATGGGAATTCCCCTATGTTACTACTAGAGCAGTTAGTTGTAACACGGGTAAAAACCTTAGGTACCTACCTTTCTTACTAACGTGGATAATGAATGTTCTATACGTCACGTCCCTTTTTTCTTTCGTCATAATTAATAATTCGTCTTAACCATAGATTAAATAGTTTGTTATATAAAGTTGATATAAAAAAATGAAATCTTATCCTATTTAGTTTGTGGATACATACATAATCCCTATGTCGTTTGTGCATATATACACCTTAAAGAAGCAAAGAGACAGTGTTGCCGACTTCTTTAATGCTGATTTTGGCATTATTTCAAGCTTGTTGGCATGAAAACTTTGGCAGTAGCATATAGCATATACCAGCTTTTTTTATAAATTTACGTGTTAACCATAAGAGTTAGCTTCTTTGGCCATGTTTTGTCTTTGCCACATTCGAATGCTGAGATAGTAATGAATGTTGAGAAATTAATGTTTTCAAAACAAAATTAAGAAATTGTTATGTCACTACATAAAAAGCGACTTCAGTTTATGTAGGGACATAAGATTTTTTTATTTTACGCATCAATTGTACACATCAAATATGGCCTTAAAAGTTTAGGAAACGATGTAATTCGTATAACGTTCCCGAAGATGTAATAAAAGTGATAAGAGGGGTTAAAGTTATGCCAATGGGTATTGTTTCTAAATATGGCTCGTCAACATCACAAGCAGAAGTACAAGACGAAGCTTATATTGATGATCTAAAATATTATTTGATTTCTAAACGAATTTCTAAGCGAAGCGCCTATGCTTTAACTAGCCATATTGACTTTCATCTGTCCGTACAGGTGAGGTTAGGGTGTTCGTTTGTCTTCCTGTACATGTTGCATTTTTTAACCAATCTTGACGCAACTTAGTATTTATGTTCTACTATTTAATTGCGAATTTTTTCGTCAGCGTTTTTTTGAACATAATATAATATTGTAACTTTATACCAACTGAATATGAAAATGATCCGTTTATATCGGTGTGGATTAGTTCTTCGGGTTAAGTGGCTCTAACCCTTGTACCAAATGATTGCTTGTGAGCCTTTCCACAAATACAACCATCACAAATATTTGATTGCGTATTATCCATTTTTAAACCTACCTCTTTGTTGATTACCTGACGAACATGTCTTTTGTTCTGATGTTGAAGACAATAAATGATTGACTTGCCGATATTTGGGTGCTACACAGCTAAGCTCCAGCTTATATAGTCCACCTCTAATTCTAATTACTTTGACGTCTCCATTTATCTTTACTATACATTACTTCGGCGTAGACTCAAACGTACTCGTGTAAGAGTACATGTGTGATATTATGCACTGAAAGTATTGAGACTAAATTTCTTTTGATATTGGGAACATATCAAACATCTTTTAATAATATCTGATCCACTTGTCCATTAACAGTGGCTCGTACGTTGCCAACCCCTATGGCTTTAATTATCTGCCCATTTGCCACAGTCACTTTGTGTGAACTTTAAAAGTGCTTAAAAGTTTGGAAAAGTCTCCTCTATTCTAACGTGGCTTGTTGCTCCATTATCGACGTACCTGTTGTTTTTATCTTTCGGCAAACCATCATCCAAAGTTAACGCTGTCAGGTTTATATTTGTGCTTTGGCGTCCATTATATATCAATTTTTGGCATTTACGTACTCCATATCTAGCTCTTCCGCAATAGTTAAATTTTGGTTTCTGTTTTAGTAGTCAACGTTTTTTTCATAGTCACTTAGCTGCAAAGTTAAATTATCTATTGTCCTATTCTTTTTCGTTATAAGTAGGCAACTTAACTTGCGATGTAATCTTTTGGTAAAGATCCAAGTATTTTGCAAACAAGTAATATCTCGGGCAGATTTGTATTGATTTGGCAGTAAGATCGTACAAAAGGTTTTTTAAAGCAGATATATGCTTTCATATGTCATGACCATGATCCTTTTTATAATAGAATAATTTAAGACAGAAATCGTAGCTTTTGTCTTAAATGCTGCCACAGTATAGCCTTTCTAGCTTATCTCGTACCTCTTTAGCGCTTTTGTACCGCATGACTAGATCTAATATCTCATCTGTCTTGTTTCTCGTCATAAAGGTCAATACTACACAATCGACATACCGAAAGTTTTGTAAATCTTGTATTTTGCTTTAACGGCAGAATCAGCAGTTGGTGCAGGTTCATCGAGCTTACTGATCTTCCCTCCTAATAATTCATCAGCACCAAATGTTACTCTACTTAGTTAGTGTTTCAATCCTGTACCTCAAATACTAACAGTTCTTTACATCTAGGTGCATTATTTGTACCTTTGAAGCCTTTGCGATCGCCTTATCCATGGTTACTTTAGGCCAGATAAAGACTTTTGCCTTGAATTAGTTTTTCATTCCCAGAAGAAAAAATTTTTTTAGCAACTGCTTCGTAACTTTATTACTCTGCAACCATGTTAAAGTTATACCCGGAGTATTAAATTATGAAGTATAGTTTATAAACACATCAAAAAAGTCTAAGCAACATGCATCATGTCACAAATTTTACTAATTATATTAACCAATTTTTAAGTCTTTACTCACTCAAGGTGCGCGTATGTAAACTTTGTATTGGTTAAAAAAAACGACATGTTTTTTTTTTCATAAAATTGAAACGAATGCGAATTTGTTTGAATTTAAGTGCGTTTTTATTGCTACGTTTAGTCTTGATTTTATAATTTTACCAACAATTTGAATAAACGACAAAATTGTATTGAGAGACATTCTTTACATCATGGAGCGACATCATTTGACGGCAAATCAAATTCAAAGAGCTGTAGGGATATTGCAATCGGGAAGAAATCAATCTCAGGTATCTCGGCATTTTGGTATTCATAAAAGCGTTATTTGTCGTCTATCGTAGCGCTACAATAATACAGGAGACCTCGCTAAACAGCATCCAGGCCGTGGAAGGAGTACAACCACTCGGCAAGACCGGTACATACAACTGACTGCAAGACGCCATCCGATATTAACCGCTCGAGAGATAAGTTAGAGGCTACCGAATTAAAGTGCTGTTATTGTAAGTCCCCAAACTGTGCGAAATCGACTGCATGAGTACGGCCTACGAGCTTGACGCCCAACCAGGTGCCCGCCGATACTTCACGGGAATCGCGCTCGTAGAATTGAATGGTGTAGAGAAAGCAGAACAGGAGCAATGGGATAAAATTATGTTTTCCAATGAGTTGTGATTAGGGTTTAGGCCTGATACAAGAAGGGTGAGAGTGTACCGTCGGCCCGGAAATACTAAAAGGCTCAGGTGCGTTCAGGAAGTTCATCCATACAACGGCTCAACAGTTATGGTATGGGCGGGTATAATAAAGAACAGGCGAACTGAGCTCGTTTTTGTAAATGGAAACATGAGCGCTGAAAATTACGTTGAGAATATTCTTAGACCTTATGTCCATCCATTTTCACCATTCCTTTGGCTCCGATTTTACGTTAATGAATGACAATGCGCATTCGCATACAGCTCGGCGAACCAGTAAATACTTGGCAACGGAGGACATCCGGGTATTGCTCTGGCCTGCACAATCGTCAGACCTTAACTCCATCGAGCACGCATGGGACATGATCCAGAGACGTGTTTTGAAGGAATTGGACGGAGTGACAACAACCCTACAGCTGAAGGATTTGCTACAATTCCATTGGGAGTGATTGCTGCAAGATGACATAAACAGTCTTATTAATTCTATGAATAATCGTTGCTGACAAGTTTTGAATAGCAGAGGAGGCCAAACCTTGTATTAAATTATCCAATTCTTACACAATAAATTAATTTTCTTTAGAAATTACATTTTGTTAAAAAAGTTTAGTTGCTTATGTAGGTACCTTAGTTTGTACAGTACATCAACATATTGTTAGTTTATGTTATTAGAAGAACTATTGAAGACAAGAGCTATTGTTTTTACATCATTAAGACCCTAAAAGTATTGAAATAATAAAATACAAACGATATAATGTGAAGGACCATTCTAAAACTTTAATTAGTACATGTTGCTTAGACTTTTATGATGTGTGTATTTACACAGAATATGCAAAATATAGAAATACAATCAACTTGTATTTATATCAGAGTGACATTCATAAACTTCGGTTGTTAAGGTAACTCAGTAAATAGGTATAATAATAGTAAATAATAAATAATTTAGTTATTATTAAATGTCTCAACCATTTTATGGAGAACTAGAGACCCGCCCCACTAAATATACCTACCTACTACAGAATGTCCTTATAAACAACGTTAACATAATATTTCGTTTAGAAGTTACTCTTTAAAGAGCGACATACTCGTATAATTGACCGTGAGAAAAACACTCAACGCTCAAATCTAACCGCCGCACCGCTGTCCCTGCATTTTAAATCTGTAATATCATAGGAAATATTCATTTAAATTACATGCTGTAAAAGACCATATTGATCTATATTGAATGAAAAATGTATTTAAGGTACTTAATTGGATAAGGATTAATGCTGTACTGCTTAAAATAACTTTCTAAATAAGCCATTTTTCCCGTAAAATGTAAAGGAGTAAAAATGAATATTGTGGGTTATCCTTAAGAGGCATATACCATTGCGGACCTTTTTGTTGACCTTTTTAAGGTGTACAATACCGTAGTACATTATTTTCATTTATCTCGTGGGGTTCAGTCAGCGTTTGCAATGTAAGCGCAAAAAAGTGTTTATTTACGACATCACATTAGAAACCTGTAAATTCATCAGCGTTCCTCTACAATGTAATGCATGTATCATACACATAAACCTTGCTCTTGAATCACTCTATCTATTTAAAAAAATCGCTTTAAAATCCGTTGCGTAGTTTTGAAGATTTAAGAATACATACGGACGGACAGACAGCGACAGCGACATTGTTTTATACTATGCAGTGATAGTGATAGTGATAGTGATAGTGAAGTGATAGTGATGATGTAGTGATATATTCTTTAACATTTGTTAAGTTGTCTTCCTGTTCAGGTCGCATTTTCAACCAATCTTGACGAAACTTGGTATGCATGTTCTAATATATAATTTATTTTTGCCATTGGTGACTTTTCCTAAAATGGGGGGAAATTTTCTGCGCCGTAATTTACCGACCGATATTGTTAAAATTTGGTACACACATTAGGTAATTAAAGAGGAATTTCGAATATGAGCATAATTATTAGTCAAGTGATTAGGTTACGTTATTCCGAAAAATTGCCGCTAATAAGACTATGTGCTTGCCAGGAGCCTTACTATGAGCTCTTAGAGCAAGGCTTCTAGAAATATGCCCGGCTTATTCGTACCATGACAATGTTAAAGCAGGCCTGCCCATACCTACTATTCAAGAACTGCAGTAAAACCGTTTACCTGTTTTTTGTTTGGACTGTAAATATAACGCTCTCAATCCGCTCAGTTTATCGGCTTACAAACGTATAGACGTCTGCAATATTGGTTATAGTAAATTGATAGGATGTCAGAGAAAACATTATCCGTTCTTCTTAGCGAAAACAATCTGCAAACAGTTCTCCTAAATGAGCGTCTTGGTATGTTTTCATTCAGAACTCAGGTTTAATCTGTCCGACTCAGCAAGACTCGTTCGAGTTAAGTTTCATTCATAAATCTATTGTTATTTTTTGCGCTGATGCGGACGGGTTAAGAACTGCACGGAACTTGCATGGTTTTATGAATCTGATAGTAAGGCCGCAGGTTTACTGTTCGCAGAACTACTACTCTAGATATTTTCTTAAAAATAGAATTGCCGTTTTTTGTACACAATTTAAACAAGACTTGGCAGTTGGCATGTTTTTAGCATATTAGCATGTAATCTAGCATTTTTGTCGCCAAAGTTTAGCATTTGTTCCATAAACTAACCGGTAACACTACAGAGAGAATTCGCATTTTCGTAAGGAGGATATTCTCTTTGGGAGTAAATTTCAGTATATTTACTCTATGGACGAGGTTGAGTTTTTGTTTATTTTCTGAATTTTACTGTTGTTGATTTGTAAACGAGAGGGCCGACTTGTGTTCTACCTATTAATTTAACATCTCATCTCTTATTTCCATAGAACACATACTTATAAATAGGCAGTAATTATGCTGGACACAGTAATGTCATCATCATGTAGAACTTGTATGAAAAATGATGTCAGTTTGGTTCCATTGTACGAATCAGTAAAAATTGACGAAAGCAACAACCTTCAGCTCGTTGAATTATTGATGGAATGTACTACAATTCAGGTAACTAAGCTCAACATATTCCTTAATCTAGACTCCACAGGAATACTGGCCAAGTAGGTATATATATCAAAGACCCTACAGATTAATTATTCAATAGTCTCAGTAAGGAATTTGGTATAGAACATGACAAAGTGATTCTCCTCAAGTGCCATGGTTTCTTGTGGTAAAGTTATGTAGACAAATGGTTGTGATGGCTTTGCTCCAGACAAATTCCATTAAATAAATTTAAACATTTATTGAGTATAGATGACTTACCTAACTGTGATATGTGTGGAAGACATTTATCACTTTTTAATGGAGTTCCCTTTTTTCATATGAAGGGTACATGAATAAAAGGGGTTCATCAACATTTTTGCATAAATCAAACTAACTTTACCATTAGATTCATTGTAAATGGGCCTTTCATATAACATATTCAAAACAATATAGAAGCTTGTTTCAAAGATATACCACATTAATAAAAATCCATCCATCACTAAAGGAGCCCATTGCAGCCCAAACCTGAATAAAAGGTGTAGATTGCATGATAAGCCAGTAAAGAAGATCCTCATTGTTGATACTCAATAGACAAACGCGTAGAAGTAACATTGGAGAAATTAGTTTAAGTTACTGGTTATTGATTTAGTTGATTCAGGGCTTATATTTTCAGTCACACTAGATATGTAAGGGATTAAACTATACATACAATTCATTAGTGTTAACCATGTCTCATTAACTAGCATGTTAAATTATAAAGTTTAATTGGCAATTATCTCTGGTTGTTGGTTTTGTTGGTGAGCCCTTTCTTTTCCTTCATATGTGGATGGTGCTAAGCAGAAAGGTGTCAAGCCATGTGGCCACCATTTTGAGACAACAAGCAGCAAAGTTTTGAAGAGCTTTGAATGATTTTTCTCTAAGATTAAGTACAGAAATAATATGAAAAATATAGGGTAGCTAAAAATTAATTTTACCAGCCATTACTTTTTGTTTAATGATGTCATTCATTTTGACATCATTCGAGATTCAAGATGGCGGACGCAATTTTGTTCTAAATCTGAAAACTAGTAAATGTATATGTCCATTCAGTTTCGCATTTGTAGATTTTATAAGAATCAGTATCTCAATCCTTTTATTATTTCTGTCCTGAGCATATTATAAAAAGGTCATCTATAATTAGATGTTAACCAATATCTAATTTTAACAAATTAGGTAGGTTAGTATATTCATACTAGTATATTCATACTAACCTACTTAATTTGTATTTGTATTTTTTATAGGTATTTGATTGTAATAAAACTCGTTGTATATATTGTTCTATATTTTTTTCATTTTATTCGTTGTACTCTACATAGGCATACTATGAACATATACACAAATATTGAACCAGTATAAACAAAAAGAAATATTGTAGTGTAGTGACAACCCTACAGAAATGCCGCATGCCTACACTAAAGCGGCATTACGCGTGACATCAAACGCGTTAGCCCACTGCACGATTTTTATGGAATCCATTAGGATGAGTGAGGTTAACCACGGGCTGGTCAACTAATTACAATAAAAATAAACACTTTCTTTACACACAACCATTTATTTTCGTGAGTTGAAGCAAAAAAAGTTATTTAAAAAATAATAATAATAAATATTATGACTGTTATATAAACTAACATGGTTTTCACTCATTTTTAATTAGAAATACGGGATTACTCACGTAATATTTATCGGATAGGTCTGACTATAGTTTCACCCACATTCAGTGGTCTTTTTCAAGGAGTCTTCGGGACGCCCGCGTCGATGACGTCTCGCTTAGCACTCGGCTCAGTGCACTTAGCTATAGTCACTTGACTATAGTGGAAACTATAGTCGGACCTATCCATAAATATTACGCGAGTAATCGTGTATTTCTAATTAAAAATGTTATGATTATTATTCCAGATTAATCAAGATGATGGATTGCCCCAGAAGGTCTGCCAAGAATGTACCAAAGTACTCCATATGTCATTTTCATTCCGACAACAAGCAGCCAAAGCCGAGAAACAGTTCAAAAAGATTCTCAACGAATTAGTTAAGCAAGAGATTAAATTAGAACATGAACTAGACTTTATTGATGACTTTAATGATTCTCATCTCGAGTTGTCAGACTCAATAAGTGATTTTAAAATAGAAGAAGAGAAAACAGAGCCAGACGAAAAAATATTTAGCTGTGCTCAATGTGATAAAACATATGCTAAAGAAAAAAAATACCTGAAACATTTGGAGTCACACGCATTCAGTTTTCAGTGTACACATTGCGAAAAGCGTTTTCAAAAAGAAGCATCATTACAAAGACACATATCTAAACACAAACAGAGCTCGGAATCATGCAAATTAAAAAATGGCGGTAGTTGTCCATCAGATTCTTATACTACCCTAGTAATAAAGAATGAAAATGGCGAAGAGGAACAGAAGTTCCAATGTCATGAATGTGAAATCTCCTTTACAAAGCATAGATCATTAATATCCCATTTAAAAAAGCATGTACAAGGCAAAGTAGCAACATTTATATGTGATACATGTGGTAAAGATTTTGTTTCAAAGCCATTATTAAAGAGACATTTGAAACTACACTATAATGAAAGACCATACAGTTGTACGAAATGCGCAAAAAGTTACTCAAGAAGTGATCAGTTGAAGGCTCACATGAACACACATAAAGATACTAAGCCTAATGTTTGTCCTCATTGTAGTAAAGGTATTCTAATTTATGCTTTATGCTGTTATATCTTCTTTCTTATTCTAGGTGAATAAGTATTTAGAAGTGTTAAGTCTGCAGTGGTTGTCCAGTTGGGGTGTGTTGTGAGTTCCACCCTCTCGCCTACCCATCCGTCCTAACTCTTGAATAATTATTTTTGCAGTTCTTTTCTATGGTTTAGATTTATTTTGAGCCGGCGTTTTCTTACAATTCGTGTCAATTACGACGGAAGACGCGGGTTCCAATTACGTCACAGAATGTGAATTTTAAAATTGGTATATTATTACTTAGCTAATATTAAACTATAACTATTAACCTGCAAAATACTCACGTATTCGATTAAATACGTCTCGCCGAGTTTAGAGCATGTCAGATGCTCATCTTCTGGGCGAGTGCGCAGCGGCGGCGTCTGCGAGCTCCCGGCGGGCACTGCATGCATTAATAGTAATCTACACTAATTTTCGAAATAGGAACGATTTGTATTTTGTATGTAATGCATAGGACAAACTACAGGACCGATTTCAAAATTTATTTTGCCGTTAGAAAGCTGTACTATCAATGAGGCTATATAATATTTTCAAATAGTTAGGAATCCGTATGAAAACTTTGATGGTGTAATCTAAGGTTTGAAAAATACGATAAAACATGCTTATATCGCGTGCGCTGCGGAAACTATTGACAATAGAGCAAAGTGAAGTACTGTAGTATTACATTAAACATCAATATCTATAATAAAGTTCCTGATGCCATATGTCTATCACAGTTATGTCACAATAACTACTTTTCCGTTATATGCAATATTAACGCCGGTTCAAACTAGGCCACATTATTCAAACCTTGGTGTTAATCCTTATATGCTCTAATAATAGTGAGGAAAGATTTGATAGTTTGTTTGTAACGGATATACGCAAAAACTACATAACCGGTTCAAATAAATCTTTCACTAGTAGAAAGCTATATTATGCCTGAGTAACATACGCTATATTTGATTCATCATCATCATCATCACCCATCACCGCGCGGGTGAAACCGCACAGCGCAGCTAGTTGTTTAGTATGTGTTAATCTCACGAGAATATCTATATATAAAATAAGCTAATCTTTTCAGCATTTGCTCAAGTGTGCAGCTTGAAGGATCATATCCGCACCCACACAAAGGAGACGCCTTATTTGTGCTCTGAGTGCGGTAGAGGGTTCGCGAACAGCTCCAATCTACGGCAGCATATGTTACGACACTCCGGTGCCAAGCCGCATGAGTGTAAACTCTGTCCCAAGAAGTTCTGCACCAAGGGTAAATATCCCTCACTCCACAGATAAATAATTAGACCGAGCTTTGCTAGGTTTTTTTGAGAAATCTAATCTGTTTTCGGCTTAGTGTTGCTTAACAGCGCCATCTATTGTCAAGTAGCTTTAGTATTGCTATGGCGCCAAAAGTTTGTTGTAGCAGCACGGCTAGCACGGGCAGTGAACTATTTATCCCCGTGGAGAGGAAAGAAATCTTTTCCACCATGTCATTTATCTCCCTTGCGAGCACGGCAACGACAGAGGATAGTTTATCCACGTGGATAGACGGCGGGAGTAGCGTTCTCTCTGGTTTGCACTTCGTAAGTGCCATTTAAAGAAACGTAACAAAATATAATTATAATAATATGCGCGAGGCATATTTAAATGGAAATAAACTTTTATCCACCAACTTCGAAGAAGGTGATAACCTTTCTCCGTGTTATTTCAATCGGAGAGAATTATATCCACGTTTCTACGAGTCCGTGCGCTATAGCGGCAGTAGCGGGACATATTGTCTACGAGAAACGTCAAAAGGAAACATTTTATCTCTTTCCCCGGTTGCCGTGCTCTGTAAGGTGGAGAAGACAATTATTTCCCCTGACAGGTGGATAAAAAGGGTGGAAAGACTATTTCTCTCCGCCCCGTGCTAGGGATACTGTTTTTCATTACCTGAAAACATGGATACAACATAGTTTTCTAAAAATGAAACCTAGCTAGATCGAATGATCGCCCCCTAACCCCCAACCTACTTAATTTTATGAAAATCGTTGTACTCGAGATCCAGAATATATTTTATATTTTACAAGAATTACTCGTTTAACACTTACTATACCGTGATAATTAAAACAAAAGATTTATGAATGAAACTCACGTAAATTTACGTCTCTGGTACGCAAAGGGTTAAAGGTATTAGAAGCACAATAGATAACGCAAGTATCACGAATTATATTGAAATCAGGCGTACCGACTTTTTAATGAATCGAATTACGTAAATTTACGCATAATAAAATTTTAAAATAACTTACCTGTGAAAGGAAATATGTCCTTGCCTTTAGTAGCTCGAAACTTTTGGTCTATTGCAGTTAAATATCACGCAATTTAGTAATTTTTTCTTTCTCTTTCGTGACCAGTAGAGCTATTATGTACCTATCTCAGTTGCTAACAAATGTTGATAGAAATCGAAAAAAATTGTGGCTCTATGTCACTTTTGTCAACTCATCTGAGCCTCAGATGAGTTGTCCAAAATGACATAGGGCCGCCATTTTTCAAGATTACAATCAACATTTGTTAGCGACTGAACTACATAATAGTCCTGCAGTTATCGATTCCAAGCCAGCCCGTTCAATATTGTGCACTAATTAACATAGGCCTTATATATAAGATACATTTTAACTCTTATATATGTCATTCATGTAGCAAAACTTATATTCGTAAAAAGTACCGGTAAAGTAGGGTTTTAAAATTAAATTACGAACAATGCCATAACTGTGTTAGGCACCTGAATAAATAAATAAATTTTAAAAACATGTTCGTTGTGTGTTTGATTATTATTAAAGTAAAGTAGAGAAGAAGAGTAATACATAGATTTGGCCCAGCAAGAAATACTGACCGAATGTGAACATGTATATTAAAAATATGTAAGTAAAAATGAAGGGTTAGTTCTATGATTGCACAGGTCAGATGACGTCTCACATGGTGACACACACAGGCGCGCACCCGTACAAGTGCGACAAGTGTGGGGCCGCTTTCACGAAGCCCAACTCGCTGAAGAAGCATGCCATGATACACACGGGACACCGGCCCTTCGGCTGCGACACCTGTCTCATGCGGTCAGTGCACCATCTTAAATAAATAATCTTTTATACTTGATCTGTGATGTTATGTTGGCGGAGTTAAATAATCTTTCCTATTTTATATTTTTTTTTGTCATGTGCTCTATTCTGAAAAGTTGAAAACTGAGTTAAGTAATCTTTTTTAATTTATGTTTGATACTCGATGGGCAAGTGTTAAAAATTGAAATAAAAAATTTCAATTGTCTAAATATAATTTGGCTCTAAATTTCTCGCCCGTTCCTCTCGGGAGAGGCTCTATTTATTCGTTCTACTACGTTCATAAGTGCGTCATTGAATAAATGGTATTGATTTGTCTGGAAGGACTGACCTAAAGTCGTGTCATAAAAAATGTACCTTACAGCTTCACATGCAAAGACCACCTGAAGCGCCACTACCGCATCCACACCGGGGAGAAGCCGTACAAGTGCAAGTTCTGCGAGCGCGCCTTCACGCAGAGCAACGATCTTGTCAAACACATGCGCTCGCATCTCGGACAGAACATTTACACGTAAGTATTTGTTGCATCACTACCGCATCCACAAACTTCCCCCCTTTTTTAGGTAAAGTAAACTCGCTCTCAAAATTCGCCAACTACAAAAAATTATATTTATTAGTACAACATGCATACCAAGTTTCGTCAAGATTGGTTGAAAATGCGACCTGTATAGGAGGACCAACTTACCTAAAAAACCAACGCTTCGCTCGCTTTGCTTGCTCGGAATGAAAAAATTAACATTGGATTGACTTTGACAATTCGTGGATGTGTTAAAATAATTTTATTGACCTTTATTGAGACGCAGAGCTCTGCAAATGGAGCAGCTCTCTAGATTTTAATTAACCAATCAGAATGGAGAAGGCATAGCCTACTAGATTTCAATAGACCAATCAAAAGAGAAAATGGGACACTGCATTGAGAACAAAATTGAATTGTGCTTCCTCTGAAACCAATAATAAATGTCGTTTTTCGAATAGGCCTGACGAAGTAAACAATTGCGGCTAGTTTTATATACTGATAATGATACTTACAGTCAGTGTTTATTTATCTTCAGATGTTCAGTTTGCGGCGCCGGCTTCCGTCTCCAAAGCGAGTTGAAACAACACTATCCAATCCACTTCTGCGGCGACGATCCAGCTCTCAAGAGCTTACTTAACATCGACCACAAACCAAACACAAACATGCCAAAACAAAGTAAATTAACCCAACAAAGAATACCCCCAGAACAATGTATAATACCCGAACAAAGAATACCGCCAGAACAAAGTATATTATCAGAACAAAGACTACCGCCAGAACAAAGTATATTAGCAGAACAAAGCATACTGCCCGACCAGCGGTCAGAGGTGAAGGAACAACCTGACAAGTACTTGATAACCATCAACAGTGTCAATAATATGGTGGCCATTAACATAGAGGCCGAGCCTTGAAGCTATTCATTATTAATTGTGTAATTGCAGCTTTAAAACATGTATTTACATGGAAGGTCTTTGCTGGGAAAGATCTTAGTTGGTACAACCACAACCGCGGCCGAATTTTTTTGCCTCGAAGCAATAGTAGGCCAGTACAGCCCGCGGCACGTAACTCTAGCGCTGACCGTTATTGCGCAGAAGTAAAAAATTGGGTATCACAGGGGGGCTAGAGGGACGAAGGACTCTTGTCTCTCTCTGGCACATCGAAGACGAGGGACTCTTGTCTCTCTCTGTCACATGTGCGCGACTGTACCCATGCGCAGATATCCCCTCCACATTTCGCTCAGCGCTAGAGTTACGTGCCGCGGGTTATACAAATGGCCATTTTATTTCCGGACTAATTTCTTTTTATGAGGTTTTGGGTCACTTACTAATAAAATCACAAAATGCTGACAGATCCAGGTGGAACTTCAAGCGGCATCTTGAAAAAGTTTTGACCAATATTTCGGAGACTATGCACTTTAGGGCAAAAATTATCAAGATCATTATTGTAGAGAATAATATTTCGCATCCTTTATTTCTTGCAAAACTTATCGTTTACGTTTTATGGCCCATTTAATGAACCGGTTTTTTTATCTCTGCCGATAACTCTTCAAATGTAAAAAAATGTTGTTTGTAAAGTCGGTTTACTGACGATAATTTTACGTTGTTAAGAAAACGCTTAGTCCGATCGTGCCTCTCTATCGCTCGTTCCGCGCTCTCGCTTGCACGCTCGGCTCTGGTGGAACGTGACAATGAGTCATTCTTTTTAGTGCGTGCAGCCGGCGTTCATCGATTTATAAGATCGTTATAACATCAAAAAACCGGTTACAATTAACCGGTTTTTCAAATGTAAAGTGTTTATAAAATGTAAATTTTTGTAAAACTTACATTTAGTGCGAGGTTAAATTTTATTTTTATTTATTTAGTGTGTAAGCGTGGGTTAGTTTAGAGTTAGAACAACACTAGAGTACACCGTACGAAAAGTGTTACGCAACCGTAGGAAGGTCACTCTTGTGTCACATTTATACCCTATTTACTATTTTTTTTAAAGAAAAATGTCCCACTAATATCGCGCTGCGCACTGGACACTACTTATAATATAAGCCCGCCTACTTAACCACTACTTTGTTGGGTATTTTTTAACGCAGTTACTTTTTCTGGTTTTATTATTTATTCGTAGGTACAAACAGGCTGAAATAAGTCTAAAAAACGATCTTGATTTGCTTACTTCTAATATCTATAATAGGTTATTGTAAAAATTATCCAATGATTTTTTGGTGTCTAGTAGGGGAAGGTGGGGCAGCCTCATACAGTTTTTCTATTTCGTCTTATAGAGTTTTCTCTGGCATCAATATCTGTATAGATTCATTAAAAACTGGTACTCTAACTATCTGACTTTGTATCAAAAACATGTCATTTGTGTAAATACACATGTGAGACTTTTTATAAAAGTTTAAAAAAATGTTTAGAAATGTATGAATGTACCCCTCATGCGGGGCACTCTCATACAGGCTATGGGGCAGATTCATACATGTGAAAAAATACACAAATTAAGCAAGAAATGTTTAATTATTTATCAAAATAAAAATATACAAACACGACGTTCTCGAAATTAAAAGCAATTAGTCTCTATGAGCAACTAATACTAAGTAATAATCAAGAAATACTAAGTAAAAAAGAGAATAACATAAATGTAGGTAGTTTTTCTTTTTATGGCACTAAAGGAATTTAGTTAACCTAACAGTCTTTTAGATCAGTCAAATCCGTATTTAAATATCTATGTCCTAAAATTAAGTAATATAATTCTTTCGATGTATTAGTCATATCAATAATCAACAATTTCAAGAGTTATCACATATATCATGAGGATTTTTAAATGTAAAACATTCAATGACTTGGAAAGTATCTTATCTAAACAATAATTAGATTAATGTACGTTATAAAAAGAGAGATATTTGTTAAAACTTAAAATACTAGCAGTCCTAGCTGTCTTAGCTGATTTAGGATCCGGTAATATCGAAACTATATCTGATAGATCTACTGATCCTTCGTCTTTGACGTCTGGAAATACAAATTTCATAGACGATCCTGGTTTCTTCCTCAAAAATGAAACCATTACTTCTGTGAAACTGTAGTGTTTGATTATTTGTCCGACATAGTAGATAACTGACTTCTTTTTTTCAAATTTACAAGCACATAGGCACCATCCTTGACATTTACAGGGTCAACAGGCTCTTCATTGTCATATTCTTCTTCGTTTTCTTCAAGCGAGTCGAAAGGTGAAGCAGAACTTTCTCTTAGGCTGATATCTGTTTCACTGTCGCTACTAATTGTTTCAATCTCTTTGGTTTTATTTCTTTTTGGTTTACTTAATCTGTCATAATCTTCATTTAATAAACTCAACGCTTTCTTAATTTCTCTTGCTTTACTTTTTCGTTCTTTTTCTAATCTCTTCATCTCTTTGATTTTTTCCAAGTCTTCAATTCTAGTCTTCTCAGGCGTGTCTGTATAAATCCTTGATTTTCCAAGAGATCGACCTTTTCTTGTTTGTGTGCGTCTTTGAACTTTCGGAAAAGGCCTTATCATTTCTGGCGTCTTCAACACTTTGGACGTGGATGGTGCAGGGTTATCAAAATCCATCACTGTTGACGCAAAAGGTTGTGAAAGCAATGAAGGCGAGACATCTCTGGACAAAGTCGGTGGTGTTCGAGCAGGAACATCACCACTAACTATAGAAAGTTCAGCACTAACTGTAAGAAGCTCATTATCAGGTATTCCAAGCTCTTCACCACCTGTATTTTCGTTACAATTTGTTACAGGATTATGATACACCTGAACCGGCGCAAAATCATCGTCATTGAAAATCAACTTATTAAAAGGCCATATTCCGGTTTTTTCATATGCACTGGTGATATTCCTACCATTGAATGACTCCAAATAAGGTATCTTTGCGAGTTTTGGGATATTATAGATTTTAAGTGTCTTTCCTGGGTTGGAAACGTGCCAGTCATTGAATGCTGTTTTTAATTTAGATTTTAGTGGTCCAAATACTCCAACATCTAGTGGTTGAAGGCGGTGAGTCGTGTGAGGTGGAAAGGAAAGGCACACAATTCCATTGTCACGGCAGTAGTTGATTGCATCAATAGAAATGTGACTTTCATGGTTGTCACATAAAAGCAATATTGGATTTTCTTTCGAACATAAGGTGTGTTTCTGAATGTGGTTTAGAACATCAACGAAAATACTCGAATTTATCCACCCACTTCTTGTAGCTACACCTAAAGAGCCTTCTGGAGCACCTTCTATAAAGTGGTCCTTAAAATGTACTCGAGGGAAGATGAATAATGGCGGTATGGTGTTTCCACTTGCTGAAATAATACCACCAAATGTGACCAGTTCTCCTCTTTCGGCAGACACTATTTGACCAACCTGTTTTTGGGTTTTGTCAGCCAAAATTTTCGGTGTGCTCAGCACAGTAGATATGCCAGATTCGTCGTAGTTAAAAATCCGATCGGCAGTAAAATTGTATTTGCGGTATACATTCTCCAGGTTATGGAAGAAATCATTCACTGCGGTTTTAATAAAACCGAATGACCTGGCAGCGCTGGTATTTTCAGGTTTACGCAAACTTAAATTCTTATGGCGTTTTCGGAAACTTGCTAACCAATCTGCTCCCGCCATCTTGTTATTATCCCAACTTGCTGGATATTTAATTTCATTGGCCTTAGCAAATTCATATGCAAGTTTTTTAACTTGGATACATGTCAGTCCATAGTGCATCTTAGAACATTCTAAGATATATTTATTCAATAGATCCTCTTCTGATTTTGTAAAAACTTGCTGCGATGCAAATTTAGATTCAAACACACGATTTTCGCTATCATTATCTTGTGTTTTGCGGAACTTTTTGATTCGGCTTTGTAGTGTTTGTGCATTAACTCCATATTTGCCTGCTGATTTCCTTAAAGAGAGTATGTTTTGACAAACTTCAGCGATAGCTTTTAACATTGCCTGTTCGTCCACCTCTCCACTCCTAGTTCCCCTTTTTTAATTTCTGACCATATTTTTTCTGTAAAACATAATTCGATATCATTTCAATTCTAAAAATTAAATAAAAATGTGCACATTCATACAGTATGAATGTACCCCGCTTACTGCTGTATGAACCTCAAGAAAATGAATCAAAAGAAAATGAAATAGAAATATTCCTATAAAAAAACCAACCATATTTATCATTATTCACGTATCAATTCACAAACTTGATCCTATTATCTTTGAAATAAAACAGTACGGAATAATCTAGATAAAAGCTTTTATTAAAATAAAGATGTTTAAATTGAGGTTATAAAATTACTTACGCGTAGCCGAATCACGTTCCGTGTCACCTCGTCGCGAGTTTCAAACCGACTGCTGTCAAACTCCGTGAGCCAACCCACAGATAAGTAAGTCACGCGTACACGCATAAGTCGTTCAGTTAATGCGCTCCTAACAACAGATGTCTCTAGTGTATGACGGTGCCCCTTGTATGAATCTGCCCCACTTTCCCCTAAGTTAAGTATTAAAATAATATCATAAAATCAAAAGCAGCCCATTTTGTTCCCAGTGCTGGGACTTCGCTTCCCTTCCTCTCAGAGACAGGAGTTGGGTCATAATCCACCACGTGGGCACAGTGCGGCTTGGTAGATAGGTTAGTGGCCAACCCATGTGGAAGTTTTCAGGCCGTCCTCCGCCCGCCTTCGACATAGCCTAACGGCTGTTGTCCTAAGACAAACAACCGAGACCGATGGCTTAACGTGCCCTTCGAAGCACGGAATAATAAAGAATATATCTAGAATGAAGAATATATCTCTATATACTTACCCTTTACCGCATGGATTTTTTGATTTCGCTCAAATTAATTTACATGATTCTTAGGCTTTATATTAGGCCCTAGAAAAAATATCAAATTTTTTTTATTATCGAAAATCGAGTTATTTGATACGAAACACAAAAACTCATATATGATACTTCATGCAGTCGTGGCCACGATTCATATATGATACTACATGCAGTTAAGGTAAGTGTTTTCGTATATATATATATATATATATGTATTACACTTTTTTTAAATATATTTAAGTAATAAAAAAATCATATTTTATTTAACTATTTAATGCAAAACCACATGAAAACTCTTGAAACAATTACGGTCTTTGTTTAAACAAAAAAAACATTCACATTTACTACAATAAATGTAAGATAGGCGTGAACAATTTTTGCATTTCTGCCGTTTGTCGCTCCAGTTGGGCCAATGTCCAATCCCGTCGTAAACTACTTCTGGCGAAGGCAGTTCAATACGTCGTTTCCTTTTTCTTAGGTTGTCAAGTTTTAAAGTAGGGCGCCCTCGGCCTCGGGTAGTTGGAGTAAAAACTCCTCCCGTTTCCCGCATCAAAACATCAGTTATACTTAGTTTAAAATTTAACAACGACATATACTCTTCTTCGTCAGATTTTTGTTTGTTTCGGCGACGCCACAAGAGCCAGCTATTCACACATGTCATATCAACCAAGTGAAAGAATATGCGATGGTACCATTTTTTGCTTTTAATTTTTATTCTATAGAACCCCAACATTGCGTCTAATAAATCCACCCCGCCCATATATTTATTGTATATTTCTACACATTTCGGACGAGAGACTTCAATCATTCGCTTATCTTTCTTTGAAAATCGTTTTACAGGGGCCATAGGTTCCTTTCCGACATATGTGGAACATAAATTAACCACTTTATTGTCAACCCATGTTGTGACGCTTAGTTCAACTCCATCTATTTCCGTAGATCTTTCTATGCAGTGACCTCTTTCACATTTCAGCAATTCCTTTTTGCTTGGCAAATCAATGTCTTTTGCTCTGTTTAATTGGATTGTACCTAATGGTAGAATTCCAATGCCATGCAAATGTACCATGAGTGGAAGGCTGGTATAAAAATTGTCAATGAACAATTTGTGGTTCAAATTATGTGCTACTGTGGCTAACAATCGTGTAACCACATTGCCTGTGGCTCCGAGATTCGGACAATTATCTGGCACATCGGTATTATGTTGTCCAGTGAAGATATCGAAGTCATAACTGAATCCAGAAGCCCCACTCAGAACATAGTTAATATAACCCCATTTGTGGGGTTTCTTTGCGTTGTACTGTCGAAAACCAGATGTTTTCGCTTTTGTGGGTATCATTTGCTCGTCAATGGCTAGATACTCTTCTTTAGGCACTGTTAATAATCGTGCTCTCAGAATATCCAGGAGCGGTCTTAACTTCTGCAGTCGATCGCAATTTGGGTCAGTTTTGGGTAATTCTTTAGTTCTATCAAAAAAGTGCAAAAACCGTTTTATTTCTTCAAACTTGTTACATGTGAAGATTGAAGCTACTTTTTCGACATATGTGCCGTCACGCCAATAGTGTCGCGTAGATGGCAATTGTACAACTGACATGTACATGATGACTCCTATGAATTTGGAGATATCGTCAGATGTTATTGAGTTCGCCTTTTCTGGTTGCACCTGTTCTGCATACAGATTGCTTTGTTCATGTATGAGATTAACAGCATCGGTTGGAAACAAATATTTAAAAAACTGTACCGGTGTCTCTAAGCTCATAATATTGTCGGGTAAATCAGCGCAGCCAATAAACGCAACATCCTCACTGTTATAGGTAGTGGTACTGTCAGTCCAAATTAGTTTATCTTTTTTTGCCTTTATTTTTGACGGTCCTTGTGTTTTTCTGTTCGTTGTTCCTGTTGAAGTTGATGCTTCTAAGGTGTCATTCATAGTTTCAGCACACCCGATACTTTCATATTCGAAATCGTCTTCAAGATATACTGTTTCCAATTCATTTTGAGTTAGACTCCCTTCATCATCACTTTCATCATAAATATCGATCTCTGAATCTGTTTCTTCTATGACTATTTGGTCTCTGGGCGGTAAATTATAATCGTCATCATCGCTCAGGTCGTCATTATCACTTTCGAAAGGAATAAGACACCCACTTACGTGTTGAGTGCCTAAAAATAAATAATTATGTAATAATATAATTATAATTATGTACTTAATACTAAATACCTACATACGCTAGCAGGGTAAATAAAAAATAATATATTTTTGCACGTAATGTCTTTAACCAGCTTCCAATCGCTACGACATAATAATAACTATAACATAATAATCGCGTAACACACACAAAAAATACAGCCGAATTGAGAACTTTTGTTTAGAAGTCGGTTAAAAACAATATGCGAACTTGTTCTAATATTTTATCATCATCATTCAATAAAAAAAAAATAGTAACTTTGTACGATATCCATACTGCATGTAGTTTCATATCTGAATGTAATAAAAAAATCATATTTTATTTAACTATTTAATGCAAAACCACATGAAAACTCTTGAAACAATTACGGTCTTTGTTTAAACAAAAAAAACATTCACATTTACTACAATAAATGTAAGATAGGCGTGAACAATTTTTGCATTTCTGCCGTTTGTCGCTCCAGCCGTTTGTCGATTTGATTCATTCATGAGTAATTTGATTTATGTAGTTGTGCTTTTATTGGTTTTTACTTATCTTTCAAAAGTATTGTTTGAATGAACATAAAACAACGAAGCATAAAAATTACGTCCGGAATTACATAACTAATGCAGTATCGAAAAATGTTCGGGGTTTTTGAACGGCAGGTGGAGAACTATGTTATAACAGCTATGTGCTGTCAAAACAGCACTGCGAGCATGGATTGACGATAGGATAAAATCTGACAGTTATTATCGAAAAAAATAGCTATCGCGGACAGGCCCGTGTCAGAGACAAGACGCGATAGATAAAAATCAGTTTATCGACGACATTTTTATCGTGGATCCATGCTCGCACGGCTGACATATTATTACATAAGGTTTATACTAAAATTGTTGACAAAGGAGAAATTAAAGTTCCAGTGATAATGTAATAGGTATATTGGACCACTAAGGTTCAGCACACACTGAAGCAAAGTCGACGTACTTCGGAGAGACAGGCGATTGTTAGCAAAATGCATTTAATCAAAACACTTGACAACACACAACATTTAACACAACTGAGTGAGGAACATTAGTTAAATTAACTTTCTATTGAAACACCACACTACAAATATATGTTACAAAGAAAGTAATAAGAAAAAAAGATCCAGCATAAATTCAGTCAAGGGTGATGAAATGCAATGAAAGATAAGTAATAATGATTTATGAAATCTAAATGTTATAATGTGTAATTAGATGTAAGTATAATTCTGTGTAATTGCGTAAACCGTCTTTAATATTCTTTTTTTCGAAATTGTATTGTACTCATGTCAAAACATACTACTTAGAGAACATATAGCAAGTGAATATTTGCATGCTTAAATTATAACAATTGCTATTGTACTAGTGAATACTTTGTTCATAGTAGATCAAAAGGTCAATCAGCAACTGTCTTTAATAAAACATACGGTCTACATACGAATATAATTAATCATTATGAAAAAACGTATCATATATTTCATCACCCTTCACTGTATTTGTGCTTTTTCACTTTCACAGTAGGTAGATATTGTGAAATCCTTCAACCGAAACGTCGTAGTTCGTTTTTCGTAGTGTAGCTCTCTGGTTCGATTCCTACCGGGAGCAATTATTTGTGCGGTGAACAGTAATGTTTGTTCTCGGTTCTATGAAGTTTGTGATGTGTTAATAACACTGGGAATCTTAGGGCCAGCGGACATATGGCGAAGCGCAGCGTAAAGCATTTTCACTGTCAAACTATTAACAACATTGTACGCGTTGAAATAATATCAGAAATCGAAGCGACTATGCTGTCAGGAATTACTTGCGATAATTTATTTTCGATATTATTTCAACGCGAACAATTTCGACAATAGTTTGACAGTGAAAAATGTTCTGTGCTGCGCTTCGACGCACGTGCGCCGGCCGACGTGCGAGATTAAGATGAGAGAGTAGAGCGTGTGATCGTTATTTATTTTTATATATAGATATTTCCTCCCAGTTTCTCGAACGTTTGTCAAAGCCTTAATTAGTTGACTAACTAAATACTAAACGCTCATTGGTCAATGGTATTCTATGACGCGATACGTGACCAATCAGCGATCAGTATTCCGACTGCTAGCTGTTCAAACTTTAACAAACGTAACACACTGGAGGTGTGACAAGTCCAATACAAGTCGTACTATTTAATTATTTAGAGATCTTTAGCTGCGCGTTTTTTCTATAAGCTTCTTTTACACTTTCACTTTGCGTCAGTGTGAGTTGAGCTTATATTGTATATTATGTAAATAAGAAATCGGTGATATTATATTATAAGGAGATGGCCTTATTAGATTACGTAAGAAAAGTGAATTTGTATTTATTCGCTATGAGAGGCTTTCTAATGCTTGTTGAGACATATTTTATATAAGGAGGATATTGAAATAAAGTAAATAATATTTCTTTCGATATTAAATATATTCAAAATTGTTATAATGTGTTTGTTACGTAGTCATTAAGTTTTAAAATTACCCTTTTCTACCGACTTCCAAAAGGAGGAGGTACTCAATTCGACTGTTTTTTTTTTAAATCTTTGTCACCTCATAACTTTCGACTGGGTGAACTGATTTTCAAAATTATTGTTTGGTATGTGTGGTCCCATTTCATCAAATTCGGTCCAGTAGTTTTTGAGTTACACTCCGATAACTGATTTTTACCAACGTAATAGAATGGAAGTCGGTATTAAATTTTATAAACGTCTTACAACTCAAATCGTTAACACCTTAACACGTATATAATTGTAGTTAGGTACTATGCGTGGTATCGTAGTAGATATTGTATTCTCTTTGGTTAAACATATTGCTCTTTCCTTTTGGGATTTCAATGACAAAGACAGGTTCTAGATCTTAGAATAACTATCTATAGAAGGATGATTTCCAAACAACGTTTTCTCAAAACGCGCGCTATAAATTCTCTATGTGTGCTGTGTTTACTTGCCTTGTCACGCACACAGACGCAAACTTCTTCAAACTGTCCTCATGTTATATAACTCTGGTAAAATGTTTCCCATAAAACTTGGGTTTATTTTTATTTTTGTGGTTGATGGGTAAAACTGCGGTTCATACATTAATTTAAGAGTATAGAAAAATAATAAATATGTAAAATTACAAAGAACTAGCGGCAGTCATAAATATAAAAAAGCCGTATACTGCTGTACCGACGGTGCAAGCAAAGTGAGCCTTAAATGGCTATAACTAAACGGTTTGCATTTAGCGCATGTATTTGGTTTCTATAGGTAGTTATTCTAAGTTATAAATATTAAAATTATGTTATTTTATAATATATACAGACTAAACTTATCTGATTTTGTTAAAATGTGTGCTGTAAAGATCTGAAATTGTATGTACAAATTTATTATTACGAATATACCTACCAAAATATGCCTAATCTAGTGGTTTGATTTTTTCAATAACATAGTACCTAAAACAAGAACAGGTGCTTTCTTCCGTCAATTTTATACCTACAACGCATCTAACTGATAGGGCTGCCGCTCAACGATTCAAAGGCAAAATTATGTTTTATTACTGATTATTAAATCCACTAGCTAGTGAAACATTATTAATACATGATTAAAATAGTTTTTAATTATGAGTGAACATTTAAAAGTGCATGAATTATTCATAACGTCCCGTAATCGTGCAGGCACGGATTTAGGCCACAGAAAATCGGCCAAGTGCGAGTCGGAGTATGAACTCTATCATGATCGATATAGTACCAAGACGCTCGCCTGATGTTAAGCGTCACGCTTGCCCCTTACAGTCCAGTGCCATTCAGAATTTCGAACTAGGTACAACACTTCAAAACCATGCATGGTAATGCACTGCGCTTTTTTTTTGGAGATATAAGATATTCTTGCTCTGTAACTTCTCTGGAAACAACTACAAAGGATATCAAATGAAATAAAGAACCTGACGTTGCTTTTCCGCAGAAAACTTTACTCGATAATTTCATTGATATCCAGGTTTTGTACTCGTATATTTTATTAAGGCATTGGATATAAAACGTCATATCATCAGCCTATCGAATATGAAAGTGTGACGTCTGATGTCACAAGTCTTTTAGGGTTGTGGGCATGCCCGTCGTGCCCACAACGGAGGATTCGCGCTTGTAATCGTGTCCAGCAGGCCTTACGAAAATTCAAGCAGGCGTTTTATCGCACACACTGCAGACAGAACATTCCCGGGTCCCCTCTACGAACTTAGCGTGACTTTACGTAACTTTTCCACAGGTATTGCCAACGCCATACATTTTGGAGTAGTCGTTTGGCGTTAACGTTAACAGAAACATATTTTGTCTATATAGGCCTGTTGTTGACAACCTCAATAACCGACCCTGGTATCGAGCCAAAGACAAAGTGGCAGACCAAGCGAGCGAAACCGCTGAAACGCTGGCGGGTCAGGTAGTTCTACTCATAAAACCTAATCGTCAACACGGTCTTTTTTAGCATTTGGATATCATAGAGATGAAAAATAACTAGTACTAGCTAGTACTAGCGCGAACGCAACCGGGTGCGCAAGTACTCTATGAAGAAGTGGCCCGGAAGGTCACGAAACGGTCGAGATATTCGGCTATACCTATCGCGTAAGTTAAACCGTCAAAATAACATTAAAACAGAAAATTCGTCTAGTAGTCAATTAAGTTTTTTTAACTTTCATCACCTTTCGTTTTATGGGATAAAAATATATTATAAGTTACACCATAATATTAGTTATCACTGTGTCAATCTGTCTCGTAGTTCAATACGCATACAGACAGATAAAAATTGTACAAAGTAAGTATATGTTTCGGCTTCATATCGATAATCGATAACAACGTACTTACCTACATCTCGATTATTATTTTCTAAAAATATGTAATGTTGGTACAGATTTTGCTTAGTTACAGTTTTAATTTATGTTTAGATGTCGCTGTATTCTTATATAAGTAATTGATTAACAAATTGTTTTAAAAATATAATTATATTTGTATGTTGCTGTGTTGCCTGCTCCGATTAGCATTATTCAAGGACGTCAAGGTAAGTAAGGTTAAAACAACTACAGACCGAAAGTCTTCCCTTGGCCAGGGGGCCTACTCTCACCTTTTACGAAACTATCATAAATCAGGAGCATTTGAGGTTATAATAATCATACTTACTTACTATCGTACTCCCACCGACACAAAACGGTCGAACATATTACTTCAATACTATTTACGGCGTGTTCCTTTTTTTAGCCAAAATCAATCCTAATGGTGCGTCCCAGGATCAATGCCTATAATGCCCAACCCGAATAGAATACTAACGCAGTTGCAACGCACGCGAATTGAGTGCACTATTTGAAACGTCATCAAAACGTCTATCGTTAGGTATCCATTATTATTTTAAGCTTGTTTAATCAACGTGGTGGTACCATAATGGTAGATTTTAATTAGGCTACTTTAAGAAGTGAGAGTAGGGCCTCAGGTGGTCAATGCCTTTGACTGGGTGAATCAGAAGTCATCATATCATCAAGTCTCATCATATCATCCAGGGAAACAATTTTGTTCTTTTTCCTCTCAATTATATAAATAGATAAGTAAGTACTTTGTTTATCACTGAGGAAGGCTTAGTGCTTCGAAAATCTTGTGTCTAGTCTAGTGTGTGAGTTACGTCCGTATACTGCACACGCGCGCGCAATCCTGCTTACGTACAGTCGAGCTCATAAGAATTTGTTGTTGTTTGTTAATTGTTTTGTTAAGTTTTTTTTTTGTTAGTGTTCTGTTAAGTTTTCATTTGTTATTGTTTGTTACGAAACTGTGACTGTGTCCGTTCGTTATTTACGTTACATTTTAGACTGTTGTTGGTTGTTTAAATATGCCACGTGGACGATACAACGTTTTACGCAGGCAAGCCAGAAAAATGGTGTACAACGTCGTGCAATTCATGAAAAAGGAGAATGAAGACGGCGTCCAAATTCCTTTGACGCTCGTTCAAAAACGGGTGGCGGCAGCTACAGGCATTTCACTGAGGACTGTGCAAAGAAGCTGCAACAGCAAATGAGTCGAATATGTTAGCCGTCTTTCGCACGCCTGGCAAAAAAAGGAAGGGAGTCAAGAGAGTGACAGATATTGACGGCTTCGATCAAGGTGTCATCAAAAGGTGCGTGCACAACTTTCACGTTACTGAAAAAGAGTTGCCAACACTCAAGCAATTACAAAGAAAATTAAAAGATGATATTAATTTCAACGGTTCTGTAACCAGCTTAGGCCGAATACTAAAACGATTAGGGTTTCAATGGAAAAATACCCAAAATGAGAGGAAAGTGTTAATAGAGCAGTCAAATATTCGGTTACAGCGCATCGAATATCTGCATAAAATTACTAAGTATCGCTCGGAAGGCAGACCCATTGTATATACCGACGAGTCATAATATGTCGATTCTTCCCACAGCAAGTCGAAGTCTTGGGGCGATGGGTCACGTATGGGAATCAAAAAAAATATTTCAAAGGGTCAAAGAGTTGTAATCGTGCACGCGGGTTCTGAAGCCGGTTTTGTACCCAACGCACTTTTAATGTTTAAGGCGGGTACAAAAACTGGCGACTATCATGATAACATGAATTATCAAAATTATGAAAAATCAACTCACTCCAAATTTGCCAGCAAATTCAGTTGTTGTGGTAGACAATGCTTCTTATCACAACAAACAAGAAGATCCTGCACGTACCTCTAATTCAAGAAAAGCAGACATGTCATCTTGGCTTCGTGAAAAAATATTGAATTTGAAAAAACAATGCTGAAGCCACAGCTGTACAAGTTGATTGCCCAAAATAAAGATCGCTTCAAGAAATGTAATATAGATAAAATATTAAAAGAAAATAACCACTCAGTGTCGCGCCTCCCCCTTTACCACCCTGATTTAAACCCCATCGAGATGGCATGGGCAGCAATTAAACAATATGTCGCAAAAAAAAAACGTTAACTGGAACGTAAATTCAGTCATAGAATTAGTCCAGCAAAAAGTCAGTGAAATGGGGGAAAATGAATGGTGTTTTGTGCCGAAAAGTGATAAAGATAGAGGAAGTATATAAAAAAAGTGACGTTGTCATCGACAGATTGACGGACGAATTATTTATAATCCATGTCAGTGACGATGAATCCGATCCCGACTCTGAGGAGGAATCAGATTCCAGTGAAGACAGAAGAAGGAAGCGATATTTCCATGGAAGTTCCTTCCACAAGTAAAGAAGTTTTTATGGAGGGGATACAACCGTTAAAATAAAATCAAAATAAAAACACTATTTCTTCATAAAAATGTTTTATTTTTCCTTGAACTCTCCCTGTACTTGCCAGTTGACATTTATGTACCATTAGCACTTAAAACACTCACAAACCTTTGTTGTAAAAATAATTAAATGGAGCCTAAACTATTGTCAACTTGACTGTACCTGCGCGCACCTGCACTCGCAGCTAACTTCCGAACCGCCATTAAGTTTGCATCGAACTATAGCAGGCATTTAAAGGAAATTAGACGGGGTTATTAGGTGGAAGAATATCATATAAATACAGACGAAGCTTAGGATAGCTAAAGAAAATGTGACCCACACTTCCCTCATCCAGGCCACAATCACACATTGAGTGATCCCTGATCCTTATAGTTTTGCTAAGTGAACTGGAGCCCGACAAAGACGGCAAATTGTTGAGTAGTAACTTTAATTCACTGTACTTAAAACCTAAGGAGTTTTAGGAATATCCGGCTGAATATCACCATAATAATTTTCTCTTCTGATTTTCGGACTTTGCCAGCATTTTGAGTAACATTAGTTAGCTTAGCTTAAGAGCTTAGACTGCAAACATGTCAGTCCGAGTGCAGGAGCAGCATCGAAGACTATCCCATTGCAAAAAAGCGTGAGACAGGGAGACGTTATATTTCCGAAACTGTTCACCGATGCATTGGAAGACGCCTTCAAGCTACTGGAATGGCACGGATCCGTGCCAATGCATCAACATTAATCGCGTCGAGTACATCACTCGCATTCGCGTCGCCGACGAAATTGTTAGTCATGGTAGAAGCAATGCTCAGCACGATGCCGTAGGCCTTAGTAGGCTTAAGATGAACAAGACAAGTCAAAAATTATGTTAAATGTCCATGTTGTGTCTACCTCATTATCTTATTTGACTCCGGGGTTTATTAAATCAGATGCGCTGGTAAGCTTATACCGAAAAAATCTGAAGATAAATACGAAAAAACCTATGCTAATGTTAAAAGAGGCATCAGATCACAGCTCATTTGCCATTAAACTTTAAAGTGAGTACCTACCTTACTATCTACATATTGACTGCTTTTTCTCGTATATTAACGTCTTTTAATCTTTAATACTGCGCAGAACAAATTTACAGTGCAAGGAAAATAAAAAAACAATTAAAATTAAGGCTAATCGTTTTACATCTGAATCTTACTGTAAATTTTATGATCGTGCACCCTACCTAAGTAGGTACCTACACTTTCACAGTGGATGTGTTCAATACGAAAGATCAATATTTATGAGACACAGATTGCCTATTATGCGAGTCTGATAACAAAAAGACGATCTTTTCTTTTCATAATCCGATGCGAGGCTGATAGCAATGCTCTCTCGATATAATGCAGTTGCGAACGTCGATAACATCTTTCTCAAAGGCTATAAAGTAAACAGAATAGACACTTCGGTGTTATGAAAACTAACAAATTTTTGAATGTAAAAAAAAAGTCATATAGCCCTAAAAACATTAGGATTATCTGTGTCGCGAGACGTTTGTACACACATGCATCAATTGACACATCTAAAACCGGAAGGCAGTTATGTACGACCACTGGAATGCACAACCAAGTATTACACAACCCGTATTGTACAGCCCGAATTCCGTGTGTGGGAATATTTGGCTACAATACGGGTCGTACGTTATTTGGTTGCGCAATACTGGCCGTACAATATAGTGACTCCTAAGAACAAATATTTCTGCTATTTTTGTGTGATTAGCCATGTTACCAAATGTAAATTATCTTTATTTGATATTTATAAGGTTTGGTTAGTATGTAGGTACGGCTCAATAAAAAATATTCGTTATATGAACAGTATTTCCCTATTATCCCAGTTCATGAGACAAGAACTGGTAATGTAAGAACACCTAAACTAAAACTAAGATTTAGGGTGGAGTATTTTGTCTTTTTTATAGTATTATGAGTTTTGGAATTACATTTTATAAACTACTTTGTAATTTGTTATATTTTATGAAATACCTCTTTGTATAAATATAATACATCAAATTGTAATAAAAAATAATAATTCTTGGTGTGAGCTATACCTATTTCAAATTTCATCCAAATCCGTTGAGCCATTTTAGCGTGAAGATGTGACTAATATACACTCTCGTATTTACGAGTATAATTTAAGTGTGATACATTTCTTCATATAGTAAATGCACTATAACCTCATTTCAAAGGGTCACCTAGAAAACATCCTAAAATTAGGCTTATCAACGAGCTTAAACGTTATAATACAAAACTGTATAAAAATCTACGACATAGAAAGAGCTTCAACAACTTTTTGCCATTAAAATCGAGCTACATTTAGAAAAGCTAAAAGAGCTCTCAAACAGCTTGTACATTCAACAGGTACTGTTTTTTCTTGTTAGTTGTCGTGTCTGCGCAATAATCTATGGTCGCTGGGTGGCTGTAGGGCGGGCGGCGCTGGCCCGGGTGGCTGGTAGGGCGGGCGGTGATGGCCCGGGCGGAGGCGGCGGTTTATCAGTGCGCAGCGAGCGGCCGCGAGGGGCGCATAGGTAAGACCTTTTACTAAATCTTACTGATATTTTCTTTCATATCTTTGTTAACAGTTGTAAGTTATAAATGTTTGAATTGTTAACGATTCTCATAAACTCTGATTCATCAAATATTTCTTGAATAATTACTCGTAGAACCAAATAAGAGAAACGGGCGTGATTAATTTTGGCTTTCGATTTGTTTTGATCTATTCTATTATTGATATATGTTTAATTGCGGGAGAATGTATTTTTTTTAAGATGGATGTCTATTGTTAAATGTGAAGGAAGGTGTACTTTATTTTTTACCATTTTTATTTTTAACACAGCTTAAGCAAGGTCGCGTTTGTTTTCACTGGTTTGTTTGTCTTGGCAACGCAGCCAACTTTATACCGTTTTTATATCGGTATTTAGTCAGTCGAAGGCGTAACTTAGTGTTTATGAGTATGTGTTATTAATACTAGGTATTAGATACGGTTTAAAAGTTAGAACATTTTCTATCTACTACTTTCAGGTACATAAAGTAAAATTTAGGCGCTACATGAACCTAAATTAAAAGTTCGTTACGTGTCGGTAGAAATACGAGTACTTATAGAAAATTATTGCACATAACAATGTTCGAAAAATTACTATAAATTGTCATGTTATGAAAATTTCTCCATTAAAATACTACAAACGATAAAAATCTTTTTTACGCAAACTGGACAGCTCGATTAAAAAAGTTATATTTACAGATACCACGTGAACATATTGGTTAAGGACCTTAATATAAAAAAAAATATAACATTGATAACTTAATTAGATAAGCTGTTTGAAACTAACACACATACACTGTTAATCATAAAATTCCAAAGATTTATTTTATCTTTTATATTTATATTTTTATTATATCTGCAATATTTATTGACATTAGAAAGACAAAAGTATTAAAGTATTTTATGTAATTATTTTATTTTTGCTATATAACTGTATATCAAAGTAAGTAAAAACTCGGGCCCGCGCGCTCGAAGTACTTTGCTTGTACCTTAGAAAAATATAACCTTGCAGATGTTAGAGCTAATGTAATTAAAGATTTACGAATTTGGTTCGGACCTCGAAAAATAAGGAGTTGACGAATTTTTTCGTATGCAATAACGTAATAATTTTATCTTTGATAAATTTTGGGGCTCATTTAAATTGCCGCAGCGTCGTCGGTCTTGATCAGAGGCCACAAACAATTTGCGAAAAAGTATTGGTATCGAAAGCGTCAACGCGTCACGCTTCGGCGTACAAACAAACTATAGGTTATCTGTGTCACAGTTGCCCTAGATAAATGACAGTTTGTACTGTTGCACGTGAACGACACGTTACGTTAAACTTACGCAGTTATTCGTGCTAGGCCTATAAGGCGAAATTGCTATACAGCTCAAAGCGCAGTTTTGGGCATAATAAAATTTTTAATGGTACTCATTAATGTATTTACTAAAATGCTATCCATGAGTTATCTAATGAAACCAAAAATATATTTATTTATCTAGGTGACATAATTATAGTGACTAACCTAGTTAATGTAGTTATCCCATACCTAATGATGGTAGGAGTATATTTTCAGTGAAAGTCAGTTTCGTGTTTTTAAGCAAATACTTGTTTAACATTTAAACAAAAATCTTAATCTTTCATATTCCGTGATGATTAAAAAACAAGATTTATGAATGAAACGCACGTAAATTTACGTCTCTGGTAGGCAAAAGGTTAGTTATTTTTAAAGTCATGTCTAGTGAATAATTTGGTATATCTCTCCTCTTCCAAACGATTTACGTTACTAGACTTAGCCTTAAACACTTTTGCAAATATAGCGACAGTATAGGTTTATAAATACAAACGTATCCAAACGGCAATGTATAGCTAACCATCATTGATTTACTGAAAGCTCTTCAAGAGGTAAATAACCTAGATACGGGAGTACCTACTTGCAATCCATAGCCTCAAGGCTTATTGGAATTCTCTCTTTGTAGAACAGAGAGTAGAGGTATTAAAGATATCGAATTTTCTAGTGGTCTGCCAAGTCAAGTGGTTTGAGTTTTGATAAAAGGTTTTTTATATTAGAATAGTCGTCAATAACGTCGTTGTGTAGTTTTGTTGGGCAAGTTATGAGGGTAGAGACCATATACATTTTGTATCTTTTTAACTAGAGTCTGATGAAGTGAAGAGAGTGTAATATGACGGGGTAAAAACTTGTATGTAGGAATACCTACGTACAAGTTTTTAAACTTTCATGGTCACAAACAATGTATATTTCTATATTCACCCGCAATTCACCCGGTTCATCCGTGATCATGGCGCTTGCAACAGTGCCGAAATATCGGAAACTCATAGAAAATATACATGGTAACTATCCAATTAGTAATGTGCATATTAGGAATACAATCTTTATAATGGTTACGGTCTGACAATACGTATCATATTAAAGGTTTATAATTGCATTCACACATCTATACATTATATATAAAATATATATATGCACTATAAATATTAGCATTAGCATGGTCTCTTTTATAAGGCAACACACTGGAGCTAAAAATACAAGAACCTTTGTTATATACTTAAAATAAGAAATTGGCGATTAAAAAAAATAAAAAAACATATTAAAAAGACAAGAGTTTCTTGCCGGATCTTCTAAGTCGTGGTTGCGTTTCGATCCGGTTGTAGATTTATGTAAAGTCGATTATTTGTGTGATTTGTTTAGGTACCTATATAGAACATAGATTTTTTTAATGACACGTCATCGTGGACTGATATATAAAACATTTATTGTAAACAAATGATATATACGATAAAATATTATCGGATATTTACCAAGCGAGTTCGAGCTTTGACTAAAAAGGCACAAAAAGAAAAGGATAATTAACAGTAACTAATAGAAATTGAATATGATCTTTATTTTTAAGAAAGTGTTTTTTTTTATTCGACTATCAACAATTTATTGTTTTAATCATCAGAATGGTTTATTGTACGTGTATGTACATTTAGTTTTTATATATTAGTGGAGTTTTTTAATGCTCGCAATAAAGACATATATTTTTTTATTTTATTTAATAACTAGCATCCGTCAGTAGCTACGAGTATGACGGCACGTAGTCTGCCTGGCATAGATGCAATAAGATGCGCGCATAAATCAGTCCCTCTGATATCATCCCGTACTCATGCACAAGAGCTTCAGGGTTTCTATCGTTCTGAAGGTCCCAGCGTTGAACCATTATGTACACAGATTTTCAATCGGGTTCCATATATCTCGATAAAGTGAGATAATTTTATAGTCAACCAAGTAATAAAGCACTAATATCCAAGCCATCTTTATGTATCTTATGTATGTAGAATAATATTTCGTCTCTTTGTTGCAAGGATAGCCATTTTATTTAAATCAATCAAAGTTTCTTCATATTCGTTGGTTGGCATTTTAACGTTAGAAGACGTTTACTCTTCCAGTTTAATAAATTTAAACGTATTTTTTGATTGAATAGCGGGAAAAACCTCAATGGCTATAGGTCTTTTGATTTTGGTAAATTTTTAGATAAGTGTTTTTAGGGTTCCGTACCCAAAGGGTAAAAACGGGTCCCTAAGATTCTGCTGTCCGTCCGTCTGTCCTCTGCACCAGGATTATATCTCATGAACCGTGATAGCTGAAATTTTGATAGATGATGTATTTCTGTTGCCGCTATAACAAGAAATACTAAAAATCTGATCAAGTGCGAGCCGGGCTCGTGTACGAAGGATTCCGGAAAAACGAAAAAAAAAATATGTCTGTTGTATGGGAGATTTATAGATAATGGTACGGAACGCTTCGTGCGTGCTCGAGTCGCACTTGGCCGGTTTTTAGTTTTGACGTGTAAATAGTAGTGATGAATTATTATCGTAGTGTACATAATCTAAAACGTTGTTTTTGTGTTTTCCTCTTTAATCGTCTTAGAAAGTTTTAGCATCCATAGAATGTAATTTAAAAACTAAAACAGTTTAAAAACGTTCTGTCTGAACATGTACTTAATCTCTTGTAGAGAGAGAACGTCTAATAGTTATAGAAAAACCTTAGACGAATATATAATGTTATTATTATAACAACGAAGCTTAGATTTCTGGCCAATAGTCCCGTGAAAAATAAAAATATAAAATAGCCTTAAATCAAATTTCAATAAAGTTATGAACTTACCAATTCGTCTGAAGTCTACTCTATTGTATCGTTTGTGAAATTAAAATACCGTAACTTTGACTTAAGGCCTATTTAAACCTGGGTGTTATTCGCTACCGCGAGCGATAGAGAAATCCAAAAGGGTATGCGTTAATTTCACTGTTCACACTAAAGCCGATATCTCTACCGCGCGCGGTAGAGATATTCGTTGGCAACGATTAGCGGGGCAGCGGAACTAGTTTCGCCAAACAAGAGAAAATACCGCCTCACTAGGCGGTACAAATTTCGCTGCAGTTACGGAACTTCATACTATTTACCCATGGAGTTCCGCGTGGTAGTTTTCGCTACCCACAGCGGTAGTGAATAACGTTTAGGTCTGAATAGGCCTTTAGTTTGTTTATTTATTCACACTAATGATAGAGTATATATATGCAGATTTCTATACATAGGCTAGATACTTTTTAGTTAGAGAAATCGCGTTAATTCCAGAAGCTATATACCTAACTCTACGAATAAATAATAAGTCATTTATTCGTAGACCTAACTGTTTAATTATTACATATAATATGAAAACATAGTTTCGGTTAACATTACCTGCTAGAAAAATTCAAGTACGTATAAAAAAGTAAAACCTCTTCAACCATCGTCTGAAAAGCCGAAAATCATTAAGTCAGCCCACGCGTCGGTAGCTTCCATTCAATCGCGTGAATTCACCTGACTGATACTTGGGTACGGGTACAGAATAAAAAAGTAATAGAAGCAAAAAGCTAATTAGCTGCCGAGTATCTATGTACTATTTACTATCGCGTAATATTTAGTTATTGTTGATCTGTTCAAACTATATAAAACCAACGAAGCACTTTATTTGCTAAGCTTTCATTACCTATATACTTAAAAGGCATACCGATTAGTTTCGCTTTTACATGAGTTGTATGTGCCGCAGTTGTGCTAGATAAATGATAGTTTGTACTGTATACGTCAAATTTCTTTGTCCAGTTTCGATGCCCTGCCTGTGATGTGATCATATTTCTTTGACAGATTGCCATTCCACTCTTCAAATCTTTGTCCAAGATTTCTTTGTAATTTGTGTACTAAAATTACTACCTTTAATTTATCTGTCTGGTACTGCGCCTTGAATAAAAAAAATGTATAAATCTTGTTCAGTACACTGAACTTAAAATGTTTCGTAAACTGCTATAGTTGCATAACCGTCTAAACCTTTTTTTCATTTTTGTAGTAGATATTTGTGCCTCGCATGATAAATACACTAATTGTATTCCTAAGCATTTAACAAAACTTTCCTCATTGAAATGTCCGCGAAATTTATTTGTAGCCATTTTGATTGAAATGTCTTAATCTTTGATAAAATATCAGTGTTGCAAGTACTTTGAATGAAGTCATCCAATTTATTTGATCAAACGTACATTTCTCTAATATATTTGACGAGTGGAATCCTTAGGAACACAACTTTACTTCACTTGTAGGTACTAGGCCGCACTGTTCGCGATGTTAAGGGTTACCCATTATACTGTTTTACAATATAAATAAATATAAATAAATAAATAAATATAAATATGAATATTCCACAACTATCACACAACAATGTACGTAGGTAAAATGTACATTGGAAATAAATTGTCAATACCTAATACATTTATATAGGGTGTTTGGTAGAGGGACCGACAAACCAAATGATCGTGTTCGGGGGACCACTTGGAGAATACAAGTTGGCCAAAAAAAATCCCCGACCCCCTAATATGTTTAACTTTTTTTGTGATTTTTCCCTTTTTCTCCGAAATTGTACCTATTAACCACCATAACATTTGTAAAAACTGTTTTAGACCGGATGTTTTTAGTTGAATTTGGTTTCTAATACACCTTCAGGCCACGCAAAGCAAAATTGGATACAAAACAGAGCTAACTAACTGATTTAGTTAAAAAAATTGGGGTGTCGGGGATTTTTTTTGGCCAACTTACAGTAGATTTGTTTCTATAATATAACAGAGTTACCATATCGAGACAGCAGGTTGTTGTGGCATATTTAGGGTTTTAATATCAGTATAAAATAAAGGCTTTCTGATTTTGAATAATAGTACGGATCAACCTGCGAATGAAGCATTGCGCAAATAATGTTCTATTGAAGGTTTCTGTTCCTTATCTCTATTTTTTCTATATGTGCTTCCTTTGCTGTTTTATTCGTTTGTGTGGTCTCTATAGACCCGACAGCGTTATAACCACATGAATTTAGTTCGCAAAAATTTAAAATGTACGTTTAGGTACATCGGTTATTGCGAAATATGTAATATGATCAATGTACGAGACTAGAACTTGTTACATTAACTTATTCCTGCAAATAATTTAGTATCTACATACCACATTATTTGCACACTTTTATAACGATTGTTTTATGGGGTAAGATAGGACAAGATTAGAATAGAAAATAGCTAAGCAGGTAGGTATAGTATAGATATCACAATCAGCCTTCCTGTTAAAGCGTTCCTTGCAGACAGTTATTTTTTCGTCTTTGGCTTTGAAATCATTCTAATCGTAGTAGACAACTAGATGCATACTACTAGATCGTTTTTACTTCGTAAATCATTCGGTTCCTTTCCGTTTTATATATTTATCTAAGTATATTTACTACTCTACTTGCGATTTTAGTCAAATAAATTAATACACGACATAGAAAACAACAATGAAAAAGGCGGCCTCAAGAAAATATAATGCTATATATTTAAGGCCCATTTTTCAATAGAAACTAATACTTAGTTACTTCGTAATTAAACATGCTTGTAGACTTTACAGCAGTACGACGAGTAATTATGTTAAGATGACCTAGTTTACTTAAATGTGAGGATTTAGTACCCACTTTGCGCAATCTCTACGAAATACTAAATTGAATAATAAAATTCCATCTACCGTCGACTGACCTACCAACATTAATGGTTAGAATTGCAGATACGGTTTTTAAAATTATTATACTTACTCTTCGTAGTATCGTATCTTTCGGGCCGGTTATACCTACCTCTAAACCTTTCGAAGACCATTCCCGATTCCTATCTACACACTCCCTTCAATTTAGACTTTATTGTAGAGCCATAAAGTAGGTTCTCTTTTAGTTATCGGAAAAGAAATAGCGTGTATATCGTTATTTTGGTTTTATGTTCGCTAATACGGTGATTTTTTCTCTACGAACCTACTTATGTTGTGCCATACCATAGTTTATCTCCAGTATACAAATGTTCTCTATGGTTTATACGGATATCTTACCATTATATTTTTTATAGTTCACTGCCACAATGCCTGGATGGAAACTGCCTAGTATATATTTTGGTCTATGGGAAACTGCATCTACGACAGATGCATAGTGATACTATATGCTTTACTGCTACTAATTATGAAAAAAATAACGGTCAATCGTAGAACTAAAATTGATAGCCAGTACGCCAATCACAAGCTTAATAGGTAGGCGAGATCGAGTATCCACTATAGATGACATTTATAGGTGCGTTCGTTTAGCTTATGAGGGCATTGGTGGCGTTGTCATTGATGACTCTTTTGTTAAAGCGTTCGTAAAGCTCAAAAACGTTTTTTTTGCCACTTTTGCTACTTTTACCCACATCCTATTCGAACGCTCAACCGACCATAAGACCTAAAAATGCATGATTATGCTGTCAAATACATAGCTGTCAAATAACGATCACAAACAACCATGCTCCGGACGTGGGTCAAAAGTTACACTTTTTGGTGGAGAAAAATCCTCTTTTTTAGCTTTCGAACGCTGAACAAAAAGAGACATGAACGATATTTTCACGCACAGATTCCCAATTCCAACGCCCCTTGTGAGCGTTTTTAGCGTTATTTTCGCTAAAAACGCTCAGAAGTGATCTATTCTAACGCACTATATGTTGCCAACTCGTGGTAGAGCTACTGGACGTGGAATGATTAACATCTCCGAATAAAAAGAAGTTTTGTGTGGCACTGTAGGTATTGTGCAGTTGTGCACGTCACACACATAGGTACATTGGTATCTGGGTTAATTCGTCCAAGAATTACAGTTTTTACACACTTACGAACACTTTACTGTTAATAATCCACCGCGTTTATTAATCATACGGTTAATAATCACCACTATCACTTGCGAAAGCTCGAAGAAACACAAATCTAGAAAAATTAAACAAAATCAACGATAGTAAATTTTGAGTTTTTTTCCGCCATCGTCATTACACTCGCGACAATGTTTTTCAAACACATAGGACAACTTAACACATAGTTCTTGCATATCAAAAGCTTTTATAAGAGGAAGTACCTATTACCACAAGAATAGAAAACCAGGTTTTCTATTCTTGCGGTATTGCATCTTACCGAAATTCATGCATCATGTTGATGGTAGTAAGTAATATCCGAGCCTCTCCGTATGGAGTAAAATCTGTCCAGTGTTTCTTGTTCTCATCAGATACATAAAGTTCAACCAAGTATTTTTTTAAATCTACTATTACGTAATTTAATGAAATCAAAATACAGTTAAAATATATTAAATAACAAATTCAAATACAAATACAAATATAAAATACTTTTATTGATGTATAAATTTATACACATATTTAATGAATCCATAGGCTCCCGAACTAGAGTTACTGTGTTACAGGAGCCACTGGCTTCTCTCATGAAATACTTATCTCTAAAATAGAAGTGATACTTTGATGTCTTATAAGAATTAGAAATGAACAAAACAAACTACGTGTATTAGCGGGAGAGTTATACTGAGTTAAACGGATCGAAGATCATGGCGCTTGCAACAGTGCCGAAATATCGGAAACTAAAAAAAACCGTTAATAATCTGAATATTTCAAATGTTTGACCATGATAGTTTAAAGACTTATATTATATGTTACAAAAATGTCCTAAAATCTTGACTAAAAGTAAAAAAACATAACTACGAATTTGCTATTGCTCTGACTGGCCCTATAATAAACGGGTACGTATGAATAAGGAGGCGAAAAGAGATAACCACGAATTAAGTAGCCTGTCCCTAAAATACCACACAGCTTATTTCAATTATTTTTACGATCTCGACCCAGCGCTAACTCAGCTGAAATTCATAGCTGCTGTCAAAAATTTCAGACTAATGGTGCGTAATATCGCATGGCGGGTCCTCCGAGAGGAATTCCCATCCCTGCCTTCGTCCCCCTCTTGTCCTGTCCCACCCCTTGTTCCTCCCACTCCCCCTGTGGAGCTAAACAAAGCCTCTCCAATAACGAGGATGTGGATGTTCGAAACTTTGCTTCAAATGCGGCAGAGGGTAGTTTTTGATTAGTTGATGCCGAGTTCTAATGATGTTTCTTAGCACGGAAATTAAGAGCACGTACTTTGTTCCACCAAGCTGTATTCGAGCTACGTGATAGATTATTAGCTAACTCATCTCTCTCTGGAGAGATAGGCCTATGTCCCAGCAGTTGAAACATTATGTATCTGTAATATGTTGTATAGAATCGCTAGTAGCGGAACAATGAATCGTTGAGGTTAGGTTAAGTAGGACGTATTCAAATACATTATAATGCAGATATGGGCAGCCCTTCTCGGCGACCGATTTATATAGATAGACTTTCTCTGTTTTTATGAAGTCATTTAACTAAACAGTTGACTAAATTGTGATCTGCTAATAGTGTTGTGAATATAGTGACAAACCATCCTAAGCTCTAATTAAGGTTTATGACTCCGGATAAATTGTCATGGGCCTCCTAAAATAACGTTACGCTAAAATATTAAACAACTCGCTGAATACTCGTATTTAATCGCAGATTACAGCCTCTTAAGCAAATGGATACGTTGGGTGGGTAGGTAGCTTACTAAATACGACATGACGATGTTAAGGCCTATTCAGACCTGAGCGTTATTCGCTACCGCTGTGGGTAGCGAAAAATACCACGCGGACCTCGATGGGTAAATAGTATGAAGTTCCATAACTGCAGCGAAACTTGTACCCCCTAGTGAGGCGGTATTTTCTCTTGTTTGGCAAAACTAGTTCCGCCGGGCGACGCGGGAGCAAGTAACAGCGACATGCTTCCATGCCAACGGATATCTCTACCGCGCGCAGTAGCGATATCCGCTCTGGTGTGAACAGCGAAATTAACGCATACCCTTTCGGATTTCTCTATCGCTCGCGGTAGCGAATAACGCCCCGGTCTGAATAGGCCTTTATAATTATGTATATGTTTCAATTGTTCTCATGTAAGTGATATGTAATGTCCATTTTGAGAATAAATGTCTTTAAACCTTAAACCATATAACTCTTAACAAAAAAAACAGAGACAAGCATCAAAAATTAAAAATATACTCGTAGCCTAGTGAAAACAGTTGATCAAATGAAGGTTTATGCTTAGGAGTTTTACGTCTCATGACATCGCCTTGCTCATAGTTAATGGTATAAAATAAAACCGACGTTAGGGAACTTTAGACAACTGACTGTAGGTGTACAATACCATTATCATAATACACATTATTATATCTAATATTCATGTTTTATGACTTGCAGGTTTTGAGAGAGTCATCAAGTCTATTCACATGGAGCCTCAAGGCAGCGTGGACAGCTCCGGGTCCCGTAAGTACTTACCAAAAAGTATATATTATATTTCCATTTTATGCATAAACACTTTATGACGGAACATTTACAAAACAATAAAATGCCGCAGTACTGTCACGGTAATATTAAATATTACCTATTACCTAATATTACCGTGATACTAAACAATCATGAATAATACAGATTGAACGTCTGAAAAATAGTCGACCTGCGCTCGAGGCTGACGGCGGCTGGCACGCATTTTGGGATTTATGGGATTCTTAATTGTACAGACACGTCCTGTGCACAGCTTTTTTCACAGCTGTACACACAGGAGTTTGTGTGTACAGCTGTGAATGCTGTTGTGAATGGAAATCATTTAATTATGTCCTATAAGGTAACATAGTCGTTATTATTATGTATTCATTAAAAATACATAAAAATCCGTCCTGTGGATCACGAACCATTAACAAACAATCAAACGGAGACATAACCTCTAAACGAGCGATTACTGTACATATGTAGGTATATATATAATTACATATAATATATACCTAAATATATATATACATATAAACTGAATCTCGTAAACAGCTCCAACGATTTTCATGAAATTTAGTACGCAGAGGTTGCGGGGGCGATAAATCGATCTAGCTAGGTTTCATTTTTAGAAAACGTCATCCTTGTCCGTGTTTTCAGGCAGTGAAAAACTACTACAACAAACTGCTTTTCCAACACAGCAACACTGAAGCTACTTGACAATAGACGGAATTGTTAAGCAACACTAACGGCCATTTTCAATAACCTATCTATCGCTGGTTTACCCTACTAGAGATAGATATTTGACACTATTTGTATGGACGTTGTGTCAAATTTCTATCGGTAGTAAGGAAAGCTATGGACAGATAGAATATTGAAAACGGCCGTAAGCCAATAAAAGGGCAGGTTTCTTAAAAAAAACAGAGCAAAGCTTGGTTATCCAAGTACTTACTATGTTTCTAAACAGAAAAGAAAATAGTTTTATGCCTTCTCCATCACATTATCTTCGCATGCGTTGACCGTCCTTGCAGCTCAGAACTCACGAAGCTGATTAATTATCCCACACAGAGAGATTGTTTTCCACCACTGTGTTATACACTACGCCTAGTTGTTTTCTGTTTACATTGAAAGGATCCTGAATTGTATTAAGTGTAGAACATTGTTTATTTGAGCGTATTTAAATTTGTAGTTTTGTGTTTTATAATCTCACTACAGCGAAGTCAAAAGGATATATTAAAAGTTCAATAATTTTTTTTTTATACAGACTTCCATTCTATTCAGTTATTGGAGTGTATCTCAAAAACCAAGCACCAAGTACCAACTTTTAAACAAGAATTTTGAGAATTGGTTCACCCAGGCGAAAGTTATGAGGTAGATAACAAACATAAAAAAACAGTCGAATTGAGTACCTCCTCCTTTTTTTGGAAGTCGGTAGAAAACCTTTTAATATATTCTATTAAATGGACGTAATTAGTGTATGCGTATTATGTAGTTAAGGACGTACTAACTGGGCCTCGTGGTCACAAAAGCGTGGTGATAGATGATGATGATGAAAAGTATAATTATCGCCTCATCTATCTCCATACACATTTTTTTTCAAAATTGGTGCACACGCTTGAACGTGAACAAGTAAACGTACACAGACACTAAGAAACTTTCGCCATTATAAGTGATTGAAGTGCCAGCTCATAGGTCCAAAACATTTTAAATTAATTATACATCTTAGGGTTCGGGACAAACTGCACTGTGGTCGTCGCCCCGAGACATACGAGTAAAAATCAAAACATTTATTCTGTATAGGCCTACGGCCTACTTACGAATTGTCATTTTACATTTATTTTTTCTTAAATCTACTACCGGATCGGAACGCAACCACGACTGAGAAGATCCGGCAAGAAACTGAGCTTCTTTCTTCAAACTTTAACTCTTTTTACATTTTTTTATCGCATACTAACAAATGTTCGCTTATTTTTAGCTCCAGTGTGTTGCCTTACAAAAGAGACAATAATAATGGTATCAGTAGGGCAAGACACGCTACACTTTGACATCTTAGTACACGAGTACGTAGATCCTGGAGTGATCAGTCCCAGGCTGTTTTATTATCCAAGTAATCCGAAATTTTGAAAAACACCTTTTTAACAGAGTTTAGTTTTAATAGTAATTTAAAACTTATTAATAGGCAAATCTCGGATTTGGGAAGTTTATTATAGAATCGTATACATTGTCCCATAAAATAATGACTTATTCTGTGGAGTCGCGTTACATGATGACGCGTGCTATTAGATCTATATACGAATCCCCGTGAATCTTTGAGACATTTATTTAAAGAAACCAATTTATTAACGTTGCCTTCCTTATATGTATTTTTTTTTATTTTTGTTTTATTTATTGTACAAAATGTATTTGAAAATATAATGTATGTTCGTAAAAATTTACATATATATAAGTTAAATAGTGATCACCACACTTTTAATACCAGAAATACAAATAGGATAGCTGTACCTAGTTTTAGACTTGCGAAGACTAACAAGTCAGTCCTAGGAAATTGTGTGCGTTTTTACAATAAAATCCCAAAGCACATAACTGAGCTCACAGAGGGCAAATTCAAGTTGACTGTAAAAAACGTTTTAATAAAAAAAGCTTACTATAAAGTTCGACATTATATAGAAGATAAAGATGCTTGGAATACTCCACTTCTGGCAAGCTGTCTCTCTGCCACCCATAAAATGTAATATTTGTAATTAGAAACATTGTAAACATCTATATAAAAAGAATGGCCCCGAGTTTCTTGCCGCTTCTTCTCGGTGGGCTCTATATATTTAGGAACGCGGCGGTAGAGAGTTTAAAGTACATTATAATGAAAAGTTAACGTTCATAACTGCGTCTTTGATGCCTTAATTGAATAAATGATTTTGACTTTGACTTTGACATGTACGGATAGCTTGTGCTTATTCCGCGTGTGAAAAAAGTTGATTGCCCACTCCATCCCATATCCTCTGCATTTCCACATCCTTGCTGCTCAGTGTCGTCAATTATCCTTCACAGAGAGATTGTTCCACTCACTGTGCCTACATTGCGGTTGAATTCTGTTTATTGATTATCCTAGTGTGGGATCTGGTGTACCTAACTTAATATGACTTTAGGGTATTGTGTGATTTGAAATGTATAGAAACGCTTAAAGACTTACTATATAATTTACTTACATCAGCTTAGATCCCACCGCACGGTAAAGAACTTTCCTTTTACTTGGGATACAAGTAGCATTGGATTATCCACGGGCAAGCGCTTTCCGTTCCGATTCCCCCTGTTAGTACTACCGACCGGTACCGATCCGAGAACACACACTGATTGCACAATTATTTGCCCCGGGATTTAATCGAAACGACCCTGCGCTTCGAAAACCATGGATCACTATCATCTGCGGAACCTTACTTTAAAAAACGCTAATGAAAATCACGCAATGCAAATTACAGTCTCTTGTCCAGTAAGACCTCAAGAGAGCATAAGAGCACGCAGATCATACAGAATAAAGTATACCTGCTAAGGACTCACCTACTCATTATGGACAAATACATTTCCACAATACTTATCCTTGAGTAATAGCACTCAGTATGGTCTACGTACACAACAAACATCATTAATAAGGTTTCACATTACATTTATTATATTTCATTATTTATTCATTATTATAACATTCTGTTCCATTTGTCCAGTCCTTGTAACGGACAATCAATATTTTCATTAGCATTTTGAGTCTTTTCGTGCCCTTGCTTAAAAGCTGTGTCTATAGAATTCAATTAATTCTAACCTGTGTTTTCGACATAAATTCCAAAGTCACTTTCTGTATATATAATAATGTAGGTAGGTGTATTGGAAGTTGTTATAATTTAGGTGAATTAGTTCATTCAAAATTATTGATTCTTAATTAATTATATAGGATGCTCATATGCATGATAGGAAGATGTAATAAAACTGACTGTGTATTCAATACACGTATGTAAATCTTTTTTCTTGGTATATCCTATCTACGAGTATTGACGGGTTACCCTACGTAGGATAGAACTTTTACGTATGTCAATCTACTCGTATGTACACTGGTGATGTAATTGCATGTATACGTGATTTAATATAGATATTTTGAAACTAATTGACGTAATTTCCATACACATTGTGTTAAATTAGTATTGATGATTACGAAGTAATGTAGATTCGTTCATGTGCTCATACTTTTCCTGCAGTCCTGTGGCCCTTGCCATTCTGCGGTTATTATTTTATTGTATCTGACTGCCTTTATTAGTTTATCTGAACGTCACACTACGTATAAATTGCCCCTAAACTGGTATTAATATGGCTAGAAGTAATATCCAACCCTAACCTCAATAAATGGGCTGTTAAGCCCGAATAAGGATCCGCGTTGTAGCAAACTGCGTGGCTGATTCTGGGATGCGAAAGTAACAAACGACGACTCTGCCCGGAAGTTTTTTTCGTCTTTTTGATATACCTACGTAGAGTTCAAATGTACTTTAAATATATTTGTAACAATTTAACGTACATCCAAATTATAAACAAACGTATATCTTGAAACGTACATTGTTCTTTGTATCACATCATATACCTTGAAGCTCTGATTGACTCTGCAATCATGCCTTGTCAGTCTCGTTTCTTGTTCAAAAAACAACTATGGATACGTATTTCCTATCGCAGCAGGCAGTAATCCCGAACGGCCTTGACCCAGTCGATCATCCAGACCTTTATTGAGGGGCGCAGCCTGGTTTTATTGAAAACATTCCCGTTTATCGGCTAGTGCGATCATTATGGATAACAGATAGATTTAGAAACGTCAAACTGCTTAGTAACGCCAATTGTAATCGCATAATAATTTGATGATAGTGTAGAGAGCAGCCGTGCGATTATGTACTGATTCGTCGACGAGCTCACCGATGTCAAATACTTCGCCCGTGTACATAAGGTTGATTTTCCAACGGTTCTTGTTATCTCTTCATTTGTTTCACGGATGTTGTCAAAGATGCAACGATGATTGCTCTTAGAGAATCGCACGGCTGAACCTGCCGTGCGATTCTCTAATGATACGTCGACGTGCTCGTCGACGAGCTCACCGATGTCAAATACTTTATGAGATATCGCCCTTGTAATAGGGTTGATTTTCCTGTCATCTCGTCATTTGTTTCACGGATGTTTTCAAAGATGCAACGCAACGATGTTTGCTCTTAGAGAATCGCACGGCTGAATTGGGGCAGTAATAAAGGTAAGGTTTTGACGCATATTTCTTGTTATTTTGTGGCTGATGTTAGAGAGCAGATTTAAGGCGGTGATCTCTCTGTAATTGTAAGTCATGGCGGTAGGTAAATCTCAGATCATAAGTATAACACATAGTTCCTAGATCTACTAGAACTACTCTGGAACTTATACATGGACAGTTTATATATAAAACATGAAAAATCGTTTTGGTTTAGATATATTAGGCACATGTACCAAGTAGGTAATAAACTACAATACTAAACAGCCTAATGATATTACAATTAACGGCCTTACTTATAAACGTTGCTTAAATTTAAATAACGTCACTTAGTACGGCGCAGAACAGTTTTCCTTTGCGCAGTACTAAATAACGTCATTTAAAGTTAAGCAGCGTTTATAAGTAAGGCCGTTAATGTTTAATAATTATTGTGCGTTTTGGAATAATGTAAGCGCAATAAGTATTTGAATTACATAAACAACAGAACGATAGAGAGAATGTGTGAGTGGTTTATGTATGCTGTTTCCGCCTTGATAGATATATACTCGCGTACAGTATTTACGAACTAATCTTGTCAAAATGTAGTATATATAGGTTTTATCACCCCATAGAATTTTATGGTAATCGGCGTTTTTTGATTGGAGTGATATTTCGCGACATATTTCACGGGATATTCGATTTCGCTAGGTCAACCATTTTCGATGAACGTATCTGCTTGGAAAAACCAAACTAGGCAGGTCCAACTTCGAGAAAGAGGTCAATCGTCGAATCCAACTCGGCTGGGCAGCGTTCCGGAAACTTCGCGAAGTCTTCTCGTCAAAAATACCTCAGTGCCTCAAGACAAGAGTCTTCGACCAATGTGTGTTACCAGTGATGACTTATGGCACTGAAACGTGGTCTCTTACTATGGGCCTCATAGATAAGCTCAAAGTCGCACAACGAGCTATGGAGATGGCTATGCTCGGGGTTTCTCTACGTGATCGAATCAGAAATGAGGAGATCCGTAGAAGAACGAAAGTCACCGACATAGCTCAGAAGATTAGCCAGTTGAAGTGGCAGTGGGCAGGGCACATAGCACGCAGAACAGATGGCCGATGGGGCCGAAAGGTTCTGGAGTGGAGACCACGTACCGGCAAGCGCAGCGTAGGTCGTCCACCGACACGGTGGACAGACGACCTGAGAAAGGTCGCAGGACGACGTTGGATGCAGGCCGCTTCCAACCGGTCCTTTTGGAAAATCATGGGGGAGGCCTATGTTCAGCAGTGGACGTCCTACGGCTGAGATGATGATGATGATGATGATCTGCTTGGTGTGTACATGTATGGGTATATATCAGTCATCAAACCATATCACATGCCTAGTTTGGAACCTGAAAACCTTGTGAAGATGTTATATTATTATTATTAAGTCGGGTAACAGTCCTACCGTGTGATTCTCTAACAGCAAACATCGTTGCATCTTTGGCAACATCCGTGAAACAAATGACGAGATAACAAGAATCGTTGGAAAAACAACCTTGTGTACAAGGGCGATATCTCATAAATTATTTGACGTCGGTAAGCTCGACGACGAGCGCATCGACGAATTATTACAGAATCGCACGGCTAGGCACACTGAACGAACTCTCGAACAGCGACGGTTCGATCTTCAACTGAAATGCTTCTATACACGTATAAATGTACCTAAAATCTTCTAATATGCTTTATATCTGCATGGACTCAGAAATATATTGATTCATAGGCAATGCGGCTTTCAAAACAATTGGCTGCTTATATGACCCTGTTGGTAAAAATTTGCCCGTAGGAACTGTGTACTAGTTGGCAATAAAAATGACGGGCTAATTTTTACCAGCAGTGTCGTATTTAATTTGTTTTTAAAATTGCCGTTTATACTGACATCTTAGAATCTATATTATATATATAAGTAAATGAAACCCTATTTCTCCTGGTCACGCAATAACTTGAGAACGGATAGAACAATCTCGCTAATTATTTTTTTGTCCCCCGCAGTCCCGGAGTTCGTGATCATCACACCGGACCTGACGGAATCCGTGATTCTGCATCTCCGAGACAACTTCTTCGCGGATGAGCCACTAAACAAGGCCGTGGGGCTTTGCCACCGGGGCGAGCCTCACGAGGAGTTAGAGCGTCTCTGCTCTGCTACGATGGCTGACGGGCTATCTATTGCAGTCATTGAGAACAATCAGGTGAGGCCTGCTTCTTTACAGACGAGCTCGCTTAATAAGGTTCTGCTACCAGAGATAGTCTGTCTTTAATGTGGGTTGTCTCTGCTCCGCACCCCTACTATAGCTCACGGATTTTCTGTATCAGGTAAAATCTGTCTCCTTGCAAATAAGCCGCGGTACAAGACCATTTAAAAATAAAATAGGTATAGTAGCAGTACCTCCCTTGTTCACAAAGAGTTTTAATATACCATGGGTCTTCATAAGCAGAAGAGCTTCGCGATTAACTGTAGGGCATCGTGTCAGCTATGTTAGTTCTCCTAACGTAATGTCTGAAGCGTTTAAGTTCTGCCACTTTGCAGAGCCGCGGAACAAGAGTTTTTATTTACAACTCTACTCTTCTACTATAGCTGAGAAGCTCGATATAAGAGCCAGGGAAGTTGTACTTCTTCTTAGACGGGCACTGAACAAGTCATTCGATCTGTTGTGGAAAACATATGAGGAGCTGGAGATACTCAGTTCTTTTATATAGTGGCGAGCTGTTTGAAATTAGTTGAATTTGTTAAATGAGTCAAGTCAATTTAATAAAGGATGTAAGGGTCTCTACGACTATAGCAAGCTTTAAGAATAACTGTATGGGGTGACAGCACATTATCAACCAAGTAAAGTCCGTGTAACTCAAAAGTACTGAAGCTAGCCGTGGATTACTGACTTCGGGAGAATTTTAGAATACTTATTGATTGTTTTACATGTCAGGGAAGTCAACCACCAGGTGGTAAACGTTGCACTCGCCTATGACTGTTGCAGTACTACTCAGATACTTAAGCTTCAAAGCTTCAAGCTTTTCTCTCTACAGCTACCAGGAAGAATAGGAAGAATATCTGGTACTGCGTTGTTGCCTACCACTTGTAGAAGAGTCTATAACCGTCTAGTATGCCACCTTATAAGAAGCGCTCGCAGCGGAGCTTGATCTTAACCGATCAATAAGTTAAGCAACGGTTGCTGCGGTCTGGAGTTGGATGGGCGTGTGCTAGTGGCATTATTCAACAGAGCTCTTCCATGTTTCGGAGGGCACCTTAAGCTGTTGGTCCCGGTTGTTTGTCTTAGGACAACAGTAGTTAGGCTATGTGGAAGTTCTTAGGGCGGCCTGATTAAATATGCCACCTTATTGATAACACTTAGGGAGCACAGGTAGGGTTATATCTCTGTATCTCGCACAAATCAAGTAGTTTAACTTTGTTATCGCCAATGTTCCAGGTGGTCGGGGTAGCCTTGAACGGGTTGTTATGACCCGGAGACATTGAGGAGTCCCTCGACAAGATCAAGCAATCCGACGACGAGAAGTACAACAAGATCTTCACCATCCTCTACAGCGTCAGTCGCGACTTGGACCTGTTCAATACGTACAGAGTAAGTTTTGTTTAGAACGATAAACAAAAATAACAACTGACTATTAATGATTTCTTAGGCTTTCGCGATTCTTATATATTGAAATTAAAAAACTTTGAACTGATTAAAGCGCGTAAAGTTTATATTATTGTATCTTGACGTTTTAAAGCTTTTCAGTGAACATGGTCAGTGGTAGACTGTGAACACAGAGAACTCAGAGTTGTTTAATTTCAACTGATTATTATTTGTTAATACTGGCTGCGTCCCGTTGCTCTACACGCGAGGTTATTGCCTGGTCGTAGGAGGTTTTTCCTATGGCTAGGCAATAGAAGAAATACATTTCTAAATGTAGCACTAACTTTAATACGGTGGATATGCTTTAGAGATGCATTGTATAAACTCATGGATTCATTCCAGTGTTGAGGATAAACGAAGTAATAGTATTTTGCCGATACCTAATCTACAAACTTGCTTCTCTACCCATCTTACTTTGTACATGTTGTGAGAGCTCTTTTCCGCTACCAGTACAACCATCCGATTATACTACACTTAGGGAAGCCAGCAGCTTATACGCTCTGGCGTAGGCTTTCTGTACTGCCCCCGTTGAGCCAGGCTGCCCTTTGTACCATGCTACTGCACTTGTTGACCACGGGCTGTTTCCTCCGCCTCCATGCAACGAGAACAGATAGTCCCATGTACCGAGGCAGTACGATAAACAGGTGCTTGTTTAATCTGTCCACATCAGGTTTACGCTATAACAAAAGATTTATAAATGAACCAGGGGCTTGCCGATTCGCACGGGTTAAGGAGCAGGTGATAATACCAACGGTTAGCCATGCGCATTACAATTTGCATAGTGTTCAGAACCGCCTTTGTTGTTATTGTTGACAATAATCTAAGTCACGGAAGCCTATTGTTGAAATTGCCACCAGTATTGACCCATGTAAGTAGTGACAGCAACAAATCCATCACGACCAGAACCACCAGGTTAGCTCTGTTATTAACGTACTCTGTGGTTGAAAAGGAACAACCGTTGTTGATTCCAGGCGGAGTGCATCATGGAATGTCGCATCGTGTCGGTGAGCTCTGAGATGCGAGGACGTGGGATGGCGAAACAATTGATCTCTCGTAGTCTCGATCTGGCTAAGCAACATGGATTTAGGGTAAGCTGGTTATAGTTCTTCACTATTTATTATCCCCTTAGTGCTCGAATACATAAGAAGACGCCGCACCGGTCATATTTAATGGCTCCTTATAGTTATTTATCCGAATAAGTGTAAATACTATACGTATTTAGGATTATTGTTTTGCGAACTACGAGTATAATATTTCTGAGTTCGTGCAAATGTATTCAAGTTCGGGTACTTACCTACACCATCGATAATTGTTTATCCTAACTAAAAAAGTTCTAAAAAAAAACGATATTAAAAAATATTTAGTGACACTTCCGCTGAAAAGAAAACAATGATTTTGGCCTATTTGGTGGCGTGCACCAACCTCCCTCCCGCATAAAATGCTAATAGGAAGAATACAAAATAAAAAACACAAGAAACCCCAAATAAACCAACACCGATTCGACACGTGTTTCGCCTCTACACGAGGCATCCTCAGGAGATGTTGACTCGTCGAGCGCTAGACGTCTAGCGCTCGACGAGTCAACATCTCTTGGATAATATAGATAATAATGGATTTCCGCAAAGTAACGCCTGAATCAATAAATTATTTAAAAAGTTCTACTTATTACTAAAGCTCAGTTCAGTTTTGTTTTCCGTGTCAATTTCAGTTTCTGGCCTGCCGCACAATTCTCTAATGATTCGTCGACGAGCTCACCGATGTCAAATACTTTATGAGATATCGCCCTTGTACGTAAGGTTGTTTTTCCAACGTTTCTTGTCATCTCTTCATTTGTTTCACGGATGTTGTCAAAGATGCAACGCTGTTTGTCTTATGGAGGATCCCAATAATCTATCTATCCACGGTTTTCCTTACTACCGATAGAAATTTGACATAACATCCATACAAATAGTGTCAAATATCTAACTCTAGTAAGGTAAACCGGCGATAGATAGATTATTGGGACCGGCCGTTAGAGAATCGCACGGTAGTTTTTAATAATCTTCAATAACTTACAAAGTTTGCACTATAATCAAACCAAGTTTGACATTTGTATGTTTGACCGTTTTTACGATAGAACAACATACAACCGTTTAAAATATAATTAGTACTCACGGGCTACGAATAATACGTATTATTATTCGTAGCTCACGGGATGTATTCTAGTAAGTCGTGGTCTACTTCCCGTGAGTACTTATTATACTCGTAGTTTAGTTAACAACCGTGAAAGTCTAAAACAGAGTGTTATAAATAATTACTTTCTTATTTAAGATCCACTTTTACGACTACTGTTTGTTATGTTTGAAAAGTTTTTCAATCAGCTTATTACGGTTGCTTAGTACAAATGATACAACTACGTATATTCAGAATATTATAAAACACAAACATACTAAGTACCTAAAGTACAAAATTATTGTAAGTATCAGTCGTGGAGTCTATCAGTCAAATCAGCTATCGAAAATAAAAAACACTAACCTTCATAACGTATGGTGTCCACCGAAATACCCTAATTCGGCTAAATATTCGAGACCACATAATTAGGTACTCAATTAAGATATCCAGATAGTCCAGATGCACATGTCAAATATATTTTTTTATTTATTTATTTATTCCAAAAAATTACAAGTACAATTACTCGTACAGTAACTTAATACTAATGCGATACAGTAAAAAAACAAATTAAATTATTTAAAAAAAATATTAAGTATACAGGGTGTTTGGTAGAGTGACCGACATACCAAATGAGCGTGTTCGGGCCCACTTGGAGAATACAAGTTGGCCAAAAAAAATCCCAGACCCCCCAATTTTTTTTAACTTTTTTTTGTGAATTTTCCTTTTTTATCCGAAATCGTACCTATTTACCGCCATAACATTTGTAAATGTGTTTTAGACAGGATGTTTTTAGTTGAATTTGGTCTCTATACACCTTCAGGCCAAGCAAAGCAAAATTGGATACCTGGATTTTGAATAATAATAAAATAAAAAATTGGGGCCCCCGAACACGCTCATTTGGTATGTCGGTCTCTCTACCAAACACCCTATATACAAAAATAAATTATATTAAAATAATAAACTTAAAAAAAAAGTCTACATAAATTATATTCCATTAACGATTGCGCTACTTCTGCTAATTTCCTCAAGCTGCAGTGAAAAACGTCAACATGGGTAGATATTTGGTTTATATATAACACATTTGTTTGTCCACTTTCTAATAAACCCACCATCGCAATGCTTAGTACAGCCTTTTAAAGGTAGAACAGGCGACAAACAATAGTATAACAGACAACAGACAGACACGAGGTTTGGGAATAGGGTACCAGGGTATCATAAAATTGCAGAGCTTTTAATAGATATAGTAATACTAAGAACCCATATACATTTTCCAGCTATTCAAAGTGGACGCGACCGGCGCATATTCCCAGCGCATCTGCCACTCGCTGAACATGCGCGAGGCGCGGCGCGTGCGCTACGCCGACTACCGCGACGAGAGCGGGCAGCAAGTGTTCTTCGTGCCGCCGCCGCACGACTGTCTCGCCATCATGATCGCAGAATTGACCTAATCGTGATATTGTACCCGTGCGATACTCTAATGATTCGTCGTTGCGATCGTCGACGAGCTCACCAATATCAAATACTTAAGGCGCTGCCCAAAGCTAAAGATGCATAAAATGTTTTTCATCGCACAGTTTAGACGCGCGTTACTGATACAACCTAGAAAAAAAAATACAGTTCATAGTTAAATAATTATGTTATTGCACAATATTTATCTGGCACATTGAAGAAAACAAATCGCAAATAAAACGATAGAACAAATCTTCCGTTTCAAATTTCTTAATTTTTTGAGCGGCAACTACTTAATACTTATATTTTTTGATATCAGAAAAAAGGTATTTTTTTTAATTAATGTAATACTAGTTTTATTTACCTATGTGGCTTCTTTTATTTTGAAACTGATAAAAGTTATCGTGCTTACAGACGCACGCTTGCTCCTGTCACGGCCAAGGCAAATGGGTGAACCGCTCAAATACCTAAGTTTACTATTGCAGGGCCTTTAGAGATATCGCCCTTGTTCACGAGGTTGTTTTGCCAACGTTCCTTGTCATCTCTTCGTTGTTGTCAAAGATGCAACGATGTTTAATCTTAGATAATCGCACTGCTGCTTGCTATTCAACCCTTCCTGCCACCGCCGTATGACTGCCGGGCCATAATTTTTTTTTAAATATTTTAATTGTACTTACCGTGTGGTCATATACTGTCAGAAAATGTAATTGTTACGTAATCTTTGATGTAGTACAAACTGTAATTTGTCTACAACTGTAGCACAAGTTTTTCACGGTCACTTTTGCAAGAGTTAACATAAGAAACATGATATTTACCGTGTAATCCATTTTTTTGTGTTCCCGATCTTTCAGCACTGTTGCATACGCATAAAACGCAACAGAAAAAGGGTAGATCGTATCGTTTATTCTTAGTGTCGCCCCTTAGTGCCGAAATATCGGGAACTCAAACAAAATAGATTACACGGTAAATATCTCGTTTCTAAATTTAAGTTATAGTTGGTAGTTGTACTGTATTCGTCAACGCTACGATACACTTACGCAAATGTTCGTGTTAGGCGCACTGTTTGCTTTTTCAAGCCAGTTTGCAGGTGCGTGTATGTGTCAACCCACGCCGTGGAGGCATTATATTTTTTGCCATTGAACATGAATGTTGACTGTTGTTGCTAGGTTTCAATCTGTCATCGTCTCACATCATCATTTATATGAAGATGAAAGTGTTGTGTAGTGACGATGGCCCTATAAATAACCTAAATAACCCTATTTGAGTAGTTAGTAGTAGTTAGCTTTACTAATATTTTCGCACGTGAAAACGGAAGGCTTTCGTCTAAATGTAATATAATAAAATATGAAATGTGGTGTTCAATTACCAAATTGTAGATCCAAAATGAATACGCTAATGTGGTGCGCCTAACGACCTTACTTTAAATGTTAACATGATAATGCATTTTAAAGTTTATAAAGTCCGTAGTGGGTTTAGTACGCGCGCGAACTGTGGGCCGAGCAAGAAATCTGCTTAAGTATAACGTTATCGTATCGTTTACATATTCAGAACAAACTATGAGTTTTATGTGCCACTATTGTATTAGATAAATGTGAGTTTGTATTAAATACGTGAACGATGTGAATGTATGCGTGCTAGGCCTACAGTTCGCGCAAACGATAAACATGGTTATCTGCTCGATACCGAAGCGATAAGTATAATTTCATATCTTTAACACTTAACACTGTTTATATAAGGCCTAATTTAAAAAAAGTCATTTTGTACAGCGCAGAACATTTTTACTCACCGTAGTTAATAACCGCAGCGTTCATAAGTAAGGCCGATAATATGTAAGCATGCACATGGTCGTATCAAATAGCTTCCATGTTATTTAAACGAATACCTATATTTATATACTAGGCATAATATCACGCATCAAGTAGCTTCCTATAATATATTATATTTATAAATATACATAGAAAACTGTTGATATTACAGCATACTACGAAAATATTGAATATTCCATAAATACTAATATAAAGATACCGGTTTCACTCACTTGGTATTATGTAAGAAGAACGTCTTACACGTTCGAAACGTCGTCGGACTTAAACCGACGTAATACCAAGTTAGTGAAGCCGGTATCTTTATATTAGTATAATGTGTGATACTCACGATAGTTTTCAAACTCTTATTCCATAAATGTTGTATGAGTAGTGAATCTTGTTAATGATATTGTTATAAATATATATTAGATATGTATGAGTAGTTCGAGCAAAATGTGTGCAAGAAAAATATATGTGTGTCGTAAAATGTTTATATATTTATATGTAAAGTATCAAATTGTCCGTACATAGTATTATTATTAATTTGTTTTCCAATATACCATTTTATTTCTATAAATGCTAATACCATAATAATTAATATTACATTATTTCTTTAATATACGTATTAAAATATACACAATATTAAAAAAGCTTATATTTTCCATGCTTAAAAAGTTAATTGTGATAAAACGTATTAAATATAAGTTTCATTTTTATATGCTCAGTATTTATATCGCGTAGGTTGAAATATTTATGTTAATATAGTTGTATACACTATTTAAAAAACTACCTATATAGCAAATGTTACATTCTACACGTGAAAGTATTTAACTTACTACGATTACATAGTGCGTAGTGTATATTATGTTACAAAATGTTAGTAAAAACATATATATTGTTATTAATATTTACCTAGTTGTTATCAAATCGATAAATAAATGTGTAGTTTAGATGTAATGTGGAGAGTTTTATTTCATACGGTTCGCGGCATAAGAATTGTCGGACTGTTCTATATTTTCCACTTAAAGAACGTAATGTTTTTTTTTTAATTCATCCTATCATTTCAGATTTAAATTCAAAATTAAACATGTGATTTAGATGACGGAACCCTTGGAGGTGACGCGAATACTGTTTTGCAAGATCTGGAATAATTATTAATAAATAAATTTCATGTAATTGGATTTGACCAAATTTTTTCTTAATGTGAACTGTTTATCGCAATACTAAATATTAACTAAGTTCAATAATTTAGCTCCAAATTTAAAAATAGTTAAAAAAGAATCGCTTCTCCTCGGTGCTCCGATTCTGAGCGATTCGTATTCCACTTTCGTTGATGAACAACGTAAAATATTTGATGAATCTACAGATCGATCAAAATTAATTCTCATGTAGCCTTTCATATAATTCGGCTTTGTCTATTTGTACCTGAATTTATTATGTGTTTATAGTGATCTTTTTAGTGGTCTCGATGACACCATTAAAAATATATTCACGCGAATTCTTAATTGTTTCTTTTAGACAAATCGTGGATCCAGGCATCTCTTACTATTCGGTTTGGAGGTATTGGAATACGCAAAATTTCTAGTGTTTCTCTTCCAGCGTTTTTGTCTTCTGTCCATAGTACAGACAAACTTACAGCTAAATTATAAATTCTTCAGGATCTTTTCCCATTATTGGCTTGAAAGAAGCCCAAAACGCTTGGACTGCAGCCTGTCCGAGCGAATCCCCAAAAAACCTTTACTCACAAAGGCAATAGGCCGAGCCACTCTGTATAATAACACATAAAGCCATTATAAATAACACTGATAATTCAGAAAGAAGGTTTGTCTTCTTGCCACAAGCGAACGCGAATCCGGTTTCTGGTTGCAGGCGATACCTTCTGTCAATGTAGGAACATTTCTAGACAACACTAGTTTTTCCATAGCAGTAGGTCTGCGTCTGGGTTTCTCCAGGACTGAACCACACCTGTGTCACTGCGGAGCTGAAGTAGATAGTTTGGGTCATCATGGTCTATCGTGCCGCCGCAGTTCGTTTTTTTATTTTATATTTGTTGTGGTAATTCAACAGTTTTTACTTTTAGTATACATTGTAACAATAATTACAATGTATACTAAAAATATGGCCAAAACAGAATTACTCAAATTAAAAAGAATTTACTGAAAAGTAATAATAATATGAAAAAATATATATAAAAGACAAAGACATAAGACGCAGGTCATATTATAATTAAAGTGAGAATAGCAGGACTAGCTGGTATGTATGCGAGTTATTTGTGAGTGTGAGTGTGAGTGCGTGTGTGTGTGTGAGTGTGCCTGTGTGTGTGTGTGAGTGAGTGTGCGTGTGCGTGTGTGTGTGTGTGAGAGAGAGAGTGTCTGGACGACTTTCAACTTGAAAGCCTTAAATGACAATATCCGTCAGACCCTTCCTACGGACGGCAGGTGCTGCTGTAGAATCTGCAGAAAACCTCAAACGGAGAAAGTATGCTTGTCTTGGAGATAATTATATTTTACTTCCGATGGAGGTTTGTTACTCAATCACACCAGAACAGCTTAACGGATTTGGATGAAATTTGGTATGTAGATAGATGATGCATTAGAATAACCCATAGGATATTTTCATCATCATCCATCACCACGTAGATGAAACCACGAGTTTAAAATAAATTTTAAAGATTTCATACAAGTAAATGGTAACGCGTGCATTGTTGAGATTTGAAGAATGACACTTTATCAAATTACAGATAGATAGTATTCTTCCTTCTCTCGAGGTGTCCATTTGGTAGACCTGGTGTCCAAGTAGATTTGTTCTCGTTAGAAGTCGTCCATATATGTAGCACATTCACGATCAATCGGCCAGCACGGCAATTACGTATCTCAGTTACCTACAATCAATCAATGTTGATTGAAGTTCTCCCAAGACCTTAACCTAGTGAGTGAAACGTAGTTAAAGCTAATATGATGTGTCTTATCCTATCGGTAAATAAACATTATTATTTTCAAATCTTGAAAAATGGTGGTTCTATGTCAGTTTTTAGTATTTAGTAAGTTGATGACTGGAGCTGAAAAAAGTGAGATAAAACCGCCAATTTTTATATTTCAATCAACATTTGATTGTAACTGAGACACATATAAGCCCTGCTGATTACATGCGTGGTGCCAGTGGAGACCGCATACGTAAAAATATAAGTACCTATATATAGGTAGTAAATACGTCCATTTGAAACTACATGATGGATTTGCAATCATATTGGTAAAGCATGACGTATGGCTATTGTCTTTAAATGCATTACGCTTTGCCAATCGTAAATAAGGGCATAGCACGCATATTTGCGTAAGTGTTAAAGTAACGTAATCGTATCGTGGAAGTATACAGTATAAACTATGAGTTATCTGTGCCACAGTTGTACTAAGTAGATAAATGATAGTTTGTACTGTTCACGTCAACAATACGATTACGTTACACTTACGCAAAAGTTCGTGCAAGGCCCGTAGACTTGACTTAACTGAAGAAAGGGCGTTCCGTGAGTGGAGGACTATGTACACTCTGTACAATACTGTTTTTTTATGTCATACGATAATCAGATAGGTATGCATTTATTCATCAGGTAATACACCGAAACAACTAATATTAATTTAGTAGAGTATTTACGTAAAGAACAGCCATGTTTAAATTAAAGTAAATTTACAACTTATACGATTACAACTATTACGATTTTATAAATATTACTCAAATAAAAATAATAATCATCATTTCAGCCGTAGGACGTCCAATGAACTAGGCCTCCCCCATAATTTTTCAAAAGAACCGGTTGGAAGCGGCCTGCATCCAACGTCGTCCTGCGACCTTTATCAGGTCGTCTGTCCACCGTGTCGGTGGATGCCTACGCTGCGAGGTATTCATTCCCACCTTCTAGTCCCATCGGCCATCTGTTCTAAGTGCTATGTGCCCTGCCCACTGCCACTTTAACTGGCTAATCTTCTGGGCTATGTCGGTGACTTTCGTTCTTCTACGGATCTCCTCATTTCTGATTTGATCACGTAGAGAAACCCCGAGCATAGCCCTCTCCATAGCTCGTTGTGCGACTTTGAGCTTATCTATGAGGTCCATAGTTAGAGACCACGTTTCAGTGCCATAAGTCATCACTGGTAACACACATTGGTCGAAGACTCTTGTCTTGAGAAAGACAAGAAAAGAAAGAAGAGAAAAGAAGAATAATAATTAATTATAATAGATTTAAAAATGCATAGTTAAATAAAATAATATTGGATCTTTTACATCAGTAGTTATAAACAACTAATAGTTTCTGCATGGAATAAAATTATCAGGGATCCCTCGGGACTTAACCGGGAATCAGGATATTAAAGTAGCCTAGTATTAAGCCTTTATGACATATCTTTATTTATCTTTATGTACGTCGCTCATTCGCAAACTTTCGCATTTATTATATTAGTGTGATGGTTTTAAATGACATCTTTATATCATTCAGCAAACGAAATGAACGCAAGATGCGTTCATACTTTATTCGGAATAATTGGCCTATGGTGGTGCTCTTGAACACAACTACTTTTTTCAAGGACCCTAAACCCGAAAAGCTTGTTGGATATTTCAAATAGATGGCGTTGTATTGAATTGTAATTTCACAGTGAAATTATACAGATATTGAATTTAAAGTGTTTTATTATCGGAACGCCTTATTTATTATTCGTGCGTATTGTTTTGATTATTTAATAAAACGCACGAATAAGTTCAACTTACATCAGCCTAACTTCGTAACAGTCCCACAAGATGGCGAGCATTTTAACAGTGATCAGATACTAATATTTAATTTTGAAAAGCACTAGAGAATGCAAATACTGGGCGAATGCGATTTCAGAGTTATTGTCTCAGAGTGAAGAGTTTTTGTATTACCCTAATGTCCCTTCGGTCAGTTCGCACTCGGCACTGCAAGTTTCTCAATAAGACATATTTTATTGTCAAGCAAGAAATCTGCTCGGCACAATCTCCACAGTGTTGCTATATAACTAGAAACTTAGCAACTACATAAGGCCCAACATAACATTGCATCAGGTTTTCTAAAAAGCTAATACTTAATAAGCTAGGTGTAATTTCATACGTTCACGCGGGTTATATAAGGTATTTGATCTATGTTGTGAATTAATCCTTCCTATACCGTGATAATTAAAACAAAAGATTTATGAATGAAACTGACGTATATACGTCTCTGGGACGCAAAGGGTTAATGATTAGATTTTAAAAGAAACTATTAAATGATAAATACTGCCTATATGAATGTAGACATTAATATAGTTAATAACGTTTATACATTCATACCCTGGCACTAGGACTCCCTGTGTCGCGGGAGGTATGGACACACACAATATCATATAAAAACATCCAAGACCCAAGAACATACATTTCTGATCATCACACATTTTCTACCGACCAATACTTCCCACCGACTTCCAAAAAAGAGGTTCTCAAATCGACTGTATTTAAGCATTAGTTTTAAACAAAAAAAAGAAACATCTAAATCGGTTCACCAGTCGAAAGTTATGAGTTAACAAACATTAAAAAACAGTCGAATTGAATACCTCCTCCTTTTTGGAAGTCAGTAGAATATATTTAAATCTGATGTAAAAATACATGAAACCCGACTGTGAAAAACTTAAATTAGACGGAGCAGTTTAGGTTTACCGCTCAACAATGTCAAATTCAATTGGAGATATCGACCATTGCATTTTTTCATTATATTAGGGTTCTGTACCTCAAAATGGAAAAGGAATCCTTATCAGAAAAGGACCTCTTTATTGTCTGTCTGACTGTCAAGACTTTTTTTCAAGCATGCGTTGCGGTATCAAGTATATTTTTCTACCGACTTCCAAAAAGAAGGAGGTACTTAATCAACTGTATTTTTTTATGTTTGTTACCTCATAACTCTCGATAGGGTGAACCGATTTTCAAAATTCTTTATTTGTTTGAAAGTTCGTGCTTCCTGTGTGGTCCTATTTAAATTTAATACATTTAATACAAATACACTTTATTGACACCCAAAAAAACAAAAAGAACAGATAACAATACCTTAAATAACTATGTACAATTGGCGGTCTTATCGATAAGCGCGATCTCTTCCAGAAAACCTAAACGCGACAAATATGCGACAAAAACGGTCATATCTTTTGATCGCGCTGACTTACAAGTTTGATTCACAGCTGAAGAAGATCATAGACGCTTAACAAATTCTCGGTATTTGAAAACAAGTGCAATTTGAAAAATTTTATACCGAGTTGCATTCTATTCAGTTATTGGAGTGTAACTCAAAAATGACTGTACCGGATTTGATGATAGTAATTTAAATAGGACCACACGAGAAGCACGAGCTTTCAAACAAATAAAGAATTTTGAAAATCGGTTCACCCTATCGAGAGTTATGAGATTATTAAAGTTATTATTTATAAATATTATTATTAAAGTTATTATTTATAAATTATTAAAAAAGTTATTATTATTATTATTTATAAACATTATTATTAAAGTTATTATTTATAAACATTAAAAAACAGTCGAATTGAGTACCTACTCCTTTATTTGGAAGTCGGTAGAAAAATGGAACCGACTTCAATAATAAAAAGTGTGATTAACTTGTCGAAATTTTTTTAACAAGTAAATAACATTATTATCCAACAAACATAATTTATAAGCAATATTATACGTTGATTATTACAATAACGTAGTTAATAAAAGTAGTATATTAAAACAGCAAAATCAATCCTCACTCTAATCCTAATGTCTTAATCTTACCATATCCTACTAAGATTATAAACGCGAAAGTTTGCATGTTCTTATATAGGTACTCGTACATAGAGAAATATCTCCATCTATATAATAATGACAATACAAATAGTTTTATTTACATTTTAACTTACTAATAATCTTACAATTAAAGATTGTGTGTAAGCACTAACATTATTTACACATGTAAAAAACCCTCAAATTTTTGTTGTACGTCTATCAGTCCAATTTTATTTTAAAGTAAGTATTTGACTTTTTAGGAGGTTTCCGATGATGATGCGCTGGAATAACATATATAATACTTTTAAACTATCATCATCCATTACCAAGTGGGTAGGTATAACCGCGTGGCGCCGCTAAATATTATAAATGCGAAAGTTTGCATGGACGGAGGATTCGGGATGATTTGGATCACGCCAGAACGGCAGAAAAAATTTGGATGACATTTGGTATGTAGATAGAAGAGGCGCTAGAATTACACATAGAATATATACTTTTCACCATCATCATCATCATTTATCACCAGGCGTGTGAAATTTTGTGTGTTTGAAGTTTGTAACCACGTATTTCCGGTGTGGAACTGATTTTCATTGAAACTTAGAATGTAGATCTAGTTTAGGTTGTGAAATAACATATAAGCTAATTTAACAGCTAAGTTCAACAGACTGGTAAAGTTTCTATGAAAAACTCCTTGGTTCCATTAATTCTACTGTTCTACTGTTTATATAATCTATAAACAAATTCTAATGTCCAACGAAGTTCTACAGTTTGTACGGATGTTTTATTATTTGGTTTTGATTCACTCAAAACGCGGTAAAGTGTGGTTTATAAAGTAAATAATAAAGCGTATTTTTTATTTTCTTCAATCCCAGCGCTTGATAATACAATAAAGTATGTAATTTGTACAGAAAAAAATATTCCCCGGTTCGCCGCGCCTACATATCCTCAAAGGGGTAGGCAGGTATGTTTTAAACAGCAGATATGTAATGGTCCCATGTAATAGAGTGCGAGTCTATTAACATCTAGGAGAAACAGTTTCATACTCCGAGATGAGAATTACTTTATTAGAAAAACCCAACAACTGTCTGACCCGGGATCGAGCCCATGACCTCGAGATTCCAATGCGGCTCTTCCACCACTGCGTTTGCTTAATTTCCGTAATGGCTGATCTGATTCTGATGAGAGTTTCACTGGCAGATAGCTTATTAAAAGACTTTACGCTGCTTTTATTTTGGCGCAGTATCTTGTGAGGCAACGCGAACGAAGCCACACACGGGTGAGCTAATAATATGTATATCAGTTACGACAAATCGATTATCTACATAAATTTCCCGAAAGAATAGATATTGTGTCAACAACACACAGAACAGACAGTGGGGTAATGAAATAAATGGCGCCGCGCTGGCGGCCAAATAAAAACTGACAACGAGTAGACAACGTCTCAGATGATACACTACCGTCGGGAGAAGGTTAGAAATGAAACAAAACATATAACCCTACTTTTTGATCTACAGGGACATTATCTAGTAATATAGTACTTAAGTATTTATATAATATAATATATATAATATACTGTTTACAAGTCATAGATTAATTAAAGTTTAAAAATAAAAATACAATAATTATATTTTTATTAATACAATATATAATAGAACACTGGCCGCATTGCCTCGTTGATTTGCTGCTCTTAGATCCCTTGAGGTAAGGACCAGTCTTTTAGATATTTTTTTGTAAAACTTTTTGTGTCTGATGACCCTAGAGTTTCGACAGCCAGTGCATAAAACTCGTAGTGGGCTGGCTGGCGTACTGGGCTTGCAATAAGCTGTGAATATTGTTTTCTTTTTGAAATTAATTAAGTATTTGGAGTAAGTATTTCGTAAACTGCTGTTATCTTAAGAGTAAGGATCTCGTCAATATTTTTTTATTTGCTCAGAACGACTGGACGCAAAAAAAATTATAAGGGACGAAAATTATAAGCGAAAAAAATTATAATACAGGAAATTACTACAATTGTATGTATAACTATTAACTAAAATAACTATATTGTGTATATTAAAATTAAATTACAAATCTCTGCTCATGGAACACTCGGTCAGCTACTCGGAATATAATTTAAAAAAGGCGAACACACATTTAACAAAATCAGGTTGTAATTTTCTGTTGTCCTCATGGAGTCACAACACTTTAGGCACAAATCACGCCGCTTGAACAGAATCCGTCTACATTTAGTTATCTGGATGAATGCCAGAAATTGATTGAAACGCACGCGGAGTCGTTCCAGCGATTGTCTCGGAGCATCCCCAAATTGAGAGCAACGCTATTTACGGTGCAGATAAAATAAGGATTATCTTCTCGTGTAAAAACCCAATCACACACTCACATGATCACACGCATATGTACTTTCGTAGCACGATGTACATACACGATCAAATCAAAAATCAAAATCTAATTATTTATACTGTATAGGTTTACAACTGCCCATAAATTGTCATTTAACATTTATTTTTACATAAATCAACAACCAGATCAGAATGCGACCACGATTGAGAAGATCCGGCAAGAAACTCAGCGGGCTTGTCTTTTAACATTTTTTATCGCCACTCACTTAATGTATTTAACAAATGTTCATTTATTTTTAGCACCAGTGTGTAGCTTTATAAAAGAGACAATAATAATGGTATCAGTAGGGCAAAACACGCTACACTTTGGACATCTTAATACACGAGTAGGTAGATCCTGGAGTGATCAGTCCCAAGCATTTTTATCCTCCAAGTAATCCGAAATTTTGTAATAACTTTTTTGACAGAGTTTAGTTTTAATAGTAATTTTATACTTATAAATAGAGTTTGCTTGTACAAGCTTATTGTTCGAGAAATTCTGGCGATAGAGTCACCAATGTCGATAGTAAACTTCAAGAGTCCAACCACTTAGTGTAGTGTAGGGATATATCTACCACTACGTGGTAGAGATTTTCTGCAATATTTCGTCTTGGGTCGGTACCGCAATACCATACGTTCAGCCTCACCTGCGGGCTGAGCACGAAAATCTGTTTAAGTGTAACGTTATCGTATCGTTTACGTATTCAGTACAATCTATGAGTTATCTGTGCCAATATTTTACTAGATAAATGACAGTTTGTACTAAATACGTTAACGATGCGATTACGTTACACTTAAACAGATTTTCATGCTTGGCCCACTGAAACATCACTGTTTAAATTTGAAGACTTTTATGTTTGAGGAATTTCATATTTTTTGCAAATAAAACCTCCTCCTTCCTCCGGTTGCCTCCGAGTCACGAACTCTGTGCAGTGCTGATCAGAACTAAAAATTAAAGTTCTGAATGCCACTTGTACTGCTGAATAGCAAGGTATTTAAATCTGCATAATAGCCTCTCCTATCTAATCAGTATCTTTATACAGATATAGGTGAAAAGTGGTTATCAGATCATATCATACCAGAAATCATACCCAGCAAACCAGAACACAGTATTGGAAACACCTACTGCTGTGCGGTAGAAATGGTATGGTGGCAGAACTTCCCCAGACGAACTCATTCACAAAGAATATACTGATCTTAAATTAGGATGTTAGTCAAAATAAAAAGGGAGATATTTATCAGCCCACTTTTTTATAAATTTGATTATTTGTACGTATACATTATAGTAATAAGACAGATATAAAAATTAACTACAGAGGTAGAACGATAAATCAAAACTGCTATCTTTTACCTTTTTTGTGTGGCACAATAGATAGTGTTTTTTTACTATTATTGTTACGATAAAGTGTTGACCAGTTAATAGTTTGACTATCTCATTATTACTAGCATTAAACTAGTGATAATGCGGTTGTAATGGAGAGCTCACTAAACTTAGAATGTATTACAAAACCTTCTCTGGCTAGTTCTATTGGCATCTAATGAATTGGTTTTTACATCTAAGTAAACTTCACACAACGTTAAAGAAAACATGTGTAAAACGTTGTATGTGCACGGCCTAAACTATCTATTTATTATTTTAAGAACGTGGTAATACATTCTAAGGCGTGGGTACTCAGAAAATTCGGGACATGGCCCTGCGGTATTTTAAGAAGCCAAAGTTACAGGAGTAACTTTCGCAAAATAACGAAGTAAAAATATACGAGCTACATTAAGTTCTCTTGCAATAACAAAGTCCTTAAAATAAATGTCCTATAAGTCTGAAATGACCTTTATTTGATAGCAGTGTAGGTCACCTAAACGACTCAATGTTTATTTTGTAAGGACCATTGAGTTATTTATCATTGCAAATGTAATTTGCGGTTACATCATATCATTCACTATCGCGCACATCACACAGTTTTTCTCCGCCACATTTTCTACGAATATAATAAACAACTAGAATATTTGTTAAAAAAGCAGTGCTATGAAAATATTTTATAATTCTGCGTGCTTTCATGGCCAAATTCAGACAAAATGTCGCATACAATTTGCAAAAAATTCTTCGTTTAATAAGGCTTTACATACCATAAAATATTTTATATACGGTCAAACTGAACGAACATTTGTTTTTGAACTTGTTAGGTTGTTTATTGATTTTCGGAATGGCATGAGTCAGCTATTATAAATATATATCAAATTTCTCAAAATAGGCAAGCAGACCCACGAGCAGAAATGAGTTTATCGTATTGCCAGGATAATAATATACGCTATTCCAATAAACCCGTGGGTTTTATACAAGCCGGTAATATAACCAATGTTGCGTTAGTCAACAGTCTACGGCATTGGTACGCGGTCTACGCGCCTACGCGACTACGGCTTGGCTACGGCTACGAGTACTACGAGATATGCTACGCGGCTACGAACAGGGATAATATTATTTGTATCAGTAATTGCTTGGACAATGTGTTTTATATTATAAAAAATTTTTGTAAATGTAATAAACGCATCATCTCATTAAATATTTAAAATAAATATCGAAGAATAATTTTGAAATTATACGTTAACTTATACCCCTGTGTCGCGGAAGGCCTTTAGACACACATATCACAAACAACCAAGATTCGATTACAAACATTTCAGCTCCCCACAAAAATATTTCTTCCGGCCAAGGATCAAAACTGCTTGCTCTAGCTTTGATGGCAAGGTTACTAAGACAACCGGACCCGTCGAAATTTAAAACTGTGAAACCAATGAGAATTAAAACAAATTAAATTAAAACATAATGTTGTTTCTGTTTTGTTTTCTGCTTGTGATGAACTGCAAAGAGATGGCTCAATCTATATTATATAAAAGCGAAAGGTCACTTACTCATCACGAAATCTCAAAAACTACAAGTGCTAGGAGTTTAAAATTTTGCATGCGGGTTCGTTTTAGAACGTAGGTGCTCACTAAGACGGGATTTTATGAAATTCAACCCCTAAGGGTTTTTTTTTTGGGGCTGACAGTTTATTATGAAACTTCGTTACTGCGCGTGCTAAAAGTTTAAAATTTTGCATGGGGGTTCTTTTTAGGACGTAGGTGCTCACTAAGACGGGATTTTATGAAATTCAACCCCTAAGGGTTTTTTTTGGGGTTGATAGTTTGTATGAAACTTCGTTACTGCGAGTTCTAAAAGTTAAAAATTTTGCATGGGGGTTCTTTTTTGGACCTATGTACTCACTAAGACGTGATTTTGTGAAATTCGACCCCTAATTGAAATCTGACCCATTGAAATCTGTAATTACCGTATCACGCGTGTGAAACCGCTGGCGGGTCAGCTAGTATAAAAAATCTGAAAGAGTCTCGTACGTCCTTTTCTCGCACATAGGAAACAAACAATTGAGCATCTCAACCTTGGTAAGAAAGTTTTTTCCTTAGATCGTTGATCTCGTTGAAACGTAGGTCATTGCCTGCAAGTAGTAGCATCCATTACTATCTACCGACTTCAAGTTTTTTGTGTAAGGGAGAACGAAATTCGTTCACAAAATATGTCTACGCTGCGCTACATTCAGCAGTAATTATCGAAATAAATTTCGATGGCCGCAACGGGTCAATGCACGGTGTTGTATTATTTTTCTTTAGTTACGTCTTGAATTCATTACTCAAGGTTCGATTTAAAAAAATGTATCGTATACGTATTAAAATTAAGTTTATATTATTAATATTATTCTTTAAATTCTCTTCTTGGGCCAGGTAAAATTGCAATATTATTGTAAACTATACAGCCATCATTACGCGTTAGGACCATACAGTTGGCTTGAGGTTCTGAGCTGACACCGCTAGCGGTGCAGGTTTCATTCATAAATATTTTATTGACTGCGTAAGCACGTCCTCTAAGGGTGAAGAATTAGACTGCTCCATATCCTCACGCCATTCCATGTCGTATACCGACAAGGTGACTCAGAAGATAAGCCAACTAAGTGCTGGAGTGGAGACCATGAACTGCCAAGCGCAGCATAGGTCGTCTACCGACCGAAGGTGGAAAGACGACCTGATAAAGGTCGCAGGATGACACTGGATGCTGGCCGCTTCAAACCGTTCCTTTTGAAAATATATGGGGGAGGCATATGAGCTTCAGCTTTGGACGTCCTAAGACTGAGATGATGACGATGATGATATCATTCCGTATGCGAACAGAACATAACTGCCAGATTGTGAGTTCTGACACCTTCAGGGATTTCCGAGCGTGATGTAGTGTATCCAAATATAATATCTGGTATCGTAATTGAATAGCGCGGCCAAAGACATTCCAACACAATGGACGGTTTGTATATATGTTAGTTATGCCTAAAATCACATACGTGGCCAATACTAGTATTGATCAGTATTGGCCACAATTGCGGTAACTTGCTTGGTATATCGTAGCTGCATAATTGTATGACGCTACGATATATCAAACAGTTTACTGCGATGTCAACATTTAATGATTGCTCCTACGTAAACAGATACTGATCGCATCATGGAAATACTTCGACTAGGCAATGTATCCTTACACGAGAAATTTATTTGCCTAATATTTTCATTACTTTCGTCGAGTAAGCGATATTTAGCAATGCAGCGCCATTAGTAGCAATTATGCTGATATAACTGACACTTCGGATTTCTCCATCAATTGCTTATACCTCCACCTCCCGACCTCCGATAATAGTTGCTGGGCATTAAAAAACCACTCGTGTAAGCACCTTTACAGCTGACCTTGACTGAGCTCGATGCAAAGCCCGCTATGATATTGGAATGTTATTGAACTTCAGGCTCGGAATGGCCCTAGAGTTAGGGTGGCATTTCCCACCCGTACCCCTAGTCCCCGAGCTAGGGCTCGCACGGGTGCGTGGTCCCTCCAACATTATTTACTTTTTGAGCCCCATTTGCATGGTAGTTTACTTGCTGCAATGAAATTACTCTTCACACCCTAACACAGTAATACTTGCGCAATATTGCTTCCCGGTAGAATATCTGGCACTGCGGCGGTGGTACCAACCAAGACGGCCTCTTGCACGAGAGGCCTACCACCTATTATGTCTGGTTTCCCCGCCACTTACGGTTCTTCACCAGTCACTTGGACCGGCTACTCGCTTCCTGCGTCCAGCGGTTCCCCACGCTTTTGACGAGGTCGTCGGTCCACCTAGCGGGGGGCCGGCTTACACATCGTCTTCCGGTGCGTGGTCGCCACTCGAGAACCTTTCATGGTTCAACCTTGGTTCATGGTTTATGTGAAACACAGGGAGTCCTAGTGCGGGAACATGAGTGTATAAACGTTTTATAAATAAGGCTTGAAAATCGGGTTTTAAATGATCGTAAGTGAGACATTAACAGGTGATTACATTTAAAAACGTTCTACATTAGGAAGTGGGAAATCATGAAATGGCCAAGTCTTTTTTTTTTTACACAGAGGAAGATTTTATATCCTGATCACCAGCCCAGGGTAGAGCTGGTGCGCGTGTGGGAGTCTCCGCCAGAAGGGCAGAATACCCACCAAACCTCTGCGGTGTTCCATCGTCCTCGACTGGTGGCGTGGGACCATTCGTATTCACCACAGCCCCCACCGATGTCGCTGCCCGCCTGCGCAGGCCCAGCCTCTGGGGAAAGTGTAAAGAGTCCTCCCCACTACCACCTCGTGGAATGGCCTGGAATACGCAGGCCATCCACACCTCGTGAGGACCTAATCCTAATGGGGGGCACCGGCCGTCCCCACAGCCGATACCCCAGGTCCTCTGAGCGGAGACGGAGTGCGAGCCCGATCGGCTCGCCTCCGTGTCCGCGCTCTTCGGAGCGGGAGAGAGAGGGGATCTATCTCCCTCTCGCGCTCCTCGGCCTCTCTCTGTAACATCACAACCTCGCAGAAAGAGACCATCGCCTGCCATGACTTCTCATCGTCGACCATCTTCGTTAAAATGGTCGACAAGGAGAGGTCCGCCCCCACGACTGCAACCAGGGACTGCCGCGCCTCGACAGCCCCTGGGCAAACCTCCAGCACATGAAATGGCCAAGTCTAAGTTAAGGGTTTTTATCGTTTGGGATGCTGATTGACCTGATTAAAAGTTTTTAATACTCGTATATGATTTTTAAAGCACTAACGCTCGCTTTAGCAATACCAAACTTTGCAATTTTAGAGTAACAATACATTCTGTCCCCATACGACGGTTAACATTAAATGGAGACTTAAAACTCGATGCTCGGACGGTATGTCTCGGTGGGATAGTGGTCATGGCATCTGACACGGATTGTCAGAAAACGCGGGTTCGAATCCCGTCCGAGAAGTTGTCTCTAAAATTGCAATGTCTGACTGAAAATATCATATTTTATGGGCCTTTAGTCATATTGCCACCGGGCTCCTTAGGCCCAACCCAACTCTATTGAACTCTTCTTTATGGTTATTTAATAACTTTGGTAAATAATACGACTACCATATTATTGCGTAAGTAAAAACAAACAACTCTGATTTACATTACTTAGTTCTACTTTTATTCCTCCTTGTCCACACAGTGATATATTATTGTAACTTGCGTGTACTCAAATTATGATGTACTTATAACGTAACTGTAATAAAATAGTGATTTCAAACAACCGTAAAGAGATAAGCTCTTTATTGCAACACCACATTATAAAATACAACAAACAAATGAAAAACTTAAAATTAAGTGTCAGAATGGGCGGTCTTATCGCTCAGAGCGATCTCTTCCAGACAACCATGCACGGAAAGAAGTATGTATACAAGGAACGGTGGTGCATAAAACAAGTACAATATAGAAGACTTTTAAAATTGAGTTACAACATATATATATACATACACATACACTATAACATTATTTATACTAATTAATAAATATTAGAATGAAAACGAAGTTGTAGCAACGCAGTACGTAGCTAATACGAGAGGTAAAACGCTTTGACACGTTGTTTGAAAGTGTAAGGTAAAAGTAAACAGTAAGCAGGTTATTAATAACAAAACAGTAATTTTGAAGGCTTGAATGTGTTACGCTTATCCACAACGATTGCAATATTTAGAAACTCAAGTTTTATTAATAGTATGATTACACTGGATAGGCTAGTGTTAGATCACTATCTCACTTGATGGTGAGTGATGATACGGTCGAAGATGGTATCACTGTAGAGCTAGAATGGCAACTGGAACTCAAGGACAGCTGCAGGGACGTACTGTTAGGTGTGCAACAGATTTTCAAACTAGTGGGTGTTGTAGCTAGCCAGGTGGAAACAGAAGTGCCCACCATGCTGTGGATTTGATCCGAGATAGGGATCGGTGCACGATCATCTAATCAATGGCCAACCTTGTAACACCTTGTAACACCTGGCTATCATCGCTTCGAATCGCTTTTGTCTCGTTTACTAAATAATCACTTGCTTCAGTTTCCTTTAAACTTAAAGCAACGAGGGCCACAATAACGCTTCACAATACTACTTACTGCTTTCAGCTATGGATGGACTTTCACTGCCAGAATTTTGAACGCATTAGAACTTTTTGTGAATGAGTTCGTTCGGGGGAGTATTAGAATCAGTAATGTTCGCAATTACTGTATATTGGTTTGAAGGTATGGTTGCCGGCTAAACTTCAGGTAGTGAGAATGGTACAGAACATGAGACTTGACAACTTAATGTCTCAGGATTATGGGCGCAGTGCAGTTCGTCACTTATGAGGAACTGCGTCTGTTCTAGGCAGAGGTAACCACAAAAGAAAAAAGGTAGAAAGTAAGGTGGGCCTCGTACTTGTACAGTTTCCTTATAATTAAAAAATGATATTAACATAAATGATGTTTAAAAATAGTCAAAAATGTTCAAAGTACACAGAAAATTAGTTCAAAATAGACAGTAAATCCATAAAAAATAGTCAAATGAAATCAGTCCCCATTTTAGATCTAAGAAAGAAATAAGAAAGAAAGAAAATACATTTATTCAGCTTAATAACTACACAATAAAAATATATAATAAATTAAAAAAATACTTAAAATAGGAACTAAAAATAAAAATAAAACATAAAGTCTGAGAGTACTTATTTCTAATCTAATAGTTAGTAGTTGCTGAAAAGGCCTATCTCAGCACCAAACGTTCAGCAGATCTGAACGCTGATTTTCAGATAGGCCTAAAGCGGGTGTTGGACTAAAACGAAAAATAACACAAGGTACACTTATAAAATTATGAAAATGGTTGACAATTAATTTAAAAAGCACGTAAACGAACAACGATCCCACACAAATAGTCTGAGTCAATAAAATAAAATAATAATTAAAAGGGCACACTACTAAAACATTACACTGCAAAACACACAATCTATATATTTTTTTAATTTTATGAATGAATTTTAATAATAAATATATCTTTTTAAAACCAAACATTAGAGTAAGTATGTATAAGTTTATATTCAGACAATGATTAAATTTAAATGATTGATACATCAATATTTATGTTACCATAGTTCCTTTGAGCCACCACTAGGTATTGCTTTAACTTAAACTTAAAGGATCCCAATGTTTTCAGGCTCCTAATTGGAGGTGGAATATTGTTCCAACACTTGGATGCTGAGTAGCGAAAGGAACCTCGGAAACCAACTGTACGATGTTTCTGTGTAGACAGTTGTTGAGAAACATGGCGAGCTGAAGAAGATCTACCCTCGGCAATCCAACTGAGCTTGTTATATAGATACGATGGATTTTTAAAATGTATTACGCCAAATAGCATAGATACAAGGTGAAGTTTGCGTCTAGACTTCATTTTCAGAACATAGTGCTTATTAAGCTAAGCTAGAATACTACCTTTGACCGCGTCATTAACTACAAAGTTGAGTTGCTATAACTAATTTGGATGTGCGAGGGAATAACTTGCAAGATTATTTGAGAAAATAATATTTTAAGCCGTCTCTTTAGTTTTCAACACACGAAAAAACACGTTATTATTTCAGTCATATTTTTAAAGCCTCGAGAGAAAAATTACACGGGATGGGATTCGAACCCGCGTCTTCTGACAATCCGTGTCAGACGCAATGACCGCTAGGCCACCGAGGCGATCTATCCGACCATTGAATTTAACTCTCTAAACCGTCGTATGGGGACGGAAGAAGTCGGAAGAACATTATAATATGTAAAAAATACATTTTCGCTGGTTTCACAGGTTCAATTCCGACGGCCGGACACGGATGTATGATTAGCAGATATCTTTGATCTCGGCTCTTGGATATTTAAGATGTGTTGATGTGTGCGTCCATGCTTCTCGTTATGTAAGGAATGGAAATGTTATATACATGTCAGATAAATCTCTTTAGGAAGATAGTGGTCAAACTTAGCACTAGCGTTATCCAGAATCAACTAAAAACGTGAAGACTTCAATAAAAAGACGTTAGAAAAATTTAAAATAACAGCCCATTAATTTTACTTACAAAATATTCCAACCCCGTTTTCCCCGAGCTCTGATTCACCCACACAATAAGTTGGCAGGGTATATATAGCCGAGGGGTTTCCCATCGCGCGTCAGTTAGTGACTAACCACGGAGGGTGGAGTTCGCGCGATGTTACTGGAAAACTTTTTACGCACCACGCGACATCATAATTTTCCTACGTGAAAGGTAAGATTTACCTCCTATGATAGGTTTAATTTAGTTTAGGGCTAAAATTACAGGCACCGATAATTTTTCGAAACTTATTTATTATTTGTCATTTTAATAGTTTTTATTATTTAAAATAATAAATATTTGTTTCATAAATTTTTTATTTGAACAGTGATTTCATGTACGAATGAATTTAATGTAATTGCATTACATGTACATTGTACCTTCAAGTTTTTCTGCAAAAGCGTTTATAGTCGTTGCAAATAGTACTTATTAACCAATGTACTAAAATTTACTTCAAATGCTCTCTGTGTATTTCGTGTATTTCATAAATTTTAATTTAATCACCAAACGGATCACAAGAGTTGTGAATGTAGAAAGATTTAGTTTCTAACTTAAAAAAACACTTTTACACGGATTCCGTACAAAATATAGATAAAATGTAACTTTAATAAAATCTGTCTCTATTCTCTATATTGATCCATAAGACAGGCAATAAAAACTCGTGCTTTTAGTAAATTATTTCGATAGCGTAGTCAATAATTCATTATCTTGATATCAGAAGCTCTATTAAAATAACATTAAGCACAACGTTATTAAAAAAAACTTTAGAAATCAGTGAATGATTATTTTATACACATGCTCTTTATCACATACCTATAATTAAGTTTGTCATGTACTCTTTAAAGATTAGTTACATATAAGTTTTTAAATGATAACCTGCAAGATTATTTTAAATATAATTTGAACAAAAATAGCAAACAAGACAGTTAGGTACTTATTATACGTGTGCCTTGTCTTTAAATTCCAAATCATCAGTGTGGATACAACAAAAACCCTAGGATGACGTCATTAAATACAAGTACAATTGAAATAAATTTAACTGACTTCAATTCTATTCAGTTATTGAAGTGTAACTCAAAAACTACGGAACCGAATTTGATGAAATTATAAATGGGACCAAACGAGAAGCTCCAGCATTCAAACAAACAAGTGCAATTTGAAAAATTTCATACCGACTTCCATACTATTACTTTGGTAAAAATCAGTGTAACTTAAAAACTACTGGACCGAATTTGATGAAATTTGAATAGGAACACGGGAAGCACCAGCTTCCAAACAAAAAAAGAATTTTGAGAATCGGTTCACCCTATCGAAAGTTATGAGGTCACATACATAAAAAAACAGTTGAATTGAGTACCTCCTCTTTTTTGGAAGTCGGTAGAAAAAGCCCGGCATATGTGAGAAACCAAAATATTCCACGCGAGGTTAATGCGCTAATGATAATTAGGTTGTTACTATTTAATAGGCAAAAAGATTGACTGATACCGGCTAGCATACCTCATACTTAATAAAAACTTAATTACCTGCCAGTTTATAGCGGCTTTTGAAATATGTTATACTGTGAACTAGACATTTCAAGCTAATAAGCACAGTGTAGTGCTACCTAATTGAGTTATTTAAAAGTGTGACTCTTACAATTAGACGACAAATCTGCTCGGCTCATCACATAATACAAGATCGAACACTTGTCAAACATATTGAATGTACTAACAATGTATTACTATTGTACTGTCTTAGGTCTTCGTATTCAATGTTTGAACAGCACGTCATCGTTGCAAATGGCGACGAGTAATGACTAGCCTGGTCAGTAGGTTACATAATTGTAGTACTATTATTAATACAGTTATGTACACAATAATTATATAAACATACTTAAAACTCTAATTTAGCTATCATAGCTGCTAATCTTCAAGCATAAGCTAGATTCGTCACATAATTTCTTATTTTCTAGCTCAAAAAATGATCACTGTATTTTTAAAAAGTACTTATAATTTTAATAACAGACCCTCCGAGCACATATAAATATAAAAATTTGTGATATGTACCTATATTAACCTCCCCTTTTTTATCGAGTAGATGCATACATAGTAGACCGTGGTCACGAGAATGAGACTGAGTAGACCGTCTACTCATAGCCTTTTGGATATTAATCTATGCCCGAAAAAGTCCAATATGTTACATGAATTCGATTCACTTCTATTCAGAAAAGTTCAAATTATAGCGCGTCATTATCGTAAAAGAAATTAGTTGTTTTATAAATAACTACTAATAGCTTCATTTGGTGCTTAATATGTGCCAGTATTGTTTGGAATAAAACTATCTGAGTAAAGTTACATAATGGACTTATGTTGCTTCGTATAAGTCATTATACCATACCACATGACGTCAGATCAATCATTATATTAATAAACAAAAGTATGTCACTTGAAAAATAGACTAGAGGTAATAGTATAAAAGTATATATAAGTATATAGTGCTAGTATAAAAATACACCTTGAAGTAATGAAATTCACTAATGAACATTAATGAACAATACATTTATAAACATGGAAAAATTATAATAGTACTGACAACGAGTATAACTTATAGTAAGTACTATTATAATTTTTCCATATGTTATACATATATAGTCTATAACACTTCACATTTTTTTAAATATAAAACATAGAACTTAAAAAAAAGTTTACCATCCCTTTCTCGCAAAAAGGAATTTTACATACTTTTTATAATAATCACTATCATCGCTATCATAGAGGACTAGTTTTTTCTATGTCGCCCATTGATGCTCGTTCTCTTTCTAATAATAACAGCTAACATTATTAATACTAAAGTTCTTGTGTATGTAAGCATTTGAATGAGGGCGAGAAAGAGTGAGGAGGTGAGTGAGTGTGTGTCTTCACGCTGAAACGGCTCAAAAAATTTAAATGATTTAACATGGGCTACTTTTATACCGACTCGGAGTTCTCGAGGGATCATGATAATTTCACTACGCGAGCGAAGTCGTGGACAAACACTAGTATATTATAATTATCTATATTTGCTGTTACTTGTACTATCTAAAAAGTTTCATTTCTTAAGGAGAATGTAAAGCTATTTTAAGTATTTTTCATATCCTCTTATCTATCTCTCTTATCCTACTAGCGACTGCACTTCTTAATTTTTATAATGTAAGAACCATCTACGAAATATAAGAAAACATTAAAAATAAGATGAATGAAATCGGTAAAGCAGTTCTCAAGTTTTTTTTAGTACTACTTTTTGTTACTTTTAGTTATAGCGTAACCAGGTGAAATAGGGGTTCTTAATTATTTATAATATATATATAAATAATTATTTTGTACGTATGTTTGTCGCAAACTCGAATGGACTCGAATGAAAATGGATGAAATTGTGTGTATATTTAAATGGGTACCCGAATGGTTTGAAAACACAATTGTACCCGGTAGGTTCAGCTGCTATTGGTATGTTACTGATCTTCTTGATGCGAGCGAAGCCGCTGGCGGGCCGGTTAGTTATAATGTAAATTACTCCTAGTTAGGAGCGTCTATCCCACGCAGCGCAGTTTAGGTATTTTACGTAGCGACCTACTCAATAGCGCGCCCAGCGGCAGTGGCCCCACCGCTCGAGCAAAATAGCGCGCATTAATATTTTGATATTTTTTTAAACCGGTCTCGATAATACACCAAATGAAATTAATAATCAGATATAGATTCAACAAGATCAAGATTTACAACTCACAACACATATGTTTAAAGTCATATTGACCTTTTAGTGCCAAAATGAACGATATGAATACAAATTTTTGATTATAAAAAAGTTACTTCATAAATTATATCGGCTATGTACTTTCGGATCTCGTCATTAAATATATCTTAGGAATAACAAGTGCTTTTGAAAAAAATAATACCAACTTCCATTGTATTCAGTTATAGGAGTTTAACTCGAAAACTACTGAACCGAATTTGATGAAATTTAAATGGAACCACACGGGAAGTACCTTTACTACTAGTACTAGAAGGGAACTAGCTTTCAAACAAAAGAGAATTTTGAGAATCGGGTTCACCCAGTCGAAAGTTACGAGGTAACAAACATAAAAAAATACAGTCGAATTGAGTACCTCCTCCTTTTTGGAATTCGTCAGAAAATAAAAATACTTTGTAGGTACCTGGATCGTGCCTACTGACAATTGAAAGTATTTTATGTAAGTATGCTACATTTCTACCATAACAAAGGTATCCTTAAAATAATGGTATGTATTGGTGGAGCAATACTTACCATTATTCATTATGTTATGAAATTCCTTCTATCCAGTAATAGAAGGAAACTTGCCACTCGGCACATTAGAAAAGCTGCATTATAAAATGAAATGGGAAGTAAATTATCCAATGAGTTATGGGTACCATCACTTATCGCGTCGGCCTTGCACGCGACACAGCTTACTTGGTTTGGACAAAACTCGTTCGCGAAACTTAATCTAGGTTAAACATTGTCAATCAACGGCCCGCTACGTCTATTCTGTTACCTTAATTCGACTGTGTTATTATATATCATTTTTAAAATTAAAACGCTTAAATTTTGTCCTTATTAAAATGTATGTGAGCGTAAAACATAAAATATTAATCATGATCATTCATCATCTCATCATCAGACATATCATTTTTTCACATGAGGTAAACTTTGAAACTGGTTATAAGAATTTATTTAAATTTCTATTAACGGATGTTGATCATATTGTGACTATACCACAGAACTAAACCAAAGTAATAACGACGTTTCTTGTATTGTATTGTACTTTATTGAGAAAGGGTTTTAATAGTATTTTTAGAGTTTCCAAAGAAACTTCTTCTTAACTAAGTACTCTCAAGAGAAATTAGACTCATACGGCCTTATTAATAAACTTGGCTTACATCCGGAGTAGTTAAAACATCTATCTGTCAATATTTCGCTTGCAGTAAATGTCACGCGTGAAAGCAAGACAAAGGATGTTACACCTAATATAGGTTTACGCAACGTTTATTAATAAAGGCCATATTGTTCAACTTGCTTAGTCACTAATTATAAACACTGCTGCATTACATTTATTTTTGCTACTATTTAAACGGTTACTATAATATTATTCCCTGTAAAGAATCCATGTAATAAATAGCAAATTTTAAATGACTGTAAAATTTTGGTTTATATAAAAAAAACTATTGGCATATAGGTTATAGTAAACTGTCATGTTTGTATTTAGAGTTTCTAGATTTACGACCCATGTAGTTTCATTGTTTGTGACGGCTGATCTAGGCTTTCTGTTACGCTTACGGAAATAAATGCCTTCACATGGTAATACCTACATATAATGGGGTCAGGCCGCCGCTTACTACTCACACCACCTTCACCTTTTTAAATAGATTTTTGACAGAAATTACAGTTTTTTCCCCGACGGACGTATTATGATAAAACCTTATTTTAATGTGATATAGATTTGTCTAAGATTATTTATGATACGATTATGATGCATTTTATAGTTTCCATCAATTTATTTGAGCACTTTACTTAGTTTTGTTTTGTACGTATTTTAATAATGCTTCCATTAATTACATTAATCAGTAGTTTTCATGGAGAAAAGTAACACAAGAAAAAAATATTGTACTTAATTTGATATATTATAATATTATATAGTTTGATTTTAGATTGATGATAAAATTACTGATGTGTACAGTGATGTGTGATGTGATATAATGCCTAGATAACGCTAAAAATATGGACCTAACACTGATTACGTACTGATACCAATACTTTTTTGTAAATTATCGGGTTCTGGCCATAGTTTAAATGGTAATTAGCTGCAATGACTGCAAAGCTAACACGTAACTACCTTCTTGCCGTAAACTGACAACTAAACAAACAAATTATAGATGTATTCATATATAATATTGATATATAAAAGCTATTTTGGCAGTCTCTCAAGAATCAAGGCAGCTATCTCAACAATCTTGCTGTGAGCCAGGCTGCACATCAAACACTAAATCAAATCACAAAGTAAAATTAACTACAATAGAAAATATAAATACATATAGGTGTATAACCGGATATAGGTGGATTATCCGCTGCAGAAGTCGAAGCTAATGTCGCAGCCCTATTAATAACATCGGAAAAACATTTTGTTATCTCAACATCAATCAAAAAGTTTTCGTTTGACGTTGAAGTAATTGGAATTAACTTAACGCGAAACCAAGAATCCAGCAAGTAATAGATTAATCCATCAAGAGTCACACGGCCAGACAGAATAGAAATTTCATTGCTATAATCACATCGACACATGAGGGGATGATTGAATGATTGGAATGGACATGATTGAGTTTTAAGCACCTGCTGCACCTGCATTCTTAAACTAACTATTTTAATCAAGCAATTCAAGAGAAAGATCTGTATCTTCAGTCGAGAGCTTCCTCATCGGAGTCGTCACACGGCCACACGACGGTCGTGTGACACGGTCTGTCAGAAGTCGTAGGGTCGAGGCCCATCCGAGGATAAGCCAAGTCTTTTCTTCCAAATTGACATAAGTACTTCCTCTTTTTTTCGCAGTTCGGTTTAAAATGGGCTGTGAAACGAAAGGAGAATGCCCATTTACTAGGAAACTTGGGTCCCTCTTAAAAATTCTCGTGTCCTGATTATTTAATTTTTACAAGTACAATTTGAAAAATTTGATAACTACTTCCATTTCATTCAGTTATTGGAGTGTAACTCAAAAGCTACTGGACCGAATTTGATGAAATTGAAATAAAACCAGCTTTCAAATAAAATATTTTAAGAATCGGTTTACCGAGTCGAAAGTTATGAGGTTACAAACATTTGAAAAAAAAACAGTCGAATTGAGTACCTCTTCCTTTTTGGAAGTCAATAGAAAATGTTGATAAAGCAGTCTAAGTTTGGAACCAGTACTCATTTTTCACATTTTCACCCTGTTCTACGAGTAATTTAATTTTAAAGTTATGAATAATAAGTGTATTTTTTCGTAGTGTTCCGGTTATAAAAATATGACGTGACGTATTCTCTTCTTCTTAATCGTTTCCTCATGACTGAGGGTCGTGACCACCATAAATGGCCTTCTGGACAAGGTTTCTCCAGGTGTTGCGGCACTCGGCTTGTCTTATGGCCGTGGCTATATTTGTCCTCGTTGTCTCTTTGACAACATCAGTCCACCTAGTTGGAGATCTTCCTCGACTCCGCTTTCCTTCCACGTGACCCACAACAATGAGCTTTTCTAGGTTGTTAGTGTCTCTGCTGGCCACGTGTCCGAAGTATTGCAGGAGACGCTGCAGGCATGTACTGGAGAGCCGAGTTTCAATTTTAAGTTCTTTTAGAATAGACGCATTTGTGCGGCGCGCTGTCCATGAGATTCCCAACATTTTGCGCCAGCACCACATTTCAAATGCGTCTATCCTAGTACGTATTCGGGCTTTAAGCGTCCAAGTCTCTGCGGCGTATAGAAAAATAGAAAAGATTAGAGTGCGCATGAGGTTGACCTTGGTGTTTCGGTTGATGCCTCTGTTTCTCCAGATCTTTTCTAACCGCTTTACAGCTGACTTTGCCATCTGGGCTCTACGAATGACGTCCTTTTCACATTCCCCGTCGTCAGTGATCAATGCTCCGTGATACACAAACTCATGAACTGCGTCTAGGTCCTTAAGATCGTCCGTTCGTTGCATTGTGCCCGCCCTGACGTATTATATGCACAGAATATTCTTGAAACAGCCGTGCGATTCTCTAAGAGCAAACATTGTTGCAATTTTGACAACATCCTTGAAACAAATGAAGAATGAAGAATCGCACGGCAGACAGAGAGAGACAAGTCAGGGTTACCAGATCTTAATCAAAAAGATAGTTCAGTCTCGACTCGAACTACGAGTATATCGATTATCACTAATTAAAAGTGGTGTTGGTAAAAATTTAAGGTTAAGGTACCTACGTGGTGATAGTAAAATTTGCTTATATGTACTTAAATCACATTGTAAGTAATACGAAGGAGATGTGGGGCGAATGTTAGGACAGCCTTTAAACACCACATCACCTCTTGGCAAGTGATAATGTAGTCGATGATGATAAACATAGAAAAGATGTCTCTCAGGAGCCCTTCTACCTGAAGGTGGTAGCCAGGCGTGCATTCGCAAATTGTCCTACTAACGTGAAAAAATCCGTTAGGATATCGATATGAAAATCGATGGCATCGATACATCAAAGTGTAGTAATACTATTGAGGGATGTCATTGCACTTTGAAATGCTTAGCTACCGTTAGTAGGTATTGTTATCATGATCACTAACTTATTTTCTATCGTTCTTATATGTTGTAAAATTAATAGCATAGATGTGTTTGCATTAGCGGTTTTGCTTTGAATGTATGGAGATCACACTTTCAGGCTGTCATTGTACACCATCGCCGTCACGGTTTGTGGCTGCTATAAATCTTTATTGCATTAAATATGTTTTCTACCCACTTACATTTATTATAACATTGTTCTGCTTGCTACTATGGTACATCCAAACATGCCCGGAGGCACACCCAGCTGTAAGCTGGTACCAATTTCCGTTGCATTCTAGACACCAATAAACAGTATCGCGATACTTTAACCATCCATAGAATAGTCTTCAATACCATCAAAAGTATAATGACATCAAAGTAGCATTAGTAGTATACAGGGGTACTGGTAATCAATTAGCATCCTTTTAAGAGCATATTATGTACATCAAAACAAATATCTTTTGTTCTACGACTTTCAAAAATTCGTATTTTTTTTCTTCCATACAAAACATAAATAAATCAATTTGACCGGTCTAAACATAATTAACACTATGTAAAAAGCGCGCGCGCAATGCCGACAAGCCCCGGCCGGCGGCAGGCTACACGTAAATGAATGAAGTGGATGCGATGTAGAGTTATGAAGTGTAAGAGAGAATCACAAAAACTTAAATGTTTTTTTGGGAAATTTGTTTAGTTTTGGGAAAAGTTCTAGAATAAAAGTTGTTTGTTTTGATATACAGAAATATGCCCTTAAGAGGATGCTAATTTATTACCAGTAACCCGGTATAGTTTTAGTAGCATTAGTAGTAGTGCCATCAAAAATATCGGTAAGTAAGTTAAAATATTACCGGTGTGGTATGTGGCTGCCGTTTTTATAAAAAGCAAAACGAATGTAACAACTTGTATGTAACGGATTCAAATACAGTTTTTCCAAAACGATTTTAAATTTGTCTGAAAGAATGGGAATTGCATTAAATAATTTATCAAGATAGTACTTTCTACTAATCAATTTTAATGATGGGGTTAAAAAAAATACGCTGTGGTCGACACATGAGTAGATAAAAATATAAAAAAGACGTGTGGCACTCGGAGACTGCCGCGGTAAAGCTATTGCATAGCTGTTTTTATCAACTTATGCAATTATAATTATTTAACCAATGCCATCTAGAGGCGAGTTGCTGAACGAAAGAGACAAGCGTGATGTTTCAAAAAGTCATTAAAAGTTCTGCTATTCATCGATAGATGGAGTCGGAGTGGGGGGTGTTAGGTTATTTTCGTTACGGAATTTCTGGATTCGGTCTCCACGCTCAAGGCCCGCGATAGAAGCTATGCAATAGCTTAATTATTTTAGGATAATATTTTGATCGGACATTCCGACACAAAGGGGAGCTGGCTTTTGGGCATTCTCTTTTGAAATTTTTTCAGTTCATTTTGCTATTACTGTCGTAATAGCATGTATGCATGTCTGCTTATTGCGAGCAAAGTTCCACTAAATGCGTTTTTCTCCTTTATATTATCATTTGATGCGCTGTGTTTTTTATTGTACTTTTTCTATTTTATTGTACTTTTATGTGTTGAAGTTCTCGCTGGTACGCGCATAATTTTAGATTCTGTTTAGGCATAATAATAGGCTGCCTGTAATAGTCAGAGTAGTAAAAAAGAAACAACAGTTTTGTCGTAAAATTCGGTAGTTGGTTACTGGCTATGGGTGTTGTACAATATACATTATATAAATAAAAATTTGTATTACTTTTTTGTACGTTTTCTACACGTTTCTATAATGTTTCTCCGTTATACTTACTTACGATCGATATTAATAATCTATCAGCAGCCGTGCGATTATCTAAGAGTAAACATCGTTGCATCGTTGACAACATCCGTGAAACAAATGACGAGATGACAAGAAACGTTGGAAAATCCATCTTATGTACATGGGCGATATCTCATAAAGTATTTGAAATCGGTGAGCTCGTCGACGAACGCAACGTTAGAGAATTGCACGGCTGTGGTACTAGTAGATAAATATTTGACACTATGTGTATGGATGTTAAGTGAAATTTCTGTTCGTATTAAGGTAACATGTAGGTAGATAGATTGTTAACACCGATCGCCGTGGCTTAATTTCGTGGATGAAAGGAGTCAAAAAAATTGGCATTCTACGTGTTTCTATATTATTAGTTTGATTTTAATTATTGTTAAAGTATAGATCCATGGATTATAAGACATATAAGAATATTTAATTTAATGAATATATAAACAATTATAAATATTGTAGATAAATGTGAAAATTCGTAAGTGTGTAAGAATGGGAGAAATTATATCACACGAAAACTGTTGAACAATTTGATGAAATTTGGAGTAAAGTAACTTATGCACATAATGAACATGAATGCAAACTCATAATGCAAAAAAAAAGTCAAAAAATTGGGATTACTCCCTATTCAACTACTAGTTTCTTTTTCTATACGCGGTTAAAGTCACGTGCATATACTAGTGTAATTTAAAAAATAAGCAAGATGCTGAGTCAAATATATTGCAGCATGGCCCAGGCTTGTATCAGTGCTTTGTTAAATTTTCAACAATTTTTATTGGTTAATTAAATGGTGTTAAATTCAATCAGGCTGTACCTACTTATAGAAAAATTATATATTAAAATTAATCCTAATTATGCGCGTTTATCTTATTTTCTACCGACTTCTAAAAAAGGAGGAGGTACTCAACTCGACTGTATATTTTTTTGTATGTTAACTCATAACTTTCGACTGGGTGAACCGATTCACAAACTTCTTTTTTGTTTGAAAGTTGGTGCTTTCCGTGTGGTCTTTATTAAATTTCATCATATTCGGTCAAGTAGTTTTTGAGATACACTCCAATAACTGAATAGAATGGAAATCGGTATTAAATTTTTCTAATTGTATTTGACCATGTGCACCAATCCACATAAACTATTAAGCAAGTAGTTTTAGAAACTACAATATATTCTATGTGTCGATCGATCCATTGCAGCAGGTACCTAAATAATTCAGCGTAACCATGGCTTTGACTATTTTTAATCATGACTCCGCGCGGTTTATTGCACAACTCAGGGGGAAATATTGTTTTGATGGCGGGTCGATAGGAGATCCGATCGAAGTTATTGGAAATACGAATTACTTCCAAAATAGTATTTATTATATTTTCCAAACCTATCATTCATAATACATTGGTTCTGTATGGTGTTACACCGAAAGCATGTGTTTGCGTAATAAACCATGAACTAGATTTCATACTCGCTGCACACAAAAACTGTGAAAGCCAATTTTCCGCATTTAAGTTTTAATTTAATGCTGTTACAATGGAACAGTCTATTACGTAATGCTGGACACATTAAAACATTGTAGACGTGGACATTTTCATGAAAGTCCAAAAGTAGTTCGCGTATAAAGCTTGGCAATGTGCCTGCGAAATAAAATGGACAAAAACTTCAATTAGAATTAAAAAACTGCCAAAATTGTTCACAATAGGCTCATTTTTATTTTAAATAGTCGATGACGAGACGAGCAAGTCGCTCGCCTGATGTTAAGCGTCACGCTTGATCATAACCGTTCAGTTCCATTCACAATTTTGAACTACAAGTGTTCAAAACTCTGCCGGCAATGCACTGCATTCGTCACCCAGAGATATAAGATGTTAAAACATGCCCAGTAATTTCGCTATAAACTTTGCCCGTCTATCGAAACACAGTAATGTTTGCACACTACTGCTTCACGGTTGAAGAGCTGGCTGAGGTGTGATACTTCTCCAGGTGGACTTTACAAAACTTCTACCATTACAAATCTATAGTATATCCATACACGTGTAGAGATGCAATGGTGAATTTTATCTCTTCATTATATTGGATACGGGCACGGCATGGGTCAATCATTCGTAATGGAAATGGTTTCCCATAAGCTTTGATCACGGCCATCGGGACGGATAATTTTCTTTGTTACGTATAGACTACAATCATATCAAGGTTTATGCTCATATATAGCTGGGCTAATATATCTTCTACTCGACTATAGGTCTGCTGGCGTTGTCACCACCGCAGAAAACATGTTTCGTTGTGATTACTTCTTACATTTCGTATTTTCTTTTCTTTTCAGAAAAGAAGATGTGAGAGCTGAGAAGACGCAAACCCAGTGGTGACATACGACGATGGAAAACGAGTAGTCTAAACAAGTTTTCTGTTCTATATACATTATATATTAATAGTTTAGTCGCGTCTGTGACTGCGATGCATTGCCAAAGATAATTTTGTAGAAGTAAATGAATCCTATTAGACTGATTCTAAACGTAGCAGGCGTAGTCACGTACCGCGAACCTGACGTGGCGCGGACGCACGAGTTACAAAGCCGAGCGTTCGTGACGATTAGGGCTAGCGTAGTCCGCAGCCATGGGCGACCACCGTGACCACTCTGCATTACTTATCCCTTCCTTCCATCGCAGCCGCAGCGCTAAGTTTGGGTCATTTCACTTAGGGACTATAGGGAAAGATAGGATCTAAGCGCGTAGTTAACGACTGATTGAGCAGGGGTTCTGAGGAATCTTGTCTTTGCAGGAGAGACGCTGAACGGGCAGCGGCTGATCGAGTTCAGGCTCGGGCAAGAGGCGGAGTCAGAGCAGGGCACGGGGCTCGCCGTCGCCTCCGCAGAACTCATGGTTCGAGCAGAGACCTCATCTCGAGCGCGCCACTTGCGCTACACGCTGTGGGCGTTCACGGTAATTAAGCATAATCAGCCCAGTAGGTATGTTCCTACTGCTTGGACTCTGATCTTCCTATCAGTAAGAACGACACAGACGCAAGAGACGATCTATAATACATCACATGGACCCGCCGTGGCGTGGTGGATAGGTTAGATGCACGCTGTAGTGTTGAAGTTTTCCGAAGGCATCTAACATAACCTAACGACCGGTGTCCTGAGACAACCAACCAAAACTAATGCATTAATGACTCCCCGGAGCATGAGCTCAGCGAGAAATGCTACTGTAATCCTGTCATCCAAGTCGTGACTGCACCAAGGTTTGCTTAACCTTATTGATCAGTTGAGACTGAAAAGACAAAGCGTCACTGCGAGAATCTCTAACTGCCTATCTTTCTCTTATTTAGTTGTTTACATAACATCGATTGATCTCCACAATCTCCGACGAATGTGCGCTCAAATTAATTTGCGTATGTTTGTTGTACAGGTGAGTGGCAACTCGACGGTAGGCCCGCTGGCGGGCGCGGCACGGCGCGACCCGAGCAGTGGGTGGCAGCGCATCGACGTGACGAGCGCGGTGCGGCGCTGGGCGAGCGGCACAGGCGCGCGTGAGCCGCTGCGGCTGCTGCTAGACTGCAGCGGGTGCGGCGGCCGCGTGCGGCTGCGGCTGGGCGGCGGGCAGGCGGCGCGCCCGCTGCTGCGACTGCGACTGTCGCCGCCACCCGCGCGTCGTCGCCGCGCGCTCGACTGCGACGGCGCCGAGCACGGCCGCTGCTGCCGGCAGACGTACTACGTGAGCTTCCGCGCGATTGGCTGGGACGACTGGATCGTCGCGCCGGAGGGCTACTACGCGAACTACTGCCGCGGCGCTTGCGGCCCGTTCCTCAACTACCACTCGCAGGTGGTGGAGGCGGCTCGGCTGGAGCGCGCCGCGTGCTGCGCGCCGGTGCGCTTCTCCGCGCTCTCGCTCATCTACTTCGGCGCCGACTCCAACATCATCAAACGCGACCTGCCCGAGATGGTGGTCGAGGAGTGCGACTGCCCGTAGCGGCTTGTACAGTACACGACCGCCGCCGCCCGCCCGCGCCGCCCTCGCCCCGCTCCCAGCTCGCTTCCGCCGCTCTCGAATCAGATTTCATCCGAATCGATTATAAATAATATTCTCGACATGTGTAATATTTTGTTCCTCGCGTTCGAAAGACTATATCCTAAATAAATCAAATAAATTAAATATATCTGTCTACGCAGGGCCTTCGCGTCAGCGTATCTCAGGCCGCGCGGTGCCGCGATGCTTTATCGTGACGTAGCCGGAGAGCGCTGTCTGGAATCTTGTCCAGGACTATGTGCTGTTGCCGTACTAATGTAAATGTATTGCTCGGTAGCAGGAGAAGGCTTGTAACACGTACCTGTGATAGGGCCGCGCGACGTGAGATGCGCGCTCGCGGGGCCGTGTGTACACATCCTAACTAAATAATTTAATACTACGCCGTTTTCTTTCACCGCGTTTGGTGATCGCTTGTAATTATTGTAAACTGTATTATAATAATTATTATAATTATAATTATAATAAATCAACTTTTTCATAATTATTATAACTTCTATTATTTACGTCACGTACAGTCCACACTCCACACATTATTTTGTTTAGATCTTTTGAAACGGGAAACATGCAAACAATACAAGTTGTAGTTATATATCCGTGGTTCATCCAGATGACTGACGTAGGTAATGACATCATCTAGATAAATAGGGTTAACTTCTTCGGTATAATATATGTTTTTGCTACTATCACTGATTTCGTGAAACATGGCCTATTCTATGCCTATACACACGAATGTAACCACGACCTAACGAATCCAAGTTAAAAAAAAATATATCAAAAAATAGAATAGACTTCTACACTAAAACGTGTGAAATAACTTGTTGAAGTCGGTACCATGATAGTTCGAAAGTACCTAGCGTGCATGGTAGGTACCGAATTCAACAAGTTTATCACACTTTTTAGTGTAGAAGTCAGTTCTATTTTTTGATAAAAAGTTTTTACCGTTTTAGTGACCTTGCTACTTACGGGATACACCGTCAATGATGATATCAAGATAAATGAACACTTTTCAGTTTTTGGAGTGTAACTCAAAAACTGCTTGACCGAATTTGATGAAATTTATATGGGACCACCACGAAAGTATACTCTATCAAACAAAAATCATCAAAATCTGTTCATATACGACGAAGTTATCCGCGAACGCACATATAAACATTATATATATGTAAGATCAGGAGGGCCTTCATTCAAACTCATTATAGATATCGTATCGTATTGTTAAGTATTGTGGGCGCTTTTGGGATCGGAATTCGTAACTAAAAGTGGCTTATTCGAATACAAAATATATTAATTTCACTTGTAGATACAATGGCAGCAAAATACAGGTCTTAACAAGTAGGCAGTAACTATTATAATCAATATCGAGATTAATCTTAATGTAACACACAACTTTAAGGCGGATTTAAAGCGACACGAAGACGTGGTGCGCTTGCGGTTCTCGTTTTCAGTCTGTCAAAAACAAGATGGCCGCCCCGCTTCCACAGACACGACGCTCCGCTAGAGTAACTTTGACAGTCGAATTACTCTTGGACTTGATGTTGCCATATCGACGACGCGACGAGGCACTCATGCGCCGTCACGGCCGGACTGACATTCGACCGTCCTCGGGCGTAAACTTTTATTTTTCTGAAACAAATATTTTACAATCACTAGAACATCCGCTCGATCATCCTGCTACTAACCTTACTACTTTAAACAGGTTCTAATCACATGCAGGGTCAATGTTTCAATAAGTAATTTAAATTACGATAATTATACTACTAATTATAATGACTTGGACCATCTATCTCTTCGTCCATTCAACTTATACGACGCTATAGGCGAGTTAATCACTTGGACCATCTTATCGTCCATTGCACTAACAACACATCTGAACCATACGAATGTGTCCCTTCAACCAACCCCCGAAGAGGTATGGCCCGGACGACACCCGTACGACCAGGATAGACTCTGTGAACCCTCTGGACCAGACGAATGTGTCCCTCCGACCATACCCCTAACAGGTATGGCCCGGACGACATTCGCGCGACCAGGATCGACTCGGTGAACCTTCTGGTCCAGACGCATGTGTCCCTCCAACCAAACCCCTAACAGGTATGACCCGGACGACATCCGCGGACCAAGATCGACTCGGAGAACCTTCTGGACCAGACGCATGTATCCCTCCAACCAAACCCCTAACAGGTATGGCCCGGAGGACACGCGCGCGACCAGGATCGACTCGATGAACCCTCTGAACTAAACGAATGTGTCCCTTCAACCAACTCATACTGAGTGTGGCCCGGACGACACTGTCTTTTCGCTCAGGATAGACACACATACGAACAAGAATGTTTATTATAAGAAATCAATATAATAGCATAAGTTTTTTCTACTTCACATTTAACATCCCATATCTTGGGATCAGATAATGTGCAAAGAGGGTCTGAACCGGCTGTGATAGTGCCAGAGCCAATGGATATCTGAGCATGCGGTCAAATTGTCACAGTCATTTGAGTTTAATATGTCATCTTGGTTAACCACATCTTGTGGTGCCGTCACGGTCATATCATAGTTTAAGAGACTAGTCGTCACTTCTAGTAAACTATCGTGTCCTGGCGGTACTGAACACAAATTCTTATGTGCGTACTTATATATTTGCTGAGAACCATCTAATTTCTATAAATCACACTTGTCGTTTTCGAGTACATTAGTTATTATATATGGACCATTGAACTTTCAATATAATTAGGTTTAGTTCCGTTCGCTATTTTAAAGAAAAACAAATCGCTTTTAGCGATTGGTTTGATTTCAAGTCAAAATAATTACTTTATTCGTTTATCGTATTACAGAACTTAAGTTTATCGTTATCAATCTTAACGCATACCGTTCTCTCGAAAATATCCTTCCCAACTATGATATGATCAGCGATAAGTCTATACGGGACCAAGTGGAAAAGCAAATTTAAAGGAATTTTAATAATGGTCATATCGCGTAGTGCATTCGATATGATCACCACCATTTACAACTAAGAAAACGAGACTTTTATGCTCATTACCGGCAAGTTTGTTACACAGGCTTTCTTTAAGCAAAGAACAAGATGCCCCACTATCAAGCAAAAAAGAGACTGGCTCACCGGAAGATGTCAGCAAGGTGCCCCTGGAAGGGTGATGGTGGCACTGGTTGACTTCTTGGACCGCTACTTCACCGCCGTTCTTCTTGCGGTCGCAACGTGCTCAGGTTGTCCGCATGCGTGTTAAAGCTGTTTTCCTGTCAGTAGCATTTGCAAATCATGGAGCACTCTGCAGTCCAATTCCAACATCATTGCGTCGTTTTCTACACTCAGCAGCCCGATCTCCCGTCACATCACAGCAATGACACTTGCTGGAAAACTTCTCTATTGTCAGAGGTCGTTTGGCTTCACATTCATGAGCTTCAGTATCTAGGCGACGTTTGAGAGAAATTTCATTGAGAATTCGAAATAATTATGCTTTCTGTGTAACAGTTTGCGCGTTTAGTTCACGACGTATTAAGTTGTCCTTCTGGCACAGTACCGATATGACAAATCCGACAATTACTTCTTCACACATTAAACATTTAGGTATCAGTTCGATGAAGTTCCACAGCCAAGTAGCAGCTTAAGATGCAATTTAAAAGTAATCCTTAATAAATTTTGGTTTGGAAAATCTCGCGAGCATAAAATCTTTGATGGAGCTCCAAGTGATATTAATTAGATCAAGCTAAGTGATACTCGCAGCTCGACCTTTAAGTGCCGCGGTCAAAGCAGTAAGCAAGTAAACTCCTTCAAGACGTAGGTTGCGTACGATAACTTCAGTCACTTTGCACCAATCTTCGATATCTGAGTCCGCTTCATCCGGGTCAAAATTCAGTAGTAGATTCCTGCTTACACTAACTGATGGCGACTCTTGCAATGCAAATATCCGAGCTAGCATAGCTTCCATATTATTCAGGAGTTTTTCAGCGTATGGTATATCAGGTGGTTTTGTCACATTTGGCACTTCGTCCGATCCCACTTCTGATGTAAGATCAGGAGGGCCTTCATTCAAACTCATTATAGATATCGTATCGTATTGTATTGTATTGTGGGCGCCTTTGGGATCGGAATTCGTAACTAAAAGTGGCTTCTACGAATACAAAATACATTAATTTCACTTGTAGATACAATGGCAGCAAAATACAGGTCTTAACAAGTAGGCAGTAACTATTATAATCAATATCGAGATTAATCTTAATGTAACACACAACTTTAAGGCGGATTTAAAGCGATTCGTCGAAGACGTGGTGCGCTTGCGGTTCTCGTTTTCAGTCTGTCAAAAACAAGATGGCCGCCCCGCTTCCACAGACACGACGCTCTGCTAGAGTAACTTTGACAGCCGAATTACTCTTGGACTTGATGTTGCCATATCGACGACGCGACGAGGCACTCATGCGCCGTCATATATATATACGGTCGAATGGAGAAACCTCCTTCATTTTTTAAATTTTTTATTACTACATAATTTATTTTACAACTTATACAACAACTATATTTTATTATACGTACTTATACTATACAGTCTTATGTCTGTCGACGATCCGATAAGTTGTTCTATCAGCCTATATGAGTCGATAAAATATCTATACATACAGTAAATACGGGTTACTTTAGCTACTTTTTAGATATATTTTAGCGATTTGTCAGTATGCTTTTATTTATATTATATTTATATATATTATGCTTTTATTCGATAGAGTAAGATATAAGCTAATAAATAGTAGTAATATTTTTCCTAAAAAATACATCTGAATATTTTTAAATATTTTTTACATTTGAGCCAAAGTTGTAGTAGTAATCGGGTTATTTTGACCAGCATATAGTTTCGATCCAAAAACTATAGTTAATAGCTGTATTGAGCCAATCTAAGACTTGTTGACTTGTTCTCATCTAATCACCAATGATTAGATGAGAAAAGAAGTTTAATTTTCGGAAAAAAAAACACTGAACATTTTTCAATATTACCCTAAACCATCTTTTTCAATATTTACGAAAATGTGTAATTATAACTTAATAAAGAAATTATTTATATATCAACAGTTATCTTCTATATATCAATAGTTGAGATATTAGGACAAGTATGTTTCACACAAGTCGATCCACAACGTTAACTGTCATTGTTAAGAATAGGCGGGAAGATTTAACTTTTTTCTGTTTTGAGCCAATGTTACCCCGTAGAGCGAAAGAAACCAGCAAACACGGTATTATACGAGTATAAGATCGTCCAAATGTGACGAAAGTATTTGACGATCGATATACGACACAATTCGGTATGCTAAAAAAAATTAACCTATGCCAATTCCGAAACCATTTCGAGATTTTATGTTACAAACCCTTATTTTTCTACTCTGAGCTTTTAAAACGATAAGATGCCATTTATTTTAACAAAAAACGATGAAATAATTCGACTTTCATTGACCTCTAAATGACGTCACTTTTTTGCATTTTATTATCTGTGTGACTATTGAAGTAAAACTTTATCTAACAACACGAGCGGACTTTTGTTTTGATTGAATAGAGACTTACGAATTAGTAGGTGTCACTGTCAAGTGTCAAAGTAAATTCTAGTTTCTTTTTTTTTACTCGCGTGCTTTTCTTGGCTCCTCAACGCAACTACATATTTGTGCAAAAAAGTGACGTCATAGGATTCAAATTTTCAAAAAAATATTATAAAATAACTACTGAATATAAAACAAAAATATTGAAATTAGTTTCTTATAATGACCTAATCTACGAAATAAAAATATAAAAAAAATACCAAAAATAAACTTTACATACCGAATGGTATTCAGTCCTGACAGTTCCATACTCGCACCGCAAAAGTGATCGATGATGCTTTCTTTAATCTTAAAGTGATGGTGCGTCAATTATCAAAATAGTTCTGGTCATCTATTTTTTTTACATATTAGAACTTCCGTCAATGATGATTTCATCAAGATAAATTAACACTTTTCAGTTTTTGGAATGTCACTCAAAAACCGCTTGACCGAATTTGAGGAAGTGTAAATGGGACTACCATTTAAATTTTATCAAATTCGGTTAAGCGGTTTTTGAGTTACACTCCAAAAACTGAAACTCCAACACTCGATCCCGTAAGCAGCAAGGGTCACTAAAAAAGTGTGTAATAACTTGTCGAAGTCGGTACCATGCGCACAATATTGTGATAACAGGTACCTTTCAACTAGCATGGTACCGACTTCAACAAGTTATTTCACACTTTTTAGTGTTGAATTCGGTTCCATTATTTGGAAATTTATGTCAATTTATATTATTTATTGATTCAGGCGTTACTTTGCGGAAATCCATTATCAAAAAACGATATTAAAAAATATTTTGTGACACTTCCGCTGAAAAAAGCGTCGAGCGCTGTCGGTCTAGCGCTCGACGAGTCAACATCTCCTGAGGATGCCTCGTGTAGAGGCGGAACACGTGTCGAATCGTTTTTGGTTTATTTGGGTTTTCTTGTGTATTTTATTTTGTATTCTTCCTATTAGCAGTTTGTGCGGGAGGGAGGGTGGTGCACACCCCCAAATAGGCCAAAATCATTGTTTTTTCAGCGGAAATGTCACTAAATATTTTTTTATTTAGTTTTTTCAATTTTTATACTTAATACCTCATAACTGACTGATCCGGTGAATAATTACAATAACGTAAGTCATCCATAAAATCGGGTTCTGTAAATATCTTTTAAAAAATAAGACATCTAAGTTAAAATGTAAATTTGAACTTTAACCTTTGGAACCCCTAAAGCGAAAGGTGGACAGTCAAATTACCAAACATATTAGCGAGCTAAATTTAGCAAATATGTAATTCATACGCCTCAAATATTAGGCGTCGTAGGCGTGAAGGGTCTTCATACAAAAGAAAATTACACTGAAACATTGCTCGCATAATTTGAACCTAAAGTCGATGATATGCTAATTATATGTAAAAGACACAGCTCAAATGTTAGACGTTAATAGACATTGTAACATTATTTGAACTACGGAGTACAAGCAAAGACTAGAACGGTTCAATAAATACTGTCGACATCTCACGATATGATCATCAGAGGCCGTATCACTAACAATTTGCGAAAAAGTATTCGTTTCGTTAGCGTGATCGCGTTACGCTTACATGCATTAAACACACTATGATAAATGTCAAAGTTCGTGAATGAGCGAGTATTACGTGTGTTACTAGTTCACGCTGTTACTTCTTCAGGAAAATGTTGAATTTTTACATGTCGGAAGCGCATTTTCTCTACGATCATCAGAGAACATAATGTTAAGAACCCCGATGCGCTGCACAACTATTTTGGCGCCTCCTTTTGTGTTGAAGCTGTTCTTCTATGGAACACTTTACCCTACGATATTAGATGCGCGCCTTCTCAGGACATCTTCAAACAACGTGTCAAAGCATTTTACTTCGCGAAATAACTAACTGCAAACCTACATACTTACTATTTTTGTTATAAGTAATAAAATGGTATATGTATAGTTTGTATATATTATATATAACTTGAGTTTTGTTATTATGTTCACTTGTTTTATACACCACCGTCTTTATAAATTTATGCCTATTTCTTTCCATGCATGGTTGTCTGGAAGAGATCGCTCTGAGATAAGATAATCTTCTTTGATAAGACCGCGTTATGATAATTTTAATTATAAATATTTAATTTTGAAATATTTTTATTGGAGTTTTATTTATTTATTTGTAACATATATTTGTATTGCGGTGTTTCAATAAAGAGTTAATCTATCTATCTATCTATCTATCTATTTTCTCAACGTATGCTAGTTTAATTTGGAATGTAGATAATGTATACTAGTTATACTTTTTATTCATTTCTTTAAATGGAGAGGAATAAGAACAGAAAAAGGGTTGGTGGTGCATAAATAAGTTTTGACATAGTTATGGAAAACTTCCATAACTATGTCAAAACTTATTGAAAATTATTTAAGACTGTTTGTATGCGTGCTAAAGCTTTGTTTATTAGAGATAAAATTCGGAAATCTAATAACAAAATAAAAACAGTTTGGAAGACTATAAATACTGAGACCGGCAAAAATAAACCAAAAGACACTGCATGTGTCCTTGTAATTAACAATCAGACTGTCTCAGAACCAATAAATGTAGCAAATACTTTTGATAATTTCTTCTCTAATTTACCTCTAGAAGTCACCAAGTCACTGAGTTCTTGCCCCAATGCAGCAGAAGCTATTCTTAAAGCTAATTTCACGAACGAAGTACCCAGTTTTTCTTTTGAATATACTTCAACTGTCGAAATTATAAAAACATTCAAAAGCTTAAATATAAAGAATACTGAAGACTTATGGGGAATGTCAGTAAAAATTGTAGAGCCAATTATTAGTTTTATGGGTCCTATTTTGGCCCGCTTATTTAATCTTTGTATAGATAGAGGTACCTTTCCTAATTTAATGAAATATAGTAGAATCACTCCAATTTTTAAGGCTGGAGAGAAATCAGACCCCTCAAATTATAGACCAGTATCTATACTACCAATTTTGAGTAAGATCTTTGAAAAAATTATGCTCAAACAACTTTTCGCGCACTTCAACGAGCATTCAATACTGCACGAAAATCAGTTCGGCTTCACGAAAACAAGATCAACTAAGGATGCCGGTGTGTAGTTAATGACGTATGTCTTAAAGGCTTGGGAGAGCTCACATGATGCTATTGGTGTTTTTTGTGATCTCTCTAAAGCATTTGATTGTGTGGAACACCGTATACTGATTCGAAAGCTTTTCCATTATGGTATTCGTGGAGCTGCGCTTGATGTCATCGATTCATATTTATCTGACAGGATGCAAAAGGTTGGCATAAACATCTTCAGGATCTATAATTAAAATGGGTGTTCCACAAGGGTCCATTTTAGGGCCTTTTTTGTTCTTAGTTTACATTAACGACTTGCCACTTATGGCCAAGGATCTTTGTGATATTGTTTTATTTGCGGATGACACATCTCTGATTTTTAAAGTAGATAGGAAAGATAGCACACTAATTCAAGTAAACAACGCTCTATCTAGTATATCTAAATGGTTCTTAACTAACAACTTACTTCTGAATTCAAAAAAGACAAAATGTTTGAAGTTTTCTTTGCCTACTGTTCCATATTTGGAGTCCAACGTTACGCTTGATGGAGTTAAACTCGTAATGGACAAGGAGAAAAATAAATAGGAAAACAGAAATACAAATAGGATAGCTGTACCTAGTTTTAGACTTGCGAAGACTAATAAGTCATTCCTAGGAAATAGTGTGCGTTTTTACAATAAAATCCCAAAGCACATAACTGAGCTCACAGAGGGCAAATTCAAGTTGACTGTAAAAAACGTTTTAATAAAAAAAGCTTACTATAAAGTTCGACATTATATAGAAGATAAAGATGCTTGGAATACTCCACTTCTGGCAAGCTGTCCTTCTGCCACCCATAAAATGTAATATTTGTAGTACCTAAGTAGAAACATTGTAAACATCCATATAAAAAGAATGGCCCCGAGTTTCTTGCCGCTTCTTCTCGGTGGGTTCTATATATTTTGGAACGCGTTGGTAGAGTCTTTAAAGTACATTATAATGAAAAGTTGACGTTCATAAGTGCGTCTTTGATGCCTAAATTGAATAAATGATTTTGACTTTGATAGTTTCGAGTTCGAGATCGAGTCGAGTTGCGTGGCCGTGGTCACGAGTAGACTGTTTCATTTAGATAATTGCTATCGTTACCTACATACGTAACCGAACGCGAGCTGGTAAAAGGCCCAGCTCCTTTTGATAAAGGCTTTGCCACACTTGATGTGGTCTGCGGTCAGGTCAAATTGAACGCAGCTCTCGTTATGTGTGAACAACATTGTCGGTCTCTATACATTTAGAATAGATATGCGTTCTGACCGTGCGGGAATTTCGAATTAGTAAAAAATAATAATAATAATAAATCCTGGGTTTTTCTGGCAATTATTATTTATATATTTAATTATTCTCAAATAGTAGTCTGGAATCTGGCACAGTGGTCCGATAGGTGGCAATAGGCTCGCCCTTATCACTTAGGACCAAAAAAATATCTGGAGAAACGTAGGTAAACCTCTGTATACCCCTAAAAAATATAGTATGTGACCCAAGCGTTTGAGTGAATGGAAACAGGGCTTTTTCTTTCAGACAAACTTCAAAACTATGTCGCACTTCCTCCAGAGGTTTTTACAAAAAATGTATACAACAGATGTTTTATTGTTCATCTTAAAGTTTATTTGTACTGAGTTTAGCGTGAATGAAATATCCATACAAACGTTAGAACTCCCTTGCACTGTTAGGGTACTTTAAAAAATAAATAAGACGTGTTATTTTATTTACTAGCGATTGCCCGCAATTTCGTTCGCAGAGTAAGCTCAGGCATCGGCCTCGCCATAACCTCCAATCTTTTCTTGCTTTTTTTCATAAGAACGTGCTCCTATTAACACATAATTAACACAATAAAATAATTAGCGAGATTGTTCCATCCGTTCTCAAGTTATAGCGTGACCAGGAGAAATAGGGGTGCATTTTATTTAAATAGATAGATTCTAAAGTTAATTCGTACCGAGTTTTAAGTAAATCAAACCAATAAGTAAAACAAATCCATATTAATTTTAGTACTCCCTTGTGGGAGTCTTGTGTGGAGTCTAGGGGATGTTTAGATAAAATAAAAATATGTGGTGAATTATTTATTGTAAAGTTTCTTCATACCGAGTTTTGAGTCAATCAAATCAAGGAATAAAATTTTTCATAGAAATTTTACGACCTGTTTAACCTGTTTTAAAGGGCTTATATTTAATAATTCAGCTTATATTTTATACTAGAACTTAAACTATGTAGCTGTATGTGGTAACAAACATTCAATCAGCGCACATAAATTTACGCTTTTATAATATTACTAGCGACTTCGTTCGCGAATAATTAAATTTAAAATAAATTCTGATAGTAAATTCAGCAGGCTTCCATTTTTTTGGCTCTTACATAAGAACCTTCTCCTGACAATAATTAACACAACAAAAATAGAATTAGCGAAATTGTTCTATCCGTTCACACGTGATGCGATGACCAACGGAAATAGTGATGCATTTATATATACTTATATATATATATATAAATATATATAATAGACTGTCTGCGCCCCGCGGTTTCACCCACGTGGTAATAGATGATGGCAAAGTATCCCTTTCCTTTCCCGGGATAAAGAGGAAACAGAGAGAAGGGTATAGATCTCTTTGCCAATTTTCATCGAGATCCGTTCAGCCCTTTAAGCGTGAAAACGTAACAAACAATCACACTTATATTATTAGTTAAAGTTATGAATTAGGCCTAACCTTACCCTTGCCTCACACTGCATGAGTTTTCTAATAAAATAGCACGGCCGTTGCACCAAAGAAGGTACGTTATTCCACTTTCATACAGTGAACTTTGAACTATTAGCTGAATGACTGGACCGTCTAATCACTTGATCAAAACAAAACAGACTCGACAGTATTTCGCATAAGTACATGCAATTCATTCCATTTCTGTATATTTTTCACATCCCCCGATTACCTTGTACATCTGCAAGTTCCCCCCACACCCCCACCCCCCATCGGCGCCGGTCTGTCGTACGACGGCGACGTCCGCCGTGTCTGCAGAACGAACTTGTGGCTACAATAGTTGAGTGCGTGCGCGATCGATGGCCGGCGTAGACATCGCGACGCTTGACGCCGCATTGTGGTAAGTATATGTCTGTTATATAAGATTTATATCATAAAAGAATAAATTTTTAAGATGAAAATAACCATACGCAATATCACAAATGCGAAGATCCAGCTAGTGTTTGATCACTCAGTGGAGTGATTTATGTAGTCAGACATGACAAAGACACTCCACCTCTTCCAAATCGACACTTGCCACGCATTTAACTATGTAAGACTAATTAAACTAATATATTTTCAAAACAGGTTAAAACAATGTCCCCGAGTTTCTTTTATGTGGGCTGTGGAGGCTCTATTTATTGTGGAATATGGCAGGTGGAGTCACTGGACCAATAACTGGTGGCAATAGAATTTTTGATGCCTAAATTGAAATAATTAATGTAAATAATTTTAATACTGTCAAATTTGGTATCACACTAGACTTAGGCTCGAGACTTTAGGGACTTGGAGAATGGCTCTCAAAGACAGCGGTCGGAGAGAATACACCATTTAGTTTTAAACCCGGTATAGCTAGTCAGGCGGGGACTAGAACGTATTCTACCACCATTTTCTTAGTATCTTCGCCAAAAGATTAAACCATACTATACCGTGATAATAAAAACAATAGATTTATGAATGGAACTCACGTAAATTTACGTCACTGGTAGGCAAAGAGTTAAGGCCAAGTTAGAAATCCAACAGGGGACCACTTCACTGCCATGAGTTATTATCGCTATGGTTGTTTTGCAAAAACTCCCCGAACTATTCTGGTATCGTACAATTATCTATTTTTTTTGTTAATACCTTAAATTGAGTGGATTTATTCGTTCAAGATTTAGACATAAGTATATGTTATGGTAAAGGAGTGGTAGGCAAGGCGGTATGTTGTACATATACCACGGCATTGATTTATGTATCATAAGTAATAAAACCGTTTATCATAAGAATGTGCACTTCTGGAAGAAGGCTTTTATACAACAAGGTGACAAGACGATGTCAGTCGCAGGCCTGATCTTAAGCGTAGGTAATGCTTGCCCATAACAGTTCAGAGCCAATCGGAATTTTAAACAAAACAAGAGTCCAAATCAATGCATGGAATGCACTTGTTTTTCAACAAAACACAGTAATATTTGCACACTACTTCTTCACGGTTGAATAACTGGCAAAGGTCCCAGGCGGACTCTGCAAAAGACCTACTACTACAAAAAAGTGGTAACTTCAGTTTCACACTTCGAGGCAGAATATCTACCATAGCAAACTTACTTAGACATTAACACTTCAGATCCAGCCAGATTCTTAATAATAGTTTTCCCTGAATTGTCTTCTCTAGTAATTAATATAATTCTTCCAAAATAGTCTTAAAGCCTCGCACGCCGTAGACTCACCAGTCACCATATTTGGCCAATAGTTTTCTTAGAAAATCTACTACGATTTTAATAATTACGATGTGGGTAATGTAACATACATTGAAAGGTGGGAAAGTCCCAGCTACATACATCAGCGCTAGGCCGGCGCCCGCCAGTCCGTCTGCAAGCAACTGTAAACAGTTTGGAGATAATGCACAAGCGGAACAAACAGACACTATTGTTAATGCTGTATCTATCGATCATCTCTTTATGAAAACTTATGAAAAGTGCTCACCAGCTTAAAAAATCGGATACGTCATAGGTATAGATATAGGTTTCAGATATTTCTTATTTTATGTGCAGACACTCACATAGTGTGATGTGAACATGGGGGAGGCTATGTTCAGCAGTGGACGTCCTACGACTGAGATGATGATGATGATGATGATGATGTGCAGACACCTAACAACATTATGAATGCAACTTCCGTCTTATAAAAATAAATTTGTGGTTGACAGATAGACCATGTCTTGAATATTTTAAATACTTTTGCCCAAAAGGAGGGTTATGTGTTTGGCCTGTATATATGTTTGAGGACATACAATATGCATGTCTGTCCGTCCGCTCAACCGTCAACCGTCCGTCAACTACTCCACGGTTCAACAGATTTTTCGTCATTAGATACGTCTTGATACATAATAGCGTGACTGCAGCGAAGCCCCAAAGGAGGGCAGATTTTATGCGATTTAATATTCCGACTAAATAAGGTGATGATACATGATACAAATAAAGCCTATGCTCTAATAAGGTCGAATATGCCCAAAACCCAAATAAATCGTGTTAATACATTCAATACACACAAATAAATAAGGACAAATTGAGGAGGGGTGCGCGGGCGGCTCGGTGTCGCTCCCTGCTGTAGTGCGGAAGAGTTCTTCTTTGGTCGCAGGATACATATAAATGACATCGGGCGCGGACATGGCGCGAGCGGCTTCATAACCCATTCACATTTCAAACATAATGCATGGAATAAAGCGCAATTAAGAAGCTGCCTATTAGGCGCGGGCGCTAAAATGGCGCGTCATAACCACGTCCGAGCAACGACATACCGTGTGTTCTAAATTGCGCATTGTTTCCATGTATTTTGTAAGAAATTTGAATGTAATATGAAGCCGCACGTGCCATGTCCGCGCCCGACGCCATTTATGTGAGGCCTGCGCCTTGGAGGAGGTCGTTTCTTAATGCGAGTTATAATTTGGTAATATTGTGGTAATTTTACAGGTATTTATTACCTGTTTTCATTTAGGTAGCTAACACAATCTGGTAAACACTAAATGTTTATGTTCATAGGTGCCTTTTAACTGTTAATTAAAGAATATTTGATACTTTATAAGCTTTATTTATTATTTATTTATTTATTATATTATTTGTTACTTTTAAACTATACAGCTGGTATTGTATAAATAAGGCCTAGGCCTTATTTGCGTTTTTTTAAAAATGAAAACATTAACTTAAAGGCAAAGGTATTTAGTGATCTTAGCGGTTATGGCGCATTTTTTAGATTAGTCTTCACCCAGAAACAGAAAAATCGACTATTATATCTATTACAGACTCCGACACCGTTAGTGCTCACCAATTAAAACTCTTCGCCAACTTCTAAATTATATAAAAATAATTTTTAATACAGTTGCTCATAAAGTGGCGTATTGCAGGGACGTATAGCGTTCGGGGTGTGGGCTATTACATACTCGTGTTTTTTTTACCTTTCCCGAACTCGTGCATTCTCTTTCCCAACTGTCAAAATAATGTCTATTAAAAAGAAAAACCAACCATGAAGTTTAACAAAAAAAAAATCCATAGAAGTTTTTATGATTCATGCAAATACGTATATTTCTAAAAAGAAGCTACTATTGTTTCAATATCAGATTTAATGATTTGATTGAATGAGTTAGGTTAGGTTTCATTTCATTTCATCTCTTTAAATTTCATATCAATAAAAAAAATCTACTGAAGACTTGGCTGTATGGGCATAGTTCCCTTGGCCTACCAGAATGGGTGAAGAAAAAAAATCTCTGCTTATATTCTACGGTTGGCGCAATTTTCCAGAAATTTTCTTTGCGAGTTTATTTTATTAAATTGCTTTATTTTTTCGCAACTGTATTAAAAATAGTCATTCAGTACACGTGCGGAACCGTCATTGCAACTTGTTCCGACTGTCAACCCTCGCCTTCGGCTGCGCCTCGGCTCGGGTAGACTCTTTGCAATGTCAGCCTTTCCCCACTTGTAATGAAATATAATATTCTAATACCTACTATCTATTCTCCTAGTTATCTAGTATTCTTAAAAGGCCTTGTGTTTTACTGTGTGGCACTGTGTTTTAATTTGAGAAAGTATGTTGTTTCATTTTAGTTTATCAAGATAAAGAAACATTCTAAATGTTTAAAAAAATTGGAATCTGTCTAGTAGTTTTTGAGTTTTTTCGTTACAAACATACAAAACTACAAATCTTTCCTCTATAATATTACTAGCTAAGATTAATTCGGGTTTGTACACATATAAACGGATAGACCAAACACTTAGGTACCTACTTACTTCTGTATTTGATCAAATGACGTAATAACATATCATTATTATTCTGCCCGTGTCTAGATAATTACGTGTCTATGGTTATGTAGGGCGTCTATATATGAATACCCAAATATACCTAAAAGCCTAAGTTTTTCAGGAAAATTATTCCGTTAATTACGCAAATAGTATCCTCAAATATTCTTGGCGTATAGTCTAGATTCTTAGTACTCTACTTGATATAATTAGGTATGCAAATCATAATCATATTTATCTATATAAAAGTTAACGGTAGAGACACAAAGTTTTTATATTATATTGAAATTTTATAGAGAGAAAAATTCACATCCTCGGACGGGATCCGAACCCGCGTCTTCTGACTTTCTGTGTCAGACGCCATTGACCAACTAGGCCACCGAGGTTCTGGTCCGAGCATCGAATTTTTAACTCTCTATCTGACTAACCGTCTTACGGGGACGGAGCGACATCTATTGAACAGTTTCGACAGTACTATCCAACCGAAAGAAGCATTATTTAGAAATAAATATACTTTCGTATTGACATCGCAACCCTTGTGATTTTTATAGTATTACTTTTCAAAGCACTAACGCCTGCTTTAGCGATCGCAAACATTGAAATTTTATAGAGAGAAAAATTCACATCCTCGGACCGGATTCGAACCCGCGTCTTCTGAATCTCCGTGTCAGACGCAATTGACCAACTAGGCCACCGAGGTTCTGGTCCACGAATGATCGAATTTTTAACTCTCTATCTGACTAACCGTGTTACGGGTACGGATTTTGTATTATATTCTAAAAACTGTAGATTATTTAAAAATAAGATGACGTATTAAGAGATGAAAATGACAATCGTATTTTAGTTGACTTAGGGTGTGTTCCAGTCCCATGATATAGTTATCGATTCCAAACTACCCATTTCAATATTGTGCACTAATTAACAAATACCTTATATACTCGTGTATATACTTTAATAAATATTTGCCAGCCACAGTTTTTTTCTTTTAATTCTTACCTAATCCTTTTCAGGCTTATGCATTTATTAATATTTCCAGCTAAAGAATATATATACTATATATACTTTTGTCAATAAATAATACAATTTCGATATGCGGGACGAATAAAGACAAATATCATCATGACGAATAAAAACTTTTTAATGTGTTGGGCCAATAACTCGGGCCGGATATGGCATAAAGCATTTTTACACCCAAATGAGCTGTTCCTTTTCGGCAAAACGATATTTTTGGGAAAAAAACATAAGTAATTTTTGTTTAAATCGTCGTAAAAACATGGATCAAAGTGCAAAAGTCGGCAAAATATTTAATGTTCTACCCGCATTTGGGTCCGCCACGAGTATCGTATTTAAATTTGCCGATGTCATCTTTTGCTAAAAAGTATAAAATAAGCTATATAGACATCAATAACAAAGTGATAGCAATAAAATTGCTACAAGTATTTTAATTGTAGCCCAACTATACAAATTTCGATGTTTTAACTTATTTACAAATAATTGAGAATTTAATCATAGGCAATTTATGAGCAAAGTATCTAGAAAATAAAAAAAAATCCAATAATGAATGATAAAACACTGTTTTAAACTATCACGGTTGTTCACTAAAGTTATATGATTATTAACGGAATATTTACCGTGGTAAATATCCCGTTAATAATCATATAACTTTAATGAATGATAAATCTGAAACTAAAACTTTACTCAGAGAACTGTCAAGACTTACAAGAATACATTTTAAATAGTACGAGTATCTATCTCATAGTCTGTATAATAAATAAACTACTTATTTATTATACATAATAATTATGTAAATATTATATTATGGTTATGTAAAATTTTCACCCACAGATTCGATGTGATAATTCTTAGCAAATTGTCGAAGTATTCTTAACAAAATTATCGTATGTGGAACAGGGGTGAATAGTGCTAACAACGCTCATACTGATCAATCTTAGCGTGTGTGGAACAGCAAACTTGGGTAAAATTAACTAAAATTATGAAAATTATACTGACTGGAACCCATGGTATATAATATTTAGTTCAGGGGAAATGCACAAAATACGCGGGACAGCACTGCAGGACTTATCGCCTGCAATCCAATTTTGAAAATTAAATTATTTAATAATTTATATAAACTTATTATTATTATTATTTTTTATAATGGTTCATAAAAGTGACTCCCTCTCGCCGGATGGAAGAAGGAGTCAAAAAGCGATGACCAGCAGTGCAGCCGTAAATTGCGTTAATCGCGACCCATATGGTACCTGAGACCTGATTTTTCACGCTTGAGGCTGCAAAGAAAAACCTACGCCGGCAGAGCGTTCCATACTTTTGTTAAATGACAGAAGTAGGAACTGGTAATCTTTTTGATTCGTGGTAAGAAATTATGGACTAAATATAATATAACAGTTCTTAAATTTATAATTTTTACTAAATAATTAAAACAAATGTACTTTTCCTTACTCAATAAAATGTATTGCATTAAATTGAAGCTGAAACCGCGGTAAGTAGGTAACCATCTACTAATAATTATTCTTTTAATATTCATAAAGGCATAATGAGTCAATAAATTAGCTTACCTAATGCTGTCTAGAATAATTTATGACTAAAACAGAATCTCGCCTTAGAATTCTCGCTCCAACATTTTTACTAGAGGGTAGATATTTTTACACTTCAGTACATACTGAAATAGATAGATACCTACTGTGATTGAATTTTATAAGTCGCTAATATGAACAAATGCGAAAATATCTGTGACTGTTTACAGACACGAAAGATTATATACACACAAACATTATATTTACATTTAATTATTATATTTGTTCGCGTAGAAGACTCGGCCTTAGGCCTCGCCATAACCTCCCATCTTCTCTTTTTTCTTTCATAAGGGCTTTCTCGAGTTAATATAAAATCAAAAAATAATTAGCGAGATTATCCATCCGTCCTCAAGTTATAGCGTGACCAGGGGAAATATTGTTTTATATATATATATATATACTAGCGACTGCCCGCGACTTCGTTAGCGTAGTAGGATCGGCCTTCGGCCTCGCCATAAGCTCCCATCTTTTCTTGTTTTTTTAAATGTAAGAACCTTCTGCGAAGTATAAGAAAACCTTTAAAAAAAGATTAAGAAAAATAAAAAGATGAGGCCCGATTCCTCCCTCCCCCCTTACCCCTTCTATCTTTTCCTTCTTCAAAGGTCGGCAACGCATCCCCGAGACCTATGCTATTGCGGTGTATGTCCGTGGGCAACGGCATCACTTACCATCGGGTGAACCACTTGCTCGTTTGCTAACCTATCCCACAAAAAAGGTGAATGAAATCGGTAAAGCTGTACTCAAATTATAGCGTGACCAGGAGAAATAGAGGTTCATTTTTATATAGGTATATAGATTAGCTACTACCAGCGACTTCGTTCGCGGAGTAGGCTCGGCCTTCGGCCTCGCCATTACCACCCATCTTTTCTTGGTGTTTCTTTCATAAGAACCTTCTCCAGACATCTCTCTTGACTCTTGTGTCAATAACAAAGTTAATCCTTTCGAAAGTAGGTACTTGAACGAAATTTCGCAGAAAATGTGCTGTAATGGTGCATACACTATTAAATATTAAATTAAGTCTAATAATAATAGGAGTCCCCAATAACAGGTTTTATTTATCAACAAATTTTGTTTTGCTCTGTCTTTAAGAACAGTAATGTGGTGTAATTATAGTGCGATCTACACAACGTTTATAAACAAACGAGTCAAGTGCGAAACGGGTTTGTGATAAGAATGAGCACGTTAAACGAATATATGGTGTTGTATCCGACTAGTCCTTTCTAGTTTTTAAACTACATACCACTAGCACTCATCGATATCGTACCTACGTTTTTTATTTAACATTAGACAGTGTCAGAATGAAACAAAATACGCGCTTCATGCCGTAGCTACTTTGATATTTTTTAATATACTTGAAACAAGGGTTTTTGATTCTGTTTTTATCTCAGAACTTTCGACTGGGTAAACACATTCTGGTGTTTATTTTTTAGTTTGGTTGAACATACTTCCAAGGTGGTCCCTTTAAATTGCATCGAATTCGGTCAAGCAGTTTTCGAGTTCACAATCCAATGACTGAAAAGTGTTTCGCCTATTTTGATAATATCGTAATTGACGCTGAATGACACTCGGCCCGTAAGTAGCAAGGGTAACTAAATTTTAATTTATCAAACAATGGAACCGACTTCAACAATCACTAAAGTGTGAAATACATTCTTGGTTGTATCCTCATGACTGAGGGAGGACTGCCCCTAGGTTCATCGCGTCGGAGAGCCCCCTGACTCTCTTTCCTTCGACACAGCCAGTGGTAATCAGTCTTTCTAGACTACCTGAGTCTTCAGCTCCGGATATAGGCAAGCCGGGCATCCTAATAATCTATATATATATATAATATATCTAATCTATCTAATAAAACTAATATTATATAGTATGCCTTAAAAAAATCTCCAAATAGCGCCTTAGTAGCATGCGGGAACCTGGTTTTTTCACCGTCGACTTGTAAGACAACAAGTACCTACAATTTGAAAAATTTAATACCGACTTCCATTCTATTCACTTCTTGGAGTTTATATCAAAAACTTCTAGACCGAATAATTTGATGAAATTCTAGAGTTCACACGAGCTTTTAGCAGTGCACATTTCAATGATGTTGACATAAATAATTGTCCCAGCCTAGGATAGATCTTGGGACTCCGCGTCTTGAAAGTAGAGTCACTGAGCTAACGGAACAGACAAATACATATAGGTACCTAGAGTATGTAAATTACATAGAGTTCGTTGATAGGTACTACCTACGCGTATTCGTTGCTATGTGAGCAATGCTACAGCGAATGCGGTGGAAGTGGGCGAAGGCGGTATGCAGCTAATTCAGATAATGTATAACTACCCACACGACTTCTGCGTGGTATGTATAGCTTCGTACGTATGTTTCACTACTATTATACATTTAAATATACCACAAATAAGTGCGTATAGTGCATTGCACATCTATAAATATAAAAATGGAACCCTATTTCTCCTGGTCACGCTATAACTTGAGAACGGTTATATCGCCTTCATTATTTTTTTAAATGTTTTATAATACTTTGTAGAAGGCTCATACGTTAAAAAATATATGTAAAGATGGGGGAAGGTTGTGGTTAGGCCCAAGGCCAAGCCTACTACATGAACGGAGTCCCGGGCAGTCGCTAGTATTATAATATAATATGCTTCTAAATGTGCAATGGAATGTTTTGTTCTAGAAATAAAGTTTAGTCGCAATCGGATAAATTGTGTAGACATGTAGACGAAGAGAAACAAATATTAATATGTGCATTTTTCTAACTACAATTACAAACATATTTACAAAGCAGAAAAGCAAAATTAATATCATATGTACTAATATTATAAAGAGGAAAGATTTGTTTGTTTGAATTGAATAGGCCCCGAAACTGCTGTACCGATTGGGAAAATCCTTTCATAGAATCCTACATTATCCCTGATGAACATAGGCGATATATTTTGATTCATCATTATCAATCACCACGCGGGTGAAACCGCGGAGCGCAGCTTGTTAACGCACATTAAAAGCAACTCTATTACAACTTAATAGGATCGAGTTTGTAATGACCAAACAGTTTTCACTGAAGTATACTAGATGGCGTTAGGGTAGTCGAGCTTCAAATCCTGCATCGCGGTGACAAGATTCTCCGATTATGTATAGATATTAAGCGGTAGTTATTAAATATATGTGCATTGCCAACAACGAGTTGAACGAGTTACTTTGTTTCATATAGTTAAAAACCAACTAGATACCCGGCGACCGGCACTTAATTGTACACAGCTAGTTTATAATGTTATAACATTTAGATCAATCAATATACAAATTAAGTACATTCTATCCGTATGTCTAATATCCACATATTATTTGAACTCCTTTTATTTCGTTTGTCTGTCTATTTTATTGTTCACAGATTAACTAATAATATAATAATAAAAGCATATGTATTTACTTTATATATTACTAATTACATTTACATTTTTATGTAATCCGTGAACATACAGATAGACAGACAAACATTTTACTCAAACCCATCATATTCTTGGTCAGTAGGTAGTTTTACGTCTTCTGACCAACATTGTATTTTTTCTTCCAATTACCGATTGTTTGGCCTCTACTCCTTTATTATAGATAGTTTAGATATTGGTATCTATACTATCTTTAGGTTATTAATAATAATAAGTAACATATATTGGAATTGTGTAACTAGTTTTAAGAGTGAAACCGAACCATTTTGTTAATTTCATAAAATGATTATTATTAAATTATTTTATATAACTACACGATAATTAAAAAGTTTGAAAATAATTTCAAATATCGAACAAGAGTAATATTAATTAAGTAATATAACTACAATAATTATTGATTAATTTCACAGCTAAAAAAATGTGTAAAAAGATTGTTGTATGTGCGATTTGATTGACCTGCTGATGAACACAGCTGACAAAGGGACTATGAACCGCTGAAAAGAGTATGAGTCGTATATAGAATTGCTGGTACCTATCCATATACTTTTGGATATGTGTATGTACACATTCTGATCTCTAGTTAAATTAGTTGGCCGTAGTTTTACGAAAGCATAGTTTATCAGGATTATTCGAGACCACAGACTACTGTGGTAGTAGTTAGTAGGTATTTTGCGATTTTCTCCATACAAACTTAATCACCGATTTTCTCTCTTGAAATTGACTTACAGTACCCGACGATAAATATTGCACATATAATATATATACATATAAGTAACTCATTTCAAGGTTGCCTTGTATACGTTCTCTTGTCTACGTTAAGGTATATGTTCTCTGTCCTCTGATCTGGTGGTAACATTATATGGTTTGACCGAACGAGTACAAATAGGGCTGCCACCTCTCCGGGTTTAACCCGGAGTCTACGGGTTTACATCGAGCTTGTCCAAGCTACGGGTTTATCATTGACATCTCCGGGTCAAACCGGGCGATGGAACTGGTGGCAAAATAATTGAAACAAAAAGATGCACCCCTATGAGTAATGCTTTTGTTGAACGCGTCTTTTCTCTAATGGAAAATTTATGGTCAGACGAGCGAAACTGCTTATCAGTGGACATGGTGAACACAGACTTAATTGTGAAGATTAAATACAACATGAATTATCAAGATTTTTTCTAGTTTTTAAAGAAACCTGGGCTAGATACAATAACCAATCTTTTCAGAATGAAAAGTTCAAGCTGTGGTCCAAGTCAGCCTAGCACTAGCTAGGTCATTTATATTTAATAAAAAACATTACTTACCATGTAATAAATAGTAATTTACCATGACATATTTCCTTAATTAAATAATACATACTAAAAAAAAACTATATTTCTAAAATCTGGTCTACTGTTTTTAAAAGGTGGCAGCCCTAAGTACAAAGCACGAGCGAAACGTCTCTGCAATAGCTTGAGCGAAAATGCTTTTGTATGTCCGGATGTTTTCCTCTACAGAGCCGTGCGATTATCTAAAAGCAAACATCGTTGCATCCTTGACAACATCCGTGAAACAAATGACGAGATCACAAGAAACAACCTTATTTACAAGGGCGATATCTCATGAAGTATTTGACATCGGTGAGCTCGTCGACAGATGAGCACAGAATCAATATATACGAGTAATTGCACGGCAGGTCGTTTTTCACAAACAATTCTCGTGAACTTTTGTGAGGAGGTTCGATAATTATTATAGAATTTTACCGATTCAGTTTTTGGAACTTATTCAATATTAAGCTTTAAGGATTTTGTTTGAATGGGCGCGGTGAATGTTTATTCAGTTTAAAGAAGCTATGCGAAGACATAATCGCAAGGTCTACAACACATAGAACAACTAGTAGGTATTAGAATAAGTTAGCAAAAGTAAAAGTATTATTTTCTTAAACCAGATTTAATAAAGGTAGTCAAGCTACTTTTACTGGAGTCGCAAGTCTACGCGGTTTTTGTCAAACAGTTAAGTTCAGCATATTAAAGTACAAGAACCAGTAAAAAGTAGTGATTATCCCATATTTTTATATTTATTTTCACATAGGTATTTCATTATATTTTAATGTACCTATGTTTAATATATTTTTTCTCTCTAAAATTGCAATGTTTGTAATCGGTAAGCAGGCGTTAGTGCTTTAAAAAAGTAATACTATATAAAAAAAGTTTAATATAATGTTAGAAACAGTAAATGCAAAGTAAAATCTAACAAACATTTGTTTACTTTTTAGTCATAGCGAATCCTTATTTGCAGACTGTACCTAAGCGTCAGTGTGACGTAATCGAAGCGAGGTGCAAACTTAGCTTATGGAGGATCCCAATAATCTATCTATCCACGGTTTTCCTTACTACCTATAGAAATTTGACATAACGTTCATACAAAAAGTGTCAAATATCTATCTCTAGTAAGGTTGCCGTGGGGTACAGGCTTAGAATAGTACCACCCCAACTCTACCCGTGGGTGCGTAAAAATCTGCTAAGGGATAACAATCGGAAGGTGGGCAGCAGCACCTTCCCAGTATTAAAACCCCAAAACTGCGCTCGCCAACCCGCCTGCCAAGCGTGGCGAGTATTGGCAAAATCCCCCCTATGGATTTGATAAAAAGAACCAGGCCCCCAGTCCCCGGCAGTTTATGGGGGAGGCATATGTTCAGCAGTGGACGTCCTTCGGCTGAGATGATGATGATGATGATGAGTAAGGTAAACCGGCGATAGATAGATTATTGGGACCGGCCGTTAGTCGAGTTGTAGGTGTAACCAGTAGTAGGTAATAGATCAAAACTTACAAGCTTTAAAGTTGAGTACAGTCACGAAGAGAAGCTAAATGTTTTTTATTGCTTTACGTCGCACTTCATATCTATGTTGCCATCCTTAATGATACCATTCAATACGAACAAAACACTTTTCTACCCGACAGTCTGACTGTACTGTACAGTGTACACACATTATGTTGATGTGACCTTAAAAGGCGGCTATGGTGCTCGTTTACCATGTTTTAGAAAGTTAAAGCCGTCTCCTTTGCACATATGATATACAATATATTGCTTTCTCGCTCTACCGCAATACATGAGACTCACGATCCACTATTTGTTGAGTTCTGCACATCTTTGCGCGTGCGATGATTTTCGCGGTAACGTAAATTAAAAATAAACAATTGTGTTTTGGTGGAAAGTGTAAGAATCGATTTAAATGGAAGAAACGGAGGTCCAAGTAAGTGGAGTTTAAATAAGAAAAACACTTTAGAACTTTAATTTAAGTGTCTTCATATTTTCTTACTTCTTTTAACTTAACTTCTCAGGAAATAGTGTAACTGCTTTTCTTATTTAGTTAACTTGGACCTATTTAGACCAAACTACTTCGACGTTGAAAAAAAAATTAATGAGTCGGATTCGTAATAGACTTTGCATATTGTGCCTGAATGTTGGAATAAAATTGTGTCTTGTTTGGTCAAATTCGGCTTTAGTATGGTAAACCAAAACATATACTTATGTAAATCTTCGTGGTTACCATAACCATAAACGGGCTAAGTAAGTATACTTATTGTTGCGCCGAAATAACAAAAGCTGGAAACAAATACGATAATGATAAATATGTACCTTGATACCAAACTTAATTATTTATAACGTAAAACAAGTACAATTTGAAAAATTTGATACTGACTTCCATTCTATTCAGTGGAGTGTAACTCAAAAACTACTAGACCGAATTTGATGAAATTTAAATGGGACTACACGGGAAGCACCAGCTTTAAAAAAAAAGAATTTTGAGAATCGGTTAACTCAGTCAGTCGAAAGTTATGAGGTAACAAACATTAAAAAAACAGTAATATTGAGTACCTCCTCCTTTTTGGAAGTCGGTAGATAAATCTAAAGAATCGTCAAAGTCAAATCAATTATGGGCAAAAGCGGCGATCTTATGAACGTTACTTATACGAATATAACGTTCATAATTAAATTGAATTATAGTTTTGATACAATCTAATTACCTCCGCTTTCCACAATACACAGAGGTGAAATAGGTGTACTTATAAGTATTGAAAAGATTTGCCTGAATCTCTACTTTTTAACCGACTTCAAAAAAGGAGGCGGATATATGTTCGTGTGTATGTATTTTTTTGTGTATGTTAATCGATATCTCCCCATTTGTGGACCGATTCCTAAAATTATTTTTTTGTTTGGAAGACTTATATAATTTCGAAGTGGTCCCATTTAAAATTAATCGAATTCGGTCAAGCAGTTTTTATTTACACTCCAAACACTAAAAATTGTTACGCCTATTTTGATGATTTTGATCTATTTTGACATTGACGGTGATAACACATTACGACATCCAAGACCTTACAACGTTTGCTTCTCACACAAATGGTTGATCAGGGGTCGATCCTGTGACCCCTCGCTTCGACGACAGGGTCACTACCAACGTGGTTAATGGATCCGTCTATATTATTTATTAATCGTGAATAATATATGATATACCAAACAATAACATGTGCAATTTGAAAAATTTAATACCGACTTCCATTCTTATACCTTGGTAAAAATCAGTTATTGCAGTGTAACTCAAAAACTACTGAACCGAATTTGATAAAATTTACAAGAGACATGACACGGGAAGTACCATCTATCAAACATAAAAAAATACAGTCGATTTGAGTACATCCTCCTTTTTAGAAGTCGGTAGAAAAGTAAACTGGTTAGCTACTAATACATTTTCAACCGACTTCCGAAAGGACATTCTCAAGTCGACGCCTATAGGTATTTTTGGTATGTTTGACCACGGATAACTTTTTACGGAGTTGTCTCATTTTGATAATTCTCTTTTTTTTTTGTTTGGTAGAGTATACTTCTGAGGTGGTCCCATTTAAATGTTATCAAACACGGTCAAGCGTTTTTTAAGTTACACTCTAATATAACTAAAAATTGTTTCGCCTATCTTGATGATATCCTTATTGATGGTGAATGACAATCAATCCCATAAGTAGCAAATGTCACTGAAAAGGGTAAAAAACATTATTTTCCAAAAAATAGGACCGACTTCAACTCTAAAAAGTGTAAAATAACTTTGTCGAAATCGGTACCTACCATGCGCATAATATTGTGATAATAGGTACTTTTGAACTAAAATTGGTACTGACTCAACAAGTTATTTCACACTTTTAAGCGTTGAAGTCGGTTCCGTTTTCTGGTATTTTTGTAATTTGTACCTATTACATAAATGCGAAAGTGTGTGTGTATTCAGTCAGATCTGAATTAGACTGGACGGATTTATATGAAATTATTTTTTTAGGTTAGTATACTTTTTTACCCTAAAATCCATCTTCCGCGATAGGCATATTCAGCGTGGGTGAAGCCGTAGGACACAGCTACTAGAACTAAAATTATATTATGCAATGTATGTATAAATAGGTGGAATAGATGTATAGAGGTTTGTCAGACTCTTTCATACCAAAACCAGAGATCTGATTTGGTTAAAAATTTTATATTCTTCATATCTATACGTTGGCCTGGAACTAGGCTATGTTTTAGTGCGAACAACTATTCCTGTCCTAATTAATCATTGACGCAGTTGAAGCCTCGGAACGCGACTTGTTATAAATATTTTTTCACCTTCATTATATCTATTTCAGGACATGAAACATAAAGATGAAAACGAAAACGTACCAAATAAAAACATGGAACAGGAAAACCCGATGAAAAAAGAAAACGGTATAAATCACGATAAAATTGGAAAAGGGCCCAACGATAACGTGAATGTACTCCTCTTAATATGTATAGCAGGCGTCACGCTTGGTATCCTGCTGGAGATCATTAACGTACAGAACAGGAATAGAAACGACGAGGTAAAGTCGAAGAAATATTGGGCGTATTCACGGTACAGTGATGTTGATGACAAAAACGGTGTACTAAAACATGTACATTTGGTCTTAGAGAGACTTGGTTACGAGAAAAGCACCAACGAAACTCCGTGGAACCTGCTCTGGGCACACGACTATCCCTTCAAGTCGCTGTATCCTTCCTTGAGCAAGCTGAAGCCACAACAAAGAGTGAACCACTTTCCTGCAATAGGTTTCATAGTGAACAAAGTAGACTTAGCTACGACTGAATCAAGATACATTCCGAAAGCGTTCGAGCTGCCCAAAAGCAAGGACGCATTCTTGAAATATGCAAGCGAAAATAAAAACGCGTTGTTTTTGGAGAAGCATAATCAGCACAGATGTGTGCATTTGAAGAACGTGAGTGAAATAGACTTAGCGAACGGTGAGAGTTTTGTCCAGCAGTTCGTGGCGAATCCTTTCTTAGTGGACGGACATAAGTTCGATATTGGCGTGTACGTGGTCATGACGTCGGTCAACCCGTTGCGACTTTATTGGTATAAAGGCGACGTACTATTCAGGTATTATTTTTGTTTATTTGGAGCTAAATGTATCTAATTATGCAGAAACGTGTTCTCTTGCTATTGGTTGACTCATAGTGTGTAAATAATATCAACATAGAGTTATATATGGTATATATAGGTAAGCGCTTGTCTGCTGTAGCAGGTAATAGTAGATATCTTAGTATGTATACCCGTATGTATAACTTTGGTTAGGATATTTTTATTATCTTAATATATAACAAGAATTCTTTCCTACATGGCACTAGTCAACAAAAATATGAACAATTTAGAGTCATATTATAAAAAAAGTACAATGGGTGGCTGTATCGCTCAAAGTGATCGCTTTCAGACAACCATTGGATATTTCCTACCGATGGGTTGTTTATAGGGTAGAGCTGAGTTGGGGTTGTAAAGCAACTACCTACTAGAACAGATCTAGCTAATAGAAAACGTTGTGAAAAACGATCATATCTGTTATGTAGTAGAGCCCACAATAAATGTCGTGGTTTTTTCGTGGTTGTTTTTATGAATGCAAAGTAACCCCATTTCATCTAAGTTCTATTACGTCGAGTGAAAAGTTATACAAATTGTACAAATATACAGGGTGTTTGGTAGAGGGACCGACAAACCAAATGAGCGTGTTCGGGGGCCCACTTGGAGAATACAAGTTGGCCAAAAAAAATCCCCGACACCCTACATAATTTTTTTAATTTTTTTTTTTGTGAATTTTCTCGTTTTCTCCAATATTGTACCAATGTACCACCATAACATTTGTAAAGTATGTTTTATACCGGATGTTATTAGTTTTTACAAATTTTACAAATGTTATGGTGGTAAATAGGTACAATATCGGAGAAAAAAGGGAAAAATCAAAAAAAAAAATTAAACATATTGGGGGGTTGGGGATTTTTTTTGGCCAACTTGTATTCTCCAAGTGGTCCCCCGAACACGCTCATTTGGTTTGTCGGTCCCTCTACCAAACACCCTATATGTAATTATTAAATTACTACAAATCTTAGAATTGGCAAAATCCATTTGCCGTGCTTTAATTATTTTTTCGGCGCTAATAATAAAAATCATCACGTTAAGTACCACAATTGTAACCACCTTAACAGACACGTCTTGTTCAAGGAACTTTGGCCTTCATACTACACTCGGTTCCAAAAATAACGGGTCAGTCACAAAAATTGAAATACCTCCAGAACTGTAAAAGCTAGATCAATGAAATAAAAAACAGAATAAAGACTTTTTAGTTGCGCTTCTAATAGCATATTATTTAAACTGGTTGATGAAAAAAACTTCATTAGAAAAACAAAATTTAAAAAAATGACTATTTTTAAAAACAAAATTTTTGTTTCATGTCATTATGGATGCTTTCCATTTCTATTCTGTCACAAAAAAAATTATCGTGAACGTCTTCCACGTGCATAATTATTATTCTGTGAGGTGAAGCATGGCAGTCACGCTAGAGGAATGTACCAGAATCCTAATTTTTTTGGAACTTGGGCGGAGCCAGCGTGAAACAGCCAGAAACATTGGTGTATCTTTGTCGACTGTTCAGCGGGTAGTCCAGCGGTACCAAGAGACCGGATCACACCTTAGAAGACCAGGAAATGGCAGACCAAGATGCACAACGGCCAGGGAAGACAGACAACTGGTGGCTACAATGCTCCGAAATCGTTTTCAAACTGCTGTTGGTCTAAAAACTCACTTTATTCGCTTTGGAGGTGGCAATTTAAGCGCTCAAACAGTAAGAAGACGTCTTGCTGAAGCAAATTTGAAACCATTGAGGCCCGCAAATGGCCCCAAACTGGAACGGGGACATCGAATTGCAAGACAGAGATACGTGCGCGAACACCTAAACTGGACACTAGACGATTGGTCTAGGGTAATGTTCACGGACGAGTCTAAATTCATGCTTTATAAGCATGATGGTAGGCAGTTGGTGTACAGAAGACCAGGGGAGCGCTTCCATCAAGCGTGTGTGGAGGAAAAAGTGGCGTACGGTGGAGGCTCCGTACAAGTTTGGGCTGGGATTTCTGCTGAGGCCCGCACCGAGCTGGTGCTCATTCAAAATGGAACTCTAAATGCAGAGAGGTACGTGGAAGAGATCCTCAATGAACATGTAGGTCCTTTCATGGCCAGGATGGACCGGCATGGCATATTAATGCATGATAATGCGCGTCCCCATACCGCCAGAATTGTACATGACTACCTTGAAGAGGTCGGTATCGAACTCATGCAGTGGCCAGCGCGAAGCCCGGACTTAAACCCCATCGAGCACGCCTGGGACGAGCTTCAGAGATGCGTGAAAGGTCGAAACCCCCCACCAATCACGCTTCTCGAGCTCATACAAGCACTGGTGAAGGAATGGGAAGGTATTCCTCAGCACCGGCTCCGAAATTTGGTGTACAGCATGCCTAATCGCCTGGAAGCTGTCAGAAGAGCTCGTGGAGGCAATACAAAGTATTAAATGAAGAAAGTGATGAAAAACAGCAAAAAAACAATCATAAAAAAAATGTAATCTTAAGAAAAATATGACTACTTTAGTTTTTTTTTAATTTAAGATTAATATTGTGGGTGTAACTAAGTTTTATTTTATTTTTTATCTGTATAATTAAATTCTCAATTGAACAGTCTTCGTTTCATTAGGATGGCATACGTAGTTCGGGAGATATTCGGGTTTATGTGACTGACCCGTTATTTTTGGAACCGACTGTATTTCTTATGCTAAATCAGCTTGCGATAAAAGTTAATATGTATGAGTTATAATGAACCTCCCTTCTGTGCCCTATACGCGTGGTGGATTCCTGGTATCGATGATTCAATATTTCGACAAGCCGCTAACTTCGAAAACACATAGTCCGACAAGAATCACCCCAACAGAACGTATGCGAAGCATCTAGTCAGAGCAGTCACGATAGGTGCGACGACGGGCGAAACGAGGCGAGGTTAGGTTTGATGGTGACCACACAAAGGCTAGAATTAGGGTAACCTACACCTCGATTAGGACACAACGCAGCACTCTTGGAATACAACTTATGTATACGTAAATTTAATGATTGTTAATAGTTAATACGATTTTTAATTTCTATACATATAGCTTTATTAGCTCATAGTTTGATGTATCATTGTTTTTTATTAGATTTTATCATCTAACTCATATTAATTTGCAAAAACTTGTGGTGACTGAAACGTCGATAGTAAAAAATCTCGTGAAGGATTATATTTTTTTATCTAAGCAATTAGCTGTCGAACTATGTATTTTCGAAGTAAGCGACTTGTCAAAGATTTTATTGTAGAAAAAACGCACTCCCGAAGAAAAAAATATTCGACTTCGCTATTCAAAAACTAGGCTCTGCTATTCAACTTTTATTGTTGTATGCATGATAATCACTGTTTACCATAAATTTATATACTTTTTACGAAAATTCATTATATTTCCAAATTTATATTGAGTGCATCTTCTTCCTTAACAATGTTTTTTTATTTATTAATTACACACTACAGATACTATGGTCCGTACTATTTTAAAACTTATGGATTAATAATTAAAATAACATACATTTTGAATGGAGACTTCGTTCTCCAAACATCACAGTTTTACATTACAAAAATGCTTTAACTTGTCTGGCTTAATCTAGTTACACTATTTTCCTTATTATACTGATATTAGCTAGAGCATCCGGCCGCAGACTCCTGCCTTTGCCCTGTTGTACTAAGCACGGGCTCCACGACTACTTCGTTCCTATCTTTTATGGCCATCTTGATGTTGTAATCTGCTATTTGTTTTGCCGTTGCCTTTGTCGCCCGCCTGACGAATTCGCCGATAGCATTAAATACAAGATATAACAATTATTATTTAATCTATTTCAGATACTGTCCTTCAAAATACTACCCTATGGACCCACAAAACCTTGACAAGTATGTGATAGGGGATGACTACCTGCCGACTTGGAAGGTTCCCTCGCTGGCGCACCCCTATTCTGCGCTAGGGATGTCCATGAAAGATGCTTTTGATATTTACGCGGTTGCAAAGGTATGAACGGCATTTCTGTGTGGTGCAAAGGGTTCGAACCCCGTCCCGGTAAACACAGTACGAATACTTATCTGGTACAAGTGCAAGCATTTCTTACATGCTTGTGATGACATCAAAGCTTGCAAGCCACAAACATATCGACCTAATACGAATAGGTATATATTTTTCATTCTACTGACTCTCCACAACCTAACGCTTCAAAAGATTATCCAGTGAAATCCCAAAAATATTTCCTTTAGTAATTATAAAAAAACAAAAATGAAAAGTTTAAAATATAAATGTAAACAATGCCACGGATTGATGTCTGTGAATATAAGCATTAAACCAAAAAAAAAATATTGCTGTAACAGCTGAAAAAATAAACAAATATCAATGTCCCCAACATTCACCCAAGAATCCCTGGAATCTGTAGAAACTCAAGTTTCCCAGAAAATATCAACATACGCGGAAAAAGCTTTTCACTAACTATACCTAGTACCAATTTTACCATAAACTTAATAATTATGTCACCGCGGTTCATTAAATGGACCATTAATTGTATGCAGCAAGTTTTACAAAAAAAATTACAGAAAATAAAAGATGCGAATTTTTATTTTCTACTTCTTTTCTACTTTTCAGTTATTGGAGTGTAACTCAAAAACCCTTTACCTGAATTAGATGAAATTTACACGGGATCACACGGGAACCACCAGCTTTCAGAATCATCAAAATCAGTTCACCCAGTCGAAAGATAAAAATAAAAACCGTCGAATCGAGAACCTCCTCTGTTTTTATTGTTGCAACAAGATAAATAGTTATTATTCGCATAAGTACTATGCATTTATCTGCCGGACGCAGTTAGATGTAGTAAATGTTATTAGAATTAAGTATTCCAAGTATTCATTCGGTTCGTATGTGCTATAAATAAAGTCATGGTAAAACTTTAAGCGTAGACCTTTATAAAATATTTCGTAAGGACAAGTACTACGATTCTTTGACAATGATACCTCTAAATTTAACAAATTATTATAACACGACGCGACGTTTCGAACATTTTTCAGTGAACATGGTCACGGGTAGCCTGAATGACAGTTGTCTGTTCTCAAAATCTATCCATCTTTCCATCCATTGGCTCAAACGTAAGAGTTTCCACTAAACTAAAGAGATTTTGAGTTCGACAATAACATTTAAGCGATTCTCGGTGACGCATTTACTATACTATACATTTTATTATGAAAACTAACGTGGTTTGTACACATTTTTAATATGAACAACGGGAATTACTCACGTAAAAAAGTCAGATCTTTCCGACTATAGTTTCAACCACATCCGGTGGTCTTTTTCAAGGAGAGTGCTTATACTATAACTATAGACGGAAAGATCTGACTTTTACGTGAGTAAATCTCGTTTTTCATATTAAAAATATATACTATACATGTACTATAATATACATTTATATAATCTCATTCGGTAATATTCTAATTATGAAATGAAATACAGACTTTTATTGGCATATTTTATTTACATACTTCTTTAAGAAAATAAAAAAATTAAATTAAAGCATTATTCTCCTAACAAAACAATGCTTTAAAACATTTTTTTAATTATTAAAGTACAATGTGTCCCGACCAAGGAGGTTTCAATTCAATTTAAGTACACATTATCTGTAGTGAGCGCGCCGCGCGCGCAACGCTCTGGTTCCGAGCCAATAGACCAATAACAGACTTTTTCCACTGATATTGGCAAAATTGTGGTTACGCCGCACAAGCCATACAAACAAGAAGAAGAAGAAGACTTTTTCCATTTTGACGCTATTTCGTACATACGAATTTGAGTAATATTTTGTTGGATAAAACTTTAGTAACAAAAATGTCATGAGATTAAATAAAGTAGTGTATGCAACTGCACATAATTAGGTATTCAAACACTCGTGTAATCTTATTTTGAAACTCGTCTGTGGCTCGTTTCAAAAAACTAAACTCATGTTTTAATACCCTCTATTATATGATAGTTGCATAAACTACTATTACTTTACATACATATTTGTATTTTTTGTATAGTAACTGCGTCACTGAAACCAAACCACCAAAAAATAAGAAAAATATATATCTAAAAAGTATTAGTGCGGTCTAATCGCTAAGAGCGATGTGGCTCTCTTCCAGACAACCTTTAATATATACATTACAATACCTTTACTATATCATGTACATTTGATTTATTTATTTACTTACAAAACAAAAGAATGCTTACATTAAGTATATGCCCTGGATAACCGCGCTTTCTTCGTATTCAACAATTGATTTTCTTGGTCCAACCTCAAACCAAACACTCATTGGCGTAGTGTTGCTTAACAACGCCATCTATTGTCAAGTAGCTTTAGTGTCGCTGTGTCGATTTTTCATTGCCTGAAAACACGGGTAAACGAAGTTTTCTAAAAATGAAACCTAGCTAGATCGATTTATCGACTCCGAAACCCCCTGCATACCAAATTTCACGAAAATTTGGCTGAGCTGATTACGAGATCCAGATTTATATATAAAGAATTCGTTTAAAGTATTAAATGTACATTTCATTAATTGGTTTATTTAAAGAACAATAGAATTCTTACATTAAATAGATAATATAAATTTAAGTATTACTTAATATCTCTCTATCTTCATGTACGACAGAAACATGAACTAAGTGTTCCCATGGCCATATCCTTGAATATCATACTACGTCCTAACATAATAAATCTTTTTTTACTGCGAAGAAACAAATCATACTTATGTAATTTTCATAAGAAGGTATTAACCCTCATGATAAGGCGCTGTGTAGGTGTACTGTAGCCTGTAGGCTATCCAAATAAATGTCTTATTAGCAGTCTACGCGTGGGCGAATGTTTCTAATTTGTAAATGAAGGTGACACCATTCCTTATACCTAAAAGTGTGTTATATCCCAAAAAAAAAGTTAGTAAACATGTGTTATATCCCACTAATAGGTATTATAAATGTGAAAGTTTGGATGGATGGAAGGATAAATGGATGTTTGTTACTCAAAAATGGCAGAACGGCTGAACGGATCTAGATGAAATTTGGCAAAGAGATAGATTATAGTTTGGAATAGCATATAGGGTACTTTTCATCATCATCCATCACAACGCGGGTGAAAAAGCCTAATATACTTGGGCACAGCATAGACTAAATAACAAATATAAATAAATGATCTCCGCCTGAGATCGTAATGATGACAGTTCTGTCAAAAGTTTGTGTCAGTAATTTCTGATAGTTTAGTTAAAAGCACGTTATCATTTTGACAGCTCGATACACTAGCGCTACGTTCCGGGAAGCGCCGAAAACACTCGCGGCGTTCGTTACGTCATCAATGACGTCACCGAAAACGCTCACGCCGCGCTCACAACGCTCGTGGTTCGAAGGTGGGTTACTACGTGATCATTGCTAGCTGTCACTATCAACCAAAGGGAACGGCAAACCGGGCGCGACAGTTGTGAACGTTGAGGGCGCTTGCCGGAACGTAGCCTAGACGTGCTCGATGACAGTCAAGGGTGATGAAATGTAATGACAGTTATTTTCCATTGTGATTAATTTAATATTTGTATGTACGTAGGCACCGTATTTTATTATGATTGTTTACTGATTGATTTACTAAGTATTTAAATTAACTAATTTTATTATAGCAATTGCGTTTGACCATGTAAATATTTTATGACATTTTGGTATATATAGATAAATAATGGCCTTGGAGAAGATAATAAGTAGATAAAGATAATACTAGATACCCGAAGTACTAATCCTGGCGCAGACGAAGTCGCGGGCACTAGCTAACACTGCAATAAAGTATACGCAGACCCATTGCCAGCCAAGATAGTTTTATTAAGTAGATAGAAGACACTTAATTGAGACACCACATTAATACTTAATATTAGAAATAACAATGCTAAAAACTAGGTTTAACAATTGGTCTTATCGCTCAGAGCGATCTCTTCCAAACAATAAGTACAAAATCAGTAAATACATAAATACTATAATAAATAAACTGATAATATTATACAAATATATACAAAAATAGCATACTTTTAAATAAATACGTAAATTACGTAAAATTACAATAAATTCTATATAAATACAAATAAAATGTATAAAAGGAAACACGTGACGGGTATATATATAGTCTAGGAAATGTTCATTACATGTCAACGAAATAAAGAAAAAGAAAAAGTGCCTAAAACGTTTAGAGATATAAAATCATGATAGATAAGTTTGTATGTAATACCTACATATTATAATACAATTACGGGCGGTTTCAACAATCTCTCCACAGACGTTCTTAGTCCTTACTACGGATGGAATTTGACATAACTTCCGTACAGCCGTGCGATTCTCTAAGAGCAAACATCGTTGCGTGTCGAGTTTTGGCGCGAACGCGGAAAAGTCAACGTTTTTGCATTGTATTATTTATCAAAACTTATGCTTTTTTTCAGTGTTAATGTTTAAAATTGGTGGCGTTTTACTCATTAAGTGCTGTTGTACGTGCATGAGTGTGGGCAAGTGATATAATGTGGTGAAACGTGTTTTTCCGTGTTGTTTCCAAAACTCCATAGAAGCTGATGGTAAAGTTGCCACCACTTTACTAAAGCATGACTAAGACTGACTGGACCATGACTGACTGACATTTTGGACTCTGACTGACTACGACTAATATCACCAGAATATTCTACTAAAACTTTGTAATATAAATAACTTGACACTGGCAAATACACGAGAAGTGCGGGACCATAACCCTCTAAGGAGGGAAAATGAAAAAAAAAACATCGTTGCGTCTTTGACAACATCCGTGAAACAAATGACGAGATGACAAGAAACGTTGGAAATCAACCTTATGTACAAGGGCGATATATCATTAATTATTTGACATCTGTGAGCTCGTCGACGAGCACATCGACGAGCACATCGACGAATCATTAAAGAATCGCACGGCAGATAAATAGCACAGTAATATATAGATCCCATCAAAAACAAAACTTTTGAAAAAAACCAAGTCTCGCCCAGTTACTGCTCTACCGGAAAAAGTTTTGAGTTCCATGTAAAACCAAGTCGGTTAATTTTTCAGTCCCTATTTAAGGGACCTTCTTTCCTAAGTTATTACGTAATTAGCTAACCTAACATCTTTTAATAAGCATATCAATATTAAACATCTTTTATGTTTTAAATATAATATATTAACTTGGCAATTGGTGCTTAAAGGATGTTTGAACGTTGTAGAAATAACTGTTTTTAAATATATATTTTTTAAATTTAATCACATACTTAACTTGCACTGTAGGATGACACAGTGAGAGACAGTGCTGTTGCAAGTTCCTGATTTCATGGTTTAAGATATTCTTAGACAGACAGATGAAACAAATCCACACTGGAGTAATTATTGCTTTATACACTAAAAGCTTTAAGCTGATGGGTGTAAATTGTTTCTATGCACTTATATAAAATGATTGTCCAGTCTATTTTTAAAAGAGTACGCTGAGGGGGCACTAATCACAGTCTGCGGTAATTCATTCCAGTTTTTCACTACACGTTTAGGTAAAGTGTTTTTTATGTTGTTTATTATTTATTGAATGTTAGCGCCGCGCAACAAAGTACCGAAATTTACGTGCGGGACGTGAAGTAGCTGCGTGTGGCGCGTTCGAAGTCGTGGTGCTTGAAAGGCTTGACAAAATAATACGATAATTCAATTATTTTACTATTACTACGGTTCTGTCGGTGACTTGGTTCGCCTGAAATAAAGGTATCAGGATCTCTCGTGGATTCCTCCTCGAAACGGGATCAAAAGTAGGTACAGTACAGTGTGTGTATAAATCCTAACTATAAGCTACTTACATATCTTTTTTCCAAATGTCATCCCAAACCTTTGAACCATATCAGTGTCTAAAACAAAAAAATAGAAAAAAAATGTTAAACTTTGTGAAGGAGTTTAACATTTTTTCACATCACAAAACATAGAAACTTGTAACTTTCTGAGTTCTGCCCTTAATTTCAACTTTAATACCTCGTTACTTGCGTCTCCGGTGGTACAAGAGTATTATTATTTTATATTATTATTTAAGTATTATTATTAAATTTATTATTAGTACAAGTACATTATTAATAAATTTGTATACACCCGACACAAAAAAAATTAAAATAGTCAAAATTTTAATTGCATTTTTATAAATGTTATCATTTGTGTGAAAAAATATATTGAAACATGAATCCTGCTACGGCTTAGCAGATTCTGGATCTTTGGTATTTTTCTTATATTATTAATAAACGATATAAGGACGAGGTCCACCTGATACCAAGTGATCTCCTGATGAACCTCTGCCTAGAACAGATGCAGTTCCTCACAAGTGACGTACTGCACTGCGTAACCCGGAGATATTAAGTTGCTAAGTCTCATGTGCCTGTAATTTCAACGGCAACCTAAGATTTTCAACTCTCTGCCGGCAACCATATTTTCAAACTAAAACGCAGTATGGCGAACATAACTGAGCCACGGTAGAAAAAGTTTGGTGGCAGAACGAACTCATTCACAAAGAGTTCTACTGCTCTTAATATAGGTACTTTTATATGTACAACTACAGTCCAATGAGAAATTATATTTTGGCATAATTCGGCGACATAAGTGACTCACAAAAGGCTAGAACAATATGTGAGGATCCTTTGAGTATCCTTTAAGCTAACACAACATTCATACCCTTTGCGGGCAGAAAACTTGACCTCTTTACCTTTTCAGTACAGCACGAGCTGCGTGGGCGTTGATGACGGCACATAGCTTTCAACGGAACAATAGCTCCTAGATAGGCATGGCTAAATTATTTACCTACTACGAGTATAATAGGTTTTTCAATAATAATATGACTATATACCTAAATAATGCAAAACATTTATATTGCTTTATAAATGAAATATACGTACCTATGAAACGCTCGCAACGGAGCTTGACTTGGATATTATAGCCCAGCCGAATTAACTCATAAAAGGTTTTATAAATATATTTTTACCGGGTTTGCCACCCCGAAAAAAATATAAGTAGAATTAGTTTTCGTTAGGGAAGGTCACTGGCAGTTATTTTGTTTTGTGTGCGTTTTGTATTCATCTTAATTTTAAGTGTAAATTCTTGACAAGAACCAAAATCGTAGGACATTTAATTTCAAACAACTTTGGTTGTAACAATTTTTCGTGTAAAATTGAAAATAAACGTGATAACGGAATGATTGCATTTTACCCTCACCTCTTCTCGGGTATAAATTAAAAATATAAAATCTCGATCTGATGAAAAAAAATATGGGAATCAACATTCTATAAAACTTAATTTTAAACAACTTTGTTTACACCATTTTTTATGTAAAATTGACAATAAACGAGTTGTTAATACAAACAAAAATGCATCCCCTGTTTTGGGTATAAATCGGAAAATATCGATCCTAGGACACAAATGATACGAAACAAAACTGAAGGATATTTAATTCTAAGTAGAATTAATTTTCGTTGGGGAAGGTCACTGGCAGTTATTTTGTTTTGTGTGCGTTTTGTAATCATCTTAATTTTAAGTGTAAATTCTTGACAAGAACCAAAACCGTAGGACATTTAATTTCAAACAACTTTGGTTGTAACAATTTTTCGTGTAAAATTGAAAATAAACGTGATAACGGAATGATTGCATTTTACCCCCACCTCATCTCGGGTATAAATAATAAATCTCGATCTGCCGAAAAAATAATATGGGAACCAAAATTGTAGAATAGTTAATTTTAAACAACTTTGTTTACACCATTTTTTATGTAAAATTGACAATAAACGAGTTGTTAATACAAACAAAAATGCATCCCCTGTTTTGGGTATAAATCGGAAAATATCGATCCTAGGACACAAATGATACGAAACAAAACTGAAGGATATTTAATTCTAAGTAGAATTAATTTTCGTTGGGGAAGGTCACTGGCAGTTATTTTGTTTTGTGTGCGTTTTGTAATCATCTTAATTTTAAGTGTAAATTCTTGACAAGAACCAAAACCGTAGGACATTTAATTTCAAACAACTTTGGTTGTAACAATTTTTCGTGTAAAATTGAAAATAAACGTGATAACGGAATGATTGCATTTTACCCCCACCTCATCTCGGGTATAAATAATAAATCTCGATCTGCCGAAAAAATAATATGGGAACCAAAATTGTAGAATAGTTAATTTTAAACAACTTTGTTTACACCATTTTTTATGTAAAATTGACAATAAACGAGTTGTTAATACAAACAAAAATGCATCCCCTGTTTTGGGTATAAATCGGAAAATATCGATCCTAGGACACAAATGATACGAAACAAAACTGAAGGATATTTAATTCTAAACAACTTTTGTGACTATTTTTCGTGTAAAAAAGAGTGTATAAAAGAGTTATTCAATAAACAAAATAACTCTTAAAATCAAGATGGCGATTGACGCAACGGATCGATTAGCACGCAAAACAAAATGTAGATTGCCAGTGACCTTTGCAACGGATTCTAAAAAAATGTTACTTATAAGTTTAACCAGGTCAAATCCTAATTCGACTGAGCTATTAACCGTTCAACAAGCTAAGCGACGCTTGCTGCGGACAGGAGTTGGATGGGTGACCCCTAGAGGCATTATTCAACAGAGCGCTTCCGTGTTTCGGAAGCCACGTTACGCCGTCAATCCCGGTTGTTTATATTAGGAAAACAGTCGTTAGGCTATGTCGAAGGTCTTCGGGTGGCCTGAAGACTTCGACCTGGGTTGACCACTAGCCTATACCCCAAGCAGAGCTGAGAGGAAGGCTCAAATCTCAGCAGTGGGGGCATATTTTTTTATAATGGTTCATCAAAGTAACTCCCTCTCGCCTGATGGAAAGCGAAGATGGAATCAAGAACCAACGACCATTAGTGCAGCCGTAAGCTGCACTAATCGCCACCCTGATGACCTGAGAGATGGTTTTTCACGCCCCGCTTGACCTTGACTTGCAAGACCAAGGTCATAGCTGCAAGGAAATACGTACGCCGGCAGAGCATTCCACAATTTACTTACACGATACTAGGTAGGAACTGACAAACTTTTTGGTTCGATAATGGGCTGATTATTCCTACTAATTTTTATTTTATTTTATTTTTATTTATTATACATCACAAAGAAATACACATCAGTTTGAATGATACCGTCTTAAAATCTATGTAAGATTTGTCTAGACAGTAGTGTTCTCGAATACATAAATATAGCAAGTAAATACCTATAGTCATTACACAAAACAAATATTATATACTTTTGCGTTTATAATATTAGTAGGAAGAGTGTAAGAGCTAAGGTAAAACGGTGAAACATTTTTTTTACAAAAAAAATGCAACCGACTTCAACACTAAAAATAGTGAATTAATTTACACTTTTTAGTGTGTCATTTTACTTTTATATAATTTGTTATTTACTTTTAAGTTACTTTTTTAAATTAAATTAACAACCGAGCAATAAAAAAAGGTGTCAACTCGTAAAATATCAATTTAATTTCACAATTTTGAAACCACTAACGCCTGCTTAGCGAGACCAAACCAATCATTGTAATTTTAGAGATGTCGCTCTGTTCCCATATGACAGTTTAACCCTTTGCGTCCCAGAGACGTGTATATGTGTCAGTTTCATTCATAAATCTTTTGTTTTAATTATCAAGGTATAGCAAGGATTAAATCAGTTTTAGTCAAAATTCGAGTCACTCGGACTGTGAGCCTCGATGGCCTAGTTGTCATAGCGTCTGACACGGATTGTTAAGTCGCGGGTTTGAATCCCGTTTGAGGATGAATATTTTACTCTCTAAAATTGTAATCTACTTAATATTTATTTTAAACTAGTATCCGTTCGCGACTTCATTCGCGTGGAATAAGGTTAAGTCAATACCTTGGGTACCTCACCTTGGGTGGGGACTCCCCGTGGAATCGGGATAAAAAGCACAAAATATTATTATAACCTTATCTGTTAATCCCGGGTACAAACCATCTCCACTCCAAATTTCATTCAAATCCGTTCAGCCGTTTTTCCGTGATTGTCTATCAAACATCCATACATCCAAACAATATAATTTATCATATTAGTTTGATTTAAGTTATTGTATTCCGAATTGTAACGACATAGGTTGAGTATATAGTTACCTACTACTTGCGCCCGCGGTTTCACCCGCGTAGTGATGGATGATAATGAAAACAAAAAATCAGTCTCATCTATCTAAAAACCAAATTTCATCCAAATCCGTTCAGCCGTTCTGGCGCGATTGAGGGACAAACCTCCAGCCGTCTAAACATTCGCACTTATAATATTAGTAAGATTTCATAACGTATTTTTTCGGTTTTAGGGTAAAGATACCACCAAAATGTGGAATGAAGTACAGAACGCCATCGTCGAAGTGTTTCTGAAGAAAATACACCATCTGAGAGAGGGAGTAAGTACGTTTTTTTATTATGATCTGTGGGCCGAGCATGAAAATCTGTTTATGTGTAAATGTTATCGCATCGTTAACGTATTTAGTACAAACTGTCATTTATCTAGTACGATAGTGGCACAGATAACTTATAGTTTGTACTGAATACGTAAATCATACGAAAAATGTACACTTGAGCAGATTTTCGTGCTCGGCCCACTAAACTAGAGCAGTAATGCTCACACACTACGAGTCCTCACTTACTCCGTGAGAGCAGTTAAAGAATATTCCTGCCGTCGTCGGGATGCGAATCATAAGAGGCATTGAATGTTAGAGGGAGGTATCTTGTGCAACAAACCGTCTTCGTCGGTACCACCGCAATGCCAGATGTTCTACTGTGAAGCAATATTGCGCAATCATTACTGTGTTAGCGTGTGAAGGGCGCTGTAGCAAGTGAAATTACTGGGCGAAATAGACTCTAAAACGAATGTCTCGGTGACGAGCTCTGGTTCAGTACAAACACAAAGCTCTGGGTGGCACTGCAACTGTCATGGGCAGGCGTACTGCTTACCATCAGGCGCACAATTTGCCCGTCTCTTTATTACGTTTTTAAAACTATACTAACACAAGGCAGAAATATATAATATCTACTAGTATAGGTCTGCGAACACCTCGCGAGCAAGCAGTCTATCAGCGGTAATTTTTCGCAGTACTTAGCAATCTATTATCTCGGAAACCACTTGATCAATTATGTACATATTCGAAATTCCTCTGAGTCAGGTACCTAATATTAGTACCAAATTTTATCAAAATCGGTCGGTAAATAGCGCTGCAGCAAACTTCGCCACTTTACAAAAATATATTGAATAGTAAAAATGCATGCCTACCAAGTTACGTCAAAGTTACGAGAAAACCAATCTGTACAGGAAGTCCAACATACAACCTAACAAACATATATAGAAAAGATAGAAAACACTTTATTGAAACACCACATTAATCCCTTAATATTAAAAAGTACAATTCTTAAACCTAGGTGTATACCAATGGGCGCTCATTATCGCTCAGAGCGTACAATATACGGACACTGATAAAAGTCAATTTGGCCAGTTAAATAAAAGACGCTTCGCTCGTTTGGACAATCTATGTACATAAAAATGAACCCCTATTTCTCCTGGTCTTGCCATACGGGTTTAAAGAACTTTTATTTCTCATAAAGAACAAGGTTCACTTAAAATGAGATTTAACACTAAAACTTATAACTAATTAAAGTGATTAGTCAAGTATAACATATTTGTTCAGCAATCTTAAGTTATTTCATTATAAATATATTTTTTAAGTTTACTTTTAAAAACAGAAATTTTACAATCATTAATATCGTTAGGTAACTTATTATAAAATGCTGCACCCTCATACAGAATATTATGTTTACCATACATGGTTCTGTGTGCTTGTAATTTTAATTTGTTCATATTTCTTAAATTATATTGAAATGTTCTATTAGTAAATTTAATTTCTGTATTTATTTTTGCAATAGTACTTTTTTGATCAAAACGCATGTAGTATAAATGTATAATTGTTTTAAATTAAATATTTTTGTTTCTTTATACAAGGTACTAGATGTGGTTAGACGGTCATAATTAAAAAGAGTTTTAATTAACTTATTTTGCGATATTTGAAGACGTTTTATATGAGTCTGTGCAGCCCCATATTTCGACAAGATATTCCAGGTGTGATTTTACTAAAGAGTTATATATTGTCATGCGGGCTATACTTAACTTGAAAACGGCTTTAGCGATTTCATTCATCATTTTTGAAATGTTTAATACGCGAACGAAGTCGCGGGCACTCGCTAGTAATAATATAATAATAACTGCGATGTTACATGACAGAACAAAGTACCCTTATATCAATTCCAGCTCAAAAATTACGCGTCCCAAGACAACTTCTTCGAAATGATGCGAGTAGACCTGATCGTAGACGAAGACCTGAACGTGTACCTGCTGGAAGCGAACATGTCTCCAAACCTCAGCTCTGCGCATTTCCCTCCGAACCAGCTTCTATACGAACAAGTGCTCTATAATCTATTTTCGATAACTGGCATCGCTAACGAGCTCATCGAAAGGTGAGTTTTTGGGGCGTTATTATTTGGACTATAATGACTTTGGGCTATAATTGCTGTCTATAACTTCTTTTTCCTACCGTTATTCTGCTTAAAATATTTATATTTCACTTCAAACAAAAACTAAAATTCTTTCTTATCAAAAACTAACACATGTGTTTTTAAGAGAATATCGGGGATTTCGCGCACGATTATTATCAAAACATAATTTTAATTTGACTGGCCTTGAAGTTTCGCACGAGTTGCATCGACTGTGGTCACGAGTAGAGTAGACTGGAGTAGTGGGTGTTCTTTATTCAACTACCCACATTTGATGTTAGCTGTGTTAGTGTCTTACGTTATGGGCGGTATATTGAACCCTGAGCATAACGGGGACTCTTGGGTTCTCTTGAGTGGAATCGAGGGAGTTATGTATAGACCTGAGTGAAGCGAGAGATTTAAGCCGCCAAAGACGAAGACAGGCTTTATCCTCGAGGTGCATACTCTATCATTTTCATACCGCGAGACAATAAAAACTCAGAGCTTTAAAATAGCAGTTATTTAGTTAACAGTTAATAGTTAATATTCAAATTGGGCACATTTGTCCCGTTATAGAGGGACAGGGTAATATCTTTCGAAGGAACATCTTATGGAAAACACTGTTTTAGACTTTCGCGGTTGTTAACTAAGTTATAATTAGTACTCACGAGATGTAGACTACGATTTTGTATTATATTTGTATATGTACGATATTTCGGCACAGTTACATGCACCACGTTGAAAATAATAATAGGTATATTATGAAAGTTGATTAACACAAAAGTTACTCTATGATTAACACCAAACACCAGATCGCAGGGCCTCGGCGCCGTTCCGAACCTCAGGGTAAAGCACTCGGTTGTTCTAACTCGAGCGTTCCGAACCTCGGAGCGTCGCAACTATTTGACCATCAAAATCGATCGGTAAAAGGTTGCAACCCGCATCTGACATAACTTTAACCAATCAGGATACAACAAATTTCTTCTTCTTCTCTCGTCTCAAAGAAAGTAAGGCAAGGATCAAGTGATCTGTCAATGTCGAATTTGTCAAAGTCTATTTGAGGTTAGAAAACAACCGTACCGTTCCGTACCTCAGAGCGAGTTAGAAAACAACTAAACAACCGCGCTCTGAGGTACGGAACGAACCCCAGCACGTAACTTCAAGCACAAGCTATCTGTATTCCGAATTTCAATCAGTTAAACCGTTCCAAATTGAACAAGTAACAACATACATGTTCACTCACATACATCTTCACTTGCAAACTTCAGCATTTATAATATTGTAAATAATAATTATTGAACGTGTAAAGCGTGATGCGAAATTATGTCCGTTTGGATAGATGGATGGAAGACGGTTTGTTTCTCTTTCCCGCCAAAACTACTGAGCAGATTTGGCTGAACTTTCTCAGCCTGTAGACCAGCAGGGTCTATGTATCACAGTTGCTAACATATGTTGACAGAAATCTAAAAAATAGCGGCTCTATGTCAGTTTTGTCAGCTCCAGGCATCAACAAATTAGTAGGTATCATTTCTGCTGACTGGAGTTCTCTAAACTGTTATTTTTTTGGAGCAAGTGCCACAAAAAAGTGGAATTTTTCTTAGATTTCAATCAACATTTGATTTTATCTGAGAAACGTATAAACTTTGTACAAAAAAATTTAAAAAAAAATTGAACCAAATTCTACACTAAAAAGTTTGAAATAATTTGTTGGACATGATAGTTCGAAAGCACCTATTATCACAATATTGCGTGCATGGTACCGACTTCGATAAGTTATTTCACACTTTTTAGTGTTGAAGTTGGTTCTATTAGTTGATTAAAAAAAAATATCACCCTTTTTAGTGACCATGCTACTTACGTGATACACCGTACAATGATGATATCATCGAGATAAGTCAACACTTTTCAGTTTTTTGTAGTGTAACTCAAAAACCATGGGACCACCACGGATGGATGGGACGACTCTATCAAACAAAAAATAAACATCAAAATCGGTTCGTAAACGACGAAGTTATCCGCGAACACACATTAAATGTAAAAAACAAGTACAGTTTGAAAAATTGAGTACCGACTTCCATTCTATTCAGTTATTGGAGTGTAACTCAAAAACTACTTGACCGAATTTTATGAAATTTGAATGGGACCACACGGGAAGGACTAGCTTAATTTCAAACAAAAAAAATTGAGAATCAGTTAATCCTATCGAAAGTTATGAGGTAACAAACATAAAAAAAAGATACAGTCGAATTGAGAAACCTCCTTTTTTGAAGTCGGTTAAAAAATATCAGATCGTAATTACAGCTTGGTGCCGCGGGCATAGGTAGTAGATAAATACCTACATACATAACCCATTTCATGGCAGTTTGATAAATTACTAAGAACTAATGTGTCAACTCTGTCATCTGTGTCTCAAGTGATGTGTCTCTAAGGATGCTGTAGCAAGTGAAATTACATGACGAATTAAACATCATATTTGTAGATCAAATCGAATCAAATCAAATAATTTATTTGCTAGAACACATGTACAAAGTCGAGATCTTATAATATACACAATGTATTCTGCAAATTTTCTATATCTAATACTGTCTATACCTATCTTCAAAAAAAATGAACACAATAATGCCGAAATTCATGTACATTATAAAAACAATTCGAAATAAGCCAATCTGATAGTTTAATTTTAAACAGATTTCCATCCAAGGTCTTAATTTTATCTGGTAAATAATTACGAGTATATAGATTATGCACATATTGTACACATTCCTTGATTAAACAGATGCATCTCGATGAGCACAGTGCAGCATCTATTACACCTTATAAAGCCAGAGTCTCACTCCAACTGTCATGGTCACGCGTGACGCTTACCAACAGGCAAACCATGCTCTTCACGTAACTAACTTAGTATTTCCTAATATATAAAAGTAACTTGTAATACCTTCCAACGAATCCGTTCCGTGTTGACCAAGTTTAAGGCATGGGGGCAACCTAATTCTGCTTACCGCGGCAAGCGGAAGGCAATGTTTTGTAAGCAAACCGTCTTGGAGAGCAGTTAAATTTTTACGAGTAGATATTAGATCAGCCCGGTTGCCCTACTAAAGAAAATATTGCACAATCAGTAGTTTATTTCCTACAAATATTATTTAGTAGCATTATGCTATATTAGTGCATTTTTAAGTGAAAACTTCTTTAAGCGCGATGTGCACTTTTTGGGTGAACAAAAATCAAGGAACTCGCGTTATCGTCACTGTCTCCGAGCGCTTTGTCATAGATAATGTAGTTTTGAAGTGAAAACTTATTTAGACGCGATAATGGTTTCCATCACTACCTATTGTAGTTGTGTGGCTTAAAAATAATTCGAATATTTTTCACTGCTATCGGCAATCCCCAAAGACTGCCGCGCACTAAGGCCCCGCATGTTGTTTTTATGCAAGAATAACTGCTGGGTAACTTACGATTTGTATATCTTCGTCGTATAAGTTTAGTTTGGAACCTTTACAATTTTTATAACCAGAGAGTATGGGCCATGCCAGCATGCGAGCCCATACTGCCTATAGATCTAGTGGCGTAGTTTTCGAAATCTCTGAAATGGGATATGGTCTAACAACAGTTGCCTTATGAGGAGACGCAAACATTTGGTACCACAGGGTACCACTGACTATAGTATGAATATGTTAAATATAAAAATATGGATATGATCTACGAAGAAATAATGTCAGGAAGCATAACTCAGAACAAATTCCACACAAAAAGTGGTTCTTCAAACCAAAACGACGTATGATTCCAAAACGAATTACATCCGAGGTTACAAATAGACCGTGTTCGGTGATTGGTTTAAACAGAAGGAAAGCAGGGATTGATCCACGCGCGTGCTGCAACGTCTACTATAACAGCTGAGTCATAGCGGCGTGAACGGCGTGTTATTGATTTAGTACGACTTTTATTGGGTCATTTTTTTAAGGCAGTTACTCTTCCTGATAATATTTCTTCGTAGATGGTTACTTATGTATGAATTGAGATCTATGTCTAAACCATGATAATGTGAAATTTCATACATACTTACATAGTTCCTATACGGACATACAAAATGCTGACCGATGGCCGTCTTATAGTACTGATCTAGTACGTCTTTTTCAGCGGCCACACGACCAAAGACATGGTATCTTCGCAGAAGAATATAGCAGTATTCGGCCAGGAATGCAGCACCTTGTGCAAAGACCACTGCGAAGAACCGGAGCTGTGCAAACTTTGCAGGCCCTGCATTGATAGAAGAGTGAAAAGCAGTCTTTTAAGAGCCCACAAGGAGTTCCTGCATAGAGGAGACTTTAGAAGACTATTTCCACCCCAAATGGTAAGTAGGTAGGTAGGTAGGTACCTACATTAGATCTACATAGAAGAAGTACTTACATTAGATTAGATAGTAAGTAAATTCAAATCTGAACCTTTTAAGGATTATATGCCATTCCTCAAGTAAAATAACTCAATATTTATAGTCGCATCAAGGGAGCTTTTTATTCAGAACATTTCATATATTTTACACTGTGCTTATATTGGTGCACCGTTTCACTAACACATGGGTTAATAATAATCCGTTATTAACCATCCATCCATTATTATCCATGAAAAAGCTCGAGGAACACAAAACTCGTTAGGAACAATAACAATATCAATTACATTTTTTTTTTGGTTTTCCCGCGGCCTCCCAAAAGAGCACTTGATGATGACATCTGTCAGTCTACAATATTTAAGTTTGACATCGCTGACGTGCTATTTTCACTGTAGTTTCCGTGAGAACTAACTGGGCAAATTGACTTTCATCTGTCCGTATATTTGTTAGGTTGTATGTTGGTCTTCTGGTCGCTTTTTTCAACCAATCTTAACGAAATTTGGTATGCATGTTCTACTACTATTTAATACCGTTTTGAGTGTACATTTTGTGGTTTTTGAGTGTGTGATGATTTCAAAAATACCGGCCCATACTATACGTGGTACATATAAAGAATAATAGTAATAAATAAATAAGTATGGCGAAGGCGAACGGCCGCGGTCTCTCCTCAAAATCTGGTTGAACATCCTAAACTCAAAAAATATGTTTTCTATTCCTCCATCCAACGATCATGTCGAAAGAATATTTTCGTTTTATAGTAGGTACCTAATATTTAGACAAAAATCTGAAATTTTAATAAATAAGTAGGAATTGTGAAAGCAAAGCTCCAGATTAGAGCAAACTTTGACATGCGCAGACTTTTACAAGCTTATCATGCAGAACGAACAAGCTCTGAAGGCTGGCTATAGTCGTAAACAAAATGTAAGTGTAAAAAAAACGAATTATATACCCTTGCTACTTACGGGGTCGATTATTATTCACCGTCAATAAGGATATCAAGATCGAGAGGCGAAACACTTTTCAGTTATTGGAGTGTTACTCAAGAACCGCTTGACTGAATTTGGTGAAATTTAAATGGTAGGTACCACCTCGGAAGTATACCAACTCTGCCAAACTAAAAAAATATTAATATCGGACTACTCTGTAAAAAAATGCTATGCGTTATCATACATACAAAAAAAATACGCATCGACTTGAGGACCTCCTGCTTCTTTTTTTGAAAGCCGGTTAAAATACTATATCTCTTCGAGTTTTTTGACTGATTACAGGTAGAGATTATTGATTTTATTACGAATTATATTCCTATTCGTTTATGATTAATCTCAAATCAAAGTAATTTTACGTTAGAAAATTTTGTTCTGTTATAAAACAAAAGCACAGGTAGCAGCATAAGTGTAGGTATTTAAGTAAGTAGGTACATAGTTTTATGGTTTTATAAAGATTATAAACAAATAGAAGAATAGGTACATCACATTGTCGCGTATTTTTTACTCAATTCCTGTAATTTTACATCACTTTTACTGTAAAATTAGCACACAGGGTTGTGGATACCCTAATCAACCCTGTCATCGCAATTCACATCGTATACGTAGATACTTATTAGCAGGTAGGTATATAACTTATGTACACACATCAAAAAAAGTTTGTGATCACTAGTATAAGCTGATATCATTTTTTAATTGAATTTTATCCACAATTTATTAATAAAAGGTTTATATTCAATATAATATATCTTCTCCCCTGACTCGAACACATGCGGAGATCTTCCTGAGCATGCTGAGAGTCTAGTTATCCAGCATTTCTTGGGGTAACCTGTCCCATTCTCTAATAACAGCTTCCCTGAGCTCTGGCACTGTCTGGGGACGTGGCTGACGGTTCCAAACAGCTCGCTTAAGAGCATCCCACGCGTGCTCTATTGGGTTTAAGTCAGGCGAGCCGGCAGGCCAGTCTAACCTTGTGATGTCGTATTCTCGGAGAGCAGTAATCCAGCCTGGTGCAAGCAATTCCGAATGGCCTGAGTGCTAACTTCAAGCCCAGAGGCGGCCCGTACTTCTAATTTTACAAATAAATAATCTAAAAAGACGAAGAAATCTTAATATAATATACCGTAACAAAAAAAATTGATATTTCAAAGTGATCGCAAACTTTTTTAATGGGTGTAGGTATTTAACTAGGCCCCAGGCTGCACCTTGGCCGTTTCGCGAAATTCACACAATAAGGCTTAGTCATATAATTGCTTCTACTCCATACTATTGACAAATGGACGATTTGTCATGGAAGCTATATAGGCACAATAGGTTAGGTAGCCAGGGCAGCAGGGCTTATAGGTTACAGGTCAATAACTTTTACTTTATGCACTAACCATTGTGACGCGTCGTAAGGTCATATGAACACTTGCTTACTTATCTACTTCAAGTAGGCTTAGAAGTAAAAATAATAGCAGGGTAAATATGCCAAATAACCAGTAGGGGGTCGGCTTTGAAAATTCATAGGCGTGACTTAGTCATATGAAGCAATTTAGGTGTAGGTATTCTTCTGATAGGTAGGTACCTATGTGTATATGAATTTTTGATTTAACTATTTATATTGCGTTTTGTAGTAAAAAATATCAAGGTATTTTATTTTAGGTTGAATCATTAAAAATACTTAATTACGAATTTTCCTAAGCTCGGCCCTTATGTCCCTATGTATATTTCTGGTAGGTATTTTTATTCCGAAAGTTTTATTTTCGGCTCGACTTTGCTTGCGAATATCCGCTGAGTTTAGGAAATTGCCTTTTCTGTTGTATGGAACCAATAACTAAGGATTTTTGTAAATTTCGCCCCTAAGGGAAGAGGTAAGAGAAGCCGCTGGCAGGTCAGATAGCACGTAGACTAACAAAGGAAATGTAACGAAGATATCTTTGGATTAAACTAAATACACACTGTGATTTCATACTGCTATCTATAGAATTCTATAATACTATGGATCCATAATTAGACAATGTATTATATGCACTACAAAATCCCAAAATATGTACCCATTAAAAAAGTCTCAATTATGCACAATAAAAATTTTAATTTTAATAATAAAATCCAGTACATATTCGTTTTTTACACAAAATATAAAATATACAAAATCATGTATATCTTCTCACCCATATTTTTTGTGACATACAAACAAATAATACGTTACAGTTTATTACACAATAACGTATTTTTTATATTTTGTAGAGCAAACTTTGACGTTTGTTACTAAGAATTAATTTTTAAGCCGAATACGAATGCTGTGCACTTCACTTCCCTTCCGCCACGGGATGGCGGAAGGAGGTATGTGGTGCTCAGACCCACTAAAAAGGATTTCAGGTTAAAATTCTTCTTCGTATTTCAAATCGTTTAGTTTGATGGCATTATTTTGTAATAAGGCTGCAGCGCGGGGCGCATGGCACGTGTAGGTGACGTCATATCTACATGCTTTTAACGTCAAGGGGACGCCAAGTTTTCACGTTCTGTTGACGTCATGGTTTTTACGTCTGGTTAGACCTATGGTAAGACGTCTAGGGGACGCAGTATTAAAGACGTCTTTGAATAACGTCTACTAGACGTTATTTCATGCCGTCATAAAGATGTGACATTCGAACTTCACTATTTGTACGATAGAGACGTCACACAATGACGTCCGCTACGTCGGTCAAGACTGTCATATGACGTCGTTGGGACGCGTTTGTGCTACCTGGGGCGGGGATTCCTAAACCCGGGTCAACCGCTGGGACGAGATGGTGAATGCTAGCGTGACCCCATCTCGCCCCACCTTGGCGGAGGACTGCTCATGGGGCGGTTTTAGTGGTCCCAACGATTGCGGTTAATTTTGGTTTCAAATTTCATCAAGTTGGGCCAAACATTTTCATTCGCATTGTAACTAAGGAGGTATTTAGGCCTCATACAATTTACGTTTAAAGCACCATCACTTTCACTTCGCAGAATTCAATTGGAGTAGGTCATAGTCCAAAACATACATGATTTGCGAATCTATACAAAACGTTTTGCTGTTCAAAACGGATCGACCATACCGACTAAACCACCACACGGTGTTTCTCCGGCGCCCTAATATCGCGGTAACACCGCACGTGCCATTTCGAGGTCTTTAAAAGGTGACGAACACCCCCGTAACCATCACCGGGACCTCTGTTATGGGGTATGGAGGAGGGCTTGGTACGCCCTCCTCTTACGCCCGGCTCTCCGGTGCGGATCGGAAGAGTAGAGGTGATCTCTCTCTCCCTCTCTGCAGCCTCCTTCTGCGACACGACCCGTTCGCAGAATTCTAGCACCGCGTTCCACGACCAGTCGCCACCATGGCTTTAACCAATGATAGAAGCGAGATGTCATCCCCCACCACTCCGATGAGGTCACAGCGCTCACTCTCCCAAGCTGGGCACTCCTCGAGCGTAAGCTGCGTCGTATCCTCATCACAGCTGCAATGATGGCACTCTGGTGTCGGTTCCCTTCCAGCGATGCGACACAGGTACTTCTCAAAGCACCCGTGGCCCGTAAGGACTTGCACCAACCGGAAGGTAAGTGTCCCGTGTTCCCTGTTCAACCAATCCTGGACAACGGGTTGGACATCCTCAACAGTCCAGAGGTCAGCCCTAGGTTGGGCAAGCCGCTCCCTCCACCAATTACAACGCCTGCACCTCTCTTGACGGAGCGATCTCCCCTCGGATTCGGTGCTGCGACCGCCACTCGTACACACACGCGTAGACTTCAAACCTCCAAATCCCAGGAGGGAAACCCCACCAATACACACGCCGCCTCGTAGGAGGTGGTGTGCGGTACCCACGTATGACCCCACCGGCCATCACTCTCTGAGATCTCAGCAGAGCGATGGTTGACCCCGTCAGGGCATATTCTAACCCACCTATCTACGAGTAAACTACGAGTATGTTGGTAGGTATTTACAAGGTGATAAGTATCAACTTCGGCAAGTGCTCCTACTATCTATAAACTTTCGTATCGCATGTTTTCACAGAACCGTTGGTGCACGAGACCAGCTGGCACTTGGCCGGTTTTTTTATTATTTCCAATCGCGAGAAACAGAAATTACAATTATCTTGTAGCATTTAGTTCGCTCGCGTCGCGATTTTATATTTTGTTTATGTTATTCGGACAGAGCTTCCTTAGTAGAGATAACAAATCGGTATGAAAACAAATAAATTATATGAAAAAATAAAACATCTATACAGATGAAATAGAGAGAAAATTCACATCTTCGGACGCGATTCTGACTATCTGTGTCAGACGCCATGACCATCTAGGCCACCGAGGCTCGAGGTCCGAGCATCGAATTTTAACTCTCTATCTGATTTAACCGTCTAACGGGGACGGAGCGACATCTACAGAACCAAACAAAAAATGCAACATTACAATTGTCTCAATAACTACTTTCTCACGTTTAAATATGCAATAGTAACGTCGGTAAAGACTAAACCACATTATTCGTACCTTAGTATTTACCTAATCCTAATAATAAATAAAAAAGATTACATTGTTTGTTTGTAATGGAAACACAAAAACTACTAAACTGATTCAAAAAATTCTTTCCGCACTACAAAGCTACATTATGTCCGAGCTATTGATTGCTATGCATCAGATGTATACGCTATGCTATATCTGATTCATCATCATCCATCACCACGCGGGTGAAACCGCGGAGAGCAGGTAGTATTGTTATAAAATCAAAATAATTGTTTAACCGACTTGAAAAAAGGATGTTATATGTTCGACTGTATGTATTTTTATTTTGTGTATGTTCACCGATTTCTCCCCCATTCGTGGAACGATTCCCAAATTTTTTCGATGATAGAGTATACTTTCGAGGTAGTCCCATTTAAATTTCATCAAATTCGGTGAATCAGTTTTCGAGTTACACTCCAATAACTGAAAAGTGTTTCGCCTATTTTGATGATATCATCATTGACGGTGAATGACAATCGATCCCATAATTAGCAAATGGTCACGAAAAAGGGTGAAAACATTTTTTTACCCAAAATGGAACTTTCTTCAACACCAAAAAGTGTGTACTTAATAACTTGTCGAAGTCGGTACCATGCGCACAATATTGTGATAACAGGCACTTTTGAACTATCACGGACCACGGTACCGACTTCTCAGGCAAAATAAAAAAGTCAAGACAGAATGTTGTAAACAGAGAAGTGATATGCCGGTAATAAAACTCGCCGTATACATATACACAACACTTACAACGAATATACCCCTTGCCTCGTCCATCAATCAAAACTATAGCGGAAGAAACTATAGCGTGAAAGCAACACGTAAAATTTGAATTATCAATTAATTTAAATTTATTAATTTAATTTGAACGGCAGCACCGATGCACTCACAGCATGTTTAGAAAACCGGCCTCACTTCTCTGTTCACAGCATTCTATCTTTGACTTACTTGACTTTTTATTTTGTCTGAGACCGACTTCAACAAGTTATTTCACTATTTTGGTGTTGAAATCAAATGAATTTTTTATAAACTTCTCTCAAGGGCACTGCTATTGCCAAAACAGATACTGTTATAAGGGCACCTTGCTAAAATCATCACCTGATGCTAAGCATCTCACGTCCATTACGGAAGTCTATTGCGGCACTGCATTGCATACATAATCCTCGCAAGGGCCCCTACAGATAACGTAGATATTAATTAGCAACTGCTGTTTTCTTGTTGCAGAAACAAGGATCTCTACTAGATGAGGAAGCTTTAAAGAACTTAACCAAGGAGGACAGATTACAATACTTATGGTATCAAGGAAAATGTAACCTGGACATCTTATGGTGTACTTAGGAAACCACAATCATGGAGTTCATAAGTAAAAAAATTGTATAAACTAATTTATTAATAAAAATATTTTTTATAAAACTCAACAAATTTCTTTCATCTAACAGTATATAGGAATGCCCGTGTCTACTATCTATGATTTTTTACTGATTAATCACTGATTGGGTAAAATTGTACTTTGGACTAATTTACTCAGTTTTTTGTACGTTATCAAAACATAAGAAAAACAACTATTGCACCATTGATTGGAGCAATCCTAGAATATAGCTCCCCAAGTCTTCGTCTTGATTAGTCCATGACACATAAATGTTTTTGGTGCTGTCTTCATCCCCTTCCACTTTAATAAGTACGGACTCCACAGATATGTTGCCATCGGATATGGTAATAGTCCAGCCTTCCAACTTCTCTGATAGAAGAGTTTTGAGCTTCTCAGCTGTTTTTATGGATGGCCCTGGGTCTTCAAAACGGACTGTACTAGTGAACCGTATTACATGCCTGTTGATTCCTATTTCATCACATACTTCGTCGATGTCGAGTAGAGACAGGCGATTGTCTCTTACACAAAGTATGCCATTCACAACTCTACGCCTCTTGGGATCTGGAGGCAGGGCATTGTATCTCACTGCTTCAGCCTTCAATAATCTCAGTGAGACGTCAATAGGAATCTTTATAGGTGTGTTAATAGTACATGTTTCGCCATTAGCTGGCATGTAACAGCTGATTTTAAATTCTTTCTCAATTTTGTCTTTCAAAAACTCCATTTTCTGAGCCTCCCCATGAACCAACAGCACATTCTTTGGTTCACAGTACTGAATCAACTGCATGATACCTTTAGCATCGGCGTGAGCAGAGAAGGACATGTATTCTACTGCCATTTTGACTTCAACCACTTGACGGTTTTCAAATTCAACTTTTTTAGCTCCATTTAAGATTTTATGTCCAACTGTTCCCTGCACACAGAATCCTGGCATTATGACCATGTTTTGCTCGTATGGTGCCCATTTCTTAAATATATTCAATGACAAACCAGCATGCAACATCCCTGGCGTAGCAAACACTACCATAGCTCCTGGGTTATCAATGTATGACTTATCAAAAGGCTTGATATGTTTGAAGTCAAACATGTTTCGTTGTACAAATGTCTTTCTGATCTTCTGATTGGTCCAAGTGATAAACATTTTGTAGTAATTGTTTGCTTTCTCTGTCAGACCGAGAGCAAAATATACTGGGCACTTCAGATTCATTCTTTCCCAGTAAGTTTCCAACAGAATGCATAGTTCTTGTGCTCGTCCTAGTGCAAACACAGGTATAAGGACTTTGCCACCTTTCTCAACACATTCATGAACTTTTTTAAGAAAATCCCTTTCACGGCAGCGCTTTGAATCTCTAATAGTGGTGGCATATGTTGATTCTGTAATAAGTAAGTCAGGTCGGCACTTATCTATCCATGCAGCTCCTAAATGCCTGTCTGGGGTCATATTGTAATCACCTGTGTAGACAACTGATTGGGATCCAACTCTGATCCAAAACATGCCCGCCCCAAGCACATGGCCAGCATAGTATGCTTTAATCTCCAAATCATTGTCAACCATCACAGATTGGTGAAGAGTGACAGCAGTGACCTTTTTCATACAATCTTTGATCATTTGTGAGGTGAAGAAGTTTGATTCGCCTTTCCTTTCAACGGCAACTTTTCTCATATCTTCTAGAAGAATTGGGGCGATTGCTTTGGTAGGATGCGTCATGTAGATGGGTCCCGTGTACCCGACCATTTCAGACATGTAAGGTAGCGCACCGCAATGATCGAGATGAAAGTGCGATATTATTACACAGTCAATTTGACTTGTGATAGGGCCTTCTGGTACTATGTAAGAAAAGTCAGGGAACCGCCGCTCGTCGTTGTATCCCATGTGCATGCCGCAGTCCAGCATGATGTTCTTGCCACCCATGGTTAGCAAGATGCAGCTCCTGCCCACATCTTGACCCGCTCCCAACGGCGTAATCTTGATATCAGGCATATCGAACGCGCAATACGTTTGGCGATTTGTTTGAATTTAACCCAGTTTCCAGCTTAATAAACTCAAATTATGGAACTAGCGTGCTCTTACTATCCACCGTAAGAAGCTTAAAATGAATATTTTTTTTCTGTTTGCATTAAATACCTACACTACATAACCAAAATCACAAAATTTCTTCTTCTTCTTATTGGATGGCTTCAGTGACTAAATTTTTTTTTTTTTTTTTTTCCTCAACTCAACTCCGTTGAGGAATATGGCGTCGCACGTCATGTGCATTTGCCAGCGTCATGTTTTATTCTAAAATTCTTCCAAGTCTTCGGCATCGATTCATTTTCAGACTTGACGTGGGAACGGCAAGGTTTGGAGTATGATTTATAGGAAGTACTCGTATGCACAGTTAAATGTTTTTTTTGTTTGTTTGAAAACGGGGAAACGGATATGTTATTAATTTATAAGGAATAAGGGAAATTATAGGGTCAGAGGAGTTATGTATAGGAAGATAATACATCTAAAAATAAGTCTACATACAATTTAATAATATTAAGAGAAAAATATTAAAATATATATCATTAAGTATTTTAAACCAATTTTTTTACAAATTGATGTCATTAGCCTCAATGAATGAAGCAATGACTTTATATATAGGTATATAATTAGAAGATAATAAACATAATACGTTAGTAGGAAGAGGTACATCAAGATCTATCAGACTTTGGTATAGAAAAGAGTAATCATATCGCGGGCAATTAAGAAATATGTGGTTAGAATCACCCACATCCTGCCCACATTCACAACTATTTGAATTTAGTATACGTATCCGAGCAAGGTGTGCTGGAGTGCACATGTGTCCCAGTCTCATTCGTATAATCACGGATGTAGCTCTTTTGTTCAACTTAGCCATATAAAACCAGGGTTTTACAGGAATGTTAGGTTGAACACGGAAGTAATACTTTCCTTTTAATTGAGCGCTCTTTTTCCAAGCTTCACTCCAAGATTGTTGAAGAAAAGGTTTGGCAAGAGCAGCCAGGTCTGCACTATAATTTTTGTACGGGTGCATGTCACCACATTGTATAGCGCTATTAGCCAGTTGGTCAGCTTTTTCGTTGCCCTTTATACCGCTGTGACTTGGAATCCAAGCAAAAGAAACAGAAAGGCCCCTATTCACACACTTCAAAAGCATTTCTCGAGAAGCTATAATAATCGGGGAATAAGCATTTTTTTGGAACGGGAATCTTTCAATAGCCTGTAACGCACTTTTTGAGTCGGAAAATATTACTGTTTTCGAAAGTTTTAGTAAATGTATGTATTCTAGAGCCTTATAAATACCGAAGCACTCAGCTGTAAAAATAGATGTTTGTGGAGGACATTTAATCTTTTGTATAATTTTGTACTGTTGATGAAATACTCCTACACCAACACAATCATTATTAGAATGTTTGGAGGCATCACAAAATATTTGATGCCATTCCTGCCAATTGTCACTAATTATTGAATTTAAATAATTATTTGCTAGAATATCACCCTTGTGAATTCCTAAGTTAAGGTATACGTTTGGTGGAAAAATTAGTCCTTGGTAACACGACTCGAAAAGGGCTAGATTACGAGAACGATGTGTTGGTGCGTTAACAATTTTTAGTTTATGGTAAGACTGGATTAAGCAAGGTGGAGATTTGTGTTTCCAATATGAAGATGAAGCGATTTGGTCTGCGAGAAGACAAAGTTTAAAAAAAAGCGGGTGTTCAGAAAACTGTAACATTCGGCAAAAGAATCTATCAGCCAAATATTGTCGACGTAGATATAGTGGAGGATCAACACATTCAACTTGTAATGCATTAATAGGGCTGCTTTTCATTGCTCCAGTTATAATCCGAAGGGCTTTGGCCTGAACGGCATCCAATTTCTTCATTCCAGCTAGGCTACATGGCTCTAACAAGAAGGCCCCATAATCAAGAACACTTCTTATCAGAGCATTGTAGACCAACTTTAAAGAATATGGGTGCGCACCCCACCAAACCCCCGAAAGACACCTAAGAATGTTTAGTGAGCGCTCACACTTGGCAACAATATTAGAACAATGAGACAAACCGGAAAGTTTTGAATCAAAAATTATACCCAAAAATTTAGCTTCGGTTTTAATGGGAATGCATTCTCTATTGTACTGCAGTGTAATAGGGGGAGGCATACGCTGTCTAGTGAACAAGAGTGCACAACTCTTGGACACAGACAGTTCCAGATCATTCTTGTCCAACCAGGTTTTCAGAAGTGATAAGGAGTTAGATATGTGGGAAGAAGCAGCATTGACGTATTTATTGGAGCTGTATAATACCACATCATCAGCGTATTGTAAAATATTACACGAACCATTTAACGAACTTTCTAGATCATGTGTATAGATATTATACAAAATTGGGCTCAAAACAGAGCCCTGAGGAAGTCCCCTCCAGATTGTCCTACAGTGCTCGTCTATTTTGATTGTACGTCCCGACAATAATTTTATGATAAAGTTGGTAAGATTCATTGGAAAAGATAACGTTTCTAGTTTATTTTTTAGTATTTTGAGGCTGACACTATCATACGCTGATTGAATATCTAAAAAAACACCTACAACTGATTCGTTTTTAGAAAAAGCCAATCGTATGTCAGACATAAGGATACTGATATTGTCGTATGTACTTTTTCCTTTTCGAAATCCAAATTGTGAGTTTGAAAGCAAGTTCCTATTTTCAATAAACCATTCTAATCTATTTTTAACTAACTGCTCGGCAATTTTAGCAATAACAGGAGACAAAGCTATTGGGCGGTATGATGACACTTCGGACGGATTTTTATTTGGTTTTAAAATTGGCAACACTATCTGTGATTTCCATGTCATTGGTACTTCACTGTCATTTGTCATAATTATTGGATTCCGCCGTCGCATACGATAGCTATCACACGTGTAAGAGAGTTTTGTGCAAATTATACTCTAATTAGCCGTTTTTCGGCTGAACTGGCTGCGCCTCCAAGCAGAATAGCTAGGAGGGATTATTATTTGGTGTTGGTTTGTTTTAAATCTGGTAAGTAAGGTGTTTTAACATAGTTGTTTGTCTTACTAACCCTTGGAGGAATCCAATATGGATCCTCTAAGCCCCGAACCTCCGGATCCTCCGGACATAAACATCCCCATCCCTGCTCCCGCCGTGTCTAATGATACCGTTACCTCCACCGCTACCAAACGTAGATCAGACGACGATCAAAACGTTAGCTCTGCTAAGAAAACTATAGTTGATACGGAAATGGCAGTAGCGTCCATACAACATACATATTTACATCCAATGCTTGTTCTAGGAATTAAAGCATACACTGCTAATGATAAAGGTCCATTTGTGGTCCATGTTTCTAGGACAGAACCAGACCCTTCTGCAGGGACAACCATCCGTCCAATTAAGTTTGGCCAGTTTCTCTCAAGAAATAAAGTAACTAATATCTGCTCTGATGGAGTGAAGAGAGTGGGCAGGAATAAAATCTCTGTTGAGTTCCAAACTGCTGCTGATGCCAATAAATTCTTAGACAACCAGGTACTTGAAATCTGTAAATACAAAGCTACCATTCCAACTTACAACATAACTAAAATGGGTATAGTACGCCAAGTTCCAGTTGATATGTCTATGGACGAGTTTGTAGAGTCAATGGTCCTACCCAGCGGGTGCGGTACAGTACTTAAGGCCAGAAGACTTAACCGTAAGACTACTGATGAAGGCAAAGTGGTATGGTTACCAACTCAGACTGTGGTAATGACCTTCCAAGGTCAAACACTCCCATCAAGAATATTCTCATATCATACTTCCCTCCCTGTAGAGACTTATCAATACCCTACAATCCAGTGCCTAAACTGCTGTAGATTTGGACATGTGAAAGTACAATGTCGATCGAAGCCTCGCTGCTACAAATGTGCTCAACCACATACAGGTGAGTCATGTGACATTGAAGAGAGTAAGGCTTCCTGCCTTCACTGTTCTGGTCAACACTCAGCGAACAGCAGGAGTTGCCCTGAGCTAGGGAGACAGAGGGCTATAAAACTCCTTATGTCACAGGAAAACATCTCATATGATGAAGCGGCCACTCAGTACCCAAAAGTAATGAAACCTTATGCCGAAGTAGCACAAACCCCAACTTTAGTCCCATCCCAGGCTTCCTTCTCGACCTCCCAGTCCAATCAACTTATCCACACCTCTCCTAGAACATCCTACAGAAAAACAGTATTCTCTGCCCCCCGCACCAGGGCCCCCTTAGGAAAATCATATGACAGGACTGCCCATCAGGCTATTATTGCTGATGAGCCATCTACCCTTCCCAATGGATTTTCCTTGCTGTCCCAAAATCCACAAACCTCACCATCGTCCCAGGAGGAGAGCCTCCTGGAAGTCCTTCTAACCATGATCCTTAGTATCATCTCCAGGAATAACTCCATCTTACCGTCCAACGCTGCCCAGAAACTTATCCAAATCCTCTCCCTAATCAACAATCATGGATCAAGTGTCCATTCTTCAATGGAACACCAAGAGCATCATTCACAAGAAGCATGAGCTTCTTCACTTAATCAACAAATTTTACCCGTCAGTCATTGCTATCTCGGAGACATGGCTAGTGCCTGGTTCCCCATTTCGGGTCCCAGGGTACTCCTGTCTCCGGGATGACAGGGCTGACGGGTATGCAGGATGCGCCTTACTTGTAAGGCGCAATTTACCTTTTGCCCAAATCCCTCTCCCTTCTGTCTCCCCAGAAATTAATATCATAGCGGTAAAAGCATTTAACATTTCATTCCTATCAGCTTATATCCCACATCCCCGCTCTAGCTTAATCCCAGATATTTTATATGTCATATCCTCAGTCCCACCACCTATAATCTTAATGGGAGATTTTAATGCACATCACACCTCATGGGGATCTAGTGCTAATGACCTCTTTGCTCTTGCTCTTCTGGAAATCTTTGATGAAGCAAATCTATGTGTCATCAACAATGGCTCTCCCACACGAAGAGTACTGCCCACCCAAAACCCTAAAAGTGCTGTTGATCTTACCATATGCTCCGCATCCCTTGCTTCTGTCCTGTCATGGAATGTGTTGCCTCATTCCTATGGCAGCGACCATTTCCCGATAACAATTACTATCTGTAATAGAGTAAGGCCAGCACAAAATTTTTCTCCGTCCCTTAAATACAGACTGCGCGATGTCAATTGGTCTGATTATTCTTCATCTCTGGAGAATAAATTAGAACACCTTCCTATTTCAAACAATAGTAACATCGTAGAGTGCTATGATCAATTTGTAAAGGCCATTATTTCCAGTGCAGATGAACATTTCCCAATTAAAAAACCATATGACTTTAAGGTTTCCACCCCTTGGTGGGATGCAGATTGTACAACAGCCGTTAGAGAAAGGAAAATATCTGAAGAAACCTACAACGCTAACATGACAAGAGAAAACTTTCTAAACTATCAAAAGAATGCTGCCAGGGCAAGAAGATTATTATTTAAAAAAAAGAGACATGGATGGGTTCAATACTGCAAATGCTTATCCCCTAGAAGTCCTTCTTCTTTAGTGTGGAAGCAAATTAAACGCTACAGGGGATCATGTAGTGTTCACAATATCACAATAAATGACCCTTCGTCATGGGTTGAGGCCTTTACAGATAAAATATCTCCTCCTTTCGTACCATATATGGACTCTTTCCCTACTTTTAATAATCCTATCTTGACTTCTGACCATTTTGACTCACCATTCACATTCTCTGAAATTCAACTGGCACTAGATGGACTTGTGGACTCTTCACCTGGCATAGATGGGATCCCATTCTCTTTCTTAAAAAATGCTACATATAATAGTAAGATGTATTACTTGAAGCTAATAAATACATTCTTTGAACATGGAAATGCCCCCCATCAGTGGAAAACCCAAGTAATACTTCCAATTCTTAAACCTAGCAAGAACCCATCTGACCCGAACAGTTATAGACCAATTGCTTTATCATCAGTTTTATTAAAAGTTACTGAACACATGATTAAACAACGACTTGAGTGGTTCGTAGAAAGTAAGAACTTACTGGCGAAAACACAGTTTGGATTTCGAAAAGGTATGAGTACGATGGATAGTTTGGGTATTTTGACAACTGACATACGAATCTCATTATTGAAAAAGGGGCTTCTGATAGGTGTCTTCTTAGATATAGCGTCTGCATACGACAATGTGTTACTTCCAGTACTCAGATATAAACTTAGACAGCTGAGTATTCCTGAGAAGCTAGTCCAGTTTGTATGCAACCTGTTTATGGAGAGAACTATTTTAGTTAAAAATCAAAACACCTACCATTCCCCTAGAACCATCTGGAAAGGCTTACCGCAGGGATCAGTTCTCAGCCCATTATTGTACAGTTTATACACATATGACTTAGAATCTACAGTACTCCCATTCTGCCAAATTTTACAATATGCAGATGACCTGGTACTTTACATATCTGGTCAAAGTATAGAGGACCCTTTGAATAAACTGACATCTGCACTTCAATACCTTTCAGACTGGCTTGAACAACATGGACTATCCATTTCGCCTTCTAAGAGTAGTGTAGTGGTTTTTACTAGGAAAAAAATTGTCCCTCATGTCATCCTCAGAGTCAATAATGAAATTATCCCACAAAATCAGAATGTGAAATTCTTAGGAATTTGGCTAGACAGCAGGTTATCTGGTACTATTCACTTTGATTATATTTCTCAAAAATGTGAAAGAAATATTAATATACTCCGTTCTTTATCTGGAGTGTGGTGGGGTGCACACCCATTCACACAAAAATTGCTGTATAATGCCATAATCCGTAGTCATATGGATTATGGCTCATTTCTATTGTATCCTTCAAATAAATCAGGACTTCAAAAACTGGACAAGATACAATCAAAATGTCTGCGCATCATCCTTGGGGCTATGAAGTCTTCCCCAATAAACGCTATGCAAGTAGAATGTGTTGAACCCCCTCTTTCATTTCGCAGACAATTCCTTGCGGATAGATTTTTTTTCAAACTAGTACAAAACCCTGATCATCCTCTTCTGTGCAAGTTAAACCAACTGTCTGCTTTATATGATTCTCATGGTTATAACTCATTCAATGAAATCCCTTGTGTGCTCCGTACTTATTTACAGTATACCCGTCTCCCCAGCCCACTCTTTCAGAGCTCCATTATGCCATTATTCTCTACGCCATATGAGGCTTTGATCTTCCAGCCCAATGTCATTCTGGACTTTGGCATTGATAAAAGCACAATAGAAGCAAACAAAGTTTTTAACAGTATTATTTCAACAAAATATAAAGATTGGATCACAATATATACAGATGCTTCTAAATCCTCCGATAGCCCAGTTGGTGTTGCGGTGTGGATTCCCTTCACTAAAATCATTCTTAACTTCAAATGTCCTCCTGTCACTTCCATTTTTACTGGTGAATCCATTGCCATCCTAGAGGCTATTCTTTTCGTAAAATCCCATAATTTAAATAACTCTATTATATTTTCGGACTCTAAAAGTTGCCTTCAAGCTATCGTAAGTAACCCATTCAAATCAAAAACCAGGTTCCCTATAATTTTAAAAATAAAATATGCCCTATATCAATGCCATATACTAGGCATCAACATTATACTGGGTTAGATACCAGGCCACTCAGGTATCCAGGGAAATGAATCAGTTGATTCATTTGCCAAATACGCTGTTCACACAGGTTCTAATCAGCACTCTCAAATTTACTCCCATGACATTTCTACCACCTTAAAACCATTACTGATAAATACATGGAACAAAGAATGGCAAATTTCTAAAACCATTAAAGGCAAATTTTATGGCGATATACAGCCCGACATCCCTAACAAACCCTGGTTTTCGAAATTTCAAAATGCAGACAAACTTACCACCTCAACTATTTGCCGGTTGCGTTTAAACCATTCCTGCACCCCTGTTTTCCTGGCTAAACTTAGGATTAGGGATCATTCGCGTTGTGAATGTGGTCTGGACGAAGGAAATATGGACCATATTTTTTTTTGCTGTCCCAAATATGACTGTTCCCTATATGATATAATTCCTCCTGATATCCCTCGTCCAATCTCCTTCAAATGTCTCCTCTCCCTTGTATGTACCCCTTTCATTGTTAAACTCTGTAAATATATTCAGAGAAATAAAATTAAGTTATAAATACATGTGTAATTCCCCATAACTTGAAATTGTTCCTTTACTAAATTTATCTATATATTTTGTGGTTGAGTTTGTGTTTGTGTATGTCTTGTAGTTAGAATAACTATCTTTGTTCCAGGTGTTAACACTATCTCTTCTGCTTGGATAAATAAATAAGTTACCATTCAGATCCCTTTTACCGAACAATCCTCCTTTGTTTGGTGGTCTATCGTACTACGTGACATTGGCGAAATTGTAGTGGCTCCCCTACAAAAGCCATAAGGAAGAGTTGAAGTTGAAGTCATAATTATTGAGTTTATCAGCTGTAAATAATAATTTAGTGCATTTTCTCCAAGATTTGAAAAAAAGGAATAAGGGATACCATCTTCACCAGGAGCTGAGTCCCGAACGTTAGACAGCACCCCTTTGAGTTCATATAAAGTAAAGGGAGAACTTATGAAATCATCATTATTACATGCCACTTGTGAAAAGTTGAACAACTCTTGCTCTGGTACAAATGGAGGTGCTAAGTTATTCAGGTACATACTGGACATCGATGATGGGATTGTGTTAAAGGTGGAATCTGAAATGCCTAGCCGAAAGCGTTTAATTTTGTTCCACATCACTGCTGCAGATGTTTTAGGCGAAATGGAAGTGCAGTTCCGCCTCCAACTTGAAAACTTTTTTTGTTTAAGAAATATTTTAGTATCAGCTATTAAATCTATTAAAGTTTTGAAATTCTCATCAGTCATATTTGTATTGTATTGTACCTCTGCTTCTTTCCTTTTGTTTACTACTTCTGTACATTCACTGTCCCACCATGGTGGAGATGCTAATCTACCTGTGGACGCATTCTTTAAGGGAAAAGAAGCATCAGCTGCTTCCGTAATTAATTGGCACAGTGCTGTGCTACATTCTTGTTTACAATTAATAGCTATGTCAGGTAAATATTGGAACTTATTTTCAGTATGTTCTTTGAATTTAGGCCAGCTATCTTTCATCAATCTATATTTCATTCTAGGTTTAGGTGGGATATTTTTCATTTTACTACCAGGGAAACTTATGACTATTGGATAGTGGTCACTGCCAAATGTTGATGAAAGTGTTCTCCAAGACAGTGAAGAGGCTAATGTTGGAGAGGTGATTGAGAGGTCTACAGCACTAAGGTTTTCGTGTGGTTTTGTCCGTCTAGTTGGTACACCAGTATTTAATAAACATAGATTGTTTTGTTCTAATAAATCTATCAGTTCTTCACTGTGACGCCCTGAGTTTGAACTTCCCCATGATCTGTGGTGGCAATTAAAATCACCTAATATGAATAAGGGTTTAGGGAGTGATTGTATGATGTGGTTAAGATCCTGTATTATAGAGGAAGATATATAGGGAATATAAATAGATACAAAGCATATATTAATTATTACGGCTGCAACAACAAAAAAATCATTGTGATGAGGAAGAGAAATAGGGTTTATATACAAATTATTTTTGACGAGCAGAGCTGCACCATCATGCCCGCCACTTCTGTCTTGGCGAAGACAGGTGTAACCTCTGATTTTGAAAGGAGAGTTTGGTTTTAACCAAGTTTCTCCTAAAGCAATAACAGATGGTTCATATTTATTTACAAGGTTAATTAATTCAGGTTTTTTGTCAATCACACTTCGGCAGTTCCACTGCAGCACCACATGAGGATACTGCAGTGGAACCGCCGAAGAATGACTACAGTTATTCATGGTTTGGTAGTTTATATCCATTATGGATATCTATGATTTTTTTGAGTAGGTCTATTATAGGGGCAGCGTGGTTCGGTTTTAAAAGGTTGGACTGAGAAAGAGTGCTTATTAGCATAATTATAATTTCTGTCAAAGATTGGTCATTAGAAGTAGTATCTGATTGAAAGCCACATCCATTAGCTGGTGCCGGCATATCATAGTCTTTTATAAGTTCCTGGTGAGTAGTACGGTCATATCCAATAGAAGGCTGACGTGCCGGGGTGCGTTTTGATGAAACTGTTTTTTTATATGAAATGGTAGAGGGAGATGATGTTGGGATTTTACCTTCTGTAGGAGATGATGCACTAGTAGAAACAATTTCTGCATATGATTTAGAGACAGGTGGGTGATATTTTAAGGCTTCAGAATATGATATACAGGATTCAGCCATGGATTGCTTTATTCTCCTCTGTCTTTCATGTTCTGGACAACACTTGCTGGTTGCAAAGTGAGAACCAGAACAGAGACAGCAAGCAGAGCTCATTTCATCAACATTACAGCTGTCAGCTGTGTGTGCTTGACCACATTTATAGCAGCGAGGTTTGGACCTACACTGGACTTTTGTGTGACCAAAGCGGCAACAACTGTAGCATTGAATAGTTGGATACGTATAAAGTTCCACTGGTAAAGCATTATAGCAGATATATATTCGTTTTGGTAATACTTGACCATCAAAAGTAACTACCACTGTCTGTGATGGCTTCCATGTTGGTGTTCCTTCTACATAAGTTTTGTAATTTAATCTTCGAATTTTTAGTATTTTACCACAACCTACCGGAACAGTGATGTTATCTTTTACCTCTTCAGGGGACCACTCAGCTGGTACTCCTCTGACTAGGCCCATGCGTGTTAAATTGAATGTTGGTATGAATGCTTTAAAACTGTTTTGGTTTAAACTTTCATGCACTAGGAATGTATTAGCATTATCAAAATGCGTGAATGCAAGGGAAATTCTGTTTCGACCTATTCTTTTCAGGCTGCCATTAACAATATGTGTGAAACATTGCTTCTGTAAAAATTTACCGAAGGCAATAGGATGTAGAGTGGTATTATCATTGGGACTGGTTTGTTCTCTTTGCACATGAACAATAAAGGGAGCTACATCCGTGGGCTCATACATTGTCCTACCAATAGGTGGAGGGCGAGGACGGGTATCATTTTTATCAATAATCAAATTGTCCTGAGGGGGTGTCAAAACGGGTTTAGGGTTTGTAGAATTTTCGCGAATAGTAATATTTTCGACAGTTTTTTGTTCGGCAATCATATCTGCATGTTCACAAACGCAATCGATTTCTTTTGGTTCAGAGTTTGAATTTCGCTTACGTCTGCGTTTGTTGCAATGTCTGCACACCTTGCTCGGACGGCTTCTTTTTAAAGATGGAGCAGATATCCATGACGATGATCCGTCAGTTTCCATACCTGATTCATTGGAAATAGTTACGAAAGCCTTAGCTGGAGGAACAGAGCCCCCTGGGTCAGGGGGCTCCTCCATTTCGAAAAAGACAAAAATTCACTTACCAGAAAAAATATACACTACACTATATACTAGAACTAAATAATATGTATATTATGTACAAAATAAGACTCTACTGACCACTATTTACACATAAAATGATAATTTAAAATTTACAAAATTTTACGCGCCCACCAAGTTTAACGTTTCCCGCGCTTTTTCAGTGACTAAATTGTCACCAAAGAGTAGATTAGATTTTTTTTTTTATTTTTTTTTTTTTTATTATTATTTATGGCAATTGTTTAGAACATTCATGCCAGCATCATGTCAAAAGAGAAAGATATAATTAACAAAATCGGAGAAATTTAGATGTAAGTATCTGAAACAAAGGAAAAATATCTTATACTACATAAGTACTATCTACAAAATTATCAAATTACTATTTAAAAAAAAAACTAAATAATTACATAATATACATATGGTTTAACATAAATACCAGTTTAATTTAATTTACACACAACTACAGCTTGATGTTATTTTCAGTTATGAAAGATGATAATACATTAATTGAATTAACGTTAATATTACACAGAATGTTATCTATATGAATAGGAAGAGGAAATTTAAAATGAACCAATGAACTAAATAATGAATTATGATCAAATAAGGGGCAAGAAAAGAAAACATGATTTATATCCGCATCATCCATACCACACTCACAAATTGATGAATCTTTAATTCTCAATTTCTTAAGATGAACAGCAGAAGAGCAATGGCCGAATCTCAACCTAGCTATTATACAACAAATTTTCCTATTACATTTAAATTTAAAAAACCAGGGTTTAGCTTGAATATCAGGTTGGAGTTTAGCATAATAAGCTCCTGTTCGTCTACTAGTCAGTGACCATCTTTTGAACCACCTAGACTTTAGGTCACGAATAGGGAGAAGTAAAAGGTCTTGAGGATAATTTTTGAAAGGAACTTTATCACCGCATATTATAGCTTGCTTTGCAATCTCATCAGCCTTTTCATTGCCATGTATATTATTATGGTTTGGAATCCAAGCTAAGTGAACAGAATAACCAATAGAACTACACTGTATTAACATTTCCTTGCATTTAAATATAATCCAGTTTTTGGAACCTATTTTAAATGGATTACTCTGAAAAGCTTGAAGAGCACTTAAAGAGTCAGAAAAAATAACAGTTTTCTTTAATTTGAACAGCAATATATAACTGATAGCTTCCATTATACCCCTACATTCACCAACAAAGACAGATGTTTCAGGAGGACACTTAATCTTTTGAACAATATTGTAATTTTGGTGGAATAAACCAACACCAACACACCCATTTTGATCTAATTTCGAGGCATCTGTGAAGATGCTATGCCAGCCTGGCCAAAGATTATCTTTAATCCTTAAGAAATGTTTATTAACAAAGGGATCTACTTTGCTCAAGTCCAAATTAAGATGTAAAGTGGGTTCAAATAAAATACACTGATAGTCAAATTCAAACAGAGAAATTTTAGGGGTTCTATGAGTAGGGTATTTGAGGGCTTTAATTTTTGAAAAACTCATAACTAAGCAAGGAGTTTTTTTATGTTTCCAATAAGGCTGGGAAATATAACTAAATAATAATTGTAGTTTTGGAAAAAGAGGATGAGAAGAAAATTGAAACAAACGAAACAAAAACATGTCCGAAAGATATTGACGTCTTAAATCTAAAGGAGGTTCATCACATTCCACTTGCAAAGCGTTTTTAGGAGTAGATCTCATTGCTCCAATAACAATACGTAACGCTCTTGCTTGGATCAAGTCCAATGAATTGAGCGCTCTTTTACAAGCTGGCTCATATAAAAATGAAGCATAGTCAATAACACTACGAATAATAGCATTATAAAGAAGCTTTAAATAATAAGGATGAGCACCCCACCAAACACCAGCCAAACACCTTAAAATATTCAAATTTTTTTCGCACTTAACCGAGATATAGTTTAAATGCGATGAAAAGTTCAATTTGCTGTCTAAAATAAGACCTAAAAACTTTTTTTCATTTTCGACAGGAATCCTAGTGTTGTTAACCATTATGTTAAGTCTGGGCTTTAACCGTTTTCTAGTAAAAATAACTACAGAACTTTTTAGAGGAGCTATTTCTAGACCATTGTAACATAACCAAATATTTAATGACTCAAGAGCTTGAGACAATTTATGAGCAGAATTTAAAATATCACGATCTGAAATATAAACAACAAGATCATCAGCATATTGCAATAACCTGCAATAAGGTGACACAAATTTGTTTAAATCATATGTGTAAATATTAAAAAGCAAAGGACTTAGAACAGAGCCCTGAGGCAAGCCTTTGAAGACAGATCTGCAACATTTAATATCCCCGTTTATTCTTAGTTGAGCTGTACGGTCTAGAAAAATATTAAGTAAAAATTAGTTATTTTACCAGGTAAAAACAAACTTTCCATTTTAGTTTTAAGAATAGAAAGTATAACATTGTCATATGCGGAGCATATATCAAGAAAAGCAGCAACAACAGACTCATTTCTAGAGAATGAGAGTCTAATATCAGTAACAAAAATAGACAAACTATCTAAAGTCCCCCTACCTTTTCTAAAACCATATTGACATTCAGGCAAAAGATTTCTGCTTTCGATTAGCCACTCCAGACGATTTTTAATAAGATGTTCTGTGATCTTTGTCAGAACAGAAGACATAGCTATCGGACGATAACTATCAGATCTTTCAGGATCTTTGCCGGGTTTTAAAATTGGAATAATGATTTGGGTTTTCATCACATCTGGGACAAACCCCAAATCTATCATTAAGTTTATCATTTCCAGATAATAACCTAACATTTTCTCCCCAGCATTAACCAAAAAGGAATATGGAATTCCATCTGGACCAGGGGAAGTATCTTTAAGAGAAGTGAGAACAAGGTGCAACTCTTTCATGGAGAAAGGAGTAAAACTTGCATCATAATCAGAACTTGAGGTGAAAGTATCAAAAGAACTAGGAACAAAGGGTGGAGCCAGCCTGTCCATGAATTGCTCAAACCAACTTTCACAACTAGGGTATGGAGGAGAAGGTTCTCTATATGAACCACGAAACTTTCGAATTGATTTCCATACATACGAGGAATTGACACTAGGAGAAATAGTAGAGCAAAAGTTTTTCCATCCCTCTGACTTTTTCGAATGAAGGATTTCCTTTGACTGAGATAGAACATCCGTTAATGACTTATAGTTTTCATTTGTCATGTCCTTAGAATACACTTCTTCAGCGGTCTTTCTATTTGTCACAGCATCCGTACACTCTTGATCCCACCATGGAGGAGATCTATGTTTCTTATTTTGAACTTTTAAGGGAAATGAATGCTTAGCAGCAGAATGAATAATATTTATAAATGAATGAATACATTGATTCAAAGAATGGGGAAATATCAGGGGAAGATCACAAACAATTTCTTCTAAAAATGATTTAAATTTGGACCATTCATCAGAATCAGTTTTATTGCTTAGTTTATACTGTAACAATGGCTTAAATGGAGTTTGTTCAATTTTAGAAAATGGAAGATCAAATAAAACTGGAAAGTGATCACTTCCAAAACAAGATGATAAGGTTTTCCATGACATTGAAGGAGTTAAACTAGCTGATACCATAGTCAAGTCCACAGCACTAACCTGCTCATTTGGTCTTGTACGACGAGTAGGGCTCCCAGTGTTTAATAAACACAATCCCAGCTTATCCATTATATTGAAAATATAATTAGCAAGAGAATCTGAGGCTTGACAACCCCAGACTGGATGATGAATGTTAAAGTCTCCCATTATAATAAAGGGACCTTTTATGTTTGTTAAGATATCAAAGAATGTTGTTAGTATGTCAAAAGATGGTCTGGGTATATACAATGATATAAATGTTATGTTTTTAAACCTAACAGCAACAAAAGAGAACTTCTCAGAATAAGAAGATGATGGTAAATGTACAAGATGAGAATTTACAGAGTTTCTGACAAGTATGGCAGAACCACCATACCCGTCAGCTTTGTCATCCCTGAAACAGAGGTAGCGAGGAACCTTAAAAAAGGAACCAGGCTTAAGCCATGTCTCAGAGATAGCAATAACAATAGGGTCATATTTATTGATAATATATAACAAATCTGTTTTTTTACTATTTAAACTTTGGCAATTCCATTGTAGCCCTAGTGAGGGAGCCATAATGGAAAGGTTGTGATGATGGAATGGAAGAATCTAGGGCAACGTTGGACGGTACAAAAGTAGGACAATTAAGTAGCTTCATGAGAGCCTGTATGAGCTCCATAATGCTACCAGAGGAAGAAAGGGGATCAGAACCATGACAATTAAAAGCAACACCATTATTGTTGATCATAGGTGGATTCGCAACAATGGCCTGATGGGCAGATCGATCATAGCCATGCCGTTGTGGAGGAGGAGGTCTGGGTTTTATGAATATTGTTTTTTTATGTGAACTATTAGCTTTTGCAGCATAAGAATGAGAGGTAGAAGAAACACTATTAGCATACGATGTTTTTGTTGCATCACTATATGATTTACCCCTAATAGGAGAATGTAATTTGGAAGCTTCAATATAAGATACACTTTTGTCTGCCATAGTAATCTTAATTTCTTTTTGTCTGCTAAACTCTGGACAGCTCTTATTTGTAGAGTAATGCAAGCCGGAACAATAAATACAAGATGAAGTGCCCTCTTCCACATTGCATGAGTCACCAGTATGACCCTCTCCACACTTATAACAACGTGGCTTAGACCTACAGCTATTTTTTGTGTGCCCAAACTTACAACATTGGAAACATTGTACAGTAGGATAATAGTAGCGTTCAACTGGTAGAGAATTAAAGCACATGAATACCCTTGGAGGCAGAACCTGACCATCGAAAGATAACACGCAAGATTGTGACGGCTTAAATACAGGGGCACCATCAACAATTACTTTATAGTTTAAGTGCCGAATTTTTACTATGGGGCAGCCATCAAGAGGGACACGAATGTTCTCCAGTACCTCTTCTTCAGACCATTCAGTGGGGATCCCCTTGACAAGACCCAATCGGACTGTGCTAAATGATGGGATAAATGCCTTAAAATCATTTTTAATTAAAATTTCATTTGCAATGAAAATATTGGCAGAGTTTGCATCACTGAATGACAGTGATACTCTATTACGTCCAATTCTACTGACACTTCCTTCAACAATATCTTGTATCTTATTCTTACTGAGAAAGTGCCCAAAGTTAATTGGGTGCAAGAAAGTACCTGAAGTGGGAGAAGGCTCAACTTTTTGGACATGCACTGTAAAAGGCCCCTTATCGGAAGACTTATATACCTGCCTACCAGAGGGGGTATAAACTGGGATTGATGGGGTTTGCGAAATGGTTGCTGAAGGAGAAGCAAGTGAATCAGTCATTTGACAATCAGTTATCTGTGAATCTGTGATGGACTTTGATGATGGACATATTGTTTGGCCTAATGGAATAACTGAATCCTGGGAATGTTTCTTTTCTTTATTATATTTATGCTTTTTACATGTTTTTTTCCGTTTAACGGTAGAAAAGGAGCCATCGCCATGCTGATTTGGTTCCACAACATCTGAAGAATCAGAAGCGATGGAGACAAACTCAGCTGGTGAGGGGACAAAATCACGCCTATCTGCGTTAAATTCAATAGACAGGTTTAATTCTGGGGGCCTGCCGCCCCCATCGTATGTTTCCATCCGATTCGATGAAAAACAATTGAATAAAACAAATGAAGACTATATTCTATGAATTTTGTTAAAAAACTTACCAACGATGAAAAATACACGTGCTACGCTAATCAAATATTCTATCTACATACAAACACACTAATATTATACACTAAATACAGCAAAAAGATATTTTTCACAATTTAATAATCGCCAAAGCACCCGTGCTCCTTGACACAACTTTGACCTGTTGGTAGATAAAGATTAGATTAGATTCTTTGTGTATGGCCCCTGCGACTTGTTTGAGTGTCGCAACTTTGCCAGTATCTGTTACATGATAGTTTCATAAACTGTAGGAGAAATTAAAGTAAACTTTTAGAATATGGTCAGTGATTAGAAAAGAGAATCAAACAAACTGTTCCACTCCAGTGATTACTCTAAAACACACAAACACAACATAAATAAGAACAAAATTCAAAACAAAAACATCATATCATTTATAACAAAAATAATACTAATAAAAATTCATACATTTATAAAATAAATAATAAGGACTATATTATAATTTTATTTTATTTCTACTAATGTACTCGTAATTACATAATATACAGTTAATTAAAGAAGAAAAAGTAAGGGACAGAAGAGATTTGAATGAAGTAGGACGGAATATTTTTTGTGGAAGAATATCATACACTGAATATTTCAATTTGGACAGCTAAAGAAAATATGATCATAGTCTCCTTCATCTAAGCCACATTCGCATAACGAACTATCCCGAATCCTCAGTTTGGCCAAGTGAACGGGGGTACAAGCATGACCCAGCCGGAGGCGGCAGACCGTCGATGTAGTGACTTTGCTGAATTTGCGAAATTTGAAAAACCAAGGAATTTTGGGAAGAAACGGTTGAATGTCGCCATAATACTTTCCTTTTAGAACTTTTGATGATTCCCAGTATTTGGACCAAGAATCATGTAGATGAGATTTAGGGAGAAGGGAGAGATTGTGAGAATATAGCTTGAAATGTTCCAGAGAACCTATATTTAAAGCAGCCTTGGCACATGAATCCGCAGTGTCATTACCTGGAATTCCAGAATGACCAGGAATCCAGGCAAGAACAACCTTTAAACCCATACTGTGGCACTCAAATAGACATTATTTTATCTAAAGAATTAGGGGGAAGCGAGAAGAACAACGGAAGGGGTTGGATAAAATGGATTGAAGGCAACTTTTAGACTTTTAAAATCAAGACAGCAAGAGCTTCGCCTGAAAAGACTGAAGCATGAGAAGGACATTTAAAACTCAAAATAATTTTGGAAGAAGGAAACCAAACTGCTGCCCCAACAACACTTTCATCGGATAATTTGGAAGCATCAGTGAAAAAAATGTACCATCCTAAAAACTGAGAATATATAAGTTCACTGAATAACCCACGGGGGTTGACCGAATCTTTATCAATACCAGAGTTCAGACGAATATCAGGATGAAATATGAGAGCTTGGTAAGAAGTTAAGTAAAGGGGATTGGATGGAAACTGATAAACAGGGCATGGTAGTCTAGTAAATTTAATAAAACTATGAAGAAGACAAGGAATCTGAGCACCAGAGAGTAGATTAATATACTTCTTCTTCTTCTTCTTATGTGGCTTTTAAAAGTGGAAAGACGTTACTTAGATTAACACTGGCAGAATTGTGACAATAGTCGCAGAAGCCATAATCTAAGAACTGAACTGAACTAGATTAATATATCTGGGGATTGTCAATAGTAGAATATTTATATTCTACTCTAACTCTACTCTCTTCTATCACAAAATTTCACAAAAATGATACATGAGACCATAGATTAATCAGGCAGGCCAGATATATTCTCTGGCATGAGACCACATATCTACAACCATAGACTAACAGACAAAGAGTAGAACAAAATAAGTGTCTTATACAGCTAACAGATGCTCTACAACTCTCTAGTATATACCTTCATACTACAATCTATGCCTACAACAAACGAGCATGAAAGCGCGGGAAACGTCGAAATAAGCGGACGTAATTTTTCAAAGAAAATATTTTTTTGGTTTCTTTTATAGGATTAGTAGTAATAATATTATCATTATTAAGTGTATTAGTTTATATTCACCGGACTCGGTAAGTTTTTAGCTTATTATACATGAATGAACCGCCCGACCCAGGGGGCCCAGTCCCCCCGGCAGCTAATTTTGTGACGATTTCTACCAACATATTATTATCTAATCAGTCTGGCATGGAATCGGATGGATCGGTAACTCAGCGCGCTACCCGTAAAAGGAGCCGTTTGAGTAAAATTAGCTAAAATTGTAACATGAAAAAGAGGAAGCATGCGCAGGCTATTGATGGTAAAACTGGCTGCCGCTGTTCAGATAGCAAAGCTAGTGACAACATAAGTAAAAGTAATAACAACATCCCTACACAATGTATTGAAAACCCTACTGTTCTTATTCCTTCTTCATCCAACACTGGCCCTAGTGCCCAAAGTTATACTTCAGTTGCAAGAACAAAGTACGAGTCGACCGATATTGCACCCTTCACTGTTCATGTACAACGTGAAATGAAAACACCAGATGACGATTCCATTTTGCATCCAGTTACATTTGGTAAGTTCTTAAAAAGGAATGCCTTTCAAAGTATAGTAAATGATTCAGTGAAAAGAATAGATAGAAACCGAATTTCACTTGAATTTTCTGACTTTAGCGATGCCAATTCATTCTTATGTAGTAAAAGCCTGGAAACTAATAACTTAAGAGCGTTTATACCTACTTTCAACATAACTCGAATGGGTCTGGTTCGCGGGGTACCGTCAGAGTGGTCACCAGAAGAAGTAATTCTAAAAGTTAGGAGAATAAATTATAAAACAATCATAGACGGTGTCGCGAAGGTCGCGAGATGTATATATGTATATAACAAAACTCAAGGTAATCCACCATTTGTATACAAAGAGCTTTTTCAATAATCTTTGACAAGCATGGCAAAATTCTTATAGGTCTTACATCTTTAAGGCTGACGGGGTTTGACAGATGCTACATGAAGAAAAAAATGGGAGATATTTACGAATTACATTGTTTTACAGATTCATCTCTCAAAGCATATTCTACTTCAGTTTTTCTGGTTAATGGAACGAACAGATGCTTCATAATGGGTAAATCACGATTGGTACCAACAAAAGACAATGACAATCTAAAAATACCTCGTCTAGAACTGTTAGGTGTTCTAATAGGAAGCAGACTTATGAAATTAGTCCTCAGATTTCTTCAACTAGATATAAAAAGACAAGTTTTGTGGACTGATAGTCAAATTGTAATAGAGTGGTGTAAGTCTGATAAATTACTACCACCCTTCATAGCAAGGCGAGTTGAAGAAATCAAGTTAAATCATAAGTTAGAGATAAGATTTGTACCATCAGAGCTTAATCCAGCAGATGTGGGTACAAAACCTGCTTCATCAAAAGAGGATAAGATGGTTTGGCTCAATGGCCCAGACTTTCTTAGTGGGGGTCCAAATGCATGGCCACCTGGACTTCGAATCAGTAGTACCTGTTCTTTTTTGACGGGGGAGGGTCTATCGAAGACTGACACACCACAATTGATATCTGATGGGAAAGAGAAATGTCAAGCCGGGCAGAAAGGTGTAGAATCTCAATCTACAAGATTAGACAATATAAATCAAGATATGACAAATTCATCTAATAACTCAGACGGGATCATGAATCCTGTAGCATCACAAAACAATATTATGAATGTAGACTTTACTGTCGAAGAAATAAGAAATTTACAGTTACAGTCATTTCCGGACGAAGTCAAAGGAAAAGAGACGCATCTTACCAGAAACCTTGGTTTATTTATTGATGTTGATGGTCTGCTCAGGTGTGATGGTCGCCTGACTCACTCAGATTTATCCTATGAGGCAAAGCATCCAATACTCTTACCGAAAGACTGTAATTTTACAACCAATATAATAAGGGAAGCTCATGAAAAACATTATCATGTTGGTGTAGCGCATACTTTAAACATTGTCCAGCAACAATACTGGATACCTCAGGGAAGAATTCAAGTTCAGAAGGTGATTAGTAAATGCTCTCAATGCATAAAGCATGGAGGTGGACCGTACGCTTTACCTGATACCCCTGCTCTACCAGTAGAAAGAGTGAAGTATACATCATTATTTACATATGTTGGGGTGGACTACTTTGGACCGATATTTTTAACCTCAGATGATGGCAAAAAGAAAAGATGGATATGCTTATTTACTTGCCTTGTTGTACGTGCTATCCATCTTGAGATAGTAAAGGATTTAACTGCTGATGAATGTCTGTTAGCGTTTCGACGATTTATAGCTTGCAGAGGAGCACCAACACTAATAGTGACTGATAATGCTCTACAATTCAAACTTTTATCTGAAGTGATAACTAATGAAAGGTCTACGGAAAGAATCAGATGGAAGTTCATAACCCAACTGGCTCCGTGGAACGGGGGTGCTTACAAAAGGTTAGTTGCTGTCGTTAAGCACTGTCTGAAACGCACTTTGCAGAAGCATCTACTTAATGACAATCAATTATTGACTATCATGAAGGAAGTTGAAGCTGTTGTTAACACAAGACCACTCACGTACGATGGAGCTGGCTTGGAACATGTACTGAAACCAGCTGATTTTTTGTCGCCTGAAAAATGCCTATCTATTCATATGTCGACGAATCCAGTATTACCCTCGAATACTGCTACTTAACAACAACTTATTGAGGGATGGAAACGTGGTGAGATCATAATGGATGAATACAAAAATATGTTTATGAACCAGTATTTATTAGCACTAAGAGAACGCTATAGACACTCACCGAAACAACCCAGAGTAAAGGCTCATAATAAGCTCACCAGTTGTGGTGATGGAAGAAGTGACAAACTGGCAACCTGAGGAAGTTATAAACGATATAACTGTACGACTAATGTGGATTTAACAGATATGAACATGAAGATGACACAAACCAGGGAAGATATAACTAAAAGTACAGATGAGACAAATGAAAAAATGGATGTCACAGATAATAATGAAATGGATAATGGTCCTATTATGAGAGAAAACGACTCAGTACCAGAACAGTCTATAGCAGATAACCGAAAACGAGTTGCTGCAGTCCGGGCTCTGGAGAAGATCAGAGAATGGACGCACCACTTGATGACTACATTACTTTAGTTTGCCTCGGCGGGTGTCGCGAAGGTCGCGAGATGTATATATTATGTATATAACAAAACTATTTGAAGATTCAAGTTTTGGCCACATTCTATAATTGTCTATGGTAAGCGCCTTCTAGTTTCAAATTCATGACTTACGTACAGATCGCGCGGCGAGAGTTTGGCTTTGACCTTCGGGTGGAGGGGATTACTGCGCATGGGTACTGTCGCGCCATGTGACAGAGAGAGACAAGAGTCCTTCGTCCCTCTAGCCACCCTGTGATACCCAATTTTTTACTTCTGCGCAATAACGGTCAAAGCCAAACTCTCGCCGCGCGATCTGTATCTAGTTTTCATTTCATCTGTTTCAATATTCAAGATTTCTGGGCTGGTCTGAATATACGAAGTGTAATGTTAATGGTGCTGTAAATGTGTTGTCCGGACTCCTGAGTTGGTCCCTGAGCTGATCTGAGAGCTAAGTGGTGTACAAGTATTTCCCAACTTAAATATTGCTTATATGTGTTACTCATACAATTTAACTGTGTTAAAGCTAAGTTTCATATTAATGGTACCACCCTATTTCCGTGTCCTACATGTGGCAGCTCACATGTGATGGTTAGCGGCCGGACGTCCGTGTAGTAAGACTTTGCTCACACGCGCAAGGGAACTTGCGTGGGGTTGTTTAATAAGCAAAGCTATGTGTGTGATTTATCATACCTGTGTATAATGTTCTACGCTAGCGACAGGGCTGAAAGACTGCCTGATGTCAGGGTACCAATAAGTGTCGGTCTAAGTGTATGATCTTGACCTTGGTTGGATGTGCCAAACGAGTGGGAAACTTAGCCTTGGTACTTCAGATGATGATTCTAGCATGTTTGTGTATCCATGCTTGTACCTAGTGACTTCAATTACGGTTGAAGTCATAGTGTTTTAATTCTATTACAGGTGGTGTATTTGGGGCATCACAGTTCTCATGCAAGGACCTCAGGTTCGCGTTTGAGGGTGCCGTTAACAAAGGGCTAAGGAGTGCGGACATCACAGAAGTATTTTAAGGTATGAGATCACATTATTACAATTACAATTGCCATCGATTTACACACTAATATTGATATATTCATAATGCTCTTCTTAGGCCTTTGATATGAACCTTGGCACATACTTACTTTGTCCTCCTTAATAAGCAGAGACTAGATACTCATATTATAACATGCGAAGCACATTGCCGACAGACGGATCCCCTGTGTGGAAACATACACAGAGTATAGTAATCACTTTTGATGGACAGGTATTACCTAAAAGAATATTTATGTGCTATAATGCACTGCCCGTCGAGCTTTATTCATACCCTACTATCCAATGTTACAACTGTTGCCGTTTTGGACATACAAAGGTTCAACGCCGTGCTAAGCCTAGATGTTTTAAGTGTGGAAATTACCATTCGGGTGATACCTGTGATGTAAAGGAAGAAATAGTATCGTGTTGTCTATGCTTGGAAGCTCATTTTCCAATTAGTAAATCATGCTCTGAATTTTCGCGACAAAAACAAATAAAGATATCAATGGCTTAAAGTAGCATTTCTTATGGCGAAGCAGCTAAATTGTTTCCTCCTGTAAACAAATCGTATGCGGCAATTGTCAGCTCCATCCCTAGTGTAGTTTCAGCTCATCCCAATTCTGCTCCTACATATAGCAGCCATCATCTCGTACGTCATACAAAAAAAACAGTGTATATTAATCGCCGACCGGCTTCCAAGCCTACAAAGGGCTATGATCAATCTGCACATCAAGCAATTATTGATGATTATCGTATTCCTAATCCTCAAAATGGTTACGCCTTAAATAACTCAAGTAACTCGTTGATAATGTCAACATCAGATATAATTCAAATTCTTATTGATACATTAACCAAGTCGAATATTGTATTACCGTCCAACGTCGCCCCTATAGTAAGTATGTTGAAAAATAAAACATTTAACAATGGCGGCCTTCAAGAAGGTAATACAGTGGAACTGCAGAAGTGCAGTTCCTAAAAAAAGTGATATTATTTATTTAATAAACAGACATAATGTATGTTTATTCACTTTTTCAGAGACCTGGCTAAAGCCAAGCTCTATTTTTAAAATCCATGGATTTTCTTGTATAAGGGATGATAGGCCTGATGGGTATGGCGGTGTCGCTATACTCATCAGGTCGGCCATCTCTTTATCTCCTAGTTTTAATGAGTTTACCGTGGTAGCAGCGCAAATCGGCAGCATTTGTGTTGTTTCCATATACATCCCTTCTCCTTCTTCTTTCGTTTTCCTAAAACTTAATGATCTATTTAATCTCCTCCCTAGACCTTTTATAGTCCTAGGTGATTTTAATTCACACCATATTTCTTGGGGATGCTCAGTTACAAAATCTTGCGGTCAACTGCTATTGGACGTAACTGATACTTATAATCTTTGTATAATAAACTCTGGCTATGAAAACACTAGTGCAGTAGACTTATCGATTTGTACTCCAAACTTAGCTTCTTTAATAACATGGCGCACATTATCTTCCACCTTTGGAAGTGATCATTTTCCAATTGTTATCTCTTTGACTACTATTAGAGCCCGTGGTATAACTCGTACGCCTCGCTTGAAGTATGATCTTAATAATGATAATCTTTGGGATAGGTTTAAGACTTATCTAGAAGAAAAGTTAAACAATATTGCAAATTTTCCTCATATATTTACGAATTGCACAGATGTTTTTTCAAATATATTAACTCAAACTGCGGATGAAATATTTCCCTTGAAAAACTCTGCATCTGGTTTAATTCCTTCTCCTCCCTGGTGGGACAAAGAGTGCACTGATGCTGTAAATAAAAGAAAAGAATCTGAATTACAATACAATCTCAATATGTCTGACGAAAACTTTAATAATTTATCTGATTCACTTACCCAGACACGTATATTACTCAAAGAGAAGAAATTTGAAGTATGGAGAAATTATTGCCGGTCAATTTATCCTTCTATAAACCGGTACCTTAGGTAAACCTTCTATAATTCGGTAGTATGGCGTAATATAAGAAGATTTAGAAACGGTATTAGTGAGTCTACCAACTCAGTACTTCCGCTAAACCTGTACGACGAATTCCTTAATAACCTTGCACCACCCACAGTTCCAGAGCAGGATTTCTTCTGTAATTCTTCCTTCTGTTTCCCCCTATAATTCACAATAATTCGGCCATCTTGTATTCTCCCTTTGTAATACAAGAATTATTAGGAGTGTTGTCCACAGTGAAAGACACAGCTCCTGGCGAAGACGGTATTCCTTATTCATTTTTAGCCAAACTGAGTGAACCATCTCTTTTGTTTGATCATCAAGAACCGACAACCGTTGGGGTCAACGAGTTCTAGAGTGGAGACCACGTCTCGGCAAACGTAGTGTAGGACGTCCTGAGGCACGGTGGAGTGATGATCTGCGCAAGACGGTTGGCAAAAACTGGATGCGAGAAGCCCAAGATACACCTAAGTGGCGTGCAATTGGAGAGGCATATGTCCAGCAATGGACTGCTACAGGCTGATGATGATGAATGTGTTTTACTTTTAACTATATAACTGTTATTTTACAGCTGTGAGTTTTTATTGTCTCGCAGTAGGTATGAAAAGTACAGTATGCACCTCGAGGATAAAGCCTGTCTTCTTCTTGGGCGGCTTTGACCCCTCGCTTCACCCAGGACTCTACATAAGTCCCTCGCTACGCTTAGGAATTAAATTTTAACTAACCCAAGAGTCCCCGTTACACTCAGGGTTCAATATACCGCCCATGACGTAAGACACTGCTTTACACCCTTGGTGCATAATCTACTATTACAAGCAATTTGTCCTGTATTCTATTTGATCATGGTCACTACATTAGAAAGGGACACACTCCCAACGGGAGCCCTCTCACGCGGACCGGTATTTTCGCCATAGTGCACAGTCTAGTTAGTAAGTGTAAGGTCGTTGCTCCATACTCTATGAACGAACGCACCTATTGACATCCTGTGTCTCTATTACTCCAAAGAGTAGAGTAATATATAGGGAACGTATGAACGTATATTCTCTTTGAGCCTGTGTTGACAGCGAAGAAAATAACACAAACAGTTCAATTTTCAATCGTTTTATTTCATTTCGTTGTAGGTATATAACGTATTTAATTTCGTTATACCTGGTTGATTCAATTCAATCGACAATCCCGTCCCGTGTAAATTTGTACCGCTTTTTCACGAGTTTGATGATTGTGTGCTGTACCTACTGTCGTAATGATAAGCTTATCAGTGACCAGTACTAAACCAATATCAACGCCTGCCGGCTTGTATTGAGGACGTGTTCGCGCATTGAATATTTTCTACAAAGTCTTACATACAATAATTGTAAACTATGTCTGGAGAAGGGTCAGCTACTTCTAGTACTAAGCAGAATACTAAAGTCGCCCTTATCACAGGAATTACGGGTCAGGTAAGTTGTATTTGTAGTCATGTCATGTCATGAATAACGAAATGAATCGATAAATCGACTTTATGCTAGTTATTACTATGATTCAAATACTGGTATTTAAAGGAAATGGAAAATTCAATCATGTCTGTCAGCTAGGAATGTTATGCACCTGTATGACATCTGTATAATAATATGTACCTACAAAAACAATTTTAGCTATTTTTATTGGGTTTGAGAAAAGAGTATATAAATAGTTTGGATTTACATGCTGCAAATTGATATGTACCTAAATAATTATTAACATTATATTTTATGAAGCCAAATGTAGAAGTGAGAGAAGCTAAGGAATATAAATTAAATATAGTACCTACCTACTACAAAGTTTCCATTGGTTGAACAATATCACCAAACATAAGGAGTCTGTAATTCCAAAACTTTATAAATCTGGTTTCAGGATAGGAATAACCTAACCAATTAGAATTAAGTTAGGAGATAAACTCAATTATTTGGATGTTGGTGTTTTTGAGAGTGTTTTAGCAGAGTCTACATCCGACACTACTAGAACACTATAGGTTATGCCATAAGATTTTAAATTGTACTAAATAAACAATATTTGTACTGATGGAGCTGGCATGGCTGCGACCAATGTGTCTAAAAAGCTCCCTTAATTATTACAAAATAAAAAAAGGATAGAAATAAAAGAAAAAAATCCTTTAATTCCTTTCCTGACATTGTGTAACACATGATAAAAGAAATCTTTTACATATGTGTATAAATATTATTCAAAAACACTATACCTATATACACAATGTCTTTTAATTTTTTCTTAATAGTTCAAAGGTTTATAAAAACTTGAAAAGTTTTAAAATATGCAAAACAATGATCTGTACAATAATAATAAAAATCGTTTTTTTTTTAATCTTGATCATTCATATACTACAATTAACTAACTATAGCTATCAATAAACATTATCACCAATTTGCACCTTGAGCACAGATTACTGAATAAGAACCTTGAGGAACTCTAAAATCACAATTGTTTTTATTGTACTTCATGATATTTAGTATTAATAATTTAATAATGAATTAGAAATAATATGTATAATGTATTAAGAAACAGAGCAATAAATAATTAAATGTATGAGGCATATTTTACATAAAATAATATTGTTTTCTAAGTAATATGTTAAAAAGAGAAGAAATTCATATCAAATTGCATAATAGTACATTATGCAACAAGTGCACGAAGTTGTTTACTACAATTGAGATGGGTTTTAGCCTAAATTAAGTAGAGATTGTAATAAACAACGAGCAAGAGTTTCATACAACATTTTTCTTACACACTTGCTTGAACTTAATTGATAACTGTACTTTTCAACATTGAATAAATGCACCACAAAGCTTTGTACTTATTAGCCAGTGCATTAAAATAAGCCATGAATATGTTTTCTGAGAATGAATTGGCGTTATTGCTGTCAAAAATTTTCATAGGCAATCATGTACAGTAAAATCTCCTTATTCATGCTTCCTTCATTCACGTTTTCACTTTTAGCGGATAAAAATGCGACCCCATTTCTATATTTGTGGCTAAAAATTTCTTTATTTGCAGATCGAATAAGTAGGTACATAACATAATAATAAAATAATTCGAATAGGTATCCAACTCTATATCCTTTGTAAATGCCATCAAAAGGACTAATAAAAAGAGTAAAATAGATCTTATTACAACTTTGCCTAAAGTATGTTGTTAAATGATATCGCCAAGAACTTTGACATAAGCCGCTATTGGTGCGATCGGTATTTTTGAGAAGGTAAACAAACAGAATGAAAGCTACCTTATTACTCCTTATTATCAAACCTCATTTTAAATGTTGCTGTTCCGTTCTATGGTAAAATCCGCTTTGCGTGTTTTATTGTTTTGCCTTTCACATTCGTTACAAAAATTCAAAAATTGTGATAGAGTAAGACGTCGTCTCTACCTATCTTGCCTCTTATTTTTAAAAGGCAAATTTCTAGTACGACTGCTAGGGGGCGTTCCGTACCTCAGGGCGCGTTTGTTTAGTTGTTTTCTAACTCGCTCTGAGGTATGGAACGGCACGGTTGTTTTCTAACCTCAAACAGACTTTGACAAATTCGACATTGACATTTGACTGATTACTTAATCCTTACCTAATTTTATTTGAGAAGAGTGAAGAAGAAGAAGTTTTTTGTAGTCTGATTGGTCAAAGTTATGTCAGATGCGGGTTGCAACCTTTTACCTATCGATTTTGATGGTCAAAAAGTTGCGACGCTCCGAGGTTCGGAACGCTCGAGTTAATACAACCGAGTGCTTTAACCTGAGGTTCGGAACGGCGTTAGTGCAAAAAGTTGCACTCTGAGTGCGCTCTCACCGAGGTTCTGAACGCGGCCCTGCGTATCAGTCTGATTTGAAGGAGATTTTAAAACTGTCAAGCTAGAGAAAATTACAACATTCTTCAAACCATTGATTAGGCAATGGTTTAAGGCTTAGGCGTTAAGACAATTAATCAAAATGTTCAAAAACTTCAATTAAATTGATTTTGTTATAATTTTTTTTTATTTTCTCAACTAGGAATGTATCCCCTATAATTCCATTTAAATTACCATTCCGTATTCGCGGTTTCTGTATTCGCGGCATATTGTTGGAACATATACCCCGCGTATAAGAAGCTTTTACTGTACTTATCTTTAGATTTACATGGCAACAAATTTTCACTTGCAATTTGAGCGTCAGATAATATTTCTTGTGGCGTAGATTGTATTATATTGTTGGGTTTGTTTTCATCTTCATTGCTACAAGCTGACATTTTTCATAATAGTACCAATAGCGTACAATTTATGTACAGAATAATAATTATATATTAAAGTTTAACTTTCTGTTCTGCATTAAATCCAAGAGCAAAAGCAGAAAATGCAATTTTCTATTTACCCGCGTTTGCAAACATGCGCGCGCAGATAAAATGAGACCAAAGAGGTTTCGCATCTGAGTTTCGCACATAATCAAACTCTTTCTGTTAGCACGCTTCGCACTTCTCACAACGCGCGTATTAAATTAACCCTCCGAAAATAAATGTTGTGTATAATTTTGCTGTTAAAATGCTATTACGAGTATTTATTCGTATTTTTTAACTTTTTAATCTGATGCATACATATAAATCATATAAATAAATTATTTGCTAAAATTTAATTGTTTTGTATTTTATTTTGATGAATACAATTTAATTATTTGTAAAAGTTTTTCTAATTTTAAGGTTGGAACTTTTTGCTCATTTTTAAAAACTTAAATTTCATTTTCGCGATCGTGCGGGAATTAAAAGTAAAAAGCACGCGTTCAAAATACGCTGCATTTTGATTCTAATTACCGTTCAATGAGAGTCTCTTTTCTAGTAGGTGTGTTGAAAAAACAATTATTACACAATCAGTCTTGCAATAATTATATATTTAATTTAACCTCTTCAGGATGGTTCATACCTCGCAGAATTCCTAATAGAAAAAGGTTATGAAGTCCATGGCATTATTCGAAGGTCTTCCTCTTTCAACACTGGCCGTATTCAGCACTTATATGGGCAGCCAGCATGCCACACAGGAGGTCACATGCACCTACACTATGGTGACCTCACGGATACAACTTGCCTCATCAGTATTATAAGCAGGGTAAGTTCTATATTTTTTATTATTAATTGTTTCGAATTACTATATATTTACCTGATATTATGATATTGCAAAAGACTTTCCCAATACTTTATGCTGTAATTAGTTAAAAATAAAAAACAGATGAAAAACAAATATGATGCTGCATACTAAAATAAGGTAAGTTACTAATATTATAAACTAGAAAGGAATGACTAAAATGAACATTGTTTAGTTTGATTTATTTATTTATATAGCATACATGTACAAGTACATTCATATTTCCTAAGTTCTTATGGTAGGATAAGTAAGTACATGCACACTGCAAGGGTGTTTGCCAGTGATTTTGGGCGTTTGATTACCCCATATGCATTATATAGACGTTAGTTTTGTTTATAAATCTTTATATGCGTAAAAAGGATGTGGAGAGGTTAAATATAAATAACACAGGTTATAACTATAATTTGATAAAATAATGGTTTTATTATTCGACTACTATATAAATTAACCAGCTTCAATCCACAACTGTGCCTGCGTATATAATAACTACCCACAAGAACACAATATTTATAAAATGAAAAGGCTTGAATGGTAAATATGATTTTACACAAATTTGTTCAGTAGTAGGTAACAAAGGCTCATTGATCCTTCCAAATCGATATAGTTTGGCGTTAATAATAAATAGATACACATACTACAGTTTCATCATCATATGACAGAATGCAATCTCTCAAGAATGATATGATATCATGCCCATGATGATGGCATGATATTGTCTAATGTTTTGTTAGCTCTACCTATAGTTTCCATTTCAAGTGTTTACAAATACTGAAATAATTGTGATCTGTTGTATGAATGAAATGAAAATACTCTTTATACCCGATTGTCCAGAAAGATGGTTATGTTTTCACTGGTTTCAGGTGGTTTTGTAGGCAACACACTATACATAATAAACATTTGATATTTCAATAATTACCATGCAATTAAATGTATGTATATACATAACATTTAATATTAAATTAAATTATTATGAACATTAAATTCATAACAATTACAATTATTAATAAATATTATCATTGTGTTATTGTAGTTAATATTACATTGTTAGATAATATGTCATAGTTATTGGGCGTCGGCGAGTCTTTGCGACACGAAGGCCTCCTCCAGCCCTTTCCATTTTTCTCTTGATGGAGTTAATCTGTGCCATCTTGGACCCGCATGCTTTTTTATCTCATCAGACCAACGTTTTATAAGTCTTCTTCGTTTCCTTTTTGTTTGGAATCTAGGGGTCCACCCCGTTCGGTTTCCGGTGTATTATACAACTCTAATTTCCAATATAGTACAAACAAATACCAACTTATCAAAACAAATAAAAAAATCGTGTGAAAATATTTTAAACCATAATTGTGTGGAAAAGCTCATACACTTATCTAACTTTATAAGTTATAGCTAAGAATTAAGATTTCTAGGTCGACGTAGACCCACCCCACGTCGACGTTTTTTTACTGCGCTCAATTGTGCATGTTTTTATTGAGTAGGTCTATTCCAAAACATTAAAGATTCAAATGAACGAAACGTTTCGTACGTCACATGTACGCTTTATCAAAAACGCGAATTATATATGGCCGGCAATAGTGATCGCCATGAAATTCTAGAAAATGTGTTTGCTCCATGCAATGATGTTCTGTCGCAAACATTTCAAATTTCAATGATTACTCGCTAAATAATTAATAATCTCGCTTGGGGGTGGACATTGGATAATTTTCATCATCATCATCCATCACCACGCGGGTGAAACCGAGGGGCGCAGCTAGTTGTGATTGCGCAGAATCAATTTATAATTCGACATTTTTATTTTTTACTATTTTTTAATTAAGTTATTCTTACAGTTTTATTGGCCTTCACAAGCTTGACCATCGTCATCTTGACCATCATCATTGGGCTTCGACAAGCAACTGTCAATGTTTTTATTTCATTCGTAGCCTCTCTAGATTAGTATTAATTAAATTTAATATTGTTATAGGTTTTTATTTTCTACCGATTTCAAAAAAGGAAGATGTACTCGTTTTTTTTATGTTTGTTACCTCATAACTTTCGACTGGGTGAACCGATTCTTAATATTCTTTTTCTGTTTGAAAGCTGGTGCTTCCCGTGTGGTCCCATTCCCATCCATCCCATCCAATTTCATCAAATTCGGTACAGTAGTTTTTGAGTTACACTCCAATAACTGAATAGAATGGAAGTCGGTAGTAAAATTTTCAAATTATAAGTACTTGTGTATTATGTGACTGAACGCCGGTCGCGATTTTGCATGTAAACCGTTTACAATGCTTGCTCTGTACTTACGTGTATTCAAACGATAAGTGTTAATACCGCAGTGGATAATGAACTTACTGAAACTAACAGAATACGTTGAATCGCGGAATACGGCCGCCGCTTGCGACACCAGGTTTTGTATTCAGTGCACGGATTGGCATCTCTCTAGATCTGTATTTCTATAACTCATGGGCTGAGTATACCACACCAGCGTAGCGCTCGAGTGTTGGACACCTAAACCCATATCTTACGATGAGCTCATTTTGAAAATACTTCGATCATTATCTAGATTAGAGATTGTAATTTACTTGACGCATATACTTATTTGGAAATCCTAATTGCTTATAGTGATTGTCTAATTCCGGGAAATAAAGATAATGGAGCTTACTATGTAGATAGTGTATAGTTTAAACCAACTACAGTTTTTGCGATAATTTGCTCGTCGCCTATGCGTTAGCTAACAGTTGCGTAACTAGGGGTATTGTTTTGTTTATTGAAAATATTCTGCCCAGGAACAAGTTCTTTTGTCAGTTAGGGATTGAATACAAGAAATAAAGTGTTGTTTTTACTAATTAAGTATGTGTGACGCGCTCGCGGTTTGAGCTGATTGACAAGGTCAAGTAGCCCTTAAAAAGGCCACGAATTGGATAGGACCGTTCATTATTTATTTTCTACCGTCTTCCAAAATAAGGAGGTACTCAATTCGACTGTATTTTTTATGTTTGCTACCTCATAACTTTTGACTAGGTGAACCGATTCTCAAAATTTTCTCCAATTTTTTTTGTTTGAAAGCTGGTGCTTCTCGTGTTCCCATTTAAATTTCATCAAATTCGGTTCATTCTTTTTTTAATTTACACTCCAATGACTGAATAGAATGGAAGTCGGTATTAATATTTTCAAATTGTACTATTTTGAGCACTTCGGAGCGCAGGTTAATCCGTCGAGAAGGACAAGAGTCATTAGGTTTGTTGGAGGCATTCGAGCGGCCTGAAACTACTGACTAGACTAGAGTTAACTGATACTAGGCCATCTGCACTGGGCCTGTCTGGTGGATTATTGTGCTTATTTCTCTCGGAGAGGAAGCCACAGCAGTGGATATTAATGGCACAAAATAAACAAAATAGTACTATTAATGGGCTGATTATGTTATGTATTCTATATGTCAATTGAGAATTTAAAATTGCGTGTTTGACCCTATAGTCTAGCTAGACATTATGTAGAAAGAAAACAGAATCGTTCGTAATTCCAGAAGTATCAATATTTCCATTGGAATATAATCATTTTTAGTTCTAGTTAAAACTATGTAACTCATTCCAAACTACCCAAAAAACCTATTGCTCAGGCACATTACTGAATGGTATAAGTTTTTTTTTAAATTGAAACATATTTAAAGTGCGCTATTGATGTCAATGATTTTACAGCCACGAAGGGGTCGGAAGAGTCACCAACATTTCGCCAGGCATGTTTTTAGTTACATCACTTTACATTCCAAAACGTATCTCACTACCCCTGACGCTGGGTAATTTCTTAATTTTGGTATTGTTAAATAAAAACGTTGCATACAAAAGTATTTAATTATAATGTACAAAAGTAACTGCTGCAAATTGGTTTCAATAAATATTGTTTACTAGCTGCTTTCCGCGGTTTCACCCGCGCAGTGATGGATGATGATGATGATGAATTTTATATAGCCTTTGTTACTAAGTGAATGTAGCTTTCCAATGGTGAAAGAATTATTGTAATCGGTTTAGTACTTTTTGAGCCAATTCGTTACAAACATACATATCTTTCCTCTTTATAATATTAGTATATACTCGTAGTATAGATTATGTATTTTATAAAACATTTTCCAGAGACTTCCGTTACTTGTAAGCCAAGTACCTCATTTACGAATTCCGTTATCTGTTTTGATACATATAAATTATACATAACGCGCTCGTATCCAATATGTACCTACTGAGTTAGTCCATACATAAAAAAGTTAGCACCTCATTAGAATAGCAGAATAGTCAAACTAAATTCACACTGGTTCTAGAACATGTCCCCAGCAAACTCAATACGAACCGTATACACACTTAGATACTCGTAAAAACTTACTGTTTCAGAATATATGAAGTTGAATAACATTTACTTTCTTTATACCATTGAACGTGTTAACAATAGCTGGTTGAGTTAAACAGACTTTGTTCAGTTTGACGTCAGTTAAATCTGTATGTAACGTCCTCGTTTCTTTCATTTTTAAGTTTCCTTACTTGGAACGGCTCAAATTGATAGTAGCTCCCACAACTTTATTTGAGGGTTATTACGATGGAAGGAAAACTGTGGATGTCGGCCTTCATGCAGGATTATAACTTCGAGGTAGAGATTTAAGGTGCTGTCATATCATGATGTCGATAAAATGAGGGTTTTAAAGCAGTTTATCTCAAACAGCGATTTAATTTAAACTACAATAAATAAAATGACATTTCTTAGACTTCTAAGTACACATTGGCGGAATTAAAAACATATTTTAACATACTAGATTACATTAAAAAACAATTCAAACATACCACTAAATTTCACCTTTAAAGTAGTTTTTCTTTTTATTCACTATTGTTTTTGTCATTAAATACATATCATAAAATAGCAATTCTTAATACACACACATTGACGGATTATTTTTTAATTTAACAGTGCAATTTTTTTTACCTTTTTACGAGATGCGCTTCAAGCAAGCGCAATTTCAATTAAAGGAAATTGAACGTAGCCAAGCGCTGAGCTGACAGCGCTTTATGGAGGATCCCAATAATCTATTTATCCACGGTTTTCCTTACTACCGATAGAAATGTGACATAACGTCCGTACAAAAAGTGTCAAATATCTATCTCTAGTAAGGTAAACCGACGATAGATAGATTATTGGGACCGGCCGTAAAGGTGTAAACCGTGTACAGTTCTCATACCATAACCTTCTGAATTGTAGGCAACCTCTAGTACTGACCACGAACGCTATCAGAAATTAGAAGAGGCACAAACAATATGCGAAAAAGTATTCGTATCGTAAGCGCCAACGCGTCACGAATCGGCGTACAAACTATGAGTTACCTGTGTCACAGATACTTGCCAGTTGGTACTGTTTCATGTGAGCGACACGTTAAGTTACATTTACGCAGTTATTCGTGCTAGGCCTACAAACGTTGTGTCGAGCGGACGCCGGTACGTATGTAATAGATTGAAAATGGTTGGTATAGAAGATCTTATCAGCAAAACAGAATGTATCCTTGTTTCTGGAGCGGCACTGCTATTGCATAGCACTACTTCAAGTCGTTACTGTCGTGGACTGGGTTCGCCGCCGAAACGAAGTTTGCAGTATTATATCATTATTATGTGATGGATTAAAGGTTAACTCATCAGTTAAACATTCACTGATTCATTTGACGAAACTAGGTTAAAACATACTTATGAGTCTAAATAGAGACAGTATTTTATTTGACAGTTCAAGTTAACTTTTAGTTGGAGCTTGGTGATATCTGCGCGCCGACATAATTGGCGTGTATATCACGGGTTCGAATACAGATTCGAAAATTCCGTGACGGGAACGTTTAGATTAAGGCTACGTTCCGGGAAGCGCCGTCAACGCTCACAACCGTCGCGCCCCGGTTTAGCGTTCCGGTTAGAATAAATGCTTGCAATGTTCAACCCAAGCGGAACGGTTACGCGGTCGCGAAAAGCGCGCCAACTTTTCTGTAAAAAATCGATAGAATCCTATACATTTGATGCTTGACAGTGACAGCTCGTAAACGACCGCGAAAACCCACCTACGATTTGCGAGCGTTGTGATCGTTTTCAGTGACGTCATCGATGACGTATCGAGTTCGCTCACGATGACTGTGGGCTTTTAAAGGAATGGGTGTGCGAACGCCGCGAGTGATTTCGTCGCTTTCCGGAACGTAGCCTAAATAGTATGCAACACATGTGTCAGCAGTGTTTCTGACCATTACTGCAACATCTGTGGTGGGATTTTAAAATTCTTTATATTTCTGAGATAGTTTTACATACATTACAACAGTCAATTATGTTCCCGCTGTTAAAACTCGAGCCTTCCTGTCAGAGTTGGGCCATAATCCACCACGCGGGACCAGAGCGGCTTGGTGGATTGACTAGTGGCAAACCCATGTCGAAGTTTTCAGACCGCCCCAAGGCCATCGGCATAGCCTAACAACTGTTGTACTAAAACAACCTACCTAGACCGACTGTTTAACGTGCCCTCCGAATCGCTACTTGTATAATGCCACTAGCACACACCCATCCATTCCGTGACCGCAGCAAGCGTTGCTTAACTTATTAATCGGTTAAGATCGCCAAGTCAAGCTCCGCTGCGAGCGCTTCCGTTTATGGCACGTGTGAGGCACGAAACCTAAAATGTTATCATTATATCCGACACTGATCAAACCTCAAAACATTAACGCCTTACCAAGCAAGATTGGGAACGATAAAACTTTAATTAAAATAATATGTAACATTTCCATGAATATTGATAGATACCATTTAGATACCTTATATATTTTTATTATTCTATACGATTATCAGGACGGCTTGTAATTAATCAGAAAAAATAAATTATATTTGATTTAATCTTTGGCCTTAATTTTTTTAATGTAAGTACTATGTACGTAAGTATTCTCATTATATGATGGTGAGTAGAATTAAATTACCCGTTTTATATAAATTAGAGCACAAATACACTATAATTTTTGTCTATCTATTCATAGAGAGAATTGAGATACCTAATATTTTATGCATTGATACCATTCCCACTCTAAAAAGCTTATTTTATTTACTGATAACAAAGGACTTTTAATCACTATTTTGGTGGTTGAATTTAGAACACACCAATATATTCGACCTCCATCTCAATGCATATACAACTTCCTTGCGCTAAAAGATACAAACTCCTTCATCATCATCATCTCAGCCGTAGGACGTACACTGCTGAACATACGCCTCCCCCATGATTTTCCAAAAGGACCGGTTGGAAGCGGCCTGCATCCAACGTCGTCCTGTAACATGTATAACAGTAAGTACAAACAATTATATAATAGTAGTCTTTGTGCAAATAACTCCTCGATATTTGATTGGTCGATATTTGCGATAAGGAGTTTAGCATTCGAATAAAAACTGTATTACGTTATTTTCTGCTATTGCAGACAAATATATAATAATAATAAGAAAATTACTCCTATGTTTAGTAATTGTTCCAATTTTAATGTGCATCTTAATTAATTTAATTAACCTTTCTTTTTTATTAAATGTCTATACGAGTATCGATGTATAAATGGTATAAAGTATAGTATGCAACTCTTGAATAAAATGCATTTATATCGAGGGCCATGAATAACTCGCTACGCTCGTGATTCAAACATCACGGATCACTCCCTGCGGTCGCGATTCAGTCGTTAGAATCCCTTACTTACTCGTGGTTAATCTATGACCCTCGCTTTAAATCCGTCCTTTATTCACTAATTGCATAATATACTATTTTGGTTTGTTATGAACACTATCCTATTATTTTAAAGTGCAGTACATGCACTTTTTGTGCATGAGTTCATCCGGGAAAGTGCTGTCAGCATACCTTTTTGTATCGTGAAGAAGTGATTTTCGCAGTGCTGTGTTCTGGTTTGGAAAGTATGGTTGCTGGTGAACTCACTGGAACATATGTTTCAGGGTTACGGGCACAGTGCAGTTCGTCATTGGACGAAATCATAGGAGCTTAACATAATATTATATTAAACGTTGTTATTATAGGAAGCTTTCTTTTTTAATATGATTTGTTCACAGACGACAAAATATGGGTCCGTGACATTGTTTGTATTATTTTAACTTATTTAGCATATTTTTATAATTAATAATTATAAAATATAATGATTCCGGTGTGTGCACTTCGGGCGATTGTACCTTAGCTCGAAGAGGTTCTCTCTATCGATATAAGGCAATTGGTTGACGACTCCGATGAGGACAATTTCGCGAGCACCTCGAAGCCGCGCTGCCGTGACAATGGCTCCGAAGTGAGTCATGAGAGCTTCGTCTACCATAAGGCGAACGACGCTCCTGCCACTTCAGATGCCATCCATGAGTACAGAAGCCATGGTGCGCACTTTGGCTTTCACCAAGTCTCCCGTGCGGTGCGCTAGCTTCTCCCTCAGGTCTTTGGCTGCTTCGGTTGTCGTGGTGAAGATCACATCCTTGTCCACATTGAAGTTTCGAACCACCCATGTTGTTTTACCACACCCCGTTGACCCGTCGGATCTCCGGTACATCCCCAGAATTTTGGCTCGAGTCCAGGGCTCCCTTCCATGGTTTTAGCAATTTCTAAAATCCTGTCGTCTAGCATTATCTTGGTATATCGGGCGATAACCACGATGGGGTCGTTCGGTGGTGACTCGTACTTAGGCTTACCAAGCCGCTCCGTCTCACCTTCGTCTAGGGCCACGAAACCACTCTCAGAACTGTATATGCTGCCATATACCGACCTTTCATCGTTCCCTTGACCGAACATGACCAGGGAGGTGTCGTTGTTGTTAATGGCTGCATCCTCCTCGAGCCTTACTTAATATGTAACTTATTTATTATGAATATTTTTGTTACCTGATGATGGAAATAAAGAAGAAAAAAATATTGTAGGTTAATATTAAGTCGTACTACTTGCTGCTTGATGACTCGAATAATTTATGATCGTATAATGTAAATCCGTCATTGGCTGTAAGTTTAAAATTACGATTAAATGTTAACTTATAAGAGCAGTGGATTTTGTAAATAAATACATAAAATATAAACTGTGGTATTCTTTACAGGTACGCCCCAAAGAAATCTACAATTTAGGCGCTCAGTCCCACGTGAAGATCTCGTTTGAGCTCAGCGAATACACCGCCCAGGTGGATGCTCTTGGCACCCTGAGGCTGCTGGAAGCTGTCCGGGTGGTGGGTCTAGAGAAGGAAACGAAGATATACCAGGCTTCTACGTCGGAACTTTACGGAAAAGTTGTCGAGGTGCCCCAGAATGAAAAGACGCCGTTTTACCCTAGGTCTCCATACGGTGAGATATATTATATTCTTACCGGTTCCAGTTTCCCCCAGACCGAGAACTAGCAACGCCCTATAAATACGAGCGGCAAAGCAGGCTCATCCGGTGACGCTGTAAATGCCGGTAGAGGCAAACAGCATTTAGTCCTTTCGGAAAAAAGGCTCTGCTTTTACGCTGCCCTTGACGAGTCAACATCGCTGAGGTCGTTATAATATTGTGGTGACGTCATTCCTTGTCGTGATTTCGTACAGTGCGGACGCTGTTGAGTTGCCGGTTGATCCATCATTGTTGCTTAGTTACTAGTACTTGTAAAATAAATAACTGTTAGGTACAATGTTACCGATATTATTAAAAAAACCTTTTCACTTCTGATTTCTAACAATGTTATTAAGTTACAAGTATCTGCCCGCGACATAATGCTATTGCGATTCCTCAGTAACTCCGCTTCATCGGGATAAAACTGACAACATTAACACACAAACGTTCACGCACCAACAGCAACCATCACTTGGATTCCCAGTGCCGCACGAAACATGGACACACACATTAATACAGCATAAAGACCCAAGAACAAACAAATCTGCTCATCCCACATATAGTTGCCTTAACCAGGTATCGAACCTCGCTGCGAAGGCAGGGTCACTACTACCAACTAGGTTAGCAAGCAAAATGAAACTTTTGTCTAGAACAGATGCATTTCCTCACAAGTGACGAACTGTACTGCGCCAGTAACCCTGATACATTAAATTGTTAACTCTCACTGTAATGTACCGAATGTAATTTCGCCGGCAATCATACCTTCAAACCAAAACACAGTATTGGGAACATTACTGCTTCACGGTAGAAAAAGGGTGTTAGTACAATCCCGGACGAACTCATTCACAAAGAGTTCTACTGCCCTTACAATAAGGTGTTATTCCAGTATATTAACTCTTTCTATGCCACTTTTCATCTAAATCCGTTGAGATTTTTCCAGCGTGAAGAAGTAACATACGTACACATGTACACACTCGCATCTTCAGTCACTCACAATTTTTATTATTATACTAGTGCGATAAATTGCCGACACGGCAGCTTCGACCGTGCATATAAGTAATTATGGATGAACTGTATATTCTGGACGTGGAGTGACACTGAATATGAGACACGAATACAAAAGATAAAAATGGTAAATTCTTGTTAGCACATAATCCATTAAAGGTCACACGGCCAGACACAATAGAAATTTCATTGTTATAATGACATCGACTCTTGAAGGGTAACAAAACAAGTAACTATAATAATTAACATCAATTTGAATTAAAATATTTTATAATAATTATTTATATGTAAAATGTACAGAAAAGTTTTGAGGAATATGACCATAAATTTATCCCTCGTTTTCTTTTTTCTCGGCCTTGGCAGGTTAACGGAAAACAGCTATCGTGAATAATGCAATAACCGTAACTTGGTAATAAATTGTAAAACTATTTGAACGTAGTCTATCATAATGTTTACAAAATGTAAAACCGAAGATAAACGTATACCGGTTTTGTTTCCGAGTAGTGAACCAAACTGGTTTTCTATTTGAACCAGTTTACTGTTAAAAGTTATTGTTGATTAAAATAGCACATTTTAAAGTGTAACAGACCAAAGATACGAGGGTCATTTGAAAAGTTCTTGGCCTAACATACTTAATGAAACCACACGATTTTGAGTTTATTTTTATTTTTCAACATTTACTCTCCTCCAAGCTCAAAACACTTTTTCCATCGACCCGGTAAGGCTTCGATACCCGTTTTAAAAAAAATTTCGTCGAACTCCTCAAAATAAGCGTTCACGGCGGCTATGACCTCTTCATTTGTAAAAAAATGTTTACCACCTAAAAATTTTTTCAGCTTTGGGAACAGATAAAAGTCGGACGGTGCTAAATCCGTTGAATATGGGGGATGAGGTAACAATTCGAAGCCACATTGATGGATTTCTGCCATGGATTGCACAGAGGTGTAAACGCGCGCATTGTCCTCATGAAACAAGACTTTTCTTCTCAATAAACCTGGACGTTTTTCTTTGATTTCTTCTCTCAAACGACGCAACAGGTTGCAATAATAATCGGAGTTTATTGTTTCACCATTTTTTAAATAATCCACGAGAATTATACCCTTTGCATCCCAAAAAACGGATGCCATGACTTTACCCGCCGATAAAACCACCTTTGCCTTCTTTGGGGTGGGCTATCCTGCTCTTTTCCATTGTTTCGACTGTTCTTTTGTCTCGGGTGTATTGTGGTGAACCCAGGTTTCATCCATGGTTATAAATCTTTCAACAAATTCTATTGGGTCAGCTTCATATAACTCTAAACAGTCGCGAGAAGTTGTGAGTCGGTTGCGTTTTTGTTCCACTGAAAGCAGTCGCGGTACCTTAGAGAATTCAAGTTCAGTAGTAATTATATTATGTGTTCGCTCAGGTGAGATGCTTACAGTCTTAGCTATCTCCTCGACAGTCAATCTTCGATCAGATAAAATTAAATCACAGATTTTTTCTTTGTTTTGATCAGTGGAAGCAGTCAAAGGCCAGCCACTACAGGGCTCATCTTGAATGGTCTCACAACCACGTTTAAACTCTGCTACCCAGTTTTTAAAAGTTGCATACGAAGGAGCGGACTCACCCAAAGTAGCAGACATGTCTTCATGTATAGCTTTTGGAGTTCATTTCAAATTCAGGTATCACTGAACGATGTTCAATTTTATCCATTTTCAAAAATAGCTCTGACTTGATTTACGGTATCACGTGTAAACGAACAATGAGTTACTGTGAATAAACTAAACTGTGCATACTTGTTGCTAAATAATGTAACTACAAAATGAGGGTAGTTATAAAAAACCAATGACTTTAACCATGTTAGGCTAAGAAATTTTCAAATGACCCTCGTATATATCACCGACCGTACTGACTTATAAACGCTGCTTATATTTAAACGTCATTTAACACTAAAAAACAATTTAACACTAAATAACGTCATTTAAAGTTAGGCAGAATTTATAAGTAAGGCCCCACAATTACACAAAAAAATCCTTTCGGACATTATACACGTGAAACATTTACTTGTAGCAAAAATATTTTTTTACGCTGCGATACGATTGAAAGAACTTAATGTCACAAAGCCTAGTTTATATGCAGTGTTTCAGCGCATTGTACTTTTCAAACTGGAATATCTTCGTCAATATTGGTCATAACACCAGATTTTCCATAAATAGGGTTCCATTAATATTCTCCATTTTTTGCATTTTAGCGTGTGCGAAACTGTACGGTTATTGGATAGTAATAAATTACCGAGAAGCGTACGGTATGTTCGCTTGCAACGGACTCCTGTTCAACCACGAGAGTCCGCGGAGAGGAGAAAACTTCGTAACTAGGAAAATAACCCGAGGAGTCGCGAAGATTACTCTAGGACTCATGTCGCATATAGAATTGGGGAACTTAGACAGTAAAAGAGATTGGGGACATGCCAAAGACTATGTAGAGGTAAGTTGCTAATCTTCTTTCTATTTCTAGTGTATGAAAGTGTTAACTTAGCTTCCTTCACCACCAATAGAAGGAGCATTAACTGGTATAAAATTACTTTTGCGTTTTTACTGCTTATACACAGCCGGTGTGTAATTTGATTTATATGACATCATGACTTGTCAAAATCAGTTGAACTCATTACCCACCAATTTAACAGCATTATTTCAAAAGTATATTTTAAGGGTGCAAGGTTTTTTGGAAGGGATGACAGCCTAGTTAGATTAAACCGAAACTGCGGTTAGAAATCCTTAAAAAGTCCTAATTGAATTTGTATTGAAGGTAACATCGCGCTCAAACCAATGAAGAAATATTCCATGTGAGGAAATTGTTTAGTCTAGCTAACGGTGTTCGGAACACTCGACAGACAGGTACTGCTCAAAGTCTAGTGTGCTAGCATCTTTGCCTATATCACCCCTTACCATCAAGTGATATAGTTGAAGCAAACCCTAGGTTATGCGCACATATATTATATATAAAATCAATTTATTATGTTTGAAAATGGCTCGTGTATGGATCTTTTGTTAAATTCGCATCGTGTAGACAAAAACCGTAAAAGTATAAATTACGTAACTTTCAAAATGGAATGTGTTATGCATGGGTTTGGTGTAGCGAGGGTAATTGTTAATTCATATGTTCTACCTTACTTTATTCTTTATTCAATGTCAATAATCTACTATTGCGCGTTTTCCTAAACATAATAAAATGTGTGTCTCTTGTTCTCCTATCGACTAAATGCTACTGCATAAAACTCTCAGCCAAAAATCCACCACTGTATTTCCAGGCAATGTGGTTAATGCTTCAACAAGAGGAGCCGGAGGACTTCGTGGTGGCCACAGGAGAAACTCACAGCGTGCGAGAGTTCGTAGAGCGAGCGTTCGCGTGCGTGGGCCGAGGGGTGGTGTGGCGCGGGGAGGGTGTGGATGAGACTGGACATGACGCGCAAACCGATCAACTCCTCGTCAAAGTCAACCCCAAGTACTTCCGCCAGACTGAAGTTGTAAGTACAATCACTTTTATATTTTTGATTTTAGCGCTTCTTATTTTTTGGGTTCCGTATCTCAAAACGAAAAAGTAACCATTATAGGATCACTTTTTACTGAGAAATACGGGGTTACTCATGCAATACTCATCGGATAGATCCGACTATAGTTTCGACCACATCCGGTGGTCTTTTATAAGGATCAGCAAGACGTCATCTGCGCGGGCGTCTCGAACACTTCTTAAAAAGACCACCGGATGTGGTCCAACCTATAGTCGGATCTATCCGATAAGTATATGTGAGTAATCCCAGTAAAAATGAGTAAAAACCACGTAGTTCTTATAACAACATTGGATTACTTTGTTGTCAGTCTGTATGTCAAAACCCTTTTTCAGGAATGTGTAGATGTATGTCAAATGTTCGCGTCCTACAGTCTGTCTTAGCTGTGAAAAAAATCAAACTTGCAAGTCAACGCTGTCAAAAGATGTATGTCTGTTTTATCCGTTTATATCGGATATGTTCGCATACTTTGCTAATTCACAAGGGTATTAAAAAGCTACTTCCCGTTGACCTACATTACCTACAATCATGAAATTTGTCAAGAAGCGACGCCTTACAGCGGCATGTAAAGGAAGAAATCTGAAAACTTTAAATATGTAGTTTAATAATAAAAAAGCTAATTTGCTATAACATACTTATTATTAGCGGTTGTTGCAATAACCGCGTCTAGGGATCGAACGGCAAAGTTAAGTTTGTCGGAAAAAGTCTTCGATAGGCGGACTATTACAAGTACAAGTTTGCACGGAACCCCGGTGCGCGAGTCCAACTCGCTTTTGGCCTTTTTTATTCTAGATCTTCCAAGATTCATATTGATATGACTTCATAGGATTTGACATTTATCATTGAACTCGTCGTAACGTAACTCTCTCTTCTCTTCTCCTCGTTCCCTCACTGCTGAGGATCGCGACCACGTATAATCAGTCTCCATAACTACGCGAGTCAAATATACATTGTTGAATCTTTATTTTAAAAAACTATTTTAAAATAAAGATTCAAGTTTCTTTTTAAATCCTACTACCTACTTAGTCCGGTAAAGTTTATAAAGTACTGACATTTAGAAACAGCATTTGAGCTAAGACGTCCATGATACCAATTACCTCAACGTAGGATTTTTAGGTAGAATTAGAATTTGAAGGTAAGTAACTAATAAAATCTTTGCACAGGACTTACTCCTAGGCGACGCGACAAAAGCAAAAGTGAAACTCGGCTGGGAACCTCGAGTATCATTCCAAGAGCTGGTCCAAGATATGGTCGACGCAGATATCGAACTGATGAAGAAAAACCCTGAGGCGTAGGTGCATAGGTAATTCAGGATAAGATGTTAGCATGCCCCAATTCTAACTTGGTTTTGGCATGGTCTGGTCTTGACATACGCAAGGTCTGGTCTTAGTCTAACACATAAATTCGCCAAGCTTTGATATGAGGAATAATTTGCATGTTCTGTTTTTTTGCTAACTATAATGCTGTATAAATGAAGCTTTGGAGCTGGTTTTTTTTTACGTTTTTAATTCATCGACAGTCATCGATTTATAAGTCGTTATGACTTATAAATCGATGAACACTGGCTGCACACACGAAAAATTATGACTTAAGGCTTCAGCACACCAAACGCGGGACGTGCGCGGTGCGTTCCTTCGACGGGTCCGCGCGTGTTGTATTACATCGAAATGTATCGAACACGGCACATCAAATAAAAGAGCGGGCCCGCCGAAGACCCGCGACGCACACGACCCGCGCATCGCGCTCCAATCGACAAACCGACCGCGCGCGGCGACAGCGGGGCGCGTCAGTCGCGGGCGCTTGTTACTTGTATCACTACGGCTGTCATACATACACGTCACACTGACAGCGTCGCGGGAGTTTAGCGGGCGCGCGGGTGCTAGTGTTTGTAAATAATTACAAAATTGTGTTGATTAAAATGGATTCTACGGAGAATATTATTGAATTTGTGCGAAAACATAAGTGTTTATATGACTGCAAAGACAAATATTATAAAAATATAACTTATAAGCTAAGGTTGTGGGAGAAAATCGGACTGGAATTAAACATGACGAGTAAGTAAATACAATATGTATGCATAATATTTTATTAATAGAAATCAATTATTATCAAAATACGCCACAAACTTTTCCCTGATTTGAAAAGCCACGTTGGATGAACGTTGATTAGTTCGTCGGATAGGTATCAGTGCAGATTCTTGTGTAGATTGCACGGGTGTTGTACTGATGGGAGTTTGATTTGCGAGTTCAGTGCTGGACTCTGGAGTATTTTGATTAATATGGCCATCCTTTATTCTCACATAATTATGTAAGCAGCATGTAGCTTTGACAACGTGGATGGCTGTTTCGACTTTGCATTCCATTGGCCTATGGAAAACTCTCCACTTTTCTGTCAATATACCAAACACATTTTCAACCATGCGACGTGCCCGACATAGTCTGTAGTTAAATCGTCTTTTGCTTTCATCATTTAAAGTTGCTGTTTTTGGATAAGGTCTCATTAAGAAAGGTTTCAAAGCAAAACCTTCGTCACCTATCAAGACATGAGGCACAGGTTCTATTGATCCTGGCAATGGTTTTGGAGGCAAGATTTCTCTCCCAGAAACATGGTCTCGGAAAAATATCGAGTTTTCGAATATCCCACTGTCACTATGACGTCCATAACTGCCAATATCAACGACTAAAAATTTATAGAACGGGTCGGCTATTGCAAGCAAAACTATTGAAAAATATGACTTATAGCAGAAATAGCTTGACCCACTGTTTGATGGGCATTCTATTTTCACATGCTTTCCATCAATACTACCAACACAGTTAGGGAAATTCCATATTTCACGGTATCCTGCTTCGGATTCCCTCCATATTTGTTCTGTTGGCGATGGCATATAAATAGGCTTCAATTTATTCCAAATTGCTTCACATACTTCTTTTATAATTTTGGAAACAGTACTGCGTCCAACTCTAAATGAAAATGCAATAGTTTGAAATGAATCTCCTGTTGATAAGTACCTAAAACAAAAAAAAATAATAAGTACATATGTTTTTAATTTATAGGAAATTCAGTTAAATCTAAGTGGAAGAGTCTACGTGACGGGTATATGAAATATAAGAAGCAAGTCATGGGAGATACTGGGTCTGCTAGAAAACACATAAGTTATGTGTGGGCTGAACATCTCAGTTTTTTGGACGATACATTAAAGCCACGTTCAACAATATCAAATGTTAGTGCCAGAACTGAACAAAATAGTCAGACACAACAAGCACAGTTTGCACTGCCAGGGCCAAGCATTGAAGAATTTGGAGAAGATGCTTCACTGACACAAGACTCTGAATTGTTTCAGCCACCATTTATCTATTCAGCTAATACATTGTCATCGCCTACAGCAGTCAGATCATTAAACACCCCTACACCTTCAGAGAATAACTCAAATAATAACGTGATTTTTTGCCCTTCTACACTATTGCCCCAGGCAACACCGGTAACAGCAAATACTACTGCAACTCAAAGAGCAAAACAGAGTGAGTCAGACTTGGATAGAATATTACATTATTTGAGAAACAAAAAGAAGGAAGTACATGATGGAACCGACTACCTGTTTTTAAGTTATGCCTGTACCTTTAAGAAATTATCTGTACGCAAACAAGCTCAGTTGAAAGTTCAATTAGCAAACTTATTTGCCGAGGCAGAACTGAGCGAAATGTCCAATGAAACCAACACCTCGACAGAAGTTTTACACTTCTTCAACACATCTGAAGATCCAGTAGTAGAAGTAGTAAATATTGGTAGTGTAAGCAGTCCCGGTCCAGAAGATCTCAGTTTCCATCCATAATTATATTTTACCTAGACATTTTATATTTGCAAGTGTTCGGGAAGTTGTGCCTCGTGGTATGCAATACGTACATACTGGTACTTTAAATTTCATGCTGCCAGTACTTTCAGTTCCGCTCAATATGATTATGCACGAAATATTTTTTTTTTTTTTGTTCACTAGTTCAAACATTTTATTTTAGTTTATATTAATATTTAGATATCAATCTCAACTAAAGTATGTTTGTATACATACTCAAATAATAATAAGAAACATAGTCTTGCTGTACTGTGTATTACACCTTGTTATAATGCATTAATTGATCATAGATAATTTCATAAATCTTTTAGAAGGTATCTGGTATTGACAAACAATGAAAAAATGTTAGATGCAAGTACAAATTATATACTATAAAACTAAATTCAATGAAAGATAAGTGTAGTTACCTACTTCTTTAATTATATTTAGTTTATGTGCAAATTAAAGGCTGTGATTTTATATTATTGTATAAGAGTTAAGTATGAGTATCTACTAGATTGAGTTTTACCTAGTGGATACCTAGTTATTAGTTTATGTGAACACTTGTTTGAGTTAGAAAGTATTTTAATATAACCTTACTTAACGTTAGTAGCAAAAATCAGTTTAAAGTTTATTGTTAACATAGTAATATAAAACAAACATAGTCTTGCAGTAATGTGTACCTGAATGTTTTGTTAAATAATTTTAGAGTGATATGTGTATACACACCATATAGTATAATAATTATGTTACTTGAAAATAAATATGTGCGTTGATAGATAGTGTTTTAGCAGCTATAAGTTGTGGAAAAAAAGTTTATGAAAGAAGTACATAATTAGTTACTTCTTTATTTAATCTTAGTTTATGTACAAATTAAAATCTGTGATTTTATATTGATTAAGTTTTAATTAGTAGAGACCTTGTTATAAATATATAGACATGTTTGTAATTTAGACCACTTCAGTATGTAACTAAATATCTACTGTCTATTTTTAGGTCACATCAAGTTAGAGACTGTAAAATAGTGCGACAGATGTCGCACTATTTTACAACTAGAACTAGAACTATTTTACTACTAGAATCGGAAACTGGGTATGCTCATTAGTCTAAGACAAAAAATATAATTATAACTGTATTTTAACATGACTAGAAAGGAACAGACTGATCAATAGGTCTAGTCAATAGATAAATAGATATTTAGAACTAAGTTTATGATGTAAGTATACCTGTGATGTTGACTAACCTGTTTTGTAAACTGATTGTAAGCTGAATTGTTAGAAGTACTTACTGGAATTATTATTTACTTAAGTGACAGATGACGCTCGAATGATTTATCCTATGTCGATACTTGGTCCTATGTTTAAAATGTAACATATAGGTATGGCTTTTTGGTTACATTTACATTGCATATAATAAATATGTCTAAAAGTACCAAAGTGTTTTGTTTTATCATGTGTATCAACTAGTTTGCTAAACAACTGTAACTAAATATATGATATCAGTTGTAGGAACACTTTACTATGGTTATAGGTTATGTTTTTCATCCCATTGGCTGGCCATGACTGTCGCAGTGCGGCTCAGATCTTTAAGCTTAAGTTCTGCACAACACTGTACTATGCTGGTCACCCTGAGACCATACTGTTCAGTCTCATTCTCCCAGTAATTACATTGTTACATTGCCCTTCAACCATAACACAGGAGTATTTTCACACTACATGTTCGAGGTAGAATATCTGGCACTGTGGTGGTACAGTACCAAAACGGACACTAGCAGAATTGTTCTACCACTTAGTAAAACCAAATTTACTTACTTATGTGGTTACCATTCCGGTGACCATTCCATCTCCATTCTAGGTCCAGTGTGACCACCTTCGACCGCATCATCACTGCACTGACCATCTAGGTAGTGAGATAGTATAGCACTAGCTGATCAAGTATAAAAAGTTAAGATACGTACGAGGGTGAATCAAAAAGTTCTTAGAAGTGCATATATATGAAACCTTTTTGGATCAAATTCGATATTCAAATTAAAGAGTGTCTATCACACTATATTTATGCAGACTGTCACTTGTTTTTGTCAGTTCGTTCGCATGTAATAAATTTTTTTGTGCAACGAGTTGCTAAAAAGTCAAAATTATGGATAAAAGTGAGTTACGTGCGGTGATAAAATATCTCAGTTTGAAAAAAATGTCTACGAAGGAAATTTTTTTGGACATTCAGCAGACATTAGGGGGTGATGCTGTACCCTATTCTACGGTTGCGTACTGGTTGGCTGAATTTAAAAGAGGTAGATCAAGCTGTAAAGATGACCCGCGTTCTGGGCGGCCTTCAACCTCCGTTACAGAAGAAAATGTCAAAAAGGTTGAGAATCTGGTTTTGGAAGACAGAAGAATGACTATAAAACATATAGCTGAGATCCTAAAGATATCTTTTGGTAGCGTTCAATCCATTTTAATTGATTCACTGGGGTTCAAAAAAGTGTCTGCAAGATGGGTGCCACGAATGTTAACTGACGAAAACAAAAAGCGACGTTTGGAAATTTCCATGCATAATCTCGAAATGTTCCAGAGTGATTCGGATAATTTTTGCCGTCGTCTTGTCACCATGGATGAAACGTGGGTCCACCATTTTGATCCTGAAACTAAAAGACAAAGCATGTCTTGGAAACGACCATCCTCTCCATCCATTAAGAAATTTCGAGTTGCTCCTACCGCTGGCAAAGTTATGGCCTCTGTGTTCTGGGATAGTGAAGGAATCCTTTTTATTGATTACATGCCAAAAGGCCAGACGATCACTGGACCCTATTATGCAAATTTAATCCCGAAAGTGCGTGAAGCGATTAAAGAAAAACGTCGTGGAAAACTGTCGTTGGGCGTGTTGTTCCTTCAAGATAACGCTCCTGCTCATCGATCGGAAGTTGCGCTCAACGCAATCCGCTGTGCTGGCTTCAATCTCCTTGACCACCCACCATATTCTCCGGACTTAGCCCCAAGTGATTTTCACTTATTTCCAAAATTAAAAGAGGAAATTCGTGGAACAAAATTTCACGATAATGACGCGGTTATAGCTGCCGTAGAGGACTTTTTCGAGAGTCAAGAAAATATTTTTTTTCACAAGGAATAAGGAAGTTAGAAACGCGTTATTCTAAATGCATTGCATTGGAGGGAGATTATGTAGAAAAATAAAATATTATTATTTAAATCTTTGCATTTTTTAATATTGATTCCAAGAATTTTTTGATTCACCCTCGTAATTACTTAATACCTAGGTTATTATCTACACAGACAAAATTGCTTGTTTCATATTGTTTTGTAAAATTATTCACATGGGTAAGTCGATTAGTTCTTTACCTTAAACATATTGCCAGCCGTTGTCTTGATTCAATACTCTCTCTGAAATTAGTATCAGTTTTCACAATTGCGTCGTACAATATTCCATGCAATTCTTCAAAAGAATTTCTTGACATCCGGAAATATATAAAAAACCGATCTTCATGACTTTCAAGTTCCCTACACAAACGATGATATTCCCCAAACTGCTTTCTTCTTGTGTTTAAAACATGAACCCAGGTTCTTTTTTTCCGGAGAGCCAATAGCAACAACAGTTCCTCTTCATCACTATCTGTATCGTACATTTTTAAAACCGTACCTCGGCACTGTTTCACCTAAATTTTGCGCGCGCTACCCGTCCGACTGAACGCGTTTTAAACGCGGGCCCGTCGTGTACAAGCCACGCCGCCTTACAGTATTGCGGTGTGCCGTGTACCGCGCTGCTCACGCCCCGCGCCGCGCACGCCCCGCGCTTGGTGTGCTGAAGCCTTTAGGGCTTCAGCACACCAAACGCGGGACGTGCGCGGTGCGTTCCTTCGACGGGCCCGCGCGATTTGTATTACATCGAAATGTATCGAACACGGCACATCAAATAAAAGCGCGGGCCCGCCGAAGACCCGCGACGCACACGACCCGCACAACGCGCTCTAATCGACAAACCTACCGCGCGCGGCGACAGCGGGGCGCGTCAGTCGCGGGCGCGTCTGTCGCTGGCGCTTGCTACTAGTATCACTACGGCTGTCATACATACACGTCACACTGACAGCGTCGCGGGAGTTTAGCGGGCGCGCGGGTGCTAGTGTTTGTAAATAATTACAAAATTGTGTTATTAAAAATGGATTCTACGGAGAATATAATTGAATTTGTGCAAAAACATAAGTGTTAATATGACTGTAGAGACAAATACTATAAAAATATAACTTATAAGCTAAGGTTGTGGGAGAAAATCGGTCTGGTGGACGATATTCCCCAAATCGCTTTCTTCTTGTGTTTAAAACATGAACCCAGGTTCTTTTTTCCGGAGAGCCAATAGCAACAACAGTTCCTCTTCATCACTATCTGTATCGTACATTTTTAAAACACTTCCTCGACACTGTTTCACCTAAATTTTGCGCGCGGTACCCGTCCGACTGAAAGCGTTTTAAACGCGGGCCCGTCGCGTACACGCCACGCCGCCCAACAGTCTTGGGGTGTGCCGTGTACCGCGCTGCTCACGCCCCGCGCCGCGCACGCCCCGCGTTTGGTGTGCTGAAGCCTTAAGTATTGAGCTTTAGGAAGTGTTATTGCCATCCTTGTTAGGTACTATTGTTGTCGGCATACTATTGCCATCGCAAATAATCTATCGCAAGTCATATCCCATGTTGTAGTTTGAGGATTGGTTTTAGAATGTATATATCATGTCTACCTCAGTTATTTGTTTCATCTCCTTGTCTTCGAAGCCGTTTGCGGTTCAATTAGTAAGAGATAAACTACATAGAGTTAACACATTTTGCGTCAGTTTAAATGCCTAGTAAGTGCTACGCTAGCATATAGCATGCGTAGGTTCGCAACCGCTAACGGCAGGGCAGTTACGTATCTCAGTTACAATCAAATATTGATTGAAATCTCTAATAATGGCGGCTCTAAGTCAGGTTTAACAATTCCAGTAAGCAAAACTGTTAATTGATGACTGGAGCTGACAAAAATGACATTAAGCCGTCATGTTTTAAGATTTCAATCAACATATGATTGCAACTGAGATTGAGAACCATGCCTCTGATGACATTCAGTTTTATAGATACAGAAAATCATAGATGACATCTAAGTGATCGTTGGATGCTATTTTTATCATTATAAAACGTATAAATAAAAGGATTCGTTTATAATTTAATTTGTATTGAAAATATGTGTTACAATTTAAAAAAGAATATGTTTCCTTTTTCAGAAATTACAGCTGTGATGCAGAATGATAGAAACATCGACGTCTACATTAATATAATAAACGAGAAAGTGCGTTTGTCGTCTTGATTTTAAGTCTCGCAACACCAATTAATCACACGCGAAGTTGCGGGCAAAAGCTAGTTAATATATTGATGATAATTGACAAGTATTTAAATGTTTTGTATGAATATTGTAAAAGCGAATCACGTAACATAGATGAAACACATCATACCGGGTGCTTAAAGCCTGCTGATTTATTTAGCAAAATGCACAAAGTTTCTAACGACTATACACCCGATTAAGCGTGTTTTATTTTTAATAATAATTTAATTCAAAAGTGTGTTGTGGGCATTCCTAAATTGTAGGTATAATCAGTGCTATAATTACCAGTAATAACTGTTATTTCGGGCAACTAATTTTAAGCAATGTGCTAAATATGTACGAGAGAAATAATCACATTATATCGCATTTAAAGCGCAAATGAGTTTGAGTCATGAATTTAACTATAATTAATTATATTATAAGATATATACAAGTTGTTTTACGATTTGGTTTTAATATGCTGTATCCGTGTCTGCTAATTTATTGCTGTGCATAAGCGGCCTTACTTATAAACGCTGCTTAAATAGCGTCATTTAGTACGGCGAGGAACAGTCTGTAGTGTGCACTATTTAAGGACGTTATTTATAAGTAAGACCGAAGGTCTATAACTTGTATAGAATTGTTTTAGTTTTCTTACTATTTCATTTACAAGATATGTGTAATACAGCATACTTGTTTCGAATGTTATTAAGCTATATATATTTATATATATGTTATTAATATTGCTTTATATAGGTAACTTTAATTTATACGCCTCGTGGCCAGTAAACCTCATTCATTTTACATTCCAAATGCTATTAACTGACGGTACTATACATAATAAGGATAGAAGTCAAGATTACTAGTATAGTGAACTTGTGCAATAATAAAAAATATTGGTCCGCCGTTATGTGATGATTTTACTTCCTATTTGGCGAAGGAGTTTATTTATTATCGTCCACGTATATCACAGTAAAAATGACACATTCTATTATTTTTATGTTTTTACGTTTCATTCGCATATTTATATTTTGTTGTAGTAACTGAAATTAAACATTGTCGGCCTTATAAACGTTGCATAAATTTAAATAATGTAATTTAGTACAGTGCACTGCAAAACTGGTCTGCGCCGTACTAAAAAAGTTATTGAAACGAATGCATCGTTAGAAACGCCATTAAACACTAAAAAGATAATGTATTGTCGATGTAAATGTTTAATCAGCTATGTTTGTTTGTTTGTCAGTATTTTGTATTAAATGTAAATAATAATGAATTACAGAAATGAATTGAGTGTTTCTTTTATATACTCCAGTTTCCAATTTTCTCACTAACTGGAGTCTGGAGGTACGTTTACGCCAAGATTAATAAAAAGGTATATCAAGAAATAAAATAAGCATATATATCCTAAAATAACGACAATTTATTTTACAATTGTATCAATCACAGTTCATAAAGCTAGCAGACGTGTAAAATAGTTACAATTTGGATATACAAACACTGGTATACAATTATTACCCGTCTCAATGGGACTTGATAAAAGGCGAAGTAATGTACACCTAACAAAAAGGTGTAATAATACTAAAACCACTCACGCAGAAGCTTGCATACAATTGAGACCTGGAAGGCTATTATGTTCCTCAGTTGCTAACGAATGTAGATTGAAATCTTGAAAAATGGTGGCTCTACGTCAGTTTGGACAACTCCAGTAAGTAAAAATGTTAGTAAGTTGATGACTGGTCATCAACGGTGTTCTGATCACAACATGTTGTGTTGACAAGTGACATAGACCCGCATTTTTTTTCGATTTTAATCAATATTTGTTAGCAACTGAGATACACAATAGCCGTACTGACTACAGATGCGTCCCAGGAAATAGTAACGATTCCGAGTCATAACTCGGAATATATTACTATTGTTACTATAAAATATTATTTTTTTAATACCCAAGCTGGTTCATCCTTGAAAACCTAAGCCAAAAACGGCGATGACTCCCAGACTTGGGTCAACAAAGTGCCTAAGTGAAGCCTGGGCTGGGGAGAGGGCGCAATCAGGATAGGGCGACAGAGATGAATGAATAGGTAGCGTGTGGATTGAAGAGCGCATTGACTCCAACGAACTCGGAATAGGCATGTCTAACAGGGCTGTTCAAAATAAATCGGATATTTTTTTAATACTTTTAATGAAAAAATTACAAGGAATTTCAATTTTGATACTTTGGAAAGTGAATCCTGACTAGGTATTACATATTATGTCGTCGTAATACTTTTCAGTATTATTACACCTTTTTGTTACACGCTGTATATGGAGCAAGTGGCGCAGAACGTTACGTTTCTTTTTATCTTCCAAGCTCCTGTCTCGAAGAAAGTCCAAGTTCTAAGAGTGATCCTTATTACGCTATGGGTTTTTGTGCAACGCCTCCAGGAGGCGTTGCATAAAAAGTTACAGCGTATGAGGTTTTAACGCGCGTATTATTTGTTTTGCACGAAAAAGCGCGCCATTTTTACTTGCAATTTTATCAAGTCCTGAAAACAGGACAATAAAGATATACATAGGTAACCGACAACTTAACAAATTCATACGATCATAAAGCGTGTTCCAATAATTAAAAGGTATATTTTGGTAGTAAAATAGTGACAACCCTATTAACTAGGTAAGTTTAAACCAAAAAAGGAAATAAATTATATGACGTAACACCATTAGAATAAAATGGTCTAAAATACAAGTATGAGTAGCAATAAATGAAATTTAGTTCGATCGATTAATTGGGCGACTCGGAATGATTGCGTTAAAAGCCAAATGACACTCAAAATGTAGAATGTGTGTTATTAATCCTATTGAGGTTTCAGGTACTAGGGCGGAATGTTTTAGTAGCCACGCACATTGTTTTAAATTAATAAAGTCTGAACGTTTCAAGTTACTCTTGTATCGGATTTCTCGTGAGTAACACATATTCAACTCAATAACAAGTGCAATTTGAAAAATTTCATACCGACTTCCATTCTATAACTTTGGTAAAAATCTGTTATTTGAGTGTAACTCAAAAACCACTGGACCGAATTTGATGAAATTTAAATGGGACCACACGGGAAACACCAGCTTCCAAACAAAAAAATATTTGAGAATCGGTTCACCCTATCGAAAGTTATGAGGTACCTAACAAACATTAAAAAAAACAGGAAATTGAGTACCTCCTCCTTTTTGGAAGTCAGTAGAAAAAAGAAGTAAAACTAACCACCAGTTTCTAGAACGGTTGTCAGAGCATTATTTAGTTGACAACTAAATACTAAACGCTCATTGGTCAATGGTATTCTATGACGCGATTTGTGACCAATCAGCAGTCAGTATTCCGTCTGTTAGCTGATCAAACTTTGACAAACGCAGAAACTGTTGGCTAGCGTTAGAACCGAACAATAACCCGCTGTCGTAATGTTGGTATAAAACAAAATGTTTTATTTCATCAATTAAATAAGTCACAAAGTAAATGTTTGAAGTATGGTTCTGATATCATATTGAAATTTCAAAGGCTAGTTTCTTATGCCTTGGCTGTGATATGGCTGCACAGAACAGAATGCTCCCGTAACTCGAACCCTTTCCGTAGCTCCTGAAACGTCGAGCGCTAGTCGAGAAAGTTTAAGGAGTGGAATCGGCCTGCCGATTCCGAAGGCTGCTCGCATTTTGGAATGTTTCATTTCTGAGTAACAGATATGGAGGAAAGGGGCAATGAAAAGTAAAGTCAACGTTTACAGGAATAACAATGTACAGAAAAAAACCCGCTTGTAGTAAGAAAAACAAAAGTACAAATAAAGAAAATAATTATAGTTCCTTCCGTACCCACCGGCGCTGCCAGAAACCTTTCTGCATAGGCCATTTTCTACAAACTAGCGATGATGTACCACCATTGATTTCTTTTGGCGGGTACTACCTTAAATAACATCTTAAAAGTTAAAACTATTCTAAAACAAGATATATTTTAACAAAGTAACATTTATACACATACATCAAAAATTAACTTTTCTTCCTGGGTCATAACACCTAATATACACATGTCAGATAAACAGTGTGAATTTTGAGAATAATTATATGGACAAGATCTAAAATATGAGAAACTAGCGTAAGTCATGAGTTCGATTTTAAAGAAAATAAAAACTTTACATATCATATCAACTATATGCCAATCAAATCCCATTTCAAAAATCTACCCTGTAAAGTTTTAAAAATAACAATACGTCACATTTGACAGGTACACAATGCGATTAGGGTAAACCTGCATTAGCCAGATGGATATAGGATCAACAGCAACCTCTTTCTAAACAAATAAGAGGCTATCTTAAACCTTAGTTAAGTACCTACACAATGTATTAAACATTATGAGGTATTCAGTTAAGGCTACTTTAGGCACAATAATGGTGATTCTGTAAGCATTCTCTAAACTAAATTATGGCAGTTCTTATTTTGTTTAGACTAAAAATCAAATTAGTATAACACTTCCGAAAGACAGCGCTAAAATCAGATATTTCTATTTAATTGTAAGTATATTTTCGACAGATTAGTAGTCACGTAACTAGGTCGCTAAACTAACGTTAAAATACCCAACATTTAATAGAATAGTCTTATTACTTATTTTGAACTGCCATTCTAAGTGTTACATAAATTTGGATTATGTTAACAGAATAAGTGACTACTATAATTAAATTTTAGTTCGTTAGTTTAGTTTTTAGAACAAGCGAATGGCTACCAAAACACGTTTTTATGGCAATTCATAATTAGATCCTCATAAAAGGTGGAACAACGACTTTAAAATCTTCACCATGACGTCCCAGGGTGATACAATAACTTTTAACCTTAGTCTCTCTCTATAAGTTGTCGAGCAAGGAGGTTAATTCTTAGCTTACCAGTCGTTCGAAAGATGCTATTATTAGTCACTCACTGCTTAACAATGGTAAAGGTCTACCTACACGGGAAAAGATTTCGCAATGCAATAATTGCCGCAATCCAAAAAGTAATGCAACGTTAAGTATCGTTGTTGATATAGTGCCATACTAGAAAACCTATTGCAATTGCATTGCTGAACTTGTAAATAGTAAAGTAAACGTTGCGTAAACAATTTTAAAGAAACTAACATAACATCTTATAACAAGCTGAAAATCCCAACTTTACCGGAACGGAAAATCACAAATATTATCACAATTTTTTTTGTACGTTCCAGTATTAGTGTGATCGCCTGCATTTGAATATTGTGTTTTTCCGTCTTTTATTAATACTTTATAGACAAAACATTGACCCCCAGTTTCTAGAACGTTTGTCAAACCCTTGATTAGTTGATCAACTAAATACTAAACGCTCATTGGTCAATGGTATTCTATGACGTGATATGTGACCAATCAGCGGTCAGTATTCCGTTTGTTAGCCGATCAAACTTTGGCAAACGTTCCAGAAACTGCAGGTAAGTCCGTTTTAATCGGCCCGAATCAGCAAGCCTCCGGTTCATTCATAAATCTTTAGTTATAGCGTAAACCTGATGCGGACAGATATGATTATGAAACCATGTTCGGCTGAACAATAAAAGTTAGCTCATTAATGCACCAGTGTAGACAATAGTTATTATGAAATTGGTGACTGTAATAATAACTATTGTACTGTATAGTGACGCAAAATACATTTACATAATTTAAATAAGTATCTACTCGTCGGTTTTTTAATTAACCATTAAAACCAAGACTGAAGTATATCAAACACAATGGCAATTTAAATACTATGACCATAAATTAATTCTATTTACAGAGACCCATGGTAACCCAAGTAGTTAAAATCTATAGTGACCAAGCATCGTGGAGTATTGTAATCAAAAATATGAAAATTAACCATATTAGATCTCAACATAATATCATCATCATCTCAACCGTAGGACGTCCACTGCTGAACATAGGCCTCCCCCATGATTTTCCAAAAGGACCGGTTGGAAGCGGCCTGCATCCAACGTCGTCCTGCGACCTTTCTCAGGTCGTCTGTCCACCGTGTCGGTGGACGACCTACGCTGCGCTTGCCGGTCCGTGGTCTCCACACAACATAATATACAATTTGTAAAATTTTAAACCAGCTTCAATACTATTTTTGAACATACCTACTCAAAATATTAAGTCTCGAGGTTTATGATAAATTAAAATCCAAGGAAAACTACTGGTCAACTCTTGATTTAATTGAAATGGGACAATATGAAAAGCATTTAAATAAAAAAGAATCATGAAAATCAGTTCACTTATAAAAAAAGTTCTGAGGATACAGACGTAAAAGTACAGTCTAATTGAAAACCTCCTCGTTTTTGGAAGTTGGTTTAAACCGACTACAAAGGTCTTGAACTAGCTTTTTTAATTAACCAGCACTCACCAGTCTACCATTTTTGACCAATAATAGCGATGTTTTACCTGCAATTAAAACATTTATTAAACATACTTACCTAATTCGAAACCTAATTATACATGAGAGTAGCGTACTCGACTTCCGTTCCGAACAAGTCATGCTGTGATTGGTCCGCCCGATCTCCTCGCCCAATCGGCGTCGACTCCGCCCCTTCCGCTCCCCTCAAATGTCAACCATCACCTCAGGTAGTGCGCCTAGCGCAACTCGGCTTCATTAGTTTTCTCGTGTTATGCCACCAGGCAGGTATAGAAAGTGTTAGGTTTCGAATTAGGTAAGTATGTTTAATAAATGGTTTAATTGCAGGTAAAACATCGCTATTAAACAACTGTACCGTAATTCGAAACCTAATTATACATGAGAGATGTGTTTGTTATCGCCTGGTGGTGATGGTGACGCCAATGTGATAAATCTTTAATAGGTATTGAATGCTCTGACGCCCAGCGGTCCAGGTTTCATTCACAAAACTTTTGTTGTCTGCGTAAGCATGAATTCTAGGTGTAGGAAAATTAGACTACTCATTTTAGTACATGAAACGTCCATTATTTGATTTGTCTGCCAAATCAGTGCGAACAAAGAGTAAATATGGTACGCCCAATTTCTCAATGGAACTGCTTGGAAACTTGAGGCAAGGTCAATTCATCAATATGTTCCACTAACTTTGAGTTTTACCAAATTAGTAACCTTGGTACGTGTTACTCTTCAAGGTTTATTTATGTGCTGATAGCAACCCATCTTTTAACTCTCGAAACCACTCATGATGTTTTGAATGTGGGGCGGAGCCCCGAGCATTCTCAAATGAGTGTAGTATATATACAGGGTGACTGGTTGAACACTTTACATATTGATATATAGTGCTCAGTACTCGATTCTCGTTCTAATTAAGAAAAAAAAATAGGTGCCTAATATTTACCTAATTTAACTTTAATTGTCTACTCAAAACAATAAACATAGTCACTCGCGGCGCGCGTGTAGTAATAATCGCGGCATCCTTTGGCGGCGCGGGCGGCGCGGCCCTTTGGGTCATTAACCCCGGCCGACGATCGCGGCATCCTTTGGCGGCGCGGCCCTTTGGGTCATTAACCCCGTTCGGACGCAGCTTGATTGCTTTGAACGCGGCGCGGCGCTTTGGGTCATTAACCCCGTTCGGACGGTGTCCATAATTTTCGAGTTATAGCACATTCATAGAATGAAGGTTTCCTCTGTAGTTTAACGGTATTTTTTTAATTTTATTTTTTTAAACGTTTCATGTGACCATGAATTATCATGTCCTTGTTTATGTAAAGTGTTCAACCAGTCACGGTGTATATATATATATATATATATATATATATATTATATATATGTATACACATATATTTTTTAAATGCCGAGTGCAGTCAGTGTGCTGGACACATTACAACTGTCTGTTTCGTGAGAGATTTCAACCTGTATAGTGGTGGTTGGTGTGTTTAAAGACCATAGCAGTTCTAATGTATTTTGCAGTTCTGTAATTTAATTCTGGAAAAGAGCTTATAAACTATTGTGACATAGAAATAACGATAGCTACTATGTCCCTTGAATTAGGTAGATAAAAATTATTTTCTTCACAAATGTTCTGGATTAAATTATTGATTTATTAAGGTATCGACTTCCAGGTTGGGGTCGCGGTTGCCTTGTCTAAAATAGTGATTTTAGCTTTAAGTATTTATATTTATTTTTATAATTTCGTCGTCATTAGGACTTTAAAATGAATGGGGTACCTAAGTATTCCAGATTTCTGAATTAAAAATATACTAAGGGTCGTTTTAATAAGACTGGTTAAGAATCTTGCAAGATTAGACCACTTGGGTTTTTGTTGGTTTCCTGGGTAATTATCTCACGAGGAGTGCTATTTTTTCCCTAGCTAAACTTTCTCCAAGGAGCAGAGATAAGCCTAAACATTTTCTTGCATTCTAATCGGTTAGATTTTGATACATTCGTACATCTACGACTACAAACTTCCTGTTTCATTTCTATCGCTCTCGACAATGGGTAGTCACCCATACAGGAAGCCGACCAGTTGGTCGGCATTATTAGGACTCTGGATAGATTTGTAATCGTGAACGGGTAATCCAACGATCTATTTAACGCCTTCATAAAAAAAACGATAACTAGCGGTACCAATGTTTGAAAAACATTGAATCGTTTAGAATAAAACATACCTAATATCATCGGTAACTGAGTAATTGTGAGGTCTAAATCGGGTTGCTAATGCGACGACTGTTTCTCACTGTAATTAAGCGATGAGGTAAATTCCTGTTGATTTGTTTTTAAGTCTGCTAGTATTTCTTATGGTATGCCGGGGGATGAACCCAACCCTACTCTGAAGTTCCAAGTCAGCCGGTGGGGCGTAACAGTGGCCTTGGGAATCTAATCTGTCGATTGTGCAGAAATTGGAGGCACTCGTAAGCTTGACGAAAGGCAAAAAGATATTTACAAAAACCGTGTCTGTTAGTTTTGTAGTAGATAACTGTTTGGCAATACCACTCGAAACAGAGCTTCCAAGATGAATAGCTGTTCCATGAGCTGTGAGCTGTGAGCTTTGATCTTACTCTAGTTCGTAGGAGGTTTTTAAGAATAACTAATCATTTCTGTGTATATTTTGCAACGAATACGAGGATGCGTAAACGAGGTTCTCGCATATATTGACGGTTAATACAATAAGGTTTTGCAGTATTTACTAATACTAGTATCTAATGCGTCAGAAGGAATTCATATTTTTATTACAACTATCCTCAGCCTTGCTCAGTATCAGGATTATTGTGATGCTTGGAAGCACACATGTTTTTGGGATACTGAGCTAAAGACAGATTGCAAGCAGAATATTTTTGGGTCATTCGTATATATTCGTCATTGTAAATGAACTGATGGAACCGGTGATTGTTTGAATCGACCGACAAGTGGTCCAGAGGAAGAACGACCTTGGCCATCCAGTCTACTCTTAGAGAAACTAGCACGCAATGCTCGACCCAGTCTTCTCTCAGAGAAACTAGCACGCAATTATGGTTAATCAATCTGAATTTTAAGAGAGCACCGTATGTACTTGTTCAAGTTTTCCTGATCCCAAAAACGATCTTGTTGTGCCTTTAAGTCTGAGAATATTGCTGACAGCTTGGAAAAGACTGGCTTCCCATTTTTATGACACCTCGAGTGTGCATTTCGTCAACCACATTCATTACAATTTAGTTAGATATTTTGCTGTAACGGTCGCTTAACAAAAGCAATGACAATTTCATGTAGAATGGTAAATAGTAGTTACTTATTATGCTTAGAATGTCGAGCGGAGCTCCGACATTCTTCGATGCATTTAACTTAACACGGTAGCTCGACAAAAGCAATAAACGGTTATTACTTTTGTTATTTCTTTGTGAACGGTACACAGTCGCTTATTATGCTTAGAATGCAGAGTGGAGCTCTGAGCATTCTTCGATGCATTTAACTTTGTTACGGTAGCTCGACAAAAGCAATGACGTTTTCTACGGTGTGTGCACAAAAGCAATGATGTTTTGTTTTTGAATGGTACACAGTAGTCCCTTATTATGCTTAGAATGTGAAGCGGAGCTCCAAGCATTCTTCGATGAGTTTAACTTTGTTACGGTCGCTCGATAACAGCAATGACGTTTTCTTTTTGAATGGTACACAGTAGTCGGTTATTATGCTTAGAATGTGAAGCGGAGCTCCAAGCATTCTTCGACGAGTTTAACTTTGCTATTAATGACCCCCACGAAGGGCTGCTTGTACGCATATTTTATTATTATCACCTATCGATGCAAACTAAGCCTCTTGAGCTTTTTGAAAGGTGTGAAGCCATTTATTACGTTTAGAATATAGAGCGGAGCCCCAAGACTTTTTCAACGAATAATATTTCTGGAGAACCAGTGATTGCAATCTTTTTTGGTAGCTGCATGGCACAGAAGGGTTTCGAGTCAGAATCTTTTCGTTTTATTTCGTTGCTTTCATATTATGATTTCCTGTCCTATCCCGATGGGATGAGGAGGAGTTATGCCTCTTGTCGGGCTGTAATATTTGTTAATTACAACGGCAACGCCCTCATTTGGGCATCGAATATTTCGACCCGGGTTTCAAGCAAAACAAACTCATCTTTGGGTACGCAGCAGCGACTGCGAACTACAGTTGGGCACTGCAGACCTTGGCGTGTGCTGTGTCACCTTCTAGGCTAACCCACTTTGAGGTAGCAATGTGGTAGGTATCTAGGGTGGTGGCAGTTAGCCCGTGTTGTTCAGAAACTGCATAGTGCAGAAGCTATAAGCATAGTTTTTAGATGTGTTTCTTTGCGTTTTGTTTCACCAGAGGTCCAGGCCAATATTTCGTATGTAGGTTGTTTAACAATTACATATAGTCCAGGGACTTTAAGAAGATAAGCCAAAACGCGACCTGAGAATATGTTATTCTACCAGCTCTGCCTAAATAACATTGAATTTTTCAGTTTTGCTACTTTACCTGGTGTGAAAGTAGCATGAATATATGTAGAAGTTTTCTTTGTACATTTTTGTATTAGAATGTGCTCTAACAGACTTTAGCCAATCTGGTACATTAATCAGTCGATTGTATGTCATCTAAGAAACCTTTTAAACTGTTTTAAGTCTTGTTTTGTGGAACTCGTTCCCTAACGACTTCGACCGGTTAAGCAAAGCTTATCTCAGACCTATTGATGAGTTTTCCAGTGCTGTTAGCTTGGAGTTTCATATCATTTGATTTCATTATGGGGACCACGCCATAACTAATGAAATTGGAGATAAAAGTGCTTGAGTTTTATAGTATTGGACATTATTACAATATTGTTCAAAAGGTTATTGTTCTATGAGCTGTTCTACATAATCTTTATTTTTCTGAAGCGTAAACTAAGTTTATTACACGCTTTAACCATTTGAAAGTACAGTGGTTCTAATTTGAGGTGCTCAGTAGGGCTTATTCTCGTTTGATTCCCCACACATGTTTGGGTCTGCTCAAATCGTAGTACAAGTCAGGATTACTGTAACTTGGACTGTAATTTACCACGATTATATAACAGTTGATGAAAAATAGGAAGTGTTACTTACGGTTTGGTGATGAGCCGGAGCTAAACTACGAACCAACACTTGAATCCGACACCGTTGATAGGTTATCTTCTTTTTCCTGTTTTTATTCCGCGTCTTCCATCGTTGGGGCTAGACCACTATAACTATCAATTTCAAGAATCTAATATTCAACTGAAACAGTGTGAAACAGTTAAAATATTTCATTTATATCTAAATCCAGCGGTAGCACTGGCTATAAACAAAAAAATATTAGTATTGAAACGAACGGTAACACCGTAAAAATATTTTTAGTAAGTATATATAATTGCACATGAACTTACTAGTTAGTTCAGGACTTTACCTGAACTTTCACGAGCATGACGCAGTCAGTAAAGTAAATACTTCGTACTTACGACCGCTCCGGATGAAAATCCAAACGCCAATGAAGCCGAGTTGCGCTAGGCGCACTACCTGAGGTGATGGTTGACATTTGAGGGGAGCGGAAGGGGCGGAGTCGACGCCGATTGGGCGAGGAGATCGGGCGGACCAATCACAGCATGACTTGTTCGGAACGGAAGTCGAGTACGCTACTCTCATGTATAATTAGGTTTCGAATTACGGTACAGTTGTTTAATAGAATAATTTTCTCAGAAAGCTATTCTATAATTCCAGGAAATGCGAAACTATTTAACATACTTTACAACCAAATCCATGTTAAAGTTTAGAGAACAACCGTGATAGTTTAAAACAGTGTCAAATCCATGTTGTTAATGTATTTAACATATTTTGTACATGTTCGCATCAAGCTCTGCCTCAATCCTCCACTGAGGATAAACTCTGTATACATCGAAATAGCATCTCAGCATTGCGAGCAGGGATCATCAATAAGATAAAATTCGACAGTAATTATCGATAAGACAGACCGCGATATAGCTATCGCAGCTAGATCCATGATAAAGACATGATACAATAGATAAAATTACTTTTTTAATGTTTTTAGGAAATGCTACAAGCACGAGGTCTGGTGTTAAGTGGTAAACTCTGCCTATAACAAGTGCATTTCGTCACAAGGCCTTTATCTTGACGAACTGCATTGCGCCCGTAAATCATTAGATAGCCCGTACATTAAGTTGTTAAGCTTCACGTGCCTGTAGTTTATCGAAATGATAAGTTTATCGTGGATATATCCATGCTCGCACTGCTGTTTCGTAAAATCAACCAGAAGTGTATAGTAATGGCACGGCCAATCCACTACACTCATTTTAAAACACTTCACTTCACAATTCTTCAAACTTCTCAAAAAAGCCTCATATCATATTTTGTATTTGTTGGCGTTAATATCCACTCTCTGCCTAAGAACCCCGCCGAGTATAAACTCTGTGGAGACCAGAATGGCGCCCCTGTGCCGCAAGTCCGGCCACAGAGGTTGATCGTCTGGGACGGTCACGCAGATCCACTGCGGGCCTCCTTCCTTCCACACGCCTCCGGAACACTCTACAATCACTGGAATTCAAATAAACATAATTAGGTATGTTGGAGACTATCATTTGGTGGTGTGTCAAAGCTAAAAGCACCCGGAAGAGAAAAATACTACTTAAGTGTAGCACGGGGCAGTCGTTATACAAATTTAAAAGGGTCGACTGAAAAACATTGCTCACCTTTCATCTCGTGCGGTTCTGGCATGACGCTGGGTGTGGCAGAGATAGTGTATCTCTCCAAGAAGTTCCGTTTCCCCGTCAGCGTTCGCTCCAGGCTGAAGTGGAACCGCTTCTCTGCTGCTTCATCTTTCATCAGATAAAGCCACGGATCTAAAGATATGAAATATATGTTTTCATCTTAATCAATTCTATCAAACAGCATACATTTGTTTATTGACAAATGTTACAAAATACCAGCAGGGCAAATACGTCTCAGTTGCAATCAAATGTTGATTGAAATAGTGAACAAGTACAATTTGAAAAAATTTATATCGACTTCCATTCGATTCAGTTATTGGAGGGTATCTCAAAAAGAACTGGACTGATATCACTAACAATACTGGACTTATAATTCACTAACAATTATGGCACATGCCTAAACATCTACATCATTTTATCCTTCGGTTTATTGCTCATAACTTCTTTTTAGGTTGATAGATTTCGATAACACTAAAACCTGTAGCATCGCAAAACTCCAGTGAATATATTTCAGTGGAAAGGTACCAAAATCTGTCAAGTAATTTTTACGCAATGCACGAGAATACAGATGGACAAGCTATTCAAAAAAAATACAGACACAACCTTGGTCACAATTTTATAATATAATGTATGGAAGATATAGATAACGAAACAAAATATCGATATCGATAGATCTATACAGTATACACATGTATCGCGTCCCATCACATTTACCTTTCGAGGTCAACACGTGATGGTGGGTTAACCATTTAGAGCGCGCTAGGTTAAGGCGAAAATTGGTGAAATAGATTTCAACCAAAAAATATGTAATTACATTTCTCGGGCTGCAGTGCAAGTACCGAACATACCGATCGATTAATTAGAATCTTGAATTCGTCGTACTTCGAAAAAACTGGCTCTATCGATCTTTTGTCAATCATTGCAAGTAAGGAACAAAATTAAGCGATCGGTAGACAAATTCAACAAGTTTTTACGATTACAACCTTACCTACCTTAGCATGGATCTGTAAAATTACGTTTGAAATGGTCGATAAGATCCATATTTAATCGATTTTAACGATTGTTTTGTCAGCTTTGAAAACGACCTCGATATAGCTTATCGACAGGCGACGGGAATGATCTTACTAATATTATAAACGTTTGTTATTCTCTTGTGCTCAAACGGCTGGCCCAATTTTGATGAAATTTGGCATGGCGGTAGATGGGGCGCTGAATTAACACATAGGATAGTTTTCATCAACATCGTTATCATCCATCACCCTGCAGGTGTAACCGCGGGGCGCCACTAGTATTCAATAAAAAAATAGACTTCGGCCATCTTTTTTATCGTAGAAGAGCGAAATGCTCGTAGAAATCTTCAAATGATAGAATAATCGACATATTGTCGACAATTTAACGATCGTATAAGTCGTCGATATGAATTCCAAACTTGCTGGGCCCGATACGATACTTTAAATTTATCGTTCTTAGCGATTCGACAAATTTAACGACGAAGTCAAATTATTATTTCGGTTTAAATGAATACTTAGCCTAAATTTAATATGTCCAGTCCATTTAATAGTCATTTTATAATAAGAATTACATTGTATTTATCAGATGCAGTTTGTTTTACCTTAATTATAATGTTGATTATATTTATGTAATAATAATGTATATATTTATAAGCACTTAATTGGATAATAATAAGTATATTATAGTCTGTCATTTAAGTATTCCTGTATGTAAAGTAAGTTTTATCAATCAGTAGTTTTTTATGTCATTAATAAATATTAGGTCATTATTTAGATTTTTTATGCGTTGTGGTAATTTATTATGTATTAATATAGACGTTACAAAGGTACCCTTTGAATGCAACTTGAGGCGAGATGTAGGCAGCATTAACCGGTTTCGATGTCGTAATGAGCGGTTCGTAGGTATGTCTTCTCGCTTTGTGTACAATTCAGAATATTTCCTTACGAATTTACAAATTTCCAGAATATATATGCATGACAAGGTAAGTAGATTATATTTTTTAAAATACGGTTTACAGCTATCTGTCTGTTTAATATGGAAGAGAATACAAATTCGTTTTTTTTGTAAGGTAAATACAGCGGGCGCTTCGGTACTATTTCCCCGTAGTACTGACCCGTACGAAAGGTGGCAATAAGAGTACGAGTAATAAATAGCTAATGCAGTTTGTAAGACAGTTGTTTCTCTAATCTCGCGAAGCGCGTACGTAGTTTTTGATATTTTCACTTTGCTATAATGTCAAAAGCATAGAAAAATATTATATGGTCAATAGTTTGAGCAGCGTACGCGATATAAGGACTTTTTTGGTTTTTTTTCTACACCTTGGGTTACACTATCGAAGTTTTCATATGGATCCCTAACTTTTTGAAAATATTATATAGCCTATATTAGGAAAAAAGTAGGATTCTAATGGTAATAGTAGATTTGTAGCCAAGGGCTGTAAGGCATCCTAATATCTCGGCCTGCAATTGATGCTCACATCCGAGCTAACTACTCTGCTTTACATCTCGATTGTGAGGTAAGTAGAAAAAAACCGGCATTACAAAAACAAAATTGATGACTATTATACTCATACGAAGACAAGGCTGAATAGCGAAGCAAACTCTTTTGTCATTAGGCTGAATGCATGATGTCTATTGCCAGTATGATGGTTAGATGTACGCGAACTTTTTGAAAGAGTGAAGTGTTTTTTTTTTAATTACTTACCGCCCTAGGGCTTTTCTAGCTATATTATTACCCTAGAGCGCTAATTGGTCACCTACAAGCCCCATTTGGGGGTAATAAGGACCTACTTACCGAATATGAGAGATGTAAAAGAATTTTTCTAATCGGTCTAGTAGTTTTGGAGCTTATTCATTACAAACAAACAAATATTATCTTTCCTCTCAATAATATTATGTAGACGTTTCTATGGACTCTATGGTATTGAAGTGCAAGGTTTTTTGCGCATGTTGGGAACTCTTTAATTGGACATAGCAAGCGTAAGCTTATTACAACACTTTTGTTATCCACACGGAAAACTTACCGTACCTTGGTAAATACTAAGGTAATTCAACTACAAACGTATATTATTGTTAAGGTACCACGAGTAGAACTCACCAACAATGGTGTTGTTATAAGCACAGACCTGCCGCCTTATTGCCTAACTTGAATGAGAATGAAATGTCACTTCATTCTCATTCCCATTGATGGTTCCAGCCAATAGGCTTGCAGAGTTTCGGTCAGAATGGGATTCAAATGTCAAAATTAAGCCCATTCCCATTGTCCGTAAAGATAAACAATAAGGCCGCTGCACCCAACTCGGTTCTACTTGCTAAGTCCGACATCGCCACTTTTGTTATTCACACGGATAACTTACCGTACCTTGGTAAATACTAAGGTAAGGTAAGGTAAGTCAAATGACTTAAAACATAAATAAACATTAAGGTACAACGGCTAGAACTCACCAACAATGGTGTTGTTATCAGCACAGGCCTGCACCCAACTCGGACCCACGATTGGCTTGCCAAGTCCCACCGCGCACAGCAGCTTGAATGTTCGCTTGATCTGCCGCGTCAATACCACTGTGCTATTCATCAGGTCTGTTGTTACAACAGCTCCTGAAATAACGATATTCAAATCTTTAGATACATACAAGTAGTAGTGTATGTTTACTGACTAAGTGTAACCTAATCCGCTACGGAACTTGAAATTTTGGAAGTTGATGCCTTTTTAATCAACTTCAAAAACGAGGAGGTTATATGTTCGACTGTATGTATTTTATTTTGAGTATGTTCACCAATTTCTCCCCCCAGTATTGTGGACCGATTCTCAAAATTCTTTTTTGTTTTCCTAATTCCTTCCCTTCTTAATTTCATGAAATTCTGTCCATCAGTTTTGAGTTACACTCCAATAACTGAAAAGTGTTTCGCCTAGTTTGATGAAATCAACATTGACGGTGAATGACAATCGATCCCGTAATTAGCAAGGGTCACTAAAAAGGGTGTGAAATAACTTGTCGAAGTACTTTTGAACTAACATGGTACGGACTTCTACTAGTTATTTCACACTTTTCAGTGTTGAATTTTTTTTGTGAAAAATTGTTTATGTTGCAAACACCTACTAAAGAATGATTTTTGACATAAATGACGGCCACCGACATCGCCGACCAATCAGAAAAAAGTTCACAATTACGCGGGAGATCTCCTGCGCGAAATTTGTGAGTTGGTTGGTCCATATGGTGCTTATATGTTTACAATCTGATGGATAAATATGGTTAGATGATAAACTGATAGCTCAACATCGGAAGTTTATAAACATACCAATGTTCAAACGTTAGATTGCAAATTTAATAGGCTGTTCACAATCTATCGATAGTTTACAATCTAACTAGATTTTCTATACAAACAGTTCTTACAATAATCCAGAGACATTATGTAAGTTATAAGAAAATATCGAGACTTTTTTCGACGAAACATAGTTTGTCTTACTTCGACGTTTCGATCGATTTGCATCGACCGTGGTCACGAGTAGAATGGAAAAACGAGTGTCTGCATCTCGATCAAAACATCGAAGTTAGTCAAAATTGTATTTTGTTAATAATATGTGCGCAAAAAATGACCGGGTATTCTCTAAAAACATCAATTTGACTCGCGAAAGTTTAAAGAGGGCAATAACCATAACAAATACGTCCAATTTTTCGCCGGTAATGAAGTCACTCAATTCTCACATCAGTCAATTATGACATCTCATTGCCGTTTGCGCTCCATTTCTGAACGCAATAAGAATGCTTATGGTTTGTTTCGGACAAGACATGAACTCTAAGCTACACTGATGAGCAGGGATAAGTGAAAAGGATATAAACAATGGAAACCGCCGAAGATGTTGAGTTTATGATTCTGAAGTAACATTTTGGAGTGACTCTTAAACCCTTGTGAGTTTGTTGATAAGTGGGGATATGTTAACTGGATCTAAGTGATTAAAGCCAAAACATTGATTTTCAACCTTATAGCGTTAGGATACCATTGTTGAAACCAAACGACCACAGTTTGGACTGTTTAATTATTTTTTTGTCACATTACTTCTAGAGCTAAACTCTTACTTAAGAGTGTACCGATTATAACCAAGTAGCCGTGGGCGGTTCAGCTAGTAAAGGCTAAGATCAGCTTTTTATTATGACTAGAAACCATTTTGAATCTGAGCCGAGCATGTCAATTTCCATTTGAGTGTTTACTTGCGAGACAGAAATATCAATACATATCAAAAAAACGTTATCAAAAAATATTTAGTGACACTTCCGCTGAAAAATTTTTCAGCGGAAGTGTCACTAAATATTTTTTGATATCGTTTTTTTGATAATGGATTTCCGCAAAGTAACGCCTGAATCAATAAATTATCAATACATATACTTTATTTTTACTCCAACCTTTATCCAGAACATCCCAGAAGACTGTTTTCTGGGAGAAGACCTTAAGTCTACTATTTTAGGATACTATTTAAGTAGATTTCTTTTAGATTTAAAATAATATACTAATAAATTTATTTGATTCTTACCCAGCTTTTCCAGTTTGACCTTCACTGCTTCATATGGAAATGCAGTGAACAGTACATATTGAGTATCTACAGGTTTTACCGGTGTTGCCCTCAACGACGTGTTATTAGTGACTGCAGATCTCGTCTTTTTAGCACTTGGTACATCACCATCATCCAATGCAGGCCTTTTGAAGCTACGAGACGTGTCAGAATTTGATCCTGACGATATATTGTACACTGCACTTTCTTCATGAGGTACCGTTATACTTTTTTTCAGAATTGATTTTGTTACTTTCATTGGCTCTTCCTTCGTGTTCATAGTTCTTTGTCGTTTACTTCTTCTCACTTCATTTTCATGTGACGGTTCTTTTTCTTCTTTTGTAAGCTCTTTGGTTTCTTTCTTTCGGGTATATTTCCGTTTATTTGGTTTTTCTGTTCGACTGTTCTGGCTATCTCGTTCTGGGGATGCAGATTTAGTTTCCGTTTTTTTCGTTTTGGCAATTCTAGCGCTTCGAGTACTTCGTTTAGTTTCAACTGGTGAGCTTGTTAAATCAGATGTATAATATTCTTTGCTTTTGCTACAAGAATTCGTTTTGTATTTAGATTCAACTGTAGAATTAAGTGATTGTACTGTATTGGTAACTGTGGTATCGCTTTGAGGCTTTTCAGACTCCATTTTACTATTTTTCGGTTCTCTTTTTCGTCTCTTATCTACATTACTTGACATTTTTGTTCTTTCAGTAGGCTTTTTTTCCACCTTTTCTTTTTCACCTGTCCGTCGAGAATTATGCTCCCTAATAACTTTACGATCTTTTGTTTCTATCTCCATGTCAATCTGTTTTGCTTCTTTACTTGAGCAAGCTGGTCGCGTTTCTTTACTTGATCCCGCCTGTTCTATTGTTTTATTTGAAACAGCCTGTTTAGTAACTTCTATTGATGCAGCTAGTTCGATTCGTTCATGTGAGTTAACATGTTTAGTTTCTTTAATTGTGTTAGCTTGTTTATTTTCAATATTTGATGTAACTTGTTTAGTGTCTTTTTTTAAATCAGTTTGTTTGATTTCATTATTTGATGGCGCCTGTTCAGTTTCTTTACTTGATCTAACATATTTGTTTTCTTTACTTAATCCCGTTTGTTTAGTTTCTTTGTTAGAGTTAGTATGTTTGATGTCATTATTTAATACATCTTGTTTAGTGTCTTTACTTGAGTCGAATTGTTTTCTTTCTTTTTTTGATCCGGTCTGTTTAGTTTCTTTTTTGGAATCAATTTGTTTAATTTCTTTATCAGAATCTATATTATTCATAGAATTTTTGATCTTCTCACTTTTACTTTTTAATCTTGTTATGTTTTCCGTAATTATTTCTTTACTAATTTCGCCTTCCTGCTCTGTAACGAACTTTGGCTTCAAAATACTTTCTGCTGATTTCTTCAATTCTAAGTCCTGAAACTTAGCGGTTGGTTTTCTCACCCTAGTTATAATTCTCGACGGTAAAGCTTCAATATCAAACTTTTTGGTAAGGTCTAATCTTGTGTCAATTTTTGGTTTACGTTTCTTTCGGAATAAAATAGGTGTACACTGTTCCTCTGAGTTGACTTCAGTATCCGACTCACTAGATGATTCTGTAACGTCGTCTCTGGTAGCTAAGGATACAATGGATTTTATTTCCTGACTATTTGGCAAATCAATGTCCGAAAATTTTAACAGCCGCTGTTTTTTCGGCGTAATTTCTACATCAGACGTTGTGGAACTATCACTAGGGACTTTTTTAACACTAGCCACTAGTGTGTCAATACCGATTACATCTCTTACTTCTTGACTTGACAAGTTTGAAACAAAATCATTAACATTTTCTTCAGGATCCATATTGTTGAATGATGTGTCCAACATTAAATTTTTAGATTTCGAATTGTATGAATTTTGTCCATCAAATTTATCAACGGACTTGGCATCACTCAAGCTAGTTGTATTCTTTTCGGGTACCACATCTGGTAAGTCGATTCTTTGTGTACATAGATCTTCGTAAATATCTTGCGTGTCTTGGTAATATCTATTATGTTCGACATTTATTAGATTAGTATTACTTTTAAATGTAGTTAGCTTTATCTTTGGAGTTTTAGAAACATACTTTTTAGCTTTCATAGATGAATTAAACGGTACCTTAAACGGACTATCTTCATCCATAGATAACTGATTGGAACCATTTTTGTTTTTTAAGGGTATGTCTATTACTTGCGTTGCTAAGTCTTCGAAGCCCATGTTAGACTTATCATCATCTATTTTTGCGTTTTTTTCAATATCGCCAATATCAAGAACTTGAGTGGGCATATCTTCAAAGTTCACATCCGTGATAGCTTTTAATGGTTCCTCATTGAGCATTATTACTTGTGTAGCCATTTCTTCGAAAAATTCTGCTGATTTAGAAGAACTAGCTTTGCATGTCTCGTTTTCGTTTATTTGTAATTTGCATAACTCTTCTTCACAATCAGTATTATCATCATCATCATCTTTATTCTTGTTAATTTTTAGTGTAGTTAACGTATCTCGATCCTCACAGTCCGTGGAACTGTCCGATTTAATCCTCATACTTCTTTTGGCACATTTAGGCATAACTATTTGCGACTGAGATTCCAGTTCAGGCTCTGGCTCGACTAATCTGTTAATTGGTAAATCAATATCTTCACATAAGAAGGGTTGGGATTCGAAGTCTCCACATGGCTGATTGTCGATTTCATCAAACAAGATCTCGTCATTGGATACATTAAGTTTGCTATTTGTTTTTACTCTTGTAAGGGATTCATTCATATTATTAAAATCTATTAGAACATTTTCTTTTTTAACTGTACAATGTTGTGTTTCTGCATTGTAAATACCAACATCATTTTCTTTGTTGGCGCAAAGGTCTATTTGCATGTCTTGCTGCTCATTTATTTTGCAAACTTCAGGCAAGTTCTCACCAGGTGATAGTGGCACATCTGGAGAGCTGATTGCGCCAGGCATTTGAGTATTCAAATTATGAATAGAAGGAGAAATTAATTCACAGGGCACTTGCGTGTCCAAACTATGCATGCAAGGAGAACTTGTAGCACCAGGCATTTGAGTATTCGCAGTATGAATTGATGGTCCTGCATTATCAAGATCTGGCAACTGCGTGTCAGCTGTATGTATTAAATTTGTACAAACATTTTGTGGCTTTGGTGTTGCAAATACTTCCTGTGTTTCTAATTCATGTATATCATTGACGACGTCATTTTCCTTTTCATTTAATTTATCTGATAGCATTAAATCATCAAGACTACTTGTAGAATCATCCAAGTTTAACGAAGTAGACTTCTTGGACGAATTCCAGTAAATATTATCGATCTTGTTGGTGCCCATAGGTTGTATTGATATTGTTTTGCCTGGTTTTATAAAGTTGCGTGTCTTAGAACCTTGAAATTGGTGTCCTTTTGGTTGTGAAGGTGCAATAAAGGAATCGTCCTGAAAAAATATATAAAATAATTATAAATTGCATGCATTAATGTACTTTTTTCAGAATATGGTTAGGTACATAATATAGCCATGGGCGCCGGCTTAAAATAGTACCCCCCAACTCTTCCCATCGTGTCGTAGAAGGCGGCTAAGGGATACCGAATCAGAAGGTGGGCAGCACCATCCCAGTCAAATAACCAAAAACCACCAGGCCCCCAGACCAGGAAGCCTCGATAATCCTACGCTCAACACCAGGCTACCACAGCCAACGACGACGACTGGTAACAGAAAGTCAGGAAGTCTTTGACCAGTGTGTGTATCAGTGATGAAATTTGGCACTGAAATAAGGTATCTTACTATGGCCTCAAAAAATAATGATTATGACATAATAAAGCCCGCAGATAGCGCATGTTATTATGCAATAGCTATGCAGGTTTATGCAACAAATTAAAGCAATCATAAGTTCTGTCACACGGGTCACGATATTAGCCTACACGTTAAACGGAATACTCAGTCTGACTGTCAGAGCCGGCGTCACCACACGCGCGTTCGCTTATTTTTACGTTCTGTACGATCTTGGGAGCAAATTACAATGGGGTCAATTGTAATTTGCTCCCAAGATCGTTTTCATTTCCGCTCGTTTAGCCGGCCGGCTTTTTAGTTTTTGTGGTTTGTATTAATTTAATTGATCAATCCTAGATTTTTCACAAATTACCAGTCAACATGCCTTTCTGACAAACTTTTCATTCATCAACCGCCATTTTCAACCCACTTGAAAGTATTATCCGCGGCACGTAACTTGAACTTTATGACCTTGAATGCGCAGAACACGTTTTTTGGGTCTCAACCGAAGTGAGGTGTGAGGTGCGACGCAAGGTGCCGTGCGTAACCTAGCAACGCAGCGACGCTTGCTCCCAAACAACCACACTCTGTCCCTCACTACTCACGCACGCCCTGCGTGGTCCTGAAATACAATCGTGCACAAAGGATTCAGCTCTTCGACATTTGTTTCTGTCAAAATATGCGTGATCATAAAAACAAAAATAATTACAAATCTACTTTCATCCATCATTTTATCGATGGTGTGGTTGCTTTTGACGTAAGCTTCTTTGATTTTATAGGCCATGTGACTAAAAAGCTATGCGACATCGCATAGCTTTTTCATATATAGCTTTGTCATCGATAAAATGGTGGAAGAATTTATAATACGAGTTGGAGGTTCTGACAGCAGTGATTCTAAATTGGAATCTTCAAGTGACATAGATGTCACTTACCAATTTATATATATAATTATAGTTAAAACACCTTATGATATGAGTGAGCCCATGAGTGATAAAAAAATTTACATTCACTTTTATTGTATTCAATTATTATTAGTATTCCTACAACTGTTCTATACAATAATACCTAACGATCACTTCCCACAACACTTTTGAGAAATACGATGATTCGAAAGGAAATCGAAAATTTAATGAAATTTTTCGCTTCAACTTAGATGTTTCATTTTTAACGACAGCGGAGTATTCGTCTATCACTTTTGTCCATTTTTGTACCTGCGCGGACGACCGCCATTTTAGTTCAAGTTATGTGCCGATGGTTATATTAGCCATGATAATGTTTATTTCATTTTATTCTTCTAGCTTTTAACCGCGACTTCTTCCGCGGATACATTTATTTTTAGATATCATCACAGATCCATTACAGGGTTTAGGTCTCACGATTTTCTCAGGATTTAGGCTCCCCCAACGCTGATACACTTGCTTAATAGTTTTAAGTCAGCCTGCATGTATATTATTTTATATTTGTTAGTAAGTATTACTAAATCTGTCCGAATCAGCAAGCCGAGGCAAGGTTAATTCATAAATTTATTGTTATTTTTTGTCCTGATGCGGACAGATTAATTAAATGGCTTCAATTGGTTATTTATACGTATCTATAATGTACTTGTAGGTATGTATTTGTTAATGTTGACTCGCGATTCGCCATATTTGACCAATAATACAATAGATTTCGCAGAAATCAACCTACTTTCCAGAAACTGCAACATGTGTGGTTAAGGCGAAATGAGTTCATGATTCGACTTAGTTTTTCGACGTTTAAACCTAATAACCGAAGTTCGAAAAAAACGTAGCGTAAATTGAATATACGTCCTTATGAAGTATGGGAGCCAATACACGATTGAGCAAACTTGGCTCGATAGAAAGAAATCGGCAACATTCCCTAAATTTTGCAATTTTTCTTACGTGCTTCGTGGGAAAAAGCATTTTTATTCAATTATGGGCAAATATATTTCAATAAATGTATCATATTCGAATTCTCAATGAAATTTTCTAATGAACTATGGACTCCTTTATCATTAAAATTTAAGCATTTGATTGTACGAAATAAATATAAAAAGTATTAGCACGTATTCAATTGAATTTTCGCAACACATCATCCATTCTGGTAAGCAATTCTCAACCTTATGTAAAGCATCATAAATTGTTTTAAAATTAGGATTGGACCGCGCCTTAAACAAGAATAAAGTAATGATTTCAAAGTTATATAAATAACTTATTTTTTAGCTAAATTTATCTTTAGACGCAATATTTAACAGTAATAAACCCTAGTAACACGCCTGGAGGACTGAGGGGCGTAACAACGTAAAGGGGGAAGTAGGATAAAATATGATGGCTTTTGATACTCGGTCAAAGAAGATTCCATCTACTGTGTATTTATTCTTATTGTGTCGTTTTTATAATAAGAATTGACATATTTCCATACCCTGTCACTGACATCAGGTGATTCCGGTATAGTAGTGACAGCATTTATTCTTGATATGTGCTTTGTAGACACTGGGGTTTCGGGAATGTCTATAGCTTGTGTCATCGGAAGGTCAGTTTCTTCTTCCAACAGTCTAAAGATACCAAATATTTCTCCAAATTGGACTGTATCTCCATTGTGTAACGGATGAGGTATGTATGGTTGTAATGTTACCTAGAAAAACACAGGTTAGTTAATTTTATATATAACTATCGACTGCCCGCGAGTACTAGACTCGGCCTTCGGGCTCGCCGGAACCCATCTTTTTAAATGTATGACCTTTTATGACTTATTAGAACACATTTAAAAAAATGTTTATGATATGTATGTATTATGGATGTTCTTGAAGAATGGATTTCATGAATTACTGTAGCAGTAACTACATAACATAAAACAGCGCTGTACAGTAACAACCATAAACACTTTGTGATAAGCAACCGTTTGTTTGTTAATCTACTACTACAGCTATTTTCAATTGACAGGGTAGTGACCGTTATCCAGCGAGGAAAAACCTTCACCAGCATAATCTCACTTGATGATTGGTGATGATGCAATTGATTAATAATTATAATAATTTACCTAGCATTTGGACTGGCTCCCAAGGACAGTTGTTGGAACACACCATAAGGTGTTTTGTAACAAGTTTTTTAATCTTAAAGATGGTTAGCTTGTCCAGAAGGCACTAGGTACCATGATGCTGTGGCAAGAATGCCTAGCAAGAGGTCCCGCTAGGGAAGGTATTAATGTATGTTTTTTTAAACATTATCTCAAATACACTTATCTTACCTCTTTGGAACAGGTAAACCAGCAAACAATTCAGAGTACTACTACTCTGCAAATGTTCAAAAGAATGTGATAGTAGTCTTATTGAAAAAAAAAACTAAAGCAAATAATGGTATTGTCCTTGAAGGAAAAACCCACAAATTCATAACTTTAAACCTAATAAGACCATTGACCACGAATTTAAACACTACTTGATTTATTTCACTACCTTTTGTCTTTTATGTTTATTAAATACTAGCTGCTCTCTGCGGTTTCACCCGCGCGGTGATGGATGATGATGAATCTTATATAGCCTATGTTACTCAGGGTGAATGTAGCTTTCCAATGGCGAAAGAATTTTTGAAATCGGTCCAGTACTTTTTAAGCCAATTTGTTACAAACATACACTTACAAATCTCTACTCTTTCTAATATTACTCATAGTATGATGTCTTATGTTTTAAAATATTTATTTATCTTATAGATAGATGTAATATTTATGTAATATTTATAACACTTTTTTAAGTTTTATATGTTGTTATTTGATTATTGGTTCTACATATACAATTTTTTATAGTATTTTTAATATTGTTTAATTTATCTCTACAAATGTATTACTTTACTGCACCACTACAATTTTTCTTGCACCTCCAGGACTGGTAGAAAATGCTACTTAGCATTATGTCCTCCTTGTACATTTGTTTTGTGCTAATAAATAAATACCTAAAAGACCATACGAAAGTATCAAGATGTATTGCAATTATGGCAGATTTTGTACACCCAGTGACCAGGAGCTGTTGTCAGACATCCAAGATACAGACTCATTCCTAAGTATTAATAACATCTACCTTTAAGTTTACACCAACAAAGTAAAACAAACTTTCACAATAATCATGTTTGTATGCTGGCATATAGATGTGGATCCTATTGCAATGATATGTCAAAAAGAAAAGAGTATTCAGCGCTTTAATGAAAATCATTCTCACTTGTGCCTATGAATACGAGGGTATATTGGCAAGACTACAAGTTTGACCACAATGCTAATAATAGTTTTGATAGTTAATTGTAAAATCATACATAAAACATATTACTATTGTTGATGGTATTGTTAAATAATTATAAATCTTAGGTTTAAGAAATAGTAGTACACATAGCATCTATTTCGTAATTTATTGTGGCAAGACATAAACCTAATCAAGTATTTTACTAGGATTTGAAATTGCAACTATAAAGTATATTTAGGGTTGCTGAATTTGTAACAAACTGTTATAAGATTCTGTTTTGTTACATACATTTAAAATGATGATAAAAGATAACTAAATGTAATTTTAAGGTCTGTATATAAATAAATAGGTGATTTATGAAATTTTTTATTATGACTGAATATGTCTAAAAAACCTGTTGACATGTTCTGGGCTCTAAAATCCATGGTTTTCACACACAAGACGAGTGTCTTGTCCTGGTTGCCAAATTTGAGAGATGGCAACCCTATGTATATTGAACTTAGGAAAGAACATGAACAGGAGCATTTAAGAGTTACTTCTTATCCTGTGTTGGAAAACTCTTACTTACGCCTGATAGTTTTGTTTTGTTTGCAGAGTCCAAGTCCATAAGCATAAAGTCTTTATTATTCAGGATATTTATAACTGCATGTTGCCTGGATACAGACTGAAATATGAATAAATTTTGTATAAATTATGGTAACATAAGTTGTATGACATGTAAAGTTTTATTTCCCATTAGCCTTTGTGCATATTAAAAACTTACATGTAATTTTAGTACAATATTGCATGTTTGAGGATCTCGTCCAATTTTGTTGGGGCCTTTCTTTACTGGATATTTAGAGCCACATATGCCCAAAAAACCAATCTGAAAACAAATAATAAAAATATTTTAAAATAAACACATTCTATTTTATTTATATACATTTGTATACACATCTTGTAGTAAAACTATGGTAGTGGGTTATCTTATCTTAAGGTATATTGAAGATATATCCCTACATGTGTACTCACTATATAATTATAAACTTATGCTAAACTGTAAGACACTAGGGTGAGAAGAGAAAGTTTGTAAAGTTGTAATCTTAGTAATGACTGACTTAATTTCCTCTACTATTCGTTATGTTTTTAAACAGTTTTAAAACAATTTATATTAATTGAGCTTTGAATTGACACTAATTTGTCTCATCAGTACCTTCATAGTTTAATGAAATACAATACAATCCTGAATATTTTGAAATTAATAAAAATTAATAAAAGTGACAGACTAGTTAAGGAAATGTTGTTATCAATAACAAATAAGTGTGTTGGGTTTCGCACAATCTGTAAAAAACAGTTCTTGAACTGTGGTTGCGGAGGGAATATGAAACAGATACTATGGTGAAATGTTATTGCTGGAGTGCATCTTAATGTTTTTGTCAACTATTTAATTACCCCTGTTCATGTGTTAGTTACCTATTATTTATTCCGAACCTTGAATAAAATTCATAATCACCTACCTACTAGAGCTTATAACTTTTAAATTCATAAACATGTTACCAACACAAATCATTAAAATTTGGTTAAATTACTTATAAAGTGGTTGGTAGGTGATGATGGTTGGTAGCCCCTTTCGGGATTTTAAGGAACATTTGTCTAAGCCTAAATCATGTATCAAAACAAACCAGTAAATAATAGCTACCCATTCCCACTAACCTGTTCAGGGAAAAGCCTCTCATTCTGGCTATGGGTGTCATACTGTTGTGTACACTCAAGACGTTGTGTACATTCCATTTTATAATCTCATGAATATCGTTGCAATCATTGCCGGGAACTCCAAAATCTCGAAATAGGGCGCCACTAAAATGCGTTAATAAACGAAAGGAACCAACCACCAAAGAGTAGAACAACTCACAGACAGACTATTTATACTGCGGTCCTAATTGGCTATAATCGATATTAGCGCGATAAAAGTCGGTCCCTTTCACCGTGAGCGTGATTACGATGACCCACGCTACGTCATCGATGACGTCTTAACTGCCGCCATATTGACGATTACATGAACCATGCTCTACACCATAATCGTCGTGAGCGTTCTGTCAAAAGTGACAGGTGTTTGTTTATTTCTACAATGTATTTACTGGTGTCCCTTCTTTTTGATGTAAAAGTTATAAAGTGGGTCCATCCATTCCATTATTTCTTTTTAATCCACACACTACATAGTTAACCTTCACACTATGCACGATATTTTTATGATTTTTGTTTTTCGCGCGCAAATGGTTCGTTATTGCTACAACTTTGGTCCGAATTAACAACACGCTTACAGTGCCACGAGCTGTCAAAATCGCGATATTTATCTCGGACCAGCTTTGGTAGACGATAGCACTGTGAGCAAAATTATCGCAATACGGACCACGGTATTAGTGGAATAACCACAGACTATTTAGAGATATACATATTATAATACTATATGAATAATTGTCCTGGGGTTTAACTTCCTAAAGGGTCCCACTCAAGAAGCTTATACACAACACTGGAGATATCGTCTAAAACTGATGACTGAAGACAAGTTCATTCACCTTTACTTATGTTTTCTATCTCTCTCATACCTCACTTAGTATTGCCATTGTTAATACGAATCTTACCCAAGGCTACTATGTATTCTCTGAAAAAAAAAATAGTTTTTGTACAAGAGTTTGCTAATAATTTGATAAACTACCAACAATAATATTCAAAGGCGTTTTACAACCAAATTAAAAAAGGAAGCATTTTTAACATTTATTTTTAATTAGGTACACATGCATAAAGATAAATTAAATAAAAAATGTGAAAAACCACCGAGTCCCCGTAAGGGAGTAGAGCATGATCGTGTAGCTAAGGACCACCTCCACACATCAGGCTTTCTATTTAAATAAAACCGCACTCATATCGGTTGCTCTGTTCGAAAGTTATGATGCCACAGACAAACAATGGCGTCAAACTTATAACACCCCTCTTCGGGTCGGGGAGGTTAAAACTAATAATTAGCTTAAAGGGTTCCATTCATTAGCTGGCATGGTGGACTGCAAATTTAATCAAGGTCACACAGGACAGCGCTATAGGTGCTATGAAAAAAACTTACCTCTTTTACTATTATAGCACTGTCCTCTATGACCTTGATTTGCTGTCCAACATGTCGGCTTGTGAATGGATGAATGTGTTTATCACAACATATTCATCTCTGTCTCGTGCAATCGATATTTCTTATTTTGATAACGAAGTATAAATGTCGATTTATTCATGTGAATATTCTACATATTCGGGCAAAGCTGGCCTACAACACAACCTATTAGTGAATAGCAGCCAAGTGTGGTGTTTGAAAAATTTCCTTCTAGTTAAAAACAGCCGTAATATACATCGTTGTATGAGACAATGATTATATTTTATGATAAATAAATTAAGTGTCTGAGCCACTCTTTAAAAGTCACACTCCCTGATTATGGGTAGTTTCCATAATAAAATGATGGCAGCACTCAGTTTGTCAATATGGCTGATGTGTCAAAGAAATGCGTCGCTTCGAATTATTAAACTAGCATTGTTGAGTAATTACTAAATAGTTCCCAAATATAAAGAATGTATTGTATTGTGCAAAATTGCAGAAGTGTTTGGAAACCAAATTCTGGCATAAAATTTCACAGGTAAGTGTATATTGACGTTATTTACAATATTCCTCAATACTCATGCATTTACCCGTTTAGAATCATAATTTAATGACAAAAATCGTTAAACTTATCATCATTTTAATATGCAGTCATGTTAAATATGTTCTTTTCTTAATACTTTCATAATTATTCAATAAACAAACTTAACAAGTAAGGTGACCATTATGACGAGATTATACGGATAGCGAAGGGCGAATAACACATTATTATGATGATATAGAACACCTTTTTAAAGATTTTATTCTGGTAATGAAACAGCACATGTGGTTTTGACTTATTTCTTTTACATTTATACTTTTTTAAAGTATCCAATATATTTTTGTTGTTTCAGCTTACCACAAAATGAAGTAAAAAGAAATAAATGGCTGTCGATAGTGCCTATCAAGGGTAAAATTTATGAACATGCCAAGATATGCAGTTTGCATTTTAAGCCAGAGGATTACGACCCAGATAAAGGACACCTTTTGAAAAATGCTATACCTGTTTATTTATCACATTCTTGTTACTGCGCCTCAACTGTGGATAAGGTAATTAATTACATAATTAACCACTATAGGGTTGTGTATGCGATGAAAGCTTAAAGTAAGTATAAGCTACTTACTTTAGTTTACCAACGTTTCCTACACAGTATTATGTGCCGTGGTTGGGGTTGAACTGAAGTAATAGCAAGATGTCATCGATGCTGTGAGCAGTATTGTTGAAGTTATACTACCCAAATATTGTCTTTCACAATAGTGTTTCATCACATACTCAACCCGTGTTGTGTGTGATTAATTCTATAATGAGTGATAAGTATGAGTGTTTAAAACTGTATTATTAATTATTTTTCACTGAATATATTATACTAAAATTACAAAAGTATTTACAAAGTAACTATATATTCTCAAAATGTGTTTTAGGCATGCAGCGATTGCATGGACCTTTCTACGAGTACAGCTAAAGAAAATATTAGCTCTCCATTGTCCGTTGACATGATTACAACTCAAAAAGAAATAGCTCCAGAAGAATGTAAAGAAAATATCGTAAGTTATTAGTTTAAGCATTTAATATCTACTTTCTATTGACAAGTTGTGTAACCAATCTTGGAGATGTTCGAGACAGAGTCGAGTAATGATAGATTTGTCTTGTGGGGATATAATTACCTAATTTTTTTACTTACTTTGCTGGCTCATCAACCGAAAGAGGGAACTAGTCTCCAATTAAATTATAAGATATTTTGCCATGCCGCTAAAGGTGTTATGAATCCGCTTAAAGTGTTAATTATTTAGAGGTCAAACACTTTTTTTTTATTATACTTATCAACTTATAATAACTAACGGTTGGCTTAGCGACTCAAAATCATAATACCTAAATTATTTATTTATGTTTAATTTAATTCATTTATTTATTTATTTTGCTTGCAGTTGTTTGGGGCACTGGTGAAACCAAAGATTGTCACACCCCAACAAACTCCTCAAGCACAACCCGGATCTTTAAAAGATAGTACTACTGTAAGAATAACATATTATAAATGTACTATGTTAAATTATTAAACTGACAATATTCAGGGTGTAGTGACAAATAAAACGGCATTAATTTATAAAATAAAGTATTTTTCTGGTTCGATTCCTGAATTATTATTATTAGTCATATTTCTTTAAAATAAAGATTCTTTACTGCAAAACATAAGTATTTTGAAAATTATTCGGGTTCATTACCGCATACCTTTATTATAATTTTCAAAATAATTGTTATAATAACCGCGATAGTTTAAAATTTCTACATTAGTTGTTTTAGTTAAATATTATTATCTATTTTAGTATTTTTTTAATGACAATCTAAATAGATAAAAACTATGATAGTGATCTTAGTTCACTTCTTATTACTCCATTGTGACATGAAAAAAGAACAAACAAACTGACTGTATTAGTATAGATATAGATAAGTGTAATTATATTGTCGTCTTTCATTTCCATAGGTGGATATTGACACTCAAGACGAACCGCCAGCAAAAAGACCATGTCTCAAAGATTTCAATGTACAAGTGAAAATGAAGACTCCTCGCGAGATATCTTTGGAAAAGAGCAAAAGAGCATTGCAGCAAAAGGTCACCCGGCAACAGCAAAAAATAAATGATATGGAATCTTTAATTTCAATAGTAAGAAATTATACTAGCCATTCAGAAATTGAGAATATTTTACAAGGAAACTATGCTAATATCTGCAAAGTGTTTAGCCACAACCCTAAATCTAAAGTAGTCAAATACAGCGATGAAGTAAAAGCGTTTGCTTTAACTGTTCACTTTTACTCCCCAAAAGCATACGAATTTCTCAGAACTATAATATCCTTACCGCACACTTCAACACTTTGGCGTAGCATTTCTTCTTTTAATTGTGATGTTGGCATTTTAGCAGAAGTTTTAGATTATTTAAAGCTTGAGTTACCAAAAAAACAATTTTTAAAGAATGTGGCGCTCATTTTTGACTCAATGTCGTTAAAAAAAGACCTAGCTTATGCACCGAAATTAGGAAAGGTTTTTGGATACGTGGATTTGGGAAATATTCCTGTGAGTGAACCAGAGCAACTGGCTTCTGAAGCACTGGTCTATCAAATTGTTTCGTACTCAAACTATTTTAAATGTCCAATCGGATATTTTTTCACTCCTAACAGTCTTACTGGTGAACTGCTTGGCCAAATAACGCTCTCCATACTGATACACTTACAAGAGATTGGCATTACAGTGCGTTCTATAACATGCGATGGTGCTAAATGTAATATAAAAGCGCTAGAAACTTTAGGCTGCAGTTTATCTCAAAACGATTTTAAACCATATTTCCTCCACCCAAATGGGTCAACTAATGTATATTGCTTGTTAGATGCTGCGCATATGTTAAAGCTAGCAAGAAATGCCTTTTCTGAGTATACTTTAACAACAATGGATGGACATGTCTCATTTCAATTTATTAAAGAACTTCACGAAGTTCAAGAGACAGAAGGGTTGAAATTGTGCAACAAAATTACAGGTGGCCATGTAGAGTATCAAAATAAAAAAATGAATGTGCGCCTTGCAGCGCAGACACTCAGCTCTTCCGTTGCTGACGCTATTGATTTTTTACGTAATAGTGGCAATCTCAATTTCGTAGGTAGTGAAGCTACCACAAAATTTATTAGAACATTAGATAGGCTATTTGATAACATGAATAGTCGTTCTCCCTTTGCTAAACATTTTAAATCTCCTCTTTCTCAATATAATAAAGACGCGTGGCAAAGCTTTTTTCTCCACTGTGAAGATTATATGAAAAATATCAAGATTGGTGCTACACCAATTTTGCAACATGTTAAAAAAACTTTTGTGTTAGGTTTCCTAATGAACATAAGTTCACTCAAAGCGTTATTTGAGGTATTAACTTTATTACCGGAAAATCCGTTGAAATATTTTCTAACCTTCAAATGTTCGCAGGACAACTTGGAAATATTTTTTTCACTTGTTCGCTCAAGGGGTAGAACTCAAGATAATCCAAGTCCTCTCGAGTTTCGATACATTTTAAGAAAATTGTTATTTCGCAATTCTGTGCAACCCAGCGTCAACGCTAATTGTGTCGATGATACGTTTCATACCAACCATGTAATTGATTTTAGAAAAAGCACTAGATCTTTGAGTGAACCCACACAAAACACTAATGAAAACGAAGAGGCAGATTTCGTTAATAACATGATAAGACATTTAGAAAGCCCTCAACAAAGTATTTACCAACAAAATGTTCTGTATTATATTTCAGGATATATTGTAAATACAATTTTACGGAAAAATTCATGTCCGTATTGTAAAGATGTTTTGACTACCAAGCCCATCTCAAATGAGCATGATTATAACCTGAACGCAAAAAGCTTGGATGTCAACCGATATACAGCATTAACATCTTTTGTAAATAGAGGAAAGTTGTGTTTCGCATCAGATGCTGTTTACCAAATTGTGAGCTACTCAGATCAACTTTTTAAACGCGCTGTTTCGATGGGTCAACTTCAAGTCAAAAATATCAGAGAAAAACTGGTTATAGCAGCGTTGCAAAAATTTCAGCCTACTTTACAAAGTTTATTTGTTCCAAGTCATCCAATTACTGAATCACTTATTTGCTCAGATTTGCATGAAACTGAGCTCCTCAAATTTATAGCCAATAAATATTTGCAAATACGCATATCGTCGTTTTTAAAAAATTACAGTCAAAAACTTCTAGGAGAAATTCGAACAAAAAGACAAAAATTACACAAAACTATCTTATTTACACATATTTAAGCTTGCTTTGTAGCCAAATAGGATCAATTTTTACATATCCATTTGTTTAGTTTCGTCTGTTCTTCAAAATATCGTTTATTTTTTTAGATTTAATGAAGTTTTCAATCATCATTTAAATTAAAACGACTATTCAAAATTGTATGTAAGACGATGATAATTATGTAAGCAATAGTCATGTAAGTATGTAGTAATAGTTATTTAAGTAAGAAGTAGTAGTGTAGTAGAGTGTGTATAGATGACTCTACCAGTAATTATATTGTAAATACTGTATAAAAATAAAGATTGTAGATATATAACATTGTATACTTTGTTCTTGTTGGTTTATTTAAAGTTAAGTGAGACATAAATTATATTAGATTACATTAATATAATAATGTGGACATTAATTATTGAGTGTATTATTTAGCACCTGATCATGACACCTATGTAAATTACCGTGATAAAGTAAAAGTATTTGTTTTAACTGTACAGCTCCTCAAAGACATACAAATTTCTGATAACTGTAATATCGTTACCAACACATCAACACTAGCGATAAATCTCTCCCCTTTATTGTGATGTTGGCATTTTAAGAGAAGTTTATACTTTGAAGCTTGAGTAACCAAAATATTTTGTTAATGTATGTGGCACTCATTTTTAATAAATCGTATTCTATGAGATCAAAAGTTGTCGGTCGTTATGTAAAACCTTTTTTCCCTACCATTCAAAATTGTATGTACGATGATAATTCAAGTAAGTTGACCAGTACATGTAGATGACCAGTAATTGTATTATAAATACTATTAAAAATAAATGTTGTAATTTTAGACCATGTGTTTTACGTTTTTTTATTTCGCAAAATCCTGAATTTACAAACCAGCGTGGTCACCCCATAGAAAGAGACAAAAAACATAACTGACGTCATTGAAGGTCATATTTTTTTGCTTCAAGCTAATGTTCTTGTTGCAATCTCCAGTGTTGTGTATAAGCTTCTTGGTCCCACTCATTAACAGTCCGCCTGCAGTCTCTGGTTCTATCGGGCTGCCTGCCGTCCTAGGCCGATAGCGTCAACACACTAAAGCGATTTTTGCCTGCCGACAATGCCCTGCCGCCACTTTAGCGACTACAGACTAGCTGTTCGGAGTCGGCAGTTTCTCACCGTAGCGTAGGATCGCGCGCCGGCAATGCTCTGATATCGGTTTGAGCGTCCACACACTAAATTCGGCAGACTTTCACGAATCATCATAATGTTATTACGTAAAAAACGATGTGCTCTTTTACTACTTCAAATACTTTCACCGTCAGAAAGAAGATATTGGATGAAAAGTTGGCTTCAAGAAAGAGAATCAAGATCGCACATGACATTGGTACGTGAACTAAGGCAGTCGCATAAAGAAGATCTATTTAATTACTTGCGAATGACTTCTGAAACTTTTAATATGTTATTATCGATAGTTAAACCGTACATCAGTAAAATGAATACAAAAATGCGCCAATCTATAAGCGCAGAAGAAAGGTTAATCGTAACGTTAAGATATTTGGCAACTGGACAAAGTTTGGAAGATTTAAAATTTCCTTCAAGAATTTCACCACAAGCCCTTGGAAGAATTATCCCTGAAACATCAAAATATATTTTTTTTCTCCTGAAAGATGTATATATGAAGGTAAGAAAAACCATTTATTAATTTATATTGATTTATTTCTGTTAGGTAGGTAGGTACATTATAAAAAAAAATACTATCAAATCTGGTAGGTAATAAATTATTCCTGAGTCTTATAAAATATATATTGCGACATGTCGTCAGATTCGTTGAGATCGTTAGTATTAATTACGACTGTCTGTAAAGGCTGTTGGTAATTTTCAATGGGAATACTTATTGTTCGTTCTGTGTTTGAGGTTCTTGAAAGTGAATCTGTTCGAGCTGCCTGTGATAACTGTGACGATGGAACTGAATATGCAATTTGCGACTGTATGGGCGACCTTTGTTTGATACCGTACAATATTACTTTATTAATTGATAATTCTGCGTATAATTTTTGGTCTTCGTTCATGCGTCGCAACTTACATGCTACGTTCAACCCTATACCATCACATTCATCATTTTCTTTTAAGGCTTTGTAAGCTTCATTAATTAATGTGCGTTTCCTTTTATTTGCTGTAGACTTTGTGGACAATACTGAAGGCGATGTTTCACGTAATTGAGTCGAAGAGTGTGATGGCAACGGCGAGTGTGATGGCAACGGCGAGTGTGATGGCAAGGACGAGTGTGATGACAGCGGCGAGTTCGACGCCAGCAACGAGTCATCATCTTCGCAAAACTAAAACAATAATACATACTTATTTTTTTTGTTTCAGTTACCATCATCTACCGAAGAATGGAAAGAGATTGCAAAAGGTTTTGAAAATCGATGGCATTTTCCTAATTGTGGGGGTGCCATTGATGGAAAGTATATTAGAATTCGCAAACCAGCCAATAACGGATCTTACTATTACAATTATAAACATTACTTTAGTATTGTATTAATGGCAGTTGTGAATGCTGACTATGAATTTATTTATGTTGATGTCGGATGCAATGGAAGAGTATCGGATGGAGGTGTTATTGAGTACACTACGTTTTATAACGAACTGATAACCAGACAATTAAATTTACCACCTAATAATATGAATAAAAACAATATGAACTTTGTATTTGTGGCCGATGACGCTTTTGCGTTACATGAAAATGTAATAAAACCATATCCACAAAGAAATTTAACTCGAGAACAGGGTATCTTTAACTATCGTTTGAGCAGAGCTCGCCGCACAGTAGAAAACGCTTTTGGCATATTGTCGAGTCGATTTCGAATTTTTCATACTGAAATCAACATGAAATTAGAAAAAATTGACTACGTGGTTTTAGCTTCATGTTGTCTTCACAACTTCTTGAAGAAAACAGAAAAGGCTAATTACTTACCTATTCGAGCACTGGTTACTGAAGATTTAGATTATGGTAGGGTTGTATATGGAGATTTAAACGAAGTTAACGCCATTAACGGTTTACAACAGGGATATATAAGAAATGTTTGCGAAAATGCAAAATTAAACCAGGACATATATAAAGATTATTTTATGCAAGACGGAGCTGTATCTTTTCAAAATAATTTTGTAAGTTAAATAAAAATAAAATATTATGAGTACGTACTGTTTCATTGTGATCATTATCCACAATACTTTCACTTGAAATACTATTTCTTGGCATTTCTTGATCAGCTGTGAACATCAAGAGGTCAAAATACCATAAGCTGGAAACGTAGTTGTCGTCAGCCGAAGATCCTGATTTTTGCTTTTTGAACTGAAAGTAGATATTTATATTATTTGGTAGGTATTTATTATGTAAGGTACCTACTTAAAATTTATTATTCAAAATTCTTGACAAAACTAAAAAATAAATAAATAAAATTAAAGTAGACGTATCAACGTACAAATAGCGAAAGAGTAAAATCAAAATTACCTTTTTTAGTTCTTTTCTGAATGTGCTTCTAAGATTATTATTTTTCTTTTTACGTTGTCTATTTTGGCTGAAGGCATTGCAGTTTGATAATATTCTACCAATTTGTTGTAAGCTTCATCTTTCAATCGTTTATTGTGATAATAATCGTCTTTCACCTTCCATAAACATGGAAAACTTCTATGTAACTCAATAAATGTTGACACAAATTGAGGTTTATTGTCCATTTTGGCAAAAAAATTAAACAAGTCGAAAAACTTGAAACCGAAGGCGCCCAACTGACGCGAGACGTCGGTCGACAGGCCGCCGGCCGGCTACCTGCCAATGTGTGTTCATTCGCCCTCAAGGCCATAGACTATCCGGGCGACATCTGTTGGCGCTGACCGGAATCGTCAAGCAGCCACACATTCTCAGTTCGTACTAGTCGTCAGTCTAAAATCATATACTGAACTGTTAGTGTGTGGCTGACAGATTGATATCGTCCGGTAAACTGTTAGTGAGTGGGGCCCTTTACTGTCCTGTGGGCCTTAGAATGATGTTGTCTATGGTTGTGCCAACACGCATTATTCACCACAGTTATCTATGTTCTATTAAACGGTGGCTTCGTTCTCTTCATTTCTATTAGAGCAAGAAGTTTGCGTATTCTCATATCGTTGACTAATCATCATTTGTTTGAGAGTTGTCATTGATTGATGGACGTATGTCAAAGGTGAAAATTACTATGATCTAAATTATATTTAATTATCGTGTTTCTATTCCTATGATATATGTTTATACACAAATGTTGTGTAACCTCATTGTACGTTGTCGGTGAGCAAAGATACTCAATCCCGCTCAGGTTATGTGTCAATTCTATGTTTCATGAAGATCGGATGTAAACAGTATAATGGCTACAGAAGGTAAAGTTGAAAGCACAACTTCGAGCAGCGAACGACTGGAGAGATCACAGCCGGCACACGATACGAGTATCAGCTTAACATACATAGAGAAATTAGAAGGAAACTCATTTTACAAGACCCTGAAATTCATTATCGAGTTGTATCTTATCCATGGCAACCTGTGAGAGTACACTCATACGACATTGGTGAATTCTGATAAGGCATAAAGAGAGACCAAAAAGCAAGAGCGAGGATATGTTTGATGATATAATCACATTGCCTGGTTCACGTGAGATATGCAAAAATGGCAAATTAGTCATGGTAAGTTTTAAGCTTGGCGACTCTCGACGCTTAGCAGAAAAATGCTTTCTTATTTGCAAAAGTTGTATATCTCACCCACACCTCTTGAGACTGGGAAAAATACCAACGCACCACGGAGTCATTAGAGAAGACACACTTACCTCAAAGCTACGCGTCGTCCTGAACGCTAGCGCTAAAACTAGCACGTCTGTGTCTCTCAATGACATTCTGTGTAATGGTCCAAACCTGCAGGGAAACTTGTTTAAAATAATTCTAAACTTTCGCTTGTTCCCTATCGCGCTTTCGGCCGACATTAGACAAATGTTCCTATGTATAGGTGACCGAAAGTGTGATCGCCGATTCCAACGCATCCTATATTGCTTTGCACCTGAACAGCTGCATCAAGTTTATGAATTCAATCGCGTCTGGTTTGGCCTTAAATCAAGCCCATATCACGCACTGCGCTCTATAAAGCAGTTAGCCGCAGAGGAAGGCGAATCATTTCCCAAGGCAAGGGAAGCAATTGAGACTTGTCTGTACATGCATGATTTCGTTTATAGCGTCGATGGTGATGAAAAAAGTCTACAGCCGCGGAAGTCATCTCGCTAATGAAGGCTGGGTAGGTAGATCTCGTGAAGTGGACTAGCGCTAAGTTGAAACTGGGTCTACTCAATGCTAGATCGCTTAATACTGGTAGGGATGAACTTGATGCTACTGTACAGACATATAAGCCAGATATTCTGGCATTAAATGAGACGTGAGTACAAAAAGGGGCGGAAATAATTGCGCCTGTTCTATCTGGCTACGTTTTTAAGCATAGAGCGTGAAAGTTGGGAAGAGGTGGAGGCGTCGGTTTCTACATTAAAGAAGGTTTACGTGTACGAGTAAGCGCGCATCCAGATTCACAATTGGAAGTTGTTGTGGCTGGGACTCTTGCTACCCGGCGCGCGTATGGCAGTTGGTACTGCATCATCATCAGCCTGTAGCAGTCCACTGCTGGACATAGGCCTCTCCAATTGCACGCCACTTAGGTCTATCTTGGGCTTCTCGCATCCAGTTTTTGCCAGCCGTCTTGCGCAGATCGTCACTCCACCGTGCCTCAGGACGTCCTACACTACGTTTGCCGAGACGCGGTCTCCACTCTAGAACTCGTTTACCCCAACGGTTGTCGGTTCTACGGCTAATATGGCCAGCCCACTGCCACTTCAGCTTGCTGATCCGGTGGGCTATGTCGATGACCTTGGTTCTCTGACGGATCACTTCATTTCTGATGCGATCCCTCAGAGAAACACCGAGCATAGCCCTTTCCATAGCCCGCTGAGCGACTTTGAGCTTGTGGACCATTCGAGCCGTCAGTGTCCACGTTTCGGCTCCGTATGTCATGACGGGTAGGACGCACTGATTGAAGACTTTCGTCTTCAGGCACTGTGGAATCGGCGAAGTAAGGACTCGACGTAGTTTCCCAAACGCTGCCCAGCCCAGCCGAATTCTTCTATTCACCTCGTTCTCAAAGTTGTTTTTTCCCAACTGCAATGTCTGCCCGAGGTACACATATTTTTGAACAACTTCGAGAACGGCGCCGTGTATCGCAATCGGTTCCGGTAGAACATGTTCGTTGAACATGACCTTGGTTTTGTCCAAGTTCATCCGTAGGCCGATGCGTATAGAAGAGTCAGCCAGGTCATTCAGCATCTGTTGCAGGTCCTGCAGCGTCTCTGCCACGATGACGATATCGTCAGCAAATCGCAAGTGAGAGATGTATTCGCCGTTGATATTAATGCCACGTCCTTTCCAGTTCAGCGTCTTGAACATATCCTCCATTGCATTTGAAAACAATTTCGGGGAAATAACGTCCCCTTGTCTCACTCCTCGATGCAACGGTATGGGACTTGTTTGCTGATTCTGTACTTGGACGGACATGGTGGCGGTTTCGTAAAGACATCTCATCACTTGGATGTATCGCCAATCTATCTGGCAGCGCTGCAGGGACTCCAGAACAGACCAGATTTCAACCGAGTCAAAGGCCTTCTCATAGTCCACGAATGCTAGACACAGGGGCTGATTATACTCTTCGGTCTTCTGTATAATCTGCCGCACTGTGTGAATGTGGTCTATGGTGCCGTATCCGCTCCGAAACCCAGCCTGTTCCGGTGGTTGGAATTCGTCGAGTCTACGCGCAAGACGGTTCGTGATCACTCTTGAAAACAGCTTATAGACGTGGCTTAGAAGGGATATGGGTCGATAGTTCTTCAGCAGGGTCTTATCTCCTTTTTTGAAGAACAGGACGACCACACTCCTACTCCACGCCTCTGGAGTTCTCCCTTCGAACAGGACAGCGTTAAAAAGCTTCTGGAGCTCCCTCAGTACGGGTTTACCTCCTGCTTTTAGTAGCTCTGTTGTAACGCCATCCTCTCCAGGGGCTTTTCCATTTTTAAGCTGTCTAAGAGCGATCTCGATTTCGCCAATACTGACTTCTGGCAAGTCTTCGGTGAAATGGCGTGTTAACGTGGCTCTAGGATCATTTTCGGGATCAGGTTGAGATGCATGCGATGCGTATAATCGGCCATAGAAGTCCTCCACTTCCGAAAGGACTGCCGGCTTCGAAGCAACGACTTCTCCACTAGCTGTGGTCAACTTCGTCAGGTGGCTTCTTCCAAGACATTGTACGAACACCTTTGACCCCCGATTCTGCTCGATCGCTCTTTCGATCGAAAGAGTATTGAAGCACAGGAGGTCGTGTCGTACGTTCTTGTTGATCTCTCGGTTTAGAGTCCGCTTTTCTGACGAAGTGATGGGTGGGTTTTCACGTCGTTCCTTCATTAGCCCCAAAGTCTTTTCTGAAAGCTTGGACTTCTTGCCCTTACGCTGCATGTAACAAAATCTCGTACCTTCTTCCCTGAGGACCCGAGTCACATTTTCGAGGTTCTGGTTTACGTCTGTGGTGGTTTCCACGGCAGCGAATTGGTTCTCCAGGTTTAGCTGGAATGTTTCAGATCCTGCAATGGTTTGGAGCAGTGTTGGTCGGAGCCTGGACTTCATCAGACGGACACGTTGCGCCTTGAAGTTGATATTCAGAGAGCCTCGGACAAGTCGGTGATCGCTACCGGTATTGAACCTGTTGATCACGGAGACATCTCTAAATATGTGCCGTATTTTATTCGTCATGATGAAGTCAATCTCATTTTTAGTCCTAGTGTCGGGGCTTAGCCATGTCCACTTCCTTTGGGGCTGTTTCTTAAAGAAGGAGTTCATCAAGAAGAGCCCCTCCCGTTCGAGGAAGTTGACGAGCATTTGCCCCCTATGGTTTCTGCTTCCAAAGCCATGGCATCCTACTACCGATTCGCTGAAATTCTGTACTCCCACTTTAGCGTTAAAGTCCCCCATGACAACGGTGTACTGGGTCTTTGTAGTGAAGTGGAGGGCCCTCGATATGTCATCGAACATATCCTCTACTTCATCGTCCGAGTGTGTTGAGGTCGATGCGTACACTTGCACCACCTTAAGGCTATACCTCTCGGTGAGCTTCACAATAAGGTACGCTACCCTATTCGACACACTGGACACTTCCACAACGTTGTCAGAAAGGGACTTGTTTACCAGAAACCCAACGCCACCTTGGGATTGTTGGTCTCCCTCTCGGAAGTACATAAGGTGGCCCGATTCTAGGGTTAAGGTGTCCTCCCCCTCTCTTCGGACTTCACTCAACCCCAGTATGTGCCACCTAATTTTCCCAAGTTCCACCTCGAGTTGCGCCAGATGCGAGTCAAGCCTTAGCGTGCGTCCGTTATACGTCGCCAGGGTCAGTTGTTTGTAGTGGCCTTCCGTAGCCCGGAGATTCTTAGCACCCCTCGCCCCGCCGTTACCATGGTCGCCACCATGACCAGGAATAGCGGGGCCACCGGGAACTAGGGGCCGTGGCTTTTTGTTGTCCTGCATTGGAGGATATTGCCCGTAATCGCCACGCTGGGCAGGCGGGTTGGCTATCGCAGGGCGTAGCTTCTCGCACCGGTGACGCTGCTGCCCGTCACCGGCCTGTTTCATTTAGCGACGCCTGTTGGGATGGGTATACCGCCATCGGTCGGTTGTCAGAGCCTCGTTCGTCGATCAGCAGGATGTACCGCGTGCAGGTGAGGTTGACTTGGGTCAAAAGATGTGTAATATAATTTCATGATCATACTTCATTACATTAAATACTTATTTTGTATATTTAAAAACTATTTCTTGATTAACATAAAATGTGACAAACTTTAAAAAAGGAGAACCATGATGGAATGATAGAATAGAGACGTCAGGGATTTTTCATTAATTTTGATTTGGATTTTGGGAGAGAGAGTATTGGATCACGGATACGTCCGATTAAAAAAAGATTATAGGAAGATTCCAATTTGGTGTGCCGAGACACGAAATAATTATATTCCCTTGAAACCTTAGTTGACGGTGAGGTGTTGAAGTTGATGAAATAGTGATTTGCACCCGACGAGTCACTCTCGATATCGTCAATTACATTCCTGAAGTCAAGACTTGGATAAGATATTTTCATATATATTAATCAATAACAAATCGAGGGTGTTGGTTTGATAAATACTCTCGCCCTGATATATAAAACAAGCTATTTGGGGTATCCCGTGTTCTCTGAGCTCAGAACTGAAGCCTTGGATAAAGCAAGAAGCTAACTGGAACCTTTGATGGAACGTGTGTGTGTGGACTTGTGGTGAAGTGTTATCCGCCAGGTCGGTATCCCGTGTTCTCTGAGCTCAGAACTGAAGCCTTGGATAAAGCAAGAAGCTAACTGGAACCTTTGATGGAACGTGTGTGTGTGGACTTGTGGTGAAGTGTTATCCGCCAGGTCACGTAATACTTATTATTATAACTTTATTTATATTTCTGATGTTCCTTTTTATTTTTTAGATAGCTAGCTAGGCCTTCAGCTAGGTATACTACCAATGTTAGTAATCATTACATTACAGATGTTGGCTCGCCCCTTACATCCCATTTACTGTTGGTACTGCATATAGGCCTGAAAGTATCAAAATGACAACCGCTTTGGATGCGCTTGGCGAAACGTCCAATGTGTTTGCTAACTGCGATTACATATGCCTATTAGCGCATTTAAACTCAGATATGCTTTCGCCTGGTCAACTCAAAACTAGGGAGCTGGCACTGTTCCTATCTCAGTTAGGCGTCGAACAGGTAGTAAAGTTCCTAACAGGATCACGGATGAAACAGAAAGCTTGATAGACCTTATAATGACGAATATTCCTGATAGATGTACAAATGTGACAGCAGTATACAATGGATGCTTGAGTGATCATGCGATGGTGGTCAGTGAGTTTAATGTTAGAAAACCGAAGCCAAGAGCTAGATTTATTGATGTTAAAGGAGTACATAACCAAAGTAATTTTTTTTTTATGACACAAAGCAACGGACAGTGTTTTCTCACTTGAGCCGGTGTCATCCGAGTCCATATGTTTATGTGTATTTTTTGTCAATAAATTAATTTCTATTCAATTCTATCTGAAAACTGCATTTCTTGGTTCCTTAATACACCGGCCCCTAGCCACTTTGGTGGGAATCGGGAGACCAATATTAAAAGCCTTAAAACAAACGCATCGGTTATCGGGCAACAGGTTTTGTCGTTTGAAGAGATGACTACCGTGCTGGCGCAAGTAGAGTGTATTATGAATACGCGACCTCTTTGCCGGACCCTATCTAGCGATCCTTCTGAGCCTCTTGCTCTGACGCCCGCACAATTCTTAAATCTGACACCTTTACGGTACTTACCCGCGCGCGATATCGAAGAAGATAGACTTCATATTCTCTCTCACCATGACTTATTGGAGAAGATAGTGCAGTTGTTTTGGAGGCGATGGAGGTCTGAATACCTACACACACTGCAGTCTCGCGATGGAATACGCCAACCAACCCAGTAACCCGACGGGACCGTTGTGATTCTTAACACGGAAAAATCACCTCCGCTTCATTGGCCGTTAGGGCTTGTCGAAGAGGTGTTTCCGGTTGCTGATAGAGTAGTGCGTGTTGTACGCGTTAGAACGACAACTGGATCGTATCTGCGCCCAGTTGTTTGTCTTGCCCTTTACCTAGACAATAGTTAGTTTTGCAAATCACGTCTTAGGTTAAGGTTTAGTTTAGATATCGCTTAATTTATTTGTTTCGAAGGAATTTCTTGATTCCTTCAAGCCGGGGGGGAATGGTTGCGCCATATTATAATTTTCGCTGTTAAATTGATGTAGTAGTGTACTGACGTAATAGTGTGTCCGCATTCCTTAATTCAACCCCTACCCGCTCCCGCCTTTTGTTCCAATTGTGTCAACGTGAAGTGGAGCACACACGCTAGTTAGTTCCGGCTTGGACAACGCTCAGATGCGAAGCTCGCTAATCGTCACTGCGCGAACGCATCCACACGCACCGAGCGCAAATTCACTGCGCCCGCGCATACCTATGGTTTGGTGATAATACAGCAGTTTAAGTGTTATCAATCGTGTACAGACTGTCAAATAGCAAACGATGACATTCATTTTGGACGTTGGAACTGCTGAAAGTGACACTAACTGCGACCATTCCTGTAGGTACCTAAACATATTTTATTCCTCAGTCCCTATTATTACGTCAATTAATCTCTAATTTCAAATACAGTCCACAACTTCGAAGATTTTTATAAATTTAAACGCAACACCGCACCAGTCGCTTTTGAAGATAAAGGTCTAAACAACCGCTGCAGACTTTTGTCAAAGCTACAAGGCTTAACGAAATATGTTCAACCAATGAGCCTTGTAATGGAAAACTCAAATATGGACTATAGACTATGTGAATACCAAGCTGTTACAAATTCAGGATTCATACAGTGCAGTGCAGTACCAAGTAGGTACAAACACCAAAGATACTGCACTATTAACAGATATATAATACAAAGCAAGAAATCCCCACAGAAAAAAGCACTAGTTATTGAATATTTTAATTTAATATAGTTATGATATGCTAAAATTAAAGTTAAGAAATAATAATTTATTGTAACATATACGTAAATAAACCTTCTTTTAAAAACCCTTGTATTAAGGTATTACTTGACACCTATCAGCCCAGATTTTCTTCAAAAATCTTTTATTATCGATGTAAACGCTTGTTCCATGCGTTAAAACATTAGTGAGATCTGTTTCACATAATTACGACTAATATGTATGTATTTACAGTTATGTAATGCATTAATTTATAGTTAGGTACTTACTTAAATAACAAAAAAAATTTTTAATTAGAAATTGTAATCGTGCATGTTTTGAATCGTCATCTCACAAAACATAAGTGCTTTCAATATGTAAGGTAAACAATATGTGTTACTCTTAATAAATTACAATCTGTGTTATTTTGGAATGTGTTCTTAAATAAATGGATTTAATTATCTTAAACTTGATTTTTAATTTCATAAACCCTGGTTTACATAACAATATTTTAATAGATTAGATAGGAACGCTTCTTGCTACTTCTTCTCGATATCATCCCTCCCTATTTATCGATATCGATACCGGCGCGCTCGCCTTCCACGTCACTAAAGCGTGCTACGTCACTTATGTCACAAATGGAAGACGAACGTGCGACTATGAGCCGTCAAAGAGGATGGCACTTAAAAAATTAAACTTCCCGCTAACGTCCCTTTCTATGCTTTAGTGATTTCCATCTATCTTTAGATATAGTCTGGTTAATCTATGATCTACGGCAGTGTTGCCATATATACAGATTTATCTGTATTGGTACAGATTTTTGGCTCCTGATACAGATGCCAGATTTCACTTTAGGTTTATACAGATTTTTTAAATTCAAATTTTCATGTGTGAAATTGTGAATACAAAAAATAATATAAGTAAATGGTTCAAACTTTAATACATTTTGGTCCTAAATTTTTATTTGTCCCTTAAACTGGATGCTAAAATTACTTTTGCTATGGCAACCCAATGATAGCCGAGTGTTGTTGACCGGGGATTTACCGAAACGTGTATTAGAATATTACTCGACCAATTTCGGAAGATGGATTGCGCGGAAGAATACCTATTGTATGTTCGTCTATTTAGTTTTGTTAGGTTATCATCACTCATAATTTATATCATTCATTATCCAGACATCTTGTCTAGATTTTCATATCTCGTAAATCCACTATAATGTTAGCTAAAAAGAAACGGAACTCGCAAAGTTTTAATCAAAGTTGGTTGGAAGAAAGTTATTTCTCGCCATGGTTAAAAAGGAGTCAAAAGGGTGAAGATTACGCATACTGTAAATATTGTTTAACCGACCTTGCTATCGGAGGAGGTGGCAAAAACGATCTTGCGCGCCACATGAAAACTACCAAACACCAAGCATCAGTTCCTGGTACAAGTGCAACACAAAAACCAGTCACCGATTTTTTTATGAAATCCAATATTACTGACGATGTTAAAAGAGGTGAAATCCTATTGGCGTCTTTTGTTGCTGAGCACAACCTCTCCATGAATGTTATGGAACACCTCCCCCAGTTGGTAAAAGCTGTATGCAAAGATTCCACAATAGCAAAGGAAATTTTTTGTAGTCGAACAAAAACCACAGCTATAATAAAATCTGTAACAGGCGCTTCAGAAAAAGAACAACTGGTAGCTGATCTAAAAACCAGCAAATTCTCCCTTTTAATAGATGAAAGTACAGATAGAGGATGTGTGAAACTTTTAGCTGTCGTCGTAAGATATTACAAGAACGGGGAAATAAGAGATGCGCTTCTTGGTTTGGTACCCGTGCAAGATGCTACCGGTGAAAAACTTTATGAACATCTTGTGAAGTTATTCAACGATAATGGCATTCCCTACAAAAATAATATGGTTGGTTTTGCCGCAGACGGAGCAAATGCAATGATGGGTCAGCACAATTCGGTGGCAAGTAGATTACTAATAGATATACCCAATCTCTATGTTTTGAAATGCATTTGCCATTCGTTTGCGCTATGTGCGTCGTATGCCTGCACAAAGCTCCCGCGTGAACCTGAAGGCCTGGTGAGAGATGTTTTTAACTATATCAGTACGAGTCCAAAACGCACGGGTGTTATGAAACAATTTCAAGAGTTTCTTTCGTTAAAGCCACACAAAATGTTGCACCCGTGCCAAACTAGATGGCTCTCACTGCGTGCTGCTGTAATGCGTGTTTTAGAGCAATACGAAGCATTAAAATTATATTTTACTGAGGCAGCTTTCAGTGATCGATTGAATTCAGCGGAATCAATTTTACAAATGCTCAATAATCCATACAACAAAATATATTTGCAATTTCTGGAATTCGCATTGGATTTTTTTAACAAACTGAATAAAATAATGCAGTCAGAAAAGCCGCAAATACACAAGTTACATGAAAACTTGAGCAATACTTATAAAACCTTTTTGGACTGCTACTTGGACAGTGCATATCTGATGAGAACTGAACTCCAGAACGTACAACATGACAACCCTCGACACTATAAACCAATCGAAGAAATTTATTTGGGCGTTAATGTTGCCTCATCTTTATCTTCTTCCAATTTGAGTCCTAATGACATAAAACTTTTCAAATTACGATGTCTTGAATTCTTTATAGAAGGAGCCAAGCAAATAAAGACACGTTTCGATTTCGGAAGTCCGATTACAAGAAGCCTGGAATTCCTTAATCCGACTATCATTAAACGTCGCAGTATACAATCATTGAGTCACATTGCACGTAGTTTTCCTAATGTAATTCAACAAGTACATTTACAAACATTAGATAACGAGTGGCGACATTTGAAAATGAATGATACTATACTTGCTACTAAGGAAGAAGATCCTGAAGTTTTTTGGCAAGAAGTATTTCGCGCACAAGACTGTGATGGAAAATTACATTATACGACTCTCAAAGAGATAGTTTCAGCCTTATTATGCCTACCCCACTCCAGTGCAACAGTAGAAAGAATATTTTCATCAATTAATTTGATAAAAACGAAAACTCGCAACCATTTAGGTACAGACACTATGGAAGGATTACTCTTGACCAAACAATTATTAAAAAACGAGCCATGTTTCAAGCTAAATGTTAGTAAAAATATGATTAATAAAATGAATAAAAGTATGTATCAACAATAAATATGTTTTTCACTTGTCTACTACTTTATAAAAAGTTTAATTAATACAGATTTTAGCTTTTTCGTCGTATACAGATATAATACAGATTTTCAGACTTAGCGATTCAGATTTCGAGGTTTAAGATATGGCAACACTGATCTACGGTGAAAATTGTGGAAAACACGGAAGGCGGACGCTAAAAAGAAGAAGTAAAGTTGTCGGCTTTTTAGAGATTAGCTATTCGTTAATATTTTTCTTACACTAGGAAAATAGAATTGGTTCGTTAGTAATTTGAAACCCGCATTTTTTCGGTTATAAAAGTGTTCTGTAAGTGTGTGTATCTAGTGATACTGGTATGCACGCTCAATGACTTGAAAGCGCACGCTTATTATTTTTAACTCTTACCGTTTACATCTCTTATCGTTTTCTTGTAATGGAGATGCAACCAGAAACCGAGATAGGCGACGAAGACATACCGAGTGATTTTTTTGATGAATTCAACAAAGATGAGTTTATTGAAGGGCTCAGTATTATCGATAGTTGGGACGATGGTGGTCGAAAAAGTGAACGGTTGCACAAAAGTTTTTCTGTGATGGATACTACAAAAAGCCACGGCGAGTTATCTGATGTTAGGCGCAGACAATATAATGAAAAGTCATCGCGGTCTCCTAGTACCAACCGACTCGACGAGTTTATCAAGCCAGGTAGCCGTCGCGACCGTAACAAGACTAATGAAGCTATCAAAAAAGATAAAGAAGTGAAAGTAAAGGAATACTTGGCGAAATCTCTGGAATCAGTGGACAACCTACGTCCACCCGGCACAGAGCTTGATGGTTTCTTTGATGAAAACAAACAGGTCAACAAGGAACAAACTCCTGTCAAGGACACACCAACAGCTTTACGGCCACGATCAAGATCACGTGAACGTCGAACTCGGGATTCTCCAGGGAAAGCTTCACATCGCTCAAAAGATTTCCATGCTAAAACCTTACATAGACCTCGATGGAGTCCTAGGCGCAGTCCAAGGCACAGCCCGCGTCACCACAGTCCAGTGAGGCACAACCAGTGGCGACACAAATCTCCAAAGCCATATAGGCCGAATGTCAAACGATACAGTCCTCTTCAACGAAGCCCTCGTCGTGTCAGTCCACGTCGCAGTCCTCGCCGAAACAGTCCGCGTCATAGTCCACGACGTGTGCGGCGCAGTCGCTCCAGGTCACCCTATAAACACTCCTATATCACCCGCAAATCTCATCAGTCAAAATCAAGATCTCCAATGAAGCGCACAGATAGATTTTTATATCCTACTGATTCAGACCTACCTCCAAGCTATGCACTAAGTCCTATAAGAAGTGATCCATATCAAATGCCACTTAGTTCATATACTGGCTCAATGTCAGGTGAATATCCGGGTGGTCCTAGCTACTCCTATGCACCAGTGTATGCTGATGGCTATAATAATAATCCATATAATTATAATTATGGAGGCCAGACTGCACCCCCTGCAGGAATTCCTCCTCAAACAATAGTTGGATCTGTGGGGCCTGTGATGCCTCCTGTATCTGTACCAATTCCTAACCCTGTTCCAGCACCAAATATTCCATTACCATGCAATCCTGCTCCTCTGATGGTACCTGCCCCAAACATGGTGTCACCAGTGCCTTCAATGTCCCATCAAGTGGATACCAAGACAACATATGATGCATTGGCAAAAGTAATTTCTTTTTATAAGGATCTATTATTATTTATAATATTGTTCAACTTTTATTACAACCTTCAATGTTTCAGTTAGTCGCAGAAGGGAAGATTTCACAAGCAGATTACTTGAAGCTTACTCCTAACAAAGGTATATATTATTCTTATGTTACAATTTGAATAATTTAATACCTTTTATGTTCTGTAGGTTATATTTGTGTATAATTCTTGACATTGTAATTACAGGCGCAAGCAGTTCAGGGGATCAGAATCATAGGGTTAATGGTGGGTATTCTTGTTTTGTATTTGAAGTGTTTAATGTTAAAAATAACTGTCAATAATATATTATTGGTTCATGTCTCGCATGATGTACTGTAGAAAGCACATATTATATGCCTTCTACAATCATACATCAAGCGAGACACAATAATCTCTATTGTATTCAGTAGACTATTGTTATGAGGTACAGGGACCATGGAAGGGTTAAATGATTAACTGTTAGTTACAAGTTCAGTTTTAGTGTATGTTGTGTGTGAGAACAGGAGTGTAAACATATTGCAGTAATGTGTGACATGACCACAACCAAGGTAACTACTGATATTATATGTTTTTGAAGAAATAATTTTGTGTTCACAGTTCTGAATCGATGCAATCAAGCTCTCAACGGATTGGCGAAGTTGCACCTTCCCAATCGCTTGATGATGAATAATACTATGATGGATGTGCACACGGATGCCAAGTACATTGCTCCAAAGTTTTGCTCGCCACTGAAGAGGCAGGCGCCAATCGAGTTCCTGTTCACAAAAGCGAATGTGGATGCGACCGCGCAACAGAACAAGAATTTGTTGGACAGCATCATCGCTAGCTTGCCACACTTGGAGAAAGTCATCACACGCCCTAAGAAGAAGACACCGAAAAATATGAAGGACGCAGCTGTACAAACCTCGAAACCATACTGCGATGTCTGTGAAATCAGGGAGAATACACAGTACAACGAAATTTCAACATCCATTGATCCTGGTGATTTCAACTCGGCGGTTCACACTCAAGTTGTGGAGCAGGATTTGATAAATTCGAAGTCAATTTTCAACCCGAGCGGAAGTGTTGCAGGCACATCTTCGATGTCCATCGCGCATCTCACACCGGCGCAGCTGGTGTCGCAGCTGGCGGCTCGAGCGAAGACCCTTAAGCACCCAGATCCTTTGCCCTCTAACCAATATCAGAGGAATCCTCCAAATAGCTACAACTACGAGTATAATGAAAGAGGTGGTCAACAGTATCAAAACTATAACAATTACCGGTATTAATTACTTCTTCGGGTTCAAGGCTTGCAATAGGGATATTTCTTACTCCGCATTAAATATTGGTTTACAAAAAAAGGTGTTCAAAAACGATATTGATTGATATATCAAAACAATCATGCACAAAGCCGATAATGACGTTTGGTCTCGTTCTCAATATGTCTTCTATGTTCGTCTATGCTAAATCTTTTTATTTTTCGTTGTTGTTTTAGGCCAACAGTGGTTAGCAACTTTAGAGGCGTTTAGGCGATCTGAAAACTTAACATTAGCCTCCACAAACAAACAAATTATACTAACCTGTTACACTTTCACAGTAATAGAGTATATTTTATTTCAATGTGACGCCAGGGACCTTACTAATTTATATGATCTCAAAATAAAATGTGTTTCATTACAATATTGCGTCAGAGAGCCGTGTTATGGAGAGTATTAAACGTATTCAAATAATACCAATTTTGTTCGACAAAGTTCTAATTCTGCATGGTTTCATTCTCGATGGCGCTGTACGTTCTTAAAACACGCATATTATTATGTATCATTCATAACTTGATAGTTGTGATCAAAAACCTCGGTCGATTCATTAGAATATGTACATTGCTATTGTGAAGTGCTACAGTGGAGCTTGGCTTCTTGTATTCTGTTCGACAAGGTTCAGCATCCCTAGCCTAAACAAATCCGAGCTGATGGCACGTTAAAGCCGTGTCGCTCTAAGTAAACTAAACTTCAGATTTCGCTTTAGATTTAGGTGCGTATCCGCCAAGCCGCACTTGGCCCACGTGGTAGATTAGGACCCATGCGTCTCGGATAGGAAGGTCAGAGTCCCAATGCTGGGAACGTATTTAGGGGACCGATTCAGTTTTAACATTTTGCAAACGAGACCTGACAGGCATAATCCTAATTGGAGACGCTACGCAACTTTAAACGACGTTATTTAGTAGTGCGTAAAACTGTTCTGCGCCGTACTAAATGACGTAGTTTAAATTTATGCCAGCGTTTTTATGCAGGTAAGGCCATAGATATTTAATTTAGCTTTTTGTTCTTAATTTAGAACATCACTTGGTAGAATTATAAAAAAGACATCAAATTAATGAAAAACATATTACGAACACTTAATTGATAATTAATAATTTGATATTCTTAGTGAAGTCTATAAACGGCTCGCTCAACGATATCCCTATTTCTAATGCCTATTATAATAATTATGCTCGTTTTACTAACATTTTAGGTGACACCTAAGTCAAGTTAAGTGACATTTTTGTACTAAGTGTTACCTAAAATGTTGGTGAAATCGGGCATTCGTTTTACAAATTGGTAGTGGGCTCACGATGATGTCACTACATCAATGCTATTGTGGTCACATACATTGTCACGCATCTGAATAAAGATGGAATTATGACAATCTTGTTTCATTTTTATTAGCCTAAAAATGATGTAACAAGCTGGAAACTCGACGGCGGAATTGTACCAATTTTGATATCAACTGGAAGACATCGCCGTGCGCGCTACCCACCGAGACGATCAGCTGCCGAGACTGCCAACTACAGGAAGCAACTTGGAAGCAACAAATGCACCCTGACCTCGTCTGGATGTTGTTTAATTTTGGCATATTTAAGTATTAACGGCATAAACACTATCACTTTGTGTTTGGCAATGTATTGTAAAAGGTGTGCAATGTGTATCCACCTTTAGTTCTAGTTTAATGGCGGAGGGGCAAAGTAAGGCTATGGTCAGTTACTGAAAGCAGAATATAGCGGGCTCTTCAAAGCTCTACCTCTGAAATTGTGTAGTGTACAGAGAGCATAAAACAAGTGGCTTATGCAGGCTGGTTACAGGGACGCTGATGAGCCCAGCGATTTCAATAGATTTTGACAAGTTTTGAATGAGATTGCTTCATTCATTATTAGTAGACACAAAATGAGGCCATGAGAACCATAGTGGCCTAATTCAATAGACAAGCTTTTTGAGTACCATAGAAAATAGAAACAGTATTTTTTTAATCAACTAGCACTCTTAAGAATACATACTTTTTATTACTTTTATGTTTTATTTGACCTATTAATGTTCCAATTTATGATTTTAATAGTGAGAAAATAGCTTTTTTGCTATTTTTCTACATTTTATACACAGATAGGCCACTTTGGCAGTAGGTTTTTATAAAAAGGTTAGAAAAAAAATGGTTGTTAGGCCAATTGTTTATTAAAAAACACTTAATAAAAAAAGCAACATCAACAGCAATAACAATAAAGGTATTCTTAGTCACTATCAATGTCATCCTCAACATCTATGACATTTCTTACTGACACATTATCTTTGATACTAGTATAAAAGCTGTGATGCACTGGAGGTATAAAAGGCAAAAGATCTAATAAGTCCTTTTTTTTCTCACAACTTATGGGTTTTCCATCAGGGTATAAAGGATCCAGCTTAATACCAGTCAAATCTGTAGAGCCCCTTTTCTTTAAATCTACATTTTCAAATAAAAAATCTTCATTATTAGAATATTTAAAAAATAATTTAATTTTTTAAATCAAATAGCCACTTATTATCAATTAATAATAATTTACTGAACGATAAAGCAAGCACGTATGGGCGCGAAAATAATGACGTTTGTCATCCACAGACTGTCAAAAAGTAGCCTAACTAATGTCATCATGAAGTGAAAGTTGAAGTGAAGTTAAAGAGGGCTTAAACCATAGTGGCCTATCTTACTTAGGCCAGTATGGCACCTCAAATTTAGATCACAGACTTAAACCCATAACAATGATTATGCTGACATCTAGTGAAAATTCGTTGTATCACTTTTAGGCCACTCTGGTTCTATCAAAATGATCAATTTGAACTGGAAAAAATCATAAACTCAATATTGTAAAAAAATGAGTTAGGCCACTATGGTTCTCATGGCCTCAAATCATTTACGCCTTTTGCGTAAACATATACTAGGTGTAACATCCTTTCTCTTGTTTTCACGCGTGTCATTTACTGTAAGCGAAAAATTGACAGATGGATGATTTAACTATTCCGGGTATAGCCAAGTTTATTAGTAAGGCCGTTAGTCTTTGTATAATGCATTGTAAATACGCTTATAACAATGTGTGTACTCTGTACAAGTAACCATAACTGTGATTAATTTAAATTATATTCAACATATGGTTAATTTAAACTTAATGCCACACGGGCGTTGCAACTTAGACATGATGCAAGCGTGACACCATAACTTTGCCACTTCAGCGTGCATCGTTCAACTTTTTGATACGTTGGTTGCAACCATTGTGAAACCGATCGTCCACCGCTAACAAACTAAGTTAGTTTAGCTTAGCTTGCATAGTTGAGCGTATAGCAGCTTAGCTGGCGTAGTTTGTGATGGACGCTAATGTATGAAAAATTGGCTCAACTATGTGAGCAGAGCTTAACTCTGTTTAGCTGGCAGTGGACGATCGTCTTAAGGCCAATGTGCATTGTGCGTGCGATGCGGCCATGAAGTTTTGACCTTATAAATGTAAATAGTTGATAATTTAAAAAAAATCTTTATTTCTGTTTTACTTACATTATAAAATAAATTCATATGTAATGTAAGTACATAGATAATTCCATATTGTTTAGGTAAATAAATACAAACTTAATTCATATTGTTTTTGTTTAATGTAAATTCCTTTACGAACACCATCAACAATATTACCAGATAAGCTATACGTTTAGTCTTTATTATATAATAAAGGTATCGTGAGTATCACACATAAAGTATAATAATATAAAGCTATCGGCTGCTATTTCGGTACAAATAGACATTTCAAATAATCAAAATTGCGACAGACCCGAGTTTTGGAGAGACCTGGGTACACCCATCCGTAAAGTTAGAAGTAGTAAGTAGATGCATAAAAGTGCCAAAAGTCCCCATATATCCCATGAGTGCTAGAAATTTATTCAAGGTCAAAATTCAAAGTTTTTCGTCTCTTAGGATTTTTCGCAAAAAAAAACGCTAAGTTTATCAAAAATATATATACCTCAGGCAGAAATTGTAGATTATAAAATTATCTACAAAAATGGTCCTGATTCTTTTATTTTTCGTAATAAATAGCTATTCTAAAACTTCAAAGAGTTAGATTCTACATGGTATGCATACATTTCCAAGCCACCTGTAGCGTGCGGTAGTGTACTTGGCGCTTTTTTAAGGTTCCGTATCCAAAGGATAAAATAACCAGCAAGAGTCGGACTCGCGCATGAAGCGTTCCGTACCATTATTAACCAATCTACAATTCTCTCATACCGCAGACATATTTTTAATCTATTACTAATTATTAACCGACGAAACACTCACAGTGGCCGTTTTTTAACATGTTTTCTCAGTAGGCTTATATAGCTTGCTTATACTTTGGAACTGATTCAAACTACTCCTACACGCTCCGGAAAAACTCCTGAGCCCCATTTGGTATGCTGTAAGCTATTGTGATGCGATTGCATTGCTACAGTGGCATACGTCAGAAGACCGTTCCATAATGTGTTATGGTGACCTCCACACCACTGTTGAGTAAAGATTTCGGCTAAGCCAGAAATTCTGTTCCTAGTAATAGTGTGCACGCATAATTCAACTTCTGTTGGAAGGCACATTTTGAATTATTGGGCGAATACGAAACTTGTCTTTGTAGGTACCACCAGTGACAGTTTTTATGCCTCGAAGTAGTAGTGTGCACTGTGCACGTAGGTTAGTATATTGTATTAAGGCAGGCATTGTATTAGGTAATACATAATATAGTAAATTAAATTATTTCCGAATAATAACCAGTCTTGTTAGGTAGGTACCACCGCAATGCCAGTTGCTTTGAATCGAAGTAGTAGTGTGCACTGTGCACGTATATTGTTTTAAGGCTTGAAGGCGTTGTATTAAATAAAATCATTTCCGAATAGTATGTCGTCTTATTGGGTACCACCGCAAAGCCTTTGCAAAGTTACTTTAATCGAAGTAGTAGTGTGCACTGTGTACACATAATTGTGCCTAGACTTGAATGTATTTTAACAAAAATGAATTATTTCTAATTTAACAACTCGTCTTGGTGGGTACCACAACAGTACGAGATATTCTGCCTCGGAGTAGTAGTGCACACTGTTCACATTACGCTTTACAACTTCCAGCAAATTAAATTATTTCAAAGTGAGTATCTCGTCAAAAACGATATTAGAAGAAATATTTAGTGACACTTCCGCTAAAAACGATGCTTATTGCAGAGTTGTGGTGTGTAACGCCTGAATCAATAAATTATCTGAGTATCTCGTCTTGGTATGTACCTACCACCGCAATGCCAAACACTCTGCCCCGGCGCAGTAGTATGCACGCATATTTTTGTATTTAAGTTAGAATCAAAAAAATTCCGTATCAAAATCAAATGACCCAGGACGAAATTGTAATTTCGTTCATTGGCAACACTCGCAAGCCGTAGCACAGCTATACGGCAGCAATGCGATTGAGAACTAGATCTAACAGAATACCGAATTTGACATCAAATTCAGTTCAATCGCAGACGCATCGCAGTAGTGTGGCGATTTCTTAATAGCTAAGAGAATAGAGGCCCTGAACACCATTTTTTGCAATAATAATTGCAAAACTGGTTGTAGTGCTAGATATGGCTGTAGAAGAGTTGTTGTGACATGTGATGATGTGAATAACTTTTTGGCTCACATGGTATCTATGGAGACTTTTGGCACTTTATTTATACTGATGTACCCAAGGTCTCTACCAAAATTCAGCTCTGTCGGAATTTTTGTTATTTGATCACTATTTTGTCTGTTTTGACCGGACTACTGCACTCAGTTGATATTAGGTCGGTTCAAGTCCGACGACTTTCGAACGTTTATGACGTTCTTCTTTCGGGAGTGTTCACGCTTGGAGATCATCTAAAAATTATGGAAGTAGAATGTGAAAATCGCTCCGTTACTCATAATACAAACATCAAAAACGTTTCAGCAACATCGCATGTTTACAATATTCCAAGGACACTTTGTATATTTATATGGACTGTATATAAAAAACAGGTGCCTTGCGTAACAGGTAACTTGCGTAAAAAAATACATAATAATAAAACGAGAATTTCTAAATGGCGTCATAATACTTATTTTTGGCGATTAATGTTTCATTAAACACTAATATAACTTAAAAAATATGTTATCATTATTGACATCGATATAAGAGCTTATGTATGAAATGTAATTATTTACGTAACTTACGTCGCTTAGCAGAAAACGTATAGCTTATAATATGCATACACGCTGCATAGATTAACGAATATTGCTGAAAAAGTATGTATAAATTAAAAATTATATCCTGAAGAACCAACATCACTACTCAACCATCCAAGAAGTCATCAAGCCACTTTTCAAGATCTTCTGGCGACTCAATAACTGGATTCTTAATAGTCCCCGCTGGTTTATCTGAAAGCAAATTAAATATTAAATAAACATTCAGACTTTAGGATTTATTTTCGTGTTTCTTTCTTGCCTTACCTTTAGGTTTAGTGTTGATATTTGTATCAGTACTTTTAGATGCAGTTTCAATTTTAGGGACAAAATTGTCTGCTATGGGAGCATCAGAACTTATTACGCCAGGACTATTTACATCGATTTTAGTTTCTATTATTTCTTCAGGAACATCCGCAATATTTTCTATTTTAACTTGTTTTACGGTATTATTTTCAGGCACATTTTGTAATACGACTTCGTTTAATTTCTGTGACAATATGCTTTCTACAGACGTTTTACTAACATCTTGAGTTTTTTTAACACTAGGTGCAAGACTAGAAACAATATTAGTCTTATGCATATTTTCAAAATCTAGATTAATATCATCTATACTTGCAGATCTATTTTCCTTAATAATTTCTGATACAATTTCTTGATCTTCATTCTCTATTGATTCAGTTTCTATCTTTTCGCTGTCATTTTTACACAAGCTTTGTTTTAAACTGTTTAATATTTTATCTTGCGCTTCCGTTTCAGGCGTGGCATAGCTTTTATCATTGTGATATTTCTGTTTATACTTTGTGGCTCTATTATTCATGCTTAGCATGTCAGTTTCACTGAATAATGATTTTTCGATGCCATTTCTTTCGTAGAATGGAATAGTTGATATAGCTAACGAGAGATTGTCCATGTTGATCTCAAAATATTTGTCGTATAATGAAGGTCCTGTGTTCACATCCCAAGATTTTTCATGCTTGAATTGGAAATGCCCACCGACAGATAAAGGTGCTTGGATGAGTTTCTGAAATGTAAGATAAAATCTGTTAAGTTGTTTAATATCAACGACCGCGATCTTGCAGCGTAAACCTAGAAACCTAGGTCGATAACGTCGGCTACAGGGCATGGCGGTATTGGACTTACAGCCAAAACCGGTATATTTCCGGTATCAATATTTGTTAAACCGGGATACCGGTATTTCAGTATAAATATATTTAAACGCAAAAATATGTATTTTCGACTCGATTTAATACTGTTTTAAACTGCATTAATACACCTAATGATCATTATTTTAATCAATTATAAAATATTTTTGATTATTCATACTACTATTTTTATTGTAACAATTTAAATCGAATATTTATGTTAAACTGTCACATTAATAAAATATTGCTAATTAAATACTGTCATCAAACCGTGAACCCTGATCAGTCACAGATTTTAAACATTATATTCTTCTTTGAGTTGACTGCTGCCGCTGTGAAGGTTAACATTCATATATTTATGATTTCGTGAAGAGGTCCATTCGAATATCAAGGAAAATTTATTTCCTGATTTTTGCATTTAATTGAGCTCTTCAATATATTTTCTTTTCTCTTGTTTGCTGAAGTTTATTACTATATTTTTTTATAGAATTGGGTACAACATTTAGCAAACGGAAAACAATCTTGGGTAACCATTCGGCCGATAATGGTTTCCATCAATCACGGGAGCTTTAAAAGTACTCTGATCTTTATCTTTTCTTAGAAGTTTTGCTTGAGGCGCCTGATGACTATAGTTTTTGTTTTTCTTGGACACGATCGGCAGATTTTGGCTCTTGCTGTTTCATAGCTCTTATTTAATTAGAATCTGAAGATGATTCATGCCTGTATGAATCCAGATGATGATGATGATGATGATGATGTTGGGAATTCGTACCCGTATCCGCGTCGGGTTTTTTCAAGAAACTACAGGAATACCATTTATGCATTTGCCGTTTTACGGATACATTGACTGATTGGAGTTTTAAAATGGCGTCTGTTATTAAGTAGAAGTAAAATAATAACAATTAATTGATTCAATTATAGACTTATGATTATTCATCATCACCATCATCATCTCAGCCGTAGGACGTCCACTGCTAAACATAGGCCGTTTGGAAGCAGCCTTCATCCAACGTCCTCCTGAATCCTTTATCAGGTGGTCTGTTCTACGCTGCGTTCTCCGGTTTGTGGTCTCCACTCCAGAATCATTCTGCCCCTGGCCATCTGTTTTGCTATGTTATGCTATGGTTATTGAAGTCGGTTTATTACTTTGTTAAACCTTGAAAAGAAATATAAACTGTCCATTAGTTGTTTGTGTAATCTAGAGCCGGCCATAAAGGAACTAGTTTTCATACATTTAAACTTTTTACTCAAATACCGATACACCGGGTTTTGTGCTTTCAATACCTGTATTTGGAAGTGCCTCAAATAGTCCGGTATTACCGGTTTTTCGGTAACACCGAATACCGGTATCAAAATTCGAAAATTATTTATTCAGTTTAGGCATCATAGACACTCTTATGAACGTCAAAATTTTTAAATGATTCTACCACTGTCTTCGGAAAAGAACCACCGCCGAGAAGAAGCAGCAAGAAACTCGTGGGCCATTATTTTTTCAAGTCTTTGAGGTTACATATGAGTAGTATTAAAATAACAAATTTATTCAATAGTTGGCTACTAGGCAGAAGTGGAAAGCTTCCAGGCATCTTTGTTTTCTAAGTATAAACTCAATTTATAATAGGCTTTTTTCATTAGTATATTTTTGACACGTAACTTGAATTTCCCTTCAGTGAGCTCAGTAATGTCTTTCGGGATTTTATTATAGAAACGTACACAATTGCCTAAGAAGGACTTATTTTTAGTTTTCGTGAGTCTAAATTTAGATACAGCTATCCTATCCTTATTTCTAGTATTAATATTATGCATATCACTATTTATTCTCAACTTCTTTATATTTTTACGAACGTACATTATATTTTCTAGGATATACAAAGATGGAAGAGTTAATATGTTAATTTCTTTGAACATTTGTCTTAAGGATTCGCGGGGACCCATTTCGTAGATGGCTCGAACTGCCCGCTTTTGCAATATAAAAACTGTCTCTATGTCCGCCGCTGACCCCCACAGCAGGATATCATATGACATTATGCTGTGGAAGTAAGCAAAGTAGACCAGTCGAGCAGTAGTCCTCAGTAGTTATCAGTATCCATGCCCTAGTCGGCTAATTACGTAAGTAAAGTCGGTTTTAATAATAAATATGTGTCAAACTCACGAGAATTTTCAAACTAATATGTGTTTAGTGTTCATTATTTATGACATCAGGTTGAATAGGTACTGGTGACGCCTGGAAACGTGTTTTAATAGTAAGTAGCTGCGCGTTCACCTGATGTAGGTCCACGTCCATTCTTTTTCCTCTGCTGCGACTCAAAGCCTATTTTTCAAAAAGAAGTATGGGCCGTATGCACGCCCAAAGCTTCTTGGAATAGCTAGTGGCCAGCGTAGTGTGTAAATTTATAGGCCACCCGAATGCCTCCGAACGACTGTTGCCATAAAGAAATCACCGAGACCGACAGCTTGTGCCGTTGAGCTCGGAAAAGCTCAAAAGATAATCTCACAAGCGGTCACCCACCTAAGACAGCAGCAAGGGTTGCTTAACCTTGTAATCTGTTGAGAACGACAAGCTCTACTGTGAGCGAATTAGATAGAATCATAAGTAGTCAAACTGTCATAAGTAGTAAAAAGTCCTAAAGCAACGTCTTCCATTAAAAAAAGTTAACCAATAAATGGAACCGACTTCAACACTAAAAAGTTAGAAATAACTGGTTGAAGTCGGTACCATGATAATTCAAAAGTACCTATTATCACAATATTGTGCGCATGGTACCGACTTCGACCAGTTATTGCAGACTTTTTAGTGGTAGAGTCGGTTCCATATTTTGATTTTAAAAAAAATCTCTCATATTTGTGACCTTCGCCACTTACGGGATCGATTGACAATTATTACGATATCAACAAGATAGGTGAAACACTTCAATGATTGAACGACCGCTTATACCAACTAAAATAAATCACCAAAATCGGTTTACCCAGTCGGAAAGTTCTGAGGTAATACAAATAAAAACGTGAAACGTGGTCTCTTGCTATGGGCCCCATAGATAAGCTCAAAGTCGCACAACAAGCTATGGAGAGGGCCATGCTCGGGGTTTCTCTACGTGATCGAATCAGAAATGAGGAGATCCGTAGAAGAACGAAAGTCACCGACGTAGCTCAGAAGATTAGCCAGTTAAAGTGGCAGTGGGCAGGGCACATAGCACGCAGAACAGATGGCCGATGGGGCCAGAAGGTTCTGGAATGGAGACCACGGACCGGCAAGCGCAGCGTAGGTCGTCCACCGACACGGTGGACAGACGACATGATAAAGGTCGCAGGATGACGTTGGATGCAGGCCTATGTTCAGCAGTGGACGTCCTACGGCTGAGATGATGATGATGATGAAAAATAAAAAGAAAAAAATACAGTCGAATTGAGAACCTCCTCCTTTTTTTAAGTAGGTTAAAAAGAAATAAGTACAATTGGTTCTGCCTATGTTCTACTATTGAGCATGCGAACAGATTAAATCAAGTACCTACGCGTACATAGTCACCTCTGCTATAATTACTCTAGAACTATAGGGGCACAGATATATCGAAGAGCTTTTTCATAGTGGTTACATAATTTTCATTACAACTTCTTATGTAATGTACATTGACACTGTGAATGTAGCATTGAAGAGCTTGCCAGATTACGATATTATATCTAACCCGCCCGCGGTTTCGCTCGCGTGTCCTACAGATTCTGTGATTCGGTGTCACAACTTACTTTAATACATTTGTAGGTACTTGGTTTAACAATATAACAATTTTAGTTAAATCTCTTTCCCTAAAACACTGTTTTAAACTATCACGGTTGTTCACTAAAGTTATATGATTATTAACGGGATATTTACCGTGGTAAGGTCGTACATAGGACAGACGAAGCGAACTGTTTCATGCCGCATCAAGGAACACATAAAGGCAGTAAAAAACAATGAGAGACACAAATCTGCCATAGCTGAGCATCTGCTGGACGCGGGTCCTAACCACTGGATTGAATTCCATAACCCTAAAATCTTGTCCACCGAACGCCATTACATATCAAGGCTTGTAAAGGAAACTATTGAGATCTCGAAATGCCAGAATTTCAATCGAGATGATGGTTTTCAACTCGCCAGTGCGTGGAATCCAGTATTAGGTTGTTTTAAAAATAAAAGTCCGCGTTCAAAATGTGTTCAAAATACTATACGCAGTGATACAGTGAGTGTTTTGTCGGGACTTAGGATCGTGTTCGAGTTCCAGAGATAACCGCAGCAAAAGACTAAGAAAGAGGGTAGATCGTTATGTCTGCACCTAACTTTTTAACTTTTCGACCAACCACCCGCATTCTTCAGTCTTCCCGTGAACATGGTGCATGTAACTGCGCCGAAATATCGGGAGCTCATTCCACAATCTTACCACGGTAAATATCCCGTTAATAATCTCTTTCCCTGTAGTTTTGCTCAACATTGCCCTTTAACGAAACAGTAATACTTGCACAATACTACTTCACAGTTTAACAACTGGCAAAGGTGTGGTACTTCCCCAGTCTGACTTTGCAAAAGCTCAACTAAAAACTGTGTTACTTCGCGGCTCAACGGATTCGATGAAATTCGGAATAGAACATTACTTTTTACTACTGTTTACCGAGTATAGTTCTCAAGCTATCGCCATAACCTTATTTGTCGCGGACCAGGATTTACTTATTTATTTATGTATATTTTATTTGATTAATTTTTCTTTCTATACTATATAACCGAAGCACATGTTATAAACAGAGCAAGGGGCTTTGAACCGATCTGGCATATCAAACCGGCACCATTTAGATATTTTTTTTCAATCGCGCCGCCCGATGAAAATGGTACCTATGTATGGGTAGAGGACAAATTTACGAACAAAAAGTTTCAAAACATGGAACCCTAAAGTGTCACGGTACGAGATATTCGGAGGTAAAGATATATGAATGACATATGTCAATAAAAATAGAGTTAATAAGTGTCTATAAGCATCAGATTGTATTTATTATCCAAATAAGCGTTCCGAGGCTAATTACCTATTACTTATTTTATATTGAAATTCTCGTAAGTTTGACATATATTTAACTATAGGGACATTTCACGTGAAGCGGACAGGAAAAAAAAAGTGAGGTTCTGAAAATCGACCACATTCGGCCCATTTGTACTTCTAGTAGGTATGAATGTGTACGCAAAATATTTTTTTTGTATAGTGTATATTTACCAAGTTATAGGTTTCAAAAGAATTGTCGTTGATTGGTACTACAATTTTTCGAAAGTAATTTTTCGAATATAACAAATCTACTATAAAATATTTTACATAGCGATACATATTAAAAATATACTGTTCTTTTTGACAGTAAAAAAAAATTAAAAAATTAAAAAAAAAAATGGCCAAAACCGGAAGTAAACTTTTCAAACCAGAATTACAGTCACTACGACCAATTTTTTTTTATTTTTTTTTCTTTCAAAATATAGCTTAAATAATAATGAAAGTACACTAGAAAATTTAAAATGGGATCTCTATTAGTTTAGGAGATACGTTGAATAATATACACCCGCGTCGCAAGGGGCGTCATATGTAGCACTTGCTTAGATCGGTTGGTGTGCGTCAAATAAAATGGCTTGTATAAATTACTGTGATAAAATAGTTCAAACATAATAAAACAACATTGGTACAACACAAGAACTGTTTATTTTGTAATTTTAACAATTTTACAATGGGAATCTATGGCAGAACTGGTCCTCTTTACAAGAAGGCCTGTGGTTGTTGGAATGAAGCTGTGAAACTTTTTGGTTCCTGAAATGGTGACCGTAGACGCAAACCGGGGTTCCAAAAAAATTCTCTGACGCTCTATATCATCTTTAGAACAGAAATAAATGGCGGTTTGTTTTAAAGATGATTTTGCCCATTCATATAATCGCATTGGTGTTATAATTGCTTTACTTGGAGGTAACTGTAAACTTGCACGCGCAGCTAAACGTTTTAGATTCCCCCCTAGACCATCGCATGGCCCCTTTCCGTGAGATGTTGCATGAAAATGCAACTCTGCATCTGCATTAAAATCTTCTTTGTAATAAAACAGATTCACAAAGTTAAATCTATTTTTAAAATGTTGGGAAGCCCCGTCAGTTATGTATATAATTTTTGATTCAACTATCGATTTTTCTAAAAGATGCTTGTGTAGTAGCTTTTGGAAAGCATAAAAGGTGGCTGTGTTTTACTTCATTACCGTCTCTGTAGTAAAAAACTGACGTTAGAAGCGTTGCCTGTGCATTATTCCAATGAAAGGATTGAGCAGCATCTTGGACAATAAAACTATAGTTTTCTGCAAAATCACATTGTACGAGAATTTGACCTTCATCGATAGTCTCCTTAAGAGTTTTAAAATAAACCGCCTGTTGCTCTGCAATGTAAGCATGAGGTTTCAAAAGGTCCAAAGCGTCACATAACTCATCTACAAAACTATCGGAAGATAAAAGTCGAGTAGATATCGTGTAGCGGTCTGTGCCATCCCATTTTTCAAACTGCACTTCTGTGACTTGATTGTTATCAAATTGTATTTTTAAATGCTCTCGAATTGCACTTAAGCCTGGACAAGAATTACAGCGTTCATTTGGCGGTGTCTTAGTAGTCATTAAATGACACGTCAGTGTTGGATTGGGACACATCATCTGGCGAAGGCAATCCTTATAAGATGAAAGTTGCATAGCAGACCCAGCTGTAAGATTAGCAATGTCTCCTCCATTCAACATCAATTTCACGTTTTGATGGTAAGTACAAACACATACCATATGTGTTCCGGAGTCGCCTGCGAGGATACATTGTTTGGGTCTTAGTGTAAAAAACTTTGTTAAGCCTACCTTGATGTTAGGGTATTCATCTTTAAACCTCTGATAAAGTTCGTCAATGTTACAGAGAAGGAGCTGTTTCTGTATGTGCGTTCTTTTTCCATCGTCTAATTTAACAGATATAAAATCTTTTTTACCAGGCATTATGCGGCTAATGTCTTCTCGTAGATAAAAATCTTTAACCAAGTTCTCCGTCTCGGCTGGTAGTTCACGACCACCGCGTGGGTTCGGAGAGGATAAGATACCGAACTGATTGACAAGTTGTTTTGCTTTTCTTGCTTGTCGCCTGGACGTTCCAAATTCTTCTGCAAGTTTATTTTCACTCCATGACGTGGGTGCTATTGTTAATATCATAGTCTTCATAGAAGTAGAAGTAGAAGGATGATTGAATTTCTCCTTTAGCTGCTTTAAAATTTCTTCGTTTTCTATGGATGTGTCGGTTTGGGTAGAAATATGTTTAAACTTATCTTCGGGAATAAACGGTTCATCTTCAATGTTTTGCGAAGGTTCACTAGATGTTTGACTGCATTGCACAATGTCTTCATTAGCTACTGGAGGAGATTCAGTCAAAAGTCGTTTCCTGCAGGAGGCACATACGTAAAGATCTTGTGAAAAACTCCACTTTTGAGCTAAACATTTAGATATTTTCCTTAAATTTTTAAATTTTCGATGAAGTACCAAGTGAAATGGGTTAAAACATCGATCACCGTACGGCGCCATTAATAATAACAACTGTCACAGATTAAAACGTGCACAAGTCGCTGAGCGGTTAAAGCAACACTAAACTTTAAGTTACGAAACCGCTAGGCGTCATATTTCTATCTCTTTCTTGTAGATAGGTTTGACCGTTTGACTCTATCTGAGACAAAAAAGTACTACACGTTACTAACAGATGGCGCTATTAGTCACGTTTCGCAAATAATAAAACTTTTCTACTGCTCCAAAAACGTTTTTTCTTTATAATATATTATTAACTTATAAATTTTGTATTATGTAGTTATATTTATATTATATTAATAAAACTTATTTCATATCATTAAATGAGGTTAAATATACGCTAAAACGATATAAAATATTAATAAAGTTGCAATATCGCGCAAACTGCTCAACCTTGCAAGCGCTACATATGACGCCCCTTGCGACGCGGGTGTATATTATTCAACGTATCTCCTAAACTAATAGAGATCCCATTTTAAATTTTCTAGTGTACTTTCATTATTATTTAAGCTATATTTAAAATTGGTCGAAGTGACTGTAATTCTGGTTTGAAAAGTTTACTTCCGGTTTTGGCCATATATTTTTTTTTTTTTAATTTTTTTTTACTGTCGAAAAGAACAGTATATTTTAAATATGTATCGCTATGTAAAATATTTTATAGTAGATTTGTTATATTCGAAAAATTACTTTCGAAAAATTGTAGTACCAATCAACGACAATTCTTTTGAAACCTATAACTTGGTAAATATACACTATACAAAAAAAATATTTTGCGTACACATTCATACCTACTAGAAGTACAAATGGGCCGAATGTGGTCGATTTTCAGAACCTCACTTTTTTTTTCCTGTCCGCTTCACGTGAAATGTCCCTATTACTACATATTAACCAGCTAAACACTGACGTTAGAGATTGAATACGTTGCGCATCCATACAAAAAGGTTCGAACCCATTTCATGTACATTAACTTTTTGAATCCATTTGCACTTAAAGAACCAATATGTTGTGTGCATAGTAAACTTACCTAAACATTTTCACAAAATATTTCAATTTTAATGTTTAAGTAAAGATAGGTACAATATGACCTTAATGATCTGTCAGACAAAAACAGTTTCTATAGCTGACAGCCAATCCTGGATTTTGTGCAATTTGCAAACACGGTGGTAGCATAGACAGATGTCAAAATCACACACTAGCCACACTGATAACCAGGTGACATAGCTCGTCATTAGCCCACATAGTCTATGTCTGAAGTTTAATATGAAAGGCTGTTGAAAGGCCATCAGCACAGTTCTACAGCTGTCCCATAAGTACATAGCCAAGTTAATTGAAAACATAAAATATAACATAGCGGGTCTTGAATATGAATAGCCTTTGTCTGAAATGTGCATTGTGGCTGTGAAACTGCATTCAACCCATTACAAATGTAATAATGTTGAGATTGCAATGGATTCCATCACCATGTGGGTATAAATGGCAATGAGGAGGTGGATAGGTTGGCAAAAGTTTCACTAACATCAGGATCTGACACTTTTATTATACCTGACTATACAGATGTCTTAAGAAAATATAAAGATCAAATTTATAATACTTGGAAGGTTCAATTTAATAACATATCGCAAGAGAAAGGTATTTGGTATAGATCGATACAAAATCAACCTCCTCATGTGCCTTGGTTCATCAATACTAAATTAAGTAGGTTGATGATTGTAATGGCCTGTAGGCTTCGCTCCGGGCATGTTCCATTGAATAAGTTTAAGCATATGATGCGTAAATCAGACTCACCTAATTGTGACATCTGTAACATAATTGAAGACATCCACCACTTTTTGATGGAATGTGCCCGTTGTGAACCCATTAAAGCAAAGATGCAAGACAAAGGGCTGAATTGTTGGGATGTTGGCATGTTTCAGAGTGTCTTGGCTGAACCAACTTCTGACACTGCTAAGACCCTTTACAGATTATGTTATAAAATCATGTATTGTACAAATTGATTAATGTGTGCACCAATGGAGCTGGCATGGCTGCGAACAATGCAGGTAAAAGTTCCTAAAAAATTCAGACAAAAAAAAAAAAAAAAAATTTAATATGTGCCCATAAATGTATAATGTGTTAATGACTCGGTATATATGTATATAAACATCATCGACAGTTTTACAGTCCACCCACTATTGCTGACATTGTATATTCTATAATAATTGAAAATCATTTGACTAAAACATACCTCATAATCAGCTCCAACATCATGGTCTTCGATCTCTTCATAACTTTCAATAGGCATCTCATACTTAGACCAGTTGCTTTGGATTTCTTTTTTCTTGTATTTAGAGTTTTCTGCTTCAGTGATCTTCAATATCTCTTCTGTTTCCCTCTTCAAGTTCTTGTAGAACTCTATGCCAGGGTCTGCATACACTGGTGGTTTTTGAGGAACTGTAACTGGTATATCAGAGGAATCCTTAAAGACTGTGTGGTAATTTAAATTTGCAGCAACTATTAGTACTTCTGAACTGAATCTACATATCCGATTATGAAGTGGATCACTCCTCTCCAGAAAACACTGTATATAGTCCAGATAACCCTGGAAGATATGTTTAAGACATTGGAAAGTAGTGGGCATTAATATTAATGGAGAGCATATCCAATTTGTTGCCGATATCTATGTGGCAGAATCACAGTAGGACTTGCAATGATTGCAGGTTTGCCTAGCTGATTAATCTGAATAACTTTGATAGGTGAGCCTTCATGTTTAGCAATCTCATTAACTTGGAATCTATGGTAGTCTATGGTATACCTCTTAAAGTTTTCCAGGTATACTGGCCACCTGAGCTGGGCACCATTTGGCAAGTTTTGTGAAGTCTTTACATCACCCATTCCACTGTTGCCTATTCCACAGTATTTCTTTGGTGACGAGAACATTTACTTACAATAACCACATTCCAAATTAAAATCAGTTTTAGTCTCTAGGGTTAAACAAACTAGCCCTTTTTGAATAGAAGTGATAAAAAGGTATTTAAGTTGCCCTTGTAGACCTTTAAGTCATATAGTTTACTTTGTTACTTTTTAACTGCAAGTCTATATAATATTTCAGTAAATTATTAAATTGTAGTGTGTGAAAATTCACATATTTAAATACAAAATGAATAATGGATGAATAATCAATACAAAATGAATGAATCCCTGGACAAAGAATGTTTACACAGATGTCTCCAAAACTTAAGGCAAACCTGTAGAAACCCAAATGATTGGTAGCTCTGGAGACTTATTAGGGATTCAGTGTGTGTTAGGTTAGAGATAAATCCAAACTATTCCCAAACTTGGCATAAATACACTGCTTTTAATGGTGGATCTTGAATTTAGCAACAACACTACATAGAATCCCAACCATAACACAATAAAGGGCCTATCAATAGTATAAAGTTGCTACATTTGCGAGAATATTAGAATTCATGTAATTGTACAGTAAAAAAAAAGTACTTACTAACCCATCTAGTTCAAACAGCTGTTTCAACTACATACGTAGGACCTAAGATATATTACTAAGTTTACTAGTACTAGTAAGTTTACTTAAAAAAATTATAGGCCTGAATATTATTTGAATCAGTTTTTACCTTTTGGTACAGACTTTGATTCTTCAACCCTTTCATGTGTCCTTTCCACTTTCCCCGCGTGGTTTCGAGAATTACGTGGCTTTCTTTGCTCCTTGGGATCATTTTTCCTTTTGTCCCTAAAATATACTTAGCTATAGTATCTATTCGATAATGGATGTAAGATCAGCATCTGATATACTTACTGGTTTTTCTTTGATTCTTCAGGCATAATTATTATATATATGCGTTCAAGGAGAAAAAAATTCAAACTCTAAAATTTCACGACACTTCAAATGATGTAATAAATAACCTAATAATTAATATAGGTATACCTAACTCAGAATTTGGATCTCCGCTTAGTCTGGATAAACTTTTTTAATTTAATTAAATCTGACTGTTCTTCCATTTAAGATAAGACAAACAAAAACAAACTCAAGGGGAGGTATCCTGTATGTACGAGATTTTACCATTGCACACACGAGCAAAATTTAGATGTGTGTAGCGTGTAGCGGAATTGTATGTACTGCTACAGCCATAGACTAAAATATATACTAGGAAATAGACATTTATAGGGAAGCAAATTCGTTCCATAAAAAAATATTCCGTACTATTTTTAATAAAATACATATTTTACTGCCACCTAACGTTTCATAATATGTTTTATTCTTTTACCTTTTTTTTGTTGTACAAAATACATAAAAGAAGCTAACATTTTTGTTAAAAACAATATTATAAAACTAGCTCCAATTTTTAATTCATCTTGCAACACTCGAATTGTATGTCAGCAAGTTGATCAAATTCAATTTGAACATTTACGTTATAAATTAGTTTTAAATTGCTGATATTTCGTATTTTCGTGGATATTTCATGTTATTATAGTGACCCTCCTTAAATGTAAGCTTCCGCAGAACTATCCAAGTATTAGTAACATTAGAAACGGGATATTTACCGTGTAATCCATGTTGTCGGGAATATAAATCGCGAACTCAAATAAAATGGATTACACGGTAAATATCCCTTTTCTAATGTTGTCTCTTGCAAAAGTGATCGTGATAGTTTAAAAACTTATAAAATCTAAGTATGTCTACGGACATGTACAGAAAATGTGCAAAATGAGGAGCAACTCCTGATCAAGATGGTGTGGTCTCATTTCACCGTTCCCCTAAGCCTGGTAAAACGAATGTTAAAACGTGTTTACTTTAGCCAATAGAGTCAATATTTTCATCTGGTATCATCACATAATGTGTGGTACTTATTTTTCTTGTACTAGCAACTCTAATTACCTGCCCTTGAAAAACGACCTTTACTCTTGGTCTTGTCGTTGTCGCTTTCGTCGAATGTGCATCAATTTTCGTGTCAGAGCCACTTCTCGTTAATTTTCGATTTAATTTGTCGGGCATTCGTGCCAACTTTGTCGAGGGCGAAGCCCTAAGTATAATAAGTTACCAAAACTTCATATTAGTGCAAACTGTGCCATCACAACCGGCACCCAGCCAAGACAATCAGTTCGGTTTCACGAAAAGCAGATCAACAACAGATGCAGGAGTCCAGTTAGTCAAGCATGTGCTGGAGGCTTGGGAGAGCTCACAGGATGCCATTGGCGTATTTTGTGATCTCTCCAAAGCTTTCGACTGTGTAGAGCACCGCACTCTAATTTATAAGCTACACCACTATGGAATTCGTGGAGCTGCTCTGAATCTTGTAGAATCATACTTATCCGATAGGCAGCAAAAAGTTGGCATTAATGGCGTGACATCTTCTGGATCTTTGGTTAGAATGGGGGTTCCACAGGGGTCGATCTTGGGTCCGTTCTTATTCTTAGCATATATCAATGACTTACCACATATGGTTGAGGGCCTTGCTGACATAGTTCTTTTTGCGGATGATACTTCTCTGATTTTTAAAGTAGATAGGAAAGATAGAGAACTAGTTCAAGTCAACAACGCGTTAACTATTGTTTCAAATTGGTTCGTCGCAAACAACCTGCTTCTCAACGCAAAGAAAACGAAATGTTTAAAATTTTCCATGCCTAATGTAAGACATATAGAGCCAAACGTATTACTCGACGGAAATAAATTGAAAATTGACAAGGCAATAGTCTTTCTAGGTATTAGCATAGACTCTAAATTACAATGGGGTCCTCATATTGATGCACTATCTGGAAGACTGAGCTCAGCTGCATATGCGGTTCATAAAATTAGGCAATTGACAGATATAGCTACTGCTCGACTGGTCTACTTTGCTTACTTCCACAGCATAATGTCATATGGTATCCTGCTGTGGGGGTCAGCGGCGGACATAGAGACAGTTTTTATATTGCAAAAGCGGGCAGTTCGAGCCATCTACGAAATGGGTCCCCGCGAATCCTTAAGACAAATGTTCAAAGAAATTAATATATTAACTCTTCCATCTTTGTATATCCTAGAAAATATAATGTACGTTCGTAAAAATATAAAGAAGTTTAGAATAAATAGTGATATGCATAATATTAATACTAGAAATAAGGATAGGATAGCTGTATCTAAATTTAGACTCACGAAAACTAAAAATAAGTCCTTCTTAGGCAATTGTGTACGTTTCTATAATAAAATCCCGAAAGACATTACTGAGCTCACTGAAGGGAAATTCAAGTTACGTGTCAAAAATATACTAATGAAAAAAGCCTATTATAAATTGAGTCACTACTTAGAAGACAAAGATGCCTGGAAGCTTTCCACTTCTGCCTAATAGCCAACTATTGAATAAATTTGTTATTTTAATACTACTCATATGTAACCTCAATGTACAATGACTTGAAAAAATAATGGCCCACGAGTTTCTTGCTGCTTCTTCTCGACGGTGGTTCTTTTCCGAAGACAGCGGTAGAATCATTTAAAAATTTTTGACGTTCATAAGAGTGTCTATGATGCCTAAACTGAATAAATAATTTTTGAATTTTGAATTTTGAATTTTTTGACAGGTACTGAGCTATTGAGGAGGTAAGCGCGCGAGCCAATTCTTAGTTTAGGTACAGATCGCGCGGCGAGAGTTTGGCTTTGACCGTTATTGCGCAGAAATCAGAAATTGGGTATCAACGGGCAATTAGCGGGGTGCGGGGCGGGTGTGTAGGCGCATGCGGTGCTCTGATTGGCGCTCCAATCGTTCCCTGCCTCTCGCATCGATACGACGTACCGCGCACTCCTGTTGCACAATCACGTTCACAAGTGAATTGCTATTTTCGTTAATTGTTTATTGTTGTCGATTGTTATTATTTGTTGAGTTTGTTTGTTTAAGTTTGTCAGTTAAGTTTTTTTTGTTAAATATTAAAAAGTGATTTGAAAATGCGTAAAAAAAACATTGTTTTAAAAAGGCAAGCACGGAAAATGATATATGACGTGAATTGCTTTTTAAAGAAAGAAGCTGACGAATGTATCGATTCATTGAAGGAAATTCGAAGTCAGATTGAGGAAGTTGCTTCTTTACTCAGTCAGTCGGAGAATAACCAAACTATACAGACTATGCAGGTAATGAAAACGGAAACTGTTTCTAAATTAAATTGTGTAGTCAGTAAATTAGCTAAAATTCAAAAACGGACATCGGAGGCCAATAAGACTTCAATTGGCACTGTAAAAAATATCGTAAATCAAGCCAAGAGTTCCGATTTGCTAATTATTTTCAGAACACCTGGAAAAAAACGTTCCAGAGCTAAACCAGTTACGAATATTGATAATTTTGACCAAGGTGTTATAAAAAGATGTATACACAATTTTCACAAGACGAATAATGAACTTCCCACCATTGGGAAACTAAAAAAGAAACTTGAGGAAGATATAAACTTTAAAAGGTCAGAAACAAGCCTTCGTGTAATTGTAAAGGAGTTAGGATTTCGCTGGAAAAAAAACAGAAAACAACCGTAAATTACTAATAGAAACATCGAATATCCGATTACAACGCATTGAATATTTAAGATAAATAAGAAAATATCGACAAGAAGGAAGACCCATTGTTTACACAGATGAATCCTACGTAGATTCATCGCACTCAACAACCAAAGCCTGGAGCGATGGCCCTACGGAAGGATTGATTTATTTACCGAGCAATTTATAATTCGCGTCGATGATAGTTCCGAAGACGATGATTCTGATGATGGTTATGAAGATGATGATGATGACAACTGCGACCGAGGAAGCCCTGAACCCGGACCCTCAACAAGCAAAAGACGTTGCACAATTTCATGTCGCGGCAGCACCACTGGACCATGCGGTGATTTCATAGAAGGCGTTAAACCTTTAACTGATTCAGAATCTGAATAGCACTGCGGCTAGGTTTTTTTTTTATGTTAACTTTTGTATTTAATAATTATTTTAAGTTTTCTTTTGTTTGTATGTACCAATTTTACATGTATCTTGGAATAAATAATTTTATTAAAAAACAATTATTTAGAATTTTCATCGCTGTCTCTGTAAACTTTAAAAGGAAATAAACATTGTATATAAGTAAAATAACTATCAATAGTTTTAATAAATGAAGAAGTTTATCTATTTCGTATTATTTTCTAGCATTATTACCACTGTACATGAATTTTGACCCACTCAAATATCCAACCTGGTACATAAAAAAGAAAAAGTATTGTGTGCGTGACAGTACCCATGCGCAGTAATCCCCTCCACCCGAAGGTCAAAGCCAAACTCTCGCCGCGCGATCTGTACCAATAACGGCTCAAAACCCCATCGGATTGTCTGGTGAGTTGCACAATCTTACTTATTGTATACATTTGTCCTAATTTTAGTTCGTCAAACAGTCCATTACTCTTTTCGCCTTTGCATGGGAATATTCGGATTTTCGTGCTAGATCGTAAAACATTAAATACATAACAAACGGTATGTTAATCATATATATTTTTATGCTCATTATATGCTTTATCTTGCTTATATTGAAAAACTAATAGCATAGTTAGGTACCTACTCTCGTTTTCAATTCTACAGTACCTAGGTATTATTATTACAGTTAGTTAAAAACATGAACTTTGATCTCCATGTGATACCTATAATAAGATCATATAGGTACTATGTGCCTGTACCTTCGTCTACCATATTTCCTATCTTTCTCTAGTCAGATTGCAGTAATGTAATTACTATTGCTGATGGATGACACAACGGGGCCTACTCCCACCTTTTACGAAACTATCATAAATCAGGAGCGTCTTGTAATACGCTTAAAATAATCATACTATCGTACCAACACAAAATGGTTGAACAATATTACTTCAATATTATTTACGGCGTGTTCCTTTTTAAGCCGAAATCGACCCTGATGGTGCATTCCAGTAAACACCGCCAATACATACGGCTGTCGTGCCCCGGTTTCAAGTTTCCTTTAGGATGAATACCTATAATGCCCAACCCAAATAGAACACTCACACAGTCGCAAAAAGCGCGTCATATTTTCTCTTAATTTAATCGAATGAATCATAAACCTATTTGATATTTTGACAGTAGCAGCTCACAACGACCGCAAGTCCAAAACTTTCCATCCGCGAGTGTTGTAGTCGTGGCGTGAGCGTGAGCTGTGACGTAATCGATGATGTACCGAGCTCAGTTATGATAATTGCGAGTTTGAAAGATAACGGTTGGGCGGCTATGCGAACGACGCGATCGATTTTGGCTCTCAAAGAAACACGACCAGATGTTAGTGAAGTGAAAGAACGAAACAACCACAGAATATTCTAATAAGGGTTTGAGATTATAAAACTCTATGGTGGAGGCACAGAGAATAAATATAGCTTTCATACTTATTTGTAACAGATATTGCACATTCATTTTTCCTTTATAAGAGTAGTCGTACGTGTTGAACATTTGCCATTTCACAAGTTAATTTAATATGTATATGTAAATATTTATAGTTTCAATGATGCATGATTTTTATTGACATAATCGCGAGTAAAGACTTAGTCACGTACACAAATGTCATTTAGTCACTGTCCTGCCTAAAATACGTTTTAGTAAAGCAATAGTAGTAGATATGTGTTTAAAATAAAACAATAAAAAATCAAATCTATGAATATTTTATTAGTAATACAATTGTTTCTACAGACTAATCTGTTGGTTTCATGTAGAAATATATAAATACCTTTTATTCAAATAAAAGCCCTATATTAGCGTATTCAAATTGATTTGTAGCAGTTACTTAATCTGTCCGAATCAGCAAGACTCATTCGAGTTAAGTTTCATTCATAAATCTATTGTTATTTTTTGCGCTGATGCGGACGGGTTAAACTTTTATTATTTTTGTTTAATTTCAGATGAACTTCCTTCAGAAGCCTTCGCCACAGCTACACTTTTGAGCAAATTCTTCCAGCTGTTTGATGCATTGAATGCTGACAGTCCAGACTTCCAGACAGACCAGAAAGTACAAAGTCAGTCCAGAAACTTACGCTCAGGCTGGTGTGGCAGTGAAAATGCCGAAACCTTTAAACGATGCAAATATGCCTCTCGGTGGAGGTTACACATTTGTGCCGTTTGGGGTAGAAACTTTCTCTAAGTGGCGCGTATGAAATTTTCAGGGCTTGGCCAAACGTTTGTTTGAAGCGTAGGTGAACAGAATGCTGGCTCATATTTTGCAAAGAAATTTTGCATAGCTATTTAACGTGGAAATGCAGCCAGCATTCTGGACACTTTGCCTCCAACAAATAATTTATTAGATTTGATATTTTTAAACTTTTGTCCATTATTTAGTTAAACTTAAATAAATTTATGAAATAAATACATAAATGTTCTTAAAAATTGTTTTATTTCTATAACATAAGTACCTACTCATTCACCTAATAAGGTTCTGCCTACTTCATGAGGCGAAATTATGTTTTAACATTGTTCCATCCGCAGACTGAATTGATAGGTAATAAAATAAATGAAAATAGAAAAGCATGGGGTGGATATTTAAAATTCGCGCTAAAGTTAGTTCCTTAGCATTCCGTGCGGATTCTGTTGCGCTAGTAGTATCAGTGTAATTCGCATTATGTCTGTATGGCAGTTACACTTCTTCTCTCGGTAGAGAGTTTCAACAAACTCACGATACCACCTTTGCATGACACCACACAAGGTAATCTTTGGTGTCGATTACTCCGGACTTGACTTCCAGCAGACAACTGCTCGGGACAGCGGCTTGGGCGGCCGCTCAGCGCAGAAGCACGGGCAGTTGCTCAGCGCAGCAGCCCAGCGCAGCAGTTTGGGCAGCCGCTCAGGATACCTGCTCGGGATAGCTGAAAAACAAATGAATGTGTTAATATCTGTCGACGTACTACGATAAAATTCTGGACTTCCATCACCCGCACCACACTATGCACAGAAAACAAAGAAAAACATTCCATGCCTTACATACTTTACCAAGATCTCACTCGCACAGTTTAGTGATTAAATGCATACCAAAGACAACTAGCGCATGATATCAATTTGTGAAGTTAAACTGTCGAATGTCTCGACAAACTCACGATACCACCTTTGCATGACACCACACAAGGTAATCTTTGGTGTAGATTACTCCGGACTTGACTTCCAGCAGACAACTGCTCGGGACAGCGGCTTGGGCGGTTGCTCAGCGCAGCAGCCCAGCGCAGCAGTTTGGACAGCCGCTCAGGTTACCTGCTCGTGACAGCTGAAAAACAAATGAATGTGTTAATATCTGTCGACGTACTACGATAAAATTCTGGACTTCCATCACCCGCACCACACTATGCAATGAAAACAAAGAAAAACATTCCATGCCTTACATACTTTACTAAGATCTCACTCGCATAGTTTAGTGATATTTTTTTTTATTAATGCATACCAAAGACAACTAGTGCATGATATCAATTTGTAAAGATTCACTGTCGAATGTCTCGACATACTCACGATACCACCTTTGCATGACACCACACAAGGTAATCTTTGGTGTCGATTACTCCGGACTTGACTTCCAGCAGACAACTGCTTGGGCGGCCGCTCAGCGCAGAAGCACGGGCAGTTGCTCAGCGCAGCAGTTTGGGCAGCCGCTCAGGATACCTGCTCGGGACAGCTGAAAAACAAATGAATGTGTTAATATCTGTCGACGTACTACGATAAAATTCTGGACTTCCATCACCCGCACCACACTATGCACAGAAAACAAAGAAAAACATTCCATGCCTTACATATTTTACCAAGATCTCACTCGCACAGTTTAGTGATTTAATGCATACCAAAGACAACTAGCGCATGATATCAATTTGTGAAGTTAAACTGTCGAATGTCTCGACAAACTCACGATACCATCTTTGCATGACACCAGACAAGGTAATCTTTGGTGTAGATTACTCCGGACTTGACTTCCAGCAGACAACTGCTCGGGACAGCGGCTTGGGCGGTTGCTCAGCGCAGCAGCCCAGCGCAGCAGTTTGGACAGCCGCTCAGGTTACCTGCTCGTGACAGCTGAAAAACAAATGAATGTGTTAATATCTGTCGACGTACTACGATAAAATTCTGGACTTCCATCACCCGCACCACACTATGCAATGAAAACAAAGAAAAACATTCCATGCCTTACATACTTTACCAAGATCTCACTCGCATAGTTTAGTGATATTTTTTTTTATTAATGCATACCAAAGACAACTAGTGCATGATATCAATTTGTAAAGATTCACTGTCGAATGTCTCGACATACTCACGATACCACCTTTGCATGACACCACACAAGGTAATCTTTGGTGTCGATTACTCCGGACTTGACTTCCAGCAGACAACTGCTTGGGCAGCCGCTCAGCGCAGAAGCACGGGCAGTTGCTCAGCGCAGCAGTTTGGACAGCCGCTCAGGATACCTGCTCGGGACAACTGAAAAACAAATGAATGTGTTAATATCTGTCTACGTACTACGATAAAATTCTGGACTTCCATCACCCGCACCACACTGTGCAATGAAAACAAAGAAAAACATTCCATGCCTGACATACTTTACCAAGATCTCACTCGCACAGTTTAGTGATATTTTTCTTTATTAATGCATACCAAAGACAACTAGCGCATGATATCAATTTGTGAAGATTAACTGTCGAATGTCTCGACATACTCACGATACCACCTTGGCATGACACCTTACAAGGTAATCTTTGGTGTCGATTACTCCGGACTTGACTTCCAGCAGACAACTGCTTGGGCGGCCGCTCAGCGCAGAAGCACGGGCAGTTGCTCAGCGAAGCAGTTTGGGCAGCCGCTCAGGATACCTGCTCGGGACAGCTGAAAAACAAATGAATGTGTTAATATCTGTCGACGTACTACGATAAAATTCTGGACTTCCATCACCCGCACCACACTATGCACAGAAAACAAAGAAAAACATTCCATGCCTTACATACTTTACCAAGATCTCACTCGCACAGTTTAGTGATTTAATGCATACCAAAGACAACTAGCGCATGATATCAATTTGTGAAGTTAAACTGTCGAATGTCTCGACAAACTCACGATACCACCTTTGCATGACACCACACAAGGTAATCTTTGGTGTAGATTACTCCGGACTTGACTTCCAGCAGACAACTGCTCGGGACAGCGGCTTGGGCGGTTGCTCAGCGCAGCAGCCCAGCGCAGCAGTTTGGACAGCCGCTCAGGTTACCTGCTCGTGACAGCTGAAAAACAAATGAATGTGTTAATATCTGTCGACGTACTACGATAAAATTCTGGACTTCCATCACCCGCACCACACTATGCAATGAAAACAAAGAAAAACATTCCATGCCTTACATACTTTACCAAGATCTCACTCGCACAGTTTAGTGATATTTTTTTTTATTAATGCATACCAAAGACAACTAGCGCATGATATCAATTTGTAAAGATAAACTGTCGAATGTCTCGACATACTCACGATACCACCTTGGCATGACACCTTACAAGGTAATCTTTGGTGTCGATTACTCCGGACTTGACTTCCAGCAGACAACTGCTTGGGCGGCCGCTCAGCGCAGAAGCACGGGCAGTTGCTCAGCGCAGCAGTTTGGACAGCCGCTCAGGATACCTGCTCGGGACAACTGAAAAACAAATGAATGTGTTAATATCTGTCTACGTACTACGATAAAATTCTGGACTTCCATCACCCGCACCACACTGTGCAATGAAAACAAAGAAAAACATTCCATGCCTGACATACTTTACCAAGATCTCACTCGCACAGTTTAGTGATATTTTTCTTTATTAATGCATACCAAAGACAACTAGCGCATGATATCAATTTGTGAAGATTAACTGTCGAATGTCTCGACATACTCACGATACCACCTTGGCATGACACCTTACAAGGTAATCTTTGGTGTCGATTACTCCGGACTTGACTTCCAGCAGACAACTGCTTGGGCGGCCGCTCAGCGCAGAAGCACGGGCAGTTGCTCAGCGCAGCAGTTTGGGCAGCCGCTCAGGATACCTGCTCGGGACAGCTGAAAAACAAATGAATGTGTTAATATCTGTCGACGTACTACGATAAAATTCTAGACTTCCATCACCCGCACCACACTATGGACAGAAAACAAAGAAAAACATTCCATGCCTTACATACTTTACCAAGATCTCACTCGCACAGTTTAGTGATATTTTTTTTTATTATCGCATACCAAAGACAACTAGCGCATGATATCAATTTGTAAAGATTAACTGTTGAAAGTCTCGACATACTCACGATACCACCTTTGCATGACACCACACAAGGTAATCTTTGGTGTCGATTACTCCGGACTTGACTTCCAGCAGACAACAGCTTGGGACAGCAGCTTGGGCGGCCGCTCAGCGCAGAAGCACGGGCAGTTGCTCAGCGCAGCAGTTTGGGCAGCCGCTCAGGATACCTGCTCGGGACAACTGAAAAACAAATGAATGTGTTAATATCTGTCGACGTACTACGATAAAATTCTGGACTTCCATCACCCGCACCACACTATGCAATGAAAACAAAGAAAAACATTCCATGCTTTACATACTTTACCAAGATCTCACTCGCACAGTTTAGTGATATTTTTCTTTATAAATGCATACCAAAGACAACTAGCGCATGATATCAATTTGTGAAGTTAAACTGTCGAATGTCTCGACAAACTCACGATACCACCTTTGCATGACACCACACAAGGTAATCTTTGGTGTAGATTACTCCAGACTTGACTTCCAGCAGACAACTGCTCGGGACAGCGGCTTGGGCGGTTGCTCAGCGCAGCAGTTTGGGCAGCCGCTCAGGATACCTGCTCAGGACAGCTGAAAAACAAATGAATGTGTTTATATCTGTCGACGTGTTACAATAAAATTCTGGACTTCCATCACCCGCACCACACTATGCAATGAAAACAAAGAAAAACATTCCATGCCTTACATACTTTACCAAGATCTCACTCGCACAGTTTAGTGTTTTTTTTTATTAATGCATACCAAAGACAACTAGCGCATGATATCAATTTGTGAAGATTAACTGTCGAATGTCTCGACATACTCACGATACCACCTTGGCATGACACCTTACAAGGTAATCTTTGGTGTCGATTACTCCGGACTTGACTTCCAGCTGACAACTGCTCGGGACAGCGGCTTGGGCGGTTGCTCAGCGCAGCAGCCCAGCGCAGCAGTTTGGACAGCCGCTCAGGTTACCTGCTCGTGACAGCTGAAAAACAAATGAATGTGTTAATATCTGTCGACGTACTACGATAAAATTCTGGACTTCCATCACCCGCACCACACTATGCAATGAAAACAAAGAAAAACATTCCATGCCTTACATACTTTACCAAGATCTCACTCGCACAGTTTAGTGATATTTTTCTTTATTAATGCATACCAAAGACAACTAGCGCATGATATCAATTTGTGAAGTTAAACTGTCGAATGTCTCGACAAACTCACGATACCACCTTTGCATGACACCACACAAGGTAATCTTTGGTGTAGATTTTTTCCGGACTTGACTTCCAGCAGACAACTGCTCGGGACAGCGGCTTGGGCGGTTGCTCAGCGTAGCAGTTTGGGCAGCCGCTCAGGATACCTGCTCGGGACAGCTGAAAAACAAATGAATGTGTTTATATCTGTCGACGTGCTACAATAAAATTCTGGACTTCCATCACCCGCACCACACTATGCAATGAAAACAAAGAAAAACATTCCATGCCTTACATACTTTACCAAGATCTCACTCGCACAGTTTAGTGTTTTTTTTTATTAATGCATACCAAAGACAACTAGCGCATGATATCAATTTGTGAAGATTAACTGTCGAATGTCTCGACATACTCACGATACCACCTTTGCATGACACCACACAAGGTTATCTTTGGTGTCGATTACTCCGGACTTGACTTCCAGCAGACAACTGCTTGGGACAGCGGCTTGGGCGGCCGCTCAGCGCAGAAGCACGGGCAGTTGCTCAGCGCAGCAGTTTGGGCAGCCGCTTAGGATACCTGCTCGGGACAGCTGAAAAACAAATAAATGTGTTAATATCTGTCGACGTACTACGATAAAATTCTGGACTTCCATCACCCGCACCACACTATGCAATGAAAACAAAGAAAAACATTCCATGCCTTACATACTTTACCAAGATCTCACTCGCACAGTTTAGTGATATTTTTATTTATTAATAAATACCAAAGACAACTAGCGCATGATATCAATTTGTGAAGATTAACTGTCGAATGTCTCGACATACTCACGATACCACCTTTGCATGACACCACACAAGGTAATCTTTGGTGTCGATTACTCCGGACTTGACTTCCAGCAGACAACTGCTTGGGACAGCGGCTTGGGCGGTTGCTCAGCGCAGCAGTTTGGGCAGCCGCTCAGGATACCTGCTCGGGACAGCTGAAAAACAAATGAATGTGTTAATATCTGTCGACGTACTACAATAAAATTCTGGACTTCCATCATCCGCACCACACTATGCAATGAAAACAAAGAAAAACATTCCATGCCTTACATACATTACCAAGTTTCCATAGGTACCCATTCATATAGGGTTCATATTGACAATTGTTTTATTTAAATCCTGAAGTACCTCCATACCACAGTGACGTGTCAATCATAGTGATCAATACCTCTCGTGTTGCATACAAGACAAAACATTGCAGTATAAAAGTATTAACACAGCTGTAACATTAACCTTACAGTTATTGATTTCTACAAGTAGCAGAACATTAATGTAATAAAAGGGAAAAAAATTAAAAAAAAATTAACAAAAAACCGACAATCATTACGACAGTGTTTGCACTTTAAAAAATCACTATAAGGATTGACGTCACCGCAATAATGAACTCGGAGATGTTGACTCGTCGACGGTTGAAGGCAGAGTGAGCCACGACCGCTCTGCGCGCCGCCTTTTATACTTTTCGGTCTACTAGGCTATTTTTGTCTCTAACAATGTATATATATATCGGCGCGGATACAATTATTAGCCAATAATAATTAGTCTATAACAATTAGATTTGTTAATTTGATTTATTTGAATTGATTTATAAAACATAGATTCATACTTTTGTAATTGTTTACAGTAAATTAATCCAATTAAAATTAATAACTTAATTATTCTCAAAATAATTTAAGTTTATTACGATGTACAATTAATTATAAAACATGCCATCACTTTGTATTGCAATCTTAATATTTATAACGACCACATGCAAGTACGCCGTAACCTATAAAAGCGGTCGCACTGGCGACGGGATGGCACATTTGTATGGGGCAAATGAAATTACCTACGGGGCTAATTTTTATAGTTGCCATTTAAAATATTATTCAAAGGTTAAATATTTTGATGTCACATCCGGCATGCTAAAATATTCTCTTTGGTAGGTGTGTTATTGTTTTCATTCGGATTTAGTGCCGGTTTCAGTGATTTCAGTTTCGTTCGTTGTTAAAGTTCCTTGAATATAGCATTAAATCCACGTCGAGTTGAGCTTATGTTCCTCCGTGCCTTCAAAAAGTTATGTTACTTGCGATTAGGAACTTCGAGAAATTGACTCAGTTGTGTGTGATGTGAGAAATTGATTTTTGATTAACTATATTATAATAATTTGAGCAGAGACTCTATTTTAGTTTGTGATCATGTCGGAGAAAGAAAACAAAAGGAAATGCTTTAAATGCGGCCGCTCAACGTTCGCAGACAACGCAAAATTGTTTAGATTTCCAAAGCCTGGCATAAATAACCTTATACGGTATGTATATTTACTGATATTTTTATGGTCATGTCTTAGTGCGACTCTCCATATGTACCACTCCTCATATTATTAAACAATTGCTAATTCTCCTGATAGTTTATGGAACTAGCACAACAGACACTGGCAGAATTATGACAATAGTTGCAGACAGAAGCCTCTAAGAACTTCTATTTTTAAGCATTTTATCAGAGTCAAATCAAACAAGAATTAGCAAATCTGGTTAATTCTGAATCCTTAAAATTGACCTAACTAAGAAATCGAGAAACTACATATAGTGCGTTCGAATAGGGTGTGGGCAAAAGTGACAAAAGTAACATTTTTGATCTTTACAAACGCTTTAACAAAAAAGCGCTCAACTGAGCATAAGACCTAAAATCGCATGTTTATGATCAAATACATAGCTGTCAAATAACGATCACAAACAACCATGCTTCAGATGTGGGTCAAAAATTAAACTTTTTGGTGGCAAAAATTCCTCTTTTTTAGCATTCCGAATGCTGAACAAAAAGAGACATGAATGACATTTTCACCCACAGATTCCCATTCGAACGCCCCTTATGAGCGTTATTAGCATTTTCGCTAAAAACGATCAGAAGTGATCTATTTGAATGCACTAAATATTATATTTCGTCTTTGCATCCATGTAGCTTTCCATTGGGAGTAATATTTCTAACTTACCTGTAGCCTGAGTCCCCATGGAAGTTAGATTAAAATAAATGATGTGTATGTTGTACAAGTTATACAAAATTTCACACAAATCTAGTTGTGTCATAGTACTTCATGCATGTGGGGGCTTAAAAGCTGTATCTGTAGCTGGATAAATATGATATAAATGGTAAATATTCACGGCATTGATAGAACAGTGGTGTTTCATAAAACGGTTAGGCAATTAGCATTTGGCTGCAACAAATATTTTACAGTACCCATTTCAGAATCAAAACAATATAAGCAACCCAAATAGAATTTTTATTAAGTATTTTTTTTGTACTTTCAGCTGTGAACTATGGGCCCAATACATACTCATCAACAATATTTCAAATGAAACTCCACAGTGAGCATAGAATGTTGTGTGAAAATCATTTTCTTGAAGCTGACTTCACTGATAATACTCTACAGAAGTTACGGAGATCTGCGGTTCCATGTGATGCAAGTTGCAAGTCAGTATTAAAACAAATGTATGTCGTGACTGTAAGCTAGATATTGATCACCGTCTCACCTATTGGTATTTATCCAAAGGTTTTCCTGAACAGATCGCTCTTAGCGATAACACAGCCTACTGAACTGACGATGGAAAATAGGCAGGGTAACACTCACACAATGCCTTTCCACCATTGAGGAGGGGCTCAAGCTGAAAGAGAGTTAACCCATGGTATTGCTGCTCAGTAGTCCATACTGTTCCGTCCACGATTGCTACTTCAATTGGTAGTGCAGAAGTATACTTGCTACTTGAGGTTAGTAGGTAACTAGCTAGATCAGCATTCGCAAAATGTTCTACTGCCATGGGGTACTAGGTATCTTCTGATTAGCAGTCAATAGGTGTAATCACTTGGCTACCACAGCTCCAATATCCAACGCCTAATTCAATTAAGACCAAATTAAAAAATTATATTTGTGGTTTAAATATTATTGGTGTTTGCAAAAATTTCAAATCTATTTTTGTTACTTATTGAACTAGGCAGTATATGTATATATATATATATATATATATATATATATATATATATATATATATAATGTAATATATATATATATTACATTTGTTATCAGGCATTTAGGTATATGTACCTATTCACTATTTTCTATACTTACGCTGATACTATTTACCACTGTCCCTGAAAATATTACTCTTTCTATCCAAAGGTGGTCTGGAAGGAATCGCAATAAGACTGCCTTTTGAACCATTATGTTTTAACTAAAGAGTTCCTATCTATCTGTATTTGTTAGTTTAGTTATATATTTTCAATACCTTTTGATCTGTAACTCATTAGTTATTTTTTTCCAGAATGTACCACAATTGCCCGAGTATACGATAAGGCCTCAACCTGGTCCTTCACATGTGGTCTTACAGGAAATGACCATTGGTGCAAATAGTAAGCCTAATGTTGGGACATCTTCAGATGCTCAAGTGCAAACAATAGTTAAACCAACTTCAGAAAGGGAGAAGTTTTTGTATGCCAAATGTAGCAAATATATGCGAAAAATTTGCCAACTGCGCAATCGCGTTAGACATCTGAAGTCAAAAGATATTTTAAAACGTGTGACAGATGATGTATCCATAAAAAAGTTATCAGAGAAGATATCTCCGACATTTGCGCAACTGTTGCAAGGACACATACGGAACTTTAAAAGGAAAAGTACTGGTCGAAGGTGGAATAAAAAAGAAAAAATTACTGCTCTAAGAATTTATAAAAGATCACCAACTTGTTACCGTTTGCTGCAAAGGCTTTTTCAGTATATTAAAAAGTCTACTCAATAGAGTACCTTTTAATGCTGGAATCAATCAACCAGTTTTTGAAGTCCTTCAAAATTACACAAAGACACAAAAGCCTTCAGACAATGAATACATGTTAATGTTTGATGAAATGTCAATAAAAAAACATCTCAATTACAACCCTAAAGAAGATGTAATTGAAGGATTTCAGGACCATGCTTCACATGGAAGATCCCCACTTATTGCAGCATATGCATTGGTGTTTATGGTTGTGGGGATACGTAAGAAAGTTAAACAGTCAAATTGCCCATTACTTTTCAAGTGGGTTTTCTACTGCAGACAGACTGGCTGTGCTAATTAAAGAGGTAAGTATTTTTTTTACACACCTGCCTTAGAATGTCTTAAAAGGCGACTGAAGTCTCATAGGCAGAAAAGTGCGTCTAGTAGGCAGCAGTCAGCGGTGTGGCAAAACCCTATTACCTAAACTAATACTAAAACCAAATTATATTCCTTGTTGTGTCCATCCATATTACAGAAAAACATATGGTATCGATTGACCCTACATGTGTAGGGATGATGATGACAACCTTTATATAATACTAGCTATGCTCTGTCTGCATGGTGATGGATGATGATAATGATGAATCAAAATATATATATAGCCTATGTTATTTAGGGATTACATAGTATAATGGAGAAAGAATTTTTGAAATTGATACGAGTTGTTTTAGAGTCTATTCATTACAGACATACAAAAATGCAAATATTTCTTCTTGATATTATTATTAGTTTCTAAATTGTACACCGTTATCAATACTTTTGCATAACAAACCCAATGTGAATAGTTATCACATCAGTTAGAATAATTGTTCATTATTTATCATTTTTCAGGTTCTACAAAAGTGCCATGAGGTGGGAGTAAATATTGCGGCCATTGTGTGCGATATGGATGGCGTAAACAGGCGAGCCCTCACTATCTTGGGTGCATCACTGCAACACCCTTATATACACCACAATGGCAAACAAATCACAGCACTTTTTGATGTACCACATTTATTAAAATGCTTTAGAAACTTGTTTTTAAAATATGATATTGAATGTGCTACAGACATTTTATCAAATGACAATGAAGGAAAAGGTAATGGGTTCTCATACATACTTTTCACTCTTGTGTGTTCTTATCTTTTGGGTTAACTGTTGCATATTGTTTTTTTCTAAAACCCTTAGCAGAATTACGAATCTGGCCCAATGTGAATCAAGTGAAACTCAAACAAACAAACAAAAAAAAAAGATATTGTTATGAAATTACTGCTTTTATTTCGGTTTGATAACTATTTTTCTACATGATACATATTTCTTTTTACAGGAATTGCTAAATGGTCCCACATAAAGGATAATACCAACCCAAACTTTTTGTATGCACCAGCTTTGAAGAAGGATCACTTAGAGCCCAATTCAAAACAAAAACTGAAGGTTAAATATGCAGCACAAGTTCTTAGCCATTCCGTAGCAGGAGGAATGTTAGCCAAAGTAGCTAAAGGTATGTAAACTAGATAGGTAGGTACTTTCTTTATTGCATGATAGCATGGTGAATGTATATTTTTAATGTTTTGAAGTGATGAAGTAGAGAAGACCGTACCTGATAGGATGCATCATGCCTGTTCATTACAGTTGCAGTATCACCGTTCTGTGGCTCTAAACAGCGCTCATCACTTAGAGACTCTCAGTCATTAGTTCTTAAATCTCATGCACACAGTAATTTGATTTGTAGGATATGTACCTACATCTTTAGGCTGACTAGAGCCTACAGCTGTCATGGCTGTCCCCACATCTTGCATGTAATGTATGGACACTCGTGCAACGTGAGCGTAATTTGCTGCTACAGTAAAAGTTGCTTGAACATCCCTATACATACAGTATATGTATAAATTCTGTCAGGCAACTTGAGAGCTTAGTTCAATGTTAGTAAAATGTCAATGACCCCCAACTACATCAAAATATTAACAGATGTGATAGCAGGTTACAGCTAGTATATTAACTCAAAAATTTGTAACAATCAAAATAACAAAGTTCATTTGAAGCAAACATTTATTTAATCACCTTACTCTTATTTTCAGGAGACCTTACTGTGGACGCAGCTGTAACAGCAAATGTTATTATAAATATGGATAATCTGTTTGATTGTCTTAACAGCGATTGCTCGGATTTGCGCAGAGGAAAAGCTCATGCAACAAATTTAAAACATTCAAGTCCACATTTAAAATGCTTTGAAAAAATGAAAAGATTTTTTTCGTCTATTAAGTATATTGGAAGCCCACGTAAGCCGCCATCACAAGAAGGTTGGATATGGACTCTCAATGCCATTGAGAAATTGTGGAGGAGCTTGGTGCAAAAACACCACATCACTAGCCTTGCCACTAGGCGATTACAACAAGACCCTATTGAAAATCTTTTTGGCTGCATTTGTGGCAACTGTGGATCCAATTCCAATCCAACATGCAGCCAATTTGTAGCTGGCTTAAAAACTGCCATATTAACAAATATGTCACACATGGGCACTTCAGGAAACTGTGAAACTGATAATAGCGTTATAATTAACAATTTTGAAACACTATTATCCGTTTCACAGTCCACACCACAGCATACATTTGCAAGGACAGAGCCTGAATTTCTGTCCTCAATTGAATTACCTCAAATTGATGATGCCATACAAGACAACAATGCAGAAATTCAGGCATGTGCATATGTGTGTGGATTCGTAATGAAGAGGATGCATAATTGTGAGGATTGTAAAAAAGCATTAATATCAACAAGTGTTGAAAACTTTAATTTGTTTGTGGAGTTTAGAGAGTACTCAGAGTTTAAAAAAAGTTTAAATTATGTTACAAAAGAAATGGTCGTCTGTATAGAACACTGCGCTACCCTGATAAATTAATTTCTCAGAGAAAAAGCACACACGACTTACTTAAAAAAAACCATATCTGAGCACATAATGTCAAATGTGAATTTCTATTTTCTGAACATTTGTATGGAGCACAGGAACTCAAATGTATGCACCATAATTAGTAGTGTTTTTACTATATGTATAAGAAGATACTGTGTTCTAAAAAATAGAGTGTTTGCTGGCTAAGCATCTGCAGCTGCACTGAAACGCAAAATAAATATATTATTACATAAATAAAATGTGTTCATATAAACTATGCTTTGCTATAATGCTTGTGTTAATATTTTAGTCTGCTGCAACCAGGCATTAATAGATTCATGTGTGCAGTGATTTCGTCTGCCCCCTACATTGTGACATTAGTTCATTAAAACTTGTTAAGCCTGCAGTTGTAGTATAGTTGTCAGTTTGTGATTTTAATATAGGCCTGTTTCATAAAAAAGGTAACAATGTAAATAATGTCTCATGTATGTCTACCAAGTTTATACATATGATGTTATTATCAATGATAATTTTACATATTATATGCTACCATAGACCACATTGGTATATTATATGACACAAGTGAGCTAAGTTGATTGTACCTAAGGCAGTAGTTAAGCCGTCAAGCAAATAACCAATTTCATAAATTATAGCGTACATAATCTATATTTTTTAACGTGAAACAGTGTGATTTGTATTAAAATATTATGTAATATCCATGATACAATAATCATTATTAAATTAGTAACTAATGTTTAGTTGCCAATTTTGTTGTATATGTAATAGGCCTGTTTTTATACAAGGTGACAATGTAAATAATATCTCGTATATGTGTACCATGTTTATATGACGTAATAATTAATGATAATACTACATAGTACAGCGCTAAGTTGGTTGTTACACCCCAGGCATCAGTCAAACCTTCAGGCTAACAACTAATTTAATATCCAGTAACAACACGTCATTTGTATTAAAATATTGTGTGATACACCTACATGATACAATAAACATTATGCAACTTTAATGTACTTTTATTTGATTAGAGTACATAGTGGAAGCAGATTTTTTTATTCTTGTAAATAGGTATTTTCTCTTATAAGAAATTTCAGTCGGCTATGATTCGAAATTACTCCTTAAGAGTTTCGTTTTTTAATTACAAGGATTGTTTCTTGTAATTAATTTAGATTTTTAATAGCTGGTTGAAATTTCTTATAAGGGGGCGTCCATAAATTACGTGAAGTGTTTAATGGGGGGAGGGGGTCGAGTCAAATCTCATCTAATCTTACGTTGGAGAGAGGGGGGGTCACGGCAAATATCACGCAATTTTTTTTCTGATTGAAACAAAAAAAATGCTATTTTGGTCCATTTAATCCAGATTGTACATGCTTAAGATTTAATCTTGAGCGTAATCGCGTAATACGATTAAGATCGTACACTAATTCGTTCGAAAGAAAATAATTTCATTCATACTTCGACGTTATACATTTACTGACTGTCAAACCACCATATTTGTTTTATACCAAATAGCTCAATTTAATCTGAATTTACGGTACAGTGTAGCCCGTCCTTTGTTTTCGCGCCACTGTCAGCCGAACGCGCGACTCGATGAACGAGAGCGTACGAGCTGAGTGGCAGCGACACACGGACAGGTTCCAACCTGCTTTGTTTATTCTTGTAAATGTTTTACTCGATTCAGTGCATGCTTTTACTAATTTTAAATGAGTTATCAAGATTTTTATAACGCATACGTCAAAAGACACGTCCATAGGACGAAGAAGTCCTGCCAGGACGATGTGATAAAATTATGGAATACAGCGAAGCAAAAATTCCCGAAGAAAGAAGAGATAATACATCACATTCAACATGAGATTGAACGGCTTCTCAGGGAAGCCACTGAGAGAAAAGTTCGGTCTACTTTTTATATAAAATTTATTGTTACAATTAAGGAAGTCCTTTCGCTCCAATTGAGTCACAACAACTGTAGTAGTCAATATTCGATAAATTAAAATAAAAAACCCATGAAAATTCCTAAAATTAAAAAATAATAGTATATGAGGCATTAATATCATAGCAGACAAAATCATTAGAAATCACTGCGGTGACTAAATAAAAATTGGGTGACAAACGTAGTGTAATATCGTGCAAAGCTTTAGAGATTTGAGACATACAGCAAATGTTATGGGTCTGTCACTTAATATCAGGCAATGGAATGATAGTATTCATATACTTTTGTTCATATACATATAAACGTACGTATCATACATTAGAACATTATTGGCCATCAATGCTATACATGCATAGAAATAACAATTTGACAAAATTGGAATGTAACACAGTTAGGCTTTTAGCTTTATGATTGATGTAGGTACTTAAATTTCATTTCATGTTTAGTAATCTCATTTCTACCTGAAAAAAAAGGTAACTGTTTATGAAGGGCAGTATAAAATATCCATTAAATTTATAATTAGCAGAACATTACCTACAATAATTATATATAATGTTATGTTGTGGAACCCTTCGTGCACGAGTCCGACTCGCACTTGACGTATTTTTTTTACTTTACATGAAACCATTTTTGTTAATCTCTTGAAAAAAATACCGCATTGACTAAAACATTTGTCACACAATCGCTCATCTTTACTTTATGCTAAATTAATCAACTTTAATATTATTCTTCTCATCATCTTATTACATTGACGTTAAACACCGTGCTTTTAAAGCAAATAAAAATATCATAAACACATTTGAAACCTGCTTGACCTACATAAACTTCTGCCATCTAGTTCCATTTGCTTAAACTAAATACTTTACATGTAGTGCGTACAGACGGCGTTGTAGCAAACTTTTCCAAGAATTCAGCCATTTCGTAATTGGCACATGGTGTGAACAGTTTTGTTACTGCGAGAGGTAAGTGAAAAATCCATGTTCATCTTAAGTTTTCTCTAATTAACAGATTTTATTCAATAATTATTGTAAAATATAGTCAAGGGGTTGCTTATAGAGACCGTCATTTCAATGAAATAGATTTATTTGAAGAGATAATGATATTGCCATGTTTTAGGTTAGGATGAATATCTTGGGGTAAATGCGTCTGCATCTTCGGGGCAATAGCGACAGTTTTTGTTTCGCATGACGCATTTTCCCCAAAACAGAATTCGTCAACCTTTATATATCCTCACATATTGATACAAACATGAAATTTTGTTTCAGATAAAAAATATAAGTGTACATAATATTTACTTGCCATGGTGGTATTAAATTACATGAACATTGACAAATACTTGACTAAATATGATTTTCAAAACTTCATACAACAAAGACTTGTATGGCCATGGCAAAATACTCATTTCAAATTATCATCTATGTGTTTCGGATGTAGAGAGTCAACATACTTAATACCCAAAGTTCCTTATCATTTTATTATGGATAGCATAATAATCCAAAATGCACATTTTTTGTTGGAAAGCTAATTTTTCTGGTGTCCATTTTGCTCTATTTTTACTATTTATGAACATTATATTGAAGAGGAGTGTGGTTATTGTCATGCAAATATTTTGATTGACAGTATGGTAGGCAATTTTATAGCATAACCACGTATTTACTACATAAAACTTCATATTAACATAGGTAATTTAATTCATTTCAGATGTAAAAAAATATTAAAAATGGTACGTCACTACACAAAATAAACCAAATCTACTTACACTTTAGAGACTTTAAAGAAAGCTGTCAAGGAAGTAACAGAAGGTGTTTTAAATTCATATCAAGCGTCAAAAAAGTATAGTATTCCGCGTACAACTATAGTAGACATACATGAGACATTATTTACATTGTTACCTTTTTTATGAAACAGGCCTATATTAAAATCACAAACTGACAACTATACTACAACTGCAGGCTTAACAAGTTTTAATGAACTAATGTCACAATATAGGGGGCAGACGAAATCACTGCACACATGAATCTATTAATGCCTGGTTGCAGCAGACTAAAATATTAACACAAGCATTATAGCAAAGCATAGTTTATATGAACACATTTTATTTATGTAATAATATATTTATTTTGCGTTTCAGTGCAGCTGCAGATGCTTAGCCAGCAAACACTCTATTTTTTAGAACACAGTATCTTCTTATACATATAGTAAAAACACTACTAATTATGGTGCATACATTTGAGTTCCTGTGCTCCATACAAATGTTCAGAAAATAGAAATTCACATTTGACATTATGTGCTCAGATATGGTTTTTTTTAAGTAAGTCGTGTGTGCTTTTTCTCTGAGAAATTAATTTATCAGGGTAGCGCAGTGTTCTATACAGACGACCATTTCTTTTGTAACATAATTTAAACTTTTTTTAAACTCTGAGTACTCTCTAAACTCCACAAACAAATTAAAGTTTTCAACACTTGTTGATATTAATGCTTTTTTACAATCCTCACAATTATGCATCCTCTTCATTACGAATCCACACACATATGCACATGCCTGAATTTCTGCATTGTTGTCTTGTATGGCATCATCAATTTGAGGTAATTCAATTGAGGACAGAAATTCAGGCTCTGTCCTTGCAAATGTATGCTGTGGTGTGGACTGTGAAACGGATAATAGTGTTTCAAAATTGTTAATTATAACGCTATTATCAGTTTCACAGTTTCCTGAAGTGCCCATGTGTGACATATTTGTTAATATGGCAGTTTTTAAGCCAGCTACAAATTGGCTGCATGTTGGATTGGAATTGGATCCACAGTTGCCACGAATTCAGCCAAAAAGATTTTCAATAGGGTCTTGTTGTAATCGCCTAGTGGCAAGGCTAGTGATGTGGTGTTTTTGCACCAAGCTCCTCCACAATTTCTCAATGGCATTGAGAGTCCATATCCAACCGTCTTGTGATGGCGGCTTACGTGGGCTTCCAATATACTTAATAGACGAAAAAAATCTTTTCATTTTTTCAAAGCATTTTAAATGTGGACTTGAATGTTTTAAATTTGTTGCATGAGCTTTTCCTCTGCGCAAATCCGAGCAATCGCTGTTAAGACAATCAAACAGATTATCCATATTTATAATAACATTTGCTGTTACAGCTGCGTCCACAGTAAGGTCTCCTGAAAATAAGAGTAAGGTGATTAAATAAATGTTTGCTTCAAATGAACTTTGTTATTTTGATTGTTACAAATTTTTGAGTTAATATACTAGCTGTAACCTGCTATCACATCTGTTAATATTTTGATGTAGTTGGGGGTCATTGACATTTTACTAACATTGAACTAAGCTCTCAAGTTGCCTGACAGAATTTATACATATACTGTATGTATAGGGATGTTCAAGCAACTTTTACTGTAGCAGCAAATTACGCTCACGTTGCACGAGTGTCCATACAATCCTATCAGGTACGGTCTTTTCTACTTCATCACTTCAAAACATTAAAAATATACATTCACCATGCTATCATGCAATAAAGAAAGTACCTACCTATCTAGTTTACATACCTTTAGCTACTTTGGCTAACATTCCTCCTGCTACGGAATGGCTAAGAACTTGTGCTGCATATTTAACCTTCAGTTGTTAAGCATAAGGTTGCTAAAGTGGCGAGATAGTTTCTTACCAATAAATGCGTTAAAACATTGACATAACTATACCATATTAATTTCTATATAACGAAAAGGCAACTTCGCATTTCATAGACAAATCCGATAAAAAAGTTAAAAATTACAAATTTATGTCCAGTTATTAATCTAACTGTCATTGACACTCACTTCGAATGACAGATGCACAATGAAAAGTTTAACTGCATGTAGTATGATAATGGCTTGACCGGTTATTTAATATAAGTTCGATTCTTAAAATACATATAGACAAAAGATCTATAAACTTATGACATACCATTTATTTTGTATATAAGACATATAATATAATAAACCTTTGATCGAAGTTCAAAACAAATAACAACAAAAGAAAACTATTTATAAACGATAAATTCATGTGATATACATAGCAATTGAAATAAGTATTATAAAAAAATTTAATCACTGCACATACTTCTTATTTAGTCGAATTTTAATAAACATATTATTATATAATGAAACCTATTATTATATTTCAAAAGTAAACAAAAATACCTGACTAAGATTGATAACCTAATTCTGGCGCTTCGCCGGCCGCTGCCGCGGCATGCTCGCTCGGCTCGCGCGATGTGTGGTCCCCATTCAACCTAACGCTCCTCCTCGCTACGCTCGTCGTCGCACCTATTGTGACTTTGCCTTAAACTAGTCATTTAAACTAAATACCATCTTACCAATAAATGCGTTTTAATATTGACATAACTATATCATATATATTTCGAAATAATGGAATGGCAACGTCGCATTTCATAGGCTAATCGGATATAATGAATCAACCACATCAAGGTTCAACGTCAATGCACATCATCGTCTTAAACAACGCGCTAATTATTATGATAAATATCGCGATTTGTATATTTTTATATGAACCGTAAACGGCAAAGCCCATCTAATTGCCGGTAAAATTGGCGATAATGCCACAGCATAAAAACAGTACTACGTTTCCATATTAAAATTTAACGAGTGTTAATTGTTAATTTATGAATGTACTACTTTCAACCCTCGTTTTTACCTGCGTGGTGATGGAAGATAATGATAATGAAAAGTATTCCATGTGTAAACCAGCCTTGTCTCATCTATCCACCTACCAAATTTCATCGGAATCTAAGCCCTATTAGCTCTGTAAGTAACTCTTGACCAACTGACATCCATACATCCAAACTTTCATATTTAGTAACGAAAAATAAATACATGACTTTCTACAAGATTTCCTGGAACTCACTGACATTTTAAATCATCATTAAACAGATTTGTACAAACACTTGCAATTCCCTCGCGATAACGGTGTACAATGACAATCGTTGGTATGGCCGTTTATACGCAATGATTCCCGCGTTAATTCGCGTTGATGTGGCAAAAAATACCGCCTCCAACTCGTCACCCAACGTCAATGTTTATGTCGTTGTCAAATTATCGTGATAAGTGGTAGCTACATCTGCGTTTAACGTTCAACATAGCGATAATCAACCATGTTTTTCGTAGATGTGGCCGATCCATTAAAAGTTAAAAATGCCATGTTTGTCAAGTTAATAAACAAGCTGTCTTTGTCACTCACGGTGAGTGACAGGGACACATTGAAATTTTTTACAGGAAGTAGTTTATAAGCCAGACCACCTCCTTGTTATCCATATTCAAAGTATTGCCACAGTATAAATATAGCGAAACAGTACGGAAACTACCTATGAACGTTCGAAACGGCTCACTCACACAAACATGCGCATCGACGAGAGCCCTAAGCGGTTGTCGCGGCGCTGTCAGTAGTGAGACCGCGTCAAGACGAGTTGTAGTTTATTTCCGCTTAACTAGGCTTAGTTTCCAAACTGTTGCATCTTTATACTATGTTATTGCTTAGTAATTAGAGAAAAAATAAACATTGGTCAGTACTTACTATTACTTATTCTGTGATTATATCGAGCTTATACTAGGGTCAGGGTTGATATAGCGTTTGACAGTTAATTTATGTCGACACTATCCCGACTTCGAGTTCATCATCATCATCATCTCAGCCGTAGGACATCCACTGCTGAACATAGGCCTCCCCTATGATTTTCCAAAAGGACCGGTTGGAAGCGGCCTGCATCCAACGTCGTCCTGCGACCTTCATCAGGTCGTCTGTCCACCGTGTCGGTGGACGACCTACGCTGCGCTTGCCGGTCCGTGGTCTCCACTCCAGAACCTTTCGGCCCCATCGGCCATCTGTTCTGCGTGCTATGTGCCCTGCCCACTGCCACTTCAACTGGCTAATCTTCTGGGCTATGTCGGTGACTTTCGTTCTTCGGTTTCTCGGTTTGTGTTGTCTTTTGTTTCAGATAGCCACCACGGGGGCTTTTTAAATTCTGTTTGATTTTCTTTTTATATATATCACCTATCGTATTCTTACCGTGCTACTAATAAACTTGATATAAATATTTATAGGTACTTGGGCCATTCTTTTTTTTTACGTCACATTTGCTGTCTCCCTCAGATAAAAAATTATATCTGAAAAATAAATTGACTTTTTTTTATAACTTTTGTTACAGTGTCTTTTATAGTATACGATCACTCAGGTTTTTAGTTAACATGATCTAATTTTATGAATTTTTAAGGAAAATCAGTGTGACCGAGGAGTCAAATCGTGTGACGAAGGTGTTTTCATACAAATTTTAGGTGTCTCCCAGCTCCAGCCGCTGCGTTCAAACACCTAATAGGTAGAAATGTTATATGGGTATATAAAATGTTTGAATGCCAATTACAAAGCAAAATACTAAGCTTTAATGCAATATACGAATCTAAAACATATGAACTAAACTAACAAAAAAGTTCCAATATGAACTTTACGTCTTCGACCAAAGGGCGAATTTAGTGGTTGCCTCGGTCACTTAATTTTGTTGGATTATAATGTAACTACTATTTTGACCTTGAGCGTATGCCACGGGCAAACGTCCCGCTCCTCCCTCAACCCGCCTTCAACGTCCCTTCTCCTTCGCCGGCCGAGCCAGTCGCCCGAGAGTTGTCGCAGGAGGTGCGTGTTTTAATTCGGCGAATGCTCTGTCACGTAAGTTTATTGTCGCACATTTCATTTTATTTGTTCAATATTTTATAAATTGATTGTTTTTTTGTGTACCTTGCAACTGGGCACCTAAGTTTTTTGAATAATTGATAAATTAAATTGTGAGAATCGTGTTCATTGTTATTTTACACCTCCGTCACACCACACTTCTGTCACGCCAGGCGTGACGGAGTGGTAAATTATGTGACGGAGTGGTAGCTTTTGTATGAAATTCCCACGTTACAGTGTTTAATTAACGGAAAAATAACTTGTTTTTAGCTTTTTAATGTTAGCATTGGTTTTACCTTTTGTTATAGCCGTGACTACCCAGTGATGGCTCTGTCAGCAGCTGAGAGGCAGCGACGCTGTCGCGAAAAACGAAAAAACAACCCTGCAAAGGTTGAGGAGGTGAAAAGGAAAGATTTAGAGCGTTACCACGCTCGAAAAAAGCTTGTGAAAGTCTTGACTCCTCAAGAACATTTAAAGAAGAAACGTCAATGGAACATAAGAAACAAAAAAAGGAGGGAAAGGATTCGAGCTTTGAATGTTATTGCAACGGATACTCCACCATCATCACCTTCACTTTCCCGTTCATCTACTCCTAGAGAAAGAGGAAGAAGACAAGTCAGAAGAGACAGGTCCAAACTACAAAGAGAAAACGTGAGACTGAAAGAACAAATAGAAGAATTGAATAAGAAGGTACGAAAGTATAAAAAAAGGTTATCGCGTAACAAGAAACGAAATGAAAATGTTCATAAAGAAAAAGAGGTCAGTAAATATGCTGTTCTGTCTATTGCAGTCAAAGAACATTATAAGAAAATTAAAAGTTTTAAAGAAAGGCGGGTTTTACAAAGAATATTCGCTGGTCAAAGTGTTTCAAAGTCTAGAACCAAAAACCAACTACTACAAGATACTTTGGGAATATCGAAGCTATCAAAACATCGAAGCGTCTTGCCAAAACCAACAGAGCTACAAAAAAAGATTAAGAATTTTTATCTCAGGGACGATGTATCACGAGCTACTGCGGGCAAAAGAGAAACAGTGACGTTGCACAAGAACAAGGAACAAAAAAGAATCTTGTTAGACTCGATGAAAAATCTCCACAAGGCATTTCTTAAAGAGAACCAAGGCATAAAATGCCACTACAGTGTTTTTACAAAGCACCGTCCGTTTTATGTTGTGCCTGCAACTGTTGACGGTCGCGACACCTGCACTTGCAAAGTTCATGCAAATATGGCATTCACGGCGATCACATTACACAAAAACAAAGTGATTGACACTTCAGACATGAACCAGATCATTCTTAGGACAGTTTGCAATGTTGATTCATTAGCATGCATGAACGGTACCTGTTCTGATTGTAAAACGAAACAACTAAATTATGATTTTAGCAATAGCGAAAAGACCGTTGATTTAGTGCAGTGGGTCAGAAATACTGAGATCATTGAGAAAAATGGAAAGAAATACAAAGTCACAAAGCATGGCAAAGGAGAGGAAAAGATGACGATTGAAGGTCTAATCCAGAAGTTTGAAGAGCAATTGAAATCTTTCAAAAACCATGTCTTCAATATAAAAAGTCAATACAAAGCATACAGACAATGCATAAATAACCTAAAACAAACTGATATTGTTCTGCACATTGACTTCAGTGAAAATTACGCTTGCAAGTACCACACAGAAATTCAAGCGCACCATTTTGGAGGTTCTCGGAATCAGGTGACCCTTCATACCGTCGTCATGTATGCACAGTCTCCTGAAGATGGACAGAAAATTGTGACATCATTCTGCACTGTGTCCCCGAACAACAATCACGGCCCCGCCGCTATTTGGGCACACCTTGACCCCATTTTCAAATATATCAAAACAGAACTGCCGCTTGTGACAACCGTCCACTTCTTCTCAGATGGTCCAGCGACTCAGTACAAACAGAAGATCAATTTTTACCTAATCGCTACTAGATTTTTCGAAAGGTACAGATTTGAAGGCGTCACCTGGAATTTTTTTGAGTCCGGACATGGCAAGGGTGCAGCCGATGGCTTAGGAGGATGTCTGAAGAGAATGGCGGACAACATAGTAGCCACAGGCTATGACATTCCAGATGCATCAGTATTCTTTGAAGCTCTCAAAGATCGAACAAAAATAAAGCTCTTTTTTGTCGATGATGATGATATCACACAAGTAGCTGACACGATCCCAAGTAGAATAATTCCATTAAAAGGCACCATGCAGGTTCACCAGATGTGTTCTCAGCAGCCGGGAACGTTGAGTCACAGAGTATTGAGCTGTTTTTGCAAAAATTTTTGTTCATGCTACAACATCAAGACTTACCGTCCACTTTCTGAGTCTGAGACTACAACAGCCATTCCACTGTCTGAACCTGAAACCACCACACCGACCACAGCCTATCCACCATCACCTTGCTTAAGTGACACAACTTACTTTGGCGATGATGATCCTCTAATCGAAACAAGCACAGCTAATCCACCAACACCATGCCTAAGTGACCCAACTTACGTCGGCGACGATGATGCTCTAATTGACATCACAAACTTCAATAATGCTTACCGCCATAGAATCTTTGACTCCGTGTATTCACCATGCCCTTCTTCGGAAGATGAAAATGAGCCTATGAAAAATGCAAACGACGATGATAATATCATTCCCAGCACTTCAAATGACAATCAAAAGATTACCACAAACGAGCTCCATCCATATTCCATCAAAGAAGGCACATATCTTCTTGTTAAGGTTGTTAGTGAAAGAAAAACTGAATACACGTATTTAGGCGTAGCCCAAAGCAATGTTGATGAAGAAGGAGATGTAAGGGTCATGTTCTTTAGGCATGTTGGAACAAGCGGAAGACTTTTCAAGTTGGTAGAGTCGGATGTTTCAGACGTAATGTTTGAAAACTTAGTTAAAATTCTTCCAAAGCCCAAACAAATCAAAAGAGGAAAGCGTGTTTTGTACGAGTTTAAAGAGCCAATCGATGTGTTTGAAATGTAAAAGTAAAACCTTGATTTTTAGTTTTTAAAAGTAGCAATGAGACTGATCTCAAAAGTCAAATCATAATTCAAGACTGAAAAAGCATTTAGTTATATGTAAGTTAAGTAAGTTTTCAACTAAGTTGATAGAAATAGAAGTTAATTACCTTTTCTAGTTATTAAATTACTACTCTGTTACAGTTTTTACCACTCCGTCACAATATGTCTCCGTACAGCAAATTTTTCAAGCTAGTCTGGCGTGCTCGCTATTTGTATTTCTAAAAAACTTGTTTCTGAATATGATAGAAAGTATTTCAATTCATATATCCATTTATATTTCAATTTAAGTAACATCCTGTAAAACAGTTAATTTTTAAAGTTGGTCTAGTCAGTGGCACAAAAACGTGACAGAGTATGAAGAAAGTTAAATATTATATAATGTTCTTAAGAAAAAGAACTAAACTTTGTTAGTTAGTTAAACATTTTAATTTGTTGTACACATAGTACAAATTAAAACTATAATGTGATTTTGCATGCCAAAGTAAAATAAAAGTCATACTGTGACAGAGGTGTTTGATTTTTGCTGCACTATCCCAAAACAACTAGAATTTTCTTAAATAACTATTTAGAAATCATCGCTGCTGAGTATGTTTGCGGAATCTCAAGTAATTAAGTAACAAATTAGAGTACTCGAAACAAAAAAAAAACATATTTTTTTTTTATTAAAAATTTATTTCTGAGGGTGCCAAATATGACGTAAAAAAGAAGAATGGCCCACTTAATATAACGTTTGAATAGTCAATTTTGATACTAATAAATGAGGAATAACTCGAAGTCGTGGGGTACCGGCTTAGAATAGTACCCCCCCAACTCTACCCGTGGGTGCGTAAAAATCTGCTAAGGGATAACAATCGGAAGGTGGGCAGCAGCACCTTCCCAGTATTAAAACCTCAAAACTGCGCTCGCCAACCCGCCTGCCAAGCGTGGCGAGTATTGGCAAAATCCCCCCAATGACAGACACATTAGGAACCAGGCCCCCAGTCCCCGGCAGCCCCGCTATTCCTGGCTACGGTAGCGGCCACGGTAACGGTGGGGCAGGGGGTGCTAAGAATCCCCGGCAGACGCCCGGCTACCACCCCCAATGACGACGACTGGCCCTGGTGACACACAACATACGCACCATGAGGACAGACGAGAAGATATATGAGCTGGAAGAAGAAATGAGTAAGTTACACTGGGACATTGTGAGGTTATCTGAAGTCCGTAGAGCGGGTGAGGACACGATAACCCTAAAGTCAGGTAACCTACTCTACTACCGGGAGGGCGACCAACAGTCCCAAGGTGGTGTCGGTTTTCTCGTCCACAAGTCCCTTACTAACAACATAGTTAAGATCGATAGCGTTTCCAATAGGGTCGTATACCTAATACTCAGAGTATCCAAACGATATTCGCTGAAGGTCATTCAGGTATACGCACCGACGAAGTCGCACCCGGATGATGAGGTGGAGGATATGTATGAGGACATTAGTCGGGCCATACATACCTCTGAAACGCACTTTCTAGTTGTTATGGGGGACTTCAAAGCGAAGTTGGGTAAGAGAAGCGAGGATGAGTTGAAAGTGGGGCAATTTGGATATGGACAACGGAACCGTAGGGGACAGAGGTTGGCCGACTTCCTGGAGAAAGAGGGACTCTTTATGATGAACTCTTTCTTTCAGAAGCCACCTCACAGGAAATGGACCTGGCTGAGTCCCGATGGTTCCACGAGAAATGAGATTGACTTCATTATGACCACCAAAAGGCAAATATTCACTGATGTCTCCGTGATCAACAGGGTTAAAACCGGTAGTGATCACCGAATGGTAAGAGGCACGGTGAATATTAATGTCAAACTGGAGAGGTCTCGTCTGATGAAGTCTACGCTCCGACCCACTCGTGCCCATATACAAGACCCCGAGAGCTTTCAACTTGAGCTATCCAATCGCTTCGATTGCCTTGAGAACATCACTTCAGTGGACGAGATCAATAACAGGTTAGTAGAAACTGTCCATACAGTGGGTTCCAAATATTTTAAACACCACCGTACAGATAGGCCACAGAAACTTTCCAACGATACCCTCAACCTCATGGCTGAACGACGCTCACTGAAAATGCAGTCTTCGCATGATGCTGAAGCATATAGGCTGCTCAATAGACGAATATGGAAGTCCTTGCGACACGACATCCGGATCTTTAACACGTGTACATGGTAATTTCAAGCCGTTATGTTGGCGCCGAGGGCGCATTCTTAATTTGGCAACGTGTACCGATGGAGTGCCGCGATTTGCCGAGGTCATAGTGGACGGATCGATCTTGAAACCTGCGGTAGCAACCTTTTCACGGTTACCACTAGATTAGCATACCAACGGGTATGCCCGTCCGGAGCGGGTAGATGTTCTGTCCCGACGTTACCTTCCGTGCGATTCTGTAATGATTCGTCGACGAGCTCACCGATGTCAAATACTGTATGAGATATCGCCCTTGTAAAAAGATTGTTTTTCCAACGTTTCTTGTCATCCCGTCATTTGTTTCACGGATCTTGTCAAAGATGCAACGATGTTTGCTCTTAGAGAATCGCACGGCTTGTACTATAGACAAGTGCGTAATTTTGATAGGGCATTATCCTTGACTTGACATTGACTTGTCAGAATCACTTGCCAAGGGTAAAAGTAAGTTAATACAATATTACCTATTTAATAACTTATTTAGTACCGTGGGGTAAAAATTTCAATTCAAATACTAAAACATAGGTAGCTCATGTTACTCCAGAATAATGTTCCATACGTAAAAGATTTTATTTAGTCGGTTAATTAGAGTTTGAGTTTATCTATTACACAGTTTAAAAAACAATCAAATCTTGACTTTATTTGTTTGATTTGATACTTTACTAATATTGTATAGGTACCTAACTAGGTACTTACATAATACAAGCTGCGCTCCGCGGTTTCACCCACATGGTGATGGATGATGATGAGGATGAATCAAATATAGCGTATGTTAATCAGGCATAATGTAGCTTTGTACTCGTGAAAGAATTGTTTGTGAAGTAGTTTTTCGTATATCCATTATAAAGAAACAAACAATCATTATAACTTTGCTCTTTGTTATTTTAGTAGATAACGATTAATACCAAGGTACGAATAGTGTGGCCTGCATGCTACGAAGAAATAATGTCAGGAAGCATAAATCAGAACAAATTCCACATAAAAAGTGGTCCTTCGAACCAAAACGACTTATGATTCCCAATACGAATTACTTTCGAGGTTACAAATAGACATGTTCGGTGATTGGTTTAAATTTCAGAAGGAAAGCAGGGATTGGTCCACACGCGTGCTGTAACGTCTACCATGACAGCTGAGTCATAGCGGCGTGAACGATGTTATTGATTTAGCACGACTTTTATTGGGTCATTTTTGGTAGGACAGTTACTCTTCCTGATATTATTTATTCGTAGCCTGCATGGTTGTAATGGCGCCAAAGATTTACAATAGGATTCCAAACTACATAAAAGAGTGCAATGACTGAACTTATTTCAACCCATTTTTTTAAATTTTTAATTGGCCTTTTGTTCAGTGAGCGATTTTATGTCATTTCAGTAGTAAAAATCGTACGTGAAATTGTTTGTTGATGCACAGTTGACGTGCTTCAATTTACATATAATTATTATGTTTATTAAATTATAGAATATTATTGATATTAATTAAGAATGATATATTAACTTATATTTGTATGCTCACAAGGCTGATCACAGCATTAACCATATACCTACCTAATAATTAAGATTTTCGTTAATAACCTCTGTATCACAAATATATTATTTGATTTGATTTGCATAGATATATGTATAAACATCATAAGTATCTATAATCACTACATATTATAAAACAAAGTCCTCCGCCACGTCTGTCTGTTCGTGATAAACTCAAAAATTACTGCACCAATTTACATGCTGTTTTCACCAATGGATAGAGAGGTTCGCGAGGAAGGTTTTAGTATATAATTTGTTAAGTTTTTGTATAAATTGGCTCAAATATAATGATTTGTTGGAGGTGTCGGTAATAAAATAAGCCGTCTTGAGATATAATGGCGCCTGTACACTCTCGTCTCGTCTCGTGGTGCTGGCGCCTCTACACGCGTGTAGATGGTTCCCTCGTCGTCGTCGTGACTGGCGGCGCTCGTTGGCTCTCGGAATCGTGTTGGTTTTTTGCGTCCGAGTCAAAGGGTCTCGTTCGGTCTCGTGAGCTAAGCGAGAGCGCGCCTGTACACGCTCGTTTGTTCAGTTTGGAACCGGAACGGATCGTAAGCTGGAATTCCATATAGCATAGTTTTCATCATCATAATCATCCATCACCAGGTGGGTGTAACCACGGGGCAAAATTATTTTGAGATAAATTATCTTCATGCTGAAACCGCTAGACCAATTTTGATTAAGTTTGGTATCTAGGTAGATGAGGCGCTTTTCATCATCATCATCATCAATCAACACGCGGGTGTTACCGCGGGGCACAACTAGTTTGAGATAAATTAACGATCATTAGGTACATTCTTCGATAAAATATACCCTCTATCTACATAACCTACTTCCTTGTTTAGTTTTGTTTAGTGTTGTTTAATTATTGATTTATTCATGAGTTGCAAATATATACTTGGACATATTTGCATACTGTATGAATATAGTAATAATATGTGTGTACTGTTTGTTATATACGTTAGTAATTAAACGTAAGGTATCTTTAGCCGACTTCACGACGCAAAGGAGGGTAATGTGTTTATCAGTTTGTTCCTTTGTCGGCAGTTTCTTTTATATCCAGCATCCAGTGATCATCTCATTAATGAAACAAAATAGTGAAAATGTGATAAGTATCTAACCTAGTGATAGGTTATTTTACTTATCACGTTTTAATACTTTTAATAGAGTGAAGAAGAGTGAAAACTATATCAATATCTTAATTACATTTACAGTAATTTAAAATTATATGACACTAATGTATCGCGAGAATATTAGTAGACTGATAGATATATTTTCGGAACGTCCTTGAAAAGGTCTTAACAGCGCAGCGTTCAGCAATAATTAACAAAACAATGCGCCTCCAAGATTTAAAATATATGAAACAAAAGGTAATTAAATTTAAAAGCAGGTTTATTTATTTCAACTTACCGATGATATGTAATGCTTCTTTTCTATTTAATACCTAGGTACTACATCATCTCATCCTTATTTAATTAGGTACTTACCTACATTTTCTTGTTGTTCGTGCAACCTTTTGCCAATAGTCCACCGCCAACCGCCAACTAAACTAAGTTAGCTTAGCTGACATAGTTGAGAGTATAACGTAGCATAGCTGGCGTAGATTAATGAAAAACTGGCTATATATATATGAGAGCTAAGCTAAATTAAAATTAGTTTAGTTGGCGGCGGACCATCATCGGCTTTTGGCAGTTTGACACGTTACATCGGACTTGCGTCGCAGAGATGCAGAATGAGCTCGGTGCTGCCAGATCGAAAATTTGGTTGCGCACTAAAACTTTGCTAAAAGCGCTAGATTCTCTAAATTTCACGACTCAAACAAGCGCTAGATTAAGCAATAAGTATATGAGATTAATATAACAACAACAGTGAAATGGAAACAAGGAAGACTCAATAGAGGTATCGAGTCTGAACTCCGACCGCGGTGCGGTGGTATATACTCGTATGTAATATATATATAATATATATGACGGAGAAAGCACCTCCGGAGTGTTTTTAAAAAGTGTGACGTCAGCATAGCTGACGTCACAATTGTTGTTTTCATGATGATCACTCATTTTTGGGTCCTCGAAGTAAAACTTCACAAGTACTTTTATAAGCTTCGTATATTCAACGAGCAGCGTAACAACGTCACAAAGAGGTCCGTACTGTACGGCGACTCGAGAGCGACTGAGACGAGCGCCTACAGTGCGGCCGTACTTATAGGACTCGGCGCACGTGCACTAATGCTGTTTGCCTCTACCGGCATTTACAGCGTCACCGGACGGTTGGCGAGCGCAGATGGCACTCAGCCAGATGCGGGCGCAGAGGGCGCACCGCCTAAGGCGAGCGTTGAAGACGCTTCGCCGCAAGGAGAGGAGTAGGCGACTTGCTCAAGGGCACCACTAGGGTACGGACCTCGGCTTGGGCCGTCGCCAGGAGAGAGGGGAGTAGGAGAGAATCGCCCCGGTACATAAGTGTACCGTTGAAAGTGGGCCCTATGAATTTTAACTCTACGACTATTTGGAGAGAATCTAACCAAGACATAACTTTTGCCTCGAGCTCGCCGGCGAGCTCGGTGTTTGACTGTGTTTACCACTAAATCATAACCTTGTGTACCTCGCCTCCTCCCATTTCCGCGACATGGGTCCACACCGCGACCAGGATCGTCGCGTTGTGCACTCATGACTGTACTTTGGGTGGGGCTACAATGAGAATGTGTAATACCTCGCCCACAGCCATGGTGGCTGGGACTACATAGAGAACCAGTGTTACCTCGTCCGCAGCCATTTGCTGGGCCGGAGGATACATCGCGACCGGGGCCGCGGTGTATACTCCCACCCGCACCGTGGCTGGGACTACAATCGTGTGTGTGTGAATTACCTCGACTGCGACTGGGGCTGCGAAGAAGATCTCGGCCGGAGCCTACAATGTGATCGGGATCACAGCCCTGGTCGGGTCTACAACCATTACCGGGGTTCCCTTGGGACGACGCTAAAGCTGCCGAAGTAACGGCTGCGATGGGGTCGTCCGGGTCACCCAAAATATGCCTTGGACGGCGACGGGGGGGAAGGAAGTGGGGATCGGTTATGTCAGTGGAGTAGTTCGCCGCTTCGACCACGAGGGGATTCGAGTGGTGGGGAGCTTTGTCGAAGTGGCGGCGGGAGCAGTCTTTCATATACTGCGTAATAGAGGGGAGGGTGAAATCGCAGTGCAGTTCGGCGTTCCGCAAGTACCACGGAGCGCCCACTGCCCTGCGCATAAAGCGATTTTGAATCACTTGAAGTTTGTGGAGGTCGTGTTTCTGAGCATGGGCGAACGCTACAGATGCGTAAGTCATGATTGGGCGGATGCAAAGTTTATAAAGAGTCGTCTTATTTCTAAGAGACATTTTACTGTTTTTGCCTATGAGGGGATTAAGACGACCCATAATGAAGGCCGCCCTATTGCGAACAATCTGAATGTGTTTCGCGAAAGTGAGTTGGCGATCAAGAGTGACGCCCAGGTATTTGGCAGATTTAGCCCATGGGATGGGTTCGCCGAATAGGACTATGGGTGACGGCATGAGATTCCGCCGGGTCTCAGTGAAGTACACTGCTGCACTTTTGCTAGGATTTACTGCAATCCGCCATTTACGAAACCATGCACCGATTACGGTGATGGCTCGTTGGATGGCGCATCTCTGCCTGACCTTGAACCAGCCAGTAGAGTAGATTGCAGTATCATCCGCAAACTGAGCGATCTGAACATTAGGTTCAGATCGTGGGATGTCGCTGGTGTACAGCGAGAAGAGAATGGGTGAGAGTACAGAGCCCTGAGGGACACCTGCGTGAATGGGATGCGGGGAGGAGAGCGTTCCCTCGGTGCGATAGCTAAACGTTCGATCCCTGAGAAAGTCTTGTAAGATGAGTACAAGACGGTCTGGCACACCCAGTTGGTACAGCTTGAATATCAAGCCGTTGTGCCAGACTTTGTCGAACGCTTTCGCTACGTCGAGGAAGACAGCTATGGTCCCTTGGGGCTTTGGTTTCTTATTGAAACCGCCTAGGATGTGCTCCGTTACGCGGTGCACTTGTTGGACGCAAGAGTGTTGGGCTCTAAAACCAAATTGCTCATCGGGAAGGAGGTTATTGGACCTAACGTGGGACCAGAGTCGGTTCACAATGAGCCGCTCGTAAATCTTCCCCAGAGAGCTGAGGAGACTTATGGGACGGTAGCTGGAGGGCTCGGCTGCCGGTTTGCCTGGTTTGTGAATACCAATGACAATGGCATGCTTCCAAGTGTCTGGGAAGGAGCAGTTGCTCATAGCCGCATTGAAGATGCTAACTAAGAGATGGACTAGTGGGACTGAGAAGTGTTTAATCACCTTGTTGCTGATACCATCAGCCCCAGGGGATTTACGGGTCTTGAGGCTCTTGATCAGGGACACAACCTCGGATGATTTTACCGGTGGGAGGAGTGGGAGGTCAGAGATGGACATAGAGCTTTTACGTTCGACTTCAGATTCCACCGAATCGAGGTGTTTCTGGTCGACGTGATCTACATTTAGAGTACACTGAGCCTCAAGGCTATCAGCTAAACACTCGGCTTTGTCTTCGTCAAGGAACGCTATGGAGAGGGGAGGTGGCCTAATGAGTGGAGGCATTGTCTGTTGTCCGTCAGATTTCAGAGTTCGAGCCAACTGCCAGTATGCCTGGTGAGTTGGCTCAATCTCTGACAGTTTGTCGTCCCACCTTTGATCACGCAGCTCACTCATGCGTTTCCTTACAGCACGCTGTAAATAGCGCATGGTGGCTTTGTTCTCTGGGGTTGGCATCGAGTCATACGCCCTAGTGGCGGCGTTCTTAGCTGTCAGTAACCTCCTCGCACCCTCGGGCAGTTCAAAGCGGCGACCATCCGCCACTTGGACCTGCTTTGAGGATTCACCTACTGCGGTGCGGAGGTGGTCACTGAGAGCCTCGATCGCAATTGACACGTCTTCTACTGTCTGTATGTCATCGGGGATTCTATCGAGAGCGGGTGAACTGATAGCTTGGAGGGATTCCCCCAGTTGCTTCCAGTTCACTACCGTTCTAGTGATAGGGGTTATGTCCGTCGGGTCGGGGCCTAATTTCAACAATACAGGGCGGTGGTCTGAGGTCAGTTCGTGTAACACTTCTATAGAGCGCAACCGGAGGGTGACGTTCTTGAGAAGTGCTATGTCAAGTATGTCTGGTCGTTGGTTGTCAACATAGGGATATCTTGTGGGCTCCAGAGGGGAGAGAATATCAAAGTTTAAGTGGTTGACCAAGCCTTCAAGGATTTTACCATTACTATTGTTACTAGTACAGTTCCATATGACATGTTTGCTGTTGAAGTCACCGATCAGAAGGACGGAGCTTCCTAGAGAGAAGAGGGCTTCCAAGTCTGTCTGTAATAGTTCTTTACCAGAGGGGAGGTAACATGAGGCTATGATGACTGGTTGATGCTGACATCGCTAGAAAGCAAACAGAGGCTTCTAGTATTCTAAGTGGTGGAGTAACAATTGGGATACAGTGCAGAGCTCTTTTGTAATAGATGAGAGTGCCACCTTTTGGGGTGGCCACTCTATCATTACGAACCAAACGGTAATTTGCAAACCTAGGGTTCGCTGTACCTGGTTTCAGAAAGGTCTCCTGCACGCATAGGATATCGACCTGATGGGTCTTACAAAATTCGTGAACTTCGTCCTTTTGACTAGAGAGGCCGTCAGCGTTGAAAGTCGCTACGGTGACTGAGTGGGGCTTAATTCGTTTCGGTGTACTATACATATTGGATGATACCTAAGAAACGCTGGGGAGGGCGTAGCGCCTCACTGCGCTGATTAAACCCGCGTGTGTGAGCGTGGCTCGCAAGCGGTCTTGGTCGTTTGTGGCAGTACGAAGTTTGTGCGCGAATGCACGTACTTCGTCCACGTCTATGACCATCGCGTAGTCCATGACAAGGGCTATGTCGGCCGCCAGGTCAGATTGACCTGGGGCGTCCATGAGCCCAGCCATTGGAGGCCTAGCGAGCGGCGGTTTGGGCTTAGGAGCCGGCGCGCTGACAGAGGCCTGCGGGCGGGCGGGGGTGAGGGGGGCGCTTGCTTGTACCATGCTCAAGGGCTTGGACCAAGCGTTGCGCGCGGGCGCGGGCGCGGGTACAACAGGTGTTGCCTGCGGTGCGGGGGTAAGGTTAGGCTTAGGGCCGTTCCCTTGTGAGCGGGTAGTGACCGGGCGAGGAGGGGGAATAGGCCTCCTGGCCGGCCCACTTGATACGCGGGGTGCCTTAGGGCAACCGCGGTAGTTGGCGGTATGTCCCTGTGTGCCGCAGAGGACACAACTAGGTGGGTCTGCCGAGTCCCTTGTGCGAGAACACTGGGCTGTCCCGTGATCCCCTAGGCACTTGACGCACCTCGGGCGGGCGAAACAGAATCGGGCGGCATGCCCGTACAATTGGCAGTTATGACACTGGCCAGGCGCTCGGTTTCGGAATGGGGGTTGAACGGTGATCCCCGAGAGGTTCACAACCGTTTTAATATTAAAAATCGCTTTGCCCTCTGGCGTGCGACTGAGGATGACCAAAAGTAGGTCATAGGGTTTGCGGTCCTTGCCACTGTACATGCGGTGGCATTCGCGGACGGGGTAGCCTTGCGCCTTCAAGTCGGCGAGGACACTATCGGTCTGTACCTCTTTAGGTACGCCGCGTATGACTACTCGTAATACCTTCTCTTCCTCGAGAGCATAAGTGTGAAAACTTATGCTCTCGTTTTTGAGAAGTCGAGTAAGCGCCCTATGGTCGCTTGGGGTAGGCACCTGGACTTACCCAGTTGGGTTGAGCGGGCGCTGGTATATTGGATCTTACGATCCGTCAAAAGTCGTGAGACCATGTCCCACTTCGCCTTGTCCTGAAGGAACAGAGGCGGCGGCGGTTTCTCGCGTCTAACTGATGCTCCTTGAGAGGAGACGTCGCGTTGAGACGCGGCGATGCTTGCGGGAGCATCGGAGTGAGCGAGAGGGTCGCGGGAGGTGGGAGCGAGAGAGCCTGATGGCTTCGCTCCCGGGGCGGTGCAGGCCGCTTTGGGTGGCGGGGAGGGAGCCTCTGAGGCGGCTTTGGGGACGCGCTTTCTCTTTCCGACGGTAGTGAACCCGTCGTTGGAGATGTTGCCAACAGAGTTAGCGCGGGAGCGGGAGAACTCTACATCCATCTCATTCTCCGAGTTGGATGCCGAGTCGTAGGCGCGTTCGTACTCAGTCCGAAGGACTGGGGAACGATCGCGGGGTGGTAGAGGTGCGCGGGGCGCATAGGGCGCAGGGTCGGGGGAGAGAGGGCTATCTAACGGCTTGAACGCCGAAGAACCGAAGGGCGCCCTCGGAGGGAGGGAGCCGGAGGAGGGAATTTGAGAGTCCGTGAAGCGGGGCCTCCCAACAATGTCCCGATTGGACTGGAGATATTCGGAAAGCATTTCCGGGTAACAGTTCGAGACCCACGAGACGAACGCCTGAGGCGAAGCGCCTTGCGGGAGGCTCATAGCGGGGGAGGGAGAGAGTAAAGACATCTCGAGGGGAATACTCGAGATGCGAGTGAGGGGTGAATGCCACTCCCGCCGGGTACAGGCGGGAGAGTGAGTGCCTAGGTGTCCCTACTGTGTGCCCTCTGCCAGTCTTATTGTGCAGAGGGATGTGTGCCTAAACGCGAGGCCCTAGCTGCTCCGGGGGCGAGGAGAGAAGACCGAGTAAAACCCGGCTTCCAACCAAACACTTGCCCAGAGAATAGGAGAGTAGGATAGGGTAGGGTGGGAAGGAGATACCTGCCGTCGGCGAGGGGAGACCCCAAGGCCGGTGAAGGCAGGCCCGTCCGGTTTTAGCCGTTCCCTCCCACGCTCAGGAGGGAAAGGCTTGACGCACCGGGTCCGCGCCCAACTGGGTGGCGTTAACACCGCAAGGATCGTCCAGAAGACCACGTGAAGCGTGGATTTGTTTGACTCGACTTTGAAAATTGAAAAATTAAAAATCGAAACTAGAGTTCGCTCTGAGAAGAGCGGTTTTGATTAGACAATGTAAGTACGGCCGCACTGTAAGACGAGCGCCTACAGTGCGGCCGTACTTATAGGACTCGGCGCACGTGCACGAGTTTACAAGTTTGTTGGTAAAGTATTGAAATTACAATCATAACATTAATTTTACATCGTAATCAACTCAAAAATAATCAACTGATGATTTATAAACTATTTTTAGGGCAATCAAATGATTAAACTTAATTATTCTCGACGAACTGTTGTAGTTGCGCCGATACGGCCATACTGACAGGCGGTGCGCGCTCTGCACCAGCCTCGTTGGTTCTCGTAGATTGTTATGGATTCTCGTAGATTATTTGGATTCTCGTAGACCATTTATTCTGATGGGTCATCTTGGTTCGAGTCGTGGTTTGGCTGTACTTGCAGCCCTTCTCGTGAGGTCGACGGAATGGGCTCATTTGATTCTGCAGTGGGATCTCGTTGAATAGGTGATTCGTTTCCCGCCGATACGGTCAACTGATCCCCAGGTTGCGGAGCGCGGCGCAGCTGATCATGGGCAACCTTGCGAGGTCGTCCTCTACCGACAACTTTCTTTACCAGATATCGGTCATTATCCAGTATTCTACAAACTTCATATGGTTCGCTGTATTTAAGGTCAAGCGAGGTTTGGTTTCGAGGATTATTTTTCACCAATATGTAGTCTCCTCTTTGAAAATGATGGATTTTGGTCTTGTGTAGGTTGAAGCGTTGTCTGTCTTGTTCGCTACAACGAATCATTTTCTGTTGCACCTGTTGAGTGAGCGCTTTAATATCAACGGTTTCGTGGTCAATATCCACCAGGTTGAGAAGCTCAGAAGGTACACAGTGCTTTCGTTGTGTAATAAGTGTCAGTGGAGCAACACCTGTGACTCAGTGGGTTGTACAGTTCATTGCCAGCTGAAGTTCCTCGAGTACAGTGTGCCACTGCTCTGCTTCGTAATTTTTAATCATTACCAAAGCATTTTTGAGGGTTGCAACGACTCTTTCAACTTAGCCATTCGCTCGGCTGACTCCTGGAGCGATAGCATGGATATTTATTCCGATGGCGTCACAGTAGTCCTTGAACTCGCCAAGGAACTCTCTTCCTCCATCCACTATTATTTGAACCGGCGCACCAAATAGATGCACAGTGCGTTCTAGAGCGGCCAATGTGCTGTGTGGGTTTTTGTTGGTACTGAAGTACAGTAAAACGTACTTTGAGAAAGCGTCAATGGTGACTATGACGTATTGTTGATCATCTGGAGTGCCCAGCTTCCCTGTTATGTCCATATGAATAACTTGGAAGGCGGCCGTTGGTTTTTGTATGGGGTGTAACTGGGCTTGAATGGCCCCGGATCTTCCTTTAGATGTTCGGCATACAACACAGTTATCCACAAATCTTTCGGATAATGGAACTCATTTTGTTGAACCAATAGGTTTCTCTGATCTTCTGCAGTGTCTTTTCCCAGCCAGGGTGTTTTAGTGCAGTGTGAAATGAGTTTATAATGCTCCATTGAAATGATTTGGGAACGACGGTACTGAGCTGCTGACCGAAGACAGGATCATTGACGTTCCTTTTTTAAAACGTTGTCCTCTAACACATAGTCTTCCACTGGGTTATTGTCACTGAGACTGTCCATTATCGGACGCAGTTCTTCATCCCGTCGCTGTTCAATTTTGAGCCAGTTCAAGTCTCTTGTCATAACATTGACTGCAAGCTCAACTGGATTGCGACAGCGATGAATCCTTGGCAGAAGGTCCTTTCTGTGTTTTGACGCTTTTAATGCGTTGCAATCCGTTATCACGGTGAATTTTCGCCCATATAGATACCGGCGAAAGTGTTTTATGGCTCGTACCACTGCCAGTGTCTCCAACTCGTAGGAGTGGTACCGACTCTCGGCTTCCGTGGTTCTCCTGCTCATAAAGGCAACAGCATGTTGTTGTTTTACACGTTGACTAATTATTGTTGGCTAATTTTTGTATCCGCGTCGATACGGCCATACTGACAGGCGGTGCGCGCTCTGCACCAGCCTTGTTGACTCGTTAACTCTCGCAGACTGCTGTTAATTATGGCTGGCCTGCAAAGAATGAGATATTCTCTGAGTAGTGAGTCTGTAAACAACTTACGTTGCTTTATCTTGTTTGTTACATTAACACAACTGTTATGTAACCTTAGGAGTCTTTTGATTAGTAAACAGTACACAAAGACATCGTGCACTGCCTTATTGATTTAGAATCTGTGGTGTATACGTGTCTACCCACAGTTCCACAAGGCGTCCCCACGGTATCTCAGGGTTCACTTGTGGATGCATCAAGGATCCGTGGCTAGCTCAAGGGTAACACATGGTTAGCTCAGAGGTATCACTCTCCAGACATTTTTGTAGATTACTACAGTACACTAAGACATCTTAAGTGCACTGCCTTATTAATTTAGAATCTGTGGTGTATACGTGTCTACCCATAGTTCCACAAGGCGTCCCCACGGTATCTCATGGTTCACTTGTGGATGCATCAAGGATCCGTGGTTAGCTCAAGGGTAACACATGGTTAGCTCAGAGGTATCACTCTCCAGACATTTTTGTAGATTACAACAGTACACTAAGACATCTTAAGTGCACTGCCTTATTAATTTAGAATCTGTGGTGTATACGTGTCTACCCATAGTTCCACAAGGCGTCCCCACGGTATCTCAGGGTTCACTTGTGGATGCATCAAGGATCCGTGGTTAGCTCAAGGGTAACACATGGTTTAGCTCAGAGGTATCACTCTCCAGACATTTTATTCTTGTAGATTCTAGTTGAAAATATCGTGAAACATAATGAATTTTATACTCGCCGGTTTTAATCCGTTGATGCGTGTTCGTCGTTGTGAGTTATCCGGACTGACTGGCCAGCTTGAGATGTAGATGACACTGAATCGATTGCAGCGTTGTTTTGCAGTGTATCGAGATCATCTCCCGCAGCGATTGGTGTGGACGTCATGTCTGTGGTAATTCCCGTTGTGATGGGCTGCATGGTATTAAAGTTGTTTGCTGGTACTCCTGAAGTGTTCAATGAGGCAGGGCCTATCAGCCTGGTACTGCCCTGCGCTGTTCCAGTCGTGACAGGTTGAACCGAAGTCGATGAGGATGTGGTTGGGACCAGAGCTTGTTCTGATCCCACTTCTGATGACGGAGAAAGCACCTCCGGAGTGTTTTTAAAAAGTGTGACAAACAATTCACACAACAACAATCACAATTGTTGTTTTCATGATGATCACTCATTTTTGGGTCCTCGAAGTAAAACTTCACAAGTACTTTTATAAGCTTCGTATATTCAACGAGCAGCGTAACAACGTCACAAAGAGGTCCGTACTGTACGGCGACTCGAGAGCGACTGAGACGAGCGCCTACAGTGCGGCCGTACTTATAGGACTCGGCGCACGTGCACGAGTTTACAAGTTTGTAGGTAAAGTATTGAAATTACAATCATAACATTAATTTTACATCGTAATCAACTCAAAAATAATCAACTGATGATTTATAAACTATTTTTAGGGCAATCAAATGATTAAACTTAATTATTCTCGACGAACTGTTGTAGTTGCGCCGATATATATAATATATAGATATATGTATATATATAATATATATAATATATAGTTTGTGTCGCCAACGCACTCTTCCCGATGTTAATTACATGTTTTGTTTTTAAAATACATTTTTGTATAACAACGTACCAAGGTACATAATAATACAAGGTTACTGCTAATTAACTGGCGATACGCGACAGGCGTGTTGGGTATCGATAACAAAAACTAAAAAAAATGAAAAAAGAAATTTTTTTTTTAAGTTTTTTTTTCAACTTGTCTTTGAGTTATCAATGAGATAATAAGCGATACACAATACTGTATGGTGCTTAGAATCACTAACAAAACAATAAAAAAGAAGGGTTGGCTATAGCCGTCCGGTACCTGATTTTGATGAAGGTGCGAGTTTAGGGGTATCATTGGGGTCCACCTGAAGCCCTTCCAGCAATTTTTTTTTGCCGGAAACGTAGTTTAAATTAATTATGATTAAATTAAAATTTGATAAAAAAAAGTGAAATGGAACGCAATGTTGAGAAAATGGTACAATATTAAGTTGTCAAATTAAGTTGTCAAACTGAGTTAAACGAAACGTATCGTTATCGTTAAACGTAAGAAAAAAAAAAGGCGCCATTTTGTCTTACTGACAGATGGACTGTCATCCATTCATTCCGTTTCTCTCGTAGTTTCGTGAATGTGTGCTCTCTTGTTTTTCGATTTTTATTACGACTTTGGCTTTTTCCCTGGACTTCCTTCGATTGCGCGACGACTTGAAACTTGGCTTGCTTACCGGATTTGTTTGGATTGCTCTACGACTTGAACTTGGCTTGAAAACTGGCTATCAACATAACTCTGAGACGGACTGGATATGTTATTGTTGTTATATAATACAATGTTAAGTGTACCGCCTTGATAGATTAGGTGTGAAACAAAAAATAGGTTAGGTTAGGTTAGAACATGACAAACAACGCACGAGCCGAGCGAGCGAAGCGAGCGTGCCGCGGCAGCGGCCGGCGAAGTGCCAGAAGCGAACCGCCTTAATAAGTTAGGTGTGAAACAAAAAATAGGTTAGGTTAGGTTAGAACATGACAAACAACGCACGAGCCGAGCGAGCGTGCCGCGGCAGCGGCCGGCGAAGTGCCAGAAGCGAACCGCCTTAATAAGTTAGGTGTGAAACAAAAAATAGGTTAGGCTAGGTTAGAACATGACAAACAACGCACGAGCCGAGCGAGCGAAGCGAGCGTGCCGCGGCAGCGGCCGGCGAAGTGCCAGAAGCGAACCGCCTTAATAAGTTAGGTGTGAAACAAAAAATAGGTTAGGTTAGGTTAGAACATGACAAACAACGCACGAGCCGAGCGAGCGAAGCGAGCGTGCCGCGGCAGCGGCCGGCGAGGTGCCAGAAGCGAACCGCCTTAATAAGTTAGGTGTGAAACAAAAAATAGGTAAAAAATACTGATATAGCCGAAAGTGAGGTTAAGTACTAAAAAAAATATTACTCAAAAACTGAAGGCCTCCGGCGGGGGGGGGGGGGATGCAGGGGGGGCTTCACCCCCTCCCCCTCCCCCCCCTCCGCCCCCCCCTCCCCCCCTCCCCGCGGGTACCGGGCGACTATAGTTTAACCAAAAAGAATAATCACTAAGTAAAAGCATCAGCTGTTTTGAATTAAAGACGCTCGCGCACCCACCCGCTCCGTTGCGATCGCTTAGTGATTGAAACGGCGGCCGCCGCTTGATATCGCTGGTTCGAAGTGCAGCGCGCCGCGGAGCAGCGGCGGCGATGTCGCATGTCAGTGTGCTCCGACGTCCATCCATCTTTTGTTTTAGCTACCTAATCTATCCATGAAATTTCATGTCCATCACTCTCTTGGTAAGCGTTACATCCTATCTGCTCATAACAAGCCAAAGGCAATCCCGACATGTAGGTATCTACCTAACTTATTCATCATTAAACTTCTGTTGTCCCCAATAAATAATCTAATCACACCTTTTGTCAAACGACCACTTTTACACTAAAAATAAAACAATTTTAAAAGCGTGATATTCAAAATGTGGAATAACAATGTTCATTATTCATTACCTACATTGAGCTACGATACACAGGTCAATGATTACCTACCATATTATTATACCATAGGTAATTAAAATCAGCTGCTTTTTGTGGATAGGTAAAATACTTTGTAGGTACTACCTACTCACATAAACTTTCAAGAAAATTGAGTAAATAGTAGGTAACTACTTACTTACCTACCTACCTAATTAATGACAATTAGTTGTACATCACATCTTCACAAGAAAAACTATTCCAGCACGTAACTAGTAGGTATAAGGTGCAAAATGACCTATCGGCGATTCGAACTCAAACATACGAAAAACAGTAAACATGTAAAAACAGTTTCTAGTAAGTTACTAACTTGTGTAAGCATGGATTACATTTCCATACAAAACCACGCATGTTATACCTACTTATTTATTAACTACTATGAACGTATTGATCTTAGTAGGTTCCTACTTACACGCTATCTGCGCACAAGTAACGTAGGTACCTACTCACCTAATAAATTAATAAATAACATAGTAGATCTTTCTACTATGTTAATGACGTTAAAAATACACAAACGTTTAACATATGGTTCAATATGATATTAATGCCCCCAGGCTAGCTACCACCCCTAATTGGAAAATCTATCGCCAAACACCTAACGGTGTGTTCTGGTAGCTATTCTTTAGAGCCAGTAATTCCAGGATGGCTTATAAGCAATAAAGAAAAAAAAATTTACTCGGCGCAAAGCAAGTACATAAAGGTAGATGATACCTACTTTTTAATTAAATCATAATCGTATCAACTTAAATTTTCCACCACTCCACCCAGGCTATGGACTGGCACGCTGCTTTAATTAGGTATCTCGGAAGTCGTGAGGTAAATAACGCGAACAAGACATTACCCGTTGCTAGTTGGTACCTACCTAGGTAGAAAGTAGATTTTGCAATAACAATGAAACCCAACGATCATTGTTCTAAATAAAATCTCTACAGACAAACTCGTACTCTCTAGCTACATACATACCTACTAATATGTAGTATACCTATGCATGTAGCCTTGATGCACCTCGATGTGACGCACAACGGTCGCCAGTGGCGATGTTTTCCGAGCTTGTCCGATCGCGGGAAGCCCGGCGGCGGCGCGCGTAGCGCATCAAAGATGATAAAAAATAATAGGTAACGTAGGTATTAAGCGAATTTGACGGGGAGGGTGCGGGGGTGCGGGTGCGCAGTGCCGCTGACATGGAATCCGACAAATTATTTTGAAATTAGTTGTTATTGCATCGGGATTGCGTATACACGCGAATCATCATGCCGTACCGATATACGGACATACAGTACACCGACATGGTGATGTGTTACGCGGCAAGTGGGTGTATTTTGGACGCTGCACGTGATATGTACCGTCAAATGCACCGATTTGAACCGGTACCAGCGAGAGGAACCATACTGGGGGCCGTTCAGAGGTTGCGGGACTTCGGGGTTTTCCGACGTCCAAATGTCGATGCTGGTCGACCACGTGGTGATGCTAGGCTGGAAGAAGAAATCATAGAGTACTTCGATGATAATCCCATGGCCAGCACCAATGATGCAGCGCAGCAGTTCGGGGTCAGCCAGTACTTCGCGTGGCAATTAGTGCGCGAAAGCGGTAAACATCCTTACCATTTCAGGAGGGTCCAAGAACTGCTTACTACTGATTTTACGCCAAGGTTGGAGTTCTGCAATTGGCTGGTGGAAGAGCCACGGAACATACTGTGGACCGATGAGTCCACATTTTCCAGGGTTGGCATCTTCAACCAGCATAATGCACATTGGTGGGCCAGCAAAAATCCACACGTCACAATGGCAGACCATTTCCAGCATCGGTTTTCTGTCAATGTCTGGGCTGGCCTGCTGAACAATGTGGTTCTTGGGCCAGTTTTCCTGCAGCGACTCAACGGTGCTTCTTACTTGAGCATGCTTCAGGACGACGTCGAACAACTGTTAGAGGAGGTCCCACTGCGTAACGTAGTGAATCTCTTTTATCAGCATGACGGGGCACCAGCTCATTACTGTCGGGCAGTGCGCGAATACCTCGACAGAACATACCCTGGTAGATGGGTTGGACGCGCTGGCCCTGTTGCTTGGCCTGCTCGATCGCCGGATCTAACTCCGATGGACTTTTATGTGTGGGGAAGGGTAAAAGACCTTGTTTATCAAAACCAAATGGACACAATACGTAGTGCGGATGAACTAAAAACGCGGATAATTAGTGCATTTGATGCGATAAGAAGTGATCAGAGTGCTGTGCGGAATGTTCAGGAGGACATATTTCGTCGTGCGAACCTGTGCATTCAGCAGAATGGTATGCACTTCGAACATTTAATGTGAGTACGTACCTACTTCTAGTGTATGTAGAAACATTTTCAGTGTAAATAGTAGTAAGTGTAAATAGGCTGATTGATTCAATTATTGTAAATACCTACGTGTGATTCAAATTTTTAAACACGCCACGTTGTTCTAAGTGCCAATAATCAGTCGTTTATTTCGTGGATACGGAAACTTGACTTTATTGGTAGGTACGTAGCTAGCGAGTTCGATTTTTAACCGACCCCCAAAAAGAAGGAGGTTCTTTGTTCGTAGGTATGTTTTTTTTGTGTATGTTCATCGATATTTTTGCCAATTGTGAACCGATTTCAATAAATACTTTTTTAGTTCGAAAAAGTGTACACCCGGCGTGGTCTCATTTAAATTTCATCAAAATCGGTCAAGTAGGTTTTGAGTTACACTCCAATAACTAAAAAGTGTAGGTACCTACGCCTAACTTGATTTGTTTGTTGACAGTAAATTACAATCGGTCCCGTAAGTAGCGAGGGTCACTGAAAAGGGAGTTTTTTTTAAATTAGACTTCAACATTAAAAAAGATTTAAAAGACTTGTCGAAGTTTGTGCCATGCTCACAATATTGTGAGAATAGGTACTTTTGAACTATCATGATAGGTACCGACTTCAAGAAGTTATTTTACACTTTGTAGTGTTGACGTCGTCGGTTCCATTTTTGGTAAAAAATAATTGTATGTAGAAGTTTTATTTAGAACAATCATCTTTGGTACAGAAAACGTTTCCCTTGGGTTTCATTGTTATTGCAAAATCTACTTACCTACCTAGTACCTACCCTACAGGTAATGTCTTGTTCGCGTTATTTACCACAGAAAAAATACTTACAGCAGCGTGCCAGTCCATAGCCTGGGTGAAGTGTGGTGGAAAATTTGAGTTGATACGATTATGATTTTAGTCAAGTATGTTGGTATCAATCAAGCCCGATTGTAAAATTCTCTAAATTAAGGTAGTCCTTATTATGTCCGTGTTTAAACTCAAATTCGTACAAAAAATTAGACGGCATGTAATTTGATGCTCACTAACTAAAGTCAATAAGGCCTACAATCGAATAGTACAATTTTTTTTTTAATTGTTATACTAATGGTGAAGTGAATTTGATTATTAGTGTAAAACATCATAATATCTACCAAAAATTAGAAATGTTTTAAAATTTTGTCAAAACCGCATCGGGCTCATTGTCTACCTTTATGAACGCGCCATCATGTTTTTTTGACAGCTACCGGAACACACCGTTAAGTGTTTGGCGATAGATATTCATTTCTAATTGAAAGTAGTAGCTAGCCAGGCGGGCATTAAAATCAAATTGAACCATATGTTAAATGTTTGTGTATTTTTAACGTTACCTACCAATTTTTTCATTCGATTGAGTTCGAATCGTTGACTATCGTGCCGATAGGTAAATGAACCTTAGACTACGTGGTTTTCTTGTGAAGATGTGATGATATACCTACTAGGTAGTAATTGACATTAATTAGGTACCTACCTACTACTTAGGTACCTATCTTGAAAATTAATCTTAACAAATTGGTGTGAGTACCTACAAAGTATTCTACCTATCCACAAAAATTACCTATGGTATTAAAATCAGCTGCTTACCTATGGTAGGTAATCATTGACCTGTGAATCGTAACTCAATGTAGGTAATGAATAATGAACATTATTATTCCAAATTTTGAATGAAATTTTTTTTCATTTTTTTTAGTTTTTGTTATCGATACCCATCACGCCTGTCGCGTATCGCCAGTTAATTAGCAGTAACCTTGTATACTCGTAGGAACAAATTGTCCTTTGTCGCCGAATGTCGCGATTCTTCTCGGACGTTGAGTATCGTTGCTGGCTTGCTGAGGTTCGTGAGATCATGACTATGACTATGAGTTGCGACTGAAAATCAGTGACTAAGGATTGTCCTTAGTCGTATGCTGAGTCGGGACCCATATTCATGACACGCACAGCATCACGCTGTTTTTCATACGTGTCTTCTTGTTTATAATATATGTGTAAGTATTTTGTTTTTTTATTTTTATTATTTCATATGTCTGTAATGTGATGTTGTGTGTGTCTTGAATAAATGCGTTTTCTTTCTTTCTTTCTAAACATACATTTCTGCAAGGATACAGTTATAAAATCAACAAGGAGTATTTACTAGCGCACACATTCTAATTATTTTGAAAACTCCATTGTGTGTCGAACGCAAAAAAGCTTCAATAAACACTTTAGCTCAATTGACTTGTTTAATAGTAAAAAACAAATCTTCAGACACTCTGTTATTAACATATTAAATAATGGATGTTTATAAGAACCTACTCGTACCTACAACTGGATAAAGGGATGGTTTAATTTTGGGACCGCTAACACCTTATCCTTGTTTATTCTTATTAACTGTATTATATTAACACTCAATTAAAGATTAACTTAATTATTATTTATAATATTATTATACACATATTATTATAAGTATACTATTTGTTGACCCTCATACACACATGCAACAAACACACATACTGCACGCACACATAGTGCACGCACACTGTGGTTATTGTCGCCTGTACACATGTCGGATACCCACTTTTTGCTCAACAGATGTATATATTTTTGTAAATGTAACACTTACATTTTCTGCTCTCTATTACGTTTTTATTTTTATATAAAGTAAATCCATAATTGGATGTGAGACTTATCAATAAGTTAATTTAATTATGCTTAAGATCTGTGGATTTTGTGAACTTAAATAAATGAATAAAATAATTTTTTTTTTAAATTTAAACTTACTTACCTACATTAATTTTAATTAATTATCAATTCAGTTTGATCAAACTGAACATAAATGTACCGCAATATGTGATGTGTACATATTACAGTAGCAGTGCTTTTGTAACATCAATCAATCAATCAATCAAATCATTTATTCACAAGAATGTTGTACAGATACAGCAGATGACGCTTTAAATATATGTCCATATCATTCTACCATAACAATGGTGTGTAAAGTTTTTAGACTTATACTAAGTTTTCAAAATACAAATAGGTACAGTTTTAAAAGTTATCATCTATCAAAATACAAAATGTCAAAACCATCATCAACCTAAAGGTTACAACCATTGCATAAAATTAAGTGATTTTTGCCATTCGATTTATACCATTGTTTATACCTACTTAGGTATACTGTTTTTTTTCGATAATGGTACTTTCAATAAACATATTGCTACACCTGAAGGTAGAGAGTAGTACAATTTCTAGGGTCGGAGCCTAAAAAAGCACTGGATTTTCCATTGGGCACTAAACTCTCAAATACGGCACTAAACACGTCAAAAAAGCATTAGATCTCCTCTTTTTATATATATAATACCATTGGATCTAGGATGCTTAAAGCACTAAAGTGGCAGCACTGTTCGAGTCAGTTCGGCGGTTTGACACCTACGTTTGAGCGACATTTACCTCGTTCACCATGTCCCTAGACGCGGTAATCTATACAGATACATTTTATTACCTAAAAATGGAATCAACTGCAACACCAAAAAGTGTTGTTGAAATCGGTACCATGATAGTTCAAAAGTAGGTAGGTACCTATTAACACAATATTGTGCACATGGTACCGACTTCGACAAATTATTTTACACTTTTTGGTGTTGAGTCGGTTCCATTTTTAGGTAAAAAAAATGTTTGCACCGCTTTTAGTGACCCGATACTTACGGGATCGATTGTCAATGATGATAGGTAGGTATATATCATCAATAAAAATGTTTTAAAAGCACATTTCAGTTTTTGGAGTGTACCTAACTCAAAAACAGCTTTACTTACCGAATTTGATGAAAAAAAAATTATAATAATTTTGAGATTCGGTCCACAAATGGAGGAGAAATCGGCTAACATAAACTTAAAAAATACATACACACGAACATATAACCTCCCTTTTTGAAGTTGGTTAATAAAATTGAAGTATCTGTATTTGTAATTCCAAATTACCAGCTTTTCACGAAATGCATTTTGATAGTATTAGATTAGTAAAGTACGGTAGGTATTGACATAATAAAACAATTTTTAATATATTTGTGTGTATGACTGTCCGTTTATTCTGGCTAATCTCTGAAACTGCACCGATTATAACGTGACTTTCACTGGCAGATAGCTGTAGCTCTACCATGAGTTGGCAACGTAAAACGTCATCGATAGCCGATACTCGCTAGCGTCTACACGATCGTCGATTGCGAGCTGATTTAATTGGCACCATGAGTCTTTAAAAAGGTGCTTTCGACAATTCGATACTCGTTAGCGGGTCTCGTGTCGATTTGGTTATTTCTTTATGTTGGCATTATCTAAGAACTAGCTTCACACGTATTATTTTGTCTTTTTCTATCAACGTACGTAAGAAGGAGAGCGTATGACGTCAATATAAACCAACAAAACAAAATAAGCTTAATTTACTTATTACTTACTGTGAACTCCATTACCTTCGAATTTATATTCATTATACGTACGTAGCTGACAGCTCCTCTTTCGACTGGTATTTGCGGAGAAGAAGACAAAGAGAAAATTGTATGAAGAAGATATTTATTTTGTTTTGTAACAAGTACATACAATAAATAGTATATTAAAACCAGTTAAAAGTGTTTCTTTTTAAATCAAGAAATAGCGAAAATGAACCCATCCAAATGTTTTTATGCTGGTGGAGTTCATGGAACTAGTAAGTACTAGTAACTTAGCCCGAATTAGTTTATTGATCAATTTTCTTACATTATTTCTACAATGATCTCTACTGTACTGTTGCTTTCTAATCATACACGACGACGATGTGAAAAATGAAGTAACAGGGATTATTGTATTGTGATTCTCTCTCAGGCATACTAACCATACATAACCTCTATACGTACTTGTGTAAAAACATAATAATAACGTTAATTCCTGCAATAACATAGGCCTTAGCCTTCGCTTCTTAATCTGGGAGATAAAGTAAACCTATTATAATAGTCATCACCTATATGAGTTACTTACATGTATTTTGTTTTAAAATTATGTTCCTTGTAAACTTAATACTTATACTTTACAGGAAATGGAGACCTTAGCAAGCCTGCTAATGGACCACTAGAGCTACTGGTACCACATCCTTTTCAAGCCGCAGGAGGACCCAGCCTCACAATCGAAACTAGCAAAGCAGGCATTTGTGAAAGCTGACAATGAACGGCAGGTTTTCCAGCAAGATGCAGAGACAGCTTGATTTGAGGGACGGAGTTAGGAGAAAAACTAACTGATGTTATTGGAAAACGATAATTGTGTTGAAGTTGGCCTTCCTCAAATGTTTCCACAACTAGGTACCTATACATATTAGTTGTAATTAGATAATTAGTAATAGATGATTAGTAAACAATAAAACAAGTAAACTCATACTCATATTGTATTAAATAGGTACATGACGAGCCACCATGTTACTCTACCTTCCTAGCTAGACCCTACCTTCGAACAGAGGGTTGCCAGGTGTGATCCCCGGCAATCACAGACATATTTGGCCCGGAACTTAATGACACAGGGGAATTCTAATGGGGGGTATGAGTGTGAATGTTATTATGATCCTAGTTTTAAAAACAACCATAGTAAATTACCTATCTGATATTATTGTAAATAAAAAGCAGATAAATCATTTCTATACATGTTTGTAGCTTTTTAAATATAATCATTGTACCTGAATGATGTGATAGTAAAGATTAAGTTGATATATGATTCCTATACATTTTAAGGTAGGTGAAATAAAAGACATACATACTACATAAGTAAGACTAATGTTTTGGTGAGTAGGCCATGATGTGGGCCACTCAGTTTTTTTCTGAACTATTCTGTAAGTTGTATGTTGAAATAAAATGTTTTGAATACAAATAAAGATGTTATTTATTATCACTAAATATTATTACTTATTCTCCAAGCTAATTGATCATGCAATGTCCTATACACTATTGGTTCACTGCAATTATTGCTTTCATCACCACTTCTCCACATTCATACGAGTAGGATTCTATGAAAGAAAGAAATTTTGTTAGTGTGCACATGAATTTGTGAGTAAAAGATATTGCAGAGACCATAAGGAATATTTTTGCTAGAGAAACATGACTACATAGATAGATATTTGAAGCATGTTTTAAAAACCTCCATACAGCTAACTTACTCAAACTGAAATGTTGAACAATAATAATTTTCCTAGCAGTAAAACTTCAGGCAAAAAAAGACTATTGTTTTATTGCTATTTAGTGATTCGCTTGTGCATATACTAAACTAAATTTCTCTAAACTATGGTAGTTTTTATTATGTTAATACTAAAATCCACATTCATGTTACACTTACAATTATAATTATAAACATAACTATTTAAATATGGGTAGTTTTACATCAGTTAGAATGGTTTAGAGAGCACGAACTTACATGATGGTTAAATTTGCACTAAACATATCCACAATTAAACAGAAATGGCAAATTTAAGTATTGTCACTTGCAAACAATATATGAATTTGGACATAAACATGAATAGATTATAATTAACAGAACAGATGATAATTTACTAAAAACAGATTTTAGTTTGCTAATTTAGTTTGGTGTTCTTAACAAGCGAATTACTACCAATGACCTGGATAACTTCCTGCCATAATATTAGTGCTCATCTTTTAAGCTTGGTGTAAATATTTCAAAATGTCTTCCATCAACACATCCAATTACCCTTGGGATCATAAATTTACTATTAAATCAAAGTGTCAGAAAACAGAGTGTCTGATAAAAATAGTCAATAGAAATTTCATTATATATAAAAAATATAGGTAGTAAGCTACCGTTGTTTTATAACATTCCTATCCTCTTTTGTGTTTGGAAACTTGATGATTGTATTTAAGATGTTTAGGTAGGTACATGGTTTACTCTAAGCAACAGTGATTTCTTCTATTTAGATACACTGATCTCTTATTCTTATTCGTTTTGGGAGTGATGAGGCCTGCACTGACGTCCCGCTTGGGGTGTTATGTGCATTCCACCCTGCCAACATTTGCTCAAGCCAGCCTAACTTCTTCACATAGAGGAGTAAGGCCTTGGGGCGCTGGCACAACTGTTGCAATGTAGTTTGACATGTTGTATAAACAATCGTCGATGATGCTGATGATGCATCATGCGTTCTGGAGTAGACCTCCAGTAATCCTGTTTTTGCTCTAATATCTTCCGTAGCCCTGCAGTGCAGCAACACAGTCTGCACACTCTTGTCCTTCTGCAGACAGTCTCCAGATAGTGGGCTGTCCGTAGCTCTGATCTTGTGCAACTGGTAATTTAGATTACTGTGAGCAGTGATAATTCCCACCATTAGGCGAAGGTCCTGACGTTGTAATCATAGTAATTTGTTTGTAGTATTTTTGTTTAGGATTGGAAACATGGATTTCGCATGTTTACAGTCCTTCCTGTCATCCCAACAGTTTTGGTGTTTTCTTACTGTGTAGCTACTCAGGAGATTCTGCACACTGATCTCCTCGGAGTATTAATTATTCTGACACTGCCTCCTGGGAAAAATGATTTGCAGCTTCAAGTACTTTTTGGGTGGTCCCCGTGCTGTGCATAGAACAGCAATGCAAATAAAACCTGTAATGCAAAGATAAAAAAGTAGTATACCTATCTGGGTTTATAATAAAATAATAATAAATAGCCTGTAGTTTTATTTGTAAGTTATTAGCATAACCTCAAATATGTAAAAAATAAATATGTTTACAGCTTACCTTAGACCCTAGTGAGACTCTTTGTGATGGTATTAAATCTGTTGAATCCACAATAAATGTCTTCAAAAGCATACACAGGTAAGATGATTTTAGAAAGTCTTTAAAGCTTTCTTCACTAAGGTTTAGTGGACATCCAACTTGTTTTCTCATTTCGGCTTGAAATTGGGAATTCTCGTTGGTGATCTCCATTTTCAGCTGCTGTCACCATATTCAAAGCCAAATAAATTATTCCTGCCAATTTTATCGTAATACAAATAAAATTATTTGATTATGTAAGTATTTTGAATTGAAACTCGATAGGTTATTTTCCCTTTCACACGATTCCACACCTCAAAATTCTCGTGAGTGGCGTAGTCGCTAACGTCTATCGAAATTTTCGAAGGCGATTGTCAAAATAATGACTTATGGTACCGTTTGAGTGAAAATCCAAGCAAATCGCGTATCGACATCGATTGTCGCTATCGACTCACGATTCGTTTTCGAAGCGACTGTTAATAAAATAAACTTGTGGTGCCGATTTTAGTTCTACAAGTGACCGCAAGGTGGCACTGTTCTTTTTTCATACAAATTTTCGTCGACAGTCGCTAGCGAGCATCGATTGGTGTCAATATTGTCAACTCATGGTAGAGCTACTGATGTTATAAGAGCGTCCTACGACCGGATGATTATAGAAGGACTACCTAGGTATTGGACGATAGTAATATAATAATTGGTAACCTAAACAAAAAGATAAAAGACGTACTCTGCTAACACCATGTATGCGCCAGAGCCGGAAGGAAACCAGCTCACAGATTGCCTAATAGTTACTTCACACCGGGTGCGCGACGCGAGATCGCGAGATCCGCTCCGTCAGGACGGGATAGGACACAGAATAAACAACAGTTAGTGCATACACCACAGGATGATAGGGTGACGCACGCATGTGCCGCGCAAGGGCGGTGCGGGCGGTGCGCGCGCAGGCAAGGCAGTCGCCACGCGCCCGTCCCGCCAACATGGCGTGCGTCCCTCAAGGACACATCTGACCCAACAACCCCGTATCATAGCCACCAGCTGTCACACAAAAATAATAATCACAAAACCGCGCGAGTGCCCGTGAATTTATACAGTGCAATAGTGAATACAGTGAGTGTTTACAAAGGAATACCGGCGTACACCACGACTGCCTCATCAAGGTATGTGCGAAACAATAACAATGATTTTGTTTCTTTTATCCGAACGTGATATTGGTTTGAGAATTAAACATCGAGGATGTGGAGCCAATTCACATGTGATTTGATTAAATGAATGTGACCCGGTTGGAAGAAGGATCTCGACATCTTGACCTATCCTACGCTACGTAGCCTAGGTATCTCCTACCTACCTTCGATCTGATCTTATCTTATGGGATTGTTGATTTAATAACTAGGTAGGTACTTATCATCATTTTCACCATCACTCTCCATCAAAATGAATTTGTATCTGTTTAAGTCCTGTAAGTTACCTACCTAATCAGGCGCCTATAACTAGGCTATTAATTATCTAGTAGGTACCTACCTATTCGATCACTATAGCACAGTAAGTGTTTTCTATTAATACTGAAATCCACATTCGTGTAAAACTTATAATTTCAATCTATTGAAATGTGTTAGCTTTAGATCAGTTTAGAGAGCACGAAGTTGCATGACGACTAACACTCGTATTTATAGTAAGCTCAAAGACGTACATAACTATGGGCTATGCTGGGGGTTTCTCAAGGTAGGTACCTAATCGAATCGGAAACGAGGAGATCCGTAGAAGAACTAAAGTCACCAACATAGGTACCCCAAAGGATAAACCAGTTGAAGTGGCAAGGCACATAGCGAGAAGAACAAAATGATCGATGGGGCCGGAAGGTTCTGGAGTGAACCCCACGGACCGGCAAGCACAGCGTAGGCTTTCCACCAACACGGTGGTTAGACGAGATGATCTGATAAAGATCGCAGGATGAAGTTGGTTGCATCTGCACATTTTGGAAAATTATGTGGCCTGTGTACAGCAGTGGACGTTCTATGAAGATGATGACCTATTACTGTTGCAGGTCATTGTGATAAATTCAACAGGAAGGTACTTTGTAAGCATTTTATTGATACCAAAAACTACATTGTAACTTACAATTAACACAAAACACAATATAATAAAATCAATTTCAATAATTACACACAACACAAAAGCACACAGTGCTGTAGGTGTAACAAGTTAGTTACCTATATTGTGATTATGGGATACAAATATATAAGCTTTGTCAATGTAACTAACAGTACGGTCCCAATTGAGCCATAATCGCTATTAGCGCGATAACAGTCGGTCCCTTTCACCGTGAGCGTGATTACGATAGCCCACGCTACGTCATCGATGACGTCTTAACTGCCGCCATATTGACGATTACATGTACCATGCTCTACACCATAATCGTCGTGAGCGTTCTGTCAAAAGTGACAGGTGTTTGTTTATTTCTACAATGTATTTACTGGTGTCCCTTGTTTTTGATGTAAAAGTAGGTCCATCCATTCCATTATTTCTTTTTAATCCACACACCACATAGTTAACCTTCACACTATGCACGATATTTTTATGAATTTGTTTTTCGCGCGCAAATGGTTCGTTATTGCTACAACTCTGGTCCGAATTAACAACACGCTTACAGTGCCATGAGCTGTCAAAATCGCGATATTTGTCTCGGACCAGCTTTGGTAGACGATAGCACTGTGAGCAAAATTATCGCAAAACGGACCACGGTCTAAGCTAAGCCAGCCCTACCTATAGGTAGGTAGACATACTACCCTATGGCACAGAATAAATAATAGTAGATGGGTACCTAGGTATGCACTACGATTAGGTATGTACTCGTAGTACCCACCTAGTTAGTTGTAGCGGTAAGACTTTTGCAGACTCCGTCGTTAAAACGTTATTTTATATATGACATTAGTTTAAACTACGGTATAAACTCGGACTATTTTTAGTCCACGTTAGATAATAAGACGGTTGTGGATTGAACCTGAATAGCACTGAACTCTTATGGGCAAGGATGGCGCTTAACATCAGCCGAGCGACTTGCTCGTCTCGTGGCCAATTGAAATAAAAAAATACTATAGGTCGGTAGGTATATAAATACCACCTAACTACTATTATGACAGTAGTAGCATATGGCATAGGTAAAACCAAAACAGTAAATTCTGTTTAAGTTTTAATACAATTTTCCTTAACTAACAATAGAGGTAAATTAAATGAAACATATTTTAAGTATAGTGTCTCATATTTGAGTAGGTATAATATTCACCTATGTACATGTACTTACAACTACCTTGTTCGGCTTAACTTTCCTTTAACGTCCGTCGAGGTGGGGTTGATTTTAATTTTACAGAAAGGTTACGTTATCATAAGCACACACGCCAAGTTTCAACCTGCGGAGACGCGTAGTTTTTGTGAAAAATATATTGATAATCAATTATTTTTGAAATCTTTACGTCAATAGGTACCTACCACAAATCATATAGAATTGTGCCGCGGCAGCGGCCGGCGAATATTTTTTTTCTCAGAATTATAAATTTACAAACCTCGAAAAGGAGGGGCGGGGAAGTCCGCAGTTTTTCCTTTGAAGGGGGGTAGTACCCCCCCTCTCCCCTCTCAATTCTACGGACGTCGGTTATATTTCATTACAATCCGCTAACGACGATCCGTGTGAGACTCCACGACGCGGCGACGTTGAGGTTCGAATCCCAACCGAGGATGCACTTTTTTTCTCTCTATAATTGCAAAGTTTGGTCTCGCTACGCAAAAGTTAGTACTTTAAAAGCTATACAATAAAAAATCGCTTCTAAAGCGCTTTGCAGACGACGGGGCGGGCCGGGGCGGTCAATTTTGCCGCGAACGATAGCGCAAAGGGAATCCTATACTACCAAAGCACACGGAGGGCAAAAAAGACCGCGCCGCCGCGCCGCCCGCCAGTGTCCGACGGGCGGTATACCCGTAGCTACGTAGAGGCGAGGGCAGCTGCGGGAATCGGCGGGCAGACGCGGTCTTTATTTCTTCGCGGTCAAAAAGACCGCCCGCCCCGTCGTCTGCATAGCGCCTAATTGAACATCACAAATATATTCTGTTCACAGTGTTATTTTAAAATGTATAGTCTGGGAATTCAGGTGCCATTGTTGGATAATTTACCTACTTATTATGCTGGCTGCTTACTTACTTCTGTTCTCCAAAAAAATCGGTTGTTTCACCACACGTTTGGAACCAGATACATATAAGCATGTTATACCTAGAATATCATACATAACAGAATACTGACATAGCTCAGCCTGCTGTATAAAGTTTACTGTCCCATTATGCCTGATATTTCGTTCATCCCACCCTGCTGTATAAAATTTACTGTCCCTGATATCTTTCATCTCAACCTGTTGTATAAAAGTTACTCTCCCGTTCTGCCTGATATTTTGTTCATCTCAGCCTGCTGTATAAAAGTTACTCTCCCGTTCTGCCTGATATTTTGTTCATCTCAGCCTGCTGTATAAAAGTTACTCTCCCGTTCTGCCTGATATTTTGTTCATCTCAGCCTGCTGTATAAAAGTTACTCTCCCGTTCTGCCTGATATTTTGTTCATCTCAGCCTGCTGTATAAAAGTTACTCTCCCGTTCTGCCTGATATTTTGTTCATCTCAGCCTGCTGTATAAAAGTTACTCTCCCGTTCTGCCTGATATTTTGTTCATCTCAGCCTGCTGTATAAAAGTTACTCTCCCGTTCTGCCTGATATTTTGTTCATCTCAGCCTGCTGTATAAAAGTTACTCTCCCGTTCTGCCTGATATTTTGTTCATCTCAGCCTGCTGTATAAAAGTTACTCTCCCGTTCTGCCTGATATTTTGTTCATCTCAGCCTGCTGTATAAAAGTTACTCTCCCGTTCTGCCTGATATTTTGTTCATCTCAGCCTGCTGTATAAAATGTGTAGTCTCCCATTGTGCCTGATATATAATAATAATAAAATACATAGAATGAAAAGTACGTGCTTCTCAGATATAGTGTGTCGTAGTCATAAATAATTGTTACAGAAGTCCAACGCTTTATACAAAGGACGCGAATATTGTCACAGGCAGCCACGAGGTTTTCGTATCCTGCAAAACTGAAAAAACACAAGCTATCGCTTCAAAATGTCAGCTTCATTTTATACCATAACTGGTTGTCTAATTAGACGCACAAATTATAATTTACGCTGCGCTTACTATGTTGTCGGTCCTAACGGAATCTATTCACAGCTTGCTCCATGTCGTGATCCGAGCTAGTCTACCGAGGAATAATCTTCCTACAGATAAGGCGCCTGCATGATTGGAATACCTAAAAGGCACACTACAAATTACTACTATCCATTTATTCGATTTTCTAGAGGACCTTGCAGTCCGAAAGGCATCACGGTCATCTTGGGATTCTTAAGTCTTGAATGTGAATTATAAATATGGCTTGAAAGCATTTTATACTTCTCGAAATGATATCGATAATTTTCATCTTTGCGAATTGTTTTTGTAGTCGTCGTCAGCGGAATTGGTGTTGTAAAGATACTTGCAGAATATTATCTAAATCAGCAAGAGCTAAATTAGGTTGCGATGTTTGTAGTTCGGATTCTAATTGCACACTCAAGTTTCCGATTTGACCTAAGCGTATGCAACTGACAATACCTATGGACTTTATACTTTATAAAATAATAAACAAAAATCTACCTAACAAATGGAACCGAGTTCAACACTAAAAAGTACAAATTTTTAACCTTTATTAGTGACCCTTGCTACTTACGGGATTGATTGTCATTCATCGTCAATTACGATATCATCAAGATAGGCGAAACACTTTTCAGTTATTGGAGTGTAACTCAAAAACCGCACGGAAATCACTAGCTTTCAAATATAAAAAAAAACATCAAAATAGGTTCGCCCAGTCGAAAGAAACAAAAAAACAGTCGAATTGAGAACCTCCACCTCATTTAAAAAAAAAAAACAACGTGAAGTTTCGCTGGTGGGATATTCATTAAACTTACGCCATAAATGAGTCTAAATTTATTTATGGGGGGTTATGCTCAATCAAAGAACTATAACGGTCCTTGCAAAAAGTATTGTGGCACTGGTATACGAGTATCTATCGTGGGGTTTTAAGAGTTAACTGCATGAGTTAATATATTTTGGAACGCGAGAGGCATATTTTTAATAATGATTAAATATAAATATATAATAATATCATATAATAATATAATAATAATGTATCATTTACATAAAAGAAACGTCCTACAAAGCAAAACGGCGGCGTAGTATCATATAACCCATAACTTAGAGTTGCCAAAACGCATTTTAACATTGTAAATTGTCTTTTCACAAGTGTATTTTTAAAAATAAAAAATACCGTGTTCTGAGTGATTTAAAGAGATCACACATTCTTCGTCAATGAGCGTTTTGGTTCTGCACAACATCACATCACAAACATAAACAATCCAAACACTACGAACTCCTTCGTTTTTATTGTCATAAAATGTCTGACGAATTAAACATCTTCCCATAATCAACGACCTTACAATATCGCTTACGATTCGTGTGTGGCCAATTGTTTCACACGTCCATGTTATTGTAAACTCGCTAATCCTATTAATATTATAAACGTGAAAGTTTGTATGTATGGATGTATGGATGTTTGTTACTCTTTCACGCACAAACGGGGGGGCTAATGTTGATGAAATTTGGTATGGGGGTAGATGAGGCGCTGGATTAACACATAGGATACTTTTCATCATCATCATCATCATCATCCATCACCACGCGGGTGAAACCGCGGGGCGCAGCTAGTTATTGTATATATCTCGATGAAAGTGTATTTAACTTTACCTTCCCCGTTGACGTTATGCTCCATGAATGTTACGTGTTTTATTGGCAATGTGTGTAATCACCAATCAACAAGTACTACGTACTACGGAGAGGTAGGTACCTCTCCGTTTTGTTGGTAGCCTACCTACGCAACAGAAAACAATGACATTTAAAAACTGCCAAACCCGACCGCTCTGCCGGCACTCACGTAATAATTGCCGGCAAGCGTCTTCCGCCCCCACCCACCGCCTCCTCCCAATTTTATCGTCTATTTATTGCGAAGACGTTCTACTTACTCGGGGCCGCGCGGTCTAAGTACTTTGCCTAAACCAAAAAGTACTAAAGTAACTAGTAAAGTACGTGTACATAACGCATATTATATAAAGGAACCACATAATTTTATTGCACCACTTTTTATATTTTCGAGGTTATACATCACTGAATTATGCTATTTAAACGTAACTTCCTTACTTCATAGACGTGATAGGAGTATGGATATACGAGTAAGGTATGCCGTATGGGCAATGAGTATTAATGCAACTTTCATATTTTGTATCACCCGGGTCGAAATCATGGTTGCCTGGATAAAATAGCTCTGAGCGACGGGACCACCCATGGTAACACTTTTGAGCTTTTCATTGTTTTGTAACTATTTTTATTTACAATATTATCCTTTTCCTGTTTTGTTATAATTATTTTGTACTGTGATGTTGCGACAAAGAGTTTTTCTATGTTTCTATCTATCTTATGTATCTAATAAATCGTTCCAAATACTGCGTGGTCCAAAGGAACTATTCGTACAAAGGTCCATCCAGAAATTTAAATTATATTTGATTTAAATTGCACACCGTTGAATTGTCGTTTGGTGTGTCTTTTTGTAGATACCTGAAGACAAAATTCAAACAGGCGTGTTTCCGCACACGCTACACAGACAAAAATGTGTCTACGAACTTACCGCGACGTCACGTGACTTTTCTTCTTACACAGGTAAAGTCAACGCCATACATTTTGAAGTTGTCGTTTGGCGTTAACGATAACAGAAACATCTTTTGTCTAGGCCTGCTGGTCTGCCTGATCGTACCTCTATCCAAACAAAATACTTACGTCACTCCGTAACAAGATTCTAATCTTACCAACTTGATCAAATCTAGGACCACCAGCGAAGGTCCGACGACGCAATCCGAGCCTCATAATTGCACTGTTTATGCTCCTTAAGGCGATCTACACTTTGTTTTATCTGCATTTAACTCCCATTACGTAGATTATGTTAGTAGATAATTTCAATACATCACGTCCTGTTAAATTAGGTTAATTGACTTCTGACCATGAACTTTAATTATGGTGTTTGTTAACCCTTGATGACGTTACCCTTTATGCTGTCATTGAGTCTTGAGATGTTGCAATTCTTAGAATATTTTTTTAAAAACATAACTAGCTGGTGCCCGCGACTCGTCTGCGCAGGATTAGTACTTCAAGTAGGTAATGCTATCCAAGGCCATATCTATATTTTTACCAAAAGGTCATAAAATAGTTACATGAGTAAATTTAAGTTCTTAGTGAATCAATCAAACACTAATAATAAAATACAGTACCTACGTATAATATAAAATTAATCACCATGGCAAAAAAATTGTCATTATATTTCATTACCCTTGACGGTTTTTGTGTTACATTTCAGTACCCCGTTGACGGTCGCCGAGCACGTCGAGTGTGTCGAGCTGTCAAAAAGATAGCGTGCTTTTGACTAAGCTATCAGAAACTGACACAAACTTTACAGAACTGTCATTATTACGAACTTGACGTAGTCCGAGATCTTGTTATTTTTCTATGCTGTGCCCAGAAGTGATACGCTTTTTCACCCGCGTGGTGATGGATGATGAATATAATGATAAAAAGTATCCTATGTGTTAATCCAGTGCCTCATCTACCTACATACCAAATTTCATCAAAATTGGCCCAGCCGTTCGAGTGTGAAAGAGTAACAAAGATCCACACATCCATACATCCATACTCACAAACTTTCGCGATTATAATATTACAAGGATATGAAAAGCGGCAAAGCTCGATAAGGAAGCTGCACTGAGACTTAAGTAAATCCTACTTATATACGCGGGACATTTATAGGCCTGGCTGAATGCCAGTACGCACGAGAACTGCTTACAGAAGGACCAGGAGCGTTGATTCTCACAGACTTATTAGGCATTTGACAGTTCCAAACAGAATTGCAGATCTTGAGAGTGTAATTTTCATAACCAAAATAATTTACAGTTGAAAATGATTCACCGTGGAGTGAATCAGGACTTGTTTTACATTTTTGCAAACATTGAATCATTTCCGTTGATAAACCACTGCTGGTCATCCACCTTGATATCTTTTATCTTTGGAATACAATCTCCTTTACTTATATGAATTGATCCACACGGATGACATAAAAGCCGCATACTAACCATACTGAGAATTGCAATAGATTCACTTCTAATTTGGTTTATGAGAAACTAGCTGCTCTCTGCGGTTTCAGCCGCGCGGTGATGGATGCTGATGATGATGATGAATCTTATATAGCCTATGTTACTCAGGGTGAATGTAGCTTTCCAATGGTGAAAGAATTTTTAAAATCGGGCCAGTACTTTTTGAGCCAATTCGTTACAAACATACATGCAAATCTTTCCTCTTTATAACATTAGTACAGATAACATCCTAACAACCCCAATCAACCCAACTGAGAAATCTATATATACAGGAATGATGCTATTGTAAACTACATTGTTATTTTTTCAGTGTATTTTTCGGAAAAAATTAGTAGTAGTAACGGAAGTTAATTGATCGCTGAAATGATGGTGATCTGAGGTTTCCTATTCTAATCAAAATTCTATTGTCAAAATAAATGGTGTCTGGTTATTTGAATGGTAGTAATTGATCTCAGATCAAATCTTGATATAGGTAGGTACATATACTTAAATATATTTATTTTGCATTCCCTATCGATCATAAAATAAACTGAAGTATCGCAGCATCTCTCTATACGCGTTCTTCATCTCAATCATGAATGGACGTATTTCTAACCAAAAATCGAATTCCTACATCGTCTAACCCCTCGTTTTACAAAGCTGAATACTATTTTATACTAAACTTATAGAATACTTGTCAAAACATAATATTTAGGTAGAGTGAGAGAAAACGTGAGATCATAGCGTGTAGATAACGGGAAGTTCACAAATAATAATTTATCCAATAAGTTTCACCCAAGTGTATGTACACGTATACGAGTGTGAACAATAAACGAAAACATTGCATGAAACTTTTTTTTTACCTAAAAATAGATGTTTTCACCATTTTTAGTGACTCTTGCTTATTACGGGATCGATTGTCATTCACCGTCAATGATGTTACTATCAAAATAGGCAAAACACATTTCAGTTATTGGAGTGTAACTCAAAAACTGCTTGACCTAATTTGATGAATTTTAAATAGAACCATCTCGGAAGTATACTCTACCAAACAAAAAAAGAATTTTGAGAATCGGTCCACAAATGGGGGAGAAATCGGTAAACATACACAAAATAAAATACATAGGTATATATAACCTCCTCCTTTTTTGAAGTCGGTTAAAACCCAAAACGTAAACTGTTTAGACATCGATAGCAATGACAGAATATACAGTATTTACTCCACTCTAACTTTTGAGCATATCGTCGACTATCTATCGTCAAATTAAAATTTCTTTCACAGTGTGTGTCCGGGTATTATCGATGGAGACCACACCGCACGCCCGTGAACTTCACCGTCGCGTTCCCCCATAAAATGGAATACTTTATCGCGGCACGGGCCGGTTCGCGAGGTCTTTGAACCTCCCAAATTCCCCTCAGATGTTATACTTTCTATATTTAGAACTGCACATTTGGTCTCGGGGTGGCGGATGTTTGCTTAAAAATCTATAGCTTCACTGCTACGCGTTACGTTTGCACATGTTGTTTGCTAGTACGGGAATTGTACTTTGGTTTGATTGTGGTATGCTAAGAGTACTGCTTAGGTACGAATTACAATTGATTTGTCGTTGTGTAGCTTATTAAATACTAGGTACTACTCTATTATAAAATTATTTACAAGAAATAGTACGAAAGCTTTTTGAAATTTGACAGACCCATGACATACGTTTACTACTACATATAAAGACTGACATATTAGCAAGTCTAAAGGAAGTACAGACCTAGATTTACTTAGCATTGTGAGTAAGTTTATATATCTTGAACTAGCTACTACCCCCGACTTCGTCCGCGGATATCGTGTCTATCCAAATCTGTATTGCTGTTTCAGCGCAAAGAAGTAACAAACAAAAAGTTACATTTTCTTTCTCGCTGTTTCTAATAAATAAATATACCCGCGATGAATAAGGTTATTATTACGATCGCTTGGGTACTATACCCGATGAATCAGGTACTATTAGTAATAGACAATATTACTCTCCTGGGTATAAACAAGAAAGAAAATAATTTATTTATGATATTAGCAATGTACAAAATATATTACAAAAGAGTGAAAGACATAATTATGAAATATTGCTTAACATCATAAATTGGTTTCCAACTCAGCATATGCTGGTTTAATATAAAACCAACGCTGGTCTTCCGTTGGAACCATCTTATGACGTCATGGAGGACCAATGATACAACAGCCGTACACATTAATATTAAAATACAACTGCAGTGAAAATAGTAGTAATAATAATACAAAAATAAATATAACTATATACCTATATAAGTTAAATTTGGCCGCAAAAGTCAGTGAATAACAATTAGAATATTAAATGTAACAGAAATATCACTGTAACAAATATGAGTACTTATAATTAATATGTTACGTAGGTAACATAATTAAATACATAATTATCCCAGAAGCGACATTTGAGTTACATAAGTTTGTACATGTGAATAAAGAAACTAACTACTATCTGGAACTTAGTAGGTAAGTATTTAACACTACAACAAATTTAAACCTATCGGTTAATATCATGGCAGTTACCACGAAGAAGGTTTTATATTTTTTATATAATTAATTTTATTACTTACATTAAAATTAATCATTCATATACCGTGAAAATTAAAAGAAAACATTTATGAATAAAACTGACTTATATTTACGTCTCTGGGACGCAAAGGGTTAAAATACGTGAAACAGTTTCATCGCAATGAAGTAGTAACCTACAAACACTTACTCACAAACTTTCGCGCATTTAGTGTGACTACCATTCTTGGCTCACTTGCAATTTTTCGTCGAAATTAGACAATTTTCCTTATCAAATGAAATTAGTGGAAGTAGTGGTAAGTATATTTGAAAACATCAATGCAATAAAGCTATTTAAAACATTATAGACAAGCAAAACGATCAAGCTTATCAACCGGCCTGTAAATAGAATTGCAATAATAAATCCTTAATGCAATTGCCCGCGCCTTTGCTAAAGATGTCCATGTCTAGTTTTTGCAGCAACATCTTTCTTTCGCCATTGTATTGAATTATCGGGATTCCTTTCAACTCGATATCTTTTTATTCGATGTATACTGGGGGCCGATCCCACTAATAAAATTGCAATCGAACCGTAGCTGAACGGTGACTTTTAATACGTCTTCTTATACTGCTATTGAAAAAAAAATATACCACCATTTTTAGTGACCTTGCTACTTACGAGATCGATTGTCAATGATGAGATCATCAATTTAGGCCTAACACTTTTCAGTTTTGGAGTGTATCTCAAAAACTGCTTGACTGAATTTGATGAAATTTAAATGGGACCATCACGGAAGTTCACTCTACCAAACAATAAATACATTTTGAGAATCGGTCCTCAAATGGGGGAGAAATCGGCTAATACACATAAAACAAGTGCAATTTGAAATATTTAATACAGACTTCCAATCTATTACTTTGGTAAAAATCAGTTATTGGAGTGTAAATCAAAAACTACTGGACCGAATTTGATGAAATTTAAATAGGACCACACGGGAAGCACCACCATAGCTGTTTTTATCAATTTATGCAATTATAATTATTTAACCAATGCCATCTAGAGGCGAGTTGCTGAACTAAAGAGACAAGCGTGATATTTCAAAAAGTCATTATAAGTTCTGCTATTCATCGATAGATGCCAAATCAACTTATGCAATTATAATTATTAACCAATGCCATCTAGCGGCGAGTTGCTGAACTAAAGAGACAAGCGTGATATTTCAAAAAGTCATTAAAAGTTCTGCTTTTCATCGATAGATGGAGTCGGAGTGTTAGGTTATTTTCGTTACGGAATTTCTGGATTCAGTCTCCACGCTCAAGGCCCGCGATAGAAGCTACGCAATAGCTTAAAATAATTTTGAGAATCGGTACCCTATCGTAAGTTATGAGGTAACAAACATAAAAAAAATAAAAAATTATACAGTCGAATTGAGTACCTCCTCCTTTTTTTGGAAGTCGTAAGAAAATACATACACACGAAGATACAACGTCCCCCTTTTTTGAAGTCGGTTAAAACAATCAAGCTGCAGAAAAGACCTTAGATTAAGTGTAAGGTCGTTGAGCTGCAGTCACTTTTCTATTGACGCAAGCGATCGATCTATACTTTACATTCTGGGAACAAGATAGATCATTAACGTGACGCTAACTTATATTCGTATAGTAGTAGTAGTGTTTAATGTATAATTAATATATAGTAAGTAGTGTTTAATGTATAATTAATATATAGTGGTGTTTAATGTATATTTATTATATATAGTAGTGTTTAATGTATATTTATTATATATAGTGGTGTTTAATGTATAATTAATATATAGTGGTGTTTAATGTATAATTAATATATAGTAGTGCTTAATGTATAATTAATATATAGTAGTGTTTAAGATGTCGTTACATTACAATTTGTGTATAGAAATAGTAGAATGGCTTTTTGGGTAATTACATTGAAGACAACCGGAGTTTTGCAGTTGCAACGGGATTATATTGTTGAAATAGTAGAATTAGCCTCCTGGACATGAATTTCTTTAGCGTGAGACTAGATACTTCGTGAGGGAAATAGAAACGACTGGATTAATTGAAGTATTCGATAATTACTCCTATTCAAGGCACGATCGGGTGGGGTGTTATAGGTAATAACTCCGAAATCTATGGTAGATATATTAAATGGCTTATGGGATCTAGTGCGATCTGTATAGTAGTTATAGTCGAGTCAGGTTTTGTCCCGGCCCGGCGTTTTGAAGTGATAATAGCCTAGCCGTGCGAGCTTTGATCTCATGATAAACTTGTCGATAAACTGATATTTTTCAGCTATCTTACCTTGTGTCTTGTATGGATCTAGCTGCGATAGCTATATCGCGGACTGTCTTTTACCGATAATTTCACAAATCCATGCACGCACCACAGGGATAACAGGGGTCGGTTGTCGATAGACAGCCACGGAATCGATCTCCACCTTGGGCATGAGCTTTCGATGAAGGTAATATCGTGATGAAGTCCACAGCAGCATGGTGGTAGGGCACTTCTAGTTTCCACCTGGCTAGATACGACCATTAAGTTTGAAAATCTGTTGGTAAGCATCGAACAGTGTGTTCTGGTAGCTGTCCTTGAGAGCTACGAGTTATTCTAGGTCTAGTGTGATGCCACCTTCGACGGCATCATCACAGATTATCAAGTGATAAAGATAGATAGATATCCTCAGAAAAATCTGATCGATATCGTTAGTGTTGTGTGTCGGGACAATGAATTTTTATAACAACTGTTGGGGGTATATAAAAAAATATCTCCATACTTCAACACAATGACAATTGACAACCGCCTCTTCAGTCCGCTCGTGACCACGATTAATGCAACTTGATCGAAACGTCGAGGTAAATAAGTACTATTACTAACGCAATTAAGCCCCGTTAATATAATATAAATATGTGTTCCCATCGCGAAAGTTTAAAAATTACTATAGATAGATAGATAGATAGATAGTGGTCAAACATTTGCCTATCAAGTGTAACATATTTTAATCATCTTTATAGGTATGTATTGTATCTCTATATGTATTGTAGGTATTAAACGTGAAGCTCTGCAGCATATAAACATTCCCGAACATGTTTACACTCTTTCAGTTAATAAGAAGAAAGAAAGAAAGAAAACATATTTATTCATGACATACACGCAACATAACATTCCAATCGTATGCATGTTAATTATGTGTGTAGGTATATTATACCTACACACATAATTAACATGTATACTGTTCTATGGTAAAAGCAGCTTTGCGTGTTTTATTGTTTCGTCTTTCACATTCGTTACAAAAATTGTGATCGAGTAACACGTCTCTACACCTATCTTGCCTCTTTTTTTTAAAAGGCAAATTGCTAGTGCGACGGCTGCGTATCAGTCTGAATAGCAAGAGAAAATTTCAAAATTCATCAAACCATTGCCTAAGCCTTAAGATAATTAATGAAAATGTAAAAAAACTTAAATTGATTTTTTATATATTGTTTTTTTTTTATTTTGTCACCTAGGAACGTATCCCCTATAATTCCATATAAATTACCATTCCGTATTTACGGTTTCTGTATTCGCGGAATATTATGGAACATATACCCCGCGAATAAGGAGCTTTTACTGTACTAGGTAATCACTAAAACAATAAATACAGTGCAAAGTAATGAAGTACTACATACTTTTCACTTAAATAAACAAACGCCTGATCGTCAGTGATCTATGCCATACCCAACGCATACAATTTTCAGAAATAAAAAGAAACCCAACCTAAAACAAAATACCAATAATATCTACCATAGTCAATGAACACAACTGGTATATGCACTTACATAATCTACGTCACGGCCGCCATAGTGACGCTAAAGGAGCACTAGGTTTTTAGAAACCATAAAGGAGTCTGGATGACTTATTGTTTCTCCCCCTCCCTCGGGGACGGGGTAATGTAAAACGCGACAGTATCTCGTTATAGTGCCACCAACTTATCTGTTCAGGTGGGCAAAATTGGAACTACAGTACCTATACATCTATTCAATTACCTACTGACTTTCGCGTTTCGTATAGTATTAGTAGGATTATAATTGCAGACTTTGCATATTAAAAAGTGGCTTGAAAGACTGCCCTATGTACATATATGTAGGTAGCCTATGTATTCTCTTTTTTCTTGGTGAATTTCTTAGGTTGCAATACCAAATTCTACACTAGCGACGCAATCAACTGAACAGATAAGATGGTGGGACTGTACAACATCGACAGACGGATCAGCTTACATTGCATGGATCCATCGTTTATCATATTCAATGTATAAAAAAATGTGCCGACACAACGATATATTCTGGCAGTTCTTTTAACAATCGTAACTTATTAACTGATTGAATAGCTGTTCCTAGAATAGTTGTCGGTAATGAACACGGGAAGTGAAAAATATATAAATGGAGGAAATCCAATTATACTGGCTGCGCATCGTGGTTTCACCAGCGTGGTGATGGATGATGATGATGAAAGTAGCCGATGTATTATTCTAGTAGTTCTTCATCTATTCATCAAGTTTCATGAAAATCCGTTCAGCCGTTCTGGCCTTATTGAGTAACAAATATCCATCCCCCTAAATTTTCGCATAAATTGACCGTGACTTTCATCTGTCCGTATGTTTATTAGGTTGTTCGTTGGTCTTTCTGTACAGGTCGCATTTTTCAACCAATTTTGATGAAACTTGGTATGTATGTTCTACTATATTTTTTTTTATTTACTGTGATTGTCCTGTCATAATCATAATCAACCCATTTTGTTCCCACTGCTGGGACTCGACTGCATTCCTCTCAGAGAGAGGAGTTGGGCCATAATCCACCACGCAGGCCCAGTGCGTCTTGGGGGATAGGTTAGCGGCCAACCCATGTCGAAGTTTTCAGGCCGCCCGGACCGGAAGGCCTTCGACATAGCCTAACAACTGTTGTCCTAAGACAAACAACTGGGACCGACGGCTTAACGTGCCCTCCGAAGCATGGAAGCGCTCAGTTGAATAATGCCACTAGCGGTCACCCATCCAAGTCCTGACCGCAGCAAGTGTTACTTACTTGTTCATCCTGACCTACCTGAGGTACCTGACTAAAGAGGAATTTCGAATATGAGCATAAGTGGTTTCCGAAATAATGGGTTATGAAGTACTGCAAAAAGTGGTGCTAATAAGACTTTTTGCTCGTGAGATCGACTGTTCAGTTCGCAGAACTACACTTATGATATTAGTAGGAAGTAGGATATATTAAGACTTAAGGGGATTGCATAGTTAGTACTTGTCCATACTAAAAGAAAAAACTCTTTTCTACCTGTAAACATTGTCCGATTTCTGTGATATTTTTTTTCATACAATCAATATATTGTTTGCTATGCCCGTACGTTTTGATTTTTTAACTGTTTTTAAGTTTTAAAAAAAATATATTACTTTAAAATACTGAAACACTCAAAACGTACGGGCGTAACAAACAATGTGACGATTGCAAGAAAAAAATTTACTGAAATCGGACAATGCTAAGAGGTAGAAAAGAGTATTTTCTTTTAGTGTAAACAAGTACTTGCTATGCAATCCTCATAAGTCCTACATGTGGATGCAGGCAGTACATCAGTAGAATAAAATGTCTTCGGATACTGTTGCGCCCGTATAAGGTCACATGTCTACAATACCAAACTAATAAGCTCCTAAACAGATTTTACCTAAAATCTGTGTTGATTGCATTGTTTGAAACTCACGTTCTGGCGCGTACTTATTCAAGACTATATGAGTGATTATGATTTCATTCAAATTGTTCAATCTATTCACGTCTGCTGCGCGTCCGGTGTTAGTTTCCGGTATTTGGTATCCAAAGACCAAAATTTTGCAAATGCGCTCCTTTTTCGGGTCCAACCGAAATATAACGTGTGTTAATGGCATGATTTCTATAATATGTACGTGCGTTTGAATAGAACAAAATAATAATCAATATGACGCATATAATATATCAGAGTTCTATTACCGGAGTAAAATAAAAATTATAATTATTACTTTTATTAAAAACATGTAATGTATGATATAAAATAAACACTTGGCTAATTAATAGATAGCTTATTCAAAGTTTTAAAAATAAAAAAAATATACTTATATGAAATTAATTTTACAAAACAAAAACACGTTCTAAATCACCAGTGCGTGGAACGGTTCCTAGAACACTGGCCGCATTGCCTCGTTGAATTGTCAGGCTCAAACTTTGGACAAAGTACACACCTGCTCTTAGATCCCCTGAGGCAAGGACAAGTAAAAACTAATTATAAATATTTATTATATTTATTTATATTATTTAATTATTTTTATTATACTTATTTATTAGTACTAATCGCTTGTTAACATTAGTTCTAGGATATGTTCTAGTGCTCTGTCACGAAGTACCTGTTTTCGGTTGCTCTACCATGAGATGGCAACATAAATATCATGTCATCTTTTTTTTTTTTTTTAGAACGGACTAATGCTGTTTGCCTCTACCGGCATTTACAGCGTCACCGGACGGTTGTCATGTCATCTATAGTTGAGACATATATATAGTTTACTCTATGGTTGAGACTCGATCTCGCCTACCTATGAAGCTTGTGATTCGCGTACTCGCTATCAATTTTAGTTCTACAATTGACCGCCAGGTGGCACTGTTAATACATTTTTTGCGGCAGTCGATACCGAGCATCGATTGGTGTCAATGTTTTAAACTCATGGAAGACCAACGGGCAACTATCCGTGAGAGCATTCTAGGTCTAGTGCGACACCACTTTCAACCGCATCATCAGTCACCATAAAGTGAGATAGTAGTCCAAACACTAGTATATAAGTAACATAAAACAACTTTTTGTTAAAAAAATTAAATCGACTGGTATCCGATGTTAAATACGATTAAAAAAACGGTCACTACTTGATAAAATTAAGATCTAAAAGATCTAAATCAAGATTTTTGTATGGAATAGATTGGCAAACGAGCAAGCGGTTCATCTAACGGTAAGTTATACCGTCGCCCACGGACATCCGCAATACCAGAGGTCTCGAGGATGCGTTACCGACCTTTGAGGAAGGATGATAGGAAGACATAGAAGGGGTGAGGGTGTAGGGGGAGGGGGAAGTAAAGGTAGAACAGGGAAGGGGGAACGGGTACTCCGGAACCTCCCATAAACAAACGAAACGCAATAGCAAGCTATGTTAATTCACGTCGGTGTTATGTGGGAGTGTGGTACTTCTCCGGTCGTGACGGCCCTTTCGGCTGTGGGGTTGCAGCGTGGCACTACCACAAATAACTAACTTGAATTTACCACATGAGAAGCACCAGGTTTCAAAAAAAACATCCAAATCGGTTCAGAAAAAAAGGAAAAAAGTAAAGAAAGAAAAAGCTTCAAGTTACCAAAATGCTAACTCATATTTTGCACAAAAAAATTGCATAGCTATTCAACGTGGACATGCAGCCAGAATTCTGGGCACTTTTCCTTCAACAAATGGTTTAATTTTTTTAAATTGTTTTTTAATCTTTGTCCATTACTTTGTCCTTTGGAAACCTTAGGATGGAATGTATATCCCCTCACCAGTCGATTGTCAATATAACAATGAAATTTCTATTGTGTCTGGGTCGATCGACTGATGAAGTAATATTTAAAATTCATTGACATAGGCGCGTTTTTAAAACATAAGTAAACATGGATAAAAAAATTATGAAATAACACAAAAAAGTCGAATTTACAACCTGTGTCTTTTTAGGAAATCGGTTGAAAACATCCAGTACCAGGAGCCCATAGCTATACTGTAACAGCAAAGTACGATGTATGTATTTAGTATTCTAAATCATAACACCCAGTCATAATCTCGATCCTATTGTACTATGCAGCTGCTATCGACCGGCGCGCCTCACAAAACATTTCTGCCGAGCCGACTGAAGCCTATAAATGTTTATGAAGCACATGGAAGTACTAGACATGCCGCAGCTGGTAGCGTTTCCACCCCATACGACAATACAAAGGTTTTAAAACATTGATTTATGTACGGTCTATTTAAACACCAGCCCACGTATATTTCTAAGGGGCTGAACAGACAGTCATCCTGTTTTCATTAGAGATATAATGTAATTATAGATATGTATACTAGCGACTGCCCGAGACTTCGTTCGCGTATAAGGGTCGGCCTCGCCATAACCTCCCATCTTTTCTTGATTTTTCATCCGACTTCCAAAAAAAGGAGGTACTCAATTCGCCTGTATGTTTTTTTATATGTGTTACCTCGCAACTTTTGACTGGGTGAACCGATTCTCAAAATTCTTTTTTTTTTTTTCATTGAAAGCTGATGCTTCCCGTGTGGTCCCATATAAATTTCATCAAATTCGGTCCAGTAGTTTTTGATTTAGGTACACTCCAATAACTGAATAGAATGGAAGTCGGTATTAAATTTTTCAAATTGTACTTGTCTTTCATAAGAGCCTTCTCCTGACAATAATTAACATAACAAAAAGAATTAGCAAAATTATTCCACCGTTGACGCTTGACGCGATGACCAAGGGAAATAGAGATTATTTTGTGTATTTTGTTTTATTTCGTCATAAGGGTCTGATCAGACAGAGAGCGTTCAGTTGCTTTCGAATTCCGCTGTTAAACGTTCCACGCGGTACCAATACTGTCACCATGTTTTTGACGTTAGTTTTTTATCGGAAGACTAGTTATTTTGTGGCCATTACCAGCACGAACGCTGACGAAAGGAAACGACGGAAAAGGAAAAGTTGGGGAATTTCATACAATTTTTCTATCATACTTATATGCTTATGTAAAGATAAGAATTATAACTTTATTATTTACGGGTGACAAATGATTGCTTCAATAAACTGTTTAACAAAATTATACATGACATAAGTAGTTAAACAAGATACTAACTGGAGGAAAGCCATTTCAGCAAAAGAAAGATGGTGGTATGTTTGAGGTAAATTAGTTTCGTCCATAAACATACGAGTATACATAAATGAATAGTCATTAATTATTTCAATTGACTGGAGCTATATTTCGTATATATAGTAAATAATGTTACTATATCTAGTTTAATTTAGATATATACATAATTACATAAAAATGGATGAATATTTACTATATTATAAATTTAAAAAAAAAACAGTCTAAAATAGAACCAGTCGCCTTATTGTCTTGAACTTGAATGAGAATGAAATGTCACTTCATTCTCATTCCCATTGATGGTTCCAGCCAATGAGCTTGCAGGATTTCACCCAGAGTGGGATTAAAATGTCAAAATGAAGCCCATTCCCATTCTGCGTAAAGAAAGACAATAAAGCCGCTGCTCCTATTATGAAGTCGGCTGTCGGTTATAAATCAGGCCAAATGGCCTATCCCATATCTCAGCAATGGACACAATATTAATAAAACGATAATGATTTCCTATTCGTATTGAAGATGACAACGGTAAACCATTAAGATTTGAAACGGACTTCTTTTCTTGCTGGAACAAACTTGGCACATAAAGGAGTACGTGTATACTTACACTGAAATAGGCATAGCGCATTCTAAACCGTAGAAATGACTAACGCTTACTCACAGATCCTAATCTAAGTATATCTGTCCTCTTTTTATTGTTTTTTTGCAATAAGTATTCGTAATGCATGAAGAGTTAAGTGTTGGCATAATGAGAGGTTACCACTTTGTTCATTACTTACTTTGCATACAAATAAACCTAGCATAAAACCAATCACACACACATACATAAGACAAACTATTCCCTGCGAATTTTTAACCCGTTAACTCGAGATTAGCCATATTTGGCCAATAATACAATAGATTTCGCAGAAATCAACCTATTTTTCCAGGAACTGCATCGTGTGTGGTTAAATGACATAGTTCTATCGGATACTAATATTATAGGTAAAGAGGAAAGATTAATATTTTTGTATGTTGTAATAAATAAACTCAAAAACTACTAAACCGATTTCGAAAAATCTTTCACGATTAGAATGCTAAATTATACCTGTCAGCGACGCATCTACTGAAATAAACACTTAAAACTTGTAAGCAAGGCGCGAGCGAGACAAAGCATTACGAGTGAGTGAAATAGCGATATGGCCCTCGTTCGCCCCTTGAAAATGTTAACTTGAAATTTAATTGTTATATCTTGAAATATCTTAAGTGCAATTCGATAGTATAGGTTAAGAGGAGTTTAGAACTCCAAACTATGTTAATCTAGGTCTCTTAGTAACGATAGTATGACGTTTTTAAGATTGTTAAGAATTTTTATGAATATTGGTTTTTTACGGGAAATATATGAGACCTAGATATAGGGAAAAATAGCCAAAAGATAGGTAATTAGGTAGGGAATAATATAAAATAAAAACATTTTACATAGACTCGATAGCATAGGCAGGGGAAAATATTTTCCATTGTTTTATTACCCGAAAAATAGGTTTTCAAAGAGATAATGGCTTGTATCTCTATGGTTTAGGCAGGATATAGCTTAAGTTATATGTTGTAAGATAGGGCGCATCACGCCGAATCTAACCATGTAAGAAACTTAGTAATATGATGAGGAATAATAAAGTTATGGGGTAAAAACCAGACAATCCAAAGTAAACGTTAGGCGAAAAAAGATCAAGTTTCACGGCACGCTTAGGGGCTCTCTGTAAGGTAATTCATCGAGGTAGCTAAGCGATTAAGAAATTAGGCGATTTTGCAGTGAAAATCGGATACCTACTCGCAAATAGGAAGCTCTCTCTCAACTCAAGACTCAAGGAATACTAGGAAGCTAAGAAGCCAGGAATACTTGGAAGCTAAGAAGCCAGGAATACTTGGAAGCTAGGAAGCTAGGAATACTAGGAAGCATTATAGGAAGAGCCGGGGAAATTTCGTTGTTTCTTTGGACGGTCTGGGCCCCTTCAATTCGAAGAGAAGGCAGCCGTATTATTTAACCCCCCCGGCATCCTCGGACCCCGCAGGTCCAGGCATCACTCTTCGACACTACAACACGCACACCACGAGACGGGTGCACCAGCGCGCGCATAGGGCGAGACAGAGACGGAGCAATCACCTCTCTCCCTCGCACTCTTGATCTCGCTCAGCGCAACTACCGCCCGTCAAACAGCGGTTAGCACGCGGCTTCGCCGGGAGCGCGGAGGCGTGGGGCGCCGCAACAGCTGGTCCTTCGAGCCGGATATACCAGTGCGTGAACTACGCGGCGTTTCGAAGAGTGAAAAGGACGCATACACATCGGAAGTATGCCGGTTACAAGGAGTAACAAAGGAAGCGGTCGGCGGGAACCAACGCCGACAACAGAAGAGTCGAGTGGTGCTACGGGTGAATCGGGAGGAACGTCGGGTACCACAACGGAGGGAACATATCCGTCGGGGACGTCGTACGAGACCACGACGACCGGTACTGTCATCAAGGAAGGCGCTCCTGCTGAGAACAAGGAAGACCCGAAGCACAAGAGCATTGAGAGGAGGTCAAAGGATCCGCATAGGCCTGCATCAATAGTTTCTGAAAGCAGAAACAGGAAGAAGGAATTGGAAGCTCGCGCTGAGTTGGCTGAACTGGAGCTGAAGGAGGCACGAGCAGCAGCTGCATTGGCGAGGACGCGCCTGGAATTACTGCAGCTGGAAGACAATGATTCCGTAATACAGGAACCAGTGGATCGGGAAGTGAACGTCCAGAAGTGGGTGGCTGACACCGTGGAAAGGATGTCCGGGGAGGGGCGTCCAACGGAAGGCAAGTCCGGGGAGGGGCTTACCAAGGGTGAAACAGTCAAGCACGAAGATCGTTCGAATACGACCACTGGAGGGACGAGAGAACTGGCCGAAGCTATCATGAAGGCAATAAGTGCGTCATCGAGAAGCGCAACAGTTCCGGGATACATGAGTGAACTACCCTTCTACGATGGAAGCAACGGTGAATGGCTCGCCTTCAAAACGGTGTACGAGGATAGTGCAGCCAGTTTCTCTTCAGTGCAAAATATGGCGAGGCTGAGAAAATCCATTAAGGGAACAGCACGGGAGGCGGTGAAGAGCCTCTTGTATTCGGAGTGTGCGCCGGAGGAAGTGATGGAAACACTTCGACGACGCTTTGGAAGACCGGATGCATTGGTGTTGGCCGAAATGGAGAAGCTAAGGGGCCTGCCGAAAATGAGCGAAAGTGCGCGGGACGTGTGCGTGTTTGCTAGCCAAGTAAACAATGTGGTGGCAACCGTGAAGGGTTTGAAGAAACCGCAATATCTTCAGTCGCCCGAAATGTTGAAGATCATTGTGGATAAAATGCCAGCAGTACTTCGATACAGGTGGTTCGACTACACTGCTGCGGTGGAAGACGTGGATCTGATACATCTGGGAAAATTTCTGAATCGTGAAGCGGACCGATGCGGACCATACGCAATGCAAGAAAGTGCAACTAAGAAACAATACACGAGGAGGGAAACCGCGCACGCCGCGAGTGAGCAGGAAAGAGGATCCTGCCCACACTGTCAAGGGAGTCACAGACTCGTTGAATGTAAGAAGTTCCTGGACGCATCGACGAAGCAGCGGTGGGATATCGCATTGAAAACAAAAGTGTGTTTCAAGTGTCTTCAAGGTCGTCACAGGAAAGAAGAGTTCAAGAAGCCAGCTTGCAAGGAATGTAAGAGGTGGCATCATCACCTGTTACACGAAACGAAGCACGTAGAACAGTCATCTAAAATGGAAAGTGAAGTGACAAATAACGTTCTTCAAGTGAACACTACGAGAGCCAAGAAGGCGTATTTGAAAATGGTACCCGTGGAATTATACGGGCCGAAAGGAAGTGCCAGGGTCTTGGCGCTATTGGATGAAGGGTCAACGGTCACCATGCTGAACTCGTCAGTGGCTGACCAAATTGGATTAAAAGGACCCAAGGAAGCCCTCACTCTGGAAACGGTGGGAGGAAAAACCATCACAACGAGGGATTCGATGAAAGTGGATTTGAGGATTAAAGGGATCCATCAAGACAGGAAAAGGCTCATCACTGGGGCACGCACAATCGACAATCTACACCTTACGCCTCAGATGGTGGACAAAAGGAAGATCGAGGAGCTACCACATCTCAGTAAAATGGCCGACCAGTTGTATTACGAAGAAGAATCGCCGGAGCTTTTGATTGGCCAAGACAATTGGGAGTTGATCGTATCACGAGGAACACGCAAAGGGAGGAAGAATCAGCCCGTCGCATCACTCACGTACCTAGGGTGGGTACTCCATGGATCCGACTCGGGGGCAAACAAACCGGTCAACTTCCTCACCTGCGCGCACATCTCCACCCGAGAAGACGACTTGGACAAGCTCATCAGGGAACACTTTTCCGTAGAATCATTGGGAGTGCAACCACGCCGGCCAAGCACGGATGCTGAGGGGAAAGCAATCGAAATACTGAAGAAAACCACTCGAAGGCTGGATAACGGGCGCTTCGAGGTTGGACTACTTTGGAAGAATGAAAAGGAAACGATGCCAGAGAATTACAAGTCTGCAGAGTGCCGACTGAGGGGCATCGAAAAGAAGCTGGATAAAGACGTGGGCTTCAAAGAAGAATATAAGAAACAAGTCGAAAATTTGTTGGAAAATGGTTACGCAGAGGAAGCGCCACAAGAATCACTGTCGTCGAGGAAATGGTATCTGCCTCACTTTGCCGTCACGCATCCTACGAAGAAGAAGAGGAGATTGGTGTTCGACGCAGCCGCAAAGTTCGCAGGGAAGAGCTTGAACGACGCACTCCTATCAGGGCCAGACCTACTTCAGTCCCTGTTTGGAGTATTACTACGGTTCCGGCAACATCCCGTGGCATTGGTGGCGGACATCAAAGAAATGTTTCTCCAAGTTAAAATAAAAGAAGAGGATCGTGACAGCCTAAGGTTCCTATGGAGAGGAGATCGACGTACAGGAAAACCGAAAGAGTATCGAATGACGTCAGTGATATTCGGTGCAGCTTGTTCTCCAAGCGCTGCGATCTATGTGAAGAACCGAAACGCTGAAGACTTCAGAGAGCAACACCCTGAAGCGGTTCAAGCCATAGAAAGGAACCATTATATGGACGACTACTTACACAGTTTCCAAACGGAGAAAGAAGCCACGAAAATCGCCAGCGAAGTGGATACCATCCATAGAAGAGCAGGCTTCGAGCTCAGAGGATGGGCATCCAACCGATCGACGGTACTGAAGAAAATAGCTCATGAAAATGAAATGAACAAGGAAGTTGAGCTAGGATCGAAAGAAGAAAAGACATTGGGCCTAAGGTGGTTCACTCAAGAGGACGAAATGGGATTTCGCACCACTCTGAGAAATGTTCAAGAAGTAGTTGAGCAAGGCAAGACGCCAACGAAGAGGGAAGTCACGAGTGCCGTGATGTCAACCTTTGACCCTATGGGGCTGGCATCACCCGTGCTCATACAGGGAAAAAGACTTCTGCAAAATATATGGAGGAGCGGGGTCGGATGGGACGATGAAGTTACGCCAGAAAATGAAGAACAATGGAAAAGATACCTGACGAACCTGCAATTGTTGAAGGACCTTCGAATTCCAAGGTGCATCGGACACTCCAGGCACGAGGGGGAGATACACGTCTTCACGGATTCAAGCGAGACGGCTTATTCCTGTGCCGTGTACTGGAGACAAAGGAACGACGAAGGCCTCTACGACGTCACGTTACTAGCGGGAAAGGCGAGGGTCACTCCATTGAAGCCGGTGTCCATGCCGCGGCTAGAACTCCAAGCCGCGCTACTGGGGACTCGGATGGCGCACTCTATCGGGGAAGAATTGGATGTCAAAGTGACTAAGAAGACATACTGGACGGATTCGAGCACAGTATTGTCATGGATCAAGTCGGATCCAAGGACATTCAAGCCTTTCGTAGCCCACCGACTTGCCGAGATTGAAGATACCTCCAAACCACACGAATGGAGATGGATATCGACGAAGGACAACCCTGCTGACGACGCGACGAGAGACGTCCCTAACGAGTTCAATGGAAAACATAGATGGTTCACTGGTCCAGCGTTCCTGAAGGAAGATGAAGGATGCTGGCCCAAACCTCGCAATTTCAAGGCGGAACCAACAGGGGAAGAGAAAGAAACGTCAATCGTCACAGTAACGAAGGTCGTCAACCGGTTCAGCACTCCAGATCCAACGAGGTATTCTAGTTGGAATCGTTTGCTGCGGGCCACGGCGAGGGTACTTCAATTCATCGACATGTGTAAACGGAAAACTCAACGAGTGAACATTTCAAGACGACACGAGAGGGCGGATCCGACGTGGGGAAAATATAAGAAAAAGGAAAAGGAGAAGTCAATACGATACGAAGTGAAAGAGACAAGAAGACTTCTACCTATCGAAGACAGCCACATGAAGATGGCAGAGAAAATTCTGCTCAGAAGGAGCCAAGAGGAGAGCTTCAAGGAGGAAATTTCATCATTAGAGAAGATGAAACCGATGAACAGATCCAGCAAATTAAGTAAAATCGACGTAACCATGGAAGACGGTTTAATACGCGTCAGGGGAAGAATCGACGCTGTGAAAGGACTGGTCTCGACTTTCAAACGTCCAGTCGTGCTAGACAGCAAACATCAGGTTACGAGACTTCTCATCGCGCACTACCACACTGTCTTCAACCACGGAAATCACGCGACGGTCATGAACGAAGTGAGGCAGCGGTACTGGGTCCTGGGGCTTCGATCTGCGGTACGAGCGACAGCACATCAATGCCAGTGGTGCAAGTTACACAGGAGTGCACCACAACGACCACCAGTGGGAGACCTGCCGGAAGAAAGACTACGCTACGGGGAGCCAGCCTTTACAAGCTCCGCCGTAGACTACTTCGGTCCCATGATCGTCACGGTAGGACGACGTCACGAGAAGAGGTGGGGAGCCTTATTCACGTGTCTAACGACCAGGGCTGTCCACATAGAACTTGCTGCATCTCTTTCCTCGAGCTCGATGATCCTGGCGTTGAGAAGAATGGCTGCAAGAAGAGGAATGCCGAAATCAATGTTTAGCGACAACGGCACAAACTTCGTGGGGGCCAACAAAGAGTTGAAAGAAGCCCTAAAAGAATTGAAGAAAGAAGAGGTCGTTACGGAAGCGGAGAAGATGGGGGTGCGTTGGAAATTCACGGCACCGGGCGGACCTAACATGGGCGGGGCCTGGGAACGCTTGGTGAGGTCGATCAAGACGGCGCTTGGGGTGACGCTCAAGGAGAAGTTCCCGAAGGAAGAGGTTCTACACACCTTACTGCTGGAGGCCGAACACATCGTCAACTCCAGGCCTTTAGTCGACGTGGCGGAAGACCAAGATGAAGAAGCCATTACGCCCAACCATTTTCTCATTGGAAGATCAAGTGGCATGCCAAGACTGGGGGCATTCACTAACGAAGACTTCGGTGAACGACGAGACTGGAAAGTGGCTCAAAGGCTCATCGACCACTTCTGGGCAAGATGGGTGAAAGAGTACCTACCAACTCTGATCCCGAGAAAAGTCGACGGAAAGATCACCACCCGTGATCTGCAGTGTGGAGACACAGTCCTCATAGTGGACTCCACACTACCACGAGGAACATGGCCACGAGGAGAAGTCGTCCGTGTCTACCCTGGACCGGACGGCCACACGAGAGTCATAGACGTTCGCACTACCGGAGGAGTCCTGAGGCGCCCAAGCACCAAGGTGGTGCTACTGGTTCCAGCTCGAGACGATGGAGGACGAGACAACGAGTCACCCGCCAACGGAGCGTCGAGCAACGGCGTCGCCAAGCCAGGAGTCGGTGCTGCGCACGAGGGGGAGGATGTCAGCGACGCATCTACTGAAATAAACACTTAAAACTTGTAAGCAAGGCGCGAGCGAGACAAAGCATTACGAGTGAGTGAAATAGCGATATGGCCCTCGTTCGCCCCTTGAAAATGTTAACTTGAAATTTAATTGTTATATCTTGAAATATCTTAAGTGCAATTCGATAGTATAGGTTAAGAGGAGTTTAGAACTCCAAACTATGTTAATCTAGGTCTCTTAGTAACGATAGTATGACGTTTTTAAGATTGTTAAGAATTTTTATGAATATTGGTTTTTTACGGGAAATATATGAGACCTAGATATAGGGAAAAATAGCCAAAAGATAGGTAATTAGGTAGGGAATAATATAAAATAAAAACATTTTACATAGACTCGATAGCATAGGCAGGGGAAAATATTTTCCATTGTTTTATTACCCGAAAAATAGGTTTTCAAAGAGATAATGGCTTGTATCTCTATGGTTTAGGCAGGATATAGCTTAAGTTATATGTTGTAAGATAGGGCGCATCACGCCGAATCTAACCATGTAAGAAACTTAGTAATATGATGAGGAATAATAAAGTTATGGGGTAAAAACCAGACAATCCAAAGTAAACGTTAGGCGAAAAAAGATCAAGTTTCACGGCACGCTTAGGGGCTCTCTGTAAGGTAATTCATCGAGGTAGCTAAGCGATTAAGAAATTAGGCGATTTTGCAGTGAAAATCGGATACCTACTCGCAAATAGGAAGCTCTCTCTCAACTCAAGACTCAAGGAAGCTACACCAAAGACCTCTAGCGAGGCCAGGGACCCAAGCCCAATCTCGCTATGAGTGTGCGCCACCAGCACTAGAAAGTGAAGAGCACTATCGCATGCCCCAGAACGTATTGTGGCCCGCTCAACCGGTGCAGCCATCAACATTAGCTCCAGAAGCTAATATGCCAATCAACAGAGGCGAGCCATTACCTCAAAGGAAGAGAAAAAGAAGAAGAGGGAATAAGCGCGCCAGAAACCAGTCAGCCATGAGGAGTGAAGGCCTACCAACGGCAGCATCCACGCCCATACCATCAGTAGTACCAACCCACCTAAGGGAGGAAGAACGCCGACACCCTCAGCCGGCGTTCATACCCATTCAGGTGGAACGTAGAGGTGCATTCGCCAGTACTGGCACCCCAGTGTGCCCTGAACCGCTTAGAGCCGCCAGTACCCCTGCAGCAACGACAGGGCAACAACAACCTCAACAACAACAACAGAGGCAATATCAGCAACACCAATTCCAACAACAACGACAAGAACAAAGACATGACCCAAGAGTCTACCAACACCAGCAAACTCAAAGGGGCGGACACTATCAACCCCGCCCCAACGTACATGAAGGACAATTACCTCCTCCACCTCAATCATATTTACCAGCGGGCAGCGGTGGGAACCCCATGTTCCTATTATTGGGGATCCTGACGGAACTGCTCGTCTCCATTGCCGCCGGGGGTGACCTCCAAGAAGCGGCCAGGAGAGGTCTATCATTCCTGTCCAGATTCCAGTATGGATGTTAACCTACGCATCTTATACTGGAACCCCGGCGGGATAACGGGAAAAATCAAGGCGCTACGCACACTCGCTCAGTCGCAGGATGCCCACATCATTCTCCTGGGCGAGACGAAGTTGAACTCAAGCAAGGACTTAAAGGTGACCAACTACTTCACTTATCGGCGTGACTGCATCTCCCCTAGTGGCCAGGCTTACAGGGGCACAGCAGCACTGGTCCGGAGGGATATAGTCCACGACGAGTTGGCACACCCACAGCTACAAGAACTGATAGCAAACGGGGTAGTAGTAAAGACGAACCAAGGCGAGATGAACGTCTTTGCTGCTTACCGCCCACCATCTGACAACCTTATACCAGCAGACTTCGGTGTAATATTTGGAAGCCACACTCCGACACTACTCATAGGCGACCTCAATGCTAAACATCAAGCATGGGGATCGCATATCAACAGCTTAGCGGGACGTACACTCTACAGAACCGCAGAGAGGGAGGATTTTGAAGTGACGGGACCAGACGAACCAACACACGTACCATCCAACCCTAACCACAGACCAGATGTCCTTGATATAGTGGCCTATCGAGGAATCAGAGGGGCGATTCAAGTCGAAGTACTGTACGACCTTGACCAACAGCACCTACCAATTCTGGTCACACTTAACTCGACAATCTGTCCCATCAACCGTGCGCCAACGACGATGGTTGATTGGGCTAAATACACAGCTCTACTTGAGAACCTCGCTACAGGACCAGTGGGAACAGCTGAGGAAGTAGACGCAGAAACAGAGAAGATAACAGCTGCTTTGAAGGAAGCTAAAGACTCTGCAACCTCAAACAGACCTGCACCGCATAGGCGTGATGAAATGCCTCTCACCCTACAGCGCGACATCCAACAGAAACGATACCTAAGAAAGTGTTGGGCCCGTACTAGATGCCCAACAATCAAGTCAAGGCTAAATCGAATTACGGCAAAGGTAGCCCAAGAGGTAGAAATCTGGAGTGGCTTTAACTGGGAGAAGGTCATCAGTAAAGCGGGGGAACACATGACTAACCTCCACCAACTCAATAAAGCATTGACGAGGACACCACAGCCCATCTACCCCCTATGGGATGCAAACGGAGACAGGAAGTACGGACCCAAGGACAGAGCAGATATACTTGCTGAACACCTTGAGGTCCAGTTCACCCCTAACCCAGTAAGACAAGAGGCTACCAGTGTTACCCGCACTCACCACGATGCAGTGATAGAGAGTGTGAGAGAGTATCTGGAGCAGCCGGCATTACCACTGGGAGGCGAAGAATTTATCTCACCTTCTGAGGTCGCAAGGACGATAAGACGCCTACCCAGAAGAAAAGCTGCCGGTCATGACGACCTACCAATCGCAGCCATTCACCAAATACCTAGAAGAGGTATTGCGGCCATCACCAAACTCTTTAACGGGATCCTGCGGACTGGCCACTTCCCGGAGTCCTGGAAGAGAGCGAAGATGATCGTCCTGCCTAAACCGGGGAAGGACAGACGAAGAGCAGATGCATACCGTCCAATATCGCTCCTCCCCCACATGGCCAAACTGTTCGAGCGGATGTTGCTACGAAGGCTGAAACAGCACATCACGCCGAGAGACGAACAGTTTGGCTTCAGAACTAAGCATTCGACTACGCTTCAACTGACAAGAGTACTACATAAGCTATCTATGGAAATGAACAACAAGAGGCACACGGTGGCTGTGTTTCTGGATATAGAGAAGGCCTTTGATAGAGTATGGCACGAGGGCCTTCTCTATAAACTCATGAGTACAGAAATGCCTAGACAATACAACAGCTTATTGGCTTCTTTCCTGCGTGATCGTACATATTACGTCGCAGTAGAAGGGCATGATTCAGACATCAGGAAGATTGAAGCAGGTGTCCCACAGGGCAGTTGCCTGTCGCCAATCCTATACGCGCTGTACACCAATGACATTCCGACCCTGGCCGACTGTATCCGAGAAGGGGAAAAGGATGTCATGTTGGCCCTATTCGCAGACGACAGCGCGTATATGGCTACATCATCAAACCCGAAAGGCGCAGCAAAGAAAATGCAAAGGATGCTAAATATACTCCCGGATTGGCTACACAAGTGGAAGATGGCGGTCAATGTGGGAAAGACCGCCGCTCTACTTGTCAGCAGAGGTAGAAAGAACCCGCAGCAACTCCAGCTCCAAGGACAAGGCATCGAATGGAGGAGTTCTGTCAAGTACCTTGGAGTGGAAATCGACAACCATCTCACAATGAAAGAACAGGTGAAGCACGCGGTTCGTACGGCTAGAGCAGCCAGAGCGATGCTCCGACCCGTGCTAGCCTCAAAGCTGCAGACGAGAACCAAGCTGGGTATATACAAGACGTATATAAGGACTCGCCTAACCTACGCCGCCCCAGCTTGGTATCAGCTATGTTCATCCACAAACAAGAAGGCGCTACAGACACAACAAAACATCGCCTTGCGTATCGCCGTTGGGGCCGGTAGGTACGTAAGGAATGATGTAATAGCCAGCAATACAAAGATGGAAACCGTGGAGGCGTTCGTAGTCCGACTGTCGCGCAAGATGTTCGATAGGGCGGACAACGGACCGCACACGCATCTCCACGGCCTTGCGCCACTACACGCGAGACCCCCGGACGTGACCAGGAACTGGCGCGCACTGCCCCGTGAGCTCCTGATATCCGATGATACGGAGACTCCGGTGGTAAGTGGCGCACAGCCAATAACATGAGACGAGACAGACAAGAAACAAGAATAGAAAGCACGAAGTGCATTACATACCCTGCGCAGAGAGTTGCCCATTGCAACCTGCGCAGGGGAGAGTTACCAAGGGGTAGTGGCCCCTTGAGTTGAAGCAGGAGTAAGGAGTGCACAACTCGAGGCTCCAGCCAGCCCACGGGCTGAAGACAAACTAGTAGTAGTACTCAAGGAATACTAGGAAGCTAAGAAGCCAGGAATACTTGGAAGCTAAGAAGCCAGGAATACTTGGAAGCTAGGAAGCTAGGAATACTAGGAAGCATTATAGGAAGAGCCGGGGAAATTTCGTTGTTTCTTTGGACGGTCTGGGCCCCTTCAATTCGAAGAGAAGGCAGCCGTATTATTTAACCCCCCCGGCATCCTCGGACCCCGCAGGTCCAGGCATCACTCTTCGACACTACAACACGCACACCACGAGACGGGTGCACCAGCGCGCGCATAGGGCGAGACAGAGACGGAGCAATCACCTCTCTCCCTCGCACTCTTGATCTCGCTCAGCGCAACTACCGCCCGTCAAACAGCGGTTAGCACGCGGCTTCGCCGGGAGCGCGGAGGCGTGGGGCGCCGCAACAATACCTGAGTAACATAGGCTATATTTTAATTCATCATCATCGTCATCCATCACCACGCAAGTGAAACCACCGGGATAATGTAGGATTCTAATAATGAAAGAATTTGTCAAATCGGTCCAGTGGTTTCGGAGCACATTCAATTCAAACAAACAAATCTTTCGCCTTTATAATATACTGGTATCTATTAGTATAGATATATAACATATTATAATTATTAACTCTAATGTATATTACTATTTATTAAACTATAGTAGATCCAACCGTTTATCCTCTTTTTGACAGATCTAATTTGTCAGTTAAAGTGTTGTGACCAAGTGATTATAGTGGACACGATTTCGATTCATTTTTCTATCGAGTCTGTGCGGAAAGAGAATAGTCCTAGGAATGGCGCCATGACCATGGCTATTGGCCATCTAGAAATACGTCAGCCAATGGGGAATGTTGAAAGGGCGTGGACAGGCCGTCATGGCATGGCCATCTAGAAACGCATCAGCCAATGGGAAATGCTGACGCATTTCTAGATGGCCATGCCCAGATGGCGAGGCCACGCCGTCCGGTTACACCCGTGTAGTTTCCAAGGTAAGCTATCAAATTCTGAGTTATAAGTTTTCACTTCTATCGGCAATTCCTATGACTGCCAATTTTTTTGTCTATGGGTAAGCAGTAGTATTTTATCAAGGTAGTAAAACTCAATGGTCCACCGCCGTTTTGTATTTGTCACTGTCACTCGCAACAAGACGCCCGTGCTAGTAATTATTTGCTGAGTTTTATATTGGAACTATAAAATGCCGAAAGGATCAGTGCTGAAAGGACAGACGAGAGAAATGGTGATCAAGCTTCGTAATTACTTTGAAGCAGAGTATCAAAATGGCGGCCCGCTTTTACCATTGTCGCAAGTGAGAGAGCGCGTTGCGGCCGCGTTAGGTATTAGTGCATCTACGATTACAAAAATTACTACCGAAGCCTACGGAACAAGCGGCATGCAGGAGAATAAGCTTCGTACGCCGAAGAAAAAACGCCAACCACGTCGTGTGACTTCGGTTGACAACTTTGACGCAGACGCTATACGCCGTCATATATATAACTATTACTTACGTAAAGAAGTTCCAACACTTAAAAAACTTGTTGCTTCTTTGCGTGAATGTGATTTGTTCCGAGGTCAAAAATCGTCATTGGTAAAGGTCTTGAATGAAATTGGATTTACTTATAAAAAATCGGACAAACGCAAAATATTGATGGAGCGTCGCGACGTAGCTTTTGCTCGTTGCGAATTTTTGAGCGAAGCCAAAAAAATTACAGATTGGTCAAATGTTGTTTTCACTGACGAAACTTGGCTGAATGCGAACCACACAGTGTCTAAGAGCTGGACTGATGACACCGCTGCTTCCACTACCTCAGTACCGATGGGAAAAGGAGAACGTCTAATCATTTGCCATGCAGGGTCTGTGAAAGGATTCATGCCAGATGCTTTGTTGGCCTTTAAATCCAAAAAAACAGTTGAGTACCACGAAGAAATGAATTCTGAGGTTTACGAAAGTTGGTTTAAGGAAATGGTACAATCATTGGAAGAACCGTCAGTTATTATTATGGATAACGCATCCTATCACTCACGCCAAATTGATAAAATGCCGACCCAGGCCGACAAAAAACAAGTAATCATTGACTGGCTTCAACGACATGGTGAAAATGTTGATAACTCCTTACTAAAAGTACAATTACTAAATATATTACGAACAAAAAAACACTTCCCAAAACGATATGTGATCGACGAAATAGCTGCAGAACATGGTCATTGGGTTCTTAGACTTCCACCCTATCATTGTCAATACAATGCCATTGAATTAATATGGGCTCAAGTTAAAGGACACGCTGCTAGAAATAACACAAAACCCCCATTCACGGCAAACAAAATGGTAAATTTATTAAAAAATGCATGTGTGAAAGTAACTGCGGAAAGCTGGCAAAATGTAATTCAAAAAACACAAGAAACTATAATGGCAGATTGGGATAAACACGTGGCGATAGATTATATGAGTCAACAATTAATTATAAATGTCGGCAATAGCTCGAGTGACAGCAACGATGAATCTGATTTTGATTAATAAATAAATAAAAATAAAAGATTAGATTTCGTTTGCTTAAATTGGAATTGGGGTTGCTCAAACTTTACTATTTTCTGGTACCAAACGGCAGACTTTAATGTCTGCCATCCCCAGCGAGCAACACGGAAGGGAGTAGCCTTAGCTAAAAAATATTGTTCAAATCTTTCTGTCATTTCTTGCGGGAGGGGAAGTTGCACACTAGCGCAAAGCCGCACTATTACATACAAAACATACCTGTACCGATCCATTGCCGATCATACTCACACAACCAAATCACTAACACATAAAAAATAAAGCACCATTCACAAATCTAGCCCCGCCCTCACCCCACAGTATATTATCAAACTCCATGGTCCATGCGGACTTGTACTTTGACAGAGGGGAAACGCTGTGTATGCCTACTCCCTTCCGTGTTGCTCGCTGGCCATCCCAGATTTAACCGGTAACAGCTTCGTCAAGTATGACTTGTACTTGTAATCATCATAGTCATCATAACCTTGTTCTTTTTTGGATATACACCAGGAGATAAACACGTCTTCAAATAATGCTGTATGTTTTCCTGAGGCGCATCAATATAACGGTTTTACATAAAAATAAATCCGATATTATGTGCCGAGAACGGAAAACACCCGTGTAAAAATAGTTCATAAACAATATCGATATCTCAATCGTAACTTCGTAACATCACTATGTTGATAGCCATAGAACGTAATTTTTTAAAAACGTTTGTTATTTTATGGAATTTATAAAAAAACTACTGCACTTATGGACTCATTTTGTGAAAGATGATTATTATACGGGATCAAGGAGCAAATTTAAGCAGTTGTCATATTTTTAAAACCTCGCATTTATAAGTTAACTTTTGCGTAACATCGTCATGTTACGTTCTATTGGTGCTGTCAAAAAGAGGATAAACGGTTGGATCTACTATAGTAGCTATGTATGTTAGAGGCTTAATTTTATGTACATATCACCTGACTACGTGCTATATCTGAGGTAAGTTAGAGGAAACAGTTTCCATATTATTGTACCTGAACACGTGTTTGGTATCAATAGCAAGCCTTATTCCTTTTGTAGCAATACTCACATTCGTTTGTGTGAGTCATTGTACTGAGAATACTCTCGAGTCTTTATTGCTTCGGCTTAAAGTTTAGTTTAAGGTGAAAACGTGATAAGACTTCTTGATCCTGTTACGCATACTTACGTAGGCGCCAGTGGGGCTACTATAAAGTTCTGCTCTTATTTTGGTATCGCTCTTTGAATCGCTCGATATTTTTAATGACGGAGGGCAATAAAGTTAGCGAAATTAGGTCATGTATTGATAACCTCTTATATATGAATAATATGCATTTAGAAAAAAAATAAACCGTATTATTGAAGATAAAAAAAAATAAGACTTGATGGTGATAATATATTATTAACCAACAGTTATTTTAAATCGGTTTACTACCGATGAGCTTGAGCAACTTGCGTATAATGTTATTTTGCAAAATTCACCGAATCATTTCCGATGAAGTTTATATGGGAGCACCGCTGAAGTATGAAAATAATTACTAAAATCAATGTATAATTGGTGGCGTAATCACGTAATCAACATAGAAAAAAATACATACAATCGAATTCATAACTTCCTCATTGTTGAAGTTAGATTTTTATACTATTGTCCATGTAAGTAGTAAGGTAACCCCTGTCTATAGGCAGTAAGAAAATACTTTTATTTGTTTAATTGGTTTCGAAAACACTACAACTAAACTTATTCTTCTGGTTTTTAAAATTAGCTGAACATACAACACTTGAAGCGCTCGCTGCAGAGCTTGACTTGGCAATTTTAACCGATCAACAAGTTAAGCAACGCTTGCTGCGGTCAGGACTTGGATAGGTGACCGTTAGTGGCATTATTCAACTGCCGTGCGATTCTCTAAGAGCAAACATCGTTGCATCTTTGACCGCAGGGTCAAGGGGTGGATGGGAGTGTGCTAGTGGCATTATTCAACTGAGTGCGTCCGTGCTTCAGAGGCCGTCGGTCCCGGTTGTATGTCTTAGAACAACAGTCGTTAGGCTATGTCGAAGGCCTTCGAGCGACCTGAAAACTCGACATGGGTTGGCCACTAGCCTATCCACCAAGCCGGACTGGGTGTCACGTGGTGGATTATCTGAAATATCTTAATCGGTAAGATCTAAATACCAACTTCGATTATAGATGGCATACCTACTGTTCATGTTGTGTATGGACGATATTGTATTTTATTTTTTATTTTATAACCTAACATTTCAAAAATTAACTTTGGTCTTTTTCATCACAGTCAGTTTATAATCATGTTATTTAAAATAATAGATAGATTAGGGGCTTTTACATTATATACTCGTACAATAACATGCTTCACTGATTTTTAAGGCCTCTACAATGCAGCTGTACTAGCTTTTGCTTTCTATGTTTTCATTATGTTTATTTAATAATTACCCATTGATGTAGAAATGTTTATTTATATATATATCAATGTAATTACCGGAATATTTATTCTTGTATCAGATTTCCGTACAGGGCCCGAATTCTATATGATTTTTACTTTTAATTTAAGCTCAAAATAAAATGCTCAAATACTTTTGAGCAATAGTTTATTGTATTTATAAACAAATAAAGTTAATTAACAAAATTTTAGTAAGCGTACTTACCCTTAAATTTCAAATCAAAATCATCTATTTTTTTTTAATATTGGTATTCTAGATATCATCTAATTTTTTTTTAAAGTTTCAGCCATATGTACACGTACTTGAAAGAGAAAAAAACCTCTTTAAAGTTACTTATAATCTTTGCAATTATACAATTAATAAGTAATTTTAAAAAACTGTACAAAGAACTACAGAGAGGAAACGGCTAGAAATTTGAAACATTTTCAAATCGTTTTCTTTCAATATGCACTTAATTCTGAAATTATAGATGATGGTACTTCATTAAACAGCAATTATTCCCTTCAGCGTATCTATAGTAGATTTTTGATGATTTATTAGATCATTTTTCTAATAATAGTTTGGTCGGCAGTCTGGAATGGCACGGTTGCGACAGGTAAGCGATAGACTCTTTACGAGTAGGGCCTGCGCCTACGCATGCTTAAACGCTAGGTGCGACGTTTGTACCCGCGGCGGCATTACAGGGCAAGAAAGCTCTAGTCCCGCCCCGCTGACGGACGTCTGACATGCTCTCACCTCACCACCCACCCACTTTATCGTGTTTTGTCAATGACTTAATTCTTGATTTGTCGTACTTTTCAACCGACTTCTAAAAGGGGGAGGTTCTCAAGTCGACGCGTATATATTTATTTATTTATGAACACGCATAACTTTTTGCAGAGGAGTCCGATTTCTTTTCTGTTTGGTACTTTTTAGCTATGAAGTCGGTATTTTTTTTTGGTAAAAAGTTATTTCACTCTTTTTAGTGACCTTTGCTATTTACGGGATCGATTGTCGTTCACCGTCAATGAGGATATCATCAAAATAGACGTAACAATTTTCAGTTATTGGAGACTAACTCAAAACGGCTAGCTAAATTTGATGAAATTTAAATGGGATCATCACGGTAGTAAAATAAACAAAAAAAGAAGAATTTTTTTTTTGGTAAAACAAATCTTTTGCATTTAAAGTACTTATTGTGAAATAATTTGATCGTGTGTTTAAAAAGCGGCCCGAAAAGAATGAAATACCACCGATTTAATCGATGGGAAAATATGTATAGGTACTACATATGCTTAGGTACTTATAATGCATTATGACTTTAAAAATATTTTTTTAGTTGTAACCAAATGGGAATTGAATGTTCAATGCCATGGGATGCCATGTACATGCCAGGGGAGTGTGTTTTTAGATGTTTTGAAATGTGTTTTAATGGAATTTTACAATTTAATATTACTATAATAATTAGCAAAAAATTAGTTATGACTTACCAAGAATGGGTAGCATATTGCATAGCATATTTCGTCGGTTCGTGGGAGTTTCTGAAGGCCCAATTCCCCCCTCCCCCGTCCCCCTATCCTTCCCCCTCTCCCCCGCACTCAGCTCTTCTATCTCTTCCTTACTATCTTCCTTCCTCAATGGTCGGCAACGCATCCTCGAGACTTCTGGTATTGTGGGTGTCCGTGGGCGACGGTACCACTTACCATCAGGTGCTTGTTCGTTTGCCAACCTATCCCATAATATCATTTATCTAGTTAAACTGTGGCACAGATAACGCATAGTTTGTACTGTCTACATCAACTATATGAGTAGGTTACACTCTAGGAAAGGCACACAAAAGATATGTTTTTATAAATTTAGGTACATGTACGTTGTATCTCATTTTCTCGTTGCTATACTTTATTACGTAGGTACTTAAGTAAAAAACTCTCTGTGCGCATTTCACCAGTATCTTACTTGAGTGCCTGCAAGTATCTTAGAAGACGACAAACATGATCTTATAGAAAAGCAACAGGCGCTTTTTGTAAAACTGTTTATTTTGATTGAATTCCTCAACATACATTTTATCTTTTACAAGTTTTGACAACAATTTTTCAGCTTGCAATCAAATAAATCATTTACATATTTGTATATCAGTGAGTATTGTGAGTAGTTTAATAATATATTGAGATAGGAAGCCAGAAACACGGTAATATTACGTGCCAGAAACTTTGACCTAGTAGGTGACTTATTGATCTTTCGTTTCCTTTTATATTTTAGAAACTGAAGAGACGGGACAGTCGATCGCCCGATGTTAAGCATTACGTCTGACCATGACAGTTGCATTGCCACTCAGATGTATGCGCGGTGTAGAATTTTCAGTTTTATGTGAAAGAAAGAAGAAAGAAAGAAAGAAAATATTTATTGCCAAAAAAACATAGAAACAAACAAAAACACATTTAAAACATCAGGATTTAATAACCTTAATAATGGTTAATAACCTGTTTTATGGCAATAGGAGTACGCTCAGCACTGAACTGAGTTAGCATTTCGCTAACGCAAGGCTGGTTTTCAGCGCAATCCTTTGCTCGAATAAAGATCTTAATCGAGAGTACAGACAAGCGGGTAAAATAACCCATAATATTAAGTGACGTACTGTAAGTGATATACTGTCTGTATAACACAGTATATATAATTTGGCTTTTCTACCCTTCAAACCTATACATATAGTAAAGTACCGAAATAATAGGAGCTCTTTTATAGGACCTCTGTGACATTAAACATACATACCTACATTTAATTTATTTCTTATCTACCTCACATAACTACCTACCTGCTAAGTTTTAATTATATAGTCGCGTAGCATACAAAACCATTTGTAATGTGTTTGTCTGCCGACAACTGCTCTGCAGATTGGCAGAATTTAGATTAAGTAATAAATGTTCACCAGTGGACGTCCTACGGCTGAAATGATAAAAAATATGATGATACAAATTGAAAATAATCACAAACATAAACATAATCCAGGAACTACGTGTGGCGATTCGCTAAATTGTGCCCTCATACTAAGTAAAAAGTAGTTGACCCGGCCCCTAAATTTCCATACAGGCTCTAAAGAAATCCTCTATTATTATTCATAAACATTAATTAATAAATGATATAACCAACAGGATGTACAGGTTATTCTTGTTATGTAACCCATTACATAATTGTATATCAAACCGTACAAGTGGGTTTCATTACAAGTGATTATCTATTAATTACTGACAGATCGTCAGTGTCTATTGTTAAAGAAAGCGGATATGCGGTCGGACGTTCATTGTAATTGATTTTTCAACAGACTTCGAAAAAAAAAGGAGGAAGTTATCAAGTCGACGCGTATATGTATAAACACGCATACCATTTCTAGATAGTCTGATTTTGATAAATCCTTTTTGTTTGGTAGAGTATACTTCCGAGGTGGTCCCATTTAATCAAATTCGGTCAAGCGGTTTTCGGGATAACTGAAAAAAGTTTCGCCTATCTTGATGTTATCGTAATTGACGATGAATTTTTTGTTTATTTCCAAAAATAAATTATTGCCAAAAAATTTAACTCATTTCAACACTAAAAAGTGTGGAACAACTTGTCGAAGTTCGTTCCATGCGAATAATATAGTGATAATAGGAACTTTTGAAGTATCGTGGAATCATTATTAATATGTCTGTCCCAAGATTTCGATCTTTATCCGTGACTAGCTGCTCTCTGCGGTTTCACCCGCGCTGTGATTGATGATGACGAATCTTATATAGCCTATGTTACTCAGGGTGAATGTAGCTTTCCAATGGTGAAAGAATTTTTGTAATCTGTCCAGTACTTTTTGAGCCAATTCGTTACAAACATACATACAAATCTTTCCTCTTTATAATATTATTAGTATAGTATATTAGTATAGATTGAGGTTTCTTATATTCTGAGTTCGAGACCCTATTCTTCTAGTGGTAAGACTTGCAGAGTCCGTCAGGGGAAGAGCCACAGTTATGCAACTGTGAAGCAGTAGTGTTTCCACACTACTGCTTCACAGTTTACTGTTTCCTTGAAGGGCAACGTTACCTGCGAAATTACAGGACAAGAGATTTAACATCTTATATTTTAGATTGACGCTAAAATAATATCTTCAAAATCCATGTTGAGTTCTTAGTAGTAAGGTAGCAGTTTATACCAGTCATCTTGGATGTGCAAGAAAAAAATGGAAGCGACGCAGTAAAAAAATAAACTGTAAAGCTGTACGACACTACGACTGGTATACTATTTTATGTATATTATTATGAAGGTTGCTGATCGCAGCTGATTTTTGGGACCGGTCTAGTAAATTCGGGTGATTAATGCTGCAAGCTGCTAACCTTTTGAGTAGGTACGTGTACAAAGTCAAAGGTCAGATCACTTGGCGTCAAGTCTCACTTCACGAATTTAAGAGGCTCGCCTTGTCTGTTCTCTTTGGCATATTTGTTTAATGACATGGTATCTTTTGTGGGTCACTACACTGCGTTTTCGCTGTAACAGGTTTAATTGGCATACTGTAATTTTAACTGAATTTGTTGAAAGTATTTTAAGGACTTTTTAGAGTTGTAGTATCCTAATGATCTACCATCGGTTTTAGAGAAGAAACTTTTTGGAAATATTGATAAGGAACTTAGAATCCAAAAGCTATACTTATTTCTGATTGGAAATATAGTCTAATTAATGGATTAAATATTTATTGTTATAAATTTATAATTGTAATCATTTACTCTAAAGAAATGTAGAGTAGGTACAACGCAATAGTGCTTTGTATAGTCAAAATAGAAAATATCCATTACATTCATTCATCAGGGTGTGCAAGTTATTAACATTAATAATATAAGCACCTACAAAATAATATTCTATTATGAATCTTTATATAGCGAGCCGCCTAGTATTTCATAGCCGTTCAATTAGCTTAAGCAAATTTGCTACGGTCACTATTTAGATGGGTGATCGCTGGATTCAGTTGAGTATTTCCTTGATTTGCAGGGTATGTATCTTCCGGTCCAGGTTGATGTCCTATGGCTACAGATAATTGATCTTCAGGCGGTCTGAAAAACGAATACTCATGCAAGCCGCACTGGGCTCACGTGTTGAATTATGGTTGAACCTTCTCTTTGTGAGAGGAGTCGTGTCCCAACAGTGAAAACGTATTGTGCTGACTATACAGGACGTCCCATGAATATGCGACATGAAATGGGAAAGTGCCAAAATATTGTAGATAGGATATTTAGCTGAAAGGAGACTTTATTTTAGTTTTAAATGTTAGTAATACTATGTATTCATTTTTTTTTTAAATAACTTGCTTCGTCTGGGAATTGAACCGACTCTAATGTGCAAAAAACACCCCGTATTTTTCAACTATAATACAATTATTTATTATAATTCTTCCTTAAATTTCCTAAGTAACATAGTATTAGGAAGAAGGAAAACAGTAATTTTTAGAAAATATGAATGCGATATTACTAACTTTTAAATATATAATAAAGTCTCCTTTCAGCTAAATATCCTATCTACAATATTTTAGGTCTTTACCCCTCATGTCGCATAGTCATGGAACGGCCTGTATATGACTCTGATAAAGTTTATCTAAATAAGGATGTGTGTAACTGTACTCATAGGACTTCAAAGTCAAAGTCAAAGTCAAAATCATTTATTCAATTTAGGCATCAAAGACGCACTTATGAACGTCAATTTTTCATTATAATGTACTTTAAAGCCTACTGCCGCGTTCCAAAATATATAGAGCCAACCGAGAAGAAGCGGCAAGAAACTCGGGGCCATTCTTTTTATATAGATGTTTTTACAATGTTTTTACTTAGGTACTACAAATATTAGCTCCAGTGTGTTGCCTTACAAAAGAGAACATAATAATGGTATCAGTAGGGCAAGACACGCTACACTTTGACATCTTAGTACACGAGTAGATAGATCCTGGAGTGATCAGTCCCAAGCTGTTTTATCCTCCAAGTAATCCGAAATTTTGTAATAACCTTTTTGACAGAGTTTAGTTTTAATAGTAATTTTAAACTTATTAATAGGCAAATCTCGGATAACATTGGGAACTATACTCATATATATATCTGCATAATTTGCTTTATGGACCTAATCAGCACCCTTATTATGGTTAGATAGGATCCTTAGTAGCACAGCATCATAAAGTATAGGTACTCAGGCAGCCTACCTACATTCCAGCTCGTCGTTTGGTTACATAAAAACGACTCAGTTATTTCCTACTTCTAGCAATTACCTTATTGAGTAGGTGTATAGCACGTAGATTCCAATTTGATTTCACTTTCTCCTAATACATTCGGTATGATTCAATAATGGCCTATCGCAATTCGCACCTCATAAAATGACAATAATCGCAAGTTCGATCGAATAGTGAGACAGGTGTCGATATTCCACAAATCAAGTAGTAACCAGCCGTGCGATTCTGTAATGATTCGTCGTCGAGCTCACCGATGTTAAATACCTTATGAGATATCGCCCTTGTACTTAACACGTTGAACGCTTTATGAAATATCGAGCATTTCCATTTAGGCCACGGGGCTCACCGGTGAGCCTAATCGTACTGAACCGTTTGAGCCATGAGGGTCACCAGTGAGCCGCGTAAGAGGTTTGACGTAAACGCTTCCTACAAGCTACAGATTGCAGCTATGAAACAAAACGCGTATGGAAGTGAGCCGCGTGGCCCTGTAGTCGATACGGACGGCGTGGTTTTCAAATCTAATAGAAACTTTTAGTTTTATCAAGGTAATAGTAATGATGCTAGGGTTGTGCAACCAATACGGTAGAAAATATTATTCACCTTTATTAGACATAATAAAACTACAAAACAATAATCAAATATTTATTATAATACAAATTTAGAGACTTACTTACGTCAACAAAAAATAATTATTTGTGAATCTTATTGAAACAAGGCAAACAAAGAAAAGGTTTAGTAGGGCAGCTTTGGCAATAAGTTACCACTTTTATCGTCTTTGTTTTTGCCTGTTTGCTACCCATGACTGTTACGTTGTCTGCATAACATTGGCGGCATGTCCTTCTGACTTTTCTAGCCAAACCATATTTTTTTTCCAAGCAGTGTTTTATTCTCTTGGGCCTCTGGTCAGGTACAGCATCTTCGTGGACTCCGCAAGATTCATCATAATGAATCCACTTCGGAAGTCCACCATTTGCGTGTTTTTTTAGTCACTGACTTGAACAGTGTCAAAGCATTTACCATCGCAGTATTTAGTATTAAATCCACAGCCAGCTTCTTATACCACTTCACAGATTTTCGCAACGGCGAAGAGTATGCTGCCATCTGATCCGATAAGTCGACTGCTCCCTTAGCTTTGTTGTAGTCGAGTATAATTTGCGGTTTCATGACTACAGTACTACGCTTTTTTATCATTCCAAATTGATCTGAGTGTTTGGTTGACAACACCAACACATCCCTCTTGTCTCTCCATTTCATGGCAGTAATACCGTCTCGACTCTCTCTGGCAATATATTCTCCTTTCTTGAGTTTAGTACTCACGACTTTCTTGGGTAGGTCCCTCCTATTTTTTCGGATTGTTCCCACCAAATGGGTTTCGTTTGCTAACAAAGCCCTGGCCAATGCAATACTGATATACCAGTTATCGGTAAAAAGAGTATAGCCTTTATTTAGAAGACCGCTAAGCAGATCCATGACCACATTATACGGAGTGGTGTTTGTGATTTCGTTATTTTTCCTGCGTAAATACTTATTTTATAAGTATATCCCGGCACACAGCACAACTTAAACTCTTTAATGCCATATTTATGGCGTTTTTGTTTATTGTACTGTCGAAATACAATCCTGCCACGAAACGGGACAACACTTTCGTCTATACACAGGTCTTGGCCGGGTGTATAATGCATCTGAAATCGTTCATTCAATATCTGTAAAAGGTATCGAATACGATGGAGGCGGTCATCTTTATTGTTCTCATCGTTTTGTGAAAAATGAAGCATTTGTAATATCACTTCAAAACGGTTCCGGGACATTATTGTGCGTGGAAACGGATGACCTACGATGACATTCGTTGACCAGTATTCCGCCAATCTAGGAAGCTTTGTGATGCCCATAAACAGGATAAGGCCAAAAAACTTCTTTATTTCCTCAAGATCTGTTGGAACCCATTTGCGAAGTCTTGCAAAACGTGAACACTCTTCTAAACTAACAATTTTGTTAATTGCAAATTGGTTTGTTAGGTCAGCTATCTCTTGAAAAAGACTATCAGGAACCATTAGTTTGAAGAAATCAGCCGGAGATTTGTTACGCATGCTTGAGCATAGGTTAGCGGGAAGGCCAGGATGTTCAGTGAAGGGTATTACCTTACGTTGGTTACCTTTAGGCTTGGACCAGGTGTCCGATGGCGATGTATTACCTGAACCAAAAAATACAACTGTTTAGGTACCTACATTGTACTATACTAATATTTTTGATAACGCGTACTAGATAAAGATAGATTTAGGGATATAGTATAAACCATCAAGATGCTCGGTGAATTTATATAAGAGTTTATGCGGACCTTAAAGTTCTACATAAGTTTAGTACTTATTCGTTTGTTAAAATGCCTTCTGTGTTACTTGGGAGGCTACCTCAAAAGCTCGTGCAAAGACGCATAAATAAAATTAAACTGTTAGTCATGTTAAAACAGCTTTTTACTAATTGTATGTGAAAGTATGTAGATATGTGTCTCGATTCCCATGAGAGCTGAAGAAACGCGATTAATGTGAAACGAATATAAAGCAAGTAAAGCCGTAGGCAATAGGTAGTTTAAGTTAAAAGGCGACTTACCAATATTATCGGCAATAATCCTTATGATTTCACTGTCGCTATCTTCACTCTCTGACAATACAATACGGCGGCATCTTCTTTTCGTTGGTTGAAGTACGTCTTCATCTGTGTCTATTTGGAAACTTTGGTTCAGAAGATTTATCTCGATATTGTCCAACTGCGTTAAATCCTCTTGCGTAAGCTCAAAATCAAAATCATCCATTTTTGACGGGAAAAGCGTAACAGGTTCTCACATGTCGAAGCGCGCGATACTAATACTAACTAATGGCGTGGCGTGCGCGTGGGGGTGGGCCGCATCGTGACCCCGCGGCCCCCGCCAACGGAAAACAGAAAATCCTTCGCACTAGGCCATGGGACCCACCAAAGGCTCACCCTTTGACGATATCTTAAAAACTACACGGCAAAAATCGGTAATTTTTATTTTCCATCCAAAATACTTCATTTTATTAACTTTGGAATTAAAATTTCAAGTTGATGAAAATGACCGATTACCTGATTTTGGCTTGGCCCGAACGGAAAAGTAAGCTAGGCTCACCGGTGGGTGATATGGCGTACAACGTGTTAAGGTTGGTTTTCCAACGTTTCTTGTCATCTTGTCATTTGTTTAACTGATGTTGTCAAACATGCAACGATGTTTGCTCTTAGAGAATCGCACGGCTGTTAAGTTTCTATTCGCTTATTTATTTTCTGTTTAGCTCAGCTCCTGAACATGAAGATTACAACTTGCTTACAGCAATACAAGCTTTTGGCGCCACACAAATGCTATAAATGTGTAAGTTTCCGAGTGTATGAGCGAGTGTGTATATTTATTTTAGATAAATCTTTATGCTGAAAAGGCTGAACCGATTTGGATGACATTTAGAATGAAGATAGCTTATAACTAGAAATAATACATAGGCTACCCATATTTTTATCCTAATGTAAGGGGTTGTTCCCCTTGGAGAAACAAAAGAGGATTTCGCTTCAAGAATCGCCAAAGCACTCTACTCTCTAAGGCTTAGAGTTAAAGATGAAGAAAGCTGGTGGCTTAGAGTCTAAGCCACCAGCTACTAAGCCAGGCGCGCAACTTCGCAAGCGGCCAGTCACGGAAACTGGCCAACTTCGCAAGCGGCCAGTCACGGAAACTGGCCAGAAGGATAAAGTAAAAAAACTTTGGATAAGATAAAAAAATCCAACGTTAAGTCCGTCCTGCTGCATGAGTGCGAGATTTTCTGTGGGTACAAATATGCGTGTGAAAAATGCGACCTGCACAGAAATACCAACGAACACCCTAAAAAACATACGGACAGATGAAAGTCAATTTGGCCGGTTAAAGCAGAGACGCTTCGCTCGTTCAGTCAAACTACAAACAAAATACGTGTGTGTAGTATAGGTCATTGAAAAATTTACTACACATTAGAAACATAGTATGCGTCGACGAATAAAAGCAGACGTATCCGTGTCCGCCTCTGACCCCTATTCGACAAGAACGGGCTTCGCGTCCGCGCCTGCATTTGTGCAGTCAGTGAGCATCGACGCCTATAGGTTAGTGAGGGGAGAGCATTTTATCGATTTCTCTCAGATAATGAGCTAAGGAATAGTAACGATAAAATAATAATTTCGTCGCCTGCAAATGTTTCTAAGTACCCCTTGCGTTACATCTCATTAAATACTTTTCATTGAACAGTAAATACATATTTATAGTATCAGTACTTTTTAAAGCAGTATAGTACTTTTTAAAGCACTAACGCCTGCTTTAGCGATCTCAAACATTGAAATTTAAATTTTCAAGAGAAAAATTTCAATGTTGTTAAATACATCGTATCGATATCGACGACTAATCATATATATAAAAGCGAAAGGTCACTCACTCATCACGAAATCTCAGAAACTACAAGTGCTAGGAGTTTAAAATTTTGCATGGGGGTTCTTTTTAGGACTTAGGTGGTCAATAAGACGGGATTTTATGAAATTCAACCCCTAAGGTTTTTTGGGGTTGATAGTTTGTATGAAACTTCGTTACTGCGAGTTCTAAAAGTTTAAAATTTTGCATGGGGGTTATTTTTAGGACGTAGGTTCTCAATAAGACGGGATTTTATGAAATTCAACCCCTAACGGTTTTTTTGGGGTTGATAGTTTGTATGAAACTTCGTTACTGCGAGTTCTAAAAGTTTAAAATTTAGCATGGGGGTTCTTTTTTGGACCTATGTACTCACTAAGACGGGATTAAGTGAAATTCGACCCCTAATTGAAATTTGACCTATTGAAATCTGTAATTACCGTATCCCGCGCGGCCACGCGAGCGAAGCCGCTGGCGGGTCAGCTAGTAGAAACATAAGGACATTTTCAATATCACGATCAGCTGGAAGATGGCTACTGTTGATGCCTCCCCGTGAATCCCAATATAAATGAATAAGTCCAAATTGTCCAACTGTATCCATTGGCATTGGCTCTCCGCGATTCTCAATTTAATTATGTTTAACTTCCGGTGTAACTACGTTTTCGTTTTCTTAACTCCTGGTTTCCATAATTATGTACATTTTCGACCTTTTATTAGTTTTAAACAGATAAATAAATAGTTGGAGTAATATTAACATTAGATTAGTTAAAACTAAGTAACATGATCCATAATTACACATTTTTATATAAGATTAGATTATTATCATATAATATACACATACGAGATCATAGCGTTCGTAGCGGAACTTGACTTGGCGATCTTAACCGATTAACAAGTTAAGCAACGCTTGCTGCGATCAGGAATTGGATGGGTGACCGCTAGTGGCATTATACAACTGAGCGCTTCCGTGCTTCGGAGGGCACGTTAAGCCGTCGGTTCAGGTTGTTTGTCGTTAAGCTATGTCGAAGGCCTTCAGCACCGGGCCCGCGTGGTGGATTGTGGCCCAACTCTTCTCTCTGAGAGGAAGGCTCGAGTCCCAACAGTGGGAACAAAATGGGCTGATTATGATGATATTATGATACACATACATTACCTTTATGTTGGGTTGAAAAACTTTCACTAACAGGTCTATCGATCGATTACATCATACATGATAACAAAGCATATCCTAATCTTATCCATCATAGTGATAAATAATGGTTTAAAAATCGATAACACAGCAAGTTATCGATAGCTTTCACTTCACTATCATAATGGTCTCGTATTGGAGTATCGTACGAGGATATAAAATCGATTAATATTCCATAGGCGCACCTTAGCGGTCACCTTTCTCCAAAGATTTGAAGATTCCTCGTTCTATAAGAAACATTGGAGAAAGCATCATTGTTGGCAAATGTTGCCTACTATATTCTCGTGTTTAGTTTTTTTTATCGGAACATGGAATTTATATATATAAAAATGTATTTTGGTTTAGATTAACCCAAACGCGTCGTCGTATTGTATCTCCCATGTGGATATAAGATCAGTGAAATATAATGGTATTTGTCAAGGCATCTGGGCATTTTATCAATATTTCTCTGTTTCAACACGTGCTGTTTTCAGCACAGATCTTTCATTGGGCTGCGTGGTCCACCGGTCAATGTCGAACTGATTGAGTTATTTAGTTAGTTGCCAGCTTCGCTCACGTGGCCTACATGATTCGGTGTCATACATAACTATACTGGTTAAAGAGTATAGTTTTACGTCATAGTTATTTTTAGGGCATCAGTATACCCCTAAAGAGTTCACATCTAGATATAATACGTCATTACCTTATTTATGTGAATGAATGATCGTATGAATGAGTATCACTTGATTTTTCCTACTCATCAACAGATCGGCAAGTAATAAGGTCTAAAAAGTTCAGCTCAAGACGTTACAACATAGAGAACAACAAAAATCAAAAAAAAAAAAAATATATTAACCTAGGTATAAAAGATTTAGTGGATATTAATTTTAACAGTAACGAATTAATTAGGTACAGTTAATTTGTCATCTACAAAATCGTACGATGTAGAATTTACACAAGCAATAACGTTACCTCTCAACAAAATATAACTACCACATCAAACGAAACTCTTTCAGACCACTGAGCACTGCATGGTGTGAAACAAAAGTTATTCGGTTGAACTAATTCAACGCATCGAAATTAACACGTGACTGCCCCGGGCGAGGAAGTCGGGGCATGCTGAGGAATAATAGAAAGTTCTGACACTTCCAACCTCCATTCATGATTCAAATAGCTGTAAGTACCTATACTCCGTCCTAAAGTTATTGACACGTCCGAATGGCCCTTGTAAGTTGAAAATTTGATTGTTTTAGAGTTCCGTACCTCAAAAGAAAAAAGGAACTTTCATATGCCCACTTTGTTGTCTGTCTGGCCGACTGTCTGTCTGTCAAGACTTTTAATCTCAGGAACGCGTAGAGGTATCAAGTTAAAATTTATATCAAATACTCAGATCTTCGGTCTCTTTCAGCTGTAAAAAATAATAATCGTTTAAGTCAATGTAATCAAAAGATATGACTGTTTATGTCGCATATTTTGCAATCACAAATTATGCTAATTTAAATGAAAATAATAAAAATAATATATTAAGCTATTTTGGATTATTCCATTTATATTAGCTGTAAGACACGTATAACAGTAGAGTTTGCTTAAATTAAGGGTTCTCGCATTGACGTGGCGGGGGGGCTCAGTAGTCGTGGCTTGGATCACCACGGTGAAGCCAAGAGGAACCCAGGGGCCGCGCCGGCGTTGGGGTGCGCTGGCTGGCTCAGGCGGGGCCGCTCCTATGGGCTTTGGCCGCCAAGTCCACATAGGAGTGGCGGGGTCCGGGCGCTTTGGCGCAGACTCGAGGAGGTGGGGCCCGGGCGATTTGGCGCAGGCTCGAGGAGGGGGGCCCGGGCACTTTGGTGCAGGCTCGAGGAGGTGGGGTCCGGGCGCTCGGCGCAGACTCGAGGAGGTGGGGTCGCGGGGGGGCTATCCCCTGTGGCTGACGTAGCAGGCGGTGGGGCTACGTATCCGACCCACCGCAGGGAGACCACGGGCGTCCAGAAACGGGGAAGTCTGGCGCCCATTGTTGGCGGGTTTGGTCTCCGAGGCAGAGTTGCGGTGCGCCATGTGTTCTGGCGTGCGGCGGGTTCGCGGTCGTGTGCAAAATCTGTCCCGCGTTCCCGCCAAAAGCGGCAGTGACGGAACACCCCGGGGTTTTGGTGGGTATCGGACTCCCACATAACCACCTACCTCCCCGTGGTGGGTGGTATCCATAAAGGATTTTACCCGGGACAAAAAAAAAGGGAGTTACCTAATTAGGCACTGCCTTACTCGTTGTTAGTGAAAACGGGCATATGTGAACCGTATGGCAAAGAACTACCTGCTTTTGGGATTAGATGTACTACGTAATTGTTGCACCTGATGGGCCTTTTGACGATTTACATATGACACAAGAATCCACAAAGTTTTTTACATATCGAACCATACTTTGAAACCAATAGAGATCGTACAATTTTTCAAGGTTTTTTTAGTACCCTAGATGTTTTATTTCAGCATGTCACGTACATGCTGAAATAAAACATAGCTTATAAGAGACCACATCAATACCCAATAAGTTTTGATTCTCTTATGAGATTTCATAAGGGAATCAAAACTTATAGGGTACTTCCCGTTGTCCTGGAATCATGATATTCGGCAAGAAGAAATGTCTTACAGCTAATATAAATGGCACAATCCAAAAACCGTAAATATATGTAGTTCCCTAAAAAAAGAGAATTTACAAACTTATTATGTGCGGTTGGTACAGTAACCTTGTGTAAGAATCAAACCACAAAGTTAAGTGTGTCCTTTAATCTAGTTGGTCTTTAGTTAGAGCAACAATGTTAGATGCTTTCGTAATGTGCGGAGCCCTTGGTGCTCGAGTCAAACTCGCACTTGGCCAAGGATTATGTGACTACCCTCTCAGTCACCTTGGTGCTGCAGGGCACTGAAGAGATCATTCTAGAAAACTTCCTACCTACCTTACCTACGATAGGACCATTGTGCCATTTTAGAAGTTAGAATGTATCGTACAAACTAAAGTTTAATAGCACGTCCCCTTCTAAAACACAACCCTTTTACAGATCTAATTAACTGTGTGTTTTCGGTGTGAGTGTGTGTGTGATCCATCAAGGAACTATTGTTCCGTGACAATTTACGTGGCCTATGGCTTAATTGTTCCGGTGAAATTACGTGGGCTCTTTTAGAATTGATATGATTGATAGATGGAACAATAGATCCATGTTGGGAGTCGAAATGAAAGTTCTATAGATAATCAGTACGATATTCACTGTGGACAATCATTGAATAAATATAGATAATTGTACTGATATCAGACAGAGCATTGAGTATCTCTGTGTCTGTTGAAGATTATGATTATGGACAAGAACTTTGCAACGTCATACCTACTTTTTGTAAAGGGGGAAATGCTGTGCACTTCCCTTCCGCCACGGGGATAACGCAAGGGGGTATGTGGGGCTCAGGCCCACTAAACCCGCCGTGAGCAGGCCTCCGCCAAGGTGGGGTCGTGATAGCATTTTCCATCGCCCCAGCGGTAGGCCTGGATTGATTGCGACATCATACCTACATCATCCATTGCCTGTTCCACCCCAAAGCTCCCTAGCATAGGATAATCAGCGCATTACGTTTCAGTATTGCGTGGTGACACGGGCTTTCCTCTCAGAGAGTATGGTAATAATATATTAAGCTATTTTGGATTATTCCATTTATATTAGCTGTAAGACACGTATAACAGTAGAGTTTGCTTAAATTAAGGGTTCTCGCATTGACGTGGCGGGGGGGCTCAGTAGTCGTGGCTTGGATCACCACGGTGAAGCCAAGAGGAACCCAGGGGCCGCGCCGGCGTTGGGGTGCGCTGGCTGGCTCAGGCGGGGCCGCTCCTATGGGCTTTGGCCGCCAAGTCCACATAGGAGTGGCGGGGTCCGGGCGCTTTGGCGCAGACTCGAGGAGGTGGGGCCCGGGCGATTTGGCGCAGGCTCGAGGAGGGGGGCCCGGGCACTTTGGTGCAGGCTCGAGGAGGTGGGGTCCGGGCGCTCGGCGCAGACTCGAGGAGGTGGGGTCGCGGGGGGGCTATCCCCTGTGGCTGACGTAGCAGGCGGTGGGGCTACGTATCCGACCCACCGCAGGGAGACCACGGGCGTCCAGAAACGGGGAAGTCTGGCGCCCATTGTTGGCGGGTTTGGTCTCCGAGGCAGAGTTGCGGTGCGCCATGTGTTCTGGCGTGCGGCGGGTTCGCGGTCGTGTGCAAAATCTGTCCCGCGTTCCCGCCAAAAGCGGCAGTGACGGAACACCCCGGGGTTTTGGTGGGTATCGGACTCCCACATAACCACCTACCTCCCCGTGGTGGGTGGTATCCATAAAGGATTTTACCCGGGACAAAAAAAAGGGAGTTACCTAATTAGGCACTGCCTTACTCGTTGTTAGTGAAAACGGGCATATGTGAACCGTATGGCAAAGAACTACCTGCTTTTGGGATTAGATGTACTACGTAATTGTTGCACCTGATGGGCCTTTTGACGATTTACATATGACACAAGAATCCACAAAGTTTTTTACATATCGAACCATACTTTGAAACCAATAGAGATCGTACAATTTTTCAAGGTTTTTTTAGTACCCTAGATGTTTTATTTCAGCATGTCACGTACATGCTGAAATAAAACATAGCTTATAAGAGACCACATCAATACCCAATAAGTTTTGATTCTCTTATGAGATTTCATAAGGGAATCAAAACTTATAGGGTACTTCCCGTTGTCCTGGAATCATGATATTCGGCAAGAAGAAATGTCTTACAGCTAATATAAATGGCACAATCCAAAAACCGTAAATATATGTAGTTCCCTAAAAAAAGAGAATTTACAAACTTATTATGTGCGGTTGGTACAGTAACCTTGTGTAAGAATCAAACCACAAAGTTAAGTGTGTCCTTTAATCTAGTTGGTCTTTAGTTAGAGCAACAATGTTAGATGCTTTCGTAATGTGCGGAGCCCTTGGTGCTCGAGTCAAACTCGCACTTGGCCAAGGATTATGTGACTACCCTCTCAGTCACCTTGGTGCTGCAGGGCACTGAAGAGATCATTCTAGAAAACTTCCTACCTACCTTACCTACGATAGGACCATTGTGCCATTTTAGAAGTTAGAATGTATCGTACAAACTAAAGTTTAATAGCACGTCCCCTTCTAAAACACAACCCTTTTACAGATCTAATTAACTGTGTGTTTTCGGTGTGAGTGTGTGTGTGATCCATCAAGGAACTATTGTTCCGTGACAATTTACGTGGCCTATGGCTTAATTGTTCCGGTGAAATTACGTGGGCTCTTTTAGAATTGATATGATTGATAGATGGAACAATAGATCCATGTTGGGAGTCGAAATGAAAGTTCTATAGATAATCAGTACGATATTCACTGTGGACAATCATTGAATAAATATAGATAATTGTACTGATATCAGACAGAGTATTGAGTATCTCTGTGTCTGTTGAAGATTATGGACAAGAACTTTACGACGTCATACCTACTTTTTGTAAAGGGCGAAATGCTGTGCACTTCCCTTCCGCCACGGGGATAACGCAAGGGGGTATGTAGGGCTCAGGCCCACTAAACCCGCCGTGAGCAGTCCTCCGCCAAGGTGGGGTCGTGATAGCATTTTCCATCGCCCCAGCGGTAGGCCCGGATTGATTGCGACATCATACCTACATCATTCATTGCTTGTTCCACCCCACAGCTCCCTAACATAGGATAATCAGCGCATTACGTTTCAGTATTGCGTGGTGAAACGGGCTTTCCTCTCAGAGAGTATGGGTCACAGCCCATACTCCTCAGTATGGGCGATAATCCAGAAAAAAGGAGAATACTTTGCATTAGATGTTAATAACTTTCTTCTTCCTCTACTTACAGTGCCTCTCTAACTAGTTGAGGTTGGCGATCAGCGTTAATAAATTTACGACTAGCTTTTTTAACAACAAGGAGACATGTTTCGGTTGATATTTCGTCGAATCGAATTTGATTATTTTCATAACATCAATCAAATCTATGAACTGTAGCGTTGTCTAGTTAGAAACAATGAGCTATTGAGAACATTGTTGGTATCGGTGTACCAAGGTCATTGCGACACCTACGCGTTGTTCCGTTCTATGGTTCGAAGTATAAGAAACTGGCGTTTTGGAGATCATTCATGTACTATACAGTCGGCATTTCTTTTTGTTTTAGTATAATATAGTGTCATATTTTTCGGCAAATGGTGGTGGGTGTTTTGAAATCGCAATAATTTCAAATTAAAATTTATTTAAGTACACAAGAATTATGAAATTACATATAACATAGAAAAGTAACTAAACCAAAATATGTTACAAACAATGCCGCTAAATAGTGTCACTAGGGTACTATCCAATGGTACTAGTGAAATAAAGAAGAGTAAACGGCATGCTGTACATGTCGGACTTATAAATAATAGTGAGATAGCTACAGTAGTTAAATTGTAATCCATTTGAAAATTATCTCTTTTAAAACAACAAATAACCTTATTCAAGTTTTGAACAAAACCTACATCACGCTCAAGTCGAATTTATTAAAAAAAATCATTAAATAATTTACCAAATAAAAATATAACTGTATAAAGTGGTATATAGAAATATCTGTTAGTCCAAAAAGCCAAAATTATTATCATTGTTGAATTGAACAAAAATTGAGATTTATATATATATGTTTTATGATTGATAAGAATATTAGCTAGGTACCTTATAATGAATTTCTCGTCTTTGTGGTGGAATCGTGAAAGTGAACCTAGTAAGCAATAAATTATCGCTTGTGACTTAAGACTGGCGATAGAAATGTCTCCATTGCATTTCATATCATTTCACGATGTGTTCCGCCTCCCCTGTCTATTAAAGGTGTCAAGTGCGAAACTTGCGAAATTGTTATTGTTGTCGTCGGCACCGCAAACGAGCTCTTGCAATGTAGCCTCAAATTCTAACTAAATTACTTTTTATTTCAGTACCATAACGGTTCTGTCTACATCGTTTGGTAGTACATTGGTGGCTTTGGTGGATATACGCAATAACCCATTCGGTTATGTTTCATAATTTGTAGACGCCAACTGATCTGATGGATTTACTCGCCACAACCCATAAGAAATAGTATTGCAAGGTTGTATCGACTATTAAGGACGACCGGTCAAACATACAACCTTTAAAATAAAAATAAAATAAAAAAGCTTTTATTTACCTTAACCAATATGAATACTGAGTTTAGACAGGCCCGTTGGCGCAGTTGGTAGCACCTCTGCCTTCTGAACCGCTGATCCCGAGTTCGATCCCCGTACAGTTCAAACATTTGTGTGCATGAACTTGTCTGTTTGATCTGTGTCTGGGTGTGTATATGTATATAAGTTTGTATATCAGTCATCAGGTTACCATAGTACAGGCACTGTCTTGTTTGGGATCTGTTGATATTGTGTGAATGTTGTACCATATGATTATTATTATTTTTACATTTATTGTTAGTGTTATGGGTAGATATCATTAATTGTATTCTTATTAGTTTGTTAGTAAATCGTTCGGTGTAAGGTCCGCCAGTAGCGGTAAACACGTCCTCCAGTTGTCTCTACATTTTTCTGTTTCTGGCGGCCCTAGACCAGACAGCTCTCGCAACTTTGACAATATCTTTGCACCATCTTTGGAGTCTGCCTCACTTGCGCTTCCTGTCTCTCGGGCTCCTATTAGTTGTTGTTTGAACCCATCTAATAGCGTCTATAGCCTGTGTAAATGGCCTGCCCATTTCCATTTCAGAATTTCGTTTATGTCGTCCCTTGCTCTGGTTTTCTGCCCGATCATCTTATTTATTACTCTATCTTGTAGTTTCAGATTCATATAACTTCTTTCCATGCCTCTGGCATATTCTCTTAGCTTAAAAAAATACAACATACTCTTGCACATAATTCAAGAGTCTGTCTGTCCCGATTCGACAGACTTATGGAGTATGTGGCACTCCGGTCCAGTGAGATCTACATAATAATCTGCTTCCACGCTGTAGTGTGCCAGACCCTTTTTCACAAGACGGTCTACGTTGGACGCTAGTCTTTTATTAGGCACTATGGACGATTCCAGAATGCGAACGTGAGTGAACGAGCTAGTCTGTAGTAACGTGTTTTCAGCGGATTTGGATGAAATAAGGTAGTTTTGATGTAGTCCTACATAAAGGGTTAATTATATTTAACATCATTATCATCGTCATTTTGATCACGCGGTTTAAGCAACGGGCGCAACTTGTGATTAATAAAGTCTAAATTGAATGTGTATAATATGAGTGAAAAGACGTTGGATTTATCACCACTACTTGGAATCACCTTACCGGGGTACTTAAGATATACATACATAGATTTCAGTTTATACTCCTTTAGAATTTTTCATCCTGTTAGTACTTGCTTGCTTCGTCCAGGTATACGATGTAGCTATATATGTGCTCACGGCTTTCATGTCTAAGGCATGTCTGCACCCCAAGGATCGAGGGTTGGGGGAAACTTTGATAAACGCGAGGGGATATTAAGAGATTAATGGTTGTCTGTCTGGGACGGAAACGACCTCCGCTCCCTCTTTCACGTTTGTTAATCTTTGACATATCTGACTGTATAGGTAAATGTCTACAAAGCTCTGTATGTATTTGTAGCATTTCAACTTACTTCTTACCAGCTTCGGTGGCGGCTGGCGCTGATTTCCCTGTGCTATTATAGATCTTATACTACATCATTTCTGTGCAGTACATATAAATGTAGTAAATAAAGGGCGGTTTCGAGAAAATTGCCACGTTTATTAATTATACAGCGTGTAACAAAATTGTGTAGTAATACTAAAACCACACACGTAGAAGCTTGTATACAAATGGAACCTGACTATACCGCGTCCCAGGAAATAAAGAAGTTATGAGTTTACCAAAGTTTTTCCAATACTCGAGCAGGTTCATCCCTGAACAACTAGGCCAATGACGGCAATGACCCCCAGAACGTAGACTAGGTAAACAACACTTGGGTTGGGGTGCGGCGCGGGGAGAGGGCGCAGTCAGGATAGGGATCGGAGTTGAATGAATAGGTGTTTTTGCAGAGCGCATCGACGCCAACGAACTCGAAGAACTTTGAGAAATTATTACTATAATAGGTCGATGACCAAGAATAGGCATGAATGACTTATAGGGTTGTCCAAAAAAATTAGAGGTATATTATTTTAACATTGTGTCACATCAGCACAGCCAGGTGCTGATGGAAATGAATGGCACGCTTTTCCTTATCTTGATAGAACCAACGTCACATAAGACTTAGTACGTGTACAAAAATAGGCGGACTTTTCCACTAGTTCCTATCCCTATTAGGCTAGTTCCTAGGAATACCTAGGAACTAGTGGAAAAGGCCGCCAATTTTTGTACACGTACATAGTTTTGTGTGACGTTGATTCTATCAAGATCAGGAAAAACGTGCCATTGTAATGTACGAGTATAATGTCGGGACAGTACAATATTATCGTATGAAGCCGGTCTGATGGAGCCGGAAGATGGTTATAGGGACGACCAACTACAAAACATAAGCACAACGCGGTCACATTAACCAGGTGCTTGACCATGTGACGTCATTTTGGCGCTCAAGTACGGTGTGCAAAATAAACCGGCCAAGTGGCCTTTGTTAAAATCGAGTAAAAATTGATTAAAAATTAAGTTTGTTAAATGAATAAAAAATATTTATTTATTTTGAAAGGTAATATATAACTACATATTCTAACTACATATTTTGATGGTTTGCGCTTTTTACCTGGTGTGGACAATTTTACTTCCCTGCTAGTATTTGAAGTACTGCTAGTATCGTTACTCATACTGCTCGAACTAGCTCTTGGACTGGTGTCTGGAGAAGTACGCGGTGATGATACACATGCCATTTTAGCCTCTTTTTTATCCGAGTAAGAGTACTTTTTGATATTCCAGTTGCGGCACAGGTACGTTTTTCAACCTGATCCACCGGTATGGAAAAACGTTTATTTTTCTGCTCATTCTCGAAGAACTGTAGCACTTTTAACACGAGATTTCTCCCTTCACTGTGTATAACTTTCCCCATATTATTCTGGTTTGAACACAGTTCAACAGTTAATATTCAACAATCAACAGTAACAAAAAACTTAACAAAACAATAATCAAAACAAAAACTATATACCAAAAACAGAAAACAAGCCAAATTTAGCAAGAAAATTTGCCAAATTATCGACGCGTGTATCAGTAACAAAGATGCTGACCGTACTGACACTTGCCGGGCGAGAAAAGGGAATGCGGGGAATAGCGGGCGGGGACCCGCATTCCAGCGATGCGTCGAGTTAATGTGACCGCGTTGTAACTCTAAATTATTTTAACTATAATACTACTTTATCGAAAGCCGTACGATTTCGCTAAAGAATTGAGACTGTTCCATATCATATCGCACAGATATCATCAAAGCTGATTGAAGGATTGAATGACAATTATTCTAACTCTGTGATAAAACCGTTAATATATATGATTGGCGAAATGTGGTATTTTATTCTTATAATATATGTTAGTACGTAAAATATGTCTTGTACAATAGGTATAACGAGTATCTTGTATTATGTACCTAGGTACGACGTATTTTAGCTCTGGTAGAATTATAATTGCTAAGTACTCGTACCTGTTTTAATTATTTATATCCTATATCCGTAACGTATATTCCGTATGACAAAGCCCTGATTAAAATTTTCCTGTTTGCTAATGAGGTCTTTTTTAATATATTGCTTTGTGAAGTCATTGTTTTGCTTGTAATCAATACTGCAGAAGGTTACAGTTATAATGGGGGCTAGATTTACGATAGCTATGCGTATTGACGGTTGTAGGTAAATGGATATAAGTAGAAATGTTTTCTACGAGCCCGTATTATTAAAAGTGATAGCTGTGCCCTCGGTTTCATCGCATAATGTAAAATGATCATAATGAGCGACTGTTCATCCCTATGACTTACCTCAAGAAGTAACGTCTACTAATAGGTGGCTTCCTGTGCAAGCGACTGTCTTGATAGGTCAGGGCCAGGGTTTGAAGAGCGCTGTAACAAGTGGAATTACTGGGCAAGTCAGCATCGATATTCTTCTCTTCTCAGTCGCTACACTCTTGACAAAGTGGTAATGGTCGTCACATCAGGAGTGGCGGCACGCTTCACTATCGTCGCCATTCCTCTCGCACTACTGCCTTCCTGGTACATTCGTAGAGTGGACCATCCAGAGCAGCATTTACTTGGTCCTTCCAGGGCATGGGAGATCTGCCGCAAGTTCTTGTGCCATCCACTTTTCCATGTACAACAAGGCGTTCCACAGACTCATCTCTTTGCCGCGAAATATGTCAAAAGAAACTGCACTGCGTTCGTCACTTTAGTGTCTGCTAGCATCGATATAAGAGACGACCGCTGTGCAGTCTGAGTAGTACTGTCATGTTACGGTTGCTTGTCATAAGGCGTACGACTTGCCCGTCTCATTAATTATTAGTTTGAAAAGAAATCTCTCAAAGGTTCCTCCGAATCCAGCTTGTCTATACTATAGCGGTGCCACGTCGGCTGATGTAGACGTCAAAACTAGTACACGTGGTGGCGCCGATGACGGTGTACAACCGGTTGCCTCCCGACATACGTGACGCGTCCTCTAGCTAGGGCATCTTTCAGTGGTCAACTCAAAAAATGGCTTATTGATGAGACTTTCTATTCATGTTACGATGTAATGAAGTAAATTACTATTTCAAACTCAAACTCAAACTCAAATGATTTATTGCTTATGTGCCAAGCTAACATACAATGCAGGTGTTGTTGCATAAGGTTTACAGTAAGTACATGTCACATGTTACCCCCTGGGGGTGTTGCAATTGTGCAGAGAGGACCAGTCTATTTTAATGTATTATCATTGAAAAATTCGTCAATATTATAATAACACTTCTGCAAAAGTAATTTTTTAAGTGTGAATTTGAAAACGTTCGTTTTATTTTCGTCTTTTATTTTGTTAGGTAGTGTATTATAAATTTTAACTGCCATTGCCTTGGTACCGGAACTGTGTATTTTCAGTCTAGAAGTAGGTATTAAAAGTGTATGTTTCCGTGTTGGTCTAAGGGGATAATTTCTCGTCTGTTCACATGCTTTTAAAAAGTATTGAGGATATTTTCGAATAAACATGCACATTTCCAAGATGTAGATGGAGGTGAGGGTCAGCATTTGATATTTGATAAAATATGGTTTATGGAAATGATGTATTGTTAAATCTGGAAATTCTATGTTTGCAAGTATTCGTAGGCATTTCTTTTGTGCGATGAAAAGGTTATCTACGTTTACACTATTTCCCCATAGTATGATGCCATATCTTAACCATGAGTATGCATATGCGTAATAAGTGGTCATAGCGGCATCAAGTCCAGCTGCTCGCCGCAGTTCCCTTAGTCCATACATAAAACTTGATAATTTTAATTGAATTTTTTTAACATGTATTTTCCAATTAACATGCGAGTCTAGTTCTAAACCTAGCAATAAAGCAGTGTTCACACATTCAATTTTTGTATTATTATAACAAAAGTTTATGTCAATAGGCGGTTTTTGGTAGGGGTGAAATTGCATTAATTTTGTTTTTGATATATTGAGGGCAAGGTTATGTTCATTCATCCATTTAATTATGTTATTGAAAATGTCAGTGAGGTTCTTATTTAAATTAGAATTATTATTACAAGATGTCAATATAGAAATGTCATCCGCGAAGAGTACACTGGATTCGTCAATACATTTAGGAAGGTCATTTACATAGATTAAAAATAGGATACACCCAAGGACACTACCTTGGGGGATTGAGTGATTTAGTAGGGTGGGGGTTGATCGGATTGTATTTAAACTTCCAGAATCATAATCTACGTTTTCTAATTCTACATAATATTTGCGATTTTGTAGGTATGAGGTGAACCATTTATGTGTTATGCCACGTATGCCAATGTCAAAAAGTTTATCTAATAGTATATTATGTCGAACTTTATCGTATGCCTTACTCATGTCTAATAGGATACCTATAGCATGTTTCCTACTGTCAAGTATGTTTAAAATTTTATCAACGTATGTATATACCGCCAAAGTAGTTGATCGATTTTTCCTAAAGCCGTTTTGTGATTCATTAAATATATGAAATTTCTCACAGAAGGAATTTAATCGCTTTTGCATAACTTTTTCATACACTTTTGACGATGTAGGCAATAGGGCTATTGGTCTGTAGTTGCTGGGGTCAAGCTTCGACGATTTTTTGTAGACTGGTTTTATTAGGGCTATTTTTAGCTGGTCAGGGAAGAAGCCTTCAATGAAGGATTGATTTATTAGTAAGTAGTACGGTAGCGTCAATTGGTCTGCGCAGTTTTTTATTAATATTGGAGGTATTTCGTCCACTCCGTAACTATATTTGCTTTTTAGATTTTTAAGTATGTTGTTTATTTCGCGCGGTTCAGCTGGGCGAAGGAACATGGAGTTATCTAAGCGCGTTCATCCTCCCATCTCAGAAAGAGTATATTTGCTCTTCGATAGCCTCTCTTAGTAGTTAGTGTTAACTGACCATAGTTTCACTTTAATAATATTATGGGACAGGGTTGTTCATTTGTTTTCCTGAAATATAATGATATGGGACAACATCCACACAAAGGTCTTTAGGTCCCAAACTAGGCAGAGCCTGTACTATGGTAACCTGATGAGTGAAGTACATACTTATATACATATACACACCCAGACACAGGTCAAACAGACATGTTCAGTTCATGCACACAAATGTTTGTCCTGTCCGGGGATCGAACCCGGGACCAGCGGCTCAGAAGGTTTGTTGCCAACTGTACCATCCGGTCTGTCAATATATTAGGATTCTATAATGATCGTAGTATTTACAAACTATAAGTATTAAGGGTCATTTACGAGTATATTATAATTATTTCCAAACCACTGACGCCTACTGAAGCTTTTCTTTTAACCGAGCAGTATGGCTTTCAATCCGCTTACAGCACTGCCAGAACGTAAGCTTTTTGTTGGTTAATCACATTGACACAAATACATTTTGGTGTTAAAATCCGAGTTATGTTAAGATATTGAGTTACAAGCCAGTTGTGGTTAAGCCGGGATAGTAGATTAGCCGGGAAGAGAGAAAGTTAGAAGTAGGTTAGCCGGGAATTAAGCTGCTAGATTGTTGCTATATTAGCCAGTGGTGGATAAGAAGTGACATCCAAACAACACCATCATTACCATCAGGTGCACAACGTGCTGAGCCTTGATAATATATAATTAAAAACCGGGCAAGTGAGAGTCGAACCCGCGCACGCAGCGTTCCTTACTATAAGTATCGCCTGACTCGCACTTGGCCGCTTTTTAGTATTTGTTGTTATAACGGCAACAGAAATACATCATCTGTTAAAATTTCAACCGTCTATCACGGTTCATGAGATAAAGCCTGGTGACAGATGGGCAGTGGAGTCTTAGTAATCGGGTCCCGTGGTTCCCTTTGGGTACGGAACCCTAAAAACATTTTGTTCACAGTAAAGGGACCTTTCGCTTTCATCATTTTGTTTCTGGCCAAATTATTATATAACTAAAAATGACTAAATATTATATAACTATAAATTTATTTCGCCAAAAAAAGTAATATCGCAAATTTTCCGCCCACATCCACAGAACTTCATGTTATCTCTCATCGCTTTCGCTCAATTCCTTTGAATCTGATAACTTTTTCTTGTACCGCGGCATCTTTATATTCAATCAAAGTTCTTAGCCACAGTATACACCATTGTTTGTATGGAAATCAAAGTAATACAACTTTCAGTCCATAGTATACGTTATAGTTAGTGCAGCTAAATGGGTTTTATCAGATGACGTGATGCACAATATAGGGACGGGCTTTCCACAGAATAATCACCAGTTACTTCACATTGCTTCTGGTCTTGCTCATTAGATCAGATCTCAGGAGGCCAATTCTACTTTTTTACAACGTTCAACAATCTATCCCGCTGCAACTGCAGTTCGACTCGTTCTACTCGTTGTTGTTCGATCACTACATAAAAAGCCATTCTACTATTTCTAGAGACAAATTAAAACGTAACGTCATCTTAAACACTACTACATATTAAATATATATTAAAGGCTAATATTTACGAATATAAGTTACCGTCGCGTTCATTACCTATCGAGTTAACGGAATATAAAGTATTATGGTTGTATAATTTTGGTTTGCATCTTTTTAAATCTAACTTAGTAAAGTCAAAGTCAAAATCATTTATTCAATTTAGGCATGAAAGACGCACTTATGAACGTCAATTTTTCATTATAATGTACTTAAAGACTACCGCCGCGTTCCAAAATATATAGTATCTTTACATAGTTTACATTGTAGTCCGTGCACTCACTAGTATTTATTGAATTGTATTTCTCTAACAAGTGAATTGTATTCTTTATGAGAAATAAATATCTTAAACCTAAACCTAAAGTTTTGACCGATCGCCGGTTTTAACAAAAACGTAACTGCAGCTGGACTGGTTTACAAGAACAGAATAAGTAAAACATATACAAGTCACCGTTCAGCTAGGGTTTGATTGCAATTTTGTTAGTGGAATTGACCCTCTGGTCTATAAGGAGGCATTTCTAGGCATAGCTCGAAGGCTTACGGCACGGTGAATGCGTAAAGTTGCGTGCGTGAGATTTTACTGATCCTAATATCAAGATTGATACTCCATGCTTTTCTCGCTTCGTGTTTGGTTGTACGTACAATACAATGCAAAAATGTTTTAATGTACAAAAAAAATATAGTTATTTTATAAAAGTGACTTAAGTCTACAGTAAGTATGAAGAGCGGACTTATCACTGAGAGCGATCTATTCTACTCAACATTATAGGATGCAAATGATTCAAAGGTTGAAAGAGGTAGGTGGTGAATATAATAAGGTAAATTATATAGGAAAACAAAATAAAACAAACACATACCAAGTTCATACTTGAAAAACATAATAACAGTATAATACCTATACTTAATAATAAAATATGTATGCGTATATAAACTTAACTATATATCAAAATTACTATTATATTATTGATATATAGTCGACTGTTGAGAAAATCTCTTAGTAAAAATATTCATCTATTTCAGGTTTACCTCTATGTTATAGAGTTTTAAAATCCTAGCTACATGATACTTAAACTACTTATACACAGCTTGAAGGCTCGCAGCAGAGCTTGACTTGGCGATGACTTGAATCGGTCCGAATCAGCAAGCCTCCGCTTCATTCATGAATCTTTTGTTATAGCGTAAACCTAATGCAGACAGATTAACCGATCCGTTGACCGTTGACTCGCGATTCGCAATATTTGGCCAATAATACATTAGATTTCGCAGAAATCAACCTACTTTTCCAGGAACTGCAACGTGTGTGGTTAAACAACGATTGCTGCGGTCAGGAGTTGGATGGGTGGCCGCTAGTGGCATTGTTCAATTCAGAGCTTTCGAGCTTCAGAGGCACGTTAAGTTTACGTACGTTGGCTACTTACTAGCCTATCCCCCAGGCAGCACTGGGCCCGTGTGGCGGATTATAGCCCAACTTCTCTCTCTGAGAGGAAGGCTCCAGTCGCAGTAGTGGAAACATAATGGGCTGATTATGTATATATATACCCAAAAGTTTAATTTCAATTAGGTCTTACCCAATATTACTCAGGTTAGGAAACCGCTCGTATTTATAAACGTTACTTACTAAAGTAAGCATGACATAACCCTATCAAAATTGGATGTATCTTTTTACAATTGTATTAGCTTGTTGTCATGGGATTTTAATTTTGACAGCATAATAGATCCTTCACACGTCAGACTTGGGTGCTAAGCTAATGTCATTTTGATACAACTTCACTTTTGTAATAAGAAATAAAAATTGACGTCTCATTGCTTAACCCTTCCTTTACTGTGATAATTAAAACAAAAGATTTATGAATGAAACGCACGTAAATTTACCTCAATGGCAAGCAACGGGTTAAGCAAAGGTAATGATGACTATTACTCGGCTAAGAATTCTAGCCTTTGATAGTTCCAACTTAAGGCAAATTTTAGTCTATAGAATTAAAACGTTGCATAAGTAGGTAATTTCTTTTTCTTAAGTATGTTTGTAATTACTTTTGCTTGTTTATAAATAAGGCTGATGAATAAATTTATTAGAATATGCTATGCGGTAACACAGTAAGTTATGGAGAACAACGTGGGCTCGATCACGACGTCGTAAATATAAAGTAGTGAAGTTGTAACGGGATCTTTGTATACGAGTACTTATACATTCGCAAATAATTATTTGGAATGTGACCTGGATACACGATTGAGTCGTTCAGATGGTAATTAGCTTGCTTATTCATATTATAATACCTATAAACGAGCGATTCTTGTATAATATGTATATGTATATGTATTTGTATACCCTGGATCTGGGAAACGGCTCCAACGATTTTCATGAAATGTAGTATATCGTGGTGGGGAATACGGAGGGCAAAAGACCCCGCGGGCGATCCCCAACCAGATGGAGCGACCAATTGAAACAGCCTTCCTCAATCGAGTTTTGTTCAGTTGTCAGAGACGCGATGGATAGGCACCGATGGAAGCAGATCATACGATCTCGGTGTACACCATCCACATCCACCGATGACCACGATCCTCAGTCATGAGGAAACGACCAGAGAGAGAGAGAGAGAGAGAGAGAGAGAGAGAGAGAGAGTAGTATGCGGGGGTTTCGGGGGCGATAAATCGATCTAGAGGTTTTCATTTTTGGAAAATATCGTTTTATCCTTGTCTTCAGGCAATGAAAAACTGTTTAAACGACGAAGCACTAAAGCTACTTACAATAGATGGCGTTGTTAAGCAACACTAAGCCAATGAGTGTTGGTTTGAGGTTAGACCAATAAATCAATTGTTTACGTATTAGCAAAGTTCAGTCTTCAGGTAAGTACTGCAGTGCAAGTATGGTACTTTGCCGATCGATAAATTCGACAATTCGTCGTTGACAGAATCGGTTTTATTGAATATAAATTTTATATTGGGCATATCGATCGATAAATTCAAGACTTCGACGTGGACAGTGAATCGGTTTAAGGCGCTGTCAGCTCAGCGCTTGGCTACGTTCAATTTCTTTTATGTATTTGAAATCAAATTTAAATTAAATCGCTGCTTATGAGATAAACTGCTTTAAAAACCTTCATTTTTATCGACATCATGATATGACAGCATCTTAATACGAGTAATTAGAAATTTCATATTTGACATTAGAAATCGTTAAAACCCTTTTGTCGATTTTATATATCGATCGTCAACGTACTGTACTTGCACGGCTGTTCTAAAGTTAACTAGGTAATACTATTGACTTCAATGCAGATTAGGATAATATGCCACTTTCATAACTCTAGTTACAAATACAACCATGTTAAATCACTCTAGAAACCTGTCAAAAACTGACCTAGTCTTGGATAGACACCAAATTATTTATACAATAAACTGGTTGCATTACTAATTATTATATAACAAATTATTTTATTAAGATCAACGGGTTACTAAACCGTTTCAAATAATTATTTCTTCTTTAAACGTTTCCTTATGTCTGACACATTATTATCATATTATTATGTAAATATGCTCACTATTATTATGGTAATAAAATCGAGTTAACTAAGCATAAATTGTCCAAACTTGCATTGTAGATGGTATGGATAGATAGGAGATCATATCATTAGATATTCTGTTTTTTTTGTTTTGCCTGACTGGTTCGCCTTGCAGTAGGTGGGTACCTCCGCCTTGAATGGAATCCTGACAGCGCACCCACCTGTATACCTAAATATTTTGGACACTTGTTTGCCAAAGATAGACAGAGCAACGTTTTTCTTCGCATTAAATCCGAGAAAATTTCCTCTTCGAATCTAATTTTTAAATCATGCTACATAATATGATCTCTTGGTTCTTTAAATTAATTTTACAATGGTAGCGATTCACTAGTTCAAAATCTAAACAAAACTAGCGAACAAAAATTGTATTATGGTAGTCCTTACTCTGTTAACACTAACATCCAGATTGACATTTGACATTGAAAACGCTTAGAATAATACACACATCAACATGGTCTAGGGATATTTCAATTAAACCTAAAATTCTATTAACTTTTTGTTAAGACACCTACACATTAAAATAAACCTTGTTTAATAGCCTTTCTTATCTGATAATAAACTTTTAGATAAAGTTATATTTAAAAAAAAACTTAGAAGAAGAGGAAAAACTCAAACCAAATTTCCATCTTAACTTTATTTTTGAAACATCAAAACCTAAACAAAACAACAATTTTTTTTTATAAAAATTGTTGACCTAAGACTCCTGAGACGCCGGCTGAACACCAAAAAGTGTGAAATAACTTGTTGAAATCGGTACCATGATAGTTCAAAAGTAGATACCTATTATCACAATACATGCATGGTACCGACTTCGACAAGTTATTTTCACACAGTTTGGTGTTAAAGTCGGTTCCATTTTTTGGTAAACCTTTTTTCACAATTTTTAGTGACACTTGCTACTTACGGGATCGATGATATTATCAAGATAAATGATATTATCAAAGATGATATTATCAAGATAAATCAACACTTTTTAGTTTTTGGAGTGTAACTCAAAAACTGCTCGACCGAATTTCATGAAATTTAAATGGGACCACCTCGGAAGTATACTCTACCAAACAAATAAAATAATTTTGAGCTTCGGTCCACATATGGGGAAGAAATCGGCTAACATACACATAAAAAAATACATACACACGAACACATAACTTCCTCCTTTTTTTAAGTTGGTTAAAAATAGGATTATTTTATTAAATTTTACGTACTTATTTTACCGTTTGTTTAGCCAATAACAAGTTTCGTGACGACTAAAATATACCCACAAATGAAGAGAACTGTCTAATTTTAATGCTGTCTGGTAAAAGTTACACTAATTTGGCTTTTAGCCTAAACAAAATAAGAACTGCCATCATGTAGAGATTTTTAGTTTAGAGAATGCTTACAGAATCGACACCGACCTGATTTTATACCACTTAGATGTACCTCAATCCCATAAAAACGTACTATAAATTGTACAATAATTTATTCTGTAGTATTTATTGTACTCTGCTTATTGCATTTGGCAGTAAAAGTGCGAAGTGTCATCGATTAATTCGTATAATCAGGCCAAGTATCTGTTTGCAATCACCATTAAATGCTGTCGACCACACCTTACCATCCACCACCTACGTACCGTAACCCTTAGTAATTATAATGCCCTTTATAAATGAACAATGGCTCTATCAAGAGCATAATAATGAGCTGTTTTGGTAATGACAATGAAGTCATACCGCTTTCTGGTATATTTGTGTATTTTATACAACACAAAAACCTAGAGCTGACTATAAATTAACACGCATATAATTCTGGAGAAAACAATAAGTTAGTAATATTAACGAAAATGTATTTAATTAATTATATTTAACATTTCATATCTAAAATATTTCGAATCTAACTGTGTAGTGATGGTTGTCTGCATGGTCTTCTGGGATAAATTAACGTAACAATTAGGTACCACTAGTGACTGTCCGTGATTTCGTTCGCGAAGTAGGGTCGGCCTTCGGCCTCGCCATAACCTGCCATCTTTCCTTAGTTTTGCTTTCATAAGAACCTTTTCCTGACAATAAATAACACAGCAAAAAAATAATTAGCGAGATTATTCCATCCGTTCTCAAGTTATACCGCGACCGGGAGAAATAGGGGTTTCATTTTTATTTTTATAGATGTTGCAAATACATTTTTCTCAAATTCAGTAAAGTTTTAATCAAGTTGAATCAATGTATCAATGATACGTTAAACGTTAGTATACGTGTCGCCGATCTAAAAATTTAAGTATTGAAATGAAGGGGAAAATGTGTGAGTAAAATTCATTGCTCCATCTATTTTTATTTATTTATTTTATTTATTCAAGTCAATCGATGTGGCTAACAGAATTATTCCAAAACACCACATATCATACATCATCATAACTTATGTAAGTAGGTACATTTTTATAAAACATCAAGTAGGTAAGTTACTTAGAAGGTAAAATAAAATTATATAGCAGAAGTCAGAATTAGTGATGTCAACATAATAAACAATACAAAATTAGAATAACAACAATAAAATAATATAAATCAAAGTCAAGGAACAAATACAATATATTAATAAAATTATGTCAATTAAGTTAAAGTTTAAAATAAATGTTCAAATATCTACATGTACAATACAATGTTTTGACTCATTGAAAATAATTGTTCTCAGTGCATTTGAATACATTGAGTACATTTTATACCTGTGATAATTTATCTCCGGCTAGAAAACTGATTGCACATATTTTTATTATCATTATTTTAGATATTAGAATATATAAATTTTGTGTTGTTCTTTTAACCGACTTCAAAAAAGGAGGAGGTTTCTCAAATAAACCATTATATTTTTTTGTGAGTTTGCGAATAACTTCGTCGTTTATGAACCGATTTTGATGGATGGAGTATACTTCCAAGGAAGTATGAAATGGGAGTATGAAATGGGACCACCATGTCAATTTCACCAATTTCGGTCAATCAGTTTTTGAGTTACACCCCAAAAACTGAAATGTTTCGCCTATTTAGTTGATATTATGATTGACGGTGAATAACAATCGATCCCGTTAGTAGCAAAAGTCAATAAAAGGGTGAATCATTTTAACAAAAATTTAACTTTTTGAATTGACTCAACACCTTCAATTTAGCAACATTTTTTTTAGGATTAATTATTTTTTAGTGAATTATATAATTAAGTACTTATTACAATCATTACATCATTATAAAATAAGAATAAAAAAAAAAATCAAAGTTACGTATGTACCTAGTAACTTTTCTAGTTCTATTGGTTCGACTGCGGAGCGGACACATTCCACTAAATAAATTCGGTTGGTAAATTCTATCGTGCCTACATTCTGAACAAGTCAAAATGATACTAGAGTTAGTAAAACATAGTCTTAAGCGTAGGGATTAACTATGTAACTTAATCATATGTAATGTGTTATGTTTGTGTTTGTTTGAGTGTATACTGATATTGCCATACAGAGCGACATATTCGCCATAGCGAAAAAGCTCTTTAAATAAAGAAAAAAAAAACTTTTTATTAGTGTTTTTTGTAGAGATTATTATACTAGGTACTGTTATACAAATAACGTTAGTATAATAAACATTAAATATAGTGACAACATAAAAAATATATATTACTTTTGAATACTTACAATCATAAAAGTATATTTTTACATGTCGCGAAATCGTAGGAGAGACTACCTAACTGCTTGCACCTTCTATGTGCTTATATAATTACAATTTAAGGTAATGTTTAAATCCCCGCTGCACCTAATTAAACTGCTGTCTTAGATTATTTAGATTAATACGGAAAGAAAACCGGATCTAGCCGATTGAAATTATAATGATTTAAGGCACCCGTTGAAACTAACTTGCCATGACAATTATCGGCAATAAAACATTGAAATTTTCCTAACCCGATAATTCTGCCACGTTTATATCGTGCCCTTTATCACCGAACATATTTTGTGGGAACTGTGCAATTTTGCAATTAACGTGCGCTCGATACCGCTGACATTTCTAAGGCAAATTGGATTGATTTAAATAAGTACCTAATATATTATGATCTGTTATTAATTGGGATAAATTATGTTTATTACTTTGTAATGAATTAAAACTCTGAACCACAACATTTGGAATCAAAGTATGATTTCTAAGAAAACTATAGTATTTTTAGCTAAAACCGGTGACAGGCAAGTCTACGCTCTGCTTTTATATTAGTGTTTTTATTTTGATTAAAAATATTGTATAAAGTTTAAAGTTGGAGGCAAAATATCTTCAAAGAAAAATTGCTCATTGCTCAATTGCTCATTATTCATTACTTATCAGTAGGGCTATTATGTATCTCAGTTGCTAACAAATGTCGATTTACATCGAAAAAAAATGGTAGCTCTGTCAGTTATGTCAGCTCCAGTCATCAACTTACTAACATATTTGCTTACTGGAGTTGTCAAAAGTGACATAGAGCCGCCATTTTATTAGACTCTAATCATGTTTTGTTAGCAACTGAAATACATAATAGCCCTACAGGTCTCTTATTGTTTATTTGTGTGTATTGTGTATTAGTGAATTTAATAAATCATTAATCAAATGGAAAGGTTATTTATAAAACAATACGATGGATATCATATAATTTAATACGAACCTGAAAGAGGTGTGATTTGTTTTTAGTGTGATTTATTTAATTTATGTTGTATAATATACCATATACCGGCTGTTTTATAAATACATACCTAACTATGTTTTTAATATTATGAGTCTAATAATTGTATATTAATAATATACAATTATTAGACTCATCAGTGCTCTAAACAAACATAATATGTTTGTTTAGAGCACTGAAATATCTGGGCTTGTAATTGTGCTTTCTGTTTCCCTGACTGTTACTTTTGATTACATAAGAGAATAAAACATGAAGGGCATAAAAGCACAAATTTTTATAATAAGTAATTAATAATATAAATTTGTTTATGTAACACGTATTCGAATGGAGTTTCATGAAATATTCCTTAGTTTTGATAATTTTCCCTGTTTGATAAAGATATAGCATTACAACACATGTAGTTTAACCATTAGGTTATTTATATGCTACAATTGATTTTATGGTGTAATTTTAACTTAAATATTAAGAGACGTATAATTGTAAAACACTGTTTTAAACTATCACGGTTGTTCTCTAAAGTTATATGATTATTAACGGGATATTTAACGTGGTAAGGTTGTGGAATGAGCTCCCGATATTTCGGCGCAGTTACATGCACCATGTTCACGGGAAGACTGAAGAATGCGGGTGGTTGGTCAAAAAGTTTAAAAGTTAGGTGCAGACATAACGATCTACCCTTTTTCTTAGTCTTTTGCTACGGTTATCACTGGAACTCGAACTCGATCCTAAGTCCCGACAAAACACACTCACTGTATCACTGCGAATAGTATTTTGAATACATTTTGAACGCGGACTTTTATTTTTAAAACAACCTAATACTGGATTCCACGCACTGGCGAGTTGAAAACCATCACCTCGATTGAAATTCTGGCATTTCGAGATCTCAATAGTTTCCTTTACTAGCCATGGTATGTAATGGCGTTCGGTGGACAAGATTTTAGGGTTATGGAATTCAATCCAGTGGTTAGGACCCGCGTCCAGCAGATGCTCAGCTCATTACTTTTTGACCAACCACCCGCATTCTTCAGTCTTCCCGTGAACATGGTGCATGTAACTGCGCCGAAATATCGGGAGCTCATTCCACAACCTTACCACGGTAAATATCCCGTTAATAATCGTATAATTGTAATTTGTTTCGTATTAACAAAATCAATGTTGTTTATAATATGTGATCATTAAACCTGCTTATTGAGATGTTATGCGAAAAGTTTAATAGATTATCTTGGTTTTGAGATCCGCATTTACTCCTTTGATATATATTCCTTGGGGATGCTCGTGTTTGACCCATTACCTCAAAGAGGTTTACGTAGTATTGGCCTCTATATATAAATACATATAGATAGATATATCTAAGGATTGAGAGATATCGAAATTGGTTTGAGTATTAGCATTTATTTAATTTGAATCGTCGACGTTTAAGCAAACTCTATATTTTTCGGTTTATCAGTTCTGCTTGGTTTGATTTATTATTTTATATGTACCGCGCCGAAGTGTCGAAGAGACGACGTAATTAGCTGCATGTTTTTTTGCAAATGTATTAGTGTAGCCTAATTAGGATGCTTGTTTATGTAGGTAATTGATTTGTTATTTACAGTTTGAAAGTTTCGATACACCGGTTCACTTTCATTTTCTCGGTTAATTAGCAGGTGGTGGTAAAACAGAATTTGCTTGTGTGTATTTTATGCATGTGATGTCATATTGTTTATATTTACTAAGTTCCTTTTTGAAAAATCAATTTTTGGTATAGAAGCCCAGCTGTATCAAGGCCATCATAGTTTATCATTGAGCTATAAGTATACTGCAGCGCTATAATTCAAGCAATCCTAAACTTCAGCTTGGGTATACCTGCAGTAAATAGACAGTATATTATTATAATATAATATCATAGACTCTATAATCTACTATAATGATAAGTCCCTAAGAAAAGTGAAACCATAATTAATCACTTTTCTTAGGGAGACTTTATTATTAGCAAGGGAGTTTATGAATTAATTTATAAAATATAACTACTTATGGTAGTTAGTAGAAAGGGCTCTATACAATATAAGGTTTAGCCTTATTGTTTTTAGGCAGCTACAAAAATAAGCTATTATACTTGTATGCACTTAAATTGAAAAGTAAATTTAACCTCAAACGGAGCAGTGTAAGTTTAAGTATAGAATAGATATATCTCTAGGTTTGTATACATGCCTGTGGTATACGCCTATGGTCACACATGGGGGAACACGAGAGAGCACTCAGCCATGGTGATGCGTGTGACGGCAAAAACAGATGCTTAACATAGCTTTTGTGCTGGAATTGAACACAAAAGCGGTACGTGTGCTTCTGGTCCGTCCAGCTGGGTCAAATTGTAAGCCTACTTATTTACGGTTGTTTTCATGTACCGACGGTTTCCCTTGCTAGAGAGAAATTTCACACACTAGACATTTGACAAGTTGCATAATATTTTCTATATTATTGAAGCTTTAGTGCAGGGGATTGCAGCCATTGCAACTTGCTGCTGAAGCTTATATATATATAAACATTATATATATATCTGTGTATGTGATATCTGAAGTATCAATAAGATAGAATATTACAACAACCGACCGGGGCTGTATCAAATACTGCATCTAATACTATTCGTGATAATTAAAATAGTTAAATGTGGCATTATATTGTTTTTTTATGGGATAGGTTGGCAAATGAGCAAGCGACTCAACTGATGGTAAGTGATACCGTCGCCTACGGACATGCGCAATACTTGAGGTCTCGAGGATGCGGTGCCGGCCTTTGAGGAAGGAATAGATAGAAGGGGTGAGGTTGGAGGGGGAGGGGGAAGGAGAGGGAGAACGTGGAAGGGGGGAATCGGAAATCGACGAAACGCATAGCGAAGCTATGTTACTTCACGTCGGTGTTATGTGTGAGTGTGGTACTTCTCCGGTCGTGCCGGCCCATTTGGCTGTGGGGTTGCAGCGTTGCACTACCACAAAAAATTGTGAATATTCTATTTAAAATTTTATTATCTTTGATTATTAATTTGAAATACCTACAGCCCTAAACGAAAATTATTATAATTTTGACATTGCGACGCCCATACAGGCTGCATACACTGGACATATGATTTATTAATGACCTTACCTGACGTGTATATGATGCCAATTTAATTATATTAATAAAAATAAAATAAATCATTGCTGACACACAGGCGTGATAAACGTGATGGTTGTGAAAGTGTTTAGGCTTACTTTGACAAACTGTAGGGTAACCGTTGTTACATTTATTACATGGTGTCATTCAGAGCTTTATGGCGCCTAACTATAATAACATGGGACAACATCCACACAAAGGTTTTCAGGTCCCAAACTAGGCAGAGCCTGTACTGCGGTAACCTGATATACATACTTAAATACATATACACACCCAGACATAGGTCAAACAGACATATTCATGCACACAAATGTTTGATCTGTCCGGGGATCGAACCCGGGACCAGTGGATCAGAAGGCAGGGGTGCTACTAACTATAGACCGCTCAAGCACGACGCAAGAATGGTCTAAAAGCTTGTAAAGCTTCTCTACGTTTAATATATACAAGTAGGACAGTTTACCTTGTTCAGTACTAATTAATTAGAAATTGACTATTGTGGCTAAATACTGTTGTCAATTCTTTGATTTATGCTGAGAATGGGATAATGGGCTATTTGGAAATATTAGAAATCATTTCATGTGGGGTTGATTGAAAATTTAAACCAACGACATAATTCATCATCATCATCATTTTAGCCTTAGGACGTCCCCTGCTGAGCATACGCCTCCACCATGCTGCGGTCATAGTTTGGATGGGTGACCGCTAGTGGGAGTTGCAATATAGCACTTTCGTGCTTCGGAGGCACATATTATAAAGCCAATATAGTCTTCGTTTGGAGTGCACGTTAAACCGTCGATCTCGACTACTTTTTGTTAAAACAGCAGCTGTTAATAGTCTACGTCGAAAATTCTTAGAGGTTGGCACAGCCCTTGGTGTTGCAATCGTCTATAGGGGACGGTGACCACTTTCCATCAGATGGGCCGCCTGCTTGTCTGCCTACTTTTAGCAATAAAAAAAAAACTTCGGGGTCCTTCGGAAGGCTTGAAGACTTCGTCGACCACAGGCCGCACTGGGCCCGCGTGGTGGACTATAGCCATACTCCTCTCTTAGAGGAAGATCTGATTTCTAGCAGTGGGAACGTAATAAGTTATTGATATAATTAATTACATAATTAAAGCACGACACAACTTCCAAACCGGTTGTTCCCGTTCTAGCCGGTAATGTCAACGACAGTCTACTCGTAGATCAAATTAAGACTAGGTACAAGATTTACTTTCAATTGATTAGCGGAGATTACTCTTATTTTCTAATCGTCACGACTAGGCGACTGTCAGACGCATGTCACAGTAACCGTAAGCTGTTTCTAAGTGGTCGAGTTGGTTTGTGTTCAGTGCTTACATCATGGGTTTATTTAGATTAAAATAATATGTTTTCTATATGATTATCAAAAACACAAGGAAACACATAAACATGACACCAGTGCTACCTATATTTTAAAACATACATTGACAATTTCTTTCTTTATATTAAATCAAAAATGTATACCCTAATTAAATAGCAGCAGTTAGTAGGTACTAATAATAAATGTCTCGCATCAATAATATTGTTCTATTACTTTATTCGTATACCAAATATTATCAACATCTGGTCAGCTCTTCCAGCGCTAAGTGGTAACAAAACCATTCTAGTTTACAATACTTAGTTGATATGATTTGCAATGCCTGTTTAAAACCAATTCAGAATTCAAACCTACATTCACGCGACAAAGTATTCAGCTATGATCGATTTAATATTACCAACTTCTACTACCCACTTATTTAATACAATGCTGAATTCTTCCTACACGCGTCGGCAAGGAAAACAAGGTTTATTTTCTCACACCTGCACTCAAAGCGATAGCTCTATAAATATTAATAGTTTCCTCAAACAGACCACAATGTACTTATGGTGACTATGATTAGTATAGTAAAACGAAATCATTGTGGTCATAGAATACTGCCAGTCTGCTACTGCAATAACAGGACAGGCTTAGATAAAATGTAATAGTTTGTCAGTAGGTGGTTGATTTCAATCAGGATTTAGTAGTATACATTAGAAAAAAAAATGACCAAAAAACTAAATACTTCAACAAGTTATTTCACAGTTTTTGGTTTCGGAGTCGGTTCCGTTTATTTGTTAAAAAATGTTTTTTTCATTGACCTTTGATCAATCGATCATCAGTCACCGTCAATGATGATATCATCAAATCCTCAAAATAGGCGAAACACTTTTCAGTTATTGGAGTGTAACTCAAAAACTGCTCGACCGAATTTGATGAAATTTAAATGGGACCACTTCGGAAGTATACTCTACGAAACAAAAGAAGAATTTTGAGAATATGTCTACAAATGGGGGAGAAATCATTGAATATACAGAAAAAACATACAGTTAAAACATTATCGAAAAAAAAACTTACTGTTAAAACATTATAATTCCTTATAATTCATTATACATCCACCTTTTTTAGTGATAGTGTTTAAAATAATTATTAAATATTGTGCAACGAGAGAAGCTAAGTTTTAGTTTTGAGTGCCAACTTTGAACCAAATAAGCAATTAAGACTCTATAATAGGTCTTAATTTTTTATGCGCATTGATTGATTTCTTATGATTGATATGATTATTGCCAAACAAGCAATTATGACTATAATATGTCTTGAATCTTAGAGTCCAGAGTCCTGAGCGTAATTATAGGGATTCTAATGCGCAACATCACTTTGCTCACGAATCACACAGCTTGCTTTGAAGGAGTTCTTATGTTATTTCCTAAATAGTGTTATAAAAATTAAAAAAAGGTATGTGCACGTTGACGATGTAAGGCCGCCAATGTCAGTGTGCAGGCTGCCTTGAAAAGAAATTAAATGGCATTACCTTGCGACGTTGTTTACAACGAATAGTCTTGCACTCAACACCTTTTAAGTAAGTACGACCGTATTGTATCAAGTGTTTAACTTTTAAGCCAGTATTCGCAATTTCTGAACTAGAGTAGTCAGCGTAGCATTTTTATCGTTATTACTTTTTGCTTCAACAATATAATGCGTCTAGATCAAATAAAAAACTGCTAAAACACTTCCAGCCTGGCAAGCTATACTTTGCTATTTAATACAAGAAACGTGCTTTTGTGACTTTTTGTTGTCTATGATGCCCTTTATCATTTGATTGTATGTAGCTACCGACACACGTTGAACATATATTAACTTGGCTGATACTCAACTTGTCCAATTTCCTTTTTAATTTGCGTAATAAAAATACGTACTTTTATTTTTTCAACCTGGTAAGCCCGCAAACATTTTTTTTATGTCACATCTAGTTCAGTACACTGAACTTCAATTGTTTCATAAATTCGTCTTGCTATAGTTGCTTAAGCGCCTAATATTGCACCTGAATGTTTCATTTTATTTGTGAAGTATTTGTGCCTCGTATCTAAATTAATTGGTGGCATTTGACAAAACTTTAGTCGTTGGAATTGTCAACGAAATTTTATTTGCAGCCATTTTAATTGATATTTCAAATTCTATGATCAAATACCAGTGTTGCTAGTAAATTGGACAAACTCATCCAACTTATTTGATCAAACGTTTAACAAAAATGTTTAACGAGGAGAATACCAGCCTTAAATATTACGTCATATAGGTTTATCATTCCAATCCAAAACAAAAAATGTTTTCGAATCGATGAACTGTTACTTTGTCAATGTGAATCATCGTTGTGTACAATGCACTTTACAATGTAATGTTTGGAAGATACTTATCTACATACCTTAAAATTAACGCGTTGTTTAACTTCTGTATATCCAAAATATTGATATGTAAGTTTCGGTAACTCGCAGTATAGTACTTCTGTATGCAAGATATTAATTAATAATGGATGATTGATGTATGACTAAACTGACAGGAGACCTAGGTATCGTAAAATATGTATTTTACCTTTAGAATATTTGAATACGGTTATGATTTGCGTACTTTAAAAGCAAGATTTATTTAGATAAGCCCCAAGTACTCCATGTACATAAGAGAGTACCTACGTAATATTAAGGTAAGCCCTTACACCTTTAAGTACTATCAAATTGGTATTAAGTGCGAAATGGACCTATTAAAGTCAATTGACACAGTTGGACCAGTCATTTGATTTCATGCTCAACCAAAAGTACTCAAGAGTTGTTGTGGTAATTCTACCACCTTTTTATTTTTTTTACCAATTTTTTCATTTACCCTTTAATTTAATTTGTTTATGGAGTCTTTTGAAGTTTTGTCTTTAGTCATTATATATTTTTACTCGACGTTCGAAGGCTTTTTAATTTTAACTCCTAGTGTCCTAAATCTAAAGAACAGCTAGGGTAGGTCTCTAGCCGGTGTGTTTATAATAATAATAATAATGTTTTATTCAATTATAAAAGTTACATAATATAGTAGTTTTCTGGTTGTAAACATCTTTTAAGTATTTAGGTAATAGTACATATGTTATATTAGGTTGTGTTAGGTGTTTACGCTCTTCCACATCATTAAATACACATATTAGGCGTTATATCATAAACTTAAATAAAAAATTTAAAAGAAAAGTAAGTAATAAAATAACACAATTTTTTGATACACTATTATGGGGATCTTGTGCATTTAATGTGTTAGCGCGCGGGCGCGGGCGCGTAATCGGCGCTGTATGTAATGCCAATGTCTCAAAAGTAGACTGAATTTTGGGGTAAAACTGTAGAACAGCGTTGTCCGGATTTGGGGGAACGAGGGAAGGTTGTTGACTCCTGATACCAATCCTATCAAATTAATTAAAGAAAACACGTATAGCAGACAGGGAGGGGCAGGATTATCAATTGGAGGGGAGCTTATCCCTACCAAATGACACGCCTAAATCCATGCAACCGTACTAAAGTCAATCCAATTCCGGAATTTAGGTACTACTGTGCCTGTATTTATTAACTAAATAGAAATACCAAAATAAATACAAACTAAACCAAATAAGCGAAGTGAACCATTCTAAACCTTGAGTTTTAAGATCCCTTTCTTTACTGTATAATATGGCAGGTTTGATAATCGATCGTATCGACCATCTCAACATGTCAACCGAGCCGTGTAAAGCATAAATAAATATTGACTATGTATCATAATTTCAAACCAATTATCCGAATACTATAATCAAGGCCTCGTCCGATAAATCTCTGGAATATTAAATAACAAGGTACTGTCACGTTGTGCGATAAAGCTTTTGAGCAATAATGTTTATTTTAGAGCTTTTACAATGGTATAAACAAAAACTGGAATCAGATCAGGTCAGTACCTGATCTGGCGCTACTGATTCAAGCACCCGTACAAAATTTCTTCTTTATTATACTACAGCTAAGTCTCGCGATTTTACCTGAGTAGTTATAAATGATAATGATGAAATAAAAAAAAATACTGCCAATAAATAAAAAAAAGTTTTTAATAATAACTAATAATAATGATAATTATTATTATTTATTATTTTACCATTTTACCCATTTTTGTAATAGATATACTTACTACATACTACACTTATGCCATACTACATAGATACACTTATGCCTATGTAAAGGACCGGGTGAAACCCGTGAAATATGTCAAATAAGTATAATAATAATATAATAATTTAATAAAAATAAATACCTAACCTACTTTCTTGCCAAATTTGATTACGATCTGTTGAGCCGTTTAGGCGCGTAAGCTTTACAGACAAACTCACCTTCGCTTTTATAATATTAGAGTTAGGATAGTTTATTAATTGTAGAAGTGAACAGGATCACGGTAATATTATCTTTATAATATTACCGTGACAGGATCGAACGGGCAAATTACAAAGCTATGAGTACATGCCCATTACAAAAAGTTATAGCTTTCAAAAGGTACGACTGAATAATTTTATATACCCCACCGTTTTGAAGCACTACAGGCTGTTTTAACTGTTAGTAAGCGAGTATTTTATAGTTTTGTCTGTAACAAAACTTTAGTCGATGACTGTACTAGTCTTTGCAGTAATCGGAAAATAATTAGGTGACATGGCACAAGACACATATTACAAATTAACGTGCATACATTAGACGTGCTAAGTCAGGCGTGATGGATATAATTGACATACACACATAATTCGGGATTTAAATTGAGTATTGAGCTTTAATGAGGTTCTTATACTACTAGCTGCGCTCCGTGGTTTCACCAGCGAAGTGATGGATGATGAAGAAAAGTTGCCCTATGTCCTTACCCGGGATATGATATATATTATTGCTAAATGTCATTACAATCCGTTCAGCCATTAAGGCGTGATAAGGTAACAAACAGATAGAGAGATACGAGTTAAAAACGTTATCATAATATTAGCATGGACAGATCAGGTACGGCATTGACATAAAGGTATGTTAAGGTGTGCGGTTAGCGTTATTAATGCAGAGTACTTGTAAAAATCTATAAAAAGATGGCCCATAGTTTCTTGGCGTTTCTTCTCAGTAGGTTCTATATATTTTGGAACGCGGTGGTAGAGTCGTTAAAGTACATTACAATGAATAATTTACGTTCACAAGTGCGTCTTTGATGCCTAAATTGAATAAATGATTTGGGCTTTTGAACATGTGTCTTAGATTTCCAAAAGGAACCGGTTGGAAGCAGCAGCCTACCAACATCCAACGCATCCGATATATTTTGCGACCTGCAGTGCAAGTACCGTAATAGTCGTTAAATTTGTCGAGTCGCTAAGATAGATAAAAATCGTATCGCCCCTAGCAAGTATGGAATTAATTTTGACGATTTATACGATCGTCAAATTATAGACAGTATATCGATTATTACGAATTGTTTGCATTCCACAATGCGTCCTTTTATCGTTTGAAGATTTCTACGAGCAATTCGCTTTTCTACTTTTTTGCGCCCCGCGGTTACACCCGCATGATGATGGATGATGTGACGATGTTGATGAAAATTATCCTATGTGTTAATTCAGCGCCCCATCTACCTCCATGCCAAATTTCATCAAAATTGGGCTAGCCGTTTGAGCGTAAGAGAATAATAAACATCCATTCATCCATAAATACAAACTTTCGCGTTTATAATATTAGTATGATCAAACGCAACTAAACAAAAATCCCCATGCCCCGTCGCCTGTCGACAAGCTATATCGAGATAATTTTCAAAGCTGACAAAACGATCGTTATAATCGATTAAATAGACGATCTCCAACGTAATTTAACAGTTCCATGCTAGGGTTATCGTTATAATCGTAAAAGCTAATCGAATTTATCTACCGATCGCTTAATTTTGTTACTTACTTGCAATTATCGACAAGAGATCCATTTAGTCAGTTGTTTCGAAGTATGACGGATCTACTACTTAATACATAAAAAATATCATACAGAGATATTCTCGACCTAAAAAAAGAACATAAACAGAAGGCTTTAAGCAGCTTCGGCTTTCGTTCCCGCTTCAGTCATAGCTATCCATAACCTAAGACAAAGATTAAGTACACAACCACAGGTCTGTCCGAGTTTGTAATCTACTTTGATATTTCCTCCTCCTCCTAGAGTCGTAATCCTTATGTCTGAGGGTCGTGACCTCTTCCACCCATTGTCCTTTCTTTTAAGATACTACGCCAGTGTGTTCGGTCACCAGCTATGTGTAGAGCATCGTAAATGGATATGTATCAAGAGTGGTGCGGATCTGGTCGGACCAACGCATAGGACTGCGGCCACGAGATCTTTTGCCATCGACTTTTCCAGTCACCACAAGTTTCTCGAGGTTATCTCCTTCCTTTCTAGCGATGTGACCAAAATATACTTAGATTTTTAACTTGGCTTAAAACATAGGTACTGTAAGAATGATGAAGTTGACTTCGTGTACAGTATAACGCTCCGAAGGTTGTCGAGAAAGCTGAGAAATATATTTACTTGGGACAGTAACTACTACCTTATCTTTGTCTGAGGTTCGTTAGTTCAACTATAGACATTAATTGACTATTAAATCTCCTTTCCCCATTGCGACGATGTCAATCTTCCATCTCGTGGATTCATGGAGTGAAAGCCTTTCTGCTTAGCCCTTGACACACATACAGAATATGTTTGTGTTTCATATAGGTACTTAGAGTAAGTACATAACTGCACAGTTTATCAACTAGAGCGTCTTCTAAATTTCTGCACCGTCATTCTCGCACAAGATAATGTAGAAATATTGAGTTTTTACTTGTTAGATTTATTTCTTCTGTACGGTCACCAGAGAACCGAGATAGAAAACTCTACAGAACACTACAGTAAAACATAAAAGAGAGAACATTATCAGGTAATCGAAACGTTATAGTCCAAAAGGCGGTCTTATTGCTGAATGCGATTTTTTGAAGACAGCATGATAATAGTAACCTGAAATATAAAACCCATATAAAATATAAATATGGAGGTACTAATACATACTTTATTTTTTAATTGACTTATTAATGGTAATAAAATTAGTTAATCTACTAAGTATATAGGTGCTGAATTTGTAGCCGACTACCTCAGAAGAAATTAAATGTTTTTATGAAATATGACTTTGTAGCAAGTTAAATTGTGAAATTGCTGGTCAAATTAGGCTTATGAATAAATTAGATAACCAACACTGTGAATACATTTTGAACTGATGGAGGTCAGTCGTATTGTACGCTATGAATCTTCTGCCAAATATGGCAGCGAAATGCATGTTCAACTTTCCCCGGTATAGCATTCCGATCCAATGCGCCCTCTCTATTAAAACTATACTTACTAGGTATAGTGTCGTTCTTTGAATTAAAGTTGTGATTTAATTAATATGGTAACTTCTATAGAAACTTAGCTAAATGATGTCAGCCAGACAAAATTTTAAAAGCATAGTTCAGCCAATAGAATGGGGTGAGGGTTGGGCCGAATGGTGAAACTAGTATTTGAACAAAAAAAGGTGAAATAGCTTTAGATTGTGATGGATGAAATCTAGTACTTAGTTTGTCTTAGGTTCAGGGCTTAAGCAACTTCACTACCTAGAGTATGCAGAATGCTTACTATAGCATATGGTACAAAGTTTTATAAATGTTATTAGGCGATGGTACACGAGGCCCCCCTGGTGTTAAATGGTAACCTCTGCCTACAAAAGATGCATTGCGTCACATGTGACGAACTGCACTGCGCCTGTAACCCTGAGACATTGTTGTTAAGTCTTATGTGCCTGCAATTTCGCCGGCACCTTATACCATTCAAACCAGAACACAGTATTGCGAACATTACTGCTTCGCTGTGGAAATAGGTAGGTATGGTGGAAGTACTCGGCCCCGGTCTCTCTCTCACAAAGAGTTCTACCTACTGCACACAAAAGCAATGTAGTCAACAGCAGCAGTCGAAAAACTTAAAAAGTCAAACTCACTTATTAGGTTTTGCACTTTGTAGGCTTTGTATGTATTGTAATCATGTATTTGGCCCCAAGCAAAAATTATATATAATGTGTACATATTATATAAAAATTGACCCCTATTTCTCCTGGGGCCCTACTCCTACCTCTTTAGGTAGTAATCTTAGAACCTTACCTTTAAATTAGGTACCACCATGTCAATATAGCAAGCTTAAAATGATAATGGATTACGATAGACGTTTTGATGATGTACTCGTAGTATCAAATATTTCACTCAATTCGCGTTCTTTGAAGTGACTTTTGACACTAAGTTTCAACGTTTCAATGTAAAATTTTTGAAGATCCCTACTCTTTTTGCCGAATAGCGAGAATAAGGGGTTAATTATTGTCAGGAGAAGGGTCTTGTTAAAGAAAAACCAAAAAAAGATGGGGAGGTTATGGCGAGGCCGAAGGCCGAGCCTACTACCATACTGAATTCGCGGGCAGTCGCTAGTATATAATAATTGTGTTCAATTAATAATAATAATAATAATTTTATTGGCATATTTGTTTTATTAGCATAATTAAATTGTATCAATGTATAACATGTTGGTACTACACAAGAAATAATTAAATAACTAAAAATAAGTAATACCAGCGCGATATTTCGCTAACCCATGACCTAAATAATATTATACATACATCACAGAATAAATAAGTGCAATATCCATATTATTATTCGCAATACCATACTGCAATCCCAGGTATCAAAATATTCGTTATAGCCAAAAATATTACGAAAAAATATTAAAGTTGAGTTTATTTTAAAGGAATATTAAAATAATAGGTAAACTGTAATTAAAAAGAGATATTGTGGTAAATATTTGTTTGTTGGAAATTGTATTAGTTTTACCTAATAAGAATAAATAATACGAACAACGCCTGAGTTTTAATTGAAATATACTTCACCGCTCTAAAATACTTAAATCTTGTATTGAGACAAGTCGCTAAGTAGGCAGTCATCGTAAGAAATGCTTTATAATAAATAATAACTGAGAAAATAAAAGTAGAAACTCTACATTTTAGTGCTCTCCCAATTCATATAATACCAAACTGAACTTTCACAAAACAACCAACAATAAGCTCATTTAAAACGAAGAAAGCGCATAAAAAGGTCTCATTCTCAAACGATGATAGCAAAATAAATATATTCAACTTTCGTATTCGATACTATTTATTTGCCGCGTAAAATATTGTAAGAGTATGAAGTCATCTGCAATAACGCGCTCAATCTATGCAATATGCGTTTGTAAAAACTTTATAGGAGTATTTGCATAATCCTTTGGTTGAATGAAATAGATTATCACCCCCAGTTTCTAGAACATATGACAAAGCCTTCATTAGTTGACCAACTAAACACTAAACGCTCATTGGTCAATAGTATTGTATGACGCGATATGTGACCAATCAGCGGTCAGTATTCCGTCTGTTAGCTGATCAATCTTTGACAATCCAGAAACTAGATGTAAGACTCTTAATATAATCAGAGATTATAATGAATTAACATTTAACCAACATTAACATTCTTCTGCTTCCGAGTAAAGCTTCATAACTTCATCGGTGAAGGGAGTCACACCAAAAAATATGTTTATTGTAAACAATAAAAAGGAAAGGGGCATATTATGAGTGGGGCTGTAAAATTTTTAATGAGATGGTGTGAGTTTGATTGTTATTTAATGGAACGCTTTATATAAATTGTGTAATAAGTGGGTTGGGTAATGGTACATACGAGTACGTAACTACTATGATGTAGAGATAATCTGTTCCAATCCAATGATTGCGATTTATCAATTTGTTCTAAGACTTCCATTCTATTCAGTTATTGGAGTGTAACTCAAAAACTACTAGACCGAATTTGATTAAATTTAAATAGGACCACACGGGAAGCACCATCTTTCAAACAAAAAATAATTTTGAGACTCGGTGAACCCAGTCCAAAGTTATGAGATAACAAACATAAAAAAATACAGTTGAATTGAGTACCTCCTCCTTTTTTTGGAAGTCGGTAGAAAATAAGGCGTTACAGTTTCGGCGAATAGAATTTCTGGAATAGAAATTTTTCACCAATCTAGGTATACCAACGGACACTACAAAATTTAAAAAAAAAATTATATTTAGAGACAAAAGGCTGGAAAATTGCTTATGGCAGGGGTGCAGTATCCACCTCCCTCCCTCCCTCATGTATGCATGCAGGAAGTATACAAAATAAGTACAGACATGCAACTCACTGAACCAAAACCTTTTAGTTAAACTTTACTTTCAAAGCATTTTCTGCGGGGAGGGAAGTGCATACTGCATCCCAGCCATAAGCAATTTTTCAGCCGAATAGTCGCTAAAAATTACTAATTATATTATTTTATTATGGATTTACGCAAAGTAACACCTAAATCATTAAATTATCTAAAATAATTATAGCCATTTGATGTATATACTTGTCTTAGTAGTTTGTCTATTTTCTAATAGCATTTCGAGTTGCTCGTGATCTGCAAGGCTATTATGTATCTCAATTGCTAACAAATGATGATTGATATCGAAGAAAAATCGGGGTGAAATGTCACTTTTATCAGCTTCAGTCATCAACTTACTAACATGTTGCTTACTGGAGATGTCAAAACTGACATAGATCCGCTATTTTCAAGATTTCAATAAACATTTGTTAGCAACTGAGATAGCCCTGCTGGTCTTTGATATAAACCTGTATAGGTATAAATAATACCAAATATTATGTCCCTTTGTCAGCATGTTTTCTAGCCAAAATACATTGTGTACCAATTGTCTACATGTCATAACATGGAAAGCCTCAAAAGGTGCGACTGTCAAGCCCGGAGATTCTTAGCACCCCTCGCCCCGCCGTTACCATGGTCGCCACCATGACCAGGAATAGCGGGGCCGCCGGGAACTAGGGGCCGTGGCTTTTTGTTGTCCTGCATTGGAGGATATTGCCCGTAATCGCCACGCTGGGCAGGCGGGTTGGCGATCGCAGGGCGTAGCTTCTCGCACCGGTGACGCTGCTGCCCGTCACCGGCCTGTTGCATTTAGCGACGCCTGTTGGGATGGGTATACCGCCATCGGTCGGTTGTCAGAGCCTCGTTCGTCGATCAGCAGGATGTACCGCGTGCAGGTGAGGTTGACTTGGGTCAAAAGATGTTGGCTCGCCCCTTACATCCCAAATAAATAAATAATTATACGTATATATTAGAAACACTAGCCCGTTCATAAAAAGTATACTATATTTTTCCAATTTGTTTATTATATGATTATGCCTGCTTAGTGAGACCAAATAATGCAATTTTAGAGAGAAAAATACACATCCTCGGACAATACGACGGTTAAAATCTAATATAGTTAAAATTCGATGCTCGGGCGGTATGCCTCGGTGGTCTGGTGGACATGTCATCTGACGCGGATTGTCAGAAGTCGCCGGGTCGAATCCCGTCCGAAGATGTGTTTCTTTCACTCTAAAACTGCAATTTTTTTCACACCTGTGTGTTCATCAGACGACCAGCTCTGTACAGACTGTGATGCAAATCGAGGGAAATTTTATTGAAGGTACGACAATACTCAAGAGTGTTTTGTTGCATGACAGGGCATTGCATTAGAATAGGCCAACACGAATTTAAGGGGGGGAGGGGGAGGGGGGGAGGGAGGGGGGAGGGGGATGTCCTCCGACACTACTCTCGTGGCGAGGAAATGCCTAGTTTTTGCGAAAAACTACTTTGAATTTTCTTTGAACTTAACCTCAAATTTATAACGTTTATATATTGAATTTAACTATATTTACTTACAAATATGAATGGATTGGACATGGAGTACTGACTATTTTGGTGTGTTCTATGTTTGACTCTGGGTGGGCTCCCGCCAGAAGCTCTAGCGGTCGCCCCTGAGTGTCACTTCGCCAAACTCGGTCTTCGCTTCGCTACGGAGGTCGCCGGCTCGCTTCGCTCGCCACCTCCCCCCGTCGCTCCGCTCAACCTCGTCTGGCTCGCTCCTCTCAGGACCTCCCTTGAGCTTCTGGCTCCCGCACTTTTTATATACAATCTAGGGGTGTCAGCCACAAGACTAGGTGGAGTCGGGGTGCTCTGTGTCGGCTCTGTCTCTTATTTTGAACCTAACCAACTCAAGTTAGAGTGCCCTTGACTCGAATAAGAGTGCTAGCCCTGATGGTCACAGCTATTTTGAATTACATTAGAAATAAATCATATAGGTGCAAAACTAGGACAAAAATAAAACAAAATTTAGAAAGTATTTAACTTATATTTTGTATACATATTGCACAGCTTTTATCAGTTCGAAAAACTTATCCTTCTTACTGGCCTCCACAGATCTCCTCCATAAATACTCAACAATTGAGTCTGCAAAATTGCCCGGGTGGTTGTAATTATTCTTGTAGAAGAATCTTTTAACCACCCGCCATTGAGACTCAATTCGTTGATACCATTTTCATTGCACCAAGTCGTTTCGTTACACGCATTTATAGAGAATCGTCGAATCAAAAATCTGAAATTGAAATTAGTTTTTCTAGAAAACTAGACATTTCCTCGCTCTAAAATTGATACCAAAGCGTAGAGAAAATTATTATCTATAAGATCCAACTCTTAAAATCACCAAATTCGTGTTGGGCTATTCTAATGCCAACCCAAGGTCTTTATTAAAATATTAGCTGTGCCCCGCGGTTTCACCCGTGTGGTGATGATGATGATAAAATAAAAGTAGCTTCGTCGTCGTCGTCGCGTCGTTCTCCTCATTACTGAGGGTCGTGATTCCTCTTCTGAATAATTTTATCTCTGACTAAGCTTCGCCATCTGTTTCTATTGTTTGCGTCGTGAAGCGCCTTATGAAGATTTGTATCCAGAGCAGAGCGGATCTGGTCGGACCACCTTAAAGGGCTGCGCCCTCTTGATCGTTTTCCTTCGACGTTGCCCGTAACTATTAGTTTTTCTATGTTGTGACCCTCTTTCCTGGCTATATGACCGAAAAATTCCAGTATTCTACGAAGACAGGTAGTAGAAAGTCTGGTCTTAATTTTCAGTTCTCGCAGGATGGATACATTTGTTCGAAAGGCAGTCCATGGGATCTGAAGCATTTTTCTCCACGTCCACATTTCGAAAGCATCGATACGGTCGCGATCTGTCTTCTTTAAGCACCAGGTTTCAGCACTGTAGCTGAAAATTGAAAATATCAATGTATAGACCAGTTTAACTTTTTCCAGACTTGCGATCTTTCCAGACTTTGTGCAATTGAGACATTGCACCCTTGGCCATCCCTATACGTCTTCTTATTTCTCTTTCACAGGAGCCGGTGTTACTTATACTGGAGCCCAGGTAAATAAAATCAGTAACAGTTTCTAGTTTAAGAGCAACGATGAACTCCAGTTTGTTAGCACGGTCTACCACCATTAGCTTGGTTTTGGAGTGGTTGGTTTTAAGGCCCATTTCTAGACTGACGCCTTCCATTCTTTTGAGGAGATTTACCATTTCAACTTCAGAGGCTGCCAGGAGAGTGGTGTCGTCAGCATATCTGAGATTTGAAATTTTGGTGCCGCCTATTGTGACTCCACCATCCCAGTCTTCGCAAGTCCGCCTGATACGAGTAATATACTCTCCATAAATATTGAAAAGAATGGGTGACAATATGCAGCCCTGTCTTGCGCCTAAAAGTAAAAGTAACCTAAGTTACTCCTTCTAACATAGTTTACTTTTAACATAGGTACATTAACTTACAAGCTATATGCCAGTCCGTGAAAATTTTAATAAAAAATGGGTTTTATTTATGTAAGCATCTAATACTAGGACTAAATGGCCAATCAGAAAATCCGCGCGCGTGGTGCCCTCCGGCCCATACTACCTACTCTCTGAGAAGAAGGTTCGAGTCACAGTAGTGAGATGGGAAACTAATGAGGTGATACTTTATTGAGAAGTTCTAAAATATTTTAGCTTTATAGGTACACATTCTTAGATGTAATTTACCTCTTTTTTCGTCAAGATTTATTTTTGTGCACTAAGGTTGAGCGCAGGCTTGAGTCCCGATAGTTTTAAGACTCTGAGATGTGCGCTCAGCCTAAGTATTTGTCAAAAATACGATGAAGGTTAGTATTATTTATATATTACCTTATACAAATATTTTTTTTTTTCACTGCCATGAACTTTAAAGACTTGGCTTAAAAATGTTAAAGTGTTGTGCACAAGGGGTGATTTTGGGCCTAAATATAATGCATGGGACTTGGCGATTCCTCATTACAATCAATCTGTACATAGGCCATTTGTCGTAACTTCCCAGGATTCTTGACTCTGGACCTACTTACCTTAAGTTCCAAACGGAAACCTTTCAAAGCATAGGAAAAGTGTTCAATAAACCTACAGTTACACCGAATACCTAATTAATAACTACCTACATATGGTAACGCTTACAATTAAACAATATAACCAGATTATGGTACACATGTGTTCCTTAACTTGAAACTCAAATCTATACGAATAAATAACTGAAAAATAACTGAATTTACAAGATGCTAATCTTAGTCAAGTAACAATTATTGCATTAAAGCCTACATAAACACCATATCAGTACATTGGAAAGTTCTATTCGAACGCAGAATAATTTCACAACAGTAACGTTACAATATATGTATCTAACATAATCAATGATGTTATATATAAACTGAGGTAAATAAGCCTTACTGCGTTGCCTACTAGTTGTCTTGAGTCAACTTACTTCCAGCCTGTCTGGCAACGATCCAGCGCATATCCAACATTCACGAAAAATGCCTTCTTATGCGTTTAGAAACTGCAGAACATATACTCGAACGAGTGTACAAAACAAGAATGATGTATCTTTTCATTTGTCAATATTGTTTTTACCTATTGTATCTATCAAAAATGAAAAATAAAATATAATATTTTAATTTAAATTAATTCCGCCAGTTGCCGCTTCGCCATCCACGAACGAGACAAGTAGCGAGCGACAGAGAGTAGTAGGTTTGTATGTAGGATTCAAGGGTAAAAATTAAAAACATGTCCAGTCCATACAATAGGAGCGATCCTAGTGTCATCGTATCTCTTAGTTGGTTTTTGTAACATTCGTGTAGAACATAGAACTGTAATGCGAGTACGTATGGACCTGTTATGTTTCCTGATAAATTGGATGAAATGCATGTTTGAATTTCATCAATAAATACAACTGGTTCATATAAATCAGTTAAAAAAAATTATAAGAGTATTATAAATAACCTCGTCCCATAACTCTTACAACTATTCATAAACCGAACTTTCTATAATTGGAAAGAGACATCAACATTTAACACCTTCAACTGCCACTGTTAAATCACTCAAGCAGTTTGTCGTAGGAATCTGTCGTCACGGCCATAAGAATTTGTCTATGACAAGTTTAACAATCATCTGTTTAATATATCAGCTGTCATAGTATTAGCTGGTTATTTTTTTAACGTTAGAAGGAATAATATGGGTGCAATTGGGGGCAGATTCATCATATAATATTATACAAACCGTTGAGGTTGTTACAACGTTACTTTTAAGACAGTCTTACTTTGGTTTTTGTTACGAATACATCTACTTGCAAAATGTGAGGTGTTTCACTTGGATCCTTAAAATATTCGAATAGTGCTTTTGGGGTTTATTCTACTTCTTTACAAAACAAGTAGGTAGAGTATAACGAATTATTCGATCAAGTATACGCAGATATGTACTTACATTAAGTTAGATCAGTATTTAAAATAAACGCGTAAGTAAATAAAACATAAAAAAAAAACCTTTTTCTCCAACGAGATTGACTAATAGAGGCGTTTTACTCCTTGAATATGAAGTATTAACATGGCAAATTTTATGCTATACATACCTATAGCTAAAGTACACAACTCGCACAATGACATTAACTACATTGACAAGATTAAAAGAGCACGAAGATATATGAATTCTAGTTGTCAGAAAGGGATCAATATATTATTAACAACGTTCGCCTGTGACCGACCATTCGACCGCCAATGACAGACTCGTTCTATGTGTCGCTAGCTACTTGTCTCGTTCTGGTGGGTGGCGAAGCGGAAGCGTCGCAGGAGTTATTTTAAATTAAAATCCAATTTTTAATTTTCCATTTTTGATAAATAACATAGAAAAACAATACTTACAAATGAATAGATACATCATTCTTGTTTTTTACACTTGTTCCAGTATATGTTCTGCAGTTTTTAACACATAAGAAGGCATTTTTTCCTAAATGTAGTACACGTGCTGCGTCGTTGCCAGACAGGCTGGAACTAAGTTGACTCAAGACAACTAGCTTGTGTTGATGTGGCCAAGCCGAGCGCAGTAAGGCGTATCTACCTCAGTTTATATTAACATCATTGTTTTTCTCCAACATTGTTATGAACACCAGTTACTTAACACTTATCAGTATAAAAATGACACCTAACTTGTCTTATTAACAAAGACAATCGCTTTTTCCTTTTATCTACAAAAAGGAGGAGGTACTCAATTCGTCTGTATAATTGTTACCTCATAATTTTCGACTGGGTGAACCGATTCTCAAAATAATTTTTTGTTTGAAAGCTAGTGCTTCCCCTGTGGCCCCATTTATCAAATTCGATCCAGTAGTTTATGAGTTAGACACCAATAACTGAATAGAAGTAAGTCGGTATTAAGTTTTTCAAATTGTACTTGCTAAAGCAAAATTGGACCATTAACTGACATGCATTACATATCCGCCAGATAAAATTTAACTGATCTTCGTGAAACACAACTGTTCATATTCCTCTCCCTATTAAACTAACGATGTTATGTTTCGGGAGAGAGCCCCAAAATAAGCAGCTGTCCCCGTATTGGAAAAGCCATTTAGCTGTTAAAATAGAACACGGAAGTGTATCCAAGCCGAACCCAAACTTTAATCTGTGTCCAAACTTCCAGAGCTAAGTCTTTGATGTGTTTGTAATTTTATGGGGATTCAGTCAACCGATTTGCGATGGTATATTAGTGGTGTTATTAGGATTACGGAAGGCGAGCTAATGCGAGAGATTGGTAAGCCTATTACACCGAAATGGAACACCATGTTCTTAGTAAGAGTAATTCTGGAAATGGTTTTTGTGTTTCACACTCGCCGAACTGTATACTAAAGAAAAAAATACCAAGAAATGGAACCAAGTTCTACACCAAAAAGTGTGAAATAACTAGTTAATAACTTATTGTACCGACTTCGACAAGTTATTTCACACCTTTTAGTGTTAAAGTCAATTCCGTTTTTTGGTAAAAATGTTTTTTCACCATTTTGAGTGATCCTTGCTACTTACGGCATCGATTGTCATTCACCGTCAATGATGATATCATCAAATTATCAAAATAGTTACCATTTTTCAGTTATTGGAGTATAACTCAAAAACTGCTTGACCGAATACGATGAAATTAAAATGGGACCACCTCGGAAGTATGCATATGGAAGTGTATATCAAAATCACATCATAAACGACGAAGTTATCCGCGAACACACTAAAAAAATATATGTTTACAGACGAATTGAGAAACCTCCTCCTTTTTTGATGTTGGTTAAAAACCAAGACCAGCTTGCAGCTGAAATAATTAAAAGTATGAACAATTGAAGAGCTGTCCAAGAAGTTGCTTCATTTTTAGGTAAGTACATGTACTTAAACACAACGATGTTAATAAACTTATTCTTTTGAGTGTATTGATTCCAATCTGGATAATCAGACTGCACATTGCTTACATCTTTTTCTATTTACTATCCGTCTACTTCCAATCGATTCTCTGATTCAATCCGACACTTCGTCTATGATACATCCGAAGTCATGATTGAAAGATTCGATTAGATATCGATAACGGGATGGCCGAGAGAAAGCAATCGATAATCGTGAATCGAGGAGGTTGTAATGCAACTACACGTTGTCTCTAGTTCTCACGCTAATTTCCGCTATGAAGTCCTAGTAATTACTACTATAAGTGTATGTTTGATTAATCGTTATAATTACACAAAGATAAAATTACAAATTTAGTCCGAGAATATTGAGAATGAGATATGCAGGATGTTGTTTATCGAAATTAAATCGTATACTTTCGTAGGAATCTCTTAAGTTTCACTTTTAAACTATTTTAAGATTAGCTAATATATCTATACATAGATAAATGTGATGTATGTATGTAGGTAATAGGTATGCATATATGATTGCTAAATCTTTTAGATTTTAAATAAATTTAAAACCATGTTTGGGTGGCTGAGTCACCGATCGTGTCCGTAGAAGGGTACTTGATCTTAATAACGAATTCATCAACGATGTCCCTGGAATTAGATGTATATCTATATATAGGTTAGGGAGAATGCTATGTGTGTATATGTATATACACATATATAAAACTAGCTGATCCACCAGCGGCTTCGCTCACTTGATCTTGTTGTAGTGGAGGAAGCGCCGTTTTGGAATCTTGGGGCCCTGTGTTTGATGCCCGGGTTGGAGAGTTATTGGGATTTTCTTACAAAGAAATTATCAATAGTTTGGAGTCTGGAACAGTGCCCCGTCGATAGCAATAGGCTCACCCCGTATTAGATGGGACCAAAAATATATTTGGGAAAACGAAGGTGTTTAGAACATCGCTGCTTACCCCTTCGAGGATATATAGGTGTGACGATTTGTTATCTTGTGTTTGAAAATAGCATGTATTGCATTATTTTCGTTAAAGTTTTTTTTACCAAGTTTTGAGTGAATTGCACCAGAAATATGTTTCCTTAACTATAACAATTTCTGTACTTTACTTCGCACCTTATGTGGTTATTTTAATAAAGCGAGTCTGCTTAAAGTAAAGATAACATTACATTCTTAAATAAGTACGGTTTTTAGCCGTACCATAGAAGTTCATGCGCGCTGACCAGTCAATCGAAACCGCAGTTTTATATGATACCGGTAACATAGAAAGATCATGCTGACATCTTGTATTTATGTGACGGATTAAGATAAAAAGTTTATAGTTGGAGCTCCGGCCTCTATTCTAACCATATACTAAATTTCATCGAAATCTGTGCGGTAGTTTTTAAGTTATACGTGAGCATACAGACAGACAGACGCACGGACAGATTTTTTTGAAAAACGTCATATTCTTGTTAAATAAGTAATTTTACGTCTTCTGACTAACATTTTCTTTATTTTTCTTCCAAGTACAAACTTTTTGGCCTCTACTTCTTTATTTTAGGTATAGATGATTAGTACTACGAAGCAAACTTCAATTTTATTATTGTTTACGTTGCCGATACGAATACTTTTCCGCAAATTTTTCGTTCTAGGCCGACTTTCTCAATAACTGACTGTTATTTATTCTGTGTCTCTACTCTAACCACTTTGAGCTGTTCGGTAGGCATCCGCTCCACAATCTCCATTGTGTCGAGCTAGCCAAGTGTGCAGTCTATAGAATTGTTTGCTTCTGACAATGCATTCAAATCAAATTTGGTTTTACTTTGATTCTACTCTGTATTCTGTATTATACTCTGTTCTGGTGTACACGGGATTCTGAAATCTACAAACTTATTAGCGACCTAATGTCCGATTTCAACAACATGTTAGGTAACACCTAGGCCAGCTAGCTAACACATAGTAGTACAAAGTTGTCACTACTACTAATAAAAACTCAACGACAAGGCGATTTGATATTTTAGGCTTTTGTATGTATGCTTATCCGTTCTGTTTGACTGTCAAACCTGCGCTTATATTTTTTTTACCGTTAAGTATATGTTGTTTTTTTTACATATTATGCGTTGTTAATTGTTATGCAAGATATCCTGATTAATTATAAAAAAAAACTAATAAATTACTTAAGTGGATAAGTACCTATATAGATAAACTTCATACACAAACGTGTTTTGGAAAGATTTGGTTTAATTGCTATATCCGGCAAAATCGTAAAACTTTACATACATAATCGTAAAACTTCACATGGTGTTTATAGAGAGGAACTCAAAATCTCCAAAACTAATTCAATGAATTAGAAAGAAATAAATATCCAATTTTGAGTCGTACTGACGCTAAGAATCTTGAAAAATTATAGAAAACATATTTGTTGCGTAACAAATAAGGTTAACAATAAGGTTAGTAACATGCTCTTTTATTTTCGTTCAGAATCCTAAACATAAAATAATCACTTAATTGCCAAGTGTTGGTATGCAATAGGAAATAGGTCAGAAATGCATTTTCTAACAGAATATACGAAGTCTTTAAAACTCCATAATAATAAATATTGCTTCCTTTTAAACGTGTCACATATTTGTCTATCAAAGTCATAGTAGTAAAAATGTTTATAGACGTAATTGAGATTCTCCCTTTTGGCAGAAAGTCAATAAATTGGTAAAAGGACTCGTTAAGCTTTGGTATATATGCTTCGAAAAGAATTTATAGTGAGCAGACAGAGTTGACTTGGTTTTATGGCATATCTTTCTTATATAGCGTATCTGATTGTTACGTGACAAGAGAAGTAGGTACAATGCCACGCAAAACTAGTTTTAGAACTTCACATTGTAAAACTGTAGTTTTGCATGACACTGCAAAAGTGCAGTTTTGCGTGACTCTGACTATCGCAGTGTCACCTAAAACTTAGTTTCTTAGCCTAATGCTTACCACCAGGCCCACGACTTGCTTCTCTCGCCAATAAATGAATGTAAAATAAAAAAGTATTTATTTTCCATTAAATAACATTGTAAATGTTCATGTTGGTTTTCATTTGCTAATAAGTACATAGCTATATAATAATATATTGTGTCATACAACGATTTTCATCACACATGCGAGGAAATAACAGACTTGTATTCATATCGTAACCTTTTAATTAACAAGTACAATTTGAAAAATGTAATACTGACTTCCATTCTATTCAGTTATTGGAATGTATTTATTTTTAATGGGACCACACGGTAGGCACCAAAGCTTTCAAACGCATTAATATTTATTGCATAACTTATTGTGAGTTATGAACAATTTTATAAAATTAAATATATTTATTCATAGCTATTAAAAAAAAAATATTATTTTTAGCTATGCACATAAAAACTCTTTGCTAGTATTAACAAGTAAAGCTAAATATATTATCATAATAATCGTTTAGAAATGAAGTAACCCAGGTAAATTAAGATTGCTTCATTTACATGCATATAACTTGCAACGAGATAATTTATTCGGGATAATTCTATAACGTACTTGTGCGATAATGGTATAATAAAATGCACATGTGTTTAAAATCTTGGATTTCGAGCCGAAAAACGATATAATAAGAGACACTTTACGAGCATGTGTGATGAAAACGTTATCAATATGCACTTACTTTAGATCTCAAAAGTTATCTTACACCAGAACTAAAAGTGATTTCCTCAAAAGTGCTGAACATTCAATAAATATATGATTACCTTATATTAATGGTCAATTCAATCAATCATTCAATCACATGGAAATTTGAAGTACTAATAATACTACCGACAGACCATATCCGTTCATTTGAACAAATTGTTTTTTTATCTCGAAGCCGCCAAACCAGTAATTTGAGCCAATGGAGCATTATGCTTCGTTTATATTAATGCCCTGTCGGAAGTTTCACTGGGCTTAATAATACGAGTAGGTAAGTACAGAAGCTATGTAACGAATTGGTTAATCTTAGATTAGACAAGAGTTGACCTGAAGGTCGTGATATGTATGAAATATTTCTGGGAAACAGTGATTAAGGATCCATGACTTAGGGTGAGTTGCACTATCAGACTTTACGTTAAAGTTTAATGGTTCAACTCACCCTTAGTGTGAAATTTCGTGCCTTCTGAAACTTAGGTAGGTATAGAATAACAGTTAAATTGTATGTAAGGAATCGATATGGGTCATTATTTTCATTACTTCTCATCTTTATCAGACTGAAAACCGGGTCTATCTGTTGATGGGAGGTTTGCATCTATAGCTAGTAGCGACATTGCACCCTTCTTCTTCTCTTTCAGGTAGCTTTCCTTTGCCCTTCTCTGAGCTTGGCAGACTTATCCCATAATAGACATGTGTTACTTGTTTCTATTCTACTTTGCGAATGGGTTGTCTGGAAGAGATCACTCTTAGAGATAAAAGAGATAAGCCGATTGTAACACCTTGTTTTTAGCATTGTTCTTGCTAATTATGTGATTAATGTGGTGTCTCAATCTATAGCCTATCTATAGCAAACAAAACACTGGCGTAGTACGGGCGCTGCCAGTGAAATCGGGCAATCGCATCTCGTAAAAACGGAAATACATCGTATAAAATCAAATTTCAGAAATATTCCGTCATTCCGTCTAGTTTAGAATGCATTATTGTATGGTATATTTTAAACGTGAATTTTAATTTTAAATGAGGAGAACATCTGGTTTTATAAATAAAGCGGTAACATGATTTTTATGGATGATGATATGATTAATTTGAGTTACGCGTGTACCTATGAGTAAAATATAATAGTATATTTGTAAATGATACTTTGGTTGAGAGTTTAGACTATTAAACGACAAATCGTTTGGTTCAAAAACCAAGCAGGGTTCGCTTAACATTATGGATGTTGCTTGTAATTGATTTATTATTTTATTAATCAAGCGATTGGGATTTTATTTTAAACCGATGGGGAATAGTGAACTCTTTTTATGCACAAATTCCCATTACAAGCTCTTTTCAGACTTTTCTTCCAGACGTTAATGAGGATTACTGGAAGAAAAGTTCACAAATCCCCATTGATGGGGATTGTCAATGGGGATTTGTGGAATAACCCTTCATAACTCGGCTCTCTGACGTCCTAATGAAATTAATTACTTTATTTAAAAAAAAAAACAGCAAACAACTCTGTAAATGACTTCCTATTCTATAGTACTTATGTTAAATGAAATTATTAGATAGGTATCTGCAGCATATATAGTAGGATATAGAAAAAATGGAAAACTGAACGGAAAAAATACCTGACCGAACAAATTGGACGCTCCTAAGTCAAGATTTATTCCATTGCATGAACATATTCAATCTCATGGCTGAAAAAAAATAATAAGCTCAAGAGTTAGAAGGTAACAAACATCAGACATACAAGACAGATGAAAACTATCAAAAACCTATAATTTAGCGTGACGATAACTGTGCAGTACTACGAAAAACTACTGATGTCTACATGTTAACCCGTCCAGTGTCTAGTGTTTGTCGGTTTATTTCGGAACAACGCATAAAAGTTCAAATAAAAAATACTACTCTTGAACAGTTTGACCAACTAAAAGCAAGTTTATACCGGTGGAGTGTATTGGATCTGATAAAATTAGTTATAAACTCAAGGTCTAAAAATGGCTTAGCACTTTTTTAAACGTACGAGTACACATGGTGTACGCGTGACACGCGATGGGTTAAAAATGATTATTTCTTCATCTACTGTTTATTTATAACCAAGGGGGTTATTACAGGTAATGTTTAAATACATTTCCATGTACAGACTTTTTGAGCTCTATTGGTTTTACTAATGTACTAGATGCGCTCCGCGGTAACACCTGCGTGGTGATGGATGATGATGATGATAAGTATCCTATGTCCTTCCCCGGGATATTAAGTATTTATTTCCTTGCCAAATTTTATCGCAATCCGTTCAGCCGTGAATGCGTTACAAAATAACAAACTCACTTTCGCATTTATAATATTAGTTAGGTTAGGATAGATATTCGTAGATGTATATAAAGTACCGAACTCTAAACTAGTAAATACACAGTTCTGGTCCTAACGTAATGGCTATAAAACATTTTAATCACATACGTAGCAAAATAAAAGATGAAATAAATGTGCCAAAAATTGTGAAATATCTCAAAAACCTGCTAATTACTAAATGCTATTGTAGTTTAAATTATTCTCTTAATGATTATTGAATGGGTCGGAGGCTCTACTACCTTTCTTGCTACACCCTACCAGGGTCATATGTAAGATAGATCTTCTCGTACCGATGACTTTAATTTACGTCAATTTCGTTCATAAATCTTTTGTTTTAATTTTTTTATGGGATAGCTTGGCAAACGAGCAAGCGGCTCACCTGATGGTAAGTGATACCGTTGCCCACGGACATCCGCAATACCAGAGGTCTCGAGGATGCGTTGCCGACATTTGAGGAAGGATGATAGGAAGGAAGAGATAGAAGGGATAAAGGTTGGAGGGGGAAGGAGAAGGAGAATGGGGAAGGTGGAAATCGGGCCTCCGGAACCTCCCACAAACCGACGAAATGCAATAGCAACCTATGTTACCTACTTCACGTCGGTGTTATGTGGGAGTGTGGTACTTCCCCGGTCGTGCCGGCCTATTCGGCTGTGGGGTTACAACGTGGCAACCGAAAAATCACTATCACGGTAGTAGTAATATGAGATTTATGAAGAAAATTCAAGACCCACGTGTATACCTGTGTGTATACGTGAGTACAATAAACTGTTGATATTTGAATACCAAGACCCGTGAGCCTTACCTACATGAATTTCATCTTCACCGTACATAGTACTTAAATATTATAGTAGGTGTATCAACAATTTGCATGATTCGTGACCATGATCGCTATCGCACTCATCTGACGTGAGAACATATCCTTATCAGTTATCTTGATTGAAAGTCTCTCTTCCTCTCATGTTATCTGTGATGTTTGGAGCTGTACACATATGTTATTTGAGCATTGCATAGTTAACATTTAAAGGACGCAGTTCGTCACCTTGATAGTATGATAGTTACTGCGGAATTAAACATATTTTATTCATACTTTGATCAGAAATTCGAATCTATAGTTTATTATATATATTAAACAATAAACAGTGAATAAGTTATGGGGATACCTAATATTTAATTTTAAATAAACTTTAATTCATTATATTTGAAATTTGAATCCTAAACGCGAAAGTTTGTATGTATGGGCGTATGGATGTTTGTTACTTTTTCAAGCAAAAACTACGGAATGAATTTTATGAAATTTAGTATGTAGATAGATGAGGCGCTGGAATAAAATATAGGATACTTTTCATCGTCACATTCAACGTCTGTTGAATAACACATTCAACAGACGTTGAATGTGTTAATTCAACGTCTCAACTACTTCCATCACAAATTTCATAAAAAATGGACCAGCCGTTTGAGCGTGAATAAATAATCAACATACATCCAAACATACAAAGTTTCGCATTTATAATATTAGGTAGGATTTTTAGGTTTTAATGACGATTTAATTAGAGGTTGCCACGGCATGTAAGTGTTTATTTGTGGTGGTAGTGGTAACAAAACCATGAATAAACCAATAAAATGGCTGAATGAATTCGGAATGGAGATACGATATGTTTATACCCAGGAGTAACACATTAGACATTTATTTTATCCTGATTCAAAATGACAGTTCCTGACATATTACTTACTATACCTATTCTTATTCCACGCGGACGAAGTTGTGATCAGTGGGCCTAGCACAGTACTAGCTAATTAATTATAAATTATAATGATAATAATATTATATAAATTTGTGTATTTCTATTTACTTGTTACTAGATAGTTATTTCTATTACTTTGTATTTTTTAGTTTTATTATTACTAGATAGTTATTTCCATTTTCGTAATGGAAGATTTTCGTCTTTGTAGGTACATCCGGACATTCGAACCCTGCTTGCCTATTTGTTTTATATAGTATTGTAGTGTTGTGTTTGTTTTGTTTTGTATTCTTACAAAATGCGCTCGATGCAGTCGTGTGTGACGTCACCGCCAGCCCCAACGGAAGACCAGCGCTGGTTGCTTCAACGCAATCAGCTTAATGCTGAGTTGGGGCTGTGTTGTAGTGAAACAATAGATTGTGTAATGTAGAAAATAATTTATTAATTTTATGTATATTTTAGACAAAATGTTATATTATTTTTCATCAACAAATATATTTTTCTTTCTTTCTTTCTAATAACTACGTAAGTGTAACGTAACGGTCGTTCATGTGAAACAGTACAAACTGTCATTTATCTAGGGCAACTGTGAGACTATCAGCCAGTTGCAGAAATCTCTTCATTAGCAGTCCATTAGTTAATCCATCTTTAGTACTAATGAAACCATTATTTTAATGGAGTTGCATAAAAGACAAAGTTAACATCTTAATGATATTTAGCTAAGCCTGCTTTAAACAATGTTGCCAAAAATATTTTAAAAGATATGAACAACGAACTTTAAAATTTGACAGAATTTTCGTTTGCGGAACAATTTAATGTCGAATTAAGATTTAATGTCGTCTTTAAAAGTTAAAGATCGTTTCTGCATCTGGCTGTTTCCGTGTACACACTATGTGTATAGTGTGTACACCGAAACCTAACGCTTACGATACGAATACTTTTTCGCAAATTACTTCTGCTGCGGTATCTGACACCTAGTTATTAAAGTGTGTGTTTCTTGTCTTTCCTGTTATATTTCCCCGTAATTGTTTAACAATCCGTTTATGCCAATTTCTATTTTATGAACCAGTTGTGAGGTTACGGCTAGTGGAGTTACCAGTTTTTGACACGTTAGTATATCGTGAATTGAACCCAAAACACTTTTACTTATTTATTTTTACAATCATGATTAGGAAGAATGATCGATTCAAAATATTGTAAGTGGTTTCGTTTGGAAATGATAAAAAAAAAACATTGCAGTGTTGCCACTCTAAAATCTAGATACATAGACTAGTCTTAACACAGTATCAATTTTATTCTAACTTTCGACAACTGCATGTTGTTCTGAGACGAACAACTGCATCCGTCCGACGGCTTAAGGCCTTTTCAATTCAGACCTGAGCGTTATTCGCTATAACCCGCGGCACGTAACTCTGGCGCTGACCGTTATTGCGCAGAAGTCAAAAATTGGGTATCACAGGGTGGCTAGAGGGACGAAGGACTCTTGTCTCTCTCTGTCACATCGAAGACGAGGGACTATTGTCTCTCTCTGTCACATGTGCGCGACTGTACCCATGCGCAGCTATCCCTTCCACATTTCGCTCAGCGCTAGAGTTACGTGCCGCGGGTTATACCGCTATGGGTAGTGGAAAATACCACGTGGAATCGATGGGTAAATAGTATGAAGTTCCATAACTCAATCAATCAATCAAAGTATTTATTGTTGTAGAATTTGGTACAATTATAAATGTGAAAGCCACTGGTTCCCGAACTAGTGAACAGAAGGCGTAATAATTTGCGAAAAAGTATTCGTATCGTAAGCATAAACGCGTCACGCTTCGGCGTACAAACTATGAGTTGTCTATGTCACAGTTGCCCTAGATACCATGACAGTTTGTACTGTTTCACGTGAACGACACATTACGTCCCTTACGCAGTTATTCTTGTTAGGCACACATGCCATGGCTCAGCACTATGTGAAAAGTAGATAAAAGCAGTTGGTGTATTATTGGCGTTGGTTTTCAGTCAAGACCTGGAGATAATAGAGATACAATTGGGTGACTATTCAGTATCGGGCATTTAGACATAAGTACTTACATCTTTTATCTATACTAATATTATAAAAAGGAAAGATTTGTATGTAAGTATGTTTGTAACGAATTGGCTCAAAAAGTACTGGACCGATTCCAAAAATTCCTTCACCATACAAAAGCTATATTCACCCTGAGTAACATAGGCTATATAAGATCCATCATCATCATCATCCATCACCGCGCGGGTGAAACCGCGGAGAGCAGCTTAGTCTCACTATAACCTAGTAGAACAGTTATAAACGACTAGGCAAGCTCATTCATTTAATTTCTCACAATGTGGCGTTCATTGTTATTGTGATTTGGTAGATCGGAAAACAATATGCTTTTCGTCATTAATTATTTGCTACTTCTCAAATAATTAATTAAGTTTAATTTTTTTAACAAATTGAAGTAATGATTATATTTGTGTTATATATATGTATATACTAATTACGGCACACAACGTCGTCGACGTGAAAAAAAATGTGCAATCCGTCTCGAAGTGCTCGTTGAATCGGCTTAAAAAGTATTAAACCAATGTTTTAGTATATAAACGAATAAATCATAATAGTATTATTAGTTATTCTTAGGTACTTACTTAGATACTTAAGTATCTCAATTCAAATGTTTATCGTTAGCAGATTCTGCGTGAATTACTCACTCACTCACTGACAACTTTCGCATCCATATACAGGTGTTTGGTAGAGGGACCGACAAACCAAATGAGCGTGTTCGGGGGCCCACTTGGAAAATACAAGTTGGCCAAAAAAAAAAAATCCCCGACACCCCAATTTTTTTAAACTTTTTTGTGTATTTTCTCGTTTTCTCCAATATTGTACCTACCTATTTACCACCATAACATTTGTAAAGTATGTTTTAGACCGGATGTTTTTAGTTTTTACAAATTTTACAAATGTTATGGTGGTAAATAGGTACAATTTCGGAGAAAAAGGGAAAAATCACAAAAAAAGATAACATATTGGAGGGTCGGGGATTTTTTTTGGCCAACTTGTATTCTCCAAGTGGTCCCCCGAACACGCTCATTTGGTTTGTCGGTCCCTCTACCAAACACCCTATATATCTTCTATAATATAAAAAATGAACCCCTAATTCTCCAGGTCACGCTATAACTTGAGAACGACTTTACCGACTTCATTCATCGTATACTATCAGACCCGTTATCTGAAGATACCAAAAAACTTTATTTGTTAGTACTTAAGTGAGAGAACAATTAGTTATTAGTTTATTATTATTTTGTTGTAATAATCAAGGCGGCATACCTAATCGCATCAGCGACAAAGCCCTTTAAGGCGAAATGAGTTCCAAATTTCATGATTCGACTTCGCGAAAACTTAGTTTTTCGACGCTGAAACCTAATAACGGAAGTTCGAAAAAAAATGTAGTGTAAATTGAATATACGTCCTTATGAAGTATGGGAGCCAATACACGATTGAGCAAACTTGGCTCGATAGAAAAAAACCAGCAACATTCCCTAAATTTTGTAGTTTTTCTTACGTACTTCGTGGGGAAAAGCATTTTTATTCAGTTAATGGGCCAATATATTTCAATTAATGTATCATATTCGAATTCCCAATGAAATTTACTAGTGAACTATGGACTCCTTTATCATTAAAATTTGATCATTTGATTGTACGAAATAAATATATAAAATATTAGCACGTATTCAATTGAATTTTCGCATCACGACGTCCATTCTGGTAAGCAATTCTCAACCTTATGTAAAGCATCGAAAATTGTTTTAAAATTAGGATTGGACCGCGCCTTAACAAAGAATTAAAAAAAAACTTTTTTTTTATATGTAAGTAGGTATTCTAATACTTCGAACATTTAAAAAAATAAGAAAAGAGGGGAGGCTATGGCGAGGCCGAAATGGTCAATAAGGTTTAAAAATGTTAGGTAGCTTGCTTTTTCTGATGAAAGCGGAATCTGACGGACGAGGAGTCATGAGAATTTCTGTTTCGTCACCAGTTTCAAAATTCTGACCTATATGGAAAAAAATAAGTAATCTGACGAAAGTGGAATCTGACAGACGTTTTCTAAATCGAAGGCCGAGCTTAATTCGAACGAAGTCGCGGGCAGCCGCTAGTATTACAATATTAGTATGATGTTCCTAGTCCCAGTTTCTATAACCGTCCACGCTGCACATTACTATAATAAAATTTCACATGTGACCGATTTGTCCTATTGTTGCAGGTAAGCAGCGAGCCACCATCACCATTCCGGGCGCGTACACAAATAAAAATAGATTGCCGAAGAGTGGCATGGCCCGGTAACTGATCACGGCTGTTTTCTATTTTCTCTGGTGACATCGGCCGCCACATTCGCCACCTACTTCTGACTGAACGATAGTCGAGAGGTTAACTGCGGGCAGTCACAGAACAATTTGCTTCCTATGTATGTATATTAGCTATAAGATTCTATTTTTAAACCAGCTAACTGGCTGCGCCCCGCGGTTTCACCCGCGTGGTGATGGATGATGATGATGAAAAGTATTATATGTGCTTCCTCGGGATATAATCTATAACCTTGCCAAATTTGATTACGATCCGTTCAGTCGTTTAGGCGTGATAAGGTAACAAACACACATAGAGAAACAGTTTTTTTATCTTAAATTCAATACCCGTGAATGTACCGTTAGAATATTAGCCGGAACAAACAGATTAGATTTTTTATGTAAGTTCCGTAATACTTTCTCATATGCATTTAGTAAAAAGCTGTTAATTTGGATTTACAAACGGACACTTCTATTATATTTATCTGTATAGATTTATCTACAGTATATACAGGTAGTTCGCTGGATAGTAAGCGTCAAGTTTGTCCGTGACAGCTGAAGTGCGCTATGCATTTGTTTGCAATTTTGCACTGCGCTCTTCGAAAGTACTCCAACTGCGAGTCGCATTCATGCAGTTTTTTTTAGGTTTCTGCATTTCGCTCTTCGCCATAAGAAACAGCTGTTTAGTCCTACACGCAAAGTATTTTTTAATTGGGCCCGGGCCTTCCTACATTTAAATTATAAGTATTTTTTTCATCATTTTGAAACAATCGAAGAATTGCACTATTTATGAAACTGTTCAAGTGTTCAATATTACATCTTGCCAACAGTGCTATCGTCACAGGATCATTTCTCCTCCACTAGATCCTAATCTAATCTTACACCTGTAGGTTAATAGCAAAGATTAAATTCAAATGCTGGTCTTGCGTCTGGAAACCAACTTTCCTCTTTCAATTCAAATCTCGTCACTAAACAAGATTTCATCTAAAAAATCTCGTCTGCGAACTCGACCAGACAGACGTTCGATAAAGCGCATCACTATTCCTCTATAGTGCGGTTCACTGCACGATTCTGCGTGGTGGCCGGCAGTCGGCGGTCGATTCGCCCAGTCACCTGCAGCACACCTCCACTGCAGCACGCTCGTGGCATGCCGCCATTGCCAAACGATCGAAAAAAAAATAAGACATACGCGCGAAAAGTCTCCAGTTCCGTTTTTAATTTTGCGCGCGCTAATTTTCTCGTTTATTGAACTTTGCGATTTGGTTTTTCTTTTTATCGATGGACTATCTGTGCGGCCAGTGATATTTTGTGACCCGAGTTATTCTTTTTTGAGGCTGGTGTTATTGGGATGCTTATATTTTGTAAATGGTATGGTATGTAAATTTTAAATAGAGATCAATAAATGCAAATTTGAAGATTATACGTAAACGTAATTTAACACATTTTAAAACAGTTTTGCAAATTGCAAACTTTTCTCAATTTTTTATGTAGGTAGACCGTAGAATGTGCAATACCAATTATGATAAATTGTTGGAGAGGCGTACTAGACGCGTATTTTTTACTACTGACACACTTATTAAATACAGCATCTTTCGTAAAGTTCAATTTAAAAATACTTACACGATTACATTATTTTAATGTTCTTTTTATCACGAATAATTTAATTTTAATATATGAATAACAAAAAACTATTTATCAGCTACGATTCTGTAAGCAACAGATTGTTTTAGTATAATAAATACAGGTAACAAAATACTTCATTAAGATTCTAGAACAATTAGTTTTAGTAGCGCATATAATTTCACAAAGCGCCACAATAGTTCGCCTAACAAAGCATCTAAAATAATATCTCATACTTATAATGGAATAATATGTACTTATTAACATTAAAAACAAGTTTCGATTCATTGACAAACTATGTAAATGTCATGTTATGCATTTTTTTAATGAAGATAACTGAATATACCTTCAATTTTATTGTATAACTAACTGCTCTCCGTGGTTTCACCCGCGCGGTGATGTATGATGATGATGATGATGAATCTTATATAGCCTATGTTACTCGGGGTGAATTTAGCTTTCCAATAGGTGAAAGAATTTTTGAAACCGGTCCAGTACTTTTTGAGCCAATTCGTTACAAACATACATACAAATCTTTCCTCTTTATAATATTAGTATAGATAGATTTTCATTATTAATATAAGTACCAACATACGCCATATTCTAATAATAAATATGTTCGTAGGTACAATGTATATCAACTAAGTACACCTAGTTAATAAGGTATAGGTACTTCTTATTATGGTTTATGTGTTTTAACACGTAGGTAATTATTGAATACCTTCAATTTAATTCATGGTCTAGCTTCTGCCAACTTCGCCCGCGTAGACTATTATCATCCCGCTCCCACAGGAGCTACCCCCCGTTTTATTGAATGAAGCCTTTTATTGATCTTTGATATAAACTAGGTATCTCCATTACATTTCATCCAAATCAGCAGATATGCTTATGGTTGATAAACCATATTCACTAACTACCTCACTCACAAACGTTTGCGCATTTTAACCGACTTCAAAAAAGGAGGTTTCTCAATTCGATCGTATATTATTTTTTGCTGTGTGCTCGCGGATAACTTCGTCGTTTATGAACCGATTTTGAGGATCTGTTTTGTTTGATAGAGTATACTTCCGTGGTGGTCCCATATAAATTTCATCAAATTCTGTCAAGCAGAATTTGAGTTACACTCCAAAAACTAAAAAGTGTTGATTAATCTTGATATCATCATTGACGGTGTATCCCGTAAGTAGCAAGGTCATTAAAAAGGGTGAATTAAAAAAAAAAATAGAACCGACGTTTGCACTCAAAAGTGTGAAATAACTTGTCGAAGTCGGTACCATGCATGGAATATTATGATAATAGGTACTTTCGAACTATCATGGTACCGACTTCAACAAGTTATTTCACACCTTTTCGTGTAGAAGTCGGTTCTATTTTTGATTAATAAAAAACTATAATATCTTAGCACACAACACACGTCTGTTTTATTAATTGTAGAACTATTATTTATATTAGCAAGTACATATAAACAACGCCATGATAATACAATATACCTAATAAGTCTTATCACCATTGTTTAACCATTAAGGATGTTATATATGCAAAAAACCTGGTTATTCGTGCGTTTACCGGTCATACATATGTAACATCTACGGAGGTTCTTATGATGCCAAAAAAAGATCATTAATATATTAAAGACCCTATAATTATCCAAGTTTGTTCCCACTACTGGGACACGAGCCTTCCTCTCAGAGATAAGTTATCCATAATCCATCACACAGGCCCAGTGCGGCTTGGTGGACAGGCTAGTGGCCAACCCACGTCGAAATTTCCAGGCCACCCGGAGGTCTTCGACACAGCCTAACGACAACCTAAGACAAACAACCGGGACCGACTGACGTGCCCTCCGAAGCAGCGCTCAGATAAACAATGCCACTATAGGCCACCTCTCCTAGATTCCTGACCGCAACAAGCGTTGCTTAACATTGTTGATCGGTCACAATGGCCAAGTCAAGCTCCACCGCAAGGGCTTCACCCTATAAACTTATCAAATTGGATAACTTTCAGATAAAATGTTAACGACCTGTTATTATTGTATTTTTGAATGTAACAAATACATGATATTTTGTTTTTAATTCTGTATCAAAAGACGCTAAATGCCGTATGGATCCGGTATGGCCGTATAATTAAAATTAGTGGCTGGTTTAAATTTTGCAGCAAGCGATAAGTTCAGAATTGGAGGTATTTTAATTTAAAACTTGCCGTGACCCATTTGCATGTTTATCATAGCGATACTAATGCAAGCTAAATAGCTGTTAAACACTTAATTATACGGTGTTTAGAAATACTACCAAATATAACTGGTAAGAATGATAAAATAGGTATAGAACAGCTCCACACCAAGAACTATGTTGTAATATTATAGTTATACGAAAGAAACTCTATCTGTTTGGTTTAATCTGTCCACAATATACGGTTGAACGAGTGTTCACGTTTATCATCTTAGGCCCTGGGGCCTTACTATGAGCTCTTAAAGCAGGACTTCTAGACAACTGCCCGATTTATTCGTACCATGACAACTTAAAGCAGGCCTGGTCAGGCATACTATTCGAGAACCGCAGAAAAACCGTTCACCTGTTTTTTTGTATGGACTATCGTTAGCATGTCGCTCTAAATCCACTCAGTTTATTAGCTTCAATGTTGGTTATAGTAAATTGTTAAAATGCCAGAGACAATATTATCCGTTCACCTTTGAGAAAACAATATTCAAACATAGCGTCATGGTATGATTTCATTCAAAACTGTTTGTCAGGTTTACGGAACTTGCATGGTTTTTACGAAGCTGATAGTAAGGCCCCTGATGTTTTCATTACTTTTACTTAATAGCATAAATGTATATGTATATTATAGTTATATTATGTTATATGTATAGCCTATGTTCATCAGGGATGAAATAGGATTCTAATGGAAATCGTTTTTAAAACCGGTCCAGTAGTCTGTACCGGTCCACTGCTGGACCGGTTTGATTATTCCAATTTAAATTGTTAAATTAAATTGTTTATTCAATTCAAACAAACTAACAAATTTACCCTCATTATAATATTATTAGTGTAGATCACGCGGATGAAATTTTAGCGCAGTCAGAAGCATCCAAGTTTTAATTATGTACCTGAATCTTATAGATTTTTATTAGTTTTGTTTTTTTGACGGGATGGCAAATGCGCCTGGTGGTACGTGCTAAATCTGTCCATGAGCATGACACGGCTACCCCGAGCTTTGAGCTGCAGTTATGCGTGGCACTGCACTTTCTTATACTATGCACTTTATTATTCTATCACATTGTTTTCAAAGCTTATTTTCTCCATGCTTTGATTGAAGACAGTTGATCTTCATACCAATAGAGGAGTATTTGCAAGAGGCCTACAATGAAGTAGTTCTGGTATTCTCACCTCTTCAAGACTCAGTTTCTTTCAAAGCGATGGGTATACTCTTTTAAAACACGCAAAAGCTTTACCTTCCGCTAACCCTAGAGATCTTACATCCATATCTATAGGTACCAATATTATAAAGAGAAAATATTTGCGTGTTTTTTGGAATTCAATGTTCCTATTCCAAATCTTAATAATTCTCTTTGATAAAATCCATTTGTTATATTTGCACACAATACTATACCATAATTCGTGTAGCGAGCGCCCTAACCTTTCGACAAAAGCGGTATTGCGGCACGCTGTATGCAACGCAGCATACGCAAGTGGGGTAATTTACACGAAACGCCACTTATTGTGATGGCCCTAGTCGTGTCATCATTTGCACATCAAGTACTACTAGTATTCAAATATGGCAAACTTACTGCCACCCATTCATTATTAGGAACATCACATGTCAATACATTAAAAGCGTTCTTGGGCGAAGCGCTCGCAGCGGAGCTTATGACTTGGCGATCGCAACCGATGAACAAGTTAAGCAACGCTTGCTGCGGTCAGGACTTGGATGGGTGGGTGCTACTGGCATTATATAACTGGGCGCTTCCGTGCTTCGGAGGGCACGTTAAGCCGTCGGTCCCGGCTGTTTAGGACTACAGAAAATTTCGACATGGGTTGGCCACTAGCCTATACACCAAGCCGCACTGGGCTTGTGTCGCGGATTGTGGATAACTCTTCTCTCTGCGAGGAAGGCTCGAGTCCCAGCAGTGGGAACATAATGGGCAGATTAGGTTTATGGGCAACGTGGAAAAAGACATAACTTAATAATCCTCCTGTTTATAACTTCACTTCTGACGTTATAAAACAATTTGGTTTCGCCCCAAGAAGACGATTGACGTAAAAAGTTTACCAATTGCAACAAACACGAAGACATTGAACTCTTTTTCTTGAATAATCAAGCGACGTACATTGTTATATTTTTCGCAGACCGGGTATTTATTTATTTACTGACTAAATGGGCATTAAATTTTATTAACTTATTATTATAACTAACTTTGTTACCTGAAATTCTGTAAACGCGTGAAATCTGTAGGTGCAAAAACAAAATGGGAAATTCTACGAAGGGCAAAGTATAAGTAGTTAAATACGGAACCTAAGTCTATTTTTTCTGTGGGTAAGCACCAAAAAAATTGACAATAATTCTAGTAAACGTGTTCTGTAAATTTTAATTAGTTGATGCCGGTTCGAAACATACTCGTATATTCATTGTGTTAATTATTTTAGTAAAGTGTTTCTTTTAATAATTATAACTATCGATTGCTACGAAAAATGTGTATGTACCGTAAACTTTACTTAAGTAAATGTTTTCAAAGATTTCAAAACAGCCTTACGAAAAGCCAGCGTGTACTTGTAATTTTGACGTGCCTGCGGGCTGCGGTTGCTTTTCGACATTTCGCCGTGCTGTATTGTAAACTCCAATTAGGAATAGCTATTTTATAATAATAATAGCAATTCGTATTCGATCGAGAGGTTTTGTAATCCCACTATACTACCTAACAAACACTGCAGGTGCATATTATTATAAACGTATTCCAAAGTCTAGAAACTGTATAAATGTACTTACCTACTCTTACAAATATGTATGGTATGGTTGTACAGTTTCAATAAAAAGCTAGTGTCTTACCTAACACCATAATAATAATTATGAATGCAACGCGGCAAGTTCGCCTGTTTAACGAGCTCGGCATCTTGTATGAAGATATGGGCCAAATTTATAAGGTAGTTGGAACTTCTATGGAGTAAGTTTTTAAACTGACATGGTCACTAATGTAAGAACTAACGTTAGAAACGGGATATTTACCATGTATTGTATTTATTGTGAGCTCCCGATATTTCGGCACAGTTGCATGCGCCATATTCACGAGTAAACGTATATCCCGTTTCTAACGTTACTTCTATGGAGATTGTGAAACATTCAGGCCCGTAGCTTTTTTATTCTGTTTCCGAGTCGGAGCGCATATATTTTTATTAGAATGAACTAAACAAGCAAGCCAAGGTAACATCTGCATGAGATCCTGTGATCTAGCTAATAAACAAGTACATTTAGAAAAATTACTTTAAGAACCGCTGGTCCCGGGTTCGATCCCCGGACAGGTCAAATTTTTGTGTGCATGAACATGTCTGTTTGAGCTGTGTCTGGGTGTGTATTTGTATATAAGTATGTATATATCAGTCATCAGGTTACCATAGTACAGGCTCTGCCTAGTTTGTGACCTGAAGACCTTTGTGTCTGGATGTTGTCCCATATTATTATATTAATATTACTAAAGTTATGTTTAAATAAATTATTCAATTACAACAATCCTATTTGAGTAATGTTGTCTATACCTACTCTATAATTGTGGCCACCCTGCGTTCTTACGAAATAAGTGTAAACAGTCTAATCATACTGTGAGGTTTTACTTTTTCCACGTGAATCTTATCATAATATTTTATCTCTGCGTTTAAATAAAACTGACTCACTTGTTTTCGTTGTGTTTAAGAAGCTGGGAATCTGAATCGCTTCCATTGTTAAAAAGATATGACTTGTTGTTAGTTCGTTCAACACTAGATGGTTATTGAAATCTGATTTAAAGTAAAGAATACATTTTAAAAATATTCAAATTATTAAGGAGATAGTTATCATGTATATATTCTGTGTGTTTCCGATATTTCTTGCCTGTTGCCTGTTGCAAGCGCCATGATCATGGATGAACTGAGGAATTGCGGGTGGGTCAATGTTTACGAGCAGACGAAGCGGTCTACCCTCTTCCGTACGTTATGCGAGCCACCACTAGTAGTGGTGGCAACTCAACATCAACATCGGAAACATGGTAACTATCCCGTTAGTAATTTGAATATTTCTAATGTTTGTGACCATGATAGTTTAGAAACTGATGTTTGTCATATTACCTACTTACTATCATATTAACTACTATTATTCTGTGATACTATTATAATTTATCCTTTTTTTAAACTATCATGGTCACAAACATTAGAAATATTCAAATTACTAACGGGATAGTTACCATGTTTCCGATATTTCGGCACTGTTGCTAGCGCCATGATCAAAGTCAAAGTTAAAATCATTATTCAATTTAGGCATCAAAGACGCACTTATGAACGTAAATTATTCATTATAATGTACTTTAAAGACTCTACCGCCGCGTTCCAAAATTTAAAGAGCCCAGCGAGAAGAAGCGGCAAGAAACTCACGGATGATATATCGAAAACAACGCCCGTTAAAGTTTGTTATTTTTTTTGTGTTAAAACAAAGTGTAAATAGTTTTATAATAAAACATATATCATACTATTAATATATATCGGAAAAAAATATTCTATTTTCCGTTTATCGTTACACAGCCGAGGGTATAGCAGTTTCATAATTTATTACTAGCTACGCTTGGCGACTGCACCTGCCATTCCGCGTGTACAACACAGAGACTAATTTTTATACTTTTTTGGTATAAAAATGAGTCTTTGTGTTGTAAATCTTAGTTTTATAATCTGTCTACATTCAGTTTCGATTTCGAAAGAAGAATATAAATATAAGTTATATAAAGTATATATACACAATATAGATAATGTGGAATACGGAGGGCAAAAAGCCCGTGGGCGGTCCCCAACCAGATGGAGCGACAAATTGAAAGATCCTTCCTCAATCGAGTTTTGTTCAGTTGTCAGAGTCGCGATGGATAGGCCGATGGAAGCAGATCATACGATCTCGGTGTACACCATCCACATCCACCGATGACCACGATCCTCAGTCATGAGGAAACGACCACAGAGAGATAGATGTGTAATAACTCTGTTAATAGCAGAATATCTGGCGCTGTGGTGGTAAAAAGAGACTGACTTTTCCAAAAGTTGCCTATCACTTAGTAAGTCACGGTTCCCCGTTTCTGATGATTCGAATACCAAGAGCTGAAGTTATATTTTTAAATCCATCCCTAGTAATGTAAGTTATTTAATCAAGCAGCTCATGTTCATAATAAATTCATACTTCTTAGTTTGGCACCGTTGTTGCTCAGCCTGTTGTAAATTAAATAAATGATGACATGTTGTTTTAGTTCTTTGATATTTTATTGTTAATTCTCCCAGTCATCAGTATTAATTACCATATTTTCTATTTTGAAACGACACACTGTATTATGAACAGCAAACCATTTGTGTGCCGTCACAAAGATGGTTGAATTTTAAAGTTAACTTTTACTTTCGATAAGATTCCTGGCGGTGGTATATGTATATTATGTATACGAGTTGCTTTTCACTCATTAGTTTATGCTGATCTTTTGTTACACATTCATTTGTTATATTACTAAGCCTACGTTGTCTGTTTCAATCTTATGTAGCAGCATAATAATATGTAACAGAAACTGCATCAATATGAAATTGAACAGCTTAATAGTAGTGCGATGGGATGATGCTTAGAAATTGACCCATACAGATATTTTATCAAGATGGCAAAAAAGAGAACGTCTTGGTGGGTACCACCGCATTGCTCGATACCCTGTCTGCAAGCAGTAGTAGCAATTACTAGTATGCTTGCTGCTGCTGCTGCTCTTGGCTTGAAAGCCGCCACCTAAGAACCTGTCATAGGGTAACGAGTTCAGCTCAATAAAAGTAAAATTAAATGTATTTAATTCAGACTAATATCTGTCTATATTATTAGTATAAATACACAGTCTTACATCAAGTTACTTAAAGTAATTAGTTTAATTTAGTTAAAATTAATACGATTAAATTATTGACATAAATAGCATTTTACATGATCATTTTAACTTCAATTAATAAGGGTTTATTAACAATAATATCATAAATGTGAATGTATTGATGTTTTTTATTACTTGTGAATCACCAAAAAAGCTGAACGGATTTGATTGAAATTTGGTAGTTAGATAGATGGTAGATAGGCACTCGGTTAACACTTAATATGATACTTTTCATGATTACCATCGCCATGCGGGTAAAACCACCGGCCGCGGTTGTTGTAAAAATGGTATAAATCTTCAGCTAAAATCTCTGGGTCACTGCAAGATTGGCCCTTTAGAAAGCATGGCGCTCAACATCACATGCACGACTTTCACGTCTCATCACTTGATTGTCATAAAAATATTTTTTTGACATTTAATTGAATTGATGTAGATTTACGTTTTATTCCGTCCCGGAAAGTAAAAAACGCAACCAATAAATCGATATCAGAAGATGCATCGATGAACACAATCGGTACATTTTCCGCGGTGAAAGCGAGCCGCCTGCAGTGTTTATTAATTTCGTAACCTACACTTCAACGGTACCTACCTAACAGTATTCCCGTCTAATTAAACTCCCCGTAACACTAATGTACCTTACGAAAAACAATTACAAAATATCTCCCTTGGTAGTTATATGTTTAATTATGGTTAATTATAGTTATACCGCAGAAACATTGTTCTGAGATTAACACGAATCCGATAATGGTTATACCGCAGAGTCTTTTTTCTGGGATTAACAGAGTCCCGAAAATTTCATACTACGTGACTTCCAGTATTTAGGCACTAAATTAAATACCAGTTTAAAATAAAAAGAAATAAAAGAGAAATACAGAAAAGGAATAATCTGAAAAAAAAAGCCTTCCCATGGCACGTAGGTACATTGTCGTCAAAAGTAGGCATTAAATGACTAGTGGCGATTTTATCTATCATCTCGATGTTCTGATCGACACTCTCGTTTTCATCGGAATGCGTCGGCAAAGAGCGCAAAAGAACCGCGCCGCCGGTGGACCGGTCTCGGACCAATATTAGCAACGTAACTACATCTGCGCGCAAAAAACGCGCGATTTAATTCTGAATTGTGTAATAGCCGTTATGTACACGGACGTCGAGTTCGGTTTATTGATAAATGCGTAATTTGGTAGTCTATGGATGTGGAAATTGAAATTTAATACTTTTAGAGTTCCGTACAAGACTACGGAATCCTATTACTCAGCCTACATTGTACTTCTGTATGTCTGTTTGTCTATTCTACTTTTAAATGGCGGTATCTATTGAACCGTAAAACGTATTTAGTAAAAAACTTACATGTAAAAAAGTAAGGGAGTGTACAAAAGAAAAGTGTTATTTTAAACGTGCCATGCATGAGTGACACCCTTTTTACGTGTGAGTTTCCTTACGATGTTACTCTCACTGGGCTCGAGCCTGAGGTATAGGATACAAACATGACCCGCCTGATAGCCAGCGGAACTTTACAATCCCTGAGTTAGCGTCACTGCCTATGTTTATAAAGACTGAATAGATATATACATAAATGTAGTCTTAAGGAAGACGCCATAGGATATACACTAATATTCTTCCTTCTATTAGCTGAAAACTGGGAAAAATTATTATGTTGTTTGCACGATTGTATACGAGTTTTCGAGTCTTCAGAATTACAATCAGTTTCTTCTCGTTCTCGTCACGTCGAAGGGCGCATCTGGCACTCATGCAAATCTTAACAATCACAACAAAACATTTCTCCTAACGCGTGTCGTTAAAGATCATTAATATTCATCGCGATGACGTGCATATTCTGTTAGACCTTGTTAATATATGCGAGAATTTGGTGAAATTATTTAAAAAATTACGATTTCACTGCCACTTAGAGATTAGCGAGTTGATTGTGTTCTTTATGGATTGGTGGAAGTAGTTTTGACAGATCTAGACAATGTGTGTGAAACTAGCTGCAGCTCGTAGCTCTACCCGTGGGGAAAATGGTAATACAGCAGAAACCATTTTCTGGGATGATCACAGATCCGAAAATGGTTATACCGCATTCACATTTTTTCTGGGACTAACACAGATTTCATATCTGTGTTAGTCCCAGAAGATTAACACGGATCCGAAAATGGTTAACACGCAGATTTTTTTTTCTGAGATTAACACAGATATGAAAATAGTTGTATCGCAGAAACATATTTCTGGGATTTACAAGGATCTGTAAATGGTTATACTGCGGAAACATTGTTCTGAGATTAACACGGATCCGAAAATGATTATACCGAAGATTTTTTTTTTCTGGGATTAACACAGATATGAAAATGGTTAGGTATATCGCAGAAACATATTTCTGGGATTTACAACGATCTGAAAATGGTTATACTGCAGAAACATTTTTCTGAGATTAACTCGGATCCGAAAATGGTTATACCGAAGAAACATTTTTGGTATTAACAAGATCATAAAAATGGTTACTTATACCGGAGAAACATTTTTTCTGGGATTAATATAGATCCGAAAAAGGTTATACCGCAGACACATATTTCTGGCATAAACACGGATCCGAAATGGTTATACCGCAGAAAAAAAATTTGGCATTAACAGAGTCCTCAGAGAGAGAAATTAATTTTTTTAATTCATCAGTATTTTTTTCCGAGACAGATAACATCCGGGGTAAAGACAAGAAAGAATGAATTCTTCTTTTTTACACGCATTACAAAATTACAACATAGTAAGTAAATAGTATAGTTAACAATGAAAATTTTATTATGATTTCAATGTTCCGTGATGTACAATTCAGGAATGAGTACCGACTTTGCATAACAGTATAGAAAATGATAGAGCTGTTCTTCAGTGAGAGCCCATTGCCGACATCACACACTAGGCAAGGTCCGCTTCCATTCGTTTTACTTTACGTACTCATTGATAAAACAAATTGTCTAATTACGAGTATAATGATCGATAAGCAATTCTATAAAGTGGTATAACTACCGAAACTACTACATAGCACTACTTTTGCAATAATGTTTCGTAAAGTTCATTATTATATAGCGGTAAGTATGCTTGTATCGGCTACTACCTACTTGATTGTTATCAGCGTTATTAGTTCATACATGCTTGTTAGTATTGTGTGAAAGGATATGGTTCAGAATATTGAAATAGTAATTAGGCAAAATAATAACGTAAAAATTTATTTGTAATGCAATAACGCATGCAAGTTTAGCAATAATTTTTAAATACAGAAAGAAAGGCATTTGCAATATTAGCGAGAGTTGAACCTACGACAACAAAAATGTTTTTTTTTTTTCTATCTCTTTACCAATATGCATACATTAAAAGTCAACTTATTAATACATATAGTAAATTTAAAAATTAACATCTAATAAGCACGAAACCTGCCGGTTAATAATAATGGCTTAATATAGGCCAACTCACAAGAATTTCAATGCAAACATTAAAAGTGTTTATGTAGATTTGCCTATACTTTCATAAAGTATAAAATATTTTAGTCAATACCGAAAAAAAGAGAGAACAGATAATTAGTTGATTCATTATCAATTTAGAAGAAAACGAGTATACAACGGCCAGCGTTGGCAAAAATACATTTTATTGTGTATTTTCAGCTATAGTTGACACGAAATTTATGTTTTCATTTATATGGCCCATTATCTTCCTTATTTGTCGTCCCTTTCCTACTTGTCCTAGACTAGAAGCTACTGTCAAAGTTGCATTGAATAACATGTATAGAAATACGAGTAGAGACAAAAGCTGCCATAGCACATGGTTTTACATAGTTTAGGCTCCTGTTCATTCCAATTATAGTGAATCAGTACATACTCGTGTAATAAATTCCTTGATGAAGTTTGGAACAGTTAATCATCGCCAACCTTACACTTAGTTTACACCAAATAAAATTATACATATAATGTTTTCAAACTTGTTTGACGTAATTAATCTCACACTGTTTGTTGAAGTTTGCGTTCCCACTGCAGAAACTGTCTAGAATTTTCGTCGTTTCTGAATCTGGCAACATGTTTAGATCATCAATGCGTGACAGTGCGTACGCTACTCTATACATTAAATAAAATAAAAAATAAATAAATATTCCACAACTATCACACAACGCCATCTAGTCCCAAGCTAAGCAGAGCTTGTGTTATGGGTACTAGACAACTGATAAACATATTTATATATTTCTAAATACATAAATATTATAGATAAATTACACCCATTACATTAACATAAAACAGTGTATACATGTTTTCATGTGAAGGTTTATGCAGTGAAAATTCACGGTTAGGAATAGTTGGCAAAGCATAACAAAAGGGAAATAAACAAATTATACATTATTATGGTCCTGGTACGTTTTCATAGTAGATATGATCTAGTTTATACTCCGCCATGCCATATTGTGCTTTCCCAGTTCACCTCAAAAAGGAATAACTCCAACCTCTGATTTATAGCTGAATGACTCTAACGATGTTAAAGTGCTAAAGAAAAGTGACTCATAAAATGTGACAAGTATCAAGAAGTGTCCAGTAACATCAGCCAAAATGTGCAGCAAGGATCAAATCAACCACATCCTCGGGAAGATCAATGTGGTGAGTTAATAGTTGAATTTTATTCATTCGAAAATAAACGTGATATTGTCTGTTTGAACTTTGCAGATTATTTTTATAGTATTTAACATAATTATGTAAATCTCGAGACTAACATAATTTAAGAAGATTTCCTAAAAAGAAACATGTATTTCTTACCTACTTGATTAAAATATGTTTTGTATTTATTATAAATATATTTTGTTGATACCGGCAAGTTTCAAGCGACTTCTGCTTAGTTCAGTCTTAGTAGTTGCATCTGACCACCAGAATCTGTTTACTCGGTAACATAGAACTTTCAATTGTGCCAAGTTCGATAGATATCGAGTGCTGGAAACCAATACAATCATGGTAAACCGTTGCTTATTCTGTCGCTTGATCATCAGGCTTACGCTAAGTCTGCTCGGACATATATTTTTTTTATTTAATGTCAAAAATAAGTATGTACAATTCTGATGACAAGATGGACTTGGTATCCTTGGCTTTCTACCGACTTCCAAAAAGGACTCAATTCGATTGTTTTTATAATGTTTGTTACCTCATAACATTGGGTGAACCGATTCTCAAAATTCTTTTGTTCGAAAGCTGGTGCTTCCCGTGTGGTCCCATTAAAATTCATCAAATTCGTCAATTTTAAACTCATAAAAATCATCAAATTCGGTTTAGTAGTTTTTAAGTTGCACTCCAATAACTGTATAGAATGGAAGTCGGTATAAAATTTTTCAAATAGTACTTGTACTTACTGTGTAGTCTTTCACTTACTGCTAGCTGTTTCGGGCTTCTTTTTTTTCTATATAATAATAGTATATTTCATTACAAGTGGGGAAAGGTTGTCATTGCAAAGAGTTCCGACAAATGTCTACCCGAGCCGAGGCGCAGCCGAAGGCGAGGGTTGACAGTCGGAACAAGTTGCGGTTCCGCACGTGTACTGAACGATTATATTTAATACAGTTGTGAAAAAATGTAGCAATTTAATAAAATAAACTCGCAAAGAACATTTCTGGAAAATGGCGCCAACCGTAGAATATAAGCAGAGATTTTTTTTCTTCACCCATTCTGGTAGGCAAAGGGAACTATGCCCATACAGCCAAGTCTTCAGTAGAATTTTTTTATTTATATGAAATGAAAATGAAATTTAATGAGATGAAATGAAATGAAACCTAACCTATCATTCAATCAAATCATTAAATCTGTTATTGAAACAAATTAGTAGCTTCTTTTTAGAAATATACGTATTTGCATGAATCATAAAAACTTCTATGAATTTTTTTAGTAAAAACTTCATGGTTGGTTTTTCTTTTTAATATACATTATTTTGACAGTTGAGAAAGAGAACGCACGAGTTCGGGAAAGGTAAAAAAAAGCACTAGTATGTGCCCACATCCCGAACGCTATACGTCCCTGCAATACGCCACTTTTTGAGCAACTGTATTAAAAAAAAAAAAAATTATCGTTGTTTTATAGAAACCGCAACGCGTTTTGGTTTCTTTATACATTTTTATTGTTCTGTGAGCATAACATAATATAAATAAAAGCAAAAAGCCTTCAATATGAAAACCTAGCTTATGATAAAAGGGGTATTATCAGGCACAAGGGTGATGTTACAACATATTGCATGCCCCTGGTTCTACAAGCATTATTAAGTGACTATTTTTATATACATTTACATTCTTACCTACATAATACTGACAAGGTTAATCCTGATTCTGTTTCGTAATTAACGTAATTACCGAGTCTTTGTGTATCTTACAAAAACTATTTTGTACTTATTTATTCTTTTTCAATTTGATTAACCATCAAATAATTAGGATTTGAATTGTTAGTTCTTTTCCTATAAAATAACAACTAATTTGTAACCTAGGTAAAATTAGGTAATGCAAGAAAAACAATCAAACGATGGAGGTTCATCACGTAATCGATTTAACGAAGGTTTCGACCAAGGTCTGAACAAATACCTTGCCTATATTGGTGGCTGAGCTACCATTGTGTTTGGGAGGAAGGAAATTGTTTATATTTATAAAAGACAATAGGGGTGATATGTCTTTAACAAATTAGTACAAAACCAACTACACGAATTATTCTTGGCATATGGTTAATTTCAGCTATGTTGTTGCTACGCGTATGCATTTTTTTAATCTTATTGAATCTATCTGATTCGATTTTATTGATATTCAAGGCAACTGTATATATTCAATAAAATGGAATCTATTAACATTTTATAAAAGTATCGTTAGAACCCAAAGAGCATACATGAATATCAAAATAGAAATTATCATCAACACATTCGTTAAGAGCTCTTAGCATTAACAATGTAAATATAGAGAATTAGTCTTAATTAATATTAAATAGAGTCGTGGTAATATCGAACAAAAGATGCTAACTCAAGTGTACTTACCAACAATAGAAATATTGACTGACCAATGATTGAACTTGATAGAAATGACTTTAGAACTAAATAATACTGTTATTCTATTTCGATGGCAGATCTCTTGATCTTTCCTATTGACCGTGGCATACGATGGTTACTTAAAGTTGAATAGACAACGAAACAATATCCATATTTGTTGTTTAAATATATTTGAGGTTATTGGGAAACACTAGCTCGTAAATTCAGATTGTTTTTTTAAATCTTTTGTTCAATATCACAATAGTATCTTTTGTAGGATTACAGGAAGACGTCAATGTATATATACACTCGAGAGCAATGAATCCGGGTCACTTAAAGAATCCTAAAAATCTCGGAAACTAAAAATGCTAGGTTAATGCAATAAATAGTATTTAATAGACAATGTAATACTCCTTAAATGAAGGTATTAAAACTTCTTAGTTATTGTAAAGTTATATCATAAAAAAATCAAATTTGAAAAAGGGCCACTTTCGAAGATGGAACTACGAAATTACAGTATTTGGTTTTGCTTTTGTTTGTAATCTGTCATTTATGTGGGTACATAAACCATGTTGATAGTGCTCTATATTCATTATTCAAGCTGAAATTATGTCGCTTACGCCTGAAGAATGCACCAGAATACTTACAATGCTGGAAACCGGCCGGAGTCAGCGCGATACAGCCAGGACTGTCGGTGTGTCGCTGTCAACAGTACAAAGAGTTCTCCAACGTTACGAAGAAACTGGTTCTAACCTACGCAGACCAGGAACGGGCAGAACCAGGTGTACCACAGCATGAGAAGACCGATACTTGGTGAACACCATGCTTCGAAATCGCTTTCTCACAGGAACTGAACTCACAAACCAGTTTCGACGCCTCGGAGGAAGTAACCCAAGTGCATGGACAGTAAGACGTCGGCTTGCTGAATCTAACTTAAAACCCCTTAGACCTGCAAACGGCCCTAAACTGGAGCGTGGGCATCGTATTTCAAGACTAAGATATGCCCAGAGCCACGTAAATTGGAGTATTGAAGATTGGTCAAAAGTTATGTTCTCCGACGAATCAAAATTTATGCTCTACAAGCACGATGGAAGACACAGAGTGTATCGAAAACCAGGGGAAAGATTCAAGCAAGCATGCATCGAAGAAAAAGTAGCCTACGGTGGTGGGTCTGTACTTGTGTGGGCCGGAATTTCTTCTGAAAGTCGCACAGAGCTGGTGATCATAGAAAACGGCTCTTTAACTAGCGAAAGATATGTGGCAGAAATCCTCAATGATCACGTTGGTCCATTTATGGTCAATTTAGGTGAGGATGCTATATTTATGCATGACAATGCCCGACCTCATACAGGTAGGATTGTGAATGACTACCTTCAAGAGATGAACATTACTCGTATGGAGTTGCCAGCGCGCAGCCCGGATATCAACCCGATCGAGCATGCTTGGGACGAGCTAGGCAGATGCGTAAAATAACGAAACCCTCCCCCAATCACGCTTCGTGAGCTCAAAATTGCTCTCACAGAGGAATGGGAGAATATTCCCCAAAATCGTATAAGGAACTTGGTGTACAGCATGCCAAACCGCGTAAACGCAGTAATGGAAGCACGAGGAGGCAATACGAAGTATTAAAATTCAAGAAAATCGTAATAAAGTTAAAAAATTTCATGTTTCCTATTTTTGTTTTAAGGAGAGATCAGCAGTTTTTTTCTTTATGTAATTTTGTGTTAATAAAATGTATGGTGACTCATATTTTTTTTACTTTCATTTAAGAAGTATTACATTGTCTATTAAATACAATTTATTGCATTAACCTATCATTTTTAGTTTCCGAGATAACATTCTTTAAGTGACCCGGATTCATTGCTCTCGAGTGTATTTGACAAATAAATGTGGAACTCAAAACTTTATACGGCTACATACATAAATAGAACATGAGCATCTATATTTAGTGCACCATCACCTGCTAGTCTATAGTCATTTGAAAAACGTCAAGCATATCTAACCATCTCAATTGTTATGTAGTTTATGTGGATGTTACAGATCTAAGTAGAGCATAACCCCAACGATTGAGTTCGTAGCGGAAAACCGTCCGAAATGACATAATATCTAGAGATGACTTTATGAAATACATAGCGTGAAAAATACAATGCTTTTATAATACGATTGCGCATACAAACGATTATTTTTATGTACTGTATATGAAATATTACAATTCTACTAGTATCTGATCGCGACTTGGTTACGCTTGAAATAAGGTTATCGCAATCCACCTGAATTGAGAAAAAAATTTCTACCTCTTGAGTTGAAATAAAGACTACCATTATGGTATGTGTTAATCCTGGCCTAGAACCTGGGTACACACCTCGGCTGTCTCTACACAAAATGTTACCCAAATCTGTTGAGCAACTTTTGCGCGAAGAAGATGCATACACACTGACTCCCTTACATATTCACTCAGAACCTTTTGTATTTATTATATTAGTGTCATATATAGATATTCACTAGTCTACGATAAAATAAAGCGCTTAGAAATAAGTATATTAAGGCAAGTCGTAAATCTATGTTGCGATACAATTTGACATTGCAACTAACGTTAATTGAAACCTGACACCGATTGATATAGTGTCCACACACACAGCCACATGCCATTTTGTTAATATAATAATCAAAGTAAAGTGTATTTGTGCCGTTTGAAGGAGAAACTTTGGGTCTAGGCGCATACGAAATATTCAGGGACTTGGCCAAACGTTTGGTTTGAAGCGTCAGATGACCAGAATGCTGGCTCATATTTTGCACAAAATAACAGCATAGCTATTCAACGTGGAAATGCAGACAGCATTCTGGGCACTTGCTTTAACAAATGGTTTACTAATTTTTTGTCTTTTATTGTCCATTATTTTGTGGTTAATTTGTTCTATTTATGAAATAAACGTATTTTCCGCCATAATTAAATCGAATAAGTGAATTAGGTAATTAAAATTTTGTGAACTAAAAATATTGTTAACTTTTCTAACTGATGTCGCAATATGTTTTGATAAGAACGATAAGAGATCTAATTTTATAGCTTTAGTTAGACTTTACTGATGTTGTGAAATGATATGTTAAATTATGATTGATTTCATTTCTTAACTCTTGTTTTTTCAAGCTGACCTCGGGCCTATATAAAAGCTTAAGTGCTTTTGGATTGTCAAAAATGTGTTTTATTTATTATATATTATTTATATACTGCTGCTGATTTATGTTATTTTCGTTATGGTTTAGGGTTAAGTTGGATTTATTCATAAAAATCGAATTTATTTTCTGTTGTGATACAACTTTATGCAATTTAAAATTTTCAAGTTGATCTCGGGCCTATAAAGGCTTATTTGCTTTTGAATTGTCAACAATGTGTTTTATGTATATAGGTACTGCTGCTGATTTGTCACTTTTCCCATTGTTTAGGGTTAGGTTGGAAAGATTTAATTTCTTAATTCTTGTGATACAATTTATACGCTTTAAAATTTTCAAGTTCCACTCGGGCCCATAAAGGCTTAATTGGTTTTGAATTGTCAACAATGTGTTTTATGTATATAGGTACTGCTGCTGATTTGTCACTTTTCCCATTGTTTAGGGTTAGGTTGGAAAGATTTCATTTCTTAATTCTTGTGATACAATTTATACGCTTTAAAATTTTCAAGGTCCACTCGGGCCCATAAAGGCTTAATTGCTTTTGAATTGTCAACAATGTGTTTTATGTATATAGGTACTGCTGCTGATTTGTCACTTTTCCCATTGTTTAGGGTTAGGTTGGAAAGATTTAATTTCTTAATTCTTGTGATACAATTTTATACGAATTAAAATTTTCAAGTTGCACTCGGGCCCATAAAGGCTTAATTGCTTTTGAATTGTCAACAATGTGTTTTATGTATATAGGTACTGCTGCTGATTTGTCACTTTTCCCATTGTTTAGGGTTAGGTTGGAAAGATTTCATTTCTTAATTCTTGTGATACAATTTATACGCTTTAAAATTTTCAAGGTCCACTCGGGCCCATAAAGGCTTAATTGCTTTTGAATTGTCAACAATGTGTTTTATGTATATAGGTACTGCTGCTGATTTGTCACTTTTCCCATTGTTTAGGGTTAGGTTGGAAAGATTTCATTTCTTAATTCTTGTGATACAATTTATACGCTTTAAAATTTTCAAGTTCCACTCGGGCCCATAAAGGCTTAATTGCTTTTGAATTGTCAACAATGTGTTTTATGTATATAGGTACTGCTGCTGATTTGTCACTTTTCCCATTGTTTAGGGTTAGGTTGGAAAGATTTCATTTCTTAATTCTTGTGATACAATTTATACGCTTTAAAATTTTCAAGGTCCACTCGGGCCCATAAAGGCTTAATTGCTTTTGAATTGTCAACAATGTGTTTTATTTATATACTGCTGCTGATTTGTCACTTTTGTCATGTTTTAGGGTTAAGTTGGATTGATTTAATTGAATCAATTTTATTAATTCCTAACTGTTGAGATACAATTTACGCGCTTTTAGATTTTCAAGTTGTCCTCGAGCCTATGTTAAGTAAGTCTTAAGTGCTTTTGAATTGTCAACTATGTGTTTTATTGATATAAGTACTGCTGATTTGACACTTTTGTCATGGTTTAGGGTTAGGTTAGATTTTTTTCCAATATTTCAGTTGGGTCGTTATAAAGGTTTAATAGCTTAGACTATTGTTTGTGTCTGAACTGTAAGAATCAACAGTAGGCTTGTTGATATACGTGCAACGGCTGTTGTAGTCGCATCGTCACGACCTTTGCGGTCTGCTTCGTGGCTCACATTCCGCGGTCATATACTTACATAACTCTAGTTTATTTCTCTACAACCTTTTGTTTACTTGGGAAATGAAAACTCGGTGATGCTATGTAGGTGTACTGAATGAGACAGTGGTTCCTCCCGCACTTCGTCACGAGTTCACGACCGCTGCGGTGAGGTCCGCCCTCCGCATTCCGCGGTTGGATAATTACGTAAGGGTTATGTCAGAGGTGGTTTAAGCAGTTTTTGTGCTCATGGTGAGGATGAAACTACTTGTTTACTATAAACATACATTTAAGATATTTTTTGATGGGAAGTTGAACATAAAAATGAAAGTTATTGATAAATATACGATACTGAAGTCTCAAGGAAATTACATAGTAGCCTTTTCAGTAGATTTAGACGCTTTTATCCTGAGCAGATGAAATGAGCTGCCTATTTTTATTTTATAACAATAAAATATACTATCGCTTAATTGTATCTACTTACCTTACGTTGTTATGTATTTATCGAATGGTGTTTTTTTGCTGGAATACTTTTGATAATGATATAAATGATGATAAATAATATTTTCATGATTGCATGAATTACTCAGTATCTTGTGATCATATCTTTTACGCATCCATTATCTCGTATGATTTAGCCATCGTCACTATTTTATATATATTATTAACCCTGTAGCGTAATCCCCCTTGAAAATAAATCTCGTTTCATTTATTTGGATCATTAACCAGAACAGAAATTATAATTACCTAAAAACGTTTTTATTTATTAACTGTCACTATTTTTCATGGATATATTTAGTAGTACTTTTTTGTTTGAGTTCACGATATTTAAAAACTTAAATTGTATTATAAGGTACCACAATAATGCGTCATAATGAAGAGTGGCACTCGAGCAAAGCCACAACGCAAGCACGTGTTCTTTAGCACACGCATTCGTGCGTGACACTACTCGGACGGGAGTGTCTTGGTGGATTGCGTTCCGTGGTAATTGCTTCTTGTATCGCTTCTTGTTTCCGTTTGTCTATTGCCTTTCGAGTATTGATGCCGACATGTTTCATGGCTTGTTCAATATGCATATGGTTTTATTTAACCGACTTCTAAATAGGAGGTTTCTTTTTTGTTTGTTAGGTAGAGTATACTTCCGAGGTTCTGATCAAAATAGGCGAAACACTTTTCAGTTATTGTAGTGCAACTCAAAATTTCCTTGACCTAAACGTTCACTAGTAAGTCGAATTTCCTCGCCTCTTGCAATTTCCATCCCGACAGTGGAAGCAATATTCTTTAACTCCATCCTCTCACTGAGCAAAGTATAATACCTACATCTAATGTAATATCAAATATACTCGTTCCGGCACAGCATAGCATGCCATCTATATTCAAAACTTCTTACCACGAACCGAAAACTGTCAACGTTTTCGGTTCATGGTGACAGAGGCCAGTGACAGGCCTCTGTCGTGTTAGGAAACGAATGTTCTGCCGGCGAACGTTTTTCCTCGCAGCTAAGACCCTGGGTCTTTCAAGCGGGGCGTAAATAAGCATCTCTGAGGTCATCATAGGAGTGACGATTAACGCAGCTAACGGCTGCATTAATCCTTTGAGTACCATTGACGTACAGTACGTGCGTTTCGTTCATGAATCTTTTGTTTTAATTATCATGGTATATGAAGGGTCAATGGTCATCGCTTCTTGATTCCATCTCCGCTTACAATCAGGCGCGAGGGAGTCACGTCGATGAACATAGTAAAAAATAGTTTTGTCAACACCACGGCAGAGACGTTTCCTATTAAACTTGTATTTAACATTCATTATTTTCATTCTATGTATTGTTGGAATCGTTTTCTCTGACCCAATTATTAAACATTTGAATGGCGTCATTCTTTGTGATTTGATGTAGGTATAATGAAATCAATTCTTCATTTAAAAGAGTCTTCCAAAGTATCTCGAAAGTGCTGTTATTAAATTGCGTAGGATTATTATTTAATCTGCGATTGCAGTGCTTCGCTCGATTGTTTTTGGATTCCGTTTTGTTTGTGTTGCTTCATTTTATTGATTTCAAATGTCAACACGCTCGATGGTTTCGTCAGGTATATCGGGTCTACCATCGTTTGACACGAGGTAACGGTTTGGATTTAGCATGGATTGTTCTGGAATCGATTTACGTGTTAATATGCGTTTCATTCACATTCTGAACATTTTCGTCTTCATGTTAGTTTAATTGTATAATTGTATTTTAAAAATATTGGCGTGTTGCCAGAGATTTATTCAATTTTACACTACTATGGTGCTAATTTGAAATGCCAATTACTAATTTAGTTTATTTGTAAACATTACTGCCAAAAAACGGCAGCGTGACTTTATGCCTTTATGCTGTTCCCCTTTGGATGTTTTCTGTTTTAGCATCGGAATCATGAAACTTTCGCGTGAGCTCAATAACAGGACATATAAAATTATGTGTCTTGTTTGATTCTCTTCATGCCGAATTAATTGTTATTCATTCGTTAACTTCGTATGTTTCTCTTGCCACACTTGAATTGATGTCAACGGATTCGTTAGATACTTCCGTTTGACATGAAAAGAAGATATTGTTTTGGTTAGTTCATTTTCAAATTTAATTTCTAATAAGTTGTAGTTATTATTGTATTGCACGTAAGTACTATGATTGTTTCTCTTGCCACACTTGAATTGATGTCAACAGATTCGATGCTTACTTCCATTTTCCATGACGGTCTCGTTAGCTTAGTACATACTACATAGTGACCCTGCTTTCTAAACAAGAGGTCCTAAATTGTCATAAAAGATCCTAAGTTTGTACCCTGGCCGAGTCAAATATTAATCTGATGAGCAGCATTGTTTATCATCTGATAGATGTGATTGATGAGTTAATGTGTGTCCCCATGCCTTCCGCCACAAAAGTCTCCTCGTGCGCGGTGCGAGTGAGGGAACGTTATTAGTTTATGTTAAAAGAAGATACTTTGATTGGTTATATTTTTACTAATACCTTGTAGTTACTATGAAATCGCATGTGCTAGCCTGGTGTCTCCTCTCGACTCTCGAGTTAGAATGTCGCGGCCTCTCACGCCCCCAGCTCTCACGAACCGCGGCAAGCCATCATAGCCGCGAAAGGCCCTGATTGGTTACACCCAGCCGAAGCAATACTGATCTATGTGATTGGATAATGGATAGCGCGTCGTTTCGTCCACTCACGTGGTCATTTGACCACGTGATGGCGGGCTCGATTTTTGGCGCCATTTAGTTCTGTAACACAACATTTACAAGTGTATATAACATGTGTTTGATGATTACATACGCCCTTAGCTTGGCATTTACCATAATCTCAGATCCAGGTATTTAAAGTGGCAATCTTTCCATATATTGCTATTGTGACAAGCCGCATCTCTTCAACATGAGAGCAGTTTATTTATAAGCTAACTCGCAGATAAATCGTTACCTATGTTATAGTTTAACTACGCTATAATTGATCTATGCTCAATAAAGATCATTATCCTTTAACATGCAACAAATGGTGTATTTTTGTAAAGTCACACGGCTTGCGTCATAAACATGTTTCAAATATCGTTCCAAAACGGTCCTCCATTGTTCTATTTCCGAATAGGGTTTCTCTATTGTAGATAATTCTTTTTAGACAGCGTATTGCATTTTATGACTGACCAGATGCTAGTTCTTTTGAAACGCGGGATTTCTTGCTTAAGTTATCTTTCACAAGAATCAAAAAAAAATATAATTGCCTTCCACATGTACCACTACATAACCACCCTTGACAATTGAGCGCGCAGAACTCGAGCGATTAATTTTCACTAATCTATAATCTCAACATAGCTCTAGTGATGTGCCTTATTTACCGCAATTTAATAATAACTAACCACCCTTGAATAAGAAAATTCCGTAACCACCCTTGACCTTACAAAGTTTCGTAACCATTATTTATTAACACAACAGCTTGACACACGATAATTAAGTTTAACGTATGGCACTTAAAGATCCTACCTAATTATTAAGTCCTGTTTATTATATTTTAATCATTTAGTAGTCTTTAATGGTCTCCCTTCGTAATACCTCGCTAGGTGTATCGCATTATAATTCCCTTTAACTACTCCAGTCTGTTCATCGGCCAACGCATATAGATTTGGATGTAATATTGCTGTAATAACATAAGGCCCTTCATACAGTAAATGAAACTTCTTTGTGAGCTTTTGCATTTTATCTGACCGTGGCAAAGTTCTCAATTTGACCTTGTCGCCAATATTGAAGGTAATGAGCTTATGATTTTTATTATAGGTGGTTTCACGCAAATTGGCTGCCTTTAGAATGTTTTCTTTCGCCTGCTCTCTAATTTCATCAACATTATCGCAACTCTCGAATCCTTTCTTTGATATATGCACATCACTTGATAACCTAGTAGATTCCCCGTTTATCAACTCCATAGGGGTAAAATTCGTACTTGTATGGACAACGTGATTGTAACAGCGCTCTATTTTCGGCAAAATATCAACCCAACTCTTGTGTGACTTGTGACAATATGTCCTGAACAACCTGCCTAACTCCCGATTTACGCGTTCTGTGGAATTTGGTCGCGGATTTCGTATTGAAGTATGGGACAACGAAATACCTAAGCTTGTCAACCCATGTTCCCATGCGTTAGACGTAAATTGTGCACCATTATCCGTTACTATGCATTTAATCTTTACTTCAGAGTGAAATTTTCTTATGCAAGCTAAAACACTCCTTCCCGTTGCTATTCGCAAGGAGTAAAGTTTAATGTACTTACTGAACGCGTCTTGCACTACAAAAACATATTTTTTCCCAAATTTCCCAGTAGGTAGCGGCCCGTACAAATCCGCAAATACTAGTTCACCTATCGCCAAAGCTTTTACTGATTTACAAGGCCCTACTTCTGTCTTTAAACGATGTTTAGCTTTCTGACATATATCGCAGGCTCGTATTACCCTACATATTTCTCGCGACATCCGTGCAAAGTGGAACCTCTTCTTCATCAATGAATGGACTTTATACCTACCAAAATGACCTATTTCTTCGTGAATGTTCATTATTAACTCATCTCTAATGGCTTCCGGCACGACGACAACCTTTCTCCCCGACCCCAATCTCTTATAGAATAAAATGTTTTCATCCAAACTAAAGAGTTGCTTATCTCTAACTACCTCATTTGCCTTTGCGTCACTCAAATTACTTATTATGGTTCGCAATTCCGCATCTTCCTTTTGTAATCTTCCAATACATTTTAATTGTTCCGATACACGTTGCGGATTTTTCGTCTTGAACATATTCAGTTGAGGATTTACAACACGTGTTCCGCGACCCAATTCAATGTTCGGTATATACCTTGATATTGTGTCCGCTACGTTTGTTATTCCCGGCACGTGTTCAACTCTATAGTTGAAACGTCCCATAAAATGAACCCAACGAATCAAGCGCGCACCTAGCAACTTCCACGAATGTAAAAACGTCAAACTTTTATGGTCGGTCCGAATTATCACTTGTGCCCCCCTAAGATACGTTTCAAATTTAGCTAAACTGTAAACAATAGCATATAACTCTTGCTCAGAGACCGTCCAGCGCATCTCCGCATCCGTTAGCCCTTTACTACAAAACCCAACGACCATTGGGTCACCCTCTTCTGATAGCTGGTATACGACTCCGGCTATCCCAACAGCGCTGCTATCCGTTTGAACATAATATGGTTTATTTATGTCAGGATGTATTAACATCACAGTGGCTATAAATAAATCCTTGACTCGGTCAAAGACACCTTGAATCTCAGGTGTCCATTGCCACGCTATACCCTTTCTTAGCAATTGACACAAAGGTTTCGTCTCCTCCCCGTACCTATGAATAAACTTTCTAAAATAGTTTATGAGCCCCAAGAACGCCCTTAATTGTTTTATGTTTTTAGGGACTGGGAATTCTCTGATAGCGTGGGTCTTGTCTTTGTCTACCTGAATACCGCTAACAGTTACTATATGGCCCAACAATTTAACTTCAGTTTCTAAGAAACTACACTTTATCAAACTACATCGCATGTTCGCATCACGTAATCGGTGCAACACTTTATCTAGGTGTTCTAGGTGCAATTCGAACGTCCCAGATGTAAATACTACCAAATCATCCAAGTAATTAACTTCCTTTGTTACAATGGGACTTGAAGTCACTGTTGTCTCTAAACTATTGATGGTCCCTTCCCAGTCGTTATCTAAGCATGCTGTGCCAATCTTTATCTGTGTCCTAATACCTAAGTGTTCAACGCTCAGAACCTTATCTGGCCCACATGATATAACTGCTTTCATGCGTTCTAGCCAATCATGCCCTAGTATCATAGAATATGGTAGCCTCTTTAAAACCATAACTGGTGTATCTACCTGGACATTACTTAACTCGATCGTGACAACAATAAGTTTGTTAACCCTTTCACTTTTCGATCCGAAAGCTCCTTGTATTTGCATTGAAGGTGTCGGTACCTCAGGCAAATCACCCATCTCCCTTTTAATAGAATCATATAAATCAACACTAATTGCAGTAATCTGACTCCCCGTATCGATTAAGGTCTTAATTTCATGATTATTTATTTTGATCGTAATCTCTGGCAACCGAGACAAGGAATGTACTATGTCACCATCTTCATAATAATCTGAATCACCTAATATGGTATACAAACCCCTTTCGCGATTGTTACATGTAATACACGGCCGCCCTACTTCCTCACAAACCAAAACTTCACCTTCCGTTCTACCTAACAATACCCCTACCACGTCTTCTATAGAGTTTTCGCTAGAGTTAAATTTATATATAATAGGATACCTCATTCCATCTTCATTTTTACCTAATCCTTTTCCTGGCCTCCAACCCGTCCTTTTCATATAATTATAAGCAACAATAATAGCTTTGTTTCGAGCGTTATTATCTACGTCGTTATCACTCTGATCATTCAACTGTTATTTATTGTCGATTCGTCGAGGCTTGCACGTCCGACAACAATTCGTTTCCCTGAGCGAATGTACCTATCTCATTAGTTTTAAGATTTTCTACGAAGCCGACCCCCGGCCTACCTGTGTTTGAGGTAGAGTTAGTTTCCGTGGCCTTTTCCCATTTTAACGCGGGATACGGACGCTGGCGACGGTAATTATTTCTAACGTTACGTGGACCTCGTCCGCGACACGCATGATACTTACTCCTATCAACAGGTATTGTGTTCATGGAGTTTACGTGCCTGAACCCACCTCGTCCACGATTACCGCCTCTACTATAATTATTGTTGTTGATTACTGTGGGTTTATCAGTTGAACTGACTACAACATTCTGTTCTATATCTCTGATAAATTCTGCCGCTGTAAAAACCGAAATTTGATCTTTCCTAGTAAACCATAACCTTTGTATTTCTACTGGAAAATGCCTCATGACAGAGTTAACCATATCACTCTCACTCAACGGAATAGTTAATAACCTAACCGTATCAATTTGTTCCGCAAAATGCTCGCTCATGGACAACCCGGAACTCTCCTTCCATGTGGTGTTAATTAATTTATATTTAGCTCTTTCTTGTTGTCTCTGACCCCAGAAAGTCTTTTGAAAATCCTTTTCAAAATCAGGTAACGTTTCCCAATTATCACTATATAATTCTAACATTGTAAGTGCCGAACCTGACAAACAACCCGTAGCTATATCGATGGCACGATTTTGACCGTTAACGGAACAAATATATTTTTTTAATTTCTTTAAAAATCTCATAGGGTTTGTGTCGTCTCGTCCATTGAATTTAGGTTTGTCGATAGTAGGACGCATTATATACGTAACCTCCGAACTTGACCCAGGAACTGCTGAACAATCTAATAAATTATTTGCTCGCGGTAATGAATCATTAGAAATCGAGTTTAAACTTGTAGTAGCCATACTGACGGTTGAGTTAGTAGCGCGTTCCTGTTCTATTGTGTCTAAACGCCTCATAATAGACTCTAATTGAGAGCTTATCATCTGGAACCCCGACTGACTTTCTACGATTGCATTACTCGGTTCAGTCATACCGTGACTTTCATTATTTGTATTCGCATTTGAAACATGTTTACGACCACGCCTTTTCCCTCTAACAGCAGACATAATGATGCTATAAAATCCCACACAATACTATATATCACACAAACAAATGCACAACAATAAATAGCAAGCGGAATAAATATGCAATATTAAGCACAAGTCAAATAATACAAGTACTGATCTCCTCTGATGAATACTATATATTATATAAGAAAACAAGTTTCCTAGGTACTTGCCCTCCCATACACTATATTATCTCTACACGGTTAAACCTTATACCTTCATACCAACAGACAATAACCTGAACAACAATACGCTTATAACAAGGATCACTTAATAATTTAAAGGTGATGATGATCGTCTAGTAATTCTACGTTGTGTTTTATTCAATTCTACGTTGTGTTTTAATTTAATTTTAGTATATAAATATAAAATAACTCAGTTTCTCTTCTAGGGGTATGCTACACGCAATACTCTTTATTTCCTAGATTCTGGTCCGCGGCAACAACTGTAATAGACCCGCACGTGCTAAGTGACCTATTTCTTATATAGTACTAATACTTCCCTTATACTTATCACAGCTGCAAAATTCTTGAAATCTCAGCTATCAAGGACTCGTCCACGGAAGTAATCGTGTCTTATCTTTGTTCACCATTTACCAAAGATACCCTGCGTATTGTCGTTCTTAAGAATATCTCTTACTGATTTGGCTGTCAGAATTGTATCAACCAAAGGTTAAAGACAAGAGTTTAACATTAATTTAAATATGGATTTGTAGAGGTCGACCTTTCAGTTAAGTACGATTATCTGATGTCCGCCTGATAAGTCAATCCCGGAAATTGACTAACGGCTGACGCAATCAACTCTGCTTGCGGGTCAAGACCAGACCTGTCAGTCACCTGCAGTGTATGTGTCCTCTCTGAGCCGGAACTGAGTTAGCCAGTCTTTTAGCAAAATGTCAGGACTTCGTTAACTGATCTTTAAAAATTATCATGTGTGTCAGGACTCTTGTCTACTGACTTGATAGTATTAAACCATCAATTCAATTATCATTTGTCAGGAGTACATCGACTGACCTTTCACATTTGTCAGAACATGTTGACTGATCTTTAGTTATAAATATATTGTATGATTACCTACAAAATCAGAGATCGCACCTTCGTCATATAAGACGGCATTCGACTCTTTTGTTACACGAGATAATGACAGGGACAAATCACATAAATTGATAACAGCAAATAGATTTAATCTCAATTAGCTTATTGTCCGTTAGGTATGAAATGTAAGTATGTGACCATAACTTCTCTAACTCAAAGGAAATCAACACCTATTTTATATTTCATAAATATTATTATACCGTGACCTTCTACGAGCACATATCAATAATAGTGAATAGTTATGCCTAAAGACTTCTAAACCTGGTAAATATTATAAAACTGTACTACGTCAATTACAGGATACGTTACTCTGGATCCAAGATATTTCCTAACTGTCTTTGCCTTAATTAAGGGGTTAGGGGGTAGTGATTATTCAAAAACAAGATAAGTTTCAGGAATTTACTTTCAGATTAAAATTTATATTAATTCAAGAGTTTGATTCTACAGTTACCCACACGTTTCACAAGCAAGTTTGTAGGATACCAAGGAAAAACGTGGAAAAAACCTTGGCCACTCTTTTCATATGATTTCGATATTATAAATATACATAAAATTTAGAACAATAGATCTATATCTAAGAGCTGGAAAGAACACACACACGAATAGTAATATCACGGCGAATTTAGATCGTAATTGTGACTAAACCAAAATATAAAGTAAAAATATAAACCAAAATATAATAAAGGTATTATAAAAGTAAAATTCTATTGATGAAATTGGAATTTGGACGATCTAAATTCTCCGTCTAGATTTAAAATTAACTTAACTTATAAAAGGCCCCCCTGGACGAAGATTCACGATCCACTACACGTCACTGCACTTTATACTGTAATCACTTTCTTAGTGGAGCCTGGTGTCTCCTCTCGACTCTCGAGTTAGAATGTCGCGGCCTCTCACGCCCCCAGCTCTCACGAACCGCGGCAAGCCATCATAGCCGCGAAAGGCCCTGATTGGTTACACCCAGCCGAAGCAATACTGATCTATGTGATTGGATAATGGATAGCGCGTCGTTTCGTCCACTCACGTGGTCATTTGACCACGTGATGGCGGGCTCGATTTTTGGCGCCATTTAGTTCTGTAACACAACATTTACAAGTGTATATAACATGTGTTTGATGATTACATACGCCCTTAGCTTGGCATTTACCATAATCTCAGATCCAGGTATTTAAAGTGGCAATCTTTCCATATATTGCTATTGTGACAAGCCGCATCTCTTCAACATGAGAGCAGTTTATTTATAAGCTAACTCGCAGATAAATCGTTACCTATGTTATAGTTTAACTACGCTATAATTGATCTATGCTCAATAAAGATCATTATCCTTTAACATGCAACAAATGGTGTATTTTTGTAAAGTCACACGGCTTGCGTCATAAACATGTTTCAAATATCGTTCCAAAACGGTCCTCCATTGTTCTATTTCCGAATAGGGTTTCTCTATTGTAGATAATTCTTTTTAGACAGCGTATTGCATTTTATGACTGACCAGATGCTAGTTCTTTTGAAACGCGGGATTTCTTGCTTAAGTTATCTTTCACAAGAATCAAAAAAAAATATAATTGCCTTCCACATGTACCACTACATAACCACCCTTGACAATTGAGCGCGCAGAACTCGAGCGATTAATTTTCACTAATCTATAATCTCAACATAGCTCTAGTGATGTGCCTTATTTACCGCAATTTAATAATAACTAACCACCCTTGAATAAGAAAATTCCGTAACCACCCTTGACCTTACAAAGTTTCGTAACCATTATTTATTAACACAACAGCTTGACACACGATAATTAAGTTTAACGTATGGCACTTAAAGATCCTACCTAATTATTAAGTCCTGTTTATTATATTTTAATCATTTAGTAGTCTTTAATGGTCTCCCTTCGTAATACCTCGCTAGGTGTATCGCATTATAATTCCCTTTAACTACTCCAGTCTGTTCATCGGCCAACGCATATAGATTTGGATGTAATATTGCTGTAATAACATAAGGCCCTTCATACAGTAAATGAAACTTCTTTGTGAGCTTTTGCATTTTATCTGACCGTGGCAAAGTTCTCAATTTGACCTTGTCGCCAATATTGAAGGTAATGAGCTTATGATTTTTATTATAGGTGGTTTCACGCAAATTGGCTGCCTTTAGAATGTTTTCTTTCGCCTGCTCTCTAATTTCATCAACATTATCGCAACTCTCGAATCCTTTCTTTGATATATGCACATCACTTGATAACCTAGTAGATTCCCCGTTTATCAACTCCATAGGGGTAAAATTCGTACTTGTATGGACAACGTGATTGTAACAGCGCTCTATTTTCGGCAAAATATCAACCCAACTCTTGTGTGACTTGTGACAATATGTCCTGAACAACCTGCCTAACTCCCGATTTACGCGTTCTGTGGAATTTGGTCGCGGATTTCGTATTGAAGTATGGGACAACGAAATACCTAAGCTTGTCAACCCATGTTCCCATGCGTTAGACGTAAATTGTGCACCATTATCCGTTACTATGCATTTAATCTTTACTTCAGAGTGAAATTTTCTTATGCAAGCTAAAACACTCCTTCCCGTTGCTATTCGCAAGGAGTAAAGTTTAATGTACTTACTGAACGCGTCTTGCACTACAAAAACATATTTTTTCCCAAATTTCCCAGTAGGTAGCGGCCCGTACAAATCCGCAAATACTAGTTCACCTATCGCCAAAGCTTTTACTGATTTACAAGGCCCTACTTCTGTCTTTAAACGATGTTTAGCTTTCTGACATATATCGCAGGCTCGTATTACCCTACATATTTCTCGCGACATCCGTGCAAAGTGGAACCTCTTCTTCATCAATGAATGGACTTTATACCTACCAAAATGACCTATTTCTTCGTGAATGTTCATTATTAACTCATCTCTAATGGCTTCCGGCACGACGACAACCTTTCTCCCCGACCCCAATCTCTTATAGAATAAAATGTTTTCATCCAAACTAAAGAGTTGCTTATCTCTAACTACCTCATTTGCCTTTGCGTCACTCAAATTACTTATTATGGTTCGCAATTCCGCATCTTCCTTTTGTAATCTTCCAATACATTTTAATTGTTCCGATACACGTTGCGGATTTTTCGTCTTGAACATATTCAGTTGAGGATTTACAACACGTGTTCCGCGACCCAATTCAATGTTCGGTATATACCTTGATATTGTGTCCGCTACGTTTGTTATTCCCGGCACGTGTTCAACTCTATAGTTGAAACGTCCCATAAAATGAACCCAACGAATCAAGCGCGCACCTAGCAACTTCCACGAATGTAAAAACGTCAAACTTTTATGGTCGGTCCGAATTATCACTTGTGCCCCCCTAAGATACGTTTCAAATTTAGCTAAACTGTAAACAATAGCATATAACTCTTGCTCAGAGACCGTCCAGCGCATCTCCGCATCCGTTAGCCCTTTACTACAAAACCCAACGACCATTGGGTCACCCTCTTCTGATAGCTGGTATACGACTCCGGCTATCCCAACAGCGCTGCTATCCGTTTGAACATAATATGGTTTATTTATGTCAGGATGTATTAACATCACAGTGGCTATAAATAAATCCTTGACTCGGTCAAAGACACCTTGAATCTCAGGTGTCCATTGCCACGCTATACCCTTTCTTAGCAATTGACACAAAGGTTTCGTCTCCTCCCCGTACCTATGAATAAACTTTCTAAAATAGTTTATGAGCCCCAAGAACGCCCTTAATTGTTTTATGTTTTTAGGGACTGGGAATTCTCTGATAGCGTGGGTCTTGTCTTTGTCTACCTGAATACCGCTAACAGTTACTATATGGCCCAACAATTTAACTTCAGTTTCTAAGAAACTACACTTTATCAAACTACATCGCATGTTCGCATCACGTAATCGGTGCAACACTTTATCTAGGTGTTCTAGGTGCAATTCGAACGTCCCAGATGTAAATACTACCAAATCATCCAAGTAATTAACTTCCTTTGTTACAATGGGACTTGAAGTCACTGTTGTCTCTAAACTATTGATGGTCCCTTCCCAGTCGTTATCTAAGCATGCTGTGCCAATCTTTATCTGTGTCCTAATACCTAAGTGTTCAACGCTCAGAACCTTATCTGGCCCACATGATATAACTGCTTTCATGCGTTCTAGCCAATCATGCCCTAGTATCATAGAATATGGTAGCCTCTTTAAAACCATAACTGGTGTATCTACCTGGACATTACTTAACTCGATCGTGACAACAATAAGTTTGTTAACCCTTTCACTTTTCGATCCGAAAGCTCCTTGTATTTGCATTGAAGGTGTCGGTACCTCAGGCAAATCACCCATCTCCCTTTTAATAGAATCATATAAATCAACACTAATTGCAGTAATCTGACTCCCCGTATCGATTAAGGTCTTAATTTCATGATTATTTATTTTGATCGTAATCTCTGGCAACCGAGACAAGGAATGTACTATGTCACCATCTTCATAATAATCTGAATCACCTAATATGGTATACAAACCCCTTTCGCGATTGTTACATGTAATACACGGCCGCCCTACTTCCTCACAAACCAAAACTTCACCTTCCGTTCTACCTAACAATACCCCTACCACGTCTTCTATAGAGTTTTCGCTAGAGTTAAATTTATATATAATAGGATACCTCATTCCATCTTCATTTTTACCTAATCCTTTTCCTGGCCTCCAACCCGTCCTTTTCATATAATTATAAGCAACAATAATAGCTTTGTTTCGAGCGTTATTATCTACGTCGTTATCACTCTGATCATTCAACTGTTATTTATTGTCGATTCGTCGAGGCTTGCACGTCCGACAACAATTCGTTTCCCTGAGCGAATGTACCTATCTCATTAGTTTTAAGATTTTCTACGAAGCCGACCCCCGGCCTACCTGTGTTTGAGGTAGAGTTAGTTTCCGTGGCCTTTTCCCATTTTAACGCGGGATACGGACGCTGGCGACGGTAATTATTTCTAACGTTACGTGGACCTCGTCCGCGACACGCATGATACTTACTCCTATCAACAGGTATTGTGTTCATGGAGTTTACGTGCCTGAACCCACCTCGTCCACGATTACCGCCTCTACTATAATTATTGTTGTTGATTACTGTGGGTTTATCAGTTGAACTGACTACAACATTCTGTTCTATATCTCTGATAAATTCTGCCGCTGTAAAAACCGAAATTTGATCTTTCCTAGTAAACCATAACCTTTGTATTTCTACTGGAAAATGCCTCATGACAGAGTTAACCATATCACTCTCACTCAACGGAATAGTTAATAACCTAACCGTATCAATTTGTTCCGCAAAATGCTCGCTCATGGACAACCCGGAACTCTCCTTCCATGTGGTGTTAATTAATTTATATTTAGCTCTTTCTTGTTGTCTCTGACCCCAGAAAGTCTTTTGAAAATCCTTTTCAAAATCAGGTAACGTTTCCCAATTATCACTATATAATTCTAACATTGTAAGTGCCGAACCTGACAAACAACCCGTAGCTATATCGATGGCACGATTTTGACCGTTAACGGAACAAATATATTTTTTTAATTTCTTTAAAAATCTCATAGGGTTTGTGTCGTCTCGTCCATTGAATTTAGGTTTGTCGATAGTAGGACGCATTATATACGTAACCTCCGAACTTGACCCAGGAACTGCTGAACAATCTAATAAATTATTTGCTCGCGGTAATGAATCATTAGAAATCGAGTTTAAACTTGTAGTAGCCATACTGACGGTTGAGTTAGTAGCGCGTTCCTGTTCTATTGTGTCTAAACGCCTCATAATAGACTCTAATTGAGAGCTTATCATCTGGAACCCCGACTGACTTTCTACGATTGCATTACTCGGTTCAGTCATACCGTGACTTTCATTATTTGTATTCGCATTTGAAACATGTTTACGACCACGCCTTTTCCCTCTAACAGCAGACATAATGATGCTATAAAATCCCACACAATACTATATATCACACAAACAAATGCACAACAATAAATAGCAAGCGGAATAAATATGCAATATTAAGCACAAGTCAAATAATACAAGTACTGATCTCCTCTGATGAATACTATATATTATATAAGAAAACAAGTTTCCTAGGTACTTGCCCTCCCATACACTATATTATCTCTACACGGTTAAACCTTATACCTTCATACCAACAGACAATAACCTGAACAACAATACGCTTATAACAAGGATCACTTAATAATTTAAAGGTGATGATGATCGTCTAGTAATTCTACGTTGTGTTTTATTCAATTCTACGTTGTGTTTTAATTTAATTTTAGTATATAAATATAAAATAACTCAGTTTCTCTTCTAGGGGTATGCTACACGCAATACTCTTTATTTCCTAGATTCTGGTCCGCGGCAACAACTGTAATAGACCCGCACGTGCTAAGTGACCTATTTCTTATATAGTACTAATACTTCCCTTATACTTATCACAGCTGCAAAATTCTTGAAATCTCAGCTATCAAGGACTCGTCCACGGAAGTAATCGTGTCTTATCTTTGTTCACCATTTACCAAAGATACCCTGCGTATTGTCGTTCTTAAGAATATCTCTTACTGATTTGGCTGTCAGAATTGTATCAACCAAAGGTTAAAGACAAGAGTTTAACATTAATTTAAATATGGATTTGTAGAGGTCGACCTTTCAGTTAAGTACGATTATCTGATGTCCGCCTGATAAGTCAATCCCGGAAATTGACTAACGGCTGACGCAATCAACTCTGCTTGCGGGTCAAGACCAGACCTGTCAGTCACCTGCAGTGTATGTGTCCTCTCTGAGCCGGAACTGAGTTAGCCAGTCTTTTAGCAAAATGTCAGGACTTCGTTAACTGATCTTTAAAAATTATCATGTGTGTCAGGACTCTTGTCTACTGACTTGATAGTATTAAACCATCAATTCAATTATCATTTGTCAGGAGTACATCGACTGACCTTTCACATTTGTCAGAACATGTTGACTGATCTTTAGTTATAAATATATTGTATGATTACCTACAAAATCAGAGATCGCACCTTCGTCATATAAGACGGCATTCGACTCTTTTGTTACACGAGATAATGACAGGGACAAATCACATAAATTGATAACAGCAAATAGATTTAATCTCAATTAGCTTATTGTCCGTTAGGTATGAAATGTAAGTATGTGACCATAACTTCTCTAACTCAAAGGAAATCAACACCTATTTTATATTTCATAAATATTATTATACCGTGACCTTCTACGAGCACATATCAATAATAGTGAATAGTTATGCCTAAAGACTTCTAAACCTGGTAAATATTATAAAACTGTACTACGTCAATTACAGGATACGTTACTCTGGATCCAAGATATTTCCTAACTGTCTTTGCCTTAATTAAGGGGTTAGGGGGTAGTGATTATTCAAAAACAAGATAAGTTTCAGGAATTTACTTTCAGATTAAAATTTATATTAATTCAAGAGTTTGATTCTACAGTTACCCACACGTTTCACAAGCAAGTTTGTAGGATACCAAGGAAAAACGTGGAAAAAACCTTGGCCACTCTTTTCATATGATTTCGATATTATAAATATACATAAAATTTAGAACAATAGATCTATATCTAAGAGCTGGAAAGAACACACACACGAATAGTAATATCACGGCGAATTTAGATCGTAATTGTGACTAAACCAAAATATAAAGTAAAAATATAAACCAAAATATAATAAAGGTATTATAAAAGTAAAATTCTATTGATGAAATTGGAATTTGGACGATCTAAATTCTCCGTCTAGATTTAAAATTAACTTAACTTATAAAAGGCCCCCCTGGACGAAGATTCACGATCCACTACACGTCACTGCACTTTATACTGTAATCACTTTCTTAGTGGAGCCTGGTGTCTCCTCTCGACTCTCGAGTTAGAATGTCGCGGCCTCTCACGCCCCCAGCTCTCACGAACCGCGGCAAGCCATCATAGCCGCGAAAGGCCCTGATTGGTTACACCCAGCCGAAGCAATACTGATCTATGTGATTGGATAATGGATAGCGCGTCGTTTCGTCCACTCACGTGGTCATTTGACCACGTGATGGCGGGCTCGATTTTTGGCGCCATTTAGTTCTGTAACACAACATTTACAAGTGTATATAACATGTGTTTGATGATTACATACGCCCTTAGCTTGGCATTTACCATAATCTCAGATCCAGGTATTTAAAGTGGCAATCTTTCCATATATTGCTATTGTGACAAGCCGCATCTCTTCAACATGAGAGCAGTTTATTTATAAGCTAACTCGCAGATAAATCGTTACCTATGTTATAGTTTAACTACGCTATAATTGATCTATGCTCAATAAAGATCATTATCCTTTAACATGCAACAAATGGTGTATTTTTGTAAAGTCACACGGCTTGCGTCATAAACATGTTTCAAATATCGTTCCAAAACGGTCCTCCATTGTTCTATTTCCGAATAGGGTTTCTCTATTGTAGATAATTCTTTTTAGACAGCGTATTGCATTTTATGACTGACCAGATGCTAGTTCTTTTGAAACGCGGGATTTCTTGCTTAAGTTATCTTTCACAAGAATCAAAAAAAAATATAATTGCCTTCCACATGTACCACTACAGTAGTCATAGTACCAAATATGATCAGCCACCATATATCGATTAACTATTTCGCTTACCAAATTTTGCATGAAAAGAAGATAAAGTATCTTCTTCGGTTCGTAATTTTTGTTTTCTAATAAGTTGTAGCTATTTTTGAATCGCATGTGCTCGTAGGACCAATTATGATTAGGTACCATAGATTGATTAACCATTTTGCGTACCAAACTAATTGGAAACATATTTATCATTATAAAGTGCATATTACACTGGCACCATTCTTCACTTCTGCGGCGTCTGTCCCATTAATGACTTGGCAACATTAGTATTTTAATGTTTAATAGTAGTTGCGACTCAATCTTAAAACTAATTATTTAGAACAATAGGTGACAATGCCCATAATAATTGTACCTAATTAAAACGTGTTACAAAAGTCGTGAAAGAATTCTCGGCACATACCGTGGGTGACGGGTGACGGGTGACGGGTGACGGGTCTATTCTAACCGATGTCAATTGTCAATGATTGTCATGTATCATAAATCTATGAGAGCTATTAGCCACAGTAGGTATTGTGTAGTCTTGATACTGAATGTTAAGGTTGTTAGTAAGTGGTCATTTTTCGGTGAATGTTACCGGGCAATTTTGGAACTGTCGATAAAAGTCAAGGAACATTGATTAGAAACAAAGAAAATCTGCAGTTATTATTATAACGATTGTAATTATTCCTATAGCAGACGCAAGTTTTTTTCATTAAGTTTATGTAAATAGACTCTTAAATCTCTCGCAGAGTTACAAAGAAGAACTAGCTGCCTTCAAAACTGCTGATCGACACAATGTTACATTTTGGGTTCCGGTAAGCGCCATCAACGCTCACAACTGTCACGCCCCGATTTGCCGTTCCCTTTAGTTAAAATAATTATAAATACCAAACCTGAATGGAACTCTCGCGTCACGGAATTTGCGCCAATTTTTCTGTCATATATCGAATATTTGACTATTGATATTTTGACAGTGTCAACTAGCAATCACCGCAAAAAACCCACCTTCCATCCGCGAGCGTTGTGGTCGCAACGTGAGTGTTATCGGTGACGTCATCGATGACCGTGGGCTTGTAAGGAAACGGGTGTGCGAACCACGCGTTTGATTTCGGCTCATAAAGGAACACGACTTTATCATAATATATGGTATGCTCGAATAAAATCAGTTTCCGCCAATCACCCGACATAGTAATAACAAGCTTTCGTTGATAGATGGGTTAGTTATGCTCCGCTAGCCAGAGGTTAATGTAACCTCGTGTCTAATGCAGGTATCTGTTTAAGTTTGTTTACTTCCAAGCTAAGTGAGTTAAGTAGTCTGCAAGGTTGACTTTTGTAACTGATTGGTTTATGTTTTGAAGTTGATGGGTGGGTGAGTGCAAAATACTTGGAGTACATTTATGTAGGTCAAACTGTGATCTTTTCGCTTTCTGTTTATACATTTTCGGAATATTAGATTTTTGACTATTGCTATCATGCCTCTTAGTCTGTTTTTTATACCTATACCTATTTACTTAAATATTCATAGTTACTATAAGTAGATAGTCTTCTCATATTATTATAATATTATATCCTATAATGAGGGGATTCCAGTTTTCATTTACAATCCCATGACAGATGTCCAGTTTTAACCCTTTCCGTCCCAGAGACGTACATATACGTCAGTTTCATTCATAAATCTTTTGTTTTAATAATCACGGTATAGGAAAGATTAGGTGCAATTTGGTAGCCGGCTACACGTAGCAATAGGAGACGACGTGACGTCATTTCATGTCGCTGCAGTCATGATTTCGAACCCGACTGCAACTGCAGATGGCATCAACCATTTGAAAAACGATACGAAAGGTTTAGTTAAAAAGCTTTTCAGTTGTTTTACTAGGCAGATTGGTACCCGCGAGCGGCACTACTGATCTGCGGTCGAGCGACAGTGTCGTCTGCCGCTCGACTATAATTACGAATAGTATTTTACAGAAATACATAGAAAGTGTCGCTGCGACACGTCGTTTGCTGCGACTTCATGTAGCCGGCTACCAACTTGCACCTTTAGAAATGACGGGGAAAGGTTCACAAAGCATTGGTTTTTGAGTAATTGCACCTTAAAGTTTTCCATCACCTACTTATTTTTTAACTTTAACTATAATAGGAATAATTATCGGCACCAGCAAGAGAACAGGCCTTTTTGTCATTGTACCTGTATGACCGATCCTTACTCGTAAGTAAACAATTGATTTTCTTGGTCTAAGCTCAAACCAAACACTCATTGGCATAGTGTTGCTTAACAACGCCATCTATTGTCAAGTAGCTTAAGTGTTGCTGTGCCGGTTTTCACTGCCTGAAAACACGGATAAAACGACGTTTTCTAAAAATGAAACCTAGCTAGATCGATGTATCGCCCCCGAAACCCTCTGCCTACTAAGTTTCATGAAAATCGTTGGAGCCGTTTCCGAGATTCAAATTATATACGAGTATATTACTAGCGACTGCCCGCGACTTCGTTTGCGTAGTAGGCTCGGTCTTCCTGACAACTAACACAACAAAAAAATTATTAGCGGGATTTTTCCATCCATTCTCAAGTTATAGCGTGACCAGGAGAAATATGGTTCATTTATATTATATACTACTGACTGCCCGCGACTTCGTTCGCGTAGTAGGCTCGGTCTTCGGCCTCGCCATAACCTCCCAATTTTTTTGATATTTCTTTCATAAGAACCTTCTCCTGACAACTACGAGTACTAACACAACAAAACAATAATTAGCAGATTGTTCCATCCATTCTCAAGTTACAGCGTGACCAGTAGAAATATGGTTCATTTATATTATATACTAGCGACTGCTCGCGACTTCGTTCGCGTAATAGGCTCGTCCTTCGGCCTCACCATAACCTCCCATCTTTTTTTATTTTTCTTTCATAAAAACTTTCTCCTTATTATGAACACAACAAAAAAGAATTAGCGAGATTGTTCCATATGTTCTCAAGCTGTAGCGTGACCACGAGAAATAGGGTACTTTTTTATATAGTTATAGATATAGGTACATATAAACAAGAATTGCTCGTGTAAAGGTATTAGATATTCCGTGCCCACTCCAGTTTCATCACAGTTCCCACACTTCAGTTTCATGGTCATTATGCTATGATTGGTATGGTACGAGTAGGCTAAATTCCTTATTCTATAACGCCTCCAGTGAAATACAATATGTTCATCAACTGAAACTAACTCGTTTGATTTCACTGTACAAAACGTAAAGTTGCCAACACGCATACAAAGTTGACACAGTTCCTAGTGTTACCACAATGCATTTCGTTTTGAAACATCACACTATGCGCGGACTAATCACAGTGCAAGGTAATTAATTACTTATTGTACGGCCGCTGTTGCGAAGTTAGTGCACCAATTACGTACACGTATGGGTCAGTTTTGCGTAAAGCATTGACACGCGATGATTCATTCTCACAAAGGTTTCTGGTGGGTAGTTAATAATAAATTAATAATTACTCATATTTAATTCAATATTTAATTACTATTTAACAAAAATATCCGCCATCAAGACACTAGACACTATTCTCTTAGCTATTGAACTGCGTTATCGCAACTCAATTACGTCGATTTACATCGCGTTCGAATCTAAATATCGAGCAGACTACTATATATATATATATATATATATATATATATATATATATCTTACTATCTATATGACAAAATGTAAAACACAAAAACATTAAAATGTAATGGCTAGCTGCGCCCTCGGTTTCACCTGCGTGGTGATGCATGATGATGATGAAAAGTATTTTGATCCATCAGCCGTTCTAGAGTTATAAATGTTGTAACTAACACGACATTGTTTTATACTATATTTTATTTTATTTATGTATACATAGGTGTGCAGTGGTTCATCACTACTATTAAGTACGCGCGAGTTTCATTGTTATTTCAATGATGCCTTCTTCGATAATTGCATCGGCCTGCATGAAGCTACTCATCATGATCATCATCATAATAATGAATATATGCGCAATTACGTGCCTTTCGGAGCACAGAAGCATTCAGATGAAAGTCCCACTAACGGTCACCCATCCTAATAGTGACGGTTAAAAAATTAACTTGGTCTTATATTGAACAGTTTATAATGATTCAACAAACTACTCTGCGAGTATTGGTACTATATACGAATACAGTATATAGAGAACGTAAAATACGGTATATATACGAATAGAAAATATTTACTACTGAGGCTGAGATTACCAGTAAAATCAGTGGTAAAAATCGATTTGCTTTGCTATTGTAATTTGAACAGCACCTACGTATATGTGAACAAAAGCAGTTTGCTTAAAATAAGAAATCTACGCGAAATTCAACAGCGCCGACCGACACGCAACAATGTTTTCTTTCCATCAGACATGGCTAATTCTAATCCGATAATGTACCGTACAACGGCCCGTAAGCCTCCGCTTTCTATTTCACTACCGATGCCCAATGTTTATTGTTACATTCGCAACAATCAATCAAAACAATTAGTATTTGACGCGGAACACAATACAGTAAACGGAATTTCTTTATTGCAGTTTCAAAATAAATAATTCAATGAAATCTTGGAATCGATTGCGTGGATTTTGCCAGTTAGGTTTACAGCACGTGACTGGCGCTGCGACGGTCGTGCTCTCTGTCAGATTTCTTTCTTCCGAACTGTCTCTTACGTCAATGTCAGTTTCAGTGTCACTGTCACTGCCGTACGTTAGTTAGGTTTAATTGTCTTATTTGTTGCAAAACTCAGATGCAAAATTTATGGTCTAAATTGCTTACCGACCATACTTACAACACCGAACAATCTCCATCGTTTGTTTCCTTCTTTATCCGCGCGACATTGGCGAAATCGCACAACACCGCAATAGCTATATAAATAAAAAAACTGTACTGAACTAGTTAGGTTTAGTCTGATGGTTTTAGTCTACGGCGTCTGTTACGCTGCCTGCCGTTTTGAATTTACTTAATATTTTTTTACAGTGTCATATCCACAATGTATTTATTGTTATAACTAAATCAATTAATAATTAATACATATATTTATTATAAGAAATTAGTAAGCCGGGGATTTTTTTAGTTACTACCGTCTTTAGAACTACGATACTTTTCAGTCATCCCAAAAAATATGTCTGTAGCTATTATTCATAGCTTTGTTATAATAATCTATTGAAATTGAAATTGAAATTTGTTTATTTGCTGTAAATGTGGTACAGTTTGAGATCTTAAATAATAATAATATAAGTTCTAATTCACATTCAGCCTTCATTAAAGCATGCAAATATTTATGATGTCATACATGGTATATAAAATTATTAAATGTCATACAATCATGAATTATTATTAGGTAGTTTACAGGCTACTTAATTAAACTATTTTGATGTCAAAAACTCTTGTACAGAATAAAAGGTTTTTGTCCTTAACCAATTAAGTAACTCTAGTATGAACATTTATAGCTTTCACTTAACGTTTCTAAAGTTAATTCTTGCATTAGTGCCCATGTAATTTTAAAATCTTATATCTACGGCTTTGTCAGTAATATTAGAATAGAATAGAATAGAATAGAATAGAATAGAATAGAATACAGTTTATTTGTAATTATGTTTGGTAGATCTTATGTTATGTTTATATTATAATATTACTGGTTTATACCGGTAATATTGTGTATGGACCTGTATAATCGATACAGTATCATCAATGAAATACCTTTATACACAGTACATTCATGGAATTAGTAATTATGTGTTGTGAATTGATATTGATATATTCATTCTATTGTTTTTATTCAATGGTGATTTTACTGTATGTGTAATGAGTGTTAGAATTGTTAACTTGATGACAATATGATTTTGAATGTTGGCTTAGGGAGTTTTCTCGGAAACTCTTGGCAACAGAGTCGATTGCAAAAGCTATGCTAATGCTCCTTTGCTAGACAACTGAATATTTATTTCAATAAAAGTAAATACGATATGGGAACCTATGCGGATATTATATTTAATTATTTATAATCACGGATTTGTTATCCGGTCCTTTACAAAGGCATAAGTGGGGCTGTAGCCAACACTTAGAGACCTGTTTGGTACAAAACATACAAAAGTGTATAAAAACAGAATTTGGGATGACGGTGACATGGATTACAATGCTATTGTTATGAACTTATAGATGATAAGGGAGATAGAAATAAGACTATGAATGAGACTACGGCATCTGCCAATTTCAGTCTCATTTCAAAACATTTAGGCAGGTGGTAACTTTCCACCCACTAAACGGGCCTCCCATAAGGTCCCCCATCAATGTGACAATACGCAAAATTGGTGTGGATGGCTAAAGGATGTCGAGAGGTGTGCTGCGGTTTCACTAGAGCGCTACTACCGGCGTTATGCCCTTTAACACTTCCACCTTTGGAGATTTTTGTTACTTGCTCTTGCGCCTCCACCCCCAGACGGCCAATTAAAGCAAGCCGTGGGTCAGAGGTCTCATTTAGCCCCAGGGAGAATAAGGATCCGCGGTGTCGCTAATATATTTAATATTTTATTTATTGTTATATTCCGATAAATAGGTAAAAGCTCTATCGTCTCCGGATTTGTACTAGTTCCCGCCGCTGAGCCGCTTCTGCTTGAAGAAGGAACACACATTATAATCATATATAATAACAAACACACACATATTATGTATATAAAATAAATAAAAATACACACACAAATAAATAAAAAACACAGGACTCACAAACTATGTCATTTATAATATATGAACGTGATACGTAATAAATTTTAAATCCCTAGTTAATGTATCTATACTAATCTCCAAACAAAACATTTGTAGAAATAGCTTGTCTCTCTTGTCTTGTCCACCAAATCACCTATATTCAAAACCATCGATAGCGCATGTTATTTATAATATACCTACTAGCTGCTCTCCGCGGTTTCACCCGCGTGGTGATGGATGATGTAGCCTATGTTACTCAGGGTGAATGTAGCTTTCCGATGGTGAAAGAATTTTTGAAATCGGGCCAGTACTTTTTGAGCCAATTCGTTGCAAACATACTTACAAATCTTTCCTCTTTACAATATTATAGTATAACATAGTATAGATTAACGTGATACATATTAAATCCCTAATTGATGTATCTATAATAATCTCAAAAAAAAAACATTTGTGAAAATAGCTTGTCTCTCTTTTCTTGTCCAGCAAATCGCCTATATTCGTACCATCGATATCGCAGACCAACACTACACATTTAAAATGTAATCTATCATCTCTATAATAAATAAAAGCATCAATCTCACAACAAATCATACACCTTTAGCCGTTACTAATCTTATGGTTAACACTTTCAAAGCTATGAACAGATCAAACAAATTACAAGTTGTAATTCAATTTGTTCATCGAAGGACGCGCTTAGGGTCAAAGCGGTTTGTCAATACAATAGTGAGGTCAATCTTGTTTGCCCAATTATACATGGGCGCGTGTTGTCGGAGGAAGGAAAATGGTGATAGGTCAAGTGTAGGCGGGTGTCGGTGTAAGCACCGGAGCGTTTATATGTGTGTTGGTCGTGACATTGTGTGACTTTCTTTTATATAAGAACTTATATATAAGTATAGGGAAGTCAATCGTATTTGCCGAATTATAATACAACTATAGTAGTTCTGCGTACAGTAGATCTCACGAGCACAGTCTTATCGTCCAGTTTTTAAACTTCACAACCTATTATCTCGGCCATTTGACCAATTAAGTATGCTAATATTCGCAATTTCTCTTTAAAATCAGGTACCTCATGTGTATACCAAATTATATCAAAATCGGTAGGTAAATAACGCCGCAGCAAACTTCTTCCTGTTTAGGAAAATAACCCCTCCCCACTCAAAAATTGCCGTCGACAAAACTTATATTGAATAGTAGAACATGTATACTAAGTTTCGTCAACATTAGTTGATAAATGCGACCTGTACAGGAAGACCAACATACAACCTAACAAAACGAACAATCGGACAGAAGAAAGTGAATTTGGCCAGTTAAAGCAGAGACGCTTCGCTCGCTCGGTCAAATAGTAGTTAGGTTTCTAATGATTAAACTACTATACTATATAAGTTTTTAAACTGCACTTGATATGTATTGTATTTATTGTGCACTCTCGATATTTCGGGACAGTTGCATGCACCATCAGTTTACTCGTAAACATGGCGCATGTCACTGTGCCGAAATATCGAGAGCTTACAATTAATACAATACATAGTAAATATCCCGTCTCTAAAGTTAATTCTTTACTACACTATACACTACCATAGTAATAGTATGGCAGAAAAATGCGGGAATAATCCCGTTACCATACGAGGTTGCCCAAATGAAGACGCAGAGGGGGATTTGCAACGTCAGCATTTTGTGGAGTAATTGCGCGCCTAGTAGGTAGATAACATCACCGACAATATGCACAAGAGTAGCATACATGAATAAATATTAGAACTCAAGACGATAATAGAAATATAACGCAAAAACTAATAAGTCTAGTCGAATAGTCTATCAAGTGTTGAAGAAAGAAATGATGTCGATCGATTGAAGGTAGGTAAATAGGCCATATTATTATGAGGTACATGACGAGAGGCACACATAGAGATCGCCAACGACGCGTCTGTCCTTCAAGACGAAGGAGGAAGAACGCATGAGATTCGCATACAAAATGCGAATAACGTGTGAACTTACCCAGTTATGATCAGATTTCAGAAAAGACTTGGTCAAATGTGGACAATGCACGAAATAACACACGAGTGTACAACCTCACGTTCTGTACGTTTACACATAGCATCATTATGGTATCAACTTCTCAGATCACCTGAGCTCCAATGCCAGATTAGTAAATGCCGCATGCAAAGTTCACGTGAACAATACCAGCCACAGCGCCTTTGCTCGTTCATGTGGCGAAACTCTTATTCTATAAATCAATGCTACGTTAAAATTCAATAGCATAAGAATTTGGAACGGGAAACAGTAGTGGAGAAATAAATGTACTATTGCAATGAGGTTAAGTAACAACTTAACTTCTGAAGTATGTACACATCTGTGATACACATAATCAGCCAACTATGATCTCACTGAAGCGCAGGGATTCTGCGCTATGCGTTCTACGACTAGTGAGGCAGGCCAGTATCATCTGAGTTTCAAAAAGTTCAAGTAGTAAGCGAAGAAGATCGAAGATATTTAACATGCCTGAAGCACCGTGGCCACAGAGTAAATAATAGTACTATAAGCCGCAGCCCAAAGTGCTCAGTTGAAAATATAAATAATGATTAAAACAAAGTTAGCTTAGTAAAATTAGATTTAATAAATTCATCATATTTTCATTAGAAAGACTATAGACACGCCCGGATACGAGATCTTGCCGAGCGTTCAGACTGTAAAGCAATAGAAAACATCTAAAATGAATGTAACCAATCGATTATAAATGAATTGACTCACTTATTTACAGAACGCGAAAGAAAAAAATACGTGAAGGGTTGGTATTATTGATATGTACGAAAAATAGCAATATTATAACGTCAGAGGAAGCAAAGGTGACGAAAATGTTGGCTGCGTTATCAGCTGAATGGTAATATTGAATTTGGTCCAAGACAACTAGAATTATTGTGGTCACGTTACCGCCATGTTATTTGAGAAAAGGTATATTACGCAGAAAAAAATGTAATAATTAAATGGCTGCCGCTGATTTTTAGGTCGACGCATAATTATAGCAGATGTCATAAACCCTAAATCAACTTTCTTACACAAACAAAACTAATTTAGCAAAAACAATTGCTGTCGTTATTCTAAATATTCAGATATATTTAATTCATCATACCAGTTCCCAAGACGTAAAAAGTTCACCAATTAACATGAAAGGAAATGTCGTTCATGCTAAACAATGCCACTGAAAGATGTAAAAAGTGTATCATCCACAATAGGAGTGCACTTTCGTGTGACCGTGAACGTAGTGACCGTCAGTGTGTCAGGAGGACACCATTGTGATGATGATCACGTAAAAGCAGTCTTAGGTGACGGCCATTGAGGATGTACCGGTGAAAGTGAATAAGTACCGTCAACCACTCCAATCTTCCAACCAATTTCACCTTTAGTACAACTACTTAAAGCATATGAGTCAGCTATTGCAATAACTTTACATCGTATCTTTAATAGAACCACATAAGGTGCAGAATCTATAGAAAGATAGAAAGATGCTCTGTGGTGCTACGTGATTCCCAAACAGGTGGTCATGTTCAATGGTTGCCGGAACAAATATTCATAGCAGGCGGCCCTGAATGCTAAACTAGTTTTAGTTTACACTTTATTGTCAATCCTTTCCTTAAAAAGAAACAAAACAAGGTGCATTCTGTTCTGATTAAATCAGGCTTACAAATAAAGAATGCTTGCGTATGTTTCATCTCGTTGCTTACAGTATAAAGATTTAATCGTCTAGCCGGCGAGCTTTTTACTAGCGTTGATTTAATCATGATTTTCTCTTGAAGACTTCGCTTGAAACAAAGCGAAATTAACAGCACCAATAAAACTATCAAGCTATTAACAATTAGCAAATTAACTTCGAATATCTTTTATATGGCAACCTTGACATATTGACATAGAATTCCGTAAGTAACAAGCAAAAACATTGAGGAAACCGAGTTGCATCCTATGTACCCTTTAGTGATAGGTTAGAGGTAATGACATTAATCATTCCCATCCGACGCGTAGTGCCCATCACTTAGGTCACAGGCAAATTGGATTCTTGAATAAATTCAATATAATCACCGTCCATGTAGTTTATAGTTGTGTCATGTTTATTAGATTGTGTCTATTAGCCTGATTTAAATTTTCATATCACACAATGAATGTTCTAGATTGATGTTGTAATAAAAACACATTACCTACTCACCTACTAACTTGTCATATAAAGTTTAGTAGCACTATTCTTAATTACATCAGACTTAATTTTCAGTTAAATTTATGAATACATCATTAATGTTATATAATTTGATTTCCTTGACATCGTTTTTAGATTCTCGCGTGTTACTTCGGTTTCGATTTCTGGTAGAGCCTACATAATTATCGGTCGTAAAATCTAAAAGTTTCTTTTACTATTATACGACTTTTAAGATTGAGCCTTTTAAGCGTAGATTACTTCATATGCTGGCTTCTCTTAATATGACCGAGTTATATTTTGCTTGCATTACGGAAAAGTGTTATCAATCGTTTTCATCTGCTGCATCCCGTTCAGAATCCGCCTTCTTTATAATTCTATCTTTTTCTACCATATTTCAATGAAAGACTTACTTACTTTAAAATCTTCTGCGTAAAAAGTCACAGTAAGATCCGTGTTCCCAACGCTGTAGTCGAACAAAACATAAACAAGCAATAAATTGTGATCGCTATAACGTCAACTCCTGTCCTGCTTGAAAGCAAACGATGCCATGGAGTAGTTGCATTATTCATACCACATACTAACAAACAGGCAGCCTTTAAATTGGAAATGTTGATAATAAAAGCGCAATGTCTATTTACATATAAATAAGTAACATACTCACGAGGATGGACTCTTTGTTTCGTGATAGTATACTTATGTTAGACGAACTACATGCTCGAATATTCATGGATAATAAATATATTGCAATTTTTGTGTATCGCAACAAACCTTGAACTTTCCATTTCATAGGAAACCGATACCCAATTTGTTTCTATGAACTGAATTGGATTTGATCTCACCGGATAAACCAATTATTTCAATTCAAACCTATGTCATGCACTCGTATATTTAAGGCGCGTTTTGTCAGGCATAAATCATTGAAGTGGGTCGTGAGGCCTATCTTATGTCGCAATTTGGCTTTGAACCCTCTGGCACGCGAACTGCTGTGCTAAGTTATGTCGAGATCATTTCTAGAACATGAGTCAATGTAGCCATTGTTAAGGTTTTTTATATATGTGCATATATGTTTATGAGATGGATTTATTACATCATGGTTACGTTGCCCATGAATACAGAAATTACTATCTTTAATTGGGCATCAGGTTAAACTAAGATTTTTTCTTTTGATAGTAAAAACATTGTAATAGATTTAGTGCGATCAACCATAATATATCATATCGCACACATGTATATTCCTGAAAGGTTTGTTACAACTGTATGAAGTTACAAATTTTGCCATTTAAGGCGTGCTTATTGACATCTACCGGGAACCTTTCTATTCTACAGAATTCCACTGTGATTAATCCATAGAGCCTATTGAATATAGATAAATATAAGGAAAACAAACGACCCGCAAAACCGGTTTTCCCTTTTTGATCGTCGACGGTTATGGTGAGTAATAATACAATATTAGTAGTACGAAGTTTCTAAAATTAATCCAAATTGTTTCAACTACATAGTGTCAACCTTTATGCATGTCACTATTTCGTTTTTCAAAGTACGAGTAAATTTATCGTATGAACTGTGACACAGTTTATGTACGTGAATTGTGTCAGTGAGCTACAGGTCACATGCAGTTTAGCTAATTAATTAGTAACATTAGATAACTATGTATGAGTATACTGCGTTAGCACTTCTACTGTGTAACAGTCTACCTAACCTTCTACGGTATGACCTTATAATGCTGGAGAATGAGTGTTATGCGAGAAAAACGATGATAATCTCTAATGCCTGTTTTCACCAACATTTTAGTTTACATCTAAGGCAGGTTCGGTGACATTTTTGTACTACTAAGTGTTACCTAACCGGCTTAGGTGTTACCTAAAATGTTAGTGAATACAGGCATTAGTGTTAAATATGACTGTAGAGCTGAAATAAATAATAGAACACACGGAATGAAAATTCAAGTTTCCAGTAAATGTTTAAATAAAAAAAATATGAAGTAAGACATCATTAAGACGACAAAGTTTTTCAATGGCTTGTTCCACTTATGCCATGTTATCCTTTAATTAATTAAGATTTGTAAATAAAGCGTTCCGATTAAAAAATCTATTTGAAAAGAATGACACCCTTCATAATGGTAAGTATATTAATTAATTACTATAGGAGTGGTAAAGGTTGAATTAGAAGAAAACGAGTTGCAGTCTACCCATTCTTAGATATAGGTTAAACTTTATCTATTTAAAAGATGACAAGACAGTGTATAAAATAACTCATACATATCTAAGCCTCCCTTAACAGACTGCGTAACTTTTTACCCACTGCTACCAAAGCTGCACTTGCAAAATCTCTCCTTTTTCCTATTCTTGACTATGCTGAGGCCAGTTACATAGATCTCACAGAGGACCAGCTAAACGAGCTTGAACGTCTTCAGAATCTCTGTATTCGGTTTGCGAAAATACGACCACGTTTCTGATTTTCGCCGAAAACTTGCGTGGCTCCCTATACGCCATTGTCGGAATTCTCATATACTTTCTATTCTGTACAACATACTGTTTAATCCTTCTACTCCTCTCTACCTAAAAGAACGATTTAGATTTGTCCAGAGCTCTTCTTAGTCTATCAGGTCATCAGAGAACTTACTTCTAATGACTCCTGAACATTGTACTACATTCTACAACTCTTCCTTCACAGTCCAGGCAGTTCACCTCTGGAATGCACTCCCGGCTAGCATAAAACGCGCGCAATCGCTGAATAGCTTCAAAGCTCAAGTGAAAGACTATTATCTCTCTTTATTAAATATTGAATCCTGACATCATTGATTGATTGATATTATTTATATTATGGATAGTTATATATTAAGTTTACGTATTTAAGTTTATGTAAATTTATAATTATGTATTATATTATTATTGCATTTAAGTATATGTATTGTTATATTTAAGTGTATTTTATTTAAATTCTAACCTTTTAATTAGTAATAAAATATTTCTTTATAGTGTTGCACCACCGTCCATATCAGTCTTGTATTCCATATCCATCCAAACGTTGTCTGGAAGAGATCGCTTTTAGCAATAAGACCGCCCATTTGTGCCTATTATTTAAGTGTTTTATTATTTTGTGATTTCTTTGGTGCCAATAAAGAGTTTTTGTATTGTATTGTATTGTATTGTTCATAAGGAGGAGGAGGTACTCAATTCGACTGTTTTTTTTATGTTTGTTACCTCATAACTCTCGACTTGGTGAACCGATTCTCAAAATTCTTTTTTTTTGTTTGAAAGCTGGTGCTTGTGCACTGTCCGTGTGGTCCCATATAAATTTCATCAATTTCGGTCCAGTGGTTTCTGAGTTACACTCCAATAACTGAATAGGATGGAAGTCGGTTTTAAATTTTTTCAAATTGTACTTGTTTTGTATACATGTAAGAAGATGAATTCCACCCACAATAAAAATACTTTAACCGCCGACTGTGTACTACTTTAGTGCAAAAATAAAACTAGTATGTAGGCGGTAGTGAAGCAGGCCGGTTTGAGACCGGGTCAGAGAATCGGAAACGGCAGCCGGATGCGATACTATATTGTTATCTTACATCATAGACCTTAGTGCTGGAATTTAATTATCGATAAACTTGTTGAATTGCATACTAGTTTGCTATATGGAATAGATCCATACATACACGTTATCATACCTTTACACATTCCTGAAGGAGTAATGATAGCTAGACTATCAATCGAGTCACGTTATAAAATAAACATTGTCTTATTTTATGTAGATGCCATGTAGAAAGAATGGAAGATAATCGTGCAGTGAAACGAGCATAGTTGGGACGGCCAACTGGTCGACGCCCAGTCGGCCGTCCTAGATACCGCTGGAGTGATGAAGTTGGAAAAGACCTACGCGAACTCCAAGCCTTGGAAATGATTGGCAGGAGATGGCACAAGACAGACTAAAATGTAATTTTTTTATTATCGGAGGCCAAGACTCAGCTTGGGTCCCTGCGCCAAAATGAATGAATTAATCTCATTTTATAAGTTACGAGCGTTTACGTCTATTTCTTATTTGGTTTTTAGGGCATCCTGTGGGAAGATGGGAACTTATATTTTTTTTTAATCGGCAAGAGTATACACGCAATTATTACTTCTTTCGCAATTATTAAATCAATTAGCACAAAGCTTATAATAAATATGCTAATACATTAATAACTATGATTACATTATAATGAATTACGTAATGAAATCAATAATAAGATTAATTATTGACGTTTTTGCCAAAATGTCAAGAAACAATAACACAGATATTTTCAAAATGAATTCTCTTTTATCTGATAAACAAAAGTATAATAAACAAGAGATGAATACGCACTACTATTTTTATTCGTCATCATTCATTCGATTGTTTAACCAAACGGTTTGGTCCAAACCAAACCACACCGGAACCACAGATTACTGAATATAACCGGAACATCGATATTGTCAGTACATTTAATCAAATCAGACACATCCCTACAACTCGCTAAGTAACTAACCTCGATCACCTTACGTAATATTAATATAACATACCTATACCTATGTAGGTACGTGACTCGGTGTTGTTTTGATGCATCTTGATTGGTGATTTGAGATGAAAGGCGTCCGTGAGAGGAAGTTATGGTAGCGATCGTGATTCGTTCAAGGGATTTGGAGCATTGAAAAGAAAACATTTGGGCTTAGAATAGAATAAACGATGAATGAAACTAGACGTAGAACGCACCAAACAGTTTAATCATCATCATCATCTCATTAAATTTGAATAAGTACGTATAATTATGAAAGGACAAAATTAACAATACAAGTACAATTTGAAAAAAAAATATACCGACATCCATTCTATTAGGTTATTGGAGTGTATCTCAAAAACTACTAGACCGAATTTGATGAAATTTAAATGGGACCACACGGGAAGCACCAGTTTTCAAACAAAAAATATTTTTGGGAATCGGTTCACCCAGTCGAAAGTTATGAGGTAACAAACATAAAAAAACGATACACTCGAATTGAGTACCTCCTCCTACCTGAAGTCGGTAGACAAGGGCAGTTAATACTTCTTTCGGGTTCCATACCTAAATGGCAGAACTGAATCTTATTACTGTCACTCTATTTAAGTATCCGTCTGTCCGTCCGTATAGATCTCACGTTTTCTAAGCTCGTAAACGGCATGATTTACAAGTTTGAAATTTGGATATTTTAGAAAGATTTAAATAAATTTTTCAGTACTTTAATATCAAATATTTCAACAATCAATACTGAAGGCGACAATTCACAATGTGGTTTGTAAGGCGTGACAACATCGAACGTGTTTCATTCTAATTAATATTCGTTCTAATTCGTTCGTAATAAATATTAATTCTAGATTGTGTGTTCTACAGTGTATGGTTTTAGTAGTGTGCCCTTATATAATTTTAATTTCATTGACTCAGCCAATAACTATTTTTGTATTGGATCGTTGTTTATTTGAGTACATTTAAATTAATTGATAACCATTTTCAAAATTTTATAAGTAATCGTCATAGTTTTCGTTTTAGTCCAACATCCGCTTTACGCCTATCTGAAAATCAGCGTTCAGATCTGCTGAACATTTTGTGCTGAGATAGGCCTTTTCAGCAACTACTATAACTATTAGAAATAAGTACTCTCTGATTTCATGTTTTATTTTTACTTTTAGTTTCTATTTTAAGTATTTTTAATATTTTTTTCATATTCTCATTGTGTAGATTAAGCTGAATATAGGTATTTTCTTTCTTTTCTTTCTTTCTTTCTTTCTTTCTTTCTTTTAATGTTGTGTTGTACCTACGCGTTTTGTGATTTCTTACTTGGAAATAAATTTCATATCACAAGAATACAATTTGGATATGTTATGGCAATGTAAAACAGAAAACGAAATTCACATAGATCAGGCCACGGCTCGCGCTTGGTTAGTTTTATGATCTTACGGGAATAATTGGGTTGTCTCTTAAATGTTTTTAATTATTTTACATCCAGTAATTACCTTTTCGCATATTTTTGTAACAAGTTCAATTTACATAGATACAAATTTATTAGCCAATATCCAGATCAATTTAGTAAAGTATACCCATACTCGTTTTACATGAATTATGTATTGTATTATTCGCCTTACATTATCGTAATGGAATTGTAGCTTGGCTGACTGTTATTACCCTGTTCGACACAACTGGAATGCATGAGAACAGCCCCTAAATGTCGTCTGCAACATAAATACGAATGTTTATGATGCCTACAATGTGCATTTGTAACAGACTGCTACTGTTTATGACCACTTGTTATTGTTGACAATGAAGACATGAAACAATCCGTTTTGTTATACTAAATAACAATCAAGAAATGTAATGTACCTACCTAATCTATTTTGTTTTAAGACGCGGTCCAACCCCAATTTTAAAATAATTTCGCGATGCTTTACGTAAGGCGTGAAAATCGCTTATTAGATTAGACGATGTAATGCGAAAATGTGTTAATTTTGTACGTTTTCTTTATATTTTTCGATATATACTAACACAATTGAAAAAACTGCTGGTTATAACTTTAGTACTTTACGTTGGCTAAGTATAACCTAAAAAAAATATAGTGTTATCGCTGACAATTCTGAGAGTTTGGACGTGAAAGTTTATTTTTGTGGACCTATTCAGGATTTTTTTCTGCTGAAACAGAGTTATATTTATAAATTCTATTCGGTTATTACTCTTTTCCTATTCCTTTTCTGACCTTTGTATTTTTTTCATAATATACTATCGATCTGTTTCGTTACACTAGGTGTTTAAAAATTCTGCTTTTTCTTTAATCAGGGTACGAGCGCGCCTTAATAAATGGTGTTAGGTGGCACTTGAAAGTTAAAAAACAAAGATTAAAAAATATGGTCAAAGTTTCTACAAATTCTAATGATAGTAGCATATAATATATCTAATGCAAATAAATACTTTTAGGTAATAAGGATAAGAGGAGTAAGCAGATATATTAATCACGAAAATATACGGTTCTTATAGTTCACGTAGTTAAAAGTAGAGGGCGCAGACAGTATAAATGCATAGCATCACGCCTTTATACTTACCACATGATTGTAGAGGAAGTATAAAACCCCAGATTTCACAGAGTACCTAGAGTTTACAAACTCGGATATGGAACGAATAAACTCTAAGTCCAATAAAGTCTAGAGTGCCCACCAGGGTTTCATGTTGTTAGTACATAGTACACATAAATATGGAGAAGTAAATGATTATGATTAAACTACTGAACCTACGGCGCGGTTAGTGTATTTTGCATATTTCCACAGCGTAATGTCATATGGGATATTGCTATGGGGTTCAGCGGCTGATATAGAGACCATCTTTATCCTTCAGAAACGTGCTATTCGAGCTATATACGAAATGGGTCCCCGTGAATCTTTGAGAGATTTATTTAAAGAAATCAATATATTAACGTTGCCTTCCTTATATGTATTTGAAAATAATGTATGTTCGTAAAAAAATACATAAATATAAGTTAAATAGTGATCACCACACTTAATACTAGAAATACAAATAGGATAGCTGTACCTAGTTTTAGACTTGCGAAGACTAATAAGTCATTCCTAGGAAATTGTGTGCGTTTTTACAATAAAATCCCAAAACACATAACTGAGCTCACAGAGGGCAAATTCAAGTTGACTGTAAAACACGTTTTAATAAAAAAAGCTTACTATAAAGTTCGACATTATATAGAAGATAAAGATGCTTGGAATACGAGTACTCCACTTCTGGCAAGCTGTCTCTCTGCCACCCATAAAATGTAATATTTGTAGTACCTACTTAGAAACATTGTAAACATCTATATAAAAAGAATGGCCCCGAGTTTCTTGCCGCTTCTTCTCGGTGGGCTCTATATATTTTGGAACGCGGCGGTAGAGTCTTTAAAGTAATGAAAAGTTGACGTTCATAAGTGCGTCTTTGATGCCTAAACTGAATAAATGATTTTGACTTTGACTTTGACTTTGATTATTATATTTTTATTTTTTTGTAATTAGACGGAGAATCAACATGTGGTCAGAAAAAAAACGTAAGCTCTTACTTATTATGGGTTTTATTTCTAAGTCATTGTCAGCGCAGTCGAAGAGAGGAGGTGGATGAGAATTAATATTATGATAAATAAATACAACAAACGGTTATTAATCACTGAGAAATTATTATTTCTTCTCAACAAGCTTGCGTCCCTGACATTTTACAAAATCCTTCTTTCGCCGTTCCGAAAACAAACAAACTGAACTTTTGTTTGTCAGTTCATTTGTCTAATCTTCTTCACTTGTCAAAGATAAGTGATAAGTTAATTACATTACATTACGTCAAGGCAATTTAGTTTGGAGAATGCAGTGAAGTGTTAAATGGTTAATGGATTTAAAGCTTACGCAATAGAATCACGATTAATACCCGTTTTTGCTTTAATTAAGTTTTATTGTCAGTTAAGTTCAGGCTTGGCTGACCTCATCAGTCATGTTAAATAGGTCAAGATATTATATCACCAGTTGCAGGATTCCTATCTACGTACAGTCTTTGTGTATCAAGCTTTTCTATAGGCAATACCAAATAACTGGCCAAATGTGAGTCAGACTAGCGCACTGAGGGTTTCGTACTTCTCTACGATTCAATTTCAAACAATCAATATACTCACTTTAGTAATGAAATAGTCGACCGGATTGGAGCATTAATCATGCTCAAAGTGCCAAAAGTGACAAATAATCATGAATTCCGTACACGAAAGTTAAAAAGGTAGATACTATAACTAAACATACCTATACATGTATTGACAATAAGCTCCCGTGAAATTGTATAAGGAACCCTAAAAATATAGTTATGATTATTTGTAACAAGCTGTGCCCCGCGGTTACACCCGTGTGGATGGATGATGATGATGAAAAGGTATCCTATCCGTCTTTTACATACCAAATTTCATTAAAATCCATTCAGTAATTTTTACGTGAAAGAGATCTAGTTATACTAGGTAATAAGTTGATCACTTACACTTGAATTGAACACTTTACGATTAATTACTGGTAATAAGAAAAACCAATACACTCTCCCATAAAGATTTCACTTTCGTTTCAGTCCGCCATGTAATTACGTTTTTAAATATCTCTCTGTTGAAATCAAAAGTAACAACAGGTTTTCTATAAGTGGCTTGGCATCTTGTTTTACCGATTCAGGTGTCAAATCTGACCATAATCACTTGAACTCTGAATATGTCCAATATCGCTTTTTAATAAGAAACTTTGCGTGTCAGCAAGTTGTATTTATGTGCCTTTTTATTGAAATCGTCGTGTTGGTGGTTGCGATTGTTTTAATATTTTTGTCTGTTGGATTTTTATAGAACTATTTTTAAGGACCTTTTTCGACTTTCAACATACTTATTTGGGGTTGAATAGGTGTCATCTACTTTCGTAGAGCATGAGTTATTTATTTCTTTAATTTATTTATATATTGAACAAATAACGTCATAACTGATAAGACAATTATAATTAAATCACGATTAGGCGAAAGAACAAAGACTTTTATTTTATGTTTGTTACCTCATAACTGTCGTCTGTGTGAACCGATTTCCAAAATTCTTTTTTTTTAAAGCTGATGTTTCCCGTGTGGTGCCATGTAAATATTATCAAATTAGGTTCAGTAGTTTTACACTCCAATAAATAGTTTTTACCAAAGTAATAGAATGAAAGTAGGTATTACATTTTTCAAATTGCACTTATTAAATTTCTATTGCATTCATTGCATTGCATTTGCAATTTTGCAAACAAAATTGCAAATTTTATCCCGCCATCGTCGTTATGCGAATAGTATAAGTGGTGAGGAAACCCGAAGTGCGAGGTGGCAGACCTCTTGTGTAAGTGTACTTACGTATTCTCCCTACATTTAAGTATTTGAAGGACCGTGTAGACAAAGAAATTACTGTGTGAATGTGACTAAAAACCTATATTTCGGAGTGAAAAGCGTAGGCAGTGCCATCCAACATTTATAACGCAGCATCACTTGTGTTGGATACCTCAGCTGGTAGGGGAATAGACTTTACTTGAGAAGGCGTAGTAGATGGAGAAAAAACTGCTGCTTTGATATTTTTACGATGAAAGAACGAAATAATTTTGCCGAGCATTTAATCGGAAGAGATCTTTTTCTTTTCTCTCGCCTATGGTTTCTACAACTTGACAAATCCAATTATTGCCAGTGATTTATAATATTATATACATATTTGTGGTGTTGCCAACAAATTTTAGTTTTATCGTACCTAATTCCGAGAGGTTACGATTCGAGAATAGGTTTTTGACAGGCAGCCATAATCGGGAGTATACGAACTTCGATGTATGCACAATCCGACAGAAATAGTTCTTACGTTTATGTGAGAATTTCTATTGGATGTGTGTTTAACTGTTTCCTATTCCGAAGTGTTGCGTCATAACCACGATGCCGGTAGAGAAGGCAAAACGTTTTCGCTTTTACATGTATGAGATTGCGGTTCTTATCATAATGTACACCTTGTGGGAAAAGAGATTGGATTTGTATAGTGATTGATCAGCGGCTAAATTAGTCATGTAACACCACTGATACGGTTAGCAGCTTAAGTTTTTACCTAATTCAGAATTAGCTCATCGCACAAGTTCATTCTAAAGTAAAGATATGTAGAGCTGACAACGATTTTATATATAAAATAAAATAAAATAGCATTTTATTTCCTCGATTTTAGAGTATCATTTGAGTAGGTATTCTAATCAGCTTTATTATTATCTATTCTTGTATATTATCTTCAGTTAATAACGTCCTGGCGTTGTATAGTACGATAAGAATTACTATTTTAGGGATTCTATATTATTTACTGGCCACACTAACAATTTTATAATGTTGACAGTTGTTAAATTGTATACAATTATTGTTAAAAACAACTTAAACATTTACTCAATATCTGTGTCAAATACGCACTTATGGATATGCATTATTAGTTTCGTGTACTTTTACAGACTGCAATGACGCGTTTAAAAAATATAAAGTCACTGAAAAGTAGAGCAGCATTTGTTTCCCGACATGTTCTTTGACAGCCTGCCCATTATGAAACTGTTAATAATTTTAAGTCTATATTTGTTGTGAAATAGGTACTAATTTCCCCACAATACGGATAATAAATAGATTAATATTATAGTATAAGTATTTTTTGTCTGCATTTTGTTCGTATTTTTTTATTTAATTGCTTAATCTGGGTATTATCAATCAATCAAAATAATTTATTTCAGATGTAAGTTCATACAATTATAAACCCACGTTATCAAGATTAGTTGTACAAAGTTTCAGAAATAATCTTCTTCATATAAATAACTATTATATGAATACTACCTGCTCTCAACGAGCTATGGAGAAGGCTATGCTCGGGGTTTCTCTACGTGATCGAATCAGAAATAAGGAGATCCGTAGAAGAACGAAAGTCACCGACATAGCTCGGAAGATTAGCCAGTTAAAGTGGCAGTGGGCAGGGCACATAGTACGCAGAACAGATGGTCGATGGGGCCGAAAGGTTCTGGAGTGGAGACCACGGACCGGCAAGCGCAGCGTAGGTCAACCACCGACACAGTGGACAGACGACCTGATGAAGGTCGCAGGACGACGCTGGATGCAGGCCGCTTCCAAACGGTCCTTTTGGAAAATCATGGGGGAGACTTATGTTCAGCAGTGGACGTCCTACGGCTGAGATGATGATGATGATGATGACGATGACTTGCTCTCTGCGGTTTCACCCGCGCGGTGATGGATGATGATGATGATGAATCTTATATAGCTTATGTTACTCAGGGTGAATGTAGCTTTCCAGTGGAGAAAGAATTTTTAAATCGGTCCTGTACTTTTTGAGTCAATTCGTTACAAACATACTTACTTACAAATCTTTCCTCTTTATAATATTAGTATACGAGGGAATTCATTTAGATACGCCAAGTCACTAATTTCACTCCAAAGTATGATGACTAGCCTTATTCAAAAAGGAATTTGTTTGTAATCACTTTCATTGACATTCAAACTGATGAGAACGCCATAAAATGAGGTACCCTCTAACTTATTCTTTTCCTTTCAAATCTTTAATCGATTATATCATGAAGTTTTGACTTGTCACTAGTTTAATGTCAATGGAACAGTTTCACTTTCGATGTTACATTACAAGTTTAGCTCGATAAAAAGATCAATCATAACATGTTAGTATTCCGTATCAGTAATACAGTAGTGCATAATTCGCCCACCGATAAGGTATGGACTTTCCTCTCCGTTATCGGAGCATAGACAAGGAAAAAATAAAACACCTATGAATGGAAATAATAGAATGCAAGAGATATTTGGCTCCCGCGTGAAATTTACTTTTCAGCATCATCTCAGCCGTAGAATGTCCACGGCTGAACATATGCCTCCACCACAAATTTCCAGACCAGTAGGAAGTGGCCTGCATCCAACGTCATCCTGCGACCTTTATCTTGTCGTCTATCCGCCTTGTTGGTGGACGACCTACGCTGCGTTTGCCGGTCCGTGATCTCCACTTCAGAACCTGCCGGCCCCATCTGTCCTCTGTTCTGCGTGCTATGTGGCCTGCCCACAGCCTTTCGTCTACGGATCTTCTCATTCTACCTGATCTCGTAGAGAAACCCCGAGCATAGCCCTTTCCATAGCTCGTTGTAATTTACTTTTACCTGTAACTAATTCCATAGACAATACCTTGGGTAAAAAAAAACTAAAAAAACTAAACTCTTATAGTGCTCTCATTCGAGCATCAGCAAGACCATATGAGCCTCGATGCTGTTTTGTTACCCTATTTCTGAACATCCTAGGCTAACATTTAAAAAAATCTCTGAGCTTTAAAGAGGAACATCAATCCATAGATTTTTAGATAGGGTGTAGGGTACAATATTTTTTAGTCCCTCATATTGTTGTATTCAGTTCAGATGTTACTTCTGATAATAATTGTACATTATTAGATCATTTCACTCTCGCTACGTATCACATCCGAGATGAACGAAAACCGTTACGTGGGCACGTGACGTCATGACGTATGCATACGTTCGCGTGACGAACGCCGCATCAGCGGAGTCAGTGTCCTTGACTGAATTATATTTTACGGTTATCGGTTGCACGCCTCTGTGTTTACGTTTTGATATGAGGAACTGTGCGATCTGGATGATTGTATTATATCTGTTTATTGAAAGAACCGCCTGAGACAGTGCGAGGTAATTGTAAAATAAACAGCCACGTGATCTATGTAGTTATAAAGAATTAAATAGCTGTTGTGATAAGGATCTGTCTTTGGACCTATATTACTGCTGTACATGGTTGCACTGAGGTATCAAAGTCCATGGATGTTGTAAACGCCATATTAGGATAGCAATTTGGTCCTGAACTATATGGGTGCGACATTATGGGTTGTACTACACCAAACATTAATAATTTGCGTAAGCGTAATGTAACGTTATCGTTAACGTAAATTTAATGAATGCAGTACAAACTAATAATTTCAGTACACACTTCACAAGTTTATACTACATAGTTAGGATTACTAGGTGCACACCGCGCTTACACCCGCATGGTGATGGATGATAATGATGAAATATGTGTTTGGTATGTGTTTAAAAATGTGTTGTGTGTGTCCTATGTGTTATTCCGGCGCCTCATTTATCTATATACCAAATGTCATCAAAATCGGTACAGCCGTTTGAACGTTAAGAAATATTTTTTAATAGGTATTAGTGTGTTCAGCTATGATGATGTTAATGATGATAAAAGTATCCTATGTTTTTCCACGGGATGTAATATGTTATATTCTTGCCATATTTCATTACGATCCGTTCAGCCGTTTAGGCGTGACAGAGTAACAAACAAATAAACAAATTGATTTACCTATATCATTAGTTAGGATAGTGTGATCACTAGTTACTATGATGACTAAGTACAAGTGTTGTTTGTTCTGCAGGGTCTGCCGGACTGGTCGCGCGGGCTGGAGGCGGCGGAGGCGGCGCGCTCGCGGCTCGTCCGCTGGGCGTGCGGCGAGCCCCCGCCGGAGCCCGACCCGCCGCGCAAGAAGATGCCGCACGCGCTGCGGCGTCGCTGGCCGCTGTGCCCCTGCTTGCAGGTAACACTCATCTCCTCTGTCTACCTTATTATTTAGTATAAGTGCACATTTCGCAGTCGGAGCTATCTGCAGACGGTACCGAATGTTCTTGCCGAATATTACCAAAATCGTCCAGTTCACTTCACAACCTATTCATGATTTAAAAGAGAATATCGGAGATTTTTCGCGCACAGATCAATCATATTTTTGACTAACCTTGACGTTTCGATAGAGTTGCATCGACCGTGGTCCCGACTTATCAGACTCAGTCAGTCTACCAAGGCGGCTTTATCTCACTTTTGCCGAGTCCAGTCACCAACTTACTAACATAATGACGTGCGACGCCATATTCCTCAACGGAGTCGAGTTGAGGAAAAAAGAAAAAAAAAAAAAAAACTTACTAACATGAAATGAAATTAAACTAACATTTCTGCTTACTGGAACTGTCAAAACTGACATAATTTCGCCATATTTTTAAATTTCAAGTACATAATATTTGATTGCAACTGAGATCCGTAATTGCCCTGCTAGTATTACAATTAGATAAGAGCTGGTAGAACTTTTTGTGAATGAGTGCGTCCTGGCGCGGTGCAATCCTACTATAAGCTCTTAAAGCAGGACTTCTAGAAAACTGCCCGGCTTAATCGTACCATGACAACGTTATAGCAGGCCTGCCCAGCCTGCTATTCAAAACCCTAGATAAACCGTTCACCTGGTTTTAGTATGGACTGACGTCATCGTGATACTTTAAATGCGCTCACTTTATCAGCCTAGAAATGTTTACGCATCTGCAATGTTCGATATAGTAAATTGTTAGACACTCAGAGACAATATTACCTATCCGTTGATTTTTGTAGCAAACAATGATCAAACAGTACATGAGACTTAAGGCGCGGTCCAATCCTAATTTTTAAACAATTTACAATGCTTTACATTAGGTTTTTCATTAAGAATTGCTTATCAGATTGGACGAGGTAATGCAAAGATGCAATTGAATACGTGCTAATACTTTTTACATTTATTTCGTACAATCAAATGATTAAATTGTAATGATAAAGGAGTCCATAGTTTACTAGTAAATTTCATTGGGAATTCGAATATGATACATTTATTGAAATATATTTGCCCATTATTGAATAAATGCTTTTTCCCAAGGAGCACGTAAGAAAAATTGCAAATTTAGGGAATGTTGCCGATTTTTTTTTTGCTCAATCGTGTATTGGCTCCCACACTTCATAAGAACGTATATTCAATTTACACTACGTTTTTTTCTAACTTCAGTTATCTAGGTTGAGGCATCGAAAAATTAGGTTTTCGCGAAGTCGAAACATGAAATTTGGTTGTAATTGACACTCATTTCACCTTAACAGTTTATATAATGTCAATCTCAGTTAGCATTGCAGTTCGTCAGTTGTGAGAAAATGCATCTGTTCCATGCAGAGGTTACCGCTTAGTATCAGGTGGGCCTCGTCCTTATACCGTTTCTTAATAATATAAGAAAAGGTTACTTTTCAGTCGTTTATGGACGGGTGCCAACCCTGCGCAGCTACTCTTTTATTACTCTTCAACTGTAGCTACATACAACGTGATTATACAGGTCTTCATAAACACAGACAATTGTTCCGGAACGTATCAGTTAGCTAGATCAAGACTCGTATCTAGAATCTAGACTAGTAATCTAATACCTCAGTATCGGGTTCTGAAATGGTTCGCAGGGCAGATTTGTGATACTTTCACCGCTAGGCTATAAAATATCAAGGATATAAGGTACCTGGTACTGAGATATAATGGTATCTACATCTCAGTGGTACCTGTTCTATTTGTTATTCTTACCTGCACTTTGGCCATGCTATTATGTTTGTAGTTTCTTTTTACTTTGTGCGAGTTTCGTCGCTTAGTGCAGAACCGTGTTCGTCATCTTCTTAATTATTATGTACTCAGTTATTTTATAGTGACTTCAAAAACGGAGGAGGTTCTATGAATTCTCCCCCATTTGTGGACCGCTTCTCAAAATTTTTATTTGAGCTTCCGTGATAGATTAATTAGATCCCATTTAAATTTCATCAAATTTGGTCAAGCGGTTTTTGAATAAGGAACAATCTATTAACTGAAAAGTGTTATTTTAATAATATCGTAATCGACTATGAATGAAAATCAATCCCGTAAGTAGTAAAGGTCACTAAAAAGAGTGAATATTTTTTATAACAACAAAATGGAACCGACTTCAACACTAAATATAGTGTGAAATAATCGAAGTCGGTACCATGCGCACAATATTGTGATAATAGGTACTTTTGAACGATCATGGTATTGACTCCCAACAAGTTATTTCTTAGTTTTTAGTGTTGAAGTCGATTCAATCTTTTGGTAAACATTTTTTTTACTTCGGCGTGTTGCTTCGTTTAGTGCAGAACAGTTTTCGTCTTAAAGTAATTATTACGCAGTCGGTTATTTTGTAACATGTTTTCATTAAGATTAGGGAGCAGCCATCGATCTTAATTCTCCCATCTAGTTTCTCATTTGCATTCGTGACGCAAACATGACACGGATTCGAAATGTACATATTAACTTCACTCCCTCAGCTAACTATGTCACTAGTAACACTGTCATCCGTAGAAATGGCATAATATTCACTATTAATAATTCATAAGAGTTTTAGCTACTGAGTTGATTTTAATACCAGTTTGATCATAATCGTTTGTATGCATATTCAATATAAACTTTGACCTAAAACGCCATGCTTACTAATACTTACAAATTAGTCAAAAGTGAAAAGTGTTTATTTCATCATAGCAGAAATTCGTGTCTGTTATGGCTATTTTATATGAAGAAAGAAATCTATTTATTGTTTAAGGATTTGTGTAGTTTCTAGCAGGACAGTTCGAGGGTCATTATTGATGAAATTAATATGAAAATATTCTATTGAGAGTAATTTAAATTCAAAGATAGAGATTTAGATAGGCTTTCTAAAGTAGTTTTTTTTATTGAACTATTATACAGTCTTACGCATTTTTATTGTGTTTGAATATCTGTCTCATTTTTATTATGATGTCATTTCAAGTTGTCAGTTTTCTAATATAATTTTATGTGCGGTTTGTTTAAATCTTGGTAGGTTGTGTTGTTTTCAACCGACTTCCAAAAAAAGGAGGAGGTTTTCAAGTCGACGCGTTTTTTTAAATGTTTGTTTTCTCAGAACTTTCGATTTGATAATTTCTTGACCGATTTTGATTTTCTTTTTTTTAATTCTTTTTTTTGAAACCTGGTGCTCCTTGTGTGGTGGACCCATTTACATCCATCAAATTCGATCCAGCAGTTTTTTGAGTTACTCTCCCATAACTAAAAAGCGTCGCCTATTTTGATCTCATGATATCATCATTGACGTTGAATGACAATCGATGCCGTAATTAGAAAAGGTCACTAAAAATGGTGAAATAACTTGTCGAAGTCAGTACCATGCACACAATATTGTGTTAATAGGTACTTTTGAACTATCATGGTACCTACTTCAACAAGTTATTTCACACTTTTTAGTTTTTAATTTTAATGTATTTTCGGTAAATAATGTTTTCACCCTTTAAGAGGATTCCATAGCTAGTACTTTCCATGCTAAAAGAGAAAACTCTTTTCTACCTCTTAACATTGTCCGATTTCAGTGATTTTTTTCATGGAATCATGACATTGTTTACTATGCCCGTACGTTTTGATTTTTTCAGTATTTTAAAGTACTATAAATTTCCTTTTTTAGAGCTTAAAAAACTGAAAAAATGCCAAGGTGCAATGTTAATCCTTAACTACCCTACTCTATTATTAAAGAGGATTGATTTGATAGTTAGTATTAGTAACGGATAAAAGCAAAAACTACATAACCGGGTCAAAAAAATCTTTCACTAGTAGAAAGTTATTTATGCCTGCTGAGTAACATACGAGTTCTAGTTGTCTTGGCTCCGTAGTATCAGGGAGTGGACAGGAATTAAGACCGTGGAGCAAGTGTTCAGATTGGCGCTTGACAAGGAACAATTTACGAAGCTGACTGCCAACCTTCAGTAATGGAGAGGCACTTAAAGAAGAAGAAGAGTGACATACTCTATATTTAATTTAATTTATCCTATCATATTATTATTAGCACTATCATCATTAGCACCGCGCGGCTGAAACTGCGAAGCGGTACTATTTTATTTATTAAAATTAATATTAATATTAATTATATTTGTAATATCTGAGCTATTTTACGTACCCTAAGTACGCATTAACTCGTCAAAAATAACCACTACTTCGTGGCAGAATATCTGCGGTTGCGCGATGTTATCCGAACGTCCCCGAAGCCAACGAATGAAATGCCACCGCGAGCTAACTTTTCTACTAGCGCCATCTAGTGTGGTATTATTGCACGTACTACTTGTATACTCATGGTTTTGGGATTTGTTTTGTCCTTCAGATCGTTGTGGAATGCTGCTCATTCGTTCAGCGTGTTTTTCCTTTTTTAACCGACTTCAAAAAAGGAGGATTTTATATGTTCGATTGTATGTATTGTTTTTGTGTATGTTCACCGATTTCTTCCCCATTTGTGGACTGATTCTCAAAATTCTTATTTTGTTTAGTAGAGTATACTACCGAGGTGGTCCCATTTAAATTTCATCAAATTCGGTCAAGCAGTATTTTAGTTACACTCCAATAACTGAAAAGTGTGACGCCTATCTTGATGATATCATCATTGACGGTGAATGACAATTGATCCCCGGCTGGGTTATTATGTATCTCAGTTGCTAACAAATTTGGATTGAAATCTGAAAAAATGGCGGCTCTATGTCACTTTTGTCAGCTTCATTGATCAAATTACTAACATTTTTGCTTACTGGTGTTGCCAAAACTGACATAGGGCCGCCATTTTTCCAGATTTCAATCAACATTTGTTAGCAACTGAGATACATAATAGCCCTGCGGGTCACTAATAATGGGGAAAAATGAATTGTTTTCGAACATTCAATGGTAGGATAATACGAGTATGGCACATAACTGAATTGTTGTTGCTGGATGGAACTGTATAATTATCTATGTATAAATCCATGCCATTCAACCAATACTTACCTATACGTATTATTTTTCTTTAACTTTTCTTTTTATATAAAAAAATGTTTTCGTCAATTACCGACATAACATATACAAGATATTGGTTACCGTTTTATTATAATAAAGATATATGTATATATACTTACATAATATGCATTATAATAGTGAATATAACATCTATTATAACCCGCGGCATATAACTCTAGCTCTGAGCGAAATTTGGAAGGGATAGCTGCGCAGATAGAGAGAGACAACAGTCCCTCGTCTTCGATGTGACAGAGAGAGACAAGAGTCCTTCGTCCCAATTTTTGACTTCTGCGCAATAACGGTCAGAGCTAGAGTTATATGCCGCGGGTTATAATAAGGTTGTATCATAAGGCAAAAGTAGAAAGGGCTTGTTGGTACTTGGCAATCCAGTACTCCAAAAACTCGACACAAGGGCATCCGCTAGTCACACATACTCGTATATAAGGTGTAGTTTGGAAAGGAATTAATTGATCTTATTCACACTTATCTCTTAGAGAAAGGTCAAGCCCATAAGTGGGAACGTATAGTTATATTTATGCTTCAATCAATCTTCTTCTTGGTCGTATCCTCATGACTGAGGGATGTGATTTTAGTGTGAAGTCTGAGTGAGCGTTTTCCTGGTATTATGGCTTATCCGCTTATTCCGTCATATTCATTTCAGCCTTTTGACAACAGACTTCGGTACGACTTTCCATTGACTGCCGCCGAATTAAGGGGGGAGGGGGGAGGGGGAGGGGGGGAGGGGTTTCCCTCCCCCCTCTTCTAATAATAAGCACGGGAACCCCCCCTTTTTTACTTTTTTTTAATTTTCCTAATTTTATGGATTAAAATTAAGATAATATTTTTTAATAGATTGGCATGAAATAGGGGGTTGAAGGGGGGAAGGATAGGGTCCTCCCCTCCCTTTTTCGCCATTTTTATTACAAGGTAATGCATAGTTTTTGAGTTATGCTTATTTTTGTAAAATCATGACCTCACGTTATTTAACACTTCGCTGATCTAATTTATTGTTTTGTTGGATGTGTAACTGACTTTTTAGCGCTTCGCCGGCCGCTGCCGCGGCACGCTCGCTTCGCTCGCTCGGCTCGCGCGTTGGTTGTCGCAGTTTCAACCTAACCTAATTTTTTTTCGTGTGGTGTTCTTATTTATAATGTCGTTAGATTTCTGTATATTGTTTTCTTGTAAAATATGCATAAGAGGGTTATTGTTACCATCAGAGACCAAACCCTTACCCATCCCCACAACATTTAATATCAATCTTGTGCCAGTCAATTCATAATTCAACCCAAAATTAATAATAATTGTAAAAAACAAGGTAAGACCATCACCTCCGCAGCTTCAGCTTGTTGGTCACCTTTGACAACCAGCCTCAGCGGCTCTGGCTCGTCTGATGCCTACAATTATAACAAACAGCAGGCAGAGGCAGCTAAGCGCTTCAGACTTTATAAAAACACTAGAGGTAGGACATTCTCGTACCAAGTAGAGTGAGAGTCAATCAATTCAGTTCTTTGATTTAAGTTGAACCTAACCTTTATTTGATATCTGCCCTAATAGGTACTGTTAAAATAAAACATATTAAATACTAATTAATAATTTATTAATCAATTTTATACACATATTGTATTGCTTTTATTAGTTCTTCAAAAACATCTTTATGTGCTATTTTTATTTTTCTTCGCCATGAATATTCTATTAACCAGTCTGTGAAGTTTCCCTTATAACCATCCCTACCAAACATCACTTTTAAATTTCGCCAGTGGCTTTCAATTCTCTGAGTGTGTATCCCGTCTGGTGCCACAAATTTATTTATGGGGTCACTGTGATTGACCTTCTTGTGCAAGTATCCATATTGAGGTAGGCAATCATAGGCTCTCCAAAAATCAGTATGGATTTCAGTGCCTACCTCCACATGCTTTTGTATTAGCGGCACCAACATTTCTGCAGATCTAACATTATCGGGACACACTTCTAATCTCAGATCATCTTTCCGATTTTCAATCATGCCTAGCACCCAGTGGCCTTCAATATGTCTCCCTCTGTTATACTTTCTTTTTCCAAATTTTGATTCGTCGATTTGCACTATTTTGCCTGGACCACCAATCTTGCCACTAATTTCCTGGTGCTCCAACTCATAAATAATAATTGTCTCCCGACAGTAAGAAAACCAATCTGCGATTGTCCTTGTTGATAAAACACTTTCTCTATTTTCACGGGCAGTCTCTAATTTTACTTGATGATAACTGTACTTTTGGCTGAACATATACATTAATAAAAATTGTAACTCGATAGACAGCCTCGCATTCTCAAACCATGTTCCTGCTGCCCGACTAAATGCCTTAGAGCGACAGTTGCTCTTCCTGCATCGGAAGAGGCCAAACTGCCCGGTCTTGCTGCAGGAGCTTAACGACATTGGTTTTTTATGGTGTGAGCATATTTTTTCCCTAAGAAGGAGCCCATTCTCTTCAGCAAATGCAATGCACTGAGCTGGGGTATTGAACCTGGTTATGATTTTAAACATATTCCAGTGAGACCTAAAACAAACAAAAATTACCATTATAGAAAACTAATTACTGCTCTACTCGTCAGCTTTTTCTGTGAAGTTTACACATGTGGCTTTTAAAGAAAACACTGCGAACCAACCTCATTTCATCGGAATTATATTGGACTCTTCGGCCAGATGACCCAGGAGCTCGAGGCTCCGCATCACCCACGCTGCTCTCAGACGATGTTGGAGACGCAGGCGGCAGTACCGACACGGTACTGAGAACGGCGCGGGAACTACCAGCTACTGGTTTTGATGGCACAGTCATGGGCACAAGTGGCTCACTAGAGTCCAACACTTGCACACACGGGGGGCCTGCAGAAGAGCTCGCGACAAGTGGCTCATCAGAGTCCAACACTAGCACTACACTCGATTCTACAGACGGAACGGCACCACACGAGGGGCCTGAAGAAGAGCTCGCGACAAGTGGCTCATTAGAGTCCAACACTTCCACTACACTCGATTCTTCAGACGGCACGGCAGAACACGAAACCTGGGGCTTCGGAGACGCCATGTTAGTAGTCAAATGTTGTTTACCGACAGGAGTACGAAAACGCGCTCAACTGCAAGGAACACAAAAGATGACTGACTGACGATGACAATGACAATACGAAATGGCGTCAATTTTACGTTTCGTTTCACAAACCGGCAAGAGACGGTAAATACTACCCATTTTAATAGCTAGTAATGAAAAACAGCTGAAATAAGTACGAAATATAATTATTTACGTAAAAGTAATGAAAAACAGTTGAAATAACTTCAAAATATAATTATTTACGTAAATTTATATAAAATAAAATGTTACCGAATGTACCACAACTTAACTGTAGTTAAAACGAAACGTTCAATTGCGAGAATTCTACATAATCTGTGGTATGGATTCACGTAAATATTGCAAAAATAATTGATTTTCAATAATTTTTTTCTCAAAAACTACGCGTTTTCTGGTATTGAAACTTGGCGTGTGTTCATATAATAACGTGACCTTTCTGTGAAAAAAATATCAACCCTCAAACCGACGTCAGGCAATGGAAAACTGAGCCCAGACTTCTATATTGGGCCCTTCTTACAACCTCCTGTTCGCAATCACCGTCGTCGCTGTCAACTGCCATTTACACGAATTAGAGTACTACTTCTAGTTCGTGCAGTTCGTTGGTTCGCGGCAGGGTTCTCTGTCTGTCTACAAATATCAACTTGGTTTTGGCCTTGTTTATGCGTAAACCATATTCACTACTGGTGTTGCTGACTCTATTAAGGAGCTCGGCTAATTCCGCTTTGGACCCGCCTATAATTGTATTGTCATCCGCAAAACACAGATTCTTCAGTAGGTAACCCCTATTCGAATGCCTCTTTCCCACTTCTCTAAAACCCTTCTCATTATGTGTTCACCGATGAGAGTTTAATCAATCATAACGTCATATTGTGCAGAAAGTACAGCAGTGCAAGTACCGTAATAGTCGTTAAATTTGTCGAATCGCTAAGATCGATAAATTTAAAGAATCGTATCGGGCCCTAGCAAGTATGGAAGTCATATCGACGACTTATACGATCGTCAAATTGTCGACAGTATGTCGATTATTACGATATTTTTGCATTCCACAATGCGTCCTTCTATCATTTGAAAAATTTTACGAGCATTTCGCTCTTCTACGATCAAAAGAAGGCCAAAGTTCTATTTATTAAATACTAGTTGCGCCCCGCGGTTACACCCGCATGGTGATGTTGATCAAAATTCTATGTGTTAATTCAGCGCTCCATATATCTCCATGCCAAATTTTATCAAAATTGTGCCAGCCGTTTGAGCGTAAGAAAATAACAAACATCCATTCATCCATAAATACAATTTTTCGCGTTTATAATATTAGTAAGATCAAACGCAACTAAACAATATCCCAATCCCGTCGCCTGTTATCGAGGTCGTTTTCAAAGCTGACAAAAGAATCGTTAAAATCGATTTAATAGACGATCTCAAACGTAATTGTTCAGTTACATGCTAGGCTTAACGTTATAATCGTAAAAACTTATCAAATGTGTCTACCGATCGCTTAATTTGTTACGTACTTGCAATGCAGATCTGTATATACAGTTAATACAGTCTATATTGTCTTGCAACTTTTTTATGCATTAAGTGAAAAGACGGGCAAGTCGTAAACCTGACGGTAAGCACTACCGGTTTGCCCATGACAGTTACATTGCCCCTCAGAGCCTAGAAATGTAGTTTTCCATAGCACTGTGGGCCGAGCACGAAAATCTGTTTCAGTGTAACCTAATCGCATCGTTTACGTATTCATAACAAACTATGAGTTATCTGTGCCACTATTGAACAAGATAAATGTCAGTTTGTACTAAATACGTTAACTATGCGATTACGTTACACTTAAACAGATTTTCGTGCTCCGCCCACTGTACGGTGCTCGTCACCCCGAGACATTGGTTTCTAATCTTTTTTGCCCAGTAATTTCACTTGTTTCAGTGTCCAGCACACTGTAACTCAGTAATGCTGACTGTAGTCAAATTATATATTCTGTGGTAATACTTACATTCGCGGCAATGCGGTGATACCAACCTAGACGGTCTCGGCACATTGATCGTATCATTTAGTAAATCAGGATTCGTCTCCTCTTACAATTCGCACCGCGAGAAACGCGAGGATATTCTGTACCTCCATCCCCTCACATGGGAATTACTACAGTGGCCATATTCGCTATGACCATTCAACAAGTAACGCGTGGCTTTACGTTATCTTTATGGAATGATTCCGAAATTGTATTGATTCCTTGAAGATATCAGGACGGCGTGTTACGTTTTTGAATGGTCATAAAGTCTTCAGTGAATATAATGGGCCTGCCTGGATTGAATGAGATGCGCCTTGACTTTAGCGGTTTCTAATTTCACTCGACGTTTTTAATGGGCCATTAAACAGGGAAAGAGCTGACCCTATGGGAATGTTCTGCGAAGAACCTTCTGTAACTTTTCTGTAACAAGGACGCCATTTGTATGCATACGTGCATAAAACTGTTTTTTTTATTATTATTAATGCTATTTAATTTACCAGACCAGACATGACACTAATAAAGACAGACCCACGACGTCCGTGTACTAGCGGTAAAGAGCTTGTATCTTTTGTTATAAACTAAGCAGCCGTTGAATTTTGTGTAGTTTTTGTTATGGTCGATAGGATCACGAATATTAAACAAAAGTATAGATGTAATAAAACCGAGAAGACTGGAAAAAGTTGGAAGAGACCTTTGTCCAATTAGGGCAAACGGATAATGGAAAATAAATTTATGTAACAATTTATGATTTAAGTAGTTTTATCCGAATAAAGGGCTATTATTATTTTTATTATAATAGATGTAATTAATAATAATAAATGAATACTTCTAAATTTCCATGATTTCATCAAAAATCATTTGGATCTGACACATGAACTCAAATAGTTTTAAGGGGATAAAATGCATATATTTTTCTAACAACAAAAAATAAAACCGTAAACTAAGTGGGATTCATGCTAAAATCGAGGATAATGGGAAATCTTTTTTATTTACACAAACTATATTCTAACCTTACACACACATTTGTTTAGGTTCCTACCAATGGATTACTCTGTGCGAGATTCTGACTTTTAGTTGACCGACGTATCTTATTTTGATGGGCGCTCTGCCGAGCGATTCTCTAAGAGCAAACATCGTCGCATCTTTGACAACATTCGTGAAACAAATGACGAGATGACAAGAAACGTTGGAAAAACAACCTTATGTACAAGGGCGATATTACAAAGTTTTTGACATCGGTGAGCTCGTCGACGAGCGGATCGACGAATCATTAGAGAATCGCACGGCTGCTTCTCCACTCCGACGTATATATGTTTTGTTCTATTCACTCTGGAAAAACACTTTTACAATGCATATGCCTTATTAGCAGATGGATGCTTACACACTAGAGTTTTGTTTGAGGCATAATATGGCAATGCGGTGAATAACCCAGGATTGTTTATAGCATGCTATGATAGCGTATCATTAAGAGTCAATTGCACCATCTAACGTTATTTTTGAGTCAAGTTTTGGCGATTTGACGGTGAATTTAACGTTAGCTATTTTCTTTAACTACACTTCACTGACTCAAAGGCACAGATTACAGAAAGCTCTATCCAGGGTCCGTGACTTTTTTAACTTTTTGTACTTTGAACACAATTGAAAACAATTATTTTGAAAGAACAACATAACGTGCTCATTCAGGGGACATAAAAGAACTATAATTATTTTCTAAAGAATTAATTTGCCGTTTTTTTTCAATAGTATAACGTTAACTTTAGATGGCGCACCTCACCCTAGTGATACATCGTAATCTACGTTTTAGTTTAACAAATACAATTTGAAAAATTTATTACCCACTTCCATTCTATTCAGTTCTTGAAGTGTAACTCAAAAATTACTTATCCGAATATGATGAAATTTTGAATGTTGATAAATGGGATCACACGGGAAGCACCACCTTTCAAACAAAAAAATATTGAGAATCGGTTCACTCTATCGAAAGTTATGAGGTAACAAACATAAAAAAAGTCAAATTGAGTACCTCCTTCTTTTTGGAAGTCGTTAGAAAAGATTTCACCCGTGTTCCCAGTACTGCTTCAATGTATGTATCAAATATATCTATTGTATACGATTGTTGTACGATAAAATGTATCGATTTATCCCGGGGTCAGAGTTATTTTGCTTAAGTTTGCATGACGCAAAGGGGCCTTAGGGACAATACGCCTTAATTGTATGAAACTACGCGACGTGAGTCCCCCGTCAATGTAACAATAATACCACTTACCGGGCGGTTTAAAATATTACCAAACCACTTTTGCAACTTTGAACTGATTAGGGTACATACTCGTATATTTTTGAAAAGGTCAAGTCACTTAGGTATTTACTATTGTTAAAATTGAGACTGCTTGTGAGGATATCTTTTATTTTGAACTGATATGAATAGATTATTACTGCATTAGTTTATTGTCAAGTGATATGGGCACAAATGATTGTAAAGATAATCTATTATTTATTTAATTCTTTCTGTTATTTCTCCTGGTCACGCTGTAACTTGAGAACGGATGGAACAATCTCGCTAATTCTTTTTTTGTTGTGTTAATTATTGTCAGGAGAAGGTTCTTATGAAAGAAAAAACAAGGAAAATGGGAGATCATGTCGAAGGCCGAGCCTACTACGCGAACGGAGTCGCGGGCAGTCTCTAGTTATAAAAAATACTAAATATTATATGTTTTATTATGCAGCAAATTATACGATTTTTTACATTAGGTATTATCGGAGTTTTGAGATGTCTTAAGCTTTCAGAAGAAATTTCACAAAATACGTTAAGCGCTAAATAAAATTATAAAACTTTATTCTGTTTTGCCTTTTTATTAAAAAGTTTTAAATCATCATCTTCATCATTACCCCAAATCGATTTGCTGTTGGACATAGATGGCCTCTTTATTTTGCCAATTATTCTGATTCTGACCTGTTCTCTTCTATGTCTGGTCCGGAATATGCTCGATTCCGTTTCAGGCGGTTTGTCAACCGACATACTTCTTACCGGGGTTCAGTCCTCTTGGCTATAGTCGTTTCTTATTGGCAGGTGCTTTGCCCAGTGCCCACATCCACTTGAATTACGTCTCCCTTACATTAAATACACTTGGTAGAGTCAGATCTCGACATTACATTAGGGGGCTCTGACCCAAAATGGCTTGTTCAAGGTTTTAAATATGTTGATCTAATAGTTTTCAATCAATGCCATGCAATGCAGCTTGATTATAACGTTGGGCCATGTGTCTGTTTGTGTTTTACCTCAATGATGATTCATAGCACTCGTAGCGGAGCTCGACTTGGCGATCTTAACCGATCGACAAGTTAAGCAACACTTGCTGCGGTCAGGACTTGGATGGGTGAACACTAGTGGCATTATTCAAACGAGCGCTTCCGTGCTTCGGAAGGCACGTTAAGCCGTCGGTCCCGGTTGTTTGTCTTAGGACAACAGTCGTTAGGCTATGTTGAGGGCTTTCGGGCGGCCTGAAAACTTCGACATGGTTTGGCCACTAATCTATTCACTAATATGCACTGGGCTCGCGTAGTGGATTATGGCCCAACTCCTCTCTCTGAAAGGAAGGCTCGAGTCCCAGCAGTGGGAACAAAATGGGCTGATTATGATGATGGTAATGATTCATTGAAAGCTTTGCAAAGTATTTGTTGAAACAGCGTTATAAGAGAGTGGTGTGGAGTGAATGAAGATGTAGTGACTAGAGTTGAGAAAGGCTTGTGTAGATTGTTTGGGCATGCCGCATGTAGAAAGGATGGATGAGAGAAGACTGACAATACAAGTGTACAAGGCGAGCGTGGATGGAGTGAATGAAAAAGGTAGACCTCGTCAAACGTATTCCGATCAAATCGAAGATGTTCGGAAGAAAGGCGAGGTCAAGAGTACGCGACGATTATGTATATAGAATGTGAAGAGAGTGGATGAAACAAAAGAGGTATGCCAGGATCGTAGCAAGTGGAAATCTGTAATCTCTGCCTACCCCTCCGGGAAACGGGTGTGACGTTATGCATGTATGTATGATTCATTCACTGCGTATCAATCTTCAAATTAATAACAATACGATCGTCGCAGACAATGTCTTGTGTCATTCCTTTTCAAAGCTCCCCAAGCGACTCATTGTTCTCAATTAACTATCGATTAATCGAATGCAATTAGAGCGAGACAGTGTCTGCGATAAGACGAGAAGTAAAGGTAATTTGTTTTAAGGATGTGATGTATTGAATAGTAAGATCGCGATCTTGTTGGCTTGCCAGTAATGCTCGCGCTCTGATGTATCTATCTTTATTAAAGGATTTCCGCGCAGCATTACTGATACATGTGGCAAGATTACCAGAAACTATGGGTGCACTAATATTTATTGCAAGGCTATTAACGGTTTATAGGATAATATATTTTGTACAGTGTGCGCTAGAATTGCATCTTGCATAATGCTCCCATCTCATATTCAGCATCGGACGGAAAAACAACATCCGTTAATGGTGGACATTCCTTCTATTCAAATCAAAAGTATCGCTCAAACTTTTCTTTTTCTATCAGGGATGGAACGGAATACGTCTATAGAATAATTATTGTTTCCTTATACAATCATCTGACAGATTCCAAGTTGAGTACTCATGTGTCTTTTAGGCATCTAAAAGACAAATGAGTACTCAGTACTCTTACTACTCATATATAGTATTGACGACTTCAGCCATATTCTGTCACTTTCCATCAAGGTGTCATCGAGTTCGAACGCTAAGCTTTTTGGAAAAATCAAATTACCAAAAACTTTAACATTTAAAAATGTTGAAAAACATGTTGACGTCGGTACCATGATATTACAAAAGTACCTATTATCACAATATTGTGCGTATGGTACCGATTTTGACAAGTTATTTCACACTTTTTAGTGTTGAAGTCGGTTCAATTTTTTAGTCAAAAATGTTATTTCACATTTTTAGTAACCCTTGCTACTTATGGGATCGATTGTCATTCACCGTCAATTACGCTATCATCGAGATAGGCGAAACAATTATTGGAGTGTAACTGAAAAACCACTTGACCGTATTTGATGAAATTTAAATGGAACCACCTCGGAAGTATACTGTACCCAAGAAAATTATAATTAACTAATTCTGACTACTCCGTCAAAAGTTATGCGTGTGTTCACACATAAAAAATATATACGCGTCTATTTTGACGCGTCGCGTTTGAGAACCTCCTCCCTTTGGAAGTCGGTTGATAAAAACAAAAACGTGACCGTCTACAAATTCTCGCATAGTAACAGTAGTAGCTTGTTTTAATACCACATTCAAGCTCACTGTTCGTCAACTAATGAGGATCTGTTTTATAGTGAGTGAACATGTGAATAATCGATGAGCAGTAAAATTGTCCTCCCGGCTTACTCGTCTATGTATCCGGACTTAGTGACGTCGTTACTGTGTCTCCCTTTGAACCGTATTGTGTCTCATTGTACAAGATTTATTAGACGTGTTTATTGTTGCTGAGGAATTTATTATTTTAATTGAAATAACATTTTCGAATTAATTGTGAGATTGACATGCCATGATTATGATTGAAAATCAGTTCTTTCTTAGTTCAATAGAATGTGTTTCGTTGGCTTTTGTCTAAGTTTATCGTAACATTTTTGTCCGGTAGACTTTATGATAACTACAGCTTTTACTGTTCTTAAAATAAAAAAAGTTAATATTACCTACTGTGCTTAGTGGAAGTTACTAAAAACAAAGTGAAGATTGCCAAGCGGTGTGATAATAGAAATGTTAAAATCTAACAAAGAGAGACGCTTTAATTTCTCGTTTCGTAAGAAAAGTTCGACGACTGCGAACGTAAGTGCTAACATAAACATGTGAATGTTACAAAAACGTAAGTGCTAAAAGACATGTTAGCACACAAACAGAATCTTTGATCTTTCCAAGAATGGTATCGATGGCAAAGAGTAGGAGCGTGCGCCGCCTTTTACAGACAGTGTTTGCTATAAGCTTTTTGCATATACATTAACATTAAATCGGTACACATGTTAATGTGTAATTTATGTAAAAACAATTACTAATATAATTTTGTTTACCTAAGAGCATAAGAGTTAGGACGCTTCAACTGTTGACTTAATTAAGGTTGGAAATTTTGCAAATTTGTTCGTTTCGTCCCATAGTTCCCATAACTTTTCTACACTGAACGAATTTAATTGTTTGTAAAACTGTTTGTAATGGAAACCACTTTAAAAGTAGAAAATAATAATATTACTACTAAACCGATAAAACTATTTTGTCTATGGAAAGCTACATGATTCCGGCGTAACATGAGCTATATTTTATTATTATTGGAAATTTTATCCCGCAGTTTAAACGGGTTGGGACAAAGATGTTTATAAAGTGAAACGGAGTTCGCGGGTACAGCTAGTATGTTATAAAAAGTATACTTTTTGCTTAGATACGTAGGTATGCAGTTTGTTATATTTATTGTATGCAGGTTAGTATTGTGATTCTATGACAAACTTAAAATTAAACCTATTATCAGCCTGAAAACCTATTACAAAAATAACTTGAAACATAAACTTAACTTAAGTTTTGTGTGTTTAACCTTATTATTATAATTATACTTACGCAGTGGCGTTTACCTTGTCGTTATTAGTTGAATATAATGGTTAAGCTAACCTTACCGTGGTGACGATTTGGATGGGTGACCGCTAGTGGCATTGTCAACTGAGCTTACGGTACGTTATGAGGAAATATCAGAGATTACAGGGCCATTATTTTCTTTAACCAGTCAAACATGTAACGCGCTGCGTCGTGATATTTTCTTGGAATGGCGTAATTCCATACAATTTTACTTTTATTCCTTGAAGATACTGCAAAACTGCGCTACGTGCATGTATGGTCATAGCGAATAGGGCTGATTAATGGTAGTACGTCCTTGGAGTTTTCAAAGACAAATAGTAGTTACGATCTGTTTATTAAGCAAAAGAGGTACTTACTCGTATTTATTATTGTTCAATGAATATCATGCAATGCTTTCTATACAACAATAGCTAGGATCGAAGTCAGTGGAAATCAGTGGCAACACCCCTCGGGGAAAGAGGAGGCTATGTATATATAAACGTATATATGTAATATGTGGAAATATAAAAACACATATAGCGCCCTCAGTCATTTTGGCGTCTCTCATAAAACAAAGTATTTCCAGCTTTACTTAGAATCGATAAATTCTCATAAAGCTGCCCTTGTCCAATAAGTTTGCTCATTTGTCTGGAACGGGGCGGTGAAGTCATCGTCAAGAATGTTGGAGCCCCTTGTTACTTGTAGGGCTGCCACAAGAGTTGTAATCTATAACACTTGTTTACATTGTAAACAAAGTGTCATAAATTACAACTCTTACAAACTTTGTAATTTTAAAGAAATTATCCTCGGGCGGATTTCAGCGCCGTATATCTGTGTCGCTCAGCAGGCGTTAGAACTTCAAAAATCATATAATAAAAAATGTTGATTACAACTTGAGCACAGGACTTTTAGTCTTAAAGAAGTATACTACGAGTATATAATAATTAACATTATGTTTTAATTATAGGCTAAATAATAATTAAACAATTATATTTCGTTGCAAAATATAATTAGAACATACAACGTAAAAGTGCAATTTGAAAAATTTAATACTGACTTCCATTCTATTACTTTGGTAATAATCAGTTATTGGAGGGTAGCTCTAAAACTACTAAATCTTTTTTGATGAACTTTTTTGTTTGAGAGCACCAGCTTTCATAACAAAAAAGAATTTTGAGAATCGGTTCACCCTATCGAAAGTTCTGAGATACCAAACAAAAAAATACAGCCGAATTGAGTACCTCCTCCTTTTTTGGAAGTCGGTAGAAAATAGGTAATAATAACCCTACTGATTTGTTAGTATTAGTAGGGTGCCAGAACGGTAATATAATGTGGGCTTACAATGTAGGTAGTACAAGTAATGTACACAAACACTGTTGACACTTTAAAAGCTTATATGGATTGATTTATAACCAAAAAAAAGGTTTTGTTGCTAGCCTTGTTTTATTGTTTTAATGTTTTAGCTTAGTTAGCGCATGCTCTAAAAAATTAAACGCACAAATGTGTGTATTAAACATTCTTCTATTTTTCTATTTATTTTGTGACGAGAAGTTATGAATCACGCCTTAACTATCGGGGAAGAATCGTTTATAGAATCACAATTAGCTAGTTATATTTTTGGTCCCATAATAAGGGATGTGAATATTTTTATCTGATATGCGGCTTCTACGACATTTTTTTGGTAGGAATTCAGAAGCAAGAGAGCAAGAAGCTTAATGAGTTGTTTTTATGTTAGTTAATTTTTTTCTACCGACTTCCAAAAAGGAGGAGGTACCTACTCAATTCGACTGTATTTTTTTTTATGTTGGTTACCTCATAACTTTCGATAGGATAAACCGATTCTCAAAATTCTTTTTTGTTTGAAATCTGGTGATTCCCGTGTGGTCCAATGATGTTAATATAAAGTCAATCTCATTGGTGTGGTCCCATTTAAATTTCATCAAATTCAATCCGGTAGTTTTTGAGATACAATTCAATAACTGAATAGAATGGAAGTCGGTATTAAATTTTTCAAATTGTACTTGTCTCTTTTTCATTCATTAAGTTCTTTCAAGCCCAGAACTTAATATATCGTTTATTTTGTACTGATCGACAGCAATAAATTTCCATTGTTTCTTTGGTACAAGTAAATATTAGTAAAACAGTGTTCGTGACCTCATTCCGTTATTTGTTGTTGCATTAGGATTTTGATAAGGATATGTTTGTTCCTGCTATAATAGTTATTTGTTTGCACTTTCTAATAAACACTATGCATTGTTATATTCAAATACCAACAGCTTAGTTTTACCGTTGCAGGCGTACTTTCAAGGACTGATTCTGATAAAGGCAGTATATTATACAATTTCGTTTTTAGTATATCGACTTCTATTTAAATTCAATTTAAAATTGTAAGATCCATTTGTGTAAGTATCATCACAGTATCCCGCTAATAAGACAAATGAGTTTCGCACATAACGACAAAAAGGTTTAATGAATTCGAACTTTTTTCCGTGTAAAAATAATAAAATAATGAATATTTGTTAATTCCTTTCGTCTTTAGTAATACATCACTTTGCAAAGATTGATCCTTATAAACAATCCGGTGGTTCAATAATAGATAAAGGTTGTCAATTTATTTTAATCATTTGAGTCGGTTTACGTCAAAAGTCAAAAAGATTAAAAAGCACTAAATATGTAGTTATTGTTTTCTTATAAATCGAGGACATCACTCCATTTAAGACTTTTCACTAACTCTCGTGGTTTTGGACTTTCTTAAAAACCCTCTATATATATAACACCTATCTATAGTTATAGTTGTTAATATAAATGTGAATGTTTATTTGGGTTATTCTCACATCCCCATTGATTGTACGGATATTTGTTACTCACTCACACAAAAACGGCTGACAGGACTTGGATGAAATTTGGTAGGTAGATAGATGAGGTACTGGATTAACACATAGGATACTCTCATCGTTATCGTTCATCACCAGGCGGGTATAAAATCGCAGGGCACAGCTAGTGATGCATACGTTATTTTTTGTGTAGACCGCCAACCCTGTTGTCAATGGATTCGCGAGACATCAGTGACAGTTCACGGAACAGATCGCAGGCGCCGCCAAAGGTCATCCTGACTACAACTCCACTTATAAGTGCCGTTGAGTGAGATAAATATGAAAGCTTTTATACAAATTTGCGGAGCGGAAGAATGGAACTTTTGGAATGTCATGCATGAACAAGAGTCGATGTTAATACTATGACATTGAATGTCATAGGTTACTCCTTGTCTTATTGTTATTGTTCTTATCATTTTCATTGTTTTAGGTATTAAATTTTGGAACCTAAGTATCCTGTAAAAGTATCTCGAAATCAAACTACCTAGGTCCCGTACCCTGTACCCTTCGGTACCCTATGACTTTTGTATCATTTTTTTTTTTTTTAAGCTTTACCTACTCCACAGACTCCAGGGTCCGTGCCTTTTTTCAACTTTTGGGATTTTAAAAACTTACGATACATTTTTTACATTCAACAAATATACATACATGGGGAACATATTAAACTAACTAACTATTTACTATATTATATACTAAATTTTTTAACTAATACATATAACTAAATTTTATTATTACTATTAAGATTATTCTGAGTTGGTGTAAGCATTCACAGCAGACCAGTGTCCGCAAACAGCACCCGTTCACGAGTTGACGCATGTGCCAGCCATCGCCTTCCTCAACCATTTCTGATGGAAGATGGCGACCCGCCACACACGCCACCGCTTGCCAACACATTTCCGTGAGCATGTCTGCTCTGAATGCCCACACCATCTCTTTATCAGTTACAGTTTTTATGAGAACTTAACGCTAGTTACATGTTATTGTGAGCCCACATTGCCCACATTGCGCTGAAGCAGGGCCTTTTGTATCTTTCGAACCTTTAGTCAGCCGGTAGACATTTCCACAGAATTATAAGTCTTTATCATGGTTGTAAAGTATGGAAATATTCACAAACTAGACAGTAACCATATACCTATATTTTAAGTTATATGATTATTAACGGGATATTTACCGTGGTAAGGTTGTGGAATGAGCTCCCGATATTTCGGCGCAGTTACATGCACCATGTTCACGGGAAGACATCGGGAGCTCATTCCACAACCTTACCAAGGTAAATATCCCGTTAATAATCATATAACTTTAGTGAACAACCGTGATAGTTTAAAACAGTGTTTTACCTATATTTTGTTTGAGTTTCCGATATTTCACGTTTACAAGCGCCTTGATCTCGGATGAACTGAGGATTTGCGGGTGGGTGAATTATCGGAATTTCAAACAAACTATGCATTGTAACTATCCCGTTCATAATGTGAAATGTTTTACAGAATTGTTGGCAAGACACTATTAGCGGAGCCCAAAAAAAGTAATATACAACAGTCAAACTTTGTGTGATTATAGTAGGTACCTATACAATTTAAATATCTTTCTAGTTTATAAAATAATCGTGTCAAAGTGTTATTATAAAATGTGTGTGTATGTTCAGTAGGTCTGAGAATATGACAGGCCTGTTGGTCTAGTGGTTAGTGACCCTGACTGCTATGCCGGAGGTCGTGGGTTCGATTCCCACCCAGGACAAATGTTTGTGTAATGAGCACGATCATTTGTTCTGTGTCTGGGTGTAATTTATCTATAATATTTATGTATTTAGAAATATATAAGTATGTTTATAAGTTGTCTAGTACCCATATAACACAAGCTCTGCTTAGCTTGGGACTAGATGGCGTTGTGTGATAGTTGTGGAATATTTATTTATTTATTTATTTATTTATGTCGTAAATCACTTTTCTTCATCATCATCATCGTAATCATCCATCACCACGCTGTCGAAACCGCGGAGTGCAACTACGTAGTTATAAAATAAAAGCTAATAGAAATAGAAAAAATAAAGTGTAGAATGATAAATTTGAATTGTTTTAAATTCAAGTAATAATTGTTTGAAATTGCGTCATCACTTCACTATCACTACATATATAAAACAAAGTCGCTGTCTGTCCGTCACTATGTATGCTTAAATGTTCAAAACTACGCAACGGATTTTGAAGCACGTTTTTAAAATAGATAGAGTGATTCAAGAGGAAGGTTTATATGTATGATACATGCATAATATTATAGAGAAACACTGATGAATTTACAGGTTTCTAATGTGATGTCGTAAATAAGCCCTTTTTTGCGCTTACATTGCAAACGCTGACTGAACCCCATGAGATAAATCAAAATAATGTACTAAGTTATTGTACACTCTAAAAAGGTCAACAAAAAAGTCCGCGATGGTATATGTCTATCTCTTAAGGATAACCCACAATAACCATTTTGTATTCTTTACATTTTACGTGAAAAAATGGCTTATTTAGGAAGTTATTTTAAGCAATACAGCATTAATCTCGATGTTCCAAAACTGCACTTCCACCACTACACTAAGACTAAGCGAGCGAAGCCGCTGGCGGGTCAGCTAGTTTAAAATAGTTCAATGCTTGCTGGGATGATATTGCTGGGTAGTTGGTAGCAAAAAGGAGAAGAACCAAAACTCAGTTTAAGTGACGATATCAAAACCGACTTTACTTACGTAATTATCCGAAGACCTAAGTTCCTAGGCTTCGTAGGCGTAGGTTCAGTGATTTAGGTTGATAATATGATTTTTACGACATAATATCGAATAAGTACCTCATATGTCTATATCATCATCATCATCATCATCATCATCTCAGCCGTAGGACGTCCACTGCTGAACATAGGCCGCTTCCAACCGGTCCTTTTGGAAAATCATGGGGGAGGCCTATGTCTATATATTATTACTTTTTAAAGCACTAACGCCTGCTTAAGCGATCTCAAACATTGTAATTTATAGAAATCGAATCCTCGAATCCCGTCCGAGGATGGAATTATTCTCTCTATAAATTTCAATATATGTCTATATGTTATACATATAGGATAACTTGGCGTATTGCAACATTGAGCCTTAATAACACTTTCTTCTACACACGTGCTTTTACTGAGCCATAAACACCGGTCGCTATATATAACCTGATACTGCGGAATACTTAGAATCAACATAATTAGAACACGTCGGCAAGACCGCTAACCACTACCATTCCGTACTTAATTGCAAATTACATGTCAATTATCTTCACTTCGCATAAATAGCAGTCAATGCTGTTCCATGAGGTTTTTTTCTGACCGTCCGTTTCCTCGACGTCAACATATTGGCCGTCCCTTTAAGGAAGGAAATCTGCGGCTTCCTCGTTTCGTTTACAATTTAAAGCGCGATTGTATTGTCTGGAGTTGTGATGTGGAAACAGTACCTTAGCTTAAAAGCAATACTCGTAGTACTCGTCAGAAGAAATTTTAAGTTTACTATCGCTGTGTTGTTTGTATTTGTCTTCAATTTTAATGTTTGAAAAACCCTTTAAACTCTCATACCACAGCACTAGGATTTTCTGTTCATGTAAGGAATCATCATAATCCACCACCACGCGAGTGAAACCGCGGAGCGCAGCTAGTTGTTAATAATTGAATGGTACGGTACCTACACATTTTTTTCGGCACCCTAAAGAAAGCGTTTTAAATTCTACTCACTACTTATTGAGTTATTGTAATGCACCCGCTTGTGTACTTTTCATTACCGTCTTTACGATTGTATTACCTGCTGAGATCATGTTCTCTCTTGACAAATATATATTCATGGAAACAAAAAACACTTGACAGTTTAATGTAAGCGGAATTTAAACGATTCCGTTTTTACCCGAGGCTATTTACATATTTTTATTGCTTCATTATATTCATCAGTATTTTATTGTGTATGAGAAAGATGGATGTCTGAATGGAAAGTTGATGGACTCGAAATTTTGGAAGAACTGGTACAAAGAACGCTATGTTGTTTTGTAATGTTGCTATTATTTCTTATGCTATTAAGTATTTCTAAATAATGCTTCTTTCGGTTGGATAGTGCTGTCAATAAAGCTGTTCAATAGATGTCGCTCCGTCCCCGTAAGACGGTTAAAGTCAGATAGAGAGTTAAAATTCGATGCTCGGGCCCGAACCTCGGTGGCTTAGTTGGTCAATGGCGTCTGACACGGAGAGTCAGAAGACGCGGGTTCGAATCCCGTCCGAGGATGTGAATATTGCTCTATAAATTTCAATGTTTGAGATCGCTAAAGCAGGCGTTAGTGCTTTAAAAAGTAATACTACAAAAATTTCTTATGCTATTATATTAACCTTGTATTTAATTTACGCTAAACCGATATCAGATTATGTACTGTGACTCAATGACTGACTTTGCCAAACAATCGAATGTATCACTTAACATAATCTTTCATATATTGTTCCAAAATTAGGCCATATTCCTTTTATCGTTATTTCGCTCGCATTGGAGCTTACCTTGCAGTTCTCCATTGATGAACAAGGTTGAGCCATGTTAAGCTGCCAGTCCCGGTTATTTTGTCTGAATGCAGTAGTCGCTAAGCAGCTATTGCCAGATGCATTCGTGCTGCATGAAATCTTCTACACTGGCTGGTCACTAGCCGCACTGAACTATAGCATGATGTAACACCACACCCTCGGCAGAAAACCCCACTGCAAAAGTGGGAGCATTATGCGTTGATTTCTGTGTATGCTTTACATCATGCTTATATTACATTCTTCTGAATACTTTCTTTAATATTTCAGAATGACGAACCGCCCGAGATCACGTACTGCGTGGTGGGCGGGGAAGGAGGCCTGGCGCTGCAGGCCGTCACCCCCACGCACCCGATGCCGCCCCCGCATGAGCTCGACGCCAAATTTGCTGAGCTGGTGGTGAGTACCACAACGATCATTTATTCTACCTTAGGGCCTTACCTGGTCAGCTCAGGTTTAACTCATAAACGTTTTGTTGTCCACATAGTCGTGTACTCCTATGGTTAATTATACTATACTCGTAATTAAGGACTTCTTAAATGGAAAATAAGCTCGATTTCTTGCAAAGGTTATGCAAAAAATAATTGTGAATACTTTTGCAGACTACGTTTTTTTTAGATCTTATTAGGAAGCGCAGGTTAATATAGCATCCTAAAATACTGCAGACTTTCCACATACGTTCAAAACATATTTCTTATGCGTGATTTTTAAGTAAAGGCGACGGGGACGGTCTGCATAGAACCTAATTTGTCAAAAAGTCAAATAGGTTTTAACACAGCTTGTCGTTATTGTTTTAAGTTTATATTTACAAGCGCACAAATTGCTGTCTATCGCCGTAATCGCTTATGGTGTGTAGGAGCAGTCAAAATTATACATTTTCACTCCCCACTTACGTTAATACCAGCGCATTGTTACCTCATCAGTTACAGCGACGGCAAACAATAACATTTTTAATTTATTTTAACACTCAAAAGAATGTTAATGACAGAATTTATCTCTCGTAACGTTACTATGGAGAGCTTTCATAATATACCGTGATCTCGTTCAAGATGGAAGCGTTCCCATCATTCTGTGCCTAAGATTGCCATTCTGTCGTCATTGTCAGACGAGTGCTACATTAACTTACGCAATAACTATCACTGGCATTATCTCAGGCAGTTCACTGAACTCCCTAAGATTTTCTTGCCAAGCCTGGAGAATGCATGAAAGGCATATTTCATAATAATGTACGTATCTAATATCTATCATCATTATTGGTGGCCTCGATTCCATGCGATTACACTGGGAAGTGCCTGTCGAAATACGCAGGACGAATATTTAATGATTCTTCAATTTATGCATTACATTTGCATATAGGTTTGAAAATTACGTATTTTCTACCCACTTCCAAAAAAAGGAGGAGGTACGCAATTAGACTGTATTATTTTTTTATGTTTGTTACCTACCTCATAACTTTAGAAACCGATTCTTAAAATTATTTTTTGTTTGAAAGCTGGTGCTTCTCGTGTGGTCCCGTTTATCGTATAATTAATTTCATCAAATTCGGTCCAGTAGTTTTTGAGATACTCTCCAATAACTATATACTGCAGTAACAGAGTGGAAGTCGATATTAAATTTTTCAAATCGCATTGTGTGTATATTAAATCTTTGGATCAATTCTCAATTAATAAGATAAAAATTATTCGTGCAGCATTTCTATTGAACCCAATAATATATGTTGTTTTACTACATAAGTGAAAGTGATGAGTTAGTAGTTGATGATTGATTAGTTCTATTTAGGATACGTTATTGTATTCTTTGATTTAGGCATGAAAGTGTCACTTGTGGTTTTGCTTGTTTCTTGTACTAATGGAAGAGGTAATTAAGTAACTAAATCACGTGCCGAAAAGCGCCCGACGTTACAGTACGCGATTTTCTGCAAAACACTGTGTTGTCACACTGTGTGGTGACACGGCCTTTTGCCCGAGGTATAGTTATAAAGACTTCAATGCACTCGCAGTAATCATATGCAATAAAGATATTTGAATTTGAATTTAATCAGGACTTAGTAAGTAGTAAGTACGCGTATCAGCTTTTCTTCAATTCCACAGGGAAGTCATATTAGACCCGTTTCCTTTCCTTCGGTTGCCACACAAGTATAAAGCGTCTTGTTCTTTAGAAATATTATCTCGCTCCTTGTGTCCGTTAAACTTTAATAGAACGATAATGGTTTCCTATAAAATAGCCTATAAATCACCGTCTGTAGGTGTTGTTGAGACAGATGAGACGCCTACGAACATCTAGATTATTGGACTACTTTCACAATACGATTGGTGTTGCTTACTTGTTATACGAATGCAAAGGATCCCACCTCGATTGTTTGATCTATATGGTTCATAAATCAGTAACAATATTAATAATTCGTTATCATCTGTAATCAGTAACAAAATTATAAATGAGCAATTATTTTTTGCATTAAACTGTGAAGCGATTTCGATGAAACAGTGGAAAAGGATAGAGTGTAGCTCGGAGCAGTACTTTAGGTCCCGTTTTTAATTTATTCTGGAAAAAAAAATCATTTTCAAATTTTGTCATCAAAGAATCTATTAAATCTATGAAAGCCGAGAATTTTCATCAGTATGTGCGTTGGGATGTCATTGATGATGCGTTATCATGAAATATGATTTCTTGACTTCTCGAACACTGTGGGTGGAGTAATCCGCCGCGATATTTCTGGTGCCGAATATTTTGTCTCGAGCTTGCATTCTATTTTCTCCACATAAATTGTACTTTAGCTGCGATGTTCTTCACAATGATAATGTTTTTGCTTTTGTTTTTATAGGTGTTGCAATGATTTCTAATACAATCCAGCCATATCAAATACCACAAACCCGTAGGTGGGGATTTCAATTGATTTACTGCCTGTATATAGCCTCAGTGCTTCGTAAATTGCCTCGTATTTGTTAGACATGGTTCAACGTTTACCGTGCCTTTATCAAGTTTGCAATACATGTTAGTTTATTTGCCTGTATCTGAAAACTTGTTTCGACTCTTCATTAATTCTCATGCAGGCTAGGTAGATAATTATATGCGCTCACAGTAGAGCTTGCCTTGATCTCAACTGATCAACATGTAATCCTTACTACGGTCAGGACGTGGATGTGACCGTGACCACGAGCGGTATTTTCACCGTAGCGCCTAGCGTTTGATGATAAAAATTCGACAGGCTATGACAGGCCACTAAACTATTCACCGAGCTGTACTGGACCCGCGTGGTGAATTATTAGCCTTATACTCTCGTGTCTTTGAAAGGAATCGATTCCCAACAGTGGAAACACAATGTACCACTTTACTTTTTACTCTTGTTTGTATAGCCGAAATAATAAAAGGTGACAATACACCTATCATCGTCACGTTGTTAACTTTTTAATGTACTTAATCTATTAGGTTGACATATTATTTAGTAGATGTATTTCCAAACATAATAAACTTTTAGCATGAATGAACAATAAATTAAAACTCACTACCTTTACTCAAATTAAGTACGTGCCCAGAAGGCGTTTTAAGTTAATTTAATGTAGCGATCGCTTAATCGTATTTGCTATCGACTTCGCTCGATTAAGCCATTAAATTATCAGTTAATAAAAAATCAAACTGATCGTCGAATACTTTATTTAATTATTCCATTTTATCGTTCAATATAACCCAGCGGTAACATAAACGAAATTTCACTTAATCCAATTGAAACCGGTTGGTTCACTTGTGGATGTTAATGTAAGTATATTACTTTGTACATATTACTATAATTGCAAAGCTTTTTCATTTGCACAAATTAGCGGTTAAAAAAAGTTGAGAGTAAAACGGAAGTAAAAGTTCTTTGCGCTTGATTCTGTGAACCACGGAAAATTATAAGTACTGGGTAAGATGTTTTCGAAGCAGCTAATAAACTTTAATTGTTACTCGTAGTATGTAAAACATCAATTACTTTAACAGTTTTATGTTGCAAATACCAGGGCTTCATAATAGCATCAGCGAAAAAGTTCTGTGTAAATGAATAATACTAAAACATACAAACTGTACTTTCGTCCAGTTTGTACGTTTTGATGTGATGCGATGCAATATTCACTTTCACAAAGCATCTCAGATGACAGATTGGTACCTCAGCTGATAAAAATGGCCCCAGCTCAGGATGACAATCATTACTGCGTCTACTGACCAGACGGCTGATAAGATTAGAATGGAAGGAGGCCGTGCAAAGTTTATTGCCTTCAATATCTGCACCTCTTTCGTAGATATACGATGTACAATATACATAGGAATTGTAGTTTAATATTTTTCAAGGTGAGCTGTTTTGTGAAGTAGTCTTCTTTATCGCGTTTTTATATTGTAACTAGCGACTTCCCGCGACTTTGTTCGCGTAGTACACGCCTTGGGGCTTGCTACGACCTCTCATTTTTTCTTGCTTTTTTCATAAGAACCTTCTCTTGACTTGATAGTTAACAAAACAAACAAAAAATTTTACGAAATTGTTTCACCCGTTCACGCGTGATGCGATAACCAAGAGAAATAGAGATTCATTTTTATTTAAATAGATGATAATATTGTATAACCTAATGATTACCACTCTCCTCGATTTATATGTGCTTATGTGCTCCGTAGTACGTTCTTAACTTCGTTTAAAATAGTTAATTATAAAATGCCCATTGTTTCATAATATGATAATATATTGCATAATAATCCATCTTTATATCCGCTGTTAAATTCTTCTAAGTACAAAATATTCTGCGCCTTATAAAGATTTATCATAAGTAAATTCTAATTAAATTGTGTGCCAAAAACAGATTCATTGAATACCATAATCACGTCTCGAGTTATTCTATCCATACTTATTGACTTATCACCGAGAGACGCCATTTGTGGTCAACAGCCTTCAAGTGATTTTATATCCATTTCGATTTCCATTTCCTATACTTGTTTTGGTCGTGTTCAAATCAACAATGTCATCTGGTCTATCCGTACACGTCTTACAGCGATGATAACTTTTTCTCACGTATCTGAGTCAGCAGTCATTGAAACGATTGGCCACTACACAAAACTGACCATACGCACTTTCTCCTGACCTCTGCTTGTACTTGCACCATGATTGGCATCACCTCATACATGTGCCAGCCATACATGAGTATATGATGTCTGGTTAACGTAGTACCTTACCTCATTATATTTAACTTGATTTTATCTCATAAGATGGAACACTTTGTCAGAAAATATATTTTGAAACGGTTCTGCGCATACATATGTGATATGCAGTTGTAAATTTAGTTCAGCGGTGCTTTGTTTATACATAGCTCTATCTTTATGCTTGAGGTATTTTCATTTACTTACCAAATTGTTAAAGTTGCTGTCATTGTTTTGTTACCGATTACCTCAGTCTTCACTTAAATGTTTGATGCGTAAACATCGATGCTGATGACCCTGGTCACTTTTCAAACAAAGATCCAGCCGTCGTATTTACATTCGACTTTGAATGCCGATCTATAAACAGGTTTACATTATTTTCTAGCGCATTATCGAGTAGTTATCGTGAATTAATTCCTGAACAACCTTCGCCGAGTCACGAGAGATCACGATCCTTTTGTCACGCTGTATCTAGAAATCTAGAATTATAGTTCAAGTAGTGGGCAATTAGCCAATTACTCCGGCCCACGTCCTAAACCTGTCCTAGGTCTGCCTGTGACCGTTGCAAGTACTTTAAGCTGAAGTTTTTGTATATCACTAGACACTCGTAACATTTTAAGTCTAATTTGTTCTGTGACATGCTACAGTGTCCTTTTAACTCAGTTTTTTGATCTTTATTAAAGCTTTGCACGAGTTTAATCATCACCTCTTTCTCTTCTCCTCTTCTAATTTGTTTTATTGTTCGATTCATCAAATATCTTTCCCTTCACAACCGTAGTATATACGAACTTACTAATTTCAGTATTCATACGTATAAAAGTAGTAAAGTTTTAATCCCCTAAGGTTTCAAACACTGTAGGTGTCAAATTCGGTGGCAGCTTGGTAGGTAATATGCGGGTGGCACTTGGTAGTCGTGTGTCGTGGTTAATCAGCGCACGAGCCTTTGCGCCTGTCAGTTATTCTGTCAAATTAACACGTTCAATTTCTTAGTATTCTATTAATGTTGCATATCATTGGTACATATACAAAATTAAATTTTACTTTAATTTTTGGGAAATATTTTTGTACCAACGATGAACCTACCGTGATCTTATAGCTTTGTGTCTTGTGTCTATAAAGTTTTTATTTGGTTATGGTGTCTTTTCCTATCTTTATCCTTTTTTTATTGGTTCATTTATCCTGATTGCCAATCTGTAGTTGTGTCCTTTCTGAGCCATCATTGGGTAAAATAATGTTGTGTTTTATTTATTTATTTTATTTCAGTTACTTTCGCGCTTTTTCGGTCTTTTTCATAGCGCTGTAGTTTTCGTTATGTGGTCTTCCAGCTTTCTCATGGCCTTATTCTCTATGGTATTTGGCTAGAAAGTTACTCATAATACAAAATGCACCACCTGAATATTATCTACAACAACCTTTACTTTGTTGGGTTGTTGCTTCTGCCCTAAGCAGCCAGTTGCAGTTTCAAATTAATTTAAAAAATAAAAATAAAACACAAACAGCAAAAACATTCACTTCACAGTTAAAATAGTCGACTTCTTATATCTTTGACAAATATATAAACTTTCTTTTAATAGGAAACTAATGATGTTTATCGCATTTCTAGTTTATTCGTCTGACTTGTAATTTTATCGAGACGTGTGTGTAATCGTTTCCATTCGAAGCTCATTTTGCGCCTGCCGCGCCTTGTTGGAGGTGCGAGGCAATCCGAAAGGTTATGGATATGGAAATCAGCTCTCACCACTCACCACTCACCGTCTTGTTCCCTGCGTACTCTACCAAACTGTCAGTATACAATATCGGACACTTTTACCACATCTTATATAGGTATATACGAATACATGAACCATTAAAGTTAAATGGTAGAGAAGAAAGGCAAAAACCATTAAAATTTTTCCTTAGTGAATATAACAATTCTGCCTGTCATCATGTAATGTCAAATTTACTATGAGATAGGCAAACTTGGTATAGGCTAAGTACTTAGACCGCGCGGCCCCAAGTAAGTTGAACGTCATCGCGATAAATAAGCATATAATAAAAGTGGGAAGAGGCGGTGGGTGGGGGCGGTTGAATTCGCTTGCCGGCGATTATTACGTGAGTGCTGGCAGAGTGGTCGGGATTGGGAAGACGTTCTACCACAGATTACTGAATAAGGTTCTACTTACAGATATATACTTACTTTGGTATAGGTACTAAAACTGGCCAATTGCAAATTGGGCTCGCCCGGGCGCCCGGCTCGGGTTCCGTATATTTTAAAAAAGCATATATATATGTATATACATATAAACATTATTGCATAAACTAAAGATAAACTAGGGTAAAATACAAACTTAACTTTGCCTTCCAATCCCTAGAGATGATTATTCCACGTAAAAAAGTACCTATCAGATATGTTAGGTAATGTGTCAGTATGATTTAATTTAGCTTTAAATCATGGTTGTTCTGTAATATTTTTAAAAATTACGTCTGTCTCAATCTTTCTACCAATTAGGGTTTTTCCTTTAAAAAACCCGAAATTATTTGTTGCGCACTCATATTATAGACTTACCCTGGCCTACATCCAATGTCCCGCTACTTTTAACAGGTCGCCTGTCCACCTGGTCGGTGGACGAGGTACGCTGCGCTTTCCAGTACGTGGTTTCAACTCCAGAACTATCCGACCCGATCGGCCATTCTTTCTGCATGCTATGTATACTGCCCACTGCCACTTCAACGGCATTCTGGGATATGTCAGTACTTTCGTTCGTCTACGGATCTTCGATTAGAACCATTTGATATAATAATTATTTTTAAGACCGGCTAGAACTCGCGTGATAGTTAAGACAAGTCACTGTGACTCCCAGACAAAGAAGTTCAAATAAGGACCTGGCCGAAGGAAATGTTCCAGTAAATGTCAGGCGAGCACAAGCCAGTTCTAAAAGAATATTATGGACTGGCGATAGTTTCAACCGACGTCCAAAAAAAAGGAGAGGTTCTCAAGTCGACGCGTATATTATTTTATTTTTTATGTATGATCACGCATAACTTTTTATAAAGTAGTCCGATTTTAATAATTCGTTTTTTGTTTGGTAGGTAGAGTATTCTTCCGAGGTGGTCCCATTTAAATTTAATCACATTCGGTCAAGCGGTTTTTAATTTAGGGGTGTTCAAAAAATGCTAAAAAAACATCACGTGATTAATGGACGGCCCCTTAGGTACAATCCAATAACTGAAAAGTGTTTCACCTATTTTGATGATATCCTTATTGACGGTAAAAGACAATCGAATCCGTAAGTAGCAAGGGTCACTAAAAGGTGTAAAAAATATTTTACCAAAAAAACATACTTTTTAATGTTGAATTCGGTTCCATTTTTTGGCAAAAATAATTCCTTGTTCAAATTACTTTATCATAATTTCGTATCATACGTAGCTATCAGTAATAATGATATACATTACACAAAATTTACCATTACTACTATAGGTATTTTTATCGTAACTTTTATCACTGTTTCTTACTGCCCACTCGGAGCTGCGGCGACAGGTGGCGGTGCAGGCGCACCCTTCCCCTCTTTTATTCGAATCGGAAAACGTATTCATTTGTACGTATCTAGGAGATAACTTCGCGCTTTCCATCGCCCGCCCCGATATTGAATCATTCGCCGATTTGTACCTATTCATTCAAGACTTGTTGAGAGAGTAGAATATCTATTAAGTAGAGCAGAAATTCAATTGGAAATCGAACAGTACCTTGCTTATAGTAGGTACTGGTTAAATTTTTAAGTAAGGAACCTATGTAAGGAACATTTTCTCTCTAAAATTGCAATGTTTGACAATCGCTAAGCAGGCGTTATGCTTTAAAAATCACATTAAACAAATGAGGAACGTAAAGTCAAATACAAAGTAATATAAATTGAGATCATTATGTATTTTAGGTAGTTTTCTCAAAGTTTCTCATCCAATTTATTGGGTGTTTTCATGGAAACCCTTTTATGGATCGTCTATAAAACGTTTTAGTAGCTTTATGAAGTTACTCGTACGACTTAGATGCGGCAAATAACATAATAGTCTGAATTAGCTAATAAAATAAACGATTCCCAAGAATTACTGTCAACTGACCGGCTCTGGTTCTCATTGACCGAGTTTTGCTAAGCGTCAGTAGAACTAACAGTAATAGTCGTGGAAGCAAAACGACAAATTATACATATTTGTTATGCTTTAGAATGTGTTAATGGGCTTATTAGGGCTTACAGATGGTTGATAGCGGGTTATGAATGTCTTTAAATTAATGGGACTTGCGTATTTTACTTGGGATTAGTCTTCGAAGTTAAAAAGGTTTGATGCAAAGCTTTGGGCTTTTTAAAGTTTTTTTATAGTATCGGGGAGATTTGCTAAGATTGTATGGGCTCTTGAAGATTGTATTTATTAAGTCTTGTAGATGTTAGAGTCTAAAAATAATGTAGGCTTACAGATTTTGCTTATTCAAGTATAAACTAAAATTAGTAGCAAAGAACCTCATCGCAAATTCATCTCACATTCACGAGATTATTTCTATTTAGTTATTATATGAGAACAGTAAATGTAACTTAGGTACATAATTAATTCGTATGATGGTTGTGTAATGTAAATAGTACATTTTTTTTTAATTGTAAATATTTGTTTAATTTTGTCATGTGACGAAACGGGTGTATTGTGCACCTGTAAGCAACATGCTTATCCATGACATGTTCAGTGCTATCCAGAGATATGTGTGTTTTACCACAACGTTCTAGCACTGCGCTCCTAACACCTTGTACGGTAATGTCAAATGCTTCAGTGTCCATCAAACTCTAACATAGAAAAGATTGCACGCGAACTTATCTATACTTAACGATAGAATATGTTGCACTCCGTTGGTATTAACTAAGGCAGTATCTTGCACTAGAAGTCCAGTAACCTACAGCACAAAGAAAATTCTTTAACTTCATTTTCTCTTGCATGTAGTCGGATCATGAATGCTTTGTCCTCTTAGATGATTACCTGTTTTAATTCACCTAAGCGCACAGGTGAATAAGAAGGTTGAAGGTCTACTAATTAGAATACTTTATTCAACTAGGTGAACAGGTGAAATAGGGCGGGTGAACTAAGCCATCTAGATTTGACATTGATTGTCAAATTAATAATGATCAATAGATTAGTATAATAGATAGGTATAGATACATTATTCTACGACCTGGATTCGCAATAGGGACTAGCTAGAGACAATCAATGTATAGGTACAAGACCCCAGTGTGAGATAAGTAATAGATAAACCAGCGAGTGTTATGTTTTCCTCTGCGGTTAATTATTTTGTTTTTGGTTTACTGTATAAAATCTAGATGCCGTAGATTTAGTTCACCCGCCCTATTTCACCTGTGCACCTAGTTGAATAAAGTATTCTAATTAGTAGACTTAATTCACCTTTACGCTTAGGTGAATTAAGTATACAAGTAATCATCTAACAGGACAAAGCATTCATGATCCGACTTCATCTTTGTGTTGGTGCATAGGTTGCATTCACTTTCAAAGAAATATAAAGGTCATCTAGTATTCATTATTGCATGTAGGTATACAAGTTAAGCGATGTGATCGTTTGTTCTTCGGCATTAGGTAGTTTCATTAAAAAGTGATTCTTATATATACAACTTATTGTAGCAGTGAAGTAACTCTACCCTATAGATGGCAATACACTCGCCAACTCCTTTTTAATTATTAGATTACATACATGACACCAAATATATACTAAAGTTATATGATTATTAACGGGATATTTACCGTGGTAAGGTTGTGGAATGAGCTCCCGATATTTCGGCGCAGTTACATGCACCATGTTCACGGGAAGACTCTCAGAAGAACTCAGTCTTCCCGTGAACATGGTGCATGTAACTGCGCCGAAATATCGGGAGCTCATTCCACAACCTTACCACGGTAAATATCCCGTTAATAATCATATAACTTTAGAGAACAACCGTGATAGTTTAAAACAAATATATACTAACTAGCATATTTTCAAGAAATATTAGTGTTCCTTAAAACTTGTCATAAAAATGCTGGCTGAACCCCTAGGAACAATACTTATTACCTATTCAATACATAATACAGTTTTTTTTAAATTAGGCAGAATAATTCAACGGTCTCGAGACAAACGAGAGATGAACATGAGATTGGAGAATCATATCTTGTCCGAGTCTTACGTCAGCTCTAGTGTCTGTAAGGCGCTTTGCCTCCTTAAGCAATGCGACAGTAACGTGATTATCCTGTGGCATGTAGCTGACTCTGGCACGACATTCGATGGACCCACCAGAGTGACATGCCAGAAACATGTTGGAGTACAACTATGTCGTCCTTTGATGAAGATCATGACATTTATTTACAAATTTTAAATAGGTATTCTAAATGGACGAAGACGTTTCTGGTGGCACATATACCATTATGAAGGAATAAAATAGATCATCATCATCATCATCATCAGCCTGTAGCAGTCCACTGCTGGACATATGCCTCTCCAATTGCACGCCACTTAGGTCTATCTTGGGATAAAATAGATGTCCTCATACATTTAAGACATTTTATGAATGAAAATAGAAACGTATTTATTGATACCTTATTTACTTGAACAGTAGACCAGATTTAAAGAACCAAGAATTATTGAATAAAGGAGAATGGTCATCTGGGTACCCACATCTGGGTACCCACAGAGAATGAAAACCAAGGAGAATGAAACTATGTCAAATTTATTTATTATTAGTAGATACAAATAATTCATATATTTATATTTAATTAGCAGTTGGGAATAATGAGAAAACCTAAATGTAAAACAATAAAATTAATACTCAGAAGATGCTTGTGGGCAATAAAGAAACGCTATTCAGTTCATAGACTATACAACTTTCTTGATACTACGTATATTCTGCCAAGAGTGTGACATGTAACATGACAAAGTAACACCAATAGTTATTCCTTTGTTGTTGGATTCGTACGTGTTGTACATTTGCCATTTCTCAAGTAAGTTTTATCATGTTATCACATAAAATATAAGTAGTTGCATCCATATCTACGATAACGATACCTAATGCCAAGCACCCGTTTCTCTATTACGATACATTTCTTTTGAAAAACCCAGTCAGATACGAGTATTTTAAGCTAACGAATTCTGCCTATCTAAACTAACCTAGAAAAAATATAAATGCTAATAACTTTAAACCCCAACTTAAAAAAATATGGTCCAATTTTATAATATCTTAGTCTTACTAAGGATTACTGGTTTTGCATGGTTTCCTTTCACGTGGGTCCGTCTATGTAGGGTACCCAAAACATAAAAAGGTTTGCCATTCTTCTTTGATAATAAATGGTAGATATTGCTTCTTTTACTTTATCTTATACTTTTTTAGGGTGTAATTTATCTATAATATGTATGTATTTAGAAATATATAAGTATGTTTATCAGTTGTCTAGTACCCATAACACAAGCTCTGCTTAGCTTGGGACTAGATGGCGTTGTGTGATAGTTGTGGAATATTTATTTATTATTTATTATTTATTTATTTACTAACAAGTCACTACAAGTTTCGTATCACGCGTCACTTCATCGCGTTACTAGTAGCAAACTGAGTAGCACGTCGGGGTCGTAGGGTCGTTTCACGCAGCGTGACGCTTTTTTTTTATTTAATCGTATGGCATTCTTACAATCGTTCACAATAAATTAAAATTAAAATTAAAATCAAAATTATAAAGTTATTCTATCCTTTAATTGCTGAATCCATGGGATAGCGTCGTTTTCGAGAGAGAACAGGTCTGTTGGGCAGCCGTTGTACCTTGTGAGTGGGCAGTCTCTAGCTATATGCTCAACATCCTGGACAGCAGCTCCACACGCACACTCCGGAGATTCCCTCCACCCACACATTGACATGAAGGCATTGCATCGCCCGCATCTAGTTCGTACCCTATTCAGTTGGCACCATTCCCTTCTTGGGAGCGCAAAACCAGCAGGTTTAAGTGTAGGGTTGATGGTAACTCCCATGCTATCAGGGGGTTTTGCGTTCCATTCCTGCAACCACTCAGCAGATGTGTTAAATCCGCCGGACACGAGTTCACATGCGGTCTAGCGTGACGCTACTCCATACGATTGCTTTGGATGTTGGTGCTAGTAGCAGGTTACATGTCAGATCACTTGCCAGATCACGTTGCTTAGGTGGGCATAACGCCTTAAATTGAATCTAAACATATTATATACTAAGTTTAAAACGTTGTAAATAAATATTGAACCTCTATTTATCTCCTACCATTGTATGGAACCTCTGTATATACAGAACATCTGGACAAGGATGAATGAATGCATCCCATATACAATGAAAATATACCGAGTCACACGGTTCAAGTTTCTTGAACTTGTCAGCTTGTCACCGGTAGAGGATATCGGCACTCAGTGAGATTTGACTAATTATGATGTTCCATGTTGTCGCTCGTTTGTTATCTCTCGTGTTTGTGACAGAGTGAAAGTTGTGCATGTGTAACTTATCACGTAGGAACGTTACTTAGTAATAATTTCATCACTCATGCTTGAAAGGTAGGTACTGTTTGATTCGAAATACAGGAGATAAATTCGATTCAACTCCCTATAGAACTAAGTAAATTTGAAATTCGAAAGAAACTGGTTTGCTAATGAACTGCTTTTATTTTTAAAACAATTGCATTAGCCAGTAGTATAAAGTTGCAAGTAGTATAAAAATTTCCGACAAAAAAAGAGTTCTATTTCTAGTTCGGAGTACACCTTGGAATTATAAAGTGCTCTCGTATTTTCGGGCGCCAAAACTTTGGTGTATACCTTTTTTATACTTAAAGAAAAAGGGCTTTGTCACCATTGCGAGCACATCGCTCTGGCTCGAATACAATTTATGTATAAGTAGGTATACTTAGATTAACTAATTGTGCTTATCTACCAATTAGTACAAACTTCTGACATCACCTGAAAGTGGATCTGTCAGTGTACTGTTGCATCAGACAACTAAAAGTTTCTTACACTATCATTTCGCAGGGAAATTAAATATCTCAGTTCCAGTCAAATGAAGATTGAAATTTAAAAAAAATGCCGTCTTTATTCAGTTTTGACAACTTCAGTAGGCAACAATGTTAGTAAGTTGCTGACTGCAGCTGACAAAAGTGACATATACCATTATTTAAGATTTCAATCAACATTTGTTAGAAACTGAGATACATAATAACCCTGCGGACCTTACAAAAGTGACGTTAGACCGCTATTCATTTGGATGTCAACCATGTCGATTGCAACTGAGATATATAATAATTGCCCTGCTGGACACATTCCATACGTCATCAATACGTCTACACCGTCTCACAGTTTGGCGACATTGTTTTGCGCATCGAGTAGGAAAATTTATTACATGGAATGTGACCTGTAGGGCTATTATATATCAGTGGCTAACAAATATTGATTGGAATCGAAAAAAATGGCGACTCTATATCACTTTTGCCAGCTCCAGTCATCAACTTTAACTACTACAACTACTAACATTTTTGCTAATAGCGTTGTCAAAAGTGACATAGAGCCGTATTTTTTTTAGATTTCAATCAACATTTTGTTAGCAACTGAGATACATAATAGCCCTGCAAGTCTTATTCGGTTTACTCCTACTTAGGTGTATATTTAATCATTTCTTTATAACAATCAAATAGTTTTAGAAAGTTGGTTAGATCCCTGTAAATGGGTACCTAGATACTTATAAAAACATGTTTTTTGTAAATAGGGACAATGTAGGTCGGTTTCGTCAGAAGAGATGCATCATAAAACCATTTTTGATCATTAGTATACCATATGATTCTTTTGTTAAGGAAAGCATTTCAAATTACGATTTTCACTTGTTAATCTCACCTCACTCATCATAATTCGCAACTTTTACGACCCATGCGCGACTTACGAAATTATAACACTATAGTTTGGTACTCGGTTAACATTCACATTTCGTATTCGTACATAGTTTACGAACGTTGGTGCAGTAAAGAGACCCATCCTTGTGGAGAGCTTGACCGAGCTTGTATTTTAACATTATTTTTATCACAATATTAAAGGATAAGTAATTACTACCATCGATTATTATTACTAACGGCTAAAATGTGCAGAACTTACTCATATCATAAAACGGCCCTCAATAAATTTACTCTTGCTTAAGTGTGAGCATTGTGTTGGAATATGTATGAAAAAATAAATCTGTCCCACTCTAGTAAGTAGTATGAGAGTATTTCTCTTTCTTACGTATTTACATTGTAACTGTATTGTTTCATATCATATTTATTAAGTACTAGCGACTGCCCGCGACTTCGTTCGCGTAGTAGGCTCAGCCTTCGGCCTCGCTATAACCTCCATTCTTATCTTATTTTTTTATGTAAGAATACGAAGTATTAGAAAACATTAAAAAAAAGATGAATGAAATCGGTAAAATCGTTCTCAAGTTATAGCGTGACCAGAAAAAAAATGGTTTCGTTTTTATATATAGACTAGCGACTGCCCGCGACTTCGTTCACGTAGTAGGCTCGGCCTTGGGCCTCACCGTAACCTCCCATCTTTTATTGATTTTTCTTTTATAATAAGCTTCTCCTGGCATTAACACAACAAAAAAATAATTAACGAGATTGTTCCATGTGTTCTCAAGCTACAGCGTGACCAGGAGAAAGGATCAGGTTATAAGGCTTGGATCGGTGTAAAAGCAGCATAATGAAATTTTACTCAGGATTTTAGTTTGCCCACTGCTCAATGGATTCAGTATTTTATTCTTAATTATAAAACATTATTTTCCCTTCAGGAAGCATAAAAATATAAAATTGTGGTTGATTTTGAAATTACTAGCGTGCTACTCTCCCATCGTCTTCATATTAATTGGCAAAAAGACTGAACGAAATTCAGGAATATTAAGTTCAAACCTTGCAGATAGGCCAAATTTGTACGTCCCTAAATTTATCACATCACATATTTAATCCTATATATGGCGTTTTATTTTCTTCTCTGAACTAGAACTTGGTGTTATTTTTACAAGGACACATAACTGAATACTTACTAGTATATCTAAGCTACCTATTCATCTAATGGGCAATTTTAGGTTTAATTTTTATAGTTTAATAAACATTACAAGAGCTGCAAAGTCAATACGAAAGTTTAAGTATTTCTAAATAATGTTTCTTTCGGTTGGATGGTACTGTTAAACTGTCCAATAGATGTCGCTCCGTCCCCGCAAGACGGTTAGTTAAATAGAGAGTTAAAATTCGATGCTCGGGCCAGAACCTCGGTGGCCTAGTTGGTCAATGGCGTGTGACACGGAGTCAGAAGGCGTGGCTTCGAATCCCGTCCGAGGATGGAATTTTTCTCTCTATAAATTTCAATGTTTGAGATCGCTAAAGCAGGCGTTAGTGCTTTAAAATGTAATACTAAAAATATTTTAGGTTTGCATTAAACATCTAACTAATTAAATAACCACTTAAGGTAAATGTAATTATGGAGTTTAGTAAAACTGTGCCTAAAGCAGAACGACCTAGAAGATTTCTAATAACTCACATAACGATGGCAATTTACTATAAACCCTGTTTTTATATTATGCACTAAAGGCGCAGTCTGTTCATTTAAATGGTTGTGCTAAAATCTGGAAAATGTTACTTGTGAGCTGTAACGACCACCTGAGATGTGGGCTCGCTATTCATGTACTGAGCAGTCGTGATTATGACCGTAATTAAGCTTGCTTATTAAACTTAATGGCAAAATGAAGAGTTATGTCATATTGATTTATAATGTGATAGTGGTATTTGCTTTGATGTCAGCCGGTGGAAAATCTTTCGCTGGCAACCCTTATTTCAGTCTATACAACGTGTAACACAAAAAGGTGTACCTAGTTTTAGTTTTTGTTTTTGTTAAAAGACGTTCCTAGGAAATTGTGTGCGTTTTTACAATACAATCCCAAAACACATAACTAAGCTCACAGAGGGAAAATTCAAGTTTAATGTAAAAAACGTTTAAATAAAAAACATTTTATAGTTAAGTCGGACATTATATAGAAGACAAAGATGCTCGGAATAGTCCACTTCTGGCAATCTGTCATTCTGCCACCCATAAAATGTAATATTAGTAGTACCGAAGTAGAAACATTGTAAAAATCTATATCAAAAGAATGGCCCCGAGTTTCTTGCCGCTTCTTCTCGGTAGGCTCTATATATTTTGGAATGCGGCGGTAGAGTCTTTAAAGTACATTATAAGGAATAATTGACGTTCATTAGTGCGTCTGTGATGCCTAAATTGAATAAATTATTTTTGACTTTGACTTTGTAGTAATACTGAAATGTGTGCACATGTACCTACCTACCTAGTCAGGATTTATATGGTAGAGTAAAATTTTAATCACTTATAATTTTATTCATACAAAGTTAAAAAAAAAACATTGAAATCTCAATAAACAACTTGTTATTTAACAAAGGCATAGGATTTCACGTGTTCAGGAGAAAAAAAGGTGTTGTTGCTAGTAGTAAGCAAGTTAAACGCTGTCTGGGCTGTTTCAGTTTTTGTAAGTTTTTGGGGCGTCAGAATATGGCCATTTCGATCGTATCGGTAACGAAATTATATCTGTTTGGAAGGATGGATGGATGTTTGTAACGAAAGTGTAAGAGATCCAAGGTATAGAACCAATTTGGATGCTTCATATCCCGAAAAGAGTTAATTTATTATACATTTCCCGTGCGTGCATCGTCGCAAGGCACAACTAGTGCGAGCTATATGATAGCACTTAATCCAATTAGATTCGTTCAACCTGGGTATTACACTATTATAAATATAAGATACAATTTGTTTTGTATTGTTTATTAGTTAAAAGTTTCACATATATGAAACCAACCTACAAAATGGTTACCAGAGTTTAATTTACCAACTTTCGTCAAAGACGTCTTCTCGTCCATTAGCCACGATAAATAGCTTTTCTTGCAGGCATTCATATTCCTCATTATCTGTTTACTAAGGCTTCTAATGAACTCAAACAAGTTTATTAGAAAGTTGTTTACGTGTACATATCTGGCGCTTGAACAAAGAAGCCCTTCGTAAGTTCCTGTGTCAACATGACTATATTTATCATCGTCATGATGTCACCATAGTCTGGTTTTGTGACGCTAATTGTGGTTGGTGGCTGTTATTTATCTATAGTATCTTATATATTTTAATATCATTTCAAAGCACGACGAAAACTAAACCTTTTTCAAGACTGAGCTCTCTCTCTAAACCTACATAATATATGAAGAAACCCAGCAAAGGACAAATTATAGTGGTTGTGGTGATTATAATGTAATGAAGTGAAGATAAATTAAGATTTTTTTCTGATGGTGTGCGCCACGTCTGTTCATAATAGACACCTATTACCAATCAATGAAGCAAATTTAGTTTAGTTTACATTTATAGTTCTTTCCTTGCACCTTTGTTGGTAATAAATGACTTGACATTGACTTAGACTTTGGATAGTCGCAGTGCCCATTCTAAATATTATTAATACATCAAAACATCAATTTCGAATTCGGAATTGTATGTGTATAAATGGTATAACTGTAGCACAGAAACTTGAAGGCGTATTTAGTATACGAAAGTACCAAGCTAATATTATAATTATGTAGGTCAAGAGAGTCTACAATTTATAACCCACCAATTTTTTTTTGAATTTATCGACTTTGTGTCGTGCAACGACTATTGTCAGTCCCATAGTTCACTCAAACATTTTGTACACATAATATTTAGACTTTATCCTTGAGCATCCTATTATGTGGACTATATAGAGCATGCCCGCTGCATCAGACGTTGGCGCAGCTAAGATGCCCTGAATCAAGCCCACATCAAGGACCTTAAATAGGTCATCTCTTATAGATACACTCTGGACGCACTCCATCAGAAGATAGTACACATCTTCGTACACACCACATGTCACAATTAGGGCTTCTACTCCATCAGAAGATGGTACACATCTTTGTACACACCACATGTCACAATTAGAGCTTCTACTCCATCAGAACATGGTACACATCTTCGTACACACCACATGTCACAATTAGTGCTTCTACTCCATCAGAACATGGTACACATCTTCGTACACACCACATGTCACAATTAGGGCTTCTACTCCATCAGAACATGGTACACATCTTCGTACACACCACATGTCACAATTAGGGCTTCTACTCCATCAGAACATGGTACACATCTTCGTACACACCACATGTCACAATTAGGGCTTCTACTCCATCAGAACATGGTACACATCTTCGTACACACCACATTGTCATGTCACAATTAGGGCTTCTACTCCATCAGAACATGGTACACATCTTTGTACACACCACATGTCACAATTAGGGCTTCTACTCCATCAGAAGATGGTACACATCTTTGTACACACCACATGTCACAATTAGGGCTTCTACTCCATCAGAACATGGTACACATCTTCGTACACACCACATGTCACAATTAGGGCTTCTACTCCATCAGAACATGGTACACATCTTTGTACACACCACATGTCACAATTAGGGCTTCTACTCCATCAGAAGATGGTACACATCTTTGTACACACCACATGTCACAATTAGGGCTTCTACTCCATCAGAACATGGTACACATCTTCGTACACACCACATGTCACAATTAGGGCTTCTACTCCATCAGAACATGGTACACATCTTCGTACACACCACATGTCACAATTAGGGCTTCTACTCCATCAGACAATGGTACACATCTTTGTACACACCACATGTCACAATTAGGGCTTCTACTCCATCAGAACATGGTACACATCTTCGTACACACCACATGTCACAATTAGGGCTTCTACTCCATCAGAAGATGGTACACATCTTTGTACACACCACATGTCACAATTAGGGCTTCTACTCCATCAGAAGATGGTACACATCTTCGTACACACCACATGTCACAATTAGGGCTTCTACTCCATCAGAAGATGGTACACATCTTCGTACACACCACATGTCACAATTAGGGCTTCTACTCTATCAGAAGATGGTACACATCTTCGTACACACCACATGTCACAATTAGGGCTTCTACTCCATCAGAAGATGGTACACATCTTCGTACACACCACATGTCACAATTAGGCCTTCTACTCCATCAGAAGATGGTACACATCTTCGTACACACCACATGTCACAATTAGGGCTTCTACTCCATCAGAAGATGGTACACATCTTTGTACACACCACATGTCACAATTAGGGCTTCTACTCCATCAGAAGATGGTACACATCTTCGTACACACCACATGTCACAATTAGGGCTTCTACTCCATCAGAAGATGGTACACATCTTTGTACACACCACATGTCACAATTAGGGCTTCTACTCCATCAGAAGATGGTACACATCTTCGTACACACCACATGTCACAATTAGGGCTTATAGCTTTGTTCATCAAAATTATAATGATTCAATATTTTTTAAATTCTTTTTAAATGTTGATGATGACGATGATATCACTTTCTACTACTCAACGGTTGAAAAATTAAATCCACAGTTACGACCACCTGTCTAGCCTATTCATTATTTAATCATTCAAAATGTTTAGACGGACACAATTAAAGCCACTTCCGCCAACAATGGTAGGCGTAACCATAACCACGTCAGTTACTCGTATATGTCTGCTGTCTAGAGTCCCCTTGGGCGGCGTAATAGCAATTATGCCATTTACCGCTTACTTGCAGTTCAGGCAAAGGATTATGCTGTTACGTATTGTCTGATATGAAAGCGGCTGCCAGAAGTGAGACAAAGACGATGTCATCGTGGTAAATTTCACTTTGATTAATCTAGTATATGTATAGCTGCCTGGGGAATACTCGTGTCTGTTTTATTTACTGATTCCCTTTTAAAACTATTTTTTACTCAGATTCGTCTAAGACTGAGAGTAGATTGCTCAAGTTCATAATATATTAATTTACTCGGAAAGTTTTCATTTCATTAATCATAATCAAGCCGCTTGCATAACTATATTTTATGTTGGTCTTCTCCCCCTTTCGACAGACTCCAGCCCAGACATTGTCGATATCTCCCCCACCTGTATTTAATTGATGAATACTCAATTATAGTTTTTTGGTATTTTTATTAGACATAATTTCATTAAATCAAAAAAATTAAATAAAAGGTAGTGGTACTGGGTTGTAAAAGAGAATTATGATAGTTTCATGAGAAATCCTCTCCCGTAACCGTAGCTGCGTGTTTTCCTTCGGGGAAATACTATAGATTAGTTCTATTATTATTGTTTATTGTGATGATTTGCGCTGTCCGGAATGAATCTTCTTTTATTTCTTTCTTTCTTTCTTAGCATGTTCTTATTATCTCTAGCGAGGTTTTTATCATCTCTAACTAGTCACAGAAATGGATGTACCTTGGTGAACATTTTATAGTTTGTTTTACATTTTATTGTTTTGCATTATTGTTCATTGAATATTGTTTTTCAGTATTTGTTCTTTCAAATGCTGGTTAGTAAACTTTATAATACACGGAAATTCCATACCTCTAATCTAACCTACATCTCATCAAGTATCAAGTCTCATTTTCATTTCAAGAAATTTCATTGTTATGTTGAGTTTTGGATTTTGGAGAATTGATTGTTGGCTGTTAGATTTGAGTTATATACATAAACTGTCAATTTTTGACGCGCCTTTTTATAAAAAAAAAATACTAATATACCTAACATTATATTTTGATTTCAAATCATAGGAAAACTCAATGATCTCTAGACGATCGCTCCGCATATAACATAACAAAATATTCCGCTAATTGGTGGATAAGAGCCGCCCGAGAATAATGTATTTGTATTTTTAATTGAATATCTTAATTTTGGGTTAAAGTCTTAAAATATTTTAAAAAATCAGGTCTAAAACTTTACGAGCTAGATACCCGCAACGTACGGACCAACAGACAACAGAGTAACAGCAATATAGTTCCATACATACGTTCTAGTACATAACCCTAAAACATAAGCAACAATCACTATTTCAAATTGTTAGCGCTGACGTTTATAATGCGAACAGCCGTGCGATTCTGTAATGATGCGTCGACGAGCTCACCGATGTCAAATACTTTATGAGATATCGCCCTTGTACATAAGGTTGTTTTTCCAACGTTTGTTGTCATCTCTTCATTTGTTTCACGGATTTTGTCAAAGATGCAGCGATGTTTGCTCTTAGAGAGTCGTGTAATTAAAAACAACCTTATTTACAGGGGTGATATCTCAAAGTATTTGACGTCGGTGGGCTCGTCGACGAACGCAACGACGAATCATTAGAGACTCGCACGGCTGTACTTACGCTTATGTGATTTAGATTATGTTATTACGAAATCGCATGTCTAAATGCATGTGGATTCCTTTTGTTTTGTTGTCTGCGTGTTTTGTAGCAGGTAAATTATATATGATGATTGGAGTCTTTTAGCGTATTAATAATACATTAATTGAATTTTGATCTGTGACTGAAGGATTGTTGTTGATGATGCATAAAAGATGTTGTTTTAGAATTATACATAAGATATAACACTGAAATTATTACAAAGAAGATTTACACTGAAATTGGAATAATACGCAACCGCGTCATGCATATCATGCATTCATGAAAAAAAAGATGCTGTATGTTGCCAATTGTTCAATGAAACAGCACTAAAAATCAGCAAAATCTCTTTATTTGCAAGCAACTGTTTCTAAAAATCACTTGTACTGTTTAAAGATATATTAACATAATTTGTGTTTAATCAGTTAATTGTTATATAATTTATCTATTTGTTAATGTCTCATTAAATAAATAATATTAAATTAATTAATTCATAATATTATATGTTACCGAACTCATTGACTGCTCATAAGCCCTTCAGGCTTCCGCAGTATTTAATGTTAAGTACAATTTGTTTTTTTGTAATAAATTTGGACAATAAATAAATCAAAAGTATACCTGATAACGCAGTGACTGACAAAGTGATATATAAGCAAATATATAGTATAAATATTATAAAGTATAAAATATATATAAGCAAATTTTGAATCCTATTTATGATGGTACATATTAATAACAACAATTATACACTATTTTTTAATGTTATTTTGACGGTTTAACTTACGCGGAAGTAGAATATCTCGACCGGTTTCGTGACCGTCCGGAATGTGAAATAAAGACTATTTTTTATCCCGACACAATACATCTAACGCGGGATAGTGATCACTTTATTCATAGTAACTAATTGATCATATTACATTTTAATTTGAAATATATATTAATTATATAAGTTTTTAAACTATCATGGTCCCAAACATAAGAGGTATTCAAATTATCAACGGATAATTACCATGTATATTTTCTATGAGTTTCCGATATTTCGGCACTGTTGCAAGATCATGGATGAACTGTGTGTGTGCGTGATCATGGCGCTTGCAACAGTGTCGAAATATCGGAAACTCATAGAAAATATACATGGTAATTATCCCGTTGATAATTTGAATACCTCTTATATATATATTAATTGTTTTATTTTTGTGATTTTATACCACTCCTGAATATAATAATCGTCGTAATGGGGATAGGTGTAGAATTTGCGTGCACGTGATTTTTGTCGTCATTTTCTAATCTTGTGAGGCAAACACTCGGTGTAACTACACTTATACATAATTAAATATGCTTCAGTTCTTCATAACGCCTAAACATATGTATACAATATTAAAAGTAAAAATTAAAACTAATGTAGTGTACCCTTGGTAGGAGGAAAAGTGACCAAAAAAGTTAGCATTGCTCCCACGCTGGATGGCAATGCTAACTTTTTAGCTAAAGTAGGCGCCAGCATTTCGGTCACCCGTCGCCTTAACCAAACGTTTGGCGAGATCCCTAAACAAGTTGAAAGGACCCCCCGGGCCTAAAGTTGCGACCCCAAAGGGCACAAACATGCTTCCAGTTTATTTTATTGTCCCTATGTATTCTTTATTTGTATGTCATGATTTTATTCTTTATTTCAGTTGCATTTTATCGCACCAATTCGTCGTAAATTATTTTACGACGTAATATACGAAACTTTTGCAAACTCCGTCCTTTTACATCAAAAGCTACAAGATAACTGATAATATCTCTTCACAGTTTATGGCGTCTGTCGTTTTGCTTAATTTTGCATGTTTGTCATCAGTTTTATAGCATAATTCTTTAATACCAAGGTTACTTTTGACAATCATCTTTCATAAACTATGAAGTCTCTGGCATTAAAAGTAACAGAGTTATAAACAAACGGTCAAGCTGGCCCTAGCAATATTCCGTTTATAAATTTTAATAGTTAATATAATTTTCTGAAGGTCTAAAGTTCAATGCTATTTTAGGGATTAATTTCTTCATCTTCCAATACCTACAGCTCTCAGCTGTGGCATTGACCGCCTTTCACCGGAAGTTTTTGAACTTTATGAGAATTATTAGTAAATTAAAATGACATGTTTGTATGTAATCTTGTCAATTCTTTATATATATTTATTTATTTATTTATTTATTTATTTATAATAATTACATCAAAAACTTACAGTTTAAGAACCAAAACGTTTTTGAGTCAGACGTGAATAATGTAATAACAATTAATGGTTATATATTAACTATAGTGACACAATTGGGGTAAATAACGTATACAATAATTTATCAATAATGCATTAAGATTGGTGTTAAATACATCCATATCAGATTCACAAATAATTAAGAAGTTGAGTAGTGTGAGTGCATGGTGTATATGTTTAAAACGAAAGTGCCCATAACTTTGAAATGGAGCCATGTCATGGGAATAGCTTCTGAACGCTTTAACTTATCTCATCACACGCTTATATGGAAAAGTCGTATTATTTCTGGCTTATAATTAACTAGCTACTACCCGTGACGGCGTCTGCGCAGGATTAGTACTTCGAGTAGCTTATTAATCTCATTATCTTCTCCAAAGCCATACACCAAGATGTCATAAAATAAGTAAATTTAAGTACGTACTAAATCAATCAGTAGGTAAACACGAATAATAAAATACAGTACCTAGGTCAAAGATTACGAAAGATACGTTTTATACGTATTAAAACCACGTTTGTAAACGACGCCCGTGCCGTCAATTGATGTAGGTATATACTTGTATAGATAGATTATGTTTCGACGATGCGCTGGAGTGCGACATAAAATTGGTCATTCTATGAGAGCAACAAGGATAGCGCGCACCGATGTCGGAAGAAAGATTAGTATTTCTATAGATGCGACAGGACAAAGTGATTTGGAGGTAATCCTCCAAATTATAAGTATTCATTAATATACATACTTAAAATATTTTATAAATGTATTTAAAATTATCTATTTAAGTAAAAACAAAACACAACTTTCAGTTATAATCATTATTTATATGTAGACATCATGTGTAAACTTATTGATAAATGAAAAAAATAATAAGGATAGAAACATAAGACTACACATATTTAGAGCTACAATCAGTTATTTACATGTTTATAGATCATTTTACTTTTAATTTACAATTAGGACAAAACATATTGTGTAAAACATTAGACCCAGTCATATCAACTCAGCCGTAGTAAAATATTATTGAAATCAAAGTGAGTGCCGAGTTTTGTAGTTAAGTTTGCAATAAAAGTACAAAATTACTACCTTAAAAGTACTTTACACACCTTATTCCAGCCAGGGTTAGTTTAGCACATACGGTTTACTGACTTTATATTTAATACATAGTACATTTAAATTCAAAAGAAAGTATCAATTCATTTGTTTCAAAAGAATATCCTCTATCTTACAGAATATTAATTTATTAAAGTAGGTACTAAATCACAGATGCAATGTCACATCTACTCTATTCATCTATGACACGGAACACATCACGTCTGATAACCGCGCTCTCCATCCTTGTCCTGCGCACTACCGCATTCGTTTCACTATCCTTTTCTATGATTTCAAGCACTTCTTTTCAAGCAATTAATAAAAAATTAAAAATTATATAAGAAAATGACAATTTATGAGGACTTACAGGTGATACGTAATTCCTTTTGTTTTGTTTACTGTCCTATAATTATTACTACAGCTTTTGTACGCGCAACATGGCATTTTTAAAGCATTAATTGCGTCACAATGTAACGCGCGCACGTCGGACAGTCTCGCCGAATGAGTGCGGTCAGATACGAGACTGTCCCGGGGATCGTTTAGACTGGGCCATTTGAGTGCGCTGTATAACATATCTCCCTCTTTTTATATATATAATATCATTGAACTAGGTACATACAAATATAAAATTAATCACCATGGAAAAAAACTGCCATTACATTTCATCATCCTAGACGATATTTGTGTTACATTTCATCACTCTTGACGGTCGCCGAGCACGTCTAGAGTATCGAGTTGTCAAAATGATAGCTTGCTTTTGACTAAGCTATAAGAAACTGACACAACCTTTGACAGAATTGTCAACATTACGATCTTAACGTAGGCCGAGATCTTGTTATTTTGTCTATGCTGTGCCCAAGCATATTACGCTTTTTCGCCCGCGTTGTAATGGATGACGATGATGATGATGAAAAGTATCCTATGTGTTAATCCAGCGCCTCATCTACCTCCCTACCAAATTTCATCAAAATCGGCCTCGGCGTTTGAGCGTGAAAGACAACATCCACACATCCATACATCCATACTCACAAACTTTCGCATTTATAATATTATAGTAAGATTACTGCTCCCGATGTTTTCGTGTATTGTATTGGTAACTAACTACTTCCACATTTCATCCAAATCCGTTCATCTGTCTGGTTTTGCCAAGACTGCATAGAAATGCTAACATTTTGAGTATACCTACTGGTATTCGTCACCTTGAGAAGTACTTAAGAGGATTGCATAGCTAGTACTTTCCATACTAAAAGAAAAAACTCTTTTCTACCTCTTAACATTGTCCGATTTCAGTGATTTTTTTTCATGAAATCATCACATTGTTTACTATGCCCGTACTTTTTGATTTTTTCAGTATTTCAAAGTAATATAAATTTTCTTTTTTAAAACTTAAAAAAACTGAAAAAATTAATACGTACGGGCATAGTAAACAACGCGATCATTCCATGAAAAAATATCACTGAAATCGGACAATGTTAGAGGTAGAAAAGAGTGTTTTCGTATGGAAAGTACTAGTTATGCAATCCTCTTAAGCCTGCAAAGTAAAAAAGTTGTTAGTTAAGTAGAGTCTATAGCCTCTACAGTCATTATAATCTACTGTCAGTTATTCAGCGATCGACTGTTTACATACAACACATACAAAGGATAAATAGACGTAGGTAGTAACAAGTACGTAACTGAACGATGTATTTGCCGTTTTCTAGGGCTACCTATTTAAAAATGAATACTTCTGTTTTACACTATATAGCCTTTCGTAGCTGTAAAATGGGTCATAATAGTAGTTTATGCAACTGTCATATAATACCTAATTATATGCAGTTGCATACACTACTTTGTTTAATCTCATGACATTTTTGCTACTAAAGTTTTATCCAACAAAATATTAAGTACTCAAATTCATATGTACGAAATAGCGCCATCCATATATATATATAGCCGCATCCATAAAAAATGGAAAAAGTCTTCTTCTTCTTCTTGTTTGTATGGCTTGTGCGTAACCACAATTTTGCCAATATCAGTGGAAAAAGTCTGTTAATGGTCTTTTGGCTTTGAACCAGCGCTCACCACAGATAATTTGTAGATACTTAAATGGAACTGAAACATCCTTGGTCGGGACACATTGTACTTTAATAATTAAAAAAATGTTTTAAAGCATTGTTTTGTTAGGAGAATAACGCTTTAATTTAATTTTTTAATTTTCTTAAAGAAGCATGTAAATAAAATATACCAATAAAAGTCTGTATTTCATTTCATAATTAGAATATTACCGAATGAGATTATATAAAGTATTTTTAATACAGTTGCTCAAAAAGTGGCGTATTGCAGAGACGTATAGCGTTCGGGATGTGGGCTATTACATACTCGTGCTTTTTTTTTACCTTTCCCGAACTCGTGCGTTCTCTTTCCCAACTGTCAAAATAATGTCTATTAAGACGTGGTGCAACCCCAATTTTCAAATAATTTACGATGCTTTACATAAGGTTGAAAATCGCTTGTTAGATTGGACGATGTAATGCCAAAATTCGTAAATTTTGTTTGTTTTCTTTATATTCTTCGATATATACTAACACAATTGAAAAAACTGCTTGTTATTACTTTAGTACTATACGTTGTCTAAGTATTACTTGAAAACAAATATAGTGTTATCGCTGAAAATTCTGGAGCTTGGACGTGAAAGTTTATTTTTGCGGACCTATTTAGGATTTTTTCTGCTGAAAGAGAGTTATATTTATGAATTCTATTCGGTTATTACTCTTTTCCTATTCCTTTTCTAACTTAAGTATTTTTTTCATAATATACTATCGATCTGTTTCGTTACACTAGGTGTTTAAAAATTCTGCTTTTTCTTTAATCAGGGTACGAGCACGCCTTAAAAAGAAAAACCAACCATGAAGTTTTTACTTTAAAAAAAATCATAGAAGTTTTTATGATTCATGCAAATACGTATATTTCTAAAAAGAAGCTACTAATTTGTTTCAATATCAGATTTAATGATTTGATTGAATGACTTAGGTTAGGTTTCATTTCATTTCATCTCATTAAATTTCATTTTCATTTCATATCAATAAAAACATTCTACTAAAGACTTGGCTGTATGGGCATAGTTCCCTTTGCCTACCAGAATGGGTGAAGAAAAAAAATCTCTGCTTATATTCTACGGTTGGCGCCATTTTCCAGAAATTTTCTCTGCGAGTTTATTTGATTAAATTGCTTAATTTTTTCGCAACTGTATAAAAATAGTCGTTCAGTTCACGTGCGGAACCGTCATTGCAACTTGTTCCGACTGACATTTGTCGGAACTCTTTGCAATGACAGCCTTTCCCCACTTGTAATGAAATATACTAATTGCTACGAGTAGGTATAGATCCTAGTTTGTCAATATTCAGATAAATGTTGTAGTATGACCAAACATAACGTATAGGTCTTGAGAGGAAGTTACAACATCTATCGCCTTAAAGTAGGTATGTTTATATCCAAAAAAGGAAAAGAAAAAACTACTACTAAATTTTAGTCTTTGACGACTAAATTTTAGAACCAATATCGATTTAGGAGTTCTACAAGTTTGCCTAAATAGCTATCTAAAGTTAAATTCGTGTTTCGTTCAAGTTTGTTTATTTCTATTAGGCAAATAAGGAAACCTGCCCAGCTCTTTAAAACTAATCATTGAATAGCTGTGGTACCACGTATTCTTGGTACTGTTTATTTACATTTCAAATCCATGGATTTATAAAGGCAAGCCAAGGCAACCGACATTTTTCAATGGAAGGAAAAATGTCTGTTTATTTATTTGACTTTTCTCTTTGATGCGATTTACTCACGTCTGGGATTGTTCAAACCATCGTACAATGATGCTACCGTAAACAAAAAAACTCTGGTCATCTGGTCTCTGGGCAAAAAGGATCTATACAATCTTAGCCCAAGTTTCTCACAGTTTATTTTGTCAAAGTTTGATCAGCTAACAGACGGACTACTGATTGGTCATATGTCGCGTCATATAATACAATTGACCAATGAGTGTTTAGTATTTAGTTGGTCAATAATCAAGGCTATAATTAAGGAAACTAGGGGTAGTATCTCAATTAAGCTTTTATGTTTCTTAAAGAAGTTTTTACACTCATTTACGTTATGTAACTGGTAACTTTATTTTATAAGTATCTATATAAAAAATCCAGAGCTAAAGTTTAGTGCTTTCTTTTACAGGAAGAACTGGACCTATCAGCGGTGAACAAAGCGGCCATGATGAACCTGCCAGCAGCAAAGAAATGGCAGATATACTGCAGCAGAAGGCCGCCACCAGGACAGGTCCTGCCCCTCGCGACAGCTCCTCAAGTCGAAGAGTACATCAAGGCGCTTAATGAAATTGCTGACGTAAGTGTTCACTTGGAAATCAGAATGTAAAATAGGAATTCATATATAGGCTGCTAAAAATACTTGGCTGATGAAATAAATTAGTTTTAAGGAATGAAAGAAACAGTTTTAGAAGAAATGGTTATTCATTGTTCATGTTCGCTATTGTTCGACTTCAAAAAATAAGGAGAATTTTCAATTCGACCGTATATATATTATATTTATGTGTTTGCGGATAACTTCGTCGCTTATGAACCGACTGTAATGATTTTTTGTTTGGTAGAGTATACTTACGAGGTAGTCCTATTTAAATTACATCGAATTCAGTTAAGCAGTTATGCAGTTACACTCCAATAACTGCAAAAGTGTTTCGCCAATTTTGATGATTTTGTGATATCATCATCGACGGTAAATGAAAATCGATCCCGTAAGTAGTAAGGTTCAGTAACAACAGTAAAAAATGATTTTACACAAAAAATGGAACTGACTTCATCACCAGAAACTGTGAAATAACTGGTCGAAGTCGGTTCCATGCGCACAATATTGTTATAACTTATAACTATATACAACTACTACTTGATAGTACAAAAGTATATAACTATATACTTTTGTACTATCATGGTTGAATATGTTCCATTTATTGGTAAATAAAACGGTAGTGGTGTTAAGTTTGGCGTGGTAGCTATTGGGAAACCTTGATTATTAGAATATCCTGCATGGTCAATTGAAAACTTATGGGAGTTCTCTATGAACATTTATTTCTTTAAATTCCAGGCATTCGCCTCTTCGGAGGGCATCCCACCGGCAGAAGCTTGCGCTCTAGTCGACGGCCTCAAGACTGCACTTCGAACGCGAGCTCACAGCTTCGTGATCAGATTCATCAAACAAGGAGGGCTGGGGGCATTGCTTGATGCATTGCAACGCGCACCGAGGGACGACGCTGTCACCAGGCATAACCTTATAGCTGGGATCAAGGCTCTAATGAACAACTCTGTAAGTCACAGATCTCTCTTATTAGTTGTCGATTGTGTGATGATCAGGTTCGTCAAACACGAGAGGTGTGCCTTGAAGCTCTGTAACGGGTCTGTGACTCATTAATGGGGCATTATTAAGACTCACGATTAAACCTGTATATAATTGAGAATAATGTTCACATGACTTGTCAATTGTGTGAAGACTACAGTCTAACGAGATTCCCAAGGATTGTGAGATAGATCAGGTTTGTCGAATACTGCTGCGGAGAGTTCAGAACACACTCAGCCAGGCTCGGTGTCCAAGGTCTTCTTTCTACAGGCACCATCGGATATAACCAATCTAAAGTAACAAAAGGCAAGCAGGTGCTGCTAATAGTAACACTCGTAAAAATTAGTTGAATTATACTTGAATTGAAGCAAGTTACATGAAGAAGAAAATAATGTGTGTATTTTAAATAATTGTTCAGTCATGTGTATTAGTAGTGGGTGTGGTAGTGTACTGGCAGTAGATAGATATGCTTAATCAGGTTTCACATTAGATATGAGAACTATATCTATGGTATTTTGTCTGAATATACTTGAGTATGCTACACTTACCTACCCCCAGTTTCTAGAACGTTTGTCAAAACCTTGATTAGTTGACCAACTAATTACTAAACGCTTATTGGTCAATGGTATTCTATGACGCGATATGTGACCAATCACCGGTCAGCAATCCGTCTGTTAGCTGATCAAACTTTGGCAAACGTTCCAGAAACTGGAGGTTAGACTAAGAAAACAGTAGTCATTGTTTGCTTTACGTATACTCTTTAGTGCAGTAGAAAAGTAATAATTTTCGTAGATGTAGAAAAAGTAAGCTTGGATTAGAAGTATCTTCTTCCTTCCAGACTGGGCGAGCGCATGTCCTAGCCCATCCCACCAGCATCGATCTGATCGCACAATCGCTTGACACAGAAAATGTGAAGACCAAAGTAGCCGCTTTAGAAATCCTGGGCGCTGTGTGTTTGGTGCCTGGAGGACATAAAAAGGTGAGTTTCTCCTTGTCATGCTGGATATTTGGTTGCGATGGGGTAGATATAACAATAGAAATGTAACAGTAAATGTCGAAAATGTAGTTGGGTTTGATGTTTCGGGTAATTCTGGTAAGTAATTTAACAGCCATTAACAATGCAATAAGAGGTTAGTTTTCATTTTCATCGTGTTCGAAATTATCGCTCATAATTAAACAAAATCCGAAAAAGGAGGATTTTTTCCGATTTTTGTGTGTTACTGTTACGCGATTCCTAATAAAACTTCCCGATAGTAAATATTTGAATATCTAGATTACATCATTATGGTTTCAAGCAAGAAGAAAAACTTATTTTAGGGATTTAATACTTCAGTTATGGAAAAGAGGTTTCCTATGTTTTTAAATAATATATCTTATATTAATAGAATGCCCCATCTATGTATTGCGGTCATTATGTATGTATTGCGGAACTCAAGATAAATGTTGCTTTGCAATGCATTATGCGCTGCAGTCCATGACTTTAGTTTCTTATTTCCTCCACCCGATTTCCAGGTGTTAGAAGCTATGGTACACTACCAAAAGTACGCTGGCGAGCGCGCGCGCTTCCAAAGCATCGTTAACGAGCTGGACCGAAGCACGGGCGCATATCGAGATGATCTGGGCTTGAAGACTGCCATCATGTCCTTCGTCAACGCAGTTCTGAACTACGGACCTGGAGAGGAAAGCTTGGAGTTTAGACTGCATTTAAGATATGAGCTCTTGATGTTGGGTATACAGCCAGGTATGTGTTAAACATGACGTATAATAAAATAATCAGTCCGTTATGTTCCCACTGATGAAACTCGTGCCTTCCTCTCAGAGAGAGGAGTCGTACATAAAAACTGTTGTCCTAACAAATATCCGGGACCGATGGCTTAACGTGCCCTTCGAAGCACGGAAGCGCTCAGTTGAACAATGCAACCACACACACCCATCAAACTTCGAACTGGATCGGTTAAGAACGCCAAGTCAAGCTGCAAGCGCTTCGATAGTTAAATATGACGAACACTTTCGTATCAGTAGTGATATTGTTAAATTCAGCGTAATCTAACACCGAATTAAATGTGGTAGATAGTCATTACTTATGTTAACTTACTTGTAGTTTAATTGGAATGTACAAATTTTCAATTTTACGCGTGTACAAATTTTCATAAAAACGTGTAATGAATAACGATATTTTACATACAGTTTTTGAGGATGTGTTTAATTTATGAATCGAATATGCACCTGACAACAGATTTATGCTTAAAATTATTGGCTTTTATTAGTTCAAGAAGTTTTATTTTCTATTATACTATATATCTATCAAGTGAGTACGCTCGCCCATACAGTTGCAGTGCCACCCAAGGCTTAGAAATGTCGCTCGTAACCTCGAATTATTGGTTTGATACTTTCTAGCAATTTTACTTGATACAATACCCTTCACACCAGGTAGGTAGTTGATTAGGTACGGACTATTGCTTCGCGAAAGAAAATCTTTCACTGCGGTGGTGCCAACTAAGACAGCCATTTGCACAAGAAGCCTAACACCTAGTACGTCGGGTTTCTCACTTCACGGGTTGCAAATTGTTGTTATTAGGCTTCATGCCTCGACTATAGATAACAGATCGCTGATGAGAAAAGTACTTATAAGTAATTTATGAGTATTGAAATGTGGAATGTTCAACTCTAGATTTTTTTAATATGATTTTTGGTCTAACGCCTGCTTAGCGAGACTAAACATTGCAATGTTTGCAGTTCAATATAATTTTTTTTTTTTATCATTTCCATTGTGCTGTTCTATTTAAACTTGGTACACACTTAACACAAATATATAACAAAATAATTAACTTTTAAATATAATAAACTTAACATAATTTATATAATTGCCCGGTTTCTGCATAATAATAAACTCTTTATTAACAAAAACATAGCTTGAGCCACTTCCAGATACGCTTGATCTATACAACGTTAGTTGACCAACCTCTGTGTGCAAAACCAGTATCGAACTAAACAACACGTAACAATTGAATCTTGTCAAACTACCCTCAATTACAAAATGTTTTGTATCATACGACCACAATAATAATATAATGTTCTATTCTCATGTAAGTGAAATATTTTCTTATGAGAAATAAAGATATCTCAAACCATAATTTTAGAGAGCAAAATTCAACATTTTCGGACGGTATTCGTATATTATTGGGATCGGGACGGAATCTAAAATTATAAAATTTTGAAAGTTTTGAAAAAATTGTTCTTTCGATTGGATAATACGAGTACTTCTCAAGCTGTTCATTTTTTATTATACTAGACTTCACAGACTCCAGGGGACCTACCTTTTACGAAACTATCATAAATCAGGAGCGTTTTTCAATAAGCTTAGAATAATCATACTTACTATCGTACTCGCTCCGACACAAAACGGTCAACCAAATGAAATGGTAAGGTTGCAATACTGCTACTTTAACAGATGCGAGTAAGGATCTTCAAAAAATTTGCCATTGAAATAATGAAACTTAGTGTCAAAAGTCACGTTAAAGTAATCAAATTGAGTGAAACATTTGATACTACGTCATCAAAACGTCTATCGTAATACAGTATTATTTGAAGCTTGCTATATTGACGTGGTGGTACCAAATTTAATGGTAAGGTTAAAACATGACTGATTTAAGAGGTGGGAGTAGGGCCCCAGGGTCCGTGTAATTTTTTATACGTGCTATTATTATAACTTGTTTCGTATAAACAATTCCAGTAATCGAGAAGCTACGCAAATACGAGAACGAAACTCTCGACCGCCACATCGAGTTCTTCGAGATGGTTCGAAACGAAGACGAACGCGAGCTGGCGCGTCGCTTCGACAAAGAACACGTCGATACGAAGAGTGCCAACGCCATGTTTGAGCTCTTGAGGAGGAAACTCAGCCACACAGCTGCTTACCCTCACATGATGTCTATGCTTGAACATCTACTTCTCTTACCCTGTAAGTATTAATTTTTCATACTACCCGCTACATCTTCTATACATATAATAATTTAAAAAATTAAAATTTTTGTATTCCTTAATAAGGTATTGTAAATAAGACAGAGCATTGACGTATTATTTTACATTTTATTTAATAATTTACTAATCACTATACTTCGCATTTAATACTATTTATCTCTGTTCAACAATGTTAAACCACAAGTATAAACTATTCTAATTATTTATTTAAAGTATAACAACATATCCCTTTAAATAAAGATTTTAGTCAACTTGTGCTCAGATTTTATAGTTGTTCCGACATAAATTCGACGCTCAACGTTTCCTAGTGTTCACCTCGGCTAACGACAACAGGCTGTAGTAAGTAATTATCAATCGACAGATTTACGCTTTAAGTACTTGTTCCATGCCTTTAAAACTCTGGTTATAATGTGCTCTATTAAGGAGATATATTTTAAATGTTTACCTTTAATTACATAATACTGTATTTAACTAACGGCCGTTTCAATATCCTATCTATCGTCGGTTTACCTTACCAGAGATAGATATTTGACACTATTTGTATGGGCGTTATGTCAAATTTCTATCCGTAGTAAGGAAAACTATGGATAGATAGAATATTGAAAATGGCCGTAAATATGTTTCATCATAAACATCAGTTTATCTTATTCGATCATTTAAATAGTACTCGTGCCTACTACTTGTTTTCATAAATGAATACTTAGGAGATACCTAATAATTAATGTACGAGTAGTTATCTTGTTACCAAATGATATTGAGTATTGTTCAGTACGATTTGTTTTGTTTTTGTTTTATAACTTGGTTTATTATATTAGTAGGAGTAGTAGGACAACAAGACACAAGAAAGACACAAGAATTACTTTATATAGTCTTTCTTCCTGTCGTGCTCAAAATAAAGTATTCGTAGCGATACACTTGTTAAAAAAACTAAACTAAACCAGCTAATTAAAATTTAATTATGGTAGTCCGTATTCTGGTAACACTCAAACCCAAATTCATGTAACACTAAGAATTGTGTTTCTGAAAATAGGAGTATTCTATTCAATTTGGGTTATTTTTATGTTAGTTTAGCGAGCACCAAGTTAAACGTCGATCTGATCTGTCCAACCCACAATAGGAGAGACATATCTAATTTTACTGCTGTCACTCTGAAGTGTTACATTAATTTGAATTTTAGCTTAAACAGAATAAGAACTACCATAATTTATAGATTATTAATTTAGATAATTCTTACAGAATCGACACTAATATACTCCATTACATTATATAAACGCATTAGTTGACCCGCCAGCAGCTTCGCTCGCTTGGTCTTGGTGTAGTGGCGAAAGAGTTATCTTTAAATATTAATATTTTTTTTTATTTATGAACTGATTGACGTGAAACAAACACTAAATGTTAAGTGAAGCCTACCACAATATATTAGTAACCAAATCTAAATCGGATAAGCAGTTTCTGGGAATTGCTGAAATGCTGCCGCTAGATGCATAATAATAAAAAAATGTGTAATTTTTTCTTTTACTTTCATTGACAGTTTATTGATTTTGGTGTAGTGTTTGTTCTTGGTGTAGTGGCGAAAGAGTTATCTTTAAATTTTAATATTTTTTTTTATTTATGAACTGATTGACGTGAAACAAACACTAAATGTTAAGTGAAGCCTACCACAATATATTAGTAACCAAATCTAAATCGGATAAGCAGTTTCTGGGAATTGCTGAAATGCTGCCGCTAGATGCATAATAATAAAAAAATGTGTTATTTTTTCTTTTACTTTCATTGACAGTTTATTGATTTCAAACCGCACCATATTGTGCATTAATTAAAAAAGACCGTATATATTCATTCTTACTTTGTATAACGGCTGTTTCTAATTATAATTAATAATTGACGTTCTTAAGTGCGTTCTTGTTGCCTAAATTGAATAAAAATTTTGACATTGACTTTGACTCTTAATTCAATAAAATGTGTGTTGTTTCAAGTGGAATACAACCCCGCGGCACAACACTGGTTGCTGTTGGACCGAGTGGTGCAACAAGTTGTGTTGCAACAACCTTCAGCCTCGTCCCGCGCCCCCAGTGACCAGGGCAGCCAATGCGCCAGCACTCCCGACCTAGCCGCTAAGGTACAGTACGAGCTCATTGCATAACCTTCATACAACCTGTTTTAGCTACAACAAAAATACGTCGTTCGTGTTTCTTCACGGTTTCTAGAGGCCGGATAGGGCCCTCGAGCGTTGGCTCCTTGCCCCAGCTGCATCTCGGGAGGTAACTACACCCTGGTAACGCATTCCCTGCGTAGGTTTAAATTAGAGAAGAACTCTAAAAGTACGTGTAATTAAAGAAAACATTCAATCAAAAGTGCTTTTGTAGCGCTAATAGCCCAGGAGCCAAACTTGGCGCATTTTTTTTACCGCGGCCATCAAACAAACCTAGATTATTGAATGTAAAATAATATAATAATCAAAAGTTATTACACAATTCTATAACCTAAAATTAGTCTGAACTGAGTTATGCAGATTTGAAAATAAATTAAAATTCTGTTTTTATTAACATGTAACATTTCTAACTAAATTTTTAGTATTATTATAATGTCTATCCCTGCCGCATCGCCGCCGTGGGGCTTTGAATCCGATACAGAAGGATTAAACCCTCTCAGCGTGTCCGGCCAATCACAGACCTAGGATTGTTTACAACTGCGCCTGAGCAGGTTACGAGGCCATTTTTCTATTATTATGATTATTATTATTATTATATGATATGTATATATATGGTATGTATATATTATAAACAAACCCGACTGCGCCATAAAATATGTATTAATGTCTACATATTTGAAAATGCATTTTCATTTACATAGACGACATGATGACTATTGTTAAAGTTTTTTCTCGTAACTCGAGGTGTTATAAGAGTACCTCATCTCAGACTGCATATATTAAAAAATCGTTCATGCATTAATTTTCCTGCAAATTTTTTCCAACTCACCCCAAAGTTCCAACAATGGCTGTGGAAAAAAATAAATGCGCCACTTCTCATAGTGATTTGGTCATTGTCAATGGAATAATAACAAAACTTTATTGCGAAAATATTTTAACTATTACATATTGCCAACACATTAAATAAAGTAGTTAATTACATGGTTATAAGAATATGCATTAATGGTACCATTATCTGTTATTTTCAGCAAATCTACGATCCCGACGTAGCCCCATTAGAAATCAACGTGGGCGAGATAGTTCACCTTCTGGCTAAGGAAGAAGAGTTGGTAGCGGCCAGAAGTAAAGCCGATAACCTCGAACGTGAAAACGTCGATCTGGCCACTGAACTGGCCAAGAAGGTACAACATCTAAATAATTTACATTAAAATAGAAATAACTTCTCGTCCGAATCTAATATTCAATTTTGTAGTGTAAATGCGGATCTCAATTATGACCTGATCGGAATCTTGTTACCTATTTAAACGTTAAACTACACAAAAATTCTCTCACGACATTTTCTCACGGTCTTTTTATTATATCAATAAGGGGCCTTACTATGAGCTCTTAAAGCAGGACTTCTAGAAAACTGCCTGGCTTATTCGTACCATGACAACGTTAAAGCAAAACACGTTAAACGCAGGCCTGCCCAGGCCTACTATTCAAGAACCGCAGAAAAACCGTTCACCTGTTTTTGTGTATGGACTCTCGTCAACATGTCGCTCTAAATCCACTCAGTTTATCAGCTTACAAACGTCTAGGCGTCTGCAATTTTGGTTATAGTAAATTGTTAGAATGCCAGAGACAATATTATGCGTTCTCCTTTGAGAAAAGAATATTCATACAGTTCACCTAAATGAGCGTCATGGTATGATTTCATTCAAAACTGTTTATGCCAGGTTTAAGAAGTGCACGGAACTTGCATGGTTTTTATGAACCTGATAGTAAGGCCCCAGGTCACAACGGACGCTGGTACTTTTAATAATATCTATTCAGTATAATTTATTGTGAGTGCAATATATTGTTTTACTACGAATATACTGCGTATTCGTATATATAGTTACTAGTGGCATGTGAAATTCTGTTTTGCTAATATTTTTATTCATATTTACTTAATAGTGTTCATTTAGTTTACTAGCTTCAGGTTAGTTTCTATAGTGCATATAATATGCTATCCATATGTCAACCTTTTTTTTTCTCTTACCAGCACCACCCATAACTTTCAAACTGATCGAAGATTTGTGATGTCAATATCATATTGTATAGGATAAAGCAGAGTCTAATTTTTAAGATGGGAACTGAATGGCATAATAGATTAATATTACCCAAGATATAAATAATCCGTACGAGCTAGGCCAGGATGGAGCTCCCTTAATTCAGTTTAATGCATTTATTTCAGTTGAATTTTAGATTCGGGCGTTGGTTTCGGCATAACCCGCCACATGGTGTGGTAATTTGACATTGAAATAGGTAGCGTCATGTAAAAATAACGCTGGAAGAAAGTGGAGAGGGTGTGTTTGCGCATGGGTACACTCAAAGGTCGACTGAAGAACCAATAGCGTTGCGACAAGCATGCGGCGCGTGACCCCCCCTCCCCGCGCCGCAACTTCATACCACCAAATAGACCGATAAATATCCTACTGCGCACCCTAACCATCAGCGTTCATTTTACATGACGCGACCTGTATCTTCCATATTAATTATTGAATGTTAAATAAATAGTACTTACATACATTTTTCACATAAGTACCCATCTAATTACTTATTATGTATTCGATAAGGAATTATATACACAAGCATTCACATTATGGTTTCGGAGGGTATCCGTTCTAGACACAAAAATGGTAGTTAAAAATTTTTTTGCAAACATGTTCATACTTTATGTTTTGGTCTCTGTTCACTCAAAACATTTTAAATCGTACCTCGAAGGTTTCGAAAATAATTATAGTTTCACCAACATACATAATATAATGAATGAACGAAAATGACATGTCGGTAAAATAAAGCTAAAATATATATTTCCAACCTGGTATTTAAATCGTAGACTCGCATTCACATGAAGCAAGGAAAGTTTAGTCCCGCAGGGCTATTATGTATCTCAATTGCTAACAAATATTGATTAAAATCTTGAAAAATGGCTGCTCAATGTCAGTTTTGACAACTCCAGTAAGCAAAACTGTTTGTAAGTCCATGACTGGAGCTGACAAAAGTAGTGACATAGAGCAGCCATTTTTTCAATTTCAATCAACATTTGTTAGCAACTGAGATACATAATAGCCCCACTGGTTCATACAAAGGGGCGCAAAAGTTCTTCATCCTCGCCTGTAACCATAGTAATTGCTAATTCTGATTATATATAAAAAACAAATGCTTCAGATGTTGATGTCTTGTATTATTAATTTTTATTCTGTTGAGTCGCGAAGATAATACCACCCAAAGATTATTGTAGCCATTGTAGTTCAACCTTATACCTTGTATCTCATCTCTTTTCTTAAAAAAAATGCTTTATTTGCATTTGTTCTGTTACTTGATTAACCCCAAAATAGGAAGACTGGAACGATCCTTTAATGGCAATATACACTTTTTTAAGAAGTAAGCATAACAAACAATGCCGAGTTTTATTGTATCAACCACATAAAAGTGAATACTTTTGCGCCACATTGTACGCCTCAACATTTTATATTATTTTAACTTGAGAAAAATACTTATGTCTTCGCCTTGTCGTTTTAAGATGGGGTTAACGAAGTATGATAAAAGTGCTATGAATGTTTCATAACGGATCCATCGCAACCTTTACCGACATATCATCTTCCTAAATCATCGAGCTTCAGGCCTAATATCATGCATGCGCTAACCACTAACAGGAGAAGCAAGTGGATCAGCAATCCCAGGAGCGTGAAGAGTTGGAAGGCGTCGTGTCTCGCCTCAAGGATCGCTTGGAGAAGGAAACCGCAGCGCATATGGAGTCCACAGAACGAGCCCGCTCTTCCGCGTGCAGGGCGCATCAGCTTGAACAGCAGGTCATTATTACATAGGTCAAGTTCATATTAGGTCAAGGTCATTGGCGAACATTATTTTGGTGGTGGATGTAAAGGTAAACGGTTTATTACTTTTCTAAGAAACAAGGATCGCTTGGAGAAGAAATCCACATGTAGAGGCCATAGAATGACCCCGCTCTTCTGCGTGCAGGGCGCATGCAGTTTGATCGGTAGGTCATTATTTGATAAGTTAGAGTTTAAGTCAAGATCATTGACGATCGTGGTCATTATTGATATTAGCTGTAATGGGAAAGAGTTTTGGTATCTCTCGAGTAATTGAAAAGAAAAACGCAGCGTATATGTAGTCTTCATAAGCCTCAGCTTGCTGGCTTTAGGTTGAACCAAAGAAGTTATATCATAATAGTACTTTAAGGTTTTAATATTATGTTGACGGTTTGACTTTCGCGGTAGGCACAGTCGAATAACACGACCGGTTTCGTGAGCTTCCGGTCACTTCTTTATAGAGCACTTCTTCAAATAAGCAGCAAGTAGCAGTGACGAGAAAACTGACAGACATGCCAGCACCGATGACGTTGCATCGACCGCCACTTCCACTGCAAGTGTGGATGCAGCTGAGTGCCCAAGTGCTCTATGAAGAAGTGACCCGACAGATCACAAAACCGGTCAAGATACTAGACTGTACCTAGAGTGAAAGTAAACCATAAAAAAAATTCAAAGTTTCAATCAAGATGTAGGCCAGTCAAAATAGAATTTAACCTTGCACCGATTCTAACTTTTTATTTATATAAAGTTTAACGTCACTTACTGAAAATTAAATCACAAAATGATGACTAATTAGTAAAACTTAGGTACCTACCGTTTACGATTTATGGCCCATTTAATGAAATGGTTTTTTTATCTCGGCCGATGATAACTCTTAAAATATTGGACTAATCCTTCCTATACCTATATATATAATTAAAACATAAGATTTATGAATAAACTGACGTATATTTACGTCTCTGGGACGCAAAGGGTTAATCAATAAACATCATATCATGTGGGCCATAAATTGTAATCGGTAAGATATACAAAAAAGTTTACAGGCAATAAAATATCCAAAACTGTATTCTCTTCTTACAGTAATGGTCCTTATAACTATTGCCCTAAAGTGCATAGTTTCCGAGATATCGGCCAAAAACTTTTTTACAAGATAGAGCTTGAAGCTGCAATCTGGATCTGTCAGCATTTTGTGATTTCATACTCAGTATGTGACCTTAAAATTTATAAAAACAAAAATTTGTATCATCTATTTAGAGCGAGGATGACTAACAAAAAACAGCTACATTTACTGGCCTACAGTTTAACTTTACAAGTCGCTTGCTAACGTCACCTTTGTTGATGACTTGCACGTGATGGAGCTTGTCTCTCTCTTTTCAACTAAGAAAAACGGGAATTACTTGGAAATATTCACATTGTAGTAACTTAACAAACTAGATGCTGAAATTTGGGTAACTTATACAAAATCATAGACCATGATAGTTTAGGCAACTATTTGGTTGAGTAATCGTTAGGGATATTTTTACTGAGCGCTTCAGCGCTTCGGAGGCCATTTCGTTCCATTACTTCAGAGGCTTCCGGGCGGTCTGGCAACTACGCCCACTAACTTACCCGCCAGATCTCACGGGCTATAATCAACGTGTTGTATTATGACCCGTACTCTTATCTGAAATGAAGGCCCACGGCGCAGCTGTGAGGATATATATATAGACTGATTTTGCCGCAATTAACAAAGGGCCTAGCACAAATAACTGCGTAAGTGTAACGTAACGTGACGTTCACGTGAAACAGCACTGTCATTTATCTACGGCAACTGTGACAACTCGTTTGACGCTTACGATACGAATACTTTTTCGCAAATTGTTAATGCCTCTGATGTGAGCGTTAGCCTCATGGTCGTCAAGGTAATATGGTTTTTCGTTATTTATCGTACTTCCAAACTACGCACATTAACATCAAACATTCTCAAAGCAAATGGAATGCATGAAGGAAGCTTTGCCAAGAAAAACATGACATTTTCGAAAAAGTCTGATATATATTGTTTTTTTTTCATTTATCTCATGTTTTGGTGAAGGCCACATTTAGAAGGTAACGATCGTGGTACTGAAGAAAGCAATTAGAAAAACGACATCGTACATCTGGTAAGGTTAGTGATACTTTTCTTATTAGGTGGTATAGACATCTTCTGAAATAGGTTGTCTTGGTTGATATCACGGCATTGCCAAGTTTTTTGCCTTCAAGCAGTTTATGCACTCTTGTAGTAGGGTTTTAAGAGCACTTTTTACACACAGTTACTGCACCAAGTTACATTACTGGGCGAATAAGAAGAAAAACCAATGTCTCAGAGTGACAAGTGCAGTATATCCAAAACTTCAGCTAAAGCTCTGGGTGCTACTGCAACTATTATAGGCAGGCTTGGTGCTTACACGTCTCGTTTCATCAAAATGAACCCCTATTTTTCCTGGTGACGCTACAACTTGAGAGCGGCTTTACCGATTTAATTTATCTTTTTTTTTTAATTATTTCTCATACTTCGAAGGTTTACACATTAAAAAAGATCAAGTAAATATGGGAGGTTAGCGCGAGACCGAAGGCCGAGTCTACTACGCGAAAGAAGTCGCTGGCAGTCGCTAGTCATGATAAAAGATCTAAAGGGTACTTCTTGACCGAAGTCAATAAAGATGAGATCAAATGTTCTATAAAAGTATCGAGTGTTGCACGAAGCTGCCATATTTAGTAATAAGTAAGATTTATATTGTAATCTAATATTTCAGCTGAACCAAGAGAGAGCAGAGAGAGCAAGATTCGAAAAACTAGTCAGTGAAGGAAGCATACCGGATGATGCCAAGGTAAAATTCCAAATGTTTAGGGACCAATGGCCGGGTGACGGTATAAAAAATCCATGCCGTTCATGCCAAAGTGAAGCACAGCTGAAAATTGTATGTCTGTTCTGTTGTATCTATTCGTGATAGTTCTCAAAAACGACGTTCACACACACACACATACATTTATTTTATTTTATTTAACCCGTTTACTGGCGGTTTGTCATATTTGGTCGATGCTATAATAGATTTCGCAGAAATCAACCTACTTTTCCAGGAACTGCAACGTGTGTGGTTATATAACTGTTTTAACGACACACCATCACTAAAGCTACTTGACAATAGATGGCGTTGTTAAGCAACACTAAGCCAATGAGTGTTTGGTTTGAGGTTAGACCAAGAAAATCAATCATTTACTTACGCGCAAAGTTCGACCATGTGTGTGAACGTCGTTTTTTTGGACTATAGTGAGGAGACAACAGAAAGCACATATATTTTTATATACACGATTTTTACACACAATCAAATACTGCACTTCTCATGTACTGTACGAGCTAGCTATCTAGAATACACACTGAAGATCACAAAAAAGGCAAACTATATTATCATGGTAGAGCGAGATTTAAGTACTTTCCCCTTGCAAGCGAACTTTTTCTTTTAAAATAATAATATACCTAGATATAATTACCTAACAATAATATGATATTTCGTTAGGTGTTTATCTAAACTTTGATAACAATACCAATACGGCCTTGTACTCAAGATATCTCTTCAATTACAGGTTAGCAACCTCAAAAGTGCCGTCATCGAAACATGCAGCGTACCACCTCCTCCTCCACCCCCATCTCTTTTCTCACCCCCGTCTGCCCCCTTACCCCCCTTACCCCCACCCGCACCTTTAGCCCCTTTACCCCCCACAGCGCCCGCTGCCCCAAAACAGAAAAAAAATGTCCCAACGCCAGGAAACCCTCTGAAAAGTTTCAACTGGAGCAAACTGCCCGATACTAAACTACATGGGACCATCTGGCAGGAGTTAGACGATTCCAAGCTCTATAACGCTATGGACCTTCACACTATTGACAAGATGTTCTGTGCTTATCAGAAGAATGGAGTCCAGGTTAGTTACATTCTCGTGATTGTTAGTATATAAGACTTAATTTGATACATTTACTAACTGAAAAGGTAAGCGCTATACCTAGAAGTCATATTAATTTAAATTAATAAGCTTTAAGGTATTAAGTCCCATCAATTCATAATTAACATACCAGGATTTTGTACAAACTAGCACAACTAGCATTACCTACTAGATATTAAGAACCTTCTTTGTATGATTTTACAGGGCGGTGTGGTCGCTCAGCGACAAAGCCCTTCAAATAAATGAAAAAAAAAATATTCTCATAAAAAATACCTGCATTGTTAATCTATTCGAAAATATCATAATAACATAACATCTTACAATCTGTCTTCAGGTCTGTTAGATATTTTTTTTTATATTTGGCGAACTACTTCTAGAATTATAATAACATTTCAAGTATGTAATCAGGTCAAAAGTGAATGGTAATTTTATTAAGAAATATTTAAGCTTACTTACTTAAATAAACTTTTATTAAGTTTTTATTTTAATAAGATTGCTCAAATATATTAAAAGATAATGCATATTTTTGTAACCGACCCTCTACTTTGGGCTCAGTGTAGGTATTTTGTTACTGACTGGAGCGCATTCGGAATCTCAAAGTGCGGTTGTTTAGTTGCTTTCTAACTCGCTCCTAGTTAATTCAACATTAATAGATCACTTGAGTTTCATCATTATCTTTGATAAGAAGAAGAAGATTTTAGAAGATGTTTGAGGTCCATTTCCGCCTAAAATGCTGTCACATGACAACGTCAAAGTCATGTCGAATGAGGTTGCAATCGTTTACCGAACGATTTTGATAGTTACAAGTATAATTTCAAAAATTTGAATCCGTCTTCCATTTTATTCAATTATTGGAGTGTAACTCAAAACTACTGGACCGAATTTGATGAAAAAAATGGGACCGCGTGGCAAGCACCGGCTTTCTAAGAAAAAAAGAATTTTAAGAATCGGTCCACCCAGTCGACGGTTATGAGGTTGCAAACATAAAAAAATACAGTCGAATTGAGTAACTTCTCCTATTTAGATGTTGGTAGAAAAAGGTGCATCCTTCAGAGGTTCTGAACGGTCGAGTTGGGTACAACCGAGTATACTCTGAGGTTCCGAATGCCGTTCTGCATTATTTGTGCTTTTACCTGTGTGAAATCGAAGCGGATCGTTCATTAGTATATAATATTTTGTGTTGTATTTCCAGAACGAAGGCTCAGTGGAAGACCTCCGCCAGCTGGGATCGAAGCCTCGCACCAAGATCCTGTCCGTGATCGACGGGAGACGAGCTCAGAACTGCACCATCTTACTGTCCAAGCTCAAGATGTCTGATGAAGAGATCTGCCGGTATGAACCCTTAGAAGATATTCTATTTTTATTTTTACGTTTTTCATTATTACCACTTTAACGACATTTTAGTCTTTCAATGTATGTTCTCCACCTAGATACAGAAAACGAGTACAACTTGTCATGTGTCCGGACCACATGCTGCTTAACCTAAATACATTATTATACAATGACATGAATGTTCGCCATTTATCACGCTTGATGGCGCTGCGATAGCAGCTTTCTTTGATAAAAGGAGACCTGTCAAGTCAAAAGTGTTTTGAAAATGTGGTGTGTATATATTTATGTAATTAATTAATAATTAATAAATATTATATTTATCTACAATTAGATTGAATTTAGATAATATTAGACAGGTCTCCACTGAATGCAGCTCCCTACTGGTGGCTCTTTTTAGAACTAGTCAGATTAGCTGCCATTGCCATAGTCATTTTAGACGATCCCATTAGCCTAGTTCGTAGTGACCCTGCCGTCGAAGCGAGAGTTCCCGGGTTCGAACCCTGGGAATATTCGTGTTGTGAGAAGTGACGAGGAGAGGTATTTTATCACGGGTCTTGTGTTTGTGATGTACGACTTTTAGTAACGTACTTTTTATTTATGAGTTGCTTTACAAAAATATAGGTTGGGTTGGGATCGAATGATATTTCTGTAAATAAAACAATGCTCAAGAAACAATACTCTCTGTGATAAGTTAATAATTTATCTTTTTTAGTTAGCTGTCAATCTAACATGAAGATATCTTTTGATTAAAAAATTAAGATATCTATTAGAACTATTACTTTCGTCAACAGACGGGCCTTGCTTATTATTATTGATAAACGCTGGTAAACCTTAAATGACGTTATTTAGTACTGCGCACAGGAAAACTGTTCTGCGCCGTACTAAGTGACGTTATGTAAATTTAAGCAGCTTTTAAACGTAAGGTTCAAATTTAAATACCAGTTTCAGTGCCATAAGTCATCACTGGTAACACACACAGATCAAAGATATGACCTGCATGGATTATATATTATGTACCTTTAGTTGGCGACTCCGCCTGCGTGGATATTGAAAATCCCACAGAAACATGTAACCCGTCTATCTGTGAGAAGTTGAAAGCGTAAAAAAAGAACAAATCTATACCTATACTAATAAGATTATAAAGAGGTAAGATTTGTTTGTATGTATCATCATCATCATCATCTCAGCCGTAGGACGTCCACTGCTGAACATAGGCCTCCCCCATGATTTTCCAAAAGGACCGGTTGGAAGCGGCCTGCATCCAACGTCGTCCTGCGACCTTTCTCAGGTCGTCTGTCCACCGTGTCGGTGGACGACCTACGCTGCGCTTGCCGGTACGTGGTCTCCACTCCAGAACCTTTCGGCCCCATCGGCCATCTGTTCTGCGTGCTATGTGCCCTGCCTACCCTACCCTTGTATGTATATTTGTAACGAATTGGCTCAAAAAGTACTGGACCGATTTCAAAAATTCTTTCACCGTTGGAAAGCTACATACACCCTGAGTAACCTAGTCTATATAAGATTCATCATCATCCTTATCATCCATTACCGAGATTACCGAGAGCAGCTAGTTAAGAATAAACTACAAAGCGATAAACGCTTTTGCTTTTATAGATTGTTTATGGTAATAAGCAAGCTGCATGCACCGCCCCGCAACGGTCTGAAAATGATTTGTCTAAGATCAATAAATTCGGAGACAAAGCGTTTTTAATTTTGACAGCTGTCATCCGAAATTAAGATAGCGTTGCTATTACTTCTGCAAATCAACTAGTAGTCTAGGATAAATAGTTTCCAAGATATATCCCTTTTAAGTTTATAACTTCCGAATTTGTGTTTTATTAAATTTTGTAGTAGATTCCTTAATTTTACATGAATATTCCAGTGCCATACTCCGAATGGACAGCGGAGAACAGCTTCCCATTGACATGGTGGAACAACTCCTCAAGTTTACTCCAAGTGCTGAAGAAGCTGCCTTACTCGAGGAGCATCAGGATGAGCTGGACAGCATGGCGCGAGCTGACCGTTTCCTCTACGAGATATCCAAGTGAGTAGCTACGTTGGTAGGAGTACTGGTATTGGAGAGAATTGTTATCTTATTTATTTTATTTTATTTATTTATGATACACAAAATTACATTTAATTTTTTTTATTACCTACATACCTAGTAGGTTGTGAATTACTGCGAAAAATTGCGCTGAAGACTGTGCTTGTGAGGTTCTTGCTCGCATAACTACTAGTATTAACTATTATTAGACATTACGCGCTAATATTACGCCATTACTTATAATTTGTTTAATTTACAGAATCCCACATTACCACCAACGAGTCCGTACGTTACTATTCAAGAAGAAATTCAGTGCGGCGGCCGCTGAGGCAACATCGCGCGCCTCCGTGGTCCTTCGAGCGGCCAGGGATATGACGCGCTCGAGACGGCTTCGAGCGCTTTTGGAAATCGTTCTAGCGCTTGGAAACTATATGAACAGGTTAGCTGTATAGTTAGACGATGCAGTAATATTTATTTTTTAGCGTTCCGTACCCAAAGAGGAAAACGACACCCTATTACTAAGACTCGGCTGTACGTCCATTTGTCTGTCCGTCTGTCACCAGGCTGTATCTCATGAACCGTATAGTCAGACAGTTGAAATTTTCACAGATGATGTATTTCTGTTGCCGCTATAACGACAAATACTAAAAAAACAGAATAAACTAAACATTTAAGGGAGCTCCCATACAACAAACATGATTTATTTACTCGTTTTGCTCGGCAACTATATTGTCAACGGCAACAAGTGTACTTAAAATATTCACAGAATATTTAGAAATAAATAAGTAAAACGTATATTTAAGGGGGCTTCCATACAACAAAGGTAATTTTTTTAAAATTTTGTACTCGGTATTAATAACGATTACAGGTAGAAACTTGACGTATTTATTATAAATTATGGTACGGAACCCTTTGTGCGCGAGTCTGACTCGCACTTGATTCGTTTTTTTAAATGTTCATGTCATAATTGATTTTCTTTATGTTATTCTATATGCACTCGTACTTGTACATTTGCCCTTTCTCAACTTAATTTTATTACAGTTGCATCAAGTGACATTTTTGTTCAAGTAGTAAGAGTCAAGTAAGAGTAATTTAATAAGTTCTTCTAGCACTTGGAAATTATATGAACAGGTTTGTTTAGAGTCAGACAATTTCATGATTATATTTGTGAGAGTTTTTGTGTAATTTGTTGTTTCTTCATAGGTGGATTCCTACCTTTGTACAATTGCCATTCCTCTAGTTAATTTTATTTTAATACCTATAGTTGCATTAAGTTAGATGTTTATGCAATTCATTCACCTAATAAGTCTAGTAGCGGTCATTAAGTAATCGTAGGACATTTATTACTTAATGACCGTTACTAGACTTATCCATGTCTTGTTTTAGTAATACGGTGTATGCATAAATAAATCTTTCTAAGGCGAATAACAACGAAAACACAAAAATAACGTTTTCTGATTTTGTACATTTTCGAGCACGTGTTTTGTTTGATGCACGAGTCTACACTCGTGCATTACGACGAACACGTGAATCTTAATAATCCACCACTATTGCACGTCATAATACAAAACACACATCTAGGAAAATTAAACAAAACCATTGATTTGTTGAATGTTTGATTGTTAAACAAAATCATTGATTGAATTGCTGGAGTTTTTCCCCGCCACCTTGAAAGCTAAGTTAAAGTGAAATTTACTTATTTTACATGGTCTTGCAAGTAGTGTTTATTTTTAAGTAGTTTGTGTTTATTTGTTTCTTTCACAAACTGAATGACCTTCGAAGACTGTTTAGCAAATGTAGATACCGTATAAGGTATTTACATAATTTTATTTTTATCTAGTTGCGCTCCACGACTCTTCCTATGGAAAATTTCTGTTAAAAATTCAAATTAGGAACATAAGTATGAGTTCCATGATTTTGTTCACCCAAAAAGTGCTCAACGCGCCTACAGAAGTTTTCACTTCAATATAGGATACTACGCGAGGCGCAGCTAGTATAAAAATGCTAAACAAAAAGTTGTAATTGCCAGGGGTGCTCGTGGTAACGCATCAGGGTTCCGTCTGTCATCGCTGAACAAGCTCGCCGACACCAAATCAAGCGTTACGAGAAACACCACTCTTCTCCACTACTTAGTCGAAATGCTGGAAACACAGGTATGTATGTTTCACACTATAATTGTATATGCAAAAGTGCATGTGTATTATTTCTGCCGTTTGGGGTTATAATCATTATCATCTCAGCCGTGAGACATCCACTGCTAAACACATGCCTCCCCCACAAATTTCCAAAAGGACCGCTTGGAAGCGGCCTGTATCCAACGTCCTCCTGCTACCTTTACCAGGTCATCTGTCCACTGTGTCGGTGGATGCCCTGATAAAGGACTGACCACGTACCGATCCGCTGCGCTTGGCAATAAATTTGGCATACAAATAAATTCACGGTTCATAATGAATAAATTCAAGGTATTTTCATCTATCCATATGGTGATACAGAAAGAATACAACAACAGTATTGGAATATATTGTATGAATCTAATTATATATAATATTTAACACGTTATGTATTCAAAAAACGATATTAAATAATATTTAGTGACACTTCCGCTGAAAAGAAAACAATGATTTTGGCCTATTTGGGGGCGTGCACCACCCTCCCTCCCGCATAAAATGCTAATAGGAAGAATACAAAATAAAAAAAACACAAGAAAACCCAAATAAACCAAAACCGATTCGACACGTGTTTCGCCTCTAAACAAGGCATCCTCAGGAGATGTTGACTCGTCGAGCGCTAGTCCGACAGTGAGGCACATTTTCGAGCATGTCGGATGCTCATCTTCAGCCTTGCGATTCTCTAATGATTCGTCGATGCGCTCGTCGACGAGCTCACCGATGTCAAATACTTTATGAGTTATCGCCCTTGTACATAAGGTTGTTTTTCCAACGTTTCTTGTCAAATCGTCATTTGTTTCACGGATGTTATCAAAGATGCAACGATGTTTGCTCTTAGAGAATCGCACGGCTGGGCGAGCTCCCAGACAGCTCTAACATGTTCGAAACCCGAGTCGACGTATTTAATCCCTAACGTGAGTGTTTTGCCGGTTAACAGTAATAGTTTAATATGTGTCAAACTCACGAGAATTTCAATACAAAAAAGAGTTATATTCGAGTATTTTATTGATTCCGGCGTTACTTTGCGAAAATCCATTATCAAAACCCTTTTTAAAAGAAATATTTAGTGACACTTCCGCTGTGGTAAAAATGCTTATGGCCGAGTTGCGGTATGCACCACCCTGCCTCCCGCATAAACTGCAAATAGGAATTTAAGTACCTACACAGAATAAGCAACAGACAAAACAACCGAACCGATTCGACACGTGTTTCGCCTCTACACGAGGCACCCTCAGGAGATGTTGACTCGTCAAGCGATACACACTTCCGCTGGAAAAAATGCCTGATCGACAGGCATTTTTTTCCCAGCGGAAGTGCCACTAAATATTTCTTTTAATATAGTTTCGAAGAGTTACATAATATTTCATGACACCTTTTTTATTTATCCACAGTTCAAAGACATTCTTTTACTTGAAGAGGATTTGCCTCACGTACGCGCCGCTGCCAAAGTGTGCGTGGAACAATTAGAAAAAGATGTGAATGCACTTCGCGTCGGACTCAAAGAGGTTGCAAAAGAATTAGAGTACCACAGTGCGTTACCGGCATCTCCTCAGTCTCATGATGCATTCCTGCCCGTGATGAGAGAGTTCCATGCTCATGCTGTCTGCACCTTTACGCAGCTTGAAGACCTGTTCCAAGTAAGTATTGAACACGTGATTATTCAAAACCGTGCTTGAATTTCTAAATGCCATAGCCTACCTAAATAAAAATAAAATAAAAAGCGATGATTCGGTAAACAGTTTACAGATTTTTTGAGGTCGGTAATGGCTGAGCCCGAAAAAAACGACTCTGACTTAGAGACGTTGCTGACTGTGCCGCCTAAAAAAGATTGGCAAACATAACTCTAGAGCTATAAATAGCTAGCTAGCTCTATAAATTTACCTCGTCTCGCCGCGACAAGATGGTGTGGATAAATTATCGGTGCGGGCGGTAGCCTGACAGTCCTTACAGATCTATAAGAATAAACAATCATTACTTATCCTTCTTTCTCAGGACATGAAGAGTCGACTAGAAGCGTGCGCACACGCATTCGGCGAAGAACCGAGCACGTCACCGGAACTGCTGTTTGGTGCCATGGACTCTTTTCTCACGCAACTAGCTGAGGCTAGGGCGGAGTGTGACGCTATACGGAGACGGAGGGACGAGGAAGAAAGGAGAACCAGGCATGAACAGGAGGTAACGTATTTCTCTCTCTTTATTACTCTGTCTTTCTTTCTCTCTCGCTGTCATAATAACGGGTCAAAAGTGAACCGAAGTGTGATTGGCGCCGATAGCAAAGCAAACGCCTTCCTACTTATTTTTGAGCATCCATTTACTGGTTTTTGGCAATACATATGGGAAGGGTATTTCGTCGTTATGATATTTGTATAGAAATAATAGTTCTGGTAGCATTTCGAATCTTTTTTGGAACACAATTAATACATGTCTCTCAAATGTTTTGGCGATTCATCTGGTATTTTGTATAAACTCCAACTCTTCACTGTAGAAGTCTTTCTAAAAATATACAAAACATATATCAGACCCCTGCTAGAATATGGCTTTCAAGTTTGGAGCCCATACTTCCAAAAAGATATTAACCTTCTAGAAAGTGTCCAGAGGAAAGCAACCAAATTACCACAGGTCCTGCGTCACCAGTCCTATGAAGAGAGACTCCTAACACTACGCCTCACTAGTCTAGAAGAAAGACGCCTTAGGGGTGATCTTATTGAGACATTTAAGATAATTAATCAATATTATAACCTACCTAACATAGAAGACATTTATATAATCAGAGAAAGCTCAAGGGCAAACCGGGGACATAAAATCCAGCTGACTCGGGATTTGGCCAAAACAAAGCCTGCACACCATTTCCTGAGTAACAGAGTAGTGCATAACTGGAATAAACTACCAGAACATGTTGTGTCAGCCACATCAATAAACAATTTTAAAAATAAGCTGGACAAATGGCTATCTACAGAAAAGAAATCTCTTCTGAAACTATAAATCCAACACTGCAATGATATGGACATATCAGCATATTGCTGCTCGTCCATTAATAATAAATAAATAAATAAATAAACTAGGCGAAGAGTCCAGTATGATACTTTCATCATAAATGTCTCCAGTATTTAAGTGGAGTTTCTTATATGCTACAAACAATTCTGTACGTTCATTTATCTTCCTTAAATAATTATTAGTTCCTTTACTTCCTTTAGTTCCTTTTATATTAGGGCCATTACGGTTGTTGTATTTTGTGATGTCTGGTTACCATCATATAATATATGTAGTAGCTTTCTAAACCAGGTTACCATGAAAACAAAAAAAAAACAAAGCCTGCCGAAGTATTTATCACAATGGGTCGTCCTTTATATTCCTATTCGAAGGTTTTAGGTTAATATTTAAGTTGTATGCCATCGACTACTTCTTTGAACCCCTTTTTCTTGCTCCCACTGGCTCCCACTGAGTATGCGCGGATACAAACCTGTGCCTTATTCTCTATATGTTAGGTTCAATATTGGTTCGTTATGATAGCTCATTGACTCATTACCAACCTATAGACAACCATAAGTGATCCCAATTCCAGACTGTTCTGGATTCATTTCTCTAATAGCAAAGCTCTCCATAACTCACAGAGTGAATTAAAGTTTATAGTTTCACTGTGAGTGACTTAGTTTCGGCTCTACGGTACTGCCAGGTATTTACGTGAAGATTTCGAGCTTTCTCAATGCTACCCAGCCCAAATAGATTTTTCCTTTTTAAGATGCCCATTGAAGATGAATTCCCCACTATTCGAAGAATTTGCTCTTTTTTTTAACATGTACGCATTTTTAACGCAACATATTTATCTTCCACAGCTAAAACGTCGTACAATGGAACGCAAACAGTCCAGCCTGCTATCATCAGTCGGCAAATCCCTCGGAAAGTCTTCGGGCTCCGCTGACAACGGGTCCGACAGCTCTCGCGACGGAACCCTCACAAACGGACAAAAGGGCGAGTTCGATGACCTCATCTCCGCTCTGAGAACCGGTGACGTGTTCGGAGATGACGTAGCCAAGTTCAAGAGGTCACGAAAGACCTCTAAAGTCAACGTGAAAGGTAGAGATTCGCCACCTAGGGGCGTCTGTAGAGAAGATTCTAGGGAGCGACAGAAGAATTGAACGTTTACAGTAATCTTTTCTTCTAAAAGAAATTGGAGCTGAACTTTGAACGTTATGCCTAAAGAAAGACTTAAGGTGTGAGGTTACTTATTTGTATTTAGTGAGTGGTTGTGTCATATTATGATCTTGATAGAATCTATTCTAGAATTGAGGATGGGAGATAAGTTAGAGGAGGTTCAAAATAACTATTATGCATAGTTAAAAATGTAAAAATATGAATACCTATATATAGATGATAGTATAAGGCATAGTATATCTACTGATAGAAACATACATCTTAGGCCTGAAAGCCCAGTATATGCATAATTACAGAATAATCATTAATTAATGATATACTGTGAATAATCGATGCTGACTAGAGTTGTAAGTAGGTGACATTGGCAAATAAAAAAAATAGTTCGATTTCTAGCAAAATGATAAGATAGGACCATATTTGTCTATAACTCGGTAGAACATACTAAGTCTGTAGGCGTTAGGGTGATTGTACACACGTGATATTTTCAATGTTTACCGACTTTAGGTGATACTCAAATTGGAGTCACAAAATGAGATTTAATGTTAGAAGGAATTGTCTAAAGGTACTGCTGAAATGATGACATTACGTTGAATCAACGACAATCGCATCTCGTACACATTTTTTCTGGCTCAATGACATTAGTCTTAATTGGTCAAGTATTGTCATATTAACTATGCATCTTGAGAATTTGTTCCCCAGTGTAATTGTCATATCTATCTAACTGACAAAAGTGTGTGTGAATGGAAAACTTCACAATAAAATCAGATCAACGTGCTGTCTCTCTCATATTATTGCAATATGAAGAAGACAGGACACGATTCACGTGCGATTGACGTGGACATGGACATGGACAATTATAATTGTGCTAACTATTTTGCTTATTTATTGTGATGTATTCAATATGAGTTTAGCTTAGTTTATCAACAAAACTGCATTGTTGTTGTTTATTTTTTGATTATGATTGCAGACCTATTTCTTATTGGTTGTGATCATTTGAGCAGTACTTTAACGTGTATAAAAACTATATTAAAAATAAAATCAATTTGCAGCCATAAGTAATGTATCTTGTGACAACGAATAAAACAGCTGCCATTTTTGGGTTATGTTCTTTTTTAACTATTGTGCTTCACAATATGGTGTCTATTTTTTAAAACCTTTATTTGCACTAAAGGTTTTTGAATTTTGTACGATGTTTTAATCTGCTGTGAATTTATCTAGCGCAATGTGGCTCAGCGCAAACAACACTGATTGCTCAGTTTTGCTATAGATTTTGATAACATACGCGTATAGTTAGATAGACCAATTTGTTAATATAGATGGCGCTATAATAAGCTTATTTTGTACGTTAATAAGCTCACTTGTAGCGAGTTGTGATGTCACACAAAATGCGATATAATGAGATAGGATTAATGGACGTGTGGATATAAGTCCCATTAATTTATGAGAGTATGACTTAAGACACTTTCTACATGATTGTCTTGCTAGAATAACTTGCGAAAAAGATAAAGTTAACGCCTCGTCGACATAAAATGAATGCAGTACAAACTATAATTTATCTACTAAAATTGGGACACTGTTAACTAATAGTTTGTACGAAGAAGCGAAGCGCGTTTCGTGATACGAACATATGGAAGGGCGCTCGCGACCGGATTTGTTCAAGCGACCGATAGGCGCGACAGATGAAAGGAGACTATAGTTTGTACTAAACTGTTCATTTACTTTCAAATATTCTAATATTGAATTTAGACAACTTTATCGTTCATGCTAGACACGGTCAACAGGTGCATGTGACAAAAGGCAAAAATGACTATCACAAGATTTGACAGAAATCAGATGATGACTAAGTGACGATTTTGCGCTGCGTAATATTGCGTTAGTTGCAGTGTGCCCCAGACCTAAGCCTGTGCTAAAACTGACTGAGTGGTCAAAGACTGCATGTAATTCCATACATTTTATAATTTTTACATTTTACTTAACTTTAAGCGATTTGTGATTTGACTAACCATAGATAAGAACGATATCCATTGAAGTGAAAACTTATTGCTATAGGATTTTGTATTTAACTGCTCAGTGCAACCTTTTTGGTAATATTTAATGACTGATTGCAATAGTTTTGATGTAATTAAAAAGGAACGAAACACAATATAGAACATATCTCTTGTACCTTTTTTAGGCAAATTGAACTCAAAATAAACACGCATAGAGGTGAAATCCCGTCAAATTGTAAGAGGTAGCGGAAGACACAGATCATGTTGAGTCGAAGATAAATATTAATTAGATTCCTTGGGCTAAAACATCTAGGAATTTATCATTGATCTTCCAATATTTTAGGCTCCCAACGGCGGGATTCGAGTGTAGTTGTTAGAAAATATTTATGCATAATTGTTTGAATGTATGGGATTGATCTATAAACATGTTATATATACCTATTAGATTAGATTACTTATTGACGATACCTATAGATTAGGAATTGATACGAAGTTTTGGATTTTTGTAACATGATTATTGCGTGAGTAGTAAAGTTTTTGATGGATATACATTTTATATAACACACCCTCCACCCTAAATTATACACTATTTTATTTTCCAATGTAAATATAAGATTCAGCCAAAATCTGTTACCGTGGCAATTTTGTATGCGATATTTTTTATAATTTTAATGTAATAAATCGTATCTTATGAATGTTTGTCATTTTGTAAATGTTTATTGTTTTGTTCAGTATTGCTTAAGATCATAGTATATTAATATAATTATTACCTATAGACCTATTTAAAAAATTAAAATCTGAACATTGTATTTATGAATTTTATTTTTCTACGCCTTTTCCTTACCGCAGTTTCTTTATTTAATCGTATGTAGTAACAAAAAAATTAACTATCCTGTACCCTATTGTCGCCATTACCGTCACCTTATTGTCATAGCTATTCGGCTGCAGACTAAGCGCCATTTCTGTGTGGTAATTACCATTGGGAGCTTATGCCAATATTCTTCCTGGAGGCATGATCTAGGCTATTCGCGGCGTTCGCACACCCATTCCATTAAGGTGGGTACAGATTGGTGCAATGCAACATGTAATGTAATATTCTGCCTTACATTGCATGTTCGCTGCTGCCGTGGACGCGTAGCATGAGCGGTATGCACATTGACTACGAACCATTCAAGAACATCTGTTCCCGCATTTTGTTGCGAACACTGACCTTCGTCACACGTGTTTTTTTCTTTGTCCGCATCACTCTTTACGACATACTTACGAATCATGGAGTCTGAAGACCACCTTCTTGTTCTGACGATTATCAGTGCTTCATTGTTAGTCATTCATCAACTTATGAAAAAACGCCGAATACCGCGACGTTGGTGGCGCACAGAACTATATAAACGGAGAGAAGGCAGAGAATTGCTTACAGATATGAATTTCAAATCCAATACAAAAGTTTTACGAGGATGACGCCGACAGACTTTGAAAATTTACTCACGATAGACGGACCAAGAATAAGTCGAAAATATTCAAATTTAAGAGCTCCGATTTCAGCTCAAGATAGACTAGCAATAACTCTTTGATTTTTAAGCTCCGGAGACTCTTACACAAGTCTACAGTATACATTTAGAGTATCTAAACAATCTATAAGTGCAATTGTTCCTGAAGTGTGCTCTGCTATAATTGAAGAATTGAAAGAAAACATTAAGGTACGTATAATCAAAATCTTTATTTTCTTTGTTAACTAAATTAAATCACTAAAATCATCTATAGATGAGTGCTGTGACTCTTGTGAAGAGACCGACAAGGGCTGCTGGTTGATTGAGTAGTTAGCAGCGTCTACATTTTCTGCTGTGGTATTGCCGTAGGATGCTGAAGTTAAGGGCTGATTAGAGTACGGTACTCTGTTTTTTCTGGCATTATAATCTGGATATGCATTTGCTTGATGTCGCCAAGATTCATAATATCCCCTGTCAGCTTCATAATAATTTCAAATATGGCGTGTTCAACCGAAGTCCTAGTCTGAGAGGAATAGTTACTCATTTTAGCTCCTATGAATGAAACAAAACTTTTTATCTCAGGAATGCTTGTTGAATTGTCAAATTTCTGTGCAGTTGTTTTTAATATCCCCATTACATCGGTAAGTACAACATTATTTTCGTCTCTTCTGGATCGTTTTGTTTCATCAGGTGGAACTGGAGGGGTGAACTCATGTTGCGTGGCTTGGGCGGCACTGTTTTCGGAGGCTGGGCGTTGAATGGACTCCTGGAAATATATAAAATAGTAATTTACGTATAATTTTATTAAGGTACCCACGACTGCCGACGCTTGGTTGAAAATAATCAAGGAGTTTGAAGACCGGTGGAACTTCCCGCACTGCTTAGGGGCATTGGATGGTAAGCACGTCTTACGTCAAGCACCTATTAAAAGCGGAACCGAGTTTTATAATTATAAACAAAATTTTAGCGTCGTTTTGTTTGCTCTTGTTGATGCAGACTATAATTTTCTATTCGTAGACGTAGGCTGTCAAGAGAGGATTTCTGATGGCGGAGTTTTCAAAGATACCCAATTATATGAAAAGATACAGAATCAAACATTAAACCTGCCAGAGTCATGTACCCTATCCGATAGAAATGTTTCTATACCATTTTTTAGGCGATAGTGCGTTTGCTTTAAGTGAATACTTGATGAAGCCATATGCTGGGATACATCCAAAGGGTTCATCAAAGAGAATATTCAATTATAGATTAAGCAGAGCTAGACGGGTAGTTGAAAACGCATTTGGCATTGTATCGTCTGTGTTCAGAGTTTTAAGAAAACCAATGCTTTTACAACCCGATAAAGCTGAATTGGTAGTTATGGCAATCACTCTTTTATATAATTGTTAAAACGTCACTCTACAATCGGGTACATGACTCCAGGGTTAGTTGATAGGGAGGAAAAAGGAAATTTAAATGAAGGTTCATGGAGGCAAAATAATAATATCATTACATCAATACAGTCTCTAAGAAATATCCCTAGACGATCACATGCACATCTTAAGGCTATCAGAGACGAATTAGCTGATTATTTTATGAATGAAGGAAAAGTTTCTTGGCAAGACAGATGCTCGTTAGTAATTAATATCTTACCGAATTTTTTCTCTTTCTTGGCGTATTTGTATCGTCTAAGAACTTTAAAGCATTGTAGGCAAACCATCGACTTGTGTAAGTGTCCGAAGCACCTGCAATAAAACAAACACACATACACTTACAGCAATAATATAAATTGACACAACACAGCCCCATAAATTATATTCTACAGTTAGTACATAATTATTTTTAGAGCTATGTTATATGTATAATAAAAAATAATTAAATGAACACTTGGCAGGCATGTTTCACTTTCAGGGTGTTGGGGACGATGAAATAATAATATCAATATTGAGACACAGTACCCGTCTCAATACAAATATTATTTCATCGTCTTAAAACATCCTGTACAAATTGATTATAGGTTTATATTATAGGTAACTATAGTAAGTTTATGTAAAATGATTGACTAATTCATTTTTATTATCTACTCTAATCTGATTTCATTATCCTAAAACACCCTATACAAATAGAATATAGAATATAGGTTTAATGTAACTAGGTATAAAATAAGTTTATGTAAAAAAATATTTTTAGACGAACATCATTGTACTATTTTTCTAATTTGACTTTATTATCTAAGTACCTTCATTTTGTGACAACCTTCTGTTTGAAGACGTAATAAATGTATAAAAATAAATATATTGTGTTATTCTTACCTTTTCCAGTCCCTTTAGATTTTTTTTCCTTTCCTTTTTCACGACGATAAGAGGAGAGAAGACTTGTTATTTTGTTATTGCACTTTTCTGCTGTGTTTCCAATTTCTTCCCATGCATCTTTCTTTAAATTTTGTTTATAAAAGTTTTCATTTTTCGGGTTCCATAAAATTTCCCGAGTTTTGTATTCCTCTATCAATAAAAGAGACTTTTCATCACTCCACGCACCCTCTTCTTCCGCCATGATCGTTGCGCGTGCGATCGCAGCGAAAAACCGTCCACTACTGCGCCCCTTTGTGTTCGTTCCAAAAACCGACAAATCTCGGATTGAGCCGTGCACGAGTTGTAACGTTCAAACAATCAAACTTTCACATTTACTTACATATAATATTCAAGTGTGATTCAGTCAATGTCACTTTAAGATCAAAAAATTGAGGTTTAAATGAGCCTAAGGAAAATCTTTAAACTTTTATTACTTAATAAATTTTCAATTCAACTTCAATCAATTACGAAAGTTGATTTTCTTGGTAATCTTGTAGCACGTTCATTCGTAGTAAATTGTGTACCACTTGTCTGCAAGATAATAGCGCGATAAGAGCGCCCATTGCTGTACCTAGGTTTAATTGTCCTTTTTAAAGATTCTCTCTATAAAATTTGGATGGCATGGTCAGTAGGTTAGGACAACACATAGCATATTGTCTGATGCATTCGGACGGCTTGAAAATTTACACACCGACAGGCGGCTATAGTCTAATCACTAACCCGTACTGGGCGTGCGTGGTGGATTATATATATATATATATTACCCACCTTCCTACCCGCCCGCGATCATCGTGAGCGAGCTCGATACGTCATCGATGACGTCACCGAAAACGCTCACAACGCTCGCAGATCGTAGGTGGGTTTTCGTGGTCGTTTGCGAGCTGTCACTGTCAAACATCTAATGTATAGGATTCTATCGATTTTTGACAGAAGAGTTAGCGCGCTTTTCGCGACCGCCGCGTAACTGTTCCACTTGGGTTGAACATTGCAAGCATTCATTCCAACCGGAACGCTAAACCGGGGCGCGAGTTGTGAGCGTTAACGGTGCTTCCCGGAACGTAGCCATAGTGAATTGTCTTATGACATTATGATTTCTTTCGTAATTCTCATATACTTACTTTAGCGGCAAGAAAATTGCAGCTCGGAGCTTCATTAAGGAATTTTTCTATGTCCAACTGATATTCTTTTTAGAAAAGATACGAGTTTTGCGTGTGTTTCAATATGTACGTTATGTTTTGTGTTTAAAGTAGCATTCAATATTGAGTAAATACTCCACATTGTAAATGATCGCCTTTGTCTGTGATAAATTTAAAAAGTAAGATAGCAACACCATCTCCGAAAAACTGCTTGCGCCCTTTGCAAGTCTCCATTCATTGAAGACATGGTATGCTTTCAGATATTTCTCGCGAGACTTCTCAGGTAGGAAACTTACTTCACTGTTCTCGTCGCTAGTTTCACTCATATTTTACGATTATTTTAATATTTTTTAACTTACTCAACTCTTTACGCCAGCCACGAAATTTTGTTTCCGCTCTTTTATTTAAATTAGGGCGTGTTCAAAAATAGAACTCATGATATTTTATTATTCAAAATATATTACATAACATTTTTGAAACTAGAATTAAATATTTACAGGTTAAATATCAGTTTTATTTGCAGTAAATACTTAGGAGGAGAAATAAAAATAAAATCTTGATGGCTAGTGTAACGGTCCGCAATGCGTTCCGCTACGTTCACAAATATATAGATACATCAGTATGATGGAAATCTAATCTAAGGGGGGCTAATAGCACCCTTTGGAAATATTAAATATCTAAAAAGTTATATCTCAATAGACTAAATCTCGACTATCAGACATAGATCATGGAGCTATAGAACTTTCTGTCAATGAAGTTAATAAGTCAGGATTTTATGCAAAAGTATATCTAATAAAAGCAAAGTGAATGCTAAGAGGTTTTATGCAGTAACAAAGATTCTTAATATCCCCACGATTAGCAAACTAACGATTCCATTTCTATGTATATTTTTCCAATACTAGGAAATGATTAAAACTAACAGATTAGATTTAACAAATTAAATAATTAACTAACTAACATAATTCAGAATCACGGCAGCTGAATGATGTAATTAGGCTGTGGACAGGTTCCAAATTCAAATAAAACTCATAAAACAAAATAACATATCATACATATTTAAAAAAGGAACGTAGGTTCAAAATGTGTATTCAAGGGATCTGATTGGTTAGGTTGGAGACAAGATGAGGACAGCTTACGTACATTATTCTAAATTCAAATAAATTTAAAATTGGAAAGGTAACAATGGCTCATCAATATTTGAAAATGGAACGAGGGTTCTATTGGTCGAAATGGGTACTTGAGGAGTTTGATTGGTTGAGTCGGAGACAGGATGGAGACCAGATACGGACACTTGGGTAGTATAAAAAGGGGACGAATGGGCCGTCCAAACCAGTTACCGTCAAGAAGCCAAAGTTGCTGTCCGTGATAAAGTGAAAAATTCAAAGTGAAGTGTAAGTGCTAGTGAATTGCCACCTGCCAGAGGGGATTGGATTAATTCTGTTGGACGAGTTTACTCACGTAAGTCCTAGAATTTAGGCATTTTAGACTTTTTCCAGATAGATGAGATGTCTCCAAGATAAATGTTAAACTTAATAAATTATTCTTCTAAAATAATGGAGTTATGATTGATGGAATTGATCATTGAATAGAGACACTTGCTCTTTGGATTTCTCGTAGACTAAAAGACAGTTTAGAGATGTCCAAGTCATTGGTTAATATTATCAGTTAATTGTTCAATAAATATTTGTCAATTAATCATGTTATGTTGAAGACATTTATCTGTCTGGATATTATGACTGTTTTATAGAATTTAAGATAGTCCTGCAAATAAAATAAGGAGGTGAAATGAGACAAAGGAGCAACAAATCATTTATCCAGTAACAAATTAACAAGGATTAAATAAAACTTAGATAAAATATTCTTATCTCAGCATTGTGTTTCCAAATCTTATTCAGCGTTAGTAATAAGTATCAAAAGGAGTAATTTGAGCTAGAACAGCAATGGAGAGTGTTGTAATTACGTCAAGAGGCCTCTTAACCCAGCTTTACAGTCACAAGCCTGTAATGTTTTCCTAGCTCCGGTTATCTACAATGATAAATATCCGTAGAATTCTAATTTTTAGGTGAAAACATGAAACAATTACCTTTACTGAACAACATTTGACTACCATAGAACAAAAAAATACAACTATGGATATTTACATTTAGTTATTAACAATAATTTACTAATTAGGTTATGATTTATTACTTTAAGAAGGTGTGTGATAATTTTCCGTGTCATTCCATGTTCTAGGTACAAATGTTCTGCATTTAAATATTTGATTTTGTGTTTACTTGAAGTTAGGTTATTACAATCTATGCTTTGCGAATTTATTGAAATCTTATGGCGAAATCTCTAAAAATCTCTAATAGTAACGACAGGATTGGGGTCAAAATGGTATAACAGAATTGGGGTCATTTTAATTAACCCTTGCAGTAGGAATAAGATTTGTCTTCGTGTGCTTACTAGGTACAATTTTATCGTTATAATAATTTCTCTTACAATTAGGTTAGGTTTGTCTCAGTATTTCCTGAAAAGAACTTGAGTTACCACGGCTCGCAATATTCGGTCCTACCACTATGAGCTAGACGATCACACCTTGGCCATATATTTAATCAGTTCTTCATTCATTAGTATAGATTTATTGTCTGGATAATGTTAAGTTATGATTCGATCTAGTTATGTGTAATTATTTATCTGAGGAATTGAAAACGTACTAGTTACTATTTATTAATACGGCTAGTTACTATTTCTTACCGGGAGTCAGGATCACAGAATAGGGACTGTTACAATTTGGTGCCGTGACCATGGATCGGCATGGATGGTTACAATTTGCTGTAGCCGTAGTAACCCAGGATAATTACAGTATTGTAGCCGTGATTAGGATTCTATAAATAGATTTACCATCAATTGAGTGTCAAAATACAGTATAGAATATGTACCTTATTACAATAGAAACTTGGTATCGTAAAATCAGGATTCTAAACAATGTTGATAGCAACTACAGCGATTTTGATGCAATTTTGTATGTAGATAAAGTACGGTTATTAAGCTTTATTGCATATCTGATTTTCTAAAGAAAAAGCGCATAGAACTTAAATTTTAATAAAACGGCATCTACGAAAAATTTTGCTTAAGACTAGATAAATCTAAATTAAAACTAAGCGGTGGTCTCGGAGTCAGCAGGTTTGATTTTCATTTTTTTCTTGTATGCGTGACCGAGTAGGGATCGCTTTTAGTTTAAATCTGAAAATAAAAATAAAGCTCGTTCAGAAAAGAGAATTAAAATGTTACAGATAGAAAAAAAAGCGGTTTGGAAACTTGAATGCTTGTACTTTGTGTTTAAATATGAAAATTAATGAATTTTCCCGGTGAAATAAAGTTCTAAAGCTACAGTGTGCTAGATTCAATTTCAAAATTTCCCGCGATTTCAATAAAGCGCCATCTACACATTTTGAGGTTCATTATGATAAATAGTATAGAATGTTAATAGCTTCCTGGTATAGAGTGACATGATCCAGTTAACCAAAGGTACAATTACTTCAAAGCTTAGCCAACGGATGGAGCCAGGGAAAAAAATAGCTCGCGATATAGAGTCGAACCAAGCCGCGTCGCGTCTGCTAGTATATATATATTTATCTTAGGAAGGAAATCAATAAACAATTTATGTCAATATGTGTGCAATAGTTTGACTGCAATTCTTAATAAATTATTAGCTCTAGTAGTATAATACAAACAAAATATATTAGACACCTTTTAGTGATGAGTAATGCTTGCTATTTTATTTCATTTAAAACATCTGCAGGACTTGAGCCAGGGCATCGCAATTACATATTTTAATACATATGAAGAAAAAAAAAAGAAGCTGAACCCTTTTGATGAAACTTGTGTTGTCACTAAGTTAGGTAAAAGTAGTCAAAAATAGTTTATATTGCGACAAAAGTATTAGTATAGATTTAAAAAAAAAAATATCATACCGGAGCTCTAATAATTCTTATGTGTCTCTCTGTGTGTATTATTTTATGCAGAAAGTACTTACGGATAAGGCGAATACTGTTTCGAAGAGTTGCAGCAGTTGGTAGACAGGACAACCCGTAGAACAAAACTTGTATCTAGCAGTCAGGAGTCAGGACACTGAAAATTAGTTTTAAGAAGTCTTGTAGTAGGTAACAATGATGTGAGTTCGGTGTTGGATTGGTTACAGTTTTATGTTGAATTAAGTTTATAGATTTGTTTTATGTAGTGGACGGATTACTTGAAGGTGGTGAGAAATGTTTTAGGCATATCTCGGCACAATTTGTTGCAGTGAGAATGGACAGGAATCTGAGACAAAAGGGTAGTACATTTTGCGTTTATATCAATATGCAGTTAGTCACAGTGTAAAGTACAGAGTATCATGAGTATGTGGGTTAATTACTAAATAAAGGTTTGCATTATAGACATAGACAGTTATAAGAATATATGATAGAAATTTATGAAGTCTTGTTAGCAAATTTAAAGTAGATTGAATATGATATAGGTTCATAAAAAAACGGTTAATTATTTTTAGTGTAGGAAACTAGTTCAAAATAGTGATTAACTTGATGATAATGAGTGTTGGTGATAGGCTGCTTTGTGGGTAGAGGCATGGGTTCGATCCCTACTAGGAACAAGAACTTGTGTAGATAACATAAATATTGGTGTGCTGGTCTTGGATGATTATGGTGTTATTATGTGTGTGTCTGTTTCCTGCGACACAGGGAAGTTGAACAATATGCGATGAAATTACTATAATTATTATTTTATTGAACTGCAAATCCTAACTTGATCAGGGTCGGAAGGCATAGATTTTCTAAAATAGCAAAGTAGTGAGGTTAGATTGATTGTTCTACAAGAATTATTGGAGAGATATTATTTACAGGATACATTTTTATGTTGAACCAATAAGATTTATAGTTAGTGTGACAACTAATAAGATTCAATGATTTATGAGCATGAGCTATAAATAAAAAAGGCTAGCTCCTGTGCCACCGGCGCAGGCATGTATGTACATAAGCGTCCATGGCAAAGGTTCTTGTAGCAATGCCTATTCAAAACAAATAGCTTCAGACATAATAAACAATAGGTAAGTAATAGTTAAAAACAAATGAATGTGTTAATATCTGTCGACGTACTACGAAACAATTCTGGACTTCCATCACCCGCACCACATTATGCAATGAAAACAAAGAAAAACATTCCATGACTTACATACATCTCACTAGCACAGTTTAGTGATATTTTTCTTTTTTAATGCATACCAAAGACAGCAGCTCGGAGAGCCGCTCAGGACAACAGCTCGAAGAGCTGCACGGCGCAGCAGCTTGGGCCATCGTCAGTCAGATATTCTTCTATAACACACAAAAAGTATCACGGTAGCGTCTTAAAACATTAGCATTACTTTCTTCAGTGTGACAACTAATAAGATTTATGAAAATGAGCTATAAATTAAAAAGGCTAGCTCCTGTGCCACCGGCGCAGGCATGTATGTACATAAGCGTCCATGGCAAAGGTTCTTGTAGCAATGCCTATTCAAAACTAATAGCTTCAGACATAATAAACAAAAGGTAAGTAATAGTTAAAAACAAATGAATGTGTTAATATCTGTCGACGTACTACGATTAAATTCTGGACTTCCATCACCCGCACCACATTATGCAATAAAAACAAAGAAAAACATTCCATGCCTTACATACATCTCACTCGCACAGTTTAGTGATATTTTTCTTTATTAATGCGTACCAAAGACAGCAGCTCGGAGAGCCGCTCAGGAGAGCAGTTCGGAGAGCCACTCAGGACAGCAGCTCGGAGAGCTGCACGGCGCAGCAGCTTGGGCCATCGTCAGTCAGATATTCTTCTATAACACACAAAAAGTATCACGGTAGCGTCTTAAAACATTAGCATTACTTTCTTCAGTGTGACAACTAATAAGATTTATGAAAATGAGCTATAAATTAAAAAGGCTAGCTCCTGTGCCGCCGGCGCAGGCATGTATGCACATAAGCGTCCATGGCAAAGGTTCTTGTAGCAATGCCTTTTCAAAACAAATAGCTTCAGACATAATAAACAATAGGTAAGTAATAGTTAAAAACAAATGAATGTGTTAATATCTGTCGACGTACTACGAAACAATTCTGGACTTCCATCACCCGCACCACATTATGCAATGAAAACAAAGAAAAACATTCCATGACTTACATACATCTCACTAGCACAGTTTAGTGATATTTTTCTTTTTTAATGCATACCAAAGACAGCAGCTCGGAGAGCCGCTCAGGACAACAGCTCGAAGAGCCACTCAGGACAGCAGCTCTGAGAGCTGCACGGCGCAGCAGCTTGGGCCATCGTCAGTCAGATATTCTTCTATAACACACAAAAAGTATCACGGTAGCGTCTTAAAACATTAGCATTACTTTCTTCAGTGTGACAACTTATAAGATTCAATGATTTATGAGCATGAGCTATAAATAAAAAAGGCTAGCTCCTGTGCCACCGGCGCAGGCATGTATGTACATAAGCGTCCATGGCAAAGGTTCTTGTAGCAATGCCTATTCAAAACTAATAGCTTCAGACATAATAAACAAAAGGTAAGTAATAGTTAAAAACAAATGAATGTGTTAATATCTGTCGACGTACTACGATTAAATTCTGGACTTCCATCACCCGCACCACATTATGCAATAAAAACAAAGAAAAACATTCCATGCCTTACATACATCTCACTCGCACAGTTTAGTGATATTTTTCTTTATTAATGCGTACCAAAGACAGCAGCTCGGAGAGCCGCTCAGGAGAGCAGCTCGGAGAGCAGCTCGGAGAGCCACTCAGGACAGCAGCTCGGAGAGCTGCACGGCGCAGCAGCTTGGGCCATCGTCAGTCAGATATTCTTCTATAACACACAAAAAGTATCACGGTAGCGTCTTAAAACATTAGCATTACTTTCTTCAGTGTGACAACTAATAAGATTCAATGATTTATGAGCATGAGCTATAAATAAAAAAGGCTAGCTCCTGTGCCACCGGCGCAGGCATGTATGTACATAAGCGTCCATGGCAAAGGTTCTTGTAGCAATGCCTATTCAAAACTAATAGCTTCAGACATAATAAACAATAGGTAAGTAATAGTTAAAAACAAATGAATGTGTTAATATCTGTCGACGTACTACGATTTAATTCTGGACTTCCATCACCCGCACCACATTATGCAATGAAAACAAAGAAAAACATTCCATGCCTTACATACATCTCACTCGCACAGTTTAGTGATATTTTTCTTTATTAATGCGTACCAAAGACAGCAGCTCGGAGAGCCGCTCAGGAGAGCAGCTCGGAGAGCCACTCAGGACAGCAGCTCGGAGAGCTGCACGGTGCCGCAGCTTAGGCTATCGACAGTCAGATAATCTTCTATAACACACAAAAAGTATTACGGTAGAGTCTTAAAACATTAGGATTAATTTCTTCAGTGTGACAACTAATAAGATTTATGAGCATGAGCTATAAATAAAAAAGGCTTGCTCCTGTGCCACCGGCGCAGGCATGTATGTACATAAGCGTCCATGGCAAAGGTTCTTGTAGCAATGCCTATTCAAAACAAATAGCTTCAGACATAATAAACAATAGGTAAGTAATAGTTAAAAACAAATGAATGTGTTAATATCTGTCGACGTACTACGATTAAATTCTGGACTTCCATCACCCGCACCACATTATGCAATGAAAACAAAGAAATCGATCGGGAATCGATGCTCGATAGTTAGTAGAAACATCGGCTCCGCACATTAAATTCGTAAAAAAATCCAAATTATCATATTACAGCTTTTAAGGAGTAGAAATGTGTTGACGACGTGCCAACACATATATGTGAGTGATATAGTGCCTTAAAATAACAAATTGACTAAGATAATACAGTATTAATATTTTGATTGTGTGAACCTATTCGAGTGCATAATTCAATACAAAAACATCATTATTTCATCACCCAATTAGTAAATGTGACTAGAAGTGTTATACAGTGTCGTTTTTCCAACAAATAAATCATTATTTCAAGTCTTAATCACAAAAACAAGAAAAAAGTGACCGTTAAATCTCAATTCGTTTGTTTACAAGCAAATTGACCTTTGGACCCAGGTAGTTAGCACGGCAACATTTCAAACTCCTTATCGATAGCTCATTGCATCGTCTTAAGAAAAAGAGTTATTGTAAATTTCGACCGAACCTTACACAGTACATGTGGCGCGTCCAGAACAGACGCGGTCATACAGAGCATACTCTAAGAGTAAGCGGGTTCGATCCCCAGTGACTATAGTATATTTTTGCACCTTATTTTTATTTGTTTGCATTTGAAATTGATTTTTCGTTGCTTTTAAATAAAAGAAGAAATTGTTTTCACAAATACGATGGAAAATATGGACACGGAAAATATAACATTTAGATTTCATCAACGTCAAAGAGCAAACTCACTAGGAAATATTTCAGACTCCTCTCTATTTGAGTCAACGAGGATCAGCATGCCACACACTCAGTTCGATCAGAGTAGCTTTGACCACAGACAAAACAAAAGAATAAGTGACTTAGAAAACCAGCTTGCGGCTGCAAATGGCGAAATAGATAACTTACTTTTAGAAAATGAAAAGTTAAAAAAAGACTTAGATAAGGCTCATTTACTAATTGATGTCTATAAAACGATTGAAGTAAGTGACAGCCATGGTACACCGATTTTAGGCAAAAAGAGAAAACGTCAAAGGATATTAATGGATGCTGACGACACAAGGAAGACACCGAAACATGAAATACATCAAAGGTTTGAGTTTGACAGGCAACAGGAAAAAATTGAAGAACTAAACAAACAAATTGAACAATTGCAAAATTGGCTGACAGAAGAAAAACATAAAAATAAAAAGACACCGATGGATAGAGAGTCAAAATTAACGTCAAAGAATAGCAGAAAACGTGTGACATTAGTAAAAAAACAACAATCGGTTAAAATTTCTAAAAGTAATCATATAAAAAAAATATCAAAAAATACCAAGAAACTAATAAACAAATGCACAAAAATTAAGCAGGAAAACCAAAAGTTGCAACATAAAATACTAGAACTGCAAACTAAACAAGGACCGACACAGGATTTAAATTATGAGTACAAGAGTAAAGTTTCCAGGCAAAAAAATATTCCGAAACAAATAGTTTGTCGTGTTACTGGAAGAACAGGCCATATTACAGAATTTCATTCGAAAGAGATACTTATATTCTCTGATAGTATTGGCAAAGGGTTAGCATCAAGAATGCTGAATAAGTTAGATAAAGTGACAAATATAACAAACTACTGCAAACCGGAAGCAAATTGTCAAAATATTTTAGAAAATATTAATGAAAAAACCAAATCCCTTACCAAAGGGGATACAGTAGCCTTATTAATAAAAAAATATGAAGAAGCTATTGACGACAAGACAAATAAGCAAATTTACATGAAATTACTGAACGAGATCATTCGTAATCAAAATAGAGAATTCAATATTATAGTTAGTGGAATTCGCTACAATCGTAAAAATGACAAAGAAATATACCACATCAACAATAAGATAGCACATTTAGCGAGCATGACCGAAAACGTTAAATACCTAGAACCTAACTTAAATGAAAGTGGTAAAACCAGCACCTATAACAGGTTGAAGTATCACGTGGCCCAAACTATAGTTTCAGCAACCACACAAGCATTCAAAGGTTCATCTAACCTTCAGTTTATAAATATGTCTGATTCAAATAGTACAAATTTTTCAATAAAAATAACCTCAGACGAAAAAAGATAATTATTCAAGCAAACGTTCAGAGTATACACAATAAATACTTAGAAATAGAAAGTTTTCTTGAAAAAAAACGAGTGTGATGTTCTTTGCCTTTCTGAAACGTGGGGAAAAGATCATCAAGTTAAAGGCATGTCTATCGCAAATTTTGAACTTGCAACATATTTCAACAGGAAACTGTTTGCACACGGTGGTACGGCAATATTTGTTAAAAATAATTTAGATTTTAAGATTCGAAATGACATTAATAAATTATCATTGGAAATGAATTTTGAGATATCAGCAATTGAATTAAAATCTCCTAAGGTAGTAGTCCTAGCAATTTATAGACCCGATGAAGACCTTCCATTATTTTTAGATTTAATAACAAGATTACTACACAAGTTATGCCGCGAAGGAAAGCAAACTATACTGGCAGGAGATTTTAATCTAAATGTTTTGAATTGTAATAGCACCAATAGAAAAATGTTAGATATTATGAATACTTTCAATTTTAAATGTGTGTCACACGAACCTACGCGAATCTATGGTGCTAGTGCTACTTGTATTGACAACTTCATAGTTAATTTTGATGACTATGAAGGGCTAGTATTAAAGAATAAGCTTTCAGATCACCGAGTCATAAAACTCACAATTTTTGATAATGAAGTAGTAAAAAGTAATAGAAATTATACATACAGAATGACAAGATTCATGTCACCTAACAATTGCGATTATTTCCACTATTTAATAAATAGAGATTATATTATTTTAAAAACACAAATTGTTCAATGTGAACACTCAAACACAAGAATGAATATTTTGCAAGATGCTATTAAATATTACTATAATATTGCTTTTCCCAGTAAAAAATCTCGTATAGTTAATAAGATTAGGAAAATAACTACAAAAGGTATACAAATGTCTAAAAACCATTTGGCTGAAATGGAAATGCTTCAGGAGTTTCAACCCTCTGAGCAAATAAAGATGGAAATCAGGCGATATAAAAAGGTTTTACGTAAAGTGTTAGTAGCAGCAAAAAAAATTCATTACGGAGACAGAATAAAGTTTTCAAAAAACAAAATAAAAGAGACGTGGAAAATAATAAATGAACAAGTTAGGCACAGTAATAGAGGTAATAAAAAGAAAGAAATAATGTTCATTAAAAATGAAAACGGCAACGAAGTGACAGATCACAAAAAGATAGCGGATTTATTTAATGTTTTTTTTACTAATATTGCTCATAAACTTACATCTAAAACTCAATTTAATTACGAGAAATGCATGCAATACTTAAGTAAGAAAGAAAAACCACCCTTCTATATAAAATTTGACGCAGTAGACCACAAAGAAATACGATCAATTATCAGTAATATGAAACAAAAGATGACATCCGACATTTATGATATGAACACAAAAATATTAAAACATGTTATGCTGAAGAATGAAAACCTAATCGATCTGCTGTGCATTGTAATAAATGATTGTATAGATAAAGGGATATTTCCCGACAGTCTTAAGCCTGGAAGAGTAATACCTCTACACAAAAAAGGAGAAACTTCCGTCTAGGTAACTACAGACCAGTGTGTATTTTGCCTACAATTTCTAAAATACTTGAGACAGCAATTAAAAAACGAATCGTAAATTATTTTGAAGACAATAACTTATTTACTAATGCGCAATATGGATTTCGCAAAGGACGATCAACAGAGATGGCTATTAGAACGGTGGTTTATTATATTCTTGAAGCCTTAGACAAATCACAGAAATGTGCAAGCATATTCTGTGATTTGTCGAAAGCATTTGACTGTTTGCGGCATGGTGTATTAATAGCTAAACTGAAATATTACGGGTTCGAAGGTCCTGAGCTAAACATGATGTGCACTTATTTGGCAAACCGTAGTCAAGTGGTATCTATAAATGGACTAAACTCACATTCTAGCACAGTAGAGATAGGTATACCACAAGGATCTATTCTGGGACCAATTCTATTTTTAATATATGTCAACGACCTTGTTTATTGTATGCCCGACTGGACTTTTATCAATTTATTTGCGGACGATACCCACGTAGGTTTAAGTGATAAATCTAAGGTTGAATTAGATATAAAAATTAATAAAGCAATGAGCATTCTTGATGACTGGTTTAATGCAAATGGCATCATGTTAAACACTAACAAAAGTGTTGTAATGAAATATCATAGTCGAAAAAATAAAAATAACGATATTTGCTTGACAGAAAACACGTTTTTGGGTTACACAATTGACTACACACTGAGTCATACATCGCACATAGAAAAACTATGCAAGAGACTGGCAAGTGCTAACTATGCGCTACTTAAACTCAAGCCTCTTTTAGACAAAAAGTCCCTTCTGTCCGTTTACTACGCTTATATTCAATCCATCGTTAGGTACGCTATTACTGTTTGGGGAAACGCTACAGCTGTACAAAAAGTCCTTAAAGCTCAGAAGAGGGCCATACGTATAATTTTTGGACTACCAAAACGCACTTCGGTTAGAAATTATTTTAAGAATAACCAAATAATGACAGTTATATCACTATATATCTTCAACAGCCTGTTAGAGATACATGACAACAAAATAAATATGAGTAAAAATAAAGATGTTCATAGTTATAATTTACGCAATAGAGAAAAACATTTCAAATATAAAACGAAATTAGAAAAAGTTAAGAAACAAGGCATATATAATAAGATATCAATGTATAATCAGCTTCCAAATAATGTTACTAATTTAAATAATAACGACTTCTAAAAGGTATTAAAAGAGTTTTTTGAAATAAATCCTTTTTATTCAGTTAATGAATTTATGGTTTTGCGTCTAACACAATCTTCATTCTCCTACAAGAGTAATAATAAATAATAAAGGGTAAAAAATGGGCGGCCTTTCATGTATTAATCTTATTTGTTGTGTACGTTCAATGACGTTTGAATCTTTTTATGTGCTTGATAATTTTGTAATGTGATTTTATTTAAAACATAAACTGTATTGTATAGGTTTAAGGCATCAATTAGTTTTTGACATTGATTAATTATTTTAATTTTGACTCAGATGAAGGTATATTACTTTGACTTTAATTGTAATAGGTATTTTCGATTATTTTCATAAATTAGGTTGTATTTATATTATTTGTAATTTAATGATTTAATTTAAAATTAATTGATTAATGTAAACATGACTTGCCCAATGTAACAATCTCAGTTATAAGGCCAATAAAATATTTGAATTTGAATTTGAATTTAAAAAACATTCCATGCCTTACATACATGTCACTCGCACAGTTTAGTGATATTTTTCTTTATTAATGCATACCAAAGACAGCTTCTCGGAGAGTCTCTCCGGACAGCAATTCGGAGAGCCACTCAGGACAGCAGCTCTGAGAGCTGCACGGCGCAGCAGCTTGGGCCATCGTCAGTCAGATATTTTTCTATAACACACAAAAAGTATCACGGTAGCGTCTTAAAACATTAGCATTACTTTCTTCAGTGTGACAACTTATAAGATTCAATGATTTATGAGCATGAGCTATAAATAAAAAAGGCTAGCTCCTGTGCCACCGGCGCAGGCATGTATGTACATAAGCGTCCATGGCAAAGGTCCTTGTAGCAATGCCTATTCAAAACAAATAGCTTCAGAAATAAAAAACAATAGGTGAGTAATAGTTAAAAACAAATGAATGTGTTTATATCTGTCGACGTACTACGATACAATTCTGGACTTCCATCACCCGCACCACACTATGCAATGAAAACAAAGAAAAACATTCCATGCCTTACATACATCTCACTCGCACAGTTTAGTGATATTTTTTTTTATTAATGCATAACAAAGACAGCAGCTCGGAGAGCCGCTCAGGAGAGCAGCTCGGAGAGCCACTCAGGACAGCAGCTCGGAGAGCTGCACGGCGCAGCAGCTTGGGCCATCGTCAGTCAGATATTCTTCTATAACACACAAAAAGTATCACGGTAGCGTCTTAAAACATTAGCATTACTTTCTTCAGTGTGACAACTAATAAGATTTATGAAAATGAGCTATAAATTAAAAAGGCTAGCTCCTGTGCCGCCGGCGCAGGCATGTATGCACATAAGCGTCCATGGCAAAGGTTCTTGTAGCAATGCCTTTTCAAAACAAATAGCTTCAGACATAATAAACAATAGGTAAGTAATAGTTAAAAACAAATGAATGTGTTAATATCTGTCGACGTACTACGATTAAATTCTGGACTTCCATCACCCGCACCACATTATGCAATGAAAACCAAGAAAAACATTCCATACCTTACATACATCTCACTCAAACAGTTTAGTGATATTTTTCTTTATTAATGCATACCTAAGACAGCTTTTCGGAGAGTCTCTCCGGATAGCAGCTCGGAGAGCCGCTCAGGACAGCAGCTCGGAGAGCCACTTAGGACAGCAGCTCGGAGAGCTGCACGGCGCAGCAGCTTGGGCCATCGTCAGTCAGATATTCTTCTATAACACACAAAAAGTATCACGGTAGAGTCTTAAAACATTAGGATTACTTTCAACAGTGTGACAACTAAAAAGATTCAATGATTTATGAGCATGAGCTATAAATAAAAAAGGCTAGCTCCTGTGCCGCCGGCGCAGGCATGTATGCACATAAGCGTCCATGGCAAAGCTTCTTGTAGCAATGCCTATTCAAAACAAATAGCTTCAGACATAATAAACAATAGGTAAGTAATAGTTAAAAACAAATGATTGTGTTAATATCTGTCGACGTACTACGATTAAATTCTGGACTTCCATCACCCGCACCACATTATGCAATGAAAACTAAGAAAAACATTCCATGCCTTACATACATCTCACTCGCGAAGTTTAGTGATATTTTTCTTTATTAATGCATACCAAAGACATCAACTCGGAGAGCCGCTCAGGACAGCAGCTCGGAGAGCTGCACGGCGCCGCAGCTTAGGCTATCGACAGTCAGATAATCTTCTATAACACACAAAAAGTATTACGGTAGAGTCTTAAAACATTAGGATTAATTTCTTCAGTGTGAAAACTAATAAGATTTATGAGCATGAGCTATAAATAAAAAAGGCTTGCTCCTGTGCCACCGGCGCAGGCATGTATGTACATAAGCGTCCATGGCAAAGGTTCTTGTAGCAATGCCTATTCAAAACAAATAGCTTCAGACATAATAAACAATAGGTGAGTAATAGTTAAAAACAAATGAATGTGTTAATATCTGTCGACGCACTACGATTAAATTCTGGACTTCCATCACCCGCACCACATGATGCAATGAAAACAAAGAAAAACATTCCATGCCTTACATACATCTCACTCGCACAGTTTAGTGATATTTTTCTTTATTAATGCATACCAAAGACAGCAGCTCGGAGAGCCGCTTATGACAGCAGCTCGGAGAGCCACTCAGGACAGCAGCTCGGAGAGCTGCACGGCGCCGCAGCTTAGGCTATCGACAGTCAGATAATCTTCTATAACACACAAAAAGTATTACGGTAGAGTCTTAAAACATTAGGATTAATTTCTTCAGTGTGAAAACTAATAAGATTTATGAGCATGAGCTATAAATAAAAAAGGCTTGCTCCTGTGCCACCGGCGCAGGCATGTATGTACATAAGCGTCCATGGCAAAGGTTCTTGTAGCAATGCCTATTCAAAACAAATAGCTTCAGACATAATAAACAATAGGTGAGTAATAGTTAAAAACAAATGAATGTGTTAATATCTGTCGACGCACTACGATTAAATTCTGGACTTCCATCACCCGCACCACATGATGCAATGAAAACAAAGAAAAACATTCCATGCCTTACATACATCTCACTCGCACAGTTTAGTGATATTTTTCTTTATTAATGCATACCAAAGACAGCAGCTCGGAGAGCCGCTCAGGACAGCAGCTCGGAGAGCCCGCTCAGGACAGCAGCTCGGAGAGCCACTCAGGACAGCAGCTCGGAGAGCTGCACGGCGCCGCAGCTTGGGCCATCGTCAGTCAGCTATTCTTCTATAACACACAAAAAGTATCACGGTAGCGTCTTAAAACATTAGCATTACTTTCTTCAGTGTGACAACTAATTAGATTCAATGTATTATGAGCATGAGCTATAAATAAAAAAGGCTAGCTCCTGTGCCGCCGGCGCAGGCATGTATGCACATAAGCGTCCATGGCGAAGGTTCTTGTAGCAATGCCTATTCAAAACAAATAGCTTCAGACATAAAAAAAAAAAGGTGAGTAATAGTTAAAAACAAATGAATGTGTTTATATCTGTCGACGTACTACGATACAATTCTGGACTTCCATCACCCGCACCACACTATGCAATTAAAACAAAGAAAAACATTCCATGCCTTACATACATCTCACTCGCACAGTTTAGTGATATTTTTCTTTATTAATGCATACCAAAGACAGCAGCTCGGAGAGCCGCTTATGACAGCAGCTCGGAGAGCCACTCAGGACAGCAGCTCGGAGAGCTGCACGGCGCCGCAGCTTAGGCTATCGACAGTCAGATAATCTTCTATAACACACAAAAAGTATTACGGTAGAGTCTTAAAACATTAGGATTAATTTCTTCAGTGTGAAAACTAATAAGATTTATGAGCATGAGCTATAAATAAAAAAGGCTTGCTCCTGTGCCACCGGCGCAGGCATGTATGTACATAAGCGTCCATGGCAAAGGTTCTTGTAGCAATGCCTATTCAAAACAAATAGCTTCAGACATAATAAACAATAGGTGAGTAATAGTTAAAAACAAATGAATGTGTTAATATCTGTCGACGCACTACGATTAAATTCTGGACTTCCATCACCCGCACCACATGATGCAATGAAAACAAAGAAAAACATTCCATGCCATACATACATCTCACTCGCACAGTTTAGTGATATTTTTCTTTATTAATGCATACCAAAGACAGCAGCTCGGAGAGCCGCTTATGACAGCAGCTCGGAGAGCCACTCAGGACAGCAGCTCGGAGAGCTGCACGGCGCCGCAGCTTAGGCTATCGACAGTCAGATAATCTTCTATAACACACAAAAAGTATTACGGTAGAGTCTTAAAACATTAGGATTAATTTCTTCAGTGTGAAAACTAATAAGATTTATGAGCATGAGCTATAAATAAAAAAGGCTTGCTCCTGTGCCACCGGCGCAGGCATGTATGTACATAAGCGTCCATGGCAAAGGTTCTTGTAGCAATGCCTATTCAAAACAAATAGCTTCAGACATAATAAATAATAGGTGAGTAATAGTTAAAAACAAATGAATGTGTTAATATCTGTCGACGCACTACGATTAAATTCTGGACTTCCATCACCCGCACCACATGATGCAATGAAAACAAAGAAAAACATTCCATGCCTTACATACATCTCACTCGCACAGTTTAGTGATATTTTTCTTTATTAATGCATACCAAAGACAGCAGCTCGTAGAGCCGCTCAGGACAGCAGCTCGGAGAGCCCGTTCAGGACAGCAGCTCGGAGAGCCACTCAGGACAGCAGCTCGGAGAGCTGCACGGCGCCGCAGCTTGGGCCATCGTCAGTCAGCTATTCTTCTATAACACACAAAAAGTATCACGGTAGCGTCTTAAAACATTAGCATTACTTTCTTCAGTGTGACAACTAATTAGATTCAATGTATTATGAGCATGAGCTATAAATAAAAAAGGCTAGCTCCTGTGCCGCCGGCGCAGGCATGTATGCACATAAGCGTCCATGGCAAAGGTTCTTGTAGCAATGCCTATTCAAAACAAATAGCTTCAGACATAAAAAAAAATAGGTCAGTAATAGTTAAAAACAAATGAATGTGTTAAAATCTGTCGACGTACTACGATAAAATTCTGGACTTCAATCACCCGCACCACATTATGCAATGAAAACAAAGAAAAACATTCCATGCCTTACATACATCTCACTCGCACAGTTTAGTGATATTTTTCTTTATTAATGCATACCAAAGACAGCAGCTCGGAGAGCCGCTCAGGACAACAGCTCGAAGAGCCACTCAGGACAGCAGCTCGGAGAGCTGCACGGCGCAGCAGCTTGGGCCATCGTCAGTCAGATATTCTTCTATAACACACAAAAAGTATTACGGTAGAGTCTTAAAACATTAGGATTAATTTCTTCAGTGTGACAACTAATAAGATTTATGAGCATGAGCTATAAATAAAAAAGGCTTGCTCCTGTGCCACCGGCGCAGGCATGTATGTACATAAGCGTCCATGGCAAAGGTTCTTGTAGCAATGCCTATTCAAAACAAATAGCTTCAGACATAAAAAACAATAGGTAAGTAATAGTTAAAAACAAATGAATGTGTTAATATCTGTCGACGTACTACGATTAAATTCTGGACTTCCATCACCCGCACCACATTATGCAATGAAAACAAAGAATACATTCCATGCCTTACATATATCTCACTCGCACAGTTTAGTGATATTTGTCTTTATGAATGCATACCAAAGACAGCTTCTCTGAGAGTCTCTCCGGATAGCAGCTCGGAGAGCCTGCTCAGGACAGCAGCTCGGAGAGCCACTCAGGACAGCAGCTCGGAGAGCTGCACGGCGCAGCAGCTTGGGCCATCGTCAGTCAGATATTCTTCTATAACACAAAAAAAAGTATCACGGTAGCGTCTTAAAACATTAGCATTACTTTCTTCAGTGTGACAACTAATAAGATTCAATGATTTATGAGCATGAGCTATAAATAAAAAAGGCTAGCTCCTGTGCCGCCGGCGCAGGCATGTATGCACATAAGCGTCCATGGCAAAGGTCCTTGTAGCAATGCCTATTCAAAACAAATAGCTTCAGACATAAAAAACAATAGGTGAGTAATAGTTAAAAACAAATGAATGTGTTAATATCTGTCGACGCACTACGATTAAATTCTGGACTTCCATCACCCGCACCACATGATGCAATGAAAACAAAGAAAAACATTCCATGCCTTACATACATCTCACTCGCACAGTTTAGTGATATTTTTCTTTATTAATGCGTACCAAAGACAGCAGCTCGGAGAGCCGCTCAGGAGAGCAGCTCGGAGAGCCACTCAGGACAGCAGCTCGGAGAGCTGCACGGCGCCGCAGCTTGGGCCATCGCCAGTCTGATATTTTTCTATAACATACAATAAGTATTACGGTACAGTCTTAAAACATTAGGATTACTTTCTTCAGTGTGACAACTAATTAGATTTATGAGCATGAGCGATAAATAAAAAAGGCTAGCTCCTGTGCCACCGGCGCAGGCATGTATGCACATAAGCGTCCATGGCAAAGGTCCTTGTAGCAATGCCTATTCAAAACAAATAGCTTCAGACATAAAAAACAATAGGTGAGTATCAGTTAAAAACAAATGAATGTGTTAATATCTGTCGACGTACTACGATACAATTCTGGACTTCCATCACCCGCACCACACTATTCAATGAAAACAAAGAAAAACATTCCATGCCTTACATACATCGCACTCGCACGGTTTAGTGATATTTTTCTTTATTAATGCATACCAAAGACAGCTTCTCGGAGAGTCCCTCCGGATAGCAGCTCGGAGAGCCGCTCAGGACAGCAGCTCGGAGAGCCACTCAGGACAGCAGCTCGGAGAGCTGCACGGTGCAGCAGCTTGGGCCATCGTCAGTCAGATATTCTTCTATAACACACAAAAAGTATCACGGTAGAGTCTTAAAACATTAGCATTACTTTCTTCAGTGTGACAACTAATAAGATTCAATGATTTATGAGCATGAGCTATAAATAAAAAAGGCTAGCTTCTGTGCCACCGGCGCAGGCTTGTATGTACATAAGCGTCCATGGCAAAGGTTCTTGTAGCAATGCCTATTCAAAACAAATAGCTTCAGACATAATAATCAATAGGTAAGTAATAGTTATAAACAACTGAATGTGTTAATATCTGTCGACGTACTACGATTAAATTCTGGACTTCCATCACCCGCACCACATTATGCAATGAAAACGAAGAAAAACATTCCATGCCTTACATACATCTCACTCGCACAGTTAAGTGATATTTTTCTTTATTAATGCAAACCTAAGACAGCTTCTCGGATAGTCTCTCCGGATAGCAGCTCGGAGAGCCACTCATGACAGCAGCTCGGAGAGCTGCACGGCGCAGCAGCTTGGGCCATCGTCAGTCAGATATTTTTCTATAACACACAAAAAGTATCACGGTAGAGTCTTAAAATATTAGGATTACTTTCTTCAGTGTGACTACTAAAAAGATTCAATGATTTATGAGCACGAGCTATAAATTAAAAAGGCTAGCTCCTGTGCCGCCGGCGCAGGCATGTATGCACATAAGCGTCCATGGCAAAGGTTCTTGTAGCAATGCCTATTCAAAACAAATAGCTTCAGACATAATAAACAATAGGTAAGTAATAGTTAAAAACAAATGAATGTGTTAATATCTGTCGACGTACTACGATTAAATTCTGGACTTCCATCACCCGCACCACATTATGCAATGAAAACTAAGAAAAACATTCCATACCTTACATACATCTCACTCAAACAGTTTAGTGATGTTTTTCTTTATTAATGCATACCTAAGACAGCTTTTCGGAGAGTCTCTCCGGATAGCAGCTCGGAGAGCCGCTCAGAACAGCAGCTCGGAGAGCCACTTAGGACAGCAGCTCGGAGAGCTGCACGGCGCAGCAGCTTGGGCCATCGTCAGTCAGATATTCTTCTATAACACACAAAAAGTATCACGGTAGAGTCTTAAAACATTAGGATTACTTTCAACAGTGTGACAACTAAAAAGATTCAATGATTTATGAGCATGAGCTATAAATAAAAAAGGCTAGCTCCTGTGCCGCCGGCGCAGGCATGTATGCACATAAGCGTCCATGGCAAAGGTTCTTGTAGCAATGCCTATTCAAAACAAATAGCTTCAGACATAATAAACAAAAGGTAAGTAATAGTTAAAAACAAATGAATGTGTTAATATCTGTTGACGTACTACGATACAATTCTGGACTTCCATCACCTGCACCACATTATGCAATGAAAACAAAGAAAAACATTCCATGCCTTACATACATCTCACTCGCACAGTTTAGTGATATTTTTCTTTATTAATGCAAACCTAAGACAGCTTCTCGGAGAGTCTCTCCGGATAGCAGCTCGGAGAGCCGCTCAGGACAGCAGCTCGGAGAGCCACTCAGGACAGCAGCTTGGAGAGCTGCACGGCGCAGCAGTTCGGGCCATCGTCAGTCAGATATTCTTCTATAACACACAAAAAGTATCACGGTAGAGTCTTAAAACATTAGAATTACTTTCTTCAGTTTGACAACTAAAAAGATTTAATGATTTATGAGCATGAGCTATAATTAAAAAAGGCTAGCTCCTGTGCCGCCGGCGCAGGCATGTATGCACATAAGCGTCCTTGGCAAAGGTTCTTGTAGCAATGCCTATTCAAAACAAATAGCTTCAGACATAAAAAAAAATAGGTCAGTAATAGTTAAAAACAAATGAATGTGTTAAAATCTGTCGACGTACTACGATAAAATTCTGGACTTCCATCACCCGCACCACATTATGCAATGAAAACAAAGAAAAACATTCCATGCCTTACATACATCTCACTCGCACAGTTTAGTGATATTTTTCTTTATTAATGCATACCAAAGACAGCAGCTCGGAGAGCCGCTCAGGACAACAGCTCGAAGAGCCACTCAGGACAGCAGCTCGGAGAGCTGCACGGCGCAGCAGCTTGGGCCATCGTCAGTCAGATATTCTTCTATAACACACAAAAAGTATCACGGTAGCGTCTTAAAACATTAGCATTACTTTCTTCAGTGTGACAACTAATAAGATTCAATGATTTATGAGCATGAGCTATAAATAAAAAAGGCTAGCTTCTGTGCCACCGGCGCAGGCTTGTATGTACATAAGCGTCCATGGCAAAGGTTCTTGTAGCAATGCCTATGCAAAACAAATAGCTTCAGACATAATAAACAATAGGTAAGTAATAGTTATAAACAACTGAATGTGTTAATATCTGTCGACGTACTACGATTAAATTCTGGACTTCCATCACCCGCACCACATTATGCAATGAAAACGAGGAAAAACATTCCATGCCTTACATACATCTCACTCGCACAGTTTAGTGATATTTTTCTTTATTAATGCAAACCTAAGACAGCTTCTCGAATAGTCTCTCCGGATAGCAGCTCGGAGAGCCACTCATGACAGCAGCTCGGAGAGCTGCACGGCGCAGCAGCTTGGGCCATCGTCAGTCAGATAATCTTCTATAACACACAAAAAGTATTACGGTAGAGTCTTAAAATATTAGGATTACTTTCTTCAGTGTGACTACTAAAAAGATTCAATGATTTATGAGCACGAGCTATAAATTAAAAAGGCTAGCTCCTGTGCCGCCGGCGCAGGCATGTATGCACATAAGCGTCCATGGCAAAGGTTCTTGTAGCAATGCCTATTCAAAACAAATAGCTTCAGACATAATAAACAATAGGTGAGTAATAGTTAAAAACAAATGAATGTGTTAATATCTGTCGACGCACTACGATTAAATTCTGGACTTCCATCACCCGCACCACATGATGCAATGAAAACAAAGAAAAACATTCCATGCCATACATACATCTCACTCGCACAGTTTAGTGATATTTTTCTTTATTAATGCATACCAAAGACAGCAGCTCGGAGAGCCGCTTATGACAGCAGCTCGGAGAGCCACTCAGGACAGCAGCTCGGAGAGCTGCACGGCGCCGCAGCTTAGGCTATCGACAGTCAGATAATCTTCTATAACACACAAAAAGTATTACGGTAGAGTCTTAAAACATTAGGATTAATTTCTTCAGTGTGAAAACTAATAAGATTTAGAGCATGAGCTATAAATAAAAAAGGCTTGCTCCTGTGCCACCGGCGCAGGCATGTATGTACATAAGCGTCCATGGCAAAGGTTCTTGTAGCAATGCCTATTCAAAACAAATAGCTTCAGACATAATAAACAATAGGTGAGTAATAGTTAAAAACAAATGAATGTGTTAATATCTGTCGACGCACTACGATTAAATTCTGGACTTCCATCACCCGCACCACATGATGCAATGAAAACAAAGAAAAACATTCCATGCCATACATACATCTCACTCGCACAGTTTAGTGATATTTTTCTTTATTAATGCATACCAAATACAGCAGCTCGGAGAGCCGCTTATGACAGCAGCTCGGAGAGCCACTCAGGACAGCAGCTCGGAGAGCTGCACGGCGCCGCAGCTTAGGCTATCGACAGTCAGATAATCTTCTATAACACACAAAAAGTATTACGGTAGAGTCTTAAAACATTAGGATTAATTTCTTCAGTGTGAAAACTAATAAGATTTAGAGCATGAGCTATAAATAAAAAAGGCTTGCTCCTGTGCCACCGGCGCAGGCATGTATGTACATAAGCGTCCATGGCAAAGGTTCTTGTAGCAATGCCTATTCAAAACAAATAGCTTCAGACATAATAAACAATAGGTGAGTAATAGTTAAAAACAAATGAATGTGTTAATATCTGTCGACGCACTACGATTAAATTCTGGACTTCCATCACCCGCACCACATGATGCAATGAAAACAAAGAAAAACATTCCATGCCATACATACATCTCACTCGCACAGTTTAGTGATATTTTTCTTTATTAATGCATACCAAATACAGCAGCTCGGAGAGCCGCTTATGACAGCAGCTCGGAGAGCCACTCAGGACAGCAGCTCGGAGAGCTGCACGGCGCCGCAGCTTAGGCTATCGACAGTCAGATAATCTTCTATAACACACAAAAAGTATTACGGTAGAGTCTTAAAACATTAGGATTAATTTCTTCAGTGTGAAAACTAATAAGATTTATGAGCATGAGCTATAAATAAAAAAGGCTTGCTCCTGTGCCACCGGCGCAGGCATGTATGTACATAAGCGTCCATGGCAAAGGTTCTTGTAGCAATGCCTATTCAAAACAAATAGCTTCAGACATAATAAATAATAGGTGAGTAATAGTTAAAAACAAATGAATGTGTTAATATCTGTCGACGCACTACGATTAAATTCTGGACTTCCATCACCCGCACCACATGATGCAATGAAAACAAAGAAAAACATTCCATGCCTTACATACATCTCACTCGCACAGTTTAGTGATATTTTTCTTTATTAATGCATACCAAAGACAGCAGCTCGTAGAGCCGCTCAGGACAGCAGCTCGGAGAGCCCGTTCAGGACAGCAGCTCGGAGAGCCACTCAGGACAGCAGCTCGGAGAGCTGCACGGCGCCGCAGCTTGGGCCATCGTCAGTCAGCTATTCTTCTATAACACACAAAAAGTATCACGGTAGCGTCTTAAAACATTAGCATTACTTTCTTCAGTGTGACAACTAATTAGATTCAATGTATTATGAGCATGAGCTATAAATAAAAAAGGCTAGCTCCTGTGCCGCCGGCGCAGGCATGTATGCACATAAGCGTCCATGGCAAAGGTTCTTGTAGCAATGCCTATTCAAAACAAATAGCTTCAGACATAAAAAAAAATAGGTCAGTAATAGTTAAAAACAAATGAATGTGTTAAAATCTGTCGACGTACTACGATAAAATTCTGGACTTCAATCACCCGCACCACATTATGCAATGAAAACAAAGAAAAACATTCCATGCCTTACATACATCTCACTCGCACAGTTTAGTGATATTTTTCTTTATTAATGCATACCAAAGACAGCAGCTCGGAGAGCCGCTCAGGACAACAGCTCGAAGAGCCACTCAGGACAGCAGCTCGGAGAGCTGCACGGCGCAGCAGCTTGGGCCATCGTCAGTCAGATATTCTTCTATAACACACAAAAAGTATTACGGTAGAGTCTTAAAACATTAGGATTAATTTCTTCAGTGTGACAACTAATAAGATTTATGAGCATGAGCTATAAATAAAAAAGGCTTGCTCCTGTGCCACCGGCGCAGGCATGTATGTACATAAGCGTCCATGGCAAAGGTTCTTGTAGCAATGCCTATTCAAAACAAATAGCTTCAGACATAAAAAACAATAGGTAAGTAATAGTTAAAAACAAATGAATGTGTTAATATCTGTCGACGTACTACGATTAAATTCTGGACTTCCATCACCCGCACCACATTATGCAATGAAAACAAAGAATACATTCCATGCCTTACATATATCTCACTCGCACAGTTTAGTGATATTTGTCTTTATGAATGCATACCAAAGACAGCTTCTCTGAGAGTCTCTCCGGATAGCAGCTCGGAGAGCCTGCTCAGGACAGCAGCTCGGAGAGCCACTCAGGACAGCAGCTTGGAGAGCTGCACGGCGCAGCAGCTTGGGCCATCGTCAGTCAGATATTCTTCTATAACACAAAAAAAAGTATCACGGTAGCGTCTTAAAACATTAGCATTACTTTCTTCAGTGTGACAACTAATAAGATTCAATGATTTATGAGCATGAGCTATAAATAAAAAAGGCTAGCTCCTGTGCCGCCGGCGCAGGCATGTATGCACATAAGCGTCCATGGCAAAGGTCCTTGTAGCAATGCCTATTCAAAACAAATAGCTTCAGACATAAAAAACAATAGGTGAGTAATAGTTAAAAACAAATGAATGTGTTAATATCTGTCGACGCACTACGATTAAATTCTGGACTTCCATCACCCGCACCACATGATGCAATGAAAACAAAGAAAAACATTCCATGCCTTACATACATCTCACTCGCACAGTTTAGTGATATTTTTCTTTATTAATGCGTACCAAAGACAGCAGCTCGGAGAGCCGCTCAGGAGAGCAGCTCGGAGAGCCACTCAGGACAGCAGCTCGGAGAGCTGCACGGCGCCGCAGCTTGGGCCATCGCCAGTCTGATATTTTTCTATAACATACAATAAGTATTACGGTACAGTCTTAAAACATTAGGATTACTTTCTTCGGTGTGACAACTAATTAGATTTATGAGCATGAGCGATAAATAAAAAAGGCTAGCTCCTGTGCCACCGGCGCAGGCATGTATGCACATAAGCGTCCATGGCAAAGGTCCTTGTAGCAATGCCTATTCAAAACAAATAGCTTCAGACATAAAAAACAATAGGTGAGTATCAGTTAAAAACAAATGAATGTGTTAATATCTGTCGACGTACTACGATACAATTCTGGACTTCCATCACCCGCACCACACTATTCAATGAAAACAAAGAAAAACATTCCATGCCTTACATACATCGCACTCGCACGGTTTAGTGATATTTTTCTTTATTAATGCATACCAAAGACAGCTTCTCGGAGAGTCCCTCCGGATAGCAGCTCGGAGAGCCGCTCAGGACAGCAGCTCGGAGAGCCACTCAGGACAGCAGCTCGGAGAGCTGCACGGTGCAGCAGCTTGGGCCATCGTCAGTCAGATATTCTTCTATAACACACAAAAAGTATCACGGTAGAGTCTTAAAACATTAGCATTACTTTCTTCAGTGTGACAACTAATAAGATTCAATGATTTATGAGCATGAGCTATAAATAAAAAAGGCTAGCTTCTGTGCCACCGGCGCAGGCTTGTATGTACATAAGCGTCCATGGCAAAGGTTCTTGTAGCAATGCCTATTCAAAACAAATAGCTTCAGACATAATAATCAATAGGTAAGTAATAGTTATAAACAACTGAATGTGTTAATATCTGTCGACGTACTACGATTAAATTCTGGACTTCCATCACCCGCACCACATTATGCAATGAAAACGAAGAAAAACATTCCATGCCTTACATACATCTCACTCGCACAGTTAAGTGATATTTTTCTTTATTAATGCAAACCTAAGACAGCTTCTCGGATAGTCTCTCCGGATAGCAGCTCGGAGAGCCACTCATGACCGCAGCTCGGAGAGCTGCACGGCGCAGCAGCTTGGGCCATCGTCAGTCAGATATTTTTCTATAACACACAAAAAGTATCACGGTAGAGTCTTAAAATATTAGGATTACTTTCTTCAGTGTGACTACTAAAAAGATTCAATGATTTATGAGCACGAGCTATAAATTAAAAAGGCTAGCTCCTGTGCCGCCGGCGCAGGCATGTATGCACATAAGCGTCCATGGCAAAGGTTCTTGTAGCAATGCCTATTCAAAACAAATAGCTTCAGACATAATAAACAATAGGTAAGTAATAGTTAAAAACAAATGAATGTGTTAATATCTGTCGACGTACTACGATTAAATTCTGGACTTCCATCACCCGCACCACATTATGCAATGAAAACTAAGAAAAACATTCCATACCTTACATACATCTCACTCAAACAGTTTAGTGATGTTTTTCTTTATTAATGCATACCTAAGACAGCTTTTCGGAGAGTCTCTCCGGATAGCAGCTCGGAGAGCCGCTCAGAACAGCAGCTCGGAGAGCCACTTAGGACAGCAGCTCGGAGAGCTGCACGGCGCAGCAGCTTGGGCCATCGTCAGTCAGATATTCTTCTATAACACACAAAAAGTATCACGGTAGAGTCTTAAAACATTAGGATTACTTTCAACAGTGTGACAACTAAAAAGATTCAATGATTTATGAGCATGAGCTATAAATAAAAAAGGCTAGCTCCTGTGCCGCCGGCGCAGGCATGTATGCACATAAGCGTCCATGGCAAAGGTTCTTGTAGCAATGCCTATTCAAAACAAATAGCTTCAGACATAATAAACAATAGGTAAGTAATAGTTAAAAACAAATGAATGTGTTAATATCTGTTGACGTACTACGATACAATTCTGGACTTCCATCACCTGCACCACATTATGCAATGAAAACAAAGAAAAACATTCCATGCCTTACATACATCTCACTCGCACAGTTTAGTGATATTTTTCTTTATTAATGCAAACCTAAGACAGCTTCTCGGAGAGTCTCTCCGGATAGCAGCTCGGAGAGCCGCTCAGGACAGCAGCTCGGAGAGCCACTCAGGACAGCAGCTTGGAGAGCTGCACGGCGCAGCAGTTCGGGCCATCGTCAGTCAGATATTCTTCTATAACACACAAAAAGTATCACGGTAGAGTCTTAAAACATTAGAATTACTTTCTTCAGTTTGACAACTAAAAAGATTTAATGATTTATGAGCATGAGCTATAATTAAAAAAGGCTAGCTCCTGTGCCGCCGGCGCAGGCATGTATGCACATAAGCGTCCTTGGCAAAGGTTCTTGTAGCAATGCCTATTCAAAACAAATAGCTTCAGACATAAAAAAAAATAGGTCAGTAATAGTTAAAAACAAATGAATGTGTTAAAATCTGTCGACGTACTACGATAAAATTCTGGACTTCCATCACCCGCACCACATTATGCAATGAAAACAAAGAAAAACATTCCATGCCTTACATACATCTCACTCGCACAGTTTAGTGATATTTTTCTTTATTAATGCATACCAAAGACAGCAGCTCGGAGAGCCGCTCAGGACAACAGCTCGAAGAGCCACTCAGGACAGCAGCTCGGAGAGCTGCACGGCGCAGCAGCTTGGGCCATCGTCAGTCAGATATTCTTCTATAACACACAAAAAGTATCACGGTAGCGTCTTAAAACATTAGCATTACTTTCTTCAGTGTGACAACTAATAAGATTCAATGATTTATGAGCATGAGCTATAAATAAAAAAGGCTAGCTTCTGTGCCACCGGCGCAGGCTTGTATGTACATAAGCGTCCATGGCAAAGGTTCTTGTAGCAATGCCTATGCAAAACAAATAGCTTCAGACATAATAAACAATAGGTAAGTAATAGTTATAAACAACTGAATGTGTTAATATCTGTCGACGTACTACGATTAAATTCTGGACTTCCATCACCCGCACCACATTATGCAATGAAAACGAGGAAAAACATTCCATGCCTTACATACATCTCACTCGCACAGTTTAGTGATATTTTTCTTTATTAATGCAAACCTAAGACAGCTTCTCGAATAGTCTCTCCGGATAGCAGCTCGGAGAGCCACTCATGACAGCAGCTCGGAGAGCTGCACGGCGCAGCAGCTTGGGCCATCGTCAGTCAGATATTTTTCTATAACACACAAAAAGTATCACGGTAGAGTCTTAAAATATTAGGATTACTTTCTTCAGTGTGACTACTAAAAAGATTCAATGATTTATGAGCACGAGCTATAAATTAAAAAGGCTAGCTCCTGTGCCGCCGGCGCAGGCATGTATGCACATAAGCGTCCATGGCAAAGGTTCTTGTAGCAATGCCTATTCAAAACAAATAGCTTCAGACATAATAAACAATAGGTAAGTAATAGTTAAAAACAAATGAATGTGTTAATATCTGTCGACGTACTACGATTAAATTCTGGACTTCCATCACCCGCACCACATTATGCAATGAAAACAAAGAAAAACATTCCATACCTTACATACATCTCACTCAAACAGTTTAGTGATATTTTTCTTTTTTAATGCATACCTAAGACAGCTTTTCGGAGAGTCTCTCCGGATAGCAGCTCGGAGAGCCGCTCAGGACAGCAGCTCGGAGAGCCACTTAGGACAGCAGCTCGGAGAGCTGCACGGCGCAGCAGCTTGGGCCATCGTCAGTCAGATATTCTTCTATAACACACAAAAAGTATCACGGTAGAGTCTTAAAATATTAGAATTACTTTCTTCAGTGTGACTACTAAAAAGATTCAATGATTTATGAGCACGAGCTATAAATTAAAAAGGCTAGCTCCTGTGCCGCCGGCGCAGGCATGTATGCACATAAGCGTCCATGGCAAAGGTTCTTGTAGCAATGCCTATTCAAAACAAATAGCTTCAGACATAATTAACAATAGGTAAGTAATAGTTAAAAACAAATGAATGTGTTAATATCTGTCGACGTACTACGATTAAATTCTGGACTTCCATCACCCGCACCACATGATGCAATGAAAACAAAGAAAAACATTCCATGCCTTACATACATCTCACTCGCACAGTTTAGTGATATTTTTCTTTATTAATGCATACCAAAGACAGCAGCTCGGAGAGCCGCTTATGACAGCAGCTCGGAGAGCCACTCAGGACAGCAGCTCGGAGAGCTGCACGGCGCCGCAGCTTGGGCCATCGCCAGTCTGATATTTTTCTATAACATACAATAAGTATTACGGTACAGTCTTAAAACATTAGGATTACTTTCTTCAGTGTGACAACTAATAAGATTTATGAGCATGAGCGATAAATAAAAAAGGCTAGCTCCTGTGCCACCGGCGCAGGCATGTATGCACATAAGCGTCCATGGCAAAGGTCCTTGTAGCAATGCCTATTCAAAACAAATAGCTTCAGACATAAAAAACAATAGGTGAGTATCAGTTAAAAACAAATGAATGTGTTAATATCTGTCGACGTACTACGATACAATTCTGGACTTCCATCACCCGCACCACACTATTCAATGAAAACAAAGAAAAACATTCCATGCCTTACATACATCGCACTCGCACGGTTTAGTGATATTTTTCTTTATTAATGCATACCAAAGACAGCTTCTCGGAGAGTCCCTCCGGATAGCAGCTCGGAGAGCCGCTCAGGACAGCAGCTCGGAGAGCCACTCAGGACAGCAGCTCGGAGAGCTGCACGGTGCAGCAGCTTGGGCCATCGTCAGTCAGATATTCTTCTATAACACACAAAAAGTATCACGGTAGAGTCTTAAAACATTAGCATTACTTTCTTCAGTGTGACAACTAATAAGATTCAATGATTTATGAGCATGAGCTATAAATAAAAAAGGCTAGCTTCTGTGCCACCGGCGCAGGCTTGTATGTACATAAGCGTCCATGGCAAAGGTTCTTGTAGCAATGCCTATTCAAAACAAATAGCTTCAGACATAATAATCAATAGGTAAGTAATAGTTATAAACAACTGAATGTGTTAATATCTGTCGACGTACTACGATTAAATTCTGGACTTCCATCACCCGCACCACATTATGCAATGAAAACGAAGAAAAACATTCCATGCCTTACATACATCTCACTCGCACAGTTAAGTGATATTTTTCTTTATTAATGCAAACCTAAGACAGCTTCTCGGATAGTCTCTCCGGATAGCAGCTCGGAGAGCCACTCATGACAGCAGCTCGGAGAGCTGCACGGCGCAGCAGCTTGGGCCATCGTCAGTCAGATATTTTTCTATAACACACAAAAAGTATCACGGTAGAGTCTTAAAATATTAGGATTACTTTCTTCAGTGTGACTACTAAAAAGATTCAATGATTTATGAGCACGAGCTATAAATTAAAAAGGCTAGCTCCTGTGCCGCCGGCGCAGGCATGTATGCACATAAGCGTCCATGGCAAAGGTTCTTGTAGCAATGCCTATTCAAAACAAATAGCTTCAGACATAATAAACAATAGGTAAGTAATAGTTAAAAACAAATGAATGTGTTAATATCTGTCGACGTACTACGATTAAATTCTGGACTTCCATCACCCGCACCACATTATGCAATGAAAACAAAGAAAAACATTCCATACCTTACATACATCTCACTCAAACAGTTTAGTGATGTTTTTCTTTATTAATGCATACCTAAGACAGCTTTTCGGAGAGTCTCTCCGGATAGCAGCTCGGAGAGCCGCTCAGGACAGCAGCTCGGAGAGCTGCACGGCGCAGCAGCTTGGGCCATCGTCAGTCAGATATTCTTCTATAACACACAAAAAGTATCACGGTAGAGTCTTAAAACATTAGGATTACTTTCAACAGTGTGACAACTAAAAAGATTCAATGATTTATGAGCATGAGCTATAAATAAAAAAGGCTAGCTCCTGTGCCGCCGGCGCAGGCATGTATGCACATAAGCATCCATGGCAAAGGTTCTTGTAGCAATGCCTATTCAAAACAAATAGCTTCAGACATAATAAACAATAGGTAAGTAATAGTTAAAAACAAATGAATGTGTTAATATCTGTTGACGTACTACGATTAAATTCTGGACTTCCATCACCCGCACCACATTATGCAATGAAAACAAAGAAAAACATTCCATGCCTTACATACATCTCACTCGCACAGTTTAGTGATATTTTTCTTTATTAATGCAAACCTAAGACAGCTTATCGGAGAGTCTCTCCGGATAGCAGCTCGGAGAGCCGCTCAGGACAGCAGCTCGGAGAGCCACTCAGGACAGCAGCTCGGAGAGCTGCACGGCGCAGCAGCTTGGGCCATCGTCAGTCAGATATTCTTCTATAACACACAAAAAGTATCACGGTAGCGTCTTAAAACATTAGCATTACTTTCTTCAGTGTGACAACTGATTAGATTCAATGATTTATGAGCATGAGCTATAAATAAAAAAGGCTAGCTCCTGTACCACCGGCGCAGGCATGTATGTACATTAGCGTCCATGGCAAAGGTTCTTGTAGCAATGCCTATTCAAAACAAATAGCTTCAGACATAAAAAAAAATAGGTCAGTAATAGTTAAAAACAAATGAATGTGTTAAAATCTGTCGACGTACTACGATAAAATTCTGGACTTCCATCACCCGCACCACATTATGCAATGAAAACAAAGAAAAACATTCCATGCCTTACATACATCTCACTCGCACAGTTTAGTGATATTTTTCTTTATTAATGCATACCAAAGACAGCAGCTCGGAGAGCCGCTCAGGACAACAGCTCGAAGAGCCACTCAGGACAGCAGCTCGGAGAGCTGCACGGCGCAGCAGCTTGGGCCATCGTCAGTCAGATATTCTTCTATAACACACAAAAAGTATCACGGTAGCGTCTTAAAACATTAGCATTACTTTCTTCAGTGTGACAACTAATAAGATTCAATGATTTATGAGCATGAGCTATAAATAAAAAAGGCTAGCTTCTGTGCCACCGGCGCAGGCTTGTATGTACATAAGCGTCCATGGCAAAGGTTCTTGTAGCAATGCCTATTCAAAACAAATAGCTTCAGACATAATAAACAATAGGTAAGTAATAGTTATAAACAACTGAATGTGTTAATATCTGTCGACGTACTACGATTAAATTCTGGACTTCCATCACCCGCACCACATTATGCAATGAAAACGAAGAAAAACATTCCATGCCTTACATACATCTCACTCGCACAGTTTAGTGATATTTTTCTTTATTAATGCAAACCTAAGACAGCTTCTCGAATAGTCTCTCCGGATAGCAGCTCGGAGAGCCACTCATGACAGCAGCTCGGAGAGCTGCACGGCGCAGCAGCTTGGGCCATCGTCAGTCAGATATTTTTCTATAACACACAAAAAGTATCACGGTAGAGTCTTAAAATATTAGGATTACTTTCTTCAGTGTGACTACTAAAAAGATTCAATGATTTATGAGCACGAGCTATAAATTAAAAAGGCTAGCTCCTGTGCCGCCGGCGTAGGCATGTATGCACATAAGCGTCCATGGCAAAGGTTCTTGTAGCAATGCCTATTCAAAACAAATAGCTTCAGACATAATAAACAATAGGTAAGTAATAGTTAAAAACAAATGAATGTGTTAATATCTGTCGACGTACTACGATAAAATTCTGGACTTCCATCACCCGCACCACATTATGCAATGAAAACAAAGAAAAACATTCCATGCCTTACATACATCTCACTCGCACAGTTTAGTGATATTTTTCTTTATTAATGCATACCAAAGACAGCAGCTCGGAGAGCCGCTCAGGACAACAGCTCGAAGAGCCACTCAGGACAGCAGCTCGGAGAGCTGCACGGCGCAGCAGCTTGGGCCATCGTCAGTCAGATATTCTTCTATAACACACAAAAAGTATCACGGTAGCGTCTTAAAACATTAGCATTACTTTCTTCAGTGTGACAACTGATTAGATTCAATGATTTATGAGCATGAGCTATAAATAAAAAAGGCTAGCTCCTGTACCACCGGCGCAGGCATGTATGTACATTAGCGTCCATGGCAAAGGTTCTTGTAGCAATGCCTATTCAAAACAAATAGCTTCAGACATAAAAAACTATAGGTAAGTAATAATTGAAAACTAATGAATGTGTTAATGTCTGTCGACGTACTACGATTAAATTCTGGACTTCCATCACCCGCACCACATTATGCAATGAAAACAAAGAAAAACATTCCATGCCTTATATACATCTCACTCGCACAGTTTAGTGATATTTTTCTTTATTAATGCATACCAAAGACAGCAACTCGGAGAGCCGCTCAGGACAGCAGCTCGGAGAGCCACTCAGGACAGCAGCTCGGAGAGCTGCACGGCGCCGCAGCTTGGGCCATAGTCAGTCAGATATTCTTCTATAACACACAAAAAGTATCACGGTAGAGTCTTAAAACATTAGAATTACTTTCTTTAGTGTGACAACTAATAAGATTTATGAGCATGAGCTATAAACAAAAAAGGCTAGCTCCTGTGCCACCGGCGCAGGCATGTATGTACATAAGCGTCCATGGCAAAGGTTCTTGTAGCAATGCCTATTCAAAACAAATAGCTTCAGACATAATAAACAATAGGTAAGTAATAGTTAAAAACAAATGAATGTGTTAATATCTGTCGACGTACTACGATTTAATTCTGGACTTCCATCACCCGCACCACATTATGCAATGAAAACAAAGAAAAACATTCCATGCCTTACATACATCTCACTCGCACAGTTTAGTGATATTTTTCTTTATTAATGCGTACCAAAGACAGCAGCTCGGAGAGCCGCTCAGGAGAGCAGCTCGGAGAGCCACTCAGGACAGCAGCTCGGAGAGCTGCACGGTGCCGCAGCTTAGGCTATCGACAGTCAGATAATCTTCTATAACACACAAAAAGTATTACGGTAGAGTCTTAAAACATTAGGATTAATTTCTTCAGTGTGACAACTAATAAGATTTATGAGCATGAGCTATAAATAAAAAAGGCTTGCTCCTGTGCCACCGGCGCAGGCATGTATGTACATAAGCGTCCATGGCAAAGGTTCTTGTAGCAATGCTTATTCAAAACAAATAGCTTCAGACATAATAAACAATAGGTAAGTAATAGTTAAAAACAAATGAATGTGTTAATATCTGTCGACGTACTACGATTAAATTCTGGACTTCCATCACCCGCACCACATTATGCAATGAAAACAAAGAAATCGATCGGGAATCGATGCTCGATAGTTAGTAGAAACATCGGCTCCGCACATTAAATTCGTAAAAAAATCCAAATTATCATATTACAGCTTTTAAGGAGTAGAAATGTGTTGACGACGTGCCAACACATATATGTGAGTGATATAGTGCCTTAAAACAACAAATTGACTAAGATAATACAGTATTAATATTTTGATTGTGTGAACCTATTCGAGTGCATAATTCAATACAAAAACATCATTTTTTCATCACCCAATTAGTAAATGTGACTAGAAGTGTTATACAGTGTCGTTTTTCCAACAAATAAATCATTATTTCAAGTCTTAATCACAAAAACAAGAAAAAGTGACCGTTAAATCTCAATTCGTTTGTTTACAAGCAAATTGACCTTTGGACCCAGGTAGTTAGCACGGCAACATTTCAAACTCCTTATCGATAGCTCATTGCATCGTCTTAAGAAAAAGAGTTATTGTAAATTTCGACCGAACCTTACACAGTACATGTGGCGCGTCCAGAACAGACGCGGTCATACAGAGCATACTCTAAGAGTAAGCGGGTTCGATCCCCAGTGACTATAGTATATTTTTGAACCTTATTTTTATTTGTTTGCATTTGAAATTGATTTTTCGTTGCTTTTAAATAAAAGAAGAAATTGTTTTCACAAATACGATGGAAAATATGGACACGGAAAATATAACATTTAGATTTCATCAACGTCAAAGAGCAAACTCACTAGGAAATATTTCAGACTCCTCTCTATTTGAGTCAACGAGGATCAGCATGCCACACACTCAGTTCGATCAGAGTAGCTTTGACCACAGACAAAACAAAAGAATAAGTGACTTAGAAAACCAGCTTGCGGCTGCAAATGGCGAAATAGATAACTTACTTTTAGAAAATGAAAAGTTAAAAAAAGACTTAGATAAGGCTCATTTACTAATTGATGTCTATAAAACGATTGAAGTAAGTGACAGCCATGGTACACCGATTTTAGGCAAAAAGAGAAAACGTCAAAGGATATTAATGGATGCTGACGACACAAGGAAGACACCGAAACATGAAATACATCAAAGGTTTGAGTTTGACAGGCAACAGGAAAAAATTGAAGAACTAAACAAACAAATTGAACAATTGCAAAATTGGCTGACAGAAGAAAAACATAAAAATAAAAAGACACCGATGGATAGAGAGTCAAAATTAACGTCAAAGAATAGCAGAAAACGTGTGACATTAGTAAAAAAACAACAATCGGTTAAAATTTCTAAAAGTAATCATATTAAAAAAATATCAAAAAATACCAAGAAACTAATAAACAAATGCACAAAAATTAAGCAGGAAAACCAAAAGTTGCAACATAAAATACTAGAACTGCAAACTAAACAAGGACCGACACAGGATTTAAATTATGAGTACAAGAGTAAAGTTTCCAGGCAAAAAAATATTCCGAAACAAATAGTTTGTCGTGTTACTGGAAGAACAGGCCATATTACAGAATTTCATTCGAAAGAGATACTTATATTCTCTGATAGTATTGGCAAAGGGTTAGCATCAAGAATGCTGAATAAGTTAGATAAAGTGACAAATATAACAAACTACTGCAAACCGGAAGCAAATTGTCAAAATATTTTAGAAAATATTAATGAAAAAACCAAATCCCTTACCAAAGGGGATACAGTAGCCTTATTAATAAAAAAATATGAAGAAGCTATTGACGACAAGACAAATAAGCAAATTTACATGAAATTACTGAACGAGATCATTCGTAATCAAAATAGAGAATTCAATATTATAGTTAGTGGAATTCGCTACAATCGTAAAAATGACAAAGAAATATACCACATCAACAATAAGATAGCACATTTAGCGAGCATGACCGAAAACGTTAAATACCTAGAACCTAACTTAAATGAAAGTGGTAAAACCAGCACCTATAACAGGTTGAAGTATCACGTGGCCCAAACTATAGTTTCAGCAACCACACAAGCATTCAAAGGTTCATCTAACCTTCAGTTTATAAATATGTCTGATTCAAATAGTACAAATTTTTCAATAAAAATAACCTCAGACGAAAAAAGATAATTATTCAAGCAAACGTTCAGAGTATACACAATAAATACTTAGAAATAGAAAGTTTTCTTGAAAAAAAACGAGTGTGATGTTCTTTGCCTTTCTGAAACGTGGGGAAAAGATCATCAAGTTAAAGGCATGTGTATCGCAAATTTTGAACTTGCAACATATTTCAACAGGAAACTGTTTGCACACGGTGGTACGGCAATATTTGTTAAAAATAATTTAGATTTTAAGATTCGAAATGACATTAATAAATTATCATTGGAAATGAATTTTGAGATATCAGCAATTGAATTAAAATCTCCTAAGGTAGTAGTCCTAGCAATTTATAGACCCGATGAAGACCTTCCATTATTTTTAGATTTAATAACAAGATTACTACACAAGTTATGCCGCGAAGGAAAGCAAACTATACTGGCAGGAGATTTTAATCTAAATGTTTTGAATTGTAATAGCACCAATAGAAAAATGTTAGATATTATGAATACTTTCAATTTTAAATGTGTGTCACACGAACCTACGCGAATCTATGGTGCTAGTGCTACTTGTATTGACAACTTCATAGTTAATTTTGATGACTATGAAGGGCTAGTATTAAAGAATAAGCTTTCAGATCACCGAGTCATAAAACTCACAATTTTTGATAATGAAGTAGTAAAAAGTAATAGAAATTATACATACAGAATGACAAGATTCATGTCACCTAACAATTGCGATTATTTCCACTATTTAATAAATAGAGATTATATTATTTTAAAAACACAAATTGTTCAATGTGAACACTCAAACACAAGAATGAATATTTTGCAAGATGCTATTAAATATTACTATAATATTGCTTTTCCCAGTAAAAAATCTCGTATAGTTAATAAGATTAGGAAAATAACTACAAAAGGTATACAAATGTCTAAAAACCATTTGGCTGAAATGGAAATGCTTCAGGAGTTTCAACCCTCTGAGCAAATAAAGATGGAAATCAGGCGATATAAAAAGGTTTTACGTAAAGTGTTAGTAGCAGCAAAAAAAATTCATTACGGAGACAGAATAAAGTTTTCAAAAAACAAAATAAAAGAGACGTGGAAAATAATAAATGAACAAGTTAGGCACAGTAATAGAGGTAATAAAAAGAAAGAAATAATGTTCATTAAAAATGAAAACGGCGACGAAGTGACAGATCACAAAAAGATAGCGGATTTATTTAATGTTTTTTTTACTAATATTGCTCATAAACTTACATCTAAAACTCAATTTAATTACGAGAAATGCATGCAATACTTAAGTAAGAAAGAAAAACCACCCTTCTATATAAAATTTGACGCAGTAGACCACAAAGAAATACGATCAATTATCAGTAATATGAAACAAAAGATGACATCCGACATTTATGATATGAACACAAAAATATTAAAACATGTTATGCTGAAGAATGAAAACCTAATCGATCTGCTGTGCATTGTAATAAATGATTGTATAGATAAAGGGATATTTCCCGACAGTCTTAAGCCTGGAAGAGTAATACCTCTACACAAAAAAGGAGAAACTTCCGTCTAGGTAACTACAGACCAGTGTGTATTTTGCCTACAATTTCTAAAATACTTGAGACAGCAATTAAAAAACGAATCGTAAATTATTTTGAAGACAATAACTTATTTACTAATGCGCAATATGGATTTCGCAAAGGACGATCAACAGAGATGGCTATTAGAACGGTGGTTTATTATATTCTTGAAGCCTTAGACAAATCACAGAAATGTGCAAGCATATTCTGTGATTTGTCGAAAGCATTTGACTGTTTGCGGCATGGTGTATTAATAGCTAAACTGAAATATTACGGGTTCGAAGGTCCTGAGCTAAACATGATGTGCACTTATTTGGCAAACCGTAGTCAAGTGGTATCTATAAATGGACTAAACTCACATTCTAGCACAGTAGAGATAGGTATACCACAAGGATCTATTCTGGGACCAATTCTATTTTTAATATATGTCAACGACCTTGTTTATTGTATGCCCGACTGGACTTTTATCAATTTATTTGCGGACGATACCCACGTAGGTTTAAGTGATAAATCTAAGGTTGAATTAGATATAAAAATTAATAAAGCAATGAGCATTCTTGATGACTGGTTTAATGCAAATGGCATCATGTTAAACACTAACAAAAGTGTTGTAATGAAATATCATAGTCGAAAAAATAAAAATAACGATATTTGCTTGACAGAAAACACGTTTTTGGGTTACACAATTGACTACACACTGAGTCATACATCGCACATAGAAAAACTATGCAAGAGACTGGCAAGTGCTAACTATGCGCTACTTAAACTCAAGCCTCTTTTAGACAAAAAGTCCCTTCTGTCCGTTTACTACGCTTATATTCAATCCATTGTTAGGTACGCTATTACTGTTTGGGGAAACGCTACAGCTGTACAAAAAGTCCTTAAAGCTCAGAAGAGGGCCATACGTATAATTTTTGGACTACCAAAACGCACTTCGGTTAGAAATTATTTTAAGAATAACCAAATAATGACAGTTATATCACTATATATCTTCAACAGCCTGTTAGAGATACATGACAACAAAATAAATATGAGTAAAAATAAAGATGTTCATAGTTATAATTTACGCAATAGAGAAAAACATTTCAAATATAAAACGAAATTAGAAAAAGTTAAGAAACAAGGCATATATAATAAGATATCAATGTATAATCAGCTTCCAAATAATGTTACTAATTTAAATAATAACGACTTCTAAAAGGTATTAAAAGAGTTTTTTGAAATAAATCCTTTTTATTCAGTTAATGAATTTATGGTTTTGCGTCTAACACAATCTTCATTCTCCTACAAGAGTAATAATAAATAATAAAGGGTAAAAAATGGGCGGCCTTTCATGTATTAATCTTATTTGTTGTGTACGTTCAATGACGTTTGAATCTTTTTATGTGCTTGATAATTTTGTAATGTGATTTTATTTAAAACATAAACTGTATTGTATAGGTTTAAGGCATCAATTAGTTTTTGACATTGATTAATTATTTTAATTTTGACTCAGATGAAGGTATATTACTTTGACTTTAATTGTAATAGGTATTTTCGATTATTTTCATAAATTAGGTTGTATTTATATTATTTGTAATTTAATGATTTAATTTAAAATTAATTGATTAATGTAAACATGACTTGCCCAATGTAACAATCTCAGTTATAAGGCCAATAAAATATTTGAATTTGAATTTGAATTTAAAAAACATTCCATGCCTTACATACATGTCACTCGCACAGTTTAGTGATATTTTTCTTTATTAATGCATACCAAAGACAGCTTCTCGGAGAGTCTCTCCGGACAGCAATTCGGAGAGCCACTCAGGACAGCAGCTCTGAGAGCTGCACGGCGCAGCAGCTTGGGCCATCGTCAGTCAGATATTTTTCTATAACACACAAAAAGTATCACGGTAGCGTCTTAAAACATTAGCATTACTTTCTTCAGTGTGACAACTTATAAGATTCAATGATTTATGAGCATGAGCTATAAATAAAAAAGGCTAGCTCCTGTGCCACCGGCGCAGGCATGTATGTACATAAGCGTCCATGGCAAAGGTCCTTGTAGCAATGCCTATTCAAAACAAATAGCTTCAGAAATAAAAAACAATAGGTGAGTAATAGTTAAAAACAAATGAATGTGTTTATATCTGTCGACGTACTACGATACAATTCTGGACTTCCATCACCCGCACCACACTATGCAATGAAAACAAAGAAAAACATTCCATGCCTTACATACATCTCACTCGCACAGTTTAGTGATATTTTTTTTTATTAATGCATAACAAAGACAGCAGCTCGGAGAGCCGCTCAGGAGAGCAGCTCGGAGAGCCACTCAGGACAGCAGCTCGGAGAGCTGCACGGCGCAGCAGCTTGGGCCATCGTCAGTCAGATATTCTTCTATAACACACAAAAAGTATCACGGTAGCGTCTTAAAACATTAGCATTACTTTCTTCAGTGTGACAACTAATAAGATTTATGAAAATGAGCTATAAATTAAAAAGGCTAGCTCCTGTGCCGCCGGCGCAGGCATGTATGCACATAAGCGTCCATGGCAAAGGTTCTTGTAGCAATGCCTTTTCAAAACAAATAGCTTCAGACATAATAAACAATAGGTAAGTAATAGTTAAAAACAAATGAATGTGTTAATATCTGTCGACGTACTACGATTAAATTCTGGACTTCCATCACCCGCACCACATTATGCAATGAAAACCAAGAAAAACATTCCATACCTTACATACATCTCACTCAAACAGTTTAGTGATATTTTTCTTTATTAATGCATACCTAAGACAGCTTTTCGGAGAGTCTCTCCGGATAGCAGCTCGGAGAGCCGCTCAGGACAGCAGCTCGGAGAGCCACTTAGGACAGCAGCTCGGAGAGCTGCACGGCGCAGCAGCTTGGGCCATCGTCAGTCAGATATTCTTCTATAACACACAAAAAGTATCACGGTAGAGTCTTAAAACATTAGGATTACTTTCAACAGTGTGACAACTAAAAAGATTCAATGATTTATGAGCATGAGCTATAAATAAAAAAGGCTAGCTCCTGTGCCGCCGGCGCAGGCATGTATGCACATAAGCGTCCATGGCAAAGCTTCTTGTAGCAATGCCTATTCAAAACAAATAGCTTCAGACATAATAAACAATAGGTAAGTAATAGTTAAAAACAAATGATTGTGTTAATATCTGTCGACGTACTACGATTAAATTCTGGACTTCCATCACCCGCACCACATTATGCAATGAAAACTAAGAAAAACATTCCATGCCTTACATACATCTCACTCGCGAAGTTTAGTGATATTTTTCTTTATTAATGCATACCAAAGACATCAACTCGGAGAGCCGCTCAGGACAGCAGCTCGGAGAGCTGCACGGCGCCGCAGCTTAGGCTATCGACAGTCAGATAATCTTCTATAACACACAAAAAGTATTACGGTAGAGTCTTAAAACATTAGGATTAATTTCTTCAGTGTGAAAACTAATAAGATTTATGAGCATGAGCTATAAATAAAAAAGGCTTGCTCCTGTGCCACCGGCGCAGGCATGTATGTACATAAGCGTCCATGGCAAAGGTACTTGTAGCAATGCCTATTCAAAACAAATAGCTTCAGACATAATAAACAATAGGTGAGTAATAGTTAAAAACAAATGAATGTGTTAATATCTGTCGACGCACTACGATTAAATTCTGGACTTCCATCACCCGCACCACATGATGCAATGAAAACAAAGAAAAACATTCCATGCCTTACATACATCTCACTCGCACAGTTTAGTGATATTTTTCTTTATTAATGCATACCAAAGACAGCAGCTCGGAGAGCCGCTTATGACAGCAGCTCGGAGAGCCACTCAGGACAGCAGCTCGGAGAGCTGCACGGCGCCGCAGCTTAGGCTATCGACAGTCAGATAATCTTCTATAACACACAAAAAGTATTACGGTAGAGTCTTAAAACATTAGGATTAATTTCTTCAGTGTGAAAACTAATAAGATTTATGAGCATGAGCTATAAATAAAAAAGGCTTGCTCCTGTGCCACCGGCGCAGGCATGTATGTACATAAGCGTCCATGGCAAAGGTTCTTGTAGCAATGCCTATTCAAAACAAATAGCTTCAGACATAATAAACAATAGGTGAGTAATAGTTAAAAACAAATGAATGTGTTAATATCTGTCGACGCACTACGATTAAATTCTGGACTTCCATCACCCGCACCACATGATGCAATGAAAACAAAGAAAAACATTCCATGCCTTACATACATCTCACTCGCACAGTTTAGTGATATTTTTCTTTATTAATGCATACCAAAGACAGCAGCTCGGAGAGCCGCTCAGGACAGCAGCTCGGAGAGCCCGCTCAGGACAGCAGCTCGGAGAGCCACTCAGGACAGCAGCTCGGAGAGCTGCACGGCGCCGCAGCTTGGGCCATCGTCAGTCAGCTATTCTTCTATAACACACAAAAAGTATCACGGTAGCGTCTTAAAACATTAGCATTACTTTCTTCAGTGTGACAACTAATTAGATTCAATGTATTATGAGCATGAGCTATAAATAAAAAAGGCTAGCTCCTGTGCCGCCGGCGCAGGCATGTATGCACATAAGCGTCCATGGCGAAGGTTCTTGTAGCAATGCCTATTCAAAACAAATAGCTTCAGACATAAAAAAAAAAAGGTGAGTAATAGTTAAAAACAAATGAATGTGTTTATATCTGTCGACGTACTACGATACAATTCTGGACTTCCATCACCCGCACCACACTATGCAATTAAAACAAAGAAAAACATTCCATGCCTTACATACATCTCACTCGCACAGTTTAGTGATATTTTTCTTTATTAATGCATACCAAAGACAGCAGCTCGGAGAGCCGCTTATGACAGCAGCTCGGAGAGCCACTCAGGACAGCAGCTCGGAGAGCTGCACGGCGCCGCAGCTTAGGCTATCGACAGTCAGATAATCTTCTATAACACACAAAAAGTATTACGGTAGAGTCTTAAAACATTAGGATTAATTTCTTCAGTGTGACAACTAATAAGATTTATGAGCATGAGCTATAAACAAAAAAGGCTAGCTCCTGTGCCACCGGCGCAGGCATGTATGTACATAAGCGTCCATGGCAAAGGTTCTTGTAGCAATGCCTATTCAAAACAAATAGCTTCAGACATAATAAACAATAGGTAAGTAATAGTTAAAAACAAATGAATGTGTTAATATCTGTCGACGTACTACGATTTAATTCTGGACTTCCATCACCCGCACCACATTATGCAATGAAAACAAAGAAAAACATTCCATGCCTTACATACATCTCACTCGCACAGTTTAGTGATATTTTTCTTTATTAATGCGTACCAAAGACAGCAGCTCGGAGAGCCGCTCAGGAGAGCAGCTCGGAGAGCCACTCAGGACAGCAGCTCGGAGAGCTGCACGGTGCCGCAGCTTAGGCTATCGACAGTCAGATAATCTTCTATAACACACAAAAAGTATTACGGTAGAGTCTTAAAACATTAGGATTAATTTCTTCAGTGTGACAACTAATAAGATTTATGAGCATGAGCTATAAATAAAAAAGGCTTGCTCCTGTGCCACCGGCGCAGGCATGTATGTACATAAGCGTCCATGGCAAAGGTTCTTGTAGCAATGCCTATTCAAAACAAATAGCTTCAGACATAATAAACAATAGGTAAGTAATAGTTAAAAACAAATGAATGTGTTAATATCTGTCGACGTACTACGATTAAATTCTGGACTTCCATCACCCGCACCACATTATGCAATGAAAACAAAGAAATCGATCGGGAATCGATGCTCGATAGTTAGTAGAAACATCGGCTCCGCACATTAAATTCGTAAAAAAATCCAAATTATCATATTACAGCTTTTAAGGAGTAGAAATGTGTTGACGACGTGCCAACACATATATGTGAGTGATATAGTGCCTTAAAACAACAAATTGACTAAGATAATACAGTATTAATATTTTGATTGTGTGAACCTATTCGAGTGCATAATTCAATACAAAAACATCATTTTTTCATCACCCAATTAGTAAATGTGACTAGAAGTGTTATACAGTGTCGTTTTTCCAACAAATAAATCATTATTTCAAGTCTTAATCACAAAAACAAGAAAAAGTGACCGTTAAATCTCAAATCGTTTGTTTACAAGCAAATTGACCTTTGGACCCAGGTAGTTAGCACGGCAACATTTCAAACTCCTTATCGATAGCTCATTGCATCGTCTTAAGAAAAAGAGTTATTGTAAATTTCGACCGAACCTTACACAGTACATGTGGCGCGTCCAGAACAGACGCGGTCATACAGAGCATACTCTAAGAGTAAGCGGGTTCGATCCCCAGTGACTATAGTATATTTTTGCACCTTATTTTTATTTGTTTGCATTTGAAATTGATTTTTCGTTGCTTTTAAATAAAAGAAGAAATTGTTTTCACAAATACGATGGAAAATATGGACACGGAAAATATAACATTTAGATTTCATCAACGTCAAAGAGCAAACTCACTAGGAAATATTTCAGACTCCTCTCTATTTGAGTCAACGAGGATCAGCATGCCACACACTCAGTTCGATCAGAGTAGCTTTGACCACAGACAAAACAAAAGAATAAGTGACTTAGAAAACCAGCTTGCGGCTGCAAATGGCGAAATAGATAACTTACTTTTAGAAAATGAAAAGTTAAAAAAAGACTTAGATAAGGCTCATTTACTAATTGATGTCTATAAAACGATTGAAGTAAGTGACAGCCATGGTACACCGATTTTAGGCAAAAAGAGAAAACGTCAAAGGATATTAATGGATGCTGACGACACAAGGAAGACACCGAAACATGAAATACATCAAAGGTTTGAGTTTGACAGGCAACAGGAAAAAATTGAAGAACTAAACAAACAAATTGAACAATTGCAAAATTGGCTGACAGAAGAAAAACATAAAAATAAAAAGACACCGATGGATAGAGAGTCAAAATTAACGTCAAAGAATAGCAGAAAACGTGTGACATTAGTAAAAAAACAACAATCGGTTAAAATTTCTAAAAGTAATCATATTAAAAAAATATCAAAAAATACCAAGAAACTAATAAACAAATGCACAAAAATTAAGCAGGAAAACCAAAAGTTGCAACATAAAATACTAGAACTGCAAACTAAACAAGGACCGACACAGGATTTAAATTATGAGTACAAGAGTAAAGTTTCCAGGCAAAAAAATATTCCGAAACAAATAGTTTGTCGTGTTACTGGAAGAACAGGCCATATTACAGAATTTCATTCGAAAGAGATACTTATATTCTCTGATAGTATTGGCAAAGGGTTAGCATCAAGAATGCTGAATAAGTTAGATAAAGTGACAAATATAACAAACTACTGCAAACCGGAAGCAAATTGTCAAAATATTTTAGAAAATATTAATGAAAAAACCAAATCCCTTACCAAAGGGGATACAGTAGCCTTATTAATAAAAAAATATGAAGAAGCTATTGACGACAAGACAAATAAGCAAATTTACATGAAATTACTGAACGAGATCATTCGTAATCAAAATAGAGAATTCAATATTATAGTTAGTGGAATTCGCTACAATCGTAAAAATGACAAAGAAATATACCACATCAACAATAAGATAGCACATTTAGCGAGCATGACCGAAAACGTTAAATACCTAGAACCTAACTTAAATGAAAGTGGTAAAACCAGCACCTATAACAGGTTGAAGTATCACGTGGCCCAAACTATAGTTTCAGCAACCACACAAGCATTCAAAGGTTCATCTAACCTTCAGTTTATAAATATGTCTGATTCAAATAGTACAAATTTTTCAATAAAAATAACCTCAGACGAAAAAAGATAATTATTCAAGCAAACGTTCAGAGTATACACAATAAATACTTAGAAATAGAAAGTTTTCTTGAAAAAAAACGAGTGTGATGTTCTTTGCCTTTCTGAAACGTGGGGAAAAGATCATCAAGTTAAAGGCATGTGTATCGCAAATTTTGAACTTGCAACATATTTCAACAGGAAACTGTTTGCACACGGTGGTACGGCAATATTTGTTAAAAATAATTTAGATTTTAAGATTCGAAATGACATTAATAAATTATCATTGGAAATGAATTTTGAGATATCAGCAATTGAATTAAAATCTCCTAAGGTAGTAGTCCTAGCAATTTATAGACCCGATGAAGACCTTCCATTATTTTTAGATTTAATAACAAGATTACTACACAAGTTATGCCGCGAAGGAAAGCAAACTATACTGGCAGGAGATTTTAATCTAAATGTTTTGAATTGTAATAGCACCAATAGAAAAATGTTAGATATTATGAATACTTTCAATTTTAAATGTGTGTCACACGAACCTACGCGAATCTATGGTGCTAGTGCTACTTGTATTGACAACTTCATAGTTAATTTTGATGACTATGAAGGGCTAGTATTAAAGAATAAGCTTTCAGATCACCGAGTCATAAAACTCGCAATTTTTGATAATGAAGTAGTAAAAAGTAATAGAAATTATACATACAGAATGACAAGATTCATGTCACCTAACAATTGCGATTATTTCCACTATTTAATAAATAGAGATTATATTATTTTAAAAACACAAATTGTTCAATGTGAACACTCAAACACAAGAATGAATATTTTGCAAGATGCTATTAAATATTACTATAATATTGCTTTTCCCAGTAAAAAATCTCGTATAGTTAATAAGATTAGGAAAATAACTACAAAAGGTATACAAATGTCTAAAAACCATTTGGCTGAAATGGAAATGCTTCAGGAGTTTCAACCCTCTGAGCAAATAAAGATGGAAATCAGGCGATATAAAAAGGTTTTACGTAAAGTGTTAGTAGCAGCAAAAAAAATTCATTACGGAGACAGAATAAAGTTTTCAAAAAACAAAATAAAAGAGACGTGGAAAATAATAAATGAACAAGTTAGGCACAGTAATAGAGGTAATTAAAAGAAAGAAATAATGTTCATTAAAAATGAAAACGGCGACGAAGTGACAGATCACAAAAAGATAGCGGATTTATTTAATGTTTTTTTTACTAATATTGCTCATAAACTTACATCTAAAACTCAATTTAATTACGAGAAATGCATGCAATACTTAAGTAAGAAAGAAAAACCACCCTTCTATATAAAATTTGACGCAGTAGACCACAAAGAAATACGATCAATTATCAGTAATATGAAACAAAAGATGACATCCGACATTTATGATATGAACACAAAAATATTAAAACATGTTATGCTGAAGAATGAAAACCTAATCGATCTGCTGTGCATTGTAATAAATGATTGTATAGATAAAGGGATATTTCCCGACAGTCTTAAGCCTGGAAGAGTAATACCTCTACACAAAAAAGGAGAAACTTCCGTCTAGGTAACTACAGACCAGTGTGTATTTTGCCTACAATTTCTAAAATACTTGAGACAGCAATTAAAAAACGAATCGTAAATTATTTTGAAGACAATAACTTATTTACTAATGCGCAATATGGATTTCGCAAAGGACGATCAACAGAGATGGCTATTAGAACGGTGGTTTATTATATTCTTGAAGCCTTAGACAAATCACAGAAATGTGCAAGCATATTCTGTGATTTGTCGAAAGCATTTGACTGTTTGCGGCATGGTGTATTAATAGCTAAACTGAAATATTACGGGTTCGAAGGTCCTGAGCTAAACATGATGTGCACTTATTTGGCAAACCGTAGTCAAGTGGTATCTATAAATGGACTAAACTCACATTCTAGCACAGTAGAGATAGGTATACCACAAGGATCTATTCTGGGACCAATTCTATTTTTAATATATGTCAACGACCTTGTTTATTGTATGCCCGACTGGACTTTTATCAATTTATTTGCGGACGATACCCACGTAGGTTTAAGTGATAAATCTAAGGTTGAATTAGATATAAAAATTAATAAAGCAATGAGCATTCTTGATGACTGGTTTAATGCAAATGGCATCATGTTAAACACTAACAAAAGTGTTGTAATGAAATATCATAGTCGAAAAAATAAAAATAACGATATTTGCTTGACAGAAAACACGTTTTTGGGTTACACAATTGACTACACACTGAGTCATACATCGCACATAGAAAAACTATGCAAGAGACTGGCAAGTGCTAACTATGCGCTACTTAAACTCAAGCCTCTTTTAGACAAAAAGTCCCTTCTGTCCGTTTACTACGCTTATATTCAATCCATTGTTAGGTACGCTATTACTGTTTGGGGAAACGCTACAGCTGTACAAAAAGTCCTTAAAGCTCAGAAGAGGGCCATACGTATAATTTTTGGACTACCAAAACGCACTTCGGTTAGAAATTATTTTAAGAATAACCAAATAATGACAGTTATATCACTATATATCTTCAACAGCCTGTTAGAGATACATGACAACAAAATAAATATGAGTAAAAATAAAGATGTTCATAGTTATAATTTACGCAATAGAGAAAAACATTTCAAATATAAAACGAAATTAGAAAAAGTTAAGAAACAAGGCATATATAATAAGATATCAATGTATAATCAGCTTCCAAATAATGTTACTAATTTAAATAATAACGACTTCTAAAAGGTATTAAAAGAGTTTTTTGAAATAAATCCTTTTTATTCAGTTAATGAATTTATGGTTTTGCGTCTAACACAATCTTCATTCTCCTACAAGAGTAATAATAAATAATAAAGGGTAAAAAATGGGCGGCCTTTCATGTATTAATCTTATTTGTTGTGTACGTTCAATGACGTTTGAATCTTTTTATGTGCTTGATAATTTTGTAATGTGATTTTATTTAAAACATAAACTGTATTGTATAGGTTTAAGGCATCAATTAGTTTTTGACATTGATTAATTATTTTAATTTTGACTCAGATGAAGGTATATTACTTTGACTTTAATTGTAATAGGTATTTTCGATTATTTTCATAAATTAGGTTGTATTTATATTATTTGTAATTTAATGATTTAATTTAAAATTAATTGATTAATGTAAACATGACTTGCCCAATGTAACAATCTCAGTTATAAGGCCAATAAAATATTTGAATTTGAATTTGAATTTAAAAAACATTCCATGCCTTACATACATGTCACTCGCACAGTTTAGTGATATTTTTCTTTATTAATGCATACCAAAGACAGCTTCTCGGAGAGTCTCTCCGGACAGCAATTCGGAGAGCCACTCAGGACAGCAGCTCTGAGAGCTGCACGGCGCAGCAGCTTGGGCCATCGTCAGTCAGATATTTTTCTATAACACACAAAAAGTATCACGGTAGCGTCTTAAAACATTAGCATTACTTTCTTCAGTGTGACAACTTATAAGATTCAATGATTTATGAGCATGAGCTATAAATAAAAAAGGCTAGCTCCTGTGCCACCGGCGCAGGCATGTATGTACATAAGCGTCCATGGCAAAGGTCCTTGTAGCAATGCCTATTCAAAACAAATAGCTTCAGAAATAAAAAACAATAGGTGAGTAATAGTTAAAAACAAATGAATGTGTTTATATCTGTCGACGTACTACGATACAATTCTGGACTTCCATCACCCGCACCACACTATGCAATGAAAACAAAGAAAAACATTCCATGCCTTACATACATCTCACTCGCACAGTTTAGTGATATTTTTTTTTATTAATGCATAACAAAGACAGCAGCTCGGAGAGCCGCTCAGGAGAGCAGCTCGGAGAGCCACTCAGGACAGCAGCTCGGAGAGCTGCACGGCGCAGCAGCTTGGGCCATCGTCAGTCAGATATTCTTCTATAACACACAAAAAGTATCACGGTAGCGTCTTAAAACATTAGCATTACTTTCTTCAGTGTGACAACTAATAAGATTTATGAAAATGAGCTATAAATTAAAAAGGCTAGCTCCTGTGCCGCCGGCGCAGGCATGTATGCACATAAGCGTCCATGGCAAAGGTTCTTGTAGCAATGCCTTTTCAAAACAAATAGCTTCAGACATAATAAACAATAGGTAAGTAATAGTTAAAAACAAATGAATGTGTTAATATCTGTCGACGTACTACGATTAAATTCTGGACTTCCATCACCCGCACCACATTATGCAATGAAAACCAAGAAAAACATTCCATACCTTACATACATCTCACTCAAACAGTTTAGTGATATTTTTCTTTATTAATGCATACCTAAGACAGCTTTTCGGAGAGTCTCTCCGGATAGCAGCTCGGAGAGCCGCTCAGGACAGCAGCTCGGAGAGCCACTTAGGACAGCAGCTCGGAGAGCTGCACGGCGCAGCAGCTTGGGCCATCGTCAGTCAGATATTCTTCTATAACACACAAAAAGTATCACGGTAGAGTCTTAAAACATTAGAATTACTTTCAACAGTGTGACAACTAAAAAGATTCAATGATTTATGAGCATGAGCTATAAATAAAAAAGGCTAGCTCCTGTGCCACCGGCGCAGGCATGTATGCACATAAGCGTCCATGGCAAAGCTTCTTGTAGCAATGCCTATTCAAAACAAATAGCTTCAGACATAATAAACAATAGGTAAGTAATAGTTATAAACAAATGATTGTGTTAATATCTGTCGACGTACTACGATTAAATTCTGGACTTCCATCACCCGCACTACATTATGCAATGAAAACTAAGAAAAACATTCCATGCCTTACATACATCTCACTCGCGAAGTTTAGTGATATTTTTCTTTATTAATGCATACCAAAGACATCAACTCGGAGAGCCGCTCAGGACAGCAGCTCGGAGAGCTGCACGGCGCCGCAGCTTAGGCTATCGACAGTCAGATAATCTTCTATAACACACAAAAAGTATTACGGTAGAGTCTTAAAACATTAGGATTAATTTCTTCAGTGTGAAAACTAATAAGATTTATGAGCATGAGCTATAAATAAAAAAGGCTTGCTCCTGTGCCACCGGCGCAGGCATGTATGTACATAAGCGTCCATGGCAAAGGTTCTTGTAGCAATGCCTATTCAAAACAAATAGCTTCAGACATAATAAACAATAGGTGAGTAATAGTTAAAAACAAATGAATGTGTTAATATCTGTCGACGCACTACGATTAAATTCTGGACTTCCATCACCCGCACCACATGATGCAATGAAAACAAAGAAAAACATTCCATGCCTTACATACATCTCACTCGCACAGTTTAGTGATATTTTTCTTTATTAATGCATACCAAAGACAGCAGCTCGGAGAGCCGCTTATGACAGCAGCTCGGAGAGCCACTCAGGACAGCAGCTCGGAGAGCTGCACGGCGCCGCAGCTTAGGCTATCGACAGTCAGATAATCTTCTATAACACACAAAAAGTATTACGGTAGAGTCTAAAAACATTAGGATTAATTTCTTCAGTGTGAAAACTAATAAGATTTATGAGCATGAGCTATAAATAAAAAAGGCTTGCTCCTGTGCCACCGGCGCAGGCATGTATGTACATAAGCGTCCATGGCAAAGGTTCTTGTAGCAATGCCTATTCAAAACAAATAGCTTCAGACATAATAAACAATAGGTGAGTAATAGTTAAAAACAAATGAATGTGTTAATATCTGTCGACGCACTACGATTAAATTCTGGACTTCCATCACCCGCACCACATGATGCAATGAAAACAAAGAAAAACATTCCATGCCTTACATACATCTCACTCGCACAGTTTAGTGATATTTTTCTTTATTAATGCATACCAAAGACAGCAGCTTGGAGAGCCGCTCAGGACAGCAGCTCGGAGAGCCCGCTCAGGACAGCAGCTCGGAGAGCCACTCAGGACAGCAGCTCGGAGAGCTGCACGGCGCCGCAGCTTGGGCCATCGTCAGTCAGCTATTCTTCTATAACACACAAAAAGTATCACGGTAGCGTCTTAAAACATTAGCATTACTTTCTTCAGTGTGACAACTAATTAGATTCAATGTATTATGAGCATGAGCTATAAATAAAAAAGGCTAGCTCCTGTGCCGCCGGCGCAGGCATGTATGCACATAAGCGTCCATGGCGAAGGTTCTTGTAGCAATGCCTATTCAAAACAAATAGCTTCAGACATAAAAAAAAAAGGTGAGTAATAGTTAAAAACAAATGAATGTGTTTATATCTGTCGATGTACTACGATACAATTCTGGACTTCCATCACCCGCACCACACTATGCAATGAAAACAAAGAAAAACATTCCATGCCTTACATACATCTCACTCGCACAGTTTAGTGATATTTTTCTTTATTAATGCATACCAAAGACAGCAGCTCGGAGAGCCGCTTATGACAGCAGCTCGGAGAGCCACTCAGGACAGCAGCTCGGAGAGCTGCACGGCGCCGCAGCTTAGGCTATCGACAGTCAGATAATCTTCTATAACACACAAAAAGTATTACGGTAGAGTCTTAAAACATTAGGATTAATTTCTTCAGTGTGAAAACTAATAAGATTTATGAGCATGAGCTATAAATAAAAAAGGCTTGCTCCTGTGCCACCGGCGCAGGCATGTATGTACATAAGCGTCCATGGCAAAGGTTCTTGTAGCAATGCCTATTCAAAACAAATAGCTTCAGACATAATAAACAATAGGTGAGTAATAGTTAAAAACAAATGAATGTGTTAATATCTGTCAACGCACTACGATTAAATTCTGGACTTCCATCACCCGCACCACATGATGGAATGAAAACAAAGAAAAACATTCCATGCCTTACATACATCTCACTCGCACAGTTTAGTGATATTTTTCTTTATTAATGCATACCAAAAACAGCAGCTCGGAGAGCCGCTTATGACAGCAGCTCGGAGAGCCACTCAGGACAGCAGCTCGGAGAGCTGCACGGCGCCGCAGCTTAGGCTATCGACAGTCAGATAATCTTCTATAACACACAAAAAGTATTACGGTAGAGTCTTAAAACATTAGGATTAATTTCTTCAGTGTGAAAACTAATAAGATTTATGAGCATGAGCTATAAATAAAAAAGGCTTGCTCCTGTGCCACCGGCGCAGGCATGTATGTACATAAGCGTCCATGGCAAAGGTTCTTGTAGCAATGCCTATTCAAAACAAATAGCTTCAGACATAATAAACAATAGGTGAGTAATAGTTAAAAACAAATGAATGTGTTAATATCTGTCGACGCACTACGATTAAATTCTGGACTTCCATCACCCGCACCACATGATGCAATGAAAACAAAGAAAAACATTCCATGCCTTACATACATCTCACTCGCACAGTTTAGTGATATTTTTCTTTATTAATGCATACCAAAGACAGCAGCTCGGAGAGCCGCTCAGGACAGCAGCTCGGAGAGCCCGCTCAGGACAGCAGCTCGGAGAGCCACTCAGGACAGCAGCTCGGAGAGCTGCACGGCGCCGCAGCTTGGGCCATCGTCAGTCAGCTATTCTTCTATAACACACAAAAAGTATCACGGTAGCGTCTTAAAACATTAGCATTACTTTCTTCAGTGTGACAACTAATTAGATTCAATGTATTATGAGCATGAGCTATAAATAAAAAAGGCTAGCTCCTGTGCCGCCGGCGCAGGCATGTATGCACATAAGCGTCCATGGCGAAGGTTCTTGTAGCAATGCCTATTCAAAACAAATAGCTTCAGACATAAAAAAAAAAGGTGAGTAATAGTTAAAAACAAATGAATGTGTTTATATCTGTCGACGTACTACGATACAATTCTGGACTTCCATCACCCGCACCACACTATGCAATGAAAACAAAGAAAAACATTCCATGCCTTACATACATCTCACTCGCACAGTTTAGTGATATTTTTCTTTATTAATGCATACCAAAGACAGCAGCTCGGAGAACCACTCAGGACAGCAGCTCGGAGAGCTGCACGGCGCCGCAGCTTGGGCCATCGTCAGTCAGCTATTCTTCTATAACACACAAAAAGTATCACGGTAGCGTCTTAAAACATTAGCATTACTTTCTTCAGTGTGACAACTAATCAGATTCAATGTATTATGAGCATGAGCTATAAATAAAAAAGGCTTGCTCCTGTGCCACCGGCGCAGGCATGTATGTACATAAGCGTCCATGGCAAAGGTTCTTGTAGCAATGCCTATTCAAAACAAATAGCTTCAGACATAAAAAACAATATGTAAGTAATAGTTAAAAACAAATGAATGTGTTAATATCTGTCGACGTACTACGATTTAATTCTAGACTTCCATCACCCGCACCACATTATGCAATGAAAACAAAGAAAAACATTCCATGCCTTACATACATCTCACTCGCACAGTTTAGTGATATTTTTCATTATTAATGCATACCTAAGACAGCTTCTCGGAGAGTCTCTCCAGATAGCAGCTCGGAAAGCCGCTCAGGACAGCAGCTCGGAGAGCCACTCAGGACAGCAGCTCGGAGAGCTGCACGCCGCAGCAGCTTGGGCCATCGTCAGTCAGATATTCTTCTATAACACACAAAAAGTATAACGGTAGCGTCTTAAAACATTGGCATTACTTTCTTCAGTGTGACAACTAATAAGATTTAATGATTTATGAGCATGAGCTATAAATAAAAAAGGCTAGCTTCTGTGCCAGCGGCGCAGGCATGTATGTACATAAGCGTCCATGGCAAAGGTTCTTGTAGCAATGCCTATTCAAAACAAATAGCTTCAGTCAAAATAAACAATAGGTAAGTAATAGTTAAAAACAAATGAATGTGTTAATATCTGTCGACGTACAACGATTAAATTCTGGACTTCCATCACCCGCACCACATTATGCAATGAAAACAAAGAAAAACATTCCATGCCTTACATACATCACACTCGCACAGTTTGGTGATATTTTTCTTTATTAATGCATACAAAAGACAGCAGCTCGGAGAGCCGCTCAGGACAGCAGCTCGGAGAGCCACTCAGGACAGCAGCTCGGAGAGCTGCACGGCGCAGCAGCTTGGGCCATCGTCAGTCAGATATTCTTCTATAACACACAGAAAGTATCACGGTAGAGTCTTAAAACATTAGGATTACTTTCTTCAGTGTGACAACTAAAAAGATTCAATGATTTATGAGCATGAGCTATAAATTTAAAAGGCTAGCTCCTGTGCCGCCGGCGCAGGCATGTATGCACATAAGCGTCCATGGCGAAGGTTCTTGTAGCAATGCCTATTCAAAACAAATAGCTTCAGACATAAAAAAAAAAGGTGAGTAATAGTTAAAAACAAATGAATGTGTTTATATCTGTCGACGTACTACGATACAATTCTGGACTTCCATCACCCGCACCACACTATGCAATGAAAACAAAGAAAAACATTCCATGCCTTACATACATCTCACTCGCACAGTTTAGTGATATTTTTCTTTATTAATGCATACCAAAGACAGCAGCTCGGAGAGCCACTCAGGACAGCAGCTCGGAGAGCTGCACGGCGCCGCAGCTTGGGCCATCGTCAGTCAGCTATTCTTCTATAACACACAAAAAGTATCACGGTAGCGTCTTAAAACATTAGCATTACTTTCTTCAGTGTGACAACTAATCAGATTCAATGTATTATGAGCATGAGCTATAAATAAAAAAGACTAGCTCCTGTGCCGCCGGCGCAGGCATGTATGCACATAAGCGTCCATGGCGAAGGTTCTTGTAGCAATGCCTATTCAAAACAAATAGCTTCAGACATAAAAAAAAAAGGTGAGTAATAGTTAAAAACAAATGAATGTGTTTATATCTGTCGACGTACTACGATACAATTCTGGACTTCCATCACCCGCACCACACTATGCAATGAAAACAAAGAAAAACATTCCATGCCTTACATACATCTCACTCGCACAGTTTAGTGATATTTTTCTTTATTAATGCATACCAAAGACAGCAGCTCGGAGAGCCGCTCAGGAGAGCAGCTCGGAGAGCCACTCAGGAGAGCAGCTCGGAGAGCCACTCAGGACAGCAGCTCGGAGAGCTGCACGGCGCAGCAGCTTGGGTCATCGTCAGTCAGATATTTTTCTATAACACACAAAAAGTATTACGGTAGAGTCTTAAAACATTAGGATTAATTTCTTCAGTGTGACAACTTATAAGATTTATGAGCATGAGCTATAAATAAAAAAGGCTTGCTCCTGTGCCACCGGCGCAGGCATGTATGTACATAAGCGTCCATGGCAAAGGTTCTTGTAGCAATGCCTATTCAAAACAAATAGCTTCAGACATAAAAAACAATATGTAAGTAATAGTTAAAAACAAATGAATGTGTTAATATCTGTCGACGTACTACGATTTAATTCTAGACTTCCATCACCCGCACCACATTATGCAATGAAAACAAAGAAAAACATTCCATGCCTTACATACATCTCACTCGCACAGTTTAGTGATATTTTTCATTATTAATGCATACCTAAGACAGCTTCTCGGAGAGTCTCTCCAGATAGCAGCTCGGAAAGCCGCTCAGGACAGCAGCTCGGAGAGCCACTCAGGACAGCAGCTCGGAGAGCTGCACGCCGCAGCAGCTTGGGCCATCGTCAGTCAGATATTCTTCTATAACACACAAAAAGTATAACGGTAGCGTCTTAAAACATTGGCATTACTTTCTTCAGTGTGACAACTAATAAGATTTAATGATTTATGAGCATGAGCTATAAATAAAAAAGGCTAGCTTCTGTGCCAGCGGCGCAGGCATGTATGTACATAAGCGTCCATGGCAAAGGTTCTTGTAGCAATGCCTATTCAAAACAAATAGCTTCAGTCAAAATAAACAATAGGTAAGTAATAGTTAAAAACAAATGAATGTGTTAATATCTGTCGACGTACAACGATTAAATTCTGGACTTCCATCACCCGCACCACATTATGCAATGAAAACAAAGAAAAACATTCCATGCCTTACATACATCACACTCGCACAGTTTGGTGATATTTTTCTTTATTAATGCATACAAAAGACAGCAGCTCGGAGAGCCGCTCAGGACAGCAGCTCGGAGAGCCACTCAGGACAGCAGCTCGGAGAGCTGCACGGCGCAGCAGCTTGGGCCATCGTCAGTCAGATATTCTTCTATAACACACAGAAAGTATCACGGTAGAGTCTTAAAACATTAGGATTACTTTCTTCAGTGTGACAACTAAAAAGATTCAATGATTTATGAGCATGAGCTATAAATTTAAAAGGCTAGCTCCTGTGCCGCCGGCGCAGGCATGTATGCACATAAGCGTTCATGGCAAAGGTTCTTGTAGCAATGCCTATTCAAAACAAATAGCTTCAGACATAAAAAACAATAGGTAAGTAATAGTTAAAAACAAATGAATGTGTTAATATCTGTCGACGTACTACGATTAAATTCTGGACTTCCATCACCCGCACCACATTATGCAATGAAAACAAAGAAAAACATTCCATGCCTTACATACATCTCACTCGCACAGTTTAGTGATATTTTTCTTTATTAATGCAATCCTAAGACAGCTTCTCGGATAGTCTCTCCGGGTAGCAGCTCGGAGAGCCACTCATGACAGCAGCTCGGAGAGCTGCACGGCGCAGCAGCTTGGGCCATCGTCAGTCAGATATTCTTCTATAACACACAAAAAGTATCACGGTAGCGTCTTAAAACATTAGCATTACTTTCTTCAGTGTGACAACTAATAAGATTCAATGATTTATGAGCATGAGCTATAAATAAAAAGGCTAGCTCCTGTGCCACCGGCGCAGGCACGTATGTACATAAGCGTCCATGGCCAAGGTTCTTATAGCAATGCCTATTCAAAATAAATAGCTTCAGACATAAAAAACAATAGGTAAGTAATAGTTAAAAACAAATGAATGTGTTAATATCTGTCGACGTACTACGATTAAATTCTGGACTTCCATCACCCGCACCACATTATGCAATGAAAACAAAGAAAAACATTTCATGCCTTACATACATCTCACTCGCACAGTTTAGTGATATTTTTCTTTATTAATGCATACCAAAGACAGCTTCTCGGATAGTCTCTCCGGACAGCAATTCGGAGAGCCACTCAGGACAGCAGCTCGGAGAGCCACTCAGGACAGCAGCTTGGAGAGCTGCACGGCGCAGCAGCTTGGGCCATCGTCAGTCAGATATTTTTCTATAACACACAAAAAGTATCACGGTAGAGTCTTAAAATATTAGGATTACTTTCTTCAGTGTGACTACTAAAAAGATTCAATGATTTATGAGCACGAGCTATAAATTAAAAAGGCTAGCTCCTGTGCCGCCGGCGCAGGCTTGTATGTACATAAGCGTCCATGGCAAAGGTTCTTGTAGCAATGCCTATTCAAAACAAATAGCTTCAGACATAATAAACAATAGGTAAGTAATAGTTATAAACAACTGAATGTGTTTATATCTGTCGACGTACTACGAATAAATTCTGGACTTCCATCACCCGCACCACATTATGCAATGAAAACGAAGAAAAACATTCCATGCCTTACATACATCTCACTCGCACAGTTTAGTGATATTTTTCTTTATTAATGCAAACCTAAGACAGCTTCTCGGATAGTCTCTCCGGATAGCAGCTCGGAGAGCCACTCATGACAGCAGCTCGGAGAGCTGCACGGCGCAGCAGCTTGGGCCATCGTCAGTCAGATATTTTTCTATAACACACAAAAAGTATCACGGTAGAGTCTTAAAATATTAGGATTACTTTCTTCAGTGTGACTACTAAAAAGATTCAATGATTTATGAGCACGAGCTATAAATTAAAAAGGCTAGCTCCTGTGCCGCCGGCGCAGGCATGTATGCACATAAGCGTCCATGGCAAAGGTTCTTGTAGCAATGCCTATTCAAAACAAATAGCTTCAGACATAAAAAACAATATGTAAGTAATAGTTAAAAACAAATGAATGTGTTAATATCTGTCGACGTACTACGATTTAATTCTAGACTTCCATCACCCGCACCACATTATGCAATGAAAACAAAGAAAAACATTCCATACCTTACATACATCTCACTCAAACAGTTTAGTGATATTTTTCTTTATTAATGCATACCTAAAACAGCTTTTCGGAGAGTCTCTCCGGATAGCAGCTCGGAGAGCCGCTCAGGACAGCAGCTCGGAGAGCCACTTAGGACAGCAGCTCGGAGAGCTGCACGGCGCAGCAGCTTGGGCCATCGTCAGTCAGATATTCTTCTATAACACACAAAAAGTATCACGGTAGAGTCTTAAAACATTAGGATTACTTTCAACAGTGTGACAACTAAAAAGATTCAATGATTTATGAGCATGAGCTATAAATAAAAAAGGCTAGCTCCTGTGCCGCCGGCGCAGGCATGTATGCACATAAGCGTCCATGGCAAAGGTTCTTGTAGCAATGCCTATTCAAAACAAATAGCTTCAGACATAATAAACAATAGGTAAGTAATAGTTAAAAACAAATGAATGTGTTAATATCTGTTGACGTACTACGATTAAATTCTGGACTTCCATCACCCGCACCACATTATGCAATGAAAACAAAGAAAAACATTCCATGCCTTACATACATCTCACTCGCACAGTTTAGTGATATTTTTCTTTATTAATGCATACCAAAGACAGCAGCTCGGAGAGCCGCTCAGGACAACAGCTCGAAGAGCCACTCAGGACAGCAGCTCGGAGAGCTGCACGGCGCAGCAGCTTGGGCCATCGTCAGTCAGATATTCTTCTATAACACACAAAAAGTATCACGGTAGCGTCTTAAAACATTAGCATTACTTTCTTCAGTGTGACAACTGATTAGATTCAATGATTTATGAGCATGAGCTATAAATAAAAAAGGCTAGCTCCTGTACCACCGGCGCAGGCATGTATGTACATTAGCGTCCATGGCAAAGGTTCTTGTAGCAATGCCTATTCAAAACAAATAGCTTCAGACATAAAAAACTATAGGTAAGTAATAATTGAAAACTAATGAATGTGTTAATGTCTGTCGACGTACTACGATTAAATTCTGGACTTCCATCACCCGCACCACATTATGCAATGAAAACAAAGAAAAACATTCCATGCCTTATATACATCTCACTCGCACAGTTTAGTGATATTTTTCTTTATTAATGCATACCAAAGACAGCAACTCGGAGAGCCGCTCAGGACAGCAGCTCGGAGAGCCACTCAGGACAGCAGCTCGGAGAGCTGCACGGCGCCGCAGCTTGGGCCATCGTCAGTCAGATATTCTTCTATAACACACAAAAAGTATCACGGTAGAGTCTTAAAACATTAGAATTACTTTCTTTAGTGTGACAACTAATAAGATTTATGAGCATGAGCTATAAACAAAAAAGGCTAGCTCCTGTGCCACCGGCGCAGGCATGTATGTACATAAGCGTCCATGGCAAAGGTTCTTGTAGCAATGCCTTTTCAAAACAAATAACTTCAGACATAAAAAACAATAGGTAAGTTATAGTTAAAAACAAATGAATGTGTTAATATCTGTCGACGTACTACAATACAATTCTGGACTTCCATCACCCGCACCACACTATGCGATGAAAACAAAGAAAAACATTTCATGCCTTACATACATCTCACTCGCACAGTTTAGTGATATTTTTCTTTATTAATGCATACCAAAGACAGCTTCTCAGAGAGTCTCTCCGGATAGCAGCTCGGAGAGCCCGCTCAGGACAGCAGCTCGGAGAGCCACTCAGGACAGCAGTTCGGAGAGCTGCACGGCGCAGCAGCTTGGGCCATCATCAGTCAGATATTTTTCTATAACACACAAAAAAAATCACGGTAGCGTCTTAAAACATTAGGATTACTTTCTTCAGTGTGACAACTAATAAGATTCAATGATTTATGAGCGTGAGCTATAAATAAAAAAGGCTAGCTCCTGTGCCACCGGCGCAGGCATGTATGTACATAAACGTCTATGGCAAAGATCCTTGTAGCAATGCCTATTCAAAACAAATAGCTTCAGACATAAAAAAACAATATGTAAGTAATAGTTAAAAACAAATGAATGTGTTAATATCTGTCGACGTACTACGATTAAATTCTAGACTTCCATCACCCGCACCACATTATGCAATGAAAACAAAGAAAAACATTCCATGCCTTACATACATCTCACTCACACAGTTTAGTGATATTTTTCATTATTAATGCATACCAAAGACAGCTTCTCGGAGAGTCTCTCCAGATAGCAGCTCGGAAAGCCGCTCAGGACAGCAGCTCGGAGAGCCACTCAGGACAGCAGCTCGGAGAGCTGTACGCCGCAGCAGCTTGGGCCATCGTCAGTCAGATATTCTTCTATAACACACAAAAAGTATAACGGTAGCGTCTTAAAACATTGGCATTACTTTCTTCAGTGTGACAACTAATAAGATTTAATGATTTATGAGCATGAGCTATAAATAAAAAAGGCTAGCTTCTGTGCCAGCGGCGCAGGCATGTATGTACATAAGCGTCCATGGCAAAGGTTCTTGTAGCAATGCCTATTCAAAACAAATAGCTTCAGACAAAATAAACAATAGGTAAGTAATAGTTAAAAACAAATGAATGTGTTAATATCTGTCGACGTACTACGATTAAATTCTGGACTTCTATCACCCGCACCACATTATGCAATGAAAACAAAGAAAAACATTCCATGCCTTACATACATCACACTCGCACAGTTTAGTGATATTTTTCTTTATTAATGCATACAAAAGACAGCAGCTCGGAGAGCCGCTCAGGACAGCAGCTCGGAGAGCCACTCAGGACAGCAGCTCGGAGAGCTGCACGGCGCAGCAGCTTGGGCCATCGTCAGTCAGATATTCTTCTCTAACACACAGAAAGTATCACGGTAGAGTCTTAAAACATTAGGATTACTTTCTTCAGTGTGACAACTAAAAAGATTCAATGATTTATGAGCATGAGCTATAAATTTAAAAGGCTAGCTCCTGTGCCGCCGGCGCAGGCATGTATGCACATAAGCGTTCATGGCAAAGGTTCTTGTAGCAATGCCTATTCAAAACAAATAGCTTCAGACATAAAAAACAATAGGTAAGTAATAGTTAAAAACAAATGAATGTGTTAATATCTGTCGACGTACTACGATTAAATTCTGGACTTCCATCACCCGCACCACATTATGCAATGAAAACAAAGAAAAACATTCTATGCCTTACATACATCTCACTCGCACAGTTTAGTGATATTTTTCTTTATTAATGCAATCCTAAGACAGCTTCTCGGATAGTCTCTCCGGGTAGCAGCTCGGAGAGCCACTCATGACAGCAGCTCGGAGAGCTGCACGGCGCAGCAGCTTGGGCCATCGTCAGTCAGATATTCTTCTATAACACACAAAAAGTATCACGGTAGCGTCTTAAAACATTAGCATTACTTTCTTCAGTGTGACAACTAATAAGATTCAATGATTTATGAGCATGAGCTATAAATAAAAAGGCTAGCTCCTGTGCCACCGGCGCAGGCACGTATGTACATAAGCGTCCATGGCCAAGGTTCTTATAGCAATGCCTATTCAAAATAAATAGCTTCAGACATAAAAAACAATAGGTAAGTAATAGTTAAAAACAAATGAATGTGTTAATATCTGTCGACGTACTACGATTAAATTCTGGACTTCCATCACCCGCACCACGTTATGCAATGAAAACAAAGAAAAACATTTCATGCCTTACATACATCTCACTCGCACAGTTTAGTGATATTTTTCTTTATTAATGCATACCAAAGACAGCTTCTCGGATAGTCTCTCCGGACAGCAATTCGGAGAGCCACTCAGGACAGCAGCTCGGAGAGCTGCACGGCGCAGCAGCTTGGGCCATCGTCAGTCAGATATTCTTCTATAACACACAGAAAGTATCACGGTAGAGTCTTAAAACATTAGGATTACTTTCTTCAGTGTGACAACTAAAAAGATTCAATGATTTATGAGCATGAGCTATAAATTTAAAAGGCTAGCTCCTGTGCCGCCGGCGCAGGCATGTATGCACATAAGCGTTCATGGCAAAGGTTCTTGTAGCAATGCCTATTCAAAACAAATAGCTTCAGACATAAAAAACAATAGGTAAGTAATAGTTAAAAACAAATGAATGTGTTAATATCTGTCGACGTACTACGATTAAATTCTGGACTTCCATCACCCGCACCACATTATGCAATGAAAACAAAGAAAAACATTTCATGCCTTACATACATCTCACTCGCACAGTTTAGTGATATTATTCTTTATTAATGCATACCAAAGACAGCTTCTCGGATAGTCTCTCCGGACAGCAATTCCGAGAGCCACTCAGGACAGCAGCTCGGAGAGCCACTCAGGACAGCAGCTCGGAGAGCCACTCAGGACAGCAGCTCGGAGCTGCACAGCGCAGCAGCTTGGGCCATCGTCAGTCAGATATTCTTCTATAACACACAAAAAGTATCACGGTAGCGTCTTAAAACATTAGCATTACTTTCTTCAGTGTGACAACTAATAAGATTCAATGATTTATGAGCATGAGCTATAAATAAAAAAGGCTAGCTCCTGTGCCACCGGCGCAGGCACGTATGTACATAAGCGTCCATGGCCAAGGTTCTTATAGCAATGCCTATTCAAAACAAATAGCTTCAGACATAAAAAACAATAGGTAAGTAATAGTTAAAAACAAATGAATGTGTTAATATCTGTCGACGTACTACGATTAAATTCTGGACTTCCATCACCCGCACCACATTATGCAATGAAAACAAAGAAAAACATTTCATGCCTTACATACATCTCACTCGCACAGTTTAGTGATATTATTCTTTATTAATGCATACCAAAGACAGCTTCTCGGATAGTCTCTCCGGACAGCAATTCCGAGAGCCACTCAGGACAGCAGCTCGGAGAGCCACTCAGGACAGCAGCTCGGAGAGCCACTCAGGACAGCAGCTCGGAGCTGCACAGCGCAGCAACTTGGGCCATCGTCAGTCAGATATTCTTCTATAACACACAAAAAGTATCACGGTAGCGTCTTAAAACATTAGCATTACTTTCTTGAGTGTGACAACTAATAAGATTCAATGATTTATGAGCATGAGCTATAAATAAAAAAGGCTAGCTCCTGTGCCACCGGCGCAGGCACGTATGTACATAAGCGTCCATGGCAAAGGTTCTTATAGCAATGCCTATTCAAAACAAATAGCTTCAGACATAAAAAACAATAGGTAAGTAATAGTTAAAAACAAATGAATGTGTTAATATCTGTCGACGTACTACGATTAAATTCTGGACTACCATCACCCGCACCACATTATGCAATGAAAACAAAGAAAGACATTCCATGCCTTACATACATCTCACTCGCACAGTTTAGTGATATTTTTCTTTATTAATGCATACCAAAGACAGCTTCTCGGAGAGCCTCTCCGGATAGCAGCTCGGAGAGCCGCTCAGGACAGGAGCTCGATGAGTCACTCAGGACAGCAGCTCGGAGAGCTGCACGGCGCAGCAGCTTGGGCCATCGCCAGTCAGATATTCTTCTATAACACACAAAATGTATCACGGTAGCGTCTTAAAACATTAGCATTACTTTCTTCAGTGTGACAACTTATAAGATTCAATGATTTATGAGCATGAGCTATAAATAAAAAAACTAGCTCCTATGCCACCGGCGTAGGCATGTATGTACATAAGCGTCCATGACAAAGGTTCTTGTAGCAATGCTTATTCAAAACAAATAGCTTCAGGCATAAAAAACAATAGGTAAGTAATAGTTAAAAACAAATGAATGTGTTAATATCTGTCAACGTACTACGATAAAATTCTGGACTTCCATCACCCGCACCACATTATGCAATGAAAACAAAGAAAAACATTCCATGCCTTACATACATCTCACTCTCACAGTTTAGTGATATTATTCTTTATTAATGCATACCAAAGACAGCTTCTCGGAGAGCCTCTCCGGATAGCAGTTCGGAGAGCCGCTCAGGACAGCAGCTCGGAGAGCCACTCAGGACAGCGGCTCGGAAAGCTGCACGGCCTAGCAGCTTGGGCCATCGTCAGTCAGATATTCTTCTATAACACACAAAAGTATCACGGTAGCGTCTTAAAACATTAGCATTTCTTTCTTCAGTGTGACAACTAAGAAGATTCAACGATTTATAAAAAAAAAATTATATATATACATACATATATAAAAATCTATACAAAATTACGACAAGGATTGACTCACCGCAATAACGAACTCGGAGATGTTGACTCGTCGACGGTTGAAGGCAGAGTGAGCCACGACCGCTCTACGCGCCGCCTTTTATACTTTTCGGTCTACTAGTTAGGCTATTTTCGTCTCCAACACTATATATATATATATATATATATATATATATATATATCGGCGCGGATACAATAATTTGCCAATAATAATAAGTCTATAACAATTAGATTTGTTAAATTGATATATTTGAATTGATTTATAAAACATAGATTCATACTTTTGAAATTGTTTACAGTAAATTATTCCAATTAATATTAATAATATAATTATTCTCAAAATGATTTAAGTTTATTACGATGTACAATTAATTATAAAACATGCCATCACCTTGTATTGCAATCTTAATGTTTAAAACGACCACGTGCAAGTACGCCGTAACCTATAAAAGCGGTCGCACCGGCGACGGAATGGCCAAAGAGCATATAATACTAGTTAGAGTCCGAACTTCCATAGATTCATTTTTACAGATATTGTATACAATGTTTAGACAACTGTAGCAAACTTTCGTTTTCTTTAGCGCTGACAGTCAATAGTACCAACATAGAATAAAAACCTTCTAAATATTAACATTAATGATGTGCATGCTGTATGGGGCATAATATCGATGTTAGTGGTGTGCCTACGATACTATTTATCGATATTGACCCATACCACTATAAATAATGGAACTATTAAATTCAGAATTTTATTATATTTTTATTAATAAAAATGCATCTTCATGTACTCATATTATGATTTATTTAGTTTATTAGTACTATACTTCTATTGGAGTTTAAAATACAGTAACAGTAAGGTAAATGCTTTTAACATCATTTCAGCAGTGCAAGCACGGTACTTTGTCGCTCGTTAAATTCGACACGACATCGACAGAATCGATTTTAATAATTATAAACATCATCATTGATATGTAGATCGATAAATTCGACACTTCGACGTAGACAGAATCGATTTTATTAATTACTAGCAACTGCCCGCAACATCGTTCGCGTATTTACGTGGCCTTCGGCCTCGACATGACCATGACCCATCTTATCTTGATTTTTCTTTCATAAGAACCTTCTCCTGACAATTAAATAACAGAACAAAAAAAACTTGCGAAATTGTTCCATTCGTTCAAGCATAATGCGATGACCAAGGAAAATATAAATTAATTTATATATAAACTAGCGACTGCTCGCAACATCGTTAGCGTAGTAGCGCGGCCTTCGGCGTCACCATAACCTCAATTTTTTCTTGATTTGTCTTTCACAGGAACCTTCTCCTGACAATAATTAACACAACAAAAACAGAATTAGCGAAATCTTTCTATCCATTCACGCGTTATGTATATAGATAAATGTAACATTTTACAATATTTAAAAGTTCTTTTATCGATCTTATATATATACATATATCGAATTTTTCAATCGACAAAATACCGTACTCTCACTGCAGTACCGATACTACCGATTTAACAAACTATTACCCATTATATTACATTTCAAACCTGAAATATTACATAATTGTAATTTTAAACGTTTAGTTAAATACAACAAAATTAGTGGTAACAGACCACTGTTTCTGTTGTGTTGTATTTGACTTGACGTTTAAAATTACAGTGGTAATAGACCATTGATTATGTTGTCTACATCGAACAAAATCAATAACACTTAAATTTAACATTAAAGAAACTCTAACTAGCTTCACTCCAGTCATTTATGGTTAGTTAACAAACTAACTAAACTAAGGAATGATAAAAAATGCCAATAATTCTAATCTGATGGCTTATTTTCAAAAATTTCCACCTCGTCATCAAGTTAACGTTTATAATTACAATTGTGTAATACTTCGTTTTTTTACGGTACGTATTGGCGTAATTTGAATATAATATTCGCTTTTTCAGTATATATTTCACTATCTAAATTTCATGCACAGTGTGCCACAAACATATGTTTAACAAAGACAATAATAACCTGATCAGATCTTACAATCTGGACATATTACTAAATAGACATACATAGTGTAACAAAATTATGGAATGATATTATTGAATTACGGTGGCTTAATGCTAAAGTAATTTAATTGTTTACATATTCAGAGAAATCAATAGGACTCTACTATTGCAGCTAAATCGCCAGAACTTAAAGATTGTAATCGCGGCATTAAAAAATCTGAATAGAAAGCCCAGAGGACGGTGGACAACAAAGAACAAAATTTCGGCCCTCGCAATTTATAAGAGGTCGCCAATAACCTATCGTTGTCTTCAACAGCTAATGCCTTTACCAAATGAAAGGACTCTGCAGGTATTTTTAAACAAAATTCCCATAAATACAGGGATTAACAAAGCTATTCTTGAGCATTTAAGAAAACTTTCGGATACAGAAGAACACACATATTTTTTTGTTAGGTTAGGTTAGGAATTAGGAATTTTGTTTAAAAATACCTGCAGAGTCCTTTCATTTGTTAAAGGCATTAGCTGTTGAAGACAACGATAGGTTTTTGGCGACCTCTTATAAATTGCGAGGGCCGAAATTTTGTTCTTTGTTGTCCACCGTCCTCTGGGCTTTCTATTCTGATTTTTTAATGCCGCGATTACAATTTCTTTAAGTTCTGGCGATTTTATTTTTTCTACTAGGTTAGCGGACTTCCTCAGAGATGCTAATGTGCATTTTGTTCTTTGCAATTGTTCCAGCAGCCTCTTCTTCCGCGGAGATAATTCTGAAATCAAATTACACAAACTTAATTAACTACATAATGAGTAACTAGTAAATTGTCAGCTGTCTATGAGTTTGGTCAGCTCCATACCAGGGGCCTTACTATCCATGCAACCATGCAAGTTCCGTGCAGTTCTTAAACTTGACATATACAATTTTGAATGAAATCATACCATGACGCTCATTTAGGTGAACTTTACTTTTGCTTTTTCTTACATTATAACCTTCTCCGGTAATAATTATTGCAACAAAAAAAGAATTAGCGAGATTGTTCCATCCGTTCATAAGTTATAGTGTGACCAGAAAAAATAGGGGTTCATTTTTATGTTTAAAGATTTACACTATTAAGTAAACATAACAAATTGGTGCAGGATATTTTGTGTTAATCATGGGCATACAACACATTTTTGCTGCTCCATTATTGTTGGACCAATATATTGTCCACCAATGCTTTCACTACCGGAAACAAATTAAAATAAATTATATTTACCTAAGTTTTCTTCGGATTTTCTCTTTCTGATCTTGTTGTTATAACTTTGATTGGGACCAGACGTTTCGCTATGTGATATAATGTGCATGTCCTGGTGACTTGTTGATAGCTCTACGACAGGTTTGCAGGCAGGCCTTGGTACTAAAATAGTAAACGTCAGATAATCAAATCAAATATTTGGAAACTAATCTGATGAATCCTAACATCGAAAACTTCTACTGGGTTTGCTAATGTTGAGCATTAGCTATTCTCCATTATAAAAACATTTTTAAACCTGTTTGTTGACATAGTGGACAAAAATACGAGTGCTCTACCTTCGAGACATTTAGTATTTTAGTTTTACGTACAACTGCGATAGGCAAATATTGCGCGTACCATCAATTGAATGACTTGTCTTTGTACTTAGCATAAAACAAATTACCTACCAAATAACAGAACAAAAATATTTAGTGACACTTCCGCTGAAAATTTTCAGCGGAAGTGTCACTAAATATTTTTTAATATCGTTTTTTTGATAATGGATTTCCGCAAAGTAACGCCTGAATCAATAAATTAACAGAACAGACTTCAACACCAAAAATTGTGAAATAACTTGTTGAAGTCGGTACCATTTTTGGTAAAAAAAAAATTACCTATTTTAGTGACCCTTGCTAATGGATTGATTGTCATTCACCGTAAATGATGATATCATCAAAATAGGCGAAATACTCGTCAGTTATTGGAGTGTAACACAAAAACTGCTTGACCGAATTTGATAAAATTTAAATGGGACCACTTCGGAAGTGTACTCTACCAAACAATAAAATAATTTTGAGAATCGGTCTTCTAATGGGGGAGAAATCGGCCATCATACACAAAAAAATACTTACACACAAACATATAACCTCCTCCTTTTTTAAAGTCGGTTAATTATAGAAAAGTGATCTTGAAACTTACTTCTCTGGGATGGATATGACCCAGCCTCTGAAGGCAGTAGCTGTAGTATGTTAATGGACGCTTGATCATTGCTGGTTGAGGGCATAACTGCTGATGGTAAGGGTACTGTAAAGAAGGAATTCTTCATTAGTAGGTAATTGATAGATATCTCTATAATAATGCTAGTACTGATGGATATTCAGCCATAATGAAGAATTTTAGATTTTTTTTTATTGGCAGGTCTCTAGAGAGAGCCTGTCTTGGATGCTGCCACCGCAGTGTCAAATGCCTCCAAAGAACTTGAGTGCAAAGCGCCAAGTTGATGTTTAAAGCATACAATAGAACCACACACATTGCAGTTCCTGGAAAAGTAGGTAGATTTCTGCGAAATCTATTGTATTATTGGCCAGATATGGCGAATCGCCGTTTAACGGGTTACAGGTCTTAGTTACAGTAGGTAACACTAAAAATTAACATCTTGCAAATCTGGCATGTTGCATTTCCGTGTAATTTCTAAACTATTGTAATTTGGTAATTGAGCGGCTATGTAGGTGTAGGTATGCTTATCATGTAGTTGCTTAATCATTTGTTAAGTTTAGCATCTACATATGTTTTAATTATCTGTGGAGGCGTGTTATTGGCTTTTGTTAAGCAACTTCTTAACCTTTATTGTAATTATAACTGTAAGCCCCCCAAATAAAATGATATAAAATAATGTAACCTAACCTAAACAATTACAACTACACACTTACTTTCTGTTTTACATGAAGGGGGAAGTCAACAAGTTGACTGCTTGACAATGGTGGTTCTTATTCTTATTCTTATTCTTATTCTTATTCTGATTGGGGGCGCTAAGTCCTGCACTGACGTCCCGCTTGGGGTGTATTGTGCATTTCCCGTGCCAGCTACCCTAGCCATCCCAACTCCTTTACATAACGGAGTATGACCCTGGGTCGCTGGCACAACTGCTCCAGTGATATTTGAGGTGTTGAAACTGATGTTGATTTAGAACTATAGAGATCCTCTAGTAGACCGGTAGTGTTTCGTATATTTTCCGTAGCCGTGCACTCCAACAGCACGTGCTTCACGGTCTCGTTCTCCTGCAAACATCCTCTGCACAGTGTACTATCTGTTGCACCAGTTTTATATAGATGGTAGTTGAGATTGCAGTGACCTGTGATAATGCCTACCATTAGGCGGAGGTCCTGTCGTTGAAGTTTCAACAAATTATTATTTGTGTATCTGTTCAAGGTTGGAAACATAGATTTTGCTTGTTTGCAGTCCTTTTTGTTATCCCAAATGTGTTGTTGTTCTCTTTCAGTAAAGCGACGGAGTAGATTACGTATTTCCATCGCTGAGGGTTTGCAGAGATCATTTACATCGTTACAAGATGTAAATGAAAGTTTTGAGATGGCTGCAGTAATTTAACTTTAATAATATTTTATGCAACTTTCTCCGTTTGGTAGCTGTAAAGTAAACGCAAACTTATAAGCTGTTTTATCTATCAATGACGTCAGTCTTTTAAAAAGAACCTTGTTGAAAATACTTTTACCAAAATATGTAACCGACTTCTACACCAAAAAGTGTGAAATAACTTGTTGCAGCCGGTGCCATGATAGTTCAAAAGTAGGTATCTATTATCACAATATTGTTCGCATGGTACCGACTTCGACAAGATCTTTCACACTTTTTTGGTGTAGAAGTCGGCTCCATATATTGAAAAAAAAAAAAACACCATTTTCCCCCAATCGACAATCGACCAGGTCATTACGTCATTAGTGACCCTGCTACTTACGGGGTCGAATGTCAATGATGATATCAGCAAGTAGGCTTAAATATTTTTCTGCTCAGCCGAATTTGATGAAATTTAAATGGGACTAGCTTGGATGTAGTCAACTTTTATTAAAATCGGTCGGCAAACTTCTGCTATTTTTAGGAAAGGTACCCACCCCCTCAAAATCACCGACGACAAAGAATTATATTAAATAGTAGAACATGCATACCAAGTTTCGTAAAGATTGGTTGAAAAATGCGACATGTACAGGAAGACGTAAATACAACCTAACAAACATAAGGACAGGTGAAAGTTAATTTGGCCAGTTAAAGCAGACGCTTCGCTCGCTGGGTCGATTGTACTATCTGCGCCTCGCGGTTTAACCCGTGGGTGATGGATGACGATAATGTTGATGATGAAAAGTATTCTATGTGTTATTCCAGTGCCTCATCATTCAACATACTGAATTTCATTATAATTAGTAAAAAAAATGATGAATATAAAGCTTTTGAGGTTTGCCACTCCACCGTCACTATGACAAAGTTGTACTTACGGATTGTCCAGCTCCAACAATCCGATATCATTGTATATCTTCGAGGGTATGAACTCAGGATGTATGATGTTTCTTTTCACTTTGTGTATCTTCTTCGCTTCGATTACAGTTCTGTTCAATAAGTTTTGGGCTACGTACGATACTGAACCTCTGGGAAATAACATGATTGAAAATATGTAAGAAATAAACGCCAGAAAATATACGAGTACATACATTGTAATTTTAAAGAGACAATACACATCCTCGGATGGGATTCGAACTCAGTTTATCTATAAAAATCTAATGTATGTAAAGAAAAACATGAACAGTTTTGAAAAAAAGAGTGCTCATTCCATCAAAACGCAGAATAAGCACAAGCTATCCGTACATGTAACGCGTCTCCACAGAATAAGTCATTCTATTATGGGACAATGTATACTATTCTATGATAAACTTCCCAATGTTATCCGTGATTTCCCTATTAATAAGTTTAAAATTACTATTAAAACTAAACTCTGTCAAAAAGGTTATTACGAAATTTCGCATTACTTGGAGGATAAAACAGCTTATACCTCCAGGATCACCTACTCGTGTATTACGATGTCAAAGTGTAGAGTTCGTTTCACGAAAGACGTCCCTCAGCTGTGGCGCTAGTGTCTATGCAAACAAGCTGGAAAGCGAACTTTTTGTATGCGGCTTAGTTAGTTCCACTGAAAACCGTGGGTCATGTTTCGTGAGACAGACTCTAGCGTGTCTTGCCCTTCTGATACCATTATTATAGTTTCTTTTATAGGGCAACACACTGGAGCTAAAATCAATGATCATTTATTAAATATATTAAGTAAGTGGTGATAAAAAATATGTAAAAAGACAAGCCCGCTGAATTTCTTTCCGGATCTTCACAGTCGTGGTCGCGTTCCGATCCGGTTGTAGATTTAAGAAACAATAAATGTTATATGACAATTTGTAAGTGTCCCCGTAGGCCTATACAAAATAAATGATTTGAACTTGTGTCTCCCGGCAATGTGTGTCAGACGCCATGACCGCTAGACCACAGAGGCATCCCGTCCGTGCATGGAACTTTAAGTCTCTATCTGATTTTAACCGTCGTATGGGGATGGATGGTCTCGCTAAGCAGGCGATAGTGCTTTAAGGATCAATACCTAGGGTCTTACTACCACCTCTTAAAGTATTCTTATTTAAACGTTACGATTAAATTTGGTACCACCACGTCAATATAGCAAGCTTAAAATAATAATGGATTACAATAAAAGTTTTGATGACGTATTATCAAATAGTGCACTCAACTCGCGTAATTTGCAACTGCGTTAGTGTTCTATTCGGGTTGCGCATTATAGATATTGGTCCTGGTACGCACCATTATTTCGATTTCGGCTAAAAAAGGAACGCGCCGTAAATAGTATTGAAGTAATATAGTACAGTACAAGTATATATGTACGACCGTTTTGTGTCGGTGGGAGTACGATAGTAAGTATGATTATTCTAAGCTTATTTCAAAACGCTCCTAATTTATGATAGGTTCGTAAAAGGTAGGCCCCTTGGATGCCGAGTTTAGCTCATAAGCTAGTTTTTTTAAAGATATTAATTTACATACCTACTTAGAATAGCTACATAAAGAAGGTAGGTTTCCAAACAACGCGCGCTTCAAATTTGGTCTGTGTGCCTTGTCACACAGACGCAAATATAGATATTAATAATAATATTAAATTTTGTCTTTGTAAATTAGTGCACAATATTGAATGGAGTTTAGAATCGATAACTGGTCATTATAGTGAAAGAAAAAAAACATACATGTGGTTATCAAAAAGTACATGATATTTGATTATACATTAAAACATTACGTATATATTTTTATATTTTATTAGAGTAGTAAAGTACTCTAGTATTATCCTTGATTAACTAACAGCGTAGCCGGGGTTTTGTTAAAGGGCTTAGCAGAGGTCAACCTGGTACACAATTAGTGTTTTTTCAAATTATTAATGATGATGGATTTAATAATTGTACATCGTCTTTGGAGTGGGCATCAGAGGCTGTAGCATAAACAATTTGCGAAACAGCAAACTGTGAGTTATCTGTGTCACAGTTGCCCTTGATAAATGACAGTTTGTACTGTTTCACGTGAACGACACGTTACGTTACATTAACGCGGTTATTCGTGCTAGGCCTAGAGGTTAACTGGGTAAGGCCAGGTTAACTCATGCTTCTAGGTATCTGGACACGCCAATGCGAGAAACCCACAAGTCCCACATCTGATTTTTGTAGAAAATTCCTACAATATTTTTTTGTGGTAGTGGCACGCTGCATGGGCCGGCACGACCGGAGAAGTCTCACACTCCCACATACACCGACGTGAAGTAACAGAGCTTGCTATTGCGTTTCGTCGGTTTGTGGGAGGTTCCGGTGGGAGGTTCCGGTGGCCCGATTACCCCCTTACCCGTTCTCCCTCTCCTTCCCCCTCCCCCTCCACCCTTACCCTTTTATCTCCTCCTTCCTATCATCCTTCCTCAAAGGTCGGCAACGCATGCTCGAGACCTCTGGTATTGCGCATGTCTTTGGGCGACGGTATCACTTACCATCAGGTGAGCTGCTTGCTCGTTTGCCAACCTATCCCATAAGAAACAAAAAAAGCTTACTCGTCTCTGCTAGCGATGCAATGGCCTGCGGTGAGAACAAATCTGTCGCTAATGAGTGCTCCTCCGCAGAGGAATGCAAGGGTCCTGACGTCATCTCCATATCCGAGAAGAGCCTGTAAATTAGTTTTCACTTAACTTAAAGTCACAAGTATATAATAATTATCTTCTATGCTACATAGTTCAACGTAGACTGCATCATCAGGTGAGATATAAGTTAATCTCCGTCACTTAAATGATGATAGATATAAGGTCTACTACCTGTGTTTCCTATTTTTGTCTGTCCATATCTTTTTACGCATTCTCTTAGCTGGTCCATGCGAATAACATAGAATAATTTAGTGATTTTAGCAGTAGGTACATTAAAATTTGTACTCACGGGATGTACACCACGATTAGGCAGGTTTCGGAGTTACCGATATTTCGGCACAGTTACATGCACCATGTTCACGGGTAGACTGAATATGCGGGTGGATGTGAAAAAAGTTCAAAGTTATAAAGAGCAGACAAAATGGTCTACCCTCTTTCTCACTCTTTTACTACGGATACCACTGGACCTCGAACTCGATTGTAAGTCTCGACAATGCACACTAACTGCATCACTGCGACAGTGATACAGTTAGTGTCCGCAAAAGTCTAAAACAGTGTGATTTTAGTAGTGTCCCCTCTTCCTCAATTTGTCCTCCTCAATTTCTCCTTATTCCTGTATTTGTGAAAGTAAACTTAGAATTGAGATTGCAATTTTTGAACTGAATTGAAATTTAAATTCTATTCATTGTTTTGGTGCGATTAACCATAAGACATTATACAACTGTTAATTTTATTTATTAAAGTTAAAGTGTTAATCTTATTGATCTAAAAACTACTAAAAACTTTCTAAATAAATAAAAAAACCAAACTAAATATGAAACAAGAAATTATTTTCATTATGACTGATTATTTATTATGATAGATGTAATAATCTACCTACTCTACTTACCTAGGAAAATTCATCCGCATGGACTTCCTCAGAAACAAAACATTTAGATTTAATTTTTTTATATTGTGTTATTATTTAACACGTGACTGTCCCTTTTGACTTGTGTCGATGTAGGAATGTGGCACATTGATAGGTACTGCCGTGCAAAAGTTCGAAAGTGGCGAGAGATTATTCTAAATTGTAATTAATGATTGTCTTATTTAGCAAGTATGTAAGTAAGTAATAAGAAGTTGGGTAAAAAGCTAGTTACGAGAATCTGAGTCGGTACAATTTGTTGACGTGAAATGGAAAAAAGGCATTGTGTGAAATACCTAACCCGTCGCGCGTCAAGTATACACCATGTAGGTACTTATACATATGAAACAGTGCTAGGCCATGTCGCGCGTAAACATAACATGTATTAACGATTGATTAAATGCGGAAATAAAGTACTGTTATTTTTTCTGTGACCAATTTCATCGGATATGAAATGGCCGTTTTGGAATAGAAAAGGATTAGATTTTAAACTACTGTCAAAAAACGGCCTTTTACGAAAAACAACGGAACTAAGATAGCTAGCCTCATCAGGTATAGGTCATATCAACAATTGGCGAATATATGTATTAGTACTATGGGGATTAGATAGATGGCGCGGCTAGCAGTAACGAATGGATGACGTGATCTTCAGTTAGGTAAACTAGCATTACCATGCCTTTTGATGTTAGTTTTATAAGCATTAGATAGATGGCGCAAAAAATATCTTTAATTGCGGGGGGCTGTAGTTGAGAAATTGAGGTACATGGGTTTTGGATAGGTAGCGCTGTGAGAAGAAACTTGGGATTAAATAATTATAAAACATGCGTATTTGTAAACAACTAATAAATAAGTAAGTAAATTGCGCCGGCCATATTTAATTAGGATTAAAACAATAGTATACGAGAGGTTATTGTATAAAACTAGTGAGGTTAAAAGGTCTGGGGGTGATATCTTATTTTATACATAAAATAAATTACTCTGTACCTACTTATTTACTGCTACTGAATGAAACACGTTCTTAGTGTATGTAATCTTAAAACAAAATATCAATTTAAAATTAGAACGAAATACCTATACATAATGTTAAATGGTATCAAAATAAATACTCAAGTAGTGGCTTTATAACAGTTAACTTGGAGTAGAAGTTACCTAGGCGGCTCACAGATGGCAGTGTGGCTTTTTATAACATGAAAGTGGTTGCCAAGTGAACGGAAGCCAACCGCCATAGTTCAAATATTAGTAAACGGTGTCAAAAGTATGTAGAAAATTGTAGGCTTGCGTGAAGAGGGAAAAGCAAGGAATATTTAACTCTCTACCGAGAGAAGAAGTGTAACTGCCATACAGACATAATGCGAATTACACTGATACTATTAGCGTAACAGAATCCGCACGGAATGCTAAGAAACTAACTTTAGCGCGAATTTTAAATATCCACCCTATGCTTTTCTATTTTCATTTATTTTTTTACCTATCAATTCAGTCTGCGGATGGAACAATGTTAAAACATAATTTCGCCTCATGAAGTAGGCAGAACCTTATTAGGTGAGTAAGTATGTACTTATGTTATAGAAATAAAACAATTTTTAAGAACATTTATGTATTTATTTCATAAATTTATTAAAACACTGTTTTAAACTATCACGGTTGTTCTCTGAAGTTATATGATTATTAACGGGATATTTACCGTGGTAAGGTTGTGGAATGAGCTCCCGATATTTCGGCGCAGTTACATGCACCATGTTCACGGGAAGACTGATCTTCCCGTGAACATGGTGTCGATATGTCCGAAATTGTTTGATTATACCGTTCTACCTGTCCATTTGATCTTGGGCTGGCTATAGCATTGAGTAAACGCTTAGTGTTTCTATCTAGACAACATTTCTTAAAATAATGTGATGTCAAATTTCGTGAAGGAGTCTACTACCACCAGTATGCGAGTATGCCCCGCTTAAATTTCACAAAAACCCCAAGTGGTCAATGTGTAGAGGTGTTATGGTGTTTATTGTACAATGGTGTTTCTACCTTGGGATAGGATAGCTCTTTTTGCATAAAAATAGTCAATACAGGAACTAACGTATTTTTTTACAAAACGTGGCATTTTTGTAACTTTAGAGGCTTCTCATATCCTACATGCCCGATGTACTCATGGTTTAGCCTGCATATCTGCCATCTTGTGCCCTTGGGTACCACCCACCGAACATTAGACCTATTTCCATCCAGATATTTTAATAACTTGTCCTGAATAACATAGGTTTCCCTAATACATTCCAGACTCGGCGAAGAGCCAATCTTCATTGCTTATAGACATTATAGCTTGATATTTTATTAACCTTTCAGTGTCCATGACCGGATTTTTGGATAGTGCATCCGCTTGAGCCAATTTAGACCCAGCTCTGTATTCTATCGAACAGCTGAATTCTTGAAGCGTTAACCACCAACGCGTTATTCGAAGTATCGGATCACGCTTCAAATGTAGGTGAAAGCTAAAGGACCTTAAGTCCATTTTTTGACATTTTAATTTTTTAAATGATTCTTATTCAGAAAACCCATATTGGTCAAATGGTAAAAGACATTAAGTCCTACAGCCGCTAATTTCGCAGATGTAAAATTATAAATAACATTAAGTCCCTAGACGTGAAAAAGTGAATGATCGTATGGTTACTTAATATTGTTCACTATTTAAACAATAAATATAGATAAATGTTAAATGATTGTATGTGGGACTTACGTTTCTTTACCATTACGCTCGGGTTAGATTTGCGCTGGTGCGTCGTACCTACGATTCCCGCCGCGCCCCCGCGCATGCTCTCCCTCCGTTTAGTTTAATTTGTGTTTCGTGCAAAACTAGACGTACTTACTCGAATTGTGTTGTGTTGGCAACAAAGAGTAAACTTTTGAAAATGAATACGGGACGAGGGAGAAGGCTTGTTGATATGATAAAATTATCAGGTACGTAAATATTTATCGTTAATTAATTTTTTTTTATTACATTTAAACGAAAACCGAATGTTAACATAATAATTATGAGGTTATTATATTTTGATCGCGGGACTCTAAACAGGTAACCGTGGCCCTGGAACGCAAAGGGTAACCGTAGGAACAGGATGGACTTTTAGTCAGTAAAAGTCTGACAGTCCCTTCTGCTCCACCTAGGGCGGAAGAACTGATTTGATGATTTCACCAACCCATTATATTCCATATTTGATAGATATTCGAATAGTTTGTAATGTTACTGTAGGTACTTACTTATATTGAGCGAATCTTAAATAGATTAAAATAGGACGATTAGATTCTACTAGGTACAATGATATACGGATATATTATATGTAGGTTTGGCACAGTGACTGAGCGATTGACTGCTGCGCTGCGTGTCGCGGGTTCGATTCCCGCACAAAAAACATATTTGTATGATCTATAAGTAGTTGTTCCGGGTCTGTGTGTGTTGATGAATGTTTGTAAATGCACCCACTATACAGGAGAGATACCTAATGTAGGTAACTTAAAAAAATTGCTACTGCTCGTTCGTACATTTGGCTTATTAATCTTACCCTATAGAGGTATTGTTCTGTAGTTTTTTGTAAAACTGCCACACAGAGGTCGCAGGTTTGATCCCGGGTTAATAAAGTGGAAGGTTTAGTGTAGTTTTTGGGGTTACCCGCGGTATATAACGAGAAATGCCCGGATCGTTTCATTTTAGCCTACGCTAGCTGCTACTGGTAGCTTTAAATATAGTAATGAAAATGTATGTTCTATTTTAAAGATGGTGTCGATGTCGAAACTGAACGAGGTCAACAGACAGCTGAACCACAATGCTCTACATGGCCAGATACATTGATTGCTGCAGATCAAAATATTGTAATAGAACCGATAGATGATAATATAACCCACACTCCCGAACACAATCCCGAAGTTCAGGATATATTATCACCTTCTTTGTCTGACATCCTTCTTCAGCAGTTTGGTGAGATATGAAGCAATCTCGGCTAATTCCTGAATAAATTTTATGAAGTAACCTAGCAGTCCTAAAAACTACCGGACTGCATGTACATTTTCGAGTCTCGGGAACTTTGATACGCTACGATTTTTGTTGAACCTGGTCTCATTCCGGATTAATTGATCTCATACTCTAAATAATCAATTTTATTCTGCAGAAAACTACTTTTGGAGAAGTTTAGTTTTAGGTTTGGTTTGTCAAGAAGTTCTAGTACTGCTATTATATTTCGCAGCTTCATTCGACGCGATTTTTTCTTTTACATATTGTAGCTGAGTCCCAGGCATTGGCTTCACACACAGATTTTTAGATAAATTGAGATAAAATAGAAAAACAACCTGGCAATACTAGTAGTTTTCCTGGTAAAATCTCACTCGGCGGTACTTCATTCTGTGTTCTGTGTGCAAAGGCTTCGCACGTTCCTACCTCAAACTAATGTAAAAAAAAAAAAAAAAATTAGTAGAAGAAGGAAAAAATCCAATGAAGAAATTCTTCGAAAAATACGTCGACTGGAAACTAAGCTGGAAAAGAAGAGTCATCGCCGGATCATAACCTCATCGACTTCGTCGGAGGACGAAATTATAGACCGTAAGTCTCTTACAATATGGTAGCTACCTATTCGTTCGTTAAATCTTGTTTTAAAGTGATGCGAGAAACTAGCGGGGTTATCTCTGTCATGTCGAAACAAGTTAACAATGAATGTGATCATGTGATGCGATTCAACCAGCGGGGTTGCGTCTGTCACGCTTGATTGCGCGCAGTCCAGCGGGGACTGCGTCTACCCTCAATATAAGATTATTATTTTCGTTGGTTTATAAACCAATTAGCAAATATTGTAATGCGAACAACCAGCGGGGTTGTGTCCGTTACGCTTGATTGCGCGTAGTCCAGCGGGGACTATGTCTACCTTCATAAATTAATTGTACCTAAGTACTTACTTTTTTCCCTATTCAAAACTAATGTTACGAATGGTTTAGGCACCTTTTAAACATATACATATGTTTTCACAGGTCACCATGATGATGAAATTATGTCGGGTACACCTTTGCCCACCTCCAAATCAACCCCAGAAGACATGTCTCCGTCATGTTCTTCCACAAAAGATAAAAATGTGGAATCGAATTTGGAGGATGATATTCTGGCCCTTCTAGGCGACGCTCCGAAGAGCGAAAACATTTTAGGTAAACCTATCCACAAAGATATCGCGGCCAGATGGCACGAAATTCTGACTAAAGGTTTACCGAAGGAGCCCAAAGAAAAGATTTTGAAAGAGTACCTCATACCCTCAAATTTTGAGATGTTTATAGCACCAAAACTAAATGCAGAAACTAAAGCGGCTATTGCCGAAAACCTTGTAAAACGCGATAGTATACTTGAGACGAAACAAAACCAAATAGGTTCTGCACTAGCGGCACTATCACAAGTTGTCGATAGTATTATTGAAAAAGATCTTTCACCACAAAAACTACTAAAGCCTATCAGTGATGCATGTCGCATCCTGTGCGACAGCCATTTTAATGAGACTAAGACTCGCAGACACTTCATAATTTCTTCCATCAATAGTGATATGAAAGAAAATATGTCAGAAACGGTCAGAGAAAATATTTGTTTGGCGATAATATCTCTGATAAATTAAAATTGGCTAAAACGATAAAAAGGTCTGGAACTGATCTAAAACCAAATAAAACTAACATGCGGAACCAAAAATTTAACAAATATAATTTCATTAAGAATAAAAATCAAGGTCAGTCAAACTGGCGACCCCTGCAACGGAAACAAGCAGGCAAGACCGATGCAGGGTCCCGGACAGCCCAGAACCAGCCACGTGCCATCGTCACAAGGAGCGCTCAACAGCGGGAAGCAGTGGACCGGTCGCCGCCGCCGCGCCAGCGTACACGGAGGCGCCTGTAGACGAGGTACGCTACACTGGTCGATTACAATTTTTTTTATCACAATGGCTGGAGATCACCAACGATCCAACCGTGTTATCTTGGATCCAGGGATACAAAATTCCATTTACCTCGGAACCACTTGATTATACTAAGCCTAGTTTTACTACTAGAACAAATCAAGAACTAATAGATTTTGACAAAGAAATTGACGCACTTTTAAAAATCAATGCCATATCAGAGTGTACACCTCATGATCAGCAGTTTTTGTCGTCAATTTTTCTAGTACCCAAACCAAACGGGTCTAACCGTTTTATTCTTAATTTAAAACGCTTAAACAAATTCATCAATAACCAGCATTTTAAAATGGAAGACTGTACTAGGACTAGGACTGTATCAAAAATTATAACAGAAGGTTGTTTTTATGGCAACAGTTGACATGAAAGTCACCTATTTTTTAACGCCAATGCATCCATCTCATAAAACATATCTGAGATTTATATATAACGGTGTTTTATATGAATTTAATTGCCTCCCGTTTGGTTTGTGTACTGCCCCATACGTATTCACAAAAGTCTTAAAACCAGTAATAGAATATTTAAGATCCAGGGATATGATATCGGTCATATATTTAGATGACATATGCTGCATAGGCCGTGCATTCAATGAATGTGAAACCAATGTGCAGTTTACATTAAATCTCCTAGAACAACTAGGTTCCATAATAAATTATGAAAAAAGCTGTCCGATTCCTAAACAGAGATGCAAATACCTTGGTTTTGTATTCGACTTAAACATGTGTTTAGATTTACCACAAACTTAAAAGTTAAAAATTAAAAAACACATAGAAAAGTTTCAGAAAATTAATAGTTGTAAACTAAGAGAATTTGCAAGTCTCATTGGTCCATTAGTGTCAGCTGCCCCTGCCATTCAATACGCGTGGATGTACACGAACGAAATGGAACGTCATAAGTACTTACGTTTGTTAGAAAATCCCAGCTACAATCAAAGTATAGATATTCCTAGCACTGTAAAACATGATCTAGAATGGTGGGTACAAAATATTGTTTTTGGGACGCAGCCGTTAACATTCAGTGAATATAAACTAGAAATTTTCTCTGATGCGTCTAAAAGTGGCTGGGGTCGCCTACTGCGATAGCGAGGAATCGTATGGGTTTTGGAAAAATGAAGAAACCCTTCAACATATTAATGTTTTGGAATTAAAAGCGAGTTTCTTAGCTTTAAAAGTTTTTGCTAAACACTTACGTAATTGTAAAATTTTATTACGCATTGATAACGTCACAGTCATTTCTAGTATTAATAGAATGGGTTCCGTACAATATCCACTTTTAAATCAGGTTGCGAGAGAAATATGGCAATGGTGTGAAGGGCGTAAAATAGTAATTTTTGCATCATACATAAATAGTAAAGACAACTTTGAAGCAGACAGTTTATAGCGAAGAAAGTTTGTAGATACCGAATGGGAAATATTCAAAACTGCTTTTGATCAAATTGTTCAAAAGTTTGGCGTACCAGATATAGATTTGTTTGCAAGTCGTTGCAATGCGAAAAGCCCTATATATATATATATATATATATATATATATATATATATATATATATATCTTGGAAAAATGATCCTGATGCCTACGCTGTAGATGCATTTACTATTTCTTGGAAAAAAATACTATTTTACGCATTTCCTCCATTCGCTCTAATTTTGAAAATGTTGCAAAAGATAATACATGATGAATCCGAGGGTATCATTGTCGTGCCAAATTGGCCCACGCAGCCTTGGTTTCCAATTTTTAAAAGACTTATGGTGTCAGAGCCTATATATTTCAAACCAGATATTAATCTCTTAAAATCTCCTTTCAGAATCTTCATCGGACGCTATCATTGAGTGCCGTCAAATTGTCCGGCAAGCGTTACAAAAAAGATCATTATCGCAAAGTTCAATAGATATAATTTAAGCTTCTTTATCATCAAACATATACAAACAATATGATAGTTCTATAAAGCTGTGGGTAAATTATTGTAAACCAAATAACTATGATTATTACAATGAATCAATTTCAATTGTTATTGATTTTCTAACAGAATGTTATAAAAATGGTGCAAAGTATGGCACAATAAATTCACATAAATCTGCTTTCACTTGCTTTTTCCAAAAGCTTTGGATGACGATCACCTTAAACGATTTATGAAAGGCATATATAGGTTAGACCACCTGCGCCTAGATATAGTGTAACTTGATGTATGATCCAAGTGTTGTCTTAGGGTATTTATGTCAAAAATGGCCTAACAATCAACTTAATTTAGAGACTTTGACTAAAAAGACACTAACATTGCTAGCACTTGTAACTGCTCATCGGGTTCAAACTTTCTCGTTGATAAAGATTGATAAAATAAAGATACAAAATGCTAATATACTAATAACCATTCCAGATTTTATTAAGACCTCACGAGTAAACTCATTACAACCTATATTAAATTTACCTTTTTATAATGTTAAACCCGAAATATGTCCGGCTAGATCTTTGATGGAATATATTAATAAAACAAAATTTCTGCGTAACAATAAAACCAACAGTTTATTTATTTCATACAGAAAACCTTTTTCCAAAGTAACTTCTCAGACACTTAGCAATTGGATCAAAAGTACACTTCAAAGCAGTGGAGTAGACACGTCGATATATGGGGCTCACAGCACTCGCCATTCGTCCCTTCTTCAGCAAGCAGACTTGGTGTTAGTCTCGATGTTATTCGCAAAACAGCCGGTTGGTCAGAGTCATCCAAGGTTTTTGCGAAATTTTACAATAAAGAAATTATTGATGATCCAAATCAGTTCGCAAATGCCATTTTGTCAAACGCGTTCCCTGAAACATAATTAAGATTAGATTCAACTTAGATTAAACTTAGTACTAAAGTATAATGAGTTGTTATAAATATTAAGTACCTAATATTATTAATACAGTTAAAATACCTACCTTAATTTTATATTTTTATTTTTACTTACCTATACATACTCTAAACATCCTACAATATGTAAAAGAAAAAATCGCGTCGAATGAAGCTGCGAAATATAATTAATGATCAAACGAACTTACCTGTCCGTGAAGTTCGATCATTATTATATGAGCAGCTTCATTCGACGCGATTAATAACAACCCTCCCGTAAGCCCAAACCCAAAATATAAATAAAAATTAATTAGGTAGATATTATATTAACGAATGTTGTATACTTACTTTGCTTTTAACAAGAATGAAGTACCGCCGAGTGAGATTTTACCAGGAAAACTACTAGTATTGCCAGGTTGTTTTTCTATTTTATCTCAATTTATCTAAAAATCTGTGTGTGAAGCCAATGCCTGGGACTCAGCTACAATATGTAAAAGAAAAAATCGCGTCGAATGAAGCTGCTCATATAATAATGATCGAACTTCACGTACAGGTAAGTTCGTTTGATCATTAAGTATATTCAAAATTTCGTCTATATCTTTACCACAAATTAGGTTATCAATATAAACGGTCCCTTTGTTGAAGTGTACCGGTCCTAACTCGCGATTCATCATGCGTTGGATCACAGCAGGCGCATTTATTGACGCTCTTTCAGTTTGTTAAACCGAGATCGTCCTTTAGGTACCTCGGACTCCGGAAGTGCTACTCTATTGACTAGCTCTATCCTTTCAACAACAAACAAAACTCTGAATCCGACATGGCATTGAACTTGGCGACACTGTCACAATGAGCCGTTTATAGCTTTATGTACACCACCTAGCACAACATACTGTTTATAAGGTTTACCTATGATTTTGGTATTAATCATGATGTAATGCTTAACATACATTCAGTTGCTACCCTAAGGCTTGTAGTACCATGAAGGTACTGTGCTTTATTATCCTAACTCGGATAGGTGGTTTATCAGTGTCATCAGTACAGAGTAGGCATCTCACTATCGACATCTAAAAATTGTAATTTAGTTGAGTCTTTTACAAAAACTATATGTGGTTGTTCTGAATAGGATTGCAGCAGATCTACTACTATCTTACAAACGACTCTAGCCACCACACTGTCTATCGTTAAGCTAAGTGATACGGAACCTTGAGAATCCATCAATCAGATACCAAAACCTTTCATGGTTGAAGGGACATTATGATGAGATATACCTAGGCTCAAACTAAAGATTCCCTAATTAGTGTGACTTCTCTTCCCAAATCCACGAATGCTTCTATAGATGCGCCGTTAACCAATACATCTTTGTTAAATGTATCATTTGGATTTGAATTTGTTATGCACATTGTTTTGTGCTTTGTAGTAGCCTTCGTGGGTTTACCGCTTTGTGTTCAACTGTTTTCAATCTTATGTCCTATTAGAAGACGGCTATTGCACCTGAGTAGAGTTTTGGCATATTTTTAGGAATGCATGACCTTTCTCCTTACAATCAAGCAATATGAACCCGATTGTCTAGTTTAACCTATTCGCTCGACTAATTGTTATACTATATGTATTGCCCTTGTTATTGGTTGATTAGTAGGATCTAAATTGCTTAGCAGAAACTGAAGCAGTTGGTTGTTTTGTCACTTATGAATGAGGCAGTCTGCGGCACGTTTAATCGATATCTCGCATCTGCTGATGAATGCATATTTTTCATAAAGTATTTTTAAAGATCTTATTGTATTTAATCTTACGTTTTAACCTATCCTCAAATAATTGGCCATAATTTTATTGTTGTCACAAGAGAATGCTCTTAAACTTTATCCTGCTACTCCGACCGCAAAAAGTATCGTGATCTGGTTTTGATATCATGTCATGGCCAGTCCTGTAGTTTTGCATGGCAAATTGAACTGTGGGTACAACATCCCAGCTATACACCGCTGCGCATTCATTGACTTAGTTACGAGTAAGTTGAGTTAAATTCAAGCAATAGATTTTTAAATCTAATTTATTGCTATAATTAGCATTCGGTTCGGATGGTTAGACTGATGTAGGTAGTACTTTTAAACCATTGTAACAGTTTATCAACAGCATTGAAAGAAAATAAAGGACTACGTGACCTTGTTCGTCATGGTGCTCGTTAATCTGGGCCGGCGCTCGTTGTCTCGGCCAGCACCCGGGCGGCGCACGTTGTCTCAGCCGGCGCTCCTTGTCTCGGTCAGCGCCTGGGCTGCGCTCGTTGTCTCGGCCAGCACCTGGGCGGCGCTCGTTGTCTCGGCTGGCGCCTCTGCTGGTCGGCGCCTGGGCACCTTGTGCTGGATTTCCTGTCTGCGTTCACGTTGGCGCAGACTGCGGCCGTCTCCTTAAACCTGGCGGGATCGTCGGCTTGGCTCACCGCCAGGCAAGATATGGCAATGCGGCATCATGTAGATGTATAACAAACAAAAAATACATAAAGTTATATCAGTTCCAATAAGAAACATGGTGATATCTCAGAAACGGTGCGCCAGAGCTCAAAAATAACCAAAATATTGATCCCCTTGAACCCCATCGCACAACATAAAGGTCCATATTTAAAAATGAAAATAATGAAATCAGGCCATATAATTAAAATCGCCAGGAAAAGTACAAAAGCACGCGGTCATAACCACTTCTGATTTATATGACAACATACTAATAACTTGGTTTAACATTGCATTTATTCATATACAATTGTTCATTTATACTAGTACAATATACCAAAGGTCTCACAAGAGGTGCTTACCTTAAATCTCACAAGTTATCCGCACAACGGTCGGTGAACGAAAGGGCCACGATTTCACTCGACAAGCGCTTTTAAAGACATCTATTCAGTAAACAAGATGGCGCCGTCGGACAGCGCCAACATGGCGCGCGCGGGAAATTGTTGATCGTGAGGTATTCGTTCAGCGACTTACAATTATGTTTGCACTAATTAAATACTAGTTAAAATCATTAACAAATAAAATATGAATTATCACGCATTATAAACGGTTGTTTTAAAAGGTATACATCAATGTCTAATAAAAAGTCAAAAGGCGTTACTTTTAAAAAGTTTACATAGTACATGATTTTCTAAGAGTCATTTTTAAATTTACCAGTTTTTAAATTCGAAACATGAATTATGATCATATTTAACAATATAAAACAATTGTTTGCCATGATTTGCCAATTATAAGCAAGTCAATTTACAGAACCTTACAAATGTAAACTTCATTAGTGTTCCGATAAACACTGTAGTTAAACTCTACACCTTGGTCTAAATGCCTAACAATAACACACTAAACTTTATCATGCCAAGTTAAATTTTTCATGAACACTTAATTTACCTCATTAACTCTTAAGAATAAAATGTTTGATGTGCGCTTAACAAAAGCGGATATAAGTTGGAACTCGGTATATTATAATTCCGTTTATATGAATAATTAAATTTGTAAACTAGATATTGCAATACAATATTTCAAAGTATAATATTTTGTATTGATCGCCGCTTAAGAGCTACATTACGTAGCGCAGGGTTTCAGGTGCGATTCCTGGACGAGGAAAATATTTGTGTGATGTTCAGAAATGTTTGTTTTAGGGTCTTACATGTTTGTGCGACACAGGAGATCTGGGAATGAGAATTAAAAAGTACTACATAGCGACTGAAACATGCTTGGTAACCGTTCAAAAACTAATTTAGTTCGTTTAAGGTGTGACAAAAGATCTTATCGGTTTTTAATAAATTATCCAAAAATTGATGATTATTTTCGGCAGAGGGCCGAGCGCAGGGGTCACGCGGCAGTCGGCAGTCGCCTCCCGGACCCCCGTTTAAGAGTCTACTGTTCACTACCGCCCAGAACCAGATTCTGAAAGTCATTTACTCTGGGATGCGCCTTAAATGTTGGACGCCCAATCTATCGCTCCAATGAAGGCCCATACTTTCGTGAAAACTTAAATTTTTTTGTAACTTCGTAACCAGTAAATACCTCCCTACCGTGCGTTTTTTTATCAGAAGAAATAATATTGTAGATACTAAACAACTCGTAAAGCTACTATCATAACAAAAGACATGTTTGCTCCCAAAAAATGGTTTAATTTATTTTGAGAAATGGAATTAAGTTATTTTGAGATATAACATTAGGAATTCCCTTCAATTACATTTCCAGTTGTAGATAAGCAGTTATATCTATGGCGACCGATCTACTAATGTCAAAATCTTCCAATCCCTATGTAGAATCTTGCCTTTGATGGTATGTTATCTTCACACTTTACGTTATTTCGAATATAAATTTGACATGTCTATACGTCTATAGTGTCTATCTATCACTAGGAGGGGAAACCGACGAAAGATTGATTATTGAAATCAGCCGTTAGTCTGTGATGACGAATACAAACAAGTACACTCCCAATTCCTGGTAGGTACTTTCTATATTAGGTATACGTACCTACCTACAACAGTGTGTAGATCCCGACCGTACCAAGAAACGTTCGGTTAGGGATAGGTTAAACTTCCCCGTAGGAAGATACAACTTTCAAAGGGAATTCAATTGCGAAGCATCGTGATCTTGTATTCAATTTGATTAGAATGGACAAGACGTGCCTTGATTTTGAGGTATCAAATGAATTTTTATCAGCGTTTCTATATACAAACAGCCGTGGAGCCAAAGTTGTGGAAACAACACGAACAATGTTTATTTTATCGAGTAGGTATGTATATTTTCCTTTTGATAGATAAAATAACCAGGAATAAATAAAAGATTATTAGTTAATTAATTGTTAATTAGTTAACTTGGTAATAATTAGGTAAGTGCTATGATTCTTCCTATAACCACATTCAATCTGCCACAAACAAGATATCTGTAGCTCTAACATGAATTGGAAACATAAATGTAAAATGAGTGACAACGTTTGTATGATAGTCTTTTTTATATATGTAGATAGTTAATTTAAAATAAAAATATGATGTTTCTTTAATATATTAGACAGGGATAACTTAGGGGGGGTGAAACATGACTTTCCGATTGGTGCAGGTACTCTCCGGACATGGATGCTTCGGAAAGTACGTGCACCAAATTGCGAGACGGGAGGCGACACCAGCCTGCCATGAGTGTGGTGCGCCGGAAGATACAGCGCAACACACGCTGGAAGTGTGTGCTGCATGGGGCCCGCAGCGGCACACGCTTTCAGCAGAAATAGGCGGAGATCTCTCCCTGCCGAGCGTGGTAATCTCCATGCTCGGCAGCGAGAGATCGTGGCAGGCGGTGGCCACCTTCTGCGAAGCGGTAATGGCGCAGAAGGAGGCTGCGGAGTGGATCAGGGAGAACGATGTTCGAGCTGATCCACTCCGGCGCAGACGACCGGGAGAACGGAGGAGACGGTTCGCACGTCTCCTCCCTCCCCCGTAGTGGGGTCACTGGCGAATAGTCGGGGGACTCTTCGTCGGCTTGCACGGCCCTACACGTCTAGGTGGTGACCTTGGTGAGCAAGGTCATCCCTTCACAGGCACTGAGGCCCGGTTAAGATCAATCCGGGCCTACCGCTGGGGCGAGATGGTGACTGCCAGCGCGACCCTGTCTCGTTCCACCTTGGCGGAGGACTGCTCACGGGGGGGTTTTAGTGGGTCTGAGCCCCACACGCCCCCTTCCGTCACCCCCGTGGCGGAAGGGAAGTGCACAGCATTTCCCCCCTCAAAAAAAAAAAAAGGGGGGGGTGAAACATTGTATTGAAAATTCTTTGTTTTAAACTTCTTGGTGTGAAAATTTGTATATAGATAGTTCATTTAAAATAAAACGTGAGGTTTCTTAATGTTTTTGAAAAACATGACTTAGGAGGGTGAAAAGGTTGTATGAAAAATTGTTTGTTTGTGAATTCATAGGTGTGAATTAATTTAAAATATAACGTGGTGTTCCTTCTGAATCTCCACAATACTATTCAATTTTACATTGTACTAGTAAACTCAATAATTGAACAGATCTGTTGACGAGATCTTGTGGTTCATTTTTGCATTATGTTGTAGGTAGATGTCTCGATTTTTAATCGGTAAAATTTATGAGACAAGGAGAGGTAGATGGAATGTAAAAAAATATAATACCTAATATTTCATGTTTAAAGTCGGCCTCTTGAGTTGATTGCGTGTAGCTTGTCAGAGTGCGAAGAATTATTTGACATAAGTTAATTGGATGAAAGTAATGAAAATCAAAATGTTATCAGAAGGTTAGCTAAGTCTTATTTTTATTATTATAAAGTATTAAGCTCTGCAATTTCACTATCTATTCTATAGAATTTCGGGTATTCTCGTAAAATTTTATATCATTCAAACATGAATTACAACGGATTTTTCCTAAAAATAATTGAATGCTAGAAAATCAATATGTTACTTTACAGAACATACAAATAGCGTAGGTTAGTAATGTAAAACATAGTTTATTCTGTTTATTACTCTTTACTTCACGTAAAACGAATTAGTTGTTTTGAAATAAATGGCATTTTTTGAAGTACATTGTTGCTAAATTACTGCGTTTTCCGCCATTTTGAACGTTGAGTATGAGAGTGAATGGAGTTTTAAATGTCTGAAAAGGTGGATACCTTTTCAGCTTTCAGCTTTAATACTTTTGACAGGGATGACTTGGGGGTGGGGGGGAAGAAAATGGGTTTGAAACTAGTACGGATTTTTTTATTTTTGAAGTTATAGGTGTGACAATTAGTATTTAGATATATCATTGAAATTAAAATATGGTTTGCCTTAATATATTAATTTTGATAGACGTGATTTAAAGGTGTGAAATGGGGGATGAAACTTTGTATGAAATATCTTTGGTTTTTATAGTTGTGAAAATTTGTTTTTAGATATTGCATGTTATTGAAGCCAATTTATTAACTGAGGAGAATCAGTCTTCGTGGCACGTGTACAATTGATCCAAAATTACCTTCCGTTTGTATTTAAGATGGCCTAATTAAAACATCCCAATTACGGCATGTATCGCAATGACTAATAATAAGTTACGTGAACGAACTCGGTTTGCTGGAGTTGATTTGAACTTTTATTACAACATACCTATATTTCACTGTTTTAAACTATCACGGTTGTTCTCTAAAGTTATATGATTATTAACGGGATATTTACCGTGGTAAGGTTGTGGAATGAGCTCCCGATATTTCGGCGCAGTTACATGCACCATGTTCACGGGAAGACTGAAGAATGCGGGTGGTTGGTCGAAAAGTTTAAAAGTTAGGTGCAGACATAACGATCTACCCTCTTTCTTAGTCTGAGCATCTGCTGGACGCGGGTCCTAACCACTGGATTGAATTCCATAACCCTAAAATCTTGTCCACCGAACGCCATTACATACCAAGGCTAGTAAAGGAAACTATTGAGATCTCGAAATGCCAGAATTTCAATCGAGGTGATGGTTTTCAACTCGCCAGTGCGTGGAATCCAGTATTAGGTTGTTTTAAAAATAAAAGTCCGCGTTCAAAATGTGTTCAAAATACTATACGCAGTGATACAGTGAGTGTGTTTTGTCGGGACTTAGGATCGAGTTCGAGTTCCAGTGATAACCGTAGCAAAAGACTAAGAAAGAGGGTAGATCGTTATGTCTGCACCTAACTTTTAAACTTTTTGACCAACCACCCGCATTCTTCAGTCTTCCCGTGAACATGGTGCATGTAACTGCGCCGAAATATCGGGAGCTCATTCCACAACCTTACCACGGTAAATATCCCGTTAATAATCATATATACCTATATTTTATATATATATCTCATTTCTCGTGGAACCATCGGGACTCAGCAAGGTCCATTTCCTGCGAGGTGGCTTCTGAAAGAAAGAGTTCACCATAAAGAGTCCCTCTTTCTCCAGGAAGTCGGCCAACCTCTGTCCCCTACGGTTCCGTTGTCCATAGCCAAATTGCCCCATTTTCAACTCATACTCGCTTCTCTTACCCAACCTTGCGTTGAAGTCACCCATGACAACTAGAAAGTGCGTTTCAGAGGTATGTATGGCCCGACAAATGTCCTCATACATATCCTCCACCTCATCATCCGGGTGCGACTTCGTCGGTGCGTATACCTGAATGACCTTCAGCGAATATCATTTGGATACTCTCAGTATTAGGTATACGACCCTATTGGAAACGCTATCGATCGTAACTATGTTGTTAGTAAGGGACTTGTGGACGAGAAACCCGACAGCACCATGGGACTGTTGGTCGCTGTCCCGGTGGTAGAGTAGGTTACCTGATTCTAGGTTTATCGTGTCCTCACCCGCTCTACGGACTTCAGATAACCCCTCGATGTCCCAGTGTAACCTACTTATTTCTTCTTCAAGCTCATATATCTTCCCGTCTGTCCTCATCGTGCGTATGTTGTGTGTCACCAGGGCCAGTCGTAGTCATTAGGGGCGATAGCCGAGCGTCTGCCGGGGATTCTTAGCACCCCCTGCCCCACCGTTACTGGCTGGGGGCTTGGTTCTTTTTGTGTCCGTCATTGGGGGGGTTATGCCAATACTCGCCACGCTTGGCAGGCGGGTTGGCGAGTTGGCGAGTTTTGGGGCTTTATACTGGAAAGGTCTGCTGCCCACCTTCCGATTGTTATCTTTTAGCCGACTTCTACGGCACCCACGGGTACAGTTCGGGTATTATTCTAAGCCGGCACCTCACGGCACATGGTTCGGTGTATGTTACGTCAATTCGAATTATGTGTTTCAAAGAAAACCTGAACACAACTCCCACAATTTGTGACCTGGTCTCAAGTAACGATCATAACGTGACTTTCAAGTCTCATAAAAGTTCTAGATTTATCCCCCAGTGGGCCTATAGATAAAACATCTTATGGTTAGTGTACTAAGTTTTATCCGGCTTGATAAATAAGCGTGCTTATCGAAATGTTCCTTTTCACAATCACACACAAAAATCACAATCATTTTCTGCTCATCCCACAAATATTTTCCCAGGCAGGACTAGAACCTGGGACCTCGCACTTTGTTAACATGGTCACTACTGGTTTAACTAACGGGTTTCTATGACATTGAAAAAACGACAAACTTAAATATTACAAATGTACTAAATCGCCTTTTGTTATTACATATCTTTATTCAATTCCCTAAATTGTGATAACACATAACAAAACGCCAAACCTCTTGTTGTCAGTCAGTTGAGTAAAGTTTTTCTACGGCGAGTACAATAACGAACATCTTAAACGAACAGCTTATACTCGTCCAATCATCTTAATTTATGACGAAGCATATATTTATTAAATTTCAAAAAATCAAGACATAACGATAACTATCAATGAATATAAGGCCAAACTCTATATCTCCTAGAGTAGAATGTTTCTACGGCGAGTATACAAACACACAGTACGTAAGCGCCCACTAATACGGAGAGTGGGTAAACTATCTGGAGAAACTGTGTTTGCACGTGCGGCAGGGGCGTGCATTCGAATGTCTCCGTGGCTTCGAAGTGGCGCTGCACAAGCCGACTGAGTAAACCAGTTTCCTTTACGCGCAGGATGCTAGAAAAACAAATATTTATATCAGATCCTCCTCTTGTAGTTTGCCACCTCACCTTTGCCAGTTAATAAACCGTGAAAGAGTAGTGTGCAAACATGTATGGGCAAGTGTGACGCTTGGAGAGAGGATTTACTCGTTTAGTCACTGATTGTTCAAAACCTTGTAACCTCACTATTCATACCTAATATATAACCCTTTGCATTTTACTGTATACGTAATTTTAAAGCTGCATCTAAGGAGTGGCGTGAAATGTTTAAAAATTGTTGTTCTTTCCCTACTGCCCTAAAACATAATAATATACAATAATAGTCCACATTTTGATATTTTTTAAGTCCAACAAGATTACATACTTAAATCGTTAAAAATACTAGAGAAAAATAAAACAATACCACGATGGCAGATCAAAGTAAAGCTGTTAAGACGAATAAGAAAAATAATAAAAGAAAAGAAAGATTTGCTCAAAGCGATGACACCATATTGCGATATATGTTTTTAAACTATCATGGTCACAAACATTAGAAGTATTCAAATTATCAACGGGATATTTACCATGTATATTTTCTGTGAGTTTCCGATATTTCGGCACTGTTGCAAGCACCATGATCACGGATCGTGTGCTTGCAACAGTCATCATGTCATCAACTCACAGAAAATATACATGGTAATTATCCCGTTGATAATTTGAATACTTCCATATTGCGATGTTATAAATCAGCTTAAAACGATGGCTTTATCACCGACTTGATGACTTTGCACGGGCTTAGTTAAATATTAAAGAGAGATAGTTGTCGCGACTAGATCCATGCTAGAGACAAGGCCGATTTAGATATAAGCATCGCAGTTTATCGACGTGACAATTTTGTCGTGGATACATACTCCCACTGCTGAGCTACCAAGGAAGTTCCACTAACATTCCAAAATAAAGGCGTCATAAATGTTCTTCAGTTCTGCTCTTACTAAATCTTATATGAACAAAAGAAAAACATGTGTAACATTAACTGGAATAATATGTCAAATAATTATTATAGTATATTCATAATATATAATAATTATTGCGGTATGTTGTTACTCAATACTTACCTTCTAATGTTATCTATGTACGGAGAAGGCTGACAAAGTTTTTATACGATTAGGTTCGTATCTACTTCGAAAGGGTTTTGTATCACGTTTCAACCCAATCTAGATCGCTCCAACGAACCGAAACAAAAGTTATTCTCCAGCAAAGCCTAAATCATCCTCAAGGGTAGTTTTATTTTACAACCTTTGGAAATGTGACGAGAGATGAGACAATTTACGCTCAATGTCGAACGTCGTAAATTGATTCTTAGTTTGATGAAAACGGGTAAGATCTGTTACGGAACAAGTAGAAAACTACAATAACAATAAGTGAAGCTAGCGTTAAACTCTACTAAAATAACATAGTAACTGTCAGTGTTTTTTTTTCGAAGGCAAGCGCCCCGATTAAAGGCGCCTTTACACTGGGCGCTGGTGCAGCGGTAGCATTAAATACAACGCTTGCGTAGCGCAAACGCCGAGTAAGCACGAAGCCTTTTCTTAAGCATTTAAAAGTCTGGTATCTCATAAAGACTATTTTTACGTTTACGTGGACTTCTACTTGACTGGTATGTCTAGTTGAGTTTAGTCCTGACAAAATGACTTGTTTCTGACCAAGTCACGTGCATAGTAAAGTGCAGCCCTGTTCAAGTCACGCCTTAGTACATCGGTGGATTCGGTCCTGTTACATTTTACTTTTATTGTTTTACAAGGAATCCGAGAGCACATGACATTCACTTTTGTATGCTGCTTTTGGTACTCGCACCATATAGTTATTTTGTATTTTTGTAAGTACATACTATTAATAATCATTCACATATTTACTTTGAACCAATCGCTAAAAACAATATATTTTTTATCTTAATTTTAAACCTTACACCGAACATATTCAAGGATCAATGACGATATCATTGATCCTCAACTAAGTTAGTCTTTCTAATAAAGTAGTTATATTTAATTTGAGTAAAAGTAATATTACCTATAGGTACGAGTACCTCTTTTACCAATATTCTGATGACAATATTGACAGCTATATTATCCAATAAAATACAAATAAAAAGTTTATTTGGCCACGTTTTCATATTATATAAAGGCCACCTTTAAAAATAACTTGTATAACATTATGAAGCTGCAGGCAACAACCTTCTAATACCTAAAGCATACTCATCTAGCCTAAAGCTTAGCGAAGCCTAATAAAGTAAACTTGCAGCAAGGAGAACAATTGGGTAAATTGGCTCACTTTAAGGGTTGTCCTTACGTTTCCGGGTGAGAAACCTGAGTGGAAAACTAAACGTCTTTCTAAATTCATTCTATTTTGTACAAACGGTTGGCGTAGTTGGTAACAAACCTGCCTGCTGAGCCGCTGGCTTAAACTTAGCTTGTCATATTTAAATGTAAACTAGATACTACCTAACTTTAAGCTCCTCCATGTAAGGAAAAGTCTTGGACACGAACAAATATTTCTTGATTCTTGAAACAACGTCGATCTGCTCTAAGTTACATACTTCGTCGCTGTTGAAAACTGAAAATAAAAATAGAACATGCTAAGTGAAAATGTATTATTTTGAAATTAATAACTGAGAGAGTTATTCAGTTAAATAATACAATAATTAATCATATGATGTAGGTATATTGATCTATGAAGTACGACGGAATAAAATATATATTTATACGTATAATCCATCAAAGGTCATTGGTCATCATGCGGCCAGACACAATAGAAATTTCATTGTTATAATATAACGACTCTTGAATATACATAAATTAAATTCATATGTTGTTTGTTGGTAAGTTTACATGTCTTAGGTACGACTGCACACTTTTTTTGGTACATTTTATAAATGTTCGTAATAGTATTAATAAAGTTATTAGGGAATAAAATAAGGAATTGTCGCCGTAACTTGGTTAATTTGGGAAAACTGAGTGTTTATTTTTCTGTGAATAACGTCTGTAGGACCTTCTTAGTAGGAGTCTTATATTTTGACCAATTGATCAAAACAAAGGGTATTAAAACGGAAGCTGACGAAGAACTTATAAGACTAGGTTGAAAGAGATTCTAGTGCAAGCGATGCGATTTCATCGCACGACAACTGAAACAATAAAACATCGTACGTTTGATGGTGAGTTCGAGTGAGTAAAGCTCATCGCACGAGCACAGGAAGCATCGTGCGCTCATTAGCCAATTAGGAACACGCCTAATATTTATTTTACTTAGATTATAGACTAAGCTATAAGTATTTATTGTCACCGTACGAACATAATTAGTATTTGGTTAAGTCATAGAGCAATCGTTGTTAGCTGCTCTACAGTGGCATTGTGAAATTGAATAATTATTGAAAACTTTTTTAACTAAATGTTGCTATTTTGAAAACAAAAATAATGAAACTTAATAACGTTTATAATATGCGTCTGTGCGGCCGTATAGGGGCGTTGTCAGGTAATTTTTATAATAAAATAAAACTGTAATAGCATGGTTGTTGATGTACAAGGGCATTATTAATAATACTAAGTAATACATTAGTGATAAAACATTTGTAATATACTTCTCTGTGTCATGACAGTGCTAGACTATTTCTAACCAGGAGGCCTATTCTCAAAAACGAACTACGAAGTTTCGATTGACCGAATTCGCTTTTTCTATTGTGAATGAATAAACGAACAAAAAAAATTACGTTTTTAAAACATAGAGATAGTTGATATATTTTATGTTAAAGTTGTGTTGATGTATGAAATATTAACATTATAATATTGTGTTATTTATTAAAAAAAGGTAGTTGCGTAAAAAAGTTAATAATATACGACAACATACACCAACTAAACTATTTTCATTGCACCAACGTACCTGTTCGAATGTACGGAGCAATAGTATCATAGTCTGACAGCAAAGCAGTTTTGGTTGTCTTCACACTTCGCAGACCTTCCTCTATCGACACAGATCTTAGCTTTAATAGCTTTTGATACGGAGCGCTCAAATTGACACCACTGTAGATACTGACAATCTGGGAGGAAAAGAAAAGATATTAACTAAAATTGTAAAAAATTAAGAAAGGACTCTAAAATGTCTCTCTAAAATTGCAATGTTTGGTCTCGCTAAGCAGGTGTTAGTGCTTTAAAAATGATATAACGCTGTCTTAATTTTCAAACTTCGTATTTTAATTTGATCTTATTTTACAGCAGGAAGGAAAAACTGTTTAATTAAATAGCTTACAATAAAAATAGTGGACTCATAAGAACAACAAACACAAGCAACACTAATATTTTAATACAAAAAAACTGTTTGTCTATTTTTTTATTGTTAGTTATTTGATTAAACAGATTTTTCTTCCTCCTGTACAATTTTACTAAATGGAGATACGAAGTTTGAAAAAATAACCCAGTGATAATAACTTACATTATTGTTCAAAATCGGTTTGACGTTCTCCAGTATAACAGGATCGATATCACTGGACAGGAGTTGTTCCAGAGTTATCCCGTTGTTCTTGTCGTTAACTAGATGAGAGAGCAGATTGGAAGTGTAGTACGTGTATACGATGTAAGCGAATATGAAGAAGACGAAATATGCCGTGCGTCTGGACAGAAGGCGCGCTTCTATTGGAGGTACTGAAAATGGAGATGCCGTTATAGCTAGTATTTTACATTATTTATAACAGTTTTTAGGTTTACCAAAAGGCGAGACTAGCAAAATGCTCGCCTGTTAAGCATCAAGTCTGCCCAAAATAAATGTAAAATTAAGACCGCCGAGAGAGTACCTAAAGCTGCTCGGTTTAATCTGATAGTATACATATATTAAAAGACACGTCTACATATTTATATATCTACTTAAGTTTCTCATGTTTTAATAGTACCTACCTTACATTGGATTATCTGAAATTAAGTTAGTCTACAGCTAGGCGTAAACGATTTATTGCTGACATCCTTCCTGAACAACACCCACTAATTTCGTAGCAAACACGAACGGTTTAATCAAGAAATTCGTAAGAACTTGACTTTGAGGTAAATTAGATAGAGTATCTACTATTCTACCTAATACTGCTCGGCTGTAAGTGATTCACAGAAAACATAAGGGATTTGAAGTGATGATAGCACACATTGATGGTATAAGACGCAGATCAGGCTGTCGGTATTAACATGGGACTGGCCTGTAGGTGCAGTTGGCAGTTCCTTGCGTTCTGAGCTGCTGGCTTCGGATTCGATCGACTGGCAATCGTTTGTGTGCATGAACGAGTCTGTTTGATCTTGATTATTTTCTCTGTTTTACGCTTATTGCACATAAGCGTAAAACAGAGAAAATAACACTTTGAGAACATCTACCGCATCGCGGGTGATGGGCTGCTTTACCACGGCCGTGGTGCCGTGGGATGCCAAATGTATATTACGTAGATGAGAGCGTTTTCTTAAATCTAATAAAATTGTAGACATGCTCTCTTCGAAGGAACGAATCCTCCAATTCAGGGTTTAGCACTGTTGGACATTCAGAATGAAGCGAAATGAGTGTCTTAGTACTGAGCTGGCTTTATTTAAATTATTCGCATTGAGATTGAGATGATTATTGAGTATTATGCAATAACCTCGGTACGCAATGACTCACTGCTGGCACACTATGATGGCTTCGAGCTAAGCTTACCTACGCTATCGGCCTTCAAGATTGGTCATCGTTGCAGCAATCATCAGGTCTGGACCTGCGCTGCGTTGCGTTTTCGGCCATAATCATCGCTGCCAGGAACGCAGTTATTTTATAATAACTGCATTCCTGGCAATTCGCGGTACCTATATAGGTACTGTTACAATCCCTTACACGTGTATATATGCAACGAAGGTAAAACCGCTGAAGTTGCATTCAATTCTCGCGTCATTGTTTTTAGTGTTTTACGTAAAGGCAGACCGTACTGGAACTTCGTGACGGCCACACGTTTTTTATTGTTACTATTTCCATTTCTAATTCCATATATCTATTTTATTTTGAGATAGTTCTAGTATTAATAATAGTTTTCATTTTTAAAAACTAAATCCTGACCCGCTCCGTAACAGTACCGTGACAGTAATGTGGGTGAAATTAAAACTTTCGAAAAGCGCACGTATACACGGCGGATTGAGGCATTTTGTACGTGATATTAGCGTGCCAAGTTGACGAACGTCAAACTGTCATTAGGTCAAGTATTCTATACGGTTAGTTCTTGTCACGTATATTTACGGTTCGACGAGCAGGCGAAATTACCAGAGAAAATAAAAAAAAAACATAACAGTCCTTGTCAATTCAAACAAATTCTCCGTATCGCTGTACGGCAGGCAAAATGTCTCCTATAAACGTCAAAAACAGATACCTCAGTCGCAGTTATTCAGGGAATCACAGAGTTCGTGAACAAAGCGAAAGTGGAACAAAGGATGCCTCGGTTTTGTGTTCTCTCCGATTGATGCTCGGTGCAGATAGACGTTCTGCATTCTTAGTGTTTCCGAATGAGGATTTATATTAGCAGTAGTTTGCACCGAGACGTCCTTGCGATGTACCGACTTTTCGACACTTTGGAGTATGTATGTAAATATCTGGGACACACTGCAAATGTTTCGGGCAGACGTGTTTTAATCTTCTATGCACATAGTCTATACCTAGGCGCTTACGATCCAGTGCCAGATTACTAGGTTCTGAGCATATAGTTATGCGTTATAGTGTATGCTAAATTTACAGCGATTAGTATGTTTGAATTTTTTTAAATAGAGTCATAGCATCTATTATATTCTAACAAATTCTATTATATTATATAAATTTATTTATTTATTAGGCTTCTCAAGGGTAATTACATCACATTTTATACTAGGATACATGTAAAGTATATAGATTATTCGCTAAATGTATTACTTATTTAAGAGAAACACCGCATGCACTATTAATAACATTAAAAAAGGAGTAGGTAACCGAGATATATATAACATGCAAATATTAATAACTTAGTAGTCATTACATAATTAGAAGATATATGTTATTTATAGATATAAGTAATTTAAGTAGAACAGTCAGAGAGAGTTGTTGACCATAACGGTCCTAAGTGAGTTTAATTTAACCACACACTATGAAAGCAGATCGGGGCAGTCTATCGCATTACTAAATATTTTATGCAAGGTTATCAAATCTATCTTGTCACGGCGCTCTGACAATATTTACAAATTGAATTGAAGCATTATCGGCGAAAAGGAACGTCAATCGAGCAGCTTTACGTGGTCCGATGCAAACAACGAGGACATTTTCATTGAAATAACATTCATACTTGCATTGGATTTAAAATTAGTACTGTTACGTCCATCATCTCAGCCGAAAATGCAACGTGAAGGGAACTGACTTCTAAAAAGGTGGTTTAAGTTCGTGTGTATGTATTTTTATTTGTATGGTGGCCGATTTCTCCCCAATTTGTTGACCGATTCTCAAAATTATTGTTGGATATAGTATACTTACGAGGTGGTCTCATTTAAATTTAATTAAATTCGGTCAAGCAGTTTTTGAGTTACACTCCAAAAACTGAATACTGAGACGCCTATTTTAATGATTTCATCATTGACGGTGGATGACAATCGATCCCGTAAGTAGAAAGGGTCACTAATATAGTGGTTTTTTTTTTACCAAATAAAGAAACCGACTTTATAACCAAACAGTGTGAACCATGCGCACAATATTGTGATAAAAGATCCTACTTTTAAACTATCATGGTACCAACGTCAACAAGTTATTTCATACTTATTGGTATTGAAGTCAGTTCCGTTTTTTTGGTAAACATTTTTTAATTTTAGAATATGTGACAGCATAACTGTTTTAAATACATAATGATAAAAAAACTATGAAATAAAGATGAAAATATAATATTGTTCTAAATAGTTTTATATGTACCTATATAGCACGGATAGTGACTACTACCAAATATAGGCGGATTTGGACGGATGATCCACGATTTTTGTTTCTTTCTATTCAGGAACATAATTTCACTAGTTACAGTTGCAGCTTTGTTAGAGGCTACAAAGTGTTGTGAAATTGCAATATTTATCTATTAAAAGAATTAGAAAGAAATTATCGTAATTCTCCGATTCCTAGGCTATGCCGAGCCTTTAACGATTGCTGTGGTGCAGGATCTTTAGACATGTTTGCAATCAAACTTCATCAGTTGCGTGGGCATTTGCTCACAACACTTTCTAACTGAATTTCAAATTGTCACTATATATAACACTCACTGTCACTGCATACATATTTACTGCTAATGATAAGTTTTGATATTCTCTCGATGTTTTTTCAATAGAAGCCGTGTGTACCTTTAATTGGGTGTGCATTTAGCATGTATGTACATACTGTAACTTAGTTATAAGTAGGTATTGCATGATTTTTTTTTGTAAGAAACAATGTAACACTTGTTGGTATGCCTAAATAAAAAAAATTAAAATAAAAAAGAAAAAGAACTTGATGGAGGTTGACGACAGACCTCGGGAATTCCATAGATTTAAACCGATTTGAAATAGAGCCATACGCTATATAAGGAAACCATTCTTCATAAGAAAACTATTGTTCTTTTCCAAACCGTCAATGCAAAATTGATCTAGTGCGGACAGTTTGGGGCGACTCTTACCTGTACAAAGCTACAGTTTGTGGGTGTTGCAAAGGTCATAGAGTCCGTATGCCTTATTGAAATACTTAATGACTTCCGAACTTGTAGCGTATTGCTTCCACATTCTCCATAGCACAGGACTCCGTTTCTAGAAATTCTATAGGTAAGTGGCCCAAACATGACGCAGTACAACCAAGTGTTCCTCTAGCATCTACAAGACATCGATCTCGATCGATATTGATGTACTATTATGGTAAAGGTATACTTGCCATATTATCCCAAACAATTTTCCTGCCTATTCTACCGATCAGTATAAGTTCAGTCATTTAATTAATAAAAACTTACTGTGCTGACAATAAGCACCAACCACCATCAGTAGCTCATACCCGTAGCTGCACTCCCACGTTCTACCACTTTTTTTGATCTTATTCTCCCATCTTTTCAGCAGGTAAAAGAATATGCTGCAGAAGAGAGCCATGCCATAAAGGAAGTTCCATACTCTTCTTGTGAAAGGTTTGCTGTAGAAATCTATGTATGAGAAAACGGGACTGATTGTAAAGCCAAAGCTGAAAATTGAATGTACTATTACTTATCTGTTAACACGTAGGTACATATTAATAACACATTTTTGTACACACAAATTAATAAATTGCTCTTATTTATATCTTCGATAGATTAAAAAGCTGCCCCGACATTCATCCAAAACTACTAATACATATTTACATAATGTCTTTTAATTTTTTTATTGCTCTTGAAACTATACGGCACTATGCAGACTTACGTACGTATGTTTATTTTATGATGGAACCTTGAGTTAACTTATACATACATTTCATAATTTTCTGCAATTTTATCGATAAAGATTTTGCTCCGTGTTACTCGTAAGTTCAATTCTAAAGTGAGTAATCGTTGACGTATTTAGCACAAACTGTCATTTATCTAGTTCAATAGTGGCACAGATAACTCATAGTTTGTACTGAATACATAAACGATACGATAATGTTACACTTAAGCAGATTTTCGTGCTCGGCCCACTGATGACGGAATCTAATGCAAGTTTTTCTTGGTAAAGGTACCACTGCAGAGGCAGATGTAATGATTCGAAACGTTAGTGTGAAAGCACTGCGTCAGGTTTGACTCCACTGTAGCAAATAAAGTTACTATTAGAGATAACAAACGCTTAAGGCAATGCCTAGCAGGACTTTGTACTCACTCATACCCAGTTCTTATGAGTAGAGATGGGTGGGGGTTGTCGCGATATCCCACCTTGCTCTCCACCACTCTGCCTGGTGGTAAGTAGTCCTCGGAGTACCCCTTTTTGATTTTAAAAAGGGTAGCAGCCTCGATAACCCGAAGATCTAGGGGTAGTTGGCCCGAAAGGACTAATGCCAGCCAAATGTCAGAGAGACCGTGCGATATGCTTTACATATCTACTGCGCGAAACCTCTTTGCAGCGAGTCCAGCTGGTTTCTGGTCATAATTTTCTCAGCCGCTGGAGACCACGCGCTTGCCGCATAAAAGTCACCTTCGCACTTTAAAACTGTATTGCTTAACATCTACGTGGCGTCATTGTCACTTCAAACTAAACAAGTAATACTTTTCTATGTGACTGTACTTGCGGGCGACGGGACAGATGATACGTATACTTCCTAATCTGTGGACGAAATACTGCGCAGTGACATAGGCCGCTCCTCTGCGCAGTGTAGGCCCCCGCACCTCATATCTCACCGCCAATCAGATCTAAAAATCGATTACTGCGCAGGTTCTACTTATGTGGCGCGTTAAGAAAATTTGTTGTACTCGCTCAGTGGTTGCGTGGTTTTCGACTTTTCGCGCTCATTACAGCGCATTCGCGCCTAATTTAATGGACCAAAAAGTATCAGTGGGCCTAGCACGAATAACTGCGCAAGTGTAACGTAAAGTGTCGTTCACGTGAAAATGTGAAACTGTCATTTATCTAGGGCAACTGTGACACAGATAACTCATAGTATTTACGCGAAAGCGTGACGTGTTGACGCTTATTACTTTTTTGCAAATTGTTTGTGCTACAGTTTCTGATCTGATCTGAGCCTACAGTCTTTTGGAAAACAAAGTTTATGAATCAATGTACATAAATAATAGAGTAATGTAAATAAATATACTTTATTAATTATTTTAATAACTGGTATAACGACATAATAGAACATACTAGCATTTATTAATTATTTATAATTATACAAAACTAGCGACTGCCCGCGACTTCGTTCGCGCTCGCCATAACCTCACATCTTTTCTTGGTTTTTCTTTCAGAAGAACCTTCTCCTGACAATAATTAACACAACAAAAAAAGAATAAGGGCGATAGTTTTATCCATTCTCAAGTTATAGTGTGACCAGGAAAAATAAGGGTTCATTTTAAATATATAGATAGATATAGATAAGCCGTCACCATAGAAGTATTTAAGTTACAAAATTTAAGTAAAACTGATATAGCTGAACATAAAATAAAAAATAAAATACAAAGTAAATTAATACACTAGTGCATCATAATTTTGTAATCTCGCGCGGTTTCAAATAGAGTGAGCGGTAGCTTACTTTTACGTTATGAACACAGACATGTTAAGGAACACTTACAAATAATATTTAATTACCGTGATACTTATATTTTGTTCTGAAGCTAATTCGACGACCTCGTTCATCTATCTAGTTTGTAGTAACCTTGCCTTCAAATGCGTGGGGTTCCAGGTTCAATCCCTGGCTGGAGGAAACATTTGCGAGATGTGCAGAAATGTTTGATCTTTATTGGTACTTCAATGTTTGTGCGACACAGTGAATCCTAGTGAATCTGGGAATGTGCGTGTATACGTTAATAAAAACTACTCAATAGAAACTGCAACTTAGCATAGACCCAATTGTATGCATGCTGCACATGATCTGCTTATATTGCGCTAACTCAAGGCAACGAGCTACTTGCCCTGCGATTAGAGTTTGAGATATTTTAAGCACGTTACTTTGATTTGCTTTCTAGCAGCCGTATGCATAAACAAGTAAAAATAATTACTTAAGTAAAAGTAATTACTTCAGCAACGATGTTAATTCTGTAGATTAGTATTTGTCTGCAGTTAACATCATTAAAGGTTAGAATTCTCAGCCAGTAATACGAGTAGTCATCAGTTCTTTTACTTAAGCACTGAGAACACGTAATTTTTTTTTTTTTTTGATAAAGTTGTAGAATAATGTCGTTCGCTTACAAGTCTGTACTTTGAAGTATCTATTATGCGGTAAAAATTAAAATCCCATGACAACAACTTATACAAGTGTAAAAAGATACATGAAATTTTGATAGGGTTACTTACTTAAGTAAGTAAGGTTCATTACTCCACTACAGAACAAGATTTTATGATGAAGTTTTCTATCGTCAAGTAATTACTTCATTGAGAAATTACTTAGCAACAAGTAATTACTTGTTTATAAATACGGCTGTAATTGTACAGGTTTGTCATGCTGCTACTCCAAGCAAAAAAACAAGGAAATAAGAAAATTAAATGTAAAAAAAACTCGTCGTAGAGAAAACAACTCGTTGTGTCTAAGAGTTAAGTTTCCAATTCAAACGCTGTATTTACATGAGCTTTGCTTTCACTCGTCGCGTTTTTCAAACACGGTATTCCCCAAAACTTTTGGTTTCGGGCCATCTCCTCGGCGTCATGAAACGTTTGAGGCATTCTCTTCATTGCCGTCTCTGGAAGTGTCGGGGCGATCATCACTCCGGCGGCAGCAAAAACTCCAATAACTACGTAGGGGAGTCAATAGATGTACACTTTTAGATGTGCAATATAAGGTGTTAACATATTGCCCACATTGCCACAAATATGACATATTGCCACTCCAAAACCTCGCACTGGAGTCGGCATTAACTCGGCATTCCACTGCGTTACTGTGTTACATGCCATGTTTACAGCAAACCTCGCTATAATAGCACAAGCCACTGATGGTATGCCAGTTGCAACAAACACAATCAAAATACTCGATAGGAAACAAATTGTCAACGATATAACGGTCATCCATCTTCTTCCAAAATAGTCCATAGTAAAAGCACATAGTAATACTGATGGGAACTCAGTTATATTACTCGCAGCGAAAGAGGTAATAAAGTCAAAATTTAACTGGTCCAGATTTCTAATTAATCCTTCAAATACAATTCGACAGCATGCATATTCTAAACATATTAAAATTAAATTTCTTTTAAGTAGTGGCCATTTAGATATTTCCAAAGGGCTTAGACTTTCGTGTTCATTTCTTTCCATAGACGCTATTTTAAAAGTATCTATCAGATGTTTGGGCACTTCTTTTTTATTGATTCGACTGATTGTTTGTATTATTTTAAGCGTTTCATCGATGCGCCCTTGCGATAGAAGCCATCTTGCGCTCTCTGGAATAAATATTGGCGCCAAAAGGGCGAATGCTAGCGGTAGACTAGATACCAGAGCTAGAGTTTTCCAATGTCCGCAGGCCAGTGCTATGAAAGGAAACGCAGTCGTAAACAAGGTGATAAATATAGCAAAGGTCACATTCGAAAGCACACTTCTATATTTAGGTGCCATGTACTCGAGAGCGATAACTATTGCCATAACCAAGCAGTTGTCGAAACTCATACCCATTATAAATTGACATATTGAAAACTGAGCGAAGTTCGTAGAAAATGTGCTGAAAAATCCTCCTATACATCCAAGTAAGTTGCAAATAACTAATGTTGTTACTCTTCCAAACCGGTCTGCAATCCATCCGATTATAATCCCCCCAATTAAAGAACCAATGAAGAACATCGTCTGGGCTGAAGCTGGGTAGCTGTCTTTATCACAGACCCATCCAAGATCTGTTGAAATGGTTGAATAAGGGAACTCCGTCCTATTGTACTCCCAGCCATTCGGACACGGCACTTTTTTCCAAGTATCATTTAGTTTTGTGTCCCCTGTTCGTAACACTTCAGTCCAATTTGCGTCATAGGCTTGACATTGAGAATATCCGAATTTAGCAGTTTCATCTTGGGGGATGGCCAGGTTTCTTCTAGCTATATCAGTCAAATTCTCAAGTTCTGGGATCCAGCACCAGTGGTTTTGCGGCACTGCGGTTGTGAATATTGGCAAGAAATACACATTGACTTCAAAGTAGTAGAAGGGAAAAGTCGCGAAGAGTAGAATCACCTGGTATCTTCCCAATTCACCAGCAGATGACAAGAGTGTATCATAGTCAACACCTTCTTCAACCACGTTTCTGTTTCCAAATTCACTATTTATTATATCTTCGGTCATTTGCAAAACGTTTGTTCTTCCTTTGTTTTATTAAGCACTTTTTCTTTGGTACTTAATTAAAATAGTACGACTATTTATTTTGTTTGTTTGGTAACGTATTGATTTTTATTAGGGACGTAACGTAATATATGGAAGAGGCCGTACATTGATGTGTTATCTACCTCAGAACATTAAATGGTATAAGGCTGTAGACATTTGAATGAATGTGATTCTTGCAATTCGCTACAGCATCTCAGCCGAGGCATAGTAACGAAGCCTGTCGAATTGACTTCAATGTGATTTTTAAGACTTGTCATGTGTGGTTATATTTATAACAAATAGTACGCAAGTAGATGCATAGATGTTGGATACAATGTGAAATATGAAAGTCTGATGTCCACACACGTAGCCCACTGGGCAACCCATACGTAGGGATAGTACCTACACATTACAGTCCGTCCTCCTTCAGGTCCACTGGCTTTGCTAATATTTAGGTTGCGTAACGTTTTGCGAACCTCAATCTGGTGAATACGAATATTCAACACGCATAATAATATTCAGTACGCGTCCCACATTTACTAGGAGTTGAAGGTGCCACGATATCTGCATCTAACCGGTAAGATGCTGCAAATAAAAATAAATTAAAACCAAAATACTCGTATACATAGTTTTTGACGTGCCTTATTTAAACCGAAACAAATGCTTTGTGATATTATTCTTTTGAGTGGGTAGATTAGATATGAAGACACAGAAACTAGAATTCAATAGCACATTACAAGCAAAAGAGACATTGATGGACGAACGTGTAAATGTGGGTCAAGGCGAAGCCGAGGCACATATACGTAGGTCCATCAATGCCTAGTTGTGGCCAAGACTTGTATAGTACTTTTCTCAAGCAATGCGCGGAAATTAAAACTAAGTTGTTACATAAATACAATTTTTGAAATTTAAAGTGGATTTTCCAGAGATTATGTTGGTTTAGGATAATTCTAAAGAGGTCAAAGTTTGTTGTAATCTCTTCAGTGTGATTCTGTATTTCAAAGCTTTGATGGAAGGTCGATGGTCGAGGTTAGAATCAATTACTTTTCAAAATCTATGACGATCAACAATAATAATTTATCCTGCGTTAAGTGTTCATTTGTTTTTTGTCAACAGCTTTCTATTTGAAAACCAGTTCATATATTTAAATAAACCTTTGATAAGTTACCTCCTTGGTTGCCATTTGGAGTAGAAGATTATTTTCATTTTTAAATTACACGACAAATATGAGTTTAGTATGTAGGTAATTTATTTGGCCGCTAAACCACGACAGATAGGTATCGATTTTCATACATCTTTTGCCGGCCGCGACTCGCATGTATTTGGCCAGCACAGCAATTTCGATTTATCTCGAAAATAGTTATCAAAATAATTTTCAAATTTCCAAGCATGTTTAAGAAAATAAGTTAATACGATATCTAGGTTCAATAGCAAGGAAACAAATAATCTAATATATAACAAATGAACCCATATTTTTCCTGGTCACGTTATAACTTGAGAACGGCTTTACCGATTACGCTACTTATTTTTTGTTATATTAATTATTGTCGGGAGAAGGTTCTTATGAAAGAAAAACCAAGAAAAGATGGGAGATTAGGGCAAAGCCGAAGGCCGAGCCTACTACGCGAACGAAGTCGCGGGCAGCCGCTAGTAATATATATACTAGCTGACACGCCAGCGGCTTCGCCTTACAGTCGTCGGCTTACAGTTTTTTAACTATCCCACGGGAACTCTTTAATTTACCGAGATTAAATGTATCGCATATGTTGAACAGGGATATAAGCTACCACCATACAAGTTTTCGTTTAAATCGGTCCAGTGGTTTCGGAGATTATCCCGTACAAACAGACAGACGAACAGAGAAACAAAAATGAAAACAAAATCTAAATTCCATCGATTTCACTTCTTACTCGTACATCCCCCTGTTTCGGTTTTTAACATTTTTTCAATGTATAGAAATTCGACCTTTACAGTTTTATTATATGTAGTGATAGTGATATATATAAAAATGAACCCCTATTTTTCCTGGTCACGCTATATCTTGAAAACGGATGGAACAGACTCGCTAATTCTTTTTTTACTCGTGTTAATTATTGTAAGAAGAAGGCTCTTATGAAAGACTAGCTGACCCGCCAGCGGCTTCTAATCGCCGGAGCCGGCGGCTCACCGGCGGCGGTTAATTATAGTTTTTAACAATCCCACCGGTACTCATTAATTTTCCGGGATCAAAAGGATCCTATCTGTTGACCAGGGATATAAGCTACCACCATACAACATTTCATTTAAATCTGTCCAGGCGTGATTAGCCCGTACAAACGACAGACAAACATACAAAAAGAGAAACAAAAAAATTTTAAAAGAATCCAAATCATTTTGATTGGTTTTTAGCATATTTTCATTGTACAGAAGTTCGACCTCTACAGTGTTATTATACACAGAAGATAAACCAAGAAAAAACGATGGCAAGGCGCGCACGAAGTCACGGGCAGTCGCTATATTAAAGTCGTTATATAATGAAATATATAATAATAATATTTGGGAGGGGAGTCAGTGTTGGTCTCGGTGGGGTGGGGTTCTTGCCAGGGAACCCACTCTAAAAAAAGCTGAGAAATGCCAATTGCGCACGTTTAGGTGGAGCTAGACTACAGGCGCGCACTGACCAGTCCTATTCACGCCACGTCCCCGCCATTACTAGTGTGCCGCCGCTATCTAGTAATGGACCCACTACCATCTGTGGGTCGTCCCCTCTGGACAATGTCAATATCCGAATGGAGCTCCCATTTTACACCTCCGGACTAAGACAGCTAATGTGAAGGGCGAAAGCGAATCCTCGGCGCTTTAACCGAGCTTTTGGCTAGGGGAAATAACCCTTAATGAAAAATTAAACAACCATGGAAGCAAAACAAAAAGGAGGGTACCGGTGAACCGGAGAATCCCTCCCTGAGCTTAGCTCAGGCTGCCCCTCGTACTCTGTGGGGGGGCAAAGTTTTGCCACAAGTGGACCCCACTTATGAAGGATGAACTCCGATATTGGAGTCAAAATTGGTTCAGCAAACGTTCCACAGAAGCATGTTTTATACACGACCACGCAGCAACTCTATGTCTAACATGCCGCCATCAAAAGATCCCACAAAATTAGTCCCTAGTGTTGACTCTGAACAAGAGAAAATGGACTGTACTCCAAAGCTGACACAACAATCAGAAGCAAATCATCCTGGTACTCTAACCAAAAAGACAAATTGGCAGAAGGTTCCGATGATACAAACCAACAAACGCAAAAGAATGTCAGATTCACCACCAAAAACAATAGCAATGACAAGCAATAGTTTCTCGATCTTGCCTACCGATTCATCAGGGGATATAGAAAAACAAGGCAAGCCAAGTAAACCACTACCACTAATCCTCTATGGAATAGAAGATGTGAATAAGCTCACAGAAGCAATAGAAACGGTGTTGGAAAAGAAAGAATATACTCTCAAACTAATTACAAAGAACCAGCTTCGAGTCAATTGCACTACAGTAGATGCTTATAAAAAATTGATAAGCACTGTCAGAGAAATGGGACTTATAGGACATACCTTTACAAGGAAGGAGGAGCGATGTTATAGAATAGTCATTAGAAATCTTCATCACTCTACACCCCATGACGCCATAATTGAGGAAATAGAAAAAACAGGCAATAAAGTGCGAGGCGAAATAATCAACGCCAGGGTGGGATTGGAAAAAAAGCCAACATCTACATTCTTTGTAAACCTTGAGCGAAGCCTTGATAACAATGCAGTAAAAAACATTAAATATATATATATACAATACGGCAGTCATTATAGAGGACCCCAAGAAAAGAAACACCATCGTCCAGTGCACTAAATGCCAACAATATGGATACTCCAAAAACAACTGCATGAGACCGGACCGATGTGTTAAATGCGCTGGACAACACAAAACAACTGATTGTTCGAAGAAAGATCGCAGCACTCCTGCAAAATGTGCTCTGTGTTTAGGAAAACACCCAGCTAACTATAAGGGTTGCATAGTTTATCAGGAAATTCTAACTAGGAAAAATAAACGTAACACTTATTATCACAACAACACCCAACCGGCCTTTCCTACTCTAGAACCAAAGCCAATCAGGCCAACTACCGTACAAAAATATTTGCAAAAACAAGAAACACCGCTTGAGGACACGAAAACTAAAGCGAAAGTACCTAATACAGAAGTAAAAGAAAAAAATACCTGCAACTCAAGAAACTTCCACAAACAACATAAGGAGCCAATCACAGTAGACTTATTATCCACTGGGCAATCGCCCAGAAGACAACTTAGTTACTCTGAGGTTACTGGTACACAAAGGTACCGAAGACCTGATAGACAAGAGTATGCAAGAACAAAACCAGAGCAAAGTCAAGATCACGACAAAACAGGAGTATCCTTTGAACCCCATAGACAGCAACCAACACATGAAGATTACTACTTCACGCCAACCCAAGTCATACAAGACTTAATGACCAAACAACTGTTAAAAATGGATATGCTATTTAACCAAATGATCACACTAATGGGTCTCATTGTGTCTCTTGTCGAAAAGATGTCACAATGATTTATCACACCCTTAAAATAGCTACGTGGAACATAGACGGTTTGGCTCCAAATGTTTATGAAGTCGAAATGTTGTTAGATCTTCATAAACTAGATATACTTCTAATATCTTAAAGCCACTTCACAAGCAAGAGCTTAGTTAACATTCAAAATTACAATTACAATACACAACACCAATCATCCTGACGGAACGGCTCATGGTGGGTCAGCCGTAATTATAAGGTCATCAATAAAACATTGTGAACTAGCTCAATATCAAACTGAGCATATACAGGCGACGACAGTTGCGGTTGAAGGAAAAACGGGAACCTTTAGTGTGTCCGCAGTTTACTGCCCACCAAAACATAAAATAAAAGAAACACAATTGACACACTATTTCAGAACACTGGGCCCTAGATTTGTTGCTGAACATTCCTGAACGAACACAAAAATATATAATAGTGTTGAAGCAGCATTTTTGAGTTTGAGAGATTTATGAATAGCAATGTATTTTTGTATATAATAATCCTTAACCCGACTGACTGACTGATTCATCAACAGAGAGCCCAAGTCTGAGGAAATAAACTACAAATTTTGGCAATTTTTTGTAATTTTCCACTAAGAGAAGCGATGAATGATGAAAGTGCAATCAGAAAAAATCGAGATTTGTGTTTCCGGTTAAAATGTCATTAAGGTTTATTATTTGTAAGTAAGCTATTATTTAAAGTCGAATGCTAGGTACTCTTATTTAAAATAAAATATTTAGTAGATATTGGTGATGATTTCTAAGAATATCTAAATATGATTTCCTTAAAAGCTAAACTACTTCTATGGATCTTCTATCGTATTGGGTTCCATTGTGAATATGTTCTATGAACTAACTATTAGCGGTGCAACACAGGTTTGATCGGCTTTATTCAGGTTTTACGAGTATAATATTATTATACAATAAGAAATGTCAATTAGCTGAGTTATAATATGAAAACATTTATTTATTTATTTATAAATCGCCACTGCCGGTGACTTCGTTCGCGTAGTAGGTTCGGCCTTCGGCCTCGCCATAACTTCCCATCTTTTCTTATTTTTTTCTTTCGTAAGAACCTTCTCCTGACAAAAATTAACACAACCAAAAAAAATTGCGAGGTCGTCCCATCCGTTATCAAGTTATAGCGTGACCAAGAGAAATAAAAAGGGGTTAATTTTTATATATAGAGATTCTCACTGTGGGCAAGATTGATTATTTTACGTACATTTTGTTTCTAGTATTCTTACAATAAAACACAATTCCATGACATTGCAACTGCAAAAAGTAAACCGTACGATATTTTATATAACTAATTTTACTAACCTTATAATTAACAAATAATTTAAGTTTAAGCGCTGAAAATGCCGCCAGCAGGTTGCATAACTTTCTTGATCTACACGACAAACTCTGCTGTTAGTGCTGTATAAGTGCCATTTACAAGTAGATTATAATGTCATTTAAATAATCCCATTCGGTAATATTCTAATTATGAAATGAAATATAGACTTTTATTTTGGCATATTTTATTTACATACTTCTTTAAGAAAATTAAAAAATTAAATTAAAGCATTATTCTCTTAACCCTTCAAGAGTCGTTATATTATAAAAATGAAATTTCTATTGTGTCTGGCCCTATGATGACCAACGACCTTTGATGGACTAACAAAACAATGCTTTAAACAAAGAGAATTTAACGCTACGCTAGAAAACAGGGACGGACATTTTTAGTGTTGCCAAAACGTTTTATAAGTTCCTACTACTTAACACTTGTAGTTTAAAGTAGTGTAAAGTTTAAAGGTTAAATTATGTAATTCTATTTTAATTTTGTATGTTAAAACAATTCCGTTACAAAATAAAACAGAGTAACACTTTTCATAACCGCATAATGCATAAAGACAAAACTAAATATGTGTACGTGATTTCAACAATATCTTCCAGTTTTTTGTGACTGGGATAATTGGTATAGATTCTTTATGTTACATTCAGATTGCAACCATTGCCATACATTTTTTTTAAACGTAGTTTCTGCCCACTGGCTTTAAAACAATTTTTAGTTTTGAGTTAACATTCGATGCTCGGACCAGATTCTCGGTGGCCTAGTTGGTCAATGGCGTCTGACACGGAGAGTCAAAAGACGCGGGTTCGAATCCCGTCCGAGGATGTGAATTTTTCTCTCTATAAATTTCAATGTTTGAGATCGCTAAATCAGGCGTTAGTGCTTTGAAAAGTAATACTATAAAAATCACAAGGGTTGCGATGTCAATGCGAAAGTTCAAGTATTTCTAAATAATGCTTCTTTCGGTTGGATGGTACTGTTAACTGTCCAATAGATGTCGCTCCGTCCCCGCAAGACGGTTAGTCAAATAGAGAGTTAACATTCGATGCTCGGACCAGATTCTCGGTGGCCTAGTTGGTCAATGGCGTCTGACACGGAGAGTCAGAAGACGCGGGTTCGAATCCCGTCCGAGGATGTGAATTTTTCTCTCTATAAATTTCAATGTTTGAGATCGCTAAAGCAGGCGTTATTGCTTTGAAAAGTAATACTATAACTCATATATATATTACGGTAAATTAACTCAATATTAACAAAAAAAAATGTACATGGTTAACTGATAAACAACTAAAATACCTTTGTGAAGAGATATAATGTGTCTGGGGCTTCATTTGAGAACTTATTTATCTGCTCTGCTGTAAAAGTCTTGGATTTTTCCCTTTATATCCTTGTGAGTTTCGTTTCAAAAATGCAATCAGCTTGCTATACTCGTATTTAGTTATGTCAACTTCGTTGTAAATATTGAGTGTACTTTTAATCATGGAGTATTTAACCCACATACTTGACACTTTATATTTTTCAGATAACTCTTGAAAGTACGCTAACAACACATTTTTAGAAAATGATGTAGCATTTTTATTCATTTTCCATTCCATGAATTCGTGGTAACATTTATTATAGTTGCTCCTAGATTTCGCCGGCAACAGGTTCATGGTCATGTTTGACGCAGCTTCCAGAATGTCTGGTGGTGTACAATCACCACTACACCCTTTTTCCGACATGTTTTTAGACAAAAACCTATGTATTTTACAAACAAAACCAAACTTTGTTTAAATATTGAAAAGATTTTTTAAATGTCAAATGTTGGCTCCAAGGCGCAAACATCGATTGCGCATGCATGTTGCGTCGTCGCGGACTCGTTCATTGAAACCTTTTTTTTTTTTTTTAAGTAGAGGTTCAACCTCCTTGGTCCAGCTGGAGGTTGTATAGGTGTATCGTTATGATTAAAAAGTTATATTATGTTACAGGTGTCCATACAAGACCTGTATCGTAATTAAACTTTTTTTTGTTATTTTTGGCCTGTACGTAATGTTTGTAATAAGAATTTTGTTTTCAGTTTTATAATCTTTGTATTATAGTATCAGAGTAGATAAACTACTATTAATACACTACTTACGTGTAATTTAAAATAGTAGAACTCACACACACTCGAAATACTGAGTTTTTGATCAAGATGCTCTGTTTCGTCAGTGTGTTACGCCGTTCAAAGCTCTACCATAAATCGAGGAACTAAGCTTAATTGAGGACAAACGAATACAATGTATAGGACAACATACTAATAACTTGGTTTAACATTGCATTTATTCATATACAATTGTTCACTTATACTAGTACAATATACCAAAGGTCTCACAAGAGGTGCTTACCTTAAATCTCACAAGTTATCCGCACAACGGTCGGTGAACGAAAGGGCCACGATTTCACTCGACAAGCGCTTTTAAAGACTTCTATTCAGTAAACAAGATGGCGCCGTCGGACAGCGCCAATATGGCGCGCGCGGGAAATTGTTGATCGTGAGGTATTCGTTCAGCGACTTACAATTATGTTTGCACTAATTAGATACTAGTTAAAATCATTAACAAATAAAATATGAATTATCACGCATTATAAACGGTTGTTTTAAAAGGTATACATCAATGTCTAATAAAAAGTCAAAAGGCGTTACTTTTAAAAAGTTTACATAGTACATGATTTTCGAAGAGTAATTTTTAAATTTACCAGTTTTTAAATTCGAAACATGAATTATGATCATATTTAACAATATAAAACAATGGTTTGCCATGATTTGCCAATTATAAGCAAGTCAATTTACAGAACCTTACACTCGGCCGTCCTGATAACATGCATGTCCCCATGCATGTTTCTGTTGAAAACCTTACACTCGGCAAATCAGACGATACAAATTTAAAAGTAACAATAATATCGCTGCAATCAATATGGGAGCCATAACCTAATTCAATTTAAATTATAGCATAGATAATTCTCAAGCTAGAAGGCTCATCACTAGTTTTCGTGTTATACTGCCAGGTCATGAACCAATCAATTCTCATGCCTGACCCTTTAAGTTGGTATCTGCCACTGAATGCAGTCTCTTTGAATTCAATAGTTGTATCAGGTCAGTGTCCACCGGACTCGTCCTCTTTTTTGATGTCCTGACGAAACCAGGTCAATCAACCGAACCAATCAATTCTCGGTCCTGGTATCCGCCAGTCATCTCATCTCTTTGAAATCAGTAGTTGGATCAGATCACAGTGTTACCCGAACTCGTCCTCGTTTTTAATGTCCTGACGAAACCAGGTCAATCAACCGAACAATCAATTCTCGGTCCTGGTATCCGCCAGTCATCTCAGCGAGCCAGTCCGTAGCCACCGATCTGTAACAAAATAAACTTCCTGTAGTAAACATGTTTAGTCATTGTCATCATCTATATTATTTTAGTCATCTATATTATTTTAGTCATCTATATTATTTTAGTCATAATTTATATTATTTTAGTCATCAACTATATTATTTTAGTCATCATTTACATTTCATTTCCCTAGTTCTATAATAGGATGTTGTATAAATCCAAGGCATCAGTCGGTAAGAGGCAACAGTAGTATTTCATTTCTTTTTCATGCGCTCAAAGCCAGAGATCGGAGCTATTTTGTAGGTACCGATCATTACTTAATATATTAACCACTTTATATGGACCTTCATATGTTGGCAAAAGTTTAGTACTCTTGCAGTCACTTTGAAAAACTGCCTCATCATTTTTTTTCCACATCTCCCTTGTACATACTTGCTAGCTTACGCCCTTTGTCATAATATTCTTTTTGTTTTAGTTGTTCTTTGCTAATTCTATGCTCAACTTGTTAACTTCTAACGTATTGTTGATATTTCACATGTTTTGATAGTAGTATTTATAATTTCATTAAATGCAAGATTCCTTTTACTATTCATAACTGTGTCAAACATAACTTCAGCTAGGGTTCTGCATACAGTCTTTTGAAGGGTATTGTAAGGGTTGAGGCCCCATTGTATTTTCTCTAATTTATCATCTAAATCCCTGAAGTTCGGAGCAGTCAATATGTCCGAAATTGTTTGATTATACCGTTCTACCTGTCCATTTGATCTTGGGCTGGCTATAGCATTGAGTAAACGCTTAGTGTTTCTATCTAGACAACATTTCTTAAAAGAATGTGATGTCAAATTTCGTGAAGGAGTCTACTACCACCAGTATGCGAGTATGCCCCGCTTAAATTTCACAAAAACCCCAAGTGGTCAATGTGTAGAGGTGTTATGGTGTTTATTGTACAATGGTGTTTCTACCTTGGGATAGGATAGCTCTTTTTGCATAAAAATAGTCAATACAGGAACTAACGTATTTTTTACAAAACGTGGCATTTTTGTAACCTTAGAGGCTTCTCATATCCTACATGCCCGATGTACTCATGGTTTAGCCTGCATATCTGCCATCTTGTGCCCTTGGGTACCACCCACCGAACATTAAACCTATTTCCATCCAGATATTTTAATAACTTGTCCTGAATAACATAGGTTTCCCTAATACATTCCAGACTCGGCGAGGAGCCAATCTTCATTGCTTATAGACTTTATAGCTTGATATTTTATTAACCTTTCAGTGTCCATGACCGGATTTTTGGATAGTGCATCCGCATGAGCCAATTTAGACCCAGCTCTGTATTCTATCGAACAGCTGAATTCTTGAAGCGTTAACCACCAACGCGCTATTCGAAGTATCGGATCACGCTTCAAATATGTTGACCGGTGGGCACTACAATCGGTGACAAGCTTAAAATCCTTTTAAGAAGACAAACTCTTAACATTAAAAGTGAGCACACTACTTCTAAGGTCAAGTGTGTAAGAGTGAAAATTCTTTCCTTCTGGAATCTTCTGCAGACTGTAATATGCCACTGGTTTAAAAGAATCAATACTAATTTGCGTGCGCTGCATCAGAAGTCCTTTGATACATATTCTGCTGGCGTCCGTATAAAGCTCTGTGACCGATTTTGTAATCATAAATGGCAGGAACTGGTCTATTCACTAACTTGTCTTGTAAGAGACTTTTAGGTTCGTCTTAGGGCGTTGCCCCATCCCTACCAGACATCCTTCTTCAGCAGCTTGGTGAGATATGAAGCAATCTCGGCTAATTCCTGAATAAATTTTATGAAGTAATCTAGCAGTCCTAAAAACTACCGGACTGCATGTACATTTTCGAGTCTCGGGAACTTTGATACGCTACGATTTTTGTTGAACCTGGTCTCATTCCGGATTAATTGATCTCATACTCTAAATAATCAATTTTATTCTGCAGAAAACTACTTTTGGATAAGTTAATTTTAGGTTTGGTTTGTCAAGAAGTTCTAGTACTGCTAGTATATTCAAAATTTCGTCTATATCTTTACCACAAATTAGGTTATCAATATAAACGGTCCCTTTGTTGAAATGTACCGGTCCTAACTCGCGATTCATCATGCGTTGGATCTCAGCAGGCGCATTTGACAAACCAAGCGGGATGCGGTTGAATTCGTATTATCCGTCCGGCTGGTGCTTCTCAGTAATGGGTAAAGTGTTAGGTGATGTACCTAGCCTGCCCGGATAATCGATAAACTTCGTCTTCAATTACAGGCATGGTATACCGTTATTTTACAGCTGTAATAAAGTTAAGCATTTGATAGTCTATGCAGAGCCGTGCAAGATTATGGGGCTGGCATAATTGGACGTAGACCAACAACTCCCGCTTGAAGCATTTCATCGACCATAAGCCGTACTATATACCGTTCATTATATGACAATATATCATAGGCCAGGTACTGCTGAGTTCTATATTTAGATCAGTGACATAAGTGCAGCTGACATCAATCAGTTCAAAGGCAAAGCAGTGTTCAAAACGTATAAGCAAATTAATTTAGTTTTTTGACTTTTGTATACCGAGCTACCTATATGTGTAGCTGCTGCTCTTTCAGTTTGTTAAACCGAGATCGTCCTTTAGGTACCTCGGACTCCGGAAGTGCTGCGACTACTCTATTGACTAGCTCTATCCTTTCAACAACAAACAAAACTCTGAATCCGACATGGCATTGAACTTGGCGACACTGTCACAATGTGCCGTTTATAGCTTTATGTACACCACCTAGCATAACATACTGTTTATAAGGTTTACCTATGATTTTGGTATTAATCATGATGTAATGCTTAACATACATTCAGTTGCTACCCTAAGGCTTGTAGTACCATGAAGGTACTGTGCTTTATTATCCTAACTCGGATAGGTGGTTTATCAGTGTCATCAGTACAGAGTAGGCATCTCACTATCGACATCTAGAAATTGTAATTTAGTTGAGTCTTTTACAAAAACTATATGTGGTTGTTCTGAATAGGATTGCAGCAGATCTACTACTATCTTACAAACGACTGTAGCCACCACACTGTCTATCGTTAAGCTAAGTGATACGGAACCTTGAGACTCCATCAATCAGATACCAAAATCTTTCATGGTTGAAGGGACATTATGATGAGATATACCTAGGCTCAAACTAAAGATTCCCTAATAAGTGTGACTTCTCTTCCCAAATCCACGAATGCTTCTATAGATGCGCCGTTAACCAATACATCTTTGTTAAATGTATCATTTGGATTTGAATTTGTTATGCACATTGTTTTTTGTGCTTTGTAGTAGCCTTCGTGGGTTTACCGCTTTGTGTTCAACTGTTTTCAATCTTATGTCCTATTAGAAGACGGCTATTGCACCTGAGTAGAGTTTTGGCACATTTTTTAGGAATGCATGACCTTTCTCCTTACAATCAAGCAATATGAACCCGATTGTCTAGTTTAACCTATTCGCTCGACTAATTGTTATACTATATGTATTGCCCTTGTTATTGGTTGATTAGTAGGATCTAAATTGCTTAGCAGAAACTGAAGCAGTTGGTTGTTTTGTCACTTATGAATGAGGCAGTCTACGGCACGTTTAATCGATATCTCGCATCTGCTGATGAATGCATATTTTTCATAAAGTATTTTTAAAGATCTTATTGTATTTAATCTTACGTTTTAACCTATCCTCAAATAATTGGCCATAATTTTATTGTTGTCACAAGAGAATGCTCTTAAACTTTATCCTGCTACTCCGACCGTAAAAAGTATCGTGATCTGGTTTTGATATCATGTCATGGCCAGTCCTGTAGTTTTGCATGGCAAATTGAACTGTGGGTACAACATCCCAGCAATACACCGCTGCGCATTCATTGACTTAGTTACGAGTAAGTTGAGTTAAATTCAAGCAATAGATTTTGAAATCTAAATCATTGCTATAATTAGCATTTGGTTCGGATGGTTAGACTGATGTACTACTTTTAAACCATTGTAACAGTTTATCAACAGCATTGAAAGAAAATAAAGGACTACGTGACCTTGTTCGTCATGGTGCTCGTTATTTCGGATGCGCCCCTGCTGGGCAGCCTTCGCTGTCTCGGTCGACGCCTGGGCGGCGCTCGGTATCTGGGCCGGCGCTCGTTGTCTCGGCCAGCACCCGGGCGGTGCACGTTGTCTCAGCCGGCGCTCCTTGTCTCGGCCAGCGCCTGGGCGGCGCTCGTTGTCTCGGCCAGCACCTGGGCGGCGCTCGTTGTCTCGGCTGGCGCCTCTGCTGGTCGGCGCCTGGGCACCTTGTGCTGGATTTCCTGTCTGCGTTCACGTTGGCGCAGACTGCGGCCGTCTCCTTAAACCTGGCGGGATCGTCGGCTTGGCTCACCACCAGGCAAGATATGGCAATGCGGCATCATGTAGATATATAACAAACAAAAAATACATAAAGTAATATCAGTTCAAATAAGAAACATGGTGATATCTCAGAAACGGTGCGCCAGAGCTCAAAAATAACCAAAATATTGATCCCCTTGAACCCCATCGCACAACATAAAGGTCCATATTTAAAAATTAAAATAATGAAATCAGGCCATATAATTAAAATCGCCAGGAAAAGTACAAAAGCACGCGGTCATAACCACTTCTGATTTATATGACAACATACTAATAACTTGGTTTAACATTGCATTTATTCATATACAATTGTTCATTTATACTAGTACAATATACCAAAGGTCTCACAAGAGGTGCTTACCTTAAATCTCACAAGTTATCCGCACAACGGTCGGTGAACGAAAGGGCCACGATTTCACTCGACAAGCGCTTTTAAAGACTTCTATTCAGTAAACAAGATGGCGCCGTCGGACAGCGCCAACATGGCGCGCGCGGGAAATTGTTGATCGTGAGGTATTCGTTCAGCGACTTACAATTATGTTTGCACTAATTAGATACTAGTTAAAATCATTAACAAATAAAATATGAATTATCACGCATTATAAACGGTTGTTTTAAAAGGTATACATCAATGTCTAATAAAAAGTCAAAAGGCGTTACTTTTAAAAAGTTTACATAGTACATGATTTTCGAAGAGTAATTTTTAAATTTACCAGTTATTAAATTCGAAACATGAATTATGATCATATTTAACAATATAAAACAATGGTTTGCCATGATTTGCCAATTATAAGCAAGTCAATTTACAGAACCTTACAAATGTAAACTTCATTAGTGTTCCGATAAACACTGTAGTTAAACTCTACACCTTGGTCTAAATGCCTAACAATAACACACTAAACTTTATCATGCCAAGTTAAATTTTTCATGAACACTTAATTTACCTCATTAACTCTTAAGAATAACATGTTTGATGTGCGCTTAACAAAAGCGGATATAAGTTGGAACTCGGTATATTATAATTCCGTTTATATGAATAATTAAATTGTAAACTAGATATTGCAATACAATATTTAAAAGTATAATATTTTGTATTGATCGCCGCTTAAGAGCTACATTACGTAGCGCGGGGTTTCAGGTGCGATTCCTGGACGAGGAAAATATTTGTGTGATGTTCAGAAATGTTTGTTTTAGGGTCTTACATGTTTGTGCGACACAGGAGATCTGGGAATGGGAATTAAAAAGTACTACATAGCGACTGAAACTTGCTTGGTAACCGTTCAAAAACTAATTTAGTTAGTTTAAGGTGTGACAAAAGATCTTATCGGTTTTTAATAAATTATCCAAAAATTGATGATTATTTTCGGCAGAGGGCCGCGCGCAGGGGTCAAGCGGCAGTCGGCAGTCGCCTCCCGGACCCCCGTTTAAGAGTCTACTGGTCACTACCGCCCAGAACCAGATTCTGAAAGTCATTTACTCTGGGATGCGCCTTAAATGTTGGACGCCCAATCTATCGCTCCAATGAAGGCCCATACTTTCGTGAAAACTTAAATTTTTTTGTAACTTCGTAACCAGTAAATACCTCCCTACCGTGCGTTTTTTTATCAGAAGAAATAATATTGTAGATACTAAACAACTCGTAAAGCTACTATCATAACAAAAGACATGTTTGCTCCCAAAAATGGTTTAATTTATTTTGAGAAATGGAATTAAGTTATTTTGAGAAATAACATTAGGAATTCCCTTCAATTACATTTCCAGTTGTAGATAAGCAGTTATTTCTATGGCGACCGATCTACTAATGTCAAAATCTTCCAATCCCTATGTAGAATCTTGCTTTTGATGGTATGTTATCTTCACACTTTACGTTATTTCGAATATAAATTTGACATGTCTATACGTCTATAGTGTCTATCTATCACTAGGAGGGGAAACCGACGAAAGATTGATTATTGAAATCAGCCGTTAGTCTGTGATGACGAATACAAACAAGTACACTCCCAATTCCTGGTAGGTACTTTCTATATTAGGTATACGTACCTACCTACAACAGTGTGTAGATCCCGACCGTACCAAGAAACGTTCGGTTAGGGATAGGTTAAACTTCCCCGTAGGAAGATACAACTTTCAAAGGGAATTCAATTGCGAAGCATCGTGATCTTGTATTCAATTTGATTAGAATGGACAAGACGTGCCTTGATTTTGAGGAATCAAATGAATTTTTATCAGCGTTTCTATATACAAACAGCCGTGGAGCCAAAGTTGTGGAAACAACACGAACAATGTTTATTTTATCGAGTAGGTATGTATATTTTCCTTTTGATAGATAAAATAACCAGGAATAAATAAAAGATTATTAGTTAATTAATTATTAATTAGTTAACTTGGTAATAATTAGGTAAGTGCTATGATTCTTCCTATAACCACATTCAATCTGCCACAAACAAGATATCTGTAGCTCTAACATGAATTGGAAACATAAATGTAAAATGAGTGACAACGTTTGTATGATAGTCTTTTTTATATAGATAGTTAATTTAAAATAAAAATATGATGTTTCTTTAATATATTAGACCGGGATAACTTAGGGGGGGGGGGGTGAAACATCGTTTTGAAAATTCTTTGTTTTAAACTTCTTGGTGTGAATATTTGTATATAGATAGTTCATTTAAAATAAAACGTGAGGTTTCTTAATGTTTTTGACAAACATGACTTAGGAGGGTGAAAAGGTTGTATGAAAAATTGTTTGTTTGTGAACTCATAGGTGTGAATTAATTTAAAATATAACGTGGTGTTCCTTCTGAATCTCCACAATACTATTCAATTTTACATTGTACTAGTAAACTCAATAATTGAACAGATCTGTTCCCGAGATCTTGTGGTTCGTTTTTGCATTATGTTGTAGGTAGATGTCTCGATTTTTAATCGGTAAAATTTATGAGACAAGGAGAGGTAGATGGAATGTAAAAAAACATAATACCTAATATTTCATGTTTAAAGTCGGCCTCTTGAGTTGATTGCGTGTAGCTTGTCAGAGTGCGAAGAATTATTTGACATAAGTTAATTGGATGAAACTAATGAAAATCAAAATGTTATCAGAAGGTTAGCTAAGTCTTATTTTTATTATTATAAAGTATTAACATATGCAATTTCACTATCTATTCTATAGAATTTCGGGTATTCTCGTAAAATTTTATATCATTCAAACATGAATTACAACGGATTTTTCCTAAAAATAATTGAATGCTAGAAAATCAATATGTTACTTTACAGAACATACAAATAGCGTAGGTTAGTAATGTAAAACATAGTTTATTCTGTTTATTACTCTTTACTTCACGTAAAACGAATGAGTTGTTTTGAAATAAATGGCATTTTTTTAAGTACATTGTTGCTAAATTACTGCGTTTTCCGCCATTTTGAACGTTGAGTATGAGAGTGAATGGAGTTTTAAATGTCTGAAAAGGTGGATACCTTTTCAGCTTTCAGCTTTAATACTTTTGACAGGGATGACTTGGGGGTGGGGGGGAAGAAAATGGGTTTGAAACTAGTACGGATTTTTTTATTTTTGAAGTTATAGGTGTGACAATTAGTATTTAGATATATCATTGAAATTAAAATATGGTTTGCCTTAATATATTTAATTTTGATAGACGTGATTTAAAGGTGTGAAATGGGGGATGAAACTTTGTATGAAATATCTTTGGTTTTTATAGTTGTGAAAATTTGTTTTTAGATATTGCATGTTATTGAAGCCAATTTATTAACTGAGGAGAATCAGTCTTCGTGGCACGTGTACAATTGATCCAAAATTACCTTCCGTTTGTATTTAAGATGGCCTAATTAAAACATCCCAATTAAGGCATGTATCGCAATGACTAATAATAAGTTACGTGAACGAACTCGGTTTGCTGGAGTTGATTTGAACTTTTATTACAACATACCTATATTTCACTGTTTTAAACTATCACGGTTGTTCTCTAAAGTTATATGATTATTAACGGGATATTTACCGTGGTAAGGTTGTGGAATGAGCTCCCGATATTTCGGCGCAGTTACATGCACCATGTTCACGGGAAGACTGAAGAATGCGGGTGGTTGGTCGAAAAGTTTAAAAGTTAGGTGCAGACATAACGATCTACCCTCTTTCTTAGTCTGAGCATCTGCTGGACGCGGGTCCTAACCACTGGATTGAATTCCATAACCCTAAAATCTTGTCCACCGAACGCCATTACATACCAAGGCTAGTAAAGGAAACTATTGAGATCTCGAAATGCCAGAATTTCAATCGAGGTGATGGTTTTCAACTCGCCAGTGCGTGGAATCCAGTATTAGGTTGTTTTAAAAATAAAAGTCCGCGTTCAAAATGTGTTCAAAATACTATACGCAGTGATACAGTGAGTGTGTTTTGTCGGGACTTAGGATCGAGTTCGAGTTCCAGTGATAACCGTAGCAAAAGACTAAGAAAGAGGGTAGATCGTTATGTCTGCACCTAACTTTTAAACTTTTTGACCAACCACCCGCATTCTTCAGTCTTCCCGTGAACATGGTGCATGTAACTGCGCCGAAATATCGGGAGCTCATTCCACAACCTTACCACGGTAAATATCCCGTTAATAATCATATATACCTATATTTTATATATATATCTCATTTCTCGTGGAACCATCGGGACTCAGCAAGGTCCATTTCCTGCGAGGTGGCTTTTGAAAGAAAGAGTTCACCATAAAGAGTCCCTCTTTCTCCAGGAAGTCGGCCAACCTCTGTCCCCTACGGTTCCGTTGTCCATAGCCAAATTGCCCCATTTTCAACTCATACTCGCTTCTCTTACCCAACCTTGCGTTGAAGTCACCCATGACAACTAGAAAGTGCGTTTCAGAGGTATGTATGGCCCGACAAATGTCCTCATACATATCCTCCACCTCATCATCCGGGTGCGACTTCGTCGGTGCGTATACCTGAATGACCTTCAGCGAATATCATTTGGATACTCTCAGTATTAGGTATACGACCCTATTGGAAACGCTATCGATCGTAACTATGTTGTTAGTAAGGGACTTGTGGACGAGAAACCCGACAGCACCATGGGACTGTTGGTCGCTGTCCCGGTGGTAGAGTAGGTTACCTGATTCTAGGTTTATCGTGTCCTCACCCGCTCTACGGACTTCAGATAACCCCTCGATGTCCCAGTGTAACCTACTTATTTCTTCTTCAAGCTCATATATCTTCCCGTCTGTCCTCATCGTGCGTATGTTGTGTGTCACCAGGGCCAGTCGTAGTCATTGGGGGCGATAGCCGAGCGTCTGCCGGGGATTCTTAGCACCCCCTGCCCCACCGTTACTGGCTGGGGGCTTGGTTCTTTTTGTGTCCGTCATTGGGGGGGTTATGCCAATACTCGCCACGCTTGGCAGGCGGGTTGGCGAGTTGGCGAGTTTTGGGGCTTTATACTGGAAAGGTCTGCTGCCCACCTTCCGATTGTTATCTCTTAGCCGACTTCTACGGCACCCACGGGTACAGTTCGGGTATTATTCTAAGCCGGCACCTCACGGCACATGGTTCGGTGTATGTTACGTCAATTCGAATTATGTGTTTCAAAGAAAACCTGAACACAACTCCCACAATTTGTGACCTGGTCTCAAGTAACGATCATAACGTGACTTTCAAGTCTCATAAAAGTTCTAGATTTATCCCCCAGTGGGCCTATAGATAAAACATCTTATGGTTAGTGTACTAAGTTTTATCCGGCTTGATAAATAAGCGTGCTTATCGAAATGTTCCTTTTCACAATCACACACAAAAATCACAATCATTTTCTGCTCATCCCACAAATATTTTCCCAGGCAGGACTAGAACCTGGGACCTCGCACTTTGTTAACATGGTCACTACTGGTTTAACTAACGGGTTTCTATGACGTTGAAAAAACGACAAACTTAAATATTACAAATGTACTAAATCGCCTTTTGTTATTACATATCTTTATTCAATTCCCTAAATTGTGATAACACATAACAAAACGCCAAACCTCTTGTAGTCAGTTGAGTAAAGTTTTTCTACGGCGAGTACAATAACGAACATCTTACACGAACAGCTTATACTCGTCCAATCATCTTAATTTATAACGAAGCATATATTAATAAAATTTCAAAAAATCAAGACATAACGATAACTATCAATTAATATAAGGCCAAACTCTATATCTCCTAGAGTAGAATGTTTCTACGGCGAGTATACAAACACACAGTACGTAAGCGCCCACTAATACGGAGAGTGGGTAAACTATCTGGAGAAACTGTGTTTGCACGTGCGGCAGGGGCGTGCATTCGAATGTCTCCGTGGCTTCGAAGTGGCGCTGCACAAGCCGACTGAGTAAACCAGTTTCCTTTACGCGCAGGATGCTAGAAAAACAAATATTTATATCAGATCCTCCTCTTGTAGTTTGCCACCTCACCTTTGCCAGTTAATAAACCGTTAAAGAGTAGTGTGCAAACATGTATGAGCAAGTGTGACGCTTGGAGAGAGGATTTACTCGTTTAGTCACTGATTGTTCAAAACCTTGTAACCTCACTATTCATACCTAATATATAACCCTTTGCATTTTACTGTATACGTAATTTTAAAGCTGCATCTAAGGAGTGGCGTGAAATGTTTAAAAATTGTTGTTCTTTCCCTACTGCCCTAAAACATAATAATATACAATAATAGTCCACATTTTGATATTTTTTAAGTCCAACAAGATTACATACTTAAATCGTTAAAAATACTAGAGAAAAATAAAACAATACCACGATGGCAGATCAAAGTAAAGCTGTTAAGACGAATAAGAAAAATAATAAAAGAAAAGAAAGATTTGCTCAAAGCGATGACACCATATTGCGATATATGTTTTTAAACTATCATGGTCACAAACATTAGAAGTATTCAAATTATCAACGGGATATTTACCATGTATATTTTCTGTGAGTTTCCGATATTTCGGCACTGTTGCAAGCACCATGATCACGGATGAACTGTCAGTTCATCCGTGATCATGTCATCAACTCACAGAAAATATACATGGTAATTATCCCGTTGATAATTTGAATACTTCCATATTGCGATGTTATAAATCAGCTTAAAACGATGGCTTTATCACCGACTTGATGACTTTGCACGGGCTTAGTTAAATATTAAAGAGAGATAGTTGTCGCGACTAGATCCATGCTAGAGACAAGGCCGATTTAGATATAAGCATCGCAGTTTATCGACGTGACAATTTTGTCGTGGATACATACTCCCACTGCTGAGCTACCAAGGAAGTTCCACTAACATTCCAAAATAAAGGCGTCATAAATGTTCTTCAGTTCTGCTCTTACTAAATCTTATATGAACAAAAGAAAAACATGTGTAACATTAACTGGAATAATATGTCAAATAATTATTATAGTATATTCATAATATATAATAATTATTGCGGTATGTTGTTACTTAATACTTACCTTCTAATGTTATCTATGTACGGAGAAGGCTGACAAAGTTTTTATACGATTAGGTTCGTATCTACTTCGAAAGGGTTTTGTATCACGTTTCAACCCAATCTAGATCGCTCCAACGAACCGAAACAAAAGTTATTCTCCAGCAAAGCCTAAATCATCCTCAAGGGTAGTTTTATTTTACAACCTTTGGAAATGTGACGAGAGATGAGACAATTTACGCTCAATGTCGAACGTCGTAAATTGATTCTTAGTTTGATGAAAACGGGTAAGATCTGTTACGGAACAAGTAGAAAACTACAATAACAATAAGTGAAGCTAGCGTTAAACGCTACTAAAATAACATAGTAACTGTCAGTGTTTTTTTTTCGAAGGCAAGCGCCCCGATTAAAGGCGCCTTTACACTGGGCGCTGGTGCAGCGGTAGCATTAAATACAACGCTTGCGTAGCGCAAACGCCGAGTAAGCACGAAGCCTTTTCTTAAGCATTTAAAAGTCTGGTATCTCATAAAGACTATTTTTACGTTTACGTGGACTTCTACTTGACTGCTATGTCTAGTTGAGTTTAGTCCTGACAAAATGACTTGTTTCTGACCAAGTCACGTGCATAGTAAAGTGCAGTCCTGTTCAAGTCACGCCTTAGTACATCGGTGGATTCGGTCCTGTTACATTTTACTTTTATTGTTTTACAAGGAATCCGAGAGCACATGACATTCACTTTTGTATGCTGCTTTTGGTACTCGCAACATATAGTTATTTTGTATTTTTGTAAGTACATACTATTAATAAACCATTGACATATTTACTTTGAACCAATCGCTAAAAACAATATATTTTTTATCTTTATTTTAAACCTTACACCGAACATATTCAAGGATCAATGAAGATATCATTGATCCTCAACTAAGTTAGTCTTTCTAATAAAGTTGTTATATTTCATTTGAGTAAAAGTAATATTACCTATAGGTACCTCTTTTACCAATATTCTGATGACAATATTGACAGCTATATTATCCAATAAAATATAAATAAAATGTTTATTTGGCCACGTTTTCATATTGTATAAAGGTCACCTTTAAAAATAACTTGTATAACCTTATGAAGCTGCAGGCCACAACCTTCTAATACCTAAAGCATACTCATCTAGCCTAAAGCTTAGCGAAGCCTAATAAAGGAAACTTGCAGCAAGGAGAACAATTGGGTAAATTGGCTCACTTTAAGGGTTGTCCTTACGTTTCCGGGTGAGAAACCTGAGTGGAAAACTAAACGTCTTTCTAATTTCATTCTATTTTGTACAAACGGTTGGCGTAGTTGGTAACAAACCTGCCTGCTGAGCCGCTGGCTTAAACTTAGCTATGTCATATTTAAATGTAAACTAGATACTACCTAACTTTAAGCTCCTCCATGTAAGGAAAAGTCTTGGACACGAACAAATATTTCTTGATTCTTGAAACAACGTCGATCTGCTCTAAGTTACATAATTCGTCGCTGTTGAAAACTGAAAATAAAAATAGAACATGCCAAGTGAAAATGTATTATTTTGAAATTAACAACTGAGAGAGTTATTCAGTTAAATAATACAATAATTAATCATATGATGTAGGTACTTTGATCTATGAAGAACGACGGAATAAAATATATATTTATATGTATAATCCATCAAAGGTCATTGGTCATCATGCGGCCAGACACAATAGAAATTTCATTGTTATAATATAACGACTCTTGAATATACATAAATTAAATTCATATGTTGTTTGTTGGTAAGTTTACATTTCTTAGGTACGACTGCACACTTTTTTGGTACATTTTATAAATGTTCGTAATAGTATTAATAAAGTTATTAGAGAATAAAATAAGGAATTGTCGCCGTAACTTGGTCAATTTGGGAAAACTGAGTGTTTATTTTTCTGTGAATAACGTCTGTAGGGCCACCTACAGTATATTTTTACCAATTGATCAAAACAAAGGGTATTAAAACGGAAGCTGACGAAGAACTTATAGGACTAGGTTGAAAGAGATTCTAGAATCTTAACTAACAATACATTAAATATTCCGTACGAGCAAACGATGCGATTTCATCGCACGACAACTGAAACAATAAAACATCGTACATTTGATGGTGAGTTCGAGTGAGTAAAATCACCGCACGAGCACAGGAAGCATCGTGCGCTCATTAGCCAATTAGGAACACGCCTAATATTTATTTTACTTAGATTATACACTAAGCTATAAGTATTTATTGTCACCGTACGAACATAATTAGTATTTGGTTAAGTCATAGAGCAATCGTTGTTAGCTGCTCTACAGTGGCATTGTGATATTGAATAATTATTGAAACGCTTTTTAAACTAAATGTTGCTATTTTGAAAACAAAAATAATGAAACTTAATAACGTTTATAATATGCGTCTGTGCGGCCGTATAGGGGCGTTGTCAGGTAATTTTTATAATAAAATAAAACTGTAATAGCATGGTTTTTGGTGTACAAGGGCATTATTAATAATACTAAGTAATACATTAGTGATAAAACATTTGTAATATACTTCTCTGTGTCATGACAGTGCTAGACGATTTCTAACCAGGAGGCCTATTCTCAAAAACGAACTACGAAGTTTCGTTTGACCGAATTCGCTTTTTCTACGGTGAATGAATAAACGAACAAAAAAAATTACGTTTTTAAAACATAGAGATAGTTGATATATTTTATGTTAAAGTTGTGTTGATGTATGAAATATTAACATTATAATATTGTGTTATTTATTAAAAAAAGGTAGTTGCGTAAAAAAGTTAATAATATACGGCAACATACACCAACTAAACTATTTTCATTGCACCATCGTACCTGTTCGAATGTACGGAGCAATAGTATCATAGTCTGACAGCAAAGCAGTTTTGGTAGTCTTCACACTTCGCAGACCTTCCTCTATCGACACAGATCTTAGCTTTAATAGCTTTTGATACGGAGCGCTCAAATTGACACCACTGTAGATACTGACAATCTGGGAGGAAAAGAAAAGATATTAACTAAAATTGTAAAATATTAAGCAAGGACTCTAAAAACTCTCTCTAAAATTGCAATGTTTGGTCTCGCTAAGCAGGTGTTAGTGCTTTAAAAATGATAAAAAGCTGGCTTAATTTTCAAACTTCGTATTTTAATTTGATCATATTTTACAGCAGGAAGGAAAAACTGTTTAATTAAATAGCTTACAATGAAAATAGTGGACTCATAAGAACAACAAACACAAGCAACATTAATATTTTAATACAAAAAAACTGTTTGTCTATGTTTTTATTGTTAGTTATTTGATTAAACAGATTTTTCTTCCTCCTGTACAATTTTACTAAATGGAGATACGAAGTTTGAAAAAATAACCCAGTGATAAGTATATTAATAACTTACATTATTGTTCAAAATCGGTTTGACGTTCTCCAGTATAACGGGATCGATATCACTGGACAGGAGTTGTTCCAGAGTAATCCCGTTGTTCTTGTCGTTAACTAGATGAGAGAGCAGATTGGAAGTGTAGTACGTGTATACGATGTAAGCGAATATGAAGAACACGAAATATGCCGTGCGTCTGGACAGAAGGCGCGCTTCTATTGGAGGTACTGAAAATGGAGATGCCGTTATAGCTAGTATTTTACATTATTTATAACAGTTTTTAGGTTTACCAAAAGGCGAGACTAGCAAAATGCTCGCCTGTTAAGCATCAAGTCTGCCCAAAATAAATGTAAAATTAAGACCGCCGAGAGAGTAAAGCTGCTCGGTTTAATCTGATAGTAAACATATATTAAAAGACACGTCTACATATTTATATATCTACTTAAGTTTCTCATGTTTTAATAGTACCTTACATTGGATTATCTGAAATTAAGTTAGTCTACAGCTAGGCGTAAACGATTTATTGCTGACATCCTTCCTGAACAACACCCACTAATTTCGTAGCAAACACGAACGATTTAATCAAGAAATTCGTAAGAACTTGACTTTGAGGTAAATTAGATAGAGTATCTACTATTCTACCTAATACTGCTCGGCTGTAAGTGATTCACGGAAAACATAAGGGATTTGAAGTGATGATAGCACACATTGATGGTATAAGACGCAGATCAGGCTGTCGGTATTAACATGGGACTGGTCTGTTGGTGCAGTTGGCAGTTCCCTGCGTTCTGAGCTGCTGGCTTCGGATTCGATCGACTGGCAAATGTTTGTGTGCATGAACGAGTCTATTTGATCTTGATTATTTTCTGTTTGTCTGTCTGTTTTACACTTATGTGCAATAAGCGTAAAACAGAGAAAATAACACTTTGAGAACATCTACCGCATCGCGGGTGATGGGCTGCTTTACCACGGCCGTGGTGCCGTTGGATGCCAAATGTATATTACGTAGATGAGAGCATTTTCTTAAATCTAATAAAATTGTAGACATGATCTCTTCGAAGGAACGAATCCACCAATTCAGTGTTTAGCACTGTTGGACATTCAGAATGAAGCGAAATGAGTGTCTTAGTACTGAGCTGGCTTTACTTAAATTATTCGCATTGAGATTGAGATGATTATTGAGTATTATGCAATAACCTCGGTACGCAATGACTCACTGCTGGCACGCTATGATGGCTTCGAGCTAAGCTTATCTACGCTATCGGCCTTCAAGATTGGTCATCGTTGCAGCAATCATCAGGTCTGGACCTGCGCTGCGTTGCGTTTTCGGCCATAATCATCGCTGCCAGGAACGCAGTTATTTTATAATAACTGCGTTCCTGGCAATTCGCGGTACCTATATAGGTACTGTTACAATCCCTTACACGTGTACATTTGCAACGAAGGTAAAACCGCTGAAGTTGCATTCAATTCTCGAGTCATTGTTTTTAGTGTTTTACGTAAAGGCAGACCGTACTGGAACTTCGTGACGGCCACACGTTTTTTATTGTTACTATTTCCATTTCTAATTCCTTATATCTATTTTATTTTGAGATAGTTCTAGTGTTAATAATAGTTTTCTTTTTTAAAAACTAAATCCTGACCCGCTCCGTAACAGTACCGTGACAGTAATGTGGGTGAAATTAAAACTTTCGAAAAGCGCACGTATACACGGCGGATTGAGGCATTTTGTACGTGATATTAGCGTGCCAAGTTGACGAACGTCAAACTGTCATTAGGTCAAGTATTCTATACGGTGAATTCTTGTCACGTATATTTACGGTTCGACGAGCAGGCGAAATTACCAGAGAAAATAAAGAAAACTTAACAGTCCTTGTCAATTCAAACAAATTCTCCGTATCGCTGTACGGCAGGCAAAATGTCTCCTATAAACGTCAAAAACAGATACTTCAGTCGCAGTTATTCAGGGAATCACAGAGTTCGTGAACAAAGCGAAAGTGGAACAAAGGATGCCTCGGTTTTGTGTTCTCTCCGATTGATGCTCGGTGCAGATAGACGTTCTGCATTCTTAGTGTTTCCGAATGAGGATTTATATTAGCAGTAGTTTGCACCGAGACGTCCTTGCGATGTACCGACTTTTCGACACTTTGGAGTATGTAGGTAATTGATCTTTGAAGTTTAAATATCTGGGACACACTGCAAATGTTTCGGGCAGACGTGTTTTAATCTTCTATGCACATAGTCTATACCTAGGCGCGTACGAACCAGTGCCAGATTACTAGGTTCTGAGCATATAGTTATGCGTTATAGTGTATGCTAAATTTACAGCGATTAGTATGTTTGAATTTTTTTAAATAGAGTCATAGCATTTATTATATTCTAACAAATTCTAGCATTTTTACAGCTTGGACAAATTTATTTATTTATTAGGCTTCTCAAGGGTAATTACATCACATTTTATACTAGGATACATGTAAAGTATATAGATATATTTAAGAGAAACACCGCATGCACTATTAATAACATTAAAAAAGGAGTAGGTAACCGAGATATATATAACATGCAAATATTAATAACTTAGTAGTCATTACATAATTAGAAGATATACGTTATTTATAGATATAAGTAATTTAAGTAGAACAGTCAGAGTGAGTTGTTAATCGTAACGGTCCTAGGTGAGTTTAATTTAATTTTAAATTCTAGCAGAGAATCCCCAAAAATGTCCATCGAGTTGTTATAATCATTTATAAGCCTACACATTCGGGGCACCGGTTACTTGGCACCTAACACAGTCCTGTGAAACGGCAAGAAAATGGATTCAGAGGCTTTCGAGGATATCTAAAAGGTATTCTAAGCTTAAAACGAGAAAGCAGATCGGGGCAGTCTATCGCATTACTAAATATTTTATGTAAGGTTATCAAATCTATCGTGTCACGGTGCTCTGACAATGTTTGCAAATTGAATTGAAGCATTATCGGCGAAAAGGAACGTCAATCGAGCAGCTTTACGTGGTCCGATGCAAATAAGGAGGACATTTTTATTGAAATAACATTCATACTTGCATTGGATTTAAAATTAGTACTGTTACGTCCACCATCTCAGCCGACAATGCAACGTGAAGGGAACTGACTTCTATAAAGGAGGTTTGTGTTCGTGTGTATGTATTTTTTTTTGTATGGTGGCCGATTTCTCCCCAATTTGTTGACCGATTCTCAAAATTATTGTTGGATAGAGTATACTTACGAGGTGGTCTCATTTAAATTTAATTAAATTCGGTCAAGCAGTTTTAGAGTTACACTCAAAAAACTGAATAGTGAAACGCCTATTTTAATGATACCATCAATGACGGTGGATGACAATCGATCCCGTAAGTAGAAAGGGTCACTAATATAGTGGAATTTTTTACCAAATAAAGAAACCGACTTTAATACCAAAAAGTGTGAACTATGCGCACAATATTGTGATAAAAGATCCTACTTTACCTAAAGAACATGGTACCAACGTCAACAACTTATTTCATACTTATTGGTATTGAGGTCAGTTCCATTTTTTTGTAAACATTTTTTTATTTTTGTTTCTCACTATTCAGGAACAATACAATGATTAAAAAATAAATATTAATTTCACTAGTTACAGTTGCAGCTTTGTTAGAAGCTACAAAGTGTTGTGAAATTGCAATATTTATCTATTAAAAGAACTTGATGGGAGGTTGACGACAGACCTCAGGAATTCCATAGATTTAAACCGATTTGAAATACAGCCATACGCTATAAAAGGAAAAAAATCTTCATAAGAAAACTATTGTTCTTTTCCAAACCGTCAATGCAAAATTGATCTAGTGCGGACAGTTTGGGACGACTCTTACCTGTACAAAGCTACAGTTTGTTGCAAAGGTCATAGATTCCGTATGCCTTATTGAAATACTTAATGACTTCCGAACTTTTAGCGTATTCCTTCCACATTCTCCATAGCACAGGACTCCGTTTCTAGAAATTCTATAGTAAATGGCCCAAACATGACGCAGTACAACCAAGTGTTCCTCTAGCATCTACAAGACATCGATCTCGATCGATATTGATGTACTATGATGGTAAAGGTAAAGATACTTGCCATATTATCCCAAACAATTTTCCTGCCTATTCTACCTATCTGTATAACTTCAGTCATTTAATTAATAAAAACTTACTGTGCTGACAATAAGCACCAACCACCATCAGTAGCTCATACCCGTAGCTGCACTCCCACGTTCTACCACTTTTTTTGATCTTATTCTCCCATCTTTTCAGCAGGTAAAAGAATATGCTGCAGAAGAGAGCCATGCCATAAAGGAAGTTCCATACTCTTCTTGTGAAAGGTTTGCTGTAGAAATCCATGTATGAGAAAACGGGACTGATTGTAAAGCCAAAGCTGAAAATTGAATTTACTATTATATCTGTTAACACGTAGGTACATATTAATAACACATTTTTGTACACACAAATTAATAAATTGCTCTTAGTTATATCTTCGATAGCGTGATAGCCACAATCAAAAAGCTGCCCCGACATCCATCCAATACTACTGATAAATATTTATAAAATGTCTTTTAATTTTTTATTGCTCTAAAATCTATACGGCACTAAGCAGAATTACGTACGTACGTTTATTTTATGATGGAACCTTGAGTGTTGCACCTAACTTATACATATATTTCATAATTTCTGCAATTTTATTAGTTCAATTCTAAAGTGAGTAATCGTTGACGTATTTAGCACAAACTGTCATTTATCTAGTTCAATAGTGGCACAGATAACTCATAGTTTGTACTGAATACGTAAACGATACGATAATGTTACACTTAAGCAGATTTTCGTGCTCGGCCCACTGGTGACGGAATCTAATGCAAGTTTTTCTTATTCAGTAATCTGTGGTAAAGGTACGACTGCAGAGCCAGATGTAATGATTCGAAACTGTAGTGTGAAAGCACTGCGTCAGGTTTGACTCCACTGTAGCAAATAAAGTTACTACTAGAGATAACAAACGCTTAAGGCAATGCCTAGCAGGACTTTGAAGATCTGAGTTGTACCTCAAACGTCATGAGCCTGCGACATAGATACCTTCAGACGATTGACTTACCTGGCCAGTAACTTATTTCCATAAAATACACGTATCTACTATCACCATCATGCCAATTACTTGGCCCATCCAGCATTAGAACATTGAAGAAAACTTACTTCCAGTCAAATATAGAAACAATAGGAATCGCCAGCTCCAACACATCGACTCGCAAGCTCATAGGCCTCAAATAAAAATCAACCTCACTGGAGTTGAGGTACATTTTAATTTCAGTGGTGACATCTCTTGTTGGGTTCATTTGTTGGTACACGAAGGTTACGCTGAAGAAAAGTTGAGTTTTTAAACATTTTTGTCAAGGAGTGTTCATACTAGAATGGACTATGAACTACTTACATACCAAGAAAACCCTCAACTCATATTTTTAGAGTTGTTTCCCGATCATGGGAAATTTATTAAATTTTTCCATGACCGAGAAACTACTCTTAAAATAAAAGTATTCTTTCAATCTCAGTCAAAAATTGTGAATTAAATCTTATCGAAATTAAACTGTTATGAACGTGTGTTCAAATTTTAAACCTACTGACAAAAAGTTGGAAGTTCTATGTTTCACTGTTTTTTATATATGTGATTTCTCTGCCAACTGTTAACCGATTTCAATAAATTTTCTTTAGAATACATTTACAATTTAGTCCCATTCACCAAATCAGGGAAAGCTAGGGCAACCCTCAAATTTTATTGGCACTAATTACGTTTTTCATATATTTTCTAATACTGTTCACATATATTTTCTTCTGATGTGGATGAGCTGATGATGAAAAATATAACTTCTTAACTATTAGAAGTAAGTAGATAATAATGCATCAAAGGTCATACGACACAATAGAATTTTCATTGTTATAATGACATCGACCCTTGAGGGGTTTAAAAAGACAGTCGATTTTTCTAGTTTTTCAATTTGTACTTGTTTTTATCCCGAAGTTCAGTTCATTTACTGTTCTTGTATAGACTGCATGAGTCGTCTTGTCTGACCACGGAGTAGTTTAGGTTTAAGGGAAGCATAATCGAGATAATCTTAGAAATCATTAACAATGTCAACAAAATAATTTATTTTTAATATGAGTTGTATTCAACTTAAAAAAAAAATACCTCTCTCCTTTGAGGCCTACTTAGTGACCCGCATAAAGAAAAATTTTCAATCGTCGAATGTTTAGGAAAAAATATGAAACCGCGAGCCACAGCTGATAATTACAAGTTCTAGTAAACAATATGAATGATCCACTTACTTGAAGTTATACACCTCTTGTATAAGCTGTAGAATGGCGCATCCCAGCATTGTCTGTTTCCATAGTGCATTTTGGTGATACAAAACACTACCGTTATTGACAGTATCGCAGGAGAATAGGGATGCCACCTTCCAAGTCGCATTGGGTTCCATCGTAGATATATCCTATGAACTAACTAGATAAACAACACAAGGGTAGATTTGAATGCACGTAACATATTATCGCTAGAGCGCACGCAGCGGAGCTTGACTTAGCGATCGCAAATGATCAACAATATTAAGCATTGCTTGCTGCGGTCAGGAATTGGATGGGTGAAGGCTAGTGGCATCGGCTACTGAGCGCTTCCTTGCTTCGCAGGGCATGGTAGGCCGTTGGCCGTTAATGAACATAGGATTTTACACGAAAATCAGTTCGGTTTCACGAAAAGCAGATCAACAACAGATGCAGGAGTCCAGTTAGTCAAGCATGTGCTGGAGGCTTGTGAGAGCTCACAGGATGCCATTGGCGTATTTTGTGATCTCTCCAAAGCTTTCGACTGTGTAGAGCACCGCACTCTAATTTATAAGCTACACCACTATGGAATTCGTGGAGCTGCTCTGAATCTTGTAGAATCATACTTATCTGATAGGCAGCAAAAAGTTGGCATTAATGGCGTGACATCTTCTGGATCTTTGGTCAGAATGGGGGTTCCACAGGGGTCGATCTTGGGTCCGTTCTTATTCTTAGCATATATCAATGACTTACCACATATGGTTGAGGGCCTTGCTGACATAGTTCTTTTTGCGGATGATACTTCTCTGATTTTTAAAGTAGATAGGAAAGATGGAGAACTAGTTCAAGTCAACAACGCGTTAACTGTTGTTTCAAATTGGTTCGCCGCAAACAACCTGCTTCTCAACGCAAAGAAAACGAAATGTTTAAAATTTTCCATGCCTAATGTAAGACATATAGAGCCAAACGTATTACTCGACGGAAATAAATTGAAAATTGACAAGGCAATAGTCTTTCTAGGTATTAGCATAGACTCTAAATTACAATGGGGTCCTCATATTGATGCACTATCTGGAAGACTGAGCTCAGCTGCATATGCGGTTCATAAAATTAGGCAATTGACAGATATAGCTACTGCTCGACTGGTCTACTTTGCTTACTTCCACAGCATAATGTCATATGGTATCCTGCTGTGGGGGTCAGCGGCGGACATAGAGACAGTTTTTATATTGCAAAAGCGGGCAGTTCGAGCCATCTACGAAATGGGTCCCCGCGAATCCTTAAGACAAATGTTCAAAGAAATTAACATATTAACTCTTCCATCTTTGTATATCCTAGAAAATATAATGTACGTTCGTAAAAATATAAAGAAGTTTAGAATAAATAGTGATATGCATAATATTAATACTAGAAATAAGGATAGGATAGCTGTATCTAAATTTAGACTCACGAAAACTAAAAATAAGTCCTTCTTAGGCAATTGTGTACGTTTCTATAATAAAATCCCAAAAAACATTACTGAGCTCACTGAAGGGAAATTCAAGTTACGTGTCAAAAATATACTAATGAAAAAAGCCTATTATAAATTGAGTCACTACTTAGAAGACAAAGATGCCTGGAAGCTTTCCACTTCTGCCTAGTAGCCAACTATTGAATAAATTTGTTATTATAATACTACTCATATGTAACCTCAATGTACAAAGACTTGAAAAAATAATGGCCCACGAGTTTCTTGCTGCTTCTTCTCGGCGGTGGTTCTTTTCCGAAGACAGCGGTAGAATCATTTAAAAATTTTTGACGTTCATAAGAGTGTCTATGATGCCTAAACTGAATAAATAATTTTTGAATTTGAATTTGAATTTGAATTTTGGTCCCGTTTGTTTGTCTTAGGACAACAGTCGTTAGACTATGTCGAAGGCCTTCGGGCGGTGTGAAAAATTCGATATGGGTTGCATGTTCACTAGCCTATCCACCATACCGCACTGAGCCCGGGCGCGGAATATGGCCCAACTTCTCTCTCTGAGAGAAAGGCTCAAGTTCCGCAGTGGTAAAATATCAAACTAATTATTATGGTATTATTATCAACTACAATTAAATACTTACGTCGGTTTTTTCATGAATCTGTCCAGCAAATATTTTTCTATTTCATTTCTGCCTGCTGAGTTCGAGCCCGAGTGAGCGCAGGATTCTTTGATGAAGCGTAGCGAGCTCCAATTCACTACTACGCTCGTGATTCAATTTTCTGAATGTCAATTATACCCACTTTTTCTACTCCATGGAAGTACCAATTATTTAGCACAGTTCTGAATTCAATCACTTGTATCTACTGAGTTAGCAAAATTGTCGTGTGTTCAGTGGTTTTATGGTTTGAGATATCTTTATTTCTCATAGGAAATATTTCACTTACATGAGAATAGCTTAAACATTATATAATTATTGTGGTCGTACGATACAAAACATTTCGTATTTGAGGGTAGTTTGACAAGATTCAATTGTTACGTGTTGTTTAGTTCGATACTGGTTTTGCACACAGAGGTTGGTCAACTAACATTGTATAGATCAAGCGTATCTGCAAGTGGCTCAAGCGTACTAAATATTTTATTGTTAATAAAGAGTTTATTATTATGCAGAAACTGGGCAATTATATAAATTATGTTAACTTTATTAATTTAAAAGTTAATTATTTTGTTATATTATTGTGTTAAGTGTGTACTATGTTATAATAGAACAATACAATGGATTATATTGAATTACCTAAAATGTATTATATTACCTACTATTATATATATTATTATTATATACACATATTATTTGGATATATCCTTATATAGTCAAACTTGTGTCAGAGTCAGGATGCAGTTTAGCATTCTGTGTTGATATTGCTACTGGATTTTAACGATAATTTACATGTTAAGTATTTTATATAGTAACACATATTGGATACTCGTTAATCACCAACGCAAAAGGTAAACAAACAAAGTTTATTTATAAAAAGATAAGTAGCAAATATGTAGATTACACATCTGACACCACAGAGCGTGTACTTACCTAGTATATACAAATACATGGTTACTGCATGACCTACTAATATTATAATTATTATGGTTTGTATATTTAGGTATTTGTTTCGTTATTACACTTCAACGACTGAACGAATTTAGATGAAATTTAGAAGCTAGATAGGTGTGGTACTGGATTATCGAGTTAGATACTTTTTATCACCATTATCGATAGATGATGGTGATAAAAGGATACCACACGGGCGAAGCCACGGGGCACATCTAATTATTAATAATACATATTATAGCTTACTATAATAAACTTTGAGTGTTCATTATATAATATTTGAGAAGCTTTTTATATATTTTCATGGATTTCGAATCTTTAAGTTTTAAGTAACAAAGTGCAAACTTTTCGAGCTTATGAGGGATTTATAAACTTTGCAACTATCAAACTCAAGTCATGTGCTGGTAAGCGTCACGCTTGTATCATTTACCTACCTATATCTAAATTATATAATGTATTCAAATATATCTAAGCATATTTCAGGTGCCTTTCTACATTTTTTTATAATATAAGTCGAACTAACTCCTTAACTTCGTCTCTTTCACAAAATTCTTTCGCAGCTGACGTTTTCTCCCCCAATAAATTGAGCTTCAGAGGTCCAGCCGTGCGAATCTCTAAGAGTGAAACAAATAAAGAGATGACAAGAAACGTTGGAAAAGCAACCTTATGTACAAGGGCGATATCTCATAAGTATTTGACATCGGTGAGCTCGACGACGAGATCGTCGACGAATCATTACAGAATCGCACGGCTGTACACTTCAAATCAAAATCAAATCAAAAATCATTTATTTGTTCAAGGCAATGTGACAAAAATTATATAAATGAAATACCTGGTTCCTAAACTAGGCTCATAAAGGCCTGTGTGATAGGATCCAGGCCTCTCTCGTCGGTGAACCGATAAATCATTGCCATTAAATTCTTATACAATAAAAATAAAAATTAAATTTAAAATAAAAAGAAAATTTAAATTAGTATAAGAAATAACAATATCATTAAACTTAGAATTAAAATTACATTTAAATATAGAATTCAGATTAGAATTAATATTAACATTTAAATTTAAATAAAAATCAGATTAATAATAAGATCAAAATCACAATCAAAATCAAATATTAACAAACATTGCATTCCAATAAAAGTAATATTAGACAACAAAATCTTAAAATCATAATAATAACCAATATTTAATTCCAATAAAAATAATACTAATAACAAAACCAAACTGTAGTATAAAGTAGTATTATACCAAGAGTTTATTAAATATAAGTAAAATAATTAACACGTTATATGTTATTTAAAATACAAACATTATGGAGCTATATGTGCAAGGAACGTGTGTGTGCGATTTTATCAGATTTAATAGCAAGTGTCTGTGAGGGTAATTTGACTAGTGTGCAGATGTGAGTGTAGTCAGTGAATGTGAGTAGTGTTGTATATGTGTGTTGTATGTTGTGAAAGTATAATTTTTCTTGTTGACTAACTAACTTGATGAGAAAAGTAAGTTTTCAGTTACACTTAACTTTACACTTAGTTTTCGCTTATTAAAAAAACAACGTTAACCACCACGTATATTCTTACCATAATATATAATACTAGGATTTCTACTGCAAAAGGTAATTAATATATTTGCGCTTTAATATAATTCCTAATAAAATACTTTGTAGGTACTTACGTTTTTATTAAACAAAGAATTTAAGTTTAACTATTGAAAATGCTAGCAGCAGTCCTAAGCGTGACTTAAGCAAGGGTCGCTTATAACTTTGTTGATCATTTGAGATCTACAAGGCAAACTCAGCTGTTCGCACTATAATAGAACTTATACGAGTGGACACTTTAATACATACAGCACTTAGCTGATATCTAAAATAATTGTTATAATAAAAGACTCCAAAAAATACTGAGTTGACGATCACGGTGCTGTATTTCGTCAGTACGAGTATATAACACTGTTCGAAGTTCTACTTAATCGAGGAACTAAGCTAAATCGAGGGTAAACTGATACAATGTAAACTTCATTAGCGTTCGTAAAAACAACTCAACACTTGTGTACGAACGCCTAAAAAAACAAAATTTATCATGCAAAGTTAAACTTTTCATGAATACTTAATTTACCTCATTAACGCCTAAGAATAGGACGTGTGACCTCACTCTATTAAGGTTCTGTATATGACTATTGGACCTCGCTCTAGGTTCCGTATTATTATATATTATTATTATTATATATTATTATATTATTATTATTATTATTTATTCAATTTATTTCACGGATTACTTCCGGTCCTTTGCAAAGGCATAAGTGGGGCTGTGGCCAACACTTAGAGGCCTGTTTGGTATAAAATATACAGTATAGAACAGATATACATATATATACATATCCATGGACGTCATATACACGACTTAGAGCTACCTCACGTAGATAAAGCAGCTTCTAATCAGTGGCTTAGGTTAGGATCTCTGTTTCCAGAAACAGAAGGCTTTATGATCGCTATTCAGGACCAAGTAATAAATACAAAAAACTACAGAAAGCACATAATCAAAGACCCCAACACCGCCGATGACAAATGTAGGAAATGTCACCGCGTATCTGAGACTATCCAACACATCACCAGTGCTTGCCCCACCCTCACCCAAACCGATTACACTCATAGGCACAATCAAGTAAGCCATATAGTTCACCAAAAACTATCTGTTAAATTTAAACTCATAGAAAATACAGAGAAACCCTATTATCAATATGTCCCTAAACCAGTACTGGAGAATCCCACTCATAGGATATACTTTGACAGAGCCATATTAACAGACAGAACCATACATCACAATAGACCGGATATTACTGTAATAGACAAAGTAAATAAGTATGTATATATAATAGACATTGCAGTCCCCAACACACACAATATACAAAAAACAATAACCGAAAAAATTCATAAATACACAGAGCTAAAAGAAGAAATTATTCGGATTTGGAAGATGAACAAAGTGTATATTGTGCCGCTGGTACTCTCCAGTACAGGAGTTATCCCAAAACACTTACAGCATGGTGTTACACTGTTAGACTTACCCAAAACTATATATATTACGATGCAGAAAGCGGTTATATTAAATACCTGCCGAATTGTTCGTAAATTTTTGCAGGACGAAATAACTCAGGACTTAAATACTGAAAATGAGATCCACTTGGCTTAGGCCCGTGGGTGTCATAATAACACCGACATTCTTTAAATGTCGAGAAAAAAAAAATATCCCTATAATAATAATAATAATAAATTTATTAAGGTCAAACATATAGGTTACAGAATAAATGTAAAGGAGCACCTGGTTTCTAAACTAGGCTCGAGACCCGTATTATAGAACCCAGGACTCTTTCGTCGGAGTAACAGGAAAAAAATGCCTTAATAACTTAGGTAATATAAGTAACAATAGGTACCAACCTTATATAAAAGCTACAAACAAGATATGTTGTGCTTATTATGTAAGTGTATTGTGTGTGTTAGTGTATTGTGAATGTAAGTGTAATTGTGTATTAGTGAGTTGTTAGTATATGTGCATGAGAGGAAGGAAGAAGTATTTAAGGAAAGGGAGCTATTTTCGTGGAACTATTTATTATTATACTATATAATTTAGTAGGTTTTCTGTGTCAAGATAACTTGGTAAAGACAATTTTTTAAATACAGTTTTCTTACACCCAAAAGATGTAAGACTAGTTAATGTTGTGTCTTTATTTATAGTGTTGTATAGATAAGGTCCTCGAACACTAGGAAATCTTCTTGCAAACATTGTATTACATTTAGGAATGTTGCATACATGACGTGTATTACGCTTGATGTTGGATTGATCAGATTGACATTTTTCTCTTGAATGTTGTAACAGTATTAAATGTTGTATATATAATTGTCTCACTGTCAGTACCCTGCATTCATTATATAAGTCAGCAGTGGGATATCTATATGGGCGTTTGGTGGCACATTTGAGTATGCCTCTTTGTGCTCTTTCGAGTGGAAGTAAGAAATTGATGTTTGTGCCTCCCCAAGATGTTATACAGTACGTGATTAACGATTGACAAAGTGAATAATATAGCATTTTAATGATTTCAACATCTGCACAATCTCTAATGTTTCTAAAGACGGCAATGAGCTTTCTGACACATTGCGTAACTAGGTTTACTTGTGGTATAAAAGAAAGCTTATCGTCAATGATGATACCTAAATATTTTATTGAGTCAACTCTGTGAATGGCAAGACACTTACAGGTAGACTTATTAGTATCTTGACAGAAAGAATTTGTGTGAGCAAGGAGGGAATAAGAGTCCATTGACTCTTGTAAATTTCTGACTGAAAATGTAATGTACTTCGTTTTCTCAATATTTAGGAATAACATATTGTTTCTAAGCCACGTTGATATATTATTAAACACTGCTTGAGCAGTTTGAAAAACTTCCGCCCAGCTCTCTCCCTGAACCACAACAGCAGTGTCATCAGCATAACTTATTACACTGCCACGATCAATAGTCAAATTACAGAGTTCATTTACATAGATCAAGAAGAGAGTTGGACCCAGTATGCTTCCTTGCGGGATGCCACAGTTTATGGGAGTAGGATCACTAATGTAGTCACCTATTTTGACACTTTGTGTCCTTCCGTGCAGATAGTCTTCAAAAAGGTCAAGCTGAGTTCCTCTGATTCCGAATGATTGCAGTTTAAAAAGGAGCAGCGGATGAAGGGTAACATGGTAAATATATAACAAAAATGTGTAAAATGGTAAGGCTATTTATATGAACTTATTAGTGATTAGGGATATAGGTTTCACTTGAGCGCTACTATTATTATTATTATATATTATTATTCCTTTTATTTGACATATTGGGTTTCACCCGGTCCTTTACATAGGCATAAGTGGGGCTGTAGCCAACACTTAGAGGCCCGTTTGGTATAAAAATACAATTTAGTATAAAAACAGAAACATTTTGGATGGATGTTTACATGGTATATCTATTAATAAAATGGGTAAAATAGCATGGCTATTGATATGTACTTATTAGTGGTACGGGAGATAGTGGGCTATGGACGAGACTACAATAATATATTAATATATATTTATTAATATATTTTCAATATTATTATTATTATTATATTATTCCGTATTATTATTATATCTATAAGACTTCGCTCTGTTATGGTTCCGTAGCTATATCCTATACGTAGCTATAGTACATTGTGATGCAAGCGCAGAAAGAAGGTTATTGTAAAAGAGAGGGTAATGTTTGCAAACTCGTAGCCGAGTTTAAAATAACCTTCACGCACGCGAGTCACGTGACAGTTTTTAATACTTTTGTAAGATAATTAAAATACATAAGAATATACTACATAAATCAGTAAAAGTAGATCCAAGATGGCGTCTACTGCGTAGGTATAATCACGCCCGTTATAATTAACGTATAATTTTTTTTTTATCAAATTAATTGCTTCAAGGTTGTAATTTTTTTTATGAATTACACTAATAAGTATATATATGGGAAAGTATGTGAAGGTACGTGAAATGGTGCGCAAGAATGTGTTCAATACGCTCAACGGATTTTTAAAAGTCATCTATCGTTTGGAGTCTTATATTTCTTAGTTAGAATTCTATTTAGAATTTTCAGCAATTTTAAGTGAAATTTTAAATTGTTGTAAAAACTAACGTGGTTTTCACTAGTTTTTAATTATAAATAGGGATTAAACATACGTCACACAATATTTATCGGATAGGTCCGACTATAGTTTCGACCTCATTCGGTGGTTTTTTTCAAGGAGTGTTCGGGATGCTCGCGTCAATGACGTCTCGCTTAGCACTCAGAGTGCTAAACGACAGCTAGAAATCCTAAAATATTTAATATTTGTCGTAGCGCCTTGAAAATGTATGTCCGATTTTAATTATTGTAATTGTTTTTTTCTGTAGGTTGGAATTACAACAAACAAACAACAAACAACAACAAAATAAAGTTTAATTGTGACTACAAAATTAACACAAAAAATAAATATATCTAACAACAAACAAGAATATAGCCACAAACCGGCCCCAACTCAGCATGATGCCGGCGGCTAACCAGCGCTGGTCTTAGTTTTCGTGGAATTAGTAGTGTGTGTCTAAAAATAACACTTGCGAACTATTACTTTGCGGTAGCATATCTGGGCACCGTAGTCGTACCAACCAAGACGGCCTCTTGCGCAAACGGCCTACCACCTAGTAAGCTTCCTCGCCTTTTACGATTCGAATCCCGACGGTGCGTGGAGGGAATATTCTTTAACTCCGTCCCCTCACGTAGAATACACTATTTTTCTTTGTAAAATACATGGAACAATGTCTTGTCTGTCTATTTAAAACTGTATTGCTTAACACCTTCGTGGCGTCATTGTCACTTCAAACTAAACACGTAATACTTTTCTATGTGACTGTACTTGCGGGCGACGGGACAGATGATACGTATACTTCCTAATCTGTGGACGAAATACTGCGCAGTGACATAGGCCGCTCCTCTGCGCAGTGTAGGCCCCCGCACCTCATACATCGCCAATCAGATCTAAAAATCGATCACTGCGCAGGTTCTACTTATGTGGCGCGTTGGGAAAATTTGTTGTACTCGCTCAGTGCTTGCGTGGTTTTCGACTATTCGCGCTCATTAAAGCCAATGCGCGCCTAATTGAATGGACCAAAAAGTATCAGTGGGCCTAGCACGAATAACTACGCAAGTGTAACGTAAAGTGTCGTTCACGTGAAAATGTCAAACTGTCATTTATCTAGGGCAACTGTGACACAGATAACTCATAGTATTTTCGCGAACGCGTGACGTGTTGACGCTTATTACTTTTTTGCAAATTGTTTGTGCTACAGCTTCTGATCTGATCTGAGCCTACAGTCTATTGGAAAACAAAGTTTATGAATCAATGTACATAAATAATAGAGTAATGTAAATAAATATACTTTATTAATTATTTTAATAACTGGTATAACGACATAATAGAACATACTAGCATTTATTTATAATTATACAAAACTAGCGATTGCCCGCGACTTCGTTCGCGCTCGCCATAACCTCACATCTTTTCTTGGTTTTTCTTTCAGAAGAACCTTCTCCTGACAATAATTAACACAACAAAAAAAGGTTAAGGGAGATAGTTTTATCCATTCTCAAGTTATAGTGTGACCAGGAAAAATAAGGGTTCATTTTAAATATATAGATAGATATAGATAAGCCGTCACCATAGAAGTATTTAAGTTACAAAATTTAAGTAAGACTGATATAGCTGAACATAAAATAAAAAATAAACATACATACATACATACATAAAATCACGCCTCTTTCCCGTAGGGGTAGGCAGAGACCACGGATCTCCACTTACTACGATGCTGACATATCTCTTTCGCTTCATCTATACTCATCAATCCTTTCATACATAAGCGTCGGTTTAGGGTACTTTTGACCTGGCCTTTTTTCAGAACGTCTTCAATCTGATTTCGGAACGTTCGACTAGGTCTTCCCCTTCCAACACTTCCGTTTACTTGTCCCATGTATACCTGTTTAGTCATTCTCATTTCATTCATTCTCTCCACATGTCCAAACCATCTTAACATACCTTTCTCGATTTTTGTCACTACACCCTCATTCACACTACATCGTTCCCTTATCACACTATTCCTTATCCTGTCACTCCGTTTTACTCCAATCATGCTCCTCAATGCTCTCATCTCCACAGCATTTATTCTTCTTTCATGCTTTTTCTGCCACACCCAACTTTCACTACCATACATCAGTGTCGGAACCAACACTCCCCCATGAACAGCCAGACGAGCCATTTTAGACACCTTCTGACTGTTCATAAAAGCGTGCAATGCTCCGTTTACCATGTTTCCAGCGTTCACTCTCCTTTCTATATCACTTTCACACTCACCATCTTTTGTAAACATGGATCCCAAGTATACAAACTCTTTCACTTGTTCCACTTTTTCACCCCCAATCACAATATTGCAATCGGTCACTCTATCATCTCGTTCAAACACCATCACTTTCGTCTTACTTACATTTATTTTCATTCCCTTTCTTTCTAAAGCCTCTTGCATAACATTTACCATCTCCTGCAACTCTTTTACCGACGGCGCAAGTATCACTTGGTCATCAGCGTAGAGAAGACATTTGATGGGTAACTCGTTCATTCTTAATCCACATTCACTGTCTTTCAGGTTTGTCAAACAATTATCCATGAATAAGTTGAACAGCCACGGTGACGCTACACATCTTTGTCTAACACCTTTTTCGATGTTAAACCAATCAGTGTATGTCCCATTTATCCTAACGCAAGCACTGGAATCCTTATAGAGGGATTTCAGCACTTGGATCTGGTTACTATTCAGCCCATGCATAGACAACGCTGACCACAGTTCATGCCTACTCACCCTATCATAAGCCTTTTCTAAATCTACGAAAGCGCAATAGATGTTTTGGCTTTTCGCCAAGCATTTTTCGGCTATACATCGTAAAGAAAAGACCTGATCCGCACATCCCGTTCCCTTTCTAAATCCTGCTTGTGCATCCCACACTTTCTCATCTGTCTCTTTTATCACTCGTTCAATCAATACTTTCGCATATAGTTTACCGACAACGCTGAGGAGGCTGATTCCGCGATAATTCTTGCAGTCTTGTTGCGACCCTTTTCCTTTAAAAAGCGGCACAATCACAGCCTTGCACCAGTCACCTGGTACACGGCCGCTCCTCCAACACATATTAAAAAGGCGGTGCAACAGACTAGCTACTATGCCTCGCCCAGCTCTCAGCATCTCGACTGACACTCTATCATATCCTGCTGCCTTTCCTAATTTCATACCCTTTAACGCTTTCAAAATTTCATCCATACCTATTTCATTTTCATCATCATTCATATAGGTTTCCGGAACCTGGTCCAGTGTTCCCTCTCTTTTAAATAAATTTTCAAAATATTCTTTCCATCTTTTCAACACACATTCTTCTCCTTTTATCATGCTTCCATCATGACCCCTGATTTGATTAAGCTCTGAGTTTGTGTTTTTGCCTCGAGCTGTTCTTATGGATTTCCAGAAAAAAATAACATTTGACTGGATATCATCAGAAAGGCTTTTGTCAAACATATCCTTTCGTTCATCTTTCTTTCTGCACACAACTTCTTTAACTATCTCTTATAATCCTTTCTTGCTTCACGTACATCATCATGCGTTGCCATTTGTACCTTTTGGTTAGCTTTTGTTGCTAACCAATCCAGCCATGCTTTTTTCTTTTCATCCACAGCCTTTTGCACTTCTTGATCCATCCACACGTTCCTTTGCATTTTTCCTTTTCGCCTTTTAGAAATTCCATGATGGCAACGTCTACCACTCCTTCCTTAAATTTCATCCACAATTCTTCAATTTCACTTATCTCTTCCAAACCATCAAGCCTTTCTTGCAGCTTAATAACATACTGATTTGCAACATCCTTCTCTTGCAAATTTTCAACTTTCACTCGTTCCAAACAATTCACACTTGTTGGTGCATGCACTCGGTGTCGCCATTGATTAAAAAGGCCATTTACACGTGTTTCCACCAAGTAGTGGTCTGAATCGATGCCGACTCCGCGGTACGCCCGAGTGTCTAATATTTTCGTCCTCAGCCTTTCATCCACAATCACAAAGTCAATCATACTTCTTGAATCACCTTCTTCCCTTGTATACAAATGGATCTTTTTGTGGTCAAACATTGTGTTTGTCACGCAGAGATTCCATTCCAGACACAAATCTAGCAAACTTATTCCATTCTCATTCACTCGTTCATCCCCAAGAGCACCAAGAACCCTTTCATATCCATCTCGCTTTATTCCTACCCATCCATTAAAATCTCCTAACAATACAATCCTTTCATTATATTTACATATTTTTAAAATATCGTGCATACTGTCCCAAAACTCCTCTCTTTCTTTTTGGGCTTTTGGGGACCCCCTCGAACCCATGTCCGTCGGTGCATAGACACCGACCACAAAAAGTCGAGTGAGTCCAACTTTTAGCCTCACCCAGAGAAGTCTTGGGCTCACGCATTCATACTCGATCATACATTCATTCATTCGTGCAGAAAGGATCACACCAACGCCCTGACAGGCTCTGTTGGTCACAGGTACTCCCGACTATAGTGCTGTATAGGAACTATGTTTGGTGGTGTTACATCCTTTCCGTTTCGTCTCATTCACACACAAAACATCTATATGTCTCTTATGCATCATCTGGCATACTTCATCCACTTTACTATTCATTCCACCTCTTACATTCATCGTAGCAAAGCGGCTCTCCGTGGGCCGCTTTCCGCCCCCGCGAGGATCGAGACGTGATGGGTGGCGAACCTCATCGCCGCCATTTGGGATTTTGTTGTGAAAATAGAAATCCATGCGGTTCCCACGAGCAGCAAGGGAAAAAATAGGTCCATCCTGACAGAGCCCCGCATGCCAGGATAAGGCTAGCCGATTTCTGGGTTCGCCAGGTCCCAGGGCAATTTGGCACGCTTGAAACTAGGCACGCCCCTAGCCACGCATCCATAGGCACGGCAGACCCCGGATTGGCGGAGAGGGAAGGAAAAGGGGAAATGGAAAGGATTAGTGACGAGGAAAGGATGTCTATGAGTTTGGGTAGGAAATAGGTATGTAGGATACTACTACCTTGGAAGGGTATTGGTAGAGGTAGTAGCAGCTAGGACGCCGGGGTCGCATACCCGCATACCATCACAATCACCGGACAGGCAACTGTACATAGGTATGTCCCTGACGAAAAAATAAAAATACAAAGTAAATTAATACACTAGTGCATCATAATTTTGTAATCTCGCGCGGTTTCAAATAGAGTGAGCGGTAGCTTACTTTTACGGTATGAACACAGACATGTTAAGGAACACTTACAAATAATATTTAATTACCGTGATACTTATATTTTGTTCTGATCGCAACGTAAAAGCTAATTCGACGACCTCGTTCATCTATCTAGTTTGTAGTAACCTTGCCTTCAAATGCGCGGGGTCCCTGGCTGGAGCAAACATTTGCGAGATGTGCAGAAATGTTTGATCTTTATTGGTTCTTCAATGTTTGTGCGACACAGTGAATCCTAGTAAATCTGGGAATGTACGTGTAAACGCTAATAAAAACTACTCAATAGAAACTGCAACTTAGCATAGACCCAATTGTATGCATGCTGCACATGATCTGCTTATATTGCGCTAACTCAAGGCAACGAGCTACTTGCCCTGCGATTAGAGTTTGAGATATTTTAAGCACGTTACTTTGATTGGCTGTCTAGCAGCCGTATGCATAAACAAGTAAAAATAATTACTTAAGTAAAAGTAATTACTTCAGCAACGATGTTAATTCTGTAGATTATTATTTGTCTGCAGTTAACATCGTTAAAGGTTAGAATTCTCAGCCAGTAATACGAGTAGTCATCAGTTCTTTTACTTAAGCACTGAGAACACGTCATTTTTTTTTATTTTTGATAAAGTTGTAGAATAATGTCGTTCGCTTACAAGTCTGTACTTTGAAGTATCTATTATGCGGTAAAAATTAAAATCCCATGACAACAACTTATACAAGTGTAAAAAGATACATGAAATTTTGATAGGGTTACTTACTTAAGTAAGTAAGGTTCATTACTCCACTACAGAACAAGATTTTATGATGAAGTTTTCTATCGTCAAGTAATTACTTCATTGAGAAAGTACTTAGCAACAAGTAATTACTTGTTTATAAATACGGCTGTAATTGTACAGGTTTGTCATGCTGCTACTCCAAGCAAAAAAACAAGGAAATAAGAAAATTAAATGTATACAAAAACTCGTCGTCTACGACGAGACACAACGAGTAGTTTTCTCTAGAAAACAACTCGTTGTGTCTAAGAGTTAAGTTTCCAATTCAAACGCTGTATTTACATGAGCTTTGCTTTCACTCGTCGCGTTTTTCAGACACGGTATTCCCCAAAACTTTTGGTTTCGGGCCATCTCCTCTGCATCATGAAACGTTTGAGGCATACTCTTTATTGCCGTCTCTGGAAGTGTCGGGGCGATCATCACTCCGGCGGCAGCAGTAACTCCAATAACTACGTAGGGGAGCCAATAGATGTACACTTTTAGATGTGCAACATAAGGTGTTAACAAATTGCCCACATTGCCACAAATATGACATATTGCCACTCCAAAACCTCGCACTGGAGTCGGCATTAACTCGGCATTCCACTGCGTTACTGTATTACATGCCATGTTTACAGCAAACCTCGCTATAATAGCACAAGCCACTGATGGTATGCCAGTTGCAACAAACACAATCAAAACACTCGATATGAAACAAATTGTCAACGATATAACGGTCATCCATCTTCTTCCAAAATAGTCCATAGTAAAAGCACATAGTAATATTGATGGGAACTCAGTTATATTACTCGCAGCGAAAGAGGTAATAAAGTCAAAATTTAACTGGTCCAGATTTCTAATTAATCCGTCAAGTACAATTCGACAGCATGCATATTCTAAACATATTAAAACTAAATTTCTTTTAAGTAGTGGCCATTTAGATATTTCCAAAGGGCTTAGTCTTTCGTGTTCATTTCTTTCCATAGACGCTATTTTAAAAGTATCTATCAGATGTTTGGGCACTTCTTTTTTATTGATTCGACTGATTGTTTGTATTATTTTAAGCGTTTCATCGATGCGCCCTTGCGATAGAAGCCATCTTGCGCTCTCTGGAATAAATATTGGCGCCAAAAGGGCGAATGCTAGCGGTAGACTAGATACCAGAGCTAGAGTTTTCCAATGTCCGCAGGCCAGTGCTATGAAAGGAAACGCAGTCGTAAACAAGGCGAAAAATATAGCAAAGGTCACATTCGAAAGCACACTTCTATATTTAGGTGCCATGTACTCGAGAGCTATAACTAATGCCATAACCAAGCAGTTGTCGAAACTCATACCCATTATAAATTGACATATTGAAAACTGAGCGAAGTTCGTAGAAAATGTGCTGAAAAATCCTCCTATACATCCAAGTAAGTTGCAAATAACTAATGATGTTACTCTTCCAAACCGGTCTGCAATCCATCCGATTATAATCCCCCCAATTACAGAACCAACGTAGAACATCGTCTGGGCTGAAGCTGGGTAGCTGTCCTTATCACAGACCCATCCAAGATCTGTTGAAATGGTTGAATAAGGGAACTCCGTCCTATTATACTCCCAGCCATTCGGACACGGCACTTTTTTCCAAGTATCATTTAGTTTTGTGTCCCCTGTTCGTAACACTTCAGTCCAATTTGCGTCATAGGCGTGACATTGAGAATATCCGAATTTAGCAGTTTCATCTTGGGGGATGGCCAGGTTTCTTCTAGCTATATCAGTCAAATTCTCAAGTTCTGGGATCCAGCACCAGTGGTTTTGCGGCACTGCGGTTGTGAATATTGGCAAGAAATACACATTGACTTCAAAGTAGTAGAAGGGAAAAGTCGCGAAGAGTAGAAACACCTGGTATCTTCCCAATTCACCAGCAGATGACAAGAGTGTATCATAGTCAACACCTTCTTCAACCACGTTTCTGTTTCCAAATTCACTATTTATTATATCTTCGGTCATTTGCAAAACGTTTGTTCTTCCTTTGTTTCAAGAAGCACTTTCTTTGGTACTTAATTAAAATAGTACGACTATTTATTTTGTTTGTTTGGTAATGTATTGATTTTTATTAGGGACGTAACGTAATATATGGAAGAGGCCGTACATTGATGTGTTGTCTACCTCAGAACATTAAATGGTATAAGGCTGTAGACATTTGAATGAATGTGATTCTTGCAATTCGCTACAGCATCTCAGCCGAGGCATAGTAACGAAGCCTGTCGAATTGACTTCAATGTGATTTTTAAGACTTGTCATGTGTGGTTATATTTATAACAAATAGTACGCAAGTAGATGCATAGATGTTGGATACAATGTGAAATATGAAAGTCTGATGTCCACACACGTAGCCCACTGGGCAACCCATACGTAGGGATAGTACCTACACATTACAGTCCGTCCTCCGTCAGGTCCACTGGCTTTGCTGATATTTAAATTGCGTAACGTTTTGCGAACCTCAATCTGGTGTATACGAATATTCAACACGCATAATAATATTCAGTACGCGTCCCACATTTACTAGGAGTTGAAGGTGCCACGATATCTGCATCTAACCGGTAAGATGCTGCAAATAAAAATAAATTAAAACCAAAATACTCGTGTACATAGTTTTTGACGTGCCTTATTTAAACCGAAACAAATGCTTTGTGATATTATTCTTTTGAGTGGGTAGATTAGATATGAAGACACAGAAACTAGAATGTAATAGCACATTACAAGCAAAAGAGACATTGATGGACGAACGTGTAAATGTGGGTCAAGGCGAAGCCGAGGCACATATACGTAGGTCCATCAATGCCTAGTTGTGGCCAAGACTTGTATAGTTTTTTTCTCAAGTAATGCGCGGAAATTAAAACTAAGTTGTTACATATAAAATTTTTGAAATTTAAAGTGGATTTTCCAGAGATTATGTTGGTTTAGGATAATTCTAAAAAGGTCAAAGTTTGTTGTAATCTCTTCAGTGTGATTCTGTATTTCAAAGCTTTGATGGAAGGTCGATGGTCGAGGTTAGAATCAATTACTTTTCAAAATCTATGACGAACAACAATAATAATTTATCCTGCGTTAAGTGTTCATTTGTTTTTGGCAACAGCTTTCTATTTGAAAACCAGTTCTTATATTTAAATAAACCTTTGATAAGTTACCTCCTTGGTTGCCATTTGGAGTAGAAGATTATTTTCATTTTTAAATTACACGACAGATATGAGTTTAGTATGTAGGTAATTTATTTGGCCGCTAAACCACGACAGATAGGTATGGATTTTCATACATCTTTTGCCGGCCGCGACTCGCATGTATTTGGCCAGCACAGCAATTTCGATTTATCTCGAAAATAGTTATCAAAATAATTTACAAATTTCCAAGCATGTTTGAGAAAATAAGTTAATACGATATCTAGGTTCAATAGCAAGGAAACAAATAATCTAATATATAACAAATGAACCCATATTTTTCCTGGTCACGTTATAACTTGAGAACGGCTTTACCGATTACGCTACTTATTTTTTGTTATATTAATTATTGTCGGGAGAAGGTTCTTATGAAAGAAAAACCAAGAAAAGATAGGAGATTAGGGCAAAGCCGAAGGCCGAGCCTACTACGCGAACGAAGTCGCGGGCAGCCGCTAGTAATATATATACTAGCTGACACGCCAGCGGCTTCGCCTTACAGTCGTCGGCTTACAGTTTTTTAACTATCCCACGGGAACTCTTTAATTTACCGGGATTAAATGTATCGCATATGTTGAACAGGGATATAAGCTACCACCATACAAGTTTTCGTTTAAATCGGTCCAGTGGTTTCGGAGATTATCCCGTACAAACAGACAGACGAACAGAGAAACAAAAATGAAAAACAAAATCTAAATTCCATCGATTTCACTTCTTACTCGTACATCACCCTGACTCGGTTTTTAAAATTTTTTCAATGTATAGAAATTCGACCTTTACAGTTTTATTATATGTAGTGATAGTGATATATATAATAATGAACCCCTATTTTTCCTGGTCACGCTATATCTTGAAAACGGATGGAACAGACTCGCTAATTCTTTTTTTACTCGTGTTAATTATTGTAAGAAGAAGGCTCTTATGAAAGACTAGCTGACCCGCCAGCGGCTTCTAATCGCCGGAGCCGGCGGCTCACCGGCGGCGGTTAATTATAGTTTTTAACAATCCCACCGGTACTCATTAATTTTCCGGGATCAAAAGGATCCTATCTGTTGACCAGGGATATAAGCTACCACCACACAACATTTCATTTAAATCTGTCCAGGCGTGATTAGCCCGTACAAACGACAGACAAACATACAAAAAGAGAAACAAAAAAATTTTAAAAGAATCCAAATCATTTTGATTGGTTTTTAGCATATTTTCATTGTACAGAAGTTCGACCTCTACAGTGTTATTATACACAGAAGATAAACCAAGAAAAAACGATGGCAAGGCGCGCACGAAGTCACGGGCAGTCGCTATATTAAAGTCGTTATATAATGAAATATATAATAATAATATTTGGGGGAGGAGTCAGTGTTGGTCTCGGTGGGGTGGAGTTCTTGCCAGGGAACCCACTTCTAAAAAAAGCTGAGAAATGCCAATTGCGCACGTTTAGGTGGAGCTAGACTACAGGCGCGCACTGACCAGTCCTATTCACGCCACGTCCCCGCCATTACTAGTGTGCCGCCGCTATCTAGTAATGGACCCACTACCATCTGTGGGTCGTCCCCTCTGGACAATGTCAATATCCGAATGGAGCTCCCATTTTACACCTCCGGACTAAGACAGCTAATGTGAAGGGCGAAAGCGAATCCTCGGCGCTTTAACCGAGCTTCTGGCTAGGGGAAATAACCCTTAATGAAAAATTAAACAACCATGGAAGCAAAACAAAAAGGAGGGTACCGGTGAACCGGAGAATCCCTCCCTGAGCTTAGCTCAGGCTGCCCCTCGTACTCTGTGGGGGGGCAAAGTTTTGCCACAAGTGGATCCCACTTATGAAGGACGAACTCTGATATTGGAGTCAAAATTGGTTCAGCAAACGTTCCACAGAAGCATGTTTTATACACGACCACGCAGCAACTCTATGTCTAACATGCCGCCATCAAACCATCCCACAAAATCAGTCCCTAGTATTGACTCTGAACAAGAGAAAATGGACTGTACTCCAAAGCTGACACAACAATCAGAAGCAAATCATCCTGGTACTCTAACCAAAAAGACAAATTGGCAGAAGTTTCCGATGATACAAACCAACAAACGCAAAAGAATGTCAGATTCACCACCAAAAACAATAGCAATGACAAGCAATAGTTTCTCGATCTTGCCTACCGATTCATCAGGGGATATAGAAAAACAAGGCAAGCCAAGTAAACCACTACCACTAATCCTCTATGGAATAGAAGATGTGAATAAGCTCACAGAAGCAATAGAAACGGTGTTGGAAAAGAAAGAATATACTCTCAAACTAATTACAAAGAACCAGCTTCGAGTCAATTGCACTACAGTAGATGCTTATAAAAAATTGATGAGCACTGTCAGAGAAATGGGACTTATAGGACATACCTTTACAAGGAAGGAGGAGCGATGTTATAGAATAGTCATTAGAAATCTTCATCACTCTACACCCCCTGACGCCATAATTGAGGAAATAGAAAAAACAGGCAATAAAGTGCGAGGCGAAATAATCAACGCCAGGGTGGGATTGGAAAAAAAGCCAACATCTACATTCTTTGTAAACCTTGAGCGAAGCCTTGATAACAATGCAGTAAAAAACATTAAATATATATATACAATACGGCAGTCATTATAGAGGACCCCAAGAAAAGAAACACCATCGTCCAGTGCACTAAATGCCAACAATATGGATACTCCAAAAACAACTGCATGAGACCGGACCGATGTGTTAAATGCGCTGGACAACACAAAACAACTGATTGTTCGAAGAAAGATCGCAGCACTCCTGCAAAATGTGCTCTGTGTTTAGGAAAACACCCAGCTAACTATAAGGGTTGCATAGTTTATCAGGAAATTCTAAATAGGAAAAATAAACGTAACACTTATTATCACAACAACACCCAACCGGCTTTTCCTACTCTAGAACCAAAGCCAATCAGGCCAACTACCGTACAAAAATATTTGCAAAAACAAGAAACACCGCTTGAGGACACGAAAACTAAAGCGAAAGTACCTAATACAGAAGTGAAAGAAAAAAATACCTGCAACTCAAGAAACTTCCACAAACAACATAAGGAGCCAATCACAGTAGACTTATTATCCACTGGGCAATCGCCCAGAAGACAACTTAGTTACTCTGAGGTTACTGGTACACAAAGGTACCGAAGACCTGATAGACAAGAGTATGCAAGAACAAAACCAGAGCAAAGTCAAGATCACTACAAAACAGGAGTATCCTTTGAACCCCATAGACAGCAACCAACACATGAAGATTACTACTTCACGCCAACCCAAGTCATACAAGACTTAATGACCAAACAACTGTTAAAAATGGATATGCTATTTAACCAAATGAGCACACTAATGGGTCTCATTGTGTCTCTTGTCGAAAAGATGTCACAATGATTTATCACACCCTTAAAATAGCTACGTGGAACATAGACGGTTTGGCTCCAAATGTTTATGAAGTCGAAATGTTGTTAGATCTTCATAAACTAGATATACTTCTAATATCTTAAAGCCACTTCACAAGCAAGAGCTTAGTTAACATTCAAAATTACAATTACAATACACAACACCAATCATCCTGACGGAACGGCTCATGGTGGGTCAGCCGTAATTATAAGGTCATCAATAAAACATTGTGAACTAGCTCAATATCAAACTGAGCATATACAGGCGACGACAGTTGCGGTTGAAGGAAAAACGGGAACCTTTAGTGTGTCCGCAGTTTACTGCCCACCAAAACATAAAATAAAAGAAACACAATTGACACACTATTTCAGAACACTGGGCCCTAGATTTGTTGCTGAACATTCCTGAACGAACACAAAAATATATAATAGTGTTGAAGCAGCATTTTTGAGTTTGAGAGATTTATGAATAGCAATGTATTTTTGTATATAATGAGAAGATTTATAGGTGTACCTAATCCTTAACCCGACTGACTGACTGATTCATCAACAGAGAGCCCAAGTCTGAGGAAATAAACTACAAATTTTGGCAATTTTTTGTAATTTTCCACTAAGAGAAGCGATGAATGATGAAAGTGCAATCAGAAAAAAATTGTGTTTTCGGTTAAAATGTCATTAAGGTTTATTATTTGTAAGTAAGCTATTATTTGAAGTCGAATGCTAGGTACTCTTATTTAAAATAAAATATTTAGTAGATATTGGTGATGATTTCTAAGAATATCTGAATATGCTTTCCTTAAAAGCTAAACTACTTCTATGGATCTTCTATCGTATTGGGTTCCATTGTGAATATGTTCTATGAACTAACTATTAGCGGTGCAACACAGGTTTGATCGGCTTTATTCAGGTTTTACGAGTATAATATTATTATACAATAAGAAATGTCAATTAGCTGAGTTATAAATTGAAAACATTTATTTATTTATTTATAAATCGCGACTGCCCGTGACTTCGTTCGCGTAGTAGGTTCGGCCTTCGGCCTCGCCATAACTTCCCATCTTTTCTTATTTTTTTCTTTCGTAAGAACCTTCTCCTGACAAAAATTAACACAACCAAAAAAAAATTGCGAGGTTAATTTTTATATATAGAGATTCTCACTGTGGGCAAGATTGATTATTTTACGTACATTTTGTTTCTAGTATTCTTACAATAAAACACAATTCCATGACATTACAACTGCAAAAAGTAAACCGTACGATATTTTATATAACTAATTTTACTAACCTTATAATTAACAAATAATTTAAGTTTAAGCGCTGAAAATGCCGCCAGCAGGTTGCATAACTTTCTTGATCTACACGACAAACTCTGCTGTTAGTGCTGTATAAGTGCCATTTACAAGTAGATTATAATGTCATTTATATAATCCCATTCGGTAATATTCTAATTATGAAATGAAATATAGACTTTTATTTTGGCATATTTTATTTACATACTTCTTTAAGAAAATTAAAAAATTAAATTAAAGCATTATTATCTTAACCCTTCAAGAGTCGTTATATTATAACAATGAAATTTCTATTGTGTCTGGCCCTATGATGACCAACGACCTTTGATGGATTAACAAAACAATGCTTTAAACAAAGAGAATATAACGCTACGCTAGAAAACAGGGACGGACATTTTTAGTGTTGCCAAACCGTTTTATAAGTTCCTACTACTTAACACTTGTAGTTTAAAGTAGTGTAAAGTTTAAAGGTTAAATTATGTGATTATATTTTAATTTTGTATGTTAAAACAATTCCGTTACAAAATAAAACAGAGTAACACTTTCATAACCGCAAAATGCATAAAGACAAAACTAAATATGTGTACGTGATTTCAACAATATCTTCCAGTTTTTTGTGACTGGGATCATTGGTATAGATTCTTTATGTTACATTCAGATTGCAACGATTGCCATACATTTTTTTTAAACGTAGTTTCTGCCCACTGGATTTAAAACAATTTTTAAAGATCAATGTGTCCCGACCAAGGAGGTTTCAATTCAATTTAAGTACACATTATCTGTGGTGAGCGTGCTGCGCGCGCAACGCGCTGGGTCTGAGCCAATAGACCAATAACAGACTTTTTCCACTAATATTGGCAAAATTGTGGTTACGCCGCACAAGCCATACAAACAAGAAGAAGAAGAAGACTTTTCCATTTTAGCGCTATTTGGTACATACGAATTTGAGTAATATTTTGTTGGATAAAACTTTAGTAGCAAAAATGTCATGAGATTAAATAAAGTAGTGTATGCAACTGCATAAAAAACTACACTCATGTTTTAATACCCTCTATTATATGACAGTTGCATAATAGTAGATTATGATACTGTTGCATAATAATGGTTCTTATAACATGAGTGTGTTTTAAAAAAACGAGCCGTATATGTATAGGCGAGTTTTTTTATAGTATCACACGAGTGTTATAAGACCAAGTTATGTACAGTGTCATACACTACTTTATCTACTCTCATACTATAATACGTAAAACAATATTGCAAATAAAACGCTGAATATTCACATCCTCGGACGGGATTCGAACCCGCGTCTTCTGACTCTCCGTGTCAGACGCCATTGACCAACTAGGCCACCGAGAATCTGGTCCGAGCATCGAATGTTGTTATGTCAATGCGAAAGTTCAAGTATTTCTAAATAATGTTTCTTTCGGTTGGATGGTACTGTTAACTGTCCAATAGATGTTGCTCCGTCCCCGCAAGACGGTTAATCAAATAGAGAGTTAACATTCGATGCTCGGACCAGATTCTCGGTGGCTTAGTTGGTCAATGGCGTCCGACACGGAGAGTCAGAAGACGCGGGTTTGAATCCCGTCCGAGGATGTGAATTTTTCTCTCTATAAATTTCAATGTTTGAGATCGCTAAAGCAGGCGTTATTGCTTTGAAAAGTAATACTATAACTCATATATATATTACGGTAAATTAACTCAATATTAACAAAAAGAATATGTACATGGTTAACTGATAAACAACTAAAATACCTTTGTGAAGAGATATAATGTGCTTGGGGCTTCATTTAAGAACTTATTTATCTGCTCTGCTGTAAAAGTCTTGGATTTTTCCCTTTATATCCTTGTGAGTTTCGTTTCAAAAATGCAATCAGCTTGCTATACTCGTATTTAGTTATGTCAACTTCGTTGTAAATATTGAGTGTACTTTTAATCATGGAGTATTTAACCCACATACTTGACACTTTATATTGTTCAGATAACTCTTGAAAGTACGCTAACAACACATTTTCAGAAAATGATGTAGCATTTTTATTCATTTTCCATTTCATGAATTCGTGGTAACATTTATTATAGTTGCTCCTAGATTTCGCCGGCAACAGGTTCATGGTCATGTTTGACGCAGCTTCCAGAATGTCTGGTGGTGTACAATCACCACTACACCCTTTTTCCGACATGTTTTTAGACAAAAACCTATGTATTTTACAAACAAAACCAAACTTTGTTTAAATATTGAAAAGATTTTTTAAATGTCAAATGTTGTCTCCAAGGCGCAAACATCGATTGCGCATGCATGTTGCGTCGTCGCGGACTCGTTCATTGAAACCTTTTTTTTTTAAAGTAGAGGTTCAACCTTCTTGGTCCAGCTGGAGGTTGTATAGTTGTATCGTTATGATTAAAAAGTTATATTATGTTACAGGTGTCCATACAAGACCTGTATCGTAATTAAACTTTTTTTTGTTATTTTTGGCCTGTACGTAATGTTTGTCATAAGAATTTTGTTTTCAGTTTTATAATCTTTGTATTATAGTATCAGAGTAGATAAACTACTATTAATACACTACTTACGTGTAATTTAAAATAGTAGAACTCACACACACTTGAAATACTGAGTTTTTGATCAAGATGCTCTGTTTCGTCAGTGTGTTATGCCGTTCAAAGCTCTAACATAAATCGAGGAACTAAGCTTAATTGAGGACAAACGAATACAATGTATAGGACAACATACTAGTAACTTGGTTTAACATTGCATTTATTCATATACAATTGTTCACTTATACTAGTACAATATACCAAAGGTCTCACAAGAGGTGCTTACCTTAAATATCACAAGTTATCCGCACAACGGTCGGTGAACGAAAGGGCCACGATTTCACTCGACAAGCGCTTTTAAAGACTTCTATTCAGTAAACAAGATGGCGCCGTCGGACAGCGCCAACATGGCGCGCGCGGGAAATTGTTGATCGTGAGGCATTCGTTCAGCGACTTACAATTATGTTTGCACTAATTAGATACTAGTTAAAATCATTAACAAATAAAATATGAATTATCACGCATTATAAACGGTTGTTTTAAAAGGTATACATCAATGTCTAATAAAAAGTCAAAAGGCGTTACTTTTAAAAAGTTTACATAGTACATGATTTTCTAAGTCATTTTTAAATTTACCAGTTTGTAAATTCGAAACATGAATTATGATCATATTTAACAATATAAAACAATGGTTTGCCATGATTTGCCAATTATAAGCAAGTCAATTTACAGATCCTTACACTCGGCCGTCCTGATAACATGCATGTCCCCATGCATGTTTCTGTTGAAAACCTTAAACTCGGCAAATCAGACGATACAAATTTAAAAGTAACAATAATATCGCTGCAATCAATATGGGAGCCATAACCTAATTCAATTTAAATTATAGCATAGATAATTCTCAAGCTAGAAGGCTCATCACTAGTTTTCGTGTTATACTGCCAGGTCATGAACCAATCAATTCTCATGCCTGACCCTTTAAGTTGGTATCTGCCACTGAATGCAGTCTCTTTGAATTCAATAGTTGTATCAGGTCAGTGTCCACCGGACTCGTCCTCTTTTTTGATGTCCTGACGAAACCAGGTCAATCAACCGAACTAATCAATTCTCGGTCCTGGTATCCGCCAGTCATCTCATCTCTTTGAAATCAGTAGTTGGATCAGATCACAGTGCTACCCGAACTCGTCCTCGTTTTTAATGTCCTGACGAAACCAGGTCAATCAACCGAACCAATCAATTCTCGGTCCTGGTATCCGCCAGTCATCTCAGCGAGCCAGTCCGTAGCCACCGATCTGTAACAAAATAAACTTCCTGTAGTAAACATGTTTAGTCATTGTCATCACCTATATTATTTTAGTCATCTATATTATTTTAGTCATAATTTATATTATTTTAGTCATCAACTATATTATTTTAGTCATCATTTACATTTCATTTTCCTTGTTCTATAATAGGATGTTGTATAAATCCAAGGCATCAGTCGGTAAGAGGCAACAGTAGTATTTCATTTCTTTTTCATGCGCTCAAAGCCAGAGATCGGAGCTATTTTGTAGGTACCGATCATTACTTAATATATTAACCACTTTATATGGACCTTCATATGTTGGCAAAAGTTTAGTACTCTTGCAGTCACTTTGAAAAACTGCCTCATCATTTTTTTCCAAATCTCCCTTGTACATACTTGCTAGCTTACGCCCTTTGTCATAATATTCTTTTTGTTTTAGTTGTTCTCTGCTATTTCTATGCTTAACTTGTTAACTTCTAACGTATTGTTAATATTTCACATGTTTTGATAGCAGTATTTATAATTTCATTAAATGCAAGATTCCTTTTACTATTCATAACTGTGTCAAACATAACTTCAGCTAGGGTTCTGCATACAGTCTTTTGAAGGGTATTGTAAGGGTTGAGGCCCCATTGTATTTTCCCTAATTTATCATCTAAATCCCTGAAGGTCGGAGCAGTCAATATGTCCGAAATTGTTTGATTATACCGTTCTACCTGTCCATTTGATCTTGGGCTGGCTATAGCATTGAGTAAACGCTTAGTGTTTCTATCTAGACAACATTTCTTAAAAGAATGTGATGTCAAACTTCGTGAAGGAGTCTACTACCACCAGTATGCGAGTATGCCCCGCTTAAATTTCACAAAAACCCCAAGTGGTCAATGTGCCTCTACACATTGACCACATTGTTATGGTGTTTATTGTACAATGGTGTTTCTACCTTGGGATAGGATAGCTCTTTTTGCATAAAAATAGTCAATACAGGAACTAACGTATTTTTTTACAAAACGTGGCATTTTTGTAACCTTAGATGCTTCTCATATCCTACATGCCCGATGTACTCATGGTTTAGCCTGCATATCTGCCATCTTGTGCCTTTGGGTACCACCCACCGAACATTAGACCTATTTCCATCCAGATATTTTAATAACTTGTCCTGAATAACATAGGTTTCCCTAATACATTCCAGACCCGGCGAGGAGCCAATCTTCATTGCTTATAGACATTATAGCTTGATATTTTATTAACCTTTCAGTGTCCATGACCGGATTTTTGGATAGTGCATCCGCATGAGCCAATTTAGACCCAGCTCTGTATTCTATCGAACAGCTGAATTCTTGAAGCGTTAACCACCAACGCGCTATTCGAAGTATCGGATCACGCTTCAAATATGTTGACCGGTGGGCACTACAATCGGTGACAAGCTTAAAATCCTTTTAAGAAGACAAACTCTTAACATTAAAAGTGAGCACACTACTTCTAAGGTCAAGTGTGTAAGAGTGAAAATTCTTTCCTTCTGGAATCTTCTGCAGACTGTAATATGCCACTGGTTTAAAAGAATCAATACTAATTTGCGTGCGCTGCATCAGAAGTCCTTTGATACATATTCTGCTGGCGTCCGTATAAAGCTCTGTGACTGCTTTGTAATAATAAATGGCAGGAACTGGTCTATTCACTAACTTGTCTTGTAAGAGACTTTTAGGTTCGTCTTAGGGCGTTGCCCCATCCCCGCCAGACATCCTTCTTCAGCAGCTTGGTGAGATATGAAGCAATCTCGGCTAATTACTGAATAAATTTTATGAAGTAACCTAGCAGTCCTAAAAACTACCGGACTGCATGTACATTTTCGAGTCTCGGGAACTTTGATACGCTACGATTTTTGTTGAACCTGGTCTCATTCCGGATTAATTGATCTCATACTCTAAATAATCAATTTTATTCTGCAGAAAACTACTTTTGGATAAGTTTAGTTTTAGGTTTGGTTTGTCAAGAAGTTCTAGTACTGCTAGTATATTCAAAATTTCGTCTATATCTTTACCACAAATTAGGTTGTCAATATAAACGGTCCCTTTGTTGAAGTGTACCGGTCCTAACTCGCGATTCATCATGCGTTGGATCACAGCAGGCGCATTTGACAAACCAAGCGGGATGCGGTTGAATTCGTATTATCCGTCCGGCTGGTGCTTCTCAGTAATGGGTAAAGTGTAAGGTGATGTACCTAGCCTGCCCGGATAATCGATGAACTTCGTCTTCAATTACAGGCATGGGATACCGTTATTTTACAGCTGTAATGAAGTTAAGCATTTGATAGTATATGCAGAGCCGTGTTAGATTATGGGGCTGGCATAATTGGACGTAGACCAACAACTTCCGCTTGAAGCATTTCATCGGCCATAAGCCGTACTATATACCGTTCATTATATGACAATATATCATAGGCCAGGTACTGCTGAGTTCTATCTTTAGATCAGTGACATTAGTGCAGCTGACATCAATCAGTTCAAAGGCAAAGCAGTGTTCAAAACGTTTAAGCAAATTAATTTAGTTTTTTGACTTTTGTATACCGAGCTACCTATATGTGTAGCTGCTGCTCTTTCAGTTTGTTAAACCGAGATCGTCCTTTAGGTACCTCGGACTCCGGAAGTGCTGCGACTACTCTATTGACTAGCTCTATCCTTTCAACAACAAACAAAACTCTGAATCCGACATGGCATTGAACTTGGCGACACTGTCACAATGAGCCGTTTATAGCTTTATGTACACCACCTAGCACAACATACTGTTTATAAGGTATACCTATGATTTTGGTATTAATCATGATGTAATGCTTAACATACATTCAGTTGCTACCCTAAGGCTTGTAGTACCATGAAGGTACTGTGCTTTATTATCCTAACTCGGATAGGTGGTTTATCAGTGTCATCAGTACAGAGTAGGCATCTCACTATCGACATCTAGAAATTGTAATTTAGTTGAGTCTTTTACAAAAACTATATGTGGTTCTTCTGAATAGGATTGCAGCAGATCTACTACTATCTTACAAACGACTGTAGCCACCACACTGTCTATCGTTAAGCTAAGTGATACGGAACCTTGAGACTCCATCAATCAGATACCAAAACCTTTCATGGTTGAAGGGACATTATGATGAGATATACCTAGGCTCAAACTAAAGATTCCCTAATTAGTGTGACTTCTCTTCCCAAATCCACGAATGCTTCTATAGATGCGCCGTTAACCAATACATCTTTGTTAAATGTATCATTTGGATTTGAATTTGTTATGCACATTGTTTTGTGCTTTGTAGTAGCCTTCGTGGGTTTACCGCTTTGTGTTCAACTGTTTTCAATCTTATGTCCTATTAGAAGACGGCTATTGCACCTGAGTAGAGTTTTGGTGCATTTTTAGGAATGCATGACCTTTCTCCTTACAATCAAGCAATATGAACCCGATTGTCTAGTTTAACCTATTTGCTCGACTAATTGTTATACTATATGTATTGCCCTTGTTATTGGTTGATTAGTAGGATCTAAATTGCTTAGCAGAAACTGAAGCAGTTGGTTGTTTTGTCACTTATGAATGAGGCAGTCTACGGCACGTTTAATCGATATCTCGCATCTGCTGATGAATGCATATATTTCATAAAGTATTTTTAAAGATCTTATTGTATTTAATCTTACGTTTTAACTTATGCTCAAATAATTGGCCATAATTTTATTGTTGTCACAAGAGAATGCTCTTAAACTTTATCCTGCTACTCCGACCGCAAAAAGTAACGTGATCTGGTTTTGATATCATGTCATGGCCAGTCCTGTAGTTTTGCATGGCAAATTGAACTGTGGGTACAACATCCCAGCTATACACCGCTGCGCATTCATTGACTTAGTTACGAGTAAGTTGGGTTAAATTCAAGCAATAGATTTGAAATCTAATTTATTGCTATAATTAGCATTCGGTTCGGATGGTTAGACTGATGTACTACTTTTAAACCATTGTAACAGTTTATCAACAGCATTGAAAGAAAATAAAGGACTACGTGACCTTGTTCGTCATGGTGATCGTTATTTCGGATGCGCCCCTGCTGGGCAGCCTTCGCTGTCTCGGTCGGCGCCTGGGCGGCGCTCGGTATCTGGGCCGGCGCTCGTTGTCTCGGCCAGCACCCGGGCAGCGCACGTTGTCTCAGCCGGCGCTCCTTGTCTCGGCCAGCGCCTGGGCGGCGCTCGTTGTCTCGGCCAGCACCTGGGCGGCGCTCGTTGTCTCGGCTGGCGCCTCTGCTGGTCGGTGCCTGGGCACCTTGTGCTGGATTTCCTGTCTGCGTTCACGTTGGCGCAGACTGCGGCCGTCTCCTTAAACCTGGCGGGATCGTCGGCTTGGCTCACCGCCAGGCAAGATATGGCAATGCGGCATCATGTAGATATATATAACAAACAAAAAATACATAAAGTTATATCAGTTCAAATAAGAAACATGGTGATATCTCAGAAACGGTGCGCCAGAGCTCAAAAATAACCAAAATATTGATCCCCTTGAACCCCATCGCACAACATAAAGGTCCATATTTAAAAATGAAAATAATGAAATCAGGCCATATAATTAAAATCGCCAGGAAAAGTACAAAAGCACGCGGTCATAACCACTTCTGATTTATATGATAACATACTAATAACTTAGTTTAACATTGCATTTATTCATATACAATTGTTCATTTATACTAGTACAATATACCAAAGGTCTCACAAGAGGTGCTTACCTTAAATCTCACAAGTTATCCGCACAACGGTCGGTGAACGAAAGGGCCACGATTTCACTCGACAAGCGCTTTTAAAGACTTCTTTTCAGTAAACAAGATGGCGCCGTCGGACAGCGCCAACACGGCGCGCGCGGGAAATTGTTGATCGTGAGGTATTCGTTCAGCGACTTACAATTATGTTTGCACTAATTAGATAGGTACTAGTTAAAATCATTAACAAATAAAATATGAATTATCACGCATTATAAACGGTTGTTTTAAAAGGTATACATCAATGTCTAATAAAATGTCAAAAGGCGTTACTTTTAAAAAGTTTACATAGTACATGTTTTTCTAATAGTCATTTTTAAATTTACCAGTTTTTAAATCGAAACATGAATTATGATCATATTTAACAATATAAAACAATGGTTTGCCATGATTTGCCAATTATAAGCAAGTCAATTTACAGAACCTTACAAATGTAAACTTCATTAGTGTTCCGATAAACACTGTAGTTAAACTCTACACCTTGGTCTAAATGCCTAACAATAACACACTAAACTTTATCATGCCAAGTTAAATTTTTTCATGAACACTTAATTTACCTCATTAACTCTTAAGAATAACATGTTTGATGTGCGCTTAACAAAAGCGGATATAAGTTGGAACTCGGTATATTATAATTCCGTTTATATGAATAATTAAATTTGTAAACTAGATATTGCAATACAATATTTCAAAGTATAATATTTTGTATTGATCGCCGCTTAAGAGCTACATTACGTAGCGCGGGGTTTCAGGTACGATTCATGGACGAGGAAAATATTTGTGTGATGTTCAGAAATGTTTGTTTTAGGGTCTTACATGTTTGTGCGACACAGGAGATCTGGGAATGGGAATTAAAAAGTACTACATAGCGACTGAAACTTGCTTGGTAACCGTTCAAAAACTAATTTAGTTCGTTTAAGGTGTGACAAAAGATCTTATCGGTTTTTAATAAATTATCCAAAAATTGATGATTATTTTCGGCAGAGGGCCGCGCGCAGGGGTCACGCGGCAGTCGGCAGTCGCCTCCCGGACCCCCGTTTAAGAGTCTACTGTTCACTACCGCCCAGAACCAGATTCTGAAAGTCATTTACTCTGGGATGCGCCTTAAATGTTGGACGCCCAATCTATCGCTCCAATGAAGGCCCATACTTTCGTGAAAACTTAAAATTTTTTGTAACTTCGTAACCAGTAAATACCTCCCTACCGTGCGTTTTTTTTATCAGAAGAAATAATATTGTAGATACTAAACAACTCGTAAAGCTACTATCATAACAAAAGACATGTTTGCTCCCAAAAATGGTTTAATTTATTTTGAGAAATGGTATTAAGTTATTTTGAGAAATAACATTAGGAATTCCCTTCAATTACATTTCCAGTTGTAGATAAGCAGTTATTTCTATGGCGACCGATCTACTAATGTCAAAATCTTCCAATCCCTATGTAGAATCTTGCTTTTGATGATATGTTATCTTCACACTTTACGTTATTTCGAATATAAATTTGACATGTCTATACGTCTATAGTGTCTATCTATCACTAGGAGGGGAAACCGACGAAAGATTGATTATTGAAATCAGCCGTTAGTCTGTGATGACGAATACAAACAAGTACACTCCCAATTCCTGGTAGGTACTTTCTATATTAGGTATACGTACCTACCTACAACAGTGTGTAGATCCCGACCGTACCAAGAAACGTTCGGTTAGGGATAGGTTAAACTTCCGCGTAGGAAGATACAACTTTCAAAGGGAATTCAATTGCGAAGCATCGTGATCTTGTATTCAATTTGATTAGAATGGACAAGACGTGCCTTGATTTTGAGGAATCAAATGAATTTTTATCAGCGTTTCTATATACAAACAGACGTGGAGCCAAAGTTGTGGAAACAACACGAACAATGTTTATTTTATCGAGTAGGTATGTATATTTTCCTTTTGATAGATAAAATAACCAGGAATAAATAAAAGATTATTAGTTAATTAATTATTAATTAGTTAACTTGGTAATAATAAGGTAAGTGTTATGATTCTTCCTATAACCACATTCAATCTGCCACAAACAAGATATCTGTAGCTCTAACATGAATTGGAAACATAAATGTAAAATGAGTGACAACGTTTGTATGATAGTCTTTTTTATATAGATAGTTAATTTAAAATAAAAATATGATGTTTCTTTAATATATTAGACAGGGATTACTTAGGGGGAGGTGAAACATCGTATTGAAAATTCTTTGTTTTAAACTTCTTGGTGTGAATATTTGTATATAGATAGTTCATTTAAAATAAAACGTGAGGTTTCTTAATGTTTTTGAAAAACATGACTTAGGAGGGTGAAAAGGTTGTATGAAAAATTGTTTGTTTATGAATCATAGGTGTGAATTAATTTAAAATATAACGTGGTGTTCCTTCTGAATCTCCACAATACTATTCAATTTTACATTGTACTAGTAAACTCAATAATTGAACAGATCTGTTCCCGAGATCTTGTGGTTCGTTTTTGCATTATGTTGTAGGTAGATGTCTCGATTTTTAATCGGTAAAATTTATGAGACAAGGAGAGGTAGATGGAATGTAAAAAAATATAATACCTAATATTTCATGTTTAAAGTCGGCCTCTTGAGTTGATTGCGTGTAGCTTGTCAGAGTGCGAAGAATTATTTGACATAAGTTAATTGGATGAAACTAATGAAAATCAAAATGTTATCAGAAGGTTAGCTAAGTCTTATTTTTATTATTATAAAGTATTAACATATGCAATTTCACTATCTATTCTATAGAATTTCGGGTATTCTCGTAAAATTTTATATCATTCAAACATGAATTACAACGGATTTTTCCTAAAAATAATTGAATGCTAGAAAATCAATATGTTACTTTACAGAACATACAAATAGCGTAGGTCAGTAATGTAAAACATAGTTTATTCTGTTTATTACTCTTTACTTCACGTAAAACGAATTAGTTGTTTTGAAATAAATGGCATTTTTTTAAGTACATTGTTGCTAAATTACTGCGTTTTCCGCCATTTTGAACGTTGAGTATGAGAGTGAATGGAGTTTTAAATCTCTGAAAAGGTGGACACCTTTTCAGCTTTCAGCTTTAATACTTTTGACAGGGATGACTTGGGGGTGGGGGGGAAGAAAATGGGTTTGAAACTAGTACGGATTTTTTTATTTTTGAAGTTATAGGTGTGACAATTAGTATTTAGATATATCATTGAAATTAAAATATGGTTTGCCTTAATATATTTAATTTTGATAGACGTGATTTAAAGGTGTGAAATGGGGGATGAAACTTTGTATGAAATATCTTTGGTTTTTATAGTTGTGAAAATTTGTTTTTAGATATTGCATGTTATTGAAGCCAATTTATTAACTGAGGAGAAGCAGTCTTCGTGGCACGTGTACAATTGATCCAAAATTACCTTCCGTTTGTATTTAAGATGGCCTAATTAAAACATCCCAATTAAGGCATGTATCGCAATGACTAATAATAAGTTACGTGAACGAACTCGGTTTGCTGGAGTTGATTTGAACTTTTATTACAACATACCTATATTTTATATATATATCTCATTTCTCGTGGAACCATCGGGACTCAGCAAGGTCCATTTCCTGCGAGGTGGCTTCTGAAAGAAAGAGTTCACCATAAAGAGTCCCTCTTTCTCCAGGAAGTCGGCCAACCTCTGTCCCCTACGGTTCCGTTGTCCATAGCCAAATTGCCCCATTTTCAACTCATGCTCGCTTCTCTTACCCAACTTCGCGTTGAAGTCACCCATGACAACTAGAAAGTGCGTTTCAGAGGTATGTATGGCCCGACAAATGTCCTCATACATATCCTCCACCTCATCATCCGGGTGCGACTTCGTCGGTGCGTATACCTGAATGACCTTCAGCGAATATCATTTGGATACTCTGAGTATTAGGTATACGACCCTGTTGGAAACGCTATCGATCTTAACTATGTTGTTAGTAAGGGACTTGTGGACGAGAAACCCGACACCACCATGGGACTGTTGGTCGCCCTCCCGGTGGTAGAGTAGGTTACCTGATTCTAGGGTTATCGTGTCCTCACCCGCTCTACGGACTTCAGATAACCCCACGATGTCCCAGTGTAACCTACTCATTTCTTCTTCCAGCTCATATATCTTCTCGTCTGTCCTCATCGTGCGTATGTTGTGTGTCACCAGGGCCACTCGTAGTCATTGGGGGCGATAGCCGGGCGTCTGCCGGGGATTCTTAGCACCCCCTGCCCCACCGTTACTGGCTGGGGGCTTGGTTCTTTTTGTGTCCGTCATTGGGGGGGTTATGCCAATACTCGCCACGCTTGGCAGGCGGGTTGGCGAGTTGGCGAGTTTTGGGGCTTTATACTGGAAAGGTCTGCTGCCCACCTTCCGATTGTTATCCCTTAGCCGACTTCTACGGCACCCACGGGTACAGTTCGGGTATTATTCTAAGCCGGCACCTCACGGCACATGGTTCGGTTTAGGTTACGTCAATTCGAATTATGTGTTTCAAAGAAAACCTGAACACAACTCCCACAATTTGTGACCTGGTCTCAAGTAACGATCATAACGTGACTTTCAAGTCTCATAAAAGTTCTAGATTTATCCCCCAGTGGGCCTATAGATAAAACATCTTATGGTTAGTGTACTAAGTTTTATCCGGCTTGATAAATAAGCGTGCTTATCGAAATGTTCCTTTTCACAATCACACACAAAAATCACAATAATTTTCTGCTCATCCCACAAATATTTTCCCAGGCAGGACTAGAACCTGGGACCTCGCACTTTGTTAACATGGTCACTATTGGTTTAACTAACGGGTTTCTATGACGTTGAAAAAACGACAAACTTAAATATTACAAATGTACTAAATCGCCTTTTGTTATTACATATCTTTATTCAATTTCCTAAATTGTGATAACACATAACAAAACGCCAAACCTCTTGTAGTAAGTTGAGTAAAGTTTTTCTACGGCGAGTACAATAACGAACATCTTACACGAACAGCTTATACTCGTCCAATCATCTTAATTTATGACGAAGCATATATTTATTAAATTTCAAAAAATCAAGACATAACGATAACTATCAATTAATATAAGGCCAAACTCTATATCTCCTAGAGTAGAATGTTTCTACGGCGAGTATACAAACACACAGTACGTAAGCACCCACTAATACGGAGAGTGGGTAAACTATCTGGAGAAACTGTGTTTGCACGTGCGGCAGGGGCGTGCATTCGAATGTCTCCGTGGCTTCGAAGTGGCGCTGCACAAGCCGACTGAGTAAACCAGTTTCCTTTACGCGCAGGATGCTAGAAAAACAAATATTTATATCAGATCCTCCTCTTGTAGTTTGCCACCTCACCTTTGCCAGTTAATAAACCGTGAAAGAGTAGTGTGCAAACATGTATGGGCAAGTGTGATGCTTAGCACTTGGAGAGAGGATTTACTCGTTTAGTCACTGATTGTTCAAAACCTTGTAACCTCACTATTCATACCTAATATATAACCCTTTGCATTTTACTGTATACGTAATTTTAAAGCTGCATCTAAGGAGTGGCGTGAAATGTTTAAAAATTGTTGTTCTTTCCCTACTGCCCTAAAACATAATAATATACAATAATAGTCCACATTTTGATATTTTTTAAGTCCAACAAGATTACATACTTAAATCGTTAAAAATACTAGAGAAAAATAAAACAATACCACGATGGCAGATCAAAGTAAAGCTGTTAAGAAAAATAGAAGAATAATAAAAGAAAAGAAAGATTTGCTCAAAGCGATGGCACCATATTGCGATATATGTTTTTAAACTATCATGGTCACATACATTAGAAGTATTCAAATTATCAACGGGATATTTACCATGTATATTTTCTGTGAGTTTCCGAAATTTCGGCACTGTTGCAAGCGCCATGATCACGGATGAACTGACAGTTCATCCGTGATCATGTCATCAACTCACAGAAAATATACATGGTAATTATCCCGTTGATAATTTGAATACTTCTATATTGCGATGTTATAAATCAGCTTAAAACGATGGCTTTATCACCGACTTGATGACTTTGCACAGGCTTAGTTAAATATTAAAGAGCGATAGTTGATGACATGATCACGGATGAACTGACAGTTCATCCGTGATCATGTCATCAACTCACAGAAAATATACATGGTAATTATCCCGTTGATAATTTGAATACTTCTATATTGCGATGTTATAAATCAGCTTAAAACGATGGCTTTATCACCGACTTGATGACTTTGCACAGGCTTAGTTAAATATTAAAGAGCGATAGTTGATGACATGATCACGGATGAACTGACAGTTCATTCCGTGATCATGTCATCAACTCACAGAAAATATACATGGTAATTATCCCGTTGATAATTTGAATACTTCTATATTGCGATATTATAAATCAGCTTAAAACGATGGCTTTATCACCGACTTGATGACTTTGCACAGGCTTAGTTAAATATTAAAGAGCGATAGTTGATGACATGATCACGGATGAACTGACAGTTCATCCGTGATCATGTCATCAACTCACAGAAAATATACATGGTAATTATCCCGTTGATAATTTGAATACTTCCATATTAATATATTATAAATCAGCTTAAAACGATGGCTTTATCACCGACTTGATGACTTTGCACAGGCTTAGTTAAATATTAAAGAGCGATAGTTGATGACATGATCACGGATGAACTGACAGTTCATCCGTGATCATGTCATCAACTCACAGAAAATATACATGGTAATTATCCCGTTGATAATTTGAATACTTCTATATTGCGATATTATAAATCAGCTTAAAACGATGGCTTTATCACCGACTTGATGACTTTGCACAGGCTTAGTTAAATATTAAAGAGCGATAGTTGATGACATGATCACGGATGAACTGACAGTTCATCCGTGATCATGTCATCAACTCACAGAAAATATACATGGTAATTATCCCGTTGATAATTTGAATACTTCTATATTGCGATATTATAAATCAGCTTAAAACGATGGCTTTATCACCGACTTGATGACTTTGCACAGGCTTAGTTAAATATTAAAGAGAGATAGTTGTCGCGACTAGATCCATGCTAGAGACAAGGCCGATTTAGATATAAGCATCGCAGTTTATCGACGTGACAATTTTGTCGTGGATACATACTCCCACTGCTGAGCTACCAAGGAAGTTCCACTAACATTCCAAAATAAAGGCGTCATAAATGTTCTTCAGTTCTGCTCTTACTAAATCTTATATGAACAAAAGAAAAAACATGTGTAACATTAACTGGAATAATATGTCAAATAATTATTATAGTATATTCATAATATATAATAATTATTGCGGTATATTGTTACTCGATATTTACCTTCTAATGTTATCTATGTACGGAGAAGGCTGACAAAGTTTTTATACGATTAGGTTTGTATCTACTTCGAAAGGGTTTTGTATCACGTTTCAACCCAATCTAGATCGCTCCAACGAACCGAAACAAAAGTTATTCTCCAGCAAAGCCTAAATCATCCTCTAAGGGTAGATTTATTTTACAACCTTTGGAAATGTGACGAGAGATGAGACAATTTACGCTCAATGTCGAACGTCGTAAATTGATTCTTAGTTTGATGAAAACGGGTAAGATCTGTTACGGAACAAGTAGAAAACTACAATAACAATAAATGAAGCTAGCGTTAAACTCTACTAAAATAACATAGTAGCTGTCAGAGTTTTTTTTTTCGAAGGCAAGCGCCCCGTTTAAAGGCGCCTTTACACTGGGCGCTGGTGCAGCGGTAGCATTAAATAGAACGCTTGCGTAGCGCAAACGCCGAGTAAGCACGAAGCCTTTTCTTAAGCATTTAAAAGTCTGGTATCTCATAAAGACTATTTTTACGTTTACGTGGACTTCTACTTGACTGGTATGTCTAGTTGAGTTTAGTCCTGACAAAATGACTTGTTTCTGACCAAGTCACATGCATAGTAAAGTGCAGCCCTGTTCAAGTCACGCCTTAGTACATCGGTTGATTCGGTCCTGTTACATTTTACTTTTATTGTTTTACAAGGAATCCGAGAGCACATGACATTCACTTTTGTATGCTGCTTTTGGTACTCGCAACATATAGTTATTTTGTATTTTTGTAAGTACATACTGTTAATAAACCATTCACATATTTATCTTTATTTTAAACCTTACACCGAACATATTCAAGGATCAATGACGATATCATTGATCCTCAACTAAGTTAGTCTTTCTAATAAAGTTGTTATATTTCATTTGAGTAAAAGTAATATTACCTATAGGTACGAGTACCTCTTTTACCAATATTCTGATGACAATATTGACAGCTATATTATTCAATAAAATATAAAAAAAATGTTTATTTGGCCACGTTTTCATATTTTATAAAGGTCACCTTTAAAAATTACTTGTATAACCTTATGAAGCTGCAGGCCACAACCTTCTAATACCTAAATCATACTCATCTAGCCTAAAGCTTAGCGAAGCCTAATAAAGGAAACTTGCAGCAAGGAGAACAATTGGGTAAATTGGCTCACTTTAAGGGTTGTCCTTACGTTTCCGGGTGAGAAACCTGAGCGGAAAACTAAACGACTTTCCAATTTCATTCTATTTTGTACAAACGGTTGGCGTAGTTGGTAACAAACCTGCCTGCTGAGCCGCTGGCTTAAACTTAGCTATGTCATTATTTTGTTATAAAAACTAACGTGGTTTTCAATCATTATTAATTAAAAATACGGGATTACTCACGTAATATTTATCGGATAGGTCCGACTATAGTTTCGACCACATTCGGTGGCCTTTTTCAAGGAGTGTTCGGGACGCCCGCGTCGATGACGTCTCGCTTAGCACTCTCAGTGCTTAGCTATGTCATATTTAAATGTAAACTAGATACTACCTAACTTTAAGCTCCTCCATGTAAGGAAAAGTCTTGGACACGAACAAATATTTCTTGATTCTTGAAACAACGTCGATCTGCTCTAAGTTACATACTTCGTCGCTGTTGAAAACTGAAAACAAAAATAGAACATGCTAAGTGAAAATGTATTATTTTGAAATTAATAACTGAGAGAGTTATTCACATTACATTTTACAAATGTTTATATTTGTATATACATTTTATAAATGTTCGTAATAGTATTAGTAAAGTAAAGGAATAAGATAAGGAATTGTCGCCGTAACTTGGTCAATTTGGGAAAACAGAGTGTTTATTTTTCTGTGAATAACATCTGTAGGGCCACCTACAGTCTTTTGTTCTATTGATCAAAACAAAGGGTATTAAAACGGAAGCTGACGAAGAACTTATAGGACTAGGTTGAAAGAGATTCTAGAATCTTAACTTACAATACATTAAATATTCCGTACAATAGAAACGATGCGATTTCATCGCACGACAACTCAAACAATAAAACATCGTAAGTTTGATGGTGAGTTCGAGTGAGTAAAGCTCATCGCACGAGCACAGGAAGCATCGTGCGCTCATTAGCCAATTAGGAACACGCCTAATATTTATTTTACTTAGATTATAGACTAAGCTATAAGTATTTATTGTCACCGTACGAACATAATTAGTATTTGGTTAAGTCATAGAGCAATCGTTGTTAGCTGCTCTACAGTGGCATTGTGAAATTGAATTATTATTGAAAACTTTTTTAACTAAATGTTGCTATTTTGAAAACAAAAATAATTAAACTTAATAACGTTTATAATATGCGTCTGTGCGGCCGTATAGGGGCGTTGTCAGGTAATTTTTATAATAAAATAAAACTGTAATAGCATGGTTGTTGATGTACAAGGGCATTATTAATAATACTAAGTAATACATTAGTGATAAAACATTTTCAGAGAAAAATACTTCTCTGTGTCATGACAGTGCTAGACTATTTCTAACCAGGAGGCCTATTCTCAAAAACGAACTACGAAGTTTCGTTTGACCGAATTCGCTTTTTCTACGGTGAATGAATAAACGAACAAAAAAAATACGTTTTTAAAACATAGAGATAGTTGATATATTTTATGTTAAAGTTGTGTTGATGTATGAAATATTAACATTGTAATATTGTGTTATTTATTAAAAAAAGGTAGTTGCGTAAAAAAGTTAATAATATACGACAACATCCACCAACTAAACTATTTTCATTGCACCAACGTACCTGTTCGAATGTACGGAGCAATAGTATCATAGTCTGACAGCAAAGCAGTTTTGGTAGTCTTCACACTTCGCAGACCTTCCTCTATCGACACAGATCTTAGCTTTAATAGCTTTTGATACGGAGCGCTCAAATTGACACCACTGTAGATACTGACAATCTGGGAGGAAAAGAAAAGATATTAACTAAAATTGTAAAAAAATAAGAAAGGAGTCTAAAAACTCTCTCTAAAATTGCAATGTTTGGTCTCGCTAAGCAGGTGTTAGTGCTTTAAAAATGATATAACGCTGGCTTAATTTTCAAACTTCGTATTTTAATTTGATCATATTTTACAGCAGGAAGGAAAAACTGTTTAATTAAATAGCTTACAATGAAAATAGTGGACTCATAAGAACAACAAACACAAGCAACATTAATATTTTAATACAAAAAAACTGTTTGTCTATGTTTTTATTGTTAGTTATTTGATTAAACAGATTTTTCTTCCTCCTGTACAATTTTACTAAATGGAGATACGAAGTTTGAAAAAATAACCCAGTGATAAGTATATTAATAACTTACATTATTGTTCAAAATCGGTTTGACGTTCTCCAGTATAACGGGATCGATATCACTGGACAGGAGTTGTTCCAGAGTAATCCCGTTGTTCTTGTCGTTAACTAGATGAGAGAGCAGATTGGAAGTGTAGTACGTGTATACGATGTAAGCGAATATGAAGAACACGAAATATGCCGTGCGTCTGGACAGAAGGCGCGCTTCTATTGGAGGTACTGAAAATGGAGATGCCGTTATAGCTAGTATTTTACATTATTTATAACAGTTTTTAGGTTTACCAAAAGGCGAGACTAGCAAAATGCTCGCCTGTTAAGCATCAAGTCTGCCCAAAATAAATGTAAAATTAAGACCGCCGATTGAGTAAAGCTGCTCGGTTTAATCTGATAGTAAACATATATTAAAAGACACGTCTACATATTTATATATCTACTTAAGTTTCTCATGTTTTAATAGTACCTTACATTGGATTATCTGAAATTAAGTTAGTCTACAGCTAGGCGTAAACGATTTATTGCTGACATCCTTCCTGAACAACACCCACTAATTTCGTAGCAAACACGAACGATTTAATCAAGAAATTCGTAAGAACTTGACTTTGAGGTAAATTAGATAGAGTATCTACTATTCTACCTAATACTGCTCGGCTGTAAGTGATTCACGGAAAACATAAGGGATTTGAAGTGATGATAGCACACATTGATGGTATAAGACGCAGATCAGGCTGTCGGTATTAACATGGGACTGGCCTGTTGGTGCAGTTGGCAGTTCCCTGCGTTCTGAGCTGTTGGCTTCCGATTCGATCGACTGGCAATCGTTTGTGTGCATGAACGAGTCTATTTGATCTTGATTATTTTCTCTGTTTTACGCTTATTGCACATAAGCGTAAAACAGCGAAAATAACACTTTGAGAACATCTACCGCATCGCGGGTGATGGGCTGCTTTACCACGGCCGTGGTGCCGTAGGATGCCAAATGTATATTACGTAGATGAAAGCATTTTCTTAAATCTAATAAAATCGTAGACATGATCTCTTCGAAGGAACGAATCCTCCAATTCAGTGTTTAGCACTGTTGGACATTCAGAATGAAGCGAAATGAGTGTCTTAGTACTGAGCTGGCTTTACTTAAATTATTCGCATTGAGATTGAGATGATTATTGAGTATTATGCAATAACCTCGGTACGCTATGACTCACTGCTGGCACACTATGATGGCTTCGAGCTAAGCTTACCTACGCTATCGGCCTTCAAGATTGGTCATCGTTGCAGCAATCATCAGGTCTGGACCTACGCTGCGTTGCGTTTTCGGCCAACATCATCGCTGCCAGGAACGCAGTTATTTTATAATAACTGCGTTCCTGGCAATTCGCGGTACCTACTCGTATATAGGTACCGTGACAGTAATGTGGGTGAAATTAAAACTTTCGAAAAGCGCACGTATACACGGCGGATAGAGGCATTTTGTACGTGATATTAGCGTGCCAAGTTGACGAACGTCAAACTGTCATTAGGTCAAGTATTCTATACGGTGAGTTCTTGTCACGTATATTTACGGTTCGACAAGCAGGCGAAATTACCAGAGAAAATAAAAACTTAACAGTCCTTGTCAATTCAAACAAATTCTCCGTATCGCTGTACGGCACGCAAAATGTCTCCTATAAACGTCAAAAACAGATACCTCAGTCGCAGTTATTCAGGGAATCACAGAGTTCGTGAACAAAGCGAAAGTGGAACAAAGGATGCCTCGGTTTTGTGTTCTCTCCGATTGATGCTCGGTGCAGATAGACGTTCTGCATTCTTAGTGTTTCCGAATGAGGATTTATATTAGCAGTAGTTTGCACCGAGACGTCCTTGCGATGTACCGAATTTTCGACACTTTGAAGTATGTAGGTAATTGATCTTTGAAGTTTAAATATCTGGGACACACTGCAAATGTTTCGGGCAGACGTGTTTTAATCTTCTATGCACATAGTCTATACCTAGGCGCGTACGAACCAGTGCCAGATTACTAGGTTCTGAGCATATAGTTATGCGTTATAGTGTATGCTAAATTTACAGCGATTAGTGTGTTTGAATTTTTTTAAATAGAGTCATAGCATCTATTATATTCTAACAAATTCTAGCATTTTTACAGCTTGGACAAATTTATTTATTTATTAGGCTTCTGAAGGGTTACATCACATTTTATACTAGGATACATGTAAAGTATATAGATATATTTAAGAGAAACACCGCATGCACTATTAATAACATTAAAAAAGGAGTAGGTAACCGAGATATATATAACATGCAAATATTAATAACTTAGTAGTCATTACATAATTAGAAGATATACGTTATTTATAGATATAAGTAATTTAAGTAGAACAGTCAGAGTGAGTTGTTAATCGTAACGGTCCTAAGTGAGTTTAATTTAACCACACACGTTGCAGTTCCTGGAAAAGTAGGTTGATTTCTCCGAAATCTTTTGTATTATTGGCCAAATATGGCGAATCGCGAGTCAAAAGGTTAATGTTAAATTCTAGCAGAGAATCCACAAAAATGTCCATCGAGTTGCTGTAATCATTTATAAGCCTACACATTCGGGGCACCGGTGAAATGGCACCTAACACAGTCCTGTGAAAGGGGGGGGGGGGGGAAATAGAGTCAGAGGCTTTCGAGGATATCTAAAAGGTATTCTAAGCTTAAAACGAGAAAGCAGATCGGGGCAGTATATCGCATTACTAAATATTTTATGTAAGGTTATCAAATCTATCTTGTCACGGCGCTCTGACAATATTTGCAAATTGAATTGAAGCATTATCTGCGAAAAGGAACGTCAATCGAGCAGCTTTACGTGGTCCGATGCAAATATCGAGGACATTTTCATTGAAATAACATTCATACTTGCATTGGATTTAAAATTAGTACTGTTACGTCCATCATGTCAGCCTACAATGCAACGTGAAGGGAACTGACTTCTTAAAAGGTGGTTTATGTTCGTGTGTATGTATTTTTTTTGTATGGTGGCCGATTTCTCCCCAATTTGTTGATCGATTCTCAAAATTATGTTTTTGTTGGATAGAGTTTACTTACGAGGTGGTCTCATTTAAATTTAATTAAATTCGGTCAAGCAGTTTTTGAGTTACACTCCAAAAACTGAATAATGAAACGCCTATTTAAATGATATCATCATTGACGGTGGATGACAATCGATCCCGTAAGTAGAAAGGGTCACTAATATAGTGGAATTTTTTTACCAAATAAAGAAACCGACTTCAATACCAAAAAGTGTGAACCATGCGCACAATATTGTGATAAAAGATCCTACTTTTAAACTATCATGGTACCAACGTCAACAAGTTATTTCATACTTATTGGTATTGATGTCAGTTCCGTTTTTTGGTAAACATTTTTTTATTTTAGAATTTGTGACAGCATAACTGTTTTAAATACATAATGATAAAAAAACTATGAAATAAAGATGAAAATATAGTTTTGTTCAAAATTGTTTTATATGTACCTATATAGCACGGATAGTGACTAGTACCAAATATAGGCGGATTAGGACGGAAGCCCACGATTTTTGTTTCTTTCTATTCAGGAACAATACAATGATTAAAAAATAAATATGAATTTCACTAGTTACAGTTGCAGCTTTGTTAGAAGCTACAAAGTGTTGTGAAATTGCAATATTAATCTATTAAAAGAATCAGAAAGAAATTATCGTAATTCTCCGATTCCTAGGCTATGCCGAGCCTTTAACGATTGCTGTGGTGCAGGATCTTTAGACATGTTTGCAATCAAACTTCATCAGTTGCGTGGGCATTTGCTCACAACACTTTCTAACTGAATTTCAAATTGTCACTATATATAATACTCACTGTCATTGCATACATATTTACTGCTAATAATGATAAGTTTTGTTAGTTTTTTCAATAGAAGCCGTGTGTACATTTAATTGGGTGTGCATTTAGCATGTATGTACATACTGTAACTTAGTTATAAGTAGGTATTGTATGATAATTTAATTATAAGAAACAACGTAACACTTGTTGGTATGCCTAAATAAAAAAAAAAAAGAACTTGATGGGAGGTTAACAATAGATCTCGGAATTCCATAGATTAAACCGATTTGAAATAGAGCCATACGCTATTCTATATAAGGAAACAATTCTTCATAAGAAAACTATTGTTCTTTTCCAAACCGTCAATGAAAAATTGATCTAGTGCGGACAGTTTGGGGCGACTCTTACCTGTACAAAGCTACAGTTTATGCGTGTTGCAAAGGTCATAGATTCCGTATGCCTTATTGAAATACTTAATGACTTCCGAACTTGTAGCGTATTGCTTCCACATTCTCTATAGCACAGGACTCCGTTTCTAGAAATTCTATAGGTAAGTGGCCCAAACATGACGCAGTACAACCAAGTGTTCCTCTAGCATCTACAAGACATCGATCTCGATCGATATTGATGTACTATTATGGTAAAGGTAAAGATACTTCCCATATTATCCCAAACTATTTTCCTGCCTATTCTACCTATCAGTATAAGTTCAGTCATTTAATTAATAAAAACTTACTGTGCTGACAATAAGCACCAACCACCATCAGTAGCTCATACCCGTAGCTGCACTCCCACGTTCTACCACTTTTTTTGATTTTATTCTCCCATCTTTTCAGCAGGTAAAAGAATATGCTGCAGAAGAGAGCCATGCCATAAAGGAAGTTCCATACTCGTCTTGTGAAAGGTTTGCTGTAGAAATCCATGTATGAGAAAACGGGGCTGATTGTAAAGCCAAAGCTGAAAATTGAATTTACTATTACTTATCTGTTCACACGTAGGTACGAGTACATATTAATAACACATTTTTGTACACACAAATTAATAAATTGCTCTTAGTTATATCTTCGATAGCGTGATATCCACAATCAAAAAGCTGCCCCGACATCTATCCAATACTACTGATAAATATTTATATAATGTCTTTTAATTTTTTATTGCTCTAAAAACTATACGGCACTAAGCAGACTTACGTGCGTACGTTTATCTTATGATGGAACCTTGAGTGTTGCACCTAACTTATACATACATTTCATAATTTTCTGCTATTTTATTAGTTCAATTCTAAAGTGAGTAATCGTTGACGTATTTAGCACAAACTGTCATTTATCTAGTTCAATAGTGGCGCAGATAACTCATAGTTTGTACTGAATGCATAAACGATGCGATAATGTTAAACTTAAGCAGATGTTCGTGCTCGGCCCACTGGTGACGGAATCTAATGCAAGTTTTTCTTGGCAAAGGTACCAACTGCAGAGCCAGATGTATTGAATCGAAATTGTAGTGTGCAAGCACTGCGTCAGGTTTGACTCCACTGTAGCAAATAAAGTTACTACTAGAGATAACAAACGCTTAAGGCAATGCCTAGCAGGACTTTGAAGATCTGAGTTGTACCTCAAACGTCATGAGCCTGCGACATAGATACCTTCAGACGATTGACTTACTTGGCCAGTAACTTATTTCCATAAAATACACGTATCTACTATCACCATCATGCCAATTACTTGGCCCATCCAGCATTAGAACATTGAAGAAAACTTACTTCCAATCAAATATAGAAACAATAGGAATCGCCAGCTCCAACACATCGACTCGCAAGCTCATAGGCCTCAAATAAAAATCAACCTCACTGGAGTTGAGGTACATTTTAATTTCAGTGGTGACATCTCTTGTTGGGTTCATTTGTTGGTACACGAAGGTTACGCTGAAGAAAAGTTGAGTTTTTAAACATTTTTCTCAAGGAGTGTTCATACTAGAATGGACTATGAACTACTTACATACCAAGAAAACCCTCAACTCATATTTTTAGAGTTGTTTCCCGGTCATGGGAAATTTATTTAAATTTTCCATGTCCGGGAAACAACAGCTCTAAAAATAAAAGTATTCTCTCAATCTCAGTCGAAATTCGTGAATTAAATCTTATCGAAATTAAACTATTATGAACGTGTGTTCAAATTTTAAACCTACGGACAAAAAGTTGGAAGTTCTATGTTTCACTGTTTTTTATGTATGTGATTTCTCTGTTACTGTACTGTTAACCGATTTCAATAAATTTTCTTTAGAATACATTTACAATTTAGTCCCATTGTCACCAAATCAGGGAAAGCTAGGGCAACCCTAATTTCTAAAACTGTTCATATATATTTGCTTCTGATGTGGATGAGCTGAACAATAGAAATTTCATTGTTATAATGACATCGACCCTTGAGGGGTTTAAAAAGAATGACAGTCGATTTTTCTAGTTTTAGAATTTGTACCTACTTGTTTTATCCCAAAGTTCAGTTCATTTACTGTTCTTGGGTAGACTGCGTGAGTCGTCTTGTCTGAACACGGAGTAGTTTAGGTTTAAGGGAAGCACAATCGATATAGTCTTAGAAATCATTAACAATGTCAACAAAATAATTTATTTTTAATATGAGTTGTATTCAATTTAAAATAAAACCTCTACCTTTATGACGCCTACTTAGTGACACTTATAAAAATTCTTCGAATGTTTAGGAATAAAAAAAATATGAAACCGCGGGCCACAGCTAGTGGTGCCTGACAATTAAAAGTTCTAGTAAACAATATGAATTATCCACTTACTTGAAGTTATACACCTCTTGTATAAGCTGTAGAATGGCGCATCCCAGCATTGTCTGTTTCCATAGTGCATTTTGGTGGTACAAAACACTACCGTTATTGACAGTATCGCAGGAGAATAGGGATGCCACCTTCCAAGTCGTATTGGTCTCCATTAAGGATATATCCTATGAACTAACTAGATAAACAACACAAGGGTAGATTTGAATGCACGTAATATATTATCGCTGCCCACTTTATTTTACACCTACTTTATTTTGTATATAATATATTCTATAATCAATTATACCTAACAATCAAAGTAAAACACATGTTCTAAAATTCTAAATGTTTATATTACTGAGATCTATTTTTTTTTAATATGTTATCGCTAGAGCGCACGCAACGGAGCTTGACTTAGCGATCGCAAATGATCAACAATATTAAGCAACGCTTGCTGCGGTCAGGAATTGGATGGGTGAAGGCTAGTGGCATCGGCTACTGAGCGCTTCCTTGCTTCGCAGGGCATGGTAGGCCGTTGGTCCCGGTTGTTTGTCTTAGGACAACAGTTAGACTATGTCGAAGGCCTTCGGGCGGTGTGAAAAATTCGATATGGGTTGCATGGTCACTAGCCTATCCACCATACCGCACTGAGCCCGGGCGCGGAATATGGCCCAACTTCTCTCTCTGAGAGAAACGCTCAAGCTCCGCAATGGTAAAATATCAAACTAAATATTATGATATTATTATCAACTACAATTAAATACGTCGGTTTTTTCATGAATCTGTCCAGCAAATATTTTTCTATTTCTTTTCTGCCTGCTGAGTTCAAGCCCGAGCGAGCGCAGGATTCTTTGATGAAGCGTAGCGAGCTCCAATTCACTACTACGCTCGTGATTCAATTTTCTGAATGACAATTATACCCACTTTTTTTACTCCATGGAAGTACCAATTATTGAGCACAGTTCTGATTTCAAACACTTGTATTTACTAGTACTAGTAATAGAGTTAGCAAAATTGTCGTGTGCTCAGTGGTTTTATGGTTTGAGATATCTTTATTTCTCATAAGAAAATATTTCACTTACATGAGAATAGCTTAAACATTATATAATTATTGTGGTCGTATGATACAAAACATTTTGTATTTGAAGGTAGTTTGACAAGATTCAATTGTTACGTGTTGTTTAGTTCGATACTGGTTTTGCGCACAGAGGTTGGTCAACTAACATTACATAGATCAAGCGTATCTGGAAGTGGCTCAAGCGTACTGAATTTTGTATTGTTAATAAAGAGTTTATTATTATGCAGAAACCGGGCAATTATATAAATTATGTTAACTTTATTAATTTAAAAGTTATTTATTTTGTTATATTATTGTGTTAAGTGTGTACTATGTTATAATAGAACAGTACAATGGATTATATTGAATTACCTAAAATGTATTACCTACTATTATATTAATTATTATTATATATATTATTATTATGTACACATATTATATGGATATATCCTTATATAGTCAAACTATATGTCAGGATGCAGTTTAGCATTCTGTGTTGATATTGCTACTGGATTTTAGTGATAATTTACATGTTAAGTATTTTATATAGTAACACATATTGGATACTCGTTAATCACCAACGCAAAAGGTAAACAAACAAAGTTTATATATAAAAAGATAAGTAGCAAATATGTAGATTACACATCTGAAACCACAGAGCGTGTACTTACCTACCTAGTATATACAAATACATGGTTACTGCATGACCTACTAATATTATAATTAGTATGGTTTATATATTTAGATATTTGTTTCGCTATTACACTTTAACGACTGAACGAATTTAGATGAAATTTAGAAGCTAGATAGATGTGGCACTGGATTATCGAGTTAGATACTTTTTATCACCATTATCGATAGATGATGGCGATAAAAGGATACCACACGGGCGAAGCCACGGGGCACATCTAATTATTGATAATACATATTATAGCTTACTATAATAAACTTTGAGTGTTCATTATATAATATTTGAGAAGCTTTTTATATATTTTCATGGATTTCGAATCTTTAAGTTTTAAGTAACAAAGTGCAAACTTTTCGAGCTTATGTGGTACAGATTTATAAACTTTGCAACTATCAAACTCAAGTCATGTGCTGGTAAGCGTCACGCTTGTATCATTTACCTACCTATATCTAAATTATATAATGTATTCAAATATATCTGAGCATATTTCAGATTTTTAAATTTTTTATAATATAAGTCGAACTAACTCCTTAACTTCGTCTCTTTCACAAAATTCTTTTGCAGCTGACGTTTTCTCCCCCAATAAATTGAGCTTCAGAGCTCCAGCCGTGCGAATCTCTAAGAGTGAAACAAATAAAGAGATGATAAGAAACGTTGGAAAAGCAACCTTATGTACAAGGGCGATATCTCATAAGTATTTGACATCGGTGAGCTCGACGACGAGATCGTCGACGAATCATTACAGAATCGCATGGCTGTATACTTAGTTTTCGCTTATTAAAAAAACAACGTTAACCACCACGTATATTCTTACCATAATATATAATACTATGGCTTACTACTAGGATTTCTACTGCAAAAGGTTATTAATACTCGTATATTTGCGCTTTAATATAATTCCTAATAAAATACTTTGTAGGTACTTACGTTTTTATCAAACAAAGAATTTAAGTTTAACTATTGAAAATGCTAGCAGCAGTCCTAAACGTGACTTAAGCAAGGGTCGCTTATAACTTTGTTGATCATTTGAGATCTACAAGGCAAACTCAGCTGTTCGCACTATAATAGAACTTATACGAGTGGACACTTTAATACACACAGCAGTTATCTAAAATAATAGTTATAATAAAATACTCCAAAAAATACTGAGTTGACGATCAGGGTGCTGTATTTCGTCAGTACGAGTATATAACACTGTTCGAAGTTCTACTTAATCGAGGAACTAAGCTAAATCGAGGACAAACTGATACAATGTAAACTTCATTAGCGTTCGTAAAAACAACTCAAAACTTGTGTACGAACGCCTATAAAAACAAAATTTATCATGCTAAGTTAAACTTTTCATGAATACTTAATTTACCTCATTAACGCCTAAGAATAGGACGTGTGACCTCACTCTATTAAGGTTCTGTATATGACTATTGGACCTCGCTCTAGGTTCCGTATTATTATATATTATTATTATTATACTATTATTATTATTATTTATTCAATTTATTTCACGGATTACTTCCGGTCCTTTGCAAAGGCATAAGTGGGGCTGTGGCCAACACTTAGAGGCCTGTTTGGTATAAAATATACAGTATAAAAACAGACATTTTGGTTGAAGGGTAACATGGTAAATATATAACAAAAATGTGTAAAATGGTAAGGCTATTTATATGAACTTATTAGTGATTAAGGATATAGGTTTATAGGATATAGGTTTCACTTGAGCGCTACTATTATTATTATTATATATTATTATACCTTTTATTTGACATATTTCACGGGTTTCACCCGGTCCTTTACATAGGCATAAGTGGGGCTGTAGCCAACACTTAGAGGCCCGTTTGGTATAAAAATACAATTTAGTATAAAAACAGAAACATTTTGGATGGATGTTTACATGGTATATCTATTATAAAAATGGGTAAAATAGCATGGCTATTGATATGTACTTATTAGTAGTACGGGAAATAGTGGGCTATGGACGAGACTACAATAATATATTAATATATATTTATTAATATATTATTATTATTATTATTTTATCTATAAGACCTCGCTTTGTTATGGTTCCGTAGCTATATCCTATATGTAGCTATAGTACATTGTGATGCAAGTGCAGAAAGAAGGTTATTGTAAACGACGGAATGTAACAATGTTTGCAACTACGAAGAAATAATAGTATTTCTTCGTAGTTGTTTCCCGGTCATGGGAAATTTATTTAAATTTTCCATGTCCGGGAAACAACAGCTCTAAAAATAAAAGTATTAATCAATCTCAGTCGAAATTCGTGAATTAAATCTTATCGAAATTAAACTATTATGAACGTGTGTTCAAATTTTAAACCTACGGACAAAAAGTTGGAAGTTCTATGTTTCACTGTTTTTTATGTATGTGATTTCTCTGTTACTGTACTGTTAACCGATTTCAATAAATTTTCTTTAGAATACATTTACAATTTAGTCCCATTGTCACCAAATCAGGGAAAGCTAGGGCAACCCTAATTTCTAAAACTGTTCATATATATTTGCTTCTGATGTGGATGAGCTGAACAATAGAAATTTCATTGTTATAATGACATCGACCCTTGAGGGGTTTAAAAAGAATGACAGTCGATTTTTCTAGTTTTAGAATTTGTACCTACTTGTTTTATCCCAAAGTTCAGTTCATTTACTGTTCTTGGGTAGACTGCGTGAGTCGTCTTGTCTGAACACGGAGTAGTTTAGGTTTAAGGGAAGCACAATCGATATAGTCTTAGAAATCATTAACAATGTCAACAAAATAATTTATTTTTAATATGAGTTGTATTCAATTTAAAATAAAACCTCTACCTTTATGACGCCTACTTAGTGACACTTATAAAAATTCTTCGAATGTTTAGGAATAAAAAAAATATGAAACCGCGGGCCACAGCTAGTGGTGCCTGACAATTAAAAGTTCTAGTAAACAATATGAATTATCCACTTACTTGAAGTTATACACCTCTTGTATAAGCTGTAGAATGGCGCATCCCAGCATTGTCTGTTTCCATAGTGCATTTTGGTGGTACAAAACACTACCGTTATTGACAGTATCGCAGGAGAATAGGGATGCCACCTTCCAAGTCGTATTGGTCTCCATTAAGGATATATCCTATGAACTAACTAGATAAACAACACAAGGGTAGATTTGAATGCACGTAATATATTATCGCTGCCCACTTTATTTTACACCTACTTTATTTTGTATATAATATATTCTATAATCAATTATACCTAACAATCAAAGTAAAACACATGTTCTAAAATTCTAAATGTTTATATTACTGAGATCTATTTTTTTTTAATATGTTATCGCTAGAGCGCACGCAACGGAGCTTGACTTAGCGATCGCAAATGATCAACAATATTAAGCAACGCTTGCTGCGGTCAGGAATTGGATGGGTGAAGGCTAGTGGCATCGGCTACTGAGCGCTTCCTTGCTTCGCAGGGCATGGTAGGCCGTTGGTCCCGGTTGTTTGTCTTAGGACAACAGTTAGACTATGTCGAAGGCCTTCGGGCGGTGTGAAAAATTCGATATGGGTTGCATGGTCACTAGCCTATCCACCATACCGCACTGAGCCCGGGCGCGGAATATGGCCCAACTTCTCTCTCTGAGAGAAACGCTCAAGATCCGCAATGGTAAAATATCAAACTAAATATTATGATATTATTATCAACTACAATTAAATACGTCGGTTTTTTCATGAATCTGTCCAGCAAATATTTTTCTATTTCTTTTCTGCCTGCTGAGTTCAAGCCCGAGCGAGCGCAGGATTCTTTGATGAAGCGTAGCGAGCTCCAATTCACTACTACGCTCGTGATTCAATTTTCTGAATGACAATTATACCCACTTTTTTTACTCCATGGAAGTACCAATTATTTAGCACAGTTCTGATTTCAAACACTTGTATTTACTAGTACTAGTAATAGAGTTAGCAAAATTGTAGTGTGCTCAGTGGTTTTATGGATTGAGATATCTTTATTTCTCATAAGAAAATATTTCACTTACATGAGAATAGCTTAAACATTATATAATTATTGTGGTCGTATGATACAAAACATTTTGTATTTGAGGGTAGTTTGACAAGATTCAATTGTTACGTGTTGTTTAGTTCGATACTGGTTTTGCGCACAGAGGTTGGTCAACTAACATTACATAGATCAAGCGTATCTGGAAGTGGCTCAAGCGTACTGAATTTTGTATTGTTAATAAAGAGTTTATTATTATGCAGAAACCGGGCAATTATATAAATTATGTTAACTTTATTAATTTAAAAGTTATTTATTTTGTTATATTATTGTGTTAAGTGTGTACTATGTTATAATAGAACAGTACAATGGATTATATTGAATTACCTAAAATGTATTACCTACTATTATATTAATTATTATTATATATATTATTATTATGTACACATATTATATGGATATATCCTTATATAGTCAAACTATATGTCAGGATGCAGTTTAGCATTCTGTGTTGATATTGCTACTGGATTTTAGTGATAATTTACATGTTAAGTATTTTATATAGTAACACATATTGGATACTCGTTAATCACCAACGCAAAAGGTAAACAAACAAAGTTTATATATAAAAAGATAAGTAGCAAATATGTAGATTACACATCTGAAACCACAGAGCGTGTACTTACCTACCTAGTATATACAAATACATGGTTACTGCATGACCTACTAATATTATAATTAGTATGGTTTATATATTTAGATATTTGTTTCGCTATTACACTTTAACGACTGAACGAATTTAGATGAAATTTAGAAGCTAGATAGATGTGGCACTGGATTATCGAGTTAGATACTTTTTATCACCATTATCGATGGATGATGGCGATAAAAGGATACCACACGGGCGAAGCCACGGGGCACATCTAATTATTAATAATACAAACTATAGCTTACTATAATAAACTTTGAGTGTTCATTATATAATATTTGAGAAGCTTTTTATATATTTTCATGGATTTCGAATCTTTAAGTTTTAAGTAACAAAGTGCAAACTTTTCGAGCTTATGAGGTACAGATTTATAAACTTTGCAACTATCAAACTCAAGTCATGTGCTGGTAAGCGTCACGCTTGTATCATTTACCTACTTACCTATATCTAAATTATATAATGTATTCAAATATATCTAAGCATATTTCAGGCACCTTTCAACATTTTTTTATAATATAAGACGAACTAACCCCTTAACTTCGTCTCTTTCACAAAATTCTTTCGCATCTGACGTTTTCTCCCCCAATAAATTGAGCTTCAGAGGTCCAGCCGTGCGAATCTCTAAGAATGAAACAAATAAAGAGATGACAAGAAACGTTGGAAACGCAACCTTATGTACAAAAGGCGATATCTCATAAGTATTTGACATCGGTGAGCTCGACGACGAGCTCGTCGACGAATCATTACAGAATCGCACGGCTGTACACTTAGTTTTCGCTTATTAAAAAAACAACGTTAACCACCACGTATATTCTTACCATAATATATAATACTATGGCTTACTACTAGGATTTCTACTGCAAAAGGTTATTAATACTCGTATATTTGCGCTTTAATATAATTCCTAATAAAATACTTTGTAGGTACTTACGTTTTTATCAAACAAAGAATTTAAGTTTAACTATTGACAATGCTAGCAGCAGTCCTAAACGTGACTTAAGCAAGGGTCGCTTATAACTTTGTTGATCATTTGAGATCTACAAGGCAAACTCAGCTGTTCGCACTATAATAGAACTTATACGAGTGGACACTTTAATACATACAGCACTTAGCTGTTATCTAAAATAATTGTTATAATAAAAGAATCCAAAAAATACTGAGTTGACGATCACGGTGCTGTATTTCGTCAGTACGAGCATATAACACTGTTAAAAGTTCTACTTAATCGAAGAACTAAGCTGAATCGAGGGCAAACTGATACAATGTAAACTTCATTAGCGTTCGTAAAAACAACTCAACACTTGTGTACGAACGCCTAAAAAAACAAAATTTATCATGCTAAGTTAAACTTTTCATGAATACTTAATTTACCTCATTAACGCCTAAGAATAGGACGTGTGACCTCACTCTATTAAGGTTCTGTATATGACTATTGGACCTCGCTCTAGGTTCCGTATTATTATATATTATTATTATATTATTATTATTATTTATTCAATTTATTTCACGGATTACTTCCGGTCCTTTGCAAAGGCATAAGTGGGGCTGTGGCCAACACTTAGAGGCCTGTTTGGTATAAAATATACAGTATAAAAACAGACATTTTGGATGAAGGGTAACATGGTAAATATATTATAAAAATGGGTAAAATAGCATGGCTATTGATATGTACATATTAGTGGTACGGGAGATAGTGGGCTATGGACGAGACTACAATAATATATTAATATATATTTATTAATATATTTTCAATATTATTATTATTATTATTTATTCAAAATAAATCACGGATTTCATCCGGTCCTTTACAAAGGCATAAGTGGGGCTGTAGCCAACACTTAGAGGCCTGTTTGGTATAAAAAATACAAAGTAGTATAAAAAAACCAGAAACTTTTGGATGGATGGTGACATGGTATATCTATTATAAAAATGGGTAAAATGACAAGGCTATTGAAATGATTTTATTAGTGATAAAAAGATAGTGGGCTATGGAAGAGACTACGGCACCTGCCAAATTCAGTCTCATTTTAAAATTTTTGGGCAGGTGGTGACTTGCCTCCCACTAAACGGGCCCTGCCACCCATATTATTATATATATATATATATATTAGTATATTATTATTATTATATTATTCCGTATTATTATTATTATATCTATAAGACCTCGCTCTGTTATGGTTCCGTAGCTATATCCTATACGTAGCTATAGTACATTGTGATGCAAGCGCAGAAAGAAAGTTATTGTAAACGATAGGGCAATGTTTGCAAACCCGTAGCCGAGTTTAAAATAACCTTCACGCACGTGAGTCACGTGAGAGTTTTTAATACTTTTGTAAGATAATTAAAATACATAAGAATATACTACATAAATCAGTAAGTATAGTACATGCCTTAAAAGTAGATCCAAGATGGCGTCTACTGCGTAGGTATAATCACGCCCGTAATAATTAACGTATAATAATTTTATTATCAAATTAATTGCTTCAAGGTTATAATTTCAAGTATATATATGGGAAAGTATGTGAAGGTACGTGAAATGGTGCGCAAGAACGTGTTCAACACGCTCAACGGATTTTTAAAAGTCATCTATCGTTTGGAGTCTTATATTTCTTAGTTAAAACTTTTTTCAGCAATTTTCAGTGAAATCCTAAATTGTTGTAAAAACTAACGTGGTTTTCACTAATTTTTAATTAGAAATAGGGATTAAACATACGTCACACAATATTTATCGGATAGGTCCGACTATAGTTTCGACCACATTCGGTGGTCTTTTCCAAGGAGTGTTCGGGACGTCCACGTCGATGACGTCTCGCAGCTAGAAATCCTAAAATATTTAATATTTGTCGTAGCGCCTTGAAAATGTATGTCCGATTTTAATTATTGTAATTGTTTTTTTCTGTAGGCTGGAATTACAACAAACAAACAACAACAAAATAAAGTTTATTTGTGACTACAAAATTAACACAAAAAATAAATATTATTTAACAACAAACAAGAATATAGCCACAAACCGGCCCCAACTCAGCATGATGCCGGCGGCTAACCAGCGCTGGTCTTAGTTTTCGTGGAATTAGTAGTGTGTGTCTAAAAATAACACTTGCGAACTTTGCGGTAGCATATCTGGGCACCGTAGTCGTACCAACTAAGACGGCCTCTTGCGCAAACGGCCTACCACCTAGTAAGCTTCCTCGCCTTTTACGATTCGAATCCCGACGGTGCGTGGAGAGAATATTCTTTAACTCCGTCCCCTCACGTAGAATACACTATTTTTCTTTGTAAATTACATGGAACAATGTCTTGTGTGTCTATTTAAAACTGTATTGCTTTAACACCTTCGTGGCGTCATTGTCACTGCAAACTAAACACGTAATACTTTTCTATGTGACTGTACTTGCGGGCGACGGGACAGATGATATGTATACTTCCTAATCTGTGGACGAAATACTGCGCAGTGACATAGGCCGCTCCTCTGCGCAGTGTAGGCCCCCGCACCTCATACCTCACCGCCAATCAGATCTAAAAATCGATCACTGCGCAGGTTCTACTTATGTGGCGCGTTAAGAAAATTTGTTGATTTGTTGTACTCGCTCATAGCTTGCGTGGTTTTCGACTTTTCGCGCTCATTACAGCGCATGCGCGCCTAATTGAATGGACCAAAAAGTATCAGTGGGCCTAGCACGAATAACTGCGCAAGTGTAACGTAAAGTGTCGTTCACGTGAAAATGTCAAACTGTCATTTATCTAGGGCAACTGTGACACAGATAACTCATAGTATGTTCGCGAAAGCGTGACGTGTTGACGCTTACGATACGATTACTTAATTGCAAATTGTGCTACAGCTTCTGATCTGATCTGAGCCTACAGTCTTTTGGAAAACAAAGTTTATGAATCAATGTACATAAATAATAGAGTAATGTAAATAAATATACTTTATTAATTATTTTAATAACTGGTATAACGACATAATAGAAAATACTAGCATTTATTTAATTTATACAAAACTAGCGACTGCCCGCGACTTCGTTCGCGCTCGCCATAAACTCACATCTTTTCTTGGTTTTTCTTTCAGAAGAACCTTCTCCTGAAAATAATTAACACAACAAAAAAAGAATAAGGGAGATAGTTTTATCCATTCTCAAGTTATAGTGTTACCAGGAAAAATAGGGGTTCATTTTAAATATATAGATAGATATAGATAAGCCGTCACCATAGAAGTATTTAAGTTACAAAATTTAAGTAAGACTGATATAGCTGAACATAAAATAAAAAATAAAAATACAAAGTAAATTAATACACTAGTGCATCATAATTTTGTAATCTCGCGCGGTTTCAAATAGAGTGAGCGGTAGCTTACTTTTACGGTATGAACACAGACATGTTAAGGAACACTTACAAATAATATTTAATTACCGTGATACTTATATTTTGTTCTGATCGCAGCGTAAAAGCTAATTCGACGACCTCGTTCATCTATCTAGTTTGTAGTAACCTTGCCTTCAAATGCGCGGGGTTCCAGGTTCAATCCCTGGCTGGATCAAACATTTGCGAGATGTGCAGAAATGTTTGATCTTTATTGGTTCTTCAATGTTTGTGCACAGTGAATCCTAGTGAATCTGGGAATGTGCGTGTAAACGTTACTACTCAATAGAAGCTGCAACTTAGCATAGACCCAATTGTATGCATGCACATGATCTGCTTATATTGCGCTAGCTCAAGGCAACGAGCTACTTGCCCTGCGATTAGAGTTTGAGATATTTTAAGCACGTTACTTTGATTTGCTGTCTAGCAGCCGTATGCATAAACAAGTAAAAATAGTTAAGTAAAAGTAATTACTTCAGCAACGATGTTAATTCTGTAGATTAGTATTTGTCTGCAGTTAACATCATTAAAGGTTAGAATTCTCAGCCAGTAATACGAGTAGTCATCAGTTCTTTTACTTAAGCACTGAGAACACGTCAATTTTTTTTATTTTTGATAAAGTTGTAGAATAATGTCGCTTACAAGTCTGTACTTTGAAGTATCTATTATGCGGTAAAAATTAAAATCCCATGACAACAACTTATACAAGTGTAAAAAGATACATCAAATTTTGATAGGGTTACTTACTTAAGTAAGTAAGGTTCATTACTCCACTACAGAACAAGATTTAGTAAAAGTAATTACTTCATTGAGAAATTACTTAGCAACAAGTAATTACTTGTTTATAAATACGGCTGTAATTGTACAGGTTTGTCATGCTGCTACTCCAAGCAAAAAAACAAGGAAATAAGAATATTAAATGTAAAAAAAACTCGTCGTAGAGAAAACAACTCGTTGTGTCTAAGAGTTAAGTTTCCAATTCAAACGCTGTATTTACATGAGCTTTGCTTTCACTCGTCGCGTTTTTCAAACACGGTATTCCCCAAAACTTTTGGTTTCGGGCCATCTCCTCGGCATCATGAAACGTTTGAGGCATACTCTTCATTGCCGTCTCTGGAAGTGTCGGGGCGATCATCACTCCGGCGGCAGCAGTAACTCCAATAACTACGTAGGGGAGCCAATAGATGTACACTTTTAGATGTGCAATATAAGGTGTTAACAAATTGCCCACATTGCCACAAATATGACATATTGCCACTCCAAAACCTCGCACTGGAGTCGGCATTAACTCGGCATTCCACTGCGTTACTGTGTTACATGCCATGTTTACAGCAAACCTCGCTATAATAGCACAAGCCACTGATGGTATGCCAGTTGCAACAAACACAATCAAAACACTCGATAGGAAACAAATTGTCAACGATATAACGGTCATCCATCTTCTTCCAAAATAGTCCATAGTAAAAGCACATAGTAATATTGATGGGAACTCAGTTATATTACTCGCAGCGAAAGAGGTAATAAAGTCAAAATTTAACTGGTCCAGATTTCTTATTAATCCGTCAAGTACAATTCGACAGCATGCATATTCTAAACATATTAAAACTAAATTTCTTTTAAGTAGTGGCCATTTAGATATTTCCAAAGGGCTTAGTCTTTCGTGTTCATTTCTTTCCATAGACGCTATTTTAAAAGTATCTACCAGATGTTTGGGCACTTCTTTTTTATTGATTCGACTGATTGTTTGTATTATTTTAAGCGTTTCATCGATGCGCCCTTGCGATAGAAGCCATCTTGCGCTCTCTGGAATAAATATTGGCGCCAAAAGGGCGAATGCTAGCGGTAGACTAGATACCAGAGCTAGAGTTTTCCAATGTCCGCAGGCCAGTGCTATGAAAGGAAACGCAGTCGTAAACAAGGCGAAAAATATAGCAAAGGTCACATTCGAAAGCACACTTCTATATTTAGGTGCCATGTACTCGAGAGCTATAACTAATGCCATAACCAAGCAGTTGTCGAAACTCATACCCATTATAAATTGACATATTGAAAACTGAGCGAAGTTCGTAGAAAATGTGCTGAAAAATCCTCCTATACATCCAAGTAAGTTGCAAATAACTAATGATGTTACTCTTCCAAACCGGTCTGCAATCCATCCGATTATAATCCCCCCAATTACAGAACCAACGTAGAACATCGTCTGGGCTGAAGCTGGGTAGCTGTCCTTATCACAGACCCATCCAAGATCTGTTGAAATGGTTGAATAAGGGAACTCCGTCCTATTGTACTCCCAGCCATTCGGACACGGCACTTTTTTCCAAGTATCATTTAGTTTTGTGTCCCCTGTTCGTAACACTTCAGTCCAATTTGCGTCATAGGCGTGACATTGAGAATATCCGAATTTAGCAGTTTCATCTTGGGGGATGGCCAGGTTTCTTCTAGCTATATCAGTCAAATTCTCAAGTTCTGGGATCCAGCACCAGTGGTTTTGCGGCACTGCAGTTGTGAATATTGGCAAGAAATACACATTGACTTCAAAGTAGTAGAAGGGAAAAGTCGCGAAGAGTAGAAACACCTGGTATCTTCCCAATTCACCAGCAGATGACAAGAGTGTATCATAGTCAACACCTTCTTCAACCACGTTTCTGTTTCCAAATTCACAATTTATTATATCTTCTGTCATTTGCAAAACGTTTGTTCTTCCTTTGTTTTAAGAAGCACTTTTTCTTTGGTACTTAATTAAAATAGTACGACTATTTATTTTGTTTGTTTGGTAACGTATTGATTTTTATTAGGGACGTAACGTAATATATGGAAGAGGCCGTACATTGATGTGTTATCTACCTCAGAACATTAAATGGTATAAGGCTGTAGACATTTGAATGAATGTGATTCTTGCAATTCGCTACAGCATCTCAGCCGAGGCATAGTAACGAGGCCTGTCGAATTGACTTCAATGTGATTTTTAAGACTTGTCATGTTTGGTTATATTTATAACAAATAGTACGCAAGTACATGCATAGGTGTTGGATACAATGTGAAATATGAAAGTCTGATGTCCACACACGTAGCCCACTGGGCAACCCATACGTAGGGATAGTACCTACACATTACAGTCCGTCCTCCGTCAGGTCCAATGGCTTTGCTAATATTTAGATTGCGTAACGTTTTGCGAACCTCAATCTGGTGAATACGAATATTCAACACGCATAATAATATTCAGTACGCGTCCCACATTTACTAGGAGTTGAAGGTGTCACGATATCTGCATCTAACCGGTAAGATGCTGCAAATAAAAATAAATTAAAAACAAAATACTCGTATACATAGTTTTTGACGTGCCTTATTTAAACCGAAACAAATGCTTTGTGATATTATTCTTTTGAGTATATATATATATAATAGGGCGTAATGTAGTGGCGAAGCAGCTGACACGCCAGCGGCTTCGCCTTACAGTCATAGGCTTACAGTTTTTTAACTATCCCACGGGAACTCTTTAATTTACCGGTATTAAATGTATCCTATATGTTGAACAGGGATATAAGCTACCACCATACAAGTTTTCGTTTAAATCGGTCCAGCGGTTTCGGAGATTAGCCCGTACAAACAGAGAGACGAACAGACAGAGAAACAAAAATCTAAATTCCATCGATTTCACTTCTTACTCGTACATCCCCCTGACTCGGTTTTTAACATTTTTTCAATGTATAGAAATTCGACCTTTACAGTTTTATTATATGTAGTGATAGTGATATATATAAAAATGAACCCCTATTTTTCCTGGTCACGCTATATCTTGAAAACGGATGTAAAAGACTAGCTAATTCTTTTTTTACTAGTGTTAAATGTTGTCAGGAGAAGGTTCTTACGAAAGATTAACTGACCCGCCAGCGGCTTCACTAGCGTGGCCTCGCGGGATACGGTTAATAATAGTTTTTAACTAGCCCACGGGAACTCATTAATTTTCCGGGATCAAAAGGATCCTGTATGTTGACCAGGGATATAAGCTACCACCACACAACAGTTTTGGTGATTAGCCGTTTATTTATTTATTAATTTATTTATTTATTTATTAACAAACAGACAGACAAACAGACAAACAAACAAACAGAAAAACAAAAAAAAATTGAAAAAAAATCAAAAAATAATTTTGATTGGTTATTAGCATATTTTCAGGTTTACTGGCATATTACATACTGTACAATATATCCGTGTCCCAATTATTGCTTCCTGTAAATCACCCAATATAATGTATTATCCTGTAAATTATAGTAGGAGTCAGATCACATGAAAACAATATCATACAATAAAGAGACTAGTTTAGCAGTCGCGAAAGTGCAGCAGTGCAAATTAAATTAATATTTCAGATAAAATACAGTACCACAGTAGCGGGTGTTCCTTATAACTTGTGATAAATGCTAGCTCGCTCGTAGTGTTATGAACATAACTAGCGTAATACTCGCGTGGGAGTATCCAGCGGGAAATATTAGATATGCTCTATGACTTGAATTTTACAATTTAAATTAAGGACATGCGGAATACGGTTTTGATCCAAGACGGCATTATCACAACGACAATTAATTAGTAATTTTTCAGTTAGTTCAGTAAATGACTGATCACAAGGGTGTGTATAAAAAGGTCGAAAGCAGAAATGTAGTTTTCGGAACTTTGGACTAGTTAGGGGACATACAATAAGTGCGCACCACTCTGAGGTAAGCCTTAGGAGGGAAGCACAAAGACGACGTTGAAGAAAGTCCGCACTATAAAGGCCTCCACCTTCAGTTTCAGCCTTTTTTCCAGGGCTCAATGGGCTGCAATGATGACGAAGCTTGAAAGTAAGCTTACCTACACTCTCGTATGTAAGTTTAGCTCGAGGCCATTATAGCGTGGCCAGCAGGGCAGTAATTGCGGATCAAGACGTGTATAGTGCTTCACTCAAATCATGCGGGTAGTTGAAATAAAGACACCTTCACTGCCCACTCAGAGACGAAAGCTTCATTTATAAACGTTTCCACATTTTGTCCTGTCAAGGCTTTTGATTGATAAAGCGAGCGAAGCGGCGTCTCTGCTTTAACTGGCCAAATTGAGTTTCATCTGTCCGTATATTTGTTAGGGTGTTCGTTCGTCTTCCTGTACAGGTCGCATTTTTCGACCAATCATGACGAAACTTGGTTTGTATGTTTTACTATCAATCAATCAATATGTATATATACGAACCAAAATCCTGACTGACTGACAGACAACGCACAGCCTTAACCGCAGGTTGTAGAGACATTCTTAAAAGAAAATTTGGAGGGTACTTTTGTCTTGGTGGGAAGAAGTGTACTTTGAAAGGGTTTTTTCAAAATTCAACCCCCCCTTAGGGGTTATAAGGGGTTATTAGCTACCACCATACAAGTTTTCGTTTAAATCGGTCCAGCGGTGTCGGAGATTAGCCCGTACAAACAGACAGACGAACAGACAAACAGAGAAACAAAAATTAAAAACAAAATCTAAATTCCATCGATTTCACTTCTTACTCGTACATCCCCCTGACTCGGTTTTTAACATTTTTTCAATGTATAGAAATTCGACCTTTACAGTTTTATTATATGTAGTGATAGTGATATATATAAAAATGAACCCCTATTTTTCCTGGTCACGCTATATCTTAAAAACGGATGTAAAAGACTAGCTAATTCTTTTTTTACTAGTGTTAAATGTTGTCAGGAGAAGGTTCTTATGAAAGATTAACTGACCCGCCAGCGGCTTCGTTAGCGTGGCTTCGCGGGATACGGTTAATTATAGTTTTTAACTATCCCACGGGTACTCATTAATTTTCCGGGATCAAAAGGATCCTGTATGTTGACCAGAGATATAAGCTACCACCACACAACAGTTTTGGTGATTAGCCGTACAAACAGACAGACAAACAGACAAACAGAGAAACAAAAAAATTTTAAATAAATCCAAATCATTTTGATTGGTTATTAGCATATTTTCATTGTACAGAAGTTAGACCTCTACAGTTTTATTATACACAGAGGATAAACCAAGAAAAAACGGGAAGTTGTGCAAGGCTGAAGGAACGCGCGTACGAAGTCACGGGCAGTCGCTATATCAAAGTCGTGATATAATGAAATCGTCTACCGGGAGTGCAAAATTTTGACTATTCAGGACTGCCATATTATACAATGTATCCGTGTCCCAATTATTGCTTCACCCAATCTAATGTATTTCCTGTGAATTATAGTCGGAGTCAGATCACATGAAAACAATATCATACAATAAAGAGACTAGTTTAGCAGTCGCGAAAGTGCAGCAGTGCAAATTAAATATTTCAGATAAAATACAGTACCACAGTAGCGGAGTGTTCCTTATAACTTGTGATAAATGCTAGCTCGCTCGTAGTGTTATGAACATAACTAGCGTAATACTCGCGTGGGAGTATCCAGCGGGAAATATTAGATATGCTCATTCCGATTTGAATATAATAATGTAAATAAGGTACATCCGGAATACGTCTTTCATCCAAGACGGTATAAACACAACGAAAATTAATTAGTAATTTTTCAGTTAGTTCAGTAAATGATTGATCACAAGGGCATGTATAAAAAGGTCGAAAGCAGAAATTTAGATTTTGGAACTTTGGACTAGTTAGGGGGATATAAGTCCAGTAAGTAAGGGGGACATACAATAAGTGCCCACCACTCTGAGGTAAGCCTTATGAGGGAAGCACAAAGACGACGTTGAAGAAAGTCCGCGCTATAAAGGCCTCCACCTTCAGCCTTTTTTCCAGGGCTCAATGGGCTGCAATGATGACGAAGCTTGAAAGTAAGCTTACCTACACTCTCGTATGTAAGTTTAGCTCGAGGCCATTATAGCGTGGCCAGCAGGGCAGTAATTGCGGATCAAGACGTGTATAGTGCTTCACTCAAATCATGCGGGTAGTTGAAATAAAGACACCTTCACTGCCCACTCAGAGACGAAAGCTTCATTTATAAACGTTTCCACATTTTGTCCTGTCAAGGCTTTTGATTGATAAAGCGAGCGAAGCGGCGTCTCTGCTTTAACTGGCCAAATTGAGTTTCATCTGTCCGTATATTTGTTAGGGTGTTCGTTCGTCTTCCTGTACAGGTCGCATTTTTCGACCAATCTTGACGAAACTTGGTTTGTATGTTTTACTATCAATCAATCAATAAGTATATATACGAACCAAAATCCTGACTGACTGACAGACAACGCACAGCCTTAACCGCAGGTTGTAGAGACATTCTTAAAAGAAAATTTGGAGGGTACTTTTGTCTTGGTGGGAAGAAGTGTACTTTGAAAGGGTTTTTCAAAATTCAACCCCTAAGGGGGTAAAAATGAGTTAGAATGTTTGTATGAAAGTCCTTTGTTTTTGAAATTATAGATGTGACAATTTGTATTTAGATTACATTTAAATAAAAAAATGGTGTTTCTTAATATTTTTTGATTAGGATGATTTAAAGGGGTAAAATGGGGACTGAAACTTTGTATGGCAAATCTTTGTATTTTGAAGTTTTGTTGTGAATAATTTGTATTTAGATATTGATAATATTATTGATGCCAAATTATTAACTGAGGAGAAACAGTCTTCGTGGCACGTGTCCAATTGATCCAGAATTACCTTCCGTTTGGATTAAAGTTGGCCCAATTAAGGTTTGTTTCGCGATGACTAATAATAAGTGACATGAACAAACTCTGAAATTTGCTGGTGTTGATTTGAAAATTTTGTCAAATATCACATGTAGTGCCGGGCAATAGTCATGAACATACATATATAATATTGTTACAATTGTCATGAACACTGTTCTAATTCACGCCTATTATATTAGATACTATTAGTTAGGGTATTTACTGTAATGTATTAATATTATATTATAATAAAGGAAACCTTGCATGATCTTGATTGTGGCGTGAAGATCAACGGCCGTAACATAAATAATCTTCGTTATGCGGATGACACAGTTTTGATTGCATCTACAGCAGAGGATCTGCAACGTATGGTGAAGAGCCTGGAGGAATGTAGTCACAAAACTGTTCTGAAAATGAACCTTAAGAAGACAAAATTTATGGTTATCTCTGGGAAAGTCGATGATACGTCTACTATAAGGGTATCTGACCAAAATCTGGAAAGAGTTTCAAAGTACAAATATTTGGGTACATGACTTAACGAGGAGTGGAATAGCGAGCTAGAAATAAAGTCCCGCATTGAAATTGCTCGCAGTGCTTTCAATACTAACGTCCTTTGTAGTCGAAGCATCAAAATCGCTTTACGCACTCGTTTACTCTATTGCAACATCTGGCCCATTATTTTGTATGGATGTGAGGCTTGGACCATTAAAGAAGATCTTAAAAAACGTATTGAAGCTTTTGAGATGTGGACATATAGACGCATGCTGTCCATTAGCTGGACTCAGAGGGTATTCTTCAATGTACGTATTCATCAATGGGTGGGCCAAAAACGCAACCTCATGCTTACGGTTAAGATACGTAAAATCTTTAACCTCTGTCATGTACTCCGTCATCAGCGATATGACCTTCTGCAGTTGATAATCATGGGAAAAATTGCTGGAAAAAGAAAGGTAGGGAGAAGGAAGAAGTCGTGGTTGCGGAGTATCCGGGAGTGGACTGAAATATCAGGGGCGTCTGAGTTGTTCCGCCAAACCAGAAACAAGAAGGACTGTGCCACGCTGATCGCCAACCTCCACTAGTTGGAGAGGCACTTTAAGAAGAAGAATTAATATTATGAACTTGGCTATCACTAATTCCACTATAAGATGGCGGCACATTCTTGTGCCGTCATGCAGCTAAGCTCAATTGGCAAAAATAAATACGTAAAAAGGAATGCATCTTGGTTCAGATGGTCAGTCGATTACTAGCTGTTAACAAAAGAGAAATTTTGAATATGACCATAATTGGTCAAGTGGTTGCAGAGATAGGTTGTGAATCACTGCGAAAAATTGACACTGATAAGATTAGCTCGTGAGGTCTACTGTTCGCAGAACTACTAGTTTTGTACACTTATATCTATCTGTTTTTTCAGCATATACCCGTCAGGTTTTTCAAATTATGCTTTAGCAAAACTGTACAGAAGGTAGAATGAATAAAGTTTTTCAAATTATGCTTTAGCAAAACCGTACAGAAGGTAGAATGAATAAAGCCATGCATGGTAAAACTTTCTTGTCTGATACTTATACTCGTACATGTAGGTACTACTAATATGCCAATATAGACATGTAAGTTATACATTGACATAAAAAAGGTCGCACGTACATTTTTGCAATAAAAAACTCACTGCACTCTGTAACTGTGTAATAAAAACATGATATACCTATGTAGTGCATGCGCGTATCTAGTAGGCCTAGATTATTTTTCCCTTTGACGATATATTGACTTTAGAGAAAATATTTATCAAACCAATTTTTTATTGATGGAATAATGGCGTTACAATGGATGATACCGAAGAAATTTCTTTGTCGTTTTCCGTTAAAGTTGGGTGCAATTGTATATGGAGTACTGATGATTGTAAGTGCGTTTTAATTAGGTGGCGTTGTAGAAGTTGTCTAATGTAGTAGTCTATATAGTTTAGACTGTGGGCCTAGCACGAATACTGCGTAACTGTAACGTAAAGTTTCACGTGAAACAGTACAATCTTTCATTTGTCTAGGGCAACTGTGACACAGACAATTCATAGAATTGCGTCGTAGCGTGACGCGTTGACGCTTACGATACGAACACAACCGACGCCGTAGCACAAACGATTTGCGAAATTATAATTTCGCAAATCGTTTGTGCTACGGCTTCTAAGCGTCCTAGGAATTGAAAACGCGCGTATTTTCTGTCTTAATGCTAGCAAATAATAAACTGACTAAAATTGCTTACTGTTTTATCGAGTCGAAGTTTAAATGATAGCTGGAAGGGCTGCCATATAAAAATCTAAATTATAGTCTTTTTCGAATAGCACAGTAGCATCCAAAATTTTAACCGTTAGGGCTTACTGTACCACGTAAACCACACGTCATGCGCACGCTATCGTCAATTGACGATTGTTTGCTTGAATTTTGCGTGGACACAATTAAAAAAACAAATGCCAGGAAACACTTAAAAAACGCAATTATTTTTTACAAAAATGTAGATATAATCAAAGAAAAGTCACTCTTAGAAGAAAAGCTGCAAAGCTGCACTGATGAATTGGAAATTACTAAGCGTTTGTATGATGATGACATTCTGAAGCTCCGCTCTGACCTGCTTGAGAAAGAAAAAATCTTGCAAGATATTTTTTCTGGCTACATATTAGCTCAAAACCATCTGAGTGAACATTATAAACAAGCAATTGGGCTGATGGACCTGGTTACTAGTAATGTGAAAAGTGTGAGAGACATTGAGAGGAATAGCCCAAGCTCTCACAGTCAGTCACTGTCTAAAGCTGGGTCTGATTCAATAGAAGCTTCAAATGATAAAATCATCTTACCAACGGACCAGGGGGAGGTTGAGAATGTCATATGTCGAAATCATATAGATCTTTGAAAAAATTATGCTCAAACATCTTTTGGCGCACTTCAACGAGCATTCAATACTGCACGAAAATCAGTTCGGCTTCACAAAAACAAGATCAACTAAGGATGCCGGTGTGAAGTTAATGACGTATGTCTTAAAGGCTTGGGAGAGCTTACATGATGCTATTGGTGTTTTTTGTGATCTCTCTAAAGCATTTGATTGTGTAGAACACCGTATACTGATTCAAAAGCTTTTCCTTTATGGTATTCGTGGAGCTGCGCTTGATGTCATCGAGTCATATTTATCTGACAGGATGCAAAAGGTTGGCATAAATGGTGTAACATCTTCAGGATCTATAATTAAAATGGGTATTCCACAAGGGTCCATTTTAGGGCCTTTTTTGTTCTTAGTTTACATTAACGACTTGCCACTTATGGCCAAGGATCTTTGTGATATTGTTTTATTTGCGGATGACACATCTCTGATTTTTAAAGTAGATTGGAAAGATAGCACACTAATTCAAGTAAACAACGCTCTATCTAGTATCTCTAAATGGTTGTCAACTAATAATTTACTTCTGAATTCAAAAAAGACAAAATGTTTGAAGTTTTCTTTGCCTACTGTTCCATATTTGGAGTCCGACGTTACGCTTGATGGAGTTAAACTCGTAATGGACAAGGAAACAGTCTTGCTAGGTATTAAAATTGACGCAAAATTACAATGGGGTCCTCATATAAATGCCCTGTCTGGGAGACTCAGTTCTGCTGCATATGCAGTACGTAAAATAAGAGAGCTAACAGATGCTTCTACGGCGCGGTTAGTGTATTTTTCATATTTCCACAGCGTAATGTCATATGAGATATTGCTATGGGGTTCAGCGGCTGATATAGAGACCATATTTATCCTTCAGAAACGTGCTATTAGAGCTATATACGAAATGGGTCCCCGTGAATCTTTGAGAGATTTATTTAAAGAAATCAATATATTAACGTTGCCTTCCTTATATGTATTTGAAAATATAATGTATGTTCGTAAAAATTTACATAAATATAAGTTAAATAGTGATTACCACACTTTTAATACCAGAAATACAAATAGGATAGCTGTACCTAGTTTTAGACTTGCGAAGACTAATAAGTCATTCCTAGGAAATTGTGTGCGTTTTTACAATAAAATCCCAAAGCACATAACTGAGCTCACAGAGGGCAAATTCAAGTTGACTGTAAAAAACGCTTTAATAAAAAAAGCTTACTATAAAGTTCGACATTATATAGAAGATAAAGATGCTTGGAATAATCCACTTCTGGCAAGCTGTCTCTCTGCCACCCATAAAATGTAATATTTGTAGTACCTAAGTAGAAACATTGTAACATCTATATAAAAAGAATGGCCCCGAGTTTCTTGCCGCTTCTTCTCGGTGGGTTCTATATATTTTGGAACGCGGCGGTAGAGTCTTTAAAGTACATTATAATGAAAAGTTGACGTTCATAAGTGCGTCTTTGATGCCTAAATTGAATAAATGATTTTGACTTTTGACTTTTGAAAACTGTGTCCACGGAGGGGCAACATCGCGCTTGGCTGTCGTCGTACGTCGGTCATTCGGTTAGATATATTCTGATTCATCTATGGGTTTGCGCCGCAGCATGTCACGCGACGTCCTACGTAGGCGATTCAAAGCGCATGATCAGGCAGAGTATAGGCGAATTCAACGCGATGCGGTGCGACGCGGCGGCTCTATCCTACGTGCGCGCGAATCGTCCCGCAACGCCGCCGCGCCGCCCCCATTCAGTGGAACTGAATAGTACATTCTACTTCTGACATTATTAAAACGGGAACGGAAAGAACATGATAGGTGGTACAGACATAAAATAATTTCCATAGTCATCCAGTCTACCCGTGATCATGTTCACTGAAAAGTGCTCGAAAAAATTTAGACTATTTAATCAGTTTCAATTTTTTTTATTTCAACTAAAGTTATCTTAAGTCATCGCGCTTTACAATTTAACCTTAAAATTTTGAGCTACGTTCTCTAATACTTTATCGGACCGCCACTGGCCACCACGCAGATTCAAATGGTCGGTAGCGAGAGCAAAGTGAGATTTTACCTAATGCGTAGTAGTTCAGTAGTTTGTGTCGAATCTATCGATTTTACATATAAATTCTCGTGAAACGATGAGTAATAACTTTGGTCGTGGGCTTTCAAACTTAATTTTAGAATTTGGAACCAGTTAATACCAAGTTTAACGCTTGTACGTTATATCGGTTATTACGATGAAAAACAAAACATTTTGTTTATACAAAAACATATATTTTGTTTCTTTAATAAGAATGAACCAAAAACCTTTCGGTATTGTTAGGTATCTGCTATAATAACTCATGCTCAATTAAATGCCTTTTAAAGGTAGGCCGTGGGATAGATAAACAGACATAAGGACGGTGTAGCCATGGTAATAAGTGTAGTAAAAAGGTATTTATTGTGCCGATCATTAGTAGTATAGTTTCAGACACACTCCTGTTCGTAAATTTGGATTAGTATATGATGGGCAATGTGTCATTGTCTAATTTTGAAGTGTGTGGATACACCTGAAGACATATATCACATATTGATGGAGTGTCCGGTATCAGGCAGAAGAGGCAGAAAACTTTCACGATCTCAATTAGGGTTTCGTTTTTCCCGACATATTTCCGTTCCCGGGACCCGGGAAGGAAATTTTCCGTTTCCCGGGAATTCCCGGGATCCCGAATATGTTAATTTTTGCTCTTTTACTTAACAAAGGTGTATTAAAACACATTTTTTAGTTATTATTGCCATTTATTTGTATTAACGGTCGCTTAAGAAAATCTAAAGCACGTAAAACATATTTTTTCAGCGTTCATAATTGAATTATTATAAAGTTACTTCTAATTTATAATTTACTTTAAAAATCAACGTTCTCATAAAATTCTAAAAATCAACATTCATCGGTCAGATCGCTACATAACAATAGAGTTTCTATTGTGTCTGGTAGGTTTGACTCTTGATTTATATTATTATTTTTTTATTTTAATCCGTGCGATATATTATATTTATTACTAGCTGCTCTCCGCGGTTCCACCCGCGCGGTGACGAATGATGATGATGAATCATATATTGCCTATGTTACTCAGGGTAAATGTAGCTTTCCATTGGTGAAAGATTTTTTGAAATCGGTCCAGTAAGTTTTGAGCCAATTCGCTACAAACATACTAACATACAAATCTTTCCTCTTTATAATATTATAAGTATAAGTAAAAGTATAGATATAGATTATATTATATATTGCGTTTTATTTGCAAATTTCCGAAAACAGAAAGTGCACGTTAACTTTCGGTAGATGTGCTCATGTCAGTTTTCAAGGCATTAAAAAGCAATTCCGTGTCCGTTTACAAGATGATGTATAGAGATCAAAATCTTTCTTTAATAATGTAAATCCAGTGTGTGCTAAAGTAGTGCTTTTAAAAACGTTTTGAACAGCATCTTGAAGCTCTTCGGGAAACTAGCAATATCGTGTAGAGCTTCATCCAGGATTGATTCTAATTCAGACTGTTCTGGAAATAAGCAGCCAAAAACTGTTCAAATTAGTGTCTCATTTTGTCTTTTGTAACTTTTTTTTCAACACTGTTTTGTGATATATTTATTGTGTCTAATATTTGGGCGGGATAATCTATTAGATACTTTTTATATATTTTTAACTTCTATGAAGTGACTTATCATTGTTTCGATGCGTGGAGGAGTGCGGGGTACACAAACAGTCACAAACCTTTTGGTTTACCAAAGTATTATCTAGGTTAGGCGCAGACAAAGTGCTGGCTGGCCAATGGATACGTACGTAGATTACTTTAAAGTAGGTAGATTATTTTTTAGGCATTTCCGTTATTTTGTACCAAAATTGAAATAGTTAACATGGTCTTAGAGCAAATAATATTCAGACAAATTCATTAAAACAAAACTCGGGAATCCCGGGAAATCGAAAATATTTTCCGGACTCCGGGAACGACGAAATTCCTGGGAATTAAAGTTTTCCGGGAACCGGGACCTAAACCCTAATCTCAATGTATGTAACGCATTCGAGTGAGCTGTTAAACTTTTTGTCCTGTCCAACGTCTAGTGAGGCGGGAAGGATTTATGAACTAGCGGCTCCTTGTCTAAGTTCATGAATCATTTCACCCATCATCGGACTTAACTGGATAGTTTATGTATTTTCAGTTTCTGTTCTGTCATTTGTATAAAATGTAAGTAACTGTAAATGTATATAACGCTATGATAGAACTGTCACAAAAATGATGTTTAAAAGTCCTTAAATTAAAATAGATTTTAAAAAGTAGTAGTAATTATTTACAAATATAAAATCGACCTCACAACGATGTGCTGCTTCTGCGCCTGAAACTAGAATGTCATCATCATACGTAATACCATTTTGACAGACTTAAAAAAAGGCGGAGGTTATAATGTTCGTGTGTATGTATTTCTTTTTGAGTATGTTGGCCGATTTCTCCCCCACTTGTGGACTGATTCACAATTTTTTTTTTTGTTTGGTAGAGTAAACTTCCGAGGTGGTCCCATTTGAATTTCAACCCAATTGATGATATCATCATTGACGGTGAATGACAATCGATCCCGTAAGTAGCAAGGTCCACTTAAAATGGTAAAAATGTTTACCAAAAAATGGAACCAACTTCAATACCAAAAAGTGTGCAATAACTTGTCGTAGTCGGTACCATGCGCACAATATTGTGATAAAAGGTTTTTTGAACTATCCATTTTTTCGTATTGAAGTCCTTTCCATTTTTTTTGTATTTTTGCTATTATTATAGTATAACTCAGGAGATTGCGAGATTGTGATTTAGAATTTAAATGGGATTAACTTGGAGCCGATTCCTCCTTTTTGGGTTTTGCTAAAATAATTTGTCTTTATTTGCAGTTTGTCATGATATCTTCCATCATTGCGGTCGCGGTAGAAATGCTGGAGTTCACCACCTGCGACGAGTCTTATTCCATGAAGCGAAGTGCATACGCATTCTGCACAATCATCATCATCTACTCAGTTATCATGATAGTCATACACCTGTGGTTTCTTTGGAGTATTAAGAAGGTAACTCAGAATTATTTTTTAGTGGAGATATTTTCAGAAATTGCTGTTGGTTGACAACGAGTCTACATACAGAACGCCCGCATCTCGTAGTCCCTCCCCCGTAGCTCAGGACTCAGAGTAGAGCTTAAGTTTGTCGAGTTCTTAAACCGAACCGAACCCCGGTGGCCTAGTCAGTCAATGGCGTCTGACACGGAGGGTCAGAAGACGCGTTTCGAATCCCGCCCAAGGATGTGAATTTTTCTATTAGTAATTTATATATATATATTATATATATATATAGGTAATCATTTCAATGTTTGAGATCGCTAAAACAGGCGTTAGTGCTTTAAAAAGTAATACTATAAAAATTACAAGGGTTGCGATGTCAATATGAAAGTTTAAGAATTTCTAAATAATGCTTCTTTCGGTTAGATAGTACTGTCAAAAGCTGTTCAATAGATGTCGCTCGTCCCCGTAAGACGGTTAAAGTCAGATAGAGAGTTAAAATTCGACTCGGACCCAAACCTCGGTGGCCTAGTTGGTCAATGGCGTCTGACACGGAGAGTCGACGCGGGAAGACGCGGGTTCGAATCCCAATCAACCTGGGAAGGGGCCACCTTAGGCAACGACACATCATTGTCCTCGGTGTCACCACTATCCTTCCGACGCTTACGCCAGAGAACACCTGATGACGCTCGGGATGCCACCGTCTCAAAGCTAACGTCCGAATCAGATGCCGACAGGTCCAGTGTCTTCGACCCTACCCAAAGGCCGCCATCGCCGGTCACCTGTTCCGAACTCACGCTACGTACCATCCTGGTCTGGTGCGTCACTTCCATATTTGCGTTGCGCGCGTCCCGTCCGGTCCAGTCGTGCCTCTCCAGGCTTGCGCTGCGCGCTTCCTTTTTGGCTCTTTCGTCCATATTGCTGCAACGGGTTAAAACCACGTGCGCCTCACTCGTCAGTGCCATTTCACGGGCATCGGTGTCCATTTTCTTGCCAGATTCGTCGTTGGTTCGAGGATCGAGACCCTCGAGGCGGATGTTGCCCCCCCCCCCCCCAGATACGGTGGGGCAGAGTGCCGGAGCACTGAGGGATTGGCCCTCCTGGGGAATAATTTCATGCGCCGTGTGATTCATTGTTTTTTTTCCCTTTTTTGAAGGGGGTGCGGTCTCCCTTTTTGGTGGTCTAACGGCCGAGACGACCATGTTTGAGTCCATGAGCCCGGAGGCAAGGCGTGAAAACGACAACCTGCCCCAGAACCCAAGGCCCCAAACAACCCCATTGCCGACCACCGAAACTTGAGGAGACATTCACAAGACACACACAACACATAACACAAAACACAGACACAGAACAAACATAAATGCATACATAACACGAGACAAAAGCCTCCACGAGGATAAAAGCTCCGGGTGGATGCTCCCGTCTCGTAACCCAGACAACGTGTCGGATCCGTCCCCGCGTTCCAAGATCCTCTTCGTAGAGGCCCTCTTCGCGCCATCCTGGCATAAATGCCAAGACCCACCGTGGCGGAACTTAAGCTGAGCCCTACCTACCCCATCCACTGTGCTCTATGCTATTTCATAGAGACACGCGGAGGAGGCCACCGTGTCAGATCTTTCGCCAACGGCCAACAAGCTCCCGCGAAGGGAAGTTATTGACCGCTGCCCAGGATGCACCGTCCCGAATTACTGCTGCTCCCCCGGGATAAATCTTATCCAAGGGGATCAGCAGCATTCGGGCACACGAGGAGGTAATCTGACGTAGCACCCCTACAATATAACACCTGTGACAACGTGGTCTCAACGCAGTATCTACTCTGTGGCAGCGTCATGGATTGTAAGTTACGATCACAATTTCAAATCGAATTCGGTCTATGACGTTTCCAGGCTACAGTTTTGGATTGATGGCCACTGCAGCAAGTGCAATTACAGTGCGAATAATAGCTCTGTATTTTAAATTAGAAATACGGGATTAATCACGTAATATTTATCGGATAGATCCGACTATAGTTTCGACCACATTCGGTGGTCTTTTTCAAGGAGTGTTCGGGACGCCCGCATCGATGACCTCTCGCTTAACAGTGAAAAATGAGTGAAAACCACGTTAGTTTTTATAACAAAAAAAATGCTATGTACTTAGTTAAAATCTCAAGATGTTGACACCAGCACTGCTGCATATCACTGCTACGGTTATATGAAGACGTCATGCCAGTCAACCAGACGGACTATTCACCCCAATTAACAAAAACACATACACGTTTGTTTTTATTACAAAAACAACATTTTCTTTTACGGTTTCACGCTTAATCCCCATTCGATACGTTGGAAGTTTTCATGATGGCTAAACCAATTTATTACCCAAAACAAATAGTACAAACAAACCAATAAACTTAGGGTAAAATAAAGCAATGATTAGGTTTGACATCAGTGAGCCAGGTAAGAAGTGGTTGCTAACAAAAACTTGTACTTAACCTAATATATTGACATTAAGGCAGTGGTCCAACCGCGCCGGCGAGAAAACGACTAACTATCGGCGATTTTCTATCTCAAGAAACGTACAATAAATGTACATTCGACCGCGGGCGAGTGGCGCGAGTAATCGCTCGTCGCAGTTGCACACTCGCTTATAGCCTTTACTTGGTACTTGGTGGGCTGGCTCTTTTCCGCAACCAGGCCGCTGTGGCGCGGCCCATTTTGTGTGATAGCGGGGTGACGCTGATCAGTCCAGCCACCCGGTGTCGCCCAGGAAAGCCAGCAGCTCCTTAAGCTTGGCGCAGGCTCGCTAATAGCCCAGCGACAAAACTATCGAAACTACACACTCGCTTCCCGCTGCTCGCCAACTCGATTTTAGTTTCTAGTTCTACTCGTTTCTCGTTCATCGCCGGCGGTCGGACCACTGCCTAAGAGTTGATACTTATCAGAAAACGTATACGTTACTACGAAACTACTCTAGAAACTACTTCGCAGAATAGTAGCTATCTTTTCATTCACAATGAGGACAAGAGCATTGACCGGATAATATAATAGATATACTTTTTTTTTCATGGAGTCATGAGATTGTTTACTATTAGTAAACAATGCCATGATTCCATGAAAAAAAAACACTGAAAACGGACAATGTTAAGAGGTAGAAAAGAGTTTTCTCTTTTAGCATGGAAAGTACTAGCTATGCAATCGTCTTAAAAGTTTTCGTGAATGGATATTAACGGGCACAGTAGAAATCTTTAATGCTGCGCTGCGCTTCGCGGTTTCACCCGCGCGGTGATGGATGATGATGATGATGAATCAAATATAGCGTAAATGTTATTAAGGCATAATATACCTTTCTACTGGTAAAATATTTTTTTAACTGGTTATCCTCCTGAGGCCCAAAGGCCTTCTCTGAGAACATATTAAAAAACTCACTAACGCCCAGGCCAAATTTGTGTGTTGTAGTCCTAGTAACCCAGTAGCCTCATACGAGGACATAATACGAATCATTATGATATTTAAAGTTTGGCGCCAGATCGCCATATTGGCTCCTGTTACTTGATTGGTGGATAGTATTCCGACATTTTTGTGTAGTATTTGAGCTTAACCAATAACAGCTCAGTTGTCAGGCGATGTCAAAAGGTCAAGCATGGAGCGAACGCGTCGTGCCGGTAAGTTATACTTCTTTATATTTGTGCAATCTGTGGTTTTTATGATAAAAAAATACGTTCAAATAAAAGTTAAAATAGTAAATTAATGATAAATACATAAATTTTGGTTACTAAACGGTTCTAATCTACTTTTTATTTCCATGCAATAAATATGTTCTTGCATGAGAACATTGGGCCGCTAGTCTATAAGTAGGCCGTTATTTTATGTCCTTGTGGGAGAACCTTGGGCGTTAATACCTACACTTATATTTTTTAGGCATAAAGGAGAATGTGATAGAAGACTTATTAGCAGAGTCAGAAATTGAAGACTTTCTACCCTCGGATGAAGATATCGGTGATCCACCTTTCGACGTATTAGTAGAAAATTTACCATCCTCTTCAAGTGATGAAGGTACTGACAATGAAGATAGTCGAGTAAGTACAATAACTACTAGTCAACATGTACGTGGCAGTAGCAATAGACGTCCCAGACGCGGAAGAGGTGGCCGTAACGCGAGAATACGGGGTCTAAGCCGCCCCGTACAAGATAGCAGCATACGGAATATTATAGTTCCATCTACAAGTGGCGCGACGGATGACTGGACAGATGACAATTTACCCCCCAAGGAACTTAAACGATTAGAACCTTCCTACCTTATTATTAATACAGCTAATTTTAACAAAATTGATTATTTTCATCAATATGTTAATGATGACTTAATTAATTTAATTGTCGAAAAAACCAATCAGACGGCGGTCAAGCTAACTGGCCGATCATTAAATTTTAATCTTAAAGAGTGTTATGTATATATTGGTATTTCCATGATTATGGCCACGGTAAATTATCCGAACTTGAGGATGTATTGGGAACAAAAATGGCGTGTGAGATAATCGCAAGTAATATGTCTCGCAACCGTTTTATACAATTAAGAAATTCCCTCAAACTCGTCTTTGATGACGATGTAAATTTGGATACCCGAAGCAAGGACAAGCTTTGGAAGGTGCGACCTTTAATTCAAAGGATGCAAGAAGGATGTCGATCTCAAGAAAAGCAAGATAAATTATCAATCGACGAAATGATTATACCATTTAGTGGCAGTTGTGGGCTAAAGCAATATTGTCCGGGTAAGCCAAATCCTGTAGGTCTTAAGGTTTTTGTCTTAGCAAACCCTAATGGACTCGTTTGCGATTTTCATGTATATGAGGGCTGCACTACTTATCCGCAATATGAAGAATCTCGTTTTGGCCTCGGAGAAAAGGCGGTTTTGACTCTGGCTGATACACTTGTCCCGGGTCACGTTTTGTACTTCGATAGATACTTCACAAGTGAAAAATTGGTAGATGAGCTACTTAACAGGGGCATAGGTTGTTCCGGCACTGTTATGAAAAACAGGATACCTGTGTCTGCAAGACCGGTATTAATGGATGACAGAGTCCTAAAAAATAACGGCCGGGGAAGTTTCCAGGTGTTAATCCGAAAAGATAAGAAGGTAGCTCTTACCAAATGGTTTGATAATAAGGCAGTGACATTGCTATCTTCAGTTGAAGGCGGTGAAAGTATTGATATCTGTCGGAGATGGTGTAAGCACCAAAAAGCATATGTAAATATTGATAGGCCACGCGTTATTCGCAACTACAACATGCATATGGGCGGGGTAGACTTAGCAGATAGGTTGCTAGCTGTTTGTCCCTATAGATACAGAACAAGAAAGTGGACGCAACGCTTTCTATCACATATGATAGATTTAGCGGTATCTAACGCTTGGATACAGTACAAGAAAGACCAAACGGATCGCGATGTACCTTCTCGCAAAATCCTACAGCTAAGAAGTTTCAAAATGGAGCTTGGAGAGTACCTATTAGATACCTATTCGATGTCGGAGATTGTTGAATATAATGATATTATCCTGGAACCTGAATCTCTAAGACGCAAAAGAGGAAAACCAGCACCTCCACTTCCATCCAAAAAACGGCGTCTGCATGCGGCTGAACACATGCCGATTTTTAAAGATAAACAGGCAAGATGTAGACATTGTCACTACAAAAAAACTCGCATTGTATGTAGTACCTGCAATATTGCTTTGTGTCTTAATTCGGATAGAAACTGTTACTCGGATTTTCACTCAAATGACAGTGGCTAATGAGGACTACTTTTATATTACAACAAATTAGTTAAATCCTTTGATCTCAGGTATGTGATAAGAGAATTAGAAGTTATTCTTTTCGTTGAGTTTTTCTTATTTTTTTGTTATTAGGAGATTTAGTACATTTTTTTAAATGTAAGAAGAATTGTTAATTTTTATATGAAGATTTAAACTAAATTAAACACTATGTTGACGACTGATTCAGTTCCTTGTCCTAATTTTGATAAAATATTTAAATAAATATAGTAAAATAATACTACTGTTTTATTCATTTAGCAGCCCAATGTCATTCTGAGAGAACATAAACATTATACCTACTATTAGAATTGCGACCAAATGTCCTTCCACAAGAACAAAATAATATATATATTTCGCAGTCAATATTAATTCCTTACTATGTTATTATTACTAGAAAAAAATATAGCAGTCATAAAATTACTGTAACATACTTTTTAAGTTTTGTTTTGGTCTGGGCTTTATCGTATATTGCATATTATGTTCTTGTGCAAGGACATTGGGTTGTAAAGACTACCAAGGCAAAATTCGCTTGGGCCTCAGGAGGTTAAATAGTTTTTACGTTTACAAACAAACTATCCAATCTTTCCTATTTATTGTTAAGTAGATAAGAAATAACACCTAAGAATGTGTCAATAATTATATATTTTGTATATAGAAAATCGTAAATGGATCTTCACGATACAGGCTTGCCTAGTGTGAAGATCACAATTACCGTTAGAAGTTTTTAAGCTTTCTCAGCATTAGGTAATCTTACTTAAGTACATATAAGTAACATTTAGTAACTAAGTGATGGTAATGTACATTGCCTTACATCTAATGCTGCAAGTAAAAATATTTTTCATTTACATTATTTTTTTCAATGATCTGGCCTAGATTGTACCGGCGTTAATACGCATATAACTTAACACAGGAATGTAGCTATTGTGACAAAATGTAATTGTTAGGCCAGTTAGGTTTGGTCAGTATTCTATACCATATGGTATAGAATACTTTTTTTGTTTATCGATGTCTTCTATAAAACCGTAGTACATCACTTTGCTCTATTGTCAATAGTTTTTTTTTTTTTTTTTTTTTTTTTTTTTTAATTTGGTCAACAAAACTGGATACACTCTTTATGCTTAACGAGAGAAACAAAAACAAAAACATGCGTAGAGCGAGTGTCACCTTCTCGAAGTGGACACAGCATGCAAAATTTTAAAGTACTTTAGTGAGAAACTTGAATTAAATCACACTTAATAAATTTATAAATTAGGATGACTTTGTATATCAGCCTCTCGGGCCCTATCCCAAGAATTCACTAATTCTTGAAGTTTCTTTTTGAAACTAGGTACCGAGAAGTCAAATATGTCCAAGTCCTGACATATGGTGTTATATGAATTACAAATGCGATACAGTGATGAATGCTGGCCATAGTTTGTGCGAGTTCTAGGTAGGCTGAACGTTTTTCTATTTCGGAGACGGCTACAAGAACGTGGAACAGCTAATTTTATATGTTCCAGCAGCAGAGAACTATCGATAAATCCGTTAACTAGTTTATGTAGAAACATTATATCCGAAATATCTCTTCGCTGTTGGAGCGGAGACATATTGAAATGTGCCAATCTTGAGTCATAACTATCAAGTTTGCGACAGAGATTTTTTGAGTATGAAAGATGGTACAAAAATTTAGATTAAAGTTTTTCCAACCTCTCTATATGTCCTTTGTAGGACGGGTTCCAAACCGGGCTACAGTACTCCAATTGACTACGCACATAGCAGTTGAAAAGCAATTTTGATACGTCTGTTATAATAGTTTCCGGAACGTACGTGATATAAGGATTTTTTGTCGTTAATAATAAGTATTAAAATGGAAAAGTAGTTATTGTGACATAACTGTAATAGTAACATATGTGGTATTGCAATATTTTTGTAGATATTGATGACCTCTATAAAACTGGAGTACATAACTTTGCATTGTATTGTGCGTAGTCTCCTCAGCGTACGCGATATAAGAATTTTTTGGTATTTTTTTCATGTCTTAGGTTCCATTATCAAAGTTTTCATATGGATTTGGAACTTTTTGATAACATTATATAGCCTATGTTACTCAGTGATAATGTAGCTTTCTAAAGACAAAATATTTTTTGAAATCTGTCCAGTAGTTTTTAAGTTTGTTCGTTACATACAAAAATACAAATCTTTGCTCCTTATAATATTAGTATAGATAGGTACTTACCTAGTTATGTAATGAATATTCAAGAACATCCGTTACTAACAATTCCGTCGAATGGTTTATCATTGTATTTGATTAAAGTGCATTAAAGGACGAACTCATTCTCAAATAAGTTATTACATTTTCCATAACGCACCAATATCACGAAGTAAATATAATTTGTTCTCGCTTCGCTGTTAGAGATTGTAACTAGTAAGAAGAGTTTGTATAACGTGCATTAACTATAACCATCCGTAGGTATATAAATAAAGACAGCTAACCCGTTAAAATAATTGTTCTCTCTTCGCTGTTAGAGTTTGAGAGATTGTAACTGGTAGGTTGGTACTATGGAGCAGTGTCCTACTTTCCTCAACTTCGGCGAGGGAAGAGTTTGTATAATGTGCATTAACTATAACCATCCATATACCAATAAAGATAGCTAAAGTTTGTGAAACTGATTTCATATAAAGCATCACTTTTGAAATTTCAAGTTGACTGTATAAAACATTTTAGTAAAAAAAGCATAATATGAAGTCCGACGTTATATAAAATACTTATATGGAATAGATAAACTATATAGGATAGGGACAAAGATGCTTGGAGTACTCCACTTCTGGCAAATTGTCATCTGCCATCCATAACATGCAATAATAGTTGTACCTAAGTAGAAACATTGTAAAAATCTATGTGAAAAGAATGGCCCGAGTTTCTTGCCGCTTCTTCTCAATAGGCTCTATATATTTTGAAATGCGGCGGTAGAGTTGTTTTAAAGTACTTTATAATGAATAAGTGACGTTCATAAGTGCGTCTTGATGCCTAACTTGAATAAATTAATTTAAACTTTATTTTACTTTATCAGGCTAAAGCTTCAGTGATCCTAGTGTGGGTGGTAGTGAACGCGCTGTGGTTGGCCCAGAGCACACTCCTCACAATTGTTCTTCTGTGTTTCTACTCACGAGACACGAGCTTCATCGCCTGGATAGTGTGCGTCGTCTGCGAAATTCTTGGTTTTGGTAAGTAACCACCCGTTTTTTAAAACTTTTATGTTTGTTGATACGTCAGCAACTGCTGCAAGATTTATAGTTGGTATTTGTTTCGGGTATCTTACCATATTTTATACTTAGATATAATTTTAGAACAGTAGAACTATTTGTGAATGAGTTCGTCCGGGGAATTACTGCCACCATACCTACCTATTTCTACCACGAGGAGTAATTTTCGCAATACTGTGGTCTGGTTTGAGTGGTATGGGTGCCAGCAAAATTACAGGCACATGGGACTTAACAACTCAATGTATCAAGGTTATGGGCGCAGTACAGTTCGTTCGTTCGTTTATATACTACTACGTCGGATCAAACCTGTAAATTAAAAATGCATTCATGCTCCACACCTCGGTGAAGAGCATGTGATCAAATTATCACACCCTCTCCGATCACAGTGGCAGCTCAGGAGCAGCGGGAAGCTACTCCAATTGAACTGGCACAACAAAACTCTACCACCATAAATCAGGCAATCAACATAACGCATAAGAAAATTTCTAGTACTATATAGAAAAGCAGTTAACCTAAGATACAGATTTTCGGAGATAAGAGAGTGCGCAGCTTGCCACAAGAAATAATGAAAGATAGAACAGGGGGTTGGAACGTTACCCATGACATCATTAGCATAAACAAACCGAATGCCATATGTTCACAAATCTTGTCTGGTTGTAATAAAATTGTTCAATATTTAAATTCTATAGACATTATGATTCTTGCAGTAGGGTTGCATGACAAAACCCCTTTAAAATATTAACAGACCTTTGTTGTACATTATCGAACATTAAGAAAAATAAAATATTTGTGTAATGCCAATTTTAATGTTAAAATGCTAAGGACTTAAGACTTTTGACGAGAAATTATGATAACTGTCATATTCTTAAAATTCATAGTAATAGACGTAATGTGTTAAAAAACAATAATTACTTGAAAAATATTGTGTTAAAAATAAATGTATAGTTTGCATATTTTCACCACCGTAATGTATTCCTGGGTGCTATGAAAGAAGACAAGTCAGTCAACTACACTCAAAATTACAATAATACGATATATTTAAAACAAGATATTTATGTTATCTTCTTTATCTGGTCGAAACACTCAAATAACAGCTCAAAAAATCTTTTTCGTGACCATTCAAACACACAGAACTACAATCAAATCATAACATAGCAAGTGTATTGAAAAAGCAGGAACTACTTTTGCTCAGTTTGCTGGATCTCTCTAAGAAGATCGGTGATGTAGACATCGTTTGCTTAACGGAGACCTTCATAAAACGAGGCTTTGAATCAAATTTCAACTAAATATATAGAGCCCTTGCAAACGCTGATTGAACCTATACTTAGACATTTTGAGGTATGTGCTACAAAAAAACTACTTCTTAACATTATTGTAATGTATCTATAGAATCCCTAGTCTGCGGTCTCATGCCCTGGATGTATTTTTTGAGTCTTTTGAGAAATTACAACATAAAGTTAATATAAATAATAATAAAAAGGTCACATTCTGCGGAGACTGGTATATTAATATTTAAAAAAACAATGAAAAAAAAAAAAAAAAAACTTGTATCGAATCGTTTCAATTCTTTACTATCAAATTATAATTTAAAGAATCATATTATTCAGCCGACTAGGAAAACGTCATGTTTAGACTTGATTGTTAGCAATTTTGCTCTAGCAGAAAGTGGTATTCTTTACTTGGCTCTGTCGGACCACGAAAGAAAAAAATATTAATAAAAAACAAAAACTACGTTCCGCTTTCAGTATCTTCTAAATCAGCGTGGAGTACCACAAGGCAGCGTTCTAGGATCACTGGTGTTTATTCTTTATATAAACGATTTGCCAAACTGCATAAAACATCCCTGCTTACTCTTTGCAGATACCACAACCATAGTTAAATGTGCCAATATAAGTCTACATTTGAGGCAGAAGCTAATGAAGCTGTCGCGTATCCGAGCTTCTTATAAAATGTTACATGTGTCGCGTATCCGAGCTTCACCTAGATGTCAATTCTGACAGGTGACTTCACTCATCAAGTTCATTGTAAAAATTGTCTAATACAATATTATAAAATAGATAAAACTATCTTTTCATGCATTATCCTCGCCAATTTGAACCGCTAAGATCGCTATGACTTAAACGAGAGGAATCACCAATGTCATCGCGAACATATTGGACCTTCGAAGCCGAATATACAACGGAACTACGCACGCACGACCTTCGCATGACCTCTTGGGCGTATAGTCATCGGCTAATTTCTGAAGATTGAAGAAGGATTCTTCGAAGGATTTGACCAGGATCGCTGTCCACAAGCACGCATACCGACCAAGAGAAACGGTACGGCCAGCCATCCAACCTATCCAAACGCCTGTCTTTTCTTGTGTTAATTTCGCATAATAAACTGTTTCAGTGATTGAGACGCAGGGAGCTACGATCAGTTAGTACAGTGTCTAGCAGCGTAAGCCACAGCCGGCATAGCTGCCACTTGCCAACCGTAAGTACTCCACCCTTTACTGAACCGCCAAGATGAGCACTGAACCAAGGGCTAGGTCTAAATCCCCGTACAAGTTAACGGTTACGGATGACGAGGAAACAGATAAGCTAATACGTGAGCTAATCAAAAAGAGAGCTATTGTCAAAGGCCGTCTTACTCGCTTTTCTAACTACCTAAATACAATAAAATTAGACGCACCTTTGCCTGTACAAACGCGTGCAGATTTAAAGCTACGCATTCAAGGAGCTTCTAGTCTATTCACAGAGTTTAATAATCTGCAAATGCAGCTAGAACAATCGGTTTTAGAAGTAGATCTCGATGAGCAAATTAGCCAACGCGACTTGTTTGAAGATACCTACTACCACACTGTAGCTAGGGCTGAATGTATGCTCGGCAGTGGAGATGACTCAAGTTCCAAGAAAGCTTCCAGTAGCGACATAAAGTCAGTAAAATTGCCTACGATTACAATACCTACCTTTGATGGTTCTTATGAGCATTGGTTGGAGTTTAGGGATACTTTTCAGTCGCTTATTCACAACCCCGATCATATCACTAGCATCCAAAAGTTCCACTACCTCAAGTCCTCACTGAAGGGCAGCGCAGCGTTGGTAATTACTAGAATTTTCCAGCAATAACTACGTCATAGCATGGGAACTGCTTCTCAGTAGGTACGACAATAGCAGGCTGCTCGTACACAATCACGTTAAGTCACTATTTACCATCCATGCTTTGACAAAAGAGGCACCAGATCTATTACGTCATTTAGTAGACACGATTTTAAAGAATATACGCGCTTTAAAATTATTAGGTGAACCGGTGGAAACCTGGGACACTTTAATTATTTATAGTATTGTCACAAAATTAGATAAAATCACAGAACGCGAATGGGAACAATATAAAAACACAACACTAAAACAATCTGGTGACCCCAAGTCGACCCTGAAGGTGGATGATTTATTGACGTTTCTCAAAGACAGGGCGGATATGTTGGAAACATTGCAAGTATCACATGCGAGCACTAGTAATAAAAAACAATTTACAAACGCGCATACTAGTCATAAAGTTCATTGCAATGTCTCCACCGATAATCCGCACAGTCAAGCAAAAAAGTCATGTTTGATTTGTAAACAACACAACCATCCACTGTATGCATGTCAAACATTTCTTAACTACGGCTTAGAAACTAAATTAAAATTCGTCAAAGATAATAGGCTATGCCCGAACTGTTTACGCGCGGGGCATACCGTAAATGAATGCAGGTTCGGCCCGTGCAGGAAATGCGAACAAAAGCATAACTCGTTAATTCACAAAAATAACGTAGTAAATCGTAACGCTTCTCCCGCTTTTAATGAAAATAGCAAACCGGTTTTGGCGATGCAGCCGTCCGTCAGCGCGCCACCAGTAGAACCTAACAAGTTTACGGTAGGTACGCACACCAACATTCTATGCGGTAATTATCCGTGTGCGCAACCTGTCTTGTTATCAACGGCAGTGGTGGAGGTTAAAGATAGGTACGATAATTATCAACAAGCGCGCGCGCTCCTTGATTCGGGAAGCGAGCGGTGTATTATAACGCAATCATTATGCGATAAACTAGGCGCTCAACTTATACAGTCCACTCACGACATACGCGGGGTTGGTAATTCCGTTTCACAGTCTACGCAAATATGTGATATCGAAGTTAAATCACGAACCAACCCATTTATAATGCGGATGCAATGTATTGTTTTACCAAACATTACATCAACGTTGCCAGCGATACCTAAACAACACGCGCAGTTTGGGATCCCTGAAAACTTACAGTTAGCCGATCCTAATTTTCATGAGTCTCAAAGCATCGATATCCTAATAGGCGCGGATAAGTTTTGGGATTTATTATGCGATGGAAAAATACGTTTACCTAAAGGTCCTTTCCTACAAAATACGCAGTTAGGGTGGATCGTTTCGGGTCCTATAAATATAAAGCGAAGTCAAAATTACATTCGTTGTAATTTCACTCAAACGGTAGAAGCTCAATTACGCAAGTTTTGGGAGCTTGAGGAGCTTCCTAAGCTTTGTGATACGCGTTTGGAGGAAGAGAAGAAGTGCGAAGACCATTTCGTTAAAACTACAAAGCGCAATAGTGATGGAAGGTTTTGCGTCAACATTCCACTCAAGTCCCCAACACAAAGCTTAGGAGAAACGTATCCTCAAGCACTCAATCGATTTTTATCGTTAGAAAAACGGTTGCAACGCGATCCCGAATATAAACGGCTGTACACAGACTTTATCCACGAGTATGTATACTTAGGCCATATGACGCGAGTAGATTCACACGGGGTACCTAATTTTTTCCTACCGCATCACGGTGTATTACGCGAACATAGCACCACAACAAAGCTGCGGGTGGTATTCAACGCGAGTGCTGCTTCGAGCACGGGAGTCTCGCTAAACGATCTCCAGCTTGTAGGTCCGCCTATACAGGGTGATTTGTTAGCTATACTATTGCGCCTACGAATACATAAATACGTTGCTTGCGCAGACGTTGAGAAAATGTACAGGCAAGCTGAAATATGTGAAACACAGCGTGATTTGCAATTAATCATATGGCGCGACGATCCGAGCCAAGAAATAGGTATTTATCGTCATAACCGTATCGTATACGGTACAGCGGCAGCGGCTTTTATGGCATGTCGATGTCTCAAGCAAACTGCAGTTGATTGCAGTGATCCTGAGGTCAAAAGGGTAATTAATGAGGACTTCTTCGTAGATGATATGCTCACCACGTTAGATGATAAGGACGAGTTACTCGATTTATGCGAAAAAACATACAAAGTTTTACAATCAGGGTGCTTTCCACTACGCAAATGGGTATTTAATTTTGATTGTGGCGAGCGGGCATCATCTAAAATGTTAGACGGCGTTAAATCGTTAAATTTGGACGAGTCTAGCCAGTGCAAGACGTTAGGTATCGGTTGGAATAACGTAACCGATGAATTTCATTATAACACGCAATTTAAAAATGATACAAAGATCACTAAGCGTTCTATATTGTCTCACGTGTCTCAAATCTTTGACCCGTATGGTTTGCTCAGTCCCACAATCATGATTGCGAAAGTTTTATTACAAAAGCTTTGGCTAATAAAATTAGACTGGGATGACACGCTGCCCCAGGACGTCGTGGAGGCTTGGAACCGTTTTGCTACTAGCTTGTCGGCGCTCAACAACTTCCGAATACCGCGCCACGTCACAGATATGGAGGCTAGTTATATCGAACTTCATATTTACACCGACGCATCGCAAATTTCTTACGGTTGCTGCTCGTATATTCGCACGGTCAACGATAAGTCAGGCAGTGCATCAGTCAGGTTGCTTTGCTCCAAGGGCAAGGTCGCGCCGTTAAAACCGGTTAGTATACCTAGGCTCGAATTATGTGGAGCATTGTTAGGCGCACAGTTGTATGCTAAAATACGCGAATCCCTGCACTGTGAGTTTAAAAGTGTAGTGTTCTGGACTGACTCCACTATAGTGTTAGGGTGGCTGCGCATGGCACCTAGCCTGCTCAAAACTTTCGTGCAAAATCGAGTAGCTGAAATTAATGAAATTACGAAAGACTTACCATGGAGACATGTAAGTGGAAAGGACAACCCAGCTGACTTAGTGTCTCGAGGGTGCTCCTTACCTGACCTCACATCTTCTTCGCTTTGGTGGGAAGGGCCGCCTTTCCTCCGCGATGCTGACTTCGACTGCTCCAGCTTAACTTCAGACTCTAGTTCATCCATAATGCCGGACGACGAGCTTCCCGAGGTTAAGGGAAGCGCATTAAACGTACTAATCACTAAACGAAAGGTAGAACTATTTCCTTTTGTCAGGTTTTCTCAGTTCGAACGTATGAGACGTTCTTTCGCGTACGTACTACGGTTTGTTAACAACGCGCGCGACAAAATAAAGCGTCAGTCAGGCGCACTTACTTTAGACGAGCTAAGAGAATCTGAGTTAGGGCTAGCAAGACTTTCGCAAACGGAATCTTTTATTGAAGCGTACGATTTGATTTCTAAAAATCAATCATTAAAGGGGACACCGAGGCTATTTAAATTAAATTTATTTATCGACTCCAACAAAATAATGCGAGTCGGCGGTCGAATAAACTACGCTGAAAGCTTTGATTACGATAAAATGCATCCAATTTTATTATGTTCAAAACATCAGTTTACAATTTTGCTTATGCGACACGAGCACCAACGTTTGTTTCATGCCGCTCCTCAAGCACTGCTGTACGACATTCGCCAACGATGGTGGCCTGTAGGGGGGAGGAATCTCGCACGGAAAATTGTGAACGATTGCGTTGCGTGCAAGCGATTGAAAGGTAAAACTTTAAATCCAATTATGGGCAGTCTGCCGAAGGAACGACTGAGTCCTACTTACCCCTTCTTATTTTGTGGGGTAGATTATGCGGGCCCAGTGCTCACCCTAAATCGCAAAGGCAGGGGTGCTAAGACTGAAAAATCGTATATCTGTTTGTTTATTTGCTTCGTCACGCGCGCTGTTCATTTGGAACTAGTCAGCGATCTATCTACTGAAGCATACATTCTAGCTTTAAAACGGTTTATTTCACGGCGTGCAAAGCCAGCCCAAATTTTTTCGGACAATGGGACAAATTTCGTCGGCGCCAAAAATGAGTTATCTAGATTTTTAACCAATTGTTCTAGTGATATAACTGAGTACGCTCGTAGCCAAGCTATACGGCTAAGATTCATTCCAAAATACAGCGCTCATTTTGGTGGTTTATGGGAGGCTGGAGTAAAATCATGCAAGCTACACCTCGCTCGTGTAGTCGGTAACGCGCATTTAACCTTTGAGGAGCTTACCACAGTCTTAACCCAAGTAGAAGCCATCCTAAACTCCCGTCCTCTATCTCCATTGTCATCTGATCCCAATGACTTCCTTCCTCTCAGCCCCGGCCATTTCCTGGTTGGGCGTACGCTTACAGCACCGGTATATCAGGACATGCGAGGCGAACCTGAACGAATACTTAACCGGTATCAGCGAGTGGAGCAGATTCGACACAACTTTTGGGCACGCTGGGCGAAAGAATACGTGTCGGAGCTGCAAATCAGATGTAAATGGAGAGAGAACGTCGACAGTCTGGAGCCAAACACGCTAGTTATTATCAAGGATGACAAGCTTCCTCCATTGAAGTGGTCCCTTGGTCGAATCATCAACACTATCAGCGGCAAAGACGGCGTATCGCGCGTGGCTGACATCCGGACGGCATCCGGCACAATACGGCGCAGCTTTACCAAAATATGTCCCTTGTTCCGGGAAGAAGAAGCCAAGCAGCAAGAAGAGGATCAAAACTCACACCTTTAGGAAGCTGGAGCTTCCAAGGCCGGGGGCATGTCGCGTATCCGAGCTTCTTATAAAATGTTACATGTGTCGCGTATCCGAGCTTCACCTAGATGTCAATTCTGACAGGTGACTTCACTCATCAAGTTCATTGTAAAAATTGTCTAATACAATATTATAAAATAGATAAAACTATCTTTTCATGCATTATCCTCGCCAATTTGAACCGCTAAGATCGCTATGACTTAAACGAGAGGAATCACCAATGTCATCGCGAACAGAAGCTTTAACTAACGTATTGAATTAGCTCGATTATAATGACTTATCAGTGAATATTAGCAAAACAAAACTACTAGATTTCCAAACGTACAATAGCACACATAAGAATATTAATATTTACACGATGGTAATGTTTTAGAGCAAGTATGTGATACGGTATTTGTTGGTGCAACAATAGATAAATACTGCAACTGGAAAGCTCATGTACAGTACATGCATGAGTGTACAACGCGACGATCCTGGTCGCGGTGTGGACTCATGTCGCGGAAATGAGGGGAGGCGAGGTAATTCAGTTTGTAGCCCCAGTCAAGGTAGTGATTCCGATCACGGTGTAGGGTCCGGCTGAGGTAATGACTGTGGGCGAGGTACACAAGGTTATGATTCCCAGGTAAACACATTCAGACACCGAGCTCGCCGCCGAGCTCGAGGCAAAAATTATGTCTTGGCCCAAACCGAGGTCCGTACCTTAGTGGTGCCCTTGAGCAAGTCGCCTACTCCTCTCCTTGCGGCGAAGCGTCTTCGACGCTCGCCTTAGGCGGTGCGCCCTCTGCGCCCGCATCTGGCCGAGTGCCATCTGCCCTCGCCAACCGTCCGGTGACGCTGTAAATGCCGGTAGAGGCAAACAGCATTAGTCCATTCTAAAAAAAAAGCTCATGTACATAATTTATAAACAAAACATAACAGATTTGTTTACGTTTTCTATCGACTCACTCAAGTAGCTACGGAAGAAGCCGGTCTATCGGTTTAACGCGGATATGTGTCATCTTGCCATAAGTATGGAGTCATTCTGAGGGGATTTTTGGTGGATGCAGAAAAAGTGTTCCTTGTTTAAAAAAAATGTATACGTTTGCTCTCTGGAGCAGGCTTTCTAGACAGATGTAAGCCAGTTTTCAAACATCTGAAATTTTTTTCTTTTTCTTCGCTTTCTCAAAAAACATCCTGCAAGCCTATTGGGTGAAACCATCAATGGGAATGAAAATGAAGTGATAATTCATTCTCATTCAAGATAGACAATAAGGGGGCAGCTCTGTTCAAAATACATAAAGATGTGATAACGAGAAGTTGTAGAAATGTAAATAAATTATACGTTCCCCCACCGAGACTTCTATTAAAAGTCAAAATGCCAACTGTATGGCAATACGAATATTTAATAAGTTACCTGCCATTTATAAAGAATTTAATGAAAATTAATTTTAAAAGAAAGTTTTTGACTACCTTTTGGACAAAGCTTATTATTCTGTACAGGGCTACCTAAATGAGAAATTGCCTAATTTTTAATTATTTTTTTATGACATTTTATCAGTGATTTTAATATTCACAATTATATTTAATGTTTAAGTTTCCAATTTATGTTAATAAGATGGCAATGTAGCAAGCACATTATTGTTAAAATAAAATATTAATTTAATTACTTATCTTATAACAAGCATTTGTACGCCTAAACAGGCAGAATTTTGTTGGATTTTTACTATGCTTTTAGAACTAAGCATAATTCGCTACCCAAAATTCTAACATATACAATTATTTCATTTCGTTATAGTGACGAAATGCATCTAGGCAAAGATTACCTCTAAAGACCAGAGGTCCACGTGCTTGTACCGTCAACTAATAACATAAATAAAAGCGATTTTGCATAATCTATTATAATGAACTAGATATGTTATACTAATACTACATAATCAATTAATTTAAGTATTTAGGTAAGTAACCTTTAAATAAAAAGAAAAATCGGAATTAGTTCACTAAGTAAAAAAAGAAAGAAGTACAAGTTGGTTGAAAAGAACAATTTTACGAGACATTGTATTAAACATAAGCATATACTACTTTAAAAAAACACATTGAGTTTAGCTTGGTAACACAGCGAAGCATTATGTTATGTTGTTTATACATAACCGCAGTGGTGCTTTTTATATAACTTTTTATGACCATTTTGCCCGCAAATGTGTTGAAAAATAATCACATGAAACGTATGAGCCATTGCACTCCTAGCTCCATAACGCTCGAGCTGCAATCTATCCCCGAGTATAACGATCAACTAAGCTCACTTGTGGCATAATGTGCAAATAAAAAAAAAACAACTAGACTGCGATTAAAACAGAAAAACTCAAACAAGTTTTAGATTAAATTGTGTTTTTACTTAACATTTCAGTTTTGCTTTATAGCTGCATTACGAACCTTAAAGCGGTATCAATTTACAAGAAATAGTACTGAATATTAACTTATCTTTATAATGTCGCGATTGTCGAGAATTGCGCTTTAACCCGTTTTCGCGACAGTCGCTATATTTGGCCAATAATACAAATCGTATACTACGTTTCCAGGAATTGTGATATGTGTGGCTAATACAAAATCCTAGTGCTCCTTGTAGGTGAACTGGACTGGGATATTAATTCAACATTACCTATTCTAGTTTACTTTTATTAACCCTAGAAAGATAACCTACGCTTCAGAGGCGCCCGCACGAATTAAATAGTACTATATCTTTTAATACGAAACCCGTGTATATCTGTGCTTCTCAGCCAACTCAGTCGTCGGTAAACCGCGTCGAGGGCCAGCTGTTTTTGTGCGGTAAGTATTATTGTTTTGGAGTTATGACGAGTTGAACGAGTTGATGCGCTCCTGAGGCGTATGGTTATCTTCAAGATCGACGTTATGTATGACTGTCTAAAAAAATTTTATAAGGTAGGTACTGATTAGCTTTCCTAGACTTTATACTTATATTTGACTTATACTATACATATTAATAGTAAAATACAATATTTTATGATAGTTAAGCGATATTCGTGATTTTTGTTAGTTTTTTAGAGGTCTACTCATTTGGTTTCAATTATTAATAATAAACAAATATAAAGTACAATATTTTTCGTTTATAAAAATGTGTCACCTATAATACCATTTGAATTGTAAAATCAAATGACACAAATCTTGCAAAATAATTTAAATATAAGCATTTGAATACCGTGGCGCCTCCGAAGCGTATGGTTATATTTATGTAAGATAGAATATGGTTATCTTTCTAGGGTTAATAACCCTGATACTAATACTATGTAAAAATATTGAATATACAACTGATGCCAACGCTCTTGTGAAAATTAGATCTATATTCACATTGATATCTATCTGGTCTTAGAGTTTATTTCCAGTACTAACATAATATTTAGTGTGTAGTGTTTCTAGTACTATTGTTATACTTTTCCTTCACATTTAGTTCAACCATACGGGCTAACTATCGGTTTACGGTATCTGGGATTCCGTAAAGATATCTCAGTGTCTGGGTACAGCCAAAGATATTTCGGTATCGCTCGGTATCTGGTAATTTAAATAAATAAATAAATATATATTTTTGTTTTTATATTGGTTCATGAAAGTGACTCCCTCTTGTCTGATGGAAAGTGACGATGGAATCAAGAAGCAATGACCATTAGTGCAGCCGCAAGCTGCACTAATCGCCACGCCCATGATGATCTGAGAGATGCTTTTTCACGCCACGCTGGAAAGACCCAGGGTTATAGCTTCAAAGAAATACGTACGCCGGCAAAGCATTCCACAAGGTCACTACAGATGTCCATGACAAGGATGTCAAGATTACACTGTACAGGTAAGGTGATATTCTGAAGAGAAGGAAGAGGAAGAAATAGAGATGTTTTTGGCCAGAACGCGCACACTTGCATCTTCCTGGCGTTGAACTTAAGTTGCCCGTACCCCAACTAGAGACATTGTCAAGCACCTCGGAAAGCTCAGCGACGACACACCGTCTAGGAACTAACGAATGTATATATCAAACGAAATATTAACTGCTACTTATGCCAAGATGCCGTTTAAAGTGGCGCAAGTTACTTTTGGTGTCAGCTACAAACAGACAATTCAGTTTCGTTTGATTTACTCGTATTATACAATAATACAACCAGGAACACAGCATCTATTGTATTTATGTCTTATATTCTTTACCTCTCATCGAACATCTTCAAACGAATTCAAGTTCAAGTCAGTCAAGAGATTGGGTCGACAAACGATTTTCATTATACTCAACCTTTATTTCGTTATGAATTTTGTGATTCTAAAAGTACCTCTTACATGCAAAATCCGGGAATTAAGTATAAATACTTCCCTTGTTCATTCTTTTACACAAATTAGTCGAATATCTTCAGTGTCATGGAGAGGAACCAGATATGACCTTTTTGTCTTTATAAGTCTATTCGTACGTTTGCATTTTACATTTGCCATTCTTCAACTTAATTAGGTAAACATTTTAGTTGCAAAGTGAGATTGTTATTCAAGTAGTCAGATTCAAGGTACAGCCACATACACACACATACATATTTCTGTTGACAAGCCACTGTCCTGTCTAATGGCCAGTCCCAATAATCTATCTATCGCCGGTTTACCTTACTAGAGATAGATATCTGACACTATTTGTATGGACGTTATGTCAAATTTCTATCGGTAGTAAGCCAAACTGGGGTTAGATAGATTATTGGGATCCGTCCTAAGTCATTTTGTAGTAAGTACATACATTATTACAATTTTCTAAGGCGACTAACGGCCGTTTTCAATAAACCTATCTATCGTCGGTTTACCTTACTAGAGATAGATATTTGACACTATTTGTATAGAAATTATGTCAAATTTCTATCGGTAGTAAGGAAAACTGTGAATAGATAGAATATTGGAAACGGCCGTAAAAGAGGTAAACAAAAAAAATTTGTACACTTTGGGTGCGTTCCGGTAAGCGCCGTCAATACGCAATAAGCAATACGCTCACAACTGTTGCGCCCTGGTTTGTCCGCTCCCTTTGGCTCCAATGCATAGAATGCCCAACCCATATGGAACACTAAAACTTGTAACGCGGTCGTGAAATGCGCGCCAAATTTTCTGTCAAAAAATTATAGAATCCTGTACATTTATGGATGATTTGACAGTATAGATTTTTAAGTGTATTTGCGAATATTCTCTATCAGGACTTCGTATCGGTGACAAGACGAGCGAGTTGCTCGCCTGATGGACAGTGTCACGCTTGCCTATGGTTATTAACGGTTCTGTGCTACTTAGAATTTAAACTACAGGAGTTCAAAATCCTGCATGGAAATGTACTGAAATATAAGATGTAAAATCTCTTGCCCTGTAATTTCGCTGGCATCATTGCTCTTGAACGAAACTCAGTAAAGCTTGCACACTACTGTTTCACGGTTAAATAACTGGCAAAAGCGTGTTACTTCCCCAGGCGGACTCTACAAAAACCCTACCACTGCAAAACCTTATAACTTATAAATTTTATTATACAGGTAATGTTAGGGATGGGGTTTCAAATGACTAATTGCGACTCAGGGTACAAGATAGTAGGTGAGCGAGAGAGCGACGTGTGGTCAGCGCGTATGTTCGTGGCAGACTAGCAGGCACCGCGGTGATGCTCGATTACCCCTCCCGCACCTGTGGTGCCCCCTTTGAGACCCAAGCTCGTATGCATCGCACACGTAGCTCACCCCGCAATCCTCATATATATTTATTTAAACATAATCTTTACAATTACTTATTTATAACATACAAACTATTTATTTTAATATTATTATATAGCACTCGCGTCGCCAACATCCCCCACCCCAGTGCTGCCTCAGCACTCATCACCTGTAGGAATGCGTGCGACGCGTGCCGCGGATCGCCGAAGTATCCCGCTCTGGGTTTTAACGTCAACAACTCGGACGCGTCCATCTTTGCCTGGCATCACAGCTTGTACCAAGCCCTTGGGCCAGACGTTCCGAGGAGAGGCAGGGTCCACTATCAAGACGAGATCCCCCACTTGCAAAGGTCTCTCTTCGTGTAGCCATTTAGATCTAGGTCTCATTTCCGGCAGCACTTCTTTGACCCAACGTCTCCAGTATAGATCGGCCAAGCTCTGTGAAATTCTCCATTGCTTCCGTAGGTACATGTCACCTTCACTGAATTCACCGATTATGGGCAAATTTGAAGAAGTGCCAAGAAGAAAATGATTGGGGGTCAACGACTCACTGCTTGCAGGTTCTACGGCCACATGGGTTAGGGGGCGGCTATTGACTATCTGTTCCACTTCTGCCATCAGTGTGCTCAGTACTTCATCTCTAGGAGCTCGTTCTTTTAACGTGAAATAAAGCGCGCTCTTCACAACTCGAATTAATCTTTCCCACGCTCCGTTTCAGTGTGGACTGGCTCCGGGGCTGAAAACCCAGGTTGTCCCATAATTGACGGCTGCACTCTTCAAAACGTCTTCGTTTAATTCTAGGACTGATTTCCTTAACTCTCTGTCAGCTCCTCTTAAATTTGTTCCGTTATCTGAGTACAGGTATAGAGGCCAGCCGCGTCTAGCAGCCATCCGTCGAAGAGCCATTATCAATGCGTCAGTGGTAAGACTGTTGACGATTTCTATATGTATTGCCCTCACGGTGAGACATGTAAACAGTACACCGTATCGTTTTTCTCGTCGTCTACATACAGTGACTTCCATCGGGCCAAACAAGTCTACGCCACAGAAGGAAAAGGGCCGTTGGTGATGAGCCATGCGAGCCTTTGGTAAGTCGCCCATTCTAGGCGGTGCAGGTCTAGCCTTTTTAATGCGGCACAGCATGCACTTCGAAGTTACGGTTTTCACTGTCGGTCTTATACGAATAATCCAAAACTTTTGTTTCAGCTCGTTTACTACTAATTCTCGGTTTCCATGAGCTGCCTTCACGTGGTAGTGACGAACAATCAACATCGTGACGTGGTGGCGGCCATCGAGTATAACAGGCTGTTTGACTTCCTGCGATATTTCAGGTGCGGCGTCAATGCGGCCAGCGACCCGAAGTACTCCGTAATCATCCAGGAACGGCGACAAGGTAAGTAGTTTACTTCTTTTGTTTAATTCCTTTTTATGTTTCAGGTTGGCGAGATCTTCAGGGAACGACTGTGCTTGTGAGTATCTCAACAGCAGGCGCTCGGCCCTCATCATTGTTTCACCATTTATGTCACTGGTAAGTTTTTTACATTTATCTATGAACGATAATATAGTACAGGTACATTTCAATAAGCGCAGCCATGTGGAAAATCTTTCCGGGTCAGGCACTGCGGGTAGGTCATGTTCGGTGGTGACATGAAGAGTTGACACACATTCCAGGTCTGCGTCAGATATACTAGTTGGCTGTACTTCCTGTGGCCAGGTACTTTCTTCACCGTACAAAAATACAGGACCGCGAAACCATTCATTTTCCAGTATAGAAATATCACACTTATCTCTGGTAGCTATATCCGCTACGTTCCATTTGCTACGTAAAAAACGCCAGTCATTCACTTGTGTGAGCTCATCAATTTCACCGAGCCGATGCGCTATGTACGCCTTATAGGTCCGCGTGTTGTTACGTATCCAGTGCAGTACTGTAGCTGAATCGCACCAAAAGTATATTTTCTTTACCGTAATTCTATGCTCTTTAATAATCGTCTCTGATAATCGCGCAGCTAGGACAGCGGCCTGTAGTTCTAAGCGAGGTATAGAAACATGTTTTATCGGAGCGACTCGACATTTACTCGATATAAATGCAACCTTTATCTGTCCGTTATCTTTCCAACGCCAGTAAGCTACCGTACACATAGCCTGCGCGGCGTCGCAGAATATATGTAACTGTAGGTTGCTATAACCGCTGCATGCACGCGGGCCGTCCGCGACGCCTGTACCAGACGAAGTGGGCGTGGCTTGTGGCCCCGGAGCACTATCGAGTGCAGCCGCACTCTGTGCATCTACTGTCTCTGTCCCAGCGGCCTTGTGATAATATCTAGGCAGACGTATGTGACTCACGCGCCTTAGCATTTCCAGCCATTCCATCCATTTTGTAAACAAATCGCTTGTTATCACTTCGTCCCATCCAAGATTTATTTTCCATGTTTCTTGTAATATAATTTTTCCTTTTATGGTGAACGGTGCCAGAAACCCGTACACATCGAATATTGACATAATAATACGAAGCATTTCCCTTTTAGTAGGTCTGCTTTCACCAGTGAGTAACTTTTCAGGAATTCTTTTCAAGGATAAGTCAAAGCCCAGCGTATCTTCTTCCGGGAACCAGATTAATCCGAGAGTACGCTCGCCGTCGTATTGTTGTCCGATTTTGAATCTTATAGCGGTGGGTCCTAAGGTCTCGGTTGGTAAGCAATCGATAACAGCTTCATTATTACAGGTCCAGTTTCTAATATCGAAACCGCCTTGTTTATGAATGTGCGTAATGTCAATTACCATTTTGATAGCCGTATCTTCGCTTTCTACGCTGTCTATGTAGTCATCCATGTAGTGTTGATTACATATTGCAGACACAGCTTCCGGCATAGATGACACGTAGCGTTGAGCATTTTTGTTTTTTATATATTGTGCTATGAACGGGGAACAATTAGCGCCAAATATTAGTGATGTCATCGCGTAGGTATTTATTTTATTATCTTGGCTTGGTTTCCAAAGGAATCGTAATGCGTTTTGATCTTCAGTTATGATTTTTATTCTTAAGAACATGTCTCGTATGTCTCCGGTGATGGCAATTTTATGTTCGCGGAATCGAACCATGATACCAAATAGTGATACAAGTAGATCAGGACCCGTCAGGAGGTAATTGTTTAAGCATAACCCATCACTTTTTGAAGCAGCGTCAAAAACAAGACGAAGCTTTTTTTTGTTAGGGTTGTCAACTCCGAAATGAGGTAAGTACCATGTCATTGGTGTGGTTTTAGGGTCAGTGATCTCCGTCGCATAATCGTTATGAAATAGGTGGTCAATTCTATCTTTGTACCGTAGTGAGTACCCCTCATCTGCTTTCATTTTTCTCATCACACCCCTCAATCTAATTTCAGCATTATTATATGAGTCAGGCATTTTGCAGTTCATATCCTTCCATGGTAGTCCTACATACCACCTCCCGTCGACCAACGAAGATGTCTGCTCCAGATACTCGACAGCCCGTACATCATCAGCGTTCTGACGTGGTTTACAGCCGATACCCATGGACTCAATCGTAAAGGATCGTCTTACTTCTTCTTGCAGGTCATGTAGACAGCGGACGCTATCTGACGTCACCATGTCCGCGTCTTCGGAGATAAGCAGCGTGGAATGCAGAGCACTTCCGCGCCTGTCCGTTGCTCTGAGCGGTTCGCGCACGCAGCCGTGAACACACCACCCCAAGGGAGTATGAGTAGCGTATAGTTCACCAGGTGAGGTTCTTATTATTTCAGAAGGCAGCATCAGGTGATAGTTGTCTTGCCCTATCAACAGTTCCGGTTTAGCATTTCCGTCACATACATATTTTTTTATTTCAGACAGACACTTAAATTTCGTGATGGCAGCCCTAGTCAACGTCTGCACAGGTAAGTCCAATTGTTTCACACTACGCGCTCGGAATTTAAACTCCGTACCGTCTTTGTTTGAAACGTTCAAGTCCACAATCTCACTTTCACAAATAAGTTCTGTAGAATTCCATGCACCGCGCACACGCATAGTTTGTTTGTGTCCGCGCACTCCTAAGCGCGCCGCAAGCGCGGCGCTAATTAATGTCATAGTTGAACCGCCATCGAGCATCGCGACACAACTCACTATACCATTAGGTCCGTGGATATTGATAGGCACAGTTTTTAACAACACTTTTGAGCTATTTGCTTGTATATGCGTCACAGTATCCACTTGAACGGTACTGTCCTCACTATTGGTGTCCCGTGATTCCGTAACGTTTACACTGTTTCGTTGCAGCGTATTATTGTCATTCGCATAATGTAGCAAGCGGTGATGCGATAGATCACAGTTATCAATGTCACACGCGGGCGCCGGGCAGTTATCTCTATTGTGATTTGACACTAGGCACTTGTAGCATAGTCTATTGCGTTTCACAAAGAACCACCTGTCTTTTCGCAGTGCTTTTTAAAATTTTTTACAGTCAGTCAACTTATGTTTTGAAATACGACAAAACCGGCACTTATCATCGTTATCATTATCACTTTGCACAAGTACAGTTTGCGCGCGATTTTTAATGATGTTATTGTTTTTACGTGTCGCAGATTGTTCACTATTATGATCGTAGGTTATGTTCACTGCGGTTCGTGATATTTTTACAGCTTCTCCGTCTAGGAACTCGGACAATACCACGAGTTTTGACTTGCAGCCCTGGTTGAAGTAAGGATAGCTGAAGTCAGTCCATTTAGAAATTAGGATCATAGGTAATTTAGATAAAATTACCGAGACGATATTTGTTGCACTTAGGTACTCATTCTGTCCTATCGCGAGTACTGCGGAAACGTAATTCTTCACTTTCACTGAGAACGGTATAATGTCCTTATGATACTGTTCTGATAACGGTTGTAGTGAAGTGATGTCCTGCATAATCTTGGATATAATTACGTCAGAGTTTCCAAACTGAAGTTCCAGTGTTGACATAATAATGTCAGAAGTCGTTGCACTAATTAACAGTGACGTAACTGCTTCTTTGGCCGGCCCATGAAGACATTTTCTGAGTCTCCACAGGTTTTCCCTGTCGTTGAAGTTGCACACTTGTGTTGATTCTTCGTACGCCTGTTTAAATTGTAGCCATTCCATCGGGTCACCGGAAAACGAAGGTAGGTCCCTCGGTGTGCATAAACGGCTCAACATTTTGGCGTCAGCTCCTTTTGTAGCAGCAGAAGCAGTCGCAGCGGTCAGGTCCTTTATGGCGCTCACCAGTAAACTCACGTTGGCCTCACGGCTGACGTCATCACTAGGCACTGGTGGCAATGGACACGCCTTGCCCGTATTGTTACCATGTTGTGGGCGAAACTGTCCTTTTAGCTCCTGTTGACTACGATCAATCCACTTCTCCACTTCGCTGTGTGTTGTGACTTCGCTTCTTCGCGATATCTGCAGCTAGCTTTTTATCTATAAGCTGCATTTGTATACGCGCTTTTTCTTGTGCCGCTTCTAGCTCTAATTTCTTTTTCCGAGCCAACATTGACGACGAAACTGAAGCTTTAGATTTTGGCTTTGGGGTTTTAACCACTTCATGGGCTTTTTGAAACGCTGATGTCGAAGGATGAGCTAGAACATTCTCCGATTTAACCGACGGGGCGGTACCCACATTTATAAAAAATGTTTTCTCCAAATTTTTCCTCGTGGTTATTTGTAGTTCGGCATCGCTTTTACTCGTGTCTCTTGGCTTAGAGTCTTCCACTGTAGGGTCTTGTTCCTGATGTCCCAGCTGTGAAACTTTTTCTTGCTGTTTTTTGACGGTGCTTCGCGTATTCACCATTTTTGGCGGCGGAGTTGAGAACATAGGTACTTATCTGATTTCAAATCCGGCTCGAAGGACCAGCTTGTTAGGGATGGGGTTTCAAATGACTAATTGCGACTCAGGGTACAAGATAGTAGGTGAGCGAGAGAGCGACGTGTGGTCAGCGCGTATGTTCGTGGCAGACTAGCAGGCACCGCGGTGATGCTCGATTACCCCTCCCGCACCTGTGGTGCCCCCTTTGAGACCCAAGCTCGTATGCATCGCACACGTAGCTCACCCCGCAATCCTCATATATATTTATTTAAACATAATCTTTACAATTACTTATTTATAACATACAAACTATTTATTTTAATATTATTATATAGCACTCGCGTCGCCAACAGGTAATAAGCACAGAATACGCCCTATTTAGTCGTGTGTAGGTATTATATAGGCTATTATTTATATAGGTACATATAACAAGTATACTGAAACAACTTGAACTTCTATCAAAAATTAGGTGATATAAATGTGACGTCGTGGATTAGATAAGGCGACAGTTTGATGGAAAGATCAACTGATCTCAACGATGGTAACGGTCAGTATTCGAGGTTTGACTGTGTGTAGATAAAAAGTCAAAAAGATCTCTGTGAAGGAAATGGCCATAGGCCGATTTATAACAACATTTCAATTCATTTATTCATCAAACATAGTTCATAATTAGTACCGTATTTGGGTGATCATTTCAGTTTAACATTGCAACAACTGCTGTCATAAGTATACCTCCGCAAGATTTTATACAAGTCTAATAGAAAAGAAGAAAGAACTAGAATTATTAAAGTGTCTAAATCTATCCAATAGCTTTTACGTGATTCGCCTACAAACAGACAGGAAATTAAAAATAAAATATATTTTTAGGTCCTATCGTCAATACTACCGAGACGAAGCGGCAAGGAATAGTACATTCATCATCATAATCAGCCCATTTTGTTCCCACTGCTGGGACTCGAGTCTTCTTCTCAGAGAGAGGAATTGGGCCATAATCCACCTCGCTGGCCCAGTTGTGGTGGACAGGTTTCGAAGGCCTTCGACATACCCTAACGACTGTTATCCTAAGACAAACAACCGGGACCGATGGCTTAACGTGCCCTCGGAAGCACAGAAGCGCTCAATTGAATAATGCCACTAGCAGTCACCCATCCAAGTCCTGACCGGTACAAGTGTTGCTTAACTTGTTGATCGGTTAAGATCGCCAAGTTGAACTTTGCTACGAGCGCTACAGTACATTACTGCAGCGGCCAGCAATTGAGACATTGATTACTTACGTATATGTGCCTGGGCATACAAACAATAAAGTTACAAGTATTTTATAATTTTTGCATTTGAACAGACACGATATTGTTTATATCTGTATAGATTTTAATACAGTATTATTAAATATCTTATCCACCAATTACGAGCTCGCGTAACACCAACGCAATACGTATGCCATATAACAGAGATAGATAAAACATCTATGAAATGATACCAGGTAAAAAATATATGAGGCAATTGCATGTTTTTACTTTATATTAGAGTAAATTTGATTTTAATAAGTAGGTACTTTGGTTACTTCAGAATAAAAAAATATATACAATATTCAAGCACTTCCGGTATTTTAATCTTGCATGCACACTTAAGCATAATTGCATACACCTATTCTTCTTATACACCACTATCAGTTAGGTGAGTTCAATACGATGCTATCAGAGTATGTTTCATGTCTATAAACCCATTCAAACCCAAGATATCATCGTTTTAGTGCGCAGCGGCGCTGAAATCTTTTTTCCGCTAGGCAGCGTGACCCTAAACGACCCTACGTACAAAGGGTATTGACCGACCGACAGATGAAGGGATAGTATTCTGATAATGATAATAAATTCTAATTGGCATTGAAACATCACTGACTGATTACTGATTATAATATTCTTAGAGAGTATAATGGAGACACACACTTAATTTGCGTACACGTAACACATTACTATGTAATTCACGTAAACGTAACGTAATTAATTATTTTATTAACGTTCTCGTAATAATCTAATTCCTAGTATTTAATATTTCAGTGTAAATAAACATATCCACTCACATAGTCTTAGCTCGGCATTGTAACCTTCAATGTCATTTAATTAACTGAATCAAAAAAATTGCCAAAAACGTTGAGATTAACACTTTTAATCCCTTTGAAACGTCGAACAAATAATAAACTCTACCTGCTAGTTAGTACAAATGGTTTTGTTTAAGCCTATTATAAAACTGCTGGAAAATCTTTTTTAAGTCATAACTCTCGTAGCATGAGCACGTGCCGGGTAGGAACCAAGGCTAACGATGGGTTTGAATGCTTCATCCAGTTAACGCTTTGATCCGAGGCTAACACTAGTTTACTCGAGTTTAGTCTCTGGAGAATATACCTACTAGGGCACAAGCTTAGTGCTCACGTTTGACTTCAAAGAGATTAGTTCGAATGTGTACGCGAGCCTTTTTAAACCATATTCAAAGGGCGCATTCGTTTTATATTATAAAATCGCTGTAAACTTTAAAATTTGAATAGTAGTTTTTATTATATATAGAGGCCTAGATTTTATATTATTATTGTTATGTCATACACAAAATGTATTTTTAAGAGAAACCGACCAGACCATTCACCTGATGTGACGGTTAGGCCTCTGAATGTTGGCAAAAAATCGCTAACAATAGAACGGTTTGACTACTGTAGTACTGTACTGAGTACTCTCAGTATTAGGTAACTTCGGAGGAATGGCTAAATGAAGTAAGGTGCTATAGGAAAGTAGTAGGTAAGTTGTATAGTATCTTTCTGGCATATTAATCTTAATTTTGCTTCGTAACCCAATTGGTTATAAGCGACATATAATCTACCTCCGGGACTGGATGCACCAGGCGCAAGATCGCCAGGAATGGAAAAAAAGGGAAGAGGCCTAAGAGTACATCCAAGAATGGAATAAGAGGCCTTCATGATGATGATAATCTGCCTCAAAGTAATTTAAACAGATTTTACAGTTCATTCGCTCGAGGCACTGAAAAGTAGATTTCAAGTCTAAATAATTCAGAGTTTAGAACTTAATAATATTTATTGGGTGGTAAATAGAAAAAAAGTGAACAGCATCGAACCTGATTGTAAACAAAAAGTGGTATTAGTAGATATTTGTTTCATTTAAAGGCACTTCCTATAAAAAATGCTGCGCAGAACTGATGTTCAGAAGCTATAATCGCGTTATATCAGGGCCATTGAAAAATTAAAATATCAATTCAATCTCCACCATTTTTTACATATCACACGTTTAAAATATTACTTACTTAATAATATCGAAATAGGTTTCTAAATAAAGACAAAACATTAAGAAAAAACCACTGATTCCTTGCATCTTCACAAGAACTATATACAATTTGTTTTTAAATTTTGTGTACACTATAGTAGATCCAACCGTTTATCCTCTTTTTGACAGCACCAATAGAACGTAACATGACGATGTTACGCAAAAGTTAACTTATAAATGCGAGGTTTTAAAAATATGACAACTGCTTAAATTTGCTCCTTGATCCCGTATAATAATCATCTTTCACAAAATGAGTCCATAAGTGCAGTAGTTTTTTTTATAAATTCCATAAAATAACAAACGTTTTTAAAAAATTACGTTCTATGGCTATCAACATAGTGATGTTACGAAGTTACGATTGAGATATCGATATTGTTTATGAACTATTTTTACACGGGTGTTTTCCGTTCTCGGCACATAATATCGGATTTATTTTTATGTAAAACCGTTATATTGATGCGCCTCAGGAAAACATACAGCATTATTTGAAGACGTGTTTATCTCCTGGTGTATATCCAAAAAAGAACAAGGTTATGATGACTATGATGATTACAAGTACAAGTCATACTTGACGAAGCTGTTACCGGTTAAATCTGGGATGGCCAGCGAGCAACACGGAAGGGAGTAGGCATACACAGCGTTTCCCCTCTGTCAAAGTACAAGTCCGCATGGACCATGGAGTTTGATAATATACTGTGGGGTGAGGGCGGGGCTAGATTTGTGAATGGTGCTTTATTTTTTATGTGTTAGTGATTTGGTTGTGTGAGTATGATCGGCAATGGATCGGTACAGGTATGTTTTGTATGTAATAGTGCGGCTTTGCGCTAGTGTGCAACTTCCCCTCCCGCAAGAAATGACAGAAAGATTTGAACAATATTTTTTAGCTAAGGCTACTCCCTTCCGTGTTGCTCGCTGGGGATGGCAGACATTAAAGTCTGCCGTTTGGTACCAGAAAATAGTAAAGTTTGAGCAACCCCAATTCCAATTTAAGCAAACGAAATCTAATCTTTTATTATTATTTATTTATTAATCAAAATCAGATTCATCGTTGCTGTCACTCGAGCTATTGCCGACATTTATAATTAATTGTTGACTCATATAATCTATCGCCACGTGTTTATCCCAATCTGCCATTATAGTTTCTTGTGTTTTTTGAATTACATTTTGCCAGCTTTCCGCAGTTACTTTCACACATGCATTTTTTAATAAATTTACCATTTTGTTTGCCGTGAATGGGGGTTTTGTGTTATTTCTAGCAGCGTGTCCTTTAACTTGAGCCCATATTAATTCAATGGCATTGTATTGACAATGATAGGGTGGAAGTCTAAGAACCCAATGACCATGTTCTGCAGCTATTTCGTCGATCACATATCGTTTTGGGAAGTGTTTTTTTGTTCGTAATATATTTAGTAATTGTACTTTTAGTAAGGAGTTATCAACATTTTCACCATGTCGTTGAAGCCAGTCAATGATTACTTGTTTTTTGTCGGCCTGGGTCGGCATTTTATCAATTTGGCGTGAGTGATAGGATGCGTTATCCATAATAATAACTGACGGTTCTTCCAATGATTGTACCATTTCCTTAAACCAACTTTCGTAAACCTCAGAATTCATTTCTTCGTGGTACTCAACTGTTTTTTTGGATTTAAAGGCCAACAAAGCATCTGGCATGAATCCTTTCACAGACCCTGCATGGCAAATGATTAGACGTTCTCCTTTTCCCATCGGTACTGAGGTAGTGGAAGCAGCGGTGTCATCAGTCCAGCTCTTAGACACTGTGTGGTTCGCATTCAGCCAAGTTTCGTCAGTGAAAACAACATTTGACCAATCTGTAATTTTTTTGGCTTCGCTCAAAAATTCGCAACGAGCAAAAGCTACGTCGCGACGCTCCATCAATATTTTGCGTTTGTCCGATTTTTTATAAGTAAATCCAATTTCATTCAAGACCTTTACCAATGACGATTTTTGACCTCGGAACAAATCACATTCACGCAAAGAAGCAACAAGTTTTTTAAGTGTTGGAACTTCTTTACGTAAGTAATAGTTATATATATGACGGCGTATAGCGTCTGCGTCAAAGTTGTCAACCGAAGTCACACGACGTGGTTGGCGTTTTTTCTTCGGCGTACGAAGCTTATTCTCCTGCATGCCGCTTGTTCCGTAGGCTTCGGTAGTAATTTTTGTAATCGTAGATGCACTAATACCTAACGCGGCCGCAACGCGCTCTCTCACTTGCGACAATGGTAAAAGCGGGCCGCCATTTTGATACTCTGCTTCAAAGTAATTACGAAGCTTGATCACCATTTCTCTCGTCTGTCCTTTCAGCACTGATCCTTTCGGCATTTTATAGTTCCAATATAAAACTCAGCAAATAATTACTAGCACGGGCGTCTTGTTGCGAGTGACAGTGACAAATACAAAACGGCGGTGGACCATTGAGTTTTACTACCTTGATAAAATACTACTGCTTACCCATAGACAAAAAAATTGGCAGTCATAGGAATTGCCGATAGAAGTGAAAACTTATAACTCAGAATTTGATAGCTTACCTTGGAAACTACACGGGTGTAACCGGACGGCGTGGCCTCGCCATCTGGGCATGGCCATCTAGAAATGCGTCAGCATTTCCCATTGGCTGATGCGTTTCTAGATGGCCATGCCATGACGGCCTGTCCACGCCCTTTCAACATTCCCCATTGGCTGACGTATTTCTAGATGGCCAATAGCCATGGTCATGGCGCCATTCCTAGGACTATTCTCTTTCCGCACAGACTCGATAGAAAAATGAATCGAAATCGTGTCCACTATAATCACTTGGTCACAACACTTTAACTGACAAATTAGATCTGTCAAAAAGAGGATAAACGGTTGGATCTACTATAATGGATTAACCGATAAAAACTATACAAGTAAATTTTTTAAATACCTCTTTATATATGTTTTTAATCAATTAAATATTCAAAGTCCATGAGAGTTTTTGGGCCATGCGCAGAAGTCACGCAGCAGTCAGCAGTCGCCTCTCAGATCCCCGTTCAAGAGGCGGCTGGCGACTTCCGCCCAGACTCAAAATGTAATTTTCACTTGGATGCGCCTTGAACACGCATGTACGTCTAGCTCTCTTCTCAGTTGGCCTAGCTTGAAATCCGTGTAAGTGTAATCGTATCGTTAACGTATGCAGTACAAACTATTATTTATCTAGTACAACTAGAAATGGTTTCAAATATCCGACTATCTTTACATATTAAATACAAAATACACTGGTATGTAATACAAATATATATACACATATATATAAATTATAGTCGCATAACATAGTAAAATTTTGTTTAGGAATATTTAATTTCAAGATGTTTGTTGTGCGCTACTGGCACGCCAGACTGACGACTAATATTTGAACCCTTTGCGAGCTATATTGGTCTCATAAAACTCTACAACCAATGACATTCATCTTATATTTAAGATCCCTCGTACTCGTATCTGTAAAGTTAAGAATTTCAATTCTTAACATTAACATGCTCCATTAACACATTACCAATTACTGTATAGACCAGAAAGAAAACAGAAACAGAAAACCCTTAACTGTACATACTCTTTTAATATTGCACAAATCAATATGAACCTGAACAAAAACCTTTCAGGTCCTTCATCTTTTTACAGAGAAATAAATTTTCTTTTTTAGTAAAAAGACAATAAGCGAAAGTTCCCACTAGTACATGAACTCAGTAGAAATACTAAAAAACGCCAAAAATTACTTATGTTTAGAACCAAGAGCCCGATCCTCAGCGGATCCCCGTGAACTTATCCGCCGAATAATGTCCTCATACATATCCTCCACCTCATCATCCGGGTGCGACTTCGTCGGTGCGTTTACGTGAATGACCTTCAGCGAATATCGTTTGGATACTCTGAGTATTAGGTATACGACCCTATTGGAAACGCTATAGATCGTAACTATGTTGTTAGTAAGGGACTTGTGGACGAGAAACCCGACACCACCTTGGGACTGTTGGTCGCCCTCCCGGTAGTAGAGCAGGTTACCTGATTTTAGGGTTATCGTGTCCACATCCGCTCTTCGGACTTCTGATAACCCCACGATGTCCCAGTGTAACCTACTCATTTCTTCTTCCAGCTCATAGATCTTCTCGTCTGTCCTCATCGTGCGTATGTTGTGTGTTACCAGGGCCAGTCGTCGTCGTTGGGGGTGGTAGAAGGCGTCTGCCGGGGATTCTTGCACCCCCTGCCCCACCATTACCGTAGCCGCTACCGTAGCCAGGGATAGCGGGGCTGCCGGGGACTGGGGACCTGGTTCTATTTGTGTCAACCATTGGGGGAGTTTTGCCAATACTCGTCACGTTTGGCAGGCGGGTTGACGAGCGCAGTTTTGGGGTTTTTGACTGGGAAGGTGCTGCTGTCCACCTTTTGATTGTTATCCCTTAGCCGGCTTCTACGGTACCCACGGGTAGAGTTGGGGAGGTACTATTCTAAGCCGGCACCCCACGGCATTTGTGTTATAACAACATAAAATTCTTTTAAACTTACATGATCTCCAAAAATAAATAAAGATTTATATATGTGATTAAATATATCAGGAAATATACAGTTAGTTCAATATCAAAAGAACAAGAATTACTACACATCTTAGTCGGCATCTTCATTGCTGAAGGTCGTATCAAGTCTGAATGGTTGACCGCTCGATGTACTATGCTCTTCCACGTAGTTCTGTTTTCGGCGGTCTTAATAGCTTTTGTTATTGGCAGGCCGGTAAGCTTCTTTACTGCATCTGACCATCGGGTAGGTCAGCGACCGCGTGGTCTTTTCCCGTCGATCTGGCCAACTACTATGAGCTTCTCTAGGCTGTCAGAGTTTCGACGAGCGACATGTCCAACATGTTTGAGTATCCGCTTGGAACAGATAGAAACAAAATGGCATTCACTTGCACTTAAGGAGCTCACGGTCATACCTACTCTAGGTCAAGGAATACTGGTGACCACATTTTCCAGATCACAGTTTCAAAGAGCGTCGTGTACCGGTGGCATGCTTATAATAGATATAATATGAACTAAAGTCGCTTTACGTCTGTCTGTATATCCGCTAACTCCTTCTAAACCACGCAACGGATTTTGATGCTGTTATCACAAGCACTTAGATATTCTTTCATGAACGGTATACATCTATAATTAAACCTAGTTAAGTTTTTATGTAAGTAGAAAACACAAACTTGTTACTTTTCATATTTCACCTGTGCAAAACCAAGGCCAGTCGCTAGTAAGTCAGTAACAAGATTGCTCTTACGAGTATGTTGTTATGCGGTTAGTCAAGGCGCTACATCAATTACTATTTCACACCCGCGAATTTTCCGCACCATAACGTGCCTACCACTATGGGTGGATTTCATTGCTACTCGTATATTACCTTCGCCGAAAGGGCAAGCCGGAGGTAGGGATTGATCCAGCGACCGCAAGACTTGCGGCTAACCTTCATAACACCTAGTCTACAGCTTCATGATCAATTACACCATGAACATTGAATGAGTAATCTAATATTTTAAACGAGCAATTCTGGTACTTTACTATTTGACCGGTCTAAACATAATTAACACTATGTAAAAACGCGCGCGCAATGCCGACAAGCCCCGAACGACAGCACGCCATCCGCGCAAGTCAAGGTCGTCGTAGCTGTGCTACGCTATGATGCGCTCTTAAATACATACATCGCTACACGTAGATGAATGAAGTGGATGCGATGTAGAGTTATGAAGGGTAAGAGAGAATCACAAAAACGTAAACAATGTTTTTGGGAAATTTGTTTAGTTATGGGAAAAGTTCTAGAACAAAAGTTGTTTATTTTGATGCAGAAAATATGCCCCTAATAGGATGCTAACTGATTACCAGTAACCCGGTATATATAATATCGATAATATCGGAAACGGCTCCAGCGATTTCATGAAATTCAGTATGCAGGGGGGTACCAGGGGCAAAAAATCAATCTAGCTAGGTTTCATTTTTAGAAAACGTCATTTATCCATGTTTTCAAACAATGAAAAACAACAGTTTGATGGTTGCGTCCAAACTAGATGGCGTAACAGTCGCATTGCAAAATCCGAATCGATGTGACAAGATTCTCACGGAACATGTGTTGCTATTTTGTATTCGTATCTAAATCGAGCAAAGTTCAGTCATCCAGATACTAGAAATGTCGTACACGTGTCCGCACCACTGATCACACCGCTGAGTCACGTCCAAACACTGGTAGCATATAGTAAAATATTAAAACTACCCAAATATTTTCCTTTCCCTTGTTCGCAGTAATTTGTTTGTACGGCGTGCTGGTCGGCTACGGATTATGGATACAAATGAAGAGCACAGCCCGGATCACCACGGCCAATATTTCATAGAAATGAACACTTATATCTTGGACTTGGAAGGCTTTTGGGACTCTTTCTTTGCACAGAAATGTTGTGCGTATAGAGCTTGTGACGCTAGTAGATTTTGTTAAGGATGGTTTTGTTTTTACGGTAGTTGTTTATTTAGTTTAGTTTAAAGGAATATTGTGCGTTCGGTGTATTTGACTTTGCTTAGACTCTTAGCACCAGTTTGCGTACAGCAGATCCGCAGCCTGTCGGATGGACACACAAAACCCAACTGAGACAGGTATCAATGGCGCTCTGTCCCCATACGATGGTTAAAATACTGTAGAGATTTAAAGGTTTATTAAATGCTGGGATGAGTGCCTCGACGGCTTAGCGTGTCAGAAAGCGCTATGAACCTTCTGTTCTATTGTCCGAAGCCGTTGAGTGGGATCACATCCGAAGATATGTAGTTTTTCTGTCAAATTATTATGGCTATATATCAGGCGTTAATGTATCAAATCACTCTAATGTTTTAAACATGAAAGTTTGAATGGATGTTACAAATTTACGCCAGTACGGCTGAACAGATGTGGGTGAAATTTATTAAGAAGATAATTTGCCTTCTGGAATAACATAGGATACTTTTCATCATCATCTATAACCACGAGGGTAAATTGGGCGCAGCTAGTATCATACTTATAATAAAAAAGACGTGTGGCACTCGGATACTACTGCGGTAAAGCTATTGCATAGCTGTTTTTATCAACTTATGCAATTACAATTATTTAACCAATGCCATCTAGAGGCGAGTTGCTGAACTAAAGAGACAAACGTGATATTTCAAAAAGTCATTAAAAGTTCTGCTATTCATCGATAGATGCCAAATCAACTTATGCAATTATAATTATTTAACCAATGCCATCTAGAGGCGAGTTGCTGAACTAAAGAGACAAGCGTGATATTTCAAAAACTCATTAAAGTTCTGCTATTCATCGATAGATGGAGTCGGAGTAGGGGGTGTTATGTTATTTTCGTTACGGAATTTCTGGATTCGGTCTCCACGCTCAAGGCCCGCGATAGAAGCTATGCAATAGCTTAAAATATTAAGTACTATGGACGACATACTAGGGACGAGTTGAAATTTTCAGCCATATTGAAGAGCCTCTATCATTACTGAATACGTTCAACTCTAAACAAAATAACTCTGTTTAATAAGATTGTACTTTGTTGAGAAGCTGAATGAGACAGAATGACGTTTTAATACGTCTAAAGCTTTTGTATTTAGTGAATTTCGTATACAAAAGGGATTTCCGCTAAATTACTTGTATCTAATGGTGGCACTTCCCATGGCTATTTGTGTTTGTTAATGGATGTTTGTTGTATTTGGCAAAATATATGACGTTCATGCAAACATATAAATAGAGGCAAATACGACCATTTTCACTTAGCACACAAATTACAAACACATAAACATAACATTTGGCAGCAGATCGCTAGGTGTTCCCACACTATGGATGTGTATCATCCGTGTTGCAGCGGGATTTTATTGTTTAAATGCATGCTAGTATTGCATATTATGGCACAAAAATACTGCACGTCTGTACAGGAATACGGCGCGTGCGCTTCTGAATATGGCCAAAGTGTGGGCGGTTTATTTGCATATTTGATCCCTTTGATGTGCCTCGATAAACCGGGCACAATAACGAGTATTATATATTGTCCTTATCTGTCAAATAGGCAAATAAGGCTTACATATTGTCAAATAAACTGTCCACTGTAATTGTTTGTCAAATATGCCAAATACAAATAGCCATAAGAAGTGCCGGCATAAATGATTTATTCCAAACACTGCCGACAGCAAAAATAACATTTTATTAAAACATTAAATAATGCAATTCTTAAAATCTTGGATGCATAACGAATATATTGTAGTTACTTTCGATCGATGTTTTCGAGAGGTACAATTACGTTTTGAACGTGTCTATTGTAGAAAATCAAAACCAATTATAATTCGAATCGAGTATGAATCGAAATGCATGTCGTGTAATTTAATTGTTAGTAGGTTTAAAGTTATTAGTCTTATTGTTGTATTTTTTAGTACAAGATATCCATACTGTAGTTGATGGAAGCGCTTACCAAAAATTCGTTTACCAAGCACCATTCATGGGCGTCCTTACAGGACAGGGCGCCCACGAATAATTAGCTAAAATGTGAATGACGTCTCGAAATGTAAGTTTATCGAATTGTCTTTGCTTGTCTAGGCGCTTTTTGTCATACAAACTACCATATCTGTACCACATCTCCCAGATTAAAAAACAGATTCTACTGAATACATATAAATGTGTTCTTATCATTCTTCCTTATAGGGCACTTCTGTCAGTTTTTCGTTTAAATTGTACATTGAAAACTTTTTCTCTTCTTGATTGCTGAGGAGCGTCTTCCGATGGCTGTTCACCACCAATATGAAGTAGATTGTTACTGTAACAAAGATATGTTAAATTTAATGTGTGTTTTATTTAAACGCATTTTGAGGTGATAACTTCTTATAAGAGGGTAAACCGATTCGTTACGTAACGCGTTACGGCGCCAGTCTGGCTTCCCTTTCTCTCACGCATCCTCTCTCAGTCTCGCCCACAGCGCAAGACTAGTTTAAGTTATCACTTCTGTGGGGCGTCCCGAGACGCACAACTTTTTATTTGTTAGGTAACGGAACAGGTACGACTATTTATTCGCTATGACTGTGAAACACGTAACGCGGGGCGTTACGTTATCTTCATGGTAAATATGTTTGGAGTTTTCGACCATTCCCTGAAGATATCGTATCACACCGCGTTGTGGTTGAATGGTCAGCGAGGCCACTGGTACTAAGAGATAACCTGTAACAGAAGCATTTCATCACAAGTGACGACCTGCACTGCGCACATCACCCTGAGATATTTTATATCAAGTCTGATGTGTCTTTAATTTTACCGACAACCATACCATACCCTTACAACCGGAATGTAATGCGAAAATTTCTACTTAGCGGTAGCAATAGGTATTTTGCCTCTGCTATTTTTACGATAATTACACTCTTAACACCTTAACTTGTAGTATTATTACAAATGTGTAAAAACTAATTAAATAATAAATGTTTATCGGCTACCGATATGAAGTGTGACCCGGTATGAAGAAAATACGTAATGTCTGTTTCAGCTTTAATTTCCTATGACTTATTAAATTATAACAGGTCAGAGACATCCGCACGGGGTGAGCGCTCGCAGCAAAACTGAGCTCCGGTCGTGAAGAGCAGCCGTTTTATAGGCGACTGTAGTGGTGGGTGCGCTGTGACTCAACCGCTCGCCCTTTGCACGTGCTCCGTCACAATAGGCGGTCGACGCCGTCATGTTGATAACATTATTGTTGTTTATTAACATTGTTATATTATGTTATATGCAGCATAGTTATATGTATATATGTAGTGTACATCTACAAACGAATGTATGGATACTACCCATACCTTTATCCATCCCTTTTTGTCTCAGGGCTGATTGGAATGGAAACATTGGAGTACAGGCGTAAATTACTTCTAGTCATACATTACTGCCAGATACTGCGCAATATGGTAAATAATCCAACCGTGTTGGGTACTATAGGTTTATTTGTTCCAAATAACTACATTCGCGTCGGGAGTCGACGTTACCATCAGCTGTTCTCATATCCCGTCTCACGCACCATGCATGCAAGAAACGCGCCCACCCGCAGGCTTTTGTTAATTTTTTAATCAATTTATCCACGAGTTCCAGCACGTCGACATATTTAATGACAGTTTGAGAACTATTGTATGTAATCTTAGTTTATTTTTAACAAATTATTTAAGATAGTTAGCGCTTTGGTGCATATACTGTAAGCTTACTATTTAATAAACAAATAAATAAATAAATGTATACAGAATGGTTTTTTAAGAAGGGTGGCCTTGGCCAAGTCCGGAACCACGAGAGTTAGAGAAAAATCGTGAAAGTAGTAGTACTTATACATAATATAGTAAGCGTTGATCTGCCCACTACAGTTACAATACGACACATATATTTAAGCTTCACAGTGGCACTGCACTCGTATCCTAACATTACTGTTTAGTTCCATTCGCCTAGTAATTTCATATGATACTGTCCCTTCATGCCAATATATGGGAAACTTAAACTAAATACAGGCTTGTTTTTTGAGAAGGGCGGTCATGGCCAAGTCCGGAACCACGAGAGTTAGAGAAAAATCGTGAAAAGAGACATGTCCTCGATTTATAAGAAAATAATAACTGCATATATAGTGTTTTTTTTAATTTGTACTTTTGACGGAAATAGACCCGAACGCTTTTTAAACAAAAATATACCTGTATTATTGAACTAATGTATTCTGTTGATGATAAAGATCAATCTTCGCAAAGAAATACATGACTAAAAATTAAAGGAAATATGTAGTAAACTTTTTCCTATTTTATTATTTTTACACGGTCTCGCTCACTTTTTAGCCGTTGTGTGTGAAACTCATTTGTCTTATTAGCGGGATATACTGTGGTGATACTTACAAAGCTTACTTACACCTTACTTAGTTCCAGCTATCAACGCTCATTATTAGATATTTATATATAATATTTTCATAAAAAGTAAGAGATCGGCATGAAAACTTCGATAATATAACCCAAGATGTGGAAAAATACCAAAAAGCCCTTATATCGCGTACACTGCGGAAACTATTGACAATTACAGAGCACAGTGACGTACTACAGTTTTATATAAGACGTGAATATCTACAAAGAAGTCAACATTATCATATGTCTATTACAGTTATGTCACAATAAATACTTTGGAATTGAATCTATTCTAATTTTTGCAACAGTAACGTCGGTACAAACCAGCACATTTATCGTATCTAAGTATTAATCCTTATCTACTCTAATAAAAAAGAGAAAAGCTATATGATTGTTTGTTTGTTTGTGATTGATACACGTAACGTATAACAATAACGTACGTAACACGTAAACTACTTAATCGATTCAAACTTTTCAATTCTTTTGAGTATAAAGTTATATTATGCCTAAGTAAAATACGCTATATTTGATTCATCATCATCATCCATCACCACGCGAGTAAAATCGCGAAACGCAGCTAGTACTTATATCCATATACATACTCAGACACAGGTCAAACAGACAGGTTCATGTACACAATTTTTTTACCTGTGTGGGGATCTAATCCGGCGGCGGCTCGGAAGGCTGTTAAAGAAACTTTGAAGGGTTGCCTCCATTTGTGCCAACGGACCAGTCCATTTCAATTTAATTTTTCTGTTTTGTAATCATTCTGTTCTATCAATCACCATAATATTATGTACTAATTAGATTTGAATGACATGTTATATAGGATGTTTGGTAGAGGGACCAACAAACCAAATGAGCGTGTTCGGGGGACCACTTGGAGAATACAAGTTGGCCAAAAAAAATCCCCGAACCCCCAATATGTTTAACTTTTTTTTTGTGATTTTTCCCTTTTTCTCCGAAATTGTACCTATTTACCACCATAACATTTGTAACATCTGTTTTAGACCGGATGTTTTTAGTTGAATTTGGTCTCTAATACACCTTCAGGCTACGCAAAGCAAAATTGGTACAATATTGGAGGAAACGAGAAAACACACAAAAAAAGTTAAAAAAAATTGGGGTATCGGGGATTTATTTTGGCTAACTTGTATTCTCCAAGTGGGCCCCCGAACACGCTCATTTGGTTTGTCGGTCCCTCTACCAAACACCCTGTATGTTATTAAACTGTAATTGTATTTTTAAAATTATATGTTTACTTTTGCAAATTCGCAAAAAACAACCGCAACAGCCGCTCCATAGCATACGCGAGTTTAATGAATCTTCATTATATATATTTTTATATACGTTATTAGCTATGTCATAACATATTTACAGTAACATAGATTAAAAAGCTGCTTGGGTAGCGAACTCATTTGCCTCACGCATTTGAGTTTGGTACAAAAAGTACTAAACAGTTATTAGTTTTCGCGTTAATTGTTTTCAAGTGAGTGTTGTGCTACTCGTAGCAGCACTCAATCCAATTATCACTGTAGCATTCTCTGTTTGCAGTTATTCACTGTGCATACAGAATCCAGAGCCCTACAATATTATTTCAATTATACAGGTGTAGTTCTACCATTATAGCATATGCATCTCCAACAATACAACATTAACTACTCGGCATCCAATAACCATAGAACAAAATATTGATGTATGAAACTAACGTCGACAGATGCATAAGGGTTAACAACGCTCACACACTCATACCGTTAAATTCCATTGTCCCGAACATAACCATCCCCTCAGAAAGAGATATGGGACTTCTGTCCCATACTTACATTAGAAGTTCTCATACAAACATCGAACGAAAATCACCGACATAGCCCAGAAGATAAGCCAGTTGAAGTGGCAGTGGGCAGGCCACATAGCACGCAGAACAGATGGCTGATGGGCCGGAAGGTTCTGGAGTGGAAACCACGGACCAGCAAGCGCAGCGTAGGTCATCCACAGACTTGGTGGATAGACGACCTGATAAAGGTTGCAGGACGACGTTGGATGCAAACCGGTTTCAACCGGCAAAATTATGGGGGAGGTCTATGTTTAGCAGTGGACGTCCTACGGCTGAGATGATGATGATGATACTAACTTCTAATTTAAAAAAATACGTCTCAGTTGATAATTACCCTGCATTCATTATTTGTAAGTAAGTACAAATAAATCAAGATTTTTTTTTACTCTTCATACTTCTACGCTCATACGGGGTATTAGCAGGGTCAGCATGATTAAAACAAGTTGTTATAAAACACATGTTTAAAACTACTTAAAACAGTTTGATTTTAAAAGGTGTTTTTATCAAACATTTAAAAACACAAATGGTTGTCTAAAGAAAGTATTTCAATGGACTAGTGGTTATTTCCCTCATTAAAATACAAACATTGGGGTTTCCCCTATTCATAGAATAGAATTCATTGTTCATCGATAATTTCCCATCGGATAGTCCCGCTAGTAAAGTCTCTATGTCGCCCAATTCAAAATCAACAATAGTTGAATGTACAGCGTTCAATATTGATTAGAGATACGTAACATAAAATAAAGTTTTTGTAGATATAGAGTTTACAAAAAAACTATGGATCTAGTCCAAAAAAATTATATCGAAAGTTAGTCGAGTTAATTTGAAATAATGCCTTAAACAAAAAGAGGAAAAAAACACTTGCTTATAACAATTTGAACTGTTTGTTTTATGAAATTAAAAAAAAAAACGTTTTTCCAACCCTGGGTGCTTATTGCTGGTCCCGCAATGCAGGAAGTCCTAGTGTATATACTAGGACTTCCTGCATCGCGGGATGCGTGGACAAACAATAACACCTCACAATATCCAAGGCCCAAACACAAACATATCTGCACCACACAAATATTTGCCCTGAACATGAATCGAATCTGGGCACCCGTGCTTCAAAGGCACGGTTACTACACTGAGCTAACTAAACCGTTTTTGTTTCAGTCTGATTTAACACCAAAAATCTATATATGATTTTTTTGTGAGAGAAGAATACACATCAGATTTTAACATTCGTCGGGACGGTTCATATCAAATAAAAAATTCAAAATTCGTCACCCGGACGGCGAGACTCGGTGGCTTAGGGGTCATGGCATCACGTCTGACACGGATTATCGGTAGACGCAGGTTCGAATCCCGACCGAGTATGTGTATTTTTCTCTCTAAAAATTGCAAATTTTGGTCTCGCTAAGCAGCCGTTAAAAAATTATATTATAAAAAAATCGATATAACTTTAAAGCTAAAACCTCGCGCTTTCCAAAATAGACGCGCTAAGAGCCAATATTATTATACTATTTGAGATTCCACCTACGTGAGAGTTATTTTCGAGATTCTAGAGCAGAATGGAAACGACGGTATACTTAAGGTATGAGTACGGAAATACATTTTATTATGAGAATAAGTGTCAAGGCTGTCATGTTATGCTCGTATTCTAGCCGGCTTATGAAAGTTTCAATGCGACGCTGAATCACGGGGATTTAATGCGAGGTCTGTGTATACATACATAGTCAGTCCATTATGTTTCCACTACTGGGACTCGAGCCTTCCTTTTAGAGAGCGGAGATGGGCCATAATCCACCATGCGGTGCGGCTTGGTGGATAGGCGACTGACTGACCAACCCACGTCGAAGTTTTGAGGCTGCCCGAAGCACGGTAATATTATCAAACTATTACCGTGGCTGAAGGCTTTCGACTTAGCCTAACGATTGTTGTCCTACAAACAACCAGGACCGACGGTTTAACGTGCCCGTCGAAGCACGGAAGCACTCAGATGTACAATACCACTAGCGGCCACCCATCCAACTCCTGACCGCAGCAAGTGTTGCATTACTTGTTGAACGGTTATGATCGCCAAGTCAAGCTCCACTGCGAGCGCTTTTGTGTACGAAACCCACCAATAGGATCAGTTTATTATATTCCTTAGCTTATCTTACCAATGGTAAAAAGAGGCCCAACATAGCTTTGTTTAGTTTTACTGAGCAAAGCCCCATTAAAAATATTCTTATTAATATGAATATGAATGTTAGGATGGATGTTTGTTACCCAAACACGCCAGAACGATTGAACGGATTCCCCGGTTGATGTAAATTGGTATGTAGATGCGCTGGCGTAACACATATATATATAGATACTTGTCATCATCATCATCATAATCATGCAAGTGAAACCACGGGGCACAGCTAGTAGTTGAACAAGAAATTCATGCGTATACGAATATAAGTTAAAGTTTCAGGACAACCTCCGCAATTCGGTCAAACACTAGTCTATCAAGTATACAAAACTAAATAATTTGTGCAGATGTTTATAGACAGAAACATAATAGTAGATTATGCACCGAGGGAGTAAAGCAGTGTCTTAGGTCACGTGCGGCATATTGGACCCTGAGTGTAATTGGGATTTAATCCCTGAGTAAAGCTAAGGGTTACTTAAAAAAGCATTTAGGTATTTAGTTAGAAGTTAAAAATATTAATATTGAACACATTTGTCCAGTTATGGATGCTCAAAGTAATATTTTTGAGTCAACGCGTACGTGATCAAGTACTACGAAGAGAGAAGGACATCGTGTTTTATTTCACATTGACTACATTCGCGCCTCTTTTCTTTTTCTTTTGTGTGCTGTCTGTGGAGGCTGGCTAGTTCGTTAATCGAATAAACTCTTTTTACAATACCTGTATCTATTTAGTTCCGCCTACAAATTATAACTTTCCGAATCCAAATAACTTTAATCCCTTGGAAGTTTCATACAATATTACATCCCGGAGATGTAATGCCTTGCTTTACTTTGAAATTGACATGTAATACAATACAATAACTCTTTATTGCTTACCACGAGAAAAAATAAATATCCAGTAGGCTAATTAATAAATTAAACAGTAGGCTAAGTAATTGGATTGGACATTGTCGAGCAGGTGGTATGAAAATAATAGTGTGTGTGTATACATCTTAATAATTATAAAACGACCTTGACAGAATCCACCGGAACTGAAAACCAGGCCATACAAATGATTTCCGGAAAAAAAGCCAACGTAACGCAAACGTACTTACGTATGTACCAAAGCATGCCCACGACAGCGACAAAAACCCTGTTCCTCTGTTTTTTAGATGTGAAAACAAGAGCCAGGAGTATCATCATCATCAGCATCACAACCACGAAGATCACTGCGTACCAGACCCAAATAGCGCATAGTAGAGCATCGTCCTGTAATTGACGTATTTTTTAAACAATTAGTTTACTTAGAAAATACATTTTCAAAGAAAGCTTTAATAATATCAACAGCTGCTCAGTTTATTAAGTGGCAGTACAAGTCTGGAATTATTAAGTTCTGTGGGACAATGCACTTGCGATTCTCGAACCGATGAATAGATTCATGAATTTCATTTACTCAGTAGATTCAGTTAGGGAGACTCTGTAAATGTAATAGACAATCTTACTAGATTGCATGCAACCTTACAATGTGCATACAAGGTACTATTTATTCACCTTGAGAAAAATCCATTAGCTTGCAGCAGAATTTTAAACTTACTAATGAGCTATTTACATAATAAAGCCTGTTCAAAAAGAGGGAGCACTTGGCCAAAACGAGAACTACCTTTATGAATTGTATATGGCAATTCGTTTCTGACATCCTACTACCATCTGAAAAATGTCAAACTCAGCTAACATGAGCTGTCATACTCGTATTAAATCGTGTTGTTTTGTTGAGCGAATTCGCGTGTTATTTATTTATTTTAGTATAATCATATTGGATGTTATGAAGTCTGGTGGACTCTCCCTTTGACTCACCGATCATACGCTTGGATAAACAACCTCCAAAAGTTTATGAAACTACCATGGAACAGACACTGGTAGAATTGCAATAAGCAGACACGCCATTAACAAAGAAGTCAAGTCAAGTTATTTATTTAGATACCTAGTTAACCTGCCAGCGGCTTCGCTTGCTTGGTCTTGGTGTAGTGGCGAGAGAGTCATTCTTGAAATTTCAATTACATTTTATTTATAAACCGATGGACATTAAACAAACATACATGTTAAATGAAGCTTGCCACAATATATTAATGAAAACCACCTCTAAATCGAATATGCCGCTTCTGAGATTATCGTGTACAAACGCACAGACAGACAGACCGATACAAATTCTAACAAAATTTTTTTCATTCTATTTTCGTTTATCCCTATAATATCTTTTCTCATATATCTTCCAAGTACACACAGCTTTACGTTATATTTTTATTATATGTATATACATATATTTCTATGCCGAAACCTGGGAAAACTTTACACAGTTCCACAAGACAAATAATATTTAATACTATTCACTTTTGTCAACATGGTAAAGAAGCACATACCCCCATTGTTGAGTGTATTTATGATTTTTGTCAATCACACTAAGATTATGTGAAAGTTTGTATGGATGGATGGATAAATGGATGTTTGTTACTTAATCACGGCAGAACGACTGAACGGATCTGGTTGAAATTTGGCGCAGGGATAGATTATAGTCTGGAATAGCACATAGGATACTTTTCATCATCATCATCATCTATCACCACACGGGGAAAAAGTCTAATATTCTTGGGCAGCATAGACCGCAAACAAAATCTCCGCCTACGTCAAGATCGTAATTATGACTTATTTTCTAGAGTTCTGTCAAATATGTGTCAGTTTCTGATAGCTTAATCAAAAGCACGCAATGATTTTGACAGCTGGATACACTAGACGTGCTCGGCGATGGAGTCAGCATTTTGTTGTTGAGCAGACTGAAGTCTAGCGATTCCGCCATTACCACGCAGGTGAAACATCAGTCTAGCGGTCTTGAGTGAGCTGATACTTTTGCCTATATATCCTCCAAGGTGTAAGTAGCAGTGTTTTCAACACCTACGCCTTATGTTTTTGGTAATGTGATCATGTAATAGGGAGCGAGCCTCTTGCCATCTACGGGGCACTGTTCCAGTCTCCGGACTGTTATTGAGAATATCTTTCATAAAACCCAATAACTGTCCAACCCGGGGATCGAACCCATGACCTCGAGGTTCCAAAACGGCACTTCCACCACTACACCAAGCCCAAGCCGCATGGGGGTAGCTAGTGAAATATAGTTTTGTATGTTTACTACAGTGCTGAATGTCAGAAAATGTTTATTTATTATTATTTTTTTTAAACGTTATACAATTTTTCCATTAGGTTGCACAATTACGAGTACATGTTTTTCTAATTGAATGATATTGTCTGCACTTTGGTAGCAGGCTTTAATGATTTTGATCATTTATGGTCTAAAAGAGAATGTACCTATTTTTTCAGGAACTGGTAGAAACACCGTATTATAAATAAACAAGAAGATGCTTTTACTAGCCTCACCAAAGATTTAAAGGAACTGGGATAGATATTAAAAATGCGTGGTACGAGTAAAAGAAAAATGCTAATCGGAAGATATGATATCCTGGCTTAACATGACGTATTTGATAATCATGAAGCAGGCTTTAGATAATGTATTGATTCAGGCGTTACTTATGTAATATATGTGTATATATGTATGTGTGTGTGTATATATTGTTACACCATGACTGTTCTCTTTTTGCACAGACTAAGTAAATAAAGTAAAGATCAGAACGTGGCCAAATAATAAATAAAAAATGTCTAACCATACAATGTAAAATGAAAGGGAATTCAGTAGATAAATATTAAAAATCAAAGCTTATTTCAGTAGTTGTAGAGTATGCGAGTAATTAACATTTCGTTTATTTTACATATTGTGAGAGCAAAACACCGTTTTGAAATAATCAACGTATTATTTCAAAATGTATCTCGCCAGTTTGCAAAATAAACAAAGTGATAGTAACTAAGAGTTCAGTTACCTTTACCAGACCGCAGAATAAAACTATGCTGGCGGCAAAAAACAGAGCAACCAAAATCCATATAGTGACGAGCAGGTAACTCATAGGAACGAAGAACGAACACCCATAGGCCATAGGATGGATCTAGAAATAAGGTAATTATTAATCGGATTTATTTAGTCTGACTAAGTACATATTGCACGCGTCACCTGTCATGAGACGCTGTAAATGCCGGTAAGAAAACATCCGCTGGGCTATTATGTATCTCCGTTGCCAACAAAATTTGATTGAAATCTACAAATGTCACTGCTATATGTCAGTTTTGACGATTACAGTGAGCAGAAATGTTAGTAAGTTGCCGACTGGAGCTGACAAGTGACATAGAGCCGCCATTTTCCTTGATTTCAATCAACTTACATAATAACTTGCCGTAGCATAAATTACATTTTAGTCATTTATGCTGTGTATGTGCTGAAGTGAATGTGATTTCGGACGAGGGACATTTTTATTCGCAAGCGAAGCGAGCGAGTTTATAAGTCGACACTAGTCGGAAATTCATCTTTTTGCGAAGAAATAAAAAATCATTTTTAGATAACGAGCTGGCTTTCTTGTTTTCTTTCCATTGCTATGACAATGAGCTATTAAGGAATAAGCAATTATGAGTACGAGGTGTGGTGCTTCAGCGCCCCTATTTGAGGAATAATCCGGTGTCGCCCGGTTAGGCCTACATGCGGAAAAAGTCCTTTCGAGGCAATTAAGCATTTCAATCGCAAAAAGTCATTGTAAGTATTTAAGTATTTTTTCTTTTTATTTGGCCGGTACGGGGCTATTGTTGGCTTGTGCTTCTTGAAAAATATTTTCTGGGGTAAAATTATTTGATTCATCACTTGAAATCGACATTTTCAATAGATTTAAGACAGGTAGGCTAAAAAATATACAAAGTAAATAATAAAATTAGTAACGCTATTGTTTCCTGAATTGACTGACTGATCAACTATTACCAAGCGGGAGAAACCGCGGACCGCAGCTAGTCCTACTAATATTAAAATGCGAAAGTTTGTATGTATGGATGTTTGTTACTCTTTCACGCAATAACTACTGAATGGATTATAATGAAGTTTAGTATGTAGATAGATGTGGAGCTGGAATAACATATAGGATACTTTATCATCATCATCATTATCCATCACCCCGCGAGTGAAACCGTGGGGCGCAGCTAGTATTTACTAAAATCACACACGATTATATAATGTGTAAATGTGTAATGTGTTCTGCAAAAAAACATTAATTCAATATTTGTTTATTTATTTGAGGAATGTCAATTAATGATGAAATTGATAGATAGTTCGTTCATAAGCAAAAAATATTTGGAAAGTTACGTGTAAGTACTAAAGACACATTTTCTAAAAAATATTGACTGTTTTAGAAATTTTAGAAAGCTGAATGATTAAATTACATCCACCGGGGCGGAAGGCATAATAAGGAGCTTCTTCTTAAAATAAAACAGATTTTCTATTATTTTATGTACTCTACTGACAAGTAAGTAGATTAGAAACTTAAAAATAGAGATTTATAATTTTGTATAAATCTCTATGTTTAAGTTTCTAATCTACTTATGGTACTTTTAGTTTACATTATGCATACATATACATTTGCGTAAGTGTACTTACGCAAAAATTCATGCTAGGCGTACAGCTCATAGAATAGAGATAAAATTTGCATATAATTAATTATGTGTTAGGTACCTACCTCTGATCCTATATAACTTCCATTTCAAATTAGCCCAGTTTGTACATATAATATAAATCAAATTCAAGGTTACGATGCATTGGTTAGCAACGGCATGCGTTTCAATCACAGATCACAGAAACAAGAAAGATATGATAAGGGGGCGGGGCCGGTGTCGCAGCAATATGTCCAAAAACAGAACACATTGCTCGCGGCGGTTTGCAACTTTTATACCTATTATTTGACTTAACGCCGGTCGCGATATTGAATGTAAACAGTTTACAATGCTTGCTCTGTATTTCCGAATATTCAAACGTTAAGTTTTAATGCCGCAGTGGGTAATGAACTTAATGAAGGTAACAGAATACGTTAAATCGCAGAATACGTCCCCTGCTTGCGTCTGGTTTGTTACTCAGCGCACGGATTGGCATCTCTCTAGTCTAGATCTCTATGGCTTCAATGATAGCCGCTTTCGTCCATAACTAAGTATGTACTACTTGTCAGAAGATTTTAGTTATTACCAAGGAGCACACCTTCTCTGGAACACATCATACTATGTGTTTAGCAGAATGGAAATGTCACGTATCACGTAAGTTTGTGGTCTTAAGGTTTAAATTAGGTTTTGGGTTAGGAGTGTGAAATAACGCAGTTTATTTTAATTGCGGACCGGACTGAAATTGGTTTAAGTATCTTCTCTACGAAATGGATATGTTTTATGTTTGTAGAGAAACATCATAATTAAGTTTTAGATTAGGTAATGAAAAACTGTTTTAACCCTTACTATACCGTGATAATTAAAACAAAACATTTATTAATGAAACTCGCTTAAATTTTAGTCTCTGGTACGCAAAGGGTTAACGAGATATTGAGTTGTATAAGTTTATGTACTGTTAGTCTCTTGTTTTAACAAAATAGTACCTAGAGGAAAACTGAGATTGAGATACCTGATCTGTCGATATATTCGACTATACCGCGTAAGTTAAACCGTCAAAAATAACATTAAAATGTGTAATACTTACGAAAGTTTCAATCAAGTTAAGGCGCAGTCCAACCCCAATTTTAAAATATTTTACTATGCTTACTAACACAATTGAAAAAAAACTACTGGAAATACAACTACTTTAGTACTCTACGTTGGCTATGTATTACCTAAAAAATTATATAGTGTTATCGCTGAAAATTCTGAGAGTTTAGACGTGAAATGGACCGTTTTATGGACCTATTTAGGATTTTCTGCAGAAAGCGAGTAATATTTATGAATTCTGTTCGGTTATTGCTCGGTGTTGCTTAACGGCCGTTTTCAATAACCTTTCTATCGCCGGTTTACCTTACTAGAGATAGATATTTGACACTATTTGTATGGACGTTGTGTCAAATTTCTATTCGTAGTAAGGAAAACCGTGGATAGATAGAATATTGAAAACGGCCGTAACAAAGCCATGTATTGTCAAGTAGCTTAACCCTTCAAGAGTCGATGTCATTATAACAATGAAATTTATATTGTGTCTGGCCGTGTGACCTTTGATGGATTAAGTGTTGGTGTGTCGGTAAAACAGTGTAGCAGTTTTTAATTGCCTGAAAACGCGGATAAAACGACGTTTTCTAAAAATGAAACCTAGCGATAGATCGATTAATCGCCACCGAAACCTCCTGCATAGTAAAATTTTATGGAAAACGATGGAGCCATTTCCGAGATACAGATTATTAGATTATATACAAGAATAGCTCGTTTAATTAAAGGAATTTAAAATAAGTAAGTTGAATAAGATTTGTAAAAGTTATTTTAGTAAGCACCTCCTCGTGAAGTTGTTGCTAGTGTTTATTTAAAAGTCAAAGACTGGAGTCTTAATAATTAAGTAGCACTCTAAGATTATTTAATTAATATGTTTTGTAGCTTTGTAATCTACCAAAGTTGAGGTTATGAAACCTTTTACGGTTAAAGGTTTTAGCATCTTATATTTACTTAAGTATAATTTTAGTTTTCATTTATTCCGCATTTATTGTATTATAACAAGAATCCTGCTCAAAATTGCTTATTGTGTAATGAAAGGGCTCCGTTCGCTCAGTTGGTAGCGCGGTGCCTTTGAAGCACGGTGTCTCAGATTAAACCCCTGGCCAGGGTAAGTGTTTGTATGTATCAATGCGTCCCGCGATTCAGGAATCATTATTTTACTACTATAATATTGTTTTAATGATTAAAGATGCTGAGAACCAACCCTGCAAAAATATGAACTGTACGCAGCCAAATCAACAAGGCGCACAGAATAAATATTACTGATATAAAATAAAATATATTATTTTTTTATATACATGTAACGCTCCGCGGTTTCACCAGCATGGTGATGGATGATAATGATGAAAGTTATCCCATGTGTTAATCCATCGCCATATTTACGTACATACCAAATTTCACCTGTGGTTTCACCCGCGTTAAGATGGATAATGACGATGATGATGGTTATGATGATGATGATGATGATGATGATGAAAAGTATACTATATGTTAATCCAGCGCCTAATATAAATCTCTACCAAATTTCATCAAAATTGGCCTTGCCGTTTGAGCGTGTAAGAGTAATAAACATCCATGTACATCCTTAATACAATCTTTCGAGTTTACAATATTGGTAGGATTAAAAGATTATATTTCTATAATTTTGCTCAAGATTTAGACACAAACCATCAATATGTTTTCGCATTCAACCACGTTCTGATTTGGCAATGCATTGGCAAATAAAGTCAAAGCAATTTGACTTTATCAGCACTCATCTTTGGCCATAACCTATGATATACTATAGTCTGACACTACGGTGTGACAGACGTGGTGCGGAGAGGAAAAGCCTTCACAACTATGGTGTAATCCGTGGCAGCAAATAGGCGGGCGAACCCCCGCGCCTCACCGCGCACATACCTATGGCGCGGTACAGCGGTAGCGGTCAGACTGTACCAAAATAATAGAAAATATGAAGCTACGATGGTAATTTAAGATCATTAGAAAATCAACAGCATGGCGATAGGTTCCTTTCCAGTTCCCGCCTATTGGCTATTCATATAGTCAACATGTTCTAACACAAACCATTCGACACAATCGTTAAATTATAAACAAAACATCATCATCTCCGCTGTTGCACGTCCACTGGTGAAAAACGTCTCCGTCATGAATTTCCAAACGAACTGATTGGAAGCGGCCTGCATCCAACGGCGTCCTGTGCCTTTCAGGACCTATGCTGCCTTTGCCGGTGCGCCCAGCCTACTGTCACTAATCGGATTAACTTTCTAGGCTGTACCGGTAACTTTCAGTGCAAGTCGTCACTGGAGGTGTATCTCACTATTTCAATTAGGTATTTCTATTGATAGAAATACAGGAACTGATTCTCCTATTTTTTCCATTGATAACAAACTAATTACTCTAACACTCTTCTTGGTGCATCGCCGACCGCTGCCGCGGCACGCTCGTTTCGCTCGCTCGGCTCGCGCGTTTTGGTTAAAGGAAACCTAGCACTCCTAGCTTCGCTCGTCGTTGTACCTTTATATGACTATGCCTTTTTTCGCAATAGTAATAATGGGATATAATTTGGAAAAAACTCTAGTCCCACTTTTTCTTTTTGTATTTCAATGGAAATAGTGGGTAACACACACAGATCAGATGAGGTATTATGAACTCTATCGAAGTAGGATCTGCCTAGTTGAAGTCTATGTCCAATGCAAACACCACAAACATTAATAAATGCAAAACGCAGCACCGAATAACACCGATTGGTATGTTATTATAATATCCCAGAATAAAATATAGCCAGAATAGTGGTTGATCTAAGACACTCATTCATAAATAATAATGTACACTGGTTGGCACTTACAATCCCAATTGCAGCCACTATCATAGATCCTGTCTTCAAGTCTATACCAAAGAATGACTCCACGGTAGGTAAATCATCTAAAGCAGTCATTTTAAACAAAAACACTTAAGCAGGAAATATTAAATAATTATTTGATTAGTGGTTTATATCTAAATATGAAATATCAAAGAGATAAGTGCAATATTTATATTATTTGTAGTTATTCAAAACATATAGGAATTTAAAATATATAGACAAATTGTCTTAGATTAATCAAATTGTGAAAGCAATGATTGTTACACAGATAAATCAGTTGATCGGATCAAAGAGAATATAAAGACTTCGTTTTAATCGTATGATGTACACAGACTTTTATATCGAATATAATATATTACAGTCTGATTTTATCTATGATCGGAATAAAGTAGTGGTCATAGAGTACCTATATCCAGTATATAGGGTATTTGTCCATGGAGTAGGTATATGATATATTTGTAGTTTATATGTAGGTAATATAATATAATTATTTAAAGCACTGAATCAATATTAAATATCTTTGTTGGTGAGTGTCGCTTTTAGTATTTTTCCTATGACGTTGAACGTCATATTTTATCTTGGTGGTTTCAAAAGTTACATTTACTTAGCTACTGAAAATTCAAATAAAACAGCGTTTTGTAAATAATTTAAAAACGCTATTTTCTAAATAATTTAGAAAACGCTGATTTACTGGAATTTTCAGATTTTGAGTATAGATTTCGCGGTTAGAGCGGCCCATCGATCAATGATATCCTGGAATTTGTGACTATTAAGAAAAGGAGGGTTTATTAGTATATACTTATTATATATAGAAAGTCGCATCTTGAATTTGGGGTTGTTAAAGGTTGATTTTTTCTACCGACTTCCAAAAAGGAGGAGGTACTCAATTCGACGGTTTCTTTATGTTTGTTACCTCCTAACTTTCGAAAGAGTGAATCGATTTTCAAAATTATTTTTTTGTGTGCTCCAATTTCATCAAATTCGGTCCAGTAGTTTTTGAGTTACATCCCAATAACTGAATAGAATGGAAGTCAGCATTAAATTTTTCAAATTGTACTTGTTGTGGATTGTCCCTTTCAGGTAACACCTTTTTTTCATGAGCGTTTAAAGTTACGTGAAATGGAACGTAGTTTTGGACTTGTAGGAGAATTTTAGAGTTCATTAATTCGAAATTTTTATTATTTTGTTAATACACTAATTCATTGTTATTATTATAATAGTTCTTTACACTTTACATTTTAAGCAAAAAACAAAACAAGAAAAAAAAGACCATGAAACGGAACGTTTTCCGCCACTTTGTGACGACATTGCCAATGTCATTCATTACGTTTCGCTGAAGTATCATAAATGTGCTCCTGGTGTTTTTTGCAGTTTTTTGGGGATTTTGACGATAGATACTGTGGAGTAAAATTAATTAAAATGATGGCTGGAATAAAAACCTAGCAATGGCTATTATTCATTTGTGTTGGCTATTCATTATAAGCGTGGATGGAGCGCGGGGACGCAGAAATTAACCTACTTTTCCAGGAACTTCCACGTGTGTGGTTAAATACCTACCTACCATACGGTACATATTGTATGCGTCGTGGTTGCAGTGCCATTTAAAGCTTTAAACCAAAGTTTTGAGTGGCTCTGCACTCAACACCACGATAAATTGGTTTTTGATACTTAAACACGAAATACTTTCACATGATACTTCTACTATAACCTATAATAACTGTACCTTCAAACACTAACACTAAATTGTGTTAGTGTTTGAAGGTACAGTTCAATCTTCAAACACTAACACAATAATACATGCGTACTAATGCAATCAGGGATTGCGGTGGTACGTACCATGACGGCCTAGTACTAACTAGTGAAGGTACGTAGTAAAAATAAATAAGTTAATTTAAACAAAAAATTATATGAAATAATTTAACCGTACCTTTACAAGGCTGAAACCTTTCTTTTAATATTAATTAACACAACATGTACTTGTAATTTTTTATTAAATTAAGCAAATAACATTTCAAGCTTTTGTCTTAGAGAAACAAAATAAGTACCTTTAGATACTCGTAGAACACGGCTGTTATAAAAAAAATTGAGATAATTAAGTTAATTACGAGAAGGTAGAACAAAAGGAAAATAATTATAAAATTCTATATTAGACAACTTCCATCCATTGAATCCGAGATCTTCAGGGCAATTGCCCAGCATATCAGTGAAAAGGGAAATGTCGTATGTATGTACAACGCGGTCACATTAACTAGACGCTTGACCATGTGACGTCATTTTGGCGCTCAAGTACAGTGTGCAAAAAAAACCGGCCAAGTGGCCTTTATTAAGATCTAGTAAAAATTGATTAAAAATTAAGTTAGTTAAATGAATAAAAAATATTTATTTATTTTGAAAGGTAATATACAACTACATATTCTGTGAAAACCTGGTGTGGACAATTTTACTTCCCTGCAAGTATTTGGAGTACTGCTAGTATCGCTACTCATACTGCTCGAACTAGCTCTTGGACTAGGGTCGGGAGAAGTACGCGGCGATGATACACATTTTAGCCTATTTTTTATCCGAGTAAGAGTACTTTTTGATATTCCAGTTGCGGCACAGGTACGTTTTTCAACCTGATCCACCGGTATGGAAAAACGTTTATTTTTCTTCTCATTCTCGAAGAACTGTAGCACTTTTAACACGAGATTTCTCCATTCACTGTGTATAACTTTCCCTATGTTATTCTGCTTTGAACACAGTTCAACAGTTAATATTCAACAATCAACAGTAACAAAAAACTTAACAAAACATTAATCAAAACAAAAACTATATAACAAAAACAGAACACAAGCCAAATTTAGCAAGAAAATTAGCCAAATTATCGACGCGTGTATCGGTAACAAAGATGCTGACCGTACTGACACTTGCCGGTCAAGAAAAGGGAATGCGGGGGGAAGCGGGCGGGGACCCGCATTCCAGCGATGCGACGAGTTAATGTGACCGCGTAACGTATGAATGTACTTCCGTTGGTAACTATTCAACGGCTCTACCAATTTTGATGAAAGAAGTCTTGATTGTCACGCACGGGGTACATAATTACCCAACTTTGGCAAATCCCAAAGGGTAATTATTTACGTAGTCGGGTTATTAATCTTTTAGTTTGTTTTGTATAATAAGCATAAATTCCAGCAGCAAAAAATATAAATCACGAGCTGTTTGAATTGACATAGAATTTCACGACCAGATGAATGAACTTGCTGGTATCCCCTAGGAGTGAATAAAAATAAACAAAATCACAATAATTGACCTGAAGTACGTCTGCAAACTATAAGCTAACTTCCGCTAAGTTTCCAACAAAGACTGTCGGCACTCTCAATAAAAAAAAATACAGAGAGATTGAAAACAGTGAAGCAAGCAATTTAAACTTTCAAAGTCAGTTAGGAGGTCGAGAACAAGTAAATACACGGCATTTTTGCATTGGAAAAGAGTACCGTTTCAAGTTAGCCAAAGAAGTTCACCTGAAGGAATTAGTTAATAAGTAATTACTTGCAGTAGAAACGCGCACATAAAGCGGAGGTAACTTAGTGCTTTGTAAATTATCAACTACTAGCTGGTGCCCGCGACTACGTCTGCGCAGGATTAGTACTTCGAGAAGCTTATTATTTCTCCAAGGGCACATCTATATATATAACAAAATGTCAAAAAATATGGACATGGTCAAACGCGATTGCTATAATAGTATTATTTGAGTACGTTTAAATACTTAGTATATCAATCAGTAAACAATAATAATAAAATAAAATTAATAGCCATGGAAAAAAAACTGTCTTTACATTTCATCACCCTTGGCGGTATTTATGTTAAACGGTCGCCGAACACGTCTAGTGAATCGAACTGTCAAATTGACTTGGCTTTTGACGAAGCTATCAGAAACTGACACAAACTTTGACAGAACTGTCATCATTACGATCTTGACGTAGGCGGAGATCTTATTATTTTGTCTATGGTGTGCCCAAGCATATTACGCTTTTTCAACTGCTTGGTGATGGATGATGATGATAATGAAAAGTATCCTATGTGTTAAAATAGTGCATCATCTACCTCCGTATCGAATTTCATCAAAATTGCCCCAGCCGTTTGTGCGTTAATGAGTAACAAAGATCCACACATCCATACATCCATACATCCATACTCACAAACTTTCGCGTTTATAATATTATAATACAATATAATATATAGGATGAGTAGGAAGTAGGATCTTATATGAACAAAGCTTGCAGTAGCATCAGATGGAGTACCATCCATGCTTTGTAGTGCATGTGACGCCAATTATTATTTTCTATAATATTTAAATCACTGTTTGAAATATAACGTATCAGTGACCTTAAATCGGATAAAATATATGTTTGGAACAGCTGACCAATTTTAACTCGTCCGCATCAGGACAAAAAATAACAATAGATTTATGAATGAAACTTGCCTGGAATGAGAGTTGCTGATTCGGACGGGTTAAATGAACTATTGAATTTGCTATGTTGAAATACTTATTAGGTCTCCGCGTATTTTTTTTTTATATTTGATTATTTCTAATTGTGGCTATCATCAGCGCTTCTTTTGTAATATTTTAAACATGCGCCAGCACTTGAATATATGGAAAATACTTTATGTGAAACTGAGTCTTGTGAATCGACAAAACCCGCATCACCAGAGCGTCAACAGCCGTGCGATTCTCTAAGAGCAAACGTACAGCCGTACAGATTCTCTATGAGCAAACATCGTTGCATCTTTGACAACATCCGTGAAACAAATGAGGAGGTGACAAGAAACGCTGGAAAAACAAACTTATGTACAAGGGCGATATCTCATAAAGTAATTGAGAGAGACATAGACATCGGTGAGCTCGTCGACGAGCTTGTAGACGAGCTCACCGATGTGTATGTCTCTAGAATCTATACAGAATCGCACGGCGGGTAGCTCTGTGTCACAAATCAAAATATTCTTATGGCCTTATGAATAGTTCAGTGAGCACGAAGAGGTTTCCTTGGCTCCACCAAGCAAGGAGTAAGGAATCTGCAGAGAGTAAATGTAGTGTTCTTTAAGTATTTGTAACAGCGCTGTGAAACGCAGTCCAAAGCAAGGTAGTTCTCCATTGCGGACTGGAAGATCTGCTAACTGCTTCCATTCATTACATCAATTCCTAGTAGTAGTAGGACATTCTCAGAGTTCGCCTGGGGAAGTAACACACTTTCGCCAGTTATTCAACCATGAGGCAGTAGTGTGCACATGAAACTGTGTTTCGGTTTGAAATATATATGTCCACTAATATATTTCATTTAAGGCGCGGTCGTATCCAGATAATAGTAAAAAACAGAATCTTTAAACATCTAGTGTAACGAAACAGATCGATAATAATCTATGAAAAAAATACTTGGGTTAGAAAAGGAACAGGCAAAGAGTAATAACCGAACAGAATTCATAAATATTACTCGCTCTCTGCAGAAAATCCTAAATAGGTCCATAAAACGGTCCATTTCACGTCTAAACTCTCATAATTTTCAGCGATAACACTATATTATTTTTTAGGTAATACATAGCCAACGTAGAGTACTAAAGAAGTTGTTTTTTCCAGCAGTTTTTTCAATTGTGTTAGTATATATCGAAAAATATAAAGAAAACGTACAAAATTAATGCATTTTCGCATTACATCGTCCAATCTAACAAGCGCTTTTCAACCTTACGTAAAGCATCGTAAAATATTTTAAAATTGGGGTTGGACCGCGCCTTAACTTGATTGAAACTTTCGTAAGTATACACATTATACATTAGTTACACATTTTAATGTTATTTTGACGGTTTAACTTACGCGGTATAGTCGAATATCTCGACCGGTTTCGTGACCTTCCGGGCCACTTCTTCATGGAGTCTCCAGTACTCCATGAAGAAGTGGCCCTACCCTACCTAGTATACCTGTCGCGTAAGTTAAACCGTCAAAATAACATTAAAATATTTCATTTAAAACAAATATATTGCGTGATCTGGCGAGAAACTGCAAAAGACTGGAACCAGTGGCGTGTTCTCATATCGGAGGCCAAGACTCACTTTGGGTCGCTGAGCCAGCGGAGTAGGTAAGTATATGTCACCATAAATCATAAACAGCCCATTTTTTGTTCCCATTGTTGGGACTCGAGCCTTCTTCTCAGAGAGAGGACTTGGGCCATAATCCACCACGCAGGCCCAGTGCGGCTTGGTGGATAGGTTAGTGGCCAAACCATATAGAAGTTTTCAGGCCGCCCTAAGGCCTTCGACGTAGCCTAACGACTGTTGTCTTAAGACAAACAACCGAGACCGACGGCTTAACGTGCCCTCCGAAGCATGGAAACGCTCAGTTGAATAAGGTCACTAGCGGTCACCCATCCAAGTCTTGACCGCAGCAAGCGTTCCTTAACTTGTTGATCCGTTAAGATCGCCAAGTCAAGCTCCGATGCGAGCGCTTCATATAATATATGGCACATAATACATAATAATAATATGAAATCGGCAGGTGCCGTAGTCTCGTCCATAGCCCACTATATCCCTAATCACTAATAAGTTCATATAAATAGCCTTACCATTATACACATTTTTGTAATAGATATAAGTACCATGTTACCCTTCATCTAAAATGCCTGTTTTGTATATACTACATTGTATACTTTATACCAAAAAGGCCTCTAAGTGTTGGCCATAGGCCTACTTATGCCTTTGCAAAGGACCGGACGTAATCCGTGAAATAAATGGAATATAATAATAATATCACATATACATATTATGTATTATGTGATAATATGCAAATACGGAACCCTCGCTGCGGGGCCAATTCGCACGAGCGTATTATACGAGTCGAAAATATGAGTGCTTATAAACTCCTGTTGTGCGCATCGTCAGGGATATATAGGCTTGAAATTGTGCTACGTATATGGTTATGTAATTATTGGTCAAACTTGACTTTTTATATAATAAGTGGATTTTTCCTGTTACGTTCGATAAAACTTGTGACGGGATTTTAAGCTTAACTATTTTAACAAAAGCTGAATTTTTAACGAATCGACCTTTGTTGTAAGCTTAACCCTACCTTTGACAAGGTTTTAACATGGAGTTAAAATGAAGCTGACAAAAATGTTATAAAATTCGCTCAAAACTTTTGTTTGCTATAATCCGCTATCCGTATAATCCGAAGAGTTGCTAGATCCTATTTAATCCAATTATTAACGCTTTCAACACATCACTAGCTGACCCGGCCGCGGCTTTGCTCGAGGCCTTCTAAGCTACTTAATGGGTAAAATTTTTTGCACTAAGCTCTGCTTATTTTTCTAAAAGTATATGGCGCCTCTAAAATAAAAGTACCCTTAGCTACTCCTTACAAAATCAATTACGAATATCTGCCACTAAGTCTATTTTGAGTCCCGTCAAAATAGATCTTGATATATCTGATATTAACTCGAATAAATGATAGGTACCTAAACAGACAATCAGACAGGCAATGGACAGGAACGAAGAGGTCACGACGGCTCTCCTGCAATCGGTCTCGATGGCAGGAAGATAAATGATTTTTGAGTCTTATAAAAGCGTGTTAATTGTAAATTAGTAAGTCTTATTGTAAATTAATGTAATAGTCAAAGTAAGAAAAAAATAACTATATATATGATTGGACTCACACTTAGTCTATAAGTCTCGTTAGATACTTGGGGTTCAGACTAGTAATTAATAAAAGGTTTGATATTGTAAGGTATTGTCTGTAGTGTATAGGAAAGAAGGAGGAGGTTTGAGTCCGTACACACTGGCTCTCCCATCCCCGCCGGTGGACTCGGACATAACCTCAGAGAGTACTCTGCGGTATCCATAAAGGATTTCATCCTCCCGAATCTAAAAAAAAACAGACAGACAAAAATTAAAATAATAGTTTAATTGTTAAGTGCCGTAAAAAACCTCATAAACAAATAGCAAAAACCTTTTATTTTACATACAAACACACACTTCAATTTAATTTACTTATTTGTATAAAATAAATTAAAATAAAATTATCTTATGTCAGACAAAGTCCTTCTTTGACATCACATTTATAGATAATGATGTATCGCTTACTAGACACTAACATAAACCAAGAAAAATGTGTTGTTAGGGTTTTGTTCTGTTGAACTTAGTGAATTAAGCCACGTAGCTAAGCGTTGGCGCACATACATGTCAGATGTGGGTGAATAAAATCGGTTGCTTTTCTAGATATAGTGCAAGAATATTATAAACCAAACAGTAGTATATATAATATTCTTGGTCCAGCAAAATGCCACTAATACAGGTGGGTCTTAAGGTTTTAATCACGTGATGGTGTATTTTATTTAAATTTTAAATTACATATATAACACATTTCACTCTAGTATCTATTTGGTCCTATTTTGTGCATCACTGGGCTTAAGGTTTATATAATCGCTTGGTAGTGGTTTTATTAAAATTCTAATTAATACACATTTTCTATACTCTAGATTCTTTTTGGTTCTGTTTTGTCGGGACGCTATATTGCTTAGCGCCTGACAAGCAATATAAAGTAAGCACTTTACTATTCTTATTACTCCCTTCCATTGTTAGGAATCTTTGAAAGATGATATTAAAATTGTTATATAAGTACCGTGTTTACATGAAGATTACGTGGGCATCTTACTTTATATCACAGAAGAAGTAACTTTTATTCAGGGGCTATTTTCTACCAACTTAAAAAAGGAGGAGGTACTCAATTCGACTGTTTTTTTATGTTTGTTACCTCATTATCTTTCGACTGGATGAACCGAAAATTCTTTTGTTGTTTGAAAGCTGGTGCTTCCCGTGTGATCCCATTTAAATTTCGTCCAATTCGGTCGAGTAGTTTTTGAGTTACACTACAATAACTAAATAGATAACTAATAGAAGTCGGTTTAAAAATTTTCAAATTGTACTTGTTGTAAGAGTATTTTATATTTATATAAGTAGGTAAGAGACGACACGCGCAATTCATTGACCAGTTTATTATGTTTGTTTTTCCAGAAAACTATTATATTATTGGCCAAATATGGCAACTGCTGAGTACTTAGAGACTTAACCGTAGGCGCGGCATCGTTATATTTGGCCAATAATATAATAGTTGACCATAATTTTAATGTTTTTACATATATATATATATTATTATCTAATACTATAAACGAGCAATTCTTGTATATAAAGGATGTTTTTTTAAGAGGTTTGGTTTTTAAATTGTTAGTATTTTTCCTACAGACTGTCAATTTGACAGTTGTTGAGTTAAAAATGAACCCCTATTTTTCCTGGTCACGCTTTAACTTGAGAATGGCATTACTGATTTCGCTAATTCTTATTTTGTGTTAATTATTGTCAGGAGAATATTGTTATGAAATAAAAACGAAGAAAAGATGTGAGGTTATGGCAAGGCCGAAAGTCGAGCCTACTACGCGAACGAAATCGTGGGCAGTTGCTAGTACACAATAAAAATAAACTGGGCAAGCTGGCGAGCCTGTGCTCCCCTAGTCGGAGCCCCCTTAAATAATTAAAGAAACCTTCTTCATAGAATATCAAGGCATTAATGTAAGGTCACTTCCAGGTATTTGATATATATTTTGAACTAGCTGACTGTCCAGATGTTCCATAGAAAAGCACAGTAAATTTTTCGCACATTTTAAAACGTACGTAACGTTTTTCAATATATTATTACTGGGTTAAATATTACTCACCAACTGATACGATAGACGTATCCCAATCCGATAGAACACTTTAATATTTTTTCCATTTTCATGTTTTTATTTACTTCAAACCTTATCCGGAATATTGCAAACAATAACAATTAATAATCCGAAGTCCAGCCATTTCATATAAGTGATTAGTAAATAACTATTAACTTTACCACCTTCCTAGCAAAATGGGGAAGCCGATCACTTTATAATAAACACAATATTAAAGAAAAGTTTAGTGACAGTTCCGCTGGAAAAATGCTTATGGTAGTGATGCAGTGTGCACCACCCTCTCTCTCGCATCAAATGCATGTAGGAAGTATTCTGTAGAATAAGCAACACACAAAAACAACCCAAACTCCCAAAAACAATTTGACACGTGTTGCGCCTCTACACGAGGCGTTCTTAGGAAATGTTGACCAAGCGCTACACCGACAGCTGTATAGGTACATACTATTTGCATTTGATGCGGGAAGGAGGGTGCTGAATCTCTACTATAAGCATTTTTCCATCGTAATTGTCATTAAATATAAAGTAAAATGTTAAAATGGATTTCTGCAAAGTAACGCCTAAATAATAATAAAATGTATGGATATATTCAAAATTCAAAATTCAAAAATTATTTATTCAGTTTAGGCATCATAGACACTCTTATGAACGTCAAAATTTTTAAATGATTCTACCGCTGTCTTCGGAAAAAAAACACCGCCGAGAAGAAGCAGCAAGAAACTCGTGGGCCATTATTTTTTCAAGTCTTTGTACATTGAGGTTACATATGAGTAGTATTAAAATAACAAATTTATTCAATAGTTGGCTATTAGGAAGAAGTGGAAAGCTTCCAGGCATCTTTGTCTTCTAAGTAGTGACTCAATTTATAATAGGCTTTTTTCATTAGTATATTTTTGACACGTAACTTGAATTTCCCTTCAGTGAGCTCAGTAATGTCTTTCGGGATTTTATTATAGAAACGTACACAATTTCCTAAGAAGGACTTATTTTTAGTTTTCGTGAGTCTAAATTTAGATACAGCTATCCTATCCTTATTTCTAGTATTAATATTATGCATATTACTATTTATTCTAAACTTCTTTATATTTTTACGAACGTACATTATATTTTCTAGGATATACAAAGATGGAAGAGTTAATATATTAGTTTCTTTGAACATTTGTCTTAAGGATTCGCGGGGACCCATTTCGTAGATGGCTCGAACTGCCCGCTTTTGCAATATAAAAACTGTCTCTATGTCCGCCGCTGACCCCCACAGCAGGATACCATATGACATTATGCTGTGGAAGTAAGCAAAGTAGACCAGTCGAGCAGTAGCTATATCTGTCAATTGCCTAATTTTATGAACCTCATATGCAGCTGAGCTCAGTCTTCCAGATAGTGCATCAATATGAGGACCCCATTGTAATTTAGAGTCTATGCTAATACCTAGAAAGACTATTGCCTTGACAATTTTCAATTTATTTCCGTCGAGTAATACGTTCGGCTCTATATGTCTTACATTAGGCATGGAAAATTTTAAACATTTCGTTTTCTTTGCGTTGAGAAGCAGGTTGTTTGCGGCGAACCAATTTGAAACAATAGTTAACGCGTTGTTGACTTGAACTAGTTCTCTATCTTTCCTATCTACTTTAAAAATCAGAGAAGTATCATCCGCAAAAAGAACTATGTCAGCAAGGCCCTCAACCATATGTGGTAAGTCATTGATATATGCTAAGAATAAGAACGGACCCAAGATCGACCCCTGTGGAACCCCCATTCTGACCAAAGATCCAGAAGATGTCACGCCATTAGTGCCAACTTTTTGCTGCCTATCAGATAAGTATGATTCTACAAGATTCAGAGCAGCTCCACGAATTCCATAGTGGTGTAGCTTATAAATTAGAGTGCGGTGCTCTACACAGTCGAAAGCTTTGGAGAGATCACAAAATACGCCAATGGCATCCTGTGAGCTCTCCCAAGCCTCCAGCACATGCTTGACTAACTGGACTCCAGCATTTGTTGTTGATCTGCTTTTCGTGAAACCGAACTGATTTTCGTATAAAATCCTATGTTCATTAAAATGAGACAAGAGTTGTTGAAGCATTATCTTTTCGTATATTTTGCTCAAAGCCGGAAGCACAGAGACCGGTCTATAATTTGAGGGGTCGGCCTTACTACCTGATTTAAAAATAGGGGTGATTTTACTCATTTTCATTAGGTCAGGAAATGTACCTCTATCAATACATAAATTAAATATGATCATCAAATGTGGCGCTATAACTTCTATTATTGACTCTAGCATTTTTACGGATAATCCCCATAAATCCTCTGTTGCTTTAACGTTTAAACTTTTAAATGTTTTTATTATTTCAAAAGTAGTTATATGTCGGAACCTAAACTCAGGAATTTGGAGCGGGAAGTTGTCTTTCAGAAAGCCCACTGCAACACAAGGGCAAGAATCAAGAGATTTGGTGACTTCTAGTGGGATGTTAGAAAAGAAATTTTCAAATGAATTCGCAACATGACTTGGGTCTGAAACTTTTTGGTTATCTATTTCTAGCACATATTCTGAATTAAAAGATTTACTTTGCCGGTCTCTGTATTAATAGTTTTCCAAACTGTTTTAATTTTGTCATTAGATTTTCGAATTTTATCCCTTATAAAACAAAGCTTTTGCGCGTTTGCATACTGACTTAAAAACTTTTGAGTAATTTCTTACATAATCATGAAAATCTTTACTAGAAGTTAAAGAATATAAATATATATATATATATATATATATATATATATATATATCCTATACACTTATGCCTTTGTAAAGGACCGGATGAAATCCGAGATTTTGTTTTGAATAAAAGAAATAATAATAATACCGCAGGGGCGGCTTTGTGGCGAGTCGTCGGTGAGTGGCGAAACCGTGGACCCTGATTCTCCCTGGGGCTAAATGAGACCTCTGACCCCCGGCTTGCCTTACTTGGCCGTCTGGGGGTGTAGACGCAAGAGCAAGAAACAAAAAGCTCTAAGGGTGGAAGTGTTAAAGGGCATAATGCCGGTAGTAGCGCACTAGTGAAACCGCAGCACACCTCTCAACACCCTTCAGCCATCCACACCAACGTTGCCCCTTTTGTCACCATTGATGGTGGCTTTTATGGGGGGCCCGTTTAGTGGGTGGCAAGTCACCACCTGCCTAATATTTTAAGATGAGACTGAAATTGGCAGGTGCCGTAGTCTCTTCCATAGCCCACTATCTCCCGTACCACCAATAAGTACATATCAATAGCCATGCCATTTTACCCATTTTTGTAATAGATATACCATGTAACCATCCATCCAAAATGTTTCTGTTTTTATACTACATTGTATTTTTAAACCAAACGGGCCTCTAAGTGTTGGCTACAGTCCCAAATATGCCTATGTAAAGGACCAGGTGAAACCCGTGAAATATTACAAATACAAGAAATAATAATAATAAGTTTATTGTTGACAGAAATTAACTTAAAAAAATAAATATAATAAACACTAAATTCCCCTTTAACCACCGATGTCAGGAATTTTATTGTTCAATAGTCAGCTTTCTGGCAGGGTGATTCTACTGGTTAGCAGTTGCAATTGCATACAATAAACAATAATCATACTAATATGCTAAAATTTTGTGAGTACATTTATTACTTCTTTACGCAGATATGTGACAGACGGATAGATAGATAGATAGATTAACTTTTTATTGAAACACCACAATACAAATATATGTTACAAATAAAGAAATAAGGATAAAATAAAAATACAATAAAAAATATTCCACAATTAAATACTTAAAATTAAAAGAGACACAATGGGTGGTCTTATCGCTCAGAGCGATCTCTTCCAGACAACCATGCATAGAAAGAAATAGCCATAAACTTATAAAGGCGGTGGTGTATAAAACTAGTGTACTAAACACTACATATAGCAAAACTCAAGAATATAGCTAGAAAAAATTACTTATAATATAAACAAACTATACTTATATAATTATACTATACATATACCATTAAATTATTATAACTAAGATAATAAGTAGGTTTGCAGTTAGCTATTTCGCGAAGTAAAATGCTTTGACACCTTGTTTGAAGATGTCCAGAGAAGGCGATAGCACTGTGACCCAGGATTAACAGATATACTAATTTGTATCCCGATTCATCGAATAGTTCCCAAGGGATAGCGATAACCATATTCCATGCGAATGAAGACGTAGCCAATAAAACAGTAAGTATAACAACGTATGTTCTACAAATTTACAATGTATATATGAAACTTTTCGCAATACACAGTCGCAATACACCCTGTACTGCGACTTCATAACATATATTACTTTGTTAGTTTATAGTTTATATTAAATTAAAAGGAAAACTTTAAATTGCGAGCTAATTGTCGGCCACTTTACGTAGCTGGTTAGTTACAAAATATTCACAGTAACAAAATAATTTCAACTAGCAACATAAAATGTTTTAATTTAAACTTGCTGTTATGGTTGCCTAACGAGACTAAGCGTTTCTAGTACAACAAGAAGAACAAGTAAAATATAATTTTTAGGCACACATGTCGACAACTGGAAAATTTTGGGTTAAAAAAGTACCTACTTTATTAATGTAAATTTTCGGGCTTCAGTAGGCGTACGATTGCCTACTTTTAGTTCAGATGGAAGTTATTATTAGGTATTCTTAGTGTTTATTTACCACAAATCAGATTTTTTATTCTGTTTCCCAATTGAGAGATGTCAGGCAACAAAAAGACTGTCTGACCCATATAGGGCGCATATATCATATTTATTTATTTCAATCAAATTACTACTATTATTACAGGACTGTCCTAATGCAATAGCGTAAGTAAGCGTGTCAACCTTATCTATATTTAAATATCTAAAACTAACAACTTTATATATCTAATTCATACTATAACACAATTAAAATAACATTGACTTGTTAAATTCTGCCACCGAGCACACAAACACATCAGTTTTTTCGGCAACTCGATTTAATTCATGCAACGCGCGCATTAATTTAACTCAGTAACAAGAGCTATGCCCTGCTAAACTTCGCTAAGACTATATGTTTCTCTAACTAAAGAATCGAATTTCAAGAGAACTAAAGTAATCAACGTAGCTTGAGCAAGACGGAGTGGCCATAGCCCAGCGATGTAGGACAGAAGACTAATATCGGAAAAAGCTATTTAGAGTCCAGACTATAAATTAGCAAACGTACCTATATAGTGTAGGACGTCCGCATGCTAAGCAGAGCGTTCGTTTTACAGAGAATTGGTAGCTAATGGAAATACTAGGAGACACGGATCGTACTGCGGCTGTATAGCTGCTGATGGGAAGTTAGACGTAATTTCCGTCCCATAGTAAGTATCACGTCACCTGAGCGATAAGGCCCAGTGCCACATAAAAACTATTATTAACATGAGTTTATGAGGATGGTAATGTAAATTACATTGTAATTAACAGTAATTTCACTAGTGAGTAATATCAGCCCTTAAACCTAAAAAAATTGTAATCATTTCTTATACCTCAACAATGTAATTCTTGAAGTTAAACAGCTTTTATTTATTTATATCATACACATTAATACTATATTTATCGCTGGTAGATTGGGATAAAAATATTAAAATACAATAGATTAAATCCGTTTTAAGTTGTTTAAGAATAGCCAAAAAATTACTGTAATTCTTATCCAAAATAATATATCTGGCACTGAGAAGGTATCCCATCAAGACCATCGATCAAACCAAAAAAAATAACACAAAATAATAAACACACTTAATTAACTACTAACATTTGTTAAAATTTAACCCTTCATCACGTTGTCGAAAAACGTGAAAAGCCACCCCTTTGCGGTCCTATAAATAAAATAAAATTATCCCCATGAAAAGAAAAACTTTTTCTAGAAATTGTAAGCAACGTGTTTTACTGGAACAATGATACGTGCCCCCACGTTTTGGGAACCCATTAAAAATCAATTCTTAAACTTATTTCGAAACATGTTTTACTTTGCCCTATTTTGTGGAAAACTCTTAAAAATTTCTTATTAAATGAAATCAAAAGCAGGGTATACACAAATTTTATCGCAATAATTATACTCGCATTATATGGTTGGACCGGAAACAAGTACTTAATTTGAAACATGTAATTTCTACATTTGAAATTCCAATTGGGTTTATCCTTTATTTATATATTTCGGGAAGTTCCACGTGATATCACAACAATGGAATCAACTACTTCCTTACCAGCCGGAAGACGTCTACTACTGAACATATGCCTCCTCCATAGAACGCCACTTCACAATAAAGTAATTAAATTCTCTTAACTATAACGATCTAAGCAATGATTAAGCAATCATTTCGATTCGTAATTGTAAAAAACACAAAAACCACGAGCTATGGAGATAGCTATGCTCGGGGTTTCTACGTGATTGAATCAGAAATGAGGAGATCCGTAGAAGAACGAAAGTCACCGACATAGCTCAGAAGATTAGCCAGTTGAAGTGGCAGTGGGTAGGGCACATAGCACGCAGAACAGATGGCCGATGGGGCCGAAAGGTTCTGAAGTGGAGACCACGGACCGGCAAGCGCAGCGTAGGTCGTCCACCGACACGGTGGACGGACGACCTGATGAAGGTCGCAGGACGACGTTGGATGCAGGCCGCTTCCAACCGGTCCTTTTGGAAAATCATGAGGCATATGTTCAGCAGTGGACGTCCTACGGCTGAGATGATGATGATGATGATGAATTGTAAAAAAGCGAATAAAAGGAGTACACTGTGGGCGCCGCGAAACAAATAAATCCAAGGACCGCGAGCCTACAAATTAGTTTCAGTGTTCCATCCTTACGAGGATAGGTCATAAAAATACATTAGATGATTATTTTGTGACATATTTGGTACATTTGTTATTTAAGTATATTTGTCCTGACCGACTGCCTGCTCTATCAACGCAGAGCCTATACACTGCTTAGCGAAATTTTGGCAGTTGATATTATAAGCATCTACTGAAGAACGAATTTTGAATATTTCATCCATAATGAGTGAATGCAATTTTTGTGGCTTCGTATCCTATGTTTGCTCTATCAGCAGACTCGTCTAATCTGTCAGTAGTGTAAGAACAACAATACTTCTATTCTTATGGTGTAAGTATATTCTTATATATATTATCACGTTGAAAAAGGTTATATAGACCAACTGGAACTACCCGTTAAGTCAGGATATGGCGTAGCCAATATATTACTCCTGGATATAACTCTATAATAAACTCGCAATTTCAAATTTCATCTTAATCTGTTGACCCATCTACAATAAATACATACAAACATAAAATTACGCAATTATTATTTTTTTGAGTGATGTTTTTAGACCAATCTTGTACCCATCTAATAATTTATTTTAATGTAGCTAATATATATATTTTCACTACATGTGTGTATTAAAAAAAATATTTATATATAAAACCATCTAATGAGGATATCACAGACCATATAACCACTGGTCTGTGGAGGATATATAACATTTTAAAACCCCAGAAAATTCGTATACCTAATGTATAAATGCCTAAAACAGCCATTTTGTTTGGTGAAGGGTGCCATGTTCCAGATTATATTTTTATCGAAATAGTTGAAAAGGACATGGACATGAATAAACACAACAAAATGAAAAACTAGCAAGGGAATAAAATATAATATTTAACCAAAAATGTACCCAAATCATAGATTAATCAGACTAAACTCAAATATAGTAAATACACAGACAATTATATGTACTACGAGTACGTAAGTATTATACCCCTAGTCTACCTTGACAGACAACAATCAAAACTCTTATTTTAAGATTATAAAAAAAAAACAGATGGCTTAGTATTTTGTTATAAAGAGGTCGGTCTGCAATAGTCTACCGTTTTAAATCATTACTTCTACATATTTGGTCTCGAAATAAATCATTGATACTATAACCATTTAAGTATAATTTTTTTTTGTTTAAATTTTACTGTAATTTGTTACACTAACTACTGATAATAATTCATCCATTGACCGTCACCAGTACCGTACTTAAACTTAATGTACTTAAATAATTAAAACTATGTAAATATAATTAAAATAGGCATATAATATAATTAAATTACACAAAATACAATATTCTATTTAAATACTTTACGTACGTAGGTTACGTACTTTCAAGTTGCGCTACGAGGAATTGTGAAACGAAATACTCTAGACTCGGTGGTCGAACCATTGAACATGCAAGGAAACCACATAGATATAAAAATAAGGTACGTAAAATCAAAATAAAAATATCTTTCTTCCGTGAAACACAGACATTGATAAAATACCGTGAAAATTATCTTCGAAAATCAAAGTCAAAGTCAAAGTCAAAATCATTTATTCAATTGAGGCATCAAAGACGCACTTATGAACGTCAACTTTTCATTATAATGTACTTTAAAGACTCTACCGCCGCGTTCCAAAATATATAGAACCCACCGAGAAGAAGCGGCAAGAAACTCGGGGCCATTCTTTTTATATGGATGTTTACAATGTTTCTACTTAGAACACTGTTTTAAACTATCACGGTTGTTCTCTAAAGTTATATGATTATTAACGGGATATTTACCGTGGTAAGGTTGTGGAATGAGCTCCCGATATTTCGGCGCAGTTACATGCACCATGTTCACGGGAAGACTGAATAATGCGGGTGGTTGGTCAAAAAGTTTAAAAGTTAGGTGCAGACATAACGATCTACCCTCTTTCTTAGTCTTTTGCTACGGTTATCACTGGAACTCGAACTCGATCCTAAGTCCCGACAAAACACACTCACTGTATCACTGCGTATAGTATTTGGAACACATTTTGAACGCGGACTTTTATTTTTAAAACAACCTAATACTGGATTCCACGCACTGGCGAGTTGAAAACCATCACTTCGATTGAAATTCTGGCATTTCGAGATCTCAATAGTTTCCTTTACTAGCCTTGGTATGTAATGGCGTTCGGTGGACAAGATTTTAGGGTTATGGAATTCAATCCAGTGGTTAGGATATGCTTAGCTATGGCAGATTTGTGTCTTTCATTGTTTTTTTACTGCCTTTATGTGTTCCTTGATGCGGCATGAAACAGTTCGCTTCGTCTGTCCTATGTACGAACTTCCGCAGCTGCAGTTAATTTTGTACACCCCGGGATGCTGAAAAGATTGTCCTTAGGGGAACATGGTGCATGTAACTGCGCCGAAATATCGGGAGCTCATTCCACAACCTTACCACGGTAAATATCCAGTTTCTACTTAGGTACCTACAAATATTACATTTTATGGGTGGCAGAGAGACAGCTTGCCAGAAGTGGAGTATTCCAAGCATCTTTATCTTCTATATAATGTCGAACTTTATAGTAAGCTTTTTTATTAAAACGTTTTTTACAGTCAACTTGAATTTGCCCTCTGTGAGCTCAGTTATGTGCTTTGGGATTTTATTGTAAAAACGCACACAATTTCCTAGGAATGACTTATTAGTCTTCGCAAGTCTAAAACTAGGTACAGCTATCCTATTTGTATTTCTGGTATTAAAAGTGTGGTGATCACTATTTAACTTATATTTATGTAAATTTTTACGAACATACATTATATTTTAAAATACATATAAGGAAGGCAACGTTAATATATTGATTTCTATAAATAAATCTCTCAAAGATTCACGGGGACCCATTTCGTATATAGCTCTGCAAAATACACTAACCGCGCCGTAGAAGCATCTGTTAGCTCTCTTATTTTACGTACTGCATATGCAGCAGAACTGAGTCTCCCAGACAGGGCATTTATATGAGGTTTTGCGTCAATTTTAATGCCTAGGAAGACTGTTTCTTTGTCCATTACGAGTTTAACTCCATCAAGCGTAACGTTGGACTTCAAATATGGAACAGTAGGCAAAGAAAACTTCAAACATTTTGTCTTTTTTGAATTCAGAAGTAAATTATTAGTTGAGAACCATTTAGAGATACTAAATAGAGCGTTGTTTACTTGAATTAGTGTGCTATCTTTCCTATCTACTTTAAAAATCAGAGATGTGTCATCCGCAAATAAAACAATATCACAAAGATCCTTGGCCATAAGTGGCAAGTCGTTAATGTAAACTAAGAACAAAAAAGGCCCTAAAATCAACAAGTGGCTGCAGCAAACTGAGATTCGAATTCTCCTCCTATATATAAACAAATCTGGAAAGAGAAAAGCTCAGTTTCGCGTTAGAGGCCGAGCGACGCGGGCGTTCGTTCGTCTATCTGGCAGAAAGTACTCTTCCTACTCGTAGTTACGATTTTCAAGTTCAAATGTTGTTAAAATGTTCGCAGGTTTTCGGTTGATAAATGACAACTGTTGACGAGCGTGTGTGTTGTTTCTGTTCATGTGTGATTATGGATTAGTTTTGATTTTGTGGTAAGTGTATATAAAGGCATATCTTGTTTTTCCACAAATCTAACTTTGAGCAGAATGGAGACCAATAGTAGTGTTAATACTTACATGTATATGTTTATTTATTACGATTATCACAATTTACAATAAAAAGTAGTTACCTGGAAGAACTTTAAATCTGAGAAAAATAATTGCAAGTACATTGAAACCAATACGAAATTGTGTTGATGTTATCTAAAATCAGTATTGAATTTGTAACTTAGTTTGGTATTACTTAAAGGTCTGTGTTTACTCTTGCATTAATAACATGACACTAATATTATTAATGGGTTTTTCTGTTTGGCTGGTTTATTAAGATGTCTTTATTTAAACTATATAGAACCGATTTACCTGGATTTTTTAACAAAGGTAGATGACTAAATAAGACGAAAGGTAACTTTTTTTTCCAGATAATGTTTCTCTGTTTATGTGAGTTATAAGATATTTAATCTCATTATATTCTTTTAGAATTCAAATAGTTTTTTAATTAGATAAAAAACATAATAATAATACATAAATAATAAATAAAAAACATAAAATATGCAAAAAGTAGTATATAAAATTTTTTTTTTAAATATAGGCCTCTCAGAAAGCTAGTTGCATTTCTATGCTGAATAGCATGCAACTTTTTTTCTGCAAAATATGATCCAATATTGTTCTTACCTGACGCTTTAACCTAATGTTTGGCCAAGTCCCTGGAATCAAATTAATACTAACATATTTAAATATAGTTTGTACTACGTTCGCTGCATCCTTTCAGATTAAACGTAGTTCTATGCTACATCTAAATGAAATTATTTCCGCAAGGCCTGTTATAAGTAAAAAGGGTTGTGAGTAGACGTTAAATTTTCGTGAATCGGCAACAGTGACCTGTAAGAAAAATAACTAAGGAAGAGAAAACAATGATAATTTAAGAATCTGTGAGATGAGTGTCCCATCACTGTGATGTTACTACATATAAGTATTATACATGTTTGCTCCCGTGCGATTCTCTAAGAGCAAACATCGTTGCATTATGACAACATCCGTAAAACAAATGACAAATTCATAAAAAACGTTGGGAAAACAACCTTATGTACAAGGACGATATCTCAAAGTATCTGACATCGTGAGCTCGTCGTCGAACACATCGACGAATCATTAGAGAATCGAACGGTCGCCACGGCACAGGGAATCCTAGTGCGGAGACTAGGCCCTAGATTTTGTTTGGCACTAAGTACAAATACCCATATTGCCTTTCTTATGTACTATGTATTATTTAGTTATAAAGTTCGATGTATATTTAGACTAATATTTCTTTTGGTGAACTGTATTTATTTGTGATCTTGCAAATAAACTTATTATACTTACATTAAAAAAAATAATTGATTCATATTATCTTAAAATCCAATTCGAGTACGTTGACTCTACGCATGTGTACCTAGTACGTACAGAACAAACAAACTTAAAATCAATTAAAACATACAGAGAAATAGGCCTCTATTATCCACTACCAGGCAATCATGAACTAGTTAGCAGTTGCTGAGTAGGAAAACAAACTTGTGGACATGGATTTAGAAACATAAAGAAAAAATAATAATTTTAATAATAGATTGAAAATAGGTTGGTAAATTAAAATATATTTCTGTAGGTAACGTAGGTGTCTAGAGTTTTTCTTCTGTATTTCTAATACTTCGACGTTTTGTATGTATCTCTGATTTTAACTTTTATCCCGTGTTCTAGGACACGTCTACCAGTTTTACTGTGGTTGTGAAGTTTTTTAAAGATAAAAAACTGGTTCACCATATTAGCTCGATGATATATAATAAATTGGTGCATAAAACCACAACAAGCTGAAAATCAGTAAAATTGTTCAAAACATAATTATAAATAAAAAAATTAAGTTTGCCATAATTCCCGTGTATGGAAAAAAATAACTCAAGATCAAAAGTAAAAAAAATAGTTTTTCAGGATTTTCAGCAAAATATTTTTATCATAAAAGTACCTCAAACAAAAAATATCTATAAACAATGTATTTATACTGTTTTTCTACGAGCCACCGTTTCTAAAATACCTATAACGTTCGAAAAGGTGTAAAAGTTGTTATCGACATAATTATGCACACGTTTCCACGCTTCCTATGAGGTAGTTCTTGATGTACTTCGTGAGTTTTTTACCGTGGTTTCCCCTATAGGCCTACTCTGATACACTGATCTTGTTTAATTTGAAACTATTGCAAAGTAACGGAAATTTTCAAAGACTGGAAAAAATAAAAGCGATGTAAATTAAAAGAAAGTGGTGAAGTTCATTCGTCTGATTCGTAACCTTCAAATTCTTCTTGTTCTTCTTCTTCTGCTTCTTCTCATCTTTATTCTGGGTGTAAGGAAATTGCGTCAATAGCGATGTATCGCATGACATTTCGTTGGAATCAAACGAATCCTCCACTATTGGTGATTCAACATTAGAGCACGTTGACAACTTGTACATACCAGAGAACAAAACAGTCCGACTTTTTTGCAATCACATTTAGCACTGCATCCTTCTAAGTCTGCATTCCTTTTTGCAGTTGCAAAAAAATCTGTTCAGCAGTTTTTCCGGCGCAAATTCAAACTCATTTTTTTACCTTTGACCTCGAGTAATTTTTTTGCCATACACGGGAATGATTGGGAAATTTTATTTATAATTTTGTTTTGAACATTTTTACTGATTTCCAGCTTGTTGTGATTTTGAATAGACAGAAAAATATTTATTTTCTGACGTTATATAATTTCAAACTAAAGTGTGCAGAATGGCTTCAATCTTTATCTTACCAAGATACCGATGATCTTCTAGTAGTTATAACATAACATTATACCAATTAGTTACATCACTACTCATATTTAACACACATACATAATATCTACTTTTATTATAACTACAAAATTTCCTCTTTTATGATTGAAAAAAGTAATTTGATGCCCTAATTTGAGCACGGTAATATCAAATCTTATAACACGTGTTCCATATCAGACTAATAAATTAAACTAGTAGGTTTATAGTCGTATACTAGGTGACCTGCCAGCGGCTTGGCTTGGTCTATTAAATAGGAAGCCACAGAAATAAATTAAATTCACTTTGATCCACTTTCTGTGATGGTGCTCACGAGCACATTGCGTGAGTTGTCTACTCACGAACATGAAGTACCTTACCTTATCTTATGTACCTACCTTACCTTAACTTTAATGGAAGCATAATCTTGACTAACTAAGTCAAATCAAGTCGGCTTAACAGCTGTACTGTCGGACAGCGGCTTGCTTTACGCTTTTAGGGATGTTATTTCAAAAAATCCTTCCTTAAGGCCTATTCAAACCTGGGCGTTATTCGCTACTGCGAGCGATCGAGAAATCCGAAAGGGTATGCGTTAATTTCACTGTACACACCAAAGCGGATACGAAGATCTCTAGGGCGCGGTAGAGATATTCGTTGGCAACGGTTAGCGGGGCGGCGGAACAAGTTTCGCCAAACAAGAGAAAATACCGCCTCACTAGGCGGTACAAGTATTGCTGTAGTTATGGAACTTCATATTATTTACCAATCGAGTTCCGCGTGGTATTTTTCGCTATCCACAGCGGTAGCGAATAACGCTCAGGTTTGAATAAGCTTTTAGGGAATGTTAACAACATAAAATCCATCTGGTTGTGACATGACTATTGGTTACTATTGTACTTATACAACTTATCACCACACATTATAAAACAAAGCTATCCACCGCGTCTGTCTGTTCGCGATAAACTCAAAAACTACTGCATCGACATTCATGTTGTTTTCACCAATGGATAGAGTGGTTTTTGAAGAAGGTTTTAGTATCATTTGTGATACTAAAACCTTCCTCAAATCGACTTTCCTCAATCCTTACAAAATTGACAAATGTGTCAAGGTTTTGCATACATAAGGTGTTTGTTGGAGGGAGGAAAAAAATAAGCCGTCTGGGAGCTTGCAACGAAAATGCTGCCTAAACCCTTTAAGATATGACAAACTGATGTATCGTGGAATTGTATATCTTAAATAGGTCTATAGAAAAGCTATGGCATATGTATATTTAAAAAAATGAGCAATTATGTATGTTTGTTACTCTTTCACGCAATATGGTATGTAGATAGTGGAAGCGCTGGAGTTACATATAGGATACTTTTTCAACATCATCATCGTTATCTATTCTCATGTGGGTGAAACAACGGGGCGCAGCTAGTATGGTATTAAATTGACTACGTGATTCAGGAACGACGCGTGAACAATAGATTAGTACGTAGTTCCTGTACCGGGTACTGTCCTGTGTTCGGGTAGTTGGGCCACAGAATACAAATGTGTTTTCCCGTATTCGGGAACGTGGGCCTAACACTAATAACTGAGTAAATGTAACGTAACGTGTGGTTCACGTGAAATAGAACAAACTGTCATTTATCTAGGGCAACTGTGACACAGATTGTGCGCCGAAGCGTGACTCATTGACGTTTGCGATACGAATACTTTTTTGGCAAATTGTTTGTGCTACAACCTCAATTAGTCTGCAGGGAACTATTTCAGGGACTCCTTTAAAACATTGTTGTAAGCCAAAATATGATAATAACTGAAAATATATACATGTACTGAAATACATACATAACTGAATATATATAACGGTATACAGCAAAACCTATAAGAGCTCTCTGTTTATACACTTGTGTTTACCTCTTCGGGGATATATGTGTGATATTATGTATTTTAACTTTTGATCCAAACCTAGTAATAGTAGATTAGTAGCCAAGGGCTGTAAGGCAGCTAACTACTACTCTGCTTTACATCTCGATTGTGAGGTAAGTAGAAAAAACCGGCTTTACAAAAATAAAATTGATGACTATTATACTCATTCGAAGACAAGGCTGAATAGCGAAGCGACCTCTTTTGTCATTGGGCTGAGTGCATGATGTCTATTGCCAGTATGATGGTTAGATGTACGCGAACTTTTTGAAAGAGTGAAGTGTTTTTTTAATAACTTACCGCCCTAGGGCTTTTCTAGCTACATTATTATCCTAGAGCGCTAATTGGTCACCTACAAGCCCCATTTGGGGGTAATAAGGACCTACTTACCGAATATGAGAGATGTAAACCGCCCTAGGTCTTTTCTAGGTACATTATTATCCTAGAGCGCTAATTGGTCACCTACAAGCCCCATTTGGGGGTAATAAGGACCTACTTACCGAATATGAGAGATGTAAACCGCCCTAGGTCTTTTCTAGGTACATTATTATCCTAGAGCGCTAATTGGTCACCTACAAGCCCCATTTGGGGGTAATAAGGACCTACTTACCAAATATGAGAGATGTAAAATATATAAATAACTCTTCACAGGTAAGCTTCCACAACAAATAAGAAATAACAATAAAACATGCTTTGGCTTGAGGCCAATACAATTTCTGACAAACAACCGGAAATGATGAGTTATCATGATATTAATGGCTTATTTGCACCCTTTTGATACGGAACTCTAAATAAAGAAACGATGCCAAGAGCCCTCATAAAGCCCAATAATATAAGTACCCCGTGAATATGTTACCTTTGATTTTTCCCGGAAAATCTACTTCTTTTTAGCTCAGTCTCAGAGGAAATAAATTTTCAAGAACGCTTTAATCATATTATTATCTGTAAGCTGTTTGAGCGGTATTATATCAAAGTAATGTTATGGTTTAATGTTTGTTATTTTATAAAGTCTTATTTAATAAAGAAATAGTAAAGTACCTACTTGGTTATTCTAGTCATTTATGGCATACCATGTTGGGAAAAGCCCCTAAATAAATATTTGATTAAAAATGATTTTTTAATTAATATCGGTCTGTCTATCTGGGGGCTATCTCGTAACTCAACAATCAATCAATCAATAATTTATTGATAACGCCAAGTTACAAGTCAACAGGCTTACTAATATAAGTTTTGATTACTATAATAATAAATTAAATACAAATCGTACCTACAACATTAATTTGAATTTATCATAATTCATTATTAATTGAATCATGTCATATTATTGAAATTAATATAAAATAAATTTACACATTACATAGGTAATTGACAAATAATATAACTATAATTAATTATATAATTGGTAAATTGTAATTTTCATCAACTAACAGCTCCTATTTGCTATTAGTTGATGAAAATGTAAATTTACGAATGTAAGTTAATATTAAAGTCCCAAACAAAAAAATGTTTGCACGTAACCCGTTTCCCCACGATACAATACAACTCTTGGAGGCGCAAGATTATAAAACACATATGTGTATAAAACACACATTAAAAAATCAGAAAATCGTAAATATGTATTAAAGCAACAATAAAAAGAACGTTGTTACAACAAAAATATTATTGGTGCAATAATTCTTTCTCGGGATCGACAAGTTAAGTTGACCTTTAACCTAGTTTTTCTGTAAGTTACAGCAATATTTGGTGAAGTCTCAGGGCGTAGTTAGTAAAACATATTCACAATTTTTTTTCATTTCTAGGCCGCTTCATGGCAATATGTTTATAAAAACAATAGACCATAGTGCTGTCTGAAGATCTCTGAATACATGTCATTAATCGAGAGAGTAGTCCAGTGAGTCGTCTCTCAGTCTCTTTTTAGCAAATCTTTCAGATTCCCTGTAGACCGTGTAGTTTAAGTCTTAAGAACATTAGACTTCCTGATCCTTGCAATTGAGCTGCTAGTTCTTTCCGTATATGTCTATGCAGTCTGGACTGATAGCTTTCGCTGAATTGTTGTATTTCCTGCTTTACTGTTCTCAGTTTTATGTCCATATATATGAACTTGTTACTTAAATGATGAGATATATCGAACATATTTCTTATTGCTTTATTTTGGAACCTTTCTAATATTTCGATGTTGCTGTTGCTTGCTGAGGCCCATAGCCGTACGTCCAAATGGGCTTAATAATGATTTTGTATATCGCCATTTTGCTGGGATTTGTGAGTTGGGATTTGCGACCAATCAGACAGTACAGGCTAGGGACTTTGGTGTCTAATTGTTTTTGTTTAGTCCACATATGTTTTTTCCATGTCTAAGTCGGCGATCTAGATGCAATCCTAGGCATTATCTGCCTGCGGAACATCTTCATTGTATAGCAGGACAGGTGGGCATGTTTTACGTCTGAGTGTGTAGGTAACAGATTTGTCTTTATTTGCTTTCGATACGCCAGAAAAAACATCTCAAACCATTTTTCAATTTATTTTAATGATTCAATACTTCTTAAGCCCATAAAAAATACGACAAATATTCTGTTATTACCTTCTCATCGTGGCACAAGGTATCAAGTATGTTCTTTCGAATAATAAGGGCTTCTTCGTATTTAGGGCAAATTACGGTCAAGTTGAATATTTTCTCTTACATTGCGCAACATTCCTTGAATACACTGAAAAGTATATTTTATCAATTGACACAAATTGGTTTAATAACATTTAATAATTGCTTATTTATTTAAATACCAAAGCAATACGATACGGTAGATATTTCTGGGAGGCTTAATTATATTGCTGCGGTTCGTAAGACTTCGTAATTGACGGACGTATCAATCGTTTTTTTTTTTCGTTTCTAGTTTGTGTACATCCCCTGTGGGTGTAGATTATTTTTAAAGAACATAGATTTAATAATTTGGTAAAAGAGCGTCTTTAACTGACAAAAGTGTGGTACCTACTAGGCGAACATGTCGGTTACCTTGGTTCTATGTCGGATCACTTCATTTCTGATACGATCCTTCAGATAAACTCCAAGCATAGCCCTCTCCTTAGCTCGCTGAGCAACCTTAAATCGGTGAACCAGTCGTACCGTAAGTGTCCACGTCTCGGCTCCGTATGTCATAACGGGTAAGACGCACTGATTGAATGCTTTAGTCTTCAGACATTGTGGAATTCGCGATGAGAAGACTCTACGAAGTTTTCCAAATTGCTGCCCAGCCTAGCTGTATTCTTCTGTCAGAGAGATTCCTTCTCAGAGTTGTTTTTACCTAGTTGGAGCGTCTGTTGTGGAACAACTTCAAGCGCAACTTCCTTGATAACATTAGGTTCCGGAGCAACATGTTCGTTGAATGTGATCATGGTTTTGTTAAATTAATAGTTATATGAAGTAGGTATTTGAAACCGTTACACAGCCTATATACGCTTATTGGAACAATTACTATGTTGTTGTAACTTTTGGCTGAAAGTGGTAAATTTTATCAACGCACGAATACCGTGTGTTATCGAGCTATCTTCAATATCCCTTATTTGAGGCTTTAAGGACTTTAATAGCCACTTGAGCCGTTACAGGTATAGGGTCATTTAGCCACTCTCAGACCATCACATTCCAATGTGATCTTTCTGAGAGGCTATTGGATTTGAAAAAGGGTTTTCTGTGTTCGCAACATTTCTTATGTTTGATGATTATTGAAAATTCAATAACGTTCCTTAGTAACTTGTAAGAACTTATCCATTTCATGATAATTGTTTAGGGTTTGTTTATATCCGTACCATATGCGTAAATCAACAATTGCAAATCTACAGTAAGTATGACGATGCTCTGACGTGTGATTCTTGAATTGCTTCGTCGGCGAGCTCACTGGTAGGGCTATTATGTATTGCAGTTGCAAACAAATGTTGACTGAAATCGAAAAAAATAGCGGCTATATGACAGTTTTGTCAGCTCCAGTCATCAACTTAATAACGTATTTGCTTACTGGAGTTGTCAAATTGACATAGAGCCGCCATTTTTCAGGATTTCAATCAACATTTGTTAGCAACTTACATAGCAAGATACATAATAGCCCTGCGGATGTCAAATAAGTGATGTCGCACTAGTTGACAAGCAGGGGTATTATATCTCAGTTGCAAACAAATGTTGATTGAAATCAAAACATAAGGTGGCTTTGTTCCACTTTTATCAGCTCCAGTCATCAACTTACTAACAATTTTGACTAGGTACTGGAGTAGTCACTTAAAAACGCGACTTTGTATCAGTTTTTTAAAACTGATACAAAGTCGCGTTTTTAAGATTTCAATTAACAATTGATTGCATCTGCGATACATAATAACCTTGAAAGTTGTTTTTCTATTGTTAATATTTCACGGATGTTGTGAATTATATATATGTGATATTTTCAAAACTTTTCCGTTCTGGAAAATCAAACAAAAAAATGGCCGTGTGTTAAATTGCAGTATTAGTGAGCCTAGCATGAATAACTGCGTAAGTGTAACGTAACGTGTGGTTCACGTGAAACGGTACAAACTGTTATTTATCTAGCGCAACTGTGACACAGATAACTCATAGTGTACATCGAAGCGTGTCGCGTTAACGCTTACGATATATTTACTTTTTCGCAAATTGTTTGTGGTACGGCCTCTGTCGAAAAGAATCATGCCCAGATTTGACCTGTCAAACTTTTGGACATAAGATGTCGTATATAGTGATGTTAATTAGTTTAAATATCTCTATTTTTTCTTATTTACATTGATATGTAAATAAGAACTTATATCAAAATCGGTAATCAGTAAAAATAGATAATAAATTTTTCTCGTCGTACATTTAGAGTGTTCCTCTTTGCAGTCATAGACTAACATAATATACTTTGCAGTTTGACGGATTTCACGGTTTCTAAGTGATAAAGCTCAAATACAGTCAAGGGTGATGAAATGTAATGACAGGTTTTTTCTTAATGATTATATTAGTATTTAGGTTCTTTTTATTTCATTTGTTAATTGACTTTCACTTTCACAGTAGAAATCGTAAAATCCGTTGAACACAGCTACGTAGCACAGACTATAAAGATACTACGTATTTCGTAGTATTTTTTAGGAGTATAGGCCTCATACTTAACCTCAAGGATTGTTTTCATTGTAACTATTTTTCCTTATTGACAAATTGAATAAAATATATATCTAATAAAATAACCACTAATAGATAATTTAAAGTACTAACAGTCAATATACATCACGTGCCTAAAAATCAGAATGACATGTCAACGCATATATGGATCGGGGGCTTCTTTGCGAAACTGTAACGTGATCTTGTCATTAACGTCAACGACGCGAATATGTTACACGTAAGCAAATGTTAGTGCTAGTTACTGATCCATACACTTCATTCGTATTGCGTGCCGCCTGTGCTGCGTTAATACCGCAACGGAACTCGTTAGTCGATTCAAAGCGTAATTTCGATTTTATTTCGTGGTCATAGCGATACCATAAATAAATTTAACGACGTGAAAACAAATTAAAAATGTTTTAAATAAATATCATTGTTATATTGTACAAAACATATTTGAATTGTGAATTCTAGGTAGAATAAAAGATATATTATTCTAGCGACTGCCCGTGACTTCGCGTAGAGGCTCGGCCTTCGACCTCGCCATAACCTCCCATCTTTTCTCGATTTTTCTTTCGTAAGAACTTGTTCATGAAAATAATTAACACAACAAAAAAATTTTAATAAGCGAGTTTGTTCCATCCGTTCTCATGTTGAACTTGACCAGGAGAAATAGGGGTTTATTTTTATATATATAATTATAGATATAGATCTATTACGTATATTCCAACACAGTATAAAAATCGGCAATTTCTTAAGTAAGGACCTAATACATTGACCTAGTAGGTACCTATATTAAGGTATATTATTATTATCTTTATGTACTTAGCTTATTAAAGCTAACAAAGTTAATACTACATGTTTAAGCATGAGGTAAATCACTTCCAATTTGCAATAACCCATCATAATATGTCGTTAAAAACATTAAGTTTGCGTGTTCCAAAACAGTATCACTAAGCTTGCGCTGTTATCTATCGAAGCACGCACATATTTTTAAAACTTAAACTATTTACCTTATTTATTTTTCACGAATACTTAATCTAGAAACTTATTAAAACATTGTTACAAAATGGAATACGTTAAAATAAAATTATGTCTTTAATATAACTTCTAAATAACTTAACCTCGCAAGTTGGTAGCCGGCTACACGTAGCAGCAGCAGACGATGTGTCGTCGCTTCAAGTCGCCGCGACACGTCGTCGCTTCATATCGCTGTAGTCATGATTTCGTACCCGACTGCAGACGGCAACTGCAGATGGCATCAACCGTTTAAAAAACGATACGAAAGGTTTAGTTTAAAAGCCTTTCAGTTGTTTTACTACGTAGATTGGCACCCGCGAGCGGCACTACCTGCGGTCGGGCGACAGTGACGTCTTAAAACGAAGTGTTTTTTGGTCTGCCGCTCGATGACGCTATGCTAGCTTCGTGTCGCTAACTACGAATGGTATTTCATAGAAATACATAGTAGTTACATAGTAGTGTTGCTGCGACACGTCGTTTGCTGCGGCTTCATGTGGCCGGCTACCAACTTGTACCTTTAACCTTATTAGTTTCATTCTCTATTAGTAGTTTGACGTCCTTTCTTATCGTGCAAATTTGACCTCACCAGCAATCCGTTTTCGTTTTCGGGTCACAGCGACCTTCTCGCGTCACTCCAGCTAAGAAAAGTTAGTTGTTACTTAAATGTTAACTGACGTATACACAGAGTAACTTTTAATCATTATTTAATATAAATACGAGCTGCGCCCCGCGGTTTCACCCGCGTGCTGATGGATGATGTAGCGTTCTATTGGGGAAATTTAATAGTATAGAACTTTCAATTAAATTAATTATAAAATATAACTTTCCTGTTTATAATATTAAGTATATATTACTCTTATTTTCCCTTGTTTTACGTTCTTGTACCTTAGTTTGTAAAGTTGTTTGCATCATTGATCTAAATAATTTTCATCCAAAGGTTGTATGAAAGAGATCGTTTTTAGCGATAAGACCGCCCGTGGTATTTCATTTGCAATGTGACTCTCAATTATAAAAATTGTGTTTATTGATGTGCAAGAAAGTATTATGTATTGTATTGTATGTCAAAACAAAAATTATGTTTCCTTACGCAGTATATGTAAGAGTGAGTATAACGCTTAAAACACGTTAAGGTGCTATCAATTAATAACGTCATAAAAATGAGGGGTTTTGAAGCAGTATATCTCATAATCAGCGATTTAATTTAAATAACAAAAATAATATGACATTCCTAAGATTTAAGTTTAAAATATATATTAGAAAAAAAAATCAAACATATCACTTAATTTCACCTTATAACAGATTTGCTCTTAAATTCACATTTGGATTTGCCATGAAACACATTTCATAACATAGCAATGTTTAATACACATACACTGATGGATGCTGTCTATATTGAATAATAAACATTATGTTTTTTATTAATTTTTATACATTTTTACGAGATGCGCTTGCTTGATTTAAAGTGAAAGAACTTGAAAAAATTCAAGCTCTGAACTGACAGCGCCTTATCTATGAATTGTCGTGAAACATGAGTAACTGTAGTTTCTGTGCTCCCTTTCTCATCGTATAAGTTTGACCACAAGAGCGACCCTTTTCGTTTTCGGGTCACATCGACCTTTGTCTGTCACTCCATCCAAGAAAAGTTAGTTGTAACTTAAATGTTACCTGACGTATAGATAAAATAAGTTTAACTTATATTTTAAGAAAAACACTGCCCTCAAATCAAATTAATCACCTGTAATATTCTTTTTACAAAATTAATGCTCCTCATGTGCATAACACTAGCTGCGGTCCGTGGCTTCACCCACGTGGTGATGGATTATGATTCAAAATATGTAGCCTATGTTATTGAATATAATACTCAATACAATAAGGCATTCTAATAAAAATATATTATATTGAGTTTATTAGTTTCACACATACAAAAATACAAATATTTTCTCTTTATGATATTAGTATAGATATGTAACTTAGATACACTGAATAATACGAACAAGTGCGAGATACATATACACAATACAGCAACTCCACTACAACCATCCATCAAATCTTCAGTATCATTTTAATCAGTCATTTTTATTTTCATTTTTTTGTCCCTTTACAATGTAACCTGTCTTTAAAATCTGATATTAATATCAAACATATTTAGAGCAAAACTAAAAAATATACAAATAATCAAAGATCTAAGAATGTCTGAAGTAGTAGTAGAACTCCTTATGAACGAGTTTGTTTGGGCAATCACTGTCACCATACATATACCTATCGCAACAGTTTAAAACAATATTTCGACTTGTTTCGAGTGGTTCATGAACAAACAAAATGTTAGTAATTTATTATTTTCTTTCTTTTGGGACCTTTATTGATTAAGACTCAAAAATCAGACCTACTCTTTGCAAGTAAACCGCAAGAGCTCCATTAGATATGTAAGGTTATATTATATTAGCTGCTTTCCGCGATTTCACCCGCGTGGTGATGGATGATGATGATGATGAATATAAATATAGCCTGTGTTACTCAGACTGAATGTAGCTTTCTAATAGTGAAATAATTTTTGAAATCGGCACAGTAGTTTTTGAGTTTATTCATCACAAACACAAAAATACTAATGTTTCCTTTTTATAATAAGTGTGGAGTGTAGATGTATGTAGGTAACATTGACGCCTCATGTTCCCTGTCGAAGGTCCAAGATACACCTGCCATTATTTTTTTCCCCTTGACCTCCCAAGTAAGACGGGATTGTAAAAATACTGATATCAAGAGTTAACAAATCAAGAGTTAACAAGTACATAGTTAAGAATTTTGTTGCTTCGTTCGCCATATATACATAATCTTAATAGATATTTTAAGTCTTGAGTGAACTGTTATTTTCGATGCTTGCTTGCTACATATCGTAAGACTGCACGATCGCCTAAAACACCAAGCATATTAAGAATTAAAAATAATCACAGAAAATATGAACCATTCTAGGATTCCTCTTATGTCTTTATTACTTAGGTACATCTGTTAAATGATAACTGAGAAAATTATCTCTCTTACCATAATCGAAAGGGTTTACCAATTCAAATTTCAATAACCTCGAGCACTAAATAATAAATTTGGAATGGCTCTTTGAATTCCAAATAAATGAGGCCATAGTATTATGAAGGGTCCGACTGATAGTCGGACTTTAATTTGAACAACGCTTTAAACTTTAATAAGCACTTCATCGTGCAAAGTTTCGGAACCTTCAGTTTATTTTAATTTACGGGTGATCGCCTTTTGAGAAATTATAAAAAAATCGCCTAAAGTACAAAGTCCAAAGGCCGTAGAAGAAACAATTTGCGAAAACGTATTCGTATCGTGTCAACGCGTTACGTTTCGGCGCACAAACTATGAGTTACCTGTGTAACCGTTGCCTTAGATAAATTGCTGTTTGTATAGTTTCAACACGTTACGTTACACGTACGCAGTTATTCCTCTATCTTATTTTATTAAGAGGTAATGGGCCCAGTGATTTTATAAAGTTGAAACAACCCGGAATTTCAATGAGACTGATCTCAAAAATCTCTTGGTTCTGAAATCTCCATATTGCTATCAATAAAATAAAATAAATTAATAAATAAAATATATTATCACTTCAGGCTGCGACTGATATTAGGGGATGGAATTTGAGTTAATGGTGTCCAAGTTATATGTTGGTTGCAGGAAGTGAATTTTTAGGCTAATGAGACTTAAAACCTGATGTATCGGGATGACGAGTGCAGTGCCACGCGATCTGTACAGTTTTAAGCTCTGAACCGCACTGCAACTGATATGCTCAAATGTGTAATGCTCAAATTCAGGTGCAAACTTTCTCGTCTCGTCACACGGTAAAAACCCTTTTGGTATTAGTAAAATACCTGAAAAATAGCTATAGAAATAACTGGGTCTATAAATGAAAAGACAATTTGAAAGCGTCTTCCGTTTTATTTATTGAAGTTATCTGCTCAAAGTTTTAAGACCCAGGGCTTTTATGTATCTTAGTTGCAATCAAATGTTGAAAACTAAAATAATCACGGCTTAAGTCACGTTTTTTCAACTCCAGTCATCATAAAATGACATCAAACAAAGCTGTCAAAACTGACATAGAGCTGATATTTTTTCAAGATTTCTATCGACATTTGCTTGTAACTGAGATACATAATTGCCCAGCCGATGATGCCTGTTTCTGGTAAATTATTATCCAAAAAAGCAACTAGCCTGATCTTGATCAAATTCAAGTAGGGCCCCATAAAAAGGACCAGCTTTCAAATTATAAACATCTAAAAAATATTCTATAGTGCGGTCTTTTCGAGTAATCGTAACCGATTACTCGAAAAGACCGCACTATACATATACGCATACATACATAAAAAAACCCTCTCCTTTTTTGAAGTAGGTATGTTAAAAAACGTTTTATGTCGACCAATGTGGCTGTTTTCATGAGAGAACGTAAGTGAGTATATCGTTTATAGATATTATCAGTTCAACCCTGAAGTATCCAGAAATACCATGAAGCCGTCCGTGCCCTATGATACATAGCCGCGCAAAACACAAACAAACTCTAACAAAAGAAAAGATTTCCTGAAATCTGAAACCATACAAGGCATCCTAAGACATCAATATAAATAAAGTTTCTGGAAAGTATCTACTATGATGAGTTTCAAGAAAATAAAATCTGATCAAATGCGAATTAAAGCGCGCGTTGTTTGGAAACCACCACACATATTGCCACCACATAATATCTACGCCCTGCGGTTTCTCCGGCGTGATGATGGATGATGGTAATAAAAGTATCCTATGTGGTCCCCCGGGATATCTCCTTGCCACATTTTATTATTATCACAATTTAGATACAGACAGAGGGACAGAGTGATAGAGTAACAAACGTTTTTATAATGTGTTTGTATAATGGATTTGTGGCGTACATTTCCTGCAAATGTCGAGTTTTATTTTTACTTCTTTTGGGATCCTTAGAGAAGAGCCCTGCTCATAATTCAGCGCTTTTTCTTATTTTTTATTACACGTAGGTACTACATTTATGAGTTTGCACCATAATCACTAAACTTTCTGACGTTTACGTATATATTAACCATAGATTTTAAGCAGAAAACGACGAAAATACATACTTACCGTAAAGCCCTCCAAACGTTTTAAAGTTTTCACACAACCTTTATGATAGGGTACAGGCAGAAACAGCGAGACGGACGGAGGAGCTACCTCAGCCGTGCATTTTCTAAGAGCAAACATCGTTGCATCTTTGATAATATCCGTGAAACAAATGAAGAGATGACAAGAAACGTTGGAAAAGCAACCTTATGTACAAGGGCGATATTTCATAAAATATTTATATACCGATGTCAAATCACTACAGAATCGCACGGCAGTATCTATTAAGCTTAGTAATTTGCGTAGTCTAGGCTTATATGTCAAAATCTTAGTTAATGTCACTGTCAAACTATTTATTCAATTTATACATGAGGATAGCTTTCCTTGAATACAATGCACTCAGTGTGGAAAGTCGGGCGAATGTCGCTCGATCATCTATATTATATTGAATCTATATATATCTATATATTGAAGAATTTTAGAGCTTCCGCGGTAAAATGATTCAACTTGACAATGACAAGTGACTTCAATAACGATTAAACAACAAAAATGACTTCACATTTCACTATGTACACAACTGTTAAAATGACAGCAACGCGAATTTCCCCCTACTATTTTTGTGTGTGGCCGGTGCATACCCCCGACAACGCCGACTATGTTAGTAAATAATTTAGAGTAATCGCACGGACGATCTAACAGACTTAGTGCGTTTGGTGCGTCGTCGAGCGATTTTAATGAACACATTCACCCTAACGGTGCAGTTTTATATATCGCCCGAAGCCCGATGACTGATGATGATGTTTCGATCATCACTCGGAGCGTTCTTTTATGTCGCCCGACATAACATTGGGATGGGGTTCTAATGACAGGGCCAACGCCGCCGGGGCTGCGGACGAGTGCAAAAGCGTTCCTGTAGCCCCGACACTACTGGGGCGCCCGGAGACACACCGTGTAGTGGTTTAGTCGGTATGGTCTGCTTGCTCCGTTGACGACACACGACGCGTCCAACATACCCCGTCGAATCCGCCGGGGTCTGGCAGAGATGTGTAAGTGCATTTCCCACACGTTAAAAATAAAAAAGGAAATCGGTGGGAGCAAGTCGCACTTACTTTTCTTTTGAAAGTTTCAGTCTCAATGTTTATGCTTTCTAGTTAATTTTTAGTTAATGTGATGTGTTATGCCATTGAAAAGTTAATTAGGATTGATCAATATGTTTGCTGCAAAAAAAAATATACATGTTATTGACCGAGTGAGCGTAGCGAGCAAAGCATCTCTGCGTTAACTGGCCAAATTGACTTTCATCTGTCCGTATAGTGTTGTTAGGTTGTATTTTGGTCTTCCTCTACAGGTCGCATTTTTCAACCAAGCTTGACGAAAGTTGGTATGCATGTCCTACTATTCAATATAATTTTTGTCGTCTGTGATTTTTCAATGGTACTTTTCCTTAAAATGAGGGATTTTTGCTGCGTTATTTACTGACCAATTTTGATAAAATTTGATACATTACATTAGGTAGGTAATATCACCAAAATTTTCGGATATCCATCTTAAAGGTGAATGTTGAGTGAAATGATCATTCACTAACCCCGCCTATTCTCTGCTTATTGGTGTGTAATAAAAGCTTATTGTAAGTACAAGTTCTTTTCACATAGTTTTTATGTGAGAGAACTAGATACTACTTTTTTTTCAGTATGTTAAAATACAATAACCAGGTTTAACGTTGTATTTAAAAAAACTAAGTGGGTATAGATGGTTAAATAAAATACAATAAACTGATTTAAAATTATAATATAAAAAACTAAGGAGGTAGACCTATAATATACAAGAAAAATCTTAGTACTATCAACACGTTTAAAAGAACTGCAACTTTAATTGTAATAAAATACAATAATCCTATTCAAGATAACATTAAAAAACTAAGTGGATATAGATTTAATGTATCTATATATAATTACGGTTAGAAGTAAAAATCTTATTACTATCAAAACCTTTAAAAGAGCTACTCATTTTTATTATAATAATAAAACTGACTGACTGACACAGAAATTTGTGCTAGTCGCAGCTGACCTCACAAAATCATAAAATTTATAAAAGATGTAGGAACAAAAGACCTATATAACAACGGAAATGTTTATTATGGCTGTCATTGGCCAATACAATAAAAGGCGGAGTTAGCTTGCAATGCACATGTGCAAAGCAAAACCTTTTTGAACTGGATATCCGAAAGTTTTGGTGATTGTACCTAACTGTAAAGAGGAATTTCAGATAGAGCATAATTGGTTAAGTCGGTCAATGGATCGGCTTTGAAGTTCAACGACTGGACTATTTTGGCATAATATTCGGCAAGAGCATTTGGTATCAACATCATGTAATATTTTAGCAAATTGTGTCAGGGTCTTGTCAAAAGTAAATATTTGTCAAAATTTTCTGAATTTTGATGACCTGCAGATATCTGAAAGACTGTGAAAAATTGCAACTTATAAGACTGTGCTCGCGAGGTCTACTGTTCGCAGAACTACTAGTAATCATAAGCTTCGTCACAAAACAAAGAGAATTTAAAATTAAAAAGTTCCTCACAGTTACTTGTTTTTGGCAATACCATATGTCTATGTTTTTTTTTTTTTTTTTTTTTGGAGGGTATGTGTGTAAACATCTCATCAAATAAGCTCTTCTAAATTTATAAAGTTTTAATTATAAAAACCCATTGTAGGGTCATAATTTATGCTTAGTTTAGCATAACAGAGAGCATACTTCACCTGCCATAATCATTATTTCCTGTAACAGCACTATCACCATTGTTCACTATCTATAATTCAATTCACTAATATAGACACAAAATTTTCACAATGGAGGCATCCCAAACTTTTCTTGAAGTGATGGCTGCCCTTAACAAGAGGATGGACCAGTTTGAAGGCGAACTGCAGAAAACACCCCCTGTCGCCAATACCACAGGCACCTTGGCAGCAGATTTTGCAGCATTCAAATCATTCACTGCAGAAGTTATGCGTGGATTTCAGCATCAGATGGGGTTACTGGCACGGAATCTGGATAACATCGAAATGCATAGTCGGCGAAAAATCCTCCTGCTCCATGGGATAACAGAAGAAAAACAGGAAGATACAGCCGCGGTTGTTATGCGGGCAGTCACTAATCACTTGCATGTGAAAGACTTTAGTTTGAATGATATTAATCGCTGCCAAAGAATGGGCCGCGCCACTACTGATAAGCCCAGGCCTGTCTTGGTTAAACTGAAGAACTTGGATATGCGGAACAAGTTGTGGTTTTCAAAAACCTCATTGAAGGGTACTGGTATAACACTGTCCGAGTTTCTAACCAGGTCTAGACACCAAGCCTTTATGGAAGCAAGACAACGAGTCGGTATTGCAAAGTGTTGGACAAAGGACGGCTTTATTTATGTCATTGGGCCCGATGGTACTCGTCACCGCATCTGCAGCCTTATCGAACTACAAAATGTTGTGCCGGCGCAAGTGTCGGGAACTTTGAAGCCAGCTCCTGCTCCAGGATCGAAAGAGACAACAGCGGCAACATCAAAGTCCAGGCGGGTCGCTGCAGCATCATCTCGAAAGTAGGAATAGGTACATATTTCATTGTACATAGGTATAGTTCATTCTCAATAACCCAGTCACTGTAAAATCGCTTGTCTGGTTCCTCATTGCATATAAATTGTCTACCCTACAGACCAAATATGTACTACGTAGTCTACCCACTTCCTTGTCTAATTAGTTGCCTTTGTTTTTGAGTACCCAATTTCAAACTTGTAAATTATTTTCCACTTTCAGTTCAATTTATAGTGCCACCAACTTATCTGTTCAGGTGGGCAAAATTGGAACTACAGTGTACATACCAACTAACTTTGGCGTTTATAATATTAGTAGGATTCTTTGTAGAATTTGCAAATTAATGAGTGGCTTGAAAGACTGCCCTATGTTTTGTTTCTCTTTTTTCTTGGTGAATTTCTTAGGTTGCAATACCAAAATTCTACACTAACGACGCTCTCATCTGAACAGATAAGATGGTGGGACTGTAATTCAAGTCAACCTCTTCTTCATAAATATTTGTTGACGTTACTAAAAATTTGACAGAAGACAGTTTTTTTTTTTTTTTTTTAGAAGGACTCTTATGAGTTGTACATTTGTCATTTGTCACGTAAAAATATTAGTTGATATGTCAAGTCCGTGAAGTCGAAGTAACGACGACTTAAGTAGGTTTTTAATTGTAATCTTGTCCAAGCGAATGTTATAAAACTTTGAATATCCATTACTAAATTTGTAGGAGAAATCATACATTTTACTTTTACTTTTATATTTGTGTTATAGTTATAGAGAAGGTAATAGCGCTCTCGTCCACATAGTCGGCAGATGGAGTATGCGTAAGTATGTAGTAGTACATACATTTTACACATAGTTAAGAAATTATATATTCTTAGTTTATATATAAAATATTTATTATTATATAATTGTATATATCTATATTAATAATATTAATGTAATATGTCGAATACTCAAGATAGTAGCAGCACCAGTGACGAATATCTGTCTTTCTCTTCCAATGATACTTTTAACAGTGGAAACGATAGCTTTGTAAGCATTCCTACGCTAAGTGATACTTTAGCGGCTCAGTTCTCTGATGTGCCTAAGAATTTTAATGTACTCCATATAAATGCACAGAGTATTCCGGCTCATTACCCTGATATGCTGGCATCATTTGACAATACAAATGTTCATGCTATACTAGTCTCCGAATCCTGGTTGAAACCTTGTCTCCCGTCCACCTCTTTCTCTCTCCCCGGTTTCATACTTATACGTAACGATAGAACCGGCAGCGTTGGCGGTGGTGTGGCTATTTATCTACGTTCTCATTTTCTGTACTCAATAATAAATATGTCACCACAGCCTCCGCCTTGTGATGCCGGTGAACATCTCTTTATTGAAGTTTTACTTTCACACACCAAAATTCTTCTCGGAGTCTACTATAGCCATTCCATAAGAGTCAATTACTTCGCATCTTTTGAAAAGATTTTAGAAGATCTTATTCCATCTTATACCCATAATATAATTATGGGAGACTTTAACACGTGCCTTATAAAAAAAGACTTTCGTTGTGCGAATTTGGAATCCATAGTTAATTCTAGCAACATGCACATTTTGCCACTCAACCCCACCCATAACTTACCAAATTGTAATCCCTCCCTTTTGGATCTTATTTTTGTATCATCCTTACACCATGTTGTTAAACACGGACAATGTTCTGCTGATGCTTTTACTTATCATGACCTCATCTTTCTGTCGTATAAGGTACGTCCTCCTAAACCTAAGCCTAAGATACTTCTGCAGCGCAGCTTTGGTACAATTGACATGGAAAAACTTCGAAACGATGCTAGTGAAATAGATTGGGTACAAGTTCATAGCGCCAATAATATCGATGACAAAGTATCCATATTTAATTCCACTCTTACACAGCTTTATGACACCCATGCTCCTTTGCGGGCCATAAAAATAAAACACCTTCCTGCACCCTGGTTGACTGAAGACATAAAAAAACTAATGCACAAAAAAGTAGCAGCAAAGTCTAAGTTAAAGCATTGTTCTAATGACGTGAATAAGCAAAAATATATTAAATCTCGAAATCGCTGCAATAGAATGTGTAGGGATGCTCTACGTCGCCACATCCATGACTCAGTAGATAATGAAGATCCAGCTAAAGTCTGGAAGTTCTTGCGATCATTGGGAGTAGGGAAATCACGTCATCATTCAATTCCGCAAGATTTAGATATCAACTCACTCAACCAACATTTCTCTTCGTCATCCAATGTAAATTCAAATGACAAAATAGCTACTTTGACTTATCTCTCTTCTCTCCCTACTCTTGATCACTCACCTTTTGTTCTGAGTCAATTCACTGCATGTGATGTTAAAAAGAGCATACTATCAATATCTTCCAATGCAGCAGGCGGTGACGGCATCAGCCGAAATATGATTGTTCTTATATTGGATGAAATCCTCCCTATCCTTTGCCATATATTAAACAATTCTATTTTGGAGGGCACCGTACCATCTTGCTGGAAAGAAGCTCAAATCATCCCGCTTCCCAAGAAATCTAATCCCAAGTCCTTCTCCGAATATCGACCTATTTCTATTCTTCCTTTCCTATCAAAAGTCTTGGAGCGCCTAGTACATAACCAACTCAGTTCCTTCTTCAACCAAAATATGCTTCTTAATCCACTCCAGTCTGGGTTTCGAACCGGCCATAGCACTGTCTCTGCACTTGTCAAAGTAACTGATGACATCAGACTAGGTATGGATAACAGACAGCTTACCATACTTACCTTACTTGACTTTAGCAATGCTTTTAATTCCGTAGATTTTGACATCCTCCTAGCATTGCTTCGCTCTATAAACATATCTCCATCGGTAATTGACTGGTTTCGAAGCTATCTATTTGGGCGACGCCAACGTATTCGCATTCAGGATACTTTCTCTTCTTGGTGTGAAACGAATGCTGGCGTTCCTCAAGGCGGCGTACTGTCACCTCTTCTTTTTGCCGTATTTATAAACTCTATATCTTTCTTTCTTACTTCTTCCTACCATCTCTATGCAGACGATCTTCAGATATACTCTCAGGCTCCACTGGATCACTTAGCAGATGCTGTTGATGAGGTCAACGGCGATTTACTTCGTATAGCTAACTGGAGTAGATCTCACGGACTTACAATAAACCCAATAAAAACTCAAGTTATCATTGTTGGAAGCTCCAGATTAGTATCGAAGATTGATTTCACAACTCTCCCCGAAATCGTATTTGGTGGTATATGTGTTCCTTATAGCACTCAAGTTAAGAACCTGGGAATAGTCATGGATAACTGTATGTCTTGGCAACCACAAATCCAATCTGTAGCACGAAAAATTTTTGCATCAGCAGCCTCCCTTAACAGACTGCGTAACTTTTTACCCACTGCTACCAAAGCTGCACTTGCACAATCTCTCCTTTTTCCCATTCTTGACTATGCTGATGCCAGTTATATAGATCTCACAGAGGACCAGCTTAACAAGCTGGAGCGTCTACAGAATCTCTGTATTCGGTTTATTTTTGGTCTGCGAAAGTACGACCACGTTTCCGAATTTCGCTGTAAACTTAAGTGGCTCCCTATACGCCTTCGCCGGAATTCTCACATCCTCTCTATTCTGTATAACATATTGTTTAATCCTTCTACTCCCTTTTACCTAAAAGAACGATTTAGATTTCTCCAATGCTCTTCTTACTCTCTTAGGTCATCAGAAAACTTACTTCTAACGACTCCTGAACATTGTACTATATTCTACAACTCTTCATTCACAGTCCAGGCAGTTCACCTTTGGAATGCCCTCCCTACTAGTATCAAACGCGCGCAATCGCTGAATAGCTTCAAAGCTCAAGTAAAAGACTACTATCTCTCTACGTTAAATGTTAATCCCTGACATCATTCATTGATTGATATTATTTTATATTATTGATATTTATGTATGTGTAAGTATATATTATGTTCATGTATGTTTATAGTATAATATATGTATTATATTATTATTACGTGTAGGTAAGTGTAAGTATTGTTATATTTAAGTGTATTTTTATTAATTTGAATTTTACCATTTTATCTAGTATTATCTAGTGTTACATCTGTTTCATGTAATACTAGGTAATAATATATTTCTTCGTGATGTTGCACCACCGTCCATGTCAATCATGTAATCGCTATCCATCCAAAGGTTGTCTGGAAGAGATCGCTTTTAGCGATAAGACCGCCCATTTGTGCCTAATATTTAAGTTGTTTCCTTATATTGTATTTACTTTGGTGCAAATAAAGAGTTTTTGTATTGTATTGTATTGTATGTCTGGCTTTTAAAGTTATGTCAAAATAAATGCTTTCTCATGTTTACATTATGTAATCAAAGACTACTACTAAATATGCAATTGTATCGCCGAAAAATCCTTCAATTGCGTATGCTGCGGAAATTATTGACAATGAATTATTGACTAGAGCATAGTGATGTAGGTATTATAGAGGACATTAATATCTACAAAAAAGTCTGCAGTTCCATATGTCAACTATTACCATGCTACGACCAACAAACGAAACTATGTACGGGACACTTGCCAGGGATCCCGTACATACATACATTTCAAATACATTTATTATACGAGACATTCAAAGAACATTCAACAGAAAGATTACAAGCATTTATATTCCTGTATATAATGACCTTTATGCGTTATCCTTATTACTGAGGGTCGTGACCTTCTCCACCAAGTATTCGATCTTTAATTATTGAGCGCCATCTCGATCTGTTGCCGGCGGTTTGCAGAGCTTCGTTTACTGAAATCTCGAGTGTGGAGCTGGTCGAAACAGCGCATCGGACTGCGACCCCGAGATCTTTTTCCTTCTATTTTGCCAGTGACCATCAGCTTTTCCAGATTTCACCATCTTTTCTGGCTATGTAACCGAAGTACTCAAGAATTCTCTTTTGGCATGTCGATGCAAGCCTGACTCTGACATGCCGTTGCTTAAGATTGGTGCCGTTACTCCGACGCGCCGTCTAGACTAATCGCAGCATTCTTCTCCAACAGTATTATGACTAACCATTTATTAATTGTTTAATAAATCGCACATTTGTTACTAAATACTATTTCTCAGCCGCGATCGCTTCCGCGTGGAAGAATGTACCTGCACTACCCATATAATCAAGACGAATAGCCTATATGCTAATCGTGCAGCTTCATTCCATTCAAAATGTCATCCAATATTGCTGATTTCAAAGTGGTAGCAAACATACTCATATTCACATTTCCGCTCATTCACAAACTTTTACATAATATTAGTACATAGTTTTGGTACAACTATGATGAGTATGAGTTGACCTTTGCCTTTTATTACTTGTTATTCTGTGTCGTTTGCCTCTACGTTGTATTTTTTAATAATTCAAGAGCTCAGTCCCCGAGGTTTTTACTGCAAAAGAAACTTAACAAGGTTAGGTTACGAGAAGAATTAAAAAAGTTTCTTACTGAACTCTTACTGACTCCATGTAAAACATGGACTGGACACGCCCAGCGCTACTATAGAAAAGACAAAAATATTTGGCTCTAATTCATAAGAATCAGAACATTAAATAATTTTTTTTATTTATAATCGTGATGTACTTTGTTATCGATAAAGAAGCCAATGTATATTATTTACAATTATTCTTGTCTGTCTGCCTGTCTGTTGTAAACGCATTCACTCTGAAACTATGGGACAGATTTTGATGAAACTTGACGCAGTGTTAACTAAAAATATGGTGTAACATTTTGGTTACTTTTTATCCCATAAAACGAAAGAGTTCTTCTGGATTAGGGATACAATTTAACAATTTTTAGTACTTTACGGATTTTTATGCAATTTTTCTATTCAGCAGCTGAAAAGTTAACTTAAATTCTAAGCCATGTTTCATCTCTTTATGATATCGCAGTGCTATAACAACAATACAATTATGATTGGCCCAGTGTGTGTTGGTGGATAAGCCTAAGCAACCGAGATCGACAGTAGCCTCCCGTTTCAAAGCACGTAATCTCTCAGAAAATGCCGCGCTAGTATGAATAGCCCAGTTGAATTAGGATTTGACCTGGAAAAAATTATAAGTTGGGGAAGGTCACTGGCAGTCTAAATTTTGTTTTGAGAGGTAATGGATCCGTTACGTCATTCACCATCTTGATTTTAAGGGTAAATTTTTTTTATTGAATAACTCGCTTACTTTTATTTTTACACGAAATATAGTTTCACTAAAAATGTTTAAAGTTAAATTTCCTACAATTTGGACAGTTAATGCTTTGAGCACAAAGTCTTATTAGCAGCAATTTTTCAGAGTACTTCATAACCTATTATCTCGGAAACCACTTGAATCCCAATCAAAAATCGCTGACGCCAAAAAAAAAAACAATTAAATAGTAATACATACCAAGATTCGTCAAGATTGCTTGAAAAATGTGACCTGTACAAGAATACCAACGAACACCCTAACAAATATACAGACTGATGAAAGCCAGATAAAGCAGAGACACTTCGCTCGGTCAATTACTAAAACTTAGGCACTAAATTAGTAGTGAAAATAGAACTCCCATAAGCAATTGATCACGTAGTTTGTTTAAGATTTAATATTACACAAATGTTATTCAACTATTTTTAGTTATTAAGTGATCTGTGTTAGTTTATAAGATTAGGTACATCCCTAATTTAGTTCATTACTTGTGTCCCCGCACTAAAATATGCATAGAAAAACAAAACGTCAGATTTTCACTTCCTTCCTTGGCTGACTGTCATTGCAGCAACAAACGTGTAATATTTTAGTAGACAATTAAATCCTCAATTGAACTACAAAAGAACCAGCTTTAATTGTTATCTCCATCGTCGCAAGTAATAGCTACAACCGGGCGAGCTAACGCCCCAACACAATCCTTTTTTTTATAATAGATGTGTACTTTGAGTGAAGTACAACTCTTTGTGAAGGAGTTCGTCCGGGGAAATACTACGTATTTCTACCGTGAATCAGTAATGTGCGCAATACTGTGTTCTAATGGGTGCCGGCGAGTTTACAGGCACATGAGACTTAACATCTTAATGTATCAAGTTACGGGCGCAGTGCAGTTGTGACAATTTGAAGAAGTTAACACTATGGTCTCGTGCCGTCTCCTAAAAAAACTCTTTAATAATCTCACTTGGTAGTAATTTAGCGTAGTGATGTAGTTTGAAGATATGCGTACTATACGTGTAAATACATACAATATAAACCCTCTCGCTTGGCCAAACAACGGCTCTCAAGGTGAGTCACCGGAGCGCATCGTTACAGTGAGCAATCATGAGATTTGCACCATTGACGATAATACTGAAGCGAGCGCCGAAAATACAGCAGATTTTCCAATGATCGCAAACTAAAGCTCGTGGTGGGCGGCTTTCGATCCACAGCGATCAATCGGCAGCTGAATATCAACTACACTTGACATATTATCGCTTGGTAATCTACAATCAAAATATCGCCCGACACACCAATCAAAATGGCACCATTAGAACGAACACACGTATCTATGTAATACGATGCTGAGTTCCCTCTTGCGGTTAATTTGCGGTCACAACCGCCGTCTCGAGTAACAAATAGGGGTTATCGGGCCGATAGTTGAATGATGATAGCATTAACGATTATTACATTGTCTTATTATATGATATTACTTCTGCTACACGTAACACAGATACTTTGAAAGTAGCTATACATTTTGTAGTACTTTTCGCCGTCCAGCAGATGAAGGGATAAAAACTCCATAATTGGTAGGATTTACAGCAGACCATGTTACAGTGGCGCTAAGTTTAACTACGTTAAGGCAAGCTTGGATCACCACTTGGACAGGTGGGTGTTAATGTAATTTTTCAGTGAGTGATTCTGTGCTTTAAAGGATAAGTTAATCCAAATGTCTTGGTAGCTATTGTCATAGTACAACAGTCACTAATAGACTATCTCAGAGGCAAATAGATTAATTAATAAGAAATAGTATGTGAATAATTCGTTTTTATGTTATGTTAATAATATTGTTTTTATTGTTGATTAAATTTATTATTAATCACAAGGCTATATTAGAGACTTAGGAGAAATAAAAGTAATAGGGCTGACAGCATCCGTAGTGTGCCTCGTGAGAGACTATATGACCGAAACTTCTCTTTCTCCTTTTTTATTAAATGTTTTCGTTTCATTTGGTGACAAGACAAGAAGTCGCTCAAGTCTGGTCACGCTTGCAGATAACAGATCTATCAATTCAGAAATTTGCAAGTACACTACTCTTCAAAACTACAAGAGTTCAAACCCCTGCATGGCATTGCGATCGTTACCGTGAGTTATAAGATGCTAAATATCTTGGTCTATAATTACGCTGGAAAAATTCTGTAAGTCATCTACAAAAACATAGTAATGGGCTTAGTTTAATCTGCCCACTACTGTTTTGTATAATATACTTATATCTTGTTTTTATCCCGAAGCATTCATGCCTCCGTCAGCTGTGAGATAAATAAGCGCAGACGTGCGTGGGCTTCTGCTCGTGTCACGCAAGGACGAAGGATGTACCCTTCCCGTAACTCTGCAGACGTCACAGGAGTCCTTATGTCGTAATTATCGTCAATTGCAAGGATACTTAGAATTAGTATATTTCTGTAACTAAGGATTTCCGTCATTGAAAAGCTCGAATCAGGGCTCAGAATCTGCAACCTCCCGCTCTCTTTTCATCCTAATTAGGGCAATTGTCTTTTAAGTTTTACTCCTGTCTACACCGGGAACGTTTTGATTAAACTTAAATTTAGTTGATAAATATATAATTTGCTCTATAATAATGACAATTTAAATCGACTTTGTTTAAAAAAACAATCATCATCAAACTTTCTGCGTTAAAGTACTCTAAAAATAAAAGCTATTATTGCTGCGCAATTGAACTCGTTGACTTGTTCTGATTATGCTCAAAGTCAAAATCAAGGACATATCAATCAATCATCACACATTTAGCCCATCAACTGTCACTAACCGAAATAACAATAGATTTTTCGTTGTGTCTGGTTACTCATACATGTGAAGGCTTTGTTATTTAAGTGGTTAATTGGTTAAGTGGGTAACAAATTTAGGTGTCTGTTTGTCTTATTTCACGCACCAAGAGCAAAACAGATCGATCTAAACAGTTTGAACAAAAGAAATTAGCATTAGGAGGGTGACAAAAAGGGCAAAAGGAAGGTAGTTTCTATCGCAAAAATTATATTGTATTTTAAAGTCATTTTCCAAGTGTAGAAAGCAGCGAGATGCAACTAGTACGTAAATACAATTTTATATTTAGTTTTTTATAAACAAGCAAATAACGCGAAGGTCCGAAGGATCTCCCCACAGGAAATGACGCTATTTCCCAAAACATACGTGAACGTGTCATCATTTTGTCCTTTCAAATATTTGATAAAGGTCCAGGTAGTCTTTGTCAAAACATTATTTGTACCTTCTATGATACTTGTATTTTTTTTTAAACTAAATTGAATTTTGTTTTGTCAAAAACATGCATTTGAAGTTGATTTGCCAACTTTTGACAAAAACAAACCATATCCAATATAGGTTTTAGTTGACGGTCTCTGGTAAAAAAATATAAGACTATAGTAACATAATAAACAACTTCAAACTCAAACATCAATATCGAAAAAAATACCAAGAAATGGAACCGACTTCAACACTAAAAAGTGTGAAATAACTCGAAGTTGGTACTATTTTAATTCAATAGTACCTATTATCACAATATTATGCGCATGGTACTGACTTAAACAAGTAATTCACACTTTTTAGTGTTGAAGGCGATTCCATACATTATAAAAACATTTTTTCGTCCTTTTAGTGACCCTTGCTACTTACGGGATCGGTTGTCATTCATCGTCAATTACGATAGCATCGAGATTCAGTTATTTGATAGTATCTCAAAAACAGCTTTACCGAATTTGATGAAATTTAAATAAGACTACCTCGGAAGTATACTCCAACTAACTAAAGAATGATCATAATTGTACTACTCTGTAAAAATGTATGATGATAAATGTAAAAATGTATGGCGTGATCATACATAAAAAAAATACGCGTCGACTTGAGAACCTGTTGGTTGAAAAGACAATTTACTGCCGATGTTTTACTGAAGGTATTGGAGCAATTACTATCAAACCGTGTTTTGGAGGAAGATATTATAACAGTTGTTAATAAATAATTTTATTAACTAATTGTTTTCTGTGTCGAGCTACGGTATAATGATGGGCATTTAAATTTCAAAACAGATCGATAATATATTATGAAAAAAATGCAAAGGTTAGAAATGGAATAGAAAAAGAGTAATAACCGAATAGAATTCATAAATATAACTCTCTTTCAGCAGAAAAAAATCCTGAATGTGTCCACAAAAATAAACTTTTACATCCAAACTCTCAGAATTTCAGAATTTTCAGCGATAACACTATATTTTTTTAGGTAATACATAGCCAACGTATAGTACTAAAGTAATAACCAGCAGTTTTTTCATTGTGTTAGTATATATAGAAAAATATAAAGAAATCGTACAAAATTAACGCATTTTCGCATTACATCGTCTAATATAACAAGCTATTTTAAACCTTACGTAAAGCATCGTAAATTATTTTAAAATTAGTGTTGGACCGCTTCTTAATCGCCTTCGAAAGTTCTGTAGTGATATATCTACGACAATACTAGAATGTGACTAACAGTCCCACCATCTTACCTGTTCAGCCGTGCGATTCTCTAGTGATTCTGCGCTCGTCGAAGAGCTCACCGATGTTAAATACTTACGATATATCGCCCTTGTACATAAAGTTGTTTTTCCAGCGTTTCTTGTCATCTCGTCATTTGTTTCACGGATGTTGTCAAAGATGCAACGATGTTTGCTCTTAGAGAATCGTACGGCAATTGGCAGCGTCGCTAGTAGAGAATTTGGTTTACTACCTAAGGAATTCACCAAGATAAAAGAGAATCAAAACATAGGATAGTCTTTCAAGCCACTGCAAGTTCTGCAATTAAAATCCAACTAATGTTATAAACGCGAAAGTAAGTAGGTATGTATGGATGTATACTGTAGTTCCAATTTTACCCACCAGTGGGCCTAGACAAAGTAACATTCTCCAAGCGCTACCGCTAAGAGACAAGTTAAAAAATGTATGGGATTGACATAAGGAAGCGATATATCACGTGATCATCGAAAAAGAATAGACAATTGGTAGACAATGTACAACAGTTATCTCTTCGTTAAAACGAAACGCTACCGTTTCTATTCCGTCAGACGTTAGTCCATACAAAGTCCTAGACAACACGCCATGTTGACAAGCGACAACGCCATCTATTCTATTCGTTTGATCGCTAGGTTAGCGGTCTCCGATACATAACGCTACAAAATGGCGTCTTTTAGTCAGCTGACGAACGAAGTGGTGTTATGTATCTATTATTTTTGCGATTTATTCAAGATGCATGCTTTAAAATTGATGTGGGCTGCGCATAATAAATAAATATGGCTTAAAAGGCAGGCGAGAATACAATACGAGCATATTATTTTAACTTACTTTTACCCGTCTCGCTATTTTTAAACATTGAAACATATACTTACCTAGTACACTAAAACCTTTTATATTTTATTTGAACTCTGTAAAACATTACAATACAAATACTTTTTATTGCGTACCCAAACATACAGAAATTACTAGAAGACATTAAACTGTTATGTGACGCTTAACATAAGACGAGCGAGTTTCTCGTTTCGACACAAAGTCGAATGATGGTGTTTTGTTTGTTTTTGCCCATTTTCTTCGTCCCTGCTGAGTGCACGGTGGGTGTTTATGGTGAAGTTGGAGGCTCGCTTCGACAACTATACACTCTGCCGAAGCCGTCGCCCGTAGCGAAAGCAATTCGGCTTCTACTTGTGGCGGTGGCGGTGGTGGTAATGGTGCTGTTGTACAAATATCTGTAAAAAAAATAAAAATGTATAATGTAGGTATATCTATAATAACAAATAAAGATTTTAACATTATTCAAAAATTCACGGATTCATCCGGTTTTTTACAAAGGATAACATAAGTGGGACTGTAGCCAACATCTTAGATGCCTGTTTGGTATAAAAAATATAAAGTAGTTTAAGAAATGGAAACATTTAGGATATATATTATCATTATTATTATTATTACATATTTCACCTACACCCTTTTTTACAAGTTGCCTTAAATTAAGGTACATGGTAAACGTTGTACTGAGTTAGGTTTTAGCAAAAATATACTTGTGTATATTTAATGATTTTGTTCATAACTAATACAACATTATGAAAAAATGGTTTAATAATCAGTTTTCGTATTTTTATATTAAGATAAGAAAACAAATAGATTGGTTATCAAGCCCATCGGCACATCCGATTTAACAAAGCCGAGCTAACAAAGTTTGTATAATTTAATAACAATCAACTAACGTTAATGCCTCGTTCTACAATATCTGCTTTACCAGCTAGTGCAGGCAATCCCATAACTGCAAGTCTGCTGCTGGGATCACCACCAGTGCCACCTGCATGCCTTCTTATTTGCAGAGCTTTCTTTAATTATTTTTTTCAGCCAGACTAAACAGATTTTGATATGCTACCAACATTTTTTCATTTATAGGTTTCCTTATACACCACAACCAACAGAATTCCCATACCATCGGCTCTGAAGCGACCTTGAGCCCCCCGAATGGGGCCTAGCTATATATCCATTCCTACAAAACACGAGAACAACAAAAGTAGTGTGCTTAAAATGATGACGAAATTGTTTATATTATGTACGGCGGCTCATAGTAAGGACAAGAATGGTGCCTTTATAACATTTGTTATGCACTTTTCTAGTCTAATAACTACTTCTACTTAACTTCTTGTGAACTTTAAATAACACAAACATCGTTAATTTCAAAAGTTATATTAAACAAAAGACATACCTCTTCATACGCCTCCGTGCGCCGAACGGTACACGAAGCGGTGGCTTGACTAACTAATCTCATGCCTTCTTCAGCATGCACATGAGCTTCCTCCCAACTATTTCCGACAAATATAAGTGCCGTATCATCTGCGTATGAAAAGATCCTACCATTTTCCAATTTCAAATTGCACAAATCATTGACATATATCAAGAATAAAGTCGGGCCTAACACACTACCCTGTGTGACTCCATAGGTGGTTTCTTCTTCATGGCTCATTACATCACTAACTCTAGTCCTCTGAGTCCTACCTTTTAAGTAATCTTCCAAAAGAAGTAGCGCATTATTTCTTATTCCAGCAATAGTTTCTTAACAAGAATGGGAACAGAGACAGTGTCAAAGGCTTTCGCGAGATCCAAGAATACTCCAATAACTTTGTTTGTCTTATCAAGTCCATTAACGATGAAATTTGTTAATCTTGAAACTGCATTTCCTGTTGATCGGCTAGCTCGAAAGCCATATTGGTTAATTGAAAGGATTTTATATTTTTCTAGATAAGAAGTATAGTTATATTTTTCAAGTTAAGAGGATTGCATGGCTAGTACTTGTCCATACTAAAAGAAAAAACTCTTTTCTACCTCTTAATATTGTCCGATTTCAGTTTTTTTTTCATGCAAGCAACACATTGTTTGCTATGCCCGTACGTTTTGATTTTTTCAGTATTTCAAAGTAATATTTTTTTTTAAATATAAACATTTTAAGAGTTTTTTCTTTTAGTATGGACAAGTGCAATCCCTTTAAAACAGTAAATTAGCACATGCGCGATATCAAATCCTGCATCTCTTTTTGCACAAACTCATATATGTATTATCTTAATTAACTTGAGAAATGGTAAATGTACAAAAGTTCACATTACATAAAAAAACCGGCCAAACGCGAGTCGAACTCGCGCACAAAGGGTTCTGTACCATAAAAGTGTATATGTAACTAAATATTCTTTGAAAATTTGAAGCTTCTATTCTACTATCAATATCAAGCAAAACCGAGCAAAAACATCAAGTTCGTTGTATGGGAGCCCCTTAAATATTTATTATATTCTGGTTTTTAGTATTTGTTATTGTAGCGGCTATAAAAATACATCATATGTGAAAATTTCAACTGTCTAACTATCACGGTTCATGAGATACAACCTGGTGATAGACGGACAGACAGACAGACAACGGAGTCTTAGTAATTGGGTCCCGTTTTACCCTTTGGGTAAGGAACCCTAAAACAGACCATGAATAACTAAATACAAAAACAAGTGCAATTTGAAAAATATTATACCGACTTCCGTTCTATTACTTTGATAAAAATCAGTTATTGGAGTGTAACTAAAAAACTGCTAAACCGAATTTGATGAAATTAATATAATAAATGGGACCACACGGGAAGCACCAACTTTCAAACAAAAAAACTATTTTGAGAATCGGTTCACCCTATCGAATGTTATGAGGTAACAAACATAAAAAAAAAACATTCGAATTGAGTACCTCCTCCTTTTTTTAGAAGTCGGTAGATAAAAACAACACAAGCCAGCGTCTATAAATAACCTGTTTATAGTTTCAAAGTCATTTACTGCACTTATACACAACTTTTACAAGATACTCGTAGATAAAGTAAGAGCTTTACAAAATGAAAGTTAAACATAAATAACGCTTAGAGACAAGACGCTAAAGTTAAATTAATTACTCCGCGTTTGACAAATCGTTTCTAAATGCGGTCGCAATTGCTTAATAGAAATAAAGGAAGCCATTTGATTTTGCGTCCTTGAACTACTTAAGGAGATGGCAATTCCTCTTGAAGTATCTAATCTATAGGAGTTTTTTTCTTGTTCGACATAGATTTATAATGTATTAACACTCTATTCATATTTTGCTTTGCAGCCTAATACGATAGACCGTACCGTACTTTATATTGATAAATTATAATAGCTTGCTTTTCTCAACTGATCAACAAAGCTAAGCAACCTATTCCTGCGGCCAAGAATTGGATGGGTGCCTGCTAGTAGATTTTCCATCTGGGCGCTTCCGCATTTCAGAGCAGAGTATTGAGTATGAACAAAGAAAATCAAGCAGAAATCAGTCTCACGAAAAAATCAACATAAAATTTACCGCGAAAGAAATTGGCGGCCATTTGGCATGAGTGAAAACAAAATACACTAATATGAATATAATTATGTTGAATATATGATATTTAAAATTTAATCATATTCTGCTAAGTTCATTACTTATAATAACTCAGTTAAAGTGCGCATAAAATTGCCAAAACTATACAAATATATTTTTAAATATCAATGGACATAACAATCGGCTTGTCTTAATTGGCCGTCTGCAGGGAATGGAGACCTAGAAGCAAGATAACATAAAGCTCCAAGGGTGGAAGTGTTAAAGGGCATAACGCCGGTAGTAGCACTCTAGTGAAACCGCAGCACACCTTAAATTCAAATTCAAATTCAAGTCATTTATTGCGAATAAAGGTGATACAGAGATCTTAAACTAAACGTTTTATGATACACTTTATCCGGCCTTTACACGAGGCATGCAATACTACATAAATACTATTTATAACTTTAATGAAATAATTACTTACTAAATTGGTCATAAATAATAGAATAATCAGTAGTAAATTACAAGGTCAAACAAAATTAAGTAGGTACAATGTAGAATTATTAAATGAGGCGAATAATCAAAATATTAGATAATTCAAAGGAAATAATATTAAAACAGTGCATAATACTATATACCTATTGCCACAGTCGCATTACAATAATTTTTCAATTAAATATTTATCAACTCTATAATAACATTCATTCACCAAAAGCATTTTTTAAATTATTTTTAAATGTGTGAATATTTTGCTTTTGCAATATACTATTCGGTAGATGATTATATATTTTAGGAATCATACCAAATATACTATTTCTAAATAAAGCAGTATTAATCTTAAAGGATTTAATTTTATGTTCTCGATACACCTCTCGACACCCTTTAGCCATTCACACCAATGTTACACTTTTATCTCCAAAGGTGGCCCATTTAGTGCGTGGCAAGTCATCGCCTGCCTAAATATTTAAAGATGAGACGGGAATCGGCAGGTGCCGTAGTCTCGTCAATAGCCATTTTCTTTATCATTTAGTTCATGTCAATAGCCCTATTATGTAACCAATTTTCGTAATAGCTATACCATATTCCACCTTCAGCCCAAATGTTATTTTTATACTACATTGTATATTTTATACCAAACAGGCCTTTAAATATTGGCTACGCCCCACGTCTTTGTAAAGGACCGGATGAAAAAAAATGGAAAATGTGAAAAAAAATAACAATAATAATTGTTTATTCAAAGAAATTGCAAACACAATATTTCTCCAGGTTAGATATAATGTAGGTATAACACAATATACAATATATAGTGTTCTTATTTGCGTTTCTTCTTTTCAGGTACTGACTACATTGAATCTCTATCTTAGAGAGAATGAATGAAGTGGCTAGGTGAACGGCAATCATGACGTCATATCCGGACCATTTCAACGATACAGTGATAAAAGCTTACGAGGATTTCCCACTTCTTATGCCAAAGTGGGGCTATGTGGTGTCCGCTTTTGTGCTCTTCCTCATAGGCTTTTTTGGGTTCTTTCTGAACCTGATGGTGATATTGCTGATGTTTAAGGATCGGCAGGTAAGCAGTAAATTAATATTATTAGTTACAGTTTTAGTTGAGCTTTGATGAGTCTTACAGTTGATTTGGCTGTTAGTTTCAAGTCAATGACTGTTTTTTATACTTATTAGGCAAGTGTTTGACCACTATATCACTTAGTAGACAGTTATGATGCGGTCGAAGGTCGAAGGGCTACCGGGACACACTGTAAGGTGTTTAGCATCAGCGGACAGACTTTCAAGCTTGAGTGTGTCAGACAGGCGGACAACAGAAGCACCTTATAAGATAAGATAATATAATATTTATTCATTTAAAACTTAGATTATGAATTAATTACGTTAGCGGCAGCCGAGGGTTGAAAAAAACCGAAAGTACTTCTAAAAATTTAAATTTAATTAATGTAAAATTTTACAGATATAAATTCTTATGTACAATCTAATAATGTGTTTCCACATCGAAGTATGATAATGGAATGCTTAAAATAATAATTACATAAAATGATCGCGACCATAATGCAATGCTGCATCGGCGAATCCATTGTGTCCGGTGTCATAAATTAATAAGTAAACATAAAATAGTCTATTATTTAGTCAAGCTAAAGTAGGTACACAATTACACGTAGTTATAGTTACCTAAATATTACTATTATAGTAATCCGTAAGCTGATATATTATGCTAATTCACATAGTAAATTTAGTTACATCTAGTGAAAAACATGACAACACAATAATAATAGACATTGGTTTTCCCGTAAGGTGGACCCCCCCCCCCCCCCTCTAACAATATCAATGTCTTAAAACAATGATAGTTAATTACTACAAGGTTTGATGTAGCATGAAGGTATAGTAGTAAAATCTTATCAGATAACTCTAATTAAATTAGGCAACCTTAATTTATTAGCCAATAAAATACTTTGGTGTGTTTGTGTGTGTGAGTATGTGTGTGTGTGTGTGTGTGTGTGTGTGTGTGTGTTTTATATTACATTATATTAACCCGTCCGAATCAGCAACTCTCATTCCAGGCAAGTTTCATTCATAAATCTATTGTTATTTTTTGTCCTGATGCGGACGAGTTAACACTAATCTTGGTATTGGGAGCAGATTTTCAGTTTCGTTGTAATCCAATTTATTTATCCAGGTTTTTATTGTAGCTTTGCATTCCTCATAGCTCAGCGAGTAAATTGTTTCATCTTTACTGATCTTATTGTAAAGATACGAGCTTAAATACGAGGCATATCGTTTAGCGAACACTGAGTTTGTATGCCACCATGCCGTGGACTTCGTCACTATTTTACCCTCACTGAACGCTTAAGCCCTAGGCGGGGATCGATATCACCACAGTCTAACTGCCAACCCTTGTTATTTGAGCTATCATCGCTTTAGAGTTTTTCTCGCTACCATTTGCACTGTATTATAAGAAAAGTATGATTTTAAAGCGGGAACTACTTGAAATTTTGAAATTTTTCTAAATTTAAAGAATATTGCGGGTAAGAACTTGACCGCTTATATCCGCTAAAGGTTTCCGGTTGTTATTAATATAACTATAAAACTAACAATAATATTTCAAGCGGTCCCAAACTAGGCGAAGTCTGTATCTTGGGTCGACTGATATCAGCAGTTTGTCAGTTTGTTTTACATAATACTAATAATGTGTAATGCTAGCTGCACACGCGGTTTCACCCGCGTTATGTTGGATTATGATGAAAAGTATCACCTTTTCCGGGATAGGTATATCCCATCTATCTCCTTGCCAAATTTTATGGAGATCTGTTTAGCCGTTTAAGTGTAAAAACGTAACAAACAAACAAACAAACTCAATTTCGCATTTACAATATTAGTTAGGATTACGATTAAATTATTAACAATCTCATTTACATATATATAAGCCTACTATATGTAACTGAGGATATAATTTATAGCTTTCTACTGGTGAAAGAATCTACAAAATTGGACCTGTAGTTAAATAGTAGATTGTTAACCGAGGGTCGTAAGAATAAATACCCGAGGTACTACTACTTCAGACTACTTTAGGCTATAGCCCGAGTAGGAATTCATTCTTTTACCCGTGTTAAACACTCTACTTTTCATTTCGAATATGAGGAAAATAAAACTAGTTGTTTATCTAAACTATTTATTGATAATATGTAATAATATTAGTAGTACCTATTTAAAATTAATTGTCAAATTAGGACAATTCGTGAAATTAAAAGTTACATTTTTGTTTGGAATGTTTATGCTGTTTGATATATTATGACAAATTTGGCTGTTCTGGATATCTGTAAAATTAGGAGACTCTGGTATTTCATCAGACGATGGATTCTATGGCGGATACTCCCTGGAAGTTGTCGGCTGAGACGAATTGGGGCGTATTTTTATGGTTTCAGTTAATTTGGTTGAAATTTTAGTTTTATTTTGGACTGAATCCTCAATGTAGCATTCGGCGACTGTGCTGGATTTCCAGCCTCCAGGTTTGCTCCAGAATCAGCTAAAAGTGTTGCTGACGTTCGTCTATATACTCTATAACAATGTCCGGTATACTGCTACTGCTACAGTTTGGTAAATTCAAATATGTTGCTATCTGCTTCGGCATACCCGAGATTTTTTTAAATTATATTAATTTAAATTATTAAATAATTATTAAACTAATAATTGGCCTTGACTTTCAATGTCCTTAATTGTCAAATTTGTGAGTTCACTGCATCTGCAAGCGCCGCTTATTCCGAGTATCAATGCCACCTGTGAAAAACATGTAATTTTTTGTATTTGTTTAATAAATACGTTCATTTTTAGAATAAATCCATAAATACTTAGGTAAACTTACCTTTACTGCCAAATATATCTAATCAGGAGCACCATTTAAAATAAATCCACTTCATGAGGGGTGAAAACCTTAGATTTCTCACTCTTGAACCACTCACACTCACCCCTGAGACTGTCTTTTCAAAAATAATGTTAAATTATGGAATTTTTTCAATGTTAACATTGTGCTTTACACTAAGCATTGAATAACTAAGCATTCTTGAGCATTGAATATCGGCTCCATAGCGTAGAAGGCTGTAGTTTGCTACACAGTTCATTAAAATATGTAAGAAATACACTTTCGGAAAACGATTCTATATTCTTCTCTGCTCGCCACTTCATAAAATCATTGTATGTGTTTATATATCTTTCTTTTGAGATTTCTGGCAAAATATTTTCAATAACACATTTTGCCTCGTCTTTAATTGAATCTGGTGTCAACATTTCAGAATCGCTTTTAAAATTCAAATCTTAGCATAAAAGATTATTACCATTCTTTTTTAATTCCGTCACAGATACATAACAGATTAGTATCCCAATTTATGTCGACTTTTTAAATTTTAATTATGGAACTCACCGCGTAATTGTTGCGACTTATTCCGCTCAAAGAAGTTTGCGCTAAGTTCACACTGGCTGTTTAGAAAGTCACATGGCCGCAGAATATTTTTTAATTAGTTTTTTTACATAAAACTCTTCACAGCTGACAGCAGTTCTATTTTTAAAGTTCATTCCGGCCCTTAGGTGGGAAGTAATTTGTATGAGTTTTTCCCTCTCTATGGAGGGAAGCAGCATTTTCCACCCAATAATTAGATCAAAACATTATTACTTTCCTATTATGAGAAATGAAAAAGATTATTTCCGACTCTGAGGCTTACAAACTTTACCCCTTTATAATATTAATATTATAGTGAAGATTCAAAAATATACATATCACACTTCTCGTAATGTAATTGATACTAGCATCTAAGTTTACCATCTAAGCTACAATTTGGAATGCAAATAAAGAATATGAATATGAATATATATTTGAATGTTTGAACGTATGAATGTTTATACCACATCCACTCAGAAAGTGTCTCATTATTCGTTCATAAACGGGTTACAAATTTCGTCATTTATCTCTTATAAATGTGCGGCGAGTAAAGTTATATGGAATTTCATTTTTGCCCTTCGTAGCAGGGTGTTGTATGAATAGTAGATTGTATCATAAGGGAGCAAAATAATATTTTTACGGCGAGGGCGCTTTCTTGAATCCAGAGCAAAGTGAGGGATTCTGAGTAGAATTCTGAACGTAGCGAGGGATTCATACGTCGCCCGAGCCAAAAATATATTTTACGCCCGAGCGATACACTCTACTTTTCATCACCCTCAATTAGAAAATAATTATTCACTCATATTTTATTGTAATATTACTATATAAAAAACTTTGAAAACAACTAAATTGAAAATAATCTAATAATAAAACTAATTATACTAACTGAATTTATATTTTGGCAATTATGAAAATGTATTATTACAGTTTTATTATGAATAGAGATTGTTGTAGATTTTATATTCTGCGTGTTTGGAATAATGTCTGAATCTTTGAGGAAAATGTGACGGTGACTCTCGTTGTTTGGATGTAGACGGGCGCGGCGACAGTGGCATGGATTAACTGAAGGTTACAATTTAATGTTTTCCTCGACATGTTTTCGTCTTATTCTCAAAGGAATCTTTAATGTATGTATGTAAAGAAAAACATTAGCAGTTTTGATAAAAGGAGTGATGCTCATTCCATCAACACGCGAAATAAGCACAAGCTAGTAGTAGCAAGTACATGTAACGCGTCTCGACAGAATAAGTCATTCTTTTATGGGACAATGTGTGTGACAAACAATACGATTCTATAATAAAGTTCCCAATGTTATCCGAGATTTGCCTATTAATAAGTTTAAAATTACTATTAAAACTAAATTCTGTCAAAAAGGTTATTACAAAATTTCGGATTACTTGGAGGATAAAACAGCTTGGGACTGATCACTCCAGGATCTATCTACTTGTGTACTAAGATGTCAAAGTGTAGCGTGTCTTGCCCTACTGATACCATTATTATGTTATCTTTTGTATAGCAACACACTGGAGCTCATATTTGTAGTACCTAAGTAAAAACATTGTAAAAACATCTATATAAAAAGAATGGCCCCGAGTTTCTTGCTGCTTCTTCTCGGTAGGCTCTATATATTTTGGAACGCGGCGGTAGTCTTTAAAGTACATTATAATGAAAAATTGACGTTCATAAATGCGTCTTTGATGCCTAAATTGAATAATTAATTTTGACTTTTGTCTTTTTTGACTTTTAATATACCCCTCTGCTACAGCACTAGACTTCTATCCTTCATGTTGCTTGAGAACAGTTAAGTGTGCTCCAGAATCTGCCAAAAGGGTAACAGATGTTGGACGAAAAAAAATCCTGTATACAGCTGGATATATGGTAACTTTAAATAAGTAGCGATTTCTAGTGGCATGCTAGAAATTTTATTTTTCACATAACTTGTTTGAAGGACTTACCATTTTGATAATGGATGAAAAACCGATTGGTCTTTATAAGCAGCAAGACGCAGGTCCAGGTATTTCTGTACAAAAGTTTTGTGTTGTCCTCGAACGAAGTATTAGTAAATTTTTGTTTTTTTTTGTCTGTCAGCTTTACGACCAGTAAATAATCCGAGTTTCGACATCATCAACAGTTATTTTTAAAAGTTCACTGCCACGACAAGCTCCACGTTTTCCGAAAATTAAAGCCACCTGTAACAAAACCGAATGTGAATAAACAAGTATCTATCGAAGTGCAGGTTACAATAACATGCGCATTTTAAAACACTATGGTTCATCACTAATCCACCATATACATAGTTACTTACTTTTACGGCAAGAAAGACTTTGTCGGGTGCCTCATTAAGGAAAGCCTTTACGTTTTTGACTGAGAACATTTGGATTTTTAGGTTTAAATCCTGCTCAAGATACGCTATTAATTTAGAATCTGACGTGTCCAGTTTTACGTCTTTATTAAAACTGACTGTTGATTTTAGCATTGAGTAGGTACTCCAAAGAGTGGAAGGTTGCTTAGTTTTGGCTAAGTATTGTAAGTAGACCAAAAACACAGATTCTGAAAAATTCTTGGCGCCTCTTGCATTTCTCCATTCAATTAAATTACCATTGGCTTTCATATTTATCCCGAGATTTTGCAGGTAATAGATAATCCATCACATTTCTTGCGTCAGCTCTAATACTATCAGGAGTTAATTCTATATTTTCACTGTCACTTGAAGAACTCATTTTTCAAAACAAAACCATGAATTTCTAACAATCCGTGAAAATTGACGATAACGCGGGCTGTAGTTCACGCGTTTTTAATTTGTATTCTCCTTTTTTATTCAACAGGCGGTGCGACTATGGGCCGTCGTAACCTCAACCTTTTTCTGCACTACGAAAAAAACATGGCTGTCATTTGTTATGTTTTGTTAAATAATTTTTTTGCTAATTTGTTAATTCAACAGTACGCTTTTAATTATTCTATATAATTTTCCAAAAGTCATCTGATAGTGAATGTGATGATTTTGTAAAGATTAAGCCACCAGAAACAAACATGTCTTTGATTTCTTACAACATGCTCCAGATAACAATTATTTACTAATGAAGGTAAGTATTTTATTTTATTCGTAGGTGTAGTATAAAACACTATGTATCACTCGGGAGAAAGTTCTATTTGTGTTCAGCGGAGGGCTTAAAGGAAACTCGAGAACTTTCGTAAAATCGTTTTCCTTCGGTGTACAATGTACTATTTTTACTCAATAACAAAAAAAACAGCTGAACGAATTCGAATTAAGTTTTGAGTGGAGGTGTCTTGTTTGTACCCGGAATTAACACATATGCTACTTTTTATCGCGATTTTGGAGGGATCGCGATAACCTTATTTTACGTGAACGAAGGAATCTGACTAAACAGATGGTGTTAATTATTAGATTATTCATATTAGAACAATGTTTGTCTTTCTGACACCATCGCAGCGTCCAAGCAGTATGAAACCACAATTATTAAGTTAGATAGAAAATAATTTCGACACTACATAACTAATAATATACAAACAACTTCATTTTGGTGTCTCATATATCTCACATTTACCAATCCTGCCATTGACCCGCTTTAGCCAACCAATTTCCATAAAAATATGTAGATCCCTCGGTTCTATATGTTTATTGTGCGTTTCTTTATATAAACATCTCATCATCATCATCTCAGCCGTAGGACGTCCACTGCTGAACATATGCCTCCCCCATGATTTTCCAAAAGGACCGGTTGGAAGCGGCCTGCATCCAACGTCCTGCGACCTTCCTCAGGTCGTCTGTCCACTGTGTCGGTGGACGACCTACGCTGCGCTTTCCAGTCCGTGGTCTCCACTCCAGAACCTTTCGGCCCCATCGGCCATCTGTTCTGCGTGCTATGTGCCCTGCACACTGCCACTTCAACTGGCTAATCTTCTGAGCTATGTCGGTGCCTTTCGTTCTTCTACGGATCTCCTCATTTCTGATTCGATCACGTAGAGAAACGCCAAACATAGCCCTCTCCATAGCTCGTTGTGCGACTTTGAGCTTATCTATGAGGCCCATAGTAAGAGACAACGTTTCAGTGCCATAAGTCATCACATTGGTCGAAGACTCTTGTCTTGATGCACTGAGGTATTTTTGACGAGAAGACTTCGCGAAGTTTCCGGAACGCTGCCCAGTCGAGTTGGATTCGACGATTGACCTCTTTCTCGAAGTTGGACCTGCCTAGTTTGACTGTCTGTCCCAGGTTGATGTACTCGTCAACAACCTCGAGAACTGAGTTCCCAACTGATATTGGGGTAGGTACCTACAACATGTGCATTAGACATCATATAAACATCTATGTACCTTATACCTTTAAACGAGCTATTCTTGTAGATATGTACTCATATTATATATAATCTGAATCTCGGAAACGGCTCTAACGATTTTCCTGAAATTTAGTATGCAGGAGGTTTCGGGGGCGATAAATTGATCTAAATAGGTTTCATTTTGAGAAAACGTTGTTTTATCCGTGTTTTTGTGTGAGTGAGCAGTGAAAAACTGCCACGTCGGTCACTAAAGCTACTTGACAATAGATGGCGTTGTTAAGCAACATGAAGCCAATGAATCTTTGGTTTGAGGTTAGACCAAGGTATCAATTGTTTACTTACGAGCAAAGCCCTGTGATACAAATAATAATCTTTAATCTTAAATCACGTTATTTTTTAACCTGTACCAACTTAATAAGAATTTTATTTGTGTAAATTAAAAAGATTTTAAACATTTAGTCATTTGTTTTTCTATTTACATACTCACAAAAAAACTGGATACAATTTTTTGCAGTTCGTGTGATTTGATTTACGCATTTCTCAATTCTAAGGTCACGCCTTTAATCGAGATGAATAAAATGGAGTTCCGCGTAAACGTAATCGAGTGTTGTGATTGGTGGAATGTAAATGACCTCTTATATGATTGGCTAGAATGTGATGCAGACCTTGATCGCTTTAACTGCGTTGAATTGACAGCGTTCAGTTACAATCAAATGGTCAAATGACTCTTTACTGATCTAGGAAACTACTTATCGCACCTGTAACGATGCATTCTAATTTTAATATCATCATCATCATCATCATCATCATCATTATCAGCCGGAAGACGTCCACTGCTGAACATAGGCCTCCTCCATAGAACGCCACTTGGACCGGCTACTCGCTTCCTGCATCCAGCGATTCCCCGCGGTTTTTATGAGGTCGTCGGTCCACCTAGCGGGGGGCCGGCCTACACTACGCCTTCCGGTGCGTGGTCGCCACTCGAGAACCTTTCTTCCCCATCGGTTATCAGTTCTGCGAGCGATGTGGCCTGCCCATTGCCACTTCAACTTGCTAATTTTGAGAGCTATGTCGGTGACCTTAGTTCTCCTACGGATCTCCTCATTTCGGATCTTATCACGCAGGGAAACCCCAAGCATAGCCCTCTCCATTGCTCGTTGAGCGACTTCAAGTTTGTTAATGAGGCCCACAGTAAGGGACCACGTCTCAGTGCCATAAGTCATCACTGGCAACACACACTGGTTGAAAACCTTGGTTTTCAGATCGATCTTGGCTTCGATCCATCTTTTCGTCCCCAATACCTCAGAGCCTGAATTTTAATATTATGGAACGAAATCCTAACCAGTGGCTGTAGCCCAAATAATTTATAAAAAAGTATTTGTATCGTAAACGTAAACAAATGAAAATCACGCCGCGCTTTTTCTATGATTTTATATCTGTACCATAGTGCTTATTTATACTTCTTCCTCCTCAATCGTTCACTCATAGTTGAGAAACTCAGTCTTAACCTGCCCCTATCTTTGGATTCGTGGATTGCCGTGAAGACTGACATTTCAAGCTTATACTATGACACCTGGTCAGACCGACGTTTCGGATCCTTTATTCGTCACTATAAGTCTCTCTAGGTTGTCCGTATTTCTACGGAATATGGCCAAAGTATTGTAACACACAATGTTAGCCGATTGAAGAAAGTCGTTTTTGGCGCCCCTTTTCCAGTTCCAGTTTTATTAGTATTGATATAATATGTATTGTCCAGGGTATTCTGGGTAACCGCCGCCAGTAATCGCCAACTGTGCGTCTTTCTCTATCATCAGTGATCAGTTGAATTTACTTCAGAGACATACAAAAACATGGAGCAGAACTCGTATGAAGACAAACCCGCGAAAGAGATGTACTTTTTACCTACTTATATTACTGAATTTCCATACTCGGCTCAGTTAAGTTATAATATAACTGTTTTTGCCATACCTATACAACGTTGAATTTCTGGCACGCAGTTATTCTTGCTATTAAGTAGGAAGAGTAGAGGTTATATAAACACTTCTACAGTTACCAGTAATCTTTCAATAAATCAGGGGGCTGACTCTTCGCGAAACTGAACACAGGCATGCAAAGCAATCAATTCCACTCCTTGGCCGTTCGCCAAAACGGTAACGTGTAAAGGTGCTATATGTATAAGAATGAAGACTTCGGTCGCGTAAAATTATCATTTACGATAAGCTGGCACAAAATGTTTTATCTCTGATAACCAGATACTGATTTTTCCAATAAAGTTCAATCTCTGAGATGAGCTCTGGAAATCGTTTCGGGTAAGATCCTTTTTTACGATCCCTCGGTTGGAATCAGTAAAACACTTTATGTGCGTACAAATCATATCTAAGCTGGAAGCAAACTTACTGCGTTATTACTATTTAGTTTGTCTCCAAGTGAAAATGCTTCTAACTAAAATAGTTTATATGTAAAAAAAGGTATTAGAAGAAGTAGTTAGTGACACTTCCGCTGGCAACAATACCGAGTTGCGGTGTGCACCATCCTCCCTCCCGCATAAACTGCAAATAGGAAGTATACAGAATAAACAACACACAAAACAACCCAAATAACCAAAAAAACGATTTGACACGTGTTTCGCCTCTACACGAGGCATCCTCGGGAGATGTTGACTCGTCGAGCGCTAGACCGACAGCACAGATTACTGAATAAGAACAGATACTTCACTCAGTAGAAAATTTCCAATACCTATTACGATAATAGCCTACTCCCTCGCGTCAACAACCACTGTATGCTAAAATGCGCCTAAATGCTCAAGCGTACAGCAGTGATTGCTTCGCACCGCGCGATTTCACAGTAATCGCAGGGCTGCCTCTTCGATAAAATTAAATTAACATAACTTTTTATCTATGTTATTGAGAATTGTGAATATGTTCTGACTTTTATGTGGCAGTTAAAAATTTTATCATTTATAAAATATTTAACCAACTTAAAAAAAAGGAGGTGATCAGACATACAGGCCAAACTGAGATGTTTGACTTGTATGGTTTGTAGGTATGTATGTTTGTGCGCGATAATCTCGCGTTTGGCTAAACCGATATCGATGCGGTTTTCAGAAAAGGATTTGTTACATTTAGGAGAACGTTTTAAAATAAGTATAATACTTCTTAGTTTGATGATGATCTTCGGAGATGTTCACTAGAAATGAAAAAAAAAAGCCTTAAAAAAAGAGAACCGACTTCAAATAAAGCACTAAGCCGTAAGTTATTTTATTAACGAGTGTAACACTCTCACACAAAAATACATAAACACTGCAGTTTTCGAAAGTTTTCACGCGAAAAGTCGATGGCCTTCAAAATAAAAAAATATATCTAGTTCCTAGTTGTACATATCTACACTCGAGAGCAATGAATCCGGGTCACTTAAAGAATCCTAAAAATCTCGGAAACTAAAAATGCTAGGTTAATGCAATAAATTGTATTTAATAGACAATGTAATACTCCTTAAATGAAGGTATTAAAACTTCTTAGTTATTGTAAAGTTATATCATAAAAAAATCAAATTTGAAAAAGGGCCACTTTCGAAGATGGAACTACGAAATTACAGCATTTGGTTTTGCTTTTGTTTGTAATCTGTCATTTATGTGGGTACATAAACCATGTTGATAGTGCTCTATATTCATTATTCAAGCTGAAATTATGTCGCATACGCCTGAAGAATGCACCAGAATACTTACAATGCTGGAAACCGGCCGGAGTCAGCGCGATACAGCCAGGACTATCGGTGTGTCGCTGTCAACAGTACAAAGAGTTCTCCGACGTTACGAAGAAACTGGTTCTAACCTACGCAGACCAGGAACGGGCAGAACCAGGTGTACCACAGCACGAGAAGACCGATACTTGGTGAACACCATGCTTCGAAATCACTTTCTCACAGGAACTGAACTCACAAATCAGTTTCGACGCCTCGGAAGAAGTAACCCAAGTGCATGGACAGTAAGACGTCGGCTTGCTGAATCTAACTTAAAACCCCTTAGACCTGCAAACGGCCCTAAACTGGAGCGTGGGCATCGTATTTCAAGACTAAGATATGCCCAGAGCCACGTAAATTGGAGTATTGAAGATTGGTCAAAAGTTATGTTCTCCGACGAATCAAAATTTATGCTCTACAAGCACGATGGAAGACACAGAGTGTATCGAAGACCAGGGGAAAGATTCAAGCAAGCATGCATCGAAGAAAAAGTAGCCTACGGTGGTGGGTCTGTACTTGTGTGGGCCGGAATTTCTTCTGAAAGTCGCACAGAGCTGGTGATCATAGAAAACGGCTCTTTAACTAGCGAAAGATATGTGGAAGAAATCCTCAATGATCACGTTGGTCCATTTATGGTCAATTTAGGTGAGGATGCTATATTTATGCATGACAATGCCCGACCTCATACAGGTAGGATTGTGAATGACTACCTTCAAGAGATGAACATTACTCGTATGGAGTGGCCAGCGCGCAGCCCGGATATCAACCCGATCGAGCATGCTTGGGACGAGCTAGGCAGATGCGTAAAACAACGAAACCCTCCCCCAATCACGCTTCATGAGCTCAAAATTGCTCTCACAGAGGAATGGGAGAATATTCCCCAAAATCGTATAAGGAACTTGGTGTACAGCATGCCAAACCGCGTAAACGCAGTAATGGAAGCACGAGGAGGCAATACGAAGTATTAAAATTCAAGAAAATCGTAATAAAGTTCAAAAATTTCATGTTTCCTATTTTTGTTTTAAGGAGAGATCAGCAGTTTTTTTCTTTATGTAATTTTGTGTTAATAAAATGTATGGTGACTCATATTTTTTTAATTTTCATTTAAGGAGTATTACATTGTCTATTAAATACAATTTATTGCATTAACCTATCATTTTTAGTTTCCGAGATTTTTAACATTCTTTAAGTGACCCGGATTCATTGCTCTCGAGTGTAGTTGTATTGTACTACTACCAATTATCACGAATCAAATTTATTAAGATTAATTAATTTGATTCGTTTTTTCGCAACAAGTCACCTTACAACAGACGCGGCTTGTTCAAAGGTTTTCATCGGGCGTAAGAAAAAGAACTCTCGCTACACAGACTTAAAGCGCATTTTGATTCGTTACGAGCGCGTCCAGGACTTGTAGGCACATTTTTTGAAGGTCACGTCCGTGCTTTGCAATGTTTTATGAACATTATTGCAGTTGTTAGTTTAGCAGTTTATATTCGAATGTTTTCTTTCGAAGAGTGCATCTTCTGTACCTTGTACTATTAATTATTCTGTGGTATAACGTTTCTATGCAACAAAATTATGTAAATCTGTGTCTGAAAGGCAAGCTAATGCTTAGTATATACCTATTAAACTGTCAAATTCTAAGTGGATACCGGTGTCCGCATACCTACTGTCTTTTAATTATGTCTCTAATGACGGTATGTGAATGGAAAAAAATTTAAACGACAAAAACTAGTAATAATTTATCACTTAAGTACCATTCTTCATTGACAGGTAAATGGAAAAATGTTAGGTGTTTATCCCTTCTTTTGCTTGATTTACACCCATCTACAGCACATAAGGCACCACACGGCATCGTAATACGCGTACGAACGAACAGCACTATTCAAATTGAACGGCGTGCGCGCGCTTCGCTTGCGAAAACCGCACTGAATTTGAACCGCCGGCGGACCGAGACGAGTTGACTCGTCGAGCGCTAGACCGACAGTGAGTAGATTCGACACGTATTTCGCCTCTACACAAGGCATCCTCAGGAGATGTTGACTCGTCGAGCGCTAGACCGACAGTGAGTAGATTCGACACGTGTTCTGCCTCTACACAAAGCATCCTCAGGAGATGTTGACTCGTCAAGCGCTAGACCGACATTGAGTAGATTCGACACGTGTTTCGCCTCTACACGAGGCATCCTCAGGAGATGTTGACTCGTCGAGCGCTAGACCGACAGTGAGTAGATTCGACACGTGTTCGCCTCTACACAAGGCATCCGCAGGAGATGTTGACTCGTCCAGCGCTAGATCGATAGTGAGTAGATTCGACACGTGTTTCGCCTCTACACGAGGCATCCTCAGGAGATGTGTGAAAACAAAAAAAAAATGTTGAGAAAACAATTTATTTCAATAATATAGACGAAGAAGTAAAACCGTGTATTACTTTTTAAGATAGAAAAATATTTGGTAGGTTTTAAACAAAGTATTAAAAAAAAAAAAAATTTTTTTTTGTTCGCGACCAGTGCACCTACAAGCTTCACACCTAGGTGGGTGTAGGGGTAATTCCTGTTTACACGTATACCCACTGCATCAAAGTTGGAATAATTATAAAAATATCGATACATTTTGTTGATCTACACAATTTAGCGTTATCACCAGGAGCTGTTAAACATGAACCCTTAAGGTGCTGTATATTATCTGCTCGGTGGCAAAACAAAATACTATATTAAAACGACATAAACCTTTTTGGTTTTATTGTAAACAGATTGCTCAAATATTTTAAGTAGGTAAATATTTTATAATTTTTTTAAGCGACTATATGAGGAAGCATTTCTGTTAAGAATTTATATACTTTGCTTTGCCTGCATTCTTTATATATATTGTTGTTATTTTATTAAATACTAGCGACTGCCCCCGACTTCGTATATTCGTTCGCGTTCGCGTAGTAGGCTTGTCCTTCTTCCTCGCTATAACCTTCTGTCTTTTCTTGGTTTTTCTTTTATAAAAACTTTCTCTTCGTGATAATTAACAAAATCAGAAAAGAATTAGCGAGATTGTTCCATCCATTCTCAAGTTATAGCGTGACCAAGAGAAATCGGGGTTGTTTTTTTTTTTTTTTTATAAGTAAGGCTTGCGTTTGACTACTATCACGCCTGATGTGAAGCGATGATGAGGTCTACGTTGGAGCACGCTTGCCTAGAAGGACCCGATTCACTAGTGATTTGAAGACACCTAGATTGTAACCTTCGGGCAACACACATTCCGGCAGCGAATTCCACAGACTAGCAGTTTGCATAATAAATGTGGAATCAAAGCGCTTATATAGATTTTGCACAAAATATTTACAACTATGCTATTATATTATATATATTTACAGGCCGGTTGGCGCAGTTGGTAGCACCCCTGCCTTCTGAGCCGCTGGTCTCGGGTTCGGTCCCCGGACAGGTCAAACATTTGTGTCATGAAAATGTCTGTTTGAGCTGTGTCTGGGTGTATGTATTTAAGTATGTATATCAGTCATCAGGTTACCATAGCACAGGCTCTGCCTAGTTCGGGACCTGAAGACCTTTTTGTGGATGTTGTCCCATATATATATATTTCGATACCTGTTTCTTTATCGCAATACCAAATGGACAATGTATTAATCAGTAAAATATATTATTAATTGATAAAAAATATCGTAGATTATTTTACTGCTTTATTTTTTTACTTGTACATATACTTTCTACTTTATCTATTATACTTTACTATAACTACGAGTATATCGCTCTTCGTTGCTTTAGCCAACAATTCTGCTAATTAATCCATCAACTAATTAGAATAGAATACATATATACAGGTTGTTTGGTAGAGGGACCGACAAAGCAAATGAGCGTGTTCGGGGGACCACTTGGAGAATACAAATTATTTTTAACTTTTTTTTATGAATTTTCTCGTTTTCTCCAATATTGTACCTATTTACCACCATAACATTTGTAAAGTATGTTTTAGACCGGATGTTTTTAGTTTTTACAAATTTTACAAATGTTATGGTGGTAAATAGGTACAATTTCGGAGAAAAAGGGAAATATCAAAAAAAAAAAAAGTTAAACTTATTGGGGGGTCGGGGATTGGCCAAGTTGTATTCTCCAAGTGGTCCCCCGAACACGCTCATTTGGTTTGTCGGTCCCTCTACCAAACACCCTATATATCTCACGAGTTTGAAGACGGATTCGACAATCCCGTGATTGGAACCTAACAAATACAATCCTACTCAGTTGTATTTTTAATTGTATTTGTTACGTTTGGTTTGTGAGTATAGATGTATGGATGTATGCATATTTGTTACTCTTCACGCACAAACGGCGGGGGCATTTTTACTAAAATTTAGTATGTAGGTAGATGAGGCGCTGTAAGACAGGATACTTTCCATCATCATCATCCATCACCACGCGGGTAAAAAAGCGTAATATTCTTGGGCACAGCATAGACAAAATAATAAGATTTCCGCCTACGTCAAGATCGTAATGATGTCAGTTCTGTCAATGTTTGTGTCAGTTTCTGATAGCTTAGTCAAAAGCAAAGTCAATTTGACACCTCGATACACGTTACTAGACGTGCTCGGCGACCGTCAAAGGTGGTGAAATGTGATGACATTTTTTTCCATGCTGATTAATTTTATATTTGTATGTACGTAATTTTATTATTAATGTTTACTGATTGATATACTAAATATTTAAATTTACTTATATAATACTACTAGCTGCTCTCCGCGGTTTCACCCGCGCGGTGATGGATGATGATGATGATGATGATGAATTTTATATAGCCTATGTTACTCAGGGTGAATGTAACTACCCAATGGTGAAATAAATTTTGAAATCGGTCCGGTAATTTTTGAGCCATTTCGTTACAAAAATACTTTCATACAAATCTTTCCTCTTTATAATATTAGTTTATATTATAGCAATTGCGTTTGACAATGTACATATATTATGACATTTTGGTATAAAAGTAGATATGGCCTTGGAGAAGAAATAAGCTACTCGAAATACTAATCCTGCGTAGACGTAGTCATGGGCACTAGCTAGTACATATTAAGCTGAAAAGGCACGTTCGGTCCTTCTTGGCGTAGTGATCATGGTGTTTGACACGGTAGTTAAGGTTCTGTCACGACGTCGATAAAAATAAGGATTTATGAAGCAGTTGATCTTATAAGCAGCGATTTACTTAAATGTAAAAAAAATAACAGGAATTTTTTAAGACTTTTAATACACATTGACAGACTTAAAAACATATTTTGATATACTAGATACTAGGTACATAAAAAAACTGAAACATACCACTTAATTTCACCTTTAAAACCTTTTTGCTCTTTATTCACAATTGCATTTGTCATGAAACACATATCAGAAAATAGCAATGTTTAATACACATACACTGACGGAGACTGTTTTTATTGAATAGTAAAGTGAGTATTTTAATGTATATTTGTACGTTTTTACGCCATACGCTTGTTTGATTTCAAGTGAAAGAAACAAGCATTGAACTGACAGCGCCTTAAAACGCAGCATCTACTACTAGGAAGTACTTTCCTTAAAAATTGCAAAGTTTGGTTTCGCTCTTAACATAAATTATATGCATTAGTTATAGAAGACCATACATTAAAATTTTAAAACAGATTAAAAATTAATTTAGTCGATTACAAAGAAACTTTTCGGGAATTAATTCGTACTGTGTGAAAACAAATTAAAAGTTGTTTACCTTTAAAATTACAATCCGATTGCCCATTGCTAAATTATTTACCAAATAAATGTCTAACTTTGAACAATGAAATAACACAGACAGTACCTATATGTTAACTTTTAGTGGTTAATTCGTATCCAAGCCAACGTAAACACCGTGTTTATTTAACTGAGCGGAGTTTAAGTCTCGTTAGGTAATTAATTTACCATATAATTTATTGTTTGACGAGGAACCCACACATGTCAATATTTATTTAGGTCAAGATACATTTGGATACATGATATATAGCGGAATGTTTACTGATATCGTGGGAGGTGTTTATATTATTATAGAGAAATTTTCGTGAAGTTTATAACGTATTTATCAAAATACTCTTATAATTTTGAGAAATAAAGATAATAATATGTTAATCGTTATTTATCTAGTTCCTACTCTCATAATTATTCAACATTATCAGCCAGAAGACGTCCACTACTAACATAGGCCTCCCCCATAGAACGCCTTGGACCGGCTACACGCTTCCTGCATCTGGATGCAGGAAGCGTGTAGCCGGTGATGCCAGTGATGCGTAGCGTTTCCCCGCGGTTTTGTCGAGGCCGGCCTACACTTCGTCTTCCGGTGCGTGGTCGCCACTCGAGGACCTTTCTTCCCCATCGGTTATCGGTTCTGCGAGCGGTGTGGCCTGCCAATTTCCACTTCAACTTGCTAATTTTTAGAGCTATTTTGGTGACCTTGACCTACGGATCTCCTCATTTCGGATCTCATCACACAGAGAAACTCTAAGGATCGCCCTCTCCATTGCGCGTTGAGCGACTTCAAGCTTGTTAATATTAACCAACAGTAAGGGAACACGTTTCAGTGCCATAAGTCATCACTGGCAACACACACTGGTTGAACACCTTGGTTTTCAGACTCTGAGGTATGGATCCATGTAATATTCTCACTGTTAATCACACTAATATTATAAAGGCGAAAGTGTGAGAGTGTGTTTGTATGTTTGTCACTTCTTCACGCTCAAACGGCTGGACAACATTTGATCAAATATGGTATAGAGGTAGATAAGGCACTGGATTACCACATAAAATACTCTTCATCATTATCATCATACATCACCACGCGGGTGTCTGCGCGAGGCGCAGCTAGTCTTAAATAAAGTACAAGTAAATCTTTAAAATAACCGTCATTCTGTAGAGCGTATTAGATTTAACTTAAAACATAACAAGTACAATTTGAAAAATTTAATACCGACTTCCATTCTATTCAGTTATTAGAGTGTAACTCAAAAACTACTAGACCGAATTTGATGAAATTTAAATAGGACCAGCTTTCAAGCAAAAAACTAATTTTGAGAATCGGTTCACCCTATCGAAAGTTATGAGGTAACAAACATACTCGTAAAAAAAACAGTCGAATTGAGTACCTCTCCTTTTTGGAAGTCGGTAGAAAATAAAAAATATACTTACTTATATATGTACAACCACAATATATCTGCAGGACCTTCAGAAGTATATTTTATAGGTACCTCCAAATTTAGTCACTAATAGTCTTGGTAAAGTAAAGTAAAAGTAAAAGTAAAAAAGCGTTTATTCAACTTCAAGATTATTATTACATTGCATAAGGTATCTATTTATTAATATCACACATTTCACTTTTCTTTATGTCTCATGTCCCAAATATGTATTAATTAAATTTAATAAAATAAATTAAAATATGTATTAATTAAATTTATTAATTAAATTTAACCCATCCTAGGTACTATATGGGTTATTGGTAATTAGACCGGATCCTTTTAAGGGGTGGTAGGGAATGCCATTTGCAACAATATGACTGTACATTGTGATATCCGGAAATGAATCATTTCTGTGATATTCTTTTTTTTTTTTTTGGAAAATCCAGTTTTACTACTTTAAAATTCAATAAAAAAAAAAGAAATCAACCGATTTCAATTCTGTTCGCAGTTTTAGAGAAACCTTGTTACAGCTCTTAATAATAAACAATAATATCGTACTAATGTAGATCCATCCAAAAACTAGAGGCTTTTTCATAATTTTTATTTGATAATTTTTGTAAGATGCTTTACAAAAACCTTTATTTTCTCTACAAAAACGATAGTAAATTAAGTCTGCATTTTATTTAAAAAACATCTACAAGTCTTTAGCTATCCAACGAGGTAAAAAAATTAGCACTTTATTACACAGTTGCAGAAATAATGCGATTACAAAAGGCCGAGAAAGGAATGAGAATAGTCCATGAGAAGTAGCTATGGAAGAAATACTTTCTTAAGGTAACTTAATTTCTTTTAAAGAAATAAAAGAGTAGATGTAATTAGTCTGTATTTATTATTTTTACAGTTCGTTCTCAAAATGTGAGCCAGAATTTTGAATGCAGAGACGCATACGTCTGCGTAAATTGCTTTTAACAACACTTGTATTTAAATTAATTTTCATTTTTTCTGCTGCATTTATTATGCGCTGTTTCAGTTCTTCGATGGTTGCCACAGGTCCAAGAGTATCGTCGTACACCAAGCTTTTCATGTGACCCCATACGTAATAGTCGACGGGAGTCAAGTCGGGACTTCTGGCCGGCCACGGAATGGGTCCTCCTCTGCCAATCCACTTATTGGGATACTGACGATTGAGCCACTCACGGACGCTCAAACTAAAATGTGCGGGGCAACCATTATGTTGGTAAATCATGTTTCTGCGGGTTTCAAGGGGTACTTCACTGAGTAGCTCATAAAGTTCGTTTCTCAAAAAAAATTCATACGCTTCACCATTGAGGTTGTTGGGCAGAAAGAAAGGGCCGATCAATTCATTCTTAATAATGCCCATCCACACATTAACGGAAAACCTTCTTTGTGATCCTTGTAATCTTTTCTTGTTTGGGTTACCGTCATCTTTCGGGGCCCAATAATGAATATTATGATAATTTGATATTCCATCCTGATCAAATTTGGATTCGTCGGTCCATAAGATTTTTAATAAAAAATTGGCATCTTCCATATCGGTGTTCAAAATGAATCTGCGAAATTCGACTCTACGTGCAGGATCTCCGTCTTGGATAACTTGTACCGGAGTCAAATGATACGGGTAGAGTCTTGGGCGGTGCACTGTGTTCCATACTTTCCATTGCGACATGCCAAGACGTCGTGCAATGATGTTTGTTGAAGTCGTAGGATCTTGCTCAAACATGCGAATTATCTGTTCCTCTTCATCCGAATGATAAATACGAGATCGTCCAGCATCACTTTGTCGTCTTTGAACTTGACCAGTTTCTCGTAGTCGCCGGTACACTCCGTCAAATACACTCACATGGGGTAAACGGCGCTGTGGAAATCGAGACTGATACTCCGTTCGAGCATGTGTAGCGACGCCGTTGGCAAAACCATAGCAAAACAGTATGTCCGCATACTCTTCGTTTGTGAACTCTCGAAGCCGAGGTAGATGGTCGTGGGATTCCGCAGTCATGATCAGATCCTTTAGTACAAGCCAAGTCGTCGGGTAAGCAATCAATCAAAAAGTCCAGTTCACTAGCCGAATCACAGAAAAAGAAGTTACACAAGTCCAATAACGTTATCAAGGTCGAAATTTAATCGTAATAAAGGGTTGCCAAAGAGCGTCTGAACAGGACGATGCGCTTGAGCAAACTGGGTTCTCATTGCTCGTTCAACAAACATAAGCGAGAGGGAGACGGCGCATTCAACATGGATACCGTTGTCTAAAAACCTTTCTCGGAATGTCTCTACCTGAGTCTTTGTTATCGCATTATTTCTGCAATTGTGCAATAAAGTGATAATTTTTTTACCTCGTTGGATAGCTAAAGACTTGTAGATGTTTTTTAAATAAAATGCAGACTTAATTTACAATCGTTTTTGTAGAGAAAATAAAGGTTTTTGTAAAGCATCTTACAAAAATTATCATATAAAAATTATGAAAAAGCCTCTAGTTTTTGGATGGATCTACATTAGTACGATATTATTGTTTATTATTAAGAGCTGTAACAAGGTTTCTCTAAAACTGCAAACAGAATTGAAATCGGTTGATTACTTTTTTTTTATTGAATTTTAAAGTAGTAAAACTGGATTTTCCAAAAAAAAATAAAAAAAAAGAATATCACAGAAATGATTAATTTCCGGATATCACAATGTACAGTCATATTGTTGCAAATGGCATTCCCTACCACCCCTTAAAAGGATCCGGTCTAATTACCAATAACCCTGTAATTGACATAACATGGGCACAGCTGCACCCAAATGTGCGTTTGAGCTATATTCTCATCTATGGTTTGAGCATACAGCGACAGTATGCAAATCCAGCGCTGTGATTAGTTGAGTTAATCGGGAGTCTTCAAGTGAACGCGGTATGAGTGGTATCTTTAACGCATTTAACTGCCAATTAAATTTAAAGGATATTATAAGATGTTAATGAGAGCATCTCAAAATTAAATTTTTATGTCAATATATTATGCGATTTCTCTTGTCAGGTCACTGTGTTGTATTCCTTGGTATCATTGGCATTTATGTTTACAAAATCTATCTCAAATAATAGGATGCGAGCCTATTTCCGTCCCGTCTCTTATCAGATTTTATGATATCTATGTGACAGGATACAGAATAATAAATGTTTTCTTGGGTCACCACATGCCTTCCTCTAAGAGTGAGGAGTGTAGTACGTAATCCACCACGAGGGCCCAGTGCAGCTTGGCAGGTAAGAAAGAGGATAATAGATACCAATTACGTTCTTCTGTTGGGCCTTCTTCTGTAGGAGAAGAGTACGTAGAAGTTCAATTAGGTATACAAGGCTTGGCTTCAATGGCCCATACTGGCAATAGATACATTTTTCAGGGTATGGGGCGTCGAGGTTTCCACACTTCACTTATACACAGGGCCGCAAAGTTAGTAGAGTAGTTACACAAATGCGATATCTTTCAAAATACTTGGCCATGCCTTTAAAATAAAAACAAAATAAAAGTTTATTTTATTGCATTCTACCTATATAGAAGCCAACAGATAAAGAAGATTGTATCTTAATTACCCTATACAATAAATATATAGAATAAATAATGGATATAGAGGATTATACCTTTTTATTTGTTTTAATAATTATAACAACTATTTTCCCCCCACCATGGGGCTTATAGATTAGATAGTTATTTTTGTTTTTTATTTAATTTTTAATTAATAACAATGTTATGTTTAAATGAAATTACTTATGTATATATTGATTATATAACATTTGCAATTTATTTTAATATGTTTATATGCAATTTACGAGCTTTTTATACACCTGTTTTACGGTTTGGTATATTTAATAGCCCGTGATGATAATGCAAAAACTGAAATGAGTAAAAGTTGCATATTTGATATCGTATGCAGCACATTTAAAAAAAAAAACTAGTGAAAAGTTGCCATTAAAAAAAGCAATAAAAAGGTTTTACTTCTTCCTATATAATTATGTGATAAACTTTACTTAACTTATTTCGCATAAGGATTGCTCCAATGTTCAATAGTTCCTTTTCACCAGATTTCTTTGCGGCCGAAAATAGCGTATTTAAAGTACTGTTTCTGATATTGTATTACGATAAGCTACCTTTCCTGATACGTACTTCACAAACACAAGCACCTTATGATTCAGCCAGATCGTCTATCGAGAATCACTTCACCCTCTCGATATTGTCAATTACCCTCCTGAGAAAGGTCAAAATGATCTTACGAAAGTTTACTTTAAAACGCAATACAGTAAAGAAGTAAGGTATTCCTTTTATTAAACTGGGGCCAAGTATCTTAGCATTTTTTGAACCGCGTTATCGCAACTCAATTGCGTAAAAGTTGTCGTATTTGACAGTTTTCGCAGTCTGCTATTTAGGTTCAATCGCGGGCCAGCAGCTTGCTATCGATAATTTTTGACTTACTTGGTAATCTATATACTCGTATAACTATTGTGTGGTACGATTGCGTTGGTACAGTAGCTTACATCGGTAGTCTGATGTAGAAAATTAGTTTCCGTGATATTGTGATGGTTTTTACATTTATTTATTTATTGTGTTTAAGCTAGAAAACCACTGTATTGATGTTTTGATTGATATAAGTTTTCCATCTTATGTGAGTGGCAACACTCGCAAGCCTAAGTAGCGATAAGACGTTGCAATCGCTATAGAACTGCGATTGAGAACTAGATCTAACAGTTTACCGAATCAGCAGCTCAATCGTAGAAGCGTCGCAGTAGTATGGCGTTTGCTCAATAACTAAGAGACTTAGGCCTCTTGTATTTGGTGAGAATGTTTGCTTCACGCTATACTTAATATTACAGTTACCTTAAAAATAGATGGAGAAAATAAACAAACTACCGAGAATAATTAACAGATAAGGATTTCATAAAATCATCATAATCAGCCCATTTGGTTCCCACTGCTGGGACTCGAGCCTTCCACTCAGAGAGAGGAGTTAGGCCTTAATCCACCACGCGGGCCCAGTGCGGATTGGTAGTTAGTTTAGTGGCCAGCCCATGTCGAAGTTTTCAGACCCCCCAAAGGCCCTCGACATAGCCTAACGACTGTTGTCCTAAAACAAACAACCGGGACCGACGGCTTAACGTGCCCTCCGAAGCACGGAAGCGCTCAGTTGAATAATGCCACTAGCGGTCACCCATCCAAGTCCTGACCGCAGCAAGTGCTGCTTAAATTGTTGATCAGTAAAGATCGCCAAGTCGATCTCCGCTGCGAGCTGGATAAGGATTTATGGCGGGTAAAAATCCAATAATGGATATCGTTGATATTGTTTATTTTTCATAGATTTGCGTTTATTTTAGTTCAGATATGTAGGTGGATTATTGACCGTCAAGTGTTCGTAATGGTTCACTATATAGTGTAGGCGAAGTTAACTAAACCATGAAACGTTGTTTTATGTTTCTCTCGTGTATCGCCTTAGAAAAATTTCCTTAGAGAGACTAGTAATGTTCTAGTAATACGGTGGATCCGCGTTACTAAAAAGGATTTAGACAGGGCAGTGGCTTAATGAAAGACTTAATTGTATTACTGTAACTTGTTTCTACTTGAATAAAAACATTTTGATCAAAAAACGGAGCGGACTTCAACACTAAGTAACAAGTACAATTTGAAAAATTTAAAACTGACTTCTCTTCTACTTATTTATTGCAGTGTAACTCAGAAACTAGACCGATTCTGATGAAAGAGTTAAATGGGACTACCCATTTAACTCTGTAGTATTTACAGAGATATACTTTAACTCTATATTACTGTAATAGTAGAGTCATGGGAAGCACCAGCTTTCAAACAAAAAAATAATTTTTAGAATTGGTTCACCCAGTCGAAAGTTATGAGGTAACAAACGCAAAAAAAATGCAGTCGAATATTTTGAACCTCCTTTGTTGAATGTAAAATGTCGAAAAAAATAATAAATGCCGAAGCGAAGGTACTGATTATTTTTTTTATTAGACATGAGTATTATATATAATAATAATTAACGTAGAACCTGACATATTGTAATTCTTTTTTGACATAATTTTATATAAATTCGACATTTTTTTTATTTTTATTTTATATATTTATTGTATTGAAATATTGTAATTGGACAGTGCACAAAATTTATTGAACATTTTTGTACTTTTGGACTTTACTCTTGGTGTATTATTATTTGTACGCTTTATGGTTTTATTTGCCTGAAATAAATATACATGAAATTTTAAATTTGCAATTTGAAGTCGGTACCATGATAGTTCAAAAGTACCTATTATCACAATATTGTGTGCAGGGTACCGACTTCGACCAGTTAGTTCACACTTTTTGGTGTTGAAGTCGGTCCCCTTATTTTGTCAAAATGTTGTTTTTTCACCATTATTAGTGGCCCTTGCTAATTACGGATCGATTGACATTCACCGTCACTGATGATATCATCAAATCATCAAAATAGCCGAAACATTTTATTTTATTTTATTTATTTACAACGAAACACCAACAGTATATATATTATAAAATTTTAAAATACATGATAACCAATATTGATTCTGATATATATACCCCTTATGGGTGTTTACAACATTCAAATTAAAAACACGTAGAACATTATTCTTGTTGAACGACAAATTTTGTCAACTAGAACTATTTTTTTTTGTAACATTACAAATAATTTGTATACAAAGAAAATAGAAAAATAACGGTATATATAACTTAATGATTATAAGTACTTTAGATTATACTTATAATGCTTATAAGACTGAGAATGGCAGAACATCATCTATCTAAATACTTTACTAGTTTGTTCTTAAAGATGTTTAAAGAGTCGTGAAAGATATCAAGATCTTTCACGGAGGCATTTATTTCATTATAAGTACGGCACATTATAGGTATTGAAGAGTTACGAGCTAAGTTCGTTTTGGCATGAGGAATGTGAAAGATTTTAGCGATTCTACCACGTGGGTAATTGCCAGGAATTTTCAATGAAATATTTTTCAAGATTATGGGACAGTCGGTTAGGTTGTGAATTTGTTTATACAGAAATGAGAGATCTCTAATTTTTCATCGGTCGCGTAATTTAACTATTTTGAAAAAGGACAAGCGGATAGAATATGGACTTCTGTGCGAAATACCTTGGCTCGAAAAAGCCAAGGATCTAGTAAAGGCTCTCTGGATGCTCTCAATGCGCTGTGAGTGCACAGAGTAGAGGGGGCTCCACACGACGCTCGAAAACTCCAGACAACTACGAACCATAGAGCTGTACAGTAATATTTAAGTGTGCAACTTAAATTTCTTAGAATTACGCCTTATGAAACTTAGTTGCTGGGCTGCTTTTTTTATTATCAAGTCAATATGAGATCTGAATGATAATTGGCTGTCTATCAACACTCCCAAATCACGGATTTCCTGCACCTCCTGTAGCGACTCATCATTAAGCGCATAGGTTGAATTTATGGGCCTTTTTTTGCGCGTATATTTTATGTAGAAACATTTTTTAACATTAAGATGCATTTGGTTAATATCACACCATTCACTAATATTATTTATGTCACTTTGTATAAGATTAATATCCCTGTCGCTGTTTACTGTTTTATACATTTTTAGGTCATCCGCGAATAATTTATATTTGCAATGTTTTATACAAATGGTAATATCATTTATAAAGATTGAAAAAAGGATTGGACCTAGGTGGGAACCCTGGGGAACTCCAGACTCCGCTAAATATTTCACTGATTATGTACACATATATGTACAGGTGGGCCGAGCACAACTTGTCGCGGATGTTAGTTTTGTTGAACCTCTGAACTGCTGCAAGTAGGTTATCGCGCATAAGTCGGGTCTGCAGCTTAATGATTATGGTGCGAGGTCTATCGCTTTCCTTATTCAGCTTCGCCACTCTCGATACGTGGACGATGGCATTACCGGAAATAGAGCATTCTGTCTTCTTAGAAAGTTGTTCTATAATTTTGAGAACATTCTCTGACCGGCTTTCCGGTACACCATTTATCTCCACGTTGCACTCGCGCTGGTGCTGCTCCATTTGGTTCAGTCGTCCGTTTAGACCTTTTTCCAGCTCTACGACCTTCGAAGTTAGCTCTTCATTACTTCTCTGGAGTTGGTCTATGACAGTCGATTTCTCTTCCAGACATTTTTTTAATTCTTCGTAGCCGGTGTTAAAAAACAAGAGCGACTGCTCGAACGAAGAAGAACTTTTTCGGCAACGTTTTGCATCTCCTTCGTTAGGCCTCTCATTGCCTGAGATATTTCTTCTCGTATAATGGTTCGAATGTCTTTGTCGTTTTTATTTATACCGTCGGAGTCGGGAATCTCGGAGGGAGCATCTCCCGAAGACGCGCGGCGCATTTTGGACTTTGCGCTTGGTGACGTTCTCAGAACCGCTCGGTGCCTGAGCCCCAGATCTCACAGGCGTGTTGGTGTTGTCCGTTTTTGGCCGTCTGCTCGAGCAACCACAACAAGTCCAATTTGTCTTCTTTTCCAAGGAGAACGCATTAAAACGCTTCACGGTGATGTTGCAGCATTCTAAGTCGAATTTCACGTCACAACTTGAGCAAACCATAAACTCATTAGTTTTGATTTTATTATGGCATCCTCCGCAAACCGAAGACATCTTGACGCTTTATATCACCGGTGGTGCAGAGAACTTGTCACAGAATGCGTAGTAGTAATCGTAGATAGCGCGGCTCGTAGCAGAATATGTATCAGCTGTAGTCAAGCGAGCCACAGCTTAGCTAGCAGTAATCGTAGAATTCGCGTTCCGAGCCACAGCTTAGCTAGCAGTAATCATAGGATTCGCGTTTCGAGCAAAAACACAAACTACCTACCTATAATTTTTAATCGGCTGATTAAAAATTATGGGAAATATTTCTTGCAATTAGCATTTCCCGATTAATCAAATGTCACAAATATGTCACTTGCACTATTCTTGACGGTTTATATATTATATTCTTGTAATAAATATTTAGTAACTAAGGTACGTTTTACTGTACGTGTCTACTGTTTCCTCGCAAATATGTTAGAAAACGTGGTATGTCACACTTGCGGAGATTGGTATTTACAAACTCGTGACTAAAACCATCTTACCACAAAAGTATCACAAATAACTATTAGGTTCATTTTGATTTACATCACAGTTTCCCAGCACCACATTGGAATGAAATGAATGGTCTCTGTCGCGAGGCCGAAAAAATATGAAAAATGAATGTGAACACCCCGATTTTCAAAAACTTCCCGAGTTTTGCCATTTCTTATCGGTGGTTGTTCTATTATATAAAAGTGCCTGTTACAGTCATTCATTCATTTAAAAATGACGGTATTTAATGCCTAAATTGAATTAATGTTTATAGATTGAATTACAATTTTGAGTGTCTTCTCAGAACGCTATGCGGGCGGGCACCTATATGCAGATATTCGTTTCCCGTCGTTTTTATCATACCAGCCGTGTGATTCTCTAATTATTTTTCGATGAGCTCACCAATGTCAAATACTTTATGAGATATCGCTCTTGTACATAAGGTTGTTTTTCCAACGTTTCCTTATCATCTCGTCATTTGTTTAACAGATGTTGTCAAAGATGCAACGATGTTTGCTCTTAGATAATCACACGGCAAAGATTGTGATTTAATCTTTAATGGAAATAATGTCAAATTTATATGTGTAACCGCGTGGTGGTTGGATGATGAAGTCATCAAAGATAATGTGGGATACTAATGGTAAAAGAGTTTTTAAAATCGGTGCAGTAGTTTCGAAGCCTATCCAATTCAAACAAACAAACCAATTTTTCCTCTGTATAATATTGATGTAGATTAAGAAAGCCGTTTATATATAAAATATAGAAACTATAGCAGTAAGTCTTTGTTGGGCGAAGGAGGTGTAGTTTGGTCAAAGTTGGATGTGGATACTCTTACAATAATCTACATGTTTACCCAGTTAATGTCAAGGAATCATCATATAAACCCACGATTAGTTACATTCTAAATTATTAATCAAAAGGACTTCTTAAAAGTAAGCTAGACCAGCGCCGTGCCATTCTCTAAGAGCAAACATCGTTGCATCTACAACATCCGTGAAACAATTGACGAAATGACAAGAAACGTTGGAAAAACAACCTTCTGTACACGAGCGATATCTCATAAAGTAATTGACATCAGCGAGCTCGTCGACGAGCACATCGACGAATCATTAGAGAATCGCACGGCAGTAAGTAGTCACTTATTTTACGCCTTGCGACTCTGCGCTTTGAGTTATGTATTGTGCTAAGTATGTATTTGACTGAACTTTAGCGACAACTGTTTTCATTTCTCATTTTGGCATTTAGTTAACTGGAACTAACATATAACGTTTTAACTTACCTTACTAATGTGCATCTAAGTTGTTTTTATATAGAAACATTTCAATGTTTGGGCACTACACTTTTTGATACTCGTAGTTGATTCAGAACAAAATCGAGTTTAGCGACTTATTTTTTAATAGTTTTAAGAGGTCCATATTGTTGGTCTACGTTTTTCCTGCTCCCGCCGATTTGTTCAGACCTTCACCTAGTACCACATTTCTAAAATGTGGTACTAGGTGAAGGTCGAATCTCATTCACAAAGAGTTCTCTTCTATACTACTCTGAGTAGTATAGAACTCTTTGTGGATGAGTTCGTCAAAGTATTGCCACTACTGCCTTTACTACGGTAAAGCAGTAATGATCATTGCGAATGAGCCTCTAAAACCAAGTCCCGGATTGCTAAATGCAGTATACTCCACAAGACCTCATCATATAATTCTAGAAGAGATTTCCACTTCAACAATCATGGGTAGGCATGGTACTCAACCCCGTCTTCACATTTAATACGCGTCATTTTTGAAACGATGACAGCCGACTCGGGCTTGACCTTTACGTGAAGCCACATCGTGATTAAATCTACAGCAATGTGGCAGGACACTTATGTGGGTCTAGCACGAAAGTTTGTGTAAGTGTAAAGGTGCAGGTTGGAAGCCGGCTGCATGAAGCCGCAGCAAACGACGTGTCAGCAGCGACACTACTTGTTTCTATGTATTTCTATGAAATACCATTCGTAGTTGGCTACACGAAGCTAGCGACGCGTCGTCGAGCGGTAGACGTCACTGTCGCTCGACCGCAGATCAGTAGTGCCTCCCGCGGGTACCAATCTACCTAGTAAAACAACTGAACAACTTTTAAACTAAACCTTTCGTATCGCTTTTCAAATGGTTGACGCCATCTGCAGTTGCCACCTGCAGTCGGGTTCGAAATCATGACTGCAGCGACATGAAGCAAGGACGTGTCACTGCGACATGACGCGACGACACGTCGTCTGCTGCTGCTACGTGTAGCCGGCTACTAACTTACACCTTAATCCTTAGAATATAGATATATTCTAAGGTATAACGTAATAGTATCGTTGACGTTTATAGTGCCACATTTGTACTAGATATTAGATAGATAAATGATACTTCAAAGTCAAAGTCAAAATTATTTATTTGCTTGGATTTGGAACATGGTAGGTACCTATACAACATACAGAGGCATAAAAGATCTTATAAAGGCTTAATGAATAGATCACATGTCCTTACCTGTTAGGCGTGCAAATTCAATTTCAAAATAGGTAATTGTATGTCATAATATTGGTTATTGTTAAGAATTAGTCATATTTTATAATATTTACACATGCATAATTTAGTATTTATTAATATTACAATTATACTGAATATTTATCAATGGATTTGTCTTTTAAGAAATCGGTAAAACTAAAATAACATTTTTCTGCAAGCAATTTCTTTAATTTACATTTAAACATACCATTGTTTAATCCACTAATAGTTTTTGGTATCATATTGAAAACAATGGGAGCCATACAGGAAACACTATTTTGCATTAAAGTAGTTTTACAAGCTCTCGAGCAGTGTATCATCACGTCTGCTACGAGTGCTTAATTCAGAGATGCGACAAAAAAAGTTTGGATTCGTTTTTATAGGTGTGGATTGTTGTTCCAGGTAAAACATGCTTTTGAATTAAAGGTATGAGAGTATCAGCATCTCTTTTATTGTCCGGGCATACTTCCAATCTTAAGTCTTCAGACCCATCTTCTATTAATCCCAGCACCCAGTGGCCTTCAATGTGACGTCCTTTGTTATATTTCCTTTTTCCAAATTTACTTTCGTCTATTTGCACTATTTTCCCACAGCCTCCAATTTTACCGCTGTAAAGATTTTGTTTTTCCAAATAAAATATCACAACTACTTCTCTGCAGTAATTAAACCAATCGGCTATAGTATTTGGGCTTAAACATTGCTTCCTTTCTTTTTTATAAGGGTCTTCGTGAATTGTTTGGTCGTAGGTCCATCCTTGTGAGTATGCATATATAAGATAGTAAACATGCATTATGTCGATAGCAATATTTTCGAAAAATGTGCCAATTCTGCGAGAGATCTTGGCACCGCTGCCCGATTTAGATTTGCATGATCTTTTTGAGCACACAAATGTACCAAAACTTGTGCATCCGCATGAGTATGACACTTTCATGGATGTCCTGTGGGTTCGACACCGTTTCTCAGTTGGTATGAGACCTTGGTCTTCACTATATTTGATGCATTGGTCTTTAGTGCCCAATTTTCGCACAACGTCAGTTAAATTCCAATGATCAATCACTTCAGTGACGCAAAGTTTTCGTTTGGTTATAAGCTCGTTGTCGTCGTCGTCATTACTCGAAGAAGGTCCGGCGACAGGTTCAACGGGCAGATCAGGAGCCGAAGAAGGTCCGGCTACAGGCTCGACGGGCAGATCAGGAGCCGAAGAAGGTCCGGCAACAGGTTCGACGGGCAGATCAGGAGCCGAAACCGCGTCCGCTTCGGGTATTGTACTGTAATACTCCATTACAGCCAAGTGCAGTCCAGTTTTCAAGCCAAGTTCAAGTCGTAGAGCAATCCAAACAAATCCGGTAAGCAAGCCAAGTTTCAAGTCGTCGCGCAATCGAAGGAAGTCCAGGGAAAAAGCCAAAGTCGTAATAAAAATCGAAAAACAAGAGAGCACACATTCACGAAACTACGAGAGAAACGGAATGAATGGATGACAGTCCATCTGTCAGTAAGACAAAATGGCGCCTTTTTTTTTCTTACGTTTAACGATAACGATACGTTTCGTTTAACTCAGTTTGACAACTTAATTTGACAACTTAATATTGTACCATTTTCTCAACATTGCGTTCCATTTCACTTTTTTTTATCAAATTTTAATTTAATCATAATTAATTTAAACTACGTTTCCGGCAAAAAAAAATTGCTGGAAGGGCTTCAGGTGGACCCCAATGATACCCCTAAACTCGCACCTTCATCAAAATCAGGTACCGGACGGCTATAGCCAACCCTAAAAAAATAGTATAAAGACGTTTAACATGTACACACGGATAGCAAACTTATACGCCTCATTGTTTCAGCTATGGACACCACTAAACATAATCCTGTTCAATCTGGTGTGCTCTGACTTATCTGTGTCAGTCTTCGGGAACCCCTTCACGCTGATCTCTGCGCTGTTCCGCCACTGGATCTTCGGACAAACCATGTGTGTACTCTACGGCTTCTTCATGGCGCTATTAGGTAAGTCCATGCATAAGGATAAGTTCAGTATCTTAGGAAGCTAAGTGACCTTTTTTAGATATAAGACACAAGATGTCTATATTGGAAAAATATTATGTAAGCACTAAAACATTACGTTATAATTTAATACAAAACTGGTATTAGGTTAAACGCTAGCGAAATAAGTACTCGTAGTATAGTTTATATTTTTCATTACTACGTATTTTATTTGATACTACATACTAAGTAATAGCTTAACCAACCGAATTTTCGATTAAAATTTAAATAGCAAAAAGCTAATTAAAAGTTTATACTCTTAATATCAGTATAGCAGCAACCCTGTCAGAACAGTAAACCTAATAATTGACTAGAATCAGCCGTGCGATTCTATAAAGATCCGTCGATGCGCTCGTCGACGAGCTCACCGATTTCAAACACTTTATGAGATATCTGCCTTGTACACAAGGTTGTTTTTCCAACGTTTCTTGTCATCTCCTCATTTGTTTCACGGATGTTGTCAGAACATGTTTGATCTTAGAGAATCGCACGGCAGGATAGTCCAGTCGAATTAGGATAAGGCATGGGCATATTTCTGATAGTTGTAGATTCTTCTAGAATCGTTAGGAAACACAGCTAGAAGTATCTCTCCAGTGTGTCTAGCACCTACGGAACCATGTTAAATTACATTCAAAGAAGTTGGAATAGTTTATTGTATATATGACGTACGGAATGTAAGTTATTGTTTTTTTTGTTTGCGGCTCTTGGAAAATTCTGAATAACGGTGCAAACTTACTATTAGGTATCCTTAAGCATCATAAACGTTCAGTTGCACCAATGTGCAAGCTACGGACCATGTCTTTTTTACCGACTTCAAAAAAAGGAGGGGTTTCTCAAGGCGACGAGTATATTATTAAAATCAGACTACTCTGCAGAAAGTGTTGCGTGATTATACACAAAAAATACACACATCGAAACAGAACATCTCAGAAACATCATGTTTTATTTTAAATGAAGTATCTGTATACTAATTTTCACACATATAAGTTCAAAAACAAAGGACTTACATACAAAGATTTCCACTACTTTTACCCCTTTAGAGTATGAAGGGCTTGAATTTCGAAAAAGCCTTTCGAAGTACAATTCTTTCCACCCAAGACAAAAGCACCCTCCAAATTTCAAGTCTCTCCGACCGCTTAATTAAATTCTTGAATAGTATCATTCAATTTGACATTGTACTAGTGAACTCATTAGTGGAATAGATCCATTCCCAAAATCTTGTGGTTTGTTTTTGCATTATATTGTAGTTGTCTCGCTTTTTCGATCGGTAAAATGTATAAAAGAACGAGAGCAAAATATATGTTCTTGCTCTCAAATCCAAAATCACAACCTGAAACATGAAAAACAAAATTGAATTTCATGTTCAAAGTCGGCCTCTAGAGTTAGTGTATGTGTACAGTGCAGCTGTCAGTGTGCCAAAACAATTGTTTCACATAAATTGAATAAAAACTAATGGAAGTGGAAAAGTTATAAGAAGGTTAGCTAAGTGATATTTATATCATTATAAAATATGAACTTTTGCAATTTCAATATCTATTATAAATAATTTTGTTTAGTCTCGGTCATGATATTTAAATATGCAACGGACGCAACGGCTTTTTTCGTACAACATAACTTATTGCTAGAAATTCAATATGTTATCTTACGAAACATACAAATAGTAAAGGATAATAACGTAAAACATAGTTTATTCTGTTTATTACTTTTTATTTCACGTATAAGTTTTGAACTGTTTGGAAATAATCGGCATTTTTTGATGTGGTTGCAAATATACCGACATCCGCCATTTTAAATTTTGAGTTTGCGAGTGAATGGATTTTGAAATTTCATGAGTGGAAGAGTGCGTTGCTGTGCGTTGTCTGTCAGTTAGTCAGGACTTTGATTCTTATATGTACTTATTGATTGATTGATATTAGACCACACATACCCAGTTTTGTCATGATTGGTTGAAAAATGCTACTTGTACAAGAAGACCAACGAACACCATAACAAATATACGGACAGATCAGATGAAAGTCAATTAGGCCAGTTAAAGCTTTGAGCACAAAGTATTATAAGCGGAAATTTTTCGCAGTACTTCACAACCAATATTTTCTTAATACAATGGAATAAGAGTATGTTCTCATCGCATCATAGACAATTATAAGTAAAAATTAGGAATCACAGATTAGTAGGTACCTAGTAAGTACGTCTTCGCGACTTTTTCAACCGCATTCCTTGATTTCCTTCCTCTCTGGGTGCTCACTCTAGTGCAAAAATTTTTAAAACCTTTATCAATAGCGATATAAGTTTTTAAACTGACATGATCACTAATGCAAGAATTAACTATAGAAACGGGATATTTACCATGTACTGTATTTATTGTGAGCTCTCGATTGTGAGCACAGTTGCATGCGCCATGTTCACGAGTAAACTAAGTTAACATCAGCGGCACGTTTTTATTTTACTTATGTTGGTGAGAAGGATCGTTAAAAAGCCGCCTAAGAACATTAAACAATCAAACGATATGTGCACGTTCCTCAACGCCATTTGATTTGGCCTTGGCATACCTGTATGCCAAGGCGGCTTTACGGAATGCTTTTTGGCATACAGGTATGCCAGGGCAGCTTGACGAGTTAAAGCCTTTTCTCAAATTTACTAGTTAAGGTCGAATAAAAGCTTGGCAGAAAGCTATCATATGACATTATATAGTAACAGAGATACTATTTTGTTGACTAAACAGCGTTTACTCAACTATAATCCTATAGTGCTACAGATAACTTTGATAAGCCTTACTGTTGCATGAAGGCGATCGGAAGATATCTTTACACAATTATCGAGTAAGTGCGATACGAATTCGTTGAGTTCACGTTTATACATGTTACAAAGCCAATAAGGATTAAACGCTAAATAATCTAGAAATTTTATTTTATACGGCTGTTTGAAATAATATTATCTTTTATCCGAGTGTTTTAGATCTAAAGTAGTTGCAAGTAAAGCAACTACTGACAGATGTGAAAACTACACTAGTATATAAGTGATTATATACTAGTGTAGTTTTCACATCTGTCAGCAGCCCCCATGACGGCCTATTTCTTTTTGTCACATAGATATTGATCACTAGAGTATCGCTATGGTTAGCTTGTTTAACCGAACTGTTTATAGCTTATCCGAAAACCGCAAAATCATAATTAACAAGAAACAGGATACAAGCAGACGCTGGCAAACGAGGATAATATAATGTGAAACCAGTAACTTGCTAACTATTGCCATGTCGAAGTAGTTTCTCGTGAACATATTTTACATATTCTCAAGTAACCCAATTATTGAGGAGTTAAACTTTGTAAGTATTTTAACTTTGGATCATATAGAAGGTAGGTATTTTAATGGTGAGCCATATGATAAAATAAAATACAGTAGTAGTGAAACATCTTTTTAAATAGATACAATATAAAAACTATTAACTAATTAATATGTTCGGAAAACTTTATATACGTAATAATGACCTGTTGGCTAACAGGTCATTATTACGTATATAAAGTAGTAAGAGTGGCCAAGACCGAAATTTCTTATAAAAAAACCTTTAAAGATACCTTAACTTTGACGCAACTTGACATGGTTAGGTAATTATTTGTTTTATAGAAAATTTAATGAATGTCTACATATTTCATTTCTAGACAGACCATATATAGATAATGTCACTTGAGTGGCTAACGGCTCGTCCCAATAATCTACCTATCGCCGGTTTACCTTACTAGAGTCTCAGACAAAATAAAAAAGTCTAGACAGAATCTTACGAACAGAGAAGTGAGGCCGGGTGAAACTACGCCTCAGCGTGTCCATACATACTTACATACAAAACCTACAACGAAACTATGCCTTGGCTCGTCAGTCGAACTATCGCGGCGCGTGGAAGCAACACGTAAAGTTTAAATTATCATTTAATTTAAATTTATTATTTATTGATACATTTTTAATAACTATAATATAATTTGAATTCCCATGACAGTACCGAGTCACGCCCATGTAGTTTAGAAAACCGGCCTCACTTCTCTTTTCAAAACATTCTGTCTTTGAGTTAGATATTTGACACTATTTGTATGGAAGTTATGTCAAATTTCTATCGGTAGTAAGGAAAACTGTGGATAGATAGAATATTGGGATCCCCCATAAGACGAATCTAATGATACCGTTAGTAGTGACCCTGTCTTCGAAGCGAGTGTCTCGGCTAATGCAGCTGTTAAATGAAAAGAAATGCATTACACTTATGTATATGGTATATTCTGTATTCGGAATATGGTAGACCCACTGACTTCCTACTACTAGTACTGGCTAATTGGTGCCATGGGTTGCGTAGCAGGGGTGCTTGGTTGAGGCCACCGTCTCCATACTAGTCCCCCAACGGTAAAGTTGCTCTTATTTGATTGCTTTACTTCACTGCGTTCTTTCTATTGACATCATGCTAAGAAGTCATTTAATAAAATACAGTGATTCAAATTAGGACATATATAGACTATAATACAATATACTAGCTCTCCGCAGTTTCAGTCTCGTGGTGATGGATGGTGATGATGCATCAAAATACCTATACATAATCAACCTATAGGTATATAATCAGCCCATTATGTTTCCGCTGGGACGCGATTCTTCCTCTTAGAGAGAGGAGTTGGGCCGCAATTCACCAGTGCGGCTTGGTGTCCATGTAGAAGTTTTTAAGCTGCCCGAAGGCCTTCGACATAGCCTAACGACTGTTGTCCCTTAGGACAAACGGGCAACGATAACGGGCACGTAAAGCTGACGGTTGTTTGTTAACACAAACAACCGTCCAACAGCTTAACGTGCCCGCCGAAGCACGGACGCGCTCAGTTGAATAAGCTTGAATTTGTGAATGTGGCATTATAGCGCACACACTCATCCAACTTCTGACCACAGCAAGCGTTACTTAACTTGTTGATCGGTTAAGATCACCAAGTTAAGCTCCGTTACGAGCGTGACCTGTATAGGAAGACACTTTTCCCAAACAGGGGGAAGTTTGCTGCGGTGGTACTTACCGTCAAGTTATGATAAAATTTGGTACACACATTAGGTACCTGACATTAAAGAGTAATTGCAAATATGAGCATAATTGGTCAAGTGGTTGCCGATATAATAAATATAGTAAAGTTGTGAAGATTAAAAACTAGACGATTTTGTTTTGACGATTCTCGTAGCCAAGACTGCGAAAATTGCTCGCGAGGTATACTGTTCGGAGCACTACTAGTAATTAGTTCATTAATATACGGCTATTTTCTAGGCTGTAACGATAAGAATGTAGATATAGTACCTAAATATCATTTATATAATCTCATTCGGTAATATTCTAATTATGAAATGAAATACAGACTTTTATGGGCAAATTTTATTTACATACTTCTTTAAGAAAATTGAAAAAATAAATTAAAGCATTATTCTCCTAACAAAACAATGCTTTAAAACATTTTTTTAGCTATTAAAGTACAATGTGTCCCGACCAAGGAGGTTTCAATTCAATTTAAGTACTTACACATTATCTGTGGTGAGCGCGCTGCGCGCGCAACGCGCTGTTTCCGAGCCAATAGACCAATAACAGACTTTTTCCACTGATATTGGTAAAATTGTGGTTACGCCGCACAAGCCTTACAAACAAGAAGAAGATGAAGACTTTCCGTTTTGGCGCTATTTCGTACATACGAATTTGAGTAATATTTTGTTGGATAAAACTTTAGTAGCAAAAATGTCATGAGATTAAATAAAGTAGTGTATGCAACTGCATATAATTAGGTATTAAAACACTCGTGTAATCTTATTTTGAAACCCGCCTCCGGCTCGTTTCAAAAAACTACACTCATGTTTTAATACCCTCTATTATATGACAGTTGCATAAACTACTTTTTTGTATACAAAAGCTATGCCAGATAATGGTCGGAATACCCATTGATTTATTTTATATCCGTTATTCAAGTGCAAATTTTCTGTTATTTTCTGTCTGCGCAGATCGTTAGGTTCGTTAGATAGATAGACTCTATGTCAGATATGAATTACCGTACCCTCCACGATGTGGCGGTAATGGCGGTGGCAATTGTATTTCAGGGCAAAACGGACGAAAGGACACTTTAATGATGATAGACGACTGTGTCTGTGCCTTAATGCCATGTGCGATAACGGTGAATTTTATGCAAGAATGGTCCTTATCTCTAACAGAGGAATGATGTCGTCATTATAAACCCAATCTATATTACGAGTAAAGAACAGGAAAGTCTTTTGAGGATCACGATTCAGGCTAAGCTGCTGCACGTGTCATTTTGAACCCATATTCCTTGAATACTCTGTGAACAATAAAACTAATTTTATGTTATTCTAACCCTAAATTGGTCAATTGAGTCTCAAATTTAATATGGAAAATATAACAAAAAACATTTTTTTAAACGCAACGTCACGAAACTTGAAAAATACAGAGCAAAACCGACACTTAAAGGTTTTTAAATTTGGCATGTTGGAACATTATTACTTTAAGCTATTTAGCTTAATAACTTTGCGAAGAAAACTATAAATATTTTTTAAAACGGTACGAGTATTCCTATACACTATTAATGCGAGGTTTTAATGCCTTTTTATTGTCAAAAAAGAATACTTCCCTGAGGTGATTAAGTAAAGTTGTGGTACCTGTAGTGATTTAGGAAACAGACGCGCAATAGATTTATACCTAACACTTCCCAAGTAACATTTTTGGTTTTAGAAAGGTTTTGAAAAGGTTCTAGAACATTTCTATGGAAATCTCCTCGTAAGTCTTAATAGGCTCAACCTCCTGTGCAAAAAGGGCCCACGTTTTAGAACCTTTCTGAGAGCTACAGCAAAAGTTAAATCTAGAACCTTTTGAACTACTTACACCAAACCCAAATATGTCCTTCACAACATTAATTTAACGTTAAGATAACCTTGGAAGCAGCTTCTAAGCTCTAAATTTGTCTTGGAAGTAACTCTATGACAACTGAAAATATTTAAATGGACTTAATTTTTCCTTTCCAGGACTCTGAGGGTTTTAATATTTTTCTGTGTCAGATACTGATCCTGGATTTAAATACTTATTTATAATGGCGCCATTCCCTGACATTATAACAAATTTCAAAATGGCTACTAATTATGGTGGTATTTATAAAAATAATAATTAGTTTACTGATGTCAGACAAAATTAAAACTGGTGCGACTGGCACTTTAATCTGGCAATAGTGCTATTTGCGAGACGGGCCTTTAGCAATTCACTTTTTTAAAGATATTTTTCTGAAATAATATTTATAAAATTATAAAATTTGGTGGTTGATTGTAAATAGCATTAAAAATTAAACTTCTAATTATATCAATAACATATATCGTAAATCACATAACACAACTTACTTAATTTTGTCATGGTTGAATTAAAATATTGCTTTTTGTTTCGTTATTTTTTTTATTCCAGCTAGTGTATTATATATATATATATATATAATATATATATATTATATACAATAGCTGCTCTCCGCGGTTTCACCCACGCGGTGATGAATGAGGCTGATGATAAGTCAAGTATAGAGTATGTTACTCAGGCATAATATAGCTTTCTACTAATGTGAGATTGTTTTAACTGTTTATTTAGTATTCGCGTTTATCCGTTACAAACAAACTATTAAATCTTTCCTCTTTATTATTAGGGTAGATAAGAATTAACACCAAGGTACGAATAATGTTGCCTAGTTTGTACCGGCGTAAATATTGCATATTTTAACACGGAAATGTGGTTATTTTGACATAACTGTAATAGTTAGACATATGGTACCTCATACTTTTTTAGATGTTGATGTCCTATAAAACTGCCATACATCACTTTGTCCTATATAAACTAATATTATAAAGAGAAAAGATTTGTATTTTTGTATGTAACGAATAAACTTAAAAACTACTGGACAGAATTCAAAAAATATTTTGTCTTTAGAAAGCTACATTATCACCGAGCAACTTAAGCTATATAATGTTTAAAAAAAGTTAGGAATCCGACTGCAAACTATGATAATGTAACCCAAGGTGTGAAAAATATACAAAAAAACATCTTTATATCGCGTACGCTGCAAAAACTATTGAAAATAAATAAATAAAAATTATAAAAAATTGAGCAAAGTGATGTACTACAATATTATAAAGGACATTGTAACGGAACAGGCTCTGAATGAGGATTCCGTCACGATTCACAAATATAAAGATGTTAAAGTATCTTGGTATGAACAAATATTGATGAAATTTAGGCAATTAAAAGTAGAAGAAAGCGTTAATGTGTGATATTGAGATTTAAATGTTAGGTCGGGTTTTTCTTATAGCAAGACAATATTTACTGAAAATGATAAGCAGCATAGAATATTTAAGCTATCAAGATATTCGATGTAGTAAACATTTAAGTCGATTGATCAAACAGAACTGATAAGTTACTTCATGGAAAAGGAAATGTTGAGTAACCCTTTAAATACATAAAAGTTACAAGCAAAATTAATAAAATTACCATGAAAATAAGCACCATTGATATTTTTAGCCATACAAAGGTAATGTGAGGAACATATTTTTGTTACGCGTCCTTGTATTTGAGTTTGCTTCGTCAAAATGAACCCTAAAACAAATGAGTTCTGACGCCGGTCTGACGCCGATAGAAAGGGCATTGATTGGATCTACGTGCTTCTGATCGGCGTCATTCGAAATTCAAAATATGTGTTGTCATGAGCGGATTTTGATGAGAATTTGAAATTAGAACAGGGATGCGCTGGAAGGCAGAGATTGGCAGAGGTGGATCTGAAGCCGTTTTGACGCCGATAGAAAGGGCATTGATAGGATACCTATCGGCCTCAAATTGGCGTCACTGTCAAGTTTGAGGAAGTATAAAAGCAGTAGAAAGACCGAGAAAATGCTTATTAAATTCCCGAACTTCCGTAAGGTAATATATTCTGCTTATTACATTATACACAGGTTCCGGACGTGGGTTGGATACCTCACGGTGACAACTAAGATCCACCTCGATAGGGAACGCCCAATCCTTAGAGTTGGACACTTTTGGGAGCGAGCCAACAATCGCTTTAATCTATTGCAATGGGTACGATTAACTGCTCCTCACTTCGATTGGAAAGAATAATCCAGTGGAAGTGTCTTCTATGTATTAAATGTATTTATTTCCTCGCATACTAGAACGTCGCTCTGCAGCCTTCCATAGCTTCGGCTATAGCGGTATAGTCGCGCGACTATTTCCGTGCGTGAAGTTGGACACCCTAGGGGCCATTCTCGGCTTGGCACCGAACTTTAGAGGCTAGTTAGGAATCAAACTTGAGCCATCCTATCAGGGGGATGAAAGCTCATGCGCAATTAACTTTGGGAGGGGTTGCTGGGGATTTACACACACTTTAGCAGACTAGGAATTTATTTAGGACCGAAGTAGGTCTAGTAAATAGTATTTTGCTTACCGGGTTATATAGGGTGTTTGGTAGAGGGACCGACAAACCAAATGAGCGTGTTCGGAGGACCACTTGGAGAATACAAGTTGGCCAAAAAAAATCCCCGTTAACAAATGTTATGGTGGTAAATAGGTACAATATTGACGAAAACGAGAAAATTCACAAAAAAAAGTTAAAAAAAATTGGGGAGTCGGGGATTTATTTTTGGCCAACTTGTATTCTCCAAGTGAGTCCCCGAACACGCTCATTTGGTTTGTCGGTCCCTCTACCAAACACACTGTATATTAACTTCGTGATGGTTCAATCGGGAGCAAATAAGTAAATTCACGCGCTAGTAGTATCTACCACTAGGGTTCAATAATGACTTCGTCATATTAATACAATCTATTAGTATGCTAGACTTAGAAACTAAAGACTAACTATGAAATAAAATTGTCAAAACAAATGAATTTTTAATCAGTATAAAGTAAGGAATACAGAAATATTTGCCTGCAAAGGAATATAGAAATATAAGTTCAAATGGAATGTAATGTATTTGTTGCAATAATATATTATATATTTGCTCATGAATCGAGTTTGGGCTAGATTGTCTATTCTGATCCTAGCATGAGAATGCGGTAATAAAGTATAGCAATTTAATTATTTGCTGAAAGAATCAAATGTAATATTTAGAATCAAATGATAGTTCGTAATGATAAATAATAATATTAAGAAGAGATAAATAAGATTATAATCGCTTATAGACGCAAACTCTACATTTGGAAAACTACCAAACGGACTTAGTAAGGCCTTACTAATTTTAGGGTAAATAGAAGAGGGTATTGGCATGACGGAGAACATTTGTGTCACAGTAAAGAGCTCTTAATCCAGCATTACAAGTTGTAAACCTTGAACATGCCAAGAATCCTACTTTCTAAATCATAATAAATCTAGAATTCTAGAAAATCAAATCTAAAGAATCAAAGTAATTACTTACATTATGAAAATTAATGAAATATATTATATCTTTAAATTATAGAGATATCAATAATTTACTCGGCAAAATAAAGCTAACTATTATAATAATCATCATAATCAATATATGCCTGCTAGTATTGAGCTAACCAATACAACAAAGATTCTGCTAATACTTAAGTATTTAAAATAATTGCTTTTCCTACAATGGTTCTATAGATGACATGTCATGTAAAACACTAGTAATCTAAGTATAGCAATCTCGTATAAAAAGGAGATTTATGTATGTGGTAAGTCTTATCAAACTTGGTCAAGCAATGCAGCACCTTGAGAATTCTTGTAACCCACAAACAAGGGTCTAGAGATTTCTCTAAGTCACTGATATTATTTCCCATAATATTGCTTTCAGTAAACAAGTAAATGATTAAACTTGAACAATTGAACTATTCAGGGAATAGTGGCAGATAATATTTATCTAAAGGAATTGGATAATCAGCGTAGTAGCTACTGATCACAAAAGATTTCTAAAGCACATAAAAAGTGAGTTTTTACTTTAATTTCATATTTATTTCCTAGCAGTTTTCAAAAGCGATACAAATAGTACCTATTATAGAGACACTTAGTCTGCAAGAGATTATATCAATCTTATATATCTTATATAAAGAAAGCAAGATATATAATTAACAGGTTTATAACTGTTATTAATAATAACGAATATCATGCGAATATCTGATATTATCTAATGGAGTTGTTTATATATTATTTCAGTAACCACAACTGATTTATCAGATATAACAGGTAGTTTTGCAAGCTAATAATTATAACCTACTATTTCTATGTTCTATGGTCGAATAACATAGACCTTTAATTCAGAAACTTATATTGATGATTAATATCTTCCACGATTAGAAGTCAAAGCAAGTATATAAGCTAGAAATCTAGGATCAGCTCAGTCAGTCAGTCTGTAGGAACCAAGTATTTGCAATCTAGTATGTTCATCGCAATTTATCGTTATCAGTTATAGTAATATATATAATATGTTATACTTATAGTTAGCAGTTCAGTTATTGTAATGTAGTAGTAGGTTATCCATCGTAATATCAGAATACTTAGGCATTGCTTTTGGTTTCTCTAGGCATCTATAGTTCTGAATAGTTTTCTCTGTTTCAATTCTTTCCGAAAAGAGCAAGGTTACAGCAGCGGTGCGCAGTGTTAGGGTCCTCCTAGACTAGACGATCATTGGCCAAAACTTTTTATTATAGGATAAAAATATAAAAATAGGGGGGGGTGGTTACAACATCTGTATACAAAAATGTCTACAAATATGGATTTGTAGACATTTGTAGTTATTGCCATAGCTGTAATAGTTAGACGTATGGACGTGTAACTATTACAGCTATGGCAATAACTACTTTCTCATGTTAAAATATGCAATAGTAACAGAACATAAGATGAGGGTTCATCTCATTTACTGTTCTGTCCATCATGACACACTCTGTGGTTGAAATTGAAGCGGTTTAAGGAGGTCGTGCATCTTCAACGGTGTCAATGATCTGTAAAGATGGTCAAAAATGAACAGCCGATTAGCGTATTTTAGTCCATAAGACGCCATATCAAGATTACCTTTCCTTATTATTACTAACTAGCTGCTCTCTGCGGTTTCACCCGCGCTATTATGAATGATGATGATGATGATGATGAATCTTATATAGCCCAATATGTTACTCAAGATGAATGTAGCTTTCCAATGGTGAAAGGATTTTTGAAATCGGTCCAGTACTTTTTGAGCCAATTCGTTACAAACATACTTACAAATCTTTCCTCTTTTTAATATTATAGTATAGTATAGACTAGGTACCGATAGAATAATTATTCGTACCTATTTTCACAAAATTCCCGCCCCGTTCTTTTGACATCACCTGTGTCAGTTCATCTTGAAAAGCAATCGTGATGCTTTTGTGATGCTTTTAAGTCGCAAAGGCGACATATTTTTGAGGATGCCTTTATAATATAATATTAAAAATATTCTTGAAGGACTTTACTACCTAGACAGCTCTAATACAACCTAAAGATATAGGGTAGGATTTAGAAAATACTTATAAGCAATTTCAAAATTCCATAACTTTATGGTTATCTCAAAGTTAAAAATTAAACCTTTAGGCATAATGCTAGCCTTTCCAGAACTTAATCAGGAATCTACGACAACTAAAAGGTCCTATGACTAAATGCTTTTGCAACACAAGTCAAAATAACGTTAATTTAAACTCTTGTCAGCGGCTCTAAGGTTGTTATAATAAACAACCAGTTTGTTTAGTTCAGGACTTATTAATCTTCCTCAAGTACATATGACCAGATAGTAAACCATTAACTTTTTAGTACCTTTACAAAACTAAAGGTATTTTTACAATCTATGCCCGAATAAAATGTTAATTGATTGTGTTAGTTCTCATAATTAATTAACTAGAAAAGGGTATTCATAGTATTTTTACTTTCAACAATATAATAACGAATCTCAACCATGGCTATTGCCATGGTTGACTAATACTTCTTTGGGGTTTTTTTGTATTTTCGGGAGGAGGAAATCCTTTGTGGATACCGAAGAACAGCAGTATCTCTGAGGTTATGTCCGAGTCCACCGGCGGGGATGTGAGTGCCAGCGTGTACGGACTAAAACCTCCTCCTTCTTTCCTATACACTACAGACACTAGGTCCGTACGCTTAGAATATTAAACCTATTTTTTTCTTACTGAACCACAAGTATCTAATGAGAGTTGTTGACTAAGTGTGAGTCCAGTAATATTTTTTTTCTTCTTAGTTTAACTATTACATTAATTTACAAAGTAACACAGTTCACTAATACGAGTATTATTCTGTTTAAAGTTTGTCTCATTTTTGTTGTAAATTAAGTGGCTCTTAAGAAAATGAAGCGAATACACGCGGTATTCCGGCCATACTAGGTACGAGTATAAGGAAAGGATGCTTTTTGTACTACATAATAATCTGTACATTCATGAATTCTAAAGTAGGTGTAATGTGCCTTTGAGATAACAAGGTTCTGATGCAAATTGTATGTGATAATGTATCACTACTGTGCTTGAAGTAACTGCGTTACTTAAAATTTTGATACGTGTTTTTATATAAATTCCATTCTGATATCATAGGTAGGTAGTTCATTATGGATGGATCAAAGTTGGTTATGGATTCCAGCCGTGCGATTCTGTAATGATTCGTCGATGCGCTCGTCGACGAGTTCACCAATGTCAAATACTTTGAGATATCGCCCTTGTATACAAGGTTGTTTATCCAACGTTTCTTGTCATCTCGTCATTTGTTTCACGGATGTTGTCAAAGATGCAACGATGTTTGCTCTTCGAGAATCGCACGGCTGCACATCTATCCTTTTCAGAATAAGCTATCCGTTTACCAAAACACCCGATCCCCACAACATCAGTTTCAAAATAACTGAAATAACCTACTGAAGCCTACCTGAAGAGATGACAAGAAACGTTGGAGAAACGTTGAGCTTGTCGACGAATGCAACGATGAATCATTAGTGAATCGCACGGTTGTTTATTATAAATTTACCATTATACTAAAATACCCAATTCTCGTTGGATCGATATGCCAAAATATCACTTCATCGTAACACCCGTATGCCCAAAAGACTCGTTCTCATAGAATCCGTATATCAAAACATTTAAAATTACTTTACATTCCAGAAGGTCACCTTTCATAAACATACAAATATTAGTTATGATTTCGTACACGTGGCCGTGAAAGAGACGTGGAAAACATCGTTGACAACAAAGTAATACTAATAGTTATAACATAAAAATGAGTATGATATGAGGTATGATTTAAAATTTGGATTGTTTCAGCTTTTTTCGTGGCGTTTAGTTTATTAACTATCTAATCTAATCTATCTAATATTAGAATATTTTCATAAATTATGTTACTTACCAAAATAAGTGATTTAAACACAGTTATGTTATATATGATGCATTTGTTCAAAGATTTATATCTGGATAACTACCTATGGAAATTTTTACAGCTTCTTAGAAGCTGTAAAAATGTGAGTCAAGAATAGTTGTTACTAATTTAAAAACATCAGAATGCAGAAGACTTACCATCCATCGGTATTTATCCAGATATAAATCTTTGAACAAATGCATCATATATAACATAACTGTGTTTAAATCACTTATTCTTCGTCTAGATTTCTATATTATACGTCTAGATTTTGGCCAATGTTAGTTAGCGTGAATTTATCTCTCATGCTGCGTGCATAAATAGGGTGTAAGTGTGAGGGTTACTGAACAAATATTGTTAACACACTCGACTTCACCATCATCATCTCAGCCGTAAAACCTCTACTGCCGAACATATGCCCCCTCCCATGTATTACCAAAAGGACCGGATATATACGACCTGCACTCAACGTCATCCTGTGAACTTTATCTGGTCGTCTTACCCTGTCAGTGTACGACCAACGGTACCGGCCCTGGGTCTCCACTCAAGAACTTTTCGGCCCCAACGGTCATCAGTTCTGCGTGTTATGTGCCCTGCTCACTGCCACTTCATCTGGCTTACCTTCTGGGCTATGTTGGTAATTTTAGTTCGTCTACATGTCTCATTTCTGATTCATTCGATTAATTAGAGAAACTCGAGCATAGCTCTGTCCATAGTTCGTTGAGCGGCTTTGAGCTTGCTTTTGAGGCTTATAGTTATCACGGTTCAATGCCATATGTTACCACTGGTAACACACATTGATCAATTACTTAGATGTAAATACCAGTAGATACGGGATGCACGTGAATATAAGACATGCTTTTAAATTCGCCACTGCACTACCAGCTGGTGGTGCAGTGAATAAAAATTCCCAGTGGTGCGATTTGGTAGTACAGCGGGGAATGACTGGACCACACAGATATTAGTGATCTGTTAAGAACTTGTTTTCATAACCGACCACCTAAGTGGACAGCTGGTGGTTTGTTGAGTACAAGTTTTCCTAACCGATCACACAGGTAGTTCGGTAGGAATAAACCAGTAATGATGTGGTTGAAGGTGGAATCACTCTAGACCTAAAATAGCGGACAGCTGCCGGTACACTGTGAGATACTTAGCGACAACTACTAACACGAGCGCAGCTAGCCAGGTAGATGTCAGAAGTGCCCTATAGATATCAACACGAAACTTCAGCAAAAGTGGAGCACAAAATGAAGATTGATCTCGTATCCGACTAATCAACGGACGACCCTTGTTATCCTTGGGCTATTTCATAAAACAGTAACATAACATTATAAGTAATATATATATATTTCTAGTAATTATATATATATATATATATATATATATATATATATATATATATATTTAAAAATGAACCCCTATTTCTCCTGGCCACGCTCTAACTTGAGAACGCATGGAACAATCTCACTAATGATTTTTTTGTTGTGCTAATAATTGTCAGAAGAAGATTTGTACGAAAGAAAAAAGATGGGACGTTATAGCGAGGCCGAAGGGCGACCCTACTAGGTACGATCGAAGTCGCGGGCAGTCGCTTGTAAGTAATAACATTGAAAAGGTCGAGCATTGCGTTTTACTCGGGTATAGTAGTACACAGTACAGTAGTCCGAAAGCAGGGAAGAAATCATTAGTACAAATCATATTTATGTCTAGTTAATAATATGACCTAGTTTTCACTTTCAATTATGCGTTATATTTTGCTGACAATCTAGGTGTGGCTTTTGTTCTAGTATCAAAGTAAAGCCAGAAGGAATGAACCTAAGTTTATCGGTTTTACCTAGCACTAGAGCTAGGGTAGTGTTAGGTAAAACCGGTAAACCTATTCGGTAAATATATAATTATAACGGTATTCGTTACTTTGAAACTAGAATAAAAGTAATACCTGGATTGTCAGCAAATGAGTAAAGCTCTATGGGTACAATGTATTATATGATTTTTAAAGCACTAACCTTGCTTAGCGGGGCTAAACTTTGCAATTTTGTATAGAAAAGTTACAAATAAGAATCCGTGCCTGACGTAACGATCGCTAGGCCGCCGAGGCATTCCATCCGAGTGTAGAACTCATCTCTCTAGGTGGTTTTCACCTTCACGGGGACGGTACTAGGGCGAGTGTGATATGTATATGAGTATAGTCTAAAAATAATTTAATTTAATTTGAATTTGACGATTACCCGTGTACACATAGATTTGTTATCATTCTAATGTTTTTGATTGCCTGAAACACTCCTGTTTAATAAAACCAAAATAACATATTCAAATCGCTCAAACCGTTATTGAGTTCTAGCGAGACTACCAACCGCGTAAGTAAAATCATAAATATAATATTAAAATGTATTTACAATACGAATGTTGCAGTCAAGTTATTACTATCCTTCTGATGTTTGCAAAACATGTGGTTTTTAACTAACCTCCAAATAAAGGAGTAGGTTCACAAGTCGACGCGTATATTTTTCTATTTTTTATGTATGATCGCATATTTTATTACAGAGTAGTCCGATTTTGTTTATATTTTTTATATCAATAAATATAGTGTTTTTATATATCACACTATAATAGTATAACGGCGAAAGTTTTTAAGGAAAGTTACGAAAGTTTGTTACTTCTTTACGTTCAAAAGGTTAGTTATACCAGTTTTGATGAAGTTTTTATAAACATCGCCAATCAAAACACCATGAGGAATATTCGCTATAGCCGTAGGCGTACTGCGCAGTGTTTATCCAAATTATTAAAGTGTTCATTGTTTATTAAGGATCGTTCTATCAATGTTTATGTATAATTAACCGTATTAAATTTTACGGTGTTTTTATTTAAATTTATTTTAGCGCACATCAAATAGGTACTTGAATTAGATAATGTTACAAATGTTTATAAAATAGCATTGTTTAATTTTTTGGATCGCGTATTGCGGCAATAGGTTTAATTTTGTACCTACGTAATTTTTTTGTGTATTTTGGGGTCAAACAATGTAAAAATTTATTATCGCATACATACTTTTACTCTATGCCAATAATTTATAAGAAAAACGCGTAACACCGGGTGTAACAACTCGTGCTTGTACCTACCGTATCCTAATTATATAACCAAAATAAGTAAGATTATTGTATACGTATAACCAATTAATGCAAACCAGCCGTGCGATTCTGTAATAGCAAACATCGTTGCATCTTTGACAACATCCGTGAAACAACTGACGGGATGACAAGAAACGTTGGAAAAACAACCTTATGTACAAGGGCGATATCTCAAAGTATTTGACATCGGTGAGAATCATTAGAGAATCGCACGGCATGTCATTTGATCATATTTTTCATAATTATCCGTCTAGTTCAGACGTCATCTACATCTTGTAAGTAAACGCATATTCATGTGTTCGTATATTCTGTAAATTGGCAGTTTATACAGTTTAATATTTAGCGCGCACCATTTCATTTTAAGATATTATCAAGTTTTTAGTATCCAAAAATGAAAAAGTGCGCGCTAAGTATTTATTCAGCTTAAGCTATGGAAAGACATAGTCGCGAGGTTTACAGCTCAAATACCTACTAGTAATTTTCTAATAAACTGTGTAAGCTGCCAATTGACAGAATATACCAAATTTAAAATGAAAGAATAAAATGAAAAAACTTGACAAGTGTTTATTATCCTAAAATGAGACGGAAAAACAGTTAACCTAATAGAAAATTTTAAAAAAATATATATAAAAAATTCTATATAATTAATAACCTGCTCATAAAACGTTACTAGAATCCGTAAAGAAATGCGACCTGCCGTGCGATTCTGTAATGATTCGTCGACGAGCTCACGATGTCAAATACTTTATGAGATATCACCCTTGTACATAAGGTTGCTTTTCCAACGTTTCTTGTCACCTCTTCATTTGTTTCACGGATGTTGTCAAGTATGCAACGATGTTTGATTTTAGAGAATCGCACGGCTGTAGAGGAGAACAGCCGGGTGTCCGGACATCTGAACATACGAAAGAAAATTGCATAGATAGTACTTTCCATACTAAAAGTAAATACTCTTTCTTACCTTTTAACGTTGTCCGATTTCAGTGATATTTTTTTCATGTAATCATTACATTGTTAACGGTTTTTTGATGTTCTAAAAAAGAAAATGTATAGTACTTTGAAATACTGAAAAATACAAAACGTATGGGCATAGTAAACAATGTGATCATTACATGAAAAAAATATCACTGAAAAGAAAAAAGTTTTTTCTTTTAGTGTGGAAAGTACTAGCAATGCAATCCTCTTAAGCTAATTGCAGATGCTTCGCTCGTGCTTCACACTCACTCGGTAAATAATTGCCATAAAACGATCCCAACTGTAAAAAAATATACAATAAACATTTACCGCGAATCTTGTAAATAAACGTCCTTTAATAGTCACTTGAACGGCCACACTCCTGTTATTTTTGCGTGTACCGCAGCGGTCTTCAAGTAAACTTTATATTGTAGCTTTAATTTTATTTGTATGTGTATGACTTTTCTAATAATTTTATTTCTGGACGATGTCGCTCAGCAACAAAGCATTGAATAATTATTAGATTATTCACTATTATTTAACGGAAACTGTGTATCTTACTACTCTGGGAAACTACTGGATATTAATTAAAAATAAAGAAATCAGTTGCCACTACGGTTTATTTAAAAAAACTTGATAATGTAGCAGCACTATTTCTGTGTAACAAATATACACAATCTGACAAACAATGTCAGGTACATTGTTTGTCAGATTGTGTATATTTGTTGTGTTAATAGTTTCTCGAAACGATTAAATGGATTTGGATAATTTTTTGAATAGAGTAACCCAGGCCTCGCCAGAAAGCGCTCGTAGCGGAGCTTGACTTGGTGATCTTAACCGATCAACAAGTTAAGCAACGCTTGCTGCAGTCTGGCCTTGGATGAGTGACCGCTAGTGGTATTATTCAACTGAGCGCTTCCGTGCTTCGGAGGGCACGTTAAGCCGTCGGTCCCGGTTGTTTGTCTTAAGACAACAGTCGTTAGGCTATGTCGAAGGCCTTCGGGCGGCCTGAAAACTTCGACATGGGTTGGCCACTAACCTATCCACCAAGCCGCACTGGGCCCGTGTCCCAACAGTGGGAACAAAATGGGCTGATTATGATTATGAACCCGGGCCAATCACATAGGAGTAGGTTACTTTTCAACCGACTTCCAAAAATATGGAGGTTTTCAATTAGCCAACTTTATTGTGTTGTTACGTTTTATCTTATTTCTACTACTAATTTTACTTTTAAAAAACAAAAATTGCCGCAGAACTACTAGTAGGTACTCTTGACCCCTGCTACTGTATTATTTGAGGTATCACAATCGACTTCACTCATGTACTTAGCCAACGTTATACAATACAACCGTTCAGTACAACACTCGACGAGACTCACTCTCGTTCTAGCGTTCAGCGACTCAATATCTTCTGAGGATGCTTCGTGTAGAGGCGAAACCACATAAAACTATATCTACTCTCATGAGGCGAAACACGTATCGAAGAGTTTTGGGCGGGCGTGTTGCTTATGCTGTATACTTCCTGCATCCTTCTATTTACAACCGTCTTCCGGATGCTACGAGTGTAAAAAGGGATGCAACTTCCACCATGGTATTTAAATTAAGACTGAGAAAATGGCTTTTAGAACACGCGTTCTACTCTGTAGACGAATTTTACAATTTACCAATTATATAATTATAGTTTGTTTTGACCTACGTATCGTTGATCTATGTAATATGGTTTTTTATATTATATTATTGTTATAATTAAAATATAATTAATACAAAATTAATTATGAAAATCAATTAGATTAATATAAAAATCTAATTGATTTTCATAATTTATTTTGTATTAATTTCTATTAACCCTTCAAGAGTCGTTATATTATAACAATGAAATTTCTATTGTGTCTGGCCGCATGATGACCAATGATCTTTGATGTATTATATGACAGGTTTCAACTACTTAATAATGAATTTACTTAATATAAATTCTAATTCATGATGTAGGTACGATTTGTATCGATTTCTATTATTATATTGACTTGTAACTTGGCGTTATCAATAAATGATTGATTGATTGATTGATCCATTTTATGCGGAAGAGAGGGTAGTGCACATCTCTCTCTAACATCTCTAACATTATATTGCCCAGCGGCAGTGTCACTAAATATGATCTGTTTAATACCATTTTAGTAGAGAATACCGCAAAGTACCGCAAGAATCAATAAACTATCTTCATCCTGAATATCTACAAGAAACCAAGCAGGAAGCACTGCTGTTTCGCGTTTACACAATCACGATCGTGAGTCGAATTTGCTAACATAATGTTTACTATCTGTTCCGCTTTCTGAATAATTAAATAACATCAACATGAACAGTGTAAAATCATGGCAAAGTGTTTACGCTCGCGACAGGAACAGAAGGAAGTGATGCATTAACCAAATTCAATTAGAGTCGACTTATACACAGATTGATGGTGATGAATTGTTATGATGTCGATATAAATGTGCTTTTTTTAAAGCAGTTTATCTCATAAGCAGCGATTTAATTTAAAATTACAAAAAATAATATGTCATCTCTAAGACTTACACTTACTTAGACACACATTAACGGAATTAAAAAATAATTCAGCACGTACCACTTAATTTTACATTTAATAAAGTGTTTCTCTTTGTTCACTACATGAAATACATATCATAACATAGCAATTTTTAAAACACATATATTGACGGATTTTTTTATGAGAACACATTATTTTTTTATCGTATTTTGTACGTTTTTACGAGCAAATTGAACGTAACCAAGCGCTGCCGTGTGATTCTCTAATTATTCATGAGATATCACACTTGTACATAAAGTTGTTTTTCCAACGTTTCTTGTCATATTGGCATTCGTTTCACGGATGTTGTCAAAGATGCAACAATGTTTGCCTTGGAGAATCGTACGGCAGAGCTGACAGCGCCTTAGGATAAAGGCTTATGTCTCACATCCGTAGTTCTTGAAAACTAGAAATTTCATATTAGAAATTGTGTAACTAGTTCGCACACGATTCTCGTGATATTGACTCGATTACGATAAGACGACATTATTTTATGTCAAAACCGACTATCCTTACGTAACTAGCCGACGTTATCCAATACTGCATAATTAATTTTAAAAACTCATCTATGGCAAAATATTTGTTTTAAATAATTTTTTGACTCTAGAACATTTATAAACATTTTATTGTTATAATATTTATACAAACAAAACACATAAAGGCACATGGCCCCGTATCAGGATCTTTATAGGATGTTATGCTCCAATTCCTAGTCACGTGACTAGGCGTGGATTAAGCGGACGAGGAAAGTAAGATATCACATGTACAATGAGTCTGCTTTTATTACGTTACACTGATATTTATTATTACAGCACATAGTATTTAGTGATCAACTTGAATTAACTTGGGGACAAAAAAATTTACTTAGTAGCAAACGCTGCCACGACCAAACGCCAAGTGAGCTCCTCCGAGCCTCCGAACAGTGCACGCCACCAGAGTTATACCAGAGATGGCGCCACTTTGCACCTCTAGTCCACCAAAACTAAACTAGGTGGCGCTTAACTAAATAATAACATCGGTTAAAGCTATGTGCCGACATGCACAAAAAGCACAATCTTTTATATAAACTTAAAGAAGTCTTCGACAAAGAGCAGGCATATACGGATGTGACTGATACTATTCCCCATTATGATCAATTATAATCCCACACTAACCATAAACTAGAATTAATAAAAACATTCATTGTTTGTTTCGCAAACTACAAAACAATGAGCTCAGCTTTGCTTATATTTAGATATATCGGATCGTATACTTTTTGTAGACATTGATATCCCCTATAAAACTATAGTCATCACTTTGCTCTATTGTCAGTAGTTTCCGCAGTGTGCGCTATATAAGGACATTACCATTATGTATACATACATAACTGTAATAGTAAGACATATGGTACCACGGACTTTATTGTAGATATTGATGTTTTCTATATAAAGATGCGATACATCACTTTTCTCTATTATCAATTGTTTCTGCGGCGTACGCGATGTAAGAATGTGGATGTTTTTTCGTATAAAAATACACCTTGGGTTACATTATAGAAGTTTTCATACGGATCCCTAACTTATTTGAAAATATTATATACCCTATGTTACTCAGTGATAATGTAGCTATCTAACGGCAAAATAAACTTTGAAATCGGTTTAGTAGTTGTTAAGTTTATTCGTTATATACTCGTACAAAAAAAAACTTTCCTCTTTATAATATTAGTATTTATATAGATGGATCACATCAAACATCAACCGTCAATATACGAATGTTGTTTGTTTCTTAAACATCAACGAAGGGAATAAAACGTTATTTGGAAGTCGAGCATCGACACCGTGAGGAAATATTTCCTCACATTACGGAATGGCGTCAATCTCCATTTCAAATGATTTCATCTGAAAAACAAAACAGGAGTAGCTCGAGTATTTTTGATTTTTTGTGATTATCATGACATATTTTTTGCTAAGGCATTGTTGGATTGTCTTACTAATTATCATTCATCAAATTTCAATATCGGACTTAGACTCCGTACTAATTAAACTTGTTCAAATGAAACACAAAAATTCAATGGACTTCAATTAGAATTAAATTAACTTCTTAAAATTATACAGAAATATTTAAAGGATCTTATTCTGACAGTTCCTAACTTAACTAATCTTTTGTTTCAGGGATAACTTCAATAACAACGCTGACGGTGATTTCCTTCGAGCGATATTTGATGGTGACCAGACCATTGAGTTCACGGCACCTGAGCTCAAAGGGTGCTGTTCTATCCATATTCTTCATCTGGTCTTACTCCCTGGCTCTAACTACGCCACCACTAATGGGCTGGGGTAAATACGTCAACGAAGCGGCAAATATCAGGTATTCCATGTAAAAATATTTATATAATCATTTTGTTATCAAATTTTCAGCATTTTCTTTAATCAGGAGAGCACCCAAAGTGCACCATGGTAGATGGAATGATTTCAGCATTAAATTACTTTTACCTAAAGTTCAATGCCAAGGTAGGATACAATCCAGCGGCCGTTGGAGTGGCTGCTGAGCCTAATAACCTATACGTAGCTAGTATAATTATATACCTCGACGCGTAAACCCGTTACTGACACAGCTCAAGACACCAGAGCCAAGTTAATCCAATACTATGCCGAAGACATCCAAGACATCAGCCTGTACGAGATTAGAATAGCTCTCAAACAGCTTAAGAACAGCAAGGCGCTAGGAGAGGACGGAATTACGACTGAACTTGTAAGAGCAGGTGGTAGACTGATACTTTTAGTCCTCCAGAAGTTATTCAATTCTGTCATCTTCAAAACACTTGAAACGTAGCATAAATGCGTGGTGGTGTTTTTCTATAAAAAAGTTGATAAAACCTTATTGTAGAATTATAGGCCCTTAATCCTTTTGAGCCACGTATACAAGCTGTTTTCGAGAGTCATCATAAACCATCTCTCACGCAGGTTTGATGAGTTTTTAGCATCGTGGACCACATACATACGTTACGGCAGATTATATAGAAGACCGAAGAGTATAATCAGCCTCTGTGTCTAGCGATTGTGGACTACGAGAAATGCTTCGATTCTATTCTAGACGTGGGCAGTGCTGCAGTCCTTACAGCGATGCCAAATTGACTATAGTATATCGAAGCGTTGAAGTATTTTAACAGCAAGGCCACTATGTCAGGCCGACTACAGGACGAGAGAGCGGAGCAAATTCCATTGCTGAGAGGTGTGAGACAGGGAGACGTTACCTCTCCGAAACCGTTCACGAACGCATTGGAAGAAGTTTTCAAACTCTTACACTGGAAAGGATCTAGCATCAACATTAATGGCGATTACACCAACCTTCTATTTGCCGAAGATAAAGTCATAATGGTGAAGTCACTCGAGGATATCAGCACCATGCTCAATGATCTCAGCAGAGTTTCCCAACAGGTTGGTCTTAAGATGAACATGGATAAGACGAAAATCATGTCCAATGTCCACGTTCCACCTATACCGGTAATTGTTAGAAACAATACGCTCCAAGTTGTAGACGAGTACGTCTACCTAGGACAAACTGTCGAATTAGGTACCACCAACACACACTGTTTGAAAACCTTGGTTTTCAAACAGTGTGTGTTGCCAATGATAACATATGGCACTGCGACCTGTCACATACTGTTGGCCTCATTAACAAGCTCAAAGTCACCCAACGAGCAATAGAGGGGGAGGGCTGTGCTTGGGTTTTCCCTGCGTGATAAGATTCGAAATTAGGAGATCCGTAAGAGAACTTAGGTAACCGAAATAGCTCTCAAAATTTTTAAGTTGAAGTGGCAATGTAGTTCAGCCAGTTTTTTTTGTTTATTATGATTTAATATGCTTTAAGAATCATGTCTAACACAATCCGAACGAACCCACCTCCGGAAAAGGGTTAAATTGAGTAAATATTTTGAAAGAGTGGTGATCACTATTTTTTAAATTTGAAATTACATAACTTCATTCAGGAAATGGTGGTGATCACTATTTTTTAAACTATAATTTATGTACTTAAAGTATTATTATTTACCTTCTTACTAAGATCTTTCAACAAACTTCCAAAAACAGGAGGAAATTTTCAAGTGGAGGTGTTTGTTTTTTATGTATAATCTCGCAAAACTTTTTGCAGAGTTGTCTGTTTTTAATAATTATTATTTTTTTAGTTTAGAGCTACATGATGCCTGAGTAACATACGCTATATTTGATTCATCCTCATCATCATCCATCACCACATGGGTGAAACCGCGGAGCGCAGCTAGTACCTAATATTTTACATGGTTCCGTAGGTGCTAGAAACGGTGCAAACCGTGCTAACTCTGTATTCTTACGATTTTAGAAGAATCTAGTTGCATTCAGAAATACTGCCACTAATAAAGTAATGTACTCGTAAGACCAAGTTAAATAAACCAGCCGTACTGTGCCCGTACAATATCCACTAATACCTTTCGAAAACAGTAATCTTAATAAATATCTACCCCATTGTTGAAAAGATTTGTATCCGTAAAATAAACCAGAACGTCTTTGACAATGAAAATGTACGCGTTTCGCTATTAAAACTGACAACTGACACGGGGTTGTATATTGTGCAAGGAATTAGGGTCGTGAATTGAAAAGAATTTAGAAACGAACAAAATGTTGAGCTGTCTTAAATCTATTTTCACTTCAAAACGCCCTATTCAAGCACACTAGCTTGAATGGCTAAATGAAGTGCTAGCTTTGTTTCCTCACCAGTGCGATTTTGTTCTCGTGAAACATCATGTTTTATTTGCTATACACGTTTAAAAAATTACCCTTCAACTTATTTATTATTTTTATTTGACCGCAAGGTGGACTGACGACCTTATAAAGATAGCAGGACGACGTTGGATGCAGGTCGCTTCCAACCGGTCCTTTTGAAAATTTGTGTAGGAGGCATATGTTCAGCAGTGGATGTCCTACGGCTGAAATGATGATGATGGCCGTATTATTATTATGTGTCACAGGAGACCAAAGTAATTTGTGTCTTTTAATGCCTCACTACGTTCAGATTGCAGTTATTTAATTGTCCAATATATGTTTTTCACAATTTAAATTCAAAATTATTACGAACTTTTTTGTTTTAATTAGATCTGAAACCATCGTTCTGATTTACATGTTTATAATAAAATTAAAACAACCGCATACGATTTGTAGAAAGTATATTCGGGGGACCACTTGGAGAATACAAGTTGGCCAAAAAAAATCCCCGACCCCCCAATATGTTTAACTTTTTTTGTGATTTTTCCCTTTTTCTCCGAAATTGTACCTATTTACCACCATAACATTTGTAAAATGTGTAAAAACTAAAAACATCCGGTCTAAAACATACTTTACAAATGTTATGGTGGTGTAGCGTACATTCGTATTATTTGTATAATATAACTGTTTAATTTATATTTATACCTATTATATAATATAACAACCTTTTGTAAGTGTGTTTATGTTTTGTATCGATGAGCGTTGCGCGCAGCCATTCAGGCGCAGATTAGTAAATAGTAGTCACACCGTTTGCGCACATCTAACGGTATCCCGATCGGGCGCTGCCGGCTGGAGGCTTCGGCCCGGCTCGTGCTTCTTCGATTTTCCCTTTTCATTCAGTGCGAAGACGACTCTAACGCCGGAAGGCTGCGCGCACGGCCAACCATAAAGTTGAAAATAAACCATGCGATCTCCTACAAACGAAGTATTTAACTAAAACGACTCGATAAAGTTGGGCTAGCACACCAGCCCACAGTGGTAAATACATAGGTATAATATTGGAGAAAACGAGAAAATTCACAAAAAAAAGTAAAAAAAATTGGAGTGTCGGGGATTTTTTTTTGGCCAACTTGTATTCTCCAAGCGGCTCCCCGAACCTCAGACAAAATAAAAAAGTCAAGACAGAATGTTGTGAACAGAGAAGTGAGGCCGGGTGAAACTACGCCTCGGCGTGTCCATAGATATTTACATACAAAACCTACAACGAAACTACGCCTTGGCGCGTCAGTCGAACTATCGCGGCGCGTGGAAGCAACACGTAAAGTTTTAATTAACATTGAATTTAAATTTATTAATTATTGATATTTTTTTAATAATTTTAATATATATATATATATATTTTTTTTTTTTATTTACTTTGAATTACCACGACAGTACCGAGTCACGCACATGTTGTTTAGAAAACCGGCCTCACTTCTTTGTTCACAACATTCTGTCTTGACCTTTTTATTTTGTCTGAGCCCCGAACACGCTCATTTGGTTTGTCGGTCCCTCTACCAAACACCCTGTATTAAAAAACGTTTGTTACTCTGTCACTCTTTGTATTTATTACAATAAGGCGTAAACGACTGAACGGAAAGTAAAGACATTTGGCAAGGAGATATATAATATTCCGCGGAAGGACATAGGAATTTTTATCAGCATCATCATTCATCACCATGCGGGTGAAGCCACGGGGCGCAGCTAGTCTACACCATAATATTATAAAGAGGAAAATTTGTTTGTTTATTTGTATTGAATAGGCCCCGAAACTACATAACCGATTTGAAAAAATCTTTCACCATTAGAATCCTACATTATCGCTGATGGTCATAGGACATATGAGATTTGCACAAATTCAAGAAAACGTAACTTTGATAATGTAACCCAAGTTGTGAAAAAAATCTTTATATCGCGCACATTGACAAAGAGCAAAGTGATGTAGGACCTGTTTTTAGAAGAAGTCAATGTCTAAAAAAAATAACAGCAATACCATATGTTTGAATGTTATGTCAAAATAAATGCTTTTTCATGCTTACATATTGTATAACGGAAAAATCCTTAAATCGCATACGCTGCGAAAATTATTAATAATATAGCAAAGAGATGTAGGATAATAACTACAAAAAAGCATGCAGTGCCATATGTCAACTATCACCGTCTTAACATATGGATGCCAGGAATAGTCGCTTAGGAGAAAAGACTAAGAAAAAATTGCAACTTGCCAGCGAAAGATGAATAGAAGCATTTTAGGAATCAAAACTTCAAACTTTATAAGTAATAAAACAACACGAAAGAGAACTAAAGCACTATATATAACACAAAGGATAAGACTATTGAAATGGACATGGGCAGGCCATGTCTGCTGACTAAATAACGAATGATGTTAAAAAGGGCACATTATAAAGTTGTCACAATAACTACTTTTTCACATTTAAATGTGCAATAATAACGCCGGTACAGACTAAACCACATTATTCGTACCTTAGTATTTAATCCTAATAATAAAAAAGAGAGATTTCATTGTATGTTTGTTTGTAATGGAAAAACTACTAAACCGATTCAAAAAATTCTTTCAGCAGTAGAAAGCCGCATTATGCTTGAGTAACATACGCTATATCTGATTCATCATTATCATCACTACGCAGGTGAAACCGCGGAGTGCAGCTAGTACTTTAAATAGGTGTGTACACAAGGCAGGAGAACAACTCTTCAGTTTCTCCATAATCAGGTAAAAAGAAAGGTATCTCGTGAATTTTTATAAGTGGTGTGAGAACTTCGGCTGCAAAATAAATTGAGTTATTTGATGTAGCAGCTTAAGCATTAAAGTTAGCCGTTTTTGGAAAGTGTTCTTTTACCTAAGAACAGTATTTTAATGTAAGATAAGAAGTTTTATTGTTCTGTTCAAAAGAAGTACGAGTAAATTCACCTTTCTTTTGTCCATGTTTATTTACGTAGGATCAGTATTTTTATTTAACAATAAGAAGTGGGCTATTTTACTATTACGTTCAAAGAAAATAAGATAAGGAAGGATCTGCCCACCTTTGGTTCGTCAGTGTTTATCTATCACCTTCAAAATGTTTTTTGATTTACCAACTACTGACCCAGTAACCCAATTCACCTTGTATTAGGTTACTGGGCCGCAATGGATGGGGGTTGGTTATAAAAAAATGCGTAAAATGTATAAAAAACTGATATTGCTCTAAAATTTTAAAACAAGTGGTAGCGATTCACTTGATCAAACAAATTAAACTAAACTATCGTACTAAAAAAAAAAGGTTTTAAAAATATTTAGTAACACTTCCGCTGAAAAGAAAACAATGATTTTGGCCTATTTGGGGGGCGTGCACCACCCTCCCTCCCGCATAAAATGCTAATAGGAAGAATACAATTTAAAAAACACAAGAAACCCCAAATAAACCAAAACCGATTCGACACGTGTTTCGCCTCTACACGAGGCATCCTCAGGAGATGTTGACTCGTCGAGCGCTAGACCGACAGTGAGAGAACAACTTTTTTTTTTTTTTTTAGAACGGACTAATGTTGTTTGCCTCTACCGGCATTTACAGCGTCACCGGACGGTTGGCGAGCGCAGATGGCACTCAGCCAGATGCGGGCGCAGAGGGCGCACCGCCTAAGGCGTGCGTTGAAGACGCTTCGCTGCAAGGAGAGGAGTAGGCGACTTGCTCAAGGGCACCACTAGGGTACGGACCTCGGCTTGGGCCGTCGCCAGGAGAGAGGGGAGTAGGAGAGAATCGCCCCGGTACATAAGTGTACCGTTGAAAGTGGGCCCTATGAATTTTAACTCTACGACTATTTGGAGAGAATCTAACCAAGACATAACTTTTGCCTCGAGCTCGCCGGCGAGCTCGGTGTTTGACTGTGTTTACCACTAAATCATAACCTTGTGAACCTCGCCTCCCCCCATTTCCGCGACATGGGTCCACACCGCGACCAGGATCGTCGCGTTGTGCACTCATGACTGTACTTTGGGTGGGGCTACAATAAGAATGTGAAGTACCTCGCCCACAGCCATGGTGGCTGGGACTACATAGAAAACCAGTGTTACCTCGTCCGCAGCCATTTGCTGGGCCGGAGGATACATCGCGACCGGGGCCGCGGTGTATACTCCCACCCGCACCGTGGCTGGGACTACAATCGTGTGTGTGTGAATTACCTCGACTGCGACTGGGGCTGCGAAGAAAATCTCGGCCGGAGCCTACAATGCGATCGGGATCACAGCCCTGGTCGGGTCTACAACCATTACCGGGGTTCCCTTGGGACGACGCTAAAGCTGCCGAAGTAACGGCTGCGATGGGGTCGTCCAGGTCACCCAAAATATGCCTTGGACGGCGACGGGGGGGAAGGAAGTGGGGATATGTCAGTGGAGTAGTTCGCCGCTTCGACCACGAGGGGATTCGAGTGGTGGGGAGCTTTGTCGAAGTGGCGGCGGGAGCAGTCTTTCATATACTGCGTAATAGAGGGGAGGGTGAAATCGCAGTGCAGTTCGGCGTTTCGCAAGTACCACGGAGCGCCCACTTCCCTGCGCATAAAGCGATTTTGAATCACTTGAAGTTTGTGGAGGTCGTGTTTCTGAGCATGGGCGAACGCTACAGATGCGTAAGTCATGATTGGGCAGATGCAAAGTTTGTAAAGAGTCGTCTTATTTCTAAGAGACATTTTACTGTTTTTGCCTATGAGGGGATTAAGACGACCCATAATGAAGGCCGCCCTATTGCGAACAATGTGGATGTGTTTCGCGAAAGTGAGTTGGCGATCAAGAGTGACGCCCAGGTATTTGGCAGATTTAGCCCATGGGATGGGTTCGCCGAATAGGACTATGGGTGACGGCATGAGATTCCGCCGGGTCTCAGTGAAGTACACTGCTGCACTTTTGCTAGGATTTACTGCAATCCGCCATTTACGAAACCATGCACCGATTACGGTGATGGCTCGTTGGATGGCGCATCTCTGCCTGACCTTGAACCAGCCAGTAGAGTAGATTGCAGTATCATCCGCAAACTGAGCGATCTGAACATTAGGTTCAGATCGTGGGATGTCGCTGGTGTACAGCGAGAAGAGAATGGGTGAGAGTACAGAGCCCTGAGGGACACCTGCGTGAATGGGATGCGGGGAGGAGAGCGTTCCCTCGGTGCGATAGCTAAACGTTCGATCCCTGAGAAAGTCTTGTAAGATGAATACAAGACGGTCTGGCACACCCAGTTGGTACAGCTTGAATATCAAGCCGTTGTGCCAGACTTTGTCGAACGCTTTCGCTACGTCGAGAAAGACAGCTATGGTCCCTTGGGGCTTTGGTTTCTTATTGAAACCGCCTAGGATGTGCTCCGTTACGCGGTGCACTTGTTGGACGCAAGAGTGTTTGGCTCTAAAACCAAATTGCTCATCGGGAAGGAGGTTATTGGACCTAACGTGGGACCAGAGTCGGTTCACAATGAGCCGCTCGTAAATCTTCCCCAGAGAGCTGAGGAGACTTATGGGACGGTAGCTGGAGGGCTCGGCTGCCGGTTTGCCTGGTTTGTGAATACCAATGACAATGGCATGCTTCCAAGTGTCTGGGAAGGAGCAGTTGCTCATAGCCGCATTGAAGATGCTAACTAAGAGATGGACTAGTGGGACTGAGAAGTGTTTAATCACCTTGTTGCTGATACCATCAGCACCAGGGGATTTACGAGTCTTGAGGCTCTTGATCAGAGACACTACCTCGGATGATTTTACCGGTGGGAGGAGTGGGAGGTCAGAGATGGACATAGAGCTTTTACGTTCGACTTCAGATTCCACCGAATCGAGGTGTTTCTGGTCGACGTGATCTACATTTAGAGTACACTGAGCCTCAAGGCTATCAGCTAAACACTCGGCTTTGTCTTCGTCAAGGAACGCTATGGAGAGGGGAGGTGGCCTAATGAGTGGAGGCATTGTCTGTTGTCCGTCAGATTTCAGAGCTCGAGCCAACTGCCAGTATACCTGGTGAGTTGGCTCAATCTCTGACAGTTTGTCGTCCCACCTTTGATCACGCAGCTCACTTTCTTGTGTTTTTTATTTTTTATTCTTCCTATTACCATTTTATGCGGGAGGGAGGGTGGTGCACGCCCCCCAAATAGGCCAAAATCATTGTTTTCTTTTCAGCGGAAGTGTCACTAAATATTTTTTAATATCGTTTTTTTTGATAATGGATTTCCGCAAAGTAACGCCTGAATCAATAAATTATCGTACTAAAATTTTATTATGGTGGTACTTATTCTGTTAACAATAAAATCCAAAATCATTTAACACTTAAAATGACACTTCTCAACATAGGATTATTCTATTCAATTTTGGGTTATTTTAGGTTAGTTTAGCGAGCACCAAGTTACGTGACGACTAAACTGTCTAAAATATGCCTACAATTGAAGAGAAATGTCTAATTTTAGTGCTGTCATTCGGAAGTGTTATACAAATTTGGATTTTAGAAACAGAATAAGAGCTGACATACTTTAGAGATTTTTAGTTTAGAGAATGCTTACAGAATCGACCTATTCAACTAAAATGTAGGCAGATTTAAAAAATTTTTGACTTCCTTTCAAAACTATATTTTTACTAGATTTTGAAAACTGTGCAACGGTGTTAAGTATGCAATGCAGGACGACATACCAAACCGTATGTAAGCGAGCTATGTTTACAGCTCAATGGTAATACAAAATACTAAAATGTCAAAAATCAAGACATAGAAAATAGCATACATACTAATAAATACTCACGCTGTAAATGCCGGTAGATGTACAAAACAACAGTAGGCCATCATAGAAAATGCAATAGTAAGTATAAATTGTTAGTTCAATATCATAACTATGTACATTACTAGCTACACCCCGTGGTTTCACCCGCGTGGTAATGGAAGACGATGATGATGACGATGACGATAATGATGACGATGAAAAGTACTTTACGACCTATTCTCAGACTTACTGAATATACACAAAAATTTCATAAGAATCGGTCAAGCTGTTTCGAAATAGTTTAATAACAAGTACAATTTGAAAAAATTCATAGCGACTTCCATTCAATTCAGTTATTGGAGTATAACTCAAAAACTACTGAACCGAATTTGAAAATTGATAAAATTTAAACAGGGAAACACCAGCTTTCAAACAAAAAATAATTTTGAAAATAGGTTTACCCTATCGAAAGTTATGAGATAACAAACATAAAAAAATATAGTCGAATTCAGTACCTCCTCCTTTTTGGAAGTCGGTAGAAAAACACTGTGACACGAGAATTTTATATAACAGATTTTAACTACACGACACAAATGATACGCGGATATAAATGACGTCATCCGTCAGACCCTTGCTACCGTTCACGTGCTGGCTATTTTAGAGCCGAATGGTGTTTCACGTGGCGATGGCAAGAGGCCTGAGGGTTTGGCGTCAATTCTGTGAAGTTTTTGGATGCAGTAATCGTAATCAGAACATATTTATTAATAAAGCCAATTTACACAAAGTGAATATTTATAATCATGAAAAACAATTGCTATATGCGGGTGCACGTTGATTGCAAAAAAAAACAATAGCCGAAACACTTACGCTTTGTCACCTCAAGCAGGCTTCACGACAGGTACGACTGTGGAATATGCCGAGAAGGTCAAACGTAGAAAATATGCATAGCTTGGACATAATTATTCTTCCTTCCGTTTCGGCTTGAAACTATGGTCGGCTTAAGAAATAACCTAATTCGATTTATCAATATTTCTATCTCTACATCTGGCCTGCAAAATAAGTACCACACTTTTAAAATTGTAATAACTTTTTAAGTACACAAGATATACTTCGCATCAAAAAGGACTTTAAAAAGAGTTTAATTTTGTATATAATTTGTATTAAAATCAAAAATAATCCTCTTCGAATTACAATTTAACCATTTATTTTTTGTTTCTATTTGTGTTTTCACATTTTTCTTGATCGATGAGTCTTGTTACAAACGCTAAGTTAAAAAACCAGCACATAAACTTATTTATCACGCCTTTTTCACCTAAGGAATGTGCTCAGATCATTACTTTTTTGGAACTATAGTATGCGTCGTACTGCAAGAATAGTGGGTTTGATGTTACGAACGGATCAGAAGGTAAAGCGAAGGTACGAAGAGACTGAAAACCATATTAAGTAAACCTGGTAATGGCAGACCCAGGTGAACTAGTGCCTGAGAAGATCGTTATATTGTTGCCACGGTGTTGAGAAGAGAAATCGCCACCTAAATGCAGTTGAAGTCCAGTAACAGCTTCTTCAGACCCGAAGGGACTACATTAGTGGCAGTACAGTGAGAAGAAGACTGGCTGAAGCAAACCTGAAACCCCGAAGACCAGCCAGTGGCCCCAAACTCGAAAGAGAGCATTGAGTAGCGAGACTGAGATACCCGTGAGCACATACAGTGGGATTAAGAAGAATGGTCGGTAGTTTTGTTTACAAATAAGTCTCAATTCTCACTTTACTTTTCTGATGGAAGGCGAAGTGTCTACAGGCGACATTGTGAGTGACACCTTCAAACCTGCTTCTCAGAAAGGGTCTAGTACGGTGGAAGCAGTGTACATATATGGGCTGGCATATCATCAGAAGTCACACAGAGTTAGTGGCCATAGAAAATGGCACTCTGGCTGGGAAAAGATATGTCCAGGAGATTCTCAATGAGGTATTTAGTAAATATGGGTGATGGATCGATGCTGATACATGATAATGTCCGGCCACACACGGCTCGGGTCGTGCAAGAGTATATTCTGGAGGTTGGTATCAGCGTGATGACTTGGCCATCAAGAAGTTCTGGTATCAACCTGATTAAGCACGCCTGGGATGATCTGGGCTAGTCAGAAGCCGCAGATCACCACCTACCACCCTCAATCCTCGTGTTTAGAATGCCAAATCGACTCGAAGCTATTAGCACAGCCCGAGAAGGAAACACCAGTAACTTGTAAATGAATGAATGAATTTATTGGTAAATTTTAAATGTTAATTGAGTTTTATGACACTAAGCTAAAACTTACATTTTATATTGTGTTATCGTTTATAGACTTAAAATGTTACTCATGTATAATTTGCAATAGTTTCAAACAAAACTGATAAAAATTGCTATTAAACGTTTTTAATTTTAAATCTCTAATTTCTATAGTATAGAAAAACAATAAATTTTAAAAGTGTCTGTTTAAAAGTGTTGTACTTATTTTTGCAGTAAAAATAATAAAAAAAAATATAGTAAAATGTTAATTTCTACTTAGTATACGACTTCCACGTTATCGTATAAACCAATATTGTCATTGAATCAAAGTAACACAGCGGGACAATCCGTTCAGTTCCATAACTTGTCTTGCATCCCATCCCCAAATAAGACAGTTATTAGAAGAGTGGCATGGACGTTAAAAGTTAGCAAAACTGTAAACTCGTGCAATGATTGTGGAACTGATTCAGTTAACTATTTACCCTATTCATAATAAATCTAAAATAGTAAACTAACCTCTTTTGTTGTCACAACTTCCAATGTAAACCCCATTGTAATAATTAATCATGCTAATTTATAAATTTCCTGTATTACCGACGTATGTCCGAACAATTGTATCATTGCCTCGTTGAATATTGCAAGGGTCAACTTTTGATTGAATTATGAGCCCTTGTTTTAATTATAATCGTAATTGTATTCTGATCTCTTTGAAAATCGAGAGAAGTTTCTGGTCTTTCTTCATAGATTCTTCATAAAAAAGCGTGTTTGTCGGTGTGCCGCTTTATACTTCTTATCATCATAAGGACCGGAGAGAAACATATAATTACTTTTCATTCGAATTAACTACAAAATTGTCGAGGGATCCATATTATATAAACAAATCCCACCTGGTTGAACCCCCGATTAATTTGGTTTTAACCAGAACAATTTTTAGTATGTACTTAACTAATACCTCCAGGTAGGTCAGCACAAACGATCTTCATCTATTACCGTCACGTAAACCTTTAATGTCAGTTTTTCTATTTTAATGTTAGAGTTAAATACAATTTAAGGTTAAGAGTAATATTTTAGATGACATCGTTGGAAAGGAATCTGCCCAAGCCACGGATGTAGATTTGAATTGAACTGTCCAAGTTTGTTCAATTTTGTTTTTTTCATAAATCAAAGTTTTCACTCGATATGATCCTAGCGTACCTCATTTGGTATATACACTCGTCATTACGTCATTAATAGCTTATGCTTGTACGTTGCCAAAAAACTTAGACACACCCAACAAATGTTGGGTTCTTTAATATTAAAGAAAGAATAAAACGGATTTCGCCAAAACAAATTAATAAAATAATCAGACTACCACATAATGAAACTAGCTGCCGGATCATTTGATACCAAAATACCTGTTTGTGCAGTGTTCATGGATTTACCTAGAGTACTTGATTTTGTATCATATCAGATCCTATTACAAAAATGCATACAAATGATTGCTATCATCCTTAGTATAGTTAGTAACAGAATCCAATGCACAGTGGTTCATAGTTCAAATACCCATATGAGCACTGTTTCAGCATGTTGAACAGATTTTCATAAAAAACGTCTTGCCACAAGGCAGCATTATAGGGACCACTTTTAATATTTTTTTATATTTATGATAATCTATGCTTGTTAGCTAAGGTTAGTCTTGACCTAGTTCTTCTACAAAATATCGTGAGTTCAGAACGTTACGTACGCATTATATCGTTTCGAAATCCCACTTGTGCGTCCCATATCTCCTCATATTCTTCTTTCAATAACCTCTTCAATAGGCCTAGCACGAAAATTTGCGTAAACGTAACATAATCGTATAGTTAGCATATACAGTATACACTATCATACGCTATGCCGAAGATGCTAAATATTTTTTTTTTGTTTTCAAATAACAAACAAAAATAATTTACGTGTATACTATAGTTTAAACAGTCTGTAGACACATATACCTTACCCTACAACAAAATTAATCCTTCTTAGAAAAAACAAGTAAGTACTGAAAAATTTAATACCGACTTCCATTATATTCAGTTATTGGAGTGTATCTCAAAAACTACTAAACAGAATTTAATGAAATTAAAATGGGACCACACGAGAAGCACCAGTCGAAAGTTATGAGGTAACAAACATAAAAAAAACAGTCGAATAAAGTACCTCCTCCTTTTTTTGGAAGTCGGTAGAAAACACCTGGTTTGGTCGAAACTAGATATTATATCCCGTAAATATAAACTACCCTATATTACATATACAATCGATTGACTTATAAACGAGAGTCATTACCAATCATTTGTCGAACATAATATGACGCATTTTAGCGCTTAAGAAAATATAAATGTGATAGGTACAACTACAGAGTCCTAAAAGAAGTCAAAGAATTTACTATTATAGATGATTGAACATTGTTTTTTATGATTTGCATTGGACACCAGTGTAAGCTATCAAAACATCTTCTCATTGATCAAAGTTTAGTAAGCTCTAAGCTACGATGAATTTATCAAATTGATTGAAAATGTGACATCTGAAATTTACTTCTTTGGCTTTTCACGTTTTATTCAATAAATTTGTCACCTCTTTACATGTTAATTGAAATTTCATTGTTTGTGTTGGTGTTTTATTTGTGTGATTTTGTGTTTACTTTATGAGTTGAACACTTTTTTATTGAAATATTGTGACATTGTAAATTCATTGGAACTCACATTTAATTTGTTTTATAAATATCTTAGTATGTTATGGCATCAGCAATAAAATAACAACCATCATGAAATAAATTTGCCTGCCAAAGGTTAGGGTTGTCAGCTTGTCAATGCTGTACTCATATTAAAGTCTAAGGGAATGTAACATGTAACATTCAATGGAACAAATTAATGCCGATTTGAGTCCTATGGCTCAAGTAGACAGACACCCACATGTAGTTTTAAGGTCTTGCATTATAAATAATACAAATTTCATAATTATGCTTTAAGACCGGCTAGGACTCTCGTAATATCTACCCGAAATAGTCTCGTCTAAGATCGAAACTTCAAATAAGTTTTCGGTAAATATTACGCGAGTCCTAAAGAATAATTATGTAATTTGTATTATTTATAATGCAATTATGAACATAACTCGCGATAGTGTTCTATCTCAAATTCAAATTTCATTACCGGCTTAAATATTAGACTGTTCCATATTCTCCCACTGCGAAACATTCGCTATGGAGCGTATCGAGACGTCTCTACAGCCGTGCGATTCTCTAAGAGCAAACATCGTTGCATCTTTGACAACATCCGTGAAACAAATTACGAGATGACCAGTTACTACGTTATGTAAAAACAACCTTATGTACAAAGGCAATATCTCATAAAGTATTTGACATCGGTGAGCTCGTCGACGTGCGTAATGACGAATCATATGAGAATCGTACGGGATCAATAAAGTTAAGTAAACTATATTGTGGTCACGACTTGGATGGGTTATCGTTATGAATATTTTCAAAAAAGCGCTTCCTTCTCGGAGGTCAAACATTCGTATGCATGAACCTGTCTGTTTGACCTGTGACTGGGTGTATATTATGTATTATGTGTTATGTAGTATGTATATCAGTCATCAGTTACATAATAGTAGTCTCTGCCTAGTTTGGGACCTGAATACCTGGTGTGAATGTCGTTCCATATTATTATTATATGAATATTATAATGTTATCTTATTTGAAAGTCATATGAAAAGCGTGCACACAACAAAATACGACCTAGTTATCTGACTTTTATGATATATTGTTTGCAGTTGTTCAGTGAACTGGCATGAGCAGTCTATAAATGCGCTGACATACATCATGTTCCTGTTTGCGATGGGACAGATCGTGCCTCTCTCCGTCATCATCTTCAGCTACGTGAACATCATCAGGACGCTGAAGAGGGTAAAATTCTTAATTATACCAGACACTAAATAATAATTTTATCTGTATTATAAAATACAGATAAGTTGTCTGGCGAATGGACCGACAGCATTTGCAGGGGTTTGGAGGGTCTATAGGAAAATAAACTAGTGCTGTGTTAAGGTTGAAGGTTATTGTAGCAAATGGAATTACTGGCGAATGGGAGTGAACAACTAAAAATGTTTTGGGAAGGCAAGTGCAGTGCACTGCCTTAAGCACCAGCTTAAATATCTAGGTATTACTGGAGCTGGCATGGGTAGACGTGACTGTTGAAATCAGGCCAATAACTTGCCATTCTCGACACCTACTAGAATAAAAAAGTTAAACTTAATATACTTATAGTTCTGCGAACAGTAGACCTCGCGAGTATAGTCTTATTAGCGGCATTTTTTCGCAGTACTTCACAACCTTTTATCTCGGAAACCACTTGACTAATTATGCTCTTATTCGAAATTCCTTTTTAAAGTCTGATACCTAACGTGTGTCGTGTCGTGACACTACCGAATTTTATCAAAATCGGTCGCTAAATAGCGCCGCTGCAAACTTCCCCCCCTTTTTAGGCAAAGTACACCCCCAATCAAAATTCGCTGACGACGAAAAAACTCAATTAAATAGTAGAACATACATGCCAAGTTTCGTCAAGATTGGTTGAAAAATGCGACCTGTACAGGAAGACCAACGAACACACTAACAAATGTACGGACAGATGAAAGTCAATTTGGCCAGTTAAAGCACAGACGCTTCGTTCGCTCGGTCAAGTAACTACCACCGTTTCCTAAAACATATTATTTTTCCAAATTAGAAGTAACAAAAATGTTTGTTCTCCTGCTCCGTTTGTTTTAATTTAACGTGACTATCATGACTGTTTGGTATTATATTCAACTTTTCCGTCTGCGAAACACCAGTTTAAAAAACCTTTTGATTTTTTTTTATTACAAAATCGAGGAGTTAAATTGTACGTAGGTAACGTACAATTTAACCCATAATTTCGTCAATCATCATATTTGGCCAATAAAACAATAATTTTCTCAAAATTCGTACTACTTTTCCAGAAATTGCGACATGTGGTGCACAAGTAATGACATAAACAATAAAACAAACCCAATGTTTAATAATAAATTAAAAGACTATACGGAAATAATTAGCACATTAAAACGCATACGTTTCGCACTCTTCTTGGGTATGGCTGCTGTCGGATAATTATGTACTCAGTGACACGACACCAAGAATAATCAAATGACGTATGATTCAAATTCGGTGGAGCCTATGAGTAGTTACTCAACATTAGTTGTGGATATAGGGATAGACATACATACTCGTATATACAAACAGAGCAAACACAACGTTATTGACCCTCACGTTCATTATAATTTTGAACTAGTAAAACGGGATTAACGTGAGACTTACGCATTGTCGATATCACGATCAACGCATGTTTCGTCTTCGTCCGGAAGCCTTCTTCAGCCGTGCGATTCTCTAATGATTCTTCGACGAGCTCGTCGACGAGCTTATCGATGTCAAATACTTCGCCCTTGCACATAAGGTTGTTTTACCAACGTTTCTTGTCATCTCGTCATTTGTTTTACGGATGTTGTCAAAGATGTAACGGTGTTTGCTCTTAGAGAATCGCACGGCTGGATTTTGAGTGCGGTGCGCTTGTCGTCGCGTCCCGCCTCGTAGTATCGTGCCATCGACAACGTGTAAATCTCGCGGTAATCCCGTTTTACTATTTCAAGAGCAAACACAATACCCTCGTCCTGGGCTAGTATGCTATTATGTAAGTATGCATGTTCAACTCACCTATACACTCTGCATTCCGTATGTATGATGATAGTCAGAAGAAGTGGGTTCAAATCCCGTCCGAGGATGTTTTTATTTCTCTCTATAAATTTTAATGTTTGAGATCGCTAAGCAAGGGTTGTGACGTCAATACGAAAAGTATACGTATTTCTAAAAATACTTCTTTAGGTTGGATAGCTCTGTCAAAGCTGTTCAATAGATGTCGCTCCGTCCCCGTAAGACGGTTAAATCAGATAGAGAATTAAAATTCTATGCTCGGACCTCGAGCCTCGGTGGCCTTGATTGTCATGGCGTCTGACAAGGATAGTCAGAAGACGCGAGTTCGAATCCCGTCCGAGGATGTGAATTTTTCTCTCTATAAATTTCAATGTTTGCGATCGCTAAGCAGGCGTTAGTGCTTTAAAAAAATAATACAAAAAAAATAGATTTTTCTTTAAGAATGAATCTCTCATGCAATCTTGAGTAAAGCTGAATATAAAACCGTGAGACATAATCAGTATTAATTGCAATATGTAATTTAAGACATTGTCTTCCTTCAGATAAATTAATGGAACGCGCAAAAAATTTAATTATTCTAGATAGCTCGTTTGCTACGAGCGTCGACGCTCTACGTCGTAGCAATTTAATCTACAATAGCGGAGCGACATGAATAAATTCTGTACCAATCACGAATTCCTCGACATGTTATCCTGTATTGGTACCCGCTAAAATACGTTTGTAATAAACCGATTCTGGTAAAAGCCTTGTGTCTCTTTTATACATAATTAACATTAATGTTATTACTACCCCATCATCTCAACCGTAGGACAACCACTGCTGAACATCTGCCTCCCCCCTAATTTACCAAATGTTTATATTACCACCTAAGAGATGATTTTGATATTATAAGGCACTAACATGGCAAATACGATCAAAAAAGGATGTAATTTAAACCAACTAATACAATGGAACAGAGTCAGAATATCAGACGCTGTGGTGGTAAAGCAATAGTGAGTGTGCATTACTGTGTTAGGGTATTAAGGGCGCTGTAGCTCTAAAGAAACTCAAAAATCAATATCACAGGATGACAAGCGCAGCCCAGAGCCGTAACTTTTGAATGGCTTTACAACTTTCATCGGCAATAGTAGTGTTTATAATCTAGCACATGACTTCCCCGTCCCGACACTTGTTATTGTAAAAAACCTATATTAATACGAGTAGCTCTGAAATTGATTAAATCATTTGGCCCGAATCTGTAATAATGCAACAAAAAATAATACCATATGGGCAGTCGTCTGTGTGCTCGACCACCTCTTTCATAACATCAAATGTTTACATCCGAACTATCGAAATGAAAGTAATAAAAACAGCCTGAAGCATTCAGATATAACGTAATATCCATATCAGTGATCCTCCTACATCTAAACTCTTAAACAAACTACCTCTTTATTGGCATGCCCCCGGACAAAACCTTCTAAGAAGGTATTGCCCCCGGCACCTTATGTAACGAACGCGATTTGTGACGTAGTATGATCGTAATTCACATATTGAACTCTGAGACAGTATAAGGCACCTACGCAAAGATTTGATCGAACAATGTAACTTAAGGTGAACGGGGTTTTGGTTTGATGACTACGGGGTGGGGTGTGAGGATACGGGTGGCGCGGGGCGAAGGCCTTACTATGAGCCATTTTGTACGTGTTACTATGTTATTAATTCTCTTTTTGTATATATTTGATTCGCCTGTCTCTGCCTTATACTGTGTTGTTTGATACAGAACTCCCAGCGCCTGGGCCGAGTGAGCAGGGCAGAAGCACGAGCAACTGCGATGGTTTTCATCATGATTGTAGCTTTTACTGTCGCCTGGACACCGTACTCGCTATTCGCGCTGCTTGAACAGTTTGCGACAGAAGGCATTGTAAGTACTTTTTTATTGATAAGAGATAAGATTTGTAATTTTTAAACTTTTGCGATTGGAACCCATAGTTATATTATATTAACGGGGCTTAATCGCGTTAGTAATAGTATTTATTTACCTTGACGTTTCGATCAAGTTGCATTGATCGTGGTCACGAGCGGACTGAAGAGGCGGGTGTCATTGTCTTGAAGTATGGAGATACTTTTTAATATACCCCCAACAGTTGTTATAAAAAGTCATTGTCCCGACACACAACACTAACGATATCGACAGATTTTTCTGAGGATAAATCGCGACGGGAACACTTTTTAATCACTGGATTCCATGTTGCCGCCAATTTGAAACCATCCTCCCGGTTGAAGTTACGGTGTTTTTTAATCTCAACCGCTTCACATACCATTCTCGAGTAATAGTGACGCTCCGTAGAGAGGATTTTGGGGTCGTGAAGTTCAATCCAGTGATTAGGTCCTGACTCGAGCAGATGTTCAGCGATCGCAGATTTATTTATTTGGCGGTTCTTTACAGCTGCAATATGCTCTTTGACTCGTTCAGCAATGGTTCGCTTAGTTTGTCCAATATACGAACTACCGCAGCTGCAATCAATTCTGTACACACCCGGTGTTTGGAATGGTATCTTGTCCTTGGGTGACCTGACACATCCTGCCAACTTATATAAAGATTTAAAAACAGTCTTTATGGAGAATTGCCGTAGATTTAAAAGGAAAAGAGTAGAAGTCGAGAGACAGCTGGCATTCTTACCGTATGTGAAAGGGATAACAGATAAGGTTGGAGCAATACTACGGCAATTCTCCATAAAGACTATTTTTAAACCTTTATATAAGTTGGCAGGATGTGTCAGGTCACCCAAGGACAAGATACCATTCCAAACACCGGGTGTGTACAGAATTGATTGCAACTGCGGTAGTTCGTATATTGGACAAACTAAGCGAACCATTGCTGAACGAGTCAAAGAGCATATTGCAGCTGTAAAGAACCGCCAAATAAATAAATCTGCGATCGCTGAACATCTGCTCGAGTCAGGACCTAATCACTGGATTGAACTTCACGACCCCAAAATCCTCTCTACGGAGCGTCACTATTACTCGAGAATGGTACGTGAAGCGGTTGAGATTAAAAAACACCGTAACTTCAACCGGGAGGATGGTTTCAAACTGGCGGCAACATGGAATCCAGTGATTAAAAAGTGTTCCCGTCGCGATTTATCCTCAGAAAAATCTGTCGATATCGTTAGTGTTGTGTGTCGGGACAATGACTTTTTATAACAACTGTTGGGGGTATATTAAAAAGTATCTCCATACTTCAAGACAGTGACACCCGCCTCTTCAGTCCGCTCGTGACCACGATCAATGCAACTTGATCGAAACGTCGAGGTAAATAAATACTATTACTAACGCGATTAAGCCCCGTTAATATAATATAGATAAGATTTGTATTTTTATGTAAACTTAAAAATATTTACTTAACGGTATGGGCGTTGCACTCATGGAAAGCATTATGAGTGCTCATTAAACTCGCTTCAAAAACTCTCCACATTCCACTGCGTTTCTCACTCTGAAAGCTATTTCCATTTGCCCAGATATTTCACTGGCTTCAGTGCCCTTGACCTGATCACATTAGAGCTTGAACAAAGAGCTTCGGGGCTGAATTTCTAGTATAGTGGTAACTACCAAAATGGTATTTTGCACAAGAAGTACGAAGCCTAGTGCGAAAGGTTTTGGCGCCGCTTACAATTCGCATTCCGACGACGGAGGGAGTATGTTATAACTTCGTCTCCTCACAGAGTATTCTTTAACTTATAGGAAACTCGTATTTATTTATCAAAAACATACCACAGATAAATTGGTACATTCTACAAGTTTGCTTGTGCATTTTTTAATACTTATGCCGTAATATAAAAAGTGATAGGGCGTTTGACATAAATACTCATTAAAACCCGGACCCGCCAGTGGCTCCCCCCTTTTCACATTTCACCGGAAATCTTCTTCCTTAGTAGATGCTTACAATATAAAAGGCATCAACTGCCAAAATTGCATGTTTGCACCTTCAGCGGCTAAGGCTCTGCGTTGATGAATCAGTCAGTCAAAACAAGTGACCAATATATATTGCTAATATATATTGCTAATATATACTGGTCACATATATTGGTCAATTGCAGCCAGGGTTGGGCAGTATTTGAATTACTTGTAATTAAAATACGCAATTGAAATACAAATACGTATATTGATATTTTTTTATTTTAATCACTTCCTATAAATGTAATTTGTAATTCGTATTTCAAATACCTGACGCCGAGATATTTTGTAATTAGTATTTCTTATACTTTATACTTGAGGCTTCAAAATACATTAAAATACATACACTTAACCTTTATTTGGCGGTTGTGAGTGACCAGAAAGATTGTTTTCTTTAGCATTTTTATTCACTCCAACAAGAGGCTGTTTGTCTGACAGTACATTTAAAATAAAGGAAACTCTGGGTTTACTGATTAATAAATCTTTTTTTCCTCTAATTTTCAGCCCGTGCCGGTCTAGATTACTTATTTTGTAGTTTATATTTTGTATTTTAATTAGAAATAGTTAAAATACTGTATTTGGATTTTATATTTCAAATACCGTACCTGAATGTATTTTGTATTTCAATGAAAGCAAAGTTTGTATTTTGTCCAGCCCTGTTTGCAGCTCACTTAACTTTTCAGTTAATAATCAATCAATTATATAAATTAGTATCTATATCCTACGGAGTATGTACTCTGCTCTCTGAGAGGACATGGTTTACGGCACAGTCCACCTTCCTGGTTTAATGTGGCTTGGCGGATAAAATTTCTAGTGGCCAACACTAGTATCGCATTTACCAGACCGCCCCAATGGTACAAGTAGGGTAATTGACATTAAGTATTAGTGAAGGAATGGCTATGAGTCTAGCACCAGTGAGTTTTAGTCACATCATAAATATTTAGGCAGGTAGTGATTTGCCACGCTCTAAACGGGCCATGACAGCCACCATCATCGGTAACGAAATATTATTATTCTTATGACTTTTGCCCTAACACAACAAACGAGACCGCCTAACGTGCCTACGAAAATGTAGAAATGTCAGTAAAGTACACCCCTCGAAGTAGTAAATTAATTTGGGATTATGGAAAAAGGATTCTTTTTTTCTATATCAACCATTTCACGAGCGATTGGCGTTTGACTCAAGGTTATTCTTTATGAATCGGGTATCGGGCTTGTTTTTCGTCAGCAGCTATTTCATCGTTTTCCCAAACGATTTTCCTAGAAAATGTATCGATAGTATTTGCAATCAGGGGTTTGATATCAACCAGGTGCATCGAAATCAATGGTATAGTTTTGCCACAAGTAGAAGTAACAAACTTCAGATGTCTTTAGCCATGCTAAGACTCTTCAACATGGACCCGTGTTGAAAGATACCACTGCAGTGCCAAATATCGTACTTCGAGTTAAGTCAAGCAGGCGCGGATCCAGTCCTTAAAAATAGTTATGGTCATAGCAGAAAATCGGACAAGTGCGAGTCGGACTATGAAGTCACTCATAGTCGAAATGTGCATTCATACAAAAGAGTTGTTCACAAAATATTTTATAATATTATCAATATATTATAACGCCCTGCCCAAGTTTTTGTATAGTTCTACGCAGGCAGAGCCGTGGGGTGGGGCAAACATTAATGAATACATTTCATTTGAAACACTTGTAAATTAAATAACCTGTAAAATGTTACTATGTTCGCGCACGAAAATTGCAAAAAAAATGTGTTTGCCCATCAGTGTCACATGTAGACTCTAAAGTATTGAATCGATTTTGATGAAATATAAAAAAATAATGTCAATCGGTGATGAGACGCGCAAGTCGCTCGCCTAATGTTAAGCATCACGCTTGCCCATAACAGCTCAGTGTCACTCAGAATTTTAAACTACAACAGTTCGATACCCTGTATGCATTGTTTTTGCGACTAATTTTGAATGGGATAGATTTGACGTAATTTTAACTGACAGCTAAGCTAGATGTTACTACAACAGATGTAACATATGCTACTCTAATTATGGAGGCCGTATATCACGAGGCCGCGCGAATAAAGCCGCGGACGGGGTCAATATAAATAAAATAGGCCGTTACGCTATAAAATAAAGTAACACTAATTACTCACATACTTCTGTTCCAACTATTTTCTGTAAAGTAAATATGTAGAAGTATTGACGTTGGTTTTATCCGACTGCCCTGAGAAAGAGTTTTGGCAGTGTTCGGAAGTAACTTTCGGAAGTAAATTTGATGTAATTGTGGGCATTCGAATTATTACACTTAGAGCCTGATATAAGAAAAATAATTACTGTCTGATAAATTCCAAAAATGTGTCTCTTAAAGTCATACGTCGTCGTAACATTTTAGTTTGGGGTAGACTATTAATAAATGTGTTCAATTATACAGGTATCACCGGGAGCTGGAGTGATTCCAGCGTTGGTCGCAAAAAGCTCCATCTGCTACAATCCTCTCATCTACGTTGGAATGAATACGCAAGTAAGTTATTTAATAACTCATAATTAGATTTTTCTGAAACTAGTGATAAACAAATGACAGGCCGGTTGGCGCAGTTGGTAGCACCCCTACCTTCTGAGCCGCTGGTCCCGGGTTCGATCTCCGGACAGGTCAAACATTTATGTGCATAAACATGTCTGTTTGATCTGTGTCTGGGTGTGCATTAAGTATGTATATCAGTCATCAGGATACCATAGTACAGGCCAGTATCTCTGCCTGGTTTGGGACCTAAAGAGAGAAAAAAAAATGGTTATTACATTTCAACTATAATTATTAACTATTTGGTTAAAGTTATTACATCTGTTCACATATTAAAGTGTTACTGAAAATATAAAACTGACCGTCACAACCCTCACTTTGAAGTTTAAAATGTGTTTGTGACGTAGTTTATTAATATTTATTTAATATATATATTTTTATGGATTTTATTTTATTTTATTTTGTGAGTTTCAAATTTCAATACAAAAATTGGCTTAACCACACACATTGCAGTTCCTGGAAAAGTAGGTTGATTTCTGCGAAATCTATTGTATTGTTGGCCAAATATAGCGAATCGCGAGTCAACGGGTTAAAGTGATCAAAACAGCCATTATAAAATCTTATTTCTACATGTTTGCCTTAGGTAAAAACCTGGGTATGCGTTACATCTTTATCTAAAATAAATAAAACAAACAAACGGACACACTCATGCCAATGTCATAGAAGAAAATAATACGTATATGTCTGTGCGATCAAAATGTTTTAATTGATGGTTAACATACATTTCCCTTTATTGCAGTTTCGTCAGTCAATAAAACGCATTTTTGGCATCCACACAAAAGGAAAAGATTCGAGAACCGAAAGATATAATAACACGTTAATGTCTCCTGCTCACAAAATGTCAAGCCTCAACACCACCCGAATTAATTCCACTGAAGCGCCAAGCTCCCAATTTTCAAAACAAAAAGAAAATAAAATAATTCTCATCGACGAAGTGTCGGATGCAAACAACGAAGTTCAACGAACTGTCACCAAGAATCCCGATTTAAAGACAATACAGGAAAATAGAACATCCGACACCGAGCGCTCCGGGGAAACAATTTATAACGATGATTCCAGTAGCCAAAACAAACTTGAACTGTTTGGCGAATCTTGCAAAGTTGACGAAGCACGTTCACCGGTACTTACGTTTATGGACTCTGAGAGATTGCTGTTCACTAAAATTAAAACTAATCAAGACGATGTAAACATATACGGCACTGGCAACGAAGCGTACGAGGAACACCCAACTGATGAAATTGGAAAAGACACTTTCGCTACCGAAACAGAGTTTCCGAGCTTTAGGAACCCAAAAGTCATAAGGCAAAGTTTTTCATTAGACCTCAGTCGCTACTCCCACGATACACGTAAGAAGAGAAAAATGTCTGTTGAAACTAAATTGGAGGCCGTCATTCAGCCTAGAGGGTTCTTCAAGGAAACTATTAGCAAACTTTTCGAGCCGGATTCGAAACTGAATAAGACCGGAATCAAGAGCTATTTATGCGATCATGACGACAAAGCAAACAACGAAGAGGAGCTTTAGATACGTAGTTCGGACACTTCCGACTAACACGAGGGAACAATTTCATACTAATGGCTAATTTACCATTCATTTATTTAGACGAGAAACGGTATATAAGGGAGAGTTAAACCCTGTATCGAAAGGGTAGCGAGGTGCTTGCATAATGAATGTTAGTTATTCAAGAACTCAGAACGTGCGCCTACAAATACATGCATGTGCTTACGTGATTGTAACACTCAATTTATATACACTTGAAAGTTTATCAAAGTTTGTATAGTGGTGTTTCCCGGCTTGCTCCGGAAACAGACACGTGGTATAATGCTTATACTACATGTACTTAAGTAAGTGGTGCTTTGTATTAGCACGAAAGTGCGGTCGGATTTAACAACGGCTTAGTCAAAGATCTGTGATATAACTAAGAGTGCCAAATAAAACATAAGAGAAATATTTTTGGGAAGACGAAAAATAAAAATTTAGGGTTCTCGAGTAAAATACGATAAAATATACACTGTTTTTAAAATCGATATTGTAGGTTGGGTGTGTTGGAATTGTTTTAAGAGATTGGAATTTGGCAAATCAAAATGAGCTGTAAATTACTTACATTTAATCATCATTACATTTTCGTCCAACTTTGTGATTAATAATGATTGAGGAAGAGAAGAACTCCGTTTTTTTATACTTCTGCATTAGTTTAGATTGCTACTTGAATTTAGTTAAATCTGTAAATTATTTACTAAAAACAAAATGATTTATACGAACGCACAGTCATTGTTTTAATAGTGCGGTAACACCTTAAAAACGGTAACAAGTGCCGTGTTCAAGCTTTTTTAAATCATAAATTAGTTCTCTTTGAATGTTGTATTTCTTAAATATAAATATTTTCATAAGAGCTACGTGCGTAGTAAGTTATATCTGATTTCTAGAAAGTCAATTAACTGTCTCATATATTATTATATACATACAGCGAGGATAAATAAAGGTTGATTGTATGGAATAATAAAAATATTGTATGAATTTAATGTTGAATGAACGGGAATTATATATATATAAGAAGCCTAATTTAAAACAGTAATAGTTATAAACAATACTAGATAAAAGCCTTATACCTACTTGTAATACCTTTACCTACCTACAACTGGCAATAAATAATTTTGAATTTGAATTTGAAATTTGAAAAAAAATGGCTATACTATCTCACTCATTGCAATACATTATCTTTGAAGACGCCCTTTCGCGAAAATAATCAGAAATGTTTGTATTCGGGTCTTGCGTGTTTGAGATGTGTGAATGTGTGTGTCCATTACTTAAAAAAAATAACCGTGTTACCCCTATTTCTCCTGGTCACGATATAACTTGAGAACGGATGGAACAATCTCGCTAATTCTTTTTTGTTGTGGTAGTTATAGTCAGGAGAAGGTTCTTATAATAGAAAAACCACGAAAAACGGTAGGTTATGGCGACTCTCTAGTACAGTATAAAATTAGAATACTAGGTTAAATTGTATTATGAGACATATAACACAATACAATAATGAATGTCATTCAAGTTTAACAATAAGAAATAAGGAACACAGTCCAATTATTAAAACTTATATATTATGTTACTCTATTTTTAATAACTTTACATCTAGTATCCACCGACTTATAAAATTTAAATAAAATTCTTATAAACTTTTTGTTAATGTACATCATACACTTTTGTAGTTCAAATTGTGAAACCAATATTTTTTAGGTAAAATATAAGCATTGAACTCGTAGTCTTATTGTATCTCATATATAACTCTTCTTTCTAGAAAGCATTATTTTCGCAAAGAAAATAAACTCATTTTAATACATCTCATTATCAAAACGGAGTAATATTTAAACCGTTTAACTTATTTTATATACTCGTCATTTAATCGTTACTTGACACCATTCGGTTAGTTTAATTGTCCATTATATAATAATAATTAGGCTTAAATTAGTTAGGTATTCGACACCAAAATTATATAGTTTACGGACAATAAATTTTAAGACTAGTTGGTCATTGAATGTTTCATTTTATAATATAATGTTATTATGATGTACGATGTCTTAATATAATTATTGCAATTATTTTTAGGTATTATTGTAAAAATACCAAAGATTGATACTCATATTCTTGTATTTAACAACTTTCTAATGCGTCCAGCGACAGAGGAAGTCCTAGTGCAGAGTTATGAAAGCGTTTTTCACGTTATCTATTTAAATTTATTCTACGTACATTTTAAGCCATACTTTAAATTTATAGAATAGGTATATCAATACATATAGTACTATATTATTGCATTGTAGAAACTTAATTATTTACTTAATATGTGTCAAAGTGGTCAGCTGTGTATTACTATTTCTGTACTAGATTAAGAATTACAAAATAATTTGTCTGTGAATAAACAATATGAGAAAAAATAACCTGAATATATGTATTTATTTTTATTGGTTTTTTTTTTGTTTTTAGAATTGTACAAAGTATTTTCACTTGTTACACGCCCTTCACACACCAACACGCATACACGCGTGCGCTGTAAGGCTGCCTTTTTAAACACACTCGAGTTTAGCACCTAGTTATGTACAGTTTCATGCACTACTTTCCTCCCTCACACATCGTAATTGGATTTCTATATCTATACGAAGGACATTAAAACTGTAAATTCGCCAAATTTGTACATTACATTACATATTTTTTTAATTATAGTCGAGGTCACGGTAATATTAATATAACCTCACTCAAAAATGTAATATTCATAACTTTATATTACCGTGCCGAGGAGTAATTTGTTATCGATATAAATATATATATTATATACAATATTTGTCTGATTGTCTGTAGAAGCGCTTTATGCCACACCCGACCAAAGACCTTCGCTATGTCCAAACTAACCGCGAGCACCTCACCCTTTGACTCTACCACTTCCGCCCATCGATGTATGTGGTATTCTCGAAGATCACCATTTGAGCGATTGTGACGAAAACCGTACTGGCGGTCTTTAATCAGGTGATGCTCTTCTAAATACTTCAAGAGCTGGAGTAAGGTGTAAGATTTAGATAAGGCGTTATGGCTATATGGCGGTAGTTGCCGGAATGGAGCGGTCACCCTGTTTGGGGATCGGGTGCACCAAAGCAGTCATCCATATGTTGGAAACAACGCATAATATGTAGGAGAGCCGGAAAGACGCGCAAGAACAAGTGTCAGTTCTGGAGCTGTCAGGCCCACTCGGTTTATGAACATCTAGGGAGAACTGTGCTTTACGTACTGCTTGCTTCTGGGAATTAATGTCTGGCATATAAAGTATCACACCATGGTAAGGTCGGTGGTGAGGTCATTCAAAGTAGAGTTGGACGAAATGAGAGAGTCCAACAGATCAGCCTTGTTTCTAGTGGCATAGGCCAAAATGTCATCCTTTCTGTGCAGAGACGGTAGTGATGACTGAAATAAAATCCCTTGTACAGCCTTCGCAAGCGACCTGAACGCACGAGTTCCCGAAGGAAGGTGGGCTAATATAGAGGTCCTTTAAAACAGTAAGTATAAGAGAAGCTGCGCCATGCGTTATCGCGGATGATGATAATGATGTTTTTTTATTCCTAAAACAAAATGTACTAAACTTGGTTTAAGGAATAAAAATAAACATAAAAGTTGTTTTCTTTTGTTCTAACTAAAACAGCGGGCATTAGAGCAAACAAAACAAAAAAAAAACACATTCAAATCATTGGAGGCATTTTTGAGTTTTAGCGAGACTAACGAACATTAATCGATTTTTTATTTTGATTATACCAACCGAGTAAGAAAAGCCGTCAACACTACGTTGACTGTTATTTCTTCGTAGCGTCAACATAATAAATGTCTAATAAGAAAGTTCGATCATGTTATAGAAATTGAACTTTATATATCTTTTTTGTTTATGGTATAGGTTGGTAAACGAGCAAGCGGCTCACCTGGTGGTAAGTAATACCGTCGTGGGCGACGGTGGCGACGACCACCAGGTGAGACCACGGACATCCGCAATACAAGAGGTCTCGAGGATGCGTTGCCGACCTTTGAGGAAGGATGATAGGAAGGAAGAGATAGAAGGGGTTAAGGTTGGAGGGGGAGGGGGAAGGAAAAGAAGAATGGGGAAGGGGGGAATCGGAACTCCGGAACCTCACACAAACCGACGAAACGCAATAGCAAGCTATGTTACTTCACGTCGAAGTTATATGGGTGTGTGGTACTTCCACGGTCGTGCCGGCTCATTCGGCTGTGGGGTTGCAGCATGGCACTACAACCGAAAAATATCAAATCATAATCTTATAACGGCAATAGTTTATAAATGTGTTTGTATTTTTGTTACTTCTTCACGCTTACAAAGGGCAGGACCAATAAAAAAAAAATTATGGAAGTAAATAGATGAAGCGCTGGATTAACGCGTATGATACTTTTTATCATCATCACCGTCATCATCCATCATCACGCGGCTGAAACCGCGTGGCGCAGGTATTGTAAGAAATAAGCCGAAGATTGTAATAACGTATTTATAAACATCGCCGATCAAGACACCATGAGGGATATTCGCTATAGCCGTAGGCGTACTATGCGTGTTTATCCAAATAATTAAACTGTTCGACGTTTGTTAAGGATCGTTCTATCAATGTTTATGTATATTTAACTGAGTTAAATTTTACGGTGTTTTTGTTTAAATTTACGTTATCACGCATTTTCAAATACTTGAACCAGATAAGGTTATTTGTTCATCAAATAATATCGTTTTGTTTTTGGATCGTGTATTACGTTCAAAGGGTTAATGTTATACCTACGTTCTTTTTACTGTATTTTGTGGACAAAACAATGTAAAAGGTATTCAAGTGATACTGTAAAAAGGAATTGCCTTCGAACTCTGCTCCTGTACTCAGACTGCTATGTTGGCGTTGTTGTACAAGCACTTATACACTTCGATATACCAATAGTAAATACGGCACTACACGGTATAACTTTTGACTCGGAAAAACGTATTCACGTAGAACACACCCATATAACAGCCACACCCCATTTTAAATTTTAAATAATTTATCGCCAGCATCGGATACAATGGTGTGGAAGTCGACTTATAAGTTACCGTCCATAATCAATCTTCAATAATCAATCGTTGATTCGTGATCACCTTATTTCACAGACAATAGTTAGTTTAATTATATTTTCAAGATAAACAAAGCGTAGCGATATTGCAAAAACATCACGTGTTGTCTTTGAATTGTAAAGCAGCGTATTAGATTGTAGATACGTGGTCGCGTTACTTTGTGTAATGTTGTACTCGTATCTTGTGAGATGTTTCCTTGAATGCATAAACAGAAGGATGTCGTTGTATGAACTCCCTGTTTAACTATTGTATGCTGAAGAACATACTCGTAAAAATTTAAGAGGTAGGAACAAATAAGGTAAATACTTTCTGCCCATTGGCTTATCCAGGTTTTGTCATGGTCTATTAAAGGCAAAATCAGTTGTTAAATCATTCTTCTCTATTTCTTGAGTCGAATGACTGCGAGGTTTCAATTTAAATATCTATTGTGATCGAAATTGTATCGTGATCGCATATTAATTGGCCGGATTCAATAATCTTAGATCACGTTGAAATTAAACAACTTAAATAGCGTATAATTTTATATTATTTTATCCCGACGTTTCCAACACTTTTAATGAACATGATCACGGGTAGACTGAATGACAGTTGTCTGTTATGAAGTTGTATGCAGTTTTAGTTTAGTTTTACGAACACAATTACGTAATTTTGTACCAATATTGCAATGTTTCGTTGATTTAGTAAAGTATATTTAAACCAGTAACTGTCTGTGTGAAATAAAGTGTGATCGCCACTTTCTGCCGCTCTTTTCTCTCTTTCATATACCTATTCCTGTCCCACTCATCATCCTATGAACAACGAAGATCCTGCCTTTTTTCGTGGTTTGATGAGTTGCACCAGCGTCGTCAGATTGGGGGTTTTTCCCCATTTTGGAGAAAAATATGGCATTTGGAGAAGTATTGGGGAAATTATATGTTTGGGGAAATTGTTTGAGGAAGAAATTCCGACAATGAGGAAATTCGGGGTTGACTATTTCCGAACGTCTTGTCTATAGATCTGGGGTACGTTCAGTTTGATCGCCCGACGACGCTCGACGATCACCGACATCAGGATAGATTATACAAATTCAACTAGTTTGCACTAGATATATATTATATATATATCACGATCGCCGGGTGATCAAAGTGAACGCACTCCTGTAAATATTCTAGCGCAAAAATAAATATCAGTCGACCATAGAGCACAAGCCCAATATCACTAATTCGTTCTTTCGTCTGTGGTGGCTGTACGTACCTTGGTCGAGAACATAGAAATAATGGGTCGAGATCAAGTCGACCAAGCCGAAAGGCTGACAGTGAATCCACCGATGAGTTTCGGGGTGAAGTTTTTTCCTCATATAAAAATGCTGCAAACGGGGAAATAGCGTTTCCTCAAAGAGCTTTCTTAATCATTCATGTTGTATAAAAAACAGCCTGCTGACCAAACGGCAGAAAACATAATTAGGATGAGATACTGAGTAGCTGCCCGTGGTGGATGTTCACAATTTGAGCCTACTGCTAAAATGCTACAACTGTTTAATAGGTTTTCCGAAAAGGTTTTCTCTGCTCGATACAATGACGAATTATTGGATTTTGTTTAGTCCCTTTGAAGAAATAAATAAATGATGCTTAGAATTTATGGTGTAGGTATTTATTTGTAAATTACGTCAAATTAAGTTTGGGGATTTTTTCTAAAAACTGGGGGTAAAATAGTTTTGAATCTGGGGAAATCCGAGAAATCTCATCTGGCAACCCTGAGGTGCACTGCCCTTGAAGCAGTCTGCGCCTGACACCTGTCAGCGTTGCACGCACCGCATTTGCAAGTACCTAGTGCTTGTGTCGCCACCTCAATCGTCGCTACGCTCGGACACCCGCTGTGGCTCGTGCCGACAACACCGCAATAAAAATGAAAACAGTACAATCTTTATAAGAGATAATGTAGTTCGTATCAATATCATCAATCAAAATATCTATAATCTGGTGGGAGGTTATTGATATTTAGGTTGTAAAATAGAGGTTCAGGCTGTTTGTTTTTTTTTTATAAGAAAATCTTACTATCCGTAGACTACGAGGTATATACGTGCCTTGGTTGGAATGTTTAATTAGGTCAAGTGTGGTATAAAACGAAAGGCCTCTGCTACTTGTACATTTCAAATCAGATTTTTTTATTTACGCCGAAGTACTAATAATTTTGACCCTCAATAAAATAAGAAACTATGTTGCTGAAAATAACTGTAACCAACATACTCGTAGCTTAACCTAGTGAGCTGCTATGATCAAATTTGCAAACAAGTGACTGTCGCTTTTTCGTTGATATTACCGATCTGGTATCTTTCAAATGATATTTTGTTATGTAAAAAAAAATTCCAGGTCCTTTACAGCAACAAAAAAACAAAAAAAATTGCTGAAATCTATTGTATGTTTGAATATATAACATTTTTAAATGGATCCTTATTTGATTTGGCCTTGGCATACCTGTATGCCCAGGCGGCTTTACGAAAGTTTTGTTTGGCATACAGGGTATGCCAAGGCAGCTTGATGGGTTTTGAAAATTACAAAATTCTATTACAAACTCAAAATAAATAACGCGCTACCCGATTTGGTACATTTCAAGCCAACTAAAGACTTTCATAACATATATAAATATCATAATGTTCCGTCATCAGCTTCGAACAAAACGTCCTAATACACCTACTATTAGATTAAGTTCATTGCCTACTACAGAACCATGAAAAGAAGAGAATATTCATAACGGTATAACATATGATACCTACTACACTCAGAATGAAAAGTTTTGATTGCTTTGGTGCGCTAAGCTTCGTTGACTCGGTGAGCGCGTATGTATGTAGTATTTTGATCACGTTTATACTAGAGCATTGTATGAAGGAATACACATTTATAATTCAGATGTGTCGTTGTAACAATTTTGTTTGTAACATCGTCAAGTACAGAGTTAGTTTAACCCAAATAAGTTCTTTATTTTCCAAGCGATACTTTTGAAAAGAAGTTTGCTTGATCTACCTTAGCGCAGTTACATTGCAAACTAAAACTGTAATTATATTCCTTTTGGATAATGTAAGCATTAAAGTATGTAAACAGTCATAGTTAGTTGGGTCAATTATTAAACAGGATAAGAGGACCCTTGGGCACCAATGGCGATTTGGCACACTGCAAAGCGCTGCCAAGTGGTAAGAAATATGTGTGTAGTGACACAATAATTGGCAATTACCTATTTTGAAGATAGACTACCGAGCGTCCCCCTTAGGACAGGACCAACATTGGTGATCAATTGCCAATTATTGTGTCACTGCAAATCTTTCTTAGCACTTAGGTTTTATGCCACAGAACAAATAGAGCAACGTATGATGCGTCGGTTAATGGGATCGACATATCATAACATTAGTATTTAAATGTTTAACATACCAGAATAAAAAATCATGCAGGACAGCCTTTGCAGCCTTTTCAATGATTTCTAAGAACCTCAGTAAAATACGAGTACGTTCTTGTATGCGCGAAAGTTGGGACAACAATGACTTCGAGTCAGTAAGAGTCATAACGAATTTACCTCTTTTCAATATATTATTAGACTTACTTACTATACATTAGAGTGCCAACTTAAGTGAAGACTATTCGATTTGTTTTAAGACACACATATCAACAACGATGTGTAGTCACGGAAGCCATTATCGCGCCCAAAGATATTTTCACTTCAAAACTACATTATCTATCACAAAGCGTTACGTAACGGTGACGATGGCGCGAGTTCCCAAAAAGCATTACGTTCGTGAATTATTTTTAAGACACCCAATCAACAACAATAGGTCATGGAAATCATCAGCGTGCCTAATGAGTTTCACTTCTAAAACTATTAAAATTATTAACTTAACTATTAAAATATTGCTGTCATACCAAATCTCTAATACGATTTTCGACTGTAAATATACTGTCACAATATATTACAGTAATTTTAGATTATCATCACGATATTACGATGTTCATATCTGAACATGTAATCGACAGTCACAAATTGTTATGAAGCCTCTAGCGACAGAAATGTTATTCTGTTTCAGCAAATAATCTTATCTCCGGGTTTTTTGTCAATAATCTGAGATAGCTATGTTTGATTTGCAGATATTAAAAATACTGTATAAATAATTCGTACAATCTATATGCACAGTGTTAATGGTATTTTAGTATACATGGCTAATGTAGAGAGTGATACCAACACTGTAAAACAATGCCTCAACCATATCAGCCAAGCCTTTAAGAAAAGAACCATTCCAATTCATTCCTCAAAGGCCGGCAACGCATTATCGAGACCTCTGGTGTTGCGTATGTCCATGGGCAACGGTGATCACTTACCATCAAGTGAACTGCCTGTTTGTTTGCCAACCAACTGCCAACTACACAAAAAAAACATTTTGTGTTTTGGACTCCCGCAATGTATTATAATGGAGTTTATAACACACGTTAGTTCTTATAAATCCGCATTGCAAAAAAATAAACCATTAAGAATGGGATAAAGTGGAAATAAAGGTTCAAAAATATATATAAATATAAATGTATGTTTATAATAGCAGTAGGCAGGTGCACCAACCAACTACAGCCTCTTACAATTGTTCACAACCTGACGGTAGCAGAACCAGATTCTTAAATACCTGCGTCGAAGTCTGCATGACTATTGCTTCTTTTTGTGTTAATTACATAAGCATACCTCCACACCCTGTGTCATGGGAGGCATTTAGACATCCACATGAATACACCACACACATCTAAAACCGATTACAAAGATGTCCGCTTATGACACAAATAATTCTTATTATTAAACCCCGTTCAAAAGAAGGACCCTTTTTTTTTAATGTACAGACACTACCAATTTGGATAACAGTGACTCTGTTAACTAACAGATTATATAACGGCATTAACAAATATAACAGTAACTGGTAATAACAAAATTTATTATTCATTCCAGGCTCGACACGATCTCAACGCGCAAATTGCTAAAACTTACGTCATAACTATGTATACAGCGTAATTTACATGCAAGTATTACGTAGTTTTGCTGTAGAGGGTTGGAAACTAAGGATGATCTAGTGTATGCACTCGGCTTAATTTGTTAATATAATGTTTCAAGTATGTATACACATGTTGTGGGCAGTGTTTGATCTAACTTATATACTAGTTTAGTCTTATACGAAGGCCTCCATCGAGTTTTCCAACGGGTAGGCCTTAAGATGAACATGGACAAGACGAAAATTATGTCTAATGCCCATGTTGTGCCTACCCCAATATCAGTTGGGAACTCAGTTCTCGAAGTTGTTGACGAATACATCTACCTGGGACAGACAGTCAAAATAGGTAGATGCAAATTTGAGAAAGAGGTCAATCGTCGAATCCAAGAGTCTTCGACCAATGTGTGTTACCAGTGATGACTTATGGCACTGAAACATGGTCTCTTACTATGGGCCTCATAGATAAGCTCAAAGTCGCACAACGAGCTATGGAGAGGGCTATGCTCGGGGTTTCTCTACGTGATCGAATCAGAAATGAGGAGATCCGTAGAAGAACGAAAGTCACCGACATAGTCCAGAAGATTAGCCAGTTAAAGTGGCAGTGGGCAGGGCACATAGCACGCAGAACAGATGGCCGATGGGGCCGGAAGGTTCTGAAATGGAGACCACGGACCGGTAAGCGCAGCGTAGGTCGTCCACCGACACGGTGGACAGACGACCTGATAAAGGTCGCAGGACGACGTTGGATGCAGGCCGCTTCCAACCGATTCTTATGGGGGAGGCATATGTTCGGCAGTGGATGTCCTACGGCTGAGATGATGATGTTTGATCCAGAGCTTGGTCTATGGCTTCACTAGGTCCTTTAGAGCTCGGCCTGCGGCCTCACTGACCAAAAGCTCAGTCTTCAGCCTTTGGTCTGGCTGTGTAGAATAACTGTTATTCTACACAGCCGTGCAATTCTCTAATGATTCATCGTTGCGCTCGTCGACGAGCTCTCTGATGTCAAATACTTTGAGATATCGCCCTTGTTCACAAGGTTGTTTTTCCAACGTTTCTTGTCATCTCGTCATTTGTTTCACGGATGTCGTCAAAGATGCAACATTATTTGCACTTAGAGAATAGCACGGCAGGTGAGGTACTCTTTTTAAAAATGCCACTGATTATAGGTTTTTCACTTGTTTTTAAGTTTCTTGTTTTTAACATAAGGTTTTAACAATATTGTTATTCGCGTCATATGACGCGAATAAATAAAAGCGCGCGCAAAGCAAATAAAAAAAGGACACTAAGAAGTTTCTGAGTCTGAGTTATTATAACAAATTAAAAAAGGTTGTATGATAAGTTCGGTACCATGGAGATAGAAGAAAATAGGTTTAATGATGTTTTGTATTCACAAATTTAGTGCACACGATATTCTAAATTCAATTTACTTTATCTTCTTGCAGATAAAAACTTTTTTTTTGAACTCACACATTGAAGAGCAAAAATACTCTTTCCGAGATGAGGGGATGAAAATGTGTTTTATCATATATATATGTTTGATACTGATGTCACACTCGAGTAACTAAAATTACCCCTGAACGATATAATTGTACATAGAATTCGCTATTTGTCGTTCATAGGTACAATGGGAACATTCTCAGCTGGTATGCTTTTTACCGTCAGCCCGATTTGCCGAAAGAATGTTAATAATAAAATGTTACACCGATACCACGACTTGCAGATAAGGCGTTACGCTGAGCTGTTTGGGTTTTTATTGTTAAATTAATTGTTGCTAAATGTTTATGATCAAGGATTAAAGTTTAAATTGGTCATTAACACGATTCTTTACGAACCAAAATTAATAAATTATTGAGAATATTTATCATTTAAAAGTTATTCATATATCATCATTATACGATACATATCACATCCATACGAAATAATGATTATATCTAGATCAAATAAATGAACTAATATTTTACATACTTTTGACTTTTATTTTCTTGAACATAGACCAAAATATATACTAGGAAATAGACTGGTATCTTAACCCATCCGCATCAGCGCAAAAAATAACAATAGATTTATGAATGAAACTTAACTCGAATGAGTCTTGCTGATTCGGACAGATTAAACCTTTTTTTGTGATATATATACAATTAAAACCAAGATCACCAAGGATAGATGGCGCTGTAGATGTATAGGTATAATTATATATATATAGAAGACATGACAAGACTTGTTGACACACAATCAACAACAAAAGGTAGTCATGTAAACCATTATACTTATAAAAAAACTACATTACGTACGACAAAGCGTTCGGTGAAGATGTCGCAAGTTCCAAGATTTTTGTTTAGCCAAAAAGTGCTCACCGTGCCTAGAAGAAAAGTTAAAGGAAGTTTTCACTTCAAAATTGTTTCAGTATGTGTATAATTTATTAATAAAATCCATACATATTAAACGTTCAATGAATAGAAGCTAGGAACAAGATAAATATATTTTATAAAGAAACAAAATTTTAAATCATAATGGCATAAGCTTTTCTTACATTCTAACAAAAATGAAACAAACTTAAGTCAATTTTCTTTTGTTTGAAACTTTAGTTAAAAAATTTAATTTATTATTATCTGACTGATATGTCTTCGGTAGGTTAAGAAACAATTTTTTATCGTATATACATAATATAATTTATACATAGGTACACTTAATTAAATTTTATAAATGTAAATGCTTAATATTTGTAGAACAAGAATTAACTTTCTGTATTAGATAAAACAATAATGTATATAAAATAATATATGTGGAAGCACAAATAATTAAAACAGCATCTGTGTAACTTACTTATCTGCAAGAATTTACTTTAAATATATGATTACGGTTTACCTTCAAACTCGTATTATAACAATTCCAGTGAACAAAACATTCTAAATTATGTAAAAAATAACGCGAGTGATTTGTCGGTGAATTGTAGTAGTCGCGAGCGTGCTGCGGCAGCGAGTGTGTTATATCATTATAGTAAGTAGTTACTGTTAATTATAGAATTATACATATAGAAAATATATTAATGAGGTAGAAAAACACCGAGTTTTCCTCAAATATTTGGCCAAACATTAAAGAGAGATACCGCATTTTTAAAGATATTTTTTTCTAAAACGAACTCAATGTTTTTAGATCATTTTTCCATACCGACGACCGGTTAAGCCTCATTACCCTTGAAATAAACTGACACATATAGTAGTAAGTAAGCATGGTAACTGCCACGTAATTCAGAAATTTAATTACGTCAGTTGTCGTTACCAGATTTCAGCTATACAGGAAATGTGTATAAGGATGTAGGCTGCCAGATCAAATTAGTCTGCAAAATACTACGCGCAGTGGAAGAAGGAATGGTAATCTACAGGGCTGGCTATCAAAGGTTAACCTACATTGGTCCTCAGTACAAGGAGCTCCAAAAATCTGTTATTACCTACCAAGGTCTTCTCTGACTATAGCTTCCTCACAAATAATTAACATACATGGTAACAATATAACAAAATCTTCTTAGAACAATTCCGCCGCGTGGCACGTAGCAGCACCTGTTAGTAGGAAGGGAGAGAAATAGGCGGTGGCAGGATAGGGAGAAGGAACAACAGAACAGACGGCGTCTTCTCTCCAGGATCGCTCCACATATGTTCCAACTTGTCTTCGGTGTGCTGCAGTTCAAGTGTTCCAACCAAGGGGGTGTTCCAAATAATTAACACTAACTAATCTAACACTCAATAGTGAACTCAGCTAACTACCAAATTTACTTCAATTAACCCTTCAGGGTCGATGTCATTATAACAATGACATTTCTATTGTGTCTGGCCGTGCGACCTTTGATGCATTAATTAAATTTACTAAATAAATAAAAAACTATCGCGTCATTACTTGACGACTTTTTATACATCTCTCCAAATCAAAAAACTAGCTAGTCATGACACCACAGACGATCTAGCCTCTGCTCATAGAGAAGGCATTACAAAAGTCAATACAAACATCAAGTGACGTTAGAAGTGGTGCCCTCTAGGCTTAACGTTGGGTACCGAACATCTAACCGCTTCGGACGGGCACACCCGTACGCTAATCTACTGGTAGCCGTGACACGGTTGCTACTGCTCGTTTCAAGATCGATCCGTCCACCAAGACCTCGGCAAATCGCGGCACTCCATCGGTGCCTGTTACTAAATTAAGAATGCGCCCTCGGCGCCAACATAATGGCTTCAAATTACCATCTTTTATCAATACGATCCAATCTTGGGTGGATCGGTCTTATCAGTCCATTTGACGCGTTGCTAAAGGATGTGCAAATAAACTCCAACGTTTCCAAAAGCTCTGGGCGAGCTGTTGCACCAACTGAAACCGCGAGATCCGTCTTCAGCTCACCTCAACAAGGGGGTACTCCGGCAGGGCGGCAAGTGGCTGTCCAATCAAAAAAAGGCCCGGGGTCAGGACCTACAAGTCATTTGGGTCCGCTGAAATCTTACAAAAGGCCGTCGCATATTCCTTAAAGGTGAAAACAGTTTCTCCAATTACCTTTCACCAGAGTCCCTTGAAATGTAATCACAGTTTTTAGAATATGGTGATTTATTTCATATGTACGTAGGTAGTGTAATTTATTATTAGTATTTTATAAGGGGAGAGCCTGTTGCCATCTACGGGGAACTGTTCCAGTCTCCGGACTGTTATTAACTATATATCTTTCTTTCTCAGAGAAATCTAATAGCTGTTTAACCCGGGGATCGAACCCAAACATTCCAAAACGGCACTTCCACCACTACACCAAGACCAACCGAGCGAAGCCGCTGGCGAATCAGCTAGTATACGGAAAAAAACTCTTATTATGTACTTACAAGCTGCATCCCGCTGTTTCTCCCGCGTGGTTATGGATGATGATGATTATGATGATGATAAGTATCCTATGTTATTCCTCTGGATATAGTCTTTGTCCTTTCTCTACTCCATTACGTAAAGCCGTAAAGGCGTGAAAGCGTAACATACAAACAAACAAACTCACTTTCGCATTTATAATATTAGTTAGGATATAATATTATTAGTTAGGATTGCATCTAGAGCATGATATTGTTCTACCAACATTTTGAAATATTCGCATTGGAACAAATAAATCGTTATTTTAATAAGTATGTAGGCTCAGTAGGAATACACTTTATAATTTTTTTGTGCAAGGGGCAACTCTGAAACTTGGCAGTTAACACATAATATATGTTTATGTCGATTATTAAAATTATTATTATTACGGCGCCAATTACTACAACTCGCATGAAACAATCGATTTATTGCAGCAACGTTTCCCAGAACAAATTATCTCAATAAATTCTGATGTCAACTGGACACCAACACCAAGCGATTTAACGCCGTGTAATTTTTTTCTTTATGTTTTCCTGAAATCTCCGGTTTATGCGAATACACCAGAAACAACTCCCAAGCTAAAATCCGAGATCTAACGCGTCATCGGTGAGATACGGCTCTTTGAAAAAGTCATGGAAAATTTAATGGAAAGAGTCTGTCATCAGAGCCGGAGAGATATTTTATTCCATACCTAATCGGAATATGTCTGCTTTGTAATCCTATAAAAATTCTGTTTTTATTTTAAAAAGAAAAAGTGCACTCTTACTGAGACACCCTTTATTGACCGAGTGAGGAAAGCGAACGAAGCGTCTCTGGCCAAATTAACTTGCATTTGTTGACTTGCATCAGTAGCTGTAACAGTTTAGCTAAATCGGATGAAATTTAATAAAGTAATGAAGCTGTTTTGTCAATTTTTAATTTAGTATCATGCAAGAAAAACTACGAACACAAGCAAGACTAAAATAGTTAGTTTTAAAATTAGTTCCTAGTTGTTATTTCATACAAAGTGTATTTTTGCAGAACTGATCCAGACTACTTTTTTGCAATGGCAAATTTAATAAAAACGAAAAAAATATGATGAAACTTGGCTTGCAGATTAATTTAAAAATATAATCGTTTCCTTAGCGCTTCAACAATGCATAACAACTAGGAACTAATTTTAAAACAAACTGAAAAAAAATATCAGAAAGGAAGCAGGGGAATGTCGTATTCGAACTAAACTAAAAATCGCTGTTTGAATATATTGCAAATAGGTTTAATGCACACCTAATCCAATGCAGGAAGCAAACTGACAGGTTAAAAAAACGTTTTCAAATAGTTATTATCTACGAAGAAATAAATTTCTTCGTAGGTTATTATTACAAAAACTTTTCTAAGTTTTGTTTTAAAAATTGGCGTCGTGTTTTCTTAAGTATAATCTTGAGTGTATTACTCACGATTACATAGTTTAATTTAGATTTGAATTTGAATTGAAATATGGAAGAGCTTGATCAAAATTAACAGCGTATGTATCAAAATTACACAAATGAAGTATACGCAGATATTGTGTTTTGTTACGGCTTTTGCAACGGTAACAGTGAAGCTTCTCGTCAAGATTATTCGCGTCGGTTCCCTCATCACCAGTTACCCATGTATCAATTTTTAAAGTGTATGGGCGAATCCGATAACTGCTAGTGTTCAGAGACGACAAATTAATGCCAGAAGACTCCCAGCCCATGGTGTTAATTACGAAGAGGATATACTTGAAGAATTTATCAATGAACCACACATGAACAACTTCGAGAAAAAACGTCGCCACAAGGCTCTCTGAAACACAATGGGAAGCGTGGTCTACAGTGCATGCATAATGCAGGATTCTATCCTTACCATTATACTCCTGTGCAACTTATTCACGAAGGACCCTGACAGGAGAGTTGCTTTCTGTAGATTTATGTTAAATATGGATTTAGAAGATTTCCGAGCCTTTTTTTAAATCCTATGGACCGAGGAGTCTAAATTCGATCAAGATAGGATTACTAACTACCACAATGAACATTATTAAACTGACAAATTGCATAAAAATCTTAATAAAAAGAGGCCAGAAAGGTCGCAACGCCGTCTTTTGGGTCATTGTGTTGATGGGAATTGTTGACGACAAGTTATTTGGGCCACATTTTAACTGAGCAATCTCAATGCTGCAACGATTTTTTTTTGTCAAATGAAATGTTTGACCTCCTTGAAGACGTACCTTTGGCTACAAGGCAAAACATGGTTATATCAGGAAGACGGATGTCCTGGACATTTATTGTTAATGTTAGGCAATGGCTCAATAGCCATTTCCTTAATCGTTGGATAGTACTCATTCCGTGGCCTGCGAGGAGTCCGGACTTAACAGCGGTTAATTTATATGTCTGGGGTGACATGAAACCCCTAGTTTACGACGTCTCGCCTTTGTCATCCGCGGAAGAATTCAAAACAGTTATTATAAAAGCAGCAAATGCAACGCGGGATAATTTGACTACTCAGTACCTAGTTACAACTCAGATAAATGATCCTACTTTGCGTACGCAACAGGGGAAGTCATCTCGCTCAAGAACTTAAAAAATTGTTAATTGTTATTACTAATAAAGTGTTACTCTAAATAACAAATGATAAAAAATTGGTATCATTTTTAATTTATTTTATGAACATTTTAAAGAACGACCTTAAGCTTAGTTCGAATACGAATTTCCTACTCCTTCCTTTGTGATATTTATTTCAGTTTTTTGGAATAAGTTCCTAATTCATATGCATTGTTAGAAAGCTAACAGAACGGTTATGTTTTTAAACTGACCCAAGTTTCGTAACTCATTTTTGTTTTTAAGGTATTTTATTGAAAGAAAATCTCAAAAAATATTGAAATAACATCGTTTTTCGTCTCACATTTTTAACTTTGGATTGATAATCATCATCATCATCATCTCAGCCGTAGGACGTCTACTGCTGAGCATAGGCCTCCCCCATGATTTTCCTAAAGGACCGGTTGGAAGCGGCCTGCATCCAACGTCGTCCTGCGACCTTTATCAGGTCGTCTGTCCACCGTGTCACCGATTCTATAATAAAGTTCCGAATGTTATCCGAGATTTGCCTATTAATAAGTTTAAAATTACTATTAAAACTAAACTCTGTCTCAAAGGTTATTACAAAATTTCGGATTACTTGGAGGATAAAACAGCTTGGGACTGATCACTCCAGGATCTATCTACTCGTGTACTAAGATGTCAAAGTGTAGCGTGTCTTGCCCTACTGATACCATTATTATGTTCTCTTTTGTAAGGCAACACACTGGAGCAAATATCTGTAGTACCTAAGTAAAAATATTGTAAAAACATCTATATAAAAAGAATGGCCCCGAGTTTTTTGCCGCTTCTTCTCGGTAGGCTCTATATATTTTGGAACGCGGCGGTAGTCTTTAAAGTACATTATAATGAAAAATTGACGTTCATAAGTGCGTCTTTGATGCCTAAATTGAATAAATGATTTTGACTTTGACTTTGACTTTTGTCGGTGGACGACCTACGCTGCGCTTGCCGGTCCGTGGTCTCCAGAACCTTTCGGCCCCATCGGCCATCTGTTCTGCGTGATATGTGCCCTGTATTCTTCTACCGATCTCCTCATTTCTGATTCGATCACGTAGAGAAACCCCGAGCATAGCCCTCTCCATAGCTCGTTGTGCGACTTTGAGCTTATCTATGGGGCTCATAGTAGGAGACCACGTTTCAATGCCATAAGTCATCACTGGTAACACACATTGGTCGAAGACTCTTATCTTGAGGCACCGAGGTATTTTTGAAGCGAAGACTTCGCGAAGCGTCCGGAAACGCTAAACAAAGAGGCAAGTTATACTCTTCGGTCTTCTGTATAACTTGTCGTAGCATGTGGATGTGGTCTATGGTACTATAGCCTTTTCGGAAACCGGCTTGTTCCGGAGGCTGGAATTCATCAAACTTGCTACTAAGACGGTTCGTTATGACCTTCGAAAACAGCTTATAAACGTGGCTCAAAAGCGAGATGGGTCTGTAATTTTATGTAAAAAGTTGTCACTCTTCTTGAAGAACAGCACCACCACGCTTTTGTTCCATGCTTCTGGCGTTGAACCTTCGAGTAAGACGGTATTAAAGAGCTTCTGAAGGACTTTAAGTACCGGTGTTCCACTCGCTTTCAGAAGCTCAGATGTGATACCGTCGTCACCAGGCGCCTTAAGCTGTTTCAGGCCATTCTAATCTTGTCCAGGCTGATGTCCGGGATATCTTCGGTATAATGTCGGGTCAGCTTGGCTCTTGGGTCTTTGACCGAGCTGCTAACAGGTTTAGCGACCGAGGTGTATAGCTGTCCGTAGAAACTCTCTACCTCTCCTAACACTTCTGCTTTGGTCGACGCTACACTGCCGTTTTCTCTCTTCCGCTTTGTCAACTGGCTTTGCCCAATAGACATGTCTCTTGCAAACAATTTGGAGCCTTTTTTCCGCTCTATCGTCTCTTTAATACGGTTTGTATTAAAGATCCGGATGTCGTGTCACAAGGACTTCCATATTCGTCTATTGAGCAGCCTATATGCTTCAGCATCATCCGAAGACTGCAGTTTCAGTGAGCGTCGTTCAGCCATGAGGTTGAGGGTATCGTTGGAGAGTTTCTGTGGCCTATCTGTACGGGGGGGTTTAAAGTATTTGGATCCCACTGTATGGACAGTTTCTACTAACCTGTTATTGATCTCGTCCACTGAAGCGATGTTCTCAAGGCAATCGAATCGATTGGATAGCTCAAGTTGAAAGCTCTCGGGGTCTTGAATACGGGCACGAGTGGGTCGGAGCGTAGACTGCATCAGACGAGACCTCTCAAGTTTGACATTAATATTCACCGTGCCTCTTACCATTTGGTGATCACTAGCGGTTTTAACCCTGTTGATCACGGAGACATCAGTGAATATTTGCCTTTTAGTGGTCATTATGAAGTCAATCTCATTTCTCGTGGAACCATCGGGACTCAGCCAGGTCCATTTCCTGTGAGGTGGCTTCTGAAAGAAAGAGTTCATCATAAAGAGTCGTCTCTCTTTCTCCAGGAAGTCGGCCAACCTCTGTCCCCTACGGTTCCGTTATCCATAGCCAAATTGCCCCACTTTCAACTCGTAAATCATTAACACCGCAAGTTTTGGCACGCGGGTCCCAAACTTTTGTTTAGCCTGTTACGACAGCGCTACTGGATAATAACCGGTCGACGCACTGTACGATCGCAGCTCGACAGATGTAATTTTTGTTTCCGCGCTAAACCAAAACTCACATTTCCTTTGATGGGTGACCTACCTTATACGCGTGCGCAAGTCGTTCCAAAGGCATTTATAATTTACCTGGCTGTTCACGTGAATTCCGCGTCCGCGTTTTAGGGTTATATTCAGGGGCCCGGCGTAGTCGCAGCGAGAAATTATAAATACCTTTGGAACGACTTACGCACGCGTATAAGGTAGGTCACCATCAAATTTTTATATATAATTATATTATTTAATATTTAAATATAAAACCCAAAATTTCCATCAAAGGAAATGTCAGTTTTGGTTTAGCGCGGAAACAAAAATTACATCTGTCGATCTGCGATCGTACAGTGCGTCGACCAGTTATTATCCAGTAGCGCTGTCGTAACAGGCTAAACAAAAGGTTGAGACCCGCGTGGCAAAACTTGCGGTGGTAATGATTCACGATTAGATCTACGGTGTGATCTTTGCGGGGCAATAAAATCGAATGTCATTGATCAAAATTAAGATCAGAATTTCTAAGGCGTCCGCCTACACTAACAAGATCGTTAGAAATAAAGGGGTGCAATTTTTTAATGTGAATTGGACATTTCTTATCAGTTTTAATAAGTCTAATTTCGTTTTTAAAATGAACTGATTGGAAAAACTTCAGAATTTTATTTTCTGCAAATTCTAAATCAGTCGCACCAATAACATCGTTACGTGGTAACAATTTTAGAAAGCGATATAATGTAAACTGTGGTGCGTAAAAGTTTGTTCCAAGACGAACAACGTGCGGCAAGTTGACTTAACAGTGGTACGTCCTATACCGCATTGGTAGATGCGAGCGATACTGATTTCGTCTCTGACAACTCCACTGAAGGGTCAAGTTTAAATGGGGCTATAGGCCAGTCCTTCGGATCTTCTGAACACCATGAAGGGCCGCTAAACCATTGCGGATGTTTAATTAGTTGTGATGGCAGTAGGCCACGTGAAATGCAATCACTTAACTTAAAAACTCCGGGAACATGGTGGAAATTATCAGGGGGTAGTAATTCTTGTATCTTTGATACGCGGTTTGCGATAGAAGATTCAAGGCGGTGCGGAGGTGAATTTATCCAGTGTAGCGTAATTGTAGAATCGGAGAGTGTACGCATTAGTTCAGCGAGTAGCTCTAATCGCGGCATAGTGACAATTCTGTTACTCGGAGCCATCTTAGACTTAGCGCACACGAGTGCAGTACTAGGCACGCCGTTATTCACGTGAAAATAAATCACAGCCCCAAACGCCTTCTCGCTAGCGTCGCAGTATCTCAAAATAAAGATTTCACTATATTTAAATACATTTATAAGGCACGGAATTTTTATACGTGATAAAAGCGGTAATTCTGATTGAAACTGAGTCCACGAGCGTACAATGTTATCTGGTGGTCGTTCGTCCCAGTCGAGTTTCAGAATACAAATATCTTTTATTAAAAATTTTGCGTATACTATAACTGGTCCGACCAAACCCATGATATCCCAAAGACGCGCTATTGTGGAAAGAATATTGCGTTTAGTACACTCACGGTCCGACGGCTGGATAGTATAGGTAAACAAATCGCTCGCTGGAAGCCATTGCATACCGAGGATTTTTAAAGATTCATCTTTATCTAAAGCGACGGGATCTGTCAAGCGGTGAGATTCAGGGATGGCAGAGAGCACCTCGTTCGAGTTGCTTGACCACTTTAGTAAGTCGAAACCACCTGACTTGAACAAATCAATCAATTGTTGAGATGCCTTCACGGCCACGTCCGTTTAAAGATTCATCTTTATCTAAAGCGACGGGATCTGTCAAGCGGTGAGATTCAGGGATGGCAGAGAGCACCTCGTTCGAGTTGCTTGACCACTTTAGTAAGTCGAAACCACCTGACTTGAACAAATCAATCAATTGTTGAGATGCCTTCACGGCCACGTCCGTATTCATAAACGAACTGGCAATATCGTCAACATACAGGTCGCGTAATGCTAGTTCAGATGCAAGCGGGAACCTTTCCTTTTCTAAATTAATCAGTTCTCTTATAGTGTGGTTTGCCAAAAAGATACTGGAGCGTAAACTAAAGGTTACACTCCAGTATCTTTGGAATGCATGACGTTTAATAGGTTCGCGGGGATCAAAACGATAAAGTATTTGTTGATACAAATAATCGCGGGTTAAAATTCGCAAGAACATTTGGCAAATATCTGCAGTAACAGCAATTTCAAATAATCTAAAATTTAATAATATAACTAGTAGATCGTTCTGTAGCGCTGGTCCGGTGTGTAAGATATCATTTAGGGATGTGCCGTTATCCGTAGCTTGTAAAGCAATGTGCAACTTCGACGAAACTTTTCGTTGCGAATCACTCCGTGATGCGGTAAGACGAACCCGCCACTACAGGGTTCGGTTTCTGGCAGTTCGAAAAGATAGCCTTGTGAAATATATTCGCGGATGACGTCATCATAGCGGGATTTAAAATCACGATTATTTTGAAATTTGTGTTCTACATGTAGAAATTGCTGGCGAGCGGTTTTGAAAGAATCACCTAAACAGCTAGGGTTCTGTTTAAATGGTAGGCTTACAATAAATCTCCCCGTCTCGTCGCGTGTATTAGTAGTCTCATAAAAGGATTCACACTCTTGATCGTCCGAAGATAAAATATTAGTTTCCTTTATGTTCTCTAACTCGAAGAACTTTCTGAGATCTTCGTGAATAGATTCCGCGGTAGCGTGATACGATAGGAAGTGATTGGCGGGTTCGGAAGATAATATCTCTGCCTCCCCCATGATCACATAGCCTAAAGTAGTCAAAAATGCGGAAGGTTGACCAGGCGAACCCGTGATCTTACCCGGCAACAACAACTTCGCAAACAACTGAGCTCCGGTTAAAATGTCTATGTCGGAGGGAGATGATAATTTTGCATCGGCCAGAGGTAAGCCATTTAAATATTTGCATGACATCACATCACCTGGGGAGGCAGGTAATTTTTCAGTTATGCGATTTAAAAGTAAAGTATCCATAGCGTAGGTAATATTAGGATCAACTCTACTCAAAAACGTAATATTTAACTTTCCTTGTGCGACACTAGCGTGGTCCCCGAGACCTTTGATTGTGACCTGTGAGGAATAATTCCTCACAGGATGCACCAAATCTATAAACAAGCCGGGCATCGGTATCACCCGATGGCCTTTTGATGGTTATACGCTCGTTTAGGCGGGATATCAAAGAAGTAAGCAAAAAAATTAAATCACTTACCAGGGATGCGGGAACAACACAATGCGTTGAAAATAGATACTTAGCTGTGGTAAGTGTGTGCGATGTGTAATTGTATGTAAATATGAGTGTACACAGCTTCGTAAATCGAAGAACAATTCACAATTAATTAAATTGAGAGAAAAAAGCTTGCTAGTTGGCGGCGGTGGATTGACGACTTCAATTAGATAGTGTCTGATTTACACGTGCGCTCGTGGCGGCGCTAGCGTCGTACTTATATACATAGGCACGTGACATCATTATCTATGGGTACAAAATATTTACCAAATTCTATAGGGCCATTGTTGGCGCGACTAACTGTAAAAGGAAGCTTATGCGAGAAATAATTATTAATTAAACTAGGATAATGAAGCGAGCTCAGCCTCGCACCAAAGAATATATACTAACGTAATGACAAACTGGCCAGTGTTGGGTTACTGTTATAATGAAAAGATTTTAATTAATGTTCACTTTTAAAGCATAACTAGTTATTTTTATCTTAGTTCTAATTAGGTACTTCGGTTACGGTGCTAAGCTAATATCTGCATATTTTAAAAGTGTCAGAGTTACTTACTATTTGATCTCTTTTACCGACTTCCAAAAAGGAGGAGGTACTCAATTCGCCTGTATTTTTTTATGTTTGCTACCTCATAACTTTTGATTAGGTGAACCGATTCTCAAAATCTTTTTTTTTTGTTTAAAAGCTGGTGCTTCCCATGTGGTCCCATTTAAATTTCGTCAAATTAAGTCCTCAATCAGTCAAAATCAAACTTTTTAGTTACACTTTACTCGTAATAACTGAATCGAATGGAAGTCGGTATTAATTAAATTGTACTTGTTAATCTGTATTGTTTTCAGGCAGTTATTAATCATAGTGGATTTATTTAGCGTAGTTCTAATTTGGTCCGTGCAATCGTTTATATTTCTTATAAGCGTTGGAATAACTTTATTAAACAATGTTTTAGAAAAAGCAAGCATGAGGAAAATACAAGTTATGAAGGATGGCGAGATCAATACGAAAGCAGATTGAATGCATCGGTAGCCTAGAGGTCATGGCTTCTGACACGGATTGTCAGATGACAGGAGTTCTAACCCTGTCCAAGAATATTCAACTTTCTCTCTAAAATTGCAAAATTTGGTTTTGCTAAGAAGGGGTTAGTGCTTCAAAAGTCATGTAATAATAGTAAGAATACAAGAGTTTGGAGAGTTTAGAACCTACGCAGAACTATGACCAGACGGAGCTCGGTTGGCGGCCTTTGACTGTAATTGAGTAAACAGAGAATTTAGATTTTTTAGTTGGTTACGGTATCACTGCGAGCATGGATTTTCCATATTAAATAAATTTTGACATTAATTATCGATAAGACGGCCCGCGATGGCTATCGCTGTTAGATCCATGCTAAAGACAAGGTACGATAGATAAACTTTACTGACGTGTCAAGTTTTTTGAACCAGGGATCCATGCTCCCCTTGCGGCACTGCGAGTATGGATTCTTGACAGAAATTATCGGTAAAATATAGCCTGCGATATAGCTATCGCGGCTAGATCTATGCTAGAGACGAGATACGATAGATATATAAAAATCAGTTTATCGACGTTACAAGTTTGCTTGGACTGCTGATCTGACAATCCCGTGGGCAGGTATGTTTGAGTCAGTTCAGTTTTTGTTTTCTGTGTTTTCGTTAACACGATTTGATAATATTATATTTTATACAAAATAAAAATTTTCAATTTTCTTCTCCTTGAAAGCGTAAAGAAAAAATATGGTAAGGTAACTAACGAATAACGAATTCGTAACAATATTTTTAACTGATACTATACTATATTTAACTGCGTTTTGTTATATTTCAAAGTATCTGACTTTATGCATTAAAATTAAAATTACCGGTAACAGTTCACCAACATTTTCGCAGAAGTGTACAAGTGCAAGTGTAATTACTCATCTAATACCGACACGTTGTGAAGGTTGGTTCCACTGATGCAAATAATAAAATTTTACTAGAATTTGAATATGTTTTACTTAAATCACATTTTTATTTTTTCCCGATAGCCGAGGAAGATTATGTTATGAGGGTTTAGTATCCGCTAGTAATTTTGCTTGCTACAATCACAACTGCATAAGCTACAGTTAGCCAAGCATAGTGGTTTCCATCAGAATAGCATAAAACTGATACTGCAGTGCCTTGAGCGTTGAGTTCTGTGTGCTACTGCTTTGCGTTCATCCCACTGGACATAAGTAGGTGTTTAGAATCCTCTAGTAATTTCGATTGCTACAGTCAAAGCTGTTTAAGCTGTGCTACAGTATCCTTCAAACTCTGTAAACATTGCATTGGCCACTACACCTTAAAGTCAGCATAACTTCCATGTGTTGACATGATCATCGTTTTCAGAGTAAGCGACCTTTTTAACCTCATTTTTCTTAAGTGTCTTTTTTCGTATAAAAACAAAAACAAAATTAAGAATGAGGCGGTACGGAAGGTTTTCGTCTATCATTATAATACTATTTTTTTGTTCTTGGTGTCTCAACATTTTCTCATTTACAAGCTGTTTGCGTCTCCCAAAAAATTCTTTGATGCCGAACCCTGAATATGTTAGGTATATTTCTTGATAGGCAGGGTAAAAACTAAAACTTTTCCGTTTCCTTATTATTTTATCTTTAAACATAACGGCTTCCTATCTGCAACCCGAAGATTGAATGACCGTGCTATATGGAAATAAGTAGACCTTATTTTTGGGGTCACAATTGTTGAGGCCCAGTGGTCGTGTTCATTCCAAAAATACCTTTTCGTCGTGAGGGGACGGAATAGAATATTCCTTTCGCCGTCGGGATATGGATCGTAAGAGGCGAGAAAACCCGACCTACTAGGTGGTAACCCTCTTGTGCAAGAAGCCGTCTTGGGTGGTACCACCGCGGTGCCAGATATTCTGCTGCGAAGCAATAGTGCACAAACATAAGGTTGTGCATTGTAACAAATAAAACTGGACGATAGAGACACAACAACCAATGTATAGGGGTGACGAGCAAAGTTCAGTGTCACGTTCAACTACGGTTCTGAGCTGTGAATGGCACAGCAACTGTCATGGGCAAGCGTAGTGCTAACACCAGGCACGCCAATTGCCCTTTTTAACCGACTTCAAAAAAGAAGGCGTATATTTTTTTATGTGTATGTTAATCGATACCTCCCCCATTTGTGGACCGATTCTTATAATTCTTTTTTAGAGTAGTTTTAGTAGAGTATACTTTCAAGGTGGTCCCATTTCATCATCATCATCTCAGCCGTAGGACGTCCACTACTGAAAATAGACCTCCCCGATGATTTTTGAAAAGGACCGGCTGGTAGCTAATATTCATCATCATCATCATCATCATCATCATCATCTCGGCCGTAGGGCGTCCACTACTGATCATAGGTCTCGTAATTTTCCAAAAGGACCAGTTGGAAGCGGCCTGCATCCAACGTCGTCCTGCGACCTTTATCAGGTCTTCTGACCGTGTCGTGCTATGTGCCTATTATTATATAATATATATATATATATATATATATATATATATATATATATATATATATATATATATATTGAGGACAGCACAAGTACATTTTAATAAATGATATAAGTACATGTAGATACCTTTCCTTCTAAAGGAATTTCGATGGTTCCTTTGACGACGAAATGACATTTTATCCAGCTAAAAACACTGAATAAATTCCAACTGCGTCATTTCTTCCACAACTTCAATTCCACGATGATTTATTCGTAATCGACGCCTAATCCACGCTTCTTCATTGCTTGCATAGGTAAAAGCCGTAAAGCATGCATCCCTATGTAAAATGAATACTATTTCTTGCACAAATGCACTCGTAGAAGAACTTAAAGTATGGTTAGCGGTAGGTACGAGTACGTGGGTACCTCACCACTTCCTACGAGGCGGCGTGCGTACGGCGGCACTGAAAATTTCGGGAATCAAGGAAGTGACACAACATTACTATTTAAAAATGTATTTATTGCTTTTCGAAGTATTCTCCGCTAAATTTGACACATTTTTTCCATACGATGGAACCAATCATTGAAGCAACCATTCCATTCGGAAGTTGGGGTCTCCAAAATGGCCGTTTTGTAGGCGTCCACAGCTTCTTCAGGTGATGAAAATCTCTGTCCACGCGATTTATTTTTTATTTTAGGGAAAGTATAGAAATCATTAGGGCTTAGGTCGGGGCTGTACGGCGGATGGGTCTAATAATTCTATATTTGCTTGCTCTAAAAACTCTTCTGTTCTGAGCGCGGTGTGAGAACTCGCATTGTCGTGATGGAGGATGATGCGGCGGTTGCAGTTCTCTTTACGGAGTTCAGAAACGACCTGTGGCAAACAAATGCTAGCATACCATTCTGCATTAACCGTTTTTTGTCCCTCAAGAGGAATAGTCGTAACATGGTCGGTTTTGGAGACAAACGTGGCCACCATTTTTTTTGCAACACTCCGTGAACGAACAGTTTTTGTTGGCTTTAACTCATTTTCGAACACCCAAACTCGTGACTGGTTTTTTGTTTTGGGTTCGTACGCGTATACCCAGGATTCGTCACCTGATACGATGTTTTTTTTTCTTTGGCGGGTAGGCAATAGTAAAACACTTACAAAAAGATCTCTCATTGTAATTAATTGAAATAATATAGTAAATAAACTTTGAATAGCCTAAAACATATGTATAATATAATCTGCAATACCTGCCGGGGTCTGTTATCCATACTGTGGCACTATCACAAATCACTTTTGTCACTATTGAAAAATACTGAGTTCACAACTCAAACAAAATGGACAGTCTGTTCCTTCAGAGAATGGACTCCTATCAAGGTGAGATTCAAGCAGCATCTTCTTCACCAACTGTAGCAGTCTTGTCAGCGGACTTTACTGCATTCCGTACATTTATAATGACTGCACTTCGCTGCCTGCAAGATCAAGTAGGCCTGGTTATGCAGCAACAGGATGCTATGGAGACGCGAGGGCGACGAAAGATTCTTCTCCTTCACGGTGTCCCAGAAACCAGAGATGAAGATACTACCTCTGTAGTGGTGAAGTTGGTAACTAGTCAGATGAAAATTCCTGATTTTTCCAGCAAAGACATCAGTCGCTCACATCGGATGGGCCGTGCTTCAGTACCTGACAAACCCAGACCTATTCTATTCAAAATACGTGATCTTGATGCCAAAAATAGGATTTGGAGCGGTAAGACCGGTCTGAAAGGGTCCAATATCACGCTGTCAGAGTTCTTGACAAAACCGCGTCACGACACTTTCATGGCTGCCCGCCAGAAATTTGGCATTCAAAAGTGTTGGACAAGGGATGGCTTTGTTTTTGTACTTGGCACCGATGGTGTGCGGCATCGGATTAGCAATCTCAAAGAGCTCGATAAGATTGCCGCGTCGAGTGCGCCTAGGACTGCAGGTACAGCTGCTGTCACCGCCAGAGCCAGGGACACGGCACCGCTATCGAAAAGTCGACGAGCCCCTTCAGCCAGCAAGAAGTAGCACCGTTTTGTTGTTTTTTCACTTTTAGTTCTATTTTGTATTTGCGGCCCGCCTCGGTATGTACCCTTTTTTTCTGTTCTTAACTATATCATTTATCTACCCACAAATGTTACTTGATAATTTTATTTACAAAGAATTAGCGGTACGGTAGGTTAGTTTTCATACGTATTTAATGCTTGTCTTGTCATTGTCACGTCAATGTCATATGACACTGACATTAATATTTTATTTTTTATTTTTTTTATGTTTTGGCTTACCACACTTTATATTTTTTAAATATTCAGAGTTTCAAACGTATGGCAAGTGTGTCAATGGATGGAAACCGCGGCGGTGAAGCATTTGTATTTATGTGATTAAGTTTAAATTAATGTATGTACATACTGTTGTCCCTTTTTTTTTTCTTAGTATTTATTCTGTTTTGTTTAATTAATTATTGCGATTCCCGGCAGGTGGAGTTTTTGATAGTTTTGGTTATAAGTAATTGTATTTTTGTACATATTTAAATATTTTATATAGTTAGTATTTATTACAATATTTATATATATTATTTTATATTTATATTATGCTCAATTTATTCAATGATAATGCAAGTAGTGATAGCGACCAATCATTCTTATCTTTACTTTCCGATGGTAGCACAGACGATGGCAGTTTTGTAAGCTTACCATCCCTTGCCGACTCTCTTGAGGCTCAGTTTTCTGATGTACCTAAAAACTTTAACGTAGTCCACATTAACGCGCAAAGCATTCCGGCTCATTATCCTTATATGCAGGCATCCCTCCTTAACAAAAATATTCAAGCTATAGTAGTCTCTGAGACGTGGCTCAAACCTTGCCTTCCTACTACCTTGTACTCACTACCCGGTTTTCACCTCATACGCAACGACCGCACGAGTAGTAGAGGTGGTGGTGTGGCTATTTACCTAAGGTCAAATATTCCTTTTTCTGTGATCAGCACATCGCCTCAACCACCTCCAACTCCAACGCCGGCGAGCATCTGTTTGTGTAGGTAATTTTATCTAATAACAAAATACTGCTTGGAGCCTACTACAGCCACTCCTCAAGTGTCAATTACTTCTCATCTTTTGAGAAAATCTTAGAAGATCTTATTCCATTATATAGCCATAACATTATTTTAGGAGACTTTAATACCTGTCTCCTCAAGCAAGACCACCGCACGCATTCCTTTGAATCGATCATTAAATCTTGCAACATATGCATGCATATCCTCCCATTTAGTGCCACTCATCATGCACCCAATTATAGCCCCTCCCTCCTTGATTTGTGTATAGTGTCTTCTCCACAGCATGTTGCTAAGCATGGTCAATGTTCTGCTGACAATTTCTCATATCATGACCTAATATTTCTCTCGTATAAAAATCGACCTCCAAAAATTAAACCCAAAGTAATTCTTCAGCGCAATTTTAGTGGTATGAATAAAGGAAAAATGTTACAAGATGCTAGCAACATAGACTCGTCCCCGGTGACCAACGCTGTAACAGTCGATGACCAAGTTGCAATTTTCAATTCAATGATTACTCAATTGTACGATAAGCACGCTCCATTACGTGCCATCAAGCTAAAGCATCGTCCAGCTGCTTGGCTTACAGATGACATTAAATTATTAATGAGCAAAAAATGTAGTGCTAGACATAAATATAAATGCCGCCCTAATGACTCTAACAAAGAAAAATATGTGAAGTCCAGAAATCGTTGCAATATGGTGTATAGGGATGCCCTGCGTCGCCATATTCATAAATCAGTCGATAATGATGATCCAGCAAAAGTCTGGCAGTTTCTAAGGTCTTTTGGAATTGGTAAATCTCTTCAAGATAGTATCCCTAACAACATAAACATAGATTCTCTCAATCTCTATTTCTCTTCAGTGCTTCCTATTGATGTATCTGAAAAATCTAATACTATTAATTATCTTTCAACGTTACCGATTCCTGACTACTCTCCTTTTGTTTTTAATCGAGTGTCCGCTTGTGATGTTAAGAAGAGCTTATTATCGATCACTTCCAATGCTGTAGGCGGTGATGGAATTAGTCGCAATATGATAGTGCCCATCCTTGACATCATCCTTCCTGTTCTCTGCCTTATATTTAATAACTCCATGACAAACGGCATTTATCCCACTATCTGGAAAGATGCACAACTTACCCTTACCCAAAAAACCCAATCCCAAATCTTTTACTGAATATCGTCCTATTAATTCGTCGTGAATTCTCCCATTTCTATCAAAAGTTCTTGAGCGCCTAGTCCACAGCCAAATAAGCAAATATTTATCCTCTCATGACCTACTAAATCCCTTCCAATCCGGTTTTCGTCCTGGCCACAGCACAGTAAGCACTCTCGTGAAGATCACTGATGACATTCACTTATCCATGGACAACAGAAACTTAACTATACTCACATTACTAGATTTTAGTAATGCTTTTAACACAGTTGACTTTGACATACTTCTAGCCATACTACGCTCAATTAACATATCTCCAACGGTACTCGATTGGTTTCACAGTTATTTATTTGGGCGCCGGCAATGGATCCGTCTAGAAGAGAAGTTCTCTTCCTGGTGTGATGCAATTGCAGGTGTTCCACAAGGCGGCGTTTTATCTCCTCTCCTTTTCGCAATATTTATTAATTCAATCTCAAATAATTTTTCTTCCTCCTACCACTTATACGCAGACGATCTACAAATCTACTCTAAAGCCCCTCTTGACCAGCTTTCTGGAGCCGTAGACCTAATAAATGCTGATTTAAATTGCATGACAACATGGTGCAGACAATTTGGTCTGAAAATAAATCATAGCAAGACGCAGGTAATGATTGTGGGAAGTTCGCAGTTAATCTCAAAGGTGGACTTGTCAACGATTCCATCCAATCATTTTGATGGAGTCCCTATTCCCTATAGTACATCTTTAAAAAATCTAGGGTTGACAATCGATCATTGCTTAAGTTGGGCTCCTCAGCTACAAGTTACTAGTCGCAAATTGTACGCCACCGCTGGCGCTTTAAAAAAGCTGCGCAACTTTCTTCCTGTCACCACTAAAATAGCTCTAGTTCAATCTCTTCTACTCCCAATTCTAGATTACGCTGATGTCTGCTATCCAGATCTCACTGAGAATCAACTAGATAAGCTTGAGCGTCTTCAAAACTTCTGCATAAGATTTATATTTGGTTTGCGCAAGTATGATCACATATCTCAATATCGATCAAAGCTCAAGTGGCTCCCTATACGTCTTCGCCGGAATGCTCACATACTCTCTCTCCTTTACAATATTTTGTTCAATCCTTTGACCCCGCGCTATCTTAAGGAACGTTTCAATTTCCTTCACAATGCCAACGTTCTCAATCTTAGGTCATCAGAAAATCTTGCCCTCAGTATGCCTCAGCATGGCACAGTATTTTATGATTACTCTTTTTCAGTGAAAGCTTATGGAACTTATTACCAGTTACTATCAGGCGTGCACAATCCTTGACGACCTTCAAAAGCCAAGTAAAAAGTTTCTATCTCGCCAATTAGTTTAACCCGTGTGAACTTGGGTTTTGATTATAATACATCAAAGAATTAATGTATAAATATATGTATGGAAGTATATTGTATTGTAGTGTATATATATATATATATATATATATATATTATGTAAGTATATCAATGAATTAATTATATGTTTATATATATTTCAATATGTATTAGTGTATTTTTATGTATTAGTAGATATTTTTCTTTTATTGTTTATAATTTATTATTAATTTGATTTAGTAATGTATTATTGTCTTGATTTGATTGTACCTTTATCTTTATATTACGCCCCGTCTTGTTATTCCTGTATTTCCTCTCCATCCTAAGGTTGCCTGGAAGAGATCACTATTAGTGATAAGGCCGCCCATTGTAACACTTTATTTTAAGCTTTCTTTTACTTTTATGTTATTTTTGTATATTAAGTGGTGTAACAATAAAGAATTATCTATCTATCTATCTATGTTGTATACAGCATTTGAGGATCCTGCGTGGAATCTTTCGAGAGTTCTGACGCACCAAGTAACGCGAGCCGCTTTTTGCTCTTCACAGAGCGAATGCAGTATCCATCGGGAAAACAACTTTTTTACACCTAATTGTTCATGCAAGATTATTTGTATTTGACTCATGCCAATGTCTAAAGTTGTCTAAATTTCGCGGTATGTCACATGTCGATCTTCCTCAATCAGCTTACGCACAGCATCAACGTTTTCTTGGGTGACTGCAGTTTTTGGACGAACTTGACGGGGATCATCACTGAGCTTGACACGTCCACGTTGAAATTCAGTAAACCAGCGATAAATTGTGGTTTTGGATGGGGCTTCATCACCAAATGCAGAAATTATACGGTCAACACACTGTTTTTGTGTTAAACCACTTCGAAAGTCGTAATAAATTATCGCTCTTGAATTTTCTCGAGTCAATTCCATTTTTCAACGACTAAACAAGTTTGACAAAACCTTGTGACAAGACCGAGAATCTTTTTTTAAATAAATAAATGGTATTCGATTTTTAAAACCAAGGAGCTTTCAATTAAAAAGATTTTAATATGACAGGAACAGTGGAAATATTCCATTCCTGATACTTTTAGTGCAGCCTTGGCGGGGTCTCCCCCTTTTTTTTTACGCATAGGAAGGTTTTATACCCTGATCACCAGCTCTGGGGAGAGCTGGTGCGCTAGTCTCCACCAGAAGGCGACCTATCCACAAAACCTCTGCGGTGTTCCTCCGTCGTCGACTGGTGGCAGGGGCGCGGGCCCACTCGCGCATTCAGCCACAGGGGGTCTCCCCCCTGGGATTTGGAGGCCGAGGTCTACGCAAATATATACGTGTGGCGCAAGCGTGGCAAAACCGCGCTCGACAGTCCCTTATTGGGTGGCCAGTGGACTGTTGAGGCTGTCCGACCCGTCCTTCAGGACTGGTTGGACAGGGAACACGGGTCACTTACCCTTCGGTTAGTGCAAGTCCTTACGGGCCACGGGTGCTTTGGGAAGTACCTGTGTCGCATCGCTGGAAGAGAACCGACAACATAGTGACACCATTGTAGCTGTGACGAAGATACAGCGCAGCATACGCTCGAGGAGTTCCCAGCTTGGGAGAGCGAGCGCCGTGAACTCGACGCAATAGTGGGGGACGACATCTCGCTTCCGTCATTGGTCAAGGCCATGGTGGAGAGCGAAAAGTCGTGGGACGTGGGGCTAGACTTCTGCGAACGGGTCGTGTCGCAGAAGGAGGCTGCCGAAAGGGAGAGAGAGATCACCTCTACTCTTCCGATTCGCACCCGAAGACCCGTGCGTAAGAGGAGGGCATATCAAGACCTCCTCCATACCCCATAGCAGAGGTCTCGGCGATGGACACGGGGGTGTCCGTCGCCATTTAAAGACCTCGAGATGGCACGCGCGATGTTTCCGCGTGCCCCTCATCGATGCTGGTGTGGAGTGACTCCTGCTCCATCCCACCGGGATGGGGTTCTCATGAGAGGACCAACGTCGCCGGGACCGTGGACGATTGCAAAAGCTTGCCCGACATTAAGGCGACCGGAGAAACACCGTGTGGTGGTTTAGTCGGTATGGTCTGCTTGCTGCTATGGGTGCAGTTGGCTTACAACACGAGTCCGAACATACCCCTATGAATCCCCCCGGATTCGGCGGGGATGTTTAAGTGCATTCCCCACACGATAATAAAAAAAATGGTTAGGTAGGGTTGGAGCGTCCGACACAAAGCGTGAGCAATTAACGCTAAAAGTGGCGTAAGCGTTTGTCAAATCTACTACTTGTCTACCTCTTGTACCTTGTACGATAATATTGTTCAATATTTGTTTATTATATTATTGTTTTTAATATGTTGTTTAATATTGTATGTAGCGTCGGCACGCTACCGTCCGACACGAGCGTTAGCTAGGCGTTTCAAAATGTGTCTACAAACTTAGCGTGACATCACGTGACTTTTCCACAGGTAATGCCAACGCCATACATTTTGGAGTTGTCGTTTGGCGTTAACGATAACAGAAACAGCTGTTGTCTAGGCCTGCAGATCAAATTTTTCAACCAATCTTGACGAAACTTGGTATGTATGTTATACTATCAATGAATAAATAATATTAAGTATATAATAAGAATCAAAGGCCTGACTAACGACAGACAACGCACAGCCTTAACCGCAGGTCGAGAGACTTGAAACTTGGGGGTACTTTTGTCTTGGTGGGTAGAAGTGTACTTTGTAAGGTTTTTTCGAAATTCAACCCCTAAGGGTAAAATTTTGTGGGGGTAATAACCTTTGTATGAAAGTTATACGCCATTTTTGTAGATATTATTAGTTAATGTATTTACTGTAATGTATTAATATTATGAACTCTATTGACTACAAGTAATTTCACTACAAGACAGCGGCACAATCTTGTGAATAAGCTCAAGTGTTACAAATAGACACGTAAAAGAGAGAGCGTCTTGGCTCAGCCGATGAGTTGATTACTAGCGGTCAACAAAAGATAAATATTAAATATGAGTATAAATGGTCAAGTGGTTGTAGTAGGTTGTGAATTATTGTGAAAAATTGCCGCTGATAGGACTATGCTGTGAGGTCTACTGTTCGCAGAACTACTAGTTTATATAGGGTGTTTGGTAGAGGGACCGACAAACCAAATGAGCGTGTTCGGGGGATCACTTGGAGAATACAAGTTGGCCAAAAAAAATCCCCGACCCCCCAATATGTTTAACTTATTTGTGATTTAGCCCTTTTTCTCCGAAATTGTACCTATTTACCACCATAACATTTGTAAAATCTGTTTTAGACCGGACGTTTTTAGTTGAATTTGGTCTCTAATACACCTTCAGGCCACGCAAAGCAAAATTGGATACAAAACAGAGCTAACAACTGATTTAGTTAAAAAAAATTGGGGTGTCGGGGATTTTTTTTGGCCAACTTGTATTCTCCAAGTGGTCCCCCGAACACGCTCATTTGGTTTGTCGGTCCCTCTACCAAACATCCTGTATTCATTACATTTCATTTCATTCATTCATTATTCATACTTATATTCAATATAAAGTTTGACTTTACTCAAAGAACGATATTTGGCACGACAGTGGTATACTACACGGGTCTATGTTGAAAAGTCTTAGTGCTAATTTCACCAAATTTCATAAATCAGTCATTATCTAATGCGTCGTTAAAAATAACAAAGATGTTAAAATAATGTACGTTCCATATCGTAAAAATAACAGACCATTACAAAATGCAAAGTGTGTGTATGTTGAGTGAATGATAGAAAAAAAAACGTTCATTAAAATTTTTACGCGACCTAAACGAAATGTCATACTTTGCGATATCATTGTTACATATTAGTGTACTATTTACAATAGTCGTGTATTAATTCCCATGTTAAGCAATGCGACCGAATTTAAATACCGCTTATTCTGTAGAATACCAACACAGTCAGGTATTTTTTGTTTTGCTGGATAATTGAAATGTATAATAATACAACTAAGTAAATACAGTACAGAAAAGAACTGATGAGGTTATGTTGGTGTGCATATTTATTGTGGTATTTTATTTTTATTGTTTGAGACTTATCTAAAATTTTATCTGATTTGATTTGTAGCGTTTTCGCGTCTAATAATATTAGCGATGTCGAAGAAAGAGCGCGGGCGGAATTTTTGAACAAACGCCATAGAAATTCTGGTCTACATTGAAACAATACATAAAGATATTGTGGAATGCGAGTTTGTCTTCAATTAATTCCAACACAACCAAAACCAGATCATTTCGATAGACGGAACCTAGTGCGAAAATCGACATCATCATATTCTTCATAATAATTACGCCGTTCTTTGTAAGTTCTGGGACGACGTACAATATTGTCTAATACATCAAAATTTTCTAAAACATCTTCATTTTCAAAAATATACCCACGTCGTTTCCATATTGACAGCTTAATTTTAAGCTAATCGTCATTTAACGACTTAACGGACCCCTAGAGCAGTAATTAAAATTAATGCCTGATTTAGAAAATTAAACAGACGTTAGCGCGTGATGAAACACTTGATAACCTTAACAACCCGTTAACGGAATGACAGAGCGTTAAACTAACAAACAAAGCATGGTGAAATTAGCTCTTAGTATAGCACATGGTTAAAGACATCTGAAGTTTGTTACTTTCGGCAAAACTACACCATTGATTTCGATGCAATTGTTAGATATAAAACTCGTGATGCAAATACTATCGATACATTTACGAGGAAATATGTTTGGTAAAAATGAGAAAGCTGCTGACGAAAAACAAGCCCGATATCCGCATTCATAAAGAATAATCTTGAGTCAAACGCCAACCGCTCGTGAAATGGTTATGATATTGGAAAAAAGAATCCTTTTTCCATCATCCAAAAACACATTTACTATTTCAGATACAGATATAAATTTATATCAGTATTTAGATGATTTATCGAATTCCGCATATTTCAATATTGATTATTTTGGTTAGCGACTTTTCCCTTGTAATTTAGAGCTGAAACATAAAGAACTAAGCGATTGTAGCGGAGCAAGCCAAATTTGGCTACGGTTACTACTTGGATGGGTGTCCGTTACTGACATTTCCTAATTTTATTTTTTAGCAGCCACGTTAGGCGGTCCAGCTGTGCGATTCTGTAATGATTCGTCGACGAGCTCACCGATGTCAAATACTTTATAAAATATCGCCCATGTACATAGGGTTGTTTTTCCAACATTTCTTGTCATTTCGTCATTTGTTTCACGGATGTTGTCAAAGATGCAACGATGTTTGCTCTAGAGCATCGCACGGCAGTTAATTGTCTCATACCGCATCAGGTTAATGATATATAACAAAAGATTTATGAATGAACCGGAGGCTTGCTGATTCAGACCGATTGTCAGACCGGAAATGTCACAGGTCGGTATAGTAATAATAATAATGAATTTATTTCGTTGCAGATAATGGTGGCTATTATGGGAGCCCGTTTAGAGGGTGGCAAGTCACCTGCCTTGATATTTTAAGATGAGGCTATAATTGACAGTTGTGCTGCTGTAGTCTCGTAGCCATTCTTTATAACTAATTGTAAATTTTATAGATAGTTAATGCCAATAACCTTACCATATGGACGGTCTGGTAAATCCGATAACAGGTTTGGTCACTAGCATTTTATCCGCCAAGCCTCATTGTATCAGTGTGGTGGACTGTGTCGTAAACCATGTCCTCTCAGAGAGCGGAGTACATACTCTGTAGGATATAGGTATTTGTATATATTCTCATACATGCTCTGCTCTCTACGGTAGTACAATCTCAGAAAGGTTCTTACCCTAGCAGTGTAATCAAAAACATTAAATTTAAATTCGTACTTGGCTGTTTTATTGTTTATCCATTGAAGAACTTGAAAATTAAGTAATAACAAATTAATTCTATTCAATGGGATTTATTTATAAAACTTGATATATTAGTACCCTTCATATTTTTGAAGGGTACTAAAAACAAAACAAATGTTTGAATTCAAATCTATCCATTTAAAATACGAGTATATAGAAATATTGAAATAATTTACAATAACATCAAAAAGGCGTAACTTCTAAAGATTTCGTTACTAAAAGCTTAAACATATTATTGTAAGTAGCTGCGCTCTGTGGTCTGCCCGCGTGATGATGGATGATGATGAATCAAATGTAACGTTTGTTACTCAGGCGTAATGTAGCTTTCTACAGATAATAGAAAAAAGAAATTAATTACTGAAGTAGTTTTTGCGCTTCCATTACAAACAAACAAAAACAAACAAACTTAGAATATGTATATCCAGAATAATGATAAAATCAAATGCTTTATGGATAATTTATTAGTAACACTGACAGAACAAATAAATTTATACTAGCAAGATATCATTCACATTTTAAATACATATACAACCTCAAAACCCAACTATGTAATAATTTAAGATCATAAATCAAGAAATATTAAAAACCCAAGTAATATCTCAGTAACCAATAGCAGTTAAGTTAAACCTCAATCGATATAAAACAGTATAAATAATATTACCCCTTAATTTATCTCCGTTAGATTTAAAGGGCTAAGATATTTCGTATACTCAATAAATAGTTAGATTTGCTCAGAATAGTCAAATCAAATACGAAATATGTCATTCCCTTTACAAAATAATCTAGAATCTTCGATAACCATTCCTGAATATATTATATATACATGTGATTCTAGCACACAGTACAAATAATAGTACCCTTTAATTTATCTGCGTTAGATTTAAAAGCCTAACATATTTCGTATCCTCAATAAATAGTTAGATTTGCTCAGAATAGTCAAATCAAATACGAAATATGTCATTCCCTTTACAAAATAATCTAGTATCTGCGATACCCATTCCTGAATATATTATATATACATGTGATTCTAACACACAGTATAAATAATAGTACCCTTTGATTTATCTCCGTTAGATTTAAAAGCCTAAGATATTTCATATCCTCAATAAATAGTTAGATTTGCTCAGAATAGTCAAATCAAATACGAAATATGTCATTCCCTTTACAAAGTAATCTAGAATCTGCGATACCCATTCCTGAATATATTATATATACATGTGATTCTAACACACAGTATAAATAATAGTACCTTTTAATTTATCTCCGTTAGATTTAAAAGCCTAAGATATTTCGTATACTCAATAAATAGTTAGATTTGCTCAGAATAGTCAAATCAAATACGAAATATGTCATTCCCTGTACAAAATAATCTAGAATCTGCGAAACCCATTCCTGAATATAATTTATTTATATTCTAACTTCCGTTTGAATGTATATCCTACCGAAATATTTGAATAGAACCTTTGAGTAGTAAGGCGACACAAAAATATATAATTTTAATAATATCCAGAGCCTTTATGTTCATAATACGATTATATTATTCACCATATTAAATAGAAGTAAAAATAGTGATACGTAAAATAGTAGTCATAATCAGCCCATTTTATTCCCACTGCTGGGACTCGAGGCTTCCTCTCAGAGAGAGGAGTTGGGCCATAGACTACCACGCGGGCCACGTGCGGCTCGACGTATGAGCTATACCTAGTGACCAACCCATGTTGAAGTTTTCAGGCCGCCCGAAGGCCTTCGACATAGCCTAAAGACTGTTGTCCTAAGACAAACTCCGGAACGACAGCTTAACATGGCCCCCCAAGCACGGAAGCACTCTTTTGAATAATGCCTCTAGCGGTCACCCATCCAACTCCTGGCCGCAGCAAGCGTTGCTAAACTTGTTGATCGGTTGAGATCGCCAAGTCAAGCTCCGCTGCGAGCGCTTCTGTAGAAAAATAGTAGTAAATATTGATTAAAATATGTAGTGGTAGGGATTTTGTAGTCGGTCGGGGAAGTAACACTTCTTTGGCAGTAATTCAACTGTGATATAGTAGTGTGCAAACATTACTGTTTTCATTGAAGATTTAACATCTTATATCACAGAGTGACGAGCGCAGGGCATTACCATGAATGGCACTGAACTAAACCTAAAAAAAAATATATCATCAATTATAGTACTAAATAAATTTGCGCGTTGGAATTTGAAGGTCATCTTTATGAGCTTGCTTTTCCTGATATGAATTACCAGCTTAGCGTGGTTTTTTGTGTTAAAAGTATGTATTCTAGTAATATTATTAAGGTTAGAATGCTAGACAAGCCATTATTGTATAACAATTGGATGTTGGGTCTAGTCGTATATGAATTATATATGGGTGAAACTTGATAAATAGAATGTGCTAGATTATCACGATCTTACTCTGAATTCCTTCGAAAACTTACCATATACCTTACGGATAGATTCAGTCAGAGTTGCCATCCGACCTTGTGACCAAGCCGTCTTGTGGAAATGCTCGTGGTCATGGATATTTCGTTGAGGGTCAAAAATGAGTACCTCAAGAGTTAGATTGTGTGACCTTTACACAACTTGGGAGAGGTATTTACTCGTACTAAATGAGCTGTAGAGGTGAGTACCTGTGTTTAGAGGAGGAACTGATCTTCGATCCCTGCAAACTTCAAAGTGCAATATGGAGACTCCACCAACCTTTTATCCATGCCCGCCGAAGGCAGCAGCATCCGTCGCAGACCAGGCACAGCAAGCATGCGCAGTCGGTATTACGGTGATCCACTATTGTCTCTTTAGTTTACAGCTCTTCTACACCATTCTTTACTTCACTAGGTAGATAAGAAGGGTCCCAAATGACACAGCACAAAGAGATTGAACCGTGCAGGTTAGAGAGCAATGTGCACTCGGCGCGGTTCGCAATGACAGAGTGTCAACCACCGTTCGACAGTAGTAGATTATAAAGAATTGATGGAGTTTATTTCTAACTACCCTCTTTAGCTTACAAAGATCGAACATGCGAGTACATTGAATTACACAACTTTTATTTGAGAAGCTGGTTTACAGTCGTTCGCTTACCAATAAAAAAGTTCACTGCTGGGTGGCCGATTAATCTGTTCGAATTAGCAAGCCTCATTTGAGTCAAGTTTCATTCATAAATCTATTGTTATTTTTTGTCCTGATGCGGACAGATTAAGACGCTACGTGCGAGAATAGAAACTAGTAGTACGAGTATGCTAGTAATGCGCGCATATTTGCGAGGACTAATAATTATCAAAAGGTACCTTGGGCTTGTAACACGTGGGCGATAAATGTATCCATTGGTTTCCTTGAATATAATTTTGTAGCCCGGTCGGGCTCGCGTGGCTCTTCCTTCTATGAATTCCTCCGTTTTTTAATTGCTCGCGGCTTGACGATAAAACTAATATTGTTTACATGACATGCCCCAGCTGCGAACTGACCATAAAAAAGGCTATGGTCAAATTCACAATAGACCTGGATCCAAAACCATACAATTTGCCTATTGGATCCATGATATGCTCAGATATTAATTTTGGCTTTGGTAAAAAGTACAAAATACTTTGAACTAGATCGCAATTATGTTACACGTTTTAGTTTTGCATCTTGCATATAAAACGAACATGATACACACATGATCCACAACAGTCAAAACAGTCGTAGTGTCAACCGAAGATGCAATGTGACTGCTTTTGTGGCTCGAAATGTTTGCCTCGGCCAGTCATTGGCAATTCCACTTACACAGCATGACGTACAAACGTTAACAAAGAAGTGTTTGCGCTTGTTTGTTTTTGAATGTTTGCGTCATCTCTATACCTACATAGACGGCATCGTTTCAATCAGATCAGAATCAATCCCTGCTTGGACCAAATAATTAGTGTGTAAATTACAAATGTTTGTCCTGGGGTTTTGATATTAAGGCGTGTTATTGCATGTCTCCGTGTCTCCCACGACACAGGGAATCCTAGTACTGGGACATGAGTGTGGAAATATAACTACTATGAATGTATGTCACGGATTTGATCCGGTGCTGTTCAATGCCACTTAAAGACATGTTTCGTATAAAATATATATGGTGTATAAAACGTAAAAATTTAGGATGAAGGGTAGCATGGTAGAATCTATTACAAAAATGGCTAAAACGGTGAGTCTATTCACAGGAACGAGTGAGTAAAACAAATGCCTATGAAAGATATGAGAATAAAATAAAATATTTACGGCAGGTGGTGACTTGCCACCCATTAAAAGATATGCAAGCATAAGAATCAACATACTCGTAATATCATTAATAATAATTATACGCTCTAAGAGACATCTTATAAATGACCAGGCCTCACGAGGTCTTCGTTTTAAATTTTAGTCGTGATATTTTAGTTAATACGACATAACGACTGACTTGGTATTGAACCTGCGCAACTTGAAGTTCACTGGTTCTAAACATAACCGCAAAAAACATTCGCGCTATGAACTTTTGATGCCATTAAATAAAAAAAAACATGCCATGTTTGTAAATTAAATATTTCTTATTATGTTTGTCTGTTTGTATTATATAGGAGCATATATCTTTACTCAGAATGCAGATGGCGTTAAAAAATCCTTCAACCATCGGGAGTTAAACCGTAAGAGGCGAGAAAACCCTACGTACTAGGCTTCGTACTACTTGTGCAATGGACCGTCTTGGTAGGTACCACCATACTAGAAATACAGACCTGAAGCATTTTGTTCAAGCCCTACTGTATTCAGGTTGAAGGGCACTGAACTGAAGCCAGATAAATAAGTGAAACAAATGGGAATAGCTCTTAGAATGAGAAGCGCAGCGCATTGCCGCGGAGAGTATAATGCGAGTCGCAAAGCAGTTTGTCATAACGCGTACCATGACTGAAAGTGTGAGCCCATCTTGTTAATCACAGTTTGTATAAAAATACAAAGCGTACTTGCAATGCCTTCCGTCGCAAAATTTTCAAGCAGCGCGAATAGCGAGTATGGTGTCCAGGCGACAGTTAAGGCAACTATCATGATGAAAACCATCGCAGTTGCTCGTGCTTCTGCCCGGCTCACTCGGCCCAGGCGATCGGAGTTCTGTATCGAAACAATACAGTATTAGACAGAGACAGGCAACTCGAATATATGCGAACACAGAATTCATGGTACACGTTAAGAGTTTGGATGTAGGAGGATCACTGATATGATCACGTTAGATATGAATGCTCTAGGCTGTTTTATTACTTTCGTTTCGCTTAGTAAGTGTGTAAACATTTGATGTTATGAAGAAGTCGACCACGCAGACGCCTGCCCATAAGATACATATTTTTTTATAACATTGTTATTCAGGCTAAACTACTTATTCATTTTTAGAGGTAATAATGTAGGTTTTGTTGTGAATTGACGGGGCAGGCAAGTCGTGTGCTTGTAAACACTACTATATAAATAATTGTGGTGCCACACAGAGTTTAGAACTGCAGATTTACGCAGCACTGCACTGCGTTTATCACATTGGGTGTCGAGTATTGCATACTGCTTCACCACCGCAGCGTCGGATATTCTGACTCTGGGCCATTGTAATAATTGGACTTACGGCCGTTTTCAATAACCTATCTATCGTCGATTTACCTTAGAGATAGATATTTGACACTATTTCTAAGGACGTTATGTCAAATTTCTATCGGTAGTAAGGAATACCGTGGATAGATAGAATATTTAAAACGGCCGTTAATGCCATGCCATTTTGACCGTATTTGCCATGTTAGTGCCTTGCCTTCAGCGGTATCAGGAACCAGACACCATAGAAAATTTATATTTATCCTGGTTAACGACAGCTGAAGGGATAAAGCTAATAATATCAAAATTAGCTCTTAGGTGGATGTAACATTAATGTAATGTATAAAATAGGCACAAGGTATTTAATCGGTTTATTACGATTGTATTTTAGCGGGTACCAAACATGTTGAGGAATTAGAAATGTTCTACCGACTTCCAAAAAAAGGAGGAGGTACTCAATTTGACAGTATGTTTTTTTTATGTTTGTTACCTCATAACTTTCAACTGGGTGAACCGGTTCTCAAAATTCTTGTTTTGTTTGAAAGTGGTTCCCGTGTGGTTCCGTTTAAAGTTCATCAAATTCGGTTGAGTAGTTTTTGAGATACACTCCAATAACTGAATAGAATGGAAGTCGGTATAAAATTTTTCAAATTGTATTTGTATTCGTGTCTTTCCTCGACTGTGGATTTCAATGCTACGATGTAGAGCGTCTACGCTCGTAGCATACAAGTATTGTGAAATCGTTGAATTTCTAGCGCATTGCTTTAATTTGTTTGAAGTAAGATATGTCTTTTTTTTAAATGATATATTAAACTTAATGCTGATTATGACTACCGGTTTTTATACTTATTTTTAGACTTATGTTTTAAGTATTTATTTCAAGTTTGCGTACAAATTTCGTTCTTAAATATTTATAACCTTAACTTTTCTATAGTTACCTTTTGAGCCCCGTCACAATAACTATTAGTATTACGAACAGAAAACTACATTTTGATCCACTATAATATATTAGTAATTGATATATAATATAAAGATTGCAGAGAGCAAAAGTACTCACCTCTGTGACTGGATGGCTGGCTTCCTGCAGGAGCGCACCATTCGCGTCCGTTGTGATGGCCGTACGTCGTGCTCATTCCATATTAATGCCGGAGTGCCACAGGGGTCCGTCTTATCACCCACACTCTTTCTCCTGCATATGAACGATATGTTATCGCTAGGTAACATTCATAGCTACTGTTCATGATCGGTAATTTGAACGATCTGGTGCGACACAGACCGAAATTGTAGAGAATAGACGATAAGTCGTCGCTGAGCTTTCCGGGGTGCTTGACAACGTCTCTAGTTAGGGTACGGGCAACTTGGTTGAGTGTTGTTGCGTTATCATATAATCACAACATATGGGGATAGAATTTTACGAACTCCAAAGCGATTGCAGAGCATCTGTTTGTTAATATAGTGTAAAATAAACAATATTAGCAGACTTACCTAAAAGATGTCCCCACGGCTCTCATCAGCTCCAGCTTTAGTCCTTATTGCATTTATTTTCCGTTTGAGAATAGTAGCACATCCGCCATTTGCTATTTGGTTGTTCTACTTGACCTGCGCGGACGCACGTCACGCCATGACGCGTGCACCTGACAGACTGACGGTGTCGCCAAGCGTAGCCGATTACCGATCGGCTAGTGCTCTTGACATTCCGAAGGCTTCTTTCTTCTAAGCCGCCCCATGAAGCCTGCTTGCGCTTTTCATCGCGCTTGTTTGTCTTTACATGTCTTAACATACAAAGTGCTTCGCAAACGCAATGAAATCGTATGGAAAACGTTTAACTAACTAACTATGAATTGATGACGATACAAGTTCCATGCCAGGAAGACTCAAGTGTGCGTGTTCTCGGCAAAACATCTCCATTTCTTCCTCTTCCTTCTCTTCAGAATATCACATCACCTGTACAGTGTAATCTTAACATCCTTGGCATGGACATACGTAATGACCTGAACCAGCGTGACTACATCGAGAGTATTATCAAGTTAGCTTCCCGCAAACTCAGAGCCCTGTACAGAGCGAGGCGTTTCTTCACTCTTGATCAGCGTTGCCTGTTCTATAAAACTCAGGTGCGCCTTGTATTGATTTGTTGCCACCTCTGGGAGGGATCCACTAAGTACCTTACGGATGCTCTCGACAGGCTGCAACGTCGCGCTGTCCGTATTATTACAGTCTATTCTACTAATGTCTACTGAAGTCACTAAATACCTAGAACCCCTACAAATGCGTAGAACTATAGCTTCTCTAAGCGTTTTTACCGGTTGTTTCATGGTGAAAGTTCAGAAGAGCTGGTTAATTTTATTCCTACCTCACTTTTCCAATCCCAAACTACTCATTCCAGCCTAGCATTGCATCCATACACTGTTCAAAACTTCTTACCACGAACCAAAAAGTTTGGCAGTTTCTACCTTTGCCGTGTAAATAAATTGTGGAATGCTTTGCCAGCGTACGTATTTTGTTGCAGCTATGACACTGAGTCTTTCAAATGGCTGCACTAATGGTCATCGCTTCTTGATTCCACCTTCGCTTTCCATCAGGCGAGAGGGAGTCACTTTGATGAACCATATTAAATAAATATATGACCTCCGAGAAGGTAGTACTTAGTTGAAAATATTTTTAGCGATCACGCGTCTAAATCGTGACCACAATATAGTTTGTTTAGCCTTATCGACCATTAGGGACGTCTGAATAAGTTTCATATTGAGTGCTTCGCAGTGTGAAAATATAGAACAGTCAAACACCTAATTTACCACACTGTCGCAATTCCTGGAAAAGTTGTATGATTTCTGAGAAAACTATTGTATTATTAGACAAATATAGCCACTGGTGAGTCTACGTGGACGTGAATTCATAAATTTGAATTATTTATTATGCATGACCTTAACTACATGTGGGTGTCTGCTCGAGCCAAGGGACTCAAATCGACATTAATTTGTTCCTTTGAATATTACATTTGCTTCGACTTTAATATGGACAGCGGTGATAAGCCAAGCCCTTACCTTTGACAGTCAAATTCATAACGTAAGATATTTTATTGCTAATGTATATTTCCACATCAGATAATAAATTGTAAACTCAAAACATGCTATGACATTTTCAAATAAACTAAATCTGAATTTTGGTGAATTTACAATGTCACAATAAGTATTGAAATAAAAAATTCGCAAAAAATAAAGTGTTCAATTTATGAAGTAAACACAAAAGCACACTACTAAAACATTGGCATGTGTTTAAATAACAATCCAAACGTAAAAAGGTGCCAAATTTATTGAATAAAAAGTGAAAACCCATTTCAATCCTTCAAGAAAGTTCAATTTCAGATGTCATATTTTCAATCAATTTCATAAACTCATCGTAGCATAGATCTTACTAAACTTTGATCAAGACGTGATTTGAGCAAGTGTTTTTAATTGCTTACACTGGTGCTCAATGAAGATCATTAAACATAATGTTCAATAATCTATAATATAACTAGGTATATAATAGAATCCATTCACTTCCTTTAGGACTCCGTAGGATTTATCACATTTTATATTTGCCTACGCGCTAAAATAGACTAGAAGTTAATGACTCTCGTATATAAGTCGATCGATTTTATATGTAAGAGATATAATATATAGTTTCGACCAAACCAGGTGTTTTATTGTTAAGGAGTATGTGTATGTTATGGAGTATATGTGAGTAAGATTGTTGTTAAAACAATAGTTAAACTCGTTTACGTACTTTATTTTGTTCTTTTACAACAAAAAAATTCAGCGTCTTCAGCATATCGTATGATAGTGTATACTGTATAGGCCAACGATACGATTACGTTACATAAACTCAAGTGTTCATGCTAGACCCATGGAAGAAGTTATTGAAATGGTTGTGAAAGAGGACTATGAGGAAATATGGAACGCATAAGTGGGATTTCGAAACGTTATACGATGTACGTAATGTGCGGATCCATAATCAACGATATTTTGTAGAAGGGCTAGGTCACGAGTAACGTTATTCGACAAGCAATATGTATCATCATTGATATAAAGAATGAAAAACAGTGGTTCCAGATAACTGCCTTGAGGCACGCCATGCATGTTTTTACGAAAATCTGTTCAATACGCTAAAACAGCGTTGATACGGATATTAATGCTATGAACCACTGTGCATTGGATTCTGTTACTAAGGCATGATAGTTACGAGTACCATTTTTATTCACTACTTACTATTCCGTAGGAGTATTTTTTTGTTATAGAATCTTATATGATACAAAATCAAATGCTTTAAATTGATCCATGAAAAATGCACAAACATGTGTTTTGGTATCAATGGATTCGGTGGCACAATTCATTAGGCTGCTCATGTTGCTGATTAGTTTTTTCGAAATCCGTTTTGTTCTTTCCTTAATATATTGTGTTCGTGAATTTTTCCTTGTAAACATCGTAATCTATGAATAATGTGACAATGAAGCCCATCACACACGATGAAGATACTATAAAATATAAGTTATCTTAGAGCAGATTCGGACATATCGCTCACCATATAATTTAATGAGCGACCACACACGGTGAATATACTATAATATTTTACCTTAGAGTAATTTTACCTGAGCTTAAGATGCCACCGATATTCGAACGGCATGTTAACATACGCTAAGACTACTGCAGATCATGAAGACATCTTAAGATCATGTTCGATACTGATCTTAAGATCAAATACAGGATATTGACAAAACCGTTGCAGTAAATGGACGTCTGGTCTTCAGTTACCGAACTAATTTATATTTTCACTATAAAAACTAATAAAGCTTCACATTATCTTATGTACCTATATTTTTTCGAACCGGTAGAAATATTTTTTGTAAATAAAAATGACACTAACGTCTGACTAACGCGAATGTGTTAAACAAAGGAAATCATCGAAAAAGTGAGACTTTCTATCTATTAACCGAACTAGTGGTATGACAATTTTGTCTTAGTAGATTTTTTTTAAATTTCTATGGGCCTAATCTCCATAGGTTTTTCTAGGTTGTAGGTACTACGTATAGATCAATCAAACTAGGTAACTACTTAATCGATGTTAGTATTCTTGATGAAAACAGGCTATGTTATATTATTAGACTAGCTGCAGCCGCGACTTTGTTCGCGTGGCCCTTTAATTAATGCTTTCAGTATAAACCCCATCAAAATTGGTCCAGCCATTTCAGAAATTACCCAGATTATAGAGGCAGACAGACAAACAATCAAAAAACTGGTACGTATCGTGCAAATAACCATATGAAAGTGCAAGAAATAGCTGTTTTTTTTCTGAAAGATCACTGTAAAGTTTAAATTCACTACTGTGTTTCCTGTGTTTTATGTGATCTTCTATCCAGATTTTTCGTTTTTTACTTTTAGCTAGTATGACGGTTATATCATATTCACAGTCCCAATCATCATCTGAGGAACTGTCCAACAGGTCTAGCAACAAAATACGAATCATCGCAAAATAAAAAATATGAACACTCTGTATATTACGGTGTGAACGATCGAGACGTGCGGCTCCCGAGAAGGACTCCGATAGAATGTACGCTTGCTATATATTATAGTATCTGCGGCGTGTGTGGTGGGTTAAGTTAACATAACTTTTATATTCGACGCTATAATATATATTATCTTAGTCGTGTGTGATGGGCTTGACTGTATATACCAAATGAGGTCTGCCAGGTTCGTAGCGAGCGAAAACTTAGACAATTAAAAAAAAGAATTGACAGGCTTGGGCAGTTAAATTCAAATCTACATCCGTTGGTAAATTCCTTTCCAACGATGTCATTTGAAGATTACTCTAAACTTTCTATTTATAAATAACTAACATTATAAAGGAAAAACTGACATGAAGTGTTTACGAGACGGTTATAAACGACGAGTGCTTGTGCTGACCTACCTCGAAGTATTAGTAACGTACTAAAAATGGTTCTACTTAAAAACCAATATAATTGGGCTATCAACCAATTGGTATTTGTTTATATATTAAGGATCTCTCAACAGTTTTGCGGTTAATTCGAATGAAAATTAATTAAGTATATGTTTCTCCATGGTCCTTGTTATAATAATATGTATTATCCGGCACTGTTAAACGCTTTTTTTTTCATTTATAGAGTGACCAAATCAAGCATTATTGTTTAGCAAAGTCATCATCATCATCTCAGCCGTAGGACGTCCACTGCTGAACATAGGCCTTCCCCATGATTTTCCAAAAGGACCGGTTGGAAGCGGCCTGCATCCAACGTCGTCCTGCGACCTTCATCAGGTCGTCTGTCCACCGTGTCGGTGGACGACCTATGCTGCGCTTGCCGTTTAGCAAAGTGATCTCGAAAAAAATTGTCTCGCATCGGAGATCTAAAAGCGGGTACATACTTCACCTAAAAGTTTCAACGAGGCAATGATACAACTTTTTGTTTGTAATTAAATAAGCCGATAAATAAGCTTGTAGTTTTTAATTAAATAAGCCGATAAATAAACATGATGAATTGCATTTAAACCCTTTGGATGTTGTGACAACAAACGAGGTTATATTAGTAACGCCTCAGATTGTTTATGAAATGGGTAAATAGTTTACTGAATCTGTTTCCAACAAACGTTGCACGAGTTCACAGTTCCGCTAACTTTTTACCGTCCATGCCGCTCCAACTTCTAATAACTGTCACATTTGGGGATAAGACGCTTTACAACTTGTGTATCGGAACGGGTTGTCCCGCTGTGCCACTTTGATTCAATCGATTTAACAAGGCTTGTTTATACACTGTTGTGGAAATCGTATACCTAGAAAATACATACATTTATCATCATCGCACGTCGTATATATTTAACATGAGCGTTTATGGCTTAACTTTCCTTTAACGTCCGTCGAGTTGGGGGTTGATATTTTTTTTACAGAAAGGTTATATTATTATAAGTACACACACCAAGTTTCAACCTGCGGAGACGCGTAGTCTTTGAGAAAAAAATATTGAACATCAATTATTTTTGCAATATTTACGTCAATACCTACAAGAAATCATATAGAATTATCGCCATTGAACGTTTCGTTTTACGTACGGTTAAGTTGTCATACGTTCGGTAACATTTTACTTTACATAAATTTACGTAAATAATTATATTTTGTAGTAATTTTGATAGTTTTCATGCACACATATATTTCACAGTAGCGGACAGTAGCGGAGTATCTAGTCAGAGCAAAGTCACAATAGGTGCGACGACGAGCGAAGCGAGGAGGAGCGTTAGGTTGAATTGTGACCATACAGCGCCAGAATTAGGCTGACTTACACCTCAATAAGGATATATAACTTTCTCAGAATTATAAATTCAAAAACCTCGAAAAGGGGGGGCTCCCCAGTTTTTACTTTGAGTGGGGGAGGGGGTTGGTCCCCCCTCCCCCCTCGAGGGACGTTATAGGCTAACCTAAACCTCCATCTTCTTCTACTATATAAAAATAAGTCGGGTTTTCCTTCCTGACGCTATAACTCCAGAACGCACGAACCGATTTCCACAGTTTTGCATTCGTTGGAAAGGTCTCGGGCTCCGTGAGGTTTATAGTAAAGAAAATTTAGGAAAAATTTAAAAAGAAAGGCGGGAAAATCTTTTTTTCACATACAGCGCCATCTCTGATACATAGCATGTACTACAAACCAATATTTTAAGTAGATGGCGCCAAACGAAATGTTACATAAAACGAAGCCATCTGGTGGCGAAACGGAGTTCGCAGGGTTTGCTAGTAAGGATATATAACTTCCTCAGAATTAATAATTTAAAAATCTCGGAAAGGGGGGGCTCCGCAGTTTTTCCTTTGAAGGTAGTACCCCTCCCCCTCCCACCTTCTCCCCTCTCAACTCGACGGACGTTAATGGAAAGTCGTACCGCGTTTATACTAAATCTGGTGTTCGGATGTAGAGAGAGAGAGAAAGAAATATATAATAATTTCCAATCTATGCATATTGTCTACGTTTGAGCTACTCTGCATATTCTACAGCCGTACCTGCTGCGATAGTACGATGCCCACGACCAAAACCATGCCATAGTAATACGGCCGAAACAGTATAAAATCGTCAGATTATATGATTCCGAACCCGACTAGGTGTGTACATGCATACATAATCAGCTCATTATCTTCCCACTGCTGGGACTCAAACCATTCTCTTGGAGAGAGGAGTTGAGCCATAATCCACCAAGCAAGGCCCAGTGCGGCTTGGTGGAAAGGCTAGTTTAGTACCCATGTCGAAGTTTTCAGTAACGTGTGTTGACCTAAAACAAAAAACCGAGACCGACGCCCTAACGGGCTCTCCGAAGCACGAAAGCGCTCAGTTAAATAATGCTACTAGCATTCACCCATCCAGATCAAGACTGCAGCAAGCATTGCTTATCTTGTTGATCGGTAAAGATCGCCAAGTCAAGCGCTGCGAGCGCTTCCTCCGCTGCGACCGCTTCGACAACACTTCGATCGACTAGGTTTATAGTAACGGTCAAAAATGTAGCAACTGCATGGGAGGCTATTTATGCTGTGTCAAAAAAACAGTTATAACAATACGTCTGATATTGAAAATTTACATAGATTTTATAATTTTGTGACGAAAAAGTTTGTTTTCAGATATTTTGCACATAGCGCATAAAGCCCGATTTTTTTTAAATGTCAAAAATGTAGCCGACCTGTACCATACCCGGATATTTTTTTTTAAACTATCGTATGGCTGCCGGGACTACATAAAAACTGTTTTCAGATGTCGCATATAGTTTCAATAACAAAAAGAACACTTGGGAGTCGCCTGGCAGACGCCTCAGCGCTCCTGTGGCTCCTGTCGGCTTGTTGTGTGTTTCAAAGTATTACAAAGTTTCCTGATAAAGAAGGTGCTACACTAAATTACATATATATTTTTTGACATTTGGACAACTCATTTTATCGCTAAATGGTTAAACCGGCAACCACTCATGTTTATCATCTAGTCGTTATACTCCGTACGTACTGATGTATCGCGTTCAGAATTTTACCTATCGGTAAAATTTTCTAATATTTTCAAAACGATCTCAAAATTGAACCGGACATGTAGCAAATTCCTAGAAAAGTGGTAAGAATTCCGAAAAATCTATTGTATTATTGGCTAAACATAGCGACTGGTGTGTCTACATGTTAATGCTTTCAAACTTCCTGCTGAAATATTTTTTGCATTAACTAACCCAAATTTATCCGTAAAGTACATTTTTAGACGGCTTACTGATATTTTTTAGGACTGATTTTTAATTTTTAATTGTTATATTCCGGGTTCGCTTCTGAAGCTTCTGACTGACTTCTGAAAAATATGTTTTCGGTATCTTAGAGGTATCTTCGGTATCTTTCATTATGATTATTGCATAACATAATTTATAACTTCCATCCATAACTTCACAGAATGAGCGTTAAACCGTCAGGCCTCTTGCCATCGCCACGTGAAACACCGTTCGTCTCTAAAATAGCCGGCACGTGAACGGTGGCAAGGGTCTGACGGATGACGTCATTTATATCCGCGAATCATTTGTGTCGTACAGTTATAACAATGTTTAGAGTAATGATACAGAAGTAACAATTTTATTTATAAAAACGTACTAGTGATTGCATTTGTTTATTATGGGCTATAGTCCATCAAATCTAAGAAGTGCCGTAGACAGATTATAAAATAGGGACGAGGGTAACAATATCGATTCTACAATATCCAAATCTTATGAGATATCGATATCATTTCTTTGTGTTTAGTAATCGATTACCGGTTCATGGATTTGTATACACAACGCTGGGAAGGCGGATCTAAGTAGTATGCGATCTTCTTACCAATAGATGCTTACGCTCAGACGTTCAAACGGAGTTGACATATTTTAATTTGACTTAAAATAGTTCATCATCATGTTTTTATTATATTGAACTATGAAAACATACAACTAGCTTAATAAACTAATATTTTTATTACTTACCCGCTTGCATTGCGGCCCAGTAACCCAATATTCCTTGTCTGTAGTTGGTAATAGACAACAGATAAACACCGAAGAACAAAACAAAAGGTGGGCCGATCTTTTCTTATCTTATCTTCTTTGAATGTAATACCAAACACCCCACCTCCTATCATTAATAAAAAAATACTGATACTGCGTAAATGCGGAAAGAAGGTTACTCGTACTTCTTTTAAACAGAACATTACAACTGCCTTAATCTTATGTGAACATAAAATACTGCCGTGCGTTTCTCTAAGAGCAAACCAAAGAGAATATAATAGGAGCAAACATCGTTGCATCTTTGACAACAAATGAAGAGATGACAAGAAACGTTGGAAAAGCAACCTTATGTCGCATTCCACAATTTATTTACACGACAGAGGTAGGCCAAACTTTTTGGTTCGTGGTAACAAGTTTTGAACAGTATATGGATGCAATGCTAGGCCGGAACGAGTAGTTCGGGATCGGAATTGTGAGGAAGGAATAAGATTAAAAAGCTCTTCAGAACATTCGCCATGAAACAACCGGTAAAAAACGCTCAGAGAAGCTATAGTTCTACGCATTTGAATGAGTTCTAGGTGTTGAGTGACTGCAGTGTCTCCAATAATACTGACAGCGCGACGTTGCAGTTTATCGAGAGCATCCATAAGGTAAAGTGTGTATATAGAAGACAGGCTAAAAGCTCTTCAGCTTCTCTATTCTCAATCAGGTAAAAATAAAAGGCATAAGTATCTCGTGCATTTTTATAAGTGATGTGAAAACTTCAGTTGCAAGACAAATTGAGTTGTTTGATGTAGCAGCTTTAGCATTTCAGTTAGCTGTTTTGGAAAGTGTTATTTTACGTAAGAGTAGCCGTGCTATTCTCTAAGAGCAAACATCGTTGCATCTTTAACAACATCCGTGAAACAAATGAAGAGATGACAAGAAACGTTGGAAAAACAACTTTATGTACAAGGGCAATATCTCATAAAGTATTTGACATCGGTGAGCTCGTCGACGAATCATTACAGAATCGCTTGGCTGGTCCTCTATCTATATAAACTAGCCTTTGTTAATATATTAAGAGTACGAGCTCTTGAACTCCGAAAAATAACGTTTCTACCGAATGTATATATTTGTATGTATGTAATGTGTGTCTGTACTTTATGACAAATACGTAAATCAGAACGATGGTTCCAGATCTAATTCCAACCAAAAAGTTCATACTAATTCTAATTTTCAGTTATGAATAACTTGTGTAGTAGGAATAAAAAGTAAGCATTCCGAGAAGCGAGGCATTCAAAGGTACAGCTAACTTTGGTTTCCTGTGACACATTATAATAATAAATATTCTAACGCAGGGGCGGCTTTGTGGCGAGCCATCGGTGATTGGCGATACCGTGGACTCTGATTCTCCCTGAGGCTAAATGAGACCCCTGACCCCCGGCTTGCCTTAATTGGCCGTCTGAGGGTGGAGAAGCAAGATCAAGTAACAAAAAGCTTCAAGGATGGAAGTGTTAAAGGGCATAACGCCGGTAGTAGCACACTAGGGAAACCGCAGTGCACCTCTCGATACCCTTTAGGTATTCACACCAACGTTGCCTCTTTTGTCACCATTTATGGTGGCCTTTATGGGGGCCCGTTTAGATTTTAGCCCGTTTAGAGACTGAAATTGGCAGGTGCCGTAGTCTCTTCAATAACCCACTATTTTCCTTACCACTAATAAGTTTATATCAATGGCCTTTCCATTTTACCAATTCTTATAATAGATATACCATGTCACCATCCATCCAAAATGTTTTATTACGTATTTGCTATACCCCCTCTAAGTGCCAACACTTAGGGGCTGTAGCCAACTACAGCCCCACTTATGTCTTTGTAAAGGACCGGATTAAATCCGTGATATAATTGAAATAAATAATATTGTGATCATATAAAAAGAATAAATCAATTGCAGGGGTATTACATTTTTCTTTACGCAGTCAATAAGGAAGGAAATTGTATTTTTTACGGAGTATACATTATATTATCAAATAATTTTATTATTATTATTAACCGGCAAAACACTCACGAGTCGAACGAAGGATCGAATACGTCGACCCGGGTGTCGAGCATGTCCGATGCTCATCTTCAGGGCGAGTGCGCAGTGGCGTCTGCGAGCTCCTGGCGGGCACTGACAGTCCACGTATTCGATCCTTAATGTGAGTGTTTTGCCTTATGATACTTAATCTATGGTTACCTGCTCTGTGTGTTTTTTTGCTCTCTGCTAAATAAACATGGTGTGCCCGTGATTAAATGTGTTTTGCATTTTAATCTTAATAGTACTAAATCCAAATCGAGTACCAAAAGAGAGTACTTAGGTACTCTTTCTTACTCTTTAACGTTAGCGTTATCACGCTTTTGTTATTATGACTTAAACATATACAGCAATTGAAAAGAACCAGTTGCCTACACATTCCTTTCAAACAGCCAGATAGACGATTTGGTTATCAAATAGATTGATGACATAATTACAACAATATTTCATATTGTTCTCAACGTTGTTAACCAGTTCTTTTTTACTTTGATCTGATGATGGACGATGGATCTGATTTTATTGATTATTCAGTTAGAAAAGGTGTAACTGTTCACATGCCTTATTTATTTGTAAACGGTAGACAGATTCTTTTTTAATTTTTTCAACATTTGATCAAATGTGTGTCTGAGTTTGATATCACATGATTATGATTTTGAAACCAATGAAATTTCTAGAGTAGAGAGAACATTTCTATGAGAAGGACAATTGACATACATTAATACTTGCATTTAAACTTACACACACTCACTTATATCCAAAGAAATTAGAAAAAAAAGCGAGTAAATATAGCGTCACAAATTTTTAGCAGTTTCGTGATTTCTGGCATTGAATCATTTGCAATAAGCTTTGGGGTGGCTTGACAAGAGTGTTTAAGCCATAGCCATAGTTTTTAAAGACTTTATTTGATATGCTGAACTCGAGATATCTGAAAACAAAAAAATACTCATACTAGTATTTGTAAATAATCCTTAGAAGGATATTGCTAATAAAGCAAAAAATCTCTTTAAAACTATGAAATTAATAAATCCCAATGTAGAAAACAGTAAATATGCTAATTAAATAAAATATAATCTTGCAAATATATTCTAGAACAGTAATTGTACGTGCAAAATAAATGTCAATGGACAAAATAACTTTTATGATATTGTAGACCCTTATTACTTTAGTGTGTGTGTACACTAAAATAATAAAAGTAAGTGCTCTGGCTCAAGAATTGGTTTCTTGAGTGAGAGGTGCTACTGTACTATTTGCTCCGATATTAACTGTCACAGTTAATATCGGAATGTCAAATTTATTTTTATATATCATTGTTTTCTGTTGTGTACGTAGGCTACGAAAAAAGATCGATTGAAGATTTGTTCGTAGATGCTATGTTGACATCCATACAAAACACATACGTACATACATACGCTAAACCTGCGTGGATCAACGCTAGTAGGGAAGACATTCTACTTATAGCTATTTACTTACTTTCTATCTAGCATGGATCTATTCGCGACAGCTATATCTCGAGCCGATTTAGCCGAAAATTCATGTTCGCAAGACCAACTGATGTACCAAGACTTCCTAACATATAAATTCTCTGTCTACTAAATTACAATCGAAGGCTGCCAACCGAGAAGTCCATTTTGTTATAATTCTGCGTAGTTTCTGAATTCTCCAAGCTCTTGTATTCTTTTTAATATTATGTTGACGGTCTAACGTTACGCGTAAATTAAACCGTCAAATTCATATTAAAATGTGTGATACAAAAGTTTCTTGTATTCTTTTTATTAATATATGACTTTTAAAGCATCCCCGCTTAACAATATGAGACATAAAAATATAATATTCGAACAGGATTTGAAGCCGCGTCATTTGACAATCCGTGTCAGATGCCATGACCGCTAGCTAACCACCGAGGCACACATCCGAGCATCGAATCTCTCTAGTTGAATTTAACCGTCGCATGCGGACGACGGAGTGCCAAATAAACAAAATATAATACTCGTACAATCAAGCGTGTGCATAACTTTTCATTATAACAGTAACCCTACACTGGCCAGTTCGTCATTACGTTAGTTAGTATATATTATTTGGTGCGAGGCTGAGCTCGCTTCATTATCCTAGTTTAATTAATAATTATTTCTCGCATGAGTTTCCTTTCACAGTATTTTCAAAGGTCACGGTTCTGTTTTTATTAATAGTAATAAAAGCAGAAACGTGACTTTTGGTTTTGCAATAGACGATATGTATTTGCCTCTTATTCTAAGGAGAAAATGGAAAATCTTCCGTGTATGTTTTTCTTTTTTATGACCATATCTTATACATTGTATAATTACTTGTCGTGACTTACTGCCGTGCGATTCTGTAATGATTCATCGCTCGATTCGATTCGATCTCACCGATGTCAAATACTAAATGAGAAATCGCCCTTGTACATAAGGTTGGTTTTCAACGTTTCTTGTCATCTCGTCATTTGTTTCACGGATGTTGTCAAAGATTCAACGATGTTTGCTCTTAGAGAATCGACGGCTGATTCTTCAACGCAACCCCTAAACTACTGGGGCTACAAACAGTTGATGACTTTTTTTTTGTAAGCATCCATTATGCAAGAATGTTTAGCAACTTCTTCCGTGGTGGGGTGATCTCTTTCGAAGTTATAATGAATTTACAAAATGGGAACTCAATTTATTTCTGAGGCTTCGTATACTATAAACCGATCAAATCCGTTTAGTATTACCGGGTCTGCTAGGATTTTTTATAAACTAAGGTAGTCCAGTTTGAAAAGTACACCAACGCTTCATTTGGCGTTTTTTTGTTCTGCGGACAGTATAATTGCTGTGCGCAGTGCAAAAGGGCATTAATAAAATTTAGCCAACGTTGATAAAGTCAAAATCATTTATTCAATTAAGGCATCAAAGACGCACTTATGAACGTCAACTTTTCATTATAATGTACTTTAAAGACTTTGACGCCGCGTTAAAAAAATATATAGAGCCCACCGAGAAGAAGCGGCAAGAAACTCGGGGCCATTCTTTTTATATAGATGTTTACAATGTTTCTACTTAGGTACTACAAATATTACATTTTATGGTTGGCAGAGTGACAGCTTGCCAGAAGTGGAGTATTCCAAGCATCTTTATCTTCTATATAATGTCGAACTTTATAGTAAGCTTTTTTTATTAAAACGTTTTTCACAGGCAACTTGAATTTGCCCTCTGTGAGCTCAGTTATATGTTTTGGGGTTTTTATTGTAAAAACGCACACAATTTCCTAGGAATCACTTATTAGTCCTCGCAAGTCTAAAACTAGGTACAGCTATCCTATTTGTATTTCTAGTATTAAAAGTGTGGTGATCACTATATTTTAACTTATATTTATGTAAATTTTTACGAACATACATTATATTTTCAAATATATATAAGGAAGGCAACGTTAATATATTGATTTCTTTAAATAAATCTCTCAAAGATTCAATGGTCGGATAAGCGGATAAGTAAGGTCGGCAATGTATTGTGTCATCACAAGCCTTTTTTAGCACCGTGAAACCATACATTTAGTATGGTGAAACGAATGAAACGTATGGGAAAACAGTTATTAACTACAAATGCTTATTGATTAAAATAATATTGTGAAAAAACATTTTTTTTTTAAAAAAAAACCTTAGAAAATATCTTCTAATCGAAAAGAAACATTCGTAACTTAATAAAGCTATTAATATCTTATGTGTAAGAAAATAAAATAAGTAAGACAAAGTTATGCAAACTAAAGAGTCTAATAAAAATATCACTTTATGGGAAGCAATGTGTCAAGCAAACTGCCAATTTTAGTCATATTGAGCACGTTTGCAAAATGTTAGTACCGTTTTATGACCGTTATTCATCAGACATAGTTTTGTAAAAGGTAATTTACCTGAAAACCAGCTAAAACAATGTGTATTTCTTTTTAAGTGGATTCATATATTTTTACATATGCCATTCCTCAAATGAATTATGTAAATAGTAAAAAATGCTGAGAAAAAAAAGAAAGAAAATAGATAGACTGAGATTTTTATTTTATGTTTTTTTTGTAGCAGTAGAACTTTTTGTGAATGAGATCATCCGGGGAAGAACTGCTACCATACCGTTTATCTACCGCAAAGCAGTAATGTACGCAATGTTGAGTTCTGGTTGGATATAATGTGAAAATACAGGAACCCTTCTCAATAAAATTGTACAAAACGATTTCATTATTTTTATTTGGTTCACTAATTCTTTATTCGCTCGGAAGCGCTCGTAGCGGAGCTTTACTTGGCAATCTTAACCGATCAACAAGTTGAGCAACGCTTGCTGCGATTAGGACTTGGATGGGTGACCGATAGTGGCATTATTCAACTGAACGCTTCTGTGCTTCGGAGGGCACTTTAAGCCGTCGGTACCGGTTGTTTGTCTTAGGACAACTGTCGCCTTCGGGCGGCCTGAAAACTTCGACATGGGTTGGCCAATAACCTATCGACCAAGCAGCACTGGGCCCGCGTTGTGGAATATAGCCTAACTCCTATTTCTGAGAGGAAGGCTTGAGTCCGAACAGTGGGAAAAATGGGCTGATTATGATTATGAATCCTTTATTTGCGTGTTTGTTAATTATAGCAATTGTTATCTTGGTATGGCGGGTGGGTGTTTGTTCTAGTTTTGATGTGTAATATATGATGATGATGATGATGATGATGATGTGTGATAGTGGTGGGTTAATACCGTTAAGTGTTCATAATGTACGAGTGTAGTTAAAGTGGACAAAATTATGAAACTTCTTTCCAAAATCCAAAAGTCAAAATCATTTATTCAATTTAGGCATCAAAGACGCACTTATGAACGTCACTTATTCATATTGTACTTTAAAGACTCTACCACCGTGTTGCAAAATATATAGCTCCTACCGAGAAGAAGCGGCAAGAAACTCGGGCCATTCTTTTCATATAGATTTTTACAATGTTTCTACTTAGGTACATTTTTTGGGTGGCAGATGACAACATGCCAGAAGTGGAGTATTCCAAGCATCTTTGTCTTCTATATAATGTTGGATTATGTAATGTACCTACTTCTTTTTTTAATTTTATGGCTTGAATTTTCCTTTAATGGGCTCAGTTATTTTGAGAATTTATTGTAAAAACGCATACAATTTCCTAAGAACGACGTATTAGTGTCAGCTATCCTATTCTTATTTCTAGTATTAAAAGAGTGGTGATCACTATTTAACTTATATTTATGTAATAAATGGAAATACCGCACCATACCGCGCCGTAGAAATGTATGTTAGTTTACTTATTTTACGTACCGCATATGAACATTGAATACAGCAACAGAACTCAGTCTCCGAGACAGAGTATTTATATGAGAACCCCATTGTAATTATGGGTCTGTTTTAATCCCAAGGAAGACTGTTGCTTTGTCCATTTCGAGTTTAACTCCGTCAACCGTAACGTTGGACTCTAAATATGGAATAGACAAAAGAAAAGTAGACAAAGAAAACTTTAAACATTTTGTCGTTTTTGAATACAGAAGTAAATCATTAGTTGAAAACCATTTAGAGATACTAGATACTCGTAGAGCGTTGCTCAGTTGAATTAGTGCCTCATTCATCATCATTCCTATTTTCATTGAAAATCAGAGATTTGTTATCCGCAAATAAAACAATATCACAAAGATTCTTGGCTTGGCCATAAGAGGCAAGTCGTTGATGTATACTAAGAACAAAAAAGACCCTAAGATGGACCCGTGTGAAACTCCCATTCTTATTATAGATCCCGAAGATGTTACACCATTTATGCCAATTTTTTGGACCCTGTCAGATAAATATGACTCGATGACATCAAGCACAGCTTCACGAATATCTTATGGAAAAGTTTCGTAATCAGTGTACGATGATCATATATCATCATGTAAGCTGTCCCAAGCCTTTGTGTTTCCTCGTCAATCAAGAGAAAGATTAGTAATGCATCCACCACATTGCTGAAACTGACTCAGAGAGGACAGTGACATAATGACAGACATATTTATATGACTGACTTACTACTTCAATAAAAGTCTTATTAAATGAAACTATGTATAAGTACTACCATAATAAAATTAACTTTACCATTGCAAATGTACAAACGTACGAGCCCATTTATAAAGGAAAATTGATATTGTTATCTTGCAGTATATACTCTATTAACGGCATTCTAATTAGGATGACAATTATATCATCGGCTGTTTCAATTTGAATGCAATCATCTTATAACGTATTTGTCCTCGCACAAAACAAATGTCATACACTCGTATTTATAAATAAGTGATTACTTGATGCTAAGTAATTTCTTAATGAAGTAATAGAATACTTCAACATAAAATCTTACTCTATAGTCGAGCAATGAAAGTTACTAAATGCATGACATAACCCTATCCCCTACATAGGTTGTTGTCATGGGATTTTAAGTAGTGCAGCTTAATACGAGTAGATGCTTCACAGTTCAGACTTGTGTGCGAATGTAATTTTTACACAACTTCAATTTTCTAATAAGAACGAAAAATTGACGTATTTTCATTGCATAACAAAGGAAATGGCTATTACTCGCCTAAGAATTCTAGCCTTTGACATTTTTACAAGTAACTTCAGGCAAATTCTAGTCTATATAAATAAAACTTGTTGCATATGTAATTACTTTTCCTTAAGTAAGTAATTACTTTTGCTTGTTTATAAATACGGCTGTTAGTGCCTATAAAGGTTTATTTTGCCTATGTGACAAGGGCGATTCGTCCGAAAAGTGTGAAAATTCCCGTCCACCAGAGGCACGTCCGGTTTAAAGGTCGGATGAAACATAAATATGGTAATACGATATTCAGATTTTATGCCTCTCTTTTGTATCAAGCCAAAAATAAATAACACTGTCAAATACAGAAAACAACATATACCGCTTTGTCTGCCTCATTTCAGCGTCTAGGAAAATGATGTGCCAATCGCAGCGACTTTCAGACTTTTTGAAACTTTTGCCTTTTGACGCGGGCTTTATGTTTGTAAACTACCCAAGAACATACAAGTTATTTTTTTGTGGTGAGTTTGGTGCCTAGAAAGTTTGGCACCTAATTTATGTATATTTTTGTTTTAATAACTCTTGTGTAAAAACTTAACAGTATTACTAATAAACTTACATATCTTAATGTTTGTGATATATATATATATTATATATTTAATTTTATTGTCTTTATCTCCACAACTTTCTGTTATTATTATGTGTAATAACGTATATTTTAGGCTTAGTTTACGGTATCAATAAATACATTATTATTATTAATCATAATATGCAAAACATAAACCTATTAAAATACAGCATGCAAAAAATGGGTGTAGAAATACTGAAAAATGTGTATATGTACCTAGTCAGGATTCACAGGGTAAAGTATAAAATTTAAATCACTTTTTTCATATTAAGTAAAAAAAATACTTGCCGATTTTTTTGCACAGCCCTATTAGACATGCCTATTCTTGGAGTTCGTTGGGCCCAATGCGCTCTGCAATCCACTAGCCACTTATTTCATTATCTCCGTCCCCTTCCCTGCATGCGCCCTTTCCCCGCACCGCACCCAGCCCCGGTTAGGTATCTTGTTTACGTAAACTACGTACGAACTACGAACGTAGTCTATGTTCTGGAGGTGGTTGTCGTTTTCGACCTAATTTTTCAGGGGTGCTCCTGCATGAGGCTGCCGCCGCCTGTTTGCAGCTCCCGTGCACTTGCACACCGTGCGCGGTCACAACGCCTCTACCGCTAGAGTTATCAAATTACTTAATAACATGATCGCTCAACAACCAGACGTACATATATTTTATGATAAGGTAGGTAGATTTCGATGTGAACTTCTTACTTATCTTAGTTTGACCATGTGATATTTTGGATTAGGTCTGTAAATTGCATGTGTCTATCTGAATAAATAAATTAGTGTTAGATATAAATTGGTTCATGAAGAACCAATTTACAGGAAGTAGTAGATAGGTACCAATTGTGTGCAAGCTTATGTGTGTGTGTGTGGTTATAGTTATGTTAATGATTATCTGTATCTTATTAAAAGTGGTGTGTGTTTGTGGTATTGTGTGGATGCTACTTTGTGAATGTTGTATGTAAGTATCTTATTAATATTACTACCTACTATTAATATTGAAAATACTTTATGTAATAACGGTAATTAACTTTTCTGTGTCAGTGCTGTGTAAGTATTTTTTTTTATATTATTGTTTTAATCTCTTGCGCGCTCAGTGAGTAAATATTTATGTCTTTGTTGGAACTGTTGTTAAGGAGTGACCCTATAAAATTTATGAAATTTCTCGCAAATGCTGTTTTAACCATTGGTACAGTACACGTTTGCGTTTACGTTGTGCGAAACACATTTCTGTTCTGTTGTTTTGTCAAATTTAGTTAACGCGTGTTGGTGAAGTATTGCTTGCTGAATGAATCTGTCGTACAGTAAGAAGTTGACATTCTCTGTATATGTTTGCTGAGACATGACATCCCCGAGATATGACAAATCAGAAACGCACTAATCATCATAATCAGCCCAGTCGTTCTTGAGTGTACGGCGTAACTAACACGACTTTGTTATGAATTTAAGGATATAGATTTGAATCAGCAAGCATAAAACTGCTAGGTTGGCTATTCGCTAAGGCGAATAGCCAACCTAGCAGTTATGTACTACCCGGTCAGAATATCTGTGCACCTCGCTGGAATGCGGCGCCTCTCCCACTTCCCCTGTCACCTCTCCGCGCACTCCCCGGTGCGACAGTACGGTTAGCATCTTCGTTGCCGATACACGTCCCGATAATTTTGATATTTTCGCTTTGTTGTTGATTTGTTTTTTAATATTTATTGTTAAGTTTAGACTGTTTACTGTTAAGTTTGGACTGGTTTGGTTGTTATTAAAATTGTTGTAGCTGTTAAACTGAAGTCATGGGAAAAACAATACACAGCGAATCAAGAAATTTAATCTTGAAAGTGCTCAAGTTTTTTGAATCGGAAAAAGCAAATAAACAGTACACCATACCTGTAGACCAAGTGGAGAAACAAACCTGTGCTGCAACTGGGATATCAAAGAGGACTCTAATGAAAATTAAAAATGAAGCCAAAGTACAACCACCTACTTCGCCGGGCGCTAGTCCGACCTAGTAATAATTTAGAAACCCACCCAGAACCAAAATTATCGACACCGGGTAAGAAGCGTAAACAGTACAAAAAACGCATCGAACTTGTTGATTTTGACTTATATACGAAATATCATCAACAGTATTTATGCTGTAAAAAAAGAAATCCCAACTTTGAAGAAAATTCTGGCAGCAGTCTGAGAGTGAGGAAGATACAATGTCAGGCATAGAGTCAATAATTTATAGTGACTGAGTTTAACAATAAATGTTTTTGTAATCAAAATTATGGTTTTTTAATAACAAACCCTTCATCAATAATAAATTGATTTGAAAAGGTTAGTAATTTTTTTTACCTCCACATTTCTCGAAAAAACTTTTTTTCACACCGTACCCAGACCGCCGATATGACGTCACGAGGTCAGGTGCACAGATATTGTGACCGGGTTACCGTTAGTGTCACTAGGTACAAAACGCATTTGTTAAAAGAATACACAGAAACGATCTACCACATAAAAAGTACCTACAAACTAACCAGAGCAGCTATATCTTCCCCTCGCAGCAACTGTCCGCTACAGGCATCATTGCGTTATGTACCTATTCACGGGGATGTTTTGTTTTCATACAGATTCATTCCTGTGAAGAGGACAATGAACCGGAGTGATATGGGTTGTCAGAACTCATTATTTCTATAAGTTCTGTTAATGAAGTTTAAGCTTAGTATTCTACGGTTTTAATATCCAACTCATTATTTTGTATTTGGGGTTGGGGGGTTCAGCGGCTGATATAGAGACCATCTCTATGCTATACAAAAACGTGCTATTCCAGCTACTTACGAAATGGGTATCTTTGAAAGATTTATTTAAAGAAATCAATATATTAACTTTGCCTTCCTTATATGTATTTGCAAATATAATGTGTGTTCGTAAAAATTACATAAATATAAGTTAAATAGTGATCACCACCCTTTTAATACTAAGAATACAAATAGGATAGCTGTACCTAGTTTTAGACTTGCGATGGCTAATTAAGTCATTCCTAGGAAATTGTGTGCGTTTTTACAATAAAATCCCAAAACATATAACTGAGAACACACAGAGGGAAAATTCAATTTGACTGTAAAAAACGTTTTAATAAAAAAAGCATACTATAAAATCTGACATTATATTCTCGTAGAAGACAAAGATGCTTGGAATACTCCAATTCTGGCAAGCTGTCATTCTGCCACCCATAATGATGTTAATATTAATACTAATATTAGTAGTAACTAAGTAGAAACATTTTGACAATCTACATAAAAAGAATGAACCCGACTTTCTTGCCGCTTCTCCTCGTTAGCCTCTATATATTTTGGAACGCATCGGTTAAGTATTTAAAGTACATTATAATGAATAATTGACGTTGACAAGTGCGTCTTTGATGCCTAAATTGAATAAATTATTTTGACTTTTTACTTTTTTTCATTTGTTTGAAACTGTAGAGTTTGATATTGCTGGGTAGAACATAACACTATTTTACGCAATCAAGTGGCATGACGGGTAAGTCTTATGTATGTGTGTGTAAAGGGGAGCTAAGCCCATAATAGTTGCAGTGCCATCCAGAGGTTACAACTGCATATTTCATGTTAATAGGTACTGTGTTGAGAGTTTTTTTATTTTTATTTTGGTGAAATCATTGCTTTTAAGTACAGTCAAATCCTTAAGCCAGGAGTATTTTGGGATAAATTGATTAAAGTGAAAATAAAATCCTATGACTGAGTGTAACGAATATAACAAGAATACACGCATACGGACAATTTTTGGATTTACTATAGTGATAGAAGTTGAAAGTCATTAATTTGTTTCCTTGCGTGCTAGCGCTTGGCGAGTCAACTCAATCAAAACAATCTCCTGAGGATGCCTCGTGTAGAGGCGAAACACGTGTCGAAGAGTGTGTAGCATATTATGTATAATTCCTGCATGCATGTTATGCAAGACGATGAGCGGTGCACACTGTAGGTATATCTGTGCCATAAGACTTTGTCCAGCGGAAGTGTCATTTTTTTAGTAATATGTGGGTATAAGTTCTCATTGGGGCTTATTGTCCTCAGAGCCAGGGTATGAAAATAAAAAAACAGGTTCTCACGAACGAAGCGGTATAATTGCAAAATAGGAAATTCCATTTACTAACTCAATACATGTACATACAGGGCGAAAACAAAATTCTTCCTTAATATTATAAACGCGAAAGTTTGTGAGTGTGGATTTTGGATGTGTGGATCTTTGATACTCTTTCACGCTCAAACGGCTGGGCCAATTTTTTGATGAAATTTTGGTATGGACGAAGATGAGGCGCTGGATTAACATATAGGATACTTTTAATCATCATCATCCATCACCACGCGGGTGAAAAGCGTAATACTGTTGGATACAGCATAAACAAAATAATAAGATCTCCGCCTACGTCAAGATCGTCATATGACAGTTCTGTCAAAGTTTGTGTCAGTTTCTGATGACTTAGTCAGAAGCATGCAATCATTTTGACAGCTGGAAACACTAGACGTGCTCGGTGGCCTTCAAGGGTGATGAAATAATAATGGCAGTTTTTTCCATGGTGATGAATTTTATATTTGTATGTACGTAAGTTCTATATTTTATTATTAGTGTTTACTGATTGATATAACTACGTATTTAAATTTACTCTTATAATACTATATCAATTGCGTTTGACCATGTAAATGTTCTATGATTTTTGATATAAAGATAGATATGGCCTTGGAGAAGATAATAAGTTACTTGAAGTATGCAAGAATTACATCCACACAATTAAGATTACATCCTTCGCAGACGAAGTCGCGGGTACCAGCTAGTATTATACGCAGGCTTGTCAAATCAGAAAAATATACACATGTGTGGACCAAGTAAGTATGGTAGTAGTAAGTATGGACCAAGCGTATATAATCGATTACCAGAGCATATTACTAAACCGGCTAGTATAGGATAGTATAGGATCCTTTAAAATTAAGTTAAAATCATCGCTCATCGAGAAGGCGTTCTATGATGTCCATGAATACATCAGCAAAACCTTTTTATTTTTTGATGACGATATACATTATAACGAACTAATTATTTAAATATATCATATTGATTATGACTTTGATGTATTATTTTATACTTATTATTTAATATTGATTATATATAAATATTATAAATTAACCACATACGTTGTAGTTCCTGGAAAAGTGGGTTAATTTCTGCGAAGTCTATTGTATTATTGACCAAATATGGCGAATCGCGAGTCGACGGGTTAGTATAAGTATTACAGTCATAAACTCAATAATATTAAATAAACCATACTAGACGAAGCAATATTGATTATTATTTTATAATTGGATTAATAGTTTGATCTAATTTAACTGTGATTTTTGACTCGTAAAATTGCAGTAAATAGTTAAAATTAAATTTGTTGTAAAAATTATTATTGACTAAATTTTAATATAGTATGAATTATTTTTTAGATGACAAGCAATTTGAAGAACAATAAGTATAGTTAAACGTTATTCACAAGTACAATAAGTTTAGTTATGATGAGCATGCATATTTAATTTTAATTTTAATTCTGACTTCATATAAATATTTCAATTATTATTTTTATATTATTTGCAAGTGACCGCCATCTCACTATACTTATATTTGTACGCCTACGCGGGCATAACATGTTGAAACTTATTTAAATTTAAGACCAACATGCACATCCCTGTATGACTACACACATGTTTAAACAAATCTTTATCTTTATCTTTATCCGTATTTACTAAAACATTGATTATACTGATTATCATGCGCCGAGCCTCTCGCACGGCGTTGAAAGAAAGAAAGAAAGGAAATACATTTATTCAGCTTAATAACTACACAATAAAAATATATAATAAATTAAAAAATGCTTAAAATAGGAACTAAAAATAAAAATAAAACATTAAATCTGAGAGTACTTATTTCTAATCTAATAGTTAGTAGTTGCTGAAAAGGCCTATCTCAGCACAAAATGTTCAGCAGATCTGAACGCTGATTTTCAGATAGACCTAAAGCGGGTGTTGGACTAAAACGAAAAATTACACAAGGTACACTTATAAAATTATGAAAATAGTTGACAATTAATTTAAAAAGCACGTAAACAAACAACGATCCCATACACAAATAGCCTGAGTCAATAAAATAAAATAATAATTAAAAGGGCACACTACTAAAACATTACACTGCAAAACACACAATCTACATTTTATTTTATTTTATGAATGAGTATTAATAAAAAATAAATCTTTTTAGAAACAACCATTAGAGTAAGTATGTATAAGTTTATATTCAGACAATTATTAAATTTAAATGATTGATACATCAATATTTATGTTACAATAGTTCCTTTGAGCCACCACTAGGTATTGCTTTAACTTAAAGGATCCCAATGTTTTCAGGCTCCTAATTGGAGGTTGAATATTGTTCCAACACTTGGATGCTGAGTAGTGAAAGGAACCTCGGAAACCAACTGTACGATGTTTCTGTGTAGACAGTTGTTGAGAAACATGACGAGCTGAAGAAGATCTACCCTCGGCAATCCAACTGAGCTTGTTATATAGATAAGATAGATTTTTAAAATGTATTACGCCAAATAGCATAGATGCAAGGTGAAGTTTGCATCTAGGCTTCATTTTCAGAACATAGTGCTTATTAAGGAAGGGAGTTACATGACATCTAGCAGAATATGGAAGCAAAATCTAGCACAAGCATTTTGTACCCTGCGTTGCGTCTCTGGATCACCGAAACCGAAAGCGCTCGTGTTATGCTTCGTCCCAAAATTTATCTCGCGCTACATATTTCCTTATTACAACAATACCTATTTAATTTAACAAAATAAAGTATATAAGAAATATAATAATAATATATAATATATCATTATATAAGGTATTGACGAGATTATCAATTAAAAAACCTACTTTGAGAAGTATGAAGAAATGTGTGCCTAGAGGTAGACATGAAACAAACAGTGCTCTTGATTACAAAGTAAACATAACTTGTAACCCTTAGCAAACAAACCAGTCCTCTAAGTTGTGTTTAAGTATAAACTAAGTAACTTGCCTCAAATATCTAAAAAGTTGGTGTGTTGATTATTTGAGGATTATCCTTAAGTGAGGGCTTTGTTTGTACACCGTCAAACTTAACCAGATTAATTTTATCTCATGGTACATATGTAAGTAAATCGACTTAAATTAGTGGTTGCTTTGTCTTATCTATTAGAATTTACTTAGATTGTTGTTTTTATAAAACATCATATTGAAGCTACTTTTACATTTGCAATTTGGGAGGGAAAAACTACACATCCTCGGACTGGATTGGAACCCGTGTCCTGGATTCAAATAAGAAGACTTATATATGGATTTAAGCTACATCTCAATGTTGCGGACAAAAACCTCTTCCTACAGACTTACAAAGCACTTGGTGAATCCATTATTAGTTACTGTATCTGTTCATGGGGAAGCGCTGTTAAGACTCACATGTTAGAGGTAGAGCGTGCTCAACGCGCTCTGCTTAAGGTAATCATGTTTTTGCCGTTCAGATACTCCACCACTGACTTATATAAAAAGTGCAATGTCTTTTCGGTTAGAAAACATTTGTTGACCAATGCATCAAGATACCACAAAGACACAATTCCACTTCTACCTGTCACTAACAATAGGATTGTAAAATGTCCTATTCCAAGTTACAAGTGTGCTTTGGCATGGAGGCATTATAATCGCATCGGACCTATTTTATATAATAGGCTGAACTCCAAAATAAAAATAAAAAACGTGCCTCACACAAATAAAAAAATATTACATTGAATTAAAAACTATTATATTAGACTGGCTAAAAGAGTTTGATTATGATCTCCTTGAAATATGTTCGTGAAAATTGGTTGAAATTCAAACGATACTATCACACACCCACACTTTACACGTGTACAATCATATTTGATAACACTTTGCACAGGTGATGTCAGGCCTGTGCAAAGTGTTATTGTTTTTGTGTATTTTTATTGTTTTATAATTTCAGAGATACTATTTATACGCATAGATATCTACTATATATCTTACCTACCAAATGTTTGTTTGCTTGTTTTATATTATTTAAGTTTTAGTTAGTTTATACACCTAATTTGTATAATTACCATAAAAAACAGCACTATATGCTGCTGGAACTTAATACATACATGGGAAGAATATTTAAAACTACTTTAAAAAAAAAACCCACATAATCATCTATATTTGGTCAAACGTCTAGATTGATTCACACCTACAAATTTTATTCTAGGCATTTCCACTATTCATTAAGATATACTACATGCGCGTGGTTTATGCATGATACTTAACACCCCTACATAGAAATGTATCATTCATAATCGTAACATACGGCAAACTCGCGTCCTAGCTCGTTAGACCTGGCCACCGGACCAACCCCTCACCCTCCGCCCTGCCACCGCGCGGCCTTTGTTTCTTCCGCAAACGAACGAAATCGAAAGTCGACAATCTCTTTCACACCGAACGCTCGGGTGGGGGGTGTAAGAAAGAGTAAGAGAGATATTTTTTCACTGACGCGAATCATGTGTTTTCATTAATAAGTTGTACATAGGCATGTAGTATTTTTGTTAAGATGGTGTCCATACATTTAGATGGAATTTGCGAAAACTTTAACAATTAATAATTATTTCACTGTGAAGTAGGTAATAAAAAAATTTGACTACATATCTACAATGTATTAACACTTTTGTACCGCCCAAATTTTTTTTTTTTTGGTAATTATACAAATAGGGTGTATATTTGCTTATTGTTAAAACTACTTATCAGGGGAAGACACTGACTGCTGCAACACAACTTACGCTAAAGCAGCAGGCAGGGTAACCTATATTTATATGTACGATGTCTTAGAACAATAAACAATTTGTATTTGTATTTGTAATTCGACAATCCGCGTCAGATTACACTGTCTGACTGTCGGAAGATATGGTTTAGAATCTCGTCTGAGAATATGTAATTTTCGCTCTAAAATAGTCAATGTCTCGCTAAGCAGACGTTCGTGATTTCATAATTAAATAATAAAAAATATTCCATCATTTTTAATATGAAAAACGGGATTTACTCACGTAAAAAAGTCAGATCTTTCCGACTATAGTTTTAACTACATCCTTTCTTTTTCAAGGAGAGTGTAGAACGCTCGCGATTGCGTTAAAAATATGTACAAACCACGTTAGTTTTCATAATAAAATATTCCATCACATTTTTTTAACGTGAAGACAGGCAAATGTTTACTTTAAGAAAACTAATGTAAGTACTTATGTAAGAATAGGGTATTATAATAATAATAATGTAATGCTTGTTGACGTCACCATTCCTTATGATGAGAACCTCGTGAAGGCTGAGAAGGACACGCTTAGTAAGTACCTTGACTTGGCTCATGAGGTGACCGCCATGTGGGATGTTGATTCAACAATAATTGTCCCGATAGTGGTTTCAGCAAACGGCCTTATAGCAAAAAGTCTCGACCAACATCTTAAGAGGCTTTCACTAGACGGTTGGATCAAGGTACAGATACAGATACAGTACTTCTTGACACGGCACGTATTGTCAGGAGGTTCCTCAGTCTGCAGCCCTAACCACTGGTAGTTTGGATCATGCCCCGCTGCCGATGGCAATCTAGGATTAGGTTTTTTACAATGTTTTTATTAATTTATTTTTATTGTATAGAAATATTGTAAAAAAATAATTTTAAGAAAATGAAATGAATAATGTGGATAATAATAATAATACCACAGATGTGGTTTTGAGGCGAGCCGTCTGTGAGTGGCGACATCGCGGACCCTGATTCTCTCTGGGGCTAAATGAGACCCCTGACCGCGAGAGACGCAAGAGCAAGTAACAATAAGCTCCAAGGGTGGAAGTGTTAAAGGGCATAACGCTGGTAGTAGCGCTCTAGTGAAACCGCAGCACACATCTCGACACCCTTTAGCTATCCACACCAAGGCTGCCCCTTTTGTCACCATTGATGGTGGCTCTTATAGTAAGGCCCGTTTTAGTGGGTGGCAAGTCACCACCTGCCTAAATATTTTAATATGAGACTAAAATTGGCAGGTGCCGTAGTCTCGTCCATAGTGTTATATCTCCCTTATCGTCTATAAGTTCATAACAATAGCCTTGTATATTTACCCATTTTTGTAATAGGTAATCCATGTCACTGTCATCCCAAATTTTATTTTTATACATTTTTGTATGTTTTATACCAAACAGACCTCTAAGTGTTGGCTATAGCCCCACTTATGCCTTTGTAAAGGACCGGATAACAAATCCGTGATTATAAATGAATAATAATAATTAATCTTTATTTAAACAATAATTGTACAACGTTATTTCTTACAATATAATGGGGCTAGAAAACATGAACAAACTTATGCAAGAGTATATGCTGCTGAACTAGGTACATCATCAGTGTTTCAGCATACAAAGATACACATACATAAAGATAGATACAGTAGTGAACGAGCGTGGGCTCATATTATTATATACTACTCGTATGTAGATATGTTATCGGGCCTTGGATATCAATGCGTACGTCCTTGGGTTTCCATTTAAACAAAATAATATCTGAATAGAAAAATCAAAGTATAATCATTATTTGTACCAATGCGGATATTTTAAAATGTTGCTAAAACAATAGTTTGCTCAGATGCAATCCTAACTAATAACATAATATAATATTATAAATGCGAAAGTGACTTTGTTTGTTTGTATGTCATGCCTATACGGCTGAACGTATAGTAATGCAATTTGGAAAGGAGAAAGATCCCAGGGAATAACATAGGATACTTTCATTATCACAACATCATACATCACCACGCGGGTGACATCGCAGGGCACAGCTAATAAGTACATAATTGAGTTTTATTCCCTATATATTATAGTTTTACGACTACATTTTGGAAAAGAGAAAGATCCCAGGGAATAAAATAGGATACTTTCATAATCACAACATCATACATCACCACGCGGGTGATATCGCAGGGTACAGCTAATAAGTACATAATTGAGTTTTATTCCCTATATATTATAGTTATATGACTACGTATTGGAAAGGAGAAAGATCCCAGGGAATAACATAGGATACTTTCATCATCACAACATCATACATCACCACGCGGGTGACATCGCAGGGTACAGCTAATAAGTACATAATTGAGTTTTATTCCCTATATATTAAAGTTATATGACTACGTATTGGAAAGGAGAAAGATCCCAGGGAATAACATAGGCTACTTTCATCATCACAACATCATACATAACCACGCGGGTGACATCGCAGGGCACAGCTAATAAGTACATAATTGAGTTTTATTCCCTATATATTATAGTTATACGACTACGTATTGGAAAGGAGAAAGATCCCAGGGAATAGCATAGGATACTTTCATCATCACAACATCATACATCACCACGCGGGTGACATCGCAGGGCACAGCTAATAAGTACATAATTGGGCTTTATTCCATATGTATTTGTTATCCGACTACATATTGGAGAGGAGAAAGTTCCCTTAGAATGGCACAGGATACTTTTCATCATCATCAACATCATCCATCATCACACGGGTGAAGCCGTATTATAGTTATACGACTACATTTTGGAAAGGAGAAAGATCCCAGGGAATAACATAGGATACTTTCATCATCACAACATCATACATCACCACGCGGGTGACATCGCAGGGCACAGCTAATAAGTACATAATTGAGTTTTATTCCATATATTATAGTTATACGACTACATATTGGAAAGGAGAAAGATCCCAGGGAATAGCATAGGATACTTTCATCATCACAACATCATACATCACCACGCGGGTGATTTCGCAGGGCACAGCTATTAAGTACATAATTGAGATTTATTTCATATTTATTTGTTATACGACTACATATTGGAGAGGAGAAAGGTTCCTTAGAATGGCACAGGATACTTTTCATCATCATCAACATCATCCATCATCACACGGGTGAAGCCGTAGGGTGCAGCTAATAAGTAAGTACATAATCGAGTTTCATTCCACATATAGTTTCACATATTACAAGTAGTAACTATATTCTATATTCAATAACGTAAAGTAACCGATGCGATGTTGATCCACAGAAATAAATAGTGCAACAGCATAAAAGTATATTTCATATTATTATTAAGAGTACTTTAGTTATAACTTAATATTATTATTAGTATAGAAAAATAGCTAACTTGAAAAACAACAGAATATTCTTAGGTTCGTCCAAAAAATAACGTAATAAAGAGAGAGCGAGCGTAATTTGAACATATATTTTTGCTAATCGATCCCAAGGTTTTTAGACCATTTTCCCATATCAATAACCGGTTTTAGCCTCAGGGCCCTTTGAAAACTCGTTTTACATGATACATGGTATCAGGCACGTAATTCAGATATTTAATTACGTCTGTCGTTTTTACCAGATTGTAGCAATACAGGAAATGTGTGGAATTGGGTCAGATCTAAATAAACATCTGATGTTAATTAATTATCAATAGGTCCGTCAGTGCCATTCAATTTAACAATTTTTGATCGAATAAGCGAAACGAACGAAGTCTCTGCAACTGCTCGACAAATTAGCTTCATCCGTCCGTATATTAGTACTCGCGTACAGCCGTGCGATTCTCATGATTTGTCGACGAGCTCACTGATGTCAAAATACTTTATGAGATATCGCCTTTGTACATAAGGTTGATTTTCCAACGTATCTTGTTATCTCGTCATTTGTTTCACGGATGTTGTTAAAAATGCAACGATGTTTTCTCTTAGATAATCGCACGGCTGATCGTATTTTTCAACAAATCTTGACGAAGTTCGGTTTATAAAAATTAACAGGGTCTACGATTCCGTAGGTTTATTTTTTTGTGATCGGCGTTTTTTGATACAGCAAGTAAGTTTGTGTTTCTGAGGTCTACTGTTCAGAGAACTAATAGTATTAAAATGGTACAATCAGACAAGAAATTGCATTATCGTGATTGCATATGGACGTTGGATGCAGGCCGCTTCCAACCGGTTCTTTTGGAAAATTATGGGGGAGGCATGATGATGATGATTGCATATTGCATCAAAGGTCAGACACAATAGAAATTTCATTGTTATAATAACATCGACACATGATGTTATATCATATATCATATCATGATCGCATACATTGGAGAACATAATTGACGCTTAATAATTTATTTCGAAGCAATTTTCGTTAAAATCAAGTCTTCAGTAAGGGAACGGAGTAGAATATTCTCTCCGCCATCAGGAATTGAACTGTAAGAGGCGAGGAAACCCGACCTACTAGGTGGTTGGACACTTGTGCAAGAGGCTGTCTTGGTTGGTACGACTGCAGTATGATGTATTCTGCCGCGAAGCAATTTGCGCAAGCATTACGGTGTGAAGGACAATGTAGCAAGCTAAACATCGAGCGAAAGCCTCTCAATAACCAATGTCTTGGTGTAACGAGCGTAGTGCAGTGCCACAGTCTAAGTTCTGTGTGGCAATGCAACTGGCATAGGCAAGCTTAGGGTAACCTAGACCAGGAGCACGACCCGTTTTCTCACCTAATTGCATAAAGTGCTCATACCGAAGTTTGTCTAGTCGTTCGAAACTTCAACTAGATTAGGTATTGTAATGGATACATGGTAAGTTCTGTAGTACCTCAGGACTTTGGCGACTATTAGTGGCAATTGAGTGATTCAAGACTCTAGTTTCAGTTCCTCTGATAGCATTATAAGCTGGTAGAAATTATTTATTAAATTTAAATAAAGCAGCGCATTCAGATATAATTTATCTTAAAAAAATTCTACTCCGATTTCTACGGCTTCCATCTCAACCATTGCTTCAACTTCTCGTCATAGTTCCGCATCTGAACAGCAAACAAAACGAAAAAATAATGAAGATTTAAAAAATAATTTAAATAGTTTTGTGGTAGGATTTATATAGTTTTGCAATCCGTTCCAGATTACTTTAAACGTCCGACATCAAGAGGATTGCCACGATATTATTTCAAAAGTGGTAACTTTGTGAATTTAAAAATATACAAAACTGTTGTTAGCTGAAAAAATTATTAACGAAACTTTATGCGAAGCTGAGATGGGAAATCTTACAATGTCTCATAGGGTTCCCTTCTCTTCGCGGCACGCCAGAACACATGGCACGCCGCAACTACCTCGGAGACCAAACCCGCCAACAATGAGCGCCAGACTTCCCCGTGTCTGGAGGCCCGTGGTCTCCCTGCGGTGGGTCGGATACGTAGCCCCACCGCCCTACCGCTACGTCAGCCACAGGGGATAATCCCCAGCGACCCCACCTCCTCGAGCGTGCACCAAAGTGCCCGGGCAAAGGTGAATCATCTACCTGTATTAACTTCTCTTAGCTTCCCTTTTTCGTAGCTTGGATTTTTTTCTTCTATCTTACATTTGATAGATTTTTCCCCGTTGTTTGGGTTTTTATTTCCATAAATAAATAAAAATAATAATATAATTATCCCATATTGGCAATATACTTTTAACCGAATTATTCATTAACTTATTTGAGTGCTTCTTTTATTGTTTCATCATCTCAGCTAGCTTGTTGTATTTTTATAATGTGCATGTTCACCATCTAAAACCAAAGAGTTATTAGACACTTTTTTTTTCATTCCAGCGCAATGACATTATATATTACTAGCCCGCCCGGGCTCACTTTGCCTTTTCGGGCGATTATTTTTCAAAGCTTATTTATTTAGTCAAGGTTAATAAAAGTCAAGCAAAAATAATCAAATAATCAAAAGGCTAACAGATAAGTACAAAAAAACATGCACAATTTGAAATTAAGGCAACTGACACGCAAAGAGAGAAAAAATAAACAACATAATATCTTGCACTGTTTTTTTTTCAAATAACATCAAAATATTTTAAAATAAATCAACGGGCGTATGATCTGTCTCAGGCAGGCCGGACGGCTGCCATGTGAGGCGCGTGTTGGAGGGAACATGTTTACGCGCAGTACTCCACTGTGGCTATTTAATTTTCGACTATAATTAGGGGTGCCCGCTTTGTGTAGCGTGCCCGCTTTGGGATCCTATCCCCTACAGTATACCATCACACACAAATACATCTTCATATGAACAGGAAATTCGAGAGGCACAAATATTAGTATGACAATTTTTTATTATTATTATTAGATTAGACTATGAGTCCCACTACGGTATAATTGACGATCCCAGACAATTTTTTTATTATTTCTTTAATTCAAAACAAAATCTCGGATTTCATCCGGTTCTTTACAAAGGCATAAGTGGGGCTGTAGCCAACACTAGAGGCCTGTTTGGTATAAAAATACAAAGGAGTATAAAAAACAGAAAAAATGTTGGATGAAGGGTAACATGGTACTTATAACTATTACAAATATGGGTAAAATGGCCAGGCTATTGATATGAACTTATTAGTGATAAGGAAGAGAGTGTGCTATGGAAGAGACTACGGCACCTGCCAATTTCAGTCTCATGTTAAAATATTTAGGCAGGTGGTGACTTGCCATCCACTAAACGAGCCCCCCATAAAGGCCACCATGAGTGGTGACAAAAGGGGCAACGTTGGTGTGGATGGCTAAAGGGTGTCGAGAGGTGTGCTGCGGTTTCACTAGAGCGCTACTACCGGCGTTATGCCCTTTAACACTTCCACCCTTGGAGCTTTTTGTTACTAGCTCTTGCGTCTCCACCCCCGGACGGCCAATTAAGGCAAGCCGGGGGTCAGGGGTCTCATTTAGCCCCAGGGAGAATCAGGGTCCACGGTGTCGCCACTCACCGACGGCTCGCCACAAGGCCGCCCCTGCGGGTTTTTTTTTTATTTTTTTATTATTATTATTAGATTAGACTATGAGTCCCACTACGGTATAATTGACGATCCCAGACTGGACAGAGGAAACAGCGGGGTCGTATGTATCGCGGTTTGTAATCAACAACGATAGATACCTAGTGAGCTCCCGACTATGATCAAATTTGCAAACCAGATTTGCAAAAACCCCCCAAAAAAACAAGTGACTGTCGCCGATTCGTTGATATTACCGATCTGGTATCTTTCAAATTATATTTTGTTATGTAAATTTTTTTTCCAGGTCCTTTACAGCATCAAAAAAATAAAACGTTAACTGAAATCTATTGTATATTTGAAAAGATAACATTTTTAATTGGATCCTTATTTGATTTGGCCTTGGCATATCTGTATGCCAAGGCAGCTTTACGAAAGTTTTGTTTGGCATACAGGTATGCCAAGGCAGCTTGACGGGTTAAAACTTGTGGTGTGATGGGGGAGATTATTATGAACTTATAATAATACTTTTGAAATAATAATTTATTGTATTTATTTATTTTATTAACGCCACCATAATGTACACTGTCAGATTCATAAAAATAACGACATAGTATACACATTTAGCGCAAAACTTTGAGTAATTTTATTACTTACATTTAAGTAGTCTTTGTGTACAACCTTTATTGCTTCACAGGTTTCTGGTATGATAGCGGAAAGTGTTTGTGGTGATATATTTGTGGAAACATTTAGACATTGAAAAACCTTTACGTAGCTAAAAATTTTAAGGTTAAACTTGCTGTCAATTGCTTTCATGAGGTGTTATAGCATTTCTCAATATAGTGTCTTGGCTTTTTTAATGGTGTCACTAAAGACAGCAGATGCAAATATGTATCTTCATTTATCTTCAAATAATCATCGTAATTATTGAAGTTCGTCATCGTCATTTTCAATTCGTTTATGAAGGTTGTGTGTGCATACGATTTTCTTAACAGAAGCCAGTGTTTACACCACAATTCACGTTAGTTCGTTTTCATCTATTTTTATCTATTAACATACACAGTATTTACTTAAAAGTGTGTGCCTAGGTATGGACGTAGGATTTATCTGTGCAGTAAAATCGCACAGTTTTAACTGAACGTGTGTAGGGCGCATAAGGATATAAACAATGTGAGTAAATTCTCTTTGAAGAATACAACGTATAAAATCTGGCGCCACGCCGTTAGTCAAAGTCATAATTTTTTACACGACTGACCGTTTTGACAAGTGTTGCTATATTTAAAATATTTAAACTCAGATAAGCTAATCGTCCAGTAATATGCCGTTGAAATTAGGAGAAGGGTTCAGTCTGTAGATCAAATTTAAGCTACGTTTAGATCAACTCTGAGATAAGTGGCGATTGATGTTACGGTCCTAAGAATTCTTTACTTATTATAAGTCTTGCTAAGTGGCTTTTGTAGATGAGGCACCACAATTTCACTAGTGTCAAATAAACCGATAGAATACCAAACGAAGTTGTTTACGTGTAACGCCCTTGAACTTACTGGCAGACAAGACACGTCCCGCAACCTGTCAATGTAAGCGAATAAGCTAACTGACTGAATGACTGACACATTCTGAGATCAGGTCTGAGATTCTTTTAGATGGTTCAAATAATCTATGTGACGGATATTCTAATATTCTAATAAATGGAAACCTATCACTTTAGATTTTTTCTTGTTCGAATTTCAAATGAGCTATAATTGATAATATATAGCTCCAGATGTTTTCTTTTACTTTGAATTATCGTTTGCCAGAAATATAATATTCTTATTTTAGGATCTTTTGTAGTAGATGTTTTATTTCTTAATTTAGAAAATTGAATGCTAATGGGTTTTACCCTCTTATTTATTTTTATCATGTTCTTTGGTTTGTATTATATATCTTATGAATAAAAGCACTGTTTAGGTTTGTGATTTGTGTAATGTTTAAAGGCCCTTTAAAAAAAATTCCTGAAGTATCAGATTTAAGGTCAGAGACCAAAGGCATATGTAGGTGGCGTCTAGGAGCGAAACGAGCAGGATTTTTAGTTCAGGTTCAGGTACTTAATACGACGGGCGAAGCCGATCAAGCTAAGCATACATGTGGTGGAGTGGCTAGCAAAGCGCCAGATTTATATCCTGGGAAGATACTGCTTACATACTATGTAAGTAGGTAGTATTTTCCCAACCAATAACACAAGCGTGCAAATATATTATTTTAGGTTATTAATCCTAATTTACCGTAACCATATACCTGAAATTTTATTATACGACGGGCAAAGCCGATCAAGCTAAGTATATGTGTAGTGGAGTGGCTAGCAAAGCACCAGGATGATGTCCCTTGTATAAGCCTAAGCTTATTGGTTACAAATGAGAACCGGCGCAAACCAGTAACTGGTTACTGGTTTGCGCCGGTTCTCATTTGCCAAGGAAAGCGGCGTGAGGCGTATCAACTGCTACGACATCGCTATGCAACCCATATTCGGTGTTGCGGAAAAAATCCCTGAGTCTGCACACCTCGCGGTTGTGGAAGTTTTTGGCATTTAAAAAGCCACGACCCCCTAACTTCTGAAGGATGTACAGTCTTATAACAGACAAACGTAGGTGTAACATGCGGTGTCTCGTGACCTTGCTATCCAAGGCATCCTGCTCAGGCTGTGTCCTATGGATTATTATTATACTTTTATTACAACTTTTTCACGGATTTGTTCCGGCCTTTGCAAAGGCATAAGTGGAGCTATAGCCAACACTTAGAGGCCTGTTTGGTATAAAATATACATAAGTGTATAAAAACACAATTTGGGATGACGGTGAATTTCTTACTAAATAGCACCACCACGCTTTTGTTCCATGCTTTTGGCGTTCAAACTTCGAGTAAGATGGTGTTAAAAAGCTTGATATCCGGGATATCTTTGGTATAATGTCGGGTTAGCTTGGCTCTTGGGTCTTTGGCCGAGCTGCTAACAGGTTTAGTGACCGAGGAGTATAACTGTCCGGGTAAACTCTCGACCTCTCCTAGCACTCTGTTTTGGTCGACGCTACACTGCCTTCTTCTCTCCTCAGGTTCGTCAACTGTCTTTGCCCAATAGACATGTCTCTTGAACACACTTTGGAGCCGTTTTCCCGCTCTATCGTCATCATATTTTGTTAAAGCAGGCCAATTTAACGTCATGGGTCTTTTTTAATTCCTATAGAAACCAGGATCCCTGGTTTTGCCACTCGTCGATGGCACACTACAATAAAAATATAAACGTCCCATACCTCCTAAACTGTAGGTACATTACGTTGTACAGTATTGTCTATGAATAAGTTATAACTCTACCTATACGTACAATTTCTAGAGTTCTCCAATGGACCACTACGCCCACGCAAAACAAATGAATAATGTAATATGGGAACACCCAATCATGGGAGGATACGCAGAAAAAATACGTCAAATACTCCTACATTAATCACAAGATTCACATTTTAACAAGTTATTGAGAAACGGATTCGGTACCTAGATACTAAACATAAACATGTCTTTGAAAATAAAAGCTTGATTTTGTTATTTAAAAATTTATCGGTTTATTTCCCTTTACTGGGAAATACTCCAGTTCGCCAAGATAACCAGATAACATGAGTTAAGCTAAAACGTATACCCCTATTTTTCATAAAAGTCTACATATGCAAGCCTACTGGAAAATTCATGTTCATAGATAGGTTGGTTTCTAAACTGAAATGGCTTTACTAAGCCAGGGCAAAGAAAAAACTGTTGGTTATTGCTTGGTTATAAGGGAGCACGAGATTTACTTCTGTTTTGTTCTTACACAACAACCAAAACACGTATTAAGATTTTTCAAGCACTAAAGGGTGCTATCAGACAGAGAGCGGTCACGCGTTGACGCGTTCACGCGGTCAGTTTTTGATTCGTTGTTGTTGTATTACGTTACTTAGATATAACAAAAACAAAAGAAGGCGTTCTGACCTTGTCGGTCGACTGTGGGTATATCTATTGTAAGGTAATACAACACAACGAACGCAAAACTGACCGCTCTCTGTCTGATAGCACCCTTAATACTCGTACTTGCTTAGTGAAATCAAATTTGTAATATTAGTACAATTTGACCGCCGTATGGGGATGGGAGTTGTCAAGGTATTCGATAGGTGGCGCTCCATACGTTGGTTATATTCCACTACTGAGACACATTTGATGCTCGGATGAGTACCTCGGTGGCCTAGCAGTTATGGCATCAACGGATTGTCAGAATACGCGCGGTTTGAATTCCATCCTAGGATATGTAATTTTCCGTAAAATGGCGAAACTAAGGTCTACTGTTAAATATCTAAACAAAGATTTTGTTTAAGTAAATAGGAAAGTATTTTAAACTATGACGGTCACTTTTACACAAGTTAGATTATGAAAAGGATATGCACAGTAAATATCATGGTTTTAATTTATTTAAAGTTACCACCGCTAATAACCAACAACTATATACAGATTCTTATAACAATGGAATTCACTTAAACAAATAAACTTCTTTTCTAGTATGGTTTTTTTGTAGGTATGCTATAGTCTCGTAGTATACTTTGAGATAGACTCTTATACAAGAAACTTTACGATCTGGCGCGACTCTACAACAACATACCAAGGTCACAAACAGAATAAGAGATATTCATAATACTTATACTAACATTTTAATATACAATTCATAACATTTTCTCATGGATTATGTTTCATCACCCACTACCAGCGGGCCCTAAGCTGAAAGGAGTCGATGATCCAGTACTTAGGAAGTACGTGCCAGGTCCAGAGTTCCCTTCGTTTGAACTATATCCCATAAACGCGATTTCTTGCTTGCTACACTTCCCTTCCTTAAACAAAGTCCAGTTTCCGCATTTTCGACCTGGAAGTAACAAAACGTCCTTGTGTTAACATTAGAGCGCACACGGGTAATGCGTTAGTGGCCAAGTAAAACCAATGTGAACAATGAAATTCCTACTATAAAACATGAGCTGCGTCCTACGGGATCACCTGTGTTTCCACGTATAAAAATAGTTATTTGTGCAACAAGAGGGCGTTTTTTGCTGCGAGTGCTGATTTTGAATTCTGAGCAAGCGAAGGATCTAAGGATTAGTAGCGAGTGTTATTATTATTATATTATATTATATTCTAATGTTGAATGCTGAGTGTGGCGAGGGATTCAAAGGCACGAGATGCAAAAAACTTTGCTCCTTTTCTAATATTAATAAAATCTAATATAACCTTAACTAATTATTGTGAATCAAAATAATTAACATTGTAGGTAGAAGTACCAATTCAATAAAATGGTACTTGTTTAAAGTAAAAATATATTACGTAACATTTTTGAAACTAGTATTAAATATTTACAGGTTAAATACCAGTTTTATTTGCAGTAAATACTTATTTTCGTTTAAAAACAACAATAAGTTAAAAATTGAATAAATTACATTAAAAGACATAATTATCTTTTCTGCAAAATTTCTTTAGTTAGTACGAAATTCCGAACGTGTTTGTCTTTGAGGTCGGATTCAAAACCGGAACTTCGAAAGGGCTGGTCTTTCTCTCTCTCTCTCTTTCTAAGAAAAAGGCGGGAAAGAGATAGAGTGTGAATGTTTCGAATTGTATGATTAACCCAAGGCTGAATAAGATATTCGCGGCTATCTGAAAAAAATAATATAAAAGTTACTTTGTCTCACTCAGTGAGCAAAATCGCATTTTTCTCTCTGATTTCAGGCAGCAAATCCTACATGTTGATGAATTGGAAGGCAAACAAAAGTGTATTCACTTATAGCAATCGTTAATCTGAAATAACTAAAATAACAATAAGCGTGTGTAACATTGGATGCTCTATCGAACCTTTACGATCTGCTAACAAGTTAGCTTGGGGCGATCTAATCATCCTTCATGCCTAAATCTAAATTATCTTTCATGTACAAATTTCACCTTGGCTACAATTTTATCATATCATGTGCAGATGACAGAGTCCACTTTAGTATAGTTGGTAGTGATGCTGCCATCAACGCGAGAGTTCTTAGGTTCGATCCGTGACAGGACAAAATGTTTGATTGATGAACTGACATATATATTTTCAGGTCTTGAATGTTTGTGTGTCCATGCCTCCTCCGATACAGGGAACTATTGTTTCTGTCTCCACTAGTGCGCGAGTGTGTGTGAACGTTATTATTATTTAAAAAACACTTCCACTACATATGTATTCAAACCCTTAACCCGTTGACTCGCGATTCGCCATATTTGGCCAATAAAACAATAGATTTCGCAGTAATCAACCTACTTTTCCAGGAACTGCAATGTGTGCGGTTAAATATGTATTGTAATAAATTTAAAGTTCAAGTAGTAACTATAATATCATCTACGTACACAAATACGTTATTATATTAATGTTTGCAAGTCTAAAATTTTTAAATGATGTTGATAGAATTAATCTTTGCCACAAAATACTGACAATAATATTTGAACAGATTCAGTTTTAATATATTTTGGTATCGTTTTTAAGCTACTTTATAATTGTAAAATAATATTGGTACATTCAGGGTTCCAGGGCACATCCTTACAGCTATAAAATTCAATTCTCCATATCTGGCTGCACACGCGCGAGACGTGGACAAATGTGATAAATGGCCGCGCCCAATAAGGGACAAATGCCCACATTTTATTTATATCGTTAGAAATTATCGATGGTACCGCCACTAGCCGAAAGATAGGGGTAGGAACACAAGATGGTATGTGCCTCAGCGATCCTCTTTTGCATTAGATTTTTATATACTATGTACATTTCTCACTTTTTAGCCCTCACCTTTGGCTTTATGACATCCATAAGGTTAACTAAATTAGGAAACTTCGAATTGTCAAACTATGAACTGTGTTTATGTTACCGGCAATATGTACTCTATACAATATACCTAAGCAATGCTAGCGATTCACTTGTTCAAAAAAACTAAATTAAACTACCGAACTAAAAAAATATTATGGTGGTCCTTATTCTGTTAGCACTAAAATCCAAAAACATTTAACACTTAGAATGACACTTCTCAAAATAGGATTATTCTACGAAATTTTGAGTTATTTTAGGTTAGTTTAGCGAGCACCGAGTTACGTGACGACTAAACTGTCTAAACCGAGTTACGTGACGACTAATATGCCCACAATTGAAGAGAAATGTCTTATTTTAGTTCTGTCATTCGAAAGTGTTATACTAATTTGGATTGTAGCCTAAACAAAATAAGTACTGTCATAATTTAGAGATTTTTAGTTAAGAGAATGCTTACAGAATCGACACCAATGTATATTATACCTCAAACGGTTAGGTAATGTATAAAATATTATTTCTTTTATACATTGGCTAGGTATTCTATCCAATACCAAATGCGCAGCCGGTAATGTGTGTAAAAGATGAGAGCAAGGAATGGTGCACACTGAATTTCGACAGTCCAATATTTCAACAAGAATTGTATCTATCATACCAAGAGTGCTGCATTATATCCTGATTGAGGTGTAGGTTACCCTAATTCTGGCCGTTGTGGGTCACTAGTAAGCCTAACGCTTCTCTGTGCTTCATTCGTCGTCGCACCTATCGTGACTTTGCTCTGATTAGATACTCCTAGAATTTTAATCACGCACGTCACAATCCCTCCGAGCATGTTAGAGACCATCAGTCCAGAGGTATTGCAGTATTGTGCTTGCTTTGGATTTTATTAGCTTGATCACTGGATCCCAAGTGGTACTTACCAACCATGCATTAATCTATTGGATTACTAATTAAGGTCCTTTTTTAATTGATAAGGACTCTCTTAACATTCCCGAAAATATTAGAGACCATAGAAGTCTCTCACTAGCCTAGATTAGCCAGTTAAAGTGGCAGTGGGCAGGGCACATAGCACGCAGAACAGATGGCCGATGGGGCCGGAAGGTTATGGAATGGAGACCACGGACGCGCAAGCGCAGCGTAGGTCGTCCACCGACATGGTGGACAGACGACCTGATAAAGGTCCCCAGACGACGTTGGATGCAGGTTGCTTCCAATCGGCCCTTATGGAAAATTATGGGGGAGGCATATGTTCAGCAGTGGACGTCCTAAGGCTGAGATGATGATGATGATGAGAAGTCTCTCATATTCTCGGCATATAAATAACATAAAATATACGTGATTTAATCCTATTAGCTTGTTTAATTTTGAATAAGAATCACGAAAGCCTAAGAAATCATTCCAGCCATCAGCTGTATCCGGCACCAGACACAATATAAAATCTATTGTGATCCTGGTTAATGACAGCTGAGGGGTATGAGAAAGTTAAAGTGCAAGAGTTTCTTGGCAGGCGTACCTATTAAAAATAGCAGCAATCAATTTGTGCTCCCAAGAATGCTACTTTGGTACCCTTTACTTGTTGTCACAGCAATAATAGTATGAGATGTAAGCACTAAGGTAATCAGCAGGAAAGGGTTTTAAACTCCCGTAGGTATCCCGATGGGAACGAATGATCATATTTATTTTCCCGTGCCTACACTTTGCAAACGGTTCATTACGTCATCTGTTCCGCTGTAAAGTCAACCTCTCCAACTCTTCCACAAAAGGTATTGTAATAAAACAATGGAGCAGCAAGTATTTTATTTGCACATAATATTTTCCATCGCAGTATTGATCTTGGGACTTATTTCTGCTTATCTTGAACTCAGTCAAGCTTTCAATGAGGTATTGTTGTCGACCCAGATTCAAATTGAAATAGGTAGGTGTATTATATTCTGTTGATTGTTCATTAGAGAAATTATTGGTTTATGTGGTGACAATTATAGAGCAAAGTCTGTAAGTCTAGGCTATACGGTGTTTTGTGTAAGGCTCACAACGTGATTACTAGGTATTGTATTGTTAAACATGAAGGAAAATCGATATTTACCAAGAATGGTTTTCGCTTAGTTACGGAATGGCAAAATAGGTGAGTATAGACTCTACGTATAGAGTACATGTGTGTTTATAAAATTTTATTTTATATTTAGTGTATTGTTGATTAAAAATACTACCTATTAAAACACGGTGGTACACCGGGGGCCTAATCCAAATTTAAATAAAGCCGCGCTGGTACACCGCGGATCGCAGTCAAAATTCATATCAGTACTGAATATAAACGTTAACGGTTTAAATATATAATACATTTTGGCTTATTAGATGTTTTTTCGATACTAATAAGCACCTAGAAATACATATAAATTTAAAGTAATAGGTAATCAGTAGTATAGTAAACAATATTCCTTTTCTCCGAATATTTCGCAGGTGCGCGTGTGCGAGTGTATTGTTTTAGTAAATAAGTACCATTTCGACGAAAAAACCTAAGAAAAAGCTTATAATCTTAATCTAAATTTCGCGCGTTTTTTCCGTCGTTTTGGCGCCAAAATATTTTTATATATTAGCTACTTCAAGGGTTAATATGTGTACAACACGAACATTTCAATACCAAAATAGTACGTAACCCTAAAAAGGGTAACTGCTGAGATGATTGTCACATGTCATCGATCAAATACGAGTAGCGCTGAAACTTTGTGTAAGCGCGGTGTCGCCACTCGCCACCACGTGAAGTGTTACCAGGAAATCCTTTTGGTGCACTTATTGACTCCGCGAAGAACTCCCACGCTCTGCTGTGATCGCAGATGTAGAGGAGACACCCAGCTTGCGACACACCTCCGTTTGGATAGAAATCTTTGTGACCTGAAATTTAAACAAATATGTCAACATGTTGCAAAAACGCAACGTTTTTCATATCGGGACGAGATTACACGAATAACTGCGTTAGTGACCCGTAACGTGTCGTACACGTGAAACATCACAAACTGTTATTTACTAGGGCAACTTTGACACAGACAATTCATAGTTAGTACGCCAAAGCGTGACGTGTTGACGCTTACGATACGAATACTTTTTCGCATATTGTTTGTGCTACGGCCTCAGGCCGTGCACTTGATGCTAATCACTACGCTTGGGCATGATAATTACAGTGCCACCCAGAGCTTTGAATTGAAGTTTTGTGTGGCACTGTACCTACTGCGCGTGCCATACTGTGAGACATTGGTTTTGAATCTCATTTAACTAGTAGTTGCGCTTGCTATAGTGCCGCCCTAAAACATTGCTGTGTTTGACCCAAACCTCAACGGCACTTAGCTTATCAAGTTACTAGGCAACTGGAGATAAATAACTGTCAATGTGTGTTGTGCCGCGCATAACTTGAAGTAAAAGATGGCGGAAAAAACCAACAATAGCGATCATTGATTTTGTAATATTTCCTTGATTTTTTTGTATACAAAATCATTAAACGTTGTTTTTGTGTTTTCCTCGTCAATCGCTTTAAAAAGTTTCGTCCACTACAGATAGATTTATTTTGACTCTGCACTACGTGAACAAAAATATCACTTCATGCAACTTTAAGAAATATATACCTTAAAATAACTTGAAGTAAAACAATGCACAAAAAAGTGGTACTGCAATCGTTTTGAACGGGCGAGACTGAACGTCTCGTTACTCGTCTAAAATAAACGGAAAGTTATAATCTATATATATGTAAAAATGAACCCCTAATTCTACTGGTCACTCTTTAATTTGAGAATGGATGGAACAATTCACTGATTGTTTTTGTTGTGATAAATATTGTCAGGAGAAGATTCTAATTAAAGAAAAACCAAGAAAAGACAGGAGGTTACTAGGTTAGGCAGTTAGGTACGAAGTCGCGAGCAGTCGATAGTCTATATATATAGGGTGTTTGGTAGAGGGACCGACAAACCAAATGAGCGTGTTCAGGGGACCACTTAGAGAATACAAGTTGGCCAAAAAAAAACCCCGACCCCCCAATATGTTTAACTTTTTTTGTGATTTTTCCCTTTTTCTCCGAAATTGTACCTATTTACCACCATAACATTTGTAAAATCTGTTTTAGACCGGATGCTTTCAGTTGAATTTGGTCTCTAATACACCTTCAGGCCACGCAAAGCAAAATTGGTACAATACTGGAGAAAAAGAGAAAATTCACAAAAAAAAAAAAAAAATTGGGGTGTCGGGGATTTTTTTTGGCCAACTTGTATTCTCCAAGTGGGCCCCCGAACACGCTCATTTAGTTTGTCGGTCCCTCTACCAAACACCCTGTATAAAAATGAACCCCTAGCTATTTCTTCTGGTCACGCTTATAACTTGGGAACGGATGGCACAACTTCGCTAATTCTTTTTTGTTGTGTTAATTATTGTCAGGAAAAGGTTCTTATGAAAGAAAAACCAAGAAAAGACGGGAGGTTAAGGCGAGGCCGAAGGGTAAACATACTATGCGAACGAAGTCGCGTGCAGTCGCTAGTCACAGATTAAACCTAAGTTAGTATTGTATTATGTTTTTATCAGTTTCAAACTTGGAGCAAAGTTGAAGATAACCACAACAATAGAATAATGAGAGTATCTTTTAAACCGATATTTTCTTCTTCAAAGTCTTCATAGGTTTCAATGAGTAATTTGTGAAACCGATATTCAGAAGTAATATTTGGTTGATAAATAAATAGGGTTTCTGTTGAGTTTTCAAAATATATGAAGGTTAATGAGATTTTACGTTGATCAAAGTTTTTTTAGCCCCCAATACACGTGACTATGTCTATTAGGTCTGAATTTCCAATTTACTAGACTTTTCTAGGCTTCACGAATAAATTTCTGCGATACATTTTTATAGAATTCAATTTGAGCTGTAGACCAGTTTCTACAATAGGTGGCCCAATTTCTATCCTACAAATATTTTCAATCTACGCCGAACATTAGGGGTGTTAAAAAGTTTGAACGCTCAGTCTGTTTGTGTCATCGCAGGGCAGACGAAAATAATTATTATAGTACATACCAACTTCGTAGATCTTAAAAAAGACGTCTGGTTTTAATTATTTAATAGCAACGGCCCTGACCTAATTCTACGATTTTCTACGAAGTATACAAGAATATTAAAAAAAAGACGAATGGAATCGGTAAAGCCATTCTCAAGTCATACCGTGACCAGGACAAATCAAATACAAATAGTTTATTGACATAAAAGGTAGTTACATTATATATTTTAATCCATAGGCTCCCGAGCTAGTGTGAACTGTGTTTCAGGAGCCAGTGGCTTCTTCCATAAATACATAGCCTATTATGTCAGATCATTGATATTAAAAAGTGCATAAATGTGAGTATGCTGTGTTGAGGAGGAAAAGAGGTTCATTTTATATTTATAGATTATATTATATTAGGGTCTATAATTTGTGAGATGTCTTCTAGGTTTTTGTGACTATTGTATATTTAGTTTAAACTACTTTTCTGCAGAAAGGCTTGGATTTGCAGAATTTTCACTCCACCGCAAGAATGTGAATCGAGGAAACCTAATATGTGGCAGGCCACGCAGACAAGAAGGCGTCTTTAATTGATACCTTCACAGTACCAGATATTTTGTCGCGAAGCATTAACGTATAAGTATTATTGTTTTGCGAAGCGTCTCTTTTATAATAAATGGTCAAATTTTGGCTTTAATTTGTCCGTATGTTTGTTAGGTTGTGTATTGGTCCTCCTGTACAGGTCGCATTATTCAACCAATGTTGACGAAACTTAGCATGCGTGTTGTACATTTAAATATATTATTCTCATCGGTACTTTTTCTTAAAAGCCGGAATTTGGCAGGTGCTGCGGCGCTATTTACTAACCGATTTTGATAAAGTTTGGTACACACATTAGGTACCTGACTTTAGAGAGGTATTTCGAGTATAAGCAAAGTTGGTCAAGTGGTTGCCGAGATAATAGGTTGTAAAGTTTAAAAACTGGATAAGACTGCATGTGCATATAAGGCCTACTGTTAGCAGAATTACTATTTTTACTTTATAATATGGATTGAATCGCACATATTTTAGTGGATGTTTCGAACACTTTTCAACATCGGGAACATTTAGATTAAATCATATCAGGGGTTAGATAAAAATAATTTCTTCGTGTGCTTATCAGTGTTTAACCATAATCCGATCGCATTCTTGATGAAATAGAAATATTCAAACGAACAGGTGGCTCAACGTTGTTAAGTGATCATTAACCCATCACGTGTCGCGCGCACACCTACGCTTAAAAAAGTGCTAAGCCAATTCAAAGCTAGACTAAAAAATACCTTACTGATTCGGCAAAAATATCATTTTGAAATGACCTTTAACATTGTAAGGATGACAACACACGCCTACAAATAAATACGTACAAATATACACACACACACACACACAGAGAGAGAGAGAGAGAGAGAGAGAGAGAGAGAGAGAGAGAGAGAGAGAGAGAGAGAGAGAGAGACGCCGCGTGTACGTGAACCTGTGAACGTGGCATACGCTGAGTATATCCCTTTTGTCCTCAAATAATTATAGTGTTTCTTTTTTATTTTGATTTATCTTGTGTACATTTTTTGAGTGCCAATAAATATTATTTTGATTGATTGATTGATTGATGTCGCGCATACACAAATTGTATACACATTTTTAGATCTCGAGTTTGTAACTAATTTTATCAGATCCAATACACTCCATCACTATAAACTTGCTTTTAGTTGGTCAAACTATTCAAGAGTGATATGTTTTATTTTAAACTTTAATGCGTTGTTCGGAAATAAACTGAAAAACACTAGACATGGGACGGGTTAACTCGTACATTATGAAACATCTAATAAGTACATTTTGTTTATATAATTTTCTGTAGAGGTATTTTTTTAGTTTTTTATTTGATTGGCTATATCACTTGATTGGCGGTTTTAAAGCAGTCGAAACTGGTAGCGCGCTATTGGCTTCTGGTTCTCGATGACAAAACTCGTAACACGCCTTTAGGCTCTAAGTAAGAGTGCACCACATTCCGGTCAGCGCGCTCGAGTGGGACGGACGTGCGCTCAAGTGCTCCCCGAGAATATTCCGGTCGGCCTAAAAGTGCTTGCGCTTTTAGTGCCGGTTACCTGTATCGTTTCGATTGAAGAGGATTCAGTGTTGGACTTCGCTAATAGTGGATTTTCTGTGTGCAGATTCGACGTCAAGCCACCGCTTCGTGTACCGTTCGGCGCACGGAGGCGTTCGGCTCGGCTCGGCTCGCGTCGCGGAAGAAGCGCGCTCTTGTAAGAGCGCTTCGACACATCAATCACCTATTGTTCATTGTCTAATCAAAACCGCTCTTCTCAGAGCGAACTCTAGTTTCGATTTTTAATTTTTCAATTTTCAAAGTCGAGTCAAACAAATCCACGCTTCACGTGGTCTTCTGGACGATCCTTGCGGTGTTAACGCCACCCAGTTGGGCGCGGACCCGGTGCGTCAAGCCTTTCCCTCCTGAGCGTGGGAGGGAACGGCTAAAACCGGACGGGCCTGCCTTCACCGGCCTTGGGGTCTCCCCTCGCCGATGGCAGGTATCTCCTTCCCACCCTACCCTATCCTACTCTCCTATTCTCTGGGCAAGTGTTTGGTTGGAAGCCGGGTTTTACTCGGTCTTCTCTCCTCGCCCCCGGAGCAGCTAGGGCCTCGCGTTTAGGCACACATCCCTCTGCACAATAAGACTGGCAGAGGGCACACAGTAGGGACACCTAGGCACTCACTCTCCCGCCTGTACCCGGCGGGAGTGGCATTCACCCCTCACTCGCATCTCGAGTATTCCCCTCGAGATGTCACTACTCTCTCCCTCCCCCGCTCTGAGCCTCCCGCAAGGCGCTTCGCCCCAGGCGTTCGTCTCGTGGGTCTCGAACTGTTACCCGGAAATGCTTTCCGAGTATCTCCAGTCCAATAGGGACTTTAATGAGAGACCCCGCTTCACGGACTCCCAAATTCCCTCCTCCGGCTCCCTCCCTCCGAGGGGGCCCTTCGGCTCTTCGGCGTTCAAGCCATTAGATAGCCCTTTTTCTCCCGACCCTGCGCCTTATGCGCCCCGCGCTCCCCGCGCACCTCTACCACCCCGCGATCGCTCCCCGGTCCCTCGGACCATGTACGAACGCGCCTACGACTCAGCGTCCAACTCGGAAAATGAGATGGATGTAGAGTTCTCCCGCTCCCGCGCTAACTCTGTTGGCAACATCTCCAACGACGGGTTCACTACCGTCGGAAAGAGAAAGCGCGTCCCCAAAGCCGCCTCAGAGGCCCCCTCCCCGCCACCCAAAGCGGCCTGCACCGCCCCGGGAGCGAAGCCATCAGGCTCTCTCGCTCCCACCTCCCGCGACCCTCTCGCTCACTCCGATGCTCCCGCAAGCATCGCCGCGTCTCAACGCGACGTCTCCTCTCAAGGAGCGTCAGTTAGACGCGAGAAACCGCCGCCGCCTCTGTTCCTTCAGGACAAGGCGAAGTGGGACATGGTCTCACGACTTTTGACGGATCGTAAGATCCAATACACTAGCGCCCGCTCAACCCAACTGGGTATTAAAGTCCAGGTGCCTACCCCAAGCGACCATAGGGCATTAACCAGGATTCTCAAAAACGAGAGTATAAGTTTTCATACCTATGCTCTCGAAGAAGAGAAAGTCCTACGCGTCGTCATACGCGGTGTACCTAAGGAGGTACAAACTGATAGTGTCCTCGCCGACTTGAAGGCGCAAGGCTACCCCGTCCGCGAATGCCACCGGATGTACATTGGCAAAGATCGCAGGCCCTACGACCTACTATTGGTCATCCTCAATCGCACGCCAGAGGGCAAAGCGATTTTTAATGTCAAAACGGTAGTGAACCTCGCGGGGATCACCGTTCAACCCCCATTCCGTAACCGAGCGCCTGGCCAGTGTCATAACTGCCAATTGTACGGGCATGCCGCCCGATTCTGTTTCGCCCGCCCGAGGTGCGTCAAGTGCCTAGGGGATCACGGGACAGCCCAGTGCTCTCGCACTAGGGACTCATCAGACCCGCCTAGTTGTGTCCTCTGCGGCACACAGGGACATACCGCCAACTACCGCGGTTGCCCTAAGGCACCCCGCGCACCCAGTGGGCCGGCTAGGAGGCCTATTCCCCCTCCTCGCCCGGTCACTACCCGCTCACAAGGGAACGGCCCTAAGCCTAACCTTTCACCCGCACCGCAGGCAACACCTGTTGTACCCGCGCCCGCGCCCGCGCGCAACGCTTGGTCCAAGCCCTTGAGCATGGTACAAGCAAGCGCCCCCCTCACCCCCGCCCGCCCGCAGGCCTCTGCCAGCGCGCCGGCTCCTAAGCCCAAACCGCCGCTCTCTAGGCCTCCAATGGCTGGGCTCATGGACGCCCCAGGTCAATCTGACCTGGCGGCCGACATAGCCCTTGTCATGGACTACGCGATGGTCATAGACGTGGACGAAGTACGTGCATTCGCGCACAAACTTCGTACTGCCACAAACGACCAAGACCGCTTGCGAGCCACGCTCACACACGCGGGTTTAATCAGCGCAGTGAGGCGCTACGCCCTCCCCAGCGTTTCTTAGGTATCATCCAATATGGATAGTACACCGAAACGAATTAAGCCCCACTCAGTCACCGTAGCGACTTTCAACGCTGACGGCCTCTCTAGTCAAAAGGACGAAGTTCACGAATTTTGTAAGACCCATCAGGTCGATATCCTATGCGTGCAGGAGACCTTTCTGAAACCAGGTACAGCGAACCCTAGGTTTGCAAATTACCGTTTGGTTCGTAATGATAGAGTGGCCACCCCAAAAGGTGGCACTCTCATCTATTACAAAAGAGCTCTGCACTGTATCCCAATTGTTACTCCACCACTTAGAATACTAGAAGCCTCTGTTTGCTTTCTAGCGATGTCAGGTCATCAACCTGTCATCATAGCCTCATGTTACCTCCCCTCTGGTAAAGAACTATTACAGACAGACTTGGAAGCCCTCTTCTCTCTGGGAAGCTCCGTCCTTCTGATCGGTGACTTCAACAGTAAACATGTCATATGGAACTGTACTAGTAACAATAGTAATGGTAAAATCCTTGAAGGCTTGGTCAGCCACTTAAACTTTGATATTCTCTCCCCTCTGGAGCCCACAAGATATCCCTATGTTGACAACCAACGACCAGACATACTTGACATAGCACTTCTTAAGAACGTCACCCTCCGGTTGCGCTCAATAGTAGTGTTACACGAACTGACTTCAGACCACCGCCCTGTATTGTTGAAATTAGGCCCCGACCCGACGGACATAACCCCTATCACTAGAACGGTAGTGAACTGGAAGCAACTGGGGGAATCCCTCCAAGCTATCAGTTCACCCGCTCTCGATAGAATCCCCGATGACATACAGACAGTAGAAGACGTGTCAATTGCGATCGAGGCTCTCAGTGACCACCTCCGCACCGCAGTAGGTGAATCCTCAAAGCAGGTCCAAGTGGCGGATGGTCGCCGCTTTGAACTGCCCGAGGGTGCGAGGAGGTTACTGACAGCTAAGAACGCCGCCACTAGGGCGTATGACTCGATGCCAACCCCAGAGAACAAAGCCACCATGCGCTATTTACAGCGTGCTGTAAGGAAACGCATGAGTGAGCTGCGTGATCAAAGGTGGGACGACAAACTGTCAGAGATTGAGCCAACTCACCAGGCATACTGGCAGTTGGCTCGAACTCTGAAATCTGACGGACAACAGACAATGCCTCCACTCATTAGGCCACCTCCCCTCTCCATAGCGTTCCTTGACGAAGACAAAGCCGAGTGTTTAGCTGATAGCCTTGAGGCTCAGTGTACTCTAAATGTAGATCACGTCGACCAGAAACACCTCGATTCGGTGGAATCTGAAGTTGAACGTAAAAGCTCTATGTCCATCTCTGACCTCCCACTCCTCCCACCGGTAAAATCATCCGAGGTTGTGTCTCTGATCAAGAGCCTCAAGACCCGTAAATCCCCTGGGGCTGATGGTATCAGCAACAAGGTGATTAAACACTTCTCAGTCCCACTAGTCCATCTCTTAGTTAGCATCTTCAATGCGGCTATGAGCAACTGCTCCTTCCCAGACACTTGGAAGCATGCCATTGTCATTGGTATTCACAAACCAGGCAAACCGGCAGCCGAGCCCTCCAGCTACCGTCCCATAAGTCTCCTCAGCTCTCTGGGGAAGATTTACGAGCGGCTCATTGTGAACCGACTCTGGTCCCACGTTAGGTCCAATAACCTCCTTCCCGATGAGCAATTTGGTTTTAGAGCCAAACACTCTTGCGTCCAACAAGTGCACCGCGTAACGGAGCACATCCTAGGCGGTTTCAATAAGAAACCAAAGCCCCAAGGGACCATAGCTGTCTTCCTCGACGTAGCGAAAGCGTTCGACAAAGTCTGGCACAACGGCTTGATATTCAAGCTGTACCAACTGGGTGTGCCAGACCGTCTTGTACTCATCTTACAAGACTTTCTCAGGGATCGAACGTTTAGCTATCGCACCGAGGGAACGCTCTCCTCCCCGCATCCCATTCACGCAGGTGTCCCTCAGGGCTCTGTACTCTCACCCATTCTCTTCTCGCTGTACACCAGCGACATCCCACGATCTGAACCTAATGTTCAGATCGCTCAGTTTGCGGATGATACTGCAATCTACTCTACTGGCTGGTTCAAGGTCAGGCAGAGATGCGCCATCCAACGAGCCATCACCGTAATCGGTGCATGGTTTCGTAAATGGCGGATTGCAGTAAATCCTAGCAAAAGTGCAGCAGTGTACTTCACTGAGACCCGGCGGAATCTCATGCCGTCACCCATAGTCCTATTCGGCGAACCCATCCCATGGGCTAAATCTGCCAAATACCTGGGCGTCACTCTTGATCGCCAACTCACTTTCGCGAAACACATTCAGATTGTTCGCAATAGGGCGGCCTTCATTATGGGTCGTCTTAATCCCCTCATAGGCAAAAACAGTAAAATGTCTCTTAGAAATAAGACGACTCTTTACAAACTTTGCATCCGCCCAATCATGACTTACGCATCTGTAGCGTTCGCCCATGCTCAGAAACACGACCTCCACAAACTTCAAGTGATTCAGAATCGCTTTATGCGCAGGGCAGTGGGCGCTCCGTGGTACTTGCGGAACGCCGAACTGCACTGCGATTTCACCCTCCCCTCTATTACGCAGTATATGAAAGACTGCTCCCGCCGCCACTTCGACAAAGCTCCCCACCACTCGAATCCCCTCGTGGTCGAAGCGGCGAACTACTCCACTGACATAACCGATCCCCACTTCCTTCCCCCCCGTCGCCGTCCAAGGCATATTTTGGGTGACCCGGACGACCCCATCGCAGCCGTTACTTCGGCAGCTTTAGCGTCGTCCCAAGGGAACCCCGGTAATGGTTGTAGACCCGACCAGGGCTGTGATCCCGATCGCATTGTAGGCTCCGGCCGAGATCTTCTTCGCAGCCCCAGTCGCAGTCGAGGTAATTCACACACACACGATTGTAGTCCCACCCACGGTGCGGGTGGGAGTATACACCGCGGCCCCGGTCGCGATGTATCCTCCGGCCCAGCAAATGGCTGCGGACGAGGTAACACTGGTTTTCTTTGTAGTCCCAGCCACCATGGCTGTGGGCGAGGTACTTCACATTCTTATTGTAGCCCCACCCAAAGTACAGTCATGAGTGCACAACGCGACGATCCTGGTCGCGGTGTGGACCCATGTCGCGGAAATGGGGGGAGGCGAGGTTCACAAGGTTATGATTTAGTGGTAAACACAGTCAAACACCGAGCTCGCCGGCGAGCTCGAGGCAAAAGTTATGTCTTGGTTAGATTCTCTCCAAATAGTCGTAGAGTTAAAATTCATAGGGCCCACTTTCAACGGTACACTTATGTACCGGGGCGATTCTCTCCTACTCCCCTCTCTCCTGGCGACGGCCCAAGCCGAGGTCCGTACCCTAGTGGTGCCCTTGAGCAAGTCGCCTACTCCTCTCCTTGCGGCGAAGCGTCTTCAACGCTCGCCTTAGGCGGTGCGCCCTCTGCGCCCGCATCTGGCTGGGTGCCATCTGCGCTCGCCAACCGTCCGGTGACGCTGTAAATGCCGGTAGAGGCAAACAGCATTAGTCCGTTCTAAAAAAAAAAAAAAAAAAAAAAAAAAGTAAGAGTGCACAGTGGTAGCTAGTTAGGCAGGCACTGGCAAGTGCCCTACCTTCAAAGTAGCTTTTTTACAGTAGTTTTGGTTCCAGGACTTGCTCAAACGTTTCCTGCACTGGTAGAAAATGCTACTTAGCATTAAGTTCTCCTTGTACATTTGTTTTGTGCTAAAGAATAAATAAATAAAAGTTCAATCGCAAAGTGGGAATTACTACAGCTACTACGCAACTACAGCAAAAATAACATTGTTTCAAAATCTTCACATCACATGAGAAAAAATGCGACTATTTAGATGGCTGGAGGTTTGTTACTCAATCATGCCAGAACAGTCAACATATTTGGATGAAATTTGGTATGTAGACAGATGAGGCGTTCGATACCACAAAGGATAGATCCATGACCACAAGGGTTAATACTCGTAGCTAGCTAATAATTATTTAGAAATTACGCCATTAACACCTATTGACCCCGTTAGCTCAGTTGGTAGTGACCCTGCCCTGAAAGCGTGAGGTCCCAGGTACGATCCTTGGCCAGGGCAAATGTGTATGCGATGAGTTAAATGTTTTTTATTTTGTGGATTTTATGATGTGTTAATGTGTGTCCTTATCGCCCGCAACACTTATTTAAATACAAAACTTAGAACCTTTACCTACAGGCTCTTTCAGTCCCAGCATCCCACTGCTGGTATGAATGACGTCAACGTAAACCGCATCTGTCTTATCCAGTCTCTCGCCAGGGCCTGCGGTGCTGAAGCAAAGCCCCGCCGGGTCCAGCCCTGGGAACAAAATCAATTATAGTTAACAATTTTGTTTAGAAACCGAAGAAGTCCTTGGAAATTTATTACGACACCACAGTCTCGTTTCAATTCAAAATATGCTTATACAGTATGCGAATCGATCTTGGAGGTCACTCTTAATAACTCTGAATATAACTCTAAATTATTCAAAAGATTATTTTTATTAAAACGATATCAAAAGAAATAATAAGCGATACTCGAGTATTCGACACGTGTCTAGTGATTGGTGAATCATTTTTGGTTGATTGGGTTTGTGTGTTTTAGTCTGTACATCTACTTCCAATTTGCAGTTTATGCGAGAAGGATGGTGGTGCACACTGCATTTCTCACACTGAAAAATACTTCCAGAGGAAGTGTCACTAAATATTCCTTTAGTGTTAGTAGTTTAAGTTGTAGTTTAAGTGATTATCCTTTAAATATGAATTTCCCCAAAGTACTGCCTGAATCAATATTTTTAGTAGTTTAAGAATTTAGCTTCGGTTTTACAACCGGCTGTCTTCCTGCAAAACCCTATATATAACCTACCCGTAATCCTTCCAAGTAAGTTCCCAGTAGTTTGAAGCACCTGCTTGCCGGCTATCCCCGCTATGTGTGAGCCAAGACTGTGACCAATCAGGTAGATCTTTGCAGAGTCTTGGCCGTCTGAAAATAAGCAGGTTTTATTGATAAAATGCTTATTATTAACTAGTATTTTACAAAATTATTATAAAAAATGTGTAATTAATAAGGCTTATCCTGGCTTAATGCTCAACTCTTTTTCTATTTTATTTTTACTTATTGGTTTGTTGTTAACAATATTACAAAATATTATATAGAATAATTTGCATTTGCTAAGGTATCTACTTGTTAAGATAAAGTAAACCATAGGATTGACTCGACTTATTGTGTAAACAAAGATGTGTTTGATCATTATTTCCCTTCATAGTCAAAGGTGGTATCACGCTAGATACGAACTATGGTGACTGGCTCTCAAGGGCACCTGCCAGACATACCTTGTGCTAAGAGGGGTAGCTGGCCAGGCGTGCACCAGAAAAAGCTACCATTATACTATGTAATCATCAAGATAGTACTTTCACTGATAGCTCAAGCCCAAGGTAAGAATCGATCTATCAGCCGTCAAATTGGCAGCCATCTCTTATTGCCCCTGAACTTTCATCCCTTCAAAATTATTATGGAAACAATATTTAAAGCAGTCATAGTGAGTATTACCTTGAATGAGATGACTCAAGAACGCGCCTAGCAGTTCCCCCATGAACCTCGCATAAGTAGACGATCTAAAATACTCTAAGTTAATGATCTTCCTCCCATCCAACGCAAACATTTTCAAGTTTTTTTGCTTCAGAAACTCTGGAGCCATAGCCTGCACCATCATTCCGTCAGAACTCTCCATAAACCCGTGAATTAGTATCACAATAGATTCAGCGTCTTCCATAAGTTTTTTCAGTCGTTTTGTTGATGTTATATTATACTTCACGTTGCCGTTTTTGGTGACGTAGTCGATGTTGATTTGCTCGTGAAACGAAGCGTTTTTTGCCAACACTTGTTCGTAAGTTATACCAAACATGTTCTTGAGGGCTTCACCTGGAACCAAGGATGTAAAACTTAAAGTCTTGTAGTAGGCTCCAAGATTGTGACAATTGCAGTAGTCAAACTCAGACTCTTCATTTAGAAAATAGCTAATGTCCTAATAAGCCCATAAACGAACGATGATATTAGCATTTATAGGTTAGCTTTGACGTGCGCTCATTGCATGGGAGTTATGGATATTTTCCCATACTCACTCTTCACATAGGGATAGTCACACAGATAGAAGTCGTTAATATTTGGGTCTGACTGGTAATATAAGGAGCTTCCTATAATAAATAGAAATAGAAGCCATAATCCACCGTTGCGGGTTGGCAGAAAGGCTTATTGGCTAACCTTAGTCGAGATTTGTTTACCTCCTACTTGGTCTAACGACTCATTATCTAAGCTAAGCCAATAACCAGTAACCGGTAACCACCTTAAGTTCTCTCATATGCGCTGAAGCCTCAGACTATATAGCGGTTGCTGAAGCGCTCAGTGGAAAATAACACTAGCTGCCGCCCACACAGTAAGGTATTATAATCTTGTTGAACATTAACGAACGAGTAGCAAACTCTGCTTGTAATTGCGAGTTCTTCTAGGGAGGTTCGTATACTATATTTGCCTAAAACTTAGTTCAGCTATAGCTTTAATTGGATATAATACTCACATTTGTTAGAGCCAGCATTTACTAAAGGTTGAATCGCCGGCAAAGCTGCATCAATGATCGATCTGAAACTGAACCCAGCTTTCTGGTGACGGACGCTGGCAGCATACAACCCGACCGTTATCAACATGTTGTATGTGAATAACAGTTCAATGTGTTGCCCTGAAAAATAATAATGTATTTATGATTTACTGCCTATTCACGATCTCACTCAAAGTTTTTTTTGTGGTATTGCCACGCTATAATTATACTAATACAAAAGCACGTGTATTGTGGAGTTTTGGTGTGTTTGTGTGTGTGTGTGTGTGTGTGTGTGTGTGTGTGTGTATGTGTGTGTGTGTATGTACGTGTGTGTGCTTCTCTACAGCGTTGATTCACGTAGGTTTAGCGCATGACGAGTTTCAACATCGCATCTACGAACATATAAATCTTCGATCGATCCGCTCTACCAGCACTCACGTAATGATCGCCGGAAACGCACGCCTCTTCCCACTTTTGTCGTCTATTTATCGCGAAGACGTTCTACTTACTCGGGGTCGTTCACTCCAAGTACTTTGGTAAAGGATTTATTGGACAGTCTCTAATCATTTTTCAATTCGTTAACAATTTAAGCTATTCCTTTAGTACAATCTTCAGTTTGTTTAAGGTAAACTCTTATTTATACCGATACATTTAGTTTATTATACAGCACCGGTGCTATATGATTATAATGAAGTAGAACAGTAGTTTAAAGTTTTCAACAACAAAATACTGTAAAGTAGCATTTGTAGCTTGGCAGACCTAAGTCGTGACCCAGCAACGGCGATTAACAACGCGGTATTACCACCACTCTATATATAGATACCAATTTGTATGCAGAGTTTTTCAATTAACAGGACACAGTATGTATGTGTAATAGTGCATGCAAAATCCTTAAAAGTCATCCAGGCATTTGAGAACAACCTCTGTTATAGTTCGTTTAGCCTTATGTCGTATACATCCTCAGACGTAAGATTGCTGTTTACCAATTGCAGCTCTTTAGGCTGTCGCGGTGGGTACAATTCAAATGCTCCTTGTCGCACCACAGTGCAGCGGCAGAGGCTCCGAGCAGTCGCTCGCGACTATCAAAATCCAAAAAAACATCGATGAAAAATTTGTGATCTCATTTGTACAAATATTTGTTTACATAAGTTGCCTCCGCTGTCATGCTGCTTCATATTATTACTATTATTATTATTATTACTACTTCATATTATTATTCTATCTTATTACTTAAATCCATTCAATTAAAAAAGAATATAGCGCGCAATATTTTTATAACTCGTTCTTTTTTTGATAAAAAAAACAGCCGATGAAAAATTTGTGATCTCATTTGTACAAATATTTGTTTACATAAGTTGCCTCCGCTGTCATGCTGCTTTATATTATTACTATTATTAATATTCCTTTTATTTGACATATTTCACGGGTTTCACCCGGTCCTTTACATAGGCATAAGTGGGGCTGTAGCCAACACTTAGAGGCCCGTTTGGTATAAAAATACAATGTAGTATAAAAACAGAAACATTTTGGATGGATGGTTACATGGTATATCTATTACAAAAATGGGTAAAATGGGCATGGCTATTGATATGTACTTATTAGTGGAACGGGAGATAGTGGGCTATGGACGAGACTACGGCACCTGCCAATTTCAGTCTCATCTTAAAATATTTAGGCAGGTGGTGACTTGCCACCCACTAAACGGGCCCCCCATAAGAGCCACCATCAATGGTGACAAAAGGGGCAACGTTGGTGTGGATATCTGAAGGGTGTTGAGAGGTGTGCTGCGGTTTCACTAGAGCGCTACTACCGGCGTTATGCCCTTTAACACTTCCACCCTTGGAGCTTTTTGTTTCTTGCTCTTGCGTCTCCACCCCCAGACGACCAATTAAGGCAAGCCGGGGGTCAGGGGTCTCATTTAGCCCCAGGGAGAATCAGGGTCCGCGGTGTCGCCACTCACCGACGGCTCGCCACAAAGCCGCCCCTGCGGTATTATTATTATTATTATTTTTATTCAACCAATTTCACGGGTTTCACCCGGTCCTTTACAAAGGCATAAGTGGGGCTGTAGCCAACACTTAGAGGCCTGTTTGATATAAAAATACAATGTAGTATAAAAACAGAAACATTTTGGATGGAAGGTTACAGGTTATCTATTACAAAAATGGGTAAAATGGCATGGTTATTGAAATGTACTTATTAGTGATACGGGAGATAATGGGCTATGGTCGAGACTACGGCACCTGCCAATTTCAGTCTCATCTTAAAATATTTAGGCAGGTGGTGACTTGCCACTCACTAAACGGGCCCCCCATAAAAGCCACCATCAATGGTGACAAAAGGGGCAACGTTGGTGTGAATGGCTAAAGGGTGTCGAGAGGTGTGCTGCGGTTTCACTAGAGCGCTACTACCGGCGTTATGCCCTTTAACACTTCCACCCTTGGAGCTTTTTGTTACTTGCTCTTGCGTCTCCACCCCCAGACAGCCAATAAAGGCAAGCCGGGGGTCAGGGGTCTCATTTAGCCCCAGGGAGAATCAGGGTCCACGGTGTCGCCACTCACCGACGGCTCGCCACAAAGCCGCCCCTGCGGTAAAAGTTATTATTATTATTATTAAAAAGTTATTATTATTATTATTACTTCATATTATTATTCTATCTTATTACTTATATCCATTCAATTAAAAAAGAATATAGCGCGCAATATTTTTATAACTCGTTCTTTTATTGATACTCGTATTCAATAATTTCATTAGCATATTTTGAAAAACTTAACATGTTGAAAAAAAAAATGAAAATGTATTTATTTGCTACATAAGATACCTTAAGCTAAAATATTAACAAATTTAATTAAAACTAAAACTAAACTAGGCATACAAGGTATTAATGCAGAGAGATTTCAATAATGATGCAGATTTATCTAAAGATCGCCACACTAGGCTCAGCCTGTATCGTGGCGACCTGGCTCAGATTTGCTAATTTGACATTACACCTCAGCTGACGAAATAATACTAATATGTAAAAGAGTACCCTTTAGGCCTTTTTTTTTTTGCAATATACGTTGTGAACGTGTTTAGATGAAATTAGGTGCGGTGCATAGTTACGAGTACATTTTGAAAAATTTAATACTGACTTCCATTCTATTCAGTTATTGGAGTGTATCTCAAAAACTATTGGATCGAATTTGATTAAATTTAAATGGAACCACACGGGAAGCACCGGAAGATTTTTGATATGAACACGGTGACTTTGACTTTCTTAGTAGTCCTTAGTAGTAATCCTATTTATTTCGGAACGTGACGATAAATTTTCTAAAGTATGATACGGATCTTCTAAAAGTTGAAACTAATATGAACAATTTAAATTTGTATTTTTCGTTACAATTAATAACCATTCGATAATTTACAAACTTATTTTTTACATTTTCTGTATAAATAATATTTAAAATACCACTCACGATAAATCATTTCACTTCAGTCAACTGCAGTTCTGGTGTTAACTAATGTCATGGTGTGTCCGTGTTTCGCCACCATATACATTAGAATATTATACAAAATATTATACCATTTTCGTCATTACATACATATAATTGCGATACTTTATATAATGCGTTTGGTACAACCGCTGTAAGTTGAAACTTCTATGAAAGTAACCAGAGACGTCTGTTTTCATATCTGTCTGCACAAATGATCAACATGAGTTCTGGTACAATGGTGTGATTTGGAACTTTGATTTTTGAGAGAGAGGTACAATTTTGTCCCTCCTTCATGGGTACCCAAACTCAGACGCGTGGAATAAATACTCCAAAAAAAAGATAGCCACTCATAAACTAGAAACTATTACGAATGTAATTAACCAGACATCCAGGAAATAAGGGATCTAGTAATAATAACTAGTAGTTCAATAGCGAAAAATTGCCGGTGATAAGACAGTGCTCTCATTGTCTTATCATCGGCAATTTTTCGCACAACCTACTATCTCGGTAACCACTTGACTAATTATGTTGATATTCAAAATTTATCTTTTGTTGACCGCTAGTAATCGACTAACCGTCTGAGCAAAGACGCTCCCCCCTGTTTATTTCTACCACTTGAGCTTAGCCACAAGATTGTGCCGCCATCTTGTAGTGCAATTACTTCAAGTCACTAGAGTTCTAAATATAGTAAATACATTCGCTAATAATATCTAAAATAATAGGCGTGCATTAGAACAGCGTTGATGACAATTTTGTAACAATTTTAGGTATGTTGATGGCTATTGCCCGCCACTACATGTGATGTTTGACAAAATTTCAAATAAACTCCAGCAAATTTCAAAGTTTGTATTATAAGTCATCGCGAAACAAGACTTAATTGGGACTTTTTTATTCTGGCAAGCTTTAATCTAAACGGAAGGTAATTTTGGATCACTTGTACACGTGCTTGTAATCCCAAAATCACAATGGTGTCATGGCCATGGTCATGTTTCAGCTGCATGAAGTCTGAGATAGCAAAATATTTCACAGTACCAAATTCAAACTCTTCGACGCACTGGTTTTCTCCATTTTCAGCTACCATGCTGAATACTGGAGTCCTAAGAAGACAAATTGTAACCAGAATCCAGATATCAGATCAGATCTGCTTTGATCTGGATGCAATGTTCCGTAATGCACAAAGTACTTATACGACGCTTAAAACAGGAACAGCTGGCGATGCATCATCAGACCTAAGAGTATTCTAAAGAGGACTCACCGTACTGAGTGTTAACCCGTTGACTCGCGATTCGCCATATTTGCCTAATAATACAATGGATTCCGCAGAAATTAACCTACTTTTCCAGGAACTGCAACGTATGTGGAAGGAGAACGAAGCGACGAGAAAAAGAGCGTAAAGGGTAGAAGAAGAAAGGTAAACTGGTTCGAATCCAGTCCGAGGATGTTATATTTTGTATCTCTTCAATGTTAGTGCTTTCAAAATGATGTGAGAAAGACGGAGGAACCAAGAAGTCGGTGGAACCAAAAATTTTATTGTATAATTTTTGGATCCACCGACTAACATTCCGAAAAATACGATAAAAATGATAATGCACTAAGTAGTATATTATAGTGTAACAAGTCCGTACTAAAAGCAAGTGATAAATATTGTTTAAATAGCCAACTCCACAGTTTCAGTGTACACAGTGACATTACATGGTACTACGAGCTATTCTTGTATCTTTTAGCGGAATCGTTCCGCTTCGTGGTTTCCCATTATTGCCACAGATGGTATCGCACAATTTATTATAGCATATTGAAGTATTCACGCACTCTTATAAACAACTACGAGTAGCTGCTCTCCGCGGTTTCACCCGCGCGGTGATGGATGATGATAATGATGATGATGAATCTTATATAGCCTATGTTACTCAAGGTGAACGTAGCTTTCCAATGGTGAAAGAATTTTTGAAATCGGTCCAGTACTTTACCACTTTTTGAGCCAATTCGTTACAAACATACTTACATACAAATCTTTCTTCTTTATAATATTAGTATAGATATAGATAGATAATAATACCTTATACACTCATATCTCATTTCATCAGCATTTGAAGTACCACTCCTGCATCTCTTTAATCTATCTCTCAGAAAGTCTTACTATCCTGACAGGTGGAAATTGTCTAAGGTTACACCAGTACCTAAACTTCGGCCATCGACAGGTATAGCAACCCATAAGCCAATTGCCATTTTACATGTGTTTGCTAAATTGTTCGAGTCTATTATAAATTACTATGTTACTCGCCAGTTTAAATCTAGTTATCATGATTCGCAGCATGGTTTTCGCGTCGCTCGCTCTACAAATACGAATCTTATAATCTTTGTAGATAGCGTATCCATGCTACCTGCGGCGTCAACCTGATGTCTGCTATCCATGTGGATAGCAGACATCAGGTTGACGCCGTCTTCCTTGAGTTTAAGCGTGCGTTCGATTTGGTTGACAATGACGTACTGTTGTTCAAATTGTCTACTTTGAGAATCTCCCCTAAACTTCTTAAGTTTTTGGCTCATTACTTGAGTGACAGGCGCCATTATGTAGCTAAACAAGTGTAGATCTCACGAGTTTTTCACAAGATCAGGAGTTAGCCAGGGCAGTACCCTTGGTCCAACACTTTTTCTTGCTATAATAAATGACCTACCAACAGTACTTAGCACCGCCCAGTGTTTAATGTTCGCAGACGATGTAAAAATCTATAGACCCGTGAGTGACCCTGCCGACTGTATTGAGCTTCAGCGCGACGTTGAGTCGTTAGAGCGATGGAGTCGATTAAATAGGCTTTCCTTTAATGTTTCGAAACGCATGGTGGTCTCCTTTACCAGATCTTGAACGCTTCTGACCCTACAATACACATTAGAAGGGTCCAAACTGGAAAGAATGAAGTATATCCGAGATCTGGGACTTATCCTCGATAAACAGCTACATTTCCATGACCATATTGTGTCAATTTGTAAAGAAGCAAACAAAGTATTAGGTATGAGAACAGCCGCGCAATTCCAAGATGTTAATATAGCAGTCATGCTCTTTAATGCCTTCGTTCGCAGTAAATTGGAGTTTTGTGCGATTATCTGGGATCCGAGCGAGAATATGTACAGTCTGATCATTGAGAGACTGCAGCGCAAATTCGCCAGATATGTCTACAAACGAATGTATGGATACTACCCATACCTTTATCCATCCCTTTTTGTCTCAGGGCTGATTGGAATGGAAACATTGGAGTACAGACGTAAATTACTTCTAGTCATACATTACTGCCAGATACTGCGCATTAGTGTAAATAATCCAACCGTGTTGGGTACTATAGGTTTATTTGTTCCAAATAACTACATTTGCCTCGGGCCGTCTCACGCACCATGCTTGCAAGAAACGCGCCCACCCGCAGGCTTTTGTCAATTTTTAATCAATTTATCCACGAGTACCAGCACGTCGACATATTTAATGACAGTTTGAGAACTATTGTATGTAATCTTAGTTTATTTTTAACAAATTATTTAAGATAGTTAGCGCTTTGGTTCATACACTGTAAGCTTACTATTTAATAAATAAATAAATCAATCTCTTCACAATACGGTTTTATTTCGTGTCGCGGGCAGCATGGACACCCAATAACAAGATCACAAAGAACTGAGAACAGATATTCCTGCTCATCGTAGTCTCCTGCCAGAGATCGAACTTTGGACCCCGCGCTTCGAAGGCAGAGTCATTCATCACATACTGAGCTAATGTAGCCTTTAATTTTAGCTCGAATATTAATGTATTATTTATATACCTATGTTATATGTGTACTAAAATTATCAACCTGGATTCAGTACAGTGAGCTTAACTAGTCTTCCGCGACGTTCATGGTTTGATTCCTTGGTTGGACACATGCAGATCAAACTATAATAGCCCGCTCTTTGTTCTTTCGAATAAAAATATTCCTGGCATAATCTGGGTGCTTGTATATTATGCCTAATATTTTGAAGATATACAAGCGTGATTTCATTATAAACCGTTTGTAGCAGAGTTTATTATTTAAGATTTGGACTGCGACATGTCAAATCAGGGCCAGGGACAGTGTGAGATTATGTTTTCCAAATACATGAAATCTTAAGTAGCAAAATGTGGTAATACACCTCTGCTGATTCCTTCGGAGATGTATGCATTATTTAGAACTGGCGTATAGCGCCTACATGAATGGTGACATCTAGAGACCTGCCACCTTCACAGTCCCACTGTGATAGCTTTTGTAGGCGCTGTTTATAGCTGCAAAAGAATTCTTGGTATCAGAGGTTCAGAGATAACGACAACAAGTCACATCTACAATTCTGTGCATCCAGCCCTATGTGTCTCTTCAGTATTCCATTGTATTTTTTTAGTAGATGCATCCGCGGTTTCCTAGAGCGGAAAATGACCATAACAAAGATCTTTTTGCGCAGAACCTTAATTATTTTTTTTAAACAAAAGTAGCCTTAAGAGTATTGCATAGCTAGTACTATCCATACTAAAATTAAAAACTCTTTTCTACCTCTTAACATTGTCCGATTTCAGTGATATTTTTTTCATGTAATCATCATATTGTTTACTATGTACGTACGTTTTGATTTTTGCAGTATTTCTAAGTAGTATACATTTTCTTAAAAAACTCAAAAAAATAAAACGTACGGACATAGTAAACAATGTGATGATTACATGAAAAAAATATCACTGAAATCGGACAATGTTAAGAGGTAGAAAAGAGTTTTTCCTTTTAGTATGTATAGTAGTAGTAGGCATAGTAAACGCCCGTACGTTTTGATTTTTTCGGTTTTTTAAATTTCTATAAAAGGAAATGTATAGTACTTTGAAATACTGAAAAAATCAAAAACGTACGGGCATAATAAAAAATGCCACGATTCCAAGAAAAAAATATCACTGAAATCGGACAATGTTAAGAGGTACAAAAGAGTTTTTCCTTTTAGTATGGATAGTAGTAGTAGGCATAGTAAACGCCCGTACGTTTTGATTTTTTCGGTTTTTTAAATTTCTAAAAAAGGAAATGTATAGTACTTTGAAATACTGAAAAAATCAAAACGTACGGGCATAATAAAAAATGCAATGATTCCAAGAAAAAAATATCACTGAAATCGGACAATGTTAAGAGGTAGAAAAGAGTTTTTCCTTTTAGTATGGATAGTAGTAGTAGGCATAGTAAACGCCCGTACGTTTTGATTTTTTCGGTTTTTTAAATTTCTAAAAAAGGAAATGTATAGTACTTTGAAATACTGAAAAAATCAAAACGTACGGGTATAATAAAAAATGCCACGATTCCAAGAAAAAAATATCTAAATAGTTAAAGTGGCAGTGGGCAGGGCACATAGCACGCAGAACAGATGGCCGATGGAGCTCTGGCCCCATCGGCGATCTGTTCTGCGGAGAAGATGATCTGGAATGGAGACCACGGACCTCAAACGCAGCGTAGGTCGTCCACCGACACAGTGGACAGACGACCTGATAATTTCGCAGGACGACGTTAGATGCAGGCCGCTTCCAACCGGTTCTTTTGGAAAATTATGGGGGGATACTTATGTTCAGCAGTGGACGTCCTACGGCTGAGATGATGATGATGATGATAATTAAATTCATTGGTCATCTAAAGTTTAATGGCTGTAACGTCACATGTAGCAATTCCTGAAAAATAATTATAGAGTCAAGAATTAATGGGAGTATAAGCAAGCAAGAGAGATTTGTACGTTTCGTTCCCCTTTCGCGTATATTTTTGGACCACTTGGACCTCGGGACGTGCGTTGGCTACAAATAAATATCGAATTTCGTGTACATTATTAGACATTTTAACATATCACACAACAATGTTTTGTAACATTCTTGTTCCACAACATAAAACACAACGACTTTGTGTTATATTTTAAATTATACTAACAATTTGTAAGTGAAGAAGATAACAATTATATGAATTGGATTGTGAGGCATTATATTGTATAATAAAAACCGCCCCGAGCGATATTATACAGATAAATAGTATCATAATGTAAGTAACGACGTTGTTTTTGATATTTACATACTTATTATTTATATTGGAAAATGTTTGCTAAACTAATAATATGCTATTATTAGGCCCTAAGCAAAATTCAAGGATTTTTACTATTTATTTTCTAGTATTAGTTATACGTCTTAGATTATATCGTACCGTAGTTTAACACGTCTTAAATTTCACTGAGTTAAGGATACCAGTACTCGTAAACCATTTGGCACTAAAACAACATTTATATGTCAGCGTTATTAATAAATCAATAATGTCAATTAATGTTTGACTCCAAGGACAAAAATTAATAAAAACATTTTGATTTTATCACCGCGTCTCGCATGGATAAATTGTATTTTCAATACCAATTATGACGGATCTTAAATATTGCAGAGTCTGTCCCGGTGCTGTCATATCACGATGTCGATAAAAATTAAGGTTTTTAAAGCAGTTTATCTCTTAAGCAGTGGATTAATTAAAACTACAAAAATCCTATGAAATTTTTTAGACTTCTAAGTACACATTGACGGAATTAAAACTTATTTTATCATACTAGAGTAGATTAAAAAAATTCAAACAAACCACGACTTTTAAAGCAGTTTTTCTCTTTATTCACTATGTCATTTGTTATGAAACACATATAATAAAATAGTAATTTTATACACATACATTGACGGATTACTTTTTTATTTAAGAGTGCACATTATTTTATTATGAATTTTGACCGTTTTTACGCCATGCATTTGCTTGATTTCAAGTAAAGGAAATTGAACGTAGCCAAGCGCTGAGCTGACAGCGCCTTAAGTTAAGAGCGCATCATTCCAAATAAAGTTAATCAATTATAAACTACTGTATTTGCATACTTTACCTCATTTGCAACTCTTGCGTCTACAACTCTCTAGTATAGTGCGCTCTCTCTAGTAGTCTTTTTTGCAAACGTTTTAATCAACCTGTAGGAAACCGCAACCGTAGGAAATTCTCTATTGTTTTTTGAATAATTTATCACGTAACGAAGTGTCTGACCTTTCCCGCTGTTATGGTAAGAGAAGAAATTAAAAATCAACATGAGTTGATTATAAGTACACAATTCACCTTTACAGCACATTCAGAGAACCGTTTTTATAATTTAATACTATTGAGCCATGAAGTTACCCGACGGAGAACCAAAGTAGTCGACTTAGCTCAAAGAATATACGAGTATAGCAAGATTAAGTGGTAATAGGCTGGCCACATTCCCGAAGAACAAATGACTTCTGGTATAGACGAGTTCTTGAGCGGAGACAACGTTATACGTAGTGTAGGACACTCTACAGCCAGGTGGAGAAACCACCTGCGGAAGGCGGCTGGCAGTAGCTGTATGTAGAGAGCTGAATACCGAGCTCTGTGACGTACTTTAAGAGAGGCTTGTCCAGCAGTTGACGAATTTGGGCTAATGATGAGCCATTGTGTGCCACTTAAGTTCAGAGATCTGAACATGGCTATTAAGTTTAAGTACATTATCATTATGATCTGATTAATGGATGCATATAAATTACAACTTAAGCATTGAAATCAGGTAAACCGCTTTGAAACAGCGGCGATATCGCTACAAAGACGCACGCTTGATGTGCTATACGAGTATAAGCTTATTACAAATCTCATTCTGTCGATAGTTTCAACAGTTTCTACTCGTTTTAGCGAGTTCATATTTTATATTATTTTGTATAATAATATGGGTCAGGATAGGATTGCTTTATTACCTATCAATTTGGGTAAAACTCGTTACCTGGCAATCGTTACGTAATGACATAGACACCGGTATCTCATTATCTCAGCGTATACCCATACGCTGGCGGCAAATTTACTGCTCATTCTCTATCCACGTTTTAATAAAAAGCCAATGCAACTAATAATACAATTAAGCTTAAAACGGCAAATACACTCGTACACTCACGTTTATGAATGGTAGATAAGTCTATAAAAAAAGTTTTAGAATCCGTGATACAACATGCTAAATCAAAAAGGTTTCTCGGTTTTCACCTTTTTAAATTACGATCATATGGTTATCTACGAATAAATAATATTTATTATATTAACGAATAAAATTAATTATTATAAAAATTTAATAAATAATTATAAAATTAATTATTATAAATTATTATAAAATATTTATAATATTTACGAATAAATAATATTTATTCTTATTAAAAATAATTATTATTATTAAAAATAATATTTATTCGTAGTTCGTTATACAAAAATTTAACACAGTGTAATATAATTACCTATACACACACCTCACAATCAGTTAACTATCTGCTATTCGATAAGTTAGACTATCATGGGCAAACAAATCAATTCAACTAGTCCAGTGCAATAATAGTATGGATTGGTAAACTTCACCTTGAGTCTTGGTTCTTGTTTATCAAGACACACGGGTTAAATCACAAAATAATTCTTAGAAACGTATGATGTGGTGTAAAAGCTTTGGGTAACACTTCAACTGTTATAGGCAGGCGTGGGAGGCTCGTCAAAATTACTGAGAGCATCATTCACACAGTAGGAACATCCAAATTATATATAATGATACCTTGTAATTTAAACACAATGGATACCATTTTGGTAAATACCTAATTTCGTATATTACGAAAATTTTCATATTGTCAAATAAACGCCAAATTGTCCTACAACAAAACACTAAAATTATACTTCTCGAAATAGACAATCATGAAAAATGCTAGTTTAAGTGTACGTACACCCATAGTTTTGTGTAGGTATATTTAATGGTACTTATACTGGATGTCTCAAAAAATGAACTTACCCTTTTGACTGTCGCTAACATGCTGTCTTTTTTGTATCGCGATGTACAAGCTCACCTAAGGAGTACCATTGAATACCGTTCGCGTTCCTCAGACCTTAAGCCAGTCTCTTTTTGTGAGGATACCTCAAAGATAAAGTTTATCGCGCCAAAACAAGAACAATTGATGCATTCTAATTGGAAATATTGAAAGACAATGTCGCGATATTTCTAAAGCGATAACCTGTTTTGTGACGTTTGCGAATTTCTTGGCGGGCGTTATCAGCGTTGTTTGGACAATGATGGTTGAAATTTTAACATTTGCGAACGTGATTATTCATTTACATTTGTCTTCAGTATTCGAAGCATTTCATAAATAATGTTTTCTCGTCAGTCTAAGTGTGAGTTAAAATTTGTGACACAGCATAGATATGTATAAACTATGTAGCGAAACTATGTAATGATAGCAGTAGAACTCTTTGTGAACGAGTTCTTCCGGGGAATTAAGTACTGCCACCATACTTATTTCTACTACACTTTACGTGTGCCGGATAGAAGGGGGATGGCGACGAGATTGCAGGCACATGGGACAACACAACTTAATATCACAGGGTGGGCGCAATGCGTCACTTGTGATGAGATGTCTGTTCGCGCCGCTTATGGCAATATATTCTTATTTTTAAATAGCTAACTTATTTTTAATGTACCTATACGCTGGTTTTCTATATATTAACTTTTCGCTGCACCGCTCCCATCCGCTCAGTCTGAAAGAAGAAGTGCGACCAACCGCTATACTGACCGCCCGCGTTCACCGCGAATAAAATTATAAACCCGCGCCGCGCTTGTAATACACCTAATTGGACTGAAGTGTTCGGGAAGTGACCCTAGAACAAGAGAAAGCTGTACGGCACCAGATATAACCAGGAGGACTCGCGCAAAGGTAGTGCGAATAAGAAGACTATCTCCAGCGGTGCAGCATTATTTCTGTTGTTCAAAGGTTAGTCTATTGAATCGCCCTATGGAATTATCCCTCGCGCTCCCACTGGAATCACGGCTTGTAGTGCTCAGCCGATCAGTGTCGCCCACAATGTCATCACAGTCAGTGATAGGCAGAGGTTACCGCTTTAAACAGCAGACAGGCCTCGTGCTTGTTCTAAAACCTGATGACCATACTGTATACAGTATGCATACTGTTTGTACTGATCCCTTCGCGATGATGTCGCTTTGCGCTTTTTGGTCTCACTGCCCCGTAAAAATTGGAACTTAGAATCAGAACCAGAACTTATTAATGACACTGTACTGTCACTCCGCGATATTGGTCCCAATAGGGTCTCAATCGCCCATTAATTTCGCTTGCTACATCATCCTTCAGAACCTGCCACAGTAATATTTGCGTACTCATATTTAGGCAGTACATTTAGCACTGTGGTGGTACCAAATAATTGGATCTCTTACACAAGAGGCCTACTACAGTCTAATTTGTGTTTCCTAGAAGGATTCACATCACAACGGCAACAGTGGGAAAATTCTTTACCATCATCCTCTCACTCGTATTTATATTCGTCATTTTATGTCTAAGCCAACTTGAAACTTTGAAAGTCAGACGAGTTTTAATTTACTGCAAACGACGATTGGCTTATGTACATGAGCTTTTGTATTGGGACCAGCCATGATGGATTTTTGCAACAGCAAACTTCTCACGACAATTCATATCTTACTAGTACACACTCCAAAGTATAACGTCGTATCATAACATACGTCACATTAGTGTCCGCAGAACAATAACTCATGTGACTTTTTACGGAAACTGGGTATAATAGGGATTTATTTTGTAAGCCATATAGTAAGAGTCTACACAAGAAGCAAATTGTTTAAATTTTACTTCGAAAGAAATAGCCGTTTTGAAAATATGACATAAAACCTAATTCAAAAACTTCAAAGTGCTCTACTGTAAAGTTGCTAAAATGCAGATCCGTCTTTGTTCTACGACTACGACGAAATATTTGTTAGCAATTTTATTGAGACATATAATAGCCCTTCTGTTCTCCAGTGGCCCAATAGTATAAATACTTATATCCATATACGGAATACCCACCAAAGAATCGCCCAGCAAACTTATATTCTTATTACAAACCTTAAGTCATGACCTAGGATATGATTTTCTTTAAGTTGTAAACTAAAATCAAAAGCAAATCCAGGATATGGGTTTTGTAATTGGGAAGTGATAATTTGTTAGGTTATGGGTACGGATACGTACGCACGGTTTAGGTGGCGATAGAAACTAGCTTGTTAAGAGTCTAAGATTACACTAGTTTATGATTGTTAAGAACTACTTGTATATATGAGCTAACAATGATGATTTTGCTGCTAAATGAATGCACACCGGTTGTCAATTATGTGATATATATACATAGGTAGATATGCCTTACTGCGCTTGGCTTGGCAACATCAATACAAGCTAGTTGTCTTGAGTCAACTTAGTTTCGTTCCAGCCTCTCTGGCAACGACGCAGCGCGTATGTAACATTTACAATAAAAATACCTTTGTGTTTAGAAACTGCAGAACAAATACTGGAACGAGTGTAAAAACAAGAATGATGTATCTTTTTAATTTGTAAATATTGTTTATCAATTTTATCTATCAAAAATGGAATATCTATAATAAATTAAATTAAAATACAATATATATTTTTATTTAAATTAACTCCTGCGACGTTGCCGCTACGCCTCCCACGCGAACGAGATAAGTATCGACAGAGAGAACGAAGTCATTGGCGGGCGAATGGTCGGCCACAGGCGAACGTTATATTTAACTATTATATTATCTCATTGCCGATTGCTGTCTGATAATGCACTGAAGAGCTCGCGCGGTACTAGTGCGACCTCATTAGCTAGCGGCCAATTAACTGCTTGCTCAGCAATCAGTGTTGGACGTGCCTTGAACATCATGTATTTTTGTTTATTAAAATATATAAATAAATAACTTTTATTCCGGACTGTGACATCCATAACAATACAAACAAATTATTTACTTATAACTAAACTAAACTAAGTGTCCACGTTTTGTGTAGCGGGCTGGTGTCCCACTCTCTGACAGCGGCGACCAGGCAGTTGTGTGAGCGGTAAAGGGCGGTGCGCGGTGATTATAACTACATACGTTTATTTCTCAAGTTCCTTCTATTATTCTTTAGTTATGTAGGTATTACATTACAACATATATATATATATATATATATATATATATATATATATATATATATATATATATATATATATATCAAAGCTTGCCTGCTTACCTACTTTGGTGGCATTAATATTAAATAAGTAGGGATATTATGTACTCGTAACTCAGTTGCTAACAAATGTTGATAAAATACGAAAAAAATGGCGGCTCTATGTCACTTTTGCCAGCTCCAGCCTACATCTTACAAACACTTTTGCTTACAGCCGTGTGATTCTCTAAGAGCAAACATCGTCTCATGTTTGACAACAACCGTGAAAAAAATGACGAGATGACAAGAAACGTTGGAAAAACAACCTTATGTACAAGGGCGATATCTCAAAGTATTTGACATCCGTGAGCTCGTAGACGAGCACATCTACGAATCATTAGAGAATCGCACGGCTGGAGTTGCCAAAAGTGACATAAGAGCCACCATTTTTCAAGATTTCAATCAAAATTTGTTAGCAACTGAGATACATAATAGCCCTGCAGTTCTTATATATGTTTTTTTATGTTTGAATAGTGAATAGGCAGGCCCACAATACGCAATAATATTTAAAAACTATAATTATGATTTGTTTTTGTTGTGTGTCTAGGATGCTCGGTGTTATCCTTGACATTTAGTTTTTAACAAATTAGAGTTCCTTGCCGTGGCATTTTCCTTAATCATTCAAACTCTAGTAATGACTAAATATGATACTTATCGGTATACTTATTATCTTCTTTCATCTTATAAATATAACACAACTTTTGATAACCAAATAAAGTTTCATATCAGTTATGTAACTAAGGTATCATTGTATAACTTTATTATGTATAATTATTATTAATATTATACATACATAGTATATATTAATAAAGTATATTAAAAGTTGCGTATGCACTAATCCTCATCCTTAATCGTTCACTCTTGACAGAGTGGTCGTGGTTGAAGACGATGCCTATTCTTTAAATAATGCAGCCCTCGCGATGAGCCTTCATCCGTTGCGGCCTTCTGCGTTTCGGGTGCTCTGGACTACAGACGCCCCTGGGCTATGGGTCGTTCTATGGAGTTTTCATTTCGAACAATGTGTCCGAAATAATGCACTAATGCTGGGTATAAAGTTATGTACATTCCTTATGCCACACAAAAACAAGTTTTATTTTAATTGTATTATTAGGCGTAGAAACACAAGGCCCGCCTGAAGCGTCTATTACCACTTAGGGTCCCCTAAGCGGTAATAGATGCATTTCGTCAAAAGTGACATCAAAAGCTCCGCGCCCGTAACCTTGAGACATTCAAGTTTAGTCTCACGTGCCTGTAACGCGCTGAGTAACACAGTAATGCGAATACTGCTTTATGGTAAAAATAGGTTTAAGGGCAGTACTTCTCCGAAAGAACTCATTCAAAAAGAGTTCTTATGTACTATATGTATGTAGGTATTTAGTGTGAGCCGTGAAGAAACTACGTGCGTGCTACATGCCACTTCCATACTGATTCTAAGTTATATAATTGTCTAGTTGCTATGTTCAGAGAGTGTACAAGTGATTCCAAATTATATACCATTATAACTGTGATGACATGTTGACAATAATGACTTCATTGTCCAAGGTGACATTTAAACCTTAACAATATCCTGACTCCCAACTAATGATGCCTTATCAAATAATTGAATTGCGCTATTACAGTAATATATGTTGTAAAGTTTGTCAACTTGTTTACGGTTAGAGGTTCGTTAATTGACTATGTAAAATAAAAACGCAATATTTCTATACAAGCTGTGCTCGAAAACTGTATCGAAACAAATTTGGTGTGTTCAATACAACTGCCCGCACTCGCACAAAAATTTGCGCAAGAGTTACGTATTGTTGATGTATACAGTACACACTATGAGTTATCTGTGTCAAAGTTGGACTAGATGAATGATAGTTTGTACTGTAGGTACAGTGACTGTACTGTGTGGTACACAAAAGGTGCATTCTAGTATAACTTGCGAAGGTGAGGCATTATTTTCTATATAAAAGCTTAATCGATAATTACCAAGTACAAGGCCAATCTTGTATTGGTAATACAGTTCTCGACTTTGAGGTGGATCTGCCAAAAAGACACTTGGCAGATCCACCTCAAAGTTGAGAATGTATTACGATCGAGAAGTGATCTTCGCGACCCTTAATTCTATTGTGAACATTAAAAAAAGATAGAAAACTATCGCGAGTTATGTTCATAATTACGCTTTAAAACCGGCTAGGACTCGCGTCATATTTACCGGAAATATTCTCCGACCAGTTTCGAACTTATTTGAAGTTCTTCTTCCGGGAGTCACTCTTGTGCACAGCGGCGAGCGCGGGCAACAGCCATGTATTGATTTCGGAACAATACTGAATCTCTGATTTTTTTTTAAATCTTTGAATTTCAGCTGTCACGATGGACACTGAAATTAACTCAGATAAAGGTTCTGCCCTCTTCAACTCGGCAAAAAACGAGTACACTAAGGTTACGTTCCGGGAAGCGCCGAAATCACTCGCGGCGTTCGCACACCCATTCCATTAGAAGCCCGCAATCATCGTTAGCGAGCTCGATACGTCATCGATGACGTCACCGAAAACGCTCACAACGCTCGCAGATCGTAGGCGTGGTTTTCGTGGTCGTTTGCGAGCTGTCACTGTCAAACATCAAATGTATAGGATTCTATCGATTTTTGACAGAAAAGTTGGCGCACTTTTCGCGACCGCGTAACTGTTCCACTTGGGTTGCACATTGCAAGCATTCATTCCAACCGGAACGCTAAACCGGGGCGCGACAGTTGTGAGCGTTGACGGTGCTTCCCGGAACGTAGCCTAAATAATCGATTCGGCTACGAATACATATACAATATATATAAGTACATGTCATGTTATAAATGTGACGGAATCCACAGTCGTAATTTGTCTTCACTCTTGACCTGACATATTTTGAATTAATGATGTTGTACATGACTGTACAGATTGGTTGATCGCACAAATCATTATGTGAATAGTTTTGTTTGGAGATGGTCGTGTGGTGATAAGTGATTATTGAGAGAACCGCAAAAACGGTAATGAACAGAATTTTACACAAATAATGATACTTCATTTTTTAGTCTTTTGATTTGTAACTAACAAGTACTTACGGTATAGCCTCACGGTACAAACAAATTGTAGGCGATTAATTTTAAATAAAACAAATGAAAAATTAATTATTAATATCTAGTTTTGAGCTACACTAACGAGGTCATCAATATTATATTATTATTTAATTTTGTTTATATGTATTTATTTATTTTAGTTACTAAATTAGTTAATTTATTAGCACTTAATTCATAAATACAATGTTTACCATTTACCGCATTATTAAGAATCCTCTCCATGCAAGGTTGCCTGTAAGAGATCGATATAGCGATAAGGCCGCCAATTGACTAATCTACTGTAGCGCTTTTTACTGTATTATGTTTTTCTTTTATGATTGGTTATAAATAAATAATTTTTGCATTGTTTGTACTCATAATAGTCTCAAAATATATTATTATTCTGTAAGTGTGTTTGTCGCATAGCCCATAACAGGTGGAGAGATTTGGATTAAAATGTGTGTGTATATTAAGAGGTTTGAACCCAGATGGTGTGAAGATTCCCAGTAGGTAGAGCTGCTCTCGGTATGTCACTGATACTCTTGATGTGAGCCAAGCTGCTAGCGGGCCAGATATTATTATATATAGTTTACTGTTATAAGTAACAGTAAACTATATATAATAATATCTGTAATATATATTCTCAGACTTTGCCAAATTGACTATTCAACCTAAGACCAAATAACTGATTATTGATTTATCAGTAAAATATAATGACGTATTTGTAGGTCGTATGTATATATCGCCCTATCCATAATTAAGCCTCATCATCGCAAATATATCTCCATAATTTCTTGTTGCTTCTAGAGGATGTATGTTCAAGTTTGCCTTAGCTTTTTATTATGCAAATAGCTGCGCTCCGTGGTGATGACGAGGATGAATCAAATATAGCGTATGTTATTCAGGCATGGTGTAGCTTTCTACTACTGCTTGCTTTATAAACATGGAAAAGTAGGTACTGTGACATAACTGTAATACGTAGACATATGGCAATGAAAACTTGTTGTAAATGTTGATGTTTTATATAAAAACTGTAGTACATTACTTTGCTCTTTTATTAATAGTTTGCGCAACCTATATTATACACAATTTATGGTTTAAATTAGTCTACAATTTTGACGAATCTCATCATCTCATCATCGAATGAATTTTGAAAAATCAAAACGTACGGGCATAGTAAACAATGTGATGATACCATGAAAAAAAATCACTGAAATCGGACAATGTTAGCTTTACACTGGCCTGCACAATCCCCTGACTTAAATCCTATTGAGCATACCTGGGATATGCTTCAGAGAAGAGCTCTTAGGAATTTCCCTGAAGATATTGTGCACGAAAACCAGCTTTTCATGCATCTTAGCAGGACTTGGGACAGTATTCCACAACAGGATATTGATACCCTTGTTTTGAGTATGCAGAGCCGCTGCAGATGTGTCAGGAGAGTTTTAGGTGGATCCACGGATTATTAATTTAAGTTCTTTACAATTTTTATAAAAAAATAGTTGTTTTGTTTAGGTTTTGATGTTTCAAAAGTAGAGTTAAGATTGAAATTTTGTCTGAGTTTTTCCTCTTCTTCTAAGTTTTTTTAAATTTAACTTTATCTAAAAGTTTATTATCAGATTAGATAGGTTATTAAACAAGGTTTATTTTAATGTGTATGTGTCTTAACAAAAAGTTAATAGAATTTTAGTTATTTAGGTTTAATTGAAATATCCCTAGACCATTTTGATGTGTGTATGTCTGAAAATTTGTATTAATAACTGTCAGTATATTCATTTCATTTGGTTAAAATGGCAATATCGCAATCAGAAGCAAGGCGTTTTAATAGTATTTTAAACTTCAGTATATTTTTATAAGCACTTTGAATGTTTAACCTTATTATTTTAAGGTTATTATTTTAAAAAGTTAAATTAGAGACGCTTTGAGCACATAGTCTTATTACGGGCATTTTTTGCAGTACTTTACAACCTATCATCTCTATATATCAACCACTTGAGTTCACTTGATCAATATTCGAAATTCCTAAATTTAAATTTTGTACACTCATTAGGTGCGGCCAGGTACCTGTGCCAGAGTGTACAAAATTTTACAACATTATCCGTTTGTAAACGTTACACTTAAACAGATTTTCGTGCTCGGCCCGCAGTACAGGAAGACCAACGAACAGCGTAACAAATATACGCACAGATGCTAGTCAATTTGGCCAGTTAAAACAGAGACACATCGCTCGCTTCGCTTGCTCAGTCAATGACATTTGTGGGCGAATGAGAGTCAAAATCTAATGTTTCTGGGTGATTACCGTAACCTTACTTTAGGGTGACATGGCAACTGCCATGGGCAGGCGTAGTCCTAACCATCAACGCCTTGCGCATATAGTTACTTAATTTTTAAAAAATGCATAAATATTAGACTGTAAGGAGGAAAAACGACAAAGTACTAAGATACAACGTGTTCTCTTTTCAGGAATAGAAAGCCATGTCGAAAATATCGTTTAATATCAACGGGAAGAGATATGAAGGTAACTTTTGTAGTTCTTTTATTGGATTATATATTTTTAGTACACATGGTTTTACCAAAATTGATTGAGGTATTTATAAGCAAAACCCACAAAGCAATGAAAGGCCACGGGATCGATCCTACCTCGGGGTTTCAGTGAAGGTAATGTCGTGATGAAGTCCACACCATGTGGTAGGGCAGTATCTAACGCCCGCCTGGCTAGATACCTCCTTCAAGTTCGCTAAGCACCTAACAGTGTGTTTCGGCAGCTGTTCTTGAGAGCCAGTCCCTATTCTAGATCTAGTGTGATATAACCTTCAACCATCACTAACCATCAAGAGAGTAGGGGTCATCAAACACTCAATCCTAGCCTACCAAGTGTAAAATAAATAAATATCATATAAATAATGAAATAAATAGAAAATGAAGTTAACATTTACCTATTTAACATCTAAATGATCAATTGACTGGATTTAATAATGATAATTAGTGATAGATTTTACAACCTGTTTGTTTTGGGGTGGGCTACCTGATACACAATTAGTGTTTTTCAAGTTACTCATCTTGTTTACTTCTACAACTTAAGTTATAGTGTATTGTATTATACCTACCTAGTTAACATATAAATGATCAATTGACTGAATTGAAAATGATGTTCAGTTTATATAGTTTTAAATATAATATAGTGAAATTTAAAAAAAAAAATTACATTATTTGCCAATTTTGTAAATATTTTACATATTTTTTGCATATATGAAAATGTTATAAGCTTTCATAATTTTCAGATATTTTTGGACCTATTTCAATAATATAGCAAATTTTTAAAGATTTGACATTTTGGTGAATTTTCTTGTATTTTTTACATATTTATTTATTTACTTCTTATTCTATTTCATTGAATTTTTTAAAAGACTGAAATTTCCAATATATAAAAAAGTTTTTTTTTCAAATTTTTTATGTATTTTTGAGTAGTTTTATACTCTTAATTACGTATTAACTTTATTTAATAACTTATTTTAAAATGGGATCTACTCGTATATCTGTCTCCGCATTTGTATATGTACGGCAGCAATGAATGCACTTGAATGTTCTTAAGGTCTGTTGACTTCAAAGTAAGAATGTTGTTATGGAATTTAGTATAAATTAATAAAAAAACATTATTGCGCATATAATTAGTTACTATTGTTTAAACAAAATAATTGTTTCATGCATACATAGCATATCTTATAAACATCGAATGTAGTAAAATTGTAAATCAGATATCAAGACTACAATAAATAATGTAAACATATTCAGATAATAATTTTAATTGGGTATTGTTTTTGTCATTATCTCTTGTAGTTCTGTGATAGTAAAAAGAAGCGCAAAGTCATATTTAATACGAGAAAACAAGCAATAATTTATATGAATGACCAATGATTTTATTGCGAATATCTTCTATTTATTTTCTTAAATATAAAGAAAATATCACTTAGTTTTTTTAAATTTTTTTTTACGAGTTTATGATGAAATTTTCGAAGTATTTTTTTAACAATATTAATGAACTTTAATTTTATTTATAAGATACTGAATACAAAAGTAAATATGTTCGAATAACTACTTATTTTTTAATATTTTTGGTTTTTACGTTTGCAGTAAACATTTTTTTATTATATGATACTATATTATCCAAACTTTAAGTAGCTTTATTAACCATTTTATTTAATACTTTGAAATCCTTTGTTTTTTTTTAATTCATGGAATTTAAGTTACGTTTGTATTGCAAATTTATTAAGTATTTTAAGATATTTACTATTAAATTAAAAATTGGTATACTCGTACATATAATTTTTAATCAGTCCAGTGAAATTTTCAAAATTCTTGAAATTAGCAGTGCTTTAAAAAAAATTGTTGCTCGTTCATTTATTATATGGAATATTTATCAATTATGAATTACTCTTTCTATCTTTTATAATAAAATATTGAAAAATCACTTAATTTTTTTAATTTCCCAAAATTATGATGATTTTATTAAGGTTAACAGTTTTTATAAATGTTAATCTTAGGAATATTACAAAGAAATAATAGTAAAATTAACAAACACTACTTAATTTTTTCATTTGTTCCTAAATTATTGAAACTTTCTTTGGTTTTGTTCCATTACAAGGATTGACGCGCCCTTTTATAGTAGGTAGGAATGTTTCATAGCTCCTAAACTATTAAACGTACAACTAATTTTACACGTGCATTTATAGCAAATATCTGGTATAATTGAAAAATAATTTATTTAATATCCTAACACTTTACATTTTATTTTCAAAGTTAAAAGTCTGAAAAACATCATTTTAATTATTTAATAAAATAATAATTATTTTAATAAAATTTTATAAAATTATTTAAACAATTAAGTAATAATTATTCAAATAATAATTTCTACTAAAAAAACTAAACTAAAAAATATAAATATTTAGGATCGATGATTTGCCGATACAACTATTTGTCCCGATATCTAAAATTTTAAGTGGTGTTTTTTTTACTAATTTGTTTATTTTAGTATTTTATAAAAATGTAAGGTGCTTCTTAATTTATTTATTATATAGAATGTGTTGGGATAATTTCGTTATTATTAAAACAATTGTAGTCATTTTCATTCTTTACCTTATTAATTCAAACCAAATACTTTTGAAATATTATTATCATTTACTATTTTAGAAGTTTTTTTTGGATTTTATCAGTTGTTGGCGTTATATGAGGTATTTTTAATATTCTGTATAATTTAAAAGGAATCTTTATAATTATAATTTTTATATTTTCCTATATCGATATTGCCAGTGATTTTAAATTTTTGGTTTGCAATTATTTATTTTACAACTAATAATATTTATTATTTTTCAAATTAATTATATTTTTAAAGTTTATGTTTCTTTCTGTTAATTGAATATTTTAAAATACATTTATAAAATAACTAAACTTATATTATTATGTTCAATATTTAAACATTTTATGGAATATATCTATTTTTGTTATTTGAAATTTTGGTAAATTTTTATAGATTGGAAATTTTCGATAAACTGCTTAATTTTTTTCAATATTCCAAATGATCAAATTTTATACATTTATATTGCTTTATCGGTTATTTTGGAGATGATAAAAAAATTACAAGTCCTATATTGTTAATTATGTCCAAGCATTTTATTTTCTTTTATTTATTTCAATACTATGGAAATTTTTATCTCCACCTCATTGTGTAAACCAGAATTATTAGTCAGAAATATTTGTCAGAAAAACTTTACAGTTATGTGATGAACTCGTATGTAACAAATAAATTCTCAATCCGGAAATTAATTTCCAACGAAGGACTTCGATATTCTAAAGTGGCTCGTTCACACAAACGAGGCAGTCCTTTGTTTTTGTTTGCAGAGGCAGTTTTTAACTGCAGGTCCATATCAGGTCGTATGCAGGTACATCCATAAATAAAACATTTGCTTGTTCGAAATTATATTTGAAATTTAATGTTTTAATATCTTTTTGCAACAGTTGTCCTAGATAAATGATAGCTTGTGCCATATATGTCATCGATACGATTGCGTTACACTTACGCAAATTTTCGTGCTTGGTCCATTGGTGTGTAACAATATTTGATTCACTATATTATTACATTACTATATTACTGAAACTTTTCAGTGGATGGCCGGTTTGGACCGGATGTATCCCTTAATGACTACATACGTAATGTGGCAGACTTACGTGGTACAAAGGCGATGTGCCACGAAGGAGGGTGCGGAGCATGCGTGGTCACCATTAAGGCACCATTGCCTCCTGAAAATCAAGTGAAGACTTTTGCTGTAAACTCGGTAAGTATTATTTTTTAACTGACATCCCAAAATAGAAAGAGGTTCTCGAAATGAAACCGCATTTATTTAATGTATTATCGTGCATAACATTTTAATGGATGAGCTTGTTAGTTATTTTTGGATAGGTTGTAGTGATGGTTCCATTTAAATTTCATCAGTGTTGGATGAAATGTTCTTGAGTTATGCTTAAGAATTAAAAATAGTTACCTGATATTTTAAGCTGTCAAGATTGTGTGCAGCGTATATAAATAGCATTTATCTTTAATGTAAACAATAATAGATTTTTTTGCGGTCTCTGTTCAGCATTATGTAGAGCACCGCAATCTTCTTGGATTAATAGCGGATTTATTTGGTGTACTGTATGGCGCGCTTACAGTATTAATTGTTCTTAGAATAAATTAACGACCCATACAAAATGGTCAAGGGTCTCATTTTGATCGATACTAAAGATAGCGAGTGAACATATTCAACATTGAAAATAAAACAGTCTTCCTATCGGTTCCTAATTTTTTTGAACACATTTTTTTTTATATATTAACGTGGCATACATTCACTTATCCTATTAATAGTTATGCACAATATTCATTTGGCATAACTTTTAAAAGCACAATTTTTAAAGCATAACTACTGCATAATACTCGTTAAGCATTCTAAAGCATAAATTCACTTACGCATAATGATATTTAAGCTTAATACGGTATAAATAGTTTTAGAAATGTTGTAGGCGTACCTCTGAACTTCGACAAGCTCAATACTTTGACAAGTCACTCACTAACTTCGAAAATGTATATATTGACAAGTCATTGCTTCCACAGGACATAATATATATTCGATAAGTATTTTATTCCAAAAGTGCTGCGTTATATTATATCCTTATCGAGGTATAGCCTAATTCTGGCGCTTCGCCGGCCGCTGCCGCGGCACGCTCGAATCAATTCTAGTGCAGTCTACTAGTAAGTATCTACGTGTCGGTTAGTCTACTTTGTGCTTATTCATCGTAAATTGCAGTTATAGCTGGGTGTTCAGCCGCTGACATACTTAAGGACCTTCTTAAGGGTCTTTGAGTTGTTTGCAAAATATTGCATAACACTCAAGGACCTGTTTTAAATCAGTGAACATGCTTGTTTTATTCGTTTCAGTATTGTAGTCGTATTTGTTTTTAATTCTCCCGTTTACTTCTTGAGAACCAATAGATAAAAATGTTTTATTATTAAACAAGAATATGCCAATCGGCACTTTTTAATAATCGACTAATGTTTTAGTAATGCATCCACCGCTTGATCGTGACTTAAATAGGACAGTGACTTAATGACATAATTATGACTACTTGAATAAACATCTGTTAATCGTAATACAACTAAAAGTACCAACATAATTAATTTTCAAACCCACTACAACAAGCTAAGAATTCCCAATAATATAAATAACTTTAGAGTGTTTGATAGAACTAAGCTCATCTATTTTTAAACGTTTAATAAACGAAGTACTGCCTAATTGGCGCAAATGAATTTGTTTGTTGTTTTCTAGTCAAGTGAAAGGTACTGTATAAACCTAGACCGAAATAGCAATCATAAGTCTTGTTTAAAATAATTTGGTTTAAGAAGTACTTTGCTTCGCTTTGTTCTGCCAATATTACTCTGCCATCGATTGTTTTATTTCAGGCGTCGTTAGTGTTCTATTATTACGTTTTGGGATAAAAAAACGCATTTACTGGCATGCATGCGGAAATGTCAAGATATTCAGCTTTTTGAAAAAGCTGTTATTTATGTTTTATTTAATTAATGTTCATTGGATATAGTTTTGTAGTTACATTCTTGAGTCTTGTTATGTACACCTGTATTACACAAAGCCATAATTATAAGTTTCTCAATAACTATTTATTTCCATAAGTACATGGTTGTCAAGACGATCTCGACTGATAAGGCTCTACGTGACATAATCTATCTATCTATCGTATCTATTAAAAGTTATAGATGTATGAAAACACCTTTTAAAAAAAAGTAATGATGATGCTCTAATTAGCGCAAATTAATTTGTTTATTGTTCTCTAGTCAAGTGAAAGGTACTGTATAAACCTAGGCCGAAATAGCAATTATAAGTCTTGTTTAAAATAATTTGGTTTAAGAAGTACTTTGCTTCGCTTTGTTCTGCCAATATTACTCTGCCATCGATTGCTTGATTTCAGGCGGCGTTAGTGTTCTGTTATTACGTTTTAGGATTTAAAAAAGCATTTAGAACTAAAAGCTACAATTCTCTTCAAAGCGCAATTCCCGCTCGCCATATACAGGTTAGTTATTGAAGATATGTTTCCTGTTTACAATATAATTAAACAAGTATTTCCAGACATGAGGTAAGGTTGTCAGTTATCCTTAATTAGTAACTATGGTATAAAATAAACAAAATAATTGTTTTCTGCATGCATAGCATATCTTACGCACATGGAATTGCATGAATGCATATATAATTAAAGAAGAAATCAGGGAAAACTTCAATATATCATGTAAACATATTTTGATGACATTATCGTCAAAATATGTTTATTATATATTGAGTTATGTAGGTTTGTGTCCTTATCTCTCTTAGTTTTTTTTAAGAAACGCAAAGTCATATTAATACGAGGAAGCAAGTGTTAACCTACTTTATATGAATGACCAATGATTTTATTGCAAAATGATATTTGTTTATTTATTTGAACCAAACATCATTCTACCATTGTGAAGTCAACATACGTAGTTATGGATGCACCTGGCCCCTCCGTACTAGATTAAGCTGCTGAGTAAGCTTTATTGTGCTTACTCAGCATAGAAACTCTTAGAACATAAGATTGTCATTATGCAGACGCAGCTGCCTGTGTCTCGGCAGGTGTGAACTGCCCATGTACTTTAGATCATAATTATATTAGCCTCCAAATCGGCAACACGTATTTTTATTTTATAATTTTAATTAAATTAATAATTAGTTTTTAAAAACATAATTATACGCGCCCAAATCAAGAGTGGCGCAGCCGTGCCGGATTTTCACCAGTTTCGCGAGTGTGTATGGAGATTTCCCGACGTACAAAACCGTTGGAAAAACCCCGCGTAAGCCGCGAGTGGATCCGTCGAACCAAATAAATTTCTTTTTGATCGGGTCAAAGTAAGCGTATAAACGAGTATGGGAGAAAGAGTGAGCATCGGCTGGTGAGTCAAAATTTTCGCCATTCCTTTGTTTCCTAAATCCTCCTGTATTTCTCATTAGTGTAATTAAGTAACGTGATTGTTATTATTGAGATTGGAACTCTCTCAATATAACGTGCTTGGTTTTCTTAATATGAATTTTAGTAAGGATAATCTAAATATAGAATTTACATAGAGTAAAGAAACATTCAGACAAAACAGAATATAAATTAGATTATGTTATTGTCTCTCATATTTAGCATAGAATAAATAACTGATCTCGAAATAGATCATTATTCTGTAATAATTGAATCATATATTATGCTAATATGATATAATATAATTAAAATATTTATATTTAAAACTATATTTGCATATAAAAATATTACTTCACATTTACAAATTTTACAAAAATATTTTCTTGTGTACGTGTGTATTATACTGTTTTATTTCATGTGTTTTTGTGTGTGTTAAATTTATAGTATTATTCATAATTAAGTGTTGTGTACTCTCTAAACCTTAACTGCTCTACAATGTCGGTCGAAAATGTAGCCATAGTTTCTATTCCAAACGAAGTGATTAGAATTATTCCACTTTTTAATGGTGATAAGCGACATTTAAATTTATACATTAAAAAGTGTGAATATGTCATAGAAAGATTTAATAGTAGAGGCAATGAAGAGCAGAATCTATATGTGTTTCACACGATAACTAGCAGGCTTACGGAGAACGCAGCTGCGCTGTTATCGGAACGTGACGATATCGTCAATTGGTCCGCGTTAAAAGACTTACTTCAGCAACATTTTGGAGATCCGCGTAGCGAAGCATGTATTGGTATTGAATTAGAATCTATGAAAATAAAATCCGGTGAAAGTTTTCTAGAGTTTTGTAACAGGATCCAGAGTGTTCGGTCAGTGTTAATTTCAAAAGTTAATTTAATTACGGACGCAGAAATGAAACGCGCGAAAATAACTATTTACAACAATACAGCTCTGAACGTATTCTTATACAACCTTCCGGAAAATATGGTTCGTATAGTCAGACTAAAATCACCTTCAACATTGGAAGTAGCTTTGAGTATAGTACTCGAAGAAGTTAACTTCCTCGAGCAGTATAGCGCGCGTAACCGATTTCAGAGCAACAGCCAAGTTTCAAAACCAGCTATAGGTATAACCGTGCATACTCCAAGTGCACCAGGGTTTCGATTTGGCAACGTACCTCAACCAACTGGGTTTAGACCCATCATGCCTATTAACACACCTAAATTTAACTTCGGTATTCCTCCTAACGCGCAAATGCAAGGTCAAAACCGACCGCAGCCACAATTCGGCTATAAGCCACAACTGGGGTCTCAGCCACAGCTTGGGTACAGACCACCTCAACAGTTCGGCTATAGGCCACCTCAACAGTTTGGCTACCGACCACCTCAACAGTTTGGCTATAGGCCACCTCAACAGTTTGGGTATAGGCCACCACAACAAATGGGCTATAGACCACCCCAACAATTCGGCTATACACCACCACAGGTACAGAAGCCCCAATTGCAAGTAAGTGACGTATCCATGAGGACAGCGCCTCTTAGGCCACAACAGGGTTTTAGACTAAACGAACTGACATTAGACAGTGATGAAGGACATAATAACTATGATGACGTGTATTACTATCAAGACGAATACTCTTATGATGACGGATCATACTATTATAGTGATGAACCTAACACGGACGAACATAGTGAAACATTAGAACAGACTGACGTTCCTCAATCTCAGGATTTTTGCGAAACCGCTTCGACAGACAAGAAATCTTAGAACTAAATTGCGATCCAAATTTAAAACTTCCGTATGTGTATATAGAAGAAATAGACTCAAATTTTATGATAGATACAGGAAGTATGAGATCATTCATAAGCCCTCGAAAAGCATATGAATATTTTGGTGAATTTGTACGTAAGGAACCATTCCAAGTAGTCAGTACTCATGCATCGAGTAGACATGATGAGGTTATAGAAATTCCCCTAATGCCTACCTTTAATAGCAACGATTATCACAAATTTTATTTGTATGACGTTGATGCACGTTACGATGGGCTTATTGGAAACGATCTTTTGCAACAATTAGGCGCCCTTATTGATTTAAAGGACAAAGTATTAAAAACTAATGCGGCTTGTATACCAATAATCAACAATAATTTAAATTACATTATTGAACTACCACCACGATCAGAACAGCGAGTCAAACTGCCTATTGACCAACATTCAGGTGACGCTATTCTTGATTTCAAAGAATTTGCAGATGGTTTGCGAATGCCTAGTGCAATAGTGAATTGCATTAATGGCTATGCATCTACGGTAATTCAGAATACCTTAGAGCGTTCTATGACTATAACTATAAAACAACCTTTAACAGTAGTTCAATTTGAAGAAACAGAATGCAACCTTAATTTCACGAAAAATATGACAGACATTGACACAGACAATTTACTTACTGAAAATTTGGACAAAATTAGACTTGACCATACAAACGACGAAGAACGTGAGAAAATTTATAGACTATGTCTAGAGTACAAGGACATATTTTACTGTGACCAACTACCCTTGACATTTACTAATCAGGTCAAACATACTATACGCACCAAAAACGAAGACCCGATATACGTTAAACCATACAGACAGGCCCCGACTCAACAAAATGAAATAAATAGACAGGTAGAAAAGTTATTGACAGACAATGTTATACAAGAGTCTCATTCTCCTTGGAGCGCACCTGTACACCTGGTGCCCAAGAAGATGGACGCATCAGGAGAAGTGAAATATAGAATGGTGATCGACTACAGACGACTGAATGACTTAACAACCGACGACAAATACCCCTTGCCGAATATAAACGACTTATTTGACAAGTTAGGAAAAAGCGTTTACTTCAGTACGATAGATTTAGCTAGCGGGTACCATCAAATCGAAGTCGAGGAAGAGGACAGACAGAAAACAGCATTTAGTACACAAAACGGCCATTTTGAATTTCTCCGTATGCCATTTGGCCTCAAAACGGCACCAGCAACTTTTCAGCGCACAATGGACAATGTGTTAAGAGGCTTACAAGGCCTCCACTGCATGGTGTACCTTGATGACGTAATTATCTACTCAAGTAGTCTAGAGGAACACTTACAAAAACTAAGATTAATATTTGATAGACTGAGACAGACGAATCTAAAGGTACAGTTAGATAAATCCGAGTTTTTACGGAAAGAAGTACTGTACCTTGGACACACTATAACTAAAGATGGATTACGACCTAATGACGATAAAATTAGAGCTGTTCTTGAGTTCCCTTTACCTAAAACTACGACTGAAATTAAAAGTTTTCTTGGCCTTGTCGGTTACTACCGACGATTTATACAAAACTTTGCCAAAATCACCCAACCACTGACATCATGCCTGAAAAAACGAAACAAGATCATCATTGACCAAACTTACATTGACGCCTTCAACAAGTGTAAAGAGCTATTGACTCATGCTCCATTGTTACAGTACCCTGACCATGATAAACCTTTTATTTTGACTACTGACGCTTCGAATGTCGCTTTAGGAGCAGTCTTATCCCAAGGGCAAATAGGTAGTGATAAACCGATTGCTTACGCGAGCCGTACGTTAAGTGATACAGAAACGCGCTATAGCACTATAGAACGTGAGTTACTCGCCATAATTTGGGCAACGAAACATTTTAGGCCATATCTATATGGACGAAAGTTTTACATTTATACGGATCATAGACCTTTGGCTTGGCTTAATTCCCTTAAGGATCCAAATAGTAAGCTCACCCGCTGGAGATTGCGCCTGCAAGACTTCGATTTCGAAATCATATATAAGAAGGGTAAACAAAATACCAACGCAGACGCCCTCTCTCGCATTAGGGTTAATGTTGTAGACTCGGATGATGACGATGGAAACTCAATGAAAGTTAACGTAGAGAGAGAACGAAAAATTCAAGAGCAAATGGAGGAGGTCGTTCAAAGCATTGTTCAACTTTCACCCAAAAAGAAACATAGTCCCAAGCCACCTGTATTAGATAAACCTATAATAGTAGATTCAGATTCTAGTGGTACGATATCAGCTGGTCCTATGTCTATATCCGACGCTTCAACATTTTCTAATACTGAAGATATATCTATATACCCTGTAAGACAACCTTCAGACCAAAGTAGCAGAACACAGACCATACATTCTGCTGGTGACTTAGACTCAACAGGAATACCAATTTTAAATGAGGCTATAGACACCAAGCCTAACCAAATTTTGGTATACTCATGGCTTAAAAATGAAATGCATGTTAATGACAAATCTGGGAAACAACAAAAGGTTTTAGAAGTGTTTTTACCAATTAATAACCTGGAATTAATAAAAGAATTCTTAAAAAAATACATTAGGCCAAAAATTAAATATTTCATTTATTTTGAGGAAAGTGAACACCGAAAACAATTTAGTAACATAATAGTTCAACTATTCAAAAAGGATACGATTCGATTATATGAATGCACAGAGCGTGTCGTATATGTTGAGGATGAAAACGAACAAAGAGCAATAGTATTAAAATACCACGAAGGCAAAACGTGCCACCGTGGGATTAAAGAGACATTGGTTAGAATTCGTAGAAGTTTTGGCTGGAGTAACATGCAACAAACAGTTACTGCAATCATCAACGCATGTGCAGCCTGTAAAAAGATGAAGTATGACCGTAAACCTATGAAACCTACTCTGCAATTGATGTTTGACAGCTTTATTAATGTAACGGAAACGATTAATCAAAATTCTGTAATTTTGGATAAACGTCTCCAAAGAGTAGAGACAATGCTACAAGATTTAGCTGCTAAAGAAAGTAGTTGGGTTTTTTCTACATATATTTTAGGTTTGTTTAATGTCTTTATAAGCAGTTTTCGTACTATATTTATTAGACTAAGTGAGCTAGAAACAGCATTAGCATTAAGTAAAGTATCTATCATGCATCAATCGATTATAAACTCTACGGAGCTATTGTACCACTTACGAGTAATATCTAAGTTCGCAACACTAGTATATCCACCTAATGAAATGAGCTTGATAGACTTAGAAGAGACCATTTGTGTAAAAAGTTTTATTAAGAAAAACCAAATCACGTTTATTATGGAAGTTCCACTCACTGATAATTGTACCTATAATTATTATAAGATTTACTCCTTACCAATTTTCCACCATTCCAAAAACATAACCACGTCTATTATCCCAGAATATCCTTACCTTTTGGCGAAAGGAACGAAGTACATACCAATAGATAAGCCGTGCCGCTCACTTTCCGCTGGCGACAACTTCCTATGCACAGAAGATAATATACCTCTGCATCAAGGGTTCAGTTGCATTGAACAGCTGATGAGATTTGACAACGATCTAACATACTGTAGACAGCATGAAATCGAACTCGAAGAAATCAAGATCCAAAGAGTAAACACTGACAGTTGGATACTATTTGCACGTTTGCAGACAACCCTAACTAAGCAATGTAACTACGAGGTCAGTAAACAACCTGTTTTCGGGACTTACCTCGTCACGATAGATGAACCTTGTGACCTAGAGATCAACGGAATCTGGATTCGCCATCATATCTTTATGGAAACTAGTGTAGTAGAACCCTTTCCAGTCATAACATTACCACAGCTACCTATGAACGTGAGCCTACTAAGTGCACATGCACTTAACATGCATGGGATCGCCCTCGACGAGTTGAAGTTTATGTCGTACTCGCTCAAACAAAGTGAAGTGAACAAAGTGATAGAAAGTGTTTTTGATGAAAAACATAACTTTAGTGCGGGCTTAGGATTCGTAACTTTAAGCTTATTAATTTTAAGTATTCTCATTTCTATTCTCTATGTTTATCGAAAAAGAATAACGAAAATTTTGTCAATTACGCAAAATTATCGGAATAACCGTAAAATGGATTCTTCCGATAATTTTACACTTAAGGAGGGAGGAGTTATGGATGCACCTGGCCCCTCCGTACTAGATTAAGCTGCTGAGTAAGCTTTATTGTGCTTACTCAGCATAGAAACTCTTAGAACATAAGATTGTCATTATGCAGACGCAGCTGCCTGTGTCTCGGCAGGTGTGAACTGCCCATGTACTTTAGATCATAATTATATTAGCCTCCAAATCGGCAACACGTATTTTTATTTTATAATTTTAATTAAATTAATAATTAGTTTTTAAAAACATAATTATACGCGCCCAAATCAAGAGTACGTTGTCAATATTGTTGATGCGGAGATAGATAAGGATTATATTTTCGAAAAGAGTCACAAAATATACTTGATACTATTAAATATGGCGAGAAAAAACCTTACAACGGCTTACGTTGGTTTATTTAGTTTTCCTATTGGTTTTTCTTTTAGTTTTGACGTGCAATAGTGTAGGGACAATTTAAGTGTACCAATGATGATACTTTGGTGTACGAAATCGTGCATGAGTGTAGACAAAGTGGACAAAGTCATGAAAAATCCGTCTGAGGTTTCCTCGTCAATCGTCTTAGAACGTGTTAGTAATGAGCCCACCGGACTACTTAACGGTATTAGACAGGACCGTAACTTAAAATACATTTTTGTGACTGTGACTTGACTCTGAATACTTAAATAAAAATCTCATATTATGCGCAACTTTCATTAAATGCTAAATGACTTGAGGATTGGAAAATGTACTGAAGTACCTACAATAGACTACAACCAAATACAAATGGGGTGGGCAACTAGTATCGCTACACCCTAACTTTTTGCGTGAAAACGTCTCTCGTGACCAATAGGTATTTAATATAATTAATTATAACCGCAGACTTTAATAAGAATATCAATTAACTAAGTTTTTCCTAGTTGTCATCCGAATTGAAGATCTCGGCGAGATTTATCATTTCTCTTTATGGACCAGTATTCTTGGATCAATATTTTCAGAGTTATGGCAGTTTTAAGTTTGACAGGCCGATGCAGGCCGCTTCCAACCGGTCCTTTTGGAAAATCATGGGGGAGGCCTATGTTCAGCAGTGGACGTCCTACGGCTGAGATGATGATGATGATGAAGTTTGACAGCTGTCATCCATAATGAAGATTGCGATGAGGTTATAATGTGTCTTTAGAAACTAGTATTCTAGGATCAATAGTTTCAGAGTTATGGCCGTTTATAGTTTGGCAGCTATCGTCCGAAATGAAGATTTCGACGAGATTTATAATTTTTCTGTTAGGACCGGTATTCTAGGATCAGGGTTTCAGTTTGACAGCTGTCATTGAAATTGAAGATCCCGACGAGGTTACCAGTTACAAGAATCAGTACCTTCGGAGGATTTCATCTCTGTTCGGGGTCGACTCGGAAATCAGATGATCTGACCTAATGCATTTGATTTGGCTGAAATAACCACTTTTTTTACACATACTCTATCTCTCCACCTAGTAGCAAATTAAAATATTAATTTTGCTTAATTATGCATGTTTTTTTCAGTGCCTAGTCTCAGTTCTGTCCTGTCATGGATGGGAAGTGACCACAGTTGAGGGGATAGGAAATAGAATCATGGGATACCACAACATCCAGAGCCGACTAGCAAAGTTCAACGGAACTCAGTGTGGATACTGTACACCTGGATGGATCATGAGCATGTACAGGTGTGTTTTGTAAAAGACATAATATAACTGAAATTACCAATAACGTTTCCAAACCAAGTGTCATTTAATCAAAAGTAAATAACAATACACAATAACTTTACAGTTATAGAGAAAAACTACACATCCTCGGAGGGCATTTGAATGCGCGTCTTCTGACAATCCGTATCAGACTCTACTACCGCTAGGCCGCCAAGGCACGCAAAAATAATAATAATTAAAATTATAAGTATTATAAAAATATGAAGGGTTGCGACATTAATACGATGGATAAGTATTTGTTAACACTCTTCTCTCGTTTGGATAAAGCCTGTAACAATCTATTCGAAAGGTTTCACTCCGTTCTATACGACGGTTAAAATCAACAAGAGAGTCAAGTACGATGCTCGGATGGATGCCTTGGTGGCCTAGCGGTCATGGCGTCTGACATTTACTGTGGGAAGACAAACGTTTCCACGTCCTATCCCGTCTATTTCGAGGATGTGTAATTTTACTCTCTAAAATTGCTAAGTTTGGTATCACTAAGCAGTTACTGTATTAAAAATCATAAAATAAAAATTATGTGCATTTTGGCAGAATCTGAATATGTGGCTATGAAGCGATAGTAGCTCAAGGTTTTGGCAAGGGTTGGCCGCCACTGGTCATTCTATCACTACCACGGGGTTGAGTTCTCAGTGAATAAAAAAACATCGTGCTGAAATCCACAGCACCCTCCTCGAGATTGAAAATCTATCGCTAAGCAGTGTTCTAACTTTGTGTTCCTATAATCTTTGAGCACCATCCTAAGTTTTGTATAATACCTTCAACCGCATTATCACTGACTGGTCATCAAGTGAGATAAAAACAGACATACTTTGTCATTTACTTTATGAGTGGGATGTAATTAGACTACACCTACAATCTTAACTAAAGTAAAATGACAATGTTTTTATCGTTTATCGAGTGTTTTTAATGTACTGCTCCAAAAACAACAGCGGTGGCATTGCGTCCCATACTTTTTCATGTTTTGAGATAAGCACTATGTGTGGCGACTACTAGGTTAGGTGTAGTATTAGAAAGACATTTTTATTACTTAACTGGTGATACGGCGAAGTCATGTGTCAGCAGGGCTTTTATGTATCTCAGTTGCTAACAAACGTTGATTGAAATATTGAAAAATAGCGGCTCTATGTCAGTTGGAATACTCCAGTAAGCAAAATGTTAGTAAGTTGATGACTAGAGCTGACAATAGTGCCAAAGAGTCACCATTTTGTTCAATTTTAATTAACTTTTGTTAGAAACTGATACTTAATAGCCGAAGAGATTGTATGCATTACATCTGCCCATTACAGTTGCAGTGGCACCTAGATCAGCTGAAGTTTTATAAAGTATTGTACTGTGCTCGTCACAAATAGTCATTCTTTGTTCACTTCCTAATTTCATTCAAGCTCTGACCCAATAAAGCTTTCACATTCACACTATTGACGTGGCACTACCCTGATACTCGTACCAACCAAAACAGTAACTTGCACAAAAGGCCTACCTTTAAAATCACATTTTGCCTCTTAGGATTAGCATCTTAAAAGGGAAGGCAAATGTTTAAACTCCGTCCATTCCCATACCAATAATTTGATGCCGATGATCTGGCATGGAAGGTGAAATGGTGATTGTTTCTTCTTACAGCATCTACAAATCGAGTAACAAGAAACTCACGTCCAAAGAGATAGAGAACTCCTTTGCTAGTAACATGTGCAGATGTACTGGATACAGACCTATTGCAGATGCCTTCAAAAGTTTTGCTGTGGATGCAGACCAAGCTCTCCTTGACAAAGTCTGTGATCTTGAAGACCTGGGCATATTGAAACCATGTGGTGTCAAATGCCAAACACAATGCAGTCACAAGAAAAACACGCATTTTGAAAAGAAAGTCAATGATTTTACATTTGTGATGGAAAATAAGATGTTAGAAATTGAATATGCTTCGCAAAAGAAGTGGTACAGAGCGTATAACTTAGATGATGTGTTCAAAGCTATGGCCAACGGAGAATATAAGCTCATTGCTGGTAATACGGGTCAAGGTAAGGTTATTCGGCGTAAAATAAATCATTCTTCTCTTTCTTCTCGCTGGGTTTTCCATACTGAATATCATCTCTAACAAAAGACAGGCAAAAAAAGCTCAAAATGATCTAAATACCTTATTCCCTTGGTTCCGATAAACAATTCTCACGATAAATATATCGAAAGCATGCTACGTAATCTTTAAGAAAAAAATAAACCCATTCCAACCCATAACCAACTGCAAATCAACATTATAGCCATACAACAAAAACCTTGCAAAACATATCTCTGTCAGGAGGAAATATTTGTATTTTTGTATGTTTGTAACAGATAAACTTAAAGAACTACTGGACTGATTAAGAAAATCTTTCGTCATCATCACGCGGGTGAAATCGTAGAGTTCAGCTAGTTTACTTATTATTTATATATATTTGACGTTCCTGAGTGCGTCTTTCATAAACAATTTGATATTTACCTCACATTTAACTACTTCACTGATTATCAAATCAAAGTCTAGCTTTCAGTTAAATAAATAATTTAGGTTATTAGTTATAAGAAAGGTATTTCAATTAAAAGTATCTTGACTAACTTGTCTGCAGTTACTCCAAAAAAGCATCCGTGGTGTATAAGGCAAAAACAGATGCTTGAAGTTTGACATTGTAGTACCTATTAAAATGGACTCTTGCTAACGAATATGCTGTAAATTTGTATTTTGTATTATCAAGGATGATACTATGTATTATATTGTTTTTATTGTAACACTCTGACCTATTGACGGTAGAAACAAAAGGGTAAACAACGGACAGCCTTGAAACAATAACATAGTAAATTTTGAATTATTTGTGTATGGATCTATGGAAATGGGGAGAACCGACCGTTTCTTTTATGTCTAGATATTGGAAAAGCTGAGCTTTCTTTATCCTTTTCCGAAACCTTTTTTTATTTCTGGATAGAATTTAGAAATAATCCTAGTTACTTATTGTTAAATAATTCAGGCTTATATGAATTCCACAGAAATAATTTGTTTAAACTATTAAGTTTTATTAATGTTGTTCACGCTTTCGAGAACGATGTTTTCCGTTTGAAATTTTATCTGAAAAAGCTTATTTTATATGAGGTAGATGCTCTTAAATCAAAGGTATATATTTTTGCATATAAATGTAAAACTGCCATCAAAGACACGGCTTGAGTCGACTAAAGTTCTAAGCGTGAGCGTAGCTTAACTTTATTTGGTACTTTGTTTCTATTCCAAAGGACTTAAATATACGATGAGCGAAATTGCTTCTTAGCATACTAATACGATAAGAAGCACTTAAAAGATTAAGGTAGGCAGGTACTTAAGATTTGGTATTTTACTTTAGTAGTTTATTTTAGGAATGGGATCAGTAATATAAATGGTAATCTATACGAATAAAAACATTTTAGATGTCTGTTTGTAATGGTCAAAACACAGCTTTTTACTTAAACATACGAACAATTTTTTTTCTCTTCGTTTGTTCAGGCTTATCTCTAAAACAGCTGAATCAATTATTCCTTGTATTAAAGTACTTACGAGTAAGTGTCCGCGAGGGGAAAGCCGCGGCTGCAGCCAGTTAAATAATATTTTATAATCACGTCTGTTACCTGGTAAGTTCAATCATTTTTATACATTTACAAACTACTAAGTAACGTTAGATTTGATTCTTTGTGTATGGCCGCTACGACTTGACTTGAGTGTCGTAACTTTGCCAGTATCCGTTACATGATAGTTTTAGAAACTGCAAGATAAATTGAGGTAAACTTTTAGAATATGATCAATGATTACAAGAGAGAATCAAACAAACTGTCCCACTCCAGTGATTACTCTAAAACACACTAAAAACATATTTCAAATCAATACAACAATGTTATATATCATTACAAAAGCTATATCAAATTTTTGAAAACAAACCTTAAGAAATACATAAGCTACATCATACATTTATTTTTAATTTACTAATATAATTATATAATACACAGTTAATTAAAGAATAAGTTAATAAAGAAAAGAAATAATTAAGGGATATTTTGTGCGGAAGAATATCATATAGGGAATATTTTAAATTTGGACAGCTAAGGCCGCTCCAGTGCTCGAAAGACCGTCCGCGCGGACCGTCGGTCGGTCGGGCGAGCACTGTAACCAGCCTAAAGAAAAAAAATCATGATCATAGACTCCATCATCATAATCGCATTCGCATAGCGAACTATCCAACTACTAAGGGTTGCCATTTGTGCCTAATATATTGCCGGTTCCACACGTTTGACACTTATCGCAAACTTCATGTAATCTCAGGAATGACTTGGGTTCGATTTGAAAAACTGTTATGGTGTTGGATAGCCCATTTATCGAGTATGGCTATGGCGAATCAAAACAAATATTTCCTTAAATCTGTCCGCATCAGGACAAAAAATAACCTTAGATTTATGAATGAAACTTGCCTCGAATGAGGCTTGCTGATTCGGACAGATTAACAAGCATACAGTTTCACTGCGCGATTACGTGCTTATTTTTAGGCTTTCGTACATAAAGAGAAAAAAGGAACGCTTATAGGATCACTTTGTTGTCCGTTTGTCCGTCTGTCTGTCTATCAAGACCCTTTTTCTCAAAAACGCGAGAGGTATCAAGTTAAAATTTATATCAGATACTCGGGTCTACGCGATCAGAAGGTACCTATAACCGTTTATTTCGTATATTTTCCGTTAATCTGGAATTTGGCAAGAAACAGTGTCTTCCTGCAAATGTAAAGGAACATTTGGACCGTAAATATTATCATAAGAAAAGCGAATTGACTAATACAAACTTATTTATATTATTGGCGTTGGATACAGTAACCGTGTCTAGGGATTGAACGGCAAAGTTAAGTTTTTCCAGAAAAGTCCTGATCTTTATGAGCAAACTATGTACGAGTAACTTGGTTTTGCTGTTACGAAGCAGAACCATGCATTTAGCATCAGAAAGTGTACCTAAACAATCCTGGGTAGACGAATAACTCTATATTTCATTTGCAGATAAACACTAGGGTAGAAATGCACACGTATGTTCATGTGGATGCATCGCAAGCGCTTGTTGCAAGTCTCTTAGATTTGCATCAAAAACTGACAGAGATCGGATCGGCGGCAAACCAAGCCAAACGTTTGGAAATCAAGCTAACACACTGTCAACACGTTTGAATTTGTAAACGCTTGCTGACGTTTGGCAAATGTGTGGACCCGGCATTATATTATATACTTAAAGTGTACTCCTGAGATGTTAACCCTTCAAGAGTCGATGTCATTATAACAATTTAATTAGGGTGAAACATTGCAATACATTTCTTGATTGTTAACGTACAAATTAATTCAGACGGAACAAATTATTTGAATAATCAATCTTTTTGCGTTGACTTTTCTGCTATATTGACACTAAAATGGAATAGAAACATACAAACACAATACAGTTTAATCACTATAAAGCTACGACCACTATCGCAACCCGAGCATGCACCACTGAGTTGATAAACATTAAAAACTTGTAATAAAAAACAGTCCAATGTATTACGTGACTGCGTCCACTTGCTTCTTTTCCGTTCCATGTCGAGATAAACTTCTTGAGTAGTTATTATTCAAGGATTATTGTGATGCGCAAAGAACGCAGTTTATATATGCTGCATTTAAATCTGTTTTACAATAGTTTCGAGGCTAATAACGCATTAGACTTAGACGCCGGTGCATGGATGCTTAGATGGTAGCAACCCTAATACGTAAAACTTGTAGGTTGTGTGTGCACAAACATGCCTGCGTGAATTTATGTATATGGGTAGGTATGTATAGTAGTTATCAGGATTCAGGAGGTCTGTCTTCTTGACCTAAATATCTTGTATGGATCTTATCCCATTTTATATAATACTTATATAGCTATAACATGTTTCTCGGCATTTTGGCCAGAAATAATCGACTCTCTCTTTCTACTAGGTACCTTTCCGGGTAAGTAAGTAAGAACAATGTATATAATTATATATAAAGCTAATACTTTAGAAAAGGAGTTAACATTTTAGTGTCATTCGGAATAAAATACGATCAGAAATTTTGCTTTTAAAAGGTCTGGCTCGCCAATATTTGAGAATATGAGCATACCCCTATCTTATTTTTATTTCTATAACTTTATACGGAACAATAACAATATTAAGTGCTTTTATTAAACTAATAGTTAGGCCAGTTTTAGTGCTCGCCCGACCGTCCGCGCGTACCGTCGGTCCTGACGATACGCACAACCGATCGTACGGTAAACGCGTGCGTACAGTCGGTCGTGCACTGCAACGACTTGTGAGTTTTCATACAAATGACAAGCGCAACCGAGGTACGGACCGACAGCGCTGCGCACTCGTCCTGAAGATGAGCATTGGACATGCTCTAAACCTGGGTCGACGTATTCGACCACTAACGTGAGTGTTTTGCCGGTAAACAGTAATAGTTTAATATGTGTCAAACTCACGAGGCCTCCGTCCACTTGGATCCACAGCTCGGCTCCACATGTGGATCCGCGGTTACCTTTATCTCCTCTTAAATCCACCATTGAGGGGATCCAAAAACAATAATACTTTCCTATGCGACATGAATCCACAATCCGCTATCAAGGCTATTTCAAGACCGTTCTTCTTTTTTTATGAAATATTATTCTGAATACCCCTTCCTGAAAAACATTTTATTACTATTAACCAGTGTAAAAACATGACAATGATATCATCATTTGAGATAGGTAATTTTGTAGAAGTAGTATAAAAATATAGGTTCATATTATTTAAACAACAGATTTATACAGTTATTTATTATGTTAAAAAAAGGTAACAAATGAAATAGGAAGCATATGTATGTAGATTGAAAAGGAATCAAAATATTCAGATCCATCTGCGGATTAATGAGGTAAAAGTAGTATCTACGGATCTACCTGTGGATTTAATTGGAAAAATAAATATTCACAGGTCCACTTGAGTATTTAAGAAGAAAAAGAACTATCCACGGATTCACCTGTGGATTAAAGAGGAGATAAAAGTATCCGTGGATCCACATGTGGAGCCGAGCTGTGGATCCAAGTGGATGGAGGGCTCACGAGAATTTCAATACAAAAACTGCTTTTATTGAATAATTAATGCTTAACCCTTTGCGTACCAGAGACGTAAATTTACGTGAGTTTCATTCACAGATCTTTTGTTTTTATTATCACGGTATAGTAAGGGTTTAATTTAAATAGGATATCTATCATAATTGATTCCCCACTACTAGGATTACATGTACCTTAAGAGGTACAAACTCTTAAACACACCAAGTAACATAAAGACCACATAACATATTACACCCGAATATTTGCACCAGCTCTGGCTAATTCTTTCTACTTACGGTTTATTTGACGGATGACTTGGAATGAAAGGAAACTTTTAATTTAATTTAAACTTTGATGGATTCACTTGGATTACACCTGATATTAAAAAAATGTGCTCTGTTAGGTAATTTTGCCAACGGAGTTTGTAGCAAGCAACCATTTAAAACATTTCATTTAGAACGGCTTATACATTATTCTTAAGAGTCTTTACGTAGGTACTTCTAAAATTACATAGTAAAGCCTGAGATTATCCAGCTTTTGGGGGTATAAAAGAGAGATTGTTGGTAGTAGTCTGTTATATCCTGTTTAAATGTTTATTATGTAGCCAATGATGGCAAGTTAAAATTTGACTTTGTTAACTTAGGATAAACAAAACTCATACACAGGGTAGGGATCTGTTTGTATAGGATAAAACACTGGTATTTTCCAAGTGTTATATAAGAGTATTATTGGTCTAGTCTGGTAGATCTAGCAGTATCAACGTACTTGCATTGATTTTCATTTCATTGCAAAGTTTAACACATTGATTTTAAATTATTTTCAAAAAAATCAGATCGTAAATAATTCGTTATACCGACAAAACTTGTTTTTATTATTCGAATTATTAACCAAATCGAATCAAGTTTAACTCTATGTATACTTTGCACGTATATATATATATATATGTATATATAGGTGGGCCATTAAGATGGATTCAGTCTAAGACACACAAAGATTTCTGTAATCGTTTTTGTGACAGCAAAAACTACATTCATAGATTTTTATCTAGTTAACTTGCCCATATTGGCGCATCTAAATTCCCATTCTGTATATCATATTACGATTTTTATTTTTATTAGAGTATACATTAGAATATATCTATATTAGATTTTACAGGCGTCCCGTGTCTAGTGTTTTTCGGTTTATTTCCGAACAACGCATAAAAATTCAATTAAAAATACTACACTTGAATAGTTTGAGCAACTAAAAGCAAGTTTATACCGTTGGAGTGTATTGGATCTGATAAAATATATTACAAACTCGAGGTCTAAAAATGTGTATACACTTTGTGTGTGCGCGACATGGCTTAGCACTTTTTTAAACGAACACATGGTGTACGCGTGACACGCGACGGGTTAAACCAGAACACAGCAATCCGAACGTTACTGCTCCACGGTATAATTGTATAATATGGTGGCAATATTTTCCCAGACGAACTCATTTATAAAGAGTTCTACTGCTCTAGTACCTAGTACCCCAGAACCTAGTAACCTATATGTATATATATAAACTGTATAGTAGCTGAGTTCAAAACTTCGGACAATGCAATAAATATAACAAGCCTCTAAGCTATTCTGGGCATAAAGGTTGTCCCCTTACGAACTATCGAAAGCTTACAAACTTTCCGAGTGTTTGGCATCTAAAATTAGAAAGGCAAAAGGCCGTAAAAGTGTTTTAAGAAACAACTAGCCGACCTGCCATCAGCTTCGCTCGCGTGGCCTCGCGGGATAACTATCCCACGAGAACTCTTTAATTTAGCGGGATCCAAAGTATTTTTTATTTTGACCTGGGATTTAAGCTACCACCATACAAAATTTTATTTAAATCGGTCCAGTCGTTTTGGAGATTAGCCCGTACAAACAGACAGACGAACAGATAAACAGAGAAACAATTTAAGAAAATAGTAAATCAGTTCGATTTCACTCTTTACATCCCCCTGACTCGGTTTAAGCATATATTTTTATTTGTACTGAAATTCGACCTCTACAGTTTTATTATATGTAGAGATACCAAAGTTGACAATATCTCTTCATCTGTTATTGATTTACCTACTGCTTATTTTTAGGTATTTTGAAGCGATGTATCTCAGGTAGTGAGAGTCAGACGCCGGTCTTGTAGTCCCGGCTTCTTGTCTCCTCCACTTTGAACTTCAGCGTATTGGCGGCGTTTTTCTTGCCGGTCTTGTTACTATACTCGTGTACTAAAATCTGCTGCCAAAGCAGACCAGCACTAGGTATGCTGCCGTCTCCGGTCTGTTATGAATGGATTTTTATGATAAAAACGCAATTAATGCTAAAATGCCCTTGCTGGTCAAACCCAGACTTGCGTGTGCGCATGTCTGGGTTTGGGTTTTAGCATACGTACACTAATAATAGTATAGTTACGTAAACTAATAATATAAAGAGGAAAGTTGTTTTGTAAAACTGTTTGTAATGGATAAACTGAAAAACTACGTGACCAATTAAAACTAATAGTACATTCTAGTATTATTGATAAATTTGTACCGCGCGATAGCTATTTGGTAGCGAAATGGAGTTTAAGGGAACAGCAGCTAGTAAAGTTATAAAAGGCTAGAAGCGTTCTAGTTAGATGATACATATCACATAGCAAACATCGTTACATCTTTGACAACATCCATAAAACACATGACCTTACAACACAACAACACGTGAAACAACCTTATGTACAAGGCCGATATCTTATAATTATTTGACATCGGTGAGCTTGTCGACGATGAGAATCGCACGGCAGATCAGGACTACGGAGCTACATCCTTACGAACCACGTTATACATATTTATTACTAGAGAGATAGCCAATATGGTTGTAGCATGAAAAAAACATTTTTCAAATGTTAGTCTGCCACTTTTCAATTCTTTGTGTATTTCCTGCAACATAGGGAATCCTAGTAAGGGAATTCGAGTATTAATGTGTGAACATTTTAAATTTATTCTCCACTGGACCTGCGTGGTGCATTATGATACATACTTCTCTCTCTTGGAAGAAGGCGTAGGCCTAGACAAGCCGTGGGATAGGAATAGGCTGACTTTTTTGATGTTTTTCTCTTTAGTACATCAGTATACATTGCGGCTCTATCTGCCAAACTGGATGTATAATACACCCGTATTTTAGATATTTACATTACGCTAAGCAAAACGTATCTTGTTGTAATGTTATACTTCCCCAGTATTTCCATTAAGAAAATACACACAAATACATATTTGACATATTTATAATGAACCTACGACATTTTAGTAGTTGTGGAGAGAAGATTGGCAAACAGCTAATCATTATGGCATTCAGTCGGGCATGTTCAATGCTGGACGTCTTCCAGCTGATGATAACGATGATGACATATATCAGTTTATTTTTCAGGAGTCTATCACGTCACAGATTACCCGCCAAACGTGATCGATATATTTAACGTGGCAGAGCTCAAAGGCTCTAAATTGGATGTCAACCTGATTCTGGGCGCAGGCATGCCTCTATCAGAAATGATGGAGCTTTTCCAGACCTTGTCCGAAGAAAAAGAGGACTTTTCTTACCTGAAGCAGCTTTATGACCATATGGATTTGGTGGCCCATATTCCTGTGAGAAATGTATGAGTACAATCCTTTATTTATATTAATTTTACGAAATGTATAGATATATTTACATGGTCTGACTGACTGACACATCAGCCTAAACGACTGCGGCTACAAATTTGAAATTTTGGCATTTGATGACATTTATATTCCACTCCTAAGTGTGTGAATTCTTATTTCATGGCTTCGTATCTCAAAGAGCATGTAAGCAAATGCACTGGCAGGTCAGCTAGTTTAGTATTTCCTAACAAATATAATAATCCGAAACATATTCCCGTCAAGCACGTGTTATTGTTTAAATGATCATATAAAAATTATGGTACTCTATAATCACTATGCTGCAGTGACGGATACCTAAACCTTGGATTTAAAAAAGGCAAAGTTCAACTGTTTTTTTATTAACTGTACAAGCCACAGCTTACGAAATAAAAACCTTAATCATATTCAATCCTTGAAGTTAAATTTAAACGATTTTGACCTGTAATCGCGTGATTGTTTGAGCATCTACAAAAAGTAGTAATATTTATAAAATATGGCACGAAGTCGTTACATCTATGTACATCCTAACTTTATAAACTAATAATATAGATACATAAGTGACTTTGTTTGTTTGTTACGATTTTACATCTAAACGGCTGAGCGGATCATAATGAAATTTGGCAAAAAAAATTGATTACGTCCCGGGTAAGGACAAAGGATACTTTTTATCATAGTTATTATCCATCACCACGCGGGTGAAACAGCGGAGCGCAGCATTGTATACTATTAACGAATACTGAACATTAATGCCCTATATTCGTTTAATTAAATATCGACAGAAGTATGACTTTATGATCACGGTAAACAAATAAAACTTAATATTTTTTTAAAGAGTTTATCTGTAGCTTGTGATTGATTGTACTAAGTAACCATACCATATACTAATTTGTACTACCTACACATTGTTGTAAAATGACCTCCGCTGTCTTACTCAACATATTAAAAATAATCAATGTAATTAGTGATTTGTGGTCAACTATGTGGGTTTCACTACTATCTACATTCTAGTTTGTCTATTTACTGTTACATTTATAGTGTTACTGTTTGTTGAACTATGAAAAAATTAATTATATGTTTTAAAAACAAAGTTAATTTTCTCAATTTTTTACTACAAATTTGGGATTGCTAAGGAGTGTTAAACGAAACGACATCGACGCGGGCATCCCGAAAACTCCTTGAAAAATACCACCAGATCAGTATTACAAGAGTAATCACGTATTTTTCAGTAAAATACTTATATTAGCCTGTTGCCTCGCAACCATTCTCATAGTAAACTCGAACAAGGCGTCACGGTTTGCCCTAGGTATAACTTGCGGTAACAAAGTTATAACGCGTTATATAATCTTGCGCGTCAATATAATCCTATGTAATCTAATATGTAATCTGTACACATATTTAGGAACATAGTCAAGGTCTAAATACTATTTAATTTTAACCACTCTTGACTGTATTCTGTTTTGTTTGCCAATAATTATAAATACGTAATATAATATACCTATATTAATATCATTGGTGTAGGTTATAAAATATGTTCTTGTTTTAATTATCTTTTTATTTGACTTCTTAAATGTCTTAAACTAGAGTAGAGTCTTCTGTAGAGATAAATAAAATTGAAGTGTCTGTTTGTAATTCCAAATTAATAGCTTTTCACTAAATGCAAATGAAAGTATACACAGTACTTACATAAAAAAACATTCATTAATATATTACTGTCTGTCTGTTTGTTCTGGCTAATCTCTGAAACGGATGGACTGATTTTAACTAGACTTTCACTAGCTAGCTTATAACTTATAGTTAGATAGCTGATGTTATAACATCAGGAGTAACTCAGCTACTTATGATTCAGTAAAAAACTACAAAACTTTGTTTCTATGTCGGTCTGTGTTTGAGCGGATCATTATTAAATTTTGCAAGGTTTTAGATTATATCCCGGGGAAGCGTATAAGATACTTTTCATCATCATCGTCATCATCATCATCATCATCAATCACCTTGCGGGTTAAGCCGCGGGGCGCAGCTAGTTATTTACTATATATATAATTTATTGATTCAGGCGTTACTTTGCGGAAATACATTATAAAAAACCATTTAAAAAAATATTTAGTGACACTTCCGCTGAAAAAAACAATGATTTTGGGCTATTTGGGGGTGTGCACCACCCTCCCTCCCGCACAAACTAGGAAGAATACAGAATAAAACACACAAGAAAACCCATATAAACAAAAACGATTCGGCACGTGTTTCGCCTCTACACAAGGCATCCTCAGGAGATGTTGACTCGTCGAGCGCTAGACCGCGGTCTAGGCCAAAATCATTGTTTTTTTCAGCGGAAGTGTCACTAAATATTATTTAATATCGTTTTTTACTATATATATTGTTGCAATCTAAGTTGTATTTGTAATAAAATAGAAACTGTCATAATGCTAAGCACTTATTTCTACAGTCACTCGTTGCATTCTGGTAATTGCATTCATCATCATCATCATCATCTCAGCCATAGGACGTCCACTGCTGAACATATGCCTCCCCCATGATTTTCCAAAAGGACCGGTTGGAAGCGGCCTGCATCCAACGTCGTCCTGCGACCTTCCTCAGGTCGTCTGTCCACCGTGTCGGTGGACGACCTACGCTGCGCTTGCCGGTATGTGGTCTCCACTCCAGAACCTTTCGGCCCCATCGGCCATCTGTTCTGCGTGCTATGTGCCCTGCCCACTGCCACTTCAACTGGCTAATCTTCTGAGTAATTGCATTATTATCGTTCTAATTATTTACAGATTGGAACCATCGGTGGGAACCTCTACTTGAAACATTTTAACAACGAGTTTCAGTCCGACTTGTTCTTGCTATTCGAAACTGTTGGAGCTATGATGACTGTTGGTAAGACAAGCAGTACTTCAATCATTTTAAATTGAAATTATATCTGGATGACCTATTTGAGACCACCAGTAAAATGTTCGATATCACATGAATTGGACTGTATCAGATCCTCCCACGTAATTTTGAAAAAGCGACTGAGGAATAAGATGGCAATAAGCTCGCCTCAATTACATGTTACTTTTTAGAACATAGCTGGAGTAGATTGAGCGTTGAAGTAGAGTTTAAAATAATTTGGGACCTGTAAGTAAAAGAATGAAGGTGTAATGGACGTGCTCTGATCTTTACTTAAATAGTCAATAAGGTTCCGATACCGCAGTTGGTAGACAGCTTGCCTTCCCGGCGCGGGGTCCCAGGTTCGATATGGCAGCGTTAAGTATTTGTGTAATGAGCAAATATGTTTGTTGTCGAGTCTTGGATGTGGTGGTGTGTTTTGTAAAGGTCCATGTCTTCCACCAAGCATGGGATCTATATAGTGCAGGGTATGAATGTGAAAACCTTAATATACTTGCAATACTTAAATCCCTATTATTGTAAAATATAAAAGTTACAAACAAAAGCATTACAAATAAAACACTCTTTTGTATCGATATAGACGCCGAATAGCCGACAATTGGTAAGGTATACAATACCTTACCATAAAAGCTACAAATAAAGTAGGTAATATTGTTACCTTGATAACACATATCCTGACTAAAGAAATTCAGATATCAATTTCCAAAAGTCCACTTACTCTCATAATAACTAACTTTATCAGTCTCGTTTTTTTTTCTAATTTTTCATTTTACTTCTGTACTTGTGATGTAAAAGAGGTTTTTAGAAACTAGATTTAAACCAATTAATCCGAGTCTACTTTTCCTCCTAAATAATAACTTAATTCAGAAGCACAATTCAAGTAGAGTTCTATATTTCTACTGTTCATTTCTCGCACACATAAATATGCATATGAAAAATCATATTAATGCCTTGACTACTAACGCCAACTTGCGAACGTTTTGCTTTATTTTCAGCTGAAGCCAATAAAAACCCACAAATACTAAAGCTGCCAGACTTTTTAAACATAAATATGAAAGGAAAAATCATTGTCAATATTTTGTTGCCACCTCTGTCAAAATGTTGCTCCGTCAAAACTTATAAGGTCAGTAAATATAGTTTACATCTCTCATATTCGGTAAGTAGGTCCTTATTACCCCCAAATGGGGCTTGTAGGTGACCAATTAGCGCTCTAGGGTAATAATGTAAGCTAGAAAAGCCCTAGGGTGGTAATTAAAAAAATTACTTCACTCTTTCAAAAAGTTCGCGTACATCTAACCATCATACTGGCAATAGACATCATGCATTCAGCCCAATGACAAAAAAGGTCGCTTCGCTATTCAGCCTTGTCTTCGTATGAGTATAATAGTCATAAATTTTATTTTTGTAATGCCGGTTTTTTTCTACTTACCTCACAATCGAGATGTAAAGCAGAGTAGTTAGCTCGGGTATAAGCATCAATTGCACCCTCGAACTATAGGGCTGCAATTGATGCCTTACAGCCCTTGGCCACTAATCTACTAATCAGTCATCAACGTCATATTCGACGTTTTAGATAGTTTTACTATAGCCACTAGAAGTAGAACTATCTAAAACGTGGAATAAATACTTGAGAAATAAGCTGCCACACGCAGTCTCGCGCCTCAACCCTTTTTTGTGCTTAGACGATTTTATAATTTTTTGAAACCATTAAGCTAGATTAAAAATTAAGTAAGCCTAAACATAAAGTTTAAGGGCATATTCTGACATCCGGCTGTGCTTTTGGGAATACTATATCAGATGCCTCCAGCTGGACCATTTCTGTAATGATCTAAACATAAGAAGAGATAAATATTACAATACGTTTTTGTGTGTCACACACACAAATGTAATGTATGATGGTATGTAAGAAATATCATATCGACAAGTATCGATTCCAGCTGGCAAGCTAACCAGTTTTAGGTTCACCATAAAGCTAATATTGTTATACTGTAATTTATGTAATGTATGAGTTACGATTAACAATTACTTCTATATCTGTAATGGGCGCCTAAATACACTAATTACATCTTTTAATACCTTTTCTCCAAATATCTTCTGTTATTTCAGATAATGCCTCGCGCACAAAACGCCCACGCAGTTGTAAATGCCGGCTTCCTCTTTAAGTTCCGTCAAAATTCGCAACTCCTTGACAAAGCTACAATCGTCTACGGAAGCATATCACCTACGTTTATTCACGCAAAGAATACTGAAGCAGTATTGGCTGGAAAGGATCCATATACAGAGGAAACACTTAAGTTAGCTCTCGAGAGCTTAGCGAATGAGATCGTGCCGGTTGAAGCCCCACCAGAGCCCTCTGCCCATTACAGGAAGATGCTAGCAATTGCCTTGTACTATAAGGTACGTACTGGTACATATTCAAACGTATAGGTATATATTGCATCATTTGAACAAAGCGATTTCATGAGCACAATCAGCACATTATGTTACCTACTGCTGAAATAAAGGTATTCCTCTAAACAAACATTTGAAAATATAATGTATGTTCGTAATAATTTACCAAAATTTAAGTTAAATAGTGATCACCACCCTTTTAATACTAGGAATACAAAAAGGCTAGCTGTACCTAGTATTAGACTTGCGAAGACTAATAAGTCATTCCTAGGAAATGTTGTGCGTTTTTACAATAAAATCCCAAAAAACATAACTGAGCTCACAGAGGTAAAATTCAAGTTGACTGTAAAAAACGTTTTAATATAAAAAGCATATTATAATGTCCGATATTATATAGAAGACAAAGATGCTTGGAATACTCCACTTCTGATGACTTCCTTCCTTCCATGACAGCTTGCTGTCATTCTGCCACCCATAAAAAGTAATATTAGGCTGAGCGCACATTGGAGTCACGACAGTTTTTAGACACACTTTCCTCACATAGACAAGTCTGTCTTAAAACTAAAACAAAATTGTTATGCCTGTGACACGTCGTACATCTAAAACGAAACTGTTTTGACGATGAGACAATTTTGTCTATGAGACGTTTTGTTTGAAGTGTGCGCGTCTTCATAATTTTGTAAAGCAATAGTCTGTCTTAAAACTATCGTGACTCAAGTCTGCGCTTAGCCTTAGTAGTAACAAGTTAAGTTAGAAACATTGTAAACATCTATATAAAAAGAATGGCCCCAAGTTTCTTGCAGCTTCTTCTCGGTAGGCTCTATATATTTTGGAACGCGGCGGTAAGGTCTTTAAAGTACAGTATTAATGAAAAATTTACGTAATAAGTGCGTTTTTGATGCCTAAATTGAATAAATGATTTTGACCTTGACTTTGACAAAGGTGTATGGCCCATAATTCACAGGACAACTCAGGGTTGGTCGATATGCTAGTGAACAGCCTTGGTGTCAGTTTTCAGACAACGCAAAGTTCTCTAAAATAGTCTAATGACTATTGTCATGTCGATTCAAATAAATGCAGCTAAATTTATTCATAATAATACACTTTCTTTCAGGCAATTTTAAGCCTCTGTCCCGAGAATAAAATAAATCCAAAATATAAATCGGGAGGTGAAGCCATGAAAAGACAGACATCAAAAGGTTTGCAATCTTTTGAAACTGACAAAGATGTGTGGCCTTTGAATCAACCAATACCAAAATTGGAAGCCTTGGTTCAGTGTAGTGGTGAAGCTACATTTGCAAATGATCATCCAGCCCAGCCGACTGAAGTTTTTGCGGCTTACGTCACCGCTGATGCTGTACCCGGCAGTTTAATAGAAGGATTCGATACATCTGAAGCAATGGTTAGTAAACATGCTCTAGACTCAATCATCGCACATCTGCCTAAAATACGTAAAGGTGTCAATGTTTTTAAGAAATGGTCGGTATTATCGATGCCTAATTGATAAAATACATTATAACTTAGACCAGAGTTATCGATTTTTGCCTCAGAAAAAAAAAATTGCACTAACGTACGGGTAATTATGTTAAAAGTATTCTGAAAGTATTCCAAATTATTATCCCACAAGGATGTAGAAAAGCCAACTAAGGGATGTGATGGCCTACTATTGTATGGACAAGCAAAGTAGTAAAATTGAGTGCCTATAAACTTCCATTAGCTTTATAGTTGTATTTTATACAGATGTGATAATTGTCATTTTTTAGATGATTATGTCCTTTTAAATGATTGTATATGGTGAATAGGTATGAATTGGTGTTTGTAAAACCAAAAAAGTAATGAAAGTAATGGTGAATTAATTTAAAACATGTTACAGTAAAGCACTTCTCATTTAAGAAAATATGCAAACTGTTTTGAAATTTACTAAATACTTTATTGGTCTGTGTCAATTGAATATCAAGTACGGTTTAACTTACCGGAGGAACGTTGAATCAATATTATATGCCTTTAATTCATAAAAAATGTTATCAGTATTTTTTAATTTTCAGAAAATACCAGGAGTCGTAGCATTCTACTCAGCCAAAGATATTCCAGGCCGTAATGATTTCACACCAGATAATATTCCTTTTATAACAGGTCATGAAGAAATCTTGTGTGAGAAAGAAGTCAAGTTCTACGGACAACCTGCTGCAATTATAGTAGCTGAAGCAGAAAAGACAGCTAACAAAGTTGCGAAATTAGTTAAAGTCAAATATAGTCTGTTAAGCCGTAATAAGCCATTGATTAGTATAGAAGATGTTTTAAATTCACCATATAAAAATAAAAGAGTAAGAAACGACGCTACTATAGAACCAACAGATGCTGGAAATGACGTTAAAACAGTGTTATATGGAAACATGAAGATAGAGTCTCAGTATCATTATACAATGGAAACACAAACATGTGTGGTTAAACCATCAGAAGATGGAATGGAAGTGTACTCATCAACGCAGTGGCTTGATTTGACTAATGTCGCAATATCACGTTGTATAAAAATGCCTGTAAATAGGTGAGATCAAATTGAATTTTAATTGAGTATAAGTTGTTTGTGGCCTATTTGATACAATCATTTCAAATGCGAAATATTTGAGCTTGCATAACACTTTTAGACTCCGTTTGTTTCGATTAAAATGATAAAACACTCTTAAATTACATATAAATGATTAGGTATGCTCCACAGAGCATTCAACTAGTGGAGATCCCAAATACGGTTTTTATAGAAATACAACTCACTAATGCTGGCTCAGGGCAAAAAAGTAGCATGCCTCTATTTAGCCGACACAATGATCTGTATCGAAATACTATTTCAACTATACTCATACATGTTTATGGTATAGTAGTACTAGTACTACACATAGTTCTATAAACCCCACTCAGAGAGCAATATAATGATACAAGTATTATAAATGCAAAGGTGTAATCTGTTTGGAATGATGTACGAATGCATGTTACTCTTTCATGAATAAGCTACTCAGATTAGATACATGGTACATTAATTATATATGTATTCGTTGAAGAACATGGGGAAAATATCCAAATGGAAGTTGTAGGCTCACGAGTTTAGCTCTAGTTAGACAAGGAAGAGAAAAAACAAGACTACGAGTATGTACAGTTTACATTAGCAGTACGAACAGCAAGAAATAAAAACTTTAAAAAAGGTCATATTTGATTTCTTCAACAGTATTCGTTGTCATGTCATGATTTGTGTTTTGATAATATCTTGTATCCGTACGTAACTAGTCAACTGACTGAAACACTCGCACGATATCAGAGCACCGTACGGCTAATGTATGACAAGTGAGAGGTAGCGGTATGTTTAATCACTTAAATTTGTGGTTTACACATAAAGTAGTATTTTATTTCATTTTGTAGTATAAACGTGATAGTAAGACGTGTTGGCGGAGGCTACGGTGGGAAGATCTCTCGTTCAGTGCAAATAGCATGCTCAGCAGCTCTTGTGTCACATCTACTGGGAAGAACTTGCAGATTTATACTACCACTGCAGACAAACATGAAAGCAATTGGAAAGCGAATGGCCACCAGTTGCCAGTTTGAGGTAAGTTATTTTAAATATCAAAATTATGTTTTCTTCTTTTATAACATTTATTTGTGTTTATGCAAAAACGAGGATCGGTGTCAATAACTTCTTAATTTATTATCATAGGTTGGTGTCGATAAAGAAGGAGTAATACAATACCTAAAGAATGATGTCTACCAAAACGCAGGACATTCCTACAATGAATCAATGACTCCTCTTACAATACAAGGTTTTTACAATAGCTACGAGCACAGCAGATGGAAAATAAAAACGAATAGCGTAGCCACTGATCTTCCATCAAATACTTGGTGCAGAGCCCCATGTAAGCAATACCATACAATTTGTTTTAGACAATATAATATTTTCTGTAATTTTTTCTAACCACTAGTATAACTAGTAGTTCTGCGAACAGTAGACCCTGCGAGCAAAGTCTTATTAGCTGAAATTTTTCGCAATAATTCACATCTTATTATCTCGGCAACCACTTGACCGATTATGCTCATATTCAAAATTTCTCTTTAAAGTCAGGTGCCAAATGCGTACTTACAACGTCAAAATCTTTTGGTAAATAGCAGCAAACTTCCCTCTTTTCAAGTTTCGTCAAGATTGGTTGGAAAATGCGACCTGTACTGGAAGACCAACGAACACCCTAATAAATATAAGGACAGATCAAAGTCAATTTAGCTAGTTAAAGTAGAGACGCTTCGCTCGCTCGGTCAATTACTGATGCTTTCTGAGTAGGTACTGTTTAGAAGGCCGTTATAACTGGCAGGTTATTAAATAACTTTAAACTTTTAGTCTCTACCGAGGGTGTAGCAATGATTGAATATATCATGGAAAAAATAGCTTACTGCACAGGCCAAGATCCTCTTGACATAAGGTTAAGAAACATGAGTAAATTAGATAATCCAATCCCTGAAATGATTGATCAGCTAATAAAAGATGCTGATTATAATGCTCGAAAAGAAGCCGTGCACAGTTTTAATGAAAACAATCGCTGGAGAAAACGAGCGATAAAATTAGTACCATTATCGATTGACATTTTCTACACAGGAAATTTTAATGCAATAATATCAATTTATCACGGAGATGGAACAGTTGTCATTACACATGGTGGCATTGAAATGGGTCAAGGTATTAATACAAAAGCTGCTCAAGTTTGCGCGTTTATACTTGGTGTACCTTTAGAAAAAGTCAGCGTTAAGCCAAGCTCCAGTTTTACATCACCAAATGCTATCGTCACTGGTGGGAGTGTAGGCAGTGAGTCTGTAGCCTTTGCGGTAGTAAAAGCTTGTGAGATTTTAAATAAAAGATTGGAACCATTCAAGAAATTAAAATCTAAATGGGAGGAGGTAATAGCTGAAGCATATCAGGCTGACATAGACTTGCAAGCTTCATATATGTTTTCTCCGAAAAATGATGGCGCCAAGACTTATTACGTGTATGCTGTTGGTATGATCGAGGTCGAAGTAGATATTCTGACAGGAAATCATGACGTGCTGAGGGTTGATATTTTGGAAGATACCGGAAGGAGTCTCAGTCCTGAAATTGATGTCGCACAAGTAAGTTAATATTTAAAATAAATTATATAAACATAAACTGGTTTTGCTTTGTAATCCATTTAACATTCTAGTTTCAGGAAAAGTAAAATATTTAAGAGCAGAGTAATTATTCTACTACAAGTCGAAAAATCAAGCATTATGAATTAATTATACAGGTAAATTTCTAGCCCATATCAGCCTAGTAATATCTTTTCAGATCGAAGGAGCTTTCATAATGGGGCTTGGCTACTGGACATCAGAAAAGCTTGTTTTTGATCCTGCCACCGGGAAACTTCTTACTGATCGAACTTGGACTTACAAGATCCCAGGCATGAAGGATATACCTGCAGATATGAGGATCTACTTTCGGAGGGGAGCGAGAAATGAATTTGGAGTTTTGCAGTCAAAAGGTAAAATGAATGCAAATATGCATAATATAAATAATAATGAATATAAATATAATTAATATTAAAAAAAACATTATGTATTGAAGGAACCGGTTGCCACCATCACAGCATATAATAAATTGTGTTGCGTAGTAACAGTTATGACTATGTTTTTGATGGATTTATATAAATTGGCTATGGCAATGATTATCACAAATATATTATACCATACTACTTTTCATCTCGTAAAGCTAAAAAAAAAATTATGCATTTGCTGGATACAAATATTTGAGCAGTGTCTTTTTATTTATTTTACAATGACGAAATTATTAAGTTCAAAATTTTCACATACTTGCCTTAAAATTAGGGGCTAAGCTATGTTATTAAAGCTAAACAGTTTGATAATATATACAATATGTACATTTTAGTATCTAATAGGAATGCGTCGGAATCTTATTTGCTAATTTTTCGTCTCAATCGTTTATTTTCTTTTGATAATTCCTGAACTGTATAAGTGTTATATATTTTTCTAATACTCGTAGTTCTTTAAAAGAAATATTGTTTAATTCCCTACACAATAGGATTTGCTTTGGGTCTTACGTTTCAAGGGAAGTGCATTACCGTGGTTTATAGCTGCATAATTGGATTTTTTGAATTGAAAACTTAGTTCTATCATTTGAGTAGCTAAGATAAATTCAATGCTATCAAAGATTATATAACGTTAGTAAATTCATTGTTTGAATTATACTACTTTTTACTGTTATCTTTTTTCTGTAATAGCTACTGGAGAGCCATCATTATGTCTTGCGACAGTGTTCACTCACGCGGTGCGGGAAGCAGTACGTGCTGCGCGTTTAGATGCTGGCTACGACGATAGTTGGGTCGATATAGGTAAGATACTCGTTTATTGGTAAACTATTACAGATAGGTCACTAGACTCACGGTTTTCGTACATATCAGATGCTCATCTTCAGGGCGAGTGCACTGCGGTGTCTGCAGACTCCTGGCGGACATTGTGCCAAACAAACGAGAATTTTAATGATGTTGCATCTACATTATTGCACCTCCTGTTGCGTTTCTTACTGTTATTAAGTTATGGTTTAGTTACTATCTTTAGTAGTTTTTAGACGAGACGAGCAAGTCGCTGGCTTGATGTTAAACGTCACGCGTGCCCATAATAGTTCTTAGAAATATCGGTCTTCAACGAATCACAACACAATGCTTTACAGTTGAATTTTAGAATTAGAATTAGAATTGAATTATAATTAGAATTGGAATTAGAATTGGGTTAGAATTAGAATAACTGGTAAATGTGCGGTACTTCCCCAGACGGACCTTGCAAAAGTCTTGCAAAAGGCTATTATATCAATCCAAAGCTTAGGCCAGTGATGCTGTGATCGAATACGATAACAAATCAGAATTAGGCCGGTATTCCAGAAAGAATCCTAATTGTGGATCTCGACTTGCCGTACAAAATTTACTCAGTCTGTACTCAACATCAGCATTCATCTTTGAGCGTATTTGTGGAATAAGCCGCTTGGAGTTTCGGCGGGCTCTCAAAGATAGCTCCTAAAACACACCGGAGTCACACTTGTGATAGGGTGTGACTCTACACTATATTATCATTGAAATTGCTAGGTGAATAAAGATTCAATAATACTAACCATAGAGTGGCTCTGAAACTGTCACAGGCTGGTGTGGTGCTTACCATCAGGAACACCCTTTTCTCGTTACATGACAGTATAAAAATAGATACACAGAGACAGAAAGACATGGTTAAAACTAGTCACTTACTTATACACAGAATGTTAAAAGAAGATTCTAAAATAATATAATAACCTCAATTTGTTTACTGAAGAGCGTTCTATTTGCAACATGTAAATCCATTATATTGGTATATTTAACTTGCTTCTACGAGTACCAATGTTATTTTTGTGGAAATCTTGATTAAGTACCTCAAATTTGTCAACAAACCAACCAAAGTTTTACTGTGATAAAGGACTTGTAAATCCTACATATTAAAACCTTCAGGATCTGATTATTTCTACTGACTTTCAAAAAGGAGGAGGTACTCAATTCGACTGTTTTTTTATGTTTGTTACTCATACATACCTCATAACTTTCAATAGGGTGAACCGATTCTCAAAATTTGTTTTTGATTGAAAGCTTGTGCTTCCCGTGTGGTCCCATTTACATTTTATCAAATTCGGTCCAGTAGTTTTAGAGTTGCACTCCAATAACTGAATAGAATGGAAGTCGGTATAAAATTTTCATTCATTTCAAATTGTACTTGTTATTTTTTGTAATGTATTACCTGCCGTATAATCTTTAAATACTTTGTTACATTCATTATTATTTTTACGGTAACCTTAATCAGGTAACATTTGTGAAAGAACGACTTTTTTAACCGACTTCCAAAAAGGAGGCGGTTATATGCGTGTGTATATATATGTATATATATTTTTTTATGTGTATGTTAATCGATTTATCTCCCATTTGTGGACCGATACTTAAAATTATTTTCTTGTTCGGTGGAATATACTTTCGAGGTGATCCTATATAAATCTCATCAAATTCGGCCGAGCAGTTTTTGAGTTACACTTCAAAAACCGAAAATGGTTACGTCTATCGTGATGATATCATCATTGACAGTGAATGACAATCGATTCCGTAAGTACCAAGAGTCACTAAAAATATTTACAAAAATTACCAAATTATTATTTTTATATTCTAAAAAATTCAATACCTATTATAAGGCTCACTGCTGTTTCTCATTCCATTGTTTACCTTGTTATAACTAGCAGTAATGCATTTGGTAACTGTAAGCCATCGAGGCCGATTACTAAAAATGTATCCACCACGAGTTTATGTTTCTATTTATTTTTTGACTGACTAGTTGCACAGTTGGTAGGGTTAGTAGCAACCCTCTTCATTTGACCCCCTGGTACCGGTTTTGATCTCCGGACAGTTCAAACATTTTTTGTGCATAAACATGTCTATTTCACCTATGTCTAGGTGTGTATACCAGTCATCAGGTAACCATAGTAGAGGCTCTACCTAGTTTGGGATATGAAGACCTTGTGTGTATGTTGTCTCATATTATCATTATTTTTCAACCTTCCTCATAGGGATTGTACGAAAACGCGGGCTCGAGTTCCGTAGAAGGTCCGAGTAACGTAGATGCGATTTATCTCTATAACTGGAAAAATTGTTTCCGCTAAGAGAGAGAGAGTAAAGTCTTCAAAATTCAATAACAATAATATTTGATTAGTTTCAAAAAGATGCCATCCTACGAAGAATGTAGATTAGAACGAATGCTAGATAGCTTCATAAAAGCTGTTCTGTATTACTATCAGTCAAAACGTTTAGTAATTTAACATGCAAACTCTTTTGGTTCCTATGACAAAGGAAGCAAATATATATAAGTAGAACGTCTTCCATACTAGCGTTGATTCAGGCAGGTTTGGTGCGAGATGCGTGTAGGAATTTCAAAATCGCCACAAAACAAGTGCACGGCGCAACGTTTTGTTGGCATACCTATTTAACAGAAAATAACGTCATTTAAAAACTGTTAACCCCGACGCTGTCTAAGTACTTTCTTTGCCTGTGGCTTCACATAATTCTCGTTTTTGGTTTCGGCTTGTAATTCTTTGTTTTCTAAATAACTTTATTTACTTTTCAGAAAATCCTTGCACGGTTGAAAATATCTTCACGGCCGTTGGAAACAAGATTGAGCATTTTAAGTTAAAATAATTAAGATTATACTTTGTTAGTGTTATCGAGTAAAACTTACTAATTAAAACATACATACTAACATATAAACATAAATAGTATTAGAAGTATTCAAATTATCAACGGGATAATTACCATGTATATTTTCTGTGAGTTTCCGATAGTTCGGCACTGTTGCAAGCGCCATGATCACGGATGAACTGATATACATGGTAATTATCCACTCAATATACATGGTAATTATCCCGTTGATAATTTGAATACTTCTAATGTTTGTTACCATGATAGTTTAAATACTTATATATAATAGTAGATACTAGAGTTTAGCAAGTAAGTAAATGTGAGATTAAATTAAAATTCTCTATGAAACAGCCCGGCTGCACTCGATTGAATACAGTGTCGGGTCGACGCTGTCGTTTGGACATTTACAGCAAAACCAGTTGGTACTTCTCAACTTCGGTGCTATAGCACTGATGAAATTACATATATGTAATATGTATACACAATAGTTGTAGTAGATATATTATTGGTATTCCTTAATTCAATAAAACTTATATTGTCATTGAAATTGTTATTCATTATCCAAAAATATATAATACACTTGCTTATCTCTAATTAATATAATATACCTATCACAAGGTTAGCTACGGATATGCTCAAGAAAAAAGGGCGAAACAAGAACATTAAAAATGCTAAAGATATGCGACTTGACATGAGTTAGGGCAATTAGTGTTGTAGTCCCATATTAATTTACGGTGCTGTGACGTGGACGCTAAGAGAGAGACTGAAAAAAGAAAGTTGACGCTCTGGAAATGTAGTACTGGATGAAAATGATTGGCATATCAAGGACTCAATTTCCAGCCAACATTTCTATACTAAATGAGTTCAACTTCAAGCAACGCCTATCTTCTGTCGTACACGGACGCAATCTCAGTTTCTTCGGACATGTTTCGCAGCAAGGAGGCGAGTCTGTGGAACGCCCTGTAGTACAAGGAAAAGTGAATGGTACAAGAGCTCGCGGTAGATCACCCATGCACTGAACGGACGGACCAAGTAAAAGCTGCTCTGGATGGTCCACTTCACGAGTGTACTAGGAAGACAGTGGTACGAGAGTAATGGCGAAGGATTGTGAGTTGTGCCACCACTCATGATGTGACGACCACGACCACTCTGTCAAGAGTGTACCGACTAAGAAGAACCATAAGTACCTAATAGTTTATTAGGCTCCAGTTCAAGTCAACGAGCTATGGAGAGGGCTATGCTCGGGGTTTATCTACGTGATCGAATCAGAAATGAGGAGATCCGTAAAAGAGACGAAAGTCACCGAAGTAGCCCAGAAGATTAGCCAGTTAAAGTGGCAGTGGCAAGGCACGCAGAACAGATGGCCGATGGGGCCGAAAGGTTCTGGAGTGGAGACCACGGACCGGCAAGCGCAGCGTAGGTCGTCCACCGACATGGTGGACAGACGACCTGATGAAGGTCGCAGGACGACGCAGGCCGCTTCCAACCGGTCCTTTTGGAAAATCATGGGGGATGCCTATGTTCAGCAGTGAACGTCCTACGGCTGAGATGATGATGATGATGAGGCTCCAGTCCTGGGTTGTGGAAGCGTTTGAAAGACACTAGTATTGATTAGAATTCATTTAAAATAAATGTGCAATGAACATTACCTAGTATAAGAATACTAGGACTCCCTGTATCATAAGGACTAGTAGCACCTTAAGTAGCTCCTAACTTAGACATTATAAGTCCACACTCATCATCATTATCTCAGCCGTCGGATCTCGACAGCTGAATATATGCCTCTCCAATTAGGTAATCCTTACTAACCTCCCCCAGTCCACATTCATATTATAAATTCGAAAGTTGTTTGTATGTTTTTCGGTACGGTAGGTACTTACTTTACTAATATGAATAAATACATGCAACCAATACACAATTTTGGTATATATTTTACCGTCACAGAGGGCAGAAAGTACTAATCTAATCTTCATAGTAATTTTTTCATTACGTGTGTGAATTCACGGGGCACAGCTAGCATTTAATTTATGCATGTAACAACAATTTACAACGCTGTGGCAGAGGACGCTTTATCAAAGGTAATATTATCTATTTTATCTGAGGACTCAATTCATTCGTGCAAAATAGTTGCATACTAACAGTACAAGACGTTGCCTGATTTAGGACTTACTCAAGTATGAATTTTTAGATTGACCATTTACTAGAATGTATCAATGAAGAAATAAATATGATGCTGATGGAAGTCAGTATTAACTTGTAGATTTATTAATTTTACAAAGTGTTGTAGTACTTATTATGTAGAATACGTCATTAATGTTTTAATTCATTAAGTCTTCACATATGATTTTTTTAAAGTAGCTATAAAATAAGTAAATATATACAGTAAGAGTCATTAAATGAACTTAGGTGCAGATCAGTCATTTTAATAATACCAGTCATTAGTATATACGATTTTTAATGAGGCTGATATGTATATATAATATATATATATATATATACATATCAGCTATAAACTATATTAATATGGCATTATATTTTAACCTTATGTATACATATTGATGTAACTTATCATTTTACTCGTATGTCCGGCGGAGGGCATTGGTATGCCATACCACAGGTCTCACCTAGTTTGGGTATCAATGTATTCCTCTCTGTATAAAAAGTGTGTTAATTTTATAAGTTTTAAGGATAGTTTGTGTTTAGTTAATGTTTGTTGTTATAGTAAATAAATCAAAATCAAAAATCAATAAATATTGTATGTGTGTCTCAAAGGAATTTTCTGAGATATTTAACATTTTGGAAACGAATGTTACAAAATTCAATGAATTTTATCGTGAAACAGAAACAAAGTTTATCGATCCATCTATCTATTGAACCCGTTGACTCGCGATTCGCCATATTTGGCCAATAATTCAATAGATTTCACAGAAATCCACCTACTTTTTCAGGAACTGCATCGTGTGTGGTTAAACAGTCACATAATCACATTAATATTAAAAATGTGAAAGTATTCAATAATTTAGCAATATAATACTAATTTATAGGCAGTCGACTTATGTGTAGGGATTATGACGTGTTCACTGGACATAAACGGTGGGTGGAACTGCATAGTGGCTGGTCAATGTGGATTGAGATTCAATGATTTAACTATATGCGGTAAATCTTAACATCATTACCTATATTTTATGAATTTCTACCGACGTCTAAAGGAAAATCCTTCAGCCAAAACCTATGCGCGGTGTTGATCCGACAATTCACACAAGTACCTTGATTTGAGTGTTTTTTTGAATACCACCAAGTGACGAACAGTCATGCACTTCATAAGAAATACCACTTGCCCATAACAGTTGAGCCTAACTGAGCTTAGAACTGTTTTGGAACTATACTGCTATTCCTCGTCCAGAAACATCGGATTTTGAGTATTTTTAATATCCAGTAAGGTCTCATTTTATGCTGCGCAACCTATTGCTTCGTGGCAGAATATCAGGCACTGTGGTGGTACCAACCAAGAAGGCCTTGCACAAGAAATATCATATATATCATGTAATAAGTCAGATTAAGCCTTGCAAAGGCAAAATGCAAAAATTCATGAATAAAGTCGCATGTCATCGTAAGGTTCGCATCCCGACGACGACAGCGAGAAATTTCATTAACTCCGTGAGGGATGTGTATACTGTGAACTATGAATATGTACACGAAACGTGCTATTTTTTATATTGCTACTCAACACTAAATAAGGGCCACTAGCTTATTTATATTTAAGTGCACTTTCGTAAACTGAAACTAACTGATAAGTAGCATTATATTGATATTACGATCTCTTTGGTTTCTGATCTCGTTGATGCTGGTGTTCGTGTTCCTAATTGAAAAATACTGGCCTTAATTTTAAGAAAAAATTATGTGGATGTTATTCTAATGTTTTGCTTCGATTGTCTTCTTAACTTGTATCGCTTGTTTAAGGAGAAAGGTTTTTCTTTTTGTATTTTAATTGATTATTTATCATCTTGCGTTAATTATGTTACCAGTATAGCTACGGAGGCATATGAACACGATTACTTCAACCATAGCTATTACAATGATTCAAGAAGGTTTACAGCGTTATATGGGTATTACAGTTGAGTTTTTTTCGCAAAGCTATCCAAAATGCATGGAGCCGCTTCCAATAGACCTCCAGTGTTGCCAAGACCTGGTTAAGGTAGAGTTCGTATAACAACGGCGCACGAGGATAGGTACGTCCAGTTGAGTGGTCGACGGGATCGTATAGTATCAGCCCGTAAGTTACAACACCACCTACGGCTGACAACCGGTACCAGTGTCAGTGATCAAACTATCAAACTCAAACTCATTTTATTCAATATAGGTCTACGGGGGCACTTACAAATTGTCATTATACATTTAATTTTTCTTAAATCTACAACCGGATCGGAACGCGACCACGACTGAGAAGATCCGGCAAGAAACTCAGCGGGCTTGTCTTTTTACATTTTTGTATTGCCAATTTCTTAAATGGTATAACAAATGTTCGCTTATTTTAAGCTCCAGTGTGTTGCCTTACAAAGAGAACATAATATCACTAGGGCAAGACACGCTACACTTTGACATCTTAATACACGAGTAGGTAGATCCTGGAGTGATCAGTCCCAAGCTGTTTTATCCTCCAAGTAATCCGAAATTTTGTAATAACTTTTTTGACAGAGTTTAGTTTTAATAGTAATTTTAAACTTATTAATAGGCAACTTTCGGATAACATTGAGAAATTTTTTAAGAAGCGTATAAATTGTCCCATAAAGTAATGACTTATTCTGTGGATACGCGTTACATGTACGGATAGCTTGTGCTTATTTCGCGTGTTGATGGAATGAGCATCACTCCTTTTATCAAAACTGCTAATGTTTTTCTTTACATACATTAGATTTTCATAGATAAACTGAGAGACAACAGTAGAATATTTATGTCTTTAAACTTCTGTCTAAGGGAAACTCTGAAAGCTCAACTTTAGATGGCTCGAATAGCCCCTTTTGGCAGTATAAAAATAGAATTAAGATCTGCAGAACATCCCCAGAGCAGTATGCCATAAGTCATAACGCTATGGAAATAACTAAAATTAACTATTCTAGCTGTGTCTACATCAGGTTAATAGTCTAATTTTTTTAACAGCATAAACCGCTGAACTGAGTCTGTAATTGCACGAAGACCAGCAAATGTTAAGACGACGAGTTTTTTCGGATTCCTCTGACCAGGATTCAACGTGCAAACCGTTTAAGACCGTCAGTATTTGAACTGGGGGATTAGTTTGAGCAAATTGCTTTTTACAGACGAGTGCAAAGTTTTTTTTTTATAATGATTGGCGTTTTAAAGTGTGGAGATGACACGGCAAGCGGTTTTTGGAGTCCTGCATCCACGAAGTTGACCGTTTCGGTGGTACCGACTTAATAGTTTGGGTGGGATTAGCTTACACGGTAAAACTGAGATCATCATTTTAAACCGGGTACCGTAACTGCAGAATGTTACATCGAGGACACCATCAGGCCTAAAGTGATCCCATTAGTACAGTGAGTGGGTCCTAGATTCATCCTGATGCAAGACCGTGCACACACAACTCGAGCGAGCCAAGCTGTATCAAAATAGTCTCATAATGGCTACCTTTCCATTCCATCCACCATTAAAATGGAATCGAGCATTTGTGGGACCAATTAAAACGAAGGGTTAAAGAAAATGAGCGAGGGGTCTACAACAAATAGCAGCTGAATGACGCTTTAAAGCGTGTCTGGGAGGAGATTAGGAACATACGGGCATTCGGAACGAATCAATTTGAATGTAATATTCATCATTTCGAGAGTCCTTATTGAGAAGATTTGCCAAATTAGACGAGCTAGACGGACTGGTTTACCTTGAGACAGCTGACCAGAAGACGTGAGGAATTTGATTCAGAGCATGTATGCGAAGCTTTAGGAGTGCATTGCTATGAGAAAAAGACATACTCGTTACTTTTTATTCTTCTTTTTAGAAGAAACAAACGTGATAATAACAGTAAGTGTCCTTTTCCGGTGATTTTATTTTGTTCATATTTTCCATTCAAAATGGCAATTAAGTTTTAAAAGAAAACAATTCATGATCATTATTTTTAACAATTGGTAGCCTCATTATGAACAATAACAGTATTTTGTGGTTACATTAGTGAAACAATGTAATGTGTTTACTGTTTTCGTGGTACAGCAACAAATCTGAGTGGCCCTCATTTTGTTTTGATTTATATTAGTCTAGATAGATATATAGATAACACTTTATTGAGACACCACATTTATGACTTAATATTAGACAATAAAATTAAAAAAACAATGCCTAAAAACTAGGTGCAGCAATGGGCGGTCTTAACGCTCAGAGCGATCTCTTCCAGATAACCCACTCGCAGAGGAATAAGTATACAATAAAAGATAGACGGTAACAATACAAAAAAAAAACAGAAACACACTATAAATACATAAATGCTATATTAAATAAACTAAAAAAAATACATAAACAGCATACTTTTATAATATATACTTAATTATACTAATAAAAATTATATATATACATATATATATATAAATATATATGTAAACACTAAAGCATCTTGACAGTATTTTAATAGTCTAGGAAGTGTTTATTACATGTAAACACAAATAAAAATTTAAAAGAAATATAAAAAATAACAATTAAATAAACGATTAGAAATACAAAATCATGAAAGTTAGATAACAATTAGTGAGTAAGAGTTAGAGTGAAAGATATAATTTTATAACCTGATCTTTGAAAGTTTGAAGTGACGTAGCACGCTGTATTTCCAGTGGAAGAGAATTCCACAAACGGACGGCTTTAACAGCAAATGAGGAGTAATAAAAACTGGTTCTGTGTTCAGGCGTTTTTAGCTGAAGATACTCTGATGACCGTAATGATAACATATGAGAAGTGTGCAAGAATTCGAAACGCTCCTTAAGGTAGAGTGGGGAAAAGGGATTGAAGAGAATTGTATAAAGAAGAGACAATATGTGAGCATTCCGACGATAGCGTATGGGAAGCCACTTGAGCTTAGTACGAAATTCTGAAACATGGTCATATTTGCGCAAGCCGAATACGAACCTAATACAAAAATTTTGAAGACGCTCAAGTTTATTTAGCTGATCCTCCGAGATATCAAGATAGCTGACGTCTGCATAATCGAGCACAGGTAGTAAAAGAGATTGTGCGAGCGCTATCTTAGTGGTAGTAGGAAGAAAATTACGTAGTCTACGTAAGGCACCTGCAGATGCAAACATCTTCCGGCTGGTCAGAGTTAGATGAGGACCCCATGTAAAACATTGATCTATAGTTACGCCAAGATTTTTTACCGTTTGACTAAAAGGAATAGTGACCCCGTCGAAAACCACTCGCGGCAATGTGTCCCAGTTAACTCTGCAAATCATTCGGGAACTGCCTACGACTATTACTTGGGTTTTAAGGGGGTTGACTATCAGGCCATAAACTTTACTCCATTGTAATACCTGATGCATGTTTTCATTTACATGATCAACTGCTTCATTCAGTTTAAGTAGTCTAGTTAAGTGTATAAACATGGTTTAGTCAACGTTTTACTAAAGTAAATAAAAACCATTTTCACCAGGGCCTATACGTTGTCCTTCCTATAACTATTAAACTTCTAAACAATTGAAAACAATAACTTAGAAGGCTAAACATAAAACTAAGTGCTTTATCAACCCTCTTTGTGAACGGTCTACTGCACATGTATGTATAAAATTGCTTCTTTTTTTATATAATTAATAAAATTGAAATATGAATTTGAAACATGTACATATTTAAGTCAATGGGTGACACTCGCAATCTTTTGTGTATTTATTGATGTGTTCACATTATCTATATGTCTTTTTTATACAAAAACTATGATAATTAGGAGAGGATGTTTATTTTTATCAATTTATTTACGTTTTGTGTTTAATCAGGGGTGATTACATAGATGTAATTACTATTGTCAAACATTATTTTGCTTTAATCTAGATATTTGTTTGTAACTCGATCACGCTAAAAGGTTGACCAAGGTCACCAATTGAAAACTTGGGACTTTACCTTTTCTCGTGATACAACCAGTTTAACAATACTTTACCGTAGTACTAGTTGGTCGACGGGTAATCTCCATCATGGAGTAACCAATTCAAAATAGTAATAGGGCTAGAGGCAAAAAAAACACAAAAAATAAAAAGAGGCACAAACAATTTGCGGAAAAGTATCCGTATCGCAAACGTCAACGCGTCACGCTTCGGCGAATAAACTACGAGTTATCTGTGTCACATTTGCCCTAGATAAATGACAGTTTGTTCTGTTTCACGTGAACGTTACGTTACACTTACGCAGTTACAGCACGCTAGACCTACAGCCGTGCGATTCTGTAATGATTCGTCGCCGAGCTCGTCAACGAGCTCACCGATGTCAAATATTTTATGAGATATCGCCCTTGTACATTAGGTTGCTTTTCCAACGTTTTTTGTCATACCGTCATTTGTTTCACGGATGTTGTCAAATATGCAACGATGTTTGCTCTTAGAGAATCGCACGGCTGGATCTCGGTATCGTTTATCCCTTGATGACAAAAGACGGACAAACCCCTTTTTTAGACTTTTTTAATAAACTATGGCAAAAGCAGAACAAAAAAAAACATAGCTGGTCCTTCGATACCGTATTATTTTACAAACTATCATATATCCCCTGTGAGCAATAATAGATGAAACTATGTGCGAATATTATTTCAATATTATTCTTTGTTTAGTACCTCCGAAAGGATAACATTCAATTTATATTAAGTTCTCGACGACCTTGCCTTACACAAGAATATAGTAATAGTAAAAAGTGACATTCAGAACACAAATAAAGCATGTTGCTTATACATTTGTCAAAAAACATCTGAAACGAGATCTTTAAGGGTGACACATTGTGTGATAAATTTGGCCCTAGAGTCACATAATATATGCTCGGTGGTTCCAAGCCAATTACGTGAAGTGTCTTCTCAGTGCTGGAGATCATAGTTTGGTAACGTTGATCTGTCCAATCGAGACAATATCTACATCGTCATGATTCTCGCCTGTGAAATGCGCTAAAACTAAATAGAACAATGTTCATCCCATTTTAACAGTTATTTTGATTTGGGTATTTTGGTGTAACTTTCAAATAATATAAATATAAAAGATGTTTGTAACAAATAACCTAAAATTTGTGGACCGATTTCGAAAATTCTGTCACCATTATTACGCTATACATCTTCGAACGGGATTCGAACCCGCATCCTCCGACAATTTGTGTCAGACGCCATGACCACTAAGCCACTGGGGCTTGCCGTCTGATCTTCGAATTTTAAGTCTTTATTTGATTTTAACCGTAATATGGGGACGAAGTAACTTCTATTGAACAGCTTAACAGCATTATCCAACCGGAAGAAGAGTTTTTCAAACACTTAATTTTCGTATTGATGTCGCAACCCTTCATGTTTATTAACATGATTTTTAAAGCACTAACGCTGCAGCGTACCGGAAACTTCGCGAAGTTTTTACTCGAAGAACATCTAATTTCGAGCGATGGGGTATGCTGAAAACCAGCCGTGTGTATACTATGTTTGTGCACAAACACCCTGAGCATATTCCTGTTGTCAAAAATACAAACACAAGAAAGTTCATGGCATTTATATCTTTAATTTTCAAACTATTCTTAATATTATTTAAGTTATTTAAATTATTGTTATTTGATTAAATGTTAGTGTAATGTTTTATTTTTCGGCAATAAACTCATTTTTCATTTTCATTTTCATTCATTTCAAGTCTTCTCGTCAAAAATACCTCAGTGACTGAAGACAAGAGTCTTTGAACAATGAATGAAAAAATTGTATGATATGTAATTATGTGTGCCCTTGTCTCCCACGTATAGAATACAATCCCGAGCTAACTTTTCAATTCCAGAATTACGGGATTGTTGACGCGTAATCCCGGGATCCCGTGCCTTTCCCGGGATTAGACTATGTGGTTTCTAATTGGGCTGAAATTAAAAATTACTTGAGTAATTTCTTAAAAATCGTTATTCACAATATACTTACTCAGTAAGAATATGAAGAAACAAAAAAGTATAGGTACTATATATTATAGATCGCAAGAAATGAAAAAGACAACACAAAAACTATTTAAAATTTCAAAAACATAATCGCAGAAATATCTAATCGTTCAGTGTTTGACTTCTAAGCCTGTTTCTTAGCTTATTGCCAACATAAGCAGCTGCTGAAAACGCTCGCTCAGGTTTTACGCTGGTTGGAGGAAAAGACAATAGATAGGAATTTATCAATTATAAACTATTTCTAAGTGATATCCACGAACTCCTCTATTTTTAACGGGCTCAATTCATGCTAATATATGGTATATTGGCAATTACTATTGCCAATATACCTACAATAATAGGTAGGAACTGATATTCCGTTAATCAATAAAATATAAATAAAGGTAGGTATACAAACTGAATCTGGTCACACTGATGCAAACTAGATTTGTTTAAGGCAATCCCGAAAATCTATTTAAGGGGATCCCGGCATTGTATTATCTACTTCCACGACATATCGAATCATAAAGAATGTTATATTATTGTTATGAATGTGAAACGTATAGTGTCACACAAAATTTCAAGATAAAGCTCCGAATGGCGCAATTATTGTCATCAATAGGCATGGCGCTTACCATCTAGCATATGACTTACTCTCATATCATAGAAGTTAATATATACACTCGTGTGCCTTAATAGCTATTTATGTATACCAAGGTCTGTCATTATCTACTCAACTACGCGGTATACGCTCTGGGTAACCTTTAAGGCGGTAGGTATTGCAATTCTCAAGTGCGTGAGAAACAGTGCACATTGCCAACGGTTCTGGTTCATGAACAATCGATTACGGGCGCAACCTTAATCCTAAGGCTAGAAGCTTATGATCGTATACTGCAGTAATATTTTCCTCATATAAATGCCCTGTCTGGGAGACTCAGTTCTGCTGCATATGCAGTACGTAAAATAAGAGAGCTAACAGATGCTTCTACGGCGCGGTTAGTGTATTTTGCATATTTCCACAGCGTAATGTCATATGGGATATTGCTATGGGGTTCAGCGGCTGATATAGAGACCATATTTATCCTTCAGAAACGTGCTATTAGAGCTATATACGAAATGGGTCCCCGTGAATCTTTGAGAGATTTATTTAATGAAATCATTATATTAACGTTGCCTTCCTTATATGTATTTGAAAATATAATGTATGTTCGTAAAAATTTACTTAAATATAAGTTAAATAGTGATCACCACACTTTTAATACCAGAAATACAAATAGGATAGCTGTACCTAGTTTTAGACTTGCGAAGACTAATAAGTCATTCCTAGGAAATTGTGTGCGTTTTTACAATAAAATCCCAAAGCACATAACTGAGCTCACAGAGGACAAATTCAAGTTGACTGTAAAAAACATTTTAATAAAAAAAGCTTACTATAAAGTTCGACATTAAATAGAAGATAAAGATGCTTGGAATACTCCACTTCTGGCAAGTTGTCTCTCTGCCACCCATAAAATGTAATATTTGTAGTACCTAAGTAGAAACATTGAAAACATCTATATAAAAAGAATGGCCCCAAGTTTCTTGCCGCTTCTTCTCGGTGGGCTCTATATATTTTGGCACGCGGCGGTAGAATCTTTAAAGTACATTATAATGAAAAGTTGACGTTCATAAGTGCGTCTTTGATGCCTAAATTGAATAAATGATTTTGACTTTGACTTTGAAAGATAAAAATTAGAGTTTTAGTATTAGTTAGGTATTAACGCCGGTTACAACCGCGTGGTGATAGGTGATAGATGTTAATGCAGCGTCTCATCTACCTCCATGCCAAATTTCATCAAAACTCGTCCAGCCGTTTGAGCGTGAACAAGTAACAAGTATTCAAGCACAGACACTTTCGCCTTTATAATTTAAGTGTGACTAGCTGCGCTTCGCGGTTACTCCCGCGTGGTGTTGGTGATGATAAAAAGGATCCTATGTATCCAGCGCCTCATCTACCTCCAACAAAATTACTTTAAAACTGTTAGTCGTTTGAGTGTGAAGAAATGACAAACATACAAACACACAAACTTTCGCTTTCTGTGTGATATACGTTCTTACCTTAACGGGAGCTATTACTGTTTTAAATATGAAAATCAATTGTGCAAATAGCACTTCGATTAGGAATTAAACACAATCATCTTTATAATAAAAATATTAACACATCATTTAGAAGAAAAGATTAGTATACATTGAATTTTTATTTCATAAATGACAATATACATAAATAAGTCACTAATTACATAAATAAACAAACAGTCAAAAATAAAATCAATTAAATAACCCACCCCGTACTGTACCCGGTACAAAGGTGCCCATGACGCTGGCTGCATTTCCGCGCTGGATGGCTATGGCTAACCTTTGCACCAGGAACGAGCCGGAGCGGGAGTCGCCGGTTTTCTCCTTTATCCTCTGTCCTATCTCACTTACCAATGTCTTAGCCTCCGCGCCCCAACAGCCCATGGTCTCCACGGCAAAAGGCACAAAATAGTAATGTGCCTCTAATTCCGCGTACTTCAGCCTCTTTTTATCGGCTGCGTCCTCCGCAGCAGCTGCCGGAGAGTGGACAGTGCGACCCAGGTGGCTAGGAGCGACAGTGCTGACACAAGTTGCGTCCCAAATAAGGCACCTGCCGTTTTTCCACGGCACCAGGGTCAGTCCGTCCGGTCTCTTACCATCCGACCTGCTAAGGCCTGGCGGCTCGAGCACGATCGGAACGTTCGCCGAAACAAAGGCTCCGAACTATGTCGTTGAGAGCATGGTGACGCGGAAACCTCCCTGTGCAACGACGATACAAAGATAATAAATAACTATATATCGAAGAAAAGATAATAAAAAACTAATTTCATCCAATAAGCCACTGCCAGTAGGAAACGTCCCCAAATTGCTAGCAGCATTTCTACGTTGGATGACAATGCTTAATCTTTGAGCAAAATGGAGTCCAGCATTTTTTTACGCTGCTATTAATCTTTTGAAATTATCTCTATAATTAAGACAAGCACCTGGTCTCCAAGGTCCCAACATATCAACTTCGAAAGGCTCAAATATAGATCAACTATCTAGTGAAAAATATAATATCACTTTGTCATTATTGCGAACGCAATATTTTATATATCTCGGTAAAAATGAAATATAGGCAATGTAAAATTAAGGATTTTACCAAACTATGTTCCAAATTCATCCGTGATATTTTTAGTCAGCAATGATAATGTGATTATACATTCAAAAATCAGTCTCCAGGTTCCGTTTTAGGTTTTAGAACAGCCGTGCGATTCTCTAAGAGCAAACATCGTTGCATCTTTGACAACATCTGTGAAACAAATGACGAGATAACAAGAATCGTTGGAAAATCAACCTTGTGTACAAGGGTGATATCCCATAAAGTATTTGACATCGGTGAGCTCATCGACGAATCATTAGAGAATCGCACGGCTGGCCACTTGCACCGGAAGAAGGAATACACACTTTTAATACCATGTGTATTGTATACATTCAAAAGCACTGCACTAATTGACCTGGGGGTGTCACGGGCCCTAATTCAAGTTCCCGTGGCACCCCCAGGGGTATCTTTCAGGGGTATCTTGGGTACGGAATGGATATTTCGTTTGAGCCCGCTTAACGCTAACCCTTCTCAAGTATTCATTAATAAACAGAATTTCACTCGACTTACAGTGAACTTATTAAGGATGGATAGTGTAATTATCTAAACCTACTAATCCTCTCTGCGCAAGCGGTACAATCTCTGCAATAATAGATAAGGTGCATCGGGGTAAGAACATATCTGGGTTAAGATCGGATAAATTAAATTAAATCCGTATCTAGAGGTTTTATAAAGTGTTGCCAGCGTAGCCTGGAACACCATTTTTTTCTACCCATCCTGCCATTCAACGCCAGTCGCTTTGCATTTTATTCGTAGGGAAATGAAAACGGTGCCCTATATGCAGTTTTTCAAAGATCCGGACTTACCCCCGCCAACATATTTTTAAATATTTGACAATACATTACTTTAATACTTGCTACTTTTTGTAAAGATTTGCAGAATATTGGAACCATGTGGTAGATATTTGACTGATTAAACGGTTTAAAAACGCTATAAACGGTTGTAGACTGAGATCCGATCTTTCCACATTAACATTTCAATAGGCGAAGATCGGATGAAAACCATCCGAACTTTCTCACTTGTAAAAACAAACAATTTCTCAAACTTTATTAAGATTTTTAAATAATTTTTAACCGACTTAAAAAGAAGTAGGTTCACAGTTCGTCAGAATCTTTTTTATGTTTGTTCCCCATTATATGAAGACGCTTGGACTGATTCGCGAAATTCTTTTGCTGTTTAAATGGGTAAGTATACTTCCCAGGTGGTCCCGTTGGTACCGAGTCGGGATCTGATGATGGTATCCTACAAAAATCGAAGGCAGCTCTCAAATTAGAAATCGGTTTTTGCAGGTTTACTGCGATTAAAATATATACACACAACTCGTCATTGTGTTAAGATGTTTAACATTGTTTTGACATTTAGAAAATATGTTACATATTTAAATGTTATACTTTACAGCTAAAACTTTTAAGAAAAAGCCCAAATTTTAGAATAATATATATTTTCAACAAACACCCAGAGGGTTTGAAAATTGAACGAAAATATAACGATTTCTACGTAAACCTTCAACAGTACCACATTAAAAAATGTTATAATTCCATAGATGAGTCTTACAAGTGCCTGTCAGTCATATGACTTCTTCATTCTGAACTTCATTCAAAGACTAAATATTTGAAATAAAATTGTGATAAGTTAAAAGGAATGAAAGGACATTGTAATATTGACATTAGCGTTGAAATAATTTAAGGCTTTATGTTTAATTTACTAATAGTATGTAGAAATGTTAATTACCTTGATTGTGTTAATCTTAATTACTCATACTGTGGACTGTTGCACAGTACCTGCCGATATAATGCAAACGCCCTTGCAGGGTTAATGTACTACCTATGACCCAGTCCATTTTCCTTCCTATTTGCCATAACAATAGTATGATGGATGTACATGAATGAAGTTAAATAAATAAATGATGTTGAGAAGAGGTAGCTTCTTTTCATTAGACTTTAACTAGTTTTTGTCCCAAGGTGATAGACGCATTGTATCTGAAATGGGCAGAGTTTGCTGCTTAACACCAGGTGGGCGAAGTGCTTTGTTCCGTTACTACTCATATAAACAAGTACAATTTAAAAAAAAAACCGATTTCCATTCTATTCAGTTATTGGAGTGTACTGGACCGAGTTTAATTAAATTTAAACGGACCACGCGGGAAGCACCAGCTTTCAAACAAAAAAAATTGGAGAATCGGTCAACTCAGTCGAAAGTTATGAGGTTCAAAGTTTGAGAAACAAATATAACAACCACAACTTTTTCGCCTTGGGGTAAGACAGGCGTAGCGAAATAAAAAAATATCTATCCTTGTTTTTGATTTGGAAGCGGTATCTAATTTGTATAAGTTTTCTTTGGGTAACACTGGATGTTTTCATTTTATAGAGCTTATGATCTGATCTACAGAGACAGTTTTAGAATGTTGTCCGACCTTACCCCGTTAAGGTCAGGACCCTAGGCTTTCAAAAATATAACCACTCTAATCATTCAGCTCTGAAACCATCGCGTTTAAAGAATCATAAAAAATACTGAAATAAAACATATCCTTTATACAGTATATATATATATAAATATATATAACTCTGTAAAATTATTTTTTCTACAAGTATTTCTTAAGTCGGGAAAAAAATATTTCGCAAAGTCCTTACGGTTTCAAAACATTCGGTCTTACCCCGGTGCACCTTACATTATTCCCCATGCCAAAAATTCAACCAAATCTGTTCAGCCTTGTTCACGTGCAAGAGAAACTAACATTACCTAATAAACCCAAACAAGCTCACTTGACGCCTCATACTCATTTAATCTTAATATAACATATATAGTATACTAAGATATATATTATACACGTAATTTGTATAATAACCAAAAAAAAGCGCACTATATGCTGCTGGTAATTAATACATACATAGGAAGAATATTTAAAACTACTTTAAAAAAAAAACCCACATAATCATCAATATTTGGTCAAACGTCTAGATTGATTCACACCTACAAATTTTATTCTAGGCATTTCCACTATTCATTAAGATATACTACATGCGCGCGGTTTATGCATGAAACTTAACACCCCTACAGAAATGTATCATTCATAATCATAACATTCGGCAAACTCGCGTCCTAGCTCGTTAGTACATATTATTATTCATTCTGTGCGCTCGGGCATTCTCGCAAGACCTGGCCACCGGACCAACCCCGCACCCTCCGCCCTGCCACCGCGCGGCCTTTGTTTCTTCCGAAAACGAACGAACGAAAGCCGAAACTCGACACTCGACAATCTCTTTCACACCGAACGCTCGGGTGGGGGGTGTAAGAAAGAGTAAGAGAGATATTTTTTCACTGAATAGGCATGTAGTATATTTTTTAAGATGGTGTCCATACTTTTAGTTGGAATTTTCGAAAACTTTAACAATTAATAATTATTTCACTGTGAAGTAATAAAAAAATTTGACTACATATCTACAATGTATTAACACTTTTGTACCGACCATTTTTTTTTTTGGTAATTATACAAATTACGTGTATATATCTTAATATACTCATTTTATACCTCAATCAGAATGTTTTGATTGGTGTTAGTTCTTCATTCTCTCCATGGATGATGTGAAAATGGTGTCCAGATACCATTAAGTTTGGAATAACATATAGAATACTTTTTATCATCGTCATCATCTTCATCATCAACATCATCCATCACCACACTGGTAAAATCGCTACGACGAAGCTAGTCAGTACATATTATAAAACACGTTTACCGCATCCGTCTGCTGTTCGCGATAAACTCAAAAATTACTGCACCGATTTTCATGCTGTGTTCACCAGTAGATAGAGTGGTTTTCGAGGATGGTTTTCATATATAATTTTTAAGTTTTTGTAGCGCCAAAATGGAAAAAGTCTTCTTCTTCTTTTTGTGTGTATGGCTTGTGCGCCGTAACCACAATTTTGCCAATATCAGTGGAAAAAGTCTGTTATTGGTCTATTGGCTCGGAACCAGCGCGTTGTGCGCGCTGCGCTCACCACAGATAATGTGTACATAAATTGAATTGAAACCTCCTTTGTCGGGACACATTGTACTTTAATAATTAAAAAATTGTTTTAAAGCATTGTTTTGTTAGGAGAATAATGCTTTAATTTAATTTTGTAATTTTCTTAAAGAAGTATGTATATAAAATATGCCAATAAAAGTTTGTATTTCATTTCATAATTAGAATATTACCGAACGTGATTATATAAATAATCATTTAGTGGCAAAATATTACAAAAAAAATAAATGTTCAATAAAATAAAGTAAAAGGAATTAAAATAACAAGTCAATCAGAGTGTCAATCAGAATTACAAAGAATTGTGTACAATATATTTACGTCAACTTTTGTCATCGAACGTGTAGAAAGCCTGATCGTCTTGCTTGCGCTTTGTCGTTGCCGTAGTGGGGGAGTCTCGCACTTCATGCGGCAGGCGATTTACAAATAATCATATTCATACTCCTTTATTAGTAAAAATGTATACACGTCTTTCACAAATTTACAATGTGCATCACAGAACGTACTTCGTTACTTCTTATCCATGTCAAATATATAAATAATTATTTAATGGCAAAAAATTACAATAAAAATTAATGGTCAATGACATAAATCTCGTGAAAAAAGGAATTATGAATATGAAGTTACGAAGGGAACTACATTTGGCATGTTTTACACAAAAAGTTATGTGGAACAAGAAACCGGAGTACCTTTTTGAAAAGCTTACATGGTCTAAAAACATGCATTCGTTAAATACACGCTCAAAGTTCCGCAACACCCTTGTAATCCCTAAACATAATGCCGCTGGTGTTAAAGGTTGCTTTAAGTTCAGTGCATCAAAAATGTGGAATGATCTCCCACCACCTTTAAGAACTAAGACTATTTGCAGCACATTTAAAATAAAATTAAAAATAATACTTCTGGCCCGCCAAAAGCATAATTTTAAAGCAACATTTAAAACACAGAGAAAGTCAGAACAAATACCCCCGGCAACATCTCTAGACCAATCAAGACCCTTTAACCATAAACAGTGTACACACTCACCCCACACATAATAGAAGATCTACGGACATACACATCACGCTGAAGCTAAAATTCTATACTTCGGTTATAGTTCGGTTGGTAAGGCTTCGATTTAGGTAATAATATAAATGTATTGTATGATGTACTTTTTACCTACTGCTTTTAACTGCTGTTTATCCTACTTTGTCTCTAAACTATAAATGTTATAAGTATAAATAAACATACACAGTTTGTTATTAAGTATTATTATAATTTTTTCTGTAAGTATTTATATATATATGTATTGTACTGTATAATTTGTATCTAACTTCTATTGTGAATCAGCTGTTTCTTTACATATATATATATATATATATATATATTTCAATTGTGATCCGCTTTTATCATCCTCAAGTCTCGGCGAACATCCGCCCGAGTAGGTTTATGCTGAAAAACAGCGTAGCGCACTTACTTCATGTACGCTGCGCTGCATAATGCTGAGCATATACCTTTTGCCTTAAGTAAAATTATTTTTATAATACTATTGTAATAACTGCTTTTAACATGTACATAAGTATTATACTCTAATATTCAAGGCAATAAATGAATATTTTATTTATTTTATTTATTTATTTATTTATAAATTAAAAAGAATTGTATCTATCGGCCGAGCCGGATATGAAGTCATATTATAACTTTTATTTTATTTTTATTTAGTTATTTTATTTTATTTAGTTATATTATTATATATTTCAACTTTAGTCTTCGATCACTTATTAGATTATAACAACAGAGACGTGAGGAAGCGGCGAGCGCTCGCAGCAAACTGAGCTCTGGTTTTTTTTGTTACTTACGGACTAATACTGTTTGCCTCTACCGGCATTTACAGCATCACCGGACGGGAAGCTCCGGTTGCCAAGCGCATCTGGTTTATAGGCGATTGTGGTGATGGGTGTGCGGTGGTGACTAAAACCGCTCGCCCGTTTTGCATGCTCCGTTACAATAGGCGGCCGAAGCCGTCATATACAATACATTTACGTCAACTTTTGTTTAGTCATGTCATCGAACGTGTAGAAAGCCCGTTCGTCTTGCGCTTTACCGCTGCCGTAGTGGGGGACTCTCGCACTTCATGCGGCAGCCGATTTATAAATGACCAGTGTAGCCGCATGCACTAGTTTAGATTTTCATTCATTTGTATATATTTTTTTTACAGTGAAACCAGCATGCCACTACCGAAAACGCTGAAATTCGCGGCTATCTCGGGTGGGGCCGCTCTCTTTGGACTTGTCTTTGGATTTATCATGTTCCCGCCCATACTCAAGCATCAATTGAAAAAGGTATTTTGTCTGATTTATATAACACCTGTAAAAAAGAGGTTCTTGTAAGCTATTGTCATTGGAGTCTAATGTTTATAGACTCTCTTCAAATCATAGCCGCACGCTTCTCAAGGATTGTTAAGTGGGCCTAGCACGAATCGCTGCGTAAGTGTAACGTAACGTGTCATCCACGTAAAACAGTACAAACTGTCATTTATATAGGACAACTGTAACACAGATAACTCGTAGTTTGAACACCGAAGCGTGACGCTATTACGCTTACCTACAAACAGTTCTTCGCAAATTGTTTGTGCTACGGCCTCTGTAGCAATAAATCAAAGTGCATCAAACAGCCCATAATTACAAATCACAGGTCATGGCTCTAAAATCTAAGTGAAACTAAGCGAGTCTACACTAATCACATTTCTGTGCCACACTGTACTTCACTTATCACTCTGTGATACAGTTCTTGATTATAATCGTTCATGGTTAGTTGCAAACATTAAACGCCAAAACTGAGGCGTAACTATTGACTTGACGCTAACTTTAAGGTTGACGTTAGATGGTGCAATTCATCCTTATTTGGTAAAAGAAATTGTCAGCCAGTGGCCCAATTACTTTATCTTGCTGCATTTTCCTTTAAACTCAAACACATCACAATCTCTTTAGTGTGCCAGCGTGTGCTTAGCGAGACGAAACATTAAATTTTAGAGAGAAATATACAAATGTCGGACGGGATTTGAACACACGTTTTCCGAAAATCCGTGTCAGACGCCATGACAACATGGATTCTGCCACGGACTGTCTATTGCCTATAATAGTGGCCTAGGCCACCGAGGGATACCGTCCCAGCATCTCTATTTGAGAGTTTTAACTTATTTTTATATTTTTAACGTTTTATTTTCTTAATAACTCTCTCATATTACGACGGTTAAAATCTTATAGAGATTTAATGTAACATTCGATGCTTATCTCGGGCTTGAGTTTTTAATAAAAGTAACATCGTTAGGGATTCCATAGCATACATAATGGGTTTCTTGTGCCTGTCCAGTAACAATAACCAAGGTTGAGAATAAGTCATAAAGGTAGTTGGTTCTAGAACTAAGATAGAATAGGAGTCTAGCCTTGTTTTCATCCTTCTCTTCTTTATTTTGTTCTTCTTTTTATTTCATATTAATACATTAAGAACAAATTGTTAAAAATAGACAATCTTGGAAACACTTTGAATTGAAGGTTTGTTGAAGTTTAATGGCCGTTCAGAAACTTTTAACATGCAACTGTGAATATACTTTATAAAAAAAGTCGATGTAAAGTAATGGACGTTGAAATGTAATCAACCTAAACTGAGAAAGTTTGTTGACATCAGGTCCCAGATCCCATTATAGAACAATTTGCCATTCTTCCAGCGTGCGAAGCATTTTGCTTCTACATTTATCATATGACGGGCGAAGGTCGTCACGCCCAGAGTCTGTATCATTATTTTTTTTCGTATCCTTTTTCTACCGACTACCAAAAAAAGGAGGAGGTACTCAATTCGACTGTTTTTTTTAAATGTTTGTTACCTCATAACTTTCGACTGGGTGAACCGATTCTCAGAATCACTTTTTAATTTGAAAGCTAGTGCTTCCCGTGTGGTCCCATTTAAATTTCATCGAACATTCAGGATTCAGTAGTTTTTGGATATACTCCCAACAACTGAATAGAATGGAAGTAGGTATAATTTTTTTCAAATTGTACTTATTAAACTAGTTAATTATGGGATGGAATCATCATTATCTGATCCTAAGCGTCACTTATCCTTCATTGATCCAGTGCCCCACAGTGGTCTTCTCGATGGGTCCATTCAAAGGGGGAATAGTAGTCGACGGCTCCTCGATGCTATTTAGCCCGTTCTCCGCAAGTGGATCACTCGGAGACATGGGAGGCTCTCGTTTAGGCTGACGCAGGTGCTCTCGGGACATGTTTCGGGAGTTACCTGCATCGAATCGCCCGACGAGAAGCCTCCCCGGCATGCCATCAGTGCGACTGTGCAGCAGACACTGCCCAGCACGCGCTGGAGGCGTGCCCTGGAGAGGACGAACCGCGACAGGCTCTGGTCGCGGTCATTGGGACGGATCTCTCATTGCCGACCATCCTAGCCAGGATGGTCGCCGATGAGAGATGTTGGGAGGCAGTAGCCTCCTTCTGCGAGATTATTGTCTCGCGGAGGGAGGCGGCGGAGCTTGAGAGGGAGAGAGACCCTCTCTCTCTTCCGCTCCGGAGAGCGCGGACACGGGTGCGGGCTAACCGAGCCCGCACTCTACTACTAGGTCCTCTCGCGATGTTGATGCCCCCTCCGTGTTCGGGGGGCATCACACGAGGTGTTCCCATTGACACCCCTTACCGAGGAGGGCCCGCCACTTTACAGCGGGCAGCGGCGTCGACGGGGGCTGTGGTAGAATAATTCGGTCCCACGCCCCCCATCATCTGTCGAAGACGCTGGAACACCGTGGGGTATTTAGACGGTATGGGCGCCTTTAGCCGCGTCCGTCATACCCCGTATGCACCCCCCCCCCCTCCCGCATACGGCAATGCGTAACAGCATTTCCCCACGTCAAAAAAAAAGTGCCCCAGAGTGGTCCTAAAACTAAAGTTTACATAAGTATAACGTAATCGTATCGTTGACGTATACAGTACAAACTATAATTTATCTAGTACAACTGTGGCACATATAACTCATTGTTTGTACTATATATTATTATGTCAAGGAAACGATACGCAAAGTTTCGTGCGAGGCTCATTGATCTTTATTCTTCAAAGTGGAGTTGTTATGTACGCACCGAAACCCAATGGATGTGGCGTTTGCACATAGGGAAATATACTCCGGTATATATTCCTCAGCTCCCCGTATTCGTATAAGGTCCCTGCGCCGAGAGGTACACAGATGTGAATATCCCTAAATCCCTTTCAAACACCCTGTTCCTGGTGCACACCCAGGAAGAAAAGGAGACCCTGACCAGCCAGGGCTACGGAAAGGAAGAGGGATCACGCACTTTTACCAGAAACTAGACGCAAGGACTAACGTACAAGTCAGTCCTAGTCATAAAAACAAAGAGTAAAATGAAGCTGCAAGAGAGCGTCCCGCACGCAGCCGTTGCAGTTTCCCGGCACACCGGGACTTTTTGATACGCCGATGATGATGACTATGCCATTGCGCGATTCGTGACGAAATCAATGGCTGCAAACACCAAACCATATTAGAATACAACCTCAAAATGGCCATCAGGGATCGAAACGGAATGGTAATTGAGGCCCTGTTTCAGTGCAATACGTGAGGGTAGCTAAGTGAATAAGTTAACATTAGTAGTAATTTAAGTTATGCTGTATTTGACAAAGAGTAAGTGTGAGCATGCAGAGCAGACGCTCACGAAAAGGTGTCGGCAGGTGGTGTAGTATTGTGGTGGGTCGCCATCTTCCCTCAAATATAGTTGAAGAAGGCGATGACTGCCACATGCCGCATATTTACCCTAATTATGTATGTTTTGTTGTCTCTTTTTTAATTATATTTAGATGTAATACATTCGCAAATAACTAAAAAATGGCACGGACCCTGGAGTCTGTGGAGCATAGTTATAGTTAAATTAATATATTATAAATTAGTAAAATTAATAAAACTACGAGGTGATGCGCCGCGCTGGACTGACCCTGCAGAGCTCTTTAGTACCGCTCATTCTGCTATTGACTTGTTACAGATCCCTTCGTACCTTAACCAAAGTAAGTAAATATGGCCGCACGCTCCAAGTACTTTGCCTAACACTAAATAAGCATTATGAAAAGCGGTGTTTAATGCATACGAAACCACTGTCATTTTGATACATTTGATTTACGTTTTCATTCCTACTGGTCCATTACCTATTATTTTTATAATAAACTTACCCGAGTTTAAACCAAGGTTTAAACTCGAGACTATCTTTGGTCCACATTTTTTAATAAGGTGACACATGACAAGCGTCTAATATTAAAATAAAGCATTTCAGCCATACAAAAGTGTTTTGCTAAGTTACCATACCCTCGTTTGGTCACAGCTGCAAAACCTTCCTGATTTATGGCTAAATGATAATGGGAGATTGGCTTTGAGCAGAAGCTATTTGTTATAAAAAAATTTGGCATGGTGGTATGAGTAGATTATAGGATAACTTGTTGCCAATAATGGAAGCTATTTATTTAGATTATCTGGATATTGGTTTTGAAGGGAAGTAAATTACTTGGCGAACGAGGTTAAATACTGCTCAGTACTACGCAAATCAATATTAAAGTAAATTAAACATGTCGCCACCTTGTATAAACACGGTTTACACGCACACAATTACATTAACAGGCCGGTTGGCGCAGTTGGTAGCACCCCTGCCTTCTGAGCCGCTGGTCCCGGGTTCGATCCCCGGACAGGTCAAACATTCATGTTCATGCAGAACATGTCTGTTTGAGCTGTAATTGAGTGTGTAAATATGTATATATCAGTCACCAGGTTAGCATAGTACAGGCTCTGCCTAGTTTGGGACCTGAAGACTTTGTGTGGATGTTGTCCCATATTATTATTACTATCTTTCTTTCTATACTTTCTCGAATTTCATCCGGTCCTTTACAAAGGCATAAGTGGAGCTGTAGCCAACATTTAGAGGCCTATTTGGTATAAAAATACAATGTTGTATAAAGGTTGTCTTGAAGAGATCGTTCTGAGCGATAAAACCGCCCATTGTGACACTTAATTTTAAGTTTTTTTATTTGTTTGTTGTTTTTTATAATGTGGTGTTGCAATAAAGAGTTTATCTATCTATAAAATCAGAAACATTTTGGATGGATAGTGACATGGTATATCTATAATAAAAATGGGTAAAATGGCGAGGCTTTTGATATGAACTTATTAGTGATAAGGAAGATAGTGGGCTATGGAAAAGACTACGGCACCTGCCAATTTCAGTCTCATTTTAAAATATTAAGGCAGGTGGTGACTTGCCACCCACTAAACGGGCCCCCGATAAGAGCCACCATCAATGGTGACAAAAGGGGCAACGTGGTGTGGATAGCTAAAGGGTGTCGAGAGGTGTACTGCAGTTTCACTATAGCGCTACTGCCGGCGTTATGCCCTTTAACACTTCCACACTTGGAGCTTTTTGTTACTTGATCTTGCGTCTCCACCCCCAGACGGCCAATTAAGGCAAGCCAAAGGTCAGGTGTCTCATTTAGCCCCAGGGAAAATCAGGGTCCACGGTGTCGCCACTCACCGACGGCTCGCTACAAAATAGTTATTGCCTCCCTGCGGTAACTATTATTTTATTATTATTATACTCGTCTGATCTGCTTTGGCAGACAAATTCACTGATAGTTCAGTATCAGAAGAGATTCAGCGATAGAACAAAAGTATTGAAAGTAAGTTATAAGTTGAAAGCCTAATAGTTCTAATGTACCTACGGACACCACTAAAATGGATTTACGTACCAGATGCCTAATTCGTCAATCTCGCTAAAAATATTTTAGGCTAAGTGTTTGTTCCTTTACTTTTGACAGATGTTCATAGTTTATTTTATTTCTCAGCCATCAGTTTTAGTGAGCCACTGTTTGCACTAGTTTCCAAGTCAATCAATCAATCAAGTCACACAGCAACAGTTGACGCTGCAGGCGGACAATTTCTGTCTCCACACTTAAATAACATTAGCATTTTTTATAGGAAATGGCACTGTCAAAGAAGACTGACGTCAGAAAGATGTGGGAGACGATCCCGTTCGCGCTACACTTCAAAGTCTACTTCTTCAACTACACAAACTTCGAGGAAGTCCAAAACGGAGGCATACCTATTGTAGAGGAAATCGGACCTTACTATTTTGAGTAAGTATTTAGGTATACTTTATAAGAATATTATAGAACAAAATATAGCATACAACACTTATGTGTATGTCCTGAGCACATACTCGTATGATGATAAATGTACAGGTGTATTTGATCTGCCCTTCTTTCGCACAACTTTAAAGCAGCAGGGAACGATGTCTTTTGCAAAGAGCTATGGGGAGGAATTAATGATAGTTACATTTAGAAAGTTTTCTATACCAGCGCTAGGAACTCCATTTAGTTTAATATATTGTTATAACATACGTCACAGAATAATTAATAGGTGCTGAAGCTCTCGCGGTTCGTTGTTCGTAACTGTGCAATCGGATTAACGCTTACGCATCCGTTGACGTTAGTTTCATGTTTTTTTTTCGAAGAGTAAACAGGATGTCGAGTCATTAAACAGTACTACTCTGGTCACTACTTAGGTAGATTGGTGGTCGCTAGCATTTTCATCTGCACTTCGCTATTTTGGAGGGCACGTTAAACCATAAATTAGTGGCCTTTGGAGCGATCTCAAAACCTCTAACACTGTGACCCCGCATTGAGCACACGTAGTGGGTTAACCCTTTGCGTACCAGAGACGTAAATTTACGTGAGTTTCATTCATAAATATTTTATTTTAATTATCACGGTATAGTAAGGGTTAAAGTCCATACTATTGTCTGATAAGAAGGTCCGTGACCGTCAAGCAATAAAAAAATAATGGACGTAATCTGTCCGAATCAGCAAGCCTCATTCGAGGCAAGTTTCATTCATAAATCTATTGCTATTTTTGGTCCTGATGCGGACAGATTAAGCATACGCTTTCATACAATCCCACGGAAGTATGGACACTGATAACAATTGTTATTTTTTAGATAATTAGGTTACGGTACAAGCATGAGGTCCGCTTGGTGGTAAAAGGGGTAACCTCTGCCTAAAAGATGCATTTCGTCAGAAGTAACGTAATGCCCAGCACCCACTGAGATTTAAGTTGTTACATGTGCCTGTAATTTTACCGGCAACCATACCCTTCAGTCCGGATCACAGTAATGTATCATGGTAAAAATAGGTATGCGGGCAGTACTTTCCCGTCGTCGTCGTAAAAGTTATGTTTGAACCTAATGATAAACAAACCAAACTTTTTTTATACTATGTAAGAAGTATGTACGAACGTTCGACTAAACAGTAGTCATAACTTAATAATTAAAATAAGTATATCCGTCTTAAATTGTCCAGAGTATGTTGCATTAAGAGATATAGTGTTATTGATCTGGGGAATACGTACATTACATGTATATGAACGTTTAATGACTTTAAATATAATTTTTCGCAGGTATTCTCCTGATCAATAGCACTAGGTATATATAAACCTTGAGGTTATTTTATCACTGCCATAAAAGTATTCAAACATCTGCTGCCGTAACTAAAATCGATTGAACGAATATTTGATAGAGATAACGTTCATTATTAACCAAAATTAATTAGTGAACTCTTTGCTACTAAAACAATTTTTAAAGAGTCTTATGTACAGAGTTTTTTAGGTAGGAATGACTACTCATGCTCTCGGCAAGTTATTTTTTTCTAAGAAGCCGAGTCATTAAAATAATGAACACTATAATTATCATTGCTTACTATAATTTGCGTTATCGTTTGTTTTGTTATTTTTAGATAAGTATACGAGTTTAAGCATGATCGGCCCTGTACGTTCTAGATAATATAAAAGAGAGATTGTATTAGCCAGTCCTATAGAGAATCCAAGTTTCCAATATTTTTAACGACCGCTCAATTTGACTATTTTCTGTTGACTAAAACCACACCTGGAGGCCTATTCTACTATTTCACAACGTGCAACTATCTATCCCGCTGCAACTGCAGTTCGACTCGTTACACTCTTGTTGTCGTTCGATCATTACCCAAAAAGTCATTCCACAATTTCTAGACACAAAATGGAAAGTAATGTAGCAACTACATATTAATAGTAGATTAGTAGCCAAGGGCTGTAAGGCATCAATTGCACCCACGAACTATAGGCGTCGCTGCGCTCGTGCGCCTATATATCTCGGGCTGCAATTGCTGCTTACACCCGAGCTAACTACTCTGCTTTACATCTCGATTGTGAGGTAAGTTGAAAAAAAACCGGCATTACAAAAATAAAATTGATTACTATTATACTCATACGAAGACAAGGCTGAATAGCGAAGCGACCTCTTTTGTCATTAGGCTGAATGCATGATGCCTATTGCAAGTATGAGGGTTAGATGTACGCGAACTTTTTGAAAGAGTGTAGTGTTTTTTAATAACTTACCGTCCTAGGGCTTTTCTAGCTACTTTATTACCCCAGAGCGCTAATTGGCCACCTACAAGCCCCATTTGGGGGTAATAAGGACCTACTTACCGAATATGAGAGATGTACTAGATACTTTAAATGCATACGAACATTTGTTAGCGTCGCGTTCAATATCTATCGAGTTTGCAGAATATCAAGTATGATCGATCGCTGACGTCAACAAAAAACCTATCTGCAGCTGGACTGTTGTTCAATAGCAAAATAAACGTAGAAAAATAACCGTTCAGCTACGGTTTGATTGCAATTTAGTTATTATTAGTGAAATCGGCCCCCTGGGACCAATGTCATCAAGAGTCATAGCCACGAGACTCAGTTGATCAATAGATTCTGTGCAAAAACAGAAGCGGCCTAGGAATTGAGGTCCCTCGTGTGCTTATTTACTGTAATAATGGATACTAGTAAATTAAATGAATTAAATGAAATTGCATTTTACAATTGCAAATTTACCGTTTTATTACCGAATTGAATTTCACACTAGACAGTCGCGTGCCGCACAGATACATCTGGATTGGACTGCCATATAAAAATCAGTCGTGCGATTCTCTAATGATTCGTCGTTGCGATCATCGACGAGCTCACCGATGTCAAATACTTAAGAGATCGCCCTTCACATCACAAGGTGGTATTTCTGACGTTGATATCTCGTCGTTGTTTCACGGATATTGTTAAAGATGCAAGATGTTTGCATATAGAGAATCGCACTGCCGATGTTAGTTCAGCGTAACGCCACGACGGTTCTCTTTTTGTACAGACCTGTTCACCCATATGACTAGAAATTACAACAAGCTTTACTTTAACCTCAAGTTATCAGTTACAAATGACTAGGCAAGTTGAAGTTGAAATATGAGTTACTACTATTATATTAAACATGCAATTTTAGAGAGGAAAAATCATATCCTCGGACGGAATTCGAACCCGCTTCTTTCGACAATCCGTGTCAGACGCCATGCCCAACAAGGCCACCGAGGCTCGAGGTCCGAGCATCAAAGTTTAACTTTCTATCTGATTTTAACCATCGTATGGGGACGAAGCACCATCTATTGAACAGCTTTGACAGCATTATCCAACCGAAAGAAGAATTTTACAAATTCTTAACTATCGTATTGATGTGTGACCCTGCATATTTTTATAGTATAACTTTTTTAAAGCATTTACGCCTACTAAGCGATACCAAACATAGCAATTCTCATAAAAATACTATTATATCGTTTTGATACAGGATATCTTTCCTGACAAATATTATCTTCATACAGAAGTATTCAATCAACCAAATCAGTTCAATAGAATTGCACATTTCCGGTTCTGATAAGGATAAATGGTTCAATACATTGTACGTATTGTCGCTTTCATGTTTATCAGATGGAAGCTTTGTTTCCTAGACTTGCCTATATACATACAGTTATATATAAGTATATGAGTACCTATAGGTTACATATAGGTTAGTATAGTATATTTCATTACATGTGGGGAAAGGCTGTCATTGCAAGGAGTGCCGACAAATGTCTGACAGTCGGAACAAGTTGCAATGATGGTTCCGCACGTGTACTGAACGACTATTTTTAATACAGTTGCGAAAAAATGAAGCAATTTAATAAAATAAACTCGCAAAGAAAATTTCTGGAAAGTGGCGCCAACCGTTTTTTTACCCATTCTGCTACTGAACTATGCTCATACAAACAAGTCTTCAGTAGAATGTTTTTATTGATATGAAATGAAAATGAAATTTAATGAGATAAAATGAAATGAAACCTAACCTAACTCATTCAATCAAATCATTAAATCTGATATTGAAACAAATTAGTAGCTTCTTTTTAGAAAATAAAAACTTCTATGATTTTTTTAGTAAAAACTTCATGGTTGGTTTTTATTTTTAATAGACATTATTTTGACAGTTGGGAAAGAGAACGCACGAGTTCGGGAAAGGTAAATAAAAGCACGAGTATGTAATAGCCCACATCCCGAACGCTATACGTCCCTGCAATACGCCACTTTTTGAGCAACTGTATTAAAAAATAATTTTGTTTGTGTTGGTTCATCATCATCATCTCATCATCTCAGCCGTAGGACGTCCACTGCTGAACATAGGCCTCCCCCATGATTTTCCAAAAGGACCGGTTGGAAGCGGCCTGCCTCCAACGTCGTCCTGCAACCTTCCTCAGGTCGTCTGTCCACCGTGTCGGTGGACGACCTACGCTGCGCTTGCCGGTCCGTGGTCTCCACTCCAGAACCTTTCGGCCCCATCGGCCATCTGTTCTGCGTGCTATGTGCCCTGCCCACTGCCACTTCAACTGGCTAATCTTCTGGGTTATGTCGGTGACTTTCGTTCTTCTACGGATCTCCTCATTTCTGATTCGATCACGTAGAGAAACCCCGAGCATAGCCCTCTCCATAGCTCGTTGTGCGACTTTGAGCTTTTCTATGAGGCCCATAGTAAGAGACCACGTTTCAGTGCCATAAGTCATCACTGGTAACACACATTGGTCGAAGACTCTTGTCTTGATTGTCTTGTGTTGGTTGCATGTCAATAATGTAGTAGTATTGCATAATATATCTCTATAATTGCACTTAATCACACTAATATGATAAATGTGAAAGTTTGGATGGATGCATGGATGAATGGATGTTTGTTGCTCTTTCACCCTCAAACGGCTAGGCCAGTTTTGATGAAAGTTGGTATGGACGTAGATGAGGCACTAGATTAACTCATAGGATACTTTTCATCATCATCATCATCCATCACCACGCGGGTGATAAAGCGTAATATTCTTGGGCACAGCATAGACTAAATAACAAGATCTCCGCCTACGTCAATATTGTAATGATGACAGTTCTGTCAAAGTTTGTGTCAGTTTCTGATAGCTTAATTAAAAGCACGCTATCATTTTACAACTCAATACACTAGACGCGCTCGGCGACCGTCAGGAAAGATGAAATGTGACACAAATACCGTCAAGGGTGATGAAATGTAATGACAGTTTTTTTCATGGTGATTAATTTTATTTTTGTATTTAAGTAGGTACGAGTAAGTACTGTATTTTATTATTAATGTTTACTGATTGATTTACTTAGTATTTAAATTTACTTATATAATACTAATCTAGCAATTGCGTTAGACCATGTAAATATTTTATGACATTTTGGTATAAAGAAACGTAGTGTAAGTCTCTCGGCAAACGTAGTGTAGGACGTCCTGAAGCACGTTGGAGTGACGATGTCCAGCAGTGGACTGCTACAGGCTGATGATGATGATGATGATGGTATAAAGATAGATAAGTATATATATATATTTATCTTTATACCAAAATGTCATATCTATCTTTATACTTATAAAGATAGATATGGCCTTGAAGAAGATAATAAATTAATCGAAGTAGGTACTTATCTTGCGCAGACGAAGTCGCTGGCACCAGCTAGTTGTATAATAAATGCGAAAGTATATGAGAGACTAAGTGACTACTCTTTCACTGTTACTTACTCGTATGTAGAGATTGAGATTTTGCATAATGATGAAATAAATCACATTTTCAACTGATTGTTAAATTAACTGACAATAACAATATACACCGTTTTCTACATCGGTAACAACATAGGTACATAGTTATTGAAAGAAGTTTTCCAGTTCAAAAATATTTTTTTTAATTTGATCAAATTAGTTAGCTTCATGAGTTTGCCTTATTTATAAAAAAATACTTTTGAACGATACCATAAAATATTAAATTTAAATATTTCGCTTGAAGACTTCTAAAACATTGTGTGGACTTATTAAAAAAAATATTGTCCATTATTGAAAACGATTTCACATACTGTGAATGAAAAAATTATTGGCAAAATCCATATAATGTCAAATGCTTTATGTGCCAATTTCCCAAATCTGACGTGCGGTTCTTTAAGAGAACATTATAATATATAACATAACAAACATCATTGTATCTTTGACAACACCCCTGAAACAAATGACGAGATGACAAGAAACGTTGGAAAAACAACCTTATGTACAAGGGCAGGGGCGTCGACGAACGCATCGACGAATCATTAGAGAATCGCAAGGCTGAAGAAGGATACAACAAGCTACCAAGTCATATCACGCTTTGGCGACAGTCAAGTGGGTGTGTATATGTATATAAGTATGTATATCAGTCATCAGGTTACCATAGTACAGGCTATGCCTAGTTTGGGACCTGAAGGCCTTTGTGTGGATGTTGTCCCATATTATTATTATTTTTATTCAACCAATTTCACGGGTTTCACCCGGTCCTTTACAAAGGCATAAGTGGGGCTGTAGCCAACACTTAGAGGCCTGTTTGATATAAAAATACAATGTAGTATAAAAACAGAAACATTTTGGATGGAAGGTTACAGATTATCTATTACAAAAATGGGTAAAATGGCATGGTTATTGAAATGTACTTATTAGTGATACGGGAGATAGTGGGCTATGGTCGAGACTACGGCACCTGCCAATTTCAGTCTCATCTTAAAATATTTAGGCAGGTGGTGACTTGCCACTCACTAAACGGGCCCCCCATAAAAGCCACCATCAATGGTGACAAAAGGGGCAACGTTGGTGTGAATGGCTAAAGGGTGTAGAGAGGTGTGCTGCGGTTTCACTAGAGCGCTACTACCGGCGTTATGCCCTTTAACACTTCCACCCTTGGAGCTTTTTGTTTCTTGCTCTTGCGTCTCCACCCCCAGACGACCAATTAAGGCAAGCCGGGGGTCAGGGGTCTCATTTAGCCCCAGGGAGAATCAGGGTCCACGGTGTCGCCACTCACCGACGGCTCGCCACAAAGCCGCCCCTGCGGTATTATTATTATTATTATTAAGAGGAGGTTTCTATCTTTAATATTTCAAGTACCTGTCATATTTTTTTGGGGGTGCATACAGCTATTATATCAAAACAGGTTTTAATATGAAGTTATTAACAAGTCGCCACTGGTATTTCATGTCGCATAGGCGTGTCTTACCGTCACCAGCATGGCTTTGCGTGAACATCGCCATCATCTAATAATATGTCACAGGCATCTGACATTTGTTAGAGATTAAGTTAGTTTTTTTAAGCACAAATGGAATATTCAAACTGCTACATAGCACACCTTCTAATTTATTTTATCAACTATGAAAATAAATAGATATAGCAGTTGACTTCACAAAGTTTTTAGGATTTTACAGCCGTGCGATTCTCTAAGAGAAAACATCGTTACATCCGTGAACAAATGACGAGATGACAAGAAACGTTGGTAAAGCTAAGCGTCCACTTGTCGGTATCGTACGCAACGGACGCGTCGCATCAAACAGATACAAGTTTTCACAGTGCGTCCACTGTATCGGCAGCGTACGGATTACCGACGGTAAGTACCAGAATACGGATTGACGATGCCAGTTCATTCGGATTTTCGTAGTGAGCGTACGTGCGGACTCTGTGAGGATGGAGGAAAGCGATGAAGAACAAATTGTCGTTGTAGCTTGTATTTATAAACTTACCTGTTTGATTTAACCTGTTCCCAATTTCCTCCCAAATATTGTCCCTTCTTTGCTAGTTAGAATAGTTAGGGTTTTTTAAATTTATAAATTTCTTCGTACTCTTGCACAATTGCGATTAGTCTTGACGCGTCCATGTTGCAAAAACAACGCGTGTTGACACGACAAACGCCAAATGCAAATGGCCGACGATGGAGGGCGAGCGCGTGGGGTGCGTCCACTGATCGGCATTCCGTATGACGTCATCGACACGCATCGCAAAAGTTGCCTCTCGGAGCAACGGTGTAGGCATTGCCGATGTGCGATGCGTACGATGCGGACAGGCGGACGCACTTATATGAGTCTCTATACAAAGAATGTTACGATCCGTTGCGTGCGATGCATCCGTTGCGTACGATACCGACAAGTGGACGCATACCATAAAACAACCTTGTGTACAAGGGCGATATCTCATAAAATATTTGACATCGGTGATCTCGTCGACGGGATTCGATCAATAGTGTGTCAGGAAGATGTCATTCATATCTACACTAATATTACAAATAGAAAAGATGTTATTTATGTATGTAACGAACAAACTTAAAAACTACTGGACCGAATTTTGTTACCGACTTCCAAAAAGGAGGAGGTACTCAATTCGACTGTATTTTTTTATGTTTGTTACCTCATAACTCTCGATAGGGTGAACCGATTCTCAAAATTCTTTTTTTGTTTGAAAGCTGGTGCTTAAAATTTAAATTTTATTGATCATTCGGTCCAGTACCTTTTGAGTTACACTCCAATAACTGAATTGAATGGAAGTCGGTATTAAATGTTTCAAATTGTACTTGTCAAAAAATATTTTGCAGTACGAAGGCCACATAGTCACTGAGTAACATAGGATATATATTATCAAAATAGTAAGGGATTCGTATGAAAACTTAGGTAATGTAATCCAATTTGTGAAAAATAACAAACAACATCCTTATATCGCATACGCTGCGGAAATAAATAGCGCAAAGTGATGTGCGATGGTTTTATAGAGGACATCAACGTCTACAAAAAGTATCCAATACTATAAAATCCAACTATTACAGTTATGTCACAATAACTACTTTCCGTGTTAAAATATGCAATATTAACGCATGTACAAACTAGGCCACATTACTCGTACCTTGGTGTCCATATATACTTTAATACTAAAAAGGACAGATTTTATAGTTTGTTTGTAACGGAATAATGCAACAACTACATAACCTGTTAAAAAAATTATTTCACCAGTAGAAAGCTATATTTTACCTGAGTAACGCTACTTTGCGTTCATCATCATCATCCATAACCGCGCAGTGAAGCTAGTATTTTTACCTATTACCATTACCTATTGGTAATTATATATTTTTACCATTACCTATTGGTAATTATATAATTGTGCAACTCCACAGGACTCCTATAAATACATACTTACCAGTACGGTATGAAAATCCATCTCGTAGTTTTTGCACGATGTGCTTATAAAATCTAGACGGGATGACATGGTTTTGTTTTAATTACGAGTGTCTTAAATAATAGAGATACGACACATTTTGTTATTTTATAGTAGACAAGTTGTGTCCGAATTGGTGACTTTTACGGAACATGGTCACTACCATATAATAATATCAGTCCTATAATTATCTATCTATGCAAAAACTTTACATAAAACATGAAATAATTTGTATTGCACTTCTTATTTTTTACGCATACTAAATATTATATTTTATTAGTGACATATGTTATGAATTGTAGTACGGACTTATATTTGCCTACTTTACTATTATTTTTGTAGTGAATACTTCTTTAGTTGAGCTCTTTTTGGGTTCATTTCTTTTTTTTCATATTTATTTTTACAAATCATTGGACTCGCGTCATCGTCACCGAACGATTTAAGTTGTTCTGAAAAACTAACTAACTTCAAGCGGTCGGCAGTCCCAAACGACTGCCCCGCTTGTTTTAACATGAAATGTTTATTTTTATTTTTATATAATGTATTTTTTATATTGTATTATGATAAACTTATTATGTGAATTAATTTATCTTTTTTCTATTCTTATTTTCAATTCCACTTTTGTGAAATATGGCGATAGGTAGAGAGGGTGGATGTAGGGTAGGTATATAGGTAGCTTATGTACTCGTATATCATGAAATACAGACCCTTAGCACATTAAAGCTGCTTCCCGTGTGGTCCCATTTAAATTTCATCAAATTCGGTTCAGTAGTTTTTGAGATACACTCCAATAACTGATTTTTACCAAAGTATAGAATGGATGTCGTCGGTAGTAAATTTTTCAAACTGCACATGTTATCATTGTATAGTTTATAAGTATAGTACCTATTTAAATATGAAACCAACCTCTTTATGGATATTTTATTATGTGTTCTGTTCTGTTTCAGCTATTGGAAAGATAAGGTAGATATTGAAGACCACGAAGAAGACGACACTGTAACCTACAAGAACCACGATCTCTTCCTGTTCAATAAGGAGCTTTCTGGACCTGGACTAACCGGCGAGGAAATCATTGTGATACCACATGCACTCATATTGGTATGCAAAGTTGTTACACCTGTCCATGACATATTGCGATTTGCGTACTACTCAAAGCTATCTTAGGATGACTCAATTAGACTAGTGGGTGTGATGCCTTCGCAGTGAGGAGTACCAGGTTCGATTCCTAGCCGGGGCAAATGTTAATGTGATGAACAGAAATAATTTTTCTCGTGTCTTGCTTGTTCCTGATGTTTTATGTGTCTCCAGCGATACAGGGAATTCTTCAAACTTGATTTGAAACGCACTGCCAATGAAAGCTTTAGCAACTCATTCGTGGCCTCTTTAATCTAATGTTACTGCAACACTTGCCCTCAACTGATTTCAAACAGATATCTAGTTTTTTTAATACACATTTGACCTGGTGGAACATTTCTTGCGAGGGATGTATGCAGGGTCCTTCGCGAAACGAGGAGTACCTTTAAAAGCCGTTCAACGTGAAGACATTATTTGGTTTAAAGTTAAATTAATTATGAGTTAATATTGATATTGGACATATTTTTCCAGTTATGGAAGGACAGAGTAGGTAATTCTTTTATGGGGAAGTTGTTAAAATAACAGCCAAACCAAATCCAGTCTTTTGTTCCACATTTTCAAGACAATCGCGCCTTTTTTATTTACTTTTTTTGTGTACTGCCTATTCCTGTAGCCAGTTCAATTGTACAGACTCTTTGCAATACCGGTAAGAATTTCCATACGAATTCGTCCCGAATTCGAATCACATTATATCCTTTGGGATATTCATATTACTTTAAAATCCCTTGGAATATTGATATGTTATTTGGCCTTTGTCAAGCTGGTGGTATGCAAAGAATTTTCTCTCCGCCGTCGAGATAAAAATGGTAATAGGCGAGGAACCTTGAATGAGAGGTGGTGAGCGTCTAATCAGATCTTTTGTTGCGAACCTCTAGAACGCAAGAGTTTTTGTGTCAGAATTTGAAGGGTTTTTTAGTTTTTTCGTCAGTTCTGTTCATGGCGAATGTGACTTAAAATACTAACGTCTCGCTATTACGAGCGCAGTGCCGTGCCACGTGAGCTCTGCGTAACACTGCTACTGTAACGGCAGATGTGATGCCTATCATTGATCGCACGACTTACTTTTCCCGTCTTTTGATAATATAAATATTTATTTATATCAATACTTTTTATTTCTAGGGTACAATAAACTCCATTGCTCGCAGCAACCCAGCCATGTTAAGCATGATCGGCAAAGCTCTCACTGGTATCTTCGACAAGCCAACTGATGTGTTCATGAGGGTCAAACCGCTGGATATCCTCTTTAGAGGGTTTATGGTCAACTGCTCCAGGACAGAGTTTGCGCCTAAAGCTGTTTGTAATGGGTGGAAGAAAGAAGACGTGGGAGTGTTGTTACCAGGCAATCAAATTAATTTCTCGTTTTTTGGAAAGGTATTTTTTTACTTTTTTTATCGAGCAAGAAATATATTTCTTTTTGTCCTGATATTCTTAAATAAATTTTAAAATGAACCGATGGAACTTAGTGGGGGCTGCCCATCAACAATCGATCGCCTGTTTGATTTCTAGACTGTGCTTAAGCTTTCGATGAATGCAAAATTCTGAAGGTTCATAGTATGGTGATATAGTATTTACTCGTACGCCTTGCTGGCTACAAATATGTTTTTTTATTGTTTTTATTTTAGTAATATTAATTTTGTTGCTGTATATACTGGCAGCTCTTTTTGAGAATCTGTCACCATCCTGGATCTAGTGAGCTACAAGATTAGATCGCAACTTCATTGACCATGATGTGATACAATAGCGGAGCTTTCGTCTATAGAGTATAAAACTCCTCATTTTGAAGTTCCATGCAGAAACGATGTCCTCCACGTCACTTTCAAAATGACCGAAACGACAACGATCATTAGGTTTATATCTCTGTAGTCGTTTTAATAACGATTCTACAGTCCTAGATCTATTGGACCCGATTTTTTATTGTAATATGAAGAAAAGCCTGTCAAGACCCTTACTCACAGGAACGCGTAGAGGTATCAAGTTGATATATCAAATACTCGAATCTACGGTCTCTTTCAGCTGTGAAAAAATCATATGATTGAATGCGTCGTATTTTTCGCATATTTTGCAATTTAACAAGGGAATCAAAACCTATACGAGTTTCCCGTTGAGCTAAATAATAATACATATAATCAAGAAATATAGCACAAATAATGTCTTACAGTCATGTGCTGTAAGACTTTACATTACAAACAAATGAAAAAATCTGAATACCGTAAATATTAATTCGAATATACTAAAAATATTGAATTTATATTATATACTTATTAGAAGTTGGTGCAATATCTGTTTATGGATCGAACGGCAAAGTTAAGTTTGTCCTGTTACCTAGTATATCTTTAGTTATTGGAGCAATAGGTAATGTTAGATGCTTTCTTAATATACGGAGCCCTCGTTGCGCAAGTCAAAGTTGGACTTGGTCGGTTTTGTTATAATATGTTATTTTTACATTACATAGTGAACTGATTTTGGTCAATCTATTTTTATTTGAAAGCAGGTGCCTCTCATAAAGTGCCATTTAAATTAGAGTCCTATTTAAATTGGTTGATGATAAAAAACCGTCATCAACTATAATAGAATGGAAGCGTGTTTAAATTTTTTGTTAAAAAGCGTAAAGAGTCCAAAGGTGAGAATTGGGGCTATTTTAGACAATTGTCATTAATAACAATAATAATAAAGTTTATTTTCACAACAAAGGTTAAGATTATAAATACAGGTGAATTGTATGTACTTAATTATATTATAGTTTTAAGCGCTGGCTTCTTTCGAAGCTTCCTTCCTATAGGTGCCGTAGAAATTGAGCGAATGGATCTCCAGTTTTTTAAAAATAATCGGATAATCAAGGTTGATTCCGACGTTGCATGAACCGACTTGACACCTCTCATTGCTGGTGTACCGCAAGGCTGTGTGCTATCACTAACTATTTATCTTGCATATTAGTGCCATGTTGCAGTTCAGCGATACTAATTTCCACGTGAATCACAGTACCGGAGATGCTTCATATACCGGCCGTGCTAAAATCGAAATTCTCGAGACAACGTCTACATACGTGTCTGAACCAACTTGTGTCCGAAGTCGAGCCCCTCTTGTCAATGTCTCGTAAGAGGGTCAACAGAATTTAGTTCAATTTAACCCCAATACTTTACCGCATTTTATACCTCGCGCTGCCTTTTTGTGGAACTAGCTGCCGTCGGAAGTAATGCCGAACCGATACGACTTAGGAACCTTCAAGAAAAGAGCATATTCTTTTCTTAAAGGCCAGCAAGGCATCCTTGAGACCTCTGCTGTTGCGGATGTACGTGGGTGACGGTGATCACCTAGCACTGGGTGAGCCGCCTTTTTGTTTGCCCTTCCCATAAAATGACCCATAAAAAAACTAAACCCACGACTACAGTTCATGGATAAAACCATGGAGTAAAAACCACACCCGCTCATGCCAGTTCACTTCTCTGTTAATTCCATCGAGGGTGTTTTCCCTATTCCAACGTAATATTTATAGGTATTTCTGAACCTTATTACTTTTATATCCAGCGTAACAACACGGTCGATCCACGCGTGATTTCCGTAAATCGAGGAATCAAAAAGGTCAAGAATGTGGGGAAGTTGTTGGCTATCGATGGTAGCCCAGAGATGACAATTTGGAGGGATACTTGCAACAAGTACCAGGGGACAGATGGGACGGTGTTTCCGCCCTTTTTCACTAAACATGACCGGATGGAATCATTTAGATTCGATTTGTGCAGGTTTGTTTCAATCTCTTGTCAATTTATATTTGCCTACTACTTTTCTTATATAAATTAGGAGCATAAACGCCAATTCCAGATAGATCGAAAAGTATATATTTACAGTGATAGACGACTCCCCGCATTTGTGTCACGTACATTATAAAAAAAGACGTGTAGCACTCGGAGACTGCCGCGGTAAAGCTATTGCATAGCTGTTTTTATCAACTTATGCAATTATAATTATTCAACCAATGCCATCTAGAGGCGAGTTGCTGAACTAAAGAGACAAGCGTGATATTTCAAAAAGTCATTAAAAGTTCTGCTATTCATCGATAGATGGAGTCGGAGTGGGGGTGTTAGGTTATTTTCGTTACGGAATTTCTGGATTCGGTCTACACGCTCAAGGCCCGCGATAGAAGCTATGCAATAGCTTAAAAATAATATTATCGGATGAGTTGAGATAAATATACCTAATAGGATGAGACGTCATAGGATGAGTACGAAACAACCCAACTTTGCACTTTCCTTCTAGTATCGGAACGAACGATGTTATAATCCTTGGTCGCATTTCATCTCCACCTGATTGCTCATGCTACTTTTTTATTCATAAATATTGAAAGATAAAGATTATTCGTCTTGGTTGTTACTAGCAGATCACGTTAGACACTAGGGAAGAGTATAGTACGTATATTATGAAAAAATATTTCTCAAACATTGTAACCTACATCTTTTTATAGTACCTAACACACAGTTTTAGGTTAACAATAAAGTGAAATATCATGTGAACTTTCATCTTGCAGACCATTTAAGCCCTGGTTCCTGAATAAGACTTCCTACAATGGCATCAGCACATACCGCTACGTCGTGAATATAGGTGACTTAGCGAACGACCCTGAGCTTAACTGCTTATGTGACGCTCCAGACAAGTGTCCTCCTAAAGGTAAAATTAATTATTCCCACACACAAAGCTCGCTCCCCTTCACAAGCACACTCTCCCACACATACCCTCGCACTTCCACGCCTTCACTTACATATACACCCTATTTGTATAATTACCAAAAAAAAAAATGGGCGGTACAAAAGTGTTAATACATTGTAGATATGTAGTCAAATTTTTTTATTACTTCACAGTGAAATAATTATTAATTGTTAAAGTTTTCGAAAATTTCATCTAAAAGTATGGACACCATCTTAACAAAAATACTACATGCCTATGTACAACTTATTAATGAAAACACATGATTCGCGTCAGTGAAAAAATATCTCTCTTACTCTTTCTTACACCCCCCACCCGAGCGTTCGGTGTGAAAGAGATTGTCGACTTTCGGCTTTCGTTCGTTCGTTTTCGGAAGAAACAAAGGCCGCGCGGTGGCAGGGCGGAGGGTGCGGGGTTGGTCCGGTGGCCAGGTCTTGCGAGAATGCCCGAGCGCACAGAATGAATTACGAGCTAGGACGCGAGTTTGCCGAATGTTATGATTATGAATGATACATTTCTATGTAGGGGTGTTAAGTTTCATGCATAAACCGCGCGCATGTAGTATATCTTAATAAATAGTGGAAATGCCTAGAATAAAATTTGTAGGTGTGAATCAATCTAGACGTTTGACCAAATATTGATGATTATGTGGGATTTTTTTTTTAAAGTAGTTTTAAATATTCTCCCTATGTATGTATTAAGTACCAGCAGCATATAGTGCTGTTTTTTTTTGGTAATTATACAAATTAGGTGTATATACAAACACGTACGGATCAAGAAGCCACTGAATCTACTGAGGGCGACTATGTACGTTATAAATACATAACAATGACTTTGTACGTTCCTCTTTCTACACTAGATTCCGTCCTCATTAAAAAAGATTACCAGGGAATCAAGAATCAAGAACTACTGCCGAATCGGTATAAAAGGTAGCTAAGCGATAATACTAAATTTAAAGCTAAATATTTCATATCCAAATTTCATCTTAACCCGTTGAACACTTTTAGGTTAAAAAGACAAGTAACCAACTTCACTGACAAATTCACTCACTCACAAACATTCACGTTTATTATATTTGTGTGAGTGTACAGTGATGATAAAGTTGATTAATTTCAACGTGTAATAATCACGCAAGCAAATTAACTAGTTTAACTAGAGATTTAGTTTGATATTCCGAGATGTGTGTTTCTTCGAGTTTTGACGTGTAATAATGCGTGTAATAAGTAGGTATTTGTTAACAAAATGTATACAAGTAAAAAAGTCCATCCCTCAAGGCAGTGTTCTTGGATGTATTATGTTTTTAGTATACATTAATGAACTTCCAAAAATAATAAATGACTCATGTGTGTTATTCGCAGATGACATTTCAATATTGCCACCATGTAATAATAAATTTAAATCAAAACCTCACTGACATTTTTATTTTTTTAATATACTGGATGAATATAGGTACAGCATAGTCTGGACATTAATTATTTAAAAACTATAATCATGCAATTTAAGCCTTATCTAAAACCCCCTTTGGCGATAGACTTTGTTTACAATAACTCCAAATTGGAATGCGTTGAAACATTTTATTATTGGGATAGAATATACCCACATAAATTGGAAAAGTCATATCGAAAAATTAAGAACAAACTCTCAAGTTTCACATATGCTCTAAGAGAAATACGTAAGGCAACTGACCTCAAAACAGCTTTGTCATGTTATTATGCTTATGCTTTTGCATAACTGCGGTACGGAATACTGTTATGGGGAAACAGTGTAGATGCGGAAGAGGCTTTTCTTTCCCAAAAAAAGTTAATCCGTCTCCTTGCTAATATAAAAGAGCCGGAAAGCTGCAAATTATTTTTTATTAATTAAAAAATTTAGACCATTACATCTATATATATATTAGAAGTCACCTTTGTTAGAAAATACCCACAATTCTTTATTAAACAAACTGGCCTACCTCGGCAGTATCCAACAAGATCTAAATATAAGTTAGTACTACCTGTATCTAAATTAAAAACGCACAGTTCTGGCCCAAATGTTCTGTCAATAAAGATATTCAATAAAATACTAAACGACTTAAAGGCTGAAGGGATTATATTTTTACAAAGCGTATAAAAAGATCTACTAATAATACAATGCTACTATAAATTAAAAGAATTCATGAATAATTCATGCATTTAATGTTTTTTATTAATAATAATTATTTTGACTAACTTGAATGAATCGGCCCGCTCATAAATCATATTGCTACGCCCAAATAGGGTCATATATTTCCTACCATAACTAATGTACATATGATTGCAATAAATAGTTGAGTATGAGTATGTTATGGTGCAAGAGTGTAGGCAAAATTTTAAAAATGGTTGAAAATAAAAGGTTTTTTTTTTGTTTTTCTCGTCAATCTCCTTAGAAAGTTTGACGAGTTTGAACTTTACTAGACAGGACAGTGATTTAATGACAGGCTTATTTATGTCACTGTGACTAGACGGTACAGACTACTTGAGTAATAATAATATAGTATTAATTTAGTTTTTTTCATAACAAACTTAAATTAACAAACACATAACTCATGACATTTTGTTGTATACCTAATTTATAAGTTCTTGGAAGTGAATCACCCAAACTAGAACTACTTTTATACTCGATATGGCATACCAACATGTTCCTCCCGGACAGAGAACTTATTTATAATGTTAAATTACAGATTATGCGATTAAAATTATTTAGCAATACAAAAAAAAACTAAAAAGTTCATTAGCGTTGAAATTTGGAATCAAAAGTTGCAAATAAAAAATTGCAAAAGTAAACAAAACTACATAAAGTAAAAATCTCACTAGATGTAACTGTATATTAACATAAATTAATTTGAGGAATGGCAAATGTACAAACGTACGAGTCTACTAGCAAAGGAAAATACCTTTAAAATGTATTATTCTTTATTGAAGGTATGATGGATTTGATGAACTGCGTGCATGCTCCGATTTATGCAACTTTGCCACACTTTTATGACTGTGATCCATCTTTGTTGAACAACGTGAAAGGACTCAATCCTAACATGGACGAACACCTAATGATGATTGATTTGGAACCGGTATGTAAAACTTATTCTTTAATTCTAAATGACTAATATATCCAGGTTTGTCTTGCTAAGCGTAACGTCAAATATGTGCCAATTATTTATTACGTTCCATTCATGTGTTTGTGTATCCGCATTCGAATCTAATCTTTAAGACATAAGCGCTTGTAATATACGATAACGGAACGTTTATAACATTTATGTTCATCGACTTATCTTTTGTTGCCTTATTGGGATTTCTATTATGTATGTGTTATAACTATTATGCGTTAATATTCATTCGACCGTTTCCCTATAACTGTTGAATAGACACAGCCTTTTAAAGATAGGGCGGACAAACATATACAGATATGCAGACCATATTGTTTAATTAATAGCAATAAGGTATCGCATTCTGGAAAGGGACCCTCAAAACAATGGATAGATAACACAGGAATGAGTCCCGATTGGTTCCTTGTAAAAGAAAAGCAGCACTATGTTAACTTTGAGGAAACAAAGGGCCAATCGGGAATTTTTCCTGTGTAATCTATCCATTCTTTGATCCCTTTCCAGACTGCGGTACCTTATTGCTATTGATCGCTAATTGTCGCATATTTACGTAGGTATATATTTTGCGATCTCACAAGGGAATCAAAATGTACAGTTACTTACTTCCCGTTGATCAAGAGTCATAACATTTGGCAAGAAGCAGTATTACAGAACATGTAAAGGAAAAAAAACAGAAAACCTAAAAGAGAATCGGGCCTATGGAACCTCCCATAGACCGACTGAAACGCAATAGCAAGCTATATACGAGTAACTTGTAGGTTATATGGTGGGTGTTATGTGGGAGTGGGGTAATTTCCCGGTCGTTCCGGCTTTGGTGTGAGGTTGTGAGGTTTGAATCAAAACCACGCCGAAATGATGACCATAGAATAATCTAAGTAAAGATAACGAGAAAATTTGAGAACTCACCTGCTTTATTTACAATTTAGTACTTAGTATAAGGTAGCAGGTAGATTCTTTTTGAGAGAATTATGAAAAGTTTGATTGATAAAGCCTATTTCTGGTGTATTCGTGTTATTTTTTTACGTAACTTGTTGTGCTGTGGTACTAACAATAGGTAAGGTAAAACAATTGATTAAATGTTAATGTAAGAAGGTAAGAAAAATTAAGAAGTCGTATTTGTAATAATAGTGTTTATAACAAAACCAATGTGTTTCTTTCAGATATCCGGCACCACAATGGTTGTAAGGCAAAGGATACAGTTCAACGTACAGCTCCTTAAAACGGAGAAGTTTCATCTTTGTAAGAACCTAAGCAACAAAATTGTGCCGCTCTTCTGGATTGAAGAGGTGAGTCTGAACTAGTCTTGAGGCACTGCAGTCAGCTGAGAGATGAGAAACTCTTAGGAAGAGACTCTAGTTAAAGGAAGACTTTAAACCTGTCAGCCCAAAGTCACTAAGTGTTTCGGAGTACACGGGAGACAGTTCGTGGTGAATTGTGAACTTCAGTGAGTTACCTACATACTAAATTCCTCCATGCCCATTATGTCAGTAGCCAGACATACGACAGTAGAACATTGCTTTATAGATAATATTCCATTTTAAATCTATTACGAACGAGCTTCTAAAGGTTTCGTCAAAATTGGTTGAAAAATTCGACCTGTACACGAAGACCAACGAACAACCTAACAAATATACGGTCAGATGAAAGTCGATTTGACCAGTTAAAGCAGAGATGCTTCGCTCGTTCGGTAAATTATGAACTCTGACTACAAGTAATTGCACTAGGTACAAGATAGCGGCACCATCTTGTAGCTAAGCTCAATATTGGTAGAAATAAATAAGTAAAAGTGAGAGCGTTTTGGCTCAGACGGTCAGTCGATTACTAGCTGTCACCAAAAGAGAAATTTTGAATATGAGCATACGAGTAATTATTGGTCAAGTGGTTGCCGAGATAGTAGGTTGTGAATTACTGCTATGCTAAATTGCCGCTGATAAGACTTTGCTCGCGAAGTCTACTGTTCGCAGAAATACTAGTTATAAAGAATAAACCATGAATATAGTGATTGGCAATAATATCAATGCATATCAGTAAATTTCACGAACATTCCGTATTGTTATTAAATGAGGCATATACATTCGCAATACGTTTATTATTTTTTTGATAATGTATGTGCTATTATAGTATGTCAATCAATTGATTCAATAGGTTTATACTATTCTAATAAAAAGCCTGTCTTTGCGCATAGTATTTAACAGAATCATTGTTTGATCGCACAATAAACACACACTTTACAAACCACAATGGTAAAGGTAAGTACTTAGGTAGATTGGGTCTAGATTTCAGACCCAGATATTAAAATGCCTAGGATTTAGATTTTCTCTCTTCTTTGTCCAAATGTAATGAAATGTGCTTCTATTCTTGTAGGGATTGTGACATCAGGTAAGCTTGGTTCTTTTGAAAGGTTCCCATGAGCAATATTGAGAGAGCACGTAATTTTATGGTCGAATTTAATTAATTAAATTTGCTATTTTCATGTACCTACAGAGTCTAATTTGTACGGCTCGACGATGTGAACTTGTATCGTATAATAGCAATTGTATTCCTTGTCCTTGTTGTATTGTCCTATTTTACGTACGTACTTTTGTTAGAATTGCCTAATAATAGGTTTTTACCTATGTAATTGGAGATTCTATAACCCACATTTTCAGATTTCATGACCTGAATGGCGGACAATTCAAAATTCATATTAATTTAATTCATGTTGTGTATTCGTATTTAAGCAGTGTTTTTTTTTATTTTCAAATTCTAATATTTGTTTTAAATAGCGTTTTGTTTTGTAAAATTGTGGTAGTTTTTGGCGCCATAGATGAACTGAAAATTCGTATAATTTTCGATTACGAGTTCCTGCATAGATTACCAATAGGAAGATATAGTCTGATTAATCTATGGATGATGGTGACAGTCTGGTCACAGTATAAAGATGGAACAGTTTGGAAACTAAGCATAGTTGATCAAATAATTATCTATGCCCCATTGAAGCCATAGGGTTGTCACTTTCCATGTTTTAAGGTATTGTTTTTTTTAAATAAAACATTCGTTTTTCTGTTGTAGACATAAAATCTAGTTAATTCTAGTTTACAAATAAAATTTATGTAGGTATCATTGCTTCGGTTAATCTTGATAGTTTAAAATACGGAAAATAGTTTAGTATTGACACACAACCACTTGTAGATTTTTGTAGGTTTACTACACTAACTTATCATTATGGCATAACCTTTTACGAGTTTTGGCGGGAGCGTACGTGAGCCGCGGTTGGGCGCGTAGTAGGCGCTGCAGGTGGTGCGGGTGCAGTGCTGATAAGCTCTGTTTTCGGGTGCTTGTCACGCATTTTCGGGCTGAACCGTACTGCGTTTCAACCTCAAAAATGCGTCACCTTGTAATTAAAAAAATTTAAAATAAAAAATACTTTTATTCTTCATAAATTACAAATATTTGAAAAAAGTTGATTATTTCGCCCAGCCGCCATCTTCGATTTCAATTTTGTTAGCAAGCCGATAGGCTTCAACGCTCTCGAATACCATAAAAACGACGACCAAGATGAAAAAATAGATAGTTTCGGGCAGATGCCATCTTGCATTTTTATTTTGACAAGACTATCGGCTTCAACGCCCTCGAAAACCATGTAAACGAGACCCATGACGATAAAGTTGATAATTTTGCGCAGACGCCTAATTGGATTTCTATTTTGACAGCACTATCGACTTCGACACCCTCGAAAACCATAAAAACAAATCCCAGTACGATATAATTCATAATAATATTATAATCTATTGCAGCCGCCATCTAAGATTTGTATTTTGTGTTATGTTTTACGAATTTATTATGGTTTATGATCGATCATACAAGCACACTGTTACAATTTTAAAACACATAGCAGTCATTCAAGTGTGACATTTCATATTTTAGAGTATATAAAAAGGTTATGATGAAAAAATAGTTTGTAACACTCACTACTGACGGCACGGCGAGAACCGCTTAGGGGTCTCGTCGATGCGCATGTTTATGTCAGTGGGCCGTTTCGAACGATTGAAGGTAGTTTCCGTTACTGTTCTCTATATATCTACTGTGGTCTGGTGGATCAGTACCTACCGTACTTGTACATCTCAGATTCTTACCGAATGGCACAACAGTGAAGGTAGATGTTTATTGTCAAGAATTACAAACACTGATAGAGTTTAGAAATGCTCGTGTTGAATCTCCCATATATAAATAAATACGTGTGCTATCGATAGAGTGCGCGACACGTTTACCATTAATTGTAAATATACTAATTAATGTATTGCACTGAACCAATGATCATCATCATCATAGTCGGCATCTTCATTGCTGAAGGTCGTGTCTAGTCTGAATGGTTGACCGCTCAATGTACTATGCTTTTCCACGTGGTTCTGTTTTCAGCGGTCTTAATAGCTTTCGTGATTGGCAGTCCAGTAAGCTTCTTTACTAAGCCTGACCATCGGGTAGGTGAGCGGCCGCGTGGTCATTGCCCGTCGACCTGGCCAGCTACTATGGCTTCTGTGAGCTTCTCTAGGCTGTCAGGGTTTCTAGGAGAGACATGTCCAAAATATTTGAGTATCCGCTGGAAACAGATAGCGGATAGCCTTCTGGTTATTGCGAGCTTCTTCAGAATGGATACATTGGTTCGGCGCGCGGTCCATGGAATTCGCAACCGCCAAAAACACATTTCAAAAGTATCGATTTTTGCCCTTTCTTTTTGTCTTATCGTCCAGGATTCGGCGCCGTAAAAGAAGATAGAGAAGACCAACATACGCACCAGCGTCACTTTGGTTTTACGGAATAAATTGATGTTGAACCAATGATATCACAACTAAAGTCATTTTATCAAGTAAATGTCGAGTCACTCTAACCCGTATGAGGTCAGGAGTTAGAGGTATTTGTGGTCTAAACCGTATTAGTTCCTTCTGCAAAAATTACTTGTGGTTTATATCACCGCAGATTAGTCTCATGCGCTGGCCTTGTTTGTCTCCTCATGGTAGTGGGTATATGTCCAGGTGCTTTTAATGTTTGTTGATTAATTAGCAACAGGCTTAAGATGCTATGATGCGTAGGCTTGAAAGAGAGCACGACTTGAAATACAGGCTGATTGTCAAAGTGATACTAGCATATAAATGGTACTCGTACTTATTTACGATGAGTATGCACAATTAATTACAAAATCGTTTAGAATACTCGGATAGTCGGGTGGCGCGGGTTGGAATCCTGTCAAAGGGTATGTAAAATGCCTTTCTAGTATATGCAAAATTAGGTTTTGATAACCCGGATAAGTGAGTGACTCCAAAATTGTATTATAAACATACTAAACATTTGTTTATTTTTAGGGATTAGCACTGAACAAGACCTTTGTGAAAATGCTGAACAATCAGCTCTTCATCCCGAAGAAGGCCGTTGGAGTATTTCGCTTGCTGCTGCTCATCTTTGGCTCCATTGGTGCCATCGTGGGTGTCGTGAAACATTTGAAAGGTTATAGATTGTTTATTAGCCTCTTTACCTGACTAAGCGAATAGTAAGTGCGCAAATTGAGTATCAGATATACTTCTGACCTAACAGTGGGATGCTGCTGTGTATTTGGCGCACAGGTACTCAGTATTTATGTGTCCCCATCTGCAGACTAGTGGGACGTTGTAACATGAAAATTCCTATTCCTGAGGTGGTTGGCCAAATGTGTTATATATTTTAGCAACGTGGCGAACAGAATAATAATTATGTAATGTACAGGGTAGTGGTCGGGGATCGTGGTCATCAAGCGAGGTTAAGAGGTAGCAAGTGAAATTGGAACCTTTAAATAACTATTTTTTGTTTTATCATTCGGGTTTAAAAATTTTAAATCATCATAAACACCTGCAAATTTTCCATAACGACAAATTTTAACCAGATGATATTATTAATTATAGCTACATCTCGGGAGAAGAACAAAGTCACCAGCGTGAAGACTGAAGAGGAAGAGCAGAAGGTATACATACTATTATATTATAGTGTTAATAGAGTAATAATTAGTGTTTCAATGCACGAAAGGTAGCAAATAATGTACGAAAAGTATTAAGTAGTGACTTTTGGAAGTGAATAGATTTGACAGTCGACATGAGTTAAAGGAACAAAAGCAGGGTTTTTATTAGAGATAGGCCAACCTATCTCCAATTATAAAAACTAGCGTTAAACCACTTGTGTGTCATGTGTAGTGATGATGAAGTCTGACAAGCCTGCGAAGAAGAATCTGCGTTCACTTGTGACTTGAAGAAATCCAGTTTGAACCCAATTCAATCACAACTATGTTTAAGAACCTTAGATTAAGTATGGACATCATAACAATTTGGACCGGTTTAATTTGTTATTGGCATTAAATCCTCAGCAGCTATACCCTATATACCCCTCTCTGCTCTCAGAAAAGAGGCTTTGGGCCATAGTAAAGTACTTTTACTAGTAGTGGAAATTTAATAGGGTCAATATGTATTATTTTCTGTGTTTTCAAATCAAGATTTGATTTAGCTATCATTATAAACATACCGCATAGGTATATTAGGTATCATATATGATAGGCACCTTGAGGCAAATATAATTTCGATGCTCTATCTTCGCATTAAGTAGGTATATTTATAACAATATACTGGATTTTAATAAACATTTCTTTTCTTTAAGGACATAAGCGTCATCGGCCAGGGCCAGGAACCTGCAAAGGTGAACATGTAATGGATTCTACGGCGTCTCCTGGCTTGGAGGCGTCAGTACGGCGGGATCTACCATGGGCTATGGAGACAGGCTTACAGGATTTTCATCAGAAGGGCTTGGAGGGTTCAGCACAGAATGAACTCTTGATAGAAAAAAAGCTATTACAGAGGTCATTTAAATTTTGTGATTGATGAATTGAAAAAATAATGTTACATTTACTTTTGAATTAAATAAAAAATGCTTAACACATTGAGCATTTTTTTATGTAAGACACGAATGTCTATTTTACAGTCATCATAAAGTCATCTCTGTTTCTCAGAAGGAAATGTTTAGTTAGGTAATTTACAAATTTTTTTTAATTTACGCTCATTAGATGCTGATTTAATTTCTTAATATATGTTTTTAAGGATAGAAATAAAACTGTAACTTAACCTAAGCAAAACATTAGTAATATACATACTTAATATTATGTACATGTATGGAAACATATGTTTTTTAAATCGTCAAGTTTATTTATCATTTATGACTTTCCTTATAAATATACTGCTTAAATAGAATTTTGCTGTAGGCAGCACTAAATAACGTCATTTAAAGTTAAAAGCGTGAGGCCGTGCAAGTTTTAGCAACTAGCATATTTTATTTTAAATATTTTTAATAATATGATTGTAACTCTGTACTGGAGGTTACATTGATAATGTTTTAAATCGCTTTACTATGGATTGTTCAGTTAACATATACTTGTGTTGTTCCATCAAAAGGTGATTCATGTGATTCGGTGGCTTAATATTAAGTTAAGAGATTGAAAAACTCGGAGAATATAAAACTATACAGTATATACTAAATTAAATCAATGGCTAGTCAATCTTTTTTATCTTATATTTTATAGTCTCTGTTTAAAAGTGTTTTTTTAATAATGATAGAACGTAACTAACTCTATACTTACGCAATATCGATATCAGTATCGGTAATTATATCTCCTTTGTCCGGAAGCCTTCTTCAGGATCTTGAGTGCAGTGCACTCGTCGTCGTCTGCATCGCCCTTGAGTCGATCGTGATATCTACAATGCCTAAGTATCACGTTGTACCCGTTACATTATAATTAAAGTGAGTGTTACGAAGAAATAATGTCAGGATGCATAACTCAGAACAAATTCCACACAAAAAGTAGTCCTTCAAACCAAAACGACGTATGATTCCAAATACGAATTACTTCCGAGGTTACAAATAGACATGTTCGGTGATTGGTTTAAATTTAAGGAAAGCAGGGTTTGGTCCACGCGCGTGCTGCAACGTCTACTATGACAGATGAGTCATAGCGGCGTGAACGATGTTATTGATTTAGCACGACTTTTATTGGGTCATTTTTAAGGCAGTTACTCTTCCTGATATTATTTCTTCGTAGCGTGAGTGTCAATAACATTATCACTTTTAAATCTTTGTGAACGGTTTGCATTTTATTATTATCTATAATATTACGTAGGTAGCTGATAAGCGTAAATGAATAAGGATGTTAAAATTTGAAATAACTTGGTCTTATAGTCTAACATAAGTTCTAGGTGTACATCATTATTAATTTTAGTTTTAATGTGACAATATGATAGGTTTCAAATAAATGTATTTATAATATAGTGTAATTAATATTTAAGTTAGATTTCAAGTTTATGAAATCTTAGTTGGAACATTTGCTTAGGTAATATAATAAAGCAGTATTTATATTTTTAATTTAATCAATTTTCGTACACACTAAATTCTTTTGTACTAATTTTGTGACACTGCAAGCACTTCAATGTTTATGGTCCTAGGTATTAAAAATCAACTGAATATCAAATATAAAATGCGTCTTTTTATAATTATACCTTCGTACTTAGAAGAAATAAGTTTTCTTTTTAATTTTTTATATTAGTAGTTCAAACCGGGTTTAAAAAATAATATTATTAGAATTACGTTCATATTATGACGTTACAGATCATCATCACATCTCAGCCATAGGACATCCACTGTTCAACACAGGCCTTCCCATAGATTTTCAAAGGACCAGTTTAAAACGGTTCTGAGTTTGAAAGTTCTGATGAAACTCATATTATTGATACAATCTGGTGGCTGCTCAATGGTGCTCTCAAAACAAATTTGAAAATGCTAGAGGTAGCCCATAGATCAGTTTTGAAAGTTGCTACTGGGATTCCTCACTTACACACACTTTATCTTGTGATGTGCTTACCGTTCGCCAACTTTTTATATATAGTATATTTTTGAAACAACACAGTTTTTGTATTATGAGCATTTAATTAAAAGAAGATAATACTTAGTATGCAATCAACCTAATCATTTAAGTACTTGTTTTGCAAAGAGATATTATTTGTTTTTAGGGCCTTATTTATACAATAAGCTTAATAAAATTTTGAACATATATCCGTTGGTTAAATCAGAAGTCAAAATTGTAGTGACTAAATGGCTAAAAACGTTATCTTATGATGATACTAAAGAACTTCAACACACACACACACACACACACACACACACACACACACACACAAACACACACACAAACACACATACATACACACACACACATAAATATAATATAATAACCGAAAATTAATTCTTAAATCATCTAAAATCCTTAAGATTTGTATTGTAACGAAATGGCTAGCAGTAGTCCAACGCTGGGGATAGAGCGCTGTATGCTGAAACACCGGTGATGAACCTAGTTCAGCAACAGATACACTTGCACAAATATGCTCATGCTTTCTAGCCCCAACATAAGGTATGAAATAACATTGTTCAATTGTTTGAATAAAGATTTATTATTATTATTATTAATCATCTCCATATCCCATAACTTATCTACCTAGTAGGTAGAACGTGATGATCACGATCCTCAGTCATGAGGGAACGACCGAAGAGAGAGGTAGAACGAGGCATGGCTACTGTCTTGCTGCTTTCGTCGGTCAAGCGCTCGGGCGAGTATTCGGTTGAGGGCACTGTCTCCCCCATTTACTCGTTATGTGTGATAAAGGCATTATCAAGTACTAATGATAGGTGACCGCTACTGGCACAACTACCGCCTCCATGCTTCGAAAGGCCGTCAGTCCAGTCTGTTTTGTCTTATAATAACAGTAGTTAAACTAAGCCGAAGGCCTTTTGAAACTAAAGATGACCCACCACTTAGCCTATCCAAGCAGTAATTAAATAAAGAAGTGTATGTTACGATATATATAAGTAACTAGCGGCTGCCCACGATCGGTCGCGTAGTAGGCTCGGCCTAGGGCCGCGCCATACCCTACCATCTTATTTTGTTTTTATTTCATAAGGATCTTCTTCTGACAATAATCAACATAACAAAAAAGAATAAGCGAGATTGTTCCATACGTTCTCAACTTGAGAACGGCGAGACCAGGAGAAATAGGGGTTCATTTTTATAGTTATTATCAGTATTTTAACGAAAATTAGTGACGAAGCGAGCAAGTTGCTCTAACGGTATTAAGCATCACGCTCTAACATTGTCCTTCAACAAAACACCTAAATGTTTGCACACTACTGCTTCACGGTTGAGAAAATGGCAAAGGTGAGGTATTACTCCAGGCGTAATATGTAACTCACTTCAAAAACTAGAATATACGCAATACATAAATATGTAGAATATAATTGATTGATACTCTTATGATTAGGTAAGTAAGTTATAGTTAAGTAGTAAGTTAGTTTAAGTATAAGTAATTAATCGTTTATTATATTCATATTCACGCGTTTATTTCATTTCATTTCATACTTATTCAGTTTCTATGAAAGAGGGTTGATTGTTGAGAGCAGTGATAGTGAGAGAGAGAGAGAGACATTTTGCAATAGTCTGCGCTTATCATTTTAATCTGTGCCACAGATATGCAAGTACAAAAGACAACGCAAGTTTCACGTTTTGTATTGAAATTTCGAAACAAGCGTACCGACTTTAAAATGGATTAAATTATGTAAATTCACGCTAAAATAACTTACCTGTGATAATATATATTTGCCTTTGGGGTCACGAAATTTTCGGGCTATTGCAGTAATTTATTACACAATTTAGTTTTCACGTGTGTTCGACAACAGAGACACGCGCGAACTGTAAGTAGCGGCGACAACCTTGACGCTTGGTCGGGGTTCGGACACGGGAAGTACACGCATTCGCGTTATCTGTTGTACATTATATCTGTGATCTATTCAATAAGTTGCTACTTAACCCGTCCGAATTAGCAAGCCCCCAGTTCATTCATAAATCTTTTGTTATAGCGTAAACCTGATGCGGACAGATTAATTGAACTGCGATAGGAACGAGCGGTCAAGCCTTCCTTGAGACGCAACAAAAAAAATCGTTGTTCTTCAACTTAGTAAACATGGCAACCCTGCGACGAATGGATGAGTGTTTTGGATAGTTTATCCACGTCATGCTAAGATTTCTCTGAGAATGATGTCTGGACTCTGTGTGTGATTATATTATACCCGCTAATGACATGCGAGCAAAGCCGCATTAAATTCAACTTACCTTACCTTTAGGGGTGAAATTAAAAATCCTTCCTTAATAGATGCTTTACAAAAAAAAAGCCTTAAACTGCAAAATATCAAGTACGTAGTCCCAGTGGTATAAATCACAAATAATACATTCACAGCACAGTGAATTACTACTGCGTTGATTAATAAGTCAGTCATCCAGGACAAAATATATAAATATTAATTAAATTATATTTTACGATGTTTTAATTATAATGAATTATTTGTTTTATATAATATGTATTGCCTTACAGTTAATGAGTAGTTAATTTTAATTTTTAATTTGTAATGCTTAGTTTTAAAACACATAATTAATCCTTGATCTCTTGATCGAAAAAATATTTTTAAGCATTATGAAATATAGATATCCATTTAAAAAAAACGAATCAATAATAGATTTTCATCAAAATATTATGAACACAAATATAAAACACATAAATGCTACTAAAACTCAAGATAATATGACAAGAATATTCAATATTAATTATCGCTTACAACTTTATACCTTATTTCAATAAAAAAAACTATTAAAGTAGTTATAGCCAACAAAAAATAATAGCTGTAAATGAGTATAACTATTCATATATAAAACCCTAAGAACACATAGCCCTTACTAAAATTGCAATTTACAAAATACAATTAGCAGGAACATATTTAGAACTTCATTCTGTCTCTTATCAACTAGCAAACAAAAGAAGGCTTATTTTAAGTTGCATGTGCTACTGTGCTTCAAATCCTGCTGGACCTCCTAAAGAAGGTCGTGTAAGCAAGTCTCCACAGTTCATGGTAGACCACGGTGTTCAGACGTCTCCAAGCCAGGGTCAGGTCCAGTAGGCATCGTAGAGTTGATTACATGTTGATTTTGGCTGGTTCGTGAGCCTGGCCTATGACGCTTATGTCCTTAAAGAAAAAGGTAATGGTTACAAAATATAGGCAAACAGAGACCCAGCACTTTGAATCTTTGTGTAGTTCCAAAGAGTGGATATTTAGCACTTTATAATGGTACTTCTGGATTCTTTCACATGAAAGAAAAACTCAACAGTAATTTATATGTATGAATCTGATTAGTAAAGCTTATTTCAATTTTAACCTTTACCACGATTTATCTCATGTATCTTTGAACTGTATGCTGTGTAGGTAGGTACTAGTTTTAACCCGAATGTGGTTAGAGGTGAGGGTACGCCTCACTTATCAGTAATAAACTAGCGATCGAGCAAGACGGCTGTGTTTCATTGTTAACATACACCACAATCTTTCTTATACGTATTTGATTTTTACTAACTTAAATTAATATTAATTATTTTAGTGGAACTGCCATGACGTGTTGCCTGTACCTTTTTCTTACATAAAACTGGAACCGACCGACAAGAAAACTATTTAGTTAAGGGTGCCCATTTGAGTTGTTAACTACTCGTATGTTTCATACCTAGGTTTTCTGTTAATGGTATTTATATACTACTTTAACACCTTTACTACCATTATATTTTACTCCAATTAAAACTACAATTTTCGAGTGATCACAATAACAATATTTTATGTGGACAAAGCCACGGGCAGTTATATATTATAATATATATATATAATTAATCTGTACCTTCTGTTCTTCCTCTTCAGAGTTCATGCTGTTGACCTTATTCTTCTCTCCAGATGTAGCTAAGCGCATAATATCATCTGATTAAAAAAAGATTAATTAAATCTCAAAATTTCTCTCGATATATATATTATACATGTTTTTAAGAAAAAGCACGATACACACAATTGGGTATTTTGACTGTAATAATCAATTGACTTGTTTTCTACCTTTGAAATGAATCACAACGCCAACAAGAGCGCCAAGGGAGCCAAAGGACACCAGTGACCAGCGGACAACGCCAACAATCCTCTTCGGGATGAAGAGTTGAACCTTCAGCATTTTCACGAAGGTCTTGTTCAAAGCTAACCCCTAAAAGCACATTTGAAATTAAGATAACTTTGAGGTTATTTATTGAGTATTTAGGTATGCAATAACTATAATAGTTTTACAGTTTTAATAATATATTTATCCACAGTTCTCCATAAGTACCTACCACGGACAGAAATTTGACATAACGTCCAGTCAAATATCTATATCTCTAGTAAGGTAAACCGACAATAGAGAGGTTATTAACACCGGCCGTTAGTAAACTTAAAACTACTCGTATATCTACTTTAAAATAAACGTCTATGAAAGGAAATCTTTGGAATTTGCTTACTTAGAGCCCTATTCCAAAAGTCATTAATGGCTCTAGGTTGTACAAGTTTGTAAAGCAATTTTTTTAATTTTTCACTATCAACGTTTCTAGGATTTATTACCTGATAACAATATTAAAACACTGGCTTGGTACAAACATAAGGCTCAGTTATGCGTTGCTAAAATCGGTAGAGAATCAATATTGATAAATCGGTTCTTCTTCTACTATCACTAGGAATTGAGTTAAAATTTAAATCAAATTAGGGAGGATCAACGAGCTCAAATCCAAAACGTGAGCCCAGTGCGGCTTGGTGGATATACAAGTTTTGAACTCTATATAAAGTTTTAAGATCTCCAGAAAGACGCTTAAGAAAATGACTGGTGTCGTTCTTACTCGACAGCCAAGACTTACAAAATATAAAAACCACGACCTTATCCAAGATATTGAAAACGGCGGTTTCTTTTGTTATAAATCGGACAAGTAAGAGTCTTAATCGCACACTGCGGGATCCGTACAAACATGTAAAAGATATTTTAAATTTAAATACAAAATTCCATTGCAAAAGCAAGTTAATACCTAGTAGCAAAAATGTTTATAGATATAACAACAAATTGATGTTTTTCCCCCTTTTGTTTGTATTCTGAGCCCATTTTCTTCTTGTCATATTTTATTATTGATAAGAGCTTGCCTTATAGAAGTGTTTAAATTACCTTATTTTGTGATTGAGTTGATTTAGAAAGTTAATTTTGTTTAACGATGTATTGATAATAATTTCTTATAGGTACCTCCACGTATTCTTTAAAAAAAAGGATCTTGACAGGTAGTTAGACTAGGAAACTATCCTATGAAGGTTCTTTTTCCTCTTGTGGATACGTAACCCTAAAATAACTAAAAGCTTACATACAAGTTGTATATGTTATACAAAATGTAAGTGCTCTATGGCTAATACAATAACAGTTTAGCAAGCTATACCAGCTTCTGCCTCTTCAAAAATGGCTGAAATGTTCCAACCACAACATCACCGTTCGAACGTCTTATCATAATAATTAGTTCCAAATTTACTATGGATATAAGTTATTTCTCGCCAAACAAAAGAATCCTACGAAATTCGAATAAAGCTCTGTAAAATAATATATATGTAATATTATATATATATATATATATATATATATATATATATATATATATATATATATATATATATATTATTTTATATATATAATAATAAACCCACGAGGGTTTTCCAGTTCGTGTACACGATTCTTCCTGCCAAAGAAAGAAGTATGGCCACAATATTCTACTGGGACAGTGCGGCAAAACTGATAGTTCTATTAATAAGTTTAAAATTACTATTAAACTAAACTCTGTCAAAAAGGTTATTACAAAATTTCGGATTACTTGGAGGATAAAACAGCTTGGGACTGATCACTCCAGGATCTATCTACTCGTGTACTAAGATGTCAAAGTGTAGCGTGTCTTTCCCTACTGATACCATTATTATGTTCTTCTTTGTAAGGCAACACACTGGAGCTAATATTTGTAGTAACTAAGCAAAAACATTGTAAAAACATCTATATAAAAAGAATGGCCCCGAGTTTCTTGCCGCTTCTTCTCGGTAAGCTCTATATACTCGTATTTTGGAACGCGGCGGTAGGCTTTAAAGTACATTATAATGAAAAATTTACGTTCATAAGTGCGTCTTTGATGCCTAAATTGAATAAATGATTTTGACTTTGACTTTGATTCATCCGCCGACAAATATTTTCGGTAATTTATTGACATTGAAAATAGAGTTCTTGTGTATACACTGACCAGACCAAAGACTGTGGCTTTCCATTATTATTTGACGCTGAAAATATTATAAGTAGATACATTTATACACACATACACATGTGCTTACCTCTTCAATCCAAAAAAGCGGTGCAATTGTGTTGGGTAGGTTTTTAAAGAGGTCATATTTTTCAGTCTTCATCAGCTCTATGTTGAATTGGATCCTTTGCTTCGCCACTAATGGTGTACCAGATATCTGAAGTAAAAAACAAGCTATTTGGGGCCAATTCACCCAAAGCCGTAGGTGGTGTACGGTTAATTTGTGCTAATAATGTGCCCGTACAATATATAACAGTCGGTGGTAATTTTTTCTGCAATAGTCCATATTGTGGTATAGAATACCACCACATTGCCAGACGTTCTGTCCAAGACAAAAGAATTTGGTCATTGTGTGTGACCAGTGATGACTTGTAGCACTAAAATGTGGACTCTTACTCTCGGCCCCTTAAGTAAGCTCAAAGTCGCACAACGAGCTGTAGAGTTGGCTATGCCCGGGGATTCAAGATACGTGATACGTGATCGAATCATAAACGAGGAGATCTGTAAAAGAACGAAGTCTAAGATATAGCCCAGAGGAAAAGCCAGTTGAAGTGGCAGTGGGCAGAGCACATAGCACGTAGAACTGATGGCGAATGAATTCAGAAGGTGGAATGGAGTGGAGACCACAGAACGGCAAGCGCAGCGTTGGAACTGATGACCTGATAAATGTAGCAGGACGGCGTTCGATGCAGGCTGATTCACACCGGTTGGAAATTTACGGTTGGAGATCTAAGTTCAGCAGCAGACGTCTTACGGCTGAGATGATGATGATGATGATTGAGAGGTAGGCACGTTGCAAAATAATGATGGCACTATATAAGTATATGAATAACTATTATATATCGTAATAGTTATTCATATACTTATATAGTGCCATCATTATTTTGCAACGTGCCTACGAAGCTTCGTTCTGTAGTTTTAAGAAAGAACTAGCCAAAGAAGTACTCTGAAACCTTTTTTGTATACTAGAAAGTGACGAAACGTGGGAGTTTTATATCTAAAGGAACACGAACTATTATTGATTGGCACTGTACATCTAGCTTTACTACAAAACAGAGGTTTTAATACGTCTAAAGTTGCACCCATGCTAAATGTTCTCCTTATAGGAAAAGTAAATTGGTTTCATTTATCAAACAATAATTATGAATGCACAATTTTAAAACGTTGTGCAACTCCATTCATTGCACTCATTTAGGACTTTCTGTAATCTGTGACTGAACTGCATCAGTAAACTGATTTCTTTTGTCAGGGCACCGTTTTTATTATATAACTTAGAAAGGATCATTTTAATTTGTCTTATTTAAAAGTTGGACCGTATTTATCTATTGCTTTGTCATTTTTCAAATTGTTATTGGTTAAGGTAAACGCTCTATGTGTTTTTTTTAATTTTGTTTACCAGACTATGTGACATATATTTGAGTAGTAGACATAGTTTTGAGACATTCGCCATTTTTAGTTTAGTTCTTAGTTTAATGATTGGTCTCGCTCTCGCGCGTTCGGAGACCTATCCCTAATCGAAGGTTTAGTTATTTAACTAATGTTCTTGTTAAAATATTTTTAACAACAGATAAAAAAATAAGAAACATAGGCGATATGAAAAGGTGGCACAGACGGGGCCTGTGTCGCAGCAATATGTCCAAATTTGTTGCGCAGTATATTAATTAAGACAATAAAAATGTAAACATTGTATGACTATAGGTTATATAGGTATAATTTTTATTAGATTAATATAGGTAATATAGGTTGCTGGTATGTTTTTGGAAATAAATTATTACCAAAGTGAGCATTACAAAAGTCAATACAAAATTCAAGTGATGTTACGAACGGCGCTCTCTAGTGTTAGAGTTCGGGACCAAACATAAGGATTAACACCTAGGTACATACGAATAATCTGGCCTAGTTTGTACCGGCGTAAATATTGCATATTTTAACACGGAATAATAGTTAATGTGATGTAACTGTAATAGTTAGACATAACATAACATAAAAAGACATATGGTATCGCAGACTTTATTGTAGATATTGATCTTATTAAGGTCGTGCAAGCTGGAGAAGAGTCCGCCGACTCTTCTCCACCTACCTCACCCAGTGAAAAAGGAAGGAGGTGTGCGAACTGTACCCCTGTACCCCTGTTCGTTTGCACCGGAGCAGATCTGCTCAGACGTCGTTATCCCTAACCTGCCTACGGCCTCCTTCTGCATCATCAGATAGTGACCACTGGCGTATCCCTATTTATAACTTTTTAAATTAGTTCTTCTTATATATAATAAGACGTAGGTCAGAGTTTTCAACCTCCTAAAGAACGAACACATTTATAAAACTAGACAGAAGGACATGCTAGTGGTCAATATCTATGTAAAGTAAAAATTAATAGCATAAGTGGTAGAATCCAGAGAAGAAATCAATGAATACGTTTATATGGAGAAGATGACAAATATTAAAGACAATCTGCGGCCCTGACACATTAAGAACACTTTAGAGTTCAATTTAAGTGCAAAGTCACAACACTTAATAATTACCGGTTCAAAGTCAATCTCAATTGCGTGTTCGTCCACATTAGGGTGAAGTCCTTTCACATTATTCAGTAATGCTGGATCGCAGTCCAGGAAATGCGGCATTGATGCATACAGCGGAGCTTTCATGCACTTCATCAAATCCATCAATCCTAAAATAAAAAACGTCATGCGTCATCTCGTGAACGGATGCTGTCTGCGGAGCCCGGTCTGCGCTGAATGCTGATGCAAACTAAGAAACGATATAACCACCCTTAATTAAGTAGTTTAACATTAAAATCCTGTGTCCTCTTATTCAGTATATATTGTTGTCTCTTTTTTAATTTATATTTAGATTTGATAAATTTGCAAAGAACTAAAAAATAGCACGGACTCGGGAGTCTGTGGAGATCTAGTTATAATAATAATAAAAAACCGTTTTTTATTGCTGTTATATGCTGTTGATTTCTTCATTAAATAAACTGGGCATATCTTCTTCTTACACGCTATCTATTTCTGACACCCCTATGCTATGCCTTGACAGTTTATTTTTATTTTGTTTATTTATACTTCACTCCATTTATTCATTTATTACATTTAACCTACGAAGAAATAATAGTCCATTCAACAAATACACATGCATGGGGAACATATTAAACTAACTAACTATTTACTATATTATATACAAAATTTATTAACTAATACATATAACTACATTTTATTATTACTATTAAGATTATTCTGAGTTGGTGTAAGCATTCACAGTCAGACCAGTGTCCGCAAACAGCACCCGTTCACGAGTTGACGCAAGTGCCCGCCAAACACGCCACCGCTTGCCAACACATTTCCGTGAGCATGTCTGCTCTGAATGCCCACACCATCTCTTTGTCAATTACTAATGCCTTGACTGTTAGTAATGCCACCAACGATTCGCAAAGCTTAGCGTCTTCGAGGTCACCGGCCGCTGAACCACAGGCATCTCTATCACGATGTGGAATAGTGTACCAAATCCACATATAACTGATATATGAGCAGAGAGATGACAGAGATGACATCTTTTGTTTATTTTTAGACAGAACAACATAGACAGAATTTTTCTAAAACGAAAGCATTGGGCACAAGATTCTTCTTGCTTGAGTCGCAACAGTGACAACATGATGGGCTAAATATAATAATATCCTCATAACTCTCTCTACTTATATATACCTAGTATAAAATAATGTTCACGTCCGCGTCTGTTTGTATTATACTAGTAACTCCTCAACCATGGATGTTGATGCAGTTTTCATCATCAGTCATATAATTTTTCACGAGAGGTTTGTATATATTTTGAAGTGGTAGGACTTTTGCAGAGTTAGCCTGGGGAAGTAACACACCTTTGCCAGTTATTCAACCGTGAAGCAGTAGTGTGCAAACATTACTGTGTTACATTGAAGGGCAATGATTTGAATGAAATCACAGGGCAAGAGATATAACATCTTTTATCTGTAGGTGTCCTTTAATATTCTGAATGGCACTGAACTGTTATGGGCAAACGAAACGCTTAACATCAGGCGAGCAAATTATACTCGTCTCGTTACCGATTGATTTAAAAAACTGTAGTAAATCCTAAGATTTTTTTTATCTAAGTAAAAAAACAATCTACGTATTTCACTTTAGTTCTGATTTCTGCAAAGAATTTGCCAAGAAGAAAAAAAACAGAAGTCGGAATCGGAATCCCGAACAGTGCGAAGCAGTTTTGAAAGCAATACTGCATCACAGAGCGCAAGACGGATTGACATCGGCTTTAGCTAAGCGACCTTCGTTTTAGCACATACCAGCTGGTGCCAGTGGTGGTGTGAGTCGGTAATGAATACATAAATTAAACGGCGCTCAACAATATGACCAACTCTTTGTTCTCTATAGTTTTAAGCAATAGTCACCTTTAGGTGGGCACTTGTCAGGAGCGTCACAATAGCAGTTGAGTTCAGGATCGTTGGCGAAGTCACCAATGTTGACGGTGTAGCGGTTCGTCTTGATGCCTTTATAAGAAGTCTTCTTTAAGTACCAGGGTCTAAATGATCTGCCATAAGTCAGAAAAACACAAATTAAAAGTTGAATTAATAGCATTTTATTATTTAAATTATTAGCCTACACATTAAAACGTATAATAACCAGCTTATATAAATATATATAATTATATATATATATATTACTATTATACTATTATATATTAGCTATTACCTACATGAGAACAGCTTAACCGATTGCATTTATCTATATTTATTTGTTTTCTAATAATTCGTATCAGGTCCTTAAATTAAAAAAAAATAAGAAAAAAGGTTATAGAGAGAACGAAGTCGCGGGCAGTCGCTAGTTCCTGATAAACATTTTCTTTACCCAGTTACACTCTTGCTATCAAGGCGAATTTAATGACATCTTTATCATCATAATCGGTTAAGCCGTGACGAGTTACGAGCGGAAATAGATCGGACATACATAGAGGTAAATGCATAACCCTCCTTTTGGGATTCATCGCAGTCGGGTAAAGAGGTCGTATGCTCTCATTGCAAACTTCTAATAAATCACGAGCCGTGCATCAGCACTGGACATGGATTGTCGATAGAAAGAAGAAGAAAGTCATTGGTAAACGACAGTCTGCGATGTAGCTGTCGCGCTACAAATAAATTAAATTAAATTAAATTAAAAATCATTTATTTCAGACACAGTCGATCCAACTCACAATAAGTACATATACAATTCAAATTACACCATATTAAAAAAAAAATATTATACAGATTTAAAAATTGTCTACTTAATCTAAAATAAAACGAAATGTCAGAAATTAAGGTCATACAAAAAATAAACAAGTAGGTACAAAACCGAAATCAAATAATCTTATCTCAGTCTAAAATGAGGCTTGGATCCGGAGTGCTCAATGTGCAGCCTGGTCCAGTGCCGCATGATTGGGCAGTCCAGATCCATCCTCCAGGCGAACATCTGCAGGTAACTGTTAGAGCTGCCACGCACGCACCGCATCAGGGACGTGACTCGCTTGCGCAAAATTGCTGCGAAGCTGTCTACATGCGCGTCTGCAAACATCCCTGATGCACTGCACCATCGTGGCAGCTTCAACAGTGCCCTGAAGGCATTGTTGTATTGGATGCGAAGGGCATCATAAGACTTTCGTGTGTGTTTGGCCCATAGGCTGCACGTGTAAAAGGATTGGCAGAATGCCCTAAATAAAGATATTTTAACTTCTGCGGTACAACGTGCAAACCTACGAGCCAGCATATTGCCACGAACCGACAACGCCCTGCGCTCCCTTTCCATATCTACATCATCTGTGAGTGCTTCCGTGACCCAGTGACCCAGATACTTGAGCTGCGAAACTTGTTTAAGGACACTGTCATTTAGTTTGACTGGAGGGACAGTGTCATAAGTTTTTACACCAGCCTTGAACACAATGAGTTCGCTTTTGCAAGCGTTGTATCTGAGCCCATGTTCCTTCGCATAACGTTCACAGACCGAAATGAGCTTGCGAAGGGCACTGATCGATGGGCTCAACAGCACCATATCGTCTGCGTAACTGATGTTGTTGACTAGAACACCATCAATCGAGCAGCCGATCCCGGCGCCGCTGAGCTCACGGATCAGCTGGTCAATGTACAGGTTAAAAAGGGTCGGCGATGAAAGCCCGCCTTGCCTTACACCACATTCCAATCTGTACTTTCCCGAAAGCGACCCCGACCACCGCACAACATTACTTTGATTGCTATACCAGTACTTCAGAATGCTGACATACTCTGACGGAAGGTCCGTATCACTCACCAACTTGAGCCACAGCTTGTCATATGCTACAAGATCAAATGCTTTTGATAAATCTAGGAAGCAAGCATAGACAGGCGTGCTTCTAGCAGTGTAGTACTGGACGGTATGTTTAAGGTTCAGTACAGCCATCTCGGTCGATAAACCGGGTCGAAATCCAAACTGCGCGTCGTGGATGTGTATGTGCTGTTTTAACTGAAAATTAATCAAACAGTCCACCTTAGCAATGACTGTGGCTAGTGATATGGGCCTATAGTTACTCAGCTTGGACGCATCTGCAGTCTTGTTCTTGATAATAGGGACAACAATCGTTCTCATCATGGCTTCAGGCAGGTATGAATGGCTTAAAAATAAATTGAACAACAATGCGAGCACCCTCGGCAAATGAACACCAGCATGTTGCAAGTGCTCAATGCTCAGTGAGTCATGGCCTGGAGATTTTCCTCGCTTCATGTTTTTTACTACCTGAGTGACCTGTTTCGCCGTGATGCGAACTCCCGGCTTCGACCAACCAGGATCCCCTGTCCCAACTGCATCATCCGCGGACCCCAAAGTAGAGTGCACCCTGAAATACTCCCCAAACAAATTTGCTATCTGTCCAGTGTCGCTAACCCCTTCTATGCTCACCGGGACACTTGGCCTCGGGTTCATTTTGTTGGTCTCCTTCCAGAACACACTAAAATTTTTCGCTGCATGCTGTGATGCCAGAATATCAATTTTTATCTGGGTCTCGTTATTTTTACACCCTTTGAGTTTGCTCTTAAACAGGCTACGCGAGTCTCTCATTTGAGCGTAGATGTGACCCGTCCTAGGTTTACCGTAGGCGACGTAAATAGACTTATTATTTATTCGTAGCTGTGGCGGCTATATCCATGCGAGATACAAGATACGATAGCTGATAAAAGTCAGTTTATCAACGTGACAAGTTTATCGTGAGATCCAGGCTATGGCACTACAGTTACGACAGGTAACTACGAGTATACTCTTAATATCATTACAGTAACCATTATCAACAGACTATAGAGAATTGCATGTACCTCATAAGAATATAAGTGCCTTATGTAAATATTAAAGTTACACATTGTAACTTTTACATAATCTGTGGCGTAGATGTTGCTGCTGTAATCGTAGAACAATGACGAGAGGGGAGGTAACCACATCGGATTAAAGAGGGAGATAATTGGCTGTGTCGATCGGTAGAGCGTCGTCTTTGTCAGTCAGTATTTTGCCGCAGTCATCAGGTAGTCATCAGTCGTAATTGATTATTGTACAATTCGTTTTAGTTCAATTGCGTCCACGTAAAACTGTTTACAGTGTTGTCTGTACCGATTACGTTTAAATCTGAAAGTCACGTGCCGGTGGTTATACTATACAGCTATATATACTATATATGGTTATAATAAATGGTTATACTTCGAACATATTTGAAATTTAAGAAATAAGCAGCAGGGGATAATTAATGTCAAGAAATTGAAATATACTCGTACCTGCACATATCGCCTGAGAATGACTCCAATCGATCGTTCTCGGTGAGGAACGGCGGGAAAACTGTCCCATCTGTTCCTTGGTACTGGTTGCAAGTATCCCTCCAAGTCGACATCTCAGGGTTGCCGTCTATAGCCACCACCTTCCCAACATCCATGATGTTCTTGATCCCTCGTTTTACGGTCACAACGTGCGGGTTAATCGTATTGTTGCGCTGGAAGTACAAACATTTTTAATACTAGTTGACCCATCCGCGGCTTCATTCTCTCGCGATTAAATGGGCTTTAGTTTTTCGCTCAGTACTATAATAAAAATTGTCAAAGTTACTCCTTATCATCACATCAGCGGGTGAATGCAGTCAAAATAGGCCAGTCCAGCCATTTTAGAGATTAACCGGAACAGAAAGATAGATGTGTCGGCTCATAGCTTTAACCGATGTTATTATTTAGTCAAGCGACACCTAGTTTAGTTTTGGTGGACGGAGATGCAAACTGGCGCCATCTCTGGTATAGCTCTGGTAGCATCCGCTGTTCGCTGATTAGTCGATCGGTCGGTCGTTGAGAGCTAATTACCGTTGAGTACTTAGTCATCGTCCGACAGTGCGTTGGGGGGAGCGCGCGGACACGCTCGGAGGCTCGGAGGAGCTCACTTTGCGTTTGGTCGTGGCAGCGTTCGCTAACAAGTGGAATACCTTGTCCCCAAATTGTACATGTGATATCTTTTTCTCCTCGTCCGCTTAATCCATGCCCAGCCACGAAATTGGAGCATAACATTCTATAAAGATCCTGATACGTGCCTTTAGATACATAGAATTAAAAATATTTACATAATTAAAATTACTTATTAAATAAATGATTAATTTGTAGCTAACAGCACAAGCAAATTGTTTTATCTGTTCTATTTATCTAGTATGTGCAATTTATTGTTACTCGTTCTCTTTCTGACTTCTAAAATTGTAACTGCGCTAACAACTATGTCAATGCAACATGATAGTTTATATTCGCCGACAAGGAATTGTACTCGTATTGATCAGATCTCAGCAACTACAGTACACAACGAAGATTTCCGCATGGTCCTTCGAGCCGGATTCAAACCAGCGAATTATTATTATAAAAACCAATATTGCTTTGTTAATTCATTAAACAGGATATTAGCAACAATTACAGGCTTCCAAGACTTTACTACCAGGTGGATCGAATTTACTACATGTCGAGATAGGGAAAAAGATGTATACGGAAATAAAAAATAGTATAAGGAAAATAAATACCCTCCCAAAAATAGAGAATCTAATTTGATTGTTAGCTTCCAACTCTCCGACGTTCTCTTTCTTCCACGCAGTGCACACGGCCTTAGGTGCAAACTCTGTCCTGGCACAGTTGATCATAGACCCTCTGAACAGGATGTCTAGCGGTTTGGCCCTCAAGAATATATCAGTTGGCTTATCGAAGATTCCGTTAAGGGCCTTGCCAATCATGGCTAACATGGCCGGATTGCTGCGGGCTACAGAGATGATTGTCGCCTGGAAATAAGAAATAACAGATTAATTAATACTATAGGAGCGCGCTTCTCTTACCAGATCAACTTTGCATCATCTTAAACAGAGCAATAGTTCTTCTTAAAGAGTATTAACGCTGAACAGGTATCATTTATGTAACACGCCGCTATAATTTTAATTAATCTGCTAGTTTTGTCTCTGATCAAGAATAACAATGAATGTGGACGAGATTATAAATAATAATATTGTCTGCAGTGTAGAGCATGAAAAAGGCACAATAATGCTTTGCATTTACTCATCGTTCTATCGTTCCAGGAAACTGATGCTGGAGCGAACTCTCACCATCTTTGAGCTATCACCGTCTTGAAGAATATTGTGTGTGACCATTGCTGTACTGAAGTTTGAAAAACAATGGCCCATAAAAGTTAACAGTGTTGGTAGGGAGTAAAATACTGGAAGACCGAGTTTTAAAATTTTCTCTGGACGACTAGTACATTAAAGTGTTGCGCATATCATAGAAGTTGATAGTCACTGTAATCATCACGCAGGCACGGCGCTCACCATATCAAAATTGTGCATACGTTCAAGAGTATTGTCCGTTTTCACCAAAATTTTAGGTTACACCTAAGCCAGTTAAGTAACACTTAGTAGTACAACAATGTCACCTAAATAGGCTTAGGTGTTTGTTACATACAAATGTTGGTGAACGGGCATAAATGTGGTATCACTATGGTTTTTTCGCCGGTTAGACCTGGTCCATGGCCTTATTGAACAAAAACAGGTCGCTATTCTTGTAATAGTATGAATACATAGTAGTCTGAGCACATTACATAAATGTTTTTTTCTGCATACCATCAAGAGTATATGTGGTATTACTATGGTTTCTTCGCCGGTTAGACCTGGTCCAGAAAGAGCTTTATTGAACAAAAACAGGTCGCGATTCTTGTAAGTAATGGTATCATCTTCTTCGTGGTCTTCGATGTCCACCTTCTCTTTCCACTCCCTGGTTAAAACGGATAATGTTATATTAACAAAAAGGTCAAGAATTGAGATGTTGAACTAATAATAATAAAAAATGTTGAACGTGATGAAAGTGTGGTTTTCTTCTGAAAAAGCATTCATTATTATAAGTACATCATTATGGTACATTCGAAGCGATGATAGCCCAGGGGTAACAATGGTCGGCTATCGATAAGAAGGCCACGGGATCGATCTCTACCTCAGGCTTGTCCTTACGGTGAAGGTAACATTGTATTGAAGTCCACAGTATAATAATCGGGCATTTCTGATGTCCACCTGGTTCGCTACGCTGAACCCCTTTTATACCCTCATGTTTAAAAATCTGTCGCAAAGCATCTAACAGTGTGTTCTGGTAGCTGTATTTAAGAGCCAGACGCTTTTCTATAAATGAAACATTACATAAAAGGCTTTTTTCCCACTACTTCCACCCTTACCGCCTTTGGCTAATTACGAGTTACAGAAACACGGGTCTATATTGCTAATCTGATACCTAATTCTTCCCAAGCACAAAAATTAATCTAAAAACTACCAATAGTATTAACCTTATTTTTCCTAACATTCATCACCACGAGAGTGAAAGCGCAGCGCGGAGCTGTAAGTCTCTAAAGTCTCTCTGATTTTTTTTTTACTAGGCGAGACAACCTCATAAGTAACATATTTTCGCATTTGCTTCGCTCTTTTACTCCTATGAGTTTTTCTTTATTATTATTAAATAATTTTCACGGATTCATTATCCGATCATTTACAAAGGCATAAGTGGAGCTACAGCCAACACTTAGAGACCTGTTTGGTACAAAATATACAAAAGTGTATAAAAACAGAAATTGGAATGATGGGTGACATGGATTATTTATTGCAAAAATGGTTTAAATGGCAAGGCTATGATATTATGGATATAGGATAGGATATTATGAATATGGATATAGAACTTATTAGGCAGATAGTGGGCTATGGATGAGACTGAGGCCCCCATAAGTGCCACCATCAATGGTGACAAAAGGGACAACATTGGTGTGGATGAGTAAAGGATGTCGATAGGTGTGCTGCGGTTTCACTAAAGCACTACTTTAGCGCGTAATGCACTTCTACCCTTGGAGCTTTTTGTTACTTGCATCTCCACCAATCAAGGTGGCCAATTAAGGCAAGCCAGTCAGGGGTTTCATTTTGCCCCAGGGAGATTCGGGGTCTATGTTGTCGCCACTTACCGATGGCTCGCCACTAAGCCGACCCTGCGGTGTTATTATTACACAATCAATAATTTTCATAATGTTAGTCTAGTGGGCTGCGACTTTTATCTGTATTACCACTGACATCAAGCCCATTGATCATTTTCAATAATGTTAAGTGGTGATACGCTAGCCTAATTATAAAAATAAATAACTGTACGTACTCAAAATAGTAAGGCCCGATTTCTTTTACAATGGGTATGCCTCCGTTTTGGATCTCCTCTACGTTGGTGTAGTTGAAGAAGTAAACCTTGAAGTCCAACGCAAATGGAATCTTCTCCCACATCATCCTGACGTCCGTTTTCTTGGACAGAGCCATTTCCTGATAAACAAAGAATTATTATTAACAAAGTTAATTCGATTATTCTCTGGTTGGCACTGCAACTGTCATGGGCAAGCGTAGTGCACATCAAGCGCACGATTTGCCTGCAGGTGAACTGCTGACAGCCTGTGGTCTTTATGGAATTGATGATAGAAAACTGTGTGAAAAAAATGATCAGACTTACTAAAGTAAGGTAATAACCAAAACAAGGAAGGCTTCGCATTGTGGGTTGCAGAGAACGAAAACTGCTCCTGAGTAAAGAAGCGGCAAGAAATTTTGAAGTTATTCGATGCATTCTCATTTCGTGTCTGATGTTGAGTAATTCCCCATTGGTCTTTCGAATTTCAGAAGAGAATCGGAATTAAGGATTTTAAGGTTTTCGATTACTTGATTGGTACCTATACATTTAAATGAATTTACATCAAACATGTTTTATTTCACTAACACGCGGTTTTGCGGTACATTTTCAAAATTACCTTTTTCAACATGTGCTTGAGTATAGCCGGAAACATGACCCATCCAAAAAGTACTCCAAACAGAGCCGCTCCGCCTGAGATGGCCGCGTATTTTAGTGGCTTCGGAAGTAGCATGTTGATTAGCTGTAACAAATCATCGGCTTACGATCCTGAATAATTTAAAAAAAAAAACGCAAGTACAGTGCCACACACAACATTAAACCATAGACGTCTGAGTCGTACGGGAACTTGAAGGCATTTTAGGGTATAAGCTAACATTTGATAATCACAATAGTACGAGTATCTATTGTAAGCGCTAACATGTCATGATCTTTATGGTAGCCATGAACATCATGTTAGCGCTTACAATCGATCCTACATGAATCAGAATTATTAGCAGTGTGCATCAGTTCTCACGCACTTGAAGAAAATTACCTCCTGGGGCTGTAATATACGAAGAAGATATTATTTCTTCATAGGCTGCAATGCAATCTAATGAAGTCGATAATGACATACATGAATCCTTAAGTACCTGCCTAAGCCTAACATAGAATTTGTATGATTGGAGGAATGCTTGGCACCTGGCATAGTTTTTCTCATACCAACATGCTGATCATGTTATGAGAGAGATGTGGTACAAACTATCATAATGAGCTTAGTGTTTATAATAATTATTTTTCAAAGCTTCATAAATCATAATCAGCCCATTTTGTTCCCATTGCTCGGACTAGGGCGTTCCTCTCAGAGAGAGGAGTAGGGCTATAATCCACCACGCGGGCCCAGTGCGGATCGGTGAATAGGTTAGTGGCGAACCCATGTCGAAGTTTTCAGGCCGCTCGAAGGCCCTCGACATAGCCTAACGACTGTTGTCCTAAGACAAACAACCGGGATCGACGGCTTAACGTGCCCTCCGAAACACGGAAGCGCTCAGTTGAATAATGCCACTAGCGGTCACCTATTTCAGTCCTCACCGCAGCAAGTGTTGCTTAACTTGTTGATCGATTAAGATCAGAAACAACCAGGATCGACGGCTTAACGTGCCCTCCGAAACACGGAAGCGCTCAGTTGAATAATGCCACTAGCGGTCACCTATGTCAGTCCTCACCGCAGCAAGTGTTGCTTAACTTGTTGATCGATTAAGATCAGAAACAACCAGGATCGACGGCTTAACGTGCCCTCCGAACACGGAAGCGCTCAGTTGAATAATGCCACTAGCGGTCACCTATGTCAGTCCTCACCGCAGCAAGTGTTGCTTAACTTGTTGATCGATTAAGATCAGAAACAACCAGGATCGACGGCTTAACGTGCCCTCCGAACACGGAAGCGCTCAGTTGAATAATGCCACTAGCGGTCACCTATGTCAGTCCTCACCGCAGCAAGTGTTGCTTAACTTGTTGATCGATTAAGATCAGAAACAACCGGGATCGACGGCTTAACGTGCCCTCCGAAACACGGAAGCGCTCAGTTGAATAATGCCACTAGCGGTCACCTATTTCAGTCCTCACCGCAGCAAGTGTTGCTAAACTTGTTGATCGATTAATATCAGAAACAACCGGGATCGACGGCTTAACGTGCCCTCCGAAACACGGAAGCGCTCAGTTGAATAATGCCACTAGCGGTCACCTATTTCAGTCCTCACCACAGCAAGTGTTGCTTAACTTGTTGATCGATTAAGATCAGAAACAACCAGGATCGACGGCTTAACGTGCCCTCCGAAACACGGAAGCGCTCAGTTGAATAATGCCACTAGCGGTCATCTATTTCAGTCCTCACCGCAGCAAGTGTTGCTAAACTTGTTGATCGATTAATATCAGAAACAACCGGGATCGATGGCTTAACGTGCCCTCCGAAACACGGAAGCGCTCAGTTGAATAATGCCACTAGCGGTCACCTATTTCAGTCCTCACCGCAGCAAGTGTTGCTTAACTTGTTGATAGATTAAGATCAGAAACAACCAGGATCGATGGCTTAACGTGCCCTCCGAAACACGGGAGCGCTCAGTTGAATAATGCCACTAGCGGTCACCTATTTCAGTCCTCACCGCAGCAAGTGTTGCTTAACTTGTTGATAGATTAAGATCAGAAACAACCAGGATCGATGGCTTAACGTGCCCTCCGAAACACGGAAGCGCTCAGTTGAATAATGCCACTAGCGGTCACCTATTTCAGTCCTCACCGCAGCAAGTGTTGCTTAACTTGTTGATCGATTAATATCAGAAACAACCAGGATCGATGGCTTAACGTGCCCTCCGAAACACGGAAGCGCTCAGTTGAATAATGCCACTAGCGGTCACCTATTTCAGTCCTCACCGCAGCAAGTGTTGCTTAACTTGTTGATAGATTAAGATCAGAAACAACCAGGATCGATGGCTTAACGTGTCCTCCGAAACACGGGAGCGCTCAGTTGAATAATGCCACTAGCGGTCACCTATTTCAGTCCTCACCGCAGCAAGTGTTGCTTAACTTGTTGATCGATTAAGATCGCCAAGTCGCGCTCCACTACGAGCGCTTCAGCTCCGCTACGACCGCTTCAAAGCTTATTGCTTTGATAATAATTATACAGCTGCTTAGCGAGATCAAAATCTATGCGTAAAATTAACTAGAGAGTAAAATTTGATGCTCGAAAAGGTGGGTATTTACAATTCAATCCTATATTTAGAAAATCTTTGATCTGAGTCATCTGGTTTAAAACCCAATTGAAGCCGTATTTTTCTTAACAAAAAGTATCGATACAAGTCAGTACTCGGAGATTGTGGGGAGATATGATGATACAGTTTTAATCTGTATAACCTATAAAGCTCCTTAATAAAACTGTAACTGAGTCATATAAGTAGGTGCATGAAATATTATTTGAAAATGATGATTATACATAAGTGTAAGTATTTTGTTTTTATTGATCAAAGTTACAATATTTACAAGTATAACTTTTGACTGACTCTGTCCTCCTGTACGTACATTACTCTGAAACTACAAGTACAATTTGAAATATGTATTACCGACTTCTATTCTATTCAGCTATTGGAGTGTAACTCATAAATTACTAGACCGAATTTGATGAAATTTAAATGGGACCACACGGGAAGCACCAGCTTTCAAACATTTTATACATCATAAACATTAAAAAAAACAGTCGAATTTAGTACCTCCTCCTTTTTGGAAGTCGGTAGAAAAGACAGATTTTGATGAACCTTGTCACAGTGATAACTAATACATAATATGAATTAACATAGGATATTTTTATCCCAAAAATCGAAAGAGTTCCTCCGAAATGGGTGGTGAAAGTTAAAACCTTTAAGTGAATTAACTACTTGGCCGATTTATGGGCTCTGTGTGGTGGGTGAAAAGTTAACTTAAAATTTAAGCCATGTTACATCTCGATATGATACCATAGTATTTTGAAAATAATGTGTTGCCGACACGGTTTTAAAAGGCAGAATAACAACGCCAGGAACTCTCTTGTATAAAATCCATTTCCGCCCTGCTAGCGTTCTTTTGTTTTTAGCAGCGAACATAAATAAACTACAAACATCAAATTACAAAAAGGTTTCAAATATAAAATAGTTGGAAAAAAGAGGTGAGATTTAATGTACTCGATTTTCAATATAAGCAGGCAGCTATTTCTACACTACGAAAAAAAAACAAACGCGGCAAATTGTTTTGTTTGGTTAAATTTTGTTTAAAAAATGATAAATGATCAGTATGATTTTAAATATTCTAACCTACGAATAAATGTTATTTATTCGTAGATTCTAACTTAGTTTCCAAAATGACTATAATGAATATGATATATTTCCAAGTGACGATTTTATAATATTTATAGTAATTATAATGATGACGCCGCCGAAAAACTATTGAGCTGTATATTGATGTTAGAGTAGGAGTGAAGATGTCTATTATTTGTTTGCAAAATGCTCCAGTTAACAAATATTTACTAATGAAGGTAACTATTTTATTTTCATCGTAGGTGTAGTTTAAAGCACTATGTATCCATTCTCGAGTTTCCTTGAAGTCCTCCGCTGCGTGTCGGACTTAAACATACTCTCGAACAGAAATAGATCGTTTTCTACTACTACAAAGTTCTATTACTTGGTTTGAAAAATACTTATGGCGAATATAAACTTAAACTTTGATATTGAAATACATATTATTATTGAACATAACATAACAAATCATTACGCCTTTACATTTTCCGAGCGTACAGGTATTTATAAGTACCCACATTTCACCAGATATGGCGGTGATATGGTTTTGGCCCCATGTAATGGAATGGAATGGAGGTTACCCTATATTTACAGGGCCCTTATCCAAACTCCGGACTGTTCTTTAAAATTTCTATGTAAGATAAATCCAATAAATGTCTGACCCGGGATCGAACCCAGAATCTAGAGATTCCAAAGCGGCGCTTCCACCAATCCAACATTTCTGTAACTTTATAAAGTCACAGAAATATTTGCCTTGATGTATGGGATGTATCCCATACATCAAGCCGCTATTATTTCTGTTTTTTCGCGCATCAAGCAAACAGTACTGTATATATTTTGATACTGTTTACTGAAAACTTTATATAGAGCCCTACAGAGATATATATTTTGTTTTATCGAAAACGGTTTACTCGAGGAGTTATAAGCAATACACATAAAGTTCATGGCAGTGACTAAATACCAAAGTATAATAAACAGGAGCAAAGTTAATAATAATAATAGAATGCGCAGATCTCTTGTGCTTCCCTTGATCTATTCCCCATAGATAAATACTCTTAGCAATTTAGTAAATGTTAACAAAATATTCACAGACTATACAGTCAAACTAGGCAGGTCCAACTTCGAGAAAGAGGCCAATCGTCGAATCCAACTCGGCTGGGCAGCGTTCCGGAAACTTCGCGAAGTCTTCTCGTCAAAAATACCTCAGTGCCTCAAGACAAGAGTCTTCGACCAATGTGTGTTACCAGTGATGACTTATGGCACTGAAACGTGGTCTCTTACTATGGGCCTCATAGACAAGCTCAAAGTCGCACAACGAGCTATGGAGAGGGCTATGCTCGGGGTTTCTCTACGTGATCGAATCAGAAATGAGGAGATCCGTAGAAGAACGAAAGTCACCGACATAGCCCAGAAGATTAGCCAGTTGAAGTGGCAGTGGGCAGGGCACATAGCACGCAGAACAGATGGCCGATGGGGCCGAAAGGTTCTGGAGTGGAGACCACGGACCGGCAAGCGCAGCGTAGGTCGTCCACCGACACGGTGGACAGACGACCTGATTAAGGTCGCAGGACGACGTTGGATGCAGGCCGCTTCCAACCGGTCCTTTTGGAAAATCATGGGGGAGGCCTATGTTCAGCAGTGGACGTCCTACGGCTGAGATGATGATGATACGTGAAAAAGAATAACAAAACGCATTACAGGAACCAGTTGTTCTAACGTTGTGCCTGTCGGGTAGGCCCACATGTTATTGAAATGATCTTAGTTGAAACTTAATTGCCAAAAACTCTGTCACATAGCTACTCTGACACAAATAATATTAGATCTAACAAACCAACTTTTTCCCAATAAAATATTACCTATATATAGTACTGTAATCATCTCGGTGATTTGTCCGCAAAAAACTCTGATCAATAAGTTTGCATATTATTTGTAATTAAGATTATGAACAACTTACATTTGATTAGATATCTACCATTTATCTTTTTTCTATTTATCATTAATTAGACTATTATTTTATTTCTTGAATTTCTTTGCACAGGGTCGAAATGGTATGCATACGTCTATCCGGAATTATTATAACCACCGACGTAAAATTATGAGTATACTGACTGGGATAGCTCCTATTGGTCTGTATATATGCGTCGCCCTGTCAGCTCTGCCGTGCGATTCTCTAAGAGCAAACTTCGTTGCATCTTTGACAACATCCGTGAAACAAATGACGAGATGACAAGAAACGTTTGAAAAACAACCTTATGTACAAGTGAGATATCTCATAAAGTATTTGACATCGGTGAGCTCGTCGACGAGCGCATCGACGAATCATTAGAGAATCGCACGGCTGTACTTTGATGCTTTTGATCACTTAGCGCTCAAGAGCTCGATGTAATCGAACAGCACGGCAATTCCGCATCTCAGTTACAATTAAATGTTGATTAGAAACTTGAAAAATAGCGACTTTATGTCAGTTTTTTGACAACTCCAGTAAGCAAAAATGTTATTACTAAAATTTTTACACACGTACTGTGCCGTGCGATTCTCTAAGAGCAAACTTCGTTGCATCTTTGACAACATCCGTGAAACAAATGACGAGATGACAAGAAACGTTTGAAAAACAACCTTATGTACAAGTGAGATATCTCATAAAGTATTTGACATCGGTGAGCTCGTCGACGAGCGCATCGACGAATCATTAGAGAATCGCACGGCTGTACTTTGATGCTTTTGATCACTTAGCGCTCAAGAGCTCGATGTAATCGAACAGCAAGGCAATTCCGCATCTCAGTTACAATTAAATGTTGATTAGAAACTTGAAAAATAGCGACTTTATGTCAGCTTTTTGACAACTCCAGTACGCAAAAATTTTATTACAAACATTTTTACACACGTACTGGAGTTTATGAATGGAGCTGACCAAAGTGACATAAAGCCGCCATTTTTATAGATTTTAATCAATATTTAATTAATGTAACTAATAGACCTGCAAGTATCATCTTGTCATGGAGTCCACAAAAACGTAAGTAGCCTATCATAACGGTTACATAGTGACGAACATACCTTTATTTCGGAGTGTACCTAAATAATGTTCATTAATTTTCTCTCGTATTTGTTAGTTGTATGTGATTTATGTACCTATTGTGTATTTGGGTAGTTTTGACTGTGTGCTAAATTCTACTTTAACTTCACATTGTGCTTACTTTTTTTACATCAATTTTCTTAGAACCGCGTCGGCTTCTGTAAATTTTCTGTGTACTTTATTATTTCGGCGTTGGTGCATTTAAATTACTTCGGTTGGATCTTTTTATATTGATGGCTATAGAAAAGTTCTTCTACCTCTGTAACTTTCAATGATATTTGATGTCCATCAAATATTTTTTTGTAATCAAAAACAAAATGTTCACAGGCTATTTAAAAAGTTAATAATACGTAGTTTATCTAACATAAAGATCACAACGAAAAGAGACAAAACTCTCATATAACTTGTTGCAATTACTAAAATTTTTTTGAGTCATAAGTTCTAGTGAGCAATATATTTTTACCCGTGAATAAAAGTTTTATACGTACGATGCAGTAGACTGTTCACGAAGAGGATTGAAAGAAGACTTGGTTTTGTAACGCAGCGTCTATAATTGGAGGGGAAAACTGCGTATAAACGCTGGTAAAACTAGAATTTCCGAAACAAAAGGTTTTTTAAATCTTCTTTTGTTTTAGTCATCCCGTAGTTTCTAATCTTAAATGTACACTTAGTAAATTTTAGTGTTTCTGCTGTAGTTAGATCCTGTATGTATACGGATCGGTGTAGAAACCTAGCTGCGTCGGATGTTCGCGCAGCTAGGACATTGGAACATACCCCAGTTATATCCGGTTAAGATCACAGTGGATGATAGATCCTCCTTCATACATGCATTTCTGGCAAATTCCGTCAAAAAGTAGTACCTTTAAGTTATTTTATATTCGCTGACTACTTTCAATTCAACATTTCAATGTGAGTCGGCGATATGAAGCGGTATGATTTACATTATGGTATATCCATTGACATACCTAATCTTCATACCAGCACGACATGCAACATGTCTTCGTCGACGAGTTCGACAAGAGTTCGCCTTTTCGGGCTTTTTTTAAATTAGTCAACTGGCTCTTGTGGCTTTTGTGGTTCACTCTCTGGACTTCAAAATAAAAATATTAGCACGTTACTTGGAGGCTATCTGTACCTGTGGTGGAACCCATCCCGTTTTTCTAAAGATGTAGCTATGCCAATTGATTGACACCACCTAGTGTCAATCAAAATCATACAACAACCTAGTTGTTGTATGTTTGTTTCGCTGAATCAATCCTACGAACATGGGTGATCCGGCAAGTATGCGAATAATTCCAAAAAAGTGGAAGTAACGCTCAATCCATATTTACCAGCCACTGTGCTACTCCGCCCACCGTTCAGGTAGGGCGTCCGCCACAGCCGTCATAAAATATCTATATCGGCTGTCAATTTCTTTTGCCTATTTTTTACATATCTACACGTTTCCTCTAGCTTTGCTTACGTCGATTTATTTATTAAGATTTATTGCTAGAAAATGGCAAAGCAGAGGAAAGATGTTTTATTTGGTGGAAATTAAGTTTGTATAGTTTGTACGAACCGAAGTGGTTGCTTAGATCACTATATATTCACAACAAGTACCATTTGAAAAATTCAATACCGACTTCCGTTCTATTCATTTGTTGGCGTGTATATCAAAAACTACTGGACCAAATTTGATAAAATTTAAATGAGACCACACAGGAAGTACCAGCTTTCAAACAATAAAAGAAGAATTTTGAGAATCAGTTCACCTAGTCGAAAGTTACCTCATGTAACAAACATAAAAAACAGCCGAGTAAGGTACTCAATAGTACATCCCCCTTTTTTTGGAAGTCAGTAGATAAGTACAATTTTTTATACTTTAGGCTTTAGCAGCAAAATTGACGAGCACTATTGCACAACCCCAGATATCAAATATCCGCTTCAAAGAAGTGTTGTACAAGCCTTGCTGTGTGTGGATATGAAGTACAAATAGTCCAATAAAATTATTGGGCGAGAACTAAGAACAAATGTCGAAACGACGTGTAAAGTGCTTTTCCAAGCGGTTCATAAGTTCCGATTCACAATAAAGCTTAAAACTCAGTATGGCACTCCCTCGTCGTCGTTTCTAGACAACAAAAATTCAGATATGGAATTGTCGTAGAGAATATGAATGTGCTCTGATATGCAGATCATGTCATATGTATCTAAAGAACGACATGGATGTTTACACGAAGCGAAAGTCAAGTAATGAAGATTTATACAGGCAAGCATGACGGTAAATATGCTATTCTTTTCGTATCATTGGTACCACATTGATTAAACTTGCTTTATTTAAAGTTGGAGTTGTCAACAGATTTGAATCAAGTTTGAGTAGAATTTTGCAACTTTTATTCCGTCGTCTGTGGTATTGTAGAGGTCGTCACTTGTGCAGGTGGAACAAGGGATAGAAAAGCAAACGTGACACCGTTTGAATGATGAACCCGCAATCACAAAGAGTTTAAGTAAGGTCACGGTAGCCCCATTTGCACATATTGTGCCTACAGCGGCCAACGCGTCCCAAGTCGGTTGATGGAGTTCCAAATAGGCCACGGAAGATCACGTTCTGGGAGCATTCGTTCTTGCGTTACTTGTGGTGAGTGTTTTTTGTTCCAAAGAATGATCTGGCAAGGCTGAATGGCACTCGAGGGTTGTCGTTGTGTGTAGAAAGCTTTTACGACTTTTTAACCGAGCTTTTGGCGGCTGTCGTCCGTATCCCCTATACGGATGACAGCCTATACGTGCGATTCTCTAATGATTCGTCGACGAGCTCACCGATGACAAATACTTTATGAGATATCGCCCTTGTACACAAGTTGTTGTTTTTCCAACGTTTCTTGTCATCTAGTCATTTGTTTCACGGATATTGTCAAAGATGCAACGATGTTTGCTCTTAGAGAATCGCACGGCAGAGCTTAGAAGTGTAGTTTTGCGTGGCAATGCACGGTGCTCGTTACACCGATACATTGAATTTTAAGTGTCTATTGCCCGGTAATTATACTTGCTACAGTGCATAACCTAATACAGTAATACTTGAGCACTATTGCTTCGTGGCAGAATATCTAGCACTGCGTTGGTACCAACCATAACAGCCTCTTGCACAAGAGGGCTACCACCTAGTAAATAACTACACTCATGCTCTTTATTCTAAAAGAATACTCTTGGCTCAAAGTTATTCAACGAATAGCGTATCAAAAAGCAATATAAGTATCTACGAGTAACTTAGTAGATAACTTTTAAAATGACTTCTAACAAGGAGATTCCTATATTTTTGTATACATATTGTAATTAAGGTATTAAATTGTGATTTCTATCTAAAAATATTTACAGAATATCAAATGTAATCAAAAATAATAACTAATCTATAAGCCCCATGGTAGGTAGAAAAGTGGCCAAAATGCTGGCAGCACTGCTACGCTGGATGGCAATACTAACTTTTTGCCTTAAGTAGGCACCAGCATTTCGGTCACCCGTCGCCTCAATCAAATGTTTGGCCTGATTAAAGTAAATTTTTATTGGGATTTTTAATTCGCATTGCACTATGCTCTTACTATTTGGTAGCTCCGTAAATATTCTATACATTTGGGAGAGTAGCATTTTTATTTGAATTTATTTTGTGTCTAAGTCTTACAGGTAATATTCATATATTATATTCACGCATAGTCAGTGCATTTAAGCAGTAACACTTTTTTATATATCTTTTTGTGAATATATATTATTTAAACCTGATTCAATTTCTTTGAAACAACAAAGGACACAAAGCCTTTTTTTCAGTCCCTACTAATTTAGAATTTCTAAGTGAAAAATTGACACTAAAGAGAGGGTTACGGCATTAAATTATTCATGTGGGGGTGTTAAATTAGATAGTTGGTTGAAGGCTTATTATAGTGAAACATTGACAGTAAATAGTACTTCCTAATAAAGTGTTCGGGACAGAGATAATTTGGATCTATTGGACATATGTCAAATCATGTATGTTTATTGTATCGTATATTTTCTTAATTAATTAATAATAAGACCGTTTATAGACTCGTGACGTATCTCGCATTTGAAATTCCTGTGTTAGGGAAGAATGAATACAACATCGCAACATCTATGACCCGAAAACGAACATTGCTGCTCATTATAAAAATATTTTCCCAGCCGGGGATCGAACTTGGGCACGAACGAAGGCAGGATCACTACTAATTGAGGTAAAGGAGTCGTCACATATAAATAAATAAATAAAATAAAAAATAAAATAAATCATTTATTGCCACTAAAGAAAAACATTCCACACTATCAAATTTACTTATATTTTATGATGAATTTATAAACTAAAATTTAACATACTTACTAATATTATTTAAATAATTAATATCTTAGAGCAATAGGGGCAAACTCAGCATGTTATGTTTACTCTGTGATGTGAGCATAACGCTGTTTTACAGTCTACGCCTGAGCTAGGGCTAAGGTCTTGGCCGAGATACATAAGTTACAAAAACACAGGCGAAACACACAATATTACATCGATTACTTCAAAATAATTACTTGTATTTCTCGTACAAATAGAAACAGCCACCGTACTAGCCCCTATTTATACCAAATTAGTGTATTTATTTCTTAAATGACTGAGTTGTGTGGTGTATGAGTGTGTGTAAGAGAGACAGAGGGAGGAGTAGTGGGCAAGAGTGTGTGTGTGTGTGTGCGTGCGTGTGTGTGTGGGTGTGTGTGTGTGTGGGTGCGTAGTAAAAGTAAAAAAAATAAGTATTTCCATGTTTAGAGCGGGTATTAAGCTGATGAATATCTTTAGCCCACGTAATTTTTTCATAAATATTATCTGGTTTCTTACAGTATAACACCCTTTGAGTAATACATGCCAGGTGGAGTTCTCTTCAGGCCTTCATGTTAAGCGTTCTATTTTGAACTAAATAGGGAGTAATATGCTCTCTCCTGGGAATACAAAAACAGAAGCGAGCGCACGCATTTTGCACGCGCTGGATGCCTTTTTCTGTTTTTGCCCACAGTCTTGGACCATATACCGCACTACAATAATTAAATGGCGATAGCACTATAAGGTCACAGAGCATACATCTTACCTCCACTGAGATATGCTTTCTTATGGAGTACATAATCTTTAGTTTATAATACGCATTCTTAATTTTTTCGTTGATATGTTTTTCAAATCTCATTTCACGATCCAAAATCAATCCTAGAATTTTTAGATCTGACTCCAATGGTGTATAAATACCATTTATCGTCAGTTTAGTCCAAGCAAAGCATTTTACTTATTTGAGTTCTTGTGCCTAGAATTATAAATTTTGTCTTCTTGGGTTTATGACCAAAGAATTCTTGCGAGCCCAGTTATACGAGTATATTCTGTCCAGGTCTTCATTTACTTCCCTCATAGCATCAAATGTATTTTCTGGTTTGAAACTGTGATATATTTGTGTGTCATCGGCATATAAATGATACTTGCATGATGTTTTACATTCAGGCATATCCGCTGTGAATAAAGAAAAAAGGATCGGGCTTAGTATCGATCCCTGAGGAGTGCCTCTATGTAACCTCTCCACAGCGGATATGCTTTGGTTTCCATTTATATGTTCAAGTTGCACATATTGCTCTCTGCCGGTAAGCAAAGTTTAAAACCATTCACAAGTTTCTGCTGAAAAGCCATAGTATGAGAGCTTTGCGATTAGAATTTTAGGGCATATACAAATAGTTCATCACAAATAGTTAGTAGAGCTGTTTCAGTTCCGTAACCCTTTCGAAAACCAGACTGGTATTTAGGTATGATATTTTCCTCTGTTATATACTTCTCCATTTGGACATACACCACCTTCTCCAATACTTTAGATATGACTGGTAAAATACTTATTGGGCGGAGATCTTTAACTTCCTCATCACTATTGCATTTAGGTATTGGTTCGACTAAAGCGCGATTCCAAGCCAAAGGAAATGTGTTTGTTGAAATAGAAGAATTAATAATATCTGTAATAGCATTCAGACTCTCAGGAAGTGTCAGTTTTACGAGTTCTGCATTTAAGTGGTCACATCCGATTGCATTAGTGGTAATACTGTTTAATAGTTTACTTATTGTCTCTTCAGAAACAGTGCTTAAAGAGAATACAGCTTTGGATTTTTTTGAAGAGTTAAAAAATGATAGAGATTCTTTGTGAATGCTTCCATCTCCAGGGACATTTAAAAAATGCTTATTTATTAGATCTGGGTCCATTAGACTATTCAGGGATATACACAGGCGGCTTACTATTAAGTGTTTTTATTCTATTAAAATATTTCCACATTTTTTCGGATGTCGAATAGTTTTGTTAATATATTGTGTAAAAAATGCGGACTTTTCACGTTCTACCGAGGTTGTCGTATAATTTTTGAGGCTCTTATAATATTTTTTAGCTGACTCGGTTTTTTTCCTATGTGCTTTGGATAAAGCTTCATCCCTAAGACTCATCATTAGCCTTATTGTGCTTGTTATCCATGGCTTCGGAGAGTCTTTCACTCGTTTACGCTTTAAGGGTGCATATTTGTCAAACAGAGTGCTCACAAGTTTATTGAATTTGATTATTTTTGACTGAACATCCTGTAAAACCATGATATCCTGCCATTTTATAGAATTTAGTTCAGCTTGAAATAAGCTGACTTCAGACTGAGAGACTATTATTATAAATAGGATTTTCTTATGTTTAGGCGGACCAGCTAACTATCTATATATTAATTGTAAATAAATATGAAATTTCCACCGCTGAATATTTCATTTACATTCCTTTCTAATCATAATTTCATACATAATCATATAAAGTACTGAATCACCCTCCTAACTATAATGGACGAAGCTACTCAAGTTAATACAACTACCAAACCATGGGTGCCCCCATGGTACGCGCTCTAAAATTGTTGAATGCAGTAGCACAAGACATAGACATTTTTTAATTGCATCCTGGCGAAGTTTACAGAAACGGCGCGCAAGGTATGTGAAAACATGTCCCTTAGTACGAATTTTTATTTGAAATGTTTAATCTAACTAATTACCTACGCATCTAATATTGTATTTTCTAAATCTTTATTTCTAATGTACTATTCATAATTCTCGTAATATGTAAGTGTAGCTCCGCTTTGGTTATCAAACTGTAAAGGTGTCTATTACTATTGTAAATAAATAAATAAATAAAAAAATATATAAATAATAATAAAATTGCTAGTAACTATAGAATCCATCAATTGACATTCTCCAGTTCCAAGCCTACCTCGAGCTTGCTTTGACAGACATCCTAATGCATCTCCTTCTAGTGCTCTTGCTAGCTATCACCCTTATGAACAGCCTCGTTGACTTAGTAGTAACCCTGTCTTCGAAGCGAGGGGCCCAGGTTCAATCCCAGCCAGAGGCAAATATTTGTGGGATAAACAAAAATGCTTGTATACTCTTGGTCTTGGTGGCTGTGATGTGCTAGTGTGTGTCTTTGTCTCTCGCAGCACAGTCCTAATATTGTTTGTGTCGACAGCAGTACTTGACCGAGTATAATTGTAAGCCAGGTCAGGTAAAAAATGAGCCCCCACGAGGGATCAGTAGCCGTGGCTTGGGTCACCACGGTGAAGCTAAGCGAAACCAATGGGCCTGCCAGTGATAGGACATAGCTGGCGGGCGGGCTCGGGGAGCGACCGCTCCAATAAGCTTTGTCCTCCAAGTCCACATTGGAGCGGTCACTGTAGATTGCGGTGGTGTATGGGTGCCACCGCAACTGACACGGGCTGCTGTGTTGTATGGGCGACACCGGTTTGGCCCCGCGGTTGCGGCACGCCATGTGTTCTGATTTGCTGCAAGGTCTGGCAACGGACAGCCGCGGCGGGTTCGCGATCGAGTGCGTAAGCGTTTCCGCGTTCCCGTCTTGAGCGGCAGTGATGGACACCGCAGTGTTTTAGTGGGTATGCTACGGAGACTTCCACATGTCCTGCTCCAGGAGCCGGTGGTATCCTAAACAGGACAAAACTTCACTGCGATAAAAAAGAAGGTGGAAGGTGAGCACTACTGAGTGCTACCTCCTTCCATCCTGACTACTGACCTGACTACTTACCGACCAGAGAAATAGCAGTCCAACTCTACACTCTCAATAATTGTTAACAAGTTATTATTTCAAATATATAAAACCGACTTCTACTGCTGATGTTTCGAATGCCTAGCTTACGTGCAATGCATTACATTTACTATCTAAAATTGAAACCATATTACATAGATAATAATGTATTGATACCCAAAAACCATTACAATATGAACACTAAAGTCAAAGTGTCAAAAATCAAAATCATTTATTAAATTTGTTACCTATACAACTGTTTACCTAGTCTACGTTCTGGAGGTAATTGCCGTCTTTGGCCTAGTTTTGCAAGGATAAGCCTACTTGAGTATTAGAAAAACTTTGGTTACTCATAACTCGAAACTTACTACTTCCCTGAGACGCAGTAGTCACGCCCCAATTGTATGCAAGCTTCTGCGTTTGTGGTTTTAATAATACTGCACTTTTTTACACGCCGTTTATATAGTACCAGTACTAATTACATATCAAAATCCACTCCAGATGAAATATATGGCCTCACAATCGAATCCAGGAAATCCTTTGATTTCCACGAACTAATGAATTTCCTGGTATCGCAACTCAACCGGGAATAATATAGATAGATAGATAACACTTTATTGAGAAACCACATTTATGACTAATAATATTAGAAAATTAAATAAAAAAACAATACTTAAAACACCTAGCGATTGAATGATTGCTCAGAGCGATCTCTTCCAGAAAACCCATCAATATACAGTAATATATACTAATATACAGTTAATAATAAAAACAAAGGTCGTCTACATGATTTTTATTAAGTAAAGTTATTTAAACCTAAAAAACAAGCTCAGGAAAAATATTTACAAAAGCTTGGACATACCATCACAGACATGATGTTACAACTGAGTAATTACTATATAACTTATTGGTAACCTTAAAAAGATTACGGTAGGTAATAATTCGGCCTTATTAGGTCTAATTAGCTATAATCAAGGTGTAATCAACGGACAGGGCCAATTCCGTACATAATTAATTAGATCAGTAGCATTAGTGAGCTAATCGAGACATGTTTTCTAATTGAATTAGAAATTCAGATTGTAAACGAAACAGATTTCTTGATAAAATAAACCTCTGTATGCATACTATGTACTTACTGAAAAAAATCCAAATATTTTACTGAAGACTGGAATGCTAAATATTCTATAAGTCGACTAATTAAATAAGTTTTTTTAGCGGGAGTAATTAATTCAAATACCTTCATCTCCGCCGTGGGGCTAAAAATCATTAGAGATGAGGAAAAGCAATTTACCATAGATGTAAAGCTTAGCTTAGCTTTTTATACAAGAGTCCGTCTTGATAAGTACGACATAAATGCCCAGGTTTTCTGGATATTGTGTTGTGGTTGGAGACAGACTATGAAGTTTAATTACTAGAGGAAAAATCCAATATCTCAGGGTGGCGATTGCAATGCCGGTTATGAATGATCTTCTGACATCTTCTGACGATCGTTGTTAGAAGACTCAAGTTAGCACCCCGTCCGAGGTTATGTCATCTTGCTGTAAAGCAGCAAAATTTATACTTTAGCTAACCTATCCAAGAAATACACAATCAGTTTAACAGTATGCAGTTTTGGAAGTCTGTTAAAAATAAGTACCTACCATGAGATCCTAGAAATAATAATAATTTTACTGAAACGAATTTATATAGGGATGACTACCTCATATGATAAATACTTCCCTAAATATATCAAATCTAAAATATAATCTAAAGTAATTTTTTTTTACCTAAAAATGGACACTATAAGGATAAAAGTGAGTGCATGTGTACTTTTTGCCCCTCACTACTGAAATAGCAGAATACAAGTATTTTAATGAAGTTGTGTCATAATTTCCTTAGGTCTTGAAATAGGGCATACACGTTATCATTCTTTATTTATTAACTAGTGGTTTCTTTCTTCACAAGAAACCACTACTTAATATACAAAGTAGTTATTTGTATCATTTTATACAATCATAGCTATTGTTGTTAAATTCAAAACTTAATTCCAACTTGTTTCTAACAGCTGCAAAAGTATTTCCAATAACGCAACAAAAATTTACATAAACAACAAAGAGTAAGTAAACCAAGGAAAAGTTGAGTAGTTCATATTTATATATTCATAATATGATCCACAAGAGTTCAATAAGTTACTGTACCAACGTGCTAGAAATACGAAACAAATTCTGGACAAACTTTTTACTCGTATATTGTGAAGTAAAGTTGGACGACTGAAGAACGTGTCATGCAGACCCCTCCCAATTAAACCCCTTCCAAGAACTAACTACACCCTTAAAGAGAACCAATTAGGCCTGAATTATTAAATAAGTATCGATAAACATAATAACATATTATACCTTGGGTGTCGAATGTCAGATAATTTGAAAGCTCCTTCATATAATGGACGAATGAAGAACCTGTCAGTCTTGTAGACCCCTCTCAATTAAACCCCTTCTAAGAACTAACTACAGCCTTAGAGATAACCACTTAGAACTGTATTATTAAATAAGTATCGATAAACGTAATAACTTTTTAGACCTTGGTTGTCAAATGTCAAATAACAAGAAAGCTCCTTCATAATAATATAAAAGGCACGTGAGAGTATTTTAATATTCTCCAATACCTTATACGTTTTCAATATCGTAAAGATATTATCTTCTATGGCTTTGTTTTTTTTCCTTTGCCACGTTTATAGGTAATGTTCCACACGAGAATAAGCCCTTTAGCCTAAGTATGACCTTTTCTAGTCTTAATCCCAAACTAGGTAGTACCTGTGCAACGGTAGCTGGATGACTGATATACCTACATAATATACATATAATTAATACGCACCCAGACAAAGGTTAAACAGACACGTTCATGCACACAACGTTTGACCTAACCGGGGAATGAAACCGGGAATAGCGGAAAGAAGTCTGGGTTGCTACCAACTGCGCCAACCGGCTGGTCTGAATAGTTCATATGCCCCTCGTGAAAAGACAGTGCAGTACCAATTATATTCTACCACTAAATAGTAGTGCGCAGAAATAAAAGTAAGTAGATTCACTGGTCCAATTGGACTCCACAAGCAACAGCAGCACATCTCTCTAGATTTAATTAAAGCACACCTAAAGGTGGCTGTCATTTTTAGGTGCTTGAGTAGCACTCAAGTGTTTTCTAAATGTACTCGATCTACCCTATCCTATCATATGTCACTTGTGTTATCTATGAATACATTGTGTTCATATAATCAGGCTGCGGAATCAGTTTTCTTTGCGAGTTTTCGGGCCGAGTAAGGTAAGTCATAATACCTGGTACGGGACTTGAACACATTTTGTACAAGCGATGGGTTAAATTGAACCATTAGTATTTTTTACTTATCACAGACTTTTAGACTTACCACAGCTTTCTTGCAAAACTAAGAGGACTTCTCTCTCCATTCGTAGATACATAATTACAAGTTCTTTTGCGTATTAAAATTATACTTATATAATAATAAAAAAACGTATATTTCTTCAGGTATGAAAAATGCAGTTCAGTGCCTCACAAAACTCCAGTTTATAGTATATACCTATGTGTAACAGTGATGTCTGGTTTAGCGTGTTGCTTGCCTTTAGAAATCAGAACTGCACTAAGAACCAACATTTTGCGTTTATATTCTTTGTTAACTGCAACTATAGTTGAGGTTGAGGTATACCTCACATCCTATAAAGCTGTGTATAAAGATCTTGGAAACATTTCAATCAAACGTATCAAACAAATAAGCACGTGATTCGTATGGCGCGAACAGCCAGAGCCAAGCTCCGACCCGTGCTCAGCTCCAATCTGCAACTTGTACCAAGCTGGGAATTTACAAATTATACATCCGAACAAGGTTAACTTACGCAGCCCCAGCTTGGTACCAACTATGCTCAAACAGCACCAAGAATAAGATCCAGACTCAACAAAACATAGCCTTGCGTATCGTCACTGGAGCAGGGCGCTACGTAAGGAACACCACAATAGCAAAAGACACCCATATAGAAACCGTGGAGAAGTCTGTGGTCCGTCTGTCGAAGAAAATGTTCGACGCGGCAGACAATGGGCCTCACTCTCACCTCCACGGAATTGCTCCACTCCATGCAAGACCACCGGACATAACGAAGGCGTGGCGCGCACTGCCCCGCGAGCTCCTGTTAGCTGTTGATACAGACGACTCCGGAGACAAGTAGCGCGTCGAACCACAACCAGGAACCGAAATCGGTCACAATAATTATGCAAACATGAAAGCACAGAATGTGCACCACAGCCCCTGTGCAGAGTTGTTCACTAATGCAACTTGCGCAGAGTAAGAGGTACCGGGGGGTAGTTGCCCCCTGAGTTTAAGCAAGGGTAATGAGCAGATGCTCGAAACCCTCTCCAGCACTTAGGGCTGAAGACACAAAGTATATCAAATAAATCTATTTTGCGACGCTTTCTAATAAATATCCATAATTATACAAAATTAAATTGATACTATACGCGTTTTCATGTTTAGACTTTTTGTAGCAAGTGACGTGACGGCCAATTCGGCCACCTGATGAAGAGCGCCTGCTCATGAGACTCGCAGCACCAAGCAGAACTTAGAACTGAAGTTTAGCGCGGTATTGCACTTGTATGTTGTAATTACCCATTGTAATTTAATACGATGTAAACGTCTAGGAAGATTAAACAACGTTAAACGGATTAAATTGCGTACAGTTTTCATCATTTATCCTGAGGCTTCGAACACTTTTCAGTGAATAAGCTCACGGTGATTATACGAGATTTAAAGCATTTTTAAATTTCAATGTATAAGCTACGTGAAAGTATAAAAAATCATTATACCTAGATGTTGGTACTGATTCGCTTGTGCGTACACAAAACTAAAATTCTCTAAACTATGGTAGTTCTTATTATGTTAATACTAAAATCTACATTCGAGTAACACTTAGAATGATAATTCTAAACATATGATTATTCTTTTCAATTGTGGGTAGTTTTACATCAGTTTAGACTAGTTTATGGAGCACGAACTACCACATATTTACTAAAAATATATTTTAGTTCGCTAGTTTAGTTTGGTGTTCTGAACAAGCGAATTACTTACCGTTACCTATTCAGTTTCTACTTAAGTAGTGATGAACTCTAATAAACGTAACGTTTTATTCTAAGTTCTTAGACAATAGTACGCAAATCCTTTCTTCGGTACAGAAGTATACTTATCATTCGCTAGCAATTTACAAATATTTGACAAAGTGTGAAGACCAATCGCTATGTTATTTACGTCTACTTTAAAAATTAGAGATATCATTCGTAATCGATGGGTTAAAATGTTGAATATATGGTAAGAACAAAAAGGGCCCTAAAATAGATCCCGCGGTGCACCTATATGTATTATAATCCCGAATCATCTTGCATTTTGAGGATGGTGTTTAATTAATAAGAAAGTATAGTAATTATTTGCTGATATTACTTCTTCGACTTGTGTAGATTTTATACTTACTTTACTACTATTGTCTAGTTTAATATACTCTAAAACATCATTATATACGCAACAGAGAAAACCGATACACTTTCGCATTGATTATATTGGCATGAATGTTTTATGTGCCCTTGCTGCTACTCTAAATTTATAAATTATTGGAAAAATGCGATTTGTTTCTACGTTCGAAACTGGATTACATTTATATTAAATACGTGACATTACTTGGTGCTTACTTGGAGAATACACGTGGCATTTATGCTCGGCCGAGCGATTCTCTAATGATTCGTCGATGCGCTCGTTGACGAGCTCACCGATGTCAAATACTTTATGAGATATCGCACTTGTACACAAGGTTGTTTTTCCAACGTTTCTTGCCATCCTGTAATTTGTTTCACGGATGTTGTCAAAGATGCAACGATGTTTGCTCTTAGAGAATCGCACATGCACCAAGTTAAGGTTGCATTAATTTAGTATTAAGTGATGGATCTCAGTAGACATAGTAGTTATTTGGCTCTCATTGCCCGATATGAGCTGATGATGATGGTATTTTTTTAAAATGATTAAATTCTCTATCAATGCGTATGTTTATAAGAAGATGTGGTTAGTAACAACTTAAGGCCCGATAACTATAAGTCCGATTAGCATTCCAAAAACTAAGTAATTACTACTAAATCACGGTTTTTTTTACTTTTTCTTACATGGCTCCAATTCCCTCATCCTTCCCTAATCTGAATCTCAAAAACGGCTCCAACGATTTTCATGACTTTTAGTACACAGGGGGTTTCGGGGGCGATAAATCGATTAGCTATGTAAAATTTTTAGAAATCGTCGTTTTATCCGTGTTTTCAGGCAATGAAAAACTACTACAACAAACTGTTTTACCGACACAGCAACACTAAAGCTACTAGACAATAGATGGTTGATTGGGTTGTTTTGTGTGTGGTTTATTCTGTATACTTCATGTTTGAAGTTTGTGCGTGAGGGAGAGTGGTTCACACCGCAGCTCGGCCATAAACATTGTTTTTGGCGGAAGTGTCACTAAATATTTCTTCTAATATCGCTTTTTATAATGGATTTGATGCCAAATTGCCCTGGGACCTGGCGAACCCAGAAATCGGCTAGCCTTATCCTGGCATGCGGGGCTCTGTCAGGATGGACCTATTTTTTCCCTTGCTGCTCGTGGGAACCGCATGGATTTCTATTTTCACAACAAAATCCCAAATGGCGGCGATGAGGTTCGCCACCCATCACGTCTCGTTCCTCGCGGGGGCGGAAAGCGGCCCACGGAGAGCCGCTTTGCTACGATGAATGTAAGAGATGGAATGAATAGTAAAGTGGATGAAGTATGCCAGATGATGCATAAGAGACATATAGATGTTTTGTGTGTGAATGAGACGAAACGGAAAGGATGTAACACCACCAAACATAGTTCCTATACAGCACTGTAGTCGGGAGTACCTGTGACCAACAGAGCCTGTCTGGGCGTTGGTCCTTTCTGCACGAATGAATGAATGTATGATCGAGTATGAATGCGTGAGCTCAAGACTTCTCTGGGTGAGGCTAAAAGTTGGACTTACTCGACTTTTTGTGGTCAGTGTCTATGCACCGACGGACATGGGTTCGAGGGGGTTCCCAAAAGCCCAAAAAGAAAGAGAGGAGTTTTGGGACAGTATGCACGATATTTTAAAAATATGTAAAGAAAATGAAAGGATTGTATTGTTAGGAGATTTTAATGGATGGGTAGGAATAAAGCGAGATGGATATGAAAGGGTTCTTGGTGCTTTTGGGGATGAACGAGTGAATGAGAATGGAATAAGTTTGCTAGATTTGTGTCTGGAATGGAATCTCTGCGTGACAAACACAATGTTTGACCACAAAAAGATCCATTTGTATACAAGGGAAGAAGGTGATTCAAGAAGTATGATTGACTTTGTGATTGTGGATGAAAGGCTGAGGACGAAAATATTAGACACTCGGGCGTACCGCGGAGTCGGCATCGATTCAGACCACTACTTGGTGGTAACACGTGTAAATGGCCTTTTTAATCGATGGCGACACCGAGTGCGTGCACCAACAAGTGTGAATTGTTTGGAACGAGTGAAAGTTGAAAATTTGCAAGAGAAGGATGTTGCAAATCAGTATGTTATTAAGCTGCAAGAAAGGCTTGATGGTTTGGAAGAGATAAGTGAAATTGAAGAATTGTGGATGAAATTTAAGGAAGGAGTGGTAGACGTTGCCATCAATGTGTGTGTTGAATTTCTAAAAGGCAAAAAGGAAAAATGCAAAGGAACGTGTGGATGGATCAAGAAGTGCAAAAGGCTGTGGATGAAAAGAAAAAAGCATGGCTGGATTGGTTAGCAACAAAAGCTAACCAAAAGGTACAAATGGCAACGCATGATGATGTACATGAAGCAAGCCGCCTTTTTAATATGTGTTGGAGGAGCGGCCGTGTACCAGGTGACTGGTGCAAGGCTGTGATTGTGCCGCTTTATAAAGGAAAAGGGTCGCAACAAGACTGCAAGAATTATCGCGGAATCAGCCTCCTCAGCGTTGTCGGTAAACTATATGCGAAAGTATTGATTGAACGAGTGATAAAAGAGACAGATGAGAAAGTGTGGGATGCACAAGCAGGGTTTAGAAAGGGAATGGGATGTACGGATCAGGTCTTTTCTTTACGATGTATAGCCGAAAAATGCTTGGCGAAAAGCCAAAAGGTCTATTGTGCTTTCGTAGATTTAGAAAAGGCTTATGATAGGGTGAGTAGGCATGTACTGTGGTCAGCGTTGTCTATGCATGGGCTGAATAGTAACCTGATCCAAGCGCTGAAATCCCTCTATAATGATTCCAGTGCTTGCGTTAGGATAAATGGGACATACACTGATTGGTTTAACATCGAAAAAGGTGTTAGACAAGGATGTGTAGCGTCACCGTGGCTGTTCAACTTATTCATGGATAATTGTTTGACAAACCTGAAAGACAGTGAATGTGGATTAAGAATGAACGAGTTACTCATCAAATGTCTTCTCTACGCTGATGACCAAGTGATACTTGCGTCGTCGGTAAAAGAGTTGCAGGAGATGGTAAATGTTATGCAAGAGGCTTTAGAAAGAAAGGGAATGAAAATAAATGTAAGTAAGACGAAAGTGATGGTGTTTGAACGAGATGATAGAGTGACCGATTGCAATATTGTGATTGGGGGTGAAAAAGTGGAACAAGTGAAAGAGTTTGTATACTTGGGATCCATTTTTACAAAAGATGGTGAGTGTGAAAGTGATATAGAAAGGAGAGTGAACGCTGGAAACATGGTAAACGGAGCATTGCACGCTTTTATGAACAGTCAGAAGGTGTCTAAAAAGGCTCGTCTGGCTGTTCATGGGGGAGTGTTGGTTCCGACACTGATGTATGGTAGTGAAAGTTGGGTGTGGCAGAAAATGCATGAAAGTAGAATAAATGCTGTGGAGATGAGAGCATTGAGGAGCATGATTGGAGTGAAACGGAGTGACAGGATAAGGAATAGTGTGATAAGGGAACGATGTAGTGTGAATGAGGGTGTAGTGACAAAAATCGAGAAAGGTATGTTAAGATGGTTTGGACATGTGGAGAGAATGAATGAAATGAGAATGACTAAACAGGTATACATGGGACAAGTAAACGGAAGTGTTGGAAGGGGAAGACATAGGCGAACGTTCCGAAATCAGATTGAAGACGTTCTGAAAAAAGGCCAGGTCAAAAGTACCCTAAACCGACGCTTATGTATAAAAGGATTGATGAGTATAGATGAAGCGAAAGAGATATGTCAGGATCGTAGTAAGTGGAAATCCGTGGTCTCTGCCTACCCCTACGGGAAAGAGGCGTGATTTTATGTATGTATGTATGTATAATGGGTTTCCGCAAAGTAACGCCTGAATTAATAATAAATTATCTGTATATTATCTGTTTTGTTGTATTGCTATGAATAAATTAATTTTCTTTCTTTCTTTCTTTCAGTAGTGCAGCTTGTGTCGTGTGCAGTAGTACAGCGGAGAATGACTGGAAAATTGTACTTAAATGATAAAAAAGTGGTGTACGAAAGAAATCTTCATTTCAATAGGCTTACTCCATGATATAACGAAGCGTAAAAAAATTAAAAAGTGAAAAAGAAATTTCATCTTAGGTGATAGGCCTCTTGTGCAAGAGGCTATCTAGGTTGGTACCACCGTTGACTCAGATATTCTACCGCAAAGAAATAGTGCGCAAGCATTACTGTTTGGGTTTTGAGTCATTGCATCAAATAAAACTACTGGGCAAAAGTCACTCAAAAACGAATACCTCCGAGTGACGAGCACTGCAACTGCCATGGGGAAGCGTAATCTTAAAGGTAAGCCTGATGTCGCACGACATGCCAGTATCGTCACATAAAAAAACACCATTTTTGCCTTCAACCCTCAAACGTAGGTACAACAATATGTCATATCTTATTTTCTATTTAGATCTTGAATTAAGCTTTTTTTTGATGCAATCTAAAATATATAGTACTAAGTTATATTTTTTATCTACACTAGTATTATAAAGTCGAAAGATTTGTTTGATTATTTGAAATGAATAGGCTCCGAAATAATTGAACCGATTACAATAATTCATTCACCAGTGGAAAGCTACATTATGCCTGAATAACATACGCTATATTAGATTCATCATCATCTCCATCCATCACCACGCCGGTGAAACTGAGCAGCGCAGCTAGTTGAATATATCTATCTTCGCAAGCTTACGTATTACAATACGTAATGAGCAATGTATAAGCTGATCAGAACAAGTCCAAACAGACCAGCAGAGCTCATGAATCTCATGGCTTGTGTATCTAAGTTACAATCAGGTGCAGTCAAATTCGATTGAACCTAGAACAATTTTATTTCGCTTTATTATGTTTTTGTTGTCCTGCATTGGAGGAATTTGGCCGTAATCGCCACGCTGGGCAGGCGGGTTGGCGATCGCAGGGCGTAGCTTCTCGCACCGGTGACGCTGCTGCCCGTCACCGGCCTGTTGCATTTAGCGACGCCTGTTGGGATGGGTATACCGCCATCGGTCGGTTGTCAGAGCCTCGTTCGTCGATCAGCAGGATGCACCGCGTGCAGGTGAGGTTGACTTGGGTCAAAAGATGTGTTGGCTCGCCTCTTACATCCCTATATCCCATACATTCTTTAACAATTTCATGTACCTATATTATATTGCGTTTGTAAGTTGCTGACTGCAGATGTCAAAACTGATTCAAATCCCCAATTATTCAAAGATTACTCTCAAAATTTGAGTGCAACTTATTGCATGTTTATTTAGTTGAAGTGTATTCCTATGACCACCTTACACTATTGTTTTGTGCCGAAGTTATATAAGTATACTAAAGCACAGCAAAATCTTTAACAAAAATACACTTGTACTTACCACTCATAATCACACCGTATTGGTTCATTTATTTTGCGAACTGTTTTTTTTAATACAAGACCTTTTATTCTGATATATCTTTAATTTCTATGTTATTCATTTATTCATAAATAAAAAATCTCTCTCTTCGGTCGCTCCCTCATGACTGAGGATCGTGATCATCATGGCACCATTTTGGTTCTAACGAACTGTCTCCATCGGCTCCGGTCTGTGGCCATCTCCACCGCGGTGTAAAAACGCGGTGATGAATAGTTTAAAACTTTAACAATTCTCCTTAATCTGACCTTACAACTACCTTAAACTAGCTACATCTAGCTTGCAGACACTAACTGATAATATAACATTATTTAGCTCCCTCTTATACTCAGCGTTACTGTACTTCAGTACTCACTTCTCAAAAAACGTCCCTGTATATCGGGAGTGATAGAAAATTAGCACCAAATCGATAATCAATCATAAAATCAAAGCATATCATCTCTAGTCACCTTATTTTAAAGTTTTTTACACATACATACAGACTCTCACACCACACCTTTTGGTCGTAGTCATCAAGTAAGTATGTCACTTATTTGGGATCATCAAGTGAGCACGACCAATGGGAGTGTGTGTGTGTGTTTGTGAGTCGGTATATATGTGTAAACAACTTTAAAATAATATACAGACACGTGATATACAGACACACACACACACACACACACACACACACACACACACACACACACACACACACACACACACACACACACACACACACACACACACAACACACACACTGTACAGAGTATCTTGGATATGGAAAGAAAAAAAATGATTAAAAAATTTACTTTAATTTATTTTACTAACGTATGATCCTTTTTAATAAATAAAAAGGGATGAGCAATCGAGGACAGAGTTCTAATCTTATCTTATAATTTATTAATCATAAGCTTTTCAAATTCTTATATATATATTTACAGTTTCTAACACCTAATCATGGTAACGTAAACGGTAACTCATATAACCAGAGCATATAACTTAAACCATACCTTATTTAAATTCACTTAAGTACTAAGACGGTAACTAGAAACCCGACACTTATCAATATTAAACCTTTTTTACAAAGACAATATCACATTGTTTATCATAAGTATCATTGTTATACCAGTTTCTTAGAGTGCTACGCTACAACTAGCCTATGGTGTCGAAGATTTCAGACTGCCCTTAGCTTCCAGCATGATCTAATTGTCGTAAAGTAACATTCAGAACAGACGCAAACAGAAGTGCTCACTTTTAAGTGCCCTAAGCAGTCAGCCACCCATCGAACTGAAAGACCACCAGGCTAGGTAAACCCTAATTATACTATACTGTATTCAGATTTCCGAAGTCTGGTTAACAACTCATGATTACTGAGGGTTCAGCACTTCACATATAACCTCGGAACTGACAATCATCTACAGCATCATGATGATGATGATGGTGATGATGGTGATAATGATGCGGTAGATGATGGAAGCACACTAAAGCTAGGATAATAACTAGCTTTGACGGCAGAGGATGATGCAGTAGAAGATGGTAGCATACTAAAGTTAGGATGGTAACTAGCTTTGACGGCAGATGCCCACGTAATTAGTTTGTTGCATAACCACATATTTTCAATCTTGGGATCATAGCAAGCCAGGCGGGCTCTAAAACAGTAATTACAACGCTGCGGACTTCCTACGAAAGCAACCTAATGATTACGAATATATTTTATCTATTATTTTATTATGTACTTATGTTTGAGTTTTTCTAAGTAATCACATGTATTTCCAAAACGAAAATTGTATCGCTGTTTTTTCAACCAACTCTTTGTAAATATTTCACAACCTTCATTTAAAAGATCAACAAAAACAATAAATAAAAAACCCCGTCATAACGCCTTGTTACTTAATACTTGGTTCAAAATATTTTCTTAAATCTACCCGATACTAAAATAGTTGTGTACTTATACTACTTTGTTCTTATACTCGTTTATGACTCTATCATGTACCCTATGTTAGAGCACAAACTTTCGAATAATTCTTATTTCTTATAGCAAACAGGGCTCTCCCCTCGAAAATGATTATTACAGGCTCAAAAATATATAGAAATGTGTCTTGTTCTTAGAACAATTATTCACAACCTTTAAAATTTAAGAATTTGAAAACATTTAGAAGATCAATTAAAGTTTTAAGATGTCAACTAACAAACGGGGCCTTACAACAGAACTATTTTTGTAATAAAATATCTTCGAAATCTATTACATTGAGTAACAACACAGCAATTAAATAAGGCTCTTACAATAATTTCGTAGTTACTTCGCTTCTCAAATTGTTATCACAATGCCCAGACTTAGCTAAGTAAGAGCTCTTAATCAAAACTTATATTACTTCAAACTTGGGTTGACCCAAATAAGGATATTACAACAAGGCCTATTAAATTTCCTATTGAAAAGCTCTTTAAGTTTCCTTTTTCAATTTTATATTATTCATTGACATTTTAGCTCGTAAAAGTCCTTTTTGTTTCACTAATATTTTCATTTGTCTGCTTTGTACGAAATCTGCCAGCCTTTTAATTCCGAGCCTTACAATAAAAGAGATAAAGAAGTATATAGCGATTAGCATAAACATTACAAATATTATAACATCAAACATGTAGTATTGTAAATAGTTTAGGTCTTTAGCTGGTGATTGTAAGTGGTACGCTCCTTTATGTCTGATGACGTACTCAGTCCAATAGACTGCTCTTTCTAGAGGAGTCTCTTTCTGATCACGAAGATATTGTTGTCTTTTTTTAACTTCAGTCTTGTATCTCGGTTCTGTGATGACTTCTTTAATGGCTCTGTATAATGTTTTTGAAGTCAGGCCTTGGAGTTCAATTTTCTTTGCGTAACCGTCGGTTTCTGCTTTGGCTGCGTTGGCGTCGTGATCGCAGAAAACCGGGATGGTGACGATAGGGACTCCGTGGTAAACAGTCTCAAACATGCTGAGCAGACCGCCGTGTGTCACGAAGGCTTTGATTTTTGGATGTCCTGGAAGAAAAGTAATATGTGAATAAACTTCGTCCACGTCTGAGCTAACTATTTTATGTCGTCTGCGGATTTATTTACGCTTAAACTTAACAAACACATAAGGGCACGGAAATTTTACCGTTTGCATATCTAATCTATATGCTATAAGGATTGTTAACTTTACGAGACATATACAGGCTCTTTCATCATAATAGATCAGTAAGGAGGAGTCGGAAACTATAAAAGATACATACAGAAATTAAATTCGTTTTTTTTCAGTTAGTTTCTAGAAAACAATCACTAGTTCTTTTATTCTGGTATTTTAAAAAGCTGGAAATAAACTTTTTTTTATATTCTAACAATTTTTATTTCACTAACTATTTTTGGAACCGCCTACGCCAGATTGAAATTATACCAGTGACTCCAAAAATTATAGGGCTGATTAGCGTTTTTAGCTGTAATTTATAGCGCGAGAAAGTTAAATTTTATCTTTGCTTAGTGAATACTTATACAAACAGTACCTACTCATAAAATAGTGGGTTACTAATGTAAATAGAATATAATTTTTGTTTATAACTTTATTGTTTCATGTGTGGAAAGTCACAGTCTCACATAAGTTATCAATTATAGCACATAATCAGTCCATTTCACTGCTAGGATCATCTTCCTCTCCCTGAAATATATAGGTGTGTAGCATTTCTGGCTAGTCCTGGTATCAGAGTTTTCAGACAACCCGATTGCGCCAGACTTGGCTTAAACATATAAGTGATGTCCACAAACAACCGACGGCTTATCACGTCCTCAGAATCCTCAGAAGCCCTCAATCGCCAGTCACCCATCCAAATACTCACCGTAGCAAGGTTTACTTAACCTCGTTCAGTTTAATACGATCCGATTGAGCGCTTCTGTTACATATAGAAGCTAAATTATGGCACACCCGATGCCCCCCCCCGATGGCACCCCTTCGGGAATCGAGTGTTCAGCATTTCTAGAACCTTTAGCTACTAAAATTCAGAACGGGCTAAAATATTGGAATGTTCCAATAAATTAGCCCACTGAAATCCTGGGACGATTGAACATTGTCCAGGCAAATTAAGGGACAGAAAGGTAATCAACCAGGCGTAAAAAAGTAAAAAAAAGCCTTTGTATGAAATTTACACGATATTATATATTATACATTTTAATACAATTAAGAACGACAAGTACACAAACTTACACTTAATAACTTATTTTATAATACTAAATATAATATCGTGTTTTAAAGTTAGTTGTTCGCACAACGAGCTATGGAGAGGGCTATGCTCGGGGTTTCAATACGTGACCGAATCAGAAATGAGGAGATCTGTAGAAGAAAAATACACCGACATAGCCCAGAAGATTAGCCAGTTAAGTGGCAGTGGGCAGGGCACCTAGACCGCAGAACAGACAGTTGGCCGACGGGGCCGGAAGGTTCTGGAGTGGATACCACGGACCGGCAAGGGCAATGCAGGTCGTCCACCGATACGGTAGACAGCCGATAAAGGTCACCTGATAAAGGTCGCAGGCCGCTACATCGAAACATATGGGGGAGGCTTATGTTCACCTGTGGACGTCCTTCGGCTGAGATGATGATGATGATGATGAAGTTAGTGTTTAAAAGTGGCTCTTTTGTACATACAGGATGGGCCATTCAGATGAGTCAGTATAGGCAACTCTGAAACTAATAATCTTTTTTAAGATCCATGTTATCGATTTTATCCCAAGAAAAACTGCTCATAAATAAAGGTTTGATTCCCGAACTGAGTAGATTTATTTAAATATAATTGCCGTTTTTCTTGTCACTAAAATCGATGACATGGTACCTAAGAAGAGATCTTTGCATGTTTTATAGTCTCACCTAAATGGCCCAACCAGTATGTAATTTGATACATGAGGCACGTCGTAAAATTAGTTTTGGCCTCGAGTTTTGAAATATTTTTTTTGTTAATCATGGCCAGCCCTCTGTACGCCACGTAGGTTGCACCAGTGTAGGTAATGAATTTACGATATGGTGTGAATCCCATAATATAATACACAATCTCATAATGGAACCCGATAAATCTGCGACCAGTAGGAAGATTATGTGAAGCCAAAACTAATCTCACAATTTCCAGGCCACAGAATAAATAATAGTGCGCATTAGCATCGTCAGGGCTAGTCTACTTCACATAAGTACTTGAACGAAAGTTATGCTATTACAAACTAATTTCTAGTTGCCTCAAGCGCCGGCCATGCCGTTTCCCTAAGGCAATCACAATTTTTTTAATGGCTTAGAAATTAAACAGAATGCTTTGAGTTTAATGTATAATTTCTTGACTCAATAGCCTTAAAATGAGATTTAAAGGGGATTTGAATCCCAACGGTTTTGTATTAACCATTTATAAAGGTATGGGAGCTTTATTTCCGCCCCCTTTAACCTCCATAACTTTTGGCACAAAGAATGCTTTACTTCCTGTTTTCAACTACAAAAGAATCATTGTATTGTAAAATGTGATTTTGGTTTCGTTAATTAAGTAACATAAAAAGGTATTTTTAGAAATGATATCGTAAATTATTTCTTATATAAAAACAATCTTTTCTGCTCCTTCAATACATATTAACCTAATAATGCGATTAAAATTCGTACGTGTGGAAAAATGGTGCGTTAGGCTTCTATCAACGCCAGTATAATGTTAATCCAGATCCCATTTCTAAAAGATCTGTAATTTTATAAGCTAAATAATAATTAATACCTAATAAGTCAGTGTAAGAGTTCAGATTGTTATTTATTAAACAAATATTTATTAGTTTGCAGACTAAACAATAGCATTATGTACAAACCTATGTGGTTTATGAATGCTATGTTATATTACTTCAAATATGTATGTACTTTTAATTTGGTAAATAAATTAAAAAAATTAAATAAAAACCTAATTATCTATTCTCTGAAGCTAATAAATGTTATAAAAAAATAAGCTTAAATTTTAGAACTTGTCGTTCTCAATAAACGTTCATTAAAAAATAACGTGCTATATACAAAGATATTGATTATTGTATTTAATATTAATCCATACGAAGAAATAGACATATTATTTCTTCGTAGATTAAACCTTACTTTTTTCAGTAATTTATTTTTTTGTGACTAAATAACCATTTCCGACCAAGGTGATGAATGGCACTGAACTGTTAAGGGCAAGCGTTTATCAGTTAAGCGACTTTCTCGTCTCGTCATCGACTGATATAAAAATATAATATTCACCAAGCAAGTCCTGCTGCGGCAGCCACTTGTACAGCCTAACATTCGAGGGTATATCAGTCAGATTCTGCTCGGCGTCTTGTTTCCACAATATCCTTTGAGGAAGTCTTCCCAACGCGTTGACGATCAGCCGATGGACCGAGAGTGGCATGTTACTCGTCCGGACAGATGAGCCCATGGATATGAAGATGAAGCCGGCGTCACCTGCACCGGAGATCCATTCTTCTATCTCCTGGAAATGTGATTTTTTTTAGTACGTAGTTTGAATGCTCTGTACACAGAATTCGCCCTATTTACATAGGTCCAGAAGGATAGTTTTTATACAAATGACATTTAAAAGAGAAGCAATAAATATTTTTTGGGGTTGGCCATCCTGTCAGATCTGACAATATTACAAAACAATACTTATGGTTCTACTCGTATCTTGCCATAGGAAATCTTTTACCCATCATTTAATCATCGGGTAATTAAAATATGAACGGATTGAGTGATTTTCCCAACAAAACTATTGAATTTAATGTTAATACATTTGACTGTTGTGTGGCGTTAATGAACTTTAACATTGCATAGTTGTAGCTTCTGTATCGGCGCCTTAATGAGAAATCTTGTATGTGTGTTTGTTATTTCTTCACGCTGGAGGGATTTGCACACATTAACTATTTAAAGTGGGTTTTACAATCATCTGTAAACAAACTTTATCCCAGTTTTGGTCTCTTTACCCAGTCAAAGGTCTAATAAAATCCTACATTGAGTTGAAATTTTAAAACAAAATATATCACGACTGAGTGTTTTAAGGCTATTTAATCAGAAAAGACCGAAATGGCCTTAATGATACGCAACAGACTATACGATATCATAGTGCTGAAATTGATATATTTTTTCATTCACGTAGAAAAATATTGCTAGTGTAAACTATACTTTATTAAAACTTAAGCCGTTTTAGATAATAATCCGAAATAATATCTGTTTATAGTGCCTACGTGAAAATAAAAATAGTCGTACCAAATAATAGATAAGCCAAAATTCAAAAATAAAGACGGCAATCTAGGATATTATTAAAGTACAATAAATTGTCTCTAAGAATTACCAATCTACATTATAACTTGTTCTTAAAAAAACTTGCTTTTTTTCTGAACTAATAGCATAGCAAAAGTATTTTATAGGTTAAAATAAAAACATAAATATGTACCTAAGTGTATCTATAACCACAGACAATTATACCATAACTGGATCTTTTGGAATCCTAAATAACACCAATCGGGAAACTAAACGAGTAGAGTGGTAGCACTAATTGAGTTTTGTATACTGATAGAAAAATCTCTTGTAAAACACTTAAAAAGAAGTGTTAGAGACTGCTTTTGCGTGAAGGGAGACCGTGGTCTCCTTTATTTTACATACCCCCTAATTTTACGCAATCTAATCGTACAAAATGGTATTTTTGATTTTTCGTCATACTCAGTATCGACAGCGAGTGACACTAGTCGACTGATTTTGAATTTGACAAGTGAAAACCAAGTAACCCTGCTAGGGTTACATTTATATGCTTCATGAATTTTGACGTATTAGGCATCTGGAGACTATATATCTCTGGCTCTATAGTTCTATACCATATTCTTTAGTAAAAACGAAGGGGTTGAAAAAGTTTGTTAGCTGTCGATATGTTATGTATACTTGAATTAAATCGTACTAATATTAGAAGCGCGAATGTTTGTATGTGCGAATGTTTGTATGTATGGATGTTTGATACTCTTTCACGTTCAAACGGCGTGGTCAATTTTGATGAAATTTAATATGGAGATAGGTGAGGTGCTAGATTAACACATAGGATACTTTTCATTATCATCATCTATCATCATGTGGGTGAAATGGGCCAATTTTGATAAAATTTGTTATGGAGGTAGATGACGCGCTGGATTAACACAGGATACTTTTCATCATCATCATCATCGACCACTCGGGGGAAACCTCGGGGCGCAGCTAGTTATTTACATAATTCTAACACTGTATGAGTTTCTTAATAAAGTTACGGATTGGACGTGACCTTTTTACGCTGGTGCCCTATTCGAGATGACCATTCATGCACGTATCGCAGCGCGCTACGATATCTGCAAGAAATAATAGTAAAATTTTATCTACATGACGACCATTTCTTGAAGATATCGTGACGCTGCTGGTTACGTATTTGAATGGTCATAGCGAATATGACCATTGGTATAGACTAGATTTTGATTATTATTTCATTTGATGGTCAACGGTGATACGGTCAACGGTGATATGGTCAAAGGTGGACATCTCTAGATCTAGAATGATGACTGACTTTAGACAGCTGCCATTCGATGCTAAGTGAGAGGTCATCAATATTGAGGGTGGTAGCTATCCAGGCGAGTACCAGAAAATGCCCGTGTTGTGTATTTCATCATTATGTTACTTTCACCGAAAGGTCAAGCCCGAAGCCGGCATTAATCCAACTGCCGTCAGAACCAACACAATTACCCCTCTATCATTGATCCAAAAAATTTTTTTTTATAAAATATGATTTATAAACCTAACGCCTGCTTGGCGATACCAAACATTTCAATTTTAGTGAGAAAACCCTTCAATCAATCAAATCATACAGATAATTAAAATTCGATGCCTAAGTAAGCCTAAGTGGTCATGGGGTCTGACACGGATTGTCGGAAGAGGCAGGCTCGAGTCCCGTCCGAGGATGTGAATTTCTCTCATCATCATCATCATCTCAGCCGTAGGACATCCACTGCTAAATATAGGTCTCCCCCACAAATTTCCAAAAGGACCGATTGGAAGCGGCCTGCATACAACGTCGTCCTGCGACCTTTTTCAGTCATTTATTTATTTTTCTCTCTCTCTATTAATGCAAAATTCAGTTTGTTTTCTCTTGTACCTAAGTTTATTTATATTCCAGTGCTTATATATTAATGTTTTCATATGCCAGAGGGGCAGCGCATAAATCGATTCCTAGAGTTAGTGGCTGACACACAAAACACGTTTAACGCTTATTCTATTTATAGCAAAGTTTGCCATGAATGAGAAAATTGCGAACAGAGTTAGTTCGGTATTGGAAGATCTCAAACAACTTTACCCGGAACAATGAATATCAATCAGGGCACAAAGTACAGAAAAAATTAGGGCGCTTTCGTGGAAGGACAAGCGTGGGCAAAAGCGGACGTAACATGAGCTGTCGGCATATGGTGTGATAATCTATATCGATTCTTGTTTCAACCTACGCTATCTATATATAACTAGCGACTGCCCGCGACGTCGTTGGCGTAGTAGACTCGGCCTTCGGCCTCGCCATAGCCTCCCATCTTTTCTTGGTACAACAACACAACACAAAAAGAATTAGCAAGATTTTTCCAGGAGAAATAGGTGGTCACGTTTATATATATATATGTATGTATTCATTAAACCTCTGAAGTTTACATTAAAAACTTAAAGAAAATACAAAAAACTAGGGATTGACCTGATAAAGTCAAGAGAAAGAAAAGCAAAAAAAAATAGACAGAAGAATGGATTTTGGACCCATTGACCATAAAATGTAATTCAAATGATAAAATTAATTGGAAGAATTCGGATTTGGATTTGGACAGAATATAATATTGCACAGATATTTCTATTGAAAATGGAGTAGCTGTTCTAACTCTTACCCCATTGTTGAAACAATGAGCTATTGAGGAATAAATAAAGCAATATTTTAAGCACGAGATGTAGCAGCAGCGCCTATATATAAAAGTAGTGATCCGGTGTCGCCGGTTTGGTCTTACATGTTGAAAAATCCTTTCGAGACATAAACATTTTACTATACGGACTGAGGGCCTACTCCCACCTCCCAGTATCATAAATCAAGAGCGTTTTGTAATAAGTTTAGAATAATCATACTTACTATCGTACTCCCACCGACACAAAAAGGTCAACCAAATGTAATGCTAAGGTTGCAATATCACTACTTTAAGAGATGGGAGTACAGATTTTCAATAATTTGACATTGGAACAATGAAAGTGTCAAAACTCACGTCAATTTACGCTAATTGAGTTAAATATTTGATACTACGTCATCAAAACGTCTATAGTATGGACAAGTACTAGCTAAGCAATCCCCTTAATGGTAAGGTTGAAACATGACTACTTTAAGAGGTGGGAGTAGGGCCCCTGAAGTGAAGTGCTGATCCCAGACGACTTCACGACTCTCGTCACGACTTATTGACAATTATATCTATATAAATATATATAGGTATACGAGTATATATATTTCTAAAGTTCCTTTTTGTTTTCTTTTATTTAGCGTAGGCCTTAGATGTATGGGCACTATTCTTGATAGTTTATATACTCGTAGGTTATCAACACAGTGTAAGTAGTAGGTATAACCTATTTGATGTTTAATAAAATACCAAATGAGCTAAAGGCTGAATAAAAGGATAATATTTATAGAATAAGCGATTAAGATAACTACAACAATTCTACTATAACTTAGATAAATTCATGAAAGATTCATGCTTTTAATGTAAATTTTGACTTTTAATTATTTTGATGAATAATTATTCATTTACGGCCGTTTTCAATAATACATTTATCCACTGTTTTCCTTACTACGGATAGATATTTGACATAACGTGAGTGTCGAATACATCTATCTCTATTAAGGTAAACCAGCGATAGATAGGTTATTGGCACCAGCCATTAGAGTAACATGAATGAATCGCCCCGCTCATACTATTGCACATAATATTGCCACCAATGACCTTCTGTGTATAGAAGGTCATTGATTGCTATACCCAAATAGGGTCACATTTTTCCTACACTAAATTTAAGATCTGTGCATTGTGCATGCTCAGACCAAATAAAAAAGTCAAGACAGAATGTTGTGAACAGAAAAGTGAAGCCGGTAAAACTACGCCTCGCCGTGTACATACACAATTACACACACACACACGCACAACGAAACTACGCCTTGACTCGTCAGTCGAACTATCGCTGCGCGTGGAAGCAACACGTAAAGTAAATCAACAAATTTACCAGTCAAAATGCCGAATTGTGTCGTGAAACGGTGTTAAAACAAACATCAAAATATAAAAAGAAGGATGGAATCACATTTCACACGTAAATAACTTGGAAAGCAATATTTTAAATAAATAAAAATAAAATTAAAGGTTATTGCTTGGAACATAGAAAGTGTTGCCATGGTAAAGCCTGTAAGGTTTACCCTATTATTGGGTAATCTTAATATTTAGTATAAATGTTACGTTAATACGGGTACGTTTTTATAATAGTTTATCAACGTGTTTTAACCGACTTCAAAAAAGAAGTAGGTTCTCAATTAGACTTTTCTTTAAATATAATATTGTATGACACTCGACGCAATATCTTTATACAAAACCGGTTCCGTCGTTTGAAAGCAAATTAAAAAAAAATAGGCAATTCTTTTTTTTTATTTTTAGTTTATTTTCAACCGACATCTAAAAGGAGTAGGTTCGCAATTAGGTTCTATTGTTTTAAATACTTGTTACCTAATAAGTCCGTTATTTATAAACCGATTTGAACAATTATTTTTTTGTTGGAAACCTGATACCTTTAATATGGACTCGCATTAATTTCACACTGGATTTTCAATTTCGTACATATTGAAGGCGGTTATGTATTTTTGTAAAAATAAACCATATTTCTATTGAAGTCTTTTGTTTTTAGGGTGTATCTATATTGAATGTTTTTGTGTGTAGTTAGTATGCGGAAAGTTATACGAGATGGTCGACCAGTCTTTGTCATCACGCGATTTTATAAACCAGTCGTAGAAGAAAAATGCAAAGCAGGATTCATAGGTACATTAATAAATATTGAAAGTTTAAAAGCGCTTTATACGAAGTACATAGAATATGAAAAAAGGCAGTTTTTTTATCTACTTATAAATTAAGCCTGGATCATTTGGAGATTTTATTTACGTCTATTAGGATGCATGGAGGGTTCAACGATAACCCTAACGTAAGACAGTTTACAAGCAAGCTACAAAAAATACTATGTCATTTAGAATTAAAATGTCTTGCAAAAAGTAATTGTGTTCCTTTAGAACACATAGCAATACTTAATTGCACTTCAACAACTAAAATTATAAATAGCACTTCATCGTCGTATAGAAACGAAGAAGAAGAAGAAACCATTGAAAATTCTTTGTTGCAACTTCTTATTGAAATTGTTAATGAATCATTTGATTGGGCCAGTTGTTTACATGACAATTCATATTATGGTGACTACAGAAAAATGATAATTGGTTACATATCTGGAAGTACAGTGCACTATCTTGTTAAAACCATAAAATGCTCTAAATGTTAAGATGCCTTGCAGACTGATGAGAAACTTTATTTTCACAAGCTCATTAGTTTAAAAAGCAAAGGCGGTTTTCGCTTCCCGTCTAAGGATCTTTTTGACATTTGTGTCACTTGTGAAGCAGTTGTTCGAAAATTATTGAATGAAAATATTGCAATAACCGCAGAAAATCAACACCAAACTATAGTCTTGAACATATTAAAGAAATTCATTGGAAACAATCAGATTTTTATCAATTTAGAGTCAAAACATGAATATGTTGGGCAGGAACATAAACTTAATTTAATACGGTGTGTAATTGAGAAATACTTAAACATTAGATTTCACCATATTGCTAAATTAGAAAGTATTTCTAAATCAGTGCAAAGTAAACGACAAGCGTACAAAAAAATAATTCAACAAAGGTTTTTAAATAAAACTAGAATTACACCGAGTAATTTTATTTCTGAAACTCTTTGTCTTTTCTCTTTCACTACCCAATGTCACTACTTTTTACCGACACCTAATGTAGGAACCCTATTATTATATTAAAACTAATAACGTTATAACTTTATTAAATTTATAACGTTAATAATTTCATAACGTTATTTTTATGGGGTAATTTAAATTATCATGGCAGCACCGATTCACGCACTACATGCATAGAAAACCGGCCTCACTGCTCTGTTCACAACATTCTGTCTTGACTTTTTTATTTTGTCTGAGTGTGCATGTAATTGCAATAAATAATTGAGTATGAGTATTTATTACAAATTTATAACTTATTATTGTATACTAGCTGCGCTCCGCGGTTTCACCCGCGCGGTGATGAATCAAATATAGCGTATGTTACGCAGGCATAATATAGCTTTTTATTGCTTAAATAACTTTTTGAACTAGTTATGTAGTTTTTGCGTTTATCCAATGCAAACAAATTATCAAGTATTTCCTCTTTATCATCAGAGCCAATACAGATTAACAATTTAACACCATGGTACAAATAATGTGGCCGTTGTTTGTACCGGCGTTAATATTGCATATTATTTTAAACACGGAAAATTAGTTACAGTGACATAACTGTATTAGTTAGACATAAGGTACTCGTAGGTAACTCGTAATTTTTTGTAGTCAGTGATCTTTTCTACAAAGCTGTGTAACCACTTTGCTCTATTATAACTAGTTTTCGCAGTGTACGTGATTTTTCGGCGTACTATTCCATATTTTGTAATAGTTATGTACAAAGTAATGTAAAGTTTTTTTTTGTAGACATTGATGTCCTCTATAAAACTGTAGTACATCTCTTTGCTCAATTCTCAAAAGTTTCCGCAGCGTACGTGATATAAGAATATTTTTGGTATTTTATTCACACCTTGGGTTACATTACCGAAGTTTTCATAACGATCCCCAACTTTTATGAAAACATTATATAACCTTTGTTACTCAGTGTTAATGTAGCTTTCTAACGGCAAAATATTTTTTTAAATTGATCCAGTAGTTTGTATGTTTATTCGTTACATACAAAACATCAAAAATAAAAATCTTTCCTCTTTATAATATTACGAGTAGTTAGCAACAAACCGCTGGATGTCTTTTATATTGTAAGCGAGGAAATTTCAGCCGTAAGGGTGTAAAGCGACCGAAGCCGCTGGTGAGTAAGCTAGTAAGCTAATAAGGTTTTACATGACCCCTCCGTCTACATGACTATATTCCTGCAGTATATTCCTTTATAATATGCTAATTTACTGCAATGCGAGATCGACCATCCATCAATTGATTTTATTGTTTCTTCCTCCCAAACTTGAGCTCCTATTAGGCATCTGACGGGGGTGTGAAGATAGCATTTTTGACTTTAGAAGTGTGTTGCAATATGTCAAGATATATGAGTACTGGGTGAATTTTTTTTTTTTTTTTAATTTATTATTTTTGTGTACACAAAACAAAATACAACCATAGAGAAATACATGAGTGATCCAGAAGGAGCACAGAATAATTAGGATCTAACCTGGATTGTAACTCAAAGCATGCGTACGTTAAAGAAACTTATTTAAACATAAGCATACAAACACAAACAGGTCTCAAGTATGGTACTTATGAACATAAAAAAGTGAGTATGTTTAAGAAAAAAGAATTATAATACAATGCGACATACAAGAGGATACTTCTCTTAATGTCTACCCAATTAACTATAGAATAACTTCGGAATTTGAGTAAATTTAAAGTGGTTGTTTTTGTTTCTAAATTAAAGTGTCTTGGCTGTTGATACGCGATAAATACTTACCGGGTTAAGTCTCTTTGGTTCTTTGCAGTGAATGCAAGCCACCTCTGCGACGTTAGGGAGATACGGCCTCGGGTAGGAGACGGAGTAGTGACCGTTCTGAAGTATGAAGCTGACATTCTTCGACATGTCGTAGACGTGAGGCATCTGCATCCCGAAGTGCCTTCGCAGCACGCGCTGGAGGACAGTGACGCTTACTGCATGCATTGATATTGCACCTGGTTATATGAAAGAAGGAAGATTAATTCATCCTTTTTAAGCAATTGCATAGCCTTGAGCGTGAAGACCGAATCCAGAAATTTCGTAACGAAAATAACCTAACACCCCCCACTCCGACTCCATCTATCGATGAATAGCAGAACTTTTAATGACTTTTTGAAATATCACGCTTGTCTCTTTAGTTCAGCAACTGGCCTCTAGATGGCATTGGTTAAATAATTATAATTGCATAAGTTGATAAAAACAGCTATGCAATAGCTTTACCGCGGCAGTCTCCGAGTGCCACACGTCTTTTTTTTATTATTGATTTTATTGACTAGGAGACGGTACAAGCCACACCTAGTGTTAGAAGGTAACATCTGCCTATAACTAATGCATTTCTTTACAAGTGACGAACTGCGCTGCGCCTATTGCACTAATACAACCAAATGTTAAGTTTCTTGTGTCTGAAATTTCAACGGCACCCATATTTCAAACCGGAACACAATAGCTTTAATATTTATATATGATGGCACTACTTCACTACTAGTATGTCAGCTAATAATTACCACTCGGGGACCACGTTGGGAACCAAATCATTAATTACTGAACGGTGCCTTCCCACGAATGTGTGTAAAATAATTACTCTGCCCCCGAAAATACATCAATAAAATTATGATGTGTGGGCAGAATGCAGGTGTGAGAGGTCTTATACCTCATCACACCTGCATCCTGTTTAGTGCTGCAGATGCAGATTTATGTCATGTAGCGTGCCAGCACTTATCAAATTTCAACAAAACTCCGCCAGTTTTTTACGTCTGCAAATGAATAATATGTTTTAAACAATTTATTATGTTAAAGTATCAGTACGCCAATACAAGCTTAGGTACTCACCTAAATGCCAAGCAGCATTCAAGGTCCTGTCTAAGAACCCCATATTATCCGTGAACCCTCTTCCGAAGAATGGGGTAACTGAGAATGGAGCTGGACTTCCAGCGTTGCTCTGCGGCATGGCGTAGAATCCCACCGTGTTTATGTACATGAAGGGCACTTTGAAGCTGTAGACGACACCCAGAGCACACTCAGGGTATGTTCCGTCCAGGATCATGAGATCGTAATTCCTTCTGGATGATATGAAGGAGCGCGTCTCGAAATCGCTTAGAAAAGCGTCACAGGCCTGAAAGAAATAGTGTAATGCTTGTTGTAAAATACATTGCAAACCAAGTAGTTTTATGAGGGCACATGGAAATAAAGACTGAATTTTCATCGCAATAAAGTTCATATTCGCATGTGCTGAAAAGTGGCAGTTATGACCAGTGACCCGACATAACATTGAACATTAATAAATTTTAATTAAGATGTAAGTAAATTTCTTTCGAAACTGGTTTATGGTTTGTATTGTTTGTTTCAGTTTTTCATATTATTATGTTAAAAATTGATAGAACTTCTGTTCTAAATTCTGTTAAATTTCCGGTAGTAAGGATTCTTCCTTACTACCGGAAATTTAACATTTGGAGGGAGGAGGGATTTGGGGGTTCTTTAAGGTTACTGCTTTATGAAAAAAAAAACACTAGTGCAGCAGAAAAGTTATAAATTTTCATTAATAATTAAATGTCAAGTCAATAAAGCTTAATATTATCATGGATGTCTTTGGTATTTATTTTGTTAATTGTACACTTGGAATGTGCACCAACCCAATTAAGCTCATTACAATCTTACGTACATACTTACTGTAGTAGTTTTACGTGGTACTGTACTGCAGTCGTCACTCCGAGACATTGGTTTTCTAGCTCTGCGGCAGAATATATAATATATAGAATATCTCTAACTGCGGTGGTACCGACCAAGACGCTTGCCCAAGAGGTCTACCACTTACTAGACTAGAAGTATCTCAGGCTTACAGAAGTATCTCAGTTTTTTACAAATTTTTATTTCCTTTTAATCCCACTTGCTTGCAATCACTAATGAGGGAAGTACCAGAAACATATTTGTGTACGCGCTAAAATAAACATCGACAGCTTAAGCACCATCAGACTTATGTATTGACTAAAAAGTATTATTTTACTGACATAAATTACACAGAAACAATCTTAAGTACATAAATTAGCCGGAACAACAATCTTCCAGTTGTTTCAAAAAGTCGTTTGGATTTGGATGAAGTTTGGAGTTAAGATAGCTTTTATCCATAACATGTAGGCTTTTGATCCCAATTCAACGCGCTAGCAAGGTAGGTCCTTTCCGATTAATATCAAGGTAGATCAATAAGAAAACAAAATTAAAGTTTCATAATATGATTACGGAAATAATTAGCCCACACATTAAAGCGCATAAAACTACCCTTCTTATTGGGCTTCGCCGCAGTCGGGTTATTTTATACACAGTGACACTCGTGCCATCAAGACAAATTTAATGACGTATCATTTATCAAAATCGGTTGAGCCGTAAAGAAGTTACGAGCGGACATAGGAACGAACATGCAGGTCAAACAAATAACTTCCTGAGAATGAAACATTTCTATCATGCGAAAGTCCTTAAATATTTTACCATCACCAAAATACTTTAGGTTATGTACCTCATATCCATACCGAAGTATGTCCCCAACTGGCATGGGTTCCTCGCCCCTCATCTTTGCTCCTACCAGGTCTTGGGACATGAAGCCTCTGACGTAGGTCACGAGACCTTCGGGAGCTATCTCCTCTAGCCCAGGAATGTGGAAGTCCGGGGGAAACGCGCTGATGAAGGTGATGTTGTGGCCTCTGAAATGATATACTCAGTTTAAATTCAATGTACATAAAATCATCAAGGGGGTGGATGTTGTTTAAAAGTAAATAAATGTACAGTGGGCCGAGCACGTAACGAGATCGCATCGTTAACGTAATTAGTACAAACTGTCATTTATCTAGTACAATAGTGGCACAGATAACTCATAGTTTGTACTGAATATGTAAACGATACGATAACATTACTTTTAACCCTTTCCGTCCCAGAGACGTAATTATACGTCAGTTTCGTTAATTAATATTTTGTTTTAATTATCACGGTATACCGTGATCGCATCGTTAACGTAATTAGTACAAACTGTCATTGATCTAGTACAATAGTGGCACAGATAACTCATAGTTTGTATTGAATACGTAAACGATACGGTAAAATTACATTTAGCCCTTTCCGTCCCAGAGACGTACATATACGTCAGTGTCATTCATAAATATATTATGTTTTAATTATCACGGTATATCGTGATAATTAAACGAAGAATAATTAAAGGACGGATTAAGCAGATTTTCGTGCTCGACCCACAGTACTCTCAATATTTTTATTTTTTATTGTTTTTTTTTCTTCGGGGAGCTTACAGCTATCATTACAATGGTACATGGTAATTAACAATGGTATTGTTAATTACAATATCTCAATTCCTTGCCATTATTTCACATATTTGTATATTTTAATATGCATGCATTAGCATATGACATAGAAGAGGAACCGATTAAATGGGCAATTATAATATGGAGAATAGTGAAAAACTCATCACAGGGTCGGTGTTGCGCCGATAAGTAGCCGATAGTATGGAAATAAGGTTCTTACTTAAATCGCAAACACTTCATAATCACTATTTTATGTTCTAAATAAAAATATATAGTTTTAGAAGGCTGAATAGATGGCCATCATTTTCGTGCCATTTTGTGCCCTATTCTGCACATTCCAAGTAAAGCAGCTGTTCAAATTGAATTATAAATCATATACTAGCTGAGCTACTAAAATCATTATCACACTATCAAATTCAATCGGGTCAATTTTCCAAGACTGCAGACGGCAACTGCAGATGGCATCAACCATTTGAAAAGCGATACGAAAGGTTTTCAGTTGTTTTACTACGTAGATTGGTACTCGCGAGCGGCACTACTGATCTGCCGCTCGACGACGCGACGCTAGCTTCGTGTCGCTAACTACGAATGGTGTTTCATAGAAATACATATAAACCAGTAGTGTCGCTGCGACACGTCTTTTGCCGCGGCTTCATAAAGCCGGCTTCCAACTTGCACCTTAAGGGTAGAATTCCAATAACCCTTCCGTATGGCTTACGACATAAAAGGCATATACTACTAAAATTATGAAATTGTAGACCCAATAGACTTTGGGTTGATGATTAGTCACTCAGTAACGACAAGTAGTTATTTTATGTACATATTTGCTGCTTCAATTTCTTACTTAATAAAAATAATATGAAATTGTAATATCATTTTGAAATACAGTTCTCAAACAATATCCTAGGTTGGCCTCGAAACTTCCTAAGGCTGCGTACCCACCAAAGATATGCGAGGAAGTTAGCGCAGCGCGAGGAAAGAAATCCACCTAATAGTATCCCTTGCTCAGTGGATCTTCGGTCTGGTGCAATACGAGTTTTTTTTAATTTATTTTTTCCCAGCAGTAGGCAGGCGGCCCACCTGATGGAAAGTGGTCACCGTTGCCTATAGACGTTTTTAACACCAAGGGCGTTGTCAACGCGTTGCCGACCTCGAAAAGAAATAGAAGGGGTGAGGGTGGAGGATGGAAGGGAAGGGAGAAGGAGAAAGGAAGGGGGGATTGGGCCTCCGGAACCTCCCACAGACCGACTGAAACTCAATAGCAAGCTATATTACTTAACGTCGGTGTTATGTGGGAGTATGGTATTTCCTAGGTCGTGTGGCCCATTCGGCTGTAACCCATGGGTTACAGCGTGGCACTACAACTCGAAAAACGAGTAGCAAATCGAGATATATGTACATACAAAATAAACCGGCCAAGTGCGAGTTGGAACTGTGGACCGAGAGTTCCGTAAAGAAAGCATGTAACAATAACTTTCTTACTAAAATACAAACTAAGTAGGTAGGGATAAACTCGATACCTAGAAACGATTAATCCTTCTTAAACCGTGATAATAATAATAGAAAAATTATGAATAAAACTGACGTATATGTACGTCTCTGGGACGCAAAGTGTTAATGCGCCAACAGCAAATAATAAGTTTGTAACAGTAAGTTCGCTTTTTTGTTAATAAAGCACCTACATATAGTACAATTGCGGGTTAGAGACATTTTCCTTGATACCTATTAATGCTGTAAGACATTGGTATTGTGACTTCTTGGTAAATTTCATGATTGTAGGTCAACGGGAAATACCCGACATGTTTTGATTCTTTTGTGAAATCCCATAATATATACATATGCGACATAAAGGTCTCATATGTTTTGATTGACCTAGAAGCTTTTTTACAGCTGAACGAGACCGTAGACCGGAGAGTGTTTGATATATATTGGTGAAGAAGGAATATTTATCAAGCACCTACTGAATATTATATTTTATTATAATTTATTATTATGTATTAAAATATTGTATTTATGTTTATTTTTTAATATTATGTATTAGTTTATAATTACTTGTTATTTTATATGATATACATGTTTAATTATCTATTAGCACTTATTTCCCAGATAAAAATGTTAGTTTTTATGTACCATCTACTAACTACCGCATTAATATGAATTATGTCCATGCATGGTTGCCTGTAAGAGATTGCTATAGCGATAAGACCGCCAATTGTCCAATCTACTGTAGTGCTTTTTTACTGTATTATGTTTTGTTTTCTATAAGATTGGTACTCAATAAAGAATTTTGTATTGTATTGTATTGTATATCAACTTTATATCTCGATCCGATCGATTGATGGATAGAATGCCAGCAAAGTGATTTATTTATTTGGTTTGTCAACAATTGTTATATAAATATGCATGTACGAGTATATACAACAAAGAAAAATTAAACTTACTTGCTTAATGCACAATCTATTATTATATTAATACAGGCAAACACTTCATGCACTTAATTATATAATAACATGGTGTATAGCATAGTAATAAATACAGTAGTCATCATCATCATCAGCCTGTAGCAGTCCGCTGCTGGACATAGGCCTCTCCAATTGCACGCCACTTAGGTCTATCTTGGGCTTCTCGCATCCAGTTTTTGCCAGCCGTCTTGCGCAGATCGTCACTCCACCGTGCCTCAGGACGTCCTACACTACGTTTGCCGAGACGCGGTCTCCACTCTAGAACTCGTTTACCCCAACGGTTGTCGGTTCTACGGCTAATATGGCCAGCCCACTGCCACTTCAGCTTGCTGATCCGGTGGGCTATGTCGATGACCTTGGTTCTCTGACGGATCACTTCATTTCTGATGCGATCCCTCAGAGAAACACCGAGCATAGCCCTTTCCATAGCCCGCTGAGCGACTTTGAGCTTGTGGACCATTCGAGCCGTCAGTGTCCACGTTTCGGCTCCGTATGTCATGACGGGTAGGACGCACTGATTGAAGACTTTCGTCTTCAGGCACTGTGGAATCGGCGAAGTAAGGACTCGACGTAGTTTCCCAAACGCTGCCCAGCCCAGCCGAATTCTTCTATTCACCTCGTTCTCAAAGTTGTTTTTTCCCAACTGCAATGTCTGCCCGAGGTACACATATTTTTGAACAACTTCGAGAACGGCGCCGTGTATCGCAATCGGTTCCGGTAGAACATGTTCGTTGAACATGACCTTGGTTTTGTCCAAGTTCATCCGTAGGCCGATGCGTATAGAAGAGTCAGCCAGGTCATTCAGCATCTGTTGCAGGTCCTGCAGCGTCTCTGCCACGATGACGATATCGTCAGCAAATCGCAAGTGAGAGATGTATTCGCCGTTGATATTAATGCCACGTCCTTTCCAGTTCAGCGTCTTGAACATATCCTCCATTGCATTTGAAAACAATTTCGGGGAAATAACGTCCCCTTGTCTCACTCCTCGATGCAACGGTATGGGACTTGTTTGCTGATTCTGTACTTGGACGGACATGGTGGCGGTTTCGTAAAGACATCTCATCACTTGGATGTATCGCCAATCTATCTGGCAACGCTGCAGGGACTCCAGAACAGACCAGATTTCAACCGAGTCAAAGGCCTTCTCATAGTCCACGAATGCTAGACACAGGGGCTGATTATACTCTTCGGTCTTCTGTATAATCTGCCGCACTGTGTGAATGTGGTCTATGGTGCCGTATCCGCTCCGAAACCCAGCCTGTTCCGGTGGTTGGAATTCGTCGAGTCTACGCGCAAGACGGTTCGTGATCACTCTTGAAAACAGCTTATAGACGTGGCTTAGAAGGGATATGGGTCGATAGTTCTTCAGCAGGGTCTTATCTCCTTTTTTGAAGAACAGGACGACCACACTCCTACTCCACGCCTCTGGAGTTCTCCCTTCGAACAGGACAGCGTTAAAAAGCTTCTGGAGCTCCCTCAGTACGGGTTTACCTCCTGCTTTTAGTAGCTCTGTTGTAACGCCATCCTCTCCAGGGGCTTTTCCATTTTTAAGCTGTCTAAGAGCGATCTCGATTTCGCCATTACTGACTTCTGGCAAGTCTTCGGTGAAATGGCGTGTTAACGTGGCTCTAGGATCATTTTCGGGATCAGGTCGAGATGCATGCGATGCGTATAATCGGCCATAGAAGTCCTCCACTTCCGAAAGGACTGCCGGCTTCGAAGCAACGACTTCTCCACTAGCTGTGGTCAACTTCGTCAGGTGGCTTCTTCCAAGAGATTGTACGAACACCTTTGACCCTCGATTCTGCTCGATCGCTCTTTCGATCGAAAGAGTATTGAAGCACCGGAGGTCGTGTCGTACGTTCTTGTTGATCTCTCGGTTTAGAGTCCGCTTTTCTGACGAAGTGATGGGTGGGTTTTCACGTCGTTCCTTCATTAGCCCCAAAGTCTCTTCTGAAAGCTTGGACTTCTTGCCCTTACGCTGCATGTAACAAAATCTCGTACCTTCTTCCCTGAGGACCCGAGTCACATTTTCGAGGTTCTGGTTTACGTCTGTGGTGGTTTCCACGGCAGCGAATTGGTTCTCCAGGTTTAACTGGAATGTTTCAGATCCTGCAATGGTTTGGAGCAGTGTTGGTCGGAGCCTGGACTTCATCAGACGGACACGTTGCGCCTTGAAGTTGATATTCAGAGAGCCTCGGACAAGTCGGTGATCGCTACCGGTATTGAACCTGTTGATCACGGAGACATCTCTAAATATGTGCCTTTTATTCGTCATGATGAAGTCAATCTCATTTTTAGTCCTAGTGTCGGGGCTTAGCCACGTCCACTTCCTTTGGGGCTGTTTCTTAAAGAAGGAGTTCATCAAGAAGAGCCCCTCCCGTTCGAGGAAGTTGACGAGCATTTGCCCCCTATGGTTTCTGCTTCCAAAGCCATGGCATCCTACTACCGATTCGCTGAAATTCTGTACTCCCACTTTAGCGTTAAAGTCCCCCATGACAACGGTGTACTGGGTCTTTGTAGTGAAGTGGAGGGCCCTCGATATGTCATCGAACATATCCTCCACTTCATCGTCCGAGTGTGTTGAGGTCGGTGCGTACACTTGCACCACCTTAAGGCTATACCTCTCGGTGAGCTTCACAATAAGGTACGCTACCCTGTTCGACACACTGGACACTTCCACAACGTTGTCAGAAAGGGACTTGTTTACCAGAAACCCAACGCCACCTTGGGATTGTTGGTCTCCCTCTCGGAAGTACATAAGGTGGCCCGATTCTAGGGTTAAGGTGTCCTCCCCCTCTCTTCGGACTTCACTCAATCCCAGTATGTGCCACCTAATTTTCCCAAGTTCCACCTCGAGTTGCGCCAGATGCGAGTCAAGCCTTAGCGTGCGTCCGTTATACGTCGCCAGGGTCAGTTGTTTGTGGTGGCCTTCCGTAGCCCGGAGATTCTTAGCACCCCTCGCCCCGCCGTAACCATGGTCGCCACCATGACCAGGAATAGCGGGGCCGCCGGGAACTAGGGGCCGTGGCTTTTTGTTGTCCTGCATTGGAGGATATTGCCCTTAATCGCCAAGCTGGGCAGGCGGGTTGGCGATCGCAGGGCGTAGCTTCTCGCACCGGTGACGCTGCTGCCCGTCAGTAATACAGTAGTACCAAGCTCAAAATACCGGTAAGTATTATTAGTACCGGTATTTAAAATGTAGAAGATACAGATTTACTTATTATGCAGTCGCTGTTTCTGCTTCGTCCAGAAAGAGTGCCAGATAACTAGCAATTATATCGAAAGCGTTTGATTTTGTGTTTTAATTTGTGTGATAAGACATTACATCTTTCCGAAATTTGGAGAGGGTGTCTCTAAACATATTGACATGGTCCTTGCATTCATTAATCTGTCCGCATCAGGCTTACGCTATAACAAAAGATTGAATGAACAGAATGATCTGAATGAACCGGAGGCGTGTTGATTCTGACCGATTAAGAAGCTGACATAGTCCGGGAACAGGTGAATGGGAACCGAGTCAGTTTTACAGTTTCAGTATAACTCTCCGCTCATCATTTTTCGAGTTCGTTATACCCATCCTCGCACCACTCAGCTACAAACAGCCGTGCTATTTTCTAATAATTCGTCGTTGCGCTTGTCGACGAGCTCACCGATGTCAAATGGTTTATGCGATATCGCCCTTGTACATAAGTTTGATTTTCCAACGTGTCTTGTCATCTCGTCATTTGTTTCACGGATGTAGTCAATGATGCAACGATGTTTGCTCTTAGAGAAAGCACGGCTGCTTTGTTGCGCATCCTAGCACCGCTCCTATCTCGCACGTCTTTGGTGGATACACAGCTTTAAGCTCGTTGATACAATTATTTGTAAAGGAAATAGGAATGACAGATTTATGGCTATATGTTGTTATTGTTTGCTTCATGTCATGTCGAATGGATTTGTTTCCAGCTACAAAAAGATGTTATAATTCTGTTAAGACGTATGTAAACAAGAACAATTTGAAATTTTTTATACCGACTTCCATTTTATTCAGTTATATTAGTGTAACTCAAAAAGTACTGGAGCGAATATAAGGAAATTAAAATTAAACGGGACCACACAGGAAGCACCAGCTTTCAAACAGAAACAGAATTTTGAGAATCGGTTCACCCAATCGCAAGTTATGAGATAACAAACATAAAAAAAAAGAAAAAATACAGTCGAATTGAGTACCTCCTCCTTTTTGGACGTCAGTAGAAAAAACAAAACGTATAATTGAGACTTCTTAAATTCTCAGCTAATTTAGATGTAGAACTTGCAGTGCATAATCAAAACGACAATAAGCATCTGAGGGTCGAGTCACTGATGTGATCCTTCACACTAAGCTAGATGTGTTGGTTTGATTAGAAGGGCATTTATAAGCGGTAACCGATTACAAACGCGTATGTAAGTGCCTGAGCGTTTTGCAACTATGACATGACTTTCTAGATATTGAGAATCTTAGTTTATTGTCAGGCGTTATTTTTACTTAACATGTTACATATCTAAATATATAAATAAAATTGAAGTGTCTGTTTGTAATTCCAAATTAACAGCTTTTCACTTAATGCATATGAAAGTACTTTTATTTATATACTCACATAAAAATCATTCAATTTATATTTTTTCGTTGTTTGTTTGTTTGTTTTGTCCGGCTAATCTTTGAAACAGCTGGACCTATTTTAACGGGACTTTTACTGGCAGATAAGGAGTAACTTCGGATTCTTTAAAATATATATAATATATATATATATATATATATATATATAATATATTATATTAAGCTCTGACTCTCTGTATGTTTGTTACAATATCACGCTTAAGTGGCTGAACTGATCGTAATCGAATTCGGCAAAGTTATAGATTATACAGGTTTATTGGTAATTAGACCGGATCCTTTTAAGGGGTGGTAGAGAATGCCATTTGCAACAATATGACTGTACATTGTGATATCCGGAATGGATCTACATTAGTACGATATTATTTTTTATTATTAAGAGCTGTAACAAGGTTTCTCTAAAACTGCGAACAGAATTGAAATCGGTTGATTACTTTTTTTTTATTGAATTTTAAAGTAGTAAAACTGGATTTTCCAAAAAAAATAAAAAAAAATAATATCACAGAAATGATTCATTTCCGGATATCACAATGTACAGTCATATTGTTGCAAATGGCATTCCCTACCACCCCTTAAAAGGATCCGGTCTAATTACCAATAACCCTGTATACCGGGAAAGCACATAATGATAGTTTTCATCATCATGCATGATCCGTCACCAAGCGGCTGAAACCGCGAGGCGCAGTTAGTATAATATATGATTCAAATAATGTAGCAATTGAAACACTGCGTTAATGTTGTTGACGAATATTATATCTTTGCGTTTATTGATTACTAGCGACCGCCTGCGACTTCGTTCGCGTAGTAGACTCTTCCTTCGGCCTCGCCATTACCTCCCATCGCTTCCAAATTTTTTAAATTTAATAAAGTATTTGAAATCGGTGAGCTCGTCGACAAGCGCGTCGACGAATCGTTAGAGAATCGCACGGCTGATACGGTAAATACGCGAGACATTCCCGCTTAGATAGATACAATGTGCGGACGATGACCCGCCCGGGCACGCCGTCGTTTTTAGGCATAGACATCAGCTACGTAAACATTCGCGAGTAGGTAGGTAAATTATAACGTAATACTCTATGGTAATAGGTACAACGACGTGCGAAACGTACCTAATTAATTAATCAGGTATGTTTCGTACGTCGTTGTACCTATTGTAAATGGGTAGGTATGTCTCGCGTAATGACTGTTGTCTATTCTGTGGTGTAGCGGCGTGCGTTCAGTCGCGCAATGGTTATTAACTGCGGAGCAATGTATATGGGTTCAAAATTATAATAAAAGCATTGTTTTCCTTTCCTGTAATGACCAGTTATCGATTCCAACCACCCCATTCGATATTGTGCTCTATTAACAATGACCTTATATATAGATTGACTATCATTTTATAATTGTTAAAAATAAACATTATATAGTAATCTATCAATCTTTTGCGTTTGTCCTAAAATCCACTATTTTCAATAAAAAAATGTTTGTTCGCTCCTAAAATCCCCGTCATGCCACCCTTAATGATTGGGCTGTTTCCACGGCAACGCACCGCCATTTTGGGACCTACGGGGTACGTACGGGACGATGACGGAACTTTAAGACTTGCCAAAATAATTGAAGATGAAGCTTTGACGTAAGACGCTAATTGTGTAACCACCCTTACGATAAATATTCCTGTAAGCATTGAAATAGGCTGGTGCTGCATCTGACCATTCGAAAAACCTTAAAAGGTGCATCTATAGTGGAATGAAACCGACATTGAATAATAGATAGCTTTATAAGAAAGAGGCGCTAGGGTCATGGGGATCATGACATGTTTATTTTTCAACCGACTTCCAAAAAAAGACGAGGTTCTCAAGCCGACGCGTATTTTTTTTTGTATCACGCATAACTTTGTACAGAGTCCTCTGAAATTGATATTTTTTTTTATGGTAGAGTATAATTTCGAGGTTGTCTTATTTTAATTTCATCAAATTTGATCAAGCCCTTTTGGGTTACAATCCAATAACTGAAAATTGTTTCGCCTATCTCAATGATAATTAAATAAAAATAAAATTAACGGTGAAAGACAATTGATCCCGTAAGTAGCAAGGGTCACTAAAAAGGATGAAAATATTTTTTTACCACAAAATGGGACCGATTTTAATACTAATAAGTGTGAAATAACTTGTCGAAGCCAGTACCATGCGCACAATATTATGATTATAGGTACTTTTGAAGTATCATGGTATCGACTTTAACAAGTTATTTCTCACATTTTAGTGTTGAAGTCGGTTCCTTATTAAGATTATTTTCTTTTTTAGTTTAACTAAATACAATACAACGGTAGCAGTTTGCTTGTGTATAATGGTATTATAAGCTAGGGGACAAAATCAATTCTCTTGTAGATTATGGTAGTACTTATTCAGTTTATGTTATAATACAAATTAGATTGTTACTGCTTCATTGTCAAATGTGGACTAAAGATAATCCAGAGTTTAAAGCGTGGCATAAGCAAATTGTGTATGGGAAATTCCCTTAAACCAAAGTTTTAACACGGGATTATACTTCACGTTTTATATTAATCCTTCCTATACCATGATAATTAAAACAAGTACAGTTTGAAAAATGTAATACCGACTACCATTATATTCAGTTATTGGAATGTAACTCAAAAACTACTATACCGAATTTGATGAAATTTAAATGGGACCACACGAAAAGCACCAACTTTCAAACGAAACAGAATTTTGAGAATCGGTTCACCCAGTCGAAAGTTATGAGGTAACAAACATAAAAAAGTCCTCCTCCTTTTTTGGAAGTTGGTAGAGAAAAGATTTATGAGTGAAACTTACGTATGTTTACGCCTCTGGGACGCAAAGCGTTAAGGCGGTTACAATAAAGTTGGCCATCAGAATATTTGTAAAATAGGTAAATAGTCAAAGAATTATCTAACATAGTTTATTTGTTCATAATTGGTCATTATTATACTACTGGGATTAAATGAACTAGCTTCCCGCCGGGGTTTGCCCTCTGGGCTACGATATGGGGTAGTTTAAAAAAGGTGTCATAAAATTTATTATTATCGGCAGCGCGTTGGTAACGCCCTTGGTGTTGCAAACGTATATAGGCGACGGTGTTCACTTTCCATCAGGTGGGCCGCCTGCTTGTCTGCCTACTTTTGGCAATAAAAAAAGGTAACTTTTCACATTTGCACTCTGTTATTTAACATCATTTTAAACATGAACTAATTACATATTGCAATATCATACGAAATGCAGCGTAGCTGCGACCTACTTGCGCACAAGCGGCACAAAGTGCAACACGAGGCGCCGACTCAGCACACGTGTCGAAGCCGACACCGGACGAGCGGAGCGGCGTTTGCGTCACTCTTGGTACACACCTCGACCGGAGTACATAGCATAGTTTAGCAATAGTTAATTAATTAAATTGTAATAATTATATTTTAAAATAAATTAGTTGCCAACAGTTTTGGTTTTTTTTAAGTCCTTCGGCTGCAGCTAACGTAATTGGCGCAGTCGGTAGGATATTAGAGTCAGCGCGCGCGGTCTAAAGCTCGAAAAGCTCCAAAAATCGTTGCACGGCTTGACTCCGATAGTCGCTGGCAGGCTCCTAAGTCTTCATCTAATATCCGAATCTACGTGGCCGCAGCTCCGGGGACCAGTATCCGACAATTGATACGCAGAGGAAACCAGAATGCAACTGTAAGTACGCAAAAACTTTCTTTTTGTGTTGCTCCTTTTAGTCCTTACTTATCCTTGTAATTTTTCAAGATTTTTCATCCTAAGAATCGGGGTGATCGGGAGACTGTATCTCGCCAGTCTCACCGTCATAGGGAATTAGATAGTATTAGGGAAATAGATTTAGATTTAGATATAAATTCATTAAAAATGCCTTATGACCCTGATGTTATTTTTAAGGCCTTACGCCCAGTGCCAGATTTCGATGGAAATCCGAACGTGCTCACACGATTTATAAAAATATGTGATCAACTTGTTTCATGTTATATGAGTGCTGAGGCCGGCAATGAATTAGGTAACTTGTGTCTATTAAATGGAATATTAAATAAAATAACTGGGCCCGCAGCCACAATCATAAACTCAAATGGCGTTCCTGATAATTGGTTAGGGATCCGCGAGTCATTAATAAATAACTTCGCTGACCAAAGAGATGAGACCGCATTGTATAATGACCTCTCCTTAGCCACGCAAGGTCACAGGACCACACAGGAATTTTATGACCATTGTCAAACGTTATTTAGCACGATTATGACATACGTTTCATTGCACGAAACTATCGCCACAACGATTGAATCAAAGCGTTTATTATATAGGAAGCTCTCTATGCAAGCTTTTGTACGAGGTCTACAGGAACCCTTAGGTTCTCGAATTCGTTGTATGAGACCTTCAACGATAGAGCAGGCATTACAATTCGTGCAGGAAGAAGTGAACATACTTTACTTGCAACAGCGAAATAATGAAATACATCCTAGAGCTCAGCATCAGCAGAGAACTCAACCTCTTACTCAAATTCCTCCTGCACCAAGGCACGGTTATCAACCACCTATGATGTTAGCACCTATTAGTCAGAGGCCTACGTTCATGTCGCCTCAACCATTTAAATTTAGTCCGCCACAGAACCAATTTAAATTTAATGCAGGACCACAAAACCAGCCTCAATACCGCATGCCGACTCGAACACAGCAGATGTTTAGTGCACCACCACCAAACTATAATGCTAGGAGTAACGCGTTTCGAATTCAACCTCGTAATCAACCCCAAAATTTTACCCCTAAGCCTATGAGCGGTATACAACATTTCACCCCTAGAGCTTTACCCCCGACTGGACTAACTGGACACGACTGGAGTAAGCACGGCAACCCACCACCTACAAATTATCTTAGAAGCCGTGAAATGAACTTCAATGAATGTACAAATGATGGTTATGATTATCACTATGAGCCTGACTTTAACTACTGTACTGATTACAATGAATACCCGACTTATGCGTACGAGTACGTTGACCACGAGAACTACGGGCCGGAAACGGCTCAAGTATACGAACACTATAATGTCCATGACACGGTTGAAGAGCCGCAGCCTTCCACTAGTCAGGAAAATTTTTTTCAGAAGGCCTCAATATCAGACAAGCCAAAATAGAGGTCAATCTGCAAACTCAACGACAGCTACCCTTTGTTCAGATTTGTAATCCACCCTTAAAACTCCTCATAGACACCGGCGCGAACCAGTCATTTCTCAGCCCGGATGCTGTAGAGAAATTTTACTCGCATGTAAAGTTAGATTATGATCCATTTGAAGTCACAAATGTTCATGCTGTCAGTCAGAATGATTTTTCTATTACAGTTCCCTGTTTTTCAGAAATAAATGACCCTGAACCGATCAAACTCTTCGTGTACAAGTTTCACGATCATTTTGATGGATTAGTTGGTCTTGATCTGCTCACTAAATGGGAAGCTAAAATTGACTTAAAGAGACTATGTTTAAGTACTAAGTCAGCAGTAAATCCCATCTTATTGTATAACTCACGAAATGTAAATTTATACGAAGATATCATTCCGGCAAACAGTACGAAGTTAGTCAGAATACCTATAGACACCCAAGATAGTGAAGTTTACGTTCCGGAACAATTCATATGTAACTGTATTATTCACGAATGCATTACTAGCGTAGTTCAGAACAGAGGTATATTAGAAATAGAAAATCCAAACAACAACGACGTTGTATTTTCATTAGATCAACCTGCTCACGCAGAGTTGTTTAATGTTGAGTGCGCGCGCACTGAAAAACGGCCCGCGCGTGTTAATGAAGTCTTATCGCGACTTCGCACGGATCATCTGAACGAGGAAGAAAAGGCTAACTTGATGGCTCTTTGCTCAAAGTATGCAGATGTTTTTTATATTGATGGCGAAAATTTAACTTTCACAAATCAAATAAAACATCGTATCCGAACTACCGATGATATCCCGGTACATACAAAGAGTTATCGTTACCCTTTTGTTCATCGACAAGAGGTTAGCGACCAAATTAACAAAATGTTGACTCAAGGTATCATACGCCCTTCTGAGTCCGCGTGGAGCTCACCAATTTGGATTGTTCCAAAGAAGGCGGATGCCTCGGGTAGACAAAAGTGGCGTCTAGTGGTTGATTTTCGTAAGGTCAATGAAAAAACCATAGACGACAAATACCCCATCCCGAACATAGCGGATGTTCTGGACAAGTTAGGGAAGTGCCAGTACTTCACAACCCTAGACCTGGCCAGTGGGTTTTACCAGGTAGAAATGGAACCCTCTGACATCCAGAAGACCGCATTTAATGTTGAACATGGGCATTTTGAGTTCCTTCGGATGCCCATGGGTTTAAAGAACTCACCTTCTACCTTTCAGAGGGTGATGGATAATATCCTCAGAGGTCTGCAGAACCAGGTATGCCTGGTCTACCTTGATGATATTATCGTATTCAGCACCTCGCTGCAGGAGCACATGACCAATCTTGAAAAGGTGTTCCAAAGACTTAGAGAATCCAACTTCAAGGTACAGATGGATAAGTCCGAGTTCTTGAAGCTGGAAACAGCTTACCTAGGTCATGTTATTAGCAGTGAAGGAGTGAAACCCAATCCTGACAAAATAGCGGCGATAGAAAAATATCCTATCCCCAAAACGCCTAAAGAGATAAAACAATTTCTGGGCTTATTAGGGTACTATCGGAAATTTATACCGGATTTTGCACGAGTTACAAAACCATTGACTCAATGTCTAAAGAAGGGCAAGAAAGTTACCTTTGACCCTGAATACGTCAAGAGTTTTGAAAAATGTAAAACCTTGTTAACAAATGACCCGATACTTAAGTACCCTGATTTTGATAAGGAATTCGTCCTCACAACAGACGCTTCTAATGTCGCTATAGGGGCCATTCTATCTCAAGGTCCCATAGGTTCCGACAAGCCTATTGCCTACGCCTCCCGTACACTCAATGACAGCGAACTAAATTATAGCACCATTGAGAAGGAGCTTTTAGCAATAGTTTGGGCCACTAAGTATTTTAGACCCTATCTTTTTGGCAGGAAATTTAAAATACTTACAGACCACAAACCGTTGCAGTGGGTTATGAGCTTGAAAGAGCCCAATTCGAGACTCACGCGATGGCGTCTCAAACTCAGCGAATACGATTTCACTGTGTCGTATAAAAAAGGAAAATCCAATACTAATGCCGACGCGTTATCTCGTGTAGAGATTTATAATGAGGAAACCAACTCCCTCATGGTAAATCGCTCGGAGCAACCCGACCCAGATGACGAGTCTGCGACTGTGACAGCTCATACCAGTCACGAAAATCCAATATTGGAAGTTCCTATTACCGACGACCCGCTAAATAGATTTCATCGTCAGTTAGTCTTTACGATTGTTAGTGATGTCAAAAGGCGACCAGTGGTATCGAAACCGTTTGATACACATACTCGCGTATCTGTACAAGTTACCGAATCTAACTTAGAACGTGACGTCGTTAATGCCATAAAAGAATTTGTTAGCCCAAAAGTTAAAACAGGACTTCTAATTGACCCTCCATTAGGTTTTTACTCCATAATCCCAATCATACAGAATCACTTTAAGAGTTCATCTATGAATCTTGTGTTAACTAAGATTGAACTCGAGAATGTCAAACCTTATCTCAGACAGCAGGAAATAATTAAGCACTACCACGAAGGAAAAACTAATCACAGAGGTATCAATGAGTGCTACTTGTCCCTCTCAAGGAAATATTTCTGGCCAAAAATGAAGGACCATATAACGAAATTCATTAACGAATGCACTGTATGTGGCCAAGGGAAATACGATCGTAATCCCGTACAACCGCGGTTCAATATCGTTCCACCACCTAAAAAGCCCTTAGAAATAGTTCATATGGACTTGTTCACTGTAGACAGCGAAAAGTACGTTACGTTTGTAGATGTGTTTTCTAAGTACGGGCAAGCATATCATCTTCGTGATGGAACCGCCATCAGCGTTCTTCAGGCACTATTAAAATATTGTACACACCATGGTTTACCACTAACTATTGTCACAGACAATGGAACTGAATTTAGCAACCAATTGTTCTCGGAATTTTTACGAACACACAATGTGAACCATCATAAAGTTCTCCCACACTCACCTAACGATAACGGCAACATAGAGCGTTTTCACTCGACTTTACTTGAACATCTGAGACTTTTAAAATTACAACGTAAAGACGAACCAGTGGTAAATCTTGTACCATACGCGATAATCGCTTACAATAGCTCAGTTCACAGTTTCACTAAATGCAGGCCATTCGACATAATTACTGGACATTTCGACCCTAGGGATCCCGTAGCAATAGATTTGACGCAGCATTTACTACAACAATATACTCAAAGTCATAGAGATCAGATGAAATTAGTTTATGATATCATAAACGAATCAGCCCTGCATAATCGTACTGTTTTAATCGAAAATAGGAATAAGGATAGGGAACCTGAAATTCAATACGATCCTGAACAGCAAGTCTTCATAAAAAACCCGTTAGCTAGCAGACAAAAGTTAGCGCCGAGATACACTAAGGACAAAGTTCTCGCTAATTTGCCCATACATATATATACGTCGCGAAAACGTGGTCCGGTAGCTAAATCTCGCCTTAAGCGAGTACCTAATAGTAATAAATTGTTTCAGAATTCTGCTGATGATCATGGCGCATCTTGTTCGAACGCAGGAGATAAGACTTGAAAGTCTTAACAACGGTCCAGGACTTCTACCGTATAAACTCGGACAAACTCGTCTTATAACTCATTATCATAGTTTCTTACAGTACATTCAGATTAATGACATAGAGAATAAGGCTCTCGCGGTTAGGAAACAGCTAATGGATTTTAAATTTAAATTAAATAATGATACGCACGCTTTATATGAGCTACAAATTAATTATTTATCGCAGAAAATTGAGAAGGTCCTAAATCATTTGAAAATCTTAGAGCCTAGCCGGATAAAGAGAGGTCTAATTGATGGTCTAGGGTCCGTAATTAAAAGTCTCACTGGTAATTTGGATTATCAGGATGCAATTAAGTTTGATAACGCGACTAAAAATTTGAAAACCAATGAGAATAAAATTATTGCCGAGTTCAACTCCCATATAAGCCTTGGTAAAGAATGGATGACGCAACACAACGACGTCATAGACCAATTAGTAAAGAACCAACAATTTATAAATGCTACACTTGAGCTTCTATTGAACAGCGATGCTTATAAAGATACTAGCCTCTTAAAATATGCTCGATTTGCTCAGCTATTAACTATTATAACGGAAAATGTTGATGATTTATTTAAGGAATTACTTAGGATAGAAAATATTTTAGCTTTAGTGCGAGCATCGAGCACGCACCATTCTATGGTAGACGTAAATACTTTAAGAAATATGATAGATAGAGTCCATATAATCTATGGAGATAGTAGAATATTAAATTTAGATTTACGCGATTATTATAGTATTATAAAGCCTGGGTCATACTATGCTGACAGACAAATAGTCATAGTTTTCAAAGTACCCATTGTTAGCAAAGACATATTCGATTTATACAAACTTTCAATAGCCCCGAATAGGTATAGTCAAGTCCTTATTCCTCCCTTTCCATTCCTTGCAACCAATAAGGAAGCGTATGCGTACATGGAGGCAGAATGCCCGAAGGTAGACAAGCAGTACCTCTGCGAAGAAGACACCATAAACCAAATCAAGAACCAGCATGACTGTACCCGAGAACTCGTCATCAATCATGCGTTGGGAGCAGCCTGCAACCTCACCACTGTCATCCTGGAGAAGGAAGCAATGGAGCAACTGGACGACAAGGACTACGTCGTTACATTTCCTCGCACTACAAGAACCCACCTGCGATGCGGAAGAGAAGAGTACAAGATACTTCAAGGGAGCTACTTAATCACCGTTCCTATTAACTGCAGCCTGATGACGTCAGAATTTACAATAGCTAACGAAAACGACCAAATATCCGGCCACCCTCTTCTGATCACGGATATCTCATATAATTTCAAGGAGAAATCTGTGCGCTCACATAAGATATCTCTGCAATCTATCGATTTAAGAAAACTACATAAAGCCTATAACCAAGCCATGATGCAACCGAACTTAGAACCAGACACGACGGCAGATGACGCACTCTACCATACCACCCTACCTTTTTATGTGGTACTATTCGGTGCATTCGCACTTGGACTCACCATGATTCTACGACGTCTCAACCTGTGGAAACGCAGCAAACCTCAACATCAAGATGACCAAACATCTCCGAAGCATGTATATGAAGATCCTGAAAAACCTGCGGCTTTTCCAGCAACATTTTCACTAAACGTTGGAAAATAGTTGCTGATCTGCGGGTGGAGGAATTACATATTGCAATATCATACGAAATGCAGCGTAGCTGCGACCTACTTGCGCACAAGCGGCACAAAGTGCAACACGAGGCGCCGACTCAGCACACGTGTCGAAGCCGACACCGGACGAGCGGAGCGGCGTTTGCGTCACTCTTGGTACACACCTCGACCGGAGTACATAGCATAGTTTAGCAATAGTTAATTAATTAAATTGTAATAATTATATTTTAAAATAAATTAGTTGCCAACAGTTTTGGTTTTTTTTAAGTCCTTCGGCTGCAGCTAACGTAATTAACTACTCAAGGAATGTTTGTATACACACTTATAAACACAACATTAAGTGTGTCTATTCGTCTTCAAACCAAGCGAGACCGTGTCAAGACTGCCTTCTGGCACTCGTCGATATACATATACTTCGCATTGTACTCAACATAATTCTCACAGGCATGTACACTGTGTAAATTACAAAACGGATAGCTTCTGAACCTGTTTCTTGAAACTTAGATTTCATAAAATAAGTAAAAAATATAAATGATTAAACGAACTTACCAGCCGTGCGATTCTCTAAGAGCAAACATCGTTGCATCTTTGACAATATCCGTGAAATAAACGAAGAGATGACAAGAAACGTTGGAAAAACAACCGTACATGGGCATATAAAGTATTTGACATTGGTGAGCTCGTCGACGAATCATTACAGCCGTGCGATTCTCTAATGATTCGTCGACGAGCTGATCGATGTCAAATACTTTATGAGTTATCGCCCTTGTACATAAGGTTACTTTTCCAACGTTTCTTGTCATCTCTTCATTTGTTTCACGGATGTTGTCAAAGATGCAACGATGTTTGCTCTTAGAGAATCGCACGGCTGTACGTGAAGTTCTATCATAATTATCTGAAGGCTTGGTTCAACGGGACCCTTCAAACGAAGCCTTACGATAATTCGAACCATATCGGACAAAGTCGTAATATTTTTATATTTGGAAAGTCCAAACAGTCATACATTATTGTATAATTATGTCTGACAGTTTGTGTAATTATGTGTGTAGTACTATAGGATGGAATTATTTATCCAAGTACACGTACACGTAGATCTACGTGCACGGATCACTTTGAATATACCAAAGCCAAATTGACGGAACACGCGAGTTTGACTCCCGTCCGAGGATTTGCATTTTCGTTCTCTCACTAAAATTGTAATGGTTGGTTTCGATAAGCAGGCATTAATGCTTTTACAATCATACGATACAAATTATGAAGGGTCATCAATACGAAAGTTAAGTGTTTGAAAAAACGCATATTTCGCTTGGATAGTGCTTGTCAAAGCAGTTCAATAGATGTCGCTCCGTCCCCATAAAACGTTTAAAATCAATTAATGAGGATTCTAAGCTCGGACGCTATGCCTCGATGGCATAGTGGTTGGCTGTAATCTCGTCCGAAGATGTGTATTTTCCTTATGGTGATATCAGACGTTTCACTCAAATGAATGTTCTCTCTAGTGAATGATTCATCTTTCTTTCATTCCATGTTCACATCTGGAATGAAATAGAAATGAACATTCACTTTTATTTTCATCCAAAATGTCGTCGAATGAAGTTGTGCGTCTTTGATATGGTATTCAGGAAGTTTGTGGTTCCAAAGGCATTGAAAGTTTTAAAAGTTCTCCAAAAACAGCAGCGTTTATGCATCATTCCACTTGCATACTATTTTGCCGCGAACTCAAAGAAAATATTCAAAGTAGCGATGTAGCGTAGTTACATTCGTCTTCTACAAGATTCGAGATAAAATGACCAAATCCGAGTGAACGTTCTTCCTGTGTTCAGACAGTTCATTTATCGTTAATTCGGAATGGGAGTAAAAGATGCGAATAAAAATATCCAACATTGTTGGATCGGTTCATTAATGAATTTATTCGGCACTCTTGTTTCATATTGTGTTCAGACGTTTAATTTCAAAGCCGAATGAAATACTAAAATTAATGAAAAATGAATCGTCTGATATAACCGTTACTAATATTCCAATACACAAAAACTTTCAAGAAAATTAATTATTTTTACAAGAGTTAACTTAAATATCGCGATCTAAAGATACCGTGTATTACTAGTGGTTTAAGTTATAATACCATAATAACCCATATATTGGTACTGTGGGAAACCATTATAATACAGAAAAATAAACAGAACACAGTTCCGACAATTCGGGAACTCTAACAAAAAGTAATCTAAACTACGTAAAATTGTCGTCGCACTGAAATAGTTCTATAATGTCATTCGGAGAGTTATGATTAGTTATCTGCATTAGAATAATACTCTCACCTAGCTTCTATCGTTTAAGCTTTCGGCGAATCAACATCTCATTAGAATGCCTCGTGTGTAGGCTAAATACGTGCTCAAGAGTTTTTGGTTGATTGAGATTACTACTACTATTTTATATACTATTTGCGTTTTATGCGGGAGGGAGGGTGGTTCACATTGCATCTCTGCCCTAAGCCTTTTCCAGCTCTCACTTAATATTTCTTTTAATATCATTTAATTTTTGATGCTTTGCTATGCACATATGCACACTTTTCAACATTACAACATAATGCGACACAGTGGTAACAATTTGCTTATGCAGGGACCCCATACTAAACTAGTGAACTAAAATCTATTTTTAGTAAACTTTGGTAATCCTTATTCTGTTCAATCTAAAGTCCAAATTCGTATAACGCTTGCGAATGACAGTTCTTTAATTTGCCATTTCTGTTCAATTCTGGGTAGAGTCCGTTTCACAAAAGAAGTCCCATAGACGTGGCGCTAGTTGTCGTACATCAATAAAACATTTAGTACATATTTATTTAGTTCCACTAATTTTCCGCGAGACTTCTTTCGTGAAACGGACTCTATGTTTAGTGCAAATTGAATCGTTAATGCGCGGGTTACACGAGGCTAGTTTTTCAAGCTAGTACTCCTGGCTTCGTGTAGACAGAACTAGCTTCATTTCTAAGCTAGTAAGCCTAATAAGCCCAGGTCAGCAAGCCAGGACAGTTTGGTAAACACAGATTACTATCCTGGCTTGAAAAACTAGCCTCGTGTAACCCGCGCATCACGACCTTCGTGCTTTCAAAACTGATGTAAACTACCCACAATTAAAAAGAATAATCATGTGTTTAGAATTCTCATTCTAAGTGTTACACGAATGTGGATTTTAGTGTAAATAGAATAAGAACTATCATAGTATAGATAATCTTAGTTTAGTGTTCTGTACAAGCGCATTGATATCATTGTATAAGTATCCACCAAAAACTCAATAAAAAGGTTCCGTTAGACTTCAAGGAACAGTGAGCCAACCACAGAAATGTACGTAATTATAACGTAATCGTATCGTTGATGTATGCAGTACAAACTATCATTTATCTAGTTCAACTGTGGCACAAGTAACTCATAGTTTGTGCTGTATACGTCACACTTGCTAGGCCAACTCTAGTAAAACAGTATACATACTTTAATCAAAATTGGAATGTTCATGTGAATGTATAGGACACACATCTCTGGTGATTCGGAGATGTAACGAAATTGTGGTATGTACTTACTTGTATCTTTGTTTGTATTATTTAAATTCATTATCTGTAATCGTTTAAAATAACTTTGTCTATATTTTCTTTGTTTCTATTTCCTTGCCTACTTCATTTAAACTCTGTCTTATTGGAAGCATTAACCTTTTTAAAGCTTAGGAGAGGGATTACCACCAAAGAACTCGTTTAAATGGTGTTTTATGGGCAATAAATCGTCTTATTGTTTAAAAAATTAACCCCGAAGAGTGGAAACTCTTTTTATTGTTCCGTTTCCTGTTAAAAATGTAGGAATTCATTTTCACTTTCTGTTGTTTCTGTTTATTTATTTGATCGAAGAAAAAAGTCGCGGGTTAGTCCATATCTACTTAATTAGTTTTACGCTTGATTCACTCAACATTTCATCGTTATAAAAGATTGCAAGAGTCAAATCTAAGAAAATAATATATACCTTGTTTAAAAGGATTGCCATTTTAATAAGGTAAAGGACAGTTCTTGATAATAACATTAAATAACTTCTTAACACCGCCATATCTATGCTAAACCTAACTCTTCAGATTAACTGCTGACACTTTTAATCACGTATGTCTTCTGTGCGAGGTCGATTATAAATGGTCTGTTAAAGCTACATCCTACTGAATTTTAATCACGGAAAGTAAACTTAAAGTCAAAGTCAAGTCAAAGTCAAAGTAAAATATGTACATGGTCAAACGAAACTGCTTTAATATTATTTTATTAGTACATTTAAATACTTAGTAGGTGTATCAATCAGTAAACATTAATAATAAAATACAGGCCTTACATAAATACAAATAAATGGATTTTCGCGATCACATTGATTGTATTACGAAAAAAGCAGCACGTCTTGCTGGATTTGTGATAAGACAAACTAAACTATTCGATGGAAGTGAAATCCCTATGTTACTACACTCGAGAGCAATGAATCCGGGTCACTTAAAGAATCCTAAAAATCTCGGAAACTAAAAATGCTAGGTTAATGCAATAAATTGTATTTAATAGACAATGTAATACTCCTTAAATGAAGGTATTAAAACTTCTTAGTTATTGTAAAGTTATATCATAAAAAAAACAAATTTGAAAAAGGGCCACTTTCGAAGATGGAACTACGAAATTACAGCATTTGGTTTTGCTTTTGTTTGTAATCTGTCATTTATGTGGGTACATAAACCATGTTGATAGTGCTCTATATTCATTATTCAAGCTGAAATTATGTCGCTTACGCCTGAAGAATGCACCAGAATACTTACAATGCTGGAAACCGGCCGGAGTCAGCGCGATACAGCCAGGACTGTCGGTGTGTCGCTGTCAACAGTACAAAGAGTTCTCCGACGTTACGAAGAAACTGGTTCTACCTACGCAGACCAGGAACGGGCAGAACCGGGTGTACCACAGCACGAGAAGACCGATACTTGGTGAACACCATGCTTCGAAATCGCTTTCTCACAGGAACTGAACTCACAAATCAGTTTCGACGCCTCGAAGGAAGTAACGCAAGTGCATGGACAGTAAGACGTCGGCTTGCTGAATCTAACTTAAAACCCCTTAGACCTGCAAACGGCCCTAAACTGGAGCGTGGGCATCGTATTTTAAGACTAAGATATGCCCAGAGCCACGTAAATTGGAGTATTGAAGATTGGTTAAAAGTTATGTTCTCCGACGAATCAAAATTTATGCTCTACAAGCACGATGGAAGACACAGAGTGTATCGAAGACCAGGGGAAAGATTCAAGCAAGCATGCATCGAAGAAAAAGTAGCCTACGGTGGTGGGTCTGTACTTGTGTGGGCCGGAATTTCTTCTGAAAGTCGCACAGAGCTGGTGATCATAGAAAACGGCTCTTTAACTAGCGAAAGATATGTGGAAGAAATCCTCAATGATCACGTTGGTCCATTTATGGTCAATTTAGGTGAGGATGCTATATTTATGCATGACAATGCCCGACCTCATACAGGTAGGATTGTGAATGACTACCTTCAAGAGATGAACATTACTCGTATGGAGTGGCCAGCGCGCAGCCCGGATATCAACCCGATCGAGCATGCTTGGGACGAGCTAGGCAGATGCGTAAAACAACGAAACCCTCCCCCAATCACGCTTCGTGAGCTCAAAATTGCTCCCACAGAGGAATGGGAGAATATTCCCCAAAATCGTATAAGGAACTTGGTGTACAGCATGCCAAACCGCGTAAACGCAGTAATGGAAGCACGAGGAGGCAATACGAAGTATTAAAATTCAAGAAAATCGTAATAAAGTTCAAAAATTTCATGTTTCCTATTTTTGTTTTAAGGAGAGATCAGCAGTTTTTTTCTTTATGTAATTTTGTGTTAATAAAATGTAATGTGACTAATATTTTTTTTACTTTCATTTAAGGAGTATTACATTGTCTATAAAATACAATTTATTGCATTAACCTATCATTTTTAGTTTCCGAGATTTTTAACATTCTTTAAGTGACCCGGATTTATTGCTCTCGAGTGTATTTAATTGCTACGTGCGATCCCTTCTGGAGTACTGTAGTCCCATTTGGAGTCCCTCATACGGTGTGCATGTAAATCGGCTCGAAACTATACAAAAAAAATCTGTACCATCTATCCTACTCTAGAAATCTTTGTCGTTGTCTGGAGTCATATACTTCTAGGCTTAATCATTTTAAAATGCCTTCGCTGGAACGTAGACGGAACGTCGCGGATATTGTGTATCTGCATAAGATCATTCATGGCAGAATCGATAGCCCAGAATTGCTCAGTAACATCTTATTTAGGGTGCCTCGCTCTAGCAGCCGTCTTTGTAACCGAACAACTTTCAGCGTTATCTCATGTCAAACTAACTATGCAAAATACTCTCCAATATTAAGAATGTGTTCATTGTACAACGATTTATGTCACGATATTGACATATTTAGTACATCTACTAATGGCCTAAAGAAATGTCTTTTTTCAAAATTGTAACTAATTTTAAACAGTTAAGTATATTAGTATATTTTTTTTAAATAAATTACTGCATAATTATCGTATAAGAGCATCATATAGTAGAAGCATGCTGTGTTTATCTCAAGAAGGTTGTGCACTTGTTAATAGATTTATATAACGCACTTTAGTTTTAGAACTATAAGTCTTGTGTTACGACCAGTTTGGTAAACCAATAAACAAAAAAAAAAAAAAAAAATATCACCATGGAAAAAAACTGTCATTACATTTCATCACCCTTGACGGTCGCCGAGCACGTCTAGTGTATCGGAGCTGTCAAATTGGCTTGGCTATCAGAAACTGACACAAACTTTGACAAAACTGTCATCATTACGATCTTGACGTAAGCGGAGATCATATTATTTTGTCTATGCTGTGCCCAACTTATATTACTTTTTTTCATGTGAGTGGCGACGGATGATGATGATGATGATGAAAAGTATCCTATGTGTTAATACAGCGCCTTATCTACCTCCATACCAAATTTCATCATAATTGCCCCCGCCGTTTGAGCGTGAAAGAGTACCAAAGATCCACACATCCATACATCTATACTCACAAACTTTCGCGTTTATAATATTAGTAGGAAGGATGTAGTGTAGAGTGTGAAGGACACTGTATTGAGTGAAATTACGGGGCGCTAGAGACTCAAAACCCAATGTCTCGGGGTGCCAAGCGCAGTGCAGTGCCCCGAAAAACTAGTGTGGCATTGCAACTGTCATGGGCAATTGTAGCGATAAAAATTAAACGCACTACTTGCCTAGTCTTTTAATGGCATAAAAAATGTTTGTTAGTGGAGAGGACATGACAGGTCTTCAAAACTCGCCGAATACTGGAACGTTAGTATAGTTTAGTGAGTGGTCGTATTCTCAAGACTGAGGATCGTGGTCATCGGTGGATGTGAATGGTGTACACCGAGATCGTATGATCTGCTTCCATTGGTGCTTCTATTGAGGAAGGATCTTTCACTTGGTCGCTCCATATATATGGGGTATCGCCCGTGGTTTCTTTTGCCCCCGTGTTCCCCTTATAGTTTAGATAAAGAATGTGATTTAACTGTATGATTGTCTTACTTCGCGATGAGTCCACGAGCCAGCTCCCAGAAGGGCATCTTATGTGACTTGGTGCCGCCCATGGTGATCATGAGGATGTCGCTGCCGCACGCTGACGCCGCCAGAAGCACCGCCAGCCATACCGTCGGCCAGCGGGACGACTTCTAAAACAAACAGAGAAAAACACATTTTAATTTCTTCTGAAATGCCTGGCTTCAAAATTTTGCCAGTGGACTCTTTCTCGTTTAAACATTTGCCATAGGTACTATCCAGCCTTACTATTATTAAGGTATTAATAGGTTATTATGTTGATTCATGTGAGATTTTTATTCAAGCTGTAAGAGTCAGGTCACAGACACATAAATAAGTCTGTCATTAAGTCTACTGTCCTGTGTAAGCCACGTTCTAGTAAAGTCGTTGGTACATTACTAAAACGTTGTAAGGCGATTAAGGAGGAAAACATACACAGAAACAGACAGAAACAACGTTTTGTGATTTTATACACTTTGCCTACATTTGTACAGTGTTATAAACACACTTAATAATCCACTATTACACGTTAAATCTCGAAGAAACACAAATTAACGAAGATTAAACCCAACCAAGTATAGGCGTTTTAAGCGTTTTTATCGCCATCCCCTCATATTACTTCACACAACTCAAGTAATTCTTACTCATCTAGGGTTCTATGAAACCCCTACAAATTATGATTATTAGTGAATACTCGTAATAAATATTAAATATACCTTCTTAGATGATTTGACTGCACCAAAGACATTTACCCGACGTGAGTTGTTTTTTTTATTAATCACCAAATGATTTTACTTAGCCTGAATTAATGTAATCCGACTTTAAGTAACTTCTAACATTGTAGTGACCTATTTTAGGAACAATTTAACCTAATTTATATTCGGTCTCGTAACTAAAGAATTTAAGATGCTCTAAACGACTTCATTGTGGGGTAAATTTTTATTTCAATGCCTATACGACTTCAATGCGTTATCCATCCTACTCTGTCACTCTGTCTCTCTGTCTGTTTGTTACATTATCGTAATGACATTTGGCAAGGAGATAGATTATAACCGAAGGGAGAATATAGGATACTTTCCATCATTATCATCATCATCATCCATCAACACGCGGATGAAACCACGAGACGCACCTAGTATAATCCATCAAAGGTCATAGATCATCATGCGGCCAGACACAATAGAAATTTCATTGTTATCATATAACGACTCTTGAAGGGATAATATAAAATCAGCGAAATGTAAACTCATTAATGAAGGCTGAAGACATGGCTTGGCGCGTAGGCCATGAGGGCGTAAACGCGAGCGGATCACCAAGTTTGTTCATATTACATACTCGTATAACTTATATTCCGGCTGACGACTGTAAAGTTTGCAAAGTAATTGAATGAACACACAGCCATCAAAGACTTCTGTAGTCTTTGGCATCCATGTGCGTTTTTAGTTTCCATTGATTATAATCGGTGTCACAGTTGACAATGACGTTCTCACGGCATCCGAAACTACCTTTATGTTTAGCACTGTGAGATATTAATATACGTACATAAGTATAATTAAACTATTTGAACGTAATTTGAATTTACACAATTTAACTTTAAACAGATTAAAATATTCATATCCCGATATTTTGTACAATGTTCAACGAACATGGTAGACGGGTAACTGAAACCACGTCCTCCGAAAAGTGTTACGTCCGGTTTTAAATAATACCTACTAGTTATCTCATTCAACTTTTTTCGATAGTCTTAAAGTTTATCTTATTAATAAATGCTACTAATAAATACTCGTTACAAGACTTCTTTACAGATAAGACTCAGTAGCAAACATATTTAATTTCGGTCACTTTATAACTAATTTTAATTAAGATAATACGAGTAGTTATTAAACTTTAGTCCTACCCAGAGTCCAATAAACTCTAGAGTGCCCACCAGGTACATATTAATTTATATAAGATCTATTGTACACATGAATATGGAGAAATAAATGATTATGATTATGATATGCTGTTCAATACTGTTTGCTCAGAAGTTTATTACCTCCAAGTGTACCAACTTAGGCGGATTATCACCCTAGGCTTGTCACCCTAGGATTATCACCTAGTAATAGTAAGTCGAGTTTCCGAACCTCTTACGTGTCTCATACCGACGGCAGAAGGAATATTAATTTTACTAATTACGACGTCCCCGTCATATCGTATGGCGTATAACTTAACATTATGCGAACGACCTATCCCTCTTCGCAGTTAGTTTCATACGTAATTGCTTTATTTCAAGTATGAAAGTGTTTTATGTTTAGAGATAAAATTAATTATGTTAATAAATAAAACACATTAGTGTATGAAAGTAGCATGTAGGTAAAAATAAAGAACGTGTGAAATGCAGTTTTACTTAATGTTACACTTATGGTGATATGGCATAATTACGTATTTTCGTTTCAACCATTATGATGTCAAAAATAATTTCAACTTACGAAGATTGACGTTTGACATAGTTTTTTTACTTGACAGTGTAATTTTGACTTCCACCTTACTTGATGGTATCTGATGATGTCGATGGTGGTGTCACTAGATCAAAAATGATGACTGACTCTCAAAGACACTGCCGGAGGGATGTACCCCTGAATTTCGACAAGTTCAATAGTTCGACAAGTAGCTTAATTCTGAAAAACATAGTTCGGCAAGTCATTGCTTCGACAGGACATTTATATTCGACAAGAATTTTAAATAAGTGCTGCGTTATATCCTTATCGAGGTTATAGGTTAGCCTAATTCTGGCGCTTCGCCAGCAGCTGCCTCGGCACGCTCGCTCAGCTCGCGCGTTGTTTGGTCATCATTCAGCCTAACGCTTCTCCTCGCTTCACTCGTCATCACGCCTATCATAATTTTTGCTCTGATTAGATACTCCTCTACGTTCAGTAGGAGACATTCTTATCGAATATAATATGTAGGTCTTGTCAAACTTTGTTTTTTCGAAGTAAGATAGATATATTAACTCTTTATTTCAACACCATATTACACATAAATCAATTCGATACAATTGTATATACAAAGATATTTTATTACAATTAAATGCTCAAAATGAATAGTGTCACAATAGGCGGTCTTATCGCTAAAAGCGATGCTGTATACAAATGTAAGCAACTATCGAAATATTGAACTTGTCGAAATTCAGAGGTACACGTGCCGGAGCGCATGGTTGGTGACACATTTTCAATCATGAGGGTAGCTAGCCAGACAGGCCAATAGCAGCGGGTGTCAGAAAGTGACACACGAACATACAGTGTTGACTCATACCGATTACCTTGAAACTCATATCCGAGGTAGGATAATGGAGACAGCGGCCGTCGGTATGGTCACTTACCTTCATTGCCCCTATCATCGTTTCATTAAATGAAATAGTTAACTTCATAGATATATTGGAGCAAGTATGGAATCTCTATGCGACTTTGAAAGCAGTAGAACTCTTTGTGAATTAGTTCCACCGGCGAAGTAGCGCCTTAACTTTATCTACAGTGAAGCAGTACCGTACCGTAGTAAGTTCGCAATAGTGTGTTCTGGTTTGAAAAGTATAGGTGCCAGTGAAATTACAGGGACACCGTCTCCTAATAAAATTAAAAAATTAGACACCGTTATTATTTAGTTCAAAATTATTTTCACCAAATGATAAATGGACATAATATAACTTGCTTACTTTTAGAGCAACAAAGTGTTACCGGTTATGATGCGTGAATAATTAAACAAATGTAAATGTATAAGTAACTCTTATTCCTCTGAGCAAGTAGACCAATGGTTTAACGTATATTATGAGTAAATTACTAAATAAATAAATAATAAAATTAATCGATCGTCATTTATCTAACGGGAAATAGAGTCTACACGTCCATCGGGCTGATTATTTGCCAAACACCTGTATATGTGCCTTGACTTGACTCTTTGACTATTTGAATATAACTCACTACCTTTACCCTTTGTGTACATTTAAGTGCATTGACGTAAATTTACATGCGTTTCATTCATACATCTATTGTTTTAATTACCACGGAACGGGACGGGTTAATTAATGGCAAATGTTCATCCGTACGAGTCGATTTGTAAAGGAAAGTTGTACACTAATGACGTTCCGCATTGTTCATTGTGCCGCGAGCTACTCCATTGGTCAATATACATAATATGATATATGGAGATTATGGAGTAGAAGCAAAGATAACCAGTACTATGGTGTGCCGTGTGGAGAGTACCTACCTATTTGCTAAATACCAAGTATGTAGAATATTCCTTCCGCCGTCGGGCTGTGAATAGTAAAAGGCGACAAAACCCGTCCTCCTAGTTGGTAGGCCGTCTTGGATGGTACCACCGCGATGCCAGATATTCTGCCGCGAAGCAATATTGCGTGTATTATAGTATGAATGCACACTGAAATTACTGGTTAGTAGTAACTCAAATGCCAATGTCTCAGGGTGTTAAGCGCATGCCGTGTAGTGCCACGCAAAAGTATAGTTCTGGGATCAGGGTGGCACTGAAACGGACATGGGCAAGCATAGTGCTTTCTCTGATAATGGCATAAACATCAGTAAATTTAGTATTAAGATACAGTTTTGAAATCAAACAACTACACACTGCACCACGAAATAACCGATATCTTGTCTTTCTTTCGGTTTTAATCACACTAATATAAAGCGGGAGTTTGGGAGTGTGTTTGTTACTTTTTCACACTCAAACGGCTGGAGTAATTGTAATGAAATTTGGTATGGAGGTAGGTAAGGCGCTGGATTAACATATAGGATACTTTTCATCATCATCACCATCATCCACCACCGTAGGATGCAGCTAGTTTTCATATAAACTGCATTTACTCACAGTTCACTGAGCACATAGAATTAGGTAACATACATAAGGTCAAGAGTAATGGAAAGTCAGCATCGCTGTGTGTATGCTTCCTCATTATGACGTAACATGTGGATACGTTGTGAAGTACAATTTCAACCGATTACATATTCAATAGTCAACAAATATGAACAATCTATAATAATAAATAAAAACATATGAACAGCACCATTAAATGGTATTCGTTGGTAAGCGCATAACTTGAGAACGGCAATACCAAAGTGCACAATCTATTTTTCCAGCCAGTTGCAGAAACGATCTTCAAAACTTTTAAAGACGTCATTAAATCTTAATCCGACATTAGCCCTTCCACAAACGAAAATTATGACAAATTTTAAAGTTCCTTTGAATTTATCTAAAGAAACGTCAAATTATCCTTTATCATGCATTTTGAGTTGCACAAAAAAATAGAGCCCATTAGTGCTTAAAGGAACTTTAAATTGATAGATCAGGAATTAAAACAGACTTTTTAAAGTTTTTCTCATATTACAAGTTTTGTTACCACAAACAAAACTCTAGTCAAAAAATTTAAGAACTGTCATTTGCAAGCGTTATACGAATTTAGATGTTGGTATGAACAGAATAAGTGCCATAATTTTCTAAAATAAATAATTTTAGTTCGCTAGTTGAGTTTGGTGTTACATACAAACGAATTGTTATCATTGTAAAATCAAAGGTAAAAATCCTTAATTCACAGGTATCTAATTTAATGACAATTATCCTTTACTCAAATACACCCATATCTAAACCCTCTGAAACCCTTGCCCCCAATGGTTAATGACTCCACAAAAGACAGAATCAGGTACGGTCTGCACGGACTTTAATAATCAAGCCAATTGTATTAGGTTCTAAAGGTTTAGGTTCGGTCCCGTCTAGACTGAAACCGATAGCTCTTCAAGGGACTGATAATAATTCCTGAGCCTCAAAGATTCTAGGAATAATATTGACTAGTAGGTTCAAGATAGGCTGTACGAAAGGTTCACTCGTAGGACTGAAGGGTAGATTACAAAATATCGAAAAGTATGCCAGTTCTGTCTGCCTTTGTGGACTTGATATATTTTATAGAATTTACAGATAATACTTATGAAATTCTCTTAAAATAATATACCTATAGACACAAGGCATATAATGCGTACTTACTGATGTTTGTTATTTGACTGTCAACTCATTTTTAAATGTAAATTTTATTTTTTATTTTTTTACTAACATCAAATTTTAAGTACCTACACTAAGTTACATGGATCATTGTTATCTGAAAATAAATAATTTGAATTTGAAAGTAAAAATATTTTATGGGAAAATATCCAAGAGCGACCGTCTACCCGGTCCGGAACTCCCAGAAGGAAACTAGCCGTATCAAAAATAAGCCCCACCTAATAGAAATATGACATTTATAATAATTACAAATAACATATTTAAACTTTTTCACGGAGGTCCTTTACAAAGGCATAAGTGGGTCTATAGCCAACACTTAGAGGCCTGTTTGGTATAAAATATACAAATATGTATAAAAACAGAATTTGGGATGACGGTGACATGGATAATCTATTACAGTATGGGTAAAATGGCGAGACTTATTGTTATGAACATATTATAAGTGATAAGGGAGATAGATGGCTATGGACGAGACTATGACAGCTGCCAATTTCAGTGTCATCTTAAAATATTAAACCAGGTGGTGACTTGCCATCCATTAAACGGGCTCCCTAAAGGACCACCATCAATGGTGACAAAAGGGGCAACGTTGGTGTGGAGAACTAAAGGGTGTCGAGAGGTGTGCTGCAGTTTCACTAAAGCGCTACTTCCGGCGTTATGCTCTTTGACACTTCCACACTTGGAGCTGTTTGTTACTTGCTCTTGGGTCTCCACCCCAGACGGCCAATTAAGGCAAGCCAGGGATCAGTAGACGACGACGTACTAAATACGTTAACGATGCGATTACGTTACACTTAAACGGATTTTCGTGCTCGGCCCACAGGGGTCTTATTTAGCCCCAGGGAGAATCGGTATCCACTCACCGACACACCACAACGGTGTAGCCACTCACCGACGGCTCGCCACAAAGCCGCCCCTGTTATAATGATAATATATGAATATCAAACATTAGGTTTCTTGAACTAAAGCATAAGGTATATACTCGTATATTATGAGTTTATTTTATTACGGTCCATCACTATCAATTTAATAAGTTGTAAAAGTGCCAGTTTTAGTACGGAGTGCAGAATATGCCCCTGGCAGGTGATTTCGGAATGTTTATCGCCGTACAACATCTATTCTAATTTCGATGATCAAGAAAAATCGTGAAATAAGCTCATGGTGGACCCACGGCTGAAAGCGACGACAGTAAATTGAATTTCCTTTGCCAAATTAACAGATACCTCCAATCTGCATCTCTGCAATTAGCAGAGTTTGCGTTCATTATGAAGCTTTGACAATTTTAATTAAAATACTGTGACATGCTGCAGGTTTATCTTAGTTGGGTTTCTTCTCGCACATATAATTGTGCGGGGAAAATGTTTCAGGGCGGTTGCCCTCTTCTTTGGCTCGTCTTAGCCCGTTACGACGGGCCAGTCTTTGGGTTGGTCATACCACAGCCTCACGATACTGCCACCCCAGTGACCAAAGGTGACTGAGCGATCGAGGCCGCGCCGGGTGGAACCCCCGCCTACACGGGTGAAGCCCAGCGGACCGATCGGCTGCACAGTCGCTGGCCACTGGGGGCAGCACTGATGCAGCTGTAGCATCCAAACTCTCTTCATCTTGTTTCAGGTTTTCTTGTGGGACGAGTTCTCTGGCATAGGTTTATCTTTAAGCAAACTCTCAATTTAATATTAATATTATCGGTTTTTTTTAGTTTATTAATTTTTAATATATCAAATAATGTGTTACCAATCTTATTCCGCCGAATCACATAACAAGTACCTACCAAGTACAAGTGCCTAGCATGTTTTGTGCCCGAATTCACAATGTGTTTTAGCTACGTTTTCGCTAGACATACTTATATTCTCTTTTGGTATACGTGTGTCAAGAAGAGAACTAAAATGAAAATTAATGCTTTGTACCAGACTTTGCATAACAGACCTCCTTGCATTGCCTCTCATTGAGTGCGAAAAGTAGAATATCTACCTCGGGAAATTAGAAATTAACTACTTCACTATGCTCCAGAGTGAACTCTAATCTCCTGCATTTCGCTCAGGTATATGAAGCCGTAAGATAACGCTTTTCACCTTTGTGCATAATCTAGTATTTCATTATAATTCAAAACAAATGTAATACAATATATGAATGATCCAAATATGAAAGATCAAAGTATTATGAATAGTGAAAAACAATACACAATGATTTCGTAATAGCATTCGAAACAAATATTTTGTTTATGCCAAAGTTGTTTTACGCCATAACTATGTCATAGTACCATTTGGTACTTTCCACAATCAAGCCAAATATCATGTGCTAAAAATTGTCACAACACCCACACGTGTTTCATCATTATTTAAGGGTCCGTAGTCAGTTACATGAAACACTTTGCAGGGAACGTTGGCTACAGTGTGTAGTTCTAAGTAGCATACGTTCTGTCACGTCATACCATTTTCATAAGAAAAATTATATTCTAGATGGGACCTTACCATCAAGCTTGCGTTGCATTTCTGTGGTCAGAGGCTGTAGCACAAATAGTTTGCGAAGAAGTTTACGTATATTAAGCGACCAAGAGGACGAAGTCCTAAGCGATGCACGAATCAAACGTATCGGAACGGCTGGAGATACCTTTCAGCACAGCTCTAGATCAGGCCAGCAACAGAACTCGAACGAAGAAGAGAAACAGTAAACAAACTGCAACAGAGGAGTCACGTTCCTCAGTAATGAGGGAACGATTTAGAATGATGATGAGTAAGCGTCAACGAGAGACGTACAAACTAGTTATCTGTGTCACAGTTGCCTTAGATACTTGACAGGGTACGACTTTCCATTAACGTCCGTCGAGTTGAGAGAGGAGAGGGGGGGATACGAAGTACCTCCCTACGAAGGAAAAAATGCGGAGCCCCTATTTCGAGATTTTTAAATTATAAATTCTGAGGAAGTTACATGTCCTTATCGATGTGTAGATAAACCTTATTCTGGCGCTACGCCAGCAGCTGCCGCGGCACGCTTGCTACGCTCGCTCGGCTTGCGCGTTGTGTGGTCATCATTCAACCTAACGCTCCTCCTCGCTTCGCTCGTCGTCGCACCTATTGCGACTTTGCTCAGACTGGATACTCCGCTACTATCTCGTACTGTGATATATATATATATGTGTGCATGAAAACTATTTAAATTAGTATAAAATATAAATATTTACGTAAATTTATGTAAAATAAAATGTATGACAACTGAACCGTACGTAAAACGAAACGTTCAATGGCGAGAATTCCATATGATCTGTGGTAGGTATTGATGAAAATATTGCAAAAATAATTAATTTTCAATTTTTTTTCTTAAAATCTACGCGTCTCTGCATTTTGAAACTTGGCGTGTCTGCTTATAATAATGGAACCTATCTGTAAAAAAACCAACCCCCAAATCTACAGACGTGGTAGGTATTGACGTAAATATTGTAAAAAATAATTGATATTGTTTTTTCAAAAGCTTAGCGTCCCCGCAGGTTGAAACTTGGTGTGTGTGCTCGTAATGATGTAAACTTTCTATAAAAAAATATCATCCCCCGACGGACGTTAATGGAAAGTTAAGCCCTTGACAGTTTGTACTGTTTCACGTTAACGACACGTAACGTCAGACTTATGCAGTTATTCGAGTACACAGGTTCGCGCAGTGTCTTTATCGGGATTACCGTTAATAAAATACAAGTTAACCTGGATATTTAGTTAATCTTACAGTTATGATGGCCCTTTAATCATTGTGAATGCTGGGTGGGTACTGCGGCGACCGCGCGTAAAATAAAAATCAGTCCATCTAAACTATTCGGTAGCATCTGCCTATAACAGATGCATTTCTTTACGATTATCATTCTGAGATATTAAGTACCAAAACACAGTAACGCGAACATAATAATAATATATACAGGGTTATTATTAAGTCGACCTGTTCCCGTCAAGAGCGTGTAGTTTACATAGTTTCTTACTGATTTGACTATGCAACACCCTATCCTAGATCTAACCGTTTTCGAGATATTTGAATTATATACAGAATAACTTATTTGCGATATTAAAATGTATGTATAGTTTCAGTACTTCTCAGGTCGAACTTGTTCACTTCTGATATTTATGTTATTTAAATGTATTGCAAGTACTATATTTAGTAGGTTTTATAGATGCCTATCTTCAATATCCATTCTAGCTATTTATTTTTCTATTTCAAGTATCATGCATGTAGAATTGAAGAGCATTTCAGCAATAACAATATTGTTCTCTGGATACCAAATTCCGATGGAAAATTACAATAGAAACCGTCAGGGGACTGATTACCCAATGTAACTATTTTAAAAAGTACAAAGCGGAACCTTCAAACGGTAATTACCCTATAGCCCCAAAATTAAATTTGTCTATGGACCCGCTAACACTTATAATAATAAAAACTTGTCGAAAACGCGCAAACGTTTAACTACGAATTAGTGTTGATTGAATAGACTTGTGCGAAATTATTCAATGTTAAATATTTGAACAATCTCATGGTTCGGTGAACTGAGACCTCTGTGTATTTTGACTTTGATATTTTTACGTTGAATAGTGAATAGGTAGGTAAAATTAAATTTAAGTTCAAGATGTTTAAATTCAGAAGCGAAAAGCTTTTAATCAACAAATCATATCATAAACCTTACAATAACAAATATCCAAAACTCATCGTAGTAATATAAATGCGTGAGTGTGTGTAATGCGCGGGTTCAAATTCGAATTCCTTATTATGTAATTTTTTATCGACCTAAAATACCTCCTTGCCTATAAACCAGAGTCTTGGACCAATGTGTGTTACCAGTATTTACTTATGACACTAAAACGTGGTCTCTTACTATGGGCTTCATAAGTAAGCTCAAAGTCGCACAACGAGCTATGGAGAGGGCTATGCTCGAGGTTTCTCTACGTGATCGAATCAGAAATGAGGAGATCCGCAGACGAACTCAAGTCACTGACATAGCTCAGAAAATAAGCCAGTTGAAGTGACAGTGAGCAGGGACCATAGCACGCAGAAAAGAAAGCTGATGGGACCAGAAGGTTCTCGAGTAGAGACCACGGACCAGCAAGCGCAGCGTAGGTCAGACAGACGACCTGATAAAGGTCGCAGGACGACGTTGGATGCAGGGCGATTCCAACCGGTCCTTTTGGAAAATTATGAGGGAGGCCTATATTCAACAGTGGACGTTCTAAGGCTGACACCGACAAGGTGGGCTGATAACGATGGCAGGATGACGTTGGATACAGGCCGCCTCCAACCGGTCCTTTTGGAAATTTGTGGGGGAGGCATTATGTTCAAGAGTGGACGTCCTACGGCTGAGATAATGATGATGAACCGACTTAAAAAAGGAGGGGGTTCTGTGTTCGACTGTATGTATTTATTTTCTCTAAAATTGCAAAATAATGGCGAAAGTTTATTAATCAGTAATGATGTGAGTGTTGTTTGTTACTTCTTCACGCGGATATATGTATACGTAGCCAAATGGATTTGTATGAAGTTTGAAATGGATATAGCTTGTAGCCAGGATTAACACATATCATTATAATGTATTTAGCTGTGACATAAAGGCTACATTGAACTCTGATTCAGCCTGTTCTAAAGGGATTGTGTATGGTAGCAAGAATAGTAGATCGTTACAGAAGGGTCGAATGGAAAAAGCCGATTGTATAACAAACTACATTTTATAAAGGTAAATAATGAACACCCCTTAAAAACAACTGAATATTGAATTCCTTTTTAAGTTTCTTTTACTGTGCTAATTTACTAGCCAGTTTTTTTGTCATTGAATTTGGTAAATATTTATCTGTCGAGAAAAAACTAAAACTATTGAGAAATGTATTACTTATTATAAAGCGAATGTGTACAACGATTATATATAACTATCACACTAGGTTTCAATTACTAATATAATCACTACTATTATAAAGGGAAAGTAAACGCGTGTGTTTGTATATTTGTTACTTATTCACACTCAAGCGGCTTAATCAATTTTGATCAAATTTGGTAGATGTAACGCTGGATTAATACATACTAGGATACTATTCATAATCATCATCATTCCTTACCACGCGGGTGTAACCGCGGGGCACAGTTAGTACTTTGATAAAGTCATTTGACAGCAGGGAGAGAAATACTTCCGGGAATAATGGTTTCTTAGGTACGAAAAGTACTTTTTTCATCCATTTATGTAGGTATCTTCGAGCGTACTTTCTTAGTATTAGAAATTAAACTTATTTACGTCGCAATGTAAAATTGTCTTGTTCCATCGACCTAAGGGCATTAAGACGCGGTCCAACCCCAATTTCAAAATAATTTACGATGATTTACGTAAGGTTGAAAATCGCTTGTTAGATTGGACGATGTAATGCGAAAATGCGTTAATTTTGTACGTTTTCCTTATGTTTTTCGATATATACTAACACAATTGAAAAAACTGCTGGTTATTACTTTATTACTATAGGTTGGCTATGTATTACCTAAACAATATTTTTTTCTCCTGAAAGAGAGTTATATTTATGAATTCTATTCGGTTATTACTCTTTTCCAATTCCTTTTTTAACCTTTGTTTTTTTTTCATAATATATTATTGATCTGTTTTATTACACCAGGTGTTTAAAAATTCTGCTTTTTATTAATATCAGGATACGAGCGCGCCTTAACTTCACAATGTTATAAATCATATTTTGCACATCGCAGTTTAATGAGTTACTAGAATCATAAGTGTTCATCAGTTCTCTCATTATGATTCTCGTCATTCATTCCTCAATACGGCTTGATGGTGGTCTATTCCAAAACAGGATCGTGCCTAATGATCCCCCATACACTCCGCACAATTGTATGAAAACGTGATCAGTTTTATGCTAATTAATATGTTTACAAACGTACGTATAAGGTATACACATGTATTCTCAGCTAGCTGTTAATGTGTAGAGTTAATATAAGCCTTACTTATGGAACAATTATTTCGGTCTAATGTTTAATTTATCACCGAGTTTAGCAAAATACCTATAACCTAACTTAACCTAAAAATTTGGTGATCATAGACTTAATTTTGTCTTCGAATACATTTTGAAATGGAATCGCAGATGACACTGCTAGTATCTACCATTGTAATTTTAGATTTCCTTGTTTAAGACCTATAAATTATTTTATTATATGAATTTCATTTATTACTGAGCTAAGCAAAATAGAGCCAAATAATAATTTATTGATTCAGGCGTTACTTTGCGGAAATCCATTATCAAAAACGATATTAGAAGAAATATTTAGTGACACTTCCGCTAAAAACAAGTCATAAGTCACTGTCGGTCTAGCGCTCGACGTGTCAACATCTCCTGAGGATGCCTCGTGTTGAGGCGAAACACGTGTCGAATCGTTTTTGGTTGGTTGGGTTGTTTTGTGTGTGGTTTATTCTGTATACTTTCTGTTTGCAGTTTGTGCGGGAGGGAGGGTGGATCACACCGCAAATTGGCCATAAGCATTGTTTTAGCGGAAGTGTCACTAAATATTTCTTCTAATATCGTTTTCTAGAGTCAAATAAATAAATACTTTATACCTAGTAACATACATATTAAAAATTCACCAAAACTTAAAATAGAATTTTATTGAGAAACTATAATTGCAATTACATATTAAAGTTAAATTTTAAAACTATATTGATCACCAAATATAGTAAAATATAACCTAAGTTACATTTACTAGCTTCAAACACCTGTTTAAAATGCAGTCATCTACGAATAGATAGACTTATTTATTCGTAGGCAGTCATAGATAAAAAGTAATTACCATTCTAATTTTACAGTTTCGTATTTTGGTAGACGTTTAATTCTTTATTCGGTGTTAAGTATTTTTTGGTAAGAAAGCATAGGTTGTCTTTGTATTTTGGTGGTCAACTTAACCCGATTATTTAGGTAGGTACTAGTAACTCATGCTTTATCCTAGCTAAGTCTTTAAATATGCTTGAAAATAATGTTCAAATCTTCCAACAAAACAATAATAATGTACGAGTATAACAGGAACGGACCAGAGAGTCCTTAGCTCGTAGAGCCAATTTTATGCCATCCAGGATTTAGAATTCTTGTTTATAATTCAGAATGGCACTTAAGGGTATGTATGACGGTTTGACATCAGGCAACCGACTTACTCGTCTCGTCACCGATTGACATAAAAAAAGTTAAATGGTATGCTCGCACCTTTACTGTGGGTAAGTATGCACGAAGTGGACACAAATAACTGCGTAAGTGCAAGAGTGATGCCCCATTAGTGCACGAATAACTGCGTAAGTGTAAGAGTGATGCCCCATTAGTGCAATGTGTCGTCGCCACGGTTCAACAAATCACTGTTAGTCGTCGGCGACGACTAACAGTGATCCACTGCTCGACGACTCTTCGCAACGGAGCTCCGACAGCGCAGCGCATCACCCTTCCCTTTCCCGCCTCGTCTCTTGTCCGTCGATCCGTTGAAAGGTCGCGTATATACGACGATGCAACGCACTAATGGGGCATCTCACAAAATATATATGTAAAACGTCGCAGCGTTGACGCCGCGACGACGCAACGCAACGTAACGTACACATGGGACCTCACTCTAACGTAACGTGTCGATCACGTGAAACATTACAAACTGTCATTTATCTAAGGCAACGGTGGCACAGCCGTGCAATTCTCTAAAATCAAACATCGTTGCATCTTTGACAACATCCGTGAAACAAATGAAGAGATTTAGAAAGGTTAGAAAAGCAACCTTATGTACAAGGGCGAAGTATTTGACATCGGTGAGGTCGTCGACTAATCATTACAGAATCGCACGATAGCTCATAATTTGTACATCGAAGCGTGACGCGTTGACACTTATGATACGAATATACTTTTTAGCAGTGATCTACGCTACGGCCTCTCATCTAATAGCGACAGGATAACGCGGTCGTTACAAAAGGACAAAGATACAAGTTTGAATACAAGTTTGTTATTTGCGCCAGCTACACGGGCGACGTCAACATTTCTGTTTGGTCATGGAATATTATTTTATTATTAGACCTTTTATGAGCCATTGTGTGTGATGTGCGGAGTTCTAATCACCTTGCTGCCTAATAAGAGTGATAGTAACTGCATTTTGTTCGATCAAATCTTATAAACAAATGATTAATTAAAACAACTGACTTCACCGCTGACGTAATTCTTTCTTCTGCGTTCACGCCTGAAACTATGCTGAAAAAAATTTTGCAGATGGATGATGATGAAGGAAACAAACCTTTCTTTTTCTTCGGCATATAATCGCCTTGCCAAATTTCAATATTTTATGTTCAGCCGTTTAGGCTTGAAAGCGTAACAAACAAACGAACTCACTTTCGTATTTATAGTTATAGTTACGATTCTTGTAAGCAATATTTTTTCTCCCGACTTCCAAAAAAAAGGATAGGTACTCAATTCGACTATGTTTTTTTTTACTTTTTTACCTCATGACTTTCGACTCTCTAACCGATTCTCAAAATTCATTTTCAAAACTCATTTTTTTTGTTTGAAACCTGGTGCTTCCCGTGTGGTCCCATTCAAAATTTATCAAATTCGGTCCAATAGTTTTTGAGATACACTCCAATAACTGAATAGAATGGAAGTCGGTATTAAATTTTTCAAATTTAGAAATCAAATTTTGAGACATTTCTTATTCATCAATATAATTTTAAACTACAAAATGGAACAGACTTCAACACCAAAAAGTGTGAAATAACCTGTTGAAGTTGGAACCAAACAAAAAAAATATTAAGAATCGTTCCACAAATGGGGAAGATACGGTGAATATACATAAAAAAATACATACAACCTCCTCCTTTGATAAATTCGGTTAAAAATCGATTTACAATTGAAGGAGAAACAGTGAGCATTCAAAAAATACATTTAATCTGATACAGAAAATTCCCTTTTTAAAGTCGTTAGAAATCGAACTTGTTTTCGAGAACTAATTCATATACAATTTCTGGGTAAAAGCCTCTCTGGCCGTCTACTTATTTTTAAGAGTGGGTACTTACCTGTTTAAAATGTAGGTACATTTCACGAGTAAAAACTAATTTCCTTAAACATTTTTTCTAATCTGGAAATAATAAATATTCTCTTTTACACGAATGGTATACAGGTCGTTTGAGAGCCTTCAGTGAAATCGCTTTAAATTTGGTAAACTTCTTTTTATATTTACGCTCTTTAGAAGACAGCGTGTATTATACAGCGTGTAACTAAAAGGTGTAGGAATACTGAAAGGTGTGCATATGTACCTAGTCAGGATTCACACGGCAAAGTATCAACATTTTAATCGTTTATAGTATTTTTCATGCAAAGTTAAAAAAATATTACCGAGTTTTTTTGTCAGCCAAGTTACACATGTGTGTACTTGTAGTTCGTTGGGTTAAAGTCGCTCTGCAATCCCGACGTCAACTATTCATTCACCTACGTCCCCTGCCCTGCATGCGCCCTCTTTCCGCGCAGCCTCCGCTCAGGCACCGTTTCGGGCCATTGTTTACCTAGTCTAAACCTAAAGGTCATTGCTGTCCTTGACCCAGTATTCAGGGATGAACCTGCTTTATTATTAGAAAACTTTGATAACTCATAACTCGGAATATTTACTACACAAATCACAAAAACAAGGGAGATATGATTAGGTGGCGGGGCCGGTGTCGCAGCAATATGCGCAAAAACAGAACACATTGCTCGCGACGGTTCGCAACTTTTGTATTATGTGACTGAACGCCGGTCGCGATATTGCATGTTAACAGTTTACAATGCTTGCTCTGTACTTACCAATATGCACACGTTAAGTTTTAATACCGCAGTGGATAATTAACTTATTAAAGCTAACAGAATACGTTGAATCGCGGAATAGGGCCGCTGCTTGCGACACCAGGTTTTGTACTCAGTGCACGTATTGGCATCTTTCTAGATATCTATGGTTTACTACTTCCTGGGAAGCAATATGAATGAATACCCAATTTTATGCAAGCTTCTGCGTGTGTGTTTTTAGTATTACTACACCTTTTTGTTACACGCTGTATTTACTCGTATATACTCGGTTGAGTGAGCAATTTGATGTAGTTAATGTTGAAAAATACATTTTCCAGACATTAGTCGTCTTTTGTAGTACGCTCGTGTATTTCTTATCAAAACTTTGGCAGCTATTTTATTTTACCTTGAATCAACGATTACAGGTTCTAATTTAAATAGCTCAAATAATAAGAACAAAAGCGAACGTTTTCTCCACAAATATGTTTCTTTTTTATTAACAGTAATCAATAATGTAATAATGTAAGTAATAATGTTGGCGATATTGTTTGTCCTGAGAGACCATTGTCATGTCCTAAGCTCCAAAACATTGTTGATCCAGTGCGACAACAAAACATTGGTCTCTTACTTACGAAACGAGGGGGGGACAAAATCCAAGGCCTTAATGAACTTGACAATAAAAATATTTCAAATCCTCGACAGCTACAGCATTCATATGTCGATACATCACATTCCAGGGACATACAACTGCGAAGCGGATCATGTGTCTCGACACAGACGTCTCCCAGAATGGCACCTACTGCCAACAATCACCAAGATTGTATTCAAGAAGTGGGGCACTCCAACGATCGACCTCTTTGCATCCAACCAAGCCCACGTAGTACCGACGTATTGCACGCTCGACAGGAACGACGGTCAGGCGAGTATGTACGATGCACTAGCAAACCGTTGGCATTTCGATCTAGCGTGGGTTTTTCCACCACCGTTTATGATACCTCGAGTACTACATCACCTGAACAGCGCTCAAGGGGTATATCTGATCATAGTCCCTCGTTGGAAACAAGTATATTGGAGACCAGACCTAAAAGACCGAGCTCTATCACCCCCGTTCACGGTGAAAAACCCACGCCAGGTCCTAGTAGACATGACAACTGGACTATTCCCACCTCAGGCGTCTCAAATGGCTCTCGAGATATGGAGATTTGCGGGTGGAATGAATTCTTAACCGACTGGTCACAAGAACAAAAATCGCTTTTGAAAAGTAGCTGGCGATCTTCTACAATAAAAACGTACAAGCCAGCCTGGAAACGCTGGGTTTCGTGGGCACAGTCGGCAAACGTTGACCCTCAGAGACCGTCGGGTTCAGACCTGGCAAAATTTTTGAGTGACTTACATCTAAAAGAAGGTCTATCTCTAGCTACAATACTAGTCTACAAATCTGTCGTTTCTACTTTTTGTGATCCTAACCGCAGTAACAACTTGAGTGCCAATTTCCTTGTTAAACAAGTAATTAAAGCTATATCTATATCTGCGAGCAAAACTAAGTTAAAAACAAAACCCCCCATATGGGACGTAGACGTCCTTTTCAACTACTTTCGTACTATAAACCCTAATACAGACAACTTTTTTGAAACCTCTCAGATGATTGCTGCTTTATTGCTCCTACTATCAGGTAGACGGGTACACGATTTGACACTCCTATGCATAGATTCAGCTTCATGTATCATTTCAGATGAATATATAACTTTTTGGCCAAAATACGGTTCAAAAACCGACACAACACTACATCAACAATCCGGATGGAGGCTGAACCAAAATAAAGAAATCCAAGCATTAGATCCAATACACTGGGTAAAACACCTCATCGAGCTATCAAAAGTGCGACGTGACTGTGCTAAAAGTAACAACTTATTCATATCTACTTGTAAGAAACCAAAGGCGGCTACACGCACAATTATAGGGGGCTGGATTAAGAAGCTACTACAAGACGTAGGAATCCAAGCTACCCCAGGAAGTTTCCGCTCGGCAGTGGCATCTAAAAGTTGGGTAGAAAACTGTCCAATCGACGAAATCCTCTCTAGAGGAAATTGGCGTTCTGCCAAAACCTTTAAGAAATATTATTTTAAGGAAGTGACACCAAACATTCAAAACAATAGTCTGCTTAAAAAGGACCTTTTTGTCCCTATCACAGATTGAGTATATTCTTAAAAATCTAGATGATTTCTAATAACTACTTATTGTTAGATTTGTATGCATAACGTTTGTAATCATACTGATTCATAATAATGCATTGATTATATGTATATTATATATATATATATATATATATATATATATATATATATATATATATATATTGTGATGCCTTAAATACATTCATTTCTTACATACGATTGCATTATACACATGTTTCTACGTTACGAAGTCTTAGGAAATAAAACAAACTTATAAATGTGTGAAAATTTGCAATTTTATTTAAATTTCATCTTCTACTAAAGGTAGTTGAACTACAATCTCTTCACAGTACTAGGCGATTTAGCTTTTGAATTTTACCTTTTTTCCTTATGGCTGCAGACATTGCACTCATTAATTATAGTTGCTGAAAAGTACTTACCATATAGGTATCAGTAAGGTAACAGTGTTCTGTGACATACTTACCATAATTATCATTTACTAGTTCACATTAGCGTCCTACCGCCACCTGGCGATAACAAACACATCTCATGTTTAATAAGGTTTTCAAATAACGGTCAAGCTATTTAATAGTGACGTTTTACCTGAAAATAAAACGTTTATTAAATACTTACCTTATTTGAAAACCTTACACTTTTAATCCCTGCCTGGTGGCAAAACATGAGCCTAATGAAGGAAAATCGAACTGAACATAACCAATTCGACTACTATGATGGCGGTAGGACGTGACGTCAGACGGTGGGTACTAAAAAGTGTAAAAACGATGATTGGACGGACGAAAGAACTCGCTTGAACGACTCGGAAACGGATGTAGCTTATCTCATGTTTAATAAGGTTTTCAAATAACGGTCAAGCTATTTAATAATATTCGACTTACTGAGTCAAGCCACGTATTTGTATTTACTATTTATATTTTATATTTACCACAATTTGCGATGCGGCAGGATTTAGATTGTCAAGCACATGGAACCCCGTGTTAAACTCAATAAAGAACAATAAACGGCCTAATATGGACTCGGAAAAACATACTGACACAGTGAACGTGTTCTGTCGTGAATTACGATCGAGTTCCAATAGTGCACGTAGCAAAAGACAGAGAAAGAGGGTAGACAGATATGTCTGCTCTTAATGTTTCATCCACCCACCCGCATTCTCCAGTCGTCCCGCGATCATGGCGCTTGCAACAGTGTCGAAATATCGGGAGCTCAATTAAATAATTACCACGGTTTTCATCCCGTAAGTAGCAATATGTTTATTAAAAACAACCGTGAAAGTTTAAAAAAGTATATAGTACTAGTACCTGTATAACAATATATCGAATATGTTAAAAAAAATACTATTCCTTGCCTCACAAAGATTTGCAATTTATGTATAGAAAATGGCATTTTCCCCCTCTTTTTATGAAATCTGTAATCCTGGGTGGATTACATCACAGTCTACCCAGGATTTCAGGTTTTTTAAAAAGATGGCGGTCAAATATCCATCGACCTATCTCAGTGTTTTTTCTAATATCATAGAGAAAATTATAAATAAACTGCTTATAGGAGTTTTTAGAGAAAAATGAACTATTATCAGACATACGTGGGGTTCCACTTTAATTTTTCAAAAGTTATCTCCAGAACAGATCAGTGTGTCAAAATAAATGATTATATCAAAAAAATGTCCCGCAAGGAAGCGTTCTTGGCCCGAGTCTCTTTTGATTTACATAAATAACCTATGTAATATATGATACTACGTAATGGTTCGATACTCAGCTTCGCTTATGATACTGCGTTAGTCTTTCACGGGGTGACTTGGGCTCGGTAGCGGAACAAGGTGTTGAGGTAGTATACGATTGGGTGAACAATAACCTTCTCACGTGAAACATAAATAAAACCAAGTTCATGAAATTCAGCATTAACAATCCTTCGAAACCATCCGATGACTTAAAACTTTAAGTTCATAACTGTAATCATCTTATTACTCACACATGCCAATGCATGGAAATAAAAAGAACAAATGAAATAAAATACCTAGGAGTGATTATTGATGTCCTATGTAAATGGGACCTACACATTGAACTCATCACTAACAGAGTTCGTTAGTTGTCTTGGATCTTAAAAAACTGAGGCACGTTACAAATAATGACCTAACTTTTATTGTCTATAAGGCTATTGACCTTTCAGTTACAGAATACGAGTACTGCATATCAATATGGGGAGGGGCCCATAAAATCCACCTCTTGCAAATAGAAAGAGCTAAAATATCCATTTTAGAAGTCGTGTATAATAAAATAAAATAAAATAGCCATTTAGATACCCCATTACCCAATTATGTATTGAAAGACTGTACGACTGTACACTGTAAGACATACCTATATACTACGTTATTAATAAAGCATAAAATAATACCCTATCTATGTGAAAACAGAAGAGGTTTGAACCCTGCAAAACCCTCTGAATAAGTTTAGAGATAAATGTAAATGAAAAAATACATGAAATAATATTTTTATCAAGCACATTTGCCTTCGAATTTTGCCACACACACAAACCACATCATAAAAATTAAATTAATTTAAATTCACATCGAAACTGACTCATATAAATCATATTAAATAACTTATTATTGTTATGTATTTTATAACGTTTCCTCAGAAATAAACTAGTGCAGTTAGAGAGGAGGTCCCCAAGATACAAGTTATCCTAGTTTGAGTTGGTTTGACCAATAAACTATGTTTTGTACCAATTTATTTACTCGATAAACGTTATTTTAATTTTTTTGGGGATAGTTACTCCATCATAGATATTGTAAATAGGGCGAAGTATGTGTACCTACTTTTATGTTATTTATGGGACTCATTTCCATCTTGACAGTTCAGAGTCATAGAATTTATGCCCCACACCGCCGGAGTGTGAATCGTATTAGGGGAGGAAAGCTTTCTTACTATAGGTGGTAGGCATTGTATATTATTTCTATCACTAGATTAAACTGACTTACTGGGTTTACTTACAGTACCTACCAAATAATATTCACTGCGCAAATAGTGCGCAATATTTTCATACGAATAATAATATATATTTATTTTTAAACTACTTCATTGTATATCCCACTAATCCCACTAATATTATGAAAATGAAATTTAGATGGATGGATATTTGTTGCTTTTTCACACTGAATCGGCTGAATTCCAATTTTAATTAAACTTGGTACGGAGGTAGATGAGGCGCTGGATTACCACATCGAATACTTTTATCATCATTATCATCCATCACCATGCGGGTGAAACCGCGGAGCGTAGCTTATTTGTAAATAAAGCCTTTGTAAAAGTTCGCCTGCTATCTAGTCCAAGGTTCGTTGGAGAACGTCGTCGATTTAATAATGATGTAAATAGGTACGAACGTATCGATAAAAAACCAATTATTATTGTTTAATAAACCCACATTACAGTTATAATCAACTTGTATAATGATATGAAGTTGAACGACAAAATTTGGTAACATTTCGTCGATTGAGTGTAAATTTATTCAACGCTTAGTCTAGGTATTTGGCAATCTCATTTTATTGAGATAATATATAGTTGTATAATATTTGTATAATACAATATATAATAAAATTATTTAATATATAATATATTAAAGAGTGGGCTATGGACGAGACTACAGCACCTGCCAGTTTCAGTCTCATCTTAACCCATTTAGGCAGGTGGTGACTTGCCACCCACTAAACGGGCCATAACTATAAGGGTCACCATCAATAGTGATACAAGGGACAACGTTGATGTGGATGGCTAAAGGGTGTTGAGAGGTGTGCTGCCGTTTCACTAGAGCGCTACTACCGCCGTTATGCCCTTTAACACTTCCAGCCTTGGTGCTTTTTGTTACTTGCTCTTGGGCCTCCATCCCCAGACGGCCAATTAAGGCAAGCCGGGAGTCAGGGTCTCATTTAGCCCCAGGGAGAATCGGGGTTCACGGTGTCGCCAGTCGCCACTCACCGACGGCTTACCACAAAGCCGCCCCTGCAGTCTTATTATTATTTGATCTTTATCCGTAAGGCCACTGTCGTTTTCACCTACTTGAATCACTTTGTTTGTTGCCTTTCCGTCTGTCTTTCTCTCTATCTGTCCGCCTGTCAAGACCTTTTTCTCAGGAACGCGTGGAGGTATGAAGTTGAAATTTATATCAAATACTTTGATCTACGGTCTCATTCAGCTGTGAAAAGGTGAAACTTGCAAGTCAACGTAATCAAAGAATATGACCGTTTCAGTCGCATATTTTGAGATTTCACTAGGGAATAAAAAACCAATAGGGTACTTCCCGTTGCCTTATAACCATAAAATTTGACATAAAGCAATATTTTATAAACTTGTGAAGGAGTAGTTTAACATTCTTTAATATATGACAAAAGCAAAATTACTTTTTACAAACTTACTATTTGCGGTTGGTCATAACTGTTCCCAGGGGTCGAACGGCAAAGTTATGTGCTCGGTAAGGAACAAAATATAAAATATAGTTCTTTAGGATTTGTCAGTATATTGTTTGAGTATTACATTATTTAGATATACCTAATAGTGATAAAGTAACACGTAGTTTAATCTATATTGTGGAATGAATGAGAATGAATGTCGGAATGAATGGATAAAATGAATGAGTCCGTGAATGATAGAACGGTGCGGCAGATGCCGCGATCTTTTGAACACCGTTTTTACATATATGAAGAAGGCGAACCTAAAGTTTTAACTTTAACCGAGTTTGTCTTTTAGTTACAGCAATAATGCTAGATGCTTTCTTATTGTTCGGAACCGGTGCGAGAGTCAAACTCGCACATGGCGATTTTTTTTTCAAATGAAACATGAAACGACTCTTTACCGCGTGGTAAACAGTGTCTTCACATTAAAAAAAAAAAATTCCTAAGCTAATAATTGCTTTTCAAATAACAACCCTACCTAAAGGCCTAGTGAAAGTTCTTCACTTCCTTTTATGATTATAAATGCGTATAGCACAGAGCCAATAACAGTTTGTATTTAATATAAAAACCAATAACGTATTGTCATTCAATCCATTCATCTATCTTTCACGTCTAACGCATTTTCAATGAAATCATTGACAAACTTGACAAAATTTACACTACACTACTTACTACATACACACGATTCGGGAACATGGCATTTCCTAAAATTCAATGGGTGAGAAGAATGGGGGATAGGATCCGCGTTCATTCTATTAAAAATAAACTTCCGGGTTTGTAACAAAGCACCTTTTCTTCATTTTCAAACCCGTAACTTCAAAATTAACTCACAACCTTAATTTCCTGTCCCACGGAAAACTTTGTTTACCTGGCTAAAAAAGATTTTAAATTTCGATCTGTAGGTGAAATTCGAGTTTATATCACGATTTTCTGTAACAACCGCAATACGAAGCGCAGACTTTATATGGTGTCAAAGACTCACAAATCACCCGCCAGGAGCGCTTTCTGTGACACCATGATATGCCACCCATTTCATGTCGACGTCTGGCAGTCCACTACTGTGCATTTCTTACAGCATTAACATCTGCGTACTGTCACTTTATGAAACCAGCTGCTATTGGAAGTACCTGTTCCCGAACCAATACAACTTAGAGACCTAGATAAAAGCAAATTACTTCATAAAGGCCGGCAATGTATCCTCGAGAACTCTGGTGTTGCGGATGTCCGTGGACTACGGTGATCACTCGACTCACTGAATAAAAACAGAAAATTCCAAAAAATGGTTCTTGTGGTATAGTTAACTTCTGTACAGGGGGAATCGCAGATCGCAGCTAGTCGGTAACAAAGTCGAGCTGTTTGACTACTTATTTTCATAGGCATGTATAATGTATAAAATCATTAAACGTAGGAGGTACTTTTGAAACACCTATTAACAGCGACCCTCAAACTATTTGATTAATTTCAGAACTACGCCGAAACATTTGAATATTAAAATATTTTAATCCGTAAACTCCCTTAACTTTTAGAGGGCGACGCGTCGGTGGGGAAATCTACAATTTTTATCGCTCAAATTATTTGTTTTAGAATTACTTATACAAAATGTTATTATTTTTGACATTAGCTTTCGAATATGATCACAGAGTTGGGATGATTGGTATTTAAGGTGCTGTCATATCATGTTGTCGATAAAAATAAGGGGTTTAAAGCTTATTACAGCATAAGCAGCGATATATTTAAAAATAGAAAAAAATTATATGACATTTCTAAGACTTCTAAGTACACATTGACGGAATTAAACAGATATTTTAACATACCAGAATACATAAAAAAAATTAATCACCAGTTAACTTTAAAACAGATTTTCTCTTTATTAACTGTTGTTTTTGCCATGAAACACATATCATAAAATAGCAATTTTTAATACACATTGATGAATTATTTTTTATTTAAGAGATCACATTATTTTTTTATGAGTTTTGTACGTTATTACGAGATGCGCTTGATTGATTTCAAGTAAAGGAAATTGTACGTAGACAAGTGCTGAGCTGACAGCGCCTTAAATACGATTTTTGCTCTCAAACTGTCACTGACCATGATGTGTATTCCTCGTGAAATGACGTTATCGCAAAGAATATAAATAACCTTTTTTGAATAAAATACAAGGTATCACAGATTAGTCTAAGTGTCTGGTGCCTTCTCAATACAAACGCATTCTCCAATTTCCTTTCTGTTTCTGGACAACAATTTACACTGTAAGTGACAGAAATTTTAACCACTGGCACGTTGCTATGAAAGTATAAGAAAGTGTTTGCTTTGTTAAAAATTTTATTCTAAGACATACACAATCGTTATTTAAAGAATTAACCTGATTTAATATATTGTCAACTTTTTAACACATGTGCAAGAAAAATATTGGAAATATTTTTTGCAAAAACATTTAGCTGATAAGAAAAAAATATTGCCAACAGAATTTCAACGCAATACTCCAGTAAATAGTTATGTGGCTATACCAATAAGTACCACCATACAATAACAAAGCTGAAATCTTTTCTCCCCTTACACATAGTACGGGGTAGTTTGAGTTATTGTTTTTGTTCCATGATCTTCTTACGATTTTTACGTCAGAAAAGTTTGGAAAAACTGAAACTACTTCTTTAGTATTCCGAAAAAACTCTCCGCAAAGTTTACGAGTTTGGAGAAGTTCAAATCGCTTATTGGATATTTAACAATATGATATTGGCTGTTCCAAATCTCAGCCGAATAAACACGTTCACGTTTTGAAGGCGGTTCTGGTTAAAACACATTGGGGCCGGTTTTATAAACGTTCGTCTGTTAAATGTCGTTCGAAATTGGATGAGTGTTATAAATTGGCATGTAGATTAACGTCAATTATAATTTTTTTAACCGATATTTAAATTTTATTTCATTTCAGTACGTTTATAAAACTACCTTGCGTCGACCGCTAACTGATTGCCTGACAATGTGGTTATACATAATGCGGAATGTTTTCAATGTGACCCGACCGCAGACCGCGAACCGCTTCCAGTGTGACAAATCCTTAAATAGAAGCCTTAAGCAGAAACCACCCCATTATAAATATTAAACGCGCCTTACAAAATAAAACGCTTATTACATTAATTACAACATGTTTCATGTTGTTACGTTTGACAGGCCTGTTGGTCTATTGGTTAGTGACCCTGACTGCTATGCCGGAGGTCGTGGGTTCGATTCCCACCCAGGACAAATGTTTGTGTAATAACGATTATTTGTTCTGTGTCTGGGTGTAATTTATCTATAATATGTATGTATTTAGAAATATATAAGTATGTTTATCAGTTGTCTAGTACCCATAACACAAGCTCTGCTTAGCTTGGGACTAGATGGCGTTGTGTGATAGTTGTGGAATATTTATTTATTATTTTATTTGTTACGATAAATATATCGATGGAGAAAAATGGTTACAAATAGAGTATATTGGAGATGGTGTGGCTCAATGTTATAGAGGAATACTGTAGGGGGTGTCAGTCCCTACACTGGAGTTGATATACCGGGGAAAGTAATGATATGATGTCGAGCTGCACAAATGAAACCACCCGTGTTCATGGTCAAATGCTAACTGATTTATTTTATAATAATAATGTACAAAAGCTGTCGCACGCGGAATCGCGGGCGTCAGCACAATCTCACAATACATGTACTTGCTTCGTACAAATATAATAGTTGTAGAAAATGTATTAGTCACAGACGCAGGTGTAAACGTAGTATTTGCATTTCAAGACGAAAAATGAGAAAATAGGATAAGAAGTAATGTAAAATGTTATATGCCTAAGATAAGAGAATTCCATCTGAAGTGAATTGGAGCTGAAATAAGCCTATATTTTTTGAGGAAGGATATGCTGCCCACCGCTAAAGAGAGGTGATTTAATGATTAACACAAACACATATAAATCTTTTTAGACTTATTACAACTCCATTATTAATCATATTTGTTTCACGCGCATTGATCCTCAATTGATCCGTTTCATTATTGTTATTAATATCATAATACTAATCTACTATCTTCTATCCATCTTCTTTATAAAAATGAACCCCAATTTTTCCTGGTCACGCTATAACTTGAGAACGGCTTAACCGATTTCGCTAATTCTTTTTTGTTGTGTTGATTATTGTCAGGAAAAGGTTGTCTTATGAAAGAAAAACCAAGAAAAGATGGGAGGTTATGGCGAGGCCGCAGGCTGAGCCTACTACGCGAACGAAGTCGCGTCGCGACAATCGCTAGTATAAATATAAAACAAAGTTGTGTCAGTTACATCATTTATAACTCAAGAACAGCTGGACCAATTCTTATGAATTTGGGTTTTGAGATTAGTGATATAATTATATCGTAAGGACATAGGATACTTTTTATCATCATCATCCATCATCCCGCGGGTGAAACCGCGGGGCGCAGCTAGCCATACAATTTTATTGATTTTGGTTATTTTCGGATTTGTCATGACTCGGGTAGGACATAGGATACTTTTTATCATCATCATCCATCACCCCGCGGGTGGAACCGCGGGGCGCAGCTAGCCATACAATTTTATTGATTTTGGTTATTTTCGGATTTGTCATGACTCGGGTAGGACATAGGATACTTTTTATCATCATCATCCATCACCCCGCGGGTGGAACCGCGGGGCGCAGCTAGCCATACAATTTTATTGATTTTGGTTATTTTCGGATTTGTCATGACTCGGGTAGGACATAGGATACTTTTTATCATCATCATCCATCATCCCGCGGGGGGGAACCGCGGGGCGCAGTTAGCCATACAATTTTATTGATTTTGTTTATTTTCGGATTTGTCATGACTCGGGTAGGACATAGGATACTTTTCATGATCATCATCATCATCCATCACCACGAGGATGAAACCGCGGGACGCAGCTAGCCGTTATTTTTTTAATGATTTTTGTGTTCGCCGATTTGTCATAGCTTTGTCATATCTTGGGGAAGGACATAGGATACTTTACATCATCATCATCATCCATCACCACGCGGGTGAAACCGCAGGGTGCAGCTAGTACTTTTATATTACAAGTAGTACGTCAGTTTTAGTGCAATTAAATAAATTCGTTAGCATAATAAGGTACCAAAGAAATGTCATTATCTCTTTTCGATTTGTCTTTGACAAAGCACGAATCACATGAAAGATAGTAGGCGGACTAACCGGTTTTAAAATTTATAACCGCTTATTTGCATTAGCATGCTTTTTATAATTGAACTTGGCGATCCCTACGCCTATATGAATACATGAATTTTAACTAACTGTTTCAATTAAAATACAATAAATCGCGACACGTGTTCGTTACATGGGTTTTTTTGGTATTTTATAAATATATAATTCTTATACGCTCACCGAAGACTAAAGCGTAAGATCCTGTTTTAAGTCGTGCGCCTGACAGTAAACTCAATATCAAAGTAAGTATACTATACTTATATCTATAAGTAGAACGTCTTCTCTACTAGCATTGATTCACGCAGGCTTAGCGCGAGACGCGTGTAGGGATGTCAACATCGCCACAAAACAAGTACACATCGCATCTACGTTTTGTTGGTAGCATACCTACGCAACAGAAAACAATGACTGTTAAAAACTGCCAACCCCGACCTCTCCGCCGGCACTAACGTAATGATTGCCGGCAAGCATCCTCTGCCCCCACCACACCGCCTCTTTCCACTTTTATCGCCTATTTATCGCGATGACGTTTTACTTACTGGGGGCCGCGCGGTCTAAATACTGTGCCAATAGCATAAACAAATTTATATTCATTAACAGGCACGTAAATTTCGAGTTTTTAGGAGTCCGTGCCTCAAAACGATATGGGAACCCCTTTTTCTTTTCTTCTTATATAAAGAAACTAAATAAAACCTGATTATTTAAACAAAGAACATTTTATAAACGTAAATAATAAGCAAAATAACTGAAGATTGAATCGCCGCTTCGGGAAAGCGGAAATGGCAACAATAATAAACGCGGGACGATTATTATTGTTGCTATTTCTGTGGAAATTTACCAGCCAGTATTTTTATGGATCACTTTGTTGTCCGTCTGTCTGTCCCTACTTCTCAGGAACACGTTAAGGTATCAAGTTGAAATTTGTATGACCATTTAAGTTGTATTTTTTCGCATATATTGGGATATCACAAAAAAAAACTTTTAAAGGGTACTTGCCGTTGACCTACATTCATGACATTGCAATGTCTTAGAGCACATATAAAGGAAAAAATATGAAGACTGTAAATAAATAATATTACAAAACAAGCGGATTTACTATAACTTATTATTTGCAGTTTCAAGATCTTGTCTAGGGATCGAACGGCAAAGCTAAGTTTGAATATTAACCTAGTCTGTCTTTACTTAGAGCAATAATGTTAGATTTTTTCTTAATATACGGAACTCTCGGTGCGCGAAAACAATTCACACTTGGGCCGGTTTTTTTAATGCTTTGCGCTCGTGTCTTTACTTTCGTCGTGTTTCATACCGTAACACAATAGGAAGCAGGATCACTGGCTAAGTATAGCTTATAAGTAACATATAAGTATACTTACTATAGTAAGTACTAACATATGTAACTTGACTTAACTAACCAACAGAGACTTGTACAAGAGGACTAACTATTTACATTTAAGTTATAGTTTACATGGTCGTAACTTGATAGCACCACCTCAATAACTCAACTATACTATACTAGAGTGTATTAATATGTCGCTTCATTATAGGTATGTATCAGAAAAAAGGCGTCCAATTGAAAAGTAACAATATAATGTCATTGGTCACAATAGTTACAATATTGTAATGAATAGTTACTACGGTCAAACACACTTATTAGGCAGTCATATAAATATAGCTTGACTATACCACTATACCATACTATACTTGAGTGTATAAATATATCGCTTCATTATATGTATCAGAAACAAGGCGTCCTATTGAAAGGTCACAATATAATGTCATTAGGCACAATGTTTACAATATTGTAATTAATAGTTACTACGTTCAAACACACTTATTTGACAGTCATATAAATATAGCTTGACTATACCACTATACCATACTATACTTGAGTGTATAAATATATCGCTTCATTATATGTATCAGAAACAAGGCGTCCTATTGAAAGGTCACAATATAATGTCATTGGGCACAATGTTTACAATATTGTAATTAATAGTTACTACGTTCAAACACACTTATTTGACAGTCATATAAATATAGCTTGACTATACCACTATACCATACTATACTTGAGTGTATAAATATATCGCTTCATTATATGTATCAGAAACAAGGCGTCCTATTGAAAGGTCACAATATAATGTCATTGGGCACAATGGTTACAATATTGTAATTAATAGTTACTACGGTCAAACACACTTATTTGAAAGTAATATAAAGAGATAGCTTGACTGTACTAATATACCATACTATACTTGAGTGTATAAATATATCGCTTCATTATATGTATCAGAAACAAGGCGTCCTATTGAAAAGTCATAATATAATGTCATTGGGCACAATAGTTACAATGTTGTAATGAATAGTTACCACGGTCAAACACACTTATTTGACAGTCATATAAATATAGCTTGACTATACCACTATACCATACTATGCTTGAGTGTATAAATATATTTTTCAGTATTTTTCAGCGAGCGAAACCGCTGGCGGCTTATAAATACACCATTGATATATTTAAGTACATATGTATGTCTAAAGTTACTTCTGTAATGTTTTACAGTAAATTACAATAAAAACAAGTAATAACAATATCATCATACACTTCATGTTATGATAAAGAGTTAGTCAGGTGTCATTCTTCACATGTTTTACTAATATGAGCACATTACCGGTTACCGGTTACTTGAGTTACCGGTTATTTGCTCATATATATTATATTACAATTACATACTATAATCTAGTAGCCTACTCTCCCCGTGTAAACCAAGCGTAACCGATATCAGGTGACATACAGAACCAGTTTGTTACATCTTCCTCGAGTTACGTGATACTTTCGCCCGGTTCTTACGATTTTATGGGTTAGATATTACTAGTGGAATTCCTCAATTTATAAACATGACATAATAGATATATAAGGTCATAGTCTCTTAGTTAAAACGAACGATACGTATACAAGATGGCGGAAAAACTGGCGGAGGCGGCACGGATTGTAATATTTGTGAGGCCTATTTGCACGGATGGCTTCCAGATATAACGTGTTCCGGGACGGTAAGCGGTATTTATGTGTTGTATAAAAGAGCCCATTATGTGCTATTACTTTCCTGAACGGTCACGGTACCAAATAACGTTTCCGTGGTACCGCGCTTATAAGCCTTTTGGCTAACTCCGGGCGTGGGTAAATGGATGGATGGTAAATGGTATGTAACATAGATAGATGTAGTAAAAGGGGGAAATTAGGGTACTAGTTTCAGCAAAATAAGCCGTATAAACTAGGTGCAACGCACTTACTTGGTCTCAGTCACAGTCGAAGTGGAAGTGGCCTCCTTTTACATCTACAGGTACCTATGTAACATAAAATCTACAAAGAATGATCTATGCAACAAAACATAATTAAGCGATGGTTCTAAAGATGTTTATTTGTTAAATGTTAGATAAACCAAATACGAAAATGTAGAAAAGCCAAATACGAAAATGTAGAGAGTTTGACGCATACTTATTTCTACTTTACTCGCCTGACTCGCATTTGCCGCAATGAAGATTTCGTCACAATCAGCGGCCTTGCAGCGTAACTCCCTGAGGATGGGCATCGGACATGTCTGAAGCCTACGTCAATAATGTCGCTTAAAAATAAAATTAAAATAAATAAAATTATTTCGTGAGTAAAGTCGCTTTTAATAAAAAAATAATTGAAGTTTTATTCACCCAAGCGTGAAATATCAGTGACATAATAGTATATTATGCAACTAGTGAATAAAGAACGGATTTAATGCGAGGGCCATAGATGAACCACGAGTAAGTGAAGGATTCTTACGACTGAATCACGACCGCAGGGAGTGATTCGTGAATATTGAATCACGAGCGTAGCGAGTTATTCAAGTGTTAGAATCCTGAGCGGTTTGAGTGATTCATGGCCCTCGATATAAATCCGTTTTATTCAAGAGTTGAGTACTATAATTTATACCATGACTACGAGAAAAAGTAATAATTTAAGCGAAAATAGACATTTAATGAAGAAAAAAGGAAGGTTAAATTAATTAAATAGCACATTTAAATTGGAACAATTACTAAACATAAGAGTAATTTATTTATTAATATTATATTTTTTTCTATAATCGCAGCAAAGAACACAATACTTAATATTTACATATACATAATAGTTTTTATTCTAATGCTAAACTCGCCCTTGTCGCAAATATCGACCAATCAAATCTCGAAGGGCTACTTGCACAAAGAGTTTGTATGTCGACTATGCTTTGCGTAAGGAAGATGTATAAGCATTGAGGTGGAGATCGAATATATGGGTGTGTCCTAAATTCAAACACCAAAACAGTGAAGGCCTCTTTATTCATTGTTTTCAGTGAATACAATAAGCTTTTTAGAGTGGGAATGGTATAAAGTCTAATATTGTCTTACATCGTGGTTAACACTTTCACGTGGTTTATAATATTGTGAGTTACGTAATTCATTAACAGCATAATCTTGATAACCTTTCGGTTTTCCCAAGGTCAGAAGCGTACGCCTCAAGGGAGACAAGAGCCGAATTGTAGACATTGTTCATACATTCTTTATGATAATTGCGAATAATTACGACGAAGGAACTGACTTCATATCTGCCTTATTTTATGGTGAAAAGGGCGGAGGGCGACCATGGCATCATTTCGTTTTTGAGGAAGTGAACTTCAGACTAAAAATGTAAGTAGGTTATCCATAAAAGAAATGAAACAGAGGTCAGAATAAATGTGTTATGTTATGATGGTTTACTTCAGATCTTTTCAATTATTCATAAGTAATAGATTTGGTTCCGACAGGATTCGCAAGGGGCTTGCAAGCCAAGGTAGATGCCTTCCACTCCTGATTGTCCAGAGTAGATACATATAGAATTACTCAAAATATTATATTGTTTACTTGGATACGTGATACAAACTCACGTCTGAGGGGTAAGCTACGGCTTTTTTTTCTTGTTTCACTATCATCTAATTCTTCTTAGACACTTCTCATCTGCCTTCTGATCCGCTGGTCCCGGTTTCGATCGCCGGACAAGTCACACATTTTGTTTATACATGAACATGTCATATTGGCTGTTTGTGTATGCGTACAATGTATACATTATATAATTTTGAAAATGTCTCAGTACCTAATTTCATAATAAGTACAATTAGAAAAATTTAATACCTACTTCCATTCTATTCAGTTATTGGAATGTATCTCAAAAAGTACTACACCGAGTTTGATGAAATTTGAAATGAGACCACACAGGAAGCACCAGCTTTCAAACAAAAAAAGAATTTTGAGAATCGGTTCATCCAGTCGAAAGTTATTAGGTAATAAACATAAAAAAATTTGGTTACTGCTTAATATACTTATGTATGTTTACGTACTTTGTTGAAAGTATATATATAATATATTAATGCAGGCAACTGTACTCCTGGCGTGGCCTTTCTGCAAACATCGACCAATTTTCAAACATGTCCAATTGTGACAAAATACGTTCGCCATCTATCAGTGTGCTTTTTCAGTACCTATTATTTCACTCATCCTTTTTACATACATAATATACATATCCTATGTCTGTTGTATTAACCCTTTGCGTCCCAGAGACGTTAATATACGTTAGTTTCATTCATAAATCTTTTGTTTTAATTATCACGGTACAGGAAGGATTATGCTCTTTCTTAAATAAATCATTGTGAAAATTATTCGCAAAATAGCGCACTGGTACTCGTAGTAATTATATTTTAATAGAAGAGCTTTTGTACCATAGTACTGTATACATAAAACATAGAACATAAAAATTCATTTATTGACATAAAAGAGTGTACAATTTAAATTTAAAGCCTCTGGTCCTCGATGTAGCGTTACACTGTGATTCGAAGACCAGCGCCTTCTCCCATTTTTGATTCCACTTCTTCTATTATAGTTAGGTAGTTCAAACAATCTCCTGACGCCGTAGCACAAACAATTTGCGAAAAAGTATTCGTATCGCAAACGTCAATGCGTCACGCTTCGGCGTACAAACAGTGAGTTAACTGTATCACCGTTGCCCTACATAAATGATAGTTTGTTCTGTTTCACGTGAACGACACGTTAGGTTACATTTACGCAGTTATTCGTGCCAGGCCACTGTATTTTTACACTGTACTTAAAATGCTATGTTAAAATGTTACGTAGTCCCGCTGGATTGCGAAGTAATTTAAATAGTAGATTTTTGTCTAGGAAGCAAAGAACTATTTAAGGCAAGAGTGTTCCTTTGAATCCCGAGCGATGCTAAGGATTCTAGAGTATCTTCGCTACGCTTGGGATTCTACTATGATTCCCTGTGTCGGAGGCATGGACACACAATAAACAACATTCCAGATAGGACAGTAAAAAATCCTGCTCATCACATAGATATTTAAAAAAATCGCCCTCTGCTTCGAAGGTACTGCCACTGGAGCTAACGGCGACGTCTGACTTAAATTAAAGTATGTGTTACTCTTTATTAGTTACTCCACAGAATATAAGCTGAGGCCGTGTAGTGCAGTCAAATTAGGAAAAAGTATGGACATAATAATTCTAATTTGTTTTTGTCTTTGTATAATTCTGGCAGTAGTAGATTCTTTTGGAATCGTTAGGAAACACAGCTATAGGAGTATCTCTCCGGTTTGCACCGTTTCTAGCACCAACATGGAGGACCTCAGTACAATGCTCGAATGCCTCCATCAAGTTTGGAAAATCATGGGGAAGGCATATGTTCAGCAGGGGACGTCCTACGGTTGAGATGATGATGATGATTTATGAATTTAATCTTCCTTTATGTATAGTGACTTAGCGTGAAAAAAGTCGTGCGACATACGGAAATTTTGTTATTGATTTTATTTATTTTCGGTTCTAGGAAAATTCCGACATACGGTGCCATCGTACAATTAGTTGTGCAAGCTACGGATAAAATTTTATTTTTTAACCGACTTCAAAAAAAGGGGATGTTCTCAAGTCGACGTGTATATTTTTTATGTATGATCACGCATAACATTTTTCAGAGTAGTCCGAATTTGATAATATTTTTTTTGTTTGGTAGAGTACACTTCTGAGGTGGTCCCATTTATTTTTTTGGCCCTTCGACATAGCAGATTGTAATAATAATAATAATAATACCGCAGGGACATGGGTTGGCCACTAGCCTGTCCACCAAGCCGCACTGGGTCCGCGTGGTGTATTATAGCCCAACTCTTTTCTCTGAGAGGAAGGGTCGAGTCCCAGCAATGAGAACATAAAGGACTGATTATGTATTAAACACTTTGCAAGTACTTTTAAAAGTCTATTTGGCATCTCATTATCACCAAAAACTAAATAAATATTTCAATTTTCCATACCTACATACATTGGCATACCATTATCATACAACGTGTATAATATGAGAGTGAATTATAATGTTAGGTACTTAATAATTGCACAAGAAATGTTTTTATGGTTCCGTAAATGACTACGGGGACCAACGGGGTTGCGGTAGAAAACAAATCTCGAATAAACGATATGACACTCTGACGTTCTCGCGCACTGTTGGCCAATCACGAAAATACGTAATCTTATCGCTGACGTAAAACAATTAAGTTTTTTTTTTCTTTTGTCCTCAACTCGACTCCGTTGAGGAATATGGCGTCGCACGTCATGTGCATTTGCCAGCGTCATTTTTTTTCTAAAATTCTTCCAAGTCTTCGGCATCGATTCATTTTCAGACTTGACGTGGGAGCGGCAAGGTTTGGAGTATGATTTATAGGAAGTACTCGTATGCACAGTTAAATGTTTGTTTTGTTTGTTTGAAAACGGGACAATTTAGTTCAGTACAAACAATTTTCTATCTAGTACAACTATTGCACAGATTACTTTGTGATTTTTTTTCTTTGTCTTTGGTCTCGTACTTCTGAAGTTTGCCATCCTTTATGATATTTATGTAAGAAACTGAACGTTTATAGTTGCAGCAATCACAGTCATTAAGTCTGCACTGTCCTATAATAGTTCATTACTAAAACTTTTTAACCCGTCCCGTGATAGTGTTTTTCGGGTTAATTCCGAACTACGCATAAAAGTTAAAATAAAAGACATTACTCTTGAATAGTTTGACCAACTAAAAGCAAGTTTACACCGGTGGAGTGTATTCGATCTAATAAAATTAGTTAAAAACTCGAGGTCTAAAAATGTGTATATAATTTGTGTATGCGCGACCTCAGACAAAATAAAAAAGTCAAGACAGAATGTTGTGAACCGAAAAGTGAGGCCGGTTTTCTAAATAACATGTGCGTGACTAGGTACTGTCATGGTAATGAAAAATAATTTAAAGTTTATTAAAAAATATCAATAATTAATCAATTTAAATTAAATGACAATTAAAACTTTACGTCTTGCTTCCACGCATCGCGATAGTTCGACTGACGAGCCAAGGCGTAGTTTCGTTGTAGGTTTTGTATGTAAATATGTATGGACACGCCGAGGCGTAGTTTCACCCGGCCTCACTTCTCTGTTCACAACATTCTGTCTTGACTTTTTTATTTTGTCTGAGTGCGCGACATGGCTTAGCACTTTTTTAAACGAACACATTGTGTACGCGTGACACGCGATGGGTTAAGGCGTTTGACAAGGTAAACACAAAACAATGTATCATGTTGTTCACTTTGCCTACACTAATACGAACACCCACGTCTATACTCGAAGATACTTGTGTATATTGGAAATATAAACAAAATCAACGATAGCCATTATTGGGCTTTTCTCCCGCCCCGTCAACTCATAGTATATGAACACTTAGTTACCCGTTGACTTGCGATTCGCCATATTTGTCCAATAATACAATAGATTTCGCAGAAATCAACCTACTTTTCCAGAAACTGCAACGTGTGTGGTTAAGATGTGGCGAGACGTTTATCTAATGTTTTAGTTACAAATATACTCTTAATATATTTTTATATTCATACTCAGTATTTTACTATATTTATCTGAGGGTTCTAATGTAATAGTAAGCATGCGGAACCCTCAGTACGCAAGTCGGACTCGCACTTGGTCTGTTTTTATTTTTATTTTAAACAGAATGCAAGTGTCAAAATACGCGAGGCTTAACACATACCGTATTTTTAATTCTTCTCATGCAACAGCTTGTGCGTGATGAAACGTGCATGAATCACATAAGGCAAAAAATACGAACTCTCCGCTAGAGGCTTTATAAATTTTTAATGAAACCTTCACGTAGTAAATAAAAGGTAACTGATATTTGTAGTAATTTTAGACCACTTGTATTTTATCGGTACCCTTTACGCTTTATTAGACGGGGTAAATGTACAATTTGTTAGATGTCACATTTATTTTTCAAAAATTTGTTTCTTTCTAGATTGTTGAGAAAAACATGAAACTCCAAATTCACTCACACTTTTAATTAGCATATCTCTCTTCTCTTGAATAAAATTAAAATTAAAATTTATATAATTTATTGGCCATATTATAACAGTGAATGTTATACAAGGCTAGTCATATAGCATTCATATAGCATTCATATAGCAATAGTATTTTTTTTTATATATAGCTTCGTTTTGTTTTTACATTTAATTAATTTAGTATGGAACGAACCGGTGACTCCCGCTCCGATTCGTTCCTGGTGCAAAGGCTTGCCTTAGCTATTCAGCGCGGGAACGCAGCGAGTGTAATGGGCACCTTTCCACCGGGACAGGGGCGGTTTATTTAATTTTGACTAGAAGGTTAATTTACCTTTGTAATTTATTTTATATAATATGTGTAATTGTAATTTGACATGAATATTTGTATTAAATATTAAGATTATTAGAAATAAATATACATTTAATTTAGTATGTTATTTATTTAATTATATTATTTATGTTACGTTGAAAAAACTTTCATTAACAGCTCAGTCACAATGTCAGTCATTCTTCCTTCATTCACTCGTCCCCTCTCGTAACCCATGCAACATAATTTGTATACATTCATACATAACTGAATCCCTTAACATTAATTCGATTCCAACTTTGTCCATACCATTATAAGAAGTTATTGCACAAAAAATTAGTAAATAAGTCATTGTAGATAATTAAAACTTATAACAACTTATAAATAATAAAACAATTAAACTCAATTATCTCGAAAACGGTTAGATTTAGGATAGCGTGTTGCATAGTCAAATCAGTCAGAAACGAAGTAAACTACACGCTCTTAACGGGAATAGGTCGACTTACCAATAACCCTGTATAGTGTTAGTGACACTGCAGTCATAATTTTGTTTTGTTTAAAGGAATTCCGCGCTGATTCACGTTTTATAAGACCATTATTCTGATAGATCTTTTCTGACACTTCAAAACTCTATCCATATCAGCACCATTAATTACCCCACACCGTAATAGCATATCTTATTGTGGAGTGGATGTAAGCATAATAAACTGATACCAGAGACTTGTTATCTAGAAGAAATAAGAAGCAGACACAATAAACTAACTTAAGACTAGCCTATTTTTGAATTTTTGGCCGTCGTAGTGGCGTGTCAGCCACTTCGTAGTACGCGGGAGTTTTAACTTTATTTTAATGAATGGAAGGACTTTCTATTTATACTTGTAAAGATGAAAGTCAATTCCCACATTTCCAACTTAAATTTGAAAGGCACTGAAACGCAGGAAGCCCAGTTTTCGACCTACGAGGCAAATATTATATGTGCGATGAGCTTTGTTGTGACATGTTTGTTCTTGGGTCATTAACGTTTGTGGTATGTTAAGGCGCATCCTAGAGCAAAATTACCTTTATACACGTAATTTGTATAATTACCAAAAAAAAAACAGCACTATATGCTGCTGGTACTTAATACATACATGGGAAGAATATTTAAAACTACTTTAAAAAAAAATCCCACATAATCATCAATATTTGGTCAAACGTCTAGATTGATTCACACCTACAAATTTTATTCTAGGCATTTTCACTATTCATTAAGATATACTACATGCGCGCGGTTTATGCATGAAACTTAACACCCCTACATATAAATGTATCATTCATAATCATAACATTCGGCAAACTCGCGTCCTAGCTCGGGCATTCTTGCAAGACCTGGCCACCGGAGCAACCCCGCACCCTCCGCCCTGCCACCGCGCGGCCTTTGTTTCTTCCGAAAACGAACGAACGAAAGCCGAAAGGCGACAATCTCTTTCACACTGAACGCTCGGGTGTAAGAAAGAGTAAGAGAGGTATTTCACTGACGCGAATCATGTGTTTTCATTAATAAGTTGTACATAGGCATGTAGTATTTTTGTTAAGATGGTGTCCATACTTTTAGATGGAATTTTCGAAAACTTTAACAATTAATAATTATTTCACTGTGAAGTAATAAAAATTTTTGACTACATATCTACAATGTATTAACACTTTTGTACCGCCCATTTTGTGTTTTTGGTAATTATACAAATTACGTGTATAATCTGGTTCTGGGCGGTAGCCGATAATCGACGACTGAAACACTAAAACAACCATTAAAAACTACTGCTACCACTGCTTAGGGCCCTTACCCGAAATATCTGATCGATTTTTGTACATCCTAACCTTAATAATAATAATAGGTGTATAAGTATAAATCGAGTTTTAAACGGTTTATCCATTAATGTATTAGTAACAAAACAAGTTGTATTGATAATATTTTTGCTAAGTTCAGTAATTTCTTAGATAATAATTACTATAAATAATATTTTAAACATGTGATACTCGTATCTATAGAAAATGTTAGAAATGTTTATGATATTTTTATTTTATTTGATGTCCTTGAAATAATGCAAAGATAACTTCTAAACATCAGGGTCTGTTATTTAGAAGTTATCTTCTTATCAGTAGCTCTACCATGAGTTGGCAACATAAATGTCATATATAGTCGACACTCGATCTCGCCTACCTATTAAGCTTGTTTTTGGCGTACTCGCTATCAATTTTAGTTCTACAATTGACCGCAAGGTGGCACTGTTCTTTTTCAATACATTTTTTCGCGGCTGTCGATACCGAGCATCGATTGGTGTCAATTTTATAAACTCATGGTAGACCTACAGGTTGTTATGGGACGCACCTTAATTAAGTACGCGTAAACTTCAAAAATATGGCAATAGCCATATACGCGTGCGCGGAGTCAATTCGAAAGCTACTAGGTATATGTGTGATTTTCAAGATAGAGTCCAATAAAGTAAAGCACTTTAGTAAATTTATTACCTACGTGACAATATTATTGAGCAATACGATAGCGCGTAAAGGCTTGATAAAAATACCACCCACAATTGTGAAAATAAAGGATTCCGCAAATGTCTTCTACATTTATTGATACTTTAGTAGTTATAACGCCTCAATATGGTATTACCATAGATCTCGAGGCCGCACTTCGAGTGTCCTGTTGGCGTTTATCTAATACCTTGAACGAGCAATTCTTGCAATATACTTAATCTGGATCTCGGAAACGGATCCGGCGACTTCATGAAATTTAGTAAGCAGGGAGTTTCGGGGGCGATAAATCTATAAAAATCTATAAAATAATCAGGCTAGGTTTAATTTTTAGAAAACGTCGTTTCACTCGTGTTTTCAGGCAATGCAAAACGACAGTTTGTTCATTGCGTTCAAAGTAGATGGCGTACCAGTCGCATTGCAAAATCCTGAATTGCGGTGAATTCTCACGGAACACGTGTTACTATTTTTTATTCGTATGTTAATACACCCAGGTACTGGCTAAAATATTACAGAGTTTTTGTTCTTTATATTGACTCGTACGAATACACCCATCAGGTACTGGCTATTATATTACAGAGTTTTTGTTCTTTATATTGACTCGTACGAATACACCCATCAGGTACTGGCTATTATATTACAGAGTTTTTGTTCTTTATATTGACTCGTACGAATACACCCATCAGGTACTGGCTATTATATTACAGAGTTTTTGTTCTTTATATTGACTCGTACGAATACACCCATCAGGTACTGGCTATTATATTACAGAGTTTTTGTTCTTTATATTGACTCGTACGAATACACCCATCAGGTACTGGCTATTATATTACAGAGTTTTTGTTCTTTATATTGACTCGTACGAATACACCCATCAGGTACTGGCTATTATATTACAGAGTTTTTGTTCTTTATATTGACTCGTACGAATACACCCATCAGGTACTGGCTATTATATTACAGAGTTTTTGTTCTCTATATTGACTCGTACGAATACACCCATCAGGTACTGGCTATTATATTACAGAGTTTTTGTTCTTTATATTGACTCGTACGAATACACCCATCAGGTACTGGCTATTATATTACAGAGTTTTTGTTCTTTATATTGACTCGTACGAATACACCCATCAGGTACTGGCTATTATATTACAGAGTTTTTGTTCTTTATATTGACTCGTACGAATACACCCATCAGGTACTGGCTATTATATTACATAGTTTTTGTTCTTTATATTGACTCGTACGATGTCCAAAATGTCAGAATCAATACACAGTCACATGAAAGTCCATCAGCAAGCCATTAACCACTGTATTTACCAAGTTGAGTTCAAGAGGTGGATGCATTACTAAAACTTTCAGAAGCGATTATCGAAGAGACAAAATAAATTCTAACACAAAAACGTCGTTTATTTCGTTGTTTAGTGTTCAGTTTTTGTCGTAAACTATCTCGGGTAATAATGACACGTTAAAACTCATCATATGGGAAAAATTTACAAAATGAATAACATGCATTCTTCGGATCCCAATCTATTACAGAGTTAAGGCGCTATCAGCTGCTAGCGCGTGCGGACGTCGGAGAAACCAAGCAATTGCACCTTGTAAAAACGTATAAAACTCATAAAAAAATAATGGTCACTATTAAATAAAAAGTAATCCGTCAATGTATGTGTATTACCATTTTATTAAATGTATTTCATGACAAATACAATTGTGAATAAAGAGGAAAACTGTTTTAAACGTGAAATAAGTTGGTATGTTTCATATTTTTTAAATGTACTCTACTAATGTACTATGTATGTTAAAAATATGTTTATATAATCTCATTCGGTAATATTCTAATTATGAAATGAGATACAGACTTTTATTGGCATATTTTATTTACATACTTCTTTAAGTATAATAATAGTTGTTAATAAGTATTTAAAAATTAGGGGGGCAGACTCATCGTCACACCGTTTTGTCGCACCAGTGAGCCTAGCACGAATAACTGCGTTATTGTAATGTAAATCGTCGTTATGTTGAAACAATACAAACTGGCATGTATCTAGGGCAACTGTGACACAGATAAATCATAGTTTGTGAGCTTAAGCGTGACGCGTTGACGCTTACGATACGAATAATTTTTCGCAAATTGTTTGTGCTACCTACGGCCTGAGTATGCCACACGAGAAATGTTAATATATAATAATATAAATAAAAAGTATGTTTTTTAAATAATGTCTTATTTTACAGGGTTGTAAGATCCTCGTTGCAGCACGCTATTATATACTTAATTTTATATTTGTCGTGAAGGAACAAGATTGTAACTGATATAGCATAATGATGTTTTAAGGTTCTTAATACAATATCAAATAACAAGCTATGTGTACATAATATTATGAGGGACATTATCAGTTCTAGAGTCAGCACAGAATGTTTGTGCAACGCAACACTGTACTGGGAGCATAACCTTGAGACATATTACTTAGTTCTATTTACTTACTAATGTCACTATCTGAATTAAAGTTCACATTACATTTGCTTCCTCAGAGGTCAGTAAAACACCACAGATCACAGAAACAAGGAAGATATGAAAACGGGGCGGGGCCGGTGTCCCAGCAATATGCCCAAAAACAGAACACGTTGCTGGCGGCGGTTCGCAACTTTTGTATTATGTGAACGCCGGTCGCGATTTTGCATGTAAACAGTTAAAAATGCTTGCTCTGTACCTACTTACAAATATTCAAACGTTAAGTTTTTGATAATGAACTGCCGCAGTGGATAATGAGCTTATTGAAGCTAACAGAATACGTTGAAGCGCGGAATACGGGCGCTGCTTGCGACACCAGGTTTTTTACTCAGCGCACGGATCGGCACCCCTCTAGATCTCTATGGGTACTTAACACCCATAAAGCCCTTAGTTACTGCATAGCTTTTTAAAATGTTCCTAACTGACAATGAAAATTTACAGATAGTTTGGAGGGATGGAGGTTTTGGTAGTCAATCACGCCAGAACGGCTGAACGGATATGGATGAAATTTGGTATCTACTTAGATGCTAGAATAACATATAGGATATCATATATTACCACGCGGGTGAAACCGCGGGGCGCAGCTAGTTAATAATTATAAAAATAGATAAAATAAATACATAAATATAATTAATAAAATATCAATAATATATGTTTACGAATGTCTACTCAAACTACCACCTACTTCGGAGAGTGATGAAGTACAGAACCAAGTCGAGATATATTTTAATGAGCATCTTCTTTTTTGTTGCAAAATGTGAAAATTGTGGTTGGCTGTCTGTTACGTCATTAATTAGCCGATTTCCGAAAAAGATTTAAAGGTAAAGGTTCTCAATTCGACTGTATATTGTTTTTTGTGAGTATGTTACGCGATTCCTTCGCTTGTGGATGGTTTTGATGATTTATGTTGGATAGGTCAGTTATACCTCTTAATTTGTCCTATATAAATATAATTTTCAATCGTCTTCCAAAAGGACGTCCGTAAGTCGACGCGCACAGAATTCGCCCTATTTAGATTATATACCTATGTCGACGCTTATGTTTTTATGTATGAACACGCATAACTCTTCACAAAGTAGTCCGATTATGATATACGTGATGAAAATTTTGTAATTAATAAATGTTATAATTAGCTTTATTTGTAATTTACACACCCAATAAGGGTTGAGTATAGCGAACAATATCCACACTGTAACACCACATGAGTGTATTACCTGTACACTGCAAATAAGTGATTTGAATTTGATAATTCTATTCTAAATTCCACTATAAAATCAAGTACCTAATGTGTGTACCAAATTTTATCAAAATCAGTCGGTAAATATCGCAGCAAACTTCCTCCTTTTATAGGAAAAGTAACAACGAAAATAATTATATTGAATAGTAGAACATGCATACCAAGTTTCGTCAAGATTTATTGAAAAATGCGACTTCTACAGTAAAACCAACGAACACCCTAACAAATATACTGACAAATGAAAGTCTATTTGGCCAGTTAAATAAAGCAGAGATGCTTCGCTCGCTCGGTCAGTTAACAATCTAAGTAAACTGATGTTTATCATAGATTAGAGTATGTAACATTTTAAAAAGTTAGTCTAAGAACCATTACAAAGATGTCCTACCTGTTTTCTCTTGGGAATCTCGAGTAACGACTATCTCACAACTCGTAGACACGGAAACGACCCTGACGCGTGTTGTACACAAAATTTTATCTGTCGGTGTCTCGGGAATCAGAAAATGGAAATACCAACCGACAGTGTTCTTACACACCTACCATGTTTATCCTTAGGGAAACGAATCGACACCTTTTATTTCCTTCGAGATTTCGCACAGACTGTCGAGTTCCACGTACTCCATCACATAGTACTCGTCCATAGCTATAAGTAACGATTATTACCGGATTCCAAAAACGAGGAGGTACTCAATTCGACTGTATTTTTTTATGTTTGTTACCTCATAACTTTCGACTGGGTAAACCTAATCTCAATTTTTTTTTGTTTGAAAGCTGGTGCTTCCTGTGGTCCCTGTTAAATTTCATCAAATTCGGTCAAGTAGTTTTTGAATTACACTCTATTAACTGAATAGAATGGAAGTCAGTAAAAGTCGGTATAAAATTTTTGAAATTTGACTTGTTTAAACCATAAGAACTGTTCAACCACTCATCTATAAGTAAATAAAAAAAATATTCTGTTCGTTACTTAGCGAACATCTTGAGACTGACTGAATTAAGCATTTTTTTAAATAATTCGTTATCGTCCAATTTTTTTTTTCTCGGAAGAAGTAATCGAAAAGTTGTGCGAAAAATAGGAAATTCGGGAATTGGTGAGAGTGTTTTTAACGCGATAGAATACAAATGAGTGCCTGTTCAACTCGTACCATAACATATAGGTTACAAAAACACATGTTCCAACAAAAATAATTAAGTTGTACTTTATATTTATTTTAGTACTAGCTGTGCTCTACGGTATCACCTGCGTAATGATGGATGACGATGATACATCAAATATAGCGTATGTTACTCAGGCATAATGTAGCTTTCTACTGGCGAAAGATTGTTTTAATCGGTAAATAGTATATTCGTTTATCTCTATAAGCAAACAAACTATCAAGTTATTCCTCTTTATTATTAGAGTTAGGCCTAGCGCGCACTGCCTTGCGGTGCGTTTATTCTACTAAACGCAGTCATGTCAAACGTGCATTGCGGCGATAAAAGGGCACGTTTTGATATTCAAGTTACAGCTGTGGGCCCTATACCACATCTTCATAGACTACCATACAAGAGTCTCTATCTGCATATATTTATTATTACGTAAAAAAGGGCACTTAAACGGTATTGGGTGCATCCCTTCTACATACATCTATGCGATACAAAATTTTGTGCGGTAGACACACCGCAAATTTGTAGCGGTGACTTTACCGCATGCCCGTGCGTTTATTTCACCGCAGTGCGCGCTCGGCCTAAGTTTTAAATATTGGGTATAAGGTAATAGAGTTTATAAGACCATATTATTCGTACTATGAATAATGTGGTAATAGTTAGACATAATGGTATCGCGGACTATTTTGTAGATATTGATGTCTTCTATAAAACTGTCATAAATCACTTCGTTCTATTGTCAATAGTTTCCACAGCGTACGCGATATAAGGGTGTTTTGGTATTTTTTCACACCTTGGGTTACTTATCCAAGTTTTCATACGGTACCCTTTTTTGAAAATATTTTATGGCCTATGTTCATCAGGAATAATGTAGGATTCTAATGCTAAAATATCACTTATAACAAAACTTATACAAAAATACACAAAGATTTTCGTAAAATCTACTCTGTTACAGTGATTTTCTAAAAAAATAATTTCAACAAAGCACTACTCGAGCATTACGTGCTATATATAGAGGAAAGTTTGGAGGCTAAGGGCACGCTCAGCCGTGCGATTCTCTAATGATTTGTCGTTGCGTTCGTTTACGAGCTCACCGATGTCAAATACTTTATGAGATATCGCCCTTGTACATAAGGTTGTTTTTCCAACGTTTCTTGTCATCTCGTCATTTGTTTCGCGGATGTTGTCAAAGGTGCAAAGATATTTGCTCTTAAGAGCACAGATCGATACAAAATAGATCAGATCCTAGGGGTCCACAACCGTTACCGCCTATAATCTTTGGAGAACTTAAGATTGTTCGAAAAGTCATGCACACAACACACACGCTACACTGGGCCTTCGTGAGCCATGCTATTATACTCTTCTGAGAGGACAGTCCACGTTCCAGCAAAAATATAAACATTAACACTCTAAAATATTAATGAAATTGTATAGATTGAGTTTCAACGCGGAGTGAGATTCATTACATCAACTATCGAATACTGCGGCAGTTTAAATTGAAACGTAAGGGCAATTTATGAAATTTCTATTATTTGCAGCAGTGGCTTGTGTATTTCTCGCAATTCTATTATACGCTTCCGCAATCCTACGTGAGTTGCTTATTGTGTTTACTCCGAGTTGTTCTAGAACTTGTACAGTTCTTTGAACTTGCTAGAGATGTTAACATGTCTGTGGAGAGCCCTACATACAATACAGCTGGGATAGTCTGTCTAGGAACGACACTTCCGCTGCAAAAATGATTATGGCAGAGATGCAGTGTGCATTGCTCTCCATCCCACATAAAATTCATACATCAGGGCAATAACGTATCTCAGTGGCAATCAAAATTAAAATAAATCTAAAAAATTGCGGTTTTATGTCACTTATGTCAACTCCACTCAGCAATTTACTAACATCTCTGCTTGCTGGTGTTGTGAAAACTGACATAAAGCCGCCATTTTTTAAGATTTCAGGTAACTGTTGATTGCAACTGAGGTAGCTATTAACCTAGCAGGAAGTATATAGAATAAGCAACATACAAGCAACTCAATCAACTAAAAACCGCGAGCTTCAATATGCTGTTCTGCAAAGTAACACGTGAAGTATTGTTACCAACTTATGACTGGTATGGTCATGGTTTGAAAAGTCATATGATGATAAAGCGCATTATGTAATTTTACAACTGTTCCGTAATGAGGGGTAGCCCCTGTGATTAGAGAAAGTCCTACGGAGGAAACTCAGCCTTTCTGTGGGCAGGCCGCAGTATCGGCTCGTCTCGATGGTAACACACGACATTTACGAGACCTATTTATATGTACTTGTATGTTTCTGTAGTAGAATTGCAGGGTCCGCCTGGGAGAACGCTAAACAGTAGTGAGCAAACATTACTGTGTTTCGGTTTGTAGCATAATGTTTCCAATGAAATTGCAGAGCAAGAGATTTAACGTCAGGTCTCAGGGTGATAAGCGCAGTGCATTGACAAGCGGGTTTTTAAACTGTGAGCCTTAGCAAGAATATTTGAATATTTTTCTTATGTGCAATGTAATCGTATCGTTGATGTATACAGTACAATGAATTAACTGCGTCACAATGACATTAGGTAATTAATAGTTTAGTTTAGTTTGTAGACTTGGCAATCTTAACCGATCAACAAGTTAAGCAACGCTTGCTGCGGTAAAGAGTTGGATGGGTGACCGCTAATGTCATTATTCAACTGAGCGCTTCCTTTTTTTTTATAATGGTTCATCAAAGTGACTCACTCTCGCCTGATGGAAAGCGAAGATGGAATCAAGAAGCAATGACCATTAGTGCAGTCGTAAGCTGGACTGATCGCCACCCCTATGATGACCTGACAGATGCTTTTTCACGCCCCGCTTGAAAGACCTAGGGTCATAGCTGCTTCATTGCTTCGGAGGGCACGTTAAACCGTCCCGATTATTTGGTTCAGGACAACAGTCGTTAGGCTATGTTGAAGGCCTTCGGCCGGCCTGTAATCCTCGACACGGGTTGGCCACAAGCCTATCCACCAAGCCGCACTGGACCCGCGTGGTATATTATGGCCCGACTCCTCTCTCTGAGCGGAAGGCTCGAGTCCCAGCAGTGGTAACATATTGGGCTGATTATGATACGTCAACGATACAATTGCGTAACGCTTACAATCATTTTTATGCTAGGACCATTGTTGTAGTTTTAAATTCTTTATGGCACTTGACCTGTTACGGGCAAGAGTGACAAGTTAACATGAAGCAAGTGGCTTGCTCGTCCCTTAATATATTTTCAAATTTAAAAATGTGAACATGTTAGAAAAGTAGGCGGGTAGTGCTACAGATATTAAGAGAGGATTATTGGTATGAGCGTAAAGATGAGAATTAAAAAACTGACATCGTATATTACAAAAGAGCAACATGTGATTTATCACGCTTTTCTCTTTCAAATGACAAAAAATGATAGGCTAAAAATATTTGACAGAAAGAACGTAAACCATTGTAATTCAATGTAATTTAATTTTTATTTTATAAGTATTGAAAACTTTTAAATAATGCACAAAATGTATTGAACATTATTGTATTTTGTAGGCTTTACTCATGACATATTTTATTGTATTATAATTTGCACGCTTTATGGGTTTATTTGCCTGAAATAAATATATTTGAATTTGAATGAGTTAATACTATATCCATTTGGGTAAGCCGCTAACTGGTCGTGCTGTCTATAGACCGCAACATAGAAAATCAGAAAAATAGGTTTGTTTGTTTATATTGATTGACACAATTATTAACGTAAGTAGTAGCTATGGAAAAGTACTTGATTTGCTTATGCTACTTAAGGTGCTGTCATATTCACGATGTCGATAAAAATGAGGGTATTTAAAGCAGTATGCCTTATGTCATAAGCAGTGATTAATTGAAAACTACAAAAAATAATATGACATTTATAAGACTTCTAAGTACACATTGACGGAATTAATAACATATTTAAACATACTAAAGTGCATTAAAAAAATTCAAACATGCCACCATATCGACGGGTTCGGTTATACATATTTGGAATCAGCGAATTTTTCTGCAGCGTTTGAGCTGGGTTTGGTGACGATCGGAGCACTTTTTTGTCACTTAAGAGGATTGCATAGCTAGTATGTAGTAGGATTGTATAGCTAATATGCTATAAAAACAGTAGTATCCTTCTTTTTATAAAAATAATGCGATTCGTAATGTTATCTTTTTATTTTTTCTAAAAATCGAAACTTTAAATTGCTCTGGTGTAAAGTTTCAAAAAAGGCGGTTAATACAAATAGCCCGGAACTCGCCGATATAATAATTTTCACCTTTAAGACAGTTTTTGTCTTTATTCACTATTACATGTGTTATGAAACACATATCATAAAATAGCAATTTTGAATACACATACATTGACGGATTATTTTTTATTTAAGAGTACGAGATGCGATTGCTTGATTTCAAGTAAAGGAAAATGAAGCGCTGAGCTGACAGCGCCTTGTGTTTTTTTGTATTCACAAAAAATCCCCATCCTATGTAAATATTAAGTTGTATAACATTAATTGCAAGATGTCACTAATTTGTAGAACTTATTTGATATCGTTACAAAGTTAAAAGCTCATGTAACTTTTAAGTACTCGTATATAACGAACTTTATTAAGTCGTTCATGGCCTGCATGATATGAAAGCTTTCTAATCAGCTGCTAATTATCTCAAAGGCAAACTAATTAAAGTTCTAATAACGTTACTTTATGCCGCGTGTTTTCTACAGTAGATACACAAGATTAACAAGTTAATTTGCACGGTGTTAAGTTATTTATGGAAGTACCTATGTACTTCTAAGAGTTGATTCAAAGCGAATGTATCCGCTACGAAAATAAAGCCAAATGAACTGCCGTGCGATTCTCTAATGATTTGTCGACGTACTCGTCGACGAGCTCACTGCTAAATACGTTATCAGATATCACCCTTGTACATAAGGTTGTTTTTCCAACGTTTCTTGTCATCCCGTCATTTGTTTCACGGATGTTGTCAAAGATGCAACGATGTTTGGTCTTAGAGAATCGCACAGCTGTTGAATAATAGTAGATTTTGTGCCTAGGGAGGAAACAACTACTTGAGTTTTTCTTTGAATACAGAGGCCGTAGCACGCACAATTTGCGAAAAAGTTTTTGTATCGTAAGTGTCTACGCGTCACGATTCGGCGTACACACTATCGAGTTATCTGTTTCACAGTTGCCCTAGATAAATGACAATTTATACTACTTGACGTGAATGACACTTTATTATTTATGACGTTACACTCACGCAATTATTCGTACTAGGCCCACAGAGCGAAGCGAATGACTCTAAAGCAGATTCCTGAGCGCAGCGAGGCGATTCAAAGTACGACTCCCGAGGTGGAAACTCTGTTGTTTATCACTCTCTATGAGAAAATAAGTAACTGCAACTTATTATCTAAATAACACGTATATTTATTGACATACAATGAGATACATAATAGAAATAATTAGAGACTAAAATTGTATGTAAACAATTATGGAAATGCATTGTAACAATATTACTATGCATTTCCATGTAATTGTTTGAGGAAGACACACTATTTTTAATTAAAGAACATAACCCTAACTAAAATTAGCATTAATTATTTGAGCAAGCAATTAGTATACGACCGAAGGCGGAATGTGTTTCGATTTCGTACGTATTTTTACTTATTCACAAACTTTTTAATTCGGCGCGCGGTTTCTATACTGCGTTATTTAATTGCTTTCAAACAATGTTAGTGATTAATTTCTTTGGTGATGAAAAGATTTACTTACGACATCCACGTGCCAAATTCAAATCTCTTTAAGTACGACCTAAGGTTTAAAAAGCTATTTTGTCCCCTGTTTAACAACAAACTAGCCCTTTTCGAAAAAAAAGAAAAAAAATTGTCGGTATTCCAGAAAGACGCTCACAGGCCTAGACAAAAGATGTTTCTGTTATCGTTAACGCCAAACGACAACTTCACAATGTATGGCGTTGACATTACCTGTGGAAAAGTCACGTGACGTCGCGCTAAGTTCGTAGACACATTTTTGTCTGTAGCGTGTGCGGAAACACGCCTGTTTGAATTTTGTCTAGGCCTGCAGTTGTGAATCATGGCTTGGGTGGAGGTTTGACAGTAAATGACAAATATTCCAGAAATACACTCTCAGTAAATTTTGTATTTTTTTTACATAAAAAAGTAACGACTTCAACACTAAAATTGTAAAATAACTTATCGTAGTAGGTACCTACCATGATAGTTCAAAAGCATCAGAATATTGTGCGCATTTTTTGTTTCAAAATTTTTAGTGGCTCCCTATGTGGGTAGATCCCTTTACGGGATCTACTTATGGGATCGATTGTCATTCACCGTCAATAAATCCTGATAGATGAATATGTTTTTCTTGAGTTACTATGTTTTTTAGCAATAAATATTTTTTATTTCATTTCAAAGAAAGAACTAACGAAATCGGACTCAGAATTTTTCTTTAGTATAAATATATTAATTTTTATCTTTATAACGTAAAAAGATATGCGTGATCGTACATAAAAAACAAGTGCGAAAAATTTAATACCGACTTCCATTTTATAACTTTGGTAAAATCAGTTATTGGAGTGTCTTAAAAACTACTGGACCGAATTTGATGAAATTTAAAAGGGCACCAGCTTTCAAACAAAAAAGAGAATCGGTCTACCCAATCGAAAGTTATGAGGTAACAAACATTTAAAAAAAACAGGCGATTTGAGTACCTCCCCCTTTTTGGAAATCGGTAGATAAAAAAATTACGCGTCGATTTGAGAAATTCCTTATTTCGGAAGTCGGTTGAAAAGCCCTAAAGTAGTTTACGTAAACTATATTACAAGTATGTAAGCATTATAGGTTCTAATGGCAGTAGTGTGAGGGTCGGTGCAAATTGCGAACACGAAAGTTTACTTGAAACAACGTTTATATTATTGGAAGCCATACACGACCCAGTTTATCGTCAAGTTTCCAGCGCGCTTGAAGTGACGTTGTTTACAGTACTACCATGTAAACCACTCCTGTTCAGTTCGCCCACTAGTTTGAGGTGAAACTATGGCGTCACCGGTGACGAACGACGACGCGTTAGCCATCTCTCTGTTCACAATATAGAAAACATCGATGAGTTTGGTGCAAAAACTGCTTCATCATTATCATCATCATCTCAGCCGTAGGACGTCCACTGCTGAACATATGCCTAACCCAGAAATTTCCAAAAGGACCGGTTGGAAGCGGCCTGCATACAACGTCGTCCTGCTATCTTTGTCAGGTCGTCAGTCCACCTTGCCAGTGGACGACCTACGCTGAGCTTGCCTGTCCGTGGTCTCCACTACAGAACCTTCCGGCCCCATCGGCCAGTTCTGCGTGCTATGTGCCCTACCCACTGCCACTTCAACTGGCTTATCTTCTGTCACTTCTATCTGGCCTTGTGTCAATAATTGAGGGGTTATACCAATACTCGCCACGTTTGGCAGGCGGGTTGGCGAGCGCAGTTTTGGGGTTTTATACTGGTAAGGTGCTGCCCACTTTCTGATTGTTATCCCTCAGCTGCCTTCTACGGCACCCACGGGTAGAGTTGGGGGGTACTATTCTAAGCCGGCACCCCAAAGCCTCTCTCAAAACTGCTTTTTAAAATGAAAAAAAAACATAAATGAATAGTGAAAGAATTGAGGATTGCTCCAAAAGATGATCGTACTTATGTACGTAGGAATGAATAAACTTATTCATTACTTCTATGTTGACTCCCTAATTAAAAGAAAGACACTATCATGAGAATATTTAAGAGCTATTTCAGTATTTTGCGACATGCAGCACTCGGCACGTGCGTACGCGCCTCTTCACTTGCTGATGCTGACTAAGGTCATGCAATCCTGACGGGGATTGAACCCAGGACCCCGAGATTCGAACACGGCGTTTCCACCACTACACCAAGACCAAGCGAAGCTGCTGGCGGGTCAACTAGTGATAAATAACACGAAACAACGAAATCGACAAAATTATAAATCAAGGCATTGATTTATAAGCTACTAGATGCTCTCCGCGGTTTCATCCACCCGGTGATGGATGATGATGATGAATCTTATATAGCCTATATTACTCAAGGTGAATATGTAGCTTTCTCATGGTGAAAGAATTTTTGAAATCGTTCCAGTACTTTTTGAGCCAATTCGTTACAAACATACATACAAATCTATCCTCTTTATAATATTAGTATAGATTACGCATATTTTCAAGCAATTTTTTTCTGTACTGCTTCTATAAATAGTTATAAATAAATTAGTTAGGTTTAGGTTTAAAGACATTTATTCTCGTAAAAAGACAGTACAGTCACTTACATAAGAACATTTATTTAAAAAATATTATGTACATCGTGTTTATATGGAAAATACTCATTCAGCGTATTCATTTGTTCTGCTACAATGTAATTGTGCAGTTTAAAATTAAATACGTTGAACAAGTGTACATTTTTAACGTGTGTAGGTATTTTATTATACAGTTTTGCTCCATCGTAAGTTATTGTTTTCCGACCATAGTTCGTACCACGGGTTCGTACGGATCCTTGGCAAAACTAAGAAACTAGCTCGTCGGGAACTACGTTTAGTAATATTTTTTATCTTTAAGAAGTTTGTATCCGTGTGTATGGTTATGTCCAGAATTTCCTGATTAAAATGCAAGTGTTATATTATAAGTATGTTTATTATTTTTGTGTCGGTAAATATTGTATGTGTCAGTGTTAGGTATAGTTGAAAAGCGCTTTATTTTGTTTAATTTGGAGCTTTGCTAGATTTGTTTCTGCGGCATTACCCCAAATTTCAGCCAAATAAAGCAAGTGTGGTATAACTAGAGTGTTGTAACGGTTAATCGTAATTATCGTAAACTGCGCGGTATGGATCCAACTATGTGGCGGAGTGAGCCGATTACTGATAACAGTTTACTTTTCTACCGACGTCTAAAAAGGAGGAGGTACTCAACTCGACTGTATTTTTTTTATGTTTGTTACTTTATAACTTTCGGCTGGGTGTTTTTGTATGATAGCTGGTGCTCCCATGTAAATTTAATCAAATTCGGTCCAGTAGTGTTTGAGTTGCACTCCAATAACGGATTTTACCAAAGTATTAGAATGGAAGTCGGTTTTAATTTTTTTAATTGTACTTGTTATGTGTTCCAAATGAGTGTTCCATGTTAATTTCGAGTTTATATGTAAGCCCATATAGTTTTCGCTATTCTTCGCTTCTAGAGGAATGTTATTTATTTGAAACGGTGGGTGTGGTGGAATTTGTTTGTTTTTGCTTTAATTAATATGTAGCATGTTTTAGACATATTGAGAGTAAGAAAGTTGTATTGAAACCATAGAAATAAGTTATTAAGGTCGAGTTGTGCTTAGTTAGCTACCTTAGCTAGTTAATGCTAGAAGTGATGTTGTTGAGCATCTAAAAAATAATAAATTAAGATATCATCGTTAACGATATTCGAAAAAACAATGTGCCCCGTAGGGCTATCATGTATCGCAGTTGCTAACAAACACTTAATGAAATCGAAAAAAATGGCGGCCCTATTTTTTTTTTTCCCTCAACTCAACCACGTTGAGGAATATGGCGTCGCACGACATGTGCATTTGCCAGCGTCTTGTTTTCTTCCATGATCTAAGCGGCCCTATGTCACTTTGGTCAGCTCCAGTCAACAACTTACTAACCTTTTTGCTTACTGGAGTTGGCAAAACTGAGACACACCCGCCATTTTTCATGATTTCAATCAACATTTATTAGCAACTGAGATAATAGCCCTCAAAATGTTCTCAAATCCATGCAAAATCAAATAGATTATTTTCTATTAAAGATAGCTCTTTATTTGCGCTTTTTCTGATACGCAACCTACGAAGAAATAATATCAGGAAGAGTAACTGCCTTATAAAAATGACCCAATAAAAGTCGTGCTAAATCAATAACATCGTTCACGCCGCTATGACATATGTCATAGTAGACGTTGCAGCACGCGCGTGGACCAATCTCTGCTTTCATTCTGAAATTTAAACCAATCACCGAACAAGCTCGGAAGTAATTCGTATTTGGAATCATACGTCGTTTTGGTTTGAAGGACCACTTTTTGTGTGGAGTTTGTTCTGAGTTATGCTTCCTGACATTATTTCTTCGTAGTACGCAACTAATTACGAAGTATTGTAAAATTATACTTTTATTTGTATATATGGGCTTTTGGTACTGAGAAGCAGTTAGAAATGAGTTTCAACTCCAATAAAGCTATTATTAACGTCAGAATATAATTGTAGACTTCAGTATGTGCTCAATTGGAAATCTATTGTTTGAATGAGTTATAGCCTTGGCTTTACGATAGCCAACAATAGTGCGAGAATTTGAAGTGAATGACCGATTCGAATACAATACAAATCTGAGTGTTAAGGCAAAGTAAGTAAATATCCATAAGTAGAACGTCTTTCTTACTAGCGTTGATTCACGCGGGTTTGGCGCGAGACGCGTGTAGGGATGTCTACATCGCCACAAAACAAGCACACAGCACATCTACGTTTTGTTGGTAGCATACCTACGCAACAGAAAATGACATTTAAAAACTACCAACCCCGACCGGTATACTACCCACCACCTCTTCCCACTTATCGTCTATTAATCGCAATGACGTTCTATTTACTCTTACTTATATGCTTTGGTTAAGGTAAGCGTACAAATGAAATGAAACATTGAGTTTGAACTCAGCCGAACTCAGGTGAAATTACTGTCGTATCATATTAATCTCTGTGATTCAGGTAGAATCAATGATATTAATTACGAAATAGAATTATTTATTTTTATTTATTAAAAATGTATTTCTACGAACTAAGAAACCGGATAAGAACGAGTCTGAATCGCGGTTTCCGATCTAACAAAAAAAATACACCAAAAATTACATTATAAACAAAAACTTACTGTGTTTTTGTTTATTAAAATATTGTTATATAATATTAAATATTTAAAAAAAACGCGTCGACTTGAGAATCTCCTCCTTTTTTGGAAGTCGGTTGAAAATGAGTTTCTACAAACTAAGAACCGGAACAAGACCAGTCTGAATCGCGCATCGATGGTTCCGTACAAATAACAAAAAGATGAGTAAAAAATCCCTACTATTGTAGGTCATGGACAATTATCTAACAGTAACTTTATATTCGGCATTTTTATGTTATACAACTACTAATGTCTCTCTCACTTCTCGCCAAATTTCAAATGTCTCTGTCAACGGCAAGTATTCCATAGATTTTAAATTATGAGCCATCACCGCCGTGAATTGGATCAAAGGCTTGACTTAGTAACTTGATTTTTTACAGCTTCTAAGAAACGTAGACCTTAGTATTTGCAATTAATTGCAACTACCTCCACGCGAACCTGAGAAAAAGAATGTTGACTTGTTGGCAGGCAAACAGACGGGCAAGGAATTTAATTAAACTTTTAAAGTAAGATATATCTATGTGTACCTACTATTTCTCTTCAACACCTAATTACAATTAAGGCACGAAATGTCTAATGATTTCTTTGATAAAAAAATCTATTGATTTCTGATGACGAACCATATATAAAGATATCTCAAAGTTCTTAGATCGAAACCGTTAAGTATCTTATTTAGCCACTTTTCGCTGTTGTGAACCATCAAAGTCAACCTTTTGACACTTCCGCCCCAGTATACGACAAAACATATGTAATATCATCTAAAAAGGGTCGCAGAGAATACATCATATCTCCCTTATCTTATACAATATTCAAGCAACAATAGCAAGGCGTATTCATGTCTCTACGCTTTTGAAGAAGCATTTTACAGTTTGTAACAGCCCGCGATTTCGTTTCCTTGATGCCATTATTTAAATAAATTTAATTATAAACGGACTGCCATTACAAACAAACAATCAAATCTTTCTCTTTTTTATTAGTATAGATAAGTAAACTGAAATAATAAATGCATCCTGTACATTGATTCAAACTTTAATCGCACATTGCAAATGTAAGATTGTAATAGCAAAAAACGTAATTATATGAATAAATAATCATCATCATCATCATCTCAGCCGTAAGACGTCCACTGCTGAACATATGCCTCCCCCACAAATTTCCAAAAGGACCGGTTGGAAGCGGCCTGCATCCAACGTCGTCCTGCTATCTTTATCAGGTCGTCAGTCCACCTTGTCGGTGGACGACCTACGCTGCGCTTGCCGGTCCGTGGTCTCCACTACTGCCATTTGTTCTGCGTGCTATGTGGCGTACCCACTGCCACTTCAACTGGCTAATCTTCTGGGCTATATGTCGGTCACTTTAGTTCGTCTAGGAATGTCCTCATTTCTTTATTATTTATTCAGTTAAGTTATTAAGTTGAAACTAATATAAAATAGTAAGGTCCATGGTTCCTTGAAGTTGTATAATTGGTTAATTACTAACGAATCACCTAAATCATCCTGGGTGGTCGGTAAGGAAAACTTGTTCTCAACAGACCACCAGCTTTTCACCTGGGTGGTATTTTAGGAAAACTTGTTCTCAATAGACCACCAGTTGTCCACCTGCGTGGTCGGTTAAGAAAACTTGTTCTCAAAAGACCACCAGCTGTCCACCTGAGTGGTGGTTTAGGAAAATTTGTTCTCAATAGATCACCAGCACAGCAATCTACCTGTGCGGTCCAGTCATAACCTGCAGTACTACCAAACCGCACTACTGCCGTTGTGAATTTAGAATCATGCCTACTTTGCCGTTACCCACAGCACAGCTCAAAGTCGCCCAACGAGCTATGGAGAGGGCTATGCTCGGGGTTTCTCTACGTGATCGAATCAGAAATGAGGAGATCCCTAGACGAACTAAAGTCACTGACATAGCCCAGAAGATAAGCGAGTTAAAGTGGCAGTGGGCAGGGTACATAGCACGCAGATTGGGTGCTCGGGGATTATCTACGTGATCAAAACAGAAATGAGGAGATTTGTGAACAGAGCCTGAAAGTCCAGATGAAACCGATATAGCCTAGAGGAAACGCCAGCTGAAGTGTTACCGTGTGCAGTACCGATAGCCCATGGGCCTGGAAGATTTTGGAGTGGAGACCACGGACTGGCAAGCGCAGCGTAGGTCGTCCAACGACAAGGTGACAGAGGACCTACCATGAGTATACAACATTGAAACTAATCGATTCTCGATATTGACTGCCGAGAAAAAATATATGGAAAAAAAACAGTGCCACTTCGCGGTCAATTGTAGAACTAAAATTGACAGCGAGTAAGCCATTCACAAGCTTAATAGGTAGACGAGATCGAGTATCGACTATAGATGACATGTATGTTGCCAACTCACGGTAGAGGTACTGATGAAGGTCACAGGACGACGTTGGATAGAGGCCTACTTTCAGCAGCAAACACCCTACGACTGCTACTCGTATGATGATAATAATATAAAACATAAAATCTTCACAAGGATAAAACAGTTTAGAAAATACACAGGGTTTTAGGCTACAGTATAATATAAGATTAAATTATCATGACTAAAATTTTACGAAATAACATAGGATTAAATGTATGCCCACGGAACAACCTTATTTTTTGACAGAGTCATGTAACAAGTAACAATTCCATGTTCCATCTTATTAATTTAGATAACGAGTGAGCATTTCGGTGGTCATGTTGACGAAACGATGTAATTTATTTTCCATTTTTGTAAGCAGCGTTAATCCTGGGTAATTTCTTATCCATTGGTTATATCTACTGCCTTGGCTTGTACATGATATCTGCTACTGCCAGTCTGTAGTTTACGATACGAGTACGATTTCGACGATGGATCTCTTCAATAATCTATCATTTGCACTATCCCGTCGAGTGAACAAGCATAATAATTTTGTTTTAATTTTGGAAAGAAAACATACATTATAAACATAGAAGACACACTTTTCCGAGCATATGTAATTATTACCCGGATGCGGCGAAGCCCGTAAGGAGAGTTGTGTGTTTGACCTATGTATGTATGTAATATGTATGTCCGTTCCTATAACTAGTCAAGAGCTCTACCGATTTTGATAAATGATATATCATTAGATTCGTCACCACTTGTTCTGCGAACAGTACACCTCGCGAGCACAGTCTTATTAGCGACAATTTTTCGCAGTTTGAGCCATCTGCAGGTAAGTAATTAAAATTCAGAAAAACATAACTAAAAATTATATTGGCACGACCTTGACCAATTTTGCTAAGATTTTATGTGTTTTTGCCGAATATTACCAAAATCATCTAGTTTTTAAACTACACAACCTATTATCTCGGAAACCACTTGACCAATTATGCTCTTCTTCGAAATTCCTCTTTAAAGTCAGGTACCTAATGTGTATAAGTACCAAAATTTTATCAAAATCAGCTGGCAAAATTTCGCCAAGATTGGTTGATAAATGCACCTATACATGAAGATCAACATACAACTTAACAAACATACGGACAGATGAAAGTCAATCGTTTCCCTTGCTCGGTGAAATATATAAAAAAGCAAGATTTAAAAAAACATATATAATGGCGGATTGCATACGGTTTAATGTGCGGGTTATTATTTTTGTAGTTGAGTTACTAAACTTTTATTTTCTTGTTTTCTCTTAAGTTTAATTTTCATGAATTTTGAATGAAATGTTCAATGCTTCATAACCATATAACAAAATTTGCTAACTATCAACGCTTCATTTTAACGTTACCATACATTTAACATATTCCGTATCTTTCGTTATGACCTGAACGCGTTTTTCACGAACACAATTCACTGCAAAATCAGAACTAAATACCATTTATCAGATTTTACATACTTTCTAAAAGCAATAACGATCAAACTATGTAGTAACTGTATAGCCTCAGAAGAATTACAAGGCGTCATATCCATAGCACCGCCTTTCCTTCCGCACACGACATAATATTACTGGAACGAAATGCTATGGAAGTAATGTTTCTAATATCGCACTTTGTTTAAATAATAGCTAGTTTGTACGTTTCCACTACACACGTCTAGTCATTAACACCCCATGCGTTATGGTGAAAGCACTTAATCGCTTGCAGTTGATTTCCTATTCGCGATTTATATCGGTGGTTCTTCAACAACTCAAAATTAAATTCATTCTTACTGTCTAATTATAAAACGTGGACTAACCCGTGCTTAAACCATGGTGGGAATCATTTATTTATATTTATATATGAAGTTTGCTTAAACCATAGTTTAAACCTGCCGGGATATTATGTATCTCAGTTGCTAACAAAATGGCGGCTCTATGTCAGTTTGACAACTCCAGTAAGCAAAAATGTTAGTAAGTTGATGACTGGAGCTGGCAAAAGTGACATAGAGCCGCCATTTTTCAAGATTTCAACCAACATTTATTAGCATCTGAGATACTTAATAGCCCTTCCGGGATCTTTAATATTTTTTCTTAATAATACGACTAGTGATTAAAGATGGTTGACCTAATGGTCAACGATATGCAAGAGGCCGTTTTGGTAAATACCACCGCAGTTCCGCAAGCAGTAGTGCGCAACCATTACAGTGTTAGGGTGCGAAGGCCACTGTGAAAATACTGGGAGAAGAGAAAAAGACTCTCATAAACCAAAGAAAAAAATTCATAGCTTTCCAACACAGATGGCTCTTAGATTGCTCTCTCAAGCTGAACTTTTTAAATTCTTGTTATGACCTACCGCCTCATAGCGTAGAGCTCTGATTGGTAGACTTCAAGATGCTAGACTAGATTACACATTGACGCTAGACGATTGGATCATGAGTTAGGTATAGAAGATGATTCTTCCCGACTCAGCTCATATAGCCAGGAGCCTCACTCTGCAGATCTGAGCACGCGTAGTTTAGGCCTTGGTCCAAATGGTCATCTAGATTTAGACTTTTTGTTTTAATACTAGACACTGTAAGAAATTAAAGCCTTTTGTTAAATTGTTACTAATACCAAGCCTGATTGTGAAACACACCTTGATCGTAATATGATTCGTTTTGGGAGATGTGGCAATATTCAATTTAATTACAATTACTGGCCACGAAACGCAGGTACCAACTATATTCTGATTACGGTAATATTAGATTGAATTTTGCAATGATATTGCAAGTTGTTATTTGTAACTAAACTCGACTGACGGACGAAGGAAGGGCGTACTGGTGAAGGGCGAAGAGCGTCACCCTAACTTCAATGGGGATTGTGGGTGGAATATACCGCCAGCCTGGATACCAGTGTTGAATATCGACAAGATGACCTCGGAGCTCTGGAACCGCGAGGATGACGCAACATGTGTCGTGTGTCAACAGTCTTATTTACAAGCAAGTGACAGTGACAGTGACACTGAAAGTGACATTGACGCAAGTGACAATTCGAACGGAAGAAATCTGACAGACACAGCGCGACCGTCGCAGCGCCAGTTACGTGCTGTGGCCTGCGCTCGCCGCTGTACACAAGAGTGACTCCCAAAAGAAGAACTTCAAATAAGTTCTAAACTAGTCGGAGACTATTTCCGGTAAATATTAAGTGAGTCCTAGACGGTTTTAAAGCATAATAGGTTTGATATAGTTGTTCTCTTCTTCTATGATGATATCAGGAATATGACTGGTAGGTATACATATTACATATACTACTATGTACTGGTGACAAATATAGAATCGTTTAGTAACTAATGGTAAGCGTCCACTTGTCGGAATCGTACGCATCCGACGAAACGCACGCAACGGATCGTAGTATTTTTTGTATAGAAACTCATATAAGTGCGTCCACCTGTCCGCATCGTACGCATCGCACATCGGCAATGCCGACACCGTTGCTCCGAGAGGCAACTTTTGCGATTCGTGCCGATGACGTCATACGGAATGCCGATCAGTGGACGCGATATCTTCTTGAGTAGGTCATGTATCCAGGTATTATGTTTTCATTTTATACATATTCTTGCATTTTCTTCCTCTTCTGCTAACAAACAAGCAATAACGACAAATTGTTCTTCTTCGCTTTCCTCCATTCTCACAAACACACGTGTAAAATGACTAAGAAAATCCGAATAAAACTGGCATCGCCAATCCGATTGCTGGTACTTGCGTCGGCAATCCGAACACTGCCGATACAGTGGACGCAGTATGAAAAAATAATGCTGTTGATGCGATGCGTACGATGCGTCCAATACCGACCTGTGGACGCTTAGCTTAAGCCTCCGATTTAAAGAATGCTTTTGTCAATTGAATTCCATAATGTCAACGGTTTCTTACTAACGAACCACCAATCAAAATCAAAACCATCCACATGGGTGGTCGGTTAGGAAACTTGTTCTAACAGACATGTTCTTAACATACCACCAACTTTCTATCTAAATGGTGGGGTCAACGTCGTCAGATCGATTTAAACCTCAGTCTGCCCCTTCAAGGATATAAAGGCGTTACAGGCGTTACGGTAGGGTTTTAATAAGGATTCCGGAGGGCGCGGACACGGAGGCGAGCTATTCGAGCCCGCACTCCGTCTCCGCTAGCAGGGCCTGGGTTGTCGGACGTGGGGACGTTCGGCACCCCTCATCCATGAGGTCCTTCTGAGGTGGCGACGCGCTGTATATCCCAGCGCGTGGCTGGAGCAGTACGAGGGGGGGCAATCTGTCCGTCCTCCGAGGTGGGTCTGCCCTGAAACATCGAGGGGCAGACGTCGGCAAGACAGGGCTGCGGAGAATGCGCAAACGGCCCCGTAACCCTGTTTGAAGTCGTTGCCGAAGGACATCGTGGGGTTTTTAGTCGGTAGTGAGAGTCCGACATAACCCGTTCGTTATCCCCGACGAGCGAGTATGCGTAAATGCATTTTCCCCACGAAAAAAAAAAAGAAAGGGTTTTAATGAGGATGTGTGTAATATTGCATATGAATAAACCGATAAACACTATACCTAGTATAAGTTAAATTAATCTAAACCATATAACTGTAACTTGATTGAAACTTTCGTAAGTATTATACATTTAAATATTATGTTCACAGTTTAAATTACGCGGTAGTTATAGTCGAGATACTCGATAAGGTAAACCGTGATGAGGTTTGAATCGATCTGACCACGTTGACCCACCCATCTAGGTGGACAGTTGGTTGTCTGTTAGAAAAACTTTCCCTAACCGACCACCTAGGTGGACAACTGTAGGCCTACCATGAGTTTACAACATTGAAACCAATCGATGCTCGCTATCGACTGCCGTTAAAAAATGTATGAAAGAAAGAACAGTGCCATCTTGCGGTCAATTTTAGATCTAAAATTGACAGCGAGTACGCCAATCACAAGCTCAATAGGTAGACGAGATCGAGTATCTACTGTAGATGACATTTCTGTTGCCAACTCATGGTAGAGTCACTGGTGGTCTGTTAGAACAAGTTTTCCTAACCGACCACCTAGGTGGACAGCTGGTGGTCTGTTAGAACAAGTTTTCTTTACTCACCACCCAGGTTGGTCTGGGTGGTTCAGTAAGTTGCCATAATGGAATTTAAATGACAAGGTTTAACTTATGCGGTAGGTATGGTCGAGATACTCGACCGCGTACCGCGTAAGTTGAGCCGTCATGATAATATTAAAATATATAACTGTATTGTTGGTGAATTATTACTTTAAGGTGTTCAACAAAGAGTCTATATATTTATGTACCACAATATCTTCTATTAGCAGTGTTTCCCTACTGCGGCTAACTGAACCTACGTCAGACTTACCTTCAAATAGGTATATTTTCGCCCGTTTGATGCGATATCATGCCCATTTTAGACGCAAATTATGAAAATATGTCCAGGAGAACTTCCTGAAAAATCCGTGACGGTGTGATAAATATGTCTAGAGGCAAGGGTTCGGTGAAAGTGAAGGAGGTCAAATAACTTCCACTTTGGAAATAGTTGTATAAGGACCTCGTTATTCCAACGCGCCCTTGAGAATCTTATTACGGCAGTGTGTTATTCACAAAATTGTAAGTGAACAAGTACAATTTGAAAAATTTGATACCTACTTCCATTCTATTTAGTTATTGGAGTGTAACTCAAAAAGCTACTGGACCGAGTGAGATAAAAAAAAAAAATATGAGACCACATGGCAAGCACCAGCTTTCAAATAAAAAAAATATTTTGAGAATCAGTTCACCCAGTCAAAAGTTATGAGGTAACAAAATAAAATAAAACAGTCGAATTGAGTACCTCCTCCTTTTTGGAAGTCGGTAGAAAATGTAAGGATGGACCGAAATCCAAGTTACTTATAATAATAATTTATTTCATAATTTCTAGCACTTACACAGTTTTGACACTTATACATATGGCTAGAATGTTGCTTATACATATGGCAAGAAATGTCTGAAGTGTATGTCGCCGAACTAGGCTTATTTCCTGTGTTTCAGCATACAACGCCCTTCCCCAATGCTTCCTATGAAGCTAGCCTCATATTAATTGCTACGCTACTAACCTTAAATATTTTTAAATAAAAATTCAGGCATATTATGCCTGAAATTTTATATGCGCTAGACGGCATAGTAGTACGGTAGAGTAACTAACTATCCCACTAACTGTACCGATGTAGACAGCTTTGTAGAGTAGTTTGAGTAGAGTACTAAAATTTGGAAGAGTAGAATGGCTAGCAGCACGGGCAAGCTACTCTACCACTTGCCTTCCCCCACCACGGTGACCGTACTCTACCGCACACTTTGCCGGCTAATCGACTCATGTATACGCATAGCAGAGTAAAACAGGTTTCGACTTTTGCGTAAGAGGGTGGCAGTCTTTGTTTTGGTTGGGATTTACAAATAAATACCATCCATATGCATATGGGTTCATTTCATACTGTCATTATTTTTCTTTTACTTACATAACCAGTTATCGATTCCAAAACACCCCGTTCAATATAGTGCACTAATTAACAAAGACCAAATATCAACAGTAACTCAAGGAGTTATTTCGATATTGCATTGGTATGGGAGACCGTCAAATTACAAGTACAATTTGAAAAATTTAATACCAACTTCCATTCTATTCAGTTATTGGAGTGTATCTCAACTACTTGACCGAATTCGATGAAATTTAAATGAGACCTCCAGCTTTCAAACAAAAAAAGAATTTTTGAGAATTGGTTCACCTATTCAGTTATTGGAGTGTATCTCAACTACTTGACCGAATTCGATGACATTTAAATGAGACCACCAGCTTTCAAACAAAAAAAGAATTTTTGAGAATTGGTTCACCTATTCAGTTATTGGAGTGTATCTCAACTACTTGACCGAATTCGATGACATTTAAATGAGACCACCAGCTTTCAAACAAAAAAAGAATTTTTGTGAATTGGTTCACCTATTCAGTTATTGGAGTGTATCTCAACTACTTGACCGAATTCGATGACATTTAAATGAGACCTCCAGCTTTCAAACAATAAAAGAATTTTTGAGAATCGGTTCACCTATTCAGTTATTGGAGTGTATCTCAACTACTTGACCGAATTCGATGACATTTAAATGAGACCACCAGCTTTCAAACAAAAAAAGAATTTTTGAGAATTGGTTCACCTATTCAGTTATTGGAGTGTATCTCAACTACTTGACCGAATTCGATGACATTTAAATGAGACCACCAGCTTTCAAACAAAAAAAGAATTTTTGAGAATCGGTTCACCTTGAAAGTTATGAGGATGAAACATAAAAAAACATATAGTCGAATTGAGTACCTCCTCCTTTTTTGGAAGTCGGTAGAAAATTATAAATGCGAGAGTTTGTGATTGATGATTTTACTTCACTATACGGCTAACTAATTTAGATGAAATTTCGACTAAAAATAGCATGCCCAGTATTAATATAATTATAATTTCATCCTCATTCAATAGGTAATTCCCAACAGATTACAATAGCTTTATTATACGCGGATGAAGTCACTGACATACATTAGTGTTGATATATATATATAGATATATTCTCACATTGGGCGATAAAATATACAAAGACGAGTCGGATGTCTGTTCGGGTTTTAGTGATTTTTTCCACAGTGTGTACCAGAAGCCAGCCTCATCATACGATTACAGTTTGCAATCGTATCCGGAGCCAAGTGACACTGCTTTTAAATTAGATGTAACCGAAGCTACTGTTCTCCAATTACTAAATTCAGTAGATATTAATAAAGGGTCCGGTAGTGATGGTATTCCGCCAATTTTTATTAAAAAATGTGCTAAATCCTTAACCAAGCCATTACAAATAATATTTATGCTGTCGGTAAATAAGTTCGGTGCATTTCCTACCATATGGGCAGAAGCTAGAATAAGACCGATCCATAAAAGTGGTCCTCGTAAACAAATAATAAATTACAGACCCGTATCTATTTTAAATACTTTCAGCAAGATTTTTGAAAAGATTATTTATCAGACTATTAGTCCCACCATCTTCAAATCAATTCCCGAAGAACAACATGGGTTCATGAATAAAAGGTCCACTGTTACTAACCTAACACTATTTACTGACTACGTCTTTCGCAGCATGGATGAGAGGAATCAGGTTGATGTGATCTATACTGATATTGAAAAAGCCTTCGATAGGGTGGATCACGTCATCCTGCTCAACAAGTTACATGCATTGGGAATACGTGGCGACCTTTACAGATGGTTTAGCTCTTATATCTCCAATAGAAGGCAAGCTGTAGTTATCGGTAGTGCGTGCAGTGATTATATTACCACCAGTTCGGGGGTTCCCCAAGGATCAGTCCTAGGCCCCCTACTGTACAATGCATATCTCTTTGATATCGATAAATGCTTCAGTAACTCAAGACATATAATGTTCGCTGATGACAAAAAAGTTTTTTTAAAAATCAGTAACATCGAGGATTGTAAAAACTTGCAAGATGATTTAAACAACCTTAGTGAATATTACCTTAAAAATAGAATATGTGTTAATATTAAAAAATGTCATCAAATAACATTTACACGTAAACTAAAACCTATTAATTATACATATCATATCAATAATACTCCTATCAAAAAAGAAAACTCTGTAAGAGACCTAGGTGTAAAACTAGACACAAAATTATCACTTGTTGAGCATGTTGACACTGTCATTAACAAGGCTTACAAACAGCTAGGATTTATAAAGCGAGTATGCAATACTTTTAATAATATAAGCTGTATTAAAATATTGTACTTCACTTACGTGCGTACCATTCTGGAATACGCTTGTAGCATCTGGTCACCATGTTACAGTATCCATATTGAAAGAATAGAAGCAATACAAAAGAAATTTATAAGATTTCTATCTTTCAAAGACTACCGATCTTTTGAGACATATTCTGCAGCATGTAAACATTTTGGCATAGATTCTTTAGAACAAAGGCGTAGACAGTATGATATAGTACTACTACACGATATATTTTCCGGTAAAATAGATTGCAGTGAACTTTTGTCAAGTATAGCTTTTCAAACACCACGACTCCGAACGCGCCACACGCAGCTATTTCACGTCCCGCACGTAAACAGTAACTATGCTCAAAATTCCGTGTTGTGTCGCGCGGCGCGAACATTCAATAAACATTACTCCAGTCTGGATTTATTTCATCTGTCTAAGAATATCCTAAAACATGAAATCAGGAAATTCCACTCTATGAATGTGTCCTAAAGTATGTGATTTATTAGGTGTTCACAAAATTATAAAATTTCTACAACGTTCAAACATTTTCTACTTACTCCCACCTACGGGTACCCACACAATCACACCACACTTACACGCGCACACATCCTTCCACACTCACATAATCAGTACATCTGTATGTACTCAACCATGCCGCTATAAACACAATATCTGTTTTTCAATGTTTTATAATAATTATGTGTAATCTTGTTTGGCCATATTTAAGTTTATATTTGATATACCTGTATATGTTACGTAAAACGCTGTTGGATTACCTTAATAAACAAAAAAAAAAAAAAAAAAAAAAAATATATGATCATCACCATCATCTCAGCCGTAGACGTCCACTGCTGAACATATGCCTCCCCCATGATTTTCCAAAAGGACCGGTTAGAAGCGGCCTGCATCAAACGTCGTCCTTAAAATACCTTAATCAGGTCGTCTGTCCACCGTCTCGGTGAACGACCTATGCTTGCCGGTCCGTGGTCTCCATTCCAGAATCTTTCGGCCCCATCGGCCATCTGTTCTGCGTGCTATGTGCCCTGCCCACTGCCACTTCAACAAAGCCACTTCAAGGTTAATCTTCTGGGCTATGTCGGTGACTTTAGTTCTTCTACGGATCTCCTCATTTCTGATTCGATCACGTAGAGAAACCCCGAGCATAGCCCTCTCCATAGCTCATTGTGCGACTTTGAGCTTAGTTATGAGCCCCATAGTAAGAGACCATAAAAATGACCATAAAAAATGTTGATATTATATCGTTTTTAAAAGAAAAAAACATGTGTCAATAACGACATTTAAACAGCAAATTAAATCTGCCATTACTGACCTCTCAACGGTGGTCCGTTAAAGGCCCTTCATTATGTCATTAATGTTTAAATCGTTTAAAGTTTACACGCACAGCTCAAAATACAGCGAAGTTGTTAAAAACATGAAAGTTAAAAAAAAACTTGTAAAAAAGTACATGCAGCATTTTTTATTATGGCATTATTTTTTTCTGATTTAGGAACCAAAGAACTAAGCATTGAGTCATGTGTTTAATGAATGCAGTGCTAATGTAATACTTCTTGTATTATCAGCTATCGGCCAGTCAAAGTCCTGTTAAAATTGGTCCAGCTGCTTTGGAGATTAGCCGGAACAAACAGACACACAAGTATTGTAATATTTTTTTAAAAGTAACACGTAGTATGCTTTCATAGACATTTAGTTAAAAGCTATCGTTTGTATATAGCGTTTGTATATAACTAGCGAACTAAGATTTAATTACGGTCGCTCTTATTCTGTAAATACTAAAATCCAAATTCATGTACTTAACACTTAGAATGACATTTCTAAAAATAGGATTTTTCTATTCAATTTTGGGTATTATTACGTAAGTTTAACGATCTGTCTGAAATATACCCACAATTGAAGAGATATATCTAATTTTAGTGCAGTCATTCTGAAGTGTTATACTAATTTAGATTTTAGCCTTAACAGAATAAGAACTGTCATAGTTTACAGATTTTTAGTTTGGAGAATGCTTACAAAATCGACCCTATTGTTGAACTCCATGCTTATTTTACTCAAAGAATTTGAATGAAATGTCACGGGTTTGTCCTTGAAAAAAAAAATAGAGGTTACCCTATTGATTAATAACATATACATACAAAGAGAATATAATAGAGATATACATAGATAGGTGTCGTTACTGTTTTAAAAGCAATCACCATCCTACAAATATTATAAACGCGAAAGTTTGTGGGTATGGATGCATGGATGTGTGGATGTGTGGATCTTTGTTACTCATTAACGCACAAACTGCTGGGGCAATTTTGATGAAATTTGGTATGGAGGTAGATAAGGCACTGGTTTACCACATAGAATACTATCATCATCATCCATCACCAAGCGGGTGAAAAAGCGTAATATGCTGGGGCACAGTATTGACAAAATAATAAGATCAACGTCAAGATCGTAATCAAAGTCAAAGTCAAAATCATTCATTCAATTTAGGCATCAAAGACGCACTTATGAACGTCAACTTTTCATTATAATGTACTTTAAAGACTCTACCGCCGCGTTCCAAAATATATAGAGCCCACCGAGTAGAAGCGGCAAGAAACTCGGGGCCATTCTTTTTATATAGATGTTTACAATGTTTCTACTTAGGTACTACAAATATTACATTTTATGGGTGGCAGAGAGACAGCTTGCCAGAAGTGGAGTATTCCAAGCATCTTTATCTTCTATATAATGTCGAACTTTATAGTAAGCTTTTTTTATTAAAACGTTTTTTACAGTCAACTTGAATTTGCCCTCTGTGAGCTCAGTTATGTGCTTTGGATTTTATTGTAAAAACGCACACAATTTCCTAGGAATGACTTATTAGTCTTCGCAAGTCTAAAACTAGGTACAGCTATCCTATTTGTATTTCTGGTATTAAAAGTGTGGTGATCACTATTTAACTTATATTTATGTAAATTTTTACGAACGTACATTATATTTTCAAATACATATAAGGAAGGCAACGTTAATATATTGATTTCTTTAAATAAATCTCTCAAAGATTCACGGGGACCCATTTCGTATATAGCTCTAATAGCACGTTTCTGAAGGATAAATATGGTCTCTATATCTGCCGCTGAACCCCATAGCAATATCCCATATGACATTACGCTGTGGAAATATGCAAAATACACTAACCGCGCCGTAGAAGCATCTGTTAGCTCTCTTATTTTGATTAATGATGACAGTTCTGTCAAAGTTTGTGTCAGTTTCTAATAGCTTAGTCAAAAGCCAAGTCAATTTGTCTGCTCGATACACTAGTCGTGTTCGGCGACCGTCAAGGGTGATGAAATGTATCACAAATACCGCCAAGGGTGATGAAATGTAATGACAGATTTTTTCCATGGTGATTAATTTTATTTTATTATTATTGTTTACTGATTGATATACTAAGTATTTAAATGTACTCAAATAATACTATTATAGCAATAGCGTTTGATCATGTAAATATTTTATGACATTTTGGTATAAAGCGATATGGCCTTGGAGAAGATAATAAGCTGCACGAAGTACTAATCCTGCGCAGACGAAGTCGGGGGACCAGCTAGTAAGATAATATAAGTATGTATTTTGGTCGCGAATAAAGAATATTGTTATTATATTATTCAAATTTTGGATGGATGCTTGTTGCCAAATCACCCAAAAACGACTGTACACATTTGGTATTTGGAGACGCAATGATTTCTACACTTACATATCATTTATCCTGATTTAGCGGGTAGTTCCCGAGGGATAGCAATAATCTTATTCCATACGAAACCGCGCGCATTAGCTAGTCATTACATAAAAACCTAACAGTACACTGAAAACCAGCCCTGCGTAAACCGCGGTTTACGCAGCACAGTGCTGAGCGTATCCCTATTGCCAATCAATGAAGCATATTTAGTTTAGTTAACATCTATAATTTTGTCTTTGAACCTTTGTTGGTGATAAATGATTTGACTTTGACTTTTGACTTTGACTTTGACTTTGAACAGTAATAACCTACTCTATTTACTCAGCTTTATTATGATAGACTATGTCTTTGCCCACCATCTCACTTTATGGAAAGTGCTGATGCGGTTGAAAGTGGTACTACACTAGGCCTGGACAGGTGACTGGCTCTCAAGTACATCTGCTGGAACACACTGCTAGGTTCTTGATGACACATTTTTAACCATAGATAGATAGATAACAATTTATTGAGATACCACATTTATGACTTAATATTAGAAAATAAAAAAAACAATGCTAACAAGTACAATTTGAAAACTTGCATTTTTAAGACGACTTCCTTTGTATTTATTTATTTGATTGTATTTTAAAAACTACTGGACCGAGTTTGATGAAATGTAAATGGGACCACACGGGAAGCACCAGCTTTCAAAGAAAACAAATTTGAGAATTTCGGTTCACCAAGTCGAAAGCTATGAGGTAACAAACATTAAATAACAGTCGAATTGAGTACCTCCTCCTTTTTTGGAAGTTGGTAGAAAATGGGCGGTATTATCGCTCAGAGCGATCTCTTCTAGACATCCCATGAGTGTGGTAGCAGCCAGACGAGCATCAAAAAGTGCCTTACCAACATGCTGTGGTTATTACCATCACCGAAAGTTCAAGTACGAGGCAGAAATCGAACCAGGTGCCGCCTGAGTGGCAGCCGACACTCGTACTCCCGAGTCATCACCACTTCGAAAGTTTGTCGTAAAAGAAAATTATTTTCCCTAACAATACCTCTTTGAACGCATGAGAAACGAAAATAAAAGTCACAAACCGATTAAAGATTATCACCCATTGTCTTCATCCGGAATTCCATAACCGTAATACAAAAAATACCCGACCATGACCGCATAAGTGAGAGTAAAAAATGTAAGGCACTGCGCCGGCGTCACACTTTCGCCTATTGCTTAACACCTTCAAATATATACAAAACTCGACCATATTACCACATAATATAAAGTTGATTTCTCTCCACATTACACCTTATCTTCAACATCTTTACAAACCAATCGAGTTTAATCTTAATACGTACGATATAAAGTTCATTTTCATTTAAATGTGATGCTATACGGATGTTTTACATCTAAAAGTCATTTTAAACTTTAAAGTATTAGTTAATAAAGGCTGTTTTAAATTTCAGGAGAGATGTTTTCGCAATAGATCCAGTTCAGAGATCGGATATTAAAATTATGTTTTGATATAAAAAGTTATATCATATGTAATTGCTCATGTCGTTATGTGTAATTGTTGTTTATGACTTCATTGCGTTTGTGATATTGATTAACATTGTAATGAGAACAAAATATTTTGACATCCAGTGGTACAGAGATCGATGCTCGAATGGGTTCGGTGGCCTAGCGGCTATAGCCTCTGTTACGGATTGTTGGAAGACGCAGGTTCGAACCTCGTCCGAGGACGTGTATGTATCTCTACCGAGTTTCTTGCCGCTTCTTCTCGGTTGGCTATATATATATATATATATATATATATATATATATATATATATATATATATTGGAACGCGGCGGTAGAGTCTTTAAAGTACATCATAATGAATCAAGTGCGTCTTTGATGCTTAAATTGAAAAAATATGACTTTGACTTTGACTAAAACCGCGAATTAAGTATTTTGATTCAATCAATCTCAAGGCTAGAGAGACAACTATCGAACAAGTGGTCACCCTAGTTTGAATCCTACCTCGATTAGAGTTTTCAATGAAGGGAATATTATGACAAATTCCACAGCTTGATTGTGAGGCAGTGTATTTCTGCCTGGCTATCCACAAGCTCGGACATCAGTCGCTAATCCGGCAGGAGTCCTCTAAAGCCAGTCATACCATTCCAGGATCTATACGAAAAAATACTGGGTCATTGTTTATCATATGGTGCTACCGTCTTCAACTCCATCATCACGGAACAACAAGAAAATAGATGAAACGCTTGCCTAACAGTTATATTATAGGAAAGAACAATAATATTTATACATTCTAGCTGCGCCCCGCGGTTTCGCCCGCGTAGTTATAAATAATGATGATGATGAAAAGTACTTTACGACCTGTTCTCTGATCATTTCTTATGAAATTTTGTATACATATTCAGTAGATATACATACAAAATTTCATAAGAAATGGTAAAGCCGGTTCGGACGAGTTTTGTTACAAACATGACACGAAACATTTATATATTAATTACATAAATGAATCCCTATTTCCTGTAGTCACGCCATAACTTGAAAACGACTTTATCCATTTCATCCATCTTGTTTTTAAAGTTTCTAAATACTTCGTATACTTACAGAAAAAACACAGAAACGAAATCTGAAAGATGCGCAGTAAATTAGAACATTTAAGAAATCTTAACGACTCTATCCCACGCGGGGGAAACCGCGGGGCCCAGATAGTATTTAATATGTATATACCTAAGGTAAAGTCTAAGATAGTAAGTAACTCGGTAACGGGTCCCAGATAGTATTTAATATGTATATACCTAAGGTAAAGTCTAAGATAGTAAGTAACTCGGTAACGGGTCCCAGATAGTATTTAATATGTATATACCTAAGGTAAAGTCTAAGATAGTAAGTAACTCGGTAACGGGTCCCAGATAGTATTTAATATGTATATACCTAAGGTAAAGTCTAAGATAGTAAGTAACTCGGTAACGGGGCCCAGATAGTATTTAATATGTATATACCTAAGGTAAAGTCTAAGATAGTAAGTAACTCGGTAACGGGTCCCAGATAGTATTTAATATGTATATACCTAAGGTAAAGTCTAAGATAGTAAGTAACTCGATAACGAGCTCGTTGTATTTTTTTCACAGATCTCCTATTTTCTTCAATAGAAGCTCCTGCTTCCGCATAACCCGGTTTGCCCTCATGGACCATTTCCGGATTTTCACAAAATATAAAGGGTACAGGCGGTGGGTAATTTTAGAGGTCTCCGCATTGAGTTTGAATATTTTACAATTTACAGTTACTCTGCATGAGCTGGAAATTTCCAATACAAACCCATCGTGCTAGTCAACCTTGTCATTATGAAATTCTGCAACATGTAGAAGAATTACGACAAAAGCTAAGGTAGCATTAGACGCGAGAACGGAACTGGTTGAGCTTCGCAGTTGAGCCTAGGGCCCTAAACGGTATTTTGTTCGTAAAACCTGTTACTTTCACATAGCAGAATTGTCTTTAAAATGCTAAAGAATAAATACTACAAACACACAAACCTTACACTGGCGGATTAAGAAGAATTCTAAAGGTGAAATTTGCGTAATGCAGGCAAAAAAAATTTCGACTGATTTGATTTTTAAAGTTCTTTATTATCTTAAACACACACTTTGTACAACTCAGCGCTAGAAACTAAGCTACAACTATCCTTATATTAGTTCGTTTTACAGGCTGGGATCGCCTATTTAAAACTATTAAAACAAAATACTTAATACTTACAAGTTCTCATTAAAACCTAAGTTGAGGGTAGTTACAAATAAATAGTGACATGGAATTTCTAACCTGTCACTATTTACTACTACGTACTACTGTGCTTCTTCGTACGTTTAAATCTTGGGTTTCAAAAAAAATGTTTACAAAAAAATGGATTCGACTTCAACACTAAAACGTGTGAAATAATTTGTTGAAGTCGTTACCATGATAATTTAAGTGCCTATTATTAGTACCGATTTCGACAATATATCATTTTTTATTGAAGTTGGTACTATTTCCAGGTAAAAAAGATTCACCTTTTCTAGTGACCCATGCTACTTACGGGATCGGTTGTAATTCACTGTCAATTACGATCTCACCGAGATAGGCGAAACACTTTTCAATTATTGATTTGTTATTAGAGTGTAACTCAAAAACCGCTTGACCGAATTTTATGTAATTTAATGGGACCGCCTCAGAAGTATTTATTTATTTATTTATTAGTACTCTACTTAACAAAAAGAAACAATTATCAAATTCGGACTTCTCTGTAAAAAGGTATGCGTGATATTACATTAAAATAAAACAAGTACAATTTGAAAAATATATACCGACTTCCATTATATTCAGATATTAGAGTGTATCTCAAAAACTACTCGACCGAATTTGAATGTGACGAAGTTTAAATGAAACTAAAATGTGACGAAGCACCAGCTTTCAAACAAAAAAAGAATTTTGAGAATCGGTTCACCCAGTCCGAAAGTTATGAGGTAACAAACATTAAAAAAAAAATTAAAAAAAACAGTCGAATGGATTACCTCCTCCTTTTTTTGGAAAACGGTCAAAAAGAAATCATGCAGATATAGAACATAAACGTCACTCTCTCGATGAATAGTTCCTGGCTTATATAAAACAACACAATGGGCTCACGTGTCCAACCCTCACAAAATAAAATCGCTTTACCCCAATACTACGTGATCACATTGGAACTGAAAATGTTCATTTCAATGGGATAGATAGGTCCGCACGTTAACACTGGAATGGAGTTTTTGCAATTGAATAAAAATGGTACAAAAGGCCTGTGGTTGAGTTTGGGTTAAACTGAAAAAGAAGTGAAAATATACCACGCCTTTCCTAGATAAACACTGGTTATTAGATTATGTTATCGAGTTATATGTCACATGTATGTATGTAAACATTCACCGAATTCGATGCTATGACAATCGCTTCGGTGGCCTAACGGTCATGGCGTCTGCCACGGATAGTCGGGAGACGCAAATTCGAATCCCGTCCAAGGCGTGTAACTTTTCTCCCTACAATTGAAAAGTTTGGTCTCACTAAGTAGGCGTTCGTCTGTTTAAAAACTTATATACACATATGACTTCCTTAATAGACCAAACGTAGTGCCAGGTTTTTGTAAATTAAAAAAAAGCATATGGTCAATAATAATACCTACCATTTCCGTTGCCAACGTTTTTCCCTAGGGTATTAATAAACTAAAGAGTTCGTTTTACCTAAAACACGAGTTTTCCTAAGATGTATAGGTGTGGGCTTTAATTCACAGAGGGTTAACTCCAACCGCTATTACTTATTTAAACCGAGTTGGTAATCAAGTATTTATTCATCCCTAGACAGAGTTCCCTAGATAAGTTTCCTAGAAGCTATATGACGTAAGCAACAGAGTCAGCGCAAATGCAAGGATCGTTTCTTCTACGCTTACCGAAGCCGTAGTATACCCATAGAGGTCAATCACAAGTTCACAAGCCTATTAGAATAATATTAAATAAAACCGCTTGTTGTATCTTGCTCCATCTGCAATGTTTGTAATCGTAAAACAAATTAACTTTTTTATTATCTTCCTTATTATTTTTTGTTGTTAGTAGACTGTATTAACTGTGTGATAATCTCTGCCTATAACTAAATTATATTATTTACAATTACATTTCATTACAAGTAAACTGCATTCAGCCCGTAGCTCTGAGACCTGACTTGTTAAGAGGATTGTATGGGTAGTACTTGTCCACACTAAACTATTAAACTATTTTGTAATAACTTAAAAAAACTGAAAAAATCAAAACGTACGGGCATAGTAAACAATGTGATGAAAAAAAATCACTGAAATCGGACAATGTTAAAAGGTTAAAAAGACTATGCAGTCCTCTTAAGGCAGGGGTCGATGCAGTCCACGAACGAGTGCGAAAGCGTTCCTGTAGTCCCGACGGCGGCGCCCGGAGAAACACCGTATGGTTATTTAGTTGATATTGTCTGCTTGCTGCCGTGCGATTCTCTAAGAGCAAACATCGTTGCATCTTTGACAACATCCGTGAAATAAATGACGAGATGACAAGAAACGTTGGAAAAACAACCTTATGTGCAAGGGCGATGTCTCATAAAGTATTTGACATATTTACAATCGCACGGCAGCTAAGGGTGCAGTTGACATTTGGCGGGGATGTGTAAGCGCATTCCTCACATTAAAAAGGGGGTCGATGCAGCGCCTTGGTATGACCCTCTACTTCTAGGTTATCTTGACATCGCTTCAAAAGAACCTGTCAGTTGGGGTCGAATAACCTGTACTATACAACTGGTTTATTTTTAAATACTATTGGGGACCAAAAGTTAATTGAATTAACATCTGACACAACCATCCGTGCTCAGGAATACTTGATTGGTATGATTGATCACCTCGATAGAACCCATAAAAGACGTGCGGTATTTTTTATTTATTACGTTACCATGAATACGGACGGCACGGTAAACCGTTGGTCTCGGTTGCTTGTTTTAGGACAATACTCCTTATACTATGTCGAAGGCTTTCGGCCGGCCTGAAAAGTTTTCGGCAGTTTCTAGAATGTAGACTACGGACCAGCAAGCCCCACGCAATATGTCGACCTGATAAAGGTGACAAGACGACGTAGGATGCAGGCCGCATACAACCGGTTCTCTTGGAAATGTATGGGGGAAATAAGTTGTGCGTTATGTTTAGCAGCAGCCAACTTCCGGCTTTGATTTTTTTCATACATGTCAAGCGAAATCCCGTGCCTGATGTTCAGCACTACGCTTGTCATAACAGATGATGATGAAGCTATTGGATACTTATCAGCCAGAAAAGTTGTTTAGCAAGTCACTAGCATGCTGTTAACCCCACATTTCGCAATTCCTGGAAAAGTAGTATGATTTCTGGGAAATATTTTATATTTTTGGCCAAATATGGTGAACGGTGAGTTAAAGGGTTAAAGGTAAGCTACTAAGCTATCATCGAGTTTATACTCAAATATCACGTTTTCTAATGCAGTTCCTACACCGGGGGCAGATGTGTAGTTGTTTTTACAATCTATACCATAATATTATAAAGAGGAAAAATTTGTATGTATGTTTGGAAAGAATTGGCTCAAAAAGTACTGGAACGATTTCAAAAATTATTTCACCATTGGAAAGCTACATTCACCCTGAGTAACATAGCCTATATAAGATTCATCATCATCATCATGCATCACCGCGCGGGTGAAACCGCGGAGAGCAGCTAGTCACTTGCTGCTTAATTTAATAGGGGTTCATTTTTTATTATACACTAGCCGCTAGTGCATAATAAAAATGAACCCCTATTTCTCCTGGTCACGCTATAACATGAGAACGGATAAAACAATCTCGCTTATTTCTTTTTGTTACGTTAACTATTGTCAGGAGATCTTATGAAAGAAAAATCAAGTAAAGACGGGAGCAAGGCCGAAAGGCCGAGTCTCCTACGCGAACGAAGTCGCGGACAGCTCGCTATTAATAATCTAAGTTAAATGGATTGAAAGCAGTTGGGAATAAGCTAATCCAGGTCAATAGGAAGTTTAATTAAAGATCAAAAGACATTCTCCGCTGGCTATGGGTAGTGCAGAAGGGCATTATTCCGCACTGCATCACCAGCTAGTAATGCCGTGGGGAATTTCAAATCTAACTGTGTGTGTGTGTGTGTGTAACAAAAACATAAGGCAATTTTGTTTACTTTACGTCAAATTGAATTTACTCGCATTACTTTTATGTCACAGAAGAGTATCCGATTTGTTTATGCGTATTACGATGTATTGTGATTTTAATACAAGCCGCATCGTTCGTTTTGTTTTTGGGTTGCCATTAATTCCTTATCTTTTCCGTATAACTAGTTCGTGGTGGCATTTCCTTCCATTTATGGGTGGTAAGCACCCATTGTGGACCGCGATAAACAGCCCAATAATAGACCATAATGTAATTACGACAATTGTAAGGAAGCCATTGTATAACGTACTATGTAGGCACGTATGTTTGTTTGTGTGGCCATGATCACAAATAGTTAATTAGTGTCACTTTACGTATGTGTGCATACGGAGAAAATGTAATGATAATGTAACTCACTTAAAATTGTTATGTAACATCAACTTAGTACAAACATCAATAGAATATAAAAAAAGTGAACATAAAAAGAATTAATCATAATAAAACCACTTTTTGTAACAAACATTTAAAACCGTCTTCCAATCTATTGTACTCGATATTAATGATAAAGTATTATCAATAAAACTATTGGTCGGATCTTGATCAAATGTTAATGGGGCCACAAGAGAAGAAAATTCAATTAAAAAATCGTCAAAATGGGTTTACTAGGTAAAAAGTTATGAGGTACAGACGAATTGTGAACCTCCTTCATTTTTTGGAATTCGCTTGTAAAGTAACAGTTTTTTAGGCTTTTACCATAGAGATCTAGAGATATGCCAATCCGTGCACTGAGTACCAAACCTGCTGTCGCAAGCGGCGGCCGTTTTCCGCGATTCGACGTATTCTGTTAGCTTCAATAAGTTCATTGTCCACAGCGGTATTAAAACTTAAGATGCAGTCCAACCCTATAATTTTAAAATAATTTACGATGCTTTACGTAAGGTTGAAAATCGCTTGTTAGATTAGACGACGTAATGCGAAAATGCGCTAATTTTGTACGTTTTCTTTATATTTTTCAATATATATACTAACACAATTGAAAAAACTGCGGGTTATTACTTTAGTATACTATACGTTGGCTAAGTATTAAAGTATAAAAAAAAATATAGTGTTATCGCTGAAAATACTGAGAGTTTGGACGTGAAAGTTTATTTTTGCGGACCTATTTAGGATTTTTTCCTGCTGAAAGAGCGTTATATTTATAAATTCTATTCAGTTATTACTCTTTTCCTATTCCTTTTCTAACCTAAGTATTTTTTTCGTATATCGATCTGTTTCGTTACATTAAGTGTTAAAAATTCTGCTTTTTTTTTAATCAGGGTACGAGCGCGCCTTAACATTTGATTATTAGTATAAGTACAGAGCAAGCATTGTAAACTGTTTACAAGCAATATCACGACCGGCGTTCGGTCACATAATACAAAAGTTTCGAACCACCGCGACCAATATGTTCTGTTTTTGGGCATATTGATGCGACACCGGCCCCGCCCTCTTTTCATATCTCATTTATATTGTATGATCTGTGGTTTTCACGTTTATGATGCATTAATATTTCTATAGACTCATTAAATCTTTTTTAATGTGAGATTCGGGAATCTCGGGAATAAGTCAGATCTCACCAACTAGTTTCAACCACATCCTATGATCTTTTCATGGAGAATGCAGAACGCTCGCAGTTGCGTATCGCCTCGCATGAAAATGTGTATTTATAAATCACGTTAGTTTTCACTGATCGATTGTTATGTTAATAGTTCTCGAATGATTATGACTTTATTCCTCGTGGACGAATTTTGGACACCTTTTATTGATCTCGTCTCGGGTAAAAATGTCTAGATTAAAAACACAAAACACCTGCTGATTTGAAACTACTTGGTGCCTTTTGTTCGGGCAATGCAAGACTGGTAAGTAATTTTATAAATGTATTGCGATTATATGCAAAATTATAATAATATAAAATTACCAGCTCCACTCACTTGATATTATTTCGTTTTAAGTCCGACGCATATTAAGACGATAACCAAATTGTTAATATATAATATTGATCGTTATTAATAAGACGTCATATTCGTTCGAAACGTATGTAATACAAAAATAAATATATTAAAATTTTTAATAGTCAAAATGTATGTAGAAAAATATAGTACAAAAATAAATTTACTTGCGTTTTCAATACGTGTATTCTTATATTATAGTAGGTAGGCAATGGAAGACAACAATGTTTTAATACTATTACGAATTGGCGTAACGAAGAATATTAAAACACAATACAATAAAGACTAAGTACCTTCATCATTCGTCATAAACTTTGCACATTTGCGTTAAACATAACCGCCTATTATCGCTGAATGGCTGATTAGACACGATTGCGTCGACACTAATACAAACAAATAATTCATTCTTTTTGTTTGTATACAAACAACTTATTAGGGTCAAGGTCATAGAATAAATCCATAAAAATATAAATTAATTCCAACGGAGAAATCACAGATTAATAAAGTTAGATTAACCTATCCACATGGAAAAGTCGTTGTGAATACGCGTAGACTAAATTCACTGGTGAAACGGAGATTATTACTATTAAGACGCGGTCCAACCCCAATTTTAAAATAATTTACGATGCTTTACGTAAGGTTGAAAATCACTTGTTATATTAGACGATGTGATGCATGCATTAATTTTGTACGTTTTCTTAATATATTTCGATATATACTAACACAATTGAAAAAACTGCTGGTTACTACTTTAGTACTATATGTTGGCTATGTATTACCTAAAAAAATATAGTGTTATCGCTGAAAATTCTGAGAGTTTGGACATGAAAGTTTATTTTATGGACTTATTTAGGATTTTTTTCTGCAGAGAGCGAGTAATATTTATGAATTCTATTCGGTTATTACTCTTTGCCTGTTCCTTTTCTTACCTAAGTATTTTTTCTCATACAATATTATCGATCTGTTTCGTTACACTAGATGTTCAAACATTCTACTTTTTACTATTATCAGGATACAAGCGCGTCTTAAGTATAGATAAATAAAGCACTTACCATATTTCCAAATAGTCTTAACACGTTCACAAATATAAGCTCTTCACAGATAATAAAACTGTTTTATATAAAATCACCACAAAACTAACATTCATTCACTTTATGCTCACAGCACTGGCCGTTTAAGAAATGCACCGAATGTCTCGCCTCCTCAGCTTTGTTCACTGCAAAAAAAAGAATTAATAGTTAGTGAAAGTGACTGGCTGTTTGCAATGACCGCCGTTGCCTCGTTGAGATGATTTCGATAGTTACGCCTAGTTTTGGCGGGAAGCGAAATTAACGTTATGCTTCATTGGTACGTACTAGTTGCGTAATAGAAAATAGTCATGTAACTCCTGCTACTGTTTCGCATGAATATTTATAGCTAAAGAAATGGGAAAGCAGACTACTTAGCACCTAAGTTAGGTTATCTACGCGACTGTAAACATTTACTGCGTTATTAAGTACCACTTTTCTAAGGTTTTCATCGACGAGTAATGTAACATATAAGCTTACTATATTATGTGACTTTTAAGTGTTTTTAAACGAAAATGTCATGTCTTCTTTAAAAATTAGAGATTTGAGTCATACGTGAATTAACTATGTCATAAAGATCCTTGACCATATATGTTATTATGTGTCCATATAAACGTGGTGTCTTACTATGGGCCTCATAAGTAAGCTCAAAGTCACACAACGAGCTATGGAGAGGGCTATGCTCGAGGTTTCTCTACGTGATCGAATCAGAAATGAGGAGATCCGTAGAAGAACGCAAGTCACCGACATAGCCCAGAAGGTTAGGTTAGGTCATGACCTTTTAAGTTTTGTTATTATCTCGATGTTTTTTCAATAGAAGCCGTGTGTAAGTACCTTTAATTGGGTGTGCATTTAGCATGTATGTACATACGGAAACTTAGTTATATATTATTATAATTAGTTAGTTATTATTATAATTTAATTGCAAGAAACAATGTAACACTTGTTGGTATACCTAAATAAAAAAAAAAAGACCTGATAAAGGTCGCAGGACTACGTTGGATGCAGGCCGCTTCCAACCGGTCCTTTTGAAAAATGATGGGAGACCTATGTTAAGCAGTGGACGTCCTACGGCTATGATGATAATGATGATGAAGAAGAACAAAACAGGCTCTAAAATAGATCCCTGTCCAACACTTATTATTTAGACCTGGAAGATGTTGCGCCCTCAATTCCTACCTTCTATTGCCTATCCAAAAATATGACACTATGAGGTCAAGAGTTATTTTGATATAGGTACCATTGCGGGAAAGTTTGCTATTCAAAGTGCAGTGGTCTACAAGGCCAGATGGTTTAGATAGATCACTTTAAACGCAAGGGCATCTGCATTCGTTATTGCATACCAAGGCAATCAAGAAAAACAAGCTTTTGAAACGTGTCCTATAAAGGGATCCTTATTATGACAAAAGAAAGCCAAAACATGAAGTTTGGCAATGGCACTTTTGAATGATAAAATATTCAAAAGGAGTAAGATCATGTCAAAACAACGGCAGGTGCCACTGGCAAGCAAAGTGATATAGCAATATAGCAAAGATATTTTGTAATGCTATTTTATTTGTTACTACAACTTGAAATTGAGAATTTTTATATATTGTCTTCAAGTATATGTTGAATTTAGTTCTCAGCAGCCGTTCGATTCTCTAAGAGCAAACATCGTTGCATCTTTGACAACATCCATGAAACAAATGAAGAGATGACAAGAAACGTTGGAAAAACAACCTTATGTACATGGGCGATATCTCAAAGTATTTGCCATTGGTGAAGTCGTCAACGAATCATTACAGAATAGCACGGCTGAATGGAACCCACTTCGATCAAAAAGTTCCGTTACTTCTTTAGAATAATCAAGCACATGACTGCCAAATTTAAGGTGTTTATAAACATTTATAATTAAATTACGTAAAAAAATGTAAATAATTACTTAGTTATGGCTACTCCCAAATCAAATTAAAGACGTTCTGAATATGGTCATCGATTTCCCTAAATCGATGAGCATGTATGGAGACTGTGATAAGAATGAATGAAACATAAGTATGCTCTAATTTTAGCAAACGGAAATCCGTAGCTCGCCACTCCCACGCGAAACTGGCGTCACATTATGTATGCATCACTATTATTATTATTATTATATTATTACATGTTTTCTTAGGTTTTTGCAATAATTAAACATTGAAGAGCTTTAAACAGATTAACTTGCATATGCTTTATATTATCATAATTATGATATTTTCTCACTTTAACTTTAGATTAATAAATTGGTCTCGCTGCGCGAAGACCTATCAATAATCTAAGAGAGAGTAATCTATCGTTACTCATATTCATATCTGATCTAGTAAATTCTAACAAATTTTGGGTACACTCATTGTTTATGATGGACTCGTTTCGTCTCATCATCTCGAGTGTTATAGCTGAAAATCAGTGTTTGCTCCTTGAGCAATTTTATTCGCTGAGCTATGACCTATTTGTTTAGGCTCCAACATACACGTACTTTTTAATAAGCTGCTAATATTAAGGTAATTTTGTACTTAACTGTTTCTTAATTAACTAGTTATTATGTTTAAAATATTGTGTATAAACGAATGTACGTGTGTATTGAAGATGCAAATAAATGTTTTATCTATATAACTATCTATCTATCTATCTATCTAAGACTATAACATACTCGGTACAGTCGTATCCCGACGGGTGGCTATAGAGACTTACGATAGAATCTTCGATGATACCTATACTGTCTCATACATGTACATAATGTACCTACCTAGCTTTGTACGTAGGTATGTATACACATATACGTCTCTTTTACGTAAGGCATTGGACACAAATAAATAAACCACACACTGACTTACACACGTAGGTATTCTTTATGATTCGTCTTAATACGGCCAAGGGCATTTCTTTCCTTTTATAAGTTCTTGGTTTTTATTTTGTTTATTTATGGTTACAATTAGCCGTTGACATTTACCGTCTGTGTAATTGATTTTATCTTCGTTCGTGTTCTTTACATAATATAACAGTTGCAGTGTCAGCTTTAAGTTTATAAGGTCTGCGTGGAACTGCATTGCTCTCGTCATTCACTGCATTGCTTATAATATGCATGCACACTATGGAAGCATAGCGTATATTGGGAAGCCAATATACGCGTGACGGGTATAAATTTGGTATTAATTAGGGCATGCTATCCGGATATCCTGATATCCAATTATCCGGGAATCCGCCGATAATAATATCCGGATATCTACGCTATTATACTATTCGGATAATACGAATAAAAAGTTCAGTGTGGTACTCGCCGTAGTACGAGTTACTTGAATTATTGCACTTACTCATTTATGTATATGAAGTTTACTTAAAGTTCTGAGAAACACTCAAAAATATACAGTTTATCTGATAGTTGGAAGCACCCCGAAAGAATAAAAACTAGCGCTATATAGGGTACTATTAGAACAAACCTCGAACTCCTTACGAACAAGGAGTTGTACCCTCCATCATCAGCTCAAAATCATGAGATGATGAGTACTTATCAGACGCAAATACGCAATTTAGTTTTAGAAAATATGTAAAACGCATCATGCGTCTCTATCAAATTTAAGGGTCGCCCTCGATTTTTCTGGGAACCTGATGGTGCCAATCGAACCACCTGGGACCCTTTCAAACATAAAAATAATTTCCTGTTGTTATAACTACATTTTCTCACTCTAACGTAAGTGATTTACATTTAAGAAGTCAGAACATTGTTTTGTTAATTGTTGAAGAGTGTTTGCAATGCATACCTATGTTGATTGTAGACATTCATTAGTTAATTTACATTTTAGAAGTGATTTCCGAATTTTTCGTATTATCCGGTTTTATTCGGATAGTGATCTGGAATTATCCGAATAGTAAAATGAGGCGTATAATTGAAATGCTTATATATATATATATAATCATACTTCCTCTTGGGAGTGAAACATTTCAAATTTCTATTTGATTGCAGAAGCAGAAATACTAATGCAGATAAAACAATTCTTAATTGGTACTTCCCGTTGACCTAGGATCATGAAAATTAGGAAGCAAGGTAATTGCACAAGCTCAAGACCTCAAGTATAGGTTTTTGTGGGTGAGTTTTTGAGTTTGATGAATTCATCCGGGGAAGGATTGGCACTATTTCTATCACGAAACAATAACGTTCACGTTACTGAGTACTGGTTTAAAGGCGCGGTCCAATCCCAGTTTTAAAACAATTTACGATGCTTTACATAAGGTTGAGAATTGCATATCTGATTGGGCGATGCAATGCGAAGATGTAATACGTGCTAATACCTTTTATATTTATTTCGTACAATCAAATGATTAAATTTTAATAGTAAAGAGGTTCATAGTTTACTAGTAAATTTCATTGGGATTTCGAATGTCATATATTCATTGAAATATATATGTCCGTAATTGAATGAACATGCTTTTTCCCAAGAAGCACGTAAGAAAAATTGCAAAATTTAGAGAATTTTGAGGATTTTTCTATCGAGCCAAGTTTGCTCAATCGTGTATTGGCTCCCATACTTGATAAGAACGTATATTCAATTACACTACTTTTTCTTATTCGGTTATTAGGTTTTAGCGTCGTAAAACTAAGTCGAATCATGAAATTTGGTCGTAATCTACACTCATTTCGCCTTAAGAGTATGGGTGCCGGAGAAATTACAGGCAGATAAGACTTAACAACTCAGGTCTCAGAGTTACGGGCTGAATGCAGTTCTTTACTTGTAATGAAATGTAAATGTAAATAATATAAATTTGTTATAGGCAGAGATTATCACACAGTTAATACAGTCTACTAACAACAAAAAATAATAAGGAAGATAATAAAAAAGTAAATTTGTTTTACGAATACAAACATTGCAGATGGAGCAAGATACAACAAGCGGTTTTATTTAATATTATTCGAATAGGCTTGTGAACTTGTGATTGACCTCTATGGGTACGGTACTACGGCTACGGTAAGCGTAGAAGAAACGATCCTTGCACTTGCGCTGACTCTGTTGCTTACGTCATATAGCTTCTAGGAAACTTATCTAGGGAACTCTGTCTAGGGATGAATACTTGATTCCCAGCTCGGTTTAAATAAGTAATAGCGGTTGGAGTTAACCCTCTGTGAATTAAAGCCCACACCTATACATCTTAGGAAAACTCGTGTTTTAGGTAAAACGAACTCTTTAGTTTATTTATACCCGGGGGGAAAACGTTGCTAACTGAAATGTTAATATTATTAACCATACACTTTTTTTTTTATTTACAAGGGCCTGGTACTACGTTTGGTCTATTAAGAAAGTGCTACGTGTATATAAGTTTTTAAACATACATGGTCACTAATCCAAGAATTTTAACTTTAGTAACAGGATATGTACCATGTATTGTATTGAGCTCTCGATATTTCGGCACAGTTGCATGCGCCCTGTTCACGAGTAAACTCACCTCAAACCTCAAACGAAACATCGAGAGTTTACAATAAATACAATACATGGTAAATATCCCGTTTCTAAAGCAAATTCTTGATATGCGGATATACATAGTGGGATATACAGCGTCAAACAAAAATGTGTAGGTAAGTAGTAATACTAAAACCACACACGCAGAAGCTTGCGTACAATTGGGACCTAACTACTGCGTCCCAAGAAGTAATAAACCTTCCAAGTTATAAGTAACCAAAGTTTTTCTAATATACCACAAGGATAGGCATATTATTCAAAATATCCAGAAAATCGAATTATATTTGTCTCTTTGTATGAAGAAGATGAAAATGAAATAAGCGATTTAAATTTAGATAGTTTGCCATGTTAATCAAACCATTAACCAAAATTACTCTAGCAGAATCTCTCTTACTTCCTATACTAGATTGGCTGACTAATCATATTTGGGCCTAACTCAGGAGCAGTTGAATAAACTTGAGCGTTTACAAAATTTTTGCCTTTGGTTTGCACCTATTTTGTTTGCGTAAGTATGACCATGTCAGTTAATATCGCAATATGCTCGAATGGTTACCAATTCGACGTCGCTCATGTGCTTTCGTTTCTCTACAGTATTCTCTTCATCACCACTACTCCTTCTTACCTCAATGATCGTTTTCAGTTCCTTCATCTTACACATGGGTTCCTCCCTTCGTTCCACAAACACACTGCAATTATACACCTGTCGCGTCATCCATGTGCTTATAGTAAGTCATTTACTAAACATGCTGTCCACCTATGAAATGTCTGTCAATATCAGTCCAGCAAAGTCAATTTCGTCTTTCAAAGATATGGTGAAGGAGGAATATTTATCAAATAACTACTGAATATTGTATTTTACTTTAACGGCCTTATTAATAAACTTGGCTTACACCCGGAGTAGTTAAAACATATATCTGTCAATTTTTCGCTTGCAGTAAATGTCACGCGTGGAACCAAGACAAAGCATGTTACGCCTAATTATAGGTTTACGCAACGTTTATTAATAAAGGCCTAAATGATTATTATGTATTAAAATATTGTATTTATGTTTATATTTTAGTAGTATCTTAAGTTTTACAAAAATAAATGTATATTACTTAGAAATACTGAAAAAATCACAACGTACGGGCAAAGCAAACAATGCGTCGATTGCATGAAAAAAAAATCACTGAAATCGGACAATGATAAGAAGTAGAAAATACTTTTTTACTTTTAGTGTGGAAAGTACTAGCTATGCAATCCTTTTAATTAAAGAGCTTATTTATATGTCGCTCTGTGAGACAATAACATAATCTTAATCTACATAGTTATTATAAAATCATACAATAAAACTTTTCACACATACTTAAGTCTTATCTTTGAGACCATTTTTAACTAAGTCTACTATCGTCTTCGCTTTTTCAGAGTGTGGATACAAATGGTAGGTAAAGCCAAGGTAAGCCTAAGGTGGTGGTGCGTTATGCTAGCTCAAGGTAGTGAGAGGGGGCACCTACAGGTATAAGCTTAAGATTTGCTTGGCACAGCACTGCGTTCATCACCATTCAACATTGGTTTGTGAGACGCATTTCCCCAGTGATTCCACACGATAACATATTCACTTTTCCCTTTAAACTACAGTATGCTGATGGGTTTTTGGAAGAGATCTCTCTGAACTAAAGATGCTTGGAATACTCCACTTCTGGCAAGCTGTCTCTCTGCCACCCATAAAATGTAATATTTGTAGTACCTAAGTAGAAACATTGTAAACATCCATATAAAAAGAATGGCCCCGAGTTTCTTGCCGCTTCTTCTCGGTGGGTTCTATATATTTTGGAACGCGGCGGTAGAGTCTTTAAAGTACATTATAATGAAAAGTTGACGTTCATAAGTGCGTCTTTGATGCCTAAATTGAATAAATGATTTTGACTTTGACTTTGACTTTGAAACGATAATGACCGCCCATTAGTATACACTTAGGTTAAAGAATTGTACTTTTTAATATTAAGGGATTAATGTGGTGTTTCAATAAAGTGTTTTCTATCTTCTATCTATCTACACTAGCTGGTGCCCGCGACTTCGTCAGCGCAGGATTACTACTTCGAGTAGCTTATTATCTTCTCCAAGGCCATATCTACCTTTATACCAAAATGTCATGAAATATTTACATGGTCAAACGCAATTGCTATAATAGTATTATATGAGTAAATTGAAATACTTAGTAAATCAATCAGTAAACACTAATAATAAAATACAGTACCTATGTACATACAAATATAAAATTAATCACCATTAAAATGACTGTCATTATATTTCATAACCAATCCTTTGGAAAATCATGGGGGAGGCATATGTTCAGCAGTGCACGTCCTACGGCTGAGATGATGATGGTGATATTTCATAACCCTTCACGGTCTTTTTGTTACATTTCATCACCCTTGACGGTCGCCGAGCACTTCTAGTGTATCGAGCTGTCAAAATGATAGCGTTATTTCGTCTAAGTTATCAGAAGCAGACACAAACTTTGACAGAACTGTCATCATACGATCTTGACGTAGGGATCTTGTTATTTTGTCTATGCTGTGTCTAAGAATACTACGCTTTTTCCCCTGCGTGGTGATAGATGACGATGATAATGAAAAGTATTCTACATGTTAATGCAGCGCCTCATCTACATCCATACCAAAAATCATCAAAATTGGCCCCGCCGTTTTAACGTGTAACAAACATCTATACATCCATACTCACAAACTTTCGCATTTATAATATTACCTAGTAGGAATTAATGATCTACAAGTCAAGGCAGGTTATGTTGTAGCAACGTGTAGTACCAAGATGGTCTCCTGAGGCCTTCTACCCTCGAAGCGAGTAAATCGTGTTTCCTAGCTTCAAACTACGTTCCTCCACTTTAAATTATAAGTATTATTTTAGTTATTCATAGTGTTTCTACGAAGTCTTTGAAAGATTATTCTGCAATACGTATACCAATTACGCAAATCTGAATCTTAACCAACATACAAATAAGGATAAAAGTTTCTAAAAAACTCACCGAAATAACCAGCTCATTTGAAACAACATTATCCAAAGATAAACCAAAAAAGTTAAAACTGAGCTCAACATGCCTACGGTAGGGTTCCGTCAAAAAACTAAAACCATCTGCTTGCTGCATTTTCTGATATTGAATTTCTACAGATTTGTGTCTTGGGTTAACAATACTTGGTCAGTACCATTACTTAATCTGTTTTTGATGATTCTATCTCAGAATAATGAAAAATGTAGTTATTATTTATTTATAATTATTAAACGTACTAAACATTTATATTTAAGAATAAAGTTTTGTTTATTCTTAACGTAACATAAATGTTTATATGACATGTGATTAATTTATTTCGCATTTCGCATACTTATATAAAAAATAACACATACATATTTTGTATTGTTGTTTTAAATGTTTTACAGGATGTCCCAAGAAGTAGTGATATACTGAAACTGGGAGGTAGAGGACCTAGAGGGCTATCTGAAACACCCACATGTATGTTCCACGATTTTTCGTATTTTCGGAGTTATGAATTTTTTTTAAATTTTTTACCTATCGCCGAGAACGATGCGATTTTTATTTATGGTGATGTAAATTATTGCGGTAGATGCTTGATCTTGTGTTGCTGTGTGCTAAGCTGATAGATAGGCCAATTCAGTATGGTAACATTTACTATCGTTAGATCTTTGAATGAAATAAAAAAAAAATTAAATGGCAAGAAAGATAAAATTACCCAGTATGTTCACAACCAAAGGGCCTTTAAAAAAATAAAATCACATAAAAAATACCGTTAGACTTTTAAAAACTTGCTCTATCTATCAGGTAGCTACCCTGAGAATTTCATTTTATTATTCATACGGCTTCAATCAAAAAATTGAAATCTAAATGTGGTAAGTGCAAAATTTTAATTTACATGATGATTAACCAATTAAAAGTTGTTTAATTACAATAAATTTTCAAAATGGGCCCCCCTGTTGCTCAATGCAAGTGCACCTCTTCCTTTTTGGAAGTCGGTTTGACTTCCAAAAAGGAAAAGGTTCTCAATTAGAATGTTTTTTTATGTGTGTTAACTCCAAACTTTTCGAACCGATTTTGTGACGCATTTTTTTATTTGAAAGATTATTGCGCTTCAAATGTTTTTTCTCATTCCCATTTAAGTTTGATCAAGACCTGACCAGTAGTTTTTTTTGATAATAATTTATCATCAACATCGGGTCTTCAAATTTTGAGTAAATATCTTAAATAATAGAATGAAAGTCGGTTTTAAATTTTATATAATTCATTTGACTACAGTACCCTAAAAAAAGTTACGATAATAAAAAAATATCTTCAGGAGGCGCAATGTAAAATAGAATCTAAAAAGGGCAGTATTAACGTAAACTTAGTTCACAAAGGCGGAAAAATGAACCAACAAAGAAAAGAATTGTTTAAAAACCTACCAAATCGGCATTCCAGCTGAATTCTTAAGTTTTTGGTGGAAGATACCCGTCTACAAAACCTTTTGTTTTTGATAATAACCTACTGAGAACAATTGTTTAAGGTTATAACAGACTACAGTCTGTGGTTAGCCGATTGCGACTAAGCCCAGAGGAGAGTTATATGTTTGTCCTGTATGCATTTATGTATGTAAGTATGTACGAGTATGTTCAGTAGGGTATGTATAGGGCCCGTTCCTATATATTCACTCATTACTATTCAACATCTCAACAAAAAAAAAAAAAAATGATACGTCATTACATTCGTCTTGACCTCGCAAGTGTTACTCAGTACATAATTACCCAACTACGGCGGAGCCCAAAAGGAGTTTATGAGCTTTAATGTGCAGGTATAATTATTTCCGTAATTGGGTTATTTTAACTTCTAGTTTGTTTTCTTGTTTAAATAATTACTGGATGTTGATGTCAACAGCTCCAGACTTGCACTTGAGAAGAGTAAAAGATTACGGCAAAGTCATATCGTGTAATCTTCAAAGCTTTGTTCGGACGGGCTGGGGGTTTTCATAGAGACTTAGTAACAGCTTTCGTAATTACGGGTTATTACAGAGTTGAAAATTATGGCTGTAATTTTGGACTACGCTGATTTATCAGGAAAAACGAGTTTACATAGTAATTAGACATATAAATATAGGCCTATAAGTATAGATTTTAAATCAATGTATCGGTTATATAAATATACTATTTATTGGTGCAAATAGCGGTGTTTGTCAAACCACATAAGCATGTTATGCGTTCGAACGAATAGTAGAACGTAATATTTACGAATACGTAACTGCACACGGTGTCAGTGTGTCATGAACTCTACCTACTGCGGCGTTTAGCCGGTCACTCTCTGCTTTTACCTAACAGCTGCTGGTTGACACAGATCGGTTGGGTATTGATATGCTCTGCATGGCAATTGCGTATCTCAGTAGCAAACGCACTCACACACCTAAACCAATTTTCACATTAATAATAGTCATAGTCATAGTCATAGTATTTTATTAATAACAAATAAGTTACATGTCAACAAAAAATAATCATATCTTACTAGGTAGTTGTAATAACATAAAATACTAAGTATCATAATCAGTACAATTCATTATAGACAATTACTTATAAAATTCGAAATAATAATAACACAAAAAAGTAAATTAAATTCTATTCAATAGAATTATATAATAAACAATACAGAAATAAATACAGAAATAATAATAGTACCTGGATATAAAGTAAACAATTGATTTTGTTGGACTAACCACAAACCAAACACTCATTAGCTTAGTGTTGCTTAACAACGCCATCTATTGTTAAGTAGTTTTAGTGTTGGTAAAACAGTTTAGTTGTTGGCCCTAATTGCCATAATTCTATTGCAGCAGTTTTTAATTGCCTGAAAACACGGATAAAACGACGTTTTCTAAAAAATAAACTTAGCTATCGATTTATTGCCCCCGAAACCCCCTTCATACTAAATTTCATGAAAATCATTGGAGCCTATTATGTACATATATACCAGAATTGCTCGGTGAAAGGTACATTGTCATTACTATAAGATACTCGATTTAAAACGTCAAATTTAAGCATACATTAGTCATCTCTCGTTGACAGGTTTGCAATATGACGCTGTGTATGTACATACTGCGAAGCAAACTAATGTATTTTTCATTTAACCAAAGTAACTTGAATGTATGTTGATTGATTTAGCCGCTGAGTTTTCGTAATTCCGTAGATTGCCTGCCAGCTTTCGTCATTGAACTCTAAAAGGCCCTCGATCGGCATTTAGACGAAGTCTATGTTACAAAATATTATTACTGCTTACATTATACCGTATGCAATTTAGGATCTGCAGTACAATTACGTATCTTAGTTGCAATGCTGATTGAAATCTTGAAAAATGGCGGCTTTATGTCAGTTTTGACAGAAATGTTAATAGAGCAAGATCCCAGGGCCCCCAGACGTTACTTATTTTATCAGAAATTAAACGTATAGAATAACGTAGTGTATAGTAGTATGCATACACTCATAGTATGCATACTATGAGTGTATGCATACTTGCTAGCTTGGGCCGACGGCCAGTTTTCAGGTACCAGGTGCTAAAGGTAGTTAAAAATAGAGACTAAAAATAAAAATAATAATAAAAGTAAAAATAGAGATAGTAGACGTAAATGTTACTTACATTTCCTAAGGTCTCAGTACTGATATGTACTTAAATTTAAAAAATATTATTAAAAATTAATAATTAATACTGCCAGACTCATTTCGGCGGAGCTATTGCTTATCAGACGCATTAAAGCTTTCAAACAATAATGTAACCCTACTTACAATCTCAGTCTTGATTTTTATTTAGGATACTCAGGGAGCTAATTTAATAATTTTTGTGCATACACTGCATGCACTATACGTTGTTCTATACATTTTACTTCTGAGAAAATAAGTGACGTCGGGGGCCCTGGGATCTTGGACTATAATAAGTTGCTGACTGAACGTGACAATACTGACTTAGTATCTACATTAAGTAAAAAAAGAGTAAGAAATAAAACTATATACATTTTTTGTAGATAATTTTATGATTTATGGGGTACTTTTATGATAAAATTTACCGTTTTGCTAAATTGCTAAATATCGCGAAAAAACTCCATCTCGAGTAAATTCTATTGACGATTCCACGAGTTTTTCCATACACGGGAATGATGGGGAACTTAGAAATTTTATTAATAATTATGTTTTGAACAATTTTACTGATTTCCAGCTTGTGATTTTATGCACCTTCGAATGTCTAGTCTAGATTGGCCGGACTATGAAGCCTAAATTTAAAACAACTACTAATTGCAATTGTGATACGTTAATGCCCTGCTTTATTACGTACTTTTACGCATAATTACGTTATTGTTTTTTGGGCACAGTACCTAACTTTTGGACAAGTTTAAGAGCAAAAAGTGTGTTAACGTGTTAAGCTTTAACAATACCTAATTATGTTATCTCATGTTTTTATATAATGAAGTTTGTGATTTGTGCACTATAAACATTTCTTACTTTGAAATGAATAAAATTGAAAAGTATTAAATTGCGTATAATTTTATATTATTTAATCCCGACGTTCCGAACACTTTTCAATGAACATGGTCACGGATAGACCGTTCTGATTATACACGTAATTTGTATAATAACCAAAAAAAAAATGGGCGGTACAAAAGTGTTAATACATTGTAGATATGTAGTCAAAATTTTTTATTACTTCACAGTGAAATAATTATTAATTGTTAAAGTTTTCGAAAATTCCATCTAAAAGTATGGACACCATCTTAACAAAAATACTACATGTCTATGTACAACTTATTAATGAAAACATGATTCGCGTCAGTAAAAAAATATCTCTCTTACTCTTTCTTACACCCCCCACCCGAGCGTTCGGTGTGAAAGAGATTGTCGCCTTTCGGCTTTCGTTCGTTCGTTTTCGGAAGAAACAAAGGCCGCGCGGTGGCAGGGCGGAGCGTGCGGGGTTGGTCCGGTGGCCAGGTCTTGCGAGAATGCCCGAGCGCACAGAATGAATAACGAGCTAGGACGCGAGTTTGCCGAATGTTATGATTATGAATGATACATTTCTATGTAGGGGTGTTAAGTTTCATGCATAAACCGCGCGCATGTAGTATATCTTAATTAATAGTGGAAATGCCTATAGAATAAAATTTGTAGGTGTGAATCAATCTAGACGTTTGACCAAATATTGATGATTATGTGGGATTTTTTTAAAGTAGTTTTAAATATTCTTCCCATGTATGTATTAAGTACCAGCAGCATATAGTGCTGTTTTTTTTTTGGTAATTATACAAATTACGTGTATAATAGGTGTTACTTGTAGAAAAATAATTTCCGTAACTTTGTACTTAACAAACAACTGTCATCCAGTCTACCCGTGACCATTTTTACTGAGAAATGTTCGAAACGTCGGATTAAAATACGTAATATAACATTATACGAATCTCTGGATGGAATGGTCCGAGGTACCAACTTTTACCTTTATAGTAAATAATCACACTAATAATAGGGGTTTTATATATAACATTGCGAAGCTATCAAACTAGCCACTTAGAACTAAAGTTCAACCTTCATACTGGTGTCGATTCTGTAAACATTATCTTAACTAAAAATCTCTATATTATGGCAGTACTTATTTTGTTTAAGCTAAAATCCAAATTAGGATAACACTTTCGAATGACACTAAAATTAGACATTTCTCTTCAATTGTGGGCATATTTTAGACAGTTTAGTCGTCACGTAACTTGGTTATCGCTAAACTAACTTAAAATAACCTTAAATTTAATAGAATAACCCTATATTTTGAAGTGTCATTCTAAGTGTTAAATGATTTTCGACTATATTTTTAATATTTTTAGTTCGGTAGTTCAGTTTTTTTGAACAAGTGAATCGCTACCAGTGTCCGATTAGAGAGAGAAACTTTTTTCACACGAAAACTTTTAACATTAGAATTTAAAAAAAGGATGCATTTGATTGTTTGACTTTCAATTGTTCTGACGTTCAGATTTAAACTGTGGTTCTTAATGTGAAAATAGAAACAACGAAAATCTGAGTAATTTTCGAATACGAGTTCCGACGTGGGACCGCAGCAGAAACTGTCTGTATTGTCAAAGCTGTGTTTGGCGAGGATACGGCTAACGAATGCACCGTGCGTTTTTGGTTTAACCGCTTTCGTAGTGGAAATTTCGAGTTATAGTATGAACTACGAGACACTAGGCAAATAACGGTTGTTTGAAAGAGTTTAATGGAAGCCGATTCGTATCAAACTACCAAGGAATTAGCAACATGGTTTGACGTTATAGCTTACCCACAATATTGACCCGTTTAAACCGAATCAGTAAAATTAAACAAAATGGGTACCTCATGATTTAACTGATTTGCTGATAGGAGCGCGCGTTGAACCTTGTTAACCCGATACTGAAATGAAAGGGTTTTGGGCCGAATTGTGATGTGTGATGAAAAGAGGATTCTTTACGATAGGTAATCGCAAACGAACAACGAAATGGTTTACCCCAAATCGAACGCCACAGAAATGCCCTGGCTTACCCATAGAAGGGTGTAATGGTTTTTCATGGTGTAAATGACTATAGCTTCCTCAGATCCGGTCAGGCACCAACAGCAGATGTGTACTGAGCAGAACTCTGAACAATGATAACGAAACTTGCAATAAAACTGCCCTGACAAATCGGTCGAGTAAACGTACGAGTCAACTTATTAAAAAAGAAGAAAACAAGATACTTATAAGTAATTATTTTTAAGAACCAGGTGCCTCACTTTAACTAAAAGGACGAGAAACATCTTTCAACGTTATCAAACAAGAACTAAGACGAGCATCGAAGGCGACCGCACAGAAGATTTGGGGTGAACTAACTTCAAATCTGATAACTTAATCATTGACTTATAATACCTATTAGATACACGATGCGCGAGCATAGGTAATATTTCTGTACTCAAACGATCGTGTGTTTCGAAAATCAACCTCATCATATAAGCACAAAATGCTATCTCTGAATTAGTACCTAATGTTGTATAAAGGTGCCTAAGTCTACATAATGAGCCCGTTGAAATCTTTTGTTCGATTACAGCGTCCACAGTACTTATTATAGAAACTCATTTCCTTTTTTATATTTTAATAATGTTCTCAAGTCGCTCGAAAACGTCCCCCCAAAGCGCTTGGAGAATTTCATAACAGAATATTGGGTTACAAATCTGCGATATTGCCGAGATTTGCTTCTGCTGTAGTAGGCAATAAGACATCCTTATAAATAATATTTAAGATTTGTCTGACTGACTTTCTTTTTTATATCAGTACGCTACTTCTATACTGCCTATAGTATAGCTAGTGGATTTTTCCACCGTTAATAGTAGTAGCTGTAGTAATGTAATTAGCTTGTAGTGGTAATTGGTGTTTAATAGTAGTTACAAGTTGTATGCATATTCACGACCTTTAAACAACCGTACTTAAACCAGAAGGCGCTAATATAGAAAAAATACGGTAATTGTATGGAGATATCTGTCCTAAATCTGTAAGCTTTCTGGTTAAAGCAACATAAACTAGTAGTTCTGCGAACAGTAGACCTCGCGAGCATATAGTCTTATCAGCGGCTTATAGCAATTTTTCTCAGACAGTCAAAACCTATTATCTCGAAATTAGTTGACCAATTATGCTCATTTTTGTATTGAAATTGTCGTGAGTTTGACACATATTAAACTATTACTGGCAAAACACTCACGTTAGGGATCGAATACGTCGACCCGGGTTTCAAGCATGTCCGATGCTCATCTTCAGGGCGAGGGCGCAGCGGCGTAATAGAATTATGCTCATATTCGAAATTCATCTTTAAAGTCAGAGGTACCTAATGTTATACCAAATTTTATCAAAGTCCGTCGGTAAATAGCGGCGCAGCAAAGTTCCCCCCTTTTTAGGAAAAGTACCCAGTTGACCTACTTCATGAAAAGTGTTTAGTTTAATGTAATTAGTTTACGGTACAAGCACAAGACCTGGTAATACAGATAAAACTCTGCCTAGAACAGATGCATTTCGTCACGAGTGAAGAGTGAGAAGTGAGAAACTGCACTGCGCTCATAACCATGAGACATAAGGTTCTTAAGTCTCATGTGTCTGTTACTTCGCCGGCACCCATACTCTTCTAACCAGAATGCAGTATTGCGCACACTACTGCTTCACGGTAGAAATAGGTGGCTTATTCCAGAAATCCCCTTAGCTTATCCCCTGCAAAGGGGTATGATGGCCATACTTCCCCAGGTGAACTCATTCACAAAGAGTTCTGTAGGTCTACCATGAGTTTACAAAATTAACATCAATCGATGCTCGCTATCGACTGCCGCAACAAAATGTATGAAAAAAGAACAGTGCCACCTTGCGGTCAAGTGTAGAACTAAAATTGACAGCGAGTACGCAAATCACAAACTTAATAGGTAGGTGAGATCGAGAATCGACTATAGATGACATTTATGTTGCCAACTCATGGTGGAGCTACTAATACTACAGCAGTCTGCTAAAATACAATACATGGCAGTGATAGATGTTTTACTCTTTTCTACCGACTTCCAAAAAGGAGGAGGTACTCAATTCGACTGTATTTTTTTATGTGTTTTACCTCATACCTTTCGACTGGAAGAAACGATTCTTAAAATTATTTTTTGTTTGAAAGCTAGTGCTTCCTGTGTTCCAGTTCCAGTTCCATTTAAATTTTATCAAATTCGGTCTAATAGTTTTTGAGATACACTCCAATTACTGAATAGAATGGAAGTCGGTATAAAATGTTTCTAATTGTACTTGTTATTATTATTGGAAGTAATTTTTAGTTCCGAAATCTGAAGTAAACCAGAGTGCAAAGCTATGTATTCGGAGAATAAAACCTAGCAAATAATAGCTGAAGATATTAGCTGATGCTAAATCAAGCAGTATTACATTATGGTAATACGAAAAGCGAGATATGCAATTACCATAATGGTGCTGCTGCGAAAACTTTAAGTGGCTTTGGTATCCAGAAGTGTATAGCGGTATTGGTTTTTCATCAGAGGTATTCTGGCTTTGACCACTATCTAAATAAATAAAATAAAAAATAAAAATTGCCTACTAAAAGTTACGAGTAGCATTGGTTAATCTTATTGAAATCAGAAAATGTGTGATGTTTAACAAGGCAAAATGGCTAAGTATACTCAGCATTGTGTAGCGTTTACATTCACCAAGTAAACGTATGCTGCGCTGTTTTTCAATATATCCCTACTCGGACAGATGTTTACTCAAACTCAAACTCAAACTCAAATGATTTATTGCTTATGTGCCAAGTTAACATACAATGCAGGTGTTGTTGCATAAGGTTTACAGTAAGTACATGTCACATGTTACCCCCTGGGGGTGTTGCAATTGTGCAGAGAGGACCAGTCTATTTTAATGTATTATCATTGAAAAATTCGTCAATATTATAATAACACTTCTGCAAAAGTAATTTTTTAAGTGTGAATTTGAAAACGTTCGTTTTATTTTCGTCTTTTATTTTGTTAGGTAGTGTATTATAAATTTTAACTGCCATTGCCTTGGTACCGGAACTGTGTATTTTCAGTCTAGAAGTAGGTATTAAAAGTGTATGTTTCCGTGTTGGTCTAAGGGGATAATTTCTCGTCTGTTCACATGCTTTTAAAAAGTATTGAGGATATTTTCGAATAAACATGCACATTTCCAAGATGTAGATGGAGGTGAGGGTCAGCATTTGATATTTGATAAAATATGGTTTATGGAAATGATGTATTGTTAAATCTGGAAATTCTATGTTTGCAAGTATTCGTAGGCATTTCTTTTGTGCGATGAAAAGGTTATCTACGTTTACACTATTTCCCCATAGTATGATGCCATATCTTAACCATGAGTATGCATATGCGTAATAAGTGGTCATAGCGGCATCAAGTCCAGCTGCTCGCCGCAGTTCCCTTAGTCCATACATAAAACTTGATAATTTTAATTGAATTTTTTTAACATGTATTTTCCAATTTACATGCGAGTCTAGTTCTAAACCTAGCAATAAAGCAGTGTTCACACATTCAATTTTTGTATTATTATAACAAAAGTTTATGTCAATAGGCGGTTTTTGGTAGGGGTGAAATTGCATTAATTTTGTTTTTGATATATTGAGGGCAAGGTTATGTTCATTCATCCATTTAATTATGTTATTGAAAATGTCAGTGAGGTTCTTATTTAAATTAGAATTATTATTACAAGATGTCAATATAGAAATGTCATCCGCGAAGAGTACACTGGATTCGTCAATACATTTAGGAAGGTCATTTACATAGATTAAAAATAGGATACACCCAAGGACACTACCTTGGGGGATTGAGTGATTTAGTAGGGTGGGGGTTGATCGGATTGTATTTAAACTTCCAGAATCATAATCTACGTTTTCTAATTCTACATAATATTTGCGATTTTGTAGGTATGAGGTGAACCATTTATGTGTTATGCCACGTATGCCAATGTCAAAAAGTTTATCTAATAGTATATTATGTCGAACTTTATCGTATGCCTTACTCATGTCTAATAGGATACCTATAGCATGTTTCCTACTGTCAAGTATGTTTAAAATTTTATCAACGTATGTATATACCGCCAAAGTAGTTGATCGATTTTTCCTAAAGCCGTTTTGTGATTCATTAAATATATGAAATTTCTCACAGAAGGAATTTAATCGCTTTTGCATAACTTTTTCATACACTTTTGACGATGTAGGCAATAGGGCTATTGGTCTGTAGTTGCTGGGGTCAAGCTTCGACGATTTTTTGTAGACTGGTTTTATTAGGGCTATTTTTAGCTGGTCAGGGAAGAAGCCTTCGATGAAGGATTGATTTATTAGTAAGTAGTACGGTAGCGTCAATTGGTCTGCGCAGTTTTTTATTAATATTGGAGGTATTTCGTCCACTCCGTAACTATATTTGCTTTTTAGATTTTTAAGTATGTTGTTTATTTCGCGCGGTTCAGCTGGGCGAAGGAACATGGAGTTATCTAAGCGCGTACGCGCGGGACGGTAGCGCGGATCTCCCCCTGCGTCTGCGCTGCCCGTTTCACCTATTGATGCGAAAAACTTGTTAAATTCATTTGCCACCTGGCGTGGGTCCGACACTATTTGTTTATTTATTTTTAGTTGAATGTTAATTTTATGGTTTAGTGTGGTTTTATTAGTCCGTTCTTTTATTATTCTCCACATTGTTTTAGTTTTGTTATCTGACTTTTTTATTTCGTGCATGTATTGATTTCTTTTAGATCGGTTGATGGATTTTTTTAATAATTTTACGTAGGATTTATAATACTTTATTAGACATGGGTGTTTATAGTGAGTAACTAACGATCTGACAAGTCGCTTATTTTTACAGGATTTTTTTATTCCCTTAGTTAGCCATGTGTATTTTTTATTCAATTTTATTCTTATGATTTTTTTTGGGATACATTTATTTAATATTTTTGTCAAAGTGTCATGAAATATATTGTAATTGGCGTTCACTGAATTTGTCATATTCAAAAGTTCAGTCCAGTTAATATTTATTAATGCATTTTTAAAGCTTACAATATTTTTGTTACTAAATTGTCGTTTTTCAATTTTCCAGTCTAAATTCCTTGTGTTATGTAGTGCGTTTTTTATTTTTACTATTAGTCCTAAGTGGTCAGAAAATTCAAAATTTTTTACTGAGACGTCTATTTTCTTTTTATCACAATTCGCAAATAAAAGATCTATGCACTTTGCTGTAGTGCTTGTATAGCGAGTTGGTATATTAACATATTGAAGGAAATTATTATTTGAGAACAAGTCCAGCAATCTAGTCGATTTCGCGGTATTTATTAAAGTATTGTGGTTAAAATCACCACTAATTATTATATTCAATGACTTATATTTATTTTTTATTAATTTAAATAATTTATTAAATTGTTCATAAAATAGATCGATCCTTCTGCTATTCCAATATACTATAATTAATAAGGTGTTAATTTTATGTATTATTACAGCGCAGAATTCTATACAGTATTCAATTGATAATTCGGTTATTTCTGTTATCTCGGTAGATTCAAAGTCGTTACGTAGCAATACTAGGGTGCCACCTCCAGTGCGTTTTTTCCTATTGTATGCAGCGGCGACCTTATAACCTGAGCAGTTGATTAGTTGCATCTTGGCTTCCGTCAGCCACGTTTCGGTCGCACATAGTGCGTGTACAGTGGAAATGTTCTTATCTAAAAATACTTTTACAGTGTTTCTTTTACCAAATAAGCTTTGAAAATTTTGTACAATAATGTGGAAGTCTTTTAGCTTAGTGTCGAAAGGAATGACGAGGTGGTGAATTCTCTGGATGTGATTGTACGCCGACAGAGACTGACAAGACCGGGTCGTTTCTGGAACAATGGGATGTGTCTAGTTCGTGTTGTGATTGTGTCGGAGCCGATGATTGGTTTCGCAGGTAGGTACTCGTACTACTCGTACGTACTATGCCGTCAATTACAACATTGTTATTTTTTATAACTGCGTGGTGGCCATCAAGTCGTGCACTTCTTACTTGTTTTTGTAGACTTATCCTTTGTTGTAGGGCTTTTCCTTCTAGGTATTCAGATATTGATAATCCTGAACCTTTGAAAAACCGACTGTTTTGAAGAAGGTATCTCGTCATTTTTTTACTCAAAAGTTCAATAACTATAGGTCTGCGCTCTAAATTTTTTCGACCGATCCTAGTCAGTTCCTCAATATAGCCTGTTAGGTCCATATTTAGAACATCCTGGAAGATGTATAATATTTGTTGATGGAGCTGCATCTCCGTTTCATGATGAGGTTCGCACAGGCCATGAAGCACCAGTTTCCTGGAGTTATCTGTACTTAGTGAGCGCGTGGGTTCTTTCATCATAGATTTAAGTAGGTTAACTTCTTCTTTGAGTTGTTTATTTTCCATACCTAAATTTTCAATTTTTTTATTTAAGTTCGTGATTTCGGTTTTTATAATAGATTGATCCAGTGTCATAGTAGACGTCTTTCGTGATAATTCTTCTCGTAGTTTATCAGTCGCTATTTCGATTTTTGTATCAATTGTGTTTTTAATCTCGTTTAATATTGTTCTTCTGTTCTCTTCTAGTTTTATATCAAGGAGTTGGGAGATTTGGTCTAACATAGAAGAGTTGTCAGTGGTCGTTTGTGTTCGAGTCAGCTTTGGAGTTGTTATGTACGAGTCGTTTGTTATTGTAGATGTCGATTTATCTAGCTTGTTACGGTCGTCTATTACGGAGTCATCCAATGACATAACTGTATCATTTAACGGTTGGTAATATGATCTAGCGGGGCTCTCATCATTTCTATCTCGCCTGTTGGTTACGTTTTGGCATAAATGGCATCGCCATGATTTCTTTAGTTCAAACGCATTATTTAGATAGTATGCCGATGTTATATTTAGACATGCGTAGTGATATTTCGTTGCACAGGTGGTACATTTCAAAATTTCTGTTTCATATAATATCAACATATTACACGCTGAGCAGTTCATCTTGGTGTTTATTATATTCAATTATCCAGATCTATTTTTATCACTTCACTACTATATACCTTGCACTGACTGACCTTTATAAATCCGGTTTATAGTTTTATCTTCAGGATTTCTGGATTAGTTCCATTCATATAGGTACGTGGGTCCGTTACAACACTATTTTTAAATTTTCCGCTTCAGATCAAAAAACTTCCAGATATCTCAATATTCGCCAGTTGGCTTAGACACTTCTTTATCGGTTTTAACTATATTCTAAGTAAATTAAAACGTAAAAACTTTTTTCGGAATAAAATATTACGGACTGATGTTTACGTGAGCTCAGCTGCGCCCTCTCTCCCATACGCCCATTATGTATGTAAACACCACTGCTGGGACTAGATCCTTCTTCTCAGAGAGAGGAGTTGGGCCATAATCCACCAGGCGGGCTCAATGCGGCTTGGCGGATAGGCTAGTGGCCAACCCGCATGTCGAAGTTTTCAGGCCGCTCGAAGGACTTCGACATAGCCTAAAACGACTGTTGTCCTAAGACGAACAACCAGGACTGATGGCTTAACCTATGCGATCACCCATCCAACTCCTGACCGCAGCAAGCGTTGCTTAACTTGTTGATCGGTTAAAATCACCAAGTCAAGCTCTGCTGCGAGCGCTTCCCTTATGATAGACGGATATATGCTGAGATACAAGTAAAGAAAATGAAGGGGATTACTTATGCGGACATAGTAAACCTCGCGAGGTCTTCTCGTCAAAAACACCTCAGTGCCTCAAGACAAGAGTCTTCGACCAATGTGATTACTTATGACACTGAAACGTGGTCTCTTATTATGGGCCTCATAACATAGCAAGATGGCTATAACATACATAGAAAGTGAAAATAACGTAGTCTGATCTGCTAAGTCTCTAGCATTATAGTTAGGATATTATATTTTATTTGTTTGATAAAAATAAAGGTAATGTTTATTTACCGACGGCTCTCTTAGCTCAGTTGATAGTTACTTGCCTTCGTAATGCCATGTCATGCATATCATGACTTCCGCGACACGGAACTGAACTTTATTTAACATTAAACATACAACAAAATTTAAACAACAACACACACACACACTAACACACACACTCACACACACGCACACACACACACACACACACACAAACACACACACATTATCCCCGTGGTACCATTATTTTTATTCTGTGTATGTACCCAGCTGTTGGGGTTGGTAAAATAATAGTATAGCAAGGCATATAATGCTCCGAGAGAGAAATGTGGATTGTTGTTATGAAGAAGGAGTGTGTACTATTATTTTTCCGATTTATACTTTACAAATTATTTTTATGTATACTTTTCTAAGAAAACTAGAAAAGATAAGTTAGAAACACACTACTACTCCAAGCGAGGTGTACGGTTAAAAAATTAAAACACTCGAACTTTGTTAAACATTTGATCAGAGAATCTTATTTTAATATGAAACGTTTTTTTTACTATATATATATATGTCCTGTCAAATGACGGAGACTACAAGAATTACGGCTGATGGCACCACGCTTGCCACAGCTGACGAGCTCTGCGCAGTGTAACGAAAAACTTTAGTTCTGTGGGCCTAGCACGAATAACTGCGTAAGGTTAACTTAACGTGTCGTTGACGTGAAACAGTACAAACTGTTACATTTATTTAGGACAACTGTGACACAGATAACTAATAGTTTGTAAGCCGATGGGTGACATGTTGACGCTTTCGATACGAATACTTTTTCGCAAATTGTTTGTTCTACTGCCTCTGAACTCTGGGTGGTAATGCACAGCGTTCGTCTCCTCGATACATATGTTTTTAAGTTAAATTAATGCAGTAAATTCACCAGCTGCAATGCCCTTCAAATAGTGATTAATAATAATCATATGGGACAACATCCACTCAAGGTCTTCAGATCCCAAACGAGGTAGAGCCTGTACTATGGTAACCTGATGACTGGAATACAATTTATATATTCACAAGCAGACTCAAGACAAACAGACATGTTCATGGATACAGATGTTTGACCTGCCCGGGTTTTAAACCCGGGACCAGCGGCTCAGAAGGTTTGCTACCTACTACGCCAGCGGGCCAGTCTAGCTGCAACGCTACACTAATGTTTCGCGGCAGGCATCCAGCACTGCGTTGGATCCAAGACGGCCGCTTGCACAAGAAGTAAGAACTTGGCTTCGACTTTATAACTATAAAATCTTCGATGATGTTAAAAATTTGGCAATTCTTCGTCGCGCCAACGTAAAATGTCGAAACAGATCTGGTCCGTGCTAATAAAAAATGAGTTCTTTGACTTATTGCTAAAGTTATAGAAACGGAAACTTCGTCTAGATTGTGTCCTAACTTATTACCTAAGTTAGGTTTAGTCTAGACCGATTTACACGATTGTTATGAAAAAGGAGTAACTAATTGATTAGTTATAAACGATTTAAATTCAACTCTTTATAATAATACTAGCTGCAACCCTGCACTAGGTTTCCCCTACATGGTGATGATGATGATGATGATGATGAAAGTATATCAATTTGGTTATATAAATAAATAGAATAAATCGTATGTCCTACAATTCTTGTAAAATTTCGTTACCATCCGTCCCGTTGTTTAGGCGTGAAAGCGTAACAAACAAACAAAGTCACTTTCCCATTTACATTTATTATTATAGTTAGGATATTATATTTTATTTATTTGATTAAAAATAAAGGTAATGTTTATTTACCGACGGTTCTCTTAGCTCAGTTGATAGTTACTTGCATTCGTAATGCCATGTCATGCATATCATGACTTCCGCGACACGGAACTGAACTTTATTAAACATTAAGACATGCAACAAAATGTAAACAACAACACACACACTAACACACACACTCACACACACAAGCACACACACACTCACACACACACACACACACACACACACACACACACACACACACACACACACACACACACACACACACACACACACACACACAATTATTTTTATTCTGTGTATGTACCCAACTGTTGGGGTTGGTAAAATAATAGTTACTAATTTTATTAGTTTTGTTTGCGCTCTCAAGGTAACCCTAGACTTAGATATCATTTCATATCTGACTTTAAAGCAAGCTGTTCCTGTCATATTTTTATTATATTTATGATCCGCTTTATTTTATTTATTCTAGTTGTTTCTAGGCAAACATCTGCTCGAGTAGGGATATGCTGAAAAACAGCGCAGCGCGCGTCTGATGGACGCAAGCGCCGCTTATGCTGAGTATAAACATTCGCCTGCACCCTTAGCACGCGACGGAGAGTAATAGTCTTTTCACCATTATTATCCACCTGTCAGGGGAAATAATTGTCTTCTCCCCCTTACAGAGCACGGCAACCGGGGAAAGAGATAAAATGTTTCCTTTTGACGTTTCTTGTAGACAGTATGTCCCGCTACTCCCGCTATAGAGCACGGACTCGTCGAAACGTGGATATAATTCTCTCCGATTGACATAACACGGAGAAAGGTTATCACCTTCTTTGAAGGTAGTGGATAAAAGTTTCTTTTCATCCAAAAATGTCACGCGCACCATCTCCAGCACCTCGGGGAAACAATGGAATGAAAATGACACCGGAGATATATCCGAAATGTCACAACCCCTTCTATTACCCAGATAATTAATTCAAGCACATATTTCTTGTCAATAAAGAAATGGCGTTGTAATGCATTGCGCCTCGAAATCATACGAATGGTTTGCCGGTGCATATCAAGGTTACTATTGTATTACTTTCATATCTACATTCTGTGAAATACCTAAGTTAAATCATTCTTATTTATTTTTAATCTACAATAGCTCCCCACTTCCATACGCTTATTGAGTCTTAGTAAACGAAATAGGATACTACGTATGGATAGCACACGGTACTAGGAGACTTTTGTTACATTTGCTTTAAATGGCACCTACGAAGTACAAACCATAGGAAACGCTACTCCCGCCGTCTATCCACGTGGATAAACTATCCTCTGGCGTTGCCGTGCTCGCAAAGGATATAAAAATTACATGGTGGAATAGATTTCAGATTTCTTACCTCTCCACGGGGAGAAATAGTCCACTGGCCGAGCTAGCCGTGCTGCTATTATACCTACAATTTTTATCGTGTTTAGTTTTTAATAATTGTGTATTAATAAGGCAATATTTTTTATGTATTGACATAATAAAATAGTTTTAAGATAATACGGCTGTAGTTGAATTTAATCATACACTTTTTTTACCAATAATGAAACCGAGTTCAACACCAAAAAGACAAGTGTGAAATAACTTGTTGAAGTCGGTACCATGATACGAGAAGTTCAAAAGAACCTATCCGTTCTTAGAAGTCGTTACCATGCGCATAATATCACAATATTGTGCGCATGGTAACAACTTCGACAAGTTATTTCACACTTTTTGGTGTTGAAGTCAGTACTTTTTTTTGTATTAAATATGTTTCACCATTTTTAGTGATCCTTGCTACTTACGGGTTCGATTGTCATTCACCGTCAATGATGATAGATGGGAGTAACACTTTTGCTGCTGCTTGACCGAATTTGATGAAATTTAAATGGGAGTACATCGGGACGGAAGTATACAAAAAACAAACAAACTAAAAAATATTTTGACAATCGGTCTTCAAATGGGGGAGAAATCGGTGAACATACACAAACAAAAATACATACAATCGAACACATAATCTCCTTCTTTGTTGAAGTTGGTTAAAAATCACACACTCTTACCTTCGAATTAGAGTTCATTGTGCCGCACTAGGCATGGATACACATTACATCACAAATATCCAAGATTCGAATACTTACAAACATTTCAGCTCATCACACGAATAAATGCCCTGGTTAGAGATCGAACCTCGAACCTGGGACTATTTGCTTTGAATGCTTCACTACGAACTACGTTATTGAATGGGGTCGCCTCTTTTAAAAAGCATTGGCATAATCATTAAATGCAAATCTAAATATTCTGCTTTAGCGAGATATAAGTATTTACTTTTTTCGAAAGAAAACATATTGACTAAAATAGCTTAGTCATTAAAAAAGGACGCCCCTAAAATATTTATAAAATAATTACTTAAAAATTAGTTTTTGTAAATGACTACCTATTTATATATTTTTTATATTTATCTATGTGTATGTGTTATATAGATTTTTGTATATTTTTCAAACACAAAATGAGAGTGGTACGTATATACGTATGTACTATTTCTAGACATTTATTGCATGTAAGTAGTTATTATTATTTTATATTATATTTCATTTAAATATATTAATTCTATTTAATAATATATTTTTCTATGCATCCTATTATTATTATCCCATTCCTAAAATACTAATAATTAGTTTGGCACTTTTACAGTTTAATAAACTTTTTTTTTTACTTTAGTAGGATATAGGATTTAAACTTTTTCGCTCACCTTTAAATCCAGGCACAAACAATCCATACAAAAACTGAACCGTTCGAAATTCAAATTTTAAATCGATGATCGATCGTGCGCGTGCGTTACACACGCCTTCCCGCAACTGACTTGCCCTACCACACACTTCCTTCTCTCACCTCGCAATACTAACTGCTACTGCTTCTGTGGTTATAGATTCTTACTATCACTGAAACTGTGACTAGACTGTAGTAGTTACTATAGAGCTTTCTGTGGCATATAGGTGTTGTAAATTATACGAAATAACTGTTGCATAATCTGTGAGTCACAAGTCTAAGATACTTCGTGAGTTCGCATAATCTGATAATGATACAATAATAAACAAATGTATCATTTAGAATGTACACTATAATCACATAGGTAGCTTTCTACAGCCTATTTCTAATTCCTGTATATGTAGAAAAAATATGCAGTAGTAGGTAATTAAGGTGAGGTAAAGACATAAGTGAAGGTTAGTATTTCTTATGGGAATGATACCCACGTAATAAAACTCGAATTAGTAAGCAGGTACACGTTCAGTGAGTCTAGAATAATCTAGACATATTGTATTTAGGGTGACCAACCTTGTATGCTAAAGTGATATATGACTTAAGGAAAAATTAGGACAACATGATAATATTCTTAGATTTGTTTATTATCCTTAGAAAAAACTTAAAATGTGTTGCTCTTGTTTTATTACATAAAAAAATATGAAGCGCAAAATCACTTTGTACCCATTTTACTACATTAGTAGGTACTTACATTAATCATAAACTAATAATAAAAAAAACTCGTAACAAAGTAAATAATCTCAGTAATTAGTTAAACAAATATCTCCATTATCAGTCAAAAAGGTCGAAAAGATGTTAGTTTTTATTTTTTAAACTTATATTTTTCTTGCGACTACAGCGTTCAGAGCTTGTTCGTTCTGTATGATAAACTTAACGTTCTTACTTGCTTAAATTTAAATAACGTCATTTGAGTACGGCGAAGACCTATTTTGCTTTTCGCACTTCTTACTAAGTAACGTCATATAAAGTTAAGCAGCGTTTATAAGTTAGGCCCTAAAAGTTTGTGCATGTCATATTAAACTTTGCTGTAATCTACAGTTCTGCCTTTACTCGTCCTATATTCAAATTTCTGGTAAATCATTGGATGGAGAAGTCGAAAAAAATCTTTTCTGAGTTTTGGATGTCCAACCTGGTTTTGAGCAAAAACTGCAGCCGTTTGCCTCCGCTATACTTATGTGCTGTGTCAGTGAACTATGGGACCACGTATTGTTCTTATTTAAATATAGAACACGGTCCAAGTGATGGGTTGAAAACGGGACGTCCTGTAAAATACAGGACAGTTGGTCAGCCTACTTGTAACACGTTTTGGGAATATGTATTTGACTTGGTGACTTACTGGATCTGCTGACGATTTAGAGTTTCCATTTAACGATATGATTTATACGAATCTTCGATAGAAATTAACTTGTGCGTCGTGCAGCATGAAGTACTTACTGTGTTGCGGTAGCAGATTATTAGGTGAGATGATAATAGCCTTCGCCTAAACAATGCAAATTAATAAGCTTTTTGTATCATCATTGTGCTTATTTGTTGCTGAATAAATTGAATTGAATTGAAAATCAAACAAGTACAATTTAAAAAAATTTAAAACCTTTTATTCAGTTCTATTCAGTCACTGGAGTGTAACTAAAAAACTATTGGACCGAATTTGATGAAATTATTCCATTCCTATTGTGGTCTTATATATATAAGACCACAACCAGCTTTCAAACAAATAAGATTTTGAGAATCGGTTCACTCAGTCAAAAATTACGAGGTAACAAACATAAAAAAATACAGTCGAATTGAGTACCTCCTCCTTTTGGAAAAAGGTAAATTTTCGGTAGAATAAAGGAAAATTTGCTTGCATGTCGCTGCTTGGAGGCTAAATATTAGGCACCACTATTTACCCACTCTATTCACCACACGACTACCTACGTCAACATTTATTCACTCTTTTGTAAAATGCAAGTAAAGTTACTAGCAATCCCGTATTTTTTTATTAATAATTATTGAAAACCACGTTAGTTTTTATAACAAAATTACTAGCAATTATTAGATAGTAGATAGCTTCTATGTTACAAATCCCACACCATAAAAATAATACCGAAGCGACACGCTTCGGCGCACAAACTATAAGTTATCTGTGTCACAGTTGCCTTAGATAAATGAGTTTGCACTGTTTGATGTGAACGACACGTTACGTTCGCAGTTATTCGTGGTAGACTCACTGAACATCCTGACTTTAAGCACTAACGGTGTATTGTAATTGGCAGCGCCAATCTAGGTCTAATGTGATACCACCTTCAACCATCATTATAACCACGGTTCTAGGAATCCTAGGAGAGATCCTTCGCAGATCCGTGGTTATAACTGACCATCAATTTCATATTTCAGTAGCTGGTGCCCGCGACGTCGTCTGCGCAGGATTAGTACTTCGAGTAGCTTATTTTCTTCTCCAAGGCCATATCTATCTTTATACCAAAACGTCTTAAAATAGTTACATGGTTATATGAATAAATTTAAGTACTTAGTAAATCAATCAGTAAACACTAATAAAACAAGTACAATTTGAAAAATTTAATACTGACTTCCATTCTATTCAGTTATTGAAGTGTAACTCAAAAAGTACTGGACCGAATTTGATGAAATTGAACATGGGACAAAAAATGGGAACACACGGAAAGCACCAGCTTTCAATCAAAAAAAGAATTTTGAGATTCGGTTCACCCAATCGAAAGTTATGAGGTAACAAACATAAAGGGAAAAAATACAGGCGAATTGAGTACCTCCTCCTTTTTGGAAGTCTGTAGAAAATACAGTACATCTTTGTACGTACAAATATAAAATTAACCACCATGGAAAAAATGTGATTGCTTTTCATCATTCTTGACGGTATTTGTGTTACATTTCACCACCCTTGACGGTCGCCGAGGACGTCTAGTATATCGAGCTGTCAAAATGATAGCTTACTTTTTATTAAGCTATCATAGAAACTGACACAAACTTTGACAGCACTGTCATCGTTACGATCTTAACTTAGGAAGAGATCTTGTAATTTTGTCTATGCTGTGCCCAAGAATAGTACACTTTTTCAACCGTGTGGTGATGGATGATAATGATAATGATGATGATAATGATAATGATGATGATGATGAAAAGTATGCTATGTGTAAATCCAGCGCTTCTCATCTACCTCCATACCAAATTTCATCAAAATTGTCTTCACCGTTTGAGCGTGAAATAGTAACAAACATCCATACATCCATACTCACAAACTTTCGCGATTAAAATATTTGTAGGATTTGACGGTAGGGCCCGGTACTGATACCATTGCTTTCGGAAATCTCACACTGGACGATCTAATGCTAACCTTAGATCTTACTACACCATACTGACTACTGCGTGATCTGTGACTCAATATGCTTCAGTCATCGCGCCGTGATGTAACACAGTGAGCCTTAATACCAGAACGATAAGATCTTAATATTACGACACCGTGGTTTTATCTCAGCAATAAAATATTACAGTTTTATATGAGCAATTTCGCGAACATGTTCTTGCGTAGGCAGATTTTTGCTATGATTGTAACCACTAATTAAATAGAGGGACAGACTCAGCTATTTGGGTATTTAGGAAATTATTATCCGGAATAAGAATTTTATTTGCTTCTTTTTATCTCTGATAAATGTTCCTAAGTATCAGATAAAACTGGTAAGTATAAAAGTACTTTACCTCTGAATGATAGATATTATGTAGAACGAGTGCGTATTAAGGAAGAGAACATTTTTCCCTAATCCCTAAATACACATTTTAAATTCAGTTGACACTTATTTTAAATATTAAAATCACCGAATTCTCTGCCTTTTGTGGCTACGGTAGAATTCACGGTGCTATTTGGGGGATAAGTGACTGTGTGTCAGCACTTTATCCCTAGGTGTAGCCAGTCAGATGACATACATAGGTAGAAGGACTCTTGTGCAAGTATACCAACGTATTGGTGCTTGGTGCACCACCGCAGTGCCATATAGTGCGTGTAAACGCAGGCTATATTAATGCGACCTTACAAATTGCGTCGTTGGAAAGGGTAATAACTAAAGAACTTTTTAAAAGAAAGCTAAATTCAAAATGGCTTTTAGTTTTTTTTGTAATGAATTTAAAAGTTTTCACTTTTCATAACATTTACACAGATTTCCCACTTTGAAAGCTCGGAAGTTTTTTTTGGATATTCATTGTATCATGTACTATTTTATTTAGAATGCGGATACATTGCAGAATATACGCATAAGTTATTTTGTGGTATTACACCACTAACAAAAAAATGACGGTTCAAAGGCAAGATTGCGTATATATACATTATTAACAGTATTGCGTTGATACATCTAAACTACCGTGGCACTTAGGACATAGGATATATCGGGGAAAACTAGCGCATTACAACACCCCCTCCCCCCTAAAATCCTGTCAGTCCATGTACCAAACACCCTATATAATTAATCAAGAAATATAGAAATTTGTGCTACCGCCCTGTCGCTGCAGCCATATTGAGGTTATACTGAACGTTTGGAGGCGGTAAGCTAGCGAACCAATTCTAGATTTAGGTGCCCTTTAATATCGGTTTGGAAATTGGACGATCAGGGGGCCTACATCCACCTTTTACGAAACTATCATAGCGTTTCGTAACATCAGGAGCGTTTTGTAATAAGCTTAGAATAATCATATTTCATATCGTACTCCCACCGACACAAAACGGTCCAACATATTAATAATATTTACGGTGTATTCGTTTTTTAGCCAAATCGATCCTTACGGTGCGCTCCAGGATCAATCAATACCTATTATGACCAACCCGAATAGAACACTAACGCAGTTGCAAAGTACGCGAATTGAGTGCACTACTTGATAATACGTCACCAAGACGTCTATCGTAATCCATTATTATTTTAAGCTTGCTATATTGACAAGGTGGTACCGAATTTAATGGTAAGGTTTAAATATGACTACTTTATGAGGTGGAAGTACCCTGGTGAGTTACACAAATCCTATATAAACTTTGCCCCATCTCCTTTTTTGTATGCAGTCCATTACACTTATCGCCTACCTATCGTATAGATTGAAAACTCCAAAAATAACATTCTCTTGGTACATTAAAAGATAAGGTCACTAATAATATTAAGAAATCTTTGGCTGTACGTTATCATAGAAGGAAATTCAGCTGAAACAAGCAACTTGGTTAGGGTCGGGAAAGAGGATTGCCAGTAGAGCTAAACTGCTGGTAGAGGCAAATAATATTAAGCAGGTTCGAAAAAATAATATGAAAAGGGCCTAAGAGAACGAGCCATTACTTTTAAGGCACCAGTTAGTTGTATTTCCCTTTTACTAATACTCTTCTATGGTTTGGAGCGACTAGCCGCTATGGCGCAGCTGCTTCGAAGAAATCTTCGAAGAATTGTACTCGCAGAATCTCCGATTGCAATAGTGTATTGATGTAGAGTTAGACCATACAATAAATAAGTGTTAAAGTTTAAAATGAATTTAATGAATACTACAATGCCTTAATGTAAGTATAGGTAACATTAATTGTACCCAAAGTTTCATTTAATAACCACGATAAATTAAAATACTTTAATACTTTGTATACATTTCTAACAAATCTCAAACTTCCTACAAAATAAGTTTATGGAGCGCAAATCATGCCGTGGGCTCTTATGATCTGAGCTCGATCTTACTTACTGAGCGCGTGTAATCGTAATGTCTTCAAGAATTCAATTGCTATAAAATATACAGCTGCTAGTATAGCTAGAGGGAGATCACCGATGCGATGGACCGACCAGATACGAGCAGCCATAATCGGTCCTCTACACGAGTGCACGAGAAAGGCTGCAGGCAGGGAGGAATGGTGATGCATTGTAAGGCGCGTTATACAACCTGAAGTGACGACCACGACTGCTCTGTCAAAAGCGTAGCGTAAAGAAGAAGAAGTATAGCTAGTAGTTATACTAGCTGCGCTTCGCGGTTTCACCCGCGTGATGATGGCTGATGATGATGATGATGAAAAGTACCCTATATGCACCCCTCCTATATGTGATGTAATCTATATCCTTGCCATATTTCATTAGATAGGATCCCTTCAGATGTTTAGTCGTGATATGGTAAAAGAGAGACAGTGGAGTTACAAACGTGTTTTATTATTATAGTATGTATGGAACTATGGGTGGATTAGTATGGATATGCATAGTATGGATACAACAGCTCAACTCATATACAAGTGAAATTTTACTCCGGACGGTTACCGCGGGATATTCCAAGTTACAAGGTTGCGATCGAATCGCGTATACGCGCGTAATCTGCGCGTCGTCTGCGCGTTTAAAATACGCCGTGTGCTATGGGCCTAAGTATAGCGCGGGAAACAAAGCCTTGTCTAATAATTCTAATACTATGTTACAATGCTGTACCTCCTGTGACCGGTGATACAACTGAAAAATCACTACTTTACAGGACAGCCAAAACAAAATTTAAGAAATTCTAGTTGTGAACGAAGTGGGTTAGGTTACATTTAAGTACCTTCTTTTGTAGATCGAAACATCCACTTTCATTGTGTTTTTATATTTTTGTGGTAAATATTGTAGTTTTGAAGTAATTCATGAAAACTCGCAGTTGTACCCTTTTGAATTTCTAATATGTGATAAAATTACGTGATAAATGATACAAGTACAGTTAAATCATGTTGCACATTTATGTTGTCTTTGTGTAAAGTGATATACAAGAAGTGAAAAAATCCAATAACTTATAAGAATATGTTCAAAACACAATGTTGCTCAAACAAATGATAAAAATAATACTCCAAAGACGCGACTTTTTTACTTATCAGTCCTCTATTTTGATAATTTACCTGAATTGTATCAGTTTGCTAAAATTCTAGTCTTTATAAAATGTGTTAAATGATATTGGTCCAGTTATATCCTGCATTAAAATACCTATGTATGGTGGAAATGAATACAAGTTTTAGAAAAATAATTAACGTTTATTAAAGTCTTCAAAATTATGAATTTACTTACAAATAAGGCACAGTTTTATCAAAATTATAAGAAGAAGTAAATAGAGATCTTTTTAAATGCAAGTAGTCTTAAACTTAAATACTAAAAAATGGCATAGATCAAGCTTACGCAGGTATCACAATAATCTAAGTGAACCTACTCAGTACTAAACATAACAGCACAGCCATTGTGTGAATCCTTAACAAAATCAAAAAATATCAAAATTGCTAACACTTTAAAACTTACACAGTACAGTTAACAGCTGTTAACTTATCCTATAGGCAGTAATTCGACTCTATGAGTGAGGCAGTTCGTCGTAAAAGAATGAAGAGAACAAAAAAGTACGTAGGTACCTACTTAAATCAAAATAAAACCTTTAATAGGTCTTGGGAGTTAGATGAACATAACTATCATATCATAGAGTTACTCATCATCAGAATCATCATCATTATCCGGAGCAGTGTCTTTGACATCATTCTTGCAGCTGAGACTTCTGTAAAACTCATGAGAGCTCTCATGAATAAAGCACATCAAATCTAATAGATCCTTCTTCTTTTCGGTTGAAATAGTAATCTGGGAATGGTAGGCTTTCGGTACTGTATTTATTGTAATCATATAGCTTTACCCCGTTTAGAACAATCCATGTTCATGTACTCAACATTCTTGAATTCTTTTTTGTAAGAAAAACGGGACATGTTTTCTTTGGTATACAAAACAGTTCGAACGTCGCACCACAGAAATTTTTCATTGTCTGTATTGGTTTTCCTGAGAGTATAACATTGTTTTGAAAAAATGTTGAAATCGTAGAACATATCACGAGTCATCTCGATAACAGTGAACTTTGCTGTTTTGTTTGAAGCTGTACGCACTAGCTGGTACCAATCTCTTGGCAAGTGAATATCCATACTCGTGTGCTTCTTCTTACGCTCAATCAACGCATGGTCGGTGTCAGACTCCATGTGAGTATGACCAGGTACGAGAAATTTATGTTCAATAGATTGTAATTGAGGGGATAGTTTAGCCACTAGCATCAACATTGTTGTAACAATCGAATTCTTGTTTTGACCCGGGCAACTATCAGAGTACATGATCAGCTTCTTGGCGTTTGGGTTTAAATGCGGCAGTTGATTTATGATAAAATCGTATAGACATGAAGCTATGTCGTTCGCTCCTCTATTCCCTTCACACTCCGGCCACATATAACAGAAATCATGTATGGTGAAATTGAAGGTCCAAAACTGTCTCTTGTAAAATGCTACATTCGTTTGCAAGTGTGGGGTGGGCAAACATTGTTGCAAATCAAATGTTATTACCATTACATCATTGCATCTCTGAGCCAGGTGTTTAATTTTTTTCTTTTTTTCGTAAGCAGCCTTAAATGCTTCTTGGTGCTCTTCGAGTGCCTTCGTCAAATATGCAGCCTGTGCCTCGGATGCGTACTTAAGTTTCATATTTATGGAGTCACATTTAGAACAAGTATCTACTGATGGTTTTTTGAAAGACATATTCATGGTATCAAATACCTTTTTGAAAATGGTTTTGCTGACTGGAGTTTCTGTCTTCAATTTGTACGAATTATAAAGAACTTGTAAGTTGACTTCAGAATTCAAGAATTTCTTAGTCGTTTTGTTGCGGCCGTAGTGGCTTTCTGTGCAAGGGAAACAGGCAATATGAGCTTTTATTTCCTTTAGTTTGAAATCAGGAATCGACTTACCGACTCGACGTTTACGTGGTGGAAGGTGACCGCCATTGTCCCGTAGTTTTTCGCAAATCGTTTGTAGAAATTTTTGACTTTCGTCGAAAGTCTTCAAAAGACATCCTTTACAAATTTGATGTTTTGTTAGATCAGGGGCCTTACTATCAGCTTTGTAAAAACCATGCAAGTTCCGTGCAGTTCTTAAACCTGACAGAAACAGTTTTGAATTAAATCATACCATGACGCTCATTTAGGTGAACTGTTTGAATATTGTTTTCTCAAAGGTGAGCGTGTGAGAGGTGATTAATATTGTCTCTGGCATTCTAACAATTTACTATAACCAACATTGCAGACGCCTAGACGTTTATAAGCTGATAAACTGAGTGGATTTTGAGCGACATGTTAACGAGTGGCCATACAAAAAAAACAGTTGAACGGATTTTCTGCGGTTTTTGAATGGTATGCCTGAGCAGGCCTGCTTTAAATTTGTCGTGGTACGAATAAACCGGGCAGTTGTTTAGAAGTCCTGCTTTAAGAGCTCATAGTAAAGCCCCTGAACTTTGAACGAAGTATCTAAAGCTGACGTTGCGTTTTTTCTTTGGAGAAGACTTTGACGTTTTTTTTCAAACTTCAATGCATTTCGCCATATAAACGATCCTACTTTCATAACTTCCCAGACCCCAATATGTATCGAAATGATTTTTCCTTACATGCAATGGTAGCCTTTCTTTGCACTTCTTACGACAGTTGTCTAGATCAAGTAATTCACGACTTTTCTTAGTTTTTCCTGACTTAGTTGTGTATTCCAAGCCAGTGTTACGAAATAGTTTTCTCTTTACTCTATCATGTCTTCTTTCTTTCTCACTTTTTCTTGTTTTTTTTTCTTTTTTCCGCCACTATTCATACCGCTTTTTTTTCAGAAGGAGCAACCAGCGGGAGCATTCTCTTATGTGCTCGCATTATTTGGAGATGGTGTTTCAGGAACCGTAATATTATTTTCTGATGTAGCCGTTTTCTTTCTTCTCTTTTTAACCGGAGTTCTTTCGTCATTACTGGATGAGGAAGATTCATCAGTAGCGCAAATGTAATCATCACTACTAGATGATCCAAAATCACCATCGGTTGATGAACCTGCATCTGTCAAATCATCTAACAGGTTTTTGGAAGCATTTACATTTGTTTTGTTCGTCTTATCGTTGTCAATAACAATTTCTGTTGAATTCTCTGAAGATATTGGATTCTGGTGTTCGTTGATAGTGGGGACTGGACTTTCAGTAGACTTTTCCGGCAGCGATTGTCTTATCAAGTCTTAATTATATGGACGTAGTTTTTGGCCCTCGTCTGCTTGCAAAAACACAGCGGCTGATTCAGCGGGTTCAGAATGCGTGTGCCCGTTTTTGCTTTGATATTCCATTTAGGGGTCCCATACTTGAACAGACACTACATTCTCAAAATGAAACACCGTCGCAAGTTACATTTAGCATGCCTTCTTTTTGGAGTAATCAAACATAAAACGCCAGCGTATCTCTATGATAAGCTGTCCTCGATGACGAGTCACAGGTCAACTAGTTCCCGGCAATGCGCTATGCAACTTTCCATGCAACATCACAAGTCAATGGCATTCCGAGGTAGTTTCCACTACGCTGCAACCAAGTGTTGGAACAATGTTCCTCCACCAATGAGGAATCTGCACAGCGTTAATAGTTTTAGACGTAGATTGAAAGGATTACTTTGTGAGCATCAAAAGCAGCAGGAAACTATGAATCATGATACGAGTGCTCTTTAAGTCTACAACTTGCATTATCCAGTTCAACTGTTCATTCTTATGTATGTTATTACTAATATGATGCCAAATTATGTATTATCTAATAACACAAAATGTTATAGAAATTTTGCCTGCAATAATATTTAGATGCTTTTATTATGAACATGTATTAATTTAACACCTAATTAATTACTATTTAATTCATATAATTGTAACAGTATATCTCTTTTTTACTTTACATGGATTTTATGATTAATTATGTAGTAGCGTTTGTTGTTTTACGGTGAGTGAGTTGGCGTTGTGCTGTTATGACGTCACCCACTGGGTCCATCGGAAGACCAGCGTTGGTTAGTAACCAGCATATGCTGAGATGGGTCCATTTTGAGACAGGTACCATTTAGTTAGCGTGTACCTTATTATTTTACACACAGCAACACGTACTCGTAGGTACGTATTTTTTATTTACCTTTTTGTTTATTGTTTGTCTTTTCACTGGTTTTTATAATTCCGTACTTGCCTTGTGTTGTACATGTTAGTTTAGTGTCACTTAGTCTTAAATAAATATAATTTCATTTTCATTTTCATTTTTTTATCCTTCAATTGGTTCTCTTACTTGGTATGCGTAGCCGCATTCATTGGTATTATTATTTTGTTCTGTTCGTTTAATTTCAGCTTCGATGGGGTATTGAGGAGTCATGTTTGCTGCGTCATTAGTGGCTAAATCCATTATTTTAGCTATCCGAGATTTCGGAAACGTCAACTGAAACAAAAATAAACGTCTGTATTGTAAGAAGGTACGTACTTTACTTACTGGTTTTAATTGAGCAATAATTGTAAGAAAACTCTTTAGAATCAGAGCACGGAAAAAATAATAATGTATCTCTAAACTACTGATAGATAGTAGAAAGAACATGAAAACCTTAATCAAAAGTATGTTAACCAAAAAAGCGGAAAATCACTTTCAGTAGGTAGTTGAATCAAATTAATAGGAACAAAATAGCAAAAGTAAACATCAGTACCTTGACTGTATGTTTACATTACAATAGGTAGTTATATCAGCAACATCATCCAGTCGTCCAGTGTTTCTATCACTGTAAGCACTTTATTGTTATGCTTATAGGGCGCTTATCGCTCTCCCACGCACCAGACGGCGGACAATTTGATGATGATGCATTCATCACTTAGTAGTTTAAGCTTGATAGAAAAGTAGTCTGTAATTAGTCTTCATCTTGAACAGTTCTATATTAAATTTAATTCAACTTTAATTAAAATTAGTATTTTTAAAAACATAACCACGGTTTTTCCCAGTTTGACTGGCGCAGCCTTGTGGATTTTCCGCGAAATTTTCCGACGACTTACTATCTGAGACCCCGAAATTGGTTTCGCGAGTATAGTGTTTTATTCGGAAGCGCGGAAACACGAACCAAATAAATACGTCTCCCCGGGAAACCGTGCTTTGTGGCGACTAACCAGGCTCCGGAGGACATGGGATCGAGCGGCTTGTGAGTAAACCTTTTCACTTTCCCGTCTTTCATAATCCCAGTCTTTTCCATATATATTTGTCTAAATATTTGACTACTTGCGATTATACATTTAATCTGATTTTGTGTGCACTAAAATTGGCAAACTTTGTTAGGTATATTAATTAATTCGTGTATTATTATAACTATTCTTAAAATAATTGATTGTTTAAACGTGTTAAATTAAGTAACAAATAAACGTAGCAATGGAGGGAATTCAAACAGTTGCGAAAGAAGTATTGTGTATAATTCCTAAGTTTGATGGTGATGAAAAGTTACTTAATTTATTTATTTCTAAGTGTGAGTATGTGCTTAGTGGCAGCCGAGTTCCGGGAAACGCTACACAAGAACTGTATTTATTTCATACAATCAGCAGTAAACTTGTTGGTAGAGCTGCTGCTTTACTTAGCGATAACCCAAATATAACATCATGGGAATGTTTAAAACAGATACTTACGCAACATTTCGGTGACCCACGGTCGGAAGAGTGCATAGCTATTGAACTTGAAACCATGAAACTTAAACAAGGCGAGTCGTATATTCAGTTTTGTCAAAGAATTCAGAATATAAGAAGTGCGTTATTTGCGAAAGTTAATAGACTTACAGATGAAGGAATAAAAGCAGCTAAAATGATCATATACAACAATACAGCTTTGAACATATTCTTGTATAATTTACCTGAAGACTTAATACGAATTGTGCGTTTGAAAGGTTGTTCTAATCTTGAAAATGCTTTAAGTATTGTAACTGAGGAAGTAAATTTCCAGTTCCAGTACAACGCCAAAAATAAATTAGTGAAACAAAATGTGGCGCAGCAACCAAAGGTACAAAATGCATTGCGACCATTGCCGATGGGACAAGGGTTTAGACCTATGTTTAGCGCTCCGCCGCAAAATAATAATTTTAGATTTGGCATCCCACAAAATAATAATTTTAAGTTCGGTATTCCTCAAAATCAAGGGTTTCGACCAAACTTTATGCAACCAAATAGATTTACGCCTTCTCAAGGTCAATTCGGATCGCCCCAAAACCACACTCAACGAAACTTCGGTCACATACCTTTCCAACAACAGCGCGCACCTTTCCAACACGGGGGATTTAGGTTCGGCATCCCTCAACAGCAAGGCTATAAATTCGGAATGCAGAACCAACCTTATGCGAACCATAATCAGTACAAATTTGGTATTCCAAATCAGCAACAGGCACCTAGACAGCAGGTCACTGACGTATCCATGCGCACAGCTCCTGTAAGACAAAACATGATTACGAACGATTTGTATTATATTGAAGAACCGAACTACAGTCAGGAATACACTCCAGATATTAATTACGACAATGATTATAATATAAGCGAAATAGGTAACGAGTATGTAGTGCCACCGTCGGCAGAGGATTGTCACTATTTAGAAAGTTACGATGGTACAGAACCTATAAATCAGGAACACGACGCTGAAAATTTTCAGGAAACAGCCTCGAAAAACACGGTGAGATAATAAACCTGAACTGTTGTGATAGTATATTAAAATTACCTCATATAGAGATTCCTGAAATAAACTCAAAGTTTCTTATAGACACCGGAAGCAGTCGATCTTTTATCAGTCCTGCTAAAGCTGAACAGTTTTTCAGTGAACACAAATATTATGAACCATTTACAGTCGTCAGCACGCATGCACAGAGTATGCATAACGAAGTAATTTACATCCCTTTGTTAAAAACTTTTAAAAGCACACTCCCTCACAAATTTTACGTTTATGATATAGACGGACGGTATGATGGACTGATTGGAGCTGACCTATTAAAAAAATTGGCAGCCAATATAGACATGAACAACCAAGTTTTGCGAACACATAATGCGGCAATTCCTATTATTTACAATCCGCCTTATGAAATCAATATACCGCCACGGTCTGAAACACGAGTTAGGATACCCACAAATTTACAGCATGGTGACGCTATCGTAGATTTTTCACAATTTAAAGATGGTGTCCGAATGCCCACTGCTATTGTCAGATGTGATAATTTCTTTGCAGAAACGGTCATACAAAATATTTCAGATGTAGAAGCGACAATCACATTTAAGAAACCGTTGGAAGTTACAGTATTTGAAAATGAGGAATGCGAGGTTAATGTTATGCGTGATGACTGTATGATTGACGAAGTTCTGAAAGAAAATTTATCTAAGTTACGGATGGACCACATGAACAAAGAGGAACGCGATGCGGTCTCTAAACTCTGTTATGAATATCGGGATATATTTTATAGTGACAAGATACCTCTATCTTTCACAAACCAGGTTAAACATAACATCCGGACTACAAACGAGGACCCGATTTATATTCGACCATACAGACACCCACCTTGCCAAAATGAAGAGATACAAAAACAGGTAGATAAGCTTTTAGACGATAACGTCATTCAAAATTCTCACTCACCTTGGAGCGCACCAGTACATCTGGTCCCCAAAAAGTTGGATGCATCTGGAGAAAGAAAGTATAGGATGGTAATAGATTATCGGCGCCTAAATGAGATCACAGTCGATGATAAATACCCCTTGCCTAATATTACCGATCTTTTCGATAAGTTAGGTAAGTCTCAATACTTCAGTACCATTGACCTTGCAAGTGGGTACCATCAAATCGAGGTTAATGAAGCGGACAGAACCAAGACCGCATTCACAACTCAGGCCGGTCATTATGAGTTCAAAAGAATGCCGTTCGGGTTAAAAACTGCACCCGCAACGTTCCAAAGGGCTATGGACAATGTATTGCGAGGGCTTCAAGGTATACACTGTCTAGTATACCTTGATGACATCATAATATACTCCTCAAGTCTCCAGGAACACGTAGATAAACTCCGCAAAATCTTCGAACGACTTAGGGCTACAAACTTGAAAGTTACGCTTGATAAAAGCGAATTTTTAAGGAAAGAGGTCCTCTATTTAGGCCACACCATAACCAAAAATGGCCTTATGCCAAACAACGACAAAGTACAAGCAGTGTTAGACTTTCCACTTCCGCGAACAGCTACCGAAATCAAGAGTTTTCTTGGATTAGTAGGCTATTATCGCAAGTTCATAAAAGATTTTGCTAAATTAACTCAACCATTAACTTCGTGCTTAAAAAAGAAAAATAAAATTGATCCAACTAAACAAGAATACATAGACTCATTTGAGAAGTGTAAAGAGCTTTTAACCAATGCTCCGCTCCTACAGTTTCCCGACTTTTCTAAACCCTTCGTTCTAACGACGGATGCTTCAAACTTTGCACTGGGCGCTGTACTTTCGCAGGGTCCCATTGGTAGCGATAAGCCAATAGCTTACGCTAGTCGTACCCTCAATGACGCTGAAACTAGATACAGTACGATCGAAAAAGAGCTTTTGGCCATTGTATGGGCCACCAAGCATTTTCGGCCGTATTTGTACGGGAAGAAATTTACCATATACACAGACCACAGACCGTTAGCCTGGCTCAATTCAATTAAAGAACCAAATAGTAAGTTAACGAGGTGGAAATTGCGTTTAGAGGAATTTGACTATAATATATTGTATAAAAATGGAAAGCAAAATTGTAATGCAGACGCACTGTCAAGAATTAAAGTTAATGCTTTGGGGGAAAATGACGATATTTCAATGAAAGTAAATTTAGATAAAAAGGAACAAAAACTTCAACGACACATAGACGATTTAACTAACGAAATAATACGGTTAAGTAAAGATGAACATAATGCGCCTCACGCCCCTTATACACGAAAACGATCACCAACCCCTATTTTAATAGATATTTCATCAGATTCGGAGAAAACTATGAGTATAACTTCACAAAAACGGTCACCAACTCCTGTTTTTATGGATATCTCGTCGGACTCAGAGAAAACGATGAGTGTTCCTTCGTTGGAAGGTAATGGTAGACAATCACCACATTCTATTCCATCAGTAGATAGTAGTACCGTAACAGCATCAGAGATAATGAATGGTGATAGTATAGGAACAATACATTCAGCCCGCGATTTAGACACAGATGGTATACTCATACTACAAGAAGCTATAGATACCAAACCGAATCAGGTTCTTGTCTTTACCTGGAACAGGAATGACTTAACAGTCAAAGATTTATCTAGGGCTAAACAAAAGGTATTAGAAATACACTTACCCACTAGTAATCCAGATCTTGTCAAAAAGTTTTTAAAGGAGTACATTCGCCCTAAAATAAAATACTTCTTTTACTTTGAAAGTGAAATACATCGTAAGCAGTTTTCAGAAGCTACTATAGCACTATTTCAGAAAGGAGCAGTAAAATTTTATGAATGTACTAAGAGAGTGGTTTACGTTGACGATGAAAATGAGCAGCGCGATGTGGTGAATAAATATCATATGGGTAAAAACAGTCACAGGGGGATCAAGGAAACGTTAATACATCTGAAACGAACCTTTTATTGGAACAACATGGATCAAATGGTCGCGAGTATTATAAATGCTTGCGAAATTTGTAAAAGGATGAAATACGACCGTAAACCACTAAAACCAGAACTTCAATTATCACAAACACAAACTAAGCCCTTTCAGGAACTATTCATAGACACCTTTTCAATTGAGGGAAAATATTATCTTACAATAGTTGATGCCTTCAGCAAATTAGGTCAAGCAATTGAAATTAGTACTAAATCTACACCGGAAGTAGTAAGAGCCCTTCTGAAGTACTTTTCGATGTATGGTATACCCAGTAGAATCAGTTCAGATCCTGGTGTGGAATTTAACAACACACTGATCAAAGAGATGTTATCATTTTATAAGATTGAACTACACGTCAGTACTCCTCACAACCCCAACTCTATGGGAATAGTTGAAAGGTTTCATTCGACCATTACAGAAATTTACAGGATAGCAAAATATGAACGAAAGATCACGGACGCCGCGTCCGTAATGACTTACGCAGTAATATCATATAATCATACGATACATTCTGCTACCGGCCTTACGCCATTCGAAGTTGTTTTCGGTCATACCGAATCCAATAGCGCATTTCATGTCAACTTCGACCAGCAATACACACAACAGTTAGTTAAGGAACATATTAGAAAGACAAAATACCTGTATGAATATTTGACAGATAAAATGATTGATAAGAAGATGTCTGTAAGAGAGAAGCGTGGTGGCGAAAGAGACTTTGATTTAGACATTGGGGATACAGTATTTATGAAAGGAGTAAATACTAGACGTAGTAAGGATAAAGCACGATACCAAAAGGCTATAATCACCGGAGATATTCAAAGAAATGTCGTACCTGTAATAACACAAAACAGAAACACAAAAGTCCCAATTAAAGACATAAAGCGTCCTCCACAGGTTAATACTTCTGGCCGCCCAGGTGATCCACAGCCAGGCCCTTCATCTGCAGGTCATTGAGAAGAACCCAGGGCTACTACCTGTAAAGGAAGGTCAAGCAATTATTAGCCATGATAGGTGGACAGTCATTAAAATTTTAGATTTAAGGTTACTTTACGAGCAATTAGAATTAAATACTGGTAGTTATATAAAATTGAAGCAGCAAGTTCGAAGCTGTTTTGATATCAAAGCCTTTGATTCCGATTTCACTGAGGTCGAATCGCAAACCGAATACGCGATGATTACAACCATCGAAAAATATAAGCAATTAGTTCCGTCATTGATAAGAACAAAACGTGGTTTAATTAATCCTCTTGGTTCTTTGATCAAGATGATTACAGGTAACCTTGATAACGACGATGCCTTAATGTACGAAAAGTTAATTTCTGGATTAAAGACAAAACAAGATAGCTTAGCTAAGAAAATGACGGTCGTCACTGAAATGGTGGGTATGATCACAAATATAACAAATGTTACAAGAAACAATTTCATTCAAATTGATAACAAATTTAAGGATATCGATCTTAACTTGAACCAGTCCAAGCTATTGCAAACTGGCAATAAAATCATTCATATTTTTAACATTTTTACAAACAATTTTCAAACGCTCTATATCAGATTGAATGAGGTTGAAACTGCTGTCGCCTTTGCTAGACTTAAATTGTTACACCAATCAATCGTAGACACAGATGAACTGCTATTGCTATTACAGGAAATTGAGAAAACCGAAAGACTTGTATACCCAGCTAACATAGAAAATATTATAAAATTAGAGCAATGTGTAGAGATGAAAGCCTATGTGACACAAAATCAAATCAAATTTATTATGCATATTCCATTAGTTCAAAATGACATTTATAACTATTTTAAGCTGATTCCCTTGCCTATCCATGATACCCATAACGACCTTACCACTCTTATTCTACCCAAATACCCTTACCTTCTTGTGAAAGGTTTGAACACCAGGTCGCTCTCCCAGCCATGCCGTGAAATAGATGAAGCTCGTTTCCTGTGTAGTGAAAACTATGTATCGCCGTTGATTGAAGACGATTGCATTACTGAACTCATGAGATTTTCCACAAACATTTCAAGCTGTCATCCAGTACCCGTCATTATAGATGATGTGAAAGCCGATCTTATTCAACCTAATCGCTATATAATTTATGCAAAGGTTGAAACTTTACTAACTAAGTTTTGTGAAAATGAAATAATGCAAGAGAGCATATGCGGAACTTACCTGCTGACAATAGATGATGACTGCGAAGTTAAAATAAAAGAACTCACCTTAAAGAAGCACCAAAACCAAGGACAAGATGTCAAATTTCCAGTTATAAACCTGCCTAAAATAACGACTAGAATTTCAGATGTACAAAGACAGCCGGTCGATCTCAAAGGAATCGATCTTGTAGATATTCAACATCTGAATTACTTGCTGCGAAATAGTGAAAGTGAAGTTATTAGTGATAGTGAAAAGTATGAAAGATTTCATGACAACTTTAAAAGTGTTAGCATAGCAAATATAGTATTTTATGTAATAATTGTAATTTGTATTGTAATGTTAGCCTGTAGAAATAGGATTAAGAAAATTTGTAACCCGAAGGAATCTCGAGATAATCCTCATCCCTCGGATAATCTCGAACTTACGGAGGGAGGAGTTATATCAGCAACATCATCCAGTCGTCCAGTGTTTCTATCACTGTAAGCACTTTATTGTTATGCTTATAGGGCGCTTATCGCTCTCCCACGCACCAGACGGCGGACAATTTGATGATGATGCATTCATCACTTAGTAGTTTAAGCTTGATAGAAAAGTAGTCTGTAATTAGTCTTCATCTTGAACAGTTCTATATTAAATTTAATTCAACTTTAATTAAAATTAGTATTTTTAAAAACATAACCACGGTTTTTCCCAGTTTGACTAGGTACCTATCTATTTTGTGTCAAGTGATTTAATTCAATAGTAAAACAAATTTCCAAAACTATGCAATTTCGTGTAAAATGATACATTTAAAAACTTACGCGTCGATCCATGGCGAGTTCGGACGTGACCAGGCTCCATAAAGGCCGCAGCGACACTAACGCCCGCGTATCTCCTACCCCGCGTCACGTCACTTCGCCCCGCGCACCCCCGCAACTCTCGTCATGATCGCACTTGTATCACATAGCACATCTTGTAATTAATAAAAAAAAACAGATCTGGTTTGAGTTTTAGATACAACTCAATTTATATACGTTTACACATAATCAATTCTTTGTGTCGAATGATGTAAGTCGAGATGCATCACTTATCACAAATGAGGCATAACTTTAGATTCGGATTAGTAGGTACTTGTGTTGAGTTATACCCTAATCAGTATTGAGAAAAAATTGGTGCAAAGTGATATAACTCTAAATATATCAATATTCACGATAAATATACTGAAAAATATAGTGTGTAAATTAATATAATCGCTCTTATACGACGAGGCACAAAAAAAATGTGTGAAGCAATTACCTAAAGGGGTTACGACTTGACATATATCTAAATTCACGATATTTTTTCCAAAATCCTGTCAGTTATATCACTTGGCACCAAATTATCTCCGAAACTTTAGCAGATAGAAGGACGTGAGTTGTACCAAAAAATCGTATTTTTTTTCGGACAATTTCTATATAAAAATCACAAAAAGGGTACCTACAACTCGAGTTAAATCACCTTTCACAGGAGGCACAGAATGATAATCATAGATTCACTTCATATGTAGATCTTAATTACGGTTACGTAACGTAACGCGATGATAGTGATGCGGTACGGAGCTTCCTTGTAGTTTGTTCCACATCCACTCACTACCGGTTTTTTCTCGGTTAAGAAACCGGAAAATACTGAATGTAAACAATCGTGAGTGTTTTCATTAGTCCACTTGGAAGTAACTTCACATTATGATCATGTACACGAATAGGTGCTTATCTACCGACTTCCAAAAAAGAGGAGGTACTCAATTCGACTGTATTTTTTATGTTTGTTACCTCATAACTTTCGACTGAGTGAGCCGATTCTCAATTCTTTTTTGTTTGAAAGCTGGTGCTTCCCGTGTGGTCCCCTCAGACAAAATAAAAAAGTCAAGACAGAATGTTGTGAACAGAGAAGTGAGGCCGGTTTTCTAAACTACATGTGCGTGACTCGGTACTGTCATGGCAATTCAAATTATATTAAAGTTATTAAAAAAATATCAATAATTGATAAATTTAAATTAAAAGTTAATTAAAACTTTACGTGTTGCTTCCACGCGCCGCGATAGTTCGATTGACGCGCCAAGGCGTAGTTTTGTTGTAGGTTTTGTATGTAAATATGTATGGACACGCCGAGGCGTAGTTTCACCCGGCCTCACTTCTCTGTTTTCACACAACATTCTGTCTTGACTTTTTTATTTTGTCTGAGGTGGTCCCATTCAAATTCGGTTGAGTATTTTTCGAGTTACACTCCAATAACAGAATAGAATGAAAGTCGGTTTATTAATTTGCACTTTTTTCATGATACCCATCACTGAATAATACATTGTAAAACTTCCTTGGTAATATAAATTGCGCATTCGCACTCAACTAAATCCTCACAATGTAATATTTTATTACAGTTTTTTTATATATTGGCTTATATTTGACAGCATTGGTTTTGAGCAATTGTTTTTCGTAATTTTCAATCTAACCAAAAAACTTTAAAACTGTTTAAAAGCAGTTTGACTCTTTATTTTGACACCGCTCTCATAATTTTAATTTCAAGATACAATTCGAACACGAATTTCAACAACCGATCTGCCTATTCGAACAAAAAATGTATACGAACGAATCTTCTATCGAATTTCATACTTACATCCGTGCGAGCATGGAACGCACGACAAACTTGTCGAGTCGATAAACGGACTTTTAATAGCTATTAACCTTGCCTCTAGTTCTAGCTGCTATAGCTATATCGAGGGCTGCCTTTTACCGATAGTTTTATCCTTTCGACAACTCATGCTCGCACCGCAGATTCGATAAAAAGTTTTAAAACTATCATTGAACGAAAATGCATGCATAGAATTAAACAAACGAACGTCGATTTGACCCAGTAGCTCGGCAACCTACAGGGGATCCCCCGGGATTTGACGACCCAGATTAGATCTTCAGCCGGGGGAAATGTATATTAGTGTAATGAGCAAAATTGTATGTTCTCTAGTCTTGGATGTTTGTTAATGTGTGTGTCCATGACTCCACAGTAAATCCTAGTGCGACCGTATGAGTGTGCGAAGGTTTATGACACAAGTTTAAAGCATCAAAACTTCTTGGTATAGGTATGTGTGCCAAAGTGAATGTAATTTCGTAAAGTATAAAGTAAAGCATATTCACAGTATGTTCTATAACATTTATGTTAGTGATTTGGTCTTACTTTGTGGCTTTAGTGGAAGCCACCACAATTTCGCCAGTGTCACGTAAAATGATAGACGATCAGTAGGTATAATGAAACATGGTAAGCATTTACATCATGAATGACAGTCCCGGATCATCCAGTCAGAATACAATTTATTGTATACTAGCTGGTGCCCACGACTACGTCTGCGCAGGATTAGTACTTCGAGTAGCTTATTATTTCTCCAAGGGCATATCTATCTTTATACCAAAATGTAAAAATATATGTACCTACATGGTCAAACGCAATTGGTATAATAGTATTATTTGAGTACATTTAAATACATAGTATATCAATCAGTAAACAATAATAATAAAATAAAATAATCGCCATGGAAAAAACTGTCATTAGATTTCATCACCCTTGGCGGTATTTATGTTACATTTCATCACTCTTGACGGTCGCCGAACACGTCTAGTGTATCGAGCTGTCAAATTGACTTGGCTTTTGACTAAGCTATCAGAAACTGACACAAACTTTGACAGAACTGTCATCATTACTATCTTGACGTAGTCGGAGATCTTATTATTTTGTCTTTGCTGTGCCCAAGCATATTACGCTTTTTCACCCGCTTGGTGATGGATGATGATGATGATGAAAAGTATGCTATGTGTTAAACCAGTGCCTCATCTACCTTCATACCGAATTTCATCAAAATTGCCCCAGCCGTTTGTGCGTTCATATGTAACAAAGATCCACACATCCACACATCCATAGGCACATCCATACATCCATAATCACAAACTTTCGCGTTTATAATATTATAGTAGGACTTAACTGCAAGATTCCTAATTGGTAAACAGGTATAACAGTTTGCCCATTTCGGGCGTACAATATTTTTTTATGTTTAGTGAAAAATTAGACATAGGTACTTACTACAGGTTGATACATTTTTACCAGATATTCAGACACTGACAAGTTTAAAACTCATGCTAAATAATAAACGTCCTTTTTAAATATAATGTCGCTCTCGATAGTTTAGAATGTTACACATGTTTCTCACTAAGTCAAAAGTATTAGGAATTTATCAAGGTCATTATTATAATCCTCTTAGGGCCTCTACCAGGCACGTGTTATTGTACATGTGACTAGTTTTCCCATAAATTGTCATTTTTTACTATTTCACCTATAGCTGTTGCTTTCAGTGTTTGTCCATTGTAAAATAAGTTATAAGGTACCTACGTACTAACGTACCATGTTAGGTACCAGTACTACATAATTTCTTATTGAAAGATAAAAACCAAACAAGAGTTTTATTTATTTTGATTTGTTTGGTCTATTAATGACACATTATAATAGGGGTTTAAAATTATAACGGCTAAAATATATTATATTATATATTTAATAAATCGCTGGACCATTGTTATGACTTACGCCACAAAAGTACATTTTGAAAAATGTAATACTGACTTCCATTCTATTCAGTTATTGGAGTGTAACTCAAAAACTACTGGACGGAATTTGATGAAATTGTGAAAAAACAAATGGGACCACACGGGAAGCACCAGACTTCAAACAAAAAAAATATTTTAAGAATCGGTTCATCCTATCGAAAGTTAAGAGGTTACAAACATTATAAAAAATACAGTCGAATTGAGGATACCTCCTCCTTTTTGGAAGTCGGTAGAAAAATTGTGGGACCGAGAGTTAATAAAACCTTTGAAGGCGGTTTAGAAGACCCCATAGGTGGATGTCGGAGACATTCTCATCGTAGCTCTTCTAATTTAGCGACCGTTCGTCGAACAGTGTTAGGTCTAGCGTTGTCCTGAAGCAGCAGTGGGCTAGCGCAATTGACCAGTCTTGGTTTTTAAATAGCTTTTGCATCATGGTTTGAAATTGTTGACAATAGCCGTCTTCATTCCACTTGCCGTCATCGTCTGGCCAGATCTTAAGAAACTGTAATGTATGATACCAGCACTGGTCCATCAAAAACTCATCAGTACCTTTTTCTCAGTAAACTTTCGCTTGGGACGGGATTTAGCCGGTTCTCCTGAGTTCAATCACTATGATGAGCGTTTATCGATCCATTTTTCATCACAAGTAACAGTATGATTCCAAATACCCTTGTTATTGTGACGTTGAGCAATGTAACGCAGCGCTCAATGCGTGTTTGTTCGTGTGCTTCACGCGGTACCCGAGCATTTATTATTAGCATTTCTCGAGTGTATTCACTTTTCCAATTTTTTTCAAGTGAATTAAAATTTTATTGTCACTCACACCGTAGCATGCCGCCTTAGAAGATCTACAACTTTCCAAGGATGCCGCTAACTCTGACGTGGTTTTTGATAGATCTGCTTCCAGGATCACCTTTAATTTTTCGTTGTAAACTTGTCATCTCCAGTCGGCAACTTTTGTTCTGTAGGTCAACATTTCCAGAACGAAAACGTTGGAACCAACAACGTACCGTGTTTTCTTTAAGAATAGCTTACCAATACACATAATCAACCCTTCGAGCTGTTTCTGCGGGTTGGCGCCACGATAGACCTCGTATTCCTAAATAACGCGATTTTCTACCGACTAAAAAGGAGGAGATACTCAATTCGACAGCTTTTTTTATGTTACCTCATAAATTTCGACTGGGTGAACCGATTCTCAAAATTCTTGTTTTTTTGTTTGAAAGCTGGTGCTTCCCGTGTGGTCCCATTTAAATTTCATCAAATTCGGTCCAGTATCGGAATAGAATAGAAGTCGGTATTTAATTTTTCAAATTGCACTTTAAGTTTTTCGTATTGTGAACACACCGATGTCAAAGAAAATCAAATGGCATAACAAATGAATCACTAAATTCGAAACGCCTAAAATATATATAAAAAGATTTGGTATTCCTAGCCAAACGCCATATATTTGTGATCAAAGTGTCCAGTTTGACAAAACGCCAATTACATATGAAACGACCTAATAATACTTATAATTTTTTTTCTAACATCTAAAATTTCATAAAATTGGTAGAAACATATTTTTTTCTTATTCGACACGAGATATCTAGAAAGATTTTCGGAAAATTTACACCTTAACACTTGGTGTGCTATAGAAAGGGAATTAATAAACAAAGATATAAAACAAACATCAATGATACTACCAGACCAACACGATTCAATAAGATACACAAAATTATCTTACGTGGATCAACGTTAACATCACGAATATTGGAAAGGAAGGGATGCTAGGGCTGCGTAGGGATTTTATATATTGAAATTGGTACAATACTAGCTTCCTTATACCATGCAACGGTACATTCATGTAGAATACATTAAACGTAATACTATACATTGCTCCATTCCTTGGTCCGATTCCAATTTTTCCGGTATAAAAAAACGCATGATTCCAGATCATCTACATACGTGGAAAATATTTTCCTAATCAGTTTTGGCAGGAAATAATAACATCTAAACAGACAAACATATACTTATTGTTTTTAATATATATAAAATAGATTTAATAAATGATCATAATAGTCCAATCATGGCAAAAAATTATCAGAAAAATTACAATTTTAATGGACATATAAAAATATTTCTCAACAGGTTTATGGTAATGGGCTAGTTAGGGTCACGGCCAGTCATGGTGTCTGAATTTATTTTAGATAATTCGCTTTGATGAACATTGATCGTTAAAAATATATGTAAAAGGAATGAAACAGGTTCCGTGCTACACTCTAATAACGTTTATATAACTAGTAAAAACGTTTAGTTATTACCTTCTTGGTCAAATTCAAGAAGAAATCCTTACTTAGCACATAGAACTAAATGAAGTGATCAAATTTTGTATGACGTCTGCCAAATCTCCATATAGAGAGTTAAATATTCCTTGATACACATCATTAATCCTTCGAATCCTAATTCACTATGGAGCATCTAATTTACTTAAAAAAATGGGAAAATACAAATAGAACAGAATTTCTGGTTATTATTTACATTTATTTTAACGCATAAAACTATTTTAAAACGCTTTTAAGATATAAAACGCAAAACTTAAATAGGGGCGGTATTTTTTTTACTTCTTATCAAAATAATATAATTTGTGGTCCCTTTTCTAACAAACAGTATGTACAACAACAATAATGTATACAACAGTATACTTGTATCCATTGCAGTTTTAAGTGTTTAAGTTAGATCTCTGCTGTGTGCCTTTTTATAATGCTTATTTCCCTGATCTATACCGACTGCATAGGAAGGTGGCGAAAATATTAGCGATGCTTAAATTCATTTATAGATAAATTTTCAAAAAGTGCCTATAAAAATAAATTTACCAGAGTCGGAAAACGTCCCCGATGATGCGGTACTCAGCAAGATTTTAACGGCCTGTGAAGGTCGCAAAATTTTATCATAACCGCTCTGAAATATTAGGTACAGAAAAATTGTGTACTTGAACGTGTCTAAGTACTAAGAAATCCAAGAGCCATAAGATAGTCTAGTTCCATCTAAATTCTACTGAGTTCATAAGCCCTGGTATAAAGCAATAAAGTCCGCATAGCTACGTCTTTGATTCATTTTCCCAATCCTGCACTGCTAGAGAAGTGGTTTAATTTTAATATTTTTTACGCTGCCAGCTGCGCCCCGCGGTTTGACTCGCGCCGTAATGGCAACCTTACAATCTTCATAATATAGATATTAGGATTTAGTTGTTAAAACACGTTCCAGTTCAATATAAGATCCGCTTGTAGAGTTCGTTTTGAGTTATGTCTGTATTTTTATAACAATCACCTCTTGTCAAGAACATAGCTCCATACGTCTGCTCTCATCATCATGAAAACCTAATTTATATCTATACTAATATTATAAAGAGGAAAGATTTGTATGTTTGTATGTTTGTAACGAATTGGCTCAAAAAGTACTGGACCGATTTCAAAAATTCCTTCACCATTGGGAAGCTACATTTTCCCTGAGTAACATAGGCTATATAAGATTCATCGTCATCATCATCGCCCATCATCAACCGCGGAGAGCAGCTAGTCATCCATAATCAGACGTTGGAAAACACAGTTTGTTTGTCCGGTTCTCCTAACTATGCGATTTTTGTCACATAAGTTAGGTTCATATGAATCACCGTACTATTGACACTATTCGTAGTTTGGTTTAATGGAGTTTGAAAAACAACTATGTCAAATACAAATATTTTATTATAACATTAATAAATCTTTAAACACTTGATCACAAATTCTTATAATAATAATATGGTATTATCAGTAAATTGTTTTGAATAACTAACTAATTATAACATCGAGATCTGTATAAAATAGAATATATTTATTTTATCTTCTTGCATTTGTATACTATATGTATATTGTGTATTTATATACTTGTAATGTACAATTGCATGTTCTTCACTTTGTTATTTTTCTTTTTCTATAGGGTTCAATGATGAATGATTGAATGACATGTCATATGGGTCCTCCTATTGTCTAATCTGTACCTCTACCACGAGTTGCCAACGTAAATGTCATCTATAGTCAATACTCGATCTCGCCTACCTATTACGCTTATGATTGGCGTACTCGCTGTCAATTTTAGTTCTACAATTGACCGCGAGGTGGCACTGTTCTGTTTTTCATAATTTTTTTCGCGGCAGTCGATATCGAGCATCGATTGGTTTCAATGTTATAAACTCATGGTAGACCTACTAGTCCATTCATATTGGAGTCAGTTGAGCCGTCTTTACCGTTTTAACCCCCGACGGCAAAAACGACGGGATGCATTAGTCGGGAGTGTTCTTTACCATATGATCAAACAAATTTGATTTTAGTTTGATGAAAATCGGTCCAAGGTGAGATGGCCGCCGCCATAATATGGCGGATTACATATTTTTCACAACTCCCTCAATATGGGTAGGTATTAAATGAAAGGTCTTGAGTAAAGTCACTGCGTTACCAACTGAGTCGTGCGGCCGTAAAACATTTCACTATGTCTATCTCGCTCGCACTTGTGGGGCTTATGGAGCCTCATAGTGATGTGCGTAAGATGGTTATAGGCGCATATCAATAATAAAATCAGATAGAAACATAGTAGATAGTATTGTGGCCCTGAAAATGGCCGTTTGTAATGAATGTTAAATAAATAACGTTTATACTTCCTCATCGGAATCTTCGTCCTCTGTATCGTCCTGTAGATTGATTAAGAATGGTGCTTGATCTCTTAGAATGGCTTTGTGTAAGTGTTTTGAAGTTCCTCGGCATGTCTCACACACTTGATCCAGTCTTCCTGTGTAACATTATCAATACTCTTCTTTCTTCTCCTTTGACCTGCGCCCAGATTAGTTCTATAGGGTTGTATTGGCAGTGATATGGTGGTAGCCTTATCACTTCGTGACCCCGTTCATTTGCTAGGTTATCTATGACATAGATCTTGGGTTGCTAGCCTTCACTTTTCTTAAAAGCTCTTCTTTTATTTCACATTTGTCAAAATTAATAATTTTTTTCTTCAACCATTCTTGGACCTTTCTTGGTAATTGTGTCGGTATCTTTTCAAGTTGCATGGAATGATAGCTTGCATTATCGATGACGATAACTGAAGGCTCTTCGAGAACGTTTACTAGGTCAGAGAACCAAGCCATATATGTTCTACCGTCCATTTCGGTGTGGTAGTCAGCGTCATTAGACTTAACAGCTTTAAATACCAATTTCGCATCCGGTACAAAACCAGTCTTTGCAGATCCAGCGTGGCAAACAATGAGCCTTTGCCCTTTTCCTACTGGTTGATTCCTAAAGCCGCCTTCATCATTGCTTCCAAGCCTCATGCGTTTTCTTGAGTGGTTCTAATTAACTCATGTCTCATCGAGATAGAATCGCGGCCTCTGGTCGTTAGTTTTCCGCAATGTGTCTAATTTTCTCAAAAAGTCCATTCTACCACAAACAATGTCACTTCTTTCACTTAAGTATTTTCGTCCTTCAGCGTTTTTCTTATATTTGTATCCAATCTCTTTTAAAAATTTCTCATTGAAGTATTTCCGCACTTAAAATCCGGCATTAGCTCTCAGTGTTTTTATATTATTCTATCCACCGATGGGTACTCTCCGTCGTCATAAAATGAAGCAATCGTGCGCTTCAACACACTTTTATCAAAGTCTTTTACGTTACACTAACTGGTTTCTTATAATTTGTCTTCTTTCGTGGTTTGCAAGGTCTGCCTGATTGTACTACTTCAGTCTTTATTCGGTCTACTGTCGCCCTACTGACACCACAAATAAGCGCTGCCATTTCACGTGGCTTATTGAAATTCATTGAATCTAGTTTTTAGGATCTCTTTTAAGTTCATTTAAAAACAGAAATACGTTATGCATCTCTGTCCGAGTTTGAGGGCTAACATCACCTTGTAACTTCTTGAGGCCTACGTTAGTAAATACATTATTCATTGTGAGCGACGAGACTTGACAGCTGACAACTCTCGTGTCGCATGAATGTAATCACAAATCATAAATACTTATAGCAAAACAACAACTTTGCGAGGACGGCAGCGCGGCGGCATGATGTTACGGCCAATCAGAAGCTAGCGATAGTGAGCGCTAATGAGGGTCGAATGCAGGTAGCGGATTATCGATAACATGTTAGGACGCGTTGCACATTCCTATACCTCGTATGACGTTTATGGCCCTACGACTCAGTTGGTAACGCGGTGACTATAGTACAATAAAGTACTGTACACTATGAAACATTTCAAATCCAAGATGGCCGCCACCACAAAATTTGGGATACTATTATATTGTGGTGGGGATTTTCAAAATGTTTAATTTAATTTTACGGCTGATTTAATAATAATATTTATCTACTCTGATACTATAATACAAAGATTATAAAACTATCTCTATCTCTTCACAAAGGTATTTTAGTTGTTTATCAGTTAACCATGTACATTTTTTTGTTAATATTGAGTTAATTTACCGTAATATATATATGAGTTGTTACAGATTGCACAAATTTTTGGTATAATGGGTGCTTGCCGACGGCAAGAGTTATACAACATACAATTCAAAGATGTTGAAGTCTTCGAAACTACACTATTGATCAAAATAAGTAAAACTAAAACCAAGACGGACCGCTCTTTTACCATTACTGGGAAATATTATGAACAATGCAAAAAATACATAGAGCTACGACCAACTGAGTGCAGCAATCCAAGTTTTTTTCTAAACTATATTGACGGAAAATGCACGACGCAGAGAGTTGGCATTAACAAATTTGGAGCTCTAGGCAAAGTTATTGCCAGCTATCTTCAACTTACCGACCCCGAATTGTTCACAGGACACTGCTTTCGCCGAACATCTGCGACCTTATAGTTGACGCTGGTGGAGATATAACGGCACTAAAGCGACACGGTGGTTGGAAGTCAACGACAGTTGCAGAAGGCTATATAGATGATTCAATGACTAACAAGATCGCTATATCCAATTCAATACTTAACAGTATTGAAAATAACAGAAATGAGGTCAACATTAACATACCCTCTCCGAGTACCTCCAATAACGCTTCCTGTCCGGTTCAAATTCATTTTCATAATTGTAATATTCAGAACATCAATAATTATTACAAGTAAAAATAAATTTGTTGTTATATTCATCGTTTTATTTGCAATATTGTTACGTATTATAGTAGTTGAGTAGATAAAGTAGTGTATGACACTTTACATAACTTGGTCTTATAACACTCGTGTGATACTATAAAAAAACTCGCCTACGGCTCGTTTTTTTAAAACACTCTCATGTTATAAGAACCCTTATTATGCAACAGTATCATAATCTACTATTATATGACAGATTTTTATTAGCAGTGGCACGGGCTTTATAACTAGCGTCAGCCCAAGCTACCGCACCGCTAGATGTAGGCAACTTCTATACTTCTATACTTGTCTTCGAGTCTGGCCAGGTCTTCAGACCATCGAGTTCATTGGCGTAGCCAGGGTTTTATTGGGGGCTAGTAGAGGCCATTCTGGTACAATTTTTTTTTATTATCCATCTCCATCTAATTCTTCTACGAGTGCTTCGGGTGACTGTGAGGTTGTAACTTAAATATCCATGTAATCGAAAAGATCGATAGATTGGTGATCGTGTTTTTTCGGGGTGGGCTCCAAGTTACCCTGGGGGGGACCTACATAGCTAAACCAACAATGGAACTACTGCCAGCCGCTTTCCGCAGGTCATGTTTCCACCAGAGGCTTTAGCACAAACAATTTGTAAAACAGTATTCATACCGGAAGCGTCAATGCTTTGACGTCCAAACTATATGTTATCTGTCTCACACTTGCCCTAGAAAAATGACAGTTTGTATTCACGTGAACGACACGTTACGTCACTTACGCAATTATTCGTGCTAGACCCACAGGGCTATCATGGCTTCAAACTTCGGCGTCAGGTCAAGGGGCCGAGCACGAACATTTGCTAATGTGTAAAGTAATCGTATCGTTGACGTATACAGTACAAACTATGAGTCATCTGTGCCACAGTTGTACTAGATAAGTGATAGTTTGTACTGAATACGTCAACGATACTATTACGTTATACTTTAGCAAATGTTCGTGCTCGGGCCACAGGTCAATGATTGCAGCCGGTCTGTGGACCTAGCACGAATAACTGCGTACGTATAACGTAACGTGTCGTTCACACACACGTGAAACAGTACAAACTGTCATGGTATCTAGGGCAACTGTGACACAGATAACTCATAGTTTGTAAGCCGAAGCGTGACATATTCACATTTGTGCTACGGCCTCTGTATGTAGTTCTATACGCATTCTGAGTCACAGCGCACTGCGTAAGTGTACCGTAACGTGTCGTTTGCAAGAAACAGTAGAAACTGTAATTTATCTAGAGCAGCTCTGACACAGATAAGTCATAGTTTGTACACCAAAGCGTGACACGTTGACGTTTGCGATAAGAATACTTTTTCGCAATTTATTTGTGCTGCGGCCTCTGAACAAACTACGTATCGGTGGCCATAGATGCTTTTGTTGTACTCTCGGCACGTGCGGTTGAATGTTTCAGAGCACCCATTGAATTCACGTAGTGCTCGGAAATGTGGTTACGCAGCTCTGATTTCAGCCTAAAACTCTCGCCGCATTCATCGCACCTGCAATAATAATGCAAAAAATACTCAAGTGCATAACAATACAAAGAAGAATGGCAAACCTCTGTGAGTTTTGGGTACCCTACATAGACGAACCCACGAGAAAGGAAACCATGCAAACCCAGTAGTCCTTAGTTAGACTAAGATATCATAAAATTGTATCATATTTTTTTAAGTTGGGGTTTAAAAGTTATTAGCATTTATATTTTTTCTAGGTTAGGTTAGATAGGCAGAATTCGTTAGCTTAAAATACTCGTATCTGACTGGGTTTTTCAAAAGAAATCTATCGTAATAGAGAAATGGGTGCTTGGCATTAGGTATCGTTATCGTAGATATGGATGCAACTACTTATATTTTATGTGATAACATGATAAAACTTACTTGAGAAATGGCAAAAGTACAACACGTATGAGTCCAACAACAAAAGAAAAACTATTGGTGTCACTTTGTCATGTCACATGTCACACTCTTTTGGTAGAATATACGTAGTATCAAGAAAGTTGTATAGTATCCTATAGTCTATGAACTGAATAGCGTTTGGTTATTGCCCACAAGCATCTTCTGCGTATTAATTTTATTGTTTTACATTTAGGTTTTCTCATTATTCCCAACTGCTAATTAAATATAAATATATGAATTATTTGCATCTACTAATAATAAATAAATTTGGCATAGTTTCATTCTCCGTGGTTTTCAGTCTCAGTGGGTGACTTCTCAGATGACCATTCTCCTTTTGACTAATCATATTTCAATACAGACTGATCGCTCTTCTTTTTCTTTCATATTTTTAAGTGTGAATTTATAAGTTTGCCTTTTTTACTATAAAGTCTTTTATATTTATACTAGCTTACCCGTCAGCGGTTTCGCTAGCGTGGCCTGTATATTTTTAACGAAAAAAATATATTTTATGTATCAATTTATTGGGCCAGAAACCGACGACGTGGGCAGCCCAGAACAGAATTCAGCTTGGGTAGATATTGTTAAATTTACACACGTACCTGTGCTTCGACAACATTTTTTTAAAGGCCGTCTTTTTTATAGTTGGGTATAAAAACATTTGATCGACGATTTGTCAATAAAATTAATTGTATAATCCCCTAAAGTATCCGACATCGGAGACCAGACACATTGTTTTATACAAATCTGAGCACATGAGATCATCTAGTGGTGACGAGCGCAGTTCAGTGCCACTAGCTACACTCAATTAATAGCATAAAAGGAAGCTTACTTTTTTATGCTTAATGCCCGTGGGGGCCGTCCGCTCTCAACTTGTTTAGGGATCTGGTGAAACATTTGGTTGAGGCAACGGGTGACCAGAATGCTGGCTACATGCTGTTACTTAGGGCAAAAAGTATTTTTGCTATTGAGCGTGGCAATGCTGCCACCATTTTGGTCACTTTTTCCCCGCCATGGAGCTTATCGATTAGTTTTTGTTATATATACTTTCATTATATACTTTTAATATTTTGTAAATATTTGTATCAGAAGCTTACTTGTACAAATGATCGCCGAAATGCGCCCGTTTGTGTTTCAGCAGATCCCCGCTTTGAGTGAACGCTCGTTCGCAATGCTCGCAACGGTACGGTTTCTCCCCCGTATGGATTCGATTGTGCACTTTGAGATGTTCCTTATATGTGAATCTGGAAATTTGCAATTTACTATTACATAAATATTAGAACATGGATATGACTGAGCTGTGTTAGTAAGTAAACAATTGATTTTCTTGGGCTAACCGCAAACCAAACACTCATTGGCTTAATGTTGCTTAACAACGCCATCTATTGTCGACAGGCCGGTTGGCGCAGTTTGAAGCAATAGAAACCCTGCCTTCTCACCCGGTTGTCCCGGGTTCAGGTTTCAGGACAGATATTTGTGCGCATGAACATGTCCGTTTGATCTGCGTCTGTGTGTGTAGGTATATGTATTTCAATCAGCAGGGTACCGTAGTACAGGCTCTGCCTAGTTTAAAACCTGAAGATATTGTGTGAGTGTTGTCCAAAAAATTCTTTTGACAAGGGTTGAGGTTATAAAGAGTTGCTTATTTTATTATAATGATAATATTATTAAAATCTCAGAAGTTTTATATAGAAATTTATAGTATTACTTTTTAAAGCACTAACGCCTGCTTTAGCGATCTCAAACATTGAAATTTATAGAGAGAATAATTCCATCCTCGGACGGGATTCGAACCCGCGTCTTCTGACTCTCCGTGTCAGACGCCATTGACCAACTAGGCCACCGAGGTTCTGGTCGAAGCGTCGAGTTTTAACTCTCTATTTGACTAACCGTCTTGCGGGGACGGAGCGACATCTATTGGACAGTTTAACAGTACCATCCAACCGAAAGAAGCATTATTTAGAAATACTTGAAACTTTCGTATTGACATCGCAGCCCTTGTAATTTTTATAGTATTACTTTTTAAAGCACTAACGCCTGCTTTAGCGATCTCAAACATTGAAATTTATAGAGAGAATAATTCCATCCTCGGACGGGATTCGAACCCGCGTCTTCTGACTCTCCGTGTCAGACGCCATTGACCAACTAGGCCACCGAGGTTCTGGTCCGAGCGTCGAGTTTTAACTCTCTATTTGACTAACCGTCTTGCGGGGACGGTTTTCTATATTATTACTTTACGTTATGTTTTGAATAATTTCTTACTCTCATTAATAACAATTTTACTGTGCACAGTACGTAATCTGAAGTTAAGAAACATACATAAATAAGGCCGCATGTCATTTGCGACTTTATACTTGTTAAAGTATCGTTGTTACGTTATAAAGAGTGATTATTTATCTAAAAAATGTAGTTGGGTTAAACACTAATAAGTGTGAGATAACTTGTTAGTCGGTACCATTATAGTTCAAAATTACTGTAATCACAATATTGTGCGCATTTTACTGACTTTCCATTTTTCGGTAAATAAAATTCTACCAATTAGTATACTTACGCCATTCAAATTTCATCAAATTTGGTAAAGCTGTTTTTGAGCTACATCTATCTTGATGATTTTTTTTTTTTTTTTATACCGAACTGGGTAGCACTTGACCACTATCTCACCTGATGCTAAGTGATGATGCGATCGATGATGGAGCGCGCTTACCCAGAAGATACCTATGCACTCGTGTTTTGAAGACCCCCATATCGTACTTAACCGGAAACACCGACTCAGGGAGGGTGTTCCATTCCCTAGCGGTTCGTACGATAAACGAAGAAGTAAATCGCTTCGTCCGGGTAAATGGAATATCCACCATAAAGCGGTGGCGCTTCTGAGTATCTCTGGATGTCCGATTATAGAATGGGGATGGCGGAATCAAATTGTGAAGTTCCATTGCACACTCACCGAAATGTATCCGATAAAAAACCGATAAACAAGCGACTATGCTCTCTGGAGTCTCTTGCGTACTAGGTGGTCGTCGTTAATGAGTCTCTTGGCTCTCCTCTCAATAGCTTCCAGTGTCTCCAGCTGGTATTTGGCAGAACCATCCCAAAGGTGAGAACAGTACTCCATACACGACCGGACTTGGGCTTGATAAAGATTAAGCAACTGTCCCGGTGTGAAGTATTGTCTCACCTTAGCCAAAACACCAAGCTTTTTTGAGGCAAACTGGGCTTTGGACTCAATATAGGAGCCGAAATTGAGAGTTGGTGTTAATGAGATGCCAAGAAGCTCGAAATGGTTACTTATCGGCACGGACACATCCCTGAAAGTAGGAGCCAGCTGGAAAGGGCTCCGTTTGGCGGAGAAAAGACACGCCTGGGTTTTAGCAGCATTGAACTTAACTAGATTGGCATCGCCCCAATCGGAGACTGCCTGCAAAGAAAAGTTCAAGCGCTGAACCATCGCTTCCCTATGAGACTGGATTTGTATGATATCCATATTGAAAGTGAATGACAATCAATCCCGTAAACAACAGTCACTAAAAAGAGTGAATTTCTTTCTTTTTTTTTAAATGGATTCGACTAAAAAGTGTGAGATAACTTGTTGAAGTCGGTACCATGATGATTCAAAGGTCAAAATCACAATATTGTGCGCATGGTACCGACTTTAGTTTTATCGGGAAAAAGATTTTTTACTTTATAATAATTAATATATTTTTAGTATATTTGATTGTCACTGATAAAGAAGTCATACTAACTTCATAGGGCATGAGTCACACTGGAACGGCTTCACTCCGAGATGGCACAGGCTGTGCTTTTTGAGCGAGCTTCGTGCCGTGTATGTGGCTCCACACTGTTCACAGGAAAACGCCTTCACGCCTGTATGCGTGATCTTGTGAGAGTTCAACTCTCCTGAAACACACAAACTAAGTAACTATTAGTTCTGCAAACAGTAGATCTCGCGAGCATAATCTTATCAGCAGCAATTTTTCGCAGTAACTCACAACCTATTATCTCAGCAACCACTTAACCAATTATGCTCATCGAAATTTTTCTATAAATTCAGGTACCTAATGTGTGTACCAAATTTAATCATAATCGGTCGGTAAATAGCGCTACAGCCAAATTTCTCCCTATTTAGGAAAATTAACCCACCAATCAAAAATCGCGACACACAACGACAAAAAAAATATAGTGAATAGTATGACATGCATACCAAGTTTCGTCAAGATTGGTTAAAATTGCGATCAGTACAGTAGGATCAACCTAACAAATATATGGACAGATGAAAGTCAATTTGGACACTTAAAGCATATATGCTTTGCTCGCTCAGTCAATTAATGCAATTTATAGGAAAAAAGTATCTAATGTGTTAATTTCAGCGCCTTCTCTACTTCCATGCCAAATGTCATCTAAATTGGTCCAACCATTTGAGCGTGAAGAAGTAACAAATATTCAAACACACTTACAAACTTTTATTACTAGCTGCGTCCCGCAATTCTCCACAGAATAAGTCATTCTTTTATGGGACAATGTATACGATTCTATAGTAAAGTTCCCAATGTTATCCGAGATTTGCCTATTAATAAGTTTAAAATTACTTTTAAAACTAAACTCTGTCAAAAAGGTTATTACAAAATTTCGGATTACTTGGAGGATAAAACAGCTTGGGACTGATCACTCCAGGATCTATCTACTTGTGTACTAAGATGTCAAAGTGTAGCGTGTCTTGCCCTACTCATACCATTATTATGTTCTCTTTTGTAAGGCAACACACTGGAGCTAATATTTGTAGTACCTAAGTAAAAACATTGTAAAACATCTATATAAAGAGAATGGCCCCGAGTTTCTTGCCGCTCGGTAGGCTCTATATATTTTGGAACGCGGCGGTAGTCTTTAAAGTACATTATAATGACAAATTGACGTTCATAAGTGCGTCTTTGATGCCTAAATTGAATAAATGATTTTGAATTTGACTTTGACTTTGAGTTACACCCATATGGTAATGAATAATAATATTTTTGAAACACCTTCAAATGCTATTAAATGATATATACCTCCACAATGTAAGATCACATTCAAAAGAATTTTATTTGTATAACATGCACGCATGCAATAAGGCTCTAGTTAGTGGGAACATAATGGCTGATTATGAATCTTTGGCAAAAATTTGCAACCACTAAAGGAGATAGTAAGTAGTACCTACATGGTGTGTTGCAAAATCTTTTTTTCTTTAAGAATTATCAGCATACCAATATCTTACAAAATCATAAATTGTCTAGGAATTAACTTTAAGAACAGGATATGACTGTGTATTGTATTTTTAGCTCTCAATATTTCCGATAGTTCCGTTTAGTAGTTCTGCTTGTGCCATGTTCATGAGTAAACTGAAGTATATGCGAGTAGGTGTTGTTATGGGCAGACAAAACGGTCTACCCTCTTCCTTTCACATTTCTTGTGTTCTGTATATTAGCATTGACACAACAGTCACAGAACTCAATCTGGGTCTCGACACACATAACTCACGGTATCTGCTAGTGAGCTTTTTTCAAAAATTCTTCGGTTTTTTGCAAAGATGAAATACAATGCATGGTAAATATCTTGTTTTTAAAGTTAATACTTGCATTAGTGAAAATGTCAGTTAAGTAACTTAAATTGACTAGAGGATTTGTATTATCCAGGTCAGTTTTACCTCTAGTCACAAATTTCGTCGAACACTGATCACATTGAAAAGTTTTAAGTCCAAGATGCCTTTTAACATGTTGAGACAAATTCCCACTGGAGTCAAACCTTTTACCGCATGTCGGACATAAATATGGTTTCTCTCGTGTATGAATCTTCATGTGTTTCGACAATACAGACATGTGAGCAAACCCTTTTGCACAAATTGGACATGAATGTGGCCGTATGCCCTTATGTTTATATTCAATATGATTCATTAAAGTTTCCTCTGTCACAAATGATTTGTGACATTGTGGACATTTATATGGCTTATTAGCATCGTGGCAAAGTTCATGCCTTTTCAGATGACTTACTTTCTTAAATATTTTTCCACAGAATTGACATGCTAGAATTCTACCTTTGGCTACATGCTTCCTTGTGTGAGCTGCTAGAGAATGTTGAGACTTAAATGTAGCTGAGCAGATTTGACATGACACAGATAATGCATTATCTTCCATTTCATTATTTAATTCTTTGGTGAGATCGTGCTTAGCTACATGCTTGAGGAAACTAGATTCATACTTGAATTCATGTGCGCATATGAAACATGTGAACGATTTCTGTCTATCCTTGAATACCCGTTTCAGTCTACTTTTCTTTCTGAACATTGTTTTTTTCTGACTATTACTATCATCATCTGACATACTGTTATTTTCAGGAATACTGTCATCTGTGAAATTCAGGACTTCATTCTTTACTGTTACCATGTCATCAATATCATTTCCAAGCAAATACTGTATTGCATTTTCTTTTTCATGTTTGATTGGCGTTTCCAGTGAATGGATACTGTTGAGACGCTCACGTAGTTTTTGGTCTATTTCTTCAGCTACTCTTTTAAAGTCATAAAAGCTCATAAGGCAATGGTAGCAGCTCCGGCAAAGTTTCATTGGTAGTCTGTCATCAGTCAAATCAACCTTAAAACATATAAAACAATATAAGAGTAATGTATGAGGGATGATCTCTCTACTCAATTCGGACTAAACCAAAGTGATGTGTGTATGTTCCTTTATATCCTAGCCTAGCTGTTCATCCGATGCAACTACATTGCTATATCAATCTGTGTATTGTATAGGATCACTTTACAATAATAAAATTTCTAAATGTTAATAGGACTAGAAAATATGGGACCAACATTGTCAATGGACAACTAAAAGTTCCTAAATAAAAGATATGGAAAATGATTGTTTCTTGTGCATATATATATATATGAATATCATAACTTCAGTTTTTAAATACCATTCACATATCGCATTATGGTAGTACATGTAAATAAGAGGGTTTGCCTCAACAGTTTTAATACTTTTTAGCTACTAGAGCCATATACCGTAATGATATTAAAAATATTCAAAGTTTTGCAATATACAATGAAAATGTGCAAAATGAACTGTATTTTAGATTTATCTGATTGAGAAGACAATAGAATGCATGGGGACAAAGTATAGAGAATCTTTTGTTTTTATGAGTACTGCTACGGAAGAACTTCAAGAAATCATTTCTCTTTAAGGGTTTCCTTCCCTAGTTGGAAGAATAACTAGTAGGTACCTATGCTTTTACTACATTAAAACATTTCAAAATTCTGTTTTCAATGACTATTCATGAAAAGGTAGGGGAGTGTTTGGTGAGGGGTGACAACCTCTCCTAACATTCCCTCCTCTCCTAAAATAATTAGAAAATATGTTTATCAAGGTGGACTGTGCTAGGCCCCCTCATATAAAAACCCTTGCTACGCCAATGAACGCGAGTGGCTGACCTAAGCAAACTACCAAGTTAGAATACTGAGGACTACCTGAAAACCAACCATGTCATTTCTGAATGATGGAATTACTTATGTATTAAAAGCTCAGAACCTATTCGGTTGTCACTTCTTATTTACAAAACTCACTGCTTAATTTCAATTTACAAATTAGCTGTTTTACCTCTATTGCTGTACAAGTAGTCAACATTTTAGCTATATTAAAATAGTCTTCTCTTTCATCGAATATATCATACATATTGGTTGATACACTATTTAAACATGTTCTGCAGCAACCTGTTGTATCTTCGGGCAGGTTAATCGTAACTTGAGTAGCCATTCCAAGAAAATCTCAACAAATTGTATTGAAAAGTTAAAACAAATGGAACGAAACGAAATACAATAAACAAACAATCAAGCAAACTTTAGCAAACCAGCTGTTTGTATTGCCAGATCCTGATATTGATATTCCAAAGTTAACGCATTAGAATATAAGCTTCCAATCTAAAAGTTGCTTATATATAAATTTTCTGTTCACTATTCAAATCAGCCTTAAATTTCCCAAGTTTATGACGACTTATGAATAAATTGTACTACTTTCCTGCGGGAATTTGAGGTACCTAATAGTATATCTACAAATCATGTGTTAGCATCTGTTAGTCTGTGCTACAAATCGAAAGGAATATAACTGGGTACTAGCTAGTTAGTTTGTTAGTCTGTGCTAGGTACCTTATGCCGCGTACAGACCAAGCGAACGACAGCGAGCAAAGGGTATCTAACGAGCGAGCGCAAACGAATCAGTGTGGAAGGCATGCCGTAAGCAAGCGAAGCCAAACGAGGGCCTTCGCTCGCCTTCGGCCGTGCTCCGGCCGGTGTCGATACATCAAAGAGAAATGGAACGAACGTACGGCCACGGTGTGGACGGACGAGCGAATGCTCATTCAGTTGCTGCGGTTGCACGCAACGGACGTTTCGTTCCAGCGAATAAATTGTATCTACCTATTTACGATTATGGAATGGACTAAGATAGATTGCTAATGCTCATAGAGCTCTATAAGCAGAAACCGAGACTTTGAAATCCTAAACATGCTGAATACAACATAAAAAAAGTAAACAAAATCGACGATTGCTTTAATTTCATTTCATCATTATCAGCCCATTATGTTTCCAACTGCTAGGACTCGAGCTTTCTCTCGGAGAAGGTTGGGCCATAATCCACCACGCCAACATATGTCAAAGTTTTCCGGCCGCTCGAAGTCCTTCGATACATATCCTAACGACTGTTGTCAAAAATTTTATGCTACATATAGCTATAGTACACAACTCGCACAACGACATTAACTACACTGACAAGATTAAAAGAAAACGAAGATATATTAATTCTTGTTGTCAGAAAGGAATCAACATATTATTAACAACGTTCGCCTGTGGCCCACCATTCGACCGCCAATGACAGCCTAGTCCTCTCTGTCGCTCGCTACTTGTCTCGTTTGCGTAAGTGGCGAAGCGGCAACGTTGCAGGATTTAATTTAGATTAAAATACAACTTTTTGATTTTCCATTTGTGATAGATAAAATAAAAATCAATATTTAAAATTAAAAGATACATCATTTTTGTTTTTGCACTAGTCCCAGTAGTTCTCCAGTTTCTGAACACACAAGAAGGCATTTTTTCCTACATGTTAAATACGCGCTGCGTTGTTGCCAGACAGGCTGAATCTAAGTTGCCTCAAGACAATTAGCTTATGTTGAAGCCGAGCGAAGTAAGACGTATCTACCTCCATTTATATATAACGTCATTGGATTCGCTGTGGTTCGCCGATTGTCGACGAACTTCAACACGTTCTTTTAGTGTGGACACAACAGCGAAAGCAAGCGAGCGTGCGGTACTGTTCGTCAAATCCCACTCGTCAGCATTCGCTCGGTCTCGTTCGCTTGGTCTGTACGCGGCATTATACAATGAATACAACATATTACTATAATAATAATATATAAAATAATAGTAATATGTTGTAAAGACACTTTTTTTTTTTGTGATAAAGTAATTATAATTTTGATGAAGAAGTGTCTTTAGAAGGTTGTTTTATAATATTATTGTATAAGTTTACATATTGATATGAATGATAAAAACACTTCGCCAGACTTATATGTAACTATATGTATTTCGTATATACGTGTTTGCGTGGTTACGTAGGTGTGCGTGTGTCTGCGTGTGTGTGTGTATGCGCGTGTATATCAAACATTTTACTTTTAATTGATAATATATTTGAAACAATTACTAATAATTTAATTTAACTTTTTAATTAATTTTATTTATTGTTTTGGCGTAATTAAGTCTTCTATTGTAATTCATGTCAATAAATTTACTAAATATTATGTTTTTAAACCCATGAATCGAGGAAGACTGTATCTTATTGCTTTTACTTATTTTATTGTATATGAAGGGACACAAAAAATCAATAAATTTGGTGTCAAAAGTTGTATTTACTTTGGGTTCAGTGCAAAAAAACTATCCCGAAATTGTGTGAGTGGGCAAACACCTACAGTGAGTCCCAATCAAGCCATAATCGATATCAACGCGATAATAGTTGGTCCCTTTCACTGTTAGCGTGATTACGATGGCCCACACTACGTCATCGATGACGTCTTAACTGCCGCCATATTGACGATTACTTGAACCATGCTCTACACCAAAATGGTCGTAAACGTTCTGTCAAAAGTGACAGGTGTTTAATTGTTTTTTGTTTTAAGGTCTTACTGTTTTGTCGCTTGTTTTTTATGTAAAAGTTATAAAAGTCAGTCAATCTAATGTTTATTTTTAATCTACGCACACCACACAGTTAACCCTCACACTATGCACACTATTTTAATGCATTTGTTTTTCGCACGGGAATGGTTGTTCGTTAATGCTACAACTCTGGTCCGATTAATCAACACGCTTACAGTGCTACGAGCTGTCAAAATTGCAATATTTTCTCGGATTGACTATGGTAGACGAGAGCAATGTAAGGAAAAATATCGCAAAACGGGCCGCAGGGCTAGTTAGCTAACGAATGATGCCTTCCCAGTGGCGTCAAAATCACTTTTGGCGCTGTGATCACCATTCCAAATCAATGAAAGCGTAACAACGTAGACCCTTGTGACGTCATGGATTACGTCACGAAGGACGTCATTTTGCAATTTCAATGACCACGTTTCGAATTCGATTCGAATTGACATGATTTCCGAGTCATGTCAACACTGATTTTGGCGACGTTATTATTACTATTTTTCATTCCGATTTAATATTGCGCTTTTGACAGGTGAGATCTGTCAGCCATTTGGAATGGGTAAAATCACGCTCCCGTTGCTTACGGCAACTAATACACGCACACACTGACAGATGCTAGCTATCGCATCACGCTCACTTCAACAAACTGTCATTGTTGACGGACTGCTCACGGTGATTTCAGTTTGTAGCGTGGTCGTTGAAATCGCAAAATAGCATCCTTGGTTATGTAAGTATCACATGGGTCTACGTTGTCGCGCTTTTGTAGATTTGGATGGCGATCACAGTGCTTAAACCGATTTTGACTTAAATTGGAAGACACTCGAAATTAACGTGAGCAGTCAGTCAAAAATGACAGATCTTTTATGCGAGCGATTACTATTCGGTAATTTAATAATATTTTACATAATCAGTTCACAATGCACATATTCAGTTTTTTATATATACGAGTAGTATTACTATTAATATTCTTTCATAAAATTATCACTATAAATAATAATCGCAATTTAAGTTACATCTATGAGTATAGGTGTGCATTAATGCGAAAAACAAACTCAAAATACGAGAATAAGCTCTTGCAATAAAAATGTCCAAGATACAGGTTTCGACTTGCTTAGAGCTAGATGCATACGAGTATATTTATAGGAAGAAAAATTTATGGATATTTTTATTTTTGTATGTTTGTATCGAAAAAATTCAAAAACTACTGGACTTATTTTATAAGTCGTTTTACCATAAGAATGCCACATTATTTCTGAGTATCGTAGGCTATTATTATATTTATTAGTATATTTGGATTCATTGTCATCATCATCCATAACCACGCGGGTGAAATCGTGGAGTGTAGCTATTTTTAACTAATAATAAAGAGAATTGGTTTGATTGTTTGTTTGTAATTAATAAATTCAAATACAAATTCACCAATTTTTTTAAAACATTTCATTAGTACGGAAGTATCATTTTTTTCTGAGTGAGGAAAAATCAGTTCATCATTATTTTTATGAGGCTATATTTATTTCATGGTCATCATCATCCATCACCATGCGGATGAAACCGCGGAGCGCAACTAGGACACCACGCGAAAGTTTGTATGTATGCCTGTATGGATGTTTGTTGTTCTTTTGCATTCGAACCTATGAGATTTAAAGGATGTTCTTTATTTGATAGTAGTACGATTATAAAATGTAAAATTGTTATTTTAAGGTTTTATTGCTTCGAACACCCTTCACACACTTTTATCATAAACTGACTAATGTAACCCAAAGACGACTAGTTGCCAAACAAAATTGTGTCCCCTAGTAGAAAATCATCGAGTTAGCCTAAGTGGCGATAAAAACACTTAATCTGGCAGCACCGAGAAATTAAAATTTAGTCTTCTTCTTCTCCGTTTGATAGCTTCTTTTCTTTACGAGTGGACTCGTATGTTTATAATTCAGACAATGATTCTTCATCCATAGATAATTATATAGTCTCTCTGATGCCTAATACGTCAAAATTCATGAAGCAAATAAACGTAACCCTAGAAAAGCGCGGGAAACGTCGAATTAGGCGGTCGATATTTTTTTCGCTGTGAATTATTTTCATTTATATTTTATTTAGTACGATCATTAGAGTATCCCAGTGTAAATATTATAGACGTATTCAGTGTTTATTTAGTATTTTTAGTTTAGTAATTCTCCGGACTCGGTAAGTTTTCTCATTTTTTCGCTATGAACGAGCCGCCTGACTTGGTGGACCCGGGGGGCATTGTCCCCTCGGTATCAAATTATGTGACCGTGTCAGCTTCTAATATGCTATCTAATGAGTCAGGCATGGACACTGATGGGTCAAATACCCACCGTGCGGGACGTAAAAGAGGTCGTTTTTCTAAAATTTGCAAAAACTGCAACATGAAGAAAAGGAAGCACGCTCAGGCAGTAGATGGCAAGGCTGGATGTCGTTGCACAGATAGCGATGAAAATACAAATATTACTGTTCAAAGTATTAGTAATAAGGTTGACAATCGTACTGACATTATTTCTACTCCTAATGTCTGTCCAGCCTCCAGTCCTCCCCAAAGTTTTATTTCCTTGGCAAGAAATAAGTATGAGTCTTCAGACGTAGCTCCTTTTATCGTACACGTTCAACGAGAAACAACATCTACTGATGATGGCGCCACTCTCCATCCAGTAACATTCGGTAAATTCCTGAAAAGAAATGCCTTTCAAAATATTGTTAATGGTTCTGTAAAAAGGATAGGTAGAAATAGAATTGCACTAGCGTTCTCTGACTATAACGATGCCAATTCATTTATTTCCAACAGTAGTCTAGTAACAAATAAGTTAAAAGGATTTATACCATCTTTTAATGTGACAAGAATGGGTTTAGTTCGTGGTGTACCATCAGAATGGACACCAGAAGAGGTCATCGAAAATATTTCAGTACCTGAAGGTTGTGGTGGAATTTTAAAGGTAAGACGATTAAATTACAAAACTATCGTAGACGGTTCACCAGTTTGGAAACCAACACAAAACATAGTCGTTACTTTTGATGGGCAGGTTCTACCTAAAAGGATTTTTATATGTTACAATGCGCTTCCAGTTGAACTATACATTTACCCCACTATTCAGTGTTTTAACTGTTGTCGTTATGGTCATACAAAACTGCAGTGTAGGGCAAAACCTAGGTGTTACAAGTGTGGAAGGGAACACACTGGTGATTCTTGTGATGTGAATGAGGAGAACGTTTCATGCTGTTCGTGTTCAGGAAATCACTTTGCCATAAGTAAGTCATGTCCTGAATTTTCACGACAAAAACAAATTAAAATAAATATGTCTGAAAAATGTATCTCGTATGGTGAGGCATCTAAATTGCTACCACCTGTGTACAAATCTTATGCTGATGTTGTTAATTCTACGCAAAATGTCCCTCAAACTCATTCGCACCCTATTTCTCAGATTTCCTTTACCCATCGTTCATCTACTGACTCATCCAATAAATCATACAAAAAAACTGTTTATACTACTCGGCGTCCGATGCCTACACCTGGAAAAGGCTACGACAGAAATGAACATCAAAAAATAGTTAATGAATATAACATTCCGTCTCCACAAGACGGTTGCGCTTTTAGCCAAACAAATATTAATTCTTCAATAATGTCTACATCGGACATTATTAAAATGCTTGTTGACATTTTAACCCGTTCAAATATTTCCATACCGTCCAACGTCGCCTCAATAATTAACAAATTTAAAACTCCCATAGCCATTAATGATGGCGGTATCGTTCCAGACAGCAATACAATGGAACTGCAGAAGTGTAGTTCCTAAAAAAAGTGATGTAATTTATTTAATAAATAAACATAACACTTCTTTACTAGCACTTTCGGAGACCTGGCTTAAGCCAGGCTCCATTTTCAAAATCCATGGATTCTCTTGTTTGAGAGATGATAGATCTGATGGGTATGGCGGTGTTGCCTTACTTATCAGAAATACCATTTCCTTTATCCCTATATCTCTCCCTAAATACAACGAGTTTTCCGTGGTAGCAGCACAGATTGGCAATATTTGTGTTGTCTCTATATATATGACATCCCCTTCTTCTTTGACATTCACCTGTCTTAATAACCTTTTATCTCTTATCCCTAAGCCTGTCTTACTTTTAGGTGATTTTAATTCCCATCACATTTCCTGGGGTTGTTCTGTTTCTAATCAATGCGGAAATTTGCTTTTAGAACTACTTGACGATAATAACCTTTGCATATTGAATTCTGGCTCCCCTACCCGACGTACCTCTCCAAACGAGAATATCAGTGCTGTAGATTTGTCAATCTGCTCTCCTAATCTTGCTTCATCCATAACATGGCAAACATTATCTTCAACCTTCGGAAGTGACCATTTTCCGATTATAATTTCTTTTCCGTGTAATAGTTCCCGTCGCTCACTTCCACAACCGCGCTTAAAATATAATATTAAGAATGATACATTATGGAACAAATTTAAATCAATTGTAGATCAAGAGTTAGTTAATCAACCTGACATATCACATGGAATCGAAATTTGTACCAATGCTTTTACCAGTGCGTTGATAAGGGCAGCAGATGCAACTTTTCCTTCCAAAAAGTTATCAACTAACTTTATTCCCTCTCTGCCTTGGTGGGATAAGGAATGTACTGAGGTAGTAAATGAAAGAAAAAAAATGGAACAACTATACAATAATGATATGACTAACGAAAATTTTGAACTATTGTCAGAAAAACTAACAAACACACGCAAATTTTTGAAAGAAAAAAAATTTGAGGGTTGGCGAAAATATTGCCTTTCAATATGCCCTAATGTAAACCCTTCTGTAGTTTGGCGGAATATTAGGAAGTTCAGAAACGGTGTCAGTGAAACACCGCGTTCATCATTGCCTATAAATCTTAGTAATGAGTTTCTAAATCGTTTAGCTCCTCCTACAGTTCCCCTGCAAGTTCATTTTAGTAATGTAATTCCGGTTGCAATACCACTTAATCAGTCCACTTTAAACTCTGCCTTCACTTTACAAGAATTGGAAGGTGTCGTATCTTCTGTTAAAGATTCGGCCCCAGGTGAAGACGGTATACCATATTCATTCGTAACTAACCTTAGTCAATCATCACTTAAATACTACTTAGACATAATAAACAAAGCAATGCTCTCAGGAAACGTACCTCCGTCATGGAAATCACAAATAGTTATTCCTTTGCTCAAGCCTGGTAAATCACCATCAGAGGTATCATCATATCGCCCGATAGTTTTATCATCCGTAATTGTTAAGATCGCTGAAAATCTAGTTAAAAATCGTCTCGAGTGGCTTGTTGAAAGCCGTGGAATACTTTCCGAGACTCAGTTTGGTTTTCGGAAAGGCAGGAATACTCTGGATAGTGTGGCTACACTTGTGACGGATATTCGAGTAGCTTTAACATATAATGAATGTGTTTTGGCCGTGTTTTTAGATATAGAATCTGCATACGATAATGTCATTTTACACTTACTTAAATCAAAGCTTGACAAACTTAAAATACCAGATGCACTTTCGTGTTTCATTTTTAATCTCCTTTCTGGTAGATCTATAAAATTAGATCAAGCGCGAGATCAACATAGACTAGTATGGAAAGGTCTTCCACAGGGTTCAGTACTAAGCCCCATTTTGTACAATATTTATACGTACGATTTAGAGCGGTCACTTCAAAATTCTGCCAATATCCTTCAATATGCGGATGACATAGTTGTATACTCAAAGGGTCAATCTGCTAATAAAATATGCACTGAAATGTCAAATTCCCTGAACTATTTAAACAATTGGATGGATGCTAATGGTTTAAGCGTATCGGCCCATAAGAGCTCGGCGGTATTATTTACACGCCATAGAATGCCTCCCTCGATAAATTTACAGTTAAATAGCAATTTTATTCCAATTAAAAATCAGGTCAAGTTTTTGGGTGTTTTATTGGATTCCAAACTTACAGGGATACCTCATTGTGAGTATGTTACGGCCAAATGTGAAAAGCTCCTCAATTTATTGAGATGTCTCTCGGGCGTTTGGTGGGGTGCGCATCCTTTCTCATTAAAGCTTCTATACAACGCCCTTGTACGAAGTGTACTTGATTATGGAACCTTCGTACTAGAGCCTTGTAATGTAGCTGGTCTAAAGAGACTGGATGCAATTCAATCAAAAGCTTTGAGAATTATCTCAGGAGCTATGAAATCAAGCCCATTGAACGCTTTGCAAGTAGAATGTAATGAACCTCCACTTTATTTAAGACGTCAATTTCTTTCAGATCGTATGTTTTCACGTGTTATTCAATTCTCAGATAGCCATTTAATTTCAAATCTACGTCTACTTGCTGATATTACTGAGAATTCAAATTATTGGAACCACAAATCTTTGCCCTGTTTAGTAAAAAGTTATATTCGGTATAAATCATTAAGTGCAGTGACACATAGGTCTCCCGTACTAGATTTATATAACTGTGAATATGAAGCTCTTATTTACACCCCAACAGTTTGTTTTAATTTGGGAATTGACAAATATAATGCTAATGCTAATACACAATTCAAATCTATTGTCAATGAAAACTGGCCAAAATGGCATCATATATATACAGATGCGTCCAAACATAGTTCACACGAATTTGTTGGTGTGGGCGTATATCATGCTCAATATAATATCGTTCAGAAAATAAAATGCCCATTTGAAACGTCTGTATTTACAGGTGAATGTCTTGGCATCGTTAAAGCCATTGATTATGTTATTATGTTCAAACTAAAGAATACTCTAATTATTAGCGATTCTATGAGTGCATTGCAAGCTCTGTTGAAATTCCCTTTTAAATCTAAAACTCATTTTAGTCTCATTGCTGAAGCAAGGAGCAAATTGTATACATGTAGTTTGAAAGGCTTTTCTATCACTTTTGTATGGATACCGAGCCATTGCGGCATTAAAGGGAATGACACAGCCGACAGGCTTGCCAATGAAGCAGTGGTTTGTGGAGACCAATTCCCTTTTAAAAATTATTCCCATGACCTTGCCACTCTTCCCAGGTTATTTCTTCAGGAATCCTGGAGTAGTATCTGGGCATGTAGCGGCCAAATAAAAGGAAAGCATTACTTTAGCTTACAGCCGTTGTTACGTCAAAAGCCATGGTTCTCATTCATAAAACTTACCAAAATTGCCACAACGATTTTAATAAGAATGCGTCTAGGCCATACAACTTGCCCTGCCCATCTTGCAAGGTTTCACATAATTAATAGCCCAGACTGCGAATGTGGGCATGATATTGGAGATTTGGACCACATAGTTTTCTCTTGTCCTAATTATGACCGTGCTTCCTTATACAATAGCTTAATAGCTATCCACATCTCATTTCCTACTAATGTAAAAACGCTTCTTTTTACGGCTGATACCTCAATTTATACTATTATATCTGATTTTATTCGTAGTAACAACATAAAATTGTAAAAATGTATAGTAGATAATTAGTAATTTGATAAGTATAGAATAATAATTGTAAATATTGTAGTTAGATACCTTTTAAAAAATATGTACCTAAGTACCTATATTTGGATACTCTTTCTGATCCGAATTAATTTTACCTTTCCTAATTTTTAGGAATTAATTCCTAATTTTATCCGGTCTTTACGTTTCTTTCAAATTATTTACGCGTTAAACGTTTCCCCTCTTTTATAAAATTTAAAAGATATAAGTTAAAAACGCCTCGTATAAAGACCTACTAAAGACGTTGAAGAGAAACTCTACCGCTAGAAATACACTTGTTAATGGCAGATGCGCAAGACGCGCAAAGCCATACTCCCTGAACAACAGGGAAAGGAAAAAAAAAAAAAAAACGTAACCCTAGCAGGGATACTTAGCTTTCACTTGTCAAATTCAAAATCAGTCGACAAGTGTCACTCCCTGTGGATACTAGTATGATGAAAAATCAAAAATACCATTTAGTGCGATTAGATTGCGTAAACATTAGAGTATAATATGTAAAACAAAGGAGACCACGGTCGCCCTTCACGCAAAATCAGTCTCCAACCCCTCTTTTAAAGTGTTTCACAAGAGCTTTTTCTAATAGTATGCAAAACTCAATAAGTGTTACCTTACCACTCTACTCGTTTAGTTTCCCAATTGGGTGTCATTTAGGTTTCCAAAAGTTCCAGTTAAAGATACACTTTGGTACATATCAATATTTTTATTTTAACTTAAAAAATACTTTTGCGATGCTATAAGTTTAGAAAAACAAACAAGTTTTTTTAAGAATAAGTTATAATGTAGATTGGTAAATCTTAGAAACAATTTATTGTACACTAATATTATCCTAGATTGCCGTCTTTATTTTAGAATTTTGGCTTTACTATTATTTGTTACGACTAGGTAGTTATTTATTTTCACGTAGACACAATACACAGATATTTTTCGGATTAGATAGAGAGATGGAGTAACTCTTTATTGTAACACCACTATACAAATATATGTTAAAAATTATGAAATAAGAATAAATTAATAATACAATCAAAAATATTTTACAATTAAATACTTGAAATTAAAAGTGTCACAATGGGCAGGCTTATCGCTCAGAGCGATCTCTTCCAAACAACCATGCAAATAAAGACATAGGCATACACTTATAAGGCGGTGGTGTATAAAACAAGTGTATTAAACACTACATATAGCAAAATTCAAGAATATAGCTAGAAAAATACTTATAATACATAAATACGTAACTAAACATATATCATTTAATTATTATTACGAAGATAGTAGGTAGGTTTGCAGTTATCGCGAAGTAAAATGCTTTGACACGATGTTCGAAGACGTCCAGAGAAATTGCGCATCTGATTTCGTAGGGTAAAGTGTTCCATAGACGAACAGCTTCAACACAATAGGAAGAACCAATAAAAGCGGTGCGGTGTATCGGGGTACTTGATATTTTGGCTTCGCAAACATGACCATGTCTCTGAATTACGCACTTAACTCAAGTGGCTTCCCATCGTTGTAGCCGGAATGCTCATATATTGTCCCTACTTCATAGTATATGTTCAATCCCTCATTCCCACGCTAACTTCAGGAAAAATTTTAATATTTACATGTTGGAAGCTCTTTTTCTCTACGATCATCAGAGAACTTAATGTTAATGTAGGTGACGTACATCCTTTTACCTACATTACATTAATTAACCTATTGTATATATATTTTATTAAACATAAGACACAATATTATATTTTATATCTATTTACCTACATTACACCAACACACATTACGCATACATATTTATTCAATCAGTCATTCTCACACAACAATATAAATATTTATTATTTAGAAGCATAGCCGCGCGGTACCCGTTGTATCCAGTGCGCATTGTTATTGACAAGCGAGCGATGCGACCGGCGCGCTCGCAGCCCGCTGTCCTGTCTGTCGAGATACCTCTGTCCCGCGCGAAGCCCGTGCCGCTCTCTGACAATCGCTTACTCTCGCGCACGCGTACGTTCTTGTTTATGTTTTATTCGTTGTTTGTTTTGTTTCATATTTTATATTCTAAACGTGTGCTGTGACTCTTAAATGTACTTTCTCCTTCTGTTGTGTTCTTGTGCTAAACTGTGTAAATAAACTGTATGTGATACGTACCTAAGTGATATCTGGGAAATTATTATTTCACGTACCCATCTAGTTTCACGAATACCTACACACCGTAGCAAAGAACACCATAGCGCGTATACCAACTGCCGCGCTAAATGCAGAAACTTGTTAAACTTATTGTATGTCTGTTGCATATCATTAAGGCTATTTCGATCTGTTCTGATCAAATAGCCTTAAATAGCCATATTTACAGATGATTGTAAAACCAACCTTTATCCACTCAGTTTATCAATGAGTTAACAAGATCAAGTCAAATACAAAACAGGACTAAGATTGAACCGCATGAAATTTGATATAGAGGTAGATGAGGCGCTGGATATATATACGCACATAAGATACTTTTCCTAATCATCATCATCATGCATCACTATGCGGGTGAAACCGCGTGGCGCAGCTAGTACTTAAGAAAGTGGTTTTAATAGAATACTATATACCCCGCGATTGTGTAATGAGTGGTAATTGAATGATACAAAAAGGAGCATAAGTGTTTATCTATGGTATCTGTATTCACCACTGCGAACCCCCATAACTTCAAGTATTGTTCAAAATGTGCAAATCCCCTCTAGCGTGAAGGAATAACAAATACACAGACATACCAACACACATACAAGATTTCGCATTAATGCAATGATACAGAAGCTACAGCTATGCAATGTAAATTTTTACTCACGCCACACAACACTCAAATGTGTTAACATTAAATTCGATAGTTTTGTTGAGAAAACCACCAATCCGTTCATATTTTAATTACCCGATGATTCGGATAAAAGATTTCCTATGGCCATAAGTATTGTTTTGTAATATTGTCAGATCTGGCAGGAAGGCCAACCTAAAAAAATATTTTTGCTTCACTTTTATAATATATCATTTGTATGAAAACTATCCTTCTGGGCCTATGTAATAGTGCGTTCGAATAGATCACTTCTGATCGTTTTTGGCGAATATAACGCTAAAAACGCTCACAAGGGCTGTACGAATAGATAATCTGTGGGTGAAAATGTCGTTCATGCCTCTTTTTGTTCAGCGTTCGGAAAGCTAAAAAAGAGGTATTTTCGTCACCAAAATGTGCAATTTTTGACCCACGTCCGGAACATGGTTGTTTGTGATCGTTATTTGACAGCATAATCATGCAGCATCAGCATAAGCAATTTTACGAGAGTGCCGGCAGAGCGGTCAGGGTTGGCATTTTTTTAATGCAATTGTTTTCTGTTGCATAGATATGCTACCTACCAACAAAACGTACATTCGATGTGTACTTTTTTTGTGGCAAGGTTGTTATCCCTACACGCGTCTCGCGCCAAACCGACGCGCGAATCAACGCTAGTAGGGAAGACGTTCTACTTATATATACATGTACAAGTAGGTACATATTATATAAGTAGAACGTCTTCCCTTCAGCTGCTAAGGAAAGTAAAAATACGCCATAACTATTTTATTATTCCACAAATGTGGCAAGTCATTAATAGATTTCTGAAATTCTTATCAATATAGTTTTTTCTGTAGTATAAATTTATACATCCATTTAGATATTTCATTTTATAAAATTCACAGCGACGCTAGCCACGGGCGGCGCCACGATCGCGATGAGCCCAGATTGCACGCAACCGCACTACTCACGTTACAACGCGGCTTACAATTTGCTGTGACAATCTGCTGGATGCTAGGACGTACGATACGACATCCAACATGTTGGGAGGGAGTCACAACACGCCTACATACCTACGATGCACTTTGCTGGATCACAGCAGATTGCTACAGCATGTTGCATTCGAAATTGCATGGTAGAGAGCTTTAGCTGTGACGGTGTGCCGTGTCGGCAACAAGAAGTATCTACAATTGGTCAGGTTGATGCGTTGGATGCTTTACTAAAATTTTACTTAACAACACTCATGCACTATTACGAACACTTAACGGTTAATAATCCACCACTATTACAGTCATGTCAAAACTGAAAGAAATACAAATCTGTCAAAATTAACCCCAATCATTATTAATAACTATTATCTTTTCTTCTTCTTTTTTAGTGGGTTCTTTTCCCTGCCATCTCGTTGGTAAGCTTTCAACGTTGATTATTATTAGAACAGGAAACTATATAACATCGCATAGCAATCAACTGGATCAATAGCAACTGGCTAAAATAATGTACAACCCGGTCACAATATCTGTGCACCTGACCTCGTGACGTCATATCGGCGGTCTGGGTACGGTGTGAAAAAAAGATTTTTCGAGAAATGTGGAGGTAAAAAAAAAATACTAACCTTTTCAAATCAATTTATTATTGATGAAGGGTTTGTTATTAAAAACAATAATTTTGATTACAAAAACATTTATTATTAAACTCAGTCACTATAAATTATTGACTCTATGCCTGACATTGTATCTTCCTCACTCTCACTTTCTGAACTCTCCGAACTAGTGACCCCTAGTGATATTAAAAGTTGTGTGATGTTGTCATCTGCTAGATGATCCTTTTCCCAGTATTCTCGCTGTAGTCTCTCCACGTGATTCACTTCTTTTTTCCAGTCAGCTGGCGTAATTGACTTAATCGCATCTTTTGTAAATTGTTCTATTTTCTTTTCCGATTGGTCAATGTTTTTATCTGCCACCCTTTGCTTTACCAAGTTCCATATATATTCGATAGGGTTTAGGTCACAATGATAAGGTGGCAGACGCAAAACTTTTTCTTGATTCGCTGTGTATTGTTTTTCCCATGACTTCAGTTTAACAGCTACAACAATTTTAATAACAACCAAACTTAACAGTAAACAGTCTAAACTTAACAATAAATATTAAAATACAAAACAATAACAAAGCGAATATATCAAAATTATCGGGACGTGTATCGGCAACGAAGATGCTAACCGTACTGTCGCACCGGGGAGTGCGCGGAGAGGTGACAGGGGAAGCGGAAGAGGCGCCGCATTCCAGCGAGGTGCACAGATATTCTGACCGGGTTGTAGTCATGTGATGAATATCAAAAGGGAGTACTTCGAAAGGCGCGAAACTATGTATGAAAATCAAAATCAAATCATTTATTCTGTATAGGCCTACGAGGGCACTTACAAATTGTCATATTACATTTATTTTTCTACCGAATTCCAAAAAAATGAAGACAGCGAGTACACCAATCACAGGCTTAATAGGTAGGCGAGATCCGATATTAAGTGACAGACCCATAACAATTGCTGTATGTCTCAAATCTCTAAAGCTCTGCACGATATTACACTACGTTTGTCACCCAATTTTTATTTAGTCACCGCAAGGATTTCTAATGATTTTGTCTGCTGCGATATCCTATAAATCTAAATAGTCACTGTGTTTGCATGCTACTAAATAGAGGCAGAATATCTGGTATCGCAACGGTGCTCCCCACATAGTATGAGAGAGATGGAATCATGTTATTACATGGGATCATGTGTAGAGATATACTGTAAACGCCGTTGAATATGTTCTTAATATATGATAATTATTACAAATGTGTCTGAAAATCTTGATGTTAATGTTATATTCTGATTTCATAGTTGTTTCAAAAGCTTTAATTTTTATTCTAGAAGGAACTACAATTTTGTTTTATGGCCTTAAGCGTTTTAAATGTATAATCAATAAATTTTGTAATAAATAATTGTTGTCCAATTTATTGTCCTTTTCTTTAAAGGTCGTTATTACAATGCAGTAAAATAGAAAATATCTTGTATTAACTGGAAAAAAAATGAATGTGTTAATATCTGTCGACGTACTACGATAAAATTCTGGACTTCCATCACCCGCACCACACCATGCAATGAAAACAAAGGAAAAACATTCCATGCCTTACATACTTTACTAAGATCTCACTCGCACAGTTTAGTGATATTTTTCTTTATTAATGCATACCAAAGACAACTAGGACGTGATATCAACTTGTGAAGATTAACTGTCGAATGTCTCGACATACTCACGATACCACCTTTGCATGACACCACACAAGGTAATGTTTGGTGTCGATTACTCCGGACTAGACTTCCAGCAGACAACTGCTCGGGACAGCGGCTTGGGCGGCCGCTCAGCGCAGAAGCACGGGCAGTTGCTCAGCGCAGCAGCCCAGCGCAGCACTTTGGGCAGCCGCTCAGGATACCTGCTCGGGACAGCTGAAAAACAAATGAATGTGTTAATATCTGTCGACGTACTACGATAAAATTCTGGACTTCCATCACCCGCACCACACCATGCAATGAAAACAAAGGAAAACCATTCCATGCCTTACATACTTTACTAAGATCTCACTCGCACAGTTTAGTGATATTTTTCTTTATTAATGCATACCAAAGACAACTAGCGCGTGATATCAATTTGTGAAGATTAACTGTCGATTGTCTCAACAAACTCACGATACCACCTTTGCATGACACCACACAAGGTAATGTTTGGTGTCGATTACTCCGGACTTGACTTCCAGCAGACAACTGCTCGGGACAACGGCTTGGGCGGCCGCTCAGCGCAGAAGCACGGGCAGTTGCTCAGCGCAGCAGCCCAGCGCAGCACTTTGGGCAGCCGCTCAGGATACCTGCTCGGGACAGCTGAAAAACAAATGAATGTGTTAATATCTGTCGACGTACTACGATAAAATTCTGGACTTCCATCACCCGCACCACACCATGCAATGAAAACAAAGGAAAAACATTCCATGCCTTATATACTTTACTAAGATCTCACTCGCACAGTTTAGTGATATTTTTCTTTATTAATGCATACCAAAGACAACTAGCGCATGATATCAATTTGTGAAGATTAACTGTCGAATGTCTCGACATACTCACGATACCACCTTTGCATGACACCACACAAGGTAATCTTTGGTGTCGATTACTCCGGACTTGACTTCCAGCAGACAACTGCTCGGGACAGCGGATTGGGCGGCCGCTCAGCGCAGAAGCACGGGCAGTTGCTCAGCGCAGCAGCCCAGCGCAGCAGGTTGGGCAGCCGCTCAGGATACCTGCTCGGGACAGCTGAAAAACAAATGAATGTGTTAATATCTGTCGACGTACTACGATAAAATTCTGGACTTCCATCACCCGCACCACACCATGCAATGAAAACAAAGGAAAACCATTCCATGCCTTACATAATTTACTAAGATCTCACTCGCACAGTTTAGTGATATTTTTCTTTATTAATGCATACCAAAGACAACTAGCGCATGATATCAATTTGTGAAGATTAACTGTCGAATGTCTCGACATACTCACGATACCACCTTTGCATGACACCACACAAGGTAATCTTTGGTGTCGATTACTCCGGACTTGACTTCCAGCAGACAACTGCTCGGGACAGCGGCTTGGGCGGCCGCTCAGCGCAAAAGCACGGGCAGTTGCTCAGCGCAGCAGCCCAGCGCAGCAGTTTGGGCAGCCGCTCAGGATACCTGCTCGGGACAGCTGAAAAACAAATGAATGTGTTAATATCTGTCGACGTAATACGATAAAATTCTGGACTTCCATCACCCGCACCACACCATGCAATGAAAACAAAGGAAAAACATTCCATGCCTTACATACTTTACTAAGATCTCACTCGCACAGTTTAGTGATATTTTTCTTTATTAATGCATACCAAAGACAACTAGCGTATGATATCAATTTGTGAAGATTAGTTGTCGAATGTCTCGACATACTCACGATACCACCTTTGCATGACACCACACAAGGTAATGTTTGGTGTCGATTACTCCGGACTTGACTTCCAGCAGACAACTGCTCGGGACAGCGGCTTGGGCGGCCGCTCAGCGCAAAAGCACGGGCAGTTGCTCAGCGCAGCAGCCCAGCGCAGCAGTTTGGGCAGCCGCTCAGGATACCTGCTCGGGACAGCTGAAAAACAAATGAATGTGTTAATATCTGTCGACGTAATACGATAAAATTCTGGACTTCCATCACCCGCACCACACCATGCAATGAAAACAAAGGAAAAACATTCCATGCCTTACATACTTTACTAAGATCTCACTCGCACAGTTTAGTGATATTTTTCTTTATTAATGCATACCAAAGACAACTAGCGTATGATATCAATTTGTGAAGATTAGTTGTCGAATGTCTCGACATACTCACGATACCACCTTTGCATGACACCACACAAGGTAATCTTTGGTGTCGATTACTCCGGACTTGACTTCCAGCAGACAACTGCTCGGGACAGCGGCTTGGGCGGCCGCTCAGCGCAGAAGCACGGGCAGTTGCTCAGCGCAGCAGCCCAGCGCAGCACTTTGGGCAGCCGCTCAGGATACCTGCTCGGGACAGCTGAAAAAACAAATGAATGTGTTAATATCTGTCGACGTACTACGATGAAATTCTGGACTTCCATCACCCGCACCACACCATGCAATGAAAACAAAGGAAAAACATTCCATGCCTTACATACTTTACTGAGATCTCACTCGCACAGTTTAGTGATATTTTTCTTTATTAATGCATACCAAAGAAAACTAGCGCATGATATCAATTTGTGAAGATTAACTGTTGAATGTCTCGACATACTCACGATACCACCTTCGCATGACACCACACAAGGTAATCTTTGGTGTCAATTACTCCGGACTTGACTTCCAGCAGACAACTGCTCGGGCGGCCGCTCAGCGCAAAAGCACGGGCAGTTGCTCAGCGCAGCAGCCCAGCGCAGCAGTTTGGGCAGCCGCTCAGGATACCTGCTCGGGACAGCTGAAAAACAAATGAATGTGTTAATATCTGTCGACGTACTACGATAAAATTCTGGACTTCCATCACCCGCACCACACCATGCAATGAAAACAAAGGAAAAACATTCCATGCCTTACATACTTTACTAAGATCTCACTCGCACAGTTTAGTGATATTTTTCTTTATTAATGCATACCAAAGAAAACTAGCGCATGATATCAATTTGTGAAGATTAACTGTTGAATGTCTCGACATACTCACGATACCACCTTCGCATGACACCACACAAGGTAATCTTTGATGTCAATTACTCCGGACTTGACTTCCAGCAGACAACTGCTCGGGCGGCCGCTCAGCGCAAAAGCACGGGCAGTTGCTCAGCGCAGCAGCCCAGCGCAGCAGTTTGGGCAGCCGCTCAGGATACCTGCTCGGGACAGCTGAAAAACAAATGAATGTGTTAATATCTGTCGACGTACTACGATAAAATTCTGGACTTCCATCACCCGCACCACACCATGCAATGAAAACAAAGGAAAAACATTCCATGCCTTACATACTTTACTAAGATCTCACTCGCACAGTTTAGTGATATTTTTCTTTATTAATGCATACCAAAGACAACTAGCGCATGATATCAATTTGTGAAGATTAACTGTCGAATGTCTCGACATACTCACGATACCACCTTTGCATGACACCACACAAGGTAATCTTTGGTGTCGATTACTCCGGACTTGACTTCCAGCAGACAACTGCTCGGGACAGCGGCTTGGGCGGCCGCTCAGCGCAAAAGCACGGGCAGTTGCTCAGCGCAGCAGCCCAGCGCAGCAGTTTGGGCAGCCGCTCAGGATACCTGCTCGGGACAGCTGAAAAACAAATGAATGTGTTAATATCTGTCGACGTACTACGATAAAATTCTGGACTTCCATCACCCGCACCACACCATGCAATGAAAACAAAGGAAAAACATTCCATGCCTTACATACTTTACTAAGATCTCACTCGCACAGTTTAGTGATATTTTTCTTTATTAATGCATACCAAAGACAACTAGCGCATGATATCAATTTGTGAAGATTAACTGTCGAATGTCTCGACATACTCACGATACCACCTTTGCATGACACCACACAAGGTAATCTTTGGTGTCGATTACTCCAGACTTGACTTCCAGCAGACAACTGCTCGGGACAGCGGCTTGGGCGGCCGCTCAGCGCAGAAGCACGAGCAGTTGCTCAGCAAAGCAACCCAGCGCAGCAGTTTGGACAGCCGCTCAGGATACCTGCTCGGGACAGCTGAAAAACAAATGAATGTGTTAATATCTGTCTACGTACTACGATAAAATTCTGGACTTCCATCACCCGCACCACACCATGCAATGAAAACAAAGGAAAAACATTCCATGCCTTACATACTTTACTAAGATCTCACTCGCACAGTTTAGTGATATTTTTCTTTATTAATGCATACCAAAGACAACTAGCGCATGATATCAATTTGTGAAGATTAACTGTCGAATGTCTCGACATACTCACGATACCACCTTTGCATGACACCACACAAGGTAATCTTTGGTGTCGATTACTCCGGACTTGACTTCCAGCAGACAACTGCTCTGGACAGCGGCTTGGGCGGCCGCTCAGCGCAGAAGCACGGGCAGTTGCTCAGCGCAGCAGCCCAGCGCAGCACTTTGGGCAGCCGCTCAGGATACCTGCTCGGGACAGCTGAAAAACAAATGAATGTGTAAATATCTGTCGACGTACTACGATAAAATTCTGGACTTCCATCACCCGCACCACACCATGCAATGAAAACAAAGGAAAAACATTCCATGCCTTACATACTTTACTAAGATCTTACTCGCACAGTTTAGTGATATTTTTCTTTATTAATGCATACCAAAGACAACTAGCGCATGATATCAATTTGTGAAGATTAACTGTCGAATGTCTCGACATACTCACGATACCACCTTTGCATGACACCACACAAGGTAATCTTTGGTGTCGATTACTCCGGACTTGACTTCCAGCAGACAACTGCTCGGGACAGCGGCTTGGGCGGCCGCTCAGCGCAGAAGCACGGGCAGTTGCTCAGCGCAGCAGCCCAGCGCAGCAGTTTGGGCAGCCGCTCAGGATACCTGCTCGGGACAGCTGAAAAACAAATGAATGTGTTAATATCTGTCGACGTACTACGATAAAATTCTGGACTTCCATCACCCGCACCACACCATGCAATGAAAACAAAGGAAAACCATTCCATGCCTTACATACTTTACTAAGATCTCACTCGCACAGTTTAGTGATATTTTTCTTTATTAATGCATACCAAAGACAACTAACGCATGATATCAATTTGTGAAGATTAACTGTCGAATGTCTCGACATACTCACGATACCACCTTTGCATGACACCACACAAGGTAATCTTTGGTGTCAATTACCCCGGACTTGACTTCCAGCAGACAACTGCTCGGGCGGCCGCTCAGCGCAAAAGCACGGGCAGTTGCTCAGCGCAGCAGCCCAGCGCAGCAGTTTGGGCAGCCGCTCAGGATACCTGCTCGGGACAGCTGAAAAACAAATGAATGTGTTAATATCTGTCGACGTACTACGATAAAATTCTGGACTTCCATCACCCGCACCACACCATGCAATGAAAACAAAGGAAAAACATTCCATGCCTTACATACTTTACTAAGATCTCACTCGCACAGTTTAGTGATATTTTTCTTTATTAATGCATACCAAAGAAAACTAGCGCATGATATCAATTTGTGAAGATTAACTGTTGAATGTCTCGACATACTCACGATACCACCTTCGCATGACACCACACAAGGTAATCTTTGATGTCAATTACTCCGGACTTGACTTCCAGCAGACAACTGCTCGGGCGGCCGCTCAGCGCAAAAGCACGGGCAGTTGCTCAGCGCAGCAGCCCAGCGCAGCAGTTTGGGCAGCCGCTCAGGATACCTGCTCGGGACAGCTGAAAAACAAATGAATGTGTTAATATCTGTCGACGTACTACGATAAAATTCTGGACTTCCATCACCCGCACCACACCATGCAATGAAAACAAAGGAAAAACATTCCATGCCTTACATACTTTACTAAGATCTCACTCGCACAGTTTAGTGATATTTTTCTTTATTAATGCATACCAAAGACAACTAGCGCATGATATCAATTTGTGAAGATTAACTGTCGAATGTCTCGACATACTCACGATACCACCTTTGCATGACACCACACAAGGTAATCTTTGGTGTCAATTACTCCGGACTTGACTTCCAGCAGACAACTGCTCGGGCGGCCGCTCAGCGCAAAAGCACGGGCAGTTGCTCAGCGCAGCAGCCCAGCGCAGCAGTTTGGGCAGCCGCTCAGGATACCTGCTCGGGACAGCTGAAAAACAAATGAATGTGTTAATATCTGTCGACGTACTACGATAAAATTCTGGACTTCCATCACCCGCACCACACCATGCAATGAAAACAAAGGAAAAACATTCCATGCCTTACATACTTTACTAAGATCTCACTCGCACAGTTTAGTGATATTTTTCTTTATTAATGCATACCAAAGACAACTAGCGCATGATATCAATTTGTGAAGATTAACTGTCGAATGTCTCGACATACTCACGATACCACCTTTGCATGACACCACACAAGGTAATCTTTGGTGTCGATTACTCCAGACTTGACTTCCAGCAGACAACTGCTCGGGACAGCGGCTTGGGCGGCCGCTCAGCGCAGAAGCACGGGCAGTTGCTTAGTGCAGCAGCCCAGCGCAGCAGTTTGGGCAGCCGCTCAGGATACCTGCTCGGGAAAGTCCCAAAAAACAAATGAATGTGTTAATATCTGTCGACGTACTACGATAAAATTCTGGACTTCCATCACCCGCACCACACCATGCAATGAAAACAAAGGAAAACCATTCCATGCCTTACATACTTTACTAAGATCTCACTCGCACAGTTTAGTGATATTTTTCTTTATTAATGCATACCAAAGACAACTAGCGCATGATATCAATTTGTGAAGATTAACTGTCGAATGTCTCGACATACTCACGATACCACTTTTGCATGACACCACACAAGGTAATCTTTGGTGTTGATTACTCCGGACTTGACTTCCAGCAGACAACTGCTCGGGACAGCGGCTTGGGCGGCCGCTCAGCGCAGAAGCACGGGCAGTTGCTCAGCGCAGCAGCCCAGCGCAGCAGTTTGGGCAGCCGCTCAGGATACCTGCTCGGGACAGCTGAAAAACAAATGAATGTGTTAATATCTGTCGACGTACTACGATAAAATTCTGGACTTCCATCACCCGCACCACACCATGCAATGAAAACAAAGGAAAAACATTCCATGCCTTACATACTTTACTAAGATCTCACTCGCACAGTTTAGTGATATTTTTCTTTATTAATGCATACCAAAGACAACTAGCGCATGATATCAATTTGTGAAGATTAACTGTCGAATGTCTCGACATACTCACGATACCACCTTTGCATGACACCACACAAGGTAATCTTTGGTGTCAATTACTCCGGACTTGACTTCCAGCAGACAACTGCTCGGGCGGCCGCTCAGCGCAAAAGCACGGGCAGTTGCTCAGCGCAGCAGCCCAGCGCAGCAGTTTGGGCAGCCGCTCAGGATACCTGCTCGGGACAGCTGAAAAACAAATGAATGTGTTAATATCTGTCGACGTACTACGATAAAATTCTGGACTTCCATCACCCGCACCACACCATGCAATGAAAACAAAGGAAAACCATTCCATGCCTTACATACTTTACTAAGATCTCACTCGCACAGTTTAGTGATATTTTTCTTTATTAATGCATACCAAAGACAACTAGCGCATGATATCAATTTGTGAAGATTAACTGTCGAATGTCTCGACATACTCACGATACCACCTTTGCATGACACCACACAAGGTAATCTTTGGTGTCGATTACTTCGGACTTGACTTCCAGCAGACAACTGCTCGGGACAGCGGCTTGGGCGGCCGCTCAGCGCAAAAGCACGGGCAGTTGCTCAGCGCAGCAGCCCAGCGCAGCAGTTTGGGCAGCCGCTCAGGATACCTGCTCGGGACAGCTGAAAAACAAATGAATGTGTTAATATCTGTCGACGTACTACGATAAAATTCTGGACTTCCATCACCCGCACCACACCATGCAATGAAAACAAAGGAAAAACATTCCATGCCTTACATACTTAACTGAGATCTCACTCGCACAGTTAAGTGATATTTTTCTTTATTAATGCATACCAAAGAAAACTAGCGCATGCTATCAATTTGTGAAGATTAACTGTTGAATGTCTCGACATACTCACGATACCACCTTTGCATGACACCACACAAGGTAATCTTTGGTGTCGATTACTCCAGACTTGACTTCCAGCAGACAACTGCTCGGGACAGCGGCTTGGGCGGCCGCTCAGCGCAGAAGCACGGGCAGTTGCTTAGTGCAGCAGCCCAGCGCAGCAGTTTGGGCAGCCGCTCAGGATACCTGCTCGGGAAAGTCCCAAAAAACAAATGAATGTGTTAATATCTGTCGACGTACTACGATAAAATTCTGGACTTCCATCACCCGCACCACACCATGCAATGAAAACAAAGGAAAACCATTCCATGCCTTACATACTTTACTAAGATCTCACTCGCACAGTTTAGTGATATTTTTCTTTATTAATGCATACCAAAGACAACTAGCGCATGATATCAATTTGTGAAGATTAACTGTCGAATGTCTCGACATACTCACGATACCACCTTTGCATGACACCACACAAGGTAATCTTTGGTGTCGATTACTTCGGACTTGACTTCCAGCAGACAACTGCTCGGGACAGCGGCTTGGGCGGCCGCTCAGCGCAAAAGCACGGGCAGTTGCTCAGCGCAGCAGCCCAGCGCAGCAGTTTGGGCAGCCGCTCAGGATACCTGCTCGGGACAGCTGAAAAACAAATGAATGTGTTAATATCTGTCGACGTACTACGATAAAATTCTGGACTTCCATCACCCGCACCACACCATGCAATGAAAACAAAGGAAAAACATTCCATGCCTTACATACTTTACTAAGATCTCACTCGCACAGTTTAGTGATATTTTTCTTTATTAATGCATACCAAAGACAACTAGCGCATGATATCAATTTGTGAAGATTAACTGTCGAATGTCTCGACATACTCACGATACCACCTTTGCATGACACCACACAAGGTAATCTTTGGTGTCGATTACTCAAGACTTGACTTCCAGCAGACAACTGCTCGGGACAGCGGCTTGGGCGGCCGCTCAGCGCAGAAGCACGGGCAGTTGCTTAGTGCAGCAGCCCAGCGCAGCAGTTTGGGCAGCCGCTCAGGATACCTGCTCGGGAAAGTCCCAAAAAACAAATGAATGTGTTAATATCTGTCGACGTACTACGATAAAATTCTGGACTTCCATCACCCGCACCACACCATGCAATGAAAACAAAGGAAAACCATTCCATGCCTTACATACTTTACTAAGATCTCACTCGCACAGTTTAGTGATATTTTTCTTTATTAATGCATACCAAAGACAACTAGCGCATGATATCAATTTGTGAAGATTAACTGTCGAATGTCTCGACATACTCACGATACTACCTTTGCATGACACCACACAAGGTAATCTTTGGTGTCGATTACTTCGGACTTGACTTCCAGCAGACAACTGCTCGGGACAGCGGCTTGGGCGGCCGCTCAGCGCAAAAGCACGGGCAGTTGCTCAGCGCAGCAGCCCAGCGCAGCAGTTTGGGCAGCCGCTCAGGATACCTGCTCGGGACAGCTGAAAAACAAATGAATGTGTTAATATCTGTCGACGTACTACGATAAAATTCTGGACTTCCATCACCCGCACCACACCATGCAATGAAAACAAAGGAAAAACATTCCATGCCTTACATACTTTACTAAGATCTCACTCGCACAGTTTAGTGATATTTTTCTTTATTAATGCATACCAAAGACAACTAGCGCATGATATCAATTTGTGAAGATTAACTGTCGAATGTCTCGACATACTCACGATACCACCTTTGCATGACACCACACAAGGTAATCTTTGGTGTCGATTACTCCATACTTGACTTCCAGCAGACAACTGCTCGGGACAGCGGCTTGGGCGGCCGCTCAGCGCAGAAGCACGGGCAGTTGCTTAGTGCAGCAGCCCAGCGCAGCAGTTTGGGCAGCCGCTCAGGATACCTGCTCGGGAAAGTCCCAAAAAACAAATGAATGTGTTAATATCTGTCGACGTACTACGATAAAATTCTGGACTTCCATCACCCGCACCACACCATGCAATGAAAACAAAGGAAAAACATTCCATGCCTTACATACTTTACTAAGATCTCACTCGCACAGTTTAGTGATATTTTTCTTTATTAATGCATACCAAAGACAACTAGCGCATGATATCAATTTGTGAAGATTAACTGTCGAATGTCTCGACATACTCACGATACCACCTTTGCATGACACCACACAAGGTAATCTTTGGTGTCGATTACTCCGGACTTGACTTCCAGCAGACAACTGCTCGGGACAGCGGCTTGGGCGGCCGCTCAGCGCAGAAGCGCGAGCAGTTGCTCAGCGCAGCAGCCCAGCGCAGCAGTTTGGGCAGCCGCTCAGGATACCTGCTCGGGACAGCTGAAAAACAAATGAATGTGTTAATATCTGTCGACGTACTACGATAAAATTCTGGACTTCCATCACCCGCACCACACCATGCAATGAAAACAAAGGAAAAACATTCCATGCCTTACATACTTTACTGAAATCTCACTCGCACAGTTTAGTGATATTTTTCTTTATTAATGCATACCAAAGAAAACTAGCGCATGATATCAATTTGTGAAGATTAACTGTCGAATGTCTCGACATACTCACGATACCACCTTTGCATGACACCACACAAGGTAATCTTTGGTGTCAATTACTCCGGACTTGACTTCCAGCAGACAACTGCTCGGGCGGCCGCTCAGCGCAAAAGCACGGGCAGTTGCTCAGCGTAGCAGCCCAGCGCAGCAGTTTGGGCAGCCGCTCAGGATACCTGCTCGGGACAGCTGAAAAACAAATGAATGTGTTAATATCCGTCGACGTACTACGATACAATTCTGGACTTCCATCACCCGCACCACACCATGCAATGAAAACAAAGGAAAAACATTCCATGCCTTATATACTTTACTAAGATCTCACTCGCACAGTTTAGTGATATTTTTCTTTATTAATGCATACCAAAGACAACTAGCGCATGATATCAATTTGTGAAGATTAACTGTCGAATGTCTCGACATACTCACGATACCACCTTTGCATGACACCACACAAGGTAATCTTTGGTGTCGATTACTCCGGACTTGACTTCCAGCAGACAACTGCTCGGGACAGCGGCTTGGGCGGCCGCTCAGCGCAGAAGCACGGGCAGTTGCTCAGCGCAGCAGCCCAGCGCAGCAGCCCAGCGCAGCAGTTTGGGCAGCCGCTCAGGATACCTGCTCGGGACAGCTGAAAAACAAATGAATGTGTTAATATCTGTCGACGTACTACGATAAAATTCTGGACTTGCATCACCCGCACCACACCATGCAATGAAAACAAAGGAAAAACATTCCATGCCTTACATACTTTACTGAGATCTCACTCGCACAGTTTAGTGATATTTTTCTTTATTAATGCATACCAAAGACAACTAGCGTATGATATCAATTTGTGAAGATTAGTTGTCGAATGTCTCGACATACTCACGATACCACCTTTGCATGACACCACACAAGGTAATCTTTGGTGTCGATTACTCCGGACTTGACTTCCAGCAGACAACTGCTCGGGACAGCGGCTTGGGCGGCCGCTCAGCGCAGAAGCACGGGCAGTTGCTCAGCGCAGCACTTTGGGCAGCCGCTCAGGATACCTGCTCGGGACAGCTAAAAAACAAATGAATGTGTTAATATCTGTCGACGTACTACGATAAAATTCTGGACTTCCATCACCCGCACCACACCATGCAATGAAAACAAAGGAAAAACATTCCATGCCTTACATACTTAACTGAGATCTCACTCGCACAGTTAAGTGATATTTTTCTTTATTAATGCATACCAAAGAAAACTAGCGCATGCTATCAATTTGTGAAGATTAACTGTTGAATGTCTCGACATACTCACGATACCACCTTCGCATGACACCACACAAGGTAATCTTTGGTGTCAATTACTCCGGACTTGACTTCCAGCAGACAACTGCTCGGGCGGCCGCTCAGCGCAAAAGCACGGGCAGTTGCTCAGCGCAGCAGCCCAGCGCAGCAGCCCAGCGCAGCAGCCCAGCGCAGCAGTTTGGGCAGCCGCTCAGGATACCTGCTCGGGACAGCTGAAAAACAAATGAATGTGTTAATATCTGTCGACGTACTACGATAAAATTCTGGACTTGCATCACCCGCACCACACCATGCAATGAAAACAAAGGAAAAACATTCCATGCCTTACATACTTTACTAAGATCTCACTCGCACAGTTTAGTGATATTTTTCTTTATTAATGCATACCAAAGACAACTAGCGCATGATATCAATTTGTGAAGATTAGTTGTCGAATGTCTCGACATACTCACGATACCACCTTTGCATGACACCACACAAGGTAATCTTTGGTGTCGATTACTCCGGACTTGACTTCCAGCAGACAACTGCTCGGGACAGCGGCTTGGGCGGCCGCTCAGCGCAGAAGCACGGGCAGTTGCTCAGCGCAGCAGCCCAGCGCAGCAGTTTGGGCAGCCGCTCAGGATACCTGCTCGGGACAGCTGAAAAACAAATGAATGTGTTAATATCTGTCGACGTACTACGATAAAATTCTGGACTTCCATCACCCGCACCACACCATGCAATGAAAACAAAGGAAAAACATTCCATGCCTTACATACTTTACTGAGATCTCACTCGCACAGTTTAGTGATATTTTTCTTTATTAATGCATACCAAAGAAAACTAGCGCATGATATCAATTTGTGAAGATTAACTGTCGAATGTCTCGACATACTCACGATACCACCTTTGCATGACACCACACAAGGTAATCTTTGGTGTCAATTACTCCGGACTTGACTTCCAGCAGACAACTGCTCGGGCGGCCGCTCAGCGCAAAAGCACGGGCAGTTGCTCAGCGTAGCAGCCCAGCGCAGCAGTTTGGGCAGCCGCTCAGGATACCTGCTCGGGACAGCTGAAAAACAAATGAATGTGTTAATATCCGTCGACGTACTACGATACAATTCTGGACTTCCATCACCCGCACCACACCATGCAATGAAAACAAAGGAAAAACATTCCATGCCTTATATACTTTACTAAGATCTCACTCGCACAGTTTAGTGATATTTTTCTTTATTAATGCATACCAAAGACAACTAGCGCATGATATCAATTTGTGAAGATTAACTGTCGAATGTCTCGACATACTCACGATACCACCTTTGCATGACACCACACAAGGTAATCTTTGGTGTCGATTACTCCAGACTTGACTTCCAGCAGACAACTGCTCGGGACAGCGGCTTGGGCGGCCGCTCAGCGCAGAAGCACGGGCAGTTGCTCAGTGCAGCAGCCCAGCGCAGCAGTTTGGGCAGCCGCTCAGGATACCTGCTCGGGACAGCTGAAAAACAAATGAATGTGTTAATATCTGTCGACGTACTACGATAAAATTCTGGACTTCCATCACCCGCACCACACCATGCAATGAAAACAAAGGAAAAACATTCCATGCCTTACATACTTTACTAAGATCTCACTCGCACAGTTTAGTGATATTTTTCTTTATTAATGCATACCAAAGACAACTAGCGCATGATATCAATTTGTGAAGATTAACTGTCGAATGTCTCGACATACTCACGATACCACCTTTGCATGACACCACACAAGATAATCTTTGGTGTCGATTACTCCGGACTTGACTTCCAACAGACAACTGCTCGGGACAGCGGCTTGGGCGGCCGCTCAGCGCAGAAGCACGGGCAGTTGCTCAGCGCAGCAGCCCAGCGCAGCACTTTGGGCAGCCGCTCAGGATACCTGCTCGGGACAGCTGAAAAACAAATGAATGTGTTAATATCTGTCGACGTACTACGATAAAATTCTGGACTTCCATCACCCGCACCACACCATGCAATGAAAACAAAGGAAAAACATTCCATGCCTTACATACTTTACTAAGATCTCACTCGCACAGTTTAGTGATATTTTTCTTTATTAATGCATACCAAAGACAACTAGCGCATGATATCAATTTGTGAAGATTAACTGTCGAATGTCTCGACATACTCACGATACCACCTTTGCATGACACCACACAAGGTAATCTTTGGTGTCGATTACTCCGGACTTGACTTCCAGCAGACAACTGCTCGGGACAGCGGCTTGGGCGGCCGCTCAGCGCAGAAGCACGAGCAGTTGCTCAGCGCAGCAGCCCAGCGCAGCAGTTTAGGCAGCCGCTCAGGATACCTGCTCGGGACAGCTGAAAAACAAATGAATGTGTTAATATCTGTCTACGTACTACGATAAAATTCTGGACTTCCATCACCCGCACCACACCATGCAATAAAAACAAAGGAAAACCATTCCATGCCTTACATACTTTACTAAGATCTCACTCGCACAGTTTAGTGATATTTTTCTTTATTAATGCATACCAAAGACAACTAGCGCATGATATCAATTTGTGAAGATTAACTGTCGAATGTCTCGACATACTCACGATACCACCTTTGCATGACACCACACAAGGTAATCTTTGGTGTCGATTACTCCGTGCTTGACTTCCAGCAGACAACTGCTCGGGACAGCGGCTTGGGCGGCCGCTCAGCGCAGAAGCACGGGCAGTTGCTCAGCGCAGCAGCCCAGCGTAGCAGTTTGGGCAGCCGCTCAGGATACCTGCTCGGGACAGCTGAAAAACAAATGTATGTGTTAATATCTGTCTACGTACTACGATAAAATTCTGGACTTCCATCACCCGCACCACACCAGCAATGAAAACAAAGGAAAACATTCCTTGCCTTACATACTTTACTAAGATCTCACTCGCACAGTTTAGTGATTTTTTTTTATTAATGCATACCAAAGACAACTAGCGCATGATATCAATTTGTGAAGATTAACTGTCGAATGTCTCAACATACTCACGATACCACCTTTGCATGACACCACACAAGGTAATCTTTGGTGTCGATTATTTCGGACTTGACTTCCAGCAGACAACTGCTCGGGACAGCGGCTTGGGCGGCCGCTCAGCGCAGAAGCACGGGCAGTTGCTCAGCGCAGCAGCCCAGCGCAGCAGTTTGGGCAGCCGCTCAGGATACCTGCTCGGGACAGCTGAAAAACAAATGAATGTGTTAATATCTGTCGACGTACTACGATAAAATTCTGGACTTCCATCACCCGCACCACACCATGCAATGAAAACAAAGGAAAACCATTCCATGCCTTACATACTTTACTAAGATCTCTCTCGCACAGTTTAGTGATATTTTTCTTTATTAATGCATACCAAAGACAACTAGCGCATGATATCAATTTGTGAAGATTAACTGTCGAATGTCTCGACATACTCACGATACCACCTTTGCATGACACCACACAAGGTAATGTTTGGTGTCGATTACTCCGGACTAGACTTCCAGCAGACAACTGCTCGGGACAGCGGCTTGGGCGGCCGCTCAGCGCAGAAGCACGGGCAGTTGCTCAGCGCAGCAGCCCAGCGCAGCAGTTTGGGCAGCCGCTCAGGATACCTGCTCGGGACAGCTGAAAAACAAATGAATGTGTTAATATCTGTCGACGTACTACGATAAAATTCTGGACTTCCATCACCCGCACCACACCATGCAATGAAAACAAAGGAAAAACATTCCATGCCTTACATACTTTACTAAGATCTCACTCGCACAGTTTAGTGATATTTTTCTTTATTAATGCATACCAAAGACAACTAGCGCATGATATCAATTTGTGAAGATTAACTGTCGAATGTCTCGACATACTCACGATACCACCTTTGCATGACACCACACAAGATAATCTTTGGTGTCGATTACTCCGGACTTGACTTCCAGCAGACAACTGCTCGGGACAGCGGCTTGGGCGGCCGCTCAGCGCAGAAGCACGGGCAGTTGCTCAGCGCAGCAGCCCAGCGCAGCAGTTTGGGCAGCCGCTCAGGATACCTGCTCGGGACAGCTGAAAAACAAATGAATGTGTTAATATCTGTCGTCGTACTACGATAAAATTCTGGACTTCCATCACCCGCACCACACCATGCAATGAAAACAAAGGAAAAACATTCCATGCCTTACATACTTTACTAAGATCTCACTCGCACAGTTTAGTGATATTTTTCTTTATTAATGCATACCAAAGACAACTAGCGCATGATATCAATTTGTGAAGATTAACTGTCGAATGTCTCAACATACTCACGATACCACCTTTGCATGACACCACACAAGGTAATCTTTGGTGTCGATTATTTCGGACTTGACTTCCAGCAGACAACTGCTCGGGACAGCGGCTTGGGCGGCCGCTCAGCGCAGAAGCACGGGCAGTTGCTCAGCGCAGCAGCCCAGCGCAGCAGTTTGGGCAGCCGCTCAGGATACCTGCTCGGGACAGCTGAAAAACAAATGAATGTGTTAATATCTGTCGACGTACTACGATAAAATTCTGGACTTCCATCACCCGCACCACACCATGCAATGAAAACAAAGGAAAACCATTCCATGCCTTACATACTTTACTAAGATCTCTCTCGCACAGTTTAGTGATATTTTTCTTTATTAATGCATACCAAAGACAACTAGCGCATGATATCAATTTGTGAAGATTAACTGTCGAATGTCTCAACATACTCACGATACCACCTTTGCATGACACCACACAAGGTAATCTTTGGTGTCGATTATTTCGGACTTGACTTCCAGCAGACAACTGCTCGGGACAGCGGCTTGGGCGGCCGCTCAGCGCAGAAGCACGGGCAGTTGCTCAGCGCAGCAGCCCAGCGCAGCAGTTTGGGCAGCCGCTCAGGATACCTGCTCGGGACAGCTGAAAAACAAATGAATGTGTTAATATCTGTCGACGTACTACGATAAAATTCTGGACTTCCATCACCCGCACCACACCATGCAATGAAAACAAAGGAAAACCATTCCATGCCTTACATACTTTACTAAGATCTCTCTCGCACAGTTTAGTGATATTTTTCTTTATTAATGCATACCAAAGACAACTAGCGCATGATATCAATTTGTGAAGATTAACTGTCGAATGTCTCGACATACTCACGATACCACCTTTGCATGACACCACACAAGGTAATGTTTGGTGTCGATTACTCCGGACTAGACTTCCAGCAGACAACTGCTCGGGACAGCGGCTTGGGCGGCCGCTCAGCGCAGAAGCACGGGCAGTTGCTCAGCGCAGCAGCCCAGCGCAGCAGTTTGGGCAGCCGCTCAGGATACCTGCTCGGGACAGCTGAAAAACAAATGAATGTGTTAATATCTGTCGACGTACTACGATAAAATTCTGGACTTCCATCACCCGCACCACACCATGCAATGAAAACAAAGGAAAAACATTCCATGCCTTACATACTTTACTAAGATCTCACTCGCACAGTTTAGTGATATTTTTCTTTATTAATGCATACCAAAGACAACTAGCGCATGATATCAATTTGTGAAGATTAACTGTCGAATGTCTCGACATACTCACGATACCACCTTTGCATGACACCACACAAGATAATCTTTGGTGTCGATTACTCCGGACTTGACTTCCAGCAGACAACTGCTCGGGACAGCGGCTTGGGCGGCCGCTCAGCGCAGAAGCACGGGCAGTTGCTCAGCGCAGCAGCCCAGCGCAGCAGTTTGGGCAGCCGCTCAGGATACCTGCTCGGGACAGCTGAAAAACAAATGAATGTGTTAATATCTGTCGACGTACTACGATAAAATTCTGGACTTCCATCACCCGCACCACACCATGCAATGAAAACAAAGGAAAACCATTCCATGCCTTACATACTTTACTAAGATCTCTCTCGCACAGTTTAGTGATATTTTTCTTTATTAATGCATACCAAAGGCAACTAGCGCATGATATCAATTTGTGAAGATTAACTGTCGAATGTCTCGACATACTCACGATACCACCTTTGCATGACACCACACAAGGTAATGTTTGGTGTCGATTACTCCGGACTAGACTTCCAGCAGACAACTGCTCGGGACAGCGGCTTGGGCGGCCGCTCAGCGCAGAAGCACGGGCAGTTGCTCAGCGCAGCAGCCCAGCGCAGCAGTTTGGGCAGCCGCTCAGGATACCTGCTCGGGACAGCTGAAAAACAAATGAATGTGTTAATATCTGTCGTCGTACTACGATAAAATTCTGGACTTCCATCACCCGCACCACACCATGCAATGAAAACAAAGGAAAAACATTCCATGCCTTACATACTTTACTAAGATCTCACTCGCACAGTTTAGTGATATTTTTCTTTATTAATGCATACCAAAGACAACTAGCGCATGATATCAATTTGTGAAGATTAACTGTCGAATGTCTCAACATACTCACGATACCACCTTTGCATGACACCACACAAGGTAATCTTTGGTGTCGATTATTTCGGACTTGACTTCCAGCAGACAACTGCTCGGGACAGCGGCTTGGGCGGCCGCTCAGCGCAGAAGCACGGGCAGTTGCTCAGCGCAGCAGCCCAGCGCAGCAGTTTGGGCAGCCGCTCAGGATACCTGCTCGGGACAGCTGAAAAACAAATGAATGTGTTAATATCTGTCGACGTACTACGATAAAATTCTGGACTTCCATCACCCGCACCACACCATGCAATGAAAACAAAGGAAAACCATTCCATGCCTTACATACTTTACTAAGATCTCTCTCGCACAGTTTAGTGATATTTTTCTTTATTAATGCATACCAAAGACAACTAGCGCATGATATCAATTTGTGAAGATTAACTGTCGAATGTCTCGACATACTCACGATACCACCTTTGCATGACACCACACAAGGTAATGTTTGGTGTCGATTACTCCGGACTAGACTTCCAGCAGACAACTGCTCGGGACAGCGGCTTGGGCGGCCGCTCAGCGCAGAAGCACGGGCAGTTGCTCAGCGCAGCAGCCCAGCGCAGCAGTTTGGGCAGCCGCTCAGGATACCTGCTCGGGACAGCTGAAAAACAAATGAATGTGTTAATATCTGTCGACGTACTACGATAAAATTCTGGACTTCCATCACCCGCACCACACCATGCAATGAAAACAAAGGAAAAACATTCCATGCCTTACATACTTTACTAAGATCTCACTCGCACAGTTTAGTGATATTTTTCTTTATTAATGCATACCAAAGACAACTAGCGCATGATATCAATTTGTGAAGATTAACTGTCGAATGTCTCGACATACTCACGATACCACCTTTGCATGACACCACACAAGATAATCTTTGGTGTCGATTACTCCGGACTTGACTTCCAGCAGACAACTGCTCGGGACAGCGGCTTGGGCGGCCGCTCAGCGCAGAAGCACGGGCAGTTGCTCAGCGCAGCAGCCCAGCGCAGCAGTTTGGGCAGCCGCTCAGGATACCTGCTCGGGACAGCTGAAAAACAAATAAATGTGTTAATATCTGTCGACGTACTACGATAAAATTCTGGACTTCCATCACCCGCACCACACCATGCAATGAAAACAAAGGAAAAACATTCCATGCCTTACATACATTACCAAGTTTCCATAGGTACCCATTCATATAGGGTTCATGTTGACAATTGTTTCATTTGAATCCTGAAGTACTTCCATACCACAGTGACGTGTCAATCATAGTGATCAATACCTCTCATGTTGCATACAAGTTATACAAGACAAAACATTGCCGTATAAAAGTATTAACACAGCGGTAACATTAACCTTACAGTTATTTATCTCTACAAGTAGCAGAACATTAATTTATTAAGAAGAAAAAAAAAAATAAAAAAGTTAAAAAAAAAATTTGAAAAAAAAAATTAAAAAAAATAACTAACAATCATTACGACAGTGTTTGCACTATACAAAATCACGACAAGGATTGACGTCACCGCAATAACGAACTCGGAGATGTTGACTTGTCGACGGTTGAAGGCAGAGTGAGCCACGACCGCTCTGCGCGCCGCCTTTTATACTTTTCGGTCTAGGTACTAGGCTTTTTTCGTTTCCAACAATATATATATATATCAGCGCGGATACAATAATTAGCCAATAATAATTAGTCTATAACAATTAGATTTGTTAAATTGATTTTATAAAACATAGATTCATACTTTTGAAATTGTTTACAGTAAATTATTCCAATTAAAATTAATAATATAATTATTCTCAAAATGATTTAAGTTTATTACGATGTACAATTAATTATAAAACATGCCATCACTTTGTATTGCAATCTTAATGTTTAAAACGACCACGGGCAAGTACGCTGTAACCTATAAAATGGGATGGCACATTTGTATGGGGCAAATGAAATTACCTATGGGGGCTAATTTTTATAGTTGCCATTTAAAATATTATTCAAAGGTGGTAACACATTAAATATTTTGATGTGCCACCCGGCATGCTAGAAAAAAATTATTACATTTAAAATATTCTCTTTGGTTTGGTGGGTGTGTTATTGTTTGCATTCGGATTTAGTGCCGGTTTCAGTGATTTCGTTCGTTGTTAAAGTTCCTTGAATATAGCATTAAATCCACGTCGAGTTGAGCTTATGTTCCTCCGTGCCTTCAAAAAGTTATGTTACTTGCGATTAGGAACTTCGAGAAATTGACTTAGTTGTGTGTGATGTGAGAAATTCACTCTATTATATTATAATAATTTGAGCAGAGACTCTATTTTAGTTTGTGATCATGTCGGAGAAAGAAAACAAAAGGAAATGCTTTAAATGCGGCCGCTCACCGTTCGCAGACAACGCATAATTGTTTAGATTTCCAAAGCCTGGCATAAATAACCTTATACGGTATGTATATTTACTGATATTTTTATGGTCATGTCTGCGACTCTCCATATGTACTACTCCTCATATTATCAAACAATTGCTAATTCTCCTGATAGTTTATGGAACTAGCACAACAGACACTGGCAGAATTATGACAATAGTTGCAGACAGAAGCCTCTAAGAACTTCTATTTTTAAGCATTTTATCAGAGTCAAATCAAACAAGAATTAGCAAATCTGGTTAATTCTGAATCCTTAAAATTGACCTAACTAAGAAATCCAGAAACTACATATAGTGGGTTCGAATAGGGTGTGGGCAAAAGTGACAAAAGTAACATTTTTGATCTTTACAAACGCTTTAACAAGAAAGCGCTCAACTGAGCATAAGACCTAAAATCGCATGTTTATGATCAAATACATAGCTGTCAAATAACAATTACAAACAACCATGCTTCAGACGTGGGTCAAAAATTACACTTTTTGGTGGCAAAAATTTCACATTCCGAATGCTGAACAAAAAGAGACATGAATGACATTTTCACCCACAGATTCCCATTCGAACGCCCCTTATGAGCGTTATTAGCATTTTCGCTAAAAACGATCAGAAGTGATCTATTTGAATGCACTAAATATTATATTTCGTCTTTGCATCCATGTAGCTTTCCATTGGGAGTAATATTTCTAACTTACCTGTAGCCTGAGTCCCCATGGAAGTTAGATTAAAATAAATGATGTCTATGTTGTACAAGTTATACAAAATTTCACACAAATCTAGTTGTGTCATAGTACTTCATGCATGTGGGGGCTTAAAAGCTGTATCTGTAGCTGGATAAATATGATATAAATGGTAAATATTCACGGCATTGATAGAACAGTAGTGTTTCATAAAACGGTTAGGCAATTAGCATTTGGCTGCAACAAATATTTTACAGTACCCATTTCAGAATCAAAACAATATAAGCAACCCAAATAGAATTTTTATTAAGTATTTTTTTTGTACTTTCAGCTGTGAACTATGGGCCCAATACATACTCATCAACAACATTTCAAATGAAACTCCACAGTGAGCATAGAATGTTGTGTGAAAATCATTTTCTTGAAGCTGACTTCACTGATGATACTCTACAGAAGTTACAGAGATCTGCGGTTCTATGTGATGTAAGTTGCAAGTCAGTATTAATCTGTCCGACTCAGCAAGACTCGTTCGAGTTAAGTTTCATTCATAAATCTATTGTTATTTTTTGCGCTGATGCGGACGGGTTAAAACAAATTTATGTTGTGACTGTAAGCTAGATATTGATCACCGTCTCACCTATTGGTATTTATCCAAAGGTTTTCCTGAACAGATCGCTCTTAGCGATTACACAGCCTACTGAACTGACGATGGAAAATAGGCAGGGTAACACACACACAATGCCTTTCCACCAGTGAGGAGGGGCTCAAGCTGAAAGAGAGTTAACCCATGGTATTGCTGCTCGGTAGTCCATACTGTTCCGTCCATGACTGCTGCTTCAATTGGTAGGGCAGAAGTGTACTTGCTACTTGAGGGTAGTAGGTAGCTAGCTAGATCAGCATTCGCAAAATGTTCTACTGCCATGGGGTACCAGGTACCTTCTGATTAGCAGTCAATAGGTGTAATCACTTGGCTACCACAGCTCCAATATCCAACACCTAATTCAATTAAGACCAAATTAAAAAATAATATCTGTGGTTTAAATATTATTGGTGTTTGCAAAAATTTCAAATCTATTTTTGTTACTTATTGAACTAGGCAGTATATGTATATATATATATTATGTAATAAGAGTTCCTATCTATCTGTATTTGTTAGTTTAGTTATATATTTTCAATACCTTTTCATCTGTAACTCATTAGTTATTTTTTTCCAGAATGAACCACAATTGCCCGAGTATACAATAAGGCCTCAACCTGGTCCTTCACATGGGGTCTTACAGGAAGTGACCATTGGTGCAAATAGTGAGCCTAATGTTGGGACATCTTCAGATGCTCAAGTGCAAACAATAGTTAAACCAACTTCAGAAAGGGAGAAGTTTTTGTATGCCAAATGTAGCAAATATATGCGAAAAATTTGCCAACTGCGCAATCGCGTTAGACATCTGAAATCAAAAGATATTTTAAAACGTGTGACAGATGATGTATCCATAAATAAGTATATATAAGTCAGTTACCATCACCCAGTACATTAAAAAGTCTACTCAATAGAGTACCTTTTAATGCTGGAATCAATCAACCAGTTTTTGAAGTCCTTGAAGGACTATTATATAATATATATTTTAAAACGTGTGACAGATGATGTATCCATAAATAAGTATATATAAGTCAGTTACCATCACCCAGTACATTAAAAAGTCTACTCAATAGAGTACCTTTTAATGCTGGAATCAATCAACCAGTTTTTGAAGTCCTTGAAAATTACACAAAGACACAAAAGCCTTCAGACAATGAATACACATTAATGTTTGATTAAATGTCATGTCAACATCTCAATTACAACCCTAAAGAAGATGTAATTGGAGGATTTCAGGACCATGCTTCACAGGGAAGATCCCCACTTATTGCAGCATATGCATTGGTGTTTATGGTTGTGGGGATATGTAAGAAAGTTAAACAGCCAATTGCCCATTACTTTTCAAGTGGGTTTTCTACTGCAGACAGGCTGGCTGTGCTAATTAAAGAGGTAAGTATTTTTTTTTAAACACCTGCCTTAGAATGTCTTAAAAGGCGACTGAAGTCTCATTGGCAGAAAAGTGAGTCTAGTAGGCAGCAGTCAGCGGTGTGGCAAAACCCTATTACCTAAAATAATACTAAAACCAAATTATATTCCTTGTTGTGTCCATTCATATTACAGAAAAACATATGGTATCGATTGACCCTACATGTGTAGGGATGATGATGACAACCTTTATATAATACTGGCTACGCTCTGTCTGCATGGTGATGGATGATGATAATGATGAATCAAAATATATATAGCCTATGTTATTTAGGGATTACATAGTATAATGGAGAAAGTATTTTTGAAATTGATACGAGTTGTTTTAGAGTCTATTCATTACAGACATACAAAAATGCAAATATTTCTTCTTGATATTATTATTAGTTTCTAAATTGTACACCATTATCAATACTTTTGCATAACAGACCCAATGTGAATAGTTATCACATCAGTTAGAATAATTGTTCATTATTTATCATTTCAGGTTCTACAAAAGTGCCATGAGGTGGGAGTAAATATTGCGGCCATTGTGTGCGATATGGATGTCGTAAACAGGCGAGCCCTCACTATCTTGGGTGCATCACTGCAACACCCTTATATACACCACATTGGTAGTAATTCGCTTGTTCAGAACACCAAACTAAACTAGCGAACTAAAATCTATTTTTAGTAAATATGTGGTAGTTCTTATTCTGTTCATGCTTAAGTCTAAATTCGTATAATGCTTGCAAGTGACAATTCTTAAATTTGCCGTTTCTGTTTAATTGTGGGTATGTTTAGTGCAAATTTAATCGTCATCCAAGTTCGTGCTCCCTAAACTGGTCTAAACTGATGTAAAACTACCCACAATTCAATAGAATAATCATATGTTTAGAATTATCATTCTAAGTGTTACTCGAATGTAGATTTTAGTCTTAACATAATAAGAACTACCATGGTTTAGAGAATTTTAGTTTAGTGTACGCACAAGCGAATCAGTACCAATGGCAAACAAATCACAGCACTTTTTGATGTACCACATTTATTAAAATGCTTTAGAAACTTGTTTTTAAAATATGATATTGAATGTGCTACAGACATTTTATCAAATGACAATGAAGGAAAAGGTAAAGGGTTCTCATACATACTTTTCACTCTTGTGTGTTCTTATCTTTTGGGTTAACTGTTGCATATTGTTTTTTTCAAAAACCCTTAGCAGAATTACGAATCTGGCCCAATGTGAATCAAGTTAAACTCAAACAAACAAACAAAAAAATATGATATTGTTATGAAATTACTGCTTTTATTTTAGTTTGATAACTATTTTTCTTCATGATACATATTTCTTTTTACAGGAATTGCTAAATGGTCCCACATAAAGGAATTTTATGAAATTGATAATACCAACCCAAACTTTGTGTATGCACCAGCTTTGAAGAAGGGTCACTTAGAGCCCAATTAAAAAACAAAAAATGAAGGTTAAATATGCAGCACAAGTTCTTAGCCATTCCGTAGCAGGAGGAATGTTAGCCAAAGTAGCTAAAGGTATGTAAACTAGATAGGTAGGTACTTTCTTTATTGCATGATAGCATGGTGAATGTTTATTTTTAATGTTTTGAAGTGATGAAGTAGAGAAGACCGTACCTGATAGGATGCATCATGCCTGTTCATTACAGTTGCAGTATCACCGTTCTGTGGCTCTAAACTGCGCTCATCACTTAGAGACATTAGTTCTTAAATCTCATGCACACAGTAATTTGATTTGTAGGATATGTACCTACATCTTTAGGCTGACTAGAGCCTACAGCTGTCATGGCTGTCCCCACATCTTGCATGTAATGTATGGACACTCGTGCAACGTGAGCGTAATTTGCTGCTACAGTAAAAGTTGCTTGAACATCCCTATACATACAGTATATGTATAAATTCTGTCAGGCAACTTGAGAGCTTAGTTCAATGTTAGTAAAATATCAATGACCCCCAACTACATCAAAATATTAACAGATGTGATAGCAGGTTACAGCTAGTATATTAACTCAAAAATTTGTAACAATCAAAATAACAAAGTTCATTTGAAGCAAACATTTATTTAATCACCTTACTCTTATTTTCAGACCTTACTGTGGACGCAGCTGTAACAGCAAATGTCTATTTGATTGTCTTAACAGCGATTGCTCGGATTTACGCAGAGGAAAAGCTCATGCAACAAATTTAAAACATTCAAGTCCACATTTAAAATGCTTAGAAAAATTGAAAAGATTTTTTTCGTCTATTAAGTATATTGGAAGCCCACGTAAGACGCCATCACAAGAAGGTTGGATATGGACTCTCAATGCCATTGAGAAATTGTGGAGGAGCTTGGTGCAAAAACACCACATCACTAGCCTTGCCACTAGGCGATTACAACAAGACCCTATTGAAAATCTTTTTGGCTGCATTTGTGGCAACTGTGGATCCAATTCCAATCCAACATGCAGCCAATTTGTAGCTGGCTTAAAAACTGCCATATTATCAAATATGTCACATACAAAATTGTATCACTTCAGGAAACTGTGAAACTGATAATAGCCTTATAATTAACAATTTTGAAACACTATCTATCCGTTTCACAGTCCACACCATAGCATACATTTGCAAGGACAGAGCCTGAATTTCTGTCCTCAATTGAATTACCTCAAGTTGATGATGCCATACAAGACAACAATGCAGAAATCAGGCATGTGCATATGTGTGTGGATTCGTAATGAAGAGGATGCCTAATTGTGAGAATTGTAAAAAAGCATTAAAATCAACAAGTGTTGAAAACTTTCATTTGTTTGTGGAGTTTAGAGAGTACTCAGAGTTTAAAAAAAGTTTAAATTATGTTACAAAAGAAATGGTCGTTTGTGTAGAACACTGCGCTACCCTGATAAATGAATTTCTCAGAGAAAAAGCTCCCACGATTTACTTAAAAAAAAACATATCTGAGCACATGTGAATTTCTATTTCCTGAACATTTGTATGGAGCACAGGAACTCAAATGTATGCACCATAATTAGTAGTGTTTTTACTATATGTATAAGAAGATACTGTGTTCTAAAAAGTAGAGTGTTTGCTGGCGAACCATCTGCAGCTGCACTGAAACGCAAAATAAATATATTATTACATAAACAAAATGTGTTCATATAAACTATGCTTTGCTATAATGCTTGTGTTAATATTTTAGTCTGCTGCAACCAGGCATTAATAGATTCATGTGTGCAGTGATTTCGTCTGTCCCCTATATTGTGACATTAGTTCATTAAAACTTGTTAAGCCTGCAGTTGCAGTATAGTTGTCAGTTTGTGATTTTAATATAGGCCTGTTTCATAAAAAAGGTAACAATGTAAATAATGCCTCATGTATGTCTACCAAGTTTAGATGATGTTATTATCAATGATAATTTTACATATTATATGCTACCATAGACCATATTGGTATATTATACGACACAAGTGAGCTAAGTTGATTGTACCTAAGGCAGTAGTTAAGCCGTCAAGCAAACATTTTTTTACGATATAACCATCATAGTTATTTGATTAATAGTGAGTGACAATCTCTTATATTATTATAGATCCCTTTATTATATTATTATTATAACATTTATTATTGATTTAGGACCAGAAAGGAGTACTCATCACGAATCAGTAAACAAAATAATGATTATGAATGTGGGTTATGAAAAAACAAAGCCCGTCGTCCATCCAATCCTAACCTAACTAAGCCAGGTATTCTATAAAATGTTCTTAAATCACGCACGATGTGCCGCATTAAGGCGGCATGGATGAGAGATGAAACTAGCATTAGTCGTCAGCGATGAGAGTCAAATGTAACACGTTATTTAAGTGTAGTATTATAACGTAACACATTGGTAACTTTTCTCGTTACCTACTAGTCATGTGCACTAAAAGAATCAAAATCTAGAGAACGATAAATACGTAATTATCCAGTTTTAGTATAAATGGACAATCCAGGACCCTGAAATCCCAAAAAGATGCTTCCTTCACTACACCAAACCCAAGCGAGCGAAGCTGCTGTTGAGTCAATTGGTTCGTTATCAAATTCTGTGTAGAACGGCACCAATATTGTCAATGTAATCAAATTTAAGCAAAAACAGATTGTTCCGTAGAAAAAACAAATCGTTGATTGAGTATCGGTTTGAAACTAGTTCAACTGAGAATAGTTTATCAACAATGCTCAAGCAAAGATTATAATCTCAAGTACCTATTGATTAGATGATCAGATCAGATATCAAACTGTATTTGAGTTGCATTCTGGAACATGGGACTTAGGTACTTAGATTTTTCCAGGGCCGAACTAAACACAATGACACTGTGTTTATTATTTTCTTTTCCGGTTTTTCTGTTACAACGAGACCCTATGGTACTAACCTTCGCACCAGAACTTATAATGTACTAGCTGCGTTCCGAGGTTTCACCCATAAATGATGATGAAGATAAATTTATTGATTATGATGACGTCAAAGTCAAAATAATTTATTCAATTTAGGCATCAAAGTATCTTTGCATCAAAGACGCACTTGTGAACGTCAATTTTTCATTATAATGTAAGTACTTTAAAGCCTACCGCCGCGTTCCAAAATACATAGAGCCAACCGAGAAGAAGCGGCAAGAAACTCGGGGCCATTCAGTTCTTTTTATATAGATGTTTTTACAATGTTTTTACTTAGGTACTACAAATATTAGCACCAGTGTGTTGCCTTACAAAAGAGAACATAATAGTGGTATCAGTAGGGCAAGACACGCTACACTTTGACATCTTAGTACACGAGTAGATAGATCCTGGAGTGATCAGTCCCAAGCTGTTTTATCCTCCAAGTAATCCGAAATTTTGTAATAACCTTTTTGACAGAGTTTAGTTTTAATAGTAATTTTAAACTTATTAATAGGCAAATCTCGGATAACATTGGGAACTTTATTATAGAATCGTATACATTGTCCCATAAAATAATGACTTATTCTGTGGAGACGCGTTGTATGTACGGATAGCTTGTGCTTATTTCGCGTGTTGATGGAATGAGCATCACTCCTTTTATCATGGAACCTGGGGAATCTACCCCAGGAGGGTACCGGAATATCCGGAGAATCCCTCTCTGAGCATCGCTCGGGCTGCCCCACGTATTCTGGGGGGGGGCAAAGGATTGCTAGCCAAGGAAAATCAACCAGATAAACAAAGAAAAACGCTGACCCAACAACTATTTCACCCAGGCCTATTCAACCGCCAACGATCCGCATCTCTTAGTGAGGTCATAGACAGGAGCAAAAAAAACATCACACAACCATTGGAAGGCGAGGAAGACAACAATCTCAACCCAAACGCTCCATGGCAAAGAATGCCAAACCAAAAAAGAACTCGGTCCCCAGATGACAAAGATTTCAAAGACAATAAAGCAAAACGAACACAAAGACGAAATCAACTGATCAACGTACACAGAGGGACAAACAACCCTGAAAGCAACTCTACCTCTGATGTAGAAACATCCAATAGCTTTGCTCTCCTTGACGTAGAGGAACGTGAGATGCCAACCAAACGAATAACAAAACCACCACCAATCATCCTTTATGGCGTTGATGATCTGAGTAAACTCACCCAGCTCATGGAAGAAGTAGTGGATAACGATGATTTTACATATAGAGTAGTGTCTAAAGACCAACTAATCATCTCTTCAAAATCTGTTGAAACGTACAAAGCTATGATTGAGCACATAAGAAAGAAGGGCTTAATAGGACATACTTTTACTCGCAAAGACCAAAAATGCATGAGAATCGTCATTAAGCACCTCCACTTTAGCACACCCAAAGATGCAATCGTATCAGCAATAGAGAAAACTGGAAACTCAGTACAAGGGGAGATTGTAACTGCCAGGAAACCTAGGACGAAGGAACCTCTAAACACATTTTTTGTCAACATAGTCCCGCATGCAAATAACAAACTTGTTAAAGATATAAGAGTTATCTACAACCAAAGAGTAACAATAGAAGACCCAAAAAGGAAAAGCGATGTAATCCAATGCCAAAGGTGCCAGCAATATGGACACAGCAAAAACAACTGTATGCGACCATATAGGTGTGTTAAGTGCGCTGGTACACATGAAACAACTATGTGTACAATTGACAAAAACACCCCAGCTACCTGTACACTCTGCACAGGAAGTCACCCTGCCAACTACAAAGGGTGTCAAGTATATCAGGAGATACTAGCCAGAAAACAATCCTCAAACAAAACACGACCACGCACCAAGCCTAATCCCAATATAAAAGGGTACGAACCACGTATCAATGACGATATACCCATAGTAAGTGGACCCGCATCTAAGGATGTTAACAAAATGATGACTACCCAACCCTCAAGACATTTGACTTTTGCGGAATCCCTAGAACTCTACAGCGAAGCACTAAAAAAAGGACAAAGGTTAAGAGAGAACCCAGTGTCTGAAAAAGAAAGCCTAACTCCAATGTGCGAGCAGAAAGGGCCCCAAAAAGCACACACAAAAAATAACGAAGACCTAACAAAGTCTCTGAGAACACACAACATAGTGTATGAGCCTCAAAGAATTCAAAATAACAACGAAGACAATCTACTGTCTCAGAGAACAAATAGCATGGAAAACAATCATGACTATAGAACACAAAGAACACAAACAAGGATGGATGATGAAAATACCTCCAGAGAACACAGACTAAGTCTAGAAGAGCTCATAATAACCCAGACAGAAAAAATTGACAAGCTCATTACACAACTAAGAACAATGATGAACCTTATCGTCACCCTCATCAGTAAACTACCATAATGTTCTCTTTAAGAATCGCCACCTGGAATATCAATGGTATAGTACCAAACAAAAAGGAACTGGAACTGTTAATTAAAATCAACAAAATAGACATTGCCTTGATCTCTGAAACACATCTCAATGACCAAAAAAGTTTTAAAATGGATAACTTCAACGTATACTGCACCAATCACCCCGACACCACGTCACATGGTGGAGCAGCAATAATTATAAAAAATAATATAAAGCATCATCTCCATAGCGCGTTTGAAGAGGACTGGATGCAAGCTATAACCATCACTGTAGAAGAGAAAATGGGCCCTATTAATGTAAGCGCTATCTACTGCCCCCCGAAACACAATCCAAAACAGCTCATGTTTGACCGCTACTTCCAGACCCTTGGGAACAGGTTTATTAGCGGTGGAGACTGGAATTGCAAGCATACGTATTGGGGATCGAGACTGACCACTACAAAAGGTCGTGAACTAAAAAAGAGTATGGACAAACTCAAACTCACAGCACTAGGAACAGGCAAACCCACCTACTGGCCAACCGATATAAACAAGACACCTGATCTCGTAGACTTTCTCATTATCAAAGGCTTGTCCGACCTGTACTTTGAAGTGAAATCCTCACTTGACTCCGTCTCTGATCACACACCAATCATAGCAACATTTAGTGCAACTGCCATATACAGAGAACCAACACCAACTTTATATAACCACAAAACAGATTGGCAATCATTCGCTAATTACCTGGAAAGAGAAGTCAATCTAAAAGTCAAACTTAAAACGGAAGAAGATATAGACGAAGCGACATTCTACATAACAAACCTCATTCAAGTCGCAGCTTGGCGTGCTACCCCAGAACTGAACGGTATTGCTTCGAAAAGTAACATTCCACTAGAAATACGCAACAAGTTAGCGGAAAAAAGAAAAATACGAAGGCAATTACACCTAAGTAGATCAGCCACAGACAGAACAAGATACAACAAAATATCAAGAGACCTGAAAGACCTCATAAAAGAGAATGAGAATGAGACTCTTCAGAGTAAACTGTCAACTCTCTCTACTCATAAAAAAGACAATTACTCACTGTGGAAAATAACAAAGCCGTTTAAAAGACCTCATATTCATACTCCGCCGTTGAGAACAAACCCCAATGACCCATGGGCCAGAAGCGGAAGCGAAAAAGCAGAGCTCTTCGCCAAACATCTAAAGGAAGTCTTCACCCCTAACGAGTCACCGATGACGGAGTTCGAAGAGGAAGTTGAAGGAATGGTCAACAGTGATCAACAACTTTCGTTGCCTCTATCACTTACTACTCCCAAGGAACTTATAAAAATGATCCGCAACTTGGAAAACAAAAAAGCACCGGGCTTCGACCTTATAACTGGGGAGGTACTTAAACAACTACCCAAAAAGGTAATAGTATTTCTAACAATGCTAATCAACGCTATCTTCAGAGTGCACTACTACCCCAAGCTGTGGAAAATTTCACAAATATGCATGATAGCGAAACCGGGAAAACCGCCAACTAACCCAAGCTCATACAGGCCAATAAGTGCTACCTGTCCTATCGAAGCTGTTCGAGAAACTCTTCTTATGCAGACTCAAACCAATACTTGATACCAACAAAATCATACCCAACCACCAATTTGGATTTCGTGAGAAACATGCTACAGTGGAACAAGTCCATAGAGTAGTCCACTCGATCAGACAGACATTAGAAAGAAAAGAGTATTGCTCTGCTGTGTTCTTGGACATAAAACAAGCATTCGATAAAGTATGGCACAGTGGCCTATTGTACAAACTTAAAACATTGCTACCAAACTCATTCTACATGATACTTAAATCATATTTAGCACAAAGAAGATTCCAAGTAAAATACGAAGAAGACTACTCAAAACTATATGATATCAAGGCATCAGTACCACAAGGATCAGTACTTGGCCCAGTACTGTACTCCATATATACGGCAGACCTGCCTGAAACAGATGATGTAGTAACAGCAACCTATGCGGATGACACTGCATGCCTTTCAAGCGACACCGACCCAAAAAAGGCTTCCAGTAGACTGCAGACCCAGTTAGACAAAGTAGACATGTGGTTGCAAAAATGGAGAATTAAACCAAACGTAACCAAATCAACACATGTAACTTTCACTCTCCGGAAAGGAGACTGCGAACCTGTAAGCATGGGTAGCAACACTCTACCAACCAGCACCACAGTAAAATATCTTGGGCTGCATCTAGACAGAAGACTCACCTGGGCAAATCACATCAAGGCTAAAAGAACAGAAGCAAACCTACAACTCAGAGGTCTCTCCTGGCTCCTAGGACGGCAGTCCCGTCTCTCACTCAACAACAAACTGCTGGTCTACAAGGCAATCATAAAACCAATCTGGACCTATGGCATAGAGCTCTGGGGATCGGCTAGCAACTCGAACCTTGAGATACTCCAAAGATTTCAGAACATCGCTTTGAGAACTGTCTCCAGTGCACATTGGTTTGTGAAAAACATGGAAATCCATGAGTACCTTGAGATGCCAACAGTCAAAGAAGAAGTTAACAACTACTGCACAAAATATAAGGAAAGACTCAACAAGCACACTAACGTGTTGGCTAAAAATCTACTGAATGACCAAAGCACAAAACGCCTAAAGAGATGGGACATTCTCTCACTTGATCAAAGAAACTGAAAAGTTCAACCACAATTATTAGGGCAGCTCAATGGAGCTACTCCTAAATCTCCTCCCCCCCCAGAACAAATCTGATCATGGCTGACGAGCCGATAGCAGATACAGAGAGAGGAAAAAAAAAAAAAAAAAACTCCTTTTATCAAAACTGTTAATGTTTTTCTTTACATACATTAGATTTTCATAGATAAACTGAGAGACAACAGTTAGAATGTTTATGTCTTTAAATTTCTGTCTAAGGGAAACTCTGGGAGCCAAACTGTAGATCGCTCGTATAGCCCTTTTTTGCAGTAATAAAATAGAATTAATATCTGCAGAACATCCCCAGAGCAGTATGCCATAAGTCATAACGCTATGGAAATAACTAAAATAAACTATTCTAGCTGTGTCTACATCAGTTAATAGTCTAATTTTTTTAACAGCATAAGCTGCTGAACTGAGCCTACTAGACAATTTTTTAATGTGGGGACCCCATTGCAATTTAGCGTCTGTAGTAATTCCTAAAAAGACTGTTGACTCCACAAGGTCCAACCCTGTTCCATTCAATTGTATATTGGATTCTACTTGTCTCACATTTGGTGTCGAGAACTTTATACAATTAGTTTTCTTCTCATTGAGGAGAAGATTATTTGTATTGAACCAATTCACAACTTTAGCTAATGCATTGTTAACATCGTCATAGTTTAATAACTGCCTTTTAATTTTAAATAACAGTGAAGTGTCATCTGCAAACAATACAATCTCGTGATTCTTCTCTACATAATAAGGTAAGTCATTAATATAGATTAAAAACAAGAACGGCCCTAGTATTGAACCTTGTGGAACGCCCATTGAGATTATAGAGCCGGGCGATTTTTTACCATTTATGTCAACCCTTTGAATTCTACCATTTAAATATGAAGTCAAAAGGTTGAGAGCCATGTTCCTAATACCGTAGTGTTGTAATTTCCTGACAAGTATATCATGTCGGACGCAGTCAAATGCCTTAGATAACTCACAAAAAACACCTAAGGCATCTTGAGAGTTCCCCAGGCATCAAACACATCTTTTATTAGTTCTATACCTGCGTCTATAGTAGAGCGATTCCTTCTAAACCCAAATTAATTTTTATGGAAAATTGGACGATGACAAGGATCCTACGTTCTTTCCCGAAATCCCCGTTTAGGCGTGAGAGCGTAACACATAAACAAAATTGCAACATTAGTTAGGATGTCTTTGACAGGGTTGTATTTTTTGCAAGTAGAAAATAGCCTTCGTGCGCGAGTCTAGCACGTGACAAGTTTTTAATAAAATGTGTTTATTATATTTTTATTTGCTTTAAAAGCACGGTGTTTAACGTCAATGTAAAAAGATGATGAGAAGAATAATATTAAAGTCGATTAATTTAGCATAAAGTAAAGATGAGCGATTGTGTGACAAATGTTTTAGACAATGCGGTATTTTTTTCAAGAGATTAACAAAAATAGTTTCATGTAAAGTAAAAAAAATACGTCAAGTGCGAGTCGGACTCGTGCACGAAGGGTTCCATATCATAACATTATATATAATTATTGTAGGTAATGTTCCGCTAATTATAAATTTAATGGATATTTTATACTGCCCTTCATAAACAGTTTTTTCAGGTAGAAATGGGATTACTAAACATGAAATGAAATTGAAGTACCTACATCAATCATAAAGCTAAAAGCCTAACTGTGTTACATTCCAATTTCGGTAACATTACGTAAACAAGTTTGTATGATAATATTGTTATATCTATGCATGTATAGCATCGCTGGCCAATAATGTTCTAATGTATGATACGTACGTTTATATGTATATGAACAAAAGTATATGAATACTAAGTATCATTCCACTCTTTGGTATCGACTATAGATGACAGTTATGTTGCCAACTCATGGTAGAGCTACAGTTAAGCGCTCGAATAGGGTGTGGGCAAAAGTGGCAAAATAACGTTTTAGAGCTTTACGAACGCTTTAACAAAAGAGCCATTAATGAAAACGCCACCAATGCCCTAAAAGCTAAACAAACGCACTAACTATGTCCATGCCTCAGCATGGACATACTATACTTACTCACGGTAGCATAATATATGACTTGCGGCATTGCCAATGTACAAACGTTAGGCCACTTATGAAAAAAAAAACATGGAAGTCATATTTGACAGTGATGTTTGAATTTCCACCTGACACCACATACATAGTGCTGTTTGCTAATTTTAAGAAATCGTTACGATGTTTATAATCGATTCTGTTTATAGTCTCTATAGTTTTTTGAACTAGTCATGTCAGTAATTTAACAGATTATATTATTTTTTAGGCTTGTAGATGTAAAGAAAACGATGGCTCGCCATAATACCTACTGGTTCCCAATAATAGGTATTCCGGTGAACTCATCCGGTGGGAATCCATTGATATAATATTCTACATAATACGTGGCCATAACTATCCGATAATTTGTGATTGACCTAGTAGGTGTCTACTTGCTAGTTTGTAATTAGTCTTTAATAAAAATGGGCGCTCGTCTAAATAATTTATATATGCTGCATGCACTGCACTGCTGTATGCACTGCTACAAAGAGGCTTCATATAAAATCCATTGAGGATTTCAGAGAAAATTCTTGTTGTATGTAGGCAACCGAGAACATGCTGTGTGCCTTGCTGGCCACCACGCTTTGTCCATAGCAATCTGTACAAATGTATTGTCTGTAAGTACGCTATGAATCAAATGCTATAGTCGTATTGTGTCTTGCCATCGTGTCAAAAATACCTTTATTTAAAATGATCTAATGCTGCTCTTATTTGAACCATGCTAAGCATGCTATGACAAGCGTCCTCAAATAACGAACAAGGAAATATATTTTACTTCATTTTCATTCGATACTATCGAGGATGAAGAAAATAATAATGTGAATGATGTGTTATTCCATAGCTGTGTAGTGTGTATCGTTTCACGACTTCACCATAGATATAATTGATTTGACTTAACTTGCACTTCTACATCACTAGTTAGAACCCGCGCGTTTTCGTTTAGCGATCTTGTGTAATCATTTAGTTTTTTTATAAATAACGCAAAACTAAACCTGAAACTGGTGCATGTAACGAATAGATTGTCAGTAAGTGTTTTTAATTTAATTCGTGCATCTGTTACAAAATGAGTGCACTGTAGTAATAGTACACCTGTAGCAAATCTCATCACTGATCAATTTAGTATTTAGGACGAAAGTACTTACTTAAATTAATGTAATAATTAACTGTGAGTTAGCCAGATATGCTACCGTTTTAACTGCACCTTTGTTTGCATAGCTCACTATAAAACTCCTGTACACACGGCTTGACTCTTCGCGTTACTACGCGTAGTAGCAATCGTTAGTACCATGTTGTATTGAGCAAATAATATCTATGTACGTAAGTACTAGTTCTTACATTGATTAAGCGATAATGCGACTTCATAATAAGAAGTACAATTTGAAAAATGTAATACCTACTTCCATTCTATTCAGTTATTGGAGTGTATCTCCAAAAGTACTGGACCGAATATGATGAAATTTAAACGGGACCACACGTGAAGTACCAGCTTTAAATAAAAGAATTGAGAATCGGTTCACCCAGTCCAAAGTTATGAGGTAACAAACATTTAAAAAAAACACAGTCGAATTGAGTACTTCCTCCTTTTTTTGGAAGTCGGTAGATAAAAAACACTCCATACACAGCCAAAAATATGTAGACACAGATATGTATTTGCTGCAACTCAGTTTCACACATACATGTAACTCATCATTGTAACATATTAAATAACAGATTGATACAAAATGTAGTTTGGTCACCGTCTGATTCATGTTAAGGTTTCTCCTTGGGACCTTACAATTTTTTTATAAAGAAGTGGTTAAATCGGAAGGAGGTTTTGTTAAAATAATGTTATTTTATTTACTGTACCTATTCACTAACATTTCATCAAATCATTGTCTTAGCAAGAACCGATATCTACTGTGTAAATACGTTGGCTGATATAATCTTATCAGTTTGAATTACCCCTTCACCTTCATGAAGGGCATTTAAAAAGAAAGTTATCCTGTTTAACTGAACATCTGTACACTTTGTTACCATGTGTTTCTGCTGGTTATACCATGAGCAAAGGCTTTAGATATACCTAACCAATAAACCGGATAGAGTAATTTTATCGAATTTACATGAATAGAACTAGTTATCCTGATAAGAAACAGTGTAACTAATTAGTAATGTTCTTGTTCAAGAACTTTGAAAAATGAACCATCAATACTCTCTAATCTATATAAGTATACAATATAGTATAGTAAATAATTAAATGTTACTAAACTATAGGATTATGATGATCTTTAAATGAACGCTTGATTTCATCAGTAATTTACAGAACTAAATCATTTATAATTTTTAAACAAGTCTTGTGCCTCAATTCAATGGCTTTGTGTGTGATGTGAGATTTCTTAGCCTTTCATAGGATTATTAGTCTATAAATAGATTTAAAAATGAATCATCAAAACTGTAGTCTTATAGTATACAATATTACATTACAAAACTATAATGTGATGATCTATAATGATCACAGAATTTCATCAGTGATTTACAGAACAAAATACCTCATATTTTTTTTAAATAAATCTTGTGCCGAATTCAATATGTTATTTAATGCAAGAATTGAGCTTTCTACAGCATTATTAGTCAAAGAACAGATTAAAACTGATTTGGGCAATATATCATTAGCAGTTGAATTGACAGTTATTGTTCCAAATTTTATTTCCCTTGGAATATTACTAACTGATTAATATTATTGAATGGTCAACAAACACAATTTAATTTTTGTTTATTATATATTATTGTAAGTACCTACAGGTAAAACTACCTTAATTTTGTTGTCTTAGATTCAAAAAAAATTGTATAAGTTTCAATTCCATACTTTGTATCCTTCATAAAAAAACATTTTTACCATAGATCTACTCATAAAGTTATAAGTACTCTGGTAGTAGATTAATTTCAGCTTTATAGGCCCATTAGTATTCCCAATTTCTTGTGTAGTCAGACCCCTTTGTTTTTATATTATTTGTTGGGAATTTCTTCATAAAAACATATATTCTGTAGAAATTGAAAGTGGCTACCTATTACTGGTGGGCAGGATGACAGGCTGACAGAGGAGTCTTATTGACAGGGCCCAGTAGTCTCATGCAAAACAAAATCTGAATTTCGTTTTTATAATGCTATGGTTTTGTATGCAAATTTATGAAACTACTGTGGAGTAGACATTGGCAGAGTTGCAATGCTGTAACCCAATAAACAAAAAAGTCATGTTAACCCTGCGAAACAGATTCCTAAGGTTTGGCATTGACTGGCAATCCTTTAAACAACAAACAGTTAATTAACCTACGCAGTTTTAACCTTGAATGAATGATAATGAGTTCTAGTTTATTCTTAACATACTGGATTCAGCTCACATAGGACAACAGTTGTTAATACTTCATCAGTCGAACAACCCAGACACAATAGAAATTTCATTGTTATATTGACAACCGACTGGTGAGGGGTTAAAGAACATTTAATAAGATTTAAGATGGGAAAACATCCACGCAAGGCCTTCAGGTCCCCAACTAGAAAAAGCCTGTACTGTGGTAGCCTGATGACTGATATTCATACATATACATACATACACCCAGGCACACGCCAAACAGACATCTTCTGCACCTTCATGCACATAAATGTTTGACCTGTCCAGGGATTGAACCCGGATCAACTGCGCTAACCGGTCTGTCTACTGTCTATACACAATACAACAATATTTTTACAAAAATTAATAAAAAAAATTAATTTATATTGGATCTAAAAACTTATATCCGTACATGTAACGCGTCTCCACAGAATAAGTCATTCTTTTATGGGACAATGTATACGATTCTATAATAAAGTTCCCAATGTTATCCGAGATTTGCCTATTAATAAGTTTAAAATTAATATCAAAACTAAACTCTGTCAAAAAGGTTATTACAAAATTTCGGATTACTTGGAGGATAAAACAGCTTGGGACTGATCACTCCAGGATCTATCTACTCGTGTACTAAGATGTCAAAGTGTAGCGTGTCTTGCCCTACTGATACCATTATTATGTACTCTTTTGTAAGGCAACACACTGGAGCTAATATTTGTAGTACCTAAGTAAAAACATCTGTATAAAAAGAATGGCCCCGAGTTTCTTGCCGCTTCTTCTCGGTAGGTTCTATATATTTTGGAACGCGGCGGTAGTCTTTAAAGTACATTATAATGAAAAATTGACGTTCATAAGTGCGTCTTTGATGCCTAAATTGAATAAATGATTTTGACTTTGACTTTGACTTTGACTTATGTAATTAGAGATGCTATAACCAGCATTTTCAGATTTAATTATCTATGAATTGGCGCGTAACTCGAAATTTAATATAAATTGTATTCGATAGCAGTGTTATTTAACTACAAATTCAGTCATTTGTTTTAGATAGTGTTCTGTTTTTGTGAAATTGTGGTAGTTTTTGGCGCCATGGATAAACTGAATATTCGTACTGTTTTCGAATGTGTTCCTACGTAGAAATACCGTTGCGCCGTACGAAATATTAACGACGGGCCGAACACTGATTGCATAAACACGGTCCGTTATTGGTTTATCTATATATATTAAACCTGGAAATTTTGAGTTTTTGTTTTTGAACGAAAGTTTGTTATCTTATTAAAATACTAGCTGCGCTCCGCGGGTTCACCCGTGTGGTGATGGATGATGATGAGGATGAATCAAAAATAGCATAGTTATGTTAGTCAAGCATAATGTACCTAGCTAGCTTTATACTCGTGAAAGAATTGTTTGAATGGGTTGAGTAGTTTTACGTGTACCCAGTTTAAAGATACAAACAATCGTATATCTTATATAATATTAATCGTGGCATAACTGTAATAGTTAGACATAATATGGTAATTTGGACTTCTTTGTAGATGTTTACATCTTCTATAAAACTGGGGGAAATTCTACTAATTCACAATTTACAACAATCCACCCCGCTGCAACTGCAGTTCGACTAAGGTTGCCGTTCCCCAAAAGCCTAATATTTCTGTAGAAAAAATGGAACGTAACATCACGTAAACGTATCGTAACCGCTACCATATAATAGTTAAATATTAAACACAAATATGAGTTAGCGTCGTTTTCATGAACTATCGAGTTACCATAGTATAAAATGTTATTCGATCGCTGGCGTCAATAGAAACGTAACTGCAGGTGCACTGTTTTTCAATAGCCGAATAAGAATGTGTATAAAGCAGCTATGGTTCGATTGCAGTTGGAACAAATTTGATTAGTTGAGTCGCCCCCTGTACATCACTTTCCTCTAATGTCAATAGGATAGACAAATAATATATGGTCAATAGTTTCCGCAACGTACGGGATATAAGGACTTTTAATGGTATTTTTCCACACCTTGGGTTACATTATCGAAGTTTTCATACGGATCCTTAACTTTTTTGAAAATATTATACAGCCTATGTTTATCAGGGAAAATGTAAGATTCTAATTGTGAAAGAATTTTTCTAATCGGGTTAGTAGTTTTGGAGCCTATTCAATTCAAACAAACAAGTCTTTCCTCTTTGTAATATATATTGTAGAATAATAACAAGAAAACAAACTAAAAGAAGAATAATTCGACTACGGAAATAATAACATGTAATTATTTTGGGTGTCGCCGCAGTCGGACCCCTAGTGACACCGTCAAGACGAATCTAATGTCGTATGTTGCATCATCGATTAGATATGGAATTATGTTCTGGGGAAACTGTAGCGATCTCCCTTTCGCTACAGTTTCCCTGGCCAGCCTTAAAGGCACAAAAGAAATGCGTTAGAGTACTATTTGCAAAATAGGGCAAACTGAAAGTTGTGAACCCTTATTTAAAAACTTTAGGATCATGACATTACCATTTATGTATATCTACGAAATTGCAGTTTTGTTCGTAATAACTTACATACAATTGAGACCCATAGAAGTGACAGACATTGTAATAAAGTTTGCTATCCCGTTAACCAGACAACTTTTAAGAACTAAAAGTGTGTTGTATATGGCTTCTACGATATACAATCATTTACCAATAGAAATCCTTGACATCCAATCGACTTAATTATTACAAAATAAAATTAAATGTTTCTTAATTAACCAAACTTATTACAGTAAAGCGCTCATAGCGGAGCTTGACTTAGCGATCTTAACCGATCAACAAGTTAAGAAACGCACGCTGCGGTCAGGACTTGGATGGGTGACCGCTAGTGGCATAATTCAATTGAGCGCTTCCGTGCTTCGGAGAGCACGTTAAGCTGTCGGTCCCGGTTGTTTAGGACAACAGTCGATAGGCTATGTCGAAGGCCTTCGGGCGGCCTGAAAACTTCGACATTGGTTGGCCACTGACCTATCGCACCAAGCCGCACTGGGCACGCGTGGTGGATTATGGCCCAACTCCTCTCTCTGAGAGAAAGGCTCGAGTCCCAGCAGTGGGAACAAAATGGGCTGATTATGATTATATGTAATAATATGATGGTGATTACAGTGTAAATGACTATCTAACAGAAAAATTCTTTTGACTTTAATATATTGTATTTTACCTTATGACATTACAACAATAATTTATTTTTATTGTATTAAAAATTGGCCGCCGATTGAGGGATAGAGGCCTTGACTCCCGTTCCGGGTCGTACCAGGTGCAAGGACTGGATATAGCGATTCAGCGAGGAAACGCTGCTAATGTCGCAGGGTCATTTGCTCCATGTACGATGCGAGATGGGTTATAATACTAATTATTATTAGGCATGACGGAAATTATTTATAAATTTTTTATTTTATCAATTTAAATTACGAAGTGTTCTTCGTTAATACTCTAGTTAGAGTATTAAGTTTATAATATTGTACTTTTAAAAATGGTTAATGCAGGTCTAGCTTATTTATTTACTTCACTTTTACTCAAGTAGGGCAAGGTTTGCGAGTTTCTCTCATGGGTCGATCTGTGTTTCATAAATTATATTTGCTGCGGTTACACCATTTATTGCTTTACTTTATCAATGGTACTAAGTTAACCTGATGGGATACGTATTTATATCAGAACTAGCTATGCTCTGCGGTCATCCGCGTGGTAATGGATGATGATGATGATGAATCATAATATATAGAGCACTACTAAAATCATGCAAGGTATCTTCAGATTGCGTTCTGGACATATGCCCTTGAATGGCTTTGAATGAAAAAAAGCAGATACCCCAATTGTAACTTGTGTGGAGTATTTCAAGATGTAATGGAGTGTAGCCGAAGTGCTGACTTGAGACTTAATATATTCACGTCACTGAATCTGGTACAGCTTGATGTGGGTCTACTCCAGAGCATCCTAGCTGAGCCAACATCCGGTGCAGCTAGGTTGCTCTATCAGGGCGTCTATAAGCTGTCCATAGATAATTTATATCTGTTGATAGTAACATGAATTTAATGGTTCATGGGACTGACAGTCAATGTGTGACTCAAAGTCCACAAAAATAAATTAGAATAAAAAAAAGGTTGTATCTTGTTGTCCTCATCGATCGCCCTAGAACGTTTTAGTTATAGATACACCTACCTGTTTAACCCTTTGCGTCCCAGGGACGTAAATATACGTCAGTTTAATTCATAAATCTTTTGTTTTAATTATCACCGTATAGGAAGGATAAATAGAAAATGCTAGACTTAACAATAGACGGATTTATGTGAGTGTGACTTGACTTTGACTTCATGAAAAAAAAACTCACTCGATGATATAAATCTTTACGTTCATCAGTGATAATGTAGGATTCTTATAAAACCACCGCCGAAACTAAATAGGTAAAGTTAGTAATTAAACCCTAATGAGATAAGTCTAGAGTTACTCAAATCGTATTACATAATTACCTGAAGAAGTACTTACTTATATCACCAGTTGAACATTGAATTAATGTCATAGTAAAAACGGTAAATAAAACCGGCTCAAGCAGTCGTGTCCACGGTCAATTCAAAGCGTCACGTGAGTAGACTTGAGTTAATTAAGCTTGAAATTAGGCATACTATTCTCTCGTTTCTCTGGCATACTGAAGGGGCCCTTACTGTGTCACCAATTAACCCAGAACTTACCCTATTCACAGCCTATCGTCACAGCTGTCGCACCGTCTGCGTAACAACCCTAACTTGCCATTGAACTAGCTGATAACTTGATAAGTATTTACACTAGAGGACACTGTGACCCGCTTCTCATATCTGTCTAGTCAGTCGTGTCTAGACCTTCGTGGTGTGTGAACGTGTCAGTGCCAATTTTGTTCGTTGTTTGATTCGCGGTACATCCTTATAAGGTATTTAATTTTTCCTGCTTCTATTCGACTTCAATTTTACTTTAAGGAAAAATTACATCTGATATTTTTATACCGATGTGTACGTATCGATTTCTTTCGTCATTAAGATCGCTTCTATCTGTTATACCATGAAAACTTCTTAGACAATAGTTAATGTAATGAACACTGAGTGTCTTCAATCGTTTCAATGAGTAACAATTTGCGCACAATCTTTATGCAGACTTCTATTTAAATTAATAGAAATATATGATCATACCTACTACAACTTTTAATGTACAATTTAAGGATATAAATAAGAGCAAAGGCACAGATTTAAATAGCACTCCTGTCTGATATGAGATTGGAACATCAAGAATTCTACAATTATACTGTTTCTTTGATAGTTGTTTACAAAATTACATACCACATATTTACCATAATACCACGACCTCTGATAAGATTAGACTTCTACATACTTATCAATAAATAAGCTTTATTTGAAATTTACATCATTCAAAGTCATTACCTTCAAGTGATTATGTTGGTATGTAACTTCTTAGATATGGTTAAAGTCCAAATAAGTAACGCCTTTACTAATAAACGTTGCGTAAAGATATATTAGGCGTAACATCCTTTGTCTTGCTTTCACGCGTGACATTTACTGTAAGCGAAAAATTGACAGATGGATGTTTTAACTATTCCGGGTATAGCCAAGTTTATTAGTAAGGCTGTTTTGCTCGTTGTTTAGTTAGGATATAAAGAACATGAATTGCGTTTGTACCAGAAAATATGCTTAATCGTCTTGGTTTGTTTTTGCCTCCTTATATTTTATTTGGGGAGTGGTGACAAGTTTGGTCAATCTTAATCAATCGCTTTATCCCGCTGGAACCCTTTAATTCAAATAGGATAGTTTAAATAGCAGTTGTTAAGTCAACTTGTTTCACTATTTTCGATTTGATGCGTGTTCAAAGACGCGGAAAGAAAGACACTAAACCATAGATGTAATTTTTTAATTAGATCCATGCACTAAACTACGAGTATATATAAGTATATAAAAAATAGTTTAACTATTTTTCCCTTGGTCATCGCATCACTCGTTACTGGATGGAGTAATCTCGCTAATTCCTTTCGTTGTATTAATTATTGTCAGGAGAGAGTTTTTATGAAAGAAAAACCAAGAAAAGACGGGAGGCTATGGCGAGGCCAAAGGCCGAACCACGGTGATATTATTTATAAATATAAAATAAAACCTGTAATCGGTAAAAAACTGAGATCTAGTTTAGATATCACATCATTGTCATCATTGTCAATGATAATACAATTAACGTAATGTTATAAAATCATTGTAAGAAAGGTTTGCGCACAAAATGCAGTCGGCTGTTTAGTCAGAGCTCCATTATTTTTTATAGATAAGTATTTAAATTCAGTGGATTAACTAAAATGTTTCAGTACGTTACTATGGTACTTTATCAGTATCTCTGTTCAGTTAATCGATTCAAAATCATGGGCATATTAAATAATCTTTAACTTTGACTTCAATTACATACAAAACATATAATGATGTAATTCGTACAAAAGTGGCAGGTACAACGGTTTTATTAAAACTGGGAGCACTTACGTAAATATGTCGGCTAATATTACTTTTTCAAAGCACTAACGCCTGCTTAGCGATACCAAATATTGCAATTTTTAGAGATAATAATTCACATCCTCGGACGGGATTCAAACCCGCGTCTTCCGGCAATCCGTGGTGCTTTGGAGCTTTAAAAAAGTAATACTATAAATTATGAAGGCTTGTGACATCAATACTGAAGTTTTTTTCGGTTGGATAATGTCTGTCAAAGCTGTTCAATAGATGTCGCTCCGTCCCCATACGAAGGTTAAAATCAAATACAGAGTTAAAATTTGATGCTCAGACCTCGAGCCTCGATGGCCTAGTCGGTCATGGCGTCTGACACCGATTGTCGAAAGACTGTCGAAAGTCTGAGGATGTGAATTTTTCTCTTTAAATTTCAAAAGTCGAATAGTTCCAATGATTATTAGTTTTTATAGCACAGCGTGCGAGGGAGAGGCACCCGCGAGTGTCCTGTACTCTCCTCAACCTTTTGTGGTTAAGTATTCCCTACAAGACTAGAAATGTCTAAGCCTAGATTGCAATCTGCTTTAAGGCGTATCGAACGTTGTAGGTACTCTGGTGATGGGCTTTTGCCACTCGATAAAATAAACATTGTAAACATAAAACCCGCTTTTCATTCGTGTTGCCTATCGTTGCAGTAACAAAATCTAGTTTATGTAATCAAACAGCTTTTGTAAACCGGTATCACGGTATGAAATGTTTATCTGAGTTCGTTAATCTCTAATTAGCATAATATCACTATGTTCGCGGGTTCAACGCCTGGCATTGGCAGTTGTGAAATGCTATATATGTACCTACTTATTGTGTTGTAGGTATATTTTTATTTGATAAAATGAACAAAGTAGAGATTAAAAAATACATTCTTACGATAGTTCGTCGAACCAAGACCTTTTTTAATGTTTATGTAATATACCTTTTTCAGTGGTTCACACTCATCACTGTTGAATTAATTACGATTGAATAATGTTTTAATATTTGAATTATTAATGTTTATGACATGGTGGCCACCATGGAAGGGAAGATTGACGACGATCTTACCAAGATCGTCGTCAATCTTCCCGGCGGTGGTGATTACAGATTTGGACCTAGACCTGGAATGAAAAAAAATAAAAAACCTTAATCACCACCTAATTAATCCTTTGCATGCAGGCTTTACTCAAGAGTTAATTACGTGTTAATTTTTTTCTTCTTGTGTATCAAAATTATTTTTAAGCTCTTTTATCAAACAGCACATGTGGGCCTAGCACTAATAACTAAATCGTAAGTGTAACGTAACGTGTCGTTCACGTAAAATACGACAAACTGTGATTTATCTAGGGCAACTGCGACACAGATAACTCATAGTTAGTTCGCCTAAGTTTGCCGCGTTGACGCTTACGATACAAATAATTTTAAATTTTTGTGCTACGACCTGGTATACTAACATTAACCTTCATCTGCGCCTAAACAAAATACCTACCAGCTTACCGAAAAAAAAAAAACAAATTAGACATGTAATATTTATGGACTTTATTACACTTATATGGATGTACACGTCTGACTGATACTTACAATCAGAACGCATTGTTTCGGCTTCCTTAGATTGGTTTTTGTTATGACTGCGGGTAGTCATAGGCGGTATATATTATATATGTATCTGTGGCAAGCTGAAGGGAGGAATTAAAGACATATAACTTTAATTGGTACTATTTTCTTTAACGATTATCTTAATACTAACATTAAGTATTGATCAGAATATATAACAGAGGTAAATAATAAAAAATAACGAATGACACAAATACGTTGACATGGTGTTTTTGTAGGAAAGATGAACAAGGGCCGGGATAAGTGTATTAAAAGCCTTTATTTATTTTAGTAAAGGTAATAATTAGTAAAGTGTGTCAAATGTTTAAAATTAACTATGAAATATACATAGGTACTCGAAACCCGGGTCGACGTATTCGATCTTAACGTGAGTGTTTTGCCGGTTAATAATAATAGTTAAATATTTCAGAGTTATAAAAAAAGTTTTTCTTTGTTCTTTTTTTATCTAGGGACTTTTAATCATCGTGTTTATGACACTCTCATAATAGCCTTACATATATAAAGATGATAGTTATCTTAGTATGATAGCTTATCCAGAGCTTTTATACATTATGTATAATAGTTTCTTGCGTTACATATGATATTTTTCAATAATGTTTTTATAAATTTGTTTACTAAATCACTTGCGCGTATGATGTTACATTTCTCGTGTTTGTCTTGATGACGCAATGCAGACAGATAATTACTTAATTACATCTCTGCAAACGCAAATAATCCAAATTACACAAAGTATAAAAGGCAGATGTCAATAAAGAAACACCATGTCCTCCCATCAATCAAGAATATCACTTTGTTTACCAAAACTCAAAGTGATAGCTAGGCTGATGGTATTCTTATCACAGACGTCAGCAAAAGGTCGAATGTCGTCACCTTATCAAATATTTTCCATTGATTTATGGAAACCATGGGATTCATAACGTGTATAGAAAAGACATTTGACCTCTTTCTTATCTTTGCTCTAATAGTGAGTGAACTCAATATAAATTATTTGTGGTGAGTTTGACAAATGGTTTAGATTAGATTCTTTGTGTATGGCCCCTGCGACTTGTTTGAGTGTCGCAACTTTGCCAGTATCTGTTACATGATAGTTTCATAAACTGCAGGAGAAATTAAAGTAAACTTTTAGAATATGGTCGGTGATTAGAAGAGAGAATCAAACAAACTGTTCCACTCCAGTGATTACTCTAAAACACACAAACACAACATAAATAAGAACAAAATTCAAACCAAAAACATCATATCATTTATAATAAAAATAATACTAATAAAAATTCATACATTTATAAAATAAATAATAAGGAATATATTATAATTTTATTTTATTTCTACAAATGTAATTACATAATATACAGTTAATTAAAGAAGAAAAAGTAAGGGACAGAAGAGATTTGAATGAAATAGGACGGGATATTTTTTGTGGAAGAATATCATACAGTTTATTTCAAATTTGGACAGCTAAAGAAAATATGATCATAGTCTCCTTCTTCTAAGCCACATTCGCATAACGAATAACGACTTATGGTTTAACTGATGCTGATAAAGCCATGTCAGTTGTGACAACGTCAAAATAGCAATAATGGTCGATTATTAAGAGGATTGCATAGCTAGTACTTTCCGTACTAGAAGAAAAAACTCTCAGCATTGTCCGATTTCAGTGATTTTTTTTTTCATGGAATCATCACATTGTTTACTATGTCCGTACGTTTTGATTTTTTCAGTAAGTCATTTCAAAGTACAATAAATTTCCTTTTTGAGAACTTAAAAAACTGAAAAAATCGAAACGTCCGATCACGTCTAGTGTTTCCAGCTGTCAAATTGACTTGGCTTTTAACTAAGCTATCAGAAACGGACACAAACATTGACAGTACTGTCATCATTACGATCTTGACGTAGGCGGAGGTCTTATTATTTTGTCTATGGTGTGCCAAGCATATTACGCTTTTTCATCAGCTTCGTGATGGATGATGATGATGAAAGTATCCCATGTGTTAAATCAGTGCCTCATCTACCTCCATACCACATTTCATCAATATTGCCCCAGCCGTTTGTGCGTGAAAGAGTACCAAAGACCCACACATCCATACTCACAAACTTTCGCGTTTATAGTATTAGTAGGATTGTTAATGTGTTTTCCACGTCACCACCATAGACAGTTTTAGTGATGCATACTACGTAACTTAGGGCAGTGGCTTATGTATGACTGACTTATTGATCTGACTGTGACTTTGACTATACTTAAATAAAAATTACTAAATGCAACTATAAATATTTACATGTAACTTGAGGAATGGCAAATAGACAAACGTATAAGCTTAATTAAAAGAAAAAAAATAACGTCGAAAAATAATTCAAACACAATATGTATTGAGAAGTAGTTCATGCTAACTGTTACTCCATAACTTAAGGCGCGCTCGTATCCTGATAATAGTAAAAAAGCAAAATTTTTAAACACTTAGGCCTTTATTAATAAACGTTGCGTAAACATAGATTAGGCGTAACATGCTTTGTCTTGCTTTCACGCGTGACATTTACTGCAAGCGAAAAATTGACAGATAGATGTTTTAACTACTCCGGGTTTATTACAAGTTTATTAATAAGGCCGTTAGTGTAACGAAACAGATCGATAATATATTATGAAAAAAATACAAAGGTTTTTTTATTTTATTTTTATTGTCCAAATTTATTACAAAAAAACAAATTGTACTTAACATTAAAGACTGCGGAAGCCTGAAGGGTTAGAAAAGGAATAGGAAAAGAGTAATAACCGAATAGAATTCATGAGTATAACTCTCTTTCAGCAGAAATAAATCCTGAATAGGTCCACAAATAAATAATCCACAATAAACTTTCACGTCCAAACTCTCAAAATTTTCAGCGCTAACGTAATATTGTTTAAGTAATACATAGCCAACACATAGTACTTAAGTAATAACCAGCAGTTTTTTCAATTTTGTTAGTATATATCGAAAAATATAAATAAAACGTACAAAATTAACGCATTTTCGCATTACATCGTCCAATCTAACAAGCTATTTTCAACCTTACGTAAAGTATCGTACATTATTTTAAAATTAGGGTTGGACCGCGTCTTAAGCAGTGTGATCCAGGTTTTCAGTTCTGTCTCATTCATCTTATATAATCCTAAGCACCTAGAGGATCGAGGTTTGCTCGTAAGTAAATAATTGATTTTCTTGGTCTAACCTCAAACCAAACACTCATTGGCATAGTGTTGCTTAACAACGCCATCTATTGTCAAGTAGCTTTAGTGTTGCTGTGTCGGTAAAACAGTCCAGTGTAGCAGCTTTTCATTGCCTGAAAACACGGATAGAACGAAGTTTGCTAAAAATGTAACCTAGATCAATTTGTCGCCCCCGAAACCACCTGCATACTAAATTTCATGATAATCGTTGGAGCTGTTTCCGAGATTTAGATTATATAAATACACTAGCGACCCGCCCCGGCTTCGCACGGGTGCAATGCTGACACTAAATAATATACCTACCAACTACAGAATGTTCTTATAAATCATTTAAATTACACGCTGTAAAGGGCCATATTGATCCATATTGAATGGACAGTGCATTTAAGGTACTTAATTGGATAAGGATGAATGCTGTATTGCTTAAAATAACTTGCTAGCCATTCTTTCCCAGTAAAATGTAAAGGATAAAAAATGGTTATTGTGGGGTTATCCTTTTTTCTTGACCTTTATATGGTGTACAATACCGTAGTACATTATTTTGATTTATCTCGCTGGGTTCAGTCAGCGTTTGCAATGTAAACGCAAAAAATTTGTTTATTTACGACATCACATTAGAAACCTGTAAATTCATCAGTGGTTCTCTACAATATTATGCATGTATCGTACATATAAACCTTCCTCTTGAATCACTTTATCTTTTAAAAAAAAGCGCTTCAAAATCCGTTGCGTAGTTTTGTAGATTTAGGCATACATAGGGACGGACAGACAGCGACAGCGACTTTGTTTTATACTATGTAGTGAAGTGAAGTGATGACATATAAGGATTGCTCGTTTGAAGGTATTAGATAGTATATAGGTAATTAGAGTACCCTCGAACCTAACACAGTTATTTTACACAACACTGTTAGTAAGTGGTACTTAATTAGACGTAATTTGCACGCAAACCTGCAAGCATAGTACCTATGTCACCTACTTTGCATTACCCGGGGGACCAAGTCACTATTATTTATTCTGTGTGGTGAGACCACGTATAGGGATGCGCTAAAGGTTACGCCACTCTGATCTCAGTTAAGTTTAAATTCAAATTCAATTTCTTTTATCAATTGCTCATATAAAAATATACAGATGTAAAAGTAATAAGTATAGAACACCATATTTAAACAATGAGGAATGCATGCATTATGAAAATTACAGATTAAAATATCATTAACAGTTAATTCATCTTATGGCTGAATGCCGAGCTACTACGCGAACGAAGTCGCGGGCAGTCGCTAGTATGTAATAAAAAAGAAATTATAGTAATTGTAATATCGATAAAGTACAATATGTTAAAATTGTCACAAAAACATTTTCTGTTACCTAGTCATTTACCGTAAGTATAATTATATTTGAAAATATAAAAAAAAAGGTTGGTCGATTTGATGTCAAGGATTTGTTTTGATATATTGGCCTCCGTCCACTTGGATTCACAGCTCGGCTCCACATGTGGATCCGTGGATACCTTTATCTCCTCTATGTGGTATATCCTCGAAGCCATACACAACAGACTTTTATTTCAAAAAACCTATCTAGTTATCGGGATACCAAACTTTATTACAATGTCTGTCACTTCTATAGGTATTGAATAAATATAAGTTATGTCGTGCAAAAACTGCAATTTCGTAGATATACACAGAAGGTAATGTCATGATCCTAAGGTTTTTAAAAAAGGATTCACAACTTGTATACAATATTATTTTTTTGCCGCCACGCTCAGTTTTATTAAGAGACTTGCATACAAATCATTTTGGATCTTTTGGACGTTTGCGAGCCCTCAAAGATTGGTATTTATTTGGATAAAGTCCAAGTCGCGTATGCTGTTTTATCAAGACGAGACTAACAAGGTTACATTCTTGAGAGTGCATTACCCTTGTCTACAATAATAAATGATATCTACAATTTACTCATTATAACTCATATTTCGCAGTTTAATTACAACTACGTTACTTTACACGTGAAAATATATCCAATTATAGTGTCTGAATGTAACTAGTTAAATCCGGTTTCAGTTACTTTTATCAGTTATAGTTGTATATTTATCAATGGTTTGTAAATTCAAAGTACATTTCAATTTGTTGTGAAATACCTAAATATTTGTAATCTTTAGAATCTGGAAATCAATTAATGACTGAATGGTATGGGTGTTTACCGAAATTACGTGTCATTCATTGGTAATTTTTATATCGTGTAATTGTAAAAATAAAGATAAATATGGTAAATACGTAAGTACATCCAATGTATAATGTGGAAGACCAGGAAAATCCCACAACTATTCCTTAAACTTGATGTCTATATATCGGATCATCTGCCCATTTATGTTGAGTGGAACTCGAACATAGTTAGGCCTAAGTTATTTAACCGACTCAAACATAGTAATTCTGTTATATGGGGGGAGAGAAATGACTCCCAAATTAGCGAATACCTTGACATATGTCAGAAAAATTTGCGAGACATTGACTTTCCTCCTGAGTTCACGGATTGTAGTCGCGGAGACTGTAATATATATGAACATAAAATTGCCATTGACAGGCTATATGATGACATTATACGTATTTTAAAAAACGCTGCCATACAAAGTAATGGAAAACGTAAGGTTAGGCATAATAAACCTAAAGTTGTATGTGGTTGGAATCAGCATGTAAAGGAAGCTTATCGAGACGCCAGGCTTAAATATAATGTGTGGCTGTTCCATAACAAGCCCACTGCAGGCCCAGCATATGAAGAAATGCGAAACTCTAGTAAAGTTTATAAAGGCAGGCTGAAATGGTGTCGCAAGAACCAAGACCAAATAAGAATGGACTTGATAGCTAAACACCGAGAAGGCAAAAACTTTCGTGAGTTTTGGAAATCTACTAGAAAACTGGATGTCAAGCCTGGCCTCCCGGCGAGTGTTGCCGTTGTAAGTGACCCAGAGGAGATCGCAAATATGTTCATGAAACATTTTCAGGTGCGATATCCTCTGGGCCCGTCAGCGGTGGCGGTAGATGCTGAGCCCAGAGTTCGGGGTGTCGAGTCTCTGTTGCGATTCACATCTAGTATGATTAAATCTGTCATTAAAGGAATGAAAAGAGGCAGGTCTCCTGGATACGATGGGATCAGCATCGAACATCTAAAATATGCTGGCATCCATCTACCGAGGGTCTTGTCCTTGTTGTTCAACCTGTGTATAAGTCACTCTCACCTGCCGGCCGATCTCATGAAAACCATTGTTGTGCCTATCGTAAAGAACAGGACAGGCGACATCTCTGACATGGGGAATTACCGTCCGATCTCTCTCGCAACCACGATTGCTAAGGTATTGACAGTTTACTTGATTCGTACTTGAAATCGTATCTTAACATACATGATGCGCAGTTCGGCTTTCAGCCCGGACTATCCACAGAAAGCGCAATTATGAGTCTCAAGTATGCTGTCCAATACTATACGCACCGTAAGACCCCGGTATATGCCTGTTTCCTGGACCTCTCCAAAGCCTTCGATCTCGTGTCATATGAAGTGCTTTGGAGAAAGCTAGCGGACAGTGGTATACCGGGAGAAATGTTAAGTATCCTTAAATACTGGTATTCTAACCAGACAAATCATGTCAGGTGGGCTAACTCTCTTTCAGAGGCATATAGGTTGGAGTGCGGGGTGAGACAGGGGGGGTAAACCTCTCCTAAACTCTTCAACCTATATGTCAATGAACTTATTGTCGGTCTCAGCAGCATGCGTGTCGGATGCCGCGTGGGGGGTGTTAGTGTGAATAGCATTAGCTACGCGGACGACATGGTGTTGTTGAGTCCGACAGTTCGTGGTCTTAGAGAGATGCTTAGACTATGTGAAGCTTATGCCACTAAACATGGGCTCGTTTACAATGTAATGAAGAGCGAGTACATGGTCTTTAAGGCCGCCGGAAAGTGTCCTGAGACTATTCCACCCATTACCCTAAATGGCATGAACATTAATCGGGTTTTCCAACTCAAATATCTTGGACATTATCTTACCGACGACCTTAAAGACGATGTGGATATAGAACGTGAGCGTAGGGCACTGGCGGTTCGCGGTAACATGCTGGCCCGTAGGTTCGCCCGCTGTACGGACCCGGTCAAAGTCACGCTCTTTAAGGCGTACTGTCAGGGAATGTACACGGGAGGTCTGTGGGCCAGTTACACCAAAAAGTCGCTGAATACCCTACGTGTACAGCATAATAACATCTTCAGGATGATTTTGAGACTCCCTCGCTGGTGCAGTGCCTCTGGAATGTTTGCGCAGACGCATATTGACGGGTTCCATGCCGTCATTCGCAAGAAAGTCGCGTCATTAATGAGGAGGGTGCGAGGAAGTCACAACAGCATCCTAAAAATCGTTGCTGAAGACTTACGGGCCCTGTATGGAGGCATTTCGTCACGGTGATGATCGACTGAGATTGTGGCTCGTTCTATCCTTGGCTGGGCGGACGCCTTTATTTTAATTTATAAAATTTTATAACAATTAATTACTTAGCTTAATTTGTACTAACATTAATTTTAATTTTAATTACTTAATATGGATCCAAATAGTTGTCCAAATAAACAAATTTTGAATTTGAATTTGAATTAAACAAATGAAATTTAAGGTAGACGAATATGTTTAAAGATGTAAATAATCGACATAAACAATTCCATTTTCATGTTGGATGGGCTGTAAGTGTCTTAAAACGTCCTGAGACCTCATGATTGTTTTATTTCTACCGCGAAGCAACAATGTTCGCATTACTGTATTCTGGTTTGAAGGCTATGGGCGTGCGTGAAATTACCAGCACATGAGACAACAACTTATATTTCAGGTTGACGAGTGCAGTGCAGTTTGTCACTTGTGACGAAGTGTATTTGGTATAGGCAGAGTTTACCGCTTAACTCTCCTTGCTTGGTGGTGGTGGTGGTCTTCGTGCTTGTACCGACTACAAATCACATCAAAATCACTTTTTTTTGATATCCATGACGATGAATGACTGTTTCTAACTACATAACTACTAGTATTTACTTTAATAAAAGACTAGCTGCGCTACGCGGTTTCACACGCGTGGTGATGGATGATGATAATGAATCAATATGTATAGCATATGGTTCATCGAGGATAATGTAGGATTCACGAAAAAAAATGGATTCCCAAATAGTGAAAGAGTTTTTTTTCAATGTTCCATTAGTTTCGGAGCCTATTCAGTTCAAACAAACAAAATAAATAAAAGTGAAAAGAAAACCGTGGTATTTATTTTAATGAGCTCCTGATATTTCGACACACAACCGGCGGGCGGTTTTCATCCCGTAAGTAGCAATATGTTTATAGAAAACAACCGTGAAAGTTTAAAAAAGTGCTTAAATATTTAATCCTCTTTATAATATTATTAAAGAAAAATGACCTCATGTTAGACACCACTTTTATAGTTTTTAATCATAAACACATCGATATTGTTATCCAATTATATAAAGATTGCAAGCAGCTAAAAACACAATTTTCGTTCCAGACGGGTATAAATACCATCAATATTCAAGGTTAGCTTCAACTCTCACAAAGCATTAGCTACGGTTAGTTTGGCGTCACTCTTGCTACACCAGCAATTACAAAATACTGGTTGCATATTAGTTAGAGCAAAGCAAAGATGAAATAAAAATACCGGCCAAACGCGAGTTACCTCGTTAGCCGAGCATTCAGTACTTTCGTACTATGTTTTGTGTCTTTATATTAAGCATGTCATACACCATCCTTCCTATCGTCCAATTGGCATGATGCTTCAGGCTTGATCCAATCGGTAGTTCGTCCATATACACAACACAACAATCAGTTTAAACTGTCAAATCGGCAGCGATGTTCAGTTGAAGCCATGGCGTCGTGGTCTTTTTAGGAATTACTATAGACGCTAAATTGCAATGGGGTCCCCACTCCTTTGTAAGGCAACACACTGGAGCTAATATTTGTAGTACCTAAGTAAAAACATTGTAAAAACATCTATATAAAAAGAATGGCCCCGAGTTTCTTGCCGCTTCTTCTCGGTAGGCTCTATATATTTTGGAACGCGGCGGTAGTCTTTAAAGTACATTATAATGAAAAATTGATTGATTGAAAAAGAGATTATAGTAATTATTAACGAATGAATGAAAAAAATTAAATGAATCTTCTGTAATTAGTGACTCCTCTAATTGAGAAGAAAAGACACTGTTATGAGATACGCAAAATCTTGACTCTACTGTACTGACGATCGCCGACTGCCATACACGCTCCAATCGGCGTGATCCAATCGCCATGATCAAGCCAAAAGAATTGAAATTAGATTGTCCCGTCAAGTATAACTGTCATACCAATCCACGCCCACACACGGTCAGTTCTAACTCCATCCTTCCTATCGTCCAATCGGCAGCGTCATGCCGATGAGGAAGGATGGAGTATGGCGGCCTTTAGGTCTGTGATGATTAGTCTATTATATTGAAGGGGGTGGTTTGGTTACGATATCTACGGTGTCCTACGCTACGCTTGCCGACAAGTGGTCTCTATTCCAGAATCCGTCTGTTCCACCGGTTATCGGGTCCACGACTGTAGTGTCCGGCCAACTTAAGTATAGGAACTTATTCTTCGAGCTACTCATGTCGGTTACCTTAGTTATCTGCCGGATCACTTCGTTTCGGATCGATCCTTTAGAGAAATCCGCATTACTAGCTCCATACTCATAACCATTAGCCAAATTAAATAACTCTACTGTACCTACTGACGATCGCTTACCGCCATGCACGCTCCAATCGGCATGATCCAATCGCCATGATCAAGCCAAAAGAATTGAAATTAGATTGTGCCATCAAGTATAACTGTCATGCAAATCCACGCCCACACACGGTCAGTTCTAACTGGTCCAATCGGCAGCGACATGCCGATTGGACCAGTTACAAGAAGGATGGTGTATGGCGGCCTTTACGCCTTTGATGGTTTGACTATTTATTTTACTATGTATTATCTACTGTATCTCTTACTTTCTCGCGCTTATGTGGCACTTGTCGTTGACTGATTCTTTTCAAAAGACTTGATTGTGATCATTGCTGTTTCCATTGTAGGTATTACTAAACATAATTTATATTAGTCTTTCCAAAAGTGTCATACATATGACTCTATTTTTTATTTTCATCGGCACATATTATTTTTCTATTTTTTTATTCATGTAAAGTGAAATGAATCGCTCGTAGCGGAGCTTGACTTGGTGATCTTAACCGATCAAGAGCTACACATGCTGCGGTCAAGACTTCGATGGGTGACCGCTAGGGGCATTATTCAACTGAACGTTTCCGTGCTTCGGAGGGCACGCTAAACCGTCGGTCCCAGGTTTTTGTCTTAGGACAACAGTCGATGTCGAAGGCCTTCGGGCGGCCTCATACTTCGATATGTGCTGGCCACTCGTCTATCCATCAAGCCGCACTGGGTCCGCGTGGTGTGGCCCAAATCCTGTCTCTGAGAGGAAGGCTCGAATCCCAGCAGTGGGAATATAATGATTATAATAATAATAAAAGGCAATTCATATAGGGTCAAATTTATATCTCTAGTAGGGTAAGACGTCGATAATTAGGTAATATAATTACTAACTTAATAAGAACTCGAAAAGTCAACCCACAGTTTATTACCAAATTAGTACGAATTATCAAGCATATGATAATGCGTTTCATGATTTTACCAATATTTAGAATACCAGTTATCACTACGTTCGGGAATTTTAAAGGCTGATGAAACTAGATCGTGCGTGAATTCAAGTCATTTTGTTTATTGACACTGAAGATGAAATATTTGCTGTCATTACATCGAGTGATTATTTTTGGTTAGATCTTGTTAAATTGAAGATATTTAATTTCACAGCTGCTTCAAAGTTTTGGTTATTATATCTAATAATATTCATTAATCTACTAGGTACTTCTATATGTATATAAAAATGAATATCTGTTCGTTAGTATCGCTAAAACTTGAGAACGGCAGGTCTGATTTGTCAAATTTTGGTATTGGCAATATTTGTGGCAGTCCAGGGACGGTAACGGTGAGAAACTATGGAAAGTTAAATGGAAAATCGAAATAGCAACAATTTTATTTTTCCATTCAAACTTTACCTACTGCTGTCAAAAAGAGATAAGTACTATTTTAAATAATGCACGTAATACGAAGTGCAGCGGTTCATCTAGTTTTAGATAAAAATCTCAATGCTTTACTTATTTATATATTTCATAGTAAGTCCTACATCTTAAGTTAACAAAATAGCGTCTTATAAATGAAGTACCAGAAAGCCAATTATAGGTCCTCACGTTTATGTAGCAGATTTAAAAAAAAAAATTTTACATTGAGCATATCTAATAACAATAATTAGGTATAACAAAACAGCCGGTTCAAGATTGTTTTACGTTCTTGTTTCCTTCCTTATGCAATGAGATATAAGAGTATTATCTCGTTTGTGGCTATCTGAATAGTTTGACAACATATAAACTTAACCTAAAGATAATAGGATTCTTAGCTGGTTCTAATCTAAATACATAATTTAATATATAGCCGACCTGCCAATGATTATATTAAACTATACCACCACTACCGAATGTGGTCGAAACTATAGTCGGACCTATCCGATAAATATTACGTGAGTAATCCCGTATTTTTAATTAATAATGATTGAAAACCACGTTAGTTTTTATAACAAAATTGCAAACCTCTACGGGGAGGTACGGCTACATGAAGTGAAACGGTTCGCGAAATTACGAATCAGTGCTAAGCGAGACGTCATCCACGCGGGCGTCCCGAACACTCCTTGAAAAAGGCCACCGAATGTGGTCGAAACTATAGTCGGACCTATCCGATAAATATTACGTGAGTAATCCCGTGTTTCTAATTAATAATATATTAAACTATTTTATTTTATTCGGAAAACGAACAGTGATACATAGTTAAGAACTTAAAATTATTTTGTAACAAACACTATTTACATATTGAAATACATTTTTATTTGCTTTACACATAAAACGAGAGAAAAAAGAACAATAAATATTTTTTTATAATTAAAAGAAACTACATACCTACCTGCTGAGAAGTCACATGAAACCATTGTTTGAATGAGAGTGCGAATTTCGTTTGGAAAAGAGTTAAATAGGTCAAATTCTAGTTATTTCATTGATTTATATAATTTGGTGACCTTACAACAAAATAACTTTGTCTGTAGTTAGTAATGCTGTAAGGAACTTGTAAATAAAAGTGGGAATCCGGACGGATCTTGTAGATCACTCCTATCCTGCACATCACTCCTATCCTGCACAGATGATGCGGAATGTTATGTATTCGATGTATTTATAAACCTTATAAATGAATCGAGTTAATCAAGGGTGAAGTTTCCAAAATACCTTCCTTATACCTGGTTTGCACCAAAAACATTATACATGTTATGTTTTGAAACTTGTTTGACATAATTAATCACACAACTTGTTTTGTTGAGGTTTGCGTTTTCATTGCAAAAAACTGTAGAGAATTTGCGTTACTGAATCTCGCAACACGAGATCATCAACATGTTTTGTGACAGTGCGTACGCTACTCTATACATTGACATAAAACAGTGTTTACAACATGTTTTCATTTGAATGTTTAGGCAGTGCTAGCTCCGTTCTGGCTTTGCGTTATTGAATCGGTCAGTCATTGAGGACAAGTATTTATGAATATATAGAGTAACAGAGTAAAATAAGAGTTGTTATAATATTTAATAAGTTCACAATTGCTATTCTAATCTTTGTAATAAACACACATAATAGAGTTGTTTATGATACCACTAAAGTCGTATCACGCTCGTGCTTGTAGGAGATTGTTGAGGTGATTTTCAATGTCGTTCAGGACGTCTAGGTTATTTGCTTTTGCTCACAGTTTACTGTGACACAGTCATACAAATATATTATTGTGTGTTCAATTTGGCCTTACCGGCTTTAAAAATAATTTGTCTACAACAAAAAGATCTAATTTTAGGGCCAACTCCCGCTTAGCCTCGTATTCGAAGCCTAGTATCGTACTCTCTTAAGTCTCAGTATAGCCTAGAGTCTAGAATCTAGACTCTAGGCTACTCTAGAGCATACTAGAAATTAAAACTATCCTAATGTTAATATATTAGATAGTAAGAATAAGGAGCAGACAAGTATAATCCGACGTTTTTTTTAGATGTCATTCAACATTTGATTGCCAACTAAGAGACTTAATAGCCCCGCAGATCTCTATGTAGGGTTATGTATCCTAGTTGCTATCAAAAGTATATTGAAATCTAAAATAATGGCGGCTCCATGTCACTTTTGTCAGCTCCAGTCATCAACTTACTAACATTTTTGCTTACTGGTGTTGTAAAACTGACATAGAGCCGCCATTTTACAAGATTCAATCAACATTATTGATTGTATATTCTAAGATACGTAATTGCCTTGCACGGACCTCCTTTCAATACTCTATTACTGTACTAGCTGGTGCCCGCGACGTCGTCTGCGCAGTATTAGTACTTCGAGTAGGTTATTATCTCCTCCAAAGCCATATCTATCTTTATACCAAAACGTCTTAAAATAGTTACATGGTTATATGAGTAAATTTAAATACTTAGTAGTTATATCAATCAGTAAACACTAAATAATAAAATACAGTATCTACGTACATACAAATACAAAATTAATCACCATGGAAAAAAACTGTCATTACATTTCATCACCCTTGACGGTCGTCGAGCACCACTAGTGAATCGAGCTGTCAAAAGGATATCGTGCTTTTGACTTAGAAACTGAGACACACTTTGGACAGAACTGTCATCATTACGATCTTGACGTAGGCGGAGGTCTAATTATGTTGTCTATGCTGTGCCCAAGAATATTTCTTTCGCTTTTCAACCGCGTGGTGATGGATGATGATGATGAAAGTATCCTATGTGTTAATCTGGCCCCTCATCTACCTCCATACCAAATTTCATCAAAATTGGCTCCACCGTTTGAGCGTGAAAGAGTAACAAAGATCCACACATCTATACATCCATACATTCTAAGGCGACGTTTTAATTTCTTCGCGCGAAAAATTCTAACGCGAGGATTAATTCTGTGTCTACTTTAGCTTACGAAACATACAATATAACAAATTATTACAAAATACTTAATTGCACTCCAGTCAGTATAAAACATTAACAAGTGAGAGTCAAAAGCACAATGGGCGGTCTTATAATGGCCGCTAAAAGTGTTCTCTTCCAGACAACAGTACAAAGACATGGCATTATATATATATACCAGAGATGCTCATACGGTCGATCCCGAGAGGTTCTAAGGTCGATCGCCGAGGATAGGTAAAATTATCAGTGAACGACCTTGAAACTATAGCTTTTTGCTTATGAAAAATACAATGTATAGAAACATGAAGTGAATATAATAATGAGAATGAAATGTGAAATGAGTGAAGGACCTGGAATGAATGCAGGATATTTTGCGGAAGACCACCAATGTCACTCTTCCACATCAGCATCGTGATATTTTTTTATTTTTAATATTGTATCACTAATTTTTAAATTCCTCTTTAATATTGTTTAAAATTTTAATACAGATTTGACACTTTGCACTTGAACCCTAGATTCTTCCTTCCTAGATTTACTTATGCAAAATTCTTTTTATTGTAAATATTTGGTAGGGTATACGGTTAAAATGTCGATTTCTTAGTCATACATTTTTGCTAGGTCGATCTCCTGAAGAAAAAGTATGGGCATCGCTGTACTATACTATATATTATTTATTAATTGTTTCTATCTTTTGTTTCAGATCAAAAAACGAAAAAGCCGAAAACCACGACACAAAACGAGATCCACACATATCTAGTCAAAACGATTCGCAATTACAAAATAGTTTATTAACAATGAAATAACTCAGTGCTTCCTATATTTTTACGCTTTTTTTATAAGTTGTGTTTATATTTTTTTTAAGTTTAAGTATCAAAATGCAGATTTTGAAAGCACGCTTCGCTCTGAGAGCGTCCGCTTCACAGTTTCAAGCATGGAGTTCCGCGAAAAGCCGCAATGCTGCTACGGTGAGTTAATAAAGACATGTTATTATTAAAGTTGTACATATTAGGGTATTTATTATTGTCCAGTAACTAATACCTTAATCCTTCCTATACCGTGATAATTAAAACAAAAGATTTATCAATGAAACTGACATATATTTAGGTCTCTGGGACGCAAAGAGTTTATAAACCCTTTGCGTCCCAGAGACGTAAATCTTTTATTTTCATTATCACGGTATAGGAAGGATTATAGTGGTCGGTATGTAGGTACTGAAAAAAATGGGATGTGAATTGCAGGTAAAAAACCCTATAGGATATGATTTTTAAAGCACTAACGCCTGCCTATCGAGACCAAACTTTGCAATTTTAGAGAGAAAAATTACATATCTTTTGACATGATTCGAACCCGCCTCTTCCGACAATCTGTGTCAGACGTCTTAACCGCTAGGCCACCGAGGCAGTCCGTCCGAGCATCTAAATTAACTCCAGTTGATTTTAACCGCAACATTTAATTAAAATATTTCTTTCGCGTTTTGTTCCATAAATAATCGTTAATTCAGGGTGTGAAATATTAATGAAAGATTATCGAAATATACATTACCTACATACACACACGCAACAAGAAGTACACATTCAACTTTATGACAGAACAGGTAATGCAACAAGTAGTTATTGAAAAAACATAATATCAACGGGCTAACGAATTAACTAAAATGCATTTTGTTTGCCGTTCTTTTTGGGACCAATGCTTATACTCAAGGAATATACAACTCTCTACCGCTTATAAGTAATGCCTGACCCGAATGGACGCTCACGCCGTGAAATGCGCGACAAATTATCTGTCTGTTTAAATCGAACGAATCTTATACATAATTGAAATTTTGACAGCTCGCAACGATCGTAAAACCGTTCCATCCGCGAGCGTTGTGGTCACGTTAGCGTTATCGGTCACGTCATCGATGACGTATCGAGATCACTCGATGATTGTGGGCTTGAAAGGGAACGGCTGTGCGAAAGATGCGATCGATAACGACTCTTAAATAAACAAGACCTTTAAATTACCGTGATATCTAAATTGATTTTTCAGACCTCGAATTTATATAACCATTTCGCCACGCGGTCCTAATATCAAAATCTTTAAGGCAAAATAAGTGTATGCGATTTTGTAGATTTTGACCAAATTTCATGATTCGACTTCCCGCTTAAACCTACTAACCGAAGGTTCAAAAAAAACGTTGTGTGAATTGAATATACGTTCATATGAAGTATTCCCATACTTCATATGAACGTATATTCGCTAAGATATATAACGCTATAACGCCAAGACACGATTGAGCAAACTTGGCTCGATAGAAAAAATCGACAACATTCCCTATATTTTGCAATTTTTCTAAAGTGCTTCGTGGGAAAAAGCATTTTTATTCAATTATGAGCAAATACCTATATTTCAATGAATGTTATCACATTCGAATTCCCAATGAAATTTACTAGTGAACTATGGACTCCTTTATCATTAAAATTTAATCATTTAATTGTACGAACTAAATATAAAAAGTATTAGCACGTTTTCAATTGCATTTTCACATTACATCGTCCAATCTCAAAAGCAATTCTCAACCATATGTAAAGCATCGTAAATTGTTTTAATAATAAAACAGATTGGGCCGTGCCTTAAGCCGTCATTGTAATATTTCAATGCGCGGAATCATTAATTCGACACTCGGTCATAGTAACAAAGTATTCAAGACGTCTTTGTAATTAACGATTAGTAGTGTAATTACACTAATTCAGATCAAACAGTGTGCAAATAATAAAATAAAGCATACTGTAAATATGTTATCGTACAAAATCAGACTTTACCCTGAACATTTAAAATACCTCTTGAGGCGGATTAAAGTTATTAGCTGTAAAGTAGGGCGCAGATAACGTTACTTACGCTGATATTCACTTAACAATCATTGATTACGTACTAGTTAGTACTTGATAATAGTGTTACACTGCTGTAGTAATCTGATAAGGTTTATCGTTAACCGATAAGTCGGACGATATCGTTATTTATCTATACGCACCGTCAGGTTTGTTTATTGTTTGTGATAATGAGGAATACGCAAGTGATATGATAATGAATTGATATTCTCGATCATCCTTGTTTGAGGTCTTCATACGTCATAATCAGCGTATTATACGTAATAATCACGCTAGTGCAATAAATGCAACAGGCTGTGAGTGAGTGATATTTGTTGCTTTTTCTAGGCTTAACAGATGTTGGATGTTTGAAATAGAGATACCTATAGCTTATCATCTTCATGGAGGCCTCGTTGTAATCCATTCTTGGATTTAGGCCTCTTCCCTTTTTTTTCCATTCCTGGCGATCTTGTGCCTGGTGCGTCCAGTCCCGGCCTGCGTGTCGCCTGATGTCGTCTACCCAGCGCTGCGGTGGGCGGTCTCGCCCTCTTGTGTCGGCCCTGGGTCTCCTCTCAAAAACTCGCCTCACCCATCGACTCGCATCCATTCTCGCAATGGCAATAGCGAAGAAAAAGTGGGCAGGAGCCCATGTCCATTTTTTCTTCGCTATTGCGACCATATACGACCTATAGCTTATACAGAAGATTAATCCTTCCTATACAGTGATAATTACAACAAAATATTTATGAATAAAACTGACGCATATTTACGTCTATGGGACGCACTAGCTTATACAGAAGATTATCCCCTTGACTCGCAACTCGCCATATTTGGCCAATAATATTATAATAAATAGATTTCGCAAAAATCTACCTACTTTTCCAGCAACTGCAACGTGTGTGGTTAAATTCGGTTTGGAAAGTACCAGGAGACGATAACACTATAAGAAGTCTCTACGACCCAATCGTCATTGTAATCTAGGTATTGCTTTATGCTCAGTTAGTTCTCCTGTGGTCTAGGCTAGGTCGGTCCTAGTACTGCATGCGGTTTTATTGAAAACAGCGTTTAGGCACTTACAGGCATTAACACATATCACAGAATAAATAAAGGCTTTGGTGGAAAAGCGCGCCAAAAACACGTCGCACTAAAATCGCGCCCTAAATACAACCCTCGTTGCGAGATTTGAAAATTTTAAACCGACTTCCATTCTATTCACTTATTGGAGTGTAACTCAAAAACTACTAGACTGAATTCGAAAAAATAGGACCACACGAGAAGCACCAGCTTTCAAATATTAAAAGAATTTTGAGAATCGGTTCACCCAGTCAAAAGTTATGAGGTAACAAACATTATAAAAACAGTCGATTGACCTCCTCCTTTTTGGAAGTCGGTAGAAAACTATCCTATAATTAAATCCAGAATCTGCATATGCACAACGATAAAAGTAACTAACAAGTGCAATTTGAAAAAAAATATATGGACTTCCATTCTATTACTTTGGTAAAAATCAGTTATTGGAAAATAAAACTCAAAAACAACATAAAATTGTAACTCAAAAACTACTAGACCGAATTCGATAAAATTTACACGGGACCACACGGGAAGCACCAGCTTTCAAACAAATAAAGAATTTTGGAAATCTGTTAGCCCGGTCGAAAGTTATGAGGTAAAACCATTTAAAAAAATTAAGTCGAATTGAGTACCTCCTCCTTTTTTGAAGTCTGTAGAAAATGTCGTAGAGAAAATGTATAGAATTAAGATTGTTCCAGTTATAATTAAATTCCCAATTAAATTTTTTAACAATCTTAATTAAATTTTTATCTGTAAAATAATCATTTTATGCAACGAAGAAATAATGTCAGGAAGCATAACTCAGAACACATTCCGCACAAAAAGTGGTCCATCAAACCACAACGACGTATTATTCCAAATACGAATTGCTTCCGAAGTTATAAATAGACATGTTCGGTGATTGGTTTAAATTCAGAAAGAAAGCAGGGATTGGTTCACCCTCGTGCTGCTATGACTACTATGACAGCGGAGTCATAGTGGCATAGACGATGTTATGCAACAAGTAGACTGGACCAAGTCAATAAATAACACAATGTTAACAAAAATGCAACACAATGTTTTTTATCTTATATTTGTGGTTTTATTTCGGTTACTTTTTAAAATTCAATCAACTATATGTCCCAGAAAATATAATCAATTTATTAAGTTTTTGTCTAGAAGAAATGAGAAGAGACTCTTTCTTCGCAATGTAGTGAAGACGGGTTCTGAGAAATTCATCGATTATACATTTTATCAAAAAAATGTGATGGTCTTTATCTGTCAGGTGACTGTTTTTCAGTGGGCGCAGAATATCTTCATTATTAATTGTTTCAGAAAAACACTTTGTTGATATTACTGACAGGTTACTCGCCCAAGTAGGTGATTTTCCGTTATAATTTAATTTTTTTATCTGTCTTAGTAGTGTTTCTATGCATATGCATATTTTATACAAAATCACAGATGGAAACGAGAGTCCACCGAAATCTTTCATACTAATTAATTTCCGTAAAATAAAATTTTTCATTTGCAGGGAGCAACAATAAGCATTCTGTACAGTTGATTTTCGCTTGAAGTTTCCGGGTAACAAAGCCGGCTATATAACCTACCATTTGCTCCACGGTTTCTGGCTAGCGTGAACTACCAGCATTAATACATAAACTTGTGTAGCCATTTCATCCGATGGTTCGAATGTAACAAGCCCATCTACAGTTCTTCCATTGAATATCTTTTGTTGCCTTATAGCCATTTCGTCAACAACTAGACAGGCAAGCCTTTTGTCTCTATTTGAAATAGATACGTATACGTATATACGGATTAAGCAATATCCAACCTAAAGATTAAGTGCAAAAATAATAGTCAAACCTCAGTAATTAACTGTAGTATCTTATAAGGATGTGGACATTTCTTCAGGACGAATCATCTGCGTAAAAAACAACTTAATTTTAGATTTGATATAATAGTATAATTATTTTACTACTTAATTTTATAATAAATATCAATTATAAAACTGTACAAACGGGTACTTCTCAACGGCAATATCTATCTACTATATCTACCTTGATAAATAATTAAAATTGATAATAACTAAAATGACATAAAATATTATGTTCATGGTCAAACGCAATTGCTATAATAGTATTATATGAGTAAATATAAATACTTAGTATATCAATCCGTAAACATTAATAATAAAATACAGGATTTACGTACATACAAATATAAAATTAATCACCATGGAAAAAAACCTGTCATTTCATTTTATCACCCTTGACGGTATTTGTGTTACATTTCATCACTCTTGACGGTCGCCGAGCACGTCTAGTGTATCGAGGTGGCAAATTGACTTGGCTTTTGACTAAGCTATCGGAAACTGACACAAACTTTGATAGAACTGTCATCATTACGATCTTGACGTAGGCGGAGATATTATTATTTTGTCTATGCTGTGCCAAGCATTTAACGCCCTTTCACCCGCGTGGTGATGGATGATGATGATAAAAAGTATCCTATATGTTAATTCAGCGACTCATCTACCTCCACACCAAATTTCATCAAAATCGCCCCCGCCGTTTGAGCATGAACGAGTAACAAAGATCCACACATCCATACTCACAAACTTTCGCGTTTATAAGATTAGTAGGATAGTTAAGTTAGACATATTTCTTTTGTCGCTCGACGAGATTTAGCTAAACCTTTTCAAAGTCTCAAGGTAATTTAGAAAACTACGTTAAAACAACAGAGTGTAGCAGAGCGAGAGATGTAAAGTGATGTTTTTGTTTTTCAGGACTCCAAAGTAGTAGAGTACAAACCTATCAGAAGCGTTCTGGTCGCGAACCGTGGTGAGATCGCCATTAGAGTGTTCCGAGCATGTACAGAGCTCGGCATCCGCTCTGTTGCTATCTACAGCGAACAGGACAAAATGCAGATGCACAGGTAACAACCCTACGCAGACTATACAGGCTGTCTAATTCTGTTTGTGTTTTTATGTTTTTGTCTTATATCTTATCATAAGTCATAGATAGCGTTTACTTCTTATATCGGTGGTATTTACTAATTTTCAACTTTATGAATAAGCTCGAAATTCAATAACAGACAAAAAGCACGTGAAGGAAAGTATGTCGTATTCTACGAAGAAATAATAGTCAGGAATAATACTCAGAACAAATTCCACACAAAAAGTGGCCCTTCAAATCAAAACAACGTATGATTCCAAATACAAATTACTTCCGAGGTTACAAATAGACATGTTCGGTGATTGGTTTAAATTCAGAAGGAAAGCAGGGATTGGTTTACGCGCGTGCTATAACGTCTACAATGACAACAGAGTCATAGCGGCGTGGACGATGTTATACAACAAGTGGACTGGACCAACTCAATAATAATCGTCTCGCGAAATATGATTAATTTATTAAGTTTTTGTCTAGAAGACATTAGAAGAGATTCTTCGCAATGTAGTAAATAAAGATTATGAAACATTTTAGGCTTATACATTTTACCAAAAAAATAAGTCGTTATTTGCCAGCTGGATGTTTTTCAGTGAAGAAAATTCAATCAATTTATAGAATTACTTTAGAAAAGCACTGTGTTGATATTACTGACAAATTAATTAGCAACTCAGCTAAACCACTTTAAAATTAGCAGAGGATGAATTTTCATTAGCTTGAAAAATTAAACGTGTTTTAATTTGAACAAACAATGAACTGTTTTTAATGCTATATTACATACCAACTGTAGGCAATCGTTTATTGTTCATTGTCTGTAGTATCTCTCTAGAGCGTAAACGCTTTGGAAGCGCCAATTCGCGTTTTTGCTGAGTATTTGAAGGGTCACATAATAATGATTGATATAGTATATTATGTCAATTATTCTTACCTGATGTAATAGAACATTATTTGATTAACAAGTTCAAGTTCCACAGACTACATTTAGAAATTGTTTATTAGTTTGTTATTGCCGAGCGGTTTCTACACACACACGTTTTTAAAATCAATCATAAAACCGGTCGCGCCAGTCACGAATCGTCAGACGCAGCTGAGGCCTCTTAGAGAGAGGTCAGAGGACGTATCGCTCTGACGCCTGCGCTCACACAACTAAATATTACTGCGCTCAAAACTTCCTGATACTTATTGAGGTAACATTTCTAAGTGGGATTCTAACAAATAATTTTATATGACATCTAGTGCATCAACAATAGAAATTTCATTGTTATAATGACATCGACCCTTGAGGGGCTAGTATTTTGCTATTAACCAAATTTCTTCTGCTTATACTTTGTATCCAGGAATCCATGCTGGAGTCGATAACTGGTAGCAGAAACTATGTGATGTTTAATAGTAGACACACCGTGTTTGGGATCGTATAAATCGTCTTCGCGATACCTTTTTATCTAGCTGGTGACCAGGACCTGATGAAACTGGTAGCAGGAACTATTTGATGGTTGTTTTATTTGCTATTCTCATCTCTTTTTAGTAGGTACATGAGTTAAATCTTACTTTTTTCTAGTCTATGCTCTTGTAGATAACATGTACTTGATTAATAATTATCATTTTATGTTAATTAATGTCGATATTAAAAATAAAATGTGTCCTGCGTGATACTTTATTTCACCTTTTTGACCTACGTCTATTTGTGACATAAAAACCAAAGTAGATGAAAAAAAAGATCCAAATATTAATGCGCGCTATTTTGGTCAAGCGGTAAAGCCACTGCCGCAGGGCGCGCTAGTAAGTAACTCGCTAATGTAAAATACCTAAACTCACGCAGTGCTGCGCAGAATAAAGGCTCTTAAAGATGTTGATGTTTCTTCGGGACAAATCATCAGCATAAAAAGATAAATATGATATTTTATATAACACAATTTAAAAAAAAACTGGTAGGTACACAAAACTGGTAGGTAGGTACTGCAGTTTTGTGTAACATGGTCCATAATTTCTTTATTATCTATAATATTATTGTTTTCAGTCAAAATTAACGTAGTATAACTATGCTGGTTTTCACAGGCAGTTTTTCTTGCTTACTGGCAGCTAGGCACTTATTTTGCCGCATTGAATCGGCAAGCAAGCGAGAATAAAACATAACAAACAAAACCATTGCACATTACATACATTTCAATATTTAGTCCTGAAGAAAAAAATACATCCTAAATTAAATAAAAATTGACTGACTTTATTTTGCATAGTATTGACCATCTCGATTTGTTGACGTATTTAAACATCTTTGAATAATTATAATTTTGCTATTATTTACTAGTAAAAGTGATCCCTGGACATTTTAATCGTGTATTGCTCCTGCACCACTTCACAACGAATGCTGGCATGATGATCCACAACTGAAGTTCACAATGATAAAAATGAAAATGTACGCGAAGATTTGAAGTGTGCTCGCTTGCAAGTAAAATGTCCGACTGATGACGTACTGAACACGACTTTTAAGCCCCGCCTACTTGAACACGACTTTTGTTGGGTCATTTTTTTAACGCAGTTACAGTTCCTGACTATATTTCTTCGTAGGTCGTATTACAGCGGCAGAAAATATATATTAAATAAATAAATATATATATATTCGCATCAATTACTTTTCTAACAATAGACATACCATGTTCTAACTTCATTTACATCAGGCTCCAAATTTGGGTGTGGTGCATATATATCTATTAAAATAATATTTATCTACTTATCATGTCTCACTTATGTGTGTAAAAGAATAATGCGGCTAGTTACAGAAATCTATATAGATAAATAATTGCTTGCTATTACTTGCGCTTCGACAATTCTACCGAGCCGTCTCGCGCGCTCATGACTGAAAACAAATCGAAAGATTTCCCAATTGGGACGTGTTTGAGGTACTTTTTGGGATTCTATGGTATATCTATATTAAAACAACACTAATTGAGAATAGAGAGTCTAATTTTGTATTTCTATACATGTTTATTTTTCCCATAGTTTCTGTGATCTTTAGTTTTGTTAGTTCAAACTTATTTTACTCCACAGACAAAAAGCGGACGAGTCTTATCTAGTCGGCAAAGGGCTTGCGCCGGTTGAAGCATATTTGAGTATACCTGAAATCATTCGAGTAGCCAAGGAAAATGATGTCGACGCTGTGCATCCTGGATATGGTCTACTGTCTGAGAGGTAAGTTAGGACTACTCGTAATACTAAGGGTTAAGCCTGAGGTTAAGTCACGTTAAGTCGCATTTATATGAGCAAACATCGCCGCGATTGCCGCTTGAGAGACTTGCCAGCTTAGTAAATAAGTTATCTATACAGATAAATAAAATTGTAGGGTCTGTTTGTAACTGCAAATTAATAGATAGATAGATAACGCTTTATTGTACATAAAAAAAACGTGGATACATTTAATGTACAATTAAAGTACTTATGGGGGGTGATTTGTCGATAAAAATAACCATATTTTACCCCCCTCCAGGCTCCGACACCGGTGACCGGACACATTGTATATTTAATAATTATATAATAGCTTATCACTAAACGCATAAGGAAGTATATATACGGTACTTACACCAAAAAATCAATGGTTAAAATGTTTGTCTGTCTGTTCCGGCTTATCTCTCATTAGTAACACTCATTAGTCCATCCTATTCATAAGAGCGGGTCTCGAGACAGTGTCAATAATTATAGACCAATCTCGGTTCTTCCTGCCCTGTCCAAAGTGCTAGAGAAATTAATTAATAATAGACTAACGAACTTTCTGGAAAAACAAAATTTAATAGCAAATTCCCAATATGGTTTTAGACGTGGTAAATCCACTGAACTTGCCGTTGCAGCCCTGGCTGACTTTATAGCTACTAATCTAGATAAAAAGAAAAAGTGCATTGGTATATTTCTCGACTTAGCAAAAGCCTTTGACACCGTCTCGATCCCGCTCTTGTTGACTAAAATGGAAAACATTGGAATCCGTGATTTGCCACTAAAACTTTTCCAAGACTATTTAACCAATAGATCACAAAGTGTAAAAATCAATGAATACATCAGTTCACCTCAAAACACCACGTTCGGGGTGCCCCAAGGCAGTATACTGGGTCCGAGTCTTTTCTTGATTTATATTAACGAACTTTGCTTATTCACCCCAACTAATGGTAAAATATTATCATACGCCGATGATACAGCACTTATATATCAGGGAGAGACTTGGGATGAGGCTCGATCTGAAGCTGAATCAGGGCTTTTAAACGTTTCGACTTGGCTACATCGTAATCAGCTTACTCTTAATATATGTAAATCCAAGTACATTACATTTTCTATAACTAATGCTTCTCAACCTGCGTCACTAAATCTAAAGTTACATGCATGTGACACTAAAATGAAAATGTATAGACATACTTGTACCTGTCCTGTTTTGGAAAAAGTTGATACTATAAAATACTTGGGCATCACATTGGACAACCGACTTACCTGGATGCCTCACATAGAAGCACTCTCCAGCCGTCTTAGAAAGCTAACCTGGATATTTAAAAAACTGAAAGACATCGCGTCACCAGAGTTGCTTAAAACCACTTATTATGCACTATGTCAATCGATTATAGGATACTGCATACCTGTCTGGGGAGGCACTTGTAAATCTACTGTCATAAAGTTGGAGAGAGCTCAAAGGTCCATTTTAAAAGTAATGTACAACTTTCGTTTCAGGCACCCTACTAAAGCCCTTTTTGAACACTGTAAATTTTTAACTGTTCGTCAACTCTTTATTAGTCGTATAACTCTCTTTCAGCACTCGATCACACAATATGATCCCTCTATCTTGGGTCAAAAAAGGACAGTTACTAACGTTACGGAACGTAAAAAATACAATACTGCTTTCTCTCATCGACAACAAATTTTTCTCGGCCCCTATTTATACAACAAAATTAATAAAACTTGTGATATTTACCCTAAAACTAAATTCCAATGCAAAAACATTGTTGAAAAATTCCTGCTTACCCTAGACTACACGCAAACCGAAAACTTTATTCTTGTACTCAAATAAAATTATATTAATTCATTATTAACTTAAATATTTTTTACTCGCTCATGCACTTGGACCACACGCTAACTCAACAATCAACACGCGCATTCACTCACACAGACAATACAGGTTTCCCTGCGAACATACATCGGAGCACTCTTACATAGTAAGAACCCGCCACAGCGTACACACACACAACACACACACAAACATGCAAGGCCTCTCGGTAATTTTTACTTTTTAGAATGTAGGTAGATTTGTTTACTTTTCAATTATTTTTTATTTGCAACCTTTGATTCCTAATTTCAAACTGAATGTACGTTTCTTTAGTATTGCAAAATAATTTAAATCGCATAATCTGTAATTATATAACATTTTAAGTATGTATTCTGTCTAGGAGGAAGACGTTGGCATGCCATACCACAGAGTAATTCTAGTTTGGGTGCCAATGACTTTCAAGGATTTATAACTTATACAACAAAATATCATAAGTTATGTGTTTGTTAATTTAAGTTAGTTAAGTTTGTAATGAATAAAGCTTATTATTATTATTATTATTATCTCTGAACGGTCAAATTTTAACGGGGCTTCACTAGCAAATACCTGATATTTTAAGGAGTAACTTAGGCTACTTTTATATCATCATAATCAGCATGGACTACCACGCGGTTAAAACCGCAGCTAGTTTAAAATATATTTCATACAAACTTTCATATAGATATTCCATCGTAAATTACATTATGTATGTTTACATCTCATTACCACTTAGTACACAAAAATCCGACGCTGAACGAATCGTTCTCAACTGATCAACAAGGTCGAACAACCGCATGGGTTGTTCGTGGTCACGACTAAGATAGTTGACCGCCTAGGGTAATTTTCAGCTAAGATCTTTTGTGCTCTGCCATCCGAAGAGATCACTTAAGCCGTCTGTCTTGGTTGTTTGTATTAGGTTAGGACAACAGGCGTTATGTTATGTTTGAGGCTTTGAGTGGTCTGAAAACATGACTGCGGTTGGCTACTAGTCTATCCACGAAACCGCACTAAGCCCGCGCTGTAGATTATGATATCCTGCACTCCTATCTCTCTGAGAGTGATGTACCAGCAGTGGGAACATGGGCTGATTCTTTACTTTTTACTTTTATGTAGAAATCCGCCAAGAGGTTCAACTCGACAGAAAAATTCCGCCTTGCCTGGGGAACAGTGAAAACATTATTTAGGGTTTAAAATCTAATTTAAATTATTATCATACCTATCGAGGATGGTTTGCTTTAATCTGTCCGAATCAGCAAGACCCATTAGAGGCAAGTTTCATTCATAAATCTATTGTTATTTTTTGTCCTGATGCGGACGGGTTAAAAAAGATTTAAATTTTAATGTGAAATTTGTCCCATTCAAACAGTTTAATTTTTAGGGTTCCGTACCCAAAGGGTAAATCGGGACCCTATTACTAAGACTCCGCTGTTCATCCGTCTGTCTGTCTGACCGTCTGTCACCAGGCTGTATCTCATTAACCGTGATAGTTAGACAGATGAAATTTTCACAGATGATGTATTTCTGTTGCCGCTATAACAACAAATACTAAAAAACAGATAAAATTAAATATTTTGGGGGCTCCCCTTAAATAATTATTATTATTACCAATACAACAAACATTATCTTTTTCTAAATATAGACCATATTTACACACACATGACATTACACTTGAAATATTCACAGAATATTGCGTTATATTATTCAAAGTAAAAACATGTATACTAAGGGGGCAACCCATACTACATATTTTTTAATTGTATTTCCTCGGTCTTAATAACGATAACAGGTAGAAATTTGAAATAATTATTATATCAAATGGTACGGAACCCCTCGTGCGCGAGTCGGACTCGTGCACAAAGGCTTGCCGGTTTTTAAAACACGAAGTACCAAAAACGACAAGATAAAAAATTATTTTAAATGTATTTCCAATCGATCATAATGTGTATTAAGGCCATTGGCTCATGTCTATAAAAGTATTTAAACTTTTTGAATTTTTAAACTAATCAGTCTCAGAGACTTCGAAGAAAATACATCTTATATACCTTTCGTAATATCCTTCCGTTGTAATATAAGCAGACGAAGTTTTGATACTTGATTAGTTTTAGTTCATTTATATAATTAGTTCCAGCTTTATACTAGCTTATTGTATACAGCTTTATTTTATTTCATTAAACATCTACTCTGCATGATATTCCTCCACTTATACACGTGATAATTTCCTTCCAGAGCCGATTTTGCGAATGCAATCATCAACGCAGGTCTCCGTTTCATCGGTCCTTCTCCTGCGGTCGTGCAACGAATGGGAGACAAAGTGGCCGCGAGAAAAGCCGCTATCGATGCTAGTGCGTATATATATATCTTCTAATCTAGACTCTAGACTCCAGGATAATCCAGAATATTTAGGTGGGAGAATACGGAAACTAAGGCATATATTTAAACGACTCGGGCATATTGCAAATGAAGAAGTTTTAAAACTTGTTTATCATGCTCTGTGCCAAAGCATCATAAATTACGGCATTGGTGTATGGGGAGCAGCGCATAAAACGTATCTCATCAGAGTTGAAAGGGCACAAAGGTCTTTATTAAGTGGGTTAAAAGTGGCCTATAAAAATCAATTTCGCTATAATACAAATCAACTATATAAAGATACAAAGGTTTTGCGTGTCCGACAACTGTTCATACTTGCAATTACACTTAGATTCCATAAAACTGCACCACTCTCAGTAATGGGTTTGGGTTCACGCGGACTGAAGTGGATATCTTGTCTAACTAGAACAAGTTTTGCCCATAGGTTTTACTCATATCTGGGACCTTATTTATATAATAAAATAAATAAATTCATTAGTATATATCATTTAACCAAAGCTCACTGTAAGAATACCATAGTTCAGTGGATTTCTGCAAAGAACTATAAGGAAACAGAAGATATTCTTGTATCAATCAAATTAACTCAACCAGACCAGAAATTAAAAATAAAACTAGTACAAATTAGTCACAAAATTACATGCGAAATTTATATGAGAACACACTTACGAAATATTCGGCACACTTGTAAGCAATAACTATAATTAATTTAGTACTTAAACCATCAAGGGAAGAGAAATAGCCGCTCCAAGACAGGGAATCCTAGTGGGACGGCTATTGCACAATATGTTAATACAATATTCTCCAATATTGTAATATTGAAATTCAATGTTATTAATTATTGTAATATTGTTATGTGTAACCATTTTTATGCATGAATAAATGATTATTATTATTAGAATCTGAACTAATCTATACTCAAGACTAATTTACACTCACCTCACACTGGGTTGAGTTAGAAATGCAAGATAGAAGATTAACACTTTATTGAACTAGATAGATAGGTAAACTCTTTATTGCAACACCACATTATAAAATACAACAAACAAAGAAAAAACTTAACAAAACAAATAAAAATAATAATTGAAATATTTATTTAAAGTCAGAATTCAAATTAAATTTAAATATGCATGCTTGTCAAATAACTTATAACTAAACTTATTGTACTTCAAATTGCTTGTCATCTAGAAAATCATATATACTATAATAATATTTAGTCAATAATATGTTTTCAATTTTAACTTTAAATAGACTAAAGCTGAGATCTCTTAGGCTTTGCGGGAGCTTGTTATAAATAATAGGTCCCATACAGAAAATGCTCTTCCGCAATATTGTTTTCTCGCAGAGTTCAGCTTTAATCTGTTTGCGTCTCGTCTGTTTCTTTGGACAGTGTCGGACAAATCTGGGAACAGTTGCGGGTTACCTTTTACAAATAATTCTACTTCTAATATATATAGTGACGGAAGTGTTAAAATTTTATGTTCGATAAATAATGGCCTGCAAGTGTCAATTTGTTGTAGACCAAACATTGTTCTAACAACACGTTTCTGCGCTTTAAACACTTTAATAAAATTGGTTGTGTTACCCCAGAAAATTATGCCGTACCTTAAAATAGATGCAGCAATACCGTGATATGAGGTCAAAAGAGCGTATTTCTTTAAAAACTCGGGCAAGCTTGTGGAGTGCATACGCAGAGCTACTTAATCGCATACAAAGGTTGTCAGTGTGGTCTTTCCAATTTAATTTCTTATCGATAATAAGACCTAGAAGTTTTGTAGTTTCAACTTCATTTACTTTGTACTATTGTATGTTTATGTCAGGAATCAAATTAAATCTTTGAGTAAATTGCATAATATTATAATTTAACCATGTAATTATTGTATTAAATGTATTATTAATGTCAATTTCATATAACAGTTTATTTTGGCAAGGAATTGTCACAGTGCTGTCGTCAGCAAAAAGTGTACCTTTGGCAAATCCTTGATGTATATTAAAAAAAATTGCGTGATTACAACAAAATGAATTTAACTCGGGAAAAATTTCATTGTATGATTTTTTACGATATTAAGTGTAATTTGACAGCTCAGCAGAGCCTCGTTCGGCTTCAATGTACTTTTTGCAAAGAAGCACCATGCAAGACGACTATTTATAGCTGGTTTGAAGAATTCAAACGCGGTCGTGTCAATCTCCATGATAAAATTCGTTAAGGTCGCCCGTGCACCGCAGTGAATAACAAGAACATCGATGCTGTGCGCCGTATGATTGAAACATACAGGCATGTGACCTACCATGAGATCCGGACATCTTTGGACATAGGTATAAGTAAAATACAGTCAATCCTACACAAACATTTGGGTGTAAGAAAGCTGCGTTGTCGATGGATCCCACACAATTTGACCGATGCTCAAAAAACGGACCGCATCACTTGGTGCCATGCTATGCTTGCCAGATACAACGTAGGGGCTTCAAATTTGGTGTGGGACATAGTAACAGATGACGAAACATGCATTTACAGATATGATCCCAAAATGAAGCAGCAATCGAGCGTATGGGTCTACAGAGATGAGCCGAAACCAACCAAAGTGGCGCTCGTGAAAAGTGCGTCGAAGCAGATGATTGCGTCTTTTTTAATAAAACTGGACACGTGGCTACTGTTGCTTTAGAAAATCGTCGTACCGTGAATAGTGACTGGTACACGACCATTTGTTAACCGGAGTTTATTGGTAAACTCCGTGAAAATAACGGTAAACGCCGTATCACCTTGCACCACGACAATGCATGTTCCCACACGGCTAGACAGACAAATGAGTTTTTGAAGGCAAAAAACGTACAACTTATGAGTCATCCAGCATACTCTATAGCATATAGTCCTGACCTAGCACCGTGTGATTTTTTCTGTTCCCAAAAATCAAGAACCAGTTACGCGATCAACGGTTTTCATCACCAGAAGAGGCTGTCGAAGAGTATGAAAAACACGTATCTGACCTCACCACGGAGTAGTGGCAAAAATGTTTAAAAATTGGTTCAATCGTATGAAAAAGTGCATTGACGCAAATTGATAATATTTTGAGAAAAATAAATAAATTAATTTATACCATTAATATTAATATATTTGTATTATTGATTCCGGAAACTTTTAGATACAGCATAAAAGATAGAATTAGCACGTCGCCTAAATACTTGATAGCGTTTTTATTATCTTCGGCTGTTAGCTTGTATGATGAATACATGCAAACTATCAGTTGTCTGTGCCACAGCTGTACTAATTAAATGTTAATTTGTCTTCTTTCTTCGTTGTCGTTCTCTCACTAGTGAGGATCGTGACCGTATACGATTTGTCTCCATTTGCTTCTGTCCTGCGCCAGTAGCTGCACCATGAGTTGGCAACATAAATGTCATCTATAGTCGATAATCGACCTCGCCTACCTATTAAGCTTATGATTGGCGTACTCGCTGTCAATTTTAGTTCTACAATTGACCGCGAGGTGGCACTGTTCTTTTTTTCATACTTTTTTTGCCTCTATAATACTTTTACACCATCGTGTTGGCATTCGGCCCCTGGAGCTTCATTTGTCCCACAATATATTACCCTGTCCGAATCAGAAGGCCTCCAGTCCATTTATAAATCATTAGTTATAGCGTAAACCTGATGCGGACAGATTAATAAAGAGGTTAATTTGTACTATAGTAGATTGTTGTGTGACGCAGAAAGTCATTTGTTATATATAATTTCAAGCATGTCTGTGGTTACATCAAATTTTTGTTATTACAGAGGTGCCAATCGTTCCTGGAACTGATGGCCCGGTCACGACAAAGGAAGAAGCGATGGAGTTCTGTAAGCAACATGGTCTTCCAGTTATATTCAAGGTTAGTTCCATTTTATTTATAGCTTATTGAAGTTTGATACATTTATACACAATCATCTAACATGCTATTATTATTCATGGCATCATATAAATAATAAAACTCAAAACAATTGAACACACTATTCTAAATGCGAAAATTTATGAGTGAGCGAGGATATGTGTGAGTGTGAGTGAGTCAGTGTGCATATTTATTACTTCACACTGAAACTACAAAAAAACTGTTCGGGTTTTGAATGAAGTTTGAAATGGAGATCGCTTGTACGCAGAATGAACACATACTAGTAATAGCAATTACAGCTTCTTTTATTTAACTGTAACGTCGTGAAATTATATCTTATTGTAACTGTTATATCACGGCTATAAATCACGAAAAGTTATTTATTGCAGCTGAAGGTTATTGTAGTTGTGTGTTGAGTTCTTGATTTGTCTCTGTCGCTCGACGGAATTCTGCATATTGTAATGTAGCTTATACCCCACGTGTCAACAACTTAGGTTCCCGCGCGCGATATGTAACAGTTGTACTAGATGAATGTAACTGGCGTGGCACGTAATTTCTTTATCATATATCTAGTTATATATGCAGTGGTGTGTGATATGATCCACACATACGCTACCTTTTATTCCGATTCAAGGGGTAGTTCCTGACCGAATGCAATAACAAAAAAATATTTTGAGTATATTTTCTTATTACTTTTCGAGTATGTTGTAATAGAGAGAAAACTGACAAATGACGTCCTAGTTCAAAGATCTTCGTCAAAAGAAAGATGGGGGCTTTCAATTTGATTGGCCTATCAAAATTATATATTGTGATGGATATATGCTACGAAACTCTATTGATAGCTTTACATGCCCTTGGCAATTTAATTTAAATTATTATTATACTTGCCACGTGTATCCAAATAAAATATTTAAAAATATTGTATTGCAGGCTGCATTCGGCGGTGGTGGTCGAGGCATGCGAGTCGTTCGAGAAATGAGCGAAGTCGCATCTTCATTCGAAATCGCTTCGTCAGAGGCGCTCAACGCTTTCGGAAACGGGTCTATGTTCATTGAGAGGTTCATTGAAAGGCCGAGACATATTGAAGTGCAATTACTAGGTAACTATTCCAACATTAATATTATTAGTAATAGTATTGAAACTTTGAAACGGTTGAATATATCTGTAATGAGCTAAATCGCATCTTTAAAAGCGCTTCGTTAGAAGCGCTCAACTCTTTCGGAAACCGGTCTATGCTCATTGAGAGTTTCATCGAAAGGTCAAGACATTGAGGTACAATACTAGGCAACTATGGCAACAATACTATTATTAGTAATAGTATTGATACTTTGAATACGTTGAATATCTCTGAAATGAGTGAAGCAGCGTCTTCCTTTGAAATCGCTTCGTCAGAGGCACTCAACACTCTAAAACGGGTCTATGTTTATAGAGAGGTTCATCAAAAGGCCGAAACACGTTTAAGTACAAATACTATGTAACTACATCATAATCAAAACTTCCCCTGATTTAGTTATAATAGAACTAGTCTAGAAAGTTAATAAATAATTGGTTAAATTTGGGTGTTTATATCACCCTGCTGACTCCTTCGGGAACGTACAGGCGTGGTTATTATAACAATATACATGTTATTTTTACAGGTGACAAGGCCGGCAATGTGGTCCATTTATACGAGCGAGACTGTTCAGTACAGAGACGTCACCAAAAGGTCGTCGAAATCGCACCCGCCCCCGGCTTGGACCCAGCGGTAATATGTTTCATTTGGTTACAAATTATTTATATCCTCATTTTATACTAGCTGCGCTCCGCGGTTTCACCCGCGTGGTGATGGATGATGATGAATCAAAATATATAGCCTATGTTCATCAGGCGAGCCGTAGGAGATTGGCGACACCGTGGACCCCAATTCTCCCTGGGGCTAAATGAGACCCCTGACCCCCGGCTTGCCTTAATTGGTCGTCTGTGAGTGGAGACCCAAGAGCAAGTAACAAAAAGCTCCAAGGATGGATGTGTTAAAGGGCATAACGCTGGTAGTATCGCTCTAGTGAAACCGCAGCAAACCTCTCGACACCCTTTAGCCATCCACACCAACGTTGCTCCTTTTGTTATGAATGTTGTGGTACTTATGGGCCCGTTTAGTGCAAGTCACCACCTACTAAATATTTCAAAGTTTTCTCTTCATATAGAGCATATCACACTCCCATCACTTAGTTTAGTTTAGTAATAAGTAAATAATTTGTATTGTTATGGATGTCACAGTCCGGAATAAAAGTTATTTCATTTCTTCTTCTTTTTCGTCGCTACGCTCTTGACAGAGCGGTCGTGGTCACCTCAGGTTGTGTAACGCGCCTTACAATGCGTCGCCATTCCTCCCTGGCTGCAGCTTTCCTCGTGCACGCGTGTAGAGGACCGTTTATGGCTGCTCGTATCTGGTCGGCCCATCGCATCGGTGATCAATGTTTTAATGAGACTGCAATTTAAGCCTTAGTCTCCTCTGTAGCTATTTCACTTATCATATAAGAGTTCATGTTAATAGCCCTGCTTTGTAGCCAATTTTTGTGATATAAATACCATGTCATCTTCATCCCAAATGCTGTTTTAATACACTATTGTATATTTGATACCAAACAGGCCTCATAAGTGTTGACTATAGCCCTACTTGCCTTTGTAAAGGACTGGATAATAAATCCATGAAATAAATGGAATAATAATTACTTTTGTATGAACAAACGGTAAAGCACTGTTTACAATGGAAGATATAACTAAGATAATTGTAGTAAAAGATGGCAGCATTTACAAATACTAATTATTTATATGTTATTAATTTTACAATCTTTTGGTAATTCGTATCACAACTAATATACTTAAGTGGGTACTATTAGTAAAGCTCTTTATCCAATTTTTAAAATAGATGTAATTTATACATTTTAGTTCAGATTCTATGCAGGAGAATAACTGCACTGCGGCCGTAACGCTAATGCATTAAGTTGTTAAGTCTCCTGTGCCCGTCATTTCACCAGCAACGTCCCTTATGCCCTACCACCTGCACAAGTGACGACCCCTTTAATGCCACACACGACGGAATTAAAGTGGCGAAATTGTATTCAAGCTTGATTTAAAGTTGTAGACTTCTTCTACTCTGCAACTTTAAATCAAGCTTTAATCAAAGTGGTACTATTGACACGAAAAAAAAAACAGCAATGTACCATTCAAACCAAAACACAGTATTACGAACATAACTGCTTCACGGTTGAAAAAGGTATGGTAATTTATGTCATTATTCCCCAGGTTAGACAACAAATGGTGGACTGCGCTACACATCTGGCGAGATACGTGGGATATGAGAACGCTGGTACTGTAGAGTTCTTATTGGATAGCAAAGGGAACTTCTACTTCATCGAAGTTAATGCCAGGTGAGAAAATATTGTACAAGATGTTTCTTTTGTTCACCTACCCTACTATTGTTATAAGTAGGTGAACAAATTTCACTCCCTAACCAAAGTAAGTAGATATCTATAAATAGAACGTCTTCCGTACTTGTTGATTGACGCAGGTGGCGCGAGATGCGTGTAGGGATGTCAACATCGCAATCTCCGAACAAGTATTCGGTCAATCTTATTTTGTTGGTAGCCTACAACAGCCTTGTGTATACAACAGAAATCAATGACATTTAAAAATAAATTTGCATTTAATTATGCGCGTGAATCGTATGACGTGCCAGCCCCGACTGCAATGCCGGCACTCGCGTAATGATCGCCAAGCAAGTCCTCCGCCCCCACCGCACCGCCTCTTCCCAATTTTGGCGGCTATTTATCGCGATGACGTTCTGCTTACTCGGGGCCGCGCGCTCCAACTACTTTGCCCTAACCCTTACCCCGGGTTTCTCTAATATTCAGTAATTGTTCGTTTTCGTACTACTCGTTTCCTTTTGACAGTTATCTCATTAAAAATTTGTCAATAAGTTACGAGTCGTAATCGAAACGATACGTTTATAGATATAGGAATCCAGCATTAGTAGTAGGTCTCTATACAGAGGTTACATTCCCGATAGTGAGATTTGTTATGATTTAAAATCGTGTATTTATCCAGATGGATTCTTTATATATATGTCCCTTGCTACGAATAATAATAAGTCAGGAACAGTAACTGCGTTAAAAAAATGACCCAACAAAAGTCGTGTTCAAGTAGGCGGGGCTTAAAAGACGTGTTCAGTACGTCATCAGTCGGACATTTTTCTTGCAAGTGAGCACACGTGAAATCTTCGCATACATTTTAATTTTTATCATTGTGAACTACAGCTGTGAATCATCATGCCAGCATGTGTTGTGAAGTGGTGCAGGATCCATACAAGATTAAAATGTCCATGAATCACTTTTATTAGTAAGTAGTAGCAAAATTATAATTATATTGAAATATGTTCAAATACGTATACAAACCGAGATGGTCAATACTATGCAAAATAAAGTCAGTCTATTTTTGTTTAATGTATATTTCTTACAGAACTGAATATTGAAATATAACAGCAATGTATTTTGCATAATTTGTTTTATTTTCATTTTCTTGCCGATCCAATGCTACAAATGCCTCTCTGCACTTAAGCTAGAAAGACAAGAGTATGACTAGATGCCTGTGAAAACCAGTATTATATAGGTACTTACTCCGTTCGTTTTGACGAAAATAAAATTAAAAAGTAAATTGAAAGAAATTGTATATGTACCATGTTACACAAAACTGCAGATCCTCCCAGGTTGTACAGTAGTACCTACTGTTTTTTTAAGTTATGTTATTTTGTATTTCGAATCTTATATTAAGCATTTTTACGCTGATGATTCCTCCCGAAAAAAACATCAACATCACTGAAAAATACTACAGAAAATGAACAACTAACAGTAATAACCGATTACCTACAGTTGCATAAATTTCGCATAGCAGTTGCATTAAAAATAGTTCATTGTTTGGTTGAATTACGTAAGTACGTTTAATTTTTCAAGCTAATGAAAATTCACCCTCTGCAAATTTTGAAGTGGTTTACTTGAGTTGCTCATAAATCTGTCAGTAATATAAAAATCAAAAAATCAACACAATGCTTCTCTAAAATAATTGATAATTAAGGAATTCTGCGACCACTGAAAAACGTCCACCAGGCAAATAACGAATATCCTAACCTACTTCCTACTTATATCCCACTAATATCATATATATGAAAGTTTGGATGGATGGATGGATGGATGATTTTAATGATTGTTTGTTACTCAATAACGGCTGAACGGATCTGATTGAAATTTGTCACAGAGATAGATTATAGTCTGGAATAGCACATAGTTAAATTTTTATTATCATTGTCATCTATCACGACGCTGGTGAAACGGCCTAATATTCTTGGGTACAGCATAGACAAAATAACAAGATTTCCGCCGACGCCAAGATCGTAATGATGACTTACTTTCTGTCAATAGAGTTCTGTCAAAGTTGTGTCAGTTTCTGATAGGTTATATAGTGCGTTCGAATAGCCCCAAGTTGGCGAAAATAACGCTAAAAACGCTCACAATGGCGTTCGAATTTGTGGGGGAAAATGTCGTTTAGGGCTCTTTTTGTTCACCGTTCGCAAAGCTAAAAAATAGTCATTTATGCCATCGAAAAGTATAATTATAAATCACGGCCGGAGCGGTTGTTTTTGATCGTTTTTTGACAACTACCTATTTGACAGCACAATCGTGCGATTTTAGGTCTTATGCACGGTTTAGCGTTCGAGTAGAGTGTGGGAATAGCGGCAATAATAACGATTATGAGCCTTACGAACGCTTTAACAAAAGAGCCAACAATTGCAACGTCACCAATGCCCTCATTGCTAAGCAAACGCACCTCAAGTCAAAAGCACGCAATGATTTTGCCAGCTCGATACACTAGACGTGCTCGGTGACCGTCAAGGGGGATGAAATGTAACACAAATACCGTCAAGGGTGATGAAATGTAATGACAGTTTTTTGTTTTCAATTTTATATTTGTATGTACTCATAAGTCCTGTCTATTATTACTATGGTTTTACTGATTGATACACTAAGTATTTAAATTTTCTCATATTTTCTCTTGGATTTCTATTATAGCAATTGCGTTTGACCATGTACATATTTTATGACATTTTGGTATAATGATAGATGGAGGTCTGGTCAGGGTGGCCTTGGATAAGATAATAAGCTCCTCGAAGTACTAACCCTGCGCAGACGTAGTTGCGGGCACCAGCTAGTTAAATATATTTTTGGTAAAATGAATATGCGAAAGTTTTTTAATCTCACTTCACTACATTGCGAAGAAAGAGTCTCTTCTAATTACTTCTAGACGAAAACTTAATAAATTAATCATATTTGGCGGGACATAAAATTCATTGAATTTTAAAAAGTAACCGATATAAATAAAAAACATTGTTTATATTATTGATTTGGTCCAATCCACTTGTTGCATTACATCGTCCACGCCGCTACGACTCAGTTGTCATAGTAGACGTTGCTGCACGCGCGTGAACCAATCCCTGCTTTCCTTCTGAATTTAAACCAATAACCGAACATATCTATTTGTAACCTCGGAAGTAATTCGTATTTGGAATCATACGTCGCTTTTGTTTGAAGGACCACTTTTTGAGTGGAATTTGTTCTGAATTATGCTTCCTGACTTATTATTATTCGTAGGTCCCTTGGCTATTAAATTCAAAATATTACATATAAGCAGGGTTGTGTATCACAGTTGCTAAAAATTGTTGATTGAAATCTTGAAAAATGGCGGCTCAGTGTCAGTTTGGACAACTCCAGTAAGCAAAAATGTTAGTATGTTGATGATTGGAGCTGAAAAAATTGACAGAGCCGCCATTTTTTTCGATTTTAATCAACAATTGTTATCAACTGAGATACATAATAGCCATACTGTTTGCCATTTATTGTTTCCAGTTTTAATAGTCGTCATTGATAAAAAATAATGCTATAATTTAATAATAAATAAAAACGTTCAATACCGTCATACCACGCTCTAGAGCTCATGAAGTGTCGACACACAACACGATAATACACATCACACACAACCTTGAGTACAAGCATTTCTGCTAATCACTCAATTATCGAAATGTGCTCGGTCAAAGATCGACTCTGAGACCCCCTCGCTTCGAAGGCACAGTAGTATACTACTGTACATAATTGGGTATTAAAACACTCATGTGATACTATAATCACCCAACAAACCCACGTTCGTGTTTTAAGACCCTTTATTATACAACAGTAGGCCGAGCACGAAAATCTGTTTAAGTGTAACGTAATCGCATCGTTACGTATTTAGTACAAACCGTCATTTATACAATAGTGGTACAGATAACTCATAGTTTGTACTAAATAGGTCAACGATACGATAACGTTACATGTACACTTAAACGTGCTCGGCCCACAGTTGAATAAATAACTATTTCAATATCAGCATGGATGGAATAAGCCTGTACTATTATTTTCTAGAAGGCTGTACTTTAAATTTAAATAGTCGTCAGCGACTACAAATATTTCCATAATTTCTAATACTTTTATATTCTTCCAGGTTACAAGTAGAGCATACAATCACAGAGGAAGTGACCGGCATTGATCTCGTCCAATCACAGATTCGTATAGCCGAGGGTATGACTCTACCGGAAATGGGACTAACTCAAGACAATATCAAGACACAAGGCTTCGCGATACAATGCAGAGTTACCACTGAGGATCCCGCTAATAACTTCCAACCGAGCACTGGAAGGATTGAAGTGTTCAGGTAAAAATAGTTATTATCTGCTACATTTTAAGAGTCATATTCTAAACTCTGTAGTGACTGATTTCTGTATCGCTTATTATATTTTACAACTTTCAAATTAGAATGGTAAGGATAAGGGTATCGAGCTGAAATTGACTTTATACTGTAGAGATTAAGACTCATGATTGACTAAAGGTGTGTTTGATTAGCTTATGAGGGCATTGGTGGCGTTGTCATTGATGGCCTTTTTGTTAAAGCGTTCGTAAAGCTCAAAAACGTTATTTTTGCCACTTTTGCCCACACCCTATTCGAACGATCAACTGAGCATAAGACCTAAAATCGCATGATTAAGCTGTCAAATAACGATCACAAACAACCATGCTCCGGACGTGGGTCAAAAATTGCACTTTTTGGTGGCAAAAATACGTCTTTTTTAGCTTTCCGAACGCTGAACAAAAAGAGGCATGAACGACATTTCCACCCACAGATTCCCAATTCGAACGCCCTTGTGAGCGTTTTTAGCGTTATTTTCGCTAAAAACGCTCAGAAGTGATCTGTTCGAACGCACTATAAACTGAAGTATATCTAAAGTTTGAGTAGCACAAGGCACTATCATGTCAGTTTTGAAATTGACAAAACTGAGGTAAAGGTCGCGTTCCTTTATGAGCCGAAATTAATCGCGTCATTCGCACAGCCATATCGTGAGTGAGTTCGACACATCATCGATGACGTCACAGATAGCGCTCACGTCGCGGTTGGCAGGTGGGTTGTTTGCGTTGGTTGCTAGCTGTCACTGTCAATGTCCAAGTACCAAATATGTATAGGATTCATTCGATTTTATTGATTGCAATTGATCTGCAAACACCATAGTTTTAGGGTGCGTGACGGTTTTAGCTAAAAGTTTCCACCGCTCAAATAGCATATCTCTTATCGTTTCAGATCTGGTGAGGGCATGGGCATCCGCCTCGACTCAGCTTCCACATATGCTGGTGCCGTCATATCTCCTTACTATGATTCTCTTCTTGTCAAAGTAAGCCTGCCATTCAATATTTGTCCAGCATCTAACAGTTTCCCGTTTTCACAACCTATCAAGTCGCTTAACTAATTGTAGAAGTTGTTACCCATATATCAGATAACAATGATTCAAATCATTTTCTACCGACATAAAAAAGGAGGAGGTACTCAATTCAAATGCATTTTTTTTATGTTTGTTACCTCGTAACTTTCCATTGGCTGAACGAATTCTCAAAATTGTTTTTGTTTAAAAGCTGGTGCTTCTCGTGTGGTCCCATTTAAATTGTATCTGTTGACCTGACCGAAGTACATACCTACTTCACATATTTTATTATTAATAGTTTTAGTGTTAGTTTATAATTTGTTTATAATGTCTTTTGTTTTGCCGTATTGTGAAATTATGGGATTTAAGCCTGCAATAAAGATTATTATTATTATTATTATTTCGGTCCAGTTGTTTTTGAGTTCACTCCAATAACTGAAAAGAATGGAAGTCGATATCAAATTTACAAATTGTTCTTGTAATAGCAGATTATGTGCCGAGGGAGTAAAGCAGTGTCTTACGTCAAGGTCAATATATTGAACCCTGAGTGTAACGGAGACTCTTGAGTTTGATAAAATTTAATTCCCGAGCGAAGCGAGGCAGTTATGTTGAATCCTGACTGAGACAAGCTTTATCCTTTTGGTGCATACTCTACTTTTCATACCTACTGCGATACAATGAAAACTCAGAGCTTTAAAAAAGCAGTTATTTAGTTGAAAGTAAAATAAATTAATAGTTAATATTCAAATTGAACACATTTGTCCCGTTAAAGAAGGACATATGGAAAACACTGTTTTAGAGTTTCGCGGTTGTTAAGTTATGATTAGTACTCACGAGATGTATGACCACGATTTAGTTGCTTTTAGAGCTCCCGATGTTTTGGTACAGTTACATACACCATGTTCAAACTTATAACATTTTATGGAAGTTGTTAAAATAACGCCAAACACTGACCTTGAATGCGCAGAGAGGCCGTGCGTAACCCATAGCAACGCGGCGCACAACAATCACTATCCATATAACATTATGCCCATGGGAGTTTCATACAACATTACAGTCCCGGGGATGTAATACCATGCTTTAGGTTGATATTACGAGATATGTAATTTGACATTTTCGAACAGGTGGTATGAAAACATTTTTTCATCCCGCCATCTCGGAATGAGTATTTTTGCTCTTCGATATCTGAGTGCAAAAGCTGTTTTTATCCGCTAGAGGATAATGTAAATTGAATTTAGAACATCGCGTGCACTAAGTTTGTGAATTCAAAACATGATTAAACCTATTTACTTCTACCTCCATTGTGCCGAATTTATTATCTTAAAGTCAAACTTAACTCCTTAATTCTGGATTTCTATATCTAGAAACGGATCGTTTCGCTGACGGATCGTAGTTTTTTGACACTTTTGTACGAGAAAACTGTCAAAACGAGTCGTAACCAAAACGATCCGTTTCTGGATATAGGCCGGGGTTAGTGAGGGCTGCATATGGTTACTTACATCTATACATATAATTAAAATGTAACTTATCGCTGTCTGTACATGGAAGATATATGATAAAAAATATTATTGGGAATTATAAAAAGAAAATATGATGAAAAAGAAAATTAGGAGATTTTTTGTCTGTTTATCTGTGTGTCTGTTTGTTTGTGCGTTTATGCAAGCTAATCTCACAAACGGCTTATCCGATTCAGATGTGATTTTCATTAATATATTGTGGTGCCTACCACAATATATTAATGAAAATCACATCTGAATCACATCTGAAATTCACATAACATTGTTTCATGTCAATCGGTTCATAAATAAAAAAAGTTATAGTAGTTATAGTTAAAAAGGCTACTTTTATTTTAAAGCCGCTGTATCCCGCGAGGCCATAAGAGCGTAGCCGCGGCCCTGTCAGCTAGTTGATGAAGTTTACTTCTCTAATATCTTTTTTGTTTTCTTCCAGGTGATATCCCACGCGCACGATTTAGCTTCATCGGCTGCGAAAATGAACCGCGCGTTACGAGAGTTCCGCATTCGCGGCGTGAAGACTAACATTCCCTTCTTGCTCAACGTTCTCGAAAACCAGAAGTTCCTCAATGGTACGTGACGTCACTATCTACAAACCGTACTCTCTGATGCAGCTAGATTTGCCAGAAACAATTAGCGAAAAAGTATTCGGTTAGAAAGCGTCACCATGACACCGCTTCGACGTCCAAACTATGAGTTATCTGTGTCACAGTTGAATACGATCCACGTGAACGACACGTTACGTTACACGTACGCGGTTATTCGTGCTAGGCTATACGGATCTAGTATTCTGACAAAACGGACGTATCATACAGTTGGGGCGGATATTCAAATTGTTGGTCGCATCTCTTATTTTTGCGTATGAGTAATATCAGAATAAAGTTGAGGTGACTATGCACGTAGATACATAAATTGGTGTCGAGACGAAATTCAAAATCCATTTGACATGCCACTGTGTGTGTTCGTTCATCATTCGTGCAAACTCCGACTCTAGGGTACGTATATCTGTCAACCCACGTGGGTTAATAAGACCCATACTCCTTTTTGTCTGGAAGGCCCTTAACCCGTCCAGTGTCTATAATTTTATAGATTTTTCGGTTTATTTCCGAACTACGCATAAAAGTTCAAATAGCACCCTTGAATAGTTTGACCAACTAAAAGCAAGTTTATACCGATGGAGTGTATTGGATCTGATAAAATTAGTTACGAACTCGAGATCTAAAAATGTGTATGCTGTGTGCTAAGCCATGTTGGCTTGGCACTTTTTTAAACGTACACATGGTGTACGCGCGACACGCGATGGGTTAACCCAGCAGTGGGAACGTAATAAGCTAACAAATAACCCAACACTTTTTTCTCCACAGGCGCAGTAGACACGTACTTCATCGACGAAAACCCTCAACTATTCATGTTCAAAGCATCCCAAAACAGAGCTCAGAAGATCCTCAACTACCTTGGGCAAGTGCTCATCAACGGACCCGCTACGCCATTGGCGACTAATATACCGCCCAGTGACGTAACTCCTTACATACCGCCTGTGCCGTTAGGTAAGACTTTTTAAAGTTAGTTCTAATAATGAAAAACTCTAATTTAAATTCGGTAACATAGCGAAAGTGCCCCATAACATTGATGAGAAAGAGATAACAGATTAGTATATCATTAGCAAAATTATCTAAACGTGGGGCAATTATTAGTGTTCATATTCATTTGGCTCCATAATATGAATCCTTTTTATGACGGCGCTGTTGTAGATATAGACATGTCGAATGATTTATTCTAGAGCCACATCATAATCATATACTACTTAGTCTAAGGTGTCTTGTTCATACATACGTATTCTCTAATCCACTCTCTGGACATCTACATATCTAATCTACTGACATATACATTAACCACTTGCATATACAGGGTGAATTTGAATTCATTGGCATCCTTTTAAATTAAGACACTATTAATTATACTAATTGCATTAGTGCTATTATGATGCAAATCAAAAATAGGATTTAATGCTAGTATAAAAAAACACAATAAATAAACTAAGTATCAAGGTCAAACAATTGCGCATCGCGGTAGTAGGTGATGTGCCTTAACCTACGAAGAAATAATAAGTCACATACTTTATTGGAGGTAAAACGCCTGATACTGGAGTTAGAATACCTGATACTGGAGTTAAATAAATATGCACAACCAGTGGGTTACCTTGGTTTCTTCGTAGGCATTGACGTGACCTATGTGAACCCACCCGAGTGAGGTCACCAATAACTTGAAAACGATTTGATTAACCATACGTTTCGTTTTCAATTAGATTATAATCCGGATGAAATATTGGCAATCGCATCACATTGTGCCTATGTTCACTCACTTACCTTGTCCACGGAAAACTCTGTAAACCTCTCCATGTGATGTTATAAAGTTCTTGAAACAACTTCGTAGTTTTTGGGAGTAGGCCTCCAGAGAGGAAATCGGGGAATAATTTTGTATGGAGAATTCGCCTTACGTGCTAACTAGCAAGTATATCCATGGAGTTTTGATATTAGAGAATGAAATTTTTAGTTCAAGTGTGTTGTGAGAAAAATAGTTATTTTTCTACCGACTTCCAAAAAGGAGGAGGTACTCAATTCGACTATGTTTTGTTACATCATAACTTTCGATAGGGTGAACCAATTCTTAAAATTCTTTTTTGTTTGAAAGCTGGTGCTTCCCGTTTGGTCCCACAATTTTATCAAATTCGGTTCAGTAGTTTTAGTCTAATAACGTAATAGAATGGAAGTCTGTATTAAATGTTTCAAATTGTACCGGTTGTCTCAGTAGGATGGAGGATGAAATTTTATAAGAAAATTAAGCATGGATTTTGTTTTTTTTTCCAGTCCGCACTGGGCATGGTAGGTGCAATGACGAACAAAATACGTACAAATACGCATTTTTTTCTATATTTTTATATGCCTTAAAACGCGATGTTTTCTTTACAGCTTATGCCTTTTAGAAATAATATATATTTATTTTGTACTAAAAGTTGGAGCACTGGACTTTTTTATTATAATCTTATTTTATTTATAGCTATTTATAATTAAAATTTCATGCTTCATTAAGTATATGAAAACTTTTCAGTGGTAATAATTTTTTTATACCAAATAACGACTGGTTTATCTACTAAACTAAGGTTTTGTTATTTCTATAAACGATAGTTTATACGCTGTTTGTCAGTTTTTATCTTAAAGAAAAAGAAAGTGTCAAGATTCCTAATAAATGAAGAAAAGTTGTGCCATATTTTCTATGAAACTTATCCATGAAGTTAAAGGTCCACAATTTGGCACTATTCTTATGTATTTTATTTTTAAGAGCAAAGTCAATATATAATTCTTTCTAATGTCTGTTTACCTAGTAAAGCAGATTAGATATATATGTATAACGAGTATTATATATATACGAGGGCGGTACTGATAATTTCGGGAATCAAGAAAGTGACACAACATTACTATTTAAAAATGTATTTATTGCTTTTCGAAGTATTCTCCGCGAAATTCGACATATTTTTCCATACGATGGAACCAATCATTGAAGCAACCATTCCATTCGGAAGTTGGGGTCTCCAAAATGGCCGTTTTGTAGGCATCCACAGCTTCTTCAGGTGATGAAAATCTCTGTCCACGTAATTTATTCTTTATTTTAGGTTTATTCTTTATTTTAGGGAAAGTATAGAAATCATTAGGACTTAGGTCGGGGCTGTACGGCGGATGGTCTAATAATTCTATCTTTTCTTGCTCTAAAAACTCTTTTGTTTTGAGCGCGGTGTGAGAACTCGCATTGTCGTGATGGAGGATGATGCGGCGGTTGCAGTTCTCTTTACGGAGTTCAGAACCTGTCTCAAACGACCTGTGGCAAACAAACGCTAGCATACCATTCTGCATTAACCGTTCTTTGTCCCTTAAGAGGAATAGTCGTAACATGGCCGGTTTTGGAGACAAACGTGGCCACCATTTTTTTTGCAACACTCCGTGAACGAACAATTTTTGTTGGCTTTAACTCATTTTCGAACACCCAAACTCGTGACTGGTTTTTTGTTTCGGGTTCGTACGCGTATATCCAGGATTCGTCACCTGATACGATGTTGTATACAGCATTTGAGGATCTTGCGTGGAATCTTTCGAGAGTTCTGACGCACCAAGTAACGCGAGCCGCTTTTTGCTCTTCACAGAGCGAATGCGGTATCCATCGGGAAAACAACTTTTTTACACCTAATTGTTCATGCAAGATTATTATCGTGACTCATGCCAATGTCTAAAGTTGCCTGAATTTCGCGGTATGTCACATGTCGAACGTCCTCAATCAGCTTACGCACAGCATCAACGTTTTCTTGGGTGACTGCAGTTTTTGGACGACCTTGACGGAGATCATCACTGAGCTTGACACTTCCGAAAATTCAGCAAACCAGCGATAAATTGTGGTTTTTGATGGGGCTTCATCTCGTATATATATATATCTAATATTGTCCAATCAGGAAGCAAGTCTTCCAAATTGGACAGTATTCCAATATTCATAGATTAAAAAATAATAGGAATAAGAAATAGACTCATGGAGTCATAATTTACATACTTAATCACTTTGTGGCGTCCTTACCTTAGTTAAAAGAAAACCATTGTTTTCCGGGTCAGAGTCCGAGCACCATCGTTTTGGGCAGAAGAGCCGTTTAACGTTTTATAAGTGATTATCGTGTTCTCATTGTGCCGGTCATCATCAACACCTCCACAGCATTTTTTATGTCTGAAGCCTTTATTTGGCATAAGTAGTTATTATCAAAACCAAAATCATTACCACTGTTGTTTTTAATGTAAGTTTTATATTAACAAGAATCCATTTTACAAATATATTATAATGCCCATTAATATATATTTGATTATTGTGTTTTTTATTTTGGTGAGGCGCCATCCGCTATCTTTACTTTTCCGCACTTCACAAAAGCATTCAGCACTGCCATTGTTACACTAAAATATTTTTCAGACCTTTCTCCCGAGGCAATAAAAAGGCAGGAACTAACTGGGGAAAATACAGGTGAGAATGAACCATTATGTTCAATTGTGTTGTTTATGTTTGTGTATGGAATACACAAAATGAATATGTGGAATAATTTCAAAAGTACTTAGTTTTAAAACATTCGCATCCTGAAATTTCTGTCACTATGTATCTCATTTGTTGGGTTTCCTTATCATATATATCGGGTGTCCTGAAACTCAACGACGACCTGGTATCGGGCGAGAGGCCAAAGTCAAGTTGCCAAGAGGACAGTTATGAAAAAAAATCATGTCACTTACCCAAGCGATACAGACTTTTTTTCGACAATGTTGAAATTTGTTTACAGTGTTTTTTTGATAATGTAATATCAAGTACCAGTGCTATTAATCGCAACCACAATTCAAATAAATAAATTAAGTTTTGACGAGCTATGGGTTACAAAATTATTGTCTGTTAATTTTGACACTCCATGGTTGAAAATAATTGATATTTTTTGTAAGTTTTTTAATAATTGGTATACCTTGGCCACTCGCCCGGTACCAGGTTATCGTTAGAGTTTCGGGACACTGTATATTCAATAGAATAAAACTATGAAATATAAAAGAAAGGTCATAGACTGAAGGTGGATTCACCTTTGAACGCAAACAACGCTTCGTAGTTTTGGTATTGATAGCAATTCAATTGTGCAGAACAACATACTAAACTAGCGAACTAAAATCAAAAATAATTCTCTACATTTTGATAGTTCTTATTCTGTTCATATTAAAATCCACATTCGGGTAACACTTAAAATGTCAATTCTAAATTTATATGAATCTGTTCAAATGGAGGTAGTTTTAAAAAGTGACGACTTAATTTGCGCTGACCATACGTACAATACTGTGAAATTTAAGGGCTGTCAAAATTATTGGAAGGAGTCACAATCCTGAACAATGAGGGATCGATTGAGGAGAAAGTCATTGAAGTCATCATCATCATCAAAGGACTGCCATTCGCAAGCGTTTTACGAACTTGGACTTTAGTTTAGACAGAATAAAAAGTACATTAATTTGAAAAAAAAAATTGTTTGTTCGTTACTTGAGTTCTGCCCAAGCGAATTGCTACCACTGACTCTTAAACCCATCATTCATTATTATAACCCCTGCCATCGAACGCTGGGTCATCAAAACGCAACATCGTACCGAAACCGAAGCAGACGTAGGTATTGTGTGATGCAAACTCTAAATCGGACTTGTGTGAATTTGCCCTAAACCCGTTCAGTATGAAATATTTTTCATTTGTTTGGTCTATACATATATCACATAGAACCACTTCAACGACGTCTAACTAAACACGTTTAACGATAAGCAAATTTAAAGTGTCTGTCTTTTCTTTCGAAGCTAGCGCATAGATACTCTATCTTAGGCCTACCCGTGTTTATTCAATGTTGCCCAAGATAATGTTAGAGAGACACATCTCAGATCACATCTATATCTTGTAATAACTATTTTGCATAAAGTTTTCAAAATAGTACCTGATTCTAGTTGTACTCGGAGCACCAAAATGTGTTCCATTTATATTTTAAGCTCCAAAGTAGCATTTCAATAATGAAACGTCAACCAAAACTGGCAGTTTTCGAACGTTTTACCACCAATTTGTTCATCAGTGTCAATTTCAACGTTTCAGCCGTCCAACCTCCACGAGGATTCAAGCAAATCCTCAATGAAGGTGGTCCTGAAGCTTTCGCGAAAGCAGTCAGACAAAACAAAGGGCTTCTACTTATGGATACTACATACAGAGATGCTCACCAGTCGTTGCTCGCGACTAGAGTGAGAAGTCACGACCTTTTAGCTGTCTCACCTTACGTGGCTCATAACTTTAGCAATCTTTACTCGCTCGAGAACTGGGGTGGCGCCACTTTCGATGTCGCTCTCAGGTGAGGGTTTATTGTAAACCTCTACGTTTTTTTTTTTTTTCGATATCATTCAATATTTGTTAGCAACTGAGTACTTATATAGTTTGGAAATAGCAATTTTTATTCCTTCGCGAAGTTTAACTTGGGATGTCGCATTCAGTGAATGAAACTGTAAATGAACACGAAACTACTCAAAAATAGCAAGTTAACTTTCTTAGTTTACTTCTCTTTCGTTCTGTCCAAAGTGTTGTGAAAACTGTTCTGTCCAATTCGTTCTGTCCAAAGTGTTGGATTTCGATTTTTGAGTAGTTTAGTGTTCATTTACAGTTTCATTCATGATCTGTGTAAAAAAAGACGAACAGATAAGTAACTACTGATGTGTGCTGAGAGACACATCAGTTTGAGGAGATGGATTACTTTGGATAACAAAGACAATAAATCTCGAAGGGATGTCTATAAGCGAGCTGAAATGATTGTCTTGTGAGCTGGCCATTATTTAGAAGCATAGTGCCAAACCAAAGAGGATTCTCTCACTATTTAGTATTATTTTAACTGCAAAGCTTTTTACAGATGATAAACAAATGTTAGTTTGTTCAATCATGTGAATGTTTCCCAGATTCCTCCACGAATGCCCCTGGGAGCGTCTTCGGGACATGCGTCAGTTGATTCCCAATATCCCCTTCCAAATGTTACTGAGGGGTGCGAACGCTGTCGGATATACCAACTACCCGGACAATGTTGTCTACAAATTCTGTGAAATGGCGGTAAGAAACCTGTTCATAAATTTAGAAACGCAATAAATATAACACTGACAGACCTAAGCGTTACTCAAACTTTTCAATTTAAATTGATCAATGCAACAACATAGGAGGGATGGTGAGGCTTTATGGACCAACGTGCTATCTCCAAAGTCATCATTTCGACTTAATGATTATTGGGAAAATAATAAAACTAATTATTAACAACTCAATACTCTTTATTTACTACCATAAAACATTTTGCAGTATAGCAATGTTACTTTGAACTAAAATCCGAACAGATTCGATCGGTGGCATACCCAAATTATTTTGTCTTATGCAATTGGTTTGCCATCCGTGTGTAACAGTTCTAATAGTCGTTTAAATAGCGTGATAAGAGTAGTTCAGGACATAATATAAAGGTTCTCACGTACGTTTCAGGTACAAAACGGCATGGACATCTTCAGAGTTTTCGACTCTCTAAACTACCTTCCCAACTTGATCCTGGGCATGGATGCAGCAGGCAAAGCCGGTGGCGTTGTCGAAGCGGCCATATCTTACACTGGAGACGTTTCAGATCCCAACAAGAAGAAATACGACCTCAAATATTACTTAAACTTGGCTGATGAACTGGTCAAGGGAGGGACTCATGTACTCGCGATCAAAGATATGGCTGGATTGTTGAAACCGCAAGCTGCAAAGTAAGTTATAGTTGAGTGTATTAAACCTTTCAGGATTTCCGATATATGTATGTATATTCAAGTGTATATATACAATCAACAAGTATAAGTGTGAACTATCATGGTCACATACATTAAACATACTATGGGATAGTTATTGCCATGTACATTTTGTTTGAGTTCCGATATTTGGGCACTGTTGCAAGCGCCATGATCACGGATGAACTGAGGAATTGCAGGTACCCACCTGACACATGGCAGAATGAAACATTCAACATCGGGCCTATCACGAATAACTGCGTAAGTGTAAAGTAACGTGGCATTCACGGGCAATTGTACACAGATAACTCATAGTTTGTATACCGAGGCTTGACGCGCTGACGCTTACGATACGAATACTATTTCGCAAATTGTTTGTGCGACAGCCTCAGTACCGAAATATAGGAAACACAAACAAAATGTATATGGTAACTATCCTGTTGATGATGTGTATATTTTTAAATGCTCACCTGTTTTGGACGTAAATTCGTAGGACTCCAAAAATATAGGGCAGGAAATTTGATACTCAGTTCCTCCAAAGGTAAGTTGTTTTACGTATGTTTGCGCTTTAATATTTCTAGCATACCGACCTTTACACAGGACAATACAGTATTCAGTATAAAAACAGAAGCACTCACTTAAATAAGTCAGTCAGTTCGGGTTTAACGATATGAATATGTTGAACTCGTTTAAAATTTATAGCCTAATTATTGAAAATTTAGAAGCAACATCGCGTTCGTCAGGAAATTGTCTAGTTTAGTGTTTTCCTTTTAACGTTCGTTCCGCATGAATGATAAAATATCTTTGATGAAACACTGAGATCATCTGTAACAATTTGAGGCAGTACACGCACTTAACAACTATGATATGACACACAGTAACTTAAAAGAATCCACAGTAATTTATATGTGTCATAGGGATAGTTGGTTAATGTTTGTTTTGAAAAAAACATTGGACGATTGCAATGAACTGTCTATTTCGAATTAATTATATTATGCTTAAGTTTATTTGATGGAAACAGGAGATTCTTGGCTCCAGAAGAAGACGGGAGCGTCGCTAGTTCGCTATCGGCCTTCAACATACTCTATTCGATTTGAATCTGTCTCTAACCTTAAATTTTTCCAAGAAACTTCACAAATATTCCAGGCGTTTTGATTATCCTTCATGCAAAATACCAATTGATATCGGTTATGGATATGCTAAACTAAGGGAACGGTTTCCAACATGTAGATGCCTAGCATAAGTATTTATTAAACAACCAACAATTTACATGACATTACGATTTCTGTACGCTAACTATCCTACTGTCAAAGCTATCGGCTGTCATTACAAACTTTACGATTTTTCGTAAAGTTTAAGAATTAGTACGAGGGTCAAACTGAAAGTTCTTAGAACTGGCCACTTATAAACAATATAATAAAAAAATAATTCTATAATTTGAAAATAGAACTCTTTGCCAATATTACTGAGTATATACTTCATTCATTTGTCATTTGTTTTACGATTTGGCGGCAAATTGAAAATTGTCTGTGTCACGTCAACATGAATTTAACACGAGAAAATTTTCGTGCAATGATTTTTAATGACTTTCGATGTCATTTAAGTCAACAAGAAAGTTATGATAGACTACGATTGGCCTTTCACGATGAAGCCCCATCTCGTGCGACTGTTTACAATTGGTTTAATGAGTTTAAACGTGGTCGCACTAATCTCACTGATGATTTACGTGAGGGACGGCCTTCTACGGCGACGACTGAAGATAACATCTGTGTTGTGCGGCGTATGATAGAGACTGACAAAAGAGTGACCTATCAGCAGATTCGGACAAGCTTAGGCATCGGTATGAGTCAAGTGCACAAAATCCTACACGAACATTTAGCGGTCAGGAAGCTTTGCGCCCGGTGGATACCTCATAATTTGACTGAGGCTCAAAAACTCCATCGTGTGGATTGGTGCCGTAAAATGATTGAAAGATTTAACGGAGGTGACTCAAATGCTGTGTTCGACATACTAACAGGTGACGAAAGCTGGATTTACTGTTATGATCCTGAAACCAAAAGACAATCTGCTCAGTGGGTGTTTCCTTTCGAGGAGTTGCCAACTAAAGTGAAGAGAGATCGAAGTGCGGGGAAAAAAATGGTGGCCTCGTTCTTTGGAAGGATAGGCCATTTCGCAACAATTGTGTTAGAGGATCAAAAAACAGTTTCTGCAGAATGGTACACTACCAATTGTTTGCCACTTGTCTTGGAAAAAGTTCGAGAGAAACGACCTCGCAGTAGGATCCTCCTTCACCACGACAACGCCTCATCGCACACCGCCAAGCGAACGATCGACTATTTGGCGACATCAAACGTTGAATTACTGGGTCACCCGCCGTATAGCCCCGACCTCGCGCCTTGTGATTTTTATTTATTTTCAAAAATTAAAGAAAAACTTAAAGGAAAGCGGTTTATGAATGCTGAAGAAGCGGTGGCTGCGTATCGCGATGCCATTGAAGAGACCCCTAAGGACGAGTGGGCAAAGTGCTTTTCCCAGTGGTTCCATCGCATGCAGCGGTGTATTGACGTGAATGGACAATATTTTGAAAAGATATAATAAAACTAATAACTGGCTAATGTAATCAGTTTTTGATTTTCTAAGAACTTTCAGTTTGACCCTCGTATGCGACAATTTTTCACAGCCTTCAATTTTTTTTTAATTAGTCTTCCACACTACAGACTCTTTGGTCCGTACCTTTTTTTAGATTCTTTTTTTAAACATTACCTTGTTCTTGGAGATTCGTTCTCCAAACATCACAATAAACATTCTTAAGCTATGGTGGAATGGAAATTGCTTATAAACTAAAGTGAGTCCATTTTTTTTTCTTTTGTAAATACATAAATCTATTGCTAGTGAACAATATTTCCTAATTTTATACTTATGTGTACGCTATTGGCCAGAAGTACTGGCCTCAGGTTCACGCCTTTGCCATATCCTTTTTAACATATAGCCTTCACGATCTCTTCATTTCGGTCTTTTATCGCCATCTACAGATCATACTTACTACATTATTCGATATTCGGATGCTTTAATCGCCCGCCTGACGAAATCGCCAATCGCGTCCGAGCTGTCGTCGGCAAAATACGTGCAGCTACCTGAGTGTCGTGACACTGCCACTACTGCATGAGAAACGTTGTCTCGGAGTTTCGCGACTCGCTCCTTCGTCTGGATATCTGGCTCTCAAATTATTTGGTACGATAACAATAAGGCCAACACCTCATGTTACCGATTATATATCCGTCTTTACAAAGCTATCTAGCGACCGGGATTAATGTAAGATCTTCCTATCCATTGTGTTTAGGTCGATTCACGGGAAGTTTAGGGAGGATAAGCCAGTTGAAGTGGCAGTGGGCATGACACATAGCAAGCAGAACTGATGGCCAATGGGGCCGGAATATTCTGGAGTGGAGACCACGGACCAGCAAGCGCAGTGTAGTGCATGTTACGCAGGACGACGTTGGATGTTACAACCCGGTCACAATATCTGTACACCTGACCTCGTGACGTCATATCGGCGGTCTGGGTACGGTGTGAAAAAAAGTTTTTTCGAGAAAAGTGGAGGTAAAAAAAAATACTAACCTTTTCAAATCAATTTATTATTGATGAAGGGTTTGTTATTAAAATAATAATAATTTTGATTACAAAAACATTTATTATTAAACTCAGTCACTATAAATTATTGACTCTATGCCTGACATTGTATCTTCCTCACTCTCATTTTCTGAACTCTCCGAACTATCTTCCCCTAGTGATATTAAAAGTTGTGTGATGTTGTCATCTGCTAGATGATCCTTTTCCCAGTATTCTCGCTGTAGTCTCTCCACGTGATTCACTTCTTTTTTCCAGTCAGCTGGCGTAATTGACTTAATCGCATCTTTTGTAAGTTGTTCTATTTTCTTTTCCGATTGGTCAATGTTTTTATCTGTGTATATCGCTGTGTATTGTTTTTCCCATGACTTCAGTTTAACAGCTACAACAATTTTAATAACAACCAAACCAGTCCAAACTTAACAGTAAACAGTCTATAAATATTAAAAACAAAACGACAACAAAGCGAAAATATCAAAATTTTCGGGACGTGTATCGGCAACGAAGATGCTAACCGTACTGTCGCACCGGGGAGTGCGCGGAGAGGTGACAGGGGAAGCGGGAGAGGCGCCGCATTCCAGCGAGGTGCACAGATATTCTGACCGGGTTGTAGACGCTTCCAACTGGTTCTTTTGGGGGAAGGTCTATATTCAGCAGTGGGCGTCCTACGGCTGAGATGATGATGCTGATTACGACGGAAATTCTATGTAAGCTCCTAACGTATAAAATCAATAATTACGTGTAAAGTCACAAGGGTTACGTCGTTTAACCCCGGCCATCAATCTCTCTTTCCAGATTACTAATAACAGCGATCCGCGACAAACACCCTGACGTCCCAATCCACGTCCACACGCACGACACGTCCGGCGCAGGGGTGGCCTCAATGTTGGCGTGTGCTGAGGCGGGCGCGGACGTAGTGGACGTTGCCGTAGATTCCATGTCCGGCCTCACCAGCCAACCTAGTATGGGAGCGCTCGTCGCCAGTTTACAAACCACACCGCTTGATACGAGTGAGTACAGACCATAATATCAGCTGCGGTTTCCAACATATCACTAGCTATTAGTGATATGCTACCACCATTTATTCGCCTCTAGTGTTGTCACGCAGAATTCACCACCAATATTATAACGTAGCAGTTCTGCGAACGGTAAACCTCGCGAGCACAGTCTTATCAGCGGCAATTTTTCACGGTCTGACCTATCAGCAAGTTATCGAAATTCAGAAAAAAATGACGAATATTTATTTCGACAAGACCTTGACCAATTTTGCCAAAATGTTCTTCCCGAATATGTATTACCAAAATCGTCCAGTTTTAAAACTTTACAACCTATTATCTCGGCAGCCACTTGACAAATTATGCTCATATACGAAATTCTCGTTTCAAGTCAAGTACGTAATGTACTATAATGAACCAAATTTTATCAAAATCGATTGGTGAATAGCGCCGCAGTGAAGTACCCCAAAAAATTGCCGATGACAAATAAAATATATTATGCATATCTGGTTAAAAATACGACCCATACAGGAGTATCAACATACAACTTAAGAAATATACGGACAAATGAAAGAAGATTTGGTCATTTAAAGCAGAGGCGATTCGCTCGTTAGGTCATTTACACACATACATAAATTATTATACTAACATACCTTGCACACTCCATACTCAAGACACTCACAATCGCGTTCTATTATCATTGTGTGCTGTAAGCGAAATTATTATTGAGAAATAAATAGCCTATTTTACTGTTTTTTTGCCATTTCTCGGGTAAATATTTATACTAAGTTCAAATTAGATTTTTACTGTAGTCAGGATCAAGTCACAGTCACATTTATAAGTGTGTTATGGGGCTACTAATTAACCTTACTGCTACCTAACATTTGAACGTGAAAAACCGACTGATGAGCATTGGACATGCTAGAAACGCGGGTCGACGTATTCGAGGTCGACATATAACGTGAGTGTTTTGCCGGGTAATAATAAAAGTTGAATTATATCCTTCGTTCATGTTACACTAACACGTTTCAAAATTATTTTTCTGTCTACAGATATTACTCTTCAGAAAGTATCAGAATATTCAGCGTACTGGGAACAAGCTCGCACACTGTACGGCCCCTTCGAATGTACTGCAACTATGAAGTCTGGCAATGCCGATGTATATTTGAACGAGATTCCCGGAGGGCAGTACACCAACCTGCAGTTCCAGGCATTCTCTCTTGGTCTAGGCGCACAGTTCGAAGACGTAAAGAAAGCTTACAGGTAAAAGATTAAAGAAAAAAAGATTAAATATTCCCAAGTACACCCGAATACAACTTCACTAGGGAATCGCAAAATTCGTTAAATTGTTTTTTGTTAAATATGTGGTACCACCGTAGTGCCAGAAATTCTGCTGCGAAGAAATAGTACACAAGCTACTGTGTTAGGTTGTAAAGGGCTCTGTAGCAAGCGAAATTACCGGGTGAAACAGGTTCAAATGTTTCGAGGTAATGAATACAGTTCCGTGTCACGCAAATCTCGTTCTAAGCTATGCCTGGCTCTGACTTGCTCATCTTGTCACCTGAACAATTTAATACCGACTTCCATTCTATTCAGTTATTGGAGTGTAACTCAAAAACGACTGGACCGAATTCGATGGTAATTTAAATGGAACACGGGAAGCACCAGCTTTCAAACAAAAAAATCAAAGAATTTGAGAATCGGTTCACTCAGTCTAAAGTCATGAGGTAACAACAACAAAAACAATACAGTCGAATTGAGTACCTCCTCCTTTTATTGGAAGGAGTTTTAGAGAATATAACGAAGTAGGTAAGTTAGTTGACGAATAAAAAACCAATTAACCAAATAATGCTATTTCCAGAGAAGCCAATCTCCTACTGGGGGACATTATCAAGGTGACCCCCTCGTCTAAAGTGGTGGGCGATCTGGCCCAATTCATGGTGCAAAACAAGCTAACGGCTGCGGAAATCGAAGCTCGAGCGGAGGAGCTCTCCTTCCCCAAGAGTGTGGTGGAATATCTGCAGGGAGCCATCGGCATTCCTTACGGAGGCTTCCCTGAACCACTCAGGTAAGTCATCATCATCTCAGCCGTAGTGGCTGAGATTATTATTATAACTGAAGAGGTAGACTCTTGTCGGTGCAGCTAATGCAATCTCCACCATCTCGATCTCTTTAAGGCGATCTCTTTTACGTCCTTGTACGGCACGACATTTACGTATTGTTTCATTTGGCTCATGTAGCTTATCCGTGGCCTACCCCTTCCTCGCTTTCCTTCTATTTTTTCTTCAATTAAATTCTTTATGAAGTTGTCGTAACAGGTGGCCAATTTTTCCTCTTCTCTTTTGTATGGTCTTGAGTAAGACTCTTTTTTTCAATCCTTTCAATTTCAATTTTCAATTTCTGTCCATTATCTTCTCCCTTCTTCTCCAACACCACATCTCGAATTCTTCCAATCTCTCTCTCTATATTTTTGTGTTCATGTCTCACACCCATACAGCGCAGAGAAAGGAATCAATTTGGAAAGCTACCTGGTCCAGCTCGCCCCGCGTGCTGGGTGTTTACGACTCACCGTACTGCTTTTTTTCCTTTCCACATCGACGTTGATTTTCTCGGAAGTTATCCGAGGATGGTTAGTAGTGCGCGAACACCGCGGCTGATGTTGCCTTTCCGTCCGTTTAGAACAATTATGAAGCTCTCGACTCGTCCGCGTGCCGGGCAGACGTCAACTGCTTTTCCAATTACCTCTCCAGTTAACCAAGAATTATGTAAGGTGAAATACAGAAAATGAGGGTAGTTTGGAGAAAGGTGTTGACAGGTTGCGTTCAGATAAAAAAGATATTTCTAAATTTTGTGTTCAAAGATTATGTATTGTGAATATTAGCAAATACGTAGAATGGCCACTGCTGAACCTTTCCCATAGATTTCGAAAAAGACCGGTTGGAAGCGGCCTGCTTCAGTGCTTCAGCTTCAACTGGCTAATCTTTTGGGCTATGTCGGTGACTTTGGTTCGTCTCGTCTACGGATATCCTCATTTCTGATTCGATCTCGTAGAGAAATATAAGTAGCAAAATTCTTGATTTATAGATATTGGTGATACGAGTAGATGAAGAACAAATTATCGGGTGCGGAAATCGAATTTCGAGTGGGGTGGCTTTTCTTCCTGAAGGTTATGGTGGGGTATCTTATGAAAGATTCAATGAATCACCATTATTTCTAGTAACAGATTTACATTTATTTATTTTCTTTCTTATATCATACTACCAGTAAATAGTAGTTTTTTGTTTTGATATGATTAAGCTCTGGAACAAGAACGAGGCCCTCTTATAAGCATAGTATGTAACTTTGCGTAAGTATAGCGTAATTGTATCGTTGACGATATACAGTACAAGATAACTCATAGTTTGTACTGTACTCGTAATTGTCAACGATACAATTTTGTTACACTTATGCCAGTTTCGACACAGGCCTACTGGTGTAAGCCGATAATCCTCAGCTCTTCCACTTATAACAGGCTATGCATTTTGTCACAAGTGACAAACTGCACTATCATCATATATACATATATATACGTCCATCACCCACCCTGTAACATTTAGTTGTTTCAAGTCTCATGTGCCTACAATTTGACCATCAAATCCTAACAGAGTAATGCGATTAATGCTTAGTGGTAGAAATAGATATGGTGGCACTACTTCCCCGGACGAACTCATTCACTAATAGTTCTACTGCTGATCTTTTAATTTTCGTAATTAACTTGTAACTTATCTAAATATTTGTGTCCAGGTCCAAAGTACTGAAAGATATGCAAAGGATCGAAGGGAGGCCGGGCGCGGAGCTGCCGCCTCTAGACTTTGACAAGCTCAAATCTGACATCAAGGAAACGTATCCAGACGTGAGTCCAATAAATATATTACATACTGTTACATTACCATACTATCTGAATGATGCTGAAATTAAATTGAAGCGAACTAGCTAGGCAGATTCAAATTCGAGAAAGAGGTCAGTCGTCGAATCCAAATCGGCTGGGCAACGTTCCGGAAATTTCGCGAAGTCTTCTCGTCTAAAATACCTCAGTGCCTCAAGACAAGAGTCTTCGACCAATGTGTGTTACCAGTGATGACTTATGGCACTGAAACGTGGTCTCTTACTATGGGCCTCATAGATAAGCTCAAAATCGCACAACGAGCTATGGAGAGGGCTATGCTCGGGGTTTCTCTACGTGATTGAATCAGAAATGAGGAGATCCGTAGAAGAACGAAAGTCACCGACATAGCCCAGAAGATTAGTCAGTTAAAATGGCAGTGGGCAAGGCACATAGCACGCAGAACAAATGACCGATGGGGACGGAAGGTTCTGGAATGGAGACCACGGACAGGCAAGCGCAGCGTAGGTCGTCCACCGCCACGGTGGACAGACGACCTGATATAGGTCGAAGGACGACGTTACCTTATTTAAAATTCCAATACCCCTTTTACAGCCCCAACATCAATAACCACCCACCCGATTTACTAATCTATTTGTTTAAAAAAAGCAGCGTTACACTAAAGCTAATTGTTTCTCGCAGGTAACAGACCTAGATGTGATGTCTGCAGCGATGTACCCGCAGGTCGCCAATGATTTCTTCCGCATCCGCGAAAAATACGGGCCCGTCAAGCATCTCGACACCAAGACCTTCCTCGTAGGACCTTCAGTAAGTATATGTGTACAATAAATACTAACCTCCAGTTTCTGCAGTGTTTGATCAGCTAACAGGCGGAATACTGACAGCTGATTGGTCACATATCGCGTCATAGAATACAATTGACCAATGAGCATTTAGTATTTAGTCGGTCATCTAAACAAGGCTTTGACAAACGTTCTAGAAATTGGGGGTAAGTGATTGATAATCTAGCGATTAGTCTCAGTAGCATTAAATATCTAACGTACATAAATACGAGGGATGTTTTAACCATTCACCTACCCTAATTAATTAACCACACACGCTGCAGTTCCTGGTCCAAAAGTAGGTTGATTTCTGCGATTGTATTATTGGCCAAATATGGCGAATCGCGAGTCAACAAGGGTTAAACAAAATATTTATGAATGAAACTGACATATCCGAAATAAAATTCCATCCGTAACCGTATCCGAAGTTTCTAATAATTTCGGATAGGGACGGTGCTTAAAGGAAACACGTCACGACAGGTTTTTATTTTTTTAATTAGTAGCTTTATTAATTATATGACTGACTGGTTGTAATAAAGCCATATCATATTCATTTGCATTTATCTTTTACCATTTCAAAATCAGTAACTGAAACTATCCGAAACAAACGAATAATCCGATATAATTTCATATCCGTTACCGTATCTTAAACAGATGTAATAATATTCACATATCAGTGTCCACATCGAGATCCGAAATTTCAAATCCATAACAGCCCTGATAAAAACTATTTAATTAAGCGATAAGCTAGCGATCCGTCTAGGCTTATAGATAATTTATTGATTCAGGCGTTACTTTGCGGAAATCCATTTTCAAAAACGATATTAAAAAATATTTAGTTTAGTAAATATTTAAGTACTCTCTGTCGGACGAGCGCTCGACGAGTCAACATCTCCTGAGGATGCCTCGTGTAGGGGCGAAACACGTGTCGAATCGTTTTTGGTTTATTTGGGTTTTCTTGTGTGTTTTTTATTTTGTATTCTACCTATTAGCAGTTTATGCATGCACACCTCCAAATAGGCCAAAATCATTGTTTTTTTCAGCGGAAGTGTCAAAAATATTTTTTAACAACATGACAGTTTTGACATTAAATTTTTGAGGTATTCGTAGTTGCTTTGGCAATTGTTATGATGATATCAATTTTGCTCGAAAATCGCATTAAAATCCACTATGAATATGGTGGTTCTGTTAAAGTTACATTTCGTAAAATTCGTTTTATTTTCGGACAACATAAGCGTCCTTCTGAGACCGCTATTTTGGCCTATTATTGATGACGTGGATATCATTGACATGTGGTTTCAACAGGACGGTGCCACATGTCACACAGCCAATGAAACGATCAATTTATTGCAAACAAAATTTCCCGTCCGTATAATTTCACGAAATTCAGCTGTTAAGTGGCCAGCCAGATCTTGTGATTTAACACCACTGGATTTTTTTTGTGGGGCTTTGTTCAGGACAGAGTCTACACCGACCCAATCGAATCGAAACGAAATAGACCCACCATTTTGTCTAAAAGTGATTAAAAAATTTGATGAAAGAATCGACATCAGTCAGCGTGGTCCTTTACAATACACGCTACGAATTATGAATCCGTTCTAAGCCCCATTATTTCCCCTCTCCCCCTCTTCCTCACTATAGACATTTTTCCTACAACTTAAGGGAAGGAATCGCCAAAATATACAATATCAGGAAAGTTATTTACTTACGATTGACAGTGTCGTGACAGTTCGCGTCACAAACCTTACTAACCGGCCGGTACCAATAATCTACCGTCAGTTTACCTAGGGTACGTTCTGGTAAGCGCCGTCAACGCTCACAACCGTCGCGCCCCAGTTTAGCGTTCTGCTATCTATCAATGCTTGCAATGTTCAATCAAAACGGAACGGTTACGCGGTCGCGAAATGCGCCCCAAGTTTTCTGTCAAAAATCGAAAGAATCCCTAGATACTTATTTGATGCTTTGACAGTGACAGCTCGCAACGACCGCGAAAACCGCTACCTTCGATCCGCGAGCTTTGTGGTCCCGACGTAAGCCTTTCAGAAGAAAGATGACGTACGAACTCGCTCACGATGATCGTGGGCTGCTCATAAGAGAATGGGTTTGCGAACGCCGCGAGCGATTTCGGCGCTAACCGGAACGTAGCCTTAGAGATAGATATTTGAAACTATTTGTATGGACGCTATGTCGAATTTCTATCCGTAGTAAGGAAAACTGGATAGATAGATTATTGGCACCGGACGTTAGGGTTTTAGACATTTTTTTATTGTTCTATTCCACAACTGTACTTTTTAACCATAATAATATTTACATAAATAACCCTCCACTATATTACAGGTCGGCGAAACATTAGAAGTAAAGATCGAGCGCGGGAAAACGCTCAACATCAAAACGCTGGCCGTTTCTGAAGAAATGACGGCGGCGGGCGAGAGGGAGGTGTTCTTCGAACTCAACGGTCAACTCAGATCTGTGTTTATTCGAGACGAAAATGCTAGCAAGGTATGTTTTATTTCTGTCTTCTTTTTGTGTTTTTTGTCTGATATATAGTGATACTAAATCAGATCAGATACACAAACGTTACGTTTTGATGTCGTAGTTTCATAGGTCTTGAACAAGATTTATTGAAATTATCTATGTATATATAAAAATGAACCCCTATTTCACCTGGTCACGCTATAACTTGAGAACGGTTGGAACAATCTCGCTAATTATTTTATGTTGTGTTAATTATTGTCAGAAGGTTCTTACTTCTTATGAAAGAAAAGCCAAGAAAAGACGGGAGGTTATGGGCTGAGTCTACTACGCGAACGAAGTCGCGGGCAGTCGCTAGTTTAATAATAATATCAATAGTTTAATTTAAACAACTTTAAAGGAATTAAATCGCGTTTGATTTTATATTATTTTATCACGACGTTTTTTTAAAGAAAGAAAATAAAGTTTATTTGTGACTACAAAATTAACCCAAAAAATAAATATATATAACAAGAAACAAGAATATAGCCCCAACTCAGCATGATGCCGGCGGCTAACTAGCGCTGGTCTTCCGTTGGACCCGTTTGGTATTGTCACGATACCGGCACATACACAGCACAACACTACAGAACAAAGTTAACTTAATGCTATCTACTATTACTATTACTATAATCTATAATTGACGACGTTTTGAACACTTTCTTGTCTACCCGTGACCATGTTCAATGAAAGTTGTTCAAAACGTCGGGATAAAATAATATAAAATCAAACGCGATTGAATTCCTTTAAAGTTGTTTAAATTATTGTATTAAATCGTGTATGTGTGTTTTATATTATATAAAACATATATACATACACGATTTAATCCGTTTAAAGTTGTTTGATTTCAATGTATAAGAAGCGCGAAAGCCTAAAACATTTTTGTTAGATTAGAAGATATAGGAATATTTATAATTAGGGATCCGCGAGCACAATTCAAAGTCACAAAAGCAGGCAGCTGACTGATTTATTATTATTCGCTGTGTCTACCTACATACATTTATATTAAGGAGGTGCAGTTTACCCGCAATACCTATATAATACACTATAATTATAATATGCATAATTCTTCAAACTAGACACGATATCCATACATTGCAATAATACACTTTTAATATAACAGAGACAGTTCAAGAGATTACATAATTAAAACAACAAAATACATCGGTAAATATGTTTTATTGCTGGCGGATCAACCTCCTTCCGAGTATCTCTTTTTAGGGAGACAGATGAAGTTGAACATGGAATAAAAACATACAAATAACACACTAGTGCGCCTTTTTTGTAATATCGCATGGTCTCTTATAACGGGGGCGATAGCTTACTTTTACAGTTTCCACACATACCTGCTAAGGACACTTTCAAGCATAATTTCAGCATATAACTAGCTGCAGAACGTGGTTACACCTGCATAGTGATGGATGATGATGAAAACTAGCCTGGTCCTTAATCCAGTTAATTTTCGTCTAAATTGGTCCAGTCGTTTGAGGGTGAACAAGTATAACACGTTCGTAAACTTTCGCCTTTATAATATTACTAGCTGCTCTCTGCGGTTTCACCCGCGCGGTGATGGATGATGATTATGATGATCAATCTTATATAGCCTATGTTACTAAGGGTTAATGTAGCTTTCCAATGGTGAAAGAATTTTTGAAATCGGTCCTGTACTTTTTGAGCCCATTCGTTACAAACATACTTACATACAAATATTTCCTCTTTATAATATTAGTATAGGTTGTGATAGTGTGATGTACTATATTGTGAAGGTTCTGAAGTGTGAATATAAATGTGTGATATATGCATACAGGAAATGAAGATCCATCCCAAGGCTGTGAAGGGCAACAAGGATCAAGTCGGTGCTCCTATGCCTGGCACTGTTTTAAGTATGTACTGCTTTTTATGTGTTTATGGTACGGCTTCTCCGGTTGATTATACGAGGATACTGTTTCGGTCACAATCTTGAGGCAGGTTTTCCTACAAATACGTCCTAGGCCTATTCAAACCTGGGCGTTATTCGCTACCGCGAGCGATAGAGAAATCCGAAAAGGTATGCGTTAATTTCACTGTTCACACCAAAGCGTATCCGTTGGCAACGGTTAGCGGGGCGGCGGAACTAGTTTCGCCAAACAAGAGAAAATACCGCCTCACTAGGCGGTACAAGTTTCGCTGCAGTTATGGAACTTCATACTATTTACCCATCGAGGTCCGCGTGGTACTTTTCGCTACCCACAGCGGTAGCGAATAACGCTCAGGTCTGAATAGGTCTTTATGCAGAACCGTTGCGTGCCTTATGGATTTAATTCGCTGTTGGGATGATTTCAGCTATCACCTTTTCAGAGGCATGATTTAGGTGATTTAGAACAGATTTATTTTTAATGTTGCTAAAAGCTGTTAACTATAGTAGATCCAACCGTTTATCCTCTTTTTGACAGCACCAATAGAACGTAACATGACGATGTTACGCAAAAGTTAACTTATAAATGCGAGGTTTTAAAAATATGACAACTGCTTAAATTTGCTCCTTGATCCCGTATAATAATCATCTTTCACAAAATGAGTCCATAAGTGCAGTAGTTTTTTTATAAATTCCATAAAATAACAAACGTTTTTAAAAAATTACGTTCTATGGCTATCAACATAGTGATGTTACGAAGTTACGATTGAGATATCGATATTGTTTATGAACTATTTTTACACGGGTGTTTTCCGTTCTCGGCACATAATATCGGATTTATTTTTATGTAAAACCGTTATATTGATGCGCCTCAGGAAAACATACAGCATTATTTGAAGACGTGTTTATCTCCTGGTGTATATCCAAAAAAGAACAAGGTTATGATGACTATGATGATTACAAGTACAAGTCATACTTGACGAAGCTGTTACCGGTTAAATCTGGGATGGCCAGCGAGCAACACGGAAGGGAGTAGGCATACACAGCGTTTCCCCTCTGTCAAAGTACAAGTCCGCATGGACCATGGAGTTTGATAATATACTGTGGGGTGAGGGCGGGGCTAGATTTGTGAATGGTGCTTTATTTTTTATGTGTTAGTGATTTGGTTGTGTGAGTATGATCGGCAATGGATCGGTACAGGTATGTTTTGTATGTAATAGTGCGGCTTTGCGCTAGTGTGCAACTTCCCCTCCCGCAAGAAATGACAGAAAGATTTGAACAATATTTTTTAGCTAAGGCTACTCCCTTCCGTGTTGCTCGCTGGGGATGGCAGACATTAAAGTCTGCCGTTTGGTACCAGAAAATAGTAAAGTTTGAGCAACCCCAATTCCAATTTAAGCAAACGAAATCTAATCTTTTATTTTTATTTATTTATTAATCAAAATCAGATTCATCGTTGCTGTCACTCGAGCTATTGCCGACATTTATAATTAATTGTTGACTCATATAATCTATCGCCACGTGTTTATCCCAATCTGCCATTATAGTTTCTTGTGTTTTTTGAATTACATTTTGCCAGCTTTCCGCAGTTACTTTCACACATGCATTTTTTAATAAATTTACCATTTTGTTTGCCGTGAATGGGGGTTTTGTGTTATTTCTAGCAGCGTGTCCTTTAACTTGAGCCCATATTAATTCAATGGCATTGTATTGACAATGATAGGGTGGAAGTCTAAGAACCCAATGACCATGTTCTGCAGCTATTTCGTCGATCACATATCGTTTTGGGAAGTGTTTTTTTGTTCGTAATATATTTAGTAATTGTACTTTTAGTAAGGAGTTATCAACATTTTCACCATGTCGTTGAAGCCAGTCAATGATTACTTGTTTTTTGTCGGCCTGGGTCGGCATTTTATCAATTTGGCGTGAGTGATAGGATGCGTTATCCATAATAATAACTGACGGTTCTTCCAATGATTGTACCATTTCCTTAAACCAACTTTCGTAAACCTCAGAATTCATTTCTTCGTGGTACTCAACTGTTTTTTTGGATTTAAAGGCCAACAAAGCATCTGGCATGAATCCTTTCACAGACCCTGCATGGCAAATGATTAGACGTTCTCCTTTTCCCATCGGTACTGAGGTAGTGGAAGCAGCGGTGTCATCAGTCCAGCTCTTAGACACTGTGTGGTTCGCATTCAGCCAAGTTTCGTCAGTGAAAACAACATTTGACCAATCTGTAATTTTTTTGGCTTCGCTCAAAAATTCGCAACGAGCAAAAGCTACGTCGCGACGCTCCATCAATATTTTGCGTTTGTCCGATTTTTTATAAGTAAATCCAATTTCATTCAAGACCTTTACCAATGACGATTTTTGACCTCGGAACAAATCACATTCACGCAAAGAAGCAACAAGTTTTTTAAGTGTTGGAACTTCTTTACGTAAGTAATAGTTATATATATGACGGCGTATAGCGTCTGCGTCAAAGTTGTCAACCGAAGTCACACGACGTGGTTGGCGTTTTTTCTTCGGCGTACGAAGCTTATTCTCCTGCATGCCGCTTGTTCCGTAGGCTTCGGTAGTAATTTTTGTAATCGTAGATGCACTAATACCTAACGCGGCCGCAACGCGCTCTCTCACTTGCGACAATGGTAAAAGCGGGCCGCCATTTTGATACTCTGCTTCAAAGTAATTACGAAGCTTGATCACCATTTCTCTCGTCTGTCCTTTCAGCACTGATCCTTTCGGCATTTTATAGTTCCAATATAAAACTCAGCAAATAATTACTAGCACGGGCGTCTTGTTGCGAGTGACAGTGACAAATACAAAACGGCGGTGGACCATTGAGTTTTACTACCTTGATAAAATACTACTGCTTACCCATAGACAAAAAAATTGGCAGTCATAGGAATTGCCGATAGAAGTGAAAACTTATAACTCAGAATTTGATAGCTTACCTTGGAAACTACACGGGTGTAACCGGACGGCGTGGCCTCGCCATCTGGGCATGGCCATCTAGAAATGCGTCAGCATTTCCCATTGGCTGATGCGTTTCTAGATGGCCATGCCATGACGGCCTGTCCACGCCCTTTCAACATTCCCCATTGGCTGACGTATTTCTAGATGGCCAATAGCCATGGTCATGGCGCCATTCCTAGGACTATTCTCTTTCCGCACAGACTCGATAGAAAAATGAATCGAAATCGTGTCCACTATAATCACTTGGTCACAACACTTTAACTGACAAATTAGATCTGTCAAAAAGAGGATAAACGGTTGGATCTACTATAACTGTGGTTATTTTTCCATACACAAGTAACGCTACTTTTTGAAATGATAACGTCTTTTTAATCGATGAACGCCGGCTGCGCGCACGAAAACGTATGATTGTCAGGTTCCGCCTGAGCCGAGCGTGCAAGCGAGAGCGCGGAACCATCCATCCGGATACCTTCGGCCTAAGCGTTCGGCTTGTCTTATGACGTTATCACGTAAAATTATCGTCTGTAAACCGACTTTACGAACAACCATTTTTTCCCCTAATGACTGCTTCTTTCAGGATACTGTTGTTACTCTCCCGTACCCTCTTTACAAGTGACGCTATTTTTTTACACTTACATACGTCAGTATGACTTTCATACCGTCGAAAGTCATACTGACATATGAGTCTGTGCGCACGTTCTGGAAGCACTTCACAAACGGGAAAGTCATCATCCTGAAAATATGATTAAACTGGATGAGTAAGGTTTTTTTGAACAGCGCCAGGTCTATTATGTATCTCAGTTGCTAACAAATGTTGATTGTAATTTCGAAAAATGGCGGGTCTATGTCACTTTTGACAACTCCAGTAAGCAAAATGTTAGTAAGTAGATGACTAGAGCTGACAAAAGTGATATAAAGCCGCCATTTTTTTCGATACCAATCAACATTTGTTAGCAACTGAAATACAAAATAGCCCTACTGATGTTTGTGAACCACTTTACGGATATCGATACTAATCCAATTCAATCTATAAAAACTGTAATTCTTTTCCACAGGCGTTAAAGTGAAGGAAGGCGAGAAAGTTGAGAAAGGCCAACCGCTGGCAATCCTATCCGCTATGAAAATGGAGATGATAGTCCAAGCGCCTCGCGCCGGCACCATACAGTCTGTAGCCATCACTAATGGACAGAAATTGGAGGGAGATGATCTGATTTGCACCATCGAGTAAATGCAATGAATATGTTATAATAAAGGTAAAATAAAAATAAACTATGTCATATTCAATAAGTTAAATAACCACGAGCGGTGTTTCGTTAATACACCACTCGGAATCATACATAACGGACTAGCGCAAAAGAGATTGAGAAATAAGAACTTATTGTAATACTTGTATTTGAATTAATTTTTACTAAAGCATGCTTTAGTAAAAATAAATTAAAACATTTTTTTCTTTACACAGATGCTTTCTGTGCAAAAGAGAAGGGTCTTAGGAATTGATTTGCGCGTGTGCGAATTTACTGTTTTAATGCAAGCAAATAAAAAATAAGTTAAAACTAATTAAAATTGCTGCTAATTTACTGTTTTATAGTGTTTTCGAGTCGAAATTCACTTTGACAGTTGCGTGGCGGACAAATAATAGCAGGATTGGGTTGCCATATATTTTCTTTTTAATGTTAGTTCATCGTAACGCCATGACGGTTCTCTTTTACACAGACTAATAATATCTACAGATAAATGATAGAGAAGCTTCCAAGAAGCTTATACACAACACTGGAGATTGCAACAAGAACATTAGCTTGAAGCAAAAAAATATGACCTTCAATGACGTCAGTTATGTTTTTTGTCTCTTTCTATGGGGTGACCACGCTGGTTTGTAAATTCAGGATTTTGCGAAATAAAAAAACGTAAAACACATGGTCTAAAATTACAACATTTATTTTTAATAGTATTTATAATACAATTACTGGTCATCTACATGTACTGGTCAACTTACTTGAATTATCATCGTACATACAATTTTGAATGGTAGGGAAAAAAGGTTTTACATAACGACCGACAACTTTTGATCTCATAGAATACGATTTATTAAAAATGAGTGCCACATACATTAACAAAATATTTTGGTTACTCAAGCTTCAAAGTATAAACTTCTCTTAAAATGCCAACATCACAATAAAGGGGAGAGATTTATCGCTAGTGTTGATGTGTTGGTAACGATATTACAGTTATCAGAAATTTGTATGTCTTTGAGGAGCTGTACAGTTAAAACAAATACTTTTACTTTATCACGGTAATTTACATAGGTGTCATGATCAGGTGCTAAATAATACACTCAATAATTAATGTCCACATTATTATATTAATGTAATCTAATATAATTTATGTCTCACTTAACTTTAAATAAACCAACAAGAACAAAGTATACAATGTTATATATCTACAATCTTTATTTTTATACAGTATTTACAATATAATTACTGGTAGAGTCATCTATACACACTCTACTACACTACTACTTCTTACTTAAATAACTATTACTACATACTTACATGACTATTGCTTACATAATTATCATCGTCTTACATACAATTTTGAATAGTCGTTTTAATTTAAATGATGATTGAAAACTTCATTAAATCTAAAAAAATAAACGATATTTTGAAGAACAGACGAAACTAAACAAATGGATATGTAAAAATTGATCCTATTTGGCTACAAAGCAAGCTTAAATATGTGTAAATAAGATAGTTTTGTGTAATTTTTGTCTTTTTGTTCGAATTTCTCCTAGAAGTTTTTGACTGTAATTTTTTAAAAACGACGATATGCGTATTTGCAAATATTTATTGGCTATAAATTTGAGGAGCTCAGTTTCATGCAAATCTGAGCAAATAAGTGATTCAGTAATTGGATGACTTGGAACAAATAAACTTTGTAAAGTAGGCTGAAATTTTTGCAACGCTGCTATAACCAGTTTTTCTCTGATATTTTTGACTTGAAGTTGACCCATCGAAACAGCGCGTTTAAAAAGTTGATCTGAGTAGCTCACAATTTGGTAAACAGCATCTGATGCGAAACACAACTTTCCTCTATTTACAAAAGATGTTAATGCTGTATATCGGTTGACATCCAAGCTTTTTGCGTTCAGGTTATAATCATGCTCATTTGAGATGGGCTTGGTAGTCAAAACATCTTTACAATACGGACATGAATTTTTCCGTAAAATTGTATTTACAATATATCCTGAAATATAATACAGAACATTTTGTTGGTAAATACTTTGTTGAGGGCTTTCTAAATGTCTTATCATGTTATTAACGAAATCTGCCTCTTCGTTTTCATTAGTGTTTTGTGTGGGTTCACTCAAAGATCTAGTGCTTTTTCTAAAATCAATTACATGGTTGGTATGAAACGTATCATCGACACAATTAGCGTTGACGCTGGGTTGCACAGAATTGCGAAATAACAATTTTCTTAAAATGTATCGAAACTCGAGAGGACTTGGATTATCTTGAGTTCTACCCCTTGAGCGAACAAGTGAAAAAAATATTTCCAAGTTGTCCTGCGAACATTTGAAGGTTAGAAAATATTTCAACGGATTTTCCGGTAATAAAGTTAATACCTCAAATAACGCTTTGAGTGAACTTATGTTCATTAGGAAACCTAACACAAAAGTTTTTTTAACATGTTGCAAAATTGGTGTAGCACCAATCTTGATATTTTTCATATAATCTTCACAGTGGAGAAAAAAGCTTTGCCACGCGTCTTTATTATATTGAGAAAGAGGAGATTTAAAATGTTTAGCAAAGGGAGAACGACTATTCATGTTATCAAATAGCCTATCTAATGTTCTAATAAATTTTGTGGTAGCTTCACTACCTACGAAATTGAGATTGCCACTATTACGTAAAAAATCAATAGCGTCAGCAACGGAAGAGCTGAGTGTCTGCGCTGCAAGGCGCACATTCATTTTTTTATTTTGATACTCTACATGGCCACCTGTAATTTTGTTGCACAATTTCAACCCTTCTGTCTCTTGAACTTCGTGAAGTTCTTTAATAAATTGAAATGAGACATGTCCATCCATTGTTGTTAAAGTATACTCAGAAAAGGCATTTCTTGCTAGCTTTAACATATGCGCAGCATCTAACAAGCAATATACATTAGTTGACCCATTTGGGTGGAGGAAATATGGTTTAAAATCGTTTTGAGATAAACTGCAGCCTAAAGTTTCTAGCGCTTTTATATTACATTTAGCACCATCGCATGTTATAGAACGCACTGTAATGCCAATCTCTTGTAAGTGTATCAGTATGGAGAGCGTTATTTGGCCAAGCAGTTCACCAGTAAGACTGTTAGGAGTGAAAAAATATCCGATTGGACATTTAAAATAGTTTGAGTACGAAACAATTTGATAGACCAGTGCTTCAGAAGCCAGTTGCTCTGGTTCACTCACAGGAATATTTCCCAAATCCACGTATCCAAAAACCTTTCCTAATTTCGGTGCATAAGCTAGGTCTTTTTTTAACGACATTGAGTCAAAAATGAGCGCCACATTCTTTAAAAATTGTTTTTTTGGTAACTCAAGCTTTAAATAATCTAAAACTTCTGCTAAAATGCCAACATCACAATTAAAAGAAGAAATGCTACGCCAAAGTGTTGAAGTGTGCGGTAAGGATATTATAGTTCTGAGAAATTCGTATGCTTTTGGGGAGTAAAAGTGAACAGTTAAAGCAAACGCTTTTACTTCATCGCTGTATTTGACTACTTTAGATTTAGGGTTGTGGCTAAACACTTTGCAGATATTAGCATAGTTTCCTTGTAAAATATTCTCAATTTCTGAATGGCTAGTATAATTTCTTACTATTGAAATTAAAGATTCCATATCATTTATTTTTTGCTGTTGCCGGGTGACCTTTTGCTGCAATGCTCTTTTGCTCTTTTCCAAAGATATCTCGCGAGGAGTCTTCATTTTCACTTGTACATTGAAATCTTTGAGACATGGTCTTTTTGCTGGCGGTTCGTCTTGAGTGTCAATATCCACCTATGGAAATGAAAGACGACAATATAATTACACTTATCTATATCTATACTAATACAGTCAGTTTGTTTGTTCTTTTTTCATGTCACAATGGAGTAATAAGAAGTGAACTAAGATCACTATCATAGTTTTTATCTATTTAGATTGTCATTAAAAAAATACTAAAATAGATAATAATATTTAACTAAAACAACTAATGTAGAAATTTTAAACTATCGCGGTTATTATAACAATTATTTTGAAAATTATAATAAAGGTATGCGGTAATGAACCCGAATAATTTTCAAAATACTTATGTTTTGCAGTAAAGAATCTTTATTTTAAAGAAATATGACTAATAATAATAATTCAGGAATCGAACCAGAAAAATACTTTATTTTATAAATTAATGCCGTTTTATTTGTCACTACACCCTGAATATTGTCAGTTTAATAATTTAACATAGTACATTTATAATATGTTATTCTTACAGTAGTACTATCTTTTAAAGATCCGGGTTGTGCTTGAGGAGTTTGTTGGGGTGTGACAATCTTTGGTTTCACCAGTGCCCCAAACAACTGCAAGCAAAATAAATAAATAAATGAATTAAATTAAACATAAATAAATAATTTAGGTATTATGATTTTGAGTCGCTAAGCCAACCGTTAGTTATTATAAGTTGATAAGTATAATAAAAAAAAAGTGTTTGACCTCTAAATAATTAACACTTTAAGCGGATTCATAACACCTTTAGCGGCATGGCAAAATATCTTATAATTTAATTGGAGACTAGTTCCCTCTTTCGGTTGATGAGCCAGCAAAGTAAGTAAAAAAATTAGGTAATTATATCCCCACAAGACAAATCTATCATTACTCGACTCTGTCTCGAACATCTCCAAGATTGGTTACACAACTTGTCAATAGAAAGTAGATATTAAATGCTTAAACTAATAACTTACGATATTTTCTTTACATTCTTCTGGAGCTATTTCTTTTTGAGTTGTAATCATGTCAACGGACAATGGAGAGCTAATATTTTCTTTAGCTGTACTCGTAGAAAGGTCCATGCAATCGCTGCATGCCTAAAACACATTTTGAGAATATATAGTTACTTTGTAAATACTTTTGTAATTTTAGTATAATATATTCAGTGAAAAATAATTAATTATACAGTTTTAAACACTCATACTTATCACTCATTATAGAATTAATCACACACAACACGGGTTGAGTATGTGATGAAACACTATTGTGAAAGACAATATTTGGGTAGTATAACTTCAACAATACTGCTCACAGCATCGATGACATCTTGCTATTACTTCAGTTCAACCCCAACCACGGCACATAATACTGTGTAGGAAACGTTGGTAAACTAAAGTAAGTAGCTTATACTTACTTTAAGCTTTCATCGCATACACAACCCTATAGTGGTTAATTATGTAATTAATTACCTTATCCACAGTTGAGGCGCAGTAACAAGAATGTGATAAATAAACAGGTATAGCATTTTTCAAAAGGTGTCCTTTATCTGGGTCGTAATCCTCTGGCTTAAAATGCAAACTGCATATCTTGGCATGTTCATAAATTTTACCCTTGATAGGCACTATCGACAGCCATTTATTTCTTTTTACTTCATTTTGTGGTAAGCTGAAACAACAAAAATATATTGGATACTTTAAAAAAGTATAAATGTAAAAGAAATAAGTCAAAACCACATGTGCTGTTTCATTACCAGAATAAAATCTTTAAAAAGGTGTTCTATATCATCATAATAATGTGTTATTCGCCCTTCGCTATCCGTATAATCTCGTCATAATGGTCACCTTACTTGTTAAGTTTGTTTATTGAATAATTATGAAAGTATTAAGAAAAGAACATATTTAACATGACTGCATATTAAAATGATGATAAGTTTAACGATTTTTGTCATTAAATTATGATTCTAAACGGGTAAATGCATGAGTATTGAGGAATATTGTAAATAACGTCAATATACACTTACCTGTGAAATTTTATGCCAGAATTTGGTTTCCAAACACTTCTGCAATTTTGCACAATACAATACATTCTTTATATTTGGGAACTATTTAGTAATTACTCAACAATGCTAGTTTAATAATTCGAAGCGACGCATTTCTTTGACACATCAGCCATATTGACAAACTGAGTGCTGCCATCATTTTATTATGGAAACTACCCATAATCAGGGAGTGTGACTTTTAAAGAGTGGCTCAGACACTTAATTTATTTATCATAAAATATAATCATTGTCTCATACAACGATGTATATTACGGCTGTTTTTAACTAGAAGGAAATTTTTCAAACACCACACTTGGCTGCTATTCACTAATAGGTTGTGTTGTAGGCCAGCTTTGCCCGAATATGTAGAATATTCACATGAATAAATCGACATTTATACTTCGTTATCAAAATAAGAAATATCGATTGCACGAGACAGAGATGAATATGTTGTGATAAACACATTCATCCATTCACAAGCCGACATGTTGGACAGCAAATCAAGGTCATAGAGGACAGTGCTATAATAGTAAAAGAGGTAAGTTTTTTTCATAGCACCTATAGCGCTGTCCTGTGTGACCTTGATTAAATTTGCAGTCCACCATGCCAGCTAATGAATGGAACCCTTTAAGCTAATTATTAGTTTTAACCTCCCCGACCCGAAGAGGGGTGTTATAAGTTTGACGCCATTGTTTGTCTGTGGCATCATAACTTTCGAACAGAGCAACCGATATGAGTGCGGTTTTATTTAAATAGAAAGCCTGATGTGTGGAGGTGGTCCTTAGCTACACGATCATGCTCTACTCCCTTACGGGGACTCGGTGGTTTTTCACATTTTTTATTTAATTTATCTTTATGCATGTGTACCTAATTAAAAATAAATGTTAAAAATGCTTCCTTTTTTAATTTGGTTGTAAAACGCCTTTGAATATTATTGTTGGTAGTTTATCAAATTATTAGCAAACTCTTGTACAAAAACTATTTTTTTTTTCAGAGAATACATAGTAGCCTTGGGTAAGATTCGTATTAACAATGGCAATACTAAGTGAGGTATGAGAGAGATAGAAAACATAAGTAAAGGTGAATGAACTTGTCTTCAGTCATCAGTTTTAGACGATATCTCCAGTGTTGTGTATAAGCTTCTTGGAAGCTTCACGAAGTTTTACTTTTTTTTTCCATAACATCAGGCACGATGGTTAGTTTGAGTTCTGGCATACATATTGTATTTTCTACCTTATTTGAAGAGTTGGCCTATAACACATAGTTTTTTTTAACCTAAGATATTTGGTATTTATTGCAGCTTGTCCGTATGTATGGTGACTATGTATTGATTGTGATAAAATAATAAAACTGTTTCGAATTTGTAAGCAACATACTTTTCAAAATACATGATTGTTATATTGAATTAGTTATAAATTATTTCGTTTCTTGTTATCAATATGAATTAGTGGGAGATTATGATGTGGATTTATTTTAAAAGGTTACTCAAAATGTGGCAATAACTTAATTTATAATAGAATTTTAAATATCTGCCCATAACCATTGTTAATAAAATGAAATTCAAAGACTTGAAACTGTTTGGAGATTGTAAAATATAAACTTATTTTATGTGGATTTCTTTTAAAAGGTTACTCACAAAATGTGGCAATAACTTATTTTTTATTATAATTTTAAATAACTGCCCATTACCATTGTTATCATAATGAAATTCATAAACTTGAAACTGTTTGGAGATTGTAAAATATAAACTTATTTATATTTAATGTTTTAAAAGACATGTTGTTATTTATTTGTTTAGAAACCCAGACAGTGAACATTTATTATAATATTTTTATTATATAGAATAAATTAATATAATACAGTTTAATGTATTGTATCTTACAAACATATGTGATATATCAACACTATGAAATAGTGTCAATTTGGAGTGACTTAAAATATTTACATCACAGTACAAAAGGATATATCAATTATATAATGTAACTAAGTGAAACTTGATGTAAATGAGAATAGATTCCTAAAGGATTTGGTCATTGATCTACTTCTGCAGAACATTTAGTATCAAAACTTTCCTGTATAAAACATAAACTACTTTGCGACTGGTATTGACAAAGACACTCACCTCCAGTTTCAACTTTTGGTCAGCTAACAGATGGAATGCTGACCGCTCATTGGTCACATATCGCGTCATAGAAATACCATTGACCAATGAACGTTTAGTATTTAGTTATTAAACTAGTCAAGGCTTTTGACAAACATTCTAGAAACTGGGGGTAAGTGTTAGTCAAACGTTATGACTAGAGTTTCTTAATTGTGTACCAATAACTCGAGAAATGCGATAGAGTCAAATAAATTACAAAAATCTCAACAAATTTTGCAGATATTTAAAACACTGGGAGCTGGCAATATAATTGTAGTTTTCCTACAAGACATCACAGTGGAGTAGTGAATGCAGTATTTGGACTGTTTGTAATAACTGAAATCTTCACTTTGCATTCCTACAGATAGGGATGGGGGAAAACAGGGTTATTTGCCGAAATTCTTTGTTTAGGCATAGTACATACATTGGGGATTTTTGAAAACCCCTATCATGAAAGTGAAAGTTGAAAATTAACCTATATAAGTACTTATAATGACATTATTTTTTTACACCGGTAGACATAATCAGTGAGGATTTCGTTATTATAAAATTATTCAACCATACAAAAATTTCATGGTCCCAAGAAATATGGTTTTGATAAAAGATATTCTTCTTCGAAACAGAGTTTTAGAAAGATTTTTGTATCAATGCTTTTGGCTTAATGAGGTTAGGTTAGGTCTTTCACAAAATTGAGAATTATTTGTGACTTATCTTTGCGAGTCTATTTATTGTTTGTTCGTGTAATTCAGGTGCTCATTTTTGTTATGTTTATTATTGTTTTCGTAATTTTTTATTTAATAAAATGATGATTATGATATATCGTGTCTCATTTAAAGACTTGCAAATAATGCGATTAAATTATTAACAAAAAACACTCAAGATTTATAAACTATATTTCTTATTATACATCAAATTATACAAAATTCATCCCAATTATAACACTGATTCATATACATAATGATAAATAACATTAAGTTTAGTGTAGATCAATCTGTTGACATGGTTAACATGTTTACAAGAAAAACGTATTTACATTTTACTAAAGTCTTTATTACACTTAAACCTACATCAAAAACTTAACTCAATTGCGATCTATAGCAATTTTCATTTCAGTTCACACTAAGAAAACTCGTAAAGTAGCAATTAAAGCAAAACACAGTATTCCGCAGGGTCATTATGTATCACAGTTCCAATCAAATTATTGAAATCTTAAAAAATGACGGCTCTGCAGTTTGACAACTCCAGTAAGCAAAAATGTTAGCAAGTTGTTGACTAGAGCTGACAAAAGTGACATAATGTCGCCATTTTTTTAGATTTCAATTTGATTGCAACTGAGATACGTAATAGCCCTGCGGGTCAACGTTACTCTGGGTATTAGACCATTTGGCATAGATTAGCCACAACTAGGAAAAAATCCTTTACCATATTACAATACCTTAAGTCATCCCAAGGGCAATTAGTAATTCATAGGCGATGAGATACGCCCCGATAAGAGATTTATGAGTACAAATCTTCAACTCCTTTCGTCTTAGAGCAACGCGGGCCACCGGCCGGCGGCGGGAGGGAGCTCGTAAATGTGAGACTTGTTTGTGTGAAATATGTTTTAGTTTCATGGCAATGATGATGCACTAGTGTTTTCGTGCTGGGGTATCTATGTAATGACAAAATGCTGCGACCCACGCAAAACTATTAATTTATTTCATATAGAAACCCATCGCAAGGTTTAGGAATCAAGATCAACATCTAATGGGCGATTTTTTTTAAATTTACAAGTACTTAGATTTAACATTCATATATAATTTTCATGGTTATTGAGTTGAGGCCATAAAATTCTTAACCATACACGTTGCAGGTCCTGGAAAAGTAGGTTGATTTCTTCGAAATCTATTGTAATATTGGCCAAAATGGCGAATCGCGAGTCAACGGGTTAATGCAAGTTGTATTAATAAATTAGATCTATTAAGTTGATGTCTAAAAAAATGGCTGCTTTATATCATTTTTCTCCGCTCCAATCAGCAACTTATGTCTGCTTACTGCAGTAGGTCAACACTGAACACTGACATAAAGCCGCCATTTTTCAAGATTTCAACATTTGATTGCAAGACTGACTGATATACATTATTGCCTACTGGAGACTATTAATTTAAAAAAAATCTGATTTACAGATCATGATTATTCTGTTGTTTTTTTTTAAATTCTTATTTAAACGTTTACATTTTATAAGTCAGTCACGTATGTAGGAAAGGGAGGGGATGTGGCGCGAGGCACTTTTATATAGTTCTTTTATTTTCTTTCTTCTACTGAATTGCATGTCGCAGTTTTTCGATTTAGCGTTTGGAATTATGTCTTGTAATCATATGTAGAATGATATCCAATTTTTGCTATAGTTCACGTTGACACTTTTGTTTTGCACGTACTGACAGCACAACTTTTGCATTTTATGCTAATTAAACGATGTTGGCACCGCCGTGGACTAAGTGCGACTGGCGCGGCAATATTTACGATTTTAACCAACAAGTTCTTCGGAACTTGTTGCTGCGACATGCGTTACGCCTCAACACATCACCTCCCTTCCTAGATCCGTGAAGGCAGTTGAAGTTCACAACACATAGTATGGAGTAAATAAAATCTAAACAAGAGTACTTGCCATCGGCTACCTGGATGTTCAGTCTGAATAGTAATACTTTAATATTTATTGCTGTATTACTGGCATTGTGGAAGGCTAAGGTATTATTTAGCCCAGTATTATCGCTTGTCTTTGTGTTACTTACTAAAAGTAGGTTTGTTTACATAATTTTCAACTACTCTTACTTTTAGTCGGCCAGCTGTTAATTACATTATTGTCAAAACACTGCTTATCTACTCGAAAACTAATTAATCATGGCACTCAGAAATGACTTACTGAAATGAAAACTTATTTCTTTGAACACAAATTAATGTTTACAGAATAGACAGTAGGCATAGCACGATTTACACGCGCAAAACTAATGTTTACATAGAATCAAATGAATTCAGTTTAAACTATAATTTATCTAAATACAATTGTAGCTCTCAAAAACAACTCAAAAACTTTTACAACGAAGCGCGACGTGTTTCAACCTTTATTAGTTACGTAAATAACAAATCATGTTTTAAGTTTCATTGACTCAGATCCAAGGTTCTATCAGTTATAATAGCGATATACGTAAAGTGTCTTGATTTGCTGATTAAACGCAAGAGACGTGTGACATTATATCGCTATGTTATAGCGACGGTTACGTGAATTACATTTGTAAGGTTAAGTACTAATGTAACTAATATATAAATAATTTCACAAGTATTACAACTATAAGACGAAAGGAATGAGCAAAACAGAAGATATGTAAACGAGCATACCCATTTTAAAGTATTATATAAATAGTATACTATACTAGAGGTATCCATTTAATACAAATTTCATACAAATTGTTTTAGTAATGTTTACACTAATTCAGACATGCATCTGTCTCATCTTAAGAACAATGTAAGATTTTACGAAAATGGTCTTGTTAAATTGCGCTATGAAACAGCCGACATAGTGCAACATTAGTACTTTTAAAAACACCGGGTATATATCTTTCAGGTAGTTAAAAATAATATAAATTCAAATTGTTATGTATTAAAAATATGTATTAACCCAATAACCAGGGTTATATGTTACTTCACAAAGCTCTAGATCTATAATTCATTACCTACTTACACTAAAACTAACATTTGTTCTTCCAATTTTTTTTTATAGTAAGTATATATTTGTATTTACAAGAACAATATTTTCGTAGTCTTTTTATTTTTTTATCACTAAATGACGAGTTACTACGACATGCGACTGTCGCTACCAGTCTGTTAAACAGTTGTAAAATGTATAATAGTGAAGTACGTAGAGATATATATATATGCCTATCCGTGCGCCGAGTACAAAACCTGGTGTCGCAAGCAGCGGCCGTATTCCGCCATTCAACGTATTGTTAGCTTCAATAAGTTCATTATCCACTGCGGTATTAACACTTAACGTTTTAATATTTGTAAGTACAGAGCAACTATTGTAAACTGTTTACATGCAATATCGCGACAGGCGTTCAGTCGAAGTTGCGAACCACCGCGAGCAATGTGTTCTGTTTTAGGGCATAATACTGGGACACCTGCCCCGCCCCCTTTTCATATCTTCCTTGTTTCTGTAATCTGCGGTGAAGTCGAAAAGTGCTAGTTTTACTTTAAAGAAAACCTGACCGATTGCTTTCTGATGTTTTTAAGATAAAAATAAACATTTAGCCCTGTATATTATAATTGTTAAACTATGAAATTATTATGCAATAAACAGTCAAGTGTGGATGGACGTGAGGTATAAACTAATATAAGTTATTATACATAGACGTAACTAAACTAGGCTATTTAAAGTCACAAAATCTTAAACTACTGCGATGACCAGCTTGGTACAAAATTAGTTCTTATAGTCTACAGTTTCGGAGTGGATAAAATAAATTAATAAAGAACAAAAATAGATATATATTTATTAATTATTATTTTGAGTAATTATCCCAAATTAATCTATTTGCAACCTCTTACACTAAACAGTATTTATTTTGCCAGTGTTTCAGTTCCCTCGATTATTCTATGTTTTGTTGGATTGTCAATGTCATGTTTGGGCATTCCCATAGACAATATTAGCGTATCAACTGACGCCTTTATAATTCTGTAATTACTATTTTTATTTGTGTTTTTTTATATGCGTGGTTTCGGTCAATATTTTAACAAAACATTATATTGTGTATAAGTTAACCGGCCTTTACTATTTATTATATACTATAAGTTAGTTATGTACATTTTAAATTAATATTTTCAGTTGTCACTACGAAGAAATAATATCAGGAAGAGTAACTGCCTTAAAAAAATGACCCAATAAAAGTCGAGCTAAATCAATAACATCGTTCACGCCGCTATGACGTATGTCATAGTAGACGTTGCAGCACGCGCGTGGACCAATCCCTGCTTTCATTCTGAAATATAAACCAATCACCGAACATGTCTATTTGTAACCTCGGAAGTAACTCGTATTTGGAATCATACGTCATTTTGGGTTTGAACGACCACTTTTTGTGTGTAATTTGTTCTGAGTTATGCTTCCTGCATTATTTCTTCGTAGAGTTGTCATGCTTAAATAACTAGTCTGTACATAAGTTTGAGACTACAGTGCAAATTACTATGCATACAAGGTAAGTACTATTTTTCACATAGAGACTACATATGTGCAGACATAATGCAATAGTGCATTTGCAAATTAAAGTACTTAGTTATTTTGATATAGTTACAGTTTACAATAGAGAGAAACAAGTTCTTTTACATTATACACGGTGTACTACTAGCTTTACCTTCCTTTCATCCAGTTATACAATCGAGTCACATATTTATGATACATTTTGTAGGTATAATTTTTGAGACATTACAAAATAAATTACAGTTAAGTCTTTTAGACAATCTAAACCTACTCACCCAACAAAGTCTAACATCCACATAGTCTCAGCACATCCACATTAAAAATGTCCAAATGTCCTTCAGTCGATTTCCCCCGGGTGTAATAGTGATCGGTCAACTAAAGTATTTGAGAAGTTGTCTGCAAGCTCATGGCCAATGTCTGGTCGGTCTTCGAGGTCGTTGATGGAATTAACAGAGTTCTGGTCGGAGAGACTTAGGCTTGTGTCTGTATCGTCACCATAGCAACGACGCTTGTGATCTGAAGGGAAGTTGTGGTATGAATGTTCAACTCGGATCGCTTGCATTGTGTTGCTGGAAAGAGTTGATAAGCTGTATAAAAACTGCCTTTATTTATCTTAACTAAGAGAAGGTAACAAAGCGTTCTCGGTTTCACATATTTGTGCGAAAGGGACATATAACAGTGACTTGAAGTATGTACCTAAGCGTTAACAATTAAAAAAATATAGATACACTTACATGTCGCACTATTATTGGTTGATTATTTTCAAATAAATATGATTGAATATGCCGTTATGTTTTCTATTCCTCCTACAAGATTGAATATCTTTTGCTATATCTGTGTCCTGGCAACTGTCCTTAAGAGGCAGACACCATTCTCTCCTTTGACCGCATCATCACTGACCAAAGACTTCATACATTTCCTATAGATTTATTTTGAAAAGACTGCAAAGTTCACATTTGGGCATGAAAAAAAATTCATGAAGCTTGATCATGCTGTATTTTTGTACGAATCATTCCATATCTTTACTTGTGCATTAAAAATGGTCAAAAAATAAGAGTTCATTCTACTTGTACCATCATATTATAAGATACTACGACAGCATCTTTTGTCGTCATTGTAGACGGTTTAGTGTGCCCATCGTAGCAAGTTTCTTTTTTATAATGGTTCAAAGTGACTCCCTCTCGCCTGATGGAAAGCGAAGATGGAATCAAGAAGCAATGACCATTAGTGCAGCCGTAAGCTGCGCTAATCGCCACTCATATGATGACCTGAAGATGCTTTTTCACGCCCTGCTTGAAAGACCCAGGGCCATAGCTGCAAGGAAATACGTACGCCGGCATAGCATTCCACAATTTACTTACACGACAGAGGTAGGAACTGCTAAAATTTTTGGTTCGTGGTAAGAAGTTTTGAATAGTATATGGATGCAATGCTAGGCCAGAACGAGTAGTTCGGGATCGTAATGGTGAGGAATGAATAAGATTAAAAAGCTCTTCAGAACATTCGCCATGAAACAACCGGTAAAAACACTTCGAGAAGCTATAATTCTACGCATTTGTAGGGGTTCTAGGTGTTGGGATTTAGTAATTTTTGTCTGTGTTTAAGTAATAAGAATTTAACTGTAAAAAATACACGAAAAAATCGAATCAAATACCTTCATTACCTCGTTTTTCTAAGTACAGGACGGCCCATTTCAACTTGTAATTCCAAAGAGTACAACTTCGCTAGCGATTCTAATTTCTCCCTCTCTTCTGGGTCATTTAGACTGGGTAACTTCAACTCAGTTTGGCAAGAATCTTGCAGAAACTTGGATAGCTGCTCATTAGCAGCACTTAGTATTAAAAAACCCGGTCTTTCTTCCCTTATCCTTCGACACCCAGCTCTGATTTCCCTTACCTCAGTTACCACTGCATTTCCCATTGAATGTTCGCTGTAGTAATGATCACTTTGAGGAGACTTCTCGCTCAAGTTCAAATCGCTCGACGACGTTTTCTGTAGCGAGAAGTTAGTACGCGGCGCTTGGCTAAACGCCTCATCCTGCGCTCCCGTTTTCGCTTGAAACGCCAGAAACGACTGAAAAAACGTCTCGTTCGCATTCTGCCCGGAAACACCAGCGTTTTTCACATCACTAAAGCTTGTGAAAGAGGAATGTGGTTGTAAAATGTCCCTGTTTTCTTTGAGAATGTCCTCTTCGACATCAACTACGGTTTTAGAGTCTGACATAATCGCATCCTCGTCGTTTTCCGAATCGACTTTGGCTCGTTTCTTTTTGAATCTGTTTTTGCAACTCGCCCACCCGCTTTTGGGAAGCATTTTCTCTTTTTTCAATCGTTTCGGAGGTGGCATGTTGCTTACTGATTTTGAGGAGTTATTGTTCACTGTCTTAGATGTTTTGAATGTTAGACTCTTATTGAAAACTTTTAACTCTTCAATGCCGGGCCAGTCTGTTAATTCGTCATCGCCTTCACGATCACTGTCATTAGTTACGACTCCATCTGAATCGCTACTACTGAGCGAACTAGATTCATTACCTGCGCAGTCCATGCCACAGTTGGAATCATCAAAATGCAAAGGGTTCCGCAAGGAATTAGGCGGATGAGTCTTATTCATATACTTATATTTCCTGGAATATTTAGTAACATCAAAATGGTTTTTGCTTGTGGAAGCGTTGAAGATCGGAGGTAAATTAGTTGTGACTTTATACCCTGTAATCTTGGACAAAGTTGGTGTGCCGTTTTTTGAATTTTTGTAGACAAAGTTGAAACTCGAACTTCCTGGTAAAGATAGTGCATTTGTGAAACTCGATGTCGTGCCTTCCATATTCAGAGATTTGAGTACTATTTTGCCCGGTTGTAACACAGTTTCTTTCTTTCTATCGTCATACTTTTTGGCTTTGAAATCGTTTTTGAAGTAGGAAGATTTGGAAGAACAACCTCCACTAAATGAGCGCTCCCTCATTTCACACATATCCTTGTCTCTATACGACCATTTTCTTTTGCCGCAGAACGCATTCCTGAATCATAAGAAAGAATTTCAAGATTTCAATATTTAGTAACAGAAGAGTAAATGTATTTTAAACTGTTTTATAAATGTCAAGTTTTTGAATTACAAACGTACAAATAAAGGATTTTATGTGTCTTCAAAATAATCAAGTCATGTTTTATCCAAATGTTAAGTTTGTATGTACGTTATTATTATTATTCTCAGTAGTTGCGCAATGCCAAATTTAATACCTGCAGCGCGCTTCACCCCGCAATTTCCGTCGTTGGCGTGAGAAATTGTGTTGTCAGAGAGGCATGTATGAATAAAATGTAAGTTTTACTATCAACTGTTTTGATTTTGACTAGCGAAGCAGGGTCTACAAACCCATTTGAACCAACCGGCGCCGGCGTTTGTAAGTATGTATGTAATTTAGTCTTTCAATAATTACTTTAGAACCGTTTATGTGATCGTCATGGAACTTAAAGTGTAAGTAGGTAATGAATTTTGTCCAATCTCTGTAGCATAAAACGGCATTAACACATTGTTAAACTTCTCGCAGTGAAAAAACCAGCAAGAATACTTTGTGAATGAGTTCATCTGGGGTAGTACTGCCAACATATGTACCTTTTTTACCGGTAAGCAGTAATATTCGCAATACTGTGTTCTGGTTTAAATGGGTGCCGACCAAATTACAGGCACATGAAACTTAATATCTCAGGGCAGATCATCACTTGACGAAATGCATTTCATGTTATAGGCAGATGTTATTCTCGTATACACCAGGTACTCATGCTTGTACCATCTTCTAATAACATGACCAAATGTACACGCTAGGTGTTTATAAAAATAATATATTATGATAGAGGGGGCAGCAGAAAGCAGACACACACGATTGATTTTGGCGGATATTGCCAGCCCGCACTGGCGCGCCGTCTCACATAGCACCGAAGTAGACTATTAAGTTGACGTTGATGAGCAGTTTCCTTGCGGAATAGTTATTTATATCATATATAAAATAAAAAAGAACCGCCGCCGCACACAAGGTTCGTAAAATCAACAAAATAAAACTTAACTACTATGAGGGGGCTGGTGCCGATGTAGGTTTTTAAAACAAACCCGTGTACAGGTCACATTCAACGGCTTTATACTAAAGTATACTTTGGCATCCGTACCATGCCTTATTAAACTATATCATATTGATAAATCCATGACCATGAAGTTCAGGATAAAACCCATAACTATTAAAATAATAAAAAGTATAAACAGTTATTAACGGTACCTCTCAATCTTCAAAAGTGATTTCCCTTTGTTGACGTTGGCCGGTGCTATGATTTGGTCCTGAAGTGCGATCGTCACGGGCAACACATTCGACTGAAACAAATCGTAACATAAAATTCTAACTTACTATTACTAAAGAAATGAAGAAATGGAAGAAGAAATGATAGAAGGAAGTAACAAGCTTTGCGATGATATACTGATAGCAATTCGCTTGTGCAGAAAACTAAAGTCCACATTCATGCAACACTTACCCCCAGTTTCTAGAAAGTTTGTCAAAGCCTTGATTAGTTAACCAACCAAATACTAAACGCTCATTGGTCAGTGTTACTCTATGACGCGATATGTGACCAATCAGCTGTCAGTATTAAGTCTGTTAGGTGATCAAACTTTGAAAAACTTTCCAGAAACAGGAGCCTAAAATGACGATTCTAAAAATATGATTATTCTATTAAATTGTGGGTAGTTTGAAACCAGTTTAGAGAGTATGAAGTAACATGATGACTAAATTTGCACTGAACATACCAACAATTGAAAAGTAATGACAAATTTAAGCGCCGTCATTCACAAGCGTTATACGAATTCGGACTTTATTTCGAACAGAATAAGAACTATAAATGTTTAGTTCTGTGGTTTAGATTGGTGTTCTGAACAAGCAAATTGCTACCTGGGTTAACTTAAAGAACAAGACAAAATATCATAAGCAATGAGATGACAAACAAGATGACAATAATATTGTAAAATAACTGCCCGAGACCTTACAGATGTGTCAAAAACGCAACAAAAATAGTAATTTGGTCCATTATGACTAAATTACGAAAATTAGACACAACAAGTGCAATCACATAGCAAACCAACTAACTTGTGTTGTATTCCTCCCCCTTTTTTTGTTAGAAGTCTGATGGACTCACCGATCATATTCTTAGTCTAATCAACCTCCAAAAAGTTTATGAAACTACCATGGAATTAAAAACAGTGTTGAATGCACACTGGCAGAATTGCAACAAGCTAAAGCGCCATAAACAAAGAAGTCAAGTCAAGACCTGGTGTCTAGCTGAAGGGTAATCAAAATAAACTAATCTTGGCTGCGGGACAATACCCTTTGAGTGAGCGAGGAGAGTACTATTCCTAGACCTGAATAAAAAATTTGTAGCACAGCAAAATTAATTATACATAGCATAGACTAACATATATAGTTACTTGTATATGTTAGTCTATGTACATAGGTGTACCTACCTCGGTGGTCACACTCAATATCTCAATAGGTGGTGAAGTCTTCCCTTCCACAAACTCCACTGGTACCTTCTTATACTTCCGTTTCCGCCTAGCATTGGCCGGCCTAGTCGGTGAGAAGTTCTCATTGAATGAGTCCGACTCAAAGTTCCCAATCTGACAATAATGCCTGGTTTTGAGACCCGACGACTTGTGTAGGCCGAGATGAGGGTCATCGGAGTCTGACAGAGGTTGAGTGATGAGTGGATCTTGAGGTGGACTACTTGAACTGCCATCTTCAACAATGCTCACTGTCACTGCGGCTGCTGTAACAACAGTACAAAACAGTATGTTAAATAATAATGTTTTTGAACAAGCATGGCTATGGATAGGTATTTGTGCCAAAATAAAATCCATTGCTGGCTGCCGACTGCCTCCAATGACAGACATTCTAGGTACCCTTGTCGGCTGCATCAGCTGCTTTGCACAGATTAAGAATACTAGGTATACAATACACGTACAGTACAGTACCAGACCAGGCCACGCACAAAGTATTCGAAAAAAAGTTTTTATGTATGAGACTAGCCAGTTATAATCTATTTTGAAAATATGATTGCGATTGACACGGATGAAGGCCCCCTCTGAGGCAACCGTGTATCGTTGAATTCGTTGGTATAACCAATTCATGCTCGGTCGACTAACTTTGGGGGATGAAGAAAGAAGTACCCTTTGACGGCTGTTACGGAAGAAAACGTGCTGCTATTGAAGAGTTTCATCCAAGGGGAGTTAAGTATCAAGCGACTCTGCACATACTGCAGGTTGGATCGGGATGGCTTTATGAAATTCCGCCGCACAACCTCACCAATGCTCAAAAGCAGATCCGGGTGGAATGGTGCCGTGATATTATAAACAAATTTAAAGCAAGCATGTCTCGGCCTGTTTACGACATCATTACAGGTCATGAGTCCTGGATTTATCAATACGATCCATAAAGGAAAGCGATCTAAAAGCGGGCGGAAGATTTGTTTTCAATTTATCTGGCGTCAATTTCTTTACGGAACCAAAGAAGCATCGGCGACGAATGGTATACTACCAAATGCTTGGCAGAAGTTTTGTCTGTTGTGAGCAACAAGCGATCAAACACAAGGCTCCGCGGGCTACTGCACCACCACGACAACGCGCCTGAGCACACCGCGCTCAAAACGAGGGACTTCCTGGACCGGCCAAACTCGTGCGCTACCCTCCTTTCAGCCCTGACCTAGCACCGTGTGACTTCTTTCAATTCCCGAAAGTAAAAAATCTGCTCAATGGGAAACAATTTTCGTTGCCGGAAGATGCGCAGGCAGAGTTCGAGCAGGCTGTAAACGAGGTGTCTGAGGCGGACTGGAAAAAGTGTTTCGAAAACTAGTTCAGACGCATGAACCTTTCTATAGAGGCTGCTAAAGACTTTGAAAAGATTAAATAAAAATATTTACTTAATTATTTTTATTCTCGCAGAACTTTCCGAGTGTCCCACGCTGTAACGTTCGTTTTTCGCTCCGTTACACGTTGTCCATTCTAGACACATATTTTCGATTTTAAAATTTGCCAATCCTTAGAGGAAGCTATTCTGGTAACATTTTTATTGCAAGGGTAACACCTTTTGCAACCCAAGGACGCAAATTCTACATTTTTTGCTTGGATGGTTGGCCAGACTGGAGCGTCGTCTTGGCTATGAACAGAGCTCGGCCATTTTGAATACGTCACTTTCCTACCAACATTCGACATGATAAGTCATCCTTTTTATTTCCATCCATTCAAATCTGAGTTTTCGAGCAGACTTCTCAGGATGTTGAGGCGAAATTTAGAAGCCACAAGTCAAGGGCTTTACATGTTCGGCGTGATTTTGCCAAAATAATGGATTTTTTTATGGCGTGTCTGCCATAACCTAAAAAGAAAAACGGTGAGTGCGTTTTCTGTTTAGTCAAAATGACGTGATACTCGAAATTCGGACATTCTTTTAAACGGTGGTTTTGTATTGTTTCAGCCACTGGCGTTTTTTTTTTTATTTTTTTTTGTTAAGGAGTTATTCTTTCGCATTTTTCTGCCGAATTTATTTTCACCATGAGTTCACCGTGGGAAGTTGAGGACCGACATCTTGGTATTTCCTCGTGCTCTGGAAGGAGAATCTCTTCTCCGCGTCATGATATAAGCACAGGTTTCGTGTCAGAGTAAGGTATTGTCAATTCTTTGTCTTACAATCCGCGCTACTAGGCACGTGTAATTATAAAAATTTAAAATAATTAATTTCCTTTAAATAAGGGTGCAATAACGATAGCGTGCGATAAAACTAAGATAAGTCATTTTAGCTTACTATGGGAAAACTTATAAAGCCCCTCAGGCTGTCTACCACATCAGTATAGCTGCAAAAGTCCTTCAGACCTTGCATAATGGCTAAGACATTATCAAACTAGTTATAAAACTTTTCTAAATTAAATTGTAACACTGTGTTCCTTCCCGGAAATAAAAGTTGAACTAAACCAAATGCTTTGCTGCTTATTTCAACTTCTCCCCCGCTTGAAGATTAAAAGTACCGAACCTCTACAGCTGCTATTCCAGGTAAATTTTTGTTTATTTTAATATATATAAATATATAAACTTTTTGTGAGGTGGCTCCAGGCGCCCGAACTTATACTTTTATCAATTTTCTAGATAACTTAGTGAGATTATCACTCTACAGGAGCGCTCACATGCATATTTTTAGACATTACATATACTTACTTAATATAACTTGTAATTGTTTATTTTTATTTACTACAAGGTACTATTCAAACTTCATTATTTTACCTTGTTGTATTTTACTTTGTTTCGGTTGGCTTACATAAACCTTACCCTAACAAACTTTATATTATTACAATTGGCTTTAGCGTACTGGTACATGAAGCCTAAAAATCATATTTTTTAGATGTTATACTAACTTACACTCTAGTAATAATTTTCATTTATTACAATTGGAGCACGGAACAGGGACTTGAAAGGAATGGAACCTTTTTCATACATAGATAACTATCGTTATTGCATTTCTTTGTTATCTTTATTGGTGTTGCAATCTGTCTTGTACATTGTAATTTAATATATGTTTTATTACAAGACAATAATTTTGTGTGTTATAAATTGCAACATGTTTTCTTGCACTTTGACAAGACTAATTAAGCCATTTTTGTACTGTTTGTTATATCTTATGTGACATCTGGTTTACTGGTGAAGTGTTATTGTATTCAGGTGAACAGCTGTTAATTATATACTGATGTTAAGAAGATGTGATATTGTACAGTGGTTTAGACTTATAAATAGTTGAATGTTTTCATGCTATTGTATACTTGGATTTTGGTGAGTTTATAATAACATTATATTGTATAGATGTTTACATTTTGAGGTTAAAATACTTTGTAAATCATTACTGCACCTTTTAAAAGAAAATAACCTTTTCTAAATTTAAATAAATACTAAAACGGGTTTAGAAAGAAAATAACAGTTTAAAACTTTAAAATTTAACCTTAAATAAATACCTTTGAATTATTTCAAATATTCAAATAATTTCATAAATATTTTCTTGGAATTTGTTGAGATCTCTTAGTGAATCTTAGTTTTGTTATTGCTTTGTGGTTCTTATTGTTTGTGTTCGCCATGGATACAGCGACTACTAGATTATTTGATTTAAAAGCAAGTAGGACTGTGTTTGACGGTAAGACTTGTGTTAGAGAATTTATAATTCAGGTTGAGGAATACTTTCTTTGTAGGAATTTTGATAAAAATATTTTGATTGGTTCTTTTTCGGATCTACTTTCAGATATAGCTTTGAAATGGTTTCGTATTGTACGGATTAACATTGGATCTTGGAGACAGTTTAGGCAAGCATCATTGAAACGTTTTGATAAACCTAAATTTGACTACTTTTTGGTAGACTTTCTACTTCAATATTAGAAGCACCTATTATTGATATTATTTATTAGGCATAATATGCTATCAATTTATACACCTTTTGTGTTTGGTACAATTTTTAATTATGGTTGACTTTTTACTCCAGTATTAGAAGCACCTATCATTGATATTATTTATTAGGTATAATATGCTATCAATTTATACACCTTAATTGTGTTTGGTAGAATTTTTGGTACAATTTTTAATTCTGGTAGAATTTTTTAATTTGTTAGATCAGTTCTTACATCTCTGTAAGGAATTAGAGGTTTTTGTGAATAGAAATAGTTTGATTAATAATAAATCTACAAAATTGTATGAGCCTTCAGCACAATTTAATGCGGTTCAAAGCAATAATAATTTAATTTGTTTTAAGTGTAAGTCCTATGGACATATTTATAAAAATTGCCCTTCTATTCCTGGAATGATTTGTTTTAAGTGTCATAAAGCTGGTGTGACCATCAAGACTTGTGATGTGTCTAATTTGGATAAATATAACTCTCTGGAGTATAAAAAATGGTTTAGCCATCGAGCCCTAGTTTGTGAGGACACTAAGCGAGCCTCGATGACTGTGGATAAACACTCATATAAACTTGATGATGCTACATGTAGGAAAGAATTTGATGATTGGTCGGATTATTTGAAGAATATCTTTAGGAAATATAGAATGGCACCAATTCTTTTTGTAACTAGGGATGGTTCCCGTGCTTACTTGAAATTTACTGTGAATTATCATGAATTTCTAGGACTTCTAGATAGCGGTTCGAATAACTGTGTATTAGGTTCAAATAGCCACTTGAAATTTGAGAAACTTGGATATAAAATGATACCAACTACTGGTTCTATTTATGCTGCTGATGGTACGTCTCAACAAGTCTGAACTATTTCATTGTCTGTGACTTGTATTAATTTAACGAGAAATGTTAACTTTTTAGTAATACCTTCTTTAGATATTTCTATTGTTTTGGGATTTACCACATCCAGAAACCATAAAACCATTGAGGGGTTTCCCTGAAATGTGTTTGTATTATCATACATTATTTGTAAAATTTGCTTATATTGCATCCTCTTTGACTAATTTGGCCGCTGGTGGTAAAACATAAATTCTACATAATTACTTACTTGAAATGAAGCTATGAAAATGCATTTCACAATTTTAAATAAGCTTTAGTTGTAGCATCTATTTTACTGTGTCCTAATTTAAAGAAACCTTTCTTTTATTTTTTTTGGGAAGGTATGTTTTTATGATGTACAAGAGTATATCAATTCCTTGTGACACTTGTAAAAGATGGATACATTATAATTTTCATTCTATTTCACTGCGATTAAACTTAAAACATGGATAGGCCAATGCTTATGCTTTCAGTTGATATTATTAGAATTTTGCTTATAACTTATTCAAGTCATAAATGTATTCTCTCTATAGTTGACATGTTCAATAAATATTGCTGGTTATTTCCTTATGATTAATATTATACTGCTAGAGTAGCTATTAGACCTTTTTGAAAAATAAATATAACTTATGCTCATTTGCCTTAGAATTATAGTATGTGACAACGGATCACAATATACTTCCAGACACTGTGTTGAATCTATGAATGGATATAATATAACTAAAATATACTACAACACTTTGTATACACCTCAGAATAACCAGTTGAGAGATATAATAGGACTGTGGAAACTTGCATATCTTGTTTTGTCAAAGACAATCAACGGACTTGGTTCAATTATTTGTCCAACATTCAATTAGTTTTGAATAATGTAACTCTTTTTTCAGATTTTACTCCTAATTTCTTAATGTTTATTAGAAAGCTTATTTTTGATGCTTTATTTATTTTAATAATTCTTTTGATAATTTAACTCTGTTGGAGATTGGTGAAAATAATATTTTTTGTTTTCTATTTTTGTTTTTGCTTTAAATTCACTTGGTGAACTGTTTATTAAAGTTCAGGCTTATCTTTTGAAAGCTTTTATATTTGGAACGCCCATTATTATAATGTTGGTAGGGAAGTCATTTCTTTTGATGTTGGAGATATAGTTTTGAGGAGGAGTTTTGTTTTATTTAATGCACTTGCATAATTTTTTGACTGAGTTTGCACCCTAAGTTTAGTAAGAGTGTAGTTATTAAAAAAGTTTCTTATAATGTTTACGTTCTGAAGGATTTAATATACTTGGTATGAATTCCGATACATACACCTTTCAGTGTGAAGCGAGCGGTAGCAGGAGATGGCTGGATCATTGCATCACTACGAAGGCCGCGTGGAGTACCGTGGTTGGCGCTCGGGTTGCCTATGACGTCAGGTGGTCTGACCACAGCCCTTTGAGCATTGAGTGTGATATCTCGGGGGTGGCTACTGCTCCAGCCGTCTCTTGTAAACCGGATGCGCTAAAGTATGTTAGGTGGGGCGAGAGAACTACTAGTCAAATTAATAAATATGGGGAATTTTGTTTTAATAATTTAGATGTTTTTACTGAATTAAATATATGTGACTGCAAGGATATAATAAAATGTACTCATCACAGCAATTATCATGAATATATTGATAGATATTATAGACATATAGTTGGTGTTTTGCAAAATGCTGCTATTGTAAGTTCTCGTTCATGTGCCCAAAAGCGCCATAAAAAAGTTGCCGGTTGGAATTATCACGTCAGAGACAGCCACGAAAAGGCTAGGCTTTATTTTAGGTGCTGGGTGGTTGCTGGCAGGCCCTCCGGCGGTACTGAGTATGAGAATATGCGAAATAGTCGAACTGTTTTTAAAAACAAAATTAGATGGTGTCAAAGAAACGAAGAGAGTATTAAAATGAATATATTAGCATTGCATAGACGGAACAAAAACTTTACAAAATTTTGGAATGCTACTAAAAAGTTAAATTGTAAACAAAGCCTACCAGTATCCGTGGAGGGTCTCCAGGATCCATCCGCTATTGCAGAGTTGTTCGCATCGCGGTTCAAAGTGAACCCACTCCCCGCGAAGTGTGTGCGTACTATTGAGCCATGTCTTAACGATGAAGTCACAGAATTTACACGTAGGGATATTTCCAAGGTCATAATGAGTATGAAACGTGGTAAATCACCGGGACATGACGGGCTCAGTATTGAGCACATACTCTGGGCCAGTGATAAAATTAATTATCATTTGTGTTATTTTTTTAATCTCTGTTTGAAATATAGTTATTTACCTGAAGCTCTAATGTGTACAATAGTGGTTCCTATAGTTAAAAATAGAACTGGCAATCTTGGTGCTGCGTCTAATTATCGTCCTATATCTTTAGGTACCATCATAGGTAAGATATTAGAGCGCCTTATGCAGCCCAAACTGCTTAAGAACTTGAAGATTGATGATGCGCAGTTTGGTTTCCGTCCTGGGCTCTCAACAGATGCCGCCATTGTAAGCTTAAAAAGTACTGTCAGCTATTACACCAAGCGCAGCACAACAGTCTACGCGTGCTTCTTAGACCTCAGCCGCGCATTTGACCTAGTTAATTATGACATTCTCTGGGCCAAATTATTAGCATCTCAAGTGCCGAGTAAAGTGGTCAGTCTGTTGAGGTTCTGGTACGGAAATCAAACGAATAGTGTTAAATGGGGCGACACAACGTCTAGTAAGTATAGACTAGGCTGTGGAGTTCGCCAAGGGGGGGTGACCTCTCCGGACCTCTTTAACTTGTACATCAATGACTTGATCGAGGAGCTGAGGAGCTCCAATGTCGGCTGTCATGTAGGCAACGTGTGTATAAACAACCTGAGTTACGCGGATGACATGGTGCTCCTAAGTCCCTCGATCAAAGGGTTGAGCAAGCTGCTTTCGATTTGTGAGCATTACGCCGATGCACACGGATTGAAATACAACGTAGCTAAGACTGTCATGATGGTGTTCAGGTCGGGTCGGGGTCCGGATAGGGTACCCGAAGTATATTTGAACGGAACAGCAGTTAGTATTGTAAGCCAGTTTAAATACTTAGGACATTTGTTGACGGAACGGCTGCAAGACGATGCAGACATTGAGCGAGAACGCAGGGCGCTCGCCGTCAGGAGCAACATGCTCGCTCGCAGGTTCGCTAGCTGCAGTAAAGATGTTAAGACCACACTGTTCAAAGCATATTGCCTTTGCATGTACACATGTCAGCTGTGGATAACGTTCTCGCAGAAGGCAATGGACACCATAAGAGTCCAGTATAATAATGCATTCCGGGCTCTTATGAAACTTCCGCGGTACTGCAGTGCGTCGAGTATGTTCGCTGAGGCGAGGGTCCCAGACTTTTATGCGGTCCTTAGATCACGCGTGGCTTACTTTTGGCATCGTCTGCGCCGTTCGGACAACAAAATACTCGTGGCCATCTCTGACGACATAAGCAGTCCCATGTTCAGGTACTGGATCTCGGTCCACATGAACGAGAATAAACAAATGACCAAGCACAACTGTGCAAGTTAGTTTATAAGTTATTAATAACGCCCCCTATACAGGTGAAGTTTATTTTGTATATTTAGTTTTATTTTTGTTTGTAATTTGATGATGTGTGTTGTATATTATACAATATGTAATTTGATATTTAGATGGGTCCTTTTGCCTGCAATAAATAATTTTATTATTATTATTATTATTATTATTATTTAAGCAAAGGTACTTCAGACCGTTATCATATTAAATATTTAATTAAATGTAAAATTACTTTTTATAACCTATTTTTTTGTTCTTGGTTTTGATAATTTAATTGAGTTATACTACATTTGAAAGTAGATGAATGGACCGTTATTGTAGTTTGTAAGGTGAAGTATGATAGGGGACTTATTTTATGTTATCAATTCTAACTAATAAAATATTTAGAATTCAACTTAGGTCATTTTTGGATTTTGCTATAATAATATACCTGACAACATCAAAAGATCTTAACTATTTATTTATTTATTTTTGGAAATCTTTTTCTATTTCTTTTTGTATATTTATTTTATTTAAAAGGGAACTTATTCACCTTCCTTTTAATAAATATACAATTTTACTTCTTTAACTTGGAGCTTTGCTTTAGGTATTTGTTCTCACCATCTTGTAGAACTTTTATTAGGAATTTCCTTCCTAATATTGATGATTAATCCTACGCCTTTTGTTAGGATGAACATCAGCAATCTAGGGAAATTTGTACCTAGATTGATTTCTTTTTTATGTCATTGTGTGCGGAAAGTTGGTGGAGTTGTGCCGACCAGTGTTCATATTTTTTTATGCGTAGTGCACGGTAAGTCGGTGGTGTTAAGCCGGTCACTATTGCTAAAATTATTTTTTCCTGTTATTTTAAACAGTTATGCGTAGTGCACGGGAAGTCGGTGGTGTTAAGCCGGTCACTATTGCATCATTTCCCTGTTCTTTCAAGCAGTGATTTGGAATAATTTATTTTTCTGTTTTTTTCTAAACAGATATTTAATGCATGGTGCTCGGAAAGTCGGTGGTGGTGTGCCGGTCACTATTGTCATTATTTTTGCATAGTGCACGGAATGTCGGTGGTGTTAAGCCGGTCACTATTGCATCATTTCGCTGTTCCTTCAAACAGTGATTTTCTTCAATTTTGCTTTTCATGCAAAATCTTATTGTTGATTTCTCAACAATTTGTCATCTTTTAACCCGTTTGTGTACTGCATACTTTTACAGTAGAGCACAACGTCGGTGTGAAGTTTTTCAAAATTATAAAATCTTAGTCGGCGGCGAAAGCTTAACCGAATTTTAGGCCAGATGAGTAGGAGTCGGAGACGTAGGTGTCCATCCGTACTTCGGAGAATGGTAGAGTAGAGGAGAATGGAGTCGGTGACCAGGGTGTCCAACCGCACTTCTGAGTAAGAGGAAGTTTCAAAATTAAGAAATTTAATCGGCGGCGAAAGCTTAACCGAAGTTTAGGACTGAAGAGTATGAGTCGGTGACGAAGGCGTCCAACCGTACCTCATAGAGTGGTAGAGTAAGGAGATAGTTTGTTAACATCAGTGTTGTAAGAGTCGGTGGCGAAGGTGCCTAATCGTACTCAAGGAAGTTTTATAGGCTTGAAGGTGGGTTTGATGGAAGTTAAGGTTTAACTTGCTTTTGTCTAGGTTTATGCTTCTTTTATATATAACTTTATTATTTTAGTTTGCTGTTTGGCAACTCTTATCCTATGGATTACTATTTTTGTTTTGGTTTTTGGATTTGTTTGTTCCAGCTAAGAGCTTTGTCTTTATTATGAGACTCCTTAGTTTGGTAGAGTTCTGAATTTTGTTGTCATCCTTTTGATGAATATTTAGTAGATTTTGGTGGAGGTTGGTTTTTGTCATAAAAGAAAAGTCTTTCTTTTTTTTTTTGGGAAGGTATGTAATGTAACGTTCGTTTTTCGCTCCGTTACACGTTGTCCATTCTAGACACATATTTTCGATTTTAAAATTTGCCAATCCTTAGAGGAAGCTATTCTGGTAACATTTTTATTGCAAGGGTAACACCTTTTGCAACCCAAGGACGCAAATTCTACATTTTTTGCTTGGATGGTTGGCCAGACTGGAGCGTCGTCTTGGCTATGAACAGAGCTCGGCCATTTTGAATACGTCACTTTCCTACCAACATTCGACATGATAAGTCATCCTTTTTATTTCCATCCATTCAAATCTGAGTTTTCGAGCAGACTTCTCAGGATGTTGAGGCGAAATTTAGAAGCCACAAGTCAAGGGCTTTACATGTTCGGCGTGATTTTGCCAAAATAATGGATTTTTTTATGGCGTGTCTGCCATAACCTAAAAAGAAAAACGGTGAGTGCGTTTTCTGTTTAGTCAAAATGACGTGATACTCGAAATTCGGACATTCTTTTAAACGGTGGTTTTGTATTGTTTCAGTCACTGGCGTTTTTTTTTTATTTTTTTTTGTTAAGGAGTTATTCTTTCGCATTTTTCTGCCGAATTTATTTTCACCATGAGTTCACCGTGGGAAGTTGAGGACCGACATCTTGGTATTTCCTCGTGCTCTGGAAGGAGAATCTCTTCTCCGCGTCATGATATAAGCACAGGTTTCGTGTCGGAGTAAGGTATTGTCAATTCTTTGTCTTACAATCCGCGCTACTAGGCACGTGTAATTATAAAAATTTAAAATAATTAATTTCCTTTAAATAAGGGTGCAATAACGATAGCGTGCGATAAAACTAAGATTTTAGCTTACTATGGGAAAACTTATAAAGCCCCTCAGGCTGTCTACCACATCAGTATAGCTGCAAAAGTCCTTCAGACCTTGCATAATGGCTAAGACATTATCAAACTAGTTATAAAACTTTTCTAAATTAAACTGTAACACTGTGTTCCTTCCCGGAAATAAAAGTTGAACTAAACCAAATGCTTTGCTGCTTATTTCAACTTCTCCCCCGCTTGAAGATTAAAAGTACCGAACCTCTACAGCTGCTATTCCAGGTAAATTTTTGTTTATTTTAATATATATAAATATATAAACTTTTTGTGAGGTGGCTCCAGGCGCCCGAACTTATACTTTTATCAATTTTCTAGATAACTTAGTGAGATTATCACTCTACAGGAGCGCTCACATGCATATTTTTAGACATTACCACAGATTACTGAATAAGAACAGATACTTCACTCAGTAGAAAATTTCCAATACCTATTACGATAATAGCCTACTCCCTCGCGTCAACAACCACTGTATGCTAAAATGCGCCTAAATGCTCAAGCGTACAGCAGTGATTGCTTCGCACCGCGCGATTCCACAGTAATCGCAGGGCTGCCTCTTCGATAAAATTAAATTAACATAACTTTTTATCTATGTTATTGAGAACTGTGAATATGTTCTGACTTTTATGTGGCAGTTAAAAATTTTATCATTTATAAAATATTTAACCAACTTAAAAAAAAGGAGGTGATCAGACATACAGGCCAAACTGAGATGTTTGACTTGTATGGTTTGTAGGTATGTATGTTTGTGCGCGATAATCTCGCGTTTGGCTAAACCGATATCGATGCGGTTTTCAGAAAAGGATTTGTTACATTTAGGAGAACGTTTTAAAATAAGTATAATACTTCTTAGTTTGATGATGATCTTCGGAGATGTTCACTAGAAATGAAAAAAAAGCCTTAAAAAAAGAGAACCGACTTCAAATAAAGCACTAAGCCGTAAGTTATTTTATTAACGAGTGTAACACTCTCACACAAAAATACATAAACACTGCAGTTTTCGAAAGTTTTCACGCGAAAAGTCGATGGCCTTCAAAATAAAAAAATATATCTAGTTCCTAGTTGTACATATCTAGGTGTATTGTACTACTACCAATTATCACGAATCAAATTTATTAAGATTAATTAATTTGATTCGTTTTCTCGCAACAAGTCACCTTACAACAGACGCGTCTTGTTCAAAGGTTTTCATCGGGCGTAAGAAAAAGAACTCTCGCTACACAGACTTAAAGCGCATTTTGATTCGTTACGAGCGCGTCAAGGACTTGTAGGCACATTTTTTGAAGGTCACGTCCGTGCTTTGCAATGTTTTATGAACATTATTGCAGTTGTTAGTTTAGCAGTTTATATTCAAATGTTTTCTTTCGAAGAGTGCATCTTCTGTACCTTGTACTATTAATTATTCTGTGGTATAACGTTTCTATGCAACAAAATTATGTAAATCTGTGTCTGAAAGGCAAGCTAATGCTTAGTATATACCTATTAAACTGTCAAATTCTAAGTGGATACCGGTGTCCGCACACCTACTGTCTTTTAATTATGTCTCTAATGACGGTAGGTGAATGGAAAAAAATTTAAACGACAAAAACTAGTAATAATTTATCACTTACCATTCTTCATTGACAGGTAAATGGAAAAATGTTAGGTGTTTATCCCTTCTTTTGCTTGATTAACACCCATCTACAGCACATAAGGCACCACACGGCATCGTAATACGCGTACGAACGAACAGCACTATTAAAATTGAACGGCGTGCGCGCGCTTCGCTTGCGAAAACCGCACTGAATTTGAACCGCCGGCGGACCGAGACCGCTCGGCTGGGCGGTAGGCAGTTATAGCGCGCAAGTACATGGAGTGACGGAGGCCTGACATTACATATACTTACTTAATATAACTTGTAATTGTTTATTTTTTTTTACTACAAGGTACTATTCAAACTTCATTATTTTACCTTGTTGTATTTTACTTTGTTTCGGTTGGCTTACATAAACGTTACCCTAACAAACTTTATATTATTACAATTGGCTTTAGCGTACTGGTACATGAAGCCTAAAAATCATATTTTTTAGATGTTATACTAACTTACACTCTAGTAATAATTTTCATTTATTACAACGCAGTACTTTAATAACTTCAAAACTAGGTATTTGCCTACATAATATACAAAAGATTAACTGAAATATTTGTCTTTTACATACAAATAAAGTATGCGTCACTTTGCGCGCTTTATTTTTCGCTATTACTGTTATACCGTTGTGCATATTTCAAAGATCATATAGTATGAAATACAATGCAATAAAAAAATGTTTTTAAATATTTTATCACTATGGTCATATTCGAAATGTAGGGAAAAAACCCACTATAAGAGCATCAATCGTAAACAAGCCACCATCATTATCAGCCAGAAGATGAATAAACTGATCTTAAATCTCTATGCCTATGTTATACTATTACACATACTTACATAACATAACATTAAAGTATATATGCAATAACCTATACAAAATTTTGGATTACTTTAAAAGTTTCACTCTATAACCAAAATCTATGGAAAAAGTTTTTCGCAATTTCTGACATTTCTAGTACTCAAACCTCAGTCAGTCTTTTGATTCTTGAAACAGGATTGATTGGCATCAAAAAAAAGTTTTTGTATAAAATGAAATTTTTCTTGCTGGCTGTACATTTTTTCCAAAGTCTCTAGATGCATCTCAGAATATCCTAAAAATTTATGGATAGTCTCCTAAAACGTTTTCTTATGTAAATTTTTTAACACCTATACAAGAAAAATATTAATTGCGAACAGAAGTTCTTGAGTTTAAGATACATGTTAAATACCTTTAGTACATATAAATGATTTACTTTATTTGTCAAGTAGATTTATTTATTTATTATTAGAAAGACAGATATCTCTATTATAATTTCAGGATTTATAAATTTCACTTTTATGTTGTATGGTTTGTTTGGCTATCGATTTTCCATATGAATTCAAGTTTTTATTATTATTTATAAAGTAGGGATCTTAGCATGTTTCAGGACTTGAAGTCTGGATTGTTGGTTAAAGGGTAATCCTTTACGGTGACAGCCCATCCGTTCCACCAGATTACCATCATGCCAAGACCCTCTTCTGTTTACCTAAATTTTGTAAGGCCTTACTAAGTCCGCTTGGTAAGTTTTCTAATAAAGTGTTTTTGTCTTTATATGACCGTGTGATGTATAAGGTACAATATTAATATTGTTATTTGACACACAAGACTGTTTTTATTAAAATTAAGGATTATAGTTGGTCCTAAACAATCCATTTAGATTATAACAACAATAGCTATAATTTTATTGCTGCATTTAACTCTCGTGCTGGAGACAGAACAGACATTTTAACCATACCTCAATTCTTTAGTACTACACAACAAATTACATATTGTAATACAATATACATATAACGCAGTATTTTCTTTTACTTGAATTTTAACTAACAGTTCAGTTTGATAAATTGATTTTATTGTTAGGTAGTAGGTACTTTGATTTGTTTGAAACATTGAGCACAGTTATCACAAATAGTTTGTTAAGATTAACCCATCGCATGTTGCACATACACCATGTGTATGTTTTAAATAAGTTCTAAGCCATGTTGCTCATACACAAATTGTATATCTTGTAACAGTATTATGTTTGAGATAGAAAACTATCGCGAGTTATGTTCATAATTACGCTTAAAAACCGGCTAGGGCTCGCATAATATTTACCGGAAATATTCTCCGACCAGTTTCAAACTTATGCGCGGGCCACAGCACGTAAGTTACGTGCTGTGGCCCGCGCTCGCCGCTGTGCACAAGAGTGACTCCCAGAAGAAGAACTTCAAATAAGTTTGAAACTGGTCGGAGAATATTTCCGGTAAATATTACGCGAGCCCTAGCCAGTATTATGTTATTTAATAAGCTGACCTGACCAAAGTAGGTACCTGTACATACCTACTTCACATATTTTATTTTTAATAGTTTTAGTGTTAGTTTATAATTTGTTTATAATGTCTTTTGTCTTGCCGTATTTTAAAAGTATGGGATTTAAGCCTGCAATAAAGGTTATTATTATTATTACTATTATATACATTTTTAGACCTCAAGTTTGTAAATAATTTTATCAGATCCAATACACTCCACCAGTATAAACTTGCTTTTAGGTAGCCAAACTATTCAAGAGTAGTATTTTTTATTTGAACTTACTACTACTAGCGTACTTCGGAAATAAACCAAACAATACTAGACACAGGACGGGTTAAGAGGGATATGTTGCACAGCACAATAAAAATACTAGAATGAATGATGTGGACCAATAATTGGTATTCTTGATAGGCAACAAAATAATTCTTGATACCATATTTTGTAGAAAGTTATTCCAGGCAGATTCATAAGGTCAATCAGTGGCAAGCAACTGTTTTCGAGTTTAACTTAACAAATTTAATAATATTGTGTGTACTCTATAAATTTGCATTTTATGACCTTACAACCTTGACCAAATAGATCTCTACAAATAAACTCAAGTGACATAAAAATAAAATTATACATACGTAAATTGCCAGCCGAGCGAGTCCGGCGTCGGAGGCCTATTTTACGCCGCTCCTGCCTCCCACAGTTACTCTCCTCCAAAGCTAGGTTCAAGTCATGAGAGAGCCTCTCCATTGTAAACAAACTGCCGAACGATATCAACCCATAGCATCAAATTGATCTAGAACATACTAAGGCGTAAAAATAAATGTTTAGGCTTCTTGTGTTTGCCTTGCTTCAAAGATCTTGAGACCAACATGTGAAACCACCAAGATATCCTTTGTCTTTACCAATCAACACACTGAATTGTCACACGCCAATGAAAATACACGAGATCCCATAAATTCCCTCACATTACGAAGTTTCAGAACGTCTCTTGAATGAAAATGTCTATGAATGCTTGCAGTAACAATAAACTGCCACTAAATTCACCTCAACATCAAAGAATTTATTATTCTTTAGCACAGTAGTAAATTCATGTTTTTATTGTTTATTTGTGGTAGAACTTGAGTTCAAAAATTAGGTCTAAATAAATATAATCCATCCTTTGGTACATTTTTTTTACTATTGGACTCGCTCAGCTCGCTGCTTGCTCTCAAGTTTGTACATTTTGCCATTTTCTGCATAGATAAATCAGACTATAATTTTCTGAAACCATTACAGTTTTTTTTACAAAAATTCTATGATTACCATCACATAGCAATATTGGTTTACGTCCATGGTCCTCCTACATAGTTCAGCTGGATGTACCAAGCGCAATTATTACTCCCTGTAGTTCACCTCAAAATAACTGGGTGTACCAGGGGATTTTCTTTTTTCCCGTGGTTCAACCTAGTTCACCTGGCTGTACCAAGGGTAATAATTTCATCCCGTCGTCTACCTGTGTTATGGATACATACAAACTGTTAATTCAATAAAATTATACTTATTATTTTCTTTTTTTAATTCTGTTAATATCACACGCTAGTCATGGTAAACTAACTTTAAACTAATTTTCCACAAAAATCAATTTGGGTTTACAAAGAATCGCTCTACTACAGACGCAGGTTTAGAACTTATAAAAGATGTGTTTGATGCCTGGGAGAACTCTAGATGCCTTAGGTGTTTTTGTGACTTATATATGGCATTTGACTGCGTCCAACATGATATACTTGTCAGGAAATTACAACACTACGGTATTAGGAACATGGCTCTCAACTTTTTGACTTCATATTTAAACGATAGAATTCAAAGGGTTGACATAAATGGTAAAAAATCGCCCGGCTCTATAATTATATTATATTCAATACAAGGGCCATTCTTGTTTTTAATCTATATTAATGACTTACCTTATTATGTAGAGAAGAATCACGAGATTGTATTGTTTGCAGATGACACTTCACTGTTATTTAAAATTAAAAGGCAGTTATTAAACTATGACGATGTTAACAATGCATTAGCTAAAGTTGTGAATTAGTTCAATACAAATAATCTTCTCCTCAATGAGAAGAAAACTAATTGTATAAAGTTCTCGCCACCAAATATGAGACAAGTAGAATCCAATATACATTTGAATGGAACAGGGTTGGACCTTGTGGAGTCAACGGTTTTTTTAGGAATTACTATAGACGCTAAATTGCAATGGGGTCCCCACATTAAAAAGTTGTCTAGTAGGCTCAGTTCAGCGGCTTATGCTGTTAAAAAATTTAGACTATTAACTGATGTAGACACAGCTAGAATAGTTTATTTTAGTTATTTCCATAGCGTTATGACTTATGGCATACTTCTCTGGGGATGTTCTGCAGATATTAACTCTATTTTTATACTGCAAAAAAGGGCTATACGAGCGATCTACAGTTTGGCTCCCAGAGTTTCCCTTAGACAGAAATTTAAAGACATAAACATTCTAACTGTTGTCTCTCAGTTTATCTATGAAAATCTAATGTATGTAAAGAAAAACATTAGCAGTTTTGATAAAAGGAGTGATGCTCATTCCATCAACACGCGAAATAAGCACAAGCTATCCGTACATGTAATGCGTCTCCACAGAATAAGTCATTCTTTTATGGGACAATATATATGATTCTATAATTAAGTTTCCAACATTATCCGAGATTTGCCTATTAATAAGTTTAAAATTACTATCAAAACTAAATCTGTCAAAAAGTTTATTACAAAATTTCGGATTACTTGGAGGATAAAACATCTTGGGACTGATCACTCCAGGATCTATCTACTCGTGTACTAAGATGTCAAAGTGTAGCGTGTCTTGCCCTACTGATTCCATTATTATGTTCTCTTTTGTAAGGCAACACACTGGAGCTAATATTTGTAGTACCTAAGTAAAGACATTTTAAAAACATTTATATAAAAAGAATGGCCCCGAGTTTCTTGCCGCTTCTTCTCGGTAGGCTCTATATATTTTGAAACGCGGCGGTAGTCTGTAAAGTGCATTATAATGAAAAATTGACGTTTATAAGTGCGTCTTTGATGCCTAAATTGAAAAAATGATTTTGACTTTGACTTTGACTTTGTGTGTGGTAGGTATATAATACATTGAATAAGAAATTGAATTCATTGAAGTAAATCATGAACTCCGAAGATGATATTAGTTTTATCCAAAGAAAAGGGGTACCATCCTCCTATACAGGTTTCAATAATATAATAATATATACGTTAAAGATTTAAAAAATAAATAAAGTTTGTGGCGGTGTTCAAGTTATAAATAAATTAAATGATGAGGAAACTTAATCATCAAGGTAAGAATTTTCTATCTGTCCGTATACGTCGGTAATTTCTGCTATTATTATAATTTTTTCTATTATCTGCAATTATTATTATTTTTATAAATCAAACAAACTTTCTTTGTTTTAGAACAATACATACTCGTATTTTTATGACTAGTAGAGCCCACTTCTTGCTTACCCAACATTGGCAAAAATCTTATTGCTAAAGAAATTTATCAGTTAAAAAGCAGCAATGTCATAAATATTACTGATCCAGTGCCGAAACCTTATGATGAAATGTGATCTAAAGTTCAAACTAGTACCTTGGACATGATAGCCGAAGTACCGTCATTAACCAGTTGCCAGCATAATTTATACTATTTAATAATACAGGTATTCAACAAGGAGTAAATTATTAGGCGTCAAATAACTGTTTACAAATATTTTGTTGCGTACTGACTAAGTTTGGTGATTTTATTTTAGCTCATTTTATTTCATGAAGGATCACGAATAATTGTTTTTTGCTCTCCAAACAATGGAGATAAACTTTCCGATGTTATATGATTTTCGCCGATGCCACTTTCGATTCATGTCTAGTGCATTTTATCAGTTGCATATCATTCACGGCGATATTGGAAGTTCTGTAGCCGCAACTAAAACTATTTATACTAACTATTTATGCATTAATACCAAACATAAAACATCATCATCATCATCATCAGCCTGTAGCAGTCCAGTGCTGGACATAGGCCTCTCCAATTGCACGCCACTTAGGTCTATCTTGGGCTACTCGCATCCAGTTTTTGCCAGCCGTCTTGCGCAGATCGTCATCCCACCGTGCCTCAGGACGTCCTACACTACGTTTGCTGAGACACAAAACAAGATGCATACAAAATTATATTTGAATTAATTAAGGCACAACTACCCAGTTTCAAACCAGTTGTACTGCGACTATGAGAACTCAGCTATTAATGCTGCATTAGAAGTATGCCTACAAGTTAGGCTGCTTGGATGCTATTATTAAAACTAATGCTACTGGTACACGGTTGCTAACAGTGCTAATGGATCATGAAAACACGACTTATAATAAAACAGGAAAGAGGTTTATATCGACAAAGATGATGATATAATATTTGTAGGAATGCAACTAATAAACAAGGAGATTTCTGCAAGAGTGGCATAGAAAAAGGGTGCATCCCACTAATTTTATAAACTTGCGTTTGCCTGCAACTTCTGAGTTATTCTTAGTAAACAGTTTAGATAAGTGCAAATTTATCATAATTGGAGCTTGAAATCCTACACACACACTTAAACCCCTTTTCTCTTAGCTATTGAACCGCGATATCGCAACTCAACTGTATGAAAATTGTCGTTTTTGACAGTTTTGGTAGTCTAGTCGCTATTTAGGTTCGATCGCGGTCCAGTGGCTTGCGATCGATAGTTTTTACATAAATGGTATTATGTAAACTATTGAGTTGCGATTGCGTTGCTACCTACCTATGAGGCGATTCAGTGATATACATCGGTCTCAGAGTAAGTATCAAATAGAGTTGTCATTAGCGTATTCCGGTAAGAGACATAAATGCAACGAACCCAACCAATTTCCGAAGTATTCATGATGCTTACGAAAAATGTTACCTGGATTCATTTTACTTACCTACATAATTTGGGTGGTTAAAGCTACAAAATTCGATTATTTTCTTAGGCTAATTAACGTATTATTTGATATTTTCTATACGTTGTTGCAGTCATGCGAGTCTTATAAGATATAATCTTTATTTATTTATATAGACAAAGTAAAAATAAGGTCAAAATTTGGACTTACGAATGTAAGGTTATGTTTTCGTTTTTACGTTCACTTCGGCTTTTGCATCCTAAAACACACAATGATCCATTGTTGATACACAAACACATATCAAGATAACAATACAACACCGTTTTTTCATTGTAAACTCAGATTACACTAGAATTACAAAAAATCTTACAACTGTTTGGCGCACTTGCTAAGTGTGCCCAGCAAATAAAATGTGAGACTACAAGCAGGACAAAAAATATTCTCCAGCTCTGTCACTCCTTAGGAAAACTTTATTAATACTTACTCTGAGACATCGGTAGTTGTTGACTTTTTTTGAGCCAACGACAACGTAGATTATTTCGTCTGTATTCGATGCTTCAAAAAAGTATATAATATAAAAGATGGCGGGAAAAAGCCCCATAATGGTTATCGTTGATTTTATTTAATTTTTCTACTTTTGTGTTGGCTTGTAATAGTGATGGATAATTAACCGTTAAATGTTCGTAATGGTGCACGAATTTAGGCAAACTGACTAAAATCATGAGACGATGTTTGTGTGTTTTCCTCGCCATCCCCTTAGAAAGTCTTGGTAACGGATCCACCACGTTAATAGAACTTTAAGTTACGTTCTATTAACGTGGTGGATCTGTTGGTGGACGCTCCTGTTTACAGGACAGTGACTTGACGAAGGACTTATTTGTGTAATTGTGACTTGACTCTGACTACTTGAATAAAGATGGAACATTATGTATTACATAACTATTTAACTTGACGAATGGCAAATGTACAAACACGTGAGTTCAATAATAAAGTAAACAAAGAAGTATTAAAAACTCAGTTTCAGTGGTATTTTGACAGTTTTTAAATAGTAAAATAATTATTATATGTATGTTTTGCTTTAAAACCACTGTATTGATGTTTAGAATGATGCTAGATTGGTACAAGTGTTCAATCTTATTTGAGTGGCAACATTCGCAAGCCGTAGCACGGCCATACGATAGCGATGCAATTGCAATTGAGAGCAAGATATTACAGAATACCGAATTTGACAATAAAAGCAGTTCAATTGCAAAAGCGTTGTAGTAGCGTGGCGATTGCTCAGCAGCTAAGAGAATAGGGGCCCTGGGGACACAGGTACACCTAGTTATCTTAAGGTGAACTACGGGAAGAAATAATTATTGCCCTTGGTACACCCATGTGAAGTGTGTGGGTGAACCATGAGCGTAGACCGAACAATATTAGGTGCGTTCGTTTTGCAATAAGGGCGTAAGGTGGCGTTGCCATTATTGGCTCTTTTGTTAAAGCGTTCGTGAGGCTCAAAAGCGTTATTTTTGCTACTTTTGCCTACATCCTACTCGAACGCTCAACCGAGCATAAGATCTAAAATCGCATGATTACCTATGCTGTCAAATACATAGTTGTCAAAAAACGATCACAAGCAACCATGATCCGGACGTGGGTCCACAGTTGCACTTTTTGGTGGCATAAAAACTCACTTTTAGCTTTCCGAACGCTGAACAAAAAGAGCCATAAATTAGATTTTCACCCACAGATTCCCAATTCGAACGCCTTTGCGAGCGTTTTTAGCGTTATTTTCGCAACTTGGGTCTATTCGAACGCACTAATTATGTCCATTTGCCATTCCTCAAATAGTTACCACGTACCCGTTATTTTTTGTAAGTATCTCTAACAAAACAACCTGCAACATAGAGTGAGTAACCCGTAGAGTGAATAACCAATAGAGATAAGAGCATCTTCTTCATCGCTTCTACAATAATGAGAAGGGTATATAAACGACAAATACGCAGACAGGGATGCAGTTACGCTGTTTTTTGTCTCTCACAGCGTGTCCGTATTTTTCAAGGTTATCAACTTGAATTGCGAAACAAACTTTGACTGTTCGATAATATGAGTTTAAAGATTTTGACTATAATATTAACTCAAAAATTTGACCTACTGTTTTGGCTAATATAATTGACCGAGCGAGCTAAGCGTCTCTACTAACTGGCCTAAGTAGCCCGGCGTACATTATTATTATTAATTGAAGCCGTCTCGGTCCGCTAGTTTGCACAGCGGACAGGACATTGTCTGCTCCGTACCAAACCCGCACGTGTGGATGGTTGGGCCGGACAAACTACGACTAGTCGTGTTCAGAACGCCAAGAAGGACAGCCACGCGTGCGCTTATGGTACATCATGGAGGAAATTGTTACCGAAAGCGATATACTATTTGAAGTTCTTCTTAAATTATGCCAAGATTTTCCGTGCTTGTGCGATACATCTCACCAACTTTATTGCAAACGAGATGCTCGAAAGCAAGCATTTACTTTGGCATTCTCTTCTCTTATTCCGCTTTTAACGTGAAGGCTGTAACGTGGCTGGTAGAGTTGTCGCTACCAGCCTAAAGTTCCGTACCCAAAGGGTAAAAACGGGACCCTAATTAGTATAAGACTTCGCTGTCCGTCCGTCTGTTTGTCCGTCTGTCACCAGGCTGTATCTCATGAACCCTGATAGTTAGAAAATTGAAATTTTCACAGATGATGTATTTTTATTGTCTCTATAACAACGAATACTATAAAAAAATTACCAAATAATGGAGCCGACTTCAACACTGAAAATGTATGAAGTGACTTGTTGAAGCCAGTTCCATCACAGTAAGAAAATACCTATGTACACTATCACAATATTGTGTGCATGGTACCGACATGTTATTTTACGCATTTTAGAGTTGAGTAGATGTCAATTCTATTTTATGGTTTAATTTTTTTTCTCCTGTTTTAGTGACCCTTACTAATTACGGGATCGATTGTCAATCATCGTCAATGGTGATATCATCCAATCATCAAAATAGGTGAAAAATTTTTCAGTTATTGGAGTGTAACTCATAAACGGCTAGACCAAATTTGATGAAATTTAAGTGGTACAACGCATGAAGTACCAGATTTCAAACAAAAAATAGTTTTCAAAATTGGTTCACCCAGTCGAAAGTTCTGAGAACAAACTTAAAAAAATAGACGAATTAAGAACCCCACTCCTTTTTTAGAAGTCGGTAGAAAACCCGCTAAGTGCGAGTCGGACTCGCGCACGACGGTTTTCATAAAAACGGCAAAGTATCATGTCTCTTGTAAGGGAGATTTATAGATAATGGTACGGAAACCTTCGTGCACGGGTCCAATTCGCATTTGATGGGTTTTTATTGTTTAGGTACAACGAGATGGTGACAACCGTGTGCACTTGAATATATAGTCTGATTAATTTATGACTTGAAGGCCGTGCGTGAAGCAACTGTTCGGTTCTGTCCGGTCTTCTCGTCTGTAGCGAGGACGGATTTGGCACGCGTACTTTGTCTGCCGGACCAAGTACGAGCGTGTGTTAGGGCTTTAAGGGATTGGGTGTGCTAACGCTACGAGTGATTTCGGCGCTTTCCAGAACGTAGCCCTGTTTTGTCTTGTAGTGCGTTCGAATAAGCCATTTGTGAGCATTTTTAGCGAAAATAACGCTAAAAACGCTCCCAAGGGGCGTTCGGGAATTGGGAATCTGTGGGTGAAAATGTCGTTCATGACTCTTTTTGTTCAGCGTTCGGAAAGCTAAAAAAGAGGATTTTTTGCCCCACGTCCAGAGCGTGTTTTTTTCTTTTCCCTGTTGTACAAGGAGTTATGGCTTTACGCGTCTTGCGCATCTGCCATTTACAAGTGCATTTCCAGCGATAGAGTATCTCTTCGACGTCTTTTAATAGGTCTTTATACGAGACATGTATATGCAAAAACCCTTTGAGGTTTTTAACTTACTGTTGTGTGGCTCTTCCTGGTTGTCTTAAAAAAAAACAACCATTCACACACACACAAACATTTATTTTATTTTATTTAATATTTACACGTTTTTACACACAAGGGAATAAATTCCTGCACTTCACTTTACTGTTACTGAACTGGCAGCAAGACAGCTTTAAGAGCAATTAGTTGATACACTGAAGAACACAAAACAAAAGGCAATTTAATTTGGAAAGCGCGGATTATATAGGATCATATAATGCTGACAGTGTTTGAATGAAGTCGATGGGGGTTTGCCCCTAGTCAGCAATATACGCGGTGTAACATTACGTTATGATTGTATACTTATAATGGTTAACATTTTTTTAAAAGAGGGGAAATGTTTAACGTGTAAATAATTTGGAAGAAACGTAAAGACCGGATAAAGGTAAAATTAATTCAGATAAGAAAGAGTATCCATAGGAGTAGATCCATAAGAGTATAATAATACTTGCATAATTTTAAAAGGTATCTTAGTACAATATTTACAATTACTTCCCTATATATTACCCTACTCTTTGATTACTATTCTATACTTATCAAACTATAACTATCTACTATACATTTTTAATGTTTTTACTACGAATAAAATCAGAAATAATAGTATAAATTGAGGTATCAGCCATAAAAAGAAGCGTTTTTACATTAGTAGGAAATGAGATGTGGATAGCTATTAAGCTATTGTATAAGGAAGCACGTTCATAAAATTAGAACAAGAGAAAACTATGTGGTCCAAATCTCCAACATCATGCCCACATTCGCAGTCTGGGCTATTCATTATGTGAAACCTTGCAAGATGGGCAGGGCAAGTTGTATGGCCTAGACGCATTCTTATTAAAATCGTTGTGGCAATTTTGGTAAGTTTTATGAATGAGAACCATGGTTTTTGACGTAACAACGGCTGTAAGCTAAAGTAATGCTTTCCTTTTATTTGGCCGCTACATGCCCAGATACTACTCCAGGGTTCCTGAAGAAATAATCTGGGAAGAGTGGCAAGGTCATGGAATAGTTCTTAAAAGGGAATCGGTCTCCACAAACCACTGCTTCATTGGTAAGCCTGTCGGCTGTGTCATTCCCTTTAATGCCGCAATGGCTGGGTATCTATACAAAAGTGATAGAAAATCCTTTCAAACTACATGTATACAATTTGCTCCTTGCTTCAGCAATGAGACTAAAATGAGTTTTAGATTTATAAGGGAATTTTAATAGAGCTTGCAATGAAAAGGACATTATCGTATGCAGATACTATATCTAAAAACACGGCCAAAATGCAAGCATTATATGTAAAAGCTACTCGAATATCCGTCAAAAGTGTAGCCACACTATCCAGAGTATTTCTGCCTTTCCGGAAACTAAACTGAGTCTCGGAAAGTATTCCACGGCTTTCAACAAGCCACTCGAGACGATTTTTAACTAGATTTTCTGCGATCTTAACAATTACAGATGATAAAGCTATCGGGCGATATGATGATACCTACTGAAGGTGTTTTACCAGGCTTGAGCAAAGGAAGAACTATTTGTGATTTCCATGACGGAGGTTTATATCTAAGTAGTATTTAAGTGATGATTGACTAAAGTTAGTTACGAATGAATATGATATACCGTCTTCACCTGGGGCCGAATCTTTAACAGAAGGTACGACACCTTCCAATTCTTGTAAAGTGAAGGCAGAGTTTAAAATGGACAGACTAAGTGGTATTGCAGGCCGAATTAAATTACTAAAATGAACTTGCAGGGGAACTGTAGGAGGAGCTAAACGATTCATAAACTCATTACTAAGATTTATAGGCAATTATGAACGCGGTGTTTCACTGACACCGTTTCTAAACTTCCTAATATTCCGCCAAACTACAGAAGGGTTTACATTAGGGCATATTGAAAGACATTATTATCGACAACCCTCTATTTGTTTTTCTTTAAAAAATTTGCGTGTGTCTGTTAGTTTTTCTGATAATAGTACAAAATTTTCGTAGTTATATCATTATTATATAGTTGTTCAATTATTTTTTTCATTTACTACCTCAGTACATTCCTTATCCCACCAAGGCATAGGGAATGAAGTTAGTTGATAAGTTTTTGGAAGGAAAAGTTGCATCTGCTGCCCTTATCAACGCACTAGTAAACGCATTAGTACAAATTTCGATTCCATGTGATATGTCAGGTAGATTACCTAATTCTTGCTCTACAATTGATTTAAATTTGTTCCATAATTTATCAGTCCTAATATTATATTTTAGGCGCGGTTGTGGAAGTGAGCGACGGGAACTAAAGTAAACAAAGAAGTACACAAAGAAGTTACAAGGAAAAGAAATTATAATCAGGAAATGGTCACTTTCGAAGGTTGAAGATAATGTTTGCCATGTTATGGATGAAACAAGATTAGGAGAGCAGATTGACAAATCGAGAGCACTGATATTCTCGTTTGGAGAGGTGTGTCGGGTAGGGGAGCCAGAATTGAATATGCAAAGGTTATTATCGTCAAGTAGTTCTAAAAGCCAATTTTCGCAGTGATTAGAAACAGAACAACCCCAGAAAATGTGATGGGAATTAAAATCGCCTAAAAGTAAGACAAGTTTAGGGATAAGAGATAAAAGGTTATTAAGACAGTTGAATGTCAAAGTGGAAGGGGATGTCATATATATAGACACAACACGAATATTGCCAATCTGTGCTGCTAGTACGGAAACTCGTTATATTTAGGGAGAGATCTAGGAATAAAGGAAATGGTATTTCTAATAAGTAAGACAACACCGCCATACCCATCAGATCTATCATCTCTCGAACAAGAAAATCCGTGGATTTTGAAAACGGAGTCTGGCTTTAGCCAGGTCACCGAAAGTGCTAGTAAAGAAGTGTTATATTTATTTCTTAAATAAATTATATCACTTTTTTTGGAACTACAATTCTGCAGTTCCATTGTATTGCTTTATAGAACGATACCGCCACCATTAATGGCTATGGGAGCTTTAAATCTGTTAATTATTGTAGCGTTATAAAATGATCCCTATGCAAATTGTCACGACCTGTCCAAAGAAACTGATGGATGAACAATGATCATGAATGAGGCGACGTTGGACGGTATGGAAATATTTGAACGGGTTAAAATCTCAACATGCATTTTAATAATGTCTGATGTAGACATTATTGAAGGATTAATACTTATTTGGCTAAAAGCGCAACCGTCTTGTGGAGACGGAATGTTATATTCATGAAGTATTTTTTGATGTGCATTTCTGTCGTAGGCTTTTCCAGGAGTAGGTTTAGTGTAAACAGTGTTTTTGTATGAGTTATTGGATGAGTCAATAGATGAACGATGGGTGAAGGAAATCTGAGAAATAACGTGCGAATGAGTTTGAGTGACATTTTGCGTAGAATTAACAACATCAGCATACGACTTGTACACATGTGGTAGCAATTTAGATGCCTCACCATACGAGATACATTTTTCGAGACATATTTATTTTAATTTGTTTTTGTCGTGAAAATTCAAGACATGACTTACTTATGGCAAAGTGATTTCCTGAGCACGAACAGCATGAGACGTTCTCCTCATTCACATCACAAGAATCACCAGTGTGTTCCCTTCCACACTTCTAACACCTAGGTTTTGCTCTACACTGCAGTTTTGTATGACCATAACGACAATAGTTAAAACACTGAACAGTGTGGTAATTGTATATCTTAACTGGAAGCGCATTGTAAAAATCCTTTTAGGTAGAACCTGCCCATCAAAAGTAACAACTATGTTTTGTGTTGGTTTCCGAACTGGTGAACCTTCCACGATAGTTTTGTAATTTAATCGTCTTACCTTTAAAATTCCACCACAACCTTCAGGTACTGAAATATTTTCGATGACCTCTTTTGGTGTCCATTCTGATGGTACACCACGAACTAAACCCATTCTTGTCACATTAAAAGATGGTATAAATCCTTTTAACTTATTTATTACTAGACAACTGTTGGAAATAAATTAATTGGCATCGTTATAGTCAGAGAACGCTAGTGCAATTCTATTTCTAACTATCCTTTTTACAGAACCATTAAGAGCGCTATTACATTTTGACGCCGCGCCAAGTTAGGTTTTTTCGGCAGTAACTACTATTACTTATTCTATGTGTAGCAGCGGAGCGGGCGTATGGGAACGTGTTGACTAAATAGTCTTGATCTGTGATATACTTTTACTATACCATAGGAACTTAGATTTATTTGAAGGTTTTTATTAAGCACCGTGGTGTAGTAGTACATAAACTTACTTTACGTTTGCTTACTTTTATCATATATGCTCTAATAGATATGATTAAGTATCTATTATAAATATAAAAAGATAAACTTACATAACTTATTAGTTATGAACTTACGGTCTGTGATATATATGTACCATATATCTATTTTTTTTTGCATTAACTATTGCATTTCAAAAGTGAGTGGCAAAAATAACAAATTTACATTTAAAACAAGTGAGTAATTAATTACACTTACCAGGTAAGTATCTATGCTTGCCTGTTTTGATTGTAATTTGTTGTTATTTTTTTAAATGTAATGTCTAAACGTATTGAGGAATAAAAAATACAATAAAGGTAGATTTTATGTATAGGTACGCATAGTTAACGTTTCATCATCAATATATATAACAGGCATTTAAAAATATATTTCGCGCAATGGCATTGAACGAGCTTTCTTCTTCTTCTTCTTCTTTCATTCTGTTTCCTCGAATATCGGCATTATTCTGTGAATGATAAAATAAGCATTATCTGGGCTGAATAATTTTATAAACAATAAGGAGTATATTTTATACTACGGTATACTAACCATATTTTCAACTAAACAGGAACACTTTCCAATTCTAACGTGAAATCATTCGTTGATTTATCAGATTCATTAGTAACAACAAGCTCGTGTATGTCTTCTGTGATAGGATTCTAAAAAGGAGATGAAACGTTATGTATAGAATTTTAAAATTAGTAATATTATTTATTGTATAAGTAAAGATAGTATTTTCTTAAATCATTATCATATTATCTTCACTAGGTAGCGCAAGCTGTTGTGATTTCGTGCTGTTGTCATCAGTATACTCCATACCCTAAAAAAAATGGTATAATGTACGACTAACCAGAAATGATTATTGTCACCATAAAATTATGAAAATTGTTATATTATATTTATTATAAACTTATGGTTATATCGTAACGTGTGATATTGACAAACATTAAATTTAAATATGTATCATATTCTATACCTACTCACCATTTCTATCGATCCTAAAATATCACATAGATGTGGAAACTTCTGTAGTCCTCGTCTCATTTAGTTTCTTATTTCTAAAATAAATATAATCTATTATTATAAATTAGCCTACATCAAATAAGTATAGCAAAATAAAATAAATAAAAATATTACCTTGCTAACTTCAGAGATTCAATGTGTCGTATTTTACGTTTACTGACACATTGGTACTTATAATTGTTTTTTTCCCATTTTGACTTGTCAAAACACTCAACTAAAATGAAAATAAAGTTAATTACGAATTGGGTATGATTAGACATATGCACAAAAAATATTTATACATATGAGATTTAGAAGATATGAACCGATACAACGATCAAAATCCTGCGGTCCTACTTCACGACTGCTTAGCTCGCACACAAAGTCACGTAGCGATACGACAGAGCGCGCGAAATCAAGCGACATAGGTCCGTCCGTGGCAAGCGCTCGCGCGGTACTGATCTTGCAACATCAGTGCGATCAAATATATACTACTTTAATTTAGTGAAATAAAAATAATAGCATTGATTTAAAAACTAAAAATTGTTATTAGTAGTTAAAAGAAATGTTAAATTTTCTATTGATATTTATCATCATCATCTCAGCCGTAGGACGTCCACTGCTGAACATAGGCCTCCCCCATGATTTTCCAAAAGGACCGGTTGGAAGCGGCGTGCATCCAACGTCGTCCTGCGACCTTCCTCAGGTCGTCTGTCCACCGTGTCGGTGGACGACCTACGCTGCGCTTGCCGGTCCGTGGTCTCCACTCCAGAACCTTTCGGCCCCATCGGCCATCTGTTCTGCGTGCTATGTGCCCTGCCCACTGCCACTTCAACTGGCTAATCTTCCGGGCTATGTCGGTGACTTTCGTTCTTCTACGGATCTCCTCATTTCTGATTCGATCACGTAGAGAAACTCCGAGCATAGCCCTCTCCACAGCTCGTTGTGCGACTTTGAGCTTGTCTATGAGGCCCATAGTAAGAGACCACGTTTCAGTGCCATAAGTCATCACTGGTAACACACATTGGTCGAAGACTCTTGTCTTGAGGCACTGAGGTATTTTTGACGAAAAGACTTCGCGAAGTTTCCGGAACGCTGCCCAGCCGAGTTGGATTCGACGATTGACCTCTTTCTCGAAGTTGGACCTGCCTAGTTTGACTGTCTGTCCCAGGTAGATGTACTCGTCAACAACTTCGAGAACTGAGTTCTCAACTGATATTGGGGTAGGTACAACATGGGCATTAGACATAATTTTCGTCTTATCCATGTTCATCTTAAGACCTACCCGTTGGGAAACTCGATGGAGGCCTTCGAGCATTGTACTGAGGTCTTCCATGGATTCTGCCATGACTACAATATCGTCGGCAAATCGAAGGTGAGTGATGTATTCGCCGTTAATATTAATGCCAAGTCCTTGCCATTCCAGAAGCTTGAAGGCGTCTTCCAATGTAGCGGTGAACAGTTTTGGAGATATAACGTCTCCCTGTCTCACGCCTCTTTGCAATGGAATTGCCTTCGAACTCTGCTCCTGTACTCGGACTGACATGTAGGCGTTTTTGTACAAACACTTCAGCACTTTAATATACCGATAGTCAATACGGCACCGCTGGAGAGACTCAAGCACTGCCCACGTCTCGATCGAATCAAAGGCTTTCTCATAGTCCACAAACGCTAAACAAAGAGGCAAGTTATACTCTTCGGTCTTCTGTATAACTTGCCGTAGCGTGTGGATGTGGTCTATGGTACTATAGCCTTTTCGGAAACCGGCTTGTTCCGGAGGCTGGAATTCATCAAACCTGCGACTGAGACGGTTCGCTTTGACCTTCGAAAACAGCTTATAAACATGGCTCAAAAGCGAGATGGGTCTGTAATTTTTAAGTAAAGTGTTGTCACCTTTCTTGAAGAACAGCACCACCACGCTTTTGTTCCATGCTTCTGGCGTTGAACCTTCGAGTAGGACGGTAATAAAGAGCTTCTGAAGGACTTTAAGTACCGGTGTTCCACCCGCTTTCAGAAGCTCAGATGTGATACCGTCGTCACCAGGCGCCTTGTTGTTCTTAAGCTGTTTCAAGGCCATTCTAATCTCGTACAGGCTGATGTCCGGGATATCTTCGGTATAATGTCGGGTCAGCTTGGCTCTTGGGTCTTTGACCAAGCTGCTAACAGGTTTAGCGACCGAGGTGTATAGCTGTCAGAAGAAACTCTCTACCTCTCCTAATACTTCTGCTTTGGTCGACGCTACACTGCCGTCTTCTCTCTTCAGCTTCGTCAACTGGCTTTGCCCAATAGACATGTCTCTTGCAAACACTTTGGAGCCTTTTTTCCGCTCTATCGTATCTTTAATACGGTTTGTATTAAAGATCCGGATGTCGTGTCGCAAGGACTTCCATATTCGTCTATTGAGCAACCTATATGCTTCAGCATCATCCGAAGACTTCAGTTTCAATGAGCGTCGTTCAGCCATGAGGTTGAGGGTATCGTTGGATAGTTTCTGTGGCCTATCTGTACGGTGGGGTTTAAAGTACTTGGAACCCACTGTATGGACAGTTTCTACTAACCTGTTATTGATCTCGTCCACTGAAGCGATGTTCTCAAGGCAATCGAAGCGATTGGATAGCTCAAGTTGAAAGCTCTCGGGGTCTTGAATACGGGCACGAGTGGGTCGGAGCGTAGACTTCATCAGACGAGACCTCTCCAGTTTGACATTAATATTCACCGTGCCTCTTACCATTCGGTGATCACTACCGGTTTTAACCCTGTTGATCACGGAGACATCAGTGAATATTTGCCTTTTGGTGGTCATAATGAAGTCAATCTCATTTCTCGTGGAACCATTGGGACTCAGCCAGGTATATTGATATTATTATTTTGGAAATGTGAAGTCAATCTCTGGAGATATTTCGACTTTTTTAGAAGTGTTTTTGCGCGATAATCTTTTTCAATATGATTTTTTTTTTCATTGCTTGTAAGGTAAAATACAAAAATCTATTCTGACATTATGGAAGTACGGGATGTTTCTTGTGCCATATTTTTTATAGTGCTTTATATTCAGTGGAATTCGCAAATTAGAGCTCTCAAATAAGGTGTGTTTTTGCCGAAACGAACACCAGAAGAATGAGGATTACTAAATAAATAAGTAAAGTACTCATATTTGGCTCTGACGTTATTGAAGATAGTGAAATGAAGTATAGTTTTCATGCAATGGTGATGTATAGATATAAAGACAATGTATCATATTTCAACGCTGAACATCTTGGTAACACGCATTTTTTTGTAAAACACCTCTTAACATTATTTTGAAAGGCATTTCTTTTCAGGGATTTACCGAATGTTACTGGATGGAGAGTGGTGCCATCATCAGTTGATCTTGTTTCTCGTTATCGTGTACGATAAAAGGAGCTACATCTGAAGACTCATACTTATTTCTTGCCAAAGAAATAAAACTTTGGGGAGGACTGGAGGCTGGACAGACATTAGGAGTAGAAATAGTGTCAGTACGATTGTCAATCTTATTAATAATACTTTGAACAGTAATATTTGTATTTTCATCGCTGTCTGTACAACGACATCCAGCCTTGCCATCTACTGCTTGAGCGTGCTTCCTTTTCTTCATAATGCAGTTTTTGCAAATTTTAGAAAAACGACCTCTTTTACGTCCCGCACGGTGGGTATTTGACCCATCAGTGTCCATGCCTGACTTATTAGATAGCATATTAGAAGCTGACACGGTCACATAATTTGATACCAAGGGGACAATGCCCCCCGGGTCCACCAAGTCAGGCGGCTCGTTCATAGCGAAAAAATGAAAAAAGCTTACCGAGTCCGGCAAATCACTAAACTAAAAATACTAAATAAACACTAAATACGACTATAATATTTACACTGGGATACTACTAGATCTAATGATCGTACTCAATAAAATATAAATGAAAATAATACAGAGCGAAAAAATATCAACCACCTAATTCGACGTTTCCCGCGCTTTTTTTTTTCGGATCGTAGTTGTTTGTGATCGTTTTTTAACAGCTATGTATTTAACAGCTATGTATTTGACAGCATAATCATGCGATTTTAGGTCTTATGCTCAGTTGAGCATTCGAATAGGGTGTGGGTGGGTGTGGGCAAAAGTGGCAAAAATAACGTTTTTGAGCCTTACGAACGCTTTAACAAAAGAGCCATCAATGACAACGCCACCAATGCCCTCATAAGCTAAACGAACGCACCTCAAAAGAGCCATCAATGACAAAACCACCACATGCCCTCAGCCTCAGACTTTTCATAAGCTAAGAATATGTCACCACTTTCACTTATAGTCCCACCATATTATCTGTTCAGGTGACAGCGTCGCTAGTGGAGAATTTGATATTGCAACCTAAGAAATTCACCAAGAAAAAAGACAATCAAAAAATAGGACTGTCCTTCAAGCCTCTCTTTAATCAGCAAATTCTGCAATTCTAATCCTACTAATATTATAAACGCGAAAGTTAGTAGGTATGTATAGCTGTATACTGTAGTTTCAATTTTGACCACCTGAACAGATAACTTGCACTGCGGTCCTAATTGGCTATAATCGATATTAGCGCGATAAAAGTCGGTCCCTTTCACCGTGAGCGTGATTACGATGGCCCACGCTACGTCATCGATGACGTCTTAACTGCCGCCATATTGACGTTTACATGAACCATGCTCTACACCATAATCGTCGTGAGCGTTCTGTCAAAAGTGACAGGTGTTTGTTTATTTCTACAATGTATTTACTGGTGTCCCTTCTTTTTGATGTAAAAGTTGTAAAAGTCGGTCCATCCATTCCATTATTTCTTTTTAATCCACACACTACATAGTTAATCTTCACACTATGCACGATATTTTTATGATATTTGTTTTTCGCGCGCAAATGGTTCGTTATTGCTACAACTTTGGTCCGAATTAACAACACGCTTACAGTGCCACGAGCTGTCAAAATCGCGATATTTATCTCGGACCAGCTTTGGTAGACGATAGCACTGTGAGCAAAATTATCGCAAAACGGACCACAGTAATAACACTGCGGTCCTAATTGGCTATAATCGATATTAGCGCGATAAAAGTCGGTCCCTTTCACCGTGAGTGTGATTACGATGGCCCACGCTACGTCATCGATGACGTCTTAACTGCCGCCATATTGACGTTTACATGAACCATGCTCTACACCATAATCGTCGTGAGCGTTCTGTCAAAAGTGACAGGTGTTTGTTTATTTCTACAATGTATTTACTGGTGTCCCTTCTTTTTGATGTAAAAGTTGTAAAAGTCGGTCCATCCATTCCATTATTTCTTTTTAATCCACACACTACATAGTTAATCTTCACACTATGCACGATATTTTTATGATATTTGTTTTTCGCGCGCAAATGGTTCGTTATTGCTACAACTTTGGTCCGAATTAACAACACGCTTACAGTGCCACGAGCTGTCAAAATCGCGATATTTATCTCGGACCAGCTTTGGTAGACGATAGCACTGTGAGCAAAATTATCGCAAAACGGACCACAGTAGGTGGCACTATATGTCATGTCAACGTTAAATTCTGTCAACATTTCAATTTAACAACGAAATATTGCGCCAATTTCAGTGCGTGTGATGTTTTGTTTTCTCTAGTTTTATTGGTTTTGTGCGGAGTTTTGTTAAGAATTACCGATTAAAGTGCACATATTCTGGTAAGGTCGTTAAAATATGGTGATATAAACATTGATTACTTCCCATTTCGAATATGCTTCGAATATGCTTTTTATGTTAAGTACGAAGGAATAAAATTATTATTTTCTCAATTTGTCTTAAAACTCTTTCAGACCAGAACCGTATTATTTCTTGACACTGCACCGCGTTATGTATGTACTTAAGAATAATATGCACATCTTCACCTAAAATTAGGCACGAACGAAATTCAAAATGAACTTTCGATATCATTCAGGGGATCGACTAACGGCCATGTAATGTAAAATGCAATCGAACCATATTTGAGCGGTGACTTTTAATAAGTTTTCTCTGCTATTGAAAAACATTCGAGCTGTAGTTACGTTTCTGCTGACGCCAGCGATCGATCAAATCTTTATATTCTGCTAACTTGATAGATTATTCACGCGATGCTAACTAGTAGCGTTTATGATACATTCCCTGACAAAATAAAAAAGTCAAGACAGAATGTTGTGAACAGAGAAGTGAAACCGGGTAAAACTACGCCGCGCCGTGTCCATACATAATTACATACAAAATGTACAATGAAACTACGCCTTGATTCGTCAGTCCAATTATCGTTACATATAATATGTAAACAAATTGGAATGTAAAGTCCACTACACTTATTTTTAAATGTATCCTCAGAAAAAATATAGACTATAGAATAGCTTTTTGGGTAATTGCCGAACGACAATGGAAGTTAAACTCCAGTTGCATCAAGATATATTGTTGAATGTTGTGAAATAATAGAATTAGCCACCAGGCAGATTTCGATTAAATGACTCAACAAAACTAGTACCACAAAGCCTGGGCTTACATACAAACTTGCATAAGTTGCAAAGTAAAATATGAATGCTTATTCGACGCGTGTTGCGCGTACACCATGTGTACATACAAAAAGTGCTAAGCCATATTGAGCGTGCATCTAATGTAGGTATACACATTTTTATAGATATGCTTTGTAACTAATTTTATCAGATCAAATGCACTCCTCTGGTATAAACTTGCTTTTAGTTGGTAAAACTATTTAAGAGTAGTGTTTTTTATCTGAACTTGTATGCATAGTTCAGAAGGACACCAAAAGAAGTAGACACTGGACGGGTTAAAGCACTGTTTATGGAGGTACATTAGCAAAGAAGCTGCTCTTCTATTAAAGAAACAAACAAATACTAGTATTTCTGCAAACAGTTGACCTTGCAAGCATAGTCTTATCACCTACTATTGTTCACAATAATGCACAAGCTACTATCTCGGCAACCACTTGACTAATTAAAGCACTAAAACTTAAACACAAAAATTTCAATGTTTGAGATTGCTAAAGCAGGCATTAGTGCTTTAAAAAGTAATACTATAAAAATTACAAGGGCTGCGATGTCAATACGAAAGTTTAAGTACATATTTCTAAATAATGCTTCTTTCGGTTGGATAGTACTGTTAAACTGTCCAATACCTAGATGTTGCTCTGTCCCGGCAAGACGGTTAGTCAAATAGAGAGTTAAAATTCGATGCTTGGACCAGAACCTCGGTGGCCTGTTGGTCAATGGCGTCTGACATGGAGAACGGAATTAGAACAGTGTTGATGACAATTGTAACAATATATAGGTATGTTCATGACTATTGCTCGCCACTACATGTGATATTGGACAAAAGATCAAATCAACTTTGATTAGGCTATCTTTAATCCAGGTCATCAGGTTAGATCAATCTTTAATGGAAGGTAATTTCAGATTAATTATACACATACCACGAAGTTTCTCCTCAGTTAATATGTTGGCTTCAATAACATAACATATCTGAATACAAATTTTCACAACTATAACTTCAAAAATCTAAGATTTTCATACAAAGTTTCATCCCCCATTTCACCCCTTTAAATAATCCCCATCGAAAAATATTAAGGAACACTATTATTTAATTGAAATGAAATATCTAAATACCAATTGTCACATCTATAAGTTAAAAAACAAAAAAAATATTACACAAAGTTTCATCCACCTAAAATAACTAAATATAAATTTTCATAATCTATATAACTACAAAAATCTTAAGATTTTCTATACAAAGTGTCATCCCCCATTTCACCTATAACTCATCCCTATTAAAAATTAATAAATAAAGGAACACCATTATTTAATTTAAATGCAATATCCAAAAGCAAAGGACTTTCATATGAAAGTTTTCACTCGTTATTACCGCCCTAAGGTTGAGGTTGAATTTCGTAAAACCCTTTCTAATATATTATATAAAATTATATTTAATTTCAAGTCTCGCCGAAACCAAGGTGAGATCGATGTTGGTGTGATGACGACTGTTTACAAACGTTGGTTCAGCTCCCCTGTTAGCTATAGAGAGATTAGTTGAAAACAAGCTCTCTACCTCTTTTGTTGCTCTTAGCCATACCCCAAATGGGGTAGTAGGCGTTTGAATCTGTTGAGAGAATTATTTGAAATTTATTTAGTTCACAGTATCTTACCAGATCCACGACGTTTTTCGGAGGGGCATCTTCCTCAGCGGGCATGTACGCTGAGGCGACTACAAGGTCCGTCGTCGTTCCTTGTTCATAAGCATCGGCACAATGTTCTCTGGGATTCCCAGAGTTAGGAACATTGTGTTGTCTGATTGCTTGCTATGGGAGTAAATTGTCCAGGAGTTCATTTGGGCCCATCTGTTCTGCTTATTGAGCACTAGACCTGTGTCTTCTACGCTCCATCTGCAGTCAGGTATAAAGAAGGCCGCCCTTATTCTCCTGGTCAGTTCTTTTGGCCGTTGACCTGCCAGCTGCGCTTCGGGTTTACGGTCTCCAGCTTTCGGCTTTTGTCCTTTTGGGTTCGCTACTTGTTGTTTCCGTTGTTTCTGATGGAGTTTGTGTCTTTGTTTTTTACTTAGTTTAGACCCAGAAGCTTGTAGGCTTACTGGGTTTGGAGTGGTGAGATGGTCTCCGGTTGCCCTTTGTCCTCTGCGCCCTCTGCCCGTTTTTACCTTTCGGTCCAGTTAGCAGAGCAGGTCTCCGGGGCGGCGAACGCCTCCACGAGATCCCGCACCGCATCCCCTTGACCGGGGGGGGGGGGGGGGGGGGGTTGCGTTCTGGTTGGTTTTTTCGAAATTTTCCATGTTTTTAGACGGTCATGTAATCCACGAGCCTAAACGGTGCAAACCACACCAACCAGACGCAGTATTCCGTGCTCCGCCGGCTGCAGACCCTATTGACTACCACCTCTCGCCTGGCAGGAGCTTAAGGCTGCCCACCAATGCTGAATTGCCTAGCGTGGCTAGTTCTAGGCCCCCCGTTTAGGGTGAAATTCACGCCAAAGAGGAGTGTTGCGTTTCTGAGCTCAGCCTCCAGGATCGTTGCATCCACCCATACGGGCCCCCACGTGCAGCATCAAGACACGTGGGTGGTCAGCCCCCTTCTTGCTTTCATGCTTATATGGGAAAGCAAGACCACAGAAACCTGACCACATTGTTTCTGTAGCGGAAAGGAATTTTCAGAGTAGAAATGGGACTAAGTGAGGGGATTGGATATGTTGGTGAGGGGATAGGAATAGGTAGGTGGGATGAATTTCGCCTAGTGATTCTGTTATATCTGTTCCTGAGGGGACCAGACCAATAACAGGCGGCACCACGAGAAGGTAACATATTAGACTTGTTATGGATGTCATCACGACCTGCGCTCCTTTCCATAACCATACACCGTACCTGCTCACCGGACAGGTGTCCAGGTATGGATTGGCTTCATGGGCTGCGTTTCACACCGCAACTTTGAATCAATCCCCCCCATTCCAATACATATTAAGATGAAAAAAATACCAAAAAATAGAACCGACTTCATAACCAAAAAGTAAGCAAATAACTTGTTGAAATCGTGCAATGATAGTTCAAAGTAGATATTATTAAAGTTGTGCGCATGGTACCGACTTCGACAAGTTATTTCACACTTTGGTATTGAAGTTGATTCCATTTTGTGCTAAAAATTCATTTGCACCACTTTTAGTGACCTTTACTACTTATGGGATCTATTGTCATTCACCGTCAATCATAATTGTCATCAAGATGGCGTAACACTTTTCAGTTATTGGAGTGTAACTCAAAAACTGCTTGTCCGAATTTGATGAAATTTAAATAGGACCACTTCAGAAGTATATTCTGCCAAAGAAAGAAAGAGTTTTGAGAATCGGTCCACAAAAGGGAGAAAAAATTGTTGAAATTACACAAAAAAACGTACAATCTAACATATAACCTCCTCCTTTTTTGAAGTCGGTTAAAAGTTATGCTAAATACGGTTAGAAAGTAAGACTTTGGCTTAACTAGAGTAAAGGAGCGACTATTATGGCCTCTGTGAGATTGCCGCAATTCTGCCAGTATCAAGTAAATAGAGTAGAAGCAAGCAATCTTATTAGTTGTACAAGATCTTTGATGAAAATTTCAAACAGAGATGTCTGCGTTAAGATATAGTGGTATCCACGCACTTGAAATATTCTGTTGAATAGTTCAGTTTTTAGTAACAAATGACAATGTGACAAGTATAAAAATGATAAAATAAAAAAAGCTTTACATTTTTTCAAACCAAAAAATTTTTGTTTCTAAACCTGGAATTAATACGCTATTCACTACTTCAACTTACCAATTAAACATATTAGAAGTACTTCAACACTACAGTTAGGAGGCATATTACGGCAGTTGAAAACGGTCAGTAAAGTCAGTAGAAGTCAGTATTTTGACTCGGGTCAGTAGTCATTTTTTACGAGAAATGTTCAGTAAAGTCAGTATAGTAGGCGCGTACCTATTTAAGGCGTGCTGATAACCGAAAAGAATAGTAACCGAATTCCCGCATAAAAAATCCTAAATAGGACCACAAAAACAAACTTTCACGTCCAAACTCTCACGACTTTTCAGCGATAACACTATTTCTAGTAATACATAGCTAACGTATAGTATTAAAATAGTAACCAGAAGTTTTTTGAATGTGTTAGTTTATATTGAAAAATATGAAGAAAACGTAAAAAATTAATGCATCTTTGCATTACACAGTCCAATCTGACAAGCAATTTTCAACAGTCAAAGTCAAAGTCAAAATCATTTATTCAATTTAGGCATCAAAGACGCACTTATGAACGTCAACTTGAAAATAATGTACTTTAAAGACTCTACCGCCGTGTTCCAAAATATATAGAACCCACCGAGAAGAAGCGTCAAGAAACTCGGGGCCATTCTTTTTATATGGATGTTTACAATGTTTCTACTTAGGTACTACAAATATTCCTTTTTGTGGGTGGCAGAGAGACAGCTTGCCAGAAGTGGAGTATTCCAAGCATCTTTATCTTCTATATAATGTCGAACTTTATAGTAAGCTTTTATTATTAAAACGTTTTTTACAGTCAACTTGAATTTGCCCTCTGTGAGCTCAGTTATGTGCTTTGGGATTTTATTGTAAAATCGCACACAATTTCCTAGGAATGACTTATTAGTCTTCGCAAGTCTAAAACTAGGTACAGCTATCCTATTTGTATTTCTGGTATTAAAAGTGTGGTGATCACTATTTAACTTATATTTATGTAAATTTTTACGAACATACATTATATTTTCAAATACATATAAGGAAGGCAACGTTAATATATTGATTTCTTTAAATAAATCTCTCAAAGATTAACGGGGACCCATTTCGTATATAGCTCTAATAGCACGTTTCTGAAGGATAAATATGGTCTCTATATCAGCCGCTGAACCCCAACCCACCTTACTTATAGCATTATAAATGGTTTTGATTGGAATTGGTTTGAGATTGGACCGCGCCTTAACACACTCCGCTCTACTCTATACTCTATACTATAATACGAGTAATATTTACAGCATGAATGGAAGGCGCGGTGACCCCAGAAGGCGGACGCCGCACACGCGCGGCGTTAGCAGAGATCCCTGCGCGGCTTGACCGCATGCGCGTCACGCCTCTGCAGCCCGTTACCAACATCCGCGAACGCTCACCGGCGCTGCCGCCCGGGTACCTCAGTCCAGCTCCTTCACCTGATGAGATGCTTATACAACAAAGAGGTAACATAAATCCTTAAGGACGTTTTTCTTTTCAAATTATATTTCGGGGACACTTTCACTGTGTCTGACCCATGAACCAATATATTCATGTAACTATCATCAGATATAAATTGTCTATGGCGTATGGACGGCCTGTAGATGCCCTAATAGAGCAACCTAGCTGCACCAGATGTAGGCTCTGCTCTAAGTACGTTTGTTTGTGATCTTAGGGCTGATTGCTTATAATCCATCGACAGTTGCCATATCTACTAGTCATCGAAAGTTTCCCTTTAACATAAGTTCGGAACTTTTTGTATGACATATAAGCTTGCCATAGTAACTTTTCAATGTTTTTATTGTATTACATTTTTAAAGCACTAACGCCTGCTTAGCGATCTCAAACATTGAAATTTAAAGCTGTTCAATAGATGTCTAGATGTCGCTTCGTCCCCGTAAGACGCGATGGTTAAATCAGATAGAGAGTTAAAATTCGATGCTCGGACCTCGAGCCTCGGTGGCCTAGATGGTCATGGCGTCTGACACGGATAGTCAGAAGACGCGGGTTTAATCCTGTCCGAGGATGTGAATTTTTATTTCTATAAATTTCAATGTTTTAAAATTTTTGTTAAATAAATTTACGTCTATTGTGCACGATCAGGTTTCTTCGCGCCCAAAACAAATTGATCACCTGCATATGATAACATCAATCATCAGAGTCACTGCATAGTATCTGACATATAAAATGAACTATTTGTGATTTGATATTGTGCTTAAAATTCGAAGATTGAAGTTCATGTGCCAAGGCAGACTTCTTGAGTGTTAATAACAGGTTTGCAAAATTTTTTGTGTATTTTATTTTTTCCTTTTATAATACTATACAAGCTAGCGTTTCACTACTATCTCTCCTGATGTTAAGTGACGAGGCAGGCAAAGATGTATCACGCTGGCCTAGAAGATACCTATTCACTTTTGAACTCTTGATTTGAAGGAAGGAAAGAGTTCCATTCCTTAGCGGTACGCATTGTTAAAAGTGAAAGCAAACCACTTCGTGCTTAGGTATATTTGGAATTTATACCATATAGATGACGATGTTGGATAGTTTGGTGGTAAAATGGGGATAATAAATATTTTTACAATAAATTAATATTTAAACTTTAAATATTGTTGTTTTGTTTTTAAGTACACGCTGTGGCATCGTCATCCTGTATTTAGTCAGGTTGTCCTTGGACATAGGCCTCCTCCAGATCTTTCATTATTAATTCTATTTTATACTGCAAAAAAGGGCTATACGAGCGATCTACAGTTTAGCTCTCAGAGTTTCCCTTAGACAGAAGTTTAAAGTCATAAACATTCTAACTGTTGTCTCTCAGTTTATCTATGAAAATCTAATGTATGTAAAGAAAAACATTAGCAGTTTTGATAAAAGGAGTGATGCTCATTCCATCAACACGCGAAATAAGCACAAGCTATCCGTACATGTAACGCGTCTCCACAGAATAAGTCATTCTTTTATGGGACAATGTATACGATTCTATAATAAAGTTCCCAATGTTATCCGAGATTTGCCTATTAATAAGTTTAAAATTACTATTATAACTAAACTCTGTCAAAAAAGTTATTACAAAATTTCGGATTACTTGGAGGATAAAACAGCTTGGGACTGATCACTCCAGGATCTATCTACTTGTGTACTAAGATGTCAAAGTGTAGCGTGTCTGGCCTTACTGATACCATTATTATATTCTCTTTTGTAAGGCAACACACTGGAGCTAATATTTGTAGTAGGTACCTAAGTAAAAACATTGTAAAAACATCTATATAAAAAAAATGGCCAAGAGTTTCTTGCCGCTTCTTCTCGGTAGGCTCTATATATTTTGGAATGCGGCGGTAGTCTTTAAAGTATACATTATAATGAAAAATTGACGTTCATAAGTGCGTCTTTGATGCCTAAATTGACTAAATGATTTTGACTTTGACTTTCCACACTTCTCTGTCACGCGATGACCTCGTCTAGCCTTTCGGCACGTCATCCTCCCATCTCTTAATTTGCCTTCCTCTTCTCCTTTTCCATCCCTTGGATACCATTCAGTGATATTTCTAGTCCACTAATGTGTTTTGGATCTCCACATGTGTTTTAATTGCTAGGCATTATGCGTAATCTGTGTCAATCTGTGTGAGTTGGTTAAAAGTTAGATACTAAATTATAGATTTCCATACGCATTTGAAAAATATATTTTCATTACAATTTCAGGTCGTAAGCGTCTGCCCGTCAGCTGGTCACCGGATATTGACATCAAACGCAACTCTACTTTCCACTCAGCAGTACGCACTCCACCAAAGGACAATCCTAGCCGTCTATCTCCACTGAAACTCAGCGTCACCCTACGCTCAACGCCTAGGAAACGGCTGTTACTCGGCGACGTCGAAAGAATCCCGCTAACACCCGAGAAAATAGATTTTAGTGACATCAGCACTCCGCAAAAGTTCAAACTAACAAGCCCAATCAAAAGCACGCCTCCAATAAAAAGATGTAAACTCGAAAACACTTTCGACAAAGAATACACGGGTCCCATAGATAACGCACTGAAAGGTTTGAGCCCCACTCAACTAATACACATGATCAAAAATATTACTTACAAGCATCCAGAGGTGGAGCATGAAATCAGAAAGAACATGCCTGTACCAGATTTGACACCACTCGAAGAGAAACTGAGCTATTTGAAGTCAAACATCTTCAAGGGTTTGCCGGTGTCTCGACTTACGTCTAAAACTGACTCACCCGCGTTTTCACGCGTGTCGATACATTTGGCTGCGTTCAAGAAGTGTCTGGTAGAACAAGGGAAAACGTTAGTCGAGTCTCAACGCTGGGAGTCCGTTATCCAGTATATATACATGGCCTGGAGCTACGTTAAAGCAACACCTGTTTGGGACAATCAGCCTCATAATGGTCAACGGAAACAGTGCTTCAAAGCACTTACTACATTTTGCATGACTGCATTGAAAAAAGGTTCCTTTACCAAGGATGTTTTGGCTGACATTCAAGATAAGCTGTTAAGCATGGTCTCCGATCATGAGGAAATCCAGTCTTGCATGAAATATATCCAAGGACAGCTGCAGGGTCCTGAGCAAACTGAGAAATCTACATTTGGTAGACTGTGAGGCTGACTATCTTTTTGTATAACTTTGTGAGGAAGATTTTCCACGTCCCAACTAATCGTCACCTTTTTGTCTTATATTGATTTGGTGTTGTATCTTAAGTTGAAGTACACACCAATTGATCATATTATCGAGATAAGGTCTATAGTCTATAGTATAGTCAATTAATCTATGTATAAGTATATAACAATTTGACAAGTCTGAACTAGTGCCTACAGTAATAGAATTGCGATAGTTGTATAATGATTATTTACCTCAATAATGTTACTGTACATAAAATCAATGTTTATATACATATACCTAAAACATGGTAGTACAATATTGAACCGGATGGTTTCCCATTTAGTGTTTTCTCGGTGGTTAAATACAACAGGTTGATAGTTAAACAATATACACACCAAATGATGTGGATTTTATAAGTCTGATTTCTGTACATGATTGTCTGTGTGAAGTATGAACATATGAATGCTTTTCATTTCGCTTTTCTGGTATACGACAGATTAACCAGGATTTTCGATGTCAAATCCTAGATTCCGTTCAAATCACTCGATATATGTATTAAAATTGCTTCCATTCAGTTATGGAATAATTATAAAACATTTATGGTATGTTGCCATAGCGTATTAGGAGATAGAGGGTTACTATAAAACAGTATGAATGAATATGACTGTCTTTTTTATTACTGTGTCCTATCGTTTAATTGAATTAAGGATAGATAGTCTCTTGAAATTTAAAGATATTTTGCTTGAGAGTTGTTGCTTTCCACCATCCGTTATCAACATTTATATACATCTACTATTACTATGGTAATATAATATTGTAATTTAGGAAAGAACAACATCGGTTATTGTGGGTTTATAAACCAGGACTACAGGGGGTCCATTTAACACATTTGACCTCCGTTTTTTCTTTTTCTATCGAAATTGTGTTACCTCCCTTTGAGTGTATTTTAATATAAGATATTTTTTTAAATCCAATAGAATTTATATTAAATAGGTAGAAGTACGCGTTCATGTTAGTTTCTATAATTGACCTATAATTTGTGCGAATATTTTACCCAGGTATTTAAGAAATAGTCCTAAGTCGAAATTGAATTCTTACATCACCCTCCACCAACTTCCAAACAATAAAAATAAATAAGTCAATATATTAATTAAAGTATAAAATGATAACGCCTCTGATAAATAAATACATTTGTCATTTACATATAAACAGTAAAGTTTTCTTTAATCCAAATTTCGTCTCCGACATGTCTTTGACAATTTTAATATTGTCATTGATCATCAATATTGCTTTAGCCATTAGACCAACAGCGTTCACATGGAGTTATAGCCTCTTAATATAAGTAATTAAGAAAGGAGAGCAACCGTGGATGGGAAAAGCGACAGAAATTCTGGGAGTCTTGATTTGCCCTATTAAGCCCACTTTAAGCAATTTTTTAAAGCTTCGTTCACTATGCAGAGCGGCATAATTGCTGTATTAGTTTATCTACCATTGTAGTAGCAATTATTCTATTTAGAATGATACCAAGATTCTAGTTCAACTATACATACACGTTACCTTCAACTTCACTCGATGTGTTGCCAGTTTCATATTAAAATTTTCTTATATGTTTTTATCTTTAGAAATAATTATGAATTGTGCTGACGATGGATTTTGAAGAGAATCAAATAGAATGTGAAGTAAGGTTAATATTTACAGATTAAATTAGTTATGTATTTTAAGCTTAAATTAGTTTTTCATGTTGTTTTATGGTATAAATGTACATTTGATTCTTTTCAATAAAATTGTGATTGTTTTTTACTGTTTTACTTTTATGATTGATCTAAATGTTTCTTTTAGATAAGCTTTATATTTAGGTTGTTAATTGAATTTAGCAAAATAAATGTTAAACACCAGTGAATTTGATTAGATGCAAGTGAAGTGAATGAAGTTTGTGATTGGAAAATAAAGTACAGAAAAAACTGATAGATACAATTAAAGATAGGTACACACAGCGCTGTATAGCGTTGTTCTTAAAGGAAGACACTTATTTACTTACGTGCTATAAGAGCGTTATAGCAGTGATAATATTCTATAGTGAATGTCACGATTTTGTTAGAATATTTTTCCTTGTACCTATATTTAATTATATGTTTGTGTGAAACTACGTAAGTCAGTGTTTATATTAGACAAACATTATATTTTAGAGGTTCCTAGAACGAAAAAAAGAAAGAAAAAACAAAGTAACTTATTGCCACCGTGTTTGTTAGCGTTTGGCTTATAGAATATAACCTAACATCAATCCCACAATGATGGATTTCAGATCTTTTTCTTTAATGACTGTATCCATAATTTTACAATTATTACTACCCCAATTCTTTAATATGACTTACTCCCAACCCATCAGATATTCTGATTGACTAACCGTGCTCTATCAACTAGTTTTGCGTTTAAATTAGCGACTATGTACTATGGGTCAATACCGCAGCTCTGGTTTTAGTAGCTTTTACATTATTTTATGTTTATTCCCACTAGGCTTACGAGTGTCCATTATAACACCTAAAGGTGCCGTACAAGAGGTAACACGCAAGCAGAGCTCTTGACTTGATAACTGTAAAGTTGTATCCGTCGGCAAATACAGACTCAATGGATTTTAATACGCATTTCGTTTTATAAGTGGAAATAAAATGTATCGTTGCGTAAATGTAATATAACTGCCATATATCTTTATATAGCACTATTATCTATCACGTTGGTAAAGTAACGCACGTTTTACTGGCCATTATATCACAGGAAAACAGAAGCATTCCTTCGGTTTTGGTATATATCTATGCTATACCGCATGAGTTGCAAATATAGCTACTTGGGTAGGTAGAGTTTAGCTCAGAAGAATAAGTGCCTTATTATGTAATGACTTATTCAATACGAAATTGTTCACTTCATTTATCTAAGATACTAAGTAATTAATTATTATCGTAATTCGATATAGTTTAGGTTAAGTGTTTAATAAATTGTATTTTTCATTACTGTTTTTGATTTAAACATTCAAATGTATCATGAAGCATATAAAAGGGGATGTTTTTACTTCCTTTTATTCAAAATTTTTCGGAGTTTTTTCATAATGTGTACTATACCAGTTGCACTCACAATTTATGAGCTTGAGGAGGTAAGAATCTGGACCAGCTGATATTGAATAATGTAACTTTCTAAATTTACTTTTGATGGCCACGTGATTTCTACGTAGACGTTCTATAGTTTCAGCCATAGCCAACAAAACATATTTATTGCAACGTTGTGCATTTTACATATTATGCAGGTATTAAAAATACATGTTTTTGTATGACCCTAACAGAGTATGGCAACATTGTGCGAAGCGGGCCGACCTAATTTATACTAGCGACTCCGTCCGTGTAGTAGGCTCGCCCTTCGGCCTCGCCATAATCTCCAGTCATTTCTTGTGTTTGTTTCATTTCCCATGTGTTTTCTCCTGATAATAATTAACATAACAAAAAATAGCTAGCGAAATTGTTCCATCAGTTCCACACGTGATGAGATGACCAATTTTTACGTACAAAATTGAAAATAAAGGAGTTGTTATTCAAAGAAAAAATCGCATCCTCTTTTGGGTAGAAATCGGAAAATATTAATCTTAGGAAAAAATCATAGCAATCAAAATTGTAGGAAATTTAATTCTTAACCGCTTTTGTCATACCTATATACGTTTTTCGTGTGAAATTGAAAATAAACGAGTTATTCAATAAACAAAAATTGACCCTTACAATCAAGATGGCAGATAACGCAACGGATCGATTACCACGTAAATTGGAAAAGTATTAAATAGGTCCTGTGTTGCTAAGGATCTTGGTATCTTGTTTGATGACCAGCTCAGTTTCCGCCCTCATTACCAGCATATCATCACACGAGCCAATCAAATTCTCGGTTTCGTCTTCAGGTCAACTAAAGGTTTTAAAAAGCCTCGCACTCTTCTCTATCTTTTCAATACCCTAGTAAGGAGTATTTTGGAATATGGCAGCCCGATTTGGTCTCCGTATTATAAAGTACATGTTGATAACATCGAAAGAGTACAGAGGAAATGTTTAAGAATGCTTTGCTATCGTCTGAAGATAGGTCGCTCGAACCTTAACTACGAGATGAGGCTTTTGAAATTCAAAGTACAATCGCTAGAGTTGCGTCGTAAGTACTTTGATTTTGTTTATCTTTATAAGATTGCACATTCCATCACGGATACTTCAAATTTACTATCACACTTAACCCTTAACATAAAATACAATGCACGCAGATCCAAAAATACCGCCTTGTTTGTTCTTAACATTCACAGAAACAATATTTCTTACTATAATCCCCTTGTCCGTATGGCCCGCCAGTATAACGAAACTTTCGTGAAATTTCCTGAGCTAGACGTATTTCATCCAATATATAGTGTTTACATTAAAACTGTAAAAGATATCCTCTTCCCCAAACTAAATAACTCAGACAAGATCGGCGCTGTCGCGCCTCGTCTGTCTGAAAGATTGTTTGTTTAAACATATTTTGATAATTAGTTTAAGGTTTCCTTTTAGTATTATTATATTAGCAATATTACTAGCTACGAACACACACGTATGATTTATAATGTGTATAGCTGTAAGCGCATGTAGTTGGATTGCAATCCAGCTTTAAAAATTAAAATAATCTATATTTTATATTACTTTGATTGTGATCTGTTTTGTGCTTTAAATAAATAAATAAAAAATAAAAGTAAAACAAAATTTCGACTGCCAATGACCTTCCTCAACAATTCCGTAGGAAAATTGCTACTTACAATTTTTCCCGGGTTTGTCACTTTTTTGAGCTAATTCGACTGGGCTAAGGGGACAGTGCGTGTGTCGTGGGCGGCCCAAGACTTTAAATTTCTAAACCCGGACTACAAATGAAGCTCCGCCCGGACGCCCTCCAAACTAGGACAAATCCGGGGAAACCCGGACGGATGGCAACCTTATAAGTATATCATGTTAACTTTTTCTTTATCGAACGTATGATAATATAAGTGTGTAGTCACTTACTTGGTGAGAATTAAAAATAAAATAAATAGGTACTTATAAATGTGTTGAAAACAAGTTACGCTAATGGTGTGATAAAAATTCACAGCTGCGCTTAAAATACAATTCAGTAGGTATTATACTTCTCAATCGTGTGAAAGATACAAAAACATACAAAATGTAAAAAAGGCAAATAATTTTTTTAAATTTTGTACTGTACATATTCGACCCAATTAATTATTCGTTTGTTTTGTTTTTTTTTTATAACAAATACAAGTTAATAAAAATATATAAAATATACAACACTTAAAATACAAGTTGATAAAAATATAAAGCAAACTCAAAATTTTAGCTGGTTGATTAATTTTAAAGTGTCTTATTAAAATATTCATAATATATTAATTAGGTAACACTTCAAGCTAAATATTTCTCGAAATTATTCAAGACATTGACTATTCCTATATACCTACCTAATTGAATCTTACATGTTTTTGCATTTTATTGAAACTGGACCTGGCATGTTTTTCCACCGACTTCCAAAAAATCAATGAATAACTGAATAGAATGGAAGTCGGTATTACATTTTTCAAATTGTACTTGTTTAATGTACAAAATAGTACATAGTAGGTATTTATTATTTTAAAATTTCGTACACAGTTGTATTATGTTCGTTCCCGCTTATTTTATTTATAATTTTTTTCACTGATTTAAAATACATTTTTTTACTATTAGTAAATTATGGAAGAAAAAAGTTGTGACTAGTGGTGATGCTTCCAAAATTGAACTTTTTTGGTTTTGCTAATGAGCAGGAGAAACAAATTAATTGAAATGTCCTAGCATGATAGTTTGGTGAGATTTATACTAAACTAGCTAACGCGCCCGCGGCTTCGATCAAGTGGAGATCTGTGGGAGACGAAGACCACATATATTATTAGACATAATATTTTTAAGATTTACGTTATTTATAGTAAAATGTAAGAACAAATTAACCAGAGGTATCTACCGTTTTTATATTAGTACTTATTACCAATACATCGGGATCTGTTTAGACTCTAACTGGGATTCTGGTGATAGTAAGCAATGAAGTCAAGTGCATCTTGGTGACAGGAAGGACTTGGTGACATAGTTAACGTATTTAAGTATTCTAAATCTAAATTCCTGAGAGTCTCATGATGCTTTCAAATATCGCAGTTTAGAATAGTAGCCCGTATCAAAAGTCGTCTTATAAACATACTTAGGTACCTACTTGTAATTTTTATAGTATTACTTTTTAAAGCACTAACGCCTGCTTTAGAGATCTCAAACATTGAAATTTATAGAGAGAAATATTCACATACCTACTCGGACGGGATTCGAACCCGCGTCTTCTGACTCGGGACGCAGTAAACTGACGGGAGTCAGAAGACGCGGGTTCGAATCCCGTCTGAAGATGTGAATTTTTCTCTCTAAAAATTTCAATACTTGTTTTATACTTTATTACCTAGGTAGGTACTTAATATAAGTATTTTTTATTCTTGTGTTACGTTACGTACCTTTATAAGATAATGACCAATCATTACCTATACCAATAAGTACCTGGATGACTGAGCTGTGTTTGTAACTAAACAAATGACTTTCTTGGTCTAACCGCAAACCAAACACTCAATAGCTTAGTGTTGCTTAACAACGCCATCTATTGTCAAGCTCATAATTAGCTTAGTGTCCTTCAATCAACAACGCCATCTAATGTCAAGTAGCTTTAGTGTTTCTGTGTCGGTTTTTCATTGCCTGAAAACACGTATGAAACGACATTTTCTAAAAATTAAACCTAGCTAGCTCGGTTTATCACCGCCGAAACCCAGGCGTACTAAATTTAATGAAAATTTAATGAAATATATATATATATATATATATATATATATATATATATATATATATATAGACTAGCTGGATTGGCAAAATGGGAAGGTATTACTACAGCAAATGGAAATACCATTTGCTGTAGTAATACCTTCCCATTTTGAAAACCAAAACACTCCCTATAGGTACAATTGACATTTAGTTTAGATCATAAATAGCTACTCGTAGGTAACTAAAACATTTTGTGGTTAAAGTAAGTAACTAGGTACCTACCTATTCTTGTAGTTTGTAGATTGCGTGTAGATAACTAACTTGGTAGCTCTGTATAGGCAAGCGGGTAAATAAAGTATGGTAATAAGTAAATAAACACAGTTTAAATTATGATTGCGGTAATTTTGTTGATGTCAAAACAGCTTAGAGTGTGAGACATCACTAGTAGGTACTGTAAGTAACTGAAAAGAGATAAGATAAAACTTTATAGCGTACCTATATGCCTCATGTAGAGCTGCAGCCCGCGGTTTCACCCGTACGGTGATGGATGATGATGATCATGAATCAAAGCAAGGCGTAGCCAGGATTCTGTTTAGGAAGGGGCAGGTGCCTCACCTCTCGCACTCCGTCCGATCATAGATATCAGTATAGCTTCAGCTTCAGTAAGCGATATTGTGAAAATGAAGTTTCCTTTTTAATGGAGTTTTATGATTAGGTGAGAAGCTTATTTCTTCTCTTTAGGATTTTTTATTTTTATTCGTTACATAAACTCGAATAAATATACAAGGGCGTCGCCAGCCTGTGGCCCAGGGGGGGGTAAGTTAATATTATGGAGGATGAGAAACATATGAATTTTTTGTAAACCACTTTTTTATGAAAATATGTAAGTTTTTATTTATAAGATTTCTATGTAGCTACCGCTGCTGTGTACAGATCATTATGACATCATTCACATGATCATTATTTTCTCCCATAGTGCTTCTTAGCCATGTTTTTATTAACCCCTGGCTGCTAAACGATCGCTCTACTGTACAGATTGTTCACAGTAGAGTGATCAACATTTTCAACGCTTTTCCTGTTTCGGGGAAGAAGGTTTTTGCTTCTTTTAGGACAACAACAACTGTTAGACTTGTTTGGGTTAGGCGTATCGTGCTTCAGAGGTGGGTCAAACGACCTTTCGGGTCGCTGACCTTCCAATTGGTGCAGGTGCTCTCCGGACATGGATGCTTCGGAAAGTACGTGCACCAAATCGCAAGACGGGAGGCGACTCCAGCCTGCCACGAATGTGGGGCGCCGGAGGATACGGCGCTCCACACACTGGAAGTGTGTGCTGCATGGGGCTAGCAGCGGCACACGCTTTCAGCGGTAATAGGCGGAGATCTCTCCCTGCGAGCGTTGTGATCTCCATGCTCAGCAGAGAGAGATCGTGGCGGGCGGTGGCCACCTTCTGCGAAGCGGTGATGACGCAGAAGGAGGTCGCGGAGAGGATCAGGGAGAACGATGTCCGAGCTGACCCGCTCCGGCGCAGACGACCGGGGGAACGGAGGAGATGGTTTGCACGTCTCCCTCCTCCGCATTGGGGTCACTGGCGAATAGTCGGGGGACGGCCCTACACGTCTAGGCGGTGACCTAGGTGAGCAAGGTTATCCCTTCACAGGCGCTGAGATCAGTCCGGGCCTACCGCTGGGGCGAGATGGTGACTGCCAGCGCGACCCTGTCTCGCCCCACCTTGACGGAGGACTGCTCACGGGAGAGTTTTAGTGGGTCTGAGCTCCACACGCCCCCTTTCGTCACCCGCGTGGCGGAAGGGAAGTGCAAACATTGCCCCCCCTTCAAAAAAAGGCGTTTTGTGCTACAATTGCTGCCAAAGTTCGATTTAATTCTTTAGGTTTGGTAAATGATAAAATTGGGCCATATTTTTGCAACTTCCTTTGAGATTTTCAGTAGACATCGTTTGCATTTGCGCCGTGTAATTTAGATAATCCGAATGATGGAGTGTTTTCTTCAGCAAAACGTACTTCAAGGGAGGAAATAATGGAGTCCAAGTAGGTATGGTATTATTATAGACCTCTTCCAGAATTTTGAAAGGTTTTCTGCTGGATGGTTGCTTCGATGACGTTGTTTCCCAGTAATACGCGGCATTGATGTGTTCATGTTCCCCTCCACTCCGACTTTCTCCGCAACAGCAGCCGCTTCCTTTATCATTTCGTCTGTCACTTTTTCGGGATTGTTACGGTGCCTCTTAAGTAATTGCAAAATCCGTTTAACACCTTTCGAGGCCTTGACCACGCCCAAGCTAGAGATTGGAGTACGTTCACAATAGGTTCCATCGAAGAAGAGGCTTTCAAAATAATTCCTAGAACAAACTAAATTCTGGAAGCAGCCGCATGAAGTTGCAAGGCAGTTTTTCGAGTCGCACTATTTCCTTCGCGAGATAAGGTTTGTAAGGCTTCCAGAATGATGGAAAGATTATTTTTGAAAACTCTGATGGCTGTATGTTTCTCACTCCATCTTGTCTCGCAAAGTCTGCAAATATTACGTATCAACTTCCTCCTCAAAATAGATTCCCGAAAAAGAAATATAATAGGTACCTATCTTTGGTGTTTCCCATGGCATTTCGAATTTCAGGAAGCGTATTTAGATCATTGATTACCAGGTTGCGTTTGTGGGACGAGCAATGAAAGTAAAGGGCTTTGGTGTGCTTTTGGCGTAAGATTGCTTGTACTCCACCGTCTTTTCCTGACATCATCGAATAACGGTCAAATCTAAAACCAACGCATTTATCTGAATTAAGGTCGTTTTTGTCAGAAACTCATCTATGCTATGTGCAATCGATTTTGCATTTCCTTATTTTCTTTGATGTGCGGGATTTATCGGCAAAGCAAAACAATTGTAGTTATTGTGACATAGACATAATATGGTATCGCGGAATTTATTGTAAGTAAGTAGATATTGATGTTTTCTATAAAATTGCAATACATCACTTTGCCTTTGTCAATAGTTTCCGCAACGTTATAAGGATGTTTCTTTGGTACATTTTCTAATTTGGATAACATTATCGATGTTTTAACTTTTCTGAAAATATTATATAGCCTATGTTACTCAATGATAATGTAGCTGTCGAAAGGCAATAGAATTTTATGAAAAATTGAAGTTCGTATTATACAACAACAAAAATAACACAATAATAATAAATATAATAATAAATAATAAATAAAAAAAAATAAAAAATAAAAAATAATAAATAAATAATAATAATAAAAAAAATAAAAAATAAAAAAAATAATAAGTAACACACAAAAATACAACAATACAAAATAACTCTTTTCTCTTTATATTATTAGTATATATTAGTACCTAGTAGATATACCCATGAATTGCTCCAGGTATTAGATTGGTATTTATCCAATTTATTTCTGTTGCTTCGTACTCCGCAGACCAAGTGAGCAAAGCCGTGAGGGGGTAGGCCAGTGATATAGAATTACCTAGATTTGCAAATAGACGCCGGACGTTTTCATGTGAGCAATAATGATAAAGTAATGTTGAACAACACAACAAATTCATGAATACTGACAATGATCTTTATTAGTTGCTATTGTGAATTCAAGTTGTGCAGGTGTCTTAAACAGTATTAAGTATATAATGCCTACATGCAAAATAACATTTAAAGTTAATGGAATAACATGTGGAGGTAAGAATTTTTGATTTATTAGTTTAAATAGGTGTATATATATTTATACCTGGCTATTTATATAACTAGGTAAATACTCGTATCATACTGTATAAATAGTAAAACACTGTTTGCAATGTTGTATTTATTTTAAAACTAACTAGCCGTTGGATCGAGAAAAAAGCTTTTTTATGATATATTTATTGACCAATTTTTTTTACAAATAACTTAAATTGTACTTAACATTAAAGATTGCGGAAGCCTTTAGGGCTTATGAGCAGTCATTGAGTTCGGTAACTTATAATATTATGTATCTATATAAATTATAATTCAACAATTTACTTACATGAGAAATAGCTATTTAAAGTACATAATCATACATAATAATGTGTTTATCACCATGCAGTATCAACCATGTTCACTCCAAATTTCATCCAAATCCCTTAGCTTAAAAAAATCTGTTTCTTCGTCACTTAGTGACATACATCCATCCATCCAAACTTTCGCATTTATAATAAGTATTAGTATGATAATTAATAGAGTGTACTTCCTGGGATCTGGGATTTCTTCGATTTCTTTTACCTGTAGTAGGTACGAAATAAAAAAGCGTTGAAGATACTCGTACCTTATTTTCTGTAGATTTAGATTATAAGTACAAAAATACGTACCTAACTTAAATTATTATACACTAGCTGCGCCCCGCAGTTACACCAGCGTGGTAATGGATGATGATGATGATGATGATCATGAAAAGTATAATTTGTGTTAACCCCTCAAGTGTCGATGTCATTATAACAATGAAATTTCTATTGTGTCTGCGTTTGATGGATTAACCCAGCGCCTCACCTACCTGCATACCAAATTTCATCAAAATTGGTCCAGCAGTTTGAGCGTGAAGAAGTTACACTACAATCACTCGGCTTTATAATATTAGTGTGATATAGTAGTGTAAATAATAATGTAAGTAAAGTGACTTATCCAAACTTACATTCTTAGAATAATTACCTACTTAAATTGTAATTTACCTACTTACATTGTAATTTACCTACTTAAATTGTAATTTATTGTTTTTTTGGTATCGCGAAGCAAGTGTTAGTGCAATCATATTATAAAAATTATCAAAACTTCCCGGAGAGGTATAGTTAAATAAAACGCAGTAAACGTTACTTTATTTGTGCCGAGCAAAAATATTTCTCCCCACCAGGAATCGAACTTGGGAACCCAAGTTTCGAACCAACTGAGCTATCGGGACCGTTAAACTACTAGTGTTACCTGAGCATTATATTATCCATATCCATATTAATATTAAACAAGTATAATTTGAAAAATTTAATACCGACTTCCATTCTATTCAGTTATTGGAGTGTATCTCAAAAACTACTCGACCGAATTTAATGAAATTAATGTATTAATAAGTATAATAAATGGGACCTTACGGGAAGCACCAGCTTTCAAATAAAAAAAGAATTTTGAGAGTCGGTTCACCCAGGCAAAAGTTATGAGGTAACAACATAAAAAAATACAGTCGAATTGAGTACCTCCTCCTTTTTCTGGAAGTCTGTAGAAAACGTTTCTAAAATTCTGTCTGATATATTATCACGCCTAAACAAGGCACAGAGATAAGTTATCCCGGGGAAGAACAAAGGATACTTTCATCATCATCATCATCATCCATCACCACGCGAGAACGCTGCTGGTACTTTATAAATGGAAATATCTAATTATATTCGCAAAATAATGTTTTAAAGTGTAAACCATGTACCATGGTACGGTACACCTAGGTACCATTCAAAAACACTGGATAGCTACCTACTACATAATTTGGCGTCTTGTCCATAAAACGTATATTCCTGATTTCCTTCCTGAATATTGACACTAGTGTCAATATTTTCTTTGTGACTAACAGCCAGTTACAGAAACGATCTTTAACTTTTAACGACGTCACTAAATCTTAATCCGACATTAAATCCACCACAAACGAAAATTATGTCAAATTTTAAAGTTCATTTAACTTTAAAGAAACACAACACAGGGACACAGGGAATCCTACCGCGAAAATTAGTGTTTGAACTCTTGTCTAGATCTTAAGTTATTTATATCAATAGTTCGAATATAATTATGTTATGTCACATTTGAATTTGCCAATACATTATTATTATTATTCCTTTAATTAAAAAAAAATCACGGATTTCATCCGGTCCTTTACAAAGGCATAAGTGGGGCTGTGGCCAACACTTAGAGGCCTGGTTGATATAAAAATACAATGTAGTATAAAAACAGAAACATTTTGGATGGATGGTTACATGGTATATCTATTACAAAAATGGGTAAAATGGCATGGCTATTGATATGTATTTATTAGTGGTACGGGAGATAGTGGGCTATGGACGAGACTACGGCACCTGCCAATTTCAGTCTCATCTTAAAATATTTAGGCAGGTGGTGACTTGCCACCCACTAAACGGCCATAAGAGCCACCATCAATGAAAATGAAAAAAAAAAGGTGACAAAAGGGGCAACGTTGGTGTGGATGGCTGAAGGGTGTTGAGAGGTGTGCTGCGATTTCACTAGAGCGCTACTTTCGGCGTTATGCCCTTTAACACTTCCACCCTTGGAGCTTTTTGTTTCTTGCTCTTGCGTCTCTACCCCCAGACGGCCAATTAAGGCAAGCCGGGGTCAGGGGTCTCATTTAGCCCCAGGGAGAATCAGGGTCCACGGTGTCGCCACTCACCGACGGCTCGCCACAAAGTCGCCCCTGCTTAATATTATTATTATTAAACGTCAAATTGTCATTTATGGTGTATTTTGCGTTGCACAAAACATTAGAGCCCATTAGTGCTTATTGGAACTTCAAATTGACAGATCATGGATTAAAACTTAATTGGTCCGCAATCATCCATTATACCGACTTTAGTTGAATTTTCGAATACATTTTTGCAATTATATAGTAAAAGATGTGTTTATCAAGTCTTTCATCATTGTCCCATGCAGAAGATTAAGTTCCTCATCGCCAAATCTCGAACAAATTAAATTTTATTTCTAAAACAATAGTGAAGAGTTTAGTATATACTGTATATACTGTTGTCAGATCTATGTAACGTACTGAGAGAGCTGGGGGTACCACAACACCTTGTGGCGCTTATCCGCTCGCTTTACCTGCACAACCAAGGCATCGTCAAAGTAGAGGACTGCGCATCAAAGCCTTTTAGTTTTGCCAAAGGCGTCAGACAGGGCTGCATTTTATCTCCCATTCTCTTTAATGTGTACGGAGAATACATCATACGTCAGACGTGCGAGGACTGGAAAGGTGGAGTCTCAATTGGTGGCACTAAAATAACAAATCTTCGCTACGCGGACGACACCACACTGGTAGCAGCAAACGAATCCGAAATGGCTGACCTCCTAGCCCGAATTGAGAACGCAAGTTTGCAATTTGGTCTCAAGATAAACCAAGCGAAAACCAAGCTAATGGTGATAGACCGAGCCAAGAAACTGCAGCTTACGGGAGCTCTCAACCTAGATATTGTGGACGACTTTGTTTATCTGGGTGCCAACATCAGCAATACAGGGTCCTGCGAAAAGGAAATAAGAAGGCGAATAGGGATGGCCAAAAACGCCATGGCGCAACTTGCAAAAATATGGAGAGACCGGAACATCTCACGAAACACAAAAAAGAAACTTGTCCAGAAGTTGGTGTTCTCCATATTTAGCTATGGCTCTGAGACATGGGTTATTAAAAAAGCTGATAGAGACCGCATCGACGCATTCGAAATGTGGTGTTGGCGAAAAATGTTACAGATCCCTTGGACTGCATTCCGCACCAATGCGTCTATTCTGCGAGAGCTTAGCATAAAAATCAGACTATCCACCATCTGTCTACGCAGAATATTAGAATTTTTCGGACACATAGCACGCAAAGACGGTCAACACATCGAACAGCTGATGGTGACAGGCAAGGTTGATGGCAAAAGACCAAGAGGCCGCAGTCCAACGAGGTGGACGGACCAAATTCGATCTGCGCTAAATACCAATCTCCACAAAGCCCTCCACGAAGCAAAGAACCGGAACAGATGGAGGGACTTAGTCCATAAGAAAATTATTCAGCAAGGGAGTCACGACCCTCAGTAATGAGGAATACGACGCGAGGAGGTATATACTTAGTACCAAATTTCCAAAGATGACGTTCTGCATTTCAATTAAATTATTATTTTGCAACCAATGACCAAAAGAAATAAAGCTATTGATGATTGATAAACTACAGCTTCTGATTTATCTGATCGTCATATGGCTGATACTTCGTTCGTTCGATACGTGATCTTTGCTTAAACAGTTTGTACACAGAAAGCAAGTCACAAACTGGCACAGTTAAGCCATGTGTATAAATAAATACCTAAGTCAAAAATGAGGGAAGAATTACGTAAAATTTCAGTTTTTGTTTCTAAAAACACTAACAACAAACATAATACAATTATAAATAAAAAATAAAATATTTCTACATACCTACTCTGTATTGTTTCTGACGATAGCTTTGCATTTGATGATTACAATAATGTTGAAACATCTGTGCGAACTGCCCTTGTCAATACAGTGTTTTCATAAGTTCAGTGAAATGTTTAAATTTCATAGAAAGTTAAGTATTGTATCGTATATGATTTCTTTACAATCATATTTTTTCTACTGGATTGTAATTTGCTGCTTAGGTGTTAGTTGGTAGCCGTCTACACGTAGCAGCAGCTGACGACATGTCGTAGCTTCATGTCGTCGCTTCATGTCGCTGCAGTCATGATTTCGAACCCGACTGCAGGCGGCAACTGCAGATGGCATAAATCATTCGAAAAGCGATACGAAAGGTTTAGTTAGCTTTTCAGTTGTTTTACTAGGTAGATTGGTACCCGCGAGCGGCACTACTGATCTGCGGCCGGGAGACAGTGTCGTCTGCCGCTCGACGATGCGACGCTAGCTTTGTGTCGCTAACTACGAATGGTATTTTATAGAAGTACATAAAAAAACCAGTAGCGTCGCTGCGAAACGTCGTTTGCCGCGGCTTCATGTAGCCGGCTACGAACTTGCAACTTTACATTTTATTCTCTGATCTGTCAATTTAAATTTCCTTTAAGCATTAATGGACTCTAATGAGGTTTTGTGCAACTCAAAATACACGGTACAGAACAATTAGACGTTTCTTTAGATACCGGTACATTTAGAGGAGCTTTAAAATTTGGTAAAATTTTCGTAACCTCAGTTTATATTAACATCATTGATGTGGAACGTTTTAATGTCGGATTGAGATTTAATGACGTCTTGAAAGTTAAAAATCGTTTCTGCAACTGGCTGTAAATCTTACAACAAAAAGATTTAGTACTACTTTTAGTGAACCGTGTGATGTCAGAAAAGCTTTATCCGACCGAAAGAAGAGTTCTTACAAACACCCTAATTTCGTATGCGTGTCGAAACTCTTCATCATAAAATTTGTATTATACATTGAGCTATTACTACGTAGTAATATAGCTCAATAGAATTGCCAAGGCGGTAACTTTTTTATTATGGTCCCTAATATATAATATGAATATAAGTAGATATGAATCTGAATCTAAATAAGTAGGTATTATAATGCTGATATTATAATACCTACCTATTATAATAGTGATACTTATATACCCAAGAAACTGGATTATTTCCATTTGCTGTAGTACGTAATACCTTCCCATTCTGAAAACCAAAACACTCCCTATAGATACAATTGACATTTAGTTTAGATCATAAATAGCTACTCGTAGGTAACTAAAACATTTTGTGGTTAAAGTAAGTAACTAGGTACCTACCTATTCTTGTAGTTTGTAGATTGCGTGTAGATAACTAACTTGGTAGCTCTGTATAGGCAAGCGGGTAAATAAAGTATGGTAATAAGTAAATAAACACAGTTTAAATTATGATTGCGGTAATTTTGTTGATGTCAAAACAGCTTAGAGAGTGAGACATCACTAGTAGGTACTGTAAGTAACTGAAAAGAGATAAGATAAAACTTTATAGCGTACCTATATGTCTCATGTAGAGCTGCAGCCCGCGGTTTTACCCGCGTAGTGATGGATGATGATGAAGCAAAATATATTCCCTACGCAACTCAGGGATAACGTAGCATTCTAATGGTGAATTATTGGTTGAAATCGGTCCAGTAGTTATTAAGTTTATTCGTTACAAACAAACACATTACAAATATTTCCCCTTTAGAGTATTAGTATAGATGTATAGAGCTATATTGTTAGGTAAAGTAGGCTGCATGGTTTCACAGATATATATAGGTACCTATATATTGTATTTATTATGTACATATGGAACATATTATTATTGTGTCATTGCTAACGAGGGTCGTTGAACTTGACTATGGTAATTTATAGCTATAAACATAAAACTTATAGGTAGTTTTAGTTATATTGTACCGAAGGTCATCTTATTATCTTTTTATTTTATACTAGCTGATCCTCCTACGGATTCCCTTGCGTGGTCTGGACACGGTGCCACAGAACAGCATCTTGTAAAAGAGTTAGTTGACCTATACTAAGCCAGCACCCCACGAAAATATTTATTATATAACTTTATTGGGGAGGACGTACTCAATTCGACTGTATTTTCGAACGACTTCAAAAAAAAGTAGGAGGGTACTCAGTTCGACTGAATTTTCCCTCCTAACTTGCGACTAGATGAACCGATTCTAAAATTCTTTTTTTGTTTGAAATCTGGTGCTTTCCGTGTGGCCCCATTTCAATTTCATCAAATTCGGTCCAGTAGTTTATAGATACATTCCAATAACAGAATAGAATGGAAGTCGGTATTAAATTTTTCAAATTGTACTTGTTTACTTCTTTTAGTTGACGAAGGCACTCCTCGTTACACTACACTAAACGCGTATCTGCGTTATGGACTTTCACTCCCTGGGACTAAGGCGATGTGCCGTGAAGGTGGCTGCGGAGCCTGCATCGTCATGGTCAAAGCTAAGAGATATCCTAGTGGGAAGGTGGAGACCTTCTCCGTGAATTCTGTAAGTTACCTTCATGTTATTCTCTCTTTTTCTCGTTCCACACTCCACGTCTAAATAAGCTACGTGCTCTCTCTCCCTATGGTAAGGCATATGCACGTGTAGGCTGCTGCGGAATCAGCATCATCATGGTTAAAGCTAAGAGATATTCTAGCAAAAATATGGAGACCTTCTCTGTGAATCCAGCAAGTTATCTCTCTCCGTTTTACTAAGGGAATTAATATGCCGTGTACGCGCCGGCGGCAGAGCGAGCATCGTTATTATTCAAGTATAGCAGGAAAGAGGGACGTTCTCTGTAAATTCTGTAGGTTTTTCACTCTTCATGCTCGCCTATTAGATTAGAGAGAGAACACCGTGTACGAGATGTCAGTGTGTTCAGAGCTGTTATATAAAGCAGGCAACTCTTTGTTCATTGTAAGTAAATTAATATGTTTTGTAAGTAGATTAATATATTAAATTTAATATAGTTAAAAAATTGACGTGCCCTGTCGTCACTGCCGCTGCACATCTGTTTAGATATGAACGTATCAGTGGCCAGTGGGCACATCTTTATGAACGATGCCACTTCCCGGGAATGACAAGAAGAATGGAGTCTGAAAAACCAATGTCATGGAATGACGAGCGCAGTACAGTGACACCAAATTCTAAAGTATAGTAGCACTGCAGCATGTCATGCCGGGCAGGCCGTAAGTTGATATCATAGAAAAAACCTACATGAAATGTTTTAAAATTCTATTTACTACCGTTGCTTATTATGGGGCCGGCTACTGGATACTGACTAACTCTTGGTTCTTTGTCTTTTTAACGTTGTTGGGAAAAAGGCGAAGAAGAGGAAGAAGAACTAACTTCAGCGAATCTCTACACTCGAAGTGGCAGGTAGGACTAATTACTACGGGACATTAGGTTTTGTCCCGTATAAAAGTCGGTCCTGTCAGTGTCCAGCAGTTTTACAAACCAACATATCAGTTATTATACCAAAGACACTCAGTTATGTTGACCAGCTCCAGCCGTGTATTGTTAACTAAAAGATGTACTTATACTTCTTCCAGTGCCTTGTACTGGTATTCTCCTGCAACAACTGGGAGATCACCACTATAGAAGGGGTCGGCAACCGTCTCACAGGTTACAGTGACGTCCAGAAACGGATCGCAGCGTTCAATGGGAGTCAGTGTGGGTACTGCACGCCTGGATGGGTCATGCAGCTGACCAGGTCAGTTCTACCTTTCTTGAAATTATCTTGATGTACTTTAGAGTACCAGATTACAAAGCCTGGTGTTGTATTTTGGTCAAGGGGGTTTCACTTTCGGACGGTTTTTCGGTTGTAGATCGCCGTTTAGCTCTCGGTTCACACAGTTACAAGTCAGCGGTGCCTAACAGAATAAGGGTAATTTTCATACGAAACCGAAGTATATAAACCGCGCGGCCCCGAGTAGGTAGAACGTCAACGCGATAAATAGGCGATAAAAGTGGGAAGAGGCGGGTGGGGGCGAAGGACGCTTGCCGGAAATTATTGTGTGAGTGCCGGCAGAGCGGTCGGGGTTGGCAGTTTTTAATTGTCACTATTTTCTGTTGCGTAGATATGCTACCAACAAAACGTAGATGCGATGTGTACCTACTCGCTTCGTGGCGATATTGACCTTACACGCGTCTCGCGCCAAACCTGCGTGAATCAACGCTAGTAGGGAAACTTATAAATATTTACTTACTTTGCCGAAACTAGTTATAATGCTTTTGTTCGAGAGTGTCGCTTCTGTCTACTATTACCTTCTTATTCTGTGATTTGGTATACTGATCCTATGAATGAACCTTTGATTAATATTAATATCGTTACAGCGGTTAGATAGATTGTTTAGAATTGTTATCTTACCTGTACCTACTTTCTTTTTCGTGGGTACTTCCTTAAAGTATAGTTTTCTGTGGGATTAATAAATATCAATACCCAGGAGTTCATAACAGCAACTTTTTCAATATAGGTACTTACTCGTAAGCGTAAATATATCTAGAAACAAGATATACAGACAATAATAACATTATTCACCAGATTTCGTTTAAGAGACTTACATAATCATCAGTCACTAGTCAAAACATCGTAATAAATCGTTCGTGATCCCTAAAGCCTAATTTTATCATGACCTTTAAATTGAGAGTCAGTGTGACGCAGTATAGTAGGTACGGGTATATTGAGCACAGCTCACGAGTTTCAAACGTCGTTTTTCGATACAACACATATCTATATACTTATATATAAATGGTACCCTATTTTCCTAGTCACGCTATAACTTGGGAACGGCTTTACCGATTTCTCTAATAATTTTTTGTTGTGTTAATAATTGTCAGGAGAAGAATCTGATGAGATGAAGAAAAATCCAGAAAAGATGGGAGGTTATGGCGTAATTAGTTTTGGTAAAGAATTTATGTACTGTGAGTTTGGAATCGAAAAAAACAATACAAACTGCCCATTTGCACCACCCCTTTTTAAGTAGTTTTAAAAAAATCGTAACTACTTGCGGTTTTTATTAATTTTAATAAAGAGCATTAGCTGTGAGTTTGTAATCGGTACTACCAAAAATTAAGAAGTTTCATATAAATTTCCAACCCCCATTTGCACACTCCAGGGGTTGAATTTTCAAAAATCCTTTCATAGTGCATACTTACGTCATTGCGGAATGTGGCGAATGTAGTGGCTGCTGATGTTGTACTTCGGCTTCAGGCCAAAAGCGAGAGAGCCAAGCTTGGGCCGATGCACGGGCATCAAAAGATGTAAATACCAGCGAGCTCATAAACAAGTATAACTTTGCCTCTAGGTCTTTCAAAAGAGTTATCGCAAAAGCGATGTCGAAGCATATCGGCAGAATTGGTGAAAGATTAGCCCGCCTTCCTTCGGGAACCCGTGCGTTCTGGTCTCTTGCCATGGCTGTCCAAGGGAATTTCCTTCAGTCATTACTACCGTCCCTGAACAGACAGGATGACACTCTTGTCCATGCCGCTAGGGAGAAGGCCGATCTGTTGGGCTCTCTCTTTGCGTCCAACTCTACTTTGAATGACCAAGGGAACTCACCACCGACCTTAACACAGTGTGATACTTATTTGCCAGACATTGTTTTCCGGCAGCGTGCAGTACGTAAAGCACTGTTCTCCTTGGACATTCATAAGTCGAGTGGGCCTGACGGCATCCCTCCGATAGTGCTGCGGACTTGTGCTCCAGAGCTGACACCGGTTCTAACGCGTCTTTTCCTGATCTTCTACACATCATGTGTTGTCCCCAACATATGGAACACGGCTTTGGTGCACCCGATTCCCAAAAAGGAGGACCGCTCGGATCCGTCAAACTAACGCCCTATAGCCATAACGCATTTGTTTTCTAAGGCAATGGGATCCATTCTCAACAACCAGCTCTTGAAGTATCTAGAGGAGCACCAACTGATTAGCGACCGCCTGTAAGGTTTTCGTCGCGGTTGCTCGGCTTGTGATCTTCTAGTATACCTAAAACATCGATGGGTGGAAGTGGTGGAGTCAAAGGGCGAGGCGTTGGCGGTTAGTATGGACATAGCGAAGGCCTTTGATCGGGTGTGGCATAAAGCGCTTCTATTGAAGCTTTCTTCCTACGGACTTCCCGAGAAATTGTGCAGGTGGATCTCTAGTTTTTTGCCACATCTGAGCATCAAGGTCGATGTCGATAGTGCAAGTTCGGGCCTAAAACTAGTCAATGCTGGTGTTCCGCAAGGCTGTGTTTTATCTCCGACTCTGTTTCTCATGCATATCAATCACTTGTTGCAATTCAGCGACATTCATTGCTATGCGGATGACAGTACCGTGGATTCTTTATACGCCGGCCGTGCTAAAACTTCTCGGGCAAACGTAGACGAGAGTTGGAATAAACTTGTGTCTGAAGTCGAGTCCTTATTATCCATTGTCTCGAAATGGGGCCAACTGAACTTAGTCCAATTCAACCCCAAGAAGACACAAGTTTGCGCGTTTACTGCAAAAATATCTCCCTTTGTTGTATCCCTCCGTTTTGAGGATATTTCCCTAACTGCCTCAGCTAGTATTGGAATTCTTGGAGTTGACATCTCGAGCGTCGTTTAGTTTCGCCGTCAATTGGAACGAAAGGCCTAAATTTATTTATATTTATTAATCTATGCCCTAAATTTGCCTCTAAAAAGCTTGGCGTTCTTGGAAAAGCGAGACGGTACTTCACGTCGGCCCATCGTCTGCAACTCTATAAGGCTCAAGTTCGGCCTCACATGAAGTATTGTTCTCACCTCTGGGCGGGGGCTCCCCAGTACCAGCTCCTTCCATTTGACCGCATTCTACGCAGAGTGGCTCGAATAGTCGACGACCAAGCCCTATCCGATCGGCTCGACTTTTTGTCACTGCGTAGAGATGTTGGACCACTCTGCGTCTTCTATCGCATATATCATGGGGAGTGTTCCGAGGAACTGTTCAGTCTAATACCTGCAACTGAATTTCGCCATCGGACATCACGACGGAAATTTCATAGAGATCATGTTGACGTCTGGGAGTCCACAACCGTGCGATTCCGACGGTACTTTCTGCCTCACACTCACACTATGTGGAATCAGCTGCCACTTGAGGTGTTTCCGAACAGATACGACTTGGGAGCCTTCAAGAAAAGAGCCTTTTCCTTCCTCAAAGGCCGGCAACGCATCCTCGAGACCTCTGGTATTGTGGATGCCGGTGTGAGGTCCGTGGGCGACGGTGATCACTTACCATCAGGTGAGCCGGCTGCTCGTTTGCCAACCCATACCATAAAAAAAATTGCTTCTAGACCCAACGCTTTCAGCTGTGCGTTGATCAGTCAGTGAGTGAGTCTGCCAGCCAGTTTCTTCTTAAATATAAACAGTTGGAAGTAGGATTACTGAGAGAGTCGGCAAAGAAAACAGGTCGCTCAAAAATAGCATTTAATCATGTATTTTAACGTAAGGCTAATTAATCTACATTAATTGAGATAAAAAATGCAAATGCACATATTTACTTACTATTTGTATATTGCTATATAGAGAGTTACCTACTGTAATTATTACCTATACAAATACTTTTAAGAGAACGTGAAATATTTACATACTAATCAATTCTATTTTAATTTAAAACACAATTAAGCGCTTATCATAAAAAAAGTATTTACGTATATCTTTGCTTAGAAACCTGTATTATATGGATTCACTGTTGCCATTATCTGCTGGCGCTATCCTCAGCTAATAAAAACAGCAAACGTAAAAGTAATACTAACTTTAGACATATATACTTTTTTACCTACTTTATCGCGAGGTTAACGGGATATATGACCCTCAAAACTTTTTGTCTATATGTCTAATCTCTTCGAAACAAGAAACGTTTTTTGCTCAAATTAATAGTTACAATAACATTTTAAGCTATAATATCTACTGGAGCTGGTCCGTCTGCGGCTTAGCTCACTTGGCCTAAAGTATACGGGGCCACGCTTGAGAGGCCCGCCTGGTTCAGGGCCCGCCCTAGCCTTGCTCAAATCTAAAACCACGAAAGTTTTTTACCCAATCGATCCATTCGGATCAATCCACTGAATGGTCGAATTCGAAATATAGGATGAGATAAACAACGGGAAGGTAAAACAAAGCGGGAGGTCAGTTCTTTAAAATTCCACTCTGAAAACCAATAAGTTAGTAAAATACCGGAATGAGAAGACTGTAATGCCTTAACATATTATTATTTAACAACAGCTTAGAAGCGAATATATACCAACTTTCTAAGCATAAATAACGCAAGACGGTAAATTTCAAAATTACTACTCAATCACTGCACGATCTAATAAGAGTTCTGGCTTCAACCTCTGTTGCCTTCTGTACACAAGTGTTTCCATGATCAGTAGCAGAACAGAAGCGAACATTCCATAGAGCAGGCACAGCAGTACCGGGTGGAAATCCATCATGTTTACGGAGCCGAAATTTCCTCCTCTAGTACTGCAGGAAGGCTTACGGGCGTAGATCAGCCGGTTAATTCTGTCACCAATGCCGTGCTCTAGGATCCTGGCCAATCTGAAATTGAAGGATATTTTTCTAATCTTTTAGAATATGTTTAGTTCATTATATACATATAGGCTGAACGGTCATTCACCCTTATTCTCAGATGTTTATGAAAGGCCAGAAACTTACGGCTCAGTTAACGTTTCCAAGACACGTGAGCGTTTTGGTTAAAACCATAACATACTTCTTATTTGGGGATGAAACAAAAGCAGAATAAAATGAAGCACTGCCAAGAAGAAACTGAGTGGATGGTGAGGTTTTAGCAGAACATTTATACCTACCCTATTTTATAAATTTCCTTGTAAGGCGTTTGTTTCCTGCAGCAAACCCAGGGGTTGCCGTTTGGGATGTATTCTATCTCTCTGAGTCCACATTTCTCATGCTCGTGAAAATACTCTTCTACAAATTTATAGCCAAGACCTAGGTTCATGTGAAAAGCGAATCGTGCATCAATCTGAAAAAGATCAATACAAAACAAGAATTACAGTTGTCTAGCCTTAGCTTAACAAAACTTCAGGTCTCATTTTGTGTCATGACACTATCAAACGTAATAAACCAAAATGGTTTTGGTAAGCAAGGTAGCAAGGGTCATTATTGGGTGAAAAAGACTGAACAGCTATGCCTCGGGAGTGCAGTGCCGTTTGGGACTTTGAACTTTAAAAAGCCTGGGTCGCACTGTAACTGGCAGGGCAGGTGTGACACTTATCACCAGGTGGATGACTTTTTCTTCTTATCACTTTCTAGTACAGTAAAGGTGTAATTACGAGTACCAAATCAATCTGCAACTGACTTATAATATAGGCGTATGTTGCAGACAGACAAACGAAACGGACACAAACTTGTAAATACATTTTAGTATTATAGTGTCGATGAAACTGGTGCCATTATCTTTTTAGCCTTGGCTTTTTGCTTGTTGGTTAGTATAAATTCTAAAGTACAAATTAATATAGTAAAACGCTGTTCCGCCTGCGCGTTTCTATACCTCAGAATTATTTTCGGAGTTAAAAAGTAGCCTGTATGTTATTCCATACCATTTTAGGGTTTGAGTCCCGCTTGCGTAGGAGAGGACTTGTTGTTTTTGCTGAAACTCTTCACATGGTCAATTATTGGTGCTAAAGAAGTGATAATTACTGTTTGTAGGCTCTAGTCGTGGCTACTGACCACTCCCAAGACAAAGCCATATGTATAGGAAGATGGTTCGAACCAGTTGTCTACGGATGCAGGCCGACTTGGCGGAAATCAGGCATCCTCGCAGTCTCCAGACTGGTTGTCCAACGTTGCCGCTTAACTTATCGCAGGTTAATCACTCACTCAAAACCCAAATGGGAACTAAACCAAAAATAAAAAGATTTCACATATCGGCTGCACTCCCTCTAACCTACACAGCACCTTCTCGACAATATATACAAAAGGTCTGCTCCTGCATCTCATCATGAGACTGAAAAACATGATATCTGCTCTCGATGACTTCCTTTGACTATTTTAGGGTTCCGTACTCAAAAGGTTCTGTCCGTCTGTTACCAGGCTGTATATCATGAACCGTGATAGTTAGGCAGTTTAAACTTTCACAGATAATGTATTTCTGTTGCCGCTATAACTAATTCAGTCGTTATCGACACAAAAAAGGCAAACATCGTAAAAGACGATACCGCATGTATCCACGATTTTTTTATATGTTGTAAGGTCCCGTAAGAGTAGTTTATACCAAAAATTGCAACCCTGAAAACCTTGTGCTACTCCCATGGTGCTCGAAAAACTGCGAAATTCTGGCTCTTTAATTTTTTTGAAAAAAGTACATTTGGCAAGCGTTTTTCAGGCATCTTTGATCCACACTTTTGTCGAGCAAACTACAATTGCTACAATTTGAGCACTCTGGAATTATTGGTTGCGGAGATACCGCTAGTCAAAGTTGGGACTTTTTTCCAAAAAGTGAAAAATTATGGGTACCATTTACCATTTATTTACACGTACCGGCTGAACTAATGATCCTAGAGAAAAGCTAAAATGAAACAACAAGGTATCGATATATGTTAATCTCAAGAAGACGCCAATGTTGATATTGTGAAGACTGCCCTCTCCAACAGCGCATCGTTTGATCAAGTTTTTATCATTGGAGGAGACATTGACCTGATGGTACTCCTTAATGTCTAGAACTCTGGACAAACGAACGTGTACTTATGTAAAAAAAGTGTAAAGGTTCATCAAAGTCTTCTCGCTCGCATTTGAAACTTCTGCCTGGTTTGAGATTGGATCGAAGAAAATACTGGCGAGGTCTATCCAGTCTGGGTTACAGGAGTCTTTTTTAGAATTTTACACCTCTTCATCTTGCCTTGCCAAAAGGTGACAGAGGTGGATCAGAGTGCACCCAATATCCAGCAAATTCTTTCACATGTGGAGAAATGCAGGTACCGATGGGACGAGGGATGGTTTTGTTCCTGCATACCATCAGTGGGTGTGACACCGTACGGAACCCTTCGTGCGCGAGTGCGACTCGCGCTTGGCTGGTTTTAATTTATAATAGATGACATTCTATTCTTCGTTTCATTGGAAACAACTGCTTGCAGATCTTTGAACACCGGTGTGGTTACTAAACTCAAAATTTGAAACGCAAAACCAATAAGCTGTTTTCTATTTGATACTTTTATTTAATTCCTCCATCCCCATAATGGTAGGCAGACCCTATCAAATGAAGATAGACCACAAAGCGCTTTTAGTAGATTCATGCCTGGTTTCCCCATAGATACCCGATAGGTACCACATTAGGCTTGCGTGGTCTCTTAAACCGTATCTGATTATGCAGTTTTAAGCAAGTCTTAACTTAAAAACAGCAGGGCAATTACGTGTCTCAGTTACATTCAAAAGTTGATTGAAATCTTGAAAAATGATGTCTCTATGTAAGTTTTGACAACTCCTTGTACCTTCCTGACTTGTAAGCAATAATATTAGTAAGTTGCCGGCTGAGCTGACAAAAGAAACATAAAGCCGCCATTTTTTAGATTTGAATGAACTTTTGACTGTAATTGATATAGGGTAAGGTCGCCTTAGTCGTACCAGTTCAAGGAAAATAGCTATAATTTCTATTGTAATATAAATAAAAGAAAAATCTTTGCATATATAAATTCTTCATTTATTAACGAATCAACAAAGACTAATAAGACATATAAAAATCTTTTAATAAAATGTTTTTTTATAGGTTTTACAAAACCTTCCTTCGGTACGACTTAGGCAACCGGTTGCCTTAATCGTACCACCCATGGCCTTAGTCGTACTTAGAGTAAACATATATCTTTCCAACTAGAATTCTAAGGACAATTAAGAAACTGCGTAGACTTATATGCTACGAGATCAATTTCAGTCTTACTTATAATAATAATAATAAAAAAACGTTAGTTTCATTTCGTAATAATGAGTACCTTTAGGAAATAAAACTATCATTTTTTTAAATGCATATATCACAAATGTAATTTTTACGGTACGAATTAGGAAGTTTATGCAGGTACGAGTTAGGCAGCGGGGTGTACAAAGTTAAAACCCAAAATTAATAACATAACCTAGAAACCGTTTACCGTTTAATCTAGCTCATATCAACCAGAAAACACTATAAAAACAGACATGAATCAAAAAAATATTCGTTTCAACACAATCTTATGTGAAATTGCTTATGAATGACGTAAAAATAATAGTGAAAACTGTGCAAAAAACTTACTTTTTCATTATTTTTTGATCGCGAATTCCGGCAAGCCGCCGCGTGTCGCTGTTTACCCGTGGTACTGAGTAGAACCATATTGCACCGCTAGATGTCACCTTTTCATGACGGGTGCGCAGATATCGACGTGGTACGACTTAAGCGCTGGTACGACTAAAGATACTTTACCCTACATAACAGCCATGCTGGTAAGGTGACGTAGTGGCCAAATGCAAACGTAATTATAATGCTTAGAAGGGCGTTCGAATTGGGAATATGTAGGTGAAATGATTTTAAAAAGCTGCTTCGTTCAGTACATATTCGTAAAGCTTCAAAATGACAGCAATTTTCGGCCCTTGTCGGTGGCATTTCGGCTAAATATGTAGACAAAAGTTGCAACATAATTAGGTATTTAGTTTGCTTTTAAGGAGGGCAAGGCACATTATGGAAACGCTCAGTGCCATCACACCAATTCAAACGCACCATATATTTCTATCAATTAATTTAAAAGACATATACTTTTGCAATTTTATACGTGTAATGTAAATAAAATATGGCCCATACGTTCTGAAGTTTTTTAACTCCTTCTTCGGCAGACATAAAATTAGGTTCATAACCCGTTCGTGCCACTTTATCGTCGTAAATCGCCTTTCTTACACGGTCTGTTGCAGTCTGAAATAAAATAAAAACAAGTAAGTACGTAATGCACTAGATGTTTTTCAAGCGGCTATAATTAATTAGATACACGTTTTTATTCTCACTACAAACACCTACAACTTAACGTAACTATTTAAACAGAATAAATAACCATACATTTTTATGTATAATAATGTTGTGTAAATATTACAAAACTTGTTATTTCGACGAGATCATGTCGGTCAGAGATTGTTAAACTCTTCCTACTCTTGTAGGTACTTACTAGACAGGTGTATTAATCTAATAAAATTTAGATAAACTAAAGACTAAGTCAAAGTCAAAATGATTTATTCAATTTAGGTTTCAAAAACTCACTTATGAACGTCAATTATTCATTATAATGCACGTTAAAGACTCTACCGCTGCGTTCCAAAATACTTATATAGAGCATAGCGAGAAGAAGCTGCAAGAAACTCGAGAGTATAATTCTCTATATGTCTACTGTGCTCGAGCCATTATTTTCATATAGATTTTTACAATGTTTCTACTTAGGTACTACTATTATTACATTTTATGGATGGCAGATGACAACTTGCCAGTAGTGGAGTACTCCAAGCATCTTTCTGTTCATATAGAACACAAAATGTCGGGCTTTGTAATAAGTAATAAAAAAATAAAACGTTTTTACAGTCAACTTGAATTTTCCCTCTGTGAGCTCGGTTATAAATGTGTTTTAAGATATTTTGTAAAAACACACACTATTTCCTAGGAACGACTTATTAGTCTTCGCAAGTGTAAAACTAGGTACAGATATCTTATTCTTATTCCTAGTATAAGGCTGGTGATCAATATTGAACTTATATTTAGGTAAATTTTTAATAACGTACATTATATTTGCAAATACATATAGGGAAGGCAAGGCATATTGATTTCTTTAAACAAATCTCTCAAAGATTCGCGGAGACCCCATTTCGTACATAGCTCGAATAGTACGTTATTGTAGGATAAAGATGGTCTCTATATCAGCCGCTGAACCCAATAGCAATACCCCGTATGACATTACGCTATGGAAATAAAATATGTAAATAACCACGCCGTAGAAACGTCTGTTGGTTATTTTATTTTAAGTACCGCATATGAACGTAATCTCCCAAATAGTGTATTTATGAGGACCCCATTGTAATTTTAGGTCAATTTTAATGCCTGTTGCCTTGTCCATCCCGAGCTTCACTCCATCAAGCGTAACGTTGGACTCCAAAAATGGAACAGTAGGCAAAGAAATCTTCGAACGTTTTATCTTTTTTGAATTCAGAAGTAAGTTATTAGTTGAGAAACATTTAGAGATACTAGATAGAACGTTGTTTACTTGAATTAGTGTGCTATCTTTCCTATCTACTTTAAAAATCAGAGATGTGACATCCGCAAATAAAACAATGTCACAAAGTCCTTGGCCATAAGTAGCAAGTCGTTATACAAGAACAAAAAAGGCCCTCAAATGGACCCTTGTAGAACTCCCATTCTAATTATAGATCCCGAAGATGTTACACCATTTATGCCAAAATTTTGCATAAATATGAATCGATGACATCAAGCGCAGCTCCATGAATACAAATCCGTAGTTGATCTTGCTTTCGTGAATCCGAACTGATTTTCGTGCAGTATTGAATGCTCGTTGATGTGCGCGAAAAGTTGTTTGAGCATATTTTTTTCAAAGATCTTACTCAAAGTTGGTAGGATAGATACTGGTCTATATTTGATGGGTCTGATTTCTCTCCAGCTTTATAAAATTGGAGTGATCTACTATATTTTATTACATCAGGAATAGTACCTCTATCTATACAAATAATAAATACAGGGGCCAAATAAGGAGCCATATAACTTATATTTGGCTCCACAATTTTTACCGACATTCCCCATAAGTTTTCAGTATTCTTTATATTTAAGCTTTTGAATGTTTTTATAATTTCGAAAGATGAAACATATTTAAAAGAAAACTGGGTACTTTGTACGTAAAATTAAGAATTTAAGAATAGCTTCTGCTGCATTGGGAGATTAATTCAGTGACTCGGTGACTTCTAGAGATAAATAAGAGAAGAAATCATCAAAAGTATTTGCTGCATATATTGATTCTAGGCGTTCTATGGGGGAGGCATATGTTCAGCAGTGGACGTCTTCCGGCTGATAATGATGATGGTGATGATTGATTTGTTAATTACGAGTAGCCCATTCACCACAAACTAACTTCCCACTTGTACAAATTTTAACCTTTGGACAAACTTCATTGATCTCAGTACTAGCTAAATAATCTATGAACTAAATAATCGTTAAAATTTCCTCTTCCGAAAAATTCGCAGTGCAAAGTTTTGCTTCAATATTTTGCTAATTTCTTCTCTTTTTTCTCAGCCTACTAGTTGTTAAAGGCCTATGTTCGGTTATCATCTTTTCCATGTTCTTATCACCGTTAAATTTTATCACAAGGCCTTTGTGATATACCCCCGGTCGTTATTGTAGTTTCCATAGCCTTACAATTAAAATAAATATTATCTATGCCGGTAGCTGAATGGTCAGTTATTCTAGTAGGCTCACAGAATAAATAATTGAAATGGAATGATTTAAACAGTGTAATTAGATTTGTTTTATCTGATGAATCAGTTAATTTAGCAATCCATTTTGTTTGAGTTTTCGATATTTCGGCACTGTTGCAAGCGCCATGATCACGGGTAAACAGTGCCGAAATATCGGGAACTCAAACAAAATGGATTACACGCTAAATATCCCGTTACTAATGTTAACTCTTGCAAGAGTGATCCTGAGAGTTTAACAACTTATAATAGATCAATGTTGATTTTACCACAGAATTATATTTTTTTGTTACATTTAGAGATTTTCTTAAAAATAGATTCTATGGTATCCATAACATTATTGAAAATTTGAATTTTTTAGAAAAAAATTTTTTCACAATGCGGTGGTCTATATACACACAACACTAGATGCTTTTCCACCTCTACACAAGCGACTTCAGAGATAAGGTCTATCGCACATCTGAATAAATCACGCCGTTCTTTGATTTTGATATTGTTTCTAATTAATATAACACAGCCTCCTCCTTCAGCGGATGTGCGGTTGAACGAGGTAACCATCTGGAAATTACCTTTGTTAAATAACATCCTATCTTTTAAGCCATGTTTCGGTGAAACATAAAACATCAAATGAATGTTTAGGTATTTAAATGAAGTTCAATGTCAAGTATTTTGCCAAAGAAACGATTAATGTTTTGATAATACAATGTCATATCAGATGGTTTCTCTTTTGTCTTACTCTGATCATATTTAAGGAGAAGAGCTGGTATGGATATCTACTTACTGTAAAATAATGCCAAGTATAAGGTTGGTCCTCCACTCCAAGTTCCAGTTTCGAGTTAAGCAAATCTGCCAGGGTGCGGATTTGATCCGAGTTGGACTGGAGTAAAGCCACGATGTTAGCTGAGTATGACGTGTACAGAAACAGGAATATCAAGAACATCATGAATGTCACAGCACGTCCTAGAAAACCTGGAATAGTACCTATACTTGTAATAAGTAGTATAAATACAATGTTAAAGACGATGTGACAACTTAAGCATTGCTAGGATGACTTCAAGCTCGTGGGCGTGATATACGAATTCACTTTGAACCGGTCCTCTTTAAGACCTTGATTTCGAGGTATTTCAACTAACTTTCAAAAAGGAAGTATTACCTCAGAACTTTTTTCTAAGTGGATCGATTTTGATGATTCCTTTTTTATTTCAAAGCTGGTGCTTCTCATGTGGTCCCATTCAAATTTGATCAAGATCTTACCAAGTAGGTAGTTTTTATGGATAATAATTTATCATCAACATCGGGTATTAAAATGTAGAGTATTTATTTAGGTATCTTCAATAATAGATGGAAGAGGGCTTAAAATTATTGTAGTTGTATAATTAGTAAAGTCGTTTTTGGACAACGCCAGTTGTGACGGGTTCTTAAATATAGCTGGTTATTTTGTCAGCACCTGTTAACATGGGTAACGGTTACAAATATGTAGACCTAATAGCGACTGCCCGCGACTTCGTTCGCGTAGTAGGCTCGGCCTTCGGCTTCGCCATAACCTCCAATATTTTTTTTGGTTTTTCTTTCATAAGTACCTTCTCCTGACAATAATTACTCGTAACACAACAAAAAATAATTAGCGAGATTGTTACACCCATTCTCAAGTTATAGCGTGACCAGGAGTATATAAGAAATAGGGGTTGATTTTTATAAGCTTATATTTTTATTAACAGACTCCCAAGAAGAAGTATGTTCAAGTATTCGTACCTTTCAATTCACTATTGCCTGCTTGTTGAACAACTGCACCAGCAACGAACATTGATATGTCGCTAACATTTGGCCTTAATAGTGTCGGGTCATCGTATTCCTAAAATATTAAAGAAGGATATAAAATAACCATTTCGAACCATGCGCATCTTGGTAGCAAATGCGATGGGAATTGAAAACAATTATTGTGAAAAAAAAGTAGAATACACTAACGAATGAATAAGATCGCACTAAATCTTTCGATGTTTACTACAAAATATGAATATGTGTAAAAATTGCATATTTAATACTGCACATATTTCTAAATCGAGTGGTAATTTTAGTTTTAATAAAGACATTAAAGAAGGTGCTCCTTCCTATAATTTAATGACTAAGCATCCTGTTCACACTTCAAACAAAATGTATATGAAAGAAACTAACGTCGCTGGATGCGTAAGGGATAATGAAAATAAACTTTAATTTAGTTTTTTTTTATCACAAACCAATTTGCTTTCTTAGGTTGACTCTCTGCACACCGCAGCCGAGGCCTCTTTACATTTGCAACGTGGTTTCCTTGTTAAATTTGTTGAAAGCTCTAGGCGTCCGGCTAGATTCAGCGTTATTTGAATCCAAAAGAGAAGTTATAATTAGTTTTCATGATATGAGAGTGTGAATATATTATGGGGCATGATCCAGTCCTACACATAGATAAACTTGGACGAAAAAACATTACATTTACCGCTCCTTCTATCTCCATCATCTCCCACTTAGCATTAACATAGAGGATGAACACCAGAAGAAGAATCAGCCCCCCAATACACATCCAAACTGTAGATTTGAAGGGTAAAAGGAAGAGGTTATTCTGGAGTGATAGAGGCGGATTTCTGAACACAAACGATGCTGATATATGAATGGGTTGTGTCAGGAAACTTAATGTTTCAATCCTTTCTTCTCTCATTATTGAAATGGTTCCTGAAACACAAATATGTACTTACCTAAAACGTGATGTATGGAGTAGATTTTGAAACGTTATTGTAATAATTGCCTAGAACAAAACGGATTTTCGATGCTCACGTTCAGATCGGGCTAATTAATTGAGTAAATTTGCATAACAGTTGTATGCCTTTTGTTTATCTAATGTGAATGAATCTATCTAAAAACATCTTTATTAATATGTTAACTACTGCCTTAGTGCTATTACATAAACGAGTATTTTGAATCAGATAATGATAGAAAGAACACAAAGTTAATGGTATATTTTGTGATCAGTAGATTACGTTCAATCTATAACATCTATATCAGACACAATATAAACGCAAATAAAACAATCACTAAGCATAAACTAATCATCACAAACAGTCCAGTCAAAATAAACACCTGAAATTACAAAAAATCCGACATAGGTGAATTTTGGTAGAGACCTTGGGTACCTACATCAGAAAAATGTGCCAAAAGTCCCCATAGATCTCATGTGTGCTAAAAAGTTATTCAAGGTCAAAGGTAAAATTTTGGTTTTGAGGTTTTTTCTCAATGTCGGTAAGTTTTATCAAAAATGTAGCCCAAACAAAAATTGTAAATTATAAAATTATCTACAAAAATTATCCTTGATTTACGACCACGATAATCATGAGATGAAATCTCATTAATAATAATTGCAAGAGCAATAGAGCTAAGTCCGGAAATGCTGTAATTTACGATTTACGTTAGCCTACCATTTGCCCGCTAACAGCTTTTTGGGACACTTTTGAAATATTATCTATCTTTTGAGCTCATTGTTAGCGCTTGGAGGTTTGATTCGGACCGCACTATGAGTAAGCTATCATGGCTCAACAAAATGGCTTGAGCACAATATACACGATAACATAAAACGAACCACATAAATCAGCTTCCCCCCGCTTGATCTGTCCGATCATACCATTCCAGGAGTTGTTGGTATAATACCCCCAGGCGTCCGTCAAGATTACTTCTGGCGTGGCGTTCATGAACTCGTACAGGGGTAAAACGTTGTGAAACGTACTCTTAGCGAGATTGTCCGTCACAAGGTTGCTGCGAAAGATAATAGTCCACTGAGGATAATATAATATGGGTTTTTATGATGTATGGAAGTGCAATAAAAGTACACATCAACGCACCATTACATACAATTCTATGTCGAATATTTGAGAATTTGATAGATATAAATACATGTATTCAACTAGCAGATAACCGCCAGCTGTTTCACTCGCGTTTCACACCCCCTTAGGGGCGAAATAACAAAAATGTTTACTTATGCGGAACTGCCACAATTCCAATTTGGTAGATCCAGCGTGAATCAGTCAATTAGTGCACAATATTGAGGGAGGTGGTTTTGAATTACATACATTCTTTTTTTGTATAACTATCTTCCATACAAAGTTGAGTTGATTCATTCCATTAACGGCAACGTCTTCAAGGGTGTTTTTGGGAACCTTTTTTTCCAGCGAGCAAAATTTTTTTAATCGTGTATCGGTGTACATATATGAATAAATTTGTTTAATACCTTGTATAAAAATGAATAAAGTATTTTGTGTACATGTAACATAACATAACATAAAAAATAATGTCGATTAACCATTTTCGAATGTCTAATTTTAAATATACGTGAGGACGAATTTTCAAATTTGGAGCGTATTTCGTGTTAAGTGGGCACCAGGTTAGGTGGGGGAGGCTAGGCCCACTCATGCCCCTACTTGGCTACGCCCATAGCATCGTGTTGTTTGCGTTGATCAACTTGGCAATCTCTCCTACGCGTTCCAACAATGGTTACCTATTACTTAGAAAACATTTTTAATTACTGCAAATCGTAAAGATCAGCTTTGGCTTTGGTGACGTCATTAACGGTCACGACCGACATGATGATTTGCCTTCCCTTTAAGTTCTTCCTCCTCATCGAAGATGTCACCTTTGCCTCCTCTGACTTTTCCAATCCAGTTGATAAAGTCCAAGTTCCGAATGTCTCTCGGATGAAATCACTCGTGGAGTCTATTCTGTATACTAAAAATGTATTAATCGATTTTAGTGATAGCAAGACTTTAAGAAAAAACGACTAAGTGCGAGTCGCACTCGTGCACGAAAGGTTCCGTACCTACCTATAAATTTTCGTTATCTATAAATCTCCATACAACAGACATGATTTTTTGCCGATTTTACGGAAACCTACGTGCGCGAGTCCGACTCGCACTTGGCCGGTATTTTAGTATTTGTTGTTATAGCGGCAACTGAAATACATCATCTATGAAATTTTAAATGTGTAACTGTCATGGTTCATGAGATATAGCCTGGTGACAGACGGACAGCCGGACATACGGATGGACAGCGAAGTCTTAGTAATAGGGTCCCGTTTTTGCACTTTGGGTACGGAACCCTAAAAATAAAACTAAACAAATATCGTTAATTAAAAAAGAAAAGATAGGTAGACCGGGGGCAAAAGTAACAAATTTTACTTTTTCTGAGATTGTGGCGAAATAGTTCATAATTTTGGAAAAAACTATATACATTACGAAAAAGAAACATTTGAAGCGATATAATTTAGAGATAAATTCTTATTATATTACATAGGACTTAATGTAATTCATTCCTAAAGTGAACACTAACCAGTGTTACTATTAACACTTACATAGGGTTAGTTGTAACACAGTTTAAAAATGAAATAAAAACAAAAGTGGTTACATAATCAGTCTCATTTATTTACCATCTACTAATCATAGTCTTAAGTTTCAGTCTCTCGAAAAATACTTTATAATTTCTATTTAAAACTTTAACATAATGGACAACAAAAACAAAACAACGTCTTCTCGTTAAAAACTAAATAGTTACAATTCTTATTGAACGAAACATCTCAACTTACTTTTTACTGCAATACATACAAAGATTATCATTATAATTCCAAAATACGTAATGTTTTTAATAATTTAAAATTTCCAAACATAACATGAGTGTTACTTTTGACCCATGTTACAATTATCCCCAAATATTTAATTTAACCGACATCAAACAAAGAAGGTTAGTCTTTGAAAAAAAGTACAAGATAAAAAAAAACTTAAAACAACTAAAATAATTAGTCTTGCAATATTATCTAGTACGTTTAAACTAGTCAGATTCACAATTATGACAAGTATATGTGAAACCCTCTTGTTGTGTACATTCTTCATGGGCCCAAAACTTGCAGTCTGCGCATTGAATCCATTTTTCATTTGGGCGACTAGCGGTGAAGGACTCCATACAAACAAGACAAAAGCAGTCTTCATCTTCCTCGTCATCTTTTTCTGGTATGTTACGGCTTGTGTTGGAAATTTTCGTTTTCTTTTTCCCTTTATCAATGCAGCTCAAATCACGTTTTGTTTGTTTCGCTCTTTTTTTTCTTTCTATCTCTTCTGCTTCTTTTCTTATTGCTTCTTTTTCTGGAGTGTCTGTGTACACAGTGGAGTATCTCTTCTTTCTGCCTCTGTTAGATGATTTGCGTGGTGGTGCTTTCGGTAAGGGACGTACATTTTCTGGAGAAAAGAGAATAGCTGGGGATGAGCGTAAGTTTGATATATTACTTGTTGAAATTAAATTTTTTGACGTTGATGGCACATTCTCTGTGAAAATTTCAGTATTAATTTGGGGTTCAGAAGCTGTGATGATTTCTTTATCTGCTGCTTGTAAATCAGGATCAATTAGGTTTTCAGATTCATTTAAATTTGATTCTGGAGTTGTAGCAGATTCATCTTCTGCATGTGGACTGATCATTTCATTATTTGTATGTGACTGTGAATTAGCTAAATTTGTCAGAGGTCGGTCTGTTACGTACGAAGCTCCGAAATCTAAGTCATCAAATATGTCCCGGTTGAAGGGATAAATCCCTGTGCAACGAAATCCTGCCTGTATATTACGAATCGTCAACGCCTGAGGAAAAGCGGTAGTCACAATTGATGGAATGTGGTATATAGTCATTGTTTGTCCTGGGTTATTTCTCATCCAACTGTCACATGCAGAGTTAACTGCCTTTTTTAAAGGGCCGTATACGGAACGGTCTAAGGGCTGTAACTTGTGAGAGCAGTGTGGTGGGAAAGATAACACTACTATGCCATTATCCTTGCAGTAGTCTAATGCTGCAATAGTTATATGGGATGGGTGATTATCCAAGAGAAGTAGTGTTTTGTTTTCCGGAGATGATCTGGTGTGACTTCTGAAATGCTTTAAAAAATTAAGAAATTGTGTTTCTTCCATCCACCCTGACGAATTACCGCCACCAATACTGCCGCTTGGTCCATCCCTTACAAAATGTTCACTATGTCTAAGGCGCGGGAATACAAACATAGGCGGTATTGCGTTCCCCAAAGCGTTGACAGCTGTAGCCACAGTGACTAAAGTGCCACGTTCACCTGACGTTAGCGCTCCGACTTGTCGCATGCCTTTTTTTGCTACTATTCTGTCTGGTTTCTGTACCGTCGTAATTCCGGTTTCGTCCATATTGTATATATCTTTGGCTTCAAACCCGTCACGATCCATAACTCTTGCCAAGTTATCAAAAAACGTATTAACATTGGGCCGGTTAAAACTTGTCGCTCTTGATAAGCTCGCTAGCTTGGGCGCATCGAACCGATAACTGGGGATTTCGTTTCATAAAAGCAGAGAACCAATCAGCCCCAGCAGTTTCAATACGATCCCAAGATTCAGGTCTCATTAAATTATACCTGATGGCTAATTCATAGGCCAATCGCCGCACTTGCTTTGGAGACAATCCATAATAAATGTCCGCAGTTCTTATAAGATAGTCTGCAATTTCAGCTTCTTGAGCATCGTCAAACACTTTTTTAGCTGGATTATAGCCCATTTTTACAATTTCATTTTCTGCTGCTTTTTCTCGTTTCTTCTTGTATCTCATCAACGAAACATGACACAAATCAAACATTTGTGCGGCACTCCTGATAGATCTCCCTTCAAGAACTTCTTCATAGGCTTGCTCATACAAAAGTAGATCTTTCGACCCACGATTTGTTGTCTTAGCACGATTTCGTGGCATCTGTAAAGAAAAACAAAGAAATAAAAAATAAGGTTTCTAAGAGAATTACATTCAATCGGCACCAACCTCACTTGATAGTCATGGGTCATAGAATATACCACTTTAGGTTTTGTAAAAAAAAATAGTGGGGTAATAAGTAACACCGGGTTAATTGTACCGTTACAACTAACCCCGCGAGTTGTGGTACAATTGTGCCATAAACGCAATTTTCAAAAATATACAAAAATATCTGTGAATTAATCAACAAAATTAACAAACTCAAACCTTATTTTGTCGTCTAGTTTGCGCACTTTCGAATGGTAATAGTATTAATATAAATCATGCATTATTTTATATTTAACTAAGCATTCAACAGGGTGTAGTATACTTACAGCGAGAGACAAAAATGTTTGATGCTCCGTAATCGACGTCCGCCGCGCGCTGTGTCCGCGCCGTACTGGCAAACTAGTTGGCACACGCACGGGTCTTTAGTTTCTAAACACTCACACATCTAAGCATTGCTTAGTAACCGAAATATTGGCTATGTTACTATTAACACGTGGTACTATTGCCCCCGGTCTACCTATAAGGAATTTAAAAATTTGCTGTAAATACATAATTTAAAATAAGTAGGTTTTATTCTTTCCTATATTTTAAAGAACTATTCTACTAATTTACTATGTAATTTAAAATGATTGATCAAACATAAACGTTATAGTATTTTTTTTAATTAGCGAAATCTGTTATAAAGTGTTGGCGTGAAACAGTAATAAACAACCATACATTCATTCAGACATACTTTCGCAGTTATGCAAGTGCGATTCTCGTTTAATCAGTAGCCCGCTTCCATGAATTCCAGTGGAGGAGAGTCTGTAATACTCTGTTCAGAATTCGTTGAAACGGTGCATGGCCAAAATGTTAAAACAAAAAATAAATGTGATTTCCAAGTTTTGTAAGCAGATCTTTACAAGCATACCTTTACCATGCATAATACATATTATCTAACCCTTACACCAATAATAGTTACCCATATTTAAAAAAGTTTCGTTACATCCACTATTATAAGCAACAATAACATCGGAATCAATCAAAATGGTTAAGTTTCTAAGTTCAACAGGAACATCACCATTTTCATCTCCAGCGAGAATCAACCAACGGTAAGGTTTATTAAATTTATAATTCTCAGCAGCCTGAAAAATCAATATATCATTTTACAGACTAAACACAAATTTAATTTTAGCATTCATTTCTCATTGTCAAAATCCAAAATACTAACTTCCTTTAAAAACAGCTTACTGTTGTCACATTTTAAGTCAACGATGAACAGTATGTCTTCAGCCGTAAACTTTTCGATGTTCTTAAAGTTATTTGTAAATCTGATAGTCTTTGCTTCATCACTATTCATTACCTCTGTTGCCAGGTTCACGTTATCACCTGCAATGGGAAAAAACATATTATGTTAAGTTGATAAAATAACTGTAGCCTATATGAGATCCATAAACATTATCAGCCCGTATCCACTCACCGTATAATTAGTGGGCTGCCCAAACAAGGAAAATAACATGCTGCTTACTCTAATTTATTTCTTGCTAGCTAGAAAATTTTTAACTAACTAACGGCTGTTTTCAATAATTTATCTATCCTCAGTTTTCCTTACTACGGATAGAAATTTGACATAACGTCCATACAAATAGTGTCAAATATCTATCTCTAGTAGGGTAAACCGTCGATAGATAGGTTATTGAAAACGGCCGTAATTCTACTAACTGATGACGGATGGTAGATGTAACTGTTTAATGGAGGATCACAATAATCTATCTACCCACAGTTTTCCTTACTACCGATAGAAATTTGACATAACTTCCATACAAATAGTGTCAACTATATATGTCTAATACTTAAGGTAAACCGGCGGTAGATAGATTATTGGGACCGACCGTAAATTGTACATAGCACCTGATTATCATATTATATTATTTTCTTATTTTATTATTATTATTATTCCTTTTATTTGACATATTTCACGGGTTTCACCCGGTCCTTTACATAGGCATAAGTGGGGCTGTACCTAGCCAACACTTAGAGGCCCGTTTGGTATAAAAATACAATGTAGCTCAGATTATAGAACAAAAGGCAGATGGAGTGCGCCGAACTCGCGACTGTCGCCACCTTTATAGTTATGTGTGCGTGACAACGAGCCACTGCACTGTACGTACACGTGCATCTGTGTGCGTGTACAGTTACCAGATAATGAAAAATTAACTCCCTCATTTTTGTAACAAATAGTTATAATATTGGAAAGTTAAACGTTCTGTTGTAACATACAGTACTAAAGTAATATATGGATAAAATAATGGTTATTAATAACTAAATACATTACAACTACTTTTCTAATTATTACACATATATCCGACAGTTTGTGAGAATGGAAGTACGTATGTATGGATGTTTATTTCTCTTTCACGCAAAAACGACTATACTGATTTGGATAAAATTTGGCACACAGGTAGTTTTTAATCTAGATTAACATACTGAACATTCCATCGGACTCGCCCATCTCGGGTTCCGAACAAATTTATAGGTAACAAATTATTTCAGATTTTGCTCTTCACAGACTTTGGAGATTAGAGGAGGGGGGGCCATATATATTTTTTCCTTTATTTGTTCTATAAGACCTAGCTTTTTGCCAAATTTAGTGATTCTAGGTCAACGGGAACTACCATATTAGGGGTTTTCGACCCAAAACCTATAGCAGGCCTCTTTCACTCCATGTACTTGCGCGCGATAAGTACCTACCGGCCGCCGGGCAGTCGACTGCTTATTTCTCAGTGGGTTGCCGACAGCCGCGCGGAGCGTTCGTACGCGAGGAAATATTTTGTGTTACCGGACTTGTAGCCCGACGTTCGTTGTTTGTTTTGTTACTTACTAATTTAACATGGAAACTAATAATAAAAATAGTGGTACACTATGTGCAGTTGAAGGATGTAAATCCAGCAGGAGAAGAGATAAAATCTTATCTTTTTTCCATTTACCTGCTGATGAAGAAACGTGAGTACCTACCTACCTTTTTAATTCATTATTTGTTCCAGCGTATGAAAATACGTAGTGCAGGAGGTTTAGATATTTAGGTAATACATTTTCGTACCTACAAAGAATTTTATTTTTCTTGTCGTATAATTTCGTACCTCAGTCACAGATTAATAAAGTTACTCCTCAGTACCTACCTATGTACTTGTATTTTTGCTAATTTCAAAGGCATGACAATCTACTCAATTCTCGAGTACCTAATCAAAATTGAATTCCCGATTATTCTGAATTTTTTGGTTAGTCAATATCGGGTGGGTGGTGGGTCGGTCGTTGAGCGGGCCGCGCGCGGGTTCAGGTTAGGCTGGTCGATCTAACAAAATTTATGCATTTACCAGAGCGATTTGAACCGCTGCTGTCATATCACGACTTGTCGTCATATCGCAGTCTGGCTGAACGGCGGGCGCGCGGCGGCGGCGGCGGTTGCGGCATCTCCCGTGCGGCGGCGCATGCCGACAAAGGGATCAAAGGAAAGCCGGCCGTATGATGCGCGCCGCGCGCCCGCGCCTCGCACAGGTGTTGCGTCGTGTAAAATAGTTGAAAAATAATTCTTAAGTAAAATAGTTGAAGTAATGTTTGATAGGTCTACACCCAGAGAACCTACCCGCCGTCGTACTGCACCTGCAGCAGTCGCTTTAAATGGTGAAACAGACTATCGTTTCGACTTGCCTACTGAAAATGCTTTAGTATACATATCCGGATACTTACTTTATAAATGCAGTAAGAAGCATACCTGCCCAGAGTTCACCTCAGAATTAAATAATATTCCTAATGTCGATGAATCCAGAATGTTCATTCATTTTAAAGCTTTCAACAAAACATCGTCTTTTTATGGAAGTTTAAAAGTACCTTCAGATTCCTTTTACGATTATGTAAAAAATCTAGAAATCACATTCGTTAAAAATTTTGAAATTAACATGAGACAAAAACCCGGTCGCAAGCTCCTTGATCTTTTAAAAAATATTCCTTTTAACTCCCCTTGCCCTTGTTTCCCACAAGAATACCTACTAACATTATTTATACGATTCAGAATATTGTGGATTATTATATATAATATATATAATAATCCACAATTAAGTTTAATAACCGAGAATTTCGCCAAGGCAAAAAAATTATTAAACATTACATCAAAATAAAACATTTGTAAGTTATGTATAATTTCTTGATAATTAAAAAATAAAACATGTTAAAACAGAAGAAATTCTTTTTCTTTCAATTATAAAGTTTACTGCAAATACCTACTGACATATATATCGAAAGAGGCAGCCCTGACAATCTACGCTGAGCACGTGGCGGCGCGCACCTACAGAGCAAAGTCAACTTTATGTTCGTAAGCTTTGGTTCATTTTGGCTTGCAACGTCTAGCTACTAGAAGGAGTAGGTTATTATAGCAGTAGGTATTGTCATTTTTCCTTGGAGTGATTTATCTGTTACGTAGTAACTTATTTAATCTGTGCCTATAGGGTACTTCCGGTTGACCCAGACTTAAATAAAATAAAAGCAAGGTCTACAAGGTTTTTACCTTTTGAAGTGCTAAACCAAAAAAAATGGTGCGAACGAGACAAGTATTCGCATTTTCAACTTTATTAAAAACTTGACATAAAAAGTATTTTCTAAGAAGACTTGAGGTTTTTTGGGAAAAAAACCGTGCGAGCGAGACTTATAAAAAAAAATATTCGCATTTGCGATATTAAAAAACAAACTTTTGTTACATCACTAACCCCTAGACCGTCTAAATGTAGTTTTACTAATAAAACGGCTAACTAATTTAAATAAATACTGGCAACACAAGCGAATGACTGTTGAAGTTTTGTGTTCCGAGTCACATTTAAAGTTATTATGTTGATTAAAAATTATATAAGCCAAATAATTAATAGTTATCTATGAAAGGATATTCCATCTTCTTTTTTTTCTTTTTGGGAACAACTTTTACAGTGTTTAATAACACAAGACGGTATTTTGTACATTAAAATTACGAACCAGTCGTTACGTGTTGCTTTAGACAAGTCGCGTATAGCACTAGCGCGGGTTTGTATTTGCTTTTGAATTTGTATTCGCTTTGGTGGCGACACTCGCGTATTCAGTATGCTCCATCTGCCTTTTCTTCTATAATCTGAGCAATGTAGTATAAAAACAGAAACATTTTGGATGGATGGTTACATGGTATATCTATTACAAAAATGGGTAAAATGGGCAGGGCTATTGATATGTACTTATTACTGGAACGGGAGATAGTGGGCTATGGACGAGACTACGGCACCTGCCAATTTCAGTCTCATCTTAAAATATTTAAGCAGGTGGTGACTTGCCACCCACTAAACGGGCCCCCCATAAGAGCCACCATCAATGGTGACAAAAGGGGCAACGTTGGTGTGGATATCTGAAGGGTGTTGAGAGGTGTGCTGCGGTTTCACTAGAGCGCTACTACCGGCGTTATGCCCTTTAACACTTCCACCCTTGGAGCTTTTTGTTTCTTGCTCTTGCGTCTCCACCCCCAGACGACTAATTAAGGCAAGCCGGGGGTCAGGGGTCTCATTTAGCCCCAGGGAGAATCAGGGTCCGCGGTGTCGCCACTCACCGACGGCTCGCCACAAACCCCCCCCTACCCCTTATTATTATTATTATTATTATATTCTTATTATTACAACTTGTTTTACTATTCTATTCCCCAGATATTTCAATTATTTGACTTTTTCAATCGTAGGTTCCAAATTATTCATTCATTATTCCAAGTATGTTCAAGCTAAGGACCAACTAGATGTTCAGTATGTGTAGCAAAACTGCTTTTACTGTTATATTGCTACTGTTTTGTTTAGCTACGGTTAAGATACCATCTCTTATTGTGAACGGGTGTATTCCATTATTTCCATTAGGTAATTCTATTGATAGAAATACTGGGACTGATTCCCTCACTTTATCCATTTTAACATATAAACTAACTACTCTATCACTCTTCTTCTGGCCGACCGCTTGAGTCCGGGTCTTGAGTCTTGGGTCTTGGGTTTGACCGTTTTGGTCAAAAGAACCCTAACACTCCTACTCGCTTCGCTTGTCGTCGTACCTATGTATGACTTTGCCTTAGACTAGTCATGAAAACTGAATACCATTAAACATACATTTTCGCGTTTTTTTGCCGCAATAGAAATAATGGGATATAATTTGAAAAAAAAAAAAAACGCTAGAATCACTTTTTCTATTTTGTATTTCCATGGAAATAGTGGGATACACCCTTGTCAACTTCTGCCGCAATCCTCAGTCATTGGTGTCAGAAGTCCGATCTATTTCAGACGCAATATTTATAACAATTACTATAGAAAGTACTTACACATCCCCCAACAGGTTTTAGCAATCACTGCAGTTGGTCTATCAAAAGATTTAATCACATCTACGACCATTTGCGTCGCGCTCGTGGTTCTATTCAACCTTGCAGAGCATCCCAATATCATACTTAAAACTATCATCAATTTTATCGACTCCATATTTTCAAATCAACTTTCATAGTATTCATAAGTTCCTTAAGATTTTAATGGTTTGATGAGTGAATAATAAGAATGGCTTTTTTATCTGTTGAGTCAGTTTTGCCTCTACCTCCCGTCTTTCCACTAGCGCATTCCGTTCTTGTTACCTATTGTACTGTCTATCAACAGTCCATCTGTCTATACTATATTATTATCAGTGATAATACATTGTATTCAGGCCTCAGGGCTATTTATCCATAATTCTTCATTATATATACAGTCTGTGACATCATGACGTGTTGTATGTCAAAATTTATACAAGTGGTCTTGAAAAGTATGCATATTTTTATTGTCATGGATATTATTATGGAATGATTCGAGAAACATGCAATTATTTTCAAAATTACTAGCTATTATTATTAGCGTAGAGGCGCTCGCAGCGGAGCTTGACTTGGCGATCTTAACGGTTCAACAAGTTAAGCAACACTTGCTGCGGTCAGGAGTTCGATGGGTGACCGCTAGCTCATTATTCAACTGAGCCAGGCCTCCGTCACTCCATGTACTTGCGCGCTATAACTGCCTACCGCCCAGCCGAGCGGTCTCGGTCCGCCGGCGGTTCAAATTCAGTGCGGTTTTCGCAAGCGAAGCGCGCGCACGCCGTTCAATTTTAATAGTGCTGTTCGTTCGTACGCGTATTACGATGCCGTGTGGTGCCTTATGTGCTGTAGATGGGTGTAAATCAAGCAAAAGAAGGGATAAACACCTAACATTTTTCCATTTACCTGTCAATGAAGAATGGTAAGTGATAAATTATTACTAGTTTTTGTCGTTTAAATTTTTTTCCATTCACATACCGTCATTAGAGACATAATTAAAAGACAGTAGGTGTGCGGACACCGGTATCCACTTAGAATTTGACAGTTTAATAGGTATATACTAAGCATTAGCTTGCCTTTCAGACACAGATTTATATAATTTTGTTGCATAGAAACGTTATACCACAGAATAATTAATAGTACAAGGTACAGAAGATGCACTCTTCGAAAGAAAACATTCGAATATAAACTGCTAAACTAACAACTGCAATAATGTTCATAAAACATTGCAAAGCACGGACGTGACCTTCAAAAAATGTGCCTACAAGTCGTAACGAATCAAAATGCGCTTTAAGTCTGTGTAGCGAGAGTTCTTTTTCTTACGCCCGATGAAAACCTTTGAACAAGCCGCGTCTGTTGTAAGGTGACTTGTTGCGAGAAAACGAATCAAATTAATTAATCTTAATAAATTTGATTCGTGATAATTGGTAGTAGTACAATACACCTAGATATGTACAACTAGGAACTAGATATATTTTTTTATTTTGAAGGCCATCGACTTTTCGCGTGATAACTTTCGAAAACTGCAGTGTTTATGTATTTTTGTGTGAGAGTGTTACACTCGTTAATAAAATAACTTACGGCTTAGTGCTTTATTTGAAGTCGGTTCTCTTTTTTTAAGGCTTTTTTTTTCATTTCTAGTGAACATCTCCGAAGATTATCATCAAACTAAGAAGTATTATACTTATTTTAAAACGTTCTCCTAAATGTAACAAATCCTTTTCTGAAAACCGCATCGATATCGGTTTAGCCAAACGCGAGATTATCGCGCACAAACATACATACCTACAAACCATACAAGTCAAACATCTCAGTTTGGCCTGTATGTCTGATCACCTCCTTTTTTTTAAGTTGGTTAAATATTTTATAAATGATAAAATTTTTAACTGCCACATAAAAGTCAGAACATATTCACAGTTCTCAATAACATAGATAAAAAGTTATGTTAATTTAATTTTATCGAAGAGGCAGCCCTGCGATTACTGTGGAATCGCGCGGTGCGAAGCAATCACTGCTGTACGCTTGAGCATTTAGGCGCATTTTAGCATACAGTGGTTGTTGACGCGAGGGAGTAGGCTATTATCGTAATAGGTATTGGAATTTTCTACTGAGTGAAGTATCTGTTCTTATTCAGTAATCTGTGACTGAGCGCTTCCGTGCTTCGGAGGGCACTTTAAGCCGTCGGTCCCGGTTGTTTGGCTTAGGCTATGTCGAAGGCCTTCGGGCGGCCTGAAAGCCTTGATATGGGTTGGGCACTAGCCTATCCACCAAGCCGCACTGAGCCTGCGAGGTGCATTTTGGTCCATCTTCTCTCTCTGAGAGGAAGGCCCGAGTACCAGCAGTGGGAACATAATGGCTGATTATGGAGCGTAGAGGACATTTTAAATTAGTTTAAATCATAGCATGAGCTATTCACCATATCTGCTTCTCCAATACACTGGCTATAAGCTATGCGTATGCTACTTTGCACAATGTATTGTTTTGTTACGGTAGGTGGCATACGACCACGGTTATCTTCTGACTATGAATATGTATGAAAGACAATAAAATATTTATTACTCGTAAGTTGTTTTAATACACGTTACACACCGAATAGTTTGTAGATAACAATTTCTGATGAGAATACTTTTTGTTTCATACTTTTTAGAGAGTGATTTTACAATCGGGTTTTGTTTATTAGAAATTTTACGCACGATCTACAACCCCCTGTAGTTGTTAGAAGATTGCATGTTGTCGTTCATATAATTCCTTTAATTGCAAGGGTGGTCCGGTCTGCGGTTGCAATCAGTCGCATTTATGTACGCATAATGATTGATGTATGTAATTAGGGTGTTTCGAGATAATTAACCGTTTGCTGTTTATTTTATGTGTGAATTTTAAGCGTTACCATTTCATGACGCGATTAGAAAAGGCTTATGTTTATTGTATCACCAAATATATCAAAATAACGTATTAAATACTAGTACTTACAAAAAACAGTAATTGATAACACCAATTGCTGTCACTGATCAACATATATAGCAAAATATAACTAAATCAATTTGGTTTTCGATTCGTCTCCGACAAAACTTAAGTTAGAATAGGACTTTCGCAGCCGCAGATATTCTGTCTCGGAACTGTAGTGTGTCTACATTAAAATGTTATTAATATTATGTCTTGTCAAAACTTTGAACGAGCAAGTTGGTCGCCTGAGTGCAACCTTATGAGTATTTACACCTTCGCTCTGTTATGCGGGGAATTAGGTTTTTAATAAAAGAAACTTATATAACACTGTAATTTGAATGAAATGTATTAAAATATTTTGTTGGAATTTTATTCTTTAATTTTATAATTTTATTCGAATATAGTATAAAAATTATGACCGGCGTGGATGGAGGGTGAAGACTGGCTGAGGTAAGTAGTTAGAGACTCTGGGAAAGTAATAAGTGCTGACTTTTATGAAAGGATAGAGTTTTAGGAAAGGTAAGCAATATTCTCCTAGTGTGGGTTAATCTAGGGTTGTATTTATATCGATACCTATAATATTTAATTTATTATTACTGGTGCCTGTTTTATAAGTACTAATTATTAGTTGTTTTGTTAAAAAAAAAAAAAAACTATATATATAGTCCGTATAATTAAGAAATATAATAAATTAAAACAAACCTGATATTGAAAGTATCTTATGTAATGACTAAAATAACTTCAATATCTTATATATATATATATATATAAAAGATATAGTATCTTATGTAAGATACTTTCAATATCAAGTTTGTTTTCATTTATTATATTTCTTAATTATACGGAATATTTGCCTTTAGCCATATCTTACGATAGTATCCTGTCTAGCTGAATAGGTTACAGTTTGTACTGTTTGTTTTTAATTTCTAATCGTACTACCTATATTATTATATTGGCGCCCCCAGAACATGGCGCCCGCGGCGGGTCCAGTTTACCTTTATAAAAAATATTAAAAAATCGGGGCTGGTTCTGATATCATACTTCCGTCGTAAGAAAAATCCGTTTTTGTCCGATACTCCTATTACGAACGATAAATAAGCCGGTGAACGCTCCACTATTATTGGTCGCTTACGTTCATTTGTGTTCACCTAGCGACAACATTGCCCCCAATTGTTACCATTATCCTCAAGTACACCCCTCACATGCTCGAGCTCTCTCTATATATTGGGTTAGGGGTCGCAAAGTCTAAGCGCTCGTTACATACTTGATCTTGGTACTGATGACAAATGTGCAAGATAATAATGCGACTTGTGGATGTAAATAAATAAATAAACAAGTACAATTTGAAAAATTTTATACCGAATTCCATTCTATTCGGTTATTGGAGTTTAACTCAAAAACTACTGGACCGAATTGAATAAATAAGGACTTTTAACTACACGGGAAGCACCAGCTTTCAAACAAAAAAGAATTTTGAGAATCGCTTCACAAAGTTATGAGGTAACAAACACAAAAAAATGCAGGCGAATTGAGTACAAGAGGTACTCAATTCGCCTTTTTGGAAGTCGGTAGATAAATAATGCTAGACAATCCACACAGCACCATCTAGCCCCAAAGTAAGCAACTCAAAGTTTGTGTTATGGGTACTAGATAACTGATATAGTTAATACTTTATATACATAGATTTTTTTATAATGCATAGAAAACACACAAATTTGTTCTAAGGCGGGAATCAAACCCGCGACCTCTTGCGTCGCAGGCGGACTCTCACCCGCTGCGCCACTGAGGTCATGTGGATGGAGTCTATAATTTTTCATAGTTTTAATTTCTGACAATGCCTGTCTGTATTTTCAGTTTAAAGGACAAGGGCCTCTCCATGGCTGAGCTGGAAAAGTCATTCGGCTCCAACACCTGTCGCTGCACTGGCTTCCGGCCTATCCTGGACACAATCAAGAGCTTTGCTAAAGACTGCCCTCCAAACCTCAGCCAACGAGTGCGAGATATTGAAGATTTGTATGTACCTAACACCTTTAGTTTTGACATTATTGTTGGCCTAGCAGTCACCGTCTTGATTGATGATCAGTTATGATGACAATGATGATAATGATGATGATGTGCTTGTTAATTTTTACTGATCTATACGAACCTAATTACGGGTAGGTAAGTATTTTACAAATAAAAAATATATAACTGGAGAGCAGCAACCAAAAATGGTATACTAGATCTTAAAGATAGTAATATAAATATTCCATAGATGAAAGGTTTCGATATTTGTAAACAAAATGAGGGTAGTTAAAAACGAACTTCATCAATCCTTTATATTCTACTATTTACTGTCTATGACACTCTGCCATAGCGGCTCGAGCCGAGTGCACGTTGCGCTCTAAACTGCTGGGTTAATTACTATTCTGCTGAAGCGTCTGGAATCAAAGAAGTACCTATTAGTAAATTTAAGGAGTGCTGCAAACTGAAGAGACAATATTGGATCGACCCACAGGTTCTCCTCACACTGTACTGACGTATAATTACATAGGATTAACATACATGGTGGATATTTGAGTGGAGCAGAATTAACTATACGTAGAAATATGGAACTAATAGAATTATTATTAATACTCAGAATTAATATCCGCTCCCGGAATACCTTCACTTAGAATTTCTGAGTTCTATTCCGATTCGGGTACGTCCGTCTCTCCATCGACCTTGTGATTTTACTTTTCAGATACATTTGCAAGAAGACGGGCAAAGAGTGTACGGAAGAAGAGTGTCATTCTGATGAAAATGACTCTCTGTTAGATGACTATGTCCAAGTGGATAATATCATTGTATTGAACTTCGGGAAGAAAAAATACTGTATCGTGTATGAAGAAAATGATATATTTGTTGTCCTGGATAGATACGGGGCGGATTCTTATATGCTTGTTGATGGAAACACTGGGAAAGGTACAGTTCACTAAATAAGCAAATGTTTGACGATTTAATTTTAGCCTTGTTAGCCGTAATTAAAGATTCGCACTTTTCAAAGACGTGTTTACGTAAACACTAAAATGATTACAGTCTTAGTTACTGAATTTAAGCATTGAGGTCCAGCAGGAAGTGGTCGTACAAGACGCAACGACGAGTGCACATCATTTAAGTTGCTTCTGGAAAATATCGAAGCAACTGTGGATCGTGGTATAAGCACGCCAATTACGTTATGTTATGACTAAAAATGTAAATCAAGACCTTAACTCATATCACACATAATGGTATGAATATAAGTAGGTTTTTAGGGTTCCGTACCCAAAGGGTAAAACGGAACTCTATTACTAAGATTCCGCAGTGCGTCTGTCTCCAGGCTGTATCTCATGAACCGTTATAGTTAGACAGTTCAAATTTTCACATATGATGTATTTCTGTTGCCGCTATAACAAAAAATACTAAAAAACCATTCAAGTGTGAGTCAAGCGATAATTAAAGATAACGGTACGGAACCCTTCGTGCGCGAGTCCGCCCCGCACTTGGCCGGTTTTTTTAAATATCATTAGGAGACGGTACAGGCAGGAGACCCACCAGGTATTAAGTGGTAACAACCACAACAGATGTATTCCATCACAAGTAACGAACTGCACTTTATTATTTAGTAGAAACTGCCCGCGACTTCGTTCGCGTAGTAGACTCGGCCTCCGGCCTCGCCATAACCTCCCTTCTTTTCTTGGTTTTTAAAAGATTAGACGTGACTTTTTAAAGAAGACCTTAAATTAAGATTTAGAATTAAGAAAAAAGATATAACGAGATTGTTCCATCCGTTCTCAAGTTGTAGCGTGACCAGGAGAAATAGGGGTTCATTTATTGATTTGCGGTAGAAATAGGTATATATGCAGTACTACCCCGAACGAACGCGTTCACAGATAGATTTACTGCTAACAACTAACTAAGGTAATTTTATATTCTGGAACTCGCGCGCTTGCACATTTTTATAAGTAAGAAGTACAAACAAGTATGACCATTCTTTTCTTCCAGGTGTCTATGAAAACTTTGAATATCCACGAATTCTCATCGACATAAGTGGAGTCAACTCTTTAAAGCAGTATAAGACTGACCAGAACTTGGTCCTCGGCGCCAATATATCTCTCGAAGACGCCATCGTAGTTTTCAAAGATGTCATGCAGAGGCAAAGTGGTTTTTTCTACTTGGCTGAGTTCATCAAGCATTTTGAATTGATTGCTCATATTCCAGTGCGAAAGGTGAGAAAACTAAATAAAGTGTACGATATAAGGTAGTGTATGTAGTAAGTGTACGATGTAAGATATAATGTGTGGCAACTTTCGAGATTGTGAATGTCTGTAATCTTGAACGAGCTCTCCCAAGAGAATAAAAGATTTTTAAATTTATTTTTTCGTTTATTACAAACTTACGGGCAACGTTCCGGAAACTTCGCGAAGTCTTCTCGTCAAAAATACCTCAGTGCCTCAAGCCAAGAGTCTTCGACCAATGTGTGTTACCAGTGATGACTTATGAAACGTGTTCCCTTACCTACTATGGGCCTCATAAGTAAGCTCAAAGTCGCACAACGAGCTATGGAGAGGGACTCGGGGTTTCTTTACGTGATCGAATCAGAAATGGGGAGATCCGTAGAAGAACGAAAGTCACCGACATAGCCCAGAAGATTAGCCAGTTAAAGTGGCAGTGGGCAGGGCACATAGCACGCAGAACAGATGGCTGTTGGGGCCGGAAGTTTCTGGAGTGGAGACGCACCGGCAAGCGCAGCGTAGGTCGTCCACCGACACGGTGGACAGACGACCTGAGGAAGGTCGCAGGACGACGTTGGATGCAGGCCGCTTCCAACGGTCCTTTTGGAATATCATGGGGGAGGCTTATGTTCAGCAGAGGACGTTCTACGGCTGAGATGATGATGAAACTAACGATAGCTATTCGGTTTGAATATTTGTCATTAGTTTTTAATATGTAATTATAATGTACCCAACCTACCCCCCACCCCAGCCTGCCCTACCTACCCGATACAATACCTGAATTCGTAAGAATATTGGATAAGTTGAATTTAGATTTCTGAGTCGAATTTTATATATTTAACTTCAATATACTCCGTATTAAAACGGTACTTATAGGAATTGGTGAAAACCGCATTAAAATCAAAAGCCTGGTTAAGGAGGAGTTAGCAGATATGCAGAACGAAGCGTCTCAGTTTCGAGATTGGCCAAAAATGCTTTTGTCAGTCTGTCTGTCTGATCGCGCCTACAGGTCGCCTTTTTCGAAAATTGGCACACAAGCCTTGATTTATTTAGTTTTATTGCGATCGCGACTTTTGGTTGAGGGGAAAAGGGGGAAGTTTTCTGTGCCGACGGATTGCAATCAAATTTAGAAGGCACACTAAGGACTTTATTGTACACAAGATTTCGCGAAAGAAAAATAGAAATGGAGCGGAGGGGAAAGGTGGAGGGGGATTTGATGTAGCTTTATATCTGGACGGATAAAAATTTTTAAAAGGGCAATGATGGGTTTTTTCTACTTTCTCTTTCAACATAGCTTTTGTTATGTTGGAGAGAAAGTAGAAAATACTGATGGTTGGTTTCAAAACTCTGAAATAGCTTTGCTAAGCCAGGGGAAAGTCAAAATCATTTATTCAATTTAGGCATCCAAGACGCACTTATGAACGTCAATTTGTCATTATAATGTACTTTAATGACTACGCCCGCGTTCCAAATATATATATAGAGCCTACCGAGAAGAAGCGGCGAGAAACTCGGGGCCATTCTTTTTATATAGATGTTTACAATGTTTCTACTTAGGTACTACAAATATTACATTTTATGGGTGGCAGAGTGACAGCTTGCCAGAAGTGGAGTATTCCAAGCATCTTTGTCTTCTTTACAATTGTTATAAGGGCTCGCGAGGTCTGTTCTTACAGAACCTCTAGTAAATTTACTATGGTTACATTATACTTATGTTTATAAGGATGTATACGGACTCAATGGTATGGAAATGAGAGTCTTTTTTGTGTTGTATGAGCATAGTACGATGCTATACCACCAATAATGTTGATTCCAAGATGTTATAGGTACAAGTGTTCCACGAGTCAGCGGCAGCTGTGTGTTCTACCTTAGGTTTAATTATCTGCACACTTCACTTTTCGATGGATATGTTTAAATTGTTTCAGATTGGCTCGTTAGCTGGTAACCTTATGCTGAAGCACGCAACTCCGTCCTACCAATCAGACGTGTTCCTTCTTTTGGAATGCGTCGGGGCCACGGTCACCGTCCGTAAGTTATTTAAAGATTGTTAAAGGAGACTCGCTCATAAATACACATAATGACAAATTTAACATTAACTTTAGAAACGGTATATCTACCATGTATTGTATTTAATTTGTGTTAGATGTTCAGCAGTTTACTCGTGAACATGGCGCATGCAACTGTGCCGAACATCGAGAGCTCTAATTAAATACAATACATGGTAAATATACCGTTTCGAAAGTCAATTCTTGCACTAGTGACCATGTCAGTTTAAAAACTTATGTGAAAATGTTGAAATAATTATAGGTGTCGATTAAGAGGCGCGGATCCAGCCCACAAAAAAGGCTGTGGTCACAGCCACCCGAAAATCAGCAACGTACGAGCTGGAGCATAAACTCTTTCATACTCGATATAGTATCAAGTCGCTCGCCTGATTTTAAGCGTCACGCCCATAACAGTCCAGTACCATTCAGAATTTTGAACTAGACACTTCAAAACCGTGCGTGGCAAAAAGCACTGCGCTTTTTACTCGGAGATATAAGATGTGCTCTGTAACTTGGCTGGAAGTTGTTTCCAGGACACAAAGGATATCAAATGATGTCAATATTAATTAGAAATACGGGATTACTCACGTAATATTTATCGGATAGGGCCGACTATAGTTTCGACCACATTCGGTGGTCTTTTTCATAGTGTTCGGGACGCCCGCGTCGATGACGTCTCGCTTAGCACAATCTCCGAATGTGGTCGATACTATATCGGACCTATAGTCGGACCTATCCGATAAATATTCCGTGAGTAATCCCGTATTTGTAATTAATAATGAGTGAAAACCACGTTAGTTTTAATAACAAAAATGAGGTCAAAATAAATTTAAAAGAAGCTAACGTTTCTTTTTCGCGAAAACGTTAATAATTTCACCGGTATCCAGGCTTTGTACATTTTATAAAACGTCATATCATCGGCCTGTCGAATATGAAAGTGTGACGTCTAATGTCACAAGTCTATTAGGGTTGTGGGCATGCCCATAGTGCCCACAACGGTGGATCCGCGCTTATGTCGATATTAGATTTAGAGTGACCAATGAAAGACGTAGGCAATTAACGATTTATAAAGATTAATTTATTTGTATGTCGTCTTCGTTATTTAACAGGCAAAGTTTGCGCGCACTCTCTACTGTCGATTTATATCCAGGCGGAACGCAGAGTTGTAACTAACTGAACTGTACCTTTCATACTTAAATATTATATGAAACTATAAGGGCTGTTATTGTGTATATACGTAAGAAATTGAAATACTCTCATACTACATACTAGAGTGGGACAGATTAATTTTGTCATATACATATTCCAACGGTCGATGAGGCTATTTTGAACGATATTTCTCTTAAAACGTAGGTACTTTTACAAGACGCTACTTACTAACAACCAAAGAAAATCTCATTACGTTTCAAGTCATCTAACTTGCACTGGTGGTACTGCCTACCTCAAAGGCATTCCACAAAAGATGAGTCGGTTAGATTCTATTCGAACAATAGAGGCAGAATTATTTCTATTATTCTTAATCATAAGATGTTGGTTTTCAGGCGACAGCAATGGCCAGAGGAAAACAATGAGTCTGCTGGATTTTCTTAAATATGATATGCAGGAGAAGTTGATGGTATCCATATCATTACCGCCTTTTAGCAAGTCATACATTTTCAGGAGTTATAAGGTGAGTGGAAAAATATTTAATAAGGATCGTAGGGTAAATATTATAATAATAAATAAAATATTCTTCCCATAAATGGTTGAATAGGTACCGCTAGAAGTCAAATTAAAGTTGGAAATACAGATCATTTAGATTTAATAATTTATACTCAAAAATCTAACAAGTATACGATTCGGACTATACGAGTATATTTCCATTACGATCACCATATATTTCAACGACTCATGGGCGACTCTTTTCGATTTGTTTTTTTTACTTATGTGTTTTCATTATATAATACAAAAAAATTGACAGCATGTATTACCGTTTTTCCGACAGTGCAGAATACAAAAAAACGTTCATTAAGTGTCAACTTTCTGGTATGGCGATTTCTCTTGTTTTTGGACTTATTAGGATTGATTAGAATGATAGTGACCATCAGCAATATCATCAATTAGCTACATGGGTGCAGACATGGGTAAATGATTAAGATGTATTGTTTTTAAATCTGTACGCGCAGTAACACAAAAACACAGCGACGTCGGGCCTTAATTGCTTAGACTAAATCTGAGCTAAAGCTGATCAAGACTAATTGGTTAACTAATTCTTACTTATTAAACTGGTCTAACTAATTCTTATCGACTTGAAACATAATTCAATCGTAAAACCAAATACTCGTCATCTAAGCAGTTAAGTAGAAATATTTTGAATTTTGTTTGACACTAGTTGCCAACCTATATTAATCCGTGAGATTGTGTTGCCTCTGATGTACAATGAAAATGAAAGGTGCTCTTGTTTAATTTTTGTTCCTTGCAGTTTTTTTTTTCTTGATACATCATCCATTGTTCCTTAGATTAAATACCTACTCCGTCAATCGTCCGACCGTCATCAATGCAATTAAACGATTAATTAGTTATTCGATTTCAGATCATGCCAAGGAATCAAAACGCTCTGGCCATAGTAAACGCAGCCTTCCTTTTCAAAATCGATCCAAACTGTACCATCTGCCAAGTTCGCATAGTTTTTGGAAACATCTCCTCCACCTTCGTCCATGCTACGAATACTGAACAATTTTTGATGGGGAAAAACGTGTTTTCAAATAGCGTTCTGCAGATGACAATGAAAGTCCTGAGTGAGGAGATCATGCCCGTTAATAAACCGCCTGAAATAGCACCGGAGTATAGGAAGAAGTTGGCTCTTGGACTATTTTATAAGGTGACGTATTTAACGGTATTCTTCGATCTATAATAAAATCAAGGCCAATATCAGAAAATGAGGTTCCAAATCTTTTGTACTTCTTTAAAGATACTTTTCTCTTTACCCCGTTGCGTCCCTGAGACGTAAATAAACGTCAGTTTCATTCATAAATCTTTTGTTTTAATTATCACGGTATATGAATGATTAATTCGTACCTACGTCGGTACACTCATACAGATACTACAGATATTTCCATCGGTGTGTCTGTTTATTCCTACAACAAAATCTACTGCATAGATAACGAGTTGCTTTACAGAATAGTAATATCGTTATAGAAGGAATTTTAAAGTTCCAAAGAACTGCCAATATCTCCAGAAATTACAACTAAAATTCGGACAAACATGTCTTAAAAGTTATCAGCGTATTTATATTATGATCTGTTGATGTATTTTTTCATTTTTTATAAACGGTGTAATTAATCAACAGTATGCCAAAGAGATTAAGCAATATAAAAAAAACCGTTTATCAAATCCTGCTGCTACTGCTGCATGGCTATTGTCATCTCAAAAATGTGTACGTAATAACTTATTTAGGCCTATAAACCATGGTTTTGTCATAAAAACTTCCGTGAGAACTCATAGTTAAATGGTAAAACCGGTAAACACTCACGTCTATCATCTAGTCGTTATACTCCGACCGGTGTTCGGATAGTACTGATGCCCATCCTCATGGAGAGCGTGGTCTAGCAGCGAGGGATGCTAGTCGCGCACTCAGACAAACCATGGTATAATTAATAAGACCTGGTCGCGTAATCTCCGGCGTAAATACATTCCCAAATAGTAGTTTTTAGTTATGAGATAAGTAGATACATAATAATCTGAGTTAATTTTTTTTCAGTGTATTCTCAACATCGCACCTGTGGACAAAGTGGTTGCTGTATATCGCTCGGGGGGTGATGATTTCAACCGGCCTGTTTCTAAAGGCACCCAGGCAAGTACTATTTCAGATAAACTTGGTGATTTTTATAGTGACCACTATGCCTATATACGGGTCACATCGCTATGTTTATTTAATAGTAATGCCATGATCCATCGAGAAATCCAATATTTATTAATATTTTGGGGCGCGGCTCAAACCGTATGTAAAAAATCATGAGTTTAAAAAAATATAACTATATTATATTTTTTGATTAAAACTTTCGTCTGTTGAACACATTTTAAAGCGATTAATAACTGAATTTTAACTAAAGTCTTACATACTCGGCTTATTACGTAAGTTAAAATCGGTTATTAATCGCTTTAAAATATAATATTTTTATTTGATTTTGTATATGATTGGCACAGCTGTAATAGCATATTGACATATGTAATAGGTAAGAGATCTTTTCTTTGATCCAAAACATCTGCCTATTGAGTTTTAGGATATCCAACCCCACCCAGCTACCAAGAATTTCAGTTTTTTATTGCCAAAAGTAGACAGAGCGCACCTAATGGAAAGTGATCACCATCGCCTATAGATGTTTGCAACATCAAGGGCGTTGCCAACGCGCTTCCGACCTCGAAGAGCTTTAATGGTGCCCTTATTAAACAACCCAGTAGGGGGAAAACTTCGGCGGGAAGCTTCATCCAGGATTATACAAAAGGATACCATTCACTTATTCTAAACGCTTTCACAGACGTTCCAAACCGACCCAAAATTATATCCACTCAACCAGCCGGTGCAAAAGTTAGAAGCACAGATACAAAGTTCTGGCGAGGCGGAGTACAGTAACGATTCGCCGCCGGGCCGGAGTGACGTTTTTGCTGCTTTTGTGTTGTCCACCGAGCATAGTGGAGAAGTGGATACCATTAACAAAGAGGATGTTCTGGTGAGATATTTAGATATTTGCAATGTCATGTTGTCCGTATTATTGGAAACACTAAAGGCCCTCAACAGCTAGAACACCAACAACTGCGTAGAACTATAGCTTCCCTAAGAGTTTTCTACCATTTGTTTCATGGCGAATGTTCTGCAGAGCTCTTTAATCTTATTCCTTCCTCACCATCCCGATCCCGAACTATCCTTTCCGGCCTAGCATGCCATCCATATACCTACTGTTCAAAATTTCTTATCAGGAACCAAACAGTTTGTCAGTTCCTACCTCTGTCGTGTTAGTAAATTATGGAATTTTCTGCCGGCGTACGCTTCCTTGCAGCTATGACCCTGGGTCTTTCAAGTGGGGCGTGAAAAACCATCTCTCAGGTCATCATAGGGGTGGCGTGTACATAGCTTACGCTGCATTAATGGTGATCGCTTCTTGATTCCGTCTCCGCTTTCCAGCAGGCGAGAGGGAGTCACTTTGATGAATTATTATAAATAAAAAATCCAATACGTCCTTATCTTTTATTCTTAAAATTAATCAGTGTTAAAGTAGCAAAAAGCATAGACGCCATCATTGGAGAAAAACATATTATCGAAAGAGAAAATGTTATGGTAAGATTTTAGAACATTTCAATGCAAACTTGGTATTGCCAGAGTGGGGCAATGTTAGTGTGGCTAGAAGACACCAAGATCGGAGGATATAAGGATACGGCCGATAGTGTTTCGGTAAGATTTTTACACATTCGAATGCATCTTTCGCTTTTGTTTTTAATGTGACACTGGTTCTGTTAGATAAGCTGGAAACATAGATCCCCTATCTATATCTATAACTACTGCTACATATAACAAAACTGTAGAGGTCAAATTTCTGTATAATGAAAAAAAAGCTATATAAACCGGGTCAGGGAGTAAGGAGTAAAATCGAATTAATTTAGATTTTTCCCAATTTTTTTTGTTTCTTTGTTTGTACAGGCTAATCTCTGAAACGATTGGACCGATTTAAATATCACGTTGTATGGTGGTCAACATATAGGATATTTTTGATCCTGGTTAAAAAATAGTTAAAAAACTGTAATTAGCCGTGTCCCGCGAGGCCACGCGAGCGAAGCCGCTGGCTAGTCGTAGAATAAGATAACTTCACAAGAAAGCTTTACGGTGAGATTTTTATATATTCCAGTGCATCCACATTTATTGAACCAGTGTTAGATTCGCTAGAAATACTTACAGCGAAGAAAAGGATAAAATCACATAAGTTATTCTTTTTGAATAACCGACTTGTAGTATTTTTTTATGAAGTTGGTTAAAAAGAGAAAGCTATATATGAGAATTTAGATATTCCAATGTTATATAATTATATAGTGTTAGTGACCCTACAAGCATACTCAAAGAGTTTCCGTTATAAATATTTATTTTCACAGGCAATCAAAGGTGTCTTAGCCCTGTTCACCGCTAAAGACATCCCAGGTAAGAATTCGTTCACATATCCTGGAATACAGTTACAAACAGAAGACGAGGAGATTCTCGCAACGTCGATCAAGTTCTACGGACAACCTATTGCTGTGGTCGTTACAGAAAGCGAGGAACTTGCACACGCTGTAGCTAAGAAAGTAAAGGTTTGTGGAAAGGTCCTTAGCTTAATGGAATCTAAAGTTTTACTATAAGTATTAGTGCAGTGAAGTAGGTGTTACCCAAAAATAATGTCGTAAAATAATTTTGTTCTTACAGAATACTGAGAAAATAAAAAATATGAAACCTAGTTCACAACCGTGTAAATTATGCAATTGTAAGCATCTTGTTGAATCAATATTTGCCAATGAAACAGCTTTATATGATGAGTAAACTCATTTGGACAAACTTGTTATATTTTATGAATATTACGATAAATACAGTTATTTATGATTAATGCCGAATTAAATAATATTAATGATGGCCGATGGGGCCGGAAGGTTCTGGAGTGGAGACCACGGACCGGCAAGCGCAGCGTAGGTCGTCCACTGACACGGCGGACAGACGACCTGAGAAAGGTTGCAGGACGACGTTGGATGCAGGCCGCTTCCAAGCGGTCCTTTTGGAAAATTATGGGGGAGGCATATGTTCAGCAGTGGACGTTGTACGGCTGAGATGATAATGATGGTGATCTGGTATTACCAGATTCTGTATTTTCGGCTGAGATGCTAGGCGTCATATTGTGGCGCGCGTTTTGGAAGTTGGTTTTGCGTTGCCCACCATGAAGATGCTTAGTTGGTGAAGTGTGAATCCATTTATTATATTTATATTCTTGTAGTGGTTGGTTTTTTGAAGAGTCCGGGGAAGTACTACACTTTTGTTAGTTATCAAACGTGAAGCAGTAGTATTATATACAAACATTACTGTGTTCCGGTTTGAAGGGCAATGTTTCCAATGAAATTACATGCCTAAAATAAATCAGATATACAAATTAAAAATACACAACACAGGGAATCCTAGTGTGGGATCTAGTATTACCTATGTACAACATAATACCTGACTAGTTTAAAAACTGTGGTCAGCTACTAAGATAGCATGTAACACTCGTTCCTATATTTTGTTTCCTCTTATAAAGCTAGTTATTACATATAGTGCCTATGTTACCTGTAATGTTGTTATGTTGTTATGTTGTTATGTTGTTAGTATACCTAAAACTATGGTGAATAAAGAAATTTATTATTATTTATTATTTAAAATATATTTTTAGGTAACATACAAAAATGTAAGGAGCACAAAGCCAGTGCTGACAATTGATGAAGCGAAGAAGGACAGTAAGAGATATATTGCTGGAGATGATACTATTTCTCCTAAGGGTAGAGGCAGCAATGTGAAGAAGGTATGTTCTAGTTTACAATCACGAAAAAACACCTGCCTTAGGATGTTGTTCCGCCGAACATTGGCACACTACGGCTCCCCTTTAAAATTTAGCGCATATATAATAAAAAACGGGAAAAACATTTAAAAGTAACATAAATATTTAGTAATCTTCTTATCGTTTGTAATGAATTATTCTACGGAATTTTAAGAAAGTTATGTTTATATTATAAATGTGAAGAACAACTGTTTTTAGAAGTAAGTAAAGATAGGTAGGTAAGTAAATATATTGGTAGGTTTTTCAAATACTTTTATAATACAAAAGGTAACTAATAATTAAATAGTTTTGGTAGGTGTACTGCCTCTAAACATCCCTTTTTATCAAATTTATAAGCTGACACTGTGTGGTACGCCTCTTGAGCAACGAACCGTCTTGGTGGGCACTACCGGAGAGACAGATTACAAATCCTTCATGAGTACTATACTTCACTATACTTCAATATAAGTACTACTCTGTTATATTTGAAGGGTAATTTAAAAAGGGGAATTACTGGAGGAAAGAAATTTCGAAAATATTTTATCTCGAGTGGCCAGAAATATAGAGCTTACAGTAGAGCATCTGATATGCATAATAATAGCTGGATTGAAGCCCAACTCTTCCGTATGGTTAGGTACTCTAGGTTTACGTCGTCCAATTGGTTTTCGACTTACTGACTATTTATTAGTCTACAGTTTTTCTAATAGCACTCGTTAAGAGAAAATATCAGGGACTATATTAGTATTTATATTTAGTGCATCTTTGGCGTCTTCTCCAGGTCAACGTATTCTCCGATTTCCTCTCTGGATCTTGACCCTGGTCCTAAGATCTATGGCACAGATGTTGACCACGAGCTTGTTTCTGAGTTTTTTTATTATTAGTAAGTTCAAATAGGAGTAGCAAACCCTCCAAAAGTGCGGAGCCGGAGCTCTTGAGTGGAGACCACAGACCGGTAAGCATAGCGTAGGTCATATTCATATTCAGAGTGGGGGCGCTAAGTCCTGCACTGACGTCCCGCTTGGGGTGTATTGTGCATTTCCCCCGCCAGTCTCTACCCGAGCCATCCCAACTCCTTAATGTAACGGAGTATGGCCCTGGGTCGCTGGCACAACTACTCCAGTGATAGTAGCGTAGGTTATCCACCGACAAGGTCAACAGACGATGATGATAAAGGGCGCAGGACGACGTAGGATGCGGACCGTTTCCAATCGGTCCTTTTGGAAATTCATTTGGATGGCCTCAGCAGTGATGGACGTCCTACGGCATGATGATGATGAATATTTTGCCCTAGGTTATAAAAGGAGTGTACAAGATAGGAGCCCAGTACCACTACTACTTGGAGCCTCTGACATGCGTGGTCACTCCCGTGGACCAGGGGCTGGAGGTGCATGACACGACGCAGTGGATGGATCTCACGCAGATCGCGGTCGCCAGGGCTATGGGCATGAAGGAGAGCGAGTGAGTGAAATATAACGTAAAAAGTTGGTAGTTTGGCTTGAAGGGGCAGCATTTGAAATATGTAACCACAAATAAATATTCAAAGAAATTGGAAAAGTTTATTGTATTTATGAAAAAAGGTTTCCTTTATAACTAACAATAAATTCACCCTTATTAGTGACCCTTGCTACTTACGTGATCGATTATCATTCACTGTCAATTACGATATCATCGAAATTGGCGAAAGCTTTTTAGTTATCGGATTGTAACTCAATAATCGTTTGACCAAATTTGATGAAATTTAAATGGGACCACCTCGAAAGTATACTCTACCAAACAAAAAAGAATTATCAAAATCAGACAACTCTGTAAAAAGTTATGCGTGTTCATACATAAAAAAATAAATCGCATCTTCTTGTGAACCTCCTCCTCTTGGAAGTCGGTTAAAAATACTTAGCGATCTCGTTTACGCTGAAGGCCGTTTTATTGAACTCGATTAACGGTGAATTCGGACCTTAGCATGGATCTTCTTCTTCTTGATCGATTCCTCTGACTGAGGGTCGTAACCACCATGAATGGCCTTCTGGACTATGTTTCTCCAAGTATTGCGGCACTCGGCTTGTTTCATAGCAGTGGTACATTTGCTTTAGTTGTCTTAGTATATATAGATAATACTCTGCAATGATTGAGCAGGGAAAGTAGTGCATCTTAGAAATTATCATACAATTCCGCCGGAATGCCTCCTACATGGTGCACTGATAGTTATCTTATGGCAAAGAACCGCTACCGACAGCTATAGGCGTTTAGTTGAAAATGCCACTAATATATAAGAATATTATCTTTTTGATCAGCTGAGCTTCACTATAAGCGCTTCAGTAGAATTAGTAAGCGGTGTGGTAGTACCTGGAACTATATATGACTCGAAAATCTTTGGAAAGTAAAAACTTGTACTTTTTAGGGCAATATTTTATTTCCAGTATTCTGGTGCGTGTACGTCGCATAGGCGGCGGTTTTGGTGGCAAAATCAGTCGCAACGTCCAAGTCGCGACCGCTTGCGCATTGGTCGCAAAGAAGTTGGACCGAACTTGTCGGTTCGTGCTGCCGATACAGACTAATATGACCATCGCAGGCCGACGGTTGCCTTGCCATTGTGAGTACGAGGTAAGTCTTCAACATGACCACGATTTATTATTTAAATTTATATAGGTATTAAATTCTAATTGTAGGGGCTTTACTTGGTTAGGCGTGACTCTCACGTCAGCCATTTGAAGAATACATGTCGCCATGGTATTGAGATTGAACATACCTCATAAACTTACTACATATTAAAAACTTATCTCAACTACGTCAAGTACCTACCTACATGTGGCTGTATGGCTGTAGCGTTGGATGTCGGTGAATTATGACCAATAATCCCCCCTAAAATTTTAAAATAGACCACTAAATTGATAAGGGTTAATAATCATAAAAATAGTAGCGTGAAACAGATTTCGTTTCAGTTTTCAGGGGCTGAAAGGTCGAAACTACCAACTGCAAAGTGTATGACAAAAAGTCCATGCAATTTTTTTTAGTTGTCAACTAATGTTATATACCTGCTTATTTCTCGCTCTGAAATAACATTGCAAGTAGTTTATTTTGTTAATATACCTCGACGTTTCAGTTGCTTTTGTTTGAATTTTCATGGGTGATTGGTCTTAATTTCCTAGCAGCCGGCTTAGTGAATATTTTTATTTTTTTCCGCCATATGTGCATGGCATTTTTTGTATGATATGATCCTTGGTTATATTTCGGCCCAAAATGTATATATTTTCAGCAGTTAGGCATAAACTTGTTGGCCTCTACCGTTACAAATATATCATCTTAATTTGGTCGGATTATAATGGCTGTTAACTTTGGCTGCCGACTTCATGCCGGTCTTCAGCATTGCTTTTGCTAATATCACATCATCATGCATGCAGGAAATAGTAGGTATTTACTTATAAGTTATCACAACAAGAAGTAAAGCTTAGATAGACTAACAAACATTTAAAAACCTTAAATAGTCCTTCTGCCAAAAAATATTTTACATACTTATTTAGTAGTTTTAGTACGAGTGAGTAGGTAGTAAGTGGTAGATATATACAGGGTGGATTTTTGACATTTGGACATTGAGGCCAGGTAAGCCAGTTGGCTTCATAGTCTTTTGATTCCTATATGATATAGGATCAATTGGCATAAAAATATTTTGGTATTTTAATATTTTTTTCGCTGTAATTGTTTTCTAAACTTGTGAAAGTAGTTTATTTATATTGTTTAGTTATATTATATAGTTTATTTATATTGCATAGATGTTGTATAGATGGTCTCTTAGGAACGTTTTTTTGATGCATATGAAGGTTAAGGTAGCCCTTACGGTCCCATCTTAATATCCTCCATGTTTCCATCCACCATATTAATACTACAATGGTAATAATTAATTATTAGTTTTCATTAAACGCGGAACATATTATGATGAATAATACAATACAACAAAACAACACAAAATCTCTTTATTGGCACCAAAGAAATCACAAAATAATAAAACAATTTAAATAATAACACACAAATAATGAGTGATTAGTTTTCATTAAGCGCACATACAAAACCGAATAGACAAACGACCTGCATGGTTGTCATAAAAAGAGGTTCTGTAGGAGCAGGGCCACGTTTTAGGATGTTGGTACATCACTTCCAATGATACTTTTAGAAATCCATAGGGGAAGTCTAAATCTAGCATTAGAGTTCTTATGTATTAGATGATGATAATGCTGTTGATTCTTTACCAGGTGGGCGTAGATGACGACGGCAAGATCCAATATCTTAAGGCAACAATTATTCAAGATGTGGGATGTTCCGAAAATGAAAACCTGTTGGCTTACGTGGTAGGAGGATTCCCCAACTGCTACAACACAGAGTATTTCGACTTGAAAACTGCAGTTGTGATCACTGACCTGCCTTCTAATACGTTTGCTAGGGCTCCAGGTGCGAAGCTTTTTAAATTGAGTGTCGTATGGTGATGATATTGCAAGAACATGTATATATTTTGTGGTAGTGCCACGCTGCAACCCCACAGCCGAATGGGCCGGCACGACCGGAGAAGTACCACACTCCCACATAACACCGACGTGAAGTAACATAGCTTGCTACTGCGTTTCGTTGGTTTGTGGGAGGTTCCGGAGGCCCGATTCCCCCTTCCCCATTCTCCCTCCCCCTTCCCCTCCAACCTTTACCCCTTATATCTCTTCCTTCCTATCATCCTTCCTCAAAGGTGCCGACCTTTCCAACGCAACGAGACTCTGGTATTGCGGATGTCCGTGAGCGACGGTATCACTTACCATCAGGTGATGCCCGTTTGCCAACCTATCCCATAAAAAAGAACAGTTTAGAAGGAAATGGAATTTGTCCACGTTCGCGTTTCCGATCCCATGCTTGAGACACGTAGTACGGCATTTGTTGTATACTTATTGTTTAGTTTTTTTTTCTCCTTTCGATTGGCAGACGTCTGTCTTGGTATTCTTTGTTGGCATTGAGGGATGGAATGATGCCTTAACCATTAACGTTATTATCGATTCGATTCAGATTAATAATCTTACAGTCATTTAATTGTTCTTGCAAATCAGTCATATGTGAAGTTAATTTATCCCAAAGTAACATTGCTACGATGATGCTTACAATGCAACTTCTATTTCAGGAACAGCGGAGGGTATTTTCGCAATAGAGCACATCATGGAGCACATAGCCTTCGCAGTCAAGAAAGACCCTACATCAGTCCGTATAACTAACATGAGAACCAACGACAACGACCTACCGCAGCTCATTGAAACCCTCAAAACTCAATCAAATTACGACAAACGCGTCAAAGATATTGAAGCCTTTAACAAAATTAACAGATGGAAGAAGAAATCTATTAACATAAGCGTCATGAGCTTCCCGGTAGAATTCTTTGGAAACTATTCAGCATTAGTCACAATATACAGAGGAGATGGTACAGTGACTGTCACTACAGGAGGGATAGAAATGGGACAAGGAGCCAACACCAAAGCCGCTCAAGTCTGTGCATACGAATTAGGGATACCCTTAGACTATGTATCAGTAATTCCACATTATTCTTTCACAGCGGCAAATAACGTGTTCTCCGGATCGAGTATTACTAGCGAAAGCGTTTGCTATTCAATAATTAAAGCTTGTCAGGTTCTGAAAGAGAGGCTAGCTCCTATTAAAGAAAGCATGGCTGATGCGACTTGGAAGGATATTATCAAAAAGGCTGGGGATGAACAAATTGATTTAACAGCTATTTATATGATGACGGATAAAGAGAAGGAGTTGAGTAATTATAGTGCGTTTGCTGTGGTGATTATTGAGATAGTGTTAGATGTATTGACTGGGAGGTTTCAGATAGATCGAGCTGATATTTTGGAAGACGTAGGGTTGAGCGCTAACCCTAATATTGACGTTGGTCAGGTTGGTAAATGTCGTACTTATTTTATAGCTTATAAAACCCTAATAATACGTAGTTTTTATTCTGTAGCCAAGCAAAACGACTATATAGAAGCACTATTTTACTTGCTTTATAAAGTTGTTCTGTAAGTATATAGTTTGGATTGATGTTGAGTTGCAATTTGTTTGACAACAACTTTGCCAGTATTGTCACATCTGGGTGTAGGTAGATGTTATTCAATATCTCAGACAACTAAAAGACTGCTTTAGATCGTATATAGTAGAAAATGATGAACGTCCAATCTCCCGTTATTTCACTTCCTATCACTTATAGCTGTGCGTGTCCATTTTCATGCGTTCTCACTCCCACTACGCGCTCAATTGTAATATAATGTACCTCGAATTCAGTATGTACCCGGTTCTCCAAGATAAATCCGTTTGTTACAATATGCGTATTCAACTTATTATGTTCGCACTACTCGGATACGAGCCGTAGCCGGGCTTTCAGTAGGGTCTCAGGAGTAGGTATGGGTTATAATAACAACGAGGACTAAGTGCATGTTGGGTAAGTTACCCAGGACTAGTATTCAAACCGCCTGAGGGCTGTTGAAAATCCCACTATCGTTCACCTATCCAAATGTATGGCGACCGCAGCAAGTTGCCAGTTTAGAATCATAATGCAAGCTCCGCTGACATGACTGCTGATGTACGTCGTATATGTAGAAAATTTCTGTACATATGGAAATTTACATACGGAAAGATTTTTCCTCCCTCTAGCGCCTAGAGGAGTATAAATAAGAAACAGAAGAATATTTACGGTCAAGTCAATTAGCTACTAATCTGCGATACCCTAATTATAATATTTATTTCCAACAAATATATAATTAATAAGTCATCATATTAATAAAAACAATATCTAACATGAATCATCAAATTAATATGTACCTATCTTTAATAAATGTATTTTCTTTGATCAAATAAATCGTATTTGAAAAATTTTAAATTAAGATTCAATCTTGACAACCCAAAATCTCTCTTGCCCGATTCCTCTATCAGAGCAAATCTGACTTTGATCGGTTAGGTTAGATGACTGAGGCGGGAGCTTTGCTTCGCTTCGCTCCTGCCTCAGCCATCGTTGTTTCTCTTATAACAGCCCAATGACCCCCCTATCAGAGCAAATCCGACTTAGTTCATAATATTTCCAAATAATTCTTAGTTAATATTTAGTATCGAGAGAAGCGCTCGTAGCGACGATCTTAACCGATCAACAAGTTAAGCAACACTTGCTGCGGTCAGGACTTCGATGGGTGCTGATTCGATGGGACTGCTAGTGGCACTATTCAACTGAGCGCTTCCATGCTTCGGAGGGCATGTTAAGCCGTCGGTCCCGGTTGTTTGTCTTAGGACAACAGTCGTTAGGCTATGTCGAAGGCCTTCGGGCGGCCTGAAAATTTCGACATGAGTTGGCCACTAACCTATCCACCAATCCGCACTGGGCCCGTGTGGTGGTTTATGGCCCAACTCCTCTCTCTGAGAGGAAGGCTCGAGTCCCAGCAGTGAGACCAAAATGGGCTGATTCTGATTATGATTACGAATATTTAGTGAAGTGTTTTGATATTATTTAGCGGTTCATTTTGGACGACAGATTTTAGAAACAAATATTATTTATTTGGTCATTGAAAATGCATTTATTCAGTACCTAACTGATAAAATCATACCCAATTACGTAGGCTTTCCGTCTGACCCAAAAGTCAATATCCGTTAATTGTAGGTTATCATCTTCATCTCAGCCTTAGGACGTCCACTGTTGAACATATGCCTCCCCCATTTTTTTTTTAGGTGGAAGGAGCATATATCCAAGGGATAGGGTATTTTACGTGCGAGAAGCTGGTACATGACACAACTACAGGCAAGTTGCTGACCAATCGTTCGCTGACGTATCACGTACCTTTGGCTTTAGACCTCCCTGCAGTTTTCGGTGTGACGTTCAGATACAACTCGAAGAATCCTAAAGGCGTGCTAGGTTCCAAAAGTGAGTATCTTTTAATGACATTTGTATCGACTTTCTGTATGTTTTATCTGACAAGCAAACTGTGGTCGCAATAGGGTTGTTGACCTTTTTTTAATGTATCTTAAATTATCCAGGACACGAAATACATATCAGACGAATAAATTGTGCAACAAAGGCGGTATTAAAAAGAATATATAGTTTTGTATATTTATATCACTAAATCTATTATAGCTACGTCTGTGACGGGTTTTATTATGGCAAAAATATATATTTCGGTATCTTAAGGAATATTCATGACCTACTTTCGTTCCGTGTGTGATACGCTTAAACCGTTTGAAAGTCTACGAAGCGAACGAAACGAAGCGACGTGACGTTGCCAATTCTGCTCGCGCCCGCGCTGCAGTCAGCAGTCACTCAATGCGCTGGCCGTGTGTTGCGTTCTGTGTTCCGCTAAATGATTCACTAAATAATTCATTGACCTGACATTATTTAATCTTTTTTAAAGAACTAGTAAACTAAACAAACTATGTTTTTATTTAAACTTTTTAAATTGGCGCTAAAACATTATTCAATGGCGGCTATATCCGTCGTATGACGTGACTAGAGCAAGAACAAAATTTGTTTTTTCCTAGTGTTTAATAGTGTTATGATTATAATGGAAAAAACCAACAATGACTATTACATTTTTTTTGTGTGTTTATTTTCAAGTTTTGACGTGTAATAGTGGTGGATTATTAACCGTTGATATGCACAATGGTGTACGAGTGACAGTAAAGTGTATAAAATCATGTAATATTGTTTTCATATTTTTTTCGTCAATCGTATTAGCAATATTTAGTAATGCATCCACTTGATTTATACAAAACAGTAATTATATGACTGACTTATTTCTTAGACCAGACTCTAACTACCTACTTGGAAAAAAGTTTAGAACTCTGCAGTTACAAAAATAAACCTACATTTTAGCCGCATCATTTGTTCTATCTAGGCTTTCGCAAAAAGAAAAATGAACCCTTATCGGATCACTTTGTTGTCCGTCTGTGCGTCTGTCTGTCAAGGTCAAGACCATTTTTCATTAATAAAAAAGAAAATATCTGAAATCAATAAATCTATAACAACAATGATAACAAGAAAAACGAATGAACTATGTATTGAATATTATTATAAACTTAGGTCTATAATTAATAAAAAAATTATAACAAAGTTATAATTTGCGGTTGCGGCAATAACCGTGTTTATGGATCGACATAGTTTGTCCTTTGACCTAGTAGGTACTTAGTTGTAAAGCAATAATTTTAGATCTTTCTTCACTTGCTTGATTCTCAATCTGTCGATAAGCCACGACACTTCGACACTATCACGTTTTTGCCCTTATGACATCATAACCGCCGCTATTTCCGTTTGAGGTCACATAACTTCTAGAAACTTTTGTAAACATTTTATTGATTCTAAATAAAGTTAATCCAATGCTTAATAAATAATTTGTTAAGTTATTTGAGTTATTTGCTCTGACCACTATTCAGTTAGCATTACATTGTAATTTATTTTTGACTGTGTCAACTACCCTATTCGCTTGAGCAGAACACCAAACAAAACTAGTGAACTAAATTGTAATTTTTAGTAGGTACTTAAGTGAATGAAAGTTCTTCTGTACTAAAGTTCTTAACGCTTGCGAATGAACGTTCTTAAATTTCACATATTATCTGTTCATCTTTGTTATGGGGTAACATACCCCGACTACTATATACTAACTATAGTATAGCGTTACCAACTGACTCGTGCGACCATAAATCATTTCACTATGTCTATCTCGCTCGCACTTGTGGGTCTTATTGAGCCGCATAGTGATGTGCGTAAGATGATTACAGGCGCATATCGATAAGAATAAATCAGAATAAAAATCAGATAGAAACATAGTATATAGTATTGTGGCCCTGAAAAGGGCCGTTTGTAAAGTTTCGTTTATAGTCGTCATGTCACTTCGTGCTCTGTGATGTAAGATTCCCACAATTCAATAGAACAATTGAGTATATAATAATTCCATAGGCTTTCGCGATTTTTACACATTGAAATTAAACAACTTTAAACGGATTAAATCGAGTATATTTTTATATTATTTGATCCCGACGTTTCGTTTCACTGTTTCGGCAGCCAGCCTGCGTAATCAAAACGCTAAATATCCCAGAAAGTATTGCATATAGTCTCTACCGATACTCTTGAAAATGAAAATGAAATCATTTATTCTGTATAGGCCTACGGCTAGGCACTTACAAATTGTTATATTACATTTATTAAATCTTTATTAAATTTCTTAAATCTACAACCAGATCGGAACGCGACCAACTAGAGACAAGCGACTGAGAAAATCCGGCAAGAAACTCAGCGGGCTTGTCTTTTAACATTTCTTTTATCGCCAATTTCTTGTATATAACAAATGTTAGTTTATTTTTAGCTTCAGTGTACTGCCTTATAAAAGAGAACATAATAATGGTATGAGTAAGGCAAATACACGCTACAATAATACACGAGTAGGTAGATCCTGGAGTAATCAGTCACAAACTGTTATATCCCCCAAGTAATCCGAAATTGTGTAATAACCTTTTTGACAGAGTTTAGTTTTAATAGTAATTTTAAACTTATTAATAGGCAAACTCGGATAAAATGTGGAAGTTTATTATAGAATCGTATACATTGTCCCATAAAAGGACGACTTATTCTGTGGAGACGCGTTACATGTACGGATAGCTTGTGCTTATTCCGCGTGTTGATGGAATGAGCATCACTCCTTTTTTTTTCAAAACTATTCATGTTTTTCTTGACATACATTAGATTTTCATAGATTGGTACAACTTCGGTGGATAATGAAAAGATGATGAACCTTATCAAAGTATGTCATTTTTCCGCTTTGTAATTTGCAGATTAAAAAAGGTCAAGATCAATCTGTCAAGTGTAGGTAGTAGCGTTTCTATAGGTAATTTCAATAACCGATTAGATTTGACTTTGTGCATTAAGCCTGTGTCAAACTTCTACATGTGGTAACACAAACAGACAGATGGATTATTGATAATAATCATGTATTTACTGTTTTTCCCAGCATGTGGTGAAATGGGTATTTGTACGGCGTATGGTATCTCTCACGCTTTGCGTCAATGTATACACGAGTCCAGGAAGGCTTCTGGTTATGACGTCAAACAGTGGATATCTATTCGTAAGTATAAAACCTTCAAGATTTATTTAATTACCTATATTTAATAAATCGTATGCAAACAGCCGGTTATTCGGTAAGTCTAGGTTAGGCGATTATTCTATCTTCTTTTCAGTATACTCGTACATTTAATAGCAGTAGAACTCTTTGTGAATGAGTTCGTCCGGGAGTCCGGGGAAGTTATAACACTATACCTTTTTCTAGCATTAATGTTCGAAATTACAGGCACATGAGATTTACGTCCAATTTATATATGACACGGTGGACAGACGACCTGATAAAGGTCGCAGGACGACGTTGGATGCAGGCTGCTTCCAATCGGTCCTTTTGGAATATCATGGGGGAGGCATATGTTCAGCAGTGGACGTCCTACGGCTGAGATGGTGATGATGATGATGCTGATGATATTTATGCTTACTGAAATAGTATGCTATAAAACAGTTGTGTCTAACTATGATTATGACAAAAACAAATATGGGTAAGTCATTATGCCAAATCAGACAAAAAAAGGTATGCAAAAAGTGATCCCGCGCCGGGCAGCTCGTCACTTGTGAGGAAATGCATCTGTTCTAGGCAGAGGTCACCACTTAACATCAGGTGGGCCTTTGCTTGTACCGTCCCAAAAACAAAAAATAGGCGACCAGGCAGAAATATCTACAAACGGTTGTCATTATTTTATTCCATACTCACAAAAAAAATTAGGAGTAGACGGTACAAGCACGAGGCTCATCTGGTGTTAAATAGTAGTAACCTCTGTCTATAACAGATGAATTACTGCACTATGTGCCCGTATTGCATATTACATTAAATTATACATGCATTTAATATTAATAAGTTGTTAAGTTTCATGTGCCTGTAATTTTGCACGCCAACGGCCGCTCTATGTGACTTTTGTCAGCTCCAATCATCAACTGAACATTTTTGCTTACTGGAGTTGTCAAGATTTTTTTTCAAGAAGCCATTTTTCAAATTTCGATCAACATTTGTTAGTAACTGAGATACACAGCTCTGTCTCTCTGTGATCTTCATGTCTATTAGTGAACACTGAACAGTTATCTTTCTGACAAGAATGCAATATCTCTGTCCACACCACCGCCTTTCTCGGGTGATATCGTGGTGTAAAATCTATTTCGGATAAGATATATACTATTAAAGTCTTGAGGAAAACAGTATATGTATTGCACTGATTGCATTGATTTTTGGTGAAGGTAGGTGGAACATAGAATGGTGAAACAGTTCCTGCGATGAGTTTACAAATGTGTTTTTAATACTGGATTGGGTAGGCTAGGCTTGATCATTGGCATGGGTTTATCATTACTATAGTTATATTTATTGGTCTATTTCACCTGATCTCAAGTGACGATCGAAGATGTGACAAGCTTGCTTAGAAGACAGATCATACCTGTTCACTCTTGACGGGAAGAGTGCAAAAGATGTGTGCATCTTGGGAAACACAGATTCAGGCTTCTTTGAGTGAAACTGTACCTTAACCTCGGAAATATTTTTTAAACAATGTATCTGTTTCAAATATCCATGTCACCTATCTGTCTTTTCAGCTGTTCCTTACGACACGGAAGCGATACTGCAAGCCCTGGACGTAAAACTAGAAGAGTTCCTTCTTACTGCAAAGTAAAACGAATGGACAAGGCACTGCAGTATCATCTGGCACTTCTTACATAATACGTATGTACCTATATATAAAATCATTTACGAGTATATTAAAATATTAACCTAACTTATAATTTTATTTATTCACCTACGTGTATACACAGGATAGATTTTTGAGACGGGACAGTAGGGGCAGGTGCCGTCCGGCTTGGGTCACCACGGTGCAGCTAAGAGATAGGATATAGGAGGATTGATAGGAGATAGCTGGCGGGCTCGGGAAGGGACCGCTCCTATGGGATTTGTCCTCTAAGTCCACATGGGAACGGTCATTGTTAGGTTGAGGTGGTGTATGGGCGCAACCGTAACTGAAGCGGGATGCGGTGTCTTATGGGCGTCCATCTGCAGGTTTAGTCCCCCAAGGCGGTTGCGGTACACCATGTGTTCTAGCTTGCTGCAAGGGACGGGGAGGGAGTCCGGCAACGGACGGATAGCCGCGGCGGGTTTGCAGCCGTGTGCGAAAGCGTTCACGCCAAAAGCGGCAGTGATGGAACACCGCAGAGGTTTAGTGGGTATGCTGCCGTTCTGAAAGACTCCCACATAACCACCGTGCTCCCCCCGGGGTCGGTGGTGTCGATAAATCAAAAAAAGGAAAAAAAAATCACAATTACCAAATTATTTAAAAACATAATTATATACCTACCACAAATTCATAAAATCATCACTACTCCCTAAACAAAAACCTAAAACTAAAAAAGTAGCATTTACATCTCACGTGTCCAAATTGAAATTTGGCAATCCCGTGACGGGAATGAATATATTAGAATACTTGTTCCGATACATTTACTAGTATTTTACCCACAGACAAACTGTAATTTTACCTTTTTTGATATTTTATGAGCAACGCTCGTGATATGTCATCGGTGCTTTTTACATAAATGTATAGCAGAGGCTGTTGGCAACCTTTAATTTTGGTTGGATTGTCTGTCATGTAAGGGCCGATTTACACCGGAACGGAAGAGCCCGGCAGCGTCGCGATGAGTTAGTTCCGTATTTCTGTGTGAGTTACGTAAAATGCATTGCAGTTCAGATATATCGAGTGATTCAATCTTATCTTATAGATTGATACTTGCGAGGACTTGGTAAGGGGATTGCATAGCTAGTACTTGTTCATACTAAAAAGAAAAAAAAAACTCTTTTCTACATGTTACATTGTTCGATTTTATTAAATTTTTAATGCAATCAACACATTGTTACGTTTTGATTTATTCAGATTTTTAAGTAAAAAATATATAAATGGCTTTGAAATACTAATAATATCATAACGTACGGGCATAGCAAACAATATGTTGATTGCATGAAAAAAAATCACTGAAATCGGAGAATGTTAAGAGGTAGAAAAGAGTTTTTTTCTTTTAGTATGGACAAGTACTAACTATGCAATTCTCTTCACTTAGAGAATAGTACAACAATTGAAAACATTTTCTTTTTCAATAATACATGTTTATTATCGCATCGTCAAACAAAAATATACACTTAATACAAAAAAAGTTATTTTAGGCCTCGCATGAGAATTAGTCTTTGAGTTAGGCCTTAACAAAAATAAAAAAAATACTATTAATTTAATTATCAAAAATCAAATAAACAAAAATTATTTAAATTATAAAACAAATGAAGATATATAAATACGCAATAAATTAATACCATGTCATTTTAAATAATAACGTAAAAATCCTTATACATTATTATGAAATAAAAAGTTCGTCGATTCTAATGTAAAATTACATTCATAGTCTATACACAATTATATCAACAGTTACGTGTTATGCAAAAAGTGCAATCCGAATATATTAACGCTAATTTTGGCTGTAAATAACCACGACATTGATTGACATCAAGTACTTACTTAATATGTAAAAAAATTTAAATTTCAAGTAATCAAAACAACACAAACAATTTATACACTCGATTAGTATTCGTGTAAAAAAAACATTACATAAAAAAAATGCATCAAACCAAAAGTTCTCCAATTTTCTATACTGGCAACGTAACTTCAATCAATGTCGTAGCAATGTTTACACCCTGTATTAACTAAGTAGCCAACTAAGTGATGATCCTAAGCAATTGCCGCTCTTATATCTATATTTATAACTATTTACTTGTGCTAGAAAGAATTCCGGTCTACACACACATTCCAAAACCCAACCATTGATATTCCAAGCAAAATACTATATATAAAATAAAAACCTTTGTACAATCGATACGTTTGCTTTTAAACTTATCCAATAAAACATTTTCTTAACTCTATAGTGATAAGAGCTTCAATTGTACCCCAAAACCAACCAAGTACTTAACAATTTTACTGTGGCATTTCGGGGTGTTACACATAGTAAAAATATAATTCGCAAGGAAACATCGGTGATGACAGCAAATTGGTCAAATACAATTAGTTTCAATGAATCTATGATTTATCTAATCTACAGTTTACAAAACTATCCCTATAAGTTTGCCATTTAAATTGCACTTTACAATTAGCCCGTTAGATATTTACGTACAATAAAGTCAGGTAAGAGAAATAATTTCAATGAAGTGGACCCTTGTTTTATAAACTCACTAACTTCACCTATAATCAATATATTAAGATTTTTTAACAAAAAAACGCAAAGTAAGTCATTAGGAAATCTAAACATTACTAAATTATTTAAAAGCCAAATTTAAGATATTGAAAATACTATATGGCTAGAGATTCCGTTGTGTTTAGACATTTACGCCCTTACTTATAAACGCTGCATAACTTTAAATGAAGTTATTTAGTATTGCGCACAGCAAAATTGTTCAGCGCCGTACTAAATGACGTTAATTAAATTTAAGCAGCGTTTGTAAGATCATTAGAATGAAAACGAGATTAATTGATATGAGTTCCATATAGTATTTACAATAGTTAGAACTAAATGGAATAGCTTTACATATAGAGGTGGTATATTGACTTTAAGCCACTTGTTTTTTGGGAACCTACACAGCCTTTATTGTACGTACATAGCAGCTATATTATACAAAGCTGGTAACAAAAATCTTTGTTCTAAAATATACATCGGTAGAAATATATTCTATAAAAGCTATTCAATTACAAAATTATGTATGTGATATGCTGCGGGTCCCGTGACGCAACTACTAAACAATTACAGATCGAAAATGCATCAAAAATCGGATACTGGTAGGACAACTATTAGATTTTGTCAAGGAAAGGCGTTCTACACTGTTCCGGAACCCTAAAATGAATGTAGGCAAAAATATACAAAATATTTTTCTATGTACATTTCGAGTGCATGTATAAACTGCTCGCAATGCAACTACATACAATATTATACATTTATATAATAATAATAATGTCATAGGTATCGTGGAATATGATGCTTTTGTCTAACATATTTGTAACCAAATTCGACTGGACTCAAAAGCCCCAATGTTATGACTACAAATATGTCAGACAAAAGTATGACTTATTATGATGTAATAAGAGATCGTGATACTTCTATAAGTATAACCTAGCACATTATGAAACTGATGCAGCTAAATTTGATCCTAGAATGTTTAGAGATTCGTTGAAGATCTTAGTGTTAACAATCAGTCGTTTTAGGCACCCTCCGAGTTAAGCGCGTTTGAAACTTTAACTCTACCATAAGATACATTCGAGTTTTCCGTTAGATTCAAAATGTGTGCTCTTTTGAGGTAACTTAACTAACAAATTTTGCCATAAAAAGAGCTGTCGAGATTGGCTGTAAACTAATATCAGGTGTGATAACCTTATAAGCTTTAACAAGTTGTTTTTGGTTACACAAAACATTAAGCAGTCTGGATCACACTAAATAATATTTGGAGTGTTAAAAATACTGTTTTATGTCTATTTTCGAACGAATACATTAACGATTCTTAGAAAATCATTTTTATTATCATCCAACTTTATTTCAATATTTCCGAAGTCCACATTCATCAAGACAAGTTTACACGCGCGCCAAAAAAACGCTGCGCTAATATTCACACTGCAACACAGACCTTATGAGATTCGTATAAAAACCACGCAAAGTTTCTAACACTGTTTTTTAATCACATCTAATCATACGCTCCTACACACTGACGGATTTTTCAGACAAATCGTAAAAAAATATATAAATCGTTCACAAACACACTGTGGTAAGCATGAAAATTGTCTAAAATAGCTACCGATCAGGGCATACATTGACAAGCGTTACTTTGACACTTACGATGCAATATTATTTTTAAAACAGTATAGTACTTCAATTTAAATTTCTAAAAGACAGCTACTTTTATTTTACAATAAACTATGGGCCGAGCACGAAAATCTGCTTAAGTGTAAAGTTATCGTTTACGTATCCAATACAAACTATGAGTTATCTGTGCCACTATTGTACTAGATAAATTATAGTTTGTACTAAATACGTTAACGATGCGATGCACTTTAAGCAGATATTCATGCTCACTAAGCATTATCGATAAGGAAAAAACTTCATTCGTCAATATCAAATAAACGCTCATCAAAGGGGAACCCTTACAATTTACAAGAAAACATTTAGACTATTTATATAAAAATTACTGATAAAAGCCGATTTAAATAGGCTGGATCGCTTTTCGCTACAAAATATGAGGTATATATGAATCGTTTACATTTAGAATTACAATAGTTACTAGTTATATAGGCCGTGACAAACTTTTTGATCACTCTTAGTTATGGAACCACGGGATAGTCAACATGTACCAATGACGAAATTGCCAAAATGACAATTATTTTTTTCGATTCTTCGATACTATTTGCCAAATTCGAGAAAACTCGTCGAAGCTAACTTTTAACAAATCTTGTTATATAAATAATTTTGTTTTTGATAATTCTTGTAATTATAGGAATAATTATAGCCATATATATGTTTGAACTGTAACTAGCTATCGCAGCCCGAGCTATGTAACACTGACTCAAAAACTGCGTCATAAAAAATAAACGAAAGAGAAATGTACAAATTTTTATTTTTTGCAGTTTTATAACACTTTGTAAAACTTGATAACATTGTTTTATGAAATTTAACTTAATTCAGAGTTGATTCGAATGGTCAGTGGTCTTCATACGCAACACATGAAAGACAATTCGAATATCCCCCTTAAAAATTCCCTTTTATCTAACATACATGCGTATTTTCGGCATTTCTGTTTTAGGATAGGTAAGTATATTTTTTTACATAAAATTAAAGTTATAATAGAATCATGGTATAGTCCGTAGGTCCCATAATATTGCAGAGGGATTAAAGAGTTTGAGAATTCTATATTTATAGTTATTTGGTGGAATGCTACTTACAAGTCTTGCAGCCTTCTTTCTATCCAATAAACACGACTGTCTAAAAATAACATTAAACTAAATTATCATAAGGAGAAATAATCTCATTAGCTACCTTAATCTGTTATAATAACAAAACGCACAGTAATACTTGTTATGTTTAAATTATAATGGTAGGATTATAATTTCATAAATCTTGTGATTACTGTTATTAAACCATTATTATATTAGTTTCTACGCAAAAACGAGGTAAATCTAATCAATATATGCTTTCTGAGCAAACATCTTTCGTCGTTTGATTTACATATAAGTCAATAAAATAAACATCTGCAATCTGCAATCAGCGAGATATTTTTTTTTTTTTCTAAGAAACGAAATGGTTCCCGAAAAAGAGGCAATTTCAAGATTTATTTAGCGATTTGCCAGTTTAGTATATTAGTTTTTTAAATCATGTGATTTATAGTAACCAAGTTTCATAATTTACGCAAATACAAAATCGCAAAAAACATGAGGTTAATTTTCCATCAAAACAAACGGAATCATGACAACAATCTAACAAATAATACCTCTGGTGTGAGCTTAAAATAGGGATGTGTGCTATTTAAGTTCTGTAATGGGAACAAAAACAAATAAAATATGTCATATACTTTATATATAAGTTGTGTTTAAACGGCAACCCTATCGTACGACCCACAATGTTTGCGAATGAACTGTCTTAAAAACGTAGTCAAACGTGAATATGAATCAGTATAAAGTACAATTTTATGTGCTTTGGTCAGTAATAAAACACAAAATAAAGAATAATAACTTTTAACTTGCTAGCCGATTACAACACAGACAAAAAAATCATAATATAGTCGTGTTATAAAAAAAAATATACCCGTTTCCCTCGTTATACTTTCTACGCGTTTCATTATCTTATCTGGACGATGCGTGATTACGCAAACCAAAATAACAGATTGAGTACCTAATAGTTGCTACATAACTGAAGTCTTTTGCTTAGTAACTGTTATTGGGTCGGTGACGGTGACCGGGGAATGTCACTTCTAGTCACTTAAACCTTCATTACTTTCTGTATACGGTCTAAGGAAGTAACTGTTATTGGGTATGTGACGGTGACCGTGAAAAGTCACTTCAAGTCACTTAAACTTTCATTACTTTCTGTATACGGTCTAAGGAAGTAACTGTTATTGGGTCTGTGACGGTGACCGTGGAAAGTCACTTCAAGTCACTTAAACTTTCATTACTTTCTGTATACGGTCTAAGGAAGTAACTGTTATTGGGTCGGTGACGGTGACCGTGGAAAGTCACTTCAAGTCACTTAAACTTTCATTACTTTCTGTATACGGTCTAAGGAAGTAACTGTTATTGAGTCTGTGACGGTGACCGTGGAAAGTCACAACTTTCATTAGTTTCTAAGGTTACGTGTTGGCCTTAACAGAACACTTATAAACAAATATATCATACAGTCATCTTAGAAAAACAGATATTTAGTCACAATACCATTTCCCCCCCGTTTTCCTTTCCTCACGTCCCCCCCGTGTCTACATGTGTCCGTTTCTTATCTCGATGGTGGTCGGGAGTAGATTTCAATATGTCGGGCTGTCCGTGAGAGAACACCCGTGGTTCTACGTGCTGGTTGAACGTTGACGTATGGGATGATAAGGTTAAAGTTGCGTTTCGATCTGAACCTGAAATAAACAAGACTTTTATATAATTGTACTAATAAAGTGATTTATTGTTTAGCTGTTAAACGAGCGTACAGTCCGCAAAATGTTTTGTAATTTTTTTTGGATGTGGCAAATTAATTTAACATTCAATATCATATATGCCTAAGCCTCAAGTAGGAAGTAGAGTGACGCTCATGCTGTGCTCTCTTATAATAATTAGACTGGCATAAACTTCCGCATGGAAACCACTGCCATCTATACCTCATAAAGTAAACAATTTGCTCGTATATATACCACAGGGAAAAAACACAATTATGAAAACTGTGTTTTTCACATAGTGTAACACCGATAAACTACTAACTTGAATGGCAAATGTACAAACGTCTGGTAATCTGTACATTGTACATATAACTGTAAAGAAAGAGATCCTAATTACCTCTACCGTCAAAGTAGATTTATGAATTTAATATTTTGAATTTTGTGTGAATCAACGAATGCAGACTTGGCAAAAACGGTAAGATATTCGCATCGTTTAGCGCTTATCACAAGACAATAGTTTTATCGTTGAAGACGCTACGGTTGCTCGGATTCCTTTGCGATCGAATGGTTTAATTGGATGTTTAACAATAGTGCATTATTGCAAGTACATGCCATTGCACGGTTGAGTTGAAGACGTTGATTTGCGGACAGATGTAGCCTTATCATCATCATTATCAGCCGACCACTGTGTGTATGCCTCCTCCATAGAACGCCTTTTGGAACGGCTACATGCTTCCTGCATCCAGCGATTCCCCGCGGTTTTGCCGTGGTCGTCGGTTCACCTAGCAGGGGCCAGCCTACATTAAGCCTTCCGGAGCGTAGTCGCCTATCTGACCTATTTACTAGATTTTACAATCATTGAAAATACAAACACATACCTAGGGTCATGGTTGTAGCGTGTGAATTCAACGTGTTATGTCCGGTGGTGTGGTGCGTATGATGCGACTGGCTCAGTTGATGAGTGTGTGGTAACGTCGACGGACTCGAGTGGGGCAACGTGGACGTCGGCTTGCGGATGGATCGGTGGGAGCCGTTTCTGGTTAGTGAGTTCATTTGGGGTGTTCCGGGGCCTCCTGGCCTTAACAATGCGTTTTTGTAGTCGGCGATTAGATGCGTTAGCTCTACCATCTGTGAATAACAAAATGTTGTTAAAATGTTTCATGGATTTGGCCATTGGGGATTCGCTTGTGCCAAACACTAAACTAAAATTCTATAAACTGTTACCATAGTTTAGATAATTTTATATAATAGAATTTTCTTTTTTTTATTTAAAGAGTTCTTATTCTGTTCATACTAAAATCCACATCGAGTAACACTAACCCTATATAAGAAGCTCATTTCTAAATGGTACTCTATGTCGCGATATGTCACCAATCAGCGGTCAGTATTCCGTTTGTTACCTGATCAAACATTGACAAACGTCCAAAAAACTGAAGGTTAGAATTGATGGCTCTAAAAATATGATTATTCTATTGAATTGATCCTAGACTCTCATGAGTCTGTTGATACAAAGTGATACCATCACGCTTTAACATATCCTGACACACTGTCACACATATTCACACACCTACATAACGTACCCCGGTATGCCCTCGTACCCGGACTCGTTAGAGGGCTTGTGATACGAACGGTATACCGGTGATACGGATACCACACGCCCCACCATACACACATAAACTCACGCACACGCGTAAGCTCTAACTTACTAGTTGATATTATATACAATCAAGCCCGCTTCTAACTTTATCCTCGACTAACATCACAGTTCGAGCAAAGGGGTACACTGAAAACCAGCCCTGCGTAAACCGCGGTTTACGCAGCACAGTGCTGAGCGTATCCCTATTGCCAATCAATGAAGCATATTTAGTTTAGTTAAAATCTATAATTTTTTCTTTGAACCTTTGTTGGTAATAAATGATTTGATTTGATTTGATTTGAAATTGTGGGTCATTTTACATCAGTTTATACTAATTTAGAGAGCACGAACTTACATGACGCCTACATGAGCACTAAACTTACCCACAATTGAACAGAAATGTCAAAGTTAAGAATAAAATTATCATTCGCAAGCGTTATCTGAATTTGGACTTTAGCATGAACAGAATCAAAACTACCATAATTGAATAAAAATACTTCATCAAAATATTGTTACATTTACGCAACACGTTACGTTACATTTTTAATCAGAAATACGGGATTACTCACGTAATATTTATCGGATAAGTCAGACTATAGTTTCGACCAAATTCAATCCTGCCCCCGCACCAACTTTTAACATCACTAGGGCTACGAGCTGCCGCCCGCAGTGCTAAGCGATACGTAAACGACGCGGGCGTCCCGAACACTCCTTGAAAAAGACCACCGGATGTGGTCGAAACTATAGTCTGATAAAAATTAGGTGAGTAATCCCGTATTTCTAATTAATAAAGAGTGAAAATCACGTTAGTTTTTATAACAAAAAGTTACGTTACTCTTACGAAGTTACTCGTGCTAAGCCCACTGTAATTGGCTTTCTGTAGTTATTCGTTATGTTTACAAATGTATATTGCTTTAATGTATATTGTCTTCCGCAAAAGGAAACATAATATGAAAACTCAAAAACATCAGCGGCAGAAAGTTGAATGGATTATAATATTGACTTACTTTTGGCTTATTGAGACTAATCAACATTTTGTGCACCGGACTGCCGGCATCTTCCGCGTCGATTAGCATCATCAGGTCATCCTGTAATTAAATATTTCAAATAAAACACTACTGCTATAGTTAGGGTTTGCTCCCGGGATTTTAAATATACACCAGAATCGGTAAATGTAATCCTATTCCCGGGATATTCGGGACTTACGGGTTATTTTATTATTTTAAACTTGTTTTATACCAACATGTTCTTAGTCATTTATACTTTATTTAAAATTGTTTATTTTCCAAGTACCTTAAAGGTGCAAGTTGGTAGCCGGCTACATAAAGCCGCAGATAAACGACATTCGCAGCGACACTACTGGTTTCTATGTTTTTCTATGAAATACAATTCGTAGTTAGCGACACGAAGCTAGCTAGTCGTCGAGCGGCCGACGACATGTCGCCCGACCGCAGATCAGTAGTGCCGCTCGCGGGTACCGATCTACCTACTAAAACTGAAAAGAACTTTTAAACGAAACCTTTCATATCGCTTTTCAAACAGTTGATGCCATCTGCAGTTGCCGCCTGCAGTCGGGTTCGAAATCATGACTGCAGCGACATGAAGCGACGACGTGTCGCGGCGACATGAAGTGGCGTCACGTGGTCTGCTGCTGCTACGTGTAGTCGGCTACCAAATTGCACCCATACTCATTAAAAAACAAGCGAGTACATGTTATCATTATCGAATTAAACAAAAAATTAAATGTCAGAAATTGGAACCGCGATTTGCCTCCCGCAACCACGCCGGATATACGGGCAGTCCAGTCTGCTGGCAATCATGGCCAAGACGGCATTGGGGCTGCTCCTCACCAGGAACGCCGAAAGCAGTCAGTTCGCGCCTCCGCTAACATTCCTATTGCGCTACAGAAACAAGGCAGCCCCAACACCTAGTTCATATACAGGTTAAACAGCGTGGGCGAGGTCAGGCCACCTTGCCTCACGCCACACTCTAGCCGTTAAGAGTCCGACATCGCACCCGCCCATCGGATGCTATTATCCTGGTTACCATAACAGTACCGTAGTACACTGAATAACTCCCGCGGAATATCCGTGCTCTCCAGCTTTTCCCCAGAGTATGTTATTGCAGAGTGTTTGGGTGGTGGTTCTTCACTATTCGTCACCAGTTCAGTTTCTCAAGCACATGATCACGCAACCATTTATTGCTGCCTTAATTCGGTCGACCCTACGTAATGGCGGTCTACCATCATATATCTCTATTTATCCTGCACTACAAATAATTCCACGGATGCTTCACATTCCGTTCAATATTCGCGAGCCTGAACGATGGAGAATAGATGCTGCTTGATGCAGAGTTCTTGCCGAATGGACGAAATTGTTCTGAACTCCGTTCACGAAATTATTAGCGTTATTCTCCAACATCATATTTGGAAAGCACCTATTTTCTCTAATAAATAAGGGATAAGATTTTTACTTTACATTTCTTAGGGCATGTACCAATATAAGTAACCATTAAAAGTAATGTCGCCGCGAAAATGATTACAAAAATAACAAAATAATGGCGAACGCCTAAAACATCTAAACTGTATATACTTACAAAACTCAGATAGATACTTCTGCAATGCACACTAGGAAGATTCTACAGTAAATCCAAACTTTTTGCACTTAATCGAGATCTCTCGATTAAATCGAAGTACACTTTATAGAAACTAAGAAATTATAGAGCACTAATATTTTCCTTCAAATGTTTCTTCTATGACTGACAGTTAGTAAACCTCGTCTGACACACGTCTTTTTTTTCACTTAATCGATCTGTCTTAGTTAGTAATAAAATACAAAATCCCCAAAGTCCCGGGAAAGCCCGGTTCCTCTCACTTCAATTCCCGATATTCCCAGTTCTTCATAAGAGGACTGATTTTGCAATCCCAAACAATAGTACATTGTGATTTAAGTGCTGAAAGAAGGTACCATAGTGCCGAGTTTACAATCATAAATACGATGTCTTTCAATACGCTTGTGTGAAAAGACAAAAGCGAAATCATTCATTCATTCAAATACAAGTAAATAAAATACATGAAAAGTAAATAAACGCTAAATAAGTTTATTAATGTGGAACCAAACATTTCAAAATGCTACCTATAACGTTACCTGTAATCCGCCGAACAACCCTATGGAGTTGAGCGCGTACCGTCCGATGACCGCCATTGAAGCCAGTTCCAACACTGTCACCCCGTCCTCAGACACTGCCAGCCACACCATCGATAAGTCTGGCTGTTTAATCTGTAAACAAAATAAAATCTTAGCAAATACTAATGAACCTCTCATTAGATGATTATTGAAGTCACGAACACCTGCTTGGTGAAACCAAATTTCGCAAATTTTAGATAGAAAAATTACATATACATACAGATAGATAAAATTGTAGTGTCTTTTTATAATTCCAAAGAAACAGCTTTTCACTAAATGCATATGAAACTATACAGGGTTACTGGTAATCAATTAGCATCCTGTTAAGGGCATATTCTGTACATCAAAACAAACAACGACGAAGTATTAGACGAAATATGGTCCGAATTTGAAAATTAGTCCTCACGAATATTTACCAAACCTTTGAAAATGGTTAACTGACGTTATTTTTATGTATAATAAATGTTAACAAAAAACAAAGTACCTACATATTATTATGCGCATCTTTCAGTATAAGAGAATGGTTTCTTACCCTGGCTTGGAATAGTGTAGCACCGAAGAAAGGCCACTTTCTCGTACAGTTCAGATATATCCGCACGCAGTCCGCAGTACTTCTGCCTTTTAACGCTATCCATTTAGACCGCAGTTTTTCTTCTATATCTCTGTAATAAATTATTGATATTTAGATTCAGAATCAAACCGGATATCATCAGATCGGCGGCCGAATACCAACACCACTTTCTATCAAACAAATGAAAACAAAACAACAAGCTAAACAAGTTTATTGCGAGTATAGGTTACGAATATTTTATGTATAAAATTCAAATGCTCAGCTATATTAACCCTTCGGCATGCAAGAAAATTTAGTTGGTAATGTTAAGGCATGCTTGAGGCTGTAAAGAAATAAATGACACAATGACAACACCACACAACGTTAAACGTTAAACGTTCAACTAAACTATGTTATGTTGCATGACAAAGTAATAAAAAATAAATACATTATGAAAGTCACTGCAAGTGATAATTTATATAATTAATGTGGATCAAAGTTGTCATTTAAATTATAATACGCCTTATCTAACAAAAAATCATCATCATCATCTCAGCCGTAGGATGTCCACTGCTGAACATATCCCTCCGCCATAATTTTCCAAAAGGACCGGTTGGAAGCGACTTGCATCCAACGTCGTGCTGCGACTTTTATCAGGTCGTCTGTCCACCGTGTCGGTGGACGACCTACGCTGCGCTTGCCGGTCCGTGGTCTCCATTCCAGAACCTGCCCACTGCCACTTCAACTGGCTAATCTTCTCTAATCTGGCTAATCCGTAGAAGAACTAATGTCTAAAGTCACCGACATAGCGTCGGTGACTTTAGATCTCCTCGTTTCTGATTCGATCACGTAGTGAAACAATAGCTCGTTCTGCGACTTTGAGCTTGCTTATGAGGCCCATAGTTAGAGACCACGTTTCAGTGCCATAAGTCATCACTGGTAACACACATTGGTGTAAGACTCTTGTCTTGAGTTTGAACTAACAAAAAATGGTTCAATTTAAATGTAATAACATGTTCACAGACAATTATAGTGATCGGTAAATTAATAAAATGTTAGCGTTTGTCTCCTTAAGCGCTCGTAGCGGAGCTTGACTTAGCGATCTTAACAGATTAACAAGTTAAGCAACATTTGCTGCGGTCAGGACTTGGATGGGTGACCGCTAGTAGCATAATTCAATTGTGCGGGACCGTGCTTCGGAGGGCACGTTAAGCCGTCGGTCCCGGTTGTTTGGTTCAGGACAACAGTCGTTAAGCTATGCCAAAGGCCGTCGGGCGCAGTTTTGCACGCTGGTGGCACGCACGAAAAAATATAACTCATTGCCACGTTCCGCCTGAGCCGAGCAAAATCACAAGCGATAGAGAGGCACGATCGGCCTAAGCGTTCGGCTTGTCTTATGACGTTATCACGTAAAATTATCGTCCGTAAACCGACTTTGAAAGACTTATCGTGGTGGGGAATACAGAGGGAAGAAGACCCCGCGGGCGATCCCCAACCAAATGGAGCGACCAATTAAAACATCCTTCCTCAATCGAGTTTTGCTCAGGTGTCAGAGACGCGATGGATAGGCACCGATGGAAGCAGATCATACGATCTCGGTGTACACCATCCACATCCACCGATGACGACGATCCTCAGTCATGAGGGAACGACCACAGAGAGAGAAATCGACTTTACAGAGAACCATTTTTTTAACAGCTAGTTAGTATTATGATTATTAACGGGATATTTACCGTGGTAAGGTTGTGGAATGAGCTCCCGATATTTCGAGCTTGACTTAGCGATCTTAACAGATTAACAAGTTAAGCAACATTTGCTGCGGTCAGGACTTGGATGGGTGACCGCTAGTAGCATAATTCAATTGTGCGGGACCGTGCTTCGGAGGGCACGTTAAGCCGTCGGTCCCGGTTGTTTGGTTCAGGACAACAGTCGTTAAGCTATGCCAAAGGCCGTCGGGCGGCCTGAAAACTTCGACATGGGTTGGCTACTAACATATCCACCAAGCCGCACTAGGCCTGCGTGGTGGATTACGGCCCAACTCTCTGAGAGGAAGGCTCGATTTCCAGCAGTGGGAATAAAATTGGCTGATTATATATCTTAAGACGTAAATTACCTCATTTCGTCATTGGATAACGGCGCGCGGTACCGATAAGGGTAAAATCTATGCGCTAAGGGTTGGTTGTGTTGCGAATTCGATGCAGAGTAGTCACCCATGTCCAATTGCGCCATCAGTGCACCTAATTCCGCTGACAATTCTCTCGTCACCGGGAATCGACCCGCTACCACTGTAAAATAAAAATAATAATATTATTATCTTTATGAAAAAAAGATGAAACTAAATATTTTGTGCCCCAGTTTTGCACGCTGGTGGCACGCACGAAAAAATATAACTCATTGCCACGTTCCGCCTGAGCCGAGCAAAATCACAAGCGATAGAGAGGCACGATCGGCCTAAGCGTTCGGCTTGTCTTATGACATTATCACGTAAAATTATCGTCCGTAAACCAACTTTGAAAGACTTAACGTGGTGGACAATACGGAGGAAAAAAGATCCCGCGGGCGATCCGCAACCAGATGGAGCGACCAATTAAAACATCCTTCCTCAATCGAGTTTCGCTCGGTTGCCAGAGACGCGATGAATAGCACCGATGGAAGCAGATCATACGATCTCGGTGTACACCATCCACATCCACCGATGACGACGATCCTCAGTCATGAGGAAACGACGATTACAGACAACCATTTTTTCATGATTGATAGGCTAACAGCTAGCAGTATTAGCCAAAGTCGTGGAACATATGATTAAACATAGACTTGAGTGGAAAATAAGAATATGCTCGCAAAGACTCAGTCTGGATTTAGAAAAGGTGTCAGCATAATGTAGCTTAGCACACAGTATTAGCATTTTAACATCCAACATCGACGACGATGAAATTGGGAGACTCGTAAAGAAAGTGATAGTCGCAAACACCCAAACCATATTAGAATACAATCTCAAAATGGCCATCAGAGATCAAACGGAGTGGTAATGGAGGCCTTGCTTCAGTGTAATACGAGAGTGTAAATAATAACTCACTATTTAAATCAGTTTTGACAGTACTATCAAACCGAAAGAAGCATTATTTAAAAATACTTAAACTTTCGTATTGACATCGCAAGCCTTGTAATTTTTATAGTATTACTTTTTAAAGCACTAACGCCTGCTTTAGCGATCTCAAAAATTAAAATTTAGAGAAAGAAAAAGTCACATTCTCGGTCGGGATTCGAACCCGCGTCTTTGACTCTCCGTGTCAAACGTCATTGACCACCTTGGCCACCGAGGTTCAGCGGCCTTATGCCTTATGATTCGTATATCTTTACGGAAAATGGGAATGAGAATGAAGTGACATTTCATTTTCATTCAAGTTAAGACAATAAGGCGGCTGGTCCGAGCATCGAATTTTAACTCTCTATCTGACTAACCGTCTTCGAGCGACATCTATTGAACCGTTTTGACAGTACTATCTAATCGTCAATCAACCTCAACTCCAAATAAACAAAATCCAAACCAACCTCAAATCCAAAAAATCTTGGCCGGAATTTTTTTGTCTCAAAAATTTTTGGGGTCACTCCCGCTAATTTAACATGGCGGTCGGCGACAGTGCAAATGCAATCTGAATGTGTCTGAATGCAGGCCTATACCTTTTTCTATTACAACTGTGGCAAAAATAACTCATGCTTTGCACTAAATACGTCAACGATATGATTACGTAATTTTCATAGTACTTGCTCAAAGTTTCATGCTAGGCCCAAAGATCTCGGTTTTTAGTTTATGTTTCAATATTTTGCCACACATACCTTGCTGATTAACTTGGTAACAGAGAAGTAGTCTTTCTTTATCCGTTTCTGTTCTCACTGAGTTCTTGAAGTACAGCCTATTTCTATAAGTCAGTCGGATGACCCGAGAGTTCTCGAACTTGCCCGAACCCTTTTCTCTAAGCGCCGTTTCCCATTTCGATATAACGTCGCATAACTGAAAAATAATCGCATATTGCAAAATTAATAAAACTAATTATTCACATAAATATATTTTAATGTAATTAAGAGATAGTACAATAGCACGAGGCCCAACTGACGTTAAGTGGTAACCTCTACGTCTTACTACGTCCATTCCCTTAGATATTAATGATCGGCTCAAAGACAAAAATCCGTAAAACGCTGTTTTTCGTCGTACAGTTTAGACATACTAGTTACTGATACGAACTTGAAAAATATACAGTGCATAGTTAAGAGTTTAAAAAAGAATTATATAATAATATTGCACAATAATCCCTCTGGCATCTTTACAAAAAATCGCAAATAAACAGCTAAATAGGACAGCAAAAATCTTTCGTATCGCATTAATCAATATTTTGAGCGACAACTACCATATTTTTTATAATCAGAAAAAAGGTAATTTATTAAAAAAAGAGAACTGTCTTATATTTTTTTTAAAGAATTCAAACTGCGAATAATTATCGTGTTTACAGACGCACGCTTGTTCCTGTCACAACCAGAGCGTCACCCCCTCAAATACCTAAAAATTTAATCATGCAGCGTCTTAAATTGTTAAGTCTAATGGGCCTGTTATTTCATGATATGATATGAAAAAGGGAAGGTGGCTGAACTTCCCAGGACGTACTCATTTAAAAAGAGTTCTACTGCTAGATAAAAAATCACGTTCTAATTAAAGTGATGGTTCAGAACATACCTATTTCAATTTAGCTCATTTTGCACATTTAACTGAGCTGATTAGTTGCAAATACTGTTCATTGCTAAAGTAATAGCAGTTCAAACTCTTAGCCAGACAATAACTCCTCAAACTTTTTATAAAAATAACCTTATATTTTAGTTTGTTTACTTGTTTACACATTCATACCCCCGCACCAGAATTCCCTGTGTCGCGGGAGGCATGGACACACACAATAACACATCACAATATCTTAGACCCTAGAACAAATATTTCTGTATATCACACAAATATTTTCCCCCGACCTGTATCAAACTTGAGGCCCCTCGCTTCGAGTACTGAATAAACTGCCAATGAAGTGTGATTGTGAATTAGTATTAGTCCAGTATTAGTAATTAGTCCAGGAGGCCAATTCTACTAATTCACAACATTTAACAATCTATCGCGCTGCAACTGCAGTTCGACTCGTTCCACTCCTGTTGTCGTTCGATCACTACCCAAAAAGCAATTATCAATGTTCTCAGGTCATCATAGGGGTGGCGATTAATGTACTCGTAGCTTATGGCTTACGGGTGCATATCAGTCATCGCTTCTTGATTCTATCCGCTTTCCATCAGGCGAGAGGGACGAACATTTAAATCGTAGAGGTGCTTAAAGTAAGATAGATTTACGTAGTAATAAAAAGAAAGACCAATTAATAACCCCGTTACACCGTCTCGTCAAGTCGGAGAGGTCAGTATATATTTTAGGGCCCGCGATCTACAACCGCTTACCAGCGTCCATTCGGGATGCAGCCTCCACTGCCTGCTTCAAAACTAAGCTAAGAGTGTGGCTAGTAAGAGTACATAAGTTATTTTATGACATTGAAACTTACTTATAAGGGAATATTGAATGTTATATTTTAAATTATTGTTCATGTTTTATGTATTACTTTGTTGGTATTATGAATATTTTTTGTTATTTGATAAAATTTTACCTGTAACTCTGGAGCTAACAATAAATTATCTATCTTTCTTTTATGATATGATCGTAAAGTTACCTTTTTGTCCGGTTTGATATGATGTTCGAGATCCTTTTCTATGGGATCATCACTGAATAAGGCGAAACCGGACGCGGCTGATTCTCTGCAGCCCAGCTCGGTGCTTAGGGTCGATAAGAACTCTTCGACTGTCGTTGAGCCGTCGAAACTTATTACCTGTGGACGGAATGAAACATTTTAGAAAGATATTTCTTTTTAATTGCTTGAATATGTCTGTACTATGTTTTTCATAAGTTTTTTTCTTTACGTTACGAATTTTTCTTTGCTCATCCAGTCCAGGGCATCGACCCTTCAATCATCGTCACTAGTTACATTAGGTCTTATTCAAACCATTGATAAAAGCATAAACTACCTTTACATTACTCCCCTTCTAAAAGCACTTAATCACTATTTTCAATGTTGATGTTTGTATTTAGAACACAACAATATATTCGATCAGCATCTTAATGCAATACTACATCCTTATGCAAAGAATACTCTACATACAACCTTCTTGTGCAAATAACTCCTTGAGATTTGATTGGTCGACCTTTTTGGACAAGGAGTTTAGCATTAGAATAAAAACAGTTGTGTGTTCATTGCTATCATTAGTAAATTTCTATTAATTTTAGTAAATAAAAAACTTAAAAGTTAACTAGAAAACACTGTCAAATAAAACGTTGGGGCGAATTTCACCCACCGATTTCGCGGAGCGACCGGTGCGTCGTCGAACGACAAGAACGCCCACCACGATCGATCTCCAGGCATATAAAAACGCACCTAAATAACGCACTATAACTTACTTGATAGGTATTATTGAGCATGTGGACAGGTATCGCATGCGGAAGACAGTGGTGGTACGGATTCTTGAGTAGTATCGACAACACTTCCATTCTGGACGGTTTGTCTTCTCTACCGCCGTTGCGTATCGTTCTTTCTAGCGCTCTTGAGCAATATGCTGCGTATTTGCCACATTCCGTCCTAAAAAACAAGTTTAGGAATTTAAAACAATATGCCCATATTATATTTTTTTAATAATGGATGTGTGTGGCAGCGGCAGTCATCAGGTTACCATAGTACAGGCTCTGCTTAGTTTGGAACCTGAAGACCTTGTGTGGATGTTGTCATATTACATATATTATTAAAAAATATTATGACAATTCCTTCCTTGGGATACGAAGTCATGGAAATAATTTAATTCGCTCCATTAGGAGTGAAATTTACTAACATCCTGTCTTAGTGGATGCTTACAACATAAAAGGCATCGGTTGCCAAAGTTTCCAGTTTGTGGCAGCCAGCGGCTTAGGCTCTACTTTGATAAAGTACTTGTGCGGTAATGGTAAAGTAAAATGCACACCTGTTTAAAATCTTGGATTCCAAGCCTAAAAACGATGTAATAAGAGCCACTTTACGAACATGTGTGATGAAAAGTGTATTATATGATTACTTACTTGGAATCCGCATGTCTGCTCAAATGTAGCTTAAGATACCAGAGCAACCTGTTGTTCCTCGGGACGAACAGACTGACGGCCAACGCTAGTAGCTGCCAACCTTGCACGAAACTGTAGGTCGGTGGATTACTCTTGCAGTCCACCGATAGTAAGGGCGCCTGGAATTATCCGGATTATGTAGTAGTTGTTACCTATTCTACAGGTAAATTCATCAAGGTCTCACATTCTGACAGGGGCATAAGGTGGCTTTTTGGCTACATTACATACTGATAAAATAATGAACAAACTCTGAGCTATTGCTGTCGATTCTCTAACTAAATATATCAAAGTTATGGCTGTTCTTATTCTGTTTACGATAAAATCCAAATTAGTTCCACTTCCAAATTTCGAAAGCACTAAATTAGATATTTCTCTTCAATTGTGGGTATATTTTGGACAGATTATTCTAACTAACGTAAAAACCCTCAAAACTAAATCGATTATAGTACTTTTAGAAATGTAATTCTAAGTGTTACATGAATTTGGATTTTAGTGTTAACAGAATAAGTTAACACTAATAAGTTATAACTTATACTACTATAATTAAATTTTAGCTCGCTAGTTTAGTTTTTGACCAAATAGCTACCATTATTGATGTACCCAAAAGTGTATGACACATCAGGGGTTTGCCGCAGATGGTGGTCAACACTTAGAACTCTACATTGAGTTTGAGGTTTAGGTGAAATTAAGAAATCCACACTAAAGTGGCAGGGCAACTTCCAGTGCTCGTCTGGCTGCCTTCAAGATGGAAATTCTGCCACTCAAATAATAATTATATTCCGGTTGCGGTCCTTGAGAGCCTGATCCTATGCTATGGTTACCATCCAGTGATATCGGTAAAAAAACCTATCAATTAAATTATAATATTTCCATACATTTGACACAATTTGTTCGTTTAACTTAAAATCCAATATGATTCGTTATTCATCAAATACACTATGCTGAACATGTAATTATAGCCAAAAAGCCACATTTTTTGGATGTAACTGTTACAACGAACCAATCGTTATTGATATTCATCCGAGTCGTTGGTAATTGCTTTTCTCATACATTTCTCATAAAGACACACGAATTAACATTGATTGGCTTCAGGGCATTACATTTCTTAATTATTATACTACTTACCAACAGGATCATAGATATCAGATATCTAGATTACCATAGTTGGGACACGGACTATTCTCTAAGGCAGAGGTGTATGGGACACAATCCACCACACGGGTCCAATGCGAGCTTGCAAAAAGATCAGTGGCCAAGTAAGGTCTCAGAGTTGTCATACTATGCTGAAGCCTATCGACTGTCGTTCTAAAACAAGCAACAGTGTTAGAGTATAAGAAATCTCTCTATCGAAACCTTCTTCCTTGGCTTGTGTTATACTTATTTGTAAATTACATTTCTGTGGAGTCTCGCTTACTGGTGACAATTGAATATATAACATCCAAGAAGTACCCAATACTTGGCGTAGTCCAAAAATTTAAGAACCCTACGATGAATTAGTCCATTTCCAATACCTTATACGCATTGGTTGTTCAGACTAAACTAGGAAACAGTCATGTGAGCATGTTGACGTATACAGGCAGGCTTCAAACTATTTAAAGAGTCTGTAGAGTTCACAAATCCTGCAGAGAAGTGTCCAGCCCATTTCCACTGCCTCTCACTTATCGGATGTTCACACTTGACTGAGAAACAGGCCTGTGAGTATCTTCACGTATCCAAGAAATGTTCAACATCCGGTATCCATGAGCTCCAACGACCTAAAAAGAAGTGTCCAATCCATTTCCTCTACTTATCGGATGTTCACACTAAAACGAGAAACAGGCCTGTTATTATCGTGGTGTATCCAAGAAATCTTCAAAGTTCGATAGAGTCTGTAGAATTCAAAGATCTTATAAGAAGTGTCCAGTCCATTTCTGCTTCCTCAGAATCATCAGATCTTCATGTTGCTAGCAACACAAGTTGTCTATGATAGTATTATATAATCTGTATTGACAGAGCTCGATGAGTCTCTGGATCGTTCATTCTCTCTTCCTCCTATCGCTGTTGTAACCAAGACGTGTTGTAAGTGATAAAATTATAATAAATAGTTTTTGACTGTGCCAAGCCTGGATTCTTATTTGGAACGACCTAAAACAGTCCACACTTCATCGAAGAATCAAACATTGGTCCTTCGAGCCATATAAGAGTTCAAGTATTGCATCGTTTCTACGTGCTGCGTGGTCAAAACTCGAAACATCACAATCATTCCTTTCCTCTGCGTGCGAGTAAAAAAGCAAGGTTCGTCATACGAGCTGCCACACGGGATTCAAGAGGACGAAAACATACATCAGATCAGCGTCAGTTATTCAAAATATTATTCCTTTCGGCGGGAGCTGCGCGCGCTGCCATTACCAGTGCGCGAGAGGGAGCAACGTGTCAAACAATCTATGCTACGAAATCGATATTCAGTCGATTGTCAAAGAGGGTGAGCAAGATAGCAAGCGACTTCGACGTGTGAAAGAAAGAGTGAGGACGAGTCTGCGAGTAGTGCAAGCGAACGAACAGTCAGTGCAGCGACGGAAGTACCACGTGAACAACGACGCTCCGTTTTGTCCGTTCATTCGTTCATCGTTCGCCAATCGCCATTTTGATTTCATCATTGTATGCTTTTTCTTGTGCAAAACAATTTTGTGTATTGTGCGTTTTTATGCGTAAAATTAAGTGCATTGTCATTACAATACGCTACAATTACCGAAGTATTATTGTTATAAGTTACTGTTGTGCTCAATTGATAACAATATGGAGGAAAGCATGAGAAAGCTTAATGTGAATAGGGGCTACACCAAAGGTATGATTACTCGACTTTACACGTTTGCTTGTAACGAAAAGGATATCGAAAGTAGTGCATTAGAAGCGCTAATTGCGAAGCGTGATAGATTAATTACTAGTTTTAACGAGTACGAAAGCTACAATAAAGAAATATTGCTGTTAAATTCTAGTGATGACGATAACATTGTTGAGGTTGAAAACAAATATTTTCACTGTTTAACCGTGTTCAATGCGAAAATTAACTTGTTGAGTAGTTCCAATAAGGAACAGAAACCTCTGGAGCAAGGTAGCAGTAGTATTTCTAGGACGAAACTGCCAAACATAAGCATACCAAGCTTTGCGGGGCAATACTCACAATATGTTACATTTATTGAAACTTTTAAATCTGTGTTTCACAACGACAAAACCCTTGATAATATTCAAAAGTTGTATTACTTGAGATCTTTTTTACTTGGGGAACCGTTCGATTTAATTAAAAACTTACCTTTAATAGGGCAAAGCTATGAGGAGGCATTGCTCCTTCTAAAGAAACGTTATTTTCATAAATATAGAATCACTACAGAACATGTAAGCTGTCTTTTGGACATTGACAAATTGCCCAAATTTGCTTCTCCTAAAAATATTAGGGATTTTATTTCAGTTGTCCGACAAAACCTGGTGGCTCTAAAAAATCTAGAAGTTCCTGTAAAGCATTGGGATGCCATACTACTGACTGTCCTAATGCGTAAGTTAGACACTTACACTGCCAGGGCTTACCAGCTTGATCGAGCTCAGGATAAGGATCCAACAGTTGAAGAATTTTTAGGCTACATGGAAAAACGAGCCTTATCACTGGAAACTTCATCGGAGTATCCTGCACAAGTTGACATGAAGCAAAAACCTGGCACAACAGGAAAGTCCAAGGTAACATTGGCAGCTGCAGCGAAGGGCCCAACTGAATGTCTATTCTGTAAGTGTTCCGACCATAAATTATTTTCTTGCAACAAATTTAAATTGCAGCCTTCTAAAGAAAGAATTTCTTTTGCTAATGATAAAAAATTATGCACTATTTGTTTGAATCCTCATAATGGAAAATGCAGATTTCATTTTAAGTGTTCAATGTGTAAAAAGAGCCATCACACGCTCTTGCACCCCGAAGAAAGTAACTCTGCAGATCCAGTAGTGCTCATATCTGGTCACTCCTCTCAAAACAACAATGTTTTGATTCCAACAGCTCGTATCAAAACATTTGCCAAAGATGGTAGGGAAGTGCACATCAAGTGCATATTAGACACTGGCTCACAAGTGTCTCTAATCACTACAAAGGCTATCAAAGTTCTGGGACACACACCTGAGCGAGTAGACATAAACCTTATTGGTGTGACGGAGAGCAAAAATAAAGTCAGCTATTGTATGCCATTAAATATTCATTCCCTTACATCCGATTTTAAGACACTAATCAACTGTCATGTAGTAGAAAAAATAACCTGTTTGTTGCCGCAGCTACCAATAGACATTGAGGGCCTTAAGCTACCCCCTAGTATCACTCTGGCAGATCCAAGCTTCAACGAACCATCGGAGATTAATATGCTCATTGGGTGTGATGTGATTTTTCAGCTGCTCCTGCCAACTGAAGCGGAGAACTTAAATGCCTGTAGTAGCTACTCTTCATCTTCGTCGCATCCATCATCTCCGTGCATCTTGAATACCAAGCTTGGCCATGTCATCGCTGGAGCATTCGAATCAAGCATCATAAAACAACAGGTTGTATCTCTTTTATGCACTACATGTAACTCTGATGTCAGCGAAAATATTAAAAAATTTTGGGATGTGGAGCGTGTTCCGGAAATACTAATTGAGGGGGATTCAGAGCATAATTTAGCTGAGAATGTTTTTGTTAAATCAGTGAAGCTTGAGAATAAAAAATTCCAAGTAGATCTACCATTAAAATTAGAAAAAGAAAATATTAATGAAACATTGGGAAATTCATTTGACTTAGCTTTGCATAGATTTTATAGTCTAGAAAGAAGGCTACATAAGAATGTTAATTTGTTAACAGATTATCAAAAATTTATTGACGAATATATTGAGCTTGGTCATGGGCACTATGTAGACCTTGCTTCATACAATTTCAGTGAAGACCCAATTTATTTCATGCCGCATCATGCTGTAATAAATGAACACAGCAAAAGCACACGAACAAGGGTAGTGTATGATGCTTCTATGAAAACAGCTAATAAGGTCTCATTGAACGATATTTTGCTAAATGGGCCAATGGTTCAGAAAGAATTATTTGATATTGTTTTACTGTTCAGAACTGGAAAACATACATTAAATGCTGATATCAAAAAAATGTTCCGCAATATCATGGTAAACCCGGAACACACTTCGCTCCAGAATATCTTATGGCGCGAGAACCCTAATCAAGCTGTAAAATGCATGCGTCTTGATACTGTGACGTATGGCGTTAAGTCATCAACTTACTTGGCAACACGTTGTTTATTGGAGCTTGCAAATAGATATGAGCACGACTTTCCTTTAGCTTCATACATAATTAAAAATTGCACATATGTCGATGACATTTTATATTCATGTGCCGATTTGAATACATTATTTAATGCGAAAAATGAACTGCTTGAAATGCTAAGTTATGCAAGCTTTGGCCTGCACAAATGGGCTTCTAATACACCTGGAGTTCTGTCAGATGTACCTGAAAGAGGCCAGCAATTTGCTGAGCTTGATTTGCTGCAAGATAATTTAAGCATGAAAGCTTTAGGGCTCACATTTGATATTAAAAAAGACTGTTTCATAATCAGCAGTCCTACAGCTTTCAATAACAATCAAATCACAAAAAGGGAAGTGCTAAGCTACATAGCTAAATTCTATGATCCGATGGGTTTTGCTGGGCCTGTTATCATAAAAGCAAAGAGTTTCATGCAGAGGTTATGGTCGCTTAATATAGGGTGGGATGCTTCCTTGCCTGACGATTTGGCCGATGAATGGTTAGAGTTTTCCAAAGGTCTAGCTACTATGCAAACAATCTATTTAGATCGACACATTCCAACAGCTGATGCAGCTGAAGTGCAGCTAATAGGTTTCGCTGATGCGTCAAGTACAACGGGGTACGGTTGCTGTATCTATCTGCGTGTGGTCGACAAAACAGGTATGCCTGAGTTATACTTGCTCTGTTCTAAGTCGCGAGTTAATCCACGCTCAAAACCTCTAAGTATCCCACGATTAGAGCTAAATGCTGCCTTGCTTTTATCTACATTCATGGAAAGGGTCCATGGCACCTTATCTAAGGTCATTAACATTCATGATAGAGTTTATTTGTTTACGGATTCAAAAATAACTTTAGCTTGGATAGCTACTCATGCTACCAAACTACAAGCTTATGTAGCAAACAGAGTGAGTGTAATTCAGCAAAAAGCTAGCAAGTGGGCATGGTCTTATGTACCATCGGTAGATAATCCTGCTGACATTATTAGTAGGGGTATTACTCCACAGGAGCTTTCGAATAGCGACCTCTGGTGGAAGGGGCCAAAGTTTCTGCAAGGTAAATATGACTTTAATAAAAATGTAAGATTAGACTTACCTGTTGAATTACCTGAGATGAAAAATAAAACTGATAATAAGGTAGTGCTTACCACTGTCTACTCAAACGAATTTCTTCAAAATTTCCTAGAAAGATATTCCAACTTAGAAAAGATGATACGGGTTTTAGGATATGTTTTTAGGTTCTGTCACAATGTTAGAAGTAGTACAAAAAATGCTAATAAGGTGCTTAGTTCTGATGAGTTGGAGCAAGTCTTGCATACTATAATAAAGCATGAGCAAGGTATTCATTTTAAAAATGATTTGCAATTATTGCGTAACGGCGACTGTGTGCAAGGTCCACTGAAATCTCTACATCCGTTCATAGACGAGAAGGGATTGCTTAGAGTAGGTGGGCGACTAGATAACTCTGATATACCTCTATCTCAGAAACACCCTATCATTTTGCCCAAGGCATCTAGGATAACTGGTCTAATAATATCAAATGAGCACATTAGGCTATTGCATGCTGGGCCGAAATCGCTGCTGGCTAACTTGAACCAAAAATATTGGTTAATAAATGGGATAAGACAGGTTAAAAAAATTACTCACAAATGCTTGGTATGTTTCAGGATGAAAGCTGGTGCAGCGAGGCAGCTAATGGGTTCCTTGCCTCAGGACAGAGTAACTGCATGCCGACCATTCCAGAAGATAGGCATCGACTTCGCTGGGCCAGTCCAAGTTAAGAATTCAAGAATCCGAAAAGCCATAATCACGAAGGGCTATGTGTGCGTATATGTTTGCTTTGTCACCAAAGCAATTCATTTAGAATTAACCTCAGACATTTCCACTGAGGCCTTTTTGGCGAGCTTTAAACGATTTATAAGCAGACGTGGCTTGCCCAGCGACGTCTATTGTGACAATGGTGGATGCTTTCGTGGGGCAAGGAACCAGCTAGCTGAGCTGTACAATTTATTTAATTCTGCCAATCATCAGACGCCTGTGCAAGCTTATGCAGCTAAGCAAGGTATAAAGTTTCATTTCACACCAAGTTACAGCCCAGTATTCGCTGGACTTGCGGAGGCGTCGGTGAAAGGCATGAAATTCCATTTAAAACGAATCATATTAGATGCTCAATTAACGTATGAACAATTAAGTACCGTATTATGTCAAATTGAGGCGGTCCTTAACTCGCGCCCAATGTTACCTCTCTCTCAGGATGTAAACGACTACTGCTATCTTACTCCAGGGCACTTTCTAATAGGATCAGCCTTAACAATGTATCCAGAAACAAATATTTCAGAAACTAAAGTCAATAGGGTTTCATTTTGGCAGCAAAGTATTCAATTAAAGCAAAGATTTTGGAATGCTTGGTACAAATACTATTTAAACACTTTACAAAATAGAAATAAGTGGTGTCATGCTATGCCTAATTTAACTGTAGGTGCTTTAGTACTCATGAGGGATGCAAATGCTCCACCATTGGTGTGGCCCATGGCACGGGTCGTGAAAGTCTTTCCCGGAAAGGACGGGAAGGTTAGAGCCTTTCAGCTTAAAACAGCTGATGGAAAGTTGTACAATAGGTCATTGCAGTGCATAAGTGTGTTACCTATAGATAACTAGTTAATAAGTTCTTATCATTATAATTTTTGTTACTGAAACTTTTATTTTTGGTTAATATGTGTTATGCTACATAGTGTTCTTGCTGTCAAGCAACATTTCTTGGTGTGACACCGTCACATAAGTTAATCTAGTTTAAGATAAAGCATGTCAAAGTTAAATATCTAAGATATTGTTTAAAAATATTTAGTTTTACATAATCTAACTATGTTGTTAACTTCAAAAAAAACCATAGCATATTCGAAAATGCGGTTTATTCTTTCTATGTAGGCTACTGTATGTAACTACTTACCAATAATAGGTACTTTATGTTGTAGCATTTTCCTAATACTTATAAACTTAGTAAATAAGAACACAGTTTGCTATAATGATTATATTTTGTCACAGAGCGTAGAACATTGTCATGAATAATGGAGAATAATTGTAATACTCTTGATCATTTTAAAGTGAAAGTTTTCTCACTCAGTTTAACTTGGTTTATTGTAATTTTTCTGGCCGGCAGTATGTTGCTAGCAACACAAGTTGTCTATGATAGTATTATATAATCTGTATTGACAGAGCTCGATGAGTCTCTGGATCGTTCATTCTCTCTTCCTCCTATCGCTGTTGTAACCAAGACGTGTTGTAAGTGATAAAATTATAATAAATAGTTTTTGACTGTGCCAAGCCTGGATTCTTATTTGGAACGACCTAAAACAGTCCACGCTTCATCGAAGAATCAAACACTTCACACTAAACGGAGATACAGGCCTGTGAGTATCATAGCTTACCCATGAAGAGACCCGGTGAGTCTACAAGCTTAAACGTCCTAAGAAGAAGTGCCCAGTCCATTTCCACTACCTCACACTCATCGGATGTTTACACAAAACTGAGAAACAGTCCCGTGGGCAGTGTGACGTACATTACCTGTATTGAACTAGGCGAAGACGCGTTCGGCGCAACGTCCCCGCTCTTATTGTCCCCACCGACGGAAGACGCGCCTGTGTCGCAGGTGAACAGCGATTGTGTCGCACACAGTAGCAGTTGCTGTACAAATGAAATGTTGGTGTTTCGGACAGTCGGGTCACTCTCTACTTGTGTTACCTTTACTTTGGACTGTGTAGGGTATAATACTATGGGATGCCAGCAAAGGGCTATTTTAAGACTGCATGTTTGGAGTATAGAGTAACTAAACTGGGGACGGTGTCGTTTGTTAAAGGTTTCTGTCTTATTTTATAAGGTTTCACTGTTTAAAAATGCCTGTATATTATTATGGTTGTGTACATTATATTTGTATGTGTTGCGATTCTAGATAACTAAATGTATTCTTGTAAAATCATAAAATTGTTATTATTTATATAACTACTTGATTTCTATATGCATAATAATAAAGACTTTTCATATATTAGAAATTGAATTACGTTTAGATCAAATCTAATAAAAAGTCCTATATTATAATATGGGTATCGTGACAATTTTTAGCACAGATTACTAATACATTTTTTCAGCATCGTCACTATTCATGACGAAATTGAAGCTAGATAAAAATGTACTAGATAATTATTATGAAAATCTATTATGTAGTTACACAGAGTGTTCAATACAGTTGGTTAGTGCGCGTGCAATAAGACTGCCGGTCGCAAATCGACTGAAGTGCTCAAACTATGTAGACTCTTGTGATAGATTCCCCAGTCACCGTGATTTAAGTATATTTACAAATACGTTTTGTGTGATTTGCTAGTATAGGACAGTGAAGGAATATTTATTCTAAATAACAAACACATTCTGGTTATCATTATGAATGATGGCAGATGGCAAAAAAACGAAAAAAAAGTCAAGATTTTTTTAATACCAATTACTTTAGTTCATGTGTTTTGAATAATAACTTATATAATTATAAGAAATGCACAATCAATTTATAAAACAAATTTTCATTATATTTTGTCCCTTCATTAATCTAAAAAGTCGCATGTTTTTAATGGAAACCAGCAAAAGTCAATTTGCTCAATTGTTAGAAAAAATATTTTGAGTATTACCAACTAGAGGCAAAATATCGAAAGTTCAGTGCTCGTAAATTATGGACTAAATTATATATTGTTTATAATTCGAATGTTTTATGCATTTTATTATCATTTATGCTGAATGACGCTAACATTATGTTGTATGTATTAAATGTAGTACGAAATTAGCATACAGCAGTTTTATTCTATATTTTTCTAACTTACCTGCCAAATTAGATGCTATGATGGATAAATAGGGTAAATACGTCTAAAAAACTTGCAACACCAACTTTTAAATGAAAAGGAGAACAACAGTGCGTGGAATCACTAGCTATGATAGATTATATATGACAGATAACAACAAAAAGATCATTCCCTAAACTATAGGGTAGGGGTCAAAACATTCCCAAAAGAAAAAAGAAAAATATGGTACATAATGGGGAAAAATTTACACCAACATTCCATTTGAAATATTGCAACATAGCCATCACTCTATTGTTGTGGCAACATTTATTTAAAATTAGAATGAAGTTATCTTATAACCTCATTCGTTGACTTTGTTACTCATGTTGCCATAACTGTACGATCAAATTGGAATATATTTTCTATAATTGTAATATTTTATAATATTCCAATGAAGCCAATAATGTTTACACAATTCCAAATTGATCAACCACGACGCTACAAGCCTGTTTCTTTGTACAGCAACACAAAGCTTTACACCGTACTATTTAACTATTTAAACACAATGGTTTGTTAGTGTATAATTTACTGTTTATAGCAAATAAATGTTAGTATTTAAAGCTGTAACATCATACTGTGCTCTTATTACAAAAAATAATATCAACGAAAAATCGTACTATCGTATTATTTACGGTGAAGAGATATCAGAAACAATACAATTTACCAAAACAACCAATATAAAAAAAAAACAATAAAAAGTTTTAACAAAATTATTGGCAACTATGTTACGTACTCAAGGAGTTGTTTGGAAAGTTCCATAAACTTGGCACACTTATGTAGAATAGACCCAGACTATGTAGTAGTTACTATGGTTAATTATCCAATTCTCATTTTTACTGATAAATACGGGATTACTCACGTAATACTTGTCGGATAGATCCGACTATACTATATATATATATATATATATATATATATGATATGGATATTCTCATTAGATACTGTTGTCTAGTCCGTGGACTGTTAGCCCATGTGCAAACTTGCATGGCAATTATGTATCTCAGTTACAATCGAATGTTGATTGAAATAATGAAAAAAGTTGTCTAAACTAACATAAAGATGTTAGTCTTGACAACTCCAGCAAGCAAAAATGTTAGTAAGTTACAGACTGGAGCTGACAAAACATAAAATCGCCATTTGTCAAGATTTCAATCAACATTTCAACTGAGATACGTAATAGCCCTGCAGGTAATGGTGCGTGCCAAGTGATTCGAAGGTGAATTTAACGTGAGAAGTTGAAAACACAGTAATATTTATAATACAAATGCGAATATAATGTTCAAAGATTTAAGAACAAAAACAGATGTGTATGAACTCACCCGTGAGTGAAACAAGCCATGTCCAGAGCACAATATTTGTAACTTCTAAAACTACGAAGAATAAAACAGTTCACAGGTACAATGTGTAGGTATGTTCAATGTTCGAAACCGTGATTATGATAATAAATGTATGAGAAAAGCATTGAAGCGCCCGTAAGCGGAAGCCGTTGCGAATATAAAGCGATAAGAGTTACGATTTTTTTATCGCCACAAGAAAGTCGAAATTTCGTAGTTATTTAGTAGTAGTAGCTAATATAGCTGTGCTCACTGGGCATCCTACTGTGATGCCTGCGTCACACCTACATACCATTTATATTACAACGAACGGTGCACGGGCAAACATAGAAAAGGCAATTTGAAATAAACCTTATTCTGTTATTACTAAAGTGTATAAAAGGAGAGAGCATGAAACACCCCGCTTCAACCATCAGTCACATCGAACCTGCATTCGAATTGCTGTTATTATTAGCGCTTTAAAATTGTGCATTCTTGTTTAACACGTCTCAATACAGAAATGATTTGAAACTTCGTTTCCTCTTGCTCGCACTTATACGGTTGTGCAAGAGAGAGGACATGAACTACCTAATGTTTTCTTTACTGACGTGAGTTATAAAGCAAGTTCGTTCAAGAAGCAATATCTATGTGGTTAAATTTGCAAACTTTTGCCCATACCCTAATCAATCTTCAGCACCTTCAGTGCCTCAGACATGAGCCGCAAATTTATTCGCATTTTGAAGCTTTACGAACGCTGAACAAAAATCCCATACCAACAATTTCAACAACATATACCCTATTAGAAAGAATTGCGATTATTTTCACCAATTTGAGCTTATCCGCGTTTACAGACATTATTTTGTGCCAAAGAGATCGCGAATTCTGTTCTCTATTGACATATAAACAAGATTTATTTCAAGTTTAGCTCGCAATGCCGATTAAATACAAGTTATAATGCCAAGAAGACATTATAATTATAGTAACTACCGTCAAACAAATGCATATGTTTTTGATATGTATGACGCAGGGATATAGTAGGCGGCAGTATGGATTTTATCCTTTGAATTATTGTCCATTTGAAATCTCTTGTGACGATTATAAAATGATATTGAAGCTTTATATTCATAAATGAAACCTTAACTTTGTTCATGATAACACCAAAGGCCATGCTACATTGGCTCTAGGGGTTTTATTGTAATGGCATAACTAATATGTTAAATTATGTTGTAGGTGATTCTTACTCTTTTTCGCAGTTTTCATCAACTTTTTACACTCACTAAAGCTTTTGCAGTCGTAACGGAACGGCTAATAACTTGATATAGTGAAAAGTCCGAACACATCCAAGCTATTGAGGGTTGCGAATAGACCCTATGAAATATCAAAAATTATGTGTGTATCTGGATTTAATTATACGCTACGAGTATATCAATGAAAATACAAAACTTTGGAAATTCCAGGTAAGTAACATCATGTCAAATATTTAACCCTTTGCGTCCCAGAGACGTAAATATACGTCAGTTTTATTCATAAATATTTTTGTTTTAATTATCACGGTATAGGTTACTTAAAACCATAGAGTAAAAATCACTTAACAACTACAACAGGAGAATAACAGCATATTCTCATGTTCCACATTAAAGTGGGGTCAGACAAAAATGTACCATAAAACATGTAACATTAAGTTCAAACTCGTTTTTAAGAAACGATATGTACACACTGACGTCACAAACCCACTCGAACGTTTAGTTCCGAGGTTCGGTCGGAGGATTCATTTGAAATGTGCGTTTTGTGTTGTTTGCCAATGGTTAGGGACAAATTTTACTTGTGTTAGGTATTTTTGCGATGAATGGAAATTTTCATTGAGACTTCTGACTAATATAATAGTACATCATGAAATGATGATACAGCGAATAATCCAGGTATGGTTAGTAATCTCTTATAACTTCTGAATTAATCTTTGAGCAAACATTAGTATATGTCCCAGCTTACACTTTCAGAACCACAAATTTAATACTCATTTCAATTATTACGGCCTCGTACTGTAGTGTATGCTTACATAGTTTTCCACCCGGACAAATGCATATATGTATCTATCTATAATTTATTTAGCAATATGTGCGAAGAGAGCCAATGGTAAAGTTAGTCTATATTTTTATAAATCGGTTATATTAATACGAATTCATTAATAATATTTTTAATCAAACTCATGTGCATCTCATGATTATTCTATATATAATGAAGTCCTTCACATTTTAACAAAAATCCACAACTTGAAAAAAAACCGCATATCAAAACAAATCCTCCAATCTACCCTCGAAAAACGAAAAGATAAATCCGTTCCAGCACTTACATTCTTAAGCTTAGCCGCTTTAAGCCTAGGCTCGCGCCGCGGTGTTACCTGCACGCCGTGCTTGGTGTGCGTGTGTGGAGTGGTCTGCTTGGCCAAAACCGACGCTAGTTCGTCTTGCAGTTCTACCACTTCTAGGCACTGTTGTAGCGCGTTCTGAGCTAGGACCACGTGGTAATCTATGCCCGCGTGCTCTACACCCACAGACATGAATAGTTGGACGCACTGGAAACGAAATAAAACATAATTAAGACTTGGCCCACTGATGCAGTTGGCCTTCTGAGTGTTAGAAAGAGCTGTACATCACTAGTTTGTTTGCTGTTTATGTTCCATCACAGTAGGTGCTGTCTGTCTCGTCTATGGTGAGTTATCGAAAATATCGTCTGCGTTCTACCCCGCATTTTGCGTTCCGCTTGAAATGGTATGGATGCCAGAGAAATTACTTGCACGTGATACTTTACAACTTAATATCTCAAGGTTTACGGGCACAAGTGAAGTACTGCATCCGATATAGGTTACCGCTTAAAACCAGTGGGCTTAGCACGAATAACTGCGTAAGTGTTACGTAACGTGTCGTTCACGTGAAACGATACAAACTGCCATTTTACTAGGGCACCTGTGATACAGACAACTCATAGTTGTATACCGAAGCATGACGCGTTGACGCTTACGATACGAATACTTTTTCGCATATTGTTTGTGCTACGGCCACGAGCTCGACCAGTGGATCTCGAGCTTATTCCATAATCGAATCACATTAGTAAGTACAGATATTCTCATAAATAGTATGATAGATATCATATCATTTATGAGACATGCGTGTGAATCATGCACTCTGTTGACTTACTTTGAATAGTTTCAACGCCTCCGCTTGCAACGCTTCAGAATTAAGTGATGTTAACGGCGTTGTGATGTTTTCTTTGGAGTATAATAACGTTGGATGTCGCCACAGCACGCAATCTATAACAATACATCAGTTTTATAGTATTGCTTTTCTAAAGCTTAGCCTTAGCGATGCGAAACATATGTATTGAAACTTTTAGAGAGAAAAATTCACATCCTGATGCTCGGATCTCGATCCTGGGTGGCCTAGATGGTCATGGCGTCTGACACTGATTGTCGGAAGATGCCGATTCGAATCCCGTGAATTTTTATCTCTAAAAATTTCAATACATAATATGTTATTAAAATAATTAGTTCAAAATGTCTATGTGTAACTAAGGGGTGTTTATTAGAGGTATACACTTTCAAAATGCAATAAAACAAATTAAAATAATGGTAATGTGTATGGGTTTCATTGAAAAGGTAATTTTATTACATTATTGTTTAAATTATGATTTCGGGCATACTAGCGCCACGGCTAGGTCGAATGAACCGCAATCGTGAAGACTAATTTTCGTCAAGTTTATCGAGTAACTGGGATCGTATATCAGCAATAACACGGTGAATTTAGACTTCCAAATGGTCCAACATCAGCATAGGCTAGTGACTTCACATACCCCCAAAAAAGTTATCTAAAGATGTGTGATCACTTGTGGAGGCAAGTTCACAGATCCTACGCGAAATCAACAACAATCAGCGACAATTGTTACCAGCTTCGTTTTTTAGGTTCTTGAATGCCTTGTAATTTGCTTTACTTCCCCTTACAGATTAATATTAGTTATATCGGTAGTTTTCATGGGGTTACAGGGTTTAGAAGAGTTGCCTCTATTTCTTCTATCAAACAAAATATAAAGGATTCAAAGTTTCGACAGGGTCCTCGAGACAAAACATACTTCTTCGTGTTTCTAATAGTTCTTCCAATTAAAAACAAAACTCTTTTTTCATAAAACGGCAAACAATTTAAACAGACTGGTTGACTGTCATAAGTTGGATTTGTTTAATTCTTCCACAAACTTGTTATATGTAATAAAACTATTACTTCAAAATGGTTTGATGCGACTTCCCAACTGTCTCACTAGCATTTCTTATTTAAACCTAATAATGTACATCAATAAAAACACTTTAAGGTTATGTTATGTTAATTAATTATCAGTATGTAATTATGTATTTATTCACACTGTCAAATGGAAGCAGACAAGTATGTTATGGACGTTTATAAGTGAAATCATTTAATTGGTGTTTTGTTTTAATTTTATTAAGAATACTTAGGGAAATAGCACTGTATGCTTTCCGAATGAAATAAAAATATGAACAGCTATACTCACTAGGTTCACCATCAGTTTCCATCAGTTTCTGCACAAGTTGTTCGAAGTGTGTACCCTGACTTAACCCGCCGCCGCTCACCACTGTTAGGTGGTACAGCCACGAGTCCTTGTCAGCTTTGCATTCGAACAGAAGGTAAGTTGGTCCCTGGACAAGAGTGAAAGTATAGTATAAAGTACTGTTTTCTAGCCTTATATAGTATAAAACTAGTGGTTCTGCAAGCAGTAGACCTAGCAAGTATGTCTTAGCATAGCTTAGACTGAATAAATATTCACCTCGCTCCGTAAAACAAAGCCCTTAAAACAACCTCGAATTTCATTTAATTCGAAAAAATATATATAATAATAGACCCTACTCACAAAATTTCATGAGACTCTGTTGAGAAATGCGATTTGTAGAGGAGAACAGCCGGACATTCGGACATAAAATATTTTTACCCAAGCAGAGATTTATTTATTTAGCCATTTGCAACCTATTAACAGAACTATCAAAGCGATGCTACAAGTAATTATATATGCACAATCTTAATTAAAAAAACAATAATATGTATATACACAATTTAAAATAAAATAAATTAATTTTTACAAACACTTTTTTACTAGTGTACATTTGTATTTTCAGTGCACTTTTGAACGCTTTCTGTGAATTTCGTCAAGCTACATGTAAAATATCAACATCTCCCGAGATTGTATTAATAATATGTATGGCTCTGGGCATACTTCAGTAGATTAGTCCGAGCTAGATGGACGGAGAGCGTGGCGAGCGGACGGGGGCGCGCGCCTGCGATGCATCGCTCGGTCTATAATATTTATTGCTGTACTAACATTGTGGAAGGTTAAGGTATTCATTTATTTTTATTTAGTATTATCGCTCGATTTAGTGTTACTTAAAATTCTGTTTGTTTACAAATTTTCAGCTATTCTTACATATATTAAAAAAAACTAAATTTAGTTTTTATGCGAGTAAGAAAAATCTAAATTTACCGATGTGAAGCCGGGGCCGCGGCGCTAGAATTCTATAAATGTATACTAAACACATTTTATTCTTCACTATTTCAGGTCACCCTTAAAAGTTATTAGTTATTTATTAAGTTAATGCAATTTGAAAAATTTAATACCGACTTCCATTCTATTACTTTGGTAAAAACCAGTTATTGGAGTGTAACTCAAAAACTACTAGACCGAATTTGATGAAATTTAAATGTGACCGCACGGGAAGCACCAGCTTTCACACAAAAAAAATAATTTTGAGAATCGGTTTTCCCTTTCGAAAGTTATGAGGTAACAAAAAAAAATACAGTCGAATTGAGTACCTCCTTCTTTTTTTGGAAGTCGGTAGAAAAATATAGTTGCTTATGTAACCATCTATATGAATCCATATTTTTTAAGTATATAAGTAAGTAAACTGTTTTCTTGATCGACCCAGAAACACTTTATATTGATATCGGGTTATCAAATAAAAATGTCCGAACCAAATGTAGAAGAATCGTGCCCCTCTCTTCTTTAGAGCGAGTGAGCACTAGAAGTAACTGTGACGTCAATTAAAGGTGCGTTCGTTTAGCTATTAGGTCATTGATGGCTCTCCACTTAAAATCTCATGATTATATGCTGTCAAATACATAGGTGTCAAAAAACGAACACAAACACTCTCCGCTCCGGACGTGGGCCAAAAATTGCATCTTTTTTAGCTTTCCCAACGCTGAACAAAAAGAGACATGAACGACATTTTCATCCACAGATTCCCAATTCGAACGCCCCTTGTGAGCGTTTTTAGCGTTATATTCGCTAAAAACGCTCACAATTCGAACGCACTATAAGTAATTTTATGTTACGCTCGTGTAAAAGCTGCACAAGGGAAGAAACATCATTTTGTAACACAATTAAAGTATGCTAAGAATATATTAATAATAATATGGGACAACACACACACACACACAATGTGTTCAGTTCCCAAACTAGGTAGAGCATGTACTATGGTAACCTGATGACTGATATACATACTTATATACATATGCACCCAGACACAGCTCAAACATACATGTTCATGGGCACAAATGTTTGACTTGTTGACGGAGCTCAAACTGGTTCTGGAGCCACTATATAATAGCATAAAAGCGAAGGTTTGTAAATGTGTTTGTATATTTTACGACTGGACCAATTTTGATGAAGTTTAATAAGGATGAGGCGCTGGATTAATACATAGCTTCCTTTTCATCATCATCATTATGCATCAAGTTAAGCAACACTTGCTGCGGTCAGGACTTGGATGGGTGACAGCTAGTGGCATTATTCATCTGATTTCACTTCTGCTTCGGAGGGCATGCTAAACCGTCAGTCCCGGTTGTTTGTCTTAGGACAACAGTCGTTAGGCTATGCCGAAGGCCTTCGAGCGGCCTCAAAACTTCGACATGGGTTAGCCACTAACCTATCCACCAAGCCGCACTGGGCCCGCATGGTGGATTATGGCTCAACTCCACTCTCTGAGAGGAAGGCTTGAGTCCAAGCAGTGGGAACAAAATAGGCTGATTATGATTTACCACTTGATGTTGCGGGTATATGGCCACCGTGAGATGATTTCTCGCGTCATCATTCTTCTCTTCAGAATCTGAGTCTGAGACATGCTCCACGTCTTCAACTCGTGCATCGCGCATGTTTATCTGACCGGTCGGGTTCTGAAAACCAAAATCGCATATCACTTCACATCAATATTAATAGTAAGAAGTCATAATCAGTTAACAGTTAAAACATTATAATAATAAAACACTCTCGACAACAGTTTTGGTTTCTACTTCCAGAGCAAAAAAGAAAACCTTCAAGATCTTAAGTGCGGCCAGTTTTATTGTTAAAAAAAATATAATTAACATGAATATTAATCTATATATATATAAAAATTGTGACTAAGCTATACTACAAATACATATTATAAGAAATATTTTGTGTCACTTCCGCTTGAAAAATGCTTATGGTATATAGAATTGCGGTGTGCACCACCCTCCATCCCGCATCAAACGCAAACAGGAAGTATACAGAATAGGCGACACACAAAACATAAAAAACGACTCGACACGTGTTTCGCCTCTACACGAACCATTCTACGATGTTGACTCGTCAAGCGCGAGACCGACAGAAATATGTTTTTTGTAAATTATAATCGAGACATTATTATCGATATACAGGCCAAAATAATATATATTTACAATATTAGTCTGTCTGATACTTATACAAGCTTCACTCCGAAGCTACAAGATAGATTCTAATGAAACTTGACATAAGTACTAGTAGTAATACTAGTAACTAATATTATGGATCATCCTATTGGATATTTACTATCTCATAAAACGAATGGGTTCTTCCAGAGTAGGGAATGACAGTTAAAATATAGTACTCGTAAGTTAGATAATTTTCATTTTTGGATGATTTTTATGCAATATTTCCCCGTTCGGTAACTGAAAAATATTATATGTCATCATCATCATCTCAGCCGTAGGTGGTCCACTGCTGAACATAGGCCTCCCCCATGATTTTCCAAAAGGACCGGTTCGAAGCGGCCTGCATCCAACGTCGTCCTGCGACCTTCCTCAGGTCGTCTGTCCACCGTGTCGGTGGACGATCTACTATTATATGTATATCTATGGTATTAGAATACTTAAAAATAGAGTATTGAAAACAAGGTTTTTTGAGCATAATAACAACGTTGGGAACTCTGTAATAGGATATAGCAAACATAAAATTAATTTGCCAAAATTTACTTAATTATTTTAAATACTAAAAATAATATTTTATATATACTTTAATTTGTATTTCCGTGACCTAAGATATGTATATAATGGACAATACCTGATCTCCCGGGGACTTGAAGTAAAGAAACATCTTTCCGATGAGCACACACCAGCTTTTCTTAGCGTGGCCGTTCTTGACCTTCGTCAGCCAGCCCTGGATGGTGGGCTTGTTGTCTTCTTTGCTGAGAAGGAGTTTCGTCGCGTTCCGCCTTTGGACATTCTGAAGTAAAAAGAGTTATATTTTAAAGTTAGAGAATATAAGTTTTAAGCTATCATTGTCACAAACATCAGAGATATTCACATAAAAAATAGTACTAGCCACGGAGTTTAAACTTCAACAGTCAGTGTTGTGTGTCATAATAACAAGTACAATTTGAAAAATTTAATACCGACTTCCATTCTATTCAGTTATTGGAGTGTATCTCAAAAACTACTGGACCTAATTTGATGAAATTTAAATGGGACCACACGGGACAAATACATTTCAAACAAATAAATAATTTAGAGAATTGGTTCACACAGTCCAAAGTTATGAGGTAACAAACATTTAGAAAAACATACAGTCGAATTGAGTACCTCCTCCTTTTTTTGGAAGTCGGTAGAAAATAAATGCGAACAATAATAGTAATGCCTCGCGTAATAACCGCGTACAGATGAGGGTAGACCGCTTTATCTGCTCGTAAACAACCCCACCTGCAAAGCCTCAGTTCATCCGCGATCACAGCGCTTGCAACAGTGGCGAAATATTAGAAACTCAAAACAAATATGAACAGTAAAGTCTCGTAAATATTAGTTTATTCAATTGAGAGTTATTCTGCTGTGGCCCGAGCATGAACACTTGCTAAAGTGTGTCATTTATCTAGTACAATAGTGGCACAGATAACACATAGTTTGTACTGAATACGTAAACGATACGATAACATTACACTTTAGCAAATGTTCGTGCTCGGGCCACTGTCCGCATAGCCTATAAGTAATAAACGACGTAAATAGACTTTTAAAATCGTAAATAATCATTAATTGAAAATAGTAGTTCGGTAGTAGTGAAACCTCAATAGACCCACCATCGCGTAAGGCTGTCTATGGATTTTAATAAATCATGTGTAGAGTCTGTGTCAAGAATATAAGTGTAGTACAATTTAGTATTTTGATCTGTGTATATCGGAAGATATGAATGACATCTGTCAAAAATGTCAAGTAAATGGCGCGGTTAAATCTGTTGGTTGATTTGATGTTTTAGTAAAGTATAAAATAAATATTATCTTAAAGGTCTAGTGCATTATTTGTTAAAATAACCCTACATCATCTAAGGCCGTTATTCTAAAGCCAGACAAGAGATGTATCTGCCCAGCAAGCCCAGACTCCCTGCTGAGCGTACTTATACATACTACTGAAGAATGCAGCCCTATTTGTCTAATGTATTTAAAACTGCATAAATCGGAAATCTAACTTAACGTTTACAAAAATCTAAGACTTTTTAAAACAAATCTCGTACGACATCAAGTGAGCCATCATTTTCGATGACTCTCTAAAAACAATAGTAGTTAGGCTATATTGGAATTATACGGGCAGTGAGAAAACTTTGATAATAAGGCAGGTCACTAACTTATCTTGCAACCCGAACTGAGCCATGATTGTGGGCATTACCGATTTGCTCTCCATTAGACATAAAAGGAGTATTTTAAGAGCAAGAAAGTTTACCTGCAAAACTCTGATCCAGTCCTCCATGGTAGCAATACTGTCTGCAGTGAGGTAGTAAGTCCGACTGCCGGTAAAGATCTCGAAGGTGGCCGCTCCTTCGTTCCTCGAGATCTTGCAAGCCTCGCCTAGCCCGATTTGACCTTGCGGCTTACGATTCACTTCCGATTGGGATTTCCAGTACGATAGTGTTCCGTTTTTGAGGACGAACCTATAATGTGAATTTTGGAACGTTAGAGTACGTTATTCAAACAAATAATTATAAACGTCAAGTAGTACGAGTAGGCTTCCTTTTGCACTATAGGCTACGTTCCGGAAAGCGCAGAAATCACTCGCGGCGTTCGCACACCCATTCCCTTAAAAGCCCACGGTCATCGTGAGCGGACTCGATACGTCATCGATGACGTCACTGAAAACGCTCACAACGCTCGCAGATCGTAGGTGGGTTTTCGCGGTCGTTCACGAGATGTCACTGTCAAGCATCAAATGTATGGGATTCTATCGATTTTTGACAGAAAAGTTGGCGCACTTTTCGCGACCGCGTAACCGTTCCGCTTGGGTTGAACATTGCAAGCATTCATTCTAACTGGAACGCTAAACCGGGACGCGGCAGTTGTGAGCGTTGGCGGCGCTTCCCGAAACGTAGCTATAGACTGTAGAAACTGTGACGTCACAAAATGGTGGCTTGGGTAAAAATAAAGACGAAAACGTATGTGATTTTAGTATTTTCAATTGGTGCCCGCTTATTAAGTTGTGAAAAATAAATACAATGCCGTATTGTTTTGCCACCGGGTGTAAACCTGTAGGTTACTCTTCTTCTTTCGTTTTTTTTTACCTTACTTAAAACAGACATTTCCTCTTTAAATTGCTTTACAATTGTGCTCAAGCTAACAATGGAACAGATTTTAGAAACGTGCTAAATTTAAAAAAAAAACGATACAAATCCCTTGTCACAGAAGTTTGTTTCACCCAAAATGTCAAACACCGCTTTTTTGTGGCGTCAAACTTCTGCGGTCTTTTGTGGCACATAAATTAATTAGGTAGTAATGAAATTGCACGTAAAAGTTTCAAAAACATTTAACATCTCAGCGCCGTAACTATTATCGGTAAGCTAGTGCAGTGTGCAATGTCGTGTTGATTTTTTATTTCATCAATCAGTAATGAGGCGAGTAAGTGTGCCAAGATTTTTAAAAATACGTGGCATCGTTACCAAAAACCCTTGAATACTTTGCACAATTTCCGCACCTGTCCATGAACAAAGCTAAGCAATGTTCGACGGATGAATTATGGGTATCTCCAGAACGGAGTAAATAAAATATATTATGACAAAAAGGCTGTCTTGTTGCTTTGAGATATGAAACACGAACACAGTTGGAACGTCAAGGGATACAGCTAGCGGATCACGTGATTTAATTGTCACTAAATTTGTTTTTAATTTTATTTAACTAGTTGACCCGCCAGCGGCTTCGCACGCCTGGTCTTGGTGTAGTGGCAAGAGAGTTATTGTTTAAGTTTCAATTTCTCTCAACTTTTTTATTAAATAAACAATTGACATGAAACAAACACTAAATGTTAAGTGAAGCTTACCACAATATATTAGTGAAAACCACATCTAAATCAGATAAGCCGTTTCTGAGATTAGCGTGCACAAACGCACAGACAAACAAAAAAATTCTAACAATTAATATTTTTCATTCTATTGTCGTCCCAATAATATTTTTTCTCGTATATCTTCCATGTCCAGACAGCGATCCGTTTATTTTCCAATTTTAATATACGAGTATGTATAGATATTAATACCTTCCTACTATTTGAGGGCCGCAGAAGGTCGATGTCTCGAAATGAATTCCGGCATTTATAATGTTACAAAGCTTATTCAATTGAATTTTTTTTATCCTGGAACTTTATTTCATTATGTACTTACCATCTTTTCCTCCAGGTTTTCAGCTTCCCTCCCAGTTTAGCAAGATGACCGCTCTTTTCTAAGGCATCGTGTCGTCTCGGCGAGTCAGTGGTGGGAGGGGCTCTACATAGTGAGGCGAGGGAGGGGGAAGCGGTACTATCGCAGGAAACGGCGTCTGGTGGTATGGCGTAGTCATCAGACATACCGGATTCGAAGGATGTGTCTGTTGGGACATAACAGTTTATTTACACTAATTTCTTCTAACATTTATGAGAATGTTTTATGAGAAAGTTTACAGCCGAACCAGTAGGGCTATTAAGTATCTCTTCTTCTTTTTTTGTATGGCTTGTGCGGCGTAACCACAATTTTGCCAATAACAGTTTGCACGGATAGGAAATTAAGTATCTCAGATGCTAACGAATGTTGATTGAAATAAAAAAATGGCCGCTCTATGTCACTTTTGTCAGCTCCATTCATCAACTTACTAACCTTTTTTCTTACTGGAGATGTCAAAACTGACATAGCCATTTTTGAAGTTTTTAAGCTAAATGTTGTTAGTAACTGAGATACTTAATAGCCCTGCTGGTGGCAAACACCGTCGCACACACCTATTCGTAACACCAGAGGCCTCAAGCCGGTCTTTAGAAGGGCTATGTGTTCTTTTTAGAAGGTCCCTAAGCCCTATAGGTCATTTTTAATGCATATAATAACTTATACTCTCTTTTTTTCTAGAAACTGAATTTAGTGACCGCAATTTCTCGATGAATCGTGTCACTGTACGGCAAGAAGGTGTATTCCGCTGAGCGAAAAATTTGGTACTATCTCCGTAAAACAGATCAGAAGTAATAGCAGCAGTACATTTTTAATGTACCTACGAGTTCGTCCGGGGAAGTACTGCCACCATACCTATGTCTACCGTGAACCGCATAATACGCATTACTGTGTTCCGGTTTAATAGGTATGGTTGACAGTGAAATTACAAGCACATGAGACGTTCCGGAATCTTCGCGAAAGGTTCTAGAGTGGAGACCACCGACCGTCAAGCGCATCGTAGGTCGTCTACCGACAAGGTGGACTGACGACCTGATAAAGGTAGCAGGACGACGTTGGATGCAGGCCGCTTCCAACCGGTCCTTTTGGAAATTTGTGGGAGAAGCTTATGTTCAGCAGTGGACGTCCTACGGCTGAGATGATGATGATGATGAGACTTAACAACTCAATATCTAGGGGTGATGGGCGTATTGCAGTTCGTCACTTTTGTTCATTCCATCGCCAACTTGTTATAGGCAGAAGTTACTGCTTAACACAAAGTGGGCCTCGTCCTTATTCCGTATCACATAAGGAAAAACCTATAATCATTCCATTTTATAATATCATAAGTAGTTTATCCGTTTATTATTATAAATATCAAACAGTACTTATATTTTAGGCAAACTGTTGTAACTGATATATCCCTCCGTGACATCACAAACCAGGCCGTAACAGAAGACCAGCGCCCGTTTATAACCAGCAACTTTGAATTGGAACCGATTTTTAACATTTGACATAATTACATTATTCTCAGTTTGTCCATTACTTTGTGGTTTTCAAACTGACTTCCAGAAAAGGAGGATGTTGTCAATTACAAAATATTATTTTGAAATGTGTGTTACCTCATAACTATTTTATATTATATATATTATTTTTATTATTTGAAAGCGGGTTCTTCTCATGTGGTCCCATTTGGATCTGACCAGTAGTTTCTTTTTATAATAATTTATCATAAAGAGAGTAGAAGTCGGTTTCAAATTATGTTAAAAAGTTATTAGCAATGTTATTGTTACAATTAATATAGGTACTTGTATTTTCATTTCATTTCAACATGTCACCATTTTGATATTCAAAATTGACAATTTCTATCGGTTATGCGTTAGTTTATATGCATTAGCGTAATTGTTCAAATTAGAGATAGAGTAAAAATTACAGTTTTACCTCTAGCCGGAAGATTTGTCCATATCATCAAGGAAACGTAAATCTTGGCATGTTATGCTGAGATGACCCCATTCATAGAGAACTTAGGGTGATCTCTATTATAGTCTTGCTATTTACCAGGTCTTACCTCTAGTCTTGCTTTGTTTACTCGGCGATCCACTGCTGGACCTCTTCGCGGGACTGAGACTGCTGCTAGTCTTGACACTTTTCGAGGGACTGCTCGCACTTAGACTTGTGTCGGACGAACTGCACTGGCCGTTAGCACTGTTTGTTAGAACTAGTGCATGGTTCGGAGTCTGTTGTATGGATGCCGGCAGTACATTAGTTAGGTTTACGTTGTTTATCGGCATTTGTGACGTCTGTCCACCTGAATGAGAGAAAATGGAAATTTTACGTAGGAAAATTATAATAATATATAGAACGGGCGAAATCAGCGGTTCCAGCGTATGTTCTTATAGTTCGGAAAGCTATTCTAGAGTCGATAATTCAAGTCCTGGTAGTAACAGAATTCTCCTCTCTGTTTGAACTAAAGCGAGACAAGGGGTTCGTTATTTAAGAAGTCATTGCTTGCATCATGTTAATAATAGTAAAAGCAGCCTGTTTCTAAAATAGTTTTATCCAATATTCGTTTACTTCATATTCTGATTGAAAATTGAAAGCCGTGATATAGCAATATATGGCTATATCACGGCACATTATAACATGACATAGCCATGGGTCATCAATTCTCCGATTACGTGAGAAGATAGGGCTTAGCAGACGTCAATCAAGCCTCAATGACACTTTACTGTAAAATGAGCACGTCATCCCGTATTGTACTATAACTATATACTCTCGTACTATAATTAGTTGAGCCCCTGTACGACGAGACGGCCGACTAGGACACAATATAATAATACGTCCTTTTCAAAGTAAAATATATTATTATATTTTAATTTACTTGCGCAAGAAATAGAATGAAACGGTGATAAACTATAAGTTTTTATAAATTGAGTTCTTCTTACCATAAACATTGTTGACTAGCTGATGATGAGGCGTGTTGTGAACTGTGACACCCATAGACTCCTCGCCGTCAGAGGAGTCGTCGGACGAATCCCCCGTGAACGGCATCGACCTTATCTGACTAGCGCGCTGGAATAATAAACGTACTATGTAATAACACCTCAACACAGGGGCAAAACGCTGGTCAGAGGAGAGGAGCATACATATTGGCTATAGTCTGGCATCAACCGCTGTACCGCGCCTGTGCGGTCACGTGCTGGCACGGATTACACCATAGTTACTAAGGCAAACACAGACTTACATAACCCTACACTCAACAATATTCTTATATTAGATATCTAAACGGCATTCCGTCCTTATTTACCCACATAACAATATGATTACTTCACATTCAGTCACACTTACACAAGTTACACATCTCCCTCCACTACACATACGCACACATCCTTAAGTGCACAACAAACCTTCACACTTATAGATATATTATATTATATCCATTTTAAAATATATCCTCTTGTATGTAATAATCTGAAATTGTAAGAAACTAAAACTTCATTCACGTATTACTAACTCTGGAATTAATTTACGTTGTAATGTTATCTTGTAGTCAAATACTCAGTAAGATAAATCGCACTCGGATGCCAAGATACAGTCCTTGTGCTTACACAGTAACAGAGTATAATCTGCAACACAATACAACTTACCCCTTTAACAGTCGCGTAGACAGGGACGGATATATCCTGATAGCTGGTGGACTCGTGCATGGGACGTGGACAAGGCGCGGGCGGGGGGGACAGAGCTTCCTCTACCGATTGCTGAAGGCCGTCATCTGCCACCTGAACAAACAGAACACCTGATGTCAATATTATCCATAGGGAAACTTTGTACTCATTTCCAACACCTATCAGGGGGTGATTTCAAAATGAATTCCCTTATTTTCTAAACTTTAACACCCGCTATTTCAATATTAAGAACTGGCACACGGCGTATTTTAAACGCGCAGATGACGCACGTTAATGCACTCCAAACGAAATTCAGTCGAGAATTAGTGCAATTTACGGCGCCGTAAACGCGCGTTGTCTACGCGTTTAAAATACGCCGTGTGCTTAGGCCCTAATGTTACATAATGAATAAGACTTGATTTTGTTACAAAAACATGTAACCGACATCAACACCACAATATTACGATAATAAGTATTTTTGAACTATCGTGGTACCGACTTTAACAAGTTATTTCACACTCTTTAGTGTTGGAGTCAGTTCCATGTTTTAGTAAAAAAACACCAAATTTAGTGACCCTATTTCATACTGGATCGATTGTTATTCGCCGTCAATTACGATATCATCAATACATGCGAAACACTATCAATACTTCAATTATTGCTGTGTAACTCAAAAACCACTTGACCGAATTTGATAAAATTGATCTCGGAAGTATACTCTTACTATCAAACAAAAAGAATTCTCAAAATCGGACTACTTTGTAAACTACTGTGTCTGTTATGCGTGATCATATATAAAAAAAATATACGCCTATACTTGCGAAGTCCTTTTTTTGGAGGTCGGTTGAAAATATGATTTTACGCAATACAATTCCATATGTATATATTATATAACGAAAATTAAACAATACAAAACAGTAATGGACGTTTCTCTATGTTATAAACACTACCGTGTAAACTGTGGTTAAATAAATCTATCATTTGAAAAAAAAATACAAAAAGACGTCCACTACTGAAGTTTGAAATTTACAACCTATCCAATAAAAAATAATTATGTAGTGATTAAATAGTCAATACTACACTCAATCATAGAACGAACAAGGTGTATTATTACCTGGTAAATCTTCGCCTCCCAGCTAGGGAACCTGTGTAAAGGTGGAGTGGGTGGTCGCGGTTGTTCTGATGTAGAACTGTCTCCTGTGGAAGAGCCTCCTCGACTGTTGCCTTGGACGATCACGTTGACGGGGCCTTGCCATGCTGGGGTACGTTCTGTATGATAATACAAGTATATAAATTACAATTGGTTGACCCAAAGTGACCCAAATTTCACTGATTAAATTAATTCAAGGCTATTCGGCTGATAGAACTTTCATTACTTATTATTACCTAAGCAGTAGGACATAATGGCTGCTGAACATATGCCTCCACCATAAGTTTCCAAAAAGAGCCGTCGAAATTCTGATAAGATGTCGATTGACAGTGGTATTCCAATAAAAATGTATTCGTGAGTAAGGTATTCATGAAACAACAAGACATCAGTATGAAAGCCAAGCGCTAAATAATATGTATGTAGTTACATTCATCATCGTATCAGCCGTAGCAAGCCCACTGCTGAATATAAACCTCCCCCACCAATTTCTAAAAGGACCGTTTGGAAGCGGCCTGCATCCAACGTCGTCCTGCGACCTTTATAAGGTCATCTGTCCACCTTGTCGGTGGCGTCCACCAACACCACGCCACAGTGTAGGTCGTCACCTACACTGTGTCAACTGCGCTTGCCGGTCCGTAGTCTCCAATCCAGAACCTTCCGGCCCCAGCCGACATTTGTTCTACGTGCTATGTGGCCTGCCCAATGCCACTCTATTCTGTCCGATTTACTGTCGTACAGTAAACCTTTTTAGATCATTCTGTTCATCAGTCTGTCCGTCCTAATCATTTGCAACATAATTAATTCTTTCGTAATAAACGTAAGTGCATATAACTTTTCACAAAACTAGTTTAAACTAGTTAGTAAACTTCATCTCAATGAAGATCTTAATTTTAAAAGAATAAGAATATCGTAAGTGTGTTTTTAGAGGTGTCAACGATACAACTCAAAAAGTTTTTTTTGAAAAACCATTATACCAAATAAAACAAAATAACCATTTTTTTTAAAGTTATTTAAATTAGAAGGTTAGGAATGAAGTAAGTATTATAAATGTTACATTTATTACCTCTGCTTGGCGTGTATATTTCAGCATAGTCATGCGTGGTGTCCCCATCTGTTGAGGTGTTGGGAGTTGTTGGTAACACCACCAAGTTTTCTACTGCCGTCTGAAATTATAAGAAATTCTTATAAGTAACCATATTGTAAATGTCTTGCAGACATAGACATGGTGTATTTTAATAAAGTTATTGGCAAGCATTGATCTGGATCAATCTGGATATATAACTTTTACTAATTCTGCCAACCATAAGGTATATTTACATCTACGTAATACAAATGGGCTGTTGAGATTTTGAGATTAATATAGATCATCGTAAGCGAAACGGATCGTTTTGCTTACGACTCGTAACTTTTTGACAGAAAGCTCATTCAAAAAGTTTCAGTGTGAACAAATCAAAGACCTGCGCCTATTAGTAGGGCTTATCACAGTACAAGACTGGTGCAACGGAGAGTCCACTGTGCAGAGGGTGTTTGCAGTACTAGACCGTGAGACACGTGCTGTTGGAGTGCACGGCTACGGAAAATATACTAAACACAGCTGTAGCCCTGCCATGAGTTTACATTGACACCGATCGATGCTCGCTATCGACTGCCGCTAAAAAATGTATGAAAAATAGAACAGTGCCACGTTGAGGTCAATTGTAGAACTAAAATTGATAGCGAGTATACGCTTATCACGAGCTTAATAGGTAGGCGAAATCGAGTATCGACTATAGGTGACATGTATGTTGCATGGTAGAGCCACTGGACTACTTGAAGATCAGTATAGTTCTAGATCATCATCGGTCAACATACCACCAAGACTGGAGCAGTTGTAGCCAGCGGCCCAGGGCCATACTCCGTTACATTAAGGAGTTGGGATGGCTCAACACCCCAAGCGGGACGTCAATGCAGAACTTATAGCCCCCTAACAGAATAAGAATATGAATAAGAGTCAAAAAGTAACGAGTAGTAAACAAAACGCTCCGTTTCTGGATATAAGTATCCAACATGACTAGCTTTGCAATTGCAGTAAAGTTACCATGTGTCCAAGTTTACGCTAATTTGTATCTTACTTTGTAGTAGGTATAATTTATTTTGTAATATCAAAGCTTTGCAGGCACGGTCACTATGGTGATATAATTTTATCTAAGTAACTTTCTTACCGCTAAATCATCAGCAAGAAGACTAGCCGCGGTCCGTTCGTCTAAAGTTCGATTCATTGTGGTGGCGACACTGGCGGGAGGCACGTTATTCGTCAAGTTGGTAGTACCGATGGATAAGTTCCGTCTGTGTCTTACGGGCGTACTGTAGTGGGGTTCTGATGAATTTATTGGTAACTGGAAAGAGATATTGATATTTATAAATTTGTTAAACATATTATGAACTTTGTTTTGTATGTTGCAGCGCCATCAATAAAACCAATAACACGTTTTTTTTTATAATGGTTCATCATCATTCAGTGACTCCCTCCCGCCTGATGGAAAGCGAAGATGAAATCAAGAAACAATGGCCATTAGTGCAGCAGTAAGCTGCACTAATCGCCACGCCTATGATGACCTGTCAGATGCTTTTTCATGCCCCGCTTGAATCCAGGTTTAGATGATGTCACGGAAGAAAACAATCATTTTCTTATAGAGCGCTAACTAGTTCCGAAAAATGGCATACAGAAAAAGATTGAGCGAGAAATTAGTAACAATTTAAAATCTCTTAATAATAGTACTGTGAATTAATAAAATAAAATAAACCACACTAAATGACAAATATTACTAGAAAAATAAATTTCACATTACTAAGTTATTGATTTGCTATATTTTCCGTCATCTTTCTTAGTCAAAAACTAATTAAGTGCCACTGAGGTACGAGTACCATTACTACGTAGTAAGTAAGTAAGTACCTACATTTTAAAACATATTGACATAGTGTTAAGACGGCTGACGGTATTTTGTTGAATTGATATAATCTTATATCAAACGCTTATCATTATTTCAATTTCACTGATTCCTAAAATACCACAATAATTTGGCAAGTGTCTTAAAGATAAAATGCTACATGTGCAAGAACACAAATGCTGATCTTATACGGAACTTGATATGGCATACGTGCTTTTCGCGCGTTTCCGTGGCGAATAAAAAACGCACGCTCGACCCGCCTTCTTTTGTAGTTATAGTAGTGTATATATACATGCAGGCTACAGGTAAACATCTGTGATGCAAGCTACTAACGAGCGCGCGTTAATCGGTATATTATATATCCCAAAGTAGGTAGGTAGATAGAAATTTCCACCAGACCGGGAGGCTTGACTAAAGATAAAATATAAATCAAGTCCCACATAATATTTGTATAACATTAATTAAACAAAACAATATGCTTGATCCATTTTGTAGGAGTTTGATAAAACAAATTACGTTTAAAGTGCAGTTAGTGTAGTAATAACACCTGGTTATAAGCAACAGATTTCATCCGTTTTGTAGGACTTTGATAAACAAATAACGTTTAAAGTGCAGTAAGTTACCTACTTCTGGTTATGGCATACTCTTCATCATACATACTCATTCGACATCAGTCTTTTTCTCGGTATTGCTTTAAGAAGTGCATAAAATAATAGTTTGTTTAGAAGCAGTTTATTTTTGTTATGAGGCAAAGAAATTGGAAAGTTAAAAATTATTATTTTAAACACAAGAATTATTTGCAAAAAACGATGACACTATAGCGCTAAGGCCCACAGGCGAAACTATTTGTCATCTGATAAAGCTAAAATCAAATCATAGATAGATTAGCTGGAAGTGCAAACACATAGCAAATTAATATTCTGGAGCATTCTAGACAGACATCTATCTGACCTGTGGCCCTTCTAGGCTCTCGGATCTTCGTCTGTTGGCCGCCAAAAGGCTGGAGGTGGCTTTTGGCGAACCGTCTGTGCTCACTTCGAGCGAGAGACTCGCTCTAGTTGGTAGAAACTGAGGATGAAATTGCTGGGTCACTGTGTGTTAGTCTTTAGTTTAGTTATAGATACTGTTCAACAAATTTAAAAGAATCAGAACAATGCAGGAGAGATTAAGAATATGTATACTAAGCACTCTAATAGTTTCTTTGTATTTGTCTATCTGTCTAAATCTAAGTAAGTTATGTACTAATCGCTTATTTTACTGTTGACTTTAAGCTAAACTATATAATATGTAGCTTTGGGCGTTTCAATTGTATTGACTTCAAGCAACAGTCCTGAGTACATAGTTTTGTGTAACTGTGCAATAGTCTTTACAGTTGATGTCGATGCTATGGCTTAAATATATGTGCTTCTCGAATTGGATTCAAGGCTTAGAATTCAGACAGTTTTTAACGCTGTTAGTTTTAATACATGCAACTACATGTTCTGTAACTGTGTAATTCTAGTCTTTTGTTTGTGATACTAGAATTGATTTTGCTTGGAGTTGCAAGTTGGAAAATTTAACTTTCAAAACATTGCTAACCCAATATCAAACGACATGCTATATATTAGGTTAATTACATTAGAGACTACAAAACTTCTAAATATAAAATGTCCTTATTTTACATTGGTGTGTGCCCTAACTATTAACATTAGGCAGGAGGCCTGTATTGGCAAGAAACTGCACAATGCAGGGAGCAATGGCGTCTTGTGCTGTCAGAGGCCAAGGCCCACTTTGGGGCCACCACACCCGCTTAGTAGTAGTAGGAGGCCTGTATTATAAAATTTGTTCTTTCCAAGTTTGCATTCCATAAGCATTCATATAAAAAATATAATCTTAGTTATAAATATACTAGACTAAGATAAAGTCTCCAATATCAATTTAGGAACAATGAATGAAAATCCGAGGTAATGCTAAAATGCCTACTCATGACTACTAATTACAGAAATAATACTTTTTACTGACAACTAGAATCACAGTTTGTAGGTAAATATATTTTAAGTTACAGCTAGACTTGATTTACTAATCAAAAAATTAAATAACAGAAGTTTATAACAGACTTTTACACATTGAAGAGGTTTAAAGTCTGTTTTCTTATCTATAGAAGCAGTAAGACTGCTCCAACATATTGTAGAATTACATGTTCTGATGAAAACTTACCGCACTATTCCTGGTACCCTGAGCTGCTATATGGTTCCTTAACAACTCTAACTGCTGGTTGCAACGATCATTCTGTTCTCGGAGCTGCTGGTTCTGCTGTTCCAGCTCTCGCAACTTATTTGTCACCCACTCTTTGATCCGGGCGGCCTTTGCCTCTACCTGCTTCGCGTCTTGGAGTCTTAGATGTTTCTGAAACAATGGCAATTGCAGAGATAAGTATTTATAAAACTTAATTTTGTTAGTAGTATTTATGTGAATTATCACAGGGAGAGAGTTGATAATAATTTAAATATTATTATATGACATAGATATAGCTTCTACATCTGGTGGGCTTCAGGAGGCTTAGGTACAGCGGTGCTTAATCCTTCCGATACCGTGATAATTAAAACAAAAGATTTATTAATGAAACTGACGTAGGTATAAATATGTCTCTGGGATGCAAAGGGTTAAGCTACTTTTGTAAGTTGTAAGTTATTTGCGTTATACTCGCTGATACAAACACCTTTATAACGTTTATGCAATATGTAGGTAGGAAGGCAGTTACTTTGATGACAACAAAGAACAAATTTATTCAATACTTAATAAAAAAACTGTATTATCAGATTTGTAGGTATGTAACCTGTGGTTTATGTTACGTTAAGGCGAAAAATTTTAGGTACGTAACACGAAGTAAATACTTATGGCGTGATGTTTATTCTAAGTTTTTACAATTTACCTGCATTTTTATTTATCATTATTTTGATATATATTTCCAGAATTAAACTTGCCGTGAGGTAACTAATTCACTTTGTAATGTCTAGAGTGGTTATTTTTAAACGAAGACACACTTTTTCATTCAAAATTAATAAAATGAAATTTCTTACACAAATTCAAGCCCAAACAAACAACAAAACAAAACAAAACAAGCCAGCAGTGTTGGTATAGCCATTGATCCAAAAGTTACGGTTCGTTAGCAACAAAGTTACATTTTTATTCTTTAAGTCCCAATGGTATAACTAATGGTGCGTTCGTTTAGCTTATGATGGCATTGGTGGCGTTGTCATTGATGGCTCTTTTGTTAAAGAATAGAATGAATAGAATAGAATAGTTTTATATGCGGCTGAAAACTAAATACATAGATACATTTAACTAACAAACAGATAATAAATTATATTATGAAGTTTTCAGACACAAACCGACCTATACTCAGCATAATGCTGGTTGTTGCCAACCAGCGCTGGTCTTCCGTATAGACCGGCAAATGACGTCACACACGACTAACAACACAAGTACACGAATTACTCACATTATTAAAGTCTTGGAAACGGCATTAAACATATACATTTAGAATAAAAGAAAAGGGTTGCGGAAAAATTTACAACTAACAACATAATAAACAATTTGAAAAAGAAACGGAGCTCAACTATAATCTGATAATTAAATGCTAAGTACATACGAATATGGTTGTAAACCATTAACTTATATTGCACTGGTATCTTCTGGTTCTTCGCTTTTTTGATGTTCGTGAATATATCTCTTAAGTTTATTTCTAAAACTATGCATACTCTGCAGGTTCCTTATCGGCGGCGGAATATTGTTCCAGCATTTGGACGCAGCATAGCGAAAGCTACCCCTAAACGCGGCTGAGCTGTGTCGCTCTGTAATGAGTAGCGAGGAGCATGGGCGATGAGTAAGACCTCGCCTTCCACGATAACTTAGCATGCAGATAACTGGGTTCTTTATACTTAATAACACCAAAAAGTAGATACGCCAAGTGAAGCTTACGGCGAAGGTGCATTTTTAATATTGAGCGTTTATTCAAGAAGGGGGTCACATGTGACCCGAACGGAATTTCAAAACGAAAACGTGCGCATGCATGCATTCTGGAGGCGTTGCACGAGTTTTTTCGTTTTTGCAAGAAGCCTTGGGCCAAAGACAGTGTCCATGTAATTTAGCTTTGACAATATAAAAGATTCCGTAAGTTGCACGCGCAACCCTTCCTCCAAAAAACGGTTTCATTCTGTACAATACTTTAAGTCTGTAAAAGCAATCACGTACGCACTCCTCTACATGCTTCTCATATCGGAGATTGCAGTCCATGTGGAGCCCCAGGTTGCGAGCCTCGTACATTCACTCGACAGCCTCGCCTAAGAGCTCAACACTCGCGGATGGAATAAGATTCAATAACTGATGTTTACTTCCAAATATGAGATATTTTGTTTTGAGAGGGTTAAGTAAAAGACAATTATTCGTAGACCAAGTGGGTCACGATTTACATCACGAATCGTATCATCAATATCAAGTGGTCTGCATGAAATATACAACTGAATATAATCGGCATATATGTGAAATTTACAATATTTTATGTGCAATGCAATGTCAGCCGAATACAAAATGAACAGAATAGGTCCCAAAATCGAACCCTGCGGAACTCCTCTATTTACAAGCATATTGTCTGACACTCCTGTTGAACCATCATTTTTAACGATCTTTACATACTGGTAACGGTTGCTAAGGTAACTGTCGAACCACATCACTGCTTCCTGATCAGCTCCATAATATCGTAATTTAGATAAAAGAAGGTTAGTATTCAAGGAATCGAATGCCCTGGAATAATCTAACAGTACCAAAAGAGTACACATACCGTCGTCTTGAGCTTTAAGAATATTGTCAGTTACGTCGAGCGTAAAGCTCAAAAACTTTATTTTTGCCACTTTTGCTCACACCCTATTCGAACGCTCAACTGAGCATAAGACCAAAAATCGCATGATTATGCTGTCAAATACATTATAGCTTGTAAAAACACATCACAAAGAACCATGCTCCGGACGTGGGTCAAAAATTGCTCGTCTTTTTTAGCTTTCCGAACGCTAAACAAAAGAGACATGAACGACATTTTCACCCACAGATTCCCAATTCGAACGCCCTTGTGTGCGTTTTTAGCGTTATTTTCGCTAAAAACGATCACAAATAGCCTATTCGAACGCACTGTAAAATAGCCGAAATAGAACCCATCACTGGCACCAAAGACTACCATTGATTTTGTTTACTTGTATACAGACTTTGCGTTTCTTAGAGTTTCAACGTGTAAAAGTGGTGTATTATTTTAGCTGCTAAGTGGCAATTGTTTCACTCGTTAGTCATCTGAGAAAGTTTTAAGAGATAGTATTATGTGCACCACTTTACTAGACAGACTTATTTATGTGACTGTAATTTGACTCTCTACCACTTAAATAAATATTTCACTTGATGCAAATATAAGCACCGAAACCGATATAACTTGGGGAATGGCATATAAGCAAACTTGCGAGTACACTTAAAAGCATGTAAAAATCTACGTTAAAATATATAAGGAAATACACCTCAATGCATGGTCCGTGTGTGAAATATGTATTAAGTATGCATGGAAGTCTCATATTAAATAAATATATTCTACAGACAAACAATATTGTAATCATATTTTACACATTTTTTATTTATTACACAAGTGCCTGCGTTTATCAAAATTAATCTAATTTTATTTAGACGATACATGCTACTCCGTCATCACCTCGCAAATGTATTAAATTTAAAAACAATAATTCGATTCAAATGACCTCAATAAAACCCATACCTTAATATTTTTACAAATAAGCAAAATAAAAACAATAATAATAAAAATTTATGGTACTTATTGTAATTGACAAAAACCCAAGTCTACGACTAAAACGACCCTACAAGATTCCAATAAGTAAATTTTGGCAGTTTTTTATCGCCAAATCACTTGTTGATGAGTAAGGGTGTGGTCAGAGATGTTGGGCTAGATCTGGCAAGGGCAAAGGAAATAGGATCTCGAGGTCAGTTACTGAAACACTCCTTAGGCGCCTAGTATCCGATTTTTTCGCGATGGTGGTGCCCAAGCGAGTAGTTGCTTAGTGACATTATGTTGTACCAATCTACAAAAAGTTTCGAACAGGAATATTCGACGTGAAGTCGACCCTCACTGCCACATGCGGGGCGTCGTTGTGTGTGTTAAAACATGTGTACAACCCGGTCAGAATATCTGTGCACCTCGCTGGAATGCGGCGCCTCTCCCGCTTCCCCTGTCACCTCTCCGCGCACTCCCCGGTGCGACAGTACGGTTAGCATCTTCGTTGCCGATACACGTCCCGATAATTTTGATATTTTCGCTTTGTTGTTGTTTTGTTTTTTAATATTTATTGTTAAGTTTAGACTGTTTACTGTTAAGTTTGGACTGGTTTGGTTGTTATTAAAATTGTTGTAGCTGTTAAACTGAAGTCATGGGAAAAACAATACACAGCGAATCAAGAAATTTAATCTTGAAAGTGCTCAAGTTTTTTGAATCGGAGAAAGCAAATAAACAGTACACCATACCTGTAGACCAAGTGGTGAAACGAACCTGTGCTGCAACTGGGATATCAAAGAGGACTCTAATGAAAATTAAAAGTAGAGAGACTACAGCGAGAATACTGGGAAAAGGATCATCTAGCGGATGACAACATCACACAACTTTTAATATCACTAGGGGAAGATAGTTCGGAGAGTTCAAAAAGTGAAAGTGAGGAAGATACAATGTCAGTAATTTATAGTGACTGAGTTTAATAATAAATGTTTTTGTTATCAAAATTATTGTTTTTAATAACAAACCCTTCATCAATAATAAATTGATTTGAAAAGGTTAGTAAATTTTTTTTACCTCCACATTTCTCTAAAAAACTTTTTTTCACACCGTACCCAGACCGCCGATATGACGTCACGAGGTCAGGTGCACAGATATTTTGACCGGGTTGTAATGTATGTGTGTTATTTTTTATCAAAAGTTATAGTCAAAAGTTACGCAAAATGTAAGAAATGTTGAATTCTGGTATAGTTTCAAAAAATGTCTCTCCTGTCACGTGGGGCGCGTTCGGAACCTCGGCCTGTGATTGTCTATTTGTTTTTGGGACTGCGTTTATTATTTCTTTACATGTGGACTCGTACGTTTCTATATTTGCCATAATGTTGCAATAAGTATTTGTAGTAGATAGAATCAAGTCACATGTCATTAAGTCACTGTCCTAACTAAGTCACGTTATACTAATTAAGTGGATCCATTACAAAAACTTTCCAAGGGGATGACAAGGAAAACACATAAACACCTGTCTATTGTACGCGCATTAGGTACTGACACTACGAGAAATATTTTAATGAAACTTGACACACTTTACTGAGAGGATATTTTTATCCCATAAAACGAAAGGTTTCATTTGGAATAGGGGATGAATTTTAAAAATTTAACTATTCACTGTTTTAAACTATCACGGTTGTTCTCTAAAGTTATATGATTATTAACGGGATATTTACCGTGGTAAGGTTGTGGAATGAGCTCCCGATATTTTGGCGCAGTTACATGCACCATGTTCACGGGAAGACTGAAGAATTAACTAAGTACTTAACTGCGCCGAAATATCGGGAGCTCATTCCACAACCTTACCACGGTAAATATCCCGTTAATAATCATATAACTTTATTTAACTATTCATCAGTTATTTATGCAATTTTCTCTGTTCAGTAGCTTAGCCATGTTTCATTTTAGGGTTCCGTACCCAAATGGTAAAACGGGATCATGAACCGTGAAGGGCAGATGTTGATTTTTTACAGACGATGAATTTCTGTTGCCGCTATAACAAAAAACCGGCCAAGTGCGAGTCGGACGATAATTATAGAAAATGGTAGGGGACCCTTCGTGCGCGAGTCCAACTCGCACGTGGCCGATTTTTATATGATATTAGAATGCTACAAAAGATCGTGTTGAGCACTAGGATTAACTAGGATATGCTTATTTCGATGTACCTTTTTTTTCAAAATTCCAGTGGCTCAAGCTACGAGTGTACGCACCTAACGTGCGTTAGCGGTCCATGGTTCGAGTCTCAGGTAATTAATTATATTTTTAGGCTGTTAAGATTTAGTTTGTTGTTGTTTTCTAATATGAGTCAGTAAAACTTTTTAGACCCATAAGTCATATTACTGGAATTTAAGCGCAATACGATAGACGATAGGCGCGCGATTCGAGTCACCTAGGCAAAGTAGGTAGGTTTTAATGGTAGTAGGTAGGTACCTACCTACTTAACGAGAAAATAATTTAGTACCTACTTAATTAAGAATGTAACACGTGTTTTTTTATTTTTGCAACATGATGGGTACTACGGCTAAAGGGTGTGCAGTAAAGTTCAGAAATGTATGCTTATGGAAATTTCTAGTGCGATTCACTCAAAACATATACGTAGGGAAAATATACTTCCACGAAAATAATGAAATACATGCTATTTTTAAATACAACATAACAAATCGTCATGCGTGTATATCCTCGAAGGGCCCTTGCCCCTTGGACTTGCTTGCCTAACACTTCAGATTGAAATTGAGAATTTTGTCGTTAGAAAAACTTGGAAATACCCAATAAATGTTAGCCCCGGGTATAGAACCCAGGTTCTCGATATTCCTAAGCGGCGCTTCCACCATTAGAGCAAGACCAAGCGAGCAAAGGCATTGGCGGGTCAGCAAGTGCTCAATAAAGTTGAGTATAATAATAAGTAAGAGTAACTAGTTCTAGGTTCATTTGTTTCATAGAAATAGGTAGGTACTTAAATCAATGACGAAGGCTAGGCTATAACATACATATTGTAACAAGGAGCTAAAGAGATAGCTAAGCTAATAGACAAAGTACATTGATGTCGCCTTTTTTATCGACTACGAAGGGGCCACCGCAGCACGCTACGAGTATTATTGCAGATAATATTACCGTGACCGCGGGATTGAATCCACTAATAACCCCCCAGTGAGCATTCCTCGGTCAAGCTGAGTGCTAGCATTTTTTCTCTACGATTCTAGCGAGGCCCCATCTCATCGAGACGCAACGCTAGGCCCAGGGTCGTAGCACAAACAATTTGCTAAAAAATATTCGTAGATATAAGCGTCAACACGTCACGCTTCGGCGTACAAACTATGAGATATCTGTGTCACAGTTTCCCTAGATAAATGACAGTTTGTACTGTTTCACGTGAACGACACGTTACGTTACACTTACGCAGTTATTTGTGCTGGGCCCACAGAACGGTCTATCTACGACGACAACTTTTATAAAATAGACTTTACTCACTTTAGCCGACGTAACCGTTTAGGGCACCATGACATGTCCGATGCGATGCCCATCCTCAACGCTTCGGTCGCTGGGATTTTGCAGCGTAAACTCCCTGAGGGTGGGCATCGGACATGCCCGAAACCTAAGGCCCTGAACGACAACGTCAGTAAATTAAATACGTAAATAAAGTTGATATTAAATAAATGTGTCAAAATCACGAGAATTTTCAAACAATAGATGTTATAGCTACTCGTGTCAAAAAGTCGGAAACGTCGGGAAAGCCGTGCGCCTGAACCAACTTAAAAATGAAGTTTTGCGTGGAACTACCCTCTACAGTACCCATGAATTGATTTTAAGGTCCAGTAAGACGCTCAGTTGTAGATCTCGTCTTATCTGGAGATTTGACTGTAAATGCCGTACACAATTGACTCGCATCTATAATTGAGCTTGAATTCATTATTATTTATTATTATTATCATTACTGAGCGTATTTTGAAAATACGGCCCTTATCGTCCTGCCTGCCCAGAATTTAACTCAAGTCAAGTTAAAATCATTTATTCAATTTAGGCATCAAAGACGCACCTCTGAACGTCATTTATTCATTGTAATGTACTTTAAAAACTCTACCGCCGCGTTCCAAAATATATAGAGCCTACCGAGAAACGGCAAGAAACTCGGGGCCATCCAACGCAAACAATTTCCTATGAACGACTTCTTAGTCTTCTCAAGTCACTAGGTACAGCTATCTTATTTGTATTCATAGTGTTATAAGGGTGGTGATTATATTTATGTAAATTTTATTTTCTATTTAACGTATATTTATGTAAATTTTCACTCGATACAGTAGCATTGATACCATAACATAGATTGTGTTGTTACTGTTTCGTCGCAGCACAATATCTTGCACTGTGGCCGTACACAAGACGCTAGATAATTTGGAAAGCATATGTATATACAGGTATTAGATACACAAGTAATACCTGTTCTTCGATTTGGCCTTCTAATCGCGTAATAGCCCTAGGCGCGCCGTCAGCACCCGTCGCTGGCCATTCGCACAGCCTCTGCTCCATGGCGCGGACCTGGAATCAATAACAAACCTTTTGGTTATACATATTTTTTTATTGAAATAGGAGTAGTGTACCAAATAGTACCAATAACTGTGATTCAGTTTTGAAAAAAAGGAGTGATGCTCATTCCATCAACACGCGGAATAAGCACAAGCTATCCTCCACAGAATAAGTCATTCATTTATGGAAGAATGTATACGGTTCTATAATAAACTTCCCAAAGTTATCCGACATTTGCCGATTAATAAGTTTTAAATTATTATTAAAACTAAACTCTGTCAAAAAGGTTATCACAAAATTTCGGATTAATTGGAGGATAAATCAGCTTGGGACTGATCACTCCAGGATCTACCAACTCGTGTATTACCATGTCAAAGTGTAGCGTGTTTTGCCCTCCAGATTTATGGACTCTTTTGTAAGGCAACACACTGAAGCTAAAAATAAATGAACATTTATTATATACATTGATAAACTGGCGATAAAAAAAATAATTAAAAAGACAAGCCCGCTGAGTTTCTTGCCGGATCTTGTCAGTCGTGGTCGCGTTCCGATACGGTTGTCGATTTAAAAAAATAATAAATATAATATGACAATTTGTAAGTCTATATAGTAGGCCTATACAGAATAAACGATTTCATTTCATTGTTCAAGAATGATTTATGTATTTATTAATCAATGATAACATGTATTGGAAAATTAGATATATACATAAACGTCGAAATCGAAATATAAGCTGTTGCGCTGTAAAGAGTTGAATGTGCCAACGTTAGGTGTAGTATATTTAAAAAAGTCAAGAAAATGTTACAAATTGGCACGGACACTAGAGTCTGTGGATAAAATTTGAAAGCAATTAAAACCAGGGACCGTACAACCCCGGTTTTGGGTTAAGCCTATCGAAGGGGTTTTTCATTTAACAAAAACCATTTCTATGAGGTTACCTATTAGAAAGGTTACCCTGCTTTAAACCCAGCCATAGGGTCACCCTTTGCTTATGGTTTTCAATTGAAGAGGTATTTGTAACTGTATATAACCCTACGGTAGGGTTACCCTTTGCCTCATAGGGTAACCCTTTGATTAGGGTATTCGGATGAAGAGGTATTTGTAACTTTTAAAAACCCTGTGGTTGGTGGTGGGTAACCCTGGGTTACCCTATCCTTTGGGTTGTTGATCGTGAAGGTAGCGTTGTCTAAATTGAATAAGAGAATCGCCGAGCGATCACTATTTTGGCGTTGTAGGTATTCAGAAAATATATTGCTATCTCAGCATTGCCTGCAACTGTGTGCGAGATCGAAATTCGTTACACAGAAAACCGACGCCACGCGCCGGCGAGAGTTTATTTGTCTTGCGAATAGATTGTGATTTGGGACTTTTGTATTTTGGATGATGAAATCAAATTATGGTTTTATGTTTCAAAACGAGTATGATTAGTCGCTATGTAAGTGTAGTTCTTTTTATACCTACGGAAAAACATTTGTGTTTGCAATACTTACTTAATAAAATTATTCATAAGATATTTTACAAATGGCTATAATGATTTTTATATCTTAATTTTTTTTTTTGATTTTTAGATTTTATATAACTAGCTGACCCGCCAGCGGCTTCACTCGCTTTGGTCTTGGTATAGTGGTGAATACTTCATAGTCTGTAGAGCATAGAAAAATACGTGCGGCGTGTACAGCTGCCTCATAGCCAGCTTTAACACCAAAACCGAGCTGACGAGGGTGACATTTTTTTGAGAGACGGTCCTGGATAACTCGGCGGCAAATTTTAGACGTAAGGCGTCTCAGAGTACTACCAACTGCAATAGGACGGATGCCCCCATCTTTTCTTTCTAGCGCTACTAGGTTTGCACCTTACTCCCGAATATAAATATACATAATACATACATACATATATATATATATAAATACTTAATTTTTTATCTTTCCTCATTTTACATAATTTATTCTCGCGTCAGTTAATTTTTTGCGATTACTCTTAAGATATTCGTTTAAATTATATGGTGTAAAAGAGTGAAATAATGTGCATGCAATGCTTAAAGCCTCCAACTTATATAAAATGATAAGGATTAATATCGTATTTGTGTAAATAGCTTTCCAATTGCCGCTTTTTAATTGCCTATTTTTTTAAAGTATTAAAATGGATATAGTATGTTAGAGATAGACATACGCGTCATACGCTATCGAGGACTTTTTTCCTCTAAGTGGTAGTGTGCGCTGTGTACGTATATTGTGTTAAAGTCTGAAGGCATTGTTACTAATGAAATCTTACCCGAATAGTAACCCGTCCTGTTGGGCACCACCGCAATGCCAGTTATTTTGATTCGGAGTAGTAATGTGCACTGAGCACGTATATTGTATTCAGGCTCGAAGTAATTGTAACTAATTAAATCCAATCCGAATAGTAACCCGTCTTGTTGGGTACCACCGCAATGACAGTTATTTTGATTCGAAGTAGTAGTGTGCGCTGTACACGTTTATTGTGTTAAAGCTTGAATGCATTGTTACTAATGAAATCATTCCCGAATGGTAACCCGTCTTGTTGGGTACCACCGCAATGACAGTTATTTTGATTCGGAGTAGTAATGTGCACTGAGCACGTATATTGCATTATGGCTCGAAGTCATTGTAACTAATTAAATCTAATCCGAATAGTAACCCGTCTTGTTCGGTACCACCGCAATGCCCGTTATTTTGATTCAAAGTAGTAGTGTGCGCTGTGCACGTATATTGTGTTAAAACTTGAAGGCATTGTTACTAATGAAATCATACCCGAATAGTAACCCGTCTTGTTGGGTACCACCGCAATGCCAGTTATTTTGATTCGGAGTAGTAATGTGCACTGAGCACGTATATTGTAAAAAGGCTCGAAGTCATTGTAACTAATTAAATCTAATCCGAATAGTAACCCGTCTTGTTCGGTACCACCGCAATGCCCGTTATTTTGATTCAAAGTAGTAGTGTGCGCTGTGCACGTATATTGTGTTAAAACTTGAAGGCATTGTTACTAGTGAAATCATACCCGAATAGTAACCCGTCTTGTTGGGTACCACCGCAATGCCAGTTATTTTGATTCGGAGTAGTAATGTGCACTGAGCACGTATATTGTATTCAGGCTCGAAGTAATTGTAACTAATTAAATCCAATCCGAACAGTAACCCGTCTTGTTAGGTACCACCGCAATGCCAGTTATTTTGATTCGGAGTAGTAATGTACACTGAGCACGTATATTGTATTCAGGCTCGAAGTAATTGTAACTAATTAAATCCAATCCGAATAGTAACCCGTCTTGTTAGGTACCACCGCAATGCCAGTTACTTTGAATCGAAGTAGTAGTGTGCAGTGTGCATATATATTATGTTAAAGCTTGAAGGAATTGTTATGAAATCATACCCGAATAGTATACCGTCTTGTTGGGTACCACCGCAATGCCAGTTATTTTGATTCGGAGTAGTAATGTGCAGTGAGCACGTATATTGTATTCAGGCTCGAAGTAATTGTAACTAATTAAATCCAATCCGAATAGTAACCCGTCTTGTTGGGTACCACCGCAATGCCAGTTATTTTGATTCAAAGTAGTAGTGTGCGCTGTGCACGTATATTGTGTTAAAACTTGAAGGCATTGTTACTAGTGAAATCATACCCGAATAGTAACCCGTCTTGTTGGGTACCACCGCAATGCCAGTTATTTTGATTCGGAGTAGTAATGTGCACTGAGCACGTATATTGTATTCAGGCTCGAAGTAATTGTAACTAATTAAATCCAATCCGAACAGTAACCCGTCTTGTTAGGTACCACCGCAATGCCAGTTATTTTGATTCGGAGTAGTAATGTACACAGTGTACTTATAATTGTGTCTAGACATGCATGTATGTATTGGAACTAAATTAATTATTTCCAATTCAAGAACTCGTCTTCGTGGGTACCACCATCGCAGTACAAGATATGCTGCCTTGAGTAGTAGTAGGGTGCACTGTTCACATTGTGATTACGCTCATTCAAATTATTGCTGAATGAGTAACTCGTCTTGGTGTATACCACCGCCATGCCAAATACTCTGCCTCGGGGTAGTGCACGTATGTTTGTATGTAAGTTTAAAGATACACAAAATTCCGTATCAATCGTAGAAGCGTCGCAATAGTGCGGTAATTTCTCAATGGGTAAGAGACTTGGAGCCCAGGACATGATGCAGGAGCCGAAAACAAGTAGCAGGAACTATTGTACATGTAGGTAGCAGGTAGGTCCATGAGTAAAATCTCACTTTTTTCTAGTCTATGCTCTGGTAGATAACAAACACTTGATTAATAATTATCATGTGTTAAATAATGTTGATATTAAAAATAAAACGAGTCCAGCGTGATATTTTATTTTAACTTTTTGACCTACGTCTACTTGTAATATAAAAACCAAAGTGGACACAAAAAGATCAAAATATGAATGCGGTGCTGTTTTGCTCGTGTGGTGGGGCCACTGCCGCTGGGCGCGCTAGGGAGTAGCTCGCTACGTAAAATACCTAAACTCGCGCAGCGCTGCGCAGAATGAAGGCTCTTAAGCATTAAAAAACAAAACAGTTAAGATCATTTACATAATAAAGTGACAGCAACCAGTAGTAAATAGTTATAAATAATCATAAAACTAAAACATAAAATATCTTTTTCCGTGATATGTAAGTAAACTGTGAACATAACAAAGAATTGCAACATCACTTTCATGTTCCAAATACCACCGGCTTGCTTGTTCGCACAGCATAAGTAATAGGTATTAACCTTTTGACTACAACAACAATACCAAATACGATAGGTTACCCTTTCATTGAGTAACACTTACGGGTCGGGTTTTTAACTATTAACCTTTTAAAAATACCCTAGAAATGGGTATCCAAATTAGGGTAACCCTTGTGGTACCGTGTTAACGCATTTCAAAGGGTAACCCATAGGCATGGCTTACTGCTGAAAGTAAAAACCCACAGCGATAGGGTTTTTACTAACTCTATTAACCAACGGCGACAACAACCCTACCAAAGGGTAACCCAATTGAAGAGGTTTTAATAGGGTTATTCAATAAAATAAGTTACCGTTTTAAAGGGTAACACTTAAAGCTTAGGTTTTTTACTAACCCTGTTAAAATACCCTGGGTTAAACCCTAAAAATGGGTAACCAAATCAGTCCCTGATTAAAACATATAACCTTTAGATTAGAAGTCTGCAATTACTGAAATATCGCCATCCTATACTTAACCCGTCCGCATCAGCGCAAAAAATAACAATAGATTTATGAATGAAACTTAACTCGAATGAGTCTTGCTGATTCGGACAGATTAATGTCCTGAGACTTTTTTATTTCTACCCAAGTCTGTATGTGTATACAGGCATTCAATTTCTTTACTTCCATCTGGGTTTTAGAGAGGTAATAATGTTGGGTTTGGTTTTTACTCTATGGCCACTAGCCCACTACGGACAAAACGTGTAGGCAACAGGTAGTTTTGCATAAAACGGATCTAGGAGGGAGATCACCCTTCCATGGCATAAACGCAGTACTGGCCTCGTAAATCCCGTGTGCAATACCATATACTAGCGACTCGTTCTTGCTTCGCACGGGTGTTATTTAAAAAAAAGGGTGAACATGTAAAGTAAAATCCGTTGCGTGGTTGCAGACGCGGGAAGCGACTTTATTTTATACTGTGTATGAATAGCTCCGAGGTGCCATAAGTCCATAACTCACCCGTGACAAGGACCTTGTGCAGATTGGCAAGATAGGCTCCAGCAAGAGAGGAGTGGCCGGATAGACCAGTATGGCTACTGGCCTCTCTTGCTGGAGTTTTCAGACCCCAGTCAAAAAGCAGGACCAATGTCCGATTGTCATATTCTTATTTATTGTATGTTGATGTGCTCTCCAAAGGTTCCTAAAATTCCAAAAGCCGTCTCGGTTTTTAGCATTTTTTCAAATGTTTTGTTTCGCTGTTTGTCTGTTTGTCTGTTCGTCTGTCTGTTTGTACGGGCTAATCTCCTAAAAGACTGAACCGATTTACATGTTTTTTTATGGTGGTAGCGTATATCCCTGGTCAACATATAGGATACTTTTGACCCCGGTAAATTAAAGAGTTCCCGTGGGATAGCAAAACACTGTAATTAACCGTAACCCGCGAGGCCACGCGAGCGAAGCCGCTGGCGGGTCAGCTGGTAGGTACAGAATAACAAAGCCAAATCCCGCTAACAGTAGGCTGACCTATTAATTATATTTTTCTTACAATATTAAAAAAGAAAATAATATGAATCCACCTGCTGTTAAAACTGAAAAGAGGTTATTTTCTACCGACTTCCAAAAAAAGTGGAGGTACTCATTTCGACTGTATTTTTTATGTTTGTTACCTCATAACTTTCGACTGGGTGAACCGATTCTCAAAAATCTTATTTGTTTGAAAGCTGGTGCTTCCCGTGAGTTATTGAAGTGTATCTCAAAAACTACTGAACCGAATTTGATAAAATTTAAATGGGACCACCCATTTAAATTTAAATGGGACCACCCATTTAAATTTCATCAAATTCGGTTCAGTAGTTTTTGAGATACCCTTCAATAACTGAATAGAATGGAAGTCGGTATTAAATTTTTCAAATTGTACTTGTATATATCAATGTTCAAATGCAGTAAGAACACAAACTTGCGTAGTAATTGCATATGCGTCTTACACAACATTTGACTCGATTTCTAAAACTTCAAAATACCAACGTCGTTTTAATTAATGTAAGCTAAGTATATGCTGTATGCAATATTCGTGATTGTAAATCAAGGCAAAACATTTGCCCGCGGAAAGGTGTAAATCAACTTAGTTTAACAAATATGTACTTAGCAAGCAACCTACCGCTAGTAGAAGCGTGGATATCGCATGAAATACTTAATGTGGCGTGCCAAGAGCCGGTTACTTTATACAATGTTGAAATGAAATTACTAATAGTATATTTGTTCATATACAGGTACATACATATTGGAATGTTAGCTTTATTATATTAAAACAAGGCTTCACAAACTCCAGGGTCCGTGCCTATTTTAGTCATTTGCAAATTTATTACATTTAATATAATTAAAAAAGAGACAATACATAATTAATTAGGGGACATATGATTTTTATATTAAATTAATTAAGGGCGTACCATATATATCTATTGAGTTTGCATAAGCATTCAGAGCAGACCGGCCTCCGCAGACAGCACCCGCTCGCGAGTTGACGCATGTGGCAGCCATCGCCTTCCCAAACCATATTTGAGGGAAGATGGCGACCCGACACACGACGCCGCCGCCTCCGACACTTTTTCGTGAGCGTGTCTGCTCTGTATGCTCATACTTACTTTTTGTCAAATACAGCTTAACTTAAATAACTACTAATGTTGACTTGTTCAGTTAGGTACCCGTATTGCACTGAAGCAGAATTACCACTCCGTTTCGATCTCTGATGGCCACTTTGAGGTTGTATTCTAATATGACCACAACCACAACCACAACCATCGCTTTTCTTACGAACCGCCCAATGACATCGTCATCATTATCGGCCTAGTAAGTGAAGGTCATGGCGTGCCGGGAAACTGCAATGACTGCGTGCGCAACGCTCTCGTGCAGCTTAATTTTACTGATTGTGTTTATGACTAGGACTGACTCTTACGTAGTCCCTGCGCCTCCTATATGGTAAGGGTGCGTGATCCCTCTGCCTTTCTGTAGCCCTGGCTGGTCAGGGTTTCTTTTTCTTCCTGGCTGTGAACCAGGAACAGGGTGTTTGGAAGTGATTTAGGGATTTTCGCACCTGTGTCTCGAAACGCAGGGACCTTATACGATACGGGGAACTGAGGAGTATATACGGGAGTATATTCCTTCAGTGCATACGCGACATCCATTGGGTTCCGGTGCGTACATTACAACTCCTGGCTGATGTTACCAGGTTCAGGCGATTATACCTTAGCTCGAATGTGGAATGTTAGCTTACTAACTAAGAATAATGCATTTATTTGTGTTACTTGTAAGTAGGGTATGTCTTAACTCGAGCAAATGTTGCAGACTGATATCGCGGGAGAGCGAGGCCATATTGATGCCAACGATGCTTTGATGATGCTACAAAAACACTTCTGACTCTTCAAGCTGTATCTATGCTATGCCAATAGCTCAATATAAAAAACCGAGAAATAAACTATGACCCTAGCTAGATACTACGAGTAGTTATACCTTTATAGAATGTCAAGCAATACAAATCAATACGTTGTTTCGGGACCTGGGGATGGTTAGCAGGTGGGAGACTGCCTATGCGTATCGAACTACCTATGATGTGGGATCTACTTTATAAGGCCAAAAACTATGTTCCAATTGAACACTTTTTATTATTCAAATATAAGGACAATGTTACGCGACAAAGGCAGGGCGACGACGGTGTGGGCAAGGTGCGGGCGGCGGTGCGCAGACGCAAACCGCGGCGTAAGCAATCCTTGCCCCGGTACAACACGTTGCAACCGGTATTAGCATTATTCAATGTTATATTATCAAAATAATAAACTACTGCGTACTGATTGTTATTACCATACCTCAAAAACAACATGTAAAATATGAACATACTTATTTATATTATTCCTAGTTTGATTAATTATAATTAACAATAATAAATTGGAATGCGGCATCCACTTTTCCAACAGATTGCTGGATTCCCTGTTCAAACGAATTTTTGCTCGTTACAGTCACTTTTACGTAGGTTCTCTTTGGATACTTTGCACGCGCTTTTACTAACATTTTGACACTTCCTTCAACATTTTTTTACTTAGTAGCTGCTTGGTCCTGTAGGGTACGTGCCGTAATACAATGTTTCATACATTTTCAACACAAATAATTTGATTTAATTTGATAAGTTCTAACAGTTTTGACAAAACGAGTTCCGAAAATGGTAAAATAAGTTACTATGACATTTTTTTATTTTCAGAATTGGACGACTCCTTTTACTTTTCTTATAAGGTTGATTAAAGATTCTTAAAGGTTCCATTTCTTTTTTCTACTTTTATTTTTCTCAGTTTATATTTCCTGTTATAATTTTTTTCTTAAGTGTAATTAAAATAAATTTATAAGTTAATCCTTCCTATACCGTGATAATTAAAAAGAGATTTATGAATAAAACTGACGTATATTTACATCTCTGGGGCGCAAACGGTAAAATCTAATAAGGAGTCGTCCAGCAGCTTGTCCTTCCTTCAACATTTGCATCGATCATCGAACAGGTAAAATAAACTCGTTGAAGTCGTAATATACCTACTAGTCTGTGGTTAAAGCAAAACAACTCGGTTGGCCATGCTAATCCGTCTCGACAAACTCGCGAGAGCTTCTTATTACGCGAGATTAGTACCGACTCATAGCTATAAAGGAAACGTAATTTCTTTGGAATAAAAACGAGAAATGCAGCAAGTACTAAATAATGAAAATCAGTGACGAGACGAGCAAGACGCTCGCCTAATGTTAAGCGCCCATAAAAGTTCAGTGCCATTCAGAATTGTTAACTACAAAAATTCAAACTCCTGTTCATCATACTAAGACATAAAAGTGTCGAGTCTCTTGCCCTGTAATTTAACTGGAAACATTGCCTTTCAACCCGGAGCACAGCTGCAATTTTAGCACACTACTGCTCGGTGGTTCAATTACTGGCAAAGATCTACTTCCTCATAATATATCCTCTCTCTATACAAAAGTCCAATCATTACAAAAATGTTTAAGTACTGAAGAAAGAGAAGAAAAAGCATACATTCAAAGTCTTACTCCAGACTTACAGCTGGTAATTTCATTAGAATATCTTATAGGCAATTTAATTTTTTTTGTGACCACGATCAATGCAACTTGATCGAAACGTCGAGTTAAATAAATACTATTACTAACGCGATTAAGCCCCGTTCATCATCATCATCTCAGCCGTAGGACGTCTACTGCTGAACATAAGCCTCCCCCATAATTTTCCAAAAGGACCGGTTGGAAGCGGCCTGCATCCAACATCGTCCTGCGACCTTTATCAGGTCATCTGTCCACCGTGTCGGTGGACGACCTACGCTGCGCTTGCCTGTCCGTGGTCTCCATTCCAGAACCTTTCGGCCCCATCGGCCATCTGTTCTGCGTGCTATGTGCCTTGCCCACTGCCACTTTTACTGGCTAATCTTCTGTACTATGTCGGTGACTTTCGTTCTTCTACGGATCTCCTCATTTCTGTTTCACGTAGAGAAACCCCGAGCATAGCCCTCTCCATAGCTCGATGTGCGACTTTGAGCTTATCTATGAAGCCTATAGTAAGAGACCACGTTTCAGTGCCATAAGTCACATATAACACACATTTGTCGAAGACTCTTGTCTTGAGGCACTGAGGTATTTTTAAGCCCCGTTAATATAATATAAATAAAGTAAGTAAGTGTCAATAAGTAGAACAACTTCCAACACACGCAGGTTTAGCGCGAGACGCGTGTAGGGATGTCAACATCGCATCTACGAACAAAACTTCGATCGAGGGGCCGCGCGCTCCAAGTAGGCAGGAGGTACTTTTGTATAGGTAACAATACAATTACTCGTATTATTCTCTACGGACTGAACTGGAAGCCGCTAAGCATAAGTCATGTTGCAACATAACTAACCACACAAGCAGCACAGTACAGCACAAGCCACGAGATTTAAATCCGAGGGAGCGTGGTGTAATACGGATCATAACATTGCGGTCGACCACACATATCGCAGACGGCCTCATTGTGTCCCAGACATTATTTAGGTGATGTCTACCTTTATCTGTAGCACATTGCTCATATTGTTTGTGTTATAGATATACCTACCTACTTGTTGGCAGGTATGCAATTTACAGAAATAAAAGTTTATTTTTTAAACTATCACGAACTTTTACAAGAGTTAACATAAGAAACGAGAAGGAGGGTAGATCGTTTCGTGTTCTTAGTGTCGCTCACCCGCGTCGACTTTATTTTACTCGTGATCATGGCGCTTGCAACAGTGCTGAAATATCGGTAACTCGATCAAAACGTAGCAAGCGAAGCAAGTGAAGCATTCGTAGCGGAGCTTGACTTGGCGATCTTAACCGATCAACAAGTTAAGCAACGCGCTGATGTCGGGATGGGTGACCGCTAGTGGCATAACGTTTCCATGCTTCGGAATGCACGTTAAGTCGTCGGTCCCGGTTGTTTGTTTTAGGAGAAGTCGTTAGACTATGTCGAAGGCCTTCGGGCAGCCTGAAAACTTCGACGTGGGTTGGCCACTAGCCGCACTGGGTCCGCGTGGTGTGTTATGGCCTAACTCCTCTCTCTGACAGGATGGCTCGAGTCCCAGTAGTGGGAACAGAATGGGCAGATTATGATTATGCTTATTATGATCAAAACGTAAATATCCTTTCTATTATTAATTGTACTGGAAGTCAGAAAAAGCTCTATATATACTCGTAGTTTGTATGGACTTTCAAATACTTTCAAAGACAATTACAAACGATTTCATTTAAAAAAAAAAGAACTGATGTTCCTGCGTATGACACAGCACAGTTGTTCAGATTTGTTTCAATTTAGTGCCGAAACGGGAAAGTCGTTCGCTTGACCGTAAGCACCACGCCTACTCATGACCGTTGCAGTGCCACCCAGACTTTTTTACTTGGCACTGCGCTCGTCATCTCAATACAACCCACTCAAGTCAAGATTCAAAACTAGGCGTCCTTCTAACTTACGGATTTATTTTATTTTCAATACGTAGAGTATGATGTAGAGTCCGATAAAATAACATGCGTAAGTAAGTGTGTATCATTATCATCCAGCAAATTAATCGTAGCCTGCTCGCTGGACGTGTTACCATTAATTGAAACGCCAGTAATCCTAGCAAGAAGGGATTGCAGACTCCACTCTTGTTGATTCATATACTTAAGCAGATAAATAATTAAGTTTCGCAATGTTCCGGAAGAATGTATGATTAAATTTCGTTTAATGTATCTAAGTTTTAACGAATATGGGGTTTATAAACCTGTTCCACTGATATTATATAACATACATTGTAACTCAAGAAAAGTTCCTCATTGGTTGGTCACATTAAAATGAAAGAAAGAAGAAAAATGGGCCTAAATTTGAAAACAATCTAACAAAATTTATTGATAAAGAATTGATATTAAAATGACGCGAGTTTTTTATGATATTTTTAATAAATCCGGCACTCTACAGTTGTGCTGGTACACCCTATCAAGATCATATATTATATCTATATAGGACCTTTAAGAAATACATAAAAATATGTTAACAGAATTAAAATATGACGATAATAAATATTAAGTAAATAATGAGTAATGAGTATTAAAATGTTATTGCTATTATTGCTTATGATGAAAATAAACAATAACAAATGTTCCGTACATCGCATGACTTTTTTGCCTGTAGTCATTATACATAAAGGAGGCCCTATTAATAATTACAATAAACTTTTCCAAACGCCTTTAAATGTAATTTATTGATTCAGGCATTACTTTGCGGAAATCGCCATAAGAATTGTTTTTAGCGGAAGTGTCACTAAATAATTTTTCTAATGTCGTTTTTTTTCTTTAAATGTATCTACTTTAACAGCCTGTTAAAGTTTATACCTAATATTTAGCATTTTTCCCTAGGTGCTTCAAACGGTGAACAAATACTTAGGTATGTTTTCTTACAATTCCAGAAGAATCTACAACTGTCAGACTTATGTACACACATTGGATGTGTCGAATTATTTTAGCGATCAAACAGCTGGCGACTTTGCATCGGTGCTCACGGCTTTGATGTAGGGTACATCAATAAGATACATGAACCTACATTAGTACTTGATAATGAACTTTACCCTCAACGGGTATTCTGCATATTGGCGTCCGATGAGACCAGCGCAGCGGTCCACACTCCACACATGACTAAACTTGAGCATGGAACAAGTTGAGCAGTGGTTCATAATGAATAATTCAGTAATTACATAATATTTTATTCAGCGTTTTATATATTTCCAAAACAAATCTAAATCAAACGGAGTTGGTAAATGTACATTTAATTTTATCCTAATTATCCTGGACTATAAGCGTGAAACGTATATTATTGCTGTACTTACCTACATAGGTAAATTAGAGAGTAGGTGTGATAATACAGCATTGTAGAACACTACATTGGCTTCATGACATCCATACTGTTTTAAAACAAACAATCGATAAGAGGAGGATGTTGAATAGAACAAGTATATTACGGACATTAATAACACAACAGGAAAAATGATTACCTACTTTAGTTTAACTTTTTTTCCTTTAAATGTATCTACTTAACGGCCTGTTAAAGTTTATACCTAATATTTTACATTTTCCCTATCTAAATACGATGAAACTATTCATAACTGTTGTGCGTGTGTGTCTTCCTGTGTAGGACAGTTATTATACTCTTTGCGAATGTGTGTGATGTTTTAAACGGTTCAGTATAAAGTTGTAATTTGACTAAATGTAACGATGCGATAGGCATTTTGTAAACGAGTAAAAGATAATTAATTTAATAAAGGCGTAGGTAAGAGTTCGCCAACCAGTTCTATACGCAAATGTTGAAGGATGATTCCTTAATATATCACTTAAGCCGTTTCCGCGTGAAGCAGGAACGTCAACATACACACTCATTCACACTCGGACTCAGTCCCAAACTCTCACATTTACAGTATAAGTGTTGTTGATATATAATTTCAATCCCAATTACGAGAACCAAGAACGGGTAGTTTCCGATGAAGCTAATAAAACTTATTCCGCGCAAACGAGGCGCTAGCACTATCTATATTAGAATAATAAAATAATAATGATGGGATAGCCTATCCATTGTGTCATGTTGCAAACTAACCGTAGACTCCCGTAACCCGTAGACTCTTCAATAGCTATATTTGGCTAATAATACTAACGGCTAATATGTATTTCTCAGAAATCATAGGTACTAATTTTCCAGTAATTGCGACATGTGTGGTTAAAACCGTAGTGTTTAGGAGATGGAGATGAGAACACGTACCTTATTATAACAATAACTGTACGGGCAAACGAACAAAAAACGGACCATAATATATGTCTACGTAATATATCACACAAAATTTTTACTTACCCTCGACCATTATATAAACAAAAAGGTGGCTGTTAAATTTCAATCAAAAAAAAGCTACAATTTGTTTACGAATATGTCTAAAATATATGTGCTGTCTAATTTACATATTACATTTAATTTAAAAGCCATTAAAACTACTATCCATAATATATAATTCATAGTTTGACTATGCTTTTATTTTTAACACTTTTACGCTTAGGCACTTTATACGACTTCCGTTATAAAGCTTACGATATGGATTCTACATCCCCGTTACATGATAAGTTCGTTCAACCTGATTACTCAAATATTTATTATTTATGTGAAGAATAGGAGAGCTGAATTAGCTGCGCGTTCGTTTGATAAACTTTTGGATTGTTTAGGTAGATAAGCAAAAAGCGGATACTTACCACTTTATACACTTGGAAGCTTTTGTTAAAGCATATGCACGGAAGGGTGAACAAAGGTATTTACCTAATATAATGGGTAATGGGGCTCAAAGGGCAGACAAATATAAATCTAGATGTTATTATTATCCACAATCCAATGACTTTAAATCTATAGACATGTCTAGGATTAACATGGCAATTTTCTTGTAGAGGTAGGACAGATCATTTTTGCAGTGTCCACCTGGGAAAGGACCTCACCTTTGCCAACTATTCAACCGCGAAGCAGAAGTGCGCAAACGTTACTCTGTTTCGTTGAAGGGCAATGTTTCCAGTGAAACTGCAGGGCAAGAGATTTAACATCGTATATATCTCAGGGTAACCAGCGCAATGCATTACTATTCAGCAGGGTTTGAACTCTTGTACTTTAAAATTCTGAATGGCACTGAACTGGTATGGGCATGCGTAACGCTTAGCATAAGGCGATCCATTTGCTCGTCTGCTCATCATATGAAAAAAAAACTAAATCACTTCCTCATTGGGCGTTCTTGGTGTCAGCGTTTTTAGGAGACTGACGATCGCGAGCTTATCGGGAAAGCCGATTGGAAAACTGCGCAGCGTTTGGCTGACCATTTCTAGAATAGGTGGATCTAAGAGTATCTTCGTTCTCATGGTACGAAAAATTAATAACGGGGACAGCACAAACATCCAACAAAGTAACACTGTCATCACTCGTCAGTACCCCGGAATGCTTGGCATGTAAAATTGGTACAATATACCTTTTTCGTGGCGCTCTAAATTTAGATGCATATAAGTAAATAAAATTGTTAATTTTAGCGCTATAAATTCGAAAGCATAAATAAGCATTCCAACAGCTTTATGACCACATATACATAATACGAGTACTTCTTATAGACAAAAATGGTGATTTGTATACTCTTATACCTATAATACTAGCCTTACATAAACAATTATTACATACACCTCACTAATGAGTATTATAAGTAAATAATATGCGCGAGGATAGTCTACTAGACACTACACTAAGATTATAAAGAGGAAAGATTTGTTTATTTTTAAAGGATAAACTCATAAACCGCTAACTGATTTTGAACATTTTTTCACCAGTATAGAGTTATTCCTGAGTGACATAGGCTAAGTATATATTTAATTCATCATCATAACCGTCCATTACAACACGGAGCGCAACTAATTATCTACAAAAGCGCATCAAATATGCCACACAGACGTCGTCGTCGTGGTCACAATCGAAATAAACTTAATAGTCCTAATTGGGACGTATTTCAGGCACGTTTTAATGTTTACTAGCATATCTTTTTTAAATCATTGCCCTCAACGCATGCCAGTGGGTTACCAGGAACTAGGAACCCTCGCATACTGTTACTGCCTATTTCATTGTATAATACCTACCACTACGCAGGTTCCATTTGTAACTAGTAACAAAACTTTAGAGCTGTCATGTTTGAAACAATAACCGTTTTAAGAACAAAGAAGTGAAACCTCATGAAGAATAACCCAGGAATAGCAGGCATTAATCACAAACGCCGTCATTTGCCTGACTCACGACATGAGGGGACGCCGCGTCGCGTCGCGCCCGCACACCAACATCGGGAACTTTCTAAATCGGGCAACACTCGCAGGAAAAATAAGCGATAGTTAACGTCATGAAAGGAAAGAGCCGCAAAGAGAAATAATCAAAACGCATCATGTTCTTAGTAATACATGATCTGCTGTGGCTTATGACGGGACGTCTAAATGAAGTCCGGTGAATAATATTTATTTGGTTGATAATATTTTTATTTATAGACTAGCTGCGCTCTGAGGTTTCACCCGCGCGGTGATGGATGATGATGTTGATGAATCAAATATAGCATAAGTTACTTCTGCATATTATAGTTTTTTACTTGTGAAATATTTTTTTGAACCGGTTATGTATTTTTGTGTTTATCCGTTACAAACAAACTAACAAATCTTTCCTCTTTATAATTAGAGTATATAAGGATTAACACCAAGGTACGAATAATGTGGCCTAGTTTGTACTGGCGTTAATATTGCATATTTTAACACGGAAAAGTAGTAAACTGTAAAAATATACCACTAGAAAGCTATATTATAGCTGATTGACATACGCTATACTTCTTTGATTCATCATCATCACCATCACCGCGCGGGTGAAACCGCGGAGCGCAGCTAGTAATTTTATAATTTAATAAGATTCGCAAATGTAAATAACGTCACGATGCACTTGCGATCAACGCGGTTATTGGATCTTATATTAATTTATTATAGCTGCGCCTCGCGGTTTCGCCCGCGTGGTCATGGATGATGATGATGAATCAAAGAAGTATAGCGTATGTCAATCAGCCATAATATAGCTTTCTAGTGGTATATTTTTACAGTTATGTCACAGTAACTACTTTTCCGTGTTAAAATATGCAATATTAACGCCGGTACAAACTAGGCCACATTATTCGTACCTTGGTGTTAATCCTTATAAACTCTAATTATAAAGAGGAAAGATTCCCATGTTCTTCCCCGGGATATAATATATCTCCTTGCCAAATTTTATTACGATCCGTGAATCCCTTTAGGCGTGAAAGTGTAAAAAATAAACAAACAACCTCGCTTTCGTAATAAAAACATTGAATAAATAGCATACATTTTTTCACGTCGTATGTATATTAACAAATACTCGTAATATTGCATGCTGTTTATGGCAACCTTTTACTTGAATTTATAATGCACCCTAAAGGCCCCAAACTCGGTCTCTAATTACACTTGACAGCGACGAATTGTCCGCCAACAAACTTCCTTGCTTCTTATTACTGACCACTATATTGTACAGCTAGTATTGCGCAACGAAATAATGTACCACCCGTATTGTACGCCCCGTATTGCAGAGCCCATCATTTAGAAGCCATATACATGGATTCTGGGCTGTACATTCCTGACTGTACATTGTCACCCCGTACCGTTTTTGCTAAGGCTGGATTGTACGACCCATATTGTACAGCCAAATATTCCGAGGCCGGAACATGGGCTGTACAATACGTGTTGTGCAATACTTGGCTGTGCATTCCAGTGGTCGTACATTACTGCCTCCCCCGACAGTGTAGTGTAGGACGTTTCGTAATTACTTTGTTCTTGAACTGCATCGGCTAACATAGCGACAGTGTTGGATTAGTGTTAATTACGTGTTTATTAACGTGAACACACTAATTGTGGGTTTTACTTCCAAAGTATAGTCGTACGTTGCACAGTAAAAACGTTTTAATAGGATTGCATAGCTAGTACTTTCCATGCTAAAAGAGAAAACTCTTTTCTACCTCTTAACATGGTCCGATTTCAGTGATTTTTTTTTCATGGGATCATGACATTGTTTACTATGCCCGTACGTTTTGATTTTTTCAGTTTTTTGCAGTTCTAAAAAAGGAAATTTATAGTACTTTGAAATACTGAAAAAAATCAAACGTCCGGGCATAGTAAACAATGTCATGATACCATGAAAAAAAAATCACTGAAATCGGACAATATTAAGAGGTAGATAAGAGTTTTCTCTTTTAGCATGGAAAGTACTAGCTATGCAATCCTCTTAAGGTCCTGTCAATTCATGACGAAGATAAAAAGGAGGGTTTTATAGCAGTTTATCTCATTAACAATGGTTTGCAAAAAATTACATAAAATATATGACATTTCTAAGACTTTTAAGTAACACATTGATGGAATTAAAACATATTATAATATAACATACTTGAGAACATTTAAAAAAATATCAAACATACCACTTATTTCTCCTTTAAAACAGTTATTCTCTTTATTCACAATTGTATTTGACATGAAATACATGAAATAAAATAGCAATTTTTAATACACATACATTGACGAATTATTTATTTAATAGAGTAAATAATTTTTTTATGATTTTTGAATACAGTTTACGAGGTGGACTTGCTTGATGACACCGATGTCTGCACGCGCTAGCAGCCTTGCGATTATCTAATGATTCGTCGACGAGCTCACCGATGTCAAATACTTTTTGAGATATCGCCCTTGTACATAAGGTTGTTTTTCCAACGTTTCTTGTCATCTCGTGTTTTGTTTCACGGATGTTGTCAAAGATGCAACGATGTTTGCTCTTAGAGAATCCCACGGCTGCTGACAGCACCTTAAGTATCAGCAAAAAAATATTGTTACACTACGTGTTTAAAAATCAGGATACGACCGCGCCTTGAGAGGTAATGACTAATATATAATATAATATATATATAACTATAGACAAACACACACGCTTATTTTTATCCTGGAACAATTTTCTACAGTCGCAACTGTCGTACAAGCGAAACAAATTGCATAGCATCATCATCATCATCACCGTAGCACAAACAATTTGCGAAAAAGTATTAGTACAGTAAGTGTCAACGAACACGTCGCGTTTCGACGTACAAACTATAAGTTATCTGTTTCACAGTTGCTCTAGATAAATGACTGTCTGCCGTGCGATTCTCTAAGAGCAAACATCGTTGCATCTTTGACAACATCCGTGAAACAAACGACGAGATGACAAGAAACGTTGGAAAAAGAACCTAATGTACAAGGGCGATATCTCATAAAGTATTTGACATCGGTGGGCTCAGCATCATTATAGAGAATCGCACGGGTGTACTGTTTCACGTGAACGACACCTTGCGTTACACTTACGCAGTTATTCGTGCTAGGCCATAAAGGGAACCAAATCTCTATGTTCTAGGCCCACAGTATATAATTTAACAGATGACAGAGTTTCTCTTCTCTCTCTCCGTCTTACTTAGATGAAATAATACGTTTACGCACGCAAACTGGGTTAGTCCGGAGTATAGCCAAGCGTCGCTATCAATCCGAAGTAAGGCGACATGATGCAGCCCATTGCCTCCGAAAATAGATCAAAGTCGTTACTGTCGAATCGCAATAGTGAGGAGAGTGGATGCGAGACATCCGGTGTTCTCAGTATTCAGCTTATTCGGGTTATAGCTGTGGTTACCGTGTAAGGATCGGCTGAGTGGGCGGCGGTAAACAATCTACGTTTAGAGATTAACTTTTATTGGGTTCCGTGTGAAAAAACAACACTCATAGGATCTTTAGTATATGTATAAATATAAACTTTATACGTAACATAACTTTTAAAACACTAACGCCTGCTTAGCGGTACCAAACATTGTAATTTAAGAGAGAAAAATTCACATCCTCGACGGGATTCTAACCCACGTCTTCAAACAATCCGTATCAGACGCCATGGCCACTGGGCCACCGAGCATCGAATTTGACCTCTCTATATGATTTTAACCGTCGTATGGGGACGGAGCGACATCTATTGGACAGCTTGACAGCATTGTACAACCGAAAGAAGATTTTTTACATACTTAACTTTCGTATTGATGGCGCAACCCTTCATAATTTGTATTATAATATGATTTAAAAAGCACTAAGGCCTACTTAGCGCACGCTCGTTCAGTCCGACAATGTGGCCGCCCTTCTACGTCGTGACGGAGATAAAGGAAAATATTATACCCTCCGCAGTCGAATTCTAAGAGTCGAGGAAACCTGACTTACTATCTAAGTATAATCTTGTGCAAAAGGCCGTCTTGAATGGTACCACCAGCAATAGTGCGCACTATTGCTTTTCTACTTTAATATTGTAATCAAGAAAACAAGTTTTGAAAACCCTTATGCTTAACTATATAAACAATTATTAATGTAAGAGGTATTCAAATTATCAACGGGATAATTACCATGTACATGTTGCAAGCGCCATGATCAGTCTGATCATGGCGCTTGCAACAGTGCCGAAATATCGGAAACTCTTAGAAAATGTACATGGTAATTATCCCGTTGATAATTTGAATACCTCTTATGTTTGTGACCACGATAGTTTAAAAAAAAGTTATTAATGTGTTTAATATGGAATTTCGAAGAGAATAGATAAGATATATAAACTCAATGCGAGCCAAATCAATATTATGCTTAGGTAAGGGCTAAATAATGCGCGTACTAATAATAGTAGTAGTCTAGGGCTAACAAATGCACTTTCTAAGTGTCTGTCCTAGGTGGTGTGTCTCATGTGTATCATGCCTCAACGATGACAGGTGGACTATGAACTGTAAAGTGGGAGGGGGTCCACATGGCACCAGATCGAGAGGCCGACCATGTGTCAGGTGGGCCGACGACATCGTCAAGTACAAATGGCGGGCAGAGGACGGTCGAGCGTCGAACACTTTGGAGTGTCTATATGACAAAATAAAAAAATAACATATAAACGTGAGTATTTTAATAAAGTTTTCAACAAAGTTCTTAATTGTAGCGAGCTGCTTCCCTCTACCACCTTAACAACTTTTACTAAATGAAAAATTCTCCGGCAACGTGAAACTTTGAAAAAGCCATACCATAAGACGTGAGCATCGTGCAAAATGTGAAAAGTCTTTTTACTTAGGAAATCTTGTGGTATTTGTGAACTTTCTTAATATGACATCATACAATTCATTAGCCAATAGACGTCCTATGTTAAGCAAAGACCTCCTATTTTAAATAGCCATTATAAGTGAAAAATTGTAGGTAATCTCTTGCAGTTAATTGTTGCCATAGAACTGCAAGCTGCTTTAGATGAGGGATTCTATAGTTTCTATCATAACCATCAAGCTAGACAAGGGTCTGGGAGATTGATATCAAAGGTATCCAGAGGTGCTGCTGACCATCCTATGGTGATATTCTCAGAATATAATATCCTTAGAGTATGCATAAGCAAGCTATAGAGTGCGCCTATGGTCGGTTTGTGACGATCGTAAGAAATGTTTTATACATAAGTACTTATATATGGTACAGATGATGATACTACTTACCGATGAACATAAGTTACTATTCCTTTTATTTTGCTTCCGGGGATCGTTTTTACACCCTGACACCGCGCACATTTTACCATCAGAATCACAAAAACAAATATAATATTACTCGCCGACTCAATGTTACTCGTATTGTTTTGCGACTGTGTTCATACTTATTAGAGGCGCTTTATAGCTTGCTTATGTATACTCTAAGATAATAGCACATCTCGCAGCTTTTAATATGCAAGTGTGTTATATTGCATCAAATGATGAAGCTTGCTAACTTGCCTTGAACTACAAAGCATTTGCTTAGATAATTATAACGCTATGTAGATTTATTTACCTATTACTGGCTATTCAAACATTATGGATCCTTTTCTTCTAGACTGACGCCAACAACGCCACTGCAATGGCTGCGATTTGTTTTGAGAATGCAATCCTATCTGAGGCAATAGTTTGCGTCATTATTCCCTCCCCTACCATTATCTGAGCTATAAAGAGTCGGCACTGTAGGAGTATGATTTTTTTTCTCTATATTGTTAAGAGGTGGCTTAAGGTTCTATGGCCGTATTCTTGTATGACGCTAACTTCCTTTGGGAGTTATCACTTATGGTACAACTTCCACCAGTCAATTGACTCTCTGGGGTACATGATGATAATATAAGGGGCACATAGCCCCTTATATTATCAGTAGTAGTTCTGAAGGAAATTATGATGTTACTACAGAACTACTATTGATATAAGTGCTCAGTAGTGTGGCTTTTACAGCATCCACGTGGATGAATATGGATATATGGAACAGTCAAAAACCACTCTGCTTTATATAGTGGGCATACATTTTGGCCTCGAGTTTGAAGGTAGGTATAGGTACCTATTTGTGTTTATCTTTGCTACGTGTGATAGGGCATCCTAGTGTTAAGGCACGAGTATGTAAAGTAAACGTTATTTATTCAAACTGCGGTTTGACTCGAAGTACCTACTCAGAAGCCATTCTATATAGGTACACATTCTAAACTTGTTCGTTCCAATCCAACTTCGCCAATTCTCGTCTCAGACCCAGTGGAGTACCTAGTGTTGATAATAAATAAGGCAATGCTTGGCGCATTAGCGCTAGTACATGTTAAAATGTTAGTGATTCTAATTAGAATTTTTAAGGTTTTTGTGTCAATCGAATCGAAAGGAGTTTACGAAACAAATTCTTATCCGATGTGCTTTATATCACAACAATTATTGACGTAAAGTAACCATCAATAAAAATAGCACTAATCCGATATAGAACAAACATTAACCCGTAATTGCAGATAAATATCAGGGGAAAAACAAGTGTGAAACATATAAGAATAATAAGGTTCGGGTCCGTGGAATATTACCTTTATATTTGCGAAATATTCAGGGACTTGGCCAAACGATTAGTTGAAGCGTCAAGTGATCAGGATGCTGGCTCATATTTTTATCTACCGACTTCCAAAAAAAGGTTATCAATTCGACTGTATTTTTTTTATGTTTGTTACTCAATGGCCTAAGTCATTGTTTGTTAGCTCATAACTTTCGACTAGCTGAACTGATTCTCAAAATTCTTATTCTTGTTTGATAGCTGGTGCTTCCCGTGTGGTCCTATTTAAATTTCATCAAATTCGTTCTAGTAGTTTTTGAGATACACTCCAATAACTGAATATAATGAAAGTCGGTATTAAATTTTTCAAATTGTACTTGTACACTAAAAAATTGCATAGATATTCAACGTGGAAATGCAGCCAGCATTCTGGGCATATTTCCTTCAACAAATGATTTACTAAATTTTTGAGTATTTTTTAATCTTTGTTCATTATTTTGTATTACTTTATTATTATGAAATAAATAAAGTCAATAATTTAAAAAGAAAAGAAAAAGATTAATAATAAGTAATACTTCAATAATGTGTAATATGCAGAACTACCTTAGATAGACAACTTCAAGGAGTAAAATAATCATACACCCAAAACTTTCCAAGATACACAAACTCGAGTACTCATACAGTACCTGATGAAATTTGCCAAGTCTCGCCTCGTCTTACAAAAGCTCGGTAGAGTAGTGATAATTAAGTAATTAGCAAAGCCGAAACTTCGAAGAGTTAACGAGTCTTTACGTATTAGGAAAATTTCTATACGAGTTGTTTTAGAAGGAATAACGAAAATGTTTTGGTTCGGAGAAAGCTTTTGATGTAGGAACAAATACGATTTGTTAGATTACCTTGCTTATGTGTAATAACCAGCTAAGTGCGTTCCAAACTTTTGTACCACGTTTAACGTTTATATATGTATTGCTTACCGTTTTCCTGATAGAAGAAATTAAAAAACGTGAACGTTAGTGGAGAACAATAAATTAACTACTACCTAATGCAAATACTTTCAAGAAATAACTAGATGTCCGCATTAGCACTGCTTTATACGAGGGAAGTAAGTATAAGATATTATTTTTATAAATTTGGGTTTGCTTTTCATAGAATAGGTATACTATCAACATTATATATGAATCCATTCGCGCGCGGCAGGTGACGGCGAGCGCACGTATTGTAATTAGTTTCGTACACCGCGGTACCTTATTGCGACCTACCCTAATATTTTTGTGAAAATGGACGAGGTGTTAATACCTCGATCCAGTAGTGTAATAAGCAACCAAAGTGAGGATGAGGTTAGAGCGAGCAACATAAGTGAAGACGAAATAAATGATAACATAGTCTGTGAGTTGCAAGAATTTGAAGTGCATGAGTCAAGAAGTAATAACAGTGCGAGCAATATACAAATGATAAGACTGGAAAAGAGACCAAGACCAGAGAGTGATGAGCAAGTGAGCGGTAACAGTGACGACGGATTTACGCTGGTGCAAAGGAGAAGTAAGAGGGTTATAAAAAATAATACATTTCAGTCAGATATGCACTTGAAATCTACAAGTACCCTCGGTCATAAAAATAATAATACAAATGAGATAGATATAGCTTCAATAGAAGTATGCATGACTTCTAATGAAATGCTACCTAAACAAATAGGTTTAGCTAAGTTGCTCAAGGCCGAAAATATAACGAATATAACACATATTAAATACAAAACACCATATAAAGTAACTATGAAATTTGAGAACGCGACTGATGCCGAGAATTTGCTAAATTGTAGCAAGTTTAAGGAAATGGGTTACAAATGCCATTTAACAAACCAAGTGGGCTTAACCTATGGGGTGGTGAAATATATTGAGCTAGAAGTGAAGGAAACAGTTAGCTGTACTTTTCACATGCGAGGTAGAAATAGTGTCTGTTAAGAGACTGAAACGGCTGATGGAAAACAAAGAGTGGAGGGACAGTGAGACTGTTCGATTCTGTTTTAAAGGTGCTACTCTCCCCCCATATGTCTATGGATATGGGTGCCGCTTCAAGGTAGAGCCGTATACATTCCCTGTTACACAGTGTTCAACATGCTGGCATTTCGGCCACATAGCGAAGGTCTGCACATATAAACAAATTTGCCCCAAATGTAGCAGCAAACAAGACAATTGTGAAACAACAGAGTACAGATGCACTAACTGTAAAGGTAACCATGTAGCTTTCAATAAAAATTGCCCAACATTTTTGAAAGAAAAGCAGATACGACTAATAATGTGTAAACAAAACTGTACTTATAAAGTTGCGCTATTACAATATTTGAATCAACAAAAAGAAACATTACAAAATGTGAAGGGTTCTGATACAGAACATAGAAACACTTATGAGAAAAGTAGTTTTCCACAGACTTCATCGGCTAGAATTCATATACCCAATCCGGAAGTCATAATACATAATGAAAACTCAAAAGAAAATGAATCCGAAGATGATGTGAGCTCTGTTTCGAATGGACAAGAAAGTACAGAAACAATTTCAAACAGCAAGATACAAAAGAAGAAGAAAAAGAAGATACAGAAAAACAATCATAACAACATTATGCAAAAACCACTATTCTCCGAAGTAACTAAAAGAGATAGTCAAAACAAGGTGTCAGCAACACCACAACATACACGATATACTGAAACAAGAAAGGAAGAAGACAAACCTAAACAAAAAAATGAAAAGATTAATTTCAAAGAAGTATTAGAAAAATAAAAAAATATTTTCTTTGCGGACATTAGTTTTGAAGAAAAATGTACATTTGTACTTAAATATTTGATAGATGAAGTAAAGAAGTTTTTTTATAAGGACTGTAAATAGTGGTGAGCTTATTAGGAAACTAATAAACATCTTCCACAATGGATAGCTGCAATGTGAGGAACCGCTTTACACCAGGCTTCGGGGGTTCTGCTGCTCAATTACGCATTGGGCAGTGGAATTCCCGAAGCATTTGTAATAAGAAAACAGAGTTTGAATTATTGTTATATCAAGATAAAATTAATGTATGCTTGGTTAGTGAAACATGGTTAAATGCAGCTAAAGCATTAAAAATTAATGATTATGACATATATAGAGTAGACAGAGATGATGCAAATGGTGGGGTGGCCATCATAGTTCATAATTCAATCAAAACACAGCTGCATTCTATAACTGTAAGAAACTCGGGGATTGAAATTGTTTGTATAAAAATATTTAATTGTAAACATCTAAAATATATAGCATCCATATATTGTCCATCGTCTGTCCGAACATCACAATGTGACTGGGACGAAGTGTTCTCGAATTTTCAGGAAAAGTCGATTGTAGCGGGGGATTTTAATGCTCACCATTCGAATTGGTCCAATAGAACAAATACAAGGGGTACACAAGTATATGATGCTAGCTTGGGCCAAAATTTTATTAGTCTAAATAGCGGTGAAATTACTTTTATGAAATTGGTTAATGGCATGCTACAAAAATCTTCGCCAGATATTACTTTCGTGTCTACAGACATAGAGGTCCATTTCAAATGGTGGGTCACAAATGAAAATTTGGGCAGTGACCACTTGTTTATAGAGTTTCAACTAGAGCTGTCAGATGATCCGGTCTTCATAAAACGTCGTAACTATAAACAAGCTGATTGGAAACTCTATCAAGATGCATGCAGAAAAAGCTTTTCAAATCATAGACTCATGTTTAGTGAAGATGTACAATCAATGTACAAATTCTTCATTGAAAAATTAAATCACGCCGCCAACCACAGTATACCGTTTTTTAAAGTTAATGCAAATCCGTCAATGTCATTCAAACCTAAACCCTATTGGTGTCCCGATGTGTCACACGCCGTAGCTAAACGCCGCTTAGCACTTAAACACTTCCGAAAAAATCCTACACCAAATAATTTTGATAATCTTACCAAAAATATAGCAGACGCACAAAAGTCTATAAGACAAGCAGAGTCCGGTGGTTGGAAGAAATTTTGTGGAGAAATAGATGAAACAACAAGTTCTTCTGTAATGTGGAGAAAAATGAGATGGATCAAGGGGGTAAAGAAAAATAGTATTCGTGCTCCAGACGATAAAAAGGTAGAGTTACTGCGAGATTTAGCTCCGGATTTTGTAGAACCACCCACACCGGTTTTTAGTTCTCGAAACCCTCAGTTAGAAAGTGCTTTTTCTGTCCAGGAACTCTATAATTGCTTAAAGGAAAAAGACACTGCCCCAGGTGAGGATGCTATCACGTATAGCATGATCTATCACCTTCCCAAAGAAGGCAAAGTACTACTTCTCAAAATATTTAACTTGATATTTACCCATGCAGTAATACCAGAACAATGGCGTAAAATTAAGGTGATACCAATCCCCAAACCCAATACTGTTGATTCTATACCCAAATTTAGACCAATTTCATTAATTTCTTGCATATGTAAAATTTTTCATTCAATGATAAATAAAAGACTTGAATGGTTTGTTGAACGAAACAAAATACTACCTCAAACCACTTTTGGCTTTCGTAGGTGTCAGTCAAGTGTAGACTGCATAACAAGATTAGTATTACAAATACAAGCTGGTTTTGTTAAAAATATACCTACACTTGCATGCTTCTGTTAGATTTTGTTGTTAGTTGCCTATTTTTATAAATTAATGGATCTGTTGGAAAAATCAAAACCTAACTGGCAACACAAATTGGTCAGGTGGGTAGAAAACTTTGGCTTTGACTCATTCTGGTGACAGCTAGCGAGCGGCACGGTCGCAACTGAGACAAGATTATTCGTGTACAGACGGTGTCGAATGCACTGGGTAACAAAGTTGTTTGTGAGTAATACAGACGATCAGAAAAGAACTGATAGATAGGATTGGTATACAGACGGTGCGGAATGAATTGTGAAACAACACTTTGTGAACGATACAGACAGAGTATTGGTGGAATGTAATAACGATATATGGAATAAAGAATCATTAAGGTAATCATACAGTTTTTATTATACTTAATACTAAGAAGACCTAGTTAGGTGCTTGTAAAATTATAGTGAGGTAGCAACCAAGCTTATGGTTTACATATCAGAAGTGGTTATGACCGCGTGCTTTTGTACTTTTCCTGGCAATTTTAATTATATGGCCTGATTTCATTATTTTAATTTTTAAATATGGACCTTTATGTTATGGGTTCAAGGGGATCAATATTTTGTTTATTTTTGAGCTCTGGCGCACCGTTTCCGAGATATCACCATGTTTCTTATTTGAACTGATATAACTTTATGTATTTTTTGTTTGTTATATATCTACATGATGCCGCATTGCCACATCTTGCCTGGCGGTGAGCCAAGCCGACGATCCCGCCAGGTTTAGGGAGACGGCCGCAGTCTGCGCCAACGTGAACGCAGACAGGAAATGCAGCACAAGGTGCCCAGGTGCCGACCAGCAGAGGCGCCAGCCGAGACAACGAGCGCCGCCCAGGCGCTGGCCGAGGCAAGGAGCGCCGGCTGAGACAACGTGCGCCGCCCAGGTGCTGGCCGAGACAACGAGCGCCGCCCAGGCGCCGGCCCAGACACCGAGCGCCGCCCAGGCGCCGACCGAGACAGCGAAGGCTGCCCAGCAGGGGCGCATCCGAAATAACGAGCACCATGACGAACAAGGTCACGTAGTCCTTTATTTTCTTTCAATGCTGTTGATAAACTGTTACAATGGTTTAAAAGTAGTACATCAGTCTAACCATCCGAACCGAATGCTAATTATAGCAATAAATTAGATTTCAAAATCTATTGCTTGAATTTAACCCAACTTACTCGTAATTAAGTCAATGAATGCGCAGCGGTGTATAGCTGGGATGTTGTACCCACAGTTCAATTTGTCATGCAAAACTACAGGACTGGCCATGACATGATATCAAAACCAGATCACGATACTTTTTGCGGTCGGAGTAGCAGGATAAAGTTTAAGAGTATTCTCTTGTAACAACAATAAAACTATGGCCAATTATTTGAGGATAGGTTAAAACGTAAGAATAAATACAATAAGACCTTTAAAAATACTTTATGAAAAATAGGCATTCATCAGCAAATGCGAGATATCGATTAAACGTGCCGTAGACTGCCTCATTCATAAGTGACAAAACAACCAACTGCTTCAGTTTCTGCTAAGCAATTTAGATCCAACTAATCAACCAATAACAAGGGCAATACATATAGTATAACAATTAGTCGAGCGAATAGGTTAAACTAGACAATCGGGTTCATACTGCTTGATTGTAAGGAGAAAGGTCATGCATTCCTAAAAATGTGCCAAAACTCTACTCAGATGCAATAGCCGTTTTCTAATAGAAGATTTAAAACAGTATGTTGTGCTAGGTGGTGTACATAAAGCTATAAACGGCTTATTGTGACAGTGTCGCCAAGTTCAATGCCATGTCGGATTCAGAGTTTTGTTTGTTGTTGAAAGGATAGAGCTAGTCAATAGAGTAGTCGCAGCACCTCCGGAGTCCGAGGTAGCTAAATGACGATCCCGGTTTAACAAAATGAAAGAGCAGCAGCTACACATATAGGTAGCTCGGTATACAAAAGTCAAAAAACTAAATTAATTTGCTTATACGATTTGAACACTGCTTTGCCTTTGAACTGCTTGATGTCAGCTGCACTAATATCACTGATCTAAAGATAGAACTTAGCAGTACCTGGCCTATGATATATTGTCATATAATGAACGGTATATGGTACGGCTTATGGTCGATGAAATGCTTCAAGCGGGAGTTGTTGGTCTACGTCCAATTATGCCAGCCCCATAATCTTACACGGCTTTGCATAGACTATCAAATGCTTAACTTCATTACAGCTGTAAAATAACGGTATCCCATGCCTGTAATTGAAGACGAAGTTTATCTATTATCCGGGCAGGCTAGGTACATCACCTTACACTTTACCCATTACTGAGAAGCACCAGCCGGACGGATAATACGAATTCAACCGCATCCCGCTTGGTTTGTCAAATGCGCCTGCTGTGATCCAACGCATGATGAGTCGCGAGTTGGGACCGGTACACTTCAACAAAGGGACCGTTTATATTGATAACCTAATTTGTGGTAAAGATATAGACGAAATTTTGAATATACTAGCAGTACTAGAACTTCTTGACAAACCAAACCTAAAACTAAACTTATCCAAAAGTAGTTTTCTGCAGAATAAAATTGATTATTTAGAGTATGAGATCAATTAATCCGGAATGAGACCAGGTTCAACAAAAAAAAAAAAAAAAAAAAAAAAAATTTGAGTAACTGGCAAGGATGTTTTTACAAATATTAATATGAACGTGTTGCGTATCACATTGGTGTGAGAATGGAGGGTTCACCCAATGAGATACAGCGAAATACGATAATAATGACATAATGTATTGAAGATCTGTTATGTGAGTGATAATTTTGAATTGATGATGATTAGATACGAGTACTAACATGATTGTAATAATGAAAACGGAAAATGTTTTATAATTTTTATATATATATTATATTTGCAAGAAGGATGGTTTGTAAATATGATGTATAAGGAAATGTTATCTGTTACATTGGCTGTGAGAATGGAGGGTTCACTCCAATGAGACAGAGCAATATAAAATGTACTTACTGTTACAAGAAGGAAGGTTTGTAACAGTAGATACATAGATGAGATTATTTGCGAGAATGGAGGGTTCGCATTACAAGAAGGATGGCTTGTAAACTGAGCTGTTTCATTTGTTGTGAGAATGGAGGGTTCACTTCAATGAAAGAGCTCATGAATATAGATTGAATTGAATACATACTCTTGCAAGAAGGAGGGTTTGCAAGTGTAGGTATTGTATTTAAAATGACGAGATTAAGATATGATATTTTTATAAGACATTAATTGTTACTACCGTTTCGTTGTTCGATGTACACTTAATGATATGATATATGACTTAAATGTACCTATTTAGTTTTAACTTTTGTAATTAGGATGGATTGTAAAGATTTATTGTTTTATTGTTCAATACGACAAAGATAAAATAATAACGTAAACGTAGCTAATAATGTAAATATAACGTTAGTAGGTAAGTACAATAAGTCTTACATACATTTACCTTGTCATTAATTAATTACGGTTTAGTACCTATGTAATTTTATATAATTTATGCTTGCAAGTTGCGATCAGACTGAGCCAAGTGTTAGATATTTTTCCTGCACTTGTGCATGAGGACATGCACGTGGTCAGGATGGTCGAGTGTTAGATTTTGTTGTTAGTTGCCTATTTTTATAAATTAATGGATCTGTTGGAAAAATCAAAACCTAACTGGCAACACAAATTGGTCAGGTGGGTAGAAAACTTTGGCTTTGACTCATTCTGGTGACAGCTAGCGAGCGGCACGGTCGCAACTGAGACAAGATTATTCGTGTACAGACGGTGTCGAATGCACTGGGTAACAAAGTTGTTTGTGAGTAATACAGACGATCAGAAAAGAACTGATAGATAGGATTGGTATACAGACGGTGCGGAATGAATTGTGAAACAACACTTTGTGAACGATACAGACAGAGTATTGGTGGAATGTAATAACGATATATGGAATAAAGAATCATTAAGGTAATCATACAGTTTTTATTATACTTAATACTAAGAAGACCTAGTTAGGTGCTTGTAAAATTATAGTGAGGTAGCAACCAAGCTTATGGTTTACACTTCCTAGATATAGACAGCGCATATAATAACATTCTGGTAGATCGACTGGTTGTAATGTTGGACAAATTGAGAATCGGAACTAAAATATGTAAATACTTATTTGCGTTTCTAAGACTGAGATATCTGGAAATCAAAGAGGATAGTGAAGATCATGCTCTAACTAGATGGACAGGTAAAGGACTAGCGCAAGGAGATCCTATCTCGCCTTTGCTATTTAATATAATTACATCAAAAATTAGTCAATCATCTAATAACTTGCATACTCTACAATATGCTGATGATTTTGTCTTTTATGCTCAGAACCAAAATATTAATAATAGTGTAATACATATCCAAGACTGTATACATGTAGTATCGCGTTTACTAAGTCAAATAGGGTTACAAGTGTCATTTTCAAAAACGCATGTGTGTCTATTTAGTAGAGGCCAGATTAAAAACCAAGTGACTATATCAATTGATGACAACACGATTCCAGTAACAAATTGTGTTAGATATCTAGGCGTTTGGTTGGACAGGTCACTAAAATGGAATATACATATAAACAAAGTCCACATGAAATGTTTGAAGTTACTTAATATTTTAAAAATTTTGGCAGGGTCGTCCTGGGGAGTCCACCCAAAACACCTTCGAAGACTTTATATCTCCTTAATTAGAAGTAGGATAGATTACTCAAGTTTTATGTATGACAATGCAGCAAAAATTCACTTATTAAAGCTAGATAGAGTGCAAAATGCAGCATTGCGTCTAGTAGGAGGATATATAAAAACCACTCCAGTTCATGTGATGGAGCATGAGCTCTGCATACCACCACTGCACATGCGAAGAAAATACCTTGCTACCAGATATTGCTTGAGGTCGCTATCCTGGTCAAATAACGTAAGAACAGATATGCTAAAAAGCCTCTCTGATATAAATTTATCAACATATTTTAGGAAAAAGAAATCTTTACTTATGTCTGTGTATGAGGAAACCAAAAGAGATAAAATCAACACCAGTCATACATTACCTATTTTTAATTTGAAAACGTGGGTCTCTAATATAGATATATCTTTCATTCATACAAATATTGATAATATAGTAAAACCGAAATACACATATGATAACAGTATTTTAAAGTATAATACACTTCATATGTTAGGCAACAAGTACAATGGTTGGGTTAAAATTTATACAGATGGATCTCAAATGGAAGACGGTCGCGGGGCGGCCTACTACGATCCCAGTCACAATGTGAGAGAAAGCTTTAGATTAAATGATTCTAAATATTCAATAATGTTTGTAGAACTTTTTGCAATCTCGGAGGCGCTGTCCTATATTACTAGTTCAGGACTCAAAAAGGTAGTTATTTTGTCTGACAGCAAAAGTGCCTTACAGCATATAGCTCGATGCGCTTCTGGACACAGAGGTGCATCGATAGCATATAATATATTAAGTAAAATTCTTGGTCTGATGGATGGGGGAGCGACTCTGGGATTGCAATGGGTTCCTTCACATGTCGGCATTCATGGAAATGAGGAGGCAGACAAACTAGCTAGGGATGCAAGAGTAAGTGGTACAGAGGTTCACCTAAAACGCGAATATACGGAAGTACTTACCCATTACAAAAACAAAATTAAATTGCAGTGGAAGGAGTATTTTGATGTTATCTCTCGAGAGAAAGGGATATGGTATAGAACTCTACAAAGTGAGCCTCCTCATATTCCATGGTGCACCCACGTGAAGTTAAGTAGAAAACTAGTAGTAATTGGTCACAGGTTGCGTTCTGGACACATGCCATTAAATGGATTCAAGCACCTAATGAACAAAGCTAGGAGCCCTAATTGCAACACATGTGGTGTGTACGAAGATGTGTACCATCTTCTGATAGAGTGTGTCCAGAGTGCATCTATAAGAGATGATCTATTTAAGGTCCTTGACGTTAACCGCCTTGATGTGGGCCTGATTCAGAGCATTTTAGCTGCGCCAACATCTAATGCAGCTAGGATGCTCTATCAGTCCACATATGAGATTCTCAAGGATAAAGTGTAAAAATGTGTACAAAATTTTTGAGTAAACTATGGGACTGACATAGTCGGTACACGACTCAAAGTCCCTAAATAAAAAAAGAGAATAAAAAAAAAAAAAACATTATATATGGATGTAACTTCAAAAACTTTGCTTGGTGGCAGCTCACCTGGTGGTAAGTGATCACCATCACCCACAGACATCCGCAACACCAGAGCTCTCGGGGATGCGTTGCCGGCCTTTAAGAAGGGAATATGGTTTTTTTTGAAGGTCCCTAAGACGTACCCGTTAGGGAATACTTTCGATGGCAGCTGATTACATTTAGTGGCAGTGCGAGGCAATGCCGTAAGAAACACGCAGCAGGACTGCCAGAAATCAGTTGGGACGTCCGACGATAAAACTCAACTGCAGGTATTAAACAGAACAATGCCTCAAACACTTACCGTGATAGATGTAGTAGAAGATGCAGGGGATCCAACATCTCTACGCAATGCCAAAGGATCAAGCCAATAGGGGGGAGCTTGATCGTCGACGATTCTAGCTGCTCTGCGTTGAATGTGGTTAAATGGAAGAAGCTGGTACTGGGGAAGCCCCGCCTACAGGTGACTCCATCATAGGCAGAACTAAAGCCTTATAAAGTTGCAGGCAATGGGCCGACGTGAAGTACCGTCTTGCTTTTCCAAGCTCACCAAGCTTCTTAAAGGCTATTTAGCCTTTCCTTTCAGTGACAGCCAAATTAAACAACGCTCGATATATTATTAAATACAACCAACGCCAAACGCCAACTATTCCGATACTGGCTGACGCAGGGAAGGCGGGGAAGTATTTTCAAAACAGAGGGATACATCAAAGGCGGATATTTTAGCAACCACAGGGCGAAGCTAGAAGCTACATAATCTAGGGTTTACTATCGTTGCAGAACTAGAAATTTTTAACACAAAACTGTATTTGGAAACAAACTTCCCGCATCACTGAAACTCGTTAGCGGACATTTCGTATTTTGAGGCATAAAGCAATGTGCACGAAGAGTTTGGGCCAAGCCCAATCACCAAAATTACTTCGACACACGAAGCTTTCATGCCAAAAAATCTCTATTGACCAAAAAAAAAACGAAGCGTGTCACAAAACACCACAACTTCAAAACTACTGTACTTAGCTGTTTTATGCTGCACTTCAAAAATGTATTCGAACACCATATTTAGTGATGATCAACAAATTCTTAGATTATGTATAGTATGTATGTATAGGAGTATATTATTATTATTATTTATACACACATAAAAAAAATTGCGATCACTTTAAAAATCGAAATATTTTTTGTTACGGTAGATTTATTATAATTGCTTTGTCTTTTCAGATTCTTTATTTAAAAATATAGATTCAGTACTGGTAGTAGTGGAGTACTGATTGATGATAATGTGCCCGCCCATCGAGCTCAACGAGTCAATGCTGCTCTCCAAGAATACGACATCACAAGGTTAGACTAGCCTATTGGCTCGCCTGACTTAAACTCAATAGAGCACGCGTGAGATGCTCTTAAGCGAGCTGTTTGGAACCGTCAGCCACGTCCCCAGACAGTGCTAGAGCTCCGGGAAGCCGCTATTCAAGAGTGGGACAGGTAATCCCAAGAAATGTTGGATAACTTGATTCTCAGCATGCCCAGGAGGATCACCGTATGTGTTCGAGCCAGGAGAGGAGTTATATTGTATATAAACCTTTTATTAGTTTGATGAAATTTATATGGGAACACCGCGGAAGTATACTCTATCAAACAAAAAAGTCTCTTCAAAATCGGTTCATAAACGACGAAGTTATCCGCGAACACATAAAAAAATGTATATACGATCGAATTGAGAAACCTGCTCCTTTTTTGAAGTCGGTTAAAAATCTGTGATATTTTACGATAAGTATGTTGTGTAAGTGTGTTTAAAATAACTCTCGTTATGTTAATTATATTATTGTACCGCTTCTTATAATTATTACGTACTTTCGTACATTTTTTTACTGTGCCGTTGTTTAAAAATTATGGAATGTCATCATCTTAATTCAGACGTCTGTACCAGGTTGCTAAAAAAAACATGGTGCATTGCTGAACCGTATATAAATAAATTTACCTAGGTGTACCTATATTTTGAACACCCGGTATTGTGGAGTCTGGAGCCGAATCGAGGTCACACGGAGACATAATACATAAGTTACCTAAGCAACATACTGCAGTAGGTACATTATAAGCTCTTGAGAATATCGAGCTGCGCTTTTATGCAGATTTGCAGTATAAAGCAAATGCGGGCAAAATACTTGCAAGGACGGACATGTTGTTTGTTTCAGTGGAATATTTTGAGGATGTATGTAATATGTAATAAGACAAGTAGGAAAGATTTCAAGCGTAGAAAAACATAACGGAATTATAACCTGAAATTGGAATTTTACTTATATATTTTACTTCGGAAAATACCAAGTTTTCTTGAGTAGGTACCTATATTTCCTTTTTTATACTAAAACATGTTTTTTGCATTTGACAACTGAATATCAGTTTATATTTTAAGTAGGTACATACCTATTAAGTAGATGATGTTTCTAATGCAGTTAATAGATTTTTATTGCATTTTCATCACGCCTGTTATCTTAACTAACTTAATTAGGAAAAAATAGCGTGATATAGGTATTTTCTCCAATATATTTTCCCAAATGGTACTATATATTATACTACTAATGAATATTATACTAATCTGTATAATATGTATATTCTACTCGTATATCAATTAGATGCGCGCCTTCTCTGGACATCTTCAAACAACGTGTCAAAGCATTTTACTTCGCGAAATAACTAACTGCAAACCTACTTAAGTACTATCTTTCTTATAATAATTAAATGGTATATGTATAGTATGTATAGTTATGTATATATTAAATATTATAAGTACTTTACTAGCTACGAGTATATTGAGTTGTGCTATATGTAGTGTTTTAGCACACTTTTTTATAAACCACCGCCTTTATAATATATATAACTGCAAACCTACTTAAGTACTATCTTTCTTATAATAATTAAATGGTATATGTATAGTATGTATAGTTATGTATATATTAAATATTATAAGTACTTTACTAGCTACGAGTATATTGAGTTGTGCTATATGTAGTGTTTTAGCACACTTTTTTATAAACCACCGCCTTTATAAGTTTATGCCTATTTATTTCCGTGTTTGGTTGTCTGGAAGAGATCACTCTGAGCGATAAGAACGCTCATTGTGACACTTTTAATTTTAAGTATTTGATTGTAAAATTTTTTTTGATTGCATTTAAATTTATTCTTTTATTTTATTTATTTAAGTTTCTTTATTTGTAACATATATTTGTATTGAGCTTTTTCAATAAAGAGTTAACCTATCTGTCTATATACTATATACATTAGGTATACACATAAACAAATATATAAGCTATAGGTACGTCTAGCTTAAATATACGCTATATACCTATACGTATTACATACATTTATGCAAAGCTAATAAAATTGCGTGATGTCTAAGATGCCTATAATTGTATCTAGGTATTTAATGACAATCAAGCATCAAAATTAACACATACAAAAAATATACTAACATTTTTGTAGATTATCCAAAACTTCTCTTCAAAATATATTTTCTTTTCCACTAAACAAACCATAAACCATTTAATATCACAAACTGCACATAGATCGGTTCATTCACATCACTGTTTATATCGCAATAAAGGTCAGTACACACCGTCAATGGAATTCGAACTCCCTACGGAATGTCCAATTACCGGTTCAATTTTATAATCGGAAAATCCGCGCGACGTGCGCGCTCGCTGCGGCGCGGAAGTGAACTAACCGGCCTGTGAGGATATCCTACAGGACGTGCCGCTACTACATTATGAGGATCGATATTTACATAGTGCTTTTAATATGCAACTGCTGTGCTGTTAACAGCATAATTAATTTACGGATAGATATCGATGAATGAGAAGTCCGTGTTAGGGTGTGGTGTATTTTTCGCGGTTGGCTATTAAATATTTTTGTTTTGGTAGTGATCGGTTGTATAAGAAGGTACTTAATCAAATGAAAATAAATATATGTCACTTAAAAACTTCAGTTTTAAATTGGTTAGAACCAATAAAGTTATGTAAAGTGAGTATAATTTATTACAATGTTGAAATTTATAATTTAGGCGAACGAATCCCGTCATAACAACATGGCACTAATTAGTTAAAAAGTATAAATAATCTTAATTCTAAGAATATATTCAAAGTTTTGATTGTTTTGATTCGTCAAGAGTTGTGGAAGCTTCACTTGTCAAATCGAATAACTGAGTATAAACAGTCATTCATCCAAGTGTCAAACTGGAGTCCTTCGCCGGCGATCTATTTATACCAGCATTTATAAATATCAGACTGAACTAAGTCTCACAAAGGATTGACTCTAGAGAACGTCGATCGTTCCGCATACCAATACACTTCGGGGTTGGTAAAATGGTTTGCATGAAATTCTAATTTCCGTTCCTTCATTCTAGTATCAATTTTATAGTGTACGTGCTCCTTTATTATGATTTACCGTAAGGAGAGCTCGTAATATTCTATAATATTATATAAACAAAATATTCTACATTTACTACATGTTTTTAATAATTGTAAACTACAAATAATAATGTTTAAGTAAACTAAAGTATTAAATACGCAACGACTCTACGGTGACTCGCGCGGTGATGAATGATGATGAAAGTATCATTATGTGCTTCCCCAAGATATAATCGGAATATTAACTTGCCAAAATTGGATTACGATACTTTCGGCCGCATAGACGTGAGAAGGTAACAAACAGACAAAGACAGACAATTACATACTTTTTTTTCTAATTAAATGTAGCCTATGTTACTTCTTATAATGTCAGCTATCTGCCAGTGAAAGTCCCGTTAAAATCGGTACAGCCATTTCAGCCATTAGCCGAAACAAACGAACACACATACAGAAAAAAAAGGTTGTCTATAAAGTCAGTTTACGGTCGATAATTTTACGTGATATCGTCAATATCGTCATAGGACAAGCAAAACGCTTAGGCGTTAGGTGACAATGAGCTGCTTTTTCGTGGGTGCAGCCCGCGTTCATCGATTTATCGTCATCACGTCAATATTTTTTTATGTAAGTATACCGTATATACATATATTTTCATATAAATTAATTGAAAAGCTGTTAATTTGGAATTACAAACAGATATTTCATTTTTATTTATCTGTATTATATCTGTGTTTATAGTTAAGGGATTATACAGAATAACAGGTTCTTTTAATCAAATCAAATCAAATCAAATCATTTATTCGCCAGAATACAGTCATAAAGGTCTTAAATAATATAAATGTGGCAAATTGTACTCAATCTGCAAGCAGACGTGCGAATTCTTGAACTTAAAAAAATTAAGATTGTATATAATATTAAAGTAAATATCAAGTTAGAAAAAGAAATATGGTATTGTAATTAAAATAGATAAATGTCAAAATAAAGAAATAAATAGCATTAAAATCAAATTATTAACAAATCATTACAATTTTGAGTCTCTAAACTCCTTAACACTATAAAAACTCTTGTCCAGCAAATAACTAGTTAATTTTCGTCTAAAGTTATTGCCATTTAATATTTTAATGTCATTTGGTATTTTATTATATATTACTATGCACATATTATAAACATTCCTTCTGTACAAATCCTTCCGTGCTGGGGGTTGGTACAGAAGGTTGTCAAACCTTGCTCGCGCTTGCCGGGTAAGAGCTTTACAGCGTTTTTTGAAATACTCTGGATGATTTTTCACAAAAATACAAATTTCCAGGATGTACATACATGGTAGAGGAAGTATTTTACATGCTTTGAATAGCGGTCTGCAGCTGTCCAAGAACCAAGCTTTATTTATAATTCTAATACATCTCTTAAGCGGTCTTTGACTGTCATATGAACATGATTTATAGAAGTTACGTTTAATTGTTAGTACATATTGTATAGAAAGTGTTGTGTAATTAAGTTGCCCTTTTCACCTCACAATAGGACAAATAAGAAATTATCTGTTACAATACATATTAATTGAAGAAGAAACACATTATAATAGTGCGAACAGAATTAAGTTTTGTTAAATAACGGACCGAACTCGCAATTTCTTCGTTGATTACATCTTCATAACCCTATTAAAATTGATGAGGAATATTATATTTCACGTTTTATATGTTTAAGACTTATGATAAATACATTTAGAAATTGACTGAGCCTATTTTTGACATGACTTGATTTTAACCGAATACAATGGCAACACTGGTAGCTGAGCGACTGTTTCTTTACGTAGCTAATGCTTCCATTCTCTACGTTTTCTTAAAATCCCTACTTAACCTCCAAATACTCATAAATAAACGTGCTCAAAGTAGAATTATTATAACACGTTTATACCGTAAATAAGATATAACAAAAGCTGTTTAGCTGGAGCATGCGCTTATTGCGCTGTTTATGTAAATTTCTTAAACATCTCTGATTTAATGCCTTGTTTTAGTAGGTATACGATCTCTCAGTCTTCATAGCCTTACATCGACGGGGTCTTCATTTTTATGTAATTAAGTAAACATATTACTAATTGCTTTTTAATTTTAGTGTAAAGAAAAATAGATTTTCAAGTTACATTTGTGATTAGCGCGATGGATTTCAAAATCTTTCAATTCTTGAAATATGAAACACTTCCAAATCCGACTAAATTATCAAATTGTAACCTTTTGCATAATTATGTAGTAGAAGTAGAACTCCATGTCTCTATGCAAGTCTCTGAGTTTACCCCGGAAGTACCTACTGCCGCCATACCTATATCTACCGTGAAAAAAGTAATGGTCACATTACTGTCTTCTGGTATGGATGCCAATGAAATTACAGGCACACGAGACTTGAACCGCTAGACCGAATATGACGAAATTTAAATGGGACTACCTCCGAAGTATACTCTGGCAAACAAATTATCTCTACTAAACTTAACTCACTCTTAACTCTACCAAAGAATTTTGAGAATCGGCCCACAAAGGGGGGAGAAATCGAGTAACAAACATTAAAAAAATATAGGCACAGAGGTTAACATACTGAATACCAGGTGGACCTCGTGTTTGTACTATTTCATAATCACATAACAAGTATGCGTAAAGTAATTAAGAATGAGATGCTTAGAGAATAAATAGTTTAATATACACAGACTCCTCTTTTCAGTGGTTTAAATACAGTTATTTAATAATAATTCGCCTAATGACGAGCCGACCACACTGGACATAAACGCCGCTCTAGGTTGCGCGAGATTGAACGTTATTTCAATGCAACTTTTTCGGCAATTGTATCGAATTGCAAAAAGCGGCTCGATTGACTTAAAATTCTTCTTATTATAGGTAGGTACTCTTAATATTTCTTCTGGTAGCACAAAGAAAGGAATGCATCCATAACTATAACAAGAAGGCATTATATTATATAGTTATGGATGCAGACTTACAAGCACATTTTTTGTAAGTTAATATCATGATATCAGCTACACAACTGATTACTAAGTATCTAATATAGTTTTCTTTGAACTTAAGCCTTGTTAAATAAGATGAACATTTTGTATTTAACTTATGTTAATATTATAAGGTACGATGACTTCGAGAGATTATTTTTAACAATGTGCGTACTCAATCATGCGTTAAATGAACCATGTCTTCAGCCTCTGGGCGTTACAGTTCATTGTTTAAAGCTGTTTACACTACATCTATTTATAGTTTAAACACGAGACTCGTTAATAATAAACGACGTGAGGTATTATTAATTTGTTATAAGCTAGAAGAGTTACTTTCGAACTCGGTTGACTGATCTGCCAATGTAAATAATGTTGATTATATATTTTCTATACACTTACTTTGACACGAACGTGAGTTTCCTGCTTAAGAATTACACTATTGTGTATCCGCCCACAAGGATCTCGTTAGAGCAAACTAAGGGATAAAATGACAACAGCTTTGCCAGATATTACAAGATATTTTTTTTAGATTAGCTCAAGAACGCGACTGGTGATATGATGGCGTATAATCACCCTTGCTGGCCACGTCAGGGGTATGTAAGTAACATACTTATTATGTTACATTTAGATTCTCAGCTACGATAGAGGACAAACAAACCTCTGATAAACCTATACATATTTACTACCATAACTAAAACATAGTTAGAAGAGGTAACGAGAGCCTTGAAAGACTTATCGTGGTGGGGAATACGGAGGGCTAAAGACCCCGCGGGCGATCCCCAACCAGATGGAGCGACCAATTGAAACATCCTTCCTCAACCGAGTTTTGCTCAGGTGTCAGAGACGCGATGGATAGGCACCGATGGAAGCAGATCATACGATCTCGGTCGTATCCGATATATATATATATATATATATATATATATATATATATAAAAAAAAAATTATATATATATATATATATCATACATCCACCGATGACCACGATCCTCAGTCATGAGGAAACGACCACAGAGAGAGAGAGAAACTAAGACATCCAAAATTCATATATCAACTTTCATCACTCTCAAAAATCTTAGTTACTTCTGAAGTTACTCGTAGGTTCACAATAGAGCAAACACCACATCCGTAATACTAGAATTAAGATATTATGTAATTTACACTTTACGAAAGTTATGAGCATAATACCATAGGACTAATGCGGGAAACACGCATCATCCAACCAACAAATCAGAGGAGATTATTAAAAGCGGAAGACACAACTTTCCGTTAAGCACATTTTTATTGCGTTGTGTCGCGACGACAGAATATATATTATGTTTGTTACACCCTATCTAGTCATTGAACTTTGTGAATTTCTCTAGCAAAAGGGAAAGGTTGTACGTCTGTTTTCTTACTTTTTAATATAAACATTCTTGGACATGTGTCTTGAAAAGTAAAGAAAAGAAGAGAAAATGGTCATAGAGTGCAGTGTAATAAAGCTACCGAAATAAACTTAGCAATCAATACGTACTTTCAAGTATGACTTCGGAGTAATATAGTACCTACCTACTCCATTTTTAGAATGGCGACAGTAGATATAATTGAAAAGAAAAGGTATCAGCATTGAGACGCGCAACGAGGACAAAATTGTACGTGAATGTTAAACTTAGCAAAGTTTTCCTTCATAAATTTAAAAAGCGGCAAATCAGTTATTTCTAATGAGGGACAGTCAAATATTTTCTCTAATTAATATTGTAAATTTTATCTCTATTGGTTAAGTATATTTAAGATTTTTTGAAAGTTCATATTACTTTGTTTATCATTTTGAAACTCTTGAAAAATGTTTCGAAAACAATTAAGATCTTGCAAGAATTTACGTTAGAAACGGGATATTTACCATGTATTGTATTTATTGAGCTCTCGATATTTCGACTCGATATTTTCTCGACATGTTTACGAGTAAACATTCAGTTTACTCGTGATCATGGCGCATGCAACTGTGCCGAAATATCTAGAGCTCACAATAAATACAATACATGGTCAATATTCCGTTTTTATCGTTAATTCTTGCATTAGTGACCATGTCAGTTAAAAAAATTTATGATCTTATGACATTGATAAACCGTCCTAATATATATACCATAAGTACACAAAACATTTTTTCTACGAAACGTGATGGAGTGGTGCTAGCGTAAAAGTAAAGACTTTAGCTAAAAGGTTTTCAGCGTCGAATCCCATTAAGATCAAATCCTACTTTTTATGGCTTTGTAAAAAAACTTTCGGGAGTCCATTTGATCGACTTCTTTAAGCACAATTTTTGTAAATATTTCGCATACGGAGTCGCAGTTAAAGCTAGTATTCAATCTATGACGCATCTTGGACATGCTCCAGCAGATCAAGGTTCCAGCCAAGGCTAGGGTTGTCTGGAAAACAAAATATACAATGAAGATTCTGCACCAAGTAGGTCTGAGATGGAAGGCGTTTCCAAATCGGAATAACTGGATCCAACCGGATGATTTCGGCTTCATAAAACGACGTTCAGTAAATTGGAAAGGAAAGTTTGACTTTTACGTCTTCTTTTCTTGGTTATGGGTCGTGTGCCCGTTTAGAATATTATAATAAACTGACGGAGTTTGTTTAAGTTGGGTAATGTTTGAATGAGTTTTGGAAAGGCAAAGGTTGGCAATGGTTCTTTTGTAATGTAATGTGACAGTACTAATAAAAAAAAGCTGTTCAGTAGATACTGAAATCGACTTAAGTACTATCACTATAACTCGTAGGAGTGGACAGGGTTGTATGAACGCCCACATTTCGCCCGTTATAATATTAGACGCAATAGGTATTCTATGGCCATCTTATGCTTAAGTCTGCTCCAACGACATCTATATCAAGGATATGGAACAGTCAAACTCTTAAATCTGAAACTGTGCCTACATTCATAACCGTAATATTCATAAACATCATAAATAAGAGATAATTTTAAATGTGAGACCTAAAGTGATGATTTCAAAATTGATTTCCGCCGGTCCAGTGCTGTATTAGATAGGCTATTTAATGGACAGCTTATGCCAGAGTTTTTAGACCGCCAAAGTGCCTCAAACATTTTCTAGCCAATCTCAGCAGGCTCTGCTAAAACCGAGACCGACGCCTTAAGTAAGATGCTCTTTAAAAACACCTAACCTCCTAAATTGCAGTTCATGCAACCTATTTTCTACAACACCGGGAAGCATAATTCGAACAATGCATTATGTCATACAGATCAAGTAAACAATGGATTGCTTTCAGTATAAAAGAGATGGATTTCTGCTTGGACTGAATGCACTCTGCAAAATATCAATTTCATATTGGAAGTCTTCCAAGATTGGTCGGGAGATATCTGCCATCGTACACGTATTCTAAAGCACCATTTAAAAGCTCGCTGACTTGTATCTTATGTGATCTTTATGTACAACTATATACGACTCACGGGCTCGCCCGCGTGGGAATAGACTGCACCACAAAAAAGAGAGATAAAGATAATAAATACCGTTTATACACTGGTGACCTTGTGCCGCGGAAGACATGGACACACACATTAACACATCTTTGAAATCCAAGACCCAAAAACATATATTTCTGGTCATCACATAAATATTGAGCCCGAGATTGCACCTGCGACCCCGTGCTTCGAACGAAGGCAGGGTCAATACCAAAAGGGCCGTCAAAATAAATGCGAAAGTATATCTGGATGTTTGTACTCTTTCACTCGTCGGCTTGAGCTTATATATCAGTACCTGAGTGAATAGATATAGATATGAATACAAAATAGCAACACATGTTGCGTGAGAATCTTGTCACCGCGATTCAGGATTTTGCAATGCGACTGTTACGCCATCTAGTTTGAACGCAACGAACAGACATTTGTTTTATGCCTCAAATCACGATAAAACGACGATTTCTAAAAATTAAACCCAGCTAGATCGAAGTATCGCCCCGAAACCCTCTGACTACTAAATTTCATAAAAATTACTGAAGCCGTTTCCGAGATCCAAATTAATATATTTATACAAGAATTACTTGTTTAATGAATTAGATAGATATTTTATATACTTAGTTTCAGTGACAATACAATGTTATGGTAGTTATTAATAGGACTGGTCTGATGATAGTGTCTGACTGAACAAAAGCTGAAGGATCAAACCTCGTCAAATAAAAAAGATAACCCCGTCGTGTTTGGACTCTTTCTGATCAGCTGACTGTACGCAATTTTTTATAAAGCTTGTCCATAAGCACTTTTTTATTATGTGGTCTGAAATAAGTATGTATTGGAGATAAAATATCGCGAGGTTTATAGGTAAATAGCATTCTTTTAGTTCAATGTAAAAATCAATGTTTTGAATACATCGATTTTCAAAGCCCCTCTGTAAAATTAAGTAATAAAAACTAAATAAAGTCCGTAAATTTAGCAGACAGAAATTATTTTACAACTTTATATGAAATATGAACTAGCGTAAAGACTACCGTGACACCGAATTACCATGTACACAATAGGTTCTGACGTATGGCCTAGATATTATAAGTTGGGAAAATGTCTTGTCTAGCATTTCTTATTTCTTTAAGGTCAGGGCTGCCACACTGGACCATTTCCAAATCAAGAAACTTGGCACCGTTTTTGACGACCCATTTCACTCTCTTTAGAATCCATTTTAATATTTGGGACAACAGTATCGATTTGTGAGTCAAAGTCGACCCTTAGAATGTAGGGTAGTGCACCCCTATATTGCTTCACTGACTCATATACAAAGGGAAACCCGGCATTTGAACGATAAAGTTATTGGATTTTAATCATTATGACGCATAGCATAAAGCTGTTTATTGAGGGTGGGGATGGGTTTGTTTGCGATTGCACTTTGCCTTTATTATGGGCACAGCTCACAAGGCGGTCAAATATTTGCCCATTACTCTGATTAAAGACGATGCGATTTGATTAACATGTATATTGGTCGTGTGGATCTGCGATGAGTCTGTGTTGGTTTAGTTAGTGAGAAGAGAATATTGAACACGTTAGAAATCGCTCTCTGGTTCGCTGGACTGGACTGGACTACACCAACTGCCATGAAAGTAGACGGAATATAATTTGTAGTTCTAATGCCACAGGTACTAAATAAAATAAGACTCCAGAAATTAACCCAGTAATCTTAGAGTAGTCTATAGATCATCTCGATATAGAATCAGATCAGCGCAACCTTATTTAAGCTGATCGGCCACTGCCAACTAAACTAAGTTAGTTTAGCTTAGCTCACATAGTTGAGAACTATTTTTGTTGGAGTAAGTATATATTGGCGTAGTTTGTGGATGTTTTTATGAACAATTCTATGAACACACTTTTTATGAACGCTTTTATGAACAGTCAGAAGGTGTCTAAAAAGGCTCGTCTGGCTGTTCATGGGGGAGTGTTGGTTCCGACACTGATGTATGGTAGTGAAAGTTGGGTGTGGCAGAAAAAGCATGAAAGTAGAATAAATGCTGTGGAGATGAGAGCATTGAGGAGCATGATTGGAGTGAAACGGAGTGACAGGATAAGGAATAGTGTGATAAGGGAACGATGTAGTGTGAATGAGGGTGTAGTGACAAAAATCGAGAAAGGTATGTTAAGATGGTTTGGACATGTGGAGAGAATGAATGAAATGAGAATGACTAAACAGGTATACATGGGACAAGTAAACGGAAGTGTTGGAAGGGGAAGACCTAGGCGAACGTTCCGAAATCAGATTGAAGACGTTCTGAAAAAAGGCCAGGTCAAAAGTACCCTAAACCGACGCTTATGAATGAAAGGATTGATGAGTATAGATGAAGCGAAAGAGATATGTCAGGATCGTAGTAAGTGGAAATCCGTGGTCTCTGCCTACCCCTACGGGAAAGAGGCGTGATTTTATGTATGTATGTTGTGGATGTACATGTATGAAAAACAGGTTCAATACATAGATAGATAGATAGATTAACTCTTTATTGTAACACCACACTATACATAAGTCATTTCGATACAATTATATACACAAAAATATCTTATTACTATTAAATGCTTAAAACTAATAGTGTAACTATCTGTATAAAGTGATCTTTTCCAGACAACTATGAACAACATAGTATATAAAAACTGAATTATAAATGTTTAACGCTTCCTTATCAATCCTTGACATATACGAGCGCGTAGAGGTACATACAAAACTGATGTCTAAAACCCTTAGGTGTCAAGCGGAAAATATTAATTAAAACTACGTCCGAGGTGGTCGCCTTTAAATTTCATCGAATTCGATAAAGCGGTTTTTGAGTTACACTCCAATAACTTAAAATCGTTTTGTCTATCTGGACGATATCCTTGTTGACGGTGAATGACAATCGATCCCATAAGCAGAAAGGGTCACTAAAAAGTTTGAAATTTTTTTTAACCAATAAATGGGACTGCAGCATTAAAAAAAGTGTCAAATAACTTATCGAAGTCGGAACGGTGCGATGCCCACAATATTGTGATAATAGGCACTTTTGAACTATCATGGTACACACATTTTAGGTGCTAATCAGCGTTCATGTGGTAAATTATAAAAACAGGAATCACCTATAATTATTTACATACAAAGTAAAAAAAAAATATTATCCGTAATTTTTGGACAGCCTTAATAAACATATTCCCTATGTATCTATATATATCTATTCTTGGAGTTCGTTGGGGTCAATGCGCTCTCTAATTCCCACGCCATCTACTCATTCCACTTCGTCCCCTACCCAGTATGCGTCCTCTCCCGTTTTTTACCTAGTCTACGTTTGGAGGTCATTACCGTCTGTGGTTTACTTTTCAAAAAAAGGAGGAGGTACTCAACTCGACTGTATTTTTTTATGTTTGTTACCTCATAACTTTCGAATGGGTGAACCGATTCTCAAAATTCGTTTTGTTTGAAAGCTGGTGCTTCCTGTGTAGTCCCATTTAAATTTCATCAAATTCGGTCCAGTAGATTTTGAGATACACTCCAATAACTGAATAGAATGGAAGTCCGTATTAAATTTTTCAAATTGTACTTTATCAAAGATGAACGAACCTGCTTGAGTATTATTATAACAATGGTTACTCATAACTCTGAATTTACTCAACTTTCTTCCTGGGACGCAGTAGTTAGGTCCCAATAGTATGCAAGCTTCTGCGTGTAAAGTTTTAGTATTACTACCTACCTACACCCTTTTTGTTACGCGATGTATACTTAGACATACATGTTATTGATTTACCTAGAAATATTTTCTTATATTAAAACACTTTTTAGGTAATACGATTATATCATGATGTAAAGTTAGCGATAGCGACATCGTTTTTGTATAATATTCGGGTAAATCTCATCTCTCAAAGCAATTTTTAAGTAAGTAAGTAAGAACCTACGAAGAAATAATGTCACGAAGCATAACTCAGAACAAATTCCACACAAAAAGTGGTCCTTCAAACCAAAGCGACGTATGATTCCAAATACGAATTACTTCCGAGGTTACAAATAGACATGTTCGGTGATTGGTTTAAATGTCAGAAGGAAAGCAGGGATTGGTCCACGCGCGTGCTGCAAAGTCTACTATGACAGCTGAGTCATAGCGGCGTGAACGATGTTATTGATTTGGCACGACTTTTATTGGGTCATTTTTTTAAGGCAGTTACTCTTACTGATATTACTTCTTCGTAGGTAAGAACGAGATAAGTACCAAGATTGCTAAGATGACACAAGCTGTGACAAGCTACAAGTTATCTAACGTAATTCTAAAGTGTGAGAGATGTCGTCAACTTGGCGCCATGCCGCGGAGGAGTAAGTAAGCGTGGGCGGTGATACGTCGTGTTATGTTTAGCAAGCATCTATCTAGGTCGCTAGTCGTCAGGGGAGGCTAAGCATTATGGGAAATAAATATTAAACCCAAATGTGAACGAACGTAGTAAATATTAATAGTGGCTTTTTGTAGAAGGTCTCTGGAACTAATAGTTATATCTATTTACACTAAAATAAATGTAGTTATACTATAAGTACCTACAATAAAAGCTGATCACATAGAACATTGGTCCCTAACCTGGGGGTGATTACCCCTTCGGGGGTAAAACAGCTATTGTACAGGGGTAATCATGCTGCAATTTTTAGATGGTATTAGAAAATTTTGTGAAATAAAACTGCATGCAAGTGTGCAATATTCGAATGACACAAGCAAGGCCTAAGCTCAACCCAACCCAATATAATTATATAATAATATTACAAGAGCTAATCACAATTTTCAATGTAAGTGTACCTACATCAAGGTAGACTTGCATAGAAATTGATTGTTTCATTATTAAAAGCTATTTATAAGTATGCATAGGTATATTAGTTGTTTTTTTCGAGGGTCAAACCATTTTTCGTGATAGGTCACAGAAGTAGCCAGACCAAAAAGGTTAGGAACCACTGACCTAGAACATCGTGAAATTATAGATATAGGTTTAGGTTTAAAGAACTTTATTTCTCATAAGAACTAGTGTTCACTTACAATGAGATTCTCTTAAATATAATTTATAAATGAGTCCTCTGGCTTGGTAGGCATTACTTATTTAACGAGCTATTTATAACATCGTGAAATTATAGATATACTAATTACGCCCCGCGTTTTCACCCGTGGTTGATGATTATGATGATGAAAATTATCCTATGTGGTAGTCTAGCGCCTTGTCTACTTTCATACCAAAATTCATCAAAATTGGCCTCGCCATTTGAGCGTGAAAGAGTAACGCACATCCATACTTCCATATATCCATACATACAAACTTTCACGATTATTATATTAGTAGGATTATGATAAAACAGCATTTAAATCACTAGTTATTTGTGCAAAAACCTATACAGAAACAAAACACTAATAACCATGAATTCGTTGAAATCAGCTGAGATTAGATTGAACCCATAAAAAAATCAGAGAAACGTAAATTGTATGAAATCTAAAAAATTCCAAGAAGAAAATGAATCTTAGTTAACAAGGCTATAAAAAAAGAGAAACATTATTTTTACTTTTACACTATTGTGGCGTGTAAAGACACGCCACAATCCTTTTTATAGAACCCTTGTGGAACGTACATTTCCGTTAAAAGGTTATATTCAATAATCAGACTATGTATACAGCATAACTAATGAGGCTATTAAAATAGGAAACCATTATTTTATTTTTACACTTTACACGCCACAATACTTTTTAATAGAACCCTTGTGAAACGTACATTTCCGAAAAAGGCTATATTATTCAATAATCATACTATGCATAAAGCATGACTAACGAGGCTATAAAAATAGGAAACCATTATTTTACTTTTACACTTTACACGCCACAATACTTTTTAATAGAACCCTTGTGAAACATACAATTCCGAAAAAGGCTATATTATTCAATAATCAGGCTATGTATAAAGCATAACTACATAAAATACTTATGCTGCAATTAGGATAGCAACAAACATTATCAAGACAACTACGACTCAATTATCTAATGAAATGAGGTCCTCAAATAACTCCAGCAACTAACGAGGGAACAATTAACTATTCAAGTTCAATTAGATATGAGTCGATACCAAAACAATCGATATAATTGACCGGCTAATTGTTGACTGGAACTGGATTTCACTAACTAAAGGAGATCATACATTTTTGGGCTAATTATTAAAGTGCCGACAAACTAAAATAAACTTAATATTGTAATAAAAATAAACATTTAGTTTCATAGTTTTTTTTCACATATAAGTACGTGGAGTTGTTTTTACGCAGATTGTTTTGCTTCCGCATAGATCTCATTCAGTTTCTTCCAAAAGTTGCCGTTAAAATATAATCTGCTCAACAGTACTTATTTTTCTACCGACTTCCAAAGGAGGAGGTTTATATATTTGAGGTAATACAGGATTCGACTGTATTTTTGTGTTTTATGTTTGTTATCTCACAACTTTCGACTGGGTGAACCGATTCTCAAATTTTTTGTTATAAATGTCATGGTGTCCCATTTGAATTTCATCAAATTATGTCCAGTAGTTTTTGAGTTACACTCCAATAACTAAATAGAATGGAAGTCGGTTTCAAAATTTACAAATTGTACTTGTTTTGGAAGTCGGTTAAAGAGGTAATAGTTTATTCAAAGCTGTAAATGTCACGTTGTACTTCTGCGGGAAGACGTAGTTTCAAAAACTTTTGCTTTTGAAGTTTCACTTCAAATAGTCAGTGCCGTTTACCCTGAACATGGCTAGGGGTTATAAACTAAGCCCAACTAGTAATAAATCACATGTAAACAGTAAACAAGCCAAGTTTAGCTCTAGACAAGTTCGCGGTTACGTCGGACGGACGGCTGTTCTGTCATGGCAGACGCTCAGAATATCGAGGTTTCTGGGCCTTATCGTCTACGAGATAAGGTGTTTATGATCAGCCTACCTACGATTCTGCCGGTTGTGGTCTAGGGCAGCCTTTGCCAAAGTGGGCGATAACGCCCCCTTGTGGGCGCTGCAGGCCTAAAGGGGGGCAATATAAGAGACCCACATGAAAAATGAGGGCGTTGTGTTCTTGAGTAAATTGGAACCTGATATCAACAAACTTATTAAACAGAAAAGATACTCTGTCTAAATACTATAAAGTTGTGTTGTGTTTTCATTGGCCGTTGTGTACTACCTATTGCGTTCTGGTCTCAAGTTAACTCTAACTCTCTTGCTAACTTATAGTAAAAGTCTCGTTTAGAATGAATATTTAACTCTCCGCTAATATAGCGCAATAATGGATTAATTTTAAGTTATAGTGATTTTAAGTGGTTTTTAGGTGAAATAAATGGGGGCGCTAAAAATAACTTATTCTCAAAGTGGGCAGTAGACAAAATACGTTTGGGAACCCCTGGTCTAGGGTATCAAGTTGTACCATTATATTATATAGTTTAGTTTAGAACATATAAGTTATTACCTACGTCCCGCGGTTTCACCCGCGTGGTGATGGGTGATGATGATGATGATGATGAAAAGTATGCTCTCTGCTAAATTTAATTACGATTTGTTCAGCCGTTTAGGCGTGAAAGCGTAAAAACAAACAAAGAAGCAAACTCACTATCGCATTTATAATATTACATAGCTGCGCCTAAATGATGGACGATGATTATAATGATGCAAAGTACATTATGACCTATTCTCAGACCTGCTGATTAATACACAAAATTTCATAGGTTTCGGTCGAGCTGTTTCAGATGAGTTTTTTAGGAGACACGATGTTGTATGTATTACTTATGTAAATAATGTAACACCGTCTAATGAACTGGTCACATACAGTGATTTAATCTGTCCGCATCAGGTTTACGCTATAACAAAAGATTTATGAATGAACTGGGGGCTTGCTGATTCGGACGGGTTAATGATTTATACTGATGCCATAATATACCATATAAACTAAATTTTTTAAGGTTTTTTAATACCGGGTTAGGTAATTACAAATTTTGCTTTGAAGAACTTGATTTTATCAAAGTTACAAGTGAGCTCTACTGCTCCTTACGTTTCGATATACATTTCACGGCATATAGTTAACATGGCGAGTACATGATTACGTAGACAACAAAATGTTTATGAATGAAACCGGGGACGCCTAATTTTATGGTAAGTACAAGAATCCATACCTATTATGTAAGTCTATTGTCCAGTTGCAATCAAATATGGATTGTAAACTAAACAAATTGCGGTTTTGTGTCTCTTTTGTCAGCTCCAGTCATCAACTTACAAACATTTTTGCTTACTGGAGTTATCAAAATTGACCGTCATGAGCCGTCATTTCTCAAGATTTCAACCAACTTTCAACCTGTTTATAAAATTTACGAAGTAACTATTTAAATGCAATATATTATAGAAAGTTTCTGCCTTGCGATTCTGTAATCTCGTCGTCTCTCGTCTGTAATCGACGAGCTCGTCGAGGAGCTCACCGATGTCAAATACTTTATGAGATATCGTCCTTGTACATAAGGTTGTTTTTCCAACGTTTCTTGTCATCTCGTCATTTGTTTCACGGATGTTGTCAAAGATAATTGCTCTTAGAGAATCGCACGGCTGGACGAAGCCAAAACAAATGGCGATCGTGATATCGACAACGGGTAAACCTCACTTTCATCTTGTTTTATTATTGGAAAATACAATAATGATTTAAAAATTCAGACAATCTGGTTAACATTGGAAACAGTCCAGCCATTTCGACCAACAAGAGTCCTAGAAGCAAAAACAAAGAGATGTTTGGAACGGCGCCATATCACAAAGATGGCGGCACAAAGCCTGCAGCTAGTTAGGTTTACACGAGCGAACACTAAGGTAACAAGTAAGAGACTTACTAGATTAGAGAGAGACTATTAGACTATCACTTACTGTTACATTAGTGTTTTGTTTACAGATTACAGAAAATCAGATGCTATTTCTTTGTACCCGCAAATATATATAAGACATTAACTTAAGTTTGGGAAAAATATCATAAAGGCAGAACATATAAGAAAAAACACTAAACAAAACTGGTAACATATAATATTGCTGTTATGAGGATTACACTAATATTATAAAGGCGAAAGTGTGTGAGTGTGTGTTGATGACACTGACATTATAATATAGGATATTCCTCATCATCATCACCACGCGGGTGTAACCGCGGGGCGCAGCTAGTAATTTGCTTACTTAAATGTATACAATTTTACAAAACAAAACCCTAATCAAATGTAAAAACCGTTATATATCGATAACTCAACGCCATGCGACTAAGTTATCAGTACGCCAATAGAAAAATATAGAGCTTATAAATACTGCTGAGTAAAATTGTGCACTCGCCTTACACGTACACGTCCTTAAAATAAGATCGTAAGTATGGTTCTATAGATTTTTTATAGTTATTCCTTGAAAGAAAAGACAGCAGTAGCACTATTCATAAGCTTGAACTGGCGTGCGATTCTCTAAGAGCAAACATCGTTGCATCTTTGATAAAATCCGTAAAACAAATGACGAGATGAGAAGAAACGTTGAAAAAACAACCTTGTGTACTAGGGCGATATGTCACAAAGTATTTGACATCTTCCTGAGAGCTTACTTCAATCGTTCATTTGTTAATTCGCACGAAATAAGTGATATCTATCAATAGCGTCAGAACGAGAGTTCACACGAAATTAGAACTCCTTTTAATGAATAGATTAACTCAATCGAATGTTCGTCTAGTTCAGTGTTCACTGAGCTCGCGTTCATCTGCTCGCTCGTGTGTATTCAGTTTTGCAAAGTGTGAACATCCTGTAATGGTCGTTACAGTAGAGTGGTCACGCCTCGTTGAGTTTTATTTTAGAGGACAGCTTGTTTGTTGGTTTGTTGTGAGTGCAAAATGTCTTTTACACGCGCAAATGTGGAGTAACACTCAAGATTCTAGTCCTTTTAAGAAAACATTTTCAAGTTTTGGCCAGACATAATGACACTCAATATTATGAAAGTGAGGATGTGAGTTTGTATTTTTGTCACTTCTTTACACTGCAACAGCTTGACGGATTTAGATGAGATTTGGAATTGAATGAAATTTGTGAAATTTATACCTACCCAGGATTAACACATAGGCTATTTTTTACACATTTTGCAATTTAACAATTACACTGCGTATTGAATGTTTTGATCAAATTTGCGAGAATGCGAAGAAAATCAAATGCATTTTCTATAAAACTAATACACTTCACTTCCTTGTACTTAAGTACGTAGTTTAATTAAATTATTCATAGCCTTTGCTGTGAATAATTTGAACATTTTAAAATTTTGAACATACACGTGTTTTTTACGAAGTTGCTTTCAACTTCGTAAAAAATACGTGTATGTTACGTCATAAACAATCTAACAATAAAACATCACTTTAGTCATCGCTTTGTTAAAGTACCTACTGTAGCATACCTAACCACATGAGAGCGCTGTGTAAATGTGTGAACATAGAAAACATGACAGAAATTACTTTTGCAGACAAATGTAGGGCAAAGAACCCGTTACACGGTAATATTAAGAGTACTTATTTCACAGGCCGAGTGATTAAAGGCTAATTTATTAGAGCTAGCGCTACGAGAAAGCAAAGGTGTTGGAGACTGTTCCAACGTCAATCAAGCATGACTAAGAGCTAGTGATTAATAACTTTATCAGGTGATTAGTAGTTAATAGATCGTCTTGCAAAATCCCTTATATAAATTTAAAAAAGTAACGCAGTCACTTCTTTATAAATTAAGATCTGTATGTACCGATTGCGAACTGAAAGCGCTCGTAGCGGAGCTTGACTTGTCTATCTTAACCGATCAACAAGTTAAGCAACGCTTGCTGCGTCCAGGACTTGGATGGGTGACCGCTAGTGGCATAATTCAACTGAGCGCTTCGGAGGGCACGTTGTTTGTCTTAGGACTACAGTCGTTACGCTATGTCAAAAGCCTTCGGGCGGCCTGAAAACTTCAACATGCGTTGGCCACTAACCTATCCACCAAGCGCACTGGGCCCGTGCGGTGGATTATGGCCAAACTTCTCTGAGAGGAAGGCTCGAGTGCCAACAGTAGGAACATAATGGGCTGATTATGATTATGATGATGTGTGTATGATGATTATATCACAATCTTTCAACGGGGCTGGAAATAAATGCCTACTAACTACAAAATTGTCCAATTACTTTCCACGTTTGTGAACTGGTTAATAGTTTTAAATAACTTAATCGACCGAAAGGGATCTGTAAACCGTCAGATATGAGTGCCAATTAACCAGGGGCCCTACTCCCACCTCTTAAAGTAATCATATAATAGCAAGCTTAAAATAATAATGGATTACGATAAACGTTTTGATGACGTATTATCAAACAGTGCACTCAATTCGCGAACCTTGCAACTGCGTTAGTGTTCTATTCGGGTTAGACGTTATACGAGTAGGTATTGATCCTCATCCCTGGGCAGTGGACGGTGGAGGCCATCCGCCCGGTCCTTCGGGGGTGGGTGAAGCGACGTTTCGGGTCGCTCACTTTCCGATTGGTGCAGGTGCTTTCCGGGCATGGTTGTTTCGGAATGTACGTGCACCTAATCACAAGGCGGGAGGCGACCCCAGCCTGTCACGAATGCGGGGCGCCGGAGGATACGGCGCTCCATACGCTGGAAGTGTGTGCTGCATGGGGCCCGCAGCGGCACACACTCTCAGCGATAATCGGCGGAGATCTGCCACGATCTCTCGCTGCCGAGCATCGAGTTAACCACGCTCGGCAGCGAGAGATCGTGGCAGTCGGTAGCCACCTTCTGCGAAGCAGTGATAGCGCAGAAGGAGGCCGCGGAGCGGGTTAGGGAGAATGATGTTCGAGCTGACCCACTCCGGCGCAGACGAACGGGGGTACGGACGAGGCAGTTTGCTCGCCTCCTCCCTCCTCCGTAGTGGGGTCACTGGTGAAGAGTCGGGGGACTCTTCGTCAGCTTGCACGACCCCACACGTCTGAGGAGTGCCCTTGGTGAGCAAGGGCACCCCTTCACAGGCGCTGAGGCCCGGTTAAGATCAATCCGGGCCTACCGCTGGGGCGAGATTGTGAATGCCAGCGCAACCCAATCTCGCACCATCTGACGGATGACTGCTCACGGGGGGGTTTTAGTGGGTCTGAGCCCCACATACCCCCTTCCGTCTACCCCCGTAGCGGAAGGGAAGTGGACAGCATTTCCCCCCCCTTAAAAAAAAAAGGTATTGATCCTCGAACGCACCATTAGGATCGATTTCGGCTAAAAAAGGAACACGCCGTAAGTAGTATTGGAGTAATATGTTCGACCCTTATTTTGTGTCGGTGGGAGTACGATAGTAAGTATGATTATTTTAAGCTGATTACAAAACGCTCTTGATTTATTATAGTTTCGTAAAAGGTGGGAGTAGGCCCCCTGGTATCATAAATAAGTTCTGTACATTTCACCTCTCGAACAGGTCATTGCTTCTGCTCTATAAGTTTAGTGAACTGAAAATAAAGCAATCGATGTGAGCTGTAAGCTCGTTAAGCTGAACTATATCGCAGTCACTAGCCACGGACGATAAAAGGTGACGCACAGTCACCCATCGCACATAGTAACTACTATCCTATCTGTGCTACTACCTATAACATGAAACAACATGGCTCTGTAAAGACATGGACACACAGACTGGCGTTAGACAATTGACAATATTGTTTAAGGATGTCATAATGGAATGGATATGGAGTTCCAAGAAAATTAGTGGAACTCCATATCCATTCCATTAAAACTACTTAGAAAAGTCAAATTCCATACGTAACATCTATAACTATTTTACTCTACTACTCTCTTTACTTCTCTCCTTCTCAAAGTAACTACTATATTGTTACAAGCTGTATAACTGCGTTGATTATTTTAGTTTGAAGTGTTAAATAAAGAGGATATCTATATATCCACTGCATTATTCATTTACTATTATTATACGTTTAATAAATTAATGAGATATTATATAATAAGCTTCTACGAAAACCTTGTATCATGCGAAAGTACCTTTACTCTAAATTAGACTTTATATGACACATACTCTGATTAAATTCCTAACGTCTAAGTATTCCAAGAGAAAAACATGTGATTTATAGATAGACACACATACCATTATGATAGACATTAGATGGATGAAGCTGGTCCGATCCGACATTAGTCACATTATTTATCAGGAAAATATTATGTAAAAAAAACCGTTTCCATTGCACTTTATACGCCTCAATCTACAACTTCAGTCGTAACAGCTTTTTCTAACGACATTATATAAGCTAATCTGCTTATCGTATTTACTCTCTAACGCTAGTCCACGGTCCAAATCACCTATAAAATTATCTAAGCTCTTGTACACTGTCTTTAACAGGCGAAAGCAAAAAGGAGATCGCAACTGGCGCCACAGGGGACACGGTCTGGCTACAGTCCAAATACAGCATCGTGCTAGAGATGTACAATGTCCAGAGAGCTTATGGTGATAATAATAAAGCTTATAAATCAATAATTTATATTATATGTGTTAGTGACAGTGTAACTACTTCATTAGAATAAACTTGCTATGAGGCTCATAAGCGAGCTCAAAGCCACATAACAAGCCATGGAGAGGGCTATTTTCGGGTTTTCTCTACGTGATCGAATCAGAAATAAGGAGATTCGAGGATGAGCTAAAGTTTTTTTTTTCGAACGGTCTAATGCTGTTTGCCTCTACCGGCATTTACAGCGTCACCGGACGAGTGGCGAGCGCAGATGGCACTCAGCCAGATGCGGACGCAGAGGGCGCACCACCTAAGGGCGAGCGTTGAAGACGCTTAGCCGCAAGGAGAAGAGTAGGCGACTTGCTCAAGGGCACCACTAAGGTACGGACCTCGGCTTGGGCCGTCGCCAGGAGAGAGGGGAGTCCACCGACATAGCCCAGAAGATAAGCCAGTTGAAGTGGTAGTGGGCAGGGCACATAGCGCGCAGAACAGATGGACGATGGGGCCGGAAGGTTCTGGAGTGGAGACCACGGACCGGCAAGCGTAGCGTAGATCGTCCACCGACAAGGTTGACAGACTACCTGGTAAAGGTCGCAGGACGACGTTGCATGCATGCCGCTTTCAAACGGAACTTTTATTTAGGAGGCATATGTTCATCAGTGGACGTCTTTTGGTTGAGATGATGATGTTAATGATGAAACATGCTATGTATGTTGTGCTTAGTGGCTTCAAAATATATAATATTTATGAGCCAGTCTCGATTTTATGTCTAGTTTGCTTCGACCGCATCACCAGTGACCTATTGGTCATCAAGCGAGATAGTGATCAAAGCCTACGAGCTATTTAAGAAACTTAAATGTTGGAGTTGCGGAAGAAAAATTTCATTTGAAAAGTGCAGTAACGTATCCGCATACAGTGAATTCATTCTGCTTGTTACATACCTACCATTAATTTATTTTATTTATTCAGAAAGCAATGAGTGGCTTTTCGAAAAAAAAACGAAATAAAATCACTTGAAATTAACCTACCTTAATTTCTAACGCCAAAGGATAACATTTTCAAAATAGGAAGTTTAAATAAGTAGGTGTAAGTAAGTGAGTAAGTAGGTAAGTAGGTGTTTTGTTCAAAATTCAGTGAGAGCACACATACAGATTTCCGCATTTATAATTAACATATATTTTTTTAATGATTTATCAAATTAATTTCCTCTCGCCTGATGGAAAGCGAAGATGAAATCAAGAAACCGCTGATAATAGCACGATTAGATTTTATCGTAGTAGAAATGTATGCTTACCCATTTTTGAAAACTCGACTCTTCACTATAATCACTGTCAAAATGCATATCTGTACACTACATTTTTCCATATCCACACAATAGTTTTTTATAGATTCACTTAGTGTAGTCATCACTTACTTTTGAATATTACCCGACGTGAAACTAAAAATCACGCAATAGTTACTATTGCAAAATACATGTTTGTCATAGTAACTGTTCATACTCCGAAATCTATGGTTTTTTAATCATTTCAAGAACTCATTTTTTGCAGGTAAAGTAGACCTATATTATAACTACGCGTATAAGTTTTGTAGTCTTACTTTCACTATGTATATCTGAAGACACCGGAAAGGCTTACAATAGAAATATACACTCCAATTCGGACTACGTAGAGAAGTTAAAGTACGTGACATTTATTATGGTATTGAAAGGAAAATTTGGTGACACTTCCGCTAGAAAAATGCTTGATTTAGAAACGACTGCATCATCCACCTTCCTTCTAGCATTAAATGCAACTTACTCGACCAAAAAGTCTTAGACGCGTGCCATGTTTCAAGGCATCCTCAGAGATGTTCCCTAGCCGTTGCATTAAAACGATTTTTGGTTGAGTGAGGTGCATGTATATTCCTAATTCTGTATACTTCCTGCTTGCATTTTATGCGAGAGAGAAGGCAGTGTGTTGCATCTCCGGCATAAGCATTTTTCCAGTTGAAAAGTCACTAAATATTTTATTTCAATATCATATTAATATGGATTTCTGCAAAGTAACGCCTGAATCAATAAATTACATGACTTTTATATATCTAGATATTTAGAGTTTATTTATGAAAATGCCACTGTTCGACTAATCATGTCAAACCCTAAGATATAAATGATTCAACCGCCTAAACTATCCATAATGTTTGTTTACAGTTTCATACTAAACAATAGAGATCTGACTGAAGATAACAATCAATAATTACGCCAATTTAATGGTAACAAACCTCATTCAAATTGGCATCTAGATGAAGTCACTGTTATGACAAACTGCAGAATATAGTACATCATGGCAAGCAATAAAACTCGTTATATTAGCGTAAGTATATGCTAAAACCTTGGTAATACATATAATATATATATATACATTACTACATTACTTTGCATTCTAAAGCAAATATGTCTAATAAAAAATTAAACTTTTTATTGGCCGAACGAGCGAAACGTCTCAGTTTCAAGATTGGCCAAAACATCCTTTTGTTGATTTAAAAAAAAAGACACACACAAAAGGGGAAAGTTTGCTATAGCATTTGTGATCGACGGATTTCAACAGATTTGAGAAGCACGACTTTATTATATAGACATGTTGCGAAAACAATTCCAAAAACGTGAGTGGAGGGGAGAAAAGAGAGGGGGGGGGAGTTTGCTGTAGCGATTTAATAGACGGATTTTAATTATTTTTGGCAAATTTAAAGCGTGCACCAATCAGACTACGCAGTCCTCTCCACCTTCATGAGACGGACACTTAGACACCAGATTAGACCTCCTTATACCCATTTTGCTCAACAGTGTACATAGTTAAGCCTATTAGAAAATTGTAACACAACGGTAGGTTGGTTTCAAACCCCTGAAATGGCTTTTATTAAGCTAAGGGGTAGCTCGCGAGGTCTACTGTTCTTACAGAACCAAAGTCACAATACTGAAATGAAACACCGTTTCGGTGTCGAACAAGGGTGGAAAGATCCTGATCATGGTTCTAATCGAAAAACCGTGCTCATATTGAGAATAACATTACAGTTTTCCTTATCTAAAATTAGTAGTCTATAAGTAGTCTGAATAGGCAGAAGAACAATAATAACAACAACAAACAAGTAGCAGCGTGCTAATATAAAATGATATTTATTTCAATGAAATTTGGATTGACTTTTGTGCCTACCCTAAACAAGCGGCTAATTTTGGCTCATGTATCGTTTCGACTTTACTAAGCATCACGTTATTCCTTATTAGGTGTACCATTGGGATTACCTTTCCCGAATTATCTATTTGATACCACTTGGATATTGAATATTCTGGGTTAACTAGACCCACATCATGCCCGTGAGATCTGGACCAACTAAAATATTCATCAGTAAATTAGAGTCAAATACAGAAATAACTGCGCAGGTAAGTGTTGGTATTATTTAGTGTCTGTGAATTATTTAGTGGACTATAGTGGATAAAAATGAGGTCGGTTAGTTTAGTATCCATATAAGCTGATAAATTCGTCTTAGCCCTTCATACCATACATTCTCCATGGATAAAGAGTATCATAAGTGTTATAAATTTTTATCTAAATATTAAAACTTTTTCACCCTTTTTTACTGACAATTGCTACTTACGGGATCAATTGTCATTAATTGTCAATAAGGATATCATCAAGATAGGCGAAACACTTGTCAGTTATTGGTGAAACTAAAAAACAGCTCGACCTAATTTAGTGAATTTTAATGGGACCACCACCTGGGAAGTATACTCTACCAAACAATAAAAAATATCAAAATCAGGCTACTCTGTAAGAAGTTATGTGTGGCCATATATAAAAAAAATATACGCGTCGACTTGAGCAACTCCTCGTTTTGGAAGTTCCAGAAGGAGTGGAGCCCACGGACCGGCAAGCGCAGCGTAGGTCCAGATTACCTACTCTTATATCAACGTGGCTTTTTATTTTGCCGTATTCCCTCTTCTAAATTATCGAAGTTACATTTTACTAAAATCATCGTAAACTCTAGAACCCACACGGGAACTAAACTTGAAAGTGCCTCGCATCGATTAATCGCGCACACAAAGCCATAAACCCATAACTCGTGTATCACAAATTCAATCTCCAAGTTATGAATTCGGCAGCGTGTAATGACAAACAGACAGACAAGTTCTGAATATAAAACAGCTCCGGTGTCGACACTAAAGGAAGCGTGACGGAGGCGTTTCCTGTGACATTTTAGAACGTGATTTCCTGAGATGGACTCTTTGTTGGAATGTTACGTAACAACGCACGTGTGATGAGGAATTTATTTTAGTCAATTAGGAGGAATTGGGAATTGAAAAGTTTATACATAATATTATTCTTTTTTGATCAACCATGCGATTAGAGCAAGCCATATAGTAAACCATACTTAAAGTTAAACATCATATATTATATAAGTGTATCACCCAGATTTGTATGTTCTAAAGTTATGTGTGCCTAGTACGAAAATATGCGTAATGTAGTCGGAAGTTTTTGAGACTGTAGACGGAAAGAGCACAAACAATGAGTTATCTGTGCCACAGTTTTACTAGATAAATGATAGTTTGTGCTGTATACATCTACTGTACGACGCAAGGTTACTGAGCGGCATATATTCGTGCTAGGCCAACTGCATTGCTTTCATCCTATCCATGTAATAACGCGTTCTTGAAGTACCTATAAATACCACGTGCAGCACTTTAGTACTTAAACCTAAATACCTATTAAATTCTGTCACTCTACCAGATAATCGGTCCCGGTTGTGTGTCTTACGACAACAGTCATTAGGCTATGTCGAAGGCCTTCGGGCGGCCTGATAACTTCGACATGGGTTGGCCACTAACCTATCCACAAAGCCGCACTGGGCCCGCGTGGTGGATTATGGCCCAACTCCTCTCTACGAGGCGATGGTTTGAGTCCCAGCAGTGAGAACAAAATGGGCTGATTATGATGATGATTATGATGGCCAGATAAGCTACAGTTTCTTTTTCTAATTCCACCACACACCACATTTGACCATCATATTTCAGTTGATTGTAAGTGATGATGCGCACTCGAAGGTGGTATTACACTAGACTTAGCGACTGGCTCTCAAGGTGTTGCCGGAAGACACAGGTGATTCGTGATAATTCTAATCTTCAAAGTGGTACCAGAAAATGGTTTACCACCCATGCTGTAGGTTCATCTTTACTGAATGCTGAAGCCTGAGGTAGAGATCGTCTAGCGGCCGTCTAAATGGCAGGCACCCTTATGACCCTCGAGCTTTTAACAGTTTTCAGTAGCAGTTGATATATTATAACAGTTACTCAAAAGTGATTAACAAATAGTTACTCTATCTCTTATATCTCTTAAATCATTACTGTCGTCAATAATAATGCGCGTAGGAAAATGTTTGCGGTGGATCTAGATTAGTTGCTAGATTTGTTGGTATTCTAAATTGTAAAATCTACATTCAAGTAAAAGACCACAGCTATGGGCGTCCATTTATATTTTTTAAGTCTTTTTAGCTATCGACTTTTGTATACAAACTTGACATAAAGGTGTTTAAAAAAACAATAAAGATTGTAACTAGGTACTTCTAATTCTTCTTATACAAATCTAGAGATTGTAATAAAATATTTATCAATAAAAAATGGTTGTAGCGTGAATTCATATTATTAAGTGAGTTCTATATTTATAGATGTAGCTGACACCGGTCTTCTTGGAATAAAACACGATATTTATAGGTAGAAATTAGGTAGTATATTTGGCGAAAATATACTTAAAATCGAACGAAAATTACAATAAGTCGCATGGTTTGGCTCGCTTAGCCGGTACAATCGCTGGTTCCAGACTGTCGACCGTCACCAAAGACAGTCGCTCTAAGAGCCCTCATCCCGCACCTTGATCTTCTGGGCCGGCCGGTTTGCACACATATTATGTGTCACCTACAGATATTATATATTACTTTCGGTAATTAAAATTGCTAAAAAAACATGTATTGTATCGAAGAGCGTTGCGAGCTACCGTCCAGTCGCAGATAAGGCAATCTTAGTCGCGGTGTCTGCGCACTCAACGCACTCGCTGATCGAATGCAGTCTGCATGCTTCGACTAGTCAAATCAAATCATTTATTCTGTATTAATAATTAATAATTACATTTTTTTAATCACCAATTTCTTAATGTTTATAATAAATGTTCGTTTATTTTTAGCTCCAGTGTGTTGTCTTATAAAAGAGACTACACTAATGGTATAAGTAGGGCAAGACACGCTTCACTTTGACATCGTAATACACGAGTGGATAGATCCTGGAGTGATCAGTCTCGTTTATCTTCAATTTTCACATTAAACCTTTGTATATAAAGAAGATGAAAACGATCTTGACGTCAGAAACCCGCACGCATCGCCCACTATCGAACAAGAATAAGCGACCCCGTAGACAGCAAGAGTTTTAAATTAATCTGATCGCGAAAAAGTTGGGCCATCTTCAGGCAAACAATATTATTTTTTAAACAATTTAATATGCAGCCCTGCACCAACGTATTACAAATGCTTAAGGAACGCGACAGACTTACCAATAGCCCCAGAAGCGGCACTTTAATAAAATATATATTTTCCAGCAGAGGCAATAATAAAAAATGTATTACAACAGGCAGATGCGACCGATGTCCCGAGTTTGGAAATCTATGTAAATTCGCAATGCGTCATTCTAAGCGAAACCTCATGAATAATGGACCATCTTTATAGGATTCTTAATAATATACGAGCTACCCATTTGGCATATGCGTCTTTGCGTTTCATATTTATGGTAAGGCGTGTCTATTTTATCAAATATCATGCGTCGGTATTTGGAAAGAAACTATATTTATTGTCCACATTAAGTATTTATAGTTACAAATTAGAGGTCGACCATTTGTCTAATTTAATTTCATCTGTAGGGGCGGAAATCGAGAGCTTCCGTTTCGACGTCGGGATGCGATGATACGAATTGTTAGAAATTTTTCTTCTTAGGTTGATGCGTAGCATTCTTGACAATATAGTGAGCAAGCGCGCTTCATTGTTTTGATCGCTTTGATTGTTTTGATGAATTGGAGCAGACTCAGCTGTGGTTTTGATTATTTGGAAAAGTTTAATGGTCAGTAAATCATTTAAAGTGCATGTGTCCTGGATAGACGTGACGATAGCAGCAGGTGCACGATATCTCCGTCACTTAACTTGATAATTTAAAAATAAAGAAAAACAGACTAACATGATGCTTTCAAGTAAGTATATAATTTTCTAAAACTAAATTGAAGACATAAAACAAAGCGGATAGGGTTGTCTCATAAATCGGCGGGACGTAAAACCTGACATCGGCCGGATACGCTGAGGCAGGGTTCCGTCGCATACACGTGAAACACACGGTGTTATTGAAGTAGAGTAGGTAACCTATTTTTAATTTAGTTTTACGAGTACAACTGTCTTTATTTATTTATTCTCATAAATAAAAACTGAGATTCAAACAGTGTATGCATCCCCGCAGTAGTGTTTAAGCATTATACAATTTAGTTCTTTTTAGACATTTGTTTCTTCTCAATTTACAGAAGTTGTGACTGTTCTAATTGACCGAGCGAGCGAAACGTCTCTGCTTTAACTGGCTAAATTGACTTTCATCTGCCCGTATGTTTGTTAGGGTGGTCGTTGGTCTTCCTGCACAGGGGCTTTACTATGAGCTCTTAAAGCAGGACTTCTAGGCAACTGCCCGGTTTATTCGTACCATGACAACGTTATAGCAGGCCTGCCCAGGCATACTATTCAAGAACCGCAGAAAAACCGTTCACCTGTTTTTTTGTATGGACTCTCGTTAACATGACGATCTAAATCCGCTCAGTTTATCAGCTTACAAACGTCTAGGCGTCCGCAATGTTGGTTATAGTAAATTGTTAGAATGCCAGAGACAATATTATCCGTTCACCTTTGAGAAAACCATATTCAACCAGGTCACCTAAATGATTGTCATGACAATCATTTAGGTGACCATCATACCATGGTATGATTTCATTCAAAACTGTTTATGCCAGGTTTAAGAACTGCACGGAACTTGCATGGTTTTTACGAAGCTGATAGTAAGGCTCCAGGTCGCATTTGACAACCAATATTGACGAAACATGGTATGCATGTTCTACTACGAGTATTATCATATTGTTCTATTACACCTTTATAAATAGTGCGAATACTGTGCTAATCCCACATTTCTCCGATTATGTTCTTAATCTTAAATAGTATATTATGTTTATACCAAAAAGTCTAGAACTTATAGGCATCAGAACTTATCCTTCGAAGTCTGTAAGTACAACAGCTGAAGTAACTCCTGCGTACAAATCTCCAGAATTAGTTCGTCCAACTTTGCGCTTAGTGCTAGCGGCGAGTAGCGAGTACAAGGACTCTCGTGTAGGATAAACTTTCCAATTTGCTGGCTCGGTTTTATATATATAGGGTTAAGTATGTTGTACTGAAGTAGTTGGCTTTGTATTAAATACATACAAAGGGGCCGTACATTAATCACGTGAGGCTCAAAAAGAGGGGATATATACAGCAAAAATCTCGAAATATTAGAGAAGGGGAGGGGGTGTAGTAAGATATCACGTGTATTTATTTTATCGACAAACGCGATACTTTAAATATCTTCATGTAGGTACTATAGTCCAATATATAATGAATATACCATTCCTTTAATATTATTTGTAAGTATGCGAGTCAAAAACAACCTGCAATCATCCTGTCTATACTTTTTAACATGGTCCTTAATTTACTAGAATAAAATTTTACTACTACTACTACTTACTACACTTTAACTACACTTTATATTTACCTGTTAATAAAGGTAATAGTCCAAAAAAATAAGATTCTTTGTAGATACTAAAAATACACGTGATTTTGAGTAGGGGGTTAGTCTTAAACCTCACCACGTATCACCAAAGGGGTGAGGGGGGTTAAAAATGCTGAAAAAACATCACGCGATTAATGGACGGCCTCAAAGTAAATTACAGTATGTAGAAATGTATTTGCATCAGAAATGAGAAGATCCGTAGAAAAACGGCATAGCCTAGAAGATTAGCCAGTTGAAGTGGCAGTGGGCAGGGCCATAGCACGCAGAAGTAATGGCCGATGGGCCGGAATGATCAAGAGTCTTCTAGAGACCACGGACCGGCAAGCGCAGCGTAGGTTGTCCACTGACAAGGTGTACAGACGACCTGATAAAAGTCGCAGAATGACGTTGGGTGCTGACCGCTTCCAACCGATTCCTTTAGAAATTTGTGGGAGAGGCATATTTTAAGCAGTGGACGTCTTACGGCTGAGATGATGATTTGTATAAACCGTAAAAATCTAATTAATATTTTTTTATGTATAAAGAACTAGCTGCACCGCCAGCGGTTTCACTCCCTTTGTCTATGAGAGACGAAGCCACATAAATAAATTGAATTCGGGGTGGATTACGTGTTGAATTTCCAAAAGCCTTCTTTAGTGGACATACTTACAAAATAAAAGTCATTAACTGCAAAAAGTGTCAAGTTTTGTCGTCAGGGGGTTTGGCTCTGCGTTGAAGAATCAGTCAGTCAGTCAGGATAACAAGTCATGTATGTATGGAAGATAACACAACGAATATAAATTGGCTAGCGGCTCTACCCGCATAGAAAATAACATCCACAGAATATTTTCCCGTGACAAAATGTTAATCCTTCGGATATAAGCTACCTTAACTATTATTTACCGGCAAAGCAGGATCGAATACGTCTCGCCAGGTTTCGAGCATGTCCGACGCTCATCTTCAGGGTGAGTGCGCAGTGGCGTCTGCGAGCTCCCGGCGGGCGGTTAATAATAATAGTTAAATGTCAAACTCACGAGAATTTCAATACAAAAATAAGCTACATCTCCAATGATCTTATATTAAAATGAGGTTGATATGGTAATCGGGTATAAATACGGCACTAGAGCCACATTTGTTGTTCTCTATTTACTACTAGGCAAGGGTGTTCGCCCTTGTCGTTGTCTAGCGCTTTATGCGCCCTTGTTGTCCCTCGGTTGAGTGCTGCGTGCACTCACCAACAGTTCGTTGTCGCTTTTAATGCCCGTAGTGGCAAAAAGCTCTATGTCGTTCCTAAAAAAAATTGTTGTTCAACAATTTAAGCAATCCGTCATAGAATGACGTCTAACGTTTAACTATTTATCGTCGCTTTACCGTAACGCCGATCCCAATAATTTATATATCCACAGTTTTCCTTACTATACCGATAGAAATTGGACATAACGTCCATACAAATAGTGTCAAATGTCTAAGTTGTGTGTCTATGTTACGGCTGGTGCCATTAATCTATCTATCGCGGTTTGCCTTACTAGAGATAGATATTTGACACTATTTGTATGGACGTTATGTCACATTTCTATCGGTAGTAAGGAAAACTGTGGATAGAGAGATTATTGGGATCCCCCATACGAACCTTAGCAAAATACGTTCTTATATACGAAATTTAAATGGGACCACACGGGAAGCACCAGCTGTCAAACAAAAATAATTAATAAATAAATAATATTGATTTTTAATCGAATTAATCGGTTCACCCAATCGAAAGTTATGAGGTAACAATCGTAAAAAAACACAGTCGATTGCGCACCTACTCCTTTTTGGAAGTTGGTAGAAAATGACAAACATTATGATATATTTGGTAGAGTTCGGCCGTAAATTAGACAGTAGTTTAGGTTTCATACTGTTAGAAACCATAAACGCAAATTCCAAAAATATCTAAGGGTACTTACTACTACTTTGAATTCATTTAATTCTCCGTTTCATTTATAAACATATGAAACATACGAATTCAACATGTCTATAGGTTTTAATTTTATATCCCGTTCCTAATTAAGTATCAAGTTTAGTGTATGTGAATCATAAATCGTAACTTGATATGATCCTTGCAGAGCGTACGTAGAGTGTTGATTTATTACATTACTAGCTTTTGCTCGTAACTTCGTCCGCGTGGACCTTGTTTATATACCGATCCCTTGGGAATTGTGTGGATTTATTGGTACGGAGTCCTACGCCATTCTTCGGTTTTGACGTAACAAGTACAACTCGAACAAGTACAAATTGAAAAATTAATACCGACTTTCATTCTATTACTTTAGTAAAAATCTGTTATTGGAGTGTAACTCAAAAAGTACAGGACCATGATGAAATTAAATTGGATTGGATTAAATGGGACCACACGGGAAGCACCAGCTTTCAAACAAAAAAAGAATTTTGAGAATCGGTTCACCCTATCGAAAGTTATGAGGTAACAAACATTAAAAAAAAGAAGAAAAAAAAACATACAGTCGAATTGAGTACCTACCTCCTCCTTTTTGGAACTCGGTAGATAAAGTCTTATAAATCAATAAACGCGCGAAAAAGTATGACTCACTGTCACATTCTACCTGAGCCGAGCGTGCAAGCGAGAGCGTGGAACAAGCGATAGAGAGGCAAGACCGGCCTAAGCGTTCGGCTTATGTAATGACGTTATCACGTAAAATTGTAGTTCGTAAACCGACTTCACAGACAACCATGTTTTTCTATTTCTTCGAAGAACCTATCAAAGAAACACAATTTTGCATTTATGATAGTGTTGATTGCTGTTTTTTAAAGATAGAAGCAGGTTATTTATTATGATGCAGAAATATAGTGTACAGTTATATAGGTACTTACAATAGACAAATGCAGTAAGGGTGATAATACTGAGTATTTGATTATGATATTATATTTATTGCTTTAAAGCGTATATGCAGTTGTAAACTTAGTAAGTGGTTTATATCCTGAACCTTCAGCTCAACTTAATCAGTCTTAAATAATACACAACGCGACCCGAACATGTTCGGGTTGGTGATACTAGTGGACAGCCCTAGAGTGAGAGTTTTGAGATCCCCCGTATGCTTTACAAATTGCTTAACGTCTATTGTCCTAAGAGAACAATAAGGACCATTATTTGGCCTCCGAATCACGGAAGTGCTGAGTTAAAATGCCACTGTCGGTCACAAAGCCAAGTAGTGACCGGAGCAAGGTTTAATAGATACGAAATACTTGGCTAATGCTTACTACTACTGCGACTGAATTCTGGAATATCTCAATGTCGAAGATATACTTTTTTTTAAGTTTACTTTGGCATCACATTACATTTCAAGTACTAAGCGCATCATGTTAAATTTGTTATGGGAATAATGTAAGATCATCTTCTGTAGTTTTTAATATAATTATTTCAATTAATTTCCACTGAATCTCGTCCACTCACGAAATACATCGCCTCAGATGACTTCGTAAGATTAACTGAATAAAAATCAACAAAACCTACTATTGCTGGCCTCATATAACTTCATGAGCCGACGGTTTCTTCCCTATCATGATGTTCACTCTATACTCCGGATTAATCTTCCATAAACAAGAGCATCAAGAACGTCTAACTTTCTAAATGAAAATCCGCCTGAAATCTAGCTTTGTTTAAAAAATATATTTTCTTTCAGTCTGTATTTCAATAAACTCTTATCTTTTCCGGTCAGGCGTTTCTCACAAAGCTGTTTATAAGCTCTGCACAATTCAGACGCCAATTGAATAGTAATTGTCTGCCAGAATTTCGGTCAGCGAGCAGAAGGCTTGCGCGTGGAAACAGTACAAAGAATGGCTTTATACATATTAGATTATCACACTAATGAAGCTTATTTCTTTGGAAATACTAAAAGTATCGTATGAGTTGACTAGTTGGTGGGTAAGTAACTAGTTACCTAACTAATTGGATAACTAGCCTATTCACCAGCACCGCGTAGTGGATTTTGACATGACTCTTTTTTGACTCTTCCATTACTCTCTTCCATTATGACTCCTTTCTGATAAGAGGAAAACTGGTATCACAGCTAGGGTTTGGGAATTCCCGACAATTTCAAAGTCCCGGGACACGAGCCAGTCTATAATCAAAGTCCCGGGAATTCCCGGGACTTCACGACTTAAGAAAAAAGTTGTTTGACTGATTTTTTGAGAGGGTTAAGCCTTTTTTGAAGAATTTTATTTGAGTTAATTTCTGGTGAAACGTATTAAAAAAGGCATTTTCTGTATAAATCAACAGTTATGAAACAGAAAATTTAATCCTAATAACTTTAACTATAAATTTAGTCTTAATAATTGCTTTGTTTATTTCCTTTTAACTCTCACAAATTCCCTTTTAAGCAGTTAAATCTTATAATTACAAAACCGCCTTAGTTAAAAACTATAGTAATTCTTAAAAACTTTACTATTATCTTCAGGCGTGGAAAGGCAACTTAACACGAACCATACTTGGATTCTAATAGGAATCATAATAGAAATGGCAAAATTGCCACTTAAAGAAAATTCCTATTTTAATTCGATTCCAGATTCATATTCGCAATTCATCTATATGACAGTTTTTCATGGAGAATCGTAACATGGCTCACTAAATAGGAATTGCTTTTATGAATAATTTCAATTTTCTACAATAATAATAATCTAAACGATACCTGTTGCCCAAAAGTGTATAGCTTCCGATCTCTAAATCAGCTAAAAACTTTTTTGAAGACGGCGCTTAAAGCTCCACCTGGATCTGTTAGAATTTTGTGATTTTGTGATCAGTAAGTGACCCTTACCGTTTTATAAAAAAAGTTGGATCGGAAATTTACTGTAAGGTTGAACAAAAAACGGCAATTATTTACTGGCCTAGACAATCTTGTTTCGTCTCGAGTCTCGACCCGAAAGTCCCGGGACTCGAGACAGCTAAATTTATGAAAAGTCCCGGGACTCAAACCCTAATCATAGCAGAGTTGTGGGTCGGTGGTTGTCGGCTGGGCTAGTACGTAACGTACCTCAGTTGCAACCAAATACTGATAGAAACCTAAAAAAATTACGGATTATGTCACATTTGACAGCTCCAGTCATCAACTTACTAACATTTTGGCTCACAGGAGTTGTCGAAACTGACATTGCCATACGATCTTACGTTATCTGCGTGCGCGACGCTGCCAAACTGTTAACTGATTTCATCGTCAGCTTGCTATTATTATACAAGCTCTTATACATATCATACCTTAGAAACAAAATTGAGTGAACAATATTTATAACGTTTTTATTGTATCGTTTTAAGCACCACGCACTAAGCTTGATTAGCAATAATATTTTATGAAATTTTAGCGATAAACATTACATTTTCGGATAGGGTTAGAATCCTCGTCTTCTGGGTATCCGTGACAGACGTCATAACCATAAAGGTGCAAGTTGGTAGCCGGCTGCACGTAGCAGCAGCAGACGACGTGTCGTCGCTTCATGTCGCCACGACACCGCGACGCCGTTCGACGACGCGTCGCTAGCTTCGTGTCGCTGACTACGAATGGTATTTCATAGAAATACATAGAAACCATTAGTGTCGCTGCGACACCTCGTTTGCTGCGGCTTCATGTAGCCTGCTACCAACTTGCACCTTAATTGTATAATTAAATAAGTAACCGCTATGAAAGGTTTGCGATATTCATATAAAAGTTATGTGTAAACTCTGCCCTTAATATCAGAAGATGTGGTTTTGAATCTCGTCCGAGGATACACACTTTCTCTCTATATTTTCGAAAATATTTATAAAAGTTTCCAGATCATTTATTCATTTAAGTATTATCCCGTCATCATTCTTTGCTCATTGCCGGTAATATATCGACCGGTTGAGCCTTCAGTACAATCTTATATGTACAATTGTACATCGACTCCAGCTCTTCCTCTGAGCCAACTAATCCGTCGACAGATCCGGAGTTCCGTCCGTCTCGACAGGGTTATTGTACTACCACATGACTCATGCCAAGATTGCTAAGAGCTTATAGTGTTTACTACGGAGTTATGGCGTTTTCGATAGCTAGAGCTTTTGATTTTAACGCTACCTAATCAAGTTTATTTCAACATGTTTATAGATTTATCTTTATAGTACAGTATTTTATCATATTTATCAAAATTTGTTTGATTCCGATAGATGTTTTATACATTTAGATGCGTTAGAAAAAATCAAAAAGCTGCCTCATTTTTACATGTACTCATAGCTTAGTTTCGTGAAAAATTATATGAAGACTCGCGTTTCAGAATAGTAAATAACAATCGTGCTTAAGCATGAGGAATAATGGGGGTGGAGAACAGTGTCTATAAATAATACATGAATCATTAGGTCTTTGAATCATTAGGTCAACTTTGATTTATAAATTTGCGGGTTCACTACTGCAGGCAAACTAAATTTTTACTTACTACTAGTTGACCCGCCAGCGGCTTCGCTCGCTTGGTCGTGGTGTAGTGGCGAGAGAGTTATTCATTAAATTTTTAAAAAAATGAACCGATTGACACGAAATACACACTTAATGTTAAGTGAAGCTTACCACAATATATTAGTGAAAACCACATCTAAATCTGATAAGTCGTTTCTGAGATTACCGTTCACAAACGTATAGACACACAGATAAACAGACAAACTGACAAAATTGTAACAATCATTTTTTTAATTCTATTTTGTTTAATAATTCGCAATAATATTTTTTTCTTATATATCTTCCATGTACAGACAGCGATCCGTTACATTTTTATTATATGTATATATACGATGATTATCTTACAGGAATATATATCAGGGGCTAAAAGTACCCGTGGAATTTATAAATATTTACAGTGTATCGTTGAAGGGCACGAGATTTGACTTCTTGTATCTCAGGATGATGAGCGCAATGCCACCAATTTAACCATTGAAATCCAAACAAACCAACAAACAATCGTAATTAAAACTAAATGAAATGAACACGAATGCCAGCACATAAAGAGACACCCTCGAGTCATTCGGTAATCCACAAAACAGGCTGCAGGAATGCAATAAAGCGACAATTAAGTACGTGTTTTTGGAATTGAAACGAACCGTAGGCCTAGCACGGAAATGTGCCTGCGTTTAACGTAATCGTATCGTTGACATACAAGTACAATTTAATACCAACTTCCATTCTATTCAGTTATAACTCAAAAACTACTGGAGCGAATTTGATGAAATCGGATCACACAGGAAGCACCAGCATTCAAACAAAAAAAGACTTTTGAGAATCGGTTCACCCTATCGAACGTTATGCGGTAGCAAACATAAAAAAAACAGTCGAATTGAGTACCTCTTCCTTTTTGGAAGTCGGTAGATAATAAGTTATCTGTGGCGCAGTTGTGCCTAGAATAAATGAATGAGTAAGTGTAACGTTACGTGTCGTTCACGTGCAAAAGACTGTCATTTATCTAGAGCAATTGTGACTCAGATAACTCATACGAGTAGTTTGTACACTGAAGCGTGACGCGTTGACACACAGACCATATAACTGGTCTGTGTGTTGACGCTTACGATACGAATATTTTTCGCAAATTGTTTGTGCTACGGCCTCTGTTTACGTTAGCGATATGTTTACGTTACACTTACGGAAATTTTCGTGCTATGCCTACCCATTGAAATGTCTGTAAAAGCATACTTTACGCTGTGTGGCAGTGGAGGTAAGTACTAAGTAGTTTTTCTCCTGCACTATGTAGCGATTCGTAAAAGACGATGAATTCTATTTTTAGCCGACTTCCAAAAGGAAGAGTTTCTTAAATCATCCCGTATATTTTGTTATGTATGAACACGCATAAGTTTTTACAGAGGTGTCCGATTTGATAATTCTTTTTTGGTTTATAGAGTATACTTGGTCCATTTATATTTCATCAACTTCGGTGAAGCGGTTTTGAGTTACAATCCAAAATTGAAAAGTGTTTCACTTAAATCTTGGTCTTGTGTTCGTGTTAATTTTGATAATATCGTAATTACAGGTACTTTTAAATTATCATGGAGTACCATGATTCTGACTTCAACAAGTTATTTCACACTTTTTAGTGAAGAAGTCGGTTCCGTTTTTTGACAAAAAGATTTTTATGTTCCATACGAGATATCGCGACTTTAGTACTAAGTCCAGCTGTCTGTCTGTCTGTCAGTTAGCCTGTCCTACCTTAAAAGGTCTCTTTCGAACTGTAGATAGTACACTATAGTAAAATATAAAAGAGAAAAATATAACATAGTTGTACAAAATGCGGTCTTATCGCTTAAAGCGATTTCTTCCAGATAACCTTTGGAACCTTTGGAACTGTATTAGGTATAAAAATATAAAAGGAAGATGCGAGAGAGAAACCAGTATTTTTCAATGTGTTTTGTTGTTTGCTGTATCAGTACAAAATAATAAATTCCCGCATTTGATGAAGGTGCGTTCTATAATGTATGACATGTAATAGTAATTAGTGGCCAAATGCAAGTATGGCTTACGCTAAATATAAAATAGGTAGGTACTTTACGTATAATACATTTATATTGTGCAGTGTACGGAAGATAGACCTTCGGAGCGCGAGTCCAACTTGCGCTTGGCCAGTAATTTTATTCTACCAAGTGACCGGACGGGCAATATTTTGGTCTGATGGTAAGCTTCACGCTTACAACTAATAACTAAATATACGTGTTTTATAGTTCTGCGGAACTGCACTGCGTTCTTCATCACGTCACGAGACATAGCTAATTAAAAACTACGTTGTTACAACTTTGTTTTTCATATCCTTACCGCAAAATTATTCTCTTGTCCGTCTTTCAATTGTTTTCATTCCAAATTTGAAATACAGAACAAAACACTGGTTTGGTAACAATTTTAACAGTGAAATTGTGAGTGTAGAATCTCAATTTGAATTAAAAATAAAACTGGCAAAGAATAAAGATGGCTACTGGCGGGAAACCTAGAGCGCGTGCGTATGTCAAACAGCTGTGGCGTCCATATTGCATACTAGACATCATGTGCTTTGTACTATGACTACAATTCCATTAATGAAAGTAAGTATGACCTTTAATACTAGGAAACTATGACTTATGAGTATTTTTTACAGTATCTCTCAGATAAATGGAAAGAGAAGATGGTGAGAGATGTAGAGTATAGAGGAGGACTTGGCTTTAGTGACTTCAAATATGCTAGGGTTTTAAAACATCTATAAAATACGTATTGTTCTATTCTTTTAGAGAAATGAATCGTTTACAAAGCCTTCAAGATTTTTATTTGTGGATAGATTAGTATATTATAGGGCATTACTTACATTTACATTTAAACTTAATGTAGAGCAATAATTGTAAAGACTTTATATGGTAGAGTTGCCCTCAAAACAAAATAACATAACAAGAAAACAATTGCCAATATTTGCCTTTCGACCAAGCCAAAATGAGTTTTCGATTTTCAAAACAAAATTATGTCTGTTCAATTTTATTTTATTATTTTCGGCCAGGTGTAGAATGTGCACGTAGTATAAATGCTCAAGGCAATAAAGATACTTATGAATATTTATATTTCAGGGACTGTGTTTGTCTTGAAAACAAATGCTTAGCCCTGGGCAATAATAATAGTAGATACTTACGGCTGGTTGCTATGAATTGGTTGGATCTGATTTCTTCAAGGCCTGACTGCGTTTTTCGGCGAACTCAGCACTCAGTCTATGCGCCTTCAGCGTGTTTGGTTTCGACATATTACAACACTATTCACTTACTACGCGAAAATTGACGATTTATGTACAGTTCTTATTTATAAACACTTAAAGCACAAGTTCGTTGTCACACTTAGGCTTAATATTACTATCACAATGCGATTAGAACACAATATACAGCGTGAAGCGATGCTTTCTTATCTAGAACACAAATAAATTAATAAAGAGGTTCTATTGATCAAAAGTCTCTAGGCCGCACGCTTGCTTACGGTTATCAGTCCTGTCTTCGCGATATATTACACTAATCACTGACGATATATTTGTAGGGATTTGTAGACGGATTTGATTCACATTCAGTATATATTTTAGTGTTAAATGAAATAAAATGTATATACAGTTTTTGGGACGAAGTTGTAGATTATGGCAGCTTGGTTGATAGGCTTGAAGTTGGCGCGGGTTGTACGCATGCGTCAAGGGGTGGCGGTGGCAGCGGGAGAAATCCCTATTGTTGCCAGACTTTGATATCGAAGAAAAAAATACAATTGATTACTCTTATACATACAAATTTGGACTCTATTCTGCAATTATAAAAGAGTTTAATTTTAAACGATGACACATCAGCTAGAGATTTCGAACAGAAAAAAGTACAATTGATTGCTCTACTATTAATTTAAATTTTATGTTATAGGTATCAAAGTTTATATTTGAATGATTTGTATTTAAAAAGATTGGGGTGCAACCCTGGGGGTAGCTGCCGGGTCATTATGTCATCGTTCATGTTTGTACAATGGGTAGATATGAATAGCCCAGTATTTTAAGTACATCTGTGTTTTTGCTGCTCGAGTAAATCCCATACATTAATTTTATTACAATAAACCAAACTTTAGATAAAGTTTTAGGATGGAATTATAATTAATGCTCATGGATTTTATTTTTATAGCATAGAAAAAGTTTTTTCATAGTTCGTACCTCAAAAGGAAAGGTAAGCCTTACAGGAGCACTCCGTTATCTGTCTGTCCAGGCGCGGATCCAACCCTCAAAAAAGGTTGTGGTCACTTTTGGTTTTGGGTTGTAGGAATATGAACTCGCTCAAGAAGATACTTAGATACTCGTATAGAGCATTCCTACATACGACATATAACATATCTCATGTTTACAAAACTTACGATACTCTGGCCAAGATTTTTCAAATGTATAGTTTAACGTGGGCACAGTTGTACCATGATTGTTCAAAAGTACCTATTATCACATTATTGTGCGTATCTGGTCAATAAACATATCATCAAAATTTGCGAGCAATCAAGGAGCGAAACGATTTTCAGTAATTGGCGTGTACTTAACTCAAAAAGCGCTTGACCGATTTGATGAAATTTAAACGGGACCGCCTTAAGAATATACTTTTAAAAATAAAAAAAGAATTTTGTGAATCGGTCCACAAATAGCGGCGAAAACGGTGAACAAACAAAAGAAAAAAAGTACATACAGTAGCACACAGTAGCATAAAATAAAACTACCTCATTTTTAAAGTCGGTTAAAAATAGTAAGGTATAAAATGAGATTACCGTGAGACTTATGCGTTGTGGACGTCACGAACGGCCGTGATTTCTCTTCAAAATAAAGAACTTGACAGTTTTAATAACATTCAATCAAAATAGGTTTTGCTTGACTGTTGTTATAAAATCACTAAATTTGGCAAGAGCAAGGTCAAACTATTACAGCACAAGTAAAAGAAATAACTTGACCTTGAGAGGCGCAAGTTCTGACATTCTTAGTATAGGGTTCCGTAGCTGTAGTTTTTTATTAGTTTTAATTCTTTCGGTGACGAAAAGTACTTTCGGGCACTTATACACGATATTTGGAAACTTTTTAAACCTTGCCAAATTTCAGCAGTGTAAATTTCATTAAATTCGGTCAAGCAGTTTTGAGTTACACTCAACTGAACAGTGTTGATTTATTTTGATGATATCATCATTGACAACTGATCCTGTGCATAGCAGCTCACAAAAAATGGTGGAACATTTTTTTACCCAAATAATTTTACTGAATTCAACACCAAAAAGTGTGCAATAACTTGTCCAAGTCGATACCATGCGCACAATATTGTGATAAAAGGTACCTAGTTTTGATATAATGGTACCGATTTCAACAAGTAATTTCACACTTTTTGGTGTTGAAGTTGGTTCCATTTTTCGGTATTATTTTTTAAATTTTTGATTAGTTCTTAAAATGAGGGATCTAAAAGCACATTTCAGTAAACGAAAGGTTATGAAAGCTTAAGCTAAGCTATTACAAAGTTTGAAACATTGAGTTTATTGCACGTTAACTAAATACAGAGAAGGCGTCATTCTGTCTTTATCATCTGCTAAGCAAAGGACGTAATTAGAATGATGTGTTCATGTTATTTAGCGCTATACGTATTTAACGAGGCTTAGATAATAAGCATATTGCCGCGCTGTCGTTTTATATGCCGCGGTACAACTATTGGCGCCGACTAAGGTTAACATAACTAAAACAAGAAACTGCTTGTTTTTAACCGACTTTTTGTGTAGTTTAGCTTTGTATGCTTTTTCAACTTCCACACGTTCCTGAGAAAAACAGTCTTGACAGACAGACGATCAGACATACAGACAACGAAGTGATCATATAAGAGTTCCTTTTTTGTTTTGAGGTAAGTATGGAACCATAAAAATGCAGTGAATGTAGGCATGATGGTGATGCGCACTCTATACTAGAAGCATTTTCCCATGAAAAATATCTATCCAGATAAACAAAATTAAGTTTGTTTTCTGTAATAGCTTTTCACTAAATGCATATGAAAGATATTTTTTTTAAATGTGTATCTATCTGTCTGTCTGTTTGTCAAAGTCAAAGTCAAAGTCAAAATCATTTATTCAATTTAGGCATCAAAGACGCACTTATGAACGTCAATTTTTCATTATAACGTACTTTAAAGACTACCACCGCGTTCCAAAATACGAGTATATAGAGCAAACCGAGAAGAAGCGGCAAGAAAATCGGGGCTATTAGTTTTATATACATGTTTTTACAATGTTTTTACATAGGTACTACAAATATTAGCTCCAGTGTGTTGCCTTACAAAAGAGAACATAATAATGGTATCAGTAGGGCTGTCTTGCCCTACTGATACCATTGCTACACTTTGACATCTTAGTACACGAGTAGGTAGATGCTGGAGTGATCAGTCCCAAGCTGTTTTATCCTCCAAGTAATCCGAAATTTTGTAATAACCTTTTTGACAGAGTTTAGTTTTATTAGTAATTTAAAACTTATTAACTTAGGTAAATCTCGGATAACATTATTTAAAACTTATTAACTTAGGTAAATCTCGGATAACATTTATTTCCGCTAATCTCAGCAACGGCTGGACCGATTTTAACAGGACTTTCACATCACAGCTGATGTTATAAGAAGTAACTTAAGCTATTATAATTATAGAAAAAAAATATAAAACTCTGTCTCTCTCTGTGTTTGTTACTTTATCACGCCTAAACGGATGAACGGATCGTAATCAAATTTGGCAAGGTTATAGATTATATACTGGAGAAGCAGATATGATAATTTTCATCATTTTCATCATCATCATCCATCACCACGCGAGTGAAACCCCGGGGCGCAGCTATTCAATAGTAAATAAAATAAACTCTTGAATATCATGTACGTATTAAGGTACTTGCGATGTAAACGTGTATATCGAATGAGTCATAATCCTACAAAGTGTAAAATCGATAACAGGGCATCCCCCGGGTCTCTGCACTTGTGTGCTGCTCTCATTGTGCGGTACAGACAGCAAAACATTATTTAAATGTGATATCATTTAAATGTGACATGATTTAAATGTGATATAATTTAAATGTGACATAATTTAAATGCGACGTAATTTAAATGTGATATAATATACCTGTGACAGAATTTAATTGTGGCATAATTTAAATGTACCTAACATAATTTAAATGCGACGTAATTTAAATGTGACATAATTTAAATGAGACATAATTTTAATGTATCGATAAATATAATGCGATGTAATTTAATTGTAAAATAATTTAAATGTGACATTATTTAATTGTGAAATAATATAAATGTGACATAATTTAAATGTGATTAATTTATAACGTCTATGTACCTAATGTACATTCAACTGAATTCCTCGTGGAACAAGGTTATCGTGATCCCTCGGGAGCTGCCCGTTGAATCCAGATAAAAAGTAGCAAATGTTAATCCTGAGGATAAGCTTCTTCTAAATGTCATCCAAATCAGTTTCAGTTTCAGCTTGAAGAAGTGAGTAAACAACTTGCATGCTCACTCACTCACAAACTTTCGTATTTATAATATTATAAGAGTGATGTTACAGTAAATACCTATTAGAGTACTGTATTTTTGTTATTTAATTGTATGCAGTGATAAACAAAGTCTATTACATAATTTATTGATTCAGGCGTTACTTTGCGGAAATCCATTATCAAAATGTCAAAGTGACACTTCCACTGGAAACAATGCTTATGGCCGATGATGATAAATGTATCTTCTGTCCTTTCCCGGGATGTAATATATCACCTTGCCAAATTTCATCCAAATCGGTTCAGTAGTTCAAAGTATTATTTTCTATAAACACAACGAATTTTTATTTTTTACAAAAATAATTTACTTATTAATAATATCAGTAAATATATAGTTAATATTAATGTAATAATATTTTCACTACTTATATTTATTTTGTGGTCGGTCATAGATGACGACATAAATTTTAATTTGATTACGAGATACTCCAAATTAAGCCAGATCTTTTATATAAATGTATGATATAAAAGGTGAACCCTGACGACATAATTTCTTTGTATTTGAACCTAATTGATCAGTTGTTTAAAATGTGACTGTCGATATAAAATATTAATTTCGCCATAAACTATTTTTTATTCTGTCTCTACGAACAAACGGGTCCACCCTTCATAATAATCACCCCATTTCTCCGCTGTCAATGTTAACGTTTCCAAAAAAGGGTACTTTATGATCTGTCCGTCTACTATTGCTTATGAATTTGATGTAACAACAGTGTAGACAACGACTGTAAGTCTAGTATCAATCTGAGGTTGAATCAACTTACGACTTTTACCTTGCATTTGTTTCCTTGTAGTTGGGTTAGCCCAATCGTATGTACCCCCCCGAAGGATTCCCGCATTGACGTGGCGAGCCCGTGGCTTGGATCACCACGGTGAAGCTAAGTGAACCCAGCTAAGTGCCGCGCCGGCGTTGGGGTGCGCTGGCCGGCTCAGGCGGGGCCGCTCCTATGGGCTTTGGCAGCCAAGTCCACATAGGAGTGGCGGGGTCCGGGCGCTTTGGCGCAGACTCAAGGAGGTGGGGCCCGGGCGTTTTGGCGCAGGCTCGTGGAGGGGGGCCCGGGCGCTTTGTTGCAGACTCGAGGAGGTGGGGTCCGGGCGCTCGGTGCAGACTCGAGGAGTTGGGGTCACGGGGGGAAGGGGAAGGGAGAGTCGGTTATCCCCTGTGGCAGACGGTGGGGCTACGTAACCGACCCACCGCAGGGGGAAGTCTGGCGCCCATTGTTGGCGGGTTTGGTCTCCGAGGCAGTTGCGGCGCGCCATGTGTCCTGGCGTGCCGAGAAGAGAAGGGTCCGGCAACGGATAGCCGCGGTGGCTTCGCGGTCGTGTGCGAAATCTGTCCCGCGTTCCCGCCAAGCCAAAAGCGGCAGTGACGGAACACCCCGGGGTTTTGGTGGGTATACGGACTCCCACATAACCTTACTTAACTCCACATAACCACTTACCTCCCCGTGGTAGGTGGTATCCATAAAGGATTTCCCCGGGACAAAAAAAAAGCCCAATCGTATGTTCATAGAAAGATATACAACAACTGTTTCATAGAAGATTAGTTTGAGAGCATTCTCGGCAAAACCCGCCATCAACAAACCAAGCCAGGCTAGCTTATAATAGACTAGCTAGCTAGACTAGCGCATAATGTGCATATGCAAATCGGAATGCACACAGGCGTACAGGTGCGTAGAGCGAAATCTATCTAATTTGTTTTATGCAACCTTCGTACTAACTAATATCTTCACTTTCGTGCTTCATGGGCATTATAAGCCGTCGGACATCCTGGTTTTTGGCTTAAAACAACAGTCGGTTAGGTTATGCCTAAGGCTTAGGGTGCGGCGGCGGAAACTTAGACTCAGGCTAGACACTAGCCTATCCACCAACTCTATACATCTCTAATGATTGCTTAGGCTTTTGCGATTCTTATACATTAAAAATTAAACAACTTAAACCGAACCACTTATGCGCAAAAACCAATTACCAAAAAAACCAATACGCGATTTAATCCGTTTAAAGTTCTTTAATTTCAACTATACATCTTTCTCTAATCGTTCTCTCATTGCTGCGAAACGTAATCATCAATGGAAAGTTCACACTTGGAGTGAACGATCCATCTCCACTGGTCTCTGTCCGTGGCGTTCCTGACGGTGTTGTATAGAACTTGGAGGAAGATGTCTCTCTGATTTGGTCTGTCCATCAGAGAACGTTTCTCATTTGTGTTACCAACCGCGATGAGCATTTCAAGGTTCTCCCTCCCGTAAAATATGCCCGAAATATGCGATATAAATCTAAAAAGGCTGATAACGCTTTTTGGTGGACAAAGCTATCGCTTGATGGATATTTCTCGCGCGGTGTCACATAAAGCTGCTGCAATATTTCGTACTGCACTGCTCATCACCCCTAGACTTTTCTGGTAGACCGCATGCCATATTTATCTACCAGTTTTGGACCATTTGAAATAAAATTGTAATCTATTCTAAGACTATAGATAATCAAGACTCAAACTAAAATATTCAACTCAAACCGTACCTACACCCAAATCAGACAAAGTCTATATTTGTTCGTTTTACGAACCGCAAAGTGAATAATGCTTTACCCAATTTATTGCTGAAGTATAATGGGTCTGAGTACACCAAGTAAGTAATTTACTATGTTCCAATGACATTTAATTAAGTAGCCGACTGCTTTATGGTTTTATTGAAATAGCTACACCAGGCTGGTAGAAATTATTACAGCAATAAAGTTACTTAATATTCCAGTACGAATTGTGTCACGAAACACGAATTAGCTAGGCATAGACCTGATGTATAATAATAATACTGTATTATTGCGAAAAAATAATAAGGCATTACAATATCTGAGAATATTTTTGTATGTGTAATGTATAAGAATACATATTCCACACACGCCTTCACATTTCAAACGGACGAAGTTTGTGTATGTGGACACTGTGCACATACACAAACTTCAGCAGCCTTCTTGGTCATATGATACGGGGCGAGCTTATAGCCATGTGTATTTTGAAAGACTTGATTGTTACGACATCTATGTATGAAGAGATAAAAAGTTTATGCAAAACCTACTAAGTATGTTTTGGCAAAAATACACCACCTAAAACAAACAATGATAGATATATGAATTCTCCGTATCGCGAGAGCCATCGACAACATCCAAGACCCGAAAGCAAACATTTCTGATCATCATAAAAATATTTGCCGCAGCCGTGGATAAAACCTGTCCCTGACCGGGTCCCTGAGCTTCAAAGGCAGCGTCAATACGAACTGAGCAGAGTTGTTGATATATTAATTAAGTGACAATTAAATTTAGAAAATTATCATCAGCTCCCAAGACTTTTAGATAAAAGCAATAGAAGTATCTATACTAATATAAAAAGTAATAGTTAAGTATACTACTATTTCACACTATAATAATATTTATTTATAAGTTATAAATAAAAACAATCAAAAAATTGAACTTATATACGTAAAAGTTGTTTTTGTATATTGTGAACACATTGCTTTCATCTCCAAATAAGACTGACGAAGGTCCTGTCAAACAAGCGAGTCTGACAGGGTTAGGATTAATGGAACTTTTCTGCTGACCCCCCTGACTTGCAACTGTGCTTTTACTTAGTAGGAGAAAAAAACCCTTTGTGACGTGCCGGGCGGTCGCGGTTATAATGAAACTTTCTGTACCTACTGGTTATTTCGTTTAATGCAGAATGAGGGCACAGATCGGCACAGACCCCGATGGAACAGCTACTTCAGTACGAACTGAATGGAGCTTAGAGGAATGCGCTAGTGCTGCGACCTATAAAAGTAGGAAATCGATAGTTATATCAATAAGATGTAAATAATTTACATCTAGATACGAGAAAAAAAATACTGATAATAATACAAGTACAATTTGAAAAATTAATACCGACTTCCATTCTATTCAGTTATTGGAGTTTATTATTTTCCCGTCAGTTTTGGAACCAAACGGATTGATGCGTGATGATGGCAAGAGACCAGATGGGATGACTATCGTCCCGTGGAAGATGGGACAGCCCCTGGTTTGGGATGCTACATGTGTGGACACACTGGCGCCGCCTCATCTCCCTAGGGCGATTGATCGGGCTGGCGCTGCCGCGTCTAAAGCGGAAGACCTCAAACGTCATAAATATGTATATTTACGGCCCGTCCCAATAATCTATCTATCGCCGGTTTACCTTACTAGAGTTAGATATTTGACTATTTGTATGGACGTTATGTCAAATTTCTATCGGTAGTAAGGAAAACTGTGGATAGATAGATTATAGGGATCCCCCATTAGACAGAATGTACATGTTTGTGCCGTTTGGGGTCGAAACTTTAGGCCCATGGAGGCCGTCCGCTCTCAACTTCTTTAGGGATCTGGCGAAACGGTTGGGTGAGGAGTCGGGTGACCGAAATGCTGGCGCCTATTTTGGGAAAAAAACTTAGCATTGCCATCCAGCGTGGCAATGCCGCCAGCGTTTTGGCCACTTTTCCCCCACCATGGGGCTTATAGATTAGATAGTTATTATTATTTTTTTATGTAATTTTTAATACGTTATTGGAGTGTATCTAAAAAACTACTGAACCGAATTTGATGATATTTAAAAGGGACTACACGGGAAGCACTAGCTTTCGAACAAAATAATTTTGAGAATCGGTTCACCCAGTCGAAAGTAATGAGGTAACAAACATAAAAAAACACAGTCGAATTGAGTACCTCCTTCTTTTTTGGAAGTCGGTAGAAAAATCGGTATTAAAGTAAAACAATCTTTTTCATTTATTGTTGTTATTGTTGAAAAGGAGCAACTATAGAAATGCTATTAGGTAGATAGTAAAGATGTTCCTGTTGTAGGATATTGTGCTCTATGAAATGTTAACATTAAGTGGCATAAATATAAAATAAAATCCTAGCTAATATTAGTGCTAGCTGCGTGTCGCTACGGATGGTATTTCATAGAAACCAGTAGTGTCGCTGCGACACGTCGTTTGCTGTATCTTTATGTAGCCGGATACCAACTTGCACCTTTCACCGATATTTTTTTTGAATTTGCGCAAAAAAGGCAATATAACGTTGTCAACCAAGATAAGTCACATTTGTTAAATTCTTTCGTACATCATTATTATAATTAATATAAGAATCACCTCAAAACGACACCTTCAAGTAACGAGGTGTTCATTGTTATTTGTGCAATTTGGTCTACTCGTATTCAATAACAAATACATTTAGAACTATGAACAGAAAATATCGTTAACGGCCTTAGATAATTTCGCATTAAAAATTTAATATGAAATTAAATAATAAAAGAACTGAATATAATGTATGTATATAATAACATTATTAATTATTATTTATTATTTGTGTATGTAGGTAAGTATTTGTGTGTGTAAATTTATGTGTGTTATTCTTATTTGTGTATGTGTTTATGTTTTGTTATTAATGTAACATAAACATTGGTTTCAGTCTTATAATACTTATTCATGAAAAACCCTAATTGAGAATTAAAATTTTGTACGATTATAGGGAGAAAAGCAATTACCTTGTCTTCCGCTTCCTCCGCCCTTCCCTCTGCTTCCAGGACTCGCTGCTCCAGCTCGGAGAGCTGTAACAATAAAAAAAAAACAAATATTAACACAAATCTAAATATAAGAATCATGCTTCTAAACTTTGTCTTGAAAACTTGAAACGTTACTACTAGCGCCATCTCTGACCAACATCGTACAACGTTTCCTGAAAACTCGCACGAGCACTTTTCCGACACATGCTTTCCCTGAAGCTACCCATCGAACAACGTAGTTTTACCACCACCTCACAGATGGCGCTAGCCACACTAACGTTTATTGAACCACGTGGTGCAGTGATATACATATATATGTATAGGTACATTTGTATGTGTAGGTATAGATATCAGGGAGGCTGTAGAATAGGTATTATTGTTATGTAAGAGCGAGTATTCGTGCGGTTTCCAAGGCACGCGTGGCGTAGGTACCTATTGAAAGGGTGTATGTAGTTCAAATAGCCGTGATATGTGTGCATTGATATACTTGTGTATGTGTGCGTGAATGAGAGTTAGATTGTGCCTGAAAGGTTTACGCCAGCGACGAAGCGAATATTCATACTTTAAATTGTGGGCTCGGAAACTTAGTTATTTGTAGGGCTTAGATATGTTAAGTATTTGAATCATTTGAGATATTTTACCTTCGAGTTCCATGTTTATGTAAATGGAAGGCTGAACACGGAGTCGACGATATTACATGATTTTAAAACCTTAAGGGACAGGAAAATTTAGTAATAGGAAAGAGAGTCAATCCACTGTTTGAATTTGAAGCTAGATTATCCTGTTCCATAAATACTTTATAATGAGAAGTTCAAACGATTAGCTGAGTGGGCCAACATTTTAAGCATATGTAAACTACTACTCCGCTACTGGGACATGGTCTTTCTTAGAAAAGGAATAATCAAGGGCCTTAAGAGGATTGCATAGCTAGTACTTTCCATGCTAAAAGAAATAACTCTTTTCTACCTCTTAACATGGTCCGATTTCAGTGATTTTTTTTCATGTAATCATCACATTGTCTAACAAAACTGTTAATTCACAGGCGTAATACGATATATAATTATAGATATAGGAAATGTGATATATTTATCGACGAATGGCAGGAATGGTATAGGCAAACTTAGTGTAGAATGTTAAATCAAGTAGCTGGCAGTCATTGAAAACGGATAGCAGGTTTTATGGCATACAATATGAAAGGTTTTTACTATCCAGTAGGAGACTTATATAATAATACTTCTGAGGAAAGCCCCATATACACTAGGTAACGAGAAGATACATAACCGGTCATGCAATAACAGTCAGAAACCATAGTTTCTGTGATCTGTGTCATAAAGATAAATTAAAGGCCCGTTTTGACTGCTCGTAAATTGCTCTTTACTTACTTTATTATTACATATTATTATATTTTTTTATTTTTTATATTTTTATTATTATATTTTTTACTCTTTACTTTACTTTAACTTTTAAACGATGTATAAAATAAAACCTCAGATTCTCTCGATTGTGTGCAAGTTCTTGTTAATAACAGTGGTGTGATTACTTTAAAGATCTTCAAGAAAGATAAAAATTTAAGATAGAATAAAATAGATAAAAAAGTAAAGATTAAAATGAGATTATGCTAGATTTAAACTGGTACTTTTTTCAGATACTATACAACACTCTATTTATAAATCAAACGATATCAGCAGGGCTATTATGTATCTCAGTTGATAACAAATTATGATTGATAACTTGAAAATTGGCCGCTCTATGTCAGTTTTGGCAAGTCCAGTAAGCAAGAATGTTAGTAAATTGATGACTGGAGCTGACAAATGTGACATGGAGCCGCCATTTTTTTCGTTTTCAATCAACACTTGTTAGCAACTGAGATACATAATAGCCCTACTGTTATGAAGTTGGCAAGTTCATTGACGTCAAACGCCAAATGTGAAGGGAAAACTTCTCAGGATGAGAAAAATGTTCGAAAGTTGGAGACGGTTCCATGATTTCTTGCGCAATATTCAAGTAAAAGGATTTGAAATGACAAGAAACTTGTTATTACGAGTATAACTGATGTTATGTTTTTTGACATATTCATAGCTTTGAAATTATATTAATTGGTTAGGAGTACGAAGAGGAGTGACGGAAGAGTTTGCAACGCAGAGAATGTTATATGAACAATTGAAATAATACAGCAGACGCTGTACGCTAAACGCTTTGCTTGAGCGAGCGAAGCGTCTCTTCTTTTACTGGCCAAATTGACTTTCACCTGTCCGTATATTTGTTAGGGTGTTCGTTGTTCTTCCTGTATAGGTCGCAAGTTTCAACCAATCTTGACGAAACTAGGTATGCAGGTTCTACTATTCAATATATTTTTTGCTGTCGACGATTTTTATGCTTTATATAAGTAATAACATGTTAATACAATAATACTATAGTTGAAGTAAAAAGACCTTCATATATATTTTAGTGAAAACTTTTTTAGGCGCGTTAAGCACTTTTTACCCCATAAAAATCGCGTCATCGCCATCGCACGCTTCACATCTCGAAGATACTTAGTTTTCACTTTTGTCGGTGTTTTTTTTTAATTTTCTACATTAAGTTGCGTATATTTTAAATAACTTTAATCCCGTCAGTGATAATTTAAAATATACGCGAAATCATCACCGTACTGATCTTCAATACGTTTACTACTAATGTTTCTACCGCCGATATTTCGACAGCATTGCTCTCGTTCATATTGTAACAAAAGAACCTATCGAACTGATACAGAATTTTCATAGTAAATAAACAAAATCGAATGCAGCTAACGAACAAACGACTGTAGTATAGAACTGAGATTGCGAGCGCCGTCAAAGGAAAACATGAGAATATGCAATAAATCAAATTCAGATGCTTTTGCTGGGGAGTGGAGCTTCCTCAAAGTTGTTTGGAAGGGTTCCATTTGGTTATAGGTAAATGGATTGACTTTATATATAATAGACCTACTGACTTCATTATGCGCCGAATTTTGATTGTACTACATACATACTTATAAAACTACACCTTGTACTCTATTATCACGTTGAGTCTCGATTCGCCATTAATACAATAAGTTTCGCAGAAATCAACCTACTTTTCCAGGAACTGCAACGTGTGTACTTATGGGTGTTATCAGACAGAGAGCGGTCAACGCGTTCACGTGATCAGTTTCGCGTTCGTTGTGTTGTATTACGTTACGAAGACCTACAGTCTACCCACAGTTTATTCAGTAATCTGTGCCACAGTTGACAGACGCGGTCAGCACACCTCCTGTTTGGTTACAACAAAATACAACACAACGAACGCAAAACTGACCGCGTAAACTTTCCGCTCCCTATCTGATAGCACCCTAAGAGTCCAGTGTGAATGAATTAATCAATCAATAATATATATATAAGAATCAAAGTCCTGATTGGTGACTGTCGACAGACAACGCACATCCCAAACCACTAGTCGTAGAGGTGTCCTAAGAAAGGGATATACGAAAAGAAAATTTTGACAAAAAATAGGGAAAATTGTATATTATGGTATTGTTAGAAATACAAATGATTAACGAATTCTACCCTCCATCTCCCATATACCTGAGCTGTTAAAGATAGTTAAAGGTACCTAGACAATTTTATTGATATAGTTTCTTGTATTTCAAATCAAAACTGACAATCAAATCTTGAAGTTCGATCGTCTACATTTAACACTTCAATCCCAACCTATCATATCACGACCTGCAATATACCGAGCAAACCAGCTTCTAAATTAATCATTCGAATCAGAACATGATCTTTACGACGGCATACATCTGCGAGACCGAAGGGCATGAATAAAGAATAGATCGGTCCCTTTCCATCTCGTAGGTAATAAAGCATTCAACAGTCCAACCCTTCTTCACTGTACAAATGGCAATACAACTGGTATTACTCCTCACGTCTTGTCAGCTTTGACCCGAATGTGTCATATTATTGAGCTATAAATACTGGAGACCATCATAACCTGGCCTGCGACACTGAACAACAAGCTTTATGTCGTGCAACATCTGGGGGTCAAGGGGCACAGTCGCCATACCCGCGGTACGCTATTACGTCGATTTAGCGTTGATATGTGACCTCGGGTGAAGTCACGTGATGAAGCTAGGCCAGTTGTTAAGTCATAAATGTGAGGTGGAATTTAGGTTATAGTTTATGATTTAGTTTTTATGATTTCTAGTTTTTATTTGCTCTATTCTCTCTCTAATATCTCATTGAAATATGGGGCCTTGCTGCACACACATAGTCCTCCAGATATCACAGAACAAAATAACCAATATTCTTTACCAAACAACTAAATTTTTTAACTTAAAACAACTTTACTATTACAATACATGCATATTATTTGAAAAAAATACTATCACAAAAAATACGTACAGAAATTAAATTTACACAAAGAACATTTACCTATAACTAAAGAAATTCTAATAAATTAAGGACACGAGCTCTAAGAACCAAAATGTACGGTAAATAATATAAATGTAAGTTACCTAATGATCTCAAAGTGACAGTCTTTCCATTATTTAAAATAAACTAAAAAAAACATATTTTTAATAATATCTCGACCTGTGGGCTAACAATTAATAAAAACTTGGCTAGTTAGGTTAATTAACTTTAAGTTATATAATTAAGTGTATCTCATTATAAGCGAAAACTATGTTCTTTATAAGAAATAAATAATCGTTGAACCTATGATGAAATACATTACAGTATAAAAAGGATGTTTTTAAATGTCAATTAAACTTATCTGTAAACAGTATGTTGAACAATCTCTTTTTACCGACTACGCCAAAATACAAAAGAAGGGTGATGTGTTTGCCCTGTATGTATGTGTCTCCGTCCGGTGTGTGTCCGCTCGTAACTATAAACGGCTCAACCGATTTTAATAAATGATACTTCTTTAGATTAGTCTTGATGATGCGAGTGTCACTGGGTACAAAATTACCTGACTATGGTAAAGCCCAAAAGGAGGGCGGATTTTATGCGCTTTAATGTGCGGGTTAATATTTTTTATAGTTGGGTTATTTATTAAACTTATAGTAGTATATTTTTCTTGTTTCATAATTTTTACTTTTATTTCTTTCTTAGTTGGCGATCATCGACGTTCAACAATCAACGTGGCAGAGAGCCATCTGACTCTGTTACTTCAGGATAATGGTTTATACCATTATTATATAAAGCATTATTATATTTATCATCATCACAATCATAACGGAAGTGTTTAGTTGGAAATTCCACGTCAATGCCGGTCACTCATCCACGTGGTGCCCGCAGCAAGATTTACGAATTATAAAGTTACGGACATCAAGGGTAACTCCGTTACAAGCACTTCGCAACGTGTAATAAAACATTGCATTATAAAATCAAAATCAAAGCATTTATTCTGTATTAGCTGGTGCCCGCGACTACGTCTGCGCAAGATTATTATTTCATCTATGCTGTGCCCAAGCATATTACGCTTTTCCACCCGCTTGGTGATGGATGATGATGATGATGAAAAGTATCCTATGTGTTAAACGAGTGCTTCATACCAAATTATATCAAAATTGCCCCAGCCGTTTGTGCGTTAATGAGTAACAAAGATCCACACATCCATACATCCGATAGGCCTAGGGGGGCTTACAAATTGTCATATTACATTTATTATTTCTTTAATCCACAACCGGATCGGAACGCGACCACGACTGAGTAGATCCGGCAACAAACTCAACGGGCTTGTCTTATTACATATTTTTTATCACCATGGTAAACATAAACAAGAGTGATCCTTTATCAAACTAAGAATTTATTCGTCTCATAACAGAACTCTATCAAAAACGTAAGTTCGTATATTACGCAGTGAATTTAGCAAACTAATATACTCGGCTAGTCAAAGGATATCTGAGCTTTCACATCTCTCGCATGGTAGGGTTCCATAAACTTTTGAAATATAAATAACCTTTAGCCTCCATAAGTAATATGTCACATACGTTATAGCAGGCAATTTCTTGCTCGACAGAAGCCAAAAGCGAAATCTGTGAAGCTCAAATAGCGTATGCCAAGCGTCTACGGGTTTCGCTTTAAGTTCAGTGATGCATCAAATCAAAACTATGTACCATCAAATGTATCGTGCATGGGTGAGGCGGCTTGGAAACTTAGGAAATAAGATATTATGTTTGACAACGGATTGGCAGTCGATTACATTGGTACAACTTATATTATTACTGTTATTGGAAACTGAAACTAACAGTTAACTTTAACTAACTGAACATAATAATATCAGACAAGAAACAAAAATAGAAATAAATATAAGTCGCTCGTCAAGAATTCCGTATCCGGTTAAAGAACATATTGAAATATATTCAAGACATATTAATATAAATATATTGATCGCGCAAACATATTTAGAACGAAGAACTTTAAGAAGAAGCGGTTTGTGAATCAAACTGCCTTACCAAAAAATTACGGTGTTTGCGGGAACTGCAAGTTATTGTCACATTCAAGCTTCGATCAACATTACAGTCGGATCAGAGCGTCAGAGAGATCAGACGAGTTTTTGTTTAATGTAAATTTAAATACACTGAGACGAAAAAAATAATAAAGCATTAAAGTGAACTGCTTAGGTATTTCTTTTTGCCGCCTAAATGGAAAAAGAACTTTTCCACCATAGTCGCATTACGGGACGACACCGGATTATTCTCATCCACCTGAAGGCTGATGACACCTTGCATTCACAATTGCGTATTTATTACTCAATAGCTTATTATTGTAATAACAATTTGGGCATTTTACATATATTTTACATACTTATATTGATTTAATATTGAAGACGTATACTAGTTAAATCTGGTCATCAGTGAACTGGGGGGGAACATTACATACATACATACATACAAACATATTTCCAATCGGAACACATTCATTTCAACACACTCATTCAATTAGCATTATCCCTAAAATACATAAATTACGATACACTTTTGTATAATTTAAATTGGAAATCTACTTTTTCAAAACTATAAATGTGAAAATTGTTATGCACTGACATTTATAACTGAAGAAATAATTACAGGATCAGGATAGACCGAACGGTTTTATAGAGGTTCCTTTTGGAACCACGGCAGCCCAAAATAAGACTACATAATAATTAAAAAAATTAAAATAATTGGAGAAATGTGCCAAAATGTATCAGGTTGCTCCTACTGTTTCATTTTAGTATACCACCTAGATTAAGGTAAAGGCTCACAAGCCCCTGAAGATTATTTTGTTTCATCATTAGAATAACTTTATATTTTTGTAATATCAAAGCCGGACTAACTTTAACTGATAGCATTAGAAGCATAGAACATCAGGTACGACAAATGAAACGGGGAGGGAGAGACATTGAAGTTTTATCATAAGGTGTCTTAGGTGGAACCTTACAAGTGCTTTATTCGTTCAAACCTTAAACGTATCGAGCAGAGCAGAGCAGAGTAAGGCAAACTATTATTATCATCAAGACATGCAAGATTTCTATTCTCTTTTACAGTAATTTCACGAAACACAAGCGTCCTTTATGCTAGAACACAGTGATGTAACGTACTGCCAGCGTCCTTTGTGCTAGAAACGTGACGCAATATATGTACGACACACATAACGTGACACGTGGCATATACCCTACACTATTTACTGCATAGACAAACAACAGGCATATTTACATAATTTTATTGAGAACAGTGTGTCATGTGCCGTAAGGGCGGTATAGATAATCTAAAAGGAGACGTCGCCGACTACCACACGGATAACCCTAAACTCAAAAGGAACCGTTCAAATTAAGACTTTGGTCCATAGGTAACACGGTAGATATTCATAATTTAAGGATTAGATGGTCCTCGAAAGGACCTTGCGCGCTTGTTTTAGCGGCAATCGCGAATAATTGCAAACTATTTTGAACCGTACTTATAGTAGAAGATAAAGTTACGATTTAACTAATTGCCTTTATTTAGGAGAGAGAAGCCTTAGATTAGCTGGGGCTTACAAAAACTTTACTCCTGACGCCGTACTTGTGCATATTATTTAATTAATAGGCAGCACACCAGCGTTGCTTATTAGCATCGATATCGTATATTTCTTGTTTTCCAACTTGTAATACATAACCTTGAAAATACCATATGTCGTTATTATTAAGTGCATCTTATCTACCCCATACAACATCAGAGAAGAATTAAATTATGTGAACAGAGGGCGAGCCTATTGTCATCTAATTCCTTGTCGATCTTTACGATATCCATGTGAGCGAATACCGGGAGAGGCAAATTATTCTGTAGATCAATTAAATTTTTCTTTTAATAGAACAGAAAATCATTTGTTTTTATTTACAGAACAATATAGCTGTTATTTGACTGAAAATCCCTCATAAGCCTCTGGCCCACAAATCCACCAAATTTATACTCGAAAATCCGTCAATTTTCTGCACCAGCGCACACCCAAGAGGTTCCCACTCGAGTTGTGGAATTTTCCACTGGACTTGTGCTTTTGAGGTCGGCAGCCAATCGGATACAGGACTCAGTAGCTTTATACGAAATTGATGGAGTTGAACTGTAACAAACATTATTGAGGTAGAGTCTGCGCAAAAAGTGTCCTAGGAATTGAGGTCCCGTGTGTGCTAATATACTGTTTGAGTTAAAATTGCTGCTAATTTATTGTTTTATAGTTTTATCGATTTGTATCTATCATGTGTAGCTTGATTTGGCTGCCATGCAGTGGGGACATAAAGGGCTGGAACATATATAGGGTGTTTGGTAGAGGGACCGACAAACCAAATGAGCGTGTTCGGGGGACCACTTGGAGAATACAAGTTGGCCAAAAAAAAATTCCCGACCCGACCGATATGTTTAACTTTTTTTTGTGATTTTTCCCTTTTTCTCCGAAATTGTACCTATTTACCACCATAACATTTGTAAAATCTGTTTTAGACCGGATTTTTTTTAGTTGAATTTGGTCTCTAATACACCTTCAGGCCACGCAAAGCAAAATTGGATACAAAACAGAGCTAACTAACTGATTTAGTTAAAAAATATTGGGGTGTCGGGGATTTTTTTTGGCCAACTTGTATTCTCCAAGGCCCCCGAACACGTTCATTTGGTTTGTCGGTCTCTCTAACAAACAACCTGTATAGGTTATATATATATATATATATATATATATATATATATATATATATATATGTATATTCTTATTCGTATTCTGTTAAATCAGTTTACCCTAAACGCAATCTTTTATTAATACTATTGATGCTCTATCACCCTCATAATATATGATTTCACCTTTTACGACATTTTTTCGTAACTCCTTTAACACAAGTTTCGATCGTGACTAATAGATATATGAATCATATAATTGAAGAAAACATGACAATAGCGAACATACAATTTTGGACACAAGGAACAGTGTTACAAAATTACATGGTGAAACTTCTTATGCAAAAATAAATTCGTACATTTCGGGAAGTTAACTGCGAAGAAATCCAAGCAGCGGAATAGATCCATTTCTTTCTGTAACTTAATCACAAAAAGTTTCCCTAAACTTTAAAAGCTGGTGAAACTTAGTCGCGGAGTTCTCGTAAAATAAAAATAAAAGCTTTCAAAAGCATTTTGAGATTCCGTATAAAAAGTTTTAGTCTCCTCTTGGGTAATTCAAATAGCCACCTAGTATTTCTAGTTGAAACTTCACCGTTCCCTTCTTGTTAATAAAACATTTTTAACCTTGGGGTTGAACTGAAATAGCATATAGTGATAATAAAAATTCAGACAATCATTACTTAAATATGATACTTAAACATGATTCGTCCACAAAAATCATGTGCCGCAATAACATTTATTTACCCTGTGAATTAATTAATTAACACTAACAATACCTATAAAATGAAAAAGATAAATATAACTAGACCAATCTCTGAGTATGTACAGAAAGACATAATCTATTCGCATACTCTTTACACGATTTTACTTACAATCAACTCAAGCCATTATAAACGGTAAATTTCAAAAGGCTGGTAGCAGTAAACCTCCACATTTGAATCGCCATTACGCGGGTAGTTTGTTAATATTTGAGTGCGACCGTCTCCTTGCTCCACTGGGGTCATTTATCGTCCGGACACCGTGCTGAACGGACGTCTTGCCTGTTGTAAACGTCTATTGCCGTGAATAAGGTTAGCGTTTCGACTTCCGTGGTTTGAACTACTTGAAATACAAGAGTTTTATTTTGGCTTTGCAAGTAATTTAGTGATATAACAAAGAAATGTCCTTTCTACTAGTTATCTGATTAAGATAAACATACATTTTTAGAACGAATGGATTTCCTTGTTATATTCGTATGAGCTATTAACAGGCACATTTATTATATACATTCTTATTTTTATTCTATACGGGAGCGTTAAGTCGTACACTGACGTCCCGTATGGGGGTTTTGTGCATATAGGGTGTTTTGTGCATTTCACCCCGCCAGTCCTTACCCAAGCCATTCTGGCTCCTTAATGTAGCGAAGGAGGACTTTGGGTCGCTGGCGTAGCTGCTTCTATGTCGTATGCGTTGGTGGTGTCGGTAATCGCCGATGGAGTCCCAATATAATTCTCATTTGTTTCGTGGATTCTCATGTGCTTCTCATGTGCCACGGTCTCATCTTCGCGAAAGCAGCCTCTACACCACAGATATATCTGTGCTCTACATAGTGTCAAAGAGACTATATTTTTCATCAGAGGCGATCATTTTTATGTAGCGTCATTGAATCTTTAATCGATTGTCACATAATTTCATATTATATTTATTTTTATTTATTGTGTATACTCTGTATGTATGTATATATACATATATATATATATATATATATATATATATATATATATATATAGTATGATCCTAATTTAAATGTAGGTATTTTATACAGTTTTGACAATGTGTAGGATGACTGGTAGAAAATGCTTAAGCATTAAGTCCTCCATTTGTACTTTATTTTAGTGCAATAACGAATTAGATGACCAAATAAATAAATATCTGTTGCTCCAGCTTTGTACAAATGATAATTTAAGTTACAATATCGTGTAATTAGGTCTACACTTAGGCGTAGATTCTTACGTTGTAGTTTCAATAAGTGAAATGGTTTTTGAGATTTGGAAACATTTACTAAACAAATAAGACACATATTTTTTCATCTAGTATGGACAGCTCTTGATCGAAAACCCGAGATCAGAAAGGAGATGGGGAGAAATAAATGCCTAAAGGAGCAATGGTCGTAATATCAAAAAAAACCGGTCAAATGCGAGTTATACTCGCACACCCAGGGTTCCATGCAAACTAGGAGGTTTACATATAAGTTCAACTGTCCATCGAAGACTTTTCCGGCACATTTAACTTTTCCGTTGGATCCCTAGATACGGTTATTGCATTAACCACAAATTTTTGCCTATGTTCACAGACTCAATGGGTCCGTGGCATTGTTTACATTTATATTTTAAACTTATATTTTTTTTTTATAATTACTAACGGAATACAGGAGGACATTTATTTTTCTTAACTAAACTTACATAATACTTTTTTTTTTGTAGACTTAACTAATTTCTAAATATCGTACATACCGAGAGCATACCGGCTCTCGCAAGCAGCGCCCGTTCACGAGCTTGACACGTGTGCCAGCCATCGCCCTCCTCAACCATATTTGAGGGAAGAGGACGACCCGCCACACGACGCCGCCGCGAGAAGAAGCCTTTTAGTGAGCGTGAATGCTCAAGGTATACACGCATACATAATACAAAAGCCTAAGCTTGTCTATTTTTTTACTTCTTTTTATAACTAATTTTTATATAAGTCGGCTTTCTCCACCCGGCCCAGGGCCTCCGTCACATCCACATTCCGATCTTTTATGGCCATCTGCAAGTTGTAGTCGCGGATATTTGGTGACGCAGACACCGCACGTCGCACGAAACGGCTGATGGCGTCTTCTTCGTCGTCGGTGTAGTAGGTGAAGGTCCTGGTGTGCCGCGAGACTGCAACCACTGTGTGCGGGACGCTCTCGTTTGTAATACTTAATACATTCCCTTTTTATTGTTATTAAACTAAATATTTACGGGTTTCAGATTTTTCCGTTACATATGCTGTAAAACATTGCTTCTTAACAGATTTCATGATTCTAGATCAACGAAAAGTAGCTATAGGATTTGATTCCCTTATATACAAATTCGCAAATTATACGAAAAATTCGACATTAACAGTCATATGTTTATATCGCGTTGATTTTTTTTACTGCTGTAGATCCGAGTATTTGATATATATTTCATAATTAATTAGTATTATTAATTATTGATTTTTTTTTGTTTTTAATTTAAAATTGGTTAAAAACCCTTACGTGATGCTGAGAAGGAAAGGGTCTTGACAGACAAACAGATGATCAGACGGACAGATAGACGAACGGACAACAAATTGATCCTATAAGGGCTCCTTTTTGTCTTTTGAGGTACGGGACCCTACAAATTTGTGATATCAACATTAATTTTAAGAAATGTTTAATTTGGATATAACTTATGTTTTAAATTAGATCTAGAGTTGCTAAGTCTTAAGTATAATATCTATTATTAAATTTACGTCCATAACCATTTTTTTTAAATTATTTTATATTTTAATTTACATACCTACTCTAAATAACACATGTGACATTTGTTCAATATTAAGCTCCGTATTCCTTTAATATTTTTTCTCTATAACCATGTTATATCAATGGGTCATATAGTTCATGATCTCCCCATACTAAATAGAAAACAATTTATTAAAATGATTGTAATAACGATACAAATTTATTGATAAAAATGCTCGATAACTCATGCTTATCTGTGCCTTGCGATTCTTTTTAGGGGGAGTCATCGATTAGGTTTATAATCATTTTTCACAAGTTATACGTACCCTACACTTCTTGCTCAAATCGGTTAAATTTAACAAGTAAAATTTGAAATATTAAATACCGACATTCTATTCAGTTATTGGAGTGTGACTCAAAAACTACTGGACGAATTTGATGAAATTTAACCACCCCAGCACCAGCTTTCAAACAAAAAAAGAATTTTGAGAATCGGTTCACCCTATCGAAAGTTATGAGGAAACAATGTTTAAAAAAAACACTCAAATTGAATACCTTTTAGGAAGTCGGTAGAAAATACTAGCAAACGCTATGAGGTTAAAATTGTCTATAGTTTACAAATTCATATCCAATATCAACTAAAACATTTGGTTCAAATTATTTTTATAAGTATGCCTACGGAATCTTAAATTTATGCCTGAACCACTAAAACCTCTGAAGTTAGAAGTATCGAAAACTTTAAAGTAAGAAGCGTCGAGTATTTGCCAAATGTGAATTCAAAATTTGGCACACTAACCATCCCCAAGCAATTTATAACACACCTACACAATTATGCGACACACGGCTAGTTATGATTGATACAACCAACACAGGTGGTTAATTGCATTGGGGGTAGGCGATAATCACTTTATCACTGTCCATCCAGCCCCTCGGGGAAGGCATTATGTTCTGGAATAGTTCGAATTCCTGTAACAGCTAATGAATTTAGTACTAATGAGAGCATTCGTAAATAATTCTCACATCGAGTAGGTAGAAATAATTTTATTTTTAAATGTTATAAACTTTCTAGTACGAAAACGACGGTTAGGTTGGTATGTGCAATTTTAATGTGCGTTTAATATTAATGACCTTTTATAAGAGCACTTCTTTTTAAATAATGTCATTTAGCACTGTGCACAACAATGATGTGCGCAGTAAAACCATTTAAAGTTAAGCAGTGTTTATAAGTAAGGCCGTTTATATTTAATATTGGATCCGAAAGTTTGCACTAACTCTGGAGTTACTTATAAATGCGAAAGTCTGTTCCCGACGAATGGATGTTTGTGAATATTTCACGCCAAAACTAGAACAGATACAGATTTACTTTTGTACATTTTATGTGTATTTCGAACTCATCTTCAGAAAATATGAATTTTTACGTGTCTATTTTTCTTTACGGTCATCAACGAACTGTTAAGGACTCCGGTACATCGCACCACTTTTTTAAACTCTTTTATTGTTGAATCTGTTCGCCTATGAAAAGCTTTACAATGTGCAAGATATTGCTATGACCGATAACACAGCCTATTGAGATATTTAATTTTAATTTTTCCATTGCTGTGTAATGATTTCCGTTACTAAGTTATCGTATATATTCGTTTGTAATGAGTTTGTACTGTGGTACATTGCTAGAAAGAGTTTATCTGTGTATCTAACACTAGCCCAACTTCCTCGACAATGATTGTTGAGGGTACAATTACCATCTGTCGACTGGAGCACAAGATAATAATAATAATCCCTAATGCACGGCAGCGTCCCATTACGCCAGAAGTCTATAACTACTCACTTTTCGCACATTGAGCCCTTAATAGATTTTTACCACATCCATGTCGGAGGATAATGGAACAGTTCAACTTTTGACTGCCACTGTTCCTTACTGTTCCAGTTTCCTAAAAATATTTTTAATCCATAACCATAACGTTGTTCTATTGTATACACAGAACACATTAGTATATATTATTAGGAATATATATAACAATGTTTTATTATTCTGTAGCCTATTACAATTAAAAATAAAGTACAATTTTTTCGGAAAGTTTCTGCATATTTAGGTATTTGCTTCCATAATATTTAGGTATTCATGCTTGGATTAAGGGGGAGGCATATGTTCAGCAGTGGACGTCCTACGGCTGAGATGATGATGATGATGATGATGATGATGATGCTTGGATTAATTGCCTAGAACAAAATGTTGATTGATTGCGTGGTTCAGTGATATTAGTTAGTGTCCTTTTGTAATAATGGGCGAGCCCTACGTGCAACAGTTATATATATTATACATATACAGTTTTACGGCTGAGATGATGATGAGTTACAGTGTGCAATTTTTTTACTATCTCAAGCCATCTCCATCTCTCTTTTACTGCACGCTGAATTGTATAGAGCTATCCTTGTCAGTATCGAGCCCTTTATCTGCAAAACTTTGCTTTTTATGTTGATCATGCTCACAGATTACGAAGGTACGCTCGAAATAAGATAATTAGAATTTGGAACAAAGAAAAACTTAAACGCTTGAGCTGTTAGAGGTACCAGCGGAAAACACTTCACATGGGAAATGAGCCGAGGTAAAAACCAGCTCTGCCGGAATAACAGCTCTTTCGGAATAACAGCTCTTCCGGCATAACGTGTGTAATTACGTGAAACAAAGGCGCAACTTGGGAGCACGTGGGCCAAATGGAATCCACTTTTGGAATTTAACGTTAAGTCAATTTTGGTGTGGATTTCTTGACCTACTTATGTGAAGACTGTATGAAGCTTTGTAATTTTTTAAACTTAGTCATTCTGATTTCGTTTCGAATATTGTGATTTCATTTAGAATATCCCCAAAGCGCACTAACGCCTATTTTGCGACACCAAACTTGAGAAAGAAAAATACACATCCTTGGACAATCTTGTCCTCCGACAATTAAAGTAAAGAGAGAGTTAAAATTCGATGCTGAGACGGTGTGGCTCGATGGCCTAGTGGTCATAGCGTCTGACACGGATTGTCAAAAGACGCGTGTTCGAATCCCGATACATCCTCGGAAAAAATACACACATTTTTCTTACTAAAATTGCAAATCGTCCAATAAAAATTAACCCTATGACGATGACTTTGAGTACTTCACTAGCGTCTGCAAGGAATTAGGTTAACGTTAAAGTTGTGTGCTTCTGGGTGTACTCGATTGTAGACAAAGAGTATACTGCGACATGGAGTAACTTTCTAGGCTTACATCTTGGATATGGTACTGTTTTGCGGCAATTATTGTCGACAAAATTGCTCACGTAAGTGCAGCTTATGCCGTATAGTTTTGAATGGTATATTAAACAAGCAGATAGACAGACAGAAACAGAGAGTTACTACACTTGCTACTACTACTTCTTCGGTACAAAAACATACGTCATTCAATATCATGTAGGGCACATACTGATAGAGAGGTTCACCCACATCCAGTCATATTGATGGTACCATTAGAAAACAAATGACTAGCGCAAAAAATGCTATAGTCTATGCTATTCTATCCCATATTCCACATTTAAAACATCAGAAATCAAATCATTAACTCGTTTGTCACATATCTGACGAGGATCCATTTTGATTTGACCTCTATGAATCGACAAACCTATACAAAAGTTACATCAAACTATTCCAATACGGGGGAGAGATACGTCATAGTTTTGCCCCTTGAGTTATGTTATGACGTTTGATAAAGTTTCTCGTGACACCTTTGTATTATATTCATAGTGACTTTGGCAGACACTTGGACACAAATGGATGTTCGATCCATTTTAGTTCGATGTCTTTAGAAGCACATATAAACTGTCATGTGAAAATAAAAGAAATATTTATTGAATTTACGAAACGACTTCTACTGATAAATGGAATAATGGAATTCCTTTCGACTATAATTTTATAAATATGCGAACCCTTTTTAAATTTTTGGTATGATTTAATAAGTTTTTAACTGGTTATGCCATATAAATGAGACCAACTTGGAGCTATAAGCTATTCAATAAAATAGTAATTATCATAATCAATTCCAGCAAACATATACGAGTTGATTCATAAATTTTTTTTTATGCTTTCGTAGTGGTAGAATTTCTGCAAAGGTTTTGCTACTACGAACTACTACTATTGAACCTCGAAAGTGGTGTGCAACTGGTGTACTGTTTTACGACGGCATGAGCTGTTCTGAGCAAGCGTGGCGCTTAAGATCGGGCGAGCGACGTACTCGTCTCATTATGAATATACATATTTTTACAAAACTTAGTACCGGTGTTACTCGTATTTTAGAAACTGCTTTTCTGCTTCGGGATGACCGTGGTCCAGGTTGTTTGTCTTAGAACAACAGTCAGGAAATGTCGGACGTTTACGTGCGGCCTAAAAACTTCGACACTAGCCTACCAACACTGGGCCCGTGTGTGTTATGTGGCCCACATTTCTCTCAAAAAGAAAAAGGCGCGGTTTCCAGCCAGATCTCAATGGGCCGATTCTTTACCAAACTGTTTTAATAGCAAACAAATTCCATGGCAAAAACCAGGTATGTAGATTTCCTCCTTAGCTTTCCCCCAGTGTACAACGCATGCAACATTGACTACACTCATAACCATAACAACCACGTTGCGGTAAAACACATGCCAAGTTTATAAAATCACTTTAGTTTCCCACCTGCAGTACGGATATGGTGGCACTGAACGTAGGGTGCTCAAGCCAAGATTAGGAGCACGGGAGTATAACAGCGCTTTGAAGAAATATGTAAGTATGCTTATGTACACAATAGTTTCTGTGCGATTTTGTACTAGCACATTGTTTCAAGCTACAGAAACTGTTATAGGTTCTGTGACATTATTCATACGTTCGGTCTCGTTAATGTAAAGGGGACATTTCTATCTACTCGTATCAATGCTAATACTATAATTTTATAAAGAGGTAAGATTTTATGTATGTTTGTAAGGAATTGGCTCAAAAAGTACTGGACCGATTTCAAAAATTCTTTCACCATTGGAAAGCTACATTCACCCTGAGTAACATAGGCTATATAAGATTCATCCATCACCGCGCGGGTGAAACCGCGGAGAGCAGCTAGTCGTAAATGTAGACAAAAATAGACAAATGCGACTAACTTGAAAATAAAAACGGGTCTTTACCTTTATTATAAAAAAACTAAATTCAGACTCGCCAGCGGCTTCGCTCGCTTACACTATGGATTACGAAGCAATATAAATAATTTTAATTCATCCCGTTAGGAAAATTTAAAGTTTCAGCAGATTCATTTCAAATCAGCGGCTTAGACGATGAATCAGGGCAAGTATATATAATACAATATACAATACAAAATAAAGTAACTCTTTATTGGTTACTACAAGAAAAAATACAGTAGGTAAATTAACTAATTAACATACATACGAGTAAAACCCTTAGGATGGTAATACAATTGGCGGTAATACAAATAATTATATATGTATAGATATGTATTTACCGTGTACCTAAATCCGCGTTTGCACGATAAGAGTTGACACGTAAGAGTGTACTATGACAGAGTAGACCAAATCCTAGTCTACTTTGATCGCGAACACTAATTGTCTGAGTGCAATTTTGCTTGCTTGCAAATGCCCGATTTCCACAAGTACCATCAGAGTGGCCGGCTGAGTACACTACGTCAGAGTCAACTCTTATCATCAAAACGCGGCATGAGTTTCAGTTTCAGTCAATTAACAAATGAAAATGAAAATCATTTTCATCATGACATCATTTTCATTTGTTATCTTACTAATATTATAAATACGAATGTTTGGCTGGTTAGAGGTTAGTTACTCAATTACGCAAGAACGGATTTGTATTAAATTTGGGTATGTAGACAGAAGACGCGCTAGAATAACACGTAGAATTCTTTTCATCATCATCATCCATCACCACGCGGGTGCCACCGCGAAGCGCTGTATGTAATAAAATAAATATCTTACACTTTCATTAAAGGATTCTAATAAAGGATCTTATTAACATTTAAGAGTAGGTACTTAGTTCTTGAAAGGACTCTTAGGTCACAGTTTTGGAGACTTTACTGTTACTTCTAAGCTTTGTTTGCAAAGTACTTAAGTTGAGAGCTTAAGGCCCTCTAGCTGCTTCTATTGATATTTAAAACGTAATTTAGAACTCGTTCCCTACCTTATTTCTTATTTAGACTTTAGCAGTTATAATATTAGAGTAGCAGGCGCGGTTATATTTGTTGTGTAGCTATATTTTGCCCTATTTCCTTACATTTCATTAGTTTCTGAATGAATTCTTTCATCAACGCAACCTTATCCGCTGGGCCTACAGAATTGCCTTTTCAACCGACTTTCCAAAAAAGAAGTTTCTCATGTCGACGTGTATATTTTTTTTATGTATGATCACGCTTGACTTTACAGAGCAGTCCGATTTCGATATTTTTTGTCTGGTAGAGTTTTTCTGTGGTGATGGTGAGGTGGTAATGAGGTCCCATTTAAATATTATCAAATTAGTTCAAGCAGTTTTTGAGTGACACTGCAAAAACTGAAGTGTTGATTTATCTTCATGATATCATCATTGACGACGTGTCCCGTAAGTAGCCGGGGTAACTAAAAAATTGTGATTTTTTTAAATCAATAAATAGAACCGACTTCTACTCTAAAAAGTACGAAATAACTTGTCGAAGTCGGCACCATGCATGCATTATTGTGATAATAGGTACTTTTGAACTATCATGGTACCGACTTCAACAAGTTATTTCGCATTTTTAGACTAGTTAAGTGTAGAAGTCGGTTCTATTTTTTGATAAAATAAAATTATGTCTTATAAAGACTTACAGTCATAAAATTTATGACAATAATAAAACAAAAAACTACAAGTAATTTGTATGCGTCGAACATACAATTATCTTCTTCTTCTTCTTGATCGATTCCTCATGACTGAGGGTCGTGAACACCATGAGTGGCCTTCTGGACTATGTTTCTCCAAGAATTGCGCCATTCGGCTTGTCTCATAGCAGATGATACATACAATTATATAGAACCATTAATTAACGTAAAAGTTCAACAATTTTTCTCGAATGAGTAGGAAAAATGCAAAATATTTTGCTTCAGTGAGCGCAGAGTTAAAACTCGATTTATTAACCGGCTGAGCGCGATTAATTTCTGAAGGAAACTTTTTACAACAATTTTAAATATACGGACTTTCTGAAAACAAACTAATATTTTGTTTGTTTTTATGCTACCCAAGATTTTAACGACAGGGTCTATTTATGGGAAGGATTGTGTTTAAGATGAAATATGCTTCAAAATTGACGATTCGTCCTCACGAATTTCAACCTTTGAAAACGTTTAAATGTGTTTTATTTATTTATAATGGTGACAAAATATTTTAATTGGATATGTTTACCAATACACGATTAAAGAAATTTGGGTTAATTGTACACTTTCCTAAGAAACACAAATGAGATCATTCCCGTCCATGGAATGAATCAACTCCCATCAGTTTCTATAGAAGATATTTTTACAAAAAAATAATGTGTGAATCCCAAAAAACGTTCAAATTCTTTAGTGAACTCAGTTTTTTGTAAAAGCATAAGATATTTTTTTAGAAAATGTAAATAATTTAAATCTGTATTGAGAATATTTGGAAGCGCACGATGATTGAAATTATCAGCGTGCGTGTACAATCAACCAAAAAGCAAGCGCCAAACAGTTTCACTACCATATCGCCTGAAGCAAACTAGCAAATTACAAATCGCGAATTAGTCAAAAATATCTCTTAGGTATGATTTGTGTCTGGTCACTAGAGAACATCTACGGAATGCGCATTAAAACAGTTGCAGGCAAAGTGTAATATTTGGTCAATAGCTCCTTTGGGTCTAGCATTCTTGCACTTGTTTCGAAATCATTTTTATATCCTGGATATCGACTGTTTGCCTTACAAGGGATATACATTACTGTGCTATCAGACAGAGAGCGGTCACGCGTTCACGCGGTCAGTTTTGCGTTCGTTGGGTTGTAGTACGTACCCACACTCTACCCACAGTTGACCGACGCGTTCAGAACGCCTCGTGTTTGCTTATATCTATGTAACGTAATACAACCCAACGAACGCAAAACTGACCACGTGAACGCATGAACCCGTGACCTCTCTCTGTCTGATATCCCTTAGACAGAATTTACATGGAACTTTTGTCAAATTTCTATCTTTTTTTTTTATAATGGTTCATCAAAGTGACTCCCTCTCGCCTGATGTAAAGCGAAGATGGAATCAAGAAGCAATGACCATTAGTGAAGCCGTAAGCTGCACTAATCGCCACCCCTATGATGGCCTGACAGATGCTTTTTCACGCCCTGCTTGAAAGGCCCAGGTCCATAGCTGCAAGGAAATACGTATGCCGGCAAAGCATTCCACAATTTACTTACCCGACAGAGGTAGGACCTGCTAAACTTTTTGGTTCGTGGTAAGAAGTTTTCAACAGTACCTATATGGATGCAATGCTAGGCCGGAACGAGTAGTTCGGGATCGGATTGGTGAGGAAGGAATAAGATTAAAAAGCTGTTCAGAACATTCGCCATGAAACAACCGGTAAAAAACGCTTAGAGAAGCTATAATTCTACGCATTTGTAAGGGTTCTAGGTGTTGAGTGACTTCAGTGTCTCCAATAATACGGACAGCGCGACGTTGCAGTCTATCGAGAGCATCCATAAGGTACTTAGCGGATCCATCCCAGAGGTGGCAACAATATTCAATACATGGGCGCACCTGAGTTTTATAAAGAAGGCACCGCTGATCCGGAGTAACGAAACGCATCGCTCTCTTCAGGACTCCGAGTTTGCGGGAAGCTAACTTGATAATACTCTCGATGTATTCACGCTGGTTCATGTCACTACGGATGTCCATGCCAAGGATGTCAAGATTACACTGTAAGGGTAAGGTGATATTCTGAAGAGAAGGAAGAGGAAGAAATGGAGATATTTTTGCCGAGAACGTGCACAGTTGAGTCTTCCTGGCGTTGAACTCAACCAAGTTGTCTGTACCCCAAATAGAGATGCTGTCAAGCACCCTGGAAAGCTCAGCGACGACACACCGTCTATTCGCTACAACTATCTAAGGAAAACGGTCGATCTAGATAAGTTAGTTAGAGAAACTGGCCGGATAGACTGAAGGATGTTACTTATTTAGTTTGGTTGATGGAATATATCTATATACAATGTATTTTTTTATAAATATGGTTAACATATATCAGCAGAAAGTATAGAGATCTCTAGCATCTATGTAATTCATCTATACTTCTATATTAATATTATGAATAGTAAAAAATTGCATATTTGTATGTTTGTAACGAATAAACTCAAAGACTACTGGACCGATTAAAAAAAATGTTTCCCCATTAGAATGCTACCATCAACCGCGGAGTGCAGCTATTTTGTTATATTTTTTTTTCCTTGCAGCTTGCGAGCATGCGCTTTAGTACAGTTGCACACTTACTTACAACGAATAAATGCAGCATTCAGAATATCATTGTATACCATAATTATTACTTGGCTTTTGTTCAAATCAGTTTAAACATGAACTCGTATGTATAAAGGATCAATGTTACAGAAGACAGATCACGGAGCCGCAATGGCGAGAATGCGCCATCTTTGCATGATTGATGGTCTGTGACACAGACTGTATAGTATAGGGCTGGCAAGGATTTAGATTACACCTTGCTATACGAGTATCTGGTTAACCGAAGGACACTTTTAATGCGCGCATCATAAGGTCCCGTCTTCACACTTCTAATATCAACAATATGAATAATTTCCAAATAATAGTAAATAAGTTGCTTTTGGGTAAGCATGTGCCACTATTGACCTTATGGTTACTTTTGTACTTCCCTATATGTATCCCTGTTTTATATTTTATTAATTTGCCTAATCCTTGTCCTTACGTCGTCCAGTCCTAATAAATCTGTGATGCCTAGAATATCCGTTATGTATTGGTGTATGATAGATATTTGTAATTGACTCTTGAAAGAAAAAATATTTGAAGAAGAAGAAAGGCTGTTGATGTAACACTCCTTTGATTAAATTCTTGAATAATTCTATTGCAAGAAGAAAGGCTAATCAAACGTTTCGAGCGCACGTTCACAACAAGTGATCACTTTAAAAGCCCCATTTGCATCGTTCGCGGCAACCCTAAGCACCGGTGCTCAACAAAAGCAGCAACGGGTGCTTTTAATAAATTATTCTGTAGGCCCGCTTGCAGCTACCAAGTACGGGGATCGAATATAAGGTGATGCGATACTTCTGAACTTAAAAAAATAATTAGGACTACAGTTGCAACTAATGATCCTATATTAAAAAGAGGTAGAGATGGTTGTTAGTATGTATTTTATAACAGATGTTTTCATGTAGATTATAGTAAGTATATTTAGACCATTTGTAGTATATATATAACGAGAAGTATTTTTTGTAATTTAGCTGACGAATATTAAATGTAAGAACTGATGTTTGTCTAGATAAACTTAACATTGGTTTTTAAGACAACATTAACAATTGATATGTATTCTGTTTTATAAATAAATAAATAAATCGTTTGTTCGTCATATTGTAGGTTCGTATAATTTGTAGAAACCTTATATTACAAATCGAATATCAATTATACAGGGTGTTTGGTAGAGGGACCGACAAACCAAATGAGCGTGTTCGGGGGCCCACTTGGAGAATACAAGTTGGCCAAAAAAAAATCCCCGACACCCCAATTTTTTGAATTTTTTTTTGTGAATTTTCTCGTTTTCTACAATATTGTACCTATTTACCACCATAACATTACATAAAGGGAAAAATAACAAAAAAAAAGTTAAACATATTGGGGGGTCGATTTGTATGCCAATTGTATTCTCCAAGTGGTCCCCCGAACACGCTCATTTTGTTTGTCAGTCCCTCTACCAAACACCCTATATTATATAAGTTCTTTTTTAACAGCGGTGTGTAACTCTCAAAGCGGTGATAGAGCTTGCAGTCTTCCACGACTGTTCATTTAGGTTTACTGCTACTATTTGGATGGGTGACCACTAGTATTAACCATACTTGCAACTAGTGAAATTTTCAACTCAACCATACCGAGCTTTAGAGTATACGTTTTGCCGACAGTCTCAGTGAGCCCAGCACTAATAACTGCTTAAGTGTAACGAGTCGTTCGCATGAAACAGTACAAACTGTAATGTATCTAGGGCAAATCTGATACAGATAACTCATAGTTTGTACGCTGAAGCGTGACGCGTTACGATAGGAATACTTTTTCGCAAATTGTTTGTGCTACGGCTTCAGTTGATTGTCTTAGGCGGGGGATTTTTGAAACCAAGTTCACTTATAGCTAAGGCCACTAATGATTAAAAATTAAATAAGATTTATACATTTTAACTAACTATTAGTTAACTACGAGGAGTTGTCAAAAACCCCAACCATAGAACAGCAGTAGTTTACTCGCAGACGCCCTGAAGATGAGCATCTCATATACTCGAAGCCGGGGTCGACATTTTCGATCCCTAACGTGTGTTGCCGGTAAATAAGGTAAATAATTGTTAAAAATTCGTTTAGAGATGGCGGAAACATTTTGGCGGTCTAAAAAACTTTCTTATCTTATCTCAAATAATTATTAATAGCAATATATTTATTATTTATTTATTTATTTATTCATTTATTCATTTAGCGCTTGTAACTTACAGACTAATCCAAATCATTACAAGGCAGAACTAAGGTAAGCAATAATTTCTGTTCGAAATTTTCCTACCCTATCACAATATACACGTAATTTGTATAATTACCAAAAAAAAAACAGCACTATATGCTGCTGGTACTTAATATATACATGGGAAGAATATTTAAAACTACTTTAAAAAAAAATCCCACATAATCATCAATATTTGGTCAAACGTCTAGATTGATTCACACCTACAAATTTTATTCTAGGCATTTCCACTATTCATTAAGATATACTACATGCGCGCGGTTTATGCATGAAACTTAACACCCCTACATAGAAATGTATCATTCATAATCATAACATTCGGCAAACTCGCGTCCTAGCTCGTTAGTACATTCATTCTGTGCGCTCGGGCATTCTCGCAAGACCTGGCCACCGGACCAACCACGCACCCTCTGCCCTGCCACCGCGCGGCCTTTGTTTCTTCCGAAAACGAACGAACGAAAGCCGAAAGGCGACAATCTCTTTCACACCGAACGCTCGGGTGGGGGGTGTAAGAGAGAGTAAGAGAGATATTTTTTCACTGACGCGAATCATGTGTTTTCATTAATAAGTTGTACATAGGCATGTAGTATTTTTGTTAAGATGGTGTCCATACTTTTAGATGGAATTTTCGAAAACTTTAACAATTAATAATTATTTCACTGTGAAGTAATAAAAAATTTTGACTACATATCTACATATCTACACTTTTGTACCGCCCATTTTTTTTGTGGTAATTATACAAATTACGTGTATATCTCAATAAGGCTTTTGAGTGATCATGTCGTTGAGCAGCGTTATCACCATAACATTAGGAGCATTGTGTGCATATATAGGTGGTCACTAGCCTATCCGAACAACCTGGACTGAACACTTGTGTCGGATTTTGGTTTATACTCTCTAAGACAAAGGCCTGGTTCCCAACAGAGGGAACATAAGTGGTTATAATACAATAAATTAGGGAAACCATATCACTTGAAAAGCAGAGGTGATTTCCACCCTTAGCTCTATATCCATTTATTACTGCGCCATTTCCACATCTACCCGACAAAGCTGATTTTCGACGAGTCCCGACGATTTTTGACGAAAATGTCCACGGAAATAAGAGAGCGAGGTCATGGCTTCGGGGTTTTTGATCGGGAAAATGGCGGAAGAAGACTTTCGGAGGATTATAAATGAATTCATGATCATCCGACGTCTCTTTCGAGTATTCAATGGGTGATTGGTTTTGAATGAACACCAGCGTAAAGGGTATTCCATGGTGGAAACTAAATAGCTAAATTGCGAGTATAAAACGTTTAACTTAACTAATTAAAGTAAGTTAACTGTAGAATGCTGCTGACATACATTCGTAAATTTTAATGCTTTGAAAAACGTTAGAATTTTGCGATATAATAGTATTATATTTCCAAAACAACAATTTTAAGAATTGTTTGTATAATATAAAATTGTAATTAAATTTAAAAAAAACATTGTTTTTTATATTATTGTGCAGATGAGTCCAAATAATACTATTCCACAGGATATTTATTCATAAAATGTCAATGGTGTTATTCCATGTCATTAGCTACCTACTTTAAAACTTTAGTCAAATCAGTTTAGTAAATTAGACATCCAAACTGAAACTCCTATTTAGTAAATATAAGATGTTAAGGTACTGAAAAGTACATGTTTGTTATTTATTAGACTACTGGTATCAGATTACTGGTATGTTATTATTGGAATATCAATCTACATAAAATTTTGATGGAGTATATAACTAGCAGGAAAGAAATAGAAGTAGAGGAAGATCACCGACCCGATGGACCGATACTGCAAAACAGGCATGTAAATCCACCATTCACGCATCCATCCAACTTCCTCAAAACAGAGAAGCCTGGAAGATCTTATTGGGAAAACCCACTTGTGATGACCACGACCCTCAGCCATGAGGCAACGACGTAGAAGAGATAACTAGCTAGCTTATGGAAATTTTGTACTACGACAGTTAAATTCCGGAAGCAATATGCAAAAATTTAAATAAGTCACGTGCAGCTTGCATTTTAACACAGCGGAAACCTTTTTCATATATAAAATCCGAATGAACAAAACGTACAATAGTTTTCTACATTCAGTCCCACAAGCCCAGTGGAGTGGCCCGAATTCTAAACTACCCGAAATATTCGTGCCATTTTCACGATCTGTCGGATGTGGAACAAAAAAAACAAAACAACAATGGCGACGACCGCCAATCGACGGAGTACGGGTAATCCATCAACGTGTCACCGACAAACTCCAATTTTGATGCAAAACTTCTCCATTCGTGGGATAAAGCAATTAAAACGACTTAGTTGTACAGTCAGCCCCAGTTATAAGGTCGTGGATTATTGTGAATATAATATATATATCACAAATTGGGAAAAAAAGAGAGGGGAATATCCCCAGAAGTAAGAACGAAATGGCCAATCGTTTACGTAAAGTAAACGATTGACCATTTCTGTTCCGTTTTTGTAATGCATAATTTATTAAAATAATCCGGAATACCAGTGATTAAAAATACTGCACTCAATATAGGTAGGAATATAAATTTGGTAGTTTATAGGGAGTAGACACTAAATTAATAGCCAGCCAAGAAAAGATTTTGCAACATAGGTAAATTAAATCCTATATTTTTTAACCTAGAGACACTCAAATTTATTTACTTTGGCTGACTTATCTCAAATAATGAAGTAATTATAAATTTGAGTTTCGAAAGGAACTAATTAAGATGGAAAAATGGGGTGAAGAGATTGTATGTGTACTGCCCTACATTTTCTACCGACTTCCAAAAAGGAGGAGGTACTCAAACGAATGTATTTTTTTATGTTACCCCATTACTTTCGACTGGGTGAACCGATTCTTAAAATTCTTTTTTTGTTTGAAAGCTGGTGCTTCCCGTGTGGTCCCATTTAAATTTGATCAAATTCAGTCTAGTAGTTTTTGAGTTGCACTCCAATAACTGAATATAATGAAAGTCGGTATTAAATTTTTCAAATTGTACTCGTTTACTCTAGTGATTCAACAATTTCAATTTGGGTCATTTATTACACGTGAAACTATTTGAGAAGTATTTACATACTTCTCAAATAGTTTTTATACATATTATGAGTAGATCTACTTTTGCATAGATAACTGAAATCTCTGTACGACGAAGAGCAGCGATTTTATTCAATTGTTTAAAAGTGTTGTTAGGACCTGGCTATTGAAGTTTTACGACCTTATTATTTCCTTATGACGTATAAATACCTCCTCATCACCTATATATTAATATTGTGTATGGCATAGGGCCTATTATTGTGTGTCAACTTTCCATTCAAGAAGTGCCTTGGAGCAGAGTTTATGCGTACATGACATTGCCGTTGTATTTATTGTGCGTGTAATTCAGTATTTTATTCTATTAGGAATTAGAAATCTTTTCTGTATATATTCGATGTTATTTTTCCCCATTTGTGCTTCTATCTAAAAATAGGTAGGGTTAGGTTAGTTTACTTCTTACGAAATTTTACCAAAAGTCTATTTTATGAAACTAATGTTGAGCATATCCATAACCTTAATGTACTTTCATCAGTTTATTACTACCCTTTATTTAATAATTGAAATGTGTCCCAAAGAAGCTATGATTTACAAACAAAGTAGCCGTTTTTACCGTTTATTTGATATACTTTAAACATTATTTGCAATATATCTTCGATTTCAGGAGTTAGAATTAGTTACAAGTTCAGAGTGACAAACAATGGTTAGCCGTAGCTTACATCTTGTTTCCAATGAGATAGGAGAAGAGGAGATATTGTTTAGGAACATATCGTTGGATGCCCTACACCTACTTTTAGCTCAGCGGTTGGATTAGTGACTATAATACTTCGTAAATGACGAGTGTTTTAAGCGTATGCCAGCCTTTGATAGTTGCGACCAAGTATTCTTTAGTTATAATATTATAAGTAGTTAGTATCGTTAAGCTTCAAAGTTCTATGAAACACTGCACTGCCATTCCAAGACAACAATATTTATGCCCTAATTGCTTGGTGGTTTCATTTACTATCATCATCATCTCAGCCGTAGGTCCACTGCTGAACATAGGCCTTCCCCATACATCATTTACTATAGTGCTCTTCAAGTTCGAATATTTGGCACAGCGGTGATCAACTTATACTTATCTCGATACTTGTAGACAAGTCTTATTACCGATTACTACCTATTGAGATATTTACCTCACCTGATTGACACCAACCGAGGGCCTTCTAGATAAGTGGGTTCCACCCCCAAAAGATCAGACAAAGTAAGTAACATGATTCGGGATTGATCTTATGTATGTCAAATCGTGAGCTTACATAAGCTAGAGAGCCTGCAGTAAATAATTTTACATCTCTCATATTCGGTAAGTAATTTAAAAAAAAACAGTTCACTCCTTCAAAAAGTTCGCGTACATCTAACCATCATACTGGCAATAGACATGACAAAAGAGGTCGCTTCGCTATTCAGCCTTGTCTTCGTATGAGTATAATAGTCATCAATTTTATTTTTGTAATGCCGGTTTTTTTCTACTTACCTCACAATCGAGATGTAAAGCAGAGTAGTTAGCTCGGGTGTAGGCATCAATTGCACCCTCGAACTATAGGGATAAATATCTCGGGCTGCAATTGATGCCTTACACCCCTTGGCTACTAATCTACTATTAATTGGAAAGTTTATGAAGAATTATCGCCTGCACAGCGGAATTGAAGCTTCTTTTTCAACGCTCCGTATTCGAACCTGCATCATGTCTAATTTAAAGAAGTTTGATAAGTACATATTATTTTTGTAACAAGTACTGTACTACGGGTTCGTTCTATTTATATACTAGTCGTTTTTTATTCGTTATTAAGTTCAAGAGTGTACATAATTTAGTGAAGAGCGTGTAGCTGAGTGTACCTTTGTATGAAGTGATGGGTCATTTATCATAGGCATGGGAAAACTGTCAGTGATGATTGATTTAAAGCAAAGGGATTAACCGATAAGAAGCTGAATTTGCTGGGGTAAGTTGATAACATGACTTTGTAATGCTTATATATATGAGCTTGAACAACTCCTCGAGAACAGAGTTAAAGAATATTATTCCGTAGTTGAGATGCAAATTGTAAGAGGTGACACACCCGACATACTAGGTAATATGCCTTTCTTTAAGAGGCCGTCTTTGTTGGTACCCCTGGAGTGCTTGATATTCGGCCGCGAAGCAATTTTATTAAGTATTTATTATATTAATTCTGTTAGAATTTGTACTCCTTGCCGTCTTCTGTTTTTCCCGAGAATTACAATCTAGGCACCTTCAAAGCTAGAGTGAATAGGTTGTTACCAGATCTAGATAGATAGATAGATAGATAATTCTTTATTGTTACACCACTTAATATACAAAAATAACATAAAAGTAAAAGAAAGCTTAAAATAAAGTGTTACAATGGGCGGCCTTATCACTAATAGTGATCTCTTCCAGACAACCTTAGGATGGAGAGGAAATACAGGAATAACAAGACGGGGCGTAATATAAAGATAAAGGTACAATCAAATCAAGACAATAATACATTACTAAATCAAATTAATAATAAATTATAAACAAGAAAAGAAAAATATCTACTAATACATAAAAATACACTAATACATATTGAAATATATATAAACATATAATTAATTCATTGATATACTTACATAATATATATATATATATACACTACAATACAATATACTTCCATACATATATTTATACATTAATTCTTTGATGTATTATAATCAAAACCCAAGTTCACACGGGTTAAACTAATTGGCGAGATAGAAACTTTTTACTTGGCTTTTGAAGGTCGACAAGGATTGTGCACGCCTGATAGTAACTGGTAATAAGTTCCATAAGCGAACAGCTTTCACTGAAAAAGAGTGATCATAAAATACTGTGCCATGCTGAGGCATACTGAGGGCAAGATTTTCTGATGACCTAAGATTGAGAACGTTGGCATTGTGAAGGAAATTGAAACGTTCCTTAAGATAGCGCGGGGTCAAAGGATTGAACAAAATATTGTTAAGGAGAGAGAGTATGTGAGCATTCCGGCGAAGACGTATAGGGAGCCACTTGAGCTTTGATCGATATTGAGATATGTGATCATACTTGCGTTAACCAAATATAAATCTTATGCAGAAGTTTTGAAGACGCTCAAGCTTATCTAGTTGATTCTCAGTGAGATCTGGATAGCAGACATCAGCGTAATCTAGAATTGGGAGTAGAAGAGATTGAACTAGAGCAATTTTAGTGGTGACAGGAAGAAAGTTGCGCAGCCTTTTTAAAGCGCCAGCGGTGGCGTACAATTTGCGACTAGTAACTTGTAGCTGAGGAGCCCAACTTAAGCAATGATCGATTGTCAACCCTAGATTTTTTAAAGATGTACTATAGGGAATAGGGACTCCATCAAAATGAATGGATGGAATCGTTGACAAGTCCACCTTTGAGATTAACTGCGAACTTCCCACAATCATTACCTGCGTCTTGCTATGATTTATTTTCAGACCAAATTGTCTGCACCATGTTGTGATGCAATTTAAATCAGCATTTATTAGGTCTACGGCTCCAGAAAGCTGGTCAAGAGGGGCTTTAGAGTAGATTTGTAGATCGTCTGCGTATAAGTGGTAGGAGGAAGAAAAATTATTTGAGATTTAATTAATAAATATTGCGAAAAGGAGAGGAGAAAAAAAGCCGCCTTGTGGAACACCTGCAATTGCATCACACCAGGAAGATAACTTCTCTTCTAGACGGATCCGTTGCCGGCGCCCAAATAAATAACTGTGAAACCAATCGAGTACCGTTGGAGATATGTTAATTGAGCGTAGTATGGCTAGAAGTATGTCAAAGTCAACTGTGTTAAAAGCATTAATAAAATCTAGTAATGTGAGTATAGTTAAGTTTCTGTTGTCCATGGATAAGCGAATGTCATCAGTGATCTTCACGAGAGTGCTTACTGTGCTGTGGCCAGGACGAAAACCGGATTGGAAAGGATTTAGTAGGTCATGAGAGGATAAATATTTGCTTATTTGGCTGTGGACTAGGCGCTCAAGAACTTTTGATAGAAATGGGAGAATGGATATAGGACGATATTCAGTAAAAGATTTGGGATTGGGTTTTTTGTGTAAGGGAATAAGTTGTGCATCTTTCCAGATAGTGGGATAAATGCCGTTTGTCATGGAGTTATTAAATATAAGGCAGAGAACAGGAAGGATGAAGTCAAGGATGGGCACAATCATATTGCGACTAATTCCATCACCGCCTACAGCATTGGAAGTGATCGATAATAAGCTCTTCTTAACATCACAAGCGGACACTCGATTAAAAACAAAAGGAGAGTAGTCAGGAATCGGTAACGTTGAAAGATAATTAATAGTATTAGATTTTTCAGATACATCAATAGGAAGCACTGAAGAGAAATAGAGATTGAGAGAATCTATGTGTTGTTAGGGATACTATCTTGAAGAGATTTACCAATTCCAAAAGACCTTAGAAACTGCCAGACTTTTGCTGGATCATCATTATCGACTGATTTATGAATATGGCGACGCAGGGTATACGCCTACACACCATATTGCAACGATTTCTGGACTTCACATATTTTTCTTTGTTAGAGTCATTAGGGCGGCATTTATATTTATGTCTAGCACTACATTTTTTGCTCATTAATAATTTAATGTCATCTGTAAGCCAAGCAGCTGGACGATGCTTTAGCTTGATGGCACGTAATGGAGCGTGCTTATCGTACAATTGAGTAATCATTGAATTGAAAATTGCAACTTGGTGATCGACTGTTACAGCGTTGGTCACCGGGGACCAGTCTAAGTTGCTAGCATCTTGTAACATTTTTTATTTATTCATACCACTAAAATTGCGCTGAAGAATTACTTTGGGTTTAATTTTTGGAGGTCGAATTTTATACGAGAGAAATATTAGGTCATGATATGAGAAATTGTCAGCAGAACATTGACCATGCTTAGCAACATGCTGTGGAGAAGACACTATACACAAATCAAGGAGGGAGGGGCTATAATTGGGTGCATGATGAGTGGCACTAAATGGGAGGATATGCATGTTGCAAGATTTAATGATCGATTCAAAGGAATGAGTGCGGTGGTCTTGCTTGAGGAGACAGGTATTAAAGTCTCCTAAAATAATGTTATGGCTATATAATGGAATAAGATCTTCTAAGATTTTCTCAAAAGATGAAAAGTAATTGACACTTGAGGAGTGGCTGTAGTAGGCTCCAAGCAGTATTTTGTTATTAGATAAAATTACCTCCACAAACAGATGCTCGCCGGCGTTGGAGGGTGGTGGTTGAGGCGATGTGCTGATCACAGAAAAAGGAATATTTGACCTTAGGTAAATAGCCACACCACCAACCTCCGCATACGCAACGACCGCACGAGTAGTACGTGCGGTCGTTGCGTATGAGGTGAAAACCGGGTAGTGAGTACAAGGTAGTAGGAAGGCAAGGTTTGAGCCACGTCTCAGAGACTACTATAGCTTGAATATTTTTGTTAAGGACGGATGCCTGCATATCAGGATAATGAGCCAGAATGCTTTGCGCGTTAATGTGGACTACGTTAAAGTTTTTAGGTACATCAGAAAACTGAGCCTCAAGAGAGTCGGCAAGGGAAGGTAAGCTTACAAAACTGCCATCGTCTGTGCTACCATCGGAAAGTAAAGATAAGAATGATTGGTCGCTATCACTACTTGCATTATCATTGAATAAATTAAGCATAATATAAATATAAAATAATATATATAAATATTGTAATAAATACTAACTATATAAAATATTTAAATATGTAAAAAATACAATTACTTATAACCAAAACTATCAAAAACTGCACCTGCCGGGAATCGCAATAATTAATTAAACAAAACAGAATAAATACTAAGAAAAAAAAAGGGACAACAGTATGTACATACATTAATTTAAACACAATCACATAAATACAAATGCTTCACCGCCGCGGTTTCCATCCATTGACACACTTGCCATACGTTTGAAACTCTGAATATTTAAAAAATACAAAGTGTGGTAAGCCAAAACATAAAAAAAAATTTAATTATTAATGTCAGTGTCATATGACATTGTCGTGACAATGACAAGACAAGCATTAAATACGTATGAAAACTAACCTACCGTACCGCTAATTCTTTGTAAATAAAATTATCAAGTAACATTTGTGGGTGGATAAATGGTATAGTTAAGAACAGAAAAAAAGGGTACACACCGAGGAATCGGTACCTCGGCGGGCCGCAAATACAAAATAGAACTAAAAGTGAAAAAACAACAAAACGGTGCTACTTCTTGCTGGCTGAAGGGGCTCGTCGACTTTTCGATGGCGGTGCCGTGTCCCTGGCTCTGGTGGTGACAGCAGCTGTACCTGCAGTCCTAGGCGCACTCGACGCGGCAATCTTATCGAGCTCTTTGAGATTGCTAATCCGATGCCGCACACCATCGGTCCCAAGTACAAAAACGAAACCATCCCTTGTCCAACACCTTTGAATGCCAAACTTCTGGCGGGCAGCCATGAAAGTGTTGTGACGCGGTTTTGTCAAGAACTCTGACAGCGTGATATTGGACCCTTTCAGACCAGTCTTACCGCTCCAAATCCTATTTTTGGCATCAAGATCACGTATTTTGAATAGAATAGGTCTGGGTTTGTCAGGTGCTGAAGCACGGCCCATCCGATGTGAGCGACTGATGTCTTTGCTGGAAAAATCAGGAATTTTCATCTGACTAGTTACCAACTTCACCACTACAGAGGTAGTATCTTCATCTCTGGTTTCTGGGACACCGTGAAGGAGAAGAATCTTTCGTCGCCCTAGCATCTCCATAGCATCCTGTTGCTGCATAACCAGGCCTACTTGATCTTGCAGGCAGCGAAGTGCAGTCATTATAAATGTACGGAATGCAGTAAAGTCCGCTGACAAGACTGCTACAGTTGGTGAAGAAGATGCTGCTTGAATCTCACCTTGATAGGAGTCCATTCTCTGAAGGAACAGACTTTGTCCATTTTGTTTGAGTTGTGAACTCAGTATTTTTCAATAGTGACAAAAGTGTTTTGTGATAGTGCCACAGTATGGATAACAGACCCCGGCAGGTATTGCAGATTATATTTTAATTATACATATGTTTTAGGCTATTCAAATGTTATTTACTATATTATTTCAATTAATTAAAATGAGAAATCTTTTTGTAAGTGTTTTACTATTGCCTACCCGCCAAAGAAAAGATCTACGTTCTTCATCCACAACTGCGCCATCTTTAACCTCTGAGGTGAGGTGATGAATCACTGATCTTTAACACAGTGAGGTCGTGGCCAAACGTCGATCTATCAACGTTAAAAAAAACTAAAACAAGTACAATTTGAAAAATTTAATACCGACTTCCATTCTATTCAGTTATTGGAGTGTAACTTAAAAACTACTGGACCGAATTTAATGACATTCAAATGGGACCACACGGGAAGCACCAGCTTTCAAACAAAAATTTTGAGAATCAGTTCACCCAGTCCAAAGTTAAGTAATTAGTTAGTTACAAACATAAAAAAAACCGTCGAATTGAGTACCTCCTCCTTTTTGGAAGTCAGTAGAAAAAGGATATTAAATGCAATCTATGATGTTGATAGTTAATTAAGTATTGTAGTTGACTTGTAAATACTATATTTACAAATAAATTACTGATTCTGTTAACTTGAGTCTACCTAAAGTCATCTGTCAACAGCTTCAAGTGCTATTTTCGTTCTCTTGAAATCATTCCATCAGTTTTAGCTTAAATTTAAACTTAGTATTTTTACATCACAAATAGTTTTGAAACTGATAATCTTATCCTTTACCCAAAGCTTGATCAATTTGTGCGCATATCACAAGTAAGCTTCACTCCGAAGATATATGCTCGGGTAATTACGCTTGAAGTTAAGCTTAACGTAAGTCCTGGTTTTACGGTAGCTTCGTGGCAGCTTTCATCGTGCTTTTGTGTGTGCTCTAAGTGTAAAGTTAAACAAAGTTGCGGTTGCATATTAATTAAACTACTAGTAATTGGTGTGCTGAAAACAATAAGTAAAAAAGGTTTATCGCGTTAATATATATAATAAGGTAATCTTAAGAGATTACCTTATTATATATATTATATAATGTTTTATACTTACATTATTATATATGGTGTTTTGAACAAATAAATATTTACGCCACGCCAACCATAATGCGAAAATTTTCATTACATTTTTGTAATAGGAAAAACGTTTGCTATGTAAGAGGTAGATTTCTATAAATTATGAAGGTTATAATTTCTTGAGTTTATTGTGAAAAAGTATAATCTCTTAATTATGTAAATAAACATAATTTGTTTTATGAAATACTAGCTGCTCTTCGCGATTTTTTTTGAATTTTTGCATTTTTGAAATCGTCACAGTAGTTTTTGAGTTTGTCCATTACAAACATACACACACACAAAAATACATTTTTGCTCTTTTAAGTATTAGTGTAGATATATGACTCATTAATATGATCTAAAACTTTTAAGATTAACCCTTTGTATACCGTGTCAACAAAATATTTATGAACGAAACGCACGTAAATTTTCGTCTCTCGGAAGCTAAGGGTTGAAGGCGTACAATACGACAACTCTCAAACCTGACAGTTATCTATATCCACCGATCAATAGTATATCTTTTCTATACTTATAATAAACGAGTAGAGGCCAAAAAGTTTGTACTTGGAAGAAAATTAAACAAAACGTGATTCAGAAGACGTAAAATTACGTAACTACTGAACAAGAATTTGACGATTTGTAAAAAAAAATTCTGGCTGCCTGTTTGTATGTTCACGCATAACTTAAAAACGTCCGATGAAATTTGGAAATGAATAAAAACTTAACTTATCACAAATATTACATTTATAACCCAATTTTAACTCTTTACATATCTCCGACTCATGTCGAAGCCTTTTCTTCATATTTTGAAATCTTTTTTTACATCCAAAATATTTATATAGGCCATTTTTGTCAATTCCATGGCATTCTAAATTATGCTATAGTGCTACGCTACGACGTGCTGTTACTACGAGTACATGCATGGCTACACGTAGATGAATGAAGTGGATGCGATGTAGAGTTATGAAGTGTAAGAGAGAATCACATAAACTTAAAAAAATGTTTTGGGGAAATTTGTTTAGTTTTGGGAAAAGTTCTAGAACAAAAGTTGTTTGTTTTGATGTACAGAATATGCCCTTAACAGGATGCTAATTGATTACCAGTAACCCGGTATAGAACCTATAGTTTCCAAACCGCGCTTTGCTTATAACTTAACTCTTCTATTGAACGGGTAATCGAGATCCTTGAATTTGTAGTGGAAATATTTCTCAGAAATATTAGAATTTTAAAATGCGGTATCGGAACTTTCTAAGTGGTGCTTGGACGTAGAATGTGGAACTTTTGGATCATAAACTTAGGTTCTGCAAAATGCGCAATTTTTCTTTTAAAACCTTATGCATTTATGTTTACGGTGTTGAGTTATTACAATGTTTTAATATACACCTTATGCAATTAATGTTCAGTGAAAACGTATATAATACAAGTCGTATGTAGAGGTTAGGTTAAAATAAAAGTAATCGCATATATTATTGTTTTCTATAATAAAAGTACTTGTATATTTTCCATACAAACTAATAAACACGTCACAATCAATCACATTAAAAAGTATTTGTTCGCATCATCACATTGCCTCTGTCGTTCCCACATCATGGTTACATATGCATTTAAGATTTCAATATCCCCGAAAAGTACATTAGCTATTCCTTCAACTCGAAGTATTCAAATGAGAATGCAAATCCTGGATGCAGAACAACGCCGGCAAGCAATCTACGTAAATGCATACTAATGTAACGTAATGCACAATTTAACACAAAAAGGCCCATTTGGGTAAAGTACATGCTGAATTCGACTTTTGGTCCTATTTAATACTTAGTGGTTCTGCGAACTGTAGACCTCGCGAGCATAGTCTTATCAGCGGCAACTTTTCGCAGTCTGTGCTATGTGCAAGTCATCAAAATTCAGAAAAAATTGACAATTATTTATTTCGACACGACCTTGACTTGTTTTGTTAAAATTTTATATATTGTTGGCTGTACCAAATGTTCTTTCCGAATACTACCAAAATTGACAAGTTTTAAAACTTCACAGCCTAAGAGAGGTATATACATAATCTAAGTTCACATCCTATTATCTCGGCAACACTCGATCAATTATGCTCATATTCAAAATTCCTCATTAAAATTTTAAATAATTAAGTGCTTACCCGTTGACTCGCGATTCGCCATATTTGACAATAGATTTCGCAGAAATCAACCTACTTTTCCAGGAACTGCAACGTTGGTGGTTTATGTGTTTACCAAATTTTATCAAAATAGCGTCTCAGCAAACTTCCCCCCTTTTATGAAAAGTAACACCAATCCACTCAATCAAAAATCGCCGACGAAAAACATTCTATTGAATATTAAAACATGCATACCAAGTTGAACGACAAAATAGGTTGAAAAGTGCGACCTGTACAGGACCTCAACAACCTAATAAACGCTGCGCTCGTTGATCTGATCTGATATTTAAATGTTCTAAAGACAAAATACATACAATCTCACATACAGGTCAACACATAACCCTCCTTTCGGGCTTCGCCGCAGTCGAGTCAGAAGCTTTCGGTACGTTAAGACGGTATTGGCAAAGTGAGTAAATATCTATAAGTAGCACGTCTTCGTTATAGCGTTGATTCACGCAGATTTAGCGCGAGACGCGTGTAGGGATGTCAACATCGCCACAAAACAAGCACACAGCACATCTACGTGTTGTTGGTAGCATACCTATGCAACAGAAAACAATGACATTGAAACTGCAACCCCGACCGCTCTGCCGGCACTCATGTAATAATTGCCGGCAAACGTCTTAGGCTCCCCACCCACCGCCTCTTCCCACTTTTATCGCCTATTTATCGCGATGACGATCTACTTGCTCGCGGCCGCGCGGTGTAAGTACATACTTTGGTATTGGTAGCTATTTCAAAATGAGGAATTTAGTTCAACAAAGGTATATACCTACTATAATTGTTTTAACGCTATTCTTATTAACGTCATCAATACAGATAAAGCTCAATAAAGATATTAGATCTAAATTTTATATATATTTAAGATTTGATTTAGATTTAGATTATATATATATTTAACGTTCTTCGGAATTAGGTTCAATTAGAATTTTAAAACAATATTGAAATAAGTAGTAATAACTTATATATTTCTTTTGTTAACTATAAGTTATAAGAACAAAAGAAGTTAATAGAGTTGTCGCAAGGAGGGCTAGGTATTATAGAGTATTTCTTTAAAAACATACCTTCATTCTGACACGAAACTACTTGGAATATAATACAATATCAGAGAACCGTCGAGAACTGCAACGAACCGTTATTTCCTATATCTTTGTAACATTTACTCGTGACAATTTTGTCTTTGGAAATAAAATTTAAAGTTATTGTGCCGCATGCACTGTGGCAAAAGGACATTTATGTTATCAGGAAATTGCGTTTGTTACTTACATTTTTCTGCGTACCTTATATTCCACGTTCTCGTACATTACGTAACGTGTGATAATCAATTTGGAGCCACTTTTGACCCCCTCATAACTAAAAGACGATTTTACAGAAACATATCCAATTTGGATCATGTATTGAGACTTGCGATTCAAGATACATAATTATGTGCTCCAATTTCAAGCTAACGAACTGGCGGGTACCGATTACCGTATCCCGACCAAGATCAAGGGCCGAGTCACAGCGTTCCTGGCGTCTTTCAAAGCAGCGGCATAGAGCTTGTTCCGACAACCATCTGAACCTAAAAACATATTGCCCGCCAAAAAGTTGGTCCCAAGCTAAGCACCGCTAAAACGAGCTCGGACTAGAGCTGGATGGGACAGGTCAGTCCGCCCCGATATATCACGACACTGGAGCCACTTAGCCACTCAGCCAAGTCTACCTAACACAACGATCACTGCGAAGTATTGACATCGTAACGATTAAAGTACTATAAAATATTAAAGTCTGCCCGCAACTTCGCGCGTACGGGCCAAAGTTGCCGTACGAAAAACTGGTTGTATCGATATAAAAAGTATCGTATATCTCTATTCCAAACATCATACAAATTTATTTAAACCTTTTAGGTCCGTATTCCAGATGGATGCTTAGGTTTTAATATAGGCTTGACTTCAGCCGTGCGATTCTCTAATGATTCGTCGATGCGCTCGTCGAGGAGCTCACCGATGTCAAATTATGAGATATCATCCTTGTACACAAGGTTGTTTTTGCCGACGTTTCTTGTCATCCCGTCATTTGTTTTACGGATGTTGTCACAGATGCAACGATGTTTGCTCTTAGAGAATCGCACGGTTGGTCTGATGAAAATTTGTATGGATTTTTTTTTAATGTTATAATGAGACGGTACAAACACGAGGCCCACCTGGGTGGTAACCTCTGCATAGAACAGATGCATTTCGTTTGTCGTGACGTACTGTACCGCGCCCGTAACCATGAGACATTAAGTTGAAGTTTCATGTGCCTGTAATTTCACCGGCATCCATTTAAAAACCAGAATTAGTTATTGCGATCATTACTGCTTCGCGGTAGAAATAGGTAGGTATAATGACAGTACTTCCCTGGACGAACTCATTCACAACGAGTTCTACTGCAATAATTTACTGTCAAATATCCACTCAAAACTGAGTGCTTTTCTGAAAAACCGGCCTTAGTTATTAGAAGTAACTAACTTGAACAGTCTGGCCGTATTCTGACTTACTCACATCCTCACTTTCCGCATTATAAAAAGTGTGCTAAGCGATACGTAATCGACGCTGGCGTCCCGAACACTCCTTGAAAAAGACCACCGAATGTGGTCGAAACTATTGTCGAACCTATCCGATAAATATTACGTGATCCTGTATTTCAACATAAATCTGTTTAAAGTTATCTTCTTCATATTGTCGCCATATGTTGTAGTACAAGTACAATTTGAAAAATTTAATACCGACTTCCATTCTATTCAGTTATTGGAATGTATCTCAAAAACTACTGGACCGAATTTGATGAAATTTAAATGGGAACACACGGGAAACACCAGCTTTCAAACAAAATTTGAGAATTTTGGGAATCGGTTCACCCAGTCAAAAGTTATGAGGTAGAGTACCTCCTCCTTTTTTTGGAAGTCGGTAGAAAACAAGACCGATTAAGCTAGTCTGCAAAAAAGTGAAATTATAAATTTCAATCTTAACCAAAATATAAAGCAAGTGTCTATCGTATCTAATATAACATAACATCTCGTAAGAATTCCAATCCGACATTTCATCCAGATAATTCCAAAGAGGGTTTATTCAAATATAACTCGGCTGTAACATCCAAAGAAGCAAGTCTTTCAGTCCTGGCTAATTGAGACCGAAATTGTCCGCTACATTCTATAGTTTTCAATCTGGATCAAGACTAGTCACGTAAAGGAAAAACTGTCTGTTTAATCACATTCGTTTTGTCCGCCAGCACTTTTGAGTGGTGCCCGTACCAGCCCCATATCCTGCGATTACTCTACTGCACACTTTTACAGCGTTTTTTTGTCGTACGTCCGTTCGTCGCAAAGCTGTACCGAGACAATTTATTCACGCGGACTTATATCCGTTTTTAGCCTAAAGCTGTTTTATATAATCGCGTGTGCGACTGACTTTTGTATTTGTTGGGATTTTCGTAATTTGTTGCTTCTGTGTCCTCTTTCTCCTTTGTTTTTGCAATGAAAATGAGGTACAAATCTGATTTTCTATTGGTTAGTTTCTACCATTTCTAACAAACAGCGTAATAACCATGTTTTTATTGTTACACTTCAAAGCATTTACCTAGTTATGCCAGTCGCACGGTCAGACTTCTTCGTAGTATCGCCCACGCAGTATTGTTCGGCGAGACCGCCGTGAATCGTCAACGCAGCACTCTTGTGAGTAGCTAGGCGTCTCTAGTTAAGTTAGATTACAGTCAGTCTGTTGCTGGCTTTTGCTTCAATTACACGTTTAATTAATATCTTTGTGTTTTTAAAAACGTCCCTCGGGTCCGTCGCAATTTGAGTACCTTTATAGTATTTTATAATACTTTAAACATTTTAAAGTAAACAAACTTCACGCGCAAGCTATCTTTGTAACATTTTATTTCACACCTTTCAAGATTATTTACGGTACAAGGTACGAGAACCTGTCGTAAATTAAGGCCCACTTTACATGACAGGTGCCGTTTAAGCGGGGTTCTCCCCTCAAACATTTACAAGATAGCACATGTGACGTGGCTTAAAATATCCACTTTTATTTTCACGGCAGTTTCGGCCCTCAGGAGGATGAATTAGTTAAAAAGTGGGTCAAACTGCGGCCCGTTTTCGTCGCCGCGTTGCCTTAGCACTCAGTACCTGTTATGTATTTTTGCATAATGTGACTTTCGTGTAAAGTTACGGTGTTGTCTATTTAAATGTGTTGTGGGTTGTTGGATAATGGATTATTGTGGCAGGATATCATAAAAAACTAACTATCTCGAATAATTAGTAGGTATATAAGTGTGTGCATTATACTCCTATCATGTCGCAAAATAATGATTTAACTTTAAAATGTTTAAACAACCATCCTTGTCTTTATTATCATAATCCTACGTCTTCTTAGCGAAGATTAGCTTAAGCTTATGCGAGAGTGTTTAAAGAATTGTAGTGCTCAAAAACTAGAGACAAATTTAAAGCCCCGATTTAAACTTTTTAATAATTCCAATTTTCTAGGAGAAATCAAGAAGACTATCCACTTGATACAATTGTATTGAGTAAGAGTAATTAATATTTTTATACCTTCATTTAATATAAAGCAACGAATGAACGAAACATGTACGAAATAGTAACTGCAGTATCAGCGGTAACTTAGGGAAGCGAAGTAAAACACAGGCGTTCATATGCACAGCTTGTTTATTACAATTACTGAAACTTGACAGTCGACTCGACATGGACATCAGGGAGCCGATTCCACTAACTAAATTGCAATCGAACGGTGACATGTAAACGTTTTCTTATTCTGCTATTGAAAAACAGTCCTGCCGTGCGATTCTCTAATGAATCGTCGATGCGGTCGTCGACGAGCTCACTCATGGCAAATACTTTATGAGATATCGCCCTTATACATAAGGTTGTTTTTCAAACGTTTCTTGTCATCTCGTCATTTGTTTCACGGATGTTGTCAAAGATGCAACGATGTTTGCTCTTAGAGAATCGCACGGCTGGTAACTCGGTAGATCATGAAAGTCACCCTAACTCATATGTGTATATAGTAGTGTGTAATGTATTCATTATTATATAGTAGCGTTTAAAATGACGTTACGATCTAATTTGTATATAGTAATAGTAGAATGGTTTTTGGGTAAAGATAGAATGACAACCGGAGTTGAACTGCAACGCAGCGGGATAGATTATTGAACGTTGTGAAATAGTAGAATTGGCCTGCTGTTTTGCCATCCTATATACCTACATATACATGTAGGTATATATATAAGCGCGCATACACAAACCATGTTAATGAAGATAAAATTAGAAAATTAGATGATAAAGGATAAACCCAATTATGAACTGCATTATTGGCTGTTTAGATCTACATTTGTACAGCTGAATCCTAAAAACCAAAGGTATACAATGGTTCCTAGCCTCTGAACACAATTTATTATGTCTGAAACTCCAGACCAAAAGGCCAACCCCCATTTCCTTTCCAAAGATGTTCCACTTCTGAATTACTCAAAAAATCCGGACATAATCCTGGTTCGAGCCGGAAATGCGAACACGGCAGAAGGCCGCGGTAACAGTGTTTAAACTTCGTAGAAAAATGCTGTGAAACACTTTGATCAACTTTAAATTTTTGTGGACACTATAACCTGTTTGTGTAAAAATACACAGCAATATAAATAACTTGCGTGTCACGTCGCTATGTAAGAAAAAATCCTACCAGGGAGGAGTTCGGTATTGCATCAGTTTTCGGTGGTACAATTCTATAGAAAACCAGCCGGCTGTGATTTTAACCAGATATTTTCCTCTAATCAAAATGCAAGTATTGCTGTGTTCATTAGGTTTGAAGGTAGCAAGGGAAATAAAGGAGAGCATTAATAACGGAGGTCTTGGCATGAAAAAAATATCTTTTCTCATGGTCGAACTACTGAACACAGTGCACTCCCGTACTGAAATTTAAAACTATGTGCCCCAAGGTTTAGAGGTTAGTTTACGGGGCACGGTTAGTTGTTTACCAACTTACTAAATTATCCATCTCATCATTACTTAATAACATAAAATAATGCATTGAATGTATTAAGAAATTGTGTGCATGCTATATATACTTCCGTAGAATTATAAACTTGCGGATAGCTTAAAATTTTGTGTTCTGGGAGGCATATACACACGCATTAACACATCACAAACATGCAGGACCCGAAAAAATTGTTCTGCATATCTAATAAATACCAGCTCGGGCCAGGGACCAAACCTGGTGCCTGTCGTTTTGAAGCAAGGGCATTAACAAGAAGGTAAGACCATCGTATGTATGGCGTGCAGAATTCGCCCGAGAGTTATGTAGAGTCCTAAATGAAGCTCAAGCCGCCCAAGACGAAGACAGGCTTTATCCTCGAGGTGAATACTCTACTTTTCATACCTACTGTGAGACAATAAAAACACAGGGCTTCATAAATAAGCATTTATTGCAAAAGTAAAATAAATTAAAAGTTAATAATAATATTGGACACATTCGTCCAGTTATTAAAGTACAGAGTAATATTTTATGTTAGGAACATTTTATGGAAGTTGTTAAAGTAACACCAAACACCATTTTTGTTTAAAATTCATTACAGTTGCGAGTTTTTTCTTTTTTTATGTGCTGTCTGAGGTGACCAGTTCGATTTTCGAATAAATTCCTTCATAATGCCCTATCTACTCTACTAAGAGTTTTCCTACAATAACGTTCCAAACCCCAATCACTTTAATCCCATGGGAGATTCATACAAAATTACCTCCCTGAAGATGACCTTGCTTTACGTCGAGATTGCGTGATATGTGATTGGACATTCTAGAGCAGGTGGTGTGAAAATAAAATTTCCATGGCATTTCGAAATTAAAGCCACGGTGTATAGATCAGGCACTGGTTACTTTAAAGTATACTGTGGGTGGCAGAGGCGTGTCGGCGACGGCGATCGGCCGTGACAAATGGTCAGCCGGGATGATGCCATTGACAGTAATGGGGTTGCAGCTATGGGGTGCTTAATAAAACCCCCGGGGTATATTTATACTCTAACGGTGAAAAAGTTTCGGCTACGAAATTGTAGACGCATATGGAAATTGTTACCTTGGGTAGTAGCCTATAAAAAAGAATTTTAATAGGTTTCATAATATTTTTTATATGTATATTTTATTTATATGTATGTACATCAAATAATCGTTTAGTAAAATAAATTAATTATTTAGTCAAAAATATATTTTTTGTCAAAATGCATAAGTTATTTAATTCTGTTTACTTCATTATTATTATATGTCATATATGGTGTTTTTGACTTAATTACTATTTAACGGTTTTAAGATTTATGTAAGGTTACTCTGACCATAAATATTATCATTACTATATTTGTGGTAAGTAGTTTATTTAATCCTAACGTATTTTTCATATTACATATTATGTTTCAATAAAAAAAATATGAATATTAAGAAATACACATATTAAAGTATCCAAAAATATAAATAAAATCATTACGTTTTTGTAACAGAAACTTTTTTATATTCTTTAAATTGTTTACCTTTTTCTTCTTGATTGTCTTCGAAATATTAATTGATTATATTGAATACATACATTCTAAACAATCTCGTACTTGATACAGTCGATTCGATTTGAGACGAGACCTGAAATATTTTTAAGGCCTTATTTATAAAAGCTGCTTAAATTTAAATAACGTCATTTATTAATTTATTATTTATTTATTATTTAATTCTTTATTGCACAGTAAAATGTACAAAAGGAGGACTTAATGCTAGGGCATTATCTACCAGTCATCCAGCAGCGGAAAAGAAAATGGTTGTGTGCATCAATGAGGGGTAATATTAGGGAGGTATGAAATATACATAACAAAATAAAAACAGTCGTAATAAAACTAATACATTGTATACTATACATAATTATATACATAGATATGTATATATATATATCTATGTATATAATTATGTATATATATACATAATAAATAAATATATAAATATCATGATATACAATATACATAATAGATACCAATAAATATTCATATGTCCTAAATAATAAACTATAATGCAATATGTTTACGTGACAATCATGAATCAATCATTTAGTACTGCTCTGAGCAGTTTTGCTGTGTGTTTGCAGTACTAAATAACGTAATTTAAAGTTAAGCAGCGTTTATAAGTAAGGCCCACATTGTGTAGACATTGTCCGTGTATGTTGACTTGATTTAAAAAGGGAGAGCCTCATTGCGGCTCACTCTTCTGTGAAGTCTAGTGATCATAAACATGAAAAGCACTTAAAAGTTAGATTAGAAAATGTACATATTGATATAGTAACAAAGTATAGTATCCTTTATCGCTAAAAATAAGAAAATTAACAAAACTATCGTTAGCGTTACTCTTCAAGTTGGCTTCAGACAAAGTACCGACTTTTCAAGTTACTGCAGCTGGGTCTTATCTGAACATACTTAATGATCACTACGGAACTAAAAATATGACTGGAAAAATTTATACATTTTTCTCTTCTATGAATAAAATCTTAAGGATATTTATAAGCTTAAGGCGCGGTCGAATCCTAATTTTAAAACAATTTACGGTGCTTTACATAAGGTTGAGAATTGCCTACCAGAATGGACGATTTAATGCGAAAATTCAATTGAATGCGTACTAATACTTTTTTTATATTTATTTCGTACAATCAAATGATAAAACTTTAATGATAAAGGAGTCCACAGTTCACTAGTAAATTTCATTAGGAATTCGAATATGATACATTAATTGAAATATATTTGCCTATAATTGAATAAAAATGCTTTAACCCACGGAGCACGTAAGAAAAATTGCAAAATTTAGGGAATGTTGCTGATTTTTTTCTATCGAGCCAAGTTTGCTCAATCGTGTATTGGCTTCCATACTTCATAAGGACGTATATTCAATTTACATAAGGTTTTTTTCCCAACTTCGGTTATTAGGTTTAAGCGTCGAAAAACTAAGTTTTCGCGAAGTCGAATCATGAAATTTGGAACTCATTTCGCCTTAATAAGCTGCAAGCTTCTATATATTTTCAACCCAGAAAAGTCACGTGCGATGTTTGATATGAGATGAGCGCCGTACGGTGCTATGCAGCCGTGCGATTGTGTAAGAGCAAACATCGTTGTATCTTTGACAACATCCGTGAAACAAATGACGAGATGACAAGAAACGTTAACGGAAAAACAACCTTATGTACAAGGGCGATATCTCATAAAGTATTTGACATCCGTGAGCTCGCCGACGAGCACATCGACGAATCATTAGAGAATCGCACGGCAGAACATTGAAGCTCAAAAGGAAGGCTTTGGATGGCACAAAAACTGACATAACGCTTACCGAGAAGTAGCTAGCTATATGTTTGTGTTAAGTATAAGTTTATGTACTATTGTTTGTGTCCAAATAAATGTATTTTGTTTCATTTCATTTCAAGTTTCGATCGATTGGTCACACATCGTCAAAAAAAATATCATCAAGATAGGCGAAACACTTTTCAGCTATTGGAGTGTAACTCAAAAACCGCTTGATCGAATTTGATGAAATTAAAATGTGACCTCAGAAGTATGCTCTTTCAAATAAAAATTAATCAAATAAGAATTTGGAGAATCGGTCCCTTAATGGGGGAGAAAATGGAGAACATTCATAAAAAAATTGATACAGTCGAACACACAACCTCCTCATTTTTGAAGTCAGTTAAAAAGAAGAAGTTAGAAAGTTATAGTTTATAATACAACCTTTTGAACTCCGTCAGCAAACAAATATATATAGTTCTAAATAATAGCTGGACACAAGGATACTTGATCATGTTTTACAATTATGACTACATACAAAGAGAATATCAAAAGTTTGCCTTATATGCGTTCATTCAAAGTTGATAATTAATTACTATTATTATGTATGCAATTAACAAATTTATTCGATATTATTTTAAAATTGTTTAAGCATGCTATCGTGTCATCAGATAAAGGTTTAGAGACAAATACATTTTCTCCTAAAACTTTCATTAAAATCAGGCGAAGAAATGAAACCAGGACTGTGGTAACAAAGTTTCCTTTCTTTCTATTGTCTGTTACAAATAAAAGCTTTATCCATCCATTAAAAACAAACTCTTTGCTTGTAGGCAATTAAACACAATTTCTAAAGCTTAGTCCACACATTGCCAGTGATTGCCTTTGATCAAATTTGGTCGAGGTGGTTGACACCAAAGTATCACCGGGCGGTAGGTTTTAAAAGAATATTTCATTCTGGCTATAAGCAAAAAGCCAACTTTTGCACAACAAAGTAGAAGTATAATGAAACATTGTACCTACTTGGCTCATTGATAAAGATTATAGTTCTAACGTTATTTCACAGTGTCGCCGATTAGACAGTTAACATGTGTAGGCACTAGTTAATGCAAACTACACAATTTGAACGCACAGGAATCACAGGATTCAGAGCTGATCGAGAAATGAGTCGTATCTAAAATATTTTAGTATTAAAAACATAATTCGTTAGAATATTCATAAACAGAATCAAGTGTTATTAAGTGTATTCGCCCGAAAATATGCAGAGTGAGAATTTCGTCATTATCGGAAGCAGCAGAAATTAAACGAAAGATACAATATCAGTGTCTACTAGTAGGTAATAGAGCAAAAAACAATCGAAAGTCAATCAGATCAGAGATCCGACTGTACAACCAATACCGATCAGCTTTATATAAAATGATTGGAAAGCCTACAAGAGTTTCAAACTAGTACCTCCCATTTCTTAATAGAGATGAATATAAAGAAAAGAAACATGAGATTAATCAATGCTAAGTAAAGATTTCAGGCAACAATAAACTAGCTGACATTGAAATTTATAAATAGAATTCCATCCTCGGACGGGATTCGAACCCACGTCTTCTGACTCTCCGTGTCAGACGCCATTGACCAACTAGGCCACCGATGTTCGGGTCCGTGCATCGAATATTAACTCTCTATTTGACTAACCGTCTTGCGGGGACGGAGCGACATCTATTGGACAGTTTAACAGTAGCATCCATAAACTAGCTCCATAAAACATTATTATTTGTTGCATCATTAAAAAAAATATGCGGTAAGCAGCATATTTTCGTGTGTTTGTATTCGCCCTTCGGAAACTACTACCCGTTCAAAAGTAAGTTATTTGTCTTCGCCTTGGAGAAAATCTATTTTCAGAAAATGGGTGAACATTTTCGAGCTCAATGCGGTGTGTCCTGAATTTTCAATAGGTGCTGGTGTTTATTGGATCAGTGCAGGTTCTTTGGTTGGTCTTTAGGTCTATGTTTCAGTGGTAATGGAAAAAATGTGTAATGCGCTTTATTTTTTTGTGCCTATTGATTACATTGTATCTAATATAATATCTCTAATATAATATAATATCTATAAATATTGTATATAATGCCTTTAAACAAGCTATTCTTGTATGTATTGTATATACCTATATAATTTGAATCTCGGAAACGGCTCCAAGGATTTTCATGAAATTTAGTACGCAGGGGTTTTTGGGGGCGACAAATCGATCTAGCTAGGTTTCATTTTTAGAAAAAGTAGTTTAATCCGTCCTATACCGTGATAATTAAAACAATAGATTTATGAATGACGTATATACACGTCTCTGGAACGCAAAGGTTTAATCCGTGTTTTCAGGCAATAAAAAACTGCAACAATATCAATATGACAACTAGGGTCATTAGCTTAAACAACAACTAAACTGTTTTACCGATACAGCAACAGTAAAGCTCCTTGACAATAGATTGCGTTGTTAAACGACACTAAGCCAATGAGTGTTTGGTTTCTGCCGTGCGATTCTCTAAAAGCAAACATCGTTGCATCTTTAACAACCTCCGTGAAAATGATGAGATGACAAGGAACGTTGAAAAACAATCTTGTGTACAAGGGCGATATCTCGTATTTGATATCGGTGAGCTCGCCGACGAATGCATCGACGAATCATTAGAGAATCGCACGGCTGGTTAGACCAAGAAAATGAATTGTTTACTTACCAGTAAAGTTTAGTCAGCCAGGTATTAATACTTATTATTACAATATTTCCAACTACTTGAAGATAAAGAAACATAGAATTTTAAACTGTTTGATTTTAATAATAAATCGGGACTTGTGAACACGGCGGTGTGCGACGCACTCAAGATACTGAGGATGGCTTCCGGACGAAACATAAATCATTTTGTCGATCGTGATAGATACCGCGCAAATGAAGTCTTCTCGTCTAAATACCTCAGTACCTCAAGACAAGAGTCTTCGACCAATGTGTGTTACCAATGATGACTTATGGCACTGAAACATGGTCTCTTACTATGGCCTCATAGATAAGCTCAAAGTTGCACAACGAGCTATGAAGAAGGCTATGCTCGGGGTTTCTCTACGTGATCGAATCAGAAATGAGGAGATCCGTAGAAGAACGAAAGTTACCGACATAGCCCAGAAGATTAGCCAGTTGAAGTGGCAGTGGGCAGGGCACATAACACGCAGAACAGATGGCCGATGGGCCCGGAAGGTTCTGGAATGGAGACCACGGACCGGCAAGCGCAGCGTAGGTCGTCCACCGACACGGTCGACAGACGACCTGATAAAGGTCGCAAGACGACATCGGATACAGGCCACTTCCAACCGGTACTTTTGGAAAATTATGGGGGAGGCATATGTTAAAACGTTAATCCCGTTATATAATCACATAAAGTAATGAACGTGAGTATTATGAATATGACATAAATAACGTTTCAAAGTAATCTATTGCAGACATTTTTCAAGATTTGTGTAACCCATCAACGCCACTAACTCGGCTAAGCTAATGCAATCAACAGTCGATCTTACAAGTTCCCACAGACTAGCAGTAATGCACAGACTAATGCAGTTTTCTTAAACTTGAGATGGGTTAGACCGTCTTAGCGGTAACATCTCAGGTTCAGCGTACTAACTCTAAGCTAAACACCAAGTTTTAGGCTCTTCAGATAGTTCAGAGAAGTTAATAAGATTCTGTGCTTATACGGATTTTGAAGATAGTTTGTGTTGATATTTTCGTAGACTTGAACGATAGTTCAAAAGTACCTAGTATCACAATATTGTTTGCATGGTACCGACTTCGACCAGTGATAGTCATTTTATATATATATATAAATGTATAATATAGTTATTTTAGTGTTGAAGTCGGTTCCATTCTTGGGTTAATTTTTTTATTATATTTAGTTACCCTGGCTACTTACGGGATCGATTGTCATTCACCGTAATAGACGGTGAATGACCTCAGTTTCGCCTCATATTCCAGTGCCTAGGTGCTCAGTCACCTTTTCCAGGTCATTCTACCCGTGCAGGGACCTACTTCGGACTTTTTAATGCTGGATTCTCCGATATCAATATGTGATTAACAATTTACTCGGTGAAGGAACAAGAGTCGAGGAACCTGAATTGTTATAGACGGTACCTACACCTCTTCTACGAAAGTACTTTGTTAAGGTTGAAAGGAACTGTACCAGGTAAGATTACAGAGAGCAAACGACACTCAAACCACAATGTTGAGGCAGTTGTGGAGGCAGTGCAAACCACGCAAAAAGTCAGGTTTTTAAATTCTAGGTAATACTGTAAAGGTGCAAGTTTGTAGCCGACTACACGAAGCAGCAGCAGCCGACGTGTCGTCACGGCACTACTGGTTTATATGTATTTCTGTGAAATACCATCCGTAGTCAGCAACACGAACCTAGCGTCACGTCGTCGAGCGGCAGATGACACTGTCGCCCAACCCCAGATCAGTAGTGCCGCTCGCGGGTACCAATCTACCTAGTAAAAAAAAACTAAAAAACTTTTAAACTAAGCCTATCATATCACTTTTTAAATGGTTGATGCCATCTGCTGTTGCCGTCTGTAGTCGGGTTCGAAAGCATGGCTGCAGCGGCAGGACGCAGCGACGTGTCGCGGCGACATGAAGCGACAGCACTTCGTCTGCTGCTGTGTGTAGCTGACTACCAACTTGCAAGGGCAGAGTGGTATTTACCAACAGACACGCAGCTTGTCCATTCGTATGTGGTAACTTTATTGAAACTTTCGCAAGTATTTCTTGTTATTTCTTTTAAGTAGAGTTTAATATTATTTTAACAGTTTAACATGTGCTGTAGGGTAGTGCAAGTGTTATAAGAAGTGACCCAGAAGTCACGAAACGTCATCTCGTTGTTCTCGCTCGGTTGATTCTTTTGGAATTAGCAGAAGAGTCTTTTAAGGTACATTAATTAATTAAGGTTCAGTGCGTATTTAATACCCAAAGTTTGTAAATGAATTTTGGTTTTTACCGTTAAACAGTTTCTGATACCATTAAAGATACTGTTTTATAAATCTTTCACGTTGTGGTCAAAACAAAATCCCTAAAAATTGGACGTTATAAAAAGTCTAAGTGCCTCCGCTAGAGAAGCACGCAATATGAGGGTTTTACTACGCTTTTTACTAGCACTCGTTTATTATAAACTTTATGATGGCATAAAGCATAAAATAATGGCGGATTTTTATAACCAGATGCAGTAAAACACCTTTTACGTTCGCGATAACATCGATATTGAACCGGTGGGTATAAATGCAGGATTAGAACATTACCATATCACTACTAATTAGTAATTTTATCAGAATTACTTATGAACTTTAGTTATTAAGGCGCGTCCCATAGCAAACGCTGCGCAGAACCTGATTATTAGAAGCTATCTTCGCATTACTTCAAGGACATTAAACAAAATAATAAATACAAGGTTACTGCTAATTAACTGGCGATACGCGACAGGCGTGTTGGGTATCGATAACAAAAACTAAAAAAAATGAAAAAAAAAAATTTTTTTTTTAAGTTTTTTTCAACTTGTCTTTGAGTTATTGTCATTAATTAGGTAGGTAGGTAAGTAAGTAGTTACCTACTATTTACTCAATTTTCTTGAAAGTTTATGTGAGTAGGTAGTACCTACAAAGTATTTTACCTATCCACAAAAAGCAGCTGATTTTAATTACCTATGGTATAATAATATGGTAGGTAATCATTGACCTGTGTATCGTAGCTCAATGTAGGTAATGAATAATGAACATTGTTATTCCACATTTTGAATATCACGCTTTTAAAATTGTTTTATTTTTAGTGTAAAAGTGGTCGTTTGACAAAAGGTGTGATTAGATTATTTATTGGGGACAACAGAAGTTTAATGATGAATAAGTTAGGTAGATACCTACATGTCGGGATTGCCTTTGGCTTGTTATGAGCAGATAGGATGTAACGCTTACCAAGAGAGTGATGGACATGAAATTTCATGGATAGATTAGGTAGCTAAAACAAAAGATGGATGGACGTCGGAGCACACTGACATGCGACATCGCCGCCGCTGCTCCGCGGCGCGCTGCACTTCGAACCAGCGATATCAAGCGGCGGCCGCCGTTTCAATCACTAAGCGATCGCAACGGAGCGGGTGGGTGCGCGAGCGTCTTTAATTCAAAACAGCTGATGCTTTTACTTAGTGATTATTCTTTTTTATTGTTTTGTTAGTGATTCTAAGCACCATACAGTATTGTGTATCGCTTATTATCTCATTGATAACTCAAAGACAAGTTGAAAAAAAAACTTAAAAAAAAAATTTTTTTTTTCTTTTTTTTTAGTTTTTGTTATCGATACCCAACACGCCTGTCGCGTATCGCCAGTTAATTAGCAGTAACCTTGTATAATGAAAATATCCAAAATTTTCTCTACATATTTACGTTCAAAATTTTATTTACATTAATTATTATCTAAGAAATCCATTTCCAAAAAACGACAATTGGGGGAAAACACTAATTCCTTGCACCTCCACACGAACTACAACTAGTTTTTAAATTTGGCATACACTAATCAATTTAACCGTTAAAAATTGATTTAATTTCGTAAAATTTTTTTTAAAGAGACGTTTTTATATGTTTTATAACCAAATTGTTCGTTTCACGATAGGAATTTTAGGCAGAGGGTCGTTTGTGCGCAGAAGTCACACGGCTACTGCCTACCGCCCAGACCCACATTCTAAAGTTCACTTCCTCAGGGATACGCCTTAATAAATGTACATTAAAAGATTATGCCTTGTTCCCAAACAAATAGTACCAGCCGTACGATTCTGTAATGATTCGTCGACGAGCTCACCGATGTCAAATACTTCGCCCTTGTACATAAGGTTGCTTTTCCAATGTTTCTTGTCATATCTTCATTTGTTTCACGGATGTTGTCAAAGATGCAACGATGTTTGCTCTTAGAGAATCGCACGGCATGATCGAGAAGAACGGGCAAGAAACTCAATTGTTTTCAAGTACGTTTTTGCTGTTATTTATTTTATTACAGTCTTAAATAGTTACATCAGCGGCAGAGTCGACTTGGTACAAAAGTAATACTCCAGGCATCTCTGTCTTTTAAATAACGTCTTACTTACTTTATTATTTTTCTGTGAAGTCTGTTACGTTTTCGGATTTTTATTGTAAAAACGCCTCATGCCTAATAATAACTACCTCTTGATAGTAAACATCAAACTTCAAGTTGAAACTTCCCCTGAAGCTCAGCCAAGCATGGGTTCCAAGTTCCAAGCCGTGACCGTGGCCAGATCAGAGGTCGATACTTATTAAATATGAGCAATCATCACTTCAAACAGGCCTCCTGCGACACACAGAGCCAATGGATAAAGGTATGGGGAACATACAAGTACCTTAATCTACCGTGAAGCCGTGTTGTTCGCAATACTGCGTTTTGATCTAAAGGTATGGTTGCCAGCGACATTACAGTCAAATGAGACTTAATACTCTATACGGGCACAGTGCAGTTCCTCAAAAGTTACCACTTAATCAGATGGGCCTCGTGTTACAAATAAAAGAATACACCACCATTTCCGCTAGTCAAACATGGCGGCAACCACGTGACCTGAAGTACTTCCGCGAGTCCAAGATGGAGGGCATCACGTGGTTTGACGTAGTCTCCAACAGCCAATGAAGAGCGTGGCATTTTCCCGCCAAGAAAATGGCGGCGGAGAAGGGAAATCCCAGCGGAAGACATCGCTAGGAGATAGTTGCTGGTATAGTCCTGTCAGAGTCAGCCAGATGGCAAAATACTTAGAAATGTGTATTAAGGCTGATAATATAAGCTAAGTATATTTCTGTGTAATCTGCTTACTGTAACGTTACTTTTGTAGAATTTGTCTACGTTCGAAAAGAACTTTCCAATGTTGCTGATGTGGTGTTTATGTAGTCTTTAATGCAATTGTTATTTAACTAATGTTAGCATACTGTAAATTCAGTTGAATGTAATTGGTATAGATTTGAGTTTCCAGTTATGGAATACATGTGCATAATATGGTTTTATTGTTTTATTGTAATGGGTGTTACACTCGTGTTTGAATCGTTTGAACATAAAAACAAAACATACACAAACGATGTGCAGACAAATGGCATACGGCTATGGTCTAATGTATATTATGGAGTATCATTGACACTCTTCGGTACACCGAAGAAAATTCTCAATAGCCTTTTAAACGATGCCTTCCTTCAGTAGACTTTTCCCAACTTTTCTCATAAAACATTAACCGATCTCCAAACTAGGGATCGTTAAAGTAGTCATCAAAGCATATATCTGACCCTTTCACATGTTCGGTTTTCCCCAAAGCAAATGTATATAAGAGGTTTACGCGTCCCGGGTTACGATGAAATATTCATATGTGAATAATCCGACATTCGGCTGTATGTCCATTTTGTATGCGCATCGGCGATGCGAATTTTAATTCGTTTGGATGACGTTTAATATTTAAAGGCGCGTAGTAAATCGGCTCAGACGATACCAGCTGGTAAACAAGTTTCTTCACCAGGGGCGGTTGCACGAATCGCTCATGTCATAAACAATTGACGAACGCGCTGTACTTCGTCGTTCAAACTATTGTTTATAGTCTGTGCCACCAGTGTCTAAGACAACTGTGGTGACTTAGTTTGCAGATATTATGTTATATTTTATTATAACTGAAATTAAGGAGCGAAAAAAGTACTGGTATATTTATGTCTCTCTCTGTCTCTTTAAAATTATCTCTCTTAAGGTCTAGGTGATACTTGTGGCACTTGTGGTGGGTACCATGGTAAACGTTTAAAGTTTCATGGCAGTGAGACAGGCTTTCATAGCACGGGGAAACATATAGCATGAAATAGGTTCTGTAATATTCTAACTCGAGCATTAAGATACGTTCACAGTACAGTGTAGAAGACGTTATTAAAATGCATATCCAGAGAGGTTACAGCTACGAGTAAGTTAGTTGCGCACTAAACAGACCAAAATATCACACAGAAACTAGTACAACTGTCAACCAATCACAAGTCTGGTCAATCAGCTGATATCAGTGAGTTTTACAATCTGCCAATCACACAGTTATTTCGTCATTAAATGCATAGTGATGACTTACTTCTGCAAATAATTTATGAACCCTTGAATTATGGGACCTTGTGTGTGACCTATGTAGATGTATTTATTTAAATTTCACTTTTGTGTACAGCTTTTGCAAGCGCGAATTGAGTGCACTTTTTGATAATACGTCATCAAAACGTCTAATGGCGTGAAATAAATAAAAAATAAAAAATTAAATAAATTTCTAATAAATAATAATAAATAATAATCTAATAACGTCTAATAAACGTCTATAATAAACGTCCAATAATTTAAGTGGCGTGAAATTGGAGAGGCCTATGTCCAGCAGTGGACTGCTACAGGCTGATGATGATGATGATGAAAACGTCTATCGTTATCCATTATTATTGTAAGCTTGCTTTATTGTCGTGGTGGTATCAAGTTTAAAGGTAAGGTTTAAATGTGACCTATTTAAGAGGTGGGAGTACTCCACCCTGAACTCTTACAATATTCAGAACTAGACCATACTAGGCCACAAGTGCGCATCAACCCGGCGTTATTAAAATGCATATCCTACCGTTCCTGAACACGTTTCAGAAATAAATCCGCACGCTCTAATTCTTTGTAAAGTCGTATGTTCACATGACATTTGCGGAAGATTTGTTGTTCAGAAAATTAGCCGAATACTGAAATAGGTAGACGTGACACCTAAAACAGTCAGGTAAAAAGATATACTGCTTTTATTCTGGAACACGTTTGTACTGTTAACTGTTTCAAGAATGGATTTATGTGGTAATTTTTAATCTGTAATGTAGGGGGTGCGGTGAGGGCGAAATACATAATTTTGAATGCGAATACAATGTATTATCTTATGATAACCGGTGGTGCGTTATTTCATGTGTTCACATAAGAAGAAGCAACAAAGAAGATGATATCTACTGCTGAAGAGCAGTAGACAATGTTACAGATATCTGGGCAAGACGTTTTTGGAGAATCCATAGAAGATGGTTGTGGTAAGTATCATGAATCGCCGTGGTAAATTGTTTCATAATAAATTATTATCGTATTGGTATTTTATCAAACATAGATATGCAACAAATAGGAATAATAGTTTATTGATTCAGGCGTTACTTTGCGGAAAACTATTTTAAAAACGATATTATAAGAAATATTTAGTGACACCTCCGCTGGAAAAAGGCTTATGGCAGAGATGCAGTGTGCACCACCCTGCCTCCCGCATAAAATGCAAATAGGAAGTATACACAATAAGCAACACACAAAACATCTCTGCCATAAGCATTTTCCTAGCGGAAGTGTCACTAAATATTTCTTTGAATATACTTTGAAAATAGGAAGGAATTAAAATTTGAAGTTTCTTCACTAATACTGTGCTAATACTAATAAATCATTGTTGCGTAGTAAAAAAAACATTTAAATAGAATTTGAATTTAAATTAAAGGTCAACGTAGTTAAGTAACCAATGATACCTTGTACATATTATCTCACTAATATTAAAAATGTGAAAGTTTAGATGGATGGATGGATGGATGGATGGATGGATGGATGGATGGATGGATGGATATCTGGATGTCTGTTACTCAATCACGGCAGAACGGCTGAACGGATCTGGTTGAAATTTGGCGCAGAGATAGATTATAGTCAGGAGTTGCACATAGGCTACTTAACACTGCCTTGCACTTGCCGAAGGCCGAGCCTACTACGCGAACGAAGTCGTGGGCAGTCGCTAGTGTTCTATAAATTAATGAACGTTATTATTAAAATATAATAGACTAGATTCGAATAATGACCCATTTTATCGGGTGTCCCGAAACTCAACGGTAACTTGTTACCGGGCGAGAGGCCAAGGTTTACCAGTCATGAAAAAAATAAGTATAAAAACCCATGTCACTTAGCCAAGCGATAATAGATACTGAAAATGATTACAGCGATTTTTTTTAATAATGTAGTCTCAAATAAAAGTGATATTACTAAACGACAATTCAAAGTAATGTACATTGTTAACTATGTAAAATAAACTATGTTTTGACAAGTTATGGTTAACAAAACTATTGTCAGTTAACTTTGACACTCCATGTTGGAATAAAATTATGTTTTTTTTCATAACCGGTATACCTTCGCCTCTCGCCTGGTAACAAATTATCGTTGAGTTTCAGGACATCCTGTATAACTACCACAACTAAACAAATTATCATGATTCGTCACACAGTCACAAACATGGATTCACACGTTGGAATCCATTTTTCAACATCCATTTGGAACCCAAACAACCAAATTCTAATCCAGTAATTCAATCAATTAGTCGAAGCTCACCATCGGCTCTGAGCTGAGATTAACCGAATGCATACCCGCAATGTTTTTAATGGGTATACTTCACCCCTCTCACCTCTCTCCGTAACATGCAAATGTTTGCCGGATACTCTGGTACAACGTAAACTAAGTACCTGCCTACCGTTCCGTACGGTACTGATTAATTAAAAGTTATGAGAATGCTGCAACCTTTGTTTGAATTCTTTCGGTAGTACTGCTCAGTTGGTTTGAGTTTGAACGCAATTGCATTCCGAGTGGAGTTCGTCAAAGGAAAAACCATTCTATTTCCATTGAGTTGGCTACCGTTTCTCAGAAACCATTTGTTCCGTAGGCAATGCGGTCTAAGAAACAATTGAATATCACGAAACGCAGGTCTGTTAAAACATATCCTCCATTTCGCATCTCCAGTCGCATTTTATAATCATCAGATTATAAAATGCGACTGAGGAAAACAAATGTGCTATGATCTTTCATGAAAAGTATAATAAAATTCGAAGACAAAACGCGAAGCTATTTGAATCGCATCAATATTTTCTAAACTCCAAGACGCAAGTAAATTTATTTTACGTATGTCGTCATCATTTACAATAAAATACTAATACAATATTTTCGTGCATCAAAACCAATCCTTGGAAAAAGCCCCGAGGACGACATTAGGGTTGCTACAAAAGCACTTAATGATAAAATGTGTTGGCCAAATTAAATAACCTGCTGTACCTTTCAGGCGTACGTGGCGACCCTTGTTTGGGCTCGAAGTGTACTCAAATGGCAGTTGAATGTGTTTTTAATGTAATATATTGGAAGTTTCGATTGGCTTTCGTTCACATCTAACAACACAAATGTGTAGCTAGTTAATACGTAACAGAACTAACTTTTAAGTATAGAAGAATAGATTGTCCATTTGTGGGTGTACATATTTTCGTTATTTTAATGTATTTAGTGATAATGGTTTAATACAATTCATAATCACACGTTTTATTATCATAATCTATCTTACCGCATGTAGCAGTGAAAGTTCCATCTCGATCGTAATTCGTACCTGAAAATAAAATAGAAAATTAATTAAGTATGTATGAAAATGTTTATCAAAAACGTACCTTACAACTGTAAATAACAATATTTGGTCACATAAAACATTAAAAAATGTACGCATAGTACATGTGTGTGACATCCGAGAGCAAATCAAATCTAACTCGACGGGACACCCCTGTAATTGAATGCGTCGTGATTGGCTAGTTCGTATCACGTTCGATGACGCCATATCCGGCCGCGTCACGTGGCCAATTTCCCGCCAATTTCCTATGCAGTCGCCGTTGGTGTGACATTCGAATTAAGAGTTTGAAGGGAGTAGACATCTTAGAGAGGAAAAACTGCGTTTCTTTTTCTGTAAATACGAGTATAGTATGGGCCATTTCTTTTACACAATCATGAGACAAGACGGGCAAATTGTGCGCCTAACGGTTAAATGTCTACCCATAACAGTTGTAGTCCTCCAGAGCTTAGAACTGAAGTCTTGTGTAGCACTGCCTGCACTCGTCGCCCCGAGACATTGTATTTTTGCCCAGTAGTTTCACTTGCATTGCAACAGCGCCTTTCATAGCCTGACTATTATGAAAAGTTAGATAGGACTATCCATTCAATCGTCTCGGTTGACTTGGAACAACATAAAACTTTTGTTGGTGGCATGCTGCAACTGTATGTGTTGCAGCCGAAGAGGCCAGCACGACCGGGGACGTGTCACACTCCCACACACTGATCACAGAAACAAAGGAAGATATAAAAAGGGGGCGGGGCCGATGTCGCAGCAATATGCCCAAAAACTGAACACATTGGTGGCGGTGATACGCAACTTTTGTATTATATGACTAAACGTCGATCGCGTCGATCGATAAATCATTTTCAAATATATTCAGTTACATTTTTAAATATCTAATGCTAATGTCCACCTTGACATTAGCATTAGATATTTAAAAATGTAACTGAATGTGTTTTAGGTGTTACCTTAATTGTTGGATAATCAATAATGGGTTTTAGTATTCCTACATAGCCTTTTGTTTACTAAAAGCACAGGTTAGAGATTTTTAATGATAATAAAATTAAAGCATGTTCGCTACGAGTATAAATTGAACAATTTGTGTATATTTCAAGGAAGAACTTTCCTTTGAAATTTAATCATCCAAGACGCGCTCTTTGTGATGGGAACCATTAAAACTTTTTTATTCGTCCCCATTATTCGTTCAGTGTCGATAAATTAATTGAATTTCAGTCGCCAAACTTTATTAAGAAGCTGAAGTTCCATAACTTCAAGCTTCAAGAAATTCGGGCATCTTGTTGTCATTAGATAGGATTGATTTTTATTCATGGGAACATTGCGGGCTCTAAACAATTTTAGGTTAATTTGCCACTTTGCTTGCTTTATTACAGTTCTACGTCCGGAAACTTGAGCCATAAACTCGTTCTTGAAGTAGTAAATAGTAAATCTACAAGAGTAATTTATTGGCCTGTGTACTCAAAGACTACAAGAAGACATGCATTCTGACAATAAAGCCGTCGGTATGTGCTGATGCCGAAATAAAATAAAGAAATATATTAAAGTTAAGAAAACTATCAAAAGATGTCAAAAGTTATTAAAAAAACAAAGCTATTTTGTCAAAAATGTTCAATTAATTAAAGAAAAGTTGTTACTAGAGGAAAGAATTCAAAATTGTTTGGAAGAATTGGAAATAACTCGACAGTTATATGATAATGACACACTGGAACTCCGCTCTGAGCTGCTCCATAAAGAAAAGATCTTGCAGGACGTATTTACTAGCTACAAGACAGCTCAAGTTCAACTAAGTGAGCATTACAAGACTGCAATTGAACTAACGGACCTGGTGGCTTTGAACGTGGAGTGTGTGGAGGCTCTTGAGAATAGTCACTCGAGCTGCCACATTCAACCACAACCAGACTGTACTAGCGCCCTCTCAACATCTCTGTCAAATCAAAACAGACCAACATTGATCACAGACACGGTCCCAGGCGGAGAGCAGTATGTCAGCTCCAATCCAGTTCAACCGCATAAAATCATGGTATTTTCAGACAAAATAGGTGTAGGCTTTGGTTCATTACTAAATAACTCAGTGCAGTGTGCTGTGGAGAACTATTGTATGCCGGGAGCAACCTATGCTCAGATTGAAAAGACAATATTAAACTCAAAAATACATAATAATAAAATAGTTGTTGTCTTCTTAGGTCATAGTTTAGGTATTGATAGAAAAGAGGTTATTACTAGAATAACCACTTTGTTAGAACTTAAGGCATGTAAAATAATGTTATGTGCCATTATTCAGATTTATTGTCTGAAAAAGAGAACTTGCGCATACACTCACTCAACACATTAATGTATAACTTGACATGTCGTCATAGTGACAAACGTTTATTTTTTGACTACAATAAGTTTATTTGTAATTTTAAGTTGACATGGGACAGCATGTACTGTCCTAAAAAATCCAGACAGCTAATTGCTACTTTGGTAGCTTTCAATATTGAGGCAGTTATAGGAAATATAACAAAGAGTAGTGACAATGTTGTAGTTTTTAGTACATGTACTAATAATAGTAATAATGTAGCTATTAATTATTTAAACTTTTAAACAAGACAACAGAGAAGTGTGCTGACATCTTATCGCTATTTTATCAAAATATTAACCGCTTCTCTGGCAAAATATTAGACATTGAACTTTTATTAGATAAACATAGATTTGATGTATTAGGATTTACAGAAACGTGGCTAAAACCAGATAAAATGTTATTTAATGTTACACATTTTGAGGTAGCCAGTGCGTTCAACAGAATATCTGCTGAAGGGGAGGGTGTATTATTCTTTGTAAAAAAAACATAAAATTTAAGGAACGGTCTGACATAGTAGGTTTTTCTGTTGAACGTGTCTGCGAAATTGCTTGTGCAGAACTGGAAAGTCATATATTATTGTGTGTATATCGGCCACCAGCATCTAATTTCTGTAATTTTATGTCCATAATGGAATGTGTACTCAAGAGATTAACTAAAAGCAATAAATCAATCATTGTATGCGGTGACTTCAATATTGATATTTTGGTAGATTCAACTGATAAAACTAATCTTATCTCTTTGTTTAAATCTTTTAATTTGAATTTTTTGTTCAGTGAGCCAACTAGAGTAACCGACTCTTCATCCACCTGCATTGATAATATTTTTTCAAACTGTAAGACTACAGAAAAATCAGTAATGGTGGGAGTTAGATCAGACCACAATGGCCTCGCTATCAAATTCGAAATCGGGAGAACTAAGAAAAATACCATTATCGAACATAGGCCGCTAACAAAAGGTAAACTAGAAAAGCTTAAACAAAACATAGAGTTGAAACTTAGTCTGGTGGAATTCACTTCTGAAGATCCACATGACATTTATCGTACATTATTTTCATTAGTACGTACAGAATTTAATGAAATCTGTCTGAAGAAAAAACTGCAGCTAAACGGTAGGTTACAATTTGGTGACTGGTCAACTAGAGGTATTCGAAAAAGTAGAGACATAATGTTTGAGTTATATCACAAAAAATCTTTAACTTCTAGTAAAGATTTTCATGATTACGTAAGAAATTACTCAAAAGTTTTTAAGTCAGTATGCAAACGCGCAAAAGCTTTGTTTATAAGGGATAAAATTCGAAAATCTAATGACAAAATTAAAACAGTTTGGAAAACTATTAATACAGAGACCGGCAAAAGTAAATCTTTTAATTCAGAATATGTGCTAGAAATAGATAACCAAAAAGTTTCAGACCCAAGTCATGTTGCGAATTCATTTGAAAATTTATTTTCTAACATACCACTAGAAGTCACCAAATCTCTTGATTCTTGCCCTTGTGTTGCAGTGGGCTTTCTGAAAGACAACTTCCCGCTCCAAATTCCTGAGTTTAGGTTCCGACATATATCTACTTTTGAAATAATAAAAACATTTAAAAGTTTAAACGTTAAAGCAACAGAGGATTTATGGGGATTATCCGTAAAAATGCTAGAGTCAATAATAGAAGTTATAGCGCCACATTTGATGATCATATTTAATTTATGTATTGATAGAGGTACATTTCCTGACCTAATGAAAATGAGTAAATTCACCCCTATTTTTAAATCAGGTAGTAAGGCCGACTCCTCAAATTATAGACCGGTCTCTGTGCTTCCGGCTTTGAGCAAAATATTCGAAAAGATAATGCTTCAACAACTCTTGTCTCATTTTAATGAACATAGGATTTTACACGAAAATCAGTTCGGTTTCACGAAAAGCAGATCAACAACAGATGCAGGAGTCCAGTTAGTCAAGCATGTGCTGGAGGCTTGGGAGAGCTCACAGGATGCCATTGGCGTATTTTGTGATCTCTCCAAAGCTTTCGACTGTGTAGAGCACCGCACTCTAATTTATAAGCTACACCGCTATGGAATTCGTGGAGCTGCTCTGAATCTTGTAGAATCATACTTATCTGATAGGCAGCAAAAAGTTGGCATTAATGGCGTGACATCTTCTGGATCTTTGGTCAGAATGGGGGTTCCACAGGGGTCGATCTTGGGTCCGTTCTTATTCTTAGCATATATCAATGACTTACCACATATGGTTGAGGGCCTTGCTGACATAGTTCTTTTTGCGGATGATACTTCTCTGATTTTTAAAGTAGATAGGAAAGATAGAGAACTAGTTCAAGTCAACAACGCGTTAACTATTGTTTCAAATTGGTTCGCCGCAAACAACCTGCTTCTCAACGCAAAGAAAACGAAATGTTTAAAATTTTCCATGCCTAATGTAAGACATATAGAGCCAAACGTATTACTCGACGGAAATAAATTGAAAATTGACAAGGCAATAGTCTTTCTAGGTATTAGCATAGACTCTAAATTACAATGGGGTCCTCATATTGATGCACTATCTGGAAGACTGAGCTCAGCTGCATATGCGGTTCATAAAATTAGGCAATTGACAGATATAGCTACTGCTCGACTGGTCTACTTTGCTTACTTCCACAGCATAATGTCATATGGTATCCTGCTGTGGGGGTCAGCGGCGGACATAGAGACAGTTTTTATATTGCAAAAGCGGGCAGTTCAAGCCATCTACGAAATGGGTCCCCGCGAATCCTTAAGACAAATGTTCAAAGAAATTAACATATTAACTCTTCCATCTTTGTATATCCTGGAAAATATAATGTACGTTCGTAAAAATATAAAGAAGTTTAGAATAAATAGTGATATGCATAATATTAATACTAGAAATAAGGATAGGATAGCTGTATCTAAATTTAGACTCACGAAAACTAAAAATAAGTCCTTCTTAGGCAATTGTGTACGTTTCTATAATAAAATCCCGAAAGACATTACTGAGCTCACTGAAGGGAAATTCAAGTTACGTGTCAAAAATATACTAATGAAAAAAGCCTATTATAAATTGAGTCACTACTTAGAAGACAAAGATGCCTGGAAGCTTTCCACTTCTGCCTAGTAGCCAACTATTGAATAAATTTGTTATTTTAATACTACTCATATGTAACCTCAATGTACAAAGACTTGAAAAAATAATGGCCCACGAGTTTCTTGCTGCTTCTTCTCGGCGGTGGTTCTTTTCCGAAGACAGCGGTAGAATCATTTAAAAATTTTGACGTTCATAAGAGTGTCTATGATGCCTAAACTGAATAAATAATTTTTGAATTTTTATTTTGAATTTTGATGAAAAGAAGCTTCTTTGAACTTCTCTTTGTGGGGAGTTAATGAATTTATTCTCCACCCAGGATGCCCTAAGGAAACCTAACTACATACTTCGTATGCAAAGAGTCCGATTTTTTTGGAACCACCGTATGTGCCAGATATTTTAAGTTGCCCAAGGAGTAGTTTGCCGTAGATGTAGATGCCGTGGGGTGCAGGCTTAGAATAGTACCTCCCCAACTCTACCCGTGGGTGCCGTAGAAGCCGGCTAAGGGATAACAATCAGAAGGGGGTACCTTCCCAGTCAAAAACCCCAAAACTGCGCTCGACAACCCGCCTGCCAAGCGAGTATTGGCAAAACCCCCTGGGGGATTATATATTCCCCTATGTTCAGCAGTGGACGTCCTACGGCTGAGATGATGATGATGATGATGAAGGAGTAGTTTGCAAGCACTTCAGCTGTAGCACAAGGCTGTAATAAGTTTTGAAGGGCACTTATAGCAAGTAAAATGACAGCTGAGCGAATGTGGCTCATATGTCAATGTCACTTCACTTCTTGTTTGTATGGCTTGTGCGGCGTCGCCACTATTTTTACTATTTTAGGTCGCACGGATAGAGTGGACAACAAACGATGGAGAATTATCGTTTAGTGGAGGGTCACGCTACACCTAAGCTCTAGGTGGTAGGTACTAACAAACATGCATGTCATGAGGGTTACCATTGTATAAGGAGAACAACTTGCCTCCTTTATGATTACAAATTATTGAGTATCTAGGAAAAAAATCAATGTACCAATTAAAACTTTGAACAAAAAATGTCTCTTTTCTTTCCAAGATGGTCGTGTTGTAAAGGGTATACGAGTACAATCGGCATTAGTTAAAAAAAGTATTATTTTGTATTATGTAAGGGTCAGAATGGTGTCATAAGAATAGCTGCAAAACTTAAGCTATTCTATAAAATAACATCTACTTCGTGATTCTTCAAAGTTTATGGAACCCGACAAAATATCCGTGTTAATGAAAATTATTAACTTATCGCAACGCGATATTTGTTACTGGCCTATGGTTGCTCGTTAGTTATAATAGGCAAATAATCGGATACCGGAAACTCATATATGACTATCATTAATTGCGTTTAATTTTAATACATTTCTGTTTCTTCTAGCCTATCTGAAAATCAGCGTTCAGATCTGCTGAACATTTTGTGCTGAGATAGGCCTTTTCAGCAACTACTAACTATTAGAAATAAGTACTCTCTGATTTGATGTTTTATTTTTATTTTCTATTTTAAGTATTTTTTTTTCCATATTTTCATTGTGTAATTAAATTAAACTGAATAAATGTATTTTCTTTTTTTTTTTTTGACGTGTGGCTTAACCGTTAAGTGTTCGTACTGGTGCATGAGTGTAGGGAAAGTGTATAAAAGTAATCAGAGTGTAACGTTATTTATGTGTTTTCTTCGTCATTCGCTTTTGAAAACTTTAGTAGAACGTGACTTAGACAGGACAGTGACTTAATGACAGACTTATTCATGACTTTGACATCTTGAATAAAAATGTCACTTGATGCAACAATATGTATTTAACTAAGTGAATTGTGGAATAGAACATGTACAAAAGTACACGTGCTATTCCTACCGCTCGCAGCGGAACTTGAATTGGCGATCTTAACCGATTAACAATGTTAAACAACGATTGCTGCAGTTAGGAGTTGGGTGGGTGAAGCTAGTGGCATTATTCAACTGAGCGCTTCCGTGCTTCGGAGGGCACGTTAAGACGTCGGTCCCGGTTGTTTGGTGGTTATAGGCTATGTCGAAGGCCGATGGCCTGAAAACTTCGACATGGGTTGTCCACTAACCTATCCACCAAGCCACATTGTGCCTGCGTGGTGGAGTATGGCCGAACTCTTTTCTCTTAGACGAAGGCTCGAGTCCCAGCAGTGGGACCGTAAAGGGTTGACGTACGAGTCTAAATCATGGTTTTCTAGAAAGATCGCTCTGAGCATTAAGACCGCCCATTATGACACTTAATTATAGGTGTTAGTTTTGCCTAATGTTTTTTTGACAAAATTATCGTGTATCCTTTCTTTTTTTATTATGTTTTTGTACTGTGGTGTTGCAATAAAGAGTTTATCTATCTACTTATAAAATAAAAAAATCATATCACCTAAACTGTCACTAAGTTATAAAATCTAATGGTTCTATCGCTCATACAAAGATGTATAAGAACATTATAATGCCTTCTGTGTAATTACCAACCATATACAAGTTCAAGTAAGATAAATTGCATTGCAACCCCGGGGTGGTTGTGATGGATGACGCGTCACAACCGCGACCGCGGCTCGCGCAGGTGTGCACTGTGATGAATGAATTGAGCATATGCTGCAGAGTGTATCAGTGTACCTTCATTTGTTCAATTATAATACTCATATGTAATTCAATTAGCTATTATAGCATTATTAACCCCGTAGAAGGGTGTTATAAGTTTGAAATCGGTCTGTAAGGGGATTTATTTAACAAAACAACTACTAATTGTACTTATAAAACAGGCACCAGTAATAATAAATTAAATATTAAAGGTATCGATATAAATACAACCCTAGATCTGCTATTGAACTGCGTTATCGCAACTCAGTTGTATGAAAATTGTTGTGATTGACGCAGATTTCGTAGTCCATCGCTATCGAGCCAGCGGCTTGCTATCGATAGTTTTGATTGGTACTCGTATATATTGGTAGATTGGCTGCAAACTATTGTGTTACTATAGTGGCATACATCGGTGGTGCGTGACGTTTGTTTTAATTTGGCAACATAAATTATTTCGTGCGAATTAAACATTTTTCATCAATGTATCATAAACTCCGTGATATTTTGCTCGTAAAGTTATAGATGTTAAAAATGTATTTTTATTGTGTTTTTGCTATAATACCACTGTATTGATGTTTAGACATATGCTTGATTGAATATTAAATTATTTTTTGAGTGGCATCATTGCGATGTGATTGCTATACAACAGAAATTGAGAATTAAATCTGACAGGCTACCGAATTAGACAATAAAGGCAGCTCAATCGCAGAAGCGTTGCAGTAGCGTGGCGTTTTCTCGATTAGCTAACTTTTAATAGCTTAGCTTATTAAGCTTAACTTTAACAATTAGCTTAGGCCCCTGTATGTTTGTAGCAAGTAGCATCGAAACGAGTGATGTTAATGCGATTGTTTTATTTCCGAACGAATTTACGAGACCGTACCTAGCAATGGCCGGTTGGCGCAGTTGGTAGCACCCCTGCCTTCTGAGCCGCTGGTCCCGGGTTCGATCCCCGGACAGGTCAAACATTTGTGTGCATGAACATTTCTGTTTGGTCTGTGTCTGGGTGTGTATATGTAAATAAGTATGTATATCAGTCATCAGGTTACATAGTACAGGCTCTGCCTAGTTTGGGACTTGAAGGCCTTTGTGTGGATGTTGTCCCATATTATTATTATTAATGACATCATCAACCCATATTTGGCCAGGTGTTTTCTAATAGAGACTGAGCCTATTGTTGAATGGGATATTGAGTGGCTTGATGGGAAGTACAAATTCTTAAGGCGGAAACTGTACCTACGCTAAAACGCAATTAATATTATAACAATATATTTTATAGTCCTACAACCTTTTGTTTAAGGGCAAAATCAAATTACTATCAGTTAACTAACCCTGTCAGTGCATGCGGGTGATACGTCCCGGCAGCCGCGCCGCGATGCAATTTCCTGGCTCCGTCTTACAACGAAAACTGGATCCACTCGTGATTTAAATTAGTTTATGTAATTTAGTTTATGTAGATAGATAGATTAAAAAAATGTTTACAATATAGATGAATTTGTATGTATAGTCGATATTTATATAATAATCTTATAATAACTCACTCATACCACAGCACTAGATTCATCAGATGAAGTCGTGGACACAGAATAACCATTATAACTTCCAAGACTCGAGAACGAACCTTTCTACTCAGCATATAACATAATTGCCCTCGCCAAGGAATCGAACCTGTGACCCTGCGCTTCGAAAGCAGGATCACTAGCTACTGAGCTAACGGAGCCGTCATGTGTTGTTTTCTTAGATTATATTTGACTAGCTGCTCTCCGCGGTTATACCCGCCCAGTGACAGATGATGATAATGATGATGAATCTTTTATAACCTATGTAACTCAGGGCGAATGTAGCTTTCCAATGGTGAAAGAATTTTTGAAATCGGTCCAGTACTTTTTGAGCCAATTCATTACAAACATACATACAAATCTTTCCTCTTTATATTATAGTATAGATAGATAACACGATCAAAGAGGTACTATCGAGTTTCAACAGTTCATTATATTATGTAATTCAGAGAAATTTTGTTACTCAACAAAATTTGTCCTCTTCAAACAAAAACGAAAAAATCATATCGTCATATTAGAAGAAGTCCTAATATTAAAGCGTTTCACATTTATGAACATAACATCAGTTGGAGGTTCAAAGAGACTTCGAAGGGTGTTGAAATTGAATCGTGTTTTCCTGAACGTCGACTTAACTTTTTTTATCTTTACTTCGTTATATTTTATTCCATTTGCGCGAAACTTCAAAGGATTTGCGATAAGTGAATTTTTAAAGAGTATTGTTTATTTAAGTATGCTTTTTACCGTAATTTGCAGCTGTGATATTAGTATGGGAATAGATGACCCGATTAAAGCATGTTTAATTTCACGAAAACTATTTTTTTTGCTATGTACATTTCAAACCTCCTTGCTATTGCCCCTCATTGATGCACCCAACCTCTTTCTTTTCCGCTGCTGGATGACTGGTAGATAATGCCCTAGCATTAAGTCCTCCTTTTGTACATTTACTGTGCAATAAAGAATTAAATAAATATTATAATCTCTTCACTCGATATTTACCTACTATCTGAATCGTAATAATTAACGAAATTACTTTCGGAAAAAAATTATTTATTTTTATTTTCAAATGCAACTAATACCAACTTGTAAAAATTAACCAGAATGTAAGTGAAATCAAACCATTTTAAAACAAGAGAAAATAATAAAAAACTTGTATGTTTTAAGTGGAATCGTATAAAGACGAAAGCATTTCATTACATTTTGTGAACTGTGTACGTTTTTATAGTAAAATATATAATATTCATGGTGAATGTGAAAAATAATTAAGAAAAAACTATGTCGTAGGTCATTATTACATGAGGCAAAATTTGTGCGAAACGTCACTTCTACCATTGATGGTATTTATATGAAACAATCATTAACAGCCGTATTTATAAACAAGTAAAGTAATTACTTAAGTCAAAGTAACTACTTATGCAACAATTTCGATTCTATAGACTAGTATTTGCCTGAAGTTAGAACTATTAAAGGCCTGAATTCTTAGCAGAGTAATAGTCACCATCTCCTTTACTCAAGCAATGAAACATGTACATTTTTCGATCTTATTGCAAGTTGTATAAAAATGACATTCGCACACAAGTCTGAACTGTGAAGGATCTATCATGCTGTAAAAAATATCCCATAACAACCTATTAGTAGTGTAAAAAGTAAGTCAAATTTTGATAGGGTTACGTCAAAACATTTTCTTTAGTAATAACGTTAATTGCTCGACTATAGAATAAGATTTTATGTTGAAGTATTCTATCGTGAACTAATTTTATTTTAATTTACTTAGCAACAAGTAATTACTTGATTCTAACTATGAGTGTAAGAGTCATTGCAAGCAGTACAAAGTAAAAAATCTATTACAAAACTGATCCAAATATATACCAGGTTCTTCCGGCTTTTTGTTGTTAGTGATATTTTAAGGAGTTTTTTCTTCGTAATATTCCTAAAATATTCCTTCTCTTGTATTAACACTCAGAAAAAGCCGGAAGAACCTTTTTTTTTGTTAAAAACATATTTTGGCAGGGAAGCTTTCGTAATTTATCGGGTCACCAGACGTTATCAAACCAATGTCATGGTACTATAATATTGTTCTATGACCGAAGTTAGAAAGGTATGCCAAAATCCAACTCATTCTATTTCAGCAAGTGCTTGCAAAAAACAAAAAGTTCATAATAAGTAAAAAAAATATAGGGCAAAGTATAACACCCATTTTTAAATGCACTCCCTTCACCGATATACAGTTGTAGTTATTCTGCGGTAAAACTCTCTAAAATTAAAACGTAATACATTCGTCACTACCACGGTAATATTATCTAATATTACCACACCTGTAGCGTCCACACAGGAAATGTTTAGTTTATAATAAACAATTCTCAAGGAATATTAAGAACCAGCTACACTTCTTTAATTACATACCATCACTGCAATACAAACAAAGTGGCAAACATAAAAAAACTAAAACATCCTTGCCTGTCTAAAATCCGGATTAAAACAATAATAAAAACCTAATTACTATACTGTATTTGAGCGGAAGAATAAACTCTATTTGAAGATTTATTCAAAGAAATAAAAATGTTTATCGAAAAATCACTGACAAAATATCTCCGCCAGCGTACAATCGTAGTATAAAAAGTACAAAAACTAAACCGGGCTACACCCGTCTCTAACCTTGCCTCACCCGGTCGTGCCGCGCATATCATTAGGTTTATCCGGATTAAAGCCTTAGCGAAAGCCCGTGCAGCTCTGTTTATAACCTGTTATTGCTCTCATGAATATTCCTGTGTGTCTGTTACCTTAATTTGTATTGAAGTTCACCCGGAGGCGGGTTGGTATTGGCACTTCTATTTAATCTGTGACTCGATGCTGATTGAGTTTTGTTTAATGTGTACGGTTACGTAACAAACCCCTTTCCGTGTTAACAAGGTCATCTTAACTATTGAGTACTTCAAATAGTTTTATTTGTATGTAAAGCGCGCTGAATGAATTCTGATGTAATGATAGATTATTTCATTTACACAACTTCTTATATGCAGTGTTTTGAAATTATAACATGAATACATTATTTCAGTAATGTGGGCCTTATGTTTAAACTCAAAGTTGCAAAGAGCTATGGATCGCGGTATGCTTTCTCTCGTGACCGAATCAGAAATGAGGAGATCCGTAGACGAACGAAAGTCATCGAAAAATAAGCCAGTTGAAATGGAAGTGACTAGAGCACGCAGGACGGATGACGGATAGGGCTAGAAGGTTCTGGAGCGGAGGCCACGGACCGGCAAGCGCAGCGTAAATCATCAATCGACAAGGTGGACCTGATAAAGATCGCTGATCGGATGATGGATGTAGACCGTTTCTAATTTTATTGGAAATTTAGGAGAGATGCTGAACATAGACTTATGTTTTTAATATTAAACCTACAAACACTAACATCATTATCTGGTCGTTATTACTTCGACCGGTGTTCGGGCAGTACTGATGCCCATCCTCATGGAGAGCGTGGTCTAGCAGCGAGGTCCGTGAGTGTTCACCATTTAATCCGGTTTACCATTTAATAATGAGTTCTCACTGAAGTTTTTATGGCTTACGTATCAGACATAGTCTAACTTGAAATGATATAGTAAAAATATGCAGTATGCAAAACAGTCTAACTTATGATCCGAAGCACGAAAGCGCTCAACTGTAAACGCCACTAGCGGTCAAGTCCTGACCACAACAAGAGTTGTTATTGATCTGTTGAGAACGCCAAGACCAGCTCCGCTGCAAGCGCTTAAGCGTTATACTATGTTACTTAATTGAAAATTACTTTGTTTCATGGTAAAATGTTCTCAAGCTTCAAACAAAGCGTTACGAAACAAACTAATTAACGTTCAACCGAAACTCAGAGTGCCTTGAGGGCTTCAGTAAAGTTTTCACGAGGAAATATTAATTATTTGTACGGATCTGGATTTTAGTACATACTTGCGAACTTTTTGTACACTTTGTTTAACTAATTGATTCTGGAGTAGAATCACTATTCCGTGATGAAATTTTCTTATGAATAAGAGTGATAGTTTTACTAAATGTTATAATGGAAGTCAGTTTAACAACCTTAATATAGGATTAAGGTTGTTAAACTGACTTCCAATAGCATAATGTTGTTCTAAATTCAACCACAATATTACAATTTTTGTACGTTGTATCCAGTTTAAATAAGAACAAGAAAACAGCAAAGTGGAAATGATAGATACGGTTATAACTATTAGATGTGCTGAATGAAACCAAACACCTGGAAATAACAGAAGAAAGTTTTGCAGAGAAAACATCAGTATATTTTCAAATTGATTTAAGCTTGTGTATGACCACTAACCTCCTCACTTGACGCTTACTGATGATGTGGTAGAAGAGCACATCAGTAGTAGCAGCTAAAATGGCAACTGCCTTTCAAGGACAGCTGTCGATACACAGCGGTAGGTGTAAAATTTGTAGTTGTTATTACATCAATTATATTATATCCCGACCTGATATCCGCCAACATGGCAGCCATAAAAGTTGGTTAATCGACTAAGAAAAGTTACTTTGATTACAGGTATAAACAAAAAAAAACAAAAATTAAAATCTACGCAATAAATAAAACAATATAAGATTTATCTTAATTTGAAGCTGTATTCTTGTCAAATCTTGTTTAATCAAAGTCAGCCCAAAGAATGAAAGATCGACGAGATATTTCTTCGTGAAATATCTCGTCGTAAATTTTTAATATTAATTACTAATAAATAATAATTATTTTTAAAATAATTTATTATTAACACTAAAATTTATATGTAAAATAAATTATTTAAACTATGTAAAATTTATTTATATTTAAAAAAACACTATAGATTTTTTTTTTTTAGGAAAAAATATTTATTATACATATATAATATGTATAATAAATCTTTCAGTTTTGCAAGAAAAATAACTTTCAAAGCAGGGGCATTATACACCTCTGACTCCGTGGTGCTGTAAAAGCGTGGTGGTAAGTAACGTCCATATCTCTGTTGTATAAAATGATATCAGTAAATAATGTCCATACTCCAATACAATGCTTCATTTTCCCGAATCACAGTCTGATCTTGACGAAGATTAAAAACAGACACGACCGAATTACGTAGTAACCAGAAAATGCGGATAATCATGTGCTCAGATATCCGACTAAAGCTCCACCGAGAATAGGGTTGCCATACACCCAGGATATTCCGGATCATCGACTTTAATTTCTATCGTTGGAGTTAGTTAAAAAAATATTTAAAAAACGGACGTAGTCTTCAAAACTGTAGTAGACTAATAAAATGAAATTTAAAGGTAAAGTAGTTTATAGCCATAGTTTAAAAATAAAAAAAAACTGATCTTACTTATCGTGAAAATAGAGACCATAAGAATGGACGGTAAAATAGTATTTCCATCGCGATATTAATAATTTTTGTTGATCCACTGGGAGTAGGTAGTACATAATACACTTTACATCTCTCATATTCGGTAAGTAGGTTCTTATTACCCCCAAACAGCTTGTAGTTGACCAATTAGTGCTCTAGGGTAATAATGTAGCTAGAAAAGCCCTAGGGCGGTAAGTAATTATAAAAAAATACATTTCACTTTTTCAAAAAGTTCGCGTACATCTAACCATCATACTGGCAATAGACATTATGCATTCATCCCAATGACAAAAGAGGTCGCTTCGCTATTCAGCCTTGTCTTCGTATGAGTATAATAGTCATCAATTTTATTTTTGTAATGCCGGTTTTTTTCTACTTACCTCACAATCGAGATGTAAAGCAGAGTAGTTAGCTCGGGTGTAAGCATCAATTGCACCCTCGAAATATAGGCGCCCTCTCTGCGCTCGTGCGCCTAAATATATCGGGCTGCAATTGATGCCTTACAGCCCTTGGCTACTAATCTACTATTCCCAACTTATTGAACATATATTTTATCGTAATTAAGACTATGTCAGGCATGTAATGCATGGTCGTGTCGATAAGTGGCCGAAAACATTTATTTTTAAACTTAATGGCTTGAAATCAAAATCAAAATTTCCAAATCGTAATCTAACGGGAAAGAGCAAGGGTAACGCAAGGTGTCCCATTTTTAGTAGTACGCATAGAAGAAAGGAGAAATTACACTTGAAAATGTAAATAAATATCATATAATTGAAAAGAATACGAAGAAATTAAGTAAGAGGATGTATAAATAAATATGACAGCATCTACGATGTCCCTTTCCAATACAACTATCTAAATATGGATCAAATACCGATATCCGGAATATTTCGTCGGTAAACCGGAATATTTCTCTGGTAAACATTTCTTTATAACTGGCAAGCCGATTCGGATGAGGGCATACCCGCTAATGTATTCTATTCACGTCCAACGACACCCGGTAAAACCCGGTTAAGGTGAAGATATGCCCCGGTTAATCGGACTGCCTTTTGATTTATGAGCGGCCATTTTTTGTTGTTCGACTGTTAATTTAGAAAAACCACCAAAAATCATGTTTTTTCTTTTATAAAAGCTGAGATGTGATTGAGATTTTTGTTAAATTTTGTAATATTGCTATTTACGGGGTTACGGGACACTAATACAACACGACACGGGTCCGGTACCTCAGTTGGTAGTAGTAGTAAAACTGGTAGTAACTTTGTCTTCGAAGCACCAGGTTTCCAGGTTCCCAGGTTCAATCCCTGACTGGGGCAAATATTTTGTATGATAAGCAGAAATGTTCGTTTTTAGGGTTTTGTATGTTGTGATATGTTATCCTGTATATGTCCATGCCTCTCGTGACAGAGGAATGGAAGGAGTAAAAAGTTATTTAAGAAGATATGTATATTTTTCCTATATAATAATAAACGTAGTATTTTTGGTAAGCAGAATCTGATCTATATATACAGATAAATAAAATTGAAGTCTCTATAATTCCAAATTAATAGATTTTTACTCAATGCGTGAGAAAGAATTTACAGTACTTACATAAAAAAACAGTTTTTAAAATTTTGTTTGTCTGTCTGTTTATTCTTACTGTCTGTTCTTCTCATTACTTAATTACATTTCTACTGTACTAACCAACATTTTTTTAAATCTGGGTTGACTAACAAATTTGGATCTCATGTTGTCTGAAAAATAAATTATATTATTGTTATTATTTCATTTATTTTATTATGTTCTCGGATTTCATCCGGTCCTTTACAAAGGCATAAGTGATAAAAAACAGAAAAAATTTTGGATGAAGGGTAATATGGTACTTAAAACTATTACAAAAATGGGTAAAATGGCCAGGCTATTGATATGAACTTACTAGGGATAAGGGCGATATTATTATTATTCCGGCTAATCTCTGAAACGGCTGCATTGATGTTGACGGGACTTCCCCTGGCATGTAATGAGGATTACTTTAATTTTCATCATCATCATCCATCACCACGCGGGCAAAACTACGGAGCGCTGCTAGTATATTATAAAGTATACAAGAAACATGAATTTCAAAGTTTAACCTATGATTTTGCCGTCCGGGCGTAATTGCGGTTTAAATTTGGTGGTTTACCAAATTATTCAACGAGCTTTAAATGTTATGATCCGCGTTCGCATCTTCAAAACTTGAGATGTCCTTGTAAAGTTAAAGTGACTTTGCATTTGGGGGCGCTTGCCCTACTTTACAGACTGTCATTATGCATGTTACAGTACACATTACCTACATAATCAGCCCATTATGTTCCCACTGCTGGGACTCGATTCTTCTTCTTAGAGAGAGAGGAGTTGGGCCATAATCTACCTCGCGGGCCCAGTGCGGGTTGGTGGATATAAAAACTGGTTAATCTTATCAAAACTAATATAAATACAGATTCAAGTATGCAATTAAGCATTCTTATTATCGTTCTAACATGGGGGAGGCATATGTTCAGCATAGGGGAAGCATATGTTCAGCAGTGGACGTCCTACGGCTGAGATGATGATGATGATGAACATGACTAATTCCGTCCACAGGTAATAAGTTTCGACGGCTCGACGACAGTCGAAGAGTTCCTATCGACCCTTAGCACAGAGCTGGGCTGCAGAGAATCAGCCGCGTCAGGTTTCGCCTTGTTCGGTGATGGTCCCATAGAAAAAAAAAATCCCATAAAAAATTATACAACTGAGCGCTTCCGTGCTTCGTTGGGCACGTTAAGACGTTGGTCCTGGTTTTTTGTCTTGACAACAGTCGTTTTAGGCTATGTCGAAGGCCTTTGGGCGGCTTGAAAACTTCGACATGGGTTGGCCGCTAGCCTATCTACCAAGCCGCACTGGGCCCGAGTGGTGGATTATAGCCCAACTCCTCTCTCTGAAGGGTCGAGTCCAAAAGTGGTAACAAAATGGGCTGATTATGTATGATTGTTAGATAAGTCTATCCTTAATGCTTGTAGGTCCTTAGTTTCTAATAAATATATAATATAATTCATAATCCTTTGTTGTCTACATAAATATCTAGGTTTTATTTGCCGAGTTCATACATCCGGGTTTGATCCGGTTCTGTAATAACCCGCACGTTTCGTAACTATTGATTTATGAACGCTTAGGTCCTATTAGCGTGGTGGAGAGCATCTACACTCGAGAGCAATGAATCCGGGTCACTTAAAGAATCCTAAAAATCTCGGAAACTAAAAATGCTAGGTTAATGCAATAAATTGTATTTAATAGACAATGTAATACTCCTTAAATGAAGGTATTAAAACTTCTTAGTTATTGTAAAGTTATATCATAAAAAAATCAAATTTGAAAAAGGGCCACTTTCGAAGATGGAACTACGAAATTACAGCATTTGGTTTTGCTTTTGTTTGTAATCTGTCATTTATGTGGGTACATAAACCATGTTGATAGTGCTCTATATTCATTATTCAAGCTGAAATTATGTCGCTTACGCCTGAAGAATGCACCAGAATACTTACAATGCTGGAAACCGGCCGGAGTCAGCGCGATACAGCCAGGACTGTCGGTGTCAACAGTACAAAGAGTTCTCCGACGTTACGAAGAAACTGGTTCTAACCTACGGAGACCAGGAACGGGCAGAACCAGGTGTACCACAGCACGAGAAGACCGATACTTGGTGAACACCATGCTTCGAAATCGCTTTCTCACAGGAACTGAACTCACAAATCAGTTTCGACGCCTCGGAGGAAGTAACCCAAGTGCATGGACAGTAAGACGTCGGCTTGCTGAATCTAACTTAAAACCCCTTAGACCTGCAAACGGCCCTAAACTGGAGCGTGGGCATCGTATTTCAAGACTAAGATATGCCCAGAGCCACGTAAATTGGAGTATTGAAGATTGGTCAAAAGTTATGTTCTCCGACGAATCAAAATGTATGCTCTACAAGCACGATGGAAGACACAGAGTGTATCAAAGACCAGGTTAAAGATTCAAGCAAGCATGCATCGAAGAAAAAGTAGCCTACGGTGGTGGGTCTGTACTTGTGTGGGCCGGAATTTCTTCTGAAAGTCGCACAGAGCTGGTGATCATAGAAAACGGCTCTTTAACTAGCGAAAGATATGTGGAAGAAATCCTCAATGATCACGTTGGTCCATTTATGGTCAATTTAGGTGAGGATGCTATATTTATGCATGACAATGCCCGACCTCATACAGGTAGGATTGTGAATGACTACCTTCAAGAGATGAACATTACTCGTATGGAGTGGCCAGCGCGCAGCCCAGATATCAACCCGGTCGAGCATGCTTGGGACGAGCTAGGCAGATGCGTAAAACAACGAAACCCTCCCCCAATCACGCTTCGTGAGCCCAAAATTGCTCTCACAGAGGAATGGGAGAATATTCCCCAAAATCGTATAAGGAACTTGGTGTAGCACGAGGAGGCAATACGAAGTATTAAAATTCAAGAAAATCGTAATAAAGTTCAAAAATTTCATGTTTCCTATTTTTGTTTTAAGGAGAGATCAGCAGTTTTTTTTTTATGTAATTTTGTTTTAATAAAATGTATGGTGACTCATTTTTTTTTTTACTTTCATTTAAGGAGTATTACATTGTCTATTAAATACAATTTATTGCATTAACCTATCATTTTTAGTTTCCGAGATTTTTAACATTCTTTAAGTGACCCGAATTCATTGCTCTCGAGTGTATATTTATTGCCAGTCGGCACCTTTTCCCGTCCTCATCCATTGAGTATAATGTTGACTATATTCTTTATTGTGTTATATGGAAACTAGTTACGCCCACGGCTTTACCGGTCTGGAAAATAACTATAAAACAAAGATTTTTTACTATAGTAAACTTTTAGTCAAAATACTTATAAAAAAACCTCAGCTTGTTACTAGATGTGGAAGATTTGACGATGTCATGTTGTTTTGTCGTGAGTCTATTTTAATAAAAATCGGTGCCTAGGCAAGCCAGTCACTCGCCTGATGTTAAGCGTCACCCATGCCTATTACAGTTAAGTGCCGTTCAGAATTTTAAACTACAACCGTTTATAAACCCTGCGCGGCCATGGCGCTCGTCGCCATGTTAAATCTCTTGCCCTGTAATTTCACTGGAACATTGCACTTCAAAACAAAACACTGTCATTTTATTATTATTTTGACGGTTTAACTTACTCGGTAGGTATAGTCGAGTATCTCGACCGGTTTCGTGACGAGTAACTCTACTATATCTACCACATAAGTTAAACCGTCAAAATAATATTAAAATGTGTAATACTTACGAAAGTTTCAGTCAAAACACACACAGTAATGTTTGGATAGTACTGCTTCACGGTTGAATTAAAAGTGTACTTACCCAGGCGGACTATCTTCGTCTCTTATGATGAAAAAAAGCGTCAAACGATGCCATACCTTGCTTTCCGAGTCGCGTCAACACTGCTTTTGGCGATATTATCACTATTTTCCATTCCAATTCAAAATCGCGCCTTTGACAGGTAAGATCTGTCAGCCATTTGGAATAGGTTGAAATCACGCTCACGTTGCTCACGGCTTGGGATCATCACGCACACACTGACAAACTGACATTTTTGACGGACTGCTCCTACGAAGAAATAATAGTCAGGAACTGTAACTGCGTTAAAAAAATGACCCAACAAAAGTCGTGTTCAAGTAGGTGGGGCTTAAAAGTCGTGTTCAGTACCTCATCAGTCGGACATTTTACTTGCAAGCGAGCACACTTCAAATCTTCACGTACATTTTCATTTTTATCATTGTGAACTTCAGTTGTGGATCATCATGCCAGCATTCGTTGTGAAGTGGTACAGGAGCAATACACGATTAAAATGTCCAGGGATCACTTGTACTAGTAAATAATAGCAAAATTATAATTATTCAAAGATGTTCAAATACGTTAACAAATCGAGATGGTCAATACTATGCAAAATAAAGTCAGTCAATTTTTATTTAATTTAGGATGTATATTTTTCTTCAGGACTAAATATTGAAATGTATGTAATGTGCAATGGTTTTGCTTGTTATGTTTTATTCTCGCTTGCTTGCCGATTCAATGCGGCAAAATAAGTGCCCAGCTGCACTTAAGCTAGAAAAACAAGAGTATGACTGCCTGTGAAAACCAGCATAGTTATACTACGTTATATACGATATATATTTTGACTGAAAACAATAAAATTATAGATAATAAAAAAAATATGGACCATGTTACACAAAACTGCAGTACCTACCTACCAGTTGGTACAGTAAATACCTACTGTTTTTTTTAAAATATGTTATATAAAATATCATATTTATCTTTTTATGCTGATGATTTATCCCGAAGAAACATCAACATCTTTTAAGAGCCTTTATTCTGCGCGATTTCAGGTATTTTACATTAGCGAGTTACTAGCTTACTAGCGCGCCCTGCGGAAGTGGCCTTACCGCTTGACCAAAATAACGTCCTCTGACCTCTCTCTAAGAGGTCTCAACCGCGTCTGACGATTCGTGACTGCCGCGACCGGTTTTATGATTGATTTTAAAAACGTGTGTGTGTAGAAACCGCTCGGCAATAACAAACTAATAAACAATTTCTAAATGTATTCTATGGAACTTGAACTTGTTAATCAAATAATGTTCTATTACATCAGGTAAGAATAATTGACATAATATACTATATCAATCATTATTATGTGACCCTTCAAATACTCAGCAAAAACGCGAATTCGCGCTTCCAAAGCGTTTACGCTCTAAAGAGATACTATAGACAATGAACAATAAACGATTGCCTACAGTTGGTATGTAATATAGGTAACTATATAGCATTAAAAAACAGTTCATTGTTTGATCAAATTAAAGCACCTTTAATTTTTCAAGCTAATGAAAATTCACCCTCGGCAAATTTAAAGTGGTTTAGCTGAGTTGCTATTTAATTTGTAAGTAATACGAGTATCAACACAGTGCTTTTCTAAAGTAATTCTATAAATTGATTGAATTTCTAAATTGATAATGAAGGTATTCTGTGACCACTGAAAAACATCCAGCTGGCAAATAACGACTTATTTTTTTTTGTAAAATGTATAAGCCTACAATGTTTCATAATCTCTTCTAGACAAATACTTAATAAATTAATCATATTTCGCGAGACATACGAGATTTACGATTGATTTATTATTGAGTTGGTCCAGTCCACTTGTTGCATAACATCGTCCACGCCGCTATGACTCTGCTGTCATTGTAGACGTTGCAGCACGCGCGTAAACCAATCCCTGATTTCCATCTGAATTTAAACCAATCACCGAACATGTCTATTTGTAACCTCGGAAGTAATTTGTATTTGGAATAATACGTTGTTTTGATTTGAAGGGCCACTTTTTGTGTGGAATTTGTTCTGAATTATGCTTCCTGACTATTATTTCTTCGTAGGACTGCTCACGGTGATTTCAGTTTGTAGCGTGGTCCTTGAAATCGCAAAATGGCGTCCTTGGTGACTTAATCCGTGACGTCACATGGGTCTACGTTGTCGCACTTTCGTTGATTTTGAATAGTGATCACAACGCTAAAATTGATTTTGACGCTACTCTTAAAGCAAGGATATTGTAAATTCCGAACCTGACGTGATGTGAACGAAAGACGTGTCTAAGCGTAAACCGTGGATTTGCATCGCCCACGCCCTATCATTTGGACTGGCCGGTCTTTGAACTGGGGTGAGCGTATTCCGTGCTCAATCTCTGTGTTCTAAGTTCATCACGGTTATGTACCTTCGCTTGTTTGACTTTATTATTAGCTTTATTTAGCCAAATATGCGAAGTGTTAAATAAGTTAAATGTTACGTTCACAACCTTATTTGTATAAGCAATAGAGTTGACTTTGATGCTGGAGACATGGGCACATACAATAAAACATTACGAATATTTAAATAAATAAATAAAATAGATTTTTATTGCCAAAACCATAAAAATATTACAAAAGTTTTAACATTTGCCAAGGTATAAGATAGAATAATGTATAGAAACTAAATTAAAATCATTAATAATACCTACTTAAAATTTACTTTTGATGATTATGGCAATTGGGGTAGGCTCAGCGTTTTTCTGCGTGAACTAGGTCTACGCAGAGCTGGTTTTCAGCATACCCCATTGCTTGAGCTGAGATGTTTCTCAAGCTTATTGGACATGTAAGCAATAAAGCGACGAATATTTAGACCCACATAATTATTATTAGACCCGATCAGGAAACTAATCTGGGACCTCGTTCTTCGAAGGCGATGTCGCTACCAACTGAGTTACCGTAAAAATAATGGTGGGGATTAAAATGAACAACACAATCCGTCATCCCTCCTTCGGGCAGTCGGGTTATAACAGACACTATGAGCCCAAATGACGATTATACTTCCCATACAAAATAAATAGTTAACTGAGAAAAAAATATGATTTAAATAAATTGTAACGTTGATGAAGCCTAAAATGTTTGAGTGGAAGGTATCCTTGAAGGGTTTAGACGATATCGATGAAGGAACATCCACATTACGCCAGTTAAACTATTGATTTCATTACAGCAGATGAGAATATTATCATCATCTATTACCTTCATATCCCTTAGTAGAATTTTACGATATCAGGATATAATTCCCAATCCGAACAGTTATAAGTCTAGTATTTATTAAATTCTAATCAAAAAGAACTGCCAAAACGAATACCAAGGCCATTAAGAAAACCTGATAAAAATATCCACCAGTAAATACCCGGATTAAATATCTGAGCGTGACGTTAACCCTATGTCTTTCAAATGGTTGACAAAGGCTTGGGGATATTCCGTTCGATTTGCATCGGAACCGCAACCTCTGTCATTTGCACTAGCCGGTCAGACCCAGTCTGCGGTTGAGGGTTGATTGAATATTCCTTCTGTAGTTATGATTATTTCTAAGTTCTTATATAAAATACTTTAAATATGTTCCCATTTTTTGTTGGTTTGTACACAACAAATCATACAGAATAAGGGATCGAAAAATCGATGTATTTGGCAAAACTGTGACTTTCGAAATTGTTGCAGATAAACATAAAATTAAAAGAAAAATATTTAAATTAAATTATTATTATTATAAAAACATTGCAATCGGTGACGAGACGAGTAAGATGCTTGACTGACATTAAGTCTCACGCTTGCTCATAACAGATCAGTGCCATTTAGGATTTTAAACTACAGGAGTTCAGAACCCTGCATGGCAATGAGCTGCGTTCGTCACCCTGAGATTCAAAACTTTTAACTAGTCCTGGTATTTCACTAGAAACATTGCTTTTCAACGAAACACAGTAATTGCACACTATCGCTTCAGGGTTGACTAACTGGCGAAGGTATGGTCCCCAGACGGACTCTGTAAAAGTCCTGCCATTACAATTTTTTTTTTGAAATTGTTGTTATTTAGTATGTTTATGATGTAAATCCAATAAAAAAAATCAAATTGATTCACCATAATAATCCATATTCCATAAAAAATATTTAATCTGTAATAATTTCTAAGACTTTATTCCTACTTTTATCACATTTAGGCATCTCCGCGAAAGTTGTAGACTTGTAGGTTTTCTTATACCGTATGTCCCAAGTGGAATCAGCTGCAAGGTCGTCATGGAGCGGTCACAGTCACGTTCCATGGACTAGTCCAGTATCGCAATGAAGTGGTACATATTCTAATTGCAACGTGACCAATACGATGTTTTACAATACAGTTTTGGTTATTATTGGTTGTAGATTAGTTTAAAAACTTAGATGTTCTCAAAAAACTAAACTAAACTACCGAACTCAAAATGTATTAGGGTGGTTCTTATTCTGTTAATTAACAATATCCAAAATCATTTAACACTTAGAATGACACTTCTAAAAATAGGATTATTCTATTCAATTTTTGTTTTTTTTTTGTTTAAAGCGAGCACCAAATTACGTGACGACTAAACTGTCTAAAATATTCTCATAATTGAAGAGAAATATCTAATTATAGTGCTGTCATTCGAAAATGTTATACTCATTTGGATTTTAGCCTAAACAAATAAGTTTACTGCCATAATTTAGAGATTTTTAGTTAAGAGAATGCTTACAGAATCGACACCATTGCTATCGTGTAAACATTATAATAATAATATAATAATATCTGTAATATCATCCTGCAAGACAATCACTAAATAAGATTAACGCCCACATACTCAAAACATAATTCTGTCTTTATCAGCATACAAACAAAAAAGATACTACAATAATATTTTATTTTTGTATAGAAACTAAACACATATTTAGTGAGACGTAAGGGTGTTTTTGGGAATCCACTCTCCGGTTTTGTTCTGGCATAAGACTTGGACTTTGGCATAAGGGTGATAATGGTTTTATCAATGATATAACAATCGTTATGTGCATGTGTATGTTTTGTTTTTTTAATTGTCAGTTGTAACTGAAACCAAAATCCCAAAAAGTCTCATTTTTGACGTGCGTTATATAAATATGTAAACAAATATTAAAACAAGGAGTACAAACAAGTTATTCCTCAAAATTAAAGTTTGTAACATGCCTAAGGCGCAGTAGTCCCTATCACAATATAACATAACATAATCAAACATTGTAAACATCTATATGAAAAGAATGGCCCCGAGTTTCTTGCCGCTTCTTCTCGGTAGGCTCTATATATTTTAGAACGCGGCGGTAGAGTTTTTATAGTACATTACAATGAAAAATTGACGTTCGTAAGTGCGTCTTTGATGCCTAAATTGAGTAAAAGATTTTGACTTTAGACTTTTGAATCAGCCCATTATGTTCCCACTGCTGGCCAACCCATGTCGAAGTTTTCAGGCAGCCCGAAGGCCTTCAACATAGCCTAACCACTGTTGTGTTTAGACAATCAACTGGGACCGACGACTTGACGTACCTTCCAAAGCACGGAAGCGTTCAGTTGTATAATGCCGCTAGTGGCACCCATCGAACTCCTGACCGCAGCCAGCGTTGCTCCGCTGCGAGCGCTTCTATCCCACATTTTGAAGGAAATATTGACGTGAGCGAGACAGCAAATGCTTTTCAAGGACCTATTTCTGTAGAAGTATGGTTCAAATATTTCCATTTAAAACGTTTCGCTAGGAATCGTGCTCAAATGACACACTTTTCCACATCTTTATCGCAACATTAAAAGCTACAGAGGCAATATAATCTCACCCTTTTCACACTGCAAGGGGGTTCAGGTCTTAATCCAGGTGTTCTTCTATCTAAATTATTATCGCTAAGTCCTGCAATCAGGGCGTGTAGCACCCGGGAGCTGGCACCGGTGAAATATGGTTAGGAGTGCTTGGACTCGGCTAGCAAAACGTGTAAAGGTAGAAGATACTAGCGAATATATATTTTGTCTTGGAGTACTACCTCCCTTGATATCTTCTAGACAATACAAAAAGAAAAAAAAACAAAGAAAAAAATATAATTGAAGTTTCTATTATTAATGTATACTTAAGAGAATTTTATAAAATGCATATTGAAGTATACATGGTACTTATAATACTGTTTTTTAATGTTGTAGAGTTTTGTGTCTTTGTTCCGGCTAATGTTAGAAGCGGCGATTTTAGCCAAATGTTTACTGGCTGGATGATATAAGTAGTAACTTGCTTTTATTTTAGACATATAATTCATATAAATCAGGTGTCCTTTAAAAACACAAGGTTTATAATAGTATAAATGTTATGTAAAAATATTTAAAGTCAAAACCTAGACAGAAATCCAGGCGATAAGATTGTATAGACAAGGCTTCAAAGACTTTATATTACTCCGTAGTCGTTACGATTTGGGTTAAAAGACATTTTATTCTCAATAATACACTTACACAGGCACTTACTGGTGAACTTAACTGTTTATAATTATAATACATTTGCCATATCATTTCTAAATATATATATTGAAACACACAACCAATACTATACAGCCAGCCTCACACATTTAATTTACTCTATTCTAAAAACTTGGTTTCCGATATCAAATAATGTGATGAGGTGATTTTTAATTATTAATACGTGAGGGTAACTTATTATACAGTTGTGCTCCTTCAAACGTAACAGTTTTCTTGCCATAATTTGTCCTATAGCTAGGGTAGTATTTCTCATCAGTTGATTATCTCAAAATTTCACGAAACATTGCACCGATCCATCGCTAATACGAATATACATACTCAACTCGAGTAGGAACATCAGGGTAAGTTTACACACGTTCGAATCACTGTACACACTACGCGTACTTATCCTAAAGTACACTATAGTTATTTCTCAACTTGTACCAACCTATAAAGTTTCAACCTGAACGAGGCACCGGTAGAGCTTCTAAATCGTCCGATTTATTGTGCTCTCCACGTCGACAAGTCTGAAATTTAACTTGGGAACGCTTTACTGGCCCCATTGGAACCAGATAAAATAGTTACGTATGGTAAATACACCTCAGTCGAGTTGCGAAGCGAGATTGGCACTTGAAAGTGCGAGTAGAAAAGGCGTTTAAATGGAAGCTCGGTTGGGATTACATCTGAGAGCTGATGGATCTGTGTTTCAAGTTAAAGTGCCTGAGACAGATTTCGTCTGGCGTTTAAGAACCTTGTGAGTTTTTAAGAATAGTTTAGAAGAGTTTTTTTTATATGCGATTAATTGACAAGCTCAAACTCGCACAACGAACTAAGGAGGGGAGTATGCTCGGGGATTCTCTACGTAATCGAATTAGAAATGAGAAGATCCGTAGACGAACTAAAGTCACCGACTTAGCTCAGAAGATAAGTCAGTTGAAGTAGTAGAGGGCAGGCCACATAGGACGCCGGAAGGTTCTGGAGTGGAGACCACGGACCGGCAAGCACAGCGTATTAGATCGTCCACCGACGAGGTGGATAGACGACCTGGTAAAAGTCGCAGGACGACGTTGGATGCAATGCAGGTGGCTTCCAACCGGTGCCTTTGTAAATTTGTGGGGGAGGCCTAAGTTCAGCAGTGGACGACCTACGGCTGAGATGAAGTCACAAAACAGGCATGTCATCGCTACGCTTGCCAATGATAGTTACAGTGTGGCCTATTTTTGCTTGGCACTGTACCGTGCTCGTCACCCCTAGACATTGGTTTTTTGTGTCTCTTACGCCCAGTGATTTCACTTGCTATATAGTACCCTTCACACCCTAAGACAGTAATGCTTGCGTCGTATTAATTCGTGGTAGAATATCTGGCGCTGTGGTGGTACCAACTAAGACGGTCTCTTGCACAAGAGTTCTACCACCTAGTAAGTCGGATTTCCTTACCTGTTACGATTCGCATCCCGACGGCGGATGGAATATTCTACCAAAATCCCTCACGGAGGAACAGTTCAGTAAAAGATAGTACGTAGATACGTAAAAGATTTTAGAAAAAAATACATCGTGATTAACAGGGTAGTAGAGTAAGGTTGAGATACAGAGATGATCTCAACCTAAAACATTTACTGTATAGTGCTGGCTTGGGACTCCGACAAAACTCAATCCAGAGTCGACTATTCGAGGACGATTTTGAATTCGCAAATAATGAGACGTGGTGAACAGCCGTGCGATTCTCTAAGAGCAAACATCGTTGCATCTTTGACAACATCCGTGAAACAAGTGTTAATCAAGAAGCGTTGGAAAAACAACCTTATGTACAAGGGTGATATCTCATAAAGTATTTGACATCGGTGAGATCACCGACGAACGCATCGACGAATCATTAGAGAATCGCACGGCAATAGGTCATACTCACTGGCCAATTCAATTTGTTTGGTATTGGACTCTCTCCTAACTGTCAAATGACAGTTAATTATTCGCTTATTAGTCATCGTTTTAAATGATTATACTGCATTTAGAAATTATGGAATACTTACATAGCGCATATTTTCTACTGACTTTAATTATGGTAATTTCGCCGTAGATTTTAATAAAACCTCCGATAAATGTATTCTGAGTCAAATTTAGTTTGCTCTCAACCGCGTTAATTCAAGTAAAACTCTTTGCATTTTACATGTGACGCGTTCCCGAACACTACAAAAGTGCAAACACGTGCGTGTAGGCTTTCAAACCTCGTACAGCCATTTAAAAACTAAAAACGTTATTGAATTTCCAAAACAATTGACCAATCCAATAGTACGAATCGAGTACCTAAAATCGGCGAACGAAATAAAATTCTGGAGCCGAAATAAAAATCGGTAGGTAAAATAAAAAAAAAAGTAACGTCCAATAAAGCTAGACCTGTGCAAACCGCCCGTGGGAAAGCTTTAAAAAAGTTCTTTGGTCGTGACTTTTACAAATGCCTTTTGCTAATTAAAATAAGAAAATAACTAAGAGTTTAACAACCCGACTACAGAAAATAATTAGGTCGCAAATTAAAGAGCATAAAAGCCGCCCATGGGCTTCACTTATCTGTCGGTCTAGCGCTTGACGAGTCAACATCTCCTGAGGATGCCGAGTGTAGAGGCGAAACACGTGTCAAATTGTGTTTGATTGGGCAGTTTTGTGTGTTGCTTATTCTATTTACTTCGCACTTGCATTTTATGCAGGTGGAGGGTGGTGTTTACTGCATCTCTGCAATAAGCATTTTTCTAGCGAAAGTGTCACTAATTTCTGTAATACCATTTTTAAATAATTTTTCCGTAAAGTAACAGCTAAATTAATACATTATGTACAGCAAGTACATTCGCGAAATCATGACGAATCTTATGACGTATCATTTATCAAAATCGGTAGAGCTGCTGAGTAGTTACGAGCGGACATAGAAACGGACATACATACAAGTCAAACACATAAACTTCCTTTTGGGTTTCACCGCTGTAAGGTAATTAAAACAGTGTATGTGTCGAACTATCAGTAAAAATGTGGGTATATGTGTATGGTGGTGCATATAAATAATGATCCTGATTCTTGAACAAGCAGCATATGTTTAATTTTATCATCTCTGGCTGATACGTTGTATGTACGATATTACGTAGATATAAGATAAATTGAAGTAAAAACATTTGTTGCATTTCACTTTCCTACCAAATATTTTCTTTACAGATCTAATAAAACAGGTATTTGTGATTCCTTAAGACGATCTCCACAATGACGATTTTATTTACGACCATCGACACGGTGGTCATTCGAATAAGCAGTTCGTTTCATCACTTCACAAAATGTAAAACGGTCAGAAAACGACCAAAAAGGGTTTTATTTTACGGTACCCTAAAACCGGCCATATTATCCGTACACAGTCACGCCCTCTGGCTGCGAAATTACAAACTGCGTTTTGTACGTAACGTTAAAGTCACATAAATTGGAATGCCTATTAACTTTTTACGATTGTGAGTTATCTGTTACGGAATCACCCAATATCTGAGGGCAATGATTTGACGCGTTATAGTGGTGATAAAATGTTATAGCTATGGGCCTGTATGGAGAGAAAGTATTTAGGTACGTAGGCAGACAGTTAAAAGGTTATGGGAATTGTTCTTTCTCGTTTTGGACAGAGCGACTGTTGTTTTGGGAATTTAAGCAGCTACGATAACTTGTAGCTGAGTTAAAGTATTTTAAAGGACTTACATATAACATTTTGTATTGGTAGGGCTTTAGCAGAGTGCGCTTTGGGCAGTACCGCACCTTTGACAGTTATACAAGCAGTAGTATTAATAATAATAAAAATATGTTTATTCACATCAGTGGCCCGAGTACGAAAATCTGCTAAGTGTAGTGTTATCGTATCGTTTACGTATTCTTATAGTATTACTTTTTAAAGCACTAACGCCTGCTTTAGCGATCTCAAACATTGAAATTTATAGAGAGAAAAATTCCATCCTCGGACGGGATTCGAACCCGCGTCTTCTGACTCTCCATGTCAGACGCCATTGACCAACTAGGCCACCGAGGTTCGGGTCCGAGCATCGAATTTTAACTCTCCATTTGACTAACCGTCTTGCGGGGACGGAGCGACATCTATTGGACAGTTTTAACGTTTACGTATTCAGTACAAACTATGAGTTATCTGTGCCACTATTGTACTAGATAAATGACAGTTTGAACTGAATAAGATAACGATGCGATTACGTTACACTTAAACAGATTTTCGTGCTCGGGTTTCTGATCACAAAATACATTGATTATTAACGGGATATTTACCGCGGTAAGGTTGTGGAATGAGCTCCCGATATTTCGGCGCAGTTACATGCACCATGTTCACGGGAAGACTGAAGGGAGTGCATGTAACTGCGCCGAAATATCGGGAGCTCATTCCACAACCTTACCGCGGTAAATATCCCGTTAATAATCATATAACTTTAGAGAACAACCGTGATAGTTTAAAACAGTGTTTCACAAAATACATATCACTTAACTATACCTCTAATTAAATTACGTAATTTAGATAATTAACGCAAAAGTGTAGTAGGTACAATTGATAAAATATAATGACAACTGTGCTAGGTCGTACCTGTGTTACAGCTGTCAATGTCTTCCTCCAGTACAGTAACAGTCGAAACGGTTATTTTATTTACTATTAAACACCTATCTAAGTAGACTGTGTTCAAGCGCGGATCCACCGTTAAGAGCACGATGGGCATGTCCACAACCCTAAAAGACTTGTGACATCAGATGTCATACTTTCATATTCGACAGGCCGTTTGACAGGATATGAAGTTTTATAAAATATCCAAAACCTGGATATCAATGAAATTATTATCGTGTTCACGAAAAAGAAACGTAAGCTTCTTTTATTTTAGTTAATTTGACATCATTTGATATCCTTTGTAGCTGTTTCCAGGGAAATTACAGCGCAAGATCTTCTTAAATATCCTAGTAAAAATCGCAGTGCTTTGCCATGCTCGGTTTTGAAGGGTTGTAGGTACCTAGTTTAAAATTCTGAACGGCACTGGGCTGCTATGGGCAAGCGTGATGCTTAACATCAAGCGAGTGTTTTGTTACTATATCGATCATGAGAGAGTTCATGCTCCGACTCGTACTTTGCTGATTTTTAGAGTGGCTGGATCCGCCTGACTGTGTTCCGGTTTAAAGGGACAATGTTTCTAGTAAAATAAATATACACAATGCTTTGCTTTCAAATAAAATATGACATTACATACAAAGTTGAAGCCTTGCCTGCTGCTTTAGTATTCACTGTGTTGCAGAAGGCAGTGTCAGGATAAAGGGTACGATTACAATTATTTCTAAATCTATGTAAAAAGTAATAAAGCAATGTACAGCTGGGGGGCGTTCCGTACCTCAGAGCGCGGTTGTTTAGTTGTTTTGAAACTCGATCTGAGATACGGAACGGCCACGGTTGTTTTCTAACCTCAAACAGACTTTGACAAATTCGACATTGACAGATCACATGATCCTTACCTAATTTTCTTTGAGAAGAGAGAAGAAGAAGAAGAAGTTTGTTGTAGTCTGATTGGTCAAAGTTATATCAGATGCGGATTGCAACCGTTTACCGATCGATTTTGATGGTTAAAAAGTTGCGACGCTACGAGGTTCGGAACGCTCGAGTTAGAACAACCGAGTGCTTTACCCTGAGGTTCGGAACGGCGGCGTTAGTGCGAAAAGTTGCACTCCGTGTGCACTCCGAGTGCGCTCTCACCGAGGTTCTGAACGCGCCCCTAAGGGATAACTTATAACTAAACATTTATTATTATTATGTCTGTAAATATGTGTTTTATAGATTTGCCTAAGATTCTATTTTATTATATTGCCTTGTAATTATAAGGTAACATAATCTTATATCTCGGGGCGACAAGCGCAAAACTTGCCATTCAGGTTTAAAACTGTTGAAGTTTAAAATTCTGAATCGTACTGAACTGTTATGGGCAAGTGTGACGCTTAACATCAGGCGAGCTACTTGCTCATCTCGTCACAGAGTTTAAATTATAAAAGATATCGCATAATAAATTAATAATAATTCACGTACTGTTTAACTTACGTAACTAATATTTGATTGAAATTTGAAAACAATGAAGTAGTGAAAATATATATTTAATTTTTTTATTTTATAAATACAGATACACTTAAAACATTTATTTGATAAATTTCAGAAAAATACGTTAAAGTATAGAAAAATATCATACGCATAACTGAAACCATTATCCAAAAATAAAAATAAAATATTACAATTTTAAACAATGTAGAAAATACTTTATCAAAAGTTTTATATAGGTATAGTGATAATTTTATCAATATTATGTTTTATTATTTTTTTTTACTTGTTACAATATTAATATTATTAGTTTATTTCAATAATAATTATATAAGAACAATTTTGAAATTTATAGAGAGAAAAATTCCATCCTCGGACGCGGTTCGTACCCGCGTCTTCTGACTCTCCGTGTCAGACGCCATTGACCAACTAGGTCACCGAGGTTCTGGTCCGAGCATAGAATTTTAACTCTCTATTTGACTAACCGTCTTGCGGGGACGAAGCGACATCTATTGGACAGTTTAACAGTACCATCCAACCGAATGTAGCATTATTTAGAAATACTTAAACTTTCGTATTGACATCGCAGCCCTTGTAATTTTTATAGTATTACTTTTTAAAGCACTAACGCCTGGTAAAGGTAAAGGTAGCATTATTTAGAAATACTTAAAGAACTGGAATTTTTCTCTCTATCAATTTCAATGTTTGAGAACGCTAAAGCAGGCGTTAGTGCTTTAAAAAGTAATACTATAAGTACAAATTGTTTAAAAACTAAAATATACCACAACAATGCATTACTAAAAAAACCATGGCTTGTATTGTTCCTATTTACTTCGTCAATTTAAATTGTAATTTCTTCTGGGTTAAGTAACTACCATGAGAAATAAAAACAATGCATTGATGTAATCTTATAATGGTTATTTACTTCACCTTTAGTTGCATAGATAGGTAGTATACCACCACATACCATATATTGGTCTGTGTATACCACTATGCAGTGGTCCAATAACAAATGCGTTCTGGAAACATTCCAAACGTCGTAATGACGTGTAACTGCCCATGTTTATTAAACTGTCATAGCTTGATAGCGACTGTGGTTGTTAGTCGCAAATTACCTTTGAAATGGTCGCTAATGTGAATCAGATATTAAAAAGTTATGAAATTTGTTCGAAACTACCCTGTTAGGGGACGGAGTAGAATATTCGGCCAGCCGCCGTATGCGAATCGTAAGAGAAGAGGAAAAATTACCTACTAGGTGGAAGCCTCTTGTGCACGAGGCCGTCTTGGTGGGTACCACCGCAGTGACAGATATTATGCCACACAGCAATAGTGCGCAAGCATTACTGAGTTGGAGTGTAAAAGGCACTGTGAAAGGGCCACAAACATCAATGCCGGGGTGACGAATACAAAGCAGTGCCACAGAAAACAACAGTTCTATGCTCAAGGTGGCACTACAACTGCTATGGGCAAGCGCAGTGCCTCTTGAAACTCGTTAGCATAAAAATAACAACATTAAACTTAGGATGAGCAAATGTGTGTTGCGTAAATTAATGTGTGTGTGCGTGTCTTTCGCGACACAGGGAATCCTAGTGTATCCTAGTGTGTAATAGTTTGCAATAATTCACCTGATGTTTGAAAACCATTAAAGTACTAATTGCATTAACTGGCCAAAATTATTTTCATCTGTCCGTTGTCTTCCTGCCGTGCGATTCTCTAAGAGCAAACATCGTTGCATCTTTGACAACATCCGTGAAACAAATTATAGAGATGACAAGAAACGTTGAAAAAGCAACCTTATGTACAAGGGCGATACCTCATAAAGAATTTGACATCGGTGAGCTCGTCGACGAGCTCGTCTACGAATCATTACAGAATCACCCGGCTGGTCGCATTTGTTAACTAATCATGACGAAACATGGTATGTATGGTCTACTATTTAATTGAGTTTTTTTTCTTCGGGAAGTTTGATTTTTGGACTTTTCCTAAAAGGGGGATGTTTACTGCGGCGCTATATAGTCGGTATACCGACCGATTTTGATACAATTTTGGTACACACACATTAGGAGTAGTACCTAACTTTAAAGAGCAATTTCGAATATAAGCATACAATTTTGTGGTGAAGTATAGCGAAAAAGTGCCGCTAATTAGAATAGGTGCTCGCGAGGTCTACTGTTAGCAGAACTACTTACTAGTATTATACAGCAAAACCTATTAATTAACTTATACAGCTAAACAGCTCCACTGTTCGCCACTATGCAGTGGTCCAATAACAAACGCGTTCTGGAAACATTCCAAACGCCGTAATGACACGTAACTGTCCATGCTTATTAAACAGTTATAGCCCGATAGCGGCTGCGCCTGATAGTCGCATATTATTGGCTTTTCAAATGTACACTAAAGAGAACTAGGTGTTTAAAAAGAAATAAAAACTTACTTAGAAACACATTACTTTTTAGTGCGATACTGAAGTGTGCTCTTTTGGAATAAAATACATTAACAGGTGATTATATCGAGGGGTTGATCGTGGTGATTTTGACCGAAGAGCGAGAAAGGTTTTAACGTTTACGTAACGAACGAAAGAAGAGTTTTAACAAACATAACTGTCTTTATTAAAGCACTAAAAGCTGCTTAACTAAATCAAGCTTTACAATTATAGAGAGTTAAATTAGGTAGGACGCGGATAGTCAGAAGGCACGGGCATTTTATTAATTCTGCTCGAGTTTTATTTTTATTTTCTACCAACATTATTTTTCATGAAATCCACCGATGAAGGTAATCGGGTAAATGTCCATTAATCCTTTCTATACCTTGATAATTAAAACAAAATATTTATGAATGAAATTGACGTATATTTACATCTCTGAGACGTAAAAGGTTAAATCGGACATAAAACAACTAATAACGTCTTCTGTTGTTACGTTAACATTAGTTGCTTCAAAAATTAGTTCACTCAAACAAACTCAAATCTACACGAATCACAACAAACTTAGCAAAAAAAAACCGTACTTAATTCGACAAACTTTCGTGCTGACTAGTTCCGTAACCATTTTATAATAAGCCTATAAACCCTGGGGTAAGAGCTGGGTAACGTGGGGTAACCTGGGCACGAGTGGGGTCACAGCCCAACTTTTTCACGTTAATTGCAAGGTTGCGTGATTACCAGGCATTAATCGGTTTTAACGCAGAGTGCGCATTTTACTCCGATTTATATTTACCCCCTCTCCTTTGAACTGCATTGCGGGGTGATAAATGTATCACTGTATAAGTGGATTTTGGTTTGCGGCATTTCAAGTGCTATGCCAGGTTAAAATTGTGTGTGTTTTTATACAAATTTAACTCGACGTTCAACATTTTTGTGTTGTTATCTCATAGAAAATGTTAATTGTGATTTTAAATGGGCTATATTTTATAGGAACAAACAGAATATTTTTTCAGATATTTTTTTTGGTTGGAATCATTCAGAAGCGCCACCGCTTTATGGTGGATATTCCATTTACCCGGACGAAGCGATTTACTTCTTCGTTTATCATACGAACCGCTAGGAAATGGAACACCCTCCCTGAGTCGGTGTTTCCGGTTAAGTACGATATGGGGGTCTTCAAAACACGAGTGCATAGGTTTCTTCTGGGTAAGCGCGCTCCATCATCGATCGCATCATCACTTAGCATCAGGTGAGATAGTGGTCAAGTGCTACCCAGTTCGGTATAAAAAAAATATATATATATTTCCAATGTAGTTTATGAGTATAGAGACAGTATTTGTCCGAACGTATGTCGTGCGCCAGATTTTACTAACACCCACACATAGGTATTACAGATCCAAAACTAGGCGGAGCCTGTACTATGGTAACCTTACGACTGATATCAGTCGTCAGTCAGTATGTATATATGTATATACATACTTATATACATATACACACCCAGACACATTTCAAACAGACATGTTCATTATACACAACTGTTTAAACCCATCCGCGGATCGAACCCGGGGCAAGCGAGTCAGAAAGCAGGGATTTGCCAACTGCGCCAACCAGCCTGTCTGATGTCTGAGTCAATTACTGAGTTAGGTTACGAACGGCACCATTGCAAGTGAAATTACAGTGCGAATGAGAATCAAAACCAAAGTCTCGGGGTGACGAGCGCTTCCGAACGACTCCAGGATGCGCCAGATGCGCCCCAGGATACCCCAAACGCCCTGCTTAGAACTTATCTCAAGTGCAACAACATACAGAACATAGTAAGTACCCAAAAAGCCAGCGTATATCCCAAGCTAATAGATGGCGTTGATGCACACAACAATATTCGAGCGCAAAAAGTTACGATTTCGTAAATCGCGATGACGACATTTATATGGGACAGTAACAAATAAAATTTTCTAAAATCTACTAACGGACAGCTGTTCCTGAACCAAAACCACCGAGCTAACAGGAAATCACTTCCCTGTGGGGTGAGGCACTTCACTTTACCGTTGATAACTATACCTATTATACCTACCTATATATATACTACGAGTACCATCTTATACCTCCATCTTATATTCTCACACCTCCTCAGTGTAATAAGCAAAAATATTCATGTCTCCCGCGACGCGTGAATGCTTTAAATGATTGTTATATAAAATAAATTGCATATAATATGTATGTATTTTTTGTGCATAATTATTGTATAAAATTGTATCTATTTTTAAAATTATAATATCTACATTAAAATTCTCGTGAGTTTATAACATAAAACTATTAAATGTGCCCGCGGTTACACCCGCGTGGTGAATGATGATGATGATGGGGATGAAAAGTATATTGTTAATCCAGCGCCTCATCTACCTCCATACCAAATTTCGTCAAAATTTGTTCAACGTGAAAAAGTAACAATCATAACAACACAGTCACAAGTATTCGCTTTTAAATTACTGTGTTATACTATACTATTAATATTAGTGTGGTTATTAATAACCAGCAAAAAAATCACGTTAGGAATCGAATACGTCGACCCGCGTCTCAAGCATATCAGATGCTCATTTGCAGGGCGAGTGCGCAGCGGCGTGTTTTTTTAGTGTTTTGCCGGTTAAAAGTAAGACTTTCACATTTTCTTTTAAATTTAAATTTGAGACCCTTATATAATTATATTATTATAATGCTATATACCATTAATGATGATTACATCGATGCTAATTAATGTATCGTAACACAACAGGTTTTTTTTACAATACAGTTAGTTATCTGTTATTTAAGTTCTTACTGATAACTGAAAATATTTTGAGACAAAAACGCCGACGTGGCTTAAATAATATTGGCTTATTCTCTCCTTAAAAACACCTTTAATCTTCCGATAAAAGGCCGCCTCCATCAAAGTCAATAAGGTTAAGTAGAATCGACTATTTAGAACAAAATCTATGATAACCGCGCCGAGATAAGCCACGAAAATAATGTTTTAAACGAGGATCAAGTAAAACGTCGGGCTTAAACTTAAAATTCCTTAAGTACCGAAGACGTTGTCTTAAGTTTTTACCGTTGAGCATAAAATCTTCGTTAAATTAAAAAGAACTCCAACTTTGTACTTATAAGACGGAACGGAGTATTAACAATTAATAGTAGTATTTTACGACAGTTTTAAGTGAAATAGGAAACATTTTTAGAGGGCACTGACGCCGGCACTGGCTTCGGTATGAGAAATGTAAACGGAGTTAATTTGTGGGATACAATTTGTAAGTTGAAGAGTTTTATAAGCTTCTCTGTTGGATAATGAAGTGAAATTTTATAAGAGGTTTTTCGTAACAAAGTACTAAATTATTTACAGAGTAAAACAAATCGGATTGCGATTTCGTATACAACATATAGGTGCTGGCGTAGGGAGATTGTAGTTTTCAGATGTAATTATAGAGTACAGAAATGAATTATACATATATAGCACATAAAATTATAACTGGTGCCAATAATGGTAACAAAGATAAACAAGAAGCTAATAAGATCGATGTTGATCGAGAAATGTATCAAGAAAGGGCTCTCTAAAATGGTGTCTTTTAATACCTATAACCACCCAGTTCGTCAAAGTGAACTTTGGCACATCTCACTGGGCACAGACAATGTTCAGCGTTTCAGAATCTGTTGGTATTCTCGATTCTGGTATGTTATTTGTTATGTTTTACTTTTAACCTGTTGACTCGCGATTCGCCATATTTGGCCAATGATACAATAGATTTCGCAGAAATCAACATACTTTTCCAGGAACTGCAACGTGTGTGGTTAATATCTTTTGTTTTTATACACTATGTATGCTTCTTTATAAATTATTGAATTGTTATACTCTTTGTTACACGGGCGTTCGTGAAGTTGGTCATGTTCCGACTGAAAACCAGCGCTAAGGTTTCCAACCCTAGCATATGCTGAAGCGGATCTCATTCCCGACATCACACAACATTGCAAAAAGTGTTTTGTTTTCAGGTTTAGAATAATAACTTTGTCATCTTTTCCATGTGATTTATGTTGTTCGTTATGTTGTGCGGTGATCTGGAATAAATCTATATGATTATATTCTATTCTAATAAAAGTTTCGCGCTTACATATCCACAAACATCCTTATACTCAGAGAGTTGAAATACAGTACAGGTAAAAAAATCTTAGCTTATACTACTTATATTAACAAACGTGTCCATGTCAAGCCTTTACAATATCACTTTGTACAGAATGGACATTCCATCACTTCACGTTAAAAATTCACCGCACGACGGTAAAACATCACGATGCAAACCGCTCACCAAAACGCAACGTTTTGATATGAATAAATAATTGACTTTTAGAATTTGGCCCAAATCTTTGCCGTAACGAGTCGAGAGAACAAATAAAGCCGCTGGAGGAAGTTATTATATCAGAATGTGGACGTAATCAGGCAAGGGCTGGATGGCTGTGTTGTGCATTAATAGTATTGCGCATAAGATCAAACGGCATAGCTTTTTTAATCGTCTTAAAATAGGAGGAGGTCTGTGTTGAACTGGATGTTTTTTTTATGTATGTTCACTGATTTCCCCTCATTTGTGGATCGAACTGAGGTGTTCCCATTAAATTTTATCAAGCGGATTTTGACTTACACTCCAATAACTGAAAATTGTTGTAGTGTGCCTATCTTTATGATATCCTTATTGACGGAGGGTCACTAAAATAGATGTTTTTTTACCTAAACATAGAATAGACTTCAACGCTAAAAAGTGTGTAATATAACTTGTCGAAGTCGGTACCATTCGCACATAATTGATATAATAGGTACTGAACTATCATGGTACCGCCTTCAAGTTGTTTTAGTGTTGAAGTCCGTTTTATATTTTTGTTAGATTTTTTTACATATCGCCATACCATGAAAACGGTCATTCACGTTAATAAAACAGACCACGTACAGATTAAGCCCTTAATAGCCTAAGCACTGCCGTTTTGGTTGCGTTAGTGCTGTTATAAAGTATATATATGTATATCATAGTAGTATGATTATGAACGTATCGTATGTGACGCCATTTTTAATAAGTACTTAGATAGACTATTCCATGTACAGATAATCGAAACAGATATTCCAATGAATATAAATTACACCAGCTATGATCTCGCAGACCTTACATGGATTTCGTGACTGAAACCGCTTCACTTTTTGTGGCCAGTTTATGCAGCAGTTTTTTTATAATTTCAAGTCATTGGACACCATTCAGTTGATCAGCCAGGCAACCTCGATGTAGAATAAGACCTTCTTTCTTGAGGAAAGATTAATTTTCTATTATACTTGCAATCTACCTTAACTGAGAGGGGCAAACCGCCCTATGTTCCCGTCTTTTGCGAACCCATACAAGGGTAATAAATAATAAAGCGGCTTGAAGAACCCCTGAGCGGCAACTTTTAATACAAATGTTACGCCGCGACGAAAGAGGGCGTCCGTGGCGGGAATATCATGACAGGGTTATGGCAAGTGTAAAACAGATAAACGGAAATAAACCGTTTAATAAACATAACACATAGCTTTGCTTTGGTGTCGTTACGAGTATCTCAGTTTATGTGTTGATGCTAACAGTACTACACGAAACGGACAAAAACGAATTATTGATGTCTTCATTAGATTAGTTGCGTGACAGGTAAGATTAAATTTATATCCAGTTTATTATATATCCACTCAATGCACGTGAAAAAGTTTTTTTTTTTATATTATTCCTTCCCCCAATAAAAAGCTTATTTTATTCACTGGGATCATTGTTAGTCACTGAAAACCGTGAATAAAAACACTATGAACCATTATTTTGGTGTTTTAATTTAGAACACACCGATATTCGACCTCCATCTCAACGCTATACAATCTTGCGCAAAAAATATTTGATACAAACTCCTTATGCTAATAACTCTATGAGATTCGATTGGTCGACATTTTCGACAAGAAGTTTAGCATTAGATTCAATATTGTTTTATGTTATTTGCTGTCATTAGTAAATTGACACTATTTCGAATACTGTAAGTTGTACGAACTCAAAATCTACAGGAAATAAATATCGCTTCACACGTTGAGCATCCTAATAATAATAAGAAAATTACGCTTAGTTTTAGTAATTGTTCCAATTTTTATGTGCAGTTTAATAACTTCCCATGTTCTTCATTAAATGTATATTCTATATTTCTCTTCTACTCATGGTATAAAGTATAGTATGCAATCCAAACGAGGGCCAAGAATCACTCAGGATTCTAACACTTGAATCACTCGCTACGCTGGTGATTCAGTCGTTAGAATCCTGAGCGATGCGAGTGATTCATCTATGGCTCTCGCTTTAAATCCGTCCTTTATTCACCAATTGCATAATGTACTATTAATTGTATAGTAAAATAACAGCTCATTACGTTCATTCAGGCCTCACTCTCAGAGAGAGGATACGTGGACGCACACGTGGGCTCAGTGTGGTTTGATTGATAAGTTAATCGCCAGCCTAGTGCTGAAGTTATGAGGCCGCGCAAATGCTTTTGACATAATCTAACGACTGTTGTCTCAACCGGGAATGACGGTCTAACGTGCCCTCCGAAGCACGGAAGCGCACTGTTGAAATGTCACCAACGGTCACCCATCCAAGTAATGACCGCTCGAAGGTTTACTGATCATTGAAAACGACTTGAGCAAGCTCTACTGCGACAGCATCATGAGCAAACCTTGCCATTCGCGTCATAGTATAAAAAAACATATGCACAAAAATATAAGTAATTTAGCAATTTAACAAAGAATACAGAATAGAGCAAAATTAAAGAAGTGACTATTTTCCCAATAACTAAAAAGACAAGATAAATATACAATTCCTACTATTAAAAACTATAAATATATAAAGCTTCGACACTATTAATTTGAACAATGCAAAAGCGTTTAATGCGCAAACAGTCGACGTAAAGCCGAATAAATTGATATCACTGCAAAATTAATAAGTCGCTATCATTTAATTACGTGATACAATGCGTGGTTAATTCAAGTTGAACTTTAAGTAGAGTTATTGAACAAAACTATACATAGGCACATAACTATACATATTTAAAGGATCGGCATAGGTGTAAGATATTTCATGCAATACGAAGCATGCTTATTACCATCACATCTTTACGCCTATTATGAATATATATATATATATATATATATCGTGTAAAAGTAGGGAAAACCGGTAATTTCTTATTCGTTCCTAAACTGTTCAACTGTTCAGGTTAAGTCAAACTTGCTGTGCTGACTTTTGGATATGTATTATGTACTTGCATATGATATGATATTATGTCGGATTAATTTGGCGCGTGTCATTCTACTAATCATATAGGCAAAATTTAAAATAAGTTTAAGTCATTCACTGTAACGATGGATTGAGTTCCATTTGTTTTCAGGTCCGTCACGTATTCATATTTTTTTTACTTTTTATTCCTCTAGGTATAGCAGGGTTCCTCGAACTTTCGGCTCCGTTCTGTGAACCCATTAACTAACTAATTAAATCCCCCCTAAGAAAATAATAAAATTGACAGAAGAAGATAGGGTTTTTATTTCAATAAAAGGTAACTGTTAAGGAACATAAACAGTGTAACATAGAAATTATGTACTGGCGACATTATTATTTTATTATATGGTAACACTGTACAACTTCACTTCCTTCTTGCTGTAAAGTCCGTGCTGTGTCCATGTACCACTTGCCTTCAAATAAACATTTAAAGAGTTCTATAGAGTATTTCATTTACTCTGACCTCTACACTAACAAACAAAGTACTAAGAGATATATTTTTAATATTAATGTTATGGGTGTGCCTATTTCTTGTCGCAAACCAAGTCAATTTTAGGAGCTATTGTGGATAATTTTAATTCCAACTCAGTATCAAGTCAATTTCTGAATTAGTTTTTATAATGACCATTAAATCCCACTCTCGCATAGGTATGTGGTAGCAAAGAGCGAGCGACGAATTCAGTCGCGCACGCGTCCAGTCATCAAGCCACCATTACGTAAATCTTGTCGCGTCGCGAACCCCTTGCCGTTGAATGGCGAACCCCTAGGGGTTCGCCTACCGCACTTTGAGAAACCCTGCTTTATAGGTATGTCGCCCTGCTGTCACCCTGCTTTATAGTAAGTCATACGTAAGTATATACATTTGTCATTGCTCAAGTTAATTATGTAGATACTTACAGTTGCACTTGTAGTTTTTTATTCAAGCATTCCGAGTTCAGTTACAGTCACATAAATAAGTCCGTCATTAAGTCACGTTTTAGTAAAGCGCATTACTAAAAAATTCTAAGACGATTAGCGAGGAAAACAAATAAAACAACGATTCATGATTTTGTACACGTTGTCTACACTGTACATCGTTAGGAACACTTAAGTCAAAAATCAAAGTCAACACTCATTTATTCAATTCAATAAAATATCAAAGACGCACTTATGAAAGTCAATTATTCATTATAATGTACTCTAAAGACTACCGCCGCGTAATAATCCAAAATATATAGAGCCTACCGAGAAGAAGCATTCTTTTCATATAGATTTTTACTATGTTTCTACTTAGGTACTACTTACATATTATTATACATTTTATGGGTGGCAGATGATAACTTGCCAGAAATGGAGCTTTTAAAGCATCTTTGTCTTATATATAATGTCGTACTTTATAATTATGCTTATTTATTAAAATGCTTTTTACAGTCAACTCGAATTTTCCCTCATAACTGTTAATAATCCTTCATTACTTTTTAAAACTCGAACAACCTAGGAAAATGAAACAAAATCAATGATAGCCATTTTTGGGTTTTATTTCCCGCCATTAATTTGGTTGTTTATGATTTAGTTATAATGTTGACTATACCACGATGTCTTTGAATTTCAGAACCGAATTCGGGTTAAATATGCAAACATGCCCAACCAATTACAAAGTTTAATCTCTGTTTACAAAAATCTACCCCCGGGCGATAACGCGAGCCATCACCGCTTTTTAAGGGGTTAATTGAGTTTGTGAATAAATAAATTAAAATAATGTCGATTGCAAAAGCTCAAGCCAGAAAATCGATGATTTGCTTCAACACCTACATAAAGAGTTGAGTGGTAATTGCCCTTGAAGAAGTGGTATGTAATAAGGGCGTTATTTATTGTTCTACAAAAATATTATTACAATATTTAGTATGTAAAACACACGTAACTACGTGTGTTTTGGCCCAGCGCACACCGCTAGAGGCGCGAAGGAGCGCATTTTGTAGAGTAGCACGCATGTAGTCAGTCCTTCAGCGACGCCAAGAGCCCTTATGTTCTTGAGATGTTACTTGCGCCGCGTGCGTATTTATTCATGGTATACAATAATTGACCGTATTAAAAAGTCGTTAAACGTTTTAGTTTTTATAAACTGTAGTCTGTGATTACTCTCCGAAGCAACTCCAGCGGTGTGCGCTGGGCCTTAGATTCCTGAACACAAGTTTTGTGACAGGTTTTCAACATGAGAGATGGCCACATTCTAGTGCCGACTATTAAGTACATACAATCCTTAAGTGTTTTTGTTTTATAATCTAATTAACTTGAAAAATTTTGTTTGTAGCAACTTAATATGGATGTAGCGTTTGTTAAATAATTAATCATAAATACTAATAATACAAAAAAAATATTGGTGTATGTATAAAAAACATACATTTGAAATCATTCCTAACTCCTAATTATTACTATAATTCAACCGGCAACCCTATTTCAACAGTTAATGAATCTTTGAATTAAACTGTGGAAAGTGAAAACATTAAAATACAATGTGCGTGTAAATACAAATGCTCAACGGTCAAGAAATAGTAGTGTACATAACTTTTTCAATTAAGACGGGCTAAAGGGCTAGAAACCGTGGTAGAAAAACAAGTCATAATGAAGAGCAAAGCAACGTACACTCAAAACTTAGGCACGTACATAAATGTATAGGTACTTACTACTTCTGTGCATAAAGACGTAACTAAGTGAAAACTGCATCCTCAGTAACAACGCGCTCGCTAAAAGCACTGCTAATTAAGTAGAAAAATGTTTTAATTAGGAATAATGAGAACTACGAAGAAATAATAAGTCGTAGAATGAGAACTGGAACAGTAAAAAAATCAGTTTCCTTGCTCTTGCTTATAATACACTCGGCCACAAAAAAACGGGTAAGTTAAAAAATGCAATATTTATAGATATTTGAGCGTTCCGAAAATGTAATTTATTAAAATGTAGGAAGAAGTGAAACCTTATAATTTCATTTCAAAACTACTATGATTGGCTGTCTAACTTTATTATCCTTAAGCTATTCTCGTTTCAAAGCAATTATATGTCACTATAATGACTTTTTAACTAAGGTGACTTATCTTCCTCTATTTATCTACCCTCTTGCACTGGTTTTGACACTTCAATTCCCTACTATATTATTTCCAATTCATTTCCGTGATTGGTGAAATAGTTTCTTACTAACTCTGTTTACTCGCCATTCGCCATATTCGGCCAATAATACAAGATTCTTAGAAGAGATAGATTTCGCAGAAATCAACCTACTTTTCCAGGAACTGCAACGTGAGTGGTTAATAAAATATAGTAATAAAGGCCTCCTTTCAAAGGAAACTTATCGTTATGTACATACAAATATGTAATTGACTAGTACGCAAGCGTTTGTTATGTGGAGGGCACTGTAGGAAGTGAAATTACAGAGCAAAATAAACAAATCAAACGGCATCCGTGTAGATATGAAACATTTTACCTATTAAACCGGAAACTATACGGAAACTCAAACATTTTCAAGAGTTAAATTTAACTTTTAGATGACTTTTAGATGGCAGAGTGCATCGGACTGCATATGCGGTCGACATACTGAAAAAAAAAATGAGAAAACCTGCACGCTGCGAATGCCTGAAGCAAGTCGTCACCAGTAGCTCTACCATGAGTTGGCAACATAAATGTCATCTATAGTCGATACTCTATCTCGCCTATCTATTAAGATGACGCATCGGGCCGAGAAACACGAAAACGGCGAAAACAAGTCCTTTTTAATGCGCGATGTGAGAGGATGAAAGATATTGATTCAAATTTAAAAAATGTCATAAATAAGGGAAAACTTTGAAAAATTTAATGAACCGGACAAAATTTTGAAAATTAACCGGGTTTATTAAAAAATAAATACAAATTTCTCACCAAAAAAATAAGTTTAATAATTCGAATGCTCAGAATTATCAGCGACAACACCCCATTATTTTTTACGAATAAAATAGCCAGATCACTTTTCTATTTCATAGACCGAGTTTTTTTTATTTTTATTATGGATATTATGAGTAATTAATTAAAAACTCAATCAAATCCATTCGCGCCTACTCTAGTTTAGCTTTTACCCTAACGTGTTTGCTCAGAAAATTTGATCAGGCACTATCTGGGCAGCCGCCGCTGCGACGGTGCGACGTTGCGACTCCGACGAGCGCACGATTGACTGTTCGCTCAGCGTCGGGCTGGCAACGCCGCAATGTATGGACGGCGCGATACGCGTGCTGGTTGTTTTTGGTTATTGTCTTGTAGTTGTAGGCAGGTACTCTGTGCGACGACAACCGAGTGATTTACTTCGAAATTATTTTCAAAATTATAAGTTAGAGTTTAATCACAGATTACTGGTTTAATGTACTATATTATATTGTAGCTTCAGAACATTATTGTAGTAGGTAGTAAGTTAGGTAATTATAATTATTTTAATTTGGTAGTGTGTAAATAGTATAGGTAGGTTAACAAGTTTAGTGTTCATAGAAAATGGGGAGGAAAGATAAGCGGAAAGAATTATTTAAAAAAAAACGAAAAAGAAAACCTAAAAGAAATGACGGAATGTTTGGGTAAGTTGGATTACATATAATATAATAAACTTGCCATAAATAGCTGCACTCTAATACCCTAAGAATAAAGTCTATATTTGGCAAACACACATTCGTCTACAGATGATGGATTATCACATGCTTAAATTTTTCGGCCAATTTTCTGCATTTACACATATTTTCAATTTTTTTAGGTCAAAAAAACGGAAACTGCAAAGTTACGATGGTCAACCCACAGCCTCAACAGAGCCAGTAGATAGAGAGTGAGTACTGAGTACCTACCTATCTATCATGTCAGCAATCAATTTAGAGTACCTAATAATAATACTCCGTCTATTTTTTATTTTCAAGAGTGTACTAAGATTTGTCTGTATAAAGACGTAACCATACTGTAGGAAACAAATATCAGAACAAAAAGCTATGGAGTCGTCTCTTGATATTTTAGAAACCTATCTAAAATAATAATATTTATTAGGTGATGTTCTATCACCTAATAAATATCATTCGAATCCGACGGTATTTGTGTTAGCTTTAACTTTTTAATAATTATATAATTACATAATTTTATTTTGTAGCCATCCAGAAATATCACCAACTTACGCAGAGTTAAACAATGTGTTGCCGACATCTGAGGATTCAGAGGAAACGGTAAACTTAAATACTTTTTTAAATTATCACGGTTATAGTATTGTCTTTTTACCGACTTCAAAAAAGAGGAAGTTGTCGATTGGGTTATTATTTTTTCCTCTTTTAAATAAACGAAATTAAAATTACTCTCACTGCTTTATCACAAAGATTTTCCAGGTATTGTGTGAATATTTAGTACCCATCCCTCCGCCACTGTACTCCAGTCATCTATTATATCTAGTTTTCTAATTTACTTAATAGTAATGTAAGTAATTTCGTTTCAGTTAAACGAACCAAATCCTGAAAATGAAGAGCTTTCATACATATTCGAAAGTACCCCTGAAACTACAGTAAGCATTTTGTAATAGCTAAGTAATATTTACATAATAGGAAATCAAACTTAATAAATACTAAAATATGTGCTTAAATTTCAGATTCAAACAGAAACACCCGACTTGGGGCATCGAGTAATAGATGTTAATCATTTTACATCACAACTAATACAGCTCTCTCAACATGAATCTCTGTTTGACTGCGGATTAGCCTCAATGAAATTAGTTTCTGAACATCGAATAGGATTAGAATCGGAATTCACATTTGTCTGCTCTATGTGTAATTATAAAAACAAAATTAAATCATCTTTGGCTGATGTAAACAAAGATGCTGTTGCAGGAATAATGGTAGCAGGTTGTGGTCACGCGCAACTGAAGCAGTTTTCCGCAGCAGTAGGATTACCCATTATGACAGAACACACTAACAATAAAATGCAGGACGATGTTTGTGACGATTGGGAAGAAACTGCCTGGGAGGAAATGAAAATAGCCGGAGAAAAAGAGAAAGAAGCAGCTATTATTGAAGGCAGAATTACAAAAGATGGCATTCCCATGATTGATGTCATTGTAGATGGGTGTTGGAGCAAGCGTTCATACAGAACCAACTATGCTGCACTATCGGGTGCTGCAGCCATAATTGGCAGACGTTTTGGCCAAGTTTTGTACATGTGTGTCAAAAATAAGTATTGTTGTATTTGTGCCCGAGCTCAAAATAAAAAAGAAAGTCCCAAAGATCATGTCTGTTACAAAAACTTTGATGGGGCTTCTACTGCTATGGAATCACAAATAATAACTGAGGGGTTCAAACGATCCATTGAAATGCACGGTATAATATACGCGCGACTTATTGCTGATGGCGACAGTAGCACCTATGCCAAAATAATAAATGCCCGGCCATACCCAGGATTAACAGTGTAAAAATTTTCTGTCGGAATCATTTACTGAGAAATTATTGCAAAAAGTTACAACAATTTACTTCAGACACACACTTCAACGTAACAGACAGGAAATATTTGACACAAGAGAAAAAAATGCGCTCCAGGAAATATATTTGCGACGCTATAAAACTTCACAAGGAGAGCCAAAATACAGATGGTTTATATAAAGATATAAACGCATCTATTGGCCATGCGTTTAACTCTCATGAAAGTTGTAACGAGTTATTATGCAAAAATCATATGCAAGTAGTCGCTCCTAATCCGTATTTTGGGAGTTTGCTTTGGCAAAAAATAAAAACTTATGTCGCACGATTGGCTGAAAAAGCCCATAGTTTGATAGAAGATGTCGACAGTAATGTAGTGGAAAGATTTAATGGAGTCATCGCCAAACTTGTTGGTGGAAAAAAAGTAAATTATTCTCAAAGAAGAGCTTACCAAGCAAGATGCTCCGGTGCAGTAATATCTTTTAACACTGGCAACTTGCTGTCGACTGTCCACCGTAATGTTTATGGAAATAGCCCAAAAAAAAGTATTACAAATTACGCAGTAAATGAAAAAAAGAATAAAACAAAACAAAACTGCAAAAGGAAAAAAAATCGTACTTTGGTGCCACGTACATTAAACTTAGATTATGGGGAAATTGTGGATAAGCCAGACTTAGATGACGACACTTTAAAAAAGGCCAAAGATACCTTCATCCAGAATTTGATGAAAACCGAAGAACAGCGAAAAGACGTAGAAAAAAGAACCATACTACAAAGCGAATCTGGAGAATGGTTGGAATTAAGGCGAAGCATGCTAACTGCGTCAAACTTCGGTAAAATTGTAAAAAGAAAAGAGACAAATACATGCCGAAACGTAGTAAAAAATTTACTATACAAGCCTAATATTGACAACTAAACTAAATTAACTCACGGAAAAAAGCACGAAAAAATTGCAATCGAACAATTGTCGGTTATGGAAGACTTAAAAATCGAAAAATGCGGTTTATTTATAGATGAGCAATATCCATTTTTGAGGGGCAACGCCTGATGGGATTACCGATGACAACAAAATAGTCGAAATAAAATGTCCCATAGCACCATTCAAAATGGGTATAGACGAAGCGATTGAACAGAACAAGATGCATTTTTATAAAAAAAATAAAGACGTCGAAATAGTAGTCAATAAAAAATCAGACTGGTATTTTCAAGTCCAAGGCCAGTTACATATTTGCAGAAAACAGGAGGCCTTACTTGGTATATGGTATGGTGACAAAAAAATTAAAATAGAAATCATAGAAAGAGACGATAAATTTTGGTCAGATATAATGGAACCAAAACTGCTTAAATTTTACTATGATTGTCTTCTTCCTGAGTTGGTTGATCCTAGACACATAAGGAATAGGCCAATTCGTGACCCAGAATACGTGACTGCAAAAGGGAAAGAAAATGATACAGCTACCATTTCAATAGAAAAAAATACTTGTGACGTTGACGATTGTTCGGTCGGGGATACCATAGATTATGTGATGCCATTTTCAGAATATTGATATTGAGTATGTTTTTTTCTTCACAAAAAGCATTAGTTTTAACATTAAGATACCTACACTTTCCAACACTGTAGTATTGGGAAAAAATGATAAACACTTCACTAATTTGGCGGCTTCGCAGACAGCGTTCTAGCTTAATTGGACAAAGCATCTGGGCCGGAATCCCAGAGAGATGCTGGTTCAAATCCTGCAAGCGCGTCAATTTTTGAAATGTTTATCACTAAAAGAAAGTTTCTATAAGCCTGTGAAGATAATAATAGAAAGAAATATGTGAAGCACGATAAAAATCAGTTCATTGATTAAGATAAAGATGTAAACAGGGTTATTTGTAATCAATTATACATAAATAGAAAGGCCGGTTGGCGCAGTTGGTAGCACCCCTGCCTTTTGAGCCGCTGGTCCCGGGTTCGATTCCCGGACAGATCAAACTATTGTGTGCATGAATATGTCTGTTTGATCTGTGTCTGGGTGTGTATATGTATATAAGTATGTATATCAGTCATCAGGTTACCATAGTACAGGCTCTGCCTAGTTTGGGAACTGAAGACGTTTGTGTGGATGTTGTCCCATATTATTAGTATAATTAGCATTTTTAGGGGTTTATTCCGTACATCAAAACCAACAACTTTTGTTCTGCAACTTTTGTCAAAACTAAAAAAAAATCATCATCACATATCACATCACAGAATAAGCCCCTAAGAGGATGCTAATTGATTAGAAATAACCCTGTATTGTATGAAAAAAAAACATTAAATAAATCAAAAGAATTTTTGCCTTTTTTTTAAATGGTTGAATAAGGACAAGCGACTCCATGATTATCTATAATCTAGGCAAATTAGCATAGCAGCGCCAGTACGCTAGACCAGCGCTGCAGTGTGATTCTCTAATGATTCGTCACTGCTTTCGTCAACGAGCTCACCGATGTCAAATACTTTATGAGATATCGCCCTGAGTACATAAGGTTGTTTTTCCAACGTTTCTTGTCATCTCGTCATTTGTTTCACGGATGTTGTCAAAGATACATCGATGTTTGCTGTTTGAGAATAGCACGGCTGCTGCCCGCCGCCTCTCGAGTATTCCTGTCGAGTGCGACCGCGTAAAATTTGTCCGAGTGAAGGGGCGCGGTCTTCGATTTTTGAAACCATAGTTTATCAATGCGTCACCTTAAGCTTGTAATTGGCGTACTCGCTGTCAATTTTATAGTTCTACAATTGACCGCGAGGTGGCACTGTTCTTTTTTTTTGTGTAGCGGCAGTCGATATCGAGCATCGATTGGTGTCAATGTTGTAAACTCGTGGTAGACCTACCGTTTGCCGAGTTTTGACTGAATCCGTAAAATGGTGAAACGGAACTTTTGTCAACGCCAAAGCCATAACCATTCCAAATATGATGATGACAAAGATATGGCCGACTATTACCAATTATAACCGATTTATTTTGTAATTATTATTAATTAAATAAAATTTTGAAATTGGTTTCTCATTTCAGTTGCATCTCATCATTATCTATTTATGAAGATATAGTTTTAATAATTTGGTAAGTTTACCTATTCATTTGATAGAAAAAAACCTTTCGGACTAGTAAATTGGCGTTTTAAAGTATTTTTCTTCAAATGCCTCTCCATTACTGAAGGTTGGCAGTCAGCTTCTTAAATGTTTTCTTGTCAAGAGCCAATCTGAACAAAATGCTCCACGGTCTTAATCTCTGTCCACGGTTTACGCTTCCCGGGTACATTTCCCATGATGATGGTCTGCAGGAGAGAATACCGATCATGCCGTAGAACATGTCCAGCGTTAAAGTCAGTTTGGCTATTGTTAGAACACTACATGAGGATAAAATATATCACTCAGTAACATTACGTAATGGATTTTTTATCAGCTTCTATGATCTACCATCAGTTTCTGCCCCGACTTTGTTCACGTGGAATAAAGTTATCGGGTTCCCTCAGGCACTACTAGAATCTGGATATAATAATATTAGTAGGCTGTTCTGCTCCGTTCTTATTTTGTTCAGCTTGAAGAAAGAATAAATATTTCTATACTCACTCATGACATTTCGCCTTTATAATTTGAGTGTGGTTGCATTAAGAACAAGATTGAGAAAATCAAAAGTTTCATTGATTGGTGAGTTCCGACAGCAGGCCCATAGGCGGGTATTCCAGTAATTCGCTCAGTTCAGTTGTGAATCTCGACTTGAGAGGAAAGCCAACAGTAAACGCATTATAAAATTTTCTCAGATGACCTCCCATAGGACAAACAGTTTGCAAAATATATTGGTATCGTAATTGTCAAAGCGTCACGCTTCGCCGTACAAACTATGAGTTATCTGTGTCACAGTTGCTCTAGATGGGTCCCTAGATATAGACAGTTTATATTGCTTCACGTGAACGACACGTTATTCGTGTCAGGGATACTTTACAATTACCCAGTTATTCGTGTTAGGCCCATCTTACTCAATCCCAGGTTCACTACTGACTTACTTCTGGAAAACGGAACTTACTCCTATTAGGTACCTCCAGTTTCGGAAAAGATTGTCAAAGTTAAATCAGCTAACGGAAGGAATACTGACCGCTGATTGGTCACATATCGCGTCATAGAATATCACTGACCAATGAGTGTTTAGTATTTAGTTGGTCAACTAATCAAGGCTTTGACAAACGATCTAGAAACTGGGGGATAGTGTGCTACATCTCCGATCATTCAAAAACACCAAGTACTACATTTGACCGCTGTCTCATTTGATGAAAATCAATCATTAAGTGATCAGTAGTGATAAGTGATGCTAAGATCGAAGATTAATGATTGATGAAGATTGTAGACCATTCAGCCAAATAGCAGTCAAACGTAGAATTATTTAAACTAATTAGTTATAATAGAAATATATCCTATTAGCTGCGCCCCGTGGTTACTCCCGCGTGGTGATGGATGGTGAAGATAAAAAGTATCCTATGACATCCAGCGCCTCATCTATATCCATACCAAATTGCATCAAAATTGGTACAGCCGCTTGAGCTTAAAGAAATAACAAACGTACTAACACACTCGCAAACTTTCGTCTGTGATTTGTATGTAACAAATATTGTGTGACAGTGTATGTAACAAATATTAATGTGATCACAAACACACATCCCTTAGCCGAAATGCGAACCAATTTTGATAAAATTTATTCAGCGGTAAATGCGTACCTTTATACCTATTCGTAAGCAACTCCTAAGAAATACTAATGTTAATGTTTCCAGAATCCGCAGAAATGTCACATCATAAAAATAAACCAAGGTAAGCAGGAAAACGAGACAGAAAAAATATTATAGGTAAAATTAATTCAAATACTGGCTACACCAAGTATCATTTGTAATGAAAACCATACATAACGGTTTGAGTTGAATAAAGTAATTACTAACAGAGCCATATAACATTCAGTGTACGGCAGTCGGTTGGCCGATTTATTTCATTTCTATGCATGCAGTGAACATTTTTTCATTTTAACGAGTGCTGGATATCCGCAGGTTCCCAGGAATTTATCGATACATCCGCGTGCCATCCCTAGTATGAGTGCGGGAATGTATTAAATTAAATTCATCAGTGAAATGCTTGAATTTATGGATCTTTATTAAATGTGATGTATTTTGCTGCATTCAGTCCATATGTCAGAGAACATTCCAATACCTATATGATTGAACTTCCAACCAAAATTTTGCTGTAAAAAATGCCTATAATTTGAAATATTTTGATAGGTAGATTCACGTACTGCAACAGAAAAGTACCAAAATCATTGATAATTGTACCTGCAAAAATTTCACCAGGCATGTGAAACTTGCGGCCCGCATTGTCAGTGATTATTCGTTCATGGTACTGAATGATATCAATTTAATTATATAGTCAAATTCTTATTGTGTTGTTAGATAGATAGATAATACTTTATTATTCACAAAAACATAACAATATGAGACCTTAAATGTAATAATTACAAATATTGTGTCACAATGGACGGCCTTAGTGCTAAAAGCAATCTCTTCCAGGTTGTTGCTTGTACCCAAGCACTGGGTTATTTACAAAAGGTGTGTTAATGCCCATCGGAAAAGCACAAGCATCTGCAGCGTTATCAACATGTACCTTTATGTACAAACATGCGTCATAATATGAGACAGTACAAAAACGACGTACCCTCAAAATTAGCAAGTTGAAGGGGCAACGAGGAGGTCACATCAGTCGCAAAACCGACAACCGATGGGGATAAAAGGTTCTCCAAAAAAAAAAAGGTTTCATAGCGACCACGCACCGGAAGACTTAGTATAGGCCAGCCCCTCGCTAGGTGACCCGATAGCCTCAAATCTGCGGAGAACTGCTGGATGCAGGAGGAAAGTAGCCGGTCAAAATGGCGCTCTATGGGGAAGGCAAATGTTCAGCAGTGGATGTCTTCCGGCTGACAATAATGAAGATGATGATACCAAAAACGAATTTACTTCTTTACGACATCTGACTTTAATTGTTATAGACTGAAGGTTTTACTTCCGCTTAAAACTAATTTTAGTCGGATTAAAAATCCAATAAAATATATTAAGCTCACTCTAGCAACAGCTATAGGAATAGCAGTTTGATTTTAACATAGCATGCTGTAAGAGGCTTGATTTTGTGTTTAATTTTCAGGGTAAAACATTTAAAGTATCTAGAAATTCTTCACCGACAATATATTATACCTTACACACAACTTCCACAAGTCCAAGCAAGCTTATCATACGATATTGTGCAACTTATGCAAGTAATCGCTCTTTACATGTAATCGACGAAAAACATCCACAAAAATTGCTTTTATGTAAAATATTGTAACAGTTACTAAAACACTCGCAACTGCCAACCAGTTTTGTAAGAGAATTCCAAACAAAAGCCCGACTCGCATATTAATTAATAAACATGTAAATACACTAGTCTAATTAATTCGGCGTAGGTAGCACGCCACTTCTGTATTACTATTATGTAAAACAAGCTCGCAATCAGAAACTAGTAGTTAATTGTATTCGTTAATAATATAATAGATATCCAAACATAGTGTCGTAAAATGTAGCACAGAAATTAATTTAGCTGTACATTTTGTCACGGAACAACCAAATTTAAGAATAAATAATGAACGAAATTGATTAGGCACGCAAGTCTTTGCCTCGGTTTATTTGTATAACAAAAACAAGTTCGTTTGCTACAAAAGTTACAATAGCACCGATATCGTACCAAATATTATAGTATTTTCGTATTGTATCTTCGTAGAATAATCCGTTCAAGAATAACATACAAAAAGCAACTATAATCAATGAATTTTAATATGAAAAACGGGAATCACTCACGTAAATAAGGCAGATATTTCCAACTATAGTTTCAACCACATATTACACTCGCACTCATATTCAATGAAGTTTTCAATTACGCGTGGATAACCAAATACGAATGTTTTGGGAAATAACGAATAACACACAAATTTTATAGCGAAGTATGATCCTGTGCCAATGCCATTATCCTTTTAGATTATCTTCACTGCAGGTAACTACCTAAAAACCTAATTTACAAACCTTAGGTCAGTAAAATTGATGACTAGAAATGGTCTTTAGAAAATCTGAATCAATAATCCTGTGATGCAGAATACAGTACAGTCCTACATTCACTCGGGATATGGATTGAAAAGTATTGCTTTTCCACATTCTCTAAACTTTCTGGTTTCACCACAACGCCCAGTAACAAACATCGCCTGATTAATAAAAACTAAAAACAAACTAATAACTAATTAAACAATATTCTATCACAAACTGACAGACGTTACTTGTGCAATAGTAATACAATAAATAATATATAAATATGTAGATTCAACCTTTGTTTGTATAAGCAATGATGAAATAGGTAAGCCGTCAGTGCCACGCGAGAAGTTGACATTTATGCCTCGTATTCCCAGAATTATCATTTTGGTAACCGTGTTGCTGTGCCCTTAAATTTACCTTAAGTTGTACTAGCTCACTGTTTAATTACCTGGTGGTGGTGATACAAGACGGAATCTGTATGTAGAATCATACCACCTTATGAAAACTATGTACACAAAGCTTAAAAAACAAACAGAAGGATGTTGCCTTAGAATCTAAAAATAAACAAACAGGTCATCATTTTAAATTTACAAGTTCTAATAGGACTTGTTCAAACGCACGTTCTTCGTTTACTATTTACCAAGTTAACGTCTCAACAACTTCAAAAACTGCATCTGACGGCAAACCGCAAACAACTCATAAGTTCATAACTGGCAAAACAAAAATTTTCTAAGCGTTCCCAACTCAAACAGAAGTTAGTAACGTACCTTACGAAGCATTTCTTCGAGAGAGTCCATGTCGGCTGGGGCAGGCTTCCCGCCCGCGCTCCCGTTCACCCCGTTATTGTTGTTCGTCATAGGTGATCCGCACCGCACCGAGCTACGCGCTGGCACATGTGAACCACGCGTATGTAGACGGTCACTTTATTTGTTCACGCTCACTTCTGCACACATTCGATTTATAATTCGTCACATGTGAGCAAGATTTTATTCACTTCACTGTTTAAACACTATTTGACTAGATGGATATGTTGACTAGAATACGTTAGGAAGACTGACTTTACACTGAAATTAAGGATAACGGCTGTTAAGGTATGAAGTACTACTTTAAATATGCGTCAACTGTGAAGTAGTGTGATTTGGGTTATAATAGCGAAAATGACATGCAAAACTAAGTCTTAAATCCTTGAAAACAGTAGATCAGCCTCTATTTTGCTGATTATTTTAATTGAAGTGGTAAACTTGACGAATGTACAGACCATCAACTTGGATATACATTTGTAAATGGTCCATGGGATAAGGAAACAGACTGGAAAACTTTTCTAACAAATCTCATACTATGAACGAAAAAAATAAGTCATGATACAATGTTTTCGAGCTGCGACCCAGACTGGTCAGCAAGCTAAATTATTATTCATATCTTATAGTACCACCATCTCATTAAACTTCTAAGAGATGAAAAAACTGGACTATAGAGACTGGGACTATATACAAGTAGATCATGTTCTAGAAGCTTCAGGATATACAAGGTGTATATCAGAAATGATGAAGAACAATCACAATTCAAGCGACGGAAAATCTGGTCACAAGAAAGACGCTCAAAAGTGACGACAACCCATTAAAAAGTTAAGTAGGTACTTAAAATTATGATTATTAGTATATTGAGCACTAGTTGACCCGCCAGCGGCTTCGCTCGCTATTGGTGTAGTGGCGAGAGAGTTGTCTTTAAATTTCCGTAACTTTTTTATTTATGAACCGTTTGACATGAAACAAACACTAACGGCCCTAATTATAAACGTTGCTTAAATTTAAATAACGTCATTTAGTATGGTGCAAAACATTTTCCCTTTGCACCATACTAAATAACGTCATTTAAAGTTATGCAGCGTTTATAAGTAAGACTGCTTATGTTAAGTGAAGCTTGCCACAATATATTAGTTGAAACCAAATCTAAATCGGATAAGATGTATCTGAGATTAGCGTGCACAAACGTACAGGCAAACAGATAAACAGACAAAAATTGTTAAAAAAAATGTTTTACTTTTTAAAGTCCCTATCCTATTTTTACTCATATATCTTCCATGTAGAGACAGCGATCCGTTACATTTTTATTATATGTAACGTTTATGCTCGCGTACGCTGGGTAGCACTTGGTTACCCATGGGTAACACTGCAACTGTTATGAGAGGGTTACGTGAGTAACATAAATATGATATTTACTTATAAACAATCAAAGAATCATTTAGCAAACGATGGCTATATATTCTTCATGATAGCAAAATAACAATAAGAATGGCAAAAAGCCTGCAGACATCGTAGGTACTTCGCTAAAATATTTTATTAACTTGCTACTGTCTAAAGAATAGGACGACATTACGTCGAAAAATGTCTAGAAAATTACTCTATATTTTTCGTATAATGTCTTGGGAAATAATATTTCTAGTCTTTGTGTACTTGTTCACAGCTTTTCAGAATACTTTTAAGAAAATGAAAAAGGTTGGATTTTTTTTACAGTAAACATAAAAGCCATATCTTTTTTGTATGAGCAAGTCGTTTATCTAATGTAGAGCACTACATCTACGCATGACAGTATTGCAAGCTTGCATTGCATAGCACTCCTCAACTCCGCCTGTAAATAGTATCTAGGTACTTCACGCGGTGCGTTTATTTATTTTTTATCCGTAAGGGGACGTAGTAGTATATTCCATCAGTCGTCGGGATGCGAATCGTCAGATGCGAAGAAACCCGACCCACTAAATGGTAGGCCTCTTCTGCAAGGTCATCTTGATTGGTAACAGATATACTGCCGAAGGAACGTTGCGCAACTACGCAAACATTAATGTGTTACGGTTTTTCCTCGTCACCCCGAGACCGCCCAGTAATTTCACTTGCTACAGAGCCCTTCACACCCTAACACAGTAATGCTTGCACACTATTGCTTCACGGCAGAATATCTGGCACTGCGGTGGTACCAACCAAGACGGACTCTGATACAAGAGGCTTACCTAGTAGGTCGCATTTGCTCCCCTCCCGATCCGGAACCCTGCTACGTATCCCGACGCGCCGGAAGGAATATTCCACTAGGTACGTCCCTGTATTACGAAAAGAACTTGCAGGAATGTCAAATAGTCCATTATGGAAAGCAAAATCAGTTAAATATTTATTTTTTCTTAAATATCCATGTGAGATTACTGCATGCATGCATGCTGCCAGACTATACAAATATATCCTTTATCAAAAATTTTAGGTGTGCCTAGGGGGACAAATGCGCACTCAGGTGCGCAGAGTCCTTATTTTTGCTCGTCGTGCATATAGATATTGTAAAATCATTAATTTGTGTACAAAAGTACAATAATGCAAGAAAACTAAATGTAGGGAAAAAATCGGAAAGTTTCGGTCATGACTGGTCAAACGAAACTTAATAACATATAACTAAAAGAATAAAACTCGCCTCGTCTGTAAACAAGCGATATATGTACCTTCTTTTGACAAATAGAGTGTTAAAGTAATTGGAAGACACCGATGTCTTTTGTCAAAGCGACCATTTGCAATCGCGATGGATGTCCGTTCAATCAAATAAAGAGCCTACAAGCAATCAATTTGATGATAGGGTCAGAAGGTAAAATAGATACAGTCAATGTTAAGGAATTCAACAGTTGAATGATGCGAAGATCTGGAATTAGCACATCTACTGTGAAGATAATAGATATAACAGAGCGTAGCACGAATAGTTTGCTTAAACATATACAGGGTTATTGGTAATTAGACCGGATCCTTTTAAGGGGTGGTAGGGAATGCCATTTGCAACCATATGACTGTACATTGTGATATCCGGAAATGAATCATTTCTGTGATATTCTTTTTTTTTGGAAAATCCAGTTTTACTACTTTAAAATTCAATAAAAAAAAAGTAATCAACCGATTTCAATTCTGTTCGCAGTTTTAGAGAAACCTTGTTACAGCTCTTAATAATAAACAATAATATCGTACTAATGTAGATCCATCCAAAAACTAGAGGCTTTTTCATAATTTTTATTTGATAATTTTTGTAAGATGCTTTACAAAAACCTTTATTTTCTCTACAAAAACGATAGTAAATTAAGTCTGCATTTTATTTAAAAAACATCTACAAGTCTTTAGCTATCCAACGAGGTAAAAAAATTAGCACTTTATTGCACAATTGCAGAAATAATGCGATTACAAAAGGCCGAGAAAGGAATGAGAATAGTCCATGAGAAGTAGCTATGGAAGAAATACTTTCTTAAGGTAACTTAATTTCTTTTAAAGAAATAAAAGAGTAGATGTAATTAGTCTGTATTTATTATTTTTACAGTTCGTTCTCAAAATGTAAGCCAGAATTTTGAATGCAGAGACGCATACGTCTGCGTAAATTGCTTTTAATAATGCCCATCCACACATTAACGGAAAACCTTCTTTGTGATCCTTGTAATCTTTTCTTGTTTGGGTTACCGTCATCTTTCGGGGCCCAATAATGAATATTATGATAATTTGATATTCCATCCTGATCAAATTTGGATTCGTCGGTCCATAAGATTTTTAATAAAAAATTGGCATCTTCCATATCGGTGTTCAACATGAATCTGCAAAATTCGACTCTACGTGCAGGATCTCCGTCTTGGATAACTTGTACCGGAGTCAAATGATACGGGTAGAGTCTTGAGCGGTGCACTGTGTTCCATACTTTCCATTGCGACATGCCAAGACGTCGTGCAATGATGTTTGTTGAAGTCGTAAGATCTTGCTCAAACATGCGAATTATCTGTTCCTCTTCATCCGAATGATAAACACGAGATCGTCCAGCATCACTTTGTCGTCTTTGAACTTGACCAGTTTCTCGTAGTTGCCGGTACACTCCGTCAAATACACTCACATGGGGTAAACGGCGCTGTGGAAATCGAGACTGATACTCCGTTCGAGCATGTGTAGCGACGCCGTTGGCAAAACCATAGCAAAACAGTATGTCCGCATACTCTTCGTTTGTGAACTCTCGAAGCCGAGGTAGATGGTCGTGGGATTCCGCAGTCATGATCAGATCCTTTAGTACAAGCCAAGTCGTCGGGTAAGCAATCAATCAAAAAGTCCAGTTCACTAGCCGAATCACAGAAAAAGAAGTTACACAAGTCCAATAACGTTATCAAGGTCGAAATTTAATCGTAATAAAGGGTTGCCAAAGAGCGTCTGAACAGTACGATGCGCTTGAGCAAACTGGGTTCTCATTGCTCGTTCAACAAACATAAGCGAGAGGGAGACGGCGCATTCAACATGGATACCGTTGTCTAAAACCCTTTCTCGGAATGTCTCTACCTGAGTCTTTGTTATCGCATTATTTCTGCAATTGTGCAATAAAGTGCTAATTTTTTTACCTCGTTGGATAGCTAAAGACTTGTAGATGTTTTTTAAATAAAATGCAGACTTAATTTACTATCGTTTTTGTAGAGAAAATAAAGGTTTTTGTAAAGCATCTTACAAAAATTATCAAATAAAAATTATGAAAAAGCCTCTAGTTTTTGGATGGATCTACATTAGTACGATATTATTGTTTATTATTAAGAGCTGTAACAAGGTTTCTCTAAAACTGCAAACAGAATTGAAATCGGTTGATTACTTTTTTTTTTATTGAATTTTAAAGTAGTAAAACTGGATTTTCCAAAAAAAAATAAAAAAAAAGAATATCACAGAAATGATTCATTTCCGGATATCACAATGTACAGTCATATTGTTGCAAATGGCATTCCCTACCACCCCTTAAAAGGATCCGGTCTAATTACCAATAACCCTGTATATTCGTGTCATAAGCGCTAACACGTCACGCTTCGGCGTACAAACTATGAGTTGTCTATGTCACAGTTTCTCTAGTTAAATGACAGTTTGTGATGTTTCACGATACAATTACGTCACACTTATGCAGTTATTCACTATTCAAAACACTCTGAAAAGCAGTCAAGTGTGAGTTGTACTCGTGCACTTGCTACAGCGCCCTACACACCCTAAAACTGTAATGCTTGCGCACTATTGCTTCACGGTATATCTGGCACTGCGGTGGTACCTACCGAGAATGCCTTTTGCACAAGAGATCTAATACCACCTAAAATGTCGGGTTTTCGCGCCTCTTAGGATTCTCATTCCAACGGCTGAGAAATTATTTTTTCAATCCATCGCGTTTAAAATACGGATTCGGCCTTTATATTGTCAAAAAAACCTTTACGATACGAAAAAGTACGAATACAAATATGAGTAGATATTACCTACTTGCGCCTTACATTGATCTACTGTAGGTACTTGTATCGACATATAATATAGCACCGAGTGTGTACGAGCTTAAAATATAAGTAAACACATTTTTGCCTACCGTCTAAGGGCGTACGCATCAGAAATTCTCAGATGTGTACATAGGATAATTGTGTTTGCTGAGCCAAGCCGAGTGAGCACCTACGGCTACGTTAAGGTAGGAAGCTAAAGGTTTAGGTATGTTCTTATGACAATAGAAATGTTCCTATTTTCCTGGCTAGAAGCTGTAACGGATAAGAAATTCTTTTAGATTTATTTGGACATAGTTGGTTCCATTATCAAATTATTTTATTTCGTCGTATTAGACATAAATAATTTAGACATAAATAGTATAGAGTAGGTTGACGAGCTTTGCAAGGTTTAATTGCGAATACAAAATAGCAACACATTTTCCGTGAGAAGTGAGAATCTTGTCATCGCGATTCAGGATTTTGCAACGCGATTGTTACGCCATCTAGTTTGAATGCAACGAACAAACTGTTACTTGATTGAAACCTTCGTAAGTATTACACATTTTAAATTTATTTTGACGGTTTAACTTACGCGGTACGTATAGTCGAATATATCGACCGGTTTCGTGACCGTCCGGGCTAGTATATGCTATGGAGTACTTGCGCATCCGGCTGCATTCGCGCTAGTACTGCAGTACTGAGATATTCGACTATACATACCGCGTAAGTTAAACTGTCAAAATGACATTAGAACAAACTGTTGTTTTTCATTGCCTGAAAACACGGGTAAAACGATGTTTACTCCAAAATTAAACCGAGCTAGATCGATTTATCGCCCCCGAAACCCCCTGCATACCTGCATTTATAAAATCACTGAAGTCATTTCCGAGATCCAGATTAATATATTTATACAAGAATTACTTGTTTAAGGTATTAGATAGATATTTTATATACTTAGTTTCAGAGACAATGGAATGTTATGGTAGTTATTAATACAGCTGGTTTGATGATAACGGCTGACTGGAGGACCAGAATAGATAATAGCTGAAGGAGACCATCAAACGTCATATTATTAAAAAAAACATAACCCCGTCGTCTTTGGACTTTTTTATACTATGTGGCTTAAAATAAGATCGTTCAAAATTATTTTATAAATATTTATCATCATCATCATCATCTCAGCCGTAGGACGAACATTGCCTCCCCCATAATTTTCCAAAAGGACCGGTTGAGACCAAAAATGCCGGTAGGAACGCAAAGGACCGGTTGGAAAAAAAGGACCGATTGGAAGCAAAAGGACCGGTTGGAACCATAAGGACCGGTTGGATTTTATCTGATATTTGTTAGGGTGACTAGAAGAATTCAAAATAATGACTATGGAATAATTAAGAATACTTATTTTTTTACCAAAAATTTTAACCGACTTCAACACTTAAAAGTGTGAAATAACTTGTTGAAGTCGGCAACATGATAGTTCAAAAGTACATATTACCACAATATTGTCAAAGTCAAAGTCAAAGTGTTTTAGTAGGTTCCATGTATGGTTAAAAAAATGTTCACTCTTTTTAGTGACTACTTACGGGATCGATTGTCGTTCATCATTAATAAGAATATCATCAAGATAGGCGAAACACTTTTTAGTCATTGGAGTGACTCGAAAATCGCTTGACTAAATTTGATGAAATCTACATGGAACCACCTCGGAAGTATAAATCCTTAAAAACAGTTTTTTTGAATCGGTCCACAAATGGGAGGGTAATCGGTGAACATATTAAAATAAAATATATATAATCGAACATAGAGTGAGTATTGTGGAGTCAACGGTCTTTTTAGGAATTACTATAGATGCTAAAATTCAAAGAGGTCCCCACATAAAAAATTGTCTAGTAGGCTCAGTTCAGCGGCTGTTAAAATTAGTCTATTAACTGATGTAGACACAGCTAGAATAGTTTGTTTTAGTTATTTCCATAGCGTTGGGACTTATGGCATACTGCTCTGGGGATGTTCTGCAGATCTTAATTCTATTTTCATACTGCATAAAAGGGCAATACGAGCTATCTACAGTTTAGCTCCCAGAGTGTCCCTTACGGCCGTTTTCAATAAACTTAAACATCGTCGTATAATAATGCCACATTATCCTTGAGTAGCATAGGCTATATATTTTTATTCATCGTCATCATCATCCACCACCACGCGGGCGTAACCGCAGAACACAGCTAGTTTTATATATTTTAACAATATATTTACAATTTTATTGAATTATTCGAGATTTGTTAGAAAGACTAGATGCATTTAAAATAATGGCTAACCGACAATCCAATAACATGAAGCAATGAATCAACCCCACCATTCTCACCATCCGCCACGATTGTCGACGTTATGAACAGTAGCTACACTCGTATCTACGTAGATATATCTAAACTCTAATCTAAACTTTAATCAGATCTATTAAGATCTGATTTTAGTCTAGCAAGCCTTGGTTCCGTCACGAAACCATCTCGATGCCAAGTGCTATTGACCTCAGCAGCTGTGCCTACTTGGTATACGTATACGATAGTATAGGCAACGTTAGGCAGTAGAACAGCCGTGCGATTCTGTAATGATTCGTCGAAGAGCTCACCGATGTCAAACACTTTATGAGATATCGCCCTTGTACATAAGGTTGTTTTTCCAACGTTTCTTGTTATCACTTCATTTGTTTCACGGATGTTGTCAAAGATGCGACGATGTTTGCTCTTAGAGAATCGCACGGCAAGGTAACTGTTATGACGTTTGTTGAGTGGTTGTTCAAATCACATTCAAGAGTGAGCCTAGCACGAATAACTGTGTGAATATAACTCAACGTGTCGTTCACGTAAAATAGTACAAATATCAATTATGTAGGGCAACTGTGACACAGATAACTCGTAGTTTGTGCGCCGAAGCGGGACGCGTTGACACTTATGATACAAATACTTTTTCGGAAATTGTTTGTGCTACGGCCTCTGATAGCTCCCACACGGGCTGGTCACCGCCTATTTGGTCCCGTTTTACGCTTTGGGTACGGAACCCTAAAAACGACACAAACAACTTGAAAGACATTGGGTTAGCGCTATTGCTAGTCGTACAAAGGAAATGAAAAATACTACGCAATTTCTCACCTTCCACCAATTCTTTAATTCCAAGCTCTCAGAGCAACAGACAGTACGCCCACATTCCTGTCCGAATTCCGGGTGAATGTCAAAAGAGTTAACGAGGAGACGTGCCAGTTTAACCATTATTGTTACTTTGTATCATTTCACCTTGCTCTGACGACACAGAGTGGGTAGACAGTAGACACCTACAGGTGTGCGCTATTCGGAGCTACATCTGTGTTAGTGACACTAAGGCCCGTATTCACTAACGTTTTAGGTGAACAATTTAAAATAAAAAATAGTTTAATATTTAACTTTGTGCTGTCTAGAGATTATCGTTTATCTATGCATACGTGCTTGTAAACTGTGGAACACGTATTCATAATGTACTTAACAGTTGTATGGTAATGGTAACCTATACCCATAGCCTGTGCGAGGCGATGAACTTAAGCGCACCATGCTCTAACAATAGGTTTGAACAAAAGAAATGGTGTAAAGCACAGAATGGCTCGAAAGGTGTAACAGTACACGTCTAATTTAAATACATATAACCTTGTGATTATAGTCGGAGGCATAATAGTCAGAGGCTTTTATTAACGATAGAAATACAAGGAACACTTAGTTAAGTCAATAAAGTTATTGCCAGCTAAATAATCGCACTGTCAAAATTAATTATTATTGAAAACCTTTCCATATAAACAAAACATTAAACTTAACTAAATATGTATGTACAGAACACTTAATAACTTATTCGGGACTTCCCCACTGCTCAACTAGTTTGCTCAACTGCACAAGGTTGAGCAGTGGGTAATACCCAAGGCTCAACTGATAATTGCACAACTATGAATAGTTGAGCAGTGAGTAATACCCGCTGATCAACTCCTTCTTTACTGCTCCACTATATTGTTCAACTAGTTGAGCAGTCGAACATAGTTCGTATTATTATTTTATACTGAGCTGTACAACTTCTTTACTGCTCAACAATTTTTTGCTCAACTTTGTTGATCAGCCGTGCGATTCTCTAAAGATTCGTCGATGTACTCGTCGACGAGCTCACCGATGTCAAATTCTTTACGAGATATCATCCTTGTACACAAGGTTGTTTTTCCAACGTACCTTGTCATCTCGTCATTTGTTTCACGGACGTTATCAAAGATGCAACGATGTTTGCTCTTAGAGAATTGCACGGCTGGTCATCCTGTTATAAAATCTAACATAGATAAATACAGATACTGCTCAACTGCTCTGAGGCACTGGCCACTCACTTATCTATTGATAAGACTTATTTAATACTCTTCTTAAATGGAATCAGTAATTTAAATTTGGCACGCGCTAGAAATATAACGATTACGCGTTTAAGAAAAATAACTGTGCTGTTGTAAAGGGGCGATGTCAAGCAGTATTCATAATATAATAACAAGAATTGTATAACGGTGATATACTTCTCGTTTGATTGATTTGAACAATTTTCTACGACAGATTCCCATTCGACTCCACAAATTTCTTTGTAATTTGCGTAGTAAAATATAATTATCTTTAATTTAGCTGTCTGGTACTGTGTCCGCCAACGATTTAATTTTCCATTTAGTCTTGTCGAATACACTAAACTTCAACGGCCTTACTTATAAACGCTGCTTCAATTTAAATAACGTCACTTAGTACGGCGCAGAACATTTTCCCTTTGCGCAGTACTAAATAACGTCATTTAAAGTTAAGCAGCGTTTATATAGCCGTTAATGTTTTATTAATTTGTCATGCTTTAATTTGCATAAGATTTACGTTTAGTTTTTATTTTTGTAGTATATATGCCTCTTATTTGAAATACATTAATTGCATTAAGCGTTGTTCAATGCTTTTTTTGTAAATATTATAATATATTTTTTAAATATGCAAAACTTTCATCATTGGAATTGTCCACGAAGTGTTATTTGCAACTATTTTGATTGAAATGTCACTTTGATCAAATATCGGTGTTGCTAGTAAATTGGATGAAGTCATCCAATTTATTGGATCAAACGTACATTGGACAAAGATATTTGACGAGTGGAATACCAGCCTAAGCTAAACGTACCCCAACCTTTACAACATAACTATGCCAAGGAGGTCACGGGTAATGCCTACGATTATTTAAAATCCATTATAATTCATGGAGATCTATACAAATTGATTATCTCGCAGTCATTCATAACTCCGGGCCCATTCATCAACGCCTACCGTATAATGTACAGTTACCATTAAAATACCTACTTATTTATTAGGTATTGTAATTGTAGGCAACCCAATAATTTTAAGCACTCATTACACGGTAATATTCAGATAATATTCCCGTGCTCATTGTTTGTTTAGAATAAATAGTGTTATTTTGAATTCCCACGGGCGGTTGCGACCTTGCATCTAATTGGCCGATACCTTCGGATAGACTAGCCAGCGGACTCCGTGGCGTTAGTGTTGTGTGAAGTTTGGCAGAACTAAATTAAAGACGCCGTACCACACGAGACCATGCGAGCGGTGTCGCCGTCGGGTTAGCTTTTTTTTAGCAGTTTTCATTTTATGAAGAATAACGCCTTTACTAATCGCTGCGTAAACATATATTAGGCGTTACATCCTTTGTCTTGCTTTCACGCGTTTCATTAACTGTAAGCGAAAAATTGACAGATGGATTTAACTATTCCGGGTGTAGTCAAGTTTATTAGTAAGGCCGTTTATGTTTCAAGATTGATTAGGAGCGCAGACGCTCGCCCTATGATCAAAACTAAGTAGGATCTGAAGATTTTTATGCTTTTTCGCTTCTTGTTAAAGTAAATAGTTATATTGGATTTTTTAATCAGTTTTTTAAGTATTTTACGAATTTCCCTTAAACCATGGCTTATGTTCGAGACTATCTTTAGTCTACGTTTTCAATAACCGGATAGAATTTATCTATTTATCTTGACTGATCAACTTAAGGGATTATAAAGGGGAGGTAAAAGAAGGAGGTTTATGTTTTTAAGGAGTTTATTTGCCCCAATTTAGGTCTGCCATTATATTTTCTATTCTTCAAACAGTTTGATGTAGGTACTATACAAAGTATATGTAAGATGTGAATTTATATATTTTGATTGTGTCAATGTGGTACTTACACGTAATATTAGGCGCGATACCCATACAATTCTTGTAATTTCATTATTGTTTCAATTTTACATGATGCATGATAGAGAAAAGTGAATATGCGTTTATGACTACACATCTACTGCTCACATCTATGGGCCGGGGCACCTTACCAGATTGATCCCCTAGACTCCATTCAATCTCGTGCCATTCGTATCAACGATCTCATACTTACAGACGGCCTGGAATCGCATCTTCGGAGAGACTTTGCATCTCTCTGCGTATTCTACCGTCTGTACAACGACGAGTGTTCGGAGGGTCTGTTTGATCTGATGCCAACGTTTCTCTTTCACCACCGCACCGCTCGCCATCGGCGGGATGTTCACCCACATTACCTTAAGCTACCTAGCTCAACGATGCAACGGTTTTCAAGAACAGTTATTTCGCGTACAACAAAAATCTGGATGAAGCTTCCCGCCGAGGTTCTCTCTGCGCTACGATATGGGGTTGTTTAAAAAGGCCGTAATTAAATTTCTTAGAGGTCGGCAGCGCGTTGGTAACGCCCTTAGTGGTGCAAACGTCTATAGGCGACGGTGTTCACTTTCAATCAGGTGGGCCGCCCGCTTGTCTGCCTACATTTATCAAATAAAAAAAAACGAAACGAAATATATAAATATAAGTCGCCGATTTCAATTAAAGCTGTAAATCAATATCGTTTGGGCAATCGATGGATACATTTCCAAAATATGTGTAAAAATAACATTCATTTAAACGTATTTAAAAAAAATATTTTTTCTCTTGGCTATACCCGACATGTCACTATGCATCACTTGGGCATCTACCCGATTGTTATTCAGTGATCATACAGTGCGTCTGGTCCTACGGTCATTTGACTCACTTATTTTAATCTACATATCTACATAATTATATATGCCTGCATGTGGAAACGTGTGGCTCTTTCAAATTATGTTATCACGTCGAGACTTCCTTCTTAGAAATACTATAAACTCTAACCCTTCTTAGCGATACTTTTTTAAGGTGGCTTCTCATTTTTTAATTGCGCCAGTGTCGAGTAAATGAAAGTATTTTACATAATATGTGTATAACATAGTAAGAAATAATTACAATATTTGTTTACATAGCTGATGTTCAAGAGTGACATGCAATCATGTTTCGTGACGGAGCATAAGGATCACAATCAAAAGCCTGTGATGCGTAGGCGGTAGAACTTGTTAGAGTTGTGAAAAGTGAGTAGGTGGACCAACTAATATAACAAATTTCGAACCGATCTAGTTCCAAAGTTTATACAAATTTGAAAGAGAACCATCTCTATTACAAAATGTTAGTGCCTACTAACGTAGTTATTTAGACTAAAAAGAGGGCGGGTTCGGTTTTTGTCAGATATTATACTTAGATATAACTAGACACCTTCTACTAAAAACTTCGAGGATGATGAAAATTTTCTTGATAAGAATTAAATAGCATTCAAAATGTAATAAGTTCAGTAAAAATATTGTAATAATTCATCACCATATACTGTAACAATATGCAACTTACTAACCGCAGGGAAATTATTAGTTTCAGGTGTTTAACAGTGCGGACACAGACGAGATACATCCATCCGTTCGCAGAATAGAATAATTCATTAGTGCGCAATTGCCATCTGTCAATTCGGGAGGTGACTAGAATTGGAATGTCTAGCTTAACATTTATTGATCATAAGAGGTTGAACGAAGTTCGCATTGCAAAACATATACCAAATATCTTTATATAAAGTGCCATTTCTATATAAAATATTATGATACCGAATTGATAAATTGAAATATAAAGGATTATTTTTAATGATAATAATCAGGTTCTCATTTAAGCAAGGCAATAAAGGCAAAGTAGTTACGACTTTTTTATGGACTCATAAGTTTGTACATTTGCCATTTCTCGCGTTAATTATATTTGAATCGATGATTTTTAAAACCTCACATACCATTTTTTCAGTAGTTATTACGTTTGCATATATATAACAGTAAAAGTCTAGATGTTTTGTTTTGTTGTTTTATGATTAGGCAAGTTATTTAATAGTCTTTATATTTTATTTAGAATAATTATACTGGCAGATATCTAGAGTGACAGTCAAACACATGTAAGGTTTCAAAAATCACCGATTCATTTATACATCAAGTTTGATTTTTATTCAAGTAGTCAGTCAAGTCATATCACCTAAATAAGTCTGTATCTAGTGAAGTGGCGGATGAATTACTACAACTTTTAAAGGTGATTGAAACGAAAACAACGCCTTTTCATGATTTTGTACACTTTGTCTGCACTCATGCACCTTTACAAACATTAACACTATTACTTATATGTTAATATTTTAAGTAACATAAACATTTATAGGAAAATTAAACACAATTAACAATAGCCGTTGATGGGTTTTTCCCCGCCATCCCACTTATTATTTTGAGGTATATGTTAAACAAACGAAGCGTTTGGCTACCTACTGTATAATGCGCACTGCCAAGAAGTGGATCGCCGTGGAATACAACCAATACACAGCCAATACGTAAATAAAGTAAAAATAAGTAAAGTAAAATCAATATTGAAAGTTACAAATAGCAAATTGATCTTAATTTTTTAGCTTATGTATCTCAGACCATGTCATAGCTTCACATAACGCACCAGAGGCCGTAGCACAAATAATTTGCGAAAACGTATTCGTATCTAAAGTTTGTACGCCGAAGCGTCAAAATGTCACGCTTCGGAGTACAAACTATAATTTATCTGTGTCACAGTTGCCTTAGATACATGACAGTTTGCGGTGAGCGACACGTTAAAGCTGGCAACAAACTATCGGACGCGTTACGTTACACTTACGCAGTCATTCGTGCTAGACCCACAGTGGGCGTATAGCACAAAAAATTGTAACGTAATCGTCTAGTTGACGTATACATTACAAACTATGATTTATCTTTGCCTCAGCTGTACTAGATACTCGTAAATTATAGTTTGTATTGTGTATGTCAACGATAGAATTACGATTTACACTTACACAAATTTTACGTCACTTACCGCAATTTACTCCAATACCGAAAAAAAAGCTCCGTTATAAGCTATTTATTACAAAAAAATACACTCTTAGTATCCACTGATAAAACTTATTCGGTTAAGCTGCTGAAACTTCCTAACCGTACTTTACCATACGAAAAGTTACGGTACATTTATTAAACCATAATAAGAGTAAACAAGTTTTAGAATCGCATAACTCCTATACCTTATACTATTAAAGTAAATGCGTTACCTGAGCTGAGGCGGGGAGTTCTATGCAATTAATGTAAGCAAGGAAGTTTGCTGCAGTTCTGAGTTCCTTTAAAGTTTACGAAACGAAGTACCCGTACCTCGTGTAAGGCGGTGAATAGACGGCCGCTGCAAAACTGTCAATATTAACAAGTATAGTAGAAGTGAAAATAAATTCTTGAAGTTGCCAATATACGCGTAACTTTGGAATGGTTCTAGAAGGGCTAACTTACACTAGAACTTGAGAGGAAGACTCTAGTCCCAGCAGTGGGAACACAACGGGCTGATTGTGAACTATGATTATGACACGGGTCGTGAAGAAATAACTATTAATTCCTTCATAAACATTAAGCTAGCGAGCTAGTTAAATGGTTTAAGAAAATTGATAGTTTTCGGTCAATGTGCATTAACGAACAGCAGAATTGGTTAATTGTATTTGTAGGTACCGCAACAAAAATAAACGTTAATTAGTCTATCGGCGGCATATATAGTAATCATGGCGTAGTCTGAGACGGTTAGGCAGATTATACAGCTTGGAATATTTTCGAGGATATAATTATTCGTTCCCAAATTTGCAAAACTTATATTATGTTCTGTAACGTATGAAAATTCATCTAATATCAGATTCGACAAATAAATATTTTATGAATCATACAATTGTGTCCGTGTGAAATAGTAATTGCCTGTTTTTCTCATAATTCCGACATGTGTGCGCCCTTGTTTCTGTGATCTGTGGCCCTCGTTCCAGCGCACATTGCTTTGTTCTCTTTTCCAAATTTTTAGAAGCCAGCATCGAAAACATGTAGTTCGAAACGTCTACTAATCTATCGGTATCATAATCTAATACTCGCTATCGTTCTACACTTATCTCAGCTATATGGAGTCGTATATACAGGGTGTTTGGTAGAGGGACCGACAAACCAAATGAGCGTGTTCGGGGGCCCACTTGGAGAATACAAGTTGGCCAGAAAAAATCCCCGACACCCCAATTATTTTTAACTAAATCAGTTAGTTAGCTCTGTTTTGTATCCAATTTTGCTTTGCGTGGCCTGAAGGTGTATTAGAGACCAAATTCAACTAAAAACATCCGGTCTAAAACAGATTTTACAAATGTTATGGTGGTAAATAGGTACAATTTCGGAGAAAAAGGGAAAAATCACAAAAAAAGTTAAACATATTGGGGGGTCGGGGATTTTTTTGGCTAACTTGTATTCTCCAAGTGGTCCCCCGAACACGCTCATTTGATTTGTCGGTCCCTCTACCAAACACCCTATATAGTACGTGATTACCTGCACCATATTGTTAAAAACGAGAAGCCTGGAAGATCTTAGTTGTTAAAAAAATGGCACTGGTGTTAGGTCCACCAGCCCGACTCTTAACCCTCAGACGTAGAACGTACAATCGCTACTAGTCAGGTGATGAGCCGCCCTAGTAAAATAACCTGTTGCAAAACCTAAGAGGCTGATTTTCAGTGGTAATATAGATTTACTTTATCTGTTTTACCGCTCGAGCCGTCTATGTATTCCTAGCCTTAATATGTAGGCCATGAATTGGTGCATTTACCCTGGCGTTGTTAGAGGATGCTGGAACAAGTGAAATTGTGTTATTTTTGTTTACAACTTTCTAGCTAGAGATTATTTTGATGTGAAATTTATAAGAGAGTAGATTATTATGCTAGCTGGGTAATGTTTTAATGCCATTTATATTCGAAATGGTATTTTGTATAATCTACTTATATTGCTTTAAAACTAAATACATACTAGGTCAAAGAACAATCTGTCGGTCCATAAACACGGTTATATCCGCAACCACCAATAATAAGTTTGTTGTACTTACATTTTTTATATTAATTAAATATCTAAGTTTATAACAATATTCAAAAGTAAATTCGTTTTTCGAATATTTAGCACTTCCTGTAAGTTACTTCGTTGTAAGATTTAAACAATTAAATTGCTATATTGGACGGTTCTTTGACCTAAACTGTAGAGAACACTTTAATAACGTAAAGATTATTTGCTATTCAACTTCACCTTCAAGCCCAAGAGGGTTGCCAGTAATGGTACTTATTATCATTGCTCTTCAGTATTTTAATTTTTAATTTAAGCAGTTATTTATTATAACTCATCTCTCTAGAGTCTTGATAAAAAGCTTTATAGATTTTATGTAAATGTATTAAGGCTCTTTGATCTCTCCATTTAAAAAAATTAAAACGGCACATAAATGTATTATTTTTTTATAAAATTGGATTTGACGAATATCAACGGAGCAAAACTCTTTCAACTAGGAAGTTAGACCTCTAACTTCAACCTAAAATATGATCTTTTGATATATAATAAACAATGCAATATGAAGTCATAATTAAATTGTGTAAATATACAATAAACACAAACCAAATCATTAAAATAAAATAAGCTTACTTAAAACAAACTTATGTATTTCATTAACAAAACAGAAGCATAACTAGATTGAATAAAATGTAACATCTGCCTCACCTAGATTTTTCAGCATTTAAATATTTATCTTAAGCTTAGTAAAGAGTTCCTTCTCTCTGTCTGTCTGTCTCTCTGTCTAATCTGTGCTATCACAGGGTTGATTTACATTATTATTCATTGACAGAGATACTCTAGGGCGAAGTTTAAATGATATTTTTTGCAGATTATTTCCAGTCTGGCAAGTTTTGTTATTGAAATTGTCCAGACAATTATTAATCAAGTTTATTACAGGCACGGTTTATTTTTGTACTACGAACTTTGTCAAATTGTTAATGCGAAGAAATAGATCATTTCATGGAAATTCTGCAGTTCAAACCTATATTGTGTGTGTGTAGTTCTTCAATAGATCTATAGTGTAGTTCATTAGTAGTTCTGTAATGTCACATAAAATTACATATAATTACATTACATTTTTATGAGATTTTCTATAAGAGGTGTTATAATATTTAATATAATTGGAATTATTTTAGCTTAGATATAACTTTATTATTAACCTTCTCGATTACGTATTAAATAAACTTATACCCAGGACACATAGGCTTTTTATCCTGATTTAACGAGTAGTTTCTCAGGGATTGACATAACCTTATTCCGTTTGGACAAAATCGCGGACAGAAACTAGTTATGGAAATAAGGTCAAGCTTGCAAAGAAACTCTGGCAAATAACATTTCGGTACGCCCACTCTATCTACCACTGATGTTCTTAATGAGTAACCTTCATAATAGCCCGACACCGTCCACATCGACAGTAATCTCATTACGTAGTCAATTGTACAGAGATTATTGCTGCGTAATAACAGTTGAACATTTCAATTAAATCCTTTAATTTCGTTGTCGTTGAACAGTTAGGACGATCCTGCTAACGAGCGGGGTTTAGCGTACACACACACACTTAACCACACACATTGCAGTTCCTGGAAAAGTAGGTTAATTTCTAAGAAATCTATTGTATTATTGGCCATATATGGCGAAGTTGAGTCTACAGGCTAAAGCAGTTATTAACACTACATAGGTATGTTATATATATATTGAAATAATGGGTTGAATGCAGGTTTTGTTACTAAATGTTACAAGCCTGAATAATAACAGTGCGTCAACCTCCTTGAAAAAGACCGCCTGATGTGGTTGAAACTATAGAAGTTGGGAAATTCTGACTTATTGACGTGAGTAATTACCGTTTTTCATAATAAAAATGTGCATAAACCACGTTAGTTTTCATAATAAAATTGCAAGCGTTTAAAATATTAGTGTGGTATTATTGGTGATTAAATTTTTAGCTAATTTGCTTAAAACATAGGAAGATAACATATTTGCACACATTACCTATCAAGCATATAGCAATTATATTGATTATTAAAAAGCACGAGTAGTTTTACTGTCCGTACAATTTTAAACAATTTTCGTACAAAATAAGACAAAAGACCTCATGGACAATGGAACGAATCCGCTATTTTCGTCAGGACTTGGGCTCTCGTCAAGCGAACACGGTTTTGCGCAGAAATACAACAAAAGGATACCCTTTGGTCTCAGAGGGAGAAGGGCCCGCCAGTAACAAGAAAAGGCGCACTTTATAGTTCTGAATATGATAGTTTAACCAACAAAATTGTACAAAACTTTGCTTATGCTTCATACAAAACAAAAGGCACTGACATGTGAAACAGATTTGGTTAGAAAAGCCTTTGATGTTAAATTAAATGTAATTAGAAGGCTGTCTAAACTCAGAATCATAATACGTAATATCTCAGAATTGTTTTATGTTATAACTGCACCCTGCTATTTCACCTGCGTCGTTATGGATGATGGTTATGAAAAGTATCCTATAACATTTCCCGGGATACAATCTCCTTACCAAATTTTATCGAGATCAGTTCAGCCGTTTGCGCGTGAAAGCGTAACAAACAAACTCACTTTCAATATTTTTATTATTAGTTTGATTACATTGGTTAATTGTTTTATCATCATGGTCTAATGTGTTGTACCTAAGTATCCTCAACAACCTTCTTGGAGTGACGAAAGAGGTGAATGGTGCTCACACACCAACGCAGTAGTTCACTGAAGGTCCGCTTTAACTACCTACTAGCTTTGGTAGAGTTGTTTTGCGAGTAAAAGCTAATTTCATTTGTCTTCCGACTTTCAAAAAAAGGAGGAGGTAATCAATTCAACTGCATTTTTTTATGTTTGTTACCTCATAACTTTTGACTGGGTGAACCGATTCTCAAAATTCTGCTTTATTTGAAAGCTGGTGCTTCCCGTGTGGTCCTATTTAAATTTCATCAAATTGGATTCAGTATTTTTTTAGACACACTTTAATAACTGAATAGAATGGAAGGCGGTATTAAAATTTTCAAATTGTACTTGTTCATTTAAGGCTTCTGTCATCACCAAATATACTCGTAGCGAAATAACGTCATAAATACTCTATGATGCAAAAACATTTTTTTCTTTTAAGTAGCTAGTGGAATTTAAATTGCTTTTTGTATCTGGATGACTGTGGTGCCTACACCACAATTTTTGTAACAACAGGAAGAGACTAGTATCCCACAACACAGGGAATCCTAGTGTGGGATCTAGTATTACCTATGTACAACATAATACCTGACTGGTTTAAAAACTGTGGCATGTAACAATCGTACCTATATTTTGTTTCCCCTGATATAGCTAGTTATTACCTATAGTGCCTAAGTTGATAATGTACCTAAAATTATGGTGAATAAAGAAAGAATTTATTTATTTATTATTTATGAATAGCAAAGGACCATCAAAATGAAATCCCCAAATATAGCGTAATATATAACCTTTTTTTTATCGTGAGGGGAATGCCTTTCATGAGGACCCCATTCCTGTGGGATGCAGCAGGAGTCACTCCATCCTAGCATCGATGAGTACCTCGTGATAATATATAACCTAACCTACCTAACCTGACCTAAAAATTTGGTAATGAATTACTATATTTGGTTTCCGAATACATTTTGAGGTGCAGTCATAAACAAAAAACCATTGTAATTTTGGACTTTCATGTTTTGGGAGAAATTTCGTTTTCTTGATGTATTCTAGTTTTTCCTAGTAAGAAGGCATTGGGTCTCGAAATATCTTTGGTGATCAGTATATTATCTATTTAATATCAATACAAACTTCACTTAATTAGCCGACGTTATCGACCTAGGTTTCCATCCTCAGGGAGTTAACGCTGCAAGATCGCGGCGACCACTGATAAAATCTGATACGATTATCTATGTGCACACAGCCTGCTACAAAATAGTGACAATCACAACATTATGTTACAAGTAAACCTATAAGTAATTAATAAATAATAAAATACAAATTCTGCCTCTGACTAGGAAGACGTATGTAATTTACGAAGATTCCTCGTAAAAAGTACGAGCTATGGAGATAGCTATGCTTAGGATGTCTCTACGTAATTGATTCAAAAATGAGGAGATCTGTAGAAGTACGAAAGTCACCGACATAGTCTAGAAGATTTGCCCCCGTTTTTGTCGTAATTATTTTAGATAATGGCATGGAACCCTTCGTGCGCGAGTCCGACTCGCACTTGGCCGGTTATTAAAGTATTTGTTGTTATAGCGGCAACAGAAACACATCATCTGTGAAAATCTCAACTGTCTAACTATCACAGTCCATGAGATACAGCCTGGTGACAGACGGATAGACATACAGACAAAAGACGGACAGCGGAGTCTTAGTAGTAAGGTCCCGTTTTACTCTTTGGGTACGGAACCCTAAAAAGGAACCTTTATAGGATCACTTTGTTGTCCTTCTGTCCGGCGTCCTGTCTGTCGAAACCCTTATTTCAGGAACGCGTTGAGTTACCAAGTTGAAATTAATATCAAATACTTTGTTCTACAGTACTCGGTCTTTCAGCTGTGAATAAATTAAACTTGTAAGACGTTCAAAATATATGACAGTGAATGTCCCATATTTTGCAATTTCACAAGGGAATAAAAACTTATAGGGTTTACCTTACTTCCCGTCGACCTGGAATCACAAAATTTGCCAAGAAGCAATGTTTTACAGCATTTATAAAGAGAACAATTTGAAAACCGCATATATGTAGTTTAATAACCAAAAAGCGAACTAAAGTCACCGACATAGCCCAGAAGATAAGCCAGTTGAAGTGGCAATGGGCAGGCCACATAGCACGCAGAACAGATGGAAGATGGGGCCGAAAGGTTCTAGAGTGAAGACCAGGGACTGGCAAGCGTAGGTCGTCCACCGACAAAGTGGACTGACGACCTGATAAAGGTAGCAGGAAGACGTTGGATGCAGGCCGCTTCCAACCGGTCCTTTTGGAAATTCGTGGGGGAGGCATATGTTCAGCAGTGGACGTCTTACGGCTGAGATGATTATGAACCAAAAAGTGCATTTACTTTATATGCGATTGGTGCCTTAACCGTGTCTAGGGATCGAATGGCAAAGTTAGGTTTCTCCTTTAAACTAGTTTGTATTTTAGTTTCGAGTTCATAATGTTAGATACTTTCTTACTGTACGGAACCCTCGATACGCGAGTCCAACTCGCACTTGGCCGTATTTTTATTCCCCGACATCATCCTAATACTCTCTGCTTCAACGACTCTTGTCGACAAGTCAAGAATATACGACAAAAACAGGGAACGAACAACGAAAGTCAGCAAATGACAAAACACAGAAAGAGAATCGGGATTGTAGCTCCTACAGGTAATGAACAGTAAGGACATGAGCAACGAAACGTGAGTTATATTAAAGTCACAGAAAAAGAAAAATGTTTACGAAAAATTGAACCCGATTTCATCACTAAAAAGTATGAAATAATTTGTTGAAGTCGGTACCATGATAGTAAAAAGTACCTATTATCACAATATTGTGCGCATGGTACCGCCTTCGACAAGCTATTTCGAACTTTTTAGTGTTGAAGTGCGTTCAATTTTATGGTAAAAAAATGCATTCACCTTTTTAGTGACCCTTGCTACTTAAGGGATCTATTGTCATTCGCCGTCAATAAGGATATCATCAAGATGGGCGAAACACTCTTCATTTATTGGAGTGTGACTTAAACAAAGTTTGCGAAATTTATGTGGGACTACCTCGCAAGAATACTCTACCAAACAAATAAATGAATGATCTAAATCAGACTACTCTGTAAAAAGCTATGAGAAAAAAAATATAGTACTGGTATACGTGTCGACTTGAGAACCTCCTCCTTTGGAAGTCTGTTGAAAATAGGAGTCGTAACTAAAGTAGGATATGTTGTTTTCGCACGATTGTCGCTCTCAGGATGATCAGCCGTGCGATTCTCTAATGATTCGTCGACGAGCTCACCGATGTCAAATACTTTATAGTATATCGCCCTTGTACATAAGGTGGTTTTTCCAACGTTTCTTGTTAATGTTTTAAATGTTTATCGGGACTTATCACGTATTAATTAATATAGGTAAAAATATGTACCGTTCGCTCGACGAAAATCGCCAGACACAGAAGTCGGCTATTGCTAAACATTTGCTTGAGGCGGGACCCGGTCACTGGATCGAGGTCCACGATCCGAAGGTCCTCTCCACTGAACGACATTATTTTTCAGGAATGGTTCGTGAAGCGGTTGAAATTAGAAAACATCGCAATTTCAACCGAAGAAGAGGGAAGATGGATTTAGGTTAGCGGCGTCGAATCCCGTAGTGAGCAAGTGTACAAACCGCGGTGTAGGTACTAGGGCATTTACCGATACAGTCAGTGTTGTGTGTCGTAGTGACAACCCTGCGATTTTTCAAGATCATGTGAGGGTAGGAGAACAAAACGCCCGCTCTTCTCGCCGGACTCACCCGCAGTTTTCAGTCAGCTCGTGACCACGGCCATTGTAACATGGTCGAAACGTCGAGCGAAAGGTACATATTTTTACCTATATTAAATATTACGTGATAAGTCCCGATAAACATTTAAAACATGTGTTCAAATCGCGAAAGTTTAAAAATTACTGTTTCTTGTTAACTCGTCATTTGTTTCACTGATGTTGGCAAAGATGCAACGATGTTTGCTCTTAGAGAAGCGCACGGCAGTTCGGCGCACTATGCACCTAGTGAGAAACTCTGTGAGACTCTTATTATTACTACTATTGTGGACTGTCGTGTATAGAAACAATCACTTATCCACAAAACAGGTTATGGTGTTAATTTTTTTTTGCATTTCAGTTTCAGCATAGTCCATACTGCTATATATTGTAGCTTTATAGTGAACGAGGATAAATGGTAGCCCTGCAGGGAGAACGGCGAATAATTAAATTGAAACATTCCATTGTTATCGTTCTTTAAATCGACAGAGAGATTGTAAAAACGGTTATTTCGCGAAAAAAACTCGGATCAAAGGCAGGCGAAATTTAATTAAAAATTGGAACAAAAGAGTTGTTTGAAAACGTTGATGTAACAGTCAATGGGCAAATATAAAACCTGTTTTATTAATAATACGGTTCCACAAACCTGGTTAGAGTCGAAAAGGTATTATTAGATTGAGATAATTGTTTAAATATTTAATTTACAAGTTACATTTTAAGAATTAGGACTCACAAAATCAGAAATATAATGACTATTGTAATTAAAATTAAAAATGTAAAAGCTAGTTTGTCCATATATATTTCGTTCCTCTTTCTTTTCCGCTTAAACTAAAAGTACAAAGTTCAATTTGAAAAATGTAATACCGACTTACATTCTATTCAGTTATTGGAGTGTATCTCAAATACTACTGGACTGAATTTGAAGAAATTTTATTGGGACCACACGCGAAGCACCAGCTTTCAAACAAAAAGAATTTTGAGAATCGGTTCACCCTATCGAAAGTTATGAGGTAACAAACAAAAAAAATACAGTCGAATTAAGTACTTCCTCCCTTTTAGAAGTCGGTAGATAAAACAATTTTGATTTTAAACTTTGCACAGACATAGCCATTATATCAATACTTATGTACTTTTTTCCTCGTAAAATGTTAGTTTTTTTGTTATTAGGCCACAGTACAAGCACGAGTACTAGTTGGTTTTAAGTTGTAACCTCTGCCTAGAACAGATACATTTCTTCACAAGTGACGAAGCTTACCATCACGAGCACGATTTGTTCGCCTCGTAACGTGATAGAATAAAACAAAACTAAATGACTTTATTTGCCAACAAGTTCTCTCCATTTATGTTAAACGCCTTGCGAATTCCCACTATTTCATCCATTCCAACGTCGGGGATCGCCATTTATTGAGTAAATCAATTGGAATCTGGCCTAAACGCAACGTAAATAAAGTTGAGTACTCAATAACAGTAAATATCCGATATTGTGGGTCAATTAGTAGAGTCAGCGAATAGATTGAATATAGTGTTGATTTTTGTGTTCCGTAACAAATTTGATGAAACAAACAGAACACTGGAGCGCGTTCGGAACCTCAGTGTAAAGCACTTGGGTATTCCAAATTCGACCGTTCAGAGTCTCTGAAAGTTGCAACTTTTTAACCATCAAAATCGATCGGTAAACGGTTGCATCCGTATATGACATATCTTTGCCGTTGATATTATGTCCGCATATTCGGCGGCACCAAACCACTAATATCTTCGAAAATCTTCTTCTTCTATGTAAAATAAGGAAAGATCCCTATCAATGTCGAGTTGGTCAAAAGAGCGAGTTAGAAAACAACCGCACTCTGAGGTTCCGAATGCGCTCTTGAATAGAACTGTTATTCCATGGTTTCCACTTCCTATAAGGGGTAGACTCTAGTACAAAATGCCGTCTTGGTTGATACCACCGCAGTGCCAGATATTCAGCCAGGAAGCACGAGTGCGTAAGCATTATTGTGTTAGAGTGAAAGTACTGGACAAATGAGACTCAAAACCCAATGTTTCGGGGTGACAAGCGCAGTGCCGTTCCATGGAACCTCTGGGTAGCACTGCAACAGGCGCAAAACTTACCCTTCTAGTTATTTAATGGTATAAAAAAGCACCTGTAAGTCAATCTGTCTGTAAATAAGAGCTTTTAGGGCTTAACAGTGCTCGCTAAGTGTAATATATTAGCGTAGATAAATTTATGACCCGATGACACAAAATATGTTTTAAGTAAAATACGTTTAAAGTATAGACGATAAATACATAATAAAATACATACAGACTGGTAGTTTTTTTTTTTGACAAGGGCGGTGATGGCAAAGTCCAATAGCACGAGAATCAGAGAAAAGACGTGAAAGGAGTTTATGTCTTTGGTTCATAAGAAAACAATACTAGATATTTAGTAGTTCTTTTATTAATTTACTTTTAATAGAAATCGGCCCGTACATTTTTTTCATAAAAAAGAGACAACCTGTATTATAGAACCAATAGCTTCTGTTGCTGATAAGGATCAATATTTGCAAAGAAATGTATTACTTAAAATACAAGGAAAACAAACTTTTACTATTTAATTATTTTTACACGGAAAATAACTCGCGTAATATTTAAACTTTTTGGTTTGGTATTATCACTACGGTATCCCGCTAATAAGACAAATGAGTTTCACACATAAGGACCTTAAAACAGCGTATACATTTCTAATACAGAAGAAATAGTGCGATTGCATAACCCAGTAAACAAATAACGTGCCATTCTGTCTCCGCAGTCCACTCTCACTACTCATCTCTGTTGGCCTTCAAGTATTTTAAAACAGATTAAGTAATGTTGTTTATGATGTAGCTGTTGTGTAACATACTTATGACTAACAATGCATTGCCTGTACATACATCTCCGAAATTATGCAGTTATAAAACAATTGTTACTAGTACGTCTTTGGCAAACTTGTGTGTAGGCTGATGGTAAGCTTCTATCCTTTAAGGTTAGTTATGAAACATTTATAACTATAATCGTATCGAAGCGCTCGCTGCGGAGCTTGACTTGGCGATCTTTACCGATAGACAAGTTAAGCAATGCTTGCTGCGGTCAAGAGTTGGATGGGTGCGGTCACCCATCCAACTCTTGACCGCAGCAAGCTAGTAGCATTATTCAACTGATCGATGCTTTGGAGAGCACGTTGGTCCAGGTTGTTTGTCTGACTTTCGGCCTGAAGGCCTTCGGGCGGCCTGGAAACTTCGACATGGGTTGATCACTAACCTATCCACAAAGCCACACTGGGCTCGTGTGGTGGATTATGGCCCAACTTCTTTCTTTGACAGGAAGACTCGAGTCCCAGCAGTGGGATATAAAAGGCTGATTATGTATAATTATAATGTATGGTAATACGTAAAGCTATTATCGCATGTTATATAATAGCTTCTCCATAATATTAATGGAATGGATTAGATCAATTAGTAAGTGATGGGTGTTTAGCATAATGGTAATGTTTATGATACTCTACGGTAAGTTTATACGCCTCAATGTAACAGATTAAATTAGACTTTATTCAAGTGTATATTTAATCTGATGTGATATGATAGACGTGAGTGTTTGCCAGTTTTACCATTTAACTATGAGTTCTCACGGAAGTTTTTATGACAATACACTTTATTCAACTTAGAATCGACATGAAATAAATACATGGAGAGAGAGCCTTTTAAGTTTTCTGTAAAAATCCGTTAGGTGAAATATTTGTGTATCGAGACTAATAATGAAAGAATAGTAAGAAAGAAAGAAACGACATAAGTTCGAAAACCTGCCACGAAGCATTTAATAGTGTTGTCCGGTAGCTGTCGTTGGACGCCCTTCTAGGTATAATCTGTAATTAATTGTGTATCTCCTATCCCCTAATATCAAGATAGTACTTACACGTTCGCCATACTTTATATAAAATAACAACGCACTCGGTTTGGTCGGAGTACGACAATCCTGTTACGAGCACTTCAAACTTATGACATCAACAAGTACAATTTGAAAAAATTTATACCGACTTCCATTCCATTCACTTATTGGAGTGTTTCTCAAAAACTACTGGACCGAATTTGATGAAAAAATTCTTGTTTTGTTTGAAAGCACCAGGTTTCAAACAAAACAAGAATTTCGAGAATCGGTTCACCCAGTCGAAAGTTATGAGGTAACAAACATAAAAAAAATACAGTCGAATTGAGTACCTCCTCCTTTTTCAGGAATTCGGTAGAGAATAAGGCGACAGTTACTTCTGGCAGGAGATTTGATAATGGATTACAAAAACCCAAAAGTAAACGAAAATAAGGCCTAAAGGCAATCAATCTATTATTCGCAACTATCAAAAATGTGAAATTGATACTTCCATTCCGTCTCCACAACAAACAAGTAATTGCGTAAAATCACAACACCAATAACTATTTAAAAGAAAACAAGAAATTCGCAAAGTCTTATTATTTATTTGTTTGTTTATGGAAAAGCAGCAATTGCTGATGTGTCTATATCACACAGTATGGAAAGTCAGTAATTTCACTTTGGATGTTCACTTAACAAAATTCGTTTATTAGTTCGTACCCAGTTATCGAGCCGGTTCTTAAAACAGTCAACAGTGTTCGCAGTCACAATTTCATTTGGTAACCTGTTCCAATTGAGAACCACTCTGTTGCTAATGAAGATGCTGTTATTATTCTACCTTTATATCATTATTATGTTAACTTCAACAATGCCAGTATGTTATATTGTAAATATGTGACATATGACTTTTATTGCATCTGTCGGAAGCGGATTATGTGCTCATGATAAGATTCTATCCGCGCTTACATGTTACGTAGACTGAAGTTTCTGCCTAGATTCTGAGACTAGTGCTGTGACGTGAGCTAAAACTTACAGGGAGTAGAAGGCTTATAAACAATACGCCGTATCATTCCTAAATCAAGAAATGGACTGGTCCACATCCTCCCACATGCATTGTTGAGCTGGCTACGCGATAAGATGACAATGTCCGCGCCCCTTATAACAAGAGACCAAAATTTCATAATATAGGTCCTAACACACTTTTGGGAATGTAAGAGCGTACTGGTTTATACGTCTACACAAGTTGCATTATATTATTATGCATGCATTATTTTATACTAGCTGCTCTCCGCGGTTTCACCCGCGCGGTGATGGATGATGATGATGAACCTTATATAGCTTATGTTACTCAGGGTGAATGTAGCTTTCCAATGGTGAAATAACTTATGAAATCGGTCCAGTACTTTTTGAGCCAATTCGTTACAAACATACATATAATCTTTATAATATTAGTATCGAAGTATAGATTATGCAACTTTATTATAAAAGTTTCTTTAAAAATAAATATTTTATTAAAGTTATGGTTAATCTATCTACGTATATAAATATGAACCCCTATATCTCCTGGTGTCGCTATAACTTGAGAACGGATGGAAAAATCTCGGTAATTATTTTTTTGTTGTGTTAAATATTATCAAGAGAAAGTTCTTATAAAAGAACAACCAAGAAAAGATGGGAGATTATGGCGAGTCAGAAGGCAGAGCTCACTACGCAAACAAAGTCGCGGGCAGTCGCTTGTAACGAATATAATGCCGTTTTAGGACTTACGGAAGGAGGATAACGGAATTGAAATCTAAAAACAAAAATTAAAAGAGGTCCCCCGTTTTTCTCCGTAAATTACAATAAGCATAAGTGCCTACTTGTAGATTTATCATTAAATAAATACATCTAACCATACATATTCAATTTGTATACTAAAATAAAGATTACATTTTCAACTTCAAACTAAATACAGAAAGGCGATGTTTTAATTTTGATTAGCGTTAACTATATTTGGAGAGACAATGTGCGAATGGCCTAAGTTTAGTAAAAATAAAAATAATGTAAAATGGTCTTTTTGCAATCATAATAAAGATTAAGATTATTTTGTAAGTTATAATTTTATACGGTATAGTAACAAAGTTTATTGGCATTATATTTTAAATGTCTTTAAATTATTTAATAGACTTTCCAATTCATAGAACCTATGTTACAAACGTCCATCAACCCACACAGAAGGCTCTGTTTGGTTTGCGTATTTGTTGTTAGGAGTTGTAAAAAATTATAATTACGGGTTGATACAAAGAGGTAATTATAAACTAATTCTGGACGTACTTCTATACCGTCATACTTGGTAAAGATAAATACTAAGATATGTACGGAACACAAAGAAATCTCCAAAACAAACGATGTTCTCAAAGAGAAAATAGAAAATCACAATATAAATGGAGGTCTTTAGGTCCCCGTTCCAAAAATATAAAAGCAAGGATCGGACCGAAATCAGCTGACCTATATCCATGGACCGAAAACATACGACGACGAAAATGTATTCTAAGATAACAGGATAATTCGAGAACGTCGGAACAGTATGCTATTTTTATTATCATTATGAATTTCCTACAACGTATTTGCATAACCGGATGTCAGTACGCTTATATATGAGACAGCCTGAGCTAACACATACCGTTACACGACACAAAACCAAAACACTAACAATAACACGCGAAAATTTCCAAAAACACACACTCAAAACACACGCACAGCAACATTCACGTCACCACACGTCGGCACGTTTCACAAAAACATGGCACGATTAATTAAAAACGCGAGTTTTGAAAAAAGATTTGCGTAACGGGGAAAATACGTTGGGGAAATGCGGGCGAAAAACGCGCGATGGGAAAACGCACGTTAGGGAAATTTCGTAGCGCGCGTCTACGCGGTGGGAGGCCGCGACCGTGACTGAGGACCGTTACTATAGCAGCCGCCGGTTACGAGCCGTAGCCAGGCGCTACGTCTGTAGCTACGAGCTACAGCGCAGCGCCCTTACTCACTTTTGGATAATCTGTGATGTTGCTGGTAGGCTTTTAGCAGGTCTCAACCACACATGTAATATTATGCTGGTGCAGCATAAAGCCTTAGCCTTTTACAATTAATTTAAATCAGCCGTCAGTTTTAAAACGGATAACGAGTAATCCATGCACGTGCTGGTAAGCACAACGCCTATTTGCAGAGAGAAGAATTTTATATCAAAAAGTTTGCAGCATCGCACTGTGTTTGTCATCACTTGCTACAGTACCCTTTTAACCGTTATACAGTGTTCGCACACTACTGCTTGGACGCAGAAAATTGCGCGCTCCATCTTACCACAATAAACACATACTTGTAAGCGATATCACACCGCCTTTTTTATGTAGAAAAGTTGTCAAATTTGTCACAGCTACATATATTGAGGTTTCCGTTACTTAAGGGTAAAATATTGTTTTATTCGACAACACTTTTTTTTAACAGTTTTAACTTTTTACAAACACAAAAAAAAAGACGTAATTTATTAAAAAAATATAATATATGTAAAACAGGAAACGGATAGTATTTTCATAGCTGAGAAACAGTTTCCAATAACTATCTTAGAGGACACTAGATCTGGAGAAGGTCGAATATATGTCCTATCGAATCAATTACTGTAATTCAATATAGATATTGAACTTGTCGAATTCAGAGATACAACACCCCCCCAATCTAAACCGACAACGACTTCACATACCTTTAACCATTCATTTCCATTTAATATTTCAGCTCTAATCAGATTAACACATTAATACACACTAGTGTGTACTTTTCCCAGTACCCAGTACGTAATTTTACGTTGTTACAAAAAATATTTCAGTTAAAGGAAACGCTTATCAAACATTTGAATATTATTATTCCAAGAGATAGATTGGTAAATGTTCACTTGTGTGTTTTGAAAATTGACGTATTTAGTAACACATTTTGATTGCAAAAAGGAAAACGGCATAAATAATTAACATATAGCATTTCAACTATACTTTCAACCGTGATTAAATCCAATGCAATGGTAGTTAAAATAATAAATTACCGGAAGTCTTGAAAAGTGAAAAGAACGACACGTAGGGACCAAAAAGTTGAAATGTATATTAGTCGAAAATGTTATTATAAAATAGAGCAGTATCTAACTGACGAATCGCTGTAAAACAAATCGGTTTGCTCCATACAATGTTGCTATACCCGAAACTGCGTCATTATGTCATAACATAATATAATTATGTAAATAACTTAAACATAATGTGCAATAAAGATTTTAAGTTTGACTTTAAAAATTCTTAGCGCCACTAGATAAAAAAACAATTAAAAGTATTTGTATTAGGTATCTACTACGCACTACGTTGCATTCATTACATTCATGTTCGTATTTACAATTAGTTAATATCAATTTATGTAACAACTATCCGTGAGGACCTTTAATTGGCATAATGTTTCTACCGTCTCTGTTATAATATTATATAGCTGTTGGTCTTCCAGTTAAAAAAAATTATGAATAAACAAGTCTTTTATAATTGCTTGACTAACGAATGAATGAATGAATGAATGAATGAATGAATGAATGAATGAATGAATGAATGAATGAATGAATGAATGAATGAATGAATGAAATAAATTTATTGTGGCAAAAAAACATGAACAAATACTTAACTAAACATTAATAACTAAATAGTTATTACCACAAAACGGCCTCTACTCAGCATAATGCCGGCTGAAGCAACCAGCGCTGATCTTCCGTAGAAGCCGCCCGAGAATGAGATATATAATGCATATCTGCAAATTTCATTGTAGGAAAATAATAATCCTTTATGTACACAACCTAAATTGTTAGCTTATCTCTTTTCAAATTGTGACTAACTGTAGTTAAGTTTCCAACTTGAGTCTTTCCCATTTTAACATGTTAAATATCCCTTTGAAGTATATAACATTTCCGTTAATTCTTTTTCCGTCGATATTTGTACGTAATGGAGTTTCTGCGAGTCGGTTTGCTGCGAGGAGTGTTATGCATCGATCACGTCGCTACACCCTCTTACACAGATGTATTGACAAATTATCTTTGCATAATCCATGAGATTGTTGCCACAGATTATAATAATATGTTATAGAAGTGTTCCTGCCTTAAATTCTTTGCCCGTACTAGTGTAGTAGTAGAGGCATATAAGGGAGTGATCATTGAAATAAGCTTATGAATTATTGGTGCAGGTCAGTTAAAGTGCAAGTAAATTTTTTTGACCAGCCTAATTTTTGTGGTAGAGCCACGGTGCAACCCCACAGCCGAATGGGCCGGCACGATCGGAGAAGTAACACACTCTCACATAACACCGACGTGAAGTAACATAACTTGCTGTTGCGTTTCGTCGGTTTGTGGGTGGTTCCGGATGCACAATTCCCTCCTTCCCCGTTCTCCCTCTCCTTCCTCCTCCCCCTCCACCCTCACCCCTTCTATCTCTACCTTCCTATCATCCTTCCTCAAAGGTCGACAACGCATCCTCGAGACCTCTTGTATAGCGGGCGACGGTATCACTTACCATCAGGTGAGCCGTTTGCTTGTTTGCCAACCTATCGCATAAAAAAATATAACAAATGTAGAAAACTTTATAAAGTAAAACGCCGATTAAAAACATGTAATTATTAATTAAGAGATAATCGTTTGCATAAATTAAAGACAGTTAATACAAAGCTAAAATAAAAATTTATGTTTGTCTTATTATTAAAGATTCATTTATATTATTCAAGTGGATTTAAGACTTATTAAAATACTTATCATTTATACAAGCTTTATTAAAGAATAATACTATGACTTCATCTCAAGAGGCTTGGACAGGAGTTCAATAATCACAATATTCAAGAACAGCCGTACAATTCTCTAATGATTCGTCGATGTGCTCGTCGACGAGCTCACCGATGTCAAATACTTTGAGATATCGGCCTTGTACATAAGGTTGTTTTTCCTATGTTTCTTGTCATCTCGTCATTTGTTTCACGGATGTTGTCAAAGAAGCAACGATGTTTGCTCTTAGAGAATCGCACGGAAGATAACAAAAATAGATGTTAGTTGTATTAATTTAATATCATACTTCAATCGAAGAGTACCAAAATAAGCTTGTCACAACCGGGTCACAGGATCACTGTGATCCTGACAGAGACAGGCTACAATCGTCTCTATGATTATTATTTCTATCGCCGTGATCGGTATACAAAATGTATGATAGTAAACAAATACTGATTGAGCCATAACTATGAAGTACTTAGACTATTCTATATATATCGTGGCCTCGCGGGATACGGTTAATTACAGTTTTTTAACTATCCCACGGGAACTCTTTGATTTACCGGGATCAAAAGTATCCTATATGTTGATCAGGGATATAAGCTACCACCATACAAAATTTAATTTAAATCGGTCCAGCCGTTTTGGAGATTAGCCCGTATAAACAGACAGACAAACAGAGAAACAAAAAAAATGAGTAAAATTTAAATTAGTTCGATTCCACTTCTTACATCCCCCTGACTTGGTTTTTAGCATTTTTTTTATTGTACAGAAGTTCGACCTTTACAATTTTATCATAATATGTAATGAAGTGATAGTTCTGAGAACGGTAGACCTCGCGATCACAATCTTTAAAGAAAATACCATTCCAATCAAAAAACGTCGATCAAAAAATAATTATCCTGAATCGTAGAACTTGTGTACCAAATTTCCTCAAGATTATTTAAAAAATATGATCAGTACGCTAGTACCAACATCCGGACTGAAAAAAGAATATTCGGCGAGTCTTTGCCGACTTAGTTCGTTTCGCTCTCTCGGCCAATAAATGACTTATTAAATAGCTTACATATCGAATCCTTTCGTCGTCTAAGACTCTTAAGTAAACAATACAATCCTTAAAACCTTAACATCAGATGAAATCAATGAAATCCCTCGTTCGAAACTCGGTGTCAAGTCAAAGTATATCTTATTGAACTTATCGGAATCATTTCGCTAATGCCCCTGCCCACATCAATGTCATTTCATTTCGTCACGAAACGGCTTATGTATTTAGGTTACGCAATTTAATTGCATTATTTGTGTTGACTCACGCGGCAATGCAAGTGTCTGCCGCCTACTACCATAATCCAATAGCTGGCGCCAACAGGAACGTACCTGAAACAAATACATACAACATGAAGTTTTATGCCGTACACATATAAAGCTCAAAATTATGCTATTCAATATCCACCTAAAATTAATATTCTTTCGACTTTATACTTATAATTGTAAAGTCTAAAATCCCTTGAAAGTGTGGAATAGAATGTAGATGAATGAACCTAGAATGCGCCTACGCATTGCCGGTTTCGAGAAAGACCTTGAGTAAATTAGATGTTTAGATCCATTGAGAACTAGGTATGTGGTCGTTTGTAAATCGTGTCGCATTGTAACTTTTTATTATTCTGTGGTAATAGTGTAATAACAGATGTAATGTAGCACAATTTGCAAAAAGGTATTCATACCGTTAGTGTCTACGCGTCACGTTTCGGCGCAAACTATGAGTTATCTGTCACCGTTACCCTAAATATACTATAGTTTGTCTACTCTTACTACAACTACTCTACATATACTACAGTATCTTAAGGCCCTCTGTGGATTAAATTTAGGTTAAACACTTATGGACATTTTATATACGAATCCTAATTCGTAACTTATTACGTAAATAACTTCTGCGGGTGTCATCGATAGTCGATGTGTGTTTGTGAACCTGTATTTCTGTTCTAAATAAATAAACCATCATTATTATTATCTACATTATTTATTTCCTTTTCTTAAAATTACATTTTTTACAATGTTTCTATATACAATAAAAATTGATTAATAAAAAACATTATACAAAACCTAATCCTAGATTGCCATCGGCAGCGGGGCATGACCCAAACTACCAGTGGTTAGGGCTGCAGACTGAGGAACCTCCTGACAATACGTGCCGTGTCAAGAAGTACTGCCTTCTGTATCTGTCCCTTGATCCAACCGTCTAGCGAAAGCCTCTTAAGATGTTGGTCGAGGCTTTTTGCTATAAGGCCATTTGCTGAAACCACTATCGGGACAATTATTGTTGAATCAACATCCCACATGGCGGTCACCTCATGAGCCAAGTCAAGGTACTTGCTAAGCTTGTCCTTCTCAGCCTTCACGAGGTTCTCATCATGAGGAATGGTGACGTCAACAAGCATTACCTGGCGCTGAGATCGATCGATCACCACGATGTCAAACTTATTGGCAACAATAGTCCTGTCCGTAATTATAGATCGATCCCAATAGAGCGTAGCACGACCGTTTTCAAGAACAGGCGTAGGTACTAGGCGTACTTATAGTACGGCACCTCAGACTCAATAAGGTCATATTGAAGGGCAAGTTGCTGGTGAATAATCCTGGCTACTTGGTTATGTCTGTGCAAGTACTCTCCATTAGCAAGATGAGAACAACCGGAAATAATACGTCTGAGTGACTCTCCGGGACGGCGGCATGCTCGACAAATGTCGACCGTACCGCCTTTCAGAATATATTTCCGGTAGTTATTCATCTTGATAACTTCGTCAACAATAGCACAAACAAAACCCTCAGTTTCACCAAAGAGATCACCGAAACGCAGCCAGTTCACTGACGCGAGCGGGTCCACGTCAGGCCTTGTAGAACCGTCCATGTAGCTCTTTGCCCTTCCATACGTCTCTACGGTCTTCGATGCTTAGCACCACTGGTTTACGCCAGTTCTCAGTTTATTACTATTCCTTTTATTCAAAAAATTTCACGGATTTCATCCGGTTCTTTACAAAGGCATAAGTGGGGCTGTAGTCAACACTTAGAGGCCTGTTTGGTATAAAAAATACAATGTAGTATATAAACAGAAACATTTTGGATGGATGGTTACATATAGTATATATATTCAAAAAGTGGGTAAAATGGCATGGCTATTGATATGTACTTATTAGTGGTACGGGAGATAGTGGGCTATGGACGAGACTACGGCACCTGCCAATTTCAGTCTCATCTTAATATATTTAGGTGACTTGCCACCCACTAAACGGGCCCCCCATAAGAGCCACCATTATTATTATTATTATAATGGTAATGAAGCAAAATGTCTAAATTACTAAGGTCAACTTGCACGCTTGCTCGGGTTGAATAAATAAGTCTACGAGTTTGTAAACATGCGTTAGTCATATCAATTTTTAACTCTCATTTTGCCTTGCACGACTAAAAGATCACCGGTTTTGCTAAACTGACATTTGTAATCTTTACTGACCAATAATTAATGAACCGAAAAAAAATTAAACTTATATCTATCTCTGTGGCACTACAGTACAATGTTTATAGACTTTCTTGTTTATCCTTTGTTGTATGAAATTTGACGACTTTTTATTCTATACGTATTGTCTCGTGTCATTTCTTCCAAAGATTTTTTAATGGTGCAAGATAAATTAATTATAAAACCCCGTTTTAGCAATTGACTCTGAGTTATTGAAGCTAACTCTAGAACGTGCAAGTGGGCCTTAGGTATTATTTTTTCTAAAAGAACTCGTTACAATATTAGATTGTCATAATTCTATAGGAAAAATTTACACAGACATAGCTGATGCTTTATTTATTTACTTGTCAAATAGGATATATCTATCATCATCAGCATCACCATCATCATAATGATGTATAAAGAGATAATATAGCCGAATTTAAAATTTAAGTGTTTGTAAGAACTCTTCTTTCGGTTCAAAAAGTTTGTCAAACTATTCGATTGATTTCACTCCATTCCTATATGACGGTTCAGACGGAAAATCAGGTGGCTAGATTCGATACTGGGATAATGGCCTCGCGGTCATGGCGTCTGACACGGATTGACGGATGACGCGAGTTCGAATCCCGTCCGAGAATGTGTAATTTTATTCTCTAAATTGCGAAGTTTAATTTCGCTAAGCAGGCGTTAGTGCTTTAAAATCTTTATAATACAAAAAATATATAAATTAAATACATACATACATTTTTACAAAAAAATTTTTACACAAACATCGATGATTGTAAATTAATTTACTTTCCTCAATAATGTATTTATCACCAGCTGCGCCCTACGGTTTCACCCGCGTGGTAATGGATGATGAAGAATTAAAAGTAGCCCATGTTACTCCTTATAACATCAGCTATCTGCCAGTGAAAGTTTCGTTAAAATTGGTCCAGCCGTTTCAAAGATTAGCCAGAATAAACAGACAGACAACATTATTAAAACTGATTTTTTTATGTAAGTACCGTATATACTTTCACTAGCTGGTGCCCGCGACTACGTCTGCGCAGCATTAGTATTTCGAGTAGCTTATTATCTTCTCGAAGGGCATATCTATCTTTATACCAAAATATCATAAAATATGTACATGGTCAAACGCAATTGCTATAATAGTATCATATGAGTAAATTTTAATACTTAGTTTATCAATCAGTAAACGCTAATAATAAAATACAGGACTTACGTACGTACAAATATAAAATTAATCACCATGGAAAAAAACTGTCATTACATTTCACCATCTTTGACCGTATTTGTGTTACATTTTCATCACCCTTGACGGTCACCGAGCACGTCTAGTGTATCGAGCTGTCAAATTGACTTGGCTTTCGACTAAGCTATCAGAAACTGACAAAAACTTTGACAGAACTGTCATCATTACGATCTTGACGTAGGCGGAGTTCTTATTATTTTGGTCTATGCTGTGCCCTAACATATTTCACCTACGTGGTACTGATGATGATGATGAAAAGTATCCTATGTGTTAATCCAGCGCCTCATCTACCTCCATACCAAATTTCATCAAAATTGGCCTCGCCGTTTGAGCGTGAAAGAGTACCAAAGATCCACACATCCATACTCACAAACTTTCGCGTTCATAATATTAGTAGGATTTTAACATCCGTGAAACAAATGACGAGATGACAAGAAACGTTGGAAAAAAAACCTTATGTACAAGGGCGATATCTCATAAAGTATTTGACATCGGTGAGCTCGTCGACGAGCTCATCGACGAATCATTAGAGAATCGCACGGCATGTTAATTTGAAATTACAAACAGACACTGCAATTTGATTTATATGTATAAATAAATTTAAGAAGACTCGTGTACATCTTAGAATCAAATTATACAGAGTCTTCAATGTTCACAGTGCGTAAGAAGATCAGGGACTCATCTTACACAAACCAAACCGGAATACGTAGACCCACTCAAAAGCTTCAATATATTTACAGGTGATTTAAAAAGTATTAACATTAGGGGTCTAATTTGAGTGGTAGTCAGTTAATCCTTCGGAAGGGTGGAGTATTACGTAAAGCGTGCCGTTGCTAAGCAACGAGATGAGGGAAGAGAGTAATGAGCTATCGCTTTGTTTAAAAATATGGTAAATTTCTATAGTTATGTTTCATCTTGAAATTCATTATTATATAATAGTTATGTTGTTTGGCTATTTGATACAAAGACGAGAGAAGATAAGAAAATACTATCAGTTTTGATACGAACGCTTTGTAGCTCATGTACTCATGCAGCAGTCCATTATCTGAGGAAAGATATTCCAGCCATCGTGAATTAAAAAATCTTTCAAAAAATCTGTGTAACTTTTGAAACTGGATATATTTGTGCTTATAATCAATAATAATTATAGTATTACTTTTTAAAGCCCTAAATGAATTTTTAAACTACAATACTTGATGTCACGTTTATTTAATTTACCTCTTCACACAGGCCATACCATATATCTAATACACTTATATATCAGGGAAGTGATGAGAAAGACCTGGCAACATTGCAGAGGCAGTACAAAGCAACGTATTTTCGACCTTATTTCGTTCGCCAAAATTTTCAAATCGTATAAAGCAGTGGTTGTAACGCATAAACCGACTCATATTGGAATAGGACACAACAGTATTAATTAAATTAACAGTTTTCAGCAGATGGGATATATTATCTTGTAGTGCGAAACGATTTATGGACTTAGCTGTGTTGTTAGATTTGAGACGCTTTTGGAGTCTAACCATTTGGATCTCTAAATGCGTCGAAATGAGGCCACGTTTTCTTAAGTGGGTGTCCTGGGACATAAGAACTGTACACACGGAGCCAGATATACTACTAATAAAAACGATTTACTACTAATAACTGGAAACTATTAATAAGACTAGACTAAGTAAAATCATTCCGAGTTCTCGAGCGGAGACCGCGACCTGACTAACATCTTAGGTGTAGGCTTAGGGTGCCCAGTGACAAGTAAAGTTCTAGGCAATGTAGGTATATTCTATTAATTAATTTATTTATTTAACATAGATACATTCTTGCACTAAATAAATTTACAATTTATTTGATAACTCCTATCATACTTCTACAGGTAAATTATCCATTCCAAAGATTTATATAGCTATAAGTAAGAGACACAAAATATGCAATATCATTATTGCAGCAGCGTACTAGGTTTAACCTGTGTTACGCTGCCAAAGGACTTCCAAAAACATTTAGAAAATAGAACACTATTTATAAATACAATTTTCCTACGCACTACATAAATATGCAAGCACAACATCACATTATAAAACATAAGCATGGCACAAATACGCGCATAAACACATATTTTTATACTCGTAGTAATATACCTAATCACATACATGAATTACATGAATACCATGTAATTCATGTATGTGATTAGGTGGTCGAAAGACCAACAAACTAACATGCTCAGTGCTGTTTCAGCAGTAGACTGACGTAGGCTGATGATAATACTGAAGCTAATAGCCACTGTGAAGTTGACGGTCTTTGTGCGCTTAACACCAATTACTATTTCAAAGACATAAGGATTGCCTCTGCTGGTTGGAGCTTATGAAACTTAAACAAAACACAAAAAACTATACAATTTTTAGAGCCGGTTGTGATGTTTATATAATTAATCTTTAGTAGTGGATGAAGGTACTTGTGCCGGTGATGATCTAACAGCAACTCTGAAAACATTTCTATCTCTATATCTTTTGGTGAGGAGAGAAGTGAAGTTATGGGCAGAACTTTACGGCTAACCAGTCGCATTTCTTTTTAAGGGATAGGTTGGCAAACGAGCAAACGGCTCATGGTAATTGGCTGATGGTAAGTGATACCGTCGCCCACGGACATCCGCAATACCAGAGGTTTCGAGGATGCGTTGCCGACCTTTGAGGAAGGATGACAAGAAGGAAGAGATAGCAGAGGTGAGTGTGGAGGGGGAAGGAAAGGGAGAACGGGGAAGGGGGGAATCAGGCCCCAGAAACCTCCCACAAACCGACGAAACGCAATAGCAAGCTATATTACTTCACGTCGGTGTTATGTGGGAGTGTGGTACGTCTCCGGTCGTGCCGGCCGATTCGGCTGTGGGGTTGCAGCGTGGCACTACCACAAATACCAATAACCAATCGCATACCATCAATTGTTCAGGGACTGCGTGAACGCGTGACCGCTCTTTGTCTGATAGCACCCTCAAGGAAGATGAGCGGAGTGCAGTGCAGTGTATATATTTTGAGCTATATACACTGCACTGTATAAGCTTGAGCGTGATAGATTTATTCAAAATTTGACTTACATTTATTACTTACTTATCGAAATACTTGTTCATTTATACACAATTGGCTTTTTTATGGAACAAATTAAAATATAATGTAGGTACAATATTTACATTAACATACGTAAGTTATGTAGGATATAATAAACTTGCTTACCTAAATTTATGTAAGGTTTTAAAAGTGCTTTATGTGGTATTTTAATACAAAATATGACTTAAGTTATACGTGTCTGTATATTGTATTGTACCCGATGTTTGATTTATATGTTATGGCTGAGATATGTAATTCGTGGAATAAACAAGGTAGTGCCAGATAACAATACCTTGTTTATGTGAAACTATGGTTTAGATATCGTTCCAGCCTGTCATGATCACAATCATCATTTGGCAGATTGATACTTACGGGTATTTTTGATAATGTATATTATGTACTTTAAAGTATGTGTAAAATCATTACAGATTAAATTATATTTATTGAAAAGCTTTTAGATCATAAAATCCCACAATTGTTACGGACGGTAGTCGCTTAGTCACTTTGTTTGTTCATTGCTATAAAAGCGGTAGCATAAGAAGTAATTTATTATTGTATGTTGTAATTTGAATTTAGTTAATTGTTTCAATTTTATTGTGAGATTACATTTGAATATAACATATTGAATGTTGCGGTTCTTTAAGTGTTTTCTATTAGTTTATTGTGAAGTTTTACAGTGAAATATTGAAGTAGAAAATTTGTAAAATATCTATATGAAAAGAATGGCCCCGAGTTTCGTGCCGCTTCTTCTCAGTAGGCTCAATATATTTTGGAACGCGGCGGTAGAGTCTATACACCTAAATGGCACCACAAGGGATAATGAACAACCAATATTTTTTGAAAATATTATATCTGCCTTCTTAAGCAAAACTCCGCTGTCTGAAGTGGCAATATCTAGTAAGCACACTACACGACACACCATTTAGCTTTAGAGATGCTATTAACTTGCTCACTCTACGACGTCAGGTTAAAGGGCGGAGATAGCCTTTTAATAGGATGGTACTAAAGAAAGTGAACGTATCGCTTAGCTTTTCTCACAAGCAACTGGACCGAGGGGTTAATGTTGCTGTAACATGTGAAAATAAATAAATTTTGAATATTTTCAGTTTTTTACTATTGGGTGCATAAATTGTTTACAAAGTGATTTTTTTATTGCAGGGACGTCAAGTACCGCCGGGGAAGCACGGCAACTAAGTACCAACTTTGAAGCTGGCAGAACTCACTAATAATAATATTAATTAAAATTCGATGCTCGGACCCGAACCTCAGTGGCCTAGTTGGTCAATGGCGTCTGACACGGAGAGTCAGAAGGCGCGGGTTCGAATCCCGCCCGAGGATGTGATTACTCTCTATGAATTTCAATGTTTGAGATCGCTAATGCAGGCGTTAGTGCTTTAAAAATAATAATAATAATAAGCGTAATACTATAATATTAACAATGTTATTATTAACCACACACGTTGCAGTTCCTGAAAAGTAGGTTGATTTCTGCGAAATCTATTGTATTATTGGCCAAATATGGCGAATCGCAAGTCAACGGGTTAACACTTACACTTGTATTTATAAACAAGTAATTACTTGTTGCTAAGTAATTTCTTAATGAAGTAATTACTTGACGATAGAGTACTTCAACATAAAACATATTCTATAGTCGAGCAATGAACGTTACTTACTAAAGTAAATGCTTAAGTAAGTAATGACATAACCCTATCAAAATTGTATGTATCTTTTTACACTTGTATTAAGTTGTTGTCATGGGATTTTTAATTTTTACAGCATAGATCCTTCCCAGTTCAGACTTGTGTGCGAATGTAATTTTTATACAACTTCACTTTTGCAATAACGTAAAAATTACGTGTTGACTATTACTCGGCTAAGAATTCTTGCCTGTGAGTTCTAACTTCAGGCAAATACATACTAGTCAATAGAGTTAAAATCGTTGCTTAAGTAATTACTTTTACTTGAGAAATACGGCTTGGTATTATAGGCTAGGTAATTAGCGTGATAGTACTAACCATACAGGGAAACCCTATTAGGTACTACCTATACGGCATGTAAAGTATACAGGTATACAAAGATGGAATTTCATAAGCTGTTTAACTTGTTGTAGTGTTTGGCTCCCAGAGTTTCCCTTAGACAGAAATTTAAAGACATAAACATTCTAACTGTTGTCTCTCAGTTTATCTATGAAAATCTAATGTATGTATAGAAAAACATTAGCAGTTTTGATAAAAGGAGTGATGCTCATTCCATCAACACGCGAAACAAGCACAAGCTATGCTAAGCATGTAACGCGTCTCCACAGAATAAGTCATTCTTTTATGGGACAATGTATACGATTCTATAATAAAGTTCCCAATGTTATCCGAGATTTGCCTATTAATAAGTTTAAAATTACTATTAAAACTAAACTCTGTCAAAAAGGTTATTACAAAATTTCGGATTACTTGGAGGATAAAACATTGGGACTGATCACTCCAGGATCTATCTACTCGTGTACTAAAATGTCAAAGTGTAGCGTGTCTTGCCCTACTGATACCATTATTATGTTCTCTTTTGTAAGGCAACACACTGGAGCTAATATTTGTAGTATCTAAGTAAAAACATTGTAAAAACATCTATATAAAAAGAATGGCCCCGAGTTTCTTGTCGCTTCTTCTCGGTTGGCTCTATGTATTTTGGAACGCGGCGGTAGGCTTTAAAGTACATTATAATGAAAAATTGACGTTCATAAGTGCGTCTTTGATGCCTAAATTGAATAAATGATTTTGACTTTGACTTTGACTTTGTAGGACAGTTAATTTTACGTATAAAAAAGCTTTGCCGTGATATTTAAAGAAACACTATTTCTAAAAAAATAATCATTACAAATGTTTTAGTTTTTCAGAGCACGCAATAATAAACAATTACATTTAAACAAAACAAAATAACAAAAATGCATAAAATTAAAAGATACTAGCAGAGCGTGGTTTCGATCCACGGACCTCTGGGTTATGGGCCCAGCACGCTTCCACTGCGCCACTCTGCTTTTGAGAGAGCGACCGAAATTAACGTACTATTTCCGTAATGACGTACATAGAGTAGACTGTAATAATGTTAAAAATTGCGTCACCCTTGTTCCGACACGTGGTACTTGGTGATAATGACATTGACCTTGGGTATTAGACGTAAGTTATTTTTAGCAACTAAAACCAAACAGTTTTCTGTCAATCATGTTCTACTACAGTAACTATTGCATAGACATTATATATTCTGTGGCGTAGGGAGCAATCATTGTAAGATTTGTAAGTGGGTGATACAACATCTACAATTATACATAAAAGAAGATGTCCTGACTGAATGACAGACAACGCACAGCCTAAACCACTGATCGTAGAAACTTGACATTTGGAGGGTGTATTGTCCTTGATGTGTAGAGGTGTACTAAGAATGGGTTTTAGAAATTCTACCCCGAAGAGGGTCAAAAGGGGTGAAAACGTTTGTATGAAACTCCTTTGTATTTTAACTTATAGTTGTGAAAATTTTTATTTGGATAGTCATTCAAAATAAAAAATGTTGAACTAATTTTGTTTTGATGGTGGTTTAAAATGGTGAAATGGAGGGGTGAAAGTTTGTATGGAAAGTTTTTTGTTTTCGAACATACAATTGTTTAACCATTGTTTGTTTATTATTAATTAGCATTTGGACAGTTTAAAGTGATGATTTCAATATTTATTGACAGGGATGACTTAAGGGGGGTGAAACGGGGGATATTCTTTTTTTTTTAAAGTTCTTTGTTTTTGGAGCTACAGTGATGTAAATTGATAACTGGATAGGTAATTTAAAATAAATAGTGATGCTTTCAATATTTTTTAGGGATGACTTAAGGGGTAAAACGAGGGATGTAAAAACTACTACGTATAAATACAACTGTAGAGGTCAAATTTCTGTACAATGAAAAATATGCTAAAATCCGAGTCTGGAGTGAAAAATAAGTTCAAATTGTTTGTTTCTCTGTATATCTGTCTGTTTGTACGGGCTAATCTCCGAAACGACTGGACCGATTTAAATGCAATTTCGTATGGTAGCTTATATTCCTGATCAACATATAGGATACTTTTGGTCCCGGTAAATTAAAGAGTTCCCGTGGGATAATAAAAAATCTGGAATTACCATATCCCGCGAAGCCGCTGGTGCGCTAGTGGTTTATAAGTTCAGTAGTAGGTTAGTTAAGTAGGTACTTAGGTTTTGCTAAATATTTTTGAATTGTTTTTATTCTCAGATTGGGGGTAATAACTCCCGCATAGACGTTTCCCTCGGGGTGTATTTGACAGTGAAGGAATTGTTTTTTTTTTCCATGATAGGAACGTCAACGATACTCATAGCATTTTATATGCAATCAAGTGAAGTCGAGCAAGTTGTGCGTCTGGTGGTAAGCACAATGCTTGCTTATGCCAGGTGCAATGCCAGTCAGAGTTTAAAAATGTAATTAAGTGTGGCACTTGGCATTCCGCTCGTCACCCCATTATTGCGCACAAAGTATTGCTTTGTGGTAGAATATGCGATACTGCTGTGGTACCAACCAAGACGGGTCGGGTCTTGAATCGAGTCGCCTGAATTTGAGGATTCTGCTACTGTGGAATGGTCAAGGGGCTTTGTCTTGACCCTCCCAATTCGATTTTGGCTGCCGGAGTTACGCGAAAGTATTTTAAAATAATATTTAAAGTTTCTGTAATTTCACACGAAAAACATGCGGATGCGTGAAACGGAACGCAATATCAGGAAATATTGCATAAATTTGAACGTCTGCTATGTTTATGTTCGTGAAACGAAACGTTTTGATCGCTATTTTTGAGGTTTGTGGTGTTTGACGTATGTGACGTTGATTTGACATACACGATTCGCATTATTCCGTTGCTTTCGAGTTTTCGTGATTATAATAATCCGTGTGATTTTAGTGATGCTATAGTTGAATATTTGTGGAGGCGAGATCTATTCAAGCAGAAAAAAGATCCCTTTGTCGAGTTGATCAATGTAATTAACTATGTTTACAAAATAAAATAAATACTCCTACATAGTTTTGTGAAAATTATTTTCCTCCCTTACCCACCCAGAGACCAACTCAGACCGGTTAGGTTGAAAGTAGTCAGAAAACCGACACAGAGCACCCCGACTCCACCTATTCTTGTGGCTACTACCCCTAGAGTGTTTATAAATAATGCGGGAGCCAGAAGCTCAAGGGAGGTCCTGAACGTTGCTTCGCCGCATGAAGTAGAGTTGTTGATCAAACCTGCGACTGAGACGGTTCGTTATGACCTTCGAAAACAGCTTATAAACATGGCTCAAAAGCGAGATGGGTCTGTAATTTTTAAATAAAGTGTTGTCACCTTTTTTGAAGAACAGCACCACCACGCTTTTGTTCCATGGTTCTGGCGTTGAACCTTCGAGTAAGACGGTATTAAAGAGCTTCTGAAGGACTTTAAGTACCGGCGTTCCACCCGCTTTCAGAAGCTCAGATGTGATACCGTCGTCACCAGGCGCCTTGTTGTTCTTAAGCTGTTTCAAGGCCATTCTATCATCTCGTACAGGCTGATGTCCGGGATATCTTCGGTATAATGTCGGGTCAGCTTGGCTCTTGGGTCTTTGACCGAGCTGCTAACAGGTTTAGCGACCGAGGTGTATAGCTGTCCGTAGAAACTCTCTACCTCTCCTAATACTTCTAATAATTATAAACTTAAAATGAATATATTGTAACATAATGTATAAACCACGTTAGTTTTCTTTATAAAGTAAATATATATTTTTAGCGGATATACTCGTATATTTTTATGTTACCAAGTATCAAATAATAAACTCCACGGTCTAAGTTCCTTGAATTGTAAAACTTTCTTTATTTCAAAACTATAGGTTGGTGCCGTTGACCTAAAATCATGGAATTTGGCAAGATCTTATAGCACAATGCACCCAAAGCCGAAAACGATAATCGTTATTCAGTAGTTTTATCACAATTTCATTTTGCGAATTTGCAGTTGGTAAATGACCCATGAAATAAAAAAAAAACAGTATATTGGTTTATGGCATGATATCTTATTCAACTAAAAAGTTCGTCGTCTGTACCGAACCTTGAATGCGTTAGTCGTACTTATGTTTTCAGGTTTTTAGTTTTAGTTTCGGACTCGTATGGTTTATCGAGCACGAGCACGAGGATGAGCTAACTTCATTGATAGAATATAATATACCCGTATACATCTAATGTAGCTATCAAAGTATCTGCGCCATCACTTAACATCTCTACTCCACTGTCTTCCCTGTAGACACTTTCACGTCATGAATTTAAATCTAATATACACAGAAAATTAAAGCAGCCGTCCAATTTCCGGCACAAAACAACACACACACACACACATCCCTGTCGAGGCGACCCCTGGTGCGTAATGGCGTGGGGATTTATCATGTAAGAATACAATTTTGAAGAAAGTGTACACGTTTTCCAATAGAATATAAGAAAGACAAGTACAATTTGAAAAATTTAATACCGACTTCCATTCTATTTAGATTTTGGAGTGTATCTCAAAAACTACTAGACCGAATCTGACAAACTTTACCACACGGAAAGAACCAGCTTTCAAATAAAAAAGAATTTTGAGAATCGGTTCACCCAGTCGAAAGTTATGATGTAACAAACATTAAAAAAAAGCAAAAAAAAAACAGTCGAATTGAGTACCTCCTCCTTTTTTGGAAGGAGGTAGAAAAATAATCGTAATTTAACCATAGAACATATTTGTGATGATTCTGTAATTTCGTACGAAGGACACTATCGAGTTTACTAACGGATAAATTAACTTATATTCTAATAATAAAATGTCTGTTTCGCCAAAGTTGCGGCATGCATAGATTCGATATTGCCTGTAACCTCGACCTACCGTCATCATCTCAGCCGTAGGTTGGCCACTGCTGAACACAGGCCTCCTTCATACTGAAACAAAAGAACCTGTCGGAAACAGCCTTCATCCTACATCGTTCTACGACCTTTATGAGACCGTTTTACCATTAAATATGTAATTATGAAGAGAAAGAAAGAAAAAGAGAAAATCCATCTTGGAATGATTCTATTAGCCGCTCCTTAACATTTTGAAAGTGTTTTGAAACGCCCCAGGCTTTGCTTTGCTTATACTTCTCATAAGCCTATGGAACTACGTATATTCCTCAATATTACAACCCCTACCTACATTCATGAGGGTTATTAACATGGTATGTTAGGTAACCCTACATATTACGAGTATAACAGCTATACCTACCTACTAAATATATATAACGTATTGAGTAAGTATAATTGAATTCCACCTGTCTCCCGAACCGATACTAATGTGACGTCGACATAAATGACCATACAACCGATGGATCCATTCCCAACGTCCTATCCCTTCCACTTCATTTCTCATGTCAATCGCACGCACGATGCATAAACCATCATAAATAGATCCCTCGAATGATTCTCATCACCCCTCTTAACGTTTGTAAAGCAAGGACATAACAGGCAGGGAAGGTCTTCATAAATTGAACAACAGAAAACATAACCAGGAACCTAGGTCTCTCTGCTTACACAGTTAGAGGGTAACTTCGCGGTGGGAAAAGCTTTGAGAGGTGTCTTGTGCAATTGGTCGGAGTGGGCAGTGGTTCGGAAACTCACGATAATATAGCAGAATTATGGATTTCAGATGCGTGTTCTTGAAATTAATTTATGGTAGTTTGCTTTGGTTTGGTATGGCTGCTTCAGTTGAATAGAAATGTGCACGGATGTCAGCAACTTAGATGAGTTATTGTTAACGTTGTGTTTTGTTTTCACAAGTTAGTGAAATATATTTGGAGTTATTCATTACAGAGGTACTTAAGGAATTCCTATTATGATAAGAGCAATGAATAAATAAGTTAGTGATTGAGGTTATTTTTTAAAGTGTATAGTTGGAGTACTCCAAAAAATCAATCAAACATCAGTCCAATAAAGAATAACAATTAACCAAAACAATGAAAATAAAAAAAAATACCAAAAAATGCAACCGACTTCAATACCCAAAAAGTGTGAAATAACTTGTTGAAGTCGTACCACGATAGTTCAAAAGTAGGTACCTAATATCACAATATTGTGCGCATCTTCGATCTTGCTACTTCGACAAGTTATTTCACACTGTTTGGGTATTGAAGTCGGTTGCATTTTTTGGTATTTTTTTTATTTTTCGTTTTTATTTTTTCTTAATTTTTAGTGACTCTTGCTACGATTACTTACGGAATCGATTGTCAATCATAGTCAATGATGATATCATGAAGATAGGCGTAACAATTTCTGTTTGTAACTCCAAAACTGCTTGAGCGAATTTAATACTCGTAAAATTGGGACAACCTCGGAAGTATACTATACAAAAAAATGAATTTTAAGAATCGGTCTTCAAATGGGGGATAAATCGATTAACATACACATAAAGAACACACACATACACACGAACATATAACCGCTTCCTTTTTTGAAGTCTGTTAAAAAGTTAAAAATCAACTGATAGAAAACGCTACGAATGTATATCTTTAAAATTGCATTGTATGGTCTCGCTAAGCACACGTACTGAAGAAATATATATAATAAAATATACCTCGTCTAGGGTTTGAAATATCAATATCTCCGCTAAAAACGTTCACGCTTCGATTTATTTCACCAACAAAACGAGCCGGCTGACCGAGAGAGCCCTGCATTTACATAACTCTCAATTACATTTGGATTTAAAATGGCCGCCGCGTGCGTGAGATAGTTATAAAAAGTATTATATTGGCACGCTGCGTGCGCGGAACGACTTGCCTACTTACATTTTTGTGCATTTGTATAAAAGCGGGCGCGTAAGCACAAAAACGCTACTATGTGTCTCATAATACCAAGGTTCTTTTATCAAATACTCAGAGAATTCAATAGTCTAACAAAAGTAGCTACGACTGCTGGTCGTAATTTACAACGACTTTGCCGCGTACTTCTAGCTACTGTGAATGGTGGGAAAAAGTATTCATAAATATAAGTTTTTAAACTACTCGTATTATGACAAACATTAGAAGTATTCAAATTATCAACAGGATAATTACAATGTATATTTTCAGTGAGTTTCCGATATTTCGGCACTGTTGCAAGCGCCATGATCACGGATGAACTGAGGAATGGCGGTAAGAGCAGACGAAGCGGTCTACCCTCTTCCGTACTCGTTTGTTATGCGAGGCACCACTACTATTGTTCGCACTGTTAGTTTTTGAACAGTGCCGGAATATCGGAAACTCAAAGAAAATATACATGGTAATTATCCCGTTGATAATTTGAATACTTCTAGTATTCATAAAGTAAACGCTTACAAATTTATAACGCACAGTTTTGGTTCGCCACCGGAGAAAAGTTGAATCGGACTGATTTGTGCTCGCCACAGTTGCACTACTTAAATACCAGTTTGTACTGAATTCAATTGTTTCTCTTTCCCTTTACGCAAATAATCGCCATCGTCTTACAGGTTCATGTTTTCCTAGTATTGTTTAACAATAATTACTAACGTTTGCCCGTACGCGTGGGTCTCGTCTGTATAGATCGGCCGTGCGATTCTCGCTAATGATTCGCCGTTGCGCTCGTCGACGAGGTCACTGATGTCAAATACTTTGAGATATCGCCCTTGTACATAAGGTTGTATTTCCAACGTTTTTTGTCATCTCGTCATTTGTTTGACGGATGTTCTCAAAGATGCATCGATGTTTGCTCTTATAGAATCGCACGGCGGGAGCTGTACCAATTGCAATGAACATTACGACGCCTATCTGTATGCAAAAACATGCAGGGCAGTCTTTGGGGACTTCCGGTAGAAGATGCGTTATCATCTATACTAGTTTGTGGGTAGAAGTGAAAACTCTTAGAATTATGTTTAGGACACACAATCAACAACAATAGGTAGTCATGGAAACCATTATAGCGCCTGAAGAAGTTTTCTCTTCAAAATATTCTCTACAAAGCGTTCGAAGTCGGTGCGAGTTCCATGATTTTTGTTCACCCGAAAAGTGCTGAACGCGCCTAAAGGAGATTTCACTTCAAAAACATTTAGACTACGTACTTACCTTGTTATGTTTTTCAGTTGGCTCTGGTTGATTTAAGCGAGCCTCAGGTGAAATAACATTCTTGTCATAAGATAAGCACTAAGCCTGTACGGTCGATTCGGTGCTAACCGTTTAGCTCTGCATATGTACGCATTAGTATAGATAGGCCACCTGGGGCCGGTAACTGAATTAGCATATTGATTGTTTACAGTTGTAGCCTACCAGTTAACACCGTCTGGGCCTGGGGGCGACACATATGTGCGATGGTTCGTTCAGTCATGGTGAGATAAACAGGGCTGTACTAATCGATATCTGGCTTTACTTTAGGACTTTCCACCGTCCCTACAATTAATTACTAGTAGTTCTGCGAGTAGTAGACCTCGCAGCATTGTCTTATCAGCGGCGATTTTGCGCAGTAATTCACAACCTATCTCGGCAATCATTTGACCAATTATGCTCATATTAAAAATTTCTCTTTAGTTGACCGCTAGTAATCGACTGACCGTCTGAGCCGAGACGCTCTCCCTTTTACGTGTTTATTTCTACCACTTGAGCTTAGCCACAAGATTGTGCCGCCATCTTGTAGTGCAATTGTAGTCAATAGAGTTCATAATATTAATACATTATAGTAAATACAATAACCAATTATATCTAAAATAAAAGGCGTGAATTAGAACAGTGTTCATGACAATTGTAACAATATAAAGGTATGTTCATGACTATAGCGCCCCACTACCTGTGATGTTTGACTAAAGTTCAAATCAACTCCAGCAAATTTCAGAGTTTGTCCTTGTGACTTATTTTGTGTCATCGCGAAACAAACCTTATTTGGGTCATCTTGAAACCAAACAGAAGGTAATTTCGCATCAATTGTACACGTACCACGAAGACTGTTTTTCCTCAGTTAATATTGGCTTCAATAACATGAAAATCTAAATAAAAAGTTTCACAACTATAACTCCAAATAACAACGATTTTCCGTACAAAGTTTCATGCCCCATTTCCCCCCTTTAACCACACACGTTCCAGTTCCTGGAAAAGTAGGTTCATATCTGTGAATTCTATTGTATTAATGGCCCAATATGGCGAATCGCGAGTCAACGTGTTAAATCATCCCTATCAAAAATTTTAAGGTACACCACTTTCTTATTTAAATGAAATATCTAAATATAAATTTTCACACGATAAGTTCAAAAACAAACATTTTTCAATAAAAGATGGCCGACTGTGACTCCAGCGGAAGGAAGGTCGTTGTCGATACGTTTCCCGTTTGTTTCCTTTAGGACACCAGTCATTATGTTTCGTCGGTGACCTGCAGGCGGATTTCAATCTTCGACACTAAGGTTGTTGGTTGAGAGGGCACCCAACAAGCCGCACTGGTATGGTCCATGCTTATATAACTGAGAGGAAAGCCCGATTCACAGCTGTCAGAATGTAAAGGGCTGATACTAATTGAAAGCTAAACTGTTTAATATAATAGAAATTTATATGTTTTATTGCTCCAAAAGGATTTCATAACATTTTTCATATTTTACCGAAGACTGCGACTTTTTATCTTATTTTTAAACCATATCTTTATATATAACATTGAACCCCTGTTTCTTCTGGTCACACTATAACTTGAGAACGGATGGAACAATCTCGCTAATTCTTTTTTGCTATTCGCTATCTTCAAATTCTATTTCGCTGACTCCAGTAACAGATATTAGCACAAAAGTCTAATATCAATTTGATTCACAATATGAAAAATAGTTATTGTCTGACAACGCGAAACAAACCACTATACTCTATATCAAATTAAGCGCTTCGAAAGAACTCATTTATAATCAATTTCATTAATACCTTCAGCCAGTCACGATATCCGTGTAATTTCACGTAAAACATGAACCTGTTGTCCAAAACCATTTAATATTCCATTACAACTGATAAACGCTGTCACGAATTTCCCACATAAAAGAGCCGTGTTGTCACGCCGACATTTTGAGCGCCATCTATTTTACGAGGAGATGAAATACTAATGGAGGTGTCATGTTACATTCTCGAATAATGTCGTCCCACTTACTTGGTAGTTGAAAGCGATGCGTTCGAGATCTAGAAACAAGACGGTTTATTTTTATCCGACTACAGTGAATCCCAAAAGGAGGATTATGTCTTTGAACTGTAAGTATGTCTATCTTATGTCTGCATGTAACTAGTCAACGGCTCAACCGAATTTTATAAATGATACGTAACGATAATCTAACGAGATTCGTCTTCATGGCGCGAGTGTCACTGAGTATATAAAGTTGTTAGAATTGCTGTCTTTATGTGCGTTATTGTGAGTGCTAATTATTTCCATAGTAGTACTATTAAAATTTAAGTTTGTTTTTGTTGAATGCAAAGGAAATAGAAAAGTAATTTTCAGCCAAGTTCTTGTAGAGATTTGCTAGATTTGCCTCACCAGAGTTCGCTTCTAAAATGATTAATGAAACTTTCTAAGAACGTACATATTGTACGCGAATATCAAAATAATACAAATAAGAAACTCAAAGTTTTTTTTTGGAACTGTTAGGCTTCCGTTTGTTCACTATCTTTTTGTATCTTTTCTATCCTTTAACAGGAAATGATGACGCCAGGTGGTAGCGTATTCAATGGCCACAATACTAAGTAAACTCTGGCTTAAATACAAATCTGAGTAAATAATGTATGACATTTCCAGACAAATCTCCAGTCACGTCCAGATTCGCAACTGAGCGTCTTTATGGTATACCGGTCTAACAACAGACCATTAATTGCTTATAGGTTCGCATTTTCATAGGAACAGTTTTTCATAGTGTAGATTAATATAGCTAGGAGGATGGGCAATACATAATACTCGTACTCCACCTATCGGTTTTTACGACGTCACCTTTACCAAATGCTAAAGCCCGAAATGGGGTTCGAATCAGGGACTTCTTGATCAGTGGCAAACCCTCAATAACTCTGTAATATCATCGCTTCAGATGCATAGGCCTAAATCCAGAGAGTTGTTAATCTCAACCATAGCGGAGATTTGGTGGTAAAGACCATAGATAACTTACTCAAACCTCTATTTAAACCTGGACTACAGTGGTGTAGTGAATTCAGAGTGTACTTCTGAAATACGCCCATATGACAAGTAACAAAAAATCCTATCAAAATACGCATTATTGCGAGAATGATGTCATAGAAGGCTATAGTTAATACTCGATAGAATTATAAGTTAACAACGTAACGGCAAACAAATCTAACAAAAAAATTTGTCGTATACAAACAAACATATAGACAGATTCATATAATCAAACAGATTTATATGGAACTGAATATTTGATAATCTCATAATGCCATGACAAAACATTATGTTCAAAACACATTACGGACATAATCATTGAAATTTTATGCACAATGGTGATGAATATGGTGTTATCACCTAACCAGCTAATTGCATTTCTACCGCTGAGTTATGGGCACTGCAGGGCACTGCGGGGCACTTACATACACTACTAATATTGAAAATACAGTAAGGAACGTGACAGATGACTCAGCGTAATATTATCTCGCCGGGAGGAGACGAAGTAAAATTTTCCCTTTGACGTCAGGATGCATAGAGGTCTCTTGCACAAGACGTATACCACCTAGTAAGTCGGATTTCCTCGCCTTATACGATTCACATCCTGACGGCGGAAGAAGAATTCTTCAACTCCGTCCCCTCATGGAGCAAACTGACTGACGAACTGTTCGGTCTAATACCTGCAGCTGAATTTGGCCATCGGACGTCACGATAGAACATGAAATTTCACAGACATCATATTGACGTCTGGAAGTCCACAACCATGCGATTTCGACTGCACTTTCTGCGTCACATTACCACTATGTGGAACCAGCTGCCATTTTGAGGTATTACCGAACCGACACGACTTGGGGACCTTCAAGTAATATTTCTTCCTCAAAGGCCGGCAATGCATCCTCGAGACCTCTGGTATTGAGGATGTCCGTGGGCGCAGGTGATCACTTAATATCGAGTGAGCTGCCTGCCTGTTTGCCAACATATCTCATAAAAACTTACTTTAGTCGCAGTGGATATCTTCAGTTTCATCATCCGTAGAAAGTAGTCGGTTCTACTTAACCAATGAGTAGCCTTATAGCGGGCTTGGCAGTTTAATTTATTTTTAACCGACTTCAAAAAGGAGGATGTTACATGTTCCACTGTATGTATTTTTTGTGTATGTTCATCGGTTTCTCCATTTGTGTGATTCTCAAAACTATTTTTTGTTTGGTAGAGTATACTTCCGAGGTGGTCCCATTTAAATTTCATCAAATTCGGTCCAGCAGTTTTTGAGTTGCACTACAATAACTGAAAAGTGTTTCGCCTATTTTGATGATTACCATCGTGAATGACAATCGATCCCGTAGTTGTCCCGCAAGTGTCACTAAAAAGGGTGAAAACATTTTTTTACCAAAAAACGGTACAAATAACAAAAAAACAATATATTCCGCATGGCACCGACTTCGACAAGTTATTTCACACTTTTTCGTGTTGGAGTCGGTTCCGTTTTTTGGGTAAATAATTTTTTAACTAAATTATTTTAAGTTTTCAAAACGTCCCTACTGAATGTAGCATACGTCCAGGGTACGTTTGGTCACCCCAGACACAATCATGTACCTTGTCTGGACTAGCTATTGTTTAATTCAAATCATGTTGTGATATAAAATTTATGACCTAACGTATCGAAAAAGCTATAAAATAATGTAAGCAAAGGTTCAGGGTTAAAAATCACATTTTTATTCAATTATATACGAAAGTTTGATGTACTTTTCCAAGGTTGTCCAAAGTTAGTAAGGATAAGTTAAACAGTGAAACAATTTATTTGACATACATATACGACCCGATGACTAGTTAGAGTTGTACATATTGTTATATGAACACCTATACGTGATTATTCAAGAGATAAGCGCAACTCATTTAGGTACTTTACTAGGTTAAATTTACTCAAATCCCGAAACATGTCTTGTGACTCTTTCACCCATAGTGACTTTACTCGCTCCACATTGCCATTCATCATGCCATGGTTAACCAGTACAACCAGGTGTATCCACCTCTCCTCTCCTCCTTCCTCTGTGGGATACAGTTGGGTTATTAATTTCTCATTGCAGAATTTTGCAGATATGTTTTTCACTCTTTTTTCTATTTTGTTTTGGTTATATTGTATGACAATCATAGGTCTCACTTGCTACCAGTTATGTTATGCTGGTGGTGGGCATGCTTACTTTTTGGAAGTAACTTTGGAATGATCACTTCGTCATGCCTTATAAAAAATCTATAAAAAATTTGAGGCATCCTAAACTTTAAGCAAAACCCTTAGTTGCGCCGAGCCGCACGCGCTGCGCTCCGCAATGCCCGCCGGGAGTACGCAGACGCCGCACCGCTGCGCACTCGCCTTGAAGATGAGCATCGGACATGCTCTAAACCCGGGTCGACGTATTCGATCCTTTACGTGAGTGTTTTGCCAGTTAATAATAATAGTTGAATAAGACCCTAAGAGTAACAACCCTAACTATACAACACCGAAAAGATAAGGTGCCTTCGAGTAAAATCTATGGTTTCTACCAACAGCAATTCGCACAGGTTGGTTTATACACAAATTGCAATTTTATCATCAGTCGCGATCAAATACGTGTGTTCCGTGATTTATTGTTGTACTTCTCCTTCTCAGTTTTTATATTGTTCGTCGAATCTTTGCGGTATTTCATTTGCTTGTTATAGTGAATAATATTAAGCTTCTATTGTAAAGGTTTGTCTCACTGATGAATTTAAAGCACAATTATACTCTTTTAATATCAAAAATGTTGTTTAAAATGTGTAATGCTTACGAATGTTTCAATCAAATTATACTCTTATCACAGAAAAAACCCATATTAAGTAAATTCAATTTATTTCTTTCAAACCAAATCTCTTACCTAACTATAAGCGAAATCACCTTTCCCTATGGACATGAAAAAAAAACTGAACAACAGCAAACTATTTTTTTTCTCTTCTTCTAATCTCTTGTAATCAATTAGTTCATTTAATTTGATTAAGCAGATGGCTTTGATGGCATCTAAGAGTTCAGGGCATTTGCTTGGACGTGAAATACAGGTTTTCTAATTAAAAGCAATAATTACTTTTCTTAAACAAATGACTTTGTTTATTTTATGATAAATGTTGAGAAAATTATAATGTCGACTCATCACACACTCAAAAGTATAAGTAATGAGTGCATAGCCACTATAGATTGCAGTAGTTATAGTCTGGTCGAAATGAAATGAAACTCACGTTTATCAATACCTCGCACCGTGCAATCCAGAGGTTTATTAACATAAACATGAATGTAACCACGGCACAATGGCTAGCGGTAAACTGCAATAATGCAGGCGTACTACCATAGAACACATATCATGTCTTAAAAATACAAAATACACCCCCCCCCCCCCCCCCACACACACACACGCACACATACACACAACACACATTTCAACTACTCTCACCTACTCACCCAAACCTAAATAGCTCTATAATTTATAAGCAACATACATTTATAACAATATTTCACACTTAGTTTTTCTCGTATTTACATAATATGTTATATAGTTGTACCTTGTTTGTTACTAAGGAACTATGTTATTAGCTGACTTTCGGAGGAGGGCGTTGACATCTGCGACACAGTTAATACTTCTGCAGGTGTCATCGAATCCTATATGTTTGTAACTAATCGTGTTATGGTTCCAAATAAATAAAATTATTATTATATTATATTATTATTAAGAAAGAAAGAAAGGAAAGTCGAACTCACTGGCGTGCTTTATTGTGGATTGTTTCACGTAGAGTGAGAAAATCTTAATTTAATTTTATATGCAATACTAGCGACTGTGCGCGCAAAAACGCCAAGTGCATCAGCCACTGTGTCAGTACCTACTGTGGACCTAGCAAGAATAACTGTGTAAGTGTAACGTAACGTGTCATTCACGTGAAATAGTACAAACAGTCATTTATCTAGGACAACTGTGACACAGATAACTCATAGTATGTACGTCGAAGCGTGACGCGTTGACGCTTACGATACGAATACTTTTTCGCAATTATTGTTTGTGATATTGTCTTTGTATTGTATCGTCACGAAAAGTGTGATCGTGACCACGTTCAATAGAACTTAATGAAACGGCGGCGTTAGGAAATATTAATAAAGTAAATGTAATAGTAAATATTGTTATTTTGATTTCTGTGTGCGCCGCCTAATATCAAATAAAAAGTAAACTTAGTTTGCAAAAGTTTAGAGATGCAATAATAATGGAAATTTCTTGTATGCTATTATTTCTTCACATGAAACCAACGAAACAATTTGTTCTCTATCGACAGTTTCGAAATCTGCATGAGTTACATCAGTACCACCCCAGGTGCATAAACCCCTGTGTAATAAAGCCAGCGCTGTTTGCAGAATACAATGCTGTATTTAGCGCAATTCCGCTCGATGCTTTTGTGTGGGGGAACCCTACCGTAAGATATTTACTCTAGTCAATAGGCAATCGAAAGATATTATATTTTTTCCGACTAGCACATTGTAAAACACATAACAAACTTTGATAAGCCTACAATTATGTGAAAAGATGGCTATAAAAGAAAATATAAGATAGAATCAATAACCAATAAGGTATTTTGTACATGAGCTGTCGAAAGTAAAATAATTGTTGGTCGGAGAAGGAATACATAACTAGCCCATTATGTGCCTTCTGTTGGGACTCGAGCCTTCCGCTCAGAGAGAGGAGTCGGGCCATAATATACCACGCGGATCCAGTGCGGCTTGGTGGATAGGCTAGTGGCCAACGCATGTCGAAGTTTACAGCCTTCGACATAACCTAACAACTGTTGACCTAACACAAACAACGGGACCGGCGGCTTAACATGCTCTCCGAAGCACGAAAGCGCTCAGTTGCATAATGCCACTAGCACACTGCATCCAAGTCTTGACCGCAGCAAGCGTTGCTTAACTTATGGATCGGTTAAGATCGCCAAGTTAAGCTCCGCTGCAAGGGCTTCGAAGTAGATACAGTTTTGATTAATACGTAAAGCTGTAGCTTGGCTTCTCGTTCTAGCTGTTCCGCTCCCGCTTTTTTGTCTTTAGCATATCGCGACGATCTCAAAAGGTCTTAAAACTTTAACATTATCTGGGCTAGCTACTGTCCTATTCACCAAAATACACTGGGCTCGTGTGGTGGACTATGTCCCTTAATAGGCTTTTGTACCTCCGAGAGAAGGCATATACGAGTACTTATACGTTGAGATCGAATGTATTACTTACTACTTATGTGCTACTTATCTATACTACTAAACTATATACTATACTATAATAATATAATATTATAAGGAGGAAAGATTTGTATGTATGTTTGTAACAAATTAGCTCAAAAACTACTATACCGATTTCAAAAATTATTTCACAATTGGAAAGCTACATTCACCCTGAGTAACATAGGCTATATAAGATTCATCATCATCATCATCAACCATCACCGCGCGGGTGGAACCTCGGAGAGCAGCTAGTTTCATTGTAAAAAGTGAGTGACACTAAATTCGGCCGTTCAGAGAATGCGTTCCTGACACCTATCAGTTAGTCACGACTAGTGATGGGCACAACATAACACTGAGTTCGTTACCGTTCCTCCAAAATGAACCGCCGCGTTATTTTTAAGATTATTTTCGTTTTAAATTGGCGGAATCATTTAAAATTTATATTTTAGTTATTTAAGTGGAAACCAAAAAAGGGTAATATTAATATAATAAAATTGTTTTATTTATTCTTTGTTACAAAGTTACAATCTGTATTTCTATGCAATAAAGTAGATTGAATTGAATGTGCGTACAGAATATTAATCAGACTCCGATTCGCTTGAGGAGGTGGTGTCTTCATCATCATCTTCGCCTACATGTATAATTATATTATTATCAATAACAGAATCAATCCTGATATCTCGGTCAAAATGTTCCACAATCAGATTTTTAGTCTTCTCAACAACCTTTGCCCAGTCATCTCTTGTGACTTTCCCGCAGGCTTCTTTTAATAGGGTCATCATCTTTTTCGTGCTGAATGGCGGGGAAGTATTGTGGCGGGCGGCGTAACCTTTTATTTGAGCCCAGATTAGCTCAATCGCGTTATATTGGCAATGATACGGTGGAATTCTTAGAACGCGATAACCGTACTCCAGAGCCAGTTCATCGATTTCGTATCGCACATTTGCCGCTTTATTTTCTTTAACTAATTTAATTAGCTCTGCTTTTAGCATCTGCATATTTGCGTCAATGCCTTTTGCTTGTAACCAAGCCACCATTTCTTCTTTTTTATTAGCTTGGGTAGGTGGTTTCTGTATTTGAACCGAGTGATAGGAGGCACTCTCCATGAATATTACAGAAGGCTCTGGTAGGCTGGGCAAAAGCACGTTCTGGAACCACTCTTTAAATGTAGTGGCATTCATTTCCTCGTGGTAGTCATTTGTGGTTTTTGATTGAAATGCCAGTAACGCGTTCTCCACAAAGCCGTATTTTGCAGAACCTGCGTGGCATATTATCAGACGGGCTCCCTTACCCATTGGTACTTTCAACGTCGACGCTTGTGTATCATCCGTCCAAGAACGGGAAACCGTGTGATTGGCGTTTAGCCATGTCTCGTCAATGAACACGACATTATCCCAGTTATCATTTTTTCTTGCTTCTCTCAAAAAACTTATCCGTTTTAAAATTATGTCGTATCGTTTGTAACAACTCGCACAGATAAGATAGCAATAGTTACACTTGCCATTGCGTACAGGAACGTCAAATATGTACAGTAGCTAATGTCACTGTCATTATCATTCGAGAATGACAGTTGACATATTTCAGTTCAATATTGCGATGTTCATTCCAGTCGGTCATCCGCCATGTTGCTTGCCGTCATTCTTGTGGCTGAGGAGATCGAGTGAGGAACAAGGTTGGTGAATTATATAACTCGTTGATATATTAATGTGTTGTTGAAGTGTTAATTACATTATATGACTATGTTATTGGATTTTACTATTTGAATTCTTTAATCCCCTGAGATGTCCTATCATCTCAGAAGTGGGATCGAACGAAAATAATAGTTTCAATCCACGCCATGTACTCGAATATGAAAGTGTGATTAAAACTTTATTATTTCCTTCAAATATACACCAAATCTTAAAGAACTGTGTTGTTTACGTGAAGTGGCCGTGTTATTTTTGCATAAAATAATATAGTTTCATGGATGAATTCGGATTACCAACACATGAAGGTGTTAGTTAAAGGTTATAGTGTGTTGATTATTATAGTGCCCTAACACCGGTTATTGAAAATTCATGCTTGGTGTAAACAGGGACATGCTCTTAGTAGATTTTAGTATATGAAGGTACCATTTGAACTTTTTTTCTATTCTAATTTCTTAAGTGGTTTTTTTTACGGGTCATATGTAAGTGTCTTGAATTGATTAGCATCTGAGCATTAATAACAGGTTAAGCGATGCAAATGGATTTATTATATTATATCTTAAAGACGCATATAGATTTAATTCTTGTTATCACCACACGCGTACATCATGAAAACAGTTATACATAAAATGGTCTGAGTTTCAGAAAATGAGTGATAAAGAACCCGACGTGGGATTGCGACGCGACAGTAGGGAAATCCGTACGCCACGCAGACAGCGTTACGACAGGGAGGTGCCCTTGAGCCGTAGTCGAGATCGGCGAATGAGCTTGGAGCGAAGCCACAGCCACAGCCGCCGTCGTGACGCCAGTACCCTGCACCAACGGAGTCGCAGCCGCAGCCCGCCACGACGCGCTCCCCATCATGAACACCGTCGCAGTCGCAGTGCCAGCATCGTGCGATCACTTTGCGAACGAGAACGCAAGCTGGGCCATGAAAAGGACAAGCTCCGGCTTCTTGAAAATGAGGTACGTAGGGATCGCGAAAAGTTGACCAAACGCCTGCCTGTCGCGTACAGACAACGTGTAACGCCTGAATCAAGTAGAAACCTCGATTCAAACGTAATACCTAATTCTCGTGGAAACCGCGATCATTCTTTGACACCACCATCCAAGAGACATGCTTCTATTGATGAAAATAACGACTCGAGAAAATCCGCTAAGAAACCTAAATTAACGATGGATCTTCTCGAAGAATTTCTTAATGCATTAAAATCGACAACAGGGGATCGTGAATCGTTTGCAAGCTCAGCATTAAATAACGTAATTCCTGAGTTCGATCCGATGTTGAAGGAACAAACCATAAACATTTGGATCGACAAAATAGATGAATGTTCAGAAATCTATAACTGGAGTGACAAGCAAACGGTCCACTATGCCCTGCCTAAGCTCTCAGGAATCGCAAAGACCTGGTATCAGGGCCTACCTTCTATTAAGCATACGTGGGTAGAATGGAAAGCCATGTTAAAAGAATCATTCCCGGCTACTGAAAATTATGCGGAATTACTAACGGATATGCTTAATAGGCGGGCGCGCCCTGGAGAACCTTTTGAACTCTACTACTTTGCAAAAATAAACTTATTAAATAGTTGTAAAATTTTTGGAAAGCAAGCGGTGGATTGTTTACTCCACGGAATAGACGATAGAGGGGTACGTGTAGGTGCTCAAGCGGCTAAGTTTGATAGACCCGAGGATGTACTCGAATTCCTTAAAACAATTAAATTTAATAACAGGGTTCAGTCCGATGGGTATAAAGATTTTAATCGGGATAAACGGTCTAATAATACACAGTTAGGCAATAACCTGCCAAAACGGAATGATACAAGTTCTGCTAAAATCAATAACGTTAGGGGACCTGTGAGGTGTTTTAACTGTGAGGGCATGGGTCATCCTAGCTATAGATGTCCCAAACCGATCATAAAATGTACAAACTGCAACTACTTAGGCCATGAGTATTCGCGTTGTCCTAGAGGGAAAAATGATGCACCAAAGGACAAAAATATACTCGAAGTCTCAGTCTCTGAGAATACTAATGATAAATACAGAATTGTTATTCAATTCCTCTCCCCCCTGGACCTCGTTGACGAGTGGACGTGCACATAATTAGTGTCAAATAATATCTCATCAAAGTTTATATATATTTTAATTTAAAATTATAAAACAAATCACTATGCAAAAATAGGAGCGCATATCCTCTGAAGAGTTTTAAACAGTGATCTTGCGTCGCTCGCTTGCACGTGGTATACCGGTATAACGTGTAGTTCCCGATGCCCCGCCCTTCCTGCGCGTACTCGAGCTACCATTACTGAAGACGACAGCCAATCAGAGACGTACCACGCCCTCTGCCTGCCTTACCTACCTACCGGTCAGTTAAACCTACTCTTGAGTGTCTCTGTGCGCCTAGTACTACGGCGAACGAAATTCAACCATTTGGACCCAATGCTTTCATAGTTAATTTATTTTGCTAAGACGTATGAATTCGTAATAAGTACCTTCATATGATTCTAAACGCCTGGTATTACGGTGTACGGATTTTGTGCTTTGGACTACTGAAAACTGTGGAGTGAATTGTCAACTCAAGTAGCTGTAATAAAAATCAAGCATAAAGCTTAACCTTGCGCTCTTACTGTGTACTTGGAATAGCAATAGCAACATGCCAATCAATCGCACCCCTCCAGCTACCCCAGATGTTCAACCTTCCGTACCAACTTCAGGCCGAACTCGCGTTGCCGCCGCTACTGTGCGTTCCGTTTCGCATACAACTCTGAGTGACAGCGTGCACTATGATTCTGAGCCTGACTTGCGCTTAGCGCACAGCAAAAAACGGAAGCACGATGGAGATGAAAGTGGTATGACTGCTACTATTAAGGAGACATTGGATATCTTATCAAAAAAACAGGATGAGCGGTTTGATGAGCTGAAAGTTATTGTATGTTCCGTCAAAAAACAGAATGAAGAACTAACTAGAACCGTCTGCTTGTTATCACAAAATAACGATGATTTTATTAAACGAATCCAAGAAGTAGAAAAGGAGAGAAAAGAAGATAAAAAATATATTCTACAGTTGGAGGAACGGCTTGAGAGGACAGAAAGATGGATGAAGTCATCGGGTATAGAAATTCGCAACATTCCTAAGACTGAACATAAGACGGAATCGAAATCTGACCTATGTGAAATTGTTCAAACTCTCGGTAAGTCTCTAAACATAGATATTCGACCCGCTGACATTAAAGATGTCTATAGGACGCACTCGTTAGACTCACCACAAAGACCAGTAGTTGCTGAATTTACTACGACTATAATGAAAGAGAATTTCATGTCTGCAGTGAAACATTTCAATAAAAACAAGTCTAAGCTACAGAAACTCAATACTTCACATTTACATCTAACTAAGCAGCCTATAAAACCCATATTCGTATCTGAGACACTAACGCTAAGTGCTCAAAGGCTATTTTTCCTAGCACGCAATTTTCAAAAGTCAGCTGGATATAAATACTGCTGGACATCGCGAGGAGTAGTTTACTTACGCAAAGAAGAGAAACTGCCTCAAGTTAGAGTGGAATGCGAGGCTGACCTAGACAATTTACGCAGGCGCGAATGACTAGTTTCCCAGCTTCATCTAGCGTTAATAGTTAAGTACTGGTTTTCGTTAATTGCGATGTATTATAAGATTGTATTATTTTATATCATATTTTATTTTTATAGAACATTATGTAATAACTGTTTTAAAACTATGCATTACACTCGCATGACACACTTGCTATATATTCACACAAAAAATCATGATAAAGTAACAAAAAAATCTTCTTTTTGCTTAATGTATCTTGTCAGGATCCATAAGCTCATAAAATCAGAAACATTTTATCAAATTCTTTACTCACACGTTAGACAATTTAGACGATCAATATACACTTACTTTGATTATGGGTAACATCGATGAACTGACACAAGATATTGATAATATGTCCGTGGCTAGAACGATTGAATGTGACTTAGACGAAGTTAAGAAGTATTATAATACTATTTCTACTAAACGTTGTGTTATTTTGGCACAAAATATACGTAGTATTGGATGTAATTTAGCCAAATTTGAAATTATAATGGAAATAATGGGTATAGATTGTGATGTAATGGTCTTGACAGAGTGCTGGCTTGCACGAACATTGGTTATACCATCTTTACCTGGATATAAATATATTAGTACAAAAAAAAGTCTTAATCAAAATGACGGGATTGTTGTTTATGTTACTAATCAATTGAATTTTAAATATGAGGAACCAGAATTTGACGAAGGAAGCTGTATAGTATTAAAGCTGGAACCAGATTTGGCTATCGTTGCGATATATCGTTCTCCTTCTTTCAAGAAAATTGACATATTTTTAACATCTCTTGATAGAGTACTAAGTGACCTATCTAAAGTTCAAAACGTAACTATAGTCGGAGACATAAATATACCTATAAATCCAGAAAAATGCAATGATAACTCGCATCAATATTTAAATTTACTAGCAATCCACGGACTCCTACCAGCACATTATTTTGTAACTCGTGAAGAAAGTGGCACCTGTTTGGACCATGTCATTATTAGAAGTAGCCTTCCTGCACTCACAATTGTGCCACAAACTAAAATAACAGACCATAGACCTACTGTATTATGCTTGGAGCACAATATGGCAAGGATTTACGCAAAACAATCTTTTTCTAAAACCAACAAGAAGACACTGAAAAGAGATATCCTAAGTATTGATTTAGGTCCTATTTATAACTCTTGTGATCCAGATTTTGCAATGTCTTATTTCATTCAACAAATTCAGTCAGCTATAAAAAATAACACTACAGTTTATACTCTTCCCAGGCGCAAAAAAATTATCAAGCCTTGGATGACTACAGGACTTCTTAAATGTATTCGTAATAGAGACAATCTACACAAAAAATACAAGCGTTCTCCTAATAATAATATTTTAAAAGTTACATATACTCGTTATAGAAATTTTTGCAATTCTCTTATAAAAAAGGTAAGAAGAGCTTATGACAAAGATAAATTAGATAGAGCTGGAAATAACAGTAAAAAGATTTGGTCCGCAATCCGGGAAATATCTGGTACAAAAGAAACTAATACCCATCCCTCGGAGTTGCTTTCTGTCTGCGATACTCCTACAGCATCAGTAGACAAAATTAATAACTTTTTTGTAAATGTGGCAGGATGTAATGCATCTGATCCATTAATTCAGACTAATAAACACACCCCGGCAGCTTCGAAAATAGATTCGTTTGTACTCATGAGTACAGACGTGGAAGAAGTTGAGCGATTAATTAAGGAATTGAAACACGACTGTTCGGTTGGGTGGGATGGGATATCTAACAAGTTTTTAAAAGATTACGCAGAATTTTTCGTCCCTCCTATCACTCATATTTTTAATATGTGTCTTGAGTTAGGTATTTTCCCTTCTGGTCTCAAAAAATCTCTTATTCTTCCTATACATAAGACTGGTGACAGAGATTGTATCAACAACTACAGACCTATTTCTATTCTTCCTTCAATTTCAAAATTATTAGAACGTATAGTAAATAAAAGATTAACAAACTACTTAGAACGAAATAATATTTTATCTAAGCAACAATTTGGCTTTCGACGTGCTAAATCCACTGACGATGCAGTGCATGATCTTACTCATTTTATATCCCAAAACTTAGATAGTGGAATGAAATGTCTGTCTGTATTTCTGGACTTGGCTAAAGCCTTTGATACAGTCTCTGTCCCCATTCTGATTGCCAAATTGGAAAAAATAGGAATACGTGGTAATCAACTGAATTTATTGAAAAGCTACTTATCAGAAAGATTTCAAAGTGTTAAAGTTGAAGATTACATCAGTCTTAGGCTCCCTGTAACCCGCGGCGTGCCACAGGGCAGCATCTTAGGTCCTACTTTATTTTTAATTTATATAAACGATCTTTGTTCGTTAGCACCTCGAAATGGGAAACTAATTTCTTATGCGGATGATACAGTTCTAACATTCGCTGCCAAGTCATGGTTCGATGTTTTCGATGCTGCTCAAGAAGGTTTCAATGTCGTTACGAAATGGCTACACGAAAATGCTTTATTGCTCAACATTGAAAAAACCAAATATTTAACGTATTCAATTCGAAGCACCCCAGTCCTAAACAACCTAAAATTATATGCACATAATTATTCCTGTATTTTGAACAATATAGCTAATTGTTCATGTCGAGCTATAGAACCTTCTATTTCAATTAAATACTTGGGCATTACAATAGATAACAATTTAAATTTTAAACAACACTTTATGAACTTAAGTGGACGAATTCGTAAAGTCATGTTTATTTTTAAAAAACTAAAACCTATTACACAATCAAACCTAATTAAACAAATATATTTAGCTTTATGTCAATCACTCGTTACTTATTGCATTTCATCCTGGGGAGGCGCACCGAAAACAACCATACTTCCTATAGAGATATCCCAAAGAGCTGTATTGAAAGTCAGCACTGGTAGACCTTTTCGGTTTCCTACTATTTTATTGTATGAGTCTTGTAACGTTCTTTCTGTTCGACAACTTTTTATTCTGAGCACTATTCTCAGACAACATTCCATGATAACTTTTGAACCCCACATGGAAAAAAGACGAAGGAAACATAATGTTTGTACCCTGCCGGATAAACTCAGAACAATATTCAGTCACCGTTTCTCTTATTTTCTAGGTCCCTATCTCTACAACAAAATAAACAAATGCCTTAACATATATCCTTTGTCAAGATCTGAAGTTAAATTCAAAGTCACGTCTTGGTTGAAAAAACTTAGTTATGATGAAACAGAGGAGCTTTTGAATGTAATATCATAGATACATATCACAGTCTATATTTATTTACTTGTAGTAGTTTTATCTTACCATGTTTGAAAGATAAATATAAATTAAAATTTCAACCAATCAAATATCGTTTATTTTATGATGCAGACATTAAACTCATAATAATTGTTATTTTATTCTCATTTAAATAGCAAGTATGCTCCGTTTCAGTCTTTGTTTCTTTTTGTTTCCATAATTAAGTTATGTACTTAAAATACTTGGTCCTTAATTAGTTTTGATTCACAACTGACACCCTCTCACACTCACACATGCAATTACACTGTACACACAGAGAGGAACATCTACAACATTTTAAACTATTTTTCAACATTTTTGGTATTTAATGTTTTAATCTATTTAAGTTTAGTGTACTTACATTGTTAATTATATGCCTAAGATTTAAGTTAAAAATATTTAAGATTATTAGTAATTAATAACCAGGCTAGCTCCATGAGATAAAATAGGGGGAGGGCGCTGTATGCTGAAACACAGGCGATAAGCCTAGTTCGGCGACAGACACTTCAAACATTTTTATGTAACATTCTAGCCATATTATATAAGTTCAAAACTATGTAAGTGCTAATATTATGAAATAAATTATTATTATTATTATTATTATTATAATTAAACGGTGTTCCTACATCATGTCAGGTAGATTTAGGTAGTGAAGCCACATTAGTACGCAAAAGCTGTGCAAGCAAACTGGGGCTGAAATGGCAAGAAGTAAATGGCCCATATTTGAGGGGCTTAGGTAATATACCGTATCTGCCATTAGGTTCTACATCGGCCAATGTAGAAGTACAGGGCCTCTTAGAAAAGGATGTCGAAGTGTTTATTGTCGATGATTACATGATAAATTGTAACGTCCTACTCGGACACAGTTTCACAGAGAGACCTACGTTGATAATTGTCAAGACACCAACCGATTTGAAGTTTGAACGAGCAGAACACGAGCGGGACATAAAACTCCATCTCTATACAACTACTGACATAACAATCGAGGTAGAAGAAATGAAGTCGGTCCACGTGAAGTCTAATATCAGGTGCAACGGTACCATTTATGTAAGCGGATCCGTAAGGGGTCAGGTAGGTCAGGAATACTACCTTCTACCAGGAGAGTACGACATACGTGGTGAAGATTGCACCTTACTTATTCAAAATGTAGGTGTACGATCAATGCTGTTTAAGAATAATACCCTTATCACCCGAGCACAGCTCATAGGTAGTACTAGAAGTGTTCTGTCTGTTGCTGATAATTCAGAGGCTCAGAAGTCTGTTATACCTAAGTGTGGCGAGCAGTTATCAGTCAGTCAGAAACAACAATGTGAAGAACTACTAAGTAAATTTAAAGAATGTTTCTCCACCGGAATGCATGACTTAGGATTTACAAACGTTACCGAAATGGAGATCAATCTAAATGACTCCACTCCGGTGGTGTACAGACCGTATCGTTTAGCCCACTCTGAGCGTAGATTAGTAAAAGACATGGTAGGAGAAATGATGGACCATGGCATAGTTCGGGAATCGAACTCCCCATATGCTAGTCCAATCGTGCTAGTAAGAAAGAAATCCGGAGAAAAACGTCTTTGCGTGGACTACCGTGCTTTAAATAGTCGTACAAAACGTGATCATTATCCACTGCCTAGGATAGATGATCTATTAGATCAACTTGCTGGTCAGACATTATTCACAACTTTAGATTTAGCTTCAGGTTATCATCAGATCTCGATAGCTGAACAGGCCCGGGAGAAAACTGCATTCGTTACGCCCGATGGGCAATACGAATACAATAGGGTACCTTTCGGGTTGGCAAATGCCCCCGCAGTCTTTCAGAGAACAATTCATAAGATTCTAAACAAATCGAAAGTTGGATACGTTGTTATTTACATGGATGACATCTTAATACCATCGAAATCGTTCGAAGAAGGCCTTGCGCGCCTAGAGGAGGTCCTTGGTCTTTTGCGCGAGGCTGGCTTGACTCTCAAAATGGAAAAATGCACATTCTTCCAGAAACGTATCGATTTCCTAGGGTTTGAAATAGATAAGGACGGTATTAAACCAGGCAGCCTAAAAACCGAAGCTGTCGCTAAATTTCCCGCTCCACAGAATCAGCACGAAGTGAGACGATTTCTCGGACTTGCCAGTTTCTTTAGAAGGTTTGTGAAAGGATTCGCACTAATAGTGAGACCTCTGACTAATCTTTTAAAGAAAAACACACCTTGGATGTGGGGATCTCCAGAGATAGAATCCTTTCAGTCAATTAAAAAGCTTCTGGTCGAGAGACCCATCTTAGCGTTATATGACCACGAAGCGGAGACACAGCTGCACACCGACGCAAGTAAGTTCGGTGTTGCGGGTATTTTACTGCAGAGGAAAAATTCGGACCCTTGGAGAGCGGTCGCTTATTACAGTCGCCAAACGTTACCCGATGAAATGAAGCTACATTCGTTTGAGCTCGAGACGCTTGCGGTTGTTAGTGCACTAAATAAATTTCGCTCCTATCTTATCGGAATAAAGTTTACAGTAGTGACGGACTGCAATGCTTTGCGCTCTACGTTCACCAAGAGAGATCTCGTTCCCCGTATATCCAGATGGTGGATACAATTTCTAGAGTTTGATTGCGAAATAGTATACCACCCTGGCGAAAGAATGTCTCATGTCGATGCCCTCAGCAGAGGACCAGTGTCAGTGGAACTAGAAGAAGTTCATACACTTGACATCTTGTCAGTTAATACAGAAGACTGGATTACCACTGTGCAGTCTGCCGACGAAGAGGTCAAACGTATAAGAGATATCTTAGAAGATCCTGAAACATCTAAGATAGCAGGGATTTTTAAAAATTATGTAATCAAAAACGGACGTGTATTTAAAGTATTAGAAAAGGATGGAACTCGATGGGTTGTGCCAAGGGGCGTTCGTTGGCAACTCCTAAAAGCAAATCATGACGATATAGGTCATTTTGGATTTGAAAAAACACTGCAGCGTGTACGCTCACAATTTTGGTTCCCAAAAATGCGTAAATTTATAAAGAAGTATGTAGGAGCTTGTCTAGAGTGCGCCCACCATAAATTACCTGCGGGAGCTAAAGAAGGTCTCCTTCACCCAATTCCGAAAGTTGATATCCCATTTCATACGATACACGCTGACCACCTTGGTCCATTTCCTCGAAGTAAACGAGGACATACGTATATATTAGTCATAATAGATGCATTCACTAAATACGTTTCCCTGAATCCCGTGCGAAGCACAAAGACGAAAGAATGTGTGAAAGCGTTTAAAGTGTTATTTAGTTATTTCGGGTCCCCCGCTAGGCTTATAACAGATAGAGGCACAAGCTTCACTAGTAAAAAGTTCCAGATCTTTATGCGGTCGATTGGTACGAAACATATTCTCAACGCCGTGGCCACACCACGTGCCAACGGGCAGGTAGAACGTTACAATAGAACGATTTTGGCTGCGCTTGGCCCCATGGTTCATGGTAAGGATAAAAGTATATGGGACGAACTTCTCCCAGACGTTCAGTTAGGAATAAATACAACGATCCACGATGTAACAAAAAGAACACCCACAGAACTATTGCTAGGTAGGACGGTAGCTAACCCTTCTCAGGGTATGCTAAATAATATAGTCGAAGATATAGACAGTAATAAAGATAAAACTAGGGACGGCATGAGGTTAGAAGCTAGCGAAAGAATAAAACTGAACCAGAAGACAGCGAAAAACCGATATGATAGTAAAAGAAAAGAAGGGACAACTTACAAAGAGGGCGATTTAGTAAGAGTAGCAAGGGCAATCGTGACTGCCCCTGGTCAGTCTAAGAAGTTGGAAGCAAGATGCAAAGGACCTTATCGTATCAAAAAGATCTTGCCAAACGATCGATTTCTTATAGAAGATACACCCTTGACTAGAAAAGGGGCTAGGTATGAAACTATTGTAGCCTTAGACAAAATATTCCCGTGGTTGAGTTATGACACCGCCGCCGCTTGCTCTTCAAGTGATAATGATGATGAAAGTAATGAAGATTAAAATAAAGAGGATAAATCATTTGTACGGTAGTTATAGCTGAATAAGTAGATATCAGAAAATATAGAACAACTAATAATGTTTAATAACTAATGATTATATAAGCAACTTTACCATTCATTTCAATAGTGTTAGAGAATATTTTACATGATTAGAGTATCTATCAGAAAATGAATTAGATTTACAACTAATGTGAGGGTGTTTCGAGTCGGGCATGACTGGCATATGAACTCGCCGCCCAGGAGTGGCTCGGACCATCGCTGTAACTAATTATGTGTAATCACTAATGAGGTTATGATTGTATAAGCGATTTTGGCATTCATTGCAATATGACTACAGAATATTTACATGACTAGAGATTTACCTATTAGAAAATGAAATAGATTTACAAATAATGTGAGGGTGTTTCGAGTCGGGCATGACTGGCGTATGAACTCGCCGCCCAGGAGTGGCTCGGAACATTGCAGTCGATGTAATTGTGTTCGTTACATACTAACGTTCACACGCATCGACTATAGCATAGTGAAGTGAGCATGTCTTCGAATCGGGCATGACTGGCGTATGAACTCGCCGCCCAGGAGTGGTTCGAAGCATTGCAGCTGCGATGGTCTGGCGGCGAATGAAGTAGCCCTCATCCCATGTAGTTATTACAATGATCAGTGAGGATGTTTCGGGCTGGGCAGGCTTAGCATATGAACTTGTTACTCATGAGCAGCTCGATACATCGCAGCTTATTCGATGGAATGGTTTGTATTAACTTTTACACCGAATAGCTATAATTAAGTCGTTTGTTATATAGATACTAATTAAATTATTTAACTGAGAAACAATAAGATAAAAAGATGTTTTTGTTAGCAAAACAATATGAATAAGTGAAAAAAGTTGTAAACTTATTAACTATCATAAATTCTGTGATTAAATTACTATTCGATTTAGCGTAATAAAGCAAGAGGTTTGTTTATGTTATTAATTTTACTATTAAGTTTATATCATCTTATGTAATGTATCAATGTAGAATATGAACGAAGAGACTCGTTCTTGAAGGATGGCCGACTGTAACAACTCGCACAGATAAGATAGCAATAGTTACACTTGCCATTGCGTACAGGAACGTCAAATATGTACAGTAGCTAATGTCACTGTCATTATCATTCGAGAATGACAGTTGACATATTTCAGTTCAATATTGCGATGTTCATTCCAGTCGGTCATCCGCCATGTTGCTTGCCGTCATTCTTGTGGCTGAGGAGATCGAGTGAGGAACAAGGTTGGTGAATTATATAACTCGTTGATATATTAATGTGTTGTTGAAGTGTTAATTACATTATATGACTATGTTATTGGATTTTACTATTTGAATTCTTTAATCCCCTGAGATGTCCTATCACGTTCTAATAAAATTTTCTTTTGTCTGTTTTTTAAACGAAAAACCAATATCTTTTAAGATTTTGGTTAAAGCAGTTTTACCCTCGCTAAACAGTCCAGCTTCTCTTAACGATGCCAAAAGCTTCTTCCTGTTGAGATATTCATTTCTGGAATAGTAACCATATATATGATTTCTGATTGCATCGGCGTCAAAGGTGTCAATATCTGTCACGGGTTTAGTTCTACGTTTCTTCTTCGGAGTACGTAAAATATTATCTTCCATGCCAGTAGAGCCGAACTTTTCTTTATTAATATTTGTTATCGTTCGTTTGCTAACTCCAAGCGCCTTAGAGACGCGTTCTTGTACTTGTTCGACAGGTACCAGGGGTCCGCCATTTTGCCGCTCCCGCTCAAAGTAATCTTGCAGCTTGATGATTAACTCACGGGCTCCACTTTTCAATGTTTGTCCACGTTTAGGCATTATTATGCACCAAAAGTCACAAAAACACAATCGAAGTCCGATTTAGCGCCGATGTCAGTTTGAAAAGCAGAAACAGTCCATTAAACGAAAGCCGGGTAATCAAATAAAAACAGATCGAAAACACTTGAAGAACGTGGTCTATGCGCACGAAACGACAACAGACGACTGTTTTAGCGTCACAAAATGGCGGCCCATAACGCCATTTGGGGTTACCGTTTTTAATCTAAGTATAAAAATGCTAGTAACGCCATTTGGGGTTACCATTTTCAACCTAAATATAAAAATGCTACTTTCTTTCGCGCGTTCGGCTTGGTCGTAGTTTTATTTTTATATTTACTAAAAGTTATCTTATAGTCCATTATTTTCAAATTCTTAAAAAGAAAAACAAAACGTATTATTTTATAAAGTATAACTGTATAAGAACAAATTACGATACTATTATTGCCTGTTATTGTTAGCACAGCACTACAAATATAAAGCGCTGACATAACCTTGTAATAGCGCAGTTTAGATTTAGAAAAATATTGTTTACCAAGTTATTAGACACTCAGTTTGGCACAAAATTATAACATTAATTGATTATTGATATAATAATGTTGTTTTAATGCTCATCAATTGTAAAAACGGTAAACAACCAGCAATAATATTTTTATCGTAACTGCAACGCCATTACAAAGTTACGTCGTCAGTTCAATCGCGACGTGTCAGGAACGCATTCTCTGAACGGCCGTAGTTTAGTGATGATCACCATTTTCACTTAAACTTTTCTGTATTTTTCTTGGTGCTACTTACTACTATTTTATTTTTAAAAAGTATAGATCGATTTTTTAAACTACAGTTGTTTAAAAGACTACCGAGAAAAGGTAAATAAAAACAGGCCCGTTGGTGTTCCCATCAGGCTTACTCTTACTCGTAGCACTCGATTTATAATCGTATTTAGGCAAATATTAATGAAAAAATATTTAATATTTTTTCATTAATGTTTGCCGTATGGATTCAACACTATAAGCCCATATTTATAACAGAAATAACACAAAAAATAAATTAGAGGTTAAACTTGAAATTAGAATTGGGAGCAGAGACTAGAATTGGGTGATAGATAAAACATCATCACTAGCATAAAGTGTCACGTTACGTAACTCAAACTCAAAATGGCGTAACGCAAAAATAAGATATCCTTATTTCATTAAGTCAACGTCATATTCAAAAACATATATCACTATTTACAGAAGAACATGAATAGATCTGTAAACATTTTCACAACCATTTTTCAACAAATAAATTGTACCTCCTACAAAGCCTCGGCAAGAGATAGACGTAACAGTACTTCGCACTATACAATTAATACTGAAGAGCGAAGCACTAACGAAGCAGACAATATTGCTTCTAAATCTATCGCCAAACACATCTTTACAACCGCCACTAATTTTCCAATTTTATACCTTAGCCTTTCAATTTTAGAGTCTACTTTCTATAATTACGGAACCGTACATCTAGATAAAAAAATACGCAATCGAAAGAGGTAGAAACGACTGGATCGTGCTAAGTTAATTTGAGTTTTGACTTAGTAGAATTACAGTTTGGTTTTCGTTGTTAGATCAACAGGTGATTAGGTTAGGTTTTTAGAGTGTGTTCGGGAGGATAGAGTAGGAATCATAGATAGGTTGCTTTCAATTAGTGCTACGGTTAGTGGTTTGACGTACCAGGTTCGCATAAGGTATAAGGTGTATTTTGAATGAGCCGTGTCAGTGTTTAAATAACATAGTGGCTCTGAAATTTATTAGTTCATGTAGATTTCGTGGTTGCTTTGTTTGCTTTTCGAATATATTTTAGTCCCAGGTGCAATAGCTCGCTGTGTTAGCTTTTCGTGATATATTTGGACAAGCCACATATTATATCAATGGCAAAATAACGTTATTACGCGCAGAGACTGCACTGTTGCTGGACCGAATGTCCCTTGAGTACTGCGACATTTTGTTTTCAATATCGTACCAGTAGGTATCTTACTCTTTCACATATACCAATTCTTTATTATATTTTGACTTCGAAAAAGCTTTTGATCGAGTAGACAATGACATTCTTTTGGTAAAATGTCCAACTATAGGTTTCATCCCAAAGCTCCTTAGTGTTTTTGCTAGTTACCTTCAAAATCGCCTGCAATATGTTCAGTGGTCGAACTTTAAATCTTCTGCTAGGTGGCGTCCATCCACCGATCCGTAAAAGAACGAAAGCTGTGATAAAAGTCACCGACATAGCCCAGAAGATTAGCCAGTTGAAGTGGCAGTGGGCAGGGCACATAGCACGCAGAACAGATAGCCGATGGGGCCGAAAGGTTCTGCAATGGAGACCACGGATCGGCAAGCGCAGCGTAGGTCGTCCACCGACACGGTGGACAGACGACCTGAAAAAGGTCGCAGGACGACGTTGGATGCAGGCCGCTTCCAATCGGTCCTTTTGGAAAATTATGGGGAGGCATATGTTCAGCAGTGGACGTCCATACGGCTGAGATGATGATGATTAGAATCCTACATTTTTCCTGATGAACATAGGGTATATTATATAGTATTTTCAAAAAGTTAGGGATCCGTATGAAAACTTCGATACTGTAACCCAAGGTGTGGAAAAAATACCAAAACAAGTCTTTATATCGCGTACGCTGCGGAAACTATTGACCATATAATATTAGTCTATGCTATTGACATTAGAGCAAAGTGCAAAAAAATACATACACTTTAATATATAACCTCCTCCTTTTTTGAAGTCGGTTATAACAAAAAAATGTTTTACACATTTAGATTAATGTATCATTTAGTTATCAGAGCTAGAGAAAATTATTAATCATATTCCGTAATACCGTAGGGTGCCGTATTGAAGATCTCAAAAGCTTATTCTACTCGAATCACCATTTAACTATCAAAATACAGTTCAACGCAATCGATCAAACGCGGATTACTCTAAAGCCTATCGGGAGCCAAAATAATGTATTAAAAAGACATTAAGAGAAACTTTGAAACTTTTCACTAACTCATCGGCTCCCTACCACACAAGTGATCGCGGATAAATTCAGTAAACACGCGCAAAACCCTTGAAAAGAACTAACGACCCATGTACCAAGGTATTGAAAATTTATTCTAAGTACGCGCCGTGTGTGATGGTTACTTATGGGCACCATCTTTAGGGCACCACCACTATAATCAGGCCCTTTACATCTACGAGCTTTTTAAACGGTTGTGAAAAAGAACGGGGTCTTGATTTTGTGGTCGGTTGTGTGTAAAGGTGGTTTACAGAATAAATATTGTATATAAACGCGGTGCGTAGTTCCTATATTTTTAAGTGCAAACGAGTGTTTATTTTACTGGAGTGTTAACGTGAGTTGTAGGTGGAATTTTCGGGTATTTTATTCGGTGGAGTACTATGAAGAGACATGGAAGGGGAGAAAATATAAGAATAGATGTAGCTTGGGTTTCAACATTTCTTTTGCAATAGGAATGTGTTGATTGAGACAGTTGAATAAACTTGTAAGTAATTTATTTGTGTTAAGACGAATGCGGTTGGCAATATTGAATTAAGTTACATCAACATCATTTTGAAATACGAGCGAATATAACCAATTCATATTCGTGCAGATTGTTAGCTGTTATGCCTAGTAGGTACTCCGAAAAAATTGGTATATAACCAAAGCTATAACGATAAAAGAGCATTTAAATTAATACATTTTAAAACTGCATTGTAATGAACTGCAAACGATATACGGGTTGATTGGTTAGAATCAAAAATAATTTAAAATGATTAGTATCGATGTTTGTATGTTCAATTATTACTTCACTAATAACAAGGTTCAAGCACCGATTTCAATAGCGATGACGAAATTTTGCTTAAGTTGACGTCAAAAGAAATACCGCTTAAACGTTAGCTTCAAATATGTATTAAAAAGAAAAATTCCTTTTGGAAAGTGATTATTTCATAATACATAATATTTAACTGTCTTGTACATGTCATAGGCCACATAGTAATGCACTCCTTACATACTTTACTACATCTAAATTAATCGCATGGTTTTGGAATTTTATACTATTCCCGACACGCACATAACTAACTTATTAATATTATATTAACGGGGCTTAATCGCGTAAGTAATAGTATTTATTTACCTCGAAGTTTCGATCAAGACGCACATAACTATTTACGCGGCCCTTAAGAAAAAATTGCGGTTCCTCATGTTAAAAGAGTTTTTAATACTATCAAGTGACACGCAAGCGGAACACCAGCCGTGCGATTCTCTAATGATTCGTCGGTGCGCTCGTCGACGAGCTCACCGATGTTAAATACCTTTACGAGATATCGCCCATATACAAAGGTTGCATGTTTTTCCAACGTTTCTTGTCATCTCGTCATTTATTTCACGGATGTTGTCAAAGATATATGGATGTTTGATGTTAGAGAATCGCACGGCTGATGATGACCACCACGCTTGTCACTACTATTGCGCTGCATCATCATTATTCCAGTCTCAGTCGCCCTACGTTTTTACTTGCCCTTCAGTCTCTGTTACTGCTTCATAGTAGATATCTACGAGTAGCTCTAAGTTGGTGAAAAATAGTAGTGTTAAAAAAGTTGTCGAAGTCGGTACCATGTCAAAGTCAAAGTCAAAATCATTTATACAATTTATGCATCAAAGACGCACTTGTGAACGTCAATTTTTCATTATAATGTACTTTAAAGACTCTACCGCCGCGTTCCAAAATATATAGAGCCTACCGAGAAGAAGCGGCAAAAAGCTCGGGGCCATTTTTTTCATATAGATTTTTACGATGTTCTACTTAGGTACTACAAATATTACAATTAATGGGTGGCAGTAGTAACTTGCCAGAAGTGGAGTGTTCCAAGCATATTTGTTCTCTATATAAAGTCGGACTTTATAATATGATTTTATATTAAACGTTATTTACTCTTTCTTATATAGTCTTTCCCAATTTTTTTTTGAATTTTTCATCTGTGAGCTCAGTTATGGTGCATAATAGTTCAAAAGTACCTATTATCACAATACTTCGACAAGTTATTTCACACTTTTTAGTATTGAAGTCGGTTCCATTTATTGATAAAAAATCTCCCTTTTTAGTGACTCTTGCTACTTACGGGATCGATTGTCACTCACCGTCAATGAGAATATCATCAATACAGGCGAAACATTTTTAAGATAATGGAGTGTAACTCAAAAACAGCTTGACCGAATTTGATAAAATTCAAATGGGACCACCTCGGAAGTACACTCTACGAAAGGAAAACGATTAATGTGAATCGGTCCACAAATGGGGGAGAAATTGGTAAACATACACAAACAAATACATACAAACGAATATATAACCTCCTCTTTTTTTATTAAGTTGGTTAAATATAAAATTTAAAAAATGTTTTCCACTATATTCATGTTTTTAGTTAAATGTATCTTTTTGTTTTCAGAACTAGAGAAAATTAATAATCATGTTCTGTAATACCAAGAAGGAGGCGTATTGAAGATCATGAAAATTTATTCGGAAAGAAGTAAGTATACTCTACCAAATAAAAACAGAATTATCAAAATCGAACTACTCTGTAAAAAGTTATGCATGTTCATACATTAAAAAATACACGTCGATTTGAGAACCTCATCCTTTTGGAAGTTGGTTGAAAATACCTACAATCTAGAAGTCAGGTTTTGTATTCTTTAACCCCCGTCTAAAGAAACACAACAGGAAAGAAAAAATCTCTTAACTAATTGATATTAAGCTATCGTTGAATGCTTATATATTTCTTTATCAAATCACTTTATCCAGAACAGATAACCCTAACTCAAACCAATTTCGGAAGATGGCCGAAGGCTGTGGAAAACGTAAAGAAATCTGATATCTCAGAATAGCAATAACATTTGGCTCAAATCTTGTGGAAGCTACCTGAAGAGATTTATCGACAGGTTTAATAAATACGAATGTCTGAGGTATTTGGAAAATGTTTGGTAAAGTTTGGATAGACGAGGAGATACGGGCAGACGAAATAACAAGAAAACTAGATACGAGTTTTAAATATTGAATTGAAGTTTGAAAAATCAGACATCATTCAAAAATTGTCATACGAAATAATGCCATGCAAATGATGTTAAATTGATGTTATCATACAAACGTAACCATCATGCCCTTATATTTCTGAAGTGCATAAACATTTAGCAATTATTCTCGTGGTTGGGTATAAACATTCCTATTTTATAGTGAAGCACAAAAGGAGGTTTATTTGTTTGACCTGTATGTATGTGCGTTCCTATTTCCGTTCGTAACTACTCGACGGCTCAACCGATTTTGATCAATTATGTGTTAGATTAGTCTTGATGGTGCGAGTATCACTCTCAACTACAATGTTTAAAAACAAAGTTTAAGGCGCGGTTCAATCCTAATTTTAAAACAATTTACGATGCTTTACATAAGGTTGAGAATTGCTTACCAGAATGGACGATGTAATGCGAAAATTCAATTGAATACGTGCTTATACTTTTTATATTTGTTTCGTACAATCAAATGATTAAATTGTAATGATAAAGGAGTCCATAGTTCACTAGTAAATTTCATTGGGAATTCGAATATGATACATTCATTGAAATATATTTGCCCATAATTGAATAAAAATACTTTTTTCCACGAAGCAAGTAAGAAAAATTGCAAAATTTAGGGAATGTTGCCGATTTTTGTCTATCGAGTCAAGTTTGCTCAATCGTATATTGGTTCCCATACTTCATAAGGACGTATACTCAATTTACACTATGTTTTGTTCGAACTTTGGTTATTAGGTTTAAGCGACGAAAAACTAAGTTTTCGCTAAGTCTAATCAAGAAATTTGGAACTCATTTCGCCTTAAGCGCTTCCAATTACAATTTTAAAATAATTTTATCAGATTAGACGATGTAATGCGAAGGTGCATTAATTTAAGTCATCAATGGTAATATACGAGTACACTCGTCAAAGACTTTTGTCTTGAGGCACTGAGGTATTTTGACGAGAAGACTTCGCGAAGCTTCCGGAACACTGCCCAGCCGTGCGATTCTCTAAGAGAAAACATCGTTGCATCTTTGAGAACATCCGTGAAACAAATGACGAGATGACAAGAAACGTTGGAAAAAGAACCTTGTGTACAAGGGCGATCTCTCATAAAGTATGTGACATCGGTGAGCTCGTCGTAGAGCACATCGACGAATCATTAGAGAATCGCACGGCTGCTGAGTTGGATTCGACGATTGACCTCTTTCTCGAAGTTGGACCTGGCAACCGATACTAGGGTAGACACAACATGGACATTGGCATCGAACAAATACTAGTAACAAATCACACAGCTAGTAGAAAGTCATCGATCACGAAAAGGGAACAAAACATGAAAAAAATAATCGGTCTCCCAGACCACCGTACATCGTATAAATAAACAGGTAAGTAAACAGAAAAATGCTATAATTACAGAAAAAACTAGCTGAGAAGGAAACAATCCTAACATATTACACTAGCATAACCGCAGTTACACTATACTTTTAGAAAAATATTTACAAAAGCGGTTTTGTCACCCTTTTGTTACGTCTTTTGTTAATACAGAAAAATCCCAAAGTAAACACCTTGTTCTTTTGTTCTAATAACTGCAGCATAAGCGTTTGTTCACACTACTACGAGATTTTGTTTGCGTTGGGTATGTGTATTGTTGGGGGACTAAGGATTGCGGTTAGGTTCTTAATGCTACACATGTTCCTACATTCTAGTAATAGTTCTCCTCTTATTTGGACATATTGGACATCGTTGTTACCAATTGTTTTGATTAGCCAGTGGGCCTAACATGAAAATTTGCGAAAGTATAACGTATTGGTATAGTGGACACCATCGTATACAGCACAAATCATTTATCAAGTACAATTGTGGCATAGATAACTCATAGTTTGTATTGTATACGTCAACGATACGATTCCACTCCAATCCACTGTACTATTTCAGAGCCAGATAAATTATTTTATATATTATTAGTGACTACCTATGACTTTGTCCGCTTTAAAGGTTATCATACTCCGTCAGGAACTATGTTTATTTTTGGGATATGATTTTCATAATATTTGTTTCTATAGCAATGATAGCACAATTGGCAACACAATATAAAATAATATATTTTATATTGTGTCGCCAAATGCTATGGCAAAACAAGTGCAATTTGAAAAATTTAATACCGGCTTCCATTTTTACTTTGGTAAAAATCAGTTATTGGAGAGTACTCAACAAGTACTAGACCGAATATGATAAAATTTAAATAGGACCAACACACAATGGGGCAACCACACGGGAAGCACCAGCCTTCAAACAAAAAATAATTTTGAGAATCGGTTCACCCTATGAAAGTTATGAGGTAACAAACATTTAAAAAAATACAGTCGAATTGAGTACCTCCTCCTTTTTTTGGAAGTCGGTAGATAAAATAATATTTTGGAACAATGAACGGATAAATTTATTAATTAATTAATTTAAATTGAATACATTGACTTTTTTATATAACATATCTATTTCGGATACTCAAAAATAGAGAATCGGAGCTTTGAACGGTCAATGCTCTTCGTAGGACAAAATTGTTACATTTATTCTCCATAATGCAAAATAATAAAATTAAAATGCCTTATTTGACATAAAGAATGGTATAACGTTCAAGTTTTCTAATTACTGTTGAAACGAGCGGTGAAATGACGTAAATTTCATTATTACTGAAGGGTTTTCAACTTTGGACCCCTGCCCTGTAACCTGCGCCTTTAGGAGCCTATAAAGAAAAGAATTTCCAATTATTTTCGAGATGAAATATGTCACTTTAGTACCTTTCTATTCAGAGATTTTCAAGTTTAGTGTAATTTATATAGAGGTTTACAAGTTTCCTGCAGTGCAAGTTTTTAATTCTTTCAATTTTTATTTTTTTTCTTATTTACAAGTTTTTATCATATGTATCTCAGTTACAATCTAATGTTGAATAAAATCTTGTAAATGGCGTCTCTATTGTTACGAGTAAAAATGTTAGCAAGTTGATGATTGGAACTGAATAAAAGTGAAATAAAGCCGCCATTTTTTTTGTTTTGATCAAAATTTGATTGCAACTGAAACATATAATAGCTATACGGATGTACAATTTGCCCAAATTATATAAGTAGCTGGCTTCTTTGGATGCCGCGATTACTTTACATTGTAATTAAACTTAGAACGGATGAAATTGCATATATTTTATATTATTATGCTTTGCAATTTTAGAGAGATAAATTCACATCCTCGGACGGGATTTTAACCCGCGTCTTCAGAAAATCCGTGTCAGATGTTGACTAGGCCATCGAGGCACGAGGTCCGAGCATCGAATTTCAACTCTCTATCTGATTTTAACCGTCGTATGGGGACGGAACGACATCTATTGAATAGCTTGACAGCATTATATAACCGAAAGATTTTTTTTCAAATACATACTTAACTTTCGAAGCCGCTAAGTCCTGAACACACGTCTCACTTGGAATGTACGTATATATATCTATAATATAAGCGAAAGGTCACTCACTCACTCACTCACTTACTCATCACAAAATCTCAGAAACTACAAGAAAATCCTAGTTTCAAATTTTGCATGCGGGTTCTTTTTAGGACGTAGGTGCTCACAAAAACGGGATTTTATGAAATTCAACCCCTAAGGGTTTTTTTGGGGTTGATAGTTTGTATGAAACTTCGTTACTGCGAGTTCTAAAAGTTTGAAATTTTGCATGGGGTTTCTTTTTGGACCTATGACGAGATAGGATTTTGTGAAATTCGACCCCTAATTGAAATCTGACCCATTGAAATCTGTAATTACCGTATCCCGCGAGGCCACGCGAGCGAAGCCGCTGGCGGGTCAGCTAGTATTTCATATTATTTTCTTAGGTACTGACTTTATGAACACTTAACAACTTTTTGTTGGTGGTTCGATGTAATCAAGAATATTGTTGCTGTAGTGAATAGCTCTTTGCAGTAGCTCCGATAATGTTCTCCACTTATCCAATGGTAAATTAAATCAAAATAAATCTTACTTAGCATAATGAAATATATGATCAATTAACAAAATATAAGGTATTTAATTATCCACGTAAAATATCTGAAAATTAAAAGAATAGAACGTCGACAATTTTCACCATTAGATGCCTCCATTATGTGAGCCTCGGAGAGCCAAGCGAGACGTCTGCCATTACACAAAGCGGTTCATAATTGACGCCACCTCAACCTGTCAAAGGGTGGATATCCAATTACACTATAGAAGAGGCGCAAAGTGCTACTTGAAGTACATTTAAGTGATATAACTTGACATTATCTTTGGAGTGTATTAAGTGAACTCTTAAGCACTGTTTTAAAAATTTGGGTTCCTCCTCGTTCTTTGTTAAAATTCTTAGTGAATTCTAATAAAGTTTACAGAAATTCAGGACGTGGTGAAAAATGCCGTTTTGTTACTGTTTGTTACTGTTTGTTAAATGTTTGTTACCTCATAACTTTCGACTGGGTGAACCAATTCTCAAAATTCTTATATTTATTTTGGTTTGAAAGCTGGTGCTTACCGTGTGGCCCTTTTAAATTTCATCAAATTCGGTCCAGTAGTTTTTGAGATACACTCCAATAACTAAATAGAATGGAAGGTGGTATTAAATTTTTCAAATTGTACTTGTTTTATCCAGGGTTTTAATTAAACGCCACACTTATAACTAAACAAGTAGGTACATAGATCTTAAACTTGTGACGATCTACATTTGAGAGCTGTATGGTATACATCGAACAACGCTCTGGCAACCTGTGACTCAGGGTCCGACAACACACTGTTGCAGCCCCCACTTGCCACAGGACATGCTCACTGTTGAATAGTTGACTGCGCATTGCTTAAAATGCAGTTTTAGAAACATTATTTTATATTGAGATAGAAAACTATCGCGAGTTATGTTCATAATTACGCTTAAAAACCGGCTAGGACTCGCGTAATATTTACCGGAAATATTCTCCGACCAGTTTCGAACTTATTTGAAGTTCTTCTTCTGGGAGTCACTCTTGTGCACAGCGGCGAGCGCGGGCCACAGCACGTAACTGGCGCTGCGACGGTCGCGCTGTGTCTGTAAGATTTGTTTCCGTCGAACTGTCACTTACGTCAATGTCACTTTCAGTGTCACTGTCACTACCGTTTTTTAGTTTATAGGGCTGTTGACACACCACACTTGTTGAGTCGACCTCACGGTTCCAGAGCTCCGAGGTCATCTTGTCGCGGGACGAAGTGACGCGGGAGAAATTCTTCGTCCCGCGTAAAGTACGAGAAGCCATCGAAATAAGACGTCACCCTAATTTCAATCGGGATCGTGGGTGGAATATACCGCCGGCCTGGATACCAGTGTTGAACATTGACAAGATGACCTCGGAGCTCTGGAACCGTGAGGTCGACTCAACAAGTGTGGTGTGTCAACAGCCCTATAAACTAAAAAACGGTAGTGACAGTGACACTGAAAGTGACATTGACGTAAGTGACAGTTCGACGGAAAAAAATCTTACAGACACAGCGCGACCGTCGCAGCGCCAGTTACGTGCTGTGGCCCGCGCTCGCCGCTGTGCACAAGAGTGACTCCCAGAAGAAGAACTTCAAATAAGTTCGAAACTGGTCGGAGAATATTTCCGGTAAATATTACGCGAGTCCTAGCCGGTTTTTAAGCGTAATTATTATTTTATATTGGTTCGTTTAGTTGTTTTCTACTGACTTCCAAAAAAGGAGGAGGTTTTATGTTTGTTACCTCATAACTTTCGACAGGGTTAACGAATTCTCAAAAATTTTTTTTAAGCTCGAGCTTCCCGTGTGGTCCCATTTAAATTTCAATAAATTCGGTCCGATACTTTTTGAGATACACTCCAATAACTGAACAGAATGAAATTCGGTATTAAATTTTTCAAATTGTACTTGTTACATTTTCAGGTATATGCTTACTGTATGTATCTCATGCAGAATATAGGTAAGTACTCAGCAGTAAATAAAAAGCTTTATTTTGATTATTATTTTTTATACCGATCTGGGTAGCACTTGACCACTATCTCACCTGATGCTAAGTGATGATGCGATCGATGATCGAGCGCGCTTAACCCAGAAGATACCTATGCACTCGGGTTTTGAAGACCCCCATATCGTACTTAACCGGAAACACTGACTCAGGGAGGGTGTTCCATTCCCTAGCGGTTCGTATGATAAACGAAGAAGTTAATCGCGTCGTCCGGAAAAATGGAATATCCACCATAAAGCGGTGGCGCTTCTGAGTATCTCTGGATGTCCGATTATAGAATGGGGATGGCTGAATCAAATTGTGAAGTTCCATTGCACACTCACCGAAATGTATCCGATAAAAAACCGATAAACAAGCGACTTTGCGACGATGCTCGAGACTCTGGAGTCTCTTGCGTACTAGGTGGTCGTCGTTAATGAGTCTCTTGGCTCTCCTCTCAATAGCTTCCAGTGTCTCCAGCTGGTATTTGGCAGAACCATCCCAAAGGTGAGAACAGTACTCCATACACGACCGGACTTGGGCTTGATAAAGATCAAGCAACTGTCCCGGTGTGAAGTATTGTCTCACCTTAGCCAAAACACCAAGCTTTTTTGAGGCAAGCTGGACTTTGGACTCAATATAGGAGACGAAATTGAGAGTTGGTGTTAATGAGATGCCGAGAAGCTCGAAATGGTTACTTATCGGCACGGACACATCCCTGAAAGTAGGAGCCAGCTGGAAAGGGCTACGTTTGGCGGAGAAAAGACACGCCTGGGTTTTAGCAGCATTAAACTTAACTAGATTGGCATCGCCCCAATCGGAGACTGCCTGCAAAGAAAAGTTCAAGCGCTGAACCATCGCTTCCCTATGAGACTGGATTTGTAATACACTGGTTCGTGCGTTAGATGTGTAACTCTCCACAACGGTGCTGTCATCTGCGTAACCAAAAATACCGGGTTTCAGCAGTTCATTAATATGCAGCAGAAAAAGTGTTGCGGAGAGTACTGATCCTTGGCATTTATAGCCAATTGGGCGGAAGAACAGCCATTGATGACTACTCGAATCGACCGATCCCTCAAGAAATCTGAAATCCAGACACACAAACCAGTGGGAAGGACGTATGAAGGAAGCTTGCTAATGAGGCTATCGTGCCAGACCCTGTCAAAAGCCTTCGAGATATCGAGAGAGACAGCCAGCGCCTCTCCGTGGTTCTCGATGGCTGAGTTCCAGATGTGAGTGGCATACGCTAGAAGATCCCCAGTAGACCGGTTTCGGCGAAATCCGTATTGTCGGTCACTGAGGAGATCGTTCACTTCTAGGTATGCCAGGAGCCTGTGGTTCAGTACATTATTCAAAGAAACAAGTCGAAAACCTCTTTTATTTGTAACATAGGCGAATCTATCACGCTATTGTCACGAAATAAACAGCGATAGGTGAAGATTTGTCACAAATGTCATGACCAAGTTACGCGAAATATCTGCTACGTAATACATAATATTGGACAAAGTTTAGGTGTCCTGGAACTTGTACGAGTTTCAGATACCATTTATCATACACAAATATCAATAAGTTGGTCTTGTCGAAGTCGACAGTAACTAATGGCGTAATCCGTACTTAGGAGCCGATAAATGCGAGGTTAGGCAGAGTAATGAGGGAAATTACAGTTTGTCACTTCTGTAGCTATTTATTTAATTGTAATAGTGTTTGGTAATCATTTCCATATACATAAAAAACAGCAGGTACAACACAATTTTTTTATAAAATAATGATCTAGAAATAGTCAAATAATTCGTTGCATTTTACTTTACAAGTGTAAAAATTGAATCATATGAAATATTTTTACAGTTATTACTGAGTACTTTAGTTACTGAGTTTTATTCGCCATCACATAATAAATACATTTTTTAAAGATAAGTAAATTATTTTTATATCAAGAATATAATTTTCCCAGCGCCAACTAATACACCTACTTCTTAATATTAATTCAAATAAATTATATTTTAAATTATTTAGATGGATGGAATTTTTTGGGAATGAATACAAAAACGATTACTAAGAGGAGTGCTATTCTACAATCTGGAGTATTTTAATCAAATCGCCTAACGGCAATACCTCAAATTTAGTTAACACCATATAGTAAGTAATATTGTTAATTTTAAAGAACGAATTATTGATTTATTTTTAAAACGAGAAACTGTGTAAAACTGTGATTTACGTTTCTCTTATTAAAAATGTGTATACATCACATTAGTTTAAATAAAATTGTATTCAATTAAATCCATTAATTTGTCCCCTTAAACTAATTAATATCTTTTCAATGTAAATAAAATACTTTTCAAGCTCTCAATTTGATCATTCTATCACTTTCCAGTACTTCTACTTTGTTACGACTTATTTCAACTTATATATGAAAGCGACGGGCAATATTCATCATGATTCTGTTTTCAGATATATTAAAACCACGTACAATAGACTTCACGTAGTTGGAACTCGAGCGACAATATTATAAAGAAGAAAGCTTCAAATCTTTACGAAGAGTAAAAAAGAGCTAAGGCCCCAGGATCAATAAAGTTAACCTCTGTCCGACATTAAGGACATCTTAGCCTTAAAAAGTATCATTAGTTATTTTTCTCAAAATAGCCGCCGGAGCTGTCTGCTCATTACTTAATATCTGTCAGTCGGTGTTAGAGCCTCGCCTGAGATATGGACCCAATGAGGTTTTTTTCTGGCAGTTTTAACACAGATTACATTACAGTTAGTAACACTTTTACGGATTAACAAAATGTAATTTATCTTACTACTTTTTGTCATTGAAAGTTTGAAAATACTGCGTGAAACATAAAGTAAAATTGTAAAATCCCATACTTTGATTTTCATTACAATTCTCAGAGATAAATTAAAGTACTAAAATGGGATAGGATAGTAACACTCGTCGCGGGCATCTGATCGACTAGCTGATTCATAATCTTACGTTCAGTAGTATACGAGTGTGCGATGATGATGATGACGATAACTTCGCTCGTGATTTCCCACCGTGAGTGGCTGACAACTCTGATACTTGCTTTAAGAAAACATAATAAAAATCATTTCTTGATGTGAATGTACACACATTCAAAGCAACAAAAGGTTACCTTAACGACTTCGATAAGATCAGGTAGGTAACTTTTTGTCCCTACGGCATATGAGAGGCATATCCATAGGACTTTTCTTCCTGCAAAGTTCTATGTAAGCAAAGCGACAATAGTTAGATTTCATAATAATTAATGAAGACTATCTTCGTCCTGCGACTTTGCCAGCTCTGGAAATGATTAATCAACGGGAATATGTTACAAGTGGCCAATGGGCTGGATAGCTTGTAGTTAGATAGTAGATATGACGTGTCCAAAACATAAAAAGATAACACAAAAAAGAAGTTCAACATAATTTTTATTTCGTTTCTAAATTAGTTGTGTTATTTTCATGAAGAGTATTAATTATACAGTTTTTTTACGATATAGCGATATAATTACGTATTTATCGAAGATATGCCATTCGTTATACTAATAAGGTCGTAAACGATTTTGTTTCGGCTAGTGTCAATTGTTCATTATACATACCGAACGAATGACTTGAAATCTTTAGAAATTTTAAATTGCTCGAACTTATCTTGACTCGGCAACTGAATAGATTCTTTTCAAAAATATATTCTCCACACAGTAGCACCTCTTAACAATCCAAAACCACATTCGCAGTTTACTTAAAGAGTTTATTCACAACATCTGCAGTAAATCCGAGGCTTTATCTCATTACCAACTTTTGTGGGCAGTTCTTCGTTACAAGCTTGTTATGAGTTTACCTTGTTTACTTGTAAGTTGTAACACCGGTCCCTCTATGAAGATTATTTTCTCTGTATGTATTGGCAGTAGCTGTAGTTTTGTTTCATAATTGAGGCTATCGCTACGAAGAAATAATGTCAGGAAGCATAACTCAGAACAAATTCCACACAAAAAGTGGTCCTTCAAACCAAAACGACGTATGATTCCAAATACGAATTACTTCCGAGGTTACAAATAGACATGTTCGGTGATTGGTTTAAATTTCAGAAGGAAAGCAGGGATTGGTCTACGCGCATGCTGCAACGTCTACTATGACAGCTGAGTCATAGCGGCGTGAACGATGTTATTGATTTAGCACGACTTTTATTGGGTCATTTTTTTAAGACAGCCACTCCAGGCTCTGCAATACACTCAATAATTCTTTAGCGCATTGGAGTAACTGCTCATGCGACAAAATTAACCGTGTAGAGTTCACAAAATACTTGGGCGTCATAGTTGATCAAAACCTCTCTTTTAAACAGCATATATCCTCCCTCTCAAAAAAAACACGTAAAATCATATACCTGATGAAGATTCTTAGACCAGCAGCTACACTCGACATCAGAAAGATGGTGTACACATCGTTATGCCAATCTCTGCTTCAGTACTGCATTGGAGTATGGGGCGGCTCTGCAAACTGTTACATGATCGAAGCAGAGCGTGCTCAACGAGCAGTATTAAAGGCCATGCTTGGGAAACCTCGACGATACTCGACTGAGAGTGTATACCAAGACTCAAAAGTCTTATCAGTTCGGAAACTTTTTGTGCTTCGTGCGGTGGAAAAAGTACACACAAATTTGCCAAAACCACTAGAACAACCATCACGAGCACATAGAAGTACACGCCCTATTAAAATACCCCTCCCAACTGTCAACAAAATACTTCGCCCGTCGCTTACCGCGCTACCTGCATCCGTTCACGTACAATTCGGTGTGTAAAGCATGTGACCTAAAAGCATGCACACATAGGAAAGCGCGGGCAAAAGTTAAACATTGGCTGCAGTCCCTTACATATGCTGATGCAGAGACGTTGGTTAGAGTATACAACAACTCACTGTGACCATCGCGGGACCAGAATCGTAGAATATTATAATTATAAAGACACACGCAAAAAAAAAAAAACCCTGAATCAGGAATTCTTCACACACACACGCGCGCACACACACACACACACACACACACACACACACACACACACACACACACACACACACACACACACCTTTAGTATAACAACATTGCCGTGTTTAACCACGCATTTTCAGCTGCACTAGTGAAAGCTCACTTACGAGTACCTTACCTCCCTATAGTAAGTAAATAAATATGTAATCTACTTATTAGAAATACTAAACGCTAACCAACCGCGCGAAAAATCTATGCTTTTACAATCCTTTTGGGCCATCATGATACAGGCTCAGCCTAGTTTGGGGCCCACTGTTAATTCGAGTCAGCACATATAGACAAATATTTTGTATAATTATGTAGTTAGTAAGTATATATAAATACATAACTTAAAATATATGTATAATTATATTTCTAAATAAATAATATAAATATAGAATTAAAAATGTATACCTATTAAGTAGTAATAGTATTTGTAGATCTAATGTAATAGCGGTGTTGCTCTTGTATTCATGTCTAAGAAAGCAGATTATCAGACATAACACTGAGTGGTTACATATACAATAGCACACCTGACAGCTATACTTAACTAGTTAATTACTTAGTAATAAAGAAACAAATTTGTCTATGTGATGATGAAATTTGTCTATGTATGATCTGAGTAAATAAATTATTATTATTATTATTATTACTCTTCCTGATATTATTTCTTCGTAGGGCTATCGCCTAACTCTCTCACGTGATGGCCAGTGACGGGGCAATCGAAGGTGTTACTTGTACCAGCTTTGATTGCACCGTCACTGGTGCTCTGTTAGACGATTCTAGGTTAAGACGTAGGATAGTTACTAGCCCTTAAAGACAGCTGATCGAGAGTCCCCTACCACCATGCTAAGTAATGCGTATGGTGCCTTATAGCCGAAAAGTATGTATTGACGTTACATGTATTATCTCGTTATCTATTATTCCGAACTACTCTATGTCATCCATATACCGTTTTTTTTTTACTACGATACAAATAGTTTGGCAGTTCCTACCTATATCGTGTAAGTAAGTTGTGGAATTGATTAGCATTTGAAAAGATTAGCCAGTTGAAGTGGCAGTGGACAGGGCACATAGCACACAGAACAGATGGCCGATGGGGCCGAAAGGTTCTGGAGTGGAGACCACGGACCGGCAAGCGCAGCGTAGGTCGTCCACCGACACGGTGGACAGACGACCTGAGAAAGGTCGCAGGACGACGTTAGATGCAGGCCGCTTCCAACCGGTCCTTTTGGAAAATCATGGGGGAGGCCTATGTTCAGCAGTGGACGTCCTACGGCTGAGATGATGAAATTGTGGAATGCTCTGCCAGCGTACGTATGTCCTTGCAGCTATGACCCTAGCTATGAGCTATGGGTCTTTCAAGCCGGGCAAGAAAAAGCATCTCTCAGGTTATCATAGGGGTGGCGTGCCAACAGATTAATGCAGCTTACGGCTGCATTAATCTGTTGGCATCAGCAACCCTCATTCGAGGTAAGTTTCATTCATAAATCTATTGTTATTTTTTGTCCTGATGCGGACGAGTTAATAGTCATGGCTTCTTGATTCCATCTCCGCTTTCCAGCAGGCGAGAGGGAGTCACTTTGGTGAACCAAATGAAAAAAAACATTCGATTCTGAAATTTGCCATATTTCATTCAGCTTCGTAAAACAAACCGCTCGTAGTTAGCCCTAGTTTAACTACACCTACTGATCTCTATATTTAAGCATGGCAAACACGCTTTTCACAAGAGTTATTTGCCTTTAACGCTAATAACTAGATGCTGAAACATTTTGCTTAAGCAGACACTCGTTTTTAGGATTTATCTTTTATTTCCCTTGATACCTGTCAGCTGGCATTTGCCTAGACCGGGCCTTCTAAACAAAATAGTTATTGATATCGAGAAAGAATAAAAATTTACCTTAAAGGTATAAGGATGCAAAAACTTTTTTATGAATCTTATTCGATTCCGCCCTGCTTCTTTAGTATGTATGTCAGGAGCATTCAAAATTCTATATATTGTATCTAATCTTCTCGGTTTAAATTAAGAAGCTCCCTATTTTTCAGGCCCGGATTAAGGGCGCGCTTTTTGACGGGCGCATTCTGCACGGTGGCCGCGGCAAATGATTTACGATTTATGGCCCTGCGCAGACTTTCAACATATTTCTCGCATTACTGCGGTGAAAAAAATGATGGTGATATGCAGTGACGCGTGTTGGGTGCGAGATTTCAGCAATATATTTTATATAGTTGCTTCCAGAGTTTTTTGTGTTGGAACGTACCTACGTACCTACTCAACCCTTTGTAATTTGCAAATATAAAATAGTGTGTTCAACAAATAATAGGAATTTATGTATAAGTAAATAACATAAATAAGCGCAACGTGTATGCGGTGTGTTTCTCATTCAATATATTCACCATGGTCTGTGAAAATATTTAACACCGCAGTTTCACCTACGTGGATGATGTTGAGGATGAATCAAATATAGCGTATGTTACTCAGGCATAATGTAATTGTTTTAATTGGTTTAGTAGTTTAACGTGTATCCATTACAAACAAACAAACGAACGATCATATATATTCCCCTTTACTATTAGACTAGATGAGGGTTAATATCAAGATATGAATAATGTGGCCTGGATTGTGTTGCATATCTCAAAGTGAGAAGTTTATTGTGACATAACTGTAATAGTTGGACATTATGGTAATGTGGACTTCTTTGTAGATATTGATGGTTTCTATAAAACTGTATTACGTCACTTTGCTATATTGTCAATACCATAGACTAAATGGTCAAAAGTTTTCGCAGCGTACGCGTATAAGGACTTTTTTGGTATTTTTCCACACCCGGGGCTACATTATAGAAGTTTTCTTACTAAACCCTAATTTTTTTGAAAATATTATACGGCCTATGTTCATCAGGGAAAATTTAGGATTCTATTAGTAATAGAATTGTTCTAATTAGTCTAGTAGTTTTGGAGCCTATTCATATCAAACAAACAAACAAATCTTTTCTCTTTATAATATTATATGGAATGGAATAATTTATTCACAGCAGGCTAAGTCACATACAGTTTTAATAATTAGCATCAGTAGTTTGAAAAATTACATTTCTTACCATTCATATAAATAGGTTTTCTATCCGATACATTTCGGCAAATATGCGATGGAGCTAAAAAACTTGATTTCACCATCCCCATTTTATCATCGGATGACAAAGTGTGGCTTTAAGCACCACGGCAATAAGCATATTGCTATTATGATTCATCACCACTTTATTTCTGGTGTTGATAGTGATGCTGCCTTAACAGCCGCCGACACTGTTATTTGTACATAGCCAGATAGTGTTACCATTAGATATTTTTTTGCTGTTCCGCACTTTTCCTGCAGCATACTGCACGGTATTTTATCAATCATGAGTTTGTATATTGATTTCGTAAAAAAACGCTCCCTTGTTACTCTTCCGTAACTCGTAGATATTCTCTGTACGAAACTGGTTTCGTCAATATAATTTTTTCTCACTCGTAAATGATTATGGAACTACGGTTATGTAGGCGGCTAAAAGAAAGTAATGACAATTATTTACCTAATAGATAAAACTCTATGAAAGGTATTAAATATTGAATTGTGTAAATTCAGCTTAATTATAGGTAACTAAAGAAACACAAGTTACTACCCTTAGGGTTACATATCAACTTGTGGTTTTGTATCACATTTCCAAAAGCAACAACTTACAAAACACCACAGCAATTTGTTAATAGGTTCGTACACCGTCCCAACTTTTCGAACATCAAAACAGCAGACATCTAAGCTCCCGAAACACATTTCCGCCCACTTCGAACAGCGTCCAAACCGTATTGCCAACTTTACAAAATCAACGTATCAGCACAAATAACGTAACTGTTGGAGTTAGCACGTTTAAGTTGGTAGTACGAGTTGTGTGTGCTGACTGAGCAGGCATTTGCAAGTTTAACTCGGTTTAGTTTCATTTCTAAACCGAGTTAAACTTGATACCATAAAAAGACTCCCATAAAATATTCACTATTAGTTAAATGAAGCAAATTGTCAGTGGAGTAATAGTGAAGGAGAACTTCAAACGATTAGAAAAAAACGATCGAAAAAAATTCGAACCCGCGTCTTCTGACTATCCGTGTCAGACGCCATGACCGTCTAGGCCACCGAGGCTCGAGGTCCGAGCATCGAACCTTTAACTCTATCTGATTTAACCGTCTTACAGGGATGGAGCGACATCTATTGAACAACTTTGACAGCACTATCCAACGGAAAGAAGCATTTTTAGAAATACTTAAATCTGTATTGACGTCGCAACCCTTTATAATTTTTATAGTAGTTTTTTAAAGCACTAACGCCTGCTTAGCGATCTCAAACATTGGAATTTTTGGAGAGAAAACATCACATTCTCGGACACGAATCGAAGTCATTCTACGATGTTAGTTTTAGGCCGTCCAGCAGGCCTGCAGTCATCTATCAAGCGACAGAAACTGTAAAGTTACGGAACTGTGTAAAATTACCGAATTTTACTTGCTGCTATGCACTTTTATACACTAATGCATTGCTTTCTGTCTGTGACTGTTACAAGCACGCATCACTCTCCGTTAAAATTATTTTAGGGACCGAATAATTCGACGCGCGTTTCGAGCATGTCAAATGCATCTTCGGGGCAGCAGTCCGTTTAATAATAAGAGTTTAATATGTGTCAAACTCACGACGTATTGTAATAATTAAACTTTTTTCAAAGTCAAATTAAGCATTTAAAAGCGACATTATTCAGCGGCCTTTGTAAAGCAATTTAGCAAACTGGCGGGTTCCCATAAACAAATACAAATGCACGTCGCATTCCGGAATAATATCGTATGTGCAATTTATGAATTCTCATAATTCTGACGATATTTCGTCGGCTTTTCACCGGCGACATCTCTATAAATCGTCTGCTTATTTTGCTCCTTTATTTCCGCTCATTTTGCTTCTTTTAGCAAGAAACGTTTCATTGCTCGACATTGCATGTCACACGCCATTTTTAAGGTTTTGCGGAAGACTGAATGGTTACAGTTGTGTTTATTATTGTGATTTCTCCATTTATGAGCTTATAAACTTAAAAACATTGTTATGATATAAAAAAGGGTTCAGTATACAACGTGTAAATGTAACTCTACTTTGCGGGTTATAGGCTGAAAAGAATATGGAGAGATCGAAACATCAAGATACGCACCAAAATCCACTCTGGTCTTCTCCATATTCTTGTATGGCGCTGAATCTTGGACCCTGAAGGCTGACGGACAACGTATAGACGCTTTTGAGATGTGGGTCTGGCGCCGTCTTTTACGAATACCATGGACAGGCTGCCGCACAACAAATTTCAGTAAAACTGTCTTAGAAGAGCTAAATTTAGAACGTTCCCAAAGACTCTGCAATATGCTTACACCGAGTATTACAGTACTTCGTTCATATTGCGCGTGGAAGCTCTAACAACCTTTTCGTAACTGGCAAAATTGAAAGTAAAAGACCAAGAGGACGAAGCCCTAAGCGATGGACGGATCAGGTATCAGAAAAGCTGGAGATACCTTTCAGCACAGCTCTACATCAGGCCAGCAACAGAACTCGATGGAGAGAAAGATTAAACAAACTGCAACAGAGGAGTCACGATGGTTTTTATGATTTAGCTTTTAATATAGTCACAGAAAGTTTTAAGCTTGGAGTATTAAGCTTGCAATCCAGCTTTTACTATAGAGCAAGTAAATAGAAAAACATTAAATAACATTTCTTGAACAGTTAAATAATTATTTTATATAGTAAAGGAAACTATTGAGATCTCGAAATGCCAGAATTTCAATCGAGGTGATGGTTTTCAACTCGCCAGTGCGTGGAATCCAGTATTAGGTTGTTTTAAAAATAAAAGTCCGCGTTCAAAATGTGTTCAAAATACTATACGCAGTGATACAGTGAGTGTGTTTTGTCGGGACTTAGGATCGAGTTCGAGTTCCAGTGATAACCGTAGCAAAAGACTAAGAAAGAGGGTAGATCGTTATGTCTGCACCTAACTTTTAAACTTTTTGACCAACCACCCGCATTCTTCAGTCTTCCCGTGAACATGGTGCATGTAACTGCGCCGAAATATCGGGAGCTCACTCCACAACCTTACCACGGTAAATATCCCGTTAATAATCATATAACTTTAATTATTTTATGTTTTGTTTATTTTTGGATGTTTACAATGTACACAAATAAAACACTGTATAAACATCAAGAGGTTATATTTATTGCGGTTCAAAAGATACAGCACTTTAAATGTAGGACCACAGATCAAACTACTTACAAAGGTAGCTCTCATTTGTGGGTAGGGCAGACAGGGATCCATAGCCTCTTAGGAAACTACAAAAGGTTGTTTGAAGTAAATGAAAATGCATTGACAAGATTTGAGATGGGTATGTTGAGATGGTTTGGACATGAAGGGATGGATGCTACAGTTATAACAATACAAGTTTCCAATGAATACAAGTCAGTAGAAAGGGGACTGCTCCGGTGAACATAATATTTGGAAGATTCTGATTCTAATTGGAAACTTTCTGTAGGTAGAATAAGAGTACCTTTACCCGAAGAACTCGAATGATGGAAGTGAAAGAGCCAAAGAAGCAAAAGAAATATTTCCAGATCTGAGCAAGTGAACATTAGTGGTTATTATCTACACTGAAAAAAACCACCTCTTCGGCAAAAGGGGTAATTGTATGCATGTATAAATTTAATGTTAACAAATAAGACAAGGCAATAGTAGTAGAGTGGGAAAGAAGTATCTGCACCACGTGGCTCACCTGCGCCCGTAGAGACTATCCTACAGGAACATTTCTTTGGGGTTGGCTTTAGAATCGTGACCCCTGAATTTGGTGAAACAAAAACTGTGGGTGGGTTGAAGGGGTTTGTATAAAGCGTATTTACAACATTTTAGCTGCCGGAGACACGCCAAAATAGTCTAATAGTTTTTTAAAGTTTCAATAATACACCGTAATTTTGATAGTGACAGGTGACATAAATGACATTAATGCGTAAAACGAAACGTTTCTAGGTAACTTTTAGCCTTTTTTGACATGTACGTTGTATGTAAGTTCTTGAAACGGAACGCAAACATCGAAGATAGCGTAATGTCACTGTCGGAATACTCGCGTCATTCCGTTACTTCCGAGTATACGTGAATGTTTTCTCCTGTTTTTCTGCGCTTTCTTTTGATATCTCAACGACTTTGCTACGATTTTGGACTCCGATTTTGCTGCTTTACTGTACGACACCTGCTTGCTCACTGGACACTGCGATTGCCTTAATAGTATATTAGTACCTAATGAATTGGCAATGTCACTTGTCTGTGACAAACCTATAGGTTAGGTTAGGTTTGAACTGTGACCCACCAGGCGCGAGCCGAGCGAGCGCAGTGAGCGTGCCGCGGTAGCGGCCGGCGAGCGCTTCATCAAACTACTTTTGTTCCAAATTTGTGCACAATAGTATATCAGTAGCTATCTAATGAATTGGCAAAGTCACTTGTCTGTGACATACCTATAGGTTAGTTATAGTTAGTTAGAATAGGTCGATGTCAGTGACAGAACCGACTCGTAGCACCCCGATTTCAAGCAGTCTTGTCGGATTGCAGAGCCGACGCGGGGGTGGTAGTAGATCGAAATGCAGTACTTATAACCTCAAAATACTTAAACAAACATTACTCGAAAACTAATGGTCTCCGGCGGGTGGGGTTTGCGGGGGGGCACTACCCGAACCCTCCCCCTCCCCCCCCTCCGAATTCAGGCGCCACGATTCTAAATGTTTACCTTTCTTTGGGCAAATACGTACCCTAGGTCTATTTCGGGCTACATTTGTGCCAAGTTTCATTAAAACTGGTTTTCTTTCATATTATTAGGAAACGGTGCAAGCACAAGGCTCAACTGCTTTAAGTGGTAGCCTCTGCCTAGAACAGATGCCTTTCCTCATAAGTGACGAACTGTTCTGCGCCCGTAGCCCTTAGACTTATATAATATATATAATTTGGTCGCATGTGCCTGTAATTTCGCCGGCAACCACACCATAATATAAAGATAAGCGGAAACTAAGCCTAGTTAAGCGGAAATAAACTTACACGCCACCACTCTTCTTGACGCGGCCGCTGAGAGCTCTCGTCGATGCGCATGTATGTGTGAGTGAGCCGTTTCGAACTTTTGTAGTTAGTTTCGGTACAGCCGTGCGATTCTCTAATTCGTCGATGCGATCGTCGTCGAACTCACCGATGTCAAATACTTTATGAGATATCGCCCTTGTACACAAGTTTGTTTTTCCAACGTTTCTTGTCATCTCGTCATTTGTTTCACGGATGTTGTCAAAGATGCAACGATGTTTGCTCTTAGAGAATCGTACTGCTGTTTCGCTATATTTATACTGAGACTATACCGTCAAACCAAAACACAGTATTTAGGTTTAGTAGTACAAGCATGAAAGAGAGACAAACAAACAACAAGCAGGCCTTCGCATATAAAAAGCAATAATTTACTTGTAACCAGTGCCTGTAGTTGTATATTTTAACTTTTATCTAATCTGTACCCGCTTCTTATGATTATGTTAGTAGAAATAATACAGTGCACAAGAATATAAATTTAATGCAAATAATTTCGTTAAGAAATGGTACGATATTAAAAGCAAATATTTATTATCACTGCCACTGGAAAATCCTTAAAATGACAGCGTTGCAGTGTGCACCGCCCTCCCTCTCGCATGAAATGCATGCAGGAAGTTTACATAACAGGTATACACGAGCCATTCTCAGGATACGTTAATTCGCCGAGCGCTAGAATAAGTGTTCATTTGTTAAATACAATATAAATTAATAAGCATTTTTAAGGAAAACCCAAATATTTCCTTTTAACATCACACTAATATAAATTTCCGTAAAGTAACGCCTTAATGAATATATTATCAGAATGGTTTTGAAGAGGGCTTATTTAAGTTAACGCTTTATATTAAATTCTAACAATGTAAAGCAAACACCAGTACCAGTCAATATTAAACAGATCGATGAAATATTTCAGTCAAAGTCTCAACAAAGCGGAATCGCCGAAAAATACCAAATGCTCAACGCAGACGAGCGTTCTCGTTAATTTTAAATCTGTTTCTAGGAAATATGAAAGAGAAAAAAATGTAAAGAACTTTCAGAAGTTTGATGCATTTATCTGTGTCTTAGACGTACTTAAACGATTACGTGACAAATTCACACAACATTGCAAATACGAAGTACCTCAACATTCTTGCGATAACCTAAATTTTGATATACTTTTCTAATAATTCAAAACAGATAGGCGTCAATTACAGACGCGTGGTGAGCGTCACAACATCCTTCATGAGTTCCTGTGAGGACCACGATTTTGATTTCTTAAAGTTTAGTGCGAACTGCATTGCTATGTAAATACCCATCACTCCCTAATATTACAGTCTAATGTTCTTATCTACCCTTATAAGCTTTATTTATTACAATGTCCGTCAAACTTAATCTGTCCGCATCAGGTTTACGCTACAACAAAAGATTTATGAATGAAGTGGAGGCTTGCTGATTCGGACAGATTAAACGTAGTAATGCTTTAGACCTTTGCTTGGAGGCAGGATTTAGGCAGATAGAATATCTGGCCCTGGAATAATACTCAACAAGACAGATTCTGGACTGAGCTCAATTCTGCCTTGCAAGAGTACTGCCACCTTGTCAACTGTCACCTAATATGCTTCACCCAAGGACCACGTGTCACAGGCAATAGTTTACGAATACATCGTACGGACGTAGATAACTCAGCCCCAAAAATCTTGGTGTTGGTTTAAAGACGCTCGTCTGTGCAACTCCTAAAGCTCCCCTTCTTGGAGTTACGCTACAGGGCGCTCTCTATTCTTGCGAGACGACAATAATTGGAGCATGATGTATAATAACAGGCTGCGACGGCGGCGGCTTTTGTCGGCGAAATTAAAGTCAAGTCGCTGTCGCCGTTGCTATAGCAACGGAGTTTGTAAGGTTACGTTTCGCAGACGAATGCTGATTTTTGATTGTGTTGTTGGAAAAATATATTATTATGAAAGTATTCATATGATATAAGGTTTCTTAGTATCTACTCGACGCTGATTGTATCAAGGGAACAATGATCATATTTTTCAGCGCAAATAAATATAACGCATATAATTATACTATATGGACGCCTTTTTAGGCATTCACCTGCTTAGCGAAACCAAACTTTGCATTATTAAAGGGAAGAATATAAACATAATTTTAAAGTAATCCATGTTCTCTAAAGAACTACACATATTACACGAATATCTACTTGCTATCTTGATGGAAGGAGGCGTCTCCTTTGCGACTTACTTTAAAGGACGACTCAGAAATTTCCCCGTACCTGCAACAAAAGAGAAAATATAATAAAAATCGGCGAACACAAACAAGGTTCTGCAAAGGCCTACGTCATCGAAACGACCAAACTTTCCCCTAGCCCCAATGATTCTTAATTAAACCTACTATTGTTGCACCTTGCAGGCGATTCATAACAAATGTCAGGCGTTAATAGCAGAACTTGAAGAAAGGAGACACAATACAAATGTGGCAGTAGATAATGTTTTCTGGTTCAACGAAGAAACTTTCGACCCAACAATAGTTTAATTACTCTAATAAGTTCCGCAATTTAGAATGGCCTTACGATTGGTGTATTGAAGAAACAATCGGGAACTTCGGCTGAACTTGTCCTCCAAAGCACGCAAGCGCTCAAGTGTGAAGGCCGTTTTCGGTCACTCTTTTTTTTTTGGAAGGTATAGAGCTTTTTGCCAAGTTCAAAAACTTCTATTTTATACTATACTTTACACGTCGAAATGTTTTGTTCTAAGCTTAATCAGGATGCCAAGTCTTTAAATTAAAATCTTGAGTTAGACTATAACCTTACAATAAATACCGAGTGATCTATGTCTGGGAATCTGTGAAAAAGATTGGAAATTAATCTAAGCGCACCTGCGAATAGACGATTACGAAATTTACACGCGCCCACGGCCACTCATGCCGCCAGTATGATCAAAATTCTGCAAAGCATCGGGTATACAAAGCTTTAGATAGATAATATCCTGCTATACGTCTATGTGCCCTAAATCACCGATTCTTTGGCAAGATAACTTACTGTCTCTTTCTTATACTGTTTAATGTTAAGGAAAGAAGCAGTGGTCCAAGTTGGTCGATAATTGCTTTGGCCCCCTCTCCCTAATTGAATGCGTGGATTGTGATCGTTTACGATGAGGGTGTTGGTGTTTGCCTAACTTTTGAAAATATTTTGCTTTCATATTTCTATTGATTCAATATTTTAAAACGATTTGATTAGAATTGATTTCATATATTAGTTATTTAGGTATCTATGTAATTGGAGATTTGTATGAGAATTTTATTTTATACAAGTTTTGGTATTTTTTTTATTTTAGCGCCCAAATTATCTATACAATTTTCCTATTTTGACGGCAGTTTGTTTATCTCATTAATTAGAAGTGTACTGAACAGGAGGCGATGAAGTCAGCGAAAGCGTTTGTGCTATTCTGGTGTTGATTTTTTTGTTAATTATCAACATTTTGATGAAAGTAGAAATCTGTTGGGACAATGTCCGCTGAGTACGGTGTTTCACGGAGAGCTGTAACTCTTGTAGCTTTGCGATGGTCTATTGTGAAGTTTGAGCTCCAAGCACGTTTGAGCGTTTTCGTGGTGAAGCCATGAAGAATAGCGATTGACCAGTCTTGGTTGTTGAATTGCGACCTACCCCATTTTTATTTGCAATTCTTGGCAATACTGCCGTCACTGTTGTGCCATTCGGTAAGAAGCTGTAATGTACAAGTCCGGCACTGATCCACCAAACTGTCACCACCATCTTCCTATAAGTAATTTTTTTTTTGATTAGGTGCTGTTCCCCGGTCCACCCACTGAGACGAACGATTACGGTTGTCGTACAGGATCAAATTTTTATCTCAGGTAACAATACGATTTAGAATTCCCTCGTCTCTATGCCGATTTTGTAGGGCTGTGGATGCTTCGACGCGTAAGTCTCGCTGATGCTCGCTTAGTTTGTGCGGCACCCACATATCTAGCTATTTAATATTTTCGATTTGACGCAAGTGCTTCAATGTTGTTTTGACACTAACTCCAGGATGCCCGCAGGATGATCTGCCGTAGATAGAGTTAGATTCGGTTCCACTATCGCCTCCAAGTCATCGGTCAACATTTCGATTAAACCAATAATGCACCGTGTTTATGCAAACGGTGTTAGGTTAGTTTATTGAGTGGGTTAGTTAGGTTAATGTTTCTTGTTGTTTGCGCAGCGGAATTTTTACGTTGGAACTCATATTCGAAAATCATGAGAATTTTCAGTTTCTCCTTGGCACCAAAAACGAATATCTAAAAACAAATGACTGATTATCAAATTAAAATAACACAGCATTCGACTCAATTTATGTGAATTTTTAATTGCTTGTTAATACACAGATCATAGATATATATCTTACTTTATGAATAAGCGTATAATTCTTAAATTATTTTTTACTGGGTGATCATGAAATTTTTTTTTTTTTTTTTTTTGTCGAATGTAAACATTTATTAGTAATTAAAAATTAAATAAAATAATAATAATAATAACATTCTAATCTATAAGCCCCATGGTGGGGGGAAAAGTGGCCAAAACGCTGGCGGCATTGCCACGCTGGATGGCAATGCTAAGTTTTTGCCCAAAATAGGCGCCAGCATTTCGGTCACCCGACGCCTCAAACAAACGTTTCGCCAGATCCCTAAACAAATATAAAATATTATATATCCCTAATGAAATATTGAGATAAAAGGACTTGACTTTTCGAATAAATAAGAGTATTATTATTTTAATGAGTAATTACCGTTCAACAATTACCTAGATATACTGTTGTATAACTGCCTTTGAAATGTTTATGTTATACGACTTTTTAACTTCAAAATGAGCTTTTTGTGAAGGCTATTTTCGGTAAATGTTTATGTTTACAATATTAGTACAAATCGTAGGCAAAGTTTTCGTCATGTTTCTAACTTCTTTTAAACTTTTGTTTAACGAAATCTTCTTTATTTATTTATAAGCATATTGCTTACTTGCATTATTCAATTAGTAAAAACAAGTATCAAAATGCAGTAGCCGTGCTATAATTACTATGAAATTTGTTTATCTTAGAATAACCTCAAAAGTAAATCGGAAGGTAAGATTTTTCTGTTAATCATAAGAATATCTATACACTGCTAATAAGTGATTAATAATAAGTGATTGACTAATAAGTGATTCAATTATGCGTTTTGTACAATTTTCAATAGCCACTTACCAGTAAAATAAACTGAACGTTTTTTTTTAAATTATTTTTTATTATTGCTTTTGTTCACAGACTCAATGGGTCCGTGGCATTGTTTACATTTATATTTTAAACTTATAATATATTTTTTTATAATTACTAACGGAATACAGGAGGACATTTTTTTTTCTTACTACTAAACTTACATAATACATTTTTTTTGTACACAAATAGACTTTTAACTAGCTTCTAAATATCGTACATACCGAGAGCATACCGGCTCCCGCAAGCAGCGTCCGTTCACGAGCTTGACACGTGTGCCAGCCATCGCCCTCCTCAACCATATCTGAGGGAAGAGGACGACCCGCCACGCGACGCCGCCACGAGAAGAAGCCTTTTAGTGAGCGTGAATGCTCAAGGTATACCTAAGGTATATAACCTATAGATATATAATAATACATAATACAAAAGCCTTAGCTTGTCCAATTTTTTTTTTATAACTAATTTTTATATAAGTCGGCTTTCTCCACCCGGCCCAGGGCCTCCGTCACATCCACATTCCGAACTTTTATGGCCATCTGCAACTTGCAGATCAACTGTACGTTTGTACGTATCCCGTTTGTAAACATCGTCTAGCTCTGTCAATAGATTTCCGGCTTGAGATTCGGCCATGCACCGCATTAAATCTTTATATATTATCTCACGGCCACTGCCACGAATAACTATGTTCATGATCACACTGTTTTCTTACTGTGTATCATCCGAAAATAACTAAAATCTACAAAACACACAAAATAAACGGAATGTTTACAGCTCGTAATTTTTTTTTGGTGCTGTCTATTAGAATGACTAATTAGTTCTTAAATAATGAATTTCTACTCTTTTATGTCGCACTGTATTGTTTTGTTTTCTACCGACTTCCAAAAAGGAGGAGGTACTCAATTCAACTGTTTTTGTTATCTTCTTTTGAGTTTGTCATATCTTTCGACTGGGTGAACCGATTTCCGAAATTCTTTTTGTTTGAAAGCTAGTGCTTCTCGTGTGGTCCCATGTAAATGTTATCATTTCGGTCCAGTAGTTTTTGAGTTACACTCCAATAACTGATTTTTACCAAAGTACGAGTACGAATGGAAGTCGGTATTATTTTATTTAAATTGCACTAGTATTATTGTCAGATCAGGCAGGATGCCCAACCCCAAAAAATAATTGTATGACTTCACTTTTAAATATCATTTGTATGAAAACTATCCTACTGGACCTATGTAAATAGGGCGAATTCTGTGCCACAGATAGTCAAATCTGAAAATGTTGGTTATAGAAACTTAAGAATCTCAAAAATCTCTCTAAAATTACATAGGTAAAGACCTTATTATATGAAACCAAATTGATTGGCGAATTGATTTTGTGATCGTATTATTTTAACATTAAAAACTTAAACACAGAAAAATGTGGTACACATTTAACTGTTACAGATCAAACGTTATTTGACTAAATAAGAACATTATTTGTCCAATTTCCGCTCTGTCTAGTTTATATAAATCTAATAACAGCCAACGTATTCGAAACAAACATAATTACGTAAACTAATGCATTTTCCGATACATTATACGCCCTCGATGCATCCTGGGAAACTGACCGCTCTGACACAACGGGTGTCGCCCGAGGTAATTTAACTTTTGCTGCATCGGCCGATGGAAATGGTATTATTTACATAAATATAAATAAAACGATATCGCTACGATATTGTGAGATAAATTATTAATGAACAGACTGAAACAAAACAAATTCATATTTTATGGGTAACTACTAAAAAAATATTAAAATCAGACTACTCTGTACACATAATGTAATACATAAAAAATATGTGTCGACTTGAGAACCTCCTCCTTTTTTTGGAAGTCGGTTGAAAAGTTCACCAGACTTATCTAGGTATTTCATAAACTGTTAAGGAAACTTGTATTTTTACTTAATTTACTTTGGCATAGTTTTATGGCCATAAATTATCCTCGATAAGTCACTCAGGGAACCAATACCAGCATATCATGAAATAATATAATTTATACTCAAATATTCACACAACAGTTCATCCAGTGCCTCTATACTTAGTATGTTTGCGTGTTTCAACCATATATTTCTATGTTAAAGAACAGTAAGGCGTTCTCGTGAAAAATAACCTTTCGTTCTAGTGGATTAGAAGCCCCGGGGTGTCTGGGAGATAATCAATTTGTGAAAATGGTAGGTGGGAAATCTAATACGATCTGATTTGGTTAAATGTGGAGAGGAATAGATTATGGGCCTACGAGGTTCTTAAATTCATCCTCTTCAATCTTGAAGGTCTATTTTTTAAATTCTATATTAAAATTCCGTATAATTTAAAAAATCACTTGTTACATATTTTTCTTAATACGAGATATATAGTTAGTAATTCTGACTTATTAACGTGAGTGTTTTTTTATTTCTTTTCAAAACAAATAGGTTATGTCTGCAGATATTTTATGTGTGCAGCTTTTTGGAGTGCATATACTCGTAATATGAATTACAGTTTAATATCAATTCGTTCCCCTCTAAAATCCTCAGAGGATAGAAATGCTGGTTCTTATTGAATTGTTTAAAGGTGTATTTATGCGCGTTAGTCAGTTGATAATTACAAAGAAGAGTACTCAAACAGGTAAAGCCATACATGTATATATGTACAATAACGCAAATGCGTATACCTTGTCCGAACTCCGACCAAGCGTCAAGGTTCTCCGCCGCTACTTACAGTCCGCGCGCGACTTTACAGCCGGACAGCCGCGGAAACTAAATTGCGTGGTAATTAACAGCGATAGCCCAAAAATTTTAATCCCCCAAAGGCAAGGACATATTTCCTATCACAGGTAAGTTATTTTCTACCGACTTACAAAAAAGGAGCAAGTACAATTCGCCTGTATACTTTTTTATGTTTGTTACCTCATAACTTTTGACTGGGTGAACCGATTCTCGAAATTCTTATTTTGTTTGAAAGCTAGTACTTCCCGTGTGGTCCCATTTATAGTATATATATATTTAGGTATTAAACTTTTCAAATTGTACTTGTAAAATTATTATATGAGTAAATTCACGTAATTTAAATTGAGTTAATAGTCGACAAGCTTGGTTTCAATACAAATGGTGATACTAGCGTTATCTATTGTACATATATGGATTAAACCTACGTATTTAGTACGTACTCACAGCTCTATTCATATAAACATACCAAACAATTTCACAAGTAGTTCAGCGTACAGAGTAATCTTACATATCATACATATTCACTCGTGAGCCCTACCTCACGAATGAGGTAACTCTTGAATTTGAATTACCCGCCTCAGGTTTTCACCATTGTCTGGGAAAGCCTTTGAATATGTATGTGTAGTCTTATTTGCGTTTATGACGACGTTTATTTTTTAGAGTACAAACATTTCTATCCTAATTTGAAGAGCTAAAACTCATGAGCTTGTTTAGGTTATTCGTTTAAATACTTTAGCCACCAATAAAGTTGCTTTAATCTATTTTTATTATTAAAGTTTGCATTCAGAAATGTTATGTAGAGGTCAACACACTAACAATGGCATGCGAATGATACCAGATTGCATGTAATCAACTTTTGTAAAGATTTTTTTAATGTACCTACTAACAAGAAATGCCATAATATCGAAAATAAACCTTTTGCATATTAAATAAGTATATTGTTACATAGATCAATATTTTACAAAACTTTTTGCATTAACCCTTCATATACCGTGATAAATAAAACAAAAGATTTATGAATGAAACGCACGTACATTTACGTCAATGGTACTCAAAGGATTAATGCGAAAACAATTAATACATACACAACTTATTTTAAGGACAAAATAATTCATTTTTAGAGCCGCGCTGACAACAGATAATACACTCGAGAGCAATGAATCCGGGTCACTTAAAGAATCCTAAAAATCTCGGAAACTAAAAATGCTAGGTTAATGCAATAAATTGTATTTAATAGACAATGTAATACTCCTTAAATGAAGGTATTAAAACTTCTTAGTTATTGTAAAGTTATATCATAAAAAAATCAAATTTGAAAAAGGGCCACTTTCGAAGATGGAACTACGAAATTACAGCATTTGGTTTTGCTTTTGTTTGTAATCTGTCATTTATGTGGGTACATAAACCATGTTGATAGTGCTCTATATTCATTATTCAAGCTGAAATTATTTATTATATATTCGCTTACGCCTGAAGAATGCACCAGAATACTTACAATGCTGGAAACCGGCCGGAGTCAGCGCGATACAGCCAGGACTGTCGGTGTGTCGCTGTCAACAGTACAAAGAGTTCTCCGACGTTACGAAGAAACTGGTTCTAACCTACGCAGACCAGGAACGGGCAGAACCAGGTGTACCACAGCACGAGAAGACCGATACTTGGTGAACACCATGCTTCGAAATCGCTTTCTCACAGGAACTGAACTCACAAATCAGTTTCGACGCCTCGGAGGAAGTAACCCAAGTGCATGGACAGTAAGACGTCGGCTTGCTGAATCTAACTTAAAACCCCTTAGACCTGCAAACGGCCCTAAACTGGAGCGTGGGCATCGTATTTCAAGACTAAGATATGCCCAGAGCCACGTAAATTGGAGTATTGAAGATTGGTCAAAAGTTATGTTCTCCGACGAATCAAAATTTATGCTCTACAAGCACGATGGAAGACACAGAGTGTATCGAAGACCAGGGGAAAGATTCAAGCAAGCATGCATCGAAGAAAAAGTAGCCTACGGTGGTGGGTCTGTACTTGTGTGGGCCGGAATTTCTTCTGAAAGTCGCACAGAGCTGGTGATCATAGAAAACGGCTCTTTAACTAGCGAAAGATATGTGGAAGAAATCCTCAATGATCACGTTGGTCCATTTATGGTCAATTTAGGTGAGGATGCTATATTTATGCATGACAATGCCCGACCTCATACAGGTAGGATTGTGAATGACTACCTTCAAGATGAACATTACTCGTATGGAGTGGCCAGCGCGCAGCCCGGATATCAACCCGATCGAGCATGCTTGGGACGAGCTAGGCAGATGCGTAAAACAACGAAACCCTCCCCCAATCACGCTTCGTGAGCTCAAAATTGCTCTCACAGAGGAATGGGAGAATATTCCCCAAAATCGTATAAGGAACTTGATGTACAGCATGCAAAACCGCGTAAACGCAGTAATGGAAGCACGAGGAGGCAATACGAAGTATTAAAATTCAAGAAAATCGTAATAAAGTTCAAAAATTTCATGTTTCCTATTTTTGTTTTAAGGAGAGATCAGCAGTTTTTTTCTTTATGTAATTTTGTGTTAATAAAATGTATGGTGACTCATATTTTTTTTACTTTCATTTAAGGAGTATTACATTGTCTATTAAATACAATTTATTGCATTAACCTATCATTTTTAGTTTCCGAGATTTTTAACATTCTTTAAGTGACCCGGATTCATTGCTCTCGAGTGTATTACCATGACTTTATTCTGTGTTAACATGGATAAATTGGTGGGTAAGCAAATTGCATCGCAAATTTTATTAGGTGTTTGTTACAGGTCTTTATTAATCATGAAAATTAACAGTCTACTAACTACTATTATGATATTATTGCATCATTATTACTCGTATTAGAGCATAAAAATTCAATCAAATCTTACATAAACGCTACTTAAATTTAAATAGCGTCATTTAGAACGGCGCAGTACAAGTTTGTTGTGTGCACTACTAAATGACGCCATTTAAAGTTAAGCAGCGTTTTTTATAAATAAAGCCAATTGAGCATAGTTTTATTAGTATACTAGCGGAACCGCCAGCGGCTTTGCTCACGTGGCTTCGTGGAATAGGGCGGCTTTATATAATAAAAATAACGTTTATTATTCAATAATCATTTTATGAACCGATTGACATGAAACAAACACTAATGTTAAGTGAAGCTTACCACAATATATTAGACAAAAAGCCAAATTAAACCAAATCTAAATCGGAGAAGCCGTTTCTTAGCTTACCGTGCACAAAGGCACAGACAAACAGATAAACAGACAAAAATTCTACCAATATTTCTTTCTATTTTCGTTTATAAAAGTCCCAATAATATTTTTCCTCATATATATTTTTCCTCATGTACAGACAGCGATCCGTTACATTTTCATTATATGTATGTAAAGATTTCAGATGCCAAAATTACCGTCATATAGTCGAAAAAGAGACGGAAAGTCTTAAGTAAATTTTTTTTTAACTGAACAATAGATGCCTCAGAAATTTTGGTCCATTCACCAACAAAAAGTTTCTTAAAGTAGTCCGCTCTACTTTAAAGAACCACAAAGAGTTGGACAAAAACTATATCGACCTGGTATAAAACTAGATGGGTAGCTAGATGTCCCATTTCTCTTTTTCTCCGAATGTAAAAGCAATTGGAGACGTCTGAAGAGGATTTTAGTTTCCGTCTGAGATTTTCCAGTCTGATTAAGACAAGTATATTGTTAGAAGTATTAGAGGGAACGAACGGAAGAAACAGTAAGCCGATGTTTGTGTTTACGTTTTTGTCCGTTTTATATTTTTAGTTATCAGTGGACGTTTCTTCGATCGTAAAGCAAAATTAAAAGTTTAAAGTTGATTAATAATAATGATATTAAAGGAACAAGATATAAATTATAATGACTACGGCTAGTCTACACGTGAACATGTGCATGTAACTGTACTATCGTATATATCGGAAACATAAACATCGAAAAAATATCGAAAAACTCCAAAATTTATTGAATCGTGGTCTACATCCCGTGAGTACAAAATATAACTTAGTTAACCGCGAAAGTCTAAAACAATAATATTGTTTTATCCGCCCGTAGTTCTAAGAATAATTTAAGTTTTTTTCTAGGTAGCGGTACTCGAGGATTGGAATTTTAAGGATATTTATTTAGTATAATTATATTTAAAAAAATAAGGAATATATTACTAATGAGAATGGTAATAATGTAGGTAGATAACTAAAACGTCAGCTCCGAGCAGTGCTTGTCGATATCACGTTTTCCCATGATGAGAAGGAGTACCTTGACTTGGCTTGGAGAAGCTTGGCTTAGCTCATGAGGTGACAGCCATGTGTGACGTTGACTCCACAATCATTATCCCCATAGTTGTTACGGTGAGCGGCCTTATAGCTTAGACCCTCGACCAACAAGAGTTTGGTCCTTACCCACTGCCGGCGAAATCTATGATTAGTTTTCTTGTAACGCTTTCTCTTTTTTGATATTGAAAAAAAAACATAGAAATATGTAGTGTTAATGTATTGTTTTTTGTGTGTACTTATAGCCTTAAGTTTGTAAGATTTTGTAAGTTCTAAAGGCAACCAACTATACATTATAAATGGTTTGCGAATAAGACGGGCTCAAAAATACACAGTAGTAAATAATTAACTAACTACATAGTTTTTGAATTGATTAAAATAATAATAAACAAGGATGAACAAAATATTGAAAGGAAAGGTGAATTTAAATAACAAACGCGGTATTTTACAGTGCCAAAACGAAAACAATATCATCTGCTATAATATTGTATGCTATTTTAGTACCTGTTTTGAATTAGAAGACCATACGATTAATTTAAACTTATTTAATTAAGACTTCGAGCTTACATTTTAACTCAGAGATATCAGGTAACCTCCATTGAGACTTAAACAAAAAACCAAGAACCAGCTGCAGAAGCTGTTTCAATGGCTGGAAACTTTCAATGACACACATATGTAAACCTCGACAGAATATACATATCTGTCCTGTTTAGAGCAGCAACTTTAGGCCCGCGGGGACCGGAAGCCCACGAAATAACGCGTTTGTGCGGGTGAAATGTTACTAGAACGGGTGGCAACCATCTTGGGAAAAAAACTATGCATATAAGTATTCAACTGTTATATATATATATTCACACAGCATTCGGGTTCTTTTGTTTTCTTCCAAAAATAGCTTAGCTGTTCCATGCAGGCTAAAATTAATAATTTTAAATTTAAAAAGGTTGTGACATTAATACGAATGTTAGCGTTTGTGAGAACTTTTCCGCTTCAGTGTTTTAGTGCAAGCCCAACTCACAGTTTTTTGTAATATTACTATAGTACAATATTACTTGAAGTACACGCACTACTATCACACCAAGTTTGAATTAAACACAAATAATAAAAGTAACAAAATTCTTGTGTTATTTTATTTATTTAATTATTATAGGGTACCTTTACTTCAAGAGGTATAAAGATCACTTCGTCGTCTGTCTGGCTGTCTATTTCCTTTTTTTTTCATGAACTCGTGGAGGTAATAAAATAAATTCATATCAAATACCTAAGGACCCTTGGAGCTGTAAAAAAATAGTTTCTATCACAACGCCATTATAATTCAAGGCCATATTTATGCCGCAAAGTTACACAATCACCAACGAATCAAAAGTTGTAGAATGATTTGACAGTAACTTAAAGAAATCACGCTAATATTGTAAAGTCGAAAATTTTAGTGTTGTTGCTGTCAAACGGCTGGACCAATTTTGATGAAAGATATGGAGGAAGATGATATTTCATCATCATATAGTTTGGAGATAACTGTAAAAGCACGCTTATAACACAAGTAAAGATAAAGATCCTAGTATTGATAATTTATAGTAATTCCGTTAGAAAAATTAGCTTTCAAACTTTCATTTGAAGTAGAAAACCACGACGTATCATGCACGGCACAACATTTTCTCACTAATATTATGAATGTGAAAGTTTAGATGGATGGATGGAAAGATGGATGGATGGGTGGATGGATGGATGGATGCATGCATGGATGTTTGTTACTCAATCACGGCAGAACGGCTGAACGGATCTAGTTGAAATTTGTTACAAAGATAGATTATAGTCTGGAGTAGCATATAGGCTACTTTACAACATCATCATCCTGCGCAGACGTAGTCGCGAGCACCAGCGAGTAAACAATAAAGTTAAATTTGTTCTACCTGCGAACCTTCGGTGCTTTATTCGTATTCGCAGTTGTTTATTTTTAGGGTACCTTCCCTAAAGGGTAAAACGGGATTATATTACTAAGACTCCGCTGTCCGTCTGTCTGTCTGTCACCAGGCTGTATTTTATGAACCGTTACAGTTAGACAGTTGACATTTTAACAGATTATGTATTTCTGTTGCCGCTATAACAACAAATATTAAAAGAACAGTATAAAATAAATATTTAATCAAAAAACGTGATTTTTGCTCGTTTTTGCTCGATATTGATATCGCCAACAGGTGCACGCTAGAAATATTTACAGAATATTGAGTTATATTACTCACGTTTCACAATATTTAATCGTCCAATACAACAAACGTAATTTTTCCCTATTTTTTGCTCGGTCTTTATAACGATAACAGGTACAAACTTGAAATATTTAATATATATGGTACGGAACCCTTCGTGCGCGAGTCCGACTCGCATTTGGCCCGTTTTTATTTATTAAGTTATTGTTTGTGTTGAAATTAAAAATAGCGCCCGGAAACACATAGGTATTCTGTAAATTTTTAACCACCTACCTTTTATAATTCAACATATACCCTTAACCACACACGTTGCAGCTCCTGGAAAAGTAGGTTGATTTCTGCGAAATCTATTGTATTATTGGCCAAATATGGAGAATCTCGAGTCAACTGGTTAACAGGTAAGATATACTTAGTTGTAGATAGCTCGTAGTCTTATATAAAAGATCTAAAAGTAGAAAAGTCAACAGCCATAAAAGTAGGACTCTACGGGCAAGAATTTTATCTAGGTTACATCCGAAGCGGGACTTTCAAGTCGGTAATATGAAAAGTTCGGACGACTACTATTGGGATTGGAGTCGACATAGAAATGTGTCACTGGTTTCATTTCCGTCCGATTTGGAACATTCAATATTACGTCAGCTGTAGGAAGATGTTTAAATAATAATAATAATGTCATTTATTTCAGATCATAAAAATCCATATTATACATTAAAATAATTAATTAGACGATCATATTATAACTAAAACATTTTTAATCGAAAAACATTGAAAACAGACACAAAAACACACGACATTACAAACAAATTTAGGGACACTATTACAAAACAATTATTATATCTTCTGTCCCATGAGCACAGACATCCATTTGTACTGTATGGGACAGTCAAGTCGGGCAGCAACCATCTGCAGGATACTATTGCGGCTGGCTCGCACTCGCTGTCGTAGGGATGCGACTTTCTTGCGAATGATTGCATGAAAGTCGTCCGTGTGTGCTTCAGCGAACATCTGAGATGCGCTGCAGAAGCGAGGCAGCCGCATCAGCACCCTGAAGACGTCGTTATACTGGATGCGTAGATCACTGGCAGTTCGTCGAGTGTGATTAATCCATAGGCTGCTCGAGTAAAAGGACTGACAGTATGCCTTAAACAGAGTTATCTTCACTCGAGGGAAGTGAAGATAACTCTGTTTAAGCCTCCTCAGCCCATGGATTAATCACACTCGACGAACTGCCAAAGGTTAAAGGTATGTTAATATCTCAAGCAAATTTTGGAAGGTTTTGAGATATGAAGTAGTTACGATGAATCAAGTACCTCTGGTCTATGCTATGTCAATTATTTCTATACTTTTAATATTTCATGTTTGATTTTTATTTATAGTTAGCCGTATAATAATAATTATAGCTTAATGCATGATAGAATAATCGGTCCGAATCAGCAAGCCTCCGGTCCATTCATAAATCTTTTATTATAGCGTAAACCTGATGCGGATATACATATTAATCTATATAATTATCTATATTACGCAATTATTCAATATCATAACATCATAAGCAATCAAGCGTAGCATTACTGCAACGCTTGACAAACATCTCAGCACATGCAATGGGGTATGCTGAAAACCAGCTCTGCGTAGACCTAGTTCACGCAGAAAAACGCTGAGCGTACCCAAATTACCATGATCATTAAAAGTATTATTATATTATTATATATAATATTAACTTTAAGTAGGTATTAATTGTAATTTAGTTACTATAAATTATTCTACCTTGGCAAATGTTAAAATTTCTGTAATATTTTTATGGTTTTGGCAATAATAATTCAATAAATTTCATTAATTTTATTTTAATGCAAGATAAAGGCGACTAAACATAGCATTTTCAATGTAAACGGGTTACAATTAAAAACAAAATTAAAATTAAAAAACAAATTAATCACAGTTATTTTTTTAGTAGCAACACAGAGGTTTTATACAGCTTACAATACAATACATTTTTGGAATATATCCATGTGTACTGTGTAATGGGTTCAAAAGTAATCTGTATCGATTTAAGTTGTTTGAGATATTTATATGGTGTTTGTGTCGAAAGGAAAAAAAAGACGTGTGGCACTCGGAGACTGCCGCGGTAAAGCTATTGCATAGCTGTTTTTATCAACTTATGCAATTATAATTATTTAACCAATGCCATCTAGAGGCGAGTTGCTGAACTAAAAAGACAAGCGTGATATTTCAAAAAGTCATTAAAAGTTCTGCTATTCATCGATAAATGCCAAATCAACTTATGCAATTATAATTATTTAACCAATGCCATCTAGAGGCGAGTTGCTGAACTAAAGAGACAAGCGTGATATTTCAAAAAGTCATAAAAAGTTCTGCTATTCATCGATAGATGGAGTCGGAGTGGGGGTGTTAGGTTATTTTCGTTACGGAATTTCTGGATTCGGTCTCCACGCTCAAGGCCCGCGATAGAAGCTATGCAATAGCTTAATAAATTACTTTTTTGGTCAGACGTTTTATTTGCATATTCACGTTCTAGACTGGAAAACTAATTGCGCATCTCAGTTTACTGTGGAATAGGCTTACGTTTTGTAAGTATTTTTAATGGAATTGCAATTATGTTACTATTTTTAGAAAATTATATGTAAAATAAATACGAATCATATTATTATATTCTATGTATTGGTATATTCTATGTATTGGTATAAAAATGCTGTTGAAATGCATTTCTACGGATATAATAGTTTGTAAAAGTATGTTTACAATGCTGGGATTTATAAAATTGAGCCTGTAAATTATCGATGTTTAAATTATTGGTTCGGCTTGCAATATAACAAAAACAAAACATGGCGTTCTCTTTATGTAGTCAAAGGATCTAAATTTCACTCAAGTATTACCTTTTGCAGCAATAAGTTATAGAAGAATGCATAATATCTGATTAGGAACTTTTTGCATCATATAAATCTCAGCATACTCTTATATACGAACTCTAGTGGCAACAAAGTGTTAACAGAACGGTCATATGCAGCTGTTGCGTTAGAGTGGATTTAATCTCCTTGTTAGCGCTGAGAGCAATAATACAGTTACATATACAGCCTTCTTGTAGCTTTTAAGGGTTATTCTTATGCATCATGTAACTGCTTTTTTCTCCTTTATACCGGTTACTTAGTCCCCTAAGCTACAATATTGGCTATATATGTTGCTTATGTGCTAGTTGGGAAACTAATCTAGCGCGGTGCTAGAGGATGCGTGCGAGAAAGGGAAGCCAGACAGACTGGCACCGTAACGCGTTACGTACCGAATCATTTCACCCCCCCCCCCCCCAATAAGAAGTTATCACTTCAATATATTCAAAGTAGAGTTATTTACAAGTAAGGCTGAAGTAGTATCAACTTTTCACTTACAGAACACAGAATTGGCATTAAAGTTTCGAGCTCGACTCAAAAGTACAGTTGAAATAAATAGGTTAACGCCAACAATTCAGTTAGTGAGTTTAAGCAGTCCGGAATTGGCGCTGAAACGCGATTAACAGTGACGAATTCAGAGCTAATACGATTGTACAATTGCGCTATTGTATTATTGGAAGCCAGTCTGCTCGACTTTGAGAAAATAGGGGTTGCGTCTAAACCCCTAAGTACCTAACTTTATACATGATAACAAAACGATTCTTGAAAATGAAATGCTTATAATAATTTAATCAAATTAACTAAACTCACAAGTATGTTTATAAACGGCTAACATATTTCATTATATGAAATACTAATTGTATATATTAATAGAAATACTAGTCACAACCCGCGGTGTTCATTAGCGAATTAAAAAAATGCCCATTTAATAAATGTACTAGTAAAAAGGTTTTACTATTTAATTAACCTTATTGGAATAAACTTTGATTTAGTTTTTGTTTTAAAATCAATTGTTAAATATTTAAAAAAGTTTAACATCATCGTTTTTTTGTGGTCTATTGTATTTTATTCATGTTTATTCAGTAGTGCAGTAACCTATAACACACATAGAGAATGGAAAATACAACATAATTTGCTCTCAGATCTACGAGGTTTAATATAAAATAGAGCCAAAAGAAATTATTTCAACTTGTACTTATCATCAACTCACAATAACAGCTCCTAAAACTACATACTTACATTAAAACCACAAGGTCCTCTCATAAATGTTAAACGAAATCTCAACGGGGTCACAATAGCCCCGTTTATATTGGCTAGGGGCCCCGTGTAGACAAAACTAATCCGTTTAGGGCCCCAATCTTAACTAGCTGCCTGATACACCGACTATGAGCTTCTTACCTCATGAAAATGTATCAGAAAAATCAAGCAACCTCTTCCACGTAACTCGAGTGGGTTAAGTAAAGAGAGAAAAATAATTCGCGGAACTTCTGACAGTTTGATATAAGTTATTATTCTGGTTTCAAGCTTTAGTTTATCTTAAAAACTATTGCAGTCAGGCGGCTAATTAGATCCATCTAATTAGTATAGTGTTTAGATATAGTACCTATTGTACTTGTGATAGTAACGAGTTTATCTACACTCACAACGTAATATTCCAAATATGAATTCAACAACAGATTCCATTACAGTGCAACATTTTTCTTCGATTTTCAAACAACTGTATCATAAAATAACTTTTTATTTTTATAGCACACTTTTACTTTTTAATTTATTGGCGCGTGTGGGCTTTTGTAGAAAAATAGTGTCATTGCCTATGGATGTGCAGTCATAGGAAATGAGAATCTGAATTTCCCGCCATACCACACATTTTTTCCGTGGCTGTGAGTTTGGAAAAAAACTTATTTATCCTAAAAAATATGGATATGTAATTTATGTGTTGTAAAATTAATTGTTGTGCTAGTACAGCTCCATAATTAATATTCAATTAAACATTTATTATTGGCAATACATAATTTTAAAGAAAATAAATATACCTATTACAATAAAACTAATTAACCAAAATATTTCTAAATTATATATATATATATTACAGACAAAAAACAGCATTTAAGTCCCTGTCTACGGGTAGAGTGCCCATAAAGCTGGCAACGTTACCTCGTTGAATAGCCAGGCTGTGATACGTTGTCCGAGGTAAGTACCAGCTCATTGGTCACCTGTAATTTCTTTGAGGCTTTTGAAAATTCAATTTCATAATTTGAACAATTATTATAGTAAGTAAATAAATACTTAACTCATTTTCCACTTTTGTTTTATTTCAACTGCATGAGTGAAGATAAAATAGTGTATGCAAAGGCGTATAATTACACGAGTTTTCTACGGATTTCCAAAAAGGAGGAGGTACTCAATTCGACTGTATGTTTTTTATGTTTGTTACCTCATAACTAGGGTGAACCGATACTCAAAATTCTTTGTTTGAAAGCTGGTGCTTCCCGTGTGGTCCCATTTAAATTTCATCAAATTCGGTCCATTCGTTTTTGAGTTACACTACAATAACTGAATAAAATGGAAGTCGGTATTAAAATTTTCAAATTGTACTTGTTTAGTACCTGATTTTGTGCAGTTTCATACGTTATCTAGTCTCATAAATTGGAAGTTTCTTCACATTTAATGTTATCAGTCATTTTAAAGCAAGAATAATTGTATTTTAGTATTATGATTTGAGAGAAGATACAATAGGTATATTTCTTATCGCTTGTACCAAATGTTAACCTGCATAAATATTCAGTGTAGGGCGAAGATCTCTTATTAATGAAAAAGGGTCACGAGGTATTTTAATTCAACTACGTGTTAAGGATTTCACTGGGATACTTGCCCTGCGTTGGGTTTGGGAAAATGGCCACCATGGCCCCAATAATGAAGCCGGGCTTGAATAAAAGTGGCGTGAAGAAATGTTTGTCGTAAAATTAGAAAAGTGAAGATAAAGCGTAGCGTAATTTTTTTCTTTTGTCAATGTGCATACAAGGCGTTCTATTCTAATTCAAAAAGGGTTCATTAAGTAACTTTCAAAAATATTAAGGAACATCATGTTTTATTTGAAATAAACTATTTATACCTATTATTAATCCAATTTTCACACCTATAAGTTCAAAAACAAAGAATTTTCCATATAAAGTTTCATCCCTCTTTTCACCCAACGGGTAGGCCTTAAGATGAACATGGGCAAGACGAGAATTATGTCTAATGCCTATGTGCATACCCCAATATCAGTTGGGAACTCAGTTCCCGAAGTTGTTGACGAATACTTCGACAGACACTCAAACTAGGCAGGTCCAACTTCGAGAAAGAGGTCAATCGTCAAATCCAACTCGGCTGGGCAGCGTTCCGGAAACTTCGCGAAGTCTTCTCGTCAAAAATACCCCAGTGCCTCAAGACAAGAGTCTTCAACCAATGTGTGTTACTAGTGATGACTTGTGGCAATGAAACGTGGTATCTTACTATGGGCCTCATATGTAAGCTCAAAGTCGCGCAACGAGCTATGGAGAGGGCTATGCTCGGAGTTTTTCTACGTGATCGGACGAATCAGAAATGAGGAGATCCGTAGAAGAATGAAAGTCACCAGCCCGTAGAGTGGCAGTGGGCAGGGCACATAGCACGCAGAAAAGATGGCCGATGGGGCCAGAAGGTTCTGGAATGGAGACCACGGACCGGCAAGCGCAGCGTAGGTCATCCGACGACCTGATAAAGGTCCCAGGACGACGTTGGCTACAGGCCGCGTCCAACTGGTCCTTTTGGAAAATTATGGGGGAGGCCCATTTTCAGCAGTGGACGTCCTACAGCTGAGATGATGATGATGATAATGTTTTTTAAATGAACTATCTATATACAAGTTTTCACACCTAAAGTTTAAAGACAAAGGACACAAGAAAAAAAAAACATCAAACATTAACACGTTTTCACTCATTTTTACCTCCTTAGGGTTGAATTGCGAAAAACCCTGTCTCAGTACACTTCTGCCCACCGAGACAAAATCACCCTCCAAATTAAAAGTCTCTCCAACATGCGGTTAAGGCTGTGCGTTGTGTTTCAGTAAGTCAGGACTTTGATTCTTATATATATATATACTTAATGATTGATTGATAGCAGAACAAACATACCAAGTTACGTCAAGAATAGTTGAAAAATGCGACCTGTACAGGAAGACCAACGAACACCTTAACAATTATACGGACGGATGAAGGTCTATTTGACCAGTTAAAGCAGAGACGCTACGCTTGCTTTGCTCGCTTGGTCAATAAATGCGACGGCTTGTGAGTGAATGAATGTATGTTAGTTAACACTTCACAAAAACGGTTCAATAGATACCAGTGAAATTTGAATTGTAAAGTAGATTGTAGTTGTGTAGATTGTATCATGTGTTTTTTTAAATCCAATTGGTCACAAGAAGGGCAAGTCGTGCCATTGATGTTAAGTACTACGCGAGCCCATGACCACCCAGAGCTAACTACTGTAATTTTACATGTCACTGCACTGCGTTTGTTACTTGAAAATATAGGTCTTTGGGGTGTTTTTCGCTCCGTATTTTCACTTGCTACAATGCCCTTTACACCCTAACGCTTACGGCAGATTTGCATTGCTTTGCGGTAGAATATCTGGCACTGCCGCGTTGGTACCACGACAGTGCCTTTCACTAAGACGTTATCTTGCATAAGAGGCCTAACACCTGTTAGGGATTTATCAAATAGGCCTTTTATCATATATATAATTGAGATGGATAGTGGAGGCGTATTCGATGCTGCATGACGCATACAGTAGGTAATTGAGATACTTATGAGTAGTAAAATTTTATCGTTTGTAAAAAGCGCTTTATACTAGGCTAAGTTAATCATTTTTCAATGCAAATATTTGCGTTTACTCCATTCGCTCTATCCGCTTTGTAACAGCAAATCTCTGCCGAAAACGCTTCCGATTCCCGCTCGTTTCGCTTTATTAATCATTCCGTGCCGACGTTCACGCGATGCTGATTTGAATTTTATACGGAGCTTACTTTGTGTCGGAGGCACTTTGCGGACGTTTTAGTAATAAGAGTATGTATTTTTTGATTCGGAATTGTCAGTAAATAGTTTATACTTGTTCCTTTTAGTTACTAACATACATAGTCAAAAGGTGAATATCGGTGTACCTCTGAATTTTGACATGTTCATTACTTCGACATGAGCTTACTCCAAAAACATAAATAGAATAAGTCATTGCTTCGACTGGATTGGGCATCAGTACTGCGAACACCGGTCGGAATATAACGACTAGATGATAAACGTGAGTGTTTGCCGGTTTTACCATTTAACTATGAGTTCTCATGGAAGTTTTTATGACAATAGAAGAAAATAAGTCTAACGGTTACTTTGTAATTGACTAGGAATCTTCACATACTGTATTTATTTCATTATTACAAGAAACAACAAAAACCGTTACTAAGGGTACGTTCTGGCAAGCGCTGTCAACGCTCACAACTGTCGCGCCCCGGTTTGCCGTTCCCTTTGGTTGACAGTGACAGCTCGCAATGAATCAGAAGAATCGCGCGCGTTGTGGTCGCGGCGTGAGCGTTTTCGGTGACGTCATCGATGACGTCTCGAACGCCGCGAGTGATTTCGGCGCTTTCCGGAACGTAGCCTATGTGATTACTAAATAAATTATATTAAACAGTTACTTAAGAAGAGCTTAAGAAAAATCTCACTCTCATGCATTAGGAAAACTCTATGTCCTTCAATAATAATGACATTACTGGATACAATAAAACTACACGTGATTTAATCCTTAATAGTTTTGTAATTGTTTAATTTCAATGTATAAGAATTGCGAAAGCCTTAGAAATAATTAGTTATTTAATTAATAATGATAAAGACTTGCTAAATGAGAAAGTGAGATAGAATTAATGCTCAGATTACAGAATAGGCCAGCCTCTTGACAAATATGATCTTATATCGATCTAAACCTTCATAAACTCACAACAAATCCTCCGTCATTTCTGCTAAGAGGTATTAACTAGAAATAACAACTGTGGGTAATCTCTCGACAATTGTGGAAACAATGAGCATCAAGTTAAGCTTGCGATCCGCTTAGTGGCAGTCCAGTGACTTACTGAGAGCAAGGCGTTCTTTATATGAATCGCGAGCTAACAGACTTCATCATTATCATCTCAGCCGTAAGACGTCCACTGTTGAAGCGGTCTGCATCCAACGTCGTCCTGCGACCTTTATCAGTTCGTCTGTATACCTCGTCGGTGGACGACAGCATGCTGCGCTTGCCGATCCATGGTCCCCACTCCAGAAGAATCTCCAGAAGAACATCCAGCCCCATCGGTCATCTGTTCTGCGTTATATGTGCTCTCCCCACTGCCACTTCAATTGGCTTATCTTCTGGGCTATGTCGATGACTTTAGTTCGTCTACGGATCTCTCATTTCTGATGCGATCACGCAGAGAAACCCCGAGCGTAGCCTTAAGTAATTTATCAATTAAGCTAAACATAGGGACTGTTGCCACTGGTCAATATCTAATAAATGAGGTCTGATATTTTCACCTAAATATTCGAAAAACAACTAATAAAGCCATATCCATCCACATACCAAATTTCATTAAAATTATAAGTAACTTTTGCGTGAAAGAGTAACAAACATCCATGGATGTTATGGATGTTATGATTATGGATACAATGAAATCAATTTTAAAGAAAATCTCTAAATGTAACAAACAAATCTATATCTGTGGTGATTTCAACAACGATCTATTAACAGATTCAGATAAAACAAACCTAATTGCACTGTTTAAATCATTCCATTTGAATTATTTATTCTTTGAACCCACTAGAATAACTGACCATTCAGCTACCTGCATAGACAATATTTATTCAAATTGTAAGCCTAAGGAAACAACAATTATGACCGGTGTTAGGTCTGATCACAAGGGCCTTGCGATAAAATTTAATGGCAATAAAAACATAAAAAAGATGATAATCGAACATAGGCCGTTAACAACTAGTAGCCTCGGAAAGCTTCAGCAAAATATTGAAGCAAAACTTTGCATCGCGAATCTTTCGGAAGAGGACCCTAACGATTATTATTATAGATTATTATCTTTAGTTAGTACCGAGATCAATGAAGTTTGTCCAAAGGTTAAAATGTGTACAACTGGGAAGTTACTTTTTGGTGACTCGAAGTATTCGAAAAAGTAGAGATACCATGTATGAGTTATATCATAAAAAAAACTATGACATCTGATAAAGTTTTCCATAGCTATGTCAAAACTTATTCAAAATTATTTAAGACTGTTTGTATGCGTGCTAAAGCTTTGTTTATTAGAGATAAAATTCGGAAATCGAATAACAAAATAAAAACAGTTTGGAAGACTATAAATACTGAGACCGGCAAAAATAAACCAAAAGACACTGCATGTGTCCTTGTAATTAACAATCAGACTGTCTCAGAACCAATAAATGTAGCAAATACTTTGATAATTTCTTCTCTAATTTACCACTAGAAGTCACCAAGTCACTGAATTCTTGCCCCAATGCAGCAGAAGCTATTTTTAAAGCTAATTTCACGAACGAAGTACCTAGTTTTTCTTTTGAATATACTTCAACTGTCGAAATTATAAAAACATTCAAAAGCTTAAATATAAAGACTACTGAAGACTTATGGGGAATGTCAGTAAAAATTGTAGAGTTAATTATTAGTTTTATGGGTCCTATTTTGGCCCGCTTATTTAATCTTTGTATAGATAGAGGTACCTTTTCTAATTTAATGAAATATACCTAGTAGAATCACTCCAATTTTTAAGGCTGGAGAGAAAACAGACCCCTCAAATTATAGACCAGTATCTATACTACCAATTTTGAGTAAGATCTTTGAAAAAAATATGCTCAAACAACTTTTGGCGCACTTCAACGAGCATTCAATACTGCACGAAAATCAGTTCGGCTTCACGAAAACAAGATCAACTAAGGATGCCGGTGTGAAGTTAATGACGTATGTCTTAAAGGCTTGGGAGAGCTCACATGATGCTATTGGTGTTTTTTGTGATCTCTCTAAAGCATTTGATTGTGTGGAACACCGTATACTGATTCGAAAGCTTTTCCATTATGGTATTCGTGGAGCTGCGCTTGATGTCATCGAGTCATATTTATCTGACAGGATGCAAAAGGTTGGCATAAATGGTGTAACATCTTCAGGATCTATAATTAAAATGGGTGTTCCACAAGGGTCCATTTTAGGGCCTTTTTTGTTCTTAGTTTACATTAACGACTTGCCACTTATTTCCAAGGATCTTTGTGATATTGTTTTATTTGCGGATGACACATCTCTGATTTTCAAAGTAGATAGGAAAGATAGCACACTAATTCAAGTAAACAACGCTCTATCTAGTATCTCTAAATGGTTCTCAACTAATAATTTACTTCTGAATTCAAAAAAGACAAAATGTTTGAAGTTTTCTTTGTCTACTGTTCCATATTTGGAGTCCAACGTTACGCTTGATGGAGTTTCGAACTCGTAATGGACAAGGAAACAGTCTTCCTAGGCATTAAAATTGACGCAAAATTACAATGGGGTCCTCATATAAATGCCCTGTCTGAGAGACTCAGTTCTGCTGCATATGCAATACGTAAAATAAGAGAGCTAACAGATGCTTCTATGGCGCGGTTAGTGTATTTTGCATATTTCCACAGCGTAATGTCATATGGGATATTGCTATGGGGTTCAGTGGCTGATATAGAGACCATAATATTTATCCTTCAGAAACGTGCTATTAGAGCTATATACGAAATGGGTCCCCGTGAATCTTTGAGAGATTTATTTAAAGAAATCAATATATTAACGTTGCCTTCCTTATATGTATTTGAAAATATAATGTATGTTCGTAAAAATTTACATACATATAAGTTAATAGTGATCACCACACTTTTAATACCAGAAATACAAATAGGATAGCTGTACCTAGTTTTAGACTTGCGAAGACTAATAAGTCATTCTTAGGAAATTGTGTGCGTTTTTACAATAAAATCCCAAAGCACATAACTGAGCTCACAGAGGGCAAATTCAAGTTGACTGTAAAAAACGTTTCAATAAAAAAAGCTTACTATAAAGTTCGACATTATATAGAAGATAAAGATGCTTGGAATACTGCACTTCTGGCAAGCTGTCTCTCTGCCACCCATAAAATGTAATATTTGTAGTACCTAAGTAGCAACATTGTAAACATCCATATAAAAAGAATGGCCCCGAGTTTCTTGCCGCTTCTTCTCGGTGGGTTCTATATATTTTGGAACGCGGCGGTAGAGTCTTTAAAGTACATTATAATGAAAAGTTGACGTTCATAAGTGCGTCTTTGATGCCTAAATTGAATAAATGATTTTGACTTTGACCATTTATACAAATTTTCGCGTTTAGAATATTAGCAGGATTTGCAATATAATTGTGTGTTGGTAAACGCGCGAATCGTTGCAGTAACATAACCGTCGATTGTTTTTTCTACGGTAATATCGCTAAAGCTGCACAGCGTTTAGAAAACATTATTTACAAAAATTCTATATTTCTGTATCCAAATTCACGTATAAATTTGACATATATTATGTTAAACTATTAAATAACCGGCAAAACAGTCACGGTATAACGAATACGTCACCAAGGTTTCGTGCATATCATAAATCATAATCATAATCATTTATTACATAAATAAGGCATTTTTTAACTTTAAATTACAGTGTAATAACACCTGGTTCCTAAACTAGGCTCCTGACCCGTGTGATAGGTACCAGGCTCTTTCATCGGAGATTATACACAATGCCTATAAAAGAGATACATGTACTCTATTTATTACTAATTAAACTAACACTACTATTAATCTAAATGATTATCTTATCTTATTAAGTGTTATTTGTGTTTGTGATATTGTGTGGATACTATTTTGTGGATGTTGTATATAAGTATCTTATTAATATTACTACCTACTATCAATATTGAAGATTCTTTATGTGATTACGGTAGTTAACTTTTCTGTGTCAGTGTAGTTTAAATTAATTAGTTTTTTAAATATTACTGTTTTAATCTCTTGCGCGCTCAGTGAATAAATATTCATGTCTTTGTTGAGACTGTTGTAAAGGATTGGCCCTATAAAATTTATGAAATTTCGCGCAAACGCTGTTTTAACAATTGGTACAGTACACACGTTGTGCGGAACACGTTTCTTTTTTGTTGTTTTGTCAAATTTAATATAAGCCACGAGCATTCAGGGCTAATAAGGTGTTAACTTTTTTTTATTCTATATTATGTGGGAACTTTTGCCCAAATGGTATGTCAGTCCCATCGAAGGTTACTACACCGAACTTAGTATCCAATCCCGGTGTACCACAGGCCGTTTTTCCACAACTTGCACTTCAGTAAACAAATACCTTCTTATATATCTCTCGAATCGCCCAGGGAGTTCTCCGTACAATATGGTATTGTGTATTGTAGAGTTACATCATAAACATAATAGGGACTAATGGTTCCATCATTGTGTTTTCTTTTTTGCAGAGAAATACACAACTTTTGTTGTAATAATGACAGATACATTTTGCCGCAAGTCATCATTAAGATTTCTTATGATATGTAGGTTTGCTCACAAAATTATACACAATTATTTTGCTCATGTATGTTTTCAAGTAATTCTTGTATTTTTAACCCTCGACGGCAAAAATGACGGGGTGTTATAAGTTTGATGTGGCTGTGCGTGTGTATGTGTGTGTGTGTGTGTGTGTGTGTGTGTGTGTGTGTTTGTGTGTGTTGTTGTTGTTGTGTGTATGTGTGTGTGTGTGGGTGTGTGTGTGTGTGTGTTTATGTGTGTGGCATCGTAGCTTCCGAACGGATGAACCGATTTAGATTTTTTGTTTGTTTGTTAAGTGAATTAGTCGGGATTGTTCTCAGCTATGTTTGATGAAAATCGGTCCAAGATGGCCGCCACTAAATGACGGATGACCGACTGCCAAAAAGGATCTTCATCCTTTTTGGCAGTCGGTCATCCGTCAAGTCAGGTCTCAAATAGACGTTGTATATTGTTTACCTTTAGTTGGTCCCATTTCAAATTTAATCAACTTCAATTTAAACGTTTATTATGTGGTCTTTATACGTATATAAATTAATCCCTATTGCTCTTGGTCACGCAATAAGTTGAGAACGACTTTACCGGTTCGTCGCTGATTTTTAAAATGTTCTAATGCTTTGTAAAAAAATTAACAAAAATTAGCAGAAAGTTAGAAAATTTAAGAAAACTTAAATCGCGGGGCGCAACTACACTCGGTTCCAAAAATAACGGGTCAGTCACAAAAATTGAAATACCTCCAGAACTGTAAAAGCTAGATCAATGAAATAAAAAACAGAATAAAGACTTTTTAGTTGCGCTTCTAATAGCATATTATTTAAACTGGTTGATGAAAAAAACTTCATTAGAAAAACAAAATTTAAAAAAATGACTATTTTTAAAAACAAAATTTTTGTTTCATGTCATTATGGATGCTTTCCATTTCTATTCTGTCACAAAAAAAATTATCGTGAACGTCTTCCACGTGCATAATTATTATTCTGTGAGGTGAAGCATGGCAGTCACGCTAGAGGAATGTACCAGAATCCTAACTTTTTTGGAACTTGGGCGGAGCCAGCGTGAAACAGCCAGAAACATTGGTGTATCTTTGTCGACTGTTCAGCGGGTAGTCCAGCGGTACCAAGAGACCGGATCACACCTTAGAAGACCAGGAAATGGCAGACCAAGATGCACAACGGCCAGGGAAGACAGACAACTGGTGGCTACAATGCTCCGAAATCGTTTTCAAACTGCTGTTGGTCTAAAAACTCACTTTATTCGCTTTGGAGGTGGCAATTTAAGCGCTCAAACAGTAAGAAGACGTCTTGCTGAAGCAAATTTGAAACCATTGAGGCCCGCAAATGGCCCCAAACTGGAACGGGGACATCGAATTGCAAGACAGAGATACGTGCGCGAACACCTAAACTGGACACTAGACGATTGGTCTAGGGTAATGTTCACGGACGAGTCTAAATTCATGCTTTATAAGCATGATGGTAGGCAGTTGGTGTACAGAAGACCAGGGGAGCGCTTCCATCAAGCGTGTGTGGAGGAAAAAGTGGCGTACGGTGGAGGCTCCGTACAAGTTTGGGCTGGGATTTCTGCTGAGGCCCGCACCGAGCTGGTGCTCATTCAAAATGGAACTCTAAATGCAGAGAGGTACGTGGAAGAGATCCTCAATGAACATGTAGGTCCTTTCATGGCCAGGATGGACCGGCATGGCATATTAATGCATGATAATGCGCGTCCCCATACCGCCAGAATTGTACATGACTACCTTGAAGAGGTCGGTATCGAACTCATGCAGTGGCCAGCGCGAAGCCCGGACTTAAACCCCATCGAGCACGCCTGGGACGAGCTTCAGAGATGCGTGAAAGGTCGAAACCCCCCACCAATCACGCTTCCCGAGCTCATACAAGCACTGGTGGAGGAATGGGAAGGTATTCCTCAGCACCGGCTCCGAAATTTGGTGTACAGCATGCCTAATCGCCTGGAAGCTGTCAGAAGAGCTCGTGGAGGCAATACAAAGTATTAAATGAAGAAAGTGATGAAAAACAGCAAAAAAACAATCATAAAAAAAATTTAATCTTAAGAAAAATATGACTACTTTAGTTTTTTTTTAATTTAAGATTAATATTGTGGGTGTAACTAAGTTTTATTTTATTTTTTATCTGTATAATTAAATTCTCAATTGAACAGTCTTCGTTTCATTAGGATGGCATACGTAGTTCGGGAGATATTCGGGTTTATGTGACTGACCCGTTATTTTTGGAACCGACTGTAGTAATCAATAATATTACAAACAATTTTGCTTACTTATGTATAATTAGAGCGTCATATTTTCATAAGCACATGTTTTTTTTTTATTAGTGAACACTTACGTTTGTACATTTGCCATATTACAAGAAGGATGTATTGTAAAGATCGTATTTTTTAGTTTAAATAGGTTGCATTTATTTTTCAATTATTTACTTGTTAACAAACTCGAATTACTCACATGTTTAAGTCGGGTCGTATTAAATACGATAACAGACTCACAGACTATTACTCCAGAGGTCCTTTTATCCTCTGTTTAGACCTTACAAATAATTCACTACCGTCTTAAGGCGAAGTATCGTCGTATCTAAAAGTGGGTATCAACTCGGCCCTTGTAATTACTTGGGTTAAGCGCTAAGGCCCGAATTCCTTGTTAAATGTCCCTAAGGGAAGAGCCCAGTACATTATCACCTATTATCTTTGACCTCTCTACCACTATCAAAACAGTGAGGTTAGGAAACGTAAAGGAAGATACGAGAGGTCGATGTATATTGGACGCTGAAATGGTCTATGAAATCTAGGAAGGAGGAATAAAGTTTTAGATAGGAGCACAGTAAATAAAATACTTTATGGAGTACAAACTATGTAGTTCAGTCAACAAACAAACTAAAATTTATTAAGAATAAAATGCTGTTCTTGGTTATAAAAATATTTTTTTAAGAATATAATATAAAAATTATGAGAGCCATTGATAGTGATTCTCTTGTGCACGAAACTAAACTAATATGATAGTTCTTATTCTGTTTAAACTAAAATCCACATTCGTGTAACACTTAGCATGACATTTGTGTGTGATCTAAAAAATAAAATGTTTTTGTGGGTAATCTTACACCAGTTCAGACTAGTTTAGAGAGCATGAACTTACATGACTATTACATTTGCACTAAACATACCCACAATTGAACAGAAAGGCCAAATTTAAGAATTGTCATTACAGCGTTATGCGAGTTTGGACTTAGCATGAAGAGAATATCAGGTAAGTACATAAATACCTATTCATAAAATAGGTAAATGATGTTAAACCCCATGATATTTACTGCCTGGGGCTAGAGTATGAGAAATTAGTAGTGGGCAGCATAAATACCTACTCATAATATAGGTAAATGATGTTAAACCCCATGATATTTACTGCCTGGGGCTAGAGTATGAGAAATTAGTAGTGGGCAGCATAAATACCTACTCATAAAATAGGTAAATGATGTTAAACCCCATGATATTCACTGCCTGGGGCTAGAGTATGAGAAATTAGTAGTGGGCAGCCCTAGTGTTGAAAATTTCAGACCTAAGGTCTCAGACATAGCTTTTAACGACTGCTGTAACGACGGTTGTGGGAGAGGTTATTACCGAGGAATGAGACCATATTATTTTCCTAAGCAAAAGTAACTTAGAGAAAAAAATATTTAATTTCTCGATGTTTGAGAAAAATAATAAAAAATATATATTTGTTATAATCACAATCTTATTTTTGTTTTGTTCAGAGGACATCATAAGCATTCCTTTATCAACATAAAACCAGACCAGGAAATATCAGACGGAAACATCACAAATTTTAATTTTATAAATACATCGTTCCAAAATAATGACTATTTCAATAAAATTTTGTTACAGTTGGCGTGCAGATAATTTTAAAAAACACCTACGTATTTTTAGCTTGAGATTGTATATTTGTTACTTCTGCACACTGAAATTTAACGAATTTGGAGATGACATACTATACATATGATTGCCCTGGGTTCATCATACATAGGCCAGTCTTGAATCAGGGTTTTTGGGACATCAGTACAGTAACAGTGCGGGTGAAGTCGTGAGGCGCATCTGCTGGTTAGTAAAAACAAAGCTTAAACTTCAATACTTTTATTCTTCGATCAGCAGTTGGTATTGCTGATCGAAGCTTTTATTGCAATCATAATTAACCGAGCGAGCGAAGCGTCTCTGCTTTAAATAGCCAAATTGACTTTCATCTGTCCGTATGTTTGTTAGGGTGTTCGTTTGTTTTCCTGTACAGGTCGCATTTATCAACCAATCTTGACGAAACTTGGAAACGAAAGTATGTTCTACTATTTAATTGATTTATTTTCTCGTCAGCGGTTTTTGATTGGGGGTGTACTTTTCCTAAAAAGGAGGGAAGTTCGCTCCGGTGCTGTTTACTACGCACATTATAAAATTTAGTACGCACATTTTAAAGAAAACAATTTGAATATAAGCATAATTGCTCAAGTGGTTGCCGAGATAGGAGGTTATGAGTTACTGCGAAAAATTTCCGCTGATAAGAGTTAAGACTATTAATGCTCGCGAGGCCGCCTACTGTTCGCAGAACTACTAGTGTAGGTATACATGTAGATCTTACATAGTTGTTACATATTTCTTATAGGCCTTCATATATGACCCTGATATATATAGCATCATCAGTAAAAGAGCGTCCGATGTTTTCATTCATGAATCATTTAAAACTCATTCAAAATTGCATTTATTTGGCAATAAGTTTTTATATTTTGTACATTTATAGTTACTCGAGGCACTTTTTCTTCTCCTTTTATTTTGACTAGAGTGCATTACTATTTTGGAGCTCGGTAGGACAAGTTTTGTCTCAATCTAGATTCATATCGTCGCGATAGGTCTGTTATTTTAACGAATAACTGGGGCTGTTTTACTATATAAAACTAGGCTATTTTTACCAAGTAACAATAACTGGAACAGTTTTTAACAAGTTTACAATAACGGGGGCTGTTTTTACAAGTTTACAATAACTGGGGCTGTTTTTAACAAGTTTACAATAACTGGGTCTGTTTTTAACAAACTTTATTATACATATATAATATTCGTTTTATCGTACGTTGCAATTCAATGATATTCTATGAATTCCACAGACAGCAGTAAGTTTCGATATTTACTTAATGTTCCAAACATTTAGACATTCAATTAGATTAGACTAAAGGTCCCAAACGAAAAAAAACTGTTTTGCAGACTTATTATTAACTTCCTGGCGATTTTATTAGAACAATTAAGAAAAAGGCAGTACTTAGTAAATTTACTTGGATACAAATTGCTTGGTATAGATATAAAACTGAGAGCTAGAGATTACATCAAACTTTTCTATGAAAACAAACAAAATCGTCCAACTCTACACAATAAAAATTAAAATGACCTTCACACATTTTCACAACTTACTGAATATTATAATATCAAGTAAACTCCACTCGAATACTTTATCCATATCAACTAAATTGGACTACAAAAAACTTTCTTACTGAGCATTTGGTCCCAAGCCCGAGTCATAACTATCAGAGCCAACGAGCAACATAGTCGCTCTCGTAACAGTCAGCTTAAGCTCCGTAGCACAAAGAGAAACGACAATAGACCAGTTAACCGCTACAATCTATCAAGCCTCAACCCTCTATAATCTCTCAAAGACAAAGGAAAGGGACTCCAAAATAACCTTTCATGACCCCAAGCAATATTGGTTGAGCGTTTTCCTTAAATAGGAAAATTATTATCCAATAATTTCGTATCTGCTGTACCGTTCATACCTAAATTAACTTCCTCTGGCCGAGATTTTCCCAGTTTCGGTCCAGGACAATAATCTAGCGAATGCATCGTCAGCACTAAACACTGACCAGTATACCAAGACCTTCGTCGATACTCTAACTTCGTAGTTAAGTACGTAATTATGAGATAGCTCGAAGTCAGGCAATCCTGGTCACTTCGGCAGGATTCCGATACGCATTAGTATAGATTTCGGATCGTCCTGTTAATATTAAATGCTCTAAATATTCATAATCTCTGCTGGGGCTTATTTTAGACTCAGTGCAATGATTTTGTAGATTAGGTTATTTTAGTAATCGATGTTGAACATTTAAATGATTTGGTTCGTTAATATACATACTAAATAAAACATACGTACATATATTATAACTACATATTGTATAATTTATTAAAGTTTCGTGCAAGTCAGATGCTCATCTTCAGCGTCAGTGCAATATGTGCCAAACTTACAAGAAATTCTATACAAAATTATTACACATAGTAAAATATTTTATGCCCCTTTTTTATAGTGGTTCATCAAAATGACTCCCTCTCGTCTGATGGAAAGCGAAGATGGAATCAAGAAGCAATGACCATTAGTGCATAGTCGACCCTTGGTCATGGCTCGCAATACGCAGAGGAAATGGCACGAAACAAAAATTGACTGGTTCTAAAAACTGTTCCACTTGGTTAAACAAGGCTTAAACAAGTGGCGACGTAATGAGTATTGTATATCATAAACCATACAAGTGATCCTACATGCTTCAGCATCACTACTAACGTACGTCTGACGCCTGAAACTATAATATTCTCATATGCAACATATTTTTCATTTTATTGAATATATAACAATACTTAATTCAAGACTTTTAAACCATTTGTTTTGAAATCGAAATGGGACGAACTTGAAGCCACACCTTATCCTACTAATATTATAAACGCGAAAAATTATGAGTATGGATGTGTGGATGTTTGTTACTCTTTCACACTCAAACGGCGAGGACAATGTTGATGGAATTAGGTAGGGAGGTAGATGAGGCGCTGGATTAACACATAGGATACTTTTCATCATCATCATCCATCACCATGCGGATGAAAAAGCGTAATACTCTTGGTCACAGCATAGACAAAATAATAAGATCTCGTCTAGGTCAAGATCGTAATGATGACAGTACTGTCAAAGTTGGTGTCATTTTCTGATAGATCATTTTGACAGCTCTATACATTAGACATGCTCGGCGTAATGAAATGTAACATAAATACCGTCAAGGGTGATGAAATAATAATGAGGACTGTCATTATTATTTCTCCAATATTCATTATTTTTCCATGTTGATTAATTTTATATTTGTATGTGCGTAAGTATTGTACTTTATTATTAATGTTTAATGATTGATATAACTAAGTATTTAAATATACTCATATAATACAATTATTGCAATTGCGTTTGACCATGTAAATATTTTATGACTTTTTAGTATAAAGATAGATTTGGCCTTGGAGAAGATAATAAGCCACTCGAAGTACTAATCCTGCTTAGACGATGTCGCTGGTAAAAAATAAGCTTCAAAATCAATGCACATTAATTGGCAGAGAATTAGGAAAACCTACAAAAAAACATAATATAGTCGAACATAGAACGTCACCCTTTTTTAAAGTCAGTTATAGAGATTATTCGTTGTTCAAAACACATATAATAGACTTGTATTGAAATAAAAAGAAAAGCAAAATAATTTAGCCTTTTTTTTTCTTTATTCTTATAGTGGTTCATCAAAGTAACTCCCTCTCGCCTGATGACAAGCGAAGAGGGAATCAAGAAGCAATGACCATTAGTGCAGCCGTAAGCTGCGCTAATCGCCACCCCTATGATGACCTGACAGATGCTTTTTCCATATAGCTCCATTTTCAAACAATTTTGAAACAAGAAGATCAACCATAATTCCACTGAATTAACTTTCCTGAATTCGATTTCCTATTTTCAATGAAGGTAACTTTCTTCGTCACTTCAACAAACTCTTAGAACAATTTAATTAAAACAAATTCCGTAAGTGAAGACTGTAAGTGAACCGAACTCCACATGCGAGAAGAAATCCTCTGACCGTATATTTAAGCTCTCACTGAGGGGCCGTAACAGTAAAGTGTCTTGAGGGAACATCTAGCCAGGGCCGGATTTATAAAGCACGGAGTACACGTTCAGTAGAATCGTTGAAAGTTGGATGAATAAGTAACGTTGTGGTTCGTGCATTTCTTAATACACGAGCTTTGTTTTTGCTGCAATTTTAAATTGACAATTTCTTAGATTTTTTATTTTTTGTAGAATTTGTATTACAACGTATCGTACTTAATAATTAATTTCTTAAATATTAAAGTATTGTATAAATTGTATATCTTGTGTTTTATTATATGTAGTGTTTAGTATTTTATACACCACCACCTTTATAAGTTTATTACCAATTTCGTTCGTTGTTTCGCATAGTTGTCTGGAAGAGATCGCTATGAGCGATAAGACCGCCAATTGTGACACTTAATTGTGAAATATTTTTGATAAATATTTTATTCTTATTTCTTTATTGGTAACATATATATGTATTGTGATGTTTCTATAGAGAGTTAATCTGTCTATGTACATAAATTGAAAAGCTATATATATATATATATATATATATATATATGTCTGTTATTATATCTATTATTAAATCTATTATTATATCTACTGCAATAAAACTAATAATCTAAAAGATCTCATAATTATAGATAAGTATATTAAATATATTTTACTAGGTATTTTAATAGGTAAAATCAGCATTTTAATCTATGTCTCGTTGAATAGCCAGGCTGATACGATGGCCGAGGTAAGCGCTCTTTGGTAAAATATACTTTCTTTAAGTCGTCTGGACAGCCCCTTCACTAAACACCGCCCCAAGAACTCATAGTTTCATTCCCTAACAGAAGAAACATATAATTATACTCACAGCGAGAGGAAGTACTGCCGTACCATTACTGAATATTAATTATTAATTTGTTTTAAACAGGCCGTTTCCATAACGCGAGTCTCATTCGCTTTTGGCCATTTATTGCTATTTGGGTTTGATAGGTACTTTACAAGAATATTATAGTTGATACCAAGTTTGACGATGTACTATCGTTTTTATGGCTGAGCAAAAATAAAAATTCGCTTTTTCTATATTTAAAATTGTATTTTATTATTTGTTAAGACATTTGCTATAAGACCCATATTCACTGAACATTTCGACTGACTACCTTATAAGTTTGGAAAGATACAGCTTTTTAAGGAACAACAACACACAGTGTGGACTTAATGCTGGTGTCCATAATCTACTTATCGACGATACTTTGTACGAAGGGTAGAAATTTGATACATGGTTTGTAACATTTGCCACATTTCTATCTCTAATATGGTGAACCAACGATAGATAGGTTATAGAAACCGGCCAAAGAAATTGGGTCCATAGTCACGGACGGAACCCTAAATAAAGTTATTATAGTTTCTCAAAACTGTATACCTCTACACAAAAGAGGATCAATATCCTATCTTATTGAGTTAAGATATTTGTTTCTTTTAGTTGTCTTTGAAATTTCCTTATTAATAAAGAAGTAAATTAGAAAAACACTTTCAAGTGCCTGCATTTAAAATTGTTTATAAATTTGTCAAAGGCATAATACCTTATATTCTAGCTTTTTCTATACTTTTTAACAGTTTGGGAAGACTAAGAAAAATATCATAGTAAAGACGACCGCTAAAATTGTTCAGGGGCAGCAACTGTCATACAGCAAGGCTGTGATCCGGCCCTGTGCGCACTACAGCTGAGATTTAAGAAGATAGGCAGCGCCACGTTCCCGTGGAGTGTCTCTTTACGGCAGCTTTAATGGAGTGACGAAATAATGTGAAACGTTAATGAAAACTTAGTGAACAGGTGTGTTAAATAAATTTGCAGTTATTGTACAAAAGAATCCTGGAGTTTGTCCGCGTAGTTATATAATAAGGGTGAGGTTTGTAGAACGGATATTAACTAGTTGACCCGCCAGCGCCTTCGTTTGCATGGTCTACAGGATACGACATAAATTTAATTCCTTCCGAACTAGATTTTATTTAACCAAAAAATGGAACAGACTTCAGCATTAGAAAGTGTAAAATAACGTGTCGGTAAGTACCATGCGTACAATATTGTGATGAAAGGTACTTATGAATTATCATTGCGACGTGTTCAACAAGTTATTTCACACTTTTTAGTTCTGAAGTCGGTTCCATTTATAGTTAAAATTTTATCATCACCCATTTTAGTGACCGTTGCTACTTACGGGATCGATTGTCATTCACCGTCAATTACGATATTATCAAGATAGGCGAAACAATTTTCAGTTATTGGATTTTATTGTAACTCAAAACTCGCTTGAGTAATTTGATGAAATTTAAATTGGACCACTTCGGAAGCATATTCTACCAAACAAAAAAGGATTATCAAAATGAAACTAAATCTGTAAACAGTTATGTGTGATCATACGAGTACATAAAAAAATAGCCGTCAACTTGAACTTTGAACTTTAGGATACCAACCAGTCATAAGTAAAGCCATAAGTAAATATAAAACTATAGATTTAACTCGTCCGCATCAGGACAAAATAACAATAGATTTATGAATGAAACTTGCCTCGAATGAGGGTTGCTGATCCCAACAGATTAAGATGCCATAGAGGCATCTATTTTTAGATTAAAGTCAAGGCTTCAGAACTTTTCATCACCCAAAAAGTAACCTCACATGTGGTCCGGATACAGCATATCAAGTGGAAGAAAATAGAATAAGTTGCTGCAATTCGTATAAATCGTGACAGAAATTGGCATTTTTCTCGAAGTCACGATAATTTTCAAACTCAGTGTTGTCCTTCCATTGTGACGAACATTCAACTATTGGTTAAAACAAAAACATTAATATCTTATTAGCTAGGATAGCCCGATAGGAGGTGACCACTTGTAGAACTCTTTTATTCGTTAATATGCTCTCTTATACGTTACGTACGGTTGTTGCGCACGAAGGCACTTTGTAAGATAGGCCAAATGTCACAAAAACTCATTAAAAAAATTCAGAAGACTTAGAAATAATAAACAAAATTTTTTAGGGGTGTAGTTTTAATAATTTCGTTTTTAGTGGTGCTCACAACATAAAAGGAATTTTCAACAGCCAAACTTTCCAGTTTGTGGTCCCAGTGGTTTATAGAGGCTTTGCAATGAATCAGTCAATAAGTCAAGACAAGAAGTTATGTATAAATAGATACAATGTTTCGACGTAACATCAAGGACATCAATTATACCTATACTTCTTCTACGTCGTTTGCTCATGGCTAAGGGTCGTGGTAAGTGGTTCTTCCCACTAACATCCTCCACGCTTCTCTGGTTTGAGAAAGTTGAACGACAGTTCACGCATCCAGTGAATGGTGGATTTACACGCCTGTTTTACAGTGTCGGTCCATCGAGTCGGTGATCTTCCTCTACTTCTCTTCCCTGACCACTACCATTACTTTTTTCACCACTATTATCATCCACTAGCTTTTCTAAATTGTCGGGCTTTCGCTGTGCCGTGCTCCACTATATTATCCCTATTTAAGAATTTCTAGCATTGCACTGGCTTCTGTCTTACGTGTAAACTACAGAGTATTAGAATTGTTGTAGCTAGCCTTTTTAACAGTTTGAGGTTTATCTTAGACATCGAGGATCATGCCAGCGTTATCTATTTTATCAATAATTATTTGAATTACTAGAGAGTAGAGATCAGCCAGAGACTTAATACAAATATTCTTACCAAAGGAAAAACACTTTCAAATCTGTTACTTCTAAGACATTACTTGTCGTATAAATTCAGCTAATAAAAGGGAATTCTGCGAGTTGATCCTTTTTAAGGCCAGGAAAGCCCGGGAAATACTTCACTTGACCGATTTTCAACAAATTCCACCCCCGGGTTCATTGTCCGTTGTCCGTTCCACCCTCGGCGCCTTAGGACCATAAAGTAAATAACATAACACTGACACAATCAGATAAGTGGGGGAGTGCGGGCTTACAGTGGAACCATACAGACGTATTGTTGGTTTGTGTAACTGAAATGGCTTGGCACAGTTGCTGGGGCAAGCTGCTTGAGGTGCCGTAATAAATTAATTACCGACGCTTTTTTCAAATTACCTACTATTGTATATGTATAGCCCGCAGATATTTAGTTTCGCGAAAAAAAGCAGTCTGTGTTATCCAAGGATATTGTTATGAGCAGCGTTAGAGGGAACGTATCCTTACTTCTATACCTTGTATCATCCTAATAAATGACGAAGTCATTACTTGTAGCTTACTATAAAATTAAATAATGAATTATAATAGGTCTGAACACTTCAGTAGCTTCTGTTGCTGACCCATCGTCATAATACCGCCATGGTCATCATCGAAATACATGTTTTTTTGTCCGAATCGGTGCTGTAGTCCTAGCAAAATAGAAAAACAAACATTAATGAATTTATTCTTCTTTGTAATATATATATACATTCGCATTCATGTTTGTGATTAAAATTGATAATGATGATGTGCCAATATATTAATTATAATAACGGTAATACAATTTTTACGGTAATTACCTTTTCATCATCATCCTTGCCATCTGTTAGGCGTTCACTGCTGAGCACATTCTTTTCTGCTTCAATGCGAACTTCTACTTGCCAATTGTATGTATCGGTGAATTTCAACAGGGTTTTATTTTTTTATTTTTTTTTATATGCAGTTTATATAGTGTTTTACTACTTATACAACGTGAAAGGTCTCAAGTCAAGACTATTGCCCGTTTTCACCAACATTTTAGGTAACACCTAAGCCAGTTCGGTAACACTTAGTAGTACAAAACTGTCACCTAACTTGCATCAGGTGTTACCTAAAAGGTTGGTGAAAACGGGCAGTCTGCTAAGGTTATACCTGAGGTGACAGTAGCAAGTAAAAGTACTGGGCAAATGAGACTCAAAAACTAATGACTAAAGTCCACGAACGCAGTGCATAGCCACGCAAAACTTCAGTCGTAGTCGGCAGGGTAAACGTGGTAATTACCATCAGCGCACCAATTGCACGCCTCGTCCCTTGATGGTATAACCCACAAAAGCAACAAAGCAAAGTACCCTGATAGATAGATAGATAGATAGATAGATAGATGTGAGATTTATTTTCTAACAGCTGATGATTGAAACCAGATGATAAAAGTAGCCTAAGTTACTCTTATAACAAACAGCAACTATCTGCCAGTGAAAGTTTGTTCCAAATCGAGCCAGTCATACAGGAGATTAGCCAGAACAGACACACAACAATTTTAAACATTCTGTTTTTGTTTTAAGTACTGCATAAAATGCATATGCATTTAGTAAGTTGTTATTTTCACATTACAAACAGACACATCAATTTTATTTAACCCGTTTACTCGCGATTCGCCATATTTGACCAATAAGTACAATAGATTTCGTAGAAATCAACCTACTTTTCTAGGAAGTACAACGTGTGTGGTTAATTAGTACAACGCTTCAAAACACGAGTGCATAGGTATCTTCTGGGTAAGCGCGCTCCATCATCGATCGCATCATCACTTAGCATCAGGTGAGATAGTGGTCAAGTGCTACCCAGTTCGGTATAAAAAAAAAAAAAAAAAAAATTGTATATGATGTATATAGTTACATTGAGCACGTACAATAGGATAACTAAAAGATAAATCTACGAACTGGATCGAACAAACGGAGCACTGTCGTCGAAGGCTTGCAGGCAGGCAGTCTGTAGTATCCGAGGAAATCCTTATTAATAGACGCAGACGATCAAGATTCCGGACTGACGGGGACTGATGAAAAATATTTTAATCCGACTTTATAAATTGTCTTGCATTGAGTTCCAGAGGTAAAGAATAACTAATGAATATATTTAAAATTCTATTTTATCTACTTTGACTGAAACTGTCGAAGCTTACATTTAATTGCTAAATAGACATCTTTCTGGAAGGGTCCGGTTAACAATTTGGCGATGGAGGAAAATATCAAAAATGGATATGGTTGATTGTGCTACGTTTTCCTAGATTTGTGTTTCACCGAGTTTTGTCGTGTCATAGTCGAATTGGATCATCATGTTCGCAAGTGTTCACGAGTGTACGTAAAGTGTACAAAATAATGAAACGTTGATTTTGTGTATTCCTCGTCTAACGCCTTTGAAAATTTTTGCAAACCCCTTGACTTACATAAAAGTGACCTAATGACCGACCTATTTAGCTGTGACTTGACAGTGGCTAATTGAACAAAAAATCACCATTACGAACTAGTCATTAAGACTTATTTTTGTGTTTCTATGATATAGACTAAAAATATTGTTATAGGTAGGTATATACGGTTGGTATGAAACCTAATACTTCGTTTGCAAATTTAGTCTGTTAAGAAGTGTTACTGTTTTGAGGTGAAATTACTGCATTAATTAGAATAATTATAAATCAGTCTATTATCTAATCCCAAAAATTGTTCCTGTGGAGCAGTCTTATTTTCCATGCAAGAGGACCCACAGTGTGGTACTAGTCAGGTATATTTATTTAGACATTTTTCTCTCCTCCATCAAAGGTATGAATATTATTTTATTTATGTATGCCTCATAAGCCTCCACAAATATTAACGAAAAGAAACTGGCTATCCAGCACGACATTTTTAAAATACAGGAATCATGATATACAATTTTATTCAATTGTTCTGTCTCGGTATGCTTTCGAATAGAATAAATGAATATTACGATGTTTAATTTTTTAGAGATAGGCGTACCCACTTAATGAGGATAACCCACCTTTAATAATTTCCTATTGTAAAAATAATGTTTTCTCAAAAATGATATGTAATGTTGCCATAACATCTCTAAAAAGTATCAAGAAAGTGAACTCTATCGGAGACTTATTCACAACTGTCCAGTAAGAAGCGAGATTTTAAATTTGGAACTCCTACTGTTCAGTAAGTAAGTATTTAATTTATTTACTGGACAGTAGATCATCCTCTTTAGATTTAGCCATTATAACATGGTTATAGGCTCCAAATATATATCTATCTCATATTTTATGAGATATATTTTGGGAGCCTTAAACATCCATTTTATAATCTGACACTTAACGCGACGCAGAAACAGTATGCACGATGCGTTTTGGACTTAGTAATGTTGTAGAAGTATAGTGTGTGTTTTTATGTTTGTATTCAGTTTATAAATCAAGTTGGATTAAAGGTATCCATTCTAAAATTAACATGTAGATTTAAAAAGGTGTTACGCCGAGCATAAGCTTGGTAAAGTGGTTAGGATTAATTGATGCGAATAATTAAATTTATAATAAATACTGTCACGTTTAGCTGTTAACTTTATTTTTGTATTTCTAAGAAGTAGGCAAAAAGACCTTATTTTGTATACTTTATAATATAGCATGTGGTGTTTCCCTTTAACAAATAGTGCATTAAGCAACTTAGTTAAGAATATGTATAAGACACAAGAAGTAATGTAACTATTCATGGGAAACCAAATAAATAAATAAAAAAATGATTTACGTTTTTTTACGAAAACCTTCATGTAATGTAAAAATAGAACAATGTTCAAAACTAAACGCAAACTTATTAATAAAAAAATCCAATGACTGGCGGGATTTCATATTCAATTGTGACAATTTTATCGCGTGAACATAGATAATCCCAAAAAATGAGTTCAAGCGAATCTGATTCAGAAAAATAGATGGCACTTCTCCTGATTGAAAAGCTGAGGCCGAATTAGCAAAAACTTTCTTTCATTTTTGAGTAAAGCGTTATACAAGCCTCAACCAGTAAGAAAGCCATCCTGGCCTCGTATATAACCGGACCTCACCTGATACTTGGCCAGGAAGGCTTACTTACTGGATTCTGCAGTAATGTACTAATATGATTGCAAATCTCTAGAGAATTCTAGAACACATAAGATTTACGAATACAATACCATTTAACGTTAACATTATAAATTCCAAAGTTTGTAATTGTGTTTTTATGTGTGTTACTTTTCTTTACGGTAAAACCTTTGTAAGTCCCAATTTTGATGAAATTTGGTATGTATAGTTATAATATAATAGATATATGAGGCGCTCGAGTGACACACAGGACACTTCATCATCATCATTATCTATAACCGGGTGAAACCGCATCTATTTATTAAAAGGCTTAGTAGTACTAGTAAGTTAAATATCCAGTCGACCGTATAAATCCCAGAAGGCATTAGAATAAAAAAGTGTGACGCAAATAGAAGTTATTTGTGCAAAAGCTTTTCTCGTCAGATTTGCTGGCAGACGGCACAAAAATAGTTTCAGCGGATTATAGTCCAACCTTATTCTTGAAGGCCTTTTGAGTACATAAATATTCCAGGAATAGGATTCTCAGACATCCTTGGGTTCTTTTATTACTTCGACTTTTTCGCTATAAGATGTTTGATCACTATTATGTCGTAGGCATCAAAATATGACAATATTTGTTGTTAGTAGTTACGTAGAAATAAGGATTTGGATTAGAAGTCTTGAATTTAAGAACATAAATATACTTTATTAATTTACTCAAATATTATAACGTTTTAGCAGGTATTTTACAATCATATCATAGATAACATATAATTGCCACATGTCTACTTTAAAAAATCGTATTAAGTCTGGTGTTTGCAAGAGACATGGGCATTGGACAAATCGAGTTGACGAAGCTGAAGAGTTAAAAGTCTTTTCTATGTCGAGTATAATTCTTTATGAATGAGTTTGTCCGGGATAGTACTACACCATATCCTTATGTAATGTTCGCATTACTATGTTTTGGTTTGATGGGTATGGTTGCCGGCGAAATTACAGGCACATGAGACTTAACAACTTAATGTCTCAGGGTTTTGGGATCACTGCGGTTCGTCACTTGGGAGGAAATGTTTTTTTTATTTTTTATATTCATTAAAGTGATCCTTTGGTTCGTATATATATTTTTCTTTTCATGTCCTCTCTGTAAGGTGGCGGGCCAATGCCCAACAATGGCGTTGATTTTGTTTATCTTTCCTAGATTTTTATATCTTTGTATATATTAACCGATATTGGTTCGTAATGGTGTATGAGTGTAAGTAAAGTGAACACAATCGTGAAACGTTGTTGTGTGTATTCCTCGACAATCACCTTTAGATAGTTTTAGTAATGCTTCCACACCGAATTACTAGAACGGACATAGACAGAACAGTGTTGACTGATTTATTTACGTGACTTCACTCTGACTGCTTGAATAGAAATATAACTTAACTGCAACTATGCAACTTTAAATATTCACATAAATAACTTAAGGAATTGTAAATGTACAGAAGTACGAGACCAAAGTACAAAGGGAAAAAATGGTTAATGGAAAAAACAAGTGTGGTGTGTCAACTGCCCTATATATTAACAAGTACAATTTGAAAAATATAATACCGACTTCCATTCTATTCAGTTATTAGAGTGTAACTCAACAAACACTGGACCGAATTTGAAGAAATTTAAATGGGACCACACGGGAAGCACCAGCTTCCCGCGTGGAAGAATTTTGAGAATCGATTCACCCATCGAAAGATATGAAATAACAAACATAAAAAAAGAATATGCAGTCGAATTGAGTACCTCCGCCGTTTTGGAATTCGGTAGAAAAACGGCAGTGACAGTGACATTGAAAGTGACATTGACGCAAGTGACATTTCGGACGGAAGAAATCTGATAGACACAGCGCCAGTTACGTGCTGTGGCCTGCGCTCGTCGCTGTGCACAAGAGTGACTTCCAGAAGAAGAACTTCAAATAAGTCGAAGCTGGTCGGAGACCACCGGTACTTTACCGGTAATTACCGGTGACTTTCCGGTAAATATTACGCGAGTCCTAGCCGGTATTAAAGCGTAGTTATGAACATAACTCGCGATAGTTTTCTATCTCAAAAAAAATTTTGTCTGTAAAGTCAGTTTACGGACGATAAATTATACGTGATAACGTCATAAGACAAGCCGAACACTGAGGCCGATCGTGCCTCTCTATCGCTTGTTCCGCGCTCTCGCTTGCACACTTGGCCCAGGCGGAACGCGACAACGTAATGTGACAATGAGTCATACTGTTTCGTGGGTGCAGCCGGTGTTCATCGATTTAAAAGACGTTATCACGTCAAATATCTCTCTGTAAGTAATCTCTGTGTAATACTTAAGTTTAATGGTGAACTGGCTAACGTTTATTTAGTCGTTATTTTTCATCCGGAATTCGGCCAGTACAGATAGATGCCCATCCTCATGCGGGGTCTAGTAGGGTCAGCCGCTAGTCGCGACTCTTTATAATACAGTTATCGTTTTTTAGGGACTTTAAGTGATCCAACGACTACGTCAGTTTCATGTTTTCTAATCTACTCTTAAATAAACAAAAACTAAGAAACTGTAGTCTTGTTTAGTGACCCTATTTACAGATCTGCCGTGCTATTCTCTAATGATTTGTCGATGCGTTCGTCGACGAGCTCGCCGATGTCAAATGCTTTATGAGATATCGCCCTTGTACATTAGGTTGTTTTTCCACCGTTCCTTGTCATCACGTCGTTATTTCACGCATGTTGTCAAAGATGCAACGATGTTTGCTCTTTGAGAATCGTACGGCAGTATATCAACCTAGCTGCGTTGGATGTTTGCGCAGCTTGGATACTTTGTAATATACCCACGTCACATCGGTTAAGTTTAATTTATTCAGTATTGTAATTATTTACTGCTCTCGATATTTCGGCACAATTGCATGCGCCATTTTCACGAGTAAACTGTTATTCTAACGGGACGTTAAACAATTTACCCTCCGTTGTAGGGGGCAAATCTATACTAATATTATAAAGAGGAAAGATTTGTATGTAAGTACGAGTAAGTTTGTAACGAATTGGCTCAAAAAGTACTAGACCTATTTTAAAAATTCATTCACCATTGGAAAGTAACATAGGCTATATAAGATTCATCATCATCATCATCATCATCCATCACCGCGCGGGTGAAACCGCGGAGAGCAGCTAGTTTTATATAAGAGGCGAGATCTCTCAAAATAGTTTTTGGCCTTTTGTGCAAGACACCGGCGCAAGTGACTGTCACTGCGGAAGCATAGCGGAAGCATCCTTCATGCATGCCCTTCGAGCGTATTCGGTCAAAAAGTGATATCCAACTAATATTATAAACGCGCAAGTTTGTGAGTATGGATGTATGGATGTGTGGATCTTTGTTACTCATTAACGCACAAACGGCAGGAGCAATTTTGATGAAATTTGCTATGGAGGTAGATGAGGCACTAGTTTAACACATAGGATACTTTTCATCATCATCATCATCCATCACCAAGCGGGTGAAAAAGTGTAATATGCTTGGGCACAGCATAGACAAAATAATAGGATCTCCGCCTACGTCAACAGTTCTGTCAAAGTTTGTGTCAGTTTCTGATAGCTTAGATAAAAGCCAAGTCAATTTGACAGTTCGATACACTAGAAGTGTTCGGTGACCGTCAAGGGTGATGAAATGTAACACAAATACCGCCAAGGGTAATGACCGTTTTTTTCATGGTAATTAATTTGATTTTATTATTTTATTTACTGATTGATATACTAAGTATTTAAACTTACTCAAATAATACTATTATAACAATTGTGTTTGACCATGCACATATGTTTTGACATTTTGTTTAAAGATATATACGCCCTTAGAGAAATAATAAGCTACTCGAAGTACTAATCCTGCGCAAACGTAGTCGCGGGCACCAGCTAGTAATGTCATATTTTATTCCACGTACACACGTTACATTCAGCTTGCTATGCACTTCTTCTCATTAAATATTTGAAGTCATTAAAAGGAACTTGTCTAGGTCACAATAATTACTTGTTTTTTTATTACCAACAGATACTACTATTAATTTGCGAATCAATGAAATGTTGGCAAACCCTAGTTCCCTAGGTATACGAGGAGGCTCACTTTGCACCATATGTCTTTTTCTCGAAAAGTAATGTCACAGTTAATAAAGTATTATAATGTATGGTTAATATTCGATATCTGCAACATATAATATTCAATAATTACAAAATAACTCTAATAAATAAATAATTCTCACGTTGACGGTACCTTAGTATAGAGGCGGAAAATATTGCATAAAATAATTTAACATCTCTCATATTCGGTAAGTAGATCTTTATTACCCCCAAATGGGGCTTGTAGGTGACCAATTAGCGCTCTAGGGTAATAATGTAGCTAGAAAAGCCCTAGAGCGGTAAGTAATTAAAAAAAACAGTTCGCTCTTTCAAAAACTTCGCGTACATCTAACCATCATACTGGCAATAGACATCATGCATTCAGCCCAATGACAAAAGAGGTCGCTTCGCTATTCAGCCTTGTCTTCGTATGAGTATAATAGTCATCAATTTTATTTTTGTAATGCCGGTTTTTTTCTACTTACCTCACAATCGAGATGTAAAGCAGAGTAGTTAGCTCGGGTGTAAGCATCAATTGCACCCTCGAACAAATATCTCGGGCTGCAATTGATACCTTACATCAATTGCACCCTCGATCAAATATCTCGGGCTGCAATTGATACCTTACATCAATTGCACCCTCGATCAAATTTCTCGGGCTGCAATTGATACCTTACATCAATTGCACCCTCGAACAAATATCTCGGGCTGCAATTGATACCTTACATCAATTGCACCCTCGAACAAATATCTCGGGCTGCAATTGATACCTTACATCAATTGCACCCTCGAACAAATATCTCGGGCTGCAATTGATACCTTACATCAATTGCACCCTCGAACAAATTTCTCGGGCTGCAATTGATACCTTACATCAATTGCACCCTCGAACAAATTTCTCGGGCTGCAATTGATACCTTACATCAATTGCACCCTCGAACAAATATCTCGGGCTGCAATTGATACCTTACATCAATTGCACCCTCGAACAAATTTCTCGGGCTGCAATTGATACCTTACATCAATTGCACCCTCGAACAAATATCTCGGGCTGCAATTGATACCTTACATCAATTGCACCCTCGAACAAATATCTCGGGCTGCAATTGATACCTTACATCAATTGCACCCTCGAACAAATATCTCGGGCTGCAATTGATACCTTACATCAATTGCACCCTCGAACAAATATCTCGGGCTGCAATTGATACCTTACATCAATTGCACCCTCGAACAAATATCTCGGGCTGCAATTGATACCTTACATCAATTGCACCCTCGAACAAATATCTCGGGCTGCAATTGATACCTTACATCAATTGCACCCTCGAACAAATTTCTCGGGCTGCAATTGATACCTTACATCAATTGCACCCTCGAACAAATATCTCGGGCTGCAATTGATACCTTACATCAATTGCACCCTCGAACAAATTTCTCGGGCTGCAATTGATACCTTACATCAATTGCACCCTCGAACAAATTTCTCGGGCTGCAATTGATACCTTACATCAATTGCACCCTCGAACAAATATCTCGGGCTGCAATTGATACCTTACATCAATTGCACCCTCGAACAAATATCTCGGGCTGCAATTGATACCTTACATCAATTGCACCCTCGAACAAATGTCTCGGGCTGCAATTGATACCTTACATCAATTGCACCCTCGAACAAATATCTCGGGCTGCAATTGATACCTTACATCAATTGCACCCTCGAACAAATTTCTCGGGCTGCAATTGATACCTTACATCAATTGCACCCTCGAACAAATATCTCGGGCTGCAATTGATACCTTACATCAATTGCACCCTCGAACAAATATCTCGGGCTGCAATTGATACCTTACATCAATTGCACCCTCGAACAAATATCTCGGGCTGCAATTGATACCTTACATCAATTGCACCCTCGAACAAATATCTCGGGCTGCAATTGATACCTTACATCAATTGCACCCTCGAACAAATATCTCGGGCTGCAATTGATACCTTACATCAATTGCACCCTCGAACAAATATCTCGGGCTGCAATTGATACCTTACAGCCCTTGGCTACAAATCTACTATTGAGGTCTGCAACATTTTACAAAATAATTCAATTAACATGTCGACGGTCGCGCAGCATAGTGGCGTTACCCGCAAAATGACAAATTAACCCAAAGCACACTTGTGCGTGTGAGCTTACAATAAATTGAAAAAAAGTCTGCGGGCCACACCGGGGCGAACTCATAACTAATGTCACAGACTGCTCCAAACGTGAGTAAGTTAAGTTTTAATTATAGCTATTACATTATGACACTTTACTACTATTACCATTTTTTTAATCGTTTTATATAACAGTGCCAAATCTGAAATGCTTGAAGCAGTGCTCTTAAACGATCATATTACTTCTTCAATGAGGCCTACGGATGAGATTTTTACAAAGCAGATTTGGGACGTGTTTTCGAATGGAAGACGACTTTAATAATGTCATAAAAAATGTAATAAACAAATTTTACCTATGTTTACATAAGGCATTTTTAGATTATCTAAGTATACATATGTGTCGTCGCTTTCACGTTGCTATTGTTATTCAATATTCAGTTTATTTGATGAACAATACAATAAAAAACTAGTACATGCCGTATTTGTAAGATTTTCGTATACTACCGTTTCAACACTGTAACATAACTAATTTGAAGATGAAACAGTCTGACGCATGTTGTGAAATAAACTCAGGACATGAATATTGAAATCCAATGCATCGTTTTTCGACCCGATGTTAATTTTATTACAAAATCTTCGAATGAACACATTCTAAGCGGATCCTCAAATAAAACGCACGAATACAGATGCATTCATTACATCGTCTAGACGCAAAGTAATGTAAGTCATAAATTCGAGAAAAATAAACAACTCTTGGTCAGCGCATGGCATGAGGGCGAACCGCAAGGGTTCTCACACTGTAATAGGACATAAACAACGACCTTCTGGCATTTCTTTGGAATTTTCATATTCTTTTATGCTATAGATATGTATACTAGATGTATATGAATAGTACATTACTGCAGCGCTCAGCAAAAGAGGCATTGATGGAAGAACGTGTAAATTACTCATACACGTATAATATTACGCATTGGTTTGTATAGACAACACTGGTCACTACTATACATATATTGTCAGTACGGTAATAGTATTCGAAATATGGCAACTCCGCTTAAATAAACGTAAACGAAAGAAAGGATAGTATCGGTTTGCTATTCAGAACACGTGGAATAAAGTTATCGAGATCCTACCCGGATATATACCCCTATCGGGATAAAACGTAATGAGTGCACCCTGTAATTATTTCCACTCCAAATTTAAAGCAAACCCTTTCAATAAATTTCAGAAGTAACACTCGCACCTCACTCACAGAGATTCACATTTAATATTGTAGTAAATTTTTTATACTATCGAAACACGAAACAAGCATGTAGATAGTAAATGAAACGTCACACCTTCCTACAGCCTGCACAAAACAATCTAGAGGTTTATAGATATATCTACCAGGAGCTTCACAGCATCCGCGTAAGCCTCATTCTATTAGAAGTTTTATTTGTGTTTTTATTCAATCAAAACTAAACGGAATGTTTCATATTATTGGTTGTAATAGAAGGTCTGGTTTGGTGCTGCAGATTTTACTTGCAAGCATAGTGTGCAAGTAATATTTTAAGAGGTTAACGAAATCTGACACCAGCTGAAAATTACAGTCGCATTTCGTTCCGGTCTTCTATTTACTAAATCATTTTTCTGGGAGCATCCCTCTGGACTCTTCAACAAACAATACACCCGTCATCAGTGAATACCATGAAAATAATCTAGGAAAGTGTATTCCAGTGCCAAACTGCCCTTGAGAGAAACGACGAGTAGATTATCTGCAAGTAACGCCGCCTTGCGTTTAACGACGAAACATACTCCTAAAGATAGGAATACTCGTAACTTAGGAAACTTTACGTCCTAGCCTTAAGGCTGGCTATCTGAAAGCTTTTCACATAAAATATCTACTATATTCTGCCAATCACAAAAAGTAGTTCACCTTATGGTAAGCGTTATTCCTACATACAACACACGTACATTTTTGTATCGAAATTTACGTGAGTTAATTAATTAATTTACGTATTAAATTATTATTATTAACCGGCAACACACTCACGTTAGATCGTTAGGTTAGATTAGATCTCAGATACTCATCAATGAGAGCTCATAAGCATCTGACATGCTCGAAACCCGGGTCGAGGTATTCAATCCCTAATAATAATAATTTAACATACTTAAACCCTCCTTTTCCAGTCTATATTTAAACAATACTAGTACTTTTGGCGAACTAAGAGCTATTTTAATGGTAAACTGTAAGAAAACTACAAATAAAACCACGAAAAATGATCTGTAACTTTACAAACATTTCCCATTAATCTACAATTCAGCCATCTTTAAAAATTCCATTACGGTGCCATCAGAGCTGTGATGACGTCGTCAAGCAATCAAAGTTGTACCTTACATTACAAAGATATCCTTGTACTAGATAAACTACCTCGTATCATCTTACAAACAAATTGGTGCAGTGCTATAATATCCCCTCACCAGTCGATTGTCAATATAACAATGAAATTTCTATTGTGTCTGGATCGTTCGACTGATGAAGTAATATTCTACTTGCAAACAAAAGCGTACCAGTAATACTTTCTTAAAATTTGAAGTATTTGGATAAATGAGACAGAAGAAGAAGACGTCTTAGGGTGACGAGCGCAAATTAGGCCCATATTCATATTCATATCATTTATTGCAGGGACTCAGGGATTAACCGCAGAGTCCCTGTTAGACTCAGGGTTCAATATGCCGCCTATGACATAAGGCACTGTTTTACTCTCTCGATGCATAATCTACTATTAATTATCTAGTTCGCCGTTTGTAAATTTTTTTGTCAAAACATATAGGGTATTTTCTGACGTTTTTGCAAATTTCTCAAATGTAAATTATTTTGAGTTTGATGAATTGAGGTTTCCAACTATCTGGTTATTTAATGTTACTTAACCCGTAAAGCTGCCTTGGCATACCTGTATGCCAAAAAACATTTCGTAAAGCCGCCTTGGCATACAGGTATGCCAAATCAAATAAGGATCCAATTAGAAATGTTAACTATTCAAATATACAATAGATTTCAGCTAATGTTTTGTTTTTTTTTGATGCTGTAAAGGACCTGGAATTTTTTTTTACTTAACAAATTATCATTTGAAAGATACCAGATCGGTAATATCAACGAAAAAGCGACAGTCACTTGTTTTTTGCGGGGTTTCTGCAACTCTGGTTTGCAAATTTGATGATAGTCGGGAGCTCACTAGGTTAATATACGTATACATATTTTTGCATAATAAAGATATCTTGTGCATCAAAATTATTCCCATAGTATAACGCCGTATTGCAACCAGGCTGGATAAGCGTTATAAGCAGACAGTGCTGTTTTCGTGTCTGTTACTTTTTGGAATTCTCGTAGTACATATGTGAAACTAGACATTTTATGTTTTATGTTTTTTATATGACTCTTCCAGTTTTATATGTGTGTCAATATCTATACCCAGTAATGTAAAAGTTTCGACGCATTCAATTTTTGTGTTATTACGAGTATAATAGAACATACAAAACTTAGATTAGAAGCTCTGGGTAGCAATGCTACTGAAGTGGACAAGCATGACTTGTCCGTCTAATAATATAAAAACGACCAAATAGTCAAATGTTTTAGCAATTACACTTAACATAATAAACAATTCCACCTTTTTTAAACTGAAAATAAAAATATAATGTATTTACTGTTTTACATTCACTCTAAGTTCTTCGCAAGCCCGATCGAGTTTTATAGCGGCAGACTTCATTATGCTAATAGGGGCTCGATTTCCTCCCTTCCTTCGTCACTGGTCACTAGCGAGTTTCGAGCGCTTGGTATCACTTACAAAGCAAACTGGAGATAAAATTGATATTCTTTATATAAATTTAATAATAAACCTAAAGGTCACGGATGAATCTTGACCAAGAAATCATATTGGGTATCCATCTATTCTGGTCTTACAAGTTTGTGCTGTGTTTATTTTTATAAGTGACTCTACAAGTGGACCTACGATTCTACTGTGCTTTCAGAATTTGAAAAAACAATAACATTCCCCGTAATAAAATAGCAATTCAATTAGGCATAGCGTAACCCCAAAATCAATACTGGGTAATATAGATAATAAATAAGTGATTATGATGTCGACCATTACAGTCAAGGAATACTGAATTATACGCTTTGATCGTTGATCAAACATCTGAATTTCATTTTAAACGTGGACGCTACGCTTGTTTAGCCAATAAGTTATAAAAAACATTACCAAGCTTAATTGTGTAAAGAAAAATTGTTTCTCGAATGGGAATCCAATCCGTACATTCCTACTCTCCCAGGTGTAATGTTTTCATCCATAACTTTAAATAAATGTCATTAAAACATACTGCACGCATGTATTGTATTGTGAAGTATGGAGCAATGGAACTAATTAATAGAAGCAATATCTAACAATCTCATGACACAATATATCATGAAGCTAAGTACCACTAAACTCAACAGCACAAATGTGTCTTATTTCAGTTTGCTCAGTTACAAAACGTACAAACACAACATAGGGAGCAGTTTAAATATTTAAGTAACCAGTAAGGGATCTCCCTTGAAATTACTTGACTCTTCACGCACACTAATATATAGTCACTTCATTCTCATTCCCATTGATGGTTCCAGCCAATAGAATTGCAGGGTTTCGCCGAGAATGGGGTTCAAATGTTAAAATGAAGCACATTCCCATTCTCCGTAAAGATAGACAAAAAGGCCGCTAGTCCCGTTGTCTGGTGATTTTTTAGAGTTAGAGAAGTCAATTCCAAATAGAACTATTTTATCGGCGAATTCGTCAGGCGGGCGACAAAGGCAACGGCAAAACAAATAGTAGATTACAACATCAAGATGGCCATAAAAGATAAGAACGAAGTTGTCGTGGAGGCCGTGCTTAGCACAACAGGGCAAAGGCAGGAGTCTGCGGCCGGATGCTCTAGCTAATATCAGTATAATAAGGAAAATAGTGTAACTAGATTAAGCTAGATAAGTTAAAGTATTTTTGTAAAGTAAAACTGCGATGTTTGGAGAACGAAGTCTCCATTCAAAATGTATGTTATTTTAATTGATACATAAGTTTATAAATGGTACGGTTCATAGTGTCTATAGTGTGTAATCAATTTATAAAAAAAATAGAATGTTTTACAGCGACGTTATGTAATTAATATCAACGCACTAAGTAATTATTTCATTATGCAATCAACCTCATCATCATCATCTCAGCCGTAGGACGTCCACTGCTGAACATAGGCCTCCCCCATGATTTTCCAAAAGGACCGGTTGGAAGCGGCCTGCATCCAACGTCGTCCTGCGACCTTTCTCAGGTCGTCTGTCCACCGTGTCGGTGGACGACCTACGCTGCGCTTGCCGGTACGTGGTCTCCACTCCAGAACCTTTCGGCCCCATCGGCCATCTGTTCTGCGTGCTATGTGCCCTGCCCACTGCCACTTCAACTGGCTAATCTTCTGAGCTATGTCGGTGACTTTCGTTCTTCTACGGATCTCCTCATTTCTGATTCGATCACGTAGAGAAACCCCGAGCATAGCCCTCTCCATAGCTCGTTGTGCGACTTTGAGCTTATCTATGAGGCCCATAGTAAGAGACCACGTTTCAGTGCCATAAGTCATCACTGGTAACACACATTGGTCGAAGACTCTTGTCTTGAGGCACTGAGGTATTTTTGACGAGAAGACTTCGCGAAGTTTCCGGAACGCTGCCCAGCCGAGTTGGATTCGACGATTGACCTCTTTCTCGAAGTTGGACCTGCCTAGTTTGACTGTCTGTCCCAGGTAGATATACTCGTCAACAACTTCGAGAACTGAGTTCCCAACTGATATTGGGGTAGGTACAACATGGGCATTAGACATAATTTTCGTCTTGTCCATGTTCATCTTAAGACCTACCCGTTGGGAAACTCGATGGAGGCCTTCGAGCATTGTACTGAGGTCTTCCATGGATTCTGCCATGACTACAATATCGTCGGCAAATCGAAGGTGAGTGATGTATTCGCCGTTAATATTGATGCCAAGTCCTTGCCATTCCAGAAGCTTGAAGGCGTCTTCCAATGTAGCGGTGAACAGTTTCGGAGATATAACGTCTCCCTGTCTCACGCCTCTTTGCAATGGAATTGCCTTCGAACTCTGCTCCTGTACTCGGACTGACATGTAGGCGTTTTTGTACAAACACTTCAGCACTTCAATATACCGATAGTCAATACGGCACCGCTGGAGAGACTCAAGCACTGCCCACGTCTCGATCGAATCAAAGGCTTTCTCATAGTCCACAAACGCTAGACAAAGAGGCAAGTTATACTCTTCGGTCTTCTGTATAACTTGCCGTAGCGTGTGGATGTGGTCTATGGTACTATAGCCTTTTCGGAAACCGGCTTGTTCCGGAGGCTGGAATTCATCAAACCTGCGACTGAGACGGTTCGTTATGACCTTCGAAAACAGCTTATAAACATGGCTCAAAAGCGAGATGGGTCTGTAATTTTTAAGTAAAGTGTTGTCACCTTTCTTGAAGAACAGCACCACCACGCTTTTGTTCCATGCTTCTGGCGTTGAACCTTCGAGTAAGACGGTATTAAAGAGCTTCTGAAGGACTTTAAGTACCGGTGTTCCACCCGCTTTCAGAAGCTCAGATGTGATACCGTCGTCACCAGGCGCCTTGTTGTTCTTAAGCTGTTTCAAGGCCATTCTAATCTCGTACAGGCTGATGTCCGGGATATCTTCGGTATAATGTCGGGTCAGCTTGGCTCTTGGGTCTTTGGCCGAGCTGCTAACAGGTTTAGCGACCGAGGTGTATAACTGTCCGTAGAAACTCTCGACCTCTCCTAACACTTCCGCTTTGGTCGACGCTACACTGCCGTCTCCTCTCTTCAGCTTCGTCAACTGGCTTTGCCCAATAGACATGTCTCTTGCAAACACTTTGGAGCCTTTTTTCCGCTCTATCGTCTCTTTAATACGGTTTGTATTAAAGATCCGAATGTCGTGTCGCAAGGACTTCCATATTCGTCTATTGAGCAGCCTATATGCTTCAGCATCATCCGAAGACTGCAGTTTCAATGAGCGTCGTTCAGCCATGAGGTTGAGGGTATCGTTGGAGAGTTTCTGTGGCCTATCTGTACGGTGGGGTTTAAAGTACTTGGAACCCACTGTATGGACAGTTTCTACTAACCTGTTATTGATCTCGTCCACTGAAGCGATGTTCTCAAGGCAATCGAAGCGATTGGATAGCTCAAGTTGAAAGCTCTCGGGGTCTTGAATATGGGCACGAGTAGGTCGGAGCGTAGACTTCATCAGACGAGACCTCTCCAGTTTGACATTAATATTCACCGTGCCTCTTACCATTCGGTGATCACTACCGGTTTTAACCCTGTTGATCACGGAGACATCAGTGAATATTTGCCTTTTGGTGGTCATAATGAAGTCAATCTCATTTCTCGTGGAACCATCGGGACTCAGCCAGGTCCATTTCCTGTGAGGTGGCTTCTGAAAGAAAGAGTTCATCATAAAGAGTCCCTCTTTCTCCAGGAAGTCGGCCAACCTCTGTCCCCTACGGTTCCGTTGTCCATAGCCAAATTGCCCCACTTTCGACTCATCCTCGCTTCTCTTACCCAACTTCGCGTTGAAGTCCCCCATAACAACTAGAAAGTGCGTTTCAGAGGTATGTATGGCCCGACTAATGTCCTCATACATATCCTCCACCTCATCATCCGGGTGCGACTTCGTCGGTGCGTATACCTGAATGACCTTCAGCGAATATCGTTTGGATACTCTGAGTATTAGGTATACGACCCTATTGGAAACGCTATCGATCTTAACTATGTTGTTAGTAAGGGACTTGTGGACGAGAAACCCGACACCACCTTGGGACTGTTGGTCGCCCTCCCGGTGGTAGAGTAGGTTACCTGATTTTAGGGTTATCGTGTCCTCACCCGCTCTACGGACTTCAGATAACCCCACAATGTCCCAGCGTAGCTTACTCATTTCTTCTTCCAGCTCATATATCTTCTCGTCTGTCCTCATCGTGCGTATGTTGTGTGTTACCAGGGCCAGTCGTCGTCGTTGGGGGTGGTAGCCGGGCGTCTGCCGGGGATTCTTAGCACCCCCTGCCCCACCGTTACCGTGGCCGCTACCGTAGCCAGGAATAGCGGGGCTGCCGGGGACTGGGGGCCTGGTTCTTTTTGTCCAATCCATTGAGGGGTTTTTGCCAATACTCGCCACGCTTGGCAGGCGGGTTGGCGAGCGCAGTTTCTGTGTGTTTGACTGGGAAGGTGCTGCTGCCCACCTTCTGATTTGTTATCCCTTAGCCGGCTTCTACGGCACCCACGGGTAGAGTTGGGGGGGTGCTATTCTAAGCCGGCACCGCCACGGCGAATCAACCTACAATCTGCTTATCGTTTAGGTGCGACAATAGCTGTATTTAATTTTAACATACACATATATACATTACGGTAGTTGTAGCACTGTTAAATAGCAAAGTTATTGCTAGTGACTGTAATGCTGAATCCTAAAGTTCTCCAGTGATACCTGTGAATCCTCTCTAACTTCTACTAATGATGAAATATAATGTTTTCTCCTCGGTGATGTCTATATAATTATGTGGCGGCACACGGCATTAGAGTTATGCAAGAGTATATAATTCATAACAAGCGTTAGCTTTTCTTAACTTACTTACGGCCCATACTGTTATTTGGTAACAGCACAGTGACTCAAGACGGGATTCAAGGAGAGACGGCGCCGCATTTGTCAAAGACAGCAGCGAGACAAGCCGCGGCGACAAATAAATAATAATTCGGCACTCCTTTGATGGTTTTTAGAAAATAGCTTTTATGACTCGCATATTCCACATCTTCGGAGAAATGTCTTACCTGAAACAAAGAAAATTCTTGTTTAATTTTACGATAGTAATACATATTTATTTCTATGGAACATATTTGAGAACATAATAATATCATAATACATTTTGAATAATCTCGTCCTTCCGGTACTGTGGGATCGAACAAGTAGAATGAGACTTGGGTATCCACTGAAGCAGTGATGAGAAGAGAGAAAATGCAATGTCCCGTAAATAACCAAAAGGATTCTATATTAACACGAGACTATCGTAAAGGAAAGGTGGGGATGTCAAAGCGAAGTTATATAAATTTTAATTGGTACCGAACCATGGACCTTTTACAGGTTAAGGGCCTCAGTGCAGTCATCATTATTTCCTTAAGAGGATTGCATAGCTATTAATTTTCCATACTAAAAGAAAAAACTCTTTTTTGTGTGATTTTTTTTATGTAATCATCACATTGTTTACTATGTCCGTACGTTTGATTTTTTTATTTTTTTTAAGTTCTAACAAAAGGTGATTTATAGTACTTTGAAATACTGAAATAATCAAAACGTACGGGCATAGTAAACAATGTGATGATTCCATGAAAAAAAAACATTGAAATCGGACAATGTTAAGAGGTAGAAAAGAGTTTTTTCTTTTAGTACGGAAAGTACTAGCTATGCCATCCTCTTAATAGGAATAATCATTTACTAATGCGAAAACGTAATAATTTTATACTACAATATTTAAGTTAAAAATACACAGCAATAGCCTCCCCAATAGGATCCCCTGTCTTAGGAACTACTAGCGACAATTTCTCTTTCCTTGTTTGTTTTGAATGTGTATAATATGCGATATTATACAATTAAACAGTTAAAATATTTGTAACCTTATATAAGGTCTTTGTTAATTAGTGCACAATATTAAACGGGGTGGTTTGGAATCAATTACTGGTAATGAAATTGAAAAAAAATATTTTTTTTTTAAATTATTATGAACCCATATTTATCGCTCAGCGAAAGAATCGCGCACGACGGCACATCATAGAAAGGTAACAATAACTACGCCAAACATACCTACCCACTTATAATAGGTACAAGAATGTACGATACGAACCTATAGTAGGTATGTCTGGCGTAGTTCATGTTATCTTTTCTATGATTCAACTGAACACACGACGGCGCTGCTACAGCACCGTCGTGTGTTCAGTTGCATGTGGGTTCATAAATATAAAAAAAAATGTTTTTGTTTCAGTTTCATGACCTGTTATCGAAACCAAACCACCTCGTTCAATATTGTGCACTAATTAACAAAGACCTTATATACAGTCATTATTATCATCATCTCAGCCGTAAGACGTCCACTGCTGAACATAACCATAATTTTCCAAAAGAACCGGTTAAAAGCGGCCTGCATCCAACGTCATCCTGACGACCTAGGCTGCGTTTGTAGGTTCGTGGTCTCTACTCCAGAACCTTCCGGCCAGACCTGCCATACGTTCTGCGTGCCATGTTGCCCGCCAACTGCCACTTTAACTGGCTAATCTTCTGGGCTATGTCAGTGACTTTCGTTCTTCTACGGATCTCTTCATTCTGATTCGACCACGTAGAGAAAACTCTGTCCATAGCTCGTTGTGCGACTTTGAGCTTACTTATGAGGAATATAGCAAGAGACCACGTTTATACAGTACGTTTTCATAATCCGAATAAAAGTTTCACGTAATATCGCCAATGTGTAATAGTGCATGTAAGGTGTCACTCCTCCCTCGCAATAAAGTAGATTAAATTTAAATTGACAATTCGGTTTTACGACCTCACAGGGTGGTTTTGGCTTCGGCATTCCGCGCGTGGAATTTTACTACAAATATAAACTTTAAACTTGTCGGCATAGAGTCTAAAGGGGTTTGAAAAGTTTTAGTATGGAACTGCGATTAAATGCGGAATTTCGTTTATTTACCGCACTCGCAACGCATGTGAGCATAGGTTACATTCAGTTTTGTTCAGTTATTTCTTTAACAAAGGAAACCTTCACTTACATATATTTTAACAGATATATGTGCTTCTTTATTATGTATGTAGGTTAATAATGTGGTTATAATAAAAGAGCATATTTGCGCACCTTTTTTAAATAGTGAATAGTATCAAGATAGGCAATTCGATTATTCCTAAATATTTCCCGGCTCCACAATGTTCTTTTTCCAAAACGTTACTTGGTTAATTATAGAACATTACATATAGTATATTAGGTATATCTCTTTGAGGGAGATAAATATTTACGCTTTGACGTTGCGGCGTCCCATACACAGATTTGTGAATACCTACAATGTTATGTTATTTAAGCCACATAGTTTCAGTTTAGGCTTACCAATAATAACAATAACAACTGATAGTCAGTTTTAGGTGAAATTTTAGTTAGTTACGATTTTTCTCACTAGTGATTACATTTATTCTAAATAATATATATTAACAATATCATCGCTTCATTGCAGCTGCACTCATGAGGGTTTGTTTTTGTTCTTTTTTTATAAAATATTTTATTCTTCTTTATTGAGAAATTAAATCTTCCTCCAAATCTGGCGAAATTTTCTAGATGAAAATCCACTAACCGCAATGACTAGTCTTGTATAATGGTGAGGCGAGAATTCACTATCTGATCACTTAATTACCTAGCCCAATTACGAAAGCAAAAATTTTGAATTTCCTGTGACAGCGCACTTGACGTTATTACGCTCTATATACAGAAAGCATAGGCCGAGCGTGCTTCCAAGCGAAGCGACTCAGGTCAATAGGGTGAATTCTGTGCTGAAAGGTAGTGGATATATATTATACTACTATAATTCCAGTAGTGAGTTGAAGTGAGGCATGCGGCTGGCCATGCCAAAACATTTAAAAATTTGTGCAAATGTGTTGAAAGGCCTATTGTATCGAAAACCCTAAATGTGGAATAAGGGTAGGTTATAATCCTGCTCCTTCATATTAATAATCGAGTATATATACCATTTACCGTATACTGTAAAAAATATGTATATAAATTTCACCCCAACAAAGGGTGTAAGGGACGTAGATTTCAGCCACCATATTTGGATTATTGAAGGCAATAAACACAATAACAGAGTGAAATAAAATGCGCAGTATAACATATATTACAATAATAACTCATACTTATAAATATAATACTTCATAGGTATTGTGGTGATATTGAGTTTTCTTCGAAACGGGCATTTCATGCATACTCCATTAGCATGAGCATAAAGCCATTCCATATTCATACACTAGAATAATATCCTTTCCTGTTGATTTTAAAATGACGCTAGAACTCTACTTGAGTATTGATTTATGCATGTTGCTACTACATAAGTGACTATGACGCTATTCTAGGTCTAGTGTGATAACCAAAAGAGGCCTTATTACAAACAATTGGCGAAAATGTATTTGTATCGCAAACCTCAACGCGTCACGCTTCATCGTGCAAACTATGAATCTGTGTCACTGTTGCCCTGGATAACGTACCTTACGCAGTTATTCGTGCTAAGTCCACTGTGGGCCTAGCACGAATAACTGCGTAAGTGTAACGTGTCCGTCACGTGAAACAACACAAACTGTCATTTATCTAGGGCAACTGTGACACAGACAACTCATAGTTTGTAGGACGAAGCGTGACGCGTTGACGTTTGCGATACGAATACTTTTTCGCAAATTGTTCGTGCTACGGCCTCAGTAAAACTCTTTGTGAACGAGTTTTTTTTTTTTTTTTTTTATATTGGACAACATCCACACAAAGGTCTTCAGGTCCCAAACTAAGCAGAGCCTGTACTATGGTAACCTGATGACTGATATACATACTTAAATATATACACACCCAGACACAGGTCAAACAGACACGTTCATGCACACAAATGTTTGACCTGTCCGGGGATCGAACCCGGGACCAGCGGCTCAGAAGGCAGAAAAGTTCGTACGAATACTGCCACCATATCTATTTTTACCATGTAATGATCACATTACTGTGTTCCGGTTTGATGGGTATGGTTGCCGGTGAAATTACAGGCTTATTACTTAACAACTTAATACCTCAGGGTGATGGGTGCAGTGCAGTTCGTAACTTGTGATGAAATGCATCATTTAAAGGCTGAGGTAACCACTTCGTGCCTTGTATCCGTAAGCGAATGACATAAGAAAAACCTTCAACTGCATTACGAGTATCACTGAGTTAGTTTTCAATTGCAAAAGTAGAGGGGGAATTTTTCTCTATCAGTGGAGCCAACCTCTTGCAGGCAGCTTGGCTCCGATGTTCTAGTCGAGTGGTACACTATGCTGAGTGTTATTTGAAATGGTAACATATCCATGTACTGAGAGTAATGACAGTTCTTTTGCATGTCCTGAATAGATTCCTATAATTGGGTGTTTCGTGCAATAACTATTTAGTTATATACAGTTGCTTCAATTTATCTTAGGATAACAATCCCTACTGATCGGTAGGGCTATTATCTATCTCAGTTGCTAACAAATATTGATTGAAATCGAAAACAAAGGCGGCTCTATGTCACTTTTGTCAGCTCCAGCCATCGACTTATACTAACATTTTTGCTTATTCGAATTATCAACACTGACAGAGCCGCCATTTTTCATGATTTTAATCAACATTTGATAGGAACTGAGATGCTGCCCTGCAGGCAAGCGCGTACGCAGCCAGATGAGTGTTCTATAAAGAAGTGATCACGAAACAGAACTAAATAAAGCAGTCTGTATTGAGCTACTTTTCAAACATTTCAACAGGCAATGAAACGAAAACAAAAACAAACACACAGTAAAATAAACAAGACCCTTGGGGTTGGTTAGTCAGTTTACCTACACCGGTCATGTTTACCACATATGGTTTAAATGTCCTCAAAGAGTATACCCCTGAATAAAATAATACTGCGTATGGCATGGTCAGACAGAAGAAACTTTACTGTTTAAACAAAGCCTTGTGTTGCATTGCATATGGCAACAGTGATGACTATGTACACAGAATCATACTAAAATGATTTCAGTTTGGATAGTTTTTTCCTTTAGAAGTCAACTCATTACGTTAGACACTGTTTTAGACTTTCGCGGTTGTTCACTACATTATAATTAATACTCACGGGATGTTAATCACGATTAGGCAGGTTTGATTAATTTTGGGAACTCCAAAACCTGCCTAATCGTGGTGTACATCCTACGAGTACTAATTATAATGTCGTTAGTTTGTACATTTGCCATTCCTCAAATTAATTATGTTAATACAAATAGATGCATGAAGTGAGTTTTTGTATACCTACAAGCGATCAGAGAAAAGTCACAGTCACATATTATATACTAGCGGGTGCCCGCGACTTTGTCTGCGCAGGATTAGTACTTCGAGTAGCTTATTATCTACCGACTTCCAAAAAAAAGAGGGGGTAATAAATTCGACTGTATTTTTTTTGTTTGTTACTTCATAACTTTCGATTGGGTGGACCGATTCTCAAAACTCTTTTTTTTTGTTTTAAAGCTGATGCTTCCCGAGTGGTCCCATTTAAATTCATCAAATTCGGTCCAGTAGTTTTTGAGTTACACTCCAATAACTGATTTTTACCAAAAGTAATAGAATGGAAGTCGGTATTACATTTTTCAAATTGCACTTGTTACATCAATTATTTTACATAGGTAATTATTACAGCCTTACCATTCAATTTGTTTGACCGTTTTGTGTCACTGGAAGTACGATAGTAAGTATGATTATTCTAAGCTTATTACAAAACACTCCTGATTTATGATAGCATCGTAAAAGTGATTTAGTGTAGTTCTGGAATGAAGACTTAGAACTTTAGTCTCTAGGTGGCGACGATCAGGGACATCCACCAACTCACAGTGGGACCTGAAGCTCTCCCTCTCTGATAGGAAAGCCGGTGCTCTTATACTAGGAATGTAGTAGGATGATTATACAAAGCAATACCGGTGATTAGAGATAACCGTCAAGTCAACAGTTACGTCCCATGCCATAACAACACAAATTGCAAACATAATCATACCAGAATTATTAGCCGTATTAACTTGGCTAAGCGAAATTTAGTTATGTCTAGCTTCTCAACAACGTCACTCGTGAAATAATAAACCAACATTTCTTTTTCATTTCCTCTAACATGACGCAACATTATGTTAATTGGACTTCCTAATTAATTCCACCCATTACAAGTATAGCATTTGCAGTGGTAACCGAAATAGAAGGAAAATGGAGTACCATGTCGTAATAGCACATTTTCCTTTGCCTTCTCATTAGTGATGAAAATGTCGGAAAATGTATTGCACAAAGGGAGTGATGTAAGTACATGTGTGAATCGTGTTATGTTTCAGTTGGAATATTGTTCACGTTTTTTTGAATGGCCGTATGGGGAATTGAAACAATGGGTGCGTGCTTTGATGATGTAGGTACTTAAAGCTAATGTACATTAGTATGTGTAAATGTCACGAAGATTTTCATATTACAATGGCACGCCTGTATAGATAGTACAAAGCGTTCCAAATGGAACTTACCAAGGCGTTCTAATAAACTGTTTAAAATTGTTAAATTGATTTAAGGAAAGGTCTCTACTCATACTCTACAGTCGAATTGAGTACCTCCTCCTTTTTCTGGAATTCCAACCGAATTCGGTAGAAAATAATCGAATTTAGTATAAATTAACATTTATCTAGTACAAGTGTAGCACAGATTACTCATAGTTTGTACTACGCCGTCTTTTTATATATTTAACGTTTATTATACGAATACGTTTACGCAAATGGTTCATGCTACTGCCTCTAGTCTTTGTAGGTACAAGGAACTACTATTCCCATAAGTCTAAAGACGACAGTTGTAGTCCATGTCGACGGTGTGATTACTATGACCCTTACACTGTGAGGCAGCTAAGTTTTAAAATATTCCCTCCATCGAAATTTTTTGAGAAAAAAAATATAACTAATCGAACATTTTGCGGCTCCTTATTTCTACAGGCGTCTGCTATAAGATATTACATTAAGTAAACATTCTATAATTTACAAAAGTTTCATAAAAGTTACGACAATTTTAGTCTAAAATAATATTATTTATATTATTTTACTGCTAACATAATTCTTATTTATATTTTTAAGAAATGTTTGTGGCCTTTACCTACTTAAGGCAAACTATAATTTTCTAAAGTGTCTCGGTATCTAATTTCATAAAAAATACGACAAAATTGTACTCTAAAATAATGTAATTTATATTACTTTACTGCTTAACATAAGTCTTACTTACATTTTTAAGAAATGATGGTGGAATTTACTTGTCGCAAAGATTGTGGAAAAATACATATTATTGCTGACGACTGTATATCTAAAATCAGGATGCTGTTATTCCATCTTAAATTTTTGATACAAAAATCTCCTCAATACCTTCCCATGCAAAATCTACATATTTTTCCAGAATCCCAAATATATTCTATATCTTAAAAATACGTCAAAGAATAACGCCAGCAGCCTCACTTTAATGGTGTTTGCTTTCAATAAGGCTGTGTTTGCAAACCGTGAGAAAATGCACCTGCTTGCGGTATTTTCTAATATTTTGCCTTGTTTTTGTAGGGAATAGAAAAATTTATGGTCTGAAGACGAGGTTAACGGTCACGTTTTTGTAAATATTATATAGATGTTTCGGTCCAGGTTTTTAAGAACAAGTTTTCTTTTTATCGTGATTTTTTAGTAGCTAATAAGAGTATATGAAAAAGAATCCACAGTCTATGTTTTTAAATACGTACATGATACTTCAAATGTACCTATTATCACAATATTGTGTGCATACCGACTTCGACAATTTAATCCACACGTTTTGGTTTATACCACTTTGTAGTAAAGTACAGTAAAGTACAGTAAAGTTTTGATTCCCTCTTATGAGGGAATCAAAACTTTTAAGGTACTTCCCGTTGACCATGTACATACCAAATTACATCAAAGTGCGTTGAGTCATTTTGGCATGATTAAGTAATAACCCTTCATTCATCAAAACCTTCGCATTTATAATATTAGTAAGATATAAAGGTAAGATTGTTATTAATTAGTATAAAATGTCTGCAGTCTGAAAAACGTTTAAGTATACTAATCGAAAAAACCTTCATTTCTATACTTTAAGCTACCTGTCTTCATTAATATCCAATTAGCACTATGTTACAAAAAGTTTCGTATAAGCTCACAAGTATAAAATATAAGCCTTAATTTGGAATTACTGAAGGGTGGAGTTATAATAGGTCTCGGAGGATTTGAAAATTTGTAGCCAAAGGGTTCGCTTATTTATTCGATTTTAGTCACCGACTTATAAACTTATTCTAATGGGTTTCTAGTTAATTAAGATGTCACTGAAGACTACCTAGAGTTTCCGGTAGTCGGTTAGTAAGCTATTTGAGGAGATATATTGAGCTTGTCGAGTCATTAATGCCCAATGTCGGTAGATACGTTAATATATTATGCAAGAAACTGAAGCTGGCGCATCAGTCTTTATGAGTTCGTAACTAGCAAACCGGATTTCACCCTAAAGATTGGAAACATGCCACTTTGTAGATACCTAACAATGTGTTCGAGCAGATACCCTTGAGAGCCAGTAGCCAGTCAAGGTCTAGTGTCGTACCACCTCAGACTGCATCATCTCCAACCATCATGTGACATGCTCAAACAGTCTATCGTATGTGAAAAACGCCATTAGTAATCAATCCATTACGTTGAAACTGCTGGATCTGGGGGCCTACTCCCACCTTTTACGAAACTATCATAAATCAGGAGCGTTTTGTAATAAGCATAAAATAATCATACTTACTATCGTACTCCCATCGACACAAAACGGTCGAACATATTACTTCAATACTACTTACGGCTTGTTCCTTTTTTAGCCGAAATCGATCTTAATGGCGCGTTCCATGATCTACTTATATACGTACGAGTATAATGCCCAACCCGAACAACGCAACTAACGCAGTTACAAAGTACGCGAATTGAGTGCACTAATTGGTAATACGTCATCAAAACTTCTATCGTAATCCATTATTATTCTAAGCTTGCTACATTGAAGTGGTGGTACTAAATTTAAGGTAAGGTTTAAGTATGACTACATTGAGAGGTGGGAGTAAGGCCCCAGGGATCTCCATTGGAACAAAAGAGCGTAGACCATGATATCTCCGCACCCACGTGGGGCCTAATAGGGCTTGAATGATATTCTAGTGGTCAACCGTAGTATCAGACTTTTCAGATTCAATAGAATCTTCTCCAATATAAGGCCTCTGACATGACCCAACGACGGTTGTCCTTAGACAACAAACAACTGTAAATACGCACTCCGAACGACGGAAACGTTCATATAACATAGAGTATAAATCATAGAAATGACGAGTGCATAAATACTGCAAAACCAATGATGGTTCGAGTTACGCACGGGTGTATGGAAGACCGAATGGGCAAAAATATCTCCTACCAAACCGACTAAATGCGTAATCATCATCATCTCTGCCGTATGACATCCACTGCTGAACATACGCCTCCCCCATAATTTTCCAAAGCGGTTGGAAGCGGCCTGCATGCAACGTCGTCCTGCGACCTTTATCAGGTCGTCTTGCCATCGTGGTGGACGATCTACGCTACGCTTGCCGGTCCTTCTGGCCCCATCTGCCATCAGTTCTGCGTGCTATGTGCCCTGCCCACTGCCATTTTATCTTCTGGGCTATGTCGGTGACTTTCGTTTTTCTACGGATCTCCTCATTTCTGATTCTATCATGTAAAAAAACCCCGAAAATAGCCCTCTCCATAGCTCGTTGTGCGACTTTGAGCTTACTTATGAGGCCCATAGTATGAGATCATAAGTCATCACTGGTAACACACATTGGTCGAATACTCTTGTTTTGAGGCACTGTTTAATACAGTAGTGTTATTATGTAACACGTATAAGCTTGCATTGCACTATAAAACATCATAATACTAATTACAAAACCGTGTGAATACTGCATTACAACGTACACCACGATACCTAGATTTCCATCACAACGGAATAAAAACACAGTATTTCCCTAGTGCAGCAGTGGTGAACAAGTGTGGTTCATGCAAATTGAATATAAACAAATTATACCAACATGGATATTTTGTATGTACCGCGTTCAACAAACCAATATGGGATGAACGCTATGGTAAGTTTTAGAATCAACTTAATTTTAACCGAAGGTGTTTTAAACAAAGATTTCTAAGTAAATGGAATGGTTTCTATGAAAACGTATAACCTAGTTTATATACGCGTCCATATATTAATGCGATATTAATGCGTTAGAATTTTTTTTTAATTCTATTACTCTACAGACACTTTGGTCTGTACATTTTATAGATTTGATTTGTTTTTATTAGATACTAGCTGGTGCCCGCGACATCGTCTGCGCAGGGTTAGTACTTCAAGTAGATTATTATCTTCTCCAAAGCCATATCTATCTTTATACCAAAATGTCATAAAATATTTACATGGTTAAATATAATGCATAAATTAAAAAAGTTAATGAGTAAATTTAAGTACTTACCTAGTAAATCAATCAGTAACCACCTAATAATAAAATACAGTACCTACATATCAGTTAAAGTGGCAGAAGGCAGGCCACATAGCACGCAGAACAGAAGGCCGGAAGGTTCTACAGTGGATACCATGGACCGGCAAGCGCAGCAGGTCCATGACAGACGACCTGATAAAGGTCGCAAGACTACGTTGGATGCAGGCCGCTTACAACCGGTCCTTTTAGAAAATTATGGGGGAGGCTGATCCAACTCCTACGGCTGAGATGATGATGAGGTACTTTTGAACTACACGAATCGACCACCCAACCGTCCGACCTGGCAAATTGCTCAATTGTGAGCAATAGACTGTGATAGCGACGGTCGTACGGTACTTATAATTTATATAATTATTAATTTGGAGCGTTTACCAGTCTAAAAGTCAAATACAAATATAAAATTAATCACCATGGAAAAAAACTGCCATTACATTTCATCACCCTTGACGATATTTGTGTTACATTTCATCACCCTTGATGCTCGCCGAGTACTTCTAGTGTTTCAAGCTGTCAAGATGATAGCGTGCTTTTGACTAAGCTATCAGAAACTGACACAAACTTTGACAGAACTGTCATCATTACCATCTTAACGTATGTACTAGTTCATGCCAATGGATCACCTAACATAACACCTTGTTGCTCCACGGGATATGGTTAAGAAATTGTTATGGTTGTATGGTAATGGTTAAGAAATTATAAGTTGAGACTTACCTACTTTCTGAGAGGTGATTCTCAGACACAGTCATTTTATTTCATATATTATAGCGTCAAAGTAAAATATAAACCAGTAAAGCTAGAGGGCTATTATTATCATAATCGATTATCGTGACGTCACTCAGCACAAAGGCAATAGTACAATAAAAATCTTACATCCCATCTAGTATGCAGCGTTTCGGCATGCATCTCATAGTATTACCATCGCAAAAGCCCTGGAACGTGAAATGAAATATAAAGTTATGGCGATGGATGGACATGGCAGTTTGGATTTGATTTGCGAATAATTTATTAAACACTGAGAAAGATGACAATAATAGTTTTATCCTTGTAAATAGATGATGCTGTTCCTTCTTCGTCGATATATATAGTGTCGTGTACCGTATTTTAGGGATTCACAGTCAATACATTAAGTGAATGTAAAGTTAAAATACACCACTTAAATTAGGGTAGATGACACAAAAGAAACTAGATATACCCTTGTTAACTTTTATTTACAAATAAAGAAATAAAATCAATTAAATAATAGCATAAAATATATACAAGTAAACAATATAAAATCACAAACACGGAATTTTACAGTTTTTTAGGTAGTGGACAACTGGCGAACTGGTTCATTGATGGTTAAAATAATTTAATTAAAGGGGCGGTTGATGGGTCAACGGACACGAGACATGAAGGACAGAAAACCATGCGTAACTTTAGATCCAGATGATGGAGTATATGCCTTGTTCACTACTATATATAGTGAATCTATCAGTCAGACAGCCTCCTCGAAACTTTAGACTACCGAGAAGGACACTTGAGAATAGAAAAACACTTAACACAAATTGATTACAACAGGCCACTTTTAGACGGACAGCACTTTTAGACGGAGAGCACTTTCAGACAGAGAGCATTTTTAGACAGAGAGCACTTTTATGTGAAGAGCACTTTATGATATTTAATTCTTTTAAATTCGAAGATTTTATCAGTTCTTGTTTGCTTATAAAAGATATTATAGAAATTGAAAAAAACTCCTTTTAAATTAAAAAAAACAATAAGAACATTAAATATACACAGACAAAGATAAGCGTGGTTCCCTTCAGCAAAAGGATGATGAGGGATTTGATGAGACAGATTTGACTTTCTACTTTTTAGTTTAAGTTTGTACAAAGGCGGTTTTTGTATTAGTAATTACTTCAGAGCATCTAGAATATATATAGTCCTACTAATATTATAAACGCGAAAGTTTGCGAGTATGGATGTGTGGATATTTGTTACTCTTTCTCGCTCAAACGGCGAGGGCAACATTTGATGAAATTTGGTATGGAGGTAAATGAGGCGCTTTATTGCCACATAGGATACTTTCATTATCATCATCCATCACCACGCGGGTGAAAAAGCGTAATATGCACACAGCATATATAAAGTAATTAGATCTCCGCCTACGTCAAGATAGTAATGATGACAGTTCTGTCAAAGTTTGTGTCAATTTCTAATAACTTAGTCAAAGCCAAGTCAATTTGACAGCTCGATACACTAGATCTGCTCGGCGACCGTCAAGAGTGATGAAATGTAATGACAGTTGTTTTCCATGGTGATTATTTTTTTATTTGTATGTAGGTACGTAAGTCCTGTATTTTATTATTAATGTTTACTGATTGATATACTAAGTATTTAAATTTACTCATATAATACTATTATAGCAATTGCGTTTGATTGACCATGTACATATTCAAGGTAGATATGGCCTTGGAGAAGATAATAAGCTACTCGAAATACTAGTCCTGCGCAGACGTAGTCGCGGGTACCAGCTAGTACATAATACACCTGATGGTACGTACCACAAATACTCACGAGAGTAACACTGCCGTTCTTAACAATCAAGTCACAGAATAAACTATAGGAGGTAGTACCGAGTGTTCTCGTCAGTTACGAGTTGTATCCCACCATGGCGAGGTTTGTCTCTCCGCGGAATACACATAACATAACCAGCCCATTTTGTTCCCACTGCTGGGACTCGAGCCTCAGAGAGAGGAGTAGGGGTGTGGGCCCAGTGCGACTTGGTGGGTACTCGAAGTGGCCAACCCATGTTGAAGTTTTTTGGCCACCAGAAGTTATCCTAAGACAAACAACCAGGACCGACGGCTTAACGTGGCCGCCAAAGCCCGGAACTCGGGAGCGCTTCGTTAAATAATGCTACTAGCGGTCACCCATCCAACTCCTGAACGCAGCAAGTACGTAACTTCTTGGTCGCTTAACGGCCGTTTTCAATAACCTATCTATCGACGGTTTACTCTACTAAAGATAGATATTTGACATTATTTGTATGGACGTTATGTCAAATTTCTATCGGTAGTAAGGAAAACTGTGGATAGATAGATTATTGAAAACGGCCGTAAGATAGCCAAGTCAAGCTCCGCTGCGAGCGTAGTTCCACGGACTAAAATGCCATATTTAATAAATACCGTCCTTCGTACATCTTAACCACGTTCCGAAGGCATTGCATACAGTGTCTGCGCTTGTAAAAAGACACTTTGAATACTTTTGAAGGACATGTGATTGGAGCTTTATTGCAAATTCAAAGCGTACCTTGTGCATTTAGAATGTACTCAATATATACAGTAGGAGATGTCCAAATACCCCAAGAAATATTTTTTTGTCAATTCTAACCTTAATACCGCCTTTAGGATTTAAAGCACTGGGACACACGCTGACTGTTATAGACAGCCATAGCACTAATCAAGCGACAAGCATAAGCTCTCATTTTGGCCTAGTCAGTGATTTATTTTTAATTTTAAGGATACAACACTATATCATCACTAAGGTTTTTTTAAGGTTTTTAAGGTTCAAAAAAGGAAGAGGTTATATCTATATACATATATAGTATCTTTATATAGTACATGGGTATATAGCTATCGGTATGTGATTTTTTTATGGACTGTGTTGTGTTCTCCTCCATTTGTGGACCGATTCTCAAAACTCTTTATTTGTAGAATAGACTATGTAGGTAGAATATACTTCCGAAGTGGTCCCATTTAAATTTCATCAAACTCGGTCAAGCAGTTATTGAGTTACACCTATCTTGATTAAAAGTGTTACGCCTATCTTGATGATATCATCATTGACGGTGAATTACAATCGATCACTAATATCATCATCATCATCATCATCATCAGCCTGTAGCAGTCCACTGTGTCCAGCAGTGGATCACTAATATGGTGAAAAATACTATTTTTTACCAAAAAATGGAACCGACTTCACACCAAAAAGTGTCCAATAACTTGTCGAAATCGGTACCGTGCCGCGCTATATTGAAATAATAGGTACTTTTGAACTATCATAGTACCGACTTCAACAAGTTATTTCACACTTATAAGTGTTGAAGTCGGTTCTATTTTTTTGGTATTTTTTTTATATACGGTGAAATGCAATATGGAGATATTGCATTTCTGTACCTCTCGTTGTAAAATTTATTTTTTATTTAGTTTTATATCGTTATTAAAATAACTAAAATTATCGGAAGATAATTTTAGTTATTTTATAGATTTATTATAATTTACGACTGCCTGACATTTTGTCCCGTTAAAAAGCCAAAGAAGAAGAATCTCTAATGTAAATTTATATTTTTAACTATTGTGATATAGCCAGCATTGTTAGTAGGACGACGGGTATATTTGTTGTTTTATTAAACATGTATTGACAGTATCGTAGTTCAAATTAGCCCTGATATGTATTCATATAAAGAACTATGTTTTATAAAGATATTACAGAGTTTTAATTGCATAAGGCATAAGATTAAAAGTAATTCAATAGTTAAATAGTAAATTCTTTAACGGGCAGTCTCTAGGTTCCATAACCTAATACGCGTGTGACGCTGGGATCACGGAACGCGGCTCCGATGAGCCCATACTGTCTTACATTGTGAAATCTTGCATACCTTCTGCGCTTTTGAAGATAAAACCCCTTTGAAAGTGCACAAAATTGAATTTTAACGCAAGCCGTCGGCGTGTTAGTGAATAACGTAGGCACCATAATTTTATATTTAGATGTTAGATTCGCGTTTCTCTTCACTTCACTTTGAACGAATCTACGTTAGGAGCAGAGAAATGTAAAACCACACAATAAAGCCTATAAAAGTAACTGGAAGACGTTTTTTAATTCATTGAGCAATGATAACATTTGTATTTTTACTTGCTGCTTTTTACTTTAGGCGATATTTTTTTCGATACATAGCATTTTCAGTATAAACGCAACTGTTAAATTATTTTATAAAAAAAATCCACCATGAAACACGATATTGTTTGTAACTTAATAGTTCTTAACGGTGAACAGCTCAACAGATTTGGATGAAATTTGGGATTTTACACCAATAATTAACGCGTTGACTCATTTTTACTTTTTATTCCTTAGAAACCGCGACATACTCATTCGATGCGCAGGAATTTCGACTTTGACTTTGGTCAGAAAAATTTGACATATCCTAGTAAAGCATCATTTAACTAACTGCCTCTTTCAAAGAAAGAGGTATCTCGTAGCCCAACTGAGGGAACGTAATGGGTATGATGTGCTAAGACATCATTCCAAAGGCAAACGTGTAATATATCTTTAAAACAAAACAATAGAAATCCAATTGTAGCCATTCAAACAATTATAATCACAGACCAAATCTAAACTATCCTTCGCTTACCCAATAGCAAGAATCTCCAGTTGGCTAATATTTCCCAAAGAGAAATCAGGCTGATAGCCAGTGACGTGAATGCAATTTGTACTGATTCGAACCAGTTCTCGCTGAAACTTGCGCGATAGTTATTGCTGGTACGTGCTTCTGTCATAACTGAGAATCATTGCTCTGGAAGGGGCTGTAGTCGATTCTGTGAGTTCTAAAGACTTTACTCAATAACTTGATATGATTGGACTTGGAAATGCCTCTCAACGATAAGTAGATAATTTATTACGTAAAAGTTTATTTTATGATTAACAAACAATACCAGGATGTGTCGCGCAAAATGTACAGCTTATAATGTGATTGTATCTTGTCAAATGCAGGTACCGCCTAAAACAGGGAAGAGGTTCACAATATAACTACTAGGATTTCTAGGATAGATTAGGTAGACACATGATTACAACTGCAAGTGACTGTATCAGGCCACCAAATAATAGTTCAAGCACATAAAAGTGCCGTACGTATAACAGAAAAGCCTAAACATCCAGTGTACTATGTGAACTTATTACCATACTCACCAGAAGACCGTCCCTGATGCCACATAGTCCATCTAGAGCGCAGCGACAGTAATGGTCTATAAACCAAATTGTGAGTACTGTTCATCAGGCTGGAGCCTGGGACATAACAAATAGCACGTAAGGGGGCTGAAAGCCTACATGCCTTGTAGCGAGACTCGCAGTGGTATGGTAACAAATAAAATTTTATGGGCAAAATTTAGAGTTCTGCATTTGGATCCGCACACTCCCCAAATTTATTCAGTATTATGTATTATACACATATAGTAATGTTTGTGAATAACCTATAGTAATACTATAAGTTAGTGATGACGTCATTACACTCCGATAGGTTCGCTAAGGATATTTGTGGGATGGTAGGAAAGGAAGTTTTGACGATTATACGGTTTTTCTTTTGCGTTTCATAGTCTCATTAATCTCTTAAATGTTTTAATAGTAGTTTATGCAACTGTCATATAATAGAGGGTATTAAAACATGAGTGTAGTTTTTTAAAACGAACCGCAGCAGAGTTTCAAAATAAGATTACACGAGTGTTTTAATACCTAATTATATGCAGTTGCATACACTGCTTTATTTAATCTCATGACATTTTTGCTACTAAAGTTTTATCCAACAAAATATTACTCAAATTCGTATGTACGAAATAGCGCCAAAATGAAAAAAAAATCTTCTTCTTCTTCTAGTTTGTATGGCTTGTACCTCAATTTTGCCAATATCAGTGGAAAAAGTCTGTTATTGGCCTATTGGCCCTAAACCAGCGCGTTGCGCGCGCAGCGCGCTCACCACAGATAATGTGCACTTAAATTGAATTGAAACCTCCTTGGTCGGGACACATTGTACTTTAATAATAAAAACTTGTTTAAAGAAGTATGTAAATAAAATATGCCAATAAAAGTCTGTATTTCATTTCATAATTAGAATATTACCGAAAGAGATTATATAAAAGATATTTAAATAATTGTTTGTATATACGGTTTCTTATAAACCTACAACCATTTTGTATTTCAATACTAAGCAAATACTGTATTTATGACGAGTTTTGACATGAAAATAAGTTTATACAAGATAGCAATGAACCACTGGGACAAATAATACATTTCGTATATCATTTCCATCTATAATTGCATCAGTGTGGTTCATGGTGATAAATAAGAAGATATAGGCTTTTCTCTGCGTTTCTATTGAGTTGCATAGACCGTGATGTCTAGTAAGTTAGAAAGGAGACGGTATTTATCTTGAGGGGGAGGATATTTTTTTGAACTACCCACGTTTGAGGTTAGTTTTTAATATAACAGTCACTATTACAAGTCACAATTCAAACAATCTTCACACTCTCGCTTTGACGAATCTTGATCGGCTAGGCTATTATCTAAGTTACAATCAAATGATGATGGGAATCGAAAAAATGGTGGCTTTATGTCACTTGTGAGCTCCTGTAAACAACTTACTAATATGTAATTTTTGCTTACACGAGATTTCAAAAGTGACATTAAGCAGGCATTTTTAAAAGATCTCTGTACTTATAGAAGGGTGGTTTCCTTTATGGCTCTGCTGAACAGCCGTGCGATTCTCTAAGAGCAAACATCGTTGCACCTTTGACCACATCCGTGAAACGAGATGACAAGAAATGTTGGAAAAACAACCTTATGTACAAGGGCGATATCTCAAAGTATTTGACATCGGTGAGCTCTTCGACCAGCGCATCAACGAATTATTACAGAATCGCACGGCTGGATCGTATAGGTATATATATAGTTTACTCTATGATCCTCCCTATTGAAACTTGAATTTCTTGAATGTACCGATTCGTAGAGAGCGTTTGGTCCACGAGAGCCAAGCGATAAATATATTTTTAGGGAAAATTTAAAAGATTTCACCTTTATATTGTTCTTTAAATCATATCTACGTAATGTGGACTACGTTTAATCCTTCCTATACCGTGATAATTAAAAAAAAAATTATTATATTTTACAATTTTAGGAAAACTTACAGCTAGGTGTAACAAAACAAATAAATGAATAAAATACAGAAGGCCAATTAAAAGTTTTCACCAATAAGTTATAAATATCATGAATATAAAGAATAATTGGAGTAAATATAGTATAGTAGAAATTATATGAGTATGGTATAAATAATTATTTAAAAAAAATACATTATATAAAAGTAATAAAGGCACACGTAATAAAAGAAGATTATAATGTATAATACTACTTCATCTTCTTTAAGTGCCTCTCCATTACTGAAGGTGAACAATTGCTCCACGCTCTTAAAAATATTAATACTACTTATTTAAATTAAACTGACGTATATGTACGTCTTTGCGACGCAAAGGGTTCAGGTGATCTATAGACATCCTTAAACCGCATTCACACAGTAACTCCACTTGCTACATTGCAGAAATTAAAGCTATGATTTTTTTTTGTAAATGTTACCAACATGTACCAAACGTATTGTACATGCGTTGACTGAATGCAGTGGTATCCAACATTCTGTCTGGTATTTTTATAGGCTATTAACATTGAATTTATGGCATGAAAGGGAGAGCAAACTGCCAAAAACGAATGCTCCGTTTTAATTGAAATGGTCAGGTGGAAATTATGGATCTGTCCATTTTACGACCCATGATGTGTGTATTGAAGATTCATGCTAATTTTCGATCACACTCGTATTTTAGTTTTGACCCTGATTTAGTAGCAGTAGCACTCTTGCTGAAAGATTTCGTCCAGTGTTGCCACCATACCTATTCCTACCGCAAAGTTGTGATAGAAAATTACCGGATTGAAGCGTATATTGGGTTATTATATTAGGTGTCTGAAAAATTACAGGCAGAGACTTAAGAACTTAATGTCAAGGTGATGGGCCCAGTTAATTTTGGCACTTGTCACGGAATGCATCTGTTATAGGCATAGATTACTGCTAAACACCAAGTTGGCCTCGTGCTTGTACCGTAACCGAATGATATAAAAATATAATTTCGAGTTGCACATCTATTGTTTTTAACAATTTATTGAGAAGTACGTAATAAATGCAATTTCAAATTCGGATACAGACTAAATTAAAAAAAAACACTACTCATGCATGCTCACAAAAAACACTTTCTTAAATTGCAGTTTAATATTGCCTTTTCCCCTGCGAGGTCGTGATTATCTGAGCAATAAAAAAATTCTGAATTATACCTGTCAATTGTCAGCAAGGCTACATTTATTTATCAATAACATTTAATTCACATCGAAAAAAATTAAAAACAAGCAACACGCCGTTTATTGAGACAATGGAACGTATAATACGTAGTACCTACTATTATTTATACTGTGACAATAGTTTATTTCCTGGACAATACATCAACGTTCTTCTAAATAATCACAATCATTTGCCGTCAATGCACCTGTAGCCTTCTACCCAGATTCAATAATAGTTACTATAAATATAATACACCCTCCTACAAAATAATACGGTAGGCAGCGTTGTCAGATTGGGTGTTTTTTCCCCATTTTGGAGAAAAATATAGCATTTGGAGAAGTATTGGGGAAATTATATCATTGGGGAAATGTTTGGGGAAGAAATTCCGACATTGGGGAAATTTGGGGTTGACTATTTCTGAACAAAGTCTGCTTTATAGATCCGGGGTACGTTCAGTTTGATCGCCCGACGATCACCGACAGCAGGATAGATTATACAAATTCAACTAGTTTGCACTAGATATATTAACACGATCGCCGGATGAGTAAACTGAACGCACTCCGGTAAATTTTCCAGCGCAATAATAAATATCGGTCGACCATAGAGCATAAACCCAATATCACTAATTCGTTCGTTCGTCTGTGGTGGCTGTACGAACTGTGGTCGAAAACAAGCAGACCACGCCGAAAGGCTGACAGTGAATCCACCGATGAATTATGGGGTGAAGGTTTTACCTCATATAAAAATGCTGCTGGGGAAATAGCGTTTCCTCACATAGCAAAATAGACACGTCCATGCTGAGTTTCGCTGCAGCTCGCCAATGCGAGAGTAGAAAGAGCTTTCTCAGTAATTAATATTGTATAAAAAAACAGACCGCTAACCAAAAAGGCAGAAAACATAATGAGTTTTTTATCATAATGAGAATTTGAGTGTACTGCTAAAATGCTACAACTGTTTAATTCCGAAAATGTTTCCTCTGCTCGAGACGATGACAAATTTAGTCCCTTTGAAGAAATAAATAAGTGATACTTAAAATTTATGGTCTATTTCTTTGTAAATTACGTCAAATTAAGTTTGGGGATTTTTTCTAAAAATGGTATCATATTGGGGAAAATTTGTTTTGAATTAGGGGAAAAGAAATCCCATCTGGCAACCCTGACGGTAGGTATTCCTATGGCATGGTGCGAGAGTAGAAACAGTTGTATCAAAGAATGTATACAATTCCGATAATTTAATTTAAAATCATGTTTTAATTTGATATTATTTAAAACTGAACATCAATGAATTTCCGATGAATGCATGCCACAGCAGTGGGTACGTAATGGTCTGAAACTTTTTACAGTGGTACTCTACAATAACGTTCTACGCAACGTACATCGTGTAAAATTTGAAAGCGATACAAATCGGATTGGGCAGACTGCGTAGTGTCTAATAATAATACGAGTATAATCCTACTAATCCTACTAATATTATAAACGCGAAAGTTTGTGAGTATGGATGTATGGATGTGTGGATGATTGTTACTCTTTCACGCTCAAACGGCGGGGACAATTTTGATGAAATTTGGTATAGAGGTAGATGAGGCGCTGGATTAACACATATGAAACTTTTCATCATCATCATCATCATCCATCACCACGCGGGTGAAAAAGCGTAATATTCTTGGGCACAGCACAAAATAAAAAGTTCTCGGCCTACGTTAAGATCATAATGATGACAGTTCTTTCAAAGTTTGTGTCAGTTTCAGATAACTAAGTCTAAAGCACGCTATCATTTTGACAGCTTGATACACTAGACGTGCTCGGCTACTGTCAAGGGTGATGAAATGTAATGACAGTTTTTTCTATGGTGCATAATTTTATATTTGTATGTACGTAGGTAGGTACCTTCTGTATTTTATTTTTTGGTGAAGATAATAAGCTACTCGAAGTACTAATCCTGCGCAGACGACGTCGCGGGCACCAGCTACTAATCTAATAATGTCTTGGGTTTATCGTAACGTGTCAGGGTGACACAGATAACTCATAGTTTGTACGCCGAAGCGTGACGCGTTGACGTGCGATTCTCAGAAATTGCTTGTGCTACGGCCTTAATTTTAACTTTGTCGTTTGATAGCACCGCGTCGCTTTATTTAGCGTGGGTACCGAAACGCATCGCGCCGCAACGCTTAGCTTTCGTTGGTTCACATACGTAGGACATAGGGTTATTGTCTGTCTGCAGGGTATGGAACGTCCATTTCTCAAAGTGCAATCTGTCGTAAATCTTTGTTTGTTTCGTTCGATTGTTTTTTATTAGCTCCCGGCGTTGAGGGATGAATACCAATATTGTTTTTAGATGATTTCCATTAGTTTGCCTGCATAATTTATAATGTTTAAGTTAGTTTAGAAGTAAGTAATTACAATATAATATTACTCATGTGAGAAAGTAAACATTTCAATATTGTTTTAATAGTTACTTAAAAAAATATCAATAGATATATATAAGAATCTAGGCCCTGACTGACTGACTGAAAGACAGCGAACAGCCTAAACCGCAGGTCTTAGAGACTTGAAGTTTGAAGAGTGCTTTTGTCTTGGTGGATAGAGGTGTACTAAGAAACGGTTTTGGAAAATTCAACCCCCTAAGAGGGTAAAATGGATGAAACCTTAGTGTGAAAGTACTTTGCTTTTGAAATTACAGGTGTGAACATTTAGGTATATTTAAATTAAAATGTTAGTAAAATATATTTCATTTAATTGGTGGTGGTGTAAAAAATGGTGTACTTTAATATTTTATTAATAAATTTTATTAATACTTTAATATTTATAATCTAGGGATGACATATAGGGGTGAAATGAGGGATGAAACTTTGTATGGAAAACTGAGGAGAAACAGCCTTCGTGACACGTGTACAATTGATCCGAAATTACCTTCCGTTTGCATTAAAGATGGCCCAATTAAGGTTTGTTTCGCGATGACTAATAATAAGTCACATGGACAAACTCTGAAATTAGCTGGAGTTGATTTGAGCTTTTGTCAAATATTACATGTAGTAGCGGGCAACAGTCATGAATATACCTAAATATTGTTACGAGTACAATAATAATTAATATCTAGAAAAAATACCCTACGCGGATGAAGGCATGGGCAAAGCTAGTCAATAGTAATAGCTTCTGCCCGTGACTTCGTCCGTGTAGAATAACTTTATCGAGATCCCTCAGAAGGACACGTTATGTATCAAGCCCTAGCTATAACCTACCTCCATTCCAAATTTCTCACAATGCTACACAATAAATATTATTATTACGCGTACACTTACTCACTCACAATATACCCCCCAACTACGAGTAGCATTCGCTAAGTATCGGGAAGTGCGGCATGGTTGGTACATCCGTGGTGACATTCAATATCCGATTACACATATACACATATTTCTGCTCATCAAACAAATATACTAGCCCCGGCCAGAGATCGAAGCAGAGGCCGTAGCACAATTTGCGAAAAAGTATTCATATCGCGTATGTATGCGATAAAACGTTTTGAAGAGATGATAACTTATAGGAGGCTCGGCCGCCGATAAAGCAGTCGCTGGCCCAAATTCTAACCCAGGCACGAGTATTCAATATAAGCAACATCATAAGGATATCCACTGCAGGGTGGCATCCAGGGCTTTTTGATGAACCCCCTATGCCAGCCACCTCCAAAATTAAACACCTTTCACGAAGCATCTAACAGTGTGTTGTAGCAGCTATTAAGTCTATTAAGAGACTATTAAGTCACCAGTGTAGGTTGAACGTGATACTACCTACCATCATAATAAATAAAACACAGATGACGTATATAAATGGTGGCATTTGGGACTCGGTCAAAGAAGATTCCGTTGCACTGTGTGTTATTTATTTTTATGCTTTTACCTTCGACCGCATCATACTGACAAAGTGAGACAATGGGAAAAAGCTAACTTAACAAATAGCTTGCTTAACAACATTTTTAAATGTCGTCTACTCTAGCAGTGAAAAATTTAACAAGTATAATTTTTGAGGCATTACCAAATGTTATCATAAAAGTTAGCTACGACTGTTGGGTCAGAACTTAGATATTAGATGTTTTGGTCATATCCCGACATAGTATAGAAATATTTAAATAAATATCTGAATAAATTCGTAGCTACGTCTCTTGACTTACAGTTTACCCACTAAAAACCTCCCGGTGAGCAGTCATCCGCCAAGGTGGAGCGAGAAGGGGTCGCACAATCTCGCCCCAGCGGTAGGCCCGGATTGATGCCTCAACCTTAACCAACAAGGCCGCCCACTTCGAACCCACTTCGGTATATGACTAGAAGAAAAACATTACAGAATGAGAAGCTGTTTTATTATTATCCCGTTCTAATTGAAGAATTGAAGAATTTGCCGTGGCGGTGCCGGCTTAGAATAGCACCCCCCGAACTCTACCCGTGGGTGCCGTAGAAAGCGGCTAAGGGATAACAAATCAGAAGGTGGGCAGCAGCACCTTCACAGTCAAACACACACAAACTGCGCTCGCCAACCCGCCTGCCAAGCGTGGCGAGTATTGGCAAAAACCCCTTATGGATTGGACAAAAAGAACCAGGCCCCCAGTCCCCGGCAGCCCCGCTATTCCTGGCTACGGTAGCGGCCACGGTAACGGTGGGGCAGGGGGTGCTAAGAATCCCCGGCAGACGCCCGGCTACCACCCCCAACGACGACGACTGGCCCTGGTAACACACAACATACGCACGATGAGGACAGACGAGAAGATATATGAGCTGGAAGAAGAAATGAGTAAGTTACACTGGGACATTGTGGGGTTATCTGAAGTCCGTAGAGCGGGTGAGGACACGATAACCCTAAAATCAGGTAACCTACTCTATCACCGGGAGGGCGACCAACAGTCCCAATGTGGTGTCGGGTTTCTCATCCACAAGTCCCTTACTAACAACATAGTTAAGATCGATAGCGTTTCCAATAGGGTCGTATACCTAATACTCAGAGTATCCAAACGATATTCGCTGAAGGTCATTCAGGTATACGCACCGACGAAGTCGCACCCGGATGATGAGGTGGAGGATATGTATGAGGACATTAGTCGGGCCATACATACCTCTGAAACGCACTTTCTAGTTGTTATGGGGGACTTCAACGCGAAGTTGGGTAAGAGAAGCGAGGATGAGTCGAAAGTGGGGAAATTTGGCTATGGACAACGGAACCGTAGGGGACAGAGGTTGGCCGACTTCCTGGAGAAAGAGGGACTCTTTATGATGAACTCTTTCTTTCAGAAGCCACCTCACAGGAAATGGACCTGGCTGAGTCCCGATGGTTCCACGAGAAATGAGATTGACTTCATTATGACCACCAAAAGGCAAATATTCACTGATGTCTTCGTGATCAACAGGGTTAAAACCGGTAGTGATCACCGAATGGTAAGAGGCACGGTGAATATTAATGTCAAACTGGAGAGGTCTCGTCTGATGAAGTCTACGCTCCGACCTACTCGTGCCCGTATTCAAGACCCCGAGAGCTTTCAACTTGAGCTATCCAATCGCTTCGATTGCCTTGAGAACATCGCTTCAGTGGACGAGATCAATAACAGGTTAGTAGAAACTGCCCATACAGTGGGTTCCAAGTACTTTAAACCCCACCGTACAGATAGGCCACAGAAACTTTCCAACGATACCCTCAACCTCATGGCTGAACGACGCTCATTGAAATTGCAGTCTTCGAATGATGCTGAAGCATATAGGCTGCTCAATAGACGAATATGGAAGTCCTTGCGACACGACATCCGGATCTTTAATACAAACCGTATTAAAGAGACGATAGAGCGGAAAAAAGGCTCCTAAGTGTTTGCAAGACATGTCTATTGGGCAAAGCCAGTTGACGAAGCTGAAGAGAGGAGACGGCAGTGTAGCGTCGACCAAAGCGGAAGTGTTAGGAGAGGTCGAGAGTTTCTACGGACAGTTATACACCTCGGTCGCTAAACCTGTTAGCAGCTCGGTCAAAGACCCAAGAGCCAAGCTGACCCGACATTATACCGAAGATATCCCGGACATCAGCCTGTACGAGATTAGAATGGCCTTGAAACAGCTTAAGAACAACAAGGCGCCTGGTGACGACGGTATCACATCTGAGCTTCTGAAAGCGGGTGGAACACCGGTACTTAAAGTCCTTCAGAAGCTCTTTAATACCGTCTTAGTCGAAGGTTCAACGCCAGAAGCATGGAACAAAAGCGTGGTGGTGCTGTTCTTTAAGAAAGGTGACAACACTTTACTTAAAAATTACAGACCCATCTCGCTTTTGAGCCATGTTTATAAGCTGTTTTCGAAGGTCATAACGAACCGTCTCAGTCGCAGGTTTGATGAATTCCAGCCTCCGGAACAAGCCGGTTTCCGAAAAGGCTATAGTACCATAGACCACATCCACACGCTACGGCAAGTTATACAGAAGACCGAAGAGTATAACTTGCCTCTTTGTCTAGCGTTTGTGGACTATGAGAAAGCCTTTGATTCGATCGAGACGTGGGCAGTGCTTGAGTCTCTCCAGCGGAGCCGTATTGACTATCGGTATATTGAAGTGCTGAAGTGTTTGTACAAAAACGCCTACATGTCATTCCGAGTACAGGAGCAGAGTAAGAAGGCAATTCCATTGCAAAGAGGCGTGAGACAGGGAGACGTTATATCTCCGAAACTGTTCACCGCTATATTGGAAGACGCCTTCAGGCTTCTGGAATGACAAGGACTTGGCATCAATATTAACGGCGAATACATCACTACTCACCTTCGATTTGCTGACGATATTGTAGTCATGGCAGAATCCATGGAAGACCTCAGTACAATGCTCGAAGGCCTCCATCGAGTTTCCCAACGGGTAGGTCTTAAGATGAACATGGACAAGACGAAAATTATGTCTAATGCCCATGTTGTACCTACCCCAATATCAGTTGGGAACTCAGTTCTTGAAGTTGTTGACGAGTACATCTACCTGGGACAGACAGTCAAACTAGGCAGGTCCAACTTCGAGAAAGAGGTCAATCGTCGAATCCAACTCGGCTGGGCAGCGTTCCGGAAACTTCGCGAAGTCTTCTCGTCAAAAATACCTCAGTGCCTCAAGACAAGAGTCTTCGACCAATGTGTGTTACCAGTGATGACTTATGGCACTGAAACGTGGTCTCTTACTATGGGCCTCATAGAAAAGCTCAAAGTCGCACAACGAGCTATGGAGAGGGCTATGCTCGGGGTTTCTTTACGTGATCGAATCGGAAATCAGGAGATCCGTAGAAGAACGAAAGTCACCGACATAGCCCAGAAGATTAGCCAGTTGAAGTGGCAGTGGGCAGGGCACATAGCACGCAGAACAGATGGCCGATGGGGCCGAAAGGTTCTGGAGTGGAGACCACGGACCGGCAAGCGCAGCGTAGGTCGTCCGCCGACACGGTGGACAGACGACCTGAGGAAGGTCGCAGGACGACGTTGGATGCAGGCCGCTTCCAACCGGTCCTTTTGGAAAATCATGGAGGAGGCCTATGTTCAGCAGTGGACGTCCTACGGCTGAGATGATGATGATGATGAATTGAAGAATTCAAAAACTAAAACCTATAACACAACTCTTAGGCCATTATTCTAGAAAGACTAACAATGCTAATCCATGCGATTCTCAAAGAGCAAACATCGTTACATCTTTGACAACATCCGTGAAACAAATGACGAGATGACAAGAAACGTTGGAAAAACAACCTTGTGTACAAGAGCGATATCTGATAAAGTATTTGACATCGGTGAGCTCGTCGACAAGGGCATCGACGAATCATTAGAAAATCGCACGGGTTGTAAATCTTGACATGAGTGTAGATTTGACAGTAGATTCCACACAACATTAACAGTAGGTACCTAACTGCAAGAATTAATGCCCTTAAATTCTAATCATTCCCGATTTTTCACCACCAAATCTCATTAGTTAATTCTTCGGTAAGCGAGTGTACAATTACTCTTCGATCTAAGAGACCCTTGTCACAGGGCATTACCAAAAACAGCAGCACAACTTCCTAATCGCGACGAGAGGGGACAAATCACCGTTGCAACGTCCCTGGAGATTTGTCTAGTAATCTTATAGTACTAGAGGTTTCATCCACGTTGAAATCATATGGGTACTGGGTTTGTATTCATTATGGTTTTAATCACTTTTGAAGCCAATGATTTTATATGATTATTTATATCTTACATACAAAAACCACTCAGACAATTTCTGTTCTGCCGGTTGTGGAAAGAAACTCATACTTTGACTTAGGCTATTATTTATTCCACGACGTACTCATAATTTAAAAAAATCACTGGAAATATGTAAAACGATTTCGATTAAGCCTAAAATCACTAATTGTCTAAGAACTTAGCAGATACAAGGAGGAGTATATCCTCCAAGTATCCGCTTATAAGATAGTTCCAGTGAATTTATTTGAGTATGAGTAAGCCGTGGAATAAATACCCTAGGCCTGAGTGAGCTTCTGCCACATTATTTTTTATGCCAACCATTATAAACCTGTATTAATAAAACAAACGTGTGCTCTTTCAAATCAGAACAAGTCTTAATCTTAAAAGGTAAAGCACCGACTGTAATTTGTCTGAATAAAACAACAGCTTTTCAGTGGTCCTAAAATTTTTGAATGTCCAAACAAACAACCATAAACATGTATTTATTATCATTCCGCATTATATTACTACTATTATTATTCAAATTATGTAATACTTATAACACAAGATGCCGGGTAGTATTGCCGGGACAATTTCTTAATCGCCTGGCGGCGAGGTAGAGGGGAGACATATCACCGCGCGTTGCAAGCGCTGCGGTACAGACCGCAAGGGATCGTGTACCTAGTTGCAGTTATTGGTGCAAGGCATGAGAGATAAGCGAGTATATAGTAGCTCTTCTAAATAACTATGAAGGTAGACAAATTATCGAGGAGCGCTGCAGTACAAGCCAGGAGGACTGTGTGCCTTGCTACATTTTCGGTACTAGAAGGAGTTTGAGTTTAATTCATTTCGATAACCATATTTACTAGATGTGATGGTATTAGAAATACACAGCGCGTGGTAGCGCTGAGGTACAAATGGGACTTTGTTTTCGTGCCGTTTATGGTTATACAATCAATTTGAGATAGAAAGCTATCGCGAGTTATGTTCTTACGCTTTAAAACTGGCTAGGACTTGCGTAATATTTACCGGAAATATTTTCCGACCAGTTTCGCACTTATTTGAAGTTCTTCTTCTAGGAGTCACTCTTGTGCACAGAGGCGAGCGCGGGCCACAGCACGTAACTGAATATTTCCGGTAAATATTACGCGAGCCCTAGCCAGTTTTAAAGCGTAATTAATACAATCAATGATGACCAATTTCAATCTAACCACATTTTCTATACAATATTAACTTTTTCACTACACCACAAACATGCTCAGATTAACAAGAACCTCTCAGACCATCTGCCATACAAGGCGCACACCGCCAGTAAAAATCTCATGAATCTTTGTCGCACTTTTAATTACTGTTTTTAAAATTAGACTGAATGTACGACACAAATACAATACACGGCTAGACAAACAAAGAAAGCGTGAAATAGAGATGACTATCTCTAGTGGTGCACGTTTTGTTGTGTAGATAGATAGATAGATAACACTTTATTAAGACACCACATTTATGACTTAATATTACAAAATAAAAAAAATACTAAACATGGGTGGTCTTATCGCTCAGAGCGTACCCTTCCAGACAACCCATGTGTACGCATCTAAAACTGTTTTTTTTAACCTCAATAAAACATTCTCTAAAAATAAGTAGTAAATAGGTAGGCATTAATTATCATTATTCGTGAACGTGCTATTTAATTCGCTAACCAATCTGTAAGCGAAGTAGTACTTACCATTTTATCGTACGGGTTTGAATTATGATTCCATAACCTCGTAACGGTAACTACTTAAGCAAATTAATTAAACTACATAAGCAAATTAATTAGAATTCATGTCTTTTTTAATATGAAAAACGGGATTCACTCATGTAAATTCAGGTCTTTCCAACTATAGTTTCAACCACATCCGGTGGTATTTTTCAAGGAGAGTGCAGAACGCTCGCGGTTGCGTCTCGCCTCGCACTTTTTTTACGTGAGTGAAGCCTTTTCATATTAAAAAATGTGTACAAACCACGTTAGTTTTCATAGTAGAATTGATGTGCTGTTATGCATCTAATACATATGCCTAGAATGTCCACACACCACGTTGAATGGTTGTAGTATTCGCTATAGCTTCTGACTCGGACCTGAATCACCAGGGACTACTGCAAATTGTGGTAAAATGGGTTGTGACTCCCCTGGCCCCAGACTTTGACTGATGTACACTATAGACGATTGCACACCTAATAAAGTAATGCATTTGTCGTTTGCAGACGTTTTTAGTGTCCGTTTGGGAGGGTTAGTTGTATGGAGCAGGAAATATTTTAGTTTAGTGTATGTACATACTAAATATAGTTTCCCATGTTATTAGAGTAAGGTACTTTTTAGAACAGCGTCGTTACTATAATTTATCAAATTTAGTCATTAAATAAAATCTACTTAAAATAGGTTTGAACGTATATAGAAGCAGAAATTTGCACCTTATATTCCGTCTACTAATATCATATCACTACAAACTAGTGTAGTGAAGGCTGAAAATATGACTCCAGAAAAAGCGTAAACTATTTTAAAACAAATGCTTGGAAACCGCTAGTATTTTACACAGAGGCCCATAACAACAACATTCATCATACAAATACACCTACTTTTCTTCCATTTTCACCAACACCTGAGACAAACTTAATTTATAACAAACACTGACACAGTTAGGGGCGCGTATTACCAAAATATACCGCAACTGTTCTTTTATCAGTGTCAATAAATCCAAGTCAGGCGCAAATTGCATCAGCCATCAATCTAAACGGTGTTACGTAGTTACGCGCCCTACTACCGGGTCGCTGTCATTAGGGAGGGGTGCAAATGCTATAGATTAGCGTATAGCGTTTTCGATATCGATTGTTTTTTTTTATCGATAAGCTATGCAAGATGTCCTACGCACAAATATTTTAATTGTTTTTTACGTTCCCGTCACGAGATTTTCGAAATCGCATTTAAACCTGTGAGATGTAATTATTACAGATTAGCTGCGCCCCTATAAGTTATTCCAGTGCCTCGTCTATCTACCTACCATATTTCATTAAAATCAGTTCAGTAGTTTTTGCGTGAAATAATAACAAACATCCATACATATATACCTACAAACCTTCGCGTTTATAATATTAGTAGTATTAACATTTTATTACAGTGATCGACAATAGGATATCATGTGAGTATATGTATTTGTTTTTAAGATAGTACTACTACTAATAAATACTACACTGGTAACTTGAGCTGTCTGGCGTAATAATATGTTACATTGTACGTCAAATATTGTATTGTATATGCAAGCCAATGTTCAACGACGCCCTAAGAGGTTAGTATTTAGTAATATAATAATTAAAAGTAATTTTACACAACAGTTTACATTCAGTAAGTAAAATATTGTGTAAAGTTGTACGAAAACATTTTTTTTTTTTTAATCTAGTGACGTGTAAATCTGGATTGTAGTAATTATTTTCAATAACGAAGTACCTCTTGGACCGTACGAAAAGGGTACCCACCCTGTATGTTTATATGAGAAATGTGGAGTGAAAGAAAAGGTATGGTAGCGCTATATTTGAAAACCTAGAGATTAAAAACGACTAGGGTTAGTTATGTCACGTAAGTTAATATTTCTAAACATTATTTGATATGGAGAAATTAAATGGATCCCGTGTGTAAACGCATGTAAACGGTGTAAAATGGTAGCAGCAGGCGGGTCAGCTAGTCATAGATATACCCGCTACCCGCTACCACTATGGACACACGTCGTATCACCCCACGCTAAAGACACGCAGCGTTTACGCAGTTATTTCTCTTCGTTAAACAACGATTTGTCATGAATACTTTAGCGATATTGTTTTTAGATTGAGTGCAGTACGCTGCGGGGCGAGGGTGCAACCGCAAGTGATTAGGGGATATAGATGACTGACATTAATAATTTTGTGTAAATCTATGAAGTACGATAGGTAAAAATACTTGGTTCAGTATATATATGAGTACTTATCGTTTCAATTTGGAAAAGCTATGATTGGTGTGAATAGTTGGTCGTACATACAACTGTAGTGGTCAAAGACATTTAAAATTGATATGGTTGTAATAATTTGGTACCTATAAGTAGTTGATTTAAAGGAACTTACTTATATATAGGGTATACAGAATCTACAAAACAAGAAATCATTTTCTTAGTGTAAGTTCTGTGCGATAGCAGACTAAGTATATAAAAATAATACAAGGCATGTCATTTTTAGTAATTAATTGTTGCTGTATTTTAGTTTGTAAACAAATTGTATATTATTATTATCACTGAAATAAACTATTATTATTATTAGTTAAAAACGTACTCCGTAGGTTAGCCTTAACCCGTCCGCATCAGCGCAAAAAATAACAATAGATTTATGAATGAAACTTGCCTCGAATGAGGGTTGCTGATCCCAACAGATTAACCTAGTACGCTATTAAATTTATTGTAATTAGACCAAAACTTTATAATTATGTAATTATATAACTGTTACCGTTTTAGTAATTGTTTTATAAATTATACATATGTAAATTACTAGTTTTAGTAATTGTTTTATTAAAAAGGGACAGAATTCATGTATGTATGGTATGCTCAGTATATTCTGTGAAAACAAATAAAATACTGTAGAACATATTTGGTTGGTAAAGATAAAATGTATGGTGGTAGGGCAAAAACATGAAACTTTTTTTATGTTTGCCTCGACAATCACCTTAGTAAGCTTTAGTCATGATATCCACCGCTTTACTAGCACGTGACTTGGACAGAACCGACTTACGTGATTTTGAATTGACTGTGACTACATAAGTAAAAAACTGACTAAAACTATAAATATTTATCTGAATAACTTCAGGAATGTCAAAAATACATATGTACGAAAATTGTAAAGAAACAAGTACAATTTGAAAAATGTTAACTGATTCCATTCTATTCAATTATTGGAGTGTATCTCAAACACTACTGGTCCGAGTTTGATCAAATTTAAATGGAACCACACGAGAAGTATCAGCTTTCAAACAAAAAAATTATGTTTAATATCGGTTCACCCAGTCGAACGTTATGAGGTAACAAACATTAAAAAAACACAGTAAAATTGAGTACCTCCTCCTTTTTTTGGAAGCCGGTAGAAAATATGTTTCTTTGATTATTTATGGCGTATGTTGTCCTAAGACAACACAAGTGAGGCTTAATATGCCCTCCGAAGTAATGAAGCGCTCAGGCAAAAACCCCACTAGCAATGCCTAATCTAAGTCCAAATGGTTACGTAATAGGAGTGAAGCAGTAGTGTGCAAAGATTACTGTGTTTCAGTTTGAAGAGCAATAATTCCAGCAAAATAACAGAGCAAGAGACTTAACATATATCAGTGTGACGCATGCAGCTCAATGCATCAGTCATTCCCTGCTGCACTACCAAACTGCACTACTTGTAGTGCAGAAGGGCATTTTTATACCCCGCTGCACTACCGATGCGCTGGTAGTGTCGGGAGGAATTTAGAATCAGCATACATTACCGTTGCCGCACTACGAAATATTATTTCATACACATTCAACTCGTTTTTAAGGTCCTTGTTGATTTTTGTTGTAAACGCTATGGTTTTTGTTACTTAGTTTAGCAGTGCCATGCAAAGTTTTGAACTGTATAGTTTAAAATTCAAAATGGCACTAAACTGATATGGGCAGATGTGACGCTTAACATCAGGCGTTGCTCGTCTTGTACCAGTTATATACACTACAATATAAACACAAAAATTATTTATTGAGCACCAATCTTATAGAAAACAAAACATAATACACTAAAAAATCACTACAGTAGATTGGACAATTGGCGGCCTTATCACTATAGCAATCTCTTACAGGCAACCATGCATGGAGATCATTATTAATATTAATGCGGTAGTTAGTAGATGGTACACAAAAACAAACATTTTTTATTTAGGAAATAAGTGCTATTAGATAATTAAAAATAAATATTATATTAAATAGCCAATAATGATAAACTAATACATAATATTAAAATATAAACATAAATACAATATTTTAATACATCATAATAAATTATAGTAAAATATAACATTCAGTAGGTGCTTGTTAAATATTCCTTCTTCACCATATCTTTGAACGAAATGGACTTTGCTTGCCTGATCAAAGAAACCTATATAGGTACATAGAAACTAAACCAAGTAGGGACCAATCAGAGTTTGATTAACCTAGCAAACAGTTTAGAAGACTAAAGTATTACTACTACTACTACTATTGATTGTTGTTGGGGTACAAATCCAAACAGTATCGCTCTCTAATAGTCATATAAGTTCCTATACCTCAGGGGCCTGGTGGAGGTCGTAAAATCCAAGGCCACTTCAACAACCTTCCTGTTAAGTTCCCCATTTGATCACCCGTTCCCATAAACAGTAAACACACGAGGTGGCAAGGTGGTAACCAGCAACCACTCGGCGGGCGTGCAGCGATTCTAATGCACTCAACTTTTATCGGCTATTCATTTCCTAGGTTCCCGACACTTCGCGATACGGCCCGAGTAATAGGGAATAAAGATGATTTAGTTAATGCTTTCGCTGTTTATTTATGTGGTTGGTAAGTGCGAACGTTTCGGAGGCGCTCGTACGGACGTTGTTATTTCACGGACTGATGAAGTAGTGTTAAATTCTTCTTCTTGGTTTAATACCTACTCAGTTCCCAGGTTAACCCGTTGACTTGCGATACTAAATTATCGTCTGTAAATCCCGCTAACAAGTGAAACCTATGTCCTGGTTTAAATTTGTATATAAATGATGTATATTTATTCATATAAATCACAAAATATCACCGCGTATGTAAATGCAATCAATTTGTACAAATGGTGGTATTTAATAATGGTTCATAGTAGATTGTTAACCGAGGGTCGAAAGAATCAATTCCCGAGGTATTTAGACTGACTTAATATCAACACTGAGTTTATGTGGGGTTTTAGAAGCTGCCTATAAGGCGCGGGCGCCGAAATGGCACGTCCGAACAACGACATATCGTATGTTCTAAATTGCGCTTTATTCCCATGCATTTTGTATGAAATTTGAATGGAATAGGAAGCCGCCCGTGCCATGTCCGACGCCCTCCTTAAATCTGAGTAGCCGTCATGGAATGATCGTCAAAGCAGACTAGAGGAACAACGCACAGAATAAGAAGCATAAGAAGCATTTCACTCACTACTCACGTCGATGGGCAGTAGGGTAGTGCTGCATTTGAATTAGAACGATCTTAACGCTCTTATGACCCTAAAGATAGCGGGTGACCAAAGAGTATTCCCAACGAGCTTTGGCACTAAGCAAACCAGCCATATAACAGAAGCCAAACCTTTGTGCATGTAGGGTTAGCGAAAAACATTATCAGATCGACCCCCCATCAAAGGCACTATGGGTAGAAAGATCATGTTTAACTGATCGCTTAAATATTCTTCTTCTTCTTTCTCCCGGCGACAATCAATGAAGGTTGGCAATCAGCTTTCCGTACTCATCTCTATCCTTGGCGAGGTGAAAAAGTTCAGCGGCACTCGCAACCCCTGTCCACTCCCTGATGTTTCGTAGCCGTGATTTCTTCCTGCGACCAGCTCGTCTCTTTCCCGCAACTTTTCCCATCATTATTAATTGAACAAGGCAATATCTGTCATGTCTAAGTACAAGGCCCAAATATACTACTTTTCTTTCTTTGACGGTTTTCAAAAGCTTGCGTTTTTATCTTACTCGCCGCTTAAATATATGTACCTATAACATATTTATAAATCTCGCTTACTATTCAAACATCACAACAAACAGAGAAACAAGAAACCCTCGTAAATCCTCGCAATCAAAGAAGTCTTGTCTATCTTTCGTAACTTTGATTCTCGCCCCACTCGATATCGACTGCACTTAGCTGCATCTTTATCTATAAATAATTCAGGGCCGAAGATGGATTGCGTTAATAGGCACCATCAGTTACCGGGTGGTACGTAAATCGTCAGGGACTTTCGGTTCAGAATACGTATGCATGGGTTGTGAGGCATACTTTTGTAGATTTTTATTCGAGTTTTTTGCATAGACTTTGAGTTTGTAAGTTTTAGAATATACATACAAGTGTATACAAAAATAGATTGGATTAGATTCTTTGTTATTGGCCTCTACGAGTTAAGTGTTGCAACTTTGCCAGTAGGTGTATTTTACGTGATAGTTTCATAAACTGCATGAAGATATTAAAATATACTTTTTTATACAAAGATATCTAAAAAAAAATATAGTTATATAGGGTGTTTGGTAGAGGGTCCGACAAACCAAATGAGCGTGTTCGGGGGCTCACTTGGAGAATACAAGGTGGCCAAAAAAAATTCCCAACCCCCTAATTTTTTTTTTACTTTTTTTTTGTGAATCCGGACCCTCCACCAAACACCCTGTATAGGTATAAAAGTCTACAATCACATCGTAAAAAAAAATTACGATGAGTGTAGATTCATATATCGAACATTTGAATGAAAATCTATCTTTGTTCTCTTCAATTCAATCTCTTCGTCTCCTTCAACAGTTATCTAAAATATTTTTTTTCAAAACGAGTTTATAATGAAATACGTTAAAAGCACAACATTTTAAAATATAATCAATAATCAACTTATCTGTAACAAAATAATGTTATAATATTTTTGTAACTAATGATAGGTACAAGACAAATCCTAGAAGTTAATATAGTATAGTTGCTGTTCTAACTAATGGAACGCATATATGTGGAGCGTGCTATTTTATAGCATAACATGCACCTAGGACACTCGCGCCATCGGTGACCTTAGCACGAACAACTGCGTAAGTGTAACGTAACGTATCGTTCACGTTAAACAGTACAAACTGTAATGTATCTAGGGCAACTGTCTGTCACACAGATAACCCAAACTTTGTACGCAGAAATGCTTCGCGTTGACGTTTACGATACGAGTTATGTTTCGCAACTTGTTTGCGCTACAGCCTCATGACGAATCTAATGACGTATATTTATCAAAATCTGTCGTTGGGTAATTACGAGCAGACATAGGAATGGACATATACAGGTCAAACACATACCCCTCCGTTTGGGCTTTACACAGTCGGGTAAAAAGGTATTCTTAGAAATAGTGTGGACGGCATTAACATACTCGTATATTGCGGTATTATTTTAATTGTTGCTATGATATTACTGTCTAGCGTATTAAAAAATGTTGTATGTTATAACTTTATAAAAACATGCGCTCCGCGGATTCAGTCGCGGAGTGATGGATGATGATGTTAAACCAAAACACATGCAAGTCACTAATTTAGTAAATAATTATTTTATGTTAAATTATATTTATAGACTTACTTAGTTAAGAAACATAATTTACTAAATTGTATTTTGTCAGTGTTTGAGAAATAAACAATTAAACAAGTATTACAAAAAAAAAACAATTATTATATATGTTACTCTGGGATATTTTATCATTCTTATGGTGAAAGAATTTTTGAAATCGGTCGAGTAGTTTGTGAGTTTGTTCGTTACAAACATACATATAAATAGATTCGCCACTTATATGTCAGATCCTAGAACAGGTAAAGCAGTTTACCAACGTCAAAAAGACAAATAAGAAGAAGAATATGTGTATTGAAATCATATTCAATACCCGTTGTAAATTCAACCGTTTCTCATGCGGTAATTCTTGCCTTATTGAATACCACGTGTCTGGACCAGCGGTTCGCGATGCACATTTTTGTATTTCCCACCTACCCCCACATCCATTAGTAGGGGGTTGAATAGGGTAGCTGTGTGCGTTTATGCATACCGGAGACGTTTGTTATGGGAGATTAAAATATAGTGGAAATATCCGTAAGCTTTATGAGAATACTGAAGCATTTTTACACTGAAAAGAGTTTACTTACACTGTTTTATTCAAGTTAGCTGATAGGGAAATTTATTTTATTTTTAAAACTAACGTGGTTTATACATGTTTTAATATGAGAAACGGAAATTACTGCAGTAAATAAATCCGATCTTTCCAACTATAAATTCAACCACATCCGGTGGCTCGCGGTTGCGTCTCGCCTCGCACTGACGATTTATAACAATCTTCCAAAAAGAATGAGTGTCTATAGTAGTAGTCAAAATCAAAATGAAACATTTATCAATACTAATATTATAAAGAGGAAAGATTTGTATGTTTGTAACGAATTGGCTCAAAAAGTACTGGACCGATTTCAAAAATTCTTTCACCATTGGAAAGCTACATTCACCCTGAGTAACATAGGCTATAAGATTCATCATCATCATCATCCATCACCGCGTGGGTGAAATCGCGTAGAGCAGCTAGTTCTGTATAGACCGACGGGGGCACTTACAAATATAGTAACTAGTATATTTTTTGCTTGCTTACACATGACTTTTGGGTGGTTCTATTTTCATTGGATAGGTTATGTATAGCAAAAAAGTAAAAGTAACTTTAAATCGCCTCATGAATGAACTCATCGGTTAAAAGTTTTAAGTGGAGGTAAGAGCGGCCCCTTATTTAGATTCTAAGGCCGTAGCGTAGCACAAACAATTTGCGAAAAAGTAATCGTATCGTAAGCGTCAACTGTCACTTAAGCTAGTGAGTTACCTGTGTTACAGTTACCCTAGATAAACGACAGTTTATACAGTTTCACGTGAACGACACGTTACGTTACACTTACGCAGTTATTAGTTCTAGGCCCACACTAGTGTAAGTGGGTATTGTATTTTTGGAACAATTACTTACGTCATCACACATTGTAACTCTCCCATTGACACGTGCATCCTTACACACCCACACACAGCTAGTAACTCTCTCATAGATACACACTTTTCAGCACACTCACACTCCCTCATACAGACACTCTTTTGGTACAAACGCTCTAACTGCTCTCTTTTAAAATAACTATATGCACCTAAGTTTTCTTTGAAATATAATTGTATTAAAGTAATTTAGAAAACCTACCGTACCGTATAACCTACACTCAGCAAACGTGACTTAAGAGGTCCTTGCGAAACAGGATTCTCCAAGTGCAAGGCCACCAGTCACAGATCAATATATATTGGTCTGTGCCACCAGTAGTAAACTGATAACCTCTTGAGTTTTACCTAGTTAGCATTAGAAGCTATTCAGATGTTAATTTATTGTAAGGTACTCATGTAATTTTTTTGGAAATAAAGTTATTATTATTCCTTTTATTCAAAAAGTTTCACGGATTTCATCCGGTCCTTTACAAAGGCATAAGTGGGGCTGTAGCCAACACTTAGAGGCCTGTTTGGTATAAAAATGCAGAATATCAAAAACAGAAAGAATGTTGGATGAAGGGTAACATGGTACTTATAACTATTACAAAAATGGGTAAAATGGCCAGGCTATTGATATGAACTTATTAGTGACAGATAGTACGATATGGAAGAGACTACGGCACCTGCCAATTTCAGTCTCATTTAAAATATTTAGGCAGTGGTGACTTGCCACCCATTAAACGGCGTAAGAGCCACCACCAATGGTGACATAAGGGGCAACGTTTTTTTTTTTTTTTTTATTATTTATAATACCTACCCCTATTTATTATGGGGTATCATTGAATGCAGTTATTTTTATTTACAACATTACAATCACCTTGATCCTAACTTATTTCTACTTACTAGCTAGGCATGCCTATGCGTCATCCTTGGCATTGACTGATGGTATCAGTCAACGCAAGGCTTTTGCAAATAAATAAAGCATGCATGGGAAATACCACCATGCACAAAATACAAAGTGTGTTCCCATTCCTTAATATCTAAGTTGACAGCTACACTTGACATGCGAACTTATGTATACGTGAAAGCTTGGACACTAGATCCAGGAGAACTACCTAACTATTAACATTGCTCGGTCTTGCTACACATAAATTGTAGTCACCTGCTTATATAAATTTGCCTATTAACTCGAACTGAAACTGAATATGCCTTCAGCGGAGCCGAATAATAAGACACATAAATTGATCACTTAACTAGAATAATCAATCCAGGATTATCTTTGGTTCAACTAGCGGATTGTTAGTAATTTCATATATAAAACTTTTTTTTTTTTCCTTTTTTTTTTTTTTTTACTGAAACCTACAGATAACAGTTGTTGTAATAAAATTAGATCAAAATAATAAATCAAGTAATCTACCAGATACAACAATAATAAGTTAAATTAATTGAACAAGATCTATTATTCAATTAATTCCAATACATTGGTTAATTCGATAATATAACTTTATATCAATACTACCAGGTAAAACAATAATAAGTTCAATTAATTGAGCTAGATCCATTATTCAATTAATTCCAATACATTGGTTAATTCCGCAATATAACTATTTCAATTAGTTAATTCTAAAATGTATGTATAACATTATTTATAATAAATTAAATCAAAATAATAAATCACGTAAAACAATAATAAGTTATTAAAATTAATTATTTTTATTATTATTTTGATTCCAATACATTAGTTAATTCGATAATATAACTCTATATCAATTAGTTATGTAATTATAAGTAAATATATTTTATGTAATATATTTACTTTCCTCATCAATTTGTTAATAAATAGTAATAAAAGTAGTTGAATCAACATTAAAAATAATCCCTCCAACCAGTTCAACCGTTTTGTTGTCTTATTTAAATTAGCCATATTAATCAGTCAAATCAGATTAATTTAATAAAATCAGATCAAATCAAGCCAAATTGATTGTTAATCAAATAAAAGGTAAAGTTGATCCAATGGTCTCTAGTGGGCCAAATTAGTGATCAATCTAATCAATTAGTGCCAATTTTAGGTCTTTATCTTTATTTGACAGTCGATCCGTTGGCCTGAGCTACTTTACGAACGACCGTTTCCGAAAATTCAAGGAATTTGGTCCGGTAATTGTCATCATCGAGTGCAATGGATACATTTTCTTTACTTAAGGCGAATCCTAGGTGGTTCTCGCAGTCGAACCTGAGGGCCGCAAACCTGGGGCATTCGAGAAGAACGTGAGTCACCGACTCTTCGGTCGAGTCGTCGCATACACACGCCGGCGATGGTGCCAGTTTGAAGCGGTGTAAATAGGATTTAAAACCTCCATGCCCGGTTAGAAGTTGGGCTCTCAGGTTTGTGTTCCTCAGGCTCGAAAGGGTCTTGTAGGCGCGTTTAGTGTCTGGCAGGAACATTTTCGTGACTTGCCTGGTAGTTGCTTCTTGGTAGCGTTGCTGCCACAATGCAAGAGTTGAGCCCCTGATGAGGTGCCTGGCATATGACAAGGGAAAGGCATCGTATATCACCGCCTGATGGTGGCTGTTGATTGCTGCGTGCTTCGCGAGTTCGTCCGCTCTTTCGTTGCCCGCTATTCCAACATGAGCTCGAACCCAGAAGAAATGAATTCGGCCTCCTGTCTCTTCTATGTCAGCCATGAGTAGGCGCGCTTTTGCAGCCAGTGGGTGAAGGGCGCTGGGGTTGGCTATACTATCCAGGGACGATTAGCTATCGCTCAAGATGTTAGCTCCATTGTGCCTGCTCGATCCATGCACTACCTCAAGGGCCTTGACGATTGCGCATAACTCCGCCTGGTGGATACTGCAGTAATCTTCCAGCCCGAACTGAGCTCTTTCAGTTTCTACTCCTCCTTGCCATAAGGTGATGGCTCCTCCGACCTTCCCTTCTAGCTTACTCCCGTTAGTAAATATTAATGGATGGGGGCCCTCGATAGCTTGCACTTCTGCCTCTTGTTCGATGGTTTTGTACGACATTCTCTTCCTTCGTGCCGGGTGAGGCAGACTGAACGGGCTCACTCTCCTCTGTAGTGGTCTGTTGGGGATTTGTGGTAGCTCTCCTGTCTTTTTAACCATATATAATTCCAGCTGTTCCCTGACTCTTAAGTCCAGCGGTATAATTCTGGCAAGCACTACGCTGGACGTCAGAGAGGTTGTTCTGTGAGCCTTTGAAATTTGTATGGCAAACCTCCGCGTTATGCGTTCTAATTTCTTGCGCGCGTACACCTTATCCGCTACCAATCCCCAGGCTCCTGCTGCGTAGAGCACCGTGGGCTCGACCACCGCCAGGTAGATGATCCGAACAATTTCTGCGTTGATACCCCACTGTGCGCTCGCCGCCCTCGAGACCATCTTGTATAGATTGCATGCCTTAAGGTGTACCGCGTCCAAGTGCTTTGCAAAGTTCAGGTGATTGTCGATGGTAAGGCCCAAGACTGTTAGATGTTCAGCGTATTCAATTTCTATCTGTCCCATTTTTATCTTTGGCTTAACGTACTTCCGCTTTTTAGTAAGTAAAATAGCCTGTGTTTTTTGAGCGGAGAAGCTCATTTTGTACTGCTTCCCCCATATTAGGGCCTTCTCCAACGCTCCATTAACACTTTCCTCTAGTTGACCAGAATCATGTCCCGTTGCCACTAAAAGCAAGTCATCTGCAAATGCCTGCAAGTATACTCCAACACCGGCGGCCATCTGGAGTAAGGTGTCCAGTTGGACGTTCCAAAATATCGGCCCGCACGTCGACCCCTGGATGCAGTCTCTTTCAGTCTTTCTCGTTAGCTCAGAGCCAGCGTAACGTATAATCACTTCTCTGTCTTCCAGGTAGCTGTGGATCAGCCGCATGATTGAGGTCTCAACGTGTTTTTCTTTCAACTGCCACAATATTGCTGGCCACCAAGTGTTGTCAAATGCACCCTGTATGTCTAATGATAGCATGATGACCATCTTCTTCTCCTTTAGGCCTTGTCTGACATGGGTGAGTGCATCGTGCAGCGCATCCTCGGAACTTTTTTGCGGTGTAAACCCATATTGTCTCGTGCTAAGGCTGTTTTCATTACCAAGTTGCCATTGTAGCCTGTTGGTAAAAAGTTTTTCGAGAATCTTGGCTAAGACTGAGAGCAGGCCGATGGGGCGGTGCGACCTGGGTAGAGTTGGGTCCTTTCCAGGCTTAGTTATTGTCCTGATCACCGCCACTTTCCATGCTTTTGGAAAGTATCCTGCATGCAAGCATCTATTGAACAGTCCGAGCATCTTGTCAGGGTCCACTCTATAGGCTGCGCCGCAAATATCCGTTGTAAGGCCATCATTTCCGGGCGCCTTATTGGGGTCCATGTCGTTTAAAATTTCCAAAACTTCCTCATGTGTGAATTCTGTTATCGGTGCGGCGCTATTTCTTAAAGCTATTTTGTCCGCCTCCATTGTAGCTCTTATCCTATGTTGGTCTTAGGAATCAGTCGAAAGGTCATCTGCGGGAAAAAAGGTATCGGCCAGCAGTTGTGCCGATTCGTTTGGAAGTATGATTGTTCCATCCAGCGGTGATGTGAGGAGGTGATCGATGTCTGTTCTTGCGCATCTCTTTAGGATCTTATAGGATTTCCGCCAGATGTCCCCAGTCTTTTGTCCTTCACACAGCTCCTTCCAGCTAGTTGTTGGGGCAGCTTCCAAGTTCTCTTTATACTCTGCTTTGGCTTTGAGGTATTCACCTATGACAAATTCCCTTCTGTCAGCTCTGGCGTTCCGTATTCTGCTTCGAAGTGTTTTGACTTGCTCTTTCTGTCTTTGCAGGTCGTTATTCCACCAGGGTTTTCCGTTTTGTCTCCTGGGCTTTGCCAAAGGTAGTGTTCTTTTGCAGGTTTCGTGTATGGTTTCAACATACTTCCCCACAGCTATGTCTATTTGGTTTCTTGCTTCAGGGCCGTCTTTCGTGGTCCATTTGTCGTCCTCGGGTCTTTCTGCGATTATAGTTCTCATGGTTTCCCTAAATTGGCTCCATCGGGCGTTGCGGGTGTTGTAAATGCGAGTGCTGGACCTGAGGGCCTGTTCTCCTGTTCCGCCCAGTATTAGATCGAATCTAATCGCCCTGTGGTCCGAGTGGCTCACCAAAGCAGTGTCCACCCTCCAATTCTTCAGTTTTGACAGCATACTCGTCGAGCAGGCCGTAACGTCTACAATGCTAGAGTTCAGCTGTGTGCCGTGGTATATGTGGAATGTAGCTTCGCTGCCCTGATTAAGTATGTGGCCACCCATTTGGCACAGTATGTCTACGAATGCCCTTCCCCTTGTATCTTCCACCCGGCATCCCCACCAGGGGCTGAATGCATTGATGTCGCCACCGATGATAAAGTGCGTGGCTCGCGATCCCTGGACGGCTTCCTCCATTCTTGCTAGGTAAGGCTCCATGTCTGTACTTCCTTGCATGTATATGCTAACGATGCATATCTTAACTGAACCTATCCCTATCGTTAAACCCACCACATTTTGTGAAACGTAGGAGGGATTCACAATCACATCTATTTTTGGATCGATGATGACAATTGCCGCCTTGACCGGGTTCTCTTTGACACCATTAAATTGGACGACTCGGTGGTTTGTGGAGATGAAACCCTTGGAGCCTACGTATGGCTCTTGTAACAGGAGAACTGATGCTCCGACTTTTTCAGCCTCGTGCAGACACTCTTCAGTGGCTGCGAACCCTCGACCAAGGTTTACCTGCACAAAGCTGATGCACCTGGGTTGTTCCATCTGGGTGCCCTCAGCAGTAGCTGACACTGGCTCTCGCCAACCTGTCCCACCTGCTCCACTCCGGGCAGATTGCACTATATGCAGGATGGCGGTTGCCGGCATCAGCCACTCCCTTGGCACTGCAATTCACGCAGCTCGGGGATGCGTCTTTGTTCGGGCATTCCCTTGTATCGTGCGCAGCAGCACAGTAGCCACAGCGAGCCTACGGTGCCTTGCATTCTCGTGCACGGTGCGAGAATCCGAGGCACCGGTAACATTGCAGCAGTGGCGACTGGTCAACCGCAGGCACAATCTGGTACCCTACTCTAACTCGCCTGTTCCTGAGGGAGCTCCATATCTGGGGGCTTACCTCCAATATGACGTTTTGGGTCGAGGAGTGGCGGCCTTTTGTGCGCCTAACTACCGTGAGCTGTCTATTGTCAGGGGTGACATCCTTTATTAAATCATTTAAGGGGCAACGTTGGTGTGGATGGCTAAAGGGTGTCGAGAGGTGTGCTGCGTTTTCACTAGAGCGCAACTATCGGCGTTATGCCCTTTAACACTATCTTATTATCTACGTCTCCACCCCCAGACGGCCAATCAAGGCAACCCGGGGGTCAGGGGTCTCATTTAGCACCAGGGAGAATCAGGGTCCGCGGTGTCGCCACTCACCGACGGCTCGCCACAAAGCCGCCCCTGCGGTATTATTATTATTATTATATACTTATATATTAACAGGGCTTAATCGCGTTAGTAATAGTATTTATTTACCTCGACGTTTCGATCAAGTTGCATTGATCGTGGTCACGAGCGGACTGAAGAGGCGGGTGTCATTGTCTTGCAGTATGGAGATACTTTTTAATATACCCCCAACAGTTTTTATAAAAAGTCGTTGTCCCGACACACAACACTAACGATATCGACAGATTTTTCTGAGGATAAATCGCGACGGGAACACTTTTCAATCACTGGATTCCATGAAACGTCGAGGTAAATAAATACTATTACTAACACGATTAAGCCCCGTTCATATAATATAAATATGTATTAAAATCGTGAAAGTTTATAAATTACTATTATTATATACGTTGGAGATCTTTAAAGACTCTGTGGACTCACCCTTTAAAAAGCGAATAATATAGAGATAAACGATATTAATTGGAAACAGTCGCATTAAAATGAAGCAAGACTACACTAAACACAATAACGGGCAACAGTCGATCAAGTGATATTTTACATCAGTTGTCAGTTCGAATCCTGTCCGAGTATGTATTTTTTTGAAATTGCATATTTATGATATATACTGTCTAAAAACATAAACATAGTGGTTATTATGGTCGCTAACACAGATATATATGTACAATAGATAACGCAAATGCGTGTACTTCTCTTGTTCGAACCCTGACCAAGCGTCAAGGTTGGCCGCCGCTACTTACAGTCCGCGCGCGTCAGTTGTTGCAGCAGGATCCAGGTGAATTCCAGTTGAATTGTTTAAATCGTTGCAGGGCGGAGGGTCATCGGCGGCTTCGGTATCTTTGAATCGGTTTGGATTTCCCGACACTAAATTTAAAAAGTTTGTAATAAACGTAACGTAAAAGTCGGCACGCTTGGTTTCAATACAAATCGTGATATTTGTGTTACCTATCGTACATGCATATCATATATATTATATTACAATACAATACAAAAATTCTTTATTGAGGACCAATCTTATAGAAAACAAAACATAATACAGTAAAAAAACACTACAGTAGATTGGACAATTGGCGGCCTTATCGCTATAGCAATCTCTTACAGGCAACCATGCATGGAGATAATTCTTAATATTAATGCGATAGTTAGTAGATAGTACATAAAAACAAACATTTTTATCTGGGAAATAAGTGCTAATAGATAATTAATAATAAATATAATATTAAATAACAAATAATGATAAAGTAATACATAATATTAAAATATATTATTTATAATTCAATATAATACATACTATTAAATATTAATATATTAAATATGTGTACATCTGTGGTAAATATTATGACCAGGCAAATCTCACCAGAATAACAGAGAGGGTCACATATCTCCCACCTACAGTATGCTCAGTTTTTTATTTGTTACCCATTCATTAATAACTCAGAACTCAAACAATATCCTACATTCATGTGCAATCCAAGGATATGGTTATAGAAACAGTAAAAAGGATATGGTTATAGTATAGAAATAGTAAAATAAATAGGAGTGTCTGTTTGTGTCATGTCAAAATAACAGATTTTTAAGCTATTGCATAGCTTCTATCGCGGGCCTTGAGCGTGGAGACCGAATCCAGAAATTCCGTAACGAAAATAACCTAACACCCCCACTCCGACCGGCACAGCGGTGATAATTTTTAATTTTGGCATCTATCGATGAATAGCAGAACGTTTAATGACTTTTTGAAATATCACGCTTGTCTCTTTAGTTCAGCAACTCGCCTCTAGATGGCATTGGTTAAATAATTATAATTGCATAAGTTGATTTGGCATCTATCGATGAATAGCAGAACTTTTAATGACTTTTTGAAATATCACGCTTGTCTCTTTAGTTCAGCAACTCGCCTCTAGATGGTATTGGTTAAATAATTATAATTGCATAAGTTGATAAAAACAGCTATGTAATAGCTTTACCATAGCAGTCTCCGAGTGCCACACGTCTTTTTTAAATGCGTATGTATTAACTAAAAGGAAATACTTTTTGTCTGTCTGTTTGGTTGTTCCGGCTAAACTCCAAAACAACTTGACTAATTTTGACAGGACTTTCACCGGTACAGTATATAATATTATTTGCAGAATTTAACTAAATACGGTTCTAACAATTTAACAAGTACAATTTGAAAAATTTGTTACCGACTTCCATTCAATTCAGTTATTGGAATGTAACTCAAAAAGTACTGGACCGAATATGATAAAATTTAAATGGGATCATACGGGAAGCACCAGCTTTCAAACATAAAAACAATAATTTTGAGAATCGGCTCGAAGCTTGATGCTCGAAAGTTATGAGATAATAAACATAAGTAAACAAAATACAGTCGAATTGAGTACATCCTCCTTTTTGGAGGCCTGTAGAAAAATCAAGATCTTACTGCATTACATCCTATAAATACTTACCTTATCTTTATGTTCGTAAAAATATGAAAATAACTAAATTATCGTGCATGACGGACGGAGCGGACCTCGTCAACGCCAGCGTTGATATGAAACTTGTTTCATTTTATTCTTTAACTGTATTTTAAGCTAGTATAGGACCAAAGTATTCTTAATTCGGTACTCCAGATGTTCGTTGATTTATGAATCTACGCTTGAGTAAATTTTGTATGGCATTAACTGTGACTTACACTCAAGTGGTGATCTCTTAGGATAGCAACTCTAAACATAAGATTATTCGTGGTTGTCTGGAAGAGATCGCTCTGAGCGATAAGACTGCCTATTGTGACACAATTAATTTAAGCAATTATAATATTTTAGTTTGAAAATTCTCGTGAGTTTGACACATATTTAATAAATATTAAAACCGACTTTACTCACAATTATTATATTGTATTAAGTTTTTTTATACAATTGTTTCCTAGATCTTTATTTGTAACTAGCTGACCTGCCAACGGCTTCGCACGCGTGGCCTCGCGGGATACGCTTAATTACAGTTTTTTATCCACGGGAACTCTTTAATTTACCGGGATCAAAAGTGTCTTATATGTTGACCAGGGATATAAGCTACCACCATATAAAATTTAATTTAAATCGGTCCAGTCGGTTTAGAGAGTAGCCCGTACAATCAGAAATAAAAAAAAAATAGTTCGATTCCACTTACATCTCACTGACTCGGTCTTTAGCATTTATTTTTCATTGTACAGAAGTTCGACCTCTTCTTCTTCTTCGAAATTTATTATATGTAGTAATGTATGTGTAATGTGGTGTTTCAATAAAGAGTTAATCTATCTATATGGTTATTCTATTAAATTGTGGGGAATCTTACATCAATTTAGACTAGTTTAGAGAGCATGAAGTTACATGACGTTAAATTTACACTAAACACACCCACAATTGATCAGAAAGTGCAAATCTAAGAATTGTCATTTGGCAAGCGTTATGCGCGAACATAATAAGAACTCATTTTTAATTAGTAATACGGGATTACTCACGTAATATTTATCGGATAGGTTCGACTATAGTTTCGACCACATTCGGTGGCGTTTATCAAGGACTGTTCGGGACGCCCGCGTCGATGACGTCTCGCTTAGCACTGGATAAGAACTGCCATCATTTACTCAAAAATTAGATTTTAGTTCGCTAAAATTTATTTTTAGTGGAGTAATAAGTAAGGCAGTAAACCAGGTTCAAAGTTCTAGTTTCTTTAAACAATGTCTACTAACAGCCTTCTTGTGACCACGGTTAACGCTACTTGGCCGAAATGTCGAGGTTAGTCTAAATATGTTATACTGGATGTTTGTGTACGAATATACCCCCTAGATCCAATATAAAATAATGTTTATATACTCATATCCCCGTACTATGATTCCATGTGTCGCGGAAGGCATGAATACCCACAATAACACATCACTAGACTTGTTAAAAATAAGAGTTTTAAATGAAAAGTTTAAGAAACAGGTGTAATTTCGTACTCGTATAATGGAGTTCTTAAAGTATTATTTACTTAGCAAAGTTTGTCCATTTTGTGTTGAAAAAAGGTAGTTGAGACACACTCTACTATCTGTCAAACACGACGTTTGCAAGGTATCTTCAGAAAGAGCCCATCTTGGCCTGTTTAGAGAATATCTCTATACACTCTTTTCTTTTTTAGTTACTCTCCAAATAACTGCAAAGTGTTGACGGTCAATGACAATCGCTCCCGTAATTAGCAAGGGTCACTAAAATTAGTAAAAAAATGTACTAAAAATGGAACCGCCTTCACTGCAAAAGTGTGAAAGTGTGTGTAACTTGTCGAAGTCGGTTCCAAACGCACAATATTGTGATCGTGACTTCAACAAGTTATTTCACACTTTTTGGTGTTGAATTTGGTTAAGTAAATTTTTTGGTACCAATTTTTTTTTACAGTACCGTTGTGCGTTACCAAGTATCGTACCGACCTATGAACATGATAAACTAATAATTAAGCTGATATTAATGTACAGAATAAATACATTATTTCATATTAGGGTGCGTGTACACTCTCATTATGCGCGGTCACATACAATCGATTACGACTCATCGCGGATATGCGTGAAGGCATGACAGGAATTGTGTTTCGAGCTTAGAAATGGTTTATAGTCTATAAAATTTTTAATAGCTTGAACGTGATATGAATATTTTATATGGTAGTTCTTTACCACGTAACGTAAGACATTTAAAAGACAGCCTTTATACTGCCTCACTTCTCATAAACGTAGCACAGCCGACCTCGTCAACAGTTATCTGGCTTAATTTATAAGTGTTTATTGCTTCATAGTAACAAATTTCGAAACCATTACTAAAACATCTCCCAGGCCATTTACATGTTATTAATTCTAACTAAATTACTATAAAAGCTCTGCAATCAGCGCGAGCACATCGTCTTATAAGCAGAAATTTTTTGTAGTACTTCACAATCTATTATCTGTAGTGTACCTAATTTTATCAAATCGGTCGGTAAATAGCGTCGCAGCAGACTTCCCCCTTTTTTTAGGAAAAATGTTTATAAAAAAAAATAAGACATATACAATCTAACAAAACAAGCATTCGGAGAGATGAAAGCTAATTTGGCCAGTTAAAGCAGAGCCCTTATATACCAAAGTAGGTAGTTGGAACGCGCGGCCCCGAATTACTTACATTGCCAATACCAGGATATAATTAAATCCTTAGGTTAGTTATTCTGTGGTATCGGTTTTCAAGTGTAGACAAAGTGTGTTTGTGATTTCCTCGTCAATCGCCTTAGAAAGTTTTAGTGACTTAGACAGGACAGTGACTTAGCGACAGACCTATTTATTATGACTGTGAGTTGACTTTGACTAACTTGAACTGAATCTCAAATGATGGAACTCTGAATATTTACTTAAATAACTTGAGGAATTGCAAATGTACAACGAGACGAGACAAATCAATACTTATACACCCTATTTTTATAATTACCAAAAATAAAACAGCACTATATGCTGCTGGTACTTAATACATAAATGGGAAGAAAATTTAAAACTACTTTAAAAAAAAAATACCACATAATCATCAATATTTGGTCAAACGTCTAGATTGATTCACACCTACAAAATTTTATTCTAGGCATTTCCACTATTCATTAAGATATACTACATGCGCGCGGTTTATGCATGAAACTTAACACCCCTACATAGAAATGTATCATTCATTCATAACATTCGGCAAACTCGCGTCCTAGCTCGTTAGACCTGGCCACCGGACCAACCCCGCACCCTCCGCCCTGCCACCGCGCGGCCTTTGTTTCTTCCGAAAACGAACGAACGAAAGCCGAAAGTCGACAATCTCTTTCACACCGAACGCTCGGGTGGGGGGTGTAAGAAAGAGTAAGAGAAATATTTTTTCACTGACGCGAATCATGTGTTTTCATTAATAAGTTGTACATAGGCATGTAGTATTTTTGTTAAGATGGTGTCCATACTTTTAGATGGAATTTTCGAATTAATTAATTTTAACAATTAATAATTATTTCACTGTGAAGTAATAAAAAATTTTGACTACATATCTACAATGTATTAACACTTTTGTACCGCCCATTTTTTTTCGTAATTATACAAATAGGGTGTATATAAAAATGAACACCTATTTCTCCTAGTCACGCCATAACTTGATACTACATTATATACTTCGTAAGGTTGAAGGAAGGTTCTAAAATTAAAAAAAAATCAAGAAAATATGGAAGGTTACGGCGGCGAGGCCATTGGCCATATTTGGTGGACACAGATTTTTTTATATGTGCTGGTGGGCGATACGCCGTGTTTGTTTCTTACGGGTTGCCATTCTAAACATTTATTTTTATTTTTATTCAGATAAGTATAAGCAAATAGACACCAGAAACTTGTTGTGTATTTTAGCGTATATCGTATCTAGCCCAGATGCCATACATTATGAAACAACACTTATAAACGATATTCAAATTGCGATGCATTTAAACAGATATTAACTCTACGAGCCAAACAATATTGCAAGACAAGTAGCTACATTAAGTACCCGTTACATTGGTAGCACGTCCGCACGTAATAACCACACTTATCAATACACAATAACAATTGTAAAGGCACTATAGCACATCTGCTTAGATCGCATGCAAATAGGTCTTTACGGTGTTCTGTACTAGTGAACGTCACAGAAAACAAAAAACAGTGAACAAGTATAAAAACTATCACAGCAGACAAGAGTTAAAATTAGGAAAGGAAAAGGATATATATATAATTAAAGGTATTTTTCAAACGTCATGATCACGTGTATAATATCGAGACCTCTAAGAAAAAGTAATACATTTGGCTGACTTAATTGACTGGCAGATTGGCGCAGTTGGCAGCAAGCATCCTTGCCTTCTTAGCCGCTGGTTTTGAAAAAACCTTCTTTTACGGTGCTATCTTATTACGGTGCTAGCTTATGCTATATAGCAAGAAACAGTCGCAATAATACACAAACACAGTTCGTTAAATAAAAGACTTAAAGATCGTTTATCCACAATTTTAGAAAAAATAAGCCATAAACAGAACGTCTGATACAATAAAATAATTACTTTTACAAAAAAATCTAGAAATGTGTTGATATAAAAAGTACTAAAAGGCTAATATTAAGAATGTTTCCTTTAAATATTATATAATAATAAATTATACATTAAATATTCCAGATAACAGTGGGAGAGATTTGTTACTGTCTCTAGTGCACTGTGAGTTACAAACCGCGATCAGATCGCCCCCGCCTTGTGGGATAGTTTACGCGGAGAACGCCTTGTGGAATTCAATTTTGTAAGCTAAACGCCGAAGGGCGAATCTGCATAGATAGGGTGTGAAGGCAACTTTATTGAGCATTTTATTGGAAGGTTTATAGACAGTGCATTAAGCTGGTTGAAAATTAAGGTAATAAACAGCAAATCAACTTAAAATAATTGATTGTAATTAACCTTCCTGAGGATAAGCATCGGACATGCCCGAAACCTAGGTCAATAACGTCAGCAAATTACGTGAGTAGTTGGGGTTGATATCTATTTGATTTATGTATGAGGTCTGACGATATTGAAAAAAATTTAAAAGATGCTCCAGATAACCAATATCTGGCTACTAAGGTTATAGTTAAATTAATTTTAAATATCTACGCGACTTCAGCCTGTGTTGTGTGTTGAATTTAATTATTGTTTCTTTTTTCCAGTTTGCTTTAATATTTGGTGTAACTGGTGATTGTAGGATACAATAATTAACAAACATAACTGTAAAAGACGTAGACACCATGGCCAGATGCTTTTAGTGAAGATACCTATAACGAAAAATAAAATACTGAGGTCATTCACAATACACGGTCCATTCTATGAAATTGTTACTAAGTATGAAAGTTTGCGTTCACCAAAAGCAAAAAAATACCATTTCTTTCTAAATTACCAGAATGGTAAATGTACCTGTCAGTCTATAGGTACGTATAAACAAAGTTTTTAGGTTCAGCAGTTGCTGAGAGCTACATAGTATCAGAAAAACTTCAGCTACATAGCTGGCTAATTTAGGAGCTGATGAGCATGAACTGGATGCTTTGAAGCGTCAACGTGGGTGGCGATCTAGCAATGTAGCAGAGTCATACGTAGAAGATTCCATGCTAAACAAGAAGGAGATTTGGCAAAAATCACAAAAAGAATTAGACTTGATTCTGAGGCACACCCTACTAGTGAAACACCAAGTACATACAAGTACGTGTAGGTAGGTGAAATCTAATAGGCTTTTATAATTGGAAAGATTATAAAATCAGAAGCATCACGATCAATAACGCTTTTCGATACGTTCAGTCACATAATATTATACATTTGATACCGAGATTTGAATTATATAACCAACCTATACCACTGAAGTTCTTATAGTAGACCTATAAGTATACTATATTAAAGCTGGAAAAGGGTCTTCCATAATTTCCTCCAGCCGTTGCGATCTGTAGCAAAATCAGATCTATCTAAATCTAAATTACATCATCCAATTAATAAATGGGAAGCAGCTTCCCATTTATTACCATTACCACAATCAACAAACACTACATAGCTCCGGCAGCCGAGCGTTAGTTTACTGCCAAAATCAAGCTCAGGTCATGTGGATATTACACAATGCACCACCGGATGTTACGAGGTCATACGTTAGGTTCTGAAATTAATAGGATATTTAATGTGTTACGAGTTTAAACTTAGTCTGGGAATGCTTGCGATATAACGGCTACGCTTGGGTCCTTCCGCTTTCTCGAGAAATCTACAATTATATGGACTAACTACATAGTTTAGTTTTAGACAAAATTCACACAACACGCAAAACAGATAGCCGCTGGGGCCGGAAAGTTCTGAAGTGGAGACCACAGACCGGCAAGCGCAGTGTATGTCGTCCATCGACAAGGTGGACAGACGACCTGCCGTGCGATTCCCTAATTCGTCGATGTGCTCGTCGACGAGCTTACCGATGGTAAACACTTTATGAGATATCGCCCTTGTATATAAGGTTGTTTTTCCAACGTTTCTTGTAACCTCGCCATTTGTTTCACGGGTGTTGTCAAAGATGCAACGATGTTTGCTCTTAGAGAATCGCACGGCTGATAAAGGTAGCAGGATGACGTTGAATGCAGGCCGAAATTTATGAGGTAGACCTATGTTAAGCAATGGGCATCCTGTAGTATACATGATGAGATAAAATTATGATGTAGGCAAAACATCCTCTTTGCAAAAGATTACATCAATTCAATGTGCCCCTGCTGGTGAAAGACGGACACAGACAATCATAAAAATGAATAACATATTTTTGCCTATTATATTAATGTATTAAAATTAAACAACTTTAAATGGATCGTGTACATATATTTTATATTATTTTAATCCAGACATTTTAACAACTTCAGAGAGCATGGTCACGGGTAGTCATTTAATCCGTTTAAAAATATTTCTTTTCAATGAAATTAGAAAAAAATTCTATATAAATTATGGAAGCCTAAGCAATCATTACTAAAGTCTTCATTGAGTAATTAATTTCTATCCTGTATTTTATTTACCTATGTTTTAGGCTGGATACCATCTATTTTGTATGCATCAACTATTATTACATAAATACTGCAAGCATTCTGCACCGCCGGCAAATCCGGAGGTTTACTGCTAATATCCGTTCGGTTTATGTGAAATTACAGTGTTGCCGTTATCTCCTGAACCGAAGATTGAGAATATATACGTGAACTATCAATTTATTTGAGCAAATGGAGAAGGACAGCTTAGTAGCGAATAAATAGCGTTTCTAACCATTTACTCATTAGGGGCCTTACTTATAAAGCTGCTTAAGGCGCTGTCAGCTGCTAGCGCGTGCGGACGTCGGAGAAACCAAGCATTTGCACTATGATTTTTTATACGTTGTTACGAGGTGCAATTGCAAATGTTCACTATTAAATAAAAAAGTAATCCGTCAATGTACGTGTATTAATAATTGCTATTTTATAACATACATTTCATGTCAAATATTATTGTGAATATAGAGAAAAGCTGTTTTAAAGGTAAAATAAGTGGTATGTTTGATTTTTTTTAAAAGTATATTATGTATGTTGTTAAAAGTAAGTATGTTAAAATATGTTTTTAGTTCCGCCAATATGTAACTAAAAGTCTAAAAAATGTGATATATTTTTTGTAATTTCAAGCAAACCACCGTTTATGAGATTAACTGCTTTAAAAATCTTCTTTTTTATCGACGTCAGGAGCTGACGCCGCCTTAAGTTTAAATGACGTTATTTATTAGTGCGGACAGGAAAATTGTTTTGCGCCGTTCTAAATGACTTTATTTAAATTTAAGCAGCGTTTATATGTAAGACCGTAAGACAATAAGCAAATTTTCAAAGAATTAAATTAAATAATTAGAGAAGAAAGAGCATTTGTATCTTGACATATAATAGAATTAAGACATTAACTAATAGGTGTTTTAATGAACTCCAGTTTATTAGTCGATTTGAATAAAATAAGAGACTAGAAAAAATGTAGATCAACAATATTAAATGTAAAACCGCGAATTTTTTATAACTACCTCACATACATTTGCAAATAGCATCTCGATTGCCATTTTGTGCAAGAGAGATTGTTGTTATTTAACATTAAAATATTTGTTATTTTTTTAATATGCGGCTACATAGTCATAGAAATAGATATATTTATATATATAATATAGAAACAAACATGAATATTTGTACGCCTGCTTGCAGGTTGAATACATCGACGTCAAATATTCATAAGATCTGAAAATTTATTATGTGTATTTTGACAAATAAATAATTGATTGATTGATTGATTGAAATACCACGATATATTTTTGTAGGTATATATCCTTAGTACGATATATATGTATAATGTAAGTAAAATCTATTTTTTGGCAGCTTTACTATTTGGGGTCAGTGTTCAGTATTAGACTTTATAGGCTTAGAATAGATTAGCTAGGACTCTTCTGAGAATGTGCCATGATACTTATTTTACTCGTATATCTATTGACGATAGGGATACAGCACTCGCCGCTTGCTATATACGAGGGACCGAGTCATATCACCCAGAAGGAACAAACAAAGTTTTGCCTAAATGCATAACTTGAAAAGTTAAACACAAACTTGTCTGGCATGGTAATTCAGAAGATGCTGGTTTGAATCCTGTCCGAGGAAGTAACTCTCATCTATAAATCAAAATTTTTATGAATCAGTTTTAGTGCTTTAAAAAGAAACACTAATAAATTGAGAAAAGAAACACTATTAACTAAAATATACCAGGATGTTTTGGGTCATATGTATTTTGCTTTTATTTCAAAACACAAACAGCACAGCCTAAGAGAAACAAAGCAAGCGCTACTAAACCCGCATGGTTTCATAGTCTGACGTTTCCGAGGTTTATGTTTAGAACTAGGCACATTATTCCTTTATGAAATTAATCCTTCAGTTCCAATTTAATGCCTACAGAAACACCTTAATCCACAGGCGGTGTACGAAGCGAGATCTTAAAGTAGGGTTGCTACCGTAGTATAGAAGAACATTGTCAAACGGTGTCGATATAACAATTCAAAGTAATATGTAACTTCCTACATATATACTATATTTAGTGTCGCTATGTACCATCATTAGGCTGAGCGCACATTGGAGTCACGACAGTTTTAAGACAGACTTTCCTCACATAGACAAGTCTGTCTTAAAACTAAAACCAAATTATTTTGCCTATGACACGTCGTACATCTAAAACGAAACTGTTTTGACTATGAGACAATTTTGTCTATGAGACGTTTTGTTTGAAGTGTGCGCGTCTTCATATTTTTTGTAAAGCAATAGTCTGTCTTAAAACTAATGTGACTCAAGTCTGCGCTCAGCCTAAGTGTGCTTATATTATAATCTTCTTAACCCGTCCGAACCAGCAAGCCCCCAGTTCATTCATAAATCTTTTGTTATATTGTAATCCTGATGCGGGATTAATCAGCTGGGCGTAATTGGCTGCCGCACCTCCTTTACTATAAATCTTTCAAAGAAATAGGCAGTGTCGTCAGTTTACTCATGTCGGTGTCGCCGCATACTGCATTCCACTGAAGGCAAATATAAAGTTGGATTAATTTATTATTTAAATCTTCTATTGACTATGCATATCCAGACCTGTGTACGGCACAGTATCATCACACTCCCCTTTTAAAGAGATTACGATATAAATAGTTAGGATCTTGATAATTTCGATGCTCGGTCCCCAACCTGTTAGCCAATCAACCTACCAATAAGGCGTCGAGCGGGGCCTTGCACCTAACGTCGGAATTATTTAAACTGCCTTATATCTATTGTTTGACAAAGAAAAAAACTTGCGATAATATTATTTTGCGAGGCTAGCAACCCTATCACACGTTTAATAGCTTCAAACAAGCGACACAAAGCGCAGACTGTAACTCCTTTGATTCAATATCGCAAATTAAGATCCTGCCATACGTTAAACTTCAAGAACCATGCTACTTTCAATTCTAAAGTGTTTGTAATAAGGTTTATTGTTAAGCGATTGGTCGATCAGTTGTCAAGAAGGTTAACAACTGATAACTAAAATGAACTAAACATGTTTGTGATGTTAATTGATGCTTTATGAAAAGTTTTGATCGACGGAAGGTGTTTTGATAAGCCGAGCAAGTCATTAATGATAATGAACAACTTTGTATTAGTTTGTCTAAGAATAAACTAATTAAAGATACGATAAAGTTCGATTATGGTATAGACACACATACGCCATTTTTCTCTCAGCAAAATATTCCTGTCAAACAGTAAGATTATGCTTGAATGGAGCCAGTGGCGCAGCGGTAGGGATATGTAAACGTACATTTATTATACTTTTACCTATATTAAAACAGGTCTGAGGTCGTGTTATATAAAAGTTCTACAATACACGTAAGTATAATAACCGAGTCAAACAAAGCTAGTTTCAAAATACGACTTGGTGATTTAACAATGTCGTAATATAGCAAACCAAATGCAAAGGGATTTCACTACTCCTCTTAATTTTAATTTGAACACAATATGTATCATCATCATCATCATCTCAGCCGTAGGACGTCCACTGCTGAACATAGGCATCCCCCATATTTCCAAAAGGACCGGTTGGAAGCGGCCCCAATTCTCCCGTGGGTGCCGTAGAAAGCGGCTAAGGGATACGAAACCATTAGGTGGGCAGCAGCACCTTCTGAGCACAACACCGCCCAAAACTGCGCTCGCCAACCCACCTGCCAAGCGTGGCGAGTATTAGCAAAACCCTCCATGAACACAATATGTATAGGGCATAAATATTTTGACTTTGGATAAGTAGGAACCGAAGGTTAACTATTTATTTTAATTAAGAAGAATTAAAACAATGTAACAGAATAGTTACAAATGCACTTTTATTGTCACCAACAACATAAGAGTAAGTATGTACACATGAATTCTCATCTGTTCTGAACTTTTGTGTGCAAACTATAATAAATTACCAGTTAAGCGATCCAAGGTTTACGTCGATAGATAGATTGGGGTATCCCAATAATCTATCTATCCACAGTTTACCTTACTACGGATAGAAATTTGACATAACGTCCATACAAATAGTGTCAAATATCTATATCTAGTAAGGTAAACCGGCGATAGATAGGTTATTGGTTAAGGAATTCATATCTGACCGTTTCTTTGCTCCGAGAAGGTCTAATATTAAATGTCACAACTCTCTAATAGCATCTGATATTATACAGGGTGTTTGGAAGCTCGGTGCAAAGCCTGAAGGGGGTTTTAGTATAGACCATCTAGAACATTTTGAGCCACATTTTTCTTAACCAAAGTCTAATGGTTTTTTTTTAGGGAACTTTTACGATTTTTAACCAAAACCCCAAAAATTTCTAATTAAGTGCTGATAATGCAAAGTGTAAGTGGAAATGTCTATTTATTTTGTATGTTTTTATTAGCCTAATGTGTGTTTAATGATATTAAATCATTATAAAGCACCGTTTATGCAAAAAAAAATACTTTATTTAAACTTTACAGAAAAAAATAAAAGGAAAAAAAATGTTTTAATGTCATTTAAAAAAATAAATAAAATTGCTGCAGATGTTCAGATAATTTTAAAACATGCTGACTTATTGATCTTTCTTTTAAGGTATCATTTACTTAGATATCTTTACAATTTTTGAAGTTATGGAGCCTAAACCAGTTACGGGTAAGAAAATTACTGCGTAATACTAATAATAAACTTACCCGAACAACAATGTAGAGAGAGACCTTAGACAACTAAACAAAGGCCGCCGCTGTGCCGGCCGGCGGTGTACAATAACAAAGAGCTTAACTTTGATTCTTTGGTTATGATAAAGACAACTTCGATCTTATTGCCGAGGCAGCAAAGTTGCTTTTTAAGTTTATAAATTCGTAAGTACCTGAGGTGGGTTGAATAGTCATGGACCGGGACCCATGTTTTTTTAAAGTCATCATCTCGTCTCGTCACTGGTCTGTTCTTGTGCGTTGCGAGTAGACGTGTTAGAATTGAGATCTGTGTTGTGTTTGTGATTCACCGTGTTCAGTTGTAGCTCTACGCTCCTGCACGTGTTTATTTTGGACTATTGAAGAATTTGACTTTTGAATTGTGTGTGTGTACTTACGGCCATGGCTGCATTTACAAACCAGGAACAGGCGGATATCGTTTTTATGTATGGCAGAGCTGATGGTAACGGAGCTTTGGCACGACGTTTGTACCAAGAACGTTACCCGGACCGCAGGTAAAGTAACATTTAATTCTAGCATTAGTTCAATTGCCATTTTGATTTTAACAGACGTGGCCAATAAATAAGTAATTTCATTTCAGGGTACCTAATGTCCGTTTTTTCTACAACACGTTTCGTAGGCTTTCTGAATCTGGCATCCATCGCGCAGGACCCGGAGTAAATCCGGGAAGACATATCCCCGCCGTTGAAGAGGACATAATTGCAGGCTTTGAAGCGAATCCTACAACGAGTGTCAGAATTGTAGCGAAAGACTTGAACCTTTCGATATGGAAAGTTTGGAGTACCATGCACCGGGAAAAAAAGTATCCGTTTCACGGTACAGGCGTGCAAGGCTTGGTAGAAACCGATCCTGGGAGAAGGATGCGGTTCTGCCGATTTATGCTCAACAGCGATAATGATAACGGATGGTTCCTAAAATCGATCCTTTGGACTGATGAGTCCAAATTTACAAGAGAAGGCATCACGAATTTTCATAATTTACATGAATGGGCTGACAAGGACAGCAATCCGCATTGGAAAAAACAGGTATAAATACATGTTTATTAATTTAATTCCAGTCGTTCAACACATCTTTAACAGAATACTTTAATTAAAATGATTTTTTGTTTTAGAAGTCTTTCCAAGCCAAATTTTCAATAAATGTATGGGCTGGAATAATCGGACGAACATTGATTGGGCCACACGTTTTACCAGATAATTTAAACGGTGAGAATTATCTGCATTTTCTGCAAAATGATTTACCAGAACTCCTGTATGAAGCCGAAGTACCCATACTAAATACGAACAGGCCAATCATCTTTCAACAAGATGGATGTCCAGCACATTGGACGTTAAGTGTCAGGGAACACCTTAACAACTGTTTTCCAGACAGCTGGATAGGCAGAGATGGGCCCATCCCTTGGCCCGCACGATCGCCCGACCTGACCCCGGTAGATTTTTTTGTGTGGGGCCGGGCAAAGGATCTCGTATACACTACCGAAATATCCACGAGGGAAGAATTACTTCAAAGGATTGAAACAGCTTTCACAACTATGAAACAGGAAATGCAGCTGAAAGTCACGACGACGGAAGTTAGAAATCGTTGTCGTAAATGTATACGCAATGGCGGAAGCCATTTTGAGCATTAGAATTTAAAAAAAACATCAAATTTTTTTTTTTATCTCCTTTAAATCAGTATTTACGCACTTTAACTGGTTCAGGCACCCTAACATCAACATTTGTAAGGATATCTAAGTAAATGATACCTTAAAAGAAAGATCAATAAGTCAGCATGTTTTTAAAATTATCTGAACATCTGCAGCTATTTTATTTATTTTTTTACATGACATTAAAACATTTTTTTTCCTTTTATTTTTTTCTGTAAAGTTTAAATAGTCTGAAAGTAATTTTTTTTGCATAAACGGTGCTTTATAATGATTTAATATCATTAAACACACATTAGGCTAATAAAAACATACAAAATAAATAGACATTTCCACTTACACTTTGCATTATCAGCACTTAATTAGAATTTTTTGGGATTTTGGTTAAAAATCGTAAAAGTTCCCTAAAAAATAACCATTAGACTTTGGTTAAGAAAAATGTGGCTCAAAATGTTCTAGATGGTCTATACTAAAACCCCCTTAAGGCTTTGCACCGAGCTTCCAAACACCCTGTATATCTGATACTAGCCATAGAATAAATAATAGTCGTAGCAATAGTAGAGGTGGAAGAGAAAACTACGTATTCCTGTATTCAAAGGACCGTTTGTAGTTTTTCCATAAATTCTTTATTCACGTTACCAAAGGTGTTAACACAAAGGGATATATGTTTTCTGTAATTTGAATCACTCCGTGTTCAGCGCACTTATCGAAAATAAGCCTTTGTTTAAAATAAAAAGATCCTTCTACAAATGTTTATTAATTTTAATCATCACTATCTAGCCTTTCTATGGTAGAAGCTTATATAGAGCGCACAGCATAGGTCTCCACTAAATCCCTCTGTACGTTTTTTCCCTGGCCTTCCTCATCCATTCTGGTCTACGTAGTTATCTAAAAATGTATCTCCCTCGCTTTTTTGGTCAACCTTTTTTCTCTTTTCGCTCCTGTGAAACCAATTCTTTTGTTAGTTCACCTAATTTTTTTACCTACAGATGTTCCACACCCACCATTATAAAAGTCTTTAAAATATAACATTCTGGATACCGCATTCAGTACGCTTAGATTATCTGATCCGGTATACACAAATGATGCAGCGCTGTTCCAGTCTATTGAATTGTCTTGTTCTATGACAGAATACCATTGTTTTAACGTTGAAAGTGCGCAATATACGTGTATTCATCTTCTGCGTACTACGAATATCACAGTAGTATTGGCATGAACGAGACCAGGCAACATTTTACACCGAATACAAGACGTGGTATAAAACACAAGCTGCTTCTAGTTTATTGGTTGCATTTTGGCGTTTTCTTTTTTTTGTACCTACTCAATCAAAATGTAATTATTATTTTACTTCAGAATCTAGAGATCGTGATTTTGTACTTGGGCTAAAATGTCTATGTATGTACTTACTTTATTTGTATAAAACAGGTAAACCTGCAAAAGTCGCTCAGTAGATCGGCAGAGGTATATAGGTACACACCTATTTTTTCCAATCATGTTTCTATAAACTGCACTTCAAAATTCGAAGGCTAATTTAGTAGATGATTACTAATATTATTAGAAGACGGTATAAGATGCCTACCTGCTGTTAGTAAAGTAAAGTAAACTCTGCCTAGAACTGTATGATAAATATGTATTTTAATACAGTTGCTCAAAAAGTGGCGTATTGCAGGGACGTATAGCGTTCGGGATGTGGGCTATTACATACTCGTGCTTTTTTTTACCTTTCCCGAACTCGTGCGTTCTCTTTCCCAACTGTCAAAATAATGTCTATCAAAAAGAAAAACCAACCATGAAGTTTTTACAAAAAAATAATCATAGAAGTTTTTATGATTCATGCAAATCGTATATTTCTAAAAAGAAGCTACTAATTTGTTTCAATGTCAGATTTAATGATTTGATTGAATGAGTTAGATTAGGTTTCATTTCATTTCATCTTATTAAATTTCATTTTCATTTAAAAAAAAATGGTCAGTATGGGCATAGTTCCCTTTGCCTACCAGAATGGGTGAAGAAATTAAAAATCTCTGATTATATTCTACGGTTGGCGCCATTTTCCAGAAATTTTCTTTGCGAGTTTATTTTATTAAATTGCTTCATTTTTTCGCAACTGTATTAAAAACCCTTTGTAAAAACTGTATTAAAAACTTGTCGGAACTCTTTGCAATGACAGCCTTTCCCCACTTGTAATGAAATATACTATTTCATCACAAGTGACGAACTGCGTGCACCCGTAACCCTGAGCCATTAAGTTGTTTAGTCTCATTGCTGCTTCGCGGTAGAAAAAGATAGGTATGATAGGTATTAATTACCACTGGTACTGGTACTTTCCAGGACGAAATCATTCATAAAGAGTTCGACCGCACTGGTTTTATACTTTAAGAATGTATTTAACTATGCAATATTTTGTGATAAGTAGCGATAAGACCGCCAACTTGTGCCTATTATTAAGGTTATATCATTATTTAGTTTTTATTTTGGTGACAAGAGTTTTTATATTACTTGTATTATATTGTATTGTGTACTAGCGACTGTCCGCGACTTCGTTCGCGTAGTAACCTCGGCCTTCGTCCTCGTCATAAACTCCCATTATTTCTTCGTTTTTTCATAAGAACCTTCTCAATAATCAATACAACATACAAATATTAAGCGAGATTGTTCCATCCATTTTTAAGTTATAGCGTGACTAGGAGAAATAGGGGTTATTTTTTATATATAAGCCCTATTTTAATCTAATATCAATTTAGCTTTCACAACATCGCTTTTGTATTCGGTTCAGTTATCGCTCCCTTTCATCCCCGGTGCAACACATAAAGTTCACCTTATCTACCTCTCGCCCGCGGTTACGTCTGCATCGTTTGACAAACTGACAGGCACGCCTTGAGCTAATAGGTGTAGGATAGCGTTCGTATGAATACCACTTTATGTTGAACACATTGAAGGCGTATTCGCGTTAATAATAATAGTTTAACATTGAAGCCATGTGAAACGTAGAGATAGAGTCAGTAGGAAGAGTTTTATGCTGTTTTTCGTGTCGTAAAACAAAGGTTAGATGATCAAACTTAGAACAGTCATGCATCAATCAATATTGACGTCACAATGTAACCACAAACTTTTCTAAATACTAGTGAGTGACGGAGCGGGCAAGACATTTGCTTGATTGTAACCGATACTTCTACCCGTGACAGCTGTGCGAACCAAAAATTCTGCACAGTATTCGTCACCTTGAGACTATACATATATGGCACTGCAACTGTCGTGGGGGCAGGCACAGCGCTTAACATTAGGCGTACGACTTGCCCGTCTTGTCACTTCTTGCATTAATAAAACTTTCAACCAGTGTATGTGTTTTCAACCAGTGTGTGTGTGTGTTTTCAACCAGTGTGTATGTTTTCAACCCGTGTGTTTTATCTGTGATGACTTATGGCACTGAGACGTGGTCCCTTACTGTGGCTCTCATTAACAAGCTTAAAGTCGCTCAACGAGTGGATAGGGCTATGCTTGTGGTTTCTCTGCGTAATAAGATCCGAAATGAGGAGATCCGTAGTGGAACTAAGGTCACCGACATAGTGAAGTGGCAATGGGCAGGCCACATCGCTCGCAGAACTGATAACCGATGGAGAAGAAAGGTTCTCGAGTGGCGACCGCGTACCGGAAGACGATGTGTAGGACGCTAGGTGGATCGACGACCTCGTCAAAACCGCGGGGAACAGCTGGATGCAGGAAGCGATTAGCCGGTCCAAGTGGCGTTTTATGGGGGGAGGCATATGATCAGCAGTAGAAGTCTTCCGGCTGATAATGATGATGATGAAAACTTAACTAACCATACCAAAACTAACACCTAAACCCTACGAAGAAATAATGCCAGGAAGCATAACTCAAAACAGATTCCACACAAAAAGTGGTCCTATCATATCATACGTCGTTTTGGTTTGACAAAACGACGTATGATTCCAAATACGAATTACTTCCGAGGTTACAAATAGACATGTTCGGTGATTGGTTTAAATTTCAAAAGGAAAGCAGGGATTGGTCCACGCGCATGCTGCAGCCTCTACTATGACAGCTGAGTCATAGCGGCGTGAACGATGTTATTGATTTAGCACGACTTTTATTGGGCCATTTTATTAAGGCAACTCTTCCTGATATTATTTCTTCGTAGCCTAAACTATGTGATCCAAAACTGGCTCCAAAACGTATTCCGATCAATGCAGTCAAGCCTTAGATGAAATAAAATCAATAACACGCAATAACGGTGTAACTGCTCTACATTTTCAATTTACCTTTTCCCTTAACCCTTCTTTAACATAAAAATGTTCTAAAGTACCCAAACTGCATAACGTTGGCACGTCTTATGTCCTTACATTTAGGGGCATGTCTTACGTTCCGTTTAAGGGCTTGGTTACACGACGCGTATCGTCTTTACCATAAGCTCGCGTATTCCGGATCCGCGTATTTCTTGTGGAACAGTTATATTATTCATTAGAATGATACTTCATATTCTAACCGACATAAAAATGAGGAGGTTTCTCGACCGTATATATTTTTTTATGCGTATTCGCGGATAACTTCCGTCGTTTATGAACCGATTTCGATGATTCTTATTTTGTTTGATAGAGTATACTTCAGAGATGGTCTCATTGAAACTGAAAAGTGGTTCGCCTATTTTAATGATTTGACGATATCATTGACGGTGAATGACATCGATCCCGTAAGAAGCGAGGGTCACTAAAAGGCATAAATATTATTTTTATCAAAAAATGGAACTGCCTTCAACACCAAAAAGTAGTGAAAAAACTTGACGTAGCCGGTACCGTGCGCACAATATTTTGTAAATAGGTACTTTTGCACTATCATAGTGCCTTCTTCAATAACTTATTTCACTTTTTACACTTTTCGATTTTGAAGGCGGTTCCACTTTCTTGAGTTTTTTTTAAAATTATGTGCTGTAGGGTGGTTCTACGATAACATGTTTCAAATCCATAGAGGCCAAGGAAAGTTGGAGATTTTTCATTAAATTCCCGGTCAATAACACTATTTTTGTCCCGTTTATATACTTTTTAGAAGGCCAGTGTTGATACGTCAGGCAGGGTAGAGATATCAAGATCAGGGAAGATACGTTTTTGACCAGGGGAGAGAATTTGACACAATAAAAATAATGAATAAAAATTATTAAAATCTAATTTTATTTAACATTTTACTAAATTTGTAATCAGACTTTTTTTTCAAACATATTCAGCGACTTTTTGAAGGACTACAATATACTCTTCCCTTTCAAAATAATATGTGGCGTAGATAGAGTACAATCAGCCGTGCGATTCTCTAATGAGCTCACCGATGTCAAATACTTTATGAGAGCCCTTGTACATAAGTTTGTTTTTCGAACGTTTCTTGTCATCTCTTCATTTTTTCTTATATTTCACGGATGTTGTCAAAGATGCAACGATGTTTGCTCTTAGAGAATCACACGGCTGATCTTCTGTGATTAATGAAATATTTTGAGCATCAACTTTTAATAATTTTCCAGTTTTGTCCCCTATTTTACAGAAAACTATCAGTACCTTGTTATCTTCTTCCAAACCCATACACATAGCCACGTAACGATACTGTTTTATAATAGTTTGACAAGAATAAAGTCGCCATTCTTAAATGTTTTTTATATGTCGACGGTTGTTTATCCTCTATCTGGTTCTTGCCACTGTTTGGTGTAATAATTCTGAGATACGCGCATCGCTCTGCAGCTTTGAAAGCGAAGTATATGCTATAATGCTAAAATAAAATCTGTACTAATATTATAAAAAGGAAAGATTTGTATGTAAGTATGTTTGTAACGAATTGTCTCAAAAAGTACTGAACCGATTTCAAAAATTCTTTCACCATTGTAAGCTACCTTCACCCTGAGTAACATAGGCTATATAAGACTCATCATCATCATCATCATCATCCATTACCGCGCGGGTGAAACCGCTGAGAGCACTAGTATTTTATAAAGAGGAAAGATTTGATTGTTTGTTTGTATTGAAAACCACAGGAACGATTAGAAAAAATATTTCATCATTAGAATCCTACATTTTCCCTGATGAACATAGGATATATAATATAGTCAAAAAAATTAGGGATCCGTATGAAAACTTCGATAATGTAACCCAAGGTGTGGAAAAAATCCAAAAAGTCTTTATATTGCGTACGCTGCGGAAACTATTGACCATTTAGTCTATGCCATTGACAATAAAGCAAAGTGACGTAATACAGTTTTCTAGAAGACGTCAATACAATATCTACAAAGAAGTCCACATTAGCAAAATGTCTAACGTATTACAGTTTATGTCACAATAAATACTTTTTCATTTTGAAATATGGAATAGTAACGCCGGCACAATCCAGGCCACATTATTCGTACCTTGGTTTTAATCCTTATCTACCTTAATAATAAAGAGGAAAGATATAGGTATGATTGTTTGTTTGTTTGTAATGGATACACGTAAAACTACTAAACCGATTCGAACAATTCTTTCACGAGTTTAGAGCTACATTATGCTTGAGTAACATACGCTATATTTTATTCATCCTCATCATCATCCAATCACCTAATTTCCCAGTACGGGTTGGCCAACAATCCTCTATTCGGCCAAGGTTGGCGGATAGGTTGGTTGTCGGATGACTCAGACTATAATAGAGATCTATTGTCTGAGTTTTAGGCCACCTGACAGACTACAACTTAGCCTTGTTTAAAGAAACGAAATTATCATTACGGACTTTTTACACATGTTTTGCGTTATTATACGTTGCCTTTGTCGTGAATGAAAATGTACGTTAGAAAAAGAGTACTCTCCTAAGTCCAGCAAAAGATACGCCGATACAAGCCGTGTAACATCCTCCTAAGCTCTACCTACCCTCCTGTCCCGACACTTAGGCACGGTCGTGTCGGAATTTTTAATTCAATTATGATAGCGATCTTGTTTAATGACCGTCTTCTTATAGCCGAGATGGCGTTTTTTTAATGCCCCAGTCTGCCTCTGACTCCATTGGATTTCTTTTGCAGAAATGAAAAAAATATAGCCCTATTCAGTGCTTCTTAATGTCGTGGAAAGATTGATAAGGAAGCGTAATTGCTTGTGAGATGGCACAGGGGCAGGGTGTTATGAAAGAATTGTGTATAAGGAACCAAGTTGGCATTTCTTTATAAATTTTATAATTTTTAAAAAGGTCTGAATACGTACTCCGTTACTTGACTTCTGTTGCTGGGTAAAAAGAAATATGTAAATTATGTGTAAATGATTCCTTATTTACAAACAATGTTAATATATTAATAATATTTATTGACACTTCAAGTGGAAAAATGCTTAAGGAGCAGAGTAGGTAACAGTGCCTTGCAGAAAAGACCATAGAACAATATATGCGAAAAAAAAATGCTGTATATATGCAAACCATAAAGCAAAATAAGTTTTTTTTTACCCAGCCCAAACAGTCATTAATACATAATGAGTATCATGATATTTACTGTGAATATAGTAAACTTAATGTACCTTAGGCAACGCAACGAAAATGGGTATAGAACGATTCGTTTGCCCTTAACCCTTTGCGTCCCAGAAACGTATAATACGTCAGTTTCATTCATAAATCTTTTGTTTTCATTATCACGGTATAGGAAGGACTACAAAGTCAATGACTGCTTAAAGGATCGCCCTTGCAATGCCTAATTATCTGATACGATATCTACAGAAAACCGTGATAAATATCCCTTTTTAATATCACTTTTGAGTTTATAGTAGGCAATAATATACAACTCTGTTTTCTTACATGTAACAAACAAAAATTACGTACTTTCACGCTTCAATACACTCTATAAATACTACAATAATAAAAATACACAAAGATATTAAATATTCACACAATGGTTAAGAATCCAGAGCCAATCGCACCATACAAAACAGCGACCGGGCAAATTGGAACACATAAACGTCAGTATCCAATAAAAGCGTTATTCAAAAGTTAAACTTCGTTTTTTACGAGGTCCGTAGAAATCCTATGGCGATAAATTTGTCGGGGAAAGCCCAAAAGTTTCATGTTAATTCAATCAAACACCCTGCCAGGCTTAAATTTGATGAAGGAAAACGTCTTAAGGCTTCGACGCAATGTTTATGACTCGAGTTTTACGCATACTTATTTATTACCAACTATTGTTTTTAACCGACTTCAAAAAAGCATGAGGTTATATGTCCATTTGTATGTTTTTTTTATGTGTATGTTAGCCGATTTCTCCTCCTTTTTGTGGACGGATTCTAAAAATGTTTGTGTTTAATAGAGTATACTTCCAAGGTGGTTCCATTTAAATTTCATCAAATTTGGTCAAGCTGCTTTTGAGTTACACTTCAAGAACTGAAAAAAGTTACGCCTATCTTGATGAAAATTTTTTTTACCAAAAATTGGAACCGACTTAAACGCCATAAAGTGTAAAATGACGTGCCAAGTCGGTAGGTACCATGCACACAATGATAATAGGTAACCTACTTTTGAACTATCATGTTACCGATTTCCATTTTTTGGTAAAAACAAATCGTTTTTGTTTATACTATGTATTTATTACTTGTCCTAATTGATTGACTGACTGACTGCCGGACTGCCTGACTGACTGTCATGCATCAACGTGGAGTCTATACCACTTGGGCTACAAACTTGAAATGTCAGTTTATGTGTACGAGTTACGTGTATTGTTTGTCAGTTTATGCATTTTATGTCGTAAGCTTAGGATGATTTAGTTATAATTCGCAAAGTTTAAGACTCTGTTGTAAGCGGAATGCATAGAGAGAAACAACATATATATCAAGCGAAATATTTATTATTACGGTTCATCAAGGTATCTCGGGTGAAATGTTTTGAACAGCAATTTCTGTCTACAGTCTTACTTTACACGGGTTATTCTAAGGTAAGTTTTATCGTTATTACTTATTACAGAGGGAAACTGAATCCGTATTGTTTGTTAACTTTTAATGAACAGAGTTAAAAGTTAGTTTTAACTTCTACTACGAGTATAATGATTACAGCGATCATTAATTTATGACGAGCTTTCATATAATACCCCAATGAATTACCTCCTTTATTTTACCTTCAATTTCTGGCCTCATTTTTTACCTTGTACATACACTGTTTTTAGCTGTATATGATATAGATATACATAAACTTGCCAAATTTCAACTCGACAGCTATCATAGTTGCTAAGAAGCTGGTGGTGATCCAATGTATGGGCAAACAACAAAGTGTCGTGATAAGGGTTCCTGTTTACTTTATAATTCCGAAATTCTAATATGCACTCGTAACAAACACAACCAAGCTCTTATATTTCTTAGGTTATGAGATCCATGTTTTATAATTAACGAATTCACATTTTGAACAAGCACAATAGTTTCAGAGCCTTGAAACACGAATGGTTTAGGATCAAGTATTCGTATCGTAAATGTAAACAATTGAAAAACGCGTCGGCCGTCGTACAAACTATTATCTGTGGCACAGTTGCATTCAGATAAACAGCAGTTGCAGCAGATAAATGATAGTTTGTACGGAATTTATTGTTTTATGGCGACGATACGATATTCTTATGCAAATTTTCGTGCTAAGCCCACTGAGTATTTTTTGTTTTTCTTCATTTCTAAAACCCGCGTTTGGTAAACTCGTGTTTTGAGGTCGAGCCGCTTTGAGTTATGATGTTTTTGAGCATAACGTACGTCGATAATGTTTAACTTTGCCCTTTGGGGAGGTGGCGTCATTTGATATGACATTTTGTTACGGGTTTTTAAATTTCAATTTTCCACAGTGTTTTCTTTTCTTACATACATTTTGATACATTATTCTTTTCTCTATCTAGATTTATATGTATTTATACATTATATATTAGCATGGGATATTCAATCTTAAAAACTTCATTGACAATTACATTACCTTAGGTAACATATACTGTTGTGCCGTATGCCGCTTTCGGTGGAGGAACATCGTGATGAAATCCACAACAGGATGGCAGGGCGGGCACTTCTGGTGCCTGACTAGCTACCACCCTCAAAAATTTGATTTGCAAATCTGTCGGCAAGCACCAGTGTGTTCCGGCAGCTGTCCTTGACAGCCAGTAGCTATTCTAGGTCTAGTGTGATACCACTTACGACCGCATAATCACTGACCATCAAGTAAGATAGTGGTACTAGGCTGTCAAGTGTAAAAAGCACGGCAAGTACGTAGGCATCATGGTAGTATCAAGTATATAAGACTTCCGTGTTGTTCGAAAAAAATATCAAGATAAGCAAAAAAAGTTACGCGAGATTTACGTAACAAAACGTTCTTTCCAAAGGTTAATTTAAACATTAAAAACTCGGGGACTTTTCAAGGAAAATGAATGAGTTTCTGAACAAAGAAACCCTCTTCATCATTTCAAAGAATGTATAATTTTCGCAGCAAATGGTGGCTTATGAAAGAGATTTTGCCTTACTTAACTATTGTCATTTAAACCATTACGGAAGTGTCGGTGCGATGACATGGTTTTTAGACATTAATATGCAATGTTGCGAACCTTATAATGTAGGTTAATTTTTATGTGTGAAATATGCGCCACAATACATAATAATACCCAATATATAGGATCGATTGGCATAAACAAATTTTTCATAATTGCACTATTTATTTCGCTTACTGTATTTTTTTACCAAAATCAGTGAATGCAGTTCAAAATATCTCAAAAAGTTATGGAGGAACTCTTAGGAACTTTTTCCTGTATGTATAACAATTATGGTACCTTCGGTTACTGTCCCGTCTCATAAAAAAATAAGCTCAGCCATCCATGTTGTGGTCACTGCTTAGAATCCCGCTAGTGGTATTTTCAAGAGCATTAATTTCCTTTTACTCCTGCAATTATAAGTTCTTCCAAAATAACTGCCACTGGTCAACCTAAATTCCAGCTTTATTTCGATCTACTATTTCTAAACATAGTCACATAACTCAAACTTTTCACAGCCTTCAGTTTCTCACATGTACAGTGAAGGAAATCGAAAGTAACAAATCCCGTCTGGCTCCCGATTTATAATAGTGTGAGATATTTGCAGCCATATACAGGCCGACAGGCAATTCCCTCAGCATTAGGGCCACCACTGACGGCTGAGTTATTGTATAGCATTAGACTTGAAAGCAGCCCTATAGGTTTGAGAAGCAACCAAATTTCGATCCATTGTTCAAAAGTCGGTAAGAACCAGCTCTAGAAAATGCGGTGCTTTTTGGCTTTTCTAAAAATTGTTTAATAATTGGTTATATATATGGAAAGATAGATGAAACATTCAAATTTCACCGCAAAGGTCACCACAGTCCCTTTTTTTCGAAACCTACAGTGACCGCTCCCATGTGGACTTGGAGGACAAAGCCCACAGGAGCGGTCCCTCCCGACCCCAGCTATCTCCTATCAATGGCAACCGTGGTAATCCAAGTTACGGCTACTGACGGCAAGGCGGGAACCCTTTTTGGGGGGCAACCCAGTTACTTGCACCATGCAACAGGATCGCTCAATACAAAACACAGTATAGTTTTATAGAAGATCAATTACTACTAACGAAGTCACGTAACTTGTATTTCTCCTGTAATTATACATTCAGAAAAATATAATTATTTATTCTGTACCGATAAAAGCTGAAAACTGACTTTACTTATTATTATTATTCATATTGTATCACGAAACAACTAATGAAACTATGCCAACATTTCTTAGGCCTAAAATAACCGAATAGTAAAGTGAAGTTTTAGCTTGTAGAAACCCACGATAAATTCAAATGAAGCTATTAGTTAAATGAACTTGTAAACCAAACGTCACGTCTCAGTTGATTTATAATAATTAAAGTTAATGAATTAACGCTAAAGGAGTTTTACACAACGCTTACAAATTCCTTAACAGAATGCTGTCATTTGCATTAAAATGTATTTATTGTTTTCCATGGGGTCATGTTACGTTCTTTTTAGTTTTACTTAATTTTTGAACGCAGTTTTAAGACAAGACTACAAAGTATGGATTCCTGAATTGTGATTTTCACTCTGTCTACTGCAGGGCTCAAGCAGACTCAACGGACCTGATTTGTGATTTTCACTCTGTCTATCGCAGGGTTTAAACAGACTCAACGGACCTGAATGTGATTTTCACTCTGTCTACTGCAGGGCTCAAACAGACTCAACGGACCTGAGTTGTGATTTTCACTCTGTCTACCGCAGGGCTTAAACAGACTCAAAGGACCTAATTGTGATTTTCACTCTGTCTACCGCAGGGCTCAAACAGTCTCAACGGACCTGATTGTGATTTTCACTCTGTCTACTGCAGGGCTCTAACAGAATCAACGGACCCGAGTCTAAAATCGAGTATTTTAGCTAGATTGGTCCTGCCAGAAAGGGTTACATACTCGTAGGATTAAGTCTCAAAATGTCATTGCTCAGTATACTGTTGTATTGTGGATGTCACATTGTTCTTCGAGCTAAAAGCACTTTCTCTACATGTTGCGTTAAAGGATTTATTAGGTACATTTACTAGACTAGGTACCTATAGAAACAGGCGATTCCGAAAAAGTACATACATTTTGCTATTAGCATGCCTTACTGCTGTCAAAAATTATTCAAAGACATATATTATTATCCCATGACATAGTTATGTTAAAGGACGCGTCACCGTTTCCATTGATAAGACAGATAATTTAACCTAAACTTGAAGCAAGGTCTTGGCATCTAAGTTGGTGATGGTATTCAGCGAACCCAGATGCATTAATCAGATTGTGCAGTTTCGAATCCTCTATCCTATCTTTAATCTTAATCTGTAGATATATATCCGTTGTAGACTTCTTTATTGCTTGGTTTAGAAAATGTATTAGATCCTTTAAGAATAATTAGTATTCAAGAGAAGTCACCCGGTAACATTAAGGGGCATGCCGTGCTGGAAATTCGTGCGAGCCTATCGACGACATACTGCCTCGTTCTTCCGAGAACTATTTCTATAACACGCAACGAAGGGTCATAAATTAACAAAATATACAACAGTCGTCAAATCACGTTTTTTATATAGGAGGTAGTCTTCAAACGTACCTACAAGTATTTATTAATACTATTTATATAGAAATAGAAAATTTTACTATCTGATTTTCTACCGACTTCAAAAAAAAGGAGGAGGTACTCAATTCGACTGTATGTTTTTTTTGTTTGTTACCTCATAACTTTCAACTGGGTGAACCGATTCTGAAAACTCTTTTTGGTTTGAAAGCTGGTTCTTCCCCTGTGGTCCCATTTAAATTTTATCAAATTCGGTCGTTTTCGAGACACACACCAATAACTGAATAGAATGGAAGTCAGTATTAAATTTCTCAAATTGTACTTGTGACTTTTTGATTACATTGTTTAGATTTTTTTAATTTAAGTAACTCTTCTTAATAATTTTATAAAATTGTTAGGACGTACTTATATAAAACACAGCCAATAACGGATTTACATTCTTCAAATTATAGTATATATATATTATTTTTTTATCTTTTTTTATGGGGTTTTATCAACGATGACAATGCCACCCGTAAAATCTTATTATACGTATAATTAAAGCTACCCGGAACAGTTTCCACACAGGCAGTTAAGTTCCTTAAACATTAAATAAATTTGCACCAGTATCCTGGCTTCCCCGGAGCCAGGTGAGGCCAACATACTGTTGCAATCACCTATATTACTTGCAATAAAATGCGGCAGTGCTCGCCGCTGGACTTCATATCGCGCACACTCCGACAGCACATGATGTACGTCTTCTTCCGACCCGCAAAAACAGCAGAGTGGTGACCTGGTTTTTCCCATTAGGTACTTGAACTTGTTACTTGGAATGTGCCCGGTACGAAGTCTAAGTAGGGCTACAACACATTCCCTCTTCATGTCTATTGTGTCGAACCAAGGGTACCGAGACAGTTGGCATTGTACTGTTTTGTACCATATACCTACAGATCGAGCCCTCTCATCGAAGTACTCCTGCCAATATAGTATAAATATAGTAACAAATATTGTTACTAGACAGTCATCAGATATATTAACCAAAGTAAATTTAGTGTATATAGAGAATAGAGAAGAAAATAATGCTATATTTCCTATAGAGAAAAATAATGCGAATGTTTTTTAGTTTAATCATTTATCTATGTTCACCTACAGACGTAATCTTTTTATCCATAAAAATGTAAATGTCTCCACCGCAGCAATATATAAATTTTATTAGTTTACCAAATTCCCCTTTAATGTTGTTGATACTTTTCAACAGTGGTTTTAAAATAAAAACTTTCAAAAGAAAAGTCATAAAATCTGTTAGCTTGAATTGAATTCACGAACAGAACAGAGCTTTCCGTGCGAGCAGGACCGCAAATAAAAAAGTAGGTAAATATAAAAAAGCGGGTAAATATAAAAAGTTGGTAAAATCTAATCAGGCTAGTAATAAAAACGTAACGGTCGAGGTCGGATGGCCAACATTAATTACATAAATAAATACCGCTTAGATTTAAATGAGCTTTATCGTGTTCTCGCGTTTATTTATTGGGGGTGTGTGAATATTACAACATTTGTTCATGTTTTGTAAAAAAAAACATTTTTTCCTTTAGAAGTGGACTCGTGCGTTTGTACATTTGGCATTCCTCAACTTATATAGGTCTTTCTTGTAGATGCATCAAGTGAGATTTTTATTGAAGTAGTAAGAGTCAAGTCGCAGTCAAGCGATAGTCACATAAATAAGTCTATCGTTAAGTCACTGTCCTGTCTATGTCACGTTACATAAAATCGGTACATTACTAAAACGTTTTATAACGACACGAGGAAAAAACAAAGCAACATTAAAATTTAATTTGATTGTTCTTTCATTCGTGTCGTGCATCATTACGAACTCTTATGAAGTGAAATGAAATGAGATTGTTTATTGACCGGATTTCTATTACTCGTCAAAATTCGAAAAAATATAGGTCTAGAAAATTAAACAAACCAATGATAGTCATTTTTGGTATTTTTTCTAGCCATCCGAAAAACTAATTATTTCGAAACATTTCCGATTGAAGCCGACAAACAACTATTCACACACTTACAGTACCACCAGGCGAAGACTGCGCGTTAACCACGAGCCGTGCAAATTTATACGTTGTGGCGACCGCACGTGTTCTCTTAATTACTTTACGGCTAATGTTTTTCCGATAGCCGCTACTACTCGTACTTGCCTTGATTAAAGCACAATGCCGACGCTTTTAGCAAACTTATAGACTTTTCATTAGATCAGAAGCGTTACGCTAGTAATGTGACGTATAATAAGTCAAAGCCATATCGCATAACGCGCCGAACCGAAGAACGAAGCGAGGAGGAGCGTTAGGTTTAATGGGCACTAACTACGCGCGAGCCGAGCGAGCGCAGCGAGCATATCGCGACAGCGGCCGGCGAAGCGCCAGAATTACTCTAAACCTCTACTAGATTTAAAGTTGTTAAAATCATGAAGCCCTACTTGCGACTATAATTGCAACTAAAACATTGAAAACGGTGTATCGACGATGCGCCCGTTTGCATGTCGGCTTCACTTTACTAAGCCGCTTTGACGAACACGAAGTACTCATACTATGCGGCGAACTTTATTTCAGCCGAATTGAAATCCGGCCGATAGTGACGTAGCCGCATTACATTACAGCGACGTAATGCATTCCAATGCGCCAACCTGTAATACGGTGTATTATACGATATGGCTGCCACGTATATATCTCGTACAAAACACAACTCTTCATCCAAGTAGAAAATGACCGAAAATGTAACTGCGCGCCGACCTCAGCGAATGCACATTCAGCATCAGGCAGCGGTAGCGCTTGGGGGCCTTATTACTCCTATTACTCCACGGCTAATGTTTTTCCAATAGCCGCTTTAAGTTACTTTGAAAAAAGAACAATGCGTTTAGCAATTTTTTTTATCTAATACCTTTCATTAGAACGAAAGCGTAACGCTAGGTGTAAATATCGTACAAACCACATCGCTTTCGTCCAAGTGGCAAATGTGACTGCGCGCTGACCGCAGCGAATGCTAATTAGTACGCTTGCAGCGGCCGCGCCTGCTCTTTTAATTACTACGGCTAATGTCTTTCCGATGACCGCACTACCGCCCCATAATTGGAAGATCGGTATGATGACGCGTCTATTAGGGGGATCACTGGATTGATTAGCGGCAGTCGACTGATTAAACGACACAGATGTGATGAGTGGAACTTGTAAGATTAGGGTTCTTGGTAATTTGTAAAGGTTAGTAAGCAGACCAATACCAATTTGTGTTGGTCAGTATTGAATGTCAAGCATGAGGTCGATAGTATGAGTACTAATATTATAAACTAGATGTGCCTCGCAGCTACACCCGCGCAGTATGTCACTATTCCACAGGAAAAAAAAACCGAGACATAAAATCCTAAAAGCAAACCGTTGATCTGTATCAGGGTGAAGAAGTAACAAACGTACACTTAATAACTTATATAAAATATATTATTATTTATTTGGGCTAATATTTTCCAGGAAAATATTAGGTGATTTCATATTATTCAAACATAGCGATGGAGTAAGTATATATATAGTTGAAGTTATACAATTCAAAAGAAGATCGCTGAAATTAATAAAAGATACTTCACTAACTTTATCATATTAAGAGCTTCAGTAAAACTACCATTGATAATGAATACCAAATAAATATTTTGGGCTGCCTTAGACTAACATGCAAATTTACGGAATCGTTTCTATGTATTATGACGTTTTCAAACAAAGACTTCTGTTTCTTCCCACTGTTAGCCCCACGTTGGGCGCCAACTTGCATATGAGCTCGAATCGCAAAAATCTTTTGCAAAAACACTCGATTTTAAACAGAAACGGTAGCAGTGCGAAATCACAGCCAATTTTACGGAGATACTGCAAATGGAATAGAGATGGTGGCAATTCTCGCCGACTGTCGGATGATAGTAAGAATAGCCGACTGGCGATATGCGAAGCTTGGGACGTGCACATGATCTTGTTGCATATTATTGGAGAAGGGACTCTTAGATAGCTGTGAATATGAAAATAGGATAAGCCTTGGTATCTCTGAACCGCTCTGCGAAACAGCGGGCCATATGAAACACATCAATTCAATTTCGTTCATTTTAGCTGTCAATTAGGGCGATTAACTTTGAAGAAATATGGAGTAATGTAAGTAAAGACAAGTAGCCAGTTGGTACTGAAAGTACTGAAAGTACTGAAAGTATTGTATCTGAATATTAAAATAAAACCCTCAGAATGTACCTCCTACATAACTTCGAGAGAGGGTCTGCCACAGACAACACGGTAAGCAGTTTGAATCGTATCTCAGTCTTAAGCTTTCGGTGAAGGTAACTATGAAAGAAAATCTACTGCGTTGTATTGTATTGTATCTACATGAGGATTGTGATGATAGGGCATTTTGTAGTGCCTGGTTACCAGCTGTAATATTTAAAATGTGCCTCTAAGCTCTTAAGGTGTATTGAGGCTGGTGTTTTTGAAGTCATCGAGTGAAATAATGGTCAAATCCATGCCTATATGAAAGTAGTATTTTTCTAAAACGTATTTATTACATTATATACACTTAGACAGATACATTCACTTTAGAGTTAATACATAGCATTAATTATGTCTTCTTGATAGATGTAGTTGTCATACACAAAACTATTATTACACCATTCCTACTCTAAAAAGCTTATTTTATTCACTGAAAACAGTGAATAAAAAGGCCTTTTTATCACTATTTTGGTGTTTGAACTTCGAACACACCAATATATTCGATCTCTTATACATTTTCCTTACGCAAATAATAGTCGACATACAAATTCTTTGTGCAAGTAACTCCTCGAGATTTGATTGGTCGATATTTGAGACAAGGGGTTTAGCATTAGAATAAAAACTGTATTGTGTTCTTTGCTGCGATTATAGAAAAAAATATATAATAATAATAATAAATAAATTACTCTTATGTTTAGTAATTGTTCTAATTTTAATGTGTATTTTAATTAATTTAACCATCCTTTTTTATTCATTAAATGTCTATTTTCGCTTTAATTATTTCTTTTTCTCGTAGTCAAGGTATAAAGTATAGTATGCAACTCTTGAATAAAACGGATTTATATCGAGGGCCATGAATCACTCGCATCGCTCAGGATTCTAACACTTGAATAACTCGCTACGCTCGTGATTCAATCATCACGAATCACGCCCTGCGGTCGTGATTCATCTATGGCCCTCGCTTTAAATCCGTCCTTTATTCACTAGTTGCATAATATACTATTATCGGCAGCCCGAACACGTCTACTGCTAAAAATGCCTTCGTCTTTGATCGTCAAATTTCAAAGCTATTTGTCAAATGGCTTCGGCTCCCTGCGATATACAAACAATACTCTTATAAAATACTTAAACACAAATAAAGCCAAATTTAACGTACCCAGTGTGTGTTTGAGCTTAGAGAATTCGTTCAGAACTTCTCGCATAAAGTCGCCAGAGTCGTTTAACAGTGTATTACTGTTACAATAACTGGATGCTAACGTTTTACGAGCCCAATCGAATATCCCATTGGTTCACTGCCTTTTTATTGGCTCAGGATATTGGCGGAAGTTAAATGTTTACCTGAGGGTGTTTGTTCAAATATGTTATGGTCACTATAGATGAGATCATTTGTTTTTGATATTTCATTCTCACACACATTCTTATAATCCTTAACTATACCGTAGAAATGAGGGACATGCTTCCGCTTTCTGTCATTGTTAATCCTTCCTATACCGTGATAATTAAAACAAAATATTGATGAATGAAACTGACGTATATTTATGTCTCTGGGACGCAAAGAGTTAAGTCAATTGCTGGGCTTAAGAACCGAAGATTTATATTGTTACAAATATAAAAAAAAAATGTTTGTGTACTTTCTTTCTCCATACACATGGCAGTCGTTAGGACCAAGCAGAGTAATGTAGGGTTATCGCACGTTAAAATCATGGCCTCAATGGCGTACTTTAGTGCCCTACAGAAAGCCATGGGATTTGCCAATGAAAGCATTCGTGTTAAACATACCTTCCTAGCACTGTGCCTTTCGGCTTCACATCCAACATTAGAGTTTGTAGGGAGCATCGAGATACAAATGCCATCTAGCTATAGTTTACTTCGTAAGGGGACGAAGTTAAATATTTTTTCTCCGTTATCGGGGTAGCGAATTCCAACCGGTTCTTTTGGAAGACTCCTTTTAGTTGGCGTATGTTCAGCAGTGGGCGTCCTACGGCTGAGATAATGATGACGAGAGCCAGATATTCTGCCTAAAATATCACTCAAGCATTAAGTACTCTGTTAGGGTGTAAAGAACACTGTAGCAAGATAAATTATTGGGCAAAAATAAGACTTAAAACCGGAACCTGGAGTGTCTAGCCAGTGCAGTCCCACTCAAAACTTCTGTTTTGAGTGTTTGACAAACTCTGGGAAGCACTGCAACTGTAATGGACAGGCCTAGTGCTTATCGTCAGATTCACGTCTTTGCCGTTATGTCAGTTGACAGTATTAAAAATTGCTGTTTCTCTGCTAAATTGTATGCTTAATGGCGGTAATTCTTACCCGCTCTTCCTCCGAATAATGCTCAAGCATATAACTACAAAGTAGAAAGCAAATTTGACAATAATGAAAAGAATATCGTATGCTTTCGACCAGAATATCTTACTTAGCATAACAAGTATCCTGGAGGCTATAACTCAAACACACGACAGCCACAATATCTGTATCGGTAGGGTCATCTTCTTTTACGTAAAATATCTGTTTTAGTCGCGGGCACATTGGCTCGATTGATTTATCGTAACCAGCGCCCGTGGTGATGTATGACCCTATGGAGATTAGGTAGAGTAGTTTGGGTTCAGAGATAACAAACGTGTATTTACACGTAGTAAAAATAATTCATGTTCTCGGTTCCTACGTAACTATGCTACTATTATATACTTGTCACAATAATTGTGACAAGTATATAATAGTAACCATTGTTATTGTTTTCATTTGGAAGTCTTGAGGTTAATTAAAAAATGATAATAAAGATGATTTAAGCTTGTTACATTGCGAGTTGTTATACTTTTTTGAAACTGTGGTTGTAAAAGTCTATTAACGTTTTTATCAAAGCCTTTATCAACATCTTTATCAAAACGTGGTTATCAAAGTCTACCTCAAAAGCAGTGTGAACTGCAATAAACAGTTTTATTTGTAGTTTTCAGTTTTCAGAAGTTTGTACCATAATTAGTGGGTATCTTATTCTCGAAATGATTAAGACATACATTTTAAATACTTCAGTATGATACCGAAATGTCGTAAACTAATAGATGGTAGTTGGTGGACTCTTCTACAAGTCCGTCTTGGTAGATATCACGGTAGTTTTAGATACCTACTCTTCTTCGACACTGTAGTGTACCTACTGAGCTGTCAAAGTGAACACTTGTTAGTTATAGTGGTGACGGAAATATCCTTCGAAATTTTTACTTTACATTTTCAGTACTTGTGCCCTCTATTTTTTAATGTAGTTTACATTACATGAGAATAGAGAAGAACGGCAATGTAATAGTGGCAGGCATTTCAGTGTGTATGGAACTGCTTTCTCCACGTCCGGAACAATAGGTATACGTTCTTTCCATGAATTCTATCTCAAAACTTCAATAACTGTTATGACTCATAAATATCATCGAGAGTTAGAATGCCAAACTATAAAATTCCGCTAACAATAATTTAACGCTTACTTATATTAACTTCAAATGATTAAAATAATCTATGAGCAAAGTACTAGTAAGGAAAAGTACAATAATTCCCCACAATTGTTGTACATAATTACATAATAAAATTATTAATGTGGCATTGACTTTTTACTAAAACTCATTTATCTTTTGATAGAATTTATTAAAAACAGGTTAAATAAGGTCGTGGAGCCTCCAACTAAGGTTACTAAGTGGAATTGTCTACATTTCCCTACTCTACACGACACGTGCATAGCCGTGCAGCGGGGCGATTTGTAAAGCTCGAGAATTAGGCACATGGGAGTTCGATACAGTAAGAAACTAACGTTTTAACAATACAATAATACTTTTAACTCACGTTGAAATACATGTTTACCAGAAATATAATACCATGTGCTATGTGTATTATAAAATGGTAATAGGGGGCTTTTAGATAAGTTTTCATTTTTACTTTTAATACATTAAAGTTAATTACTAATAGTTTGTTAAATAGTACATCTGGATGTGGACAGTTTTTTTTCTATGCAACAAGATCTAATAGGGTTAAAAGAGGCCCGACTAGCCGGAGTGGCTTAGTACGTGTAATAAGATTTTTTTAACATATGTGATAGATAATAAATAGAAGGCGAATAACCGAAGCTGCCATTTCACTAGGTACTTATAACTAAAACATCAAATAATACTTGTAATAAATCATTATTCAACGGCACTGAGGTCACTTACAACATACTTTAGACCCATTTCTGTATTTGGAATGCACTAATTAGTAAGCGCAAAGCATACTAACAAGAAATATTTTGGTCGCGGCTTAACGCCTTTGTGGACTATAAATATGCAGATGTACCTAACTTGTATAAGTAGATGCCGAAATATGCACAGATTCAGATTTATCCCAGAAAACGTTATACACTCGTGGTGCAAGCGCAAACGTGAAACACGGAAGCACGGAAGCTATTTGTCGTGGAGAACATATTGCCGTAAGTTCCTAATGGGGGTAGTTCTACATTTCTTACAATTTTTATCGCATTTATAAGATTGCAACTTTATTATTTTCATCTTGAATATATCAAAAAGTGGCCAATTGCGAGCTGGTCCGAAGGTTCCGCACATAAGAACCACCACCCCATATGTGTTAGTATGTACTAGTACGTAATCATTATTCTGTGAAAATGTCATAAAACTAAAAATCACCGTTATATATTTGGGTAGATTGTTAGCTATGCAAACAGGAAGAAATTGACAGTCAAAAGCTACAAGTATGTGTGTAGATAATATTCAACTATTATTATTAACCGGCAAAACACTCACGATAAGTATCGAACACGTCGACCCGGGTTTCGAGCATGTCCGATGCTCTGGTTCTGACTCCCAGTGCCCGCCGGGACTTCGCAGACGCCACTGCGCACTCGCTCTGAAGATGAACATGGAACATGCTCGAAGCCCGGGTCGACGTATTCGATCCTTAACGTGAGTGTTTTGCCAGTTAATAATCATTATCAGCCGGAAGACGTCCACTGCTGAACATAAGCCTCCCCCATAGAACGCCACTTGGACTGGTTACTAGCTTCCTGCATCCAGCGATTCCCCGCGGTTTTGACGAGGTCGTCGGTCCACCAAGCGGGGGGCCGGCCTACACATCGTCTTCCGATGCGTGGCCGCCACTCGAGAACCTTTCTTCCCCATCGGTTATCAGTTCTGCGAGCGATGTGGCTTGCCCATTGCCACTTCAACTTGCTAATTTTGAGAGCTATGTCGGTGACTTTAGTTCTCCTACGGATCTCCTCATTTCGGATCTTATCACGCCGGGAAACCCCAAGCACAGCCCTCTCCATTGCAGTTAGTAATAATAGTTGAATATATGTCAAACACACGAGAATTTCAATATTATTATATATATTTCAATACTTGTCAGGAAATTACAACACTACGGTATTAGGAACATGGCTCTCAACCTTTTGACTTCATATTTAAATGGTAGAATTCAAAGGGTTGACATAAATGGTAAAAAATCGCCCGGCTCTATAATCTCAATGGGCGTTCCACAAGGTTCAATACTAGGGCCGTTCTTGTTTTTAATCTATATTAATGACTTACCTTATTATGTAGAGAAGAATCACGAGATTGTATTGTTTGCAGATGACACTTCACTGTTATTTAAAATTAAAAGGCAGTTACTAAACTATGACGATGTTAACAATGCATTAGCTAAAGTTGTGAATTGGTTCAATACAAATAATCTTCTCCTCAATGAGAAGAAAACTAATTGTATAAAATTCTCGACACCAAATGTGAGACAAGTAGAATCCAATATACAATTGAATGGAACAGGGTTGGACCTTGTGGAGTCAACAGTCTTTTTAGGAATTACTATAGACGCTAAATTGCAATGGGGTCCCCACATTAAAAAATTGTCTAGTAGGCTCAGTTCAGCAGCTTATGCTGTTAAAAAAATTAGACTATTAACTGATGTAGACACAGCTAGAATAGTTTATTTTAGTTATTTCCATAGCGTTATGACTTATGGCATACTGCTCTGGGGATGTTCTGCAGATATTAATTCTATTTTTATACTGCAAAAAAGGGCTATACGAGCAATCTACAGTTTGGCTCCCAGAGTTTCCCTTAGACAGAAATTTAAAGACATAAACATTCTAACTGTTGTCTCTCAGTTTATCTATGAAAATCTAATGTATGTAAAGAAAAACATTAGCAGTTTTGATAAAAGGAGTGATGCTCATTCCATCAACACGCGAAATAAGCACAAGCTATCCGTACATGTAACGCGTCTCCACAGAATAAGTCATTCTTTTATGGGACAATGTATACGATTTTATAATAAAGTTCCCAATGTTATCCGAGATTTGCCTATTAATAAGTTTAAAATTACTATTAAAACTAAACTCTGCCAAAAAGGTTATTACAAAATTTCGGATTACTTGGAGGATAAAACAGCTTGGGACTGATCACTCCAGGATCTATCTACTTGGGCGGGTCTGGGTTTATTTAGTAGTAGTTGCTCTGCCTAGCTTGCATGCCTCGCGCTGCTTGTTATTAATAAATCCAGGCCTTCCTTACTCATCCCGGATGGGTAAGGAGGCATTGGTCTTGGGGGAGAGCGCAAGTCGTGTAGATCCCCAAGGCAAGTCTGGTGGTTCTCCTTCACGTGGTTGCTGCCTGTTCTGGTCTATTTCCTTCAGAAATAGACGTAACTGAAACCGCCAGGCGCCGCGTGTCCGTACGTATATGTATTTATTTACTATGTGTTATATTATGTGTATTATGTTCTTCTGTCTTTCAAGTCTCTGTTTTTGCCTTGTTCTTGTCTTGTGATAGTTTACTGCTTTTCTTCTTTTCCCAATCCTAAGTTTCGATGCCCGGCGAGAGGATGAATGGCTGCAGGGAATGCAGTTGTGAGGGCTCACCCAGGCTGTCGAGCCTCTAAACTGACAACACCTAAAAAAAATGGCGGATTGTAATACTGATAAACTACCCCAGGTGGGTACCGTTAATGACGGACAATCCCACCCTCCTTCGGGAGGCTGCCCCTCGTATTCTGGGGGGGGCAACAACCGCCTCGAGGGCATCAGCCCTCAACCCGACAACAATAAAAATGACGACCTAAGCATGATAACGGACTCCGATATATTGGCGACTGAACCGCGCGTGGTACTTGCATGCTGCGACGCAACAACAGGCGAGAATGAGCCAAAAGACCCGGCGGGGGAAATAAAAGGCCAGTTTCAGGGCCACCCTACGGACTCGTCTGTGGACCTCCTAGAGGTTTTCACTAACGACGTAGCAGAAGTATCTGACGTAGATTCTGTCTACGGAATGGTGTTGCGCAGTGGAGCGCAGAGTGTGGATGCAGGATGCAGCCGTCGGAAGCGGCCGGCTTCTTTGCCCCTCGTGCCCGGGCATTTAGACTCGGACACGGAGACCGAAGGTACAGCGGCAGCTAAGGTGCCAACATCCAGAAGGGGGAGAGGAAAGACTGCAAAAGCTGGCCCCTCCAGAGAGGTCTTCCTTAAACCGTCGCCGGTGGCTTCGGATGGAGAGCTTGGGGAGGTACTCAAAAACAGACGTTTTAAGAAGGGGCCAGTCGCTGCTGCAGTCACCGACATTGAGGCCGAACCTGGAAGTGAGTCTGACGCTGTCCTGCTAGGTGACCTAAGCGGGCTGAACGCCCAAGAACTTAGGGCGCAGGCGGGCGAAAAACTCGCCTGCATTCTGGAGGTTGCCAAGAAATCAGGCAACCTTAAAGGTGAGTTTGTCGGCCGTCTGAAGAGGTCTGCATCAATCCTGAGGGAGGTGGTTGATGCTCTGGCAAGTAGGAGCGAGGCGGAGGAGACGCGGCGGCTTAGAGCGGAAAACAGCCGCCTGCGACTCGAAATAGAAGCTTCCAAGGCGGAAGTGAAGGCGCTTCGTCGCGGCTTTAGCGAAGCCAAGGCTGAAGCCGCAGCCGCTACCACTGCCGCTGCTGCCGCCACTACTGGGATGCAGGCACAACCCAATACACTACCAGGGGCGGAACTGATAGAGGAGCTGAAGCGATCATTGACCAATACGTTCGGGGAAATGCTCAACGCCCGAATCGCGGTGGTCGAAGAGCGGCTTCCGCCCGCTCCGACGGTTCGCCCACCTCTCAAGATGGATGCCAGGAAGACGGTGGTAGAGGTCACGGTACCTAAACCAACTTCGGAGCCGGCCCGCAAACCAGGCCAGGTCTCAAAGGCTGCAACCAACCTTTGTAACGCACCGGCCGTAGTTCCCATGACCTCCAAGGGAGTTCAAAGAGAGACCACCTCCTCCACCGTTACTCAGGCAGAAACCTGGATCACGGTGGTTGGGAAGGGCAAAAGCAGGAGGAAAGGTAAGGGTAAGGGGAAGTCTTCCCCTCCCTCTGCCATAGCCGCAATTTCCTCTGCGACTCGTGCGACAAATAAAAAATCTAAGCCGAAAGCTACCGCTTACCACAAGTCTGTGCCGGCGCTAGTATCCCCAAAATCCGCGGCTGTGGTGCTTTCACTACAGCCTGAAGCTGTGGAAAAGGGGATAACCTACAGCACTATCCTCAAGATGGCTCAGGAGAAGCTGAATATCCAGGAGATGGGAATAGACCAGCTCCGCTTTCGCCAGACTGCCACGGGAGCCAGGATGTTGGAGATCCCTGGCTCACAAAATACTGAGAAGGCGGACCGGCTCGCGGAGAAGCTCCGTGGTGTACTGTCAGAGGTGGCCAGCGTAACCAGACCCGTGAAAGTCACCGACTTAAAGATTACTGGTCTGGATGATGCGGCTACGAAAGAGAAGGTGGCAGCGGCAATTGCCGAAGCGGGCCGATGCGATGTGCGGCTGGTAAAAACTGGGGAGATACGCTGCGGTTTTGGCGGCGTCGGGTCCATACTCGTCTCCTGCCCAATTCCAGCAGCCAAAGTGCTGCTGGAGAGAGGCAGGCTCTTAATAGGATGGAGCTCAGTACGAGTGATTGCATTAGGGGTGCGCCCCATGCGCTGCTTTAGGTATATGGGGCTGGGGCACACGCGTCCCCAATGCCCTGCATCGGCCGACCGGGGAAATCTTTATTTCAGATGCGGAGATACAGACCATTGGGCAGCCAGCTGCAAAAAGACTGACCTGCGCTGTGCAATATGCGCGGAGACGGGTAGGCCTTCTGGCCATGTGATGGGGGGACGCAACTGCGCTCCTCCGAAGACAAAGGGGACGGCCAATAGGACCAAAGCCGTCCCTGTGGCACTGAATAAGCCAACACTCGAGGCCATGCCCCAATCGGCATGTGAGGAGGTTGTAATGTCTGACTGATGGATCAAGTCCGACATTACAACCTTCTTCAGACGAATCTTAACCACTGTGCCGGGGCTCAAGATCTGTTTATGCAGAGCTTGGCGCAGTGGCAAATAGACGTAGCGGTTGCAGCAGAACCTTACTATGTTCCCCCCAATCCATACTGGGCAGGAGACTTAGACGGCTCTGTGGCCATTGTGGGACGGACTGGTGGGGGTCCACCCCTCTCAGTGGAAGAGAGGGGCTCAGGATACGTAGTGGCCAAATGGGGAGAGTATGTTGTAGTCGGCGCATATTTCTCCCCCAACAGACCCGTTGCGGAGCTTGAGGTCTTTGTAGACCTTTTGACAGCAGCGGCAAGGCGACAGGCACCGCGTCAGGTCCTAGTACTGGGAGACCTGAACGCCAAGGCCCGGGAATGGGGCAACCGTTCCACTGACTCTCGGGGAGAGGTCATCAAAGAATGGGCGGTTGCCACAGGACTGACTCTCTTGAACACAGGGTCGGTCCACACGTGCGTGCGGCACAATGGGGGGTCCGTGGTGGATATATCTTTCGCCACCCCAGGTGTCGCAGCACGTGTCCGGAACTGGAGGGTGTTGTCGGAGGTAGAGACTCTCTCAGACCATAAATACATAAGGTTCGAGATCTCTACCGCCCATAACCACGGAGTATCTCAGCGCGTGGTGCGTGCGGATTTTCCACGCTGGGCAATTAGTCGCCTCGACACCAAGCTCGCAGAAGAGGCTGCAATTGTCCAGGCGTGGTTGGCCGCCCCCACACACCCAGAAGTAGACGTCGCAGCAGCCCATTTCCGCGAGGCGGTGACGGCCGTGTGCGATTCGGCGATGCCGAGGTCTCGGAGGCGCCCCGATCGCCGCGAGGTGTACTGGTGGTGCACGGAGATTGCAGATCTTCGAGCCACCTGCTCGGCGGCTCGTCGGCCTTACACCCGCTGCAGGAGGCGACGCAATGGCCGTACCGACGCCCAGCTGTCAGCCGAGCAGCTTGCGACTGAAGGCCAATTGTACGGTGTATATCGAGATGCCAAGCGGGAGCTGCAGCTGGCCATCAGTCAAGCAAAATCGCGGGCCTGGGGTGAGGTGCTGGTAGGCCTCGACAGGGATCCCTGGGGGCGTCCATACAGAGCCGCTCGGAATAAGTTCCGTGGCCAGACGTCTCCGATGGCAAAATCCCTGGAGCCGGAGCTACTGGGCAGGGTGTTGGAGGGGCTCTTCCCAGTCACGGATCGTGACTACAGCCCTCCATCGATGTCACCGTCCTGCCCAGAGGAACTAGACCTGGCCTCCATCCCACCTGTCACAGAGCTGGAGATGGAGGGTGCTGTCGGCCGCCTATGCAGAAAGAAGACGGCCCCAGGACCAGACGGGATCCCGGGGCGAGTCTTGAGAATTGCCCTAGGGGAACTAGTAAGTCAGCTTCGGGTAGTCTTCGACGCGTGCCTCAAGTCGGGACGGTTCCCGAAGCTGTGGAAAGATGGCCGGCTGTGCCTTCTGAGGAAGGAAGGTCGAGCCGTGGACTCGCCGTCTGGGTATAGACCTATTGTCTTGCTGGATGACACGGGCAAGCTGCTTGAGCGAGTGGTAGCTTCCCGTGTCATCCGGCACCTGGAGGGTACTGGGCCTGGGCTGTCGGAGGCCCAGTTCGGGTTCAGAGCGGGAAGGTCTACCATTGACGCCCTGCTCTGGCTCAAGCAGTGGACGCAGGATGTTGTCAAAGAGGGAGAAAAGGCGTTGGCTGTCTCGCTTGATATAGCTAACGCCTTCAACAGCCTCCCTCATGAAGTCATACAAGAGGCGCTCAAATACCATGGAGTGCCCTTGTATCTGCGGAGGCTGCTGGCCGATTACCTCCAGGACCGCGCGGTCCTGGTGGAAGGACGCGATGGTTTGAGGCACTGTCGCGTCTCCTGTGGTGTTCCGCAGGGCTCGGTGCTGGGACCGCTCCTGTGGAACGTAGGCTACGACTGGGTGCTTCGTGGTACGCTTCCTGCAACCATGCGGGTCGTGTGCTACGCGGATGACACTCTGGTCGTGGCCAGGGGGAGGGACCTCAGGGAGGTGGTGCGGCTGGTTACGGTGGGTGCATCCCTCGTGATTGACCGCATACGCGCTCTGGGACTGGAGGTTCAACTCTCCAAAACTGAAGCCCTACTGTTCCACGGGCCTCGGGGGGGTCCCCCTTCTGGAACGCGAGTCATCCTGGATGGGGTCCCGGTCCCGGTTGGAACCCAGATGAAATATCTGGGCCTCAACCTGGACGGACGGTGGGCTTTTGGAGGCCACTTTTCCCGACTGGCCCCTAGAGTTGTTGGAGCCGCAGCCGCCTTAGGTAAGCTGCTGCCCAACGTGGGTGGGCCGAACGCCAACTGCCGTCGGCTATACTCTGGAGTGATCCGGAGTATGGCCCTGTACGGAGCACCAGTTTGGGTGGACGCTCTCAGCCGCCAGAACAAGGCCCTGCTGCGACGTCCGCAGCGGGTTATCGCGACGAGGGCGATACGCGGATACCGGACGGTGTCCTGGACGGCGGCGTGCGTGTTGGCCGGTGATCCTCCTTGGGAACTTCAAGCAGAGATCCTCGCCGAAGTGTACCACTTTGTTGCGGCGAGGAGATCGCGGGGTGACCCCCCAGCGTGGGAAGAGGTGACACGCATGCGGTTGCAGGCGCGGGCCGCCCTGTTGCAGCGGTGGACGGAAGACCTGTCTCCACCAGTCCCTGGGCAGTGGACGGTGGAGGCCATCCGCCCGGTCCTTCGGGGGTGGGTGAAGCGACGTTTCGGGTCGCTCACTTTCCGATTGGTGCAGGTGCTTTCCGGGCATGGTTGTTTCGGAAAGTACGTGCACCAAATCGCAAGGCGGGAGGCGACCCCAGCCTGTCACGAATGCGGGGCGCCGGAGGATACGGCGCTCCACACGCTGGAAGTGTGTGCTGCATGGGGCCCGCAGCGGCACACACTCTCAGCGATAATCGGCGGAGATCTCTCGCTGCCGAGCGTGGTTAACTCGATGCTCGGCAGCGAGAGATCGTGGCAGGCGGTGGCCACCTTCTGCGAAGCAGTGATAGCGCAGAAGGAGGCCGCGGAGCGGGTTAGGGAGAATGACGTTCGAGCTGACCCACTCCGGCGCAGACGAACGGGGGTACGGAGGAGGCAGTTTGCTCGCCTCCTCCCTCCTCCGTAGTGGGGTCACTGGTGAAGAGTCGGGGGACTCTTCGTCGGCTTGCACGACCCCACACGTCTGAGGAGTGCCCTTGGTGAGCAAGGGCACCCCTTCACAGGCGCTGAGGCCCGGTTAAGATCAATCCGGGCCTACCGCTGGGGCGAGATTGTGAATGCCAGCGCAACCCAATCTCGCACCATCTGGCGGAGGACTGCTCACGGGGGGGTTTTAGTGGGTCTGAGCCCCACATACCCCCTTCCGTCTACCCCCGTAGCGGAAGGGAAGTGGACAGCATTTCCCCCCCTCAAAAAAAAAAAAAAAAAAAAAAAGGATCTATCTACTCGTGTACTAAGATGTCAAAGTGTAGCGTGTCTTGCCCTACTGATACTATTATTATGTTCTCTTTTGTAAGGCAACACACTGGAGCTAATATTTGTAGTACCTAAGTAAAAACATTGTAAAAACACCTATATAAAAAGAATGGCCCCGAGTTTCTTGCCGCTTCTTCTCGGTTGGCTCTATGTATTTTGGAACGCGGCGGTAGGCTTTAAAGTACATTATAATGAAAAATTGACGTTCATAAGTGCGTCTTTGATGCCTAAATTGAATAAATGATTTTGACTTTGACTTTGACTTTGACTTTGACTAAAGTGAATACTATTGTTTACCGTGTTCTTTCAATATTGAGAAGCTTTATTACAGTTCCCGACATTTAAATGTAAAGGCAATTTGACCAAATTTTACACAGAAACTTTATCTGGCCTTTCGTGAACAAAACAAAACAGCTTTCGAATCGAATCAGCGTTCGCAGTCTGGCTACAGGTACTCGATGTTGACAGTCGTTAAAACTTCACAAATTGGCCCGAAACGATCGCGAAATTCCCTTTTTACCTAATTAAAAGTTGCCAGGTTACATAAACTGAACAAGTTCATTTGTTATCTGAGATTCTTAATTGGGGATGGGAATAAGCAGGAATATTTCAATAACATTATTGATGTAAATCTGCTGTTTATGTTAATAACACTATTTCTTAGTTTATTGACGGCTTTTAGTATATTTTGGATTTCTTATTAATGTCGGCAGCAAGCAATAATGTTGTATAAGCGACTATAGTGTTTGTATTATTTTTCTGTGTGTTAAATAAATCGATGGTATTAGTATCAGCAAACTGAAACATTTTAAGGTATTTACAAAGCAACCTGCCGTGCGATTCTCTAATTACTCGTCGATGTGCTCGTCGACGAGCTCACCGATGTCAAATACTTTATGAAATATCGCCCTTGTACACAAGGTTGCGTTTCCAACGATTCTTCTCATCTCGTCATTTGTTTCACGGATGTTGTCAAAGATGCGACAATGTTTGCTATTAGAGAATCGCACGGCTGTTTGCTTGATATACCGCCTGCTTCAAACCTTTTCTTATTTTTTAGTTTTCTGACTATTGTCACTATAGACATGCTTATCAAGCCGTGAAAGGAAACATAATACCAATACCAATTTACTATACGATACTATTAGAAAATATTAACCTATTTTATAATACGTACATAAGTCAGCTCCTGTTGTACTATTCAACAAAATGTAAAAATGTAATACGCCACAAAGAACACCCGCACCGTATCATTTCCTGGAAGATTTGACCCCTCCCGCCAAAAAATATGCACCAATCTTTTTATCCATAGTTTAGCAAATTCGATCTTTGCTTACACGATCTTTCTTTGGGGATATTCTTTTTTGTTTCAAGTTATATCAGCTCTTCTGGGCGACTGAGCTTTATGGTACTCATAGGCGGGGAGCTAACATGTTATATGAGATTTATTGGCCCTTTAGGATACGTAATGACGCTTGAATAACTACTTTTTAGTCCATTTTGGTGGTTTTAGAAGCATAGAAATGGGCACTATTTTCACAATAAGGATTAACATGAAACCGAACAAAAATATTGTTTACTTTTTTAGCTCAATCGGGTGCTTTTGTTGCTTATGTTTCAGTATACGCCAATTTCTGTCTCTGAGTAAAGCAATTTTATACTTATGCTATACCTATAGTTTTAACGTTTTATTTAGTTACTTATGTTTGATTTAAAGAAAGAAGGAAAACACGTTTCAGCACACACAACCTACGAGTTACTCAACACATAAAAAGGGCACACATAACTAACATAGAGTAACTGGGGGAGGCATCATTTTCAGCAGTGGATGTCTTTCGGCTGATAATGATGATAATGCAACGTCGTGCTGTCCGTATTATTGGAGACACTGAATTCACTCAACACATACAACCTCTACAAATGCGTAGAACTATATAGCTTCTCCAAGCGTTTTTTTTTTTGCTTGTTTCATGGCGAATGTTCTGAAGAGCTCTTTAATCTTATTCCTTCCTCACCATTCCGATCCCGAACTACTCGTTCCGGCCTAGTATTGCATCCATATACTGTTGAAAACTTCTCACCACGAACCAAAAAGTTTGGCAGTTCCTACCTCTGTCGTGTAAGTAAATTGTGAAATGCTCTGCCGGCGTACTTATTTCCTTGCAGCTATGGACCTGGATCTTTCAAGCGGGGCGAGAAAAAGCATATGGCAGGTCATCATAGGGGTGGCGATTAGTGCAGCTTACGGCTGCACTAATGGTCATCGTTTCTTGATTTCTTCTTCGTTTTCCATCAGGCTAGAGGGAGTCACTTTGATGGACCATTATAAAAAAAATACGCAAATATTATAAACTTACATAGCAAATTATAAATGGGTACCTACCGTGATGCTGCGAGTGTCATATATACGGGAATTACTCAACGGTGTCTATAAACAATCTACCGACGGTTAACCCTACTAGAACTATAAATGTATCTCAATTTTTTATTCTTCGTATGGCGAACCGTCGATATGTAGAATATAAACTGACCGTAAGGTAGAGGTAGGTCACTGATTTTCAGTCGGAACGGATCATGATCTATCGAGTTACTATAATATAAAATGTTATTCGATCGCTGGCGTCAATAGAAACGTAACTGCAGCTGCACTGTTTTTCAATAGCAGGATAAGAATGTGTGTTAATCAGCTACGGTTCTATTACAGTTTTTTAGTTTAGAACTTTAGTTAATGGAATCGGCCCCCTGTGTACTGCAGAGGGCTGATTCCATTAACTAAAGTTCTAACTTAACTTTCCTCTAATGTCAATAGCATAGACAAATATTATAAGGTCAATAGTTTCCAAGCGTACGCGATATAAGGACTGTTTTGATATTTTTCTACATCTTTGGTTATTTTATCGATTTTTTTTATATGGATCCCTAAATTTTTTGACAATTTTATATATCCTACGTTCGTTAGAGATATAAATGAAGGATTTTAATCGTGAAAGAATTTTTCTAATCGGTCCAGTAGTTTTGGAGCCTATTCAGATCAAACAAACAAACAAATCTTTCCTCTTCATAATATTAGTGTAGACGCATTATTTCAACAAAAATGGCTAGATTGTATCAGAAACAAAAAACACTTCGTTATTACCCAATACACTAGCAAAACCATTGAAACTACCTTCAAAATAGAATGATTCAAACACAGAACAGTTCCGGGCCGCTAAAGTAATGAAAAATGAATCAACCATCTATCATAACCTCCCCTCCCGCGCCTCCCGTGTTCAGCAGAACGCAAAAACTTAGAGAATTGAATAATGTCGTCTGAAATTAAACCGGGTAGCTATAAAGCGCAGATGACGTGCTACTTAAGCGGTTAACTTCCGGTTTCGCCGGAAGATGCGATTGTATTACGTGAAGGCGGAACACGAATGTTTGTTTTATTGCAACTGGTGCATATTTTGTGGGTATATGGTATTACTAGCTGGTGCCCGCGACTTCGTTTGCGCAGGGCTAGTATTTAGAGTAGCTTATTATCTTCTCCAAGGCCATATCTTTCTTCATCCATCATCATCATCATCAGCCTGTAGCAGTCCACTGCTGGACATATGCCTCTCCAATTGCACGCCACTTAGGTCTATCTTGGGCTTCTCGCATCCAGTTTTTGCCAGCCATCTTGCGCAGATCGTCACTCCACTCCTTTCTTCATAACAAAATACTATAATGTCATAAAATATTTACATGGTCAACCGCAATTGTTAGGAAAATAAAATGTAGTGAATAAATTAAAATACTTAGTAAATCAATCAGTAAACAGTAACAATAAAATACAAAAAATAAGTCAATCAGTCAGTCAGGACAATAAATTATATAATATATCACTAAGATAAATAATTAGTAGCCCATTGTTTAAATTTATTCTACATCACCCACGCAGCTGCCATTAAAAAAATGCCATCGCAGTTCAAAGGTACAGAAATGGTACAAAGCTCGAAATCCAATTTCAATTTGAAACATAAACCATTTTGGCATTTGTGGCTTCCCACTTTCAAGGCACTCCAACACAAACGTCAAAATTGTTTTATTATGCCTTCCGCTCACTGCCAAAGGTAATTTATTGAAGCTCTAGTAAAATAGTTGTTGTAAGGAACCGCATTTTCTGAACGCAAAATAAAACTTGCTAAATATAATACTAGACGTAAGAATAAACTTATTTTAAGGGCCTAGATAAATAGACGATATCTACTTAATAATACTTTGACTTAGCACCTAACTTTCAATTGTTCTTACACTGTTCATGAAACATTTTGGTCAATATTATGTATTGAATCTGTCATTAACCAATATCTTGTAGTAGCAATAGTAATTGTATTGTTTCGCGGTAGCGTCATCCACGGAAAAAAATAATTTTACTGGAACTGGTAGCTAATTTATCTTTTTTCATTTTAAATTGAACGAAATATAATTATGCTTATATAATCCGCATTTACTTAAAAACACTAAGTACTTAGTAAGTCATTTGTTTTAGAGGAATCTTGTGCATCGACGATAATTTATCTGGGCTCTAATAAAAATAAATAACCTTCTTAGCTGTTCTTAGCTGAAAAGTAAAGTTTAAGGAACCGTCCTTTTTTAACAATCCCCCAAGATGTATTTATTTCTATAATAGCATAAAAATACCACATACCTACACACTTAGATAAATGGAAAAATAGTGAGATATAGGTATTAAAATCATTTCAATTCACGAATTTGATACCTACACGCATTTTAATCCCGAAACCACATATTACCAATCAGCTAAATGAACTGCACAAATTTTGATGAATCACCAACATAATATGCACCTACACGAGTGACGTACGACCGCATACGATGCGACAATTGTGATGTATTACGGCAAGCCAAGACGTCGAGACCACTCACCTTTATCAAACAGTGCCGGCACTAGGCGAACATAAGTGGTAGGAGGGGCGAAACAAATTGATTTTAGCAGGTGGTGTTACAAAGCTTTATAATTTTGCAACATCAACATACGCTCAGCATAACAGTAGTTTACGGTCAGTAATCCAGAAAACGCTCAGTTGTAAATTTCTACTTTAGTGGAGGTTTGAACGTAAAAGCCATATCGTGAATATTTACTCAGAACTGAATTCTAGTAAGATTCAATACTTAGCGTATTTCTGGATGACGGTCCTATTGATAGGAGTTTCAATATTAGACGTTGAAATGAGAGACAAACGAAAAACAGATAGTCTCATGCAAATATTTTGCGTGATTAGACACTCAATCGCATTTAAATCGATCCCACAATGACGTATAACAGAATAGCTGAAAATCTGACACTGTGATGGTACCAAAGAAAGAGACTTCAAAAGGCTTATCATGAAGTATTTTTAACGAATAGTTGTAAAAATCGTGGATTAATGAAGCCCCATAAAGAGAACCTTACTGCGGTTCTGATATTTAATACCTTTGTCACCGTTAACCGCTTCTATTCATGTCAAAACAGCGCTCGTTCGACATCTAATTGGACTTGACGAAACGATCGGATTAATAGGCTCTGCTGGGTTAATAGGTATTAGCTGTTTGCGGTAAGGCTTAGAGGCAGCTTTGTTAGGCAAACTCAGAACAAAGTCATGGTGGTCCCATCCGAGTGCAATGCTCGGCCTCGTAACTCATGTATTTATCAGTATAACTAGAAGTATATTAGTGTCTTAGTGATAGGAAGAAACTTATTGAAGCACCTTTAACATATGACATGTAAGAATATGCCATACGACGGGACGTTGAAAATAATTGATATAAGCATGCAGCAGAAAAGATAATGTTCTGGCGAATATGCGGAGGGGTGAGAAAATATTTTGTTAGCTGTTTGTGTAGTGTTTGCCAAATTAAAGTTTTTATAGCTAGATTTAGTTATAATTCAAGTTTATTAACTATAAAAAGCTTTTATACTTAAAAGAAAAGTGATTGACTATATCTCACTTGATGGCCAGTGGCGATGCGGTCGAAGATATACTAGATCTCGAATGACAAATGACTCTCAAGGACAACTGCTGGAACACACTGTTTAGTGCTTTTGGGACATGTTTGCTATTTTGAGGGTGGTACCCAGCCAGGGAGACACCAGAAAGGAATCACCATGTAAACTAAGATTTTATTAAGTATTTTTATCTTACGTATATACATATATTAAAAAAGCTGAATTGTATTATTATAATATTATTGTACTTGTTATTCCAATGGTTTACTAATTAGCATTTTTAGCTAAATCAAAAATCCAGTTGATAAATAAAATTAATACATTTGAAAAACAGAAAAAACACTCTGTTTTTGACAGATGTGAGACAGATTGAATGTAGAAAAGGAGATAGTTAAACCTGGTTGATTAAATACGCTCTTATAGAAAATCAGCTGATGAGATTAAATACGCTTATAATAAAGAGATAGAGTTATCTCCATATGCAAGGTCCCTCCTGTTAAGAAGCAACTTCAACTTCGGCTGTAAGCATTGACCTATCTATTTTTATAAAACATGTGAGTGACTTCCTGTGCAAGTCGGCACACATTAGCAAGTCACCAAAACCCCGAGAATAAACATTTTACTTAACTTTGATCACCCCAAAAGAAAATCCGCCCACACATCCAACCTAGAACCCAACGCTCTCCGAAGGCAGGCTCACTACAAAGATCCGATGTTCAACATCAGTTAGTTTACAGTCTTACCTTATCTCTCAGCATATCCCTCACTCTGGTTGCCTGGTTCCTGCTCCGGTGCAACTCTAGCTGCAGCTCCAGACATCTCTCCTGCCAGTTGACAGAGCCGATGTCAGCGGCCACTAGTTCGTATTCGAGGGGATCGAAGCGCGACGAGTGGGCGATCGGCCTGTAGGAAAAAGTAAATTTAAATAAAACAAGAAGAGTTATTTTTTAAATATAAGTACCCGACTACAAACAAGACTAGACTATCCTTACCATTTGTCTATAAATGAATCAATATGCACTGGAAGAAAGTTGGATAAAAAGATTCTAAAGATCCATAACTCTATCGAAATTCACGAAGCTGTTTAGGCCGTAAGATGTTCCTAAGAATCTTACATGCATACGTCTTTCTCTCACGTCTAAATATATTTAACAACCCTCGGGTAAACCTAACGAATTTTTATATGACGTGAATAAACGTTTTTTTTTAATTTAAGGATACAAAAAAGAAACAAAAAAATTGCTAGTTACCTGTAGCGTAATCCTAAACGAAATACGACGAAAATGTGTACCTCTACTTATCAAACTCTCAGTTGGGTAAGTGCTTCATTTCGAATACCAGAGTCAATCGTTTTATCTTACACAACGGTTTATTAGATCTAACATGCCCTTCATTTAAAACTTATAACCAATGAACATTTACTCAAGATTAACACATAGGCTTCTTGTTTCTCGATTCAACACATAGCTCGCGGACCACGGGATCGCGAACCTTATTTTACAAGGACTAAGTTGCAGACTGTAGCTAGTAATATTTAATACTAATAATCAGTAACTATGGCGTCTAGATGTCTATCTTCGTCGTGAGAGTAATTATCACTATTTACCTACGTAATATTGTATCCGTGCCTATAGGTACGCATTTCAAAGGGAATCTAAATGTAATTTGTCTACCTATTCTGTGATAATTTGTCACAGAATACGTCGCAGAACCATAGGATTTAGTAGGTTTAATCTGGAAAACAAATGAGTACCTATTATTAATTTTGAATGATTAATTTACACGGCTAGGTAGCGCGGATGCCGGACATAGTACAGAGATAAGCAGTAAAGTAGTTTTGGTAGAGATTAAATTAGAGGAACAGTGATATATTAATTCTTCATTTTCTCCATTTATGAAGACGGGATGATAAGTGAGAATATCGCTCATCAGCACTAAAGTCAAAAATCCTTAATCAAATACTACATTAAAGTTAGGCCTTTGTAGTTTTTTTCTTAGAAACTTGTCTCTAATGCTTGCCTACGTAACGACTTTAGGTTCGAAAAGGGCAAGATCGTCTTATAGCATCTAATATATATTATATTCAAACTGTATGCTAGGTTTTTACCCGATGAATTTTATTTATTTTTATTTATTTGATTATTCATTATCTATACGGCCGAGACCAATTACATAGTTAAGATAAGTACAACACAGAAAACAAAACACAAGTATTAAACTAATCATCGATTACAAAATAAAAAGTCACATACATACAATTATTAAAAATAATAGGTACTATAAATAACAATTATCTTCACAGAACGTCAAAAATAGGGTTAGTATGGCAGGCCACTTGTCACAAAAAATGTCACAGTCTGGGTAAGATTTAAGGAAAGCGTTGAGAGCAGCCAAGACACGACAGATAGGACTATTGTTCCGGGCTTTAGTACGGCTACGGCCAATGCAGAACAACTTGTGTCTGTGACTATGCCGGATATACATATCAGGTACACTCAATGTGAGCAAACGGTTATGCAGTGCAGGTGAGTCCGTGGTACCTCTCAATATCTTGCAGCAAGTTTTAAGTTGATCAAACGATCTGCGAACCAGCAGCGAGTTAAAACCCAATTGGCCAAGCAAGAAACCAGTGGGATAGAGATAGGGATAATATCCGTAAGTCTTCTTATAAAGACTTCTTAAGAAAGATTTCTGGACCTTCTCGAGCATAAGTATGTACGTGTCGCAATGCGGGTTCCACACACAGGCGCTTGACTCTAGTTTACTCCGCAGTAAGGTACTAAACAAGAGTCGCAGAACATGAGGATCGCGAAAATCCTTAGCATTGCGTAAAACGAATCCAAGACGCCTAAAGGATTCCTTAGCAGTAATTGCAACGTGATCATTAAACTTAAGACCGCGATCAAACGTAACGCCAAGATCTTTAATTGTTGACACACGCTTCATGGCATCTTTATCAACAAAGTAGGTGTACCGAATAGGGTTATGTTTGCGATTGAAAGACATAACGTAACACTTATCAGTGTTGAATAACATTTTGTTAGCCACGCTCCATCGATAAATTGTATCGATATCGTTTTGCAAATCAGCACAGTCAGCTTGTGATTTAATTTCAAGTGCAAGCTTTAAATCATCGGCGTACAACCAACATTTGGCTAAATTGACTTCCTTGACCAAGTCATTTATCATGATCAGAAAAAGCAAAGGGCCAAGGACTGATCCCTGACTAACCCCCGAGGGTGTAGGGTAGGGCTTGGAGACGTATGTTCCGTACTTGACAAACTGTTGCCGATCACGCATATAATCCGCGAAGAAACTAAGAAGACAGGGGGTGAAACCAATGCTGCTGAGCTTATGCAAAAAATGAATGTTGTAGTGCCCAACCAAACTTAAACTCGTCCATCTATCCAACTCAGAAGGACCAATAATTAGTCTTACTGGCACATATGACTGCAATAATAACAAGTAGCCCATCCGTCTCCGTCTCGTTGTATGTAACAGTCCACCACCATGCTGAAAAGTTCTGAAGGCTACAAAATTTATTAAAGCCCATTTGAACTAAGTTGGGATACTGACTTTTTTCTGCGTTACAGCTAGGATTATCTGGTCTTTATGGGATTTGGGCATATTGTGATGTGATGGATGCGCCTGATATGTTTCTATTCGGTTGTGTTAATTTACATATAATATCACTGCAATATGAGCAAGTTTTTTACTGGTTTGTAATGGGATATATTTGTTATATCTATATATACATATTAAAAATAATCCCCATTTCGCTTGGTCACGCCATAACTTGAGAAAAACTAACGATTTCGTTGAAATTTGGCAATGAGATAGATTATATTCCGGGGAAGAACTTGGGATACTGTTCATCATCATCATCATCATCCATCATCTATGGTGAAACCGCGGGGCGCAGCTAGTTTATTATATGTAGTTTGTCTGTGAAATTTTAAATAAGTACTTCTAGCACCAGTGGATGAAATGGATGAAGTAAGATTTAGTAACTCAGAATGCGATGATAATTCAACCCATTGAGGCCTTGCATTATATAACGTATGTTTATTATTGTGACATTTTTTATGATAACTGGAAGACTATTATAAGTACTTCCTTGACTTACTGTGAAAATTTAATGGATCAATGGGACAGGTGTAAAAAGCCTGACTCATTGGATTTTGACGGTAACCTCTGAGTTTATTGACTTGGTACTCTGAGTACTTACCCAAACGGTATATTTTACTTTGTTTGATATATCTTTTTTTGTATTGACATGCTAGGCGTATTGCCCATTTGACATTTTTATAATGACATTTTAAATGATAAGTATCGTATTTATATAATGAATATTTCTTAATGTTAAGACATTAATAATTGTAATTGTTTTTTTTCCGTTTTTATCTCAATAAACGAATATGAATATGAATATGAATATGAATATGAATATGAATATGAATATGAATATGAATATGAATATGAATATGAATATGAATATGAATATGAATATGAATATGAATATGAATATGAATATGAATATGAATATGAATATGAATATGAATATGAATATGAATATGAATATGAATATGAATATGAATATGAATATGAATATGAATATGAATATGAATATGAATATGAATATGAATATGAATATGAATATGAATATGAATATGAATATGAATATGAATATGAATATGAATATGAATATGAATATGAATATGAATATGAATATGAATATGAATATGAATATGAATATGAATATGAATATGAATATGAATATGAATATGAATATGAATATGAATATGAATATGAATATGAATATGAATATGAATATGAATATGAATATGAATATGAATATGAATATGAATATGAATATGAATATGAATATGAATATGAATATGAATATGAATATGAATATGAATATGAATATGAATATGAATATGAATATGAATATGAATATGAATATGAATATGAATATGAATATGAATATGAATATGAATATGAATATGAATATGAATATGAATATGAATATGAATATGAATATGAATATGAATATGAATATGAATATGAATATGAATATGAATATGAATATGAATATGAATATGAATATGAATATGAATATGAATATGAATATGAATATGAATATGAATATGAATATGAATATGAATATGATATGAATATGAATATGAATATGAATATGAATATGATATGAATATGAATATGAATATGAATATGAATATGAATGAATATGAATATGAATATGAATATGAATATGAATATGAATATGAATATGAATATGAATATGAATATGAATATGATATGAATATGAATATGAATATGAATATGAATATGAATATGAAATGAATATGAATATGAATATGATATTGAATTAAAACTCAAAGTAGCACAACGAGCTATGGAGAGGGCTATGCTCGGGGTTTCTCTACGTGATCGAATCAGAAATGAGGAGATCCGTAGAAGAACGAAAGTCACCGACATAGCTCAGAAGATTAGCCAGTTGAAGTGGCAGTGGGCAGGGCACATAGCACGCAGAACAGATGGCCGATGGGGCCGAAAGGTTCTAGAGTGGAGACCACGGACCGGCAAGCGAAGCGTAGGTCGTCCACCGACACGGTGGACAGACGACCTGAGGAAGATCGCAGGACGACGTTGGATGCAGGCCGCTTCCAACCGGTCCTTTTGGAAAATCATGGGGGAGGTCTATGTTCAGCAGTGGACGTCCTACGGCTGAGATGATGATGATGATGAATACAACAAAACATATAATATATCTTCCGTATAAGATACTTATTGAGAAAAAGAGTCACACGAGTTCTCGGAGGGATTAAGAAACAAAAACGAGCACAGGCGCTTTGAACCCTTTGAATCACTTTTTGCGTTCTAGCAAGCATCCGCGAACGAGTCACTGTATCCATGTAATTTCATTTGGATAAAATCAAAGATCCGGCGAGCTGTATCTGGAGTGTTGTCTCTGGAAATCATTCGATATAGTATGTTTCAGCATGTAACAACAGCTTAATTCAGCTTTCTTTTTATCTTTTCATTTACGGAAAGCAAAATATTCCGGAGTAACATGAGCTTTATTTTATAATTATTGATAATGTAATGCCGCGTGATAGACCACACGGGACAAAGATGTTTTAAGGTGAAACGGAGTTCTCGGGCACAACAGCTAGTTATACGAAAATGTCCAATTACTTAACACGCAATCTCAACGTAAAGCAAGGCATTAAGTACAGCCCCGGGGATGTAATGTTGTATGAGACTCCCATGGGCGTAAAGTAATTAGGACGTTAGTTGTATGAAACTCTTAGTACGGAGACAGCATACAGAAAAAAAAGAAAGCGCGGTTATACCATTGTGTGTGTGTGATTGTTTAGGAGCAAGCGTCGCTATGGTTACGCACAATACTCTCTGCGTATTCAAGGTCATAGTTCAAGGTACGTGCCGCGATCTGTAATGAATTATGAACAAAACACGGTGCTTGGTGTTATTTCAACAACTTCCATAAAATGTTATCATTTTGAAAGTGGTGCAATTGTGCCGAAATATCGAGAGTTCCAATACAACTAAATTATGGTCTACATCTCGTGAGTACTAATTACTCGTATAACTTAGTTAACAACCGCTAAAGTCTAAAACAGTATTTTCCATAAAAATTACTGTGTCCCTCTATAAGGGGACAAATATGTCCAATTTGAATATTAACAATTAATTTATTTTACTTTTAACAAAATAACACATTTTTGAAAGCTCTGAGTTTTTATTGTCTCGCAGTAAGTATGAATAGTAGAGTATGCACCTCGAGGATAAAACCTGTCTTCGTCTTGGGCGGCTTTAACCCCTCGCTTCACTCAGGACTCTACATAACTCCCTCGCTTCGCTCGGGAATTGAATTTCAATCCCCTCGTTGCACTCAGGGATTAACTCAAGAGTCCCCGTTATACTCAGGGTTCAATATACGGCCCCTGACGTAAGACACTGTTTTACTCCTCAGTGCATAATCTACTATTACTTGTCCGATATTGGACCCGAGCGAGTTCAATTCGGATGTGGCCAGTTTTTATGATTAATCATTTACTTCACACTTTGTACTATAATACACCAAATTTGATGCTTATATGTATACAGCGTGTTACAAAATGGTGCAGTAATACTGAAAGTCAGGATTCACACGGCAAAGTATCCATTTTAATCGCTTATAATTTAACTTTGTATGTAAGTATTACTTAATAATAATAAAGTAATAAAGTTAAGGAAATAATTTCCGTTTTATTTAGTGATAGCCCTATTAGAAATGCATATTCTTGAATTTCGTTAGGGTCGATGCGCTTTGCTATCTCCACGCCACCTATTCATTTACCTCCCTTCGCTTGCCCTGCATGCGCTCTGTCCCCGCACCGCACACCAGCCCTGGCCCAGCTTAGGCCCCTTGTTTACATAGTCTACGTTCTGGAGGCCATTGCCGTCTTTGGCCTAGTTTTTCAGGGATTGACCTGCTCGAGTATTAGAAAAACTTTGGTTACTCATAACTCGGAATGTTTACTACTTCCTGACGTAGTAGTTAGGTACCAATCATACGCAAGCTTCTGTGTGTGTGGTTTTAGTATTACCTTTTTGTTACACGCTGTATATAAGTCTCAAGAAGTTTCTTATGAGATAGAAGGGTAAACGAGCAGCACCTGGGGGCTGATTCTACTATTTGATAAAGTTCAACAATCTATTCCGCTGCAACTGCAGTTCCACACCAGTTGTCGTTCGATCATTACCCAAAAGCCATTCTACTATTTCTATACACAAATTGGAACGTAGCACTATCTTAAACACTACTATAATATAAAAAACACATTAAACACTACTTTAGATGAATATGATTTAGCGTCGCGTCATGATCTATAGAGATAACAGAATATAAGGTTTTGATCGATCGCGACGTCAACAAAAACGTAACTGCAGCTGGACTGTTTTCAATAGCAGAATAAGAAAACGTATCAAAAGTCACAGTTCAGCTACGGTTCGATTGCAATTTAGTTAGTGGAATCACCCCCCTGGTGTTAAGTGGCGGACGTCCACGGCCGGCAGAAGTATACACGAGTCTGTATGAAGTCCCCTTAATATTTACAATTTTTATTAACTTTTAAGGTATCTGTCACAATGAAATACTAGTAGTTTACCTATTATTGTTCAATAGATTCAGTTCTCTTCAAAGATAGTACACCCTTATATATGATCGAAGGGTACACCCAACTATTTCTGAGGCTTTCGCGATTCTTATACTTACATTGAAAATAAACAACTTTATACGGATTAAATCGGATGTTCACTGAAAAGTTTTCGAAACGTAAGCAAGTACAATTTGAAAAGTTTAATACCGACTTCCATTCTTTTCAGTTATTTGAGTGTAACTCAAAAACTAATGGACCGAATTTGATGAAATTTAAATGGAACTACACGGGAGGCACTAAAAATAATTTTAAGAATCGGTTCACCTAGTCGAAAGTTATAAGGTAACAAACATTAAAAAAAATAGTCGGTTAAGTACCTCCTCCATTTTGCAAGTCGGTAGATAACATAAAATTTGATGCGATTAGATCAGTTTAATGTTGTTTCATTTCAATAGGACATACAGTCAGATATAGGTGGGTGTCATGAACTCTAATGCGGAATCTTAAGAAAAAAGCAGACGAAGCTGCGGGCAAACATTATCTGTGTATGTATTTAAAGGAGGTTTTTTGAGGTTTGGTTTTTAAACTGACAATACTGCTTCTACAGACAATCAATTTGACAATTGACAGTTGATTTGTAGTCAGTTCATCATGGTTTATAGGCAGGTGGAACTATTTGCTCATATATGTTTAAGACCATGCCAGTCAGAATGCTCTCTACATGACCACGATTGCTGACTTTACCTCAGTTGAAAGGCATTGATGTAACAGAGCTTTGATTTCCTCAAGATGGCGCAACGTGGCACGCACACAGCGGCCGCCATCATTAATTTATAGCGAAAACATTTCTTGACAATTTCCCGTAACGAACCTGCGTGATCTAGCCTCCAAGATCGCGTAAACTCACAGCTTTAGATGACTTTCTTTGGGTACTCCCAAGTCACTGTGAAGTCACTTGACTCAAGACAGACGTTGAACCATTTGGAAGTCAACATTCACCGTGTTAATACTGATATACAGTCGATAAAGATGTCGGAAATTAGATTTCACGATTGAATTAATTCGAGCTCATATACCCTAAATTATATTAAAAATTGAATGGCATAAAATTATCTATTAAATAAAGCCAATATCATAGACATTATCATTATTCTAAGGCGCGGGCCAATCCTAATTTTAAAACAATTTACGATGGTTTACATAAGGTTGAGAATTGCTTATCAGATTGGACGATGTACCGCGAAGATGCAATTGAATACGTGCTAATACTTTTTATATTTATTTCGTACAACCAAATGATTAAATTTTAATGATAAAGTAGTCCATAGTTCACTAGTAAACATTGGGAATTCGAATATGATACATTCATTGAAATATATTTGCCCATAATTGAATAAAAATGCTTTTTCCCACGGAGCATGTAAGAAAAATGCACAATTTAAGGAATGTTGCCGATTTTTTTCTAAAGAGCCAAGTTTGCTCAATAGTGTATTGGCTCCCATAGCTCATCAGAACATATATTCAAATAGAATATATGTTCTGATGAGCACGTTTTTTAAAACTTCGATTATTAGGTATAAGTAAGCATCGAACAATTAAGTTTTCGCGAAGTCGAATCATGAAATTTGGTCATAATCTACTTTCATTTCGCCTTTAATGTGTTTTATTTCATTTTGAAATCGTATATCTCTAAAAAAACAGCCTTATAGTAACCATACTATATTGATATAATTTCGTTGTACATAAGTACCTGTTAATTTTAGTTGAATATGCACGAAATTTAATATTAATTCAATAAAGTTAATGAAGTGTCGAACGATGAGCGAACCGAAACGCGAATTTATTATTTAATAAACAGTAAGGTAGTTAGTCATTATTCATGAGATAACCTCCGATTATACACGTATGATTGAACAAAATCCTTTGTGATAATAATTGAAACCATATAGGTAGTTCGCATTTGTTTAATTAACTTTAGATATAATTGGCTTTCGTTGTTGCAAACGATCGACAAAATTATATTATTTAATAGATAATTATAAATAGGTGACTGATAGAATAAACTATTAGGTATTTTTCTACCGACATCCAAAAAAAAGGAGGAGGTACTCAATTCGACTGTATTTTTTTTAATGTTTGTTACCTCATAACTTTCGACTGGGTGAACCGATTCTCAAATTCTTTTTTGTTTGCTTTTTTGAATGCTGGTGCTTCCTGTGTGGTCCCATTTAATTTTATTCAAATTCGGTCCAGTAGTTTTTGATATACACTCCAATAACTGAATAGAACGGAAGTCGGTATTAAATTTTTAAATTTACTTGTATTACTTTTTTTCTGTGACATAATGGCAGGTATGACTAACTTCCACAGGCTACTAACAGGCTAACTTGATTGGTGGATTTTTGAGACGGGCAGTAAAGCCTAGTATCTTAGCTGTTATAGTTACAGAATATTTAGATTTTCAGGGCACAAATTTTAATTAGGCTAATTTTAAATTTGTAGTTATAATTATTGCGACTTCAGACCAATCATTTGCACGTCTGCTTGCAGGCTGAATACAGACGCAGCACATTTGTACAACAACTAAAAATGATATATTTAATGCTTGTATTCTGGCAAATAAACTATTTGAATTTGAATTTGAAAAACCTTCGTAGTAGACCATCCATAACTTTATAAGATATTCTGAACTGCCCCGTTTCTAAAATTTATAAATAATATATTTATATATAAACAAGTCGGTATATATATGTATAAACAAGTCGGGCACCTGATATTAAGCGTCACGCCTGCCATGTCAGCAGTAGTGCCACCCAGATATTAGAACTGAAGTTTTGCGTGCCACTGGACTGCGCTCGTTACTCCGAGTCATTCGTTTTAAATTCTTATTCCCGCAGTAATTTCTCCTCCTACAAAGCCCTTCACACCCTAACAGGTAAGAAATTACTAAATCATTCATTCATTTTTAATGAGGCCCAATAAATACTTGTCCTGACTAACTAACTGATCAACGAAGAGTTAACCGCTGTGACGATGCTAAACTTGAAATTTTGTAGTTGATGCCTTTAATGTTATATAAAAAGGGACATCGACGTAATAATAAACTATATCTAAGCATAAAAAAGTCGTGTTAGTTACACGATACATCACATTATAACTCAAGAACGGTTCTACCAATTTTTATGACTGTGTTTTTCGATTTGTCATATCTCGGGCAAGGACATAGGGTACTTTTATCATCATAATCATCCATCACCACGCTGATGAAACCGCGGGGCTCAGCTAGTATTACATATTTTACATATAATATAATGGTTGCACGAAACGGTTTTCTAATTTATGTACCTAATTTACAGATGGTTACACGATTTAATCAACCTTAATTAAAATTGTGAGAGTTACAATCAAGGTAACATTTGGTGAACGTACGAGTATATAATTAATGATTAATTAATTGTATGACTTATCAAAATTTGCAGGCATTATTACACTAAACTTAAGTAGGGTAACGGCAATGCTCACAGAGATCACCTGTGATAATGCTTTGGTCTTCTAATTCCAAGGATTTTGGTTATCATTGGTTATGCCATGCTTGTTACAGGAAGTTATAGCTGAGTCCTTATTTAGTTATTAACTCGTATGTGATCGATAGAAAGCATTGTTTCTTACCTAGGTGGGGGAGGCGGCGGATCCCGGGACCTCCTTGGCAGCAACCGGGGACTGTTCGGAGTGCTAGCCGAGTGACCAGCGCCACTGTGGTCCGTAAACCTCGCTAGCGGGTCAAATATCTGTGACAGCCGCCGCGACCGCTCCTCAGACATCGTCACAACACAACACAAACACACATACACTACACTAACAATATCACATCACGACTCCCAATATCTCACTAGTCACCACTATTTCGAACGGTCTGAGCGATTTAAAGCCCGGAAGTTATCTTTCACGGCTGACAGATGGCGCTCGCAAGCAGCGCGTGCGATTTGGCGCGCAATCTCCATCTTAGCTTGTCTCATGTTTTTCACAGATTATCGCGACTTAGCGTGGCGGCTGTCTTATTTATAATTCTGAAAAAGAAAAAGAAGAATTAGTTCGTTTGTCGACGGAAATGGATAGGTGAAGTGAAAGTGATTAGACAAGGTGTGGTAATTAGCAAACTGGCCGCGGAAGACATTTTGGAGCGGCTACGAAACATAATGTCAACGCATTGAGGTTGTTTACATGATTCATTTGCGTGAAGAATATATTTTAGTCACAGGACAGTTTGCAAGAAATAATTAGAGATTACGTACATACGAGAATAATCAAGCATTTGGGCACAGATAAAAAATACGACCAATTCTTTCAAGCGATTGAAAACAAATGAGTCACCGCCACTCGCCAGACAAAAGATAGATTACTACAACTCATATCACACCGCTATGGTCGTTTACGTCATTAACTAAACTATCAACTTCTAACAAACAACAAAGTTTTGCATTTACATATAAGTATCCATTTTCTGAATGGATTCTGGACAAGTTAAAAAGATGGTAGTCCACAGACATAGCAGTTCCTGGAAAAGTAGGTTCTGCGAAATCTATTGTAATATTTGCCAAATATGGCGAATTGCGAGTCAACGGGTTAGTACCTATTAAAGTAATTATTAAGTAATAATTTAACGCTAAAGAAGAGCTAAGAATTCAAAGTCAATTATAGATATCACAGTCACCGTTAAAAAGACTTACCTACCTACTTGAAAAACTATTTCTGAGTGCATTAAAAGTGGGTCCGTGATATATTGTTAACTAGATTTTTCTCGGTTTCTAGTTATATTGTACACATTACAACTGGTCGTAAAAAAAACGAATGTTTTACTACAGTTCGTTTAGTTCAGAATTAGCTGTTACACACATAATGATGCGGGGAATGGTCCATTTAATTTGGGGAAACATAAATTGGATACGGCAGACTTATTTGGTTGGAATGACATCAAAGTTTTTATCTGACCAATTTAATTATAGCATAATGCTTTGAATTCGAACCCACTATGACAGAGACTATATAAGTACGACCATTAGTTACTCGGGCAATTACCTATATTCACTAATAGCCTACAACACAGATAGTTTTTCGGTTTGCATTGCCAACTACTTATTTTCAAGTCAGTAGTACAGTAAGACAAGGTAATTTAAATTAATCAGGTTTAAATAATATTAGTGGTTACACACGTACACACACACACTTTTCTACCGACTTCCAAAAAAAGGAGGAGGTACTTGAGTACCTCCTCCTTTTTTTCAATATCATAATCAATATCAATTTTTATGTTTGTTACCTCATAACTTTTGACTGGAACCGATTCTCAAATTGTTTTTTTGTTTGATAGCTGGTGCTTCTCGTGTGGTCCCATTTAAATTTCATCAAATTCGGTCCAGTAGTTTTTGAGTTACACTCCAATAACTGATTTTTACCAAAGTAATGGAATGGAAGTCGGTATTAAATTTTTCAATATTTAAAATAATTTTCAATATTGCACTTGTATTTTTTAAAGTTTACTAGTAAGTAGTACAATGTAAAATAATTAAATTAAATTTGTACAAATAGGAAAATGTAATAGAGCTTTTTGTTTAAATACTAAAATAAAGAACTCTGATTTAAAATTTAATTAATATTACTAATAAAATGTTGATACCCACACCATACGTTAAGGTTTATTGTTTTCCGGATGACAAAATAATAAAACGATGTTCGCAGCTAATCTTCTAAAATCTGACACTGCGGTGGTATCAGCCAAGATGGCCTCTTGCACAAAAGGCTTACCACCGAAATAGACGGGTTTCCTTGCTTCTTACGATTCACATGATGTGGAAGAGAAAGTGGCTTCACGGAGTTTAATAGGTAGGTAAGTGCTCATCGCAACGAGTTTGCAAGTTTACCTTTAAATACTTGTCTTACTTTTACTGTCACCAATAATCAAAGCAACAACAAAATGACAAATCTCAAACCCAGTAAGGTTTTCATACCTCCATATGTCAATTCATTTAGCAGTCCATTAAACACAAACAATAAAAACATAAAGAAAGCCAACTTACACAAGTCTTGAAGAGTAAGAAACACGAATTAATTAAGAAACACCAAAAAGTCATTCAAAAACGAAAAACTAATTTCGTCACCAAACAAAATTCACTATAATGTAAATAACTTAAAACTGTCCCCGACCCTGGGGCTTATTATATTACTTCAGTTTTTACATTTGTATTGTAATTATATAATACTCGTAACACCAATAAACAAGTAATTATTTTAATATACGACCGCATTTACGTATAATTTAACTTTTTCACTCTTTCCCTGAATCGTTTTGAGAGACGATTAAAATAGAACGAAGACCGACGTAATAAAATATAGATGTGAAAATTGAATTACACTGAGATGTTATTCTGAGCCGTTGACAGGAAGGGCCGGTCGCCAATAACTAAAGACCGTGGCTGTCCCTTTGATATTCAGAATTAGTCTGCCACACCTTGTGGGACTGTGGTTCTTAAAGTTTCGTGTTATTTTAGGGGTACAGTATAATCACTTATTACGTTCCACTGCGTAGGCAAGGACCTTCCTCAGAGAGAGAGAGCGAGAAAAGGGAGAGTGACGTCACAAGTTAATTTATTTAGTATCAAAGCTTTTTTATTGTAAATATATAAGCTGATGTTTGACCACTTTATCAACGGATGTTTGGACTTTACGAACGGATGAACGTATGTCAGTTACAGTCAAATGTTGATTGAAATCTAAAAAAATGGCACTTTTGTCAGCTCATGTCAGCAACTTTCTTAAATTTCTGCTCACTAGAGTTGTCAAATCTGCTGAGCTATTATGTATCTCAGTTGCTAACAAATTTGGATTGAAATCTGAAAAAATGGCTACTCTATGTCACTTTTGGTAGCTTCAGTGATCAAATTACTAACATTTTTGCTTACTGGAAGTTGCCAAAACTGACATAGGGTCGCCATTTTTCCAAATTTCTATCATCATTTGTTAGCAACTGAGATACATAATAGCCCTGCTGATATAAAGCAAGATTTTAATCAACATTTGATTGCAACTGATATACATAACAGCCCAGCTGATCGCAGTAACAATGATCGTTCGTTCCATCTGGAACGGGGATTATATATAAAATCATGCTGAATGATGAACTCTGTACATAAATAATAAACCCATCTCCTGATTTTTTAAATAGAGAAGACTATACATAAATAAACAATACGTATAGAGCACGCCAATTTACTTTATGTTGGTAACTTGTACCAGGAGTTAATGTGTAACAGGAATATCATTCACTCATTCATTATCGTTCAACAGTGAGGTGAATCTTTGAGAAACAGAGACATTATAACAGTCCACTTAACGGACAGCATTTTGAATGAACTATAACATGAACGGTTTTTAATCTGCAAGTTATAAAAAGGGGTGCTTTCTATTGATACGAGGGTCAAACTGAAAGTTCTTAGAAAATCAAAAACTGATTACATTAGCCAGTTATTAGTTTTATTATATCTTTTCAAAATATTGTCCATTCACGTCAATACACCGCTGCATGCGATGGAACCACTGGGAAAAGCACTTTGCCCACTCGTCCTTAGGGGTCTCTTCAATGGCATCGCGATACGCAGCCACCGCTTCTTCAGCATTCATAAACCGCTTTCCTTTAAGTTTTTCTTTAATTTTTGAAAATAAATAAAAATCACAAGGCGCGAGGTCGGGGCTATACGGCGGGTGACCCAGTAATTCAACGTTTGATGTCGCCAAATAGTCGATCGTTCGCTTGGCGGTGTGCGATGAGGCGTTGTCGTGGTGAAGGAGGATCCTACTGCGAGGTCGTTTCTCTCGAACTTTTTCCAAGACAAGTGGCAAACAATTGGTAGTGTACCATTCTGCAGAAACTGTTTTTTGATCCTCTAACACAATTGTTGCGAAATGATCTATCCTTCCAAAGAACGAGGCCACCATTTTTCCCCGCACTTCGATCTCTCTTCACTTTAGTTGGCAACTCCTCGAAAGGAAACACCCACTGAGCAGATTGTCTTTTGGTTTCAGGATCATAACAGTAAATCCAGCTTTCGTCACCTGTTAGTATGTCGAACACAGCATTTGAGTCACCTCCGTTAAATCTTTCAATCATTTTACGGCACCAATCCACACGATGGAGTTTTTGAGCCTCAGTCAAATTATGAGGTATCCACCGGGCGCAAAGCTTCCTGACCGCTAAATGTTCGTGTAGGATTTTGTGCACTTGACTCATACCGATGCCTAAGCTTGTCCGAATCTGCTGATAGGTCACTCTTTTGTCAGTCTCTATCATACGCCGCACAACACAGATGTTATCTTCAGTCGTCGCCGTAGAAGGCCGTCCCTCACGTAAATCATCAGTGAGATTAGTGCGACCACGTTTAAACTCATTAAACCAGTTGTAAACAGTCGCACCAGATGGGGCTTCATCGTGAAAGGCCAATCGTAGTCTATCATAACTTTCTTGTTGACTTAAATGACATCGAAAGTCATAAAAAATCATTGCACGAAAATTTTCTCGTGTTAAATTCATGTTGACGTGACACAGACAATTTTCAATTTGCCGCCAAATCGTAAAACAAATGACAAATGAATGAAGTATATACTCAGTAATATTGGCAAAGAGTTCTATTTTCAAATTATAGAATTATTTTTTTATTATATTGTTTATAAGTGGCCAGTTCTAAGAACTTTCAGTTTGACCCTCGTATGCAAAGTTGGAGGGTCCATCCCATCGATTGTACGAAGTGAGGCCATGTCACTCGTGCAAAACGAAACTGACGATATGACTCTAGCGTCTATAAAACGCCGATAAGGTGAAGGAGGACTAACTTTTTTTACTAAATGGTGTTATAGGCAGAGTAACAGGTGAAATTACTGGGTAGAAGCTTAGAATAAAAACCTATATTCTATGGGTAGAAGAGACTCAAAACCCCTATGTCTCGGGATGACAAGTGCAAAACTTCAAACCGATTTTTAGCTCTCGGTGACACAGTAGCTGTCATAGGCAAGTCTAGTGTTGCAAGCGCACGACATGCTCGTCTAGTCACTTGCATTGAAATAATGTAATACTATGCATATGAGGTGAATTTGGATGAATGCTAGCAGCAACACTGCACTCACGTTGATACAAAGAAAACTATCCTAAAAACGATGCGCACATTGCACAGTAGGTAGCCGGCTACACGTAGCAGCAGCAGACGACGTGTCGCAGCGACACTACTGGTTTCTATGTCTCTTTATGAAATTCCTTCCATAGTTAGCACACAAAGATAGCGTCTGCAGTCAGGTTCGAAATCATGACTGCAGCGATATGAAGCGACGACATGTCGTCTGCTGCTGCTACGTGGAGCCGGCTACCAACTTGCACCTTAATATAATATTCGGATCTGTGTATTATTACGCATTTTTTAAGAGCTACCTACATTATATAATAACACCATGCTTCTTAAATTTTCCTTCTAAAACTCTTTATTTGAACAAGTCTAACTGAAGCATCACAGGACAATAATTGCATAGATAAAAATGTCTCCACCCTTCCCAGAAAAAGGACTAACCCCAATTTAAAAAGGGCTCCCTAGATAACACGCCTGATAACATTAATCAGGACGCATAACTTTTAAGTTGGTCGGTGTCAGGGTGTGGTCTGTAGTTATCGATTTAGGATCTCATATTTTAACGATGGTTGCGACGATATTTCATATTATTTTAAAAGCATCAAGTAAAGTGCAGAGCTCTGATTTAAGCCAAAATGCCGGAAATATACTCTCATAATGAAAATAATGGAAATCCGAGTCCTAAACTGTTTATGCACTACATATTTATTTTTAACACCAACTTCAAAAAGGAAGAGGTTATTATGTTCGATTATATGTTTTTTTGTGTATGTTACCGATTTCTCCCCCATTTTTGGACCGATTCTCAAATGTCTTTTTTGTTTGGTAGAGTATACTTCCTAGGTTCCCATTTAAATTTCATCAAATGCGGCCTAGTAGTTTTTGGGCTACATTTTAATAACTGAAAAGTGTTTCGCCTATTTTGATGATTGACGGTGAATGACAATCGATCCCGTAATTAGCAAGGGTCAGTACATGTGAAAAAAAAATGTTTTACCTAAAAACGGAACCTACTTCAACAGCAATAAATGTGAAATAACTTGTCGAAATCGGTACCATGCGCACAATATTGTGATAATAGGTACTTGTGAACTATCATGGTACCGACTTCAACAAGTTATTTCACACTTTTTGGTTGCACTTTACAGTAATAATTTGTCTGATTATATTATTGCAGATTTTAACTAGATTTATAATAGTCAAAGTTCATTTATCGAATTGAAACTTTTATACAAGGGAACAGGCGTCATTTTAGTCGACACAACATTGTTCCTATACCGTTAAAACTTGGGTTACCACGGTGGGTAGTCGACAATTTTCTGGTCAGCAACCTTGTGATTTTGGCTTCCTGCAAGCAATTTTTCAGCTGAATCGGTTTATAATAAACATGGGCATATCGGGCGGTCGTATCAAGGTTGACCGAGAAAATGGTTAAACGTTTTTCGTATCTGCTCATTCTGGGGTATTAGGTTCGGCCGCAACATGCCCGTAGCAGTGATGGCTTTCAAATCTTTTACATTTAGAATTTTATATACTAACTAGCTGCTCCCCGCGGTTTCACTCGCGTGGTGATAAATGATGATGATGATAAGCATATATGCTTTCACAGAGATATCATCATCATCATTATCAGCCGGAAGACGTTATTTTTAACAATTGCAAATATAATTATGTAAATGTGCTAATAAGACAAATTGGTCCGCTCCAACTCATATTGCCATACCTTTTCAGGGTCATATGTGTACTTAGTAACTAAATTGTTAAGATCCTTAAGATCCTTGTTACATAATATGATGCAATAAAATATTGAATATGAATATGAATACGTCCACTGCTGAACTTATGCCTCCCCCATAGAACGCTACTTTTCTACCGGTTACTAGCTTCCTGCATCCAGCGATTCCCCGCGGTTTTGACGAGGTCATCGGTCCACCTAGCGAGGGGCCGGCCTACACTACGTCTTCCGGTGCGTGGTCGCCACTCGAGAACCTTTCTTCCCCATCGGTTCTCACTTCTACGAGCGATGTGTCCTGGCCATTGCCACTTCAACTTGCAAATTTTGAGAGCTATGTCGGTGACCTTAGTTCTCCTCCGGATCTCCTCATTTCGGATCTTATCACGCCGGGAAACCCCAAGCATAGCCCTCTCCATTGCTCAGATATTATACCTAATCTATAATCTTGCCAAATTTGATACGATCCGTTTAACCGTTTAGGCGTGATAAGGTAACAAACAGACAGAGAGGATGAGATATATACCTACTTTTTTTCTAAAATAATAATAACCGAAGTTACTCCTTCTAACACCAGCTATCTGCCAGTGAAAGTGCCGAAACCGGTGACGATGAAATCGATCCAGATGTTTCAGAGATTAGCCGGAACAAACATGCAGATAGACAGACAGACAAAAATAATAATTATTTAAGTATCTTACATACTTTCACATGCATTTAGTGAAAAGCTGTTATTTTGAAACTACAAACAGACACTTCTGTTTGTAATTTCGTTCTCTGTGTATTTTCCAATGGCGTCTGACACGGTGAGTCAGAAGACGCGGGTTCACGTTATTCGATTGTTGAATATTGATGAATTATTTGATTAGTTACGATTTTGCCTACACTTAAATATTTATTCAATATAAATATTTTTGGTATGAATGAACTTGTAGTTTTATTTATGCCATCTCCCACATGTACACGGCTTCAAAAACATGATATATCTAAATACAAATTTTCACAATTATAAGTTTTATATCCCTAAAGTCATCTCTAATCAAAAATATTAACGAGACACCATATTTTCTACCGACTTCCAAAAAGGAGGAGGTACTCAATTCGATTGTATTTTTGTGTGTTTGTTACCTCATAACTTTCGATTGGGTGGACCGATACTCAAATTAATTGTTTCAAAGCTGGTGCTTCCCGTGTGGTCCCATTTCAATTTCATCAAATTCGGTCTAGTAGTCTTTGAGTTACACTCCAATAACTGATGTTTACCAAAGTAATAGAAGATGAATTTAAATAAACTATCTACGGGTAGCGGTACGGACGGTCAGTTAGTGTTAATGAGAAAGTTATCAGAAGAAATTTTGATTAAAACAATGACGGAATTTGAATACAAATCAAAATATTGTGTTACTAACTAACTTATCAAGTTGTCATGTTTTATTTTAGTAGAAAATGTACCTATTGTATAATAAACAAATGTGTTTTAGAGTAGACAAACGCAATGATCATTTTACTGAAGCTATTATTTTTTGGCCGGCGTGATGCTTGTTCAAAATCTCGCTCCCCAAAAGTATGACCTCGTCAACCTCTTACTTCCGTCGCTAATGACACCGATGCTTATCAATGCCATAAAGCCTCGCTGGGGATGAGAGACTAGAACAGGGCGACACAAATCGCCCCACTAATGAGGCCCCACCGTCTCATCAGGCCCATCAGTCATTAGGGACCGGGCCGTGATACATTCTGTAATAAAGTTTGTGACTGTGGCGTTTTTGCAAATACAATTTGTGAGGGCACAAACTCTGTGTATATTTGCATATTTAAAGGTACTTGTAGTCTATATATAATGACTATCTAGCTGTGTAGCCATGGACAACACATTATCCTCTTTTTTTACTAGTATCTGCACGGGAAAGTAATTCAACTGATGGTAAGCGTCACGTAAGTATATCCATGCCATTTACAGTGCGACCACGATCTATAAACGTAAAGGAGTCTGGCGCTGGACTACGCGCGTCACTTCGAAACATCGGGACAAATGAAACTAAAAGTAGTCTCATTTGTCCAGTAATGTTGTTTACTTACTACGATTACGCGTAGATATCTCAAAACGTCCAAATGACAAATCTAATTACGAATGTCACAATTTTTCTTTCTACTTACTTCAAACTGCTTTCAGACGACAGCTTTAACCCATGATATCAAACACTTGGTATCCACCATAAGAAAGACTAATGCAAAATAATTTTAACATATATTATGTCTCTTAATTGGCACTACCAGAGAACTGCTTTGTAACACGCTAAACGCTAGCACCTAAGGGCGTTATAAGTAAAAAAAACGAGTTAAGTCTTCAAATAATGATCTAGGTAGCCTAACTAATTGGTAATGTGTCTGAAACGGTAAACCTGCGGGGTTATTATGTATCTCAGTTGCTAACAAATGGTGATTGAAATCTGGAAAAATGGCGTGCCTATGTCAGTTTTGACAACTTCAGTAACCAAAAATGTTAGTAAGTTGATGTCTGGAGCTGACAAAAGTGACATAGAGCCGCCATTTTCTTCGATTTCAATCAACTTTTGTTAGCAACAGAGATACATAATAGCCCTACTGAACTCAAATCCAGTCCAATCAAGGGTTCATTATTACAGCTTTCAATATATGTTCACTGCTAACCTAACTTTATTCAACGTTGCATTACATTAGCTGTAATCCAAGATATTTAAGCTTCATGTAAGCTGTAAAGCCCTCTCAAGTTAATAGAGAGTTCATTAGCATTCGACGTCAGCATCTTTAACTCTGCACTCAGTGTAAGTAAGCACAGAGACATCAGCGCTTACACTCGGCTTAATCAAGACAAGCTCTTACGAGTTTTGTAATTACTCGTAGCGAGTATAGCTTAGCAGCCACTATAATTATTAAGAGGATTGCATAGCTAGTACTTTCCATGCTAAAAGAGTAAACTCTTTTCTACCTCTTAACATTGTCCGATTTCAGTGATTTTTTTTTCATGGAATCATGACAGTGTTTACTATGCCCGTACGTTTTGATTTTTTCAGTATTTCAAACTACTATAAATTTCCTTTTTTTAGAACTTAAATAACTGAAAAAAATTAAAACGTACGGGCATAGTAAACAATGTTATGATCCCATGAAAAATCGGACAATGTTAAGAGGTAGAAAAAAGTTTTCTCTTTTAGCATGGAAAGTACTAGCTATGCAATCCTCTTATGTACCTGAATGACCAAGCTTAGTTCGGTTATTTTTGAGAAATCTGGCCTGTTTTTGGCTTAGTGATGCTTAACAACGCCATCTAGAGGCTTTATAGTTGATGGCATTGTTAACACTAACAGTGTTGCTGTGTCGGTAAAACAGTTTGTAGTAGCGGTTTTTCATTGCCTGAAAACAAAACGACCATTTCTAAAAATGAAACCTAGCTAGATCGATTTATCGTCCCCGAAACCCCCTGCATATAAAATTTCATGAAAATTGCTAGAGCCGTTTCCGAAATTCAGATTATATATAACTTCAAACTTTATTGGGTAATAAGTAGCACAATTTGAAAATCTTAAATATAACTTATATAATAGTAACATCAATAATTTAAATGTACGATTTGTGTGTTGGCGTCCGGACAAGAAATTCTGTTTCCCGGATACCAACCTCTTCCCGCAACAAGAACATTTTAATAGTTAGTAGTAGGTGTACTTAATTAATTTAAACAATAATTACCGTTTGTTAAATTCTACATATAAGTTTGGTAAATGGGTATTACAGATTCAGTGGTTTCATAAATTATTAAGACAAGTATTGTGATATGATATTTACCCGGTTGAGAATATTTGGTAAACTGCTACCCACAACAAAACTCATTTTGTGATATAATGAACTTAGGTTTATACATACATTAAGGTTTTTGAGTAGCAGTTACTCGGTATTTACATAAAATTGTATGCTATGCATACTTATACTTTAATAAAGATCATAGATAAAACAATAGATCAGTGAGGGTGACGAAGCCGGTAGTTACCTTAGAGCAACATTTATTACCCATTTTTACCGTTACATTCAGGGCCTACTCCAATATAGTAAGAATTATTAAAAATAAAATACAAATACCTATGTTAAACAAGAGGTTCACCGTTATCGGGTAAGTTTACTTCGCTAAATGCCTTTCCGTAGGCTGCTCGGCCACCATAAGTAGGTACTTAAAAACTCAAGAAAACGAGAACGATCAAGAGTAGTATAATTTGAACAAAAAGAAAAATGTAGGTACTTACTCGTATTTATTATATATAAGTACTATAATTGCTCGTTTAAAGGGATTAGATACTACTACGCTATACTACGCGAACGAAGTCGCGGGCAGTCGCTAGTAATACATAAACGTCGACAGCTACGAGTATCTCATCTGCTTGAAGCGTTGCCTCGAGATCTATATGTTCAAGTACTACCGCGGAATTAATAACATAGTATAGTAGGTACTTCGGTACTACTCTTTGAGTCCAGAAGAGAAGTTGAAAACAGAGATTACTGGCTTAGTTTATATAATATAATGTCCAAAGTATTCATCTCACTATTTAATTAATATTATTTTACATCTCTCATATTCGGTAAGTAGGTCCTTATTACCCCCAACTGGGGCTTGTAGGTGACCAATTAGCGCTCTATGGTAATAATGTAGCTAGAAAAGCCCTAGGGCGGTAAGTAATTTATAAACACACAAATGGGGCTTGTAGGTGACCAATTAGCGCTCTAGGGTAATAATGTAGGTAGAAAAGCTCTAGGGCGGTATTTAATTTTTTTAAAACACTTCACTCTTTCAAAACTCATTCAGCCCAATGACAAAAGAGGTCGCTTCGCTATTCAGCCTTGTCTTCGTATGAGTATAATAGTCATCAATTTTATTTTTGTAATGCCGGTTTTTTTCTACTTACCTCACAATCGAGATGTAAAGCAGAGTAGTTACCTCGGGTGTAAGCATCAATTGCACCCTCGAACTATATAAATATAATTATCTCGGGCTGCAATTGATGCCTTACAGCCCTTGGCTACTAATCTACTATTACTGCATCGATTACATCTTTTCTGGCATGTCCTGGATGATTGTTAGAATATATTAGATACGTACATTAAATCCTCCATGAACATTTATTATGAGCCTAAGAAAGAAAACTAAGAAAAAATAGTTTGTATTAATAACGTACTGGAAGAAATCGATATAAGCGATAAAGCCGTCCATTGTACTTTCCTAATTTAAGAGTATACTTTGTAAGTACTATTTTTGTATATTTGGGTTAAGTGCATTAAAGAAGTTTTATATTGTATTGTATTGTACTTTTTTAATAACAATGTTTACCCACTCATACCTCGTACTAGGATCCCATGTGCCACGGGAGGTATGGACACACACAATAACATCACAAACATTCAAGACCCGAGAATGAACATTTCTGCTTATCACACAACACTATCTTCATCTAGCAGTCATCTTATATAATAAGTCTTTAGTCGCTCGTCAGCGTCGATTGTCAGCGCTCGTAGTTCGACTTGGCGATCTTAACCGATCAACAAGTTAAGCAACACTTGCTGCGGCTGACCGCAGCAAGTGTTGCTTAACTTGTTGATGGCTTGGATGGGTGACCGCCTTCGTGCGACTTGAAATTTTCGTCATGGGTTGGCCACTAACCTATCCACCAATCAACACTGGGCCCGCGTGGTAGATTACGGCCCGACTCCTCTCTTTGACAGGAAGGCTCGAGCCCCAACAGTGGGAACAAAACGGGCTGATTCTGATGATTTTATGATAATTTGACGCATTGCAATCCAGTGGGCCTAGCACGAATAACTGCGTAAATGTCACGTCACGTGTCGTTCTCGTGAAACAGTACAAACTGTCATGTATCTAGGGCAACCGTGGCACAGATAACTCATAGTACGTTCGCCTAAGCGTGATACGTTGACACTTACGATACGAACACTTTTTCCCAAATTATTTGTGCTACGGCCTCTGAGCTTTAATTTCAACGTTGCAGTACGCCTCTCAATTTAAAATATTAAACAATTAACATTTTGGTTTTCAGCCTACCAATAATGATTCAGCAGCAAAAATTAGAGAAATCCTCATGTACATTGGACGCATAGAAACTCTTCTTTAGTTTTGATGTAAGCTAGGATATACTTGTAAGTGTGATGTAGGCTCTCAAGTTAATGGGGAGCGTAGTAGCATGCAACTTCGGCATGTTTAACTCTAAGGGTACTCGGTGTAAGCAACGCGACATCAGTGCTTACACTTAGTGAGAACAAGCACTTACACGCAGACGGTTAGGGTAGTGTTGTAATGATAGCTACAGTATATTTTTAGCCGAATTCGAAAAAGGAGGAGGTTATAATGTTTAATTGTATGTTTTTTTGTGTATGTTCACCGATTTCTCTCCCATTTGTTTACCGATTCTCAAAATTATTTTATTTCCCTTAAATTTTAAGATTTTAGATACATCCATTTTTTCATCTAATTTGGTTTGGTTAAGTTTTTGAGTTACACTCTATTAACTCTCTCTCGTCTCTCTAACGAGTCTCGAGCATCGTCGCAAAGTCGCTTGTTTATCGGTTTTTTATCGGATACATTTCGGTGAGTGTGCAATGGAACTTCACAATTTGATTCCGCCATCCCCATTCTATAATCGGACATCCAGAGATACTCAGAAGCGCCACCGCTTTATGGTGGATATTCCATTTACCCGGACGAAGCGATTTACTTCTTCGTTTATCATACGAACCGCTAGGGAATGGAACACCCTCCCTGAGTCAGTGTTTCCGGTTAAGTACGATATGGGGGTCTTCAAAACACGAGTGCATAGGTATCTTCTGGGTAAGCGCGCTCCATCATCGATCGCATCATCACTTAGCATCAGGTGAGATAGTGGTCAAGGGCTACCCAGTCCGGTATAAAAAAAAAAAACTGAAAACTGTATCGCCTATTTTGATGATATCATCATTGACGGGGAATGACAATCGATCCCGTAATTAACAAGAATCACTAAAAAGGGTAAAAAAATATTTTTACCGAAAAATGGAACCGACTTCAACACGTGTAAAATAACTTGTCGAAGTCGGTAGAATGCGCGCAAAATATTGTGATAATAGGCACTTTTGAACTATTCTGGTACCGACGTAAACAAGTTATTTCACACTTTTTAGTGTTGAATTCGGTTCTATTTTTGGAAGTTTTGTTATGAGATGAGGAAACGGACGTGGTCAAAAAAATAATACCTATGTGTTACGTCTGTTACTGTCGCTTAGCCCTTTGCGTACCATTGATGTAAATTTACGTTAAAATAGGAAGGGTTAATATCACGTCTCATTATCATTACCACACTAATATAAAAAAAAATTAAAACATTGGAACGTTTCAACGGATTTGAGTGAACATTGACAGTTTTGACATAGAAGTTTCCGAGACAGAGCAAAAACTTTATTGCATGCGGATATAAACTCGAATAGTAAAAGTACCAAGTACACCTATTCATTACATACAAACATATTAAACTGGCTTAGCACAAAAACATTAGAAATGTTGACATTATTAACAATATAAGAATATGGAGAGGGCTATGCTCGGGGTTTCTCTACGTGATCGAATCAGAAATGAGGAGTTCCGTAGAAGAACGAAAGTCTCCGACATAGCCCAGAATGATAATATGGGACAACATCCACACGTAGGTCTTCAGGTCCCAAATTAGGCAGTGACTGTACTATGGTAACCTGATGACTGATATTAGCCAGTTAAAGTGGCAGTGGGCAGGGCACATCGCACGCAGAACAGATGGCCGATGGGGTCGGAAGGTTGTGGAATGGAGACCACGGACTGGTAAGCGCAGCGTAGGTCGTTCACTGACACGGTGGACAGACGACCTGATAAAGGTCGCAGGACGACGTTGGATGCAGGCCGCTTCCAACCGGTTCTTTTGAGAAATCATTGGGGAGGCATATGTTCAGCAGTGGACGTCTTATGACTGAGATGATGATGAAGAATATGTATATTTGACTCATTTTTAATAAGAAATACGGGATTACTCACGTAATATTTATCGGATAGGTCCGACTGTAGTTTCGACACTTTCGAACACACAACGGTGGTATTTTTCAAGATGTATTCGGGACGCCCGCGTCGATGACGTCTCGATACTACTAAACTACAGTCGGACCTATCCGATAAATATTACGTGAGTAATCCCGTATTTCTAATAAAAATGACCATGTTAGTTTTTATAACAATAAAATGATATTTGTCATTACAATTTTCGAGAGAAAAAAATGCACATCGTTGAACGAGATTCAAATCCGCGTCTTTCGACAATCCGTGTCAGACGCCATGACCACTAGGCCACCGAGGCTTACTGTCCGAGCGTAGAATTTGAACTCTCTATATGATTTTAATCATCGTATGGGGACGGTCTAAATCGTCAGATAGGTCTAAAATTGTAATATTTGATCTCGCCAAGCAGGCGTTTGTGCTTTAAAATCACATAATAAAAAAATAAGTAAGTATATATATTTGTTTTGAGTTTCTGATATTTCGGCATTGGCAAGCGCCATGATCACGGATGAACTGATGAATTACGGGTAGGTAAATATTAACGAGCATACGAAGCAGTCCACCATCTTCCGTATTTAAATATACGAGCTAATTCTCCCGTAAAGAATGACAATATCTATACTAATATTATAAAGAGGAAAGATTTGTATGTATGTTTGTAACGAATTGGCTCAAAAAGTACTGGACCAATTTTAAAAATTATTTCACCATTTGAAAGATACATTCACCCTGAGTAACATAGGCTATATAAGATTCATCATCATCATCATCATCCATCCCCACGCGGATGAAACCGCGGAGAGCAGCTAGTATCTAAATAAAAACATATTACCTGCTGCGTTACAAACATCAAAGCGTAGCGTCGCTCTGGGTACATCATCAGCTTTAATTGAAGATGTACTTAGAAGATATGTCACCCATCGCACAGATATAAGGTTTTGTATTCTAAAGAGTGCTCATTAGTGTCTCTTTGGACAGTGGGTTTTCCGTTCTTATCTATTTTTTGTGTCTGGGTAATGTTCTGGAAAACTTTTATACGCACTTTTTTTAATGATGATGATAAAGTTCAAATATGAGGAAAAGGAAAAATCCCAGACATGTGCGAGTCTGATTTACGCATCGGAGGTTGATCAAGTTCAAATATGAGGAAAATGAAAAATCCCAGACATGTGCGAGTCTGATTTACGCATCGGAGGTTGATCAAGTTCAAATATGAGGAAAATGAAAAATCCCAGACATGTGCGAGTCTGATTTACGCATCGGAGGTTGAAGAAGTTCAAATATGAGGAAAATGAAAATATCCCAGACATGTGCGAGTCTGATTTACGCATCGAAGATTGATCAAGTTCAAATATGAGGAATATGAAAAAATCCCAGACATGTGCGAGTCTGATTTACGCATCGGAGGTTGATCAAGTTCAAATATGAGGAAAATGAAAAATCCCAGACATGTGCGAGTCTGATTTACGCATCGGAGGTTGATCAAGTTCAAATATGAGGAAAATGAAAAATCCCAGACATGTGCGAGTCTGATTTACGCATCGGAGGTTGATCAATATCAAATATGAGGAAAATGAAAATATCCCAGACATGTGCGAGTCTGATTTACGCATCGAAGATTGATCAAGTTCAAATATGAGGAAAATGAAAAATCCCAGACATGTGCGAGTCTGATTTACGCATCGGAGGTTGATCAAGTTCAAATATGAGGAAAATGAAAATATCCCAGACATGTGCGAGTCTGATTTACGCATCGAAGATTGATCAAGTTCAAATATGAGGAATATGAAAAATCCCAGACATGTGCGAGTCTGATTTACGCATCGGAGGTTGATCAAGTTCAAATATGAGGAAAATGAAAAATCCCAGACATGTGCGAGTCTGATTTACGCATCGGAGGTTGATCAAGTTCAAATATGAGGAAAATGAAAAATACTAGACATGTGCGAATCTGATTTACGCATCGGAAGTTGATCAAGTTCAAATATGAGGAAAATGAAAAATCCCAGACATGTGCGAGTCTGATTTACGCATCGGAGGTTGATCAAGTTCAAATATGAGGAAAATGAAAAATACTAGACATGTGCGAGTCTGATTTACGCATCGGAAGTTGATCAAGTTCAATTATGAGGAAAATGAAAATCCCAGACATGTGCGAGTCTGATTTACGCACCGAAGGTTCTGCCAACCCGAGGTGTACCATCGCCTGCAATAAGATGTATAACATTCCAATTTTTAAAAGTGCCTTAGCATATTATTTCATAAAAATCAAAATTATTCTAAAATTTTAGTAATAGTTATTTTTCTGTTTAAAATAATCCTTATCTACATTGTTATAAAATCTATTACTGTATGATAGTTTAGTAAATTATTAAATGTACATTCATATGTACATTTTATTGAAGCGACGGTACATAAATAAAACATTATGTCAGAGTAAAAGACAAACTTAAACTAAGTTTATGTTAAAAATATATTCTCTTATACGTTTATGTACGTCACGGACAATTCCCCAACTTTAAAATACTCGTATTTGTTTTATTTTATGAAGATTGCAACATATTTTAAACTTTCAAATATAAAAAAAAATAAGTTTGGTATGTTCAACGGACATTGCGCTAATGTTGGTGAAATCCTTAACAGTTTCAGTATTCAAGCAGTAATGGGCTTCGTATCTTAAAAATATATTTCTGAAACCGATCGATGGAACATTTTATATAGTAGGGTAGGTATATTAAGGGCTTTCTTGTTTACTAGAACATTTGCTGAGACGCGCGACACGCCTTCTCCAGGTAAGTCTTGTGCCTTTTGGTAAGTATTACGGTTGCCCATGTTAGAAATCATGTTATTTAAATTAATACGAGTATATACACTAGTCTATACAGCTTCTACTCAGAATTAAGTAACCGATTGTTGACTTCTTTTCACATTTTAAATATACTTATTCAGATATATATAAGAATATTTATGATTGCTGTCTAGTGTATCGATCCGGAGAGCACCATAAAATCTTTTAATTTATATTGTAGACATACTAATACTAACAAATTTATACATAATGTAGGTATAAGCAATTTCAAATTGCAAACTGTATTTTAGAAATGTGTGACGACAATAATGTTACAGTTGTGGTAAAAGTAAGAAATCGACTCTCTGTACAAAACTTTCTACAGGTTGAGAGGGCGGAACATTTTGCCCGCCGCGTTTGGGATGTAAAGAACAAAGTCAAAGTCAAAATCATTTATTCAATTTAGGCATCAAAGACGCACTTATGAACGTCAATTTTTTTTATAATGTAATTTATAGACTACCGCCGCGTTCCAAAATATATAGAGCCTATCGAGAAAAAGCGGCAAGAAACTCGGGGCCATTCTTTTAATATAGATGTTTTTACAATGTTTTTACTTAGGTACTACAAATATTAGCTCCAGTGTGTTGCCTTACAAAAGATAACATAATAATGGTATCAGTAGGGCAAGACACGCTACTCTTTGACACGTTTTTTTTTTTTAGTCCCGGGGAAATCCTTTATGGATACCACCCACCACGGGGAGGGAGGTGGTTATGTGGGAGTCCGTATACCCACCAAAACCCCGGGGTGTTCCGTCACTGCCGCCCTCGGCGGGAACGCGGGACAGATTTTCCACACGACCGCGAACCCGCCGTGGCTGTCCGTTGCCGGACCCTTCTCTTCGCGGCACGCCAGAACACATGGCGCGCCGCAACCGCCTCGGAGACCAAACTCGCCAACAATGGGCGCCAGACTTCCCCGTGTCTGGTCGCCCGTGGTCTCCCTGCGGTGGGTCGGATACGTAGCCCCACCGCCTGCTACGTCAGCCACAAGGGATAGCCCCCCCGCGACCCCACCTCCTCGAGTCTGCGCCGAGCGCCCGGACCCCACCTCCTCGAGCCTGCACCAAAGTGCCCGGGCCCCCCTCCTCGAGCCTGCGCCAGAGCGCCCGGGCCCCACCTCCTCGAGCCTACGCCAAAGCGCTCGGGCCCCACCTCCTCGAGCCTGCGCCAAAGCGCCCGGGCCCCACCTCCTCGAGTCTGCGCCAAAGCGCCCGGACCCCGCCACTCCTATGTGGACTTGGCGGCCAAAGCCCATAGGAGCGGCCCGCCTGAGCCGGCCAGCGCACCCCAACGCCGGCGCGGCCCCTGGGTTCACCGTGGTGTACCTAGCCACGGTTACTGAGCCCCCCCGCCACGTCAATGCGAGAACCCTTCGGGGGGGGGAGTAGATAGATCCTGGAGTGATCAGTCCCAAGCTGTTTTATCCTCCAAGTAATCCATAATTTTGTAATAACCTTTTTGACAGAGTTTAGTTTTAATAGTAATTTTAAACTTATTAATAGACTCGGATCGGGAACTTTATTATAAAATCGTATAGGTACATTGTCCCATAAAAGAATGACTTATTCTGTGGAGACGCGTTACATGTACGGATAGCTTGTGCTTATTTCGCGTGTAGATGGAATGAGCATCACTCCTTTTATCAAAACTGCTAATGTTTTTCTTTACATACATTAGATTTTCATAGATAAACTGAGAGACAACAGTTAGAATGTGTATGTCTTTAAACTTCTGTCTAAGGGAAACTCTGGGAGCTAAACTGTAGATCGCACGTATAGCCCTTTTTTGCAGTATAAAAATTGAATTAATATCTGCAGAACATCCCCACAAAAATTGAATTAATATCTGCAGAACATGCCATAAGTCATAACACTATGGAAATAACTAAAATTAACTATTCTAGCTGTGTCTACATCAGTTAATAGTCTAATTTTTTTAACAGCATAAGCCGCTGTACTGAGCCTACGAGACAATTTTTTAATGTTGTAACATAATAACAATAACATTGCAATTTAGCGTCTATAGTATATAACATGCTAGTGAGACTTACTAAAAATGTACGACTAAACTAAACCTACGTTAATTAGTCTATTTTATATTACTGTTATCCTGATTCTTACTTCTCTCTACGTGATCGAATCAGAAATGAGGAGATCCGATCCGAGGGACCGGAAGGTGGAGACTGACGAAGACGAGAGAAGAAGGACTGACGACCTGATAAAGGTAGCAGGACGACGTTGGATGCAGGCCGCTTCCAACCGGTCCTTTTGGAAATTTCTGGGGGAGGCATATGTTCAGCAGTGGACGTCTTACGGCTGAGATGACAGTTGCAGTGCCACCCAGAGCTTAGAAATGTTGTTTTGACCTCGGGACCTTTGGCTTATGAGTTTCTTTTGCCTAACCTCACTTCTTACAGTATTCTTTACACCATAACACAGTAATGTTTGCGCATTATTGCTTCACGGTAGAATTTCTGGCATTACGCTGGTAGCAACCTCAAGGACGTCCTCTTACACAAAAGGCCTACCACCTAAAAAGTTGGGTTTCCTCACCTGCTACGATTCGTAGCCCGACGGTAGAGAGAATGATTACTGATATTTTCCACCGTGAGGGAACGGTGGAAAATAACCACTGCCTTCCAACATCCATGGTATGTACACTTATAAAAACCTTCAAACTTTTGATATTGCCAGATAGCCCAAGTAAAATAACACGAGCCATATCCTAAGCTATTTATTTTATAAGGTCAATCACTCTTTCGTCGAATGCAGGTCGGTAACGATACTCCAGGGCGTATCCAAAGATACGGCGATACGCATACCTTATCCATCGTAGCAACGACACGTAAGTTGCTAAAACAGCAAAACGTTATAAAATAAACGGTATAAACCGGTATGAATACTCAGTACATTGATTAGTTTAATAACTATATGGGTATCATCATCTCAGTCATAGGACGTTTACTGCTAAACATATGCCTCACCCAAAAACATGAAATTGAATAGATCGGTATACTTGTAAGTGCGTCGTACTTCCTAAATGTAAGGCGAATTATGAAGTCATTGTTTTGTTGTTTAATTTATGTGTAGGTATCCTATTTTTTCTAGAATAGATAATGTGATGTGTGTGCCATAAATAAATGTGATTTCATTTATCAGTGTTCATTATTTTCATAATGAACACTGATAAACATTTGCTTTAACAGGATTTGTCCTTGGAAACTTAATTTCAACTTAATTTCCTCAATTTGTACTGATAATATTGAACCCAACATTAAAAAAATATAAATATGACGGCGTCGGCGGCCTTTTGTGACGGAGCATGTGCAACGGGCGAGCGGTTGACTCACCGCACACCCATCATCACAATCGTCTATAAAACAGCTGCGCTTGGCAACCGGTAACCGGAGCTCAGTATGCTGCGAGCGTCCGTCTCTATTTTGTTTTAAGGTAATAAGAGATCGAAGATAAAAGTTGGAACAGGCATTACGTGTTTACTTCACACTGGTTCACACTTCATGTCGGGCTCTCAGCCGATAAATATAAAACCTAACATCATTACACCAATGTTACACAAACTATACAAACACAAATATCTTTATTGCAAAATTATAGTTGGTACAAATGTCATCTTTGTATATCCTAGAAAATATAATGTACGTTCGTAAAAATATAAAGAAGTTTAGAATAAATAGTGATATGCATAATATTAATACTAGAAATAAGGATAGGATAGCTGTATCTAAATTTAGACTCACGAAAACTAAAAATAAGTCCTTCTTAGGCAATTGTGTACGTTTCTATAATAAAATCCCGAAAGACATTACTGAGCTCACTGAAGGGAAATTCAAGTTACGTGTCAAAAATATACTAATGAAAAAAGCCTATTATAAATTGAGTCACTACTTAGAAGACAAAGATGCCTGGAAGCTTTCCACTTCTGCCTAGTAGCCAACTATTGAATAAATTTGTTATTTTAATACTACTCATATGTAACCTCAATGTACAAAGACTTGAAAAAATAATGGCCCACGAGTTTCTTGCTGCTTCTTCTCGGCGGTGGTTCTTTTCCGAAGACAGCGGTAGAATCATTTAAAAATTTTGACGTTCATAAGAGTGTCTATGATGCCTAAACTGAATAAATAATTTTTGAATTTTTGAATTTTGAATTTTTTGAATTTATGGTGTTAGTACTATGCGTTTTGTTTTAGTTAACTGTAGTACAAAAGGCAATGTGTCTTCCCTAAAAAGCACAGGTTTACAATATGAAGTTACATTACATAGCTTTGTAAAAAATTGCAGACACAGTATAAATACCAATGTTTGTAAGTAAGTGTGTAAGTTTGTTACTTCTTCACACTGGAATGGCTTTCGATTGGGAACAGATTAGCATAAAGTTTTGTATAGAGCTTGCTTATACCCAGGATTAACCAATAACTTTTGTACCGACTTTGCAGATAGTTTCCGATGCATAGTTTTTACATTTAAACGATACTGTGTACATTTAGTCATATTATATCGAATATTTAGGTTACTCAGTCCTTTCTCAACGCACTTTTTACCCCAAAATTAGGGTAATCGATCCCTACAAACTCTACGAGGTAGAGTAAATGAGGAACATTTTTAGGGGTTCCCTGATAGCTTTATCGCGCTTTTTTAGGCTTTATGAACCCTTCTTAATGATGTTGAGCCGGTGAGTAATTGTGGCGGCGCTGGCGAGCTGGTGCTACGTGGATATTACGTTTTATAATTTGAGAAATTATATTTGTGTACCTACATGCTATTCATAGTGAATATACAGAAAATATACACGGGAGGCGTCCTTGATATTATTGTGAAAGATATTTTTAAAGTTTTACAGAGTTATAAAAATCTAATTTAATGAGACTGATTTACTTGAATATTTAATTATCTACTGACTTCCAAAAAAGGAGGAGGTACTCTATTCGACTGTATGTTTGTTTTTATGTTTGTTACCTCCTAACTTTCGACTGGGTGAACCGATTTTCAATTTTCTTTCAAAATTTTTTTTGTTTGAAACTGGTGCTTCCCGTGTGGTCTCATTTAAATTTCATCAGATTCGGTCCAGTAGTTTTTGAGATTATACTTGTACTTGTTTTCATGTACCTACTTATGTTATTCTTTTTGTATGTTTATTTATTTTATAATTTTGAAGCGTATCTTTATTACTATTACTAGCCGGTGCCCGCGACGTCGTCTGCGCAGGATTATGAAGTGTGAATGAGTAGCTTATTATCTTCTCCAAAGGCATAGGTATATATATTTATACCAAAATGTCATAAAATATTGACTTGGTTATATGAGTAAATTAAACTAAGTAGTATAGTAATAAGTAATTCAATCAGTAAACATTAATAATAAAATACAGGGCTTACGTACATACAAATATATAATTAATCACAATGAAAAAAAAACTGTCATTACATTATTACATCATCACCCTTGACGGTCGCCGAGCATCGAATTTTAACTCTCTATCTGATTTAACCGTCTTACGGGAAAAATCAGATAGAGTTCAATGAAGAAAATTCGATGCTCGGACTCGAGCTTCGGTGCCCTAGATGGTCGTGGCGTCTGACACGGATAGTCAGAAGACGCGGGTTCGAATCCCGTCCGAGGATGTGAATTTTTCTCTCTATAAATTTATGTTTGAGATCGCTAAGCAGGCGTTTCAAAAATTAAAAAGTGTTTTAAAAACGTAATACTGTCAAAATATAACTAACAACAGAAACAACATAGAAAACTAAACGCAATTAACGATGCTAACCGGTATAGAACAAAGACTGTGTCGCAGCGCAGATAGCAACGCCCTCCTCCATAAGACCTAATTAGGTACAATGCTTCACATATTTTAAAATTAAAAAAGGTTTTCACAAAGTTTACCTGTAACAATAGTACGAGTATTATTATTATTAGATTAGGTGTGTATCTACTACAAAACCAGGTTTGACGACGACAGCAGTCTGTTTTATCGTAGAGTGTACATAATAATGAAGTGTGAAGTTGGCAGCCAAACTCAGCAGCCATTATAAACCGACCAAATTAAGATGTCGCGTGTGGCTGCCGGGTTAATCCGATGGTTTTATTTTAACCATGTTCCGGGACTTGTTTTGGAATGAATCATACCTCGTTAGATAGCTACTGAAACGATCTTTTATATACGATTTATCTTATATGTACAATTTAGAGTAGATATATTAATTTATCTTCGTAGGATATGTGATATCAGAGCAAAACCTTATCTACCCCAAAACATACTTTAACATATACTTTGTATACCATTGGGATCCAAAAGGCAGGTTTTAATTACGCGAACAGCCCCCGGGCAACTAGACCCAGTTCCCCTTTCCGCAATATGTAGATACTTGCATTTGTTTATTATATATATATATGGGACAACATCCACACAAAGGACTTCAGGTCTCAAATTAGGCAGAGCCTGGACTATGGTAGCCTGATGACTGATATTACATACTTATTTATGATATTAAATACTTATATACATATAAACACCCAGACACAGATCAAACAGACATGTTCATGCACACAAATGTTTGACCTGTCCGGGGATCGAACCCGAGACCGCGGCTTAGAAGGCAGGGGTGGTACCAACTGCGCCAACCGGCCTGTCCGGTGTGTGTTTGTTTGTTTGACAATTTTATTGTAATGTTATTTGCGAAAAACACATGGAACGCATACGACATGAAGGCTGCCATTGAATAATGTTTTAGCGCCAATTTTAAAAGTTGTAAAAGTTAAAGTAAAAAAATACAGTTTTGCTTTAGTTTCGAGTTGTTTAAAAAAATGCTATAATAAATTAAATGGAATAAAGTTAAGCTTGCAATCCCTCGAGTACCCCTAAATCACACAAAGTAGGTAGCCTAGGTAGGTATATAGAGATTTGCATATCCATTGCTTTCTATCTATACTAATATTATAAAGAGGAAAGATTTGTATGTATGTTTGTAACGAATTGGCTCAAAAGGTACTGGACCGATTGCAATAATTCTTTCACCATTGAAAAGCTACATTCACCCTGAGTAACAAAGTCTATATAAGATTCATCATCATAATCATCATCATCATCATCATCCATCAGCGCGGGTGAAACCGCGGAGAGCAGCTAGTACTTTATAAACTTTCGTGAACTATGTTCATTTTCAACGGAGTTCCAAAAATAATTACTAGCGCGGTTTCACCCGCGCGGGGATGGATGATGATGATGATGATGAATCTTATATAGCCTATGTTACTCAGGGTGAATGTAGCTTTCAAATGGTGAAAGAGTTTTTGAAATCGGTCCAGTACTTTTTGAGCCAATTCGTTACAAACATACTTACATATAAATCTTTCCTCTTTATAATATTAAGTATAGATTTCTTTGTTAGGTAGAGTATACCATACTAGTGCAGTATATTTTATTAATGTATGTATGTTCACCGATTTCTCCGCCAACTGTTGACCGATTAAATATTTTTTTCTTATGTTGGGAACGGTATACCTACTTCCAATTTAGTCCCATTCTCACCAAATTAGAATCTGGTGATCTCAGTGAAATCGAGAGCAACCCTCAAATTTTATAGGCACGCCTTTCATATATTTTCTAAAGCTGTACAAGTATTTGCGTCTGATAATCATCATCTCACGTAGAAGCTGATGATGAAAATTATAACGCCTTAGTGAGTGAATAATCAATAATAGAATGAAAGTCGGTTTTACTAATTTTTCAAAATTAGCTTGTCGTTTCTCTAGTCTAGACTCTGAAACCTTTTGCCGAATAGCTCGTCATCCTCAATGATATTTTTGGCCCTACTATCTACTTACAAACTTTCCTTTGAATGCCTTCATGGACACATGACGCGATATTGGCTGCCAAGTTTGTATAACATGTGCGAGTTGTGCGACTCACATGCTCACATGCACACCCACGGCCGCATGTTATATCATGGTTACGTATCGCGAAACAATTCGGGTTATTTTTGAACCTGCATTTTACCGGAACATTTGAATACCGAAACAATACATTACATACATTAATTCCAAACTCAAAAACATTCCACAAATCTAAGCCAGGGACACGGCCCGGAATCCTCGTAGGTATGTTAAGGTCAGTAATTAAATATGCCGAAGGGCGAGTGGATGAATTAAACATGGCTGTCGCTTCCGCGTGACCGCATTAGGGCCCTGTCTTCAGCTTCCCGTATGTGATTTTGTGGGGGTATCACGACCAAGTGTACACATAAATAGTAATGTTAACATATCTACATGCATATAAAAATGAACCCCTATTTCTCCTGGTCACGCTATAACTCGAGAACGGATGCAACAATAAAACACTGTTTTAAACTATCACGGTTGTTCTCTAAAGTTATATGATTATTAACGGGATATTTACCGTGGTAAGGTTGTGGAATGAGCTCCCGATATTTCGGCGCAGTTACATGCAGTCTTCCCGTGAACATGGTGCATGTAACTGCGCCGAAATATCGGGAGCTCATTCCACAACCTTACCACGGTAAATATCCCGTTAATAATCATATAACTTTGGATGCAACAATCTCGCTAATAATTTTTTTGTTGTATTAATTAATTATTGTCAGGAGGTTCTTGTGAAAGAAAAACCCAGAAAAGGTGGGAGGTTATGGCAAGGCCGAAGGCCGAGTCTACTACGTGAACGGAGTCGCGGGCAGTCGCTAGTTTCTAATAAAATACAGCTAGAAATTATATACTTACATATATACCACTCAAGAAATTATATAATGTATGTCTTTAACGTCCGAAGATTTGGGACTGATCGTGATCTCAGATGCATCAAGTTCCCTAAGGTACACTGTAGCCCCACTACAAATGCGTAGAACTATAGCTACTCTAAGCGTATCCTACGGTTCGTTTGTTTCATGGCAAATGTTTTGAGGAGCTACTTAATCTTATTCCTACCTCACCATTAAGCGAACTACTCGTTTCGGCCTAGCATGCCATCTATATACTGTTCAAATTAACTATTAGCGATTAACACAGCCTACGTCTGCATTAATGGTCATCGCTTCTTGATTCCATCTCTGCTTTCCATCAGGCGAGCAGGCGTCACTTTGAAGAAACATTATAAAAAAAGAAAACTGTGCGACACGCGGAGAGGTTGTTTTATAAAAATCAGGCATTTCATTTGTGTGGGGGCAAAAACATTATCTACTACAGATCACTCGGCTCTAAAACATTTATAAAGTAAAAAGACAATCACTCTTCAGTGTCTAGTTATTGCAAAAATAATACAAGCATTTGGTATACTGAACCGCTATCGCAGTACATGGAATTATATCATCGTTCTAAGAGCTTAAGCAGACATCGAGTGTAACTGACACCAGAGGCTGAGCACTAAGCAATCGATTTGGCTCCGTGCCCAGTGGCCTAGACTTGAGACGAGGCTTACCTAGTTCCTGCACTTGGATAACGCAGTAACTATTGTTTAATCTGTGACGTATCTTCTTATCGCAATGGGAATAAATTGAGGGCGCTGAACTTTGGTTACATCAGTTACAAGGTGGGACAAAGTACGCCTGAGCTGGTACTGCAGTTTTAAGTTCTCTGAATTTTTGGGTAGTTCTTTCGAAGGGTACAGTTGTAAAGTCAAACATATTATACATATATATCAGCTCATTATTTTCCCACACGAGAATGGCTCCGGCCTATTTTATATATTCAGAGAGAGGTGTATGGGTATGGACTACAAACACGCGGGCCCAGTGCGGTTTAGTGAGTAGTTTAGTGTCGTATGTTTTCAGGGCGCCTTCGATATAGCTCATATAGCCAAACCACTAAGACCAATCTACGTGAAACGATACAGACACTTCCACTGGAAAATGCTTATAGCAGAGATGCAGTAAGCACCACTTTCCCTCCCGTATAAAATTACAGACTAAACAGAATAATCAATACACAAAACATGATTGGGTAATCAACCAAACACGATTCAACACGTGTTTCGCCTCTACACGAGGAACCCTCAGGAGATAGTTTTATCATGGACTTCCGCATCTGTTCAATAAATTAATCGACAATAATTAAAAAGTCGTGACTGCAGTAAGAGTTATCTATTGAGAACGACAATGCAACCTCCAGTGCGCTAACACATAGTGCATTTAACGTTGCTATTTCACAACTCAAATAAACTTTCGGACTTTAGCCGATGAAATCTTACATTCGTTTCTAAATAATTTTCTCGCTGCCATTCCATTTGCAATTCATTATAAATAAAATATATATAAAATTAATTTTGTATGTATGAATATTCACACGCTTTAAAAAAGTACTCGGAAATGTCATGATAAGTAACACTTCTAAACCCGATTATATTTTTGTTATAGGTAGCTATTATGTTTCATATAATAATAACCAATCAGCAGCCATAGATAAGTAACATTTTTTTACACAATTGGAAATGCCATGTTCTTCTATATATACACAAAAACGAAAGGTCACTCACTCACTCACTCACTCACTCATCACGATATCTCAAAAACTACAAGTGCTAGGAGTTTCAAATTTTGCATGGGGGTAGACGAGATTTTATGAAATTCAACCCCTAAGAGGTTTTTTTAGGGTTGATAGTTTGTATGAAACTTCGTTACTGCGAGTGCTAAAAGTTTAAAATTTTGCATGCGGTTTCTTTTTAGGACGTATGTGCTCACTAAGACGGGATTTTATGAAATTCAACCCCTAAGGGGTTTTTTTGGGGTAGATAGTTTGTATGAAACTTCGTTACTGCGAGTGCTAAAAGTTTAAAACTTTGCATGGGGGTTCTTTTTTGGACCTATGTACTCACTAAGACGGGATTTTGTGAAATTCGACTCCTAAGGGTTGTTTTTGGGATTGATAATGAAACCTCCAAGACCAAGCGTACGAAGACGCTGGCGGTCAGCTAGTTATTTTATATATTCACGTTATATTTTAATCTTTATTTAATGAACTCAGACTGCTCGATAACTCCGAGAGCATATTTCTTGTTGTGAAGACCATTATCCATTTTCTTTTACATGCTTATTAACAGAAAATTCATATGTATTTCTGATGAGTTGACATTAATGCTTTTGCATTGTTTACCATAGTAATGCTTTATGTCACCAAAGCAATAAATTATACCGTCCATATTTAAACAATTTGCATGTTTTCACTTCATTTTCGTTTGTTTACCAGAATAAATCATATTTTCCACTGAACTAGTAAATTTTGTTTACTTTTGTCACTATGTTCACAGTTTGTCAATATGTTCTATAATTAGCGTGAATGTTGTTTTACTATATTACATATTAAATACCGCCGCTGCTAGTTAATGATGTAGTATTTGCCGATTATACAAGTTATTGTTTGAATTATGGGTAAATCAAGCTCAATTTTTATTCTCGTCGTGAACCGGTTGTCCCGAAAAGGATTAATGTCCTTTTCGGGACAATTTGCGCCAAATTTTGGTTTAGTTTTTAGGCGTTTAAGAAGAACATACCAATCAACGAAGACACTTTGCATTTGTAATATTTAGGTGTCCCCACACCTAATACACGAGAATACAAATTGAGCTTGATTTACCCATAATTCAAACAATAACTTATATTCGCACACCTACATCTAAAGAGAGCTAAGTACTTTTTATCTCCGAAACAAGTTCATATGTATCTCGTAATTTCTCGCGTAGAAAAAACCGTGGGGCACGTCAATCACGTCAGAGCGGCTGAACGGATCTGGTTGAAATTGGGCACAGAGATAGATTATAGTCTGGAGTAGCACATAGGCTACTTTTCATCATCATCATTTATCAACACGCGGGTGAAAACCGCTAATATTCTTGAGCACAGCATAGACAAAATAACAAGATCCTCGCCTACGTCAAGATCGTAATGATGAATTATTTTCTGTCAATAGACTTCTGTCAAAGATGTGTCAGTTTCTGATAGCTTAGCCAAAAGCACGCAATGATTTTGACAGCTTGATACATTAGACGTGCTCGGCGATAGAATCGGCATGTCATCCATCTTTGTTGTTCAGCCGACTGTATAGTCGAGCGATTCCGCCATCACTATAACGGAGGTGAAACATCAGTCTAGCGGTCTTGAGTGAATCGATAATTTTGCCTATATATCCTCGAAGGGGAAAGTAGCGGTGTTTTCATCACTTTCGTTTTGCCAAATATGTTTTTGGTCATGTGATCATGTAAAAGGGTGCGAGCCTATTGCCATCTACGGGGCACTATTCTTGTCTCCGGACTTTTATTGAGAATATCTTTTTTTCTCAGAAAAACCCAATAACTGTCCATCACGGGGATCGAACCCATGACCTCGATGTTCTAAACTGGCATTTCCACCACTACACCAAGACCAAGCGAGCGAAACTGCTGGCGGGTCAGTAATATATAACTGTAATAGTAATATATAGGTTTCATATATCTATGTCTACATATATATTACGTTTGATGATAATGTTTATGAACTGTCACTAGACTCAGAATCCTGCACTGCGCAGAAAGCTGTTTTGTGCGCTTCGTCCTGGAACAAGCGTTTTGAAGACTTAATCGCATAGTATATAAACTGCTTTAGTGCTCTTCAAATACGAGGGTTCCCTATTTGTACGCCTGAACGTAGTAAAGTGTGCATACCACTACTAGATGACAAAGTATGCGTTATTTTACAATACCAACCTATACAAATAAATGAAATTGACATGCGCTTTGTAAAGTTAAAATGCCAGTTTTTTTAAGATATGCGTATGAAAACGGCACTTATTACGAAAACACTACTTTAGAACATTTGTCCGTTTGTGCTGGCATCTCCGAAACGAAAAGTCTAGAATGATTTTGAAACGACTTTCACGGGTATATATATAGACATATGATATCTATCTATATGATAGCTGATGTTACAAGGAGTAACCTCACCTATTTTTTTATTACTGTTAATGAGTTTAACCCTTACGCATCCGTCGACATTAATTTCATTCATAAATCTTTTGTTCTAACCGTAAACAGGATGACGAGTCAATCGGTAGGTAACTAGGTTCCTATTATTTATATTTTTATAATATAACATGTAGACCATATACATTATTTATATATAAGTAATATAGAAACAACAGTTTTAATTACAAATTTATTTCTTTACCATAAATAATAATAAATTATTCTATATACGTAATTTATTATATCTATATATAAATATATATTCGACCGTTCATTTTTCTACTATTTTTCTGGCCTTGGCTGGTAATAATTTAGACTAATTCTATGAGAGAGACAAAGAAAACACAGACCAGAAAAAAGTAAATATAATTACTACAGTGTACATAATAAGTAGTTCATAATGTAATAACTGACAGAGCATGATTGAGGGTTATTCTATGAAACGTTCATCAGCTAGCTTATCGTCCCTCGAAATGTAGAGCATATCAATACTAAAGTGTAAAGTAAATATAATTACTCCAGTTTACACTAGAAACCAAATACGGCTGCGCTCCGCGGGGCAAATGAAAGTTAAATACTGCCGTGATTAAATTGTTACCACTAGAAGGCGGGTTACACTAGTTTCGTTACTCACCCCATACACCAGCCATCTCTAAATGGAAATATTAAGGACATGCAAATAGGGAGGATCGTTCGTTCTTATACCTGCAACTGAATTTCGCAATCGGACGTCATGGCAGAAGTTTCATAAAGATCATGTCGACGTCTGGGAGTCCACAACCGTGCGTTCCCAGACGTCTTTCGCGTACTTTCTGCCTCATACTACCACTATGTGGACCACATTTGAGGTATTTCCGAACCGATACGACTTGGGAGCCTTCAAGAAAAGAGCCTATTCTTTCCCCAAAGGCGGCAACGCATTCTCGAGAGATCTGGTTTTGCGGATGTCCATGGGCGACGGAGATTACTGATCATCAGGTGAGCTGCCTGCTCGTTTAGCAACTTATCCCATAAAAAAATAAAGGAAATACTTTTTAATCTATGTTCTTGATATTTAATTTCTATGTAACTTATTGTCTTTGATAACATAGCCCTTATTATAAAACGTCTTTATAAAATTTCGTACATACATCGAAATAACATTACTTATATGTTGTGTTGGTGGTAGTGCCACGCTGTATCCCTGTGGGTTACAGTACAGCCGAATGTGCCGCCACGACCGAAGTAGTACCACACTCCCACATAACACCGACGTGAAGTAATATAGCTTGCCATTGCGTTTCGTCGGTCTGTGGGAGGCCCAAACCCCCTTCCCCTCTCCGTTCCACTCGCCAACCCAGTGAGTGTGTTCAGTGAGAAAACACAGGTGTAGCAGTTTAAAAAGCTATTTTAATTAAAAAATAAACATCGACAAACCATGTACAGACCTTTATTCCTATCTAAAAACCAGATATTTTAAAAATGGTTTACTCCACCGAAAAATACAAAACACATGTATGCATGTCACTGCAATTTAATATCTCAGTCCAATTTAAGAAAAACTTAAGATTGTCTTTATATTTGAATAAATATCTATTTAAAACAGCATCTTCTTTTTATTCAATAAATATTAATAGTTCATTTATCTATTGTGCATGTTATGTAGAAACTTACCGAATACTTACTTATCCCAACTCCTTATTGTATTACAAAATACATACTAAAGTAACTCTAATCTGGCTGTTATGTTTCATGCCTAAACCGTTGAATCGATTTTGCTGTAGCAAAGTCGTTTTTGTAGCGAAATAAGTTATAAATATTATTTTTAGGGTACGTAAGTTGGTGTAAGAATTGCCAGCAAAGAAGATGCCAGCGAGGGTAAGATACCACAATAAATTATTTTTATTTTGCTCTTAAATACGGCATCTTACACCGACGTACTCCATATATGTATTTATTTTAATACAAAATTCCGTGGGCGTCCCGCGTTCGTTCGCGTCCGTAGCGGTGAGTTTAGAATAAAATATATTTCATCATCATCATCTCAGCCGTAGGACGTCCACTGCTGAATATAGGCCTCCCCCATGATTTTCCAAAAGCACCGGTTGGAAGCGGACTGCATCCAACGTCGTCCTGCGACCTTCATCAGGTCGTCTGTCCACCGTGTCGGTGGACGACCTACGCTGCGCTTGCCGGTCCGTGGTCTCAACTCCAAATCGTCCTTTCGGCCCCATCGGCCATCTGTTCTGCGTGCTATGTGCCCTGCCCACTGCCACTTCAACTGGCTAATCTTCTGAGCTATGTCGGTGACTTTCGTTCTTCTACGGATCTCCTCATTTCTGATTCGATCACGTAGAGAAACCCCGAGCCCTCTCCATAGCTCGTTGTGCGACTTTGAGCTTATCTGTGAGGCCCATGGTAAGAGACCACGTTTCAGTGCCATAAGTCATCACTGGTAACACACATTGGTCGAAGACTCGGTTAAACTATAGTCGCCCGGTACCCGCGGGGAGGGGGGAGGGGGGGCGGAGGGGGGGGAGGGGGAGGGGGTGAAGCCCCCCCTGCATCCCCCCCCCCCGCCGGAGGCCTTTAGTTTTTGAGTAATAATTTTTTTAGTACTTAACCTCACTTTCGGCTATATCAGTATTTTTTACCTATTTTTTGTTTCACACCTAATCTATTAAGGCGGTTCGCTTCTGGCACTTCGCCGGCCGCTGCCGCGGCACGCTCGCTTCGCTCGCTCGGCTCGTGCGTTGTTTGTCATGTTCTAACCTAACCTAACCTATTTTTTGTTTCACACCTAACTTATTAAGGCGGTTCGCTTCTGGCACTTCGCCGGCCGCTGCCGCGGCACGCTCGCTTCGCTCGCTCGGCTCGTGCGTTGTTTGTCATGTTCTAACCTAACCTAACCTATTTTTTGTTTCACACCTAATCTATCAAGGCGGTTCACTTAACATTGTATTATATAACAACAATAACATATCCAGTCCGTCTCAGAGTTATGTTGATAGATGAGAAAAACTTAATGTTAAAGGGCTAGGAGAGACACAATTAAACAAACATTTTAATACATTACTTGTTTATTTCATAAACATGTTTAATTGCTTTCATTAAATGTACAAAAGAGTCTCTTTTATATTTATACACGTCTCTTCGCCACAAATATTCAACAATTATATCACTAAAGTTTTCTGGGTTGTTATAATTTTGTTTTTTGAAAAACCTCTTCACTGCTCGCCACTGGGATTCTATTCTTTGGGTGTGGATTCCATCTTTACCCACAAATGGGTTCTCTGGGTCTGAATGATTCACTTTTTTGTGTATGTATCCATATTCAGACAGACAATCGTATGCCCGCCAACAATCGGTGTGGATTGTTGTTCCAGGTAAAACATGCTTTTGAATTAAAGGTATGAGAGTATCAGCAACGATAACGATACGTTTCGTTTAACTCAGTTTGACAACTTAATTTGACAACTTAATATTGTACCATTTTCTCAACATTGCGTTCCATTTCACTTTTTTTTATCAAATTTTAATTTAATCATAATTAATTTAAACTACGTTTCCGGCAAAAAAAAATTGCTGGAAGGGCTTCAGGTGGACCCCAATGATACCCCTAAACTCGCACCTTCATCAAAATCAGGTACCGGACGGCTATAGCCAACCCGAAGACTCTTGTCTTGAGGCACTGAGGTATTTTTCACGAGAAGACTTCGCAAAGTTTCCGGAACGCTGTCCAGCCGAGTTGGATTCGACAATTGACCTCTTTCTCGAAGTTGGACCTGCCTAGTTTGATTGTCTGTCCCAGGTAGATGTACTCGTCAACAGCTTCGAGAACTGAGTTCTCAACTGTTATTGGTGTAGGTACAACATGGGCATTAGACATAATTTTCGTCTTATCCATGTTCATCTTAAGACGTGTTTCCCAACGGGTAGGCCGTTGGGAAACACGATGGAGGCGTTCGAGCATTGTACTGAGGTCTTCCATGGATTCTGCCATGACTACAATATCGTCGGCAAATCGAAGGTCAGTGATATTTTCGCCGTTAATATTGATGCCAAGTCCTTGGCATTCCAGAAGCTTGAAGGCGTCTTCCAATGTAGCGGTGAACAGTTTCGGAGATATAACGTATCCCTGTCTCACGCCTCTTTGCAATGGAATTGTCTTCGAACTCTGCTCCTGTTCTCGGACTGACATGTATGCGTTTTTGTACAAACACTTCAGCACTTCAATATACCGATAGTCAATACGGCACCGCTGGAGAGACTCAAGTACTGCCCACGTCTCGATCGAAACAAAGGCTTCCTCATAGTCCACAAACGCTAAACAAAGAGGCAAGTTATACTCTTCGGTCTTCTGTATAACTTGCCGTAGCGTGTGGATGTGGTCTATGGTACTATAGCCTTTTCGGAAATCGGCTTGTTCCGGAGTCTGGAATTTATCAAACCTGCGAATGAGACGTTTCGTTATGACATTCGAAAACAGCTTATAAACATGGCTCAAAAGCGAGATGGGTCTGTAATTTTTAAGTAAAGTGTTGTCACCTTTCTTGAAGAACAGCACCACAAGCTTTTGTTCCATTCTTCTGGCGTTGAACCTTCGAGTAAGACGGTATTAAAGAGCTTCTGAAGGATTTTAAGTACCGGTGTTCTACCCGCTTTCAGAAGCTTAGATGTGATACCGTCGTCACCAGGCGCCTTGTTGTTCTTAAGCTGTTTCAAGGCCATTCTAATCTCGTGCATGCTGATGTCCGGGATATCTACGGTATAATGTCGGGTCAGCTTGGCTCTTGGGTCTTTGACGGAGCTGCTAACAGGTTTAGCGACCGAGGTGTATACTTAGATGTCCGTAGAAACTCTCTACCTCTCCTAATACTTCTGCTTTGGTCGACGCTACACTGCCGTCTTCTCTCTTCAGCTTCGTCAACTGGCTTTGCCCAATAAACATGTCTCTTGCAAACACTTTGGAGCCTTTTTTCCGCTCTATCGTCTCTTTAATACGGTTTGTATTAAAGATCCGCATGTCGTGTCGCAAAGACTTCCATACTCGTCTATTGAGCAGCCTATATGCTTCAGCATCATCCGAAGAGTGCAGTTTCAGTGAGCGTCATTCAGTCATGAGGTTGAGGGTATCGTTGGAGAGTTTCTGTGGCCTATCTGTACGGTGGGGTTTAAAGTATTTGGAACCCACTGTATGGACAGTTTCTACTAACCTGTTATTGATCTCGTCCACTGAAGCTATGTTCTCAAGGCAATCAAAGCGATTGGATAGCTCAAGTTCAAAGCTCTCGGGGTCTTGAATACGGGCATGAGTGGGTCGGAGCGTAGACTTCATCAGACGAGACCTCTCCAGTTTGACATTAATATTCACCGTGCCTCTTACCATTCGGTGATCAATACCGGTTTTAACCCTGCTGATCACGGAGACATCGGTGAATATTTGCCTTTTGGTGGTCATAATGAGGTCAATCTCATTTCTCGTGGAACCATCGGGACTCAGCCAGGTCCATTTCCTGTGAGGTGGCTTCTGAAAGAAAGAGTTCATCATAAAGAGTCCCTCTTTCTCCAGGAAGTCGGCCAACCTCTGTCCCCTACGGTTCCGTTGTCCATAGCCAAATTCAAATCAACTCATCTTCGCTTATAAATATATTTAAATCTCTCATATTCGGTAAGTAGGTCCTTATTACCCCCAAATGGGGCTTGTAGGTGACCAATTAGTGCTCTAGAGTAAAAATGTAGCTTGAAAAGCCCTAGGCCGGTAAGTAATTTAAAAAAAAATACACTTCACTCTTTCAAAATGTTCGCGTACATCTGACCATCATACTGGCAATAAACATCATGCAATCAGCCCAATGACAAAAGAGGTCGCTCCGCTACTCAGCCTTGTCTTCGTATGGGTATAATAGTCATCAATTTTATTTTTGTAATGCCGGTTTTTTTCTACTTACCTCACAATCGAGATGTAAAGCAGAGTAGTTAGCTCGGGTGTAAGCATCAATTGCACCCTCGAACTATAGGCTAAAAATATCTCGGGCTGCAATTGATGCCTTACAGCCCTTGGCTACTAATCTACTATTATCTTAAAAATATATATATTATATGTAAATTTATGTGTTGTAAAATCAATTGTTGTGTTATTACAGCTCCATAATTAATATTCAATTTCATAATTGCAACATTCATAATTTGAACAGTTATTATAGTAAGTAAATAAATACTTAACTCATTTTCCACTTTTGTTTTATTTCAACTGTATGAGTAAAGATGAAATAGTGTATGCAAAGGCGTATAATTAAGTATTAAAACGCTCGTGTAATACGCTCGAGTACTATTACCTACGCTCATGTTTTAAAAACCCCTACTATATGACCGTTGCATAAACTACTGATATATCTTGGAGCAGTCATGATGTCAGTCATGCTTAGTCATCATGCTGAGCCATAACCCTTTTGGACGGGACTGCACACGACAGCGATCCATCTCTTTTTTTTATGTTATTTTTAAGGTTGTGTACTTTGAATGTAACTTGATTTGTTCTTGATAGTAATTTTTTATGTTGTTGTGTTCAGTATCTGTTCAAATAAATGCCTTTTCTTTCTTTTCAGTGCAGTGCCGTGGATGCTACAGTTCTAAGGAGCACTGTAATAATCAAGCATAGTGCTTACTATCTGGCGCACAACATACCCATCTCATTACTTGTTAGCATAAAAAAAGAAAACGACCTCCAACATCGTCCAGCGACTTTTCCGTCTTACCACCTTTCTTGTCGTACCGCGGGTTGAAATTAACCAGCAGATGTGTTAAATTGAATGTGAATTTTATTTTTTCTAAAAAAAAGGAATCGATTTCAACTCCAAAAAGTGTGAAATAACTTGTTGAAGTCGGTGCCATGATAGTTTAAAAGTGTCAATATCACAATATTGTGGGCATGGTACCGACTTCGACAAGTTATTTCACACTTTTTGGTTTTGAAGTCGGTTCCATTTTAGGTAAAAATTGTTTTTTCATCGTTTTTAGTGACTTTTGCTAATTACGGGATCGATCGTCATTCACCGTCAGTGATGACAAAATCAAAATAGGCGAAACTTTTAACTTATTAGAGTGTAACTCTAAAACTGCTGGACCGAATTAGATGAAATTTAAATGGGACCACCAAGGATAGATACTTTTCCAAACTAAAACATATTTTGAAAATCGGTCCATAAATAGGGGAAAATCAATGAACATACACAAAAAAAAAATACAGTTAAAATATAACCTCCTCCTTTTTTGAGATTGGTTAAAAATCATTTTGCGAAGATTGTGTCTACTTTATATCATTAAATTAATGTCAACAAAAATACGCTTGTTCATATGTCGCTATATTCTAAATCATCTGTGCTTATGATCTCAATTTTAATGACTATGAAACTGAAACTGTGAAATTAGAATATTGATCTACCGAAGACATCATCAATAGAGTTTACGGGAAGTGACAGATGGCGCGTCGCGCTACTAATGCCCGAATAACCTACATCAGCTTCCGTTCGACCTGCCGCTGCTAAAATTACACTAAAGTTTAAATAACTTTCTTACAGACACTTTTAAATAAAACTAGCGATCCATCCTGACTTCACACGGATGTAATTTAGAAAAAAGAATGTTTTTATATTTACTACTAGCTGGTGCCCGCGATTACGTCTGCACAGAATTAATATTTCGAGTAGCTCATTATCTTCTCTAAGGCCATAACTACCTTTATACCAAAATATGTATATGGGTAAACGCAATAGTTATTATTGTATTATATGAGAAAATTTAAATACTTAGTATATCAATCAGTACACATTAATAATAAAATACAGGACTTACGTACATACAAATATAAAATTAAGCACCATGGAAAAAGACTGTCATTACATTTAATCACCCTTGACGGTAGGTATTTGTGTTACATTTCATCATCCTTGACGGTTGCCGTGCACGTCTAGTGTATCAAATTGACTTGGCTTTTGACTGAGCCATCAGAAACTGACACAAACTTTGACAGAACTGCCATCATTACGATCTTGACGTAGGCGGAGATCTTATTATTTTGTCTATGCTGAGCCCAAGCATATTACGCTTTTTCACCCGCGCGGTGATGGATGATGATGATGAAAATTATCCTATGTGTTAATCCAGCGTATCATCTACCTCCATACCAAATTTCATCAAAATTGCCCCCGTTTGAGCGTGAAAGAGTAACAAAGATCCACACATCCACACATCCATACATCCATACTCACAAACTTTTGTGTTTATAATATAAGTAGGATGTTAACACTAACGGCCGGTCCCAATTATCTATCGCCGGTTTACCTTACTAGAGTTAGATATTTGACACTATTTGTATGGAAGTTATGTCAAATTTCTATCGGTAGTAAGGAAAACCGTGGATAGATAGATTATTGGGATCCTCCATTAGTGATTATTCTCAAAATCAATTGCACCATTCAATGATTTACACTATATCAATACGATACTGAAAACAGGGTTGTCAAATGCCAAACGTTAACTTTAACGTTAGCGTTTATCGCCCGTTTTACTTCGGAGCCATTAAACGGACGAATGCAACCGAATTAATTCAAGTGAAGCGGTCATTGTATTAAACTCTAACTTAACGGCTTCACAACATACGAGAACGTGGTAGTTAACCAAGTGTTTAAAAGTTAAAAACTAAGTCTAATTATATCTGAAATAGGGCAGGATAGCACCAGTAATCTAGAGAGAATAAACTTGGATAGTGAAGTCAAAATATCCTCACTGGGAAAACTAAGTGGGACCAGACTAGTCGACCATCGGCACTGCTGGAATGGCGAGCATGAAGCGTTTCTGAGTGAACTTCAAAGTAGAGATTAGCAGGAAGCAGCTCTGCCGTGCGATCCTCTAAGTGCAAACATTGTTGCATCTTTGACAACATCCGTGAAACAAATGACGAGATGACAAGAAACGTTGGAAAAACAACCTTGTGTACAAGGGCGATATCTCGTACAGTATTTGACATCGGTGAGCTCGTCGACGTCATCTCGAATCATTAGAGAATCGCACGGCAGGAAAGTTATCGCGCTTGCTCACTCCGGAGGCCAAGTCTTACATTAGGTATCTAAGGAGTAAAGTAAGTAAAATTACTAGACATTTAAGCGAAATTTGTAACCTGTAGCTGTCAAGAGCTGTGACTCCTTGCTTATGGATACACACTTGTACAGTTCATACAATTTTCGTCTGCGTTACCTCGAGAGTATTGTCAATTAGCGGAAAATGTATCGTCCATCATCAGTATTTTTACTTATATAAAAGTTAAGGATTATTGTTTTGTCGCGTATATAAGGGCCCACATGTGAGGCGTAGCACAGTCGTACCCTCATCAATCATTCGCAACGTTCGCGGACATTGTAAACGGTGCTTAATTTCAGCCGTCTACGTTTGCCAAATCAACTACGTTGTGTAAGGGGCTTTGCGATACTGATGGGATGGGCCTCGGACTTTAAATAAGTAGGTACACTGTAGGCCTAGCACGATAACTGCGTAAGTGTGACGTAACGTGTAGTTCAGGTGAAAAAGTACAAACTGTCATGTATCTAGGGCAACTGTGAGACAGATAAGTCATAGTTCATACGCCGAAGCGTGACGCATTGACGCTTACGATACGGATACTTTTTCACAAATTGTTTTGTGCTACGGCCTGTGATAGATTAAATATAAAAAAAAGACGTGTGGCACTCGGAGACTGCCGCGGTGAAGCTATTGCATAGCTGTTTTTATCAACTTCATCATCATCATCATCATCTCAGCCGTAGGACGTCCACTGCTGAACATAGGCCTCCCCCATGATTTTCCAAAAGGACCGGTTGGAAGCGGCCTGCATCCAACGTCGTCCTGCGACCTTCCTCAGGTCGTCTGTCCACCGTGTCGGTGGACGACCTACGCTGCGCTTGCCGGTACGTGGTCTCCACTCCAGAACCTTTCGGCCCCATCGGCCATCTGTTCTGCGTGCTATGTGCCCTGCCCACTGCCACTTCAACTGGCTAATCTTCTGAGCTATGTCGGTGACTTTCGTTCTTCTACGGATCTCCTCATTTCTGATTCGATCGCGTAGAGAAACCCCGAGCATAGCCCTCTCCATAGCTCGTTGTGCGACTTTGAGCTTATCTATGAGGCCCATAGTAAGAGACCACGTTTCAGTGCCATAAGTCATCACTGGTAACACACATTGGTCGAAGACTCTTGTCTTGAGGCACTGAGGTATTTTTGACGAGAAGACTTCGCGAAGTTTCCGGAACGCTGTCCAGCCGAGTTGGATTCGACGATTGACCTCTTTCTCGAAGTTGGACCTGCCTAGTTTGACTGTCTGTCCCAGGTAGATGTACTCGTCAACAACTTCGAGAACTGAGTTCCCAACTGATATTGGGGTAGGTACAACATGGGCATTAGACATAATTTTCGTCTTGTCCATGTTCATCTTAAGACCTACCCGTTGGGAAACTCGATGGAGGCCTTCGAGCATTGTACTGAGGTCTTCCATGGATTCTGCCATGACTACAATATCGTCGGCAAATCGAAGGTGAGTGATGTATTCGCCGTTAATATTGATGCCAAGTCCTTGCCATTCCAGAAGATTGAAGGCGTCTTCCAATGTAGCGGTGAACAGTTTCGGAGATATAACGTCTCCCTGTCTCACGCCTCTTTGCAATGGAATTGCCTTCGAACTCTGCTCCTGTACTCGGACTGACATGTAGGCGTTTTTGTACAAACACTTCAGCACTTCAATATACCGATAGTCAATACGGCACCGCTGGAGAGACTCAAGCACTGCCCACGTCTCGATCGAATCAAAGGCTTTCTCATAGTCCACTAACGCTAGACAAAGAGGCATGTTATACTCTTCGGTCTTCTGTATAACTTGCCGTAGCGTGTGGATGTGGTCTATGGTACTATAGCCTTTTCGGAAACCGGTTTGTTCCAGAGGCTGGAATTCATCAAACCTGCGACTGAGACGGTTCGTTATGACCTTCGAAAACAGCTTATAAACATGGCTCAAAAGCGAGATGGGTCTGTAATTTTTAAGTAAAGTGTTGTCACCTTTATCAACTTATGCAATTATAATTATTTAGCCAATGCCATCTAGAGGCGCGTTGCTGAACTAAAGAGACAAGCGTGATATTTCAAAAAGTCATTAAAAGTTCTGCTTTTCATCGATAGATGCCAAATAAACTTATGCAATTATAATTATTTAACCAATACCATCTAGAGGCGAGTTGCTGAACAACGACAAGCGTGATATTTCAAAAAGTCATTAAAAGTTCTGCTATTCATCGATAGATTCAGTCGGAGTGGGGGGTGTTAGGATATTTTAGCCCGCGATAGAAGCTATGCAATAGCTTAATAACTTTTGGCTCAATTCAAGCCTACATCCACGCTACGCAATACAATATAGTTCAAAAGCCCGTCAACCCCACATTTTTGAATAAAGTAATGTTCTATGCATATGCCAGCCGCTTTTAAGTCGCCAACTCTTTTTGGAAATATCGTTGGTGGTTCAACTGCAACCAGTCGTCTGATATGAGCACAAGATCATCTGTTTGTGTGTCTTATGTATCCCACATCAGCATCCCAGTCATCATCAGGTATATACAATGCTATTACCCGTAGTGGGTCCCCCGACCCACCACGTGGGGCAGTTCTTCTAAGTGAGAAGAAGAAACCTCGCATAACGTCGCCTTATCTCGCTGGTTTCATCCTTCGGATCGGGTCAACGAGGTCGCTCTCCTCCATGACCCTTCCTGCGGCGTTCTTTTGTGACATTATATCTTTGTGATATCATTTCAGAATGCAAATTGCCTCTTACCATCGTTCGCTTCCAAGCATGATATTAACCACGCTAGGCAGTGAAAGGTCAAACAACGGCTAACTACGTGGACGAGACTATACAAACATTTTGACGTACATTTTAGCCTTCCTGAGGTTTTTCTGCAGACGTACCATCATGCAGATTTTGCAGCAAGTGTAGGGCTGTCACGCGTTTTAGTATGGTCCAAAGCGAATTCTCAAACTATGTACAAAGGACCCAATGCAAAAAAATCTCAAAATAATTAAGTGACTGATTCTCAACGGAAGCATTTTAAATTACTATATACCACTTTTGACGTTTCGTTTTAGAAAGGCCTTTCAAGTGAGCTTCAATATTTTTCTTACATGATATGCGTGCTTTCTTACTATAAAACTAAAAAAAGCCCATTTTCCAGAAAGACGCTCAGTTTTGACTTGAATAGAGATATGACGGAAAATGTCATACAACATTTACTCAGATCTGCACTCAAACCTAGATGCATAACTATACTTCTGGAATCACCTTAGAACCCTTGTTCTTGTTTATATGAAATAATATTAAAGAACGACTTTGTGTAACTTCACCCACAAGCTGCGGTTGGCAACCCTTTCCATGCAGAGCGTAGGGTTAACATGTGGTGGAACTTCAGAGAGGAAATTTGAAGTGGTGGAAAATGTGACTGACTCACCCGTGATTCTTCGATAGCCTTTAGGTATGGCGCTGGTCCGAGTGAATCGGTCTTCCTTCGCCTGAGGGTCCACTATTCCTAGATGAGTTTCCGTTGGATGGGCACTGATATGCCGCTGAACGCGGTCGCGATCTCGAGCCCGTATCATGCAGCTGCACTGATGGCGAGTTAGGCGGCGACGCGCGGTTTACTTCCTTGTTAGACAAGATGTTGATGCGAGCAAAGTTCGCGGCGATACAATGGCACGACCGATAGATTGGCGCGGCTATGTAGATCGGCTAACTTTGGCTGCTGCTGTGCAAAATGGCGGATAATGCACACGGAACAAATATGACTTGTATCGTTGAAGTCTCGAAAGGTTCTCGTCAGTCACTTGACGTTTGGAAAGGTAGGGAGGTGTTTAGGAGTTACCAAAGTACCCACATTTTATGATTTTTGGCGTTATGGGTGCGTTCAATATTAACCATACCGCCTCCCAAAGAGCATCTCGGCTCTTTCAAGTATGAGATAAAGTTTTAGCTGAATCTAAGTGCTATGGTAATGAATTCGAATTGGAAATAAAGTTAAAAATTAAGATAAGTTAAGTGACAAAATTAAAGAAAAAAATAGGTTAAATTATGATAATCATTAAGTTGAGGTTATTGTTCGGCACATGGCAGCAGAGGACACAGCTTCACCGCTGGTCTAAGCAAAGTGCCAGATGATGTCTTAAGTTCGACGACCCTCACCGTACCATCTGTGCCTGGGCAGATTCGAGCGACGCGACCCTTTCGCCATTGGAGTGGTGGCAAGTTTGGTTCCTTGATGAGAACTAGATCACCTAGCTGCAAATTTTGAGATTTGAGGAACCACTTCGGGCGCTGCTGAAGGGTGTGCAGATACTCAGTCTGCCAACGCTTCCAGAAATGTTGAGTGATTTGGCGAAGTAGTTGCCATCGCTTCAATGGGCTTATGACTTCGTCACACGAGTCCAGCTCAGGGAGAGCTAGGAGAGGTTGTCCTATGAGGAAGTGGCCGGGCGTCAAGCTCTCGAGGTCGTTGGGATCATTGCTAATGGGACACAACGGCCGAGAGTTCAACGCGGCCTCAACCTTCGAAAATATGGTTGCGAGTTCTTCGAAGACAAAAGAACGGTCGCCGATTAAACGGGATAAGATGAGTTTCGCTGACCTGACCGCCGTCTCCCACAAGCCGCCCATGTGTGGGCTTGCTGGTGCCTGTAGGTGCCATATAACTTGATAACTAGTTAAAGACTTCTGAATGTCTGACTGAGAGTCCCTAAGAAAATTGGTGATTTCCTTCAAATAGTTACGTGCGCCTACGAAATTTGTGCCGCAATCACTGTAGACATCGCTAGGGAGTCCTCTTCGTGATACAAAGCGGTCAAAGCATGCTAGAAAAGCGTCAGTAGATAATTCAGACACTATCTCTAAATGACAACACTTCGTGGAGAAACACACAAAAATGCACAAATAGGCCTTGACGATTTTGGCGTTGCGCACACGAGAAGTCTTCAACATGAAAGGCCCAGCGAAGTCAGTACCAACCCTTTGAAATGGTCGACAACGCGTCACACGGTTGGCCGGTAGATCAGCCATGAAAGGTTCAATAGATTTTGGTCGTAGACGGTAACATCTATGGCATTGAAAAATACGATTGCGTATGACTCTACGCGCAGACAGGATCCAAAACTTGCGTTGAAGTAAACTTAAAAGTGTATTCATACCAGGATGCAAGAACATCCGGTGGTAGTGATCGACTAAAAGATTAGTGACATGATGAGATTTAGGTAGCAAGAGCGGGTGTTTACTGTCGTAAGCTAGGCTAGATTTGAAAAGCCTACCGCCGACTCTCACTAGACCTTCAGAATCGAGAAAGAGATTCAAGCGCATCAGACTGCCCTTGGGAGCCTTGCTGTTTTGCAATGACTTCAAGGCTTCGGAAAAGCACGTACACTGGACTAATTTAACAATGGTGCAAACACTATCATTGAGTTCAATAAGTGATAGAGGTCCAGTACGCCTTTTGTTTGGATGGCGTGCATTGTGAATAAACCGTTTGCACCAAGCTACGGTAGACCGTAACTTGGGAAACGAACTGAATTTGGTCAGGAGATTTTCTGAAGATCTAGTACTCTCAGGATTTTTTCCTTCCGCAACTGGGAACGTTTCCGCCAGTTGGACGGTGTGAGAGCAAAAGCTGGAAGTCGCAGGTTTGAGTCCCGGTAAATCTGCATCGTCGATAATGTTAAAATCACCAGGCCATGACGAAGGATTGTCTTCGAGCCATGCTGGTGACCACCACAAGGAGTGGTTGACCAATTCTGATGGTGTTAAGCCACGACTGGCAGGGTCGCATGGGTTTAATGATGAAGGAACGTGCCGCCAAGTAGCATTTGGAACCAGTGATTGTACTTGAGACACCCGATTTCCCTCGTAAGTTTGTAATTTATGAGGTGAAGTTTTTAGCCATGACAGCACGATTGTGGAATCAGACCACGCAATCGTACTGTCCAACGAAAGTTTTCCGTTGACCAGATTAGTGACGTGTTCCAACAAGCGAGCTAACAGTAAAGCTCCGTTTAACTCGAGCTTGGGAATAGTCAATTTTTGCTTGAGCGGCGCAACGCGTGATTTAGCCAGCAACAGCTGAACTAAAACGCGACCGCAAGCGCTTTGAACGCGCAGGTAGATGCATGCTGCAAACCCGCGCTCAGAAGCGTCACTGAAACCGAGCAAAATAATGGACACCGGTTGATCAGTGATCACATATCGTGGTATTGAAATTTTGTTCAAATTGTGAAAGTCTGACATAAAGTCAATCCACATTTTATGTATGTCCGAAGGGAGAGGATCATCCCATCCTGAATCGATAGACCAGAGTCGTTGCATAAAAAGTTTGGCAAAAAAAGTGACCGGAGATAAAAATCCGCACGGATCATAAAGCCTTGCAATGTTGGACAAAACACCGCGCTTTGTAAGAACGTTGCTCATTTCGGAGACGTGATAGACGAAGTAGTCATTATCAGCATTCCACTCGATGCCCAGGATTTTAAAAATATTTTCGCCACGCTCTTCTATAAACCGGTAAGGAGATTCACGATGATCGACAGGGAAACCCTCTAAAAATTCTTGGGAATTGCTGGACCATTTGCGCAAATGAAAACCTCCTTAAGCGAGAATATCAGCTGTAGTCTGAGCCAGTTTCTGGGCAGAGTCGATGTCGCGAGCCCCGCTTACAACGTCATCAACGAACGTGTCCTCTAATAAAGTTTTAGAAGCGGCGGGATGCTTGTCCGCATTGAGGTAAGCTAGCTCGTGCAGAACACGAATAGCCTGGAACGCCGAACTTGAAACACCATAGGTAACTGTGGTTAATTCGAAATGCTTCAGCGGAGCGTCAGGAGATTCGCGCCACAATATGGTTTGATATTTGCAGTCCTCATCACGCATACGCACCTGCCTATACATCTGCTTAATGTCGCAGGTGAAAACTATACCATGCAATCTGAAACGCAAAATTATGTCCTCAATATTTTGTTGAAGTTTTGGACCCGACATGAGTACTTGGTTCAGTGGTACACCAGATGTGCTAGATGTCGAGGCATCGAAAACGACGCGAAGCTTGGTGCTGGTACTGTGTTCTTTCAGTACCCCATGATGGGGTATATAATAGCGTTCACTCGAAATCGGACATGGCACTTCACGCATGTGACCGGCTTCAATGTAGTCCCTCATGAAGGCTACATAAAGTTCACGCAGTTGAGGCTCCTTGAGAAGCTTGCGTTCCAAATTATGAAAGCGCTTTAAAGCAACAAGATGAGTATCACCTAAGGGCTTATGATTGACCTTGAAAGGTAATGAAACTGCAAAGCGACCACCACTGTCACGGGTATAAGTTTCTGAGAAATGTTTTTCAGCTTGAATATCTTCTGGATCTTGAATGGGTGATTTAGGGGGTTCTTCAACCTCCCAAAACCTGGAGAGAGTACGATCGAGATCCATAGTGCAGGCCATTGATGCAGCAGGGTGTGCATACACAGATGCTGCGGGTGCTCTACCCATAATGATCCATCCAAATATGGATGAGTAGGCAGTGGGCATGTTGTCACCTAAACTGAACTTCCTCCCATCAAAAATCTGGTCGTAAAATTCAATACCTAAAAGCAGGTCAATTGGTCCAGGAATGGTGAAGTTATTATCAGCTAAAATTAAATTACTGCAAAGAGCTAAGACACTAGGATCAGCAGGAACGGAGGGCATATGACCCGTTATTCGCTTCAAAATAATAAAATCAGTTGATAAAATGTATGAATCATCCCGTACTGGCTTGACACTGCAATGAACCATGCCTCGAGTTTCTCGAACAGACACGGCACCTAGTCCACACAAACCACCTGACCTAGTGCGAGGTAGCTTTAAACGTTGAGCCATGTTCTCACTCAAAATGCATACTTGAGATCCAGAGTCAATTAAGGCACGAGCGGAATGAAACTGACCATCAACATCCTGCACGCGAACATACGCAGTGCCTAAAATCATGGTGGACGATGTATCAACACCATGTAATGTTTGAGGCTGGACTGTGGAGCTATGAGTCGACACAGCAGGCTCAAAAGACTTTGGTGCAGATGTTGAGTGTGATTGTTGATTTTCAACTAGTTGATTACCCATTGAATGTTTATTTTCAATTGCATTGTTTGAAATGTGAAGTTTGGTATGGTGCCGTCCACGACATACCTGACATACACTGGATGATGTACATTTTGAAACATGATGGTTGCGCAGGCAATTAAAACATAATTTATGTTGAACCACAAATCCTTTCCTTTGAGAAGGAATCATGTTGAGAAATTTAGAACAGCGATATATGGCATGATTCTCCTTGCAGCATGGACATGTGGCAACTAAACTTGATTTTTGATACGATTTGCCACTATCTAATATACTCAAAGTATTGCCTGCATTGGTCCTAGAAGTAGAACCAGAAACATTATCCAATATCCTGAGTTGCTTTTCTAAAAAGTTTATCAATTGTTTAAAAGATGGAATCATCATAGTATCAATTGATGACTCAAATTTGGTGCGTAACTCACTTGGCAATTTTTTTAGAATAATATGGAGTAGTAGAAAACTCCATGAATCAACATCAAATTTTAAGGCTTTTAGAGCGTTAGTATTTTCCTTCAATGTATTTAGAAACTTTGTCAAGCTTTTGGAATTTAGCTGCTGTAAGTTGGCCAATGATAGTATGTCACTGACATGACGATCTGCTATAATTCGCTTATTTTCATAGCGTTCAGTCAATAACCTGTAAGCTACGTCATAGTTTTCACTAGATATGGGCAAATGTTTGACTAAAGATAGAGGTTCTTTGTCTAGAACGCTTAGAAGAAAATGAAATTTTTGCACTGAGTCAAGACTGTCCCTCTCATGTATCAAACTATTGAAGATATTGATGAAGTTTGGCCATTCAACATGGACTCCAGTGAATCGTGCTAGTGAAATTTTCGGAAGGTGAAAGTCTAAACTTGGTTTAGATATCTGCTTTTGATTCACATCTAAGACATGCCCATGCAAAGATTTCAAGGAATATACCATATCTGAATATTGTGTAAACTTGCCTTCTATGTCTTTCCGTTGAACGTCGTCATCCAAATTGGCCATAATAACAGTGAATGCTGTCTCTAACTTCTGCCAATGCCTATCCAAGTCACGAAACCTTGCGATAAATGTCGCTTTTTCTGAATGACTGATAACTTTAGGCTGAGATGCAAGACGTGTTGATAACGCGTATAACTCTTGTATAAAACGACCACAAAAGTCAAACTCTACACTGGATAATTTCGCGGCAGTCATTTTGAAACGTAATTTACTCAATTTTACTTGTAAGCACTCGAAAACCGTAATAACATTGAAATTAACCTTGAAATGCAAAAGTAAACAAACTTGATTGCACAGATTAGAAAGTATCCTTACTTGATTGACGTTTGATAAAATTGACCGATGTTGCTATAGAATAAAAATAAAATAAGGTTCGCTACACACTCTGAAAAGTATACCGATTCGAATAAATCACCATAGACAACATGAATTAAGTAATCTTTGTATGCAGAGGTATGATCTTATTTGCTAATTTGAATCTTAGCGCCAAATGAATTAGCTTGTATTGGAAATGAAATGAAAAATAATTGCACAATAGAATTAAGTATGGCGGAGATATGAAAATACAAAATATGAATTGTTAGATTGAAACTTAGCTTGAACGAAAAATTATATACGGATGAGAATTATGCTTATCCGCGAATGCTTCGGTAGGTACTTATTTGGGTAGAAGGACCAAGGAAATGGTGGAACTTCAGAGAGGAAATTTGAAGTGGTGGAAAATGTGACTGACTCACCCGTGATTCTTCGATAGCCTTTAGGTATGGCGCTGGTCCGAGTGAATCGGTCTTCCTTCGCCTGAGGGTCCACTATTCCTAGATGAGTTTCCGTTGGATGGGCACTGATATGCCGCTGAACGCGGTCGCGATCTCGAGCCCGTATCATGCAGCTGCACTGATGGCGAGTTAGGCGGCGACGCGCGGTTTACTTCCTTGTTAGACAAGATGTTGATGCGAGCAAAGTTCGCGGCGATACAATGGCACGACCGATAGATTGGCGCGGCTATGTAGATCGGCTAACTTTGGCTGCTGCTGTGCAAAATGGCGGATAATGCACACGGAACAAATATGACTTGTATCGTTGAAGTCTCGAAAGGTTCTCGTCAGTCACTTGACGTTTGGAAAGGTAGGGAGGTGTTTAGGAGTTACCAAAGTACCCACATTTTATGATTTTTGGCGTTATGGGTGCGTTCAATATTAACCAACATGGTTACATATGGTTGGACGCTTCGCTGCCGTGAACGTGTGAAAAATTTAACGACTTTTTTCAGTCCATCGCCCAAACGATACGGCACGCATAAATCGAATCAATGCTTTTAAAAATGCTGCAGGGACACGCGGATATAATGATTTTTTTTATTATTTGAGGTAACATTTATTTGCGTGTATAGAAAAAGTCTTCGAGTCACTTACTTCGAAAAAAATGTAGTTCGACAAGACAATGCTTCGACAGAACATAAATGTTCGACAAGAATTTTATCCCAAAAGTGCTGTGCTGCCATATATCGGCCGCCATATATGCCTCGGCCGCCATATATGCCGCTGCCGCGGCACTCTCGCTGCGCTCGCTCTGCTCGCACGTTGTGTGGTCACCATTAAACCTAACGCTCCTCCTAACTTCGCTAGTCGTCGCACCTGTCGTGACTTTGCTTTGACTAGAAACTCCGCTTAAGTTCTGTAGGAGCAATTCTTGTCAAAGAAATTACTTCTCCTCTATTTTTCGAAGTAGGCTACTGTCAAAGTATTGAACTTGTCGAAATTCTGAGGTACACCGTTTGATCTTTAAAGTTTTCAACTCAATAACGGTAAGAATTGTATATACAGCGTCGCTGCGTTCGGAAATGTGAATAAACTCATTTGTTGCGTTTGCATTATTACGCCCGTGAACCGTGACGTTAAGACATTGTTTATCCCGTTTGTGCATAATCTGCTATTACGAACTTTCATTATGACACTCTAGATAAAACTAATAGTTCGGCTTTTAGCCCCGCACGCTATTTCATGACTTTGCCAAATGTTTACTTGACCGATAGTTGATGAGTGTTCTATAAACACAAAGCCACCAAAAGCGGCGGACAGGCATCGAAACATCATCATGAGTGTTTTTTTTTTTTTTTTTTTTTTTTTAATTTATTGGGGTAAACAAACAATACCACAGTAAAAGCTTAAGCCTAATAAAACTTATATTTAACATAGTACTAACTATGGTATCAGCACCGTTTACCACGGATTATTTAAAAAGTATTAACTTTAGGTACATAATGCGATAGGTGGTAGTACTATCTATTCTAGAAGTTGTATAATTTTATTCTTAAACATACTAGGTCGCGTTGCCGCAATATCAATATTATTGAAATTTGTGTTATACAGTTGTACCAGCCGATATAGCGGAGAACGCTTACCAGCGTTAGTGCGGCAACGGAAGGTTGCAAACAATTGTGAAGGTTTACGGCAGTGCGTTCTAGTAGGTATTTTATAACATATCTTACTAATGATAGGTATACAATCATATCTATTGTGACATAGGTCATAAAGCAACATTGCTTCCACTTGTTTACGTCTAGCCTGGAGTTTCAATAGTTTATATTTATGTAAGAGCTGTTCATATGATAAACTGCTACGGAAACATTTATAATGCATACAGCGCAAGAATTTTTTCTGTACACGTTCGAGAGCTACAACATATTTACTATAATAAGGATCCCAAATGGACACAGCATATTCAAGTTGAGAGCGAATTAAGGACTTATAAAGATGCAGGTAAGTAGAGGGCCGTCTGAACTTAGTAGCAAATCGTATTACCAAACCATACAGTTTAAAAGCTTTATTGATGATGTTATCAATATGTACGTCAAGATGTAATTTGTTATCTAATACGACTCCAAGATCTCTCATCGCTTCAACAGTCCCCAGTTGTTCACCACATAACCTGTACGAGAAATTACTTACATACTTTTTTTTGTAAAAGTAATAGCTTTGCACTTTTTAATGCTAAAATTTAGCTTATTATTAATACAGTAAGTGGACAGACGGTCAAGATCCTGTTGGAAACGCTCATGATCAGCAGCGTTGTCTATAGTATGGTACATTTTTAAGTCGTCTGCGTATAGCAGGAAGTGACAGAATTTAAAACAGTCATGTACGTCATTGATGAACAGTACGAAAAGCAGTGGTCCCAATATTGACCCTTGTGGTACACCAGAACTAATAGATACAATCTCTGACTCATGCCCATTGAGAACCACCTTTTGATTGCGATTAGTTACATAGGATTTGAACCATCGCAATAAGTTGCCTCGAATTCCATTATAAGCTAGTTTCTCCAGAAGTATCTTATGATCCACTCTATCAAATGCCTTCTGAAAGTCAGTGTATACGCTGTCTATTTGCTTATTCATATCAAGTCCCTCAAACAAATAAGATGCATAAGACAAAAGGTTGGTAACTGTAGACCGTCTTTTAACAAAACCATGTTGTTGTGGTATAATATAATTATGTAATGATGGATATATGTCATTGTGCACTACCCTTTCGAAAATCTTTGACAGAGTGGGTAGAATGGATATAGGGCGATAGTTTTCTACGTTTGATTTATCACCACCTTTAAAAACTGGCACGATTCGCGCAGATTTCCAAACAGAGGGGAATACCCCTTGCTGTAAACACAAGTTAAATATATGGTGTAATGGCTTAAATATGGTAAGAGCAGTTGACTTTAAGAAGGCTGGCGGGATATTATCTACTCCAGAACCCTTAGTTGCGTCAAGTGTGCGCAGCTCCTTTAAAACTGCATCTTCAGGTATTTTTATGTTACTGAGAATGAGGTCAGATGTATTGTTACTATCCGGTATAGTTTCAACATCGTAGGCCTTGATGACAGATGATGGCTCAAATACTGAATTAAAGTAAATTGAAAACAAATTACATATATCAGCTGGACTGTTTGCAGTTTGATCTTTAAATACTACACTATCCGGGATATCAGACCTTTTTCTCATATTATTTATGTGTTTCCAAAAGTACTTAACATTTTTGCGAATACTATCCTCGACTGAAGACATATACTTATTATAGCAGGTACGTGATTCTGTTTTAAACCTTTCCCTGTACATGGAGAAAACTGCATAATCAGATTTATTTTTGTATATTTTCCACTTAATCCAAGATTTATTCTTGTTTTTATAAATATGTGTTAGTGCAGGTGAGAACCATGCAGGAAATTGTGATGATTTAATTACTTTTATAGGAATATGTTTTTTAATAATAGAATATATTCTTTCATAAAAGGCTGAAACCACATTTTCAGCGCCGCCACACGCAAACAGCTCGTCCCAATCGGTTTCAGCGATATCATTATTAATTACACCGTAGTCAGCTTTATTAAAATTAAAATCTATTCTAGGTTTTCTCGAGATTGGCGTAAAGCTACTTGAGACTGGCAACAGAACAAAGAAAGGAGGATGGTGCTCATCAGGTTTTACAAACGGTATCAGTGCAAGAGAAGTGGTACTGCATCTTATGTTTGTAATAAAAAGATCCAAAATCCTTCCCTTTGTATTAGCAAATTTATTCAATTGATAACCGTTACAAAGACTTATAAATTCAATCAGGCTCTTGTTTGATAAGCAATAGTTACTACAAATTATTGGCTCTAAGTGAGTACTACAGTCACGCCACTGTATGGTAGGTAGATTGTAATCACCCGCTATAATAAATTTATTTACGTCAGAAGCTTCTAAAATGGAGGAAAGCATGTCAAAGTGTGTTAAATAAATATCAGAACTTAAGTTAGGCGGAATATACGCAGCACTTATAATATAGCAATACTTACGCATTCGTATTTCAATAATCACGTGGTCCACTAGTGGCGAAGAAGTCGCAGGCGCCAGCGGCGAACCGAACGCGTGCGCTGTTCGCATCGCAGCTGCCAGCTCGCGGCGTACCGCTACGAGTACGCCGCCGCCGTCCCGCCTGCCGCTCGCCGCACGATCTCGATCACATCGAAACACTTGATACACCTTCGTGTTCCTTTTGCTATATAGGTATAGAAGCCTAAAAACGGAAAGGTGGGATTTTGCCAGAGTGGATGTCCACGGCACTCTGCCATAATCCTGTCTGAGTGCAGATTACTCGCACAAAATAATTTTGTTTGTGTTCCCTTACAGAATGCACTTACTCGTTCCTAGTGTACATACCACAGCTGATATTATAACTTCAAGACTTTCTGTTACTTTTGCTTATTGAGCATTAATCAACTAGAATGATCTGTTCGTGTTGAAATTATAAGTCTTATTAGTCCTTAGTAATCCAAAATAAATCATAAAAATGTTTACCAAATACTGAAACCGACTTCAACACCAATTAAAATGTGTGAAATAACTTGTCGAAGTCGGTACCATGATAGTTTAAAAGTACTTATTATCACAATATTTTGCGCATGGTACCGACTTCAACAAGTTATTTCACACTTTTTAGTGTTGAAGTCGCTTCCATTTTTTGGTAAAAAAAAATTTCAGCCTATTTAGTGACGGGACCGATTGTCATTCACCTCACCTTCGATAATGATATCAGCAAAATAGGCGAAATACTCTTAAGTTATTGGAGTGTAACTCAAAAACTGCTTGACCGAATTTGATGAACATTAAATGGGACCACCTCGGAAGTATACTCTACCAAACAAAAAAAGAATTTTGAGAATCGGTCCACAAATGGGGAGAAATCAGTGAACATACAAAAAAAATTATATTCAATTCAACATAATTATTACCTCCTTTTTTAAGGCGGTTAAAAGATTTAATATATTAGGTGAGCGAGTGCTATGAAGAAGTGACCCGCACGAAATCGCTCAAGATACTCGAAATACTACGTAAATTAACCGTCAAAATATAATTAAGATAATAAAGATTATATTTTATTATTATACTATTGTTTGACCACTAAGTACCTTAATTGATAATCAAAGATGATTCGGTCATAAGTAGTAATACACTAAACCTAAAAGACCAACTGGAACTCAAGGACAAGTGAAAGCGTGAACTCCACAACTATTTTTCTGACCCTAATATTTTTCATTGCTAATATTAGAACGTGTTTTAAAGTAACCGTCTCGAATTTTCGCAGAAGAAAGGTAAAGATACTTAGCCTTATCGCTCTTAAACATTCTAAAGCTTTTATTAAGTTCTAAGGGGGACTATAGAGGAGCTAAATAATTCAGATTATTAATAGTTAAGGCATTTAGCCTGTGGCATTTAGAAAATGTAGCTAGGAAGACACCAGGGTATCTCGCTTAGTGGTTAATTTTCTAAACAAAAAGTAAACCGACCCATTTATTTCTTGAACTTTTACACAGAACAAACTAATTTATGAAAATATAACATGTATTAGCTAACGACTTTTGATAAAGAGAATGTTTTAGATTTATACGATTTTAAATTCTATTGAGACTTGATTGTATTAGAAAGTATTTCGACATTATTGATACTGAGGTAAATTGATATGCACTTCAATCACGGTTTAATCTAGTTATTGAACTATTTAACGATTTTAAGAAAAACAAAGGAAACTACACTAGAAACTGCCGTGCGATTCTCTAACGGCCGGTCCCAATAATTTATCTATCGTCGTTTTACCTTACTAGACGTTATGTCAAATTTCTATCGATAGTAAGGAAAACCGTGGATAGATAAATTATTGGGATCCTCCATAAGAGCAAACATCGTTGCATCTTTGATAACATCCGTGAAACAAATGACGAAATGACAAGGAACGTTGAAAAAACAACCTTATGTACAAAGGCGATATTTCATAAAGTATTTGACATCCGTGAGCTCGTCGACGAACGCATCGACGAATCATTATAGAATCGCACGGCTGTTCGGTTGTTCTATTTTGAAATTATAGGCTATAAATAAACCTAATACACTTCGCATTGTACAGAAAAGTCTGAACTCACGCTAACTTAAAATTATATACGAGTACCTACCTACCTTCAATCAATTGCAAATAACTTTTTTGCCAATATTTTTCTCTAAATCTTGTATAGTTTCTTCACAGAGCATAACTTATTCGTTGAAACATTACTACAAAATAAATATTTAAATAATTAACGGTATAGTTACCATGTATGTTTTCTATGAGTTTCCAATATGTCTTGCCTTAGTGCGTTCGAATAGATCACTTATGATCGTTTTTGGCGAAAATAACGCTAAAAACGCTCACAAGGGGCGTTCAAATTGGGAATCTGTGGGTGAAAATGTCGTTCATACCTCTTTTTGTCCTTTTTTTGATTTTTGTCCTTTCAGCATTCGGTAAGCTAAAAAAGAGGAATTTTTGGCACCACAAAGTGCAATTTTTGTCCCACGTCCGGAGATGGTTGTTTGTGATCGTTATTTGACAGCTATGTATTTGACAGCATAACAATGCGATTTTAGGTCTTATGCTCAGTTGACCGTTCGAATAGGGTATGGGCAAAAGTGGCAAAAATTAAGTTTTTGAGCTTTACGAACGCTTTAACAAAAGAGCCATCAATGACAACGCCACCAATGCCCTCATAAGCTAAACGAACGCACCTCCTGTTGCAAGCGCCATGATAACGGATGAACTAAAGAATTGCGGGTAGGTGAATGTTTACGAGCAGACGAAGCGGTCTACCCTCTTAAAATATTACCGCGGTTATACAAATTTGTTTGTATAACAAACGACACAAACATATTTATTAACATATAATTTGAATATTTCTAATGTCATGATAGTTTAGAAACTTATAAGCGCTAAAATTTTGACATTTACAATATTATGGCCGCCTTAACCATATTCTGCGGGCACTTAAGGCGCGGTCCAATCCTAATTTTCGATGCTTTACTGGTTGAGTATTGCTTACCAGAATGGACGACGTAATGCAAAAATTCAATTGAATACGAGCTAATACTTTTTATATTTATTCCCTACAATCAAATGATTAAATTTTAATGATAAAAGAGTCCATAGTTCACTAGCAAATTTCATTGGAAATTCGAATATGATACATTAATTGATATATATTTGCCCATAATTGAATAAAAATGCTTTTTACTACGAAGCACGTAAGAAAAATTGCAAAAATTAAGGAATGTTGCCGATTTTTTTCTATAAAGCCAATGTTGCTCAATCGTGTATTGGCTCCCATACTTCATAAGGACGTATATTCAATTTACACTACGTTTTTTTTCATACTTCGGTTATTAGATTTAAGCGTCGAAAAACACAGCTTTCGCGAAGTCGAATCAATGAAATTTGGAACTCATTTCGCCTTAACTTAAACTTGCCATTAAAATGAAATCCATCTGCCAGTATCTTTAATATCTACGTAACAATATTATAAAGGAGAGCTTTCAAATAACTTAATTACAATGTCAAATTAATTTTGCGAACCGCCGTTGTTTGTGGGTGGTTCGCTACCGACTGCGGTTCGGCTGCGACTTTGATCTTGATGTTTAGTTTTGTTGTTCACTGAGATGGATACTAACAGAAATGAGCAAATTATAATTAAATAAATATCGCTGAGACTTTTATTTCTAATTTTCAACCGTTTTTCAATAAAGACAAGGTTTTGTTTCGTTGGATTTGTTGATATTTTTACCTAGTAAAACGATTTTGGTGATTCTGAGCTAAGCTTATCATGTGCTCTCATTTAAATTTAATCAAGAACTGACCAAATTTTTTTTTGATAATAATGTATCTTCAACATGTAATACAGTTGTAATACAAAGGGTATCGGTTTGATTTTTTCTAAAGACTTCCAAAAAAAGGAGGAGGTACTCTATTCAACAGTATATATTATTTTTAGGTTTTAAAAAAAATTTAAAACATAAAAAAATTTAGTTATTTTTTTTTTTATAGCTATTTCTTCCCATGTGGTCCCATTTACATTTTATCAAATTCGGTCCCGTAGTTTTTGAGTTACACTTCAATAACTAATTTTTCCCAGAGTAATAGAATGGAAGCCGGTATTAAATTTTTCAAATTGCACTTGTTTTATTGTTATAAATAGTAATATTATTGAAGCTATTGAAGAGGGGCCGGGAGGTTCTGGAGTGGAGATCACGGACCAGCAAGCACAGCGTAGGTCATCCACCGACATGGTGGGCAGACGACCTGATAAAAATCGCAGGACGACGTTGGATGCAGGCCGCTTCCGAACGGTCCTTTTTTGGTCCGGAAAATAATGGGGGAGGCATGTTCAGCAGTGGACGTCCTATGGCTGAGATGGTGATGATGCTTTATGTTTACGGAATAGCGAATCAATTAAAGGCATTTTTAACTTTTCAGTGGTCTGGACATAAAACTTAGCATCACGTCTGGTAAGGTGAGATGAGAGCAAATGGACCAGGCATCGAGTGTTCTTCTGAGAAGCGATGATGGTGCAGAAGGAGGCTACGTGGCGGGCAAGCGAAGGACGATGTCCGGGGTAACCCGATCCAAAAGGGCTCAAAGAAGAAAACGCATTACGATTTTTCGTAACCACCGCCTAATAATCATATCATCAATATGAATTGCCCAATAATGTTTTTTTTGTGTTATAAAACTTTGGATGGCCAATTTATCAATTGATTTTCATGATCAAACCTCAAACAAAACACTCGTTTAGCTTAGTGTTGCTTAACTATACCATCTGTTGTCAAGTAGCTTTAGTGTTGCTGTGTCGGTAAAACAGTTGTAAAGTAGTCGTAGTTTAAACTGATGGCCTTAGTTGCCATAATGATACTGAAGCAGTTTTTCATTGTCTGAAAACACAGATTAAGCGATGTTTTCTAAAAACGAAACCTAGCTAGATCGATATACCGCCCCCGAAACTCCGTGCATACTAAATTTCATGAAAATCGTTGGAGTCGTTTTCGAGATTCAGATTATTAGATATATATATACATATTATAAAAGAATTGCTCATTGAAAGATGTCACTAAATAGAAAATTAACAAAAGCGAGTTAGCTAAATTCGATACCAATATTCTTACACTAACAATATTGCCATGAAAATACTTCTGTGCCCCTTTAAGTGGTAAACAACTATCGGATACAACGCTAAAACGACATAAATTCAGTTTCACGGGCCACTTAACGAATGAACTGAAAAACTTATCTAAGTAGGGGAGGGTAATATCGCGCACGAAAGTTATAAAGCCTATTTAATTGTAACTACTTCACATCCCCGGGCATCTGATATTTCACTTTGGTCACGACTTTCAGCATTGAGGATATACGACGCAAGGAGGAGAATGAGTATTGAAATTTAGCCGCCGAAATATTTTAAGAATATTGATGGTTAGGGAAACGCATAATGTATTTCTCCTTAGCTTGAAAATAAACAATAATAATACATTGAAATTAAACAACTTACGGATAGGGGTTAAATCACGTATATTATCTCGACGTTTCAAACTCTTTGATTGCGAAAGCCTAAGATATCATAATAATGCAGCTTGTGAACTCTAGATGCTAATAACAAAAGTTTTAAGGTACGTTCTAATTAATTTAAACAATGTTTATAATAGTTTTTGATATAACACTAAATATGAACTTGCTTTGCACGTGCCTGTACCAAGACCGCATATAAAGATGCATATCGATGGGGTTCCCCTAACACTGGCATAAATAATCATGTCGAGATTCTTATCGAGTGAAAATACGGTGCCACCCTGAAAATAGTAGCTAGTGTAGTAATAGATGGTAATAGTTAATACTAGGTTATGCTGGGCGCTTTGTGCTGTAGGAGGGTCGGGAGACTCTTCGCCGGCTTGCACGGCCCTACACGTGTAGGGGGGTGTCCTTGGTGAGCAAGTAGGTACAGCCCTTCACAAGCTCTGAGGCCCGGTTAAGATCAATCCGGGCCTAACGCTGGGGCTACATGGTGAATGCTAGCGCGACCCTATCTTACCACAACTTGGCGGAGGACTGCTCATCGAGGGGTTTAATGGGAATGAGCCCCACACACCTACATTCATCACCCCCATGGCGGAAGGGAAGAGCACGGCATTACAAGAAAAAAACAGGTAGTTGTATGACTTGGCAGGTATCAATCCTTAAATCGAAGTGAGTAGTGGTGAACGACTTTCTTGTCTCATAATATATTTTTATGGTATAAAAATAACTAGAAGTAGTTCCCTGGGGGATGTTCTAATTAGGAACCTTTTCTCAATAAATTGCAGTCTGCGGTTGATTAAAAAAGGAAGAATATTAAATTGAAAACGCTTTGAGATGGAACGTACTTCATTTAGATACGGGTTTCATTTTAGTGGAAGCAGTTGCAAGGAGACTATTCTGTAGGGAGTTCGAGAAACGTTATTAAAAATGTGGGAACAATCTAGTTTTTAGTTGAATAACTTTTTTATTACAACTTTTAATTTCCGTTCCATTACAGTTACCTGATTTTGATGATAAACTGTCCTAGATGAAATTGTAATATAACTACATGAGAAATACCAGCTATCAAATAAAAATAATCTTTACAATCAGATAACACACAAAAAAACATATTGTCAAATGCAGAACCTCCTTTTTGGAAGTCGGTTAAATATCGTGTGTTCTAATTTGTCTTACTAGTCTAAAAACTAGTCTTGATATTTGTAAGTAGGTATCTAGATTTATGCATAATTTCCAGAAACTGTTTTGCGATGCTTACATTAAGCACTATAAGGTCCTACATTTGGCCAGACCGAGTTATATAGATAGGTACATCCACAATCAAAAAATACATAGGAATATATAATTATGTTTGTTATTAGTTCGCACCATGTCAACCATATAAAATTATATGCTTAGAAATACCATATACTAATTTACTACTATCCCTTAATGAAGACCATAAAGTAAGACTTAATTACTTCATGACATGTGATAAGCGTTTGTTTCAGGTTTTCTAATTATTTATCGTACAAACATGTTGATATATATACATTATAATATAACAGTTTTACTATTCTATGATATGGTTTTGTATAGAGTAAACAGCACTCAGAGAATACGGTTACGCCCACGTGATGAAAAATGACGATAAAAATTACTCAAGTCCAAGACCTAAGATACTATTTAATTTTATGAATATCCGTTCAACAACTTCATCATGAAAAGGTAGACATAGAGAGAGTTTTTTGAATTATTTAACTACCAATAAATGAATATTCACATGTTCTTATAGGAAATCTAGCGCATTCTTTCTGCAATTCTATTTACTGCTGCAAAGCTAAACGTCAAAATGGCTTTGCTTGTTCAATGCTGCCTGCCAAGCTCTTGGACTAGACTTCATACATTAAAAAATTTTAGTAGGAATTAGAATTAGAATTAGAAATATTTATCGTATTACGTTTCCGCTGGAAACAATGCTTATGGCTGAGTTTTGGTGTGCACCACCATACCTCCCGCATAAACTGCAAACAGGTAGTACACATAATATAAAACACACAAAACAACCCTATTAACCAAAAACGATTCGACACGTGTTTCGTCTCTACACGAGGCATCCTCAGGATATGTTGAGTCGTCGAGCGCTAGACCGCTACCTGTCAAAACAGATTATTTAAAATAACGTATAATGAAAGTATATGTTGTTACAAATAATGTGTAACTTCAACGCTCAACTCTATTTCAAACCTTTCTTTTCACCACTCATTTATTTATTTCAACCAACCATGTTTCGAGAGTCATTACGAACCGTCTTGCGCGCAGGTCTGAAGAGTTCCATCCTTCTGAACAAGCCGGTTTCCGTACCGTAGACCGCATACGCTACGGCAGATTATACAGAAGACCGAAGAGTATAATCAGTATGTACAAATAGTCTCTTACATTTCCAACTAACCTAGGATCCAACCCTACGATACCCGCGGGCGGTCCGCGATCCCGTGCAAATGAACGCTCTCCTGACGAATGCACGACATTTGTTCCCAACTCGTTTGTAATCCAGCGCTGCATAAACCAGCCATTTTATGAACGACATTTGGTACTATATTGTTGCTAGTAAAGGTACCTCATAAAACATAGATATCTGGGCGGTTAAAAGTTTCGAGTCGTAAAATAACCTTTAAAATTATAGTTCTTAAATTTGTTTTATTATATATAAGCCAACACAAGTATGTGACTGACTTTTACCTACAATACTTTACTAAACAAATTATCTTTTATTAGCAAAAATAATTCTCAGTGCGGATTACACAATATTTCAGCACATAATAGCCTCGTATCCCGAAGGAAATGGGTAGAAAATTGCCTGCATTAGCTAGAAAAAAGCCTGCAATCCGCTTCGGCCCAGCTGGTGCCTGCATCACTCATAACTAACTCTAGTTTCAGAGAGAAAAAAGATTTATCGAACACTGAATCTTGAGAACTGAGATTTATTAGAAAACATAAAATATTTATAAGTTATGACTAGATTTTTTAATGAAGACACTTGAAGATCATTTGAAAAGTAAAATATAAACTTGATTTGAACGTTCAGCATTTATTTTCATAATTCAATCTCTGTAGGTACAATGCAAATTAGAAGTATTGACGCAGCAATTAATTAACGTAATACATTAGAAGCTTTAAATTTAGGCAGCGTCCGGAAATTTCGCGAAGTCTTCTCGTCTAAAATACCTCAGTGCCTCAAGACAAGAGTCTTCGACCAATGTGTGCTACCAGTGATGACTTATGGCACTGAAACGTGGTCTCTTACTATGGGCCTCATAGATAAGCTCAAAGTCGCACAACGAGCTATGGAGAGTGCTATGCTCGGTTTCTCTACGTGATCGAATCAGAAATGAGGAGATCGAAACAAGAACGAAAGTCACCGACATAGCCCAGAAGATTAGCCAGTTAAAGTGGCAGTGGGCAGGGCACATAGCACGCAGAACAGATGGCCGATGGGGCCGGAAGGTTCTGGAATGGAAACCACGGACCGGCAAGCGCAGCGTATAGGTCGTCCACCGACACGGTGGACAGACGACCTGATGCAGGCCGCTTCCAACCGGTCCTTTTGAAAAAATATGGGGTAGGCATATGTTCAGCAGTGGACGTCCTACGGCTGAGATGATGATGATGATGATGAATACATCAGAATTCATCTTGTTTTATAATTTCTAAAGCACTATACCGTAGATATAGAGATATAATTTTTGAAAGGTCAAACGGCAGACATAGGCCTTCTGAATGTCACACAATATAATGTGATCTTGTCTAAATAGCCTTTTGACTCAATTTATTTCACAAATTACTTTCACTGAAATGTTATTTCGTTGATATATCACGTAACTTAGTTTTTTCTATACACGAAGGGGTTGAAAAGACCGACCAATTTAGAAGTACATTTGATCGCAAATGATATCAACAGGGGTAGTTTATGTCAGCCTTTTAAATCCTTGCTGAAAATTCGAGTAATAGAAAATGAATACTCAATATAAAGTATATTTAATATAAGACTGATTATAACACTCCCATTGAAAAGCCAAACGACGAACATGTTTTTTTTTTAAATTGGATATTTAAATTTATGTTTAACATATTATAACATTTTTAATAATAACTATTCAATTTTAACATACTGTTATATTTATAAATGTTAAAGTTTGTAAGTGGGTGTGAGTGTATGTATGTTATGTACCTACTTCTTTACGCCAAAACCGCATCAACGGCTTTAGATGAAATTCGGAATAGATAAATTTTTTTGTTCAACTCAGGATTAACAATATATATGGGCACTATTATTTCATTATACTATTTAATAGTAAGTTCCTGATCCCTCAGGGTCAGGAACTTACCATTAAAGGCCGAGACTCAGACCCATCAATCTTAATCCATTCGAACTACCTCGCAAGCATAAAGTATTAGTGACTGATATAATTTCTTCAACGGAAATTTCTTAGTAGTAGTTTATGCAACTGTCATATAATAGAGGGTACTAAAACATGAGTGCAGTTTTGAAACGAGCCGTAGGCGAGTTTCAATATAAGATGACACGAGTGTTTTAATACCTAATTATATGCAGTTGCATACACTACTTTAATCATGTGATTAAAGTAGTGTATGCAACTGACATTTTTGCTACTAAAGTTTTATCCAACAAAATATTACTCAAATTCGTATGTACGAAATAGCGCCAAAATGGAAAAAGTCTTCTTCTTCTTCTTGTTTGTACGGCTTGTGCGGCGTAACCTCAATTTTGCCAATATCAGTGGAAAAAGTCTGTTATTGGTCTATCGGCTCGGAACCAGCGCGTTGCGCGCGCAGCACGCCCATCACAGATAATGTGTACTTAAATGAAATTGAAACCTCCTTGGTCAGGACACATTATACTTTAATAATTAAAAAAATGTTTTAAAGCATTGTTTTGTTAGGAGAATAATGCTTTAATTATTTTTTTAATTTTCTTAAAGAAGTATGTTAATAAATTATGCCAATAAAAGTCTGTATTCTGTGTTCATAATTAGAATATTACCAAATGAGATTACATAAAAATAATTTTCGTTTAATCAGACTTTGATAATCGTATTATTTTACGTTTGCTTCTGTTTCTAGTAATTATTTTGTTCAGTAGGCCGTGTGACCCACGAAACAGAAGAATTTCAAGAACCAAGGGCTTAGATAAAATTAACAGCATCTCACATTATTTTTGGAGAAACACTTGACATTGTTCTAGCAGTTTATTGTCTCTGATACGGTCTTTAAATTACGCTATAAAATATTCGGATCAAATTACCACAACATAGCGCTTGTCTTCAATAAATTAAATAATCTGGAAGTTTCATCCAATTGTCTTCAACCAGTAAACATTTCTAATGGAGCAATCACAATAATCGCAAACGCGTTAACTCGACGTCTGCGGTAACCCTATTAGGACAAAATAGTGACAGTATGAGCACAAAGATTTAAAATGAAGTAAGATCAAACCCTATGATAGTAATATAATCCAATAATCGACATCAAAGAAATTGAGATCGTAAAAGCTTTGCGCGAAATAATGAATAAAAATAATAGTGACCTGGAAAGGTAACGTATAAAAAAACTCACTGGCTTTTCTTAAAATCACCATACGCTTAGTATAATTAAATTCATGACAGTAATTTCACTTATTAGTGTTATTAGGATTCCTTACCATAAGGGAGGTATCACTTCGTTGTAAAAAATATTAAAAATACTAACGTCTGCGGTCCCTTACGAGTTGTAAAAAAGTTAAGGTCAATGCAGTAAAAATACGGCCATTTCTACTGCATAATTATTTTGACACTCTTTAATAAATTAAAACCTACTGGGTACTTAATGTTGACCTAGAGTCGTGAAATTTGACAAAGTGATAGGTCACAGGACATGTACAGCAAAAATGTTTAGAATTCGGTAATTTTATATCATAAACAAGAAAAATATTTGCAATTGCAAACTTACTACTAGTATTACTAGTTGAAAAATCGATAGTACCTAATGTCCTTCATGTTACGTTTTGGAAATTCGTTTATCAAAAAAGTTCAACTTGTTCTTTAAACCCACATATCTCTTTGTCAATATTTGTAAAGAAACCTTCGGTCATACTAGCAGTTATCCTGGTTTTAAGTTTATCAGTATTTTTTCATTTTAGTGTACCCTGGAATTTCGCCCGCGTGTTGATAACTGATGAGGATGAAAGTAAAGATGTCGTCCAGGACCAAAGTTCTACTATTATAAGCTTAATGAATGCTTTCACCCGTTTAGTGGTAAAAATGGTAACAAACAAACAGACCGACAGACAAAGACTTTAGCACTTATGTGTGGGTGTCACCGCTGCCGTTCGTCTGATGGTAAAGGTCACATCTCTTTGCCATCAGACGAACGGCAGCACATCTGTCAATAATAGGTTGTTGTGCCAATACTTCTGACATTTCTGTCGCTCGATACCTTTTGAATTTCCTCAAAAGGCCAACAACGCATCCTCGAGACCTCTGGTATTGTGTATGACCCTGGGCGATGTTAATCACAATCACCAGGTGAGCCGCCTGCTGGTTTGCCAACCTATCCCATAAAAAACACAGATCGCAGCAGAGCGTGTTATATACTATTAGATGCAGGGGACCTGGTACCAGAATTATTAGCATCTACGTTTACATCTTTACTGTCAACAAATTGTATAGCACAAACCTATTCTATACGAGAAATATTTGGGATCGCGGTGGATTCAATTTAGAATCCCAGAAAGGGAACGTTTTAAACAACAAACATCAGATTCATTACAAGGCTGCGTATCTAATCACCAGTCAGTCGCAGCCGCGGCTGATAATAGAAAAGGTAAGAAAGGGGCGATATGGCATTTGTGCATAAAATCATTAGACCAAGACTAAGTTATCTTGGTCTTGTGGTAACCTTGTTTATGAACAAGGTTGAAATGTAGTTGGAACTACAAGTAATTACAATGTATGTAAGTACCTAATTATATAACTCACCTACCTACTATACAACGCAGTATTTCATATAAACTATCTTGATTTTCATGATACAATATTTATCTGTAAAGTAATGTAGTTTTTAAACTACTACGTCTACTTACACAAAAGTTAACACTAGAAACTGCATATTTACAGTAAATGTCTTTAAGTGCGCGGCTATAATTGCGCATCAAATTACTATCTTACAGATACTTTTCTACCGACTTCCAAAAAGAAGGAGGTACTCAATTCGATTGTATTTTTTTTAATGTTTATTACCTCATAACTTTGGACTGGGTGAACCGATTCTCAAAATTCCTTTTTTTTAAAGCTGGTGCTTCCCGTGTGGTCCCATTTAAATTTCATCAAATTCGGTGCAGTAGTTTTTGAGATACATTCCAATAACTGAATAGAATGGAATGCGGTATAAAATTTTTCTAATTGTACTTGTAAATTGTAAGCAGAGGTAGGATTTTACTTTTAAAATTTCACTCATTCGGAGTTACAGCGAGCGAAGCCGCTGGCATGTCAGCTAGTATGTCGTAAACACACGGGAAATAATCAGTTTCTAATGTTAGCTCTTTATAAAGTTAAAAAAAATATACTTCTTGTGCCACATCCGGTAATAACTGGCTCCTGTAGGAGTAAACAAAAGGAGCATTCAGCCCTCACGATGAGAGCGAATTGAAATATCAACGCAATCCGGGGGTTTGAGATTTGTACGATCTGTTGGCATTTGATTGTGGAACCATTCATTCGTTACCCGCCTCAGGGAAATAGACGTTAATAGATGCATGTATGTACCTATGTATGTAACTGTATTAAATGGAACGCCATGACGATTGCCCCAGAACCAGGAGCTCTGCTGCTGTTATCTTTTGAGCATCACAGATCACAGAAACAAGGGAGAAATGAAAAATGTGGCGGGGCCGGTGTAGCAGCAATATGCCCAAAAACAGAACACATTGCTCGCGGCGGTTCGCAACTTTTGTACGTGTATGTGTCTGAACGCCGCCCGGTCGCGATATTGCATGTAATCAGTTTACAATGCTTGCTTTGTACTTGCGAATATTCAAAAGTTAAGTTTTAATCCTGCAGTGGATAATGAACTTATTGAAGCTTATAGAATACGTTGAGTGGCGGATTTTTTAATCAGCGCATAAGGCATCTCCCTAGATCTCTATAGGTATGAGAAAGGATGAGGGATTATATAATTTAAGTATGTATTGAGAGAAGGCGTGAAAAAAGCAACTATAAGTAAGCTAGCTATCACTAATTTTGTTTAATTTTCCTGGATTTGCGTATCCCAGAGGTTTGACGTGAATGGTAAATTATGAACCGTTAATGCACGAAACATCCATGAAGACTTAAAGCGCTCGTAGCGTAGCTTGACTTGGCAATCTTAACCGATCCTCAAGTTAAGCAACGCTTGCTGCGGCTAACCGCAGCATTATACAACTGAGCACTTCCGTGCTTCGGAGGGCACGTTAAGCCGTCGGTATCGGTAGTTTGTCTTAGGACAACAGTCGTTAGGCTATGTGAAAGGCCTTCGGGCGGCCTGAAAACTTCGATATTGGTTGGCCACTAACCTCTCCACTAAGCCGCACTGGGCCCGCGTGGTGGATTATGGCCCAACTCCTCTCTCTGCGAGGAAGGCTCGAGTCTCAGCAGTGGGAACAAAATGGGCTGCTTATGATTATGATTTATGAAGACATAAACGTAAAGCATCTTTTGTAAATGTCTTCCAGGTTTTTAACTAGACAGCGCCTGTGCTATGGTAACCTGATGACCCAGACACAGGACAAACATACATGTTAATGCACACAAATGTTTCACCCGTCCGGGGATCGAACCCGGGACCAGCAGCTCAGGGATGGCAGGGATCTACCAACTGCGTCTGTATTATCATCTGTTAAAATCAACATATTACTACACATTAATATACAAGTGACAATAACGTTTTGTAAGCACTCGTAGAGTAAAATGGAAGCCGAATTCCATCTACTTCAGACTTACTCGTATTTCATACGTTCATGTTTGTTTCAAACTACCCGCAATAGCCAAACGTGCAGTGAAATTTTCCGGAAACTACATAAAAACGAGGAACTTCTGCTATAAAGCGACCCTTAATCGAATTGGTCTTATTAAAATATTGGACCTTTATGGGTATTTAGACCCACGATACCGTTAAAAAAGAATTGTTTAATTATCCCAACTCAATATCGTTTAGGCACAGGCTTTAGCATACTTTGTGATACATGTTAACTTAGTAGCAGAAGTCTATGTTTCTACAGATTGTAGGATTCCCTGTGTTGCAGGAGATATGATTGATACATCACAATCCACAAAAAATATTTCTGCTCATCTCACAAATATTTGCCCCGACGGTGATCGAAATATGAACCTATCACTGCGAAGGTCACTACCAACAATACTTACACCTTTTGAAGCAATAACTTCTTATGGAAGTTTAAACCGATTCGTTACGTAACGCATTACGGCGCCAGTCTGTCTGGCTTCCCTTTCTCTCACGCATCCTCTCTCTCTTACCCACAGCGCTAGATTAGTTTAAGTTAAGACTTCTGTCGTGCGTCCCGAGACGCACACTGTTTTTTCGATACCCGCTGTAGATGTATACTTGAATGACATAATGACGTACTTGATACTTGTGTTTGAATGAATACTCAAGTGTTAAAATAAGTTCGGTTACTCATAACTCGGAATTTGCCACTAGCTGGTACGCAGACTACTGGGTTCCAATCGTATGCAAGCTTCTGCGTGGAGGTTTTGTATTACTACACCTTTTTGTTACACGCTGTATAATTAACGTGGATACGACTTCTAAGTGCCCTATAGACGTTTTAAATTTGAATTTTTGGCTAATGTTTACATTCCCTACTGCATTTTGTTCACTGTGACTACTGTTCAGAAAAAATACCAATAAAAGGTCTGTATCTAGATATCGCCCCAGATATTACTGTAATTGCTTTGTGTTAATAACATTACAGCATGCAATAGTGAAAGAGCGCTCGTTTTCCGTAATAGACCGTACATTTTCGGTAAAATTTAGGTTATTTGAGGGTAGATTTTGAGTTAATCGTAACTCTTAGCAGAATTAACATAAAAGTATCATTAGTTTTGTGTGTGGTATATTTTTCGCTTTTTATGGGAGCTCACGATGGGATTCTTTTTGTGTGGCTGGTTTTAATTAGGATAATGTTGACAAAGAGGGTTGGTTTTTATTATAAAATATTCCTTTAGGAATTTCTTCTCTTGGATGGAATGGAACAGGTTTTTGACAATAATCTACGTAATTATCGAACTAATAGGCAACTATGACTTGGTTCGTTCGTTGGCATGTGACTTCGTCAACCGGGCCTCATCGTGTGGCAAGGAAATGTCGAAGTTACTTGCATTAACATAACGTTGACACTCGCGTGTGCTACAGAGTGGCTATTACGTTAAAACGACACATAAAAATTAAAAACATTCCAAATAAGTTTACGCCTCACGTATATCTATTTCATTTTATTTCCATGAGTAATGACGAAAAGAAAGTTTACAACTGGAATATTTTGGGAGATGTAAAGTATTTTGAAAGAGCTATATGACTTACAACTATATAGAATAAGTAGCGAGATACATACTTACCATGTAATGTAAAGCTGTCGACTCTATCGAGGACCTTATTCGCTATTTCGCCTTTGTATTGATTTCACGGTCGTTCTTTCAAGATATCATAGCGCGCTACGTTACTTGTTTGAGTGGTCATAGCGAATAACGGCCCTGTTAGGATGGTAAACAATGATGCGATCGAAGACTAAATCCTCAGTAAACGCAGGTCGAACAGTTCAATTTTGCTAAATTGATCCTCTCTAAGAGTTAAGTGGAATAGCCCCCAAATTCAATGCCTTTCTTTTACGCACAGTAAATTAAAAAGCAATAAAATGAAAATTATCACAATAGATAATCTTTTAAAAAACGGTACTAATCACGTAATATTTATCGGATAGGTATGACTATAGTTTCGACCGTATCCCGTAGTCTTTTCTACCGACTTCCAAAAAAGGGGGGTACTCAATTCGACTGTATTTTTATGTTTGTTACCTCATAACTTTCGACTGGGTGAACCGATTCTCAAAATTTTTGTTTGAAAGCTGGTGCTACCCGTGTGGTCCCATTAAAATTTCATCAAATTCGGTCGAGTAGTTTTTGAGATACACTCCAATAGCTGAATAGAATGGATGTCGGTATTACATTTTTCAAATTGTACTTGTTCAAGAAGTGTTTGGGACACCCGCGTCGATATCTTATCGAAAACCTCATTAGGTTTTATAAAAAAATTATCGATAATGTTTCCGGAGGTTGGACGATAAATAAATGCATCTGTGTCAGCAACGGCAACATTGTTATTCTTCTTTAAAGGAAATATTGTTATAAAGGAGGATAGTTTATGTGCTGTGCTAGACACTACACTTGCCTTCAACGCTGCAAAATTTCAAATGAAAGGACAAAGTACAATGTCCATTCGATGGAGTATATCTCGGACTGGCCTATTGTTAACCAAGTAATGCAGAACTTACACAGAGAGCGAACTTATACCTACATTAGGTACTCTATAGTATATTTCAGGGGTGCTCTCTATGGACGGATAACAATGATTATTTTTAGTGACCGAAGGAAATTTCGGTTTCGGTTCCAGCCACAATATAGTCGAAATTTTCGTTCCCGCCTAAACTTGAGTGTTCGTGAATTTTCGTGCGTCGACTTTAATTATAGATTTTTTAACTTTTATATAATACTATTTAATTGTGTGTGTAACAAATAAAGGTATAAAAGACAGTTAATTTGAGTAAATAATCGTAATTTTTAATATACGGTTTCGGTCGGACAATAATTATTTTTTTCAATTTTTTTATCATCCCAACAATGAGGTAAGAATGAATATGTGTAGAACGAAGGATACTACGGTCACAAATAGGGCCTGCTTAATGAAACAAAGAGCATACCTATGGCGTGGTTGTGCTTGCCGGCATGACCTTGATCTGATGGCCTAGCACGAAAATTTGTACTCCTAAAGTAATCGTACCGCTGGTGTTAACAGTTTAAATCTAAAACTATAATTTATCTAGTACTATTATGGCACAGATAACTCATAGTTTGTACTGTATATGTCAACGATACGATAACGTTACACTTTCGCAAATTTTCGTGCTTGGCCCGTTAGTACACCATGAGGGACTAACTTGAAGAATATTCGCCCACCGTAGTCAGGAAGCATTTCTCTATTATGTATGAGTACTGACTTATTTTAATGAATATTCTAATTTCTTACATATCAGTATACGAGTACACACCTACATACAAAAGCTAATACGAAGTTTTTTTATATTTTAGTTAGCAGTAGTAAGTTGTTTATATTTTATGTACTCGTATTTATGTTTTTTTTTTGTCGCATAGTCGCTACAACATATATTCGATCCTATTTTATCCTATGATTCTATATACCGCCATATTCGATCCCTAATGTGAGTGTTTTACCGGTAAATAATAGTTTAAAATGTCGTGTCAAACTCACAAGAATAGCAATAAATACATGTTTTGAACTGTTTCATTCTATTATATTCTAGGTGTACGTAAGGAAGAAAAACTAAATAAGTAGCCACAATTAAAGCTACAAACAGAGAAATCAACTTTTCAAAGTATGATGTAATTACGATTTTAGTAAACTTTTCTTAGCCTTTTCTGGTATTACTTTTAATGCTTAGATAGGGTTGCAGATGTGGCAGATTGGCATATCCACCATCTTTTCAATCGCCATCAATTTTAATATTCTTATCTTTGCCATCCCTACTGATTCAATAGCAGAGGAGTGTACGGTAAGTTCATGGGAAAAGCCAACTGTACTCCGAGCTCTGGTGCTGATTTATGCACTATGTTGGAACTTAGGCACTATTTCTACTTAAACTTAGTGCTGACGTGCTCGGTGCTTATACTTGGTGACTTTAGAGTTCAAGTGGGAAAATTTTATTGTAAATGTAGCTTAAAGAGGGAAATATTTAGTGTTGCAACATTCATTGACATTGTCGAGTTACTCTGCGATTTTTCGTTACTCGTATTAATCCTTCATCCTTATAAGGCTGAAACACTTTTCAGATTTTTAATCTTTAATGTTAGACACCACGTCGGCAATATTATATCTTCGTTATTCAGGCTCAGTACAGATCGATCTGAGTAATCAGTAAACATGTATAGTAAAATTCTTGTTTTCCAAAATTCATCTTACTGATGTTTAATCTTACTAATGCATGCATTCGTAAGATATAACAGCAGACCAGATACAAAAAAATTAGACTCCTTGGTTTCACTTTAAAACGAATAAAAAACAATATGCGACCCAATTCTATACAGTTACAGTGGCTGTTGAGTTATAAGGTAACAATCACACAGACTGACAGTACTCTTTATTTCTAACATCCCTGAAATATTTTTGTGAAAGTATTTCAAATGTATAGACTTCCAAACTTTATAATTTTTAGAGGCTAAAAAGTCTGTACATTTGAAATAGCAAAGTAAGTAAATATCTATAAGTAGAACGTCTTCCCTACTAGCGTTGATTCACGCAGGTTTGGCGCGAGACGCGTGTAGGGATGTCTACATCGCCACAAAACAAGTACACATCGCATCTACGTTTTGTTGGTAGCATACCTACGCAACAGAAAACAGTGACATTTAAAAACTGCCAACCTCGACCGCTCTGCCGGCCCTCATAAATAATTGCCGGCAGGCATCCTCCGCCCCCACCCACCGCCCCTTTATCACGAGTATTTACTAGTAGTAGTAGAGTATTTACTAAGTACTTTGGAAATAGTATGAAGTTTTAGTCAAATCTCAGAAAAGTCAAAACCAGTCACGATGTCAACCAACTCCACAAACCATTGTCAAAACAAAAGAAGTCTTCCGCCAAACTCGAACTTAATTTGATTCCTCGCAAAAATCTCATGAAACCCTATTGACACAAATCCGGCGATAACGAGAAATATTTGCACAAAAGCATTTAAACGGGTGCAAACTTTAATTGTGTTATGGGAACAGTGTGACTACGTTGATCAGACTTATTTTATAAAAAGTAATATATAAAAGGAGAACATTTATTTTAAAAAAAAGGTACATACAAAGATTAAAAGACACTTGAAAATTTATTAAACCATTTGTTGAAGGAAAAGTGCCCAGAATGCTGGCTGCATTTCCACGTTGAATAGCTAAGCAAATTTTTTGTGCAAAATATGAACCAGCATTCTAGTCACCTGACGTTTAAACCAGACGTTTGGCCAAGTCCCTGACAATTTCGTATGCACCTGGACCCCTCGGACCCAAAGTTTCTACCCCAAACGGCACAAATATGTAACCTCTATCAAGATTGGCATATTTGCGCCGTTTAAAGCATTTGTCGCTGCCATACCAGCCTGAGCGTAAGTTTCTGGAAGATGCGACGGTGCCAGAGTATCGACACAAGTAGCATCCCACACAAGAGGCCGTCCCATCTTCCAAGGAACAAGAGTCATTCCATCCGGCCTCTTACCGTCGCACCGTGTCAGTCCATTAGGTTCTAGTACTGAAGGTACGCCGGCACTGACAAAAGCCAGACGGATGACATCGTTCAAGCTGACATGTCTGGAAAATCGACCTGCACTCTAACTACATGAGAGTCCGTGGTGGCCTAGGCAATCTACCCAATCACCACAAAGACAACGATGAGGGACTTGGCAAATAGCACCCAGACGCAAAGATACAGCTAACCTGAATGTGTTGTTGTCCAAGAGATAATATAATAATATATATTTATAATATATTGTAATATATAATAAATGTGAATTAATGTGAAAATTTGGATGTAAAGATTTTTTCTACTCAATCAAGCAAAAACGACTTGACGGATTTGGATGACATTCGGCGTGGAGATGGTTTGTATCCGGGATTAACACTGTACTTTTTATCGTGATATAGTATATACATACTCATATATAGTATGAAGCTATATACCACGTTGATAAACAAATTTACTAAAGTAAATAACGTAAAGCGATTAACGTAATACCCTTACTTTTAGATTTTTATTCCGCAGATATATTCCTGTACAATAGTAATTTTCCGGCCATTTGCAGCCTATTTTTTAATATCTTTATAATGGTTTATATAAATTGTATAACCTGCACCCGCTAGGTTTCGAACGTATTTAAAACATTATTAAAAATTATGTGTCAGTTTACAACCGCCAGTACTCTCTACGCGCCATACTGTCTTTATTCTACACACTTTTTACATCCAGCTTTCAAACGAACTTGGTTCCTCATATACAAAAACCTATTTATCATTTCGTTTACGCCATAGGACGCAACTAAATAATATACATTACATACATACAGCCCTAAAAAGTAAGCTTCTCTTAGGGCTGTAGAGTAAATAACAGAATACGACTACTAAAGAATCTCACATTCCTTATCTCCGCAACGTTATCAACCCTACACCCTAATAAAACCTAAAGGGACAACTCACGACAGTCCGTCCAAGATAAGAATGCGAGACAATGACGAATGCGGCGACCAACCAACGGGTTATCTAGCACTTTTTTTGCTGGAGATTAGAAAATTCTTCTTGTAATTACCCTTTAAGCGATGACTGACTGGATACTGCTGTTGAGAGATAGTAATCGAATAATCTTATGAACTATAGACACTACTTACTGGTTGTACTTGGGAAACTTGCTTAAAAATTTAGTCTCATAAATCTCTCTAATAGTCTTATGCTGGAAAGCAGATAGTTTATTCATAGGATTAACAAATACTTTTTATTCCAATTCAACTAATAGTTTTCAAATTGTTAATAAGTTAAGGTTAAAGTAGTTAAGGTCGAGTAAGGGTCGATTACCTTATGCCCACGATGACGTATTTGTTGGCAGTTGTTCATGTTAAACAACCGTATAAATTTCAAACCCAACTATGACTAGGTGTGATAGCTAGCTGACACTATGATAACTTTAAATATATATTATTACCATGTTTAAGATATATTTCCAGCCATTGATATTTAAATTAAAATTCCGCTTTCAAACAAACAAGGAAGAGGAACATTGGGAACTTTAAAAATGTGAAACAAACAACCCTCAGACAAAGTTCCAGACGTGTATCTACAACGAGTAGTAAAAAAGTAATGTTTAGGAGAAACTTGCGGAAAGAATAATAAAAATTCCCCGCGGTGCGTTCCAAGAGAGATGTATGCTTTTATTAATATCCATTCCATTGTGTAAAACATCCGCTACTAGGAATTGTAACGTTCATTGCAGTAGAAAATTATAATATTTTTTATATATTGCAACTAAGGTTTTTAATTCGAAAGGTTCTGTTCGTCATAAGAAATCGGAGTGCATTATGTCCGCTAGCGTGGAAAGAGTTTTTAAAATTCAAACCTTTCTATTCCATAATTTTCGATACCGCAAGTCCACTGAAAATGCATTAATTACTTATTTCATGTCAGCGCGTCAACCTCATTCCTTTGAATAATCGCACTGGCCAGCTACAGATGGCAGCACGACTGAATGAAAAAAATAAAAACATTTGAAAATATTCTTCTCTTTATTCAATTTACCTTCTATAATAAATTTAATTTGTAAAAATTGTACTATTGTACAATGTGCACCCCCCGCAAATGGCAACAGGTACATGACTGATTGTAATGATTTTAAACTTTGACGTGTAAATTGGCTTTATTAATTAATTTGTAAAATGAATAAACACAAATTTAACTTACCTAGCGTAACTTTTCCTCGCTGTAGTGTGGTGAAAAATTATGTGTTTCACTCGGCAGGAAAGTTATTTTGCCTTTAAAACACTCGCCACGCTCAGTATTCTACATCACTCTCGCACATCGCAGAATCCTTCGCTTGCTCAATTTTCAATGCAAGTACTCGCACCAAAAACCAACTTTGCAGCCTTGCAGAACAAATAACTATTTCGTCCGTCTTTTTGTCCAACCTCTAAAAGGCTGCATCTTTAGAACCGAAATAAGTAGCCAGTTGAAAATTTCACAGAATGTGTGTAAATATGGTGGATATCCTAAAGAGTAATACTAAAACCACCATAAAGTCTCAAACTAAAATGCACAACGAACTAACAGGTTTTTAGCCAATGCTCGTCATAACAGCAGGTTTAAGATTTAAACCCAACTGAAAATCAAACAACACTCTTACGAGTCAGTATGCTATCATAAATTGTGTTAACTTTCACACGTAAACTAGAATACAATAGCAATAACAATAAACCATATAGACAAAATAAATCACAAAACCGTTACCGCCTCCGCGAACGAATGAACACTGAACAAAAGAAAACTAATACAATAATTGTTTGTATTCTCAAAGTTGAGGAAGTCAATAAATAATGTAGAGTTACTATTACAGTAAAATACAGTATCTTTAGTGAAAAATCTATCTGCACTTATAATAAAAATGTATAGCGCATCGCTAGATACACGGAAGATATATGAGAAAATATATTATTCGGACATCTATAAATCAAAAGAAAATGAAAAATATGATTGTTTTTTGTTTGTTTATCTGTGCGTATGTGCACGCTAATTTCAGAAATGGCTTACCCGATTTAGATGTGCTTTTCACTGATTTATTGTGGTAAGCTTCACTTAACATTAAGAGCCTTACTAAATGCTGCTTAGCTAATGACGTTATTTAGCAGTACGCACAGTAAAATTGTTCTACGTCATACTACAGCTTACGGCTGCACTAATGGTCATTGCTTCTTGATTCCATCTTCGCTTTCCATCAGGCGAGAGGGTCTTTGTTAAACTTGTTAGTCTTTGATAAACCATTAGAAAATAAAACGTAAAGGGAATACGTAAAAAGCACGGCAATGGCTTACGTTGATTTTGTTAAATTTTAATTTTATTTTATATAATATATAATTTTGAACAAATTTGTAATGGTGCAAGATTTTAGGAAAAATAAACAAAATTTTAAACGTTGTTTTTGGTTTTTCCTCGTCAATCAAATTAGAAAGTTTTAGTAATACATCAGCCGCTTTACTAGAACGTGACATAGGCAGGACAGTGACTTATTAACTGACTTATTTATAATATATTTCTATGACTGACTCACTGACTATGACTACTTGAATTGAATAGTAATCTCACTTGGTACAACTACAAATACAGAAAAGAATACAAAAATTATTTATTTCATTTCAAAGATTAATGTTACATAAAGCAAGTGTCAGGAGTGTCCTTTTAAGCATAAAATGCCTGTAGTAGGAGCCTCCGCTCTTCCATATCCAGTACATACTAGTAACATTGTGTGTAAACAGAAATGCTTCACAAACCTTTTTATCGATAATAGATTAATGTTGAGTGTGTGGTTTGTGCGTGTATTTGTGTATATATGTATACATACATGTGTGTGTGTGTATGTGTGTGTGTGTGTGTGTGTTTGTGTGCGCGTATGTATGTTTGTTTTAAGTTACTATTTAGTTCATGGAATAGAGTATATTATTTGTGTTATTTATGTGAGTTGTTGCAAAAGTTTTTCTGTCTCCTTGTAATCAATAGTTCTAATCCAATAAACCTTTATACCATGGAAGGACGGAGCAGAGGCCGTAGTTACAATTACGTACAATTTGGGAAAAAGTATTCGTATAATAAGCGTCAACGCGTCACGCTTCGGCGTACCAACTATGAGTTATCTGTGTCATAGTTGCTTAGATACATGACAGTTGGTACTGTTTCCATGAACAATACGTTACATTACACTTTCGCAGTTATTCGTACTAGGCCCACAGAGCAGCTCCAAGAGCAGTAGAACTTTCAATCTAGAGTCGAGAGAAGTACTATCACCATACCTCTACTTCTACCATGAAGCAGCAATGTTCGCATTGCTGTTCCGGTTTTAATATGATTGCCGATGAAATTACAGGCACATAAGATTAACAGCTTAATATCTCATGGCGTAGTACCTACAGTTCGTTACTTGTGACGAAATGTATCTTATAGGCAGAGGTTATGGCTTTACCCAGGTCAGCCTCGTGCTTCTTCTATTGTGCATAAAAAAAAGTAAAGACTCCACCGTCAGGACGCGAATCGTTAGCAGCGAGGAACCCCGACTTACTATAGATCTCTAGTACAAGAGGCAGTCTTGTTTGATACCACCAGATATTACTGGGCGAAAGATACACAAAGACCAATGTTTCGGGGTGACGAGCACAGTACAGTGCTACATAAAACTACAGTTTTAAGCCCTGGGTGGCGCTGCAACTGTCATGGGCAAACGTAATACTTACCATCAGGCGCACAACTGGCTTCTCTCACCACTTAATTGCATATAAAAAATATATTATTTCAGTATAAGTAAACAAATCCAAATGTATACAAAACAAGCTCATAGTAAAACAACGTAATCTCTGTAACAAACAATGGACTCATAACTAAGTAAACACAAAAATAATGGTCCAAGCTCAAATCGGACCGACTCAATTAGGGTTCCGTACATTAATTTCGGGGCCTTCAAATTTTACAACCGTCCTCGGTAATTTCGTTTTATTAAAATACGCAACGCTGTATGGGCCCGACGCGATTGTTCAAAATAAAATTCTATCTATTTACATTGTATAGCATAGATTTTACGACTCTTTCATTAAATTTCCTCAAAAATTTGTCTGTGTCCAATAAATTAGTTATATTTACGTTTCGTTACGTTTAAAAGTTTAAAGTAAAAAAAACATTGAGAAAGAATAAAAGCAACAGAATATTTTACGACGTGTTTTAAACTGCCCCTTTTACAATCTGATAGTAAAAATTTTAATTAAGTAGATCTCGCTTTTAGATACCAAATTCCAGAGTAAAAATAATTCCCGGTTGTAAAAGATTTGGGAGTTAAATTTAAGCTAACGCTCCCTTATCTTTTTTGGCAGATTTACTTCCTTTTCCATAAATGGTGCGCCTGTATCAGTTTTAATTTAGAAAATGCTTTGTTGAAAATACTGTGAAAATAGGGATTTATTATTCAGATAAAAGTAAGCAAGAAGTTTGAATGGGATTTGAAGAAATAACTGTTTGAAGGGCTAGACGTTCAAACTTTTTTATATCCCCAGTAATAATTCTACTTGTAGAAATTAAAATATTATAAACTAGCTGCTCTTCGCGGTTTCACCCGCGCGGTGATCTATGATGATGATGATGATGAATCTTATATATCCTATGTTACTCAGGGTGAATGTAGCTTTCCAATGATGAAATAATTTTTCAAATCGGTCCAGTACTTTTTGAGCCAATTCGTTACAAACATACTTACATACAAATCTTTCCTCTTTATAATATTATAGTATAGATTTGAAAATTTGGGTGGATGGATGTTGTAATCACAGCAGAACGGCTACCCAGATTTGGACGAAATTTGGTACGTAAATTCTGTAAGTTCTGAAATATAACAAAGGATAGTTTTTATCATCATCACGCAGTTAAAATCACTCGATCGTAGCTAGTTAAGTGTTTAATTATAAAAAAATAATTATATATATATAAAGTGATTTGTACATCATGCCAGCTCATTTCGTTCCCAATGAGCCTTGTTAACAAGCACAGCAATGTTTACCCATGTAAATAATTTATGTTAAGATACTTATAGGTAAATAAAGTACTGATTTTGAGATATAAATAGTTAATTCGAAGTTGTGTAGTGCAATCGAGATGTTAAGTGAACTGGAAAAGGAACCGAATACATAGTGAACAAGTGATCAAGATCTTCTTTTATTTTAAACCCTGCGCCTGAATCTATAACAGGCATTTCTCAGAGACAGAGTATGGACCAAAATTTACCACGTAGGCGCAGTGCATATTGGCGATAGATAGTGGCCAGATCTAATACATAGTTAGTTAGATCCATAAATGATTTATTAACTTCTTCAATACCCACGTTCATTCGTGTGAGTGAATTTGACTTATATTAACTACTAGTGTCAGCTCGCGACGTCGTTCGCGTGGGAGATTATCACGATTCCTCAAGGACTGAATCGAGATAAAAAGTACTCGTAGGTAGATTTTAAGTAAGTTGAGTCAATCAAAAAACAATTAATGTACTTACCTAAAATTTGTTCGAAACTAATCATGTCAGTCTTACGTGTGTTGCAGGTACGAATGAATATATACTCCAAAACTTTGACTACTAACTTTTTAAATTTAGTTAAAACAGTAACGCGTAACGCACAAGTATAAAACAAAACTGTTTTCGTTTTTTCTCGTTTCGTTAAAACAGCTTGGGACTGATCACTCCAGGATCTATCTACTCGTGTACTAAGATGTCAAAGTGTAGCGTGTCTTGCCCTAAAGGTACCATTATTATGTTCTCTTTTGTAAGGACGCTGGAGCTAATATTTGTAGTACCTAAGTAAAACATCTATATAAAAAGAACGGCCCCTAGTTTCTTGCCGCTTCTTCTCGGTAGGGTCTATATATTTTGGAACGCGGCGGTAGTCTTTAAAGTACATTATAATGCAAAATTGACGTTCATAAGTGCGTCTTTGATGCCTAAATTGAATAAATGATTTTGACTTTGACTTTAATATCCAGAAGAAAATTCTATCCATAAGCAACGGTCATCTGACTCATCACAAATTAGATCAAACAAAACCCTGACAAATTTAACATTATCACCAGCAAGTGATGGCTGCAAGGCGCGCAAAATGGCGGCAGCGGCGGCACTTGAGATAATTTCAGTCTATCCACAAGACCCACAACTTGCGTCGTAAAGAACCAGAGACAAAGTCTGGAGTAATTTTTCATTAGCACCGGAAATAATTATTCTGCGACGGAAACTCTTAGGAATTCAACATTAACCAAGTACGAATGGTAATTGTAAGTGTTTAAGTTATTATCTTCTGTTTGTGGAGAAAATAAATTTATAAGAAATATTTGACTTATCTCTCTAAAATTGCAATATTTGGTCTCGGTAAGTAGGCGTTGGTGCTTTAAAATTATATAATTAAATATGAGAATATAGTCAAACTGCTCGATTTATACGTACGTAATCCCCAATTATTGCTTTTATAAAGTATCAAAACCATAAGAGTACTGTCATAATAAAATTTTATATCATAAATCTTTATTTATGCATTTTTCGCAGTGAGAGGACGGAGTAGAAAATACCAAAATACGCGATGTATGAATGAATCGTAAGATGGGAGGGCTCTTGTGCAAGAGGCCGTCTTGGTGGTTCCACCGCATTGCCAGATATTCTGCTGCGAAGCAATTGTCCGCAATCATAGTACTTAAGTGTTCGGCTGTAAGAAATTAAACGGCGACAGAGACTCTATAACTAATGCCTCTCGGTGACGAGCGCATTATAGTGCCACACAAAACAACAGTTCTCAAGCGTAGTGCTTAACACCAGACGTACTTGCCAGTTTTAACAAATAATTGCAACATTATCAGCCGGAAGACGTCCACTGCTGAACATATGCCTCCCCCATAGCTACTCGGACCAGTTACTAGCTTCCTGCATCCAGCGATTCCCCGCGGTTTTGACGAGGTCGTCGGTCCACCTAGCGGGGGGCCGGCCTACACATCGTCTTCCGGTACGTGGTCGCCACTTGAGAACCTTTCTTCCCCATCGGTTATCAGTCTCCGAGCGATGTGGCCTGCCCATTGCCAAGTCAACTTGCTAATATAAATAATTGCATACAAATACATTAAAATAATACGAAGTTTATAAATGATAAGCAGCATACTCACATTCTCGTTAGCCAGACCGCGGCAGCGCTCGGTTCTCTGTAATAGAATGAGAATTAATTTTAAAACGTTTTCCATGACAATCGAAGTAACGAAATCAACGGGCGACAGCGGCGCAATTATACAAATGAATACAATTTGTGGCTTCGAAACGGTTTTCTGTGGTTAGGGTCGCCACAACTTACGTATCGTAGTACCGTGTAGACGAAATTAAGTTTTAACTGCGTAAAGTTGTCTGAATTTGTTGAAGTGTTTGAATTAAGAGATTTTTCGACTTGTTCGACAAACTCATGACTTAAAAAGTCTAAACAGTGGCGTTTTGCATCCTTTACCATCGCGCTAATGGATTTTGATCTATAACGTAGCAAACAGGCTTACGTCATAGTTTTTATAAACATGTTCGCTTGTAAAAAGACCATTTTTATAAACAGATTAAAAATATTTTCTAATGATTTGGTGGGTCAGAAAGTTATTTAATTTTGCAAAAATAATGTGAGAAATGTGACAGAACTCATTGTTTTGGACAGGTATTATGAACACAATGCCTACGTTCCAGGAAACGCCGAAATCACTCGCGGCGCTCGATACGTCATCGATGACGTCACCGAAAACGCTACCGCCGCGACCACAACGCTCGCGGTTCGAGGGTGGGCTTACGTCATCATTATGAGCTGTCACTGTCAACCAAAGGGAACGGCAAACCGGGGCGCGACAGGTGTGAGCGTTGAGGGCGCTTCCCGGAACGTACCCAATAGCATTTGATCACATATAACATAGGTAATGTATTTTTGTTTGAAAATTCTTGTGAGTGGGATTTGATATTATCTCTCAAGATAATATCAAATCCGATGTTGTCGCATTCTTGCAGCGTAAGCTCCCTAATTATTGACAATGAACATGTCCGAAACCTATATGCCGACAACATCGGCTATAATTACGTAAATTGGGTTTTGATATTGAATATGTAATATTAAATCACAGAATGATTTTGAAATTAGTAACACCTTCGTAGCAAGTAGCATCTGTTGAAGAACTTAAATTGTGGTAAAAAAATAACAACTGGCAACCCTAGTCTCTGGCTCTCAATCTGTTACAATTATTTGCATGTAAATTAGAAGACTTTGCGTCGTCGGCTTCAATGAAATAACGAGTTCTTTGTCTATGGACGTAATTTTGGCACACTTTAGTTGTTATTAGCGTATTAGAACGCCTACGAAAACTAGATTACCGCTTAGATTACCTAATATATATAGAAAATCTTTCAATAATATTAAACTTACGATTATGTAAATCGTATTCAGCAGATTAGGTTCCCTGCACTACTGGGACTAGACCCTTTCCTCTCAGAAGGAAGGGTATGTGCCATACTCGCTATGCCACCCCAGCGGGGCTATATCCGGCCATTGCGGCTTGGAGGATAAGCTAGTATCAGCCTTAGTATCCATGTTTACAGGCCCCGATACTATACCGACTGCTAACCGATGATTTAACAAAGCACGAAAGCTCTCAGTGGAAAAATTCCACTTGCGGTCACCCATCCAAGTCTTGACCGCATTAGTTTACTTAATTTTTTTGATCAGGCGCAGTCCAATTCCAATTTATAAAATAATTTACGATGCAGTTTGTAAGGTTGAAAAATGCTTATCAAATTCAACGCAGTAATGTGAAGATGCATTAGCTTTCTACGTGTTCTTTATAATATTATGTATACTTATATAATTTCAAATAAGTACGGGTTAACATTTTAAAACTATACCTTAAATTATGTATTACTTAAAAAATATATAGTGTTTTCGATAACTCAGAGGGTTTATATGTGAAAGTTTATATTTGTGGACCTAATTAGTATTTTTTCCGCGGCAACCGGGTATTTATGAATTATATTTGGTTTTCGTCCCGTTCCTTTTCTGGCCAACGTATTTGTTTCATAGAATATTATTTATCTGTTTCGTTGAAATAGATGTTATAAGATTTTGCTTTTTACTATTATCAGGATACCTGCTCGCCTTAAGAACAAGGCAAGCTCCACGCTGGATTAATTTAATAGTACAGAAGTGAAATGAAATAGTACGGAAGTGAAATGAAATAATTCTCCTGATTAACACTTTATATTCTTTTGTCCACAACAACCTAGCACAGATATACACACTATCACGTTTATACATCAACCACGTCTTTACCTCGCAAGAGCCTCCAACAGAATGTCCCCTAAACACTTCGCACCGCCGAATGTCATTACTCGTCGGAAATCAAAGGAAATACTTTAGGATGCCATATTTAAAGTTAGAATCAATGCGAGTCCATTGCTAGTCCCCGCAGTTTTTTGTCAAAGGCATTACTTTTTGTTGCATGATAATAATTAAAATACTAAAATCATGACAGTAGGGACAGTATTATCGATCATATATATGTCAATAAACCAAAAAAATCCGCTATCACAATCACCAAACCTTCCAAAAGGTCCTTTTTAAACTACGGCAAAACCGCAAGACCATTCAAACTTCTAACTCCAAGAACATGCATGTAAACGTAACAACTCATAATTATCTCAACAAAGTGTAATTTCTCAAGTCGTCAGGAGATCCTTCAAGTGTGCCGAGGAGGCTGAACATGGTAGCTGAGCCTTTGCGAAGTGTCATTAGTTAAAATTACTGAACTCCTTGTATTGCTCCCTTGGAAGCAGTTGACAAAGTTCGGGAAAGGGTCCAGTGTTACCCTATATGCATAGGTTGATGTTACAAGCGACAGCGGGGATTTACCTTTGTAAAAAACCAATGGCTCACAAAAATATTATGGTATAAATATATATCGATAAAATTTTAAATTGAATACATTCATCATGGTATGTACTTTCTTCTTCGATACTTCGAGACTAATCGTTTCGAAAAGCTTAGTATAATTGATTGAGGAGAGTCATATCAATGAAGAGCTGATCATCATCATCATCATCATCTCAGCCATCGGACGTCCACTGCTGAACATACGCCCCCTCATAATTTTCCAAAAGGACCGGTTGGAAGCGGCCTGCATCCAACATCCTCCTGCGACCTTTATCAGGTCGTCTGTCCACCGTGTCGGTGGACGACCTACGCTGCGCTTGCCGGTCCGTGGTCTCCATTCCAGAACCAGTAGAAGAATACACCAAAACACAAATTAATATTGATAAAACAGCATTCGTGTAGTAAATAACTGGATAGATGTCGCAACGTCTTACAAACTATGAATTATCTGTGTGCCAGTTGTACTAGACAAATGATAGTGTGTACTAAATTAAATTCTTCCACGTCATCTATACGAGAACTTAACACTTACTCAAATGTTCGTGCTCGGTCTACTGGTTACTTTATGACAATTTTACTATAGAAGTCATTTTGATCGCGGTACATTATAGTACATTTTATACTAATACAAATTTACCACCAATACCAATATAACATTTGTTTATTTACTTTCAAACATTACATGATTAATTTAGTATTGAAATAAATGTGTATAATTATGAACAACTGAATAGTTAAAGTTTAATAACTTGGGGCCACCGTACAATCATCCATTCAAATGGCGCAAGATAGAGAGAGCTGGAGAAAAATGGTGGCACAGACTATACACCAAAATCACGTCCCTCAGTCATGAGGATACGACTAAGAAGAAGAATAACTTATATGTAGGAAAAGTAAAAATCGTTAATCTTAAAAAATACCTTTTCATAAGTTTGCCATCAAACATTTCTTCACGAAATAGGATCCGAAATAGGATATCGGCATTGACAACGGCACAGTAATACGGAATGTGTTTTTTCTCAATACCAACGAGGTCAACCCCCCAAAGGCTCGGCATTTTTTTTCTAGGTTTCATCAAAATTAGTTCCAAGACTTCTTTGAACTTTTTTCGTTGTACGCATTATAAATTTCCTATACTTTCGGATTTGACCAGCCACGCCTACGTGACAAAATCACCTGTATATGCATTTAGATGAATCTTCTCTTGGAAAGAAAATACCTGTTTTTACCTATTTTGACATGCAGGAGATATACCTCCACACTCAACGCCCTTTCAACATACTTAAAAAGAAACTTATATTATTAAATAACTCTGATTATGTACTTTAAATAGTTATTTCAAATGTAAGTTAATTGTTATAATATAATTTATATATATAGATACATAATATAATATGTTACCGAACTCATTGACTGCTCATAAGCCCTTCAGGCTTCCGCAGTCTTTAATGTTAAGTACAATTTGTTTTTTTTGTTATAATTTTGGACAATAAAAAAAATAAAAAAAACTTTATCAACCACTTTTCAAAATATAATTTTTACTTACGCCACAATCCTGGCCAAGGAACCACGGGCTCCCTTCATATGCAAGGATAATATTTTAATTATTCTAGCTATCATCGCCAAAGTTTTGCTGTTACAGTAATTATTAAGTTCGAAGCTACATGTTCGGTAACTATTTCAATCCTCATAGGGACGCTAGGCCTTGTAATTTTTAAACCTTAAACAGGACGTAAATTAGATCTAGCGTACTTCGCCAATTAAAATCTAGTGCCTGCTAACAAATTATTCTTCGTACGCGGATTTTTCTTATATATGTACTTTATTAGAATTTTTTTTATAGACTTTTGATTGGCAATTTCTTTGTTGTTTCAGCATTTTTCCCCATTAAATATTGCAATTTTTTTTTTTTTTACTTTTTATCTGGTCATATAAGCATATACTCCGTATGCTTATATCATGGTAAAAAACAGAGCACGTAATTATGGAAAATATGACATAAGTCATTTATTCTGTTACCAGACATGGGGCCGGAAATATTAAAGTGAATCTCGTCATAGCGGGAGTGCTCTTTATGTTAATTATAATACACCTATGCAATTATTGGAGATACTAAATTTTATTTGTAGTTTAGATTTTTTTAATTATTTCATGAATATGAAGTAACACAAAATAATGGTCAAAATAAAAACACAAAAAAATTTAGTATACATTTTGTTGAAGGAAAAGTGCCCAAGATGCTGGCTGCATTTTCACGTTGAATAGCTATGCTAATTTGTTGTACAAAATATGAGCCAACATTCTGGTCACCTGACTCTGCAAACAAACGGTTAGCCAAGTCTCTGAATATTTCGTATGAGCCTAGACCCCACGGACCCAAAGTAAAAGTGAATAACTACACTTGTTATTTTATAAGTAAACTTGTTATTTTATAAGTACACTTGTTATTTTATAAGTACACTTGTTATTTTATAAGTACACTTGTTATTTTATAAGTATACTTGTTATTTTATAAGTACACTTGTTATTTTATAAGTACACTTGTTATTTTATAAGTACACTTGTTATTTTATAAGTACACTTGTTATTTTATAAGTACACTTGTTATTTTATAAGTACACTTGTTATTTTCATGAATTCAAGATATAATTAAAAGCTACATACTTAATCTAATCTAAGTAACTATAAAAAAATATTAGAATACGTGAATCTCATATACACGGAAACTACATAATGTAAACCCGTATATAATGTAAATATTTCTGATAATAGTCATATTTGATAGATATTTTACGAAAACAAGATAAGATATTACGGTGATAAAACTCTACTAACAGTTTTATCGAAGCTTTACATGTACTGTACTAGCTCCCTTGCCTGAATAAAACACTTACACTCGAGTACTTAAATACGAAATGTGTACTAGGGTATCATGTAAAATTGGTCATCAAACTAAAAGCGCGCAAGTTATGTAGAGCTGTAAAAACTAAAAGGCCGGTATTTAGATGAACACCGCGTTTCCGGGAAAAGGGCCACAATTTAAATTGTATATTAGATCGTGGATACCCTGTGAAAGTGGAGGGCAAAGGGTTGAATAAAAACTTTATATATATCGACAAGGGACTATTCTGCTGTTTGAGACAGTCTCGATATTTTTTATTCGAACCTTATAAAAAAACTTACCAAAAAAATAGAACCGACTTCAACACCAAAAAGTGTGAAATAACTCGTTGAAGTCGGTACCATGATAGTTCACAAGTACCTATTATTACAATATTGCCTGCATGATACCGACTTCGACAAGTTAATTCATACTTTTTGGTGTTGAAGTCGGTTCGACACTTGCTAATTACGGGATCGATTATCATTCACCGTAAATGATGATATCATCAAATCATCAAAATAGGCAAAACATTTTTTGGTTATTGGAGTGTAACTCAAAACCCGCTGAACCGAATTTGACGGAAGTATACTTTACCAAACAAAAAAGAATCGAACACACAAAAAATATACGCTCAATTTGAATAAACAAAATATTTAGACTGTGAAAAAGAATCAATGATAGTAGAATTCTAAGTTACGTGTTAAATGTCATTTAAAAGTAATAGCCAAAACTGCAGAGTCAATAAAGGCAAAACTGCAGAATCTACGATCGGATCGTGTGAGAAACGAGTAACGCAAATATGGAATATTTTCCACAATGGGGTGCAGAGTTTTACCCTTATTGCTAGGATTTGCCCCTTTCGCAATGTTCTATCCTTTTTGGAAGGCACTTCCATGATCTTCATACTAGTTTATTTATGTCAGTGTCCCAACTATTGGGGAAAGTGAAGGGATATGCCATAACACCTTCGATTCTTGCTCCTCCTTACTTATAAGATGTTCAATAATTTGAACCCCGCTGCATGGTATATGAATGTTTTTAAAAGTCATCAACATTTTAGATTGTTTTAGAAAACTCATGCCTGTTTTTAACAACATTTTAGGTAACACCTTAACCAGTTAGGTAGCACTTAGTAGTACAACAATGTCACAGAACTTGGCTTAGGTGTTACCTAAAATGTTGATGAAAACGGGCATTAGACTACGCGGGCACAAATCTAGAGTAAAAACCGGCAAAGTGCGAGTCGGACTCGAGCACGAAGGGTTCCGTACCTTTATCTATAATTATCGTCCGACTCGCACTCGGCCCGTTCTTTAGTATTTGTATAGCGGCAACAGAAATACATCTGTGAAAATTTCAACTGTCTATCACGGTTCGTGATATCAAGGATCATATTATGGTTCCGCGTATCACTGGTCAGTTTCCTTATTCGTCAGTATCGCTAATTTGTCAGTATCATTATTCGACGGTTTCGCAAAGCTGACAGTTTCGTTAATTCGTCAGTCTCGCTTTATCATCAGTTATTTAACAAACGGTTTCGTAAGGTAGTCATTTTCTTTAGTTCGTCAGTTTCGTTCATTCGTCAGTTTCCTTATTGGCCGTTTTCGCTAGGTTGCCAGTATTCTCATTCGTCAAAGATATTTCAATCAATTAATTGTGAGGTACAAGACAACATTTTTGTAGTAATAATTAAACCGACATCTATTGAACAGCTTGATCGGAGAGCCTCGGTGGCCTAGTGGTCATAGCATCTGACACGGATAGTCTGAATATGCGGGTTCGAATCTCGTCCGAGGATCGCTAAGTCTATACTAATGTTATAAAGAGGAAAGATTTGTATGTATGTTTGTAACGAATCGGCTCAAAAAGTACTGGATAATTTCAAAAATTCTTTCACCATTGGAACGCTACATTCACCCTGAGTAACATAGGTTATATAAGATTCATCATCATCCATCACCGCGCGGGTGAAACCGCGGAGAGCAGCTAGTCTTAAATAAATATAATCGTACGCATACGTAGTACGCGCTTAACTTAATTTCTTCTCTTTATATTTATAAATTTGGAATGTTCCAGAACATGATTTCAAAATCTTACTTATTATGTTTACGTACAAAGGTATATTTCAAAGGCATTTTAAAGCAGGCTCTGTTTATACCTAGGTACTCTAGGTTTCAGTCGACGACTTTACTTAAGGCAATACAATAGAGATACCTATATAGAGATATTTAATGTGAAAATCTGGGTTTTTACGAGCCTATAAAATGTCTGGCATATATTACTTCAGTTTTAATGTCTATTGTTGATGTTATATCTATCTATATAGTCTATGTCATATATAACTAAGTTGTTACAACAAAGTACAACGTCCGTTTTCTCTAGCCCTGGGTCCTAAGTTAACAATACCTAGAAAATTCGTGAAATACAGCTAAACTTAGTGCTTTAAAAGTCATCAAAACAAAAATACCAAAAAAATGGAACCGACTTCAACACCAAAAAGTGTGAAATAACTTGTTGAAATCGGTACCATGATAGTTCAAAAGTAGGTACCTATTATCACAATATTGTGCACATGGTACCGACTTCGACAAGTTATTTCACACTTTTTGGTGTTAAAGTCGGTTCCATTTTTTGGTAAACATTTTATTTCACCATTTTTAGTGACCCTCGCTACTTACGGGATCGATTGTCAATAATGATATCATCAACATAAATCAACAGTTTTCAGTTTTTGGGGTGTAACTCAAAAACCGCGTGACCGAATATGATGAAATTTAAATGAGACCACCTCGGAATTTTGAGAATCGGTCCACAAATGGGGGAGAAATCGAGTAACATACACATAAAAAAAATACATACGAACATATAACCTCCTTCTTTTTTGAAGTCGGTTAAACATAATTCATCTATTATCTACTAATTATTTAACTACTTAATAAGAGTCGATATTTACTTTAACATTAATTCAGCAAAATTTTCGCACAACATATTTCAAATCAATCATGGGAGTAATTCGAGAGGCAGGAAGTGACGTCATACCGTCACTCCTCGACCGGAAGCTCTCCGGGAGGGCGGAGCAGAGGTCCTTAACAGCCCTGCAGGGTCACTAATGCCCTTCAAGATCATTAAGAAACCTTTTGCCGGATGTTAATGGCGATTGCGTAGAGTACAGGCGGCTTGGACGTTTTCTTAGTAGGTACGAGTAGGTACGTATAGAATAGGTATGCAAAAATGATTTAAGTGCATATTTAAGGTGATTTATGAACATTTTACTATAGAGTTTTCGGCTTAAGACTTGTACTATGGCATTGCCTTCTAAATTGATGTCGTAAAAGCCTACTAAGGTGTAATATGGCAATAGGAAATTTCGCGCCGATTCCATTCATCAGAGCAGTGCTTAAACCGCTAGAGCTTCAAACTTCAATTTATTTCTGTGGTTTCGTATACCGTAGACCAAGCAAGCGAAGCCGCTGGTGGGTTAGCTAATGACACTTCACACTAATATTATAAAAGGGCGACACTTTGTGAGCGTGTTTGTGTGTTTGTTGCTTCTTCACTTCCAAAAGGCTGGACCAATTGTGATGAAATTTGGCATGGAGGTAGATGAGGCGGTATAATATATGATACTTTTCATCATCATGATCATCATCTCCATCCATCACCACGCGGATGTCACCGCAGGACGCAGCTTGTATATCATAAGATTACGATGTATTATAACGGTAGGTACGAGTATATATGTAAAACAGTGTAGGGATAGGATTTTTTTACAGATTTCAAAAAGGAGGAGCTTGTTCGACCTTATGTATTTTTTGTGTAGATAATGTTCACCGATGTCTCTTCCATTTATGGATTCTGAACATTTTTTTTTTGGTAGGGTATACTTCCGAAGGTACCATTTCAATTTCATCAAATTCAGTCTAGCACTTTTTGAGTTACACTCCAATTACTGAAAAGTGTTTTGCCTATTTGATGATATCGTCATTGACGGTGAACGACAATCGATCCCGTAATTAGTAAGAGTCACTACTCTTACTAATTACGGGATCGATTGTGGTTAAAAAAAATGTTTACCAAAAAATGTCACTGACTTCAACATTAAAACATTTTTGGTAATTTTTATTTCCTATAATATCTCTTACACATTTCAGTACCTTTTAAACTATTGTAAACAGCTCAAATAGACATTTTCTTCACAAGTTTTTTTTTAATAACATCCACAAAAGATCTTCAGGTTCTAAACTAGGCAGAGCATGTATTACGGTAACCTGAAGGCTGATATACATACATACATAAATACATAATATACACAGAAGACACAGGTCAAACAGACATGGTCAAGCACACAAATGGTTTACCTGTCCGGAGATAGAAGCCGGGACCTATATCGAGGCAAGAACAAGGCAGAGGTTGCTAACAACTGCGCCAAACGGCCCAACAAGTTATATATTTATTTACCTTTAGGTAAGAAACCTTTTAAATAACGTACAGAAAGCTTCGCAAATTGAGCTTAGAAAATTACAATGAAATGAAACTAACATTTAATCTTGTGTTGATATACAAGATGAAAAGGTTCCTTGATTAAACCTATTCAGAAGTGGCATTCACAAAATGAACACTTGTCAGTGTTGCCAGTGATGCCATACTCAAGGGCAGAAAATGAAATTGCTGCAAATGACTGTAATAATTAGAAAAGTCCTCGCTTTTATAGAAGCTTTTTTTTCTTGAAACGGCGCCGTACGGCTGATAAATTGAATTTAGGATCTTTATGAAGGTTCTGCAAAGTTCCATTTGGAACAATGTTCTTTTAAGATGCCTTATTGATGTTAGTACTATCATGATATTAAACATTTTATTAACTTTGTAAAAAAAGTTGCATTTCAAATTATTAATCTACTCGTATCTTTATCTATTAAGTTGCAATTAGGTACCAGCAATCTCGCATCTTTTATGTTTTAAATAAAATAGATTGAGTTGGCAATGGCACTAAACAATCTTATTTAATGTAATATGTATTACTAACTTGTAAGATACATTGTGTTTTCATGCGATGGCCAAGTCAATTTATTTTATTTAAAACATAAAAGATTTTTAATATTGATATGTTTAAAAAGGGACTGAAAAATTAACCGACTTGGTTTTACATGAATCTCTAAACTTTTTCCGATAAAAGAACAGTTACTGAGTGAGACTTGGTTTTTTCACAAGTTTTGTTTTTGATGTTTTTAATGTTTATAAACAAAAACACGTGGAGTTTCTGCATCGGACTACCAGGAGATCATAGGTACACTACAGGCCGTTTCGAATGATATTTTTCTGTTACGCGTATATGCAAAATGATGGCATTATATAGGGTGTTTGGTAGAGGGTCCGACAAACCAAATGAGCGTGTTCGGGGGCCCACTTGGAGAATACAAGTTGGCCAAAAAAAATCCCCCCAACTTTTATTTGTGAATTTTTCATTTTTCTCCGAAATTGTACCTATTTGTTAAATCTGTTTTAGACCGGATGTTTTAGTTGAATTTGGTCTCTAATACACCTTCAGGCCACGAAAAGCAAAATTGGATACAAAACAGAGCTAACTGATTTAGAGCTCATTTTACCTCATAGTTCAACTTTCACAGTGATAAAAAAACCCACTAGCATGCTTTTTTAGAAAAAAAAGGAAAAAAAATAATTGGGGGTCGGAGATTTTTTTGGCCAACTTGTATTCTCCAAGTGGGCCCCCGAACACGCTCATTTGGTTTGTCGGTCCCTCTACCAAACACCCTGTATATTTACAACGTCCGCAATCTTGTAAGTATGGAACGATTCAGGCTTCTTACCAGTAAATTATTTTTCCCAAACGTAAAATTAGTTCCGGAGATTAGTGCTAAGGCAACATACAAAGCTTTCAATATTAACAATCTGTCGCTTAACACATAGATAGTACTAATTAGTAGAAGAAGAAGAAGTAGGTATTTAGAGAGAAAATGACTTACATTGTTCACTTGAACTGCCATTAGGCATGAAATGAAACACGAAAACAAAAGTACTTTAGTTCAACCCTACAATGGTAAGTACAGCCTCGGGCAGTTTACCTTTCTAACGATAGTTAGCAAACTTCAGAGACACTTCAAACTAGGTTTCCAACTAAGACTAAGATAGTGTCATGACGGTTGAGATCTCATCAAAGCTGTCTGAGAGAAGATTCTCTTACGACTTTTTGTGTAAATTATTTTCAACCACTTCAAAAAAGTAGGTGGTTGTATGTACGATTGTATGTGTTTTTTGTGAATGTTCACCGATTTCTCCACGATTTGAGGAACGATTCCCAAAATTCTTTTTTGATTGGTATCGTCCAACAATTCCTGTCAGATGCCATGACCACTTAGCCACCGAGGCTCGAGGTCCGAGCATCGAATTTTAATTTTTTATTTGATATTAAGCGCCGTATGGTCCATATCCCCATCGAATCCCGTCTGAGGATGTGAATTTTTCTTTTCAGAACGAACAGTAACTGAGTGAGACTTGGTTTTTACACAAGTTTTATTTTTCATGGCATCTCATTTCTTTTTCTAGATAGTCCTAAATTTTTCCTTTCCGGTACCTTCTACTTCTTGAATACCAACAAAGGATTTTCTTAAAGCCCACTCTCTGTCTTATGAGGTTTTTATATATTTGTAGGTATACTGCGTTTTTCTACCGACTTCCAAAAAGGAGGAGGTACTCAATTCGCCTGTATTTTTTTTATCTTTTCCTTTTTTGTGTTTGTTACCTCATAACTTTCGACTGGGTGAACCGATTCACAAAACTCTTTTTTGTTTGAAAGTTGGTGCTTCTCGTATGGTCCCATTCAAATTTCATCAAATTCGGTTCAGTAGTTTTTGAGATACAATAACTGAATAGAATGGAAGGCGGTACGGTACGGTACGGTCGTGCCACTTTTTTGTTCGACCTGGTGGGGGCAATACCGTGCCCCCAGATGTTTAAATATACTACCTACTTACATATGTCTCGCTAATGCGTTTGAATTAATCAGATGCGTGAAAACAAATAAGATACGAGTAGCAATCATGCGGGATTCCTCACCATGTGAGGATCTGCGGGATCCCGCAATCAGTTGTCCGTATCTGAATAGCCGTGAATTAGCATTTTACTATTGAAAACAATCATACAATTCAAAAAAAATATCCGACAAGTATTACGTGAGTAATACAGTATTTTTAGGTAAAAAATAGGGACAACCACGTTTGGATTGATAACAAAACTACTGCGCCCCCCGTTTCACCCGCGTGGTGATGGATGATGATGATGATGAAAAGTATCATATTATGTGCTTCGCCGGGATATAATCTATAATCTTGCAAAATTTGATTACGATCCGTTTAGGCTTGATAAGGTAAAAAACTTTTTTTTTTTTAGAACGGACTATTGCTGTTTGCCTCTACCGGCATTTACAGCGTCACCGGACGGTTGGCGAGCGCAGATGGCACTCAGCCAGATGCGGGCGCAGAGGGCGAACCGCCTAAGGCGAGCGTTGAAGACGCTTCGCCGCAAGGAGATGAGTAGGCGACTTGCTCAAGGGCACCACTAAGGTACGGACCTCGGCTTGGGCCGTCGCCAGGAGAGAGGGGAGTAGGAGAGAATCGCCCCGGTACATAAGTGTACCGTTGAAAGTGGGCCCTATGAATTTTAACTCTACGACTATTTGGAGAGAATCTAACCAAGACATAATTTTTGCCTCGAGCTCGCCGGCGAGCTCGGTTTTTGACTGTGTTTACCACTAAATCATAACCTTGTGTACCTCGCCCACAGTCATTACCTCGGCCGGAGCCTACACCGTGATCGGAATCACTACCTTGACTGGGGCTACAAACGGAAATACCTCGCCTCCCCCCATTTCCGCGACATGGGTCCACACCGCGACCAGGATCGTCGCGTTGTGCACTCATGACTGTACTTTGGGTAGGGCTACAATAAGAATGTGTAGTACCTCGCCCACAGCCGTGGTGGCTGGGGCTACATAGAAAACCAGTGTTACCTCGTCCACAGCCATTTGCTGGGCCGGAGGATACATCGCGACCGGGGCCGCGGTGTATACTCCCACCCGCACCGTGGCTGGGACTACAATCGTGTATGTGTGGATTATAAGGTAACAAACAGAAAGAGAGAGACAGTTATATTTTTTTAATAATCGCTTAAGTTACTCCTTATATATTCCGCTACCTGCCAGTGAAAGTCCCGTCTAAATCGGTGCAGCTGTTTGAGAGATTAGCCGGAACAAACAGACAGACAAACAGACAAAAGTTTTTTTGTTTTGTTTATGTCAATACCGTATAGGTATACTTTCATGTACATTTAGAGAAAATCTGTTAATTTGGAATTACAAACAGACACTTCAAATTTTATTTATCTGTATAGCTATATTATATAGGCAATACGAGGGTAAAGAATACACACAATACACATAATACACATTAAAATTGGCACCAGTGTCAAGATGAAAGAATATCGGGATGCCAAGACGCAGTAACTAAATATCTACTAAGCTTTGCTGTTGACTACTAAAACTATATCTGATATAAATCAAAATATTTCCCAATATTACTTAATGCTATTAAAACAATTATATCTTAAATAATATACAACTTGAAACATTTTAAACCAACTTCCATTCTATTATCGAAGATACCTACTCAACCTAAGACACGATGTTCATGATAAATTATTATCTAAAAAAACTACTGGTCAGGTATTGATACAATTTAAATGGGACTATATAAGAAGCACCAACTTTCAAAGAAAAAGAATAATCATGATCAGAGCACATATAAAAATATCTGAGGCCGAGATCCGGTTGTAGACTTAAGAAAAAATAAAAATGTAAAATAACAAATTGTAATTTTTTTATTTGATTTGGTAACACACATACAAAAAATACAATCGAATTGATAAGAACCCCCTTTTATTTTTTATTTTGAAGACGGTTAAAAACTAAGGCTAACTAAACTAGCTTCTTATAAGAAAGGTCTTGCTCCACAGACTAAATGATGCTAGTGGCTGAAGCGTGGACTGAATTTCATTAACTGAAATTGGAGCTACGTTAGATCTTAAAGTATCTCAATCTAACCTTACCTATCGACGGACACCGTATCTTACTATAACTGGGATGTTATCTAGCAAAATGACAAATACCGTGAGACCCCTTTTTTTAGAAGTCTGATAATGTTGCTGATAGATCACAGCGGATTATATTTATAAATTTAACCAAATGCGAAAGTACATTTATAATAAAATATGATTATGCAATTCATCATCATTGGATGAAGATGATGAATGTGTGAGATTTGTTGATCACTACTACATTGAAAGGTTTCATAGCATAACACACATGGTAACAAGCAGATGTGTCATATTATATCGTATGAAAGAGATCGATGATTATAATATGAATTTAACTACCTGTCTAGCTACGTATTCTACTAAGGAATGAAGGAAAACACAGAAGTAACATTAATAGCATTATAATAGAACCATATATATTACCCAAGAAACACAGTGTTCATTTTAATATTATTATATAACAGGATACAGATGTCCTAGTACTAGACAAGTATTTTATAGGCACACTATTTCAGGAAACAAAGCAAATATAGACACATTTAAGAGATACCATACACAGACACAAAACATAGACATACAGCAGTATTTATTACAAGAACACTTAACTTTCGGCAAGCAGGAGGTCTTGATGCAACAGTCACTTGTGAAGTAAAAAAGGCTCGGCAATATGAGATATTGGCTTATATAGCAACGTTTGCCGCCAAGAGAATGTGTACCACCACTATGACACCTCTCACAAGCCTTACAACCAAAAGAAACAAAATAGTTCCCGCCACAACGAAACAGCCTATCAGAAATTTTACAGGACGCTACGTCACTGGTTACAAATGAAACAAGGTAGTATTTCGGTGTGGCGGTTGCTAAAAATTAATAAACACATCACGTGTAAACATTGCCTATATTTACAATTCTAACAAATGTTAGTAATAACAAAAAAGTATCAAACAATGGAACCGACTTCAACACCAAAAAGTGTGAAATTTTTCAATCGGAGATGAGTTTCCTTTCGTGTAAAAGTTATAGAATAGTGAAATATTGCTAATTCATTTCATTTTAAGTAATACATAATTATTTGCAAAGATTAATCCTAATCAGTAACACAATCCATTGGTTCAATAATACAGGCTGTTTATTTTCATCATTCGCGTTTATTTCCGTTAACAGTAAAAGATTTAAAAAATATCTGAATATGCAGTTATTGTTTTCTTATAAATCGAGGGCATGACTCCTTTCACAACTTTTCTCGTGGTTTCGGACTTGGGCCTTCGTTACGCCCATCTCAACTAACCACTGTATATGTCGTTGACATAAGTACCATTCAGTTTCTAAAAAACTAACATTATGCACGATGTACCAACCTGCCTACATAAAATGAATCTTTTTTCAAATTACACATAATTTATGTTAAAATATTATAATCTTATCATAATCACTTTAGCATATAACATATCTACAAAATCTATGTTTTAAGCATGTTATTTCAGTCAGGTTTTTTCCTTTCACAGTAGAAATCGCGAAATCCGTCAAACGAAACTTTGTAGTTCGTTTTTTGGCAGTATGCCTCACATAATTACGTAGTACGCACTAGTCAGCTGCCGTGCGGTTATCTACGAGCAAACATCGTTGCATCTTTGACAACATCCAACATGAAACAAATGACGAGATGACAAGAACGTTGGAAAAACAATCTTATGTACAAGGGCGATTTTCTTCGTAGGCGATATCTCATAAAGTATTTGACATCAATGAGCTCGTCGATCAGCGACGAATTATTACAGAATCGCACGGCTGTGCAAAGGCGTACATACGGTTACATCAAAGAGTTCCGTGAATCGTGAGTTACATAGATTTTGGTCTCATATCTGTCGTGTCATCGCTTTGCCGTTGCGCGCACTGTAACGTCTAATGGGAAAATGCCCAAAGGCTCATTCCTAAACTATCTTCAACTTCAACTTGCCATGACTATTAATTTTTACCTTTATCAGCTACTCCTTATTACCAAAAACATAATTACTCTCACACATCCCGGGAATTCTCAAAATACCCTTTCCTCCAAATCCTCTCAAAACATAATTAAAATCCCGCTTTTAAGTTTCGCAAGGAAGGCCCTCAAATTCAGTCGGCGAAGCAATTTGAACGGATTTAGCAAAAAGGTCCCACTTAATATATTGTAGCGAGAAAACCCCGGAGAAAAAAAATTAAGTAAATACTGCAAAGCTAGTGAGAAATGGCTTTAGAATTTATCGCAGCAAATTAAAAGAATTTTGGGTGTAGTCGTGTTGTAAGTTGTACTTTATGGTCCCTTTGTAAAGGGGTCAGATAAGGTAACAACAGTCTCAAATAGGGTTAAGAAATTCTTGCAGAGAACAATTTATAATCGAATCTAGTAATCTTCTTTTTTGGAGCAATTGCTAGTATGTGCAGGCATGTTTCCTGTGTCACTTCCCAGTCTATTGCACATTTGCAATGGCAAATATTTCTTAATCCTACTCGAGACTGTTGTTAGCTTATCTGAGCCCTTTACAAAGGGCCCATAAAGTACAACTTACAACACGACTACACCCAACATTATTTTTGCACGAAAGAACGAGCAGAAGCGGAAACCTAACATCAAGTTAAATACCAACCACCTCTAAAATACATTGTAATCATTTCTTTACTTTTTTTAAATTTAGGTTTATAAGTATTAATATATTTGTTATGCTGCAAACGGTTAGTACTGACTGACTGATTGGTTGACTGACGGACGGTTACTATCGGTAGTAAGGAAAACTGTAGATAGATAGATTATTGGGATCCCCCATTAGACGGATGGACGGTTTAGACGGAGAGACCATAGCAAGCATATTTATTTATTTATTTATTTATTTATAATAATAATTACATCAAAAACTTACAGTTTAAGAACCAAAACGTTTTTGAGTCAGACGTGAATAATGTAATAACAATTAATGGTTATATATTAACTATAGTGACACAATTGGGGTAAATAACGTATACAATAATTTATCAATAATGCATTAAGGTTGGTGTTAAATACATCCATATCAGATTCACAAATAATTAAGAAGTTGAGTAGTGTGAGTGCATGGTGTGTCGGCGCATATCGTGCAGTGTCCGAGCGCGGTGTAAAAAGCGGCCTGAACAGGGGCACGCTACGGCCGCGCCTCTGTGCACGCGCTCGCGACTCTCCCTCTGGGATGTATAGTGCACACTGAGCTAATGCACTAGGATTATCTATTTTGTTGTTTAGTAGTAGATAATAATGACAACACAGTGCACACTTTCGCCTCAGCTCCAGCGTGTTCACACCAACCATACCACTAACAAATAAAGAAGGATATGTCCAACTGGGGTAGTATCCGTACAGTTTCTAAAATAATAAACCTAGCAAACTTTCTTTGAAGCCGCTCAATTAACAGCGTATACTTTTTTTCGTGAGGGTCCCAAATCAATGCATTGTATTCTAACTTACTGCGGACTAAAGCATAAAATAGAGACAGTAAAGCTTGCACATCATCAAACCTAGCTGACTGTCTCATCACGAATCCTAAGGACTTAGAAGCTCGCTTACATAACTCTGTGATATGTTTGTTAAACGTGAGTTGTGAATCAAGTATCAACATATAAAACATTATATTTTGAAAAAGGCTCCTTATAATTTTCAACACATGGTCATTACATTAAAGCTGATTAAGATCATAACTATGATTCATCCTCTTACGAAAAACGTTCTCCGCTTAGTACTATACAAAAACCATTTCTGTAACTGCTGTTCGTATGTAACTCTTCAAGTATCACCTGATTTGTTAAAAAATAATGAATTCATTTCTGACATCAGATTAGAATATAAATTTAGATCGCCTGACCAATAACGATAGACCTTGCCTATCTTACAGTAATGAAAAATATGAATAACTACCTATTTTTGTTTAAAAATTCTAGCGAAAATATTCGGTTTACACACTGACACTCCTGAACTAAAATTCCCAGTGTCGTGGGAGGCCTGAACACGGATTTAGGAAGGGAGTTAACCTTCTGAATCCTGGACAAATACATGAACATAATATCACAAACATCCAAGACTTGAGATTCTTTCTGCTCATAACATATTCGCCCGGCAAATAGGAATCGAAATGAACTAACTGGGCCATCTTTCTTTTCGGGATTTGGAAAGAAGATCGGTCATCTGGGTAGCGACTGAGAATGAAAACCACGGAGAATGAAACTATACCAAATTTATTTATTATTCATCATCATCATCATCATCATCTCAGCCGTAGGACGTCCACTGCTGAACATATGCCTCCCCCATGATTTTCCTAAAGGACAGGTTGGAAGCGGCCTGCATCCAACGTCGTCCTGCGACCTTAATCAGGTCGTCTGTCCACCGTGTCGGTGGACGACCTACGCTTGCCGGTCCGTGGTCTCCACTCCAGAACCTTTCGGCCCCATCGGTCATCTGTTCTGCGTGCTATGTGCCCTGCCCACTGCCACTTCAACTGGCTAATCTTCTGGGCTATGTCAGTGACTTGCATTCTTCTACGGATCTCCTCATTTCTGATTCGATCACGTAGAGAAACCCCGAGCATAGCCCTCTCCATAGCTCGTTGTACGAGTTTGAGCTTTTCTATGAGGCCCATAGTAAGAGACCACGTTTCAGTGCCATAAGTCATCACTGGTAACACACATTGGTCGAAGACTCTTGTCTTGAGGCACTGAGGTATTTTTGACGAGAAGACTTCGCGAAGTTTCCGGAACGCTGCCCAGCCGAGTTGGATTCGACGATTGACCTCTTTCTCGAAGTTGGACCTGCCTGGTTTGACTGTCTGTCCCAGGTAGATGTACTCGTCAACAACTTCGAGAACTGAGTTTCCAACTGATATTGGGGTAGGTACAACATGGGCATAAGACATAATTTTCGTCTTGTCCATGTTCATCTTAAGACCTACCCGTTGGGAAACTCGATGGAGGCCTTCAAGCATTGTACTGAGGTCTTCCATAGATTCTGCCATGACTACAATATCGTCGGCAAATCGAAAGTGAGTGATGTATTCGCCGTTAATATTGATGCCAAGTCCTTGCCATTCCAGAAGTCTTCCAATGTAGCGGTGAACAGTTTCGGAGATATAACGTCTCCCTGTCTCACGCCTCTTTGTAATGGAATTGCCTTCGAACTCTGCTCCTGTACTCGGACTGACATGTAGGCGTTTTTGTACAAACACTTCAGCACGTCAATATACCGATAGTCAATACGGCACCGCTGGAGAGACTCAAGCACTGCCCACGTCTCGATCGAATCAAAGGCTTTCTCATAGTTCACAAACGCTAGACAAAGAGGCAAGTTATACTCTTCGGTCTTCTGTATAACTTGCCGTAGCGTGTGGATGTGGTCTATGGTACTATAGCCTTTTCGGAAACCGGCATGTTCCGGAGGCTCGAATTCATCAAACCTGCGACTGAGACGGTTCGTTATGACCTTCGAAAACAGCTTATAAACATGGCTCAAAAGCGAGATGGGTCTGTAATTTTTAAGTAAAGTGTTGTCACCTTTCTTGAAGAACAGCACCACCACGCTTTTGTTCCATGCTTCTGGCATTGAACCTTCGAGTAAGACGGTATTAAAGAGCTTCTGAAGGACTTTAAGTACCGGTGTTCTACCCGCTTTCAGAAGCTCAGATGTGATACCGTCGTCACCAGGCGCCTTGTTGTTCTTAAGCTGTTTAAAGGCCGTTCTAATCTCGTACAGGCTGATGTCCGGGATATCTTCGGTATAATGTCGGGTCAGCTTGGCTCTTGGGTCTTTGACCGAGCTGCTAACAGGTTTAGCGACCGAGGTGTATAACTGTCCGTAGAAACTCTCTACCTCTCCTAACACTTCCGCTTTTGTCGATGCTACACTGCCGTCTCCTCTCTTCAGCTTCGTCAACTGTCTTTGCCCAATAGACATGTCTCTTGCAAACACTTTGGAGCTTTTTTCCGCTCTATCGTCTCTTTAATACGGTTTGTATTAAAGGTCCGGATGTCGTGTCGCAATGACTTCCATATTCGTCTATTGAGCAGCCTATATGCTTCAGCATCATCCGAAGACTCAATGTGCAGTTTCAATGTGCGTCGTTCAGCCATGAGGTTGAGGGTATCGTTGGAGAGTTTCTGTGGCCTATCTGTACGGTGGGGTTTAAAGTACTTGGAACCCACTGTATGGACAGTTTCTACTAACCTGTTATAGATCTCGTCCACTGAAGCGATGTTCTCAAGGCAATCGAAGCGATTGGATAGCTCAAGTTGAAAGCTCTCGGGGTCTTGAATACGGGCACGAGTGGGTCGGAGCGTAGACTTCATCAGACGAGACCTCTCAAGTTTGACATTAATATTCACCGTGCCTCTTACCATTCGGTGATCACTACCGGTTTTAACCCTGTTGATCACGGAGACATCAGTGAATATTTGCCTTTTGGTGGTCATAATGAAGTCAATCTCATTTCTCGTGGAACCATCGGGACTCAGCCAGGTCCATTTCTTGTGAGGTGGCTTCTGAAAGAAAGAGTTCATCATAAAGAGTCCCTCTTTCTCCTGGAAGTCGGCCAACCTCTGTCCCCTACGGTTCCGTTGTCCATAGCCAAATTTCCCCACTTTCAACTCATCCTCGCTTCTCTTACCCAACTTCGCGTTGAAGTCCCCCATAACAACTAGAAAGTGCGTTTCAGTGGTATGTATGGCCCGACTAATGTCCTCATACATATCCTCCACCTCATCATCCGGGTGCCACTTCGTCGGTGCGTATACCTGAATGACCGTCAGCGAATATCGTTTGGATACTCTGAGTATTAGGTATACGAACCTATTGGAAACGCTATCGATCTTAACTATGTTGTTAGTAAGGGACTTGTGGACGAGAAACCCGACACCACCTTGGGACTGTTGGTCGCCCTCCCGGTGGTAGAGTAGGTTACCTGATTTTAGGGTTATCGTGTCCTCATCCGCTCTACGGACTTCAGATAACCCCACAATGTCCCAGTGTAGCTTTTCTTCCAGCTCATATATCTTCTCGTCTGTCCTCATCGTGTGTATGTTGCGTGTTACCAGGGCCAGTCGTCGTCGTTGGGGGTGGTAGCCGGGCGTCTGCCGGGGATTCTTAGCACCCCCTGCCCCACCGTTACCGTGGCCGCTACCGTAGCCAGGAATAGCGGGGCTGCCGGGGACTGGGGACCTGGTTCTTTTTGTCCAATCCATTTAGGGGTTTTTGCCAATACTCGCCACGCTTGGCAGGCGGGTTGGTGAGCGCAGTTTGTGTGTGTTTGACTGGGAAGGTGCTGCTGCCCACCTTCTGATTTGTTATCGCTTAACCGCCTTCTACGGCACCCACGGGTAGAGTTGGGGAGGTGCTATTCTAAGCCGGCACCGCCACGGCATATATATTTATTATTAGTAGATGCAAATAATTCATATATTTATATTAAATTATAATTGGGAAAAATGAGAAAGCCTAAATGTAAAACAATAAAATAATATGCAGAAGATGCTTGTGGGCAATAACGAAACGCTATTCAGTTCATACACTATAGGCTAATAAACAACTTTCTTGATACTACGTATATTCTGCCAAAAGAGTGGAAATGACATGACAAAGTGACACCAATAGTTATTTCCTTTGTTGTTGGACTCGTACGTTTTGTACATTTGCCATTTCTCAAGTTAGTTTTATCATGTTATCACATAAAACATAAGTAGTTACATCCATATCTACAATAGTTATACCTAATGCCAAGCACCCGTTTCTCTATTACGATAGATTTCTTTTGAAAAACCCAGTCACATATTTTAAGCTAACGAATTCTGCCTATCTAACCTAACCTAGAAAAAATATCAACGCTGATAACTTTTAAACCCCAACTTTAAAAAATGTGGTACAATTTTATAATATCTTAGTCTTACTAAGGACTACTGGTTTTGCATGGTTTCCTTTCTCGTGGGTCCGTCTATGTAGGGTACCCAAAAACACAGAGGTTTCCAATTCTTCGTTGGGAACACATTTCACAGTTTTGATTTTGTTTCTATTGAAAAGTATGTCAAAACAATTTAAATCTAAGAATATAGGAGTTTTAGTGTTTACTATTAATTCCAAAATTAATAGTAAACACTAAAACTCCTCAACATGTTCCTAAATATAGAATCCCCAAGCAAACAAACAAACCCCACACCACGTATCTCTCAGCATTCAACACTGAAACTATCAGGAAAATCGCAAGCTCATCTTAGGCACGTATCATACGAATAAAGGGTTGTTACCTAGCCAGGGGCACAAGCATAAACCCCGCAAGTTCGGCGATGATACCTTATCGTAGTTATCATCAGTCGGCCAAACGACCAAAGTAACACTCGTAAAGTAGCGTATGAAAATGCAATGCGGTCTACGTAGACGGACGATTTTTGAAATAGATAACGTAGAGATAGGGTTTGAAGGTACGAGTACCTTTGTTGACCGAGCGAGCGAAGCGGCTCTGCTTTAACTGGCCAAATTGACTTTCATCTGTCCGTATGTTTTTTAGGTTGTATGTTGGTCTTCCTCTACAGGTCGTTTTTTAACTAATCTTGACGAGGTCTTGTCATCGGCGATTTTTGAGCGGGAGGCTACGAAGAAATAATATGAGGAAGAGTAACTGCCTTAAAAAAAAGACGTGTGGCACTCGGAGACTGCCGCGGTAAAGCTATTGCATAGCTGTTTTTATCAACTTATGCAATTATAATTATTTAAACAATGCCATCTAGAGGCGAGTTGCTGAACTAAAGAGACAATCGTGATATTTCAAAAAGTCATTAAAAGTTCTGCTATTCATCGATAGCTGGAGTCGGAGTGGGGGGTGTTAGGTTATTTTCGTTACGGAATTTCTGGATTCGGTCTCCACGCTCAAGGCCCGCGATAGAAGCTATGCAATTGCTTAAAAACGACCCAATAAAAGTCGTGCTAAATCTATAAAATCGTTCACGCCGCTATGACTCAGCTGTCATAGTAGACGTTGCAGCACTTGTAATGTGTGTGTTAGATTTTGTTGTTAGTTGCCTATTTTTATAAATTAATGGATCTGTTGGAAAAATCAAAACCTAACTGGCAACACAAATTGGTCAGGTGGGTAGAAAACTTTGGCTTTGACTCATTCTGGTGACAGCTAGCGAGCGGCACGGTCGCAACTGAGACAAGATTATTCGTGTACAGACGGTGTCGAATGCACTGGGTAACAAAGTTGTTTGTGAGTAATACAGACGATCAGAAAAGAACTGATAGATAGGATTGGTATACAGACGGTGCGGAATGAATTGTGGAACAACACTTTGTGAACGATACAGACAGAGTATTGGTGGAATGTAATAACGATATATGGAATAAAGAATCATTAAGGTAATCATACAGTTTTTATTATACTTAATACTAAGAAGACCTAGTTAGGTGCTTGTAAAATTATAGTGAGGTAGCAACCAAGCTTATGGCTTACATTTCAGAAGTGGGATGAGCTTCATGTCATTGTTTGAGTTTCAGAAAAATGCCACGCAGTGAAGGTACGTCACCTCGGCACCGGCTAACGACGCCGGACAGCCGTGTTGTGCGTCCAAGGGAAGATGCACCTAGGCCCAGTCGGAGCCGTAGCCGCCTAGCGAGCCGTGGCTATCGTAGCCGCAGCCGCAGCCCCATTCGGCACGCCGAACGCAAGACATCAAGGAGTGAACGTGAGGTCACTCAACAGCGAAAACGGCTCCGCGAGCTTGAAGATGCAGTTGAACGAGAACGAAGGCGTCTACAGTGCAGCAACTCCAAGCAACGAGGGACAGCTGATCGAACATCATCGGAACCGCGGCCAGCGCAGCGACGTCGTGACAGACATGGCAACAATGGCACGACTTCACCGCGTAGATCAAGGTCACGTAGTCCAACATTTACATCTAAAGATATTGCTAATATTATAAACTCTTTGAAAACCCAACCGCCGACAGTTAGTGCCTCGTTAACACCACACAATTCGATCCACCATAAAAATATTTTACCAGAATTCAATCCGTCGCTGAAAAATCAACGTACTGACATTTGGATTAACAAAGTTAACGAGTGCGCCACTGTCTACGGATGGGATGAACGCACTATAATACACTTTGCAATGCAGAAACTCGAAGGGTTGGCCAAGACCTGGTATGAAAGTCAACAAACAATTTTGTTCAGTTGGCCTGAGTGGCAACAGAAAATATTAAGTGCTTTTCCGTGTGAGCAGAATTATGGCCAATCCTTGGAGGAGATGCTGCGAAGAAAAAGTAAGTACAATGAGCCCCTTGACGTATACTACTACGAAAAGATGGCTTTATTGTCGGTAAGCGTGCGGTAGACTGTTTGATTCATGGGCTAAGCGACAAGACGATGAGGTCAAGTGCTAATGCACTACGCAGTGACCAACCCGAGCAACTTTTACAGTTCCTTATGAGCAATCAGGATAACTTAACATCTAATGATCAGTTCAAAAACAGAAGTAGGGTTACAACAGAGTTCAATAACCAATCGTCACGCAGGCCCCCTTCTTCCTGACAAAATACGTCGCTTACATGTTTCAACTGTAAAGAAACAGGGCACCCCTATCTTAAATGCCCAAAGCCACTTATACAATGTTCTAAGTGTAATCGCTATGGCCACAAAACTGAGATTTGCACTTTTAATAGTGACTATCAAAGTGAACAACGAAAATGAAGCATTCAGACCTGTGGCATTTTACAGCCGACAAACGTCACCCGAAGAAAAAAATTTTCATGCCTTTGAGTTAGAGACGTTAGCTGTAATTTGTTCACTCAAAAAGTTCAGAGTGTATTTATTAGGGCAAACTTTTAAAGTCGTAACAGATTGTAGTGCGCTAAGGTCGACTTTTTCCAAACGAGACCTTATACCTCGGATTGCAAGATGGTGGCTGTCCCTGCAAGAATACCAGTGTACGGTCGAGTACCGTGCGGGCTCAAAAATGTCGCATGTTGATGCACTATCACGCAATCCGGTGATTAATATGGAGGATCAGGCTGATTTCGATCAGTGCCCTTCAGTGATGTCAATATCTAGCGCAGACTGGTTAGTAACATTGCAGTTAGGTGATCAAGAGTTAAGAAGGATTAGGGATATATTATCCAGTGATTTAGATGCTGATGGCTTAAACTACATTAGAGATAATTATATCGTTAGGGATAATAATCTATATAGGTGTTTAGATGGAGACAAATCGCAGTTACGGTGGGTGGTACCAAAGGGCGCTAGGTGGCAGGTATTGCGCAAAAATCACGATGAAATAGGACATTTTGGAGTAGAGAAGACTTTGGACAGGATGAAGAGTAGTTATTGGTTCCCCAAAATGTCCCGTTTCGTCAAAAAGTATGTTCAGGCATGCATCGAATGCGCATATTCCAAAAAGACTCCAAACTCTGCTGGTCATTTACACCCTATAACAAAAGTGGATGTGCCTTTTCACACCATCCATATTGACCATCTTGGTCCATTCGTACGATCAAAGCGTGGAAACTGTTACCTGTTGGTAGTGGTTGATGCGTTCACAAAGTTTATTTTCATAAAGCCAGTGCGCAATACTAAAACTCAGATGACAATAAATATTTTAGAAGACATATTCTTCACATTTCGAAATCCTGACCGTATCATTAGCGATCGTGGGACGTCCTTCACGTCACATGCATTCAAACGATTCTGTTTGAATAAAGGCATCAAGCATATTCTGAACGCGGTAGCGAGTCCAAGATCTAATGGACAAGTGGAGCGGTACAACCGTACGATCTTGGATTCGCTCAAAGCGCAAAACCACAATCAGGACGAAAAAGATTGGGATAACAAAGCAGGAACCATTCAATGGGGTTTAAACAATACCAAACAAAAGACCACTGAGAAAACTCTAGCCGACGTGTTGTTTGGATGTAGTATGAAAAGTGAGATAGACCCTAGGCTAAACGAAGTAATAACAGAAACTAGAGAAGATACAGATTTATTAACTATAAGAGAAACAGCTAAAGACAACATAGATAGAGAACAAAACAATCAAAAACAATATGATATGTACAAAAAAAAAAAAAAAAATTTTGAGTAACTGGCAAGGATGTTTTTACAAATATTAATATGAACGTGTTGCGTATCACATTGGTGTGAGAATGGAGGGTTCACCCAATGAGATACAGCGAAATACGATAATAATGACATAATGTATTGAAGAATTGTATTGAAGATCTGTTATGTGAGTGATAATTTTGAATTGATGATGATTAGATACGAGTACTAACATGATTGTAATAATGAAAACGGAAAATGTTTTATAATTTTTATATATATATTATATTTGCAAGAAGGATGGTTTGTAAATATGATGTATAAGGAAATGTTATCTGTTACATTGGCTGTGAGAATGGAGGGTTCACTCCAATGAGACAGAGCAATATAAAATGTACTTACTGTTACAAGAAGGAAGGTTTGTAACAGTAGATACATAGATGAGATTATTTGCGAGAATGGAGGGTTCGCATTACAAGAAGGATGGCTTGTAAACTGAGCTGTTTCATTTGTTGTGAGAATGGAGGGTTCACTTCAATGAAAGAGCTCATGAATATAGATTGAATTGAATACATACTCTTGCAAGAAGGAGGGTTTGCAAGTGTAGGTATTGTATTTAAAATGACGAGATTAAGATATGATATTTTTATAAGACATTAATTGTTACTACCGTTTCGTTGTTCGATGTACACTTAATGATATGATATATGACTTAAATGTACCTATTTAGTTTTAACTTTTGTAATTAGGATGGATTGTAAAGATTTATTGTTTTATTGTTCAATACGACAAAGATAAAATAATAACGTAAACGTAGCTAATAATGTAAATATAACGTTAGTAGGTAAGTACAATAAGTCTTACATACATTTACCTTGTCATTAATTAATTACGGTTTAGTACCTATGTAATTTTATATAATTTATGCTTGCAAGTTGCGATCAGACTGAGCCAAGTGTTAGATATTTTTCCTGCACTTGTGCATGAGGACATGCACGTGATCAGGATGGTCGAGTGTTAGATTTTGTTGTTAGTTGCCTATTTTTATAAATTAATGGATCTGTTGGAAAAATCAAAACCTAACTGGCAACACAAATTGGTCAGGTGGGTAGAAAACTTTGGCTTTGACTCATTCTGGTGACAGCTAGCGAGCGGCACGGTCGCAACTGAGACAAGATTATTCGTGTACAGACGGTGTCGAATGCACTGGGTAACAAAGTTGTTTGTGAGTAATACAGACGATCAGAAAAGAACTGATAGATAGGATTGGTATACAGACGGTGCGGAATGAATTGTGGAACAACACTTTGTGAACGATACAGACAGAGTATTGGTGGAATGTAATAACGATATATGGAATAAAGAATCATTAAGGTAATCATACAGTTTTTATTATACTTAATACTAAGAAGACCTAGTTAGGTGCTTGTAAAATTATAGTGAGGTAGCAACCAAGCTTATGGCTTACATGTGGAACCCCAATTACATGACATATATACATGATATTGAGCGTATTCAATCCAAATTTGTCAAGGTGCTAAATTACCGTACACGAAATATAGCTTGCAGTTACGAACAATCATGCGACCATCACAAATTAATGACCTTGAAGGATCGTCGCACATTGTTACAAATTCTTTTTCTTCACGATGTTTGCAGTAACAGAATAAATAGCCCAGAATTGACATCTCTCTTCTTACAACTCAGAGCTCCCTATAAGCGTACTAGACTCACAGCTTTGTTTCACGTTCCAACAAGCCGTACAAACTATGCTCAGAATTCCGTCATTTGCCGGACACTAAATAGTTACAACAAAGATTTTTCAACAATCGATATTTTTCATCACAGTAAATTAGGCGTTAAGAACCAAATAGTTTCGATAATTAATAACATATCTTGTGGTTAATTATTCATTCAGTCATCTCATCTCACACACATACACAAACCCTCACTAACACATACACACGCACACCCACATGCAGTCACCCTATACTTTAGATATATTTATACATTTTCACACACACCTTCATCCTTTACATAAATTCGAATTTACGCGCGTACCTTCTTTTTAATAATTATATACTTTATATTTAGTAGTTATTTTGATAGGCGATATTATTTTAATGTATAAAAAGAATGAACCTGTAATTGGCAGTAAGTGTTAATTAAACAATATTGTAAGAATGTTTTCCTAAGTGCTGTTGGTTCTACGACAATAAATAAAAAAAAACAAAAAAAAAAAAAGCACGCACGTGGACCAATCCCTGCTTTCCTTCTGAAATTTAAACCAATCACCGAACATGTCTATTTGTAACCTCGGAAGTAATTCGACTTTAGAATCATACGTCGTTTTGGTTTGAAGGACCACCTTTTTTGTGGAATTTGTTCTGAGTTATGCTTCCTGACATTATTTCTTCGTAGGCGGGGGTTGCTTTTTCTAGAAACGGGAACAATTAGTTACGGCGCAATTTTTTTTTAGTGGTTCATCAAAGTGACTCCCTCTCGCCTGATGGAAAGCGAATATGGAATCAAGAAGCAATGACCATAAGCGCAGCCGTAAGCTGCGCTAATCGCCACCCCTATGATGGCCTGACAGATGCTTTTTCACGCCCCGCTTGAAAGACCCAGGGTCATAGCTGCAAGGAAATACGTGCGCCGGCAAAGTATTCCACAATTTACTTACACGACAGAGGTAGGAACTGCCAAACTTTTTGCTTCGTGGTAAGAAGTTTTGAACATTATATAGATGCAATGCTAGGCCGGAACGAGTAGTTCGGGATCGGAATGGTGAGGAAGGATTTAGATGAAATTTGGTACACAGGTATCTGACTTTACAGAGGAATTTCGAGTATGAGCATATTTGCTTATGTGGTTGCCGAGATAATAGGTTGTAAGTTTAAAAACTGGACGATTGTGATAATATTCGGCTAGCACATTTGGTACCAAAAAGCATTTTGTATTGGACTGTCCGACCAATATATATTGGTCGAAGATTGGTGATATTCCACCTCGAACTGCATATAGATCAGACCGCAACAAATTTCCGCTGATAAGAATGTGCTCGCGAGGTCTAGTGTTCGCAGAACTACTAGTATTAGTTGGTAATAACCCTACCCTTGAAGCTCTGATTTCTAAGGCTAATATTTGTGTGAGGGGTAAAAATACTTAGTTTCGGGCGTTCGTTTTTGATCTATGTGTCCAATACAATCTTAGTGCAAAGGTACTCGTATTATTGAATGAACGTTAAGTTAGATCAAGACATGTTTTGTAAAAACTGACCATATGATAATTGTTTTTTTGTGAGCAAAGAAACGCTGAAGCATTTATAGCTTATCATGAGTGTATAAATGTAAAGATTCATAATAATGAACGTATGGAAAATTTGCTCAAATGTGAAAAGTTAAGTAAAAAAACTATAATATTTATTTAGATAATTGGCCGATCGTTGTCGTCAAACAAAAAGCGCTGTACGATATTTGTAGTAAGATGCAGTCGCGCGTCAATACAGACTTTTAGAGCCTTTATCATTATGCATTCTGGCAGCCACCCATCAAACGCTCGGGACCTCTATAAATAAGCTACGGGACCCCAGATTGCCGGGTTATAAATGAAAGGGTGCAGGAAATTAGGGTTTTTTACAACGGAACACTAAGTCGTGAGTGGTGTCACCGTAAACAATTTTTCATACCGTGAAAAGGCAACACGCCTTATATTGAGTAAATAGCCTTTATTTGGGATGATGGAATATTTTATGGTACACCATAATAACTGATTACGCCGTTGACATGGGGCAGTTGGATTTGGGGCGACACTTCCTTGTGTTATAAGGAAAACCCCGCCTTACCTGGAGACATGAGGTAGGCTTAACATAATCTAAGGTTGGATAGTATGGACCCTTACTAAATTAGGTTTTTTTCTACTAGGTACGATTTTGTATGTAGTGAATTTGTTTCCTGAACAAGACGGAAATTGAGTATTGGTTGAGGTTTTGAAATATATATTGTGCCAAGAAATTTCATTACACTTACGATTGAAGAAGTTATGGTTCTTATTTAAGGGTCAGTCAAGATCAATCTAAGAATAAGCTTACCAATTACTAACCTATTGGTAGGTAGGTAGGTAGGTAGGTACTCGCATCATGTTAATAAGTGCGTTACAAACCGCCGTCCACTATCCAACGCTATCACCAAACTATTGTTACTAAAACATTACTAATAAACGGGGTTGCTACTTACTAAGACACCATGCAACTATCTATACAATAATTTTACTTGACGAAAAACAAATGTACATATCGTTCCGGACCAGATTCTTTACCCAACTAAGCTACAGAGATTCTGCTTCAAAAGTCGAAATTTGCAATTGTCTCATTATCTTTATTTTATTTAATCTTTTGGCTATTATTATTAACCGGCAAAACACTCACGTTAGGTAACAGTGAACGCCGGGAGCTCGCAGACGCCGCTGCGCACTCGTCCTGAAGATGAGCATCTGACATGCTGACGGTCTATGTATCTAGATGTATCTAGTCTATCCCTCAAACGTGAGTGTTTTGTCAGTTATTAGTAATAGTTTGATACGTATCAAATTCACGAGAATTTGAATACAAAAATGAAATAAACTATTTTGGCCTACAAATTATATATTATAAGAATTATATTTTCTTCTAGTGACGATTCGTTGAGGGCCAAGCGACCTGGCAAGAATTTTTAAGAAGACATCATCATCCATCGACACAGCTATAAATAGCCATAACCGGCCATGATAACAGCTTTTTTCAAACTTTTAACCACCATATTCATATTTTGTTATTTTAATAAGTATTACATTATAATTAGTACTCACGGGATGTACACCACGATTAGGCAGGTTTTGGAGTTCCCAATATTTCGGCGCAATTACATGCACCATGTTCACGGGTAGACTACCCGTATTCAGTCTAACTGTTGAACGGTTGAACGGCGAGACACTGTTGAACACTGTTGAACAGAGTCTCGCCGGATCAGAGAACACATCAAAGCTGTTAAGAATAATGAAAGACACAAATCTGCCATAGCTGAACATCTACTGGACTCAGGCCCTAACCACTGGATAGAATTTCACAAACCACAAGTCTTATCCACGGAACGCCACTATGTACCCAGGTTGGTGAAGGAAGCCATCAAAATCACGAAATGTCCAAATTTCAATCGTGGTGATGGGTTCCAACTTGCCAGTGCGTTGAATCCAGTGGTAGGTTGTCTAAAAAGGAATAACAATCGTCCAAAATGTGATCAACACAACATTCGCAGTGACAGTTAGTGTGTATTGTCGAGACTTACAATCGAGTTCGAAGGCCAGTGGTATCCGTAGTAAAAGAGTGAAAAAGAGGGTAGAGCGTTTTGTCTGCTCTTAATAACTTCGAACTATTTCACATCCACCCGCATATTCAGTCTGCCCGTGAACATGGTGCATGTAACTGCGCCGAAATATGGGGAACTCCAAAACCTGCCTAATCGTGGTGTACATCCCGTGAGTACTAATTATAATGTAGTTAACAACCGCGAAAGTTTAAAACATGTGTGTTAAAAAGTATTATTGTTGAAGCTCCGTAACACCATGTAAGCAAAAAATTTAATTAGACAGTAGAAACGGTAGCAGATAGGATTCCGATATGCAACCTCTGGTCATATTGATGTTTATGAAGTAAATATTAAATATTGATATATGTATTTTATTTTCGTTACATTTATTTCATGGATTTCATCCGGTCCTTTACAAAGGCATAAGTGGGCTGTAGCCAACACTTAGATAAATTATAATACATTTTTATAAATTTTGTTTCATTTACGAACATTTTGTTTATGTTATTTATACTCGAAAGGAAATAGATTTTTAGATAGACTACATTTGGAAATAGGCCACTGAACCCGGAATTAGGCTCTTCTCATGCTCTTGGCATAATAAATATTAGTATTTTAGATATTTTAGTCAATAGACACCAAGTACTTATGATAGGCCCTCAGATCTGTTGTCATCCCGAAATTGTAGAGTACACAACTACTTCTTCTATCTTCATCATCGCCACAATAAATTAAATCCCGGAAGGGCAATGTATCCTACTAACGAGCTGGCCCTTCAGAGCTGCGGAACCCTCGAACTTGGAATTGCACCGTGCCGTAATTTGAACATTTTGAACACGCTGTGAAATGGACAACGCGTGTTAATCTCTTGTTTAATGACATCCCCTTGAATTTTCAGGAGGGGTGTGTTCAGGAAATTGTGATTTAGTTGTCCCAATGTGTTGGACTTTTTGATGAAGTTGGAAAAGGATGGGTAGATGTGGAAAATCAATTCTATTTAAACACTTTTTTAAAATTTACAGATGACTCCGACAGGTCATGCGCCTTATGATAAGCATTACGTTCGCTGGTGACAGTTGCATTGCAGTACCACCCTGAGCTTAGAACTGTAAGTTTGGGTAGCACTGTACTGAGCTCGTCATCCCGAGACATTGCTTTTAGTCTCTTTGGCTCAGTAACTTCTCTTGTTATAGTGCCCTTCACACCCTAACACAGTAATGCTTGCGCATTACTGCTTCGCGGTAGAATATCTGGCTTTGTCTACCAACCAAGACGGCCTCATACACAAGAGGTCTACCACCTAGTAAGTCGAGTTTCCTCGTCTCTTACTATTCGCATTCCGACGGCGTAGGGACTGAAACTCTAGTGATTTCAAAAACATATAGTTATTCTCTTTGCATAAACTCATACATAACAGACTTTTTCATTCAATAGTCATTTATGACGGTACTTAGAACGTAAGTAATACTCGTACATCATGTAGTAAAACTAAGTCGTCAAGAATTCCAAATATTTTAGTATATTATATTTACTATTATATTTTAGTTATATATACATGTATTTTTGTTTCTAAATGATGTAAAATGTAGTACCACGGGTAAAAATAGCTATCTTGGTCCTACTCAACCAGTAGAACCAGGACTAATACAAATTAATCTATACTTCTATATCTATACTAATAATATTATAAAGAGGAAAGATTTGTATGTATGTGTGTAACGAATTGGCTCTCAAAAGTACTGGACCGATTTCAAAAATTCTTTCATCATTGAAAAGCTACATTCAGCCTGAGTAACATAGGCTATATAAGATTCATCATCATCATCATCAATCACCGCGCGGGTGAAACCACGGAGAGCAGCTAGTATTTATACAACGATGGTCCGATTGATAGAATCACAGGCAAAAAAATGCCGCTGGATCGACCAGTAGAATTTCGCGATCGGACCACGGGAATAAACGGTGACGTCGCACCAATAGTTGAATATGATTAACCACACACGTCGCAGTTCCTGGAAAAGTCGAAAAGTACGATTTCTGAGAAATTTTCTTTTGTAAAATCTTTTGTATTATTGGCCTAATATGGCGATTGGCGAGTGTACGGGTCTAACAGCGAAATCAATAAGAACAAACTTAAAAAAAATACCTTGTAAACAACAAACATTTCGGATGTGTCTTGTCTATTTTAAAAAGACTATGGTAAATCGTAATCATATCAATAGCTCACATTTTGTATTCTCTTAACCCAAACACGTAACAGTTATTACATTTCTCTTATTTTAATCATTCAAATAACACATTTCATTATTGTTGTAAATTAAAACACACGTCATTCAACCTGGAAAGTTACCTATTTCCCGGTTCTCGGAGAAGCGAACCTCGAAACTTCTCGTGGAATAAAGTTTCCCATCTTACATATCTCGGTACAATGTTTGATACTTTGCGGTACCGTGTTCTGTACTTCTCAGTACCAAGGGATGTTAGCTCCCTGCTCTTGGTCTGGTAGTTCGCGCAATGCATTAATTAATTCATTATTAATGGAGCGAGAGCAGGATCCCGGTTCTAGAGTAAATACTATGCATTTGAGAGTTAAACGTGAGGGTAGTACGAAGTTTGCTGACGAAGCTTTCTGTGGTGCCGAATATTTGACATCTAATCATTCGACTGATTGTATTTACAGTTAGAATAAGTCGTAGGAATAAGTATACGTAACACTTTGATACTTTTTTCCTTTATGAGTGGACTCGTGTGTTTGCACATTTGTCATTCCTCAAGCTAACTATGTTAATATGTAAACATATAGTTTCATCAAGTGACATTTTGATTCAAGTGTCTAGTGAGAGTCATGTTACGGACACCATTACTTTAAGATTAATTATCCACCAAGTTAGTAAGTGTAAGGTCTTTGTGTTGACGCGACTCGGAAATCACCCATAGATAAATACTATACTTAATAAATGCTTACTTCATTGAGAAATTGCTTAGCAACAAGTAATTACTCGTCTACAAATACGGTTGTTAGATATACTCAGCGAAAAGCAAAAAATAAGTATATGTACTTCAATGGTTTAGCAAAATATTATTGAACAGCGACTAAATGAGCCAGGATTCAGAAGTAGATCATACGAGTCCTGACAGACATTTTTTCTTCTTTAATCATTCAGACTTCGCCACAAGGAATTCCTTTGCAACATGGCCCGTTCATTCACTAATCAGAGAGATTCTTTGTATCGCAAGCCAAGGGAATAAACTACGAGTATAAGAAATAATTTGATTGTTCAGGCATTACTTTGCGGAAATCGATTTTCAAATCGAAGTGAAATATTTAGGTTCGAGCGTAAGTATCACTAAATATTTATTTTTATTTATTTTCTATAAAAAAGATTTGCCCAGTTAAATAGACATTTTTTTTGTATGTCGGTGGACTTTGAATTTTACCTAGCGTTAACTTTTACTATTTAAGCAAATGATTTAAGATTCAGTTTATGATATATTCCCAGAAGACATGTGAATGCGACTTAAGCTGAGAGGCAGAAACCTATTCCTATTACAACATTTCCTCAAACATGTCAGCCTCAATGCTCGGGTCTTTATCAATACGGGCTCGCTCGAACCCAATTTTACCGTTACATATTATATAATGTGTCAAAACAACGCGTAAACTCGCCTTACACGTGATTAGAATTCGATAAAACCAAAGAGAAACTTATAAGTTTTTAAAGCATCATGGTCACAAACATTAGAAGTATTCAAATTATCAACGGGATAGTTACCATGTATATTTTCTGAGAGTTGTCATCCGTGATCATGGCGCTTGCAACAGTGCCGAAATATCGGAAACTCACAGAAAATATACATGGTATTAATCCTGTTGATAATTTGAATACTTCCAAAGATAAACTTAACTAGTAATAACAGTTCTATATGAAACCAACACCAATCAATATATAAAATATAAGAATCTAAGTCTGGATTGGCACAGCCTGTGTTGAGACTTGAAACTTCGAGGGTGCTTTTGTCTTGGTGGGTAGATGTGTACTAAGAAAGGGTTTTTTGAAATTCAACCCTTAAGGGAGTAAAAATAAGTGAAAGCGTGTGTATGAAAGTCCTTTGTTTTTGAACTTATCTATAGGTTATTAAATCTAAAACGTTAAGTATAACAAACTATGACTAAAATAAAGACTAGTGAGGGGCACATCCTATACGAATGACTAGGTAAAACCCTTTAGGCATAATATTACTTATTAACCACACGTTGCAGTTCCTGGAAAAGTAGGTTAATTTCTGCGAAATCTATTGGAAAAAGGCCAAATATGGCGAATCGCCATTCAACGGGTTAGTATAGGTTAAGCACAAGCAATGGCTATGTGGAAGTTCCATCCTACAGGTGAGGAATTAACGGAAAACACGGAACCGTATTCTAAAAGCTATAGGTACGAGAATCCTGAGAAGTTGGACTCATTTTGCTCTGAGTAAGACGCAGACGAATTAACCTAGTAAACGAAGACACGGTCTCGATAACTTCCGTCATAATAAGTACACATCTATTTAAAAGCAGCGATCAATAAGTAACGCAAGTAACAATTACTGCTAGAGAAAAGTCAAATACCATTATTTACCCTACTCAAGATCATCGGCTCATTTTTATTCATCGAACATACCAAATTGGCTGCTTACGGGGAATTCACGAGGTCGCCCAAATAAATACTATTGGTAAGCAAAGAAAACAAGCAAAGGGCGGATTCATCGATATTCGACATTTTCAACAGTTTTCGATTACTTTTTTGAGATGTTCGATTTATCACGTGCAAGGTACATAGCCTATACGAGATATAGGTCCCGTAACCATACTAAATTCGTAAATATAGTTAAGCTTGTATTGCAGAAGATTAATCACAATTTACATTAGTTACCATTTTTCACATTCGTTTACAGTTTTGGGCAAGGATACGTATGCAAACCTAAATTATTACAACGGAGTGTGATTCTTTACCGGCGCTAAATAAAACAATTAATTGATACCAAGGATCCCGTAAAATAGATGAAAGTAGCACTTAACCATACTTACGTAAGATAATATAATATAGTATTGTTTTATTGCATGGGCTGAATCCTGATCCAAGCGCTGAAATCCCTCTATAAGGATTCCAGTGCTTGCGTTAGGATAAATGGGACATACACTGATTGGTTTAACATCGAAAAAGGTGTTAGACAAGGATGTGTAGCGTCACCGTGGCTGTTCAACTTATTCATGGATAACTGTTTGACAAACCTGAAAGACAGTGAATGTGGATTAAGAATGAACGAGTTACTCATCAAATGTCTTCTCTACGCTGATGACCAAGTGATACTTGCGTCGTCGGTAAAAGAGTTGCAGGAGATGGTAAATGTTATGCAAGAGGCTTTAGAAAGAAAGGGAATGAAAATAAATGTAAGTAAGACGAAAGTGATGGTGTTTGAACGAGATGATAGAGTGACCGATTGCAATATTGTGATTGGGGGTGAAAAAGTGGAACAAGTGAAAGAGTTTGTATACTTGGGATCCATGTTTACAAAAGATGGTGAGTGTGAAAGTGATATAGAAAGGAGAGTGAACGCTGGAAACATGGTAAACGGAGCATTGCACGCTTTTATGAACAGTCAGAAGGTGTCTAAAAGGGCTCGTCTGGCTGTTCATGGGGGAGTGTTGGTTCCGACACTGATGTATGGTAGTGAAAGTTGGGTGTGGCAGAAAAAGCATGAAAATAGAATAAATGCTGTGGAGATGAGAGCATTGAGGAGCGTGATTGGAGTGAAACGGAGTGACAGGATAAGGAATAGTGTGATAAGGGAACGATGTAGTGTGAATGAGGGTGTAGTGACAAAAATCGAGAAAGGTATGTTAAGATGGTTTGGACATGTGGAGAGAATGAATGAAATGAGAATGACTAAACAGGTATACATGGGACAAGTAGACGGAAGTGTTGGAAGGAGAAGACCTAGGCGAACTTTCCGAAATCAGATTGAAGACGTTCTGAAAAAAAGCCAGGTCAAAAGTACCCTAAAGCGACGCTTATGTATGAAAGGATTGATGAGTATGGATGAAGCGAAAGAGATATGTCAGGATCGTAGAAAGTGGAAATCCGTGGTCTCTGCCTACCCCTACGGGAAAGAGGCGTGATTTTATGTATGTATGTATGTATGTATTGTTTTATTTTAAAGTGCATTTTTATATTGCGTCATCATCATCATCTCAGCCGTAGCCGCCGTAGGACGTCCACTGCTGAACATATATCTCCTCACAAATTTCCAGTGGGACTGGTTAGAAACGGCTTGCATCCAACTTCGTCCTGCGGCGACCTTTATCAGGTCGTCTGCATTATCTCGTCGACCTATGCTGCGCTTGCCGCTCCGTAGTCTCTACTACAGAACTTTTCGGCACCATCGGCCATCTGTTCTGCGTGCTATGTGCCCTGTTCAGTGCCACATCAACTGGCTAATCTTCTGGGCTATGTCGGTGACTTTCGTTCTTCCACGGATCTCCTCATTTCTGATTCGATCACGTAGAGAAACCCCGAGCATAGCCCTCTCCATAGATCGTTGTGAGTCTTTGAGCTTACTTATGAGGCCCATAGTAAAAGACCACGTTTCAGTACCATAAGCGATCACTACTTATAACACACGTTGGTTAAAGATTCTTGTCCTGAGGCACTGAGGTATTTTTGACGAGAAGACTTCTTAAGTTTCCGGAACGCCCATTACCCCTTCAATCAATATTGCATGATCTATGCTAACTTGTTAAAGGGTAATGGCGGGAAAACCCCTAAGCACACAAGAGTTAGTATAACATACAGTCTAATAAAACCTTTTAATGCTTGAATTGAATTTACTTGCCAAACAAAAAATTAAATGAAATGAAATGATTTATTATACATATTCTACAAATACTTTAGAGCACTTAAAAACTGTCATATTACATTTATTATTTCTTAAATCGCCAACCGGATTGGAACGCAACCACGACTGAGAAGATCCGGCAAAAAACTCAGCGGGCTTGTCTTTTTACATTTTGTTTATCGCCAATTTCTTAAATTGAACAAATCATTTGTTAACTTGTAATGTCAGACAGACCATCAAATCCTTATAATAGTTATTATTTTGTAGCATAGATCAGTTAAAAACATTTATTTCCAAAAATGGAACCAAATTCAACACCAAAAACTCTGAATAATTTCCCAGTCTTTGGTGTTGAAGTTGATTCCATTTGTTGGTAAAAATATTGTTTACCCTTTTTAGTGGCTCTTGCTAATTACGAGATCGATTGTTAATTCACCGTCAATGATGATATCATCAAAATAAGTGAAACACTTGTCAGTTATTAGAGTGTAACTCAGAAAGTGCTGAAACGAATTTGATGAAAATTAAATGGGACCACCTCGGAAGTATAACTTCGCTACTAAACAAAAAAAAATTTGAAAATCGGTCCACAACTGTAACTGTAATGTCGAACATATAATCTCCGCCTTTTTTAAGGCGGTTGAAAATACGTACATTAGAACCATATATTGAGTCAAGTAATTCGAATTATGTGGTTAGAGCCCAATACGAATACGAAAACAAACGGAATCAAGTCCAATTAATAAACGGCCTAACTAAACCATGAAAAATTTTTTTTTGAAACAATCAAAGGCAAAAGAACAAACAGTAAGAACCATATATAGAGTCAAGTAATTCGAATTCTGTGGTTAGAACACAATACGAATACAAACGGAATCAAGTCCAATTAATAAACGGCCTAACTAAACCATGAACAAATGTTTTTTTTGAAACAATCAAAGGCAAAAGAACAAACAGTAACCCAAAAGTTTGCGTCACTATTTTGTCGCAGGACAATGTTTATCAAAGAAGCACCGAAGCGCGAGAAGAAGCTCGGAAGACCGAAGAGGTCTCTAATCTCTAATACTTGAGATGATGTGATGCTGGGATATGATCTTAAAATGAATAAATCTATCTACACTTCTGATCTACACATAGAAAAAGGCTACATTTGGGTAAAAATTAAGATCAAGAGCATTTTTAAGCAAGGAGACATAGTAGACACAACTGAACGTTACCACATGAGTAAATATTTACTCATATGGCATTATGCTGATTATGTCTAAATAAACAATGATGTCATTTGACTAATGCATTGAAATGATTTTCAATAGTACAATTTTAATATGTTATAAGGAGACGGTACAAGCACAATTCCCACCTGGTGGACAGTGGCATCCTCTGCCTGTGTCAGATGCATTTCGTCACAAGTGACGAACTGCAATGCCCTTAACCTTGAGACATAAGTTGTTAAGTTTCGTGTGCCTGTAATTTCGGCACCCATACCCGTCAAACCAGAACAATCTGAACATTACTCCTTTGCGGTGAAAATAATTATAGTAACAGTACTTTCCCGGACGAATTCATTCACAAAGAGTTGCTTATTGTCCCTACTGATTTATAATGCACTGTTTTTTTTACAATGATTTATTGAATGTTAAACTCAATTCATTTAGTATGATAAAAAAGAATTATCAGAATCACTTTCATAGGTGTTTATGCCTTTCTTATGTCTGAAAAGCACCACATTTGATAGTTTTCCCAAATACAAACATGTCACGTCATCACGTCTAAGTTTTGGAATCTTTTTTGATGGACCAGCCTTTGCAGGTCTGCCACGTCTTTTTCGACTAGTCTGCGGAACAGCGATCTTATCATCGTCTTGGCGTACATCTTTACCTTTCATGCGGTTTTTAACTTTGTTTTGGTGGCTAGGTGATGCTATTCTATCCCTATTGAAGGTATTGCAATTTTCTTCTTCGTTGTGTGGTCCATTCCCCGATATCATTGCTTTCATGGCTTGTCTGAAATTTAACGTATTTTAGTACAATGTTAGCAAGGAAAATACGTTTTCAGACTTATGACTTTGATTTTGACTACTAAATTAAATACTGCACAGTATTTTTAGTAGGTACCTAGTCGAAATCAACATCTGGCATGGGATTTTATAATGCGCTCTTTTTAACGTAGATAGGTCAAGGATCTGTCGTTTTAGTTGTTACTTTAATAGTTTAAAACTACTAAATGGTATGCAATTAGCTTTTGTACAGTCTCGTTGCTTACGCTCTAAACTCCATCATGTTGAAGTGAGGAACATTTACATTTATAAAATGTCCATTTGATCATTGCCAAGCTCTCTAAGGCGAGGAGTTTGCATATGTTTTCATCGGCGTGCCCGTCATTGACTTTGTTGGTATCCCTCAAAGTAATTTACCTGATTTCATCAGCAGAATTGTAATCCAGAGGTGTGAGATCGTTCATGTTGTGCGAGTCACGTGCAGGACTCAGAACGCCTTCCTGATTTGTAGTAGGAGGTATTGAATCTTTCTGGTCAGCTTCGTTGTCACTACTATCTTTAGAGCACACCGATTTATCATCATTTTGTGACATAATGTAAAATTTTGTACAAAAAAATATTAGTATAAAATAGACTACAATTTCCTTTGATCAAGTTGAGATGAATATCAAAGAGAATATAATAGAGAATGAATAATAATATGTCAAACTCGAGACACAGACAAAGATATGACATAGCATGATAATTCAAAACTCTTTGTCTTAGATACGCTAATAAACGTTTTTATCTAAGAAGTATACTTATCGATATTGCTGAACAAACGGCAATAGGTAATATTATACTTTACTGCAACACCAAAGCTATATTCTGTGACCAAAGTTTACAACAATGAAATGCTTAAAAGTATGTCTTATCTTACCCTTCCGTACATACAATGTACTTTGTGGTCTCATCGTTATAGACTCGAGTGATGACATGCGTACAGAAAGAATAAGTATAAAATTATCGGTGTTACTATTTAGTAGGTTTAAGAATGTAGGTACTAAATATGTATATACCTAACAATGTTTTTGTACTTTTTGTATATAAAACGATATATAAATTCTGTTTTATAATTTCGTTAAATATTGATATCAAAAACGTGAAACCTATTTAAACATACATAAATCATTTTTATAGTATTACTTTTTAAAGCACTAACGCCTGCTTAAGCGATCTCAAACATTGAAATTTATAGAGAGAAAAATTCCATCCTCGGACGGGATTCCGTCCGAATTTTTCTCTCTATAAATTTCAATACATAAATCAATAAATACAAAAAGACGGAAGTAAAACATCCCGAACTATCTCTGCTAACTGGCGAAGTCAACAAGATTATTAGTTAGGTAAAATTGATATATTAAACAAAATTTGTAAAAAAATATTATTTCCTTTCATTTTTAGTAATACATTTCTGTGCGAAGATTGATCTATATCAGCAACTGAATCCGTTAGTTCAATAATACAGGGAGTCTAGAAATCGACACATTCAAGTCGATTTCGAAAAAAAAATGTTGTTATTGTTTTCTTGTAAATCGAAGGCATCTCTCCTTTCACGATTTTTCTCTAAATCTCGTGGTTCCGGACTTGGCCATGACCGCCCTTCACAAAAAACCACGTTGTATAAACGTAACTATTCCATTATGAAAATTAAATATAACAAGTAAAAACGTCAAACGCAAAATTTAATTAATCAAACTTCACAGAGCCTTACAAAATACATAACCACCCTTGCCGAGGCGGAGCAACTTCTCCATCCGTACTGTGGAACAGTTCATTGCGGGAAGTTACGGTACACAAGGGAGCAATGCCTAATAAGCTTTATAATTTAACGCGAAATCACCCCGACGCCAGAAACAAGGAGACTTATTAGACGCAGAAATTGTGCAACTAAATTAACTGAAGCTGTACCACGCTTTACGACATTGCCTTATGGATGTCTCGTGATTCTGTGTTCTGTTGATCCTCGTTAGCCATTCTTCACAGCAATATGAGTAAAGATTACGTTTGATAGTAGACAAGCTGATTCGCCAGCGGCTTCACTCGCTTCATCCCCTTAGGGGTGGAATGTCCTAAACTCCTTCCTTAATTGATGCTTACAACATATAAGGCATCAACTGCCAAAATATCAAGCTTGTACCCCAAGCGGTTTAGGCTCTGCGCCGATGACCCAGTCCAGTCAGTCAGTCAGGACAAGTAATCCCTATTTCTCTTGCTCACGCCAAAACTTTAGACTGACTTTTCTCATGTCGATGAAATTTGGCAAGAACTACCGGGGAAGCATATATAGGATCGTCTTCATTACCATCACCACGCGGGTGAAAACACGGGGCGAAGCCCTTATCTTAGTTATCTGTATATGATACACAGATAGACACGTTTACAAAATAAAATATAAATGATCTCTGCAAACCCTCAGCGATGGAAATACGTAATCTACTCCGTCGCTATACTGAAAAAGAACAACAACACATTTGGGACAACAAAAAGGACTGCAAACAAGCAAAATCTATGTTTCCAACCTTGAACAGATACACAACTAATAATTTGTTGAAAGTTCAACGACAGGACCTCCGCCTAATGGTAGGCATTATCACAGGTCACTGCAATCTCAACTACAATCTATATAAAACTGGTGCAACAGATAGTCCACTGTGCAGAGGATGTTTGCAGGAGAACGAGACCGTGAAGCACATGCTGTTGGAGTGCACGGCTACGGAAAATATACGGAACACTACCGGTCTACTAGAGGATCACTAAAGTTCTAAATCATCATCAGTTTTAACACCTCAAATATCACTGGAGCAGTTGTGCCAGCGACCCAGGGCCATATTCCGTTATATAAAGGAGTTGGGATGGCTCGGGTAGCTGGCGGGGGAAATGCACAATACACCCTAAGCGGGACGTCAGTGCAGGACTTAGCGCCCCCAATCAGAATTAGAATATGAATAAGACCTAGTCAGTGACGTTGTTATTTGTTTGTACAAAATAGAATAGGAAAATATTGAAATTTATAAAGAGAAAAATTCATATCCTCGGACGGATTCGAACCCGCGTCTTCTGACACTCTTAACTTTCTATATATGTAAGATTTTATCTCGTAATTTTTTTACATTTCATTTTTATTAAAAAAGAACGACTTTATATAGAATTCGATGTTGATATAATTTTGAAATTGCCGAAATCTGATTTGACTAAGTGTAGCAAAAAGAAAATAGAGCTAATACATGAGAATAAGCTCACATCTAAAGTATTCTTAAATTTTCATTAACCTTTGGCCCAGCACGAATAATAGCGTAAGTGTAACGTATCGTGTCGTTCACGTAAAACAATACAAACTGCATTTATCTAGGGCAACTATGATTCAGATTTCTCTGATTTGGTTTTTTTAAATAGTTTGTACGTCAAAGCGTGACGCGTTGACGCTTACGATACGAATACTTTTTCGTAAATTGTTTGTGCTACGGCCTCTGGGTCTGGTTTCGTACTGCGGTGCAAGCTTTTTTATTGGCTTTGTTGCAGGTGAGGTCATTAGCGTTGATAAATAAAAACACACAAGAAATCATTTACGAGTACATCGCGGGTATTGCCAACACGTGCGTGAAATTATTTTGGCGAAATCATGGTCAAAGCATGCAAACATCTAGGTCCTGCGACGCTGGTCTTGGTTTGTCTAGGAGTTAGTGGAAAGTTTAATTAATCGAGCAATGTAAACTTGTAGCTTGTGGACTTCCAGTTAAACTCTAGACCGTGTTTGTTACAACTTTCCTAAAATCGTTGGCGCTAACACAAAATAATAATTAGTGGCTGGACTATTTTTAAACGACTTCAAAAAAGAAGAAGGTTTACAATTCGACTGTATTTTTTTTGTATGTTTGTTATGATTTTAATGTTATTTTGACGGTTTAACTTACGCGGTAGGTATAGTCGAATATCTCGACCGGTTTCGTGACCGTCCGGGCTACTTCTTCATGGAGTACTCGTTATGATTTGTTATATATTACAATACGACTTCTCAAGTTATAGATTGACCAAGAGAAATAGGGGTTCATCCACACTAATCTATACTAATATTGTAACGTAGTATGTTTGTAACGAATTGGCTCAAAAAGTATTGGACCGATTTCAATAATTCTTTCACCATTGGAAAGCTACATTCACCCTGAGTAACATAGGCTATATAAGATTCATCATCATCATCCATCACCGCGCGGGTGAGTTCGCGGAGAGCAGCTAGTACCTATTATATAAATGCGAAAACTAAGTAACTCTGTCCGTTTGCTACCTAATAACGGTAAACGGCTGAACAGATCCTATTGAAATTTGGCAAGAAGATAGATTTTATTCCGGGGAAGGACATAGGATACGTTTCACCGTCCTCATCATCATCCATCACCACACGGGTGAAACCGTAGGGCACAGCTAGTTTTCACATATTTAGATATATACTCGGTTAACAAAGTTGATTCAAGTAATTATTTACACGTAAAACTATAAAAACAATAACGGATCAAGAAACAAAGAAAGTTTCCAGACCACTTCATAAAACACTCCACAAGGATCAAAATTGAACAAAACTATAGCGATAAACCCCGGCGGGCTTCCAATGAAGTATTTTCCAGTGGGTGTCCACCGCTTCCTTTGGAGCATCTGTGCCGGGAACCATTCTCATAATGGAATCGCCTGTTTATCCGCTGTATAGGGTTACCATACTAGAAAAAAGGCAATGCACCGCCGATAAGTCTAGCTTCCCAGTAGCCAATCTCCATTTATGTCTACTACATACTGGTCGGAGTTCGGTAAGCTAGTTAGTTCTAAGGTAGTGCGGATAAATATTCGTGAATTTAATCCCCTTTTCTACCGAATTCCAAAAAAGGAGGAGGTACTCAATTCGATCGACTGGGTGAACCGATTCTCAAAATTCTTTTTTTTGTTTGAAAGCTGGTGCTTCTCGTGTAGTCCCATTTAAATTTCATCAAATTCGGTCCAGTACTTTTTGAGATACACTCCAATAACTGAATAGAATGGAAGTCGGTACTACATTTTTCAAATTGTACTTGTGATGTTTCATGGTGCGTTAATTTCGAAGTCAGAATACAGACCTTGTGGTGCAGTTGGCGACATACAAAGCTGAATACTGTCAAACGATGAAGTCATTTAAACATAACAATACTGGCGTATATGTGGGTGAAATTAGTACCTACGCTGCTAAATATAAGAAATAAATAAAGTAGCAAAAATAGCCTTGTTTTAGAATTGCCATTTTTGCCATTGTTGTTATTTTGTCAGAATCGAGATTAATGTTATCCTTCGCACAACTGTTTGCAGTGTCACTTGGAAGTTTTAACTCTTACCTGTGCACTCGTCAGCACCAATTGCAGTTTAAACTCGCAGTATTTTTTTTTGCTTTCAGTCGGATCTTTGTCTTTATATAATTGTAGATTATGCACCGAGGGACTAAAGCAGTGTCTTACGACACGGGCAGCATATTGAACCCTGAGTTTAACGGGGACTGAGTTAATTCCTGAGTGCAGCGAGAGAATAAAGCAACATAGTAACATAGCAACGCTTGCTCCTAAACAATCACACTCCCTATAGTACAATCGCGCCTTTTTTATCCTTTTTCTGTGTGCTGTCTCTGTACTAAGAATTTTCCTACAACTAACGTTTCAAATCTAAATCACTTTATGGATGTCATGGGAGTGTCATACAACATTACAGCCCCGGGGTTGTAATGCCTTGCTTTACGTCGAGATTGCGTGATATGTAATTGGACATTTTCGAGCAGGTGGTATGAAAACATCTTTACTTACTTGCATACATGCTTACCTACGTAACTACTCTCTAAACAAGGCTTTGCACACTTTCATACTGCAACTGTTTGTTTCGACAGATTAAGCCACGTGAAAACATGCAGAGTGAAAATACGATATTCGAGCCCCTGGTTAGGTCACAAATACTATGAGCACCTACCTACTTCCTTATATGTATTTGAAAATATAATGAATGTTCGTAAAAATTTACATAAATAGTTAATTAGTGATCACCACACTTTTAATACTAGAAATACAAATAGGATAGCTGTACCTAGTTTTAGAGTTGCGAAAACTAATAAGTCATACCTAGGAAATTGTGTGCGTTTTTACAATAAAATCCCAAAACACATAACTGAGCTCACAGTGGGCAAATTCAAGTTGACTGTAAAAACGTTTTAATAAAAAAAGCTTATTATAAAGTTCGACATTATATAGAAGATGCTTGGAATACTCCAATTCTGGCAAGCTGTCACTCTGCCACCCATAAAATGTAATATTTGTAGTACCTAAGTAGAAACATTGTAAACATCTATATAAAAAGAATAGCCCCCGAGTTTCTTGCCGCTTCTTCTCGGTGGGCTCTATATATTTTGGAACGCGGCGGTAGAGTCTTTAAAGTACATTATAATGAAAAGTTGACGTTCATAAGTGCGTCTTTGATGCCTAAATTGAATAAATGATTTTTGACTTTGACTTTGACTTTGAGCACCGTAATAGTAATAAATTCTGGCAACTCCAAATTTCTGATGTTTCTTTGATGTTTGTGACATTACTTTAGAGTTCGAATGTGCTTGATATATTAGCCTTGAATGAATGACGTAATTCCTGGACTCGACCTCGAATTTACCTCAAAGAAGTACCTCGAAAGTTACTCTAGAAATTGTTGATGGTGGCTACGAAGAAATAATAGTCGATGGTGGACAGGAATTTAAAAAAAAAACTTGAGCAACGGTAAGCGGAAGACGGACATCCAAAATCAATTAAATACTATCCTAGACACAAGACACTACGAAAGAGAGAAATATATAACCAGTTCATAAATCTGGTGCGCAGACAAGCGCCTCGAGTCAATTTCCTCGAACATCTGGGGCCTGCAACCCTCTGTTTGTCTGGAAGCTGGTCTTCGGATCGTATTAATGTGTATGGGTCTATTTCCTTCTGTCTAGGGAGCTTCGAAAGGGTTAAGGAAGACATTTGTGACAATTCTTACGAGAGCACTTACATTCAATTTTAATTCAATACTCGTAGCGATTAACTTATTTGAAAAAACTAAAATAAACTAGCAAACTATAATTTAATTATGGTAGTCTTTATTCTGTTAAATCCAAATTCATGTAACATTTACATGACGTTTCTAAATATATAAAACTACTAATAAATTTTGGGTACGTATTTTACGAGCCTATGAAACGACTAATTCGTCTAAAATATACCCACAATTAAAGATATATATCTAATTTTAGTGCTGTCATTCGGAAGTGTTATACAAAATTGGATTTTAGCCTCAACAAAATAAGAACTGCCATAATTGAGAGATTTTAGTTTAGAAAATGCTTATATACAGAATGAACACTATTGTACGAGTATATTCTTTTAGTTAAATTCAGTGTGTCTTTGTTTGGTCTGTAATTGTATAGATACATAGTAGTAATTAAATTTAAAATTATCGAATTATGGAATAAAATAAAAGAAAATTCCTACCCTGTTGTAATTGCTTTGTATAATTGTTAAGAACGATGAGTAAAATGTATTCAACATGAAGGTTTTCGTTATTTCTGCCCACGCTTTTATCTAAAAATAATTGTTTTGAAAACCGCCTTTGAATTTTAGGTATAGGTCTCTGATTGATCTGATTCAGCCATCAAGAAGACTCCTAAATTGAATCGGACGTTTATAAATGTATATTGAAATAACGTTCGGGATGGCGGGAATAAACCAACAATGGTACTGATTCGCTTGTGCATACACTAAACTAAAACCCTCTAAACTCTGGTAGTTCTTATTATGTTAATACTAAAATCCACATTCGTGTAACACTTAGAATGATAATTCTAAACATATGATTATTCTATTAAAATGTGGGTAGTTTTACATCAGTTTAGACAAGTAGAGAGCACGAACTTACATGACGATTAAGAGTGCACTAAACATACAAATAAACGGCTAATTTAAGAGATGACACTTGCAAGCATTATACGAATTTGGACTTAGCATGAACAGAATTAGAACTACCATAATGTACTAAAAATAGATTTTAGTTCACTAGTCTAAGTGTTCTGAACAAGCGAATTACTACCATTGTCTGTGTCATTGATTTGTTTAATTTTCCTGGATTTGTTTTGACATGTAATAATAGTTATTATTATTAACCGTAAATCATGCAACGTTGTTTTTGACTTTTCCTCGTCATTAGAAAGTTTTAGTAACGCATCCACCCTTCAGAGCGAGATTTGAACAAGAGAGTGACCTATTGAGTATTAGTGCGTTAGAATTGGGAATCTGTGGATGAAAATGCCGTTTACGTATCTTATTGTTCAGCGTTCGGAAAGCTAAAAAAGAGTTATGCAATTTTTGACCCACGTCCAGAGCATGGTTGTTTGGGATCGTTTTTTGACAACTAGTTATGTATTTGACAGCATAATCATGCGATTTTAGGTCTATGCTCGGTTGAACGTTCGAATAAGGTGTGGGAAAAAGTGGCGAAAATGGCAAAAATTACGTTTTGAGCTTTACGAACGCTTTAACAAAAGAACCATCAATGACAGCGCCACCAGTCAAAGCTAAACGAACGCACCTTATACAGACTTATTTTTATCTGACTGTGACTTAAGAGCCATTTCACAAAATCACTCTACTGAAGTTTAGGTAAATGCCAGCGCATCGCTTACACAGGCGAAAGAAGTGACGACGGAATAGCGTGACTGTGAGTAACATATTTTGATACTTGCACTCATTTTAAAAACTGTGGCTTTGGAATGAGTAAACAATCAATTTATTTCACTTTCACACACATTTCAATTTATAATCATTTAGACTTATGTTAAATATTTTTTCGTGTCTAACAAAGCAGAGTTAATATCATATTTTAACTGAGATCAGATTAATTGAAGAATGTACTTTCTTTTGATATAATATCAGTTTGGAATTACACTTTATTTAACGAAATAAATCGTGTTAAACTGCTGATATAATTCGTGGAAATTGGCGAAAGATCTTTATTTTTTTTCTATAATGATGATCAATTATCGATATTCTAGTACACTGTGTGTCAACAAGATTATATTCCTGATGAATAGATTTTTTTGTTTAGTTAATTTGATGAGTTTTTATACAAGAGATAGAACTCTGAAGTTTGCTATATTCCATTTAATTCGTAAAACGAGGTGCGAGAGATTGGTCACTACAAAATAATTAAAGTTATGCTTGTAAATGTGGTACATTAACTGAAAAGAGGACAGATTATTCTATTTATTTCAATTATTCAACTATTTGTGAATCTTTCCTATGATAGAAAATTAAGCGCTTAAAATCTACGATTACGCGCATTAAAATGTGAAATGCCTCTTAACTCTGACTACATGAATAAAAATTTCACTATGTATAAATATTTGTCACCCGCACACAAAGACCTTATACTTATAACAAGTATAAGGTTATAAGTAAAATAAGCTCTTTGCCCGCACAAGCCATACAAACAAGAAGAAGAAGAAGAATATTTGTCACAAATAACTTGAAGAATGGCAAACGTACAAACGTACGAGTCCAACAAAAAAACTAAGAATTTACGATTATGAATTCAGTAAGTACACTGTATTAAATCCGGTACATTTTAGATGGTGTTAGAATATTTTTATTTCGAGTGATCGTGCTACAATAAAAACTGTTAATTTTGTGGATTCATAATGTAAGTAAAGAATTTGAATACAATAATTATTACAATTAAGCCTTAAGAATTATCAAGAAAAAATTGTGCAAGTCAAAAGGCAAATATATGGTTATATAAGCATTATGAGTACGAAATAAGTAAAAATAATAAAACCTATTCTTGGTACATTTAAATCATTTCATTTGAATTGTTTGAAATATCTACATCTACACTAGTATTATATAGAGTAAATGCTGAAGACATTGAAAAGTCTACGAATAAGATTTGATATATTTTCACTGGGCTAAGATAAAGCTCTTCTAAAGAAATTTACACAAAGGCTTTTCAATCCACAAAAGCACTAAAATTTGAATCTGGAATCTCCACAGCTTTTATTGTCATTGAGATATTAAGTATATAGAAAGTTGTAGATCCAATTAATTATTAGACTTGATATTACAATGTAACATTATAATGTTTATAAAATATTGTAGAGTTTATCTGTTCGTTATGTTTTTATAGTGAAGTAACACAATATAAACTCTAATGTTACAATGATAAATAATGTTTCTTTTCAATTTGACGTCAGGGAGTCGAGTTATAAAGCAAACTACGGTAAACATTTTATAACTTTAAGCATAGATTAAGCAATATAAAGTATTCTTTTTGTAATGTAAACTGTGATGTTTGAAGAACGAAGTCTCCATTCAAAATGTATGTTATTTTAATTAATCCATAAGTTTAAAAATGGTACGGACCATAATGTTTATAGAGTGTAATTAATTAATAAAAGTCGCACAACGAGCTATGGAGAGGGCTATGCTCGGGGTTTCTCTACGTGATCGAATCAGAAATGAGGAGATCCGTAGAAGAACGAAAGTCACCGACATATCCCAGAAGATTAGCCAGTTGAAGTGGCAGTGGGCAGGGCACATAGCACGCAGAACAGATGGCCGATGGGGCCGAAAGGTTCTGGAGTGGAGACCACGGACCGGCAAGCGCAGCGTAGGTCGTCCACCGACACGGTGGACAGACGACCTGAGGAAGGTCGCAGGACGACGTTGGATGCAGGCCGCATCCAACCGGTCCTTTTGGAAAATCATGGGGGAGGCCTATGTTCAGCAGTGGACGTCTTACGGCTGAGATGATGAAGATGATGAATTAATAAAAAAAACATTTTATAACTCTAAGAGCAAGAAAGGATTTGATGACGTTTCTGCCGCTTTATTACATCTTGTACTACTAGTGTCCTGATGATCTAACTGTTTTTGAACTATAGTAAAACTTTTACCAATATTATATTGTGTAGAAAATTATGTATAAAAAAACTGAGTAAAACTGTTAGGACTAAAATATCCCAAATCGTTATATTTGCTGGTTTGTAAAACATTTTAAACACGCTACAGATGCGTATAATTTAAACACAAATGTAAAACTTACCTAAAAAACTTCGTTAGAACTAAAGAAAATTGTATCTTATTATTGTCAAATAATGCTTACAATATGAGTAGAATAATAAATACTATAATTTATATACATAAAAGAAAAAACTGTCTGATTGACCCATCGGTTTCAGCTGAGCCTTACTTACTTTGGCTGAGCGTTGAGGGATCAGTCAATCAGACAGTTTTTTCTTTTATGTATATAAATTATAGTATTTATTATTCTACTCATATTGTAAAATTAGTAGTAGTAGTGCGTGCTCAAGCCTATTCGGTGCTTGAATGCACTTGGTGTTTGACTGTGGAATAATGAAGACTTGTATCTCGATATAGAGTTACTGTGTTGAGGTTGTGTAAGTAAACTACTAAGTAAACGATTCCAATGACGCTTTTATTTCTACTATCTATAATACTAGCTTTAGTTTCAGTTTGGGTTACTAAAAACCTATAAAATAAATTCCCTTTATAAAAAAAATCAAAACCAGCATCGACAAAAATAATTAGGTATCTAACCTTTTGTTCACAAAATTTCACGAGAATCGATTGAGAAGTGTGTAGAGACAGTACAGCCGGACATACGAAAGCATTGTTGCTCAAGCTGTTGTAGAGTTCAGCCTCTGACTAAGCATCAAAAAGATTCGGGAATAAATAAGGTATCAATAATGGAACAACGAAGGGCGTCGAGTTTTGATTTTATTATAACGACGACATGTTTAAATTTGAACCCTTGAGAGTTTGTCGATGAGCAGGGAAAATTTAACCGGACCTTTTCTTAAATATAATCTAACAAATAAGGGGACGGGCTAGTTGTGCGTCTGATGGTAAGCCCCACTCCTGCTCATAATAGTCGCAGTGCCACCCACAGCGATAAACTGAAGATTACGGTGACGCTGCAATGTGCACAATTTATAACTAACCATTTATTAAGTTTTTTTAAGGACAATTAGTTGGTAAGTTAGTTTGTATTATGGCATAACTGGGCGATGTGGTCGCTCAGCGACAAAGCCCATAAGATACATTTAAAAGAAGAAGTGTTTAAGGTCAAAGAGCTGAAAATTAATAACAAAAAAATATAAATTAAATAACTGTAATTTTATTAAAAAAACATGAATTGCTGCTCGTTACTCTTATTAAAACTAAAAAACTGCTTGACCGATTTGAATAACATTTTTGTTTTGTTCGCTCTGATACAAGTGTGGTTTATATATTAAGCGCAGCTATTTATAAATAATAATTGAACAAAAAAACCCGTCTTACTACTGGTAGTACCTAACACTGGTAGTAACGCGGATAACGAATCGTCTTAATAATCTTTAGCCATCGTCGTACAGTAAATGGAAAGCATTTAAAAACCAACAATAATATTTAGCCACCGTCGTACAGTAAATAGAAAGCATTTAAAAACCAACAATAATCTTTAGCCATCGTAGTACAGTAAATGGAAAGCATTTAAAAACCAACAATAATCTCTAGCATTGTCGTACAGTAAATGGAAAGCATTTAAAAACCAACAATAATCTTTAGCCATCGTAGTACAGTAAATGGAAAGCATTTAAAAACCAACAATAATCTCTAGCCATTGTCGTACAGTAAATGGAAAGCATTTAAAAACCAACAATAATCTTTAGCCACCGTCGTACAGTAAATGGAAAGCATTTAAAAACCAACAATAATCTCTAGCCATTGTCGTACAGTAAATGGAAAGCATTTAAAAACCAACAATAATCTTTAGCCACCGTCGTACAGTAAATGGAAAGCATTTAAAAACCAACAATAATCTTTAGCCATTGTCGTACAGTAAATGGAAAGCATTTAAAAACCAATAATAATCTTTGGCCACCGTCGTACAGTAAATGGAAAGCATTTAAAAACCAACAATAATCTTTAGCCATCGTAGTACAGTAAATGGAAAGCATTTAAAAACCAACAATAATCTTTAGCCATCGTAGTACAGTAAATGGAAAGCATTTAAAAACCAACAATAATTTCAGAATGTCGATTCAATCTTCAATCCCCCTCTAGGTTTAAATTGAAATCCTCCAAATCACAGCTGCAAAGCCATTGACAACGCTGAATGGAGGGCGTTTAAATCATAACTCACAATGGGTGGAAAAGCGCATGCATTGGAGGATGCAGACTGCATGAATAGGAGCGATTCAACTTCCAATGCCGAGATTTCTCCCCTGAATGTATTTATCTTTGATTTATCATATCTTAACATAAGGCGAGGAATTGTATGGTTACTTTGACAATACGATTGTTAAACAGTCGTTATATGGCTTATTATGAATAACAGTGTAATCTATACGAATAGGTGACAATAACTATATTATCTTATTAATATTACCTTGTATATAATCTGAATCTCGGAAACGACTCAACGATTTTCATTAAATTTAATAGGCAGGGGTTTGCGGTGGCGGTAAATCGATCTAGCTAGGTTTAATTTTTAGAAAACGTCGTTTTCCGTGTTTCCAGGCAATGAAAAACTGCTACAATTAGCTAAAACAACACTGTTTTACCGACACAGCAACAATAGATGGCGTTGTTAAGCAACACTTAACCAATAAGTGTTAGGTTTGGGTTAGACCAAGAAAATCAATTGTTAACTTTCATATAAACAACACCAATCACATGTTTCTCTTCAATAAACACATTGTATTGTTTTATTGTTTATTACCTCAATTGAGTTTAAATTATTAATTTATTGTGTATGTAATTTGGTGTTATCGACCGAGGTGATGGGCGTACAGCCACGTTAAAGCGTGTTATAAACGTTGTTGCAAAGAGCTTTGTTTCGATATTTGCATCAGCCCGTATAAATCTGCTCAGCTAATGAACCCATAAACCTTATGTTCGGTCTATTTAAAGAGTTCCTCTTATGAAGCACGAAGCCGATGTAGCGCTGGTTGGAGTGGCTGGAAGATGTCCAAAAAAACATACTGGAAAATGGTTACTAGCTATTAGTTATTCTGTGGCACTACCCCTGAGCTGCTATAGTTTAATGATTATAAAACATTCTGACAAAGTTATATACATACATACTTGATTATATTCACTGGCGATAAGTGTTTATACGTACCTATACGTATACATCATAATTCGATTAGAATATGACTCCAAACCTACATAAGTAAGATCCTACGCAAAGGTTATTGAATGAAGCCTCAAGTGGGAGGGAGAGCTAGGGCAGGTTAAAATGGCCAAAAATAGACCTCCGAAAATTATTTTCGATTTATATGTATTCATGAATAGTGTCAGCGACGCATCTACTGAAATAAACACTTAAAACTTGTAAGCAAGGCGCGAGCGAGACAAAGCATTACGAGTGAGTGAAATAGCGATATGGCCCTCGTTCGCCCCTTGAAAATGTTAACTTGAAATTTAATTGTTATATTTTGAAATATCTTAAGTGCAATTCGATAGTATAGGTTACGAGGAGTTTAGAACTCCAAACTATGTTAATCTAGGTCTCTTAGTAACGATAGTATGACGTTTTTAAGATTGTTAAGAATTTTTATGAATATTGGTTTTCTACGGGAAATATATGAGACCTAGATATAGGGAAAAATAGCCAAAAGATAGGTAATTAGGTAGGGAATAATAAAAAATAAAAACATTTTACATAGACTCGATAACATAGGCAGGGGAAAATGTTTTCCATTGTTTTATTACCCGAAAAATAGGTTTTCAAAGAGATAATGGCTTGTATCTCTATGGTTTAGGCAGGATATAGCTTAAGTTATATGTTATAAGATAGGGCGCATCACGCCGAATCCAACTATGTAAGAAACTTTGTAATTTAAGAAGGAATAATAAAGTTATGGGGTAAAAACCAGACAATCCAAAGTAAACGTTAGGCGAAAAACGATCAAGTTTCACGGCGCGCTTAGGGGCTCTCTGTAAGGTAATTCACCGAGGTAGCTAAGCGATTAAGAAATTAGGCGATTTATGCAGTGAAAATCGGATACCTACTCGCAAATAGGAAGCTCTCTCTCAACTCAAGACTCAAGGAATACTAGGAAGCTAAGAAGCCAGGAATACTTGGAAGCTAGGAAGCTAGGAATACTAGGAAGCATTATAGGAAGAGCCGGGGAAATTTCGTTGTTTCTTTGGACGGTCTGGGCCCCTTCAATTCGAAGAGAAGGCAGCCGTATTATTTAACCCCCCCGGCATCCTCGGACCCCGCAGGTCCAGGCATCACTCTTCGACACTACAACACGCACACCACGAGACGGGTGCACCAGCGCGCGCATAGGGCGAGACAGAGACGGAGCAATCACCTCTCTCCCTCGCACTCTTGATCTCGCTCAGCGCAACTACCGCCCGTCAAACAGCGGTTAGCACACGGTTTCGCCGGGAGCGCGGAGGCGTGGGGCGCCGCAACAAATAGAATCCATTTGCTGTTCTTTTGATAGATTTTATTTGCGAAAAATGTTTTTGGAGATCGAAAAATAAGTGATTTAGGTCTTTTACTAACTACGGTCTTGCCGTTTTACTTATGTACGGCAACTTTATCGTATAGATCGCGCGGCGAGAGTTTGGCTTTGACCTTCGGGTGGAGGGGATTACTGCGCATGCATTTAAAAACCATGGGTACTGTCGCGCCATGTGACAGAGAGAGACAAGAGTCCCTCGTCTTCGATGTGACAGAGAGAGACAAGAGTCCTTCGTCCCTCTAGCCACCCTGTGATACCCAATTTTTGACTTCTGCGCAATAACGGTCAAAGCCAAACTCTCGCCTCGCGATCTGTATCGTGTTTTTATTTGTGAAGAATTAGGTGCTACTACGAAAATTCCTAGAATGTATGAAAACAAACAATAGTTTTGTAATACAATACAGTTGATGAATACATAATATAGATACACTGCATTTTAATAGTTTTCAATAGTTTAGATTTTCAATAGTTTTGATTCGTAGAGACATTCACCATTCCGATGTATTTACAAATCATATAGATAAAATAAATGACAAAGTGTCATCATCATCATCATCATCAGCCTGTAGCAGTCCACTGCTGGACATAGGCCTCTCCAATTGCACGCCACTTAGGTCTATTTTGGTCTATGACAAAGTGTGCGGGTTTTATAATTATTCCCGTTCCATTAAAGACATTCGGCTCGTTGCCATAGTAAACAGCCGTGCGATTCTCTAAGAGCAAACATCGTTGCATCTTTGACAACATCCGTGAAACAAAAACGACAAGAAACGTGGGGAAAACAACCTCATGTACAAGGGCGATATCTCATAAAGTATTTGACATCGATGAGCTCGTCGACGAGCACATCGACGAATCATTAGAGAATCACACGGCAGTACACAGAGTACACTACATGCACCCCGTCGCCCGCGCACCGCCACTCGTCCCGCACTCGGCCGTACCCGCCGTGCGATTCTGTAATGATTCGTCCCAGAGGTCTCGAGGATGCGCTGCTGACCTTTGAGGAAGGATGATAGGAAGGAAGAAAAGGGGTGATGGAAGGAGAGGGAGAATATGGAAGGGGGGATTTGGGCCTCCGGAACCTCCCACCCCAAATAAATAAATTAATAATAAATAAATAAATTGCATGACGACCAATTCATCGTGTCAGAGAGAGCCAAAACTCAAGCTTTTCCCGGGTCCAATTAAAAAAACTATCAAAGCATGTACTCGTATTGCGCATGTAACGTAAGTATATTACATCAACGTAATACCAAACAAGGCGTAGAACTTAGTAGATAGTTGTCTTCCCGTGAAAAAACGCCTCGCCAGGTCGTTTATCTTAGTAAACTGAACGAATTTCCCGAACAGGCCCCCGTTGTACATTTTTCATTCAACGTCTGCGCTACATCACATCGGTTTGACGCGTACTTTTGCTACGGTCGTTTCTTTTAGATGCTTCTTGAAAGCCTTTTACTTTTTATTGTTCTTTATAAGGATTTAGGAAGAATTAAACAAGATTTATACCTAACTTGGTATCTTGTCTAAGTGAACTTGAGTTAATTTATTTATAAGCAACTTGTCTGTAAGTATTACTAAAGCAATGAAAGGGGACAATAAAAACATTGCGAATTCTGAACTGATGGAAAAAGTAATCCAGATTGGACATATTGACGCCATGTTTTGTGTTTTTATTATTAAGTTATTTATTTATATATTAGGCTTCTCAAGAGTATTTTCATCACATTTTATACTAGGGTACATGTAAGTATATAATATTCGCTAAATGTATTACCTATTTAAGAGAAAAACCGCATGCACAAACATTAATAACATTAAAAAGGAGTAGCTAACCGAGTCATTACGAAATTGAAAGAATTACGTAATTTATAGATATAAGTAATTTAAGTAGAACAGTCAGAGAGAGCTGTTGACCGTAACGGTCCTAAGTGAGATTAATTTAATCTTAAATTCAAGCAGAGAATCCCCAAAAATGTCAATCGAGTTGCTACAATCATTTATAAGCCTACACATTCGGGGAATTAATATAAGGATAATATGAAAAGATTCATAATAATAAACAAATTTGAAAAACTTCGAAAATAAAACATTTATTATGATGTTATAATATAACTTATATGTAATGTACAAGGTGGTTTTTATATTATATATCTAGCTATTCCCCCAGAAGCACTGCATTCTCTGGAGCAAGCGACGTCAAGTTGGCAGTGTGGGAAGCAAAGATCCATACTGCACATCACAAATTATTCATTATTGTACAATATAGCAACTCTTAGATTACATAATCTTACCAAAATGGGTAAAAGCCCCAAAATAAATACCAATAAAAAATAAAAAATACCTTTGGTAAACGGTATCTACTCAAAAGCACCAGTGGAGCACCTAAGAGTTCCAAACACGCCTGAAGCTCATAACAGCGAATCATTAAGTAGCAGGTCAGTGGAAAACTTTCAACTTTCCTTTGTTTCGTTTCGAAATAGTTTTGTATGAGGTAAATTAATTTTGTTAAACATACCTTGATAGAAATGCTTGTTACCTACGAGCAATTCAGCACATTGCTTTCTGTTATTTCCTGAAGTTTGTATAATGTATCTACCGACTTCCAAAAAGGAGGAGGCACTCAATTCGACTGTATTTAATTTAATGTTTGTTACCTCATAACTTTCGATAGGATGAACCCATTCTCAAAATGCTTTTTTGTTTGAAAGCTGGTGCTTCCCGTGTGGTCCCATTTAAATTTCATCAAATTCGGTCCAGTTGTTTTTGAGTTACACTCCAATAACTGAATAGAATGGAAGTCGGTATTAAATTTTTCAAATTGTACTTGATAATATTATTGATTAGTGGCATATACTTGCTTTCTGATTTTTTGTTATACCTAGTGTTTACCACGCGAATGCCTATCACACGTTTTTTAACCGTTTTTTTTCATTTAAGAATATTGTTTTGTTCTATTAACACAAATTAATTTCATATTTTTCTTGTTAGTTAAAATATACTTTTGTCTTGTTAGTGTTTTATATTTTTAGATTTTTATTCATCTATTACCAAATATATATATTGTAACCTATACACCAATGTTTCAATTACCACAAAAAGTTTTTTTGCCATGGCAACTAAAATTTAAATGTTTTACTTTTTGTAGTACTTAAAGAAAAATCACTTGATATATATACAATCGAGTAAGATTTCATATCCATTGGTGCATCTCCTGGGGCTTCGCCGGTCGCTGCCACGGCCCGCTTGCTTCGGTTTGCACGTGGTTGTAGACATGAGTAGCCTCGCTTTGCTCTGACCATTAGATACTTCAGGAAAAAGTTTGTATTTAAAACGTTAGTCACCTACTACAACACTACTTACGTCAGTTGTTTAATATACCTTTACATTGCTCTTCAGTTTCAATAGGTGCGTACTACAACCAACATAATGAACACATACATAAAGTAGAGGATACCAAAAAAGAGGGATCTTTGATCCCATAAACATAAAACATTATAGAAAAACTATGTAAAGGGATATTAGAAGATTTACTTTTCACTTTTTAAACGAATTTACGTTTTTTTTTTCAAACGATAAATGTGCTGAAAGTCGTAATATTGTAGAAATTTTGAAATTTGAATTAAATAAAAGATTATTATAAATCACACTGAAGCTATATGCAATTCCCGAACCCTTCAATTTAGGGCTCACTTAACCCGGTTGAAGACTACGGTACAGCAGTTTTTCAATATATATTTTTTTTTCTGATGCACAAACAATGGGATGATGTGTTACCACCAAATAATTTAAACTTCTGAAAGGTCGGTCGGTAATTATGTACCCCGTGACACTCGCGCCATCTAGACAAATCTAATGACGTTATCAATTTATCATTTACTAGCTGCTCTCCGCGGTTTCACCCGCGCGATGAAGGATGATGATGATGATGATGAATCTTATATACCTATGTTACTCAGGGTGAATGTAGCTTTCCAATGGTGAAAGCATTTTTGAAATCGGTCCAGTACTTTTTGAGCCAATCCGTTACAAACATACATACAAATCTTTCCTTTTTATAATATTAGTATAGAATCATATATTATATATTATCATCAATTATTATATTAATAGTGAAATAGTAGTTAATATTAATATAGTACCTATATGGTATAGGTCACATTCGGGTAGTTACGAGCGAACTTAGGAGATTATAATATACATACATATCAAACACATAATCCAACATGACTTAATGCAAATTAAAAATGCAAATAATCGGTGTCCCGTCTGAAATTTAAAGGTGGAAAAAAGCCCTACCTAAAAACGTTAACTTTCATGCATTATGTTTCACAAATTCACTTTGCAGTTTCTGTAGTGCCTCTGATATTGTGTTATTGTCGTAAGTTCGCCGCAAACATGACATATTTATAAGAACCCTGCAGCGGGGACGGAATATATCATCACTTGCGGCCGCGAAGTGCACTTAAGGTCCCTAACGCCAAGCGAGAGAATATTTTAAAACTGTTCCTTTTCTAAATAACTTCTGGCAAAACTTTAAAATTGGATATTGTTTACGCAAATACTTTTTTGGTTTAAAACACATCTCGACTCGATAACCTGGAAGAACTTCTGCTCATTCATTGTCATATTAAAATAAATAAATCAAAGGTACCTACTGTGATTCATTAAAATATAATATAAATAACAAATAAACTTCACACACTTATACCCTTGCATTATAATACTATGTGATAGCCAAAACTTAGCCTGGTATATCTCGCATTTAACCAATAATATAGAAAAATATGCAGGAAACTATTACACTTTTGTAATCGAACTTATATCTATAGAAAACCAAATTACTGAACCAATTTGGTTGAAATTTCTAACACAGGAGGATAACCACTACGGCTATTATGTATCTCAGTTGCTAACATATGTTAATTGAAATCGTAAAATAGGGCGGCTCTATGTCACTTGTGTCAGCTCCCGTCATCAAATTACACTTTTGCTTACTGGAGTTATCAAAACTGACATAAAACCGCCGTTTTTCAAGATTTCAATCAACATTTGTTAGCAACTGAGAACATTATAGCCCTCCTGGAAATAACACTTATTTTTGTTTTATCTACTAGTAAAAACGTATACCATTGTTATAGGAATTATTTCAATATATTTTGAAACCAAGAACTCATTCGCAAGCCAGGCGAAAACTTCAGAAAAGAGAAACATCTGCTAACCTGACAGATACAGCGACACACTGACAGTGCTCTTTTTGATCCAATATTAAAGGTACGAGTTCAAATACTAGGTTTTTTTACATGCTTAGCTTCACAACTGGCTTGACAGCCTCTCACACTCGCAATCCATTATTTATACTAACTGAGAGTAATATTTTCAACATTTTTGCTATAAAATGTTCTATTATAGGTACTTAAGAGGATTGCATAGCTAGTACTTTCCTTACTTAGTACTTTAAGTTCTAAAAAAGGAAATTTATAGTACTTTGAAATACTGAAAAAATCAAAACGTACGGCATAGTAAACAATGTCATGATTCCATGAAAAATAAATCACTGAAGTCGGACAATTTTTAGATGTAGAAAAGAGTTTTCTCTTTTAGCATGGAAAGTACTAGCTATGCAATCCTCTTAAGTGTTCTATTAAACCGTAACTTACAATTAAACTGTTAATAATGTTTAAGGTTCCTCCGGATCAGCGGTCCCTTCTTTATAAAACTCAGGTGCGCCCATGTATTGAATATTGTTGCCACCTCTGGGATGGATCCGCTAAGTACCTTATGCTCTCGATAGACTGCAACGTCGCGCTGTCCGTATTATTGGAGACACTGAAGTCACTTAACACCTAGAACCCCTACAAATGCGTAGAACTTTAGCTTCTCTAAGCGTTTTTACCGGTTGTTTCATGGCGAATGTTCTGAAGAGCTTTTTAATCTTATTCTTTCCTCACCATTACGATCCCGAACTACTCGTTCCGGCCTAGCATTGCATCCATATACTGTTGAAAACTTCTCACCACGAACCAAAAAGTTTGGCAGTTCCTACCTCTTTCGTGTAAGTAAATTGTGGAATGCTTTGCCGGCATACGTATTTCCTTGCAGCTATGACCCTGGGTCTTTCAAGCGGGGCGTGAAAAAGCATCTGGGGTGGTGATTAGCGCAGCTTACGGCTGCACTAATGGTCATTGCTTCTTGATTCCATCTTCGCTTTATATGAGGCTTAGTGATCGTAATAAATATGACTACATATGAAAAACTAAGGGGAGGGCACTGTATCCCGAAACACAGGCGATGAGCCTAGTTCGGCGACAGATAACCTGAGACATTTATTGCGTAACATTCTAGCCATATACTTAAGTACCTATCAAATATGTAAGTGCTAGACTATGCTAAATAAAATTATTATTGCATTATTGCACAGTTCCGTCCGTAAGACAGAGTACAGCATCTGTGTAGTCAAATGGAAAGCACATTTAACACGAATAGAAACCCACGTTCTCAAATTAGCGTTCCTAGGTCTTTGCTTACTCAGTGGGGTTGAAAACACTCTAAAAGTGCTGAATTCTTCCTTACAACTTGTTAAATCTTACTGGAATAATAATGTCATCTATTGATTTACTTCTAAAATAAATGTCTACAACGTATAGCAGACACATAGTCTAAGTAATTCGGAAATAGTCTCCAGTCTCCACTAGTCAAATAAAACCACAGTAACATAAACGGCAGACAGAACCCCATGGGGTTGCCTTTAATTAAATAAACCAGCAATTGAAACCTCTCGCCTCCGAGGATTCAATATTTTACCTTTTTCTTGTTTGTCCTCTAAAGATTCGCTGTGTTCCGTGGAACGAATTAGTGATGAGGGAGTCTTGTTGCTGTTTTTATAGTAAAGTGAGATCTAGTGAGTTAATGTCGTTCATTGAGTGTTGGTAGGTGTATCTACGTTCTATTTTGTGGGGGAAAGGCAAGGTTTTTTGTTTCTATCTAAATATGTACTTACACTAATAGAGGGATTTCCCTAGATCATTCAAGCGTTTTTTGAAATCTGGTCAATGAATACCAACTATTTACACAACATTATTTTTTTAAGAATAAAGTAAGAAATCGACAATTAAATCGATATATCCCCAACATGTTCAACCGGTCAACCGGACTAATAACCGAACTACTGATACTAGGCCGTTTTTGGTTATCCAACGACGTGAAACACATGTAACAATACATAGACCTCACCTCTGTCTGACGAAGCCTTGCTATAAAATGTTTTGCAAAAAATTAGATATAAGTAAGCTAAGTTAGTTAAAGCTTTCGGACCGATGGGGTGCTGTGGTCGCTAAGACAAAGCCCTTTTTCTTCGTGTATATGCACAATTAATGCGAAATATTTATGCTTTGGACCTTATTATCAAACTAATATCAGAAATGCGAGCTAGAGTTAGTGAGGGAAGATGTGTGGGACTGAAGAGTGAGAGTTATTTCTTCACGCTGACAGTGTTCATTCCAACACGTGGGTTGTTTATATTCTTTTATTCCTTTTCAAGTAGTGGTAGTTCCCGAGAGCTCGCGGTATCTATATTCCAAGCTGACGAAGTCGCGGGTACCAGTTAATGTAAATGTTTTACTTGGTTATTTATGGCTTGGTTAGGTAAAGTCAAGACACTCAATATACATCATGCAACCTCCCCGTGGTGCACCCTGGATACAGGGACTTTGATATCCAATATTAGCAGTTTTTGGTGTCATTGTTCCTAATTAATAACCTGACGAAACAGATTTCTCCGTGTTTCTTTCTGATCAGCAGTCATCGCACAAAGGTCTACCAACCGTACACCGAGAGCGGAAAACCTCTTCAAGGAAGAAGTATGTTATAGGTACTTGCAACGCAAAACGAGCGGCAAAGATGCTTAGCTCAGAGAGGGACTCAAATAAATTGAATCTATAGGTAACCAAACTATAAACAATTTACGTTAGTGTATAACGTAAATTGTTTATAGTTTGGTTAGGTCTAAACTCATCTGCGGTTACGGAAGGCGAACGTTGTAAATGTTGTTAGTAAAACACGTGCAAGTACAAATTTTCTTAAAGGAACAAACAATCCTAACTAAAACTCCTCAAAACATCTTAAAAAATGTTGATTGTGACACCACTCTAAAATGTTAGTACAATCAAAATTAATCGTACCTTTCGCAACAAAACGCCCGTCGTCTACTCAAAAATATATTTATCGTTTGCCTAATTAGCCATTAGGAGTCCCTTTTTCCTGAGAACGCAATTAATTTACAATTACGTACGAAGGGCTGTACAAAGACTTATTAAATAAAATGTTTCAAAGGCCACCTCCGCCTTTGCGCTCCGCTTTTCTCGGACAAACTGTTTTTTTGAGATTCTGATTTAGATAGCACTAAGTTAAACAGAAATAAAGCCATGTATTTGACTATAGAAAATTAAGGAGGCTACCTCGGAAATATGGAACCGCGAGGGTAAGGTACAAGTGTGGCGAGTTAACAGCCCAAGTTCGTCTTTTTCTTTTTTGGCTTTTTAACTTTAGAAAACGTTACAGTGCCACCAACTTATCTGTTCAAGGGGGCAAAATTGGAACTAAAATATACATCCATCCATACATGCAACAAACTTTCGCGTTTATAGTATTAGTAGGATTATAATTGCAGAATTTGCAGATTAAAGAGTGGCTTGAAAGACTGCCCTATGTTTTGATTCTCTTTTTTCTTGAGTTGCAATACCAAATTCTCCACTAGCGATCCTGTCACCTGAACAGTTATGATGGTGGGACTGTACTCTGCTAGCATTATGCTCACATTTATTTTAAAATTATTTTGACAGTGACACTGAAAGTGACATTGACTGAAGTGACAGTTCGGACGGAAGATATTTAAAAGGCACAGCGTGACAGTCTCAGTGACTAAAAAAAGACTAAAGGCCTATTCAGACCTGAGCGTTATTCGCTACCGCTGTGGGTAGCTAAAAATACCACGCGGAACTCGATGGGTAAATAGTATGAAGTTCCATAACTGCAGCGAAACTTGTACCGCCTAGTGGGGCGGTATTTTCTCTTGTTTGGCGAAACTAGTTCCGCCGCCCCGCTAACCGTTGCCAACGAATATCTCTGTGCATATCCGTACATACCGTGCGCGGTAGAGATATCCGCTTTGGTGTGAACAGTCAAATTAACGCATACCCTTTCGGATTTCTCTATCGCTCGCGGTAGCGAATAACGCCCAGGTTTGAATAGGCCTTCACATATGAACAACTTCAAGTATAGTGCCACCAACTTATCTGTTCATGTAGGCAAAATTGGAACTACAGTATACACCCATAAATTCCTACTAACTTTCGCGTTTTTAATATTAGTAGGATTATAATTGCAGAATTTGCAGATTAATGAGTGGCTTGAAAGACTGCCCTATGTTTTGATTCTCTTTTTTCTTGGTACGTAATTTCTTAAGTTGCAAGTTCAAAACTGCAACGTTCAAGACTGTAAGTTCAAAACTGCACTGCGAATATGGATTGTCGATAGGATACAATTTGACAGTAGTTAGCGGTAAAAAAAACAGCCCGATATATATCTGTCGCGGATAGAGACAACATACGGTAGATATAAAAAATATGTTAATAGACGTGACAAACTTATCATAGGTTCATGCTCGCACAGCTGGTAGGAACAAGTACAATTTGAATAAATTAATACCGACTTCCATTCTACTCAGTTATTGGAGTGTATTTAAAAAAAATACTGGACCAAATGTTATGAAATTTAAATGGGACCACACGGGAAGCACCAGCTTGCAAACAAAAAAAAGAATTTTGAGAATCGGTTGAAAGTAATGAGGTAACAAACATAAAAAAATATTATTGTCGAATTGAGTACTTCCTCCTTTTTTTGGAAGTCGGTAGAAAAGTCGGAAAGTATCAAGCGAATTTTAGCCGGTTTCCAAATTATTTATTTCATTACTAGTTAACCCGCCAGCGGCTACGCTCGCGTGGCCTCTCTGGATACGGTTATTACAGATTTCTAATTATCCCACGCGAACTCTTTTAAATTACCGGGATCAACAATATCCTATATGTTGATCAGGGATATAAGCTACCACTATACGAAGTTTCATTTAAATCGGTTTAGTCGTTTCGGAGATTAGCCCGTACAACAACCCGTATAACAATTTGAACTTATTTTTCAGTCATTACATCCCCTGACTCGATTTTTAGCATAGTTTTCATTGTACAGAAATTTGACCTCTACAGTTTATAATATGTAGTAGTTTTTTACATCCCTCGTTTTACCCCCTTAAGTCATCCCTGACAAAAAAAAATGAAAGCAGTTCCAGTTATCAATTTTAATCACTGTAGCTCCAAAAACAAAGAACTTTTGAAAAAAAATATCACCCGTTTTACCCCCTAAGTCATCCCTGTCAATAAATATTGAAATCATGATTTTAAACTGTCCAAATGATAATTTTCACCACTGTATGTTCGAAAACACAAAACTTTCCATACAAACGTTCACCCCTCCATTTCACCCTATTAAACCAACACTATCCAAAAAAAAATAATTAGACCATACTTTTTTATTTGAATGACCTATCCAAATACAAATATTCACAACTATAAGTTTAAAAACAATGGAGTTTCATACAAACGTTTTCACCCTTTTTGACCCCCTTTGGGGTTGAATTTCAGCCGCATGCAAAATTTGAAACTCCTAGCACTTGAGTGAGTGAGTGACCTTTCGCTTTTATATCTATAGATTTTCTACTAACTTCCAACAAAAAAGGAGGAAGTACTCAAATCGACTGTATTTTTTTATGTTTGTTACCTCATAACTTGTTATAGGGTGAACGGATTCTTTTTTGTTTGAAAGCTGGTGCTTCCCGTGTGGTCTCATTTAAATTTCATCAAATTCGGTCCAGTATTTTTGAGTTACACTCCAATAACTGATTTTTACCAAAGTAATAGAATGGAAGTCGGTATTAAATTTTTCAAATTGCACTTGTATGTATGTATATTTGTAGGTATATTATTTTTTGTTTGATAATTACCGGTATTCGAAGAATTAAAATGACAATGAAATGGCGTGGTAAGGTCACATCAACTACATGCTGGTGTAGTGGTGCTGAACCCTATGTAAAGTCACGTCGAGGAGCCGGGAAGCCTTTGTGTTCACATGATTATCACGTAACTTGTCACTTTTTCACGCTCAAACGGCTGGATTAATTTGTATGAAATTTGGTGTGGAGGCATATGAGGCACTGGGTTAAAACAGGGTACATTTCATCATCATCATCTATCACCACGCGGGTGTAATGAATCGTAAATTTTAATAAAACAGTTCCGTGTGGGCGCCAAGCAAGATATAGTTTGTTATACTGAATTCCAAGTCAGGAGTTAAGTTTATCACCGTTGTAAACAGTACCTATTTAACTCTCGTAAACTGTAACTATAAAGATGTTTGCTATTCTGACTGTACAGAACTAATAGCAGAACACTTATGAGTGCCAAACAAAATAATTAACTGAGTAACTCGTCTTGACTTAAATACACCGAAATTTATTAATAATATATAATTTTGACTAACCTCCACGTTTTGATCGAGTTCCATCAACCGTGGTCACGAGTAGGCTCTTGACGTCGAGGCTAGTCAAAATTATGTTTTATTAATAAACTGTTTCGATTCCGATATTCTCTTAAATCATGGAAATTATTCGGGAATGTTAAAAAAGCTCTAAGACACCGTAAGTTCTGCATGCATACAGCCTCACGCTATTGAAAGCTGCGCAGTCCAACACGACAGCTCAAAATTACAAACTATAATCCTAATAATTATATTTTACCCGACTTCAAAAAGGAGGAGGTTCTGTTTCTACTGTATGTATTTTTTAAATTATGTCCACCGATTTATCTCCCAATTGTGGACCGATATTTTTGAAAGAGTATATATAAGTAACTATACTCCTGAGGTAGTCCAATTTAAATTTCACCAAATTCGATCAAGCGGTTTTTGAGTTACACTCCAATAACTGAAAAGTGTTTCGCCTATCTTGATTTCCTTATTGACGGTGAATGGCAATCGATCCCGTAAGTACTCGTAGCAAGGGTAACTAAAAAGGGTAAAAAAATCTTTACCTAAAAATTCTACCGGCTACAACACTAAAAATTGTGAAATAACTTATCGACGTCAGTACCATAGGCACTTTTGAACTATCATAGTACCGACTTCAATAAGGAAGTTATTTCACACTTTTTTTTGTTGCAGCCGGTTAAATTTTTTGGCATTTTTTTTAATATGGAGTAATACAGGCTTAAACTAAAGCTGAAACTATATCGTATATATATACCTATATGTTCTATGGTCGTGTCTTAAAACCACTATTCCTATATAAACAACAAAAAACAATCTAAAACTGACCTACAGAAATGTTTGGCCCTCACATTAAAATGCATAAATTGCGCCATTATAATCAAGTATTTTATGTACCCCATGACACTCGCGCCATCAAGATAAAGCTAATGACGTATTATTTAATCGATTGAGCCGTTGAGTAGTTACGAGCACTGGAACGGAGATATATACACAAACAGAAAGAGGTTGTACAACCGGTTGTACAACAGCTAGCATTCTTCACAGTTGGAGCTGGAGTAATATACTACTAAAGTCCGGTTCAAAACTTTAATCGCAGCTTAATTAAACTCGAGTTGCTTCTACGTGACCACCGTCCGTTGCCACATGCTCCAGATAACGTCTCTAAAACTGGGATTACACAACACAATTAAGAAAAATAAAGTAACTAGCATTGTTTTTAACTCTTATAAATTAATTGCTTGGAGAACAACTGCTGTTTAAGCAAAATTATTAGGTATAGGACTAAAATAAAAAATTACGAAAAGAAGGTTTAAATACATTATCAAAATGCAGTCCGTATATATACCAAAAAACATCCACGTAGAAAATAATAGCCCCAATGAAATAGCCCATTATCGTTTTATTGTTTGACCTTTAGCCACTTCCCGTTCAAGGTAAATTAAAGGTCACGAAAAGGTCGTGGTTGTTTAAATCAAAAATATTTACAGTTTCATTAGCTTATATCAGCATGTTACTCTTTATGTTATTACAGTTATGTGGAATCGCTATATGATTATCAAATATCTGATCAAATTAAAAAAAATGGGAATAAGAATAATCTGGCATCTAAATTTTCAATGCCTGCAGGCGCATGACGCCCGAACTAATAAAATAAGAAAACGTTGTTCTTATTCATTAATATGCGCAAAAGAATTGCAAACAAAACGAAGTAAAATGTCTACGAGTACATGCCTTAATGTTATAAATATGAATCATTCAGAATTGAGTTACGTAAATAGATACATGAATTTTACGAGCAGAAAAAGACCAAAAAATGAAGATAGTTGAACACAGTAATTTTACGCATAATGTAACCCGTCCTGGGGTAAATATGTGGCCATTCGTCACACGACTTCCGCAAGCGACGGACCTCCGCCTACATTCTCTTATTTTGAAAGGAAGGATAAGCTTGTATCCGCTTGCAGATTTATTTTCCACACATAAATTGTACCCAAAAACTCGATTTATATGTTTATGTTATAAACTGTATTTTGTTGGTAATTTAAATGTGTTATTTGCATAGTAAAAGAATAACCGAACAAATTTTTCTCCAGGTCAGCCCCACGTTGGGCGCCAATTGTACAAAACGTGTAATAAACTGTCAACTCGCATGTGACTAGCGTGAAGTTACTCTCGGTGCCTAATAAAGTTGGTTTAATTAAAAACGTGACTCTAGAACTCGCTGCTTTATAGACCAATAGTTCTATCAAATGCAGTCACAGACTAAGATAGCGAGCAAGCGAGAAATATATAGCTTTGTTCAGAGCTTAATACGCCGTAATTTAAGTTGTATTACAGAGATACCAAATGTTATTACCAAGTTTGCAAACGAGCTCTATTCAAACGAATCTCTACCATATAATGGATTCACAAGTTTATGTTTCTCGTGGAATCCAAGATGAATTTTTCATACTTATGCATTATACATTATTAAAGTCGTAAGGGTACATTATTACGTATCGTAGGTCTTACAATAATAGTAAGAATATGTCAAAGGGTGAAAGAAAGCAATTATGTAATTTTTTTTCTGTTCTGAAAAACAACGCGTTAAGAACTTCAAACCAACACGAAAGTGCTGAACGTTTTTCAGATAGTTACTGAAAAACGTTCAGCACTTTGAGCTTTGAGCACACAAAGATAAATTCCACGTCCACATTCTGAAACTGTTTGAATTTTCACCCCGAAAAATTGAGCCAATTTTGCCGAATGTTACGAGTTTGACACAGGAAAATGATACATATTTATCAAACAATATTTATGGCAAGAAAAAGATCACGAGATATATTCTCGTCTCCTTTCATATTTAAAGTTTATTCTTGGGGAGGGAATTGTCGGACGGTAAAAGAATCGATAACACGATAGTGTTCCAGTTCATGAATAAAAACACAGTTTAAATTCTATAATAGGGTTTGAAGAGAGTGCTAAATCAAATAATTTTTGTGAGACCATCTTTTACCCAACTACACAGAAGGAGCGCTATGTATTTATGGATGTGTATAAAACTCTAAAGCTTAGAATGGTATACGTTCAGAACAGTTCCATTTCCTCGGATAGAGTTTCGCATACTCGTATTATAGGCTGGCCCGTGCAATTTCTTTGCTTATCCCTTGCAAAATAAAGAAAATCTGTTCCATTTCCCCATAATAATACCTTTCGTCTCCAACAAGGGTTTATCGCGAAGGGGTGGTGTTAGTCCCACATCACACACAAATTTGTCCACTGACGAGATATTATCAAAAAACTAGAGCCCTCTCGGACAGCGGACCGATCAAGCGGCTCGTTTATCAAAAATAGGGATAGGTAGGGTAAAATTGGAGGGCCCTTTAAATGGCTCTGCGATACATTTATAATAAACGTCTGTTGTTACAGCAGTCAGATAAAAACACGAAGAAAGTATCCGGCAGGCGTGGAAGAATGTATAAATAAATAAGTAAGTATATATTAAAAACCTAAAAAATTACATATAAAATAAATTTCGAAAATACAATTTCTACTTACTACAACATTAAGTATATAAGATATGTTGATCATCGAACTCTTTGGTTCGAATGAGCAACCTGAGTATGAACGCCTGCAGATTTTTATGTAATCTCAAAATAGTCCGTTATTTTTTAATTTAATCGATTATATGCATCCTTCATCAAGACATTGCGTGCGCGTTTTCTACAATTATGCATCTTAAATTGATATTCGTGATTTAAAATCTAACTATCTACACTATAATATAATATTCATCTAGATCAGTGGTGCTCAACCGGAATCGTCGGTTTACCCTACTAGAGATTATTTGAGACTATTTGTATGGAAGTTATATCTATATGTGGTAAGGAAAACTGAGGATAGATAGATTATTGGGATCCCCCATAAAAGGTTAAGAACCACATATCTAGATTTTAGAAGGTAGATTTAACAAACTACGCTCTGCGGGTGAAAACCCTCGTGTGGTGATCGATAATGATGATAATTATAAATTAAATGTAGCCTGTTACTCTGAATGCTTTATACTGGTGAAAGAATTTCCAAAATAGGTTAAGTATGAGTAGTTTTTGAGTTTATCCATTACAAACAATCAAATCTTACCTGTTCATTAACCGACTTCAAAAAAGGAGGAGGTTGTTATGTTCATGTGTATGTATGTATTTGTATGTGTATGTAACCCGACTTCTCCCCCATTTGTAGACCGATTTTCAAAATTATTTTTTTGTTTGGTAGAGTATACTTCTGAGGTAGTCTCATTTTAATTTCATTAGATTAGGTCAAGCAGTCTTTGAGTTGCACTCCAAAAAAAGTGTTACTTATCTTGATGATATCATTATTGACAATCGATCCCGTAAGTAGGGGTCTATGTCCAAGTCGGTACCATGCGCACAATATTGTGATAAGAGGTACATACTTTTGAACAACTATGGTACCGATTTCAACAAATTATTTCTCACTTTTTGGTATTGAAATTGGTTCCATTTCTTGGTAAAAAATATTTACTGTTTGTTTAGATCTTTACCATCTAAAGTCTAGATGACTTTTTTTAAATCGCTGTTCAAAAATGTTTTTTCTCAAGCGACCTTTCAATAACTTCAATAGAAATTTTCCAATCGAATTGGCCATAGCTTTAAGCAACTTATAAAAATGTTTCAATTTCAAAAACCAGGGCCGGTGTTTCAATTTAATTAAAACAGCTTTGATTACCGAATCGAAAACATCAACGGTCAATTAGATACGTTCTGATAAACAAATATAGGATAAAAGGCAATTTGGAAGTCCCCGAACCAATAGCTATTAAAGCCAAATTAATATGAGCATGAAGTGGGAAGGTGTCACTTAGGGAACATTATCCTGAGTTATATGGCTTATTTGGACATGGGTCGTTAAGCTAAAGGAAAGCAATAGGGCGGTGATTTGAATATCAGAAAAGGCACGTTGATAATCTTAACAGGCTTTGTAATAAAACATTTCTTTATTCTTAGATTATTGAAGATACATTTGACAGAAGTTTAACATGTCAAATGCATACATAAATTTTATCTTAAAAGTTAACGTGATTTCGAAATATTTCAATGTAATGAACTTACTTGTGTCGGATTGGTGCGATTTATACACGCGAGTCAATACAGTTTATTAGATACCTAAAAGCTTTTATTTGTTTTGAATAATCAATATGTACTCGTGTAAGGCGTATAAAATGATTTCAGGAATATGAGCGTGGTTTTTTGTGTTGCCGTGGTCGGACGATTTCTGGATATTCAGGACGTTAATGGTTGATTTTCTGAATTTTAATACCTAAACTGGATAAAAAATTAATTATTTATGTTTGGTTTGTATTTTTTTCACAATGCAATAAAAACAAAAAAAATCTGCCTCGGTGGCCTAGCGTCATGGCGTCTGACACGGATTGTCGGAAACCGCGGGTTCGAACCCGTCCGAGGATGAGTGTTTTTCTCTTTAAAATTGCAGTTTGGTCTTGCTAAGCACGCGTTAGTGCTTTAAAAATAATAAAAATAACAAAATTAGCTTACCTACACGTGTTAGAGAGTAAATTACCAAGAGCGTGTTACACATGCTTAAATCAATGAATATATTAGTCTAAACTTAAAATAGGGTTATGTAGCTGTGATTAAACAAAAACTGGAGAAATTATGAGAACCTACTACAGAGTATCATGCAATGAGTATATCATACTTTTTGCTATACTGGATGCTTTTGCAGTGTAATGTAGCAAATAATATAATACTCTAACGTAACGTAAGGAACTGCCACTCCCGCCAGTGTTTCAGTCGAAAATTAAACTTTAATGCCATGCATCAAAATACAGACAAATCAAAATAAGAAGTACAATTTGAAAAATTTTATAGCTACTTCCATTCTTTTTAGTTATTGGAGTGTAACTCAAAAACTACAAGACCGAATTTAAAGAAATTCAAATGGGACCACACGGGAAGCACCAGCTATCAAACAAAAAAAAAATTACAAAGAATTTTGAGAATCGGTTCACCCAGTCGAAAGTTATGAGGTAACATACAAAAAAAACAGTCGAATTGAGTACCTCCTCTTTTTTGGAAGTCGGTAGAAAAGAAATAACACTGAATTCGAACGTTGATAATCTCGTTTAAAATGAGCTTCGTCAGAAGTATACGAAATAAATCTCTATTAGCTCAATTTCTTGCAGTCACACGCAACAGTAATAAAATAGTATAAATTCAGGTATCCTCTGATTCCTGTTGAACCACAGACTTCCCTGTCCCGCCATTACATTACTGTTCACAAGCCCTAAATCTAAAGGTAACGCGCGCCCACGACGTATAAAGGGCCATCAAAATCCCTTTCTATGTTTAAAATAAAAATTTAACCCTAAAAGCACTTCTATTTTACGAAGCCTCTTTATGTTCCGCGATATTGTGGATGCATTTATTTGTCCTTACAAAATTGTTATTACGACCCTACCTCTCTCCACAATATCTTACCTTTCAAAGACGATTTTGTAAGTCCGTGGCTTGTTCCGCGTTAAAACTTCGGTGTTCTTTTTAATGTACGAGATCTAGAGTTTTAGATTAATTGCTAATGTTTCACTTTTTCGTATATTTTGTCCGCTATTTATCATTTCTGGAGCTGTGTTTTCATTAAGAAGCAATCGGAACAGGGAAGGCAAGGTAATCAGCCGAAGTACCTGTATTTGTTTGCGTTTATTTTCAAGGATTCTGTGTTTTATTTGGAGCTAAAATATTCGTGTCAAACCAACAAATCAAAACGACAAGAGTGTTTTAAACATGAAGTTTTCTTACTTCGAACACATTCTGTTTTGGAACAATCTTACCACATCTTGTTATGTCGAACTCTTCAATCTTGAGCGAAGACTAAAGGATAAAAAATTTGCAAGAACAAAAGAATGAAGACAGTAGATCTGCCGCATGTAAATTAAATCAGGCCTTTTGCAGAATCGCTGGCATATGCGGGCATTGAAATTCCCGAGTACATTTTTTGTTCCAACTTTTTGGACGGGCGGCAAGAGAGGGCGATAAAATTCCAATTTAGTGTCGAATATCTACCCTAACAACGTTTTGAACCGCAACCCTCAACTAAGTTAAAGCCTGGAACTAAGTTGGGAACTTAGAAAACCATTTCTTTAGCACAGTTGCTGACTTAAGGTTGTAACTAGAGTTATAAAGTTTTTTATAGTTTGCTGTACGATGTCACTATTTAAATGATTTTATTGTACTTTGTACTATGTAAAACGTAACAGTTACCTACATAAATAAGTCGGATCGCTCCCATAGTTTCAAACCCTATCAGGTGGTATTTTTCAAGGAGAGTACAGAATACTGGCGCTGGCTCAAGCCGTGCGAGATGACGTCCATCAGTGTTGCCATTTTGCATATTACAAATATGACCACCCTACATTAGTTTTCAAAGTAAAAGTATCAACCGACTTAAGAGAACTAACTCAAACTTTAAACTGTACATTTCCCTCTTCAAACCCACTTTAGCTGCTTACCCTCGTTCAACTTCAGCAGCGGTTTGTTATTATATGTTATTAAAATCAAAATCACTGAGTGTAGCGTTATAAAATGATCCCTATGCAAATTGTCACGACCTGTCCAAAGAAACTCAATTTTTGCCAAGAGAATTGTGTCAGGCGTCGATATAAAATTGGGCAAAACAAGATTTTTTTGGAAACGGGAGAAGCACGGACTCCTCAGCCATTATCCAAACGCTGCCTTATCGTCCAGCCAATATCAAAACGATGGAGTTCAGTCAATTCAAGTAAAGATCAGCCTTAAAAATGTGAATAGGTCTGATATTTTGTAAATACCTAAGGACGTATTAAAGAGTTCACGGTTCTTTTTAGACCCAAATTTGTAACTAGAATTAAGAAGACCTTCCTTGTCGTCCAGCCGCCAAAAGCCCTGGACATGTAAACAAGGGAGACCTACGAATAATAATAATTATTCGTAGAGGGAGACCAACCAAATTTTGCATGACAAGATGTCAAGAAAAAATACACATTTGTCAAATTTTGAGCCGAAACAGGAAATTATGGCCAAATCTAAATAAACCCTTTTGTATTATATAGCATCCTTGATAGTTTTAAGTATTTGAAATTTATATTGTGAAAAGTATTATTTATAACCTTTATTTATTTATCAGCAAGACCTATATCTATCTAGACTCTAACTATACTAGATACTAGATATACTATACTAGACTATATCTATCACCAAGACGGCCTGGGGGGCAATTCTACTATTTCACAACTTGAAACAATCCACCCCGCTGCAACTGCAGTCCGACTCCGGTTGCCGTTTGATAAATACCCAAAAATCCATTCTACTATTTCTGTAGACAAATTGGAACGTAACGTATCGTAAACGCTACTATATAATAGTTAAATATTAAACACTAATATGTTCATGATCTATCGAGTTACTATAATATAAAATATTATTCGATCGCTGGCGTCAATAGAAACGTAACTGCAGCTGCACTGTTTTTCAATAGCAGAATAATAATGTGTGTAAATCAGCTACGGTTCGATAGCAGTAACAGAACAAATTTAGTTAGTTGAATCGACTCCCTGGTCACAACCCTGGTCACAAAGCCCGGTGCCCTCTCGGTTGAGATACCTATCCGGCAATTGTCTTGCAAAGTCCATAACACGACTTGCGAGCACACCGTTCATATTTCATTTAAATCCACATTCGATTTCACCCGACCAAATTTCATCATTATTCTACATCTTTAAATCCACATACGACAATGACTTTTAATCCTTAATACGACATGAGCGAGCTTGTAAACGCATGAAACTAAAACTATCGATAAACTTGTCGAGTCGATAAATTAACATTTATCAGCTTACCTTGGTGCCTCGTCTTTAGTATGACAGCTATATTGCGCGGCTAGCTTTTATCGATAATTTTATCCTATCGAAAATCCATACTCTGCCCGACAAATCTTTCACAGATGATTTATAACAGACGATTTCTACCAATAACCTATAGATAAGTTAAGCCGAAACGCAGCATCATTTTTCAGGGCATAAACTGGCAAGAAACATTTGTGAATTTCGTTGGCGACGACGGCGGAGTCTGCAGACGATATTATTATCTATTCATTGTTTTACTCCGAGGTTGAACTACGGACACCAGTATATATTAATTGTAATGTTTTAGTGAAAGATGTTTCCAAAAAGAATATTGTTTCCAAATGTAAACAAATGCGACTGTTAACATCGACACTTTAGGCCGGTTTCAGTGCTGGACCGACCTTGTCATTTGTATAATAATAATAATAATAATAATAATAATAATAAGAAGTTTATTGACATTAAATAAAAAGGGCATGTTAACAATTTACAGACTTAGGACTACTTATTTGATATAATAAAGTATGCACCTTAATGTAAATAGTAATGTGTATGGTAGGAACTGATGACACCTGAACTAGTAATGAAACTGTATTTCAGACGCCAGAGCCCTCCGTTTTATGGAAACTAAAAAGTAGGTACATATACGTATAAGTGGCACATTTTTAACAACATTTTGGGTCCCACGGTCAGATATTATCAATTTAAAAGTATTTAGTTATTTTCCCCAAAGAGCCCCAAGTGCTAAGATTATAATAAAAACAATCTTATAAAAATAAAAGTTAATAGAAAAAAAAATGTTTGTTCAACTGTGTGTCAGTGTGACGGTTGTGTGTGTGTGTGTGTGTGTGTGATGGTGTGTGTGTGAGTGGGGTATATATTTATCTTTTCAGTTATACAGCCCCTAGGGGCTTAATAAACTTCTCCGTTTCCATATACGAAAGAGTTTTTAGCCAGTTAGCAACTACTACTTTTACTTTGTTGTATGGTAGTGGATAGATATGTAGGATTTTATTTGCTTTATTATAGAGTTGATTTGCAAGAACATCATAATGTTTACTTGCAAGACATGATCGGTAAGGTATGTTGGGACAGATACGAGTTTTTCTGCGGTTATTATTATCAAGCTCAACATTGTATTCTAAATGTCTATGCTTTCGAAGGATGACATGTAGGATGTAAAGTTGCCGAACTGTTAGTAACTCGCTTTCTAAGTACAGGGTATTCGTGGGGTATCTAATAGGTTTTTTGAACATAACCTTTAGTATAGCCCTCTGTGCTCGCTCTAACTTTAATAAGGTTGTAGCATATGTACCTCCCCAAGCAGTATCACAGTATGATAGAATAGACTGTGCTAGAGAGTAATATACTATTTTAAGTGTCTCACGATCTGCTGTTGACCTAATACTTTTGAAAACGTATATGAGTCGTCTGGTTCGAGCAGCGAGCCATTCGATGTGAACTTTCCAGCTTAGAGTATTGTCAATAATGATATAATAATGTATAAAAGCTCACAGTGCTCGACCGACCGTACGCACGCGTATATTGCTACGCACTGCAAGCGCGTCCGCAAAGTCCGCATGCGTGCCGTCGGTCGACCGACGCGTTATGGAAACATATTAACGCGTTCAGTGCTACACCGATTGGTGAACCGGCCGTACGGATGCGTGTATCATCGTCAAAAAAATCGAATCTATTAGTTTAAAATTTCAATAATATTGGTTGATTTTATAGGTATCGTTACCTTTTAGTGATTTAAGTAGGTACCTAAATATTAAGTATTCACATTTGATCAAACACGGCATATATATAAGTTTAGATGTTTTAAGTTGTCTTGTAAGTTAGGCTTAATACTGATAATTCATCAAAACTTTTGGTCGACACTCATAATTAATTAAAAAAATGTTCTTAATCTTCGCACAATAATAAATATAAAGTAGGTAGTAAATTCCCCTTGAAGTGCTCTTTGGGCGACGATTGGGTGTATACATGATATCTACGTCTTCTGTTCCGTTTACGTTTACGAAGATACAAAGTACGAGTAGCAATAAAACAATTTGTAAACGCGTCCATTTCGTGTACGTGTTTGTGATTGTACCAGTCCTGCCAGTTTCGGTAGATCAGGAGAGCACTGAACGGTACAAACTGACGATCGGTTATGCGTATCGTCAGGACCGATGGTACGCAGTACGCACCGATGGTCGGTCGAGCACTAAAACGGGCCTTACTTGTAATAACGTCTACACACACTCATACACGGCAACTTTGAGCTATTCTCTGTGTCGTGGGAGGCATGGACACACACAATAACACATCAATTCAAGAACTAACATTTCAACTCATCACACAAATATTTACCCGGCCTGGGATCGAACCTGGAACCACGGTCTTCAAAGACAGGGCCTTTATCAACTGAGAAAGTGGAGCTGTCAAATATAACATTAACATTTATCTTTCAATCATCTATCTATCTAGATAGATACCTGGCCCGACTTACTGACTGATTTATCAACTCAAAAGTCGACTTTCATTTACTGGGGCTACAAACTTGAAATTATGGCTGTAGATGCCATTTTTAGTATAAATCCGCTTAAGGATTTTCGGAAATTTCACACCTAAGGGGTTGAAATAAGTTTTTTTCTTTGGCTGTGCATCTCAGAGAACAAGCGAGCGATACCACTGGCAGGTGCGATACCCTTTTTATAAAATTACACTTTATTGACTTTGTATAAGATCTCATTTAGCGTAGTATGACTTGACATAAAACACGATACAAATAAAAAACCGCAATTCAATACAAGTCATAGAATAAGGATGGTATTTAAAAGTACTTCAATTTATTCCCATTTCATTTACCTAATTTTGCCTGTGTTCCACCAAATATACTGAATGTGCACCAAAATATGTTCATTAAAATATGTCATAACGAGCATCTATTTAACAACTGTTGCCAATTTGTAAAAATAGTATAATACACCTAATTTTAAAAACAAGCATTTATTTTTTTAGTTTTACTTCAGATAATGCACTGCAAAATGTATTTGAATCAAACACCAATTAATGTCCAATGTAGCTTTATTAATAAAAAATGCTAACCTAACCTAACCTATTTTGTGTAACATTCAGGAATATTTGGTGCACGATCATTATTTTTCGGGGAAGAATAAAATAGTTATTGTTACAATAGAATATTTGCAGCGCACTACAATAAAAAAGTGTTATAACTTGGTGTTAATTTGGAATTTGTTTGATGTAACATATTTTGTTGGCCGAGTAGTTTAATTATAGTAAAACAATTAAACGGGTTTAAGATCAATATTTTAGATGCATACAATTATTTAATTATTTTAAATGCATACATAGATGTACCTTTAGATTTTTGGTGAACACAAAAATATTATCCATAGAATAATACCACGCATTGAACCTGCAAAAGACAGCCAACGATTAGATCTGCAGATGACAGATACAATAAGGGCCGATTCCAGTTCCTCATACCACCGAGCAACCCTCCGCCTCACGAGACCCCTACGAAGCTCACGAGCGTCGACAGTCACATTGCGGTTCGGTTTCCGTGAACTTCTGCCTCTAAATACAGTAAAGACTGAACTGTATTCGAACTCGAGTGATTTATGTATCCATGTACTTATATTGTTGTCTATAAGAGATCGCTCTGAGCGATAAGAGCTCCCACTGTGACATTGTTAATTGTCGCAAAAAAAAAAATCGATTTTTTTCTTATTGATATTATTTGTTGTGTCTCAATAGTGAATCTATCAATCGGTCTACTTACCATTACAAGATGGATTTTGAAAATGCGATTCGAATTTACATAGAAAAATGTAAAAAGGACTTCTGTCGAAACGTACATCACAAGCAAAATGAGCGCATTAGACCCCCTGAATCAGCGTATTCGTTAGTAGACTTGAAATATGATCAGATTTATATACAACAGCAATAAATATTAAGATGATATTAAGCCAATAAATCACACATCTATTACGCCAATTACGCAATGTCCAGACTTCCCTAATCCGTATGGTTCGGCCCGAAACCTCGGAGTTAGAAAAAGGGGCTCAGAAACGACCCGACTTATACTCAGGCTCGGCCATGATTCAAATTGATTTATGCCCGGCGATAAGCAGATCGAAAACTTTTCCACCAAAACTGGTTGCGTAGTTTTCGTATTCGGGATGGCTCAGAGGAACTATTGTTTCAGTTTCGCTCTTCGCAGTTGCGTAACCGAGTGCTATTGTAATAAGTTATGGAAGGATTTGTGGCTGTAAGTTGGAACGCGCACGGATGGCCTGATTTCACAGATATTGATCTTTGCAAGTCGGCCGCACGGTCTGACGGCAGAAAAACGGGAACAGTTGGGGATGGAAGTGCTGAGTGTATAATAATTGATCCCAGTTTAAAAGCTATAAATGTCCTGGTTTCGTTCAGGAACGCAATGAGCAAATAAAATACTGTATATTAAACGTATTACTTACCTAAATATGAGCAAAGCAAAAATGTGTGATGTTTTTGTTTATGCGTAACAAAGGATTCGCGTTAATGTGGTCGAGAGTAAAAAATCATTTGTTTACTCGAAATATATTCCAGAAATAAAAAGGCACAATATAAAAGAATATCCGTCAGTCGTAATAGTCATTTCGCCACAAATGCGCTCCCATCCATCATAGGTAATCGGAAACGATCATTGCAAAAATGGGTATAATTTACTGAGAGCTTCGCATTTTACAGTCGACCCAAATTGATGTCATTACATGCTACATGACACTGCGGCGCACCATAACGACTGCCAATTTGGTACCGAACTATATTTTGAGTTCAACAATCATGATTTTGTTTATGTTATACTAAACTCCTCGCCTTCTTGATGAGAGGGCCCGATAATGTTTTGTCTTCCCTCCGACGCTTCTTAACGGCAGGGGTAACACACTTCAAAGAATTCCCGATAGCAATCCTTTCCATCACACGATATTGCTTTTCAAACATGGGTCTGAGAATTACTAAGCTCAGTCCGAGAGCTTTCGCTTTTAGTAAATCTTCTCTTAATATTTCATTCTCCGCCATACGTTTTTTTACATACTTTATAAGATTCTCAAGCTCCAAATTACTAAGTTTGAATAGAGCGGCAATAGCTACTTTATCGTGATCTTCAGAGTCTCTCATCTCCACTTCGAGCTTAATGTCGTTTTCTCCGCTTGGGTAAATTATTTCTTGGAGTTGAAACCTATTGGGGCCAGCTCCTACTAAGAATGCGCATCTAAAATCATCTTGCCTGCCGATGACACCATTGATCCAGTCCGAGTTGCGTTCAAGAGCAGGCAGAAGGAAATTGATGAAGTCGCTAACCTCTTTCTGTTTCTTATACGAAGCTACGGCTGCCAGGCCCACTTCGGGGAGATCCACTGGCTTTTCGATGGAATTCCGCCCCTTTTTCAGGGGCGGTCTTTTCTGGGGCATCGTAGTGGTTAGACGTTTCATTACATTTAAAACATTTCTTATGAAATACGTAAACCGTTTTGCCTTGCAACGGAAAATTTTGGTTACTGTCCTAAATCTTATTTGCAATTTTGGTGATTTTGAATATTTTTTTGAATATTTTATGTCATTTCTGTCATTATGCTATGTTACCAGTTGTATGTGTATTGTATTCTCTTTGTTACCTGTTACGAGTAGGTAATTAACAAAAAGTTTTTCATCTATTAATTAAAGCAGGTCATGTCATATTCCACAAATACAATAAAACTGTATCCAGATTTTTCACTTAAAATATAGTCCTAGGTACACATAATTCAACATTTTTAACACATACATATATAGTATACGAACATTCGATATAAGAGCGTTATAGACCTGGATACAAAAGCATAATAACCTCCCTTTTACAGAAACACCGTTCCAATCAGTATAATATAATAATAGTTTTCTTCGATTTCCACAAGGAATCATACGAAATATATTATACCTACGTAAAATAGTAGGACTGACAGATTTATGAAAATAGTAGAAAACTTCAGAAGAAGAATTCAATAAAGGCGTAGCTTCTATGTTTGACTGTATGTGTTTTTTATGTACGTTAATCGATTACTCCGTCAATGATTGCGAATCAATTTTGTAAATTATTCTTTTGTAAAGTATGACTGTTAGTTGATCGCAATTGATCACAATCGGTTGAAAGCTGATGATGAATTGTACTGATGAATGAGGATATTTACTCAAAACTTCAGAAATAGCTCGTCTATTTTGGGATTTTTTTTTAGTTTTTTTGTCGCCATATTTCTCGTTCCGTAATTCACATTTCGTCCTTTTTTTTGTATAGTTTTATTGTCGCCAAATTGCTCGTTCCGTACTTCTCAAATGCGAATTTCAACCGATTGTTATCAATAATTAATATCAATTAAGAGTCATACCTTACAAAAGAATAATTTAGAAAATGGATTCACCATTGACAATCCAAAAATTGCCTTTATTTGAGGAATGATGGTTTGGATTTTGAGATCCATACTAGTTTATTGTAGTTATTATAGCGTCTGAAGAACGCAACCTATATTTTAAATTTATGATTCTATCTCGCAAAACGATTAGATTATATTTGGAAATAAAGTGTGCAGGACACCAGGCCGAGGTCAACTTTATAGTTCTTAAGTGTAGTTGTAAAAGTAACAACCATCAATGATAGGGGTTTGTTTGTTTGTTTTTATTTTGGCAAACGTTTAGAACATTATTGCCAGTGTCACGTCAAAAGAGTTATTGAAAAAATTAAAATAAACGATTTTTGAAATTAGGGCAATCTGAAACAGGAAAATATCTTTATGAAACTAACTACATACTACTTAATGATAGGGGTTCGTTTACCTTTTTGCGGTGTGTATGCTAATATAAGTACCCGTATGATAGATGTCAAATAACTGCAGTTCATTGCTCTGGGTGTTGTAAAATGATTGAATTGTCTATTCGCATACATTACAAGGTTGGTTTTATTGCTGGACCTTGAGCTGTTCTATAAAATGACATGGGCTGGGCTTGTTATCGTTCGCCAAGAATTGTTATTTTGCACAACCTGGTCGATAATGTCACATTAAACATTATGACCCTTACCAAAACTAAGTCATTCTAGTGCAGCAGTGGCGTCAGTACTGAATTTTATTTCAACCCACCGGCAATCATAGATGAATCAGACTATATCTACCGGCAATAATGTGTGAACTTTGGTCTCCATATAATATATAGTTTACTCTATGCTCTAGACCTCTAAATTTTTAATGGAATGAGACCTAGATAGTTTGGTATTTACACAATAATAGCGTAACAAACCAAATATAATAGCACTCCTTGCATAAAACTATAGATATTTTCATAGAGACGCAATAAAAAGTTTGTATTTCCACAGTTGTACTAATTGGGTATATTTGGGTACATTAGCCGAAAATAATGTATTTTTTTTCTGAGTTATGTTCTTGTTAACGCTGTTTAAATAATCTCATTTAGCACTGCTGAGCACTGAGCAAAAATATTTTGCTGTACGCGGTACTAAATAACATAATTTAAAGTTATGCAGCATTTCTAGGCAAGGTCGCATATAAACGTTATCTGACATGACAGACGTATTTTTTTCTTTTGTAAGTAGACTCTTACGGTTGAACATTTACTAATCCTCAAACTGTAAAGTGTGGAAATATTTATATTTTTATTCAAGTGCAGTCAGGGTCGCGAAGCGAAAGCAAAGAAAGTTAGCTTACTTTGGTCACGTCATGAGAAATAAGAAGTACATAATCCTTCAACTCATTCTTCAAGGGAAGATTGCGCTAAAAAGAGGAGCCGACCAAAGGCGACACTCCTGGTTGAGAGATCTGAGGGAGTGGTTCGGCTGCAGTACCACCTCACTCTTTCGAGCAGCGGCTTGTAAATTAATAATTGTTATGATGATGTCCAATCTCCGATAAGAGTGGAACCTGAAGAAGAAGAATAGTCAGGGTCAAGGCACAATAAAATCAATAAGTCTGCCATGAAGTCACAATTCTCTATAAATCATCCTATTAAAGTAAAACTTCGATTAACATTACAACACAGCCATATCAAGTTGGAGCAGTATTTCTCAACAAATCGAATTCCAAGGAGAGTTGGTAAAAAGAGACGCCGCTCATGGCCGACCGGTGAATGCAAGGACTCGGCTCCAATTATCTGGAAACGCGGTACGTAGGACGGTAATTATTAGTATCCAGTATAATAATTATACCGATATACCACTTTGTACTGTGTACCGAATAACTGTAGGAGTTATTTATTATACCTTGCGAACATACTGGCCCGCTCGGTGGGAGTATTTTTGTATAAATTACCAATATATATATAAATCAAATTACCTTTCTCTCAATTGTCAATCAAGCGATACTCATATATATATATATATATATATATATATATATATATATATATATATATATATATATATATATATCCTCCTGGTCACGCTATAACTTGAAAACGGCTTTACCGATTTCATTCATCTTTTTTCAAATGTTTTCTAATAATTCGTAAAAGGTTCTTACATTAAAAAAAAATAGATGGAAGGATATGGCGAGGCCGACGGCCGAGTCTACTACGCGAACGAAGTCGCGGGCAGTCACTAGTATATAATATAAAAATGAACGCCTATTTCTCTTGGTCACGCTATAACTTGAGAACGGATGGAACAATCTCACTAATTATTTGTTTTGTTTAGTTAATTATTGTCAGGATAAGGTTCTTATCCTCTTAAGAGTCGATGTTATTATAACAATGGAATTTCTTTTGTATCTGGTCGTGTGACCTTTGACTAAGAAAGAAAAAGCACGAAAAGATGGGGGGGTTATGGCAAGCGAGCAACATTTGCCGAGAAAGATTCGCATTGAGACAGAAATGAGAAGAAATAGTAAAATAATAGAAGACCTATTTTTGCCGTGCGTATCTTCGATGCTTTGCGGTGTTAATGACAATGGTGTAGAAGTCTGATAGTGAACTGGCGATTTCCTAATTTTTATGGCCCATGAATGAGAATCGGATAGCCTACGAAGGACATAAACGGTCTTTAAAGTGCAGCAGTTTCGACTACACACATCTAACAGTTAATGGAGTGTAACTCAAAAATTACTTGACCGAATTTGATGAAATTATGTATAATAAATGGAACTACACGGGACGCCAGCTTTCAAACAAAAAACATTTTTTAACTAAAAAAAACATTATTTCAATTTTGAGAATCGGTTCACCCAGTCGAAAGTTATGACAACAAACAAGGTAACAAACATGAAAAAATACAGTCGAATTGAGTAGCTACCTCCTCCTTTTTGGAAGTCGGAAGAAAATAAAACTTAGCGATGAAAAATTAAATTAAATGTAACGTTCCTTTACATTCTAAAAGTAAATGATTACATTCGTCCACCCGATTCAATTATACATTATAAGTTATAACAAACGACATACCTACCTAGTTTAAAACCAGTTATACGAGTAGTATAGGTACCTACCTACATTTTATAGAACGATATACCTAGGTACCTATGAATAATTAAGCTTAGTCAATGACATCATAGACTAATAAATACATTATGGCTAGACAGGGCATTCAAAGAAATTATGTCTGATTTCTTGGTAACGTTAAATATAATAATTGATTTACTCATTGAATTTATGTAGGTATGTCGTATTTACATTGCTAGCGATTTATACGATCATTACGTAGGTAGTACGTACGTACACCGAATCGCTACCTAGTAACTATGAAAACAACAATTTTATAATATAAAACTATACACAGATATTAGATTGTTTTGGATATGATAAAATATTTGTGCGGGTCAGCTAGACCCGCCAGCGGCTTCGCTCGCGTGGCTTCGCGGGATACGGTAATTACAGATTTTTATTATCCCACGGGAACTCTACTTTACCGGGATCAAAACTATCCTATATGTTGATCAGGGATAGAAGCTACCACCATACGAAATTTAATTTAAATCGGTCCAGTCGTTTCGGAGATTAGCCCGTACAAACAGACAGACGAACATACAGAGAAACAAACAATTTGAACTTATTTTTCACTCCTTACATCCCCTGACTCGGTTTTTAGCATATTTTTTGTACTGAAATTTGACCTCTACAGTTTATAATATGTACTTAGTAGATTTTACATCCCTCGTTTCACCCCCTCAGTCATCGCTGCAAAAATATTGAAAGCATCATATCTTAAATTACCTATCCAGTTATCAATTTTCATCACTGTAGCTCAAAAAACAAAGAACATTGGGAAAAAAATTATCCCCCTTAAGTCATCCCTGTCAAAAAATATTGAAACTTTAAACTTTAAACTGTCCAAATGCTAATTTTCACCACTGTATGTTCGAAAACAAAAAACTTTCCATACAAACTTTCACCCCCTCCATTTCACCCACTTAAACCACCACTATCCAAAAAAAATTAGTTCAACTTTTTTTTATTTTAAATGACCTATCAAAAACAAATTTTCACAACTATAAGTTCAAAAACAAAGGAGTTTCATACAAACGTTTTCGCCCCTTTTGACCCCCTTAGGGGTAGAATTTTGAAAAACCCATTCTTAGTACACCTCTACGCATCAAGGACAATACAACCTCCAAATTTCAAGTCTCTACGATCAGTGGTTTAGGCTTTGCGTTGTCTGTCAGTCAGTCAGGACATCTTCTTTTATATGTATATAGACAACAAACTATCAACCCAAAAAAACCCCTAAGGGTTGAATTTCATAAAATCCCGTCTTAGTGAGCACCTACGTCCTAAAAAGAACCCCCATACATTTTTTTTTACTTTTAGCACTCGCAGTAGCGAAGTTTCATACAAACTATCAACCCCGAAAAAACCCCTTAGGGGTTGAATTTCATAAAATCCCGTCTTAGTGAGCACCTACGTCCTAAAAAGAACACGCATGTAAAATTTTAAACACCTAGCACTTGTAGTTTCTGAGATTCGTGATGAGTGAGTGAGTGAGTGAGTGACCTTTCGCTTTTATATATATATAGATTAACGGGGATTAATCGCGTTAGTAATAGTATTTATTTACCTCGACGTTTCGATCAAGTTGCATTGATCGTGGTCACGAGCGGACTGAAGAGGCGGGTGTCATTGTCTAGAACTATAGAGATATTGTTTAATATACCTACGTTATTTATTAACATTACACATTACACTATTTGTTAATATAATATAAAGATGTGTTCACATCGCGAAAGTAGGTATACAAGTTAGGTTATACTTAGGTAATTAAAATATGTGTAATAAGTTCTAATAATAATAGTAAGTACATTAAACATTCCATGTAGTTGGTACCTACTTATAGTATGCTCATATTCGCAATCGTAATGTGCCGTAAATTATTAACCCCATTTAATTGGTACAATAATGTAGGTAGGTAGGTACCAAAGTGGTTGTTACCACCTGCATGCGATACTCCAATCCAATCCGGTAAAAACACCTGTCCTTAGCCATCTGCTTCCCACTTCTATATACAGACGTAGGGGAGGAATCTTCCTACCTATATACCATAGTAGCCGTCTGTCCACTTTACGTAAGTTCCTACCTTTTTTGTGTCATTAAAGTGACAGGGCGGGCAGGTCGGGCGCCTGATGTAAAGCACTACGCTTTCCCATGACAGTTGCAATGCCACCTAGAACTTACAACTGTAGTTTTACGGAGTATATCTGGCACTGCGGTGGTACCAGTCAAGACGAGCTTTTGTACATAAGGTACCTAGTAGGTACCACCAAGTAATATATTAGGTATAGCTATAGGTAGGTAGTTAGGTACCTATACCTACTTGTAACTTACATAATGAGAAATGTTGGAAAGTAAATTAGGTGTAGAAACTCGTCAATTAGTATCGCCTTCCTTTGTTTCTTTCATCTTCTGCCCATATTACTTATCAGCTGACAATCAAAGGAAATATCCTAATCGCCCCTAGCGCCTTGACATAAGGGTGATAACATTCCGCCGCTCTAAAACACCACGTACATATTCGCATCACAGCGTTAACGTCGTAACTATAAATTAGCTAATCAAACAGCACATTCGTGCGGAAACACCGCAGAAAAAATTGGTAACACGAGAAATTGCCTTTCAAAGGGAAACAGAGAGCGGGATCGCAACGACCGAATAACGAGGTCAAATATTATAGGTACTAGTAGGTATAGACGCTGCGTCAGGCATGGGTCAAATAGGTTAGGTTTATCTTGCATCAAAACAATGTACTTACCAAAAACAGCATTCACATCTAGTAGGTACCCGTTCCGTTAGAAGTAAGATTCGCTCCAACGGTCTCCGGCAACGCTGACACTCACGCACACATACACAAACACCGTAGTAAACGTCATAACCAACGTTTACATCGCTAATTACACTATTTATCGTTGCTTTTTAGCACTGCGAACGTAATATCACTTGGAGAACTACTTTATCTATCACATATAACGGCCACATGGGTAAAAACGTTCGTGAACCATATAAAAATCGTATTTTTTTGGCAAAGACAGGCCTAATCACCACTCCTTTTCTCTCACGGATTTCTGTGATAGCGAACAGCTGCGGCGTGTGGTTGTATCAAAACAAACACTGCTAACGCCATCTAGCGTACGTTTTGCTAGTAAGGTAAGTCGGGTCAGTGACTTGGAAGCAGAGAGATGAACAGCGAACCTTAGCTACTATGGAACCAAAGTGATGATTGTGTTCAATTACTTTAGATATCATGACATAGATGGCGCTGAAAACAAATGATAATGTGAACCACTTTGTGAGAAGAGTTCTAAGTTCTAAGAGAGAGCTTCATCATAATAAAACCGTCCTGTGTGTAGACTTCATGTTGAGAACCAACTTGAGACGAAGCTTTCGGAAAATATTAATAATATAATAAGGCCGATTGAACTCAAAAATAACATTTAAGTTACTTTTGGTGTACCTATGAAGAAGGTGATGAGAGCGAATAGAATAAATAAGGTACCTATACAGGATCTTAGCAAGTGGAAATATCTACATGGTCTCTACTGACCTCTCCGAAAACATGACTTGATGTATCATAGGCATACCTACTAATTTACACAACACAAAAAATATTGTGACATGTGATATAATATTTAATTGCGATACAAAAAATGTTTTATCTATTTTCATGACTTTAAGTATATGTAACTTTTTCATTTTCATGTATTTATACGTACAAATTAACTAGCTAATTAATTTATACGACAAAAATAAACTCCGCCGTAACAGTGTGTAACACTGCCGTGACCAGGATTCGAACCTGGGTTACTACGGCCACAACGTAGGGTCCTAACCACTAGACGATCACGGCTATCGGAGCGATGAATATTAGGTCGAAATTAACGTATACATGACAACAAATAAAATATAAATGATTGTAAGTAACTATGATGTAAGTCATAATAACTCAACAGAAAGATTCTTTTGGACTGTGGGCCTAGCAGTGTAAGTTGGCGTTCACGTAAAACACAACAAACTGTCATTTATCTAGGGCAGCTGTAACACAGATAACTCATAGTTTGTTCGCCGAAACGTGACTCGTTGACGCTTACAAATTGTTTGTGCTACGGCCTCTGTTTGTTGTGGTATTATTAAAATTTATAAGTTTCCCTACTCTCAGGGTCTATCGGACAAGGTGCAAAGGACATACCTAGTCTATTTTCGGTTTACCGTGAGCAGGTTGCCCATCAAAATTCAATACTGTCAATTAACTGATTTTAAAATAATTACTGCGCTGTGTTTTTGTATCAAGAATCAAGATGTACCTAAAGGTGTATGTTGGTAGCCGGCTAGTAGCAGCAGCAGACGACACGTGTCCCAGCGACACTATTGGTTTCTATGTATTTCTATGAAATTCCTTCCGTAGTTAGCGACACGACGCTAGCGTCGCGTAATCGAGCGGCAGACGACACTGTCGCCCGACCGCAGATCAGTGGTGCCGCTTGCGGGTACCATCTACCTAGTAAAACAACTGAAAGTAAACCTTTCGTATCGCTTTTCAAATGGTTGATGCCATGTGCAGTTGTCGTCTGCAGTCGGGTTCCAAATCATGACTGCAGACTGCAGCGACATGAAGCGACGACGTGTCGCGACGACATGAAGCGACGACACGTCGTCTGCTGCTGCTACGTGTAGCCGGCTACCAACTTGCACCTTTACTATCAGAAGTTAATTTGAATAAATATTTATATTGATAATATCCTGTTTTATACCTAGGGTAAAACACCCAGTACAAAGTGAAACTTTGTGTACCTGTAGTTTAAATGTATATTTGTTCTCATAAAGTTATATGACTTTATTTGGAAGGTAATTTATTAAATATTCTAATTAAATCAACAAAAAAGTAAAAAGTATTTATAATCATTAAAAAAGTCAACATAAAACAAAATATGGTACTTTTTACCAATAGTCAGCCTCATTTGACCAGAAGTCAGCCTACTCTTCCCCTATACTCAGCCTCTCACTTACTCAAACACATTTGTCACATGCAGGGCCGTCTTTACCAGGGGGTGCAAGGGGTGCGGTGCACCCGGGCGCGGAGCGCCCGGGGGCGCCTGTCGAGCGCTGAATTTTTGGTATTTCATTGAACTTAACGCCATTGCCCAGTTTTAAATACTTGTTACTTACGACAAATATGTAAGCGCAAGCAAAAAAAAAAGTCATCAACAATAATATATTTTTTACTTTTATTACGCTTTCGGCGCTTGTCATGCCGCATTACTACATAACATACACAAATAACAATTTTATTTAATACAACACGCGCGCGGCTAATTCTCTAATCCAAAGAGAGTGTACTGTCACAGTAAAAGAAGAATACTGTGGTACTGTGTATGTATGTACGTTTGACACGTTGCCGCTCGGTCGCCCGCACTTGAAGCATGCAAAATAATCTCTAAGTCAATAGAGTGTAAGTTCATTTGAAATGGGCGCGCGGCGCGGCACCGGTACTTCTGTTGCGTCCTTTGACATAGCCGCCCGGGCGCTCGCACTTAAAGAGAAATGATCTCTAAGTCAATAGAGTGTAAGTTCATTTGAAATGGGCGCGCGGCGCGGCACCTGTACGTCTGTTGCGTCCTTTGACATAGCCGCCCGGGCACTCGCACTTAAAGAGAAATGATCTCTAAACCACTACAATTAGGTGTAAGTTCATTTGAATTTACAGTGCGGCGCGCGGCGCCTATGTAAGTGTCGGTCAGTGATTGATCTGATTTCTTCTTTTAAGTAATTGAATTCGTTGGCTCATTTCATTTGCGACAACCGGCGAATTAGCACGGAAGTTCTTAGAGAAAAAATTTAAAGGTAAGTCAATTTTATTTTTTAAGTGTTGGTGTTAGGTACATTGCAATCATTATCATCACATCATCATCTTCACATCATTTGTTTGTTTATGAGAGAGAGTCATGACTGTTTTGTTTATAATTGCAAAAATACAAATTCTTAATGACCTTAATGTTAGTGATTGATAAAAAACTACTTGCTTTATTTAGATTATAGAAAGAAAAATTAAGTACTAAATTGAAATTTGATTTTATTGTAGATGGCCGAATTAGGGGATAAAAAGAAACCATCGGGTGCTCAAAATAGAAAAAGGAAACTGGAGAAAGAAGAAAAAATTAAAAAGCTAACTTCTCCGATTGACTCTTTCTTTCGACCTGGTAAGTTCAGTCAGTTGAAGTTGGTACCATAAATACTCGTAAAACATCTGAAGTGGCATAAATCAGTGATAGAAGTCGCTGGTGTATCCTGCCTTGGTTCGATCCCTAAGTTCCTACCTACTTATTATTATTACACTTCTTATTTTTTGTATAAGTTACCTGTAACTGTATACCTAATAAATGAGTCTTAAATAAAGACGTTTTTATGATTATGACAATAACAATTTTTTTTTTTTGCGGATTGCGCACCGGAAAGCGCAACGGTTAGTAACTAACACTCACTCTTGTGCCAAAGGTCTCAGGTTCGAATCTCGGCCGGTGCAATATTTTTTAAATAGGTACATACCTTCTCAGACCTTGTGTTAAATTTTTGTAATGTGTGATATGTCTTACACGCGTTCCAATCGTGGAAATTATGGCAATATATAACCCCATAGTTTTGGAGGCTCATGTCTAACAGTGGACTGGACTGTCTGTACTTATTATCTGAACTTATATGGCTTGTGTGTATGTGATTTGTTTTTGGGGATTATGAATTATGTTTTTTCATTCATGAAGTAGCCGCAGGCGAGATCCGCCAATCGCAACTAAAGTATTTTAATTTCTTACTGTTTGCGCATAGAGCGTGCGTAAGCGCCTCGGCAATTCCACACTGAGCGCGCTCGCCCGGACTAACGGATTAGAATATGCCCGATTGCCCGCCATAACTTTAAGGCGCTGTTTTTAATGTCCTAAAATATTATTGCGTGGCCCTGTTACCACACTTGGTTACACAAATTGTTGACTATCTTGTGTTTTTTAGGTACATCTTCGTCAACATCCACCCTACAGTTAGAAGAGACAGTCAACTTGGAAAAGAAAACTTCTACGAGTATTTCACAAGTTCCAGCTCATACTAGTACCAGTACCTCGCCTGGCTCGCTTACTCCAAGTGAACCAATTCCAATTGTTAACCAATCAGCAACAGAACCAGATGTACGATTTTGTGAAAATGTCGCGAATGATCCTGCTCTCTGGCCGCAAGTAATACCCGATAATTTAAGATTATTTTTAACAGAACGTGGACCGATTCAGATTAAAAAAAACAACTATCCTTCAGATAGTACAGTAGACATGAGGTCGTTTTCAGATACATATTACAGTAAAAAGTTACAAAACAACGAAATTATTCATCGTGTTTGGCTTGTATATTCCACATCTACTGATTCTGTATTTTGTTTTCACTGTAAGCTATTTAATAATAATGTCACTGCATTTAATGCCCCCTGTTCAGGCGTTATTATTCTTTTAATATATTGTCATTCACAAGCTTCGATTCCAACGAGCAGTGGAAAAAATTAACAAACGAGGGTAGTGGCTGGTTCTAACAACGGCGGTCGTCGAGCGCGTGACCTTCAGTGCACCTCGGACACATTCCGCTAACGGACGTGGTTGTGTGTGCCTACACCTTTCTGGACGGATACCTACAGTCGACGACGGGGTCCCCGCGCGCAAGCTCAATGGTTTTAGGGTAAGTGATTGGCTTTTATTGGATGAATTTTAACCCTGAACAATAAACCTAACCAGGGAAAATCAGGGCTAGGCTGCTCACTGGGCGATCGAAGGAATAGATTATAGTACCTCGTTCTCGCGAACATAAATTGGTCATTCGACACGGATTGATTTTCGTTAAAACTGGTAGGTGTTCACAGTTATTTTGTTAAATTAGTTATAATCTTTATTAGGTAGTTTCGGTATTATTATTATTATCATATATTTAGTAGGTATACTTTCTTTGCTCGTTATTTACTTGGGGACTTATATATCATTAATTACGTTGCATTTGGTCGTAAAAGTACCTATAGTTGTCTGTCTATCTTACGAGGTTCGGCTAAGGGTCCAATGTCTAAAATGACTAAAGTGTTTGAAAATAAGTTTAAAATCAAGTACGATTGGTTCGTACATTCTTTAGAAATGATTAATACAAAATCACAACACTCTAGTGTTATTTCGTCTCGTATACGAAAATTAGATGGATATTTTGACGTATTAACGGAAGCTTACGAGTCCATTTTGAACATTTGTACGGAGGAGGTAGACGATGAAATCATTAAGGAATACGAGTTGAAGTATAAGGAAGCCACGGAAATATACAACAAGATAGATGCTATTTCGGCGTCATGCCCGCCTTTGCATGACACAAATGCACCTACGGAGAGTTCACCAATCGCTAGGCTACCAAGGATTGACCTCGTCACCTTTGAAGGTGACCTTTTTTCATGGTGTAGTTTCATCAGTCTTTTTAACTCTTTGGTGTTATCTAGAAAGGATATTTCCAGAACGGAAAAATTTCATTATTTATTCTCGCACTTAGAAGGCGAACCACGGTCATTGATAAGACATTTGCCAATGGTCGATGTTTCGTTAGATACAGCTTTGGATATACTACGGGCCAGATATGAAAATAAACGATTATTGGCGGACTCTCACATTTATCGGATATTGCAGTTACCGTTACAAAATAGGGCTCTGGAACTTAGAACAAAAATATTAAATCCATTATTGGAATCAACGCGGGCTTTGAAAAACTTAGGCCTGCCTACGGATGAGTGGAGCTATATCTTGCTTTATATCGGTCTGTCAAAGTTATCTGTCGAGGTCAAAACTCGGTTTGAGCATAAATATGGTTGTAGTAGCGATGAGTTACCTACATTTGACCAACTCATAGAATTCTTGCAAAATGAATGCAGATTAATAGACACGGCAGCGGCTACGACGATGCCACGAGAACAGGTTTTCTATTCGGAACGGGCCCGGCCGCGTACAACTGATAAGAGAAATGTACATTTAACACAAACCAATAATGACAACAGAGTTGAACGCGGGAATTTTAAACAATGTTGTTATTGTCAAGTACCGGGTCATACGTTGAAGGATTGTTATAAATTCACCAATTTGGCTGAACAGGAGCGTAAGGGCTGGGTGCAAGTTAACGGTTTATGTTACAAATGTTTTGGTAGGCATCCTGCCTCCTCTTGTAAAATATATATTCCATGCGGTCGATGCGGGAACTCGGGACATAATGAACTAATATGCACATTCATTGCGCATTCCAATAGTCCGACAGATGATAGGCAGCGGGCACGGCACGCATACGTTTCAACATACAACAACGTCGTAAGTGGCAGACCGTCACCATGCGAGTCACGGCGTAGTGCAAGCATTTCGCGCGGTTATTGTGAGCGACGTACGTCACCGGCGAGGGAGGCCCAGCATGGCTCACGTTATTACCGGCGTAGTGATAATGAGCCTAGCACTACGAGCGACCGGGACCACGGTAATGGGCTTGACAATCGCACGTCAAGCCCGCCAGTAGTGCCTAGCCGTCATTTTAATAATCCCGTATAGCAATTACAGCAACCGTATAGTATCGCTTCACTGCCTAAGTTACCCAGTAATGTTATTTTACCTACGGTTATTGTTGAGGTCAAAAATGCAAACGGCAAGTTTATCCGGGGAAGGGCAATGTTAGATCTTGGTTCTCAACTGACAATTATTAAGAGTGACTTTGTTTCAAATTTGCGATTGAAGCGATACTATACTCATATACCTATCGTAGGTATCGGCGGCGCTCCAGCAGGTGGCAGTCAATATGTCGTATCTATTGATTTTAGACCTGAGAGGACAGGTAAACCTTTATTATCGACGACGGCGGCGGTATTTAAAAATCCTACAGCGTATTTAACACGTAAATTAGGAACAAATAACTGTAGGTTACAAATCTCGGATGAAGGTTCATGGAATAAATCTCAAGTAGATATCATATTCGGCTGTGATATCTTAGGTAAAATTTTAAGTCGTGCAGTTAGCGTTAGCGCGGGTGGGCCTTTCGCTTTAGAAACTATCTTTGATTTTGTTATTTTCGGTCCGGCTTCGGAATGTTTTAATGATTCGGATAATCAATATATTAATTTATTGACTCTTGCTGACGCGGTTGAACGGTTTTGGCGGTCAGAGGAACCACCTACACCTAAAATTAAGGACCCTTTGGATATAGAGTGTGAACATTTATTTACATCAACAACCACTCGTGGTGCGGATGGTAAATATACTGTTCGGTTGCCTCTTATACCTAACCATAAGTTGTTAGGCGATTCAAAACATGCAGCGCTGCAGCGCTTTTTATCCATTGAACGAAGGATGGCCAGGCAGCCAGAGTTCAAAGAGAAATACGTGGGGTTCATGACGGAATACATAAAACTTGGTCACATGACCTTAACAAATAGGGATTATGATTCAAAGGACGAGCATTATTTTCTCGCTCATCACGGTGTGTTTAAAAAATCTGGAGATGTTGATAAGATTCGAGTTGTTTTTGACGGCAGTATAAAATGTACGGAAAGTGGAAATTCTCTTAATGATTGCTTGTATTCCGGAGAACGGTTACAGAATGATATCACAGTGATCATTCTTAATTTTCGGTGGCCACGTATTGTTTTTACTACTGATGTAAAGATGATGTTCCGTCAAACCTGGATTCACCCAGATGATAGAAAATATCAGCTTATCTTTTGGCGCACGTCTCAATCTGAACCGTTGAAAATCTATGAGTTAACAACCAACACGTACGGTTTGAAATCCAGTCCTTTTATTTCTATCCGATGTCTGCATCAGCTTGCTTATGATGAACAACGTAGGTATCCACGGGCAGCGCAGTTATTGCTTAGAAATTCATATGTAGACGATTTGAGCGGCGGTGCTGATACATTGAGCGACGCTCGAGAATTAAAGGATGAGTTGGTGGGGCTCATGGATACGGCAGGCTATGAGTTGCGGAAGTGGTCCTCTAACGATGCGGCATTGTTAGGCGACCTACCCTCGGAATATTTGGAAACTCCTCGGACATTTGAGGAACATACGGATGAACCCGGTTATATTAAGGTTTTAGGCATTCAATGGGATCCGAAATCCGATAGTTTTACTTATAGACTTAACTTACCCCCGGAACGAACGGTTACGCGTAGGAATATTTTGTCGCTTGTAGCCCGGTTGTATGATCCTCTTGGTTGGATTAGCCCAGTCGTATTTAAAATGAAATTGCTGTTACAAGTATTACTGACTAGTGCCGACAACTCACGAAAAGTGGACTGGGACGCCCCGGCGACTAATAGCATAGTTAGGCAATGGCTAGAGATAGTTTCGGACTTACCTAATTTAGAACGTGTTTCTATACCACGAGCCTTGAAGCCACTAACATCAGCAAAGTATTCCTTGCATGGATTTTGTGATGGATCTTCAGTAGGCTTTGCAGCCATGATATATTTGCGGGCACAACAGCCGGACGGTAATGTGCTTATACGGCTGCTCATGGCAAAGTCCAGGGTAGCTCCTCTTAAATCTAAGCGGACCATTCCCAAATTGGAATTGAGCGGTGCTGTACTTCTGACTACGCTGTTCGGAAGTGTTGTCTCTTCAATGGAGTATGACATTGTATTTGATGAGTTGATAGGTTGGTGTGATAGTACTATTGTTTTGGCGTGGCTTCGCACACCGCCACACAAGTTACAGGTATTTGAAGGCAATCGGGTAAACCAAATTAATTCGTCCACGCTGAATATCAATTGGAAATTTATTCCCAGTGAAATGAATTGCGCTGATATAGCCACACGCGGGTCAACAGCGATGGAACTATTACAACATCCTTTGTGGTGGAGACCGCAGTGGTTATGCAATTCCCCAGAACTGTGGCCGAGGGATCGTTTTGAGACACCTGCCGATTTGCCCGGTCTTAAGGCTACAACAGTTAATGTCGCGATTTTAGAATCAGAATTTGAATTAATGCAACGGTACAGCTCTTTTGAGAAACTGATAAACGTTACATCATACATATTACGGTTCATCAAAAACTGTAGACTAAAGATTAAAGCACGTGGAAATATTACTGTTTCAGAAAGAAGAAGTGCTATTTCGTATTTGATTAGATATATTCAAAACACCTTTTTTGAAGCAGAGCTAGCAGCAATAAAATCGGGTAGGCCGGTAAAAAGCGCATTACGGAGATTGAATTTATTTATTGACAAGAATAATCTGCTTCGGGTCGGCGGCAGAATAAGTGAATCAAACTTGCCTTACGATGCTCGCCATCAGATTTTGCTACCTGGAAAATGTCGATTCACGGAATTACTTGTGTCATATTATCATCAGGTACACTGTCACGTCGGTGCGAACACCCTTGCGGCTATATTGTCTCGGTCTTATTGGATAGTTTCAGCCAGACGAATCACCCGTCTTATTACCTTCCGGTGCGTTCAATGCTATCGATCACAAGCCCGTCCAACGCAACCGTTTATGGCCGATTTGCCACCTGATCGCGTAAAAGGTGTGCGTCCGTTTATCGGAGCCGGTACGGATTTTGCGGGACCTTTTTATATAAAAACAAGCACATTACGAAATGCAAAGATACAAAAATGCTATCTATGTGTGTTTGTTTGTCTGGCTACTAAAGCAGTCCACTTAGAAATTGTATCAGATTTATCAGTTGAGGCCTTTATTGCAGCGTTCACTCGGTTTATTTCACGTCGCGGATTGCCATCATTAGTGAGGTCAGACTGTGGAACTAACTATACGGGTTCGGACAAATATCTCAAGGAATTATATGTTTTCTTACGGAACAACCAATCGGATATTGAACGTAAATTAACCATGCACAACGTTACATGGTTATTCAATGCGCCGGCTAGCCCTTCACACGGAGGACTCTTTGAAGCGGCGGTGAAATCAGCAAAATCACTTGCGCGACGCGTATTAGGAGATGCACGACTTACCTTTGAAGGGCTGACCACATTTTTTACAAGGGTAGAAGCAGTGCTGAACTCACGGCCCTTGTGTCCTTTGAGTACAGATCCAAAGGACCTTGAAGTTCTGACACCCGGTCATTTTTTAATAGGGCAACCTCTAGTTTCCCTTCCGGAATATTCTTATACCGAAATTAATATGACTCGATTATCTAGATTTCAACAAATCCAAAAGATGACACAACACTTTTGGTCTCGGTGGAGGAACGAATATCTTCATACACTTCAGCAACGCTATAAATGGACCTCACTAACGGAACCTCCTAAGCTAGATGACTTAGTACTAATAAAGGAGGATAACACTCCTCCTCTTCACTGGAAGCGCGGTCGGTTGATAAAATTACTGCCCGGGAAGGATGGAATTATTCGAATCGCGGAAGTAAGGACTCAGAATGGTGTCCTCCTGAGACCCACTTCGAAAATATGTCGATTGCCTATAAGCAATTAGGAACCAAGGCAGGGCTTGGTTAGGCGGGGGGATGTTCAGGCGTTATTATTCTTTTAATATATTGTCATTCACAAGCTTCGATTCCAACGAGCAGTGGAAAAAATTAACAAACGAGGGTAGTGGCTGGTTCTAACAACGGCGGTCGTCGAGCGCGTGACCTTCAGTGCACCTCGGACACATTCCGCTAACGGACGTGGTTGTGTGTGCCTACACCTTTCTGGACGGATACCTACAGTCGACGACGGGGTCCCCGCGCGCAAGCTCAATGGTTTTAGGGTAAGTGATTGGCTTTTATTGGATGAATTTTAACCCTGAACAATAAACCTAACCAGGGAAAATCAGGGCTAGGCTGCTCACTGGGCGATCGAAGGAATAGATTATAGTACCTCGTTCTCGCGAACACCCCCACTGGTTACAAAGAGTGGGGGCATTTGTCGAGAAATATAGAAATGACATGAAAAAAGTTCAGGGCACATATGTTCTTTAAAAAAATATTTGGATCTAAAAAATGACTTATTGAAAGGGCAAACAGTAGACTCGGTAAATCAAACTGAAGTAGACCGCGAAAGAAAAAGGTGGACGGCAGTTTTGGAAAGGATAATCGAAATTATAAAATTTTTGGCAGGTCAAAATATAGCATTTAGGGGCACAACCGAGAAGTTGTATGACCCAAATAATGGTAATTTTTTAAAGTTGGTGGAGAGTATATCTAATTTTGATAGTACACTATCAGAACACATTGCTCGAATTCAAAGAGCTCAGCATCGCATGCCACATTATCTTGGTCATAACATTCAAAATGAACTGATTAGTATAATTGCTGAAAAAATTAAAACGACTATAATTAGTCTTTTGAAGCAATGTAAATACTACTCTGTAATTCTAGATTGCACACCTGATATTTCACACTAAGAACAACTTACTGTTATTGTGAGGTTTATTTATTTAAATCCATCGACAAAACGCGCTGAGGTACGAGAACATTTTTTAGGTTTTATACCTGTAACTGATACTACCGGACAAGGGTTGGCGACATATTTGTTAGATTTCTTAAAATCATGCGATATTGAATTAGATGATTTGAGAGGCCAAGGTTATGATAATGGGGCCAATATGAGGGGGAAAAATATAGGCCTCCAAAAAAAATAATTGGACATGAATCCTCGTGCTTTTTACGTACCGTGTGCTGCTCACTCCCTTAATTTAGTAGTAAATGACGCAGCTAAAAGCTCATTGGAAATTACAAACTTTTTCTGTATTGTCCAAGAAATCTATGTATTTTTTTCAGCATCCACATCACGCTGGGATGTAATTATGAAACAGATACCTACTTTGACATTAAAACCTCTTTCAAATACGCGTTGGGAAAGTAGATTTGATGCTCTTAGAGCACTCCGTTTTAACATGGATAAAATTTACGATGCATTATACTATATTTTTACAAATAACAAGTATGACAGCGACACAAAAAACATAGCGAGTTCAATAATAGCCAAATTAAAGTCTTATAGATTTATATGTTCAGTAGTTATATGGTACAATATTTTACTAAAGGTTAATATTGTAAGCAAAAATTTGCAAAAATCAGACGTAATTATTTCAGAAGCTACCAAAATGATTAATCTGGTTAAAAAAGATTTGGAGAAATACCGCACCGATAGCGCGTTTGAACAGTTGTTATCTGATGCAAAATTAATTGCTGAAGAATTAGAATGCGAAACAGAATTTGAAGAAACTGCTCGTCCACGTCCCCGAAAAAGACATTTTGATTACGAGGCTGCAGATGAGCCCATTTTAGACCCAACCAACAAATTTAAAGTATGTTTTTATTTTTTTCTACTGGACACTGCTATCTCGAAATTAAATGAGAGATTCGATTTGCTGACGGAACACAATTCAGTTTTTTCACTCTTCCAAAACATTGAATGCTGGAATAAATTAGAGATGCAAGAAAAAAAATCTCAGTGTTATCGGCTCCAAGAAAAACTAAAGAATCCAAAATTGTTATAAAATAAATGATTTAATTAAAATCTTTGCCAACTCAAAAGCAAGAAAAATTGAGTTTGTTTGATGTATGTGTATGTACATGTAATAAATATATATTTAGTAATCGAAGTTTTAAGTTAATTTTGTTTTTTAGAGTAATAAATAAATAAATAATCAAAATTACGTGTATTGTGTTTTCTTGGTTGACTAGGACCCCTTTCATACTGCAGTGTGTCGTCGGTCGCGTGCCACACTGCAGTGTAAAAAAAACGAGGGCGCAGGCTGAGTCCCGCACCCCGGCGCAGAATAGACTTAAGACGGCCCTGGTCACATGTCATACTAAAACATTTTCATATGTGTCGTTAACAAATTTAGTGCACTTGAAATGGTGCATGTAGGGCAATCACATCCAATATTCTTCAAGTCGTTTATTTCTGTGTCACTGTTAATTTCTTCGTTACAATGAAGGCTTTTCTTTATTTTTTTAATATGTGGGGCTTTCAATGATCGTTCACATTTTCTTTTTTGCAACACTTCTATTCTTTGTCAAACGCTTCTTTCCATGTTAGCGTTTCTTCTTATTTTTTTTTTCTTAGCTTCTAATCTCTTCATTATTTAAATCAAGATATTTTTCTTTTAATGTCTTAATAGTCATCATCTTTGGTAAAAAAGAAAAAACTCTTCAGTGACGCTTGCGACCATTCACTGCCAATGACTATATCATCTAGGTAGGAGTAAGGTAACACATTCAGTAATTGGAGTGTAACTCATAAATCGATAAACCGATTTAGATGAAATTCAAACGGGACCATCTCGGAAATGTACTCTATCAAACAAAAAATATTGATTAAAATCGGTTCAACATTGGCGAAAATATCGATGATAACATAAATAAATAATAAAAATAAAAAATAAATTTATTGCCACTAAATTATATCTTATTATATTAATATCTTAGGGCAATAGGGGTAAACTCAGCATATGTTATGTTCACACTGTGATGTGAGTATAACGCTGTTTTTCAGTCTACCCCTGAGCTCGGGCTAAAGTCTTGGCCGAGAGTAACAAAAAACACAGGTGAAACACACAATATTACATCGATTACTTTAAAATAATTACTTTTATTTCTCGTACAAACAGAACAGCCACCGTACTAGCCCCCATTTATGCCAAATTAGTGTATTTATTTCTTAAATGACTGAGTTGTGTGGATTTTAAAGATTGCTTCGAGGTTGTATTTTTGACGAAGTAGTAAATTTAGCTTAAAATGTTAGGTTTTGCGGAATTACGATCATTTATCAATGTCAAACTGATACTATGTTTGTCAGATTAATCGGCCTTTGTATAATTTGGCCTGGCAACTATTGCATATAAAGACTATACTTATCTCTGGTTCAGTTGTCAAGTTGTCTATGGTTGCGGCCAATCACAGAGCTGAGCGTTCCCGCCTAAAAATGGCGGGAGATAGCTTGGCTGGTGATTGGTTGTTGCCGTGGACGAATGGTAGCTGGGTATTTCAAACGGGCTTGAGAAAAATAACGGTGGTGAGTGACACATTTGGTTGGCGGACGTCGAGGAGAAAGATTGTATATATTTATAGTGTACTTGCAATAAGCAACCCTGGTGCGCCATTGGCAATAAAGGAGTGAGATTGTGACTGCATCTATTCTTTACGCAACCCGGAATAGGATCGAGTTCAACATCTCAGAAGTGTGACGACGACTAACATTGTAAAATGTAAGTACTACGCCCTATTATAATATTAATAAGTGTGTGACTAAGAAAGAATTGGCTGTCGTCTTATTACTGCTGCTTAGTTGTTCATTGTTCAGCATAACCAGTGACTGTTGCTTATTTGTTATTTGCGACAGCGTAACAAAACGGTAACGTACCTACATGCGGCAGATAGGTTTGTTACTTATAATTACTTGTGAATATTGTTACGAAATCTTTGCCGGCCTCGTAAGCCGATACCTTATACCTATATAAACCCGTCCAGTGTCTAGTGTTTCGTCGGTTTATTTCCGACCTACGCATAAAAGATCAAATGAAAACAAAATACTACTCTTGAATAGTTTGACCAACTAAAAGCAAGTTTATACTGGTGGAGTGTATTGGATCTGATAATATTAGTTACAAACTGGAGGTCTAAACATGTGTATACACTTTGTGTATGCGCGACATGGTTTAGTTTTATTTCTTAAACGTACACATGGTGTACGCGTGACACGCTATGGGTTAACAAGGCCTGTCGAATGAATAGTGATTGGAATAGTAGGTTTTTCTATGGAGGTTACTACTAAAAGGTTCATAGTGAACTTTTACTTAATTTACTTAAGGTCATACTTTACTTAAGGTCTACTGTTTGATATTTCATGGTTTGCCACTTCCCTTTTCATAAATTGTTTTGTTCCAAACCTAAAGCTTTATAATTGTTTTGATAATTTAATATCTGAATATCTCTGATTTAAATAAAACTATTATACATATATATATACATGTGCACTAATGGCGTTTTTCTGGCGTTGCTCTGCAACGCGACAATTTCAGACAATGGATGAGCCGAGTCGCAGGAGTCGGGACAGAGAACGGACCAGTCGTAGACGAGATATACCAGTCGAAAGGATTCTTCGCTCTGTTTCTCGAAGTCGAAGTCGCATCCGAACTCTCTCCCCAAACCAGTCTGAACGTGCCTGCAACCAGGGGCAAACGGGTCGAGAACGAATCAAGCTTTTGGAAAGTGAGCTACAGCGAGAACGCGAGCGACTGAGGACAGGAGAACATCAAAGGACGCCGTCGCTGCCAGCCAACGAGCTTCGTGAAAGGCGCCGTGACCGGGTGGAGCAGGATCATCGTGCGCAACACCGTGAGGCGTGCCACCCAGAACCACGTGTCGACGCGGGACAGTATAAAAGGTCACGTAGCTCTTCATTTTCTAAGAACGATATTATGGATATCCTTAAGTTTGTAAAAGTTGGTTTTACCTCTCAGCCTCCTACTCAGGTAGGACAGTCTTCTCAAAAACTTGATCATAAAAATATATTACCTAACTTTGATCCTTCTACTAAAACACAACGTATTGATGTGTGGCTGAAGAAGGTTAATGAGTGTGCCTCGGTATACGGCTGGGATGATAGAACCACCATCCATTTTGCCATGCAAAAACTACAGGGTCTTGCCAAGACCTGGTACGAAGGGTTGAATTCGATTCTTTTCTCTTGGAAAGAATGGCAAGAGAAACTAATTAATGCATTTCCTTTTGAGCAGAATTATGGCCAGGCCTTGGAGGATATGTTAAAAAGAAAGAGTAGATATCATGAGCCAATAGAGGTTTACTATTACGAAAAGTTGGCACTTCTCAACCAGTGCGACATTGTAGGGAAACGCGCGGTAGATTGCGTCATTCACGGTATTAGTGATCGTACTTTGAGATCCGGTGCCTTGGCGTTGCGTTGCTTGGAACCTGATCACCTCTTACAATATTTAGTCAGCAATAAAGATTCTAACCCATCGGCAGTAGACCGTACTGCCTTCAAGTCTAAAAATCCTGATAGGTACAATAACAGTAATACTTTTAGGCCTAAGTCTGCAGGAATGAAACTTAATCCTCCAACTGGATGCTATAACTGTAAAGAGGCAGGTCATAGTTACTTGTATTGTCCTAAACCCATCTCTAGATGTTCTAAGTGTAGTTTGATTGGCCATACATCCGATGCATGCCGCCGCGCTGATAGACCAGACAACGCTAAACCCGTGACCACTGTGCAAAAAACAATGCGCATCAATACTACTAGTGAACAGAGTAGTTTAAATCCTAATGCGAAGTTTACAAAAGAGGTGAAGGTGAATGGATTCTCCGAGCCTTTAAAGTCTTTTGTAGATTTTGGTAGTGATGTAACTTTAATAAAAGAATCGGTGGCTCACAGTTTAGGGTTGGTTCATAATAAAGTGTCATCAGCTATGAAGGGTTTTGGTAATGGGATAGTGGAGTCTTTGGGGGAATTATCACTTGATTTGAGCATCGATGAAGTTAATGCGAATGTTATGTGCAAGGTTGTGAGCGACGAATTATTAGACAAACCCTTGTTGATAGGCCAGTCATATACAGAGCAGCCTCATATTATAGCATATAAAAATGCGACCAAGCTGCAATTTCTTGACATCGGCAATGAATTGCCGCAACCCGATATTGACGATAATATAGAGCATTCAATAAAGGCTAAATCTCCCGTTAACCTAGAGCTTTACGGTGCAGCTACCATTAGATTACAGGTAGATCCATCTCTCACAGGAAGTGTTTTGGTACCAAACAGCGTAGCCGGGAAGCCCAATAGCCAGTACTTTGTATTTGGAGGCATTTATGCTGCTAAACATGGTCGTATCGACATAGCAGTCACCCCATGTTTAGATTTTTGCCAGATTTCAAAAGGTTCCATAGTCTGTCGTGTTGATCGTGTAGATTTTGTAAATAGAATTATTGAGGAGCCATCGGAGATAGGATCTACAGTGGTTGGAGAAAGGTTTGATGAAAGTCAGGTTCGTGTTGGCGAGCAGGTATCAAAGAAAGACAAACAGTCTCTGTTAGAATTACTAAAAAAGTACCAGCACTGTTTTGCCACGTCTCTTAAAGACTTAGGATGTACTAATATGGCAGAAATGAATATTGAGCTAATTAGCAATCGTCCTATCGTTTATCGCCCTTACAGGTTGTCCCATCATGAACGAGAGAAGGTGCGTTCCATGGTAGGCGAAATGTTAGATACTGGAATAGTTAGGGAATCTGTCTCTGAATACTCTAGCCCCATTTTGCTAGTGCGTAAAAATGATGGGTCGTTAAGGATGTGCGTTGATTATCGCATGCTAAATTCGGTGACGGTAAAAGAGAGATATCCTATGCCCATTATCGAAGACGAGATAGCTCGTCTTACAGGCCAGGCTTGTTTCATTACGCTCGATCTTGCCTCGGGCTACTATCAAGTACCAATTTCTGAGCAGAGTAAACGTCTTACGGCGTTCGTCACTCCGGACGGCCAGTACGAATTCAATCGAATGCCGTTCGGCTTGGCGAACGCACCAGCTGTATTCCAACGTATGATAAATACACTCTTGGGGTCCGCCCGTTTCGGGAAGGCAACAGCGTACATCGATGATATCCTTATTTTTGGCAGTCATCCTGCTGAATGTATTGAACGTCTGAATGAAATATTGCAAATGATAGAGAAGGCCAACCTCACACTTAACTTAGCCAAATGTGATTTTCTCCGTGACAAGATCAATTATCTTGGTTACGAGATAAGCGCTGCTGGTATAAGGCCAGGTGAATGTAAGATTAAGAGCGTACAGAATTTCCCACGGCCTGAGAACGTACACCATGTTCGGCAATTTCTTGGTCTTGCAAGTTATTTTCGAAAATTTATAAAGAACTTTGCAGCATTAGCCTTCCCGCTCAGCAAGCTGCTTAAAAAGGGTGCTGTGTGGGAGTGGCGTGAGAGTCAGGAGCAAGTTTTCGAAGATCTTAAGTCCAGGTTGATAGAGAGGCCAATACTTGCCATATACGATCCGTTAGCAGAAACCGAGCTACACACTGACGCGAGCAGGATAGGGATTGGTGGCATACTTTTGCAGCGTACAGTGTCAAGCGAACCGTTTCGCCCAGTAGCTTATTATAGCAAACAGACTTCGCCAGAGGAAAGGAACTTTCACTCCTATGAGTTGGAGACGCTAGCGGTTGTTTTCTCCCTTCGTAAATTTAGAGTCTACTTGCTAGGTAAGGAATTTAAAATTGTCACTGATTGTAGTGCACTGCGTTCAACTTTCCTTAAGCGAGACCTTATTCCAAGGATCGCACGCTGGTGGCTGACACTGCAGGAATTTGATTGTTCTATTGAATATAGAGCAGGCACAAAAATGAGTCACGTCGATGCGCTATCTCGAAACCCCGTGACAAATGATGTGGAAACACTCGTAGATCAACTCCCATCCGTAATGATCATCACTGGCGACGATTGGTTGCATACGCTTCAACTTGGAGACTCTGAGTTATGTAGGATCCGTGATATCTTAAGTAGTAATGTCGATGAAAAGGGTCTCAAGTATATAACTGATAATTACGTCATAAAGGACAATAAATTGTTTCGTTGTGTGGGTGGCGACAAGGAAAATGTTCGGTGGGTGGTGCCGAAAGGTGCGAGGTGGCAACTGTGTCGTATGAATCACGATGAAATTGGTCATTTTGGTGTTGAGAAAACATTAGAACGACTAAAAAAGACTTATTGGTTCGCCAAAATGACCAAATTCGTTAAGAAATACATAAACTCCTGCATTCAATGCGCTTATGCGAAGCATAACTCCAGCGCTCGTGAGGGCTTCCTCCACCCCATTGCCAAGGTAGAGGTCCCATTTCACACCCTGCACATAGACCATCTTGGGCCGTTTGTGAAATCTAGTAGGGGTCATACCCACTTGCTTATAGTCGTTGACGCATTTACTAAATTCTGTTTCATTAGACCGGTACGAAACACTAACACACAAAATGTTACCAGAGTTTTGGATGATATATTTTATACATTTAGGGTACCTGACCGTCTTATCAGTGACCGTGGCAGCTGCTTCACTTCACACGCTTTTAGGAAATTTGCACTTGATAAAGGCTTCAAGCACATTTTGAACGCAGTCGCTAGTCCTAGATCCAACGGTCAGGTGGAACGCTATAATCGTACGATTCTTGATTCCTTGAAAGTGTTAAACTTGAGCCATAGTGACAAAGGATGGGATAGTCAGTTGGGTAAGATTCAGTGGGGGCTTAATAATACACTACAGAAAACTACAGGTAGGACCCCCTCGGAGGTGATGTTCGGTACTCACATGAATGTCGAGATTAGTCCAGTACTAAATGAAATTACCCAAGCAACTCGTGAGTGTAGCGATCTTGCTACCATACGTAGTGAAGTTAAGGATAGGATAGATAGAGAGCAAGTTAAGCAGAAGGAAAAATATGATGAAGGTAGGAGACCAGCTAGAGTTTATAAGGAGGATGAGTTAGTGAAAATTACCAACACTTGTTTCAACAATGATGGGCAGAGCAAAAAGCTCATGCCTTCATATGTAGGTCCATATCGGGTCGTCAAAGTTTTGGGTAAAGATCGATACAAGGTAGCTCCTATCCCAGGGCTAAGGTCTACACAAAACAAACGTCCGACAGTCGTAGCCGCGGATCGCATGAGACCGTGGATCCACATTGCTGCATTAGAAACCCATGAAAATGACTCTGACATGAATGGTTCTGATGATAGCGAATAACTTTTGCGAAGTGCTTGATATAAATATGTGTGATTCGTGTAATTTAAGAGGCATGTAACTACATTTTATCTTTTGTGTTGTTTCAGATCACGAGAATCGATCGGTTCGTGATCTGATAAAGTTCGAAGTCATCCAACTACGTCATCCCAAGTAATCGATCGTCTTGTGGATGCTAGTTGAGCGTCAACACGCACGGGTAATCGATCGTCCCGTGCGTGCTCGATAGCCAAGCATGGTAGTGAATCGATCACTCCATCTTGAGTCAAATGCTGCGCCATCACGGGTAATCGATCGTCCCGTGTATGGTTATTCATCAAACGACTGAATCGATCAGCTCGTTTTCGTAATCCTGATGTTATCATCACAAGTAATCGATCGTCTTGTGTATGTTGGTTAGCGTTAACACGCACGGGTAATCGATCGTCCCGTGCGTGCTCGATAGTCAAGCATGGCAGGGAATCGATCCCTCCATCTTGAGTCAAATGTTGCGCCATCTCGGGTAATCGATCGAGTATGGTTATATGTCAAACGACTGAATCGATCAGTTCAAGTCATCTAACTCTGATGTTATTAATTGCTCATAAATTGTGAATCGGTTTGAAATAAGTTTGATGTATACTTCGTACCAAATGATTTACTCGAAAGATCTAATTTGTCGGTTAAGAAATGCTAATTTTCCTCAATGTGCAGTAAATTATATCGATAGTTATGTTAAAATAATTTGTTATTATATAATTATATATTGTAATTGAATAATTTATGGTTAATTGTGGTAACGATATTATTAAATGTATAGCAAGCATGTAATTCATCTAATAATTGTTAAAGGTATTTGTGAATAGGACTTAGTGAACATTATTAGTACATATGTATAATGGTTAATAATGTATAATACTTAGAAAATTTATTATTTCGTTGTCGTCGATGGTATTTCTACTGTATATATTGTCTTGATTATTAGCGAATGTGTGACTGACCACGTTTCCGATTGTTAGGGTTCCACCTGGGGACGTGCGCGAGGACGCACACGTTGTCAGGATGGTCGATTGTTAGGTTTTGCGGAATTACGATCATTTATCAATGTCAAACTGATACTATGTTTGTCAGATTAATCGGCCTTTGTATAATTTGGCCTGGCAACTATTGCATATAAAGACTATACTTATCTCTGGTTCAGTTGTCAAGTTGTCTATGGTTGCGGCCAATCACAGAGCTGAGCGTGAGATAGCTTGGCTGGTGATTGGTTGTTGCCGTGGACGAATGGTAGCTGGGTATTTCAAACGGGCTTGAGAAAAATAACGGTGGTGAGTGACACATTTGGTTGGCGGACGTCGAGGAGAAAGATTGTATATATTTATAGTGTACTTGCAATAAGCAACCCTGGTGCGCCATTGGCAATAAAGGAGTGAGATTGTGACTGCATCTATTCTTTACGCAACCCGGAATAGGATCGAGTTCAACAAAAATGAATTTTGAAAGTCTGGTTGCAAAGTTTTTTTCACAACGGTGGTGGGATATCGTTCCAGACTTTAGACGCTCTGTACTTAAAGCAGCCTTTAAAACCTTTTGTAGAATGTTTAGGAATCGCTAAAGTATTTCCATGTTTAGAGCGGGTATTAAGCTGATGAATATCTTTAGCCCACGTAATTTTTTCAAAAAGATAAGCTGGTTTCTTACTGTATAACACCCTTTGAGTAATACATGCCAGGTGGAGTTCTCTTCTGGCCTTCATGTTAAGCGTTCTATTTTGAACTAAATAGGGAGTAATATGCTCTCTCCTAGGAATACAAAAACAGAAGCGAGCGCACGCATTTTGCACGCGCTGGATGGCTTTTTCTGTTTTTGCCCACAGTCTTGGACCATATACCGCACTACAATAATTAAATGGCGATAGCACTATAAGGTCACAGAGCATACATCTTACCTCCACTGAGATATGTTTTCTTATGGAGTACATAATCTTTAGTTTATAATACGCATTCTTAATTTTTTGTTGATATGTTTTTCAAATCTCATTTCACGATCCAAAATCAATCCTAGATTTTTTAGATCTGACTCCAATGGTATAGAAATATCATTTATCGTCAATTTAGGGTCAAAGCACAGCACTTTACTTATTTGAGTTCTTGTGCCTAGAATTATAAATTTTGACTTGCTTGGGTTTATGACCAAAGAATTCTTCCGAGCACAGATATATTCTGTCCAGGTCTTCATTTACTTCCATCCTAGCATCAAATGTATTTGCTGGTTTGAAACTGTGATATATTTGTGTGTCATCGGCATATAAATGATACTTGCATGATGTTATACATTCAGGCATATCCGCTGTGAATAATGAAAAAAGGATCGGGCTTAGTATCGATCCCTGAGGAGTGCCTCTATGTAACCTCTCCACAGCGGATATGCTTTTGTTTATATGTTCAAGTTGCACATATTGTTCTCTGCCGGTAAGAAAAGTTTTAAACCATTCACAAGTTTCTGCTGAAAAGCCATAGTATGAGAGCTTCGCGATTAGAATTTTAGGGCATATACAGTCAATTGCACGTGAGAAGTCTAATAATACCAGGACGCTTGCCAATCCAGAGTCCGACGCCGATATCAAATCGTCACAAATAGTTAGTAGAGCTGTTTCAGTTCCGTAACCTTTTCGAAAACCAGACTGGTATTTAGGTATGATATTTTCCTCTGTTATATACTTCTCCATTTGGACATACACCACCTTCTCCAATACTTTAAATATGACTGGTAAAATACTTATTGGGCGGAGATCTTTAACTTCCTAGCCTACGGTTCAATTTTCTGTAACAATCTACGGCTGAGTACTGGGTTTACCGATCTGCTAGTCGGCCTCGTACATTTATACGCGGCTGACTACTGGTAAAATGAGATTTTAATGTTATAAAAGTTGTGTTCAAACGTTCAGGTTCAACGAAAGCTAGTTGCTAAGTTCATTTCAATTAAAATTACGAAATCTACAATAAAACCAAATAAAGCAATTTAATTTAAGTACTTGTACATTTGTGTTGAAGTAATTGCCTACTTTTGAAAGGGAGACGTGTAATGTTCCAATTTATCGTTTTAATTAGTTACAATTTTATTTTAAGAATTGTCATACGCACATTTCAGCTATGTATCTATTTATATCGTGCACGCGCTGTTTGACGCAGGTTTCGCACGTGCGTGAGGTCACCGCCCCAACCTAACGGAAGACCAGCGCTGGTTGCTTGCAACTAGCATATTGCTGAGCTTAGGCTGGGTTGTGACAAACACCTAGATTTTAATTTTTAACCATTTATACTTACTTTGTCTGTATTGTGTTTGTTGCAAATAAATTCATTCATTCATTCATTCATTCATTCAAACCAGTAGTCAGCCACAACTGGCTGACTAATGGATATTATCAACAAAATCCGAAACCCAGTAAGTAGTCAGCCATGCAAATATAAACGTAATTTACAAACATTTATTAGTAGCAAAACATAAAAATCTAAAACAATGACTGTAAATCCAAGTAACTACTTACCAAAATCTCGAACATGACTTCATAGGAAAAAAAATAGTTTGTGACACGTGCGCGGACATGTCGCTGACTGCAGTGCAAATTAACGATGATAGTTCTACATCTGGAGATGCTACGAGTATACTATAGGTTCATAGGTGTTAGTATTCGTCAATGAGAGCGCACAGATTCTGTTAAAAGTTGACGGTAATGTTTAAATAAATTTGGACACTATTTATATGGAAATAAGTGCTATAAAGGCTGAGTACTGGTGCAGGGCTCACTACCGGGGGATTTACCCTACTTGATTTCATATTACATGGTGCGAGTGACGTAAATCCTCCATGCAATATCGCACTTCCGGCTTGGACATTACGTTTAATGTCGGCACTTCACATGACTATATTTTTATTTGTATATATGGCATATTTGGCAAACAATTACCAAGTGTGGACAGTTATTTGACAAAATGTATGCCTTATTTTCCTAATTGAAAAATAAGGCGAATACCAGATACACGTTACCGTGCGTTTGTCGGTTCTTCGAGGCACATCAAAGGGATCAAATAGGCAAATACGCAAACAAACCATCAATTGTCTTGTTATTTGTCTGCCAAGTGCGGAAGGTTGTATTTGCCTATATTTGCATGTTAGCATACCTCATATATTTTGCCAAATACAACAAACACCCAATAGCGAACACAAAATAGCCATATGAAGTGCCACCATTAAAGATAGATCTTGAGGCCGCGCTTCGAAGCGCCCCGTTGACGTTTATGTTTCATAATCACACTTGTTGTTTGTTGAAATTGTTATGGCAACACACATAACAACGCCGCTACCTCCACTCCGCCATTCACTTCACTGATAGCAAAGATAATTTTATATGATAGTGGCATTGTGAATTGGTTGACAGATTATTGCGAGCCAAAATTCAAAGCAGGCATGTCGACCACCATGTAGGTAGGTACCTACTTTCCATATAAAAAATTGCCTTATCAATTATTTTGATACAAAGATATATAGATATTACGTTCAATCATCATAAACCATAATCAGCCCATTTTGTTCCCACTGCTGGGACTCGAGCCTTCCTCTCAGAGAGAGAAGTTGGGCCATAATCCACCACGCTGGCTTAGTGCGGCTTGAAACTTTACTCAGAATACATTCACCGAGGTTTTCCCCTTCCAACTGCTCATACACACTTATTTACTTGTTATGTCATTTAATTATCGACATGAAATTTTAATAGACAAAGGTGCTGTCAAAATAATATTATTTCTAACACTTTAATACAGCCATAAATTGTGTAACGGCTACTCCACGTGCCGGAAAAGATCATAAACATTCTTGTTAATATAACACAAAGCAAGGTCCAATATTTTTATTTATTTTATATTATTAGGTTAGTGGCCAACCCATGTCGAAGTTTTCAGGCCGCCCGCAAGCCTTCGGCATAGCCTAATGACTGTTGTCCTAAGACAAACAACCGGGACCGACGACCTAACGTGACCTCCGAAGCACGGAAGCGCTCAGTTGAATAATGCCACTAGCGATCACCCATCCAACTCCCGCACGGCTATTATGTATATCTCAGTTGCTAACAAACGTTGATTGAAATATTGAAAAATGGCGGCACTATCTCACTTTTGACCACTCCAGTAAGCAAAAATGTTAGTAAGTTGATGACTGGAGGTGACAAAAGTGACATAGATCCACCATTTTTTTTCGATTTCAATCAATATTTGTTAGCAACTGAGATACATAATAGCCCTACAGACCGCAGCAAGTGTTGCTTAACTTGTTGATCGGTTAAGATCGCCAAGTCAAGCTCCGCTACGCTACGATATAATAATATAAACTGATAAAATCTAACAACCCTATATCACAAGTAAAGTAGGTATCTGTTCACGCAAGGCCATAATGTCCATACATTTGGTCATTGTCCTTTAAATTGTCAATAATTCCAGTTCAAACTAATGACACTTGGCTTTGATACAGAAGTAGGTATACTAGGTTACAGTAATGGGCGACGCCGAAGAAGGTAACTGAACCACGGCACGGCGCGCAGTAGGTAGGTATATATTTTTCCAACCAATGTACAATAGGTAATAATTACAAATTACAATCGAGATAGGTATCGAATTAGGTAGTTCCTCTCGAATACTTTGATGGCCAAGGCAATTGTTCAAGGCGTTTGACACAGTGAATCACAGACGCGCCTTCAAGGCCTGTACCCTGTACATCAAGTTCGACAGATTCCATTTTTGTGCTTGGTTAGTACCTAGTTGGTAACTACCAAGTAACACTATTTCTTATGCAGAAGTCTATAATGTGAGATCCGACAAAAACCAAGGTAACCGACGTAGCTCCATAGAATTAGCAAACTGAAGTGGCAGTGGACTGGTCTGGCCGTACCGGCTGGGGTAGACGTGTTCTTGAGTGGTGACCGCGACTCGGCAAACGTTGTGCGCCCTCCGGCTAGGTGGAGCGACGACATCTACCTACGCAAAGTGGCTGGTAAGCTGGCTTAGCAGCTGGATGAGAAAAGTCGAAGATCAGGCTCAGTGGCGTGCATTAAGAGTGGTCTATGTCCAGCAGTGGACTGATACTGGCTGACGATGACTATTTCTTTATTATATGATATGCCCAAGGTTCGAGTTTGTATAAGTACCTACCAATTCAAATTTTCAACCGACTTCTACAAAAGAAGGAGGAATTCGTCTGTTTTTTTGTGTGTCATGACTCAAAAGTTTTACCTAGTGAAATGATATTGATGATTGTTTGTTTATCAACCGATTTCCAAAACAAATGAAGGAGGTTCTCAAATCGACGCGTATATTTTTTTTAAGTATGATCACGCATAACTTTGTACAGAGTAATCCGATTTTTATAATTCTTTATTTGGTTTTTTATTTGGTATACTTCCGAAGTGATCCCATTTAAATTATTATAATTATTTAATATTCAAATTAGGTCAAGAGGTTTTGAAGTTACAATCCAATAACTGAAAAGTGTTTCGCCTATCTTGACAATTTCGTAATTGACGGCGTCACTAAAGTCACTAAAAGCAAAGACATTACACCGTAATTTGTAAGGTCTTTGCTAAAAAGAGTGAAAATATTGTTTACCTTAAAGTGTGGTTACACCGCGTTCTACCAAAACTTTTTCGCGCCCCGGTTTAGCATTCCGGTTAGAATGAATGCTTGCAATGTTCAACCCAAGCGGAACGGTTACGCGGTAGCGAAAAGCGCGCCAACTTTTCTGTCAAAAATCGATAGAATCCTATACATTTGATGCTTGACAGTGACACCTCGTAAACGAACGCGAAAACCCACCTACGATCTGCGAGCGTTGTGAGCGTGTATCGAGTTCGCTCACGATGACCGTGGGCTTTTAAGGGAATGAATGTGCGAACGCCGCGAGTGATTTCGGCGCTTTCCAGAACGTAGCCTATGGGTACGTTCTGGTAAGCGCCGTCAACGCTCACAACTGTCGCGCCTCGGTTTATGAAATCAATATGTTAATATACTCGTATATGAAGCAATGCAGCTTGGCTTGCATTATTCAACCCAAAGCGCGGTCGCGAATAGCGAGCCGATTTTTCAGACAAAAAATCGATAGAATCCTGTAGATTTTATGTTTGACAGTGACAGCTTGCAACGACCGCGAAAACCCACCTACGATCTGCGACCGTTGTGAGAGTTTTCGGTGACGTCATCGATGACGTATCGAGCTCGCTCACGATGATCGCGGGCTGTTAAGGGAATGGGTGTGCGAACGCCGCGAGTGATTTCGGCGCTTACCGGGACGTAGCCCTAGTATACAAATATTTACGGCTGATTTCTTCTAGTGTCTTAATATTTTGTTTCTTTTATGCGTACGGTTACGAAACGATAACACGAGACCCACCTGATGTTAAATGGTAACCTCTGCCTGTGTATTGTGTCTGCCTGTATATGTGACTGTGTATATATATATATATACGCGGAGATAGGTTGCGAGAGCGCGACGATGTATGCTGTTTTTATATGTTTAACTTTACTTATATTTGAGACCTTTTTTACTTAATTTACTAGTGAAATTTTTGACTTTGAATTTTTTACAGAACTGACGTTTAATCACACAGAAAGTGAGCGTGATACAGATGTCCTTTGTCTCGTTTATTCTCTCTGGCCGCTGGTACTTTTGACCCATGCTGGCTGAAGAAATTCGTTAGTGCCTGGGTACACTTTGGCCGCAACCCGCGCCCCATCTCGTTTTTCCGCTCCGCTTGGCCGCTCCGCCTCACTGCTCTGTATCATGTCCGCCGCCCCGCTCCGTGCTTATATAAACTTTTTCAAATCCCTGACCACAAAGGCGGAGCTTTTGTGCAATTCGATTGGTTCATTTTAGCAAAGCTCCGCTCCTCTATTCTCCTCTCCACTATGGAGTAGAGGAGAAAGGAGGACATCGGAAAGGCAGCCTAAGAGCTGGCGCACATAATAGTAGGTATTATTAGTAAGCAATTTCTGTTAGATAATTTGGAAGGCGTGCCGGGAGGCACTCAGCCCATACATTTTTTATACTAGACTCCGCAGACTCAGAAATTTTCTGAAGCGATCGTTTTTGATGCTCGCCGACCGGACGACTAGATTATGCACACAGTCAGAAATTTGCAGTGTCAGCGGCGGGTCAGCAACATTACACTGCATGGTTTCTTGGTTATGCTTTGATTTTATTAATATAAAAAACGAGAACTACTGACGTAACTAAGTCAGATCTATCCAACTATAGTTTCAACCACATTCGGCAGTCTTTTTCAAGGAGAGTGCAGAGGCCAGTGCGAGGTGAAACGCAACCGCGAGCGTTCGGCACTCTCCTTGAAAAAGACCACCGGATGTAGTTGAAAATATAGTTGGAAAGATCTCTTATTTACACGTTTTATATAGGGTGTTTGGTAGAAGGACCGACAAACCAAATGAGCGTGTTCGGGGGACCACTTGGAGAATACAAGTTGGCCAAAAAAAATCCACGACCCCCCAATATGTTTAACTTTTTTTTTGTGATTTTTCCCTTTTTCTCCGAAATTGTACCTATTTACCACCATAACATTTGTAAAAAAACTAAAAACATCTGGTCTAAAACATACTTTACAAATATTATGGTGATAAATAATTAATAAATGATAAAATGAGAAAATTCACAAAAAAAAGTTTAAATAAATTGTGGTGTCGGGGATTTTTTTTGGCCAACTTGTATTCTCCAAGTGGGCCCCCGAACACACTCATTTGGTTTGTCGGTCCCTCTACCAAACACCCAGTATATAGTAAAAAAGGTTAATAGTATCTGCTAGGTAATATTATGGCCACTACGTTTCGTTTAATATGTGGTTATGTAATACAGTATACTGCTGATTTACGAAAATAATGCTGCGCTGGTCTAAAAATGGTAAATGGGTAAATAAAAGTAAATGAATCATTGCTATCGTTTATTGATTTAAAATACAAAACTTAGTGACATAAAGCTCTATCCTTTTATTGTTACAGTGCCTGCGAACTGACAATCCGATAGGAAATAAACATTTTAGCTCATCGCGCACCATTCACATTTACACACACACACCATTACTTCATACCACACATACTGTCATAAATAAATACATTAGTATGTTACATACTCGAGCACATTCAGCTAGGGCCATTCTTGGGTATTTCAATTCGGTCGGATTTCGTTGTTTGGTGTTTTTGTTGACTTGTGAGTGCATTTGGCAGATTCCTTACATCAAGAAATAAAAATAAAGCCTTCTATACTAATCTTGGTATACCGTCCGATGATGAGAATTTTGTACATTTATGATGGTCGCACTAGCTGTAATTTTTCTGAGCACTCATATTCCGTTTCATTCGAAAAACTGAAAATAACATTGTATTTGCAATTTTATAGACAAGTAATGCCCGACATAAGTTTGATTAGAGATAACAAAAAAAAAATACATTATTTAAAATTATTACAAAAAATATTATACATAGTATAATAACTTAAATATTGTTGAAATCTGGTCAAATATCAATTACATCAAAATTTCAAATTTTGTAATTTTTTTTCGATTCTGTAATAATGTCCATTTGTTGTCTCGTGAAACACAGATAAAAACAGCTGTCACGTACAATTAGTAATTTTTTTTGTTCAATGGAACGGAATTTTTAGGCAACTTTAACGAAAATTACTTATTTGACAGCTAGTGGAATGCACCAATTACTTTTACCCTTATTTCCGATTGAAGTCAAAAAACTATTTTGGCGCTGTGATCGTCATTCAAATATACGAAAGGGCCCATGTGACGCCATGGATTACGTCACCAATGACGCGCTTTCAACGACCGCGCTACGAACTGAAATCACCATGAACATTTCAGTCAAAAATAACAGTCCGTTCATGAGTACGTGTGTTTACTCTTCTTCGTTTCGGCAAAACAAGTTTTTATACCTGTTTTAAACGACTTTTCATGGCTTATTAGATTGTTTCCAAACCATCTCGTTAGATTTTTTCTCGTTAGATCGTAAGAAGCGTATAATATAATCACTGCACTGTCAGCCATGCCGTGAGCAACGCGAGCGTGATTTCAACCAATTCCGAATGGCTGACAGATGTCACCTGTCAAAAGCGCGACATTGAATCGGAATGAAGAACAATGATAATATCGCCAAAATTGATTTCGACTTCAATGAGAAATAGTTTAACCACCCAGTTAAACAAATCAAATATGACAAGATAAAATAATAGGAAGTCTTTAGGTATGCGTGTCTACTCCAGCGCTCTTTTGTTTTTGCAACCTTGTTTAATCCTTCCTATACCGTGATAATTAAAACAAAAGATTTATGTATTAATCTGACGTATAGTTACGTCTCTGGGACACAAAGGGTTAAACCAAGTTTATATAATTTCGGCGATGTACTCAGTGTAGCGACTAAAAAAAATATTTAATTCCCTGATTAAAATGTGCGTAATTGGTGCGACTTGTTGATCTGTGTTGAGTTGTTGAGTTACTGTGCTGAATTCCAGCTCTCAGTTGGATCAGACAACCTGCCAAATGTTATTTGGAGGTCAGTGTAATTTCCGTAGTCAGTTTATAACTGAATATAATTATAAAATAGAAACGACAATATGATCATGTGTATTAATTGGTGACATAGCAAGACAAAAAAATAACTGTGCTTCGATACGAACCACAATAGCATCATATAAAATCAACATTTTAACTAGTACTTATAACATATGTACAACATACATAAAAAACGCGTCTATATATTTTTTTAATTTTTCGCCCATGGACGTCAAGTGAAAAAGAGGATAGAGAGAACTCTTCTAATCTCTTCTCTCTTCTCTAATCTCTTCTTGTAATTAGAATTACGAACACTTTAGTGTTAATTACGATTGGTGTAATAACACATAACACCAATTGTAATTAGCATTTAAATAAAAATATTTGTTTAGATCAGATATACTTGTTGCTTACTTTATAGTAATAATTATGTTGTACTAGCTGGTGCCCGCGACTACGTCTGCGCAGGATTAGTATTTCGAGTAGCTTATTATCTTCTCCAAATACTTACTATATCAATCAGGAAACATTAATAATAAAATACAGCACTAACGTAAATACAAATACAAAATCAATCACCATGGAAAAACCTGTCATTTTTCAAATTTCATCAAAATTGTCCCCATCCTCAATTTGAGCGTGAAAGACTAACAAAGATCCACACATCCATACTCACAAACTTTCTCGTTTATCATATTAGGATAACTTTTGTACTCATAAGAAATGTTTTGCTATTACATATATTGTTTCTCTTAGAATTGTTCAAATAGACTCGGTAGATATGAAGAACAAACAAATAAAAGCTGTAGATTTTTTCTGATTTACTAGACGAAACTGGAATCAGTAACCATTTTTTATTATTTACCATTACTTAATTGCATTTCAATGTGTCTCACGACTTGATCTTACATGATATAGGTACCCAATGGCTATGTAAGTAAAAAGCAAATAAGTTATCTGTATTGTTAATTTTGAATTAGATTTGCATTCTATGTAATTTCCCTAGTCTGCCAATGCACAACACAAAAACAGTCTTCTATATATGACTCCAGACCTTTAGGCCCTTTGCACTGATGAGAATGCTTTCACAATTCACCTATTAGAATATCTCTAGATACTCAATATTCGCGGCACATGCATAATATATATTTAAATTAAACAAAAAGGAACTAAACAATACTACAGTGAAATTTATCATACAATAAGGTACATAAATTGAACACAATTTTAAACATCGTAAGGAAATCAATAGGGAAACCTGCCAGATGAATAATTGTTTTTTTTATTGCATACAAAAATTAAACATGTATCCCATACCTATTCCTTATACTCTTTCTAACAATCCTATACTTCATGAAGCAGAAAAGTATTACAGTAAATATTATACAGATATTCGAAAATTGTATAGTACAGAACAGCAAGATCAGAAATAGATTCAAATCTACAATTAAATCATATTGACAGAATACAATATAGAAAAAGGAAATTATAGTTAGAAAATACTTAAATGCTTCATGTAAAAAATTAAATAGCTGTACCATACATGTTGTTGTCAAAAATAATTAGGTTTGGGGTAATTTGTTATAAAAACCACATAAACACATTGCATTTCTAAAGTAATAATTCAGCTACAATTTATCAGATTTTATTTAGGAACTTTATGCTGTTCATTTATCTTTTCAGTCATTTGTATTCACTAAAAATATTTGAACATAAATTTTGCTAAATAACAACATGAACAGGATAAAGTTGCTAAGACACAGGCCTACCACTAATGCAACCATTCAAAATCAAGGAAATGTTCCGGTCAACCTTACAAATATGTAAATGACCGAAGTGGACATAACATAATTTTATTTGGTAAAATGCAAGCCAGAGTTTCAACTTCCACACTCAAATTGCTCATAAATTATACCATAATAAGAATGTGTCAACAATTTATTGTGTACTTTCAATGACGATTCCTTGATTACATACATTCAGAACAGCCTAGAAGGTGACAATAAACTAATAGCTTGGACACAGCAAATGTTTCCAATCTTAAACTATATATATAAAAGGCCGTAAGGTCTATTTTTGAACTTCAGCAGAAACATTTACTGTATTAAGCTTGTATAATTGTTCCATTACATTGGAAAATGTGAAATCACCAATTAACTGGATTGTAGCTTCACAATGTTATTGAATTAATTACTTATTTAGGGCGATAGTCCAGATTGAGAGCGGAATAAATACAATTAAACTAGTGTGAGCGATATCTAGTATAAAGCTCACATCAAAATAATTATAAACTACGGGTTGATTTAGACTCACTCTTTTCATGGACCAGCACCCTCTATCTATTAGGAAACAATACAAAAGTTTGTAGTAGTAACAAAGCGATATCACAATATACAGAACATCCACTGTCCACGGCTAGTCGACTCAGTGGCAGGCCCATTATATATATCCGGCACAATAAGGCAGTGATTCAGTGTATGCTATACAAAATATCTCTATTACAAATTTTTCAACCAGTCTGTTGCAATGAGGTTAGTCTATTGTAGATTCAAATCCAAAAAGGTTGAATAAGTCAGTAATTAATTTTATTTTTAAGTCCTATCTGATATACCCAAATTGTTTAATATATGATTCAACATTCTCATAACCTACAAGTACATTTTGTGTTTTCATAGAATTATACTATAAGCTATTATCTGTTTTACACATCGTCAGAATATTACAATGGGTCAAAAATATCTTACTTTACGTCATTTAGCATAAGACTTGTGACGCAATTCAGAAGCGCCCCTGTTGGAACAGACGTACATTTGCAACAACTCTGAAATGCGAGGGCGTAGTTATCAACTGACCGTTTACTGATACAAGTGAATTGAATCGATTTGTGCATGAAGAAATAATACTTATTAAACTATCCATTAACGTTTGTGTATAAACAAATTCTCATTGGCCCTTTAAATTTCAGTCGTCAGTTGCCGACACTTTAAAAATTATCAAAAAGCTTGCGATTATGAAACTGAACGAAGCCTAACTAGCATAGATCGTAACTAAACTATAAATTATCCAGTTATGTTGCAGTCTATCCATTAGTCGGTTTCCTAAATTTTATATACAATATTTATTTTCTACCATATTGCGTTCTTGATATGCATTGCGTAACAATAAAAAAACCTAGCTTTCATGCCCTCGATGCATCCAGTTGTGGTGTATACGATCGACTGCGATCATACATTACAATTCCCTAAGTACTGTTCGAGTGAAGCAATTAAGAACAAATAATACAAATACAACGTAACAAATCGTCACAATAATATTTTCTTCACAGTCAGACTTATCGCATTAAATAAAAATATAGAATTATAAATATTGGATTAGGTCCGAGAGTCCCGCCACAGATTGCACTAGACCGCACTAGTCCCATGTCTATAGGCACACATTACCTAGACTGCGTCTATCGAGTCACACACACTACACGTCACGTCGCATCACGCAGCACGTTCACGTCACATCACGCGGCACTTAGGCGTCACGACACAGATTCGTCCGTCGCGGAGGCTGCGAGAGTTCGTCCGCGTTTATCTGTGTCAGTGGGCCGAGTTGCACACAACCACAAATCATTTGAGCACTGTACAGGGAGTGGCGAGAGGCGGCTAGTGGATGGCGACTGGGCTGTGTTGCAGTTGGCAAACGGGTAGGATGTCTTCGTCGCGCCGTACGCCTTCCACCTCCATTCGCTCAGCGCCGCCCCAGAGCCGAGCGCTTCCGCCCACTGGACAAACAAAGCACACTTTACTCACTAGAACCTCATAAATGCACATCTAAAGGTAAAAGGGAGCATTTACTATGTGGGAAGGTTATATAGCAGCCAGAAAAAAATCGGCAAAGAATTAAGACGAATTTAATATTATGTCTATCAACATTTTACATTATTTCTATAGATTTTTTTATTAATTTTCTCGCGAGTTTGATACATATGAAACTATTACTATTAACCGACAAAACACTCACGTTAGAGATCGCTTATGAAATATATGATTATGAAAAATGTTGTATTGCGATTCGCTGATTGTTATTAAAGGATATCATAAAAAAATATGAAATCGTCGCGGCACTGGTACAAATACGTTAGCGCCGATTTTTTCATGGCCCGACTGTTAATACATCTACGTACGCTAATCGACTAGGGATCATTATTTTAATCTAATTTTCATAAACTATATATTGTCAGTGACTGTGTTTGCACCACAACAGACAAATTTAATGTCAAACAGGAACATCTCCACAGCATTAATTTGTGTTGCCAGTTCAAGCAAACACGTTCAGTATGGATCGAAATAAAATATATAGATTATTGGCAATAATTTTCTAGTCTCATCTAGTATTAGAATAGAAAATGAAACAAGCATTGTGGTTAAATATAACAAAGTTTATGACGATAAAGAAATATATTGGGCGAAACTACCTTCACTTTATTCTGCAATTGTGTTTCAACAGCAAGTATTGTAGATGAAAATATTAAAATATTATACATAGATGAAGACCAAGCACATTTTAAAAGCATAGTTAGGCTAGTGCTACACACAATCACTGTAGTAAATCAAAGCCATGCATGAACGACAACGACATGCAACGGATGGGTACCACAAATGGGGAAAGTGACAGTGACAATCCAATAACTCTTAATAAGAAACCAATGGTTTCACAATCGTATCCATAATACATAGCCCACATGACTACCGAGACACATGATTAGAGGACTAACCCAGCACGTATTGGTGAATTTATCGAAACAACGTGTGTCCGTTACGTCCACAGATATATTATATCTGTGGTAACGTCACTTTTTAACAAAGACTGGTTCTTTAAGTAATTAAGCCTAGGTTCGATTTATATGAGTGCAATGGATTGTCACTTTGAGGGGGGTTGGGGCTTTATTAAACATTCCATTGAGATCACAAGGCAGACCTGGTTAAGTTAGGCACTAGTGTTGTTCGGCGTTAGAGACGCGCGCACGGGCCCCGGACCGCTCTAGTCATCGCGGTTCCGACGGCCCATCTGATACGAAATGTCGACACAATTAGCACAATGTTAGGGTTCACAATTGCATCAACTTTAAATAGAACGGACAACATTGTGGGGAATTCATTTTACACTCATGAGACTTAAAGAATCACGATGCAACACTCATTCAACTACAATCGCTGTGTACATCAGTTTCAGTTTCAATGTTTATATTGTAGTTGCAAAAATTGGGCATTAGACAGTAGAGTTTTGTTCGTTAAATATATTTAATTATATTGTCAGATTAAGAAGAATTTATGCCACATCTTAAAAGTGGACGTTTCATTAATATCAAACCGTCAGTACTTGAAAACTTAATATTCCCTAGACTAAATAGGGCATAGGGCAACAAAACTTGTCAGATCGTTCATTAAAAAACTAGAATGGTTATAATAATATACTGAGCAATTATGATCATTACTTTTGACTGATGCAAGCAGAGATTGCGGTCGATGATGGTTCAATGTGCACAAGTAGCATTTGATTTAACCCTCACCATAAGACATGTTACTTGAAATGATATGATGCGATGTGTTAGAAAATCACACAACATAAGGTCGATGCACATGATAAAATTAATCATCATTCTACAATGGCCAATGATTTCATAATTATAATTTGTTACCAATCAAGAACATATTTAAAAAATAGACGGAGTTTCTCATTTTGACATGTGTCTTAAATGTATATATTAATACTTTGTCAAGTTCAATCACAGATTAAGAAAATATAGAATATACTCATATATAAGTATAGCATACTCAAGATTATACTTAAGTTTGGTAAAATTAAGAATACCTTATGCACCGATACACAAAATAAACACCAATTTTAAACATTAATATACAATTAAGTAAATCCCTACAAATGCTTTTATAATACGTATGTAAAGTGTATTTATCTTCCAATAAAGCTAACTTTTAATTGATACTTTAACAGACCAATATTCCCGGACAAGTTGAAGAAAGATTCAAATTAGCTAATGAGGATTATATACGCAATTGCGAATGCAAAGTGGCATAAGCCTTGAGATGAGAATAATCCGATATCGCCGGTAATGCGACTATAATAAAGAGCATTTCGAAACAAAAAAAAATCTGATTTTTTTTGCATTTGAATAAAGATTCTTGTTTTCTAATTTTCTAAACCTACTACCTTAAGAAGGCAAAGTCAAAGAATACCGTTGGGATATAATTGATGTAAATTCATCATTCAATATCAGAGCCGACAGGTAACTCGACCTAAGCGGATGGCCTTTTGTACAAGATCGCACCATATTTGCTTCCACCGCATTGCTAAATATATTACCTCGAAATGGTAGTAATATTGTGTTGGCTGATGTCTCTGAACTGTGTGAACTCTGTGGCAAATGAAATCTAGACGAATATGATTCAAATATAGTAGTTTCCGTGTCTATGGGCCTTACCTTATGTTCTTTTCCATACAATGAACACTTGGAAGATATTACTATAAGATGTATCATACACTTTTTGATTCGAAGTCAAAAATCAGTTATTCAATTTAGGCATCAATGACGCAGTTACAAAAGTCAAATGATTCATTATAATGTACTGTGTACAAGAAGCGGCAAATAACTTGGGGCCATTCTTTTCATATAGATTTTTACAATAATTCTACTTAGGTACTACTATTATTACATTTTATGGGTGGCAGATGACAACTTGTCAATTAAGTTGTTATGTGATATATAAAGAGTCAATCTGTCTATTCGCGACAATTAAGTCATCTTTCTTCAACCATGTAACCAAATGTACCCTCCATAACACCAATAAGCTTGCACATCGAAACATACCACACAATGAAATCATATCATATCCAATACTGACCGTGTTGATGATGCGACTGCGACTGCGCTTGCTGCGTGTTTGTAGATTCGTCCGCTGTCCGTTTGAAGAAATTGTGTTGTAACGCGTAGTACGGCGTCACGCGTTGTTTCGGATCGTATTCCAACATGCGTAGAATTAAATCCTGGAAATGCACATATAATGGTTTAGTTAATTATAAATCAGCAGTCCGTGGGCTCTATCTGTGTGGAAAATGATTACCTTTGATGATTTGAATGATGATACACTTTGGCGTCTTCTCCATACCAAGTGATTCCCCGATTTCCTCTCTGAATCACGACATTAGTGCTAATATTGTTTTTTAATTACATATGTATGAATTAGACGGCTCTCCACGCTGAGAATCTTAAGGTTCATTTTTTAAAATTTCAGAATAGTACGTTCGTAAAAGACGTACCTTGTACTTGAGATAGTCTGAGACAGAGTGGCCAGGCTCGCGGCTCTCCACGCTGACAATGTTACGGTTCATTTTTCTTAATTTTAGAATAGTATGTTCGTAAAAGACGTACTTTGAACTTGAGATACTCTGACAGAGAGTGGCCAGGCTCGCGGCTCTCCACGCTGAGGATATTAAGGTTAATTTTTCTTAATTTTAGAATAGTATGTTCGTAAATAACGTACCTTGAATTTGAGATAGTCTGAGACAGAGTGGCCAGGCTCGCCGCGCCGTCGGGCGGCCGGCCCACCGCCCTCCACGCCGAGGATAGTGTGAAGCAGCCGCGTGCCCGGCGGTCGGTATTTCCTGTAACCACTGCGAACATTATTCACTCTGCACATAAATATTAAAGCTTACGAAATATCTTATCATAATTTTATTGTGATAATTTAGAACTAAATAATTTTAAAACTTGATTGAAACTATAGCGTGAGCGCAGCCAGGTGCATGAGTGCAGAGAAGATTATTTGACAAATAAAAAAGACACATTGGTGCCTACATTCAAAATATATTCATTGTTAAGTGATAACTTCTTATAGGAGATATATATTTATATATATAAACCTGTTCGTGTTTAGTAGGCTGGGTCATTAATATACTTAATCATGTGTTGATGTTATTCATAGAATACTTTTTTCAGATTTGCGTTCTCTATTGTTGTGTATGTTATCGTATTGTGTTGAAAGCGGGGGCCAAACAAGCAGTAGTTTGAAGTAAGTTGCAACACTTGCAACCGGCCTATGAAACATAAGGTGAAGAGAGTATTTCGTTGGACTTCGGAGACCATGTTCCTCACTGAACGATCGATCGAGATCAGGGTTGTATAAAGTTAACCTTATGAGGCAGGAAAACGGGAGTTAAAGATCTAGTGCAACTAATTGCAAAGCGCTGATCTTGTCTTGAACAAAATACGAGTGACACGATCTTGGATGGTCATAGGACCACAATGAGGCCCACTGAACTTTACGATGCGTTGATACATATACGCGAATATACGCCCGCATAGAATAAAAAGGGCCATATACTTGTCAATGGATAAACATAGGTACAAAATTGAATTATAGAAACCCCTCATTTGGAAGAGTTTGAGAGTTAAAATCACAGTTATGTACATGCATGGTCCAATGGCTATTTTACCTTGCAAACATATTTGTTAGTTGTTTGTAACCCAAGAAACGATAGACGGGTGATTTTGTCCACGTATATTGGTATTACGAAAACATGACAATTGCTTTTTAGGCGTTGTGCTGACAAAGGACAATCCTCTCAGTACTTATTTGCGCGGTTTTATTCCAGCTCTATTAATTTAGTTCAGTTCGTGAAAACGCCGCGTTATAGCTTATACTAATTTCCGTTTCTTACCCACTACTCTACTATAGATTCCTCTATTGGTTGAGCAGTTGAGCAGTAGAATACAGTTTGTATTACAAAACATTTTATGCTCTATAGCTATAGGTCAATTAGTTTTTGCTCAACTTGATTAGTAGGTCATCCTGTTCAACTGCATTAAGTTGAGCGGGGGGTAATACCAACGGCTCTACTGGACACTGGTATCCACTGCTCAACTATACGTAGTTGGGCAATTACCAGTTGAATCGTTCATCATCATCATCATCTCAGCCGTAGGACGTCCACTGCTGAACATAGTCCTCCCCCAGAAATTTCCAAAAGGACCGGTTGGAAGCGACTTGCATCCAACGTCGTCCTGCTACCTATGTCAGGTCGTCAGTACACCTTGTCAGTGAACGACCTACGCTGCGCTTGCCTGTCCGTGGTCTCCACTCCAGAACCTTGAATCGTTGGTATCACTCATTGCTAAACTTTATGCAGTTGAGCAATAGGGTATAATTGCCAATTTCATTCATTATTACGCCTGCTGATAATATTTACGGCCAAAAAAGTACGTAGATTATTATCCATCGTTTGCACCGGGCTTTATTGTCAGGAGTTTTGATATATAAATAATTGTAAGTTTCGCTTAGTACCATCGAATACTGGAAACAAAAAGCTGTACTGATATATGAATTGGATTTGAAGCTTACCTGCTGACATCTTTGCCGTTGACTTTCTTCAACACATAACCACCGCCTTCTGACGCCGGTAACTTGTCGAAGAACTTTCTGGTTTTGTGTGCCTGTAAACAAGAAAATGCTACATTAGAAACATTCTTCTTAGACCAGGGTCCTTCAAAGTGGAATTGGACATACCCAGATATTTTCAGAATAAAGACAACGGCTATATGCCTATGCAAGTCACTCGAATAACGTTAGTCCGTGCATACATTAAGAAAAGATCTCATTCATCATTCTCAGTTCATACTCCTTGAAAATGATTGCCACTAACTTAACGCACGCAGTGATCTACTGAATACAGCGTACACCAATTAATCATATTTACCAAAATGAACACCTTTTGGGAAAAGAATAGGTCAAAGGTAATCTAAACTGAAGTGTAAACCATCGCCGAAATCGCCGAGAATGGATTGACCACCTACCTACTGTATAAGATAAGAAACTGCGTGTGTATTAACATATCACTTAATACAATATATGGTCGGGCAGTATCCCCAACACCTCGACTGTCTTCTTAATTTGATGTTGTTGTCTTTACTGAACATTCGTGCACCCGTAAGCATTCCGACGAGTTTTCAGTCTAGTGACTAGAGATTTCATGGTTACATTTTAGATATAACACCTACCGCTATAACTCAGAACGGGAATGGTTAATCATAACTCACCTGATCTAATAAATGATCGGGCGGCATCCCCAATACTTCGACGATCTTGTTCATTTGATCGACCTCGTTGGCCCCACTAAACAAGGGTTCACCCGTATGCATTTCGACGAGTATGCAGCCTAATGACCACATATCTATCGCTAGGTCGTAAGGGACGCCTAATAAGACTTCAGGTGATCTGTAAAACCTCGATTGGATGTACTGGTATATCTGAAATAGTGAAATAAATTAGTCAATATACATGGAAAACTAATAATTTGAAAAACATAACCGGTTCATAGCTTCTTAAACGTCAGACATTGGAAAAACTTACAGAAGTGGAAAGTTTTTATTTAAATATAGTGATATAACTCATAAGGGTTGTTTTTTTGGAGAAAGAATACGCGAAAAAGTACTCTCATTAATTTAACTGAGTCTGGAAACAGAGTGCGATCTCGTGTACACTGAACTTGTAAAACTATATTATGTACGAAATCTAGTTTAAAATATAAGAGCTAGGTACTCGAAATCCAGTTAATGTTTAACCAACGGTCAAGCGTGCTAGAAGAGCATCAACAGATACAAAATGTTACTAACCATATAAAATATTTACGTACTTATAGTAAGACGTAACTTATACCAATGTATTTGCCGGGCAAACTTCCCTGCACGTGAATGAGACTTATCACCAAATGGACTTTAGAATCGTAGAAAACACTACTCTACTCTATTACTCGTATTGTAGTTTATTTGAGGCGTAATTGATGATAACCCTTAGCACATGGAGTAGTGAATGGCGCGACCCCGTTTGTGATTTATATGCGCAATTAGCACATTCACTGGAGACTTGAGAATACATCCCAGAGTTAGAAGGTTTGGTACCGACTGACTAAGTGGTAGACTCAAGCTAGCTTAGCTATTGTTCACTCCATAAAGGAACAAAGTTAAATAATATTCCCTTCAGCTTCGTACATATATCTATATACGAATATTGATCACTAACGATACAAAATCAGGGTGGTAATTTTCAATCAAAAGTTATACCATGTAATATGAGGGACGCATAGCTCGTACTTGTCCATACTAAAAGAATAACTCACTGTTTAAAAAGGTGACTTTATTAGTACTTTAAATAAGTGAAAAATCAAAATGCATGAGTCTAGTAAACAATGTGTTGATTACATGAAAAAAAACACTGAAATCGGACAATATTAGGAGGTAGAAAAGAGTTATTTCTTATATGGACAAGTACGAGCTATGCGTCCGTCTTATATTAATTATGTAATTATTATTATAAATAAATAAATAAATAAAGTTTGAGACCGTGAAAACGTCAAACGTATAAGTCCAAAACGTCTAAGATACGCTGCCTTACCTATATTTAATCTGACGTTTATTAAAATCATACACAACTAATGAAATGAACTTAGCTTAAGTATTTTATTTACACAACAATCAAAACAAATTTCATACCGTTTCCATTGATTAGTTAGACAAGTTTGCCGAGCTAATAAAAAAGAAAATCTTTTCCAACAATACAGTTGGATATACACGCAAGTTCAACGAAACAAGTTAAACATCTTTAAGCTATGTAATTTTCTAGTCTAGACGACCATACCGCTGTAACATACACACAAATAAACTCAAGTCAGACTCACCCTTTGCCCTAGTTGACACGAACTACCGAAGTCCACGATTTTAATGGCGGACCTTTTCGGGTTGCATAGTAAAATATTCTCGGGTTTTAGATCACAGTGAATTATATTTAGTTCTGAAAGAGAAGAGACGGTATTGATTAGTTTAAATATAAGAAAGGCTGGAAATAGAATAAATGGGTAATCGGGATTAATAAATGGTCAGGATTAAAATTGATCAAACATAGATTAAGACCCTCAGATTGACGCACTACTTATTAATTGCTAGTTCTGATAAACAGTGTATTTTGAGTTAACGTGTAAGTGTTCAGATTACATATTTATACATATGTGACTAGATTTTTTTGCACATTGTGCGATCTCGGTATATATGTTTAATGTTAAATTTAAAACACAAATCTGGTTCACTCATACATCATGCTGTATTTATGTCAAGTTGTATTTATGTGTTATTGATGTATGGCAAGACATGTTTAACTTTTAGGACTGTTTTAAGTCGTTTATGTGTCTTTTATTTATGTATGACTGGAATTTACGTTTAAATGTGTTAGCGTTAAACATACTAAAATTGTAAATCTGTCTCAGTCTTACATCATTTTGTATGTATATGAAGCCATATTTGTCTTTTTTGTATGATTGGACATATTTAAGTTTTAGGACTATTTGAGTTGTATTTTTGTGTGACAGCGATAAAATTTACGTTTAAATGTGTTTAGCGGTTAGGGATGTGCCAGATATTCGTATCCACATCCGTTAGTTTTTGGCGGATCTTTTACCTTATTAATGTTCAGTTAATAGATGAAATTTTATTTAGATATATTTCTACTCGTATATAAGTGATTATGTAACTTGTATTATGAAACTAACGTAATTTGTACGTACGCGTACGCGGTTGCCTCGCCTCGCGTGCGAGGCGAGACGCAACCGCGAGCGTTCTGCACTCTCCTTGAAAAAGACCACCGGATGTGGTTGAAACTATAGTCGGAAAGATCTGACTTTTTTACGTGAGTAAATCCCGTTTTTCATATAAAAAAATGATTATGTAACAATGAAAAACTGTTAAATTCCATTCATATTTTTTTATTTCTTAAAATTGTATTTGGCATACCAATAATACATAACTCAAAGGTATTAAATCAAATAAATAAGACAAATCACAAATCCTTGTAATGAGCTTATTAAAAAGATGATATATTTAAACATGTATTAAAGGAAGTTTTTATAAAATATTAATTCAAATATGTTTATCGTGAGATAGATTGAGTTTAATTCCTGTGTTATGTCACGCAAAGCGTCAAGTGACGTCAACTATCGTTTCGAGGTCTCGCGCACCGACAACGATTGAGTAAGAAAGTTAAGATCCGTATCCGTATTCGCGGATCTTGAGACCAAATATCCGTATTCAGATCCGTATTCGCGTATATTCATTTTTAACGATACGGCACACTGTAAGTTCTTATAAGTTTTACCAAGTGACAAATAGTTTGCAAGCATAAGTGGGTTTAGGGTTTGATGAGCATTGTAAAAGCAATAAAATAATTTGAATTCGTAAATATATAGGTAAGCGTGACGCTTAGTTCCCGAGTTGCCGTTCTCGCCATTGTATGGAAGCGAGACGCAAAACTAAAAATATTATCAACACAATATCTTCCCTGTTCATTCAGAACCACCTGTGTCCATAGGAGGATCTTCCAACGAATCCCTACACATGTTCAGTTGATTACTAGGTGATATGACTCTTATACAAGGGGCCATTTCGGTGATGCCAGTACAGTATTTTGAACATGTGGTGTGTACCAAGAACTTAGTTAAAACTTAACAAAAGCAACCAAAACATTGAACAGACAAGCAAGCAGTTTTTGTAAGTCCCGCCCAACAAAAACCCCTCAACACATCCACGCATGAATCAAGCGAACTACGTACTTGGCCATTTATTGTCTTGTCGTAATCGAAATTCGACTTTTCCCGTGATCAAAGTACACCCATCGACAACCGAGTGAGTGCGAATATATTACCCGATGTCGATTGGGCTCTTTCGCTGAATGTCATCGTATGTCGATCGAGACGACAATGGGGCCGCCATTGAGGGATGTGTAATGACTTGCTGAAGATGTGGAAATGTATTTCTGACTACTGTGAGGGTGAGATAATTTCTCACGTTAGATTTTTATTTTTGAAAGTTTATTGCAGAAGGTGAAGTCACAGTCCATCTTTCAGATTTTTCTGGACCTGATCAGTAACTCGTTCTTCGACTGCTATTTATGTCTTTATCAGTCATCAGTTGTTTTTTTCTTTTGTTACAATTTCTTACGTGCATTTGTAGCCCATGTTATGAAGAAACCTTGTTATATGTCCTAGGGGTCTTTAGAAGGTATAGAGCGGGATAATGTTAATCTATAAAACTCCCGCAGAGGTTTTCCCTCTGCGTCATTTAAGTTCTTAGACGTCGGCAGCGCGTTTAACGCCCTTGGTGTTGCAAACTTCTATAGGCGACGGTGACCACTTTCCATCAGGTAGGCCGCCTGCTTGTTTGCCTACTTTTTGGCAATCAAACAAAAATAATAATAATATTAAGGTTAAATTAATACAAACTCACCAGGTTGACTAAGGAACAACAACGCGGTGCAGAGCTGTTGCGCGAACTTGCGCGTTAGGTTCAGCGATACGCCGCGGAAATTGGTGTTGCGGAGCAAGTCATACAAATTGTAAGACAGCAGCTCAAACACTAGGCACAGGTGGTTCCGCCACATAAAGTGACGTTTCAGTTTTACTGGAAGAGAAAAAGAAGATTTAATTAACAAATGTATAATAAATAACTTTCAAAATAAATCAATATCCCGACATAACATTGACAAATGCCTCCAAACACTCCTTACTTACAATGACACGAGCCGAAGGTTACGGTTTGAAAACTGCACCAGAAAACTACCTATACATTCGCTTCCCAAATATAAGTATTTATCCTGTGTATGGGTGATACATATAGTTTTTCCTTGAAATCATCAGATCCTTACAGTTGTGAAAAGTGCGAGTTGCACTAATATATTGAACATTGAAGATTTAATTCTTAGTTTCTAACTGCGGCAGTACCTTTCATTAATATGAACTGCATTCGAGGATGTGCACGATGCTGCAGATCTTGGAGATGACTAAACCGATTTTGTTCAGTCCCGGCTAAGAAGCATCACGGAAAAACTCGGATTACTCTTTTTGGACTGACAAACTGACAGGCATACACACAGACAACTGACACAAATTAAAAAAAACGTGTACACACTCACTCGTGTGCAAGGATTCCATGTGCCGCGAGAGGTAGGACGAGAACAAACCTTTCTGCTCATTACAGAAATATTTGCCCCAGCCAGGGATCTCACCTGGGGCCCCATGCTTTAAAAGTAGGGGTTTGTAAACTAACGAAGCCGACAAAACTGACGTGTGACCTTATAAAACGTTTCTTATTGTTGTGTGTCAAACATACCATCAATGGATGGAGATGAGCCAGTTTGGCCGTCTCGCTAAAATCAAAATGTAGGATTGCAAATTTCTTTACGATGGAAATAAAAGCAATTGCAACGATTTTTCCATTTCCATTTTCAAAGCAGTGAATTAAAGGAAGTTCAATGATGAAAATGATAAACTTAAGATGAATTTATCATCATCCTTGGTGAGTATTTGCGATTCCAGTGGCTTAGTATGGCCACCGTCTTCCAACCAACCGGTGCCTTGCGTTCTATGGCGGGGTATATATGTTCAACAGTGGACGTCTTCCAGCTATTGATATATTGTAGCGTGATAGATTAACACGGATTAGCTAGTAAGACATTTACTGAATACCGTATACTTCACCACCAACTTAGGAAGCCAAAGATGTTGTCATTATTATGAATACCTAACTCCACTAACCAATAAGTTAGTTTAAAAAATCGTTAAAGAAAATAATTTTATTATATCATATTGCTTACCTATATAATACTTATTTTCTGCATCTGCTCTGTTCATCATTTCTAGTAACTTGACTTCTATTTGTGCCTGATTTAGGAAAGGTTTCTTATTCTTAATTATTTTTATCGCTACTTGACACTGTTCCTCGTGGTCATACGCTTTCACAACCTGGAATCATAAACAAAATCCAAACATAAATATGATAAGGTCCGTCAACAGCAACATTATTTGTTTTGTTTGCCATCAACTCTCCGTATTAACTATTCTTGACATTTCAAGTAATTTCGTGTTATTTCTAATGTGAAACTAATCGTAAATAAACCGTAAGTAAACTATATCATAAAATAAAGTAAAGTGTCGCGACCTACAGCGACGCAGTATCATCGGCCTCACAACATAGCGGAAATAATCAGACAGTAACTGTCAAAATTGTAACTACAGGCAAATGAAGCAAATCACATATTATTTCGATTCTCGAAGAAGCAATAACGACGACTTAGGCCCGTATTCCAGATAGACGATCAGTGGGCCTAGCACGAATAACTGCGTAAGTGTAACGTGACGTCTCGTTTACGTAAAATAGTACAAACTGCCATTTATCTAGGGCAACTGTTACACAGATAACTCATAGTTTGTACGCCGAAGAGTGACGCGTTGACGCTTACAATACGAACACTTTTTCGCAAATTGTTTGTGCTATGGCCTAAACACGATATTTACGTGTAACGTAATCGTATATACTGTTGACGTATAGAGATGCCACAATTGCACTAGATAAATGATAGTTTGTACTGTATACGTCAATTATACAAACGATTATGTTACAACTTCGCAAACTTTCGTGCTAGGCCCACAGTAAACCTCGATTAGAGTACAGATCTCAGCAATATTTGAAGAGCACTTAAAGTCAAACCTCCGCAAGTTCAATCAAAACATATGTGCACAACACCAGTATGCAAAACGTTGAGTCCTCAGCTGGTTGTCAAAATTCTACTCGCGATGTCTACTGTTCGCAGAACCACTAGTGTAAGCTACGAGTATATCTGAAATTCTAGTTAATACGCCTAAATAAAATGCAAAAAAGTGTGCCATCATAACTTTTGTTGTATGGACTTATCATATATAGTTTTCAAACACACCTGTCCAAAAGATCCCTTTCCAATCGGTGACGAGATCTCGTACCGGTCGAGGAACTTCTCCCCCTGTTTGATGATGTAATCGTGGTTATCATCATCGTACCCGTCGTTGTACAGCTTCCTCTCCTTCTTGTGGGAACCATCTTCGCCCAGGTATTGTTGCGCTCTCCGTTTCTTCTTTGCGTAATATACCTGAAAAGAAAGAAATACTTTTAGATAAAATACGATATGATCTAGAATTTTTATGTCATTAAAGATGACAACCGGGATCGGCAGATACAATATAGGTGAATGAAACTTTTTCAAACCTATGTTCCTGGCATAAGAATTGGGATGTCGCATATCCCGCAACATGGATCGCTAAGGCTATCTAAGGAATAAGACGATACTAAGGCTAACTTATGAGTTAGCGCTAATTACGCTCGATTACATGAGAATAAAAAAATATTGGATAATTTTTTGATAATGATTAATTTATACACTGCTACCGACACTTTCCGGGATGTAAATACGTGATGATAATTTATGTAATATATGCAATTAGATTTACGTTAATCGTTTTGTCAGCTGATATATATATTAGACTGTTTTATATTTTAATATCTTCAAACACCAACTACCAAAAATCTATTCGACAACTCGTTCACCGTTTCATGGAATTCATTTGCGAAAAGGATGCGCGTTCCACTAAACAATAGAATTCCAGGAACAGCAGACTAAATTAGCGCTTATATTGCTAAAATCTTGACTCTACAGCTGCGAAAATTGAAAATCATCGCACTGTTTGACCCAGATTGAAATGGGACAAGTCTTCAAATTCCAAGAGTTTTCAGTAAAAGTGTTGCATATGTATTTATCATAACAATCGAGAATGTTCAGTCACTTTACTGTTAAGCTTACATGTAGATTGTAGACGTAATAAAGCGTCAGCATGCGTTACAGGAAATGAAGAGTAGATGGCGGATGGCGCGGTGGGAATTCGGGCGTTGACCCAAATATGCGGTTGACATTGATCGACGACGGGTCGCGATATGCTTATAGGAAGCATTCGTACAGTTACATGTAAAATATACAGTCGGTACAGACGAGCGCTTGTATTTGGGCCTAGGAAGTTCATTGCTACCGAGTGTTTTTTTATGGCGAGTCTCGCCCAGGTTGGAGCGTGAGTCATTGTTTTGCGACATATATGACCGAGTGAATGTCCTGGAGGACTACCAATACTGTTGCTTTGTTTTACTAAAATGAAAATAACAGCATTCAGGCTATATTTAGTTAATGTGTGAAAATTTTGCGGAATAATTTTTGAGTTCCAGTATATAATGAATATGACCTTGGTCGGATTTATTTCACTAATATTATAACCGCAAAAGATTGTAAGTATGTATGTATGTTTGTCACTCTTTCAAGCAAAAACTACTGACTAGATTTTAATTAACCTTACGGTATGTAAATAAAAATGTATGTAATGTATCTAATGAATCTAACGAAAAAGTATCCTATATGTTATTCTATACTTATTTAAGTATTTTATTATTACTTAATGGATATTTTTCGTCATCATCATCATCATCCATCACTACGCGGGTGTAACTGCGCATGTAGTTAACTAATAAATTAGTCTTAGATTGAAGTACTTATTATACCACTTAGTTAAATTGTAATTTTAATTATAATTTGTTCTTGCAATTTCGTCGTCGTCCTTACTAAATACAATTGATGCACATAATTATGTGTCGCGATAGTCTCATAATAATGTTTTGGAGTTATTTCAAATTCAGTTCAAGTGTAGAGTTGGTAGTCCGTTATAGCACGGTTTAAACATATCAACAAGAATATATGGTTGATGTATCGATGCTGCGTAACACGACCTACAATCCGACGTCTCCGATATCCTGAAACCACAATTACGTAACTGAGGTATGTCGGCATCGGCAATAATATTGGCGACTGCATAGCGTTCACATAGTGGCGGTGCGGAAGTGTCGCGTATCGACGCGCCCGAACGATAACCCAAATTTCTGACGGCGACCTACATTCATATTACCTACAGTGTAAGTTGTATGTTGGAACTGCAGGCGAGCAGGCTTCGGTCGACCACCTATCAGATTCGGATACGGTTTTTTGTCGATCTTTAAGCTGATGGATACGGCCGTAGCATGGCTTCATTTTCGAGGGCGTCAGTTACTTTCGGTTAATTAAGGATCAAATGGGGTGTGACATCGTCACCGGTGGGAACTCGGTGCTTTGTAGTGGTAAGTGGTGAGTCAGGGCAGTGACCGGGGCACGTGGTCGCGAGATGAGCGCGTCGGGCAGGGGAGAGACGGCGCGCGGCGGCTGTCATTGATTTTCCCCGTTTCCCCCAACCCCGAGGCTGACTCCCGCCCCACCGCGTCTCACCCACTTCCAGCGCCCGATAACGAGGTTAACGGGCGACGTGAGTCTCTCCTAAACTTTAATTATACCCGTACACCCGTCGTGCATGTTTAACCCGGCCTCTATTCAGTGTTTTGTTTGCAGCGCACCTGATAGCGAGACGTGATCCTGATCCACCATTCGGTCGCCGGTTAGCTAACTATCTAATGAACGAACTCAGAGAAGCACACGCGAAGAGCACAACTTGTAGGTGGGAACTTGCACTTCAAAACTGCCTTTCAATTCAAATCTGCTAACTGCTAACTACATTTTACTAACAAACACGAAGCATCGCAAACTTCGTGAATTTATTGCAAACAATAGTGCACAGTCTCGCTCTCATCTCAACTGTTAACTAGGTAGATACAACATTTATTAGACGTGTTACTACTATGGTATAACGTACATTAACGAATAGATTTAGTGAATTTAAATAGAATTTAAATACTATATTTAAATGGTGTGCTTACCTTCCTTTGATTGATATTGTTGTAATAATTTTAGATGAATATAAATAATAATTATATATTTTTTCACGGATTTGTTATCCGGTCCTTTACAGAGGCATAAGTGGGGCTTATAACCAATACTTAGAGGCCCGTTTGGTATAAAATATACAAAAGTGTATAAACACAGAATTTAGGATGACGGTGACATGGATTATTTATTTATTGGGTTAAATGGCAACGCTATTGATATGAAGTTATTATCATTGCCAGCAAATAATTAAAACGCCTGCAAATATACAGTTGTAAATGGAGGCCATCAAGAATCCAATCCAAAGCTTGTTTACTTCTTTTCAGTTTTGCCAAAGTTAAGGTTTTTGTTTTTGCAAATATAAAACTCGACCTTAGCGGCCGCTGCATTCTGATCCTTTACTACCTACGTTCATGCTAATCCTATTTGTAGAAGTGCGGATTCTCATGCATTGCGGAGATTGTTAACAATTAGCTTATGAACATGTATTTCATGACTGCAGGTGATCGGGTTTTCGGAGATTCTGGTTTCATTTCGAGCTCAGGAACTTTACAGAGCTTCAAAGCCTTCTAAATTTAGACACAATATTTAATCTGAACTTTCCACTCTTAACGTGTATCGGTCAACTTCCGCTGCCCGGGTTTTACAGAACGTTGTTCACATGTCGGTTTCGGATATCTGTGTAGCGTGTACGTGAGGAGCCGTTTGTCATGCTTACAGCTTATGTCTGCCCACCCCTAAGTTCACAATAAAAGATGAGCTCCAAAAGACGATGATTTGCTATTCGGCACACGTGTATACACAAAAAAAATCACTATCCGCCTTTATATACTCTCATACTCATGACATAATATGTGTTATCCGAAGACAGGGTCGACATATTATATACTTTACTTTACTTGTATTCGGTGTATCAGGTGTTAATCCTTGAATATAACATTAACCCATAACAAACATCCAAGACCGGAGAACAAATATTTCTGCTTATCACACAAATACTTGCCTCGGCCAGGGATTGAACCTTCGAGGGTAGCAGGTCACTTACTAACTGAGGTAACGCGACCGTCCGTAACCGACACATGAAGTATAAAACATGGTTTCCGGTAAAGTCTATTAAAGCGAAGTCAAATTCTATGAGACTCAATATCATATGAATTACTTATGAAAGCGAAATGACATTAATATAATTATAATAAGACAATATGCAAAATGTGGAATTACGCTGAAAAATTAGTGATGGTGACATGGCTCTCAGAATTTCCAAGTTCCAATTGATGGCAAAGATGGGTAGGCCACATGACTCCGCAAACTAATAACTGACGAGGAATGAAGGCTCTCGAGTAGAGACTACGAACTGGGAGACGTACCGTAGGTAGGCCCCTGCTAGATGGACCGACGATACACTGTGCAAGACAATGGTGAAAGCATTAAATTCGCTAATAGCTTTTCATTGTGCCATGCAATGCCAAAGGGCCTGCCTATTTTCAGCAGTGGACGTCTTCCAGTTGATGATGTTGACGATAATGCGGTCAAAAGTTTGTCCAATTTCAACACTTTCAACAAGGTTTAATCGAAAGTATTAAATAGCAAACTAAATAAGTATAATATTATGCGGCCATTGAACATACTCGTGGTTTACGTACTTCACAAACTTTATTATTATTTGCCGCTCACAAAAGGTCAGCTCAATATTCCGTTTGTTATCAATAAGACATTTACTCAAAGTTGTAGTGAGTTGTAGTGGTATATTGCTAAATCATCCAAGCTATAATGTGTTGTAAATTAAAATTAAAAGGACACTGAAATAATGAAAGGTGTTATGGCCACTTGGCCAACCTTCAAGTTCAAGTTCTTGAATTTCTTCAAGATTTTCTCGTGGCTGATCGTTTCGTACCTCTGATAAAATTGGTTTTTCTCCTTCTTATTTTAAAGTTGGATGCAATCACCTCTAGACGAGAAGAAAACGTTGCTTCAATAGCAACACTTTTTGTAAAGTTCATTTTCGTTGCATTCATAACGAAACTAATAAAAAACCGTCTACCTTGGGATTATACAGTATTCAAAACGAAATCGTATTAGAAATTAATGTTCATTATATACGAGTAAGCACTTTTATACATTATGAAATGGGTGTATTTGTAATCCGAGGTTGTAAAACAGCAAATATGACGACGATTGGACAATGGGAGGCAATCATGCCAAAAATGCACTTGACTACGGCTCTCTGTTATGGCATTTCTACGCGACTTTTATTGCATGTATTCATCGTGTTTATGGTGCTGTGTTGGCATGGGTTCCGTGTCTTTTTTTTATTTATACGCATTGCGCAGTGACGTCACCGTTCTGCTTGTCATATCATATCTGAATGCACGCGGTGATGTAACGATTCGATCATCGTATAAAAAAGTTGGTCATACCTTCATGGCGGTTGTTGCTTATATTCGTCGTAGCAATAACAATTTGTTTGGCCCGATTCGGTTGCGTTGTTTACTGAAAACTTTCTCGACCATCGGAACTTTTTGGGAGGTTGCGTAAGTACGCTTACAGACTGTTTTGTCTTTAAGGATAATTTAATGCACAGTGAAATAAGAAGAAATAGTTGAATAAAATATGCTATGTACTCGTATATAACCAAGGAAATTATTTTTTTATGACCGGATACTTTATCAAATCGAGCAAAACCGTGACTGAGTTGGTAGTCATGCAACAGGGTCACTATTCTAGCGACCTTCTGGGTCACTCCCTACCCGGGTTCGAGTCCTTAATGGTACTTATAAACATTTATTCAACGAAAATAAATGTTAATATTGTATAAATAAACATATTGTTAACATGAACGTACGAATCACTGTCTTCTGATCTTAAGACTTACGAGTGTGTTGGCGTTGTGTTTTTTACCTTCCAAAAAGGAGGAGGTACTCAATTCGACTGTTTTTTTGAAAGCTGGTGCTTGTGGTCCCATGTAAATTTTATCAAATTCGGTTCAGTAGTTTTTGAGTTATACTCCAATAACTGATTTTTAGCAAAGTAATGGAATGGAAGTCGATATTAAATTTTTCAAATTGCACTTGTTTGACGTGTCTAATGTCCTAGCGTCCGCGACATTGGAAAGTTCCACCCCATTACGAAATATGAATGTGCCACTTCGTAAGGATCAATATGACGCTCACTCACCAAAAAAAAATATATATACACACTTCCACCAACAACAATACTAGGGTTAAGCTAATTTCAGACAATATTCTTTTTCCCGTAATATATTTCAAACAGGTATGTATCATTGCTAATAATATGAGTTCAGAGCACTATTCATAAACTAAGGCGAAAGCGAAATAAATAGATGGTTTTTCATTTTTATAGTACAAAATAAGTTTTTCTCGCGTTCCCTTGTTTGCTTTTCAGGTACCTAAGTAATTGTTTTTATAAGTAGGTATTTATAGAGGTACTAGTAAGTACATAAAATATTCGGGGAACATTCACTAAAATTAGGACATGTTTCGTTTTTGCATTTCGTAAGTTTATATTAGTGATACCCAACCTCACGTGGATGTCATAGAAACCAACTAAAGATCCGAATATTCGGATGCCGCATCTAAGTATATATGATGGCTGTAGTCTCGTCTTTTATTACATTAGATATTATTAGAATAATATCTAATGTAATAATAATATTATATTACATATATAATAATAATAATAATAATAATCTTCTGTAATGAGTCCAATCCTATGACTGGCCAACTGCCGGTGTTTATACATCTCTACCGAGCACCCGCGTAAGGGTACGCAGGTCATACACAAAATGCTCAAACAGAGAAAATACGTTAAACATAGATCTGCAACGTCAAATCAACAATTTGTTTAATCCATTTAAAAACCGTTGTTTGGAAAAATAGTGAATATCAACATAAGAATAAACGAGTCACTCATATTTTGTTCTCTATGCCGAAGATCAGGTCCAGATCAGGACCGGAGACGGAGCACATAAGAGATTAAAAAAAAATCTTATTCTTTACCACCTTTTTTTCCCTCTACTTCGATGCATTTAGAATACCGCATCTCTAACTTTTCCTAACCTTTATATCGAACGTCATGTTCTAGATTCTCAAAAAAAACGAATCTATGGCAGTTACAACTAGCTACAAATACGTCGTCATCCTCAAATTTGATTCCACGAGTTGATCTTTTAATTTTGGTTGTAATTGAAAATCACTAGGCTCAAGTGCGGAGAATACGGCGGGTGGTCAAGGATACTGAAGCCAGCAATGTGGATTGCTGTTAAGCGCAACATCCGCTCTTTGCTGAGAAGTGTTATTATTAAGCCTTTTCGCCGTGTGGCAACACTTAGGTTAAGGTGTCAAAATATTTCTCCGTATTTAGAAATTATTAAATTATTATTTTCTAGTATTCAGTGCCAATTAAAATCAGTGTAAACATCTTATTAGTGCTTATATGAGGTGTACGAGTGTGGGAAACATACTACGAGAAGTTTTTCGTCGAGCACAAAGTTGTGCTGTCAACTGACGGCTACCAACGGGTGGATTCAAAACTGACGACTTGGATCGGATGTTCATCACAAATCCCGGGGAGTATTGTGTTCAATTAACATTCTTAATGCACCTACTCAACACTCATTCTAGCCCTATACACGCCTCACTCCGGTGAGCATCGTCCAATCCACATTCTGGCACCGTTGCTTCTCTTTTTGCTTGACATAACTGTGGAAGCAAAATTGACGATAAAACTCTTGCCTCAGACATGCTTTTAACAACTACACATCGCACTACACATCATACAATTAGGTACAAGCAGCTTATATTGCTCGTGTCAGATCTCAAATTGTGCTCACTATAATCTAATATAAAGATAGGAAAAACTGTAATTGTACTAGGTATCATAGTATATTGCTAAATTGTGTAACTACCAGAATTAAACTGATAACCTAATATGTTTGTATGTAACTTATGATAGTATTATTTTGATTTTTACAAACCGCAAATCTTTATAAGTACTGCAGTCTGTAGGTAACAGGTACAACTATATTTCCAATTATTTTTATCTACTTTTTTTATTTTACTTTTACTTTTGTCTATGCTATTTCCCTTTTAAGTCTGGTATTCTAAAACCTGTCTCACTTTTACTTGTAATTTCCTATTTTTAATTTTCTACTTTAACCTGTTCCACAGTATTAACCAATGTATAAACAGTAATACTTTTTAATTGTTTTATTTAAAGCTTTGGTGGGCATTCTTTTTGTTGTTTGACTTGGCTATGAGACTGACTTGTGTATGAAAACCTGTAATACAAACTTTATTTGAATAGTTGTTTAGCGGTTTCACTTGTGGTTTCAGGAGCTGACTGATCAGTTGACACCAAAATGCCCATTATGACCCGCAAGACATCGGCGAGGGAAATGGAGGAAAAACTGAGTGCTGCCCTAAAACAACTAAAAGTCTATAAAGACCTTAGTGAACAACTACTACAAGAAAGAGAAGACAGTGAAATCGAAGTGCAAAAGATCATCACAAAAAACACTGAACTAAAAGGTGAACTGGCTGAACTACATTCTAAATACTTGGACTCACAAGTTCAATGCGAACAACTCCAAAATTTTGTAATATCCTTCAAGGAGTGTGGTGAGACTCATGAACAAGCCTTAAGTCGTATAATCAACCTAGAATTTGAATTAAATAAGGCCCATAAGATAATATCACAGCTACACACAGATAAGTGTAATGAACAGACCACCAGCACCTTGAACCTTTTTGATGAGCTAGCCGGAAACAAGTTGGAGTGCTCTTCAGATATTGTAAACATTGATCTTACCGGAGATAAATCTGTTTGTAAAAGCCCACTTTTTAAAAGCCGAAATAAAATAAAGAAATATATTAAAGTTAAGAAAACTATCAAAAGATGTCAAAAGTTATTAAAAAAACAAAGCTATTTTGTCAAAAATGTTCAATTAATTAAAGAAAAGTTGTTACTAGAGGAAAGAATTCAGAATTGTTTGGAAGAATTGGAAATAACTCGACAGTTATATGATAATGACACCCTGGAACTCCGCTCTGAGCTGCTCCATAAAGAAAAGATCTTGCAGGACGTATTTACTAGCTACAAGACAGCTCAAGTTCAACTAAGTGAGCATTACAAGACTGCAATTGAACTAACGGATCTGGTGGCTTTGAACGTGGAGTGTGTGGAGGCTCTTGAGAATAGTCACTCGAGCTGCTACATTCAACCACAACCAGACTGTACTAGCGCACTCTCAACATCTCTGTCAAATCAAAACAGACCAACATTGATCACAGACACGGTTCCAGGTGGAGAGCAGTATGTCAGCTCTAATCCAGTTCAACCGCATAAAATCATGGTATTTTCAGACAAAATAGGTGTAGGCTTTGGTTCATTATTAAGTAACTCAGTGCAGTGTGCTGTGGAGAACTATTGTATGCCGGGAGCAACCTATGCTCAGATTGAAAAAACAATATTAAACTCAAAAATAGATAATAAATCAATAGTTGTTGTCTTCTTAGGTCATAGTTTAGGTATTGATAGAAAAGAGGTTATTACTAGAATAACCACTTTGTTAGAACTTAAGGCATGTAAAATAATGTTATGTGCCTTCCCTTATTCAGATTTATTGTCTGAAAAAGAGAACTTGCACATACACTCACTCAACACATTAATGTATAACTTGACATGTCGTCATAGTGACAAACTTTTATTTTTTGACTGCAATAAGTTTATTTGTAATTTTAAGTTGACATGGGACAGCATGTACTGTCCTAAAAAATCCAGACAGCTAATTGCTACTTTGGTAGCTTTCAATATTGAGGCAGTTATAGGAAATATAACAAAGAGTAGTGACAATGTTGTAGTTTTTAGTACATGTACTAATAATAGTAATAATGTAGCTATTAATTGTTTAAACTTTTAAACAAGACAACAGAGAAGTGTGCTGACATCTTATCGCTATTTTATCAAAATATTAACCGCTTCTCTGGCAAAATATTAGACATTGAACTTTTATTAGATAAACATAGATTTGATGTATTAGGCTTTACAGAAACGTGGCTAAAACCAGATAAAATGTTATTTAATGTTACACATTTTGAGGTAGCCAGTGCGTTCAACAGAATATCTGCTGAAGGGGGAGGGTGTATTATTCTCTGTAAAAGAAACATAAAATTTAAGGAACGGTCTGACATAGTAGGTTTTTCTGTTGAACGTGTCTGCGAAATTGCTTGTGCAGAACTGGAAAGTCATATATTATTGTGTGTATATCGGCCACCAGCATCTAATTTCTGTAATTTTATGTCCATAATGGAATGTGTACTCAAGAGACTAACTAAAAGCAATAAATCAATCATTGTATGCGGTGACTTCAATATTGATATTTTGGTAGATTCAACTGATAAAACTAATCTTATCTCTTTGTTTAAATCTTTTAATTTGAATTTTTTGTTCAGTGAGCCAACTAGAGTAACCGACTCTTCATCCACCTGCATTGATAATATTTTTTCAAACTGTAAGACTACAGAAAAATCAGTAATGGTGGGAGTTAGATCAGACCACAATGGCCTCGCTATCAAATTCGAAATCGGGAGAACTAAGAAAAATACCATTATCGAACATAGGCCGCTAACAAAAGGTAAACTAGAAAAGCTTAAACAAAATATAGAGTTGAAACTTAGTTTGGTGGAATTCACTTCTGAAGATCCACGTGACATTTATAGTACATTATTTTCATTAGTAAGTACAGAATTTAATGAAATCTGTCCGAAGAAAAAACTGCAGCTCAACGGTAGGTTACAATTTGGTGACTGGTCAACTAGAGGTATTCGAAAAAGTAGAGACATAATGTTTGAGTTATATCACAAAAAATCTTTAACTTCTAGTAAAGATTTTCATGATTATGTAAGAAATTACTCAAAAGTTTTTAAGTCAGTATGCAAACGCGCAAAAGCTTTGTTTATAAGGGATAAAATTCGAAAATCTAATGACAAAATTAAAACAGTTTGGAAAACTATTAATACAGAGACCGGCAAAAGTAAATCTTTTAAGTCAGAATATGTGCTAGAAATAGATAACCAAAAAGTTTCAGACCCAAGTCATGTTGCGAATTCATTTGAAAATTTCTTTTCTAACATACCACTAGAAGTCACCAAATCTCTTGATTCTTGCCCTTGTGTTGCAGTGGGCTTTCTGAAAGACAATTTCCCGCTCCAAATTCCTGAGTTTAGGTTCCGACATATATCTACTTTTGAAATAATAAAAACATTTAAAAGTTTAAACGTTAAAGCAACAGAGGATTTATGGGGATTATCCGTAAAAATGCTAGAGTCAATAATAGAAGTTATAGCGCCACATTTGATGATCATATTTAATTTATGTATTGATAGAGGTACATTTCCTGACCTAATGAAAATGAGTAAAATCACCCCTATTTTTAAATCAGGTAGTAAGGCCGACCCCTCAAATTATAGACCGGTCTCTGTGCTTCCGGCTTTGAGCAAAATATTTGAAAAGATAATGCTTCAACAACTCTTGTCTCATTTTAATGAACATAGGATTTTACACGAAAATCAGTTCGGTTTCACGAAAAGCAGATCAACAACAGATGCAGGAGTCCAGTTAGTCAAGCATGTGCTGGAGGCTTGGGAGAGCTCACAGGATGCCATTGGCGTATTTTGTGATCTCTCCAAAGCTTTCGACTGTGTAGAGCACCGCACTCTAATTTATAAGCTACACCACTATGGAATTCGTGGAGCTGCTCTGAATCTTGTAGAATCATACTTATCTGATAGGCAGCAAAAAGTTGGCATTAATGGCGTGACATCTTCTGGATCTTTGGTCAGAATGGGGGTTCCACAGGGGTCGATCTTGGGTCCATTCTTATTCTTAGCATATATCAATGACTTACCACATATGGTTGAGGGCCTTGCTGACATAGTTCTTTTTGCGGATGATACTTCGCTGATTTTTAAAGTAGATAGGAAAGATAGAGAACTAGTTCAAGTCAACAACGCGTTAACTATTGTTTCAAATTGGTTCGCCGCAAACAACCTGCTTCTCAACGCAAAGAAAACGAAATGTTTAAAATTTTCCATGCCTAATGTAAGACATATAGAGCCAAACGTATTACTCGACGGAAATAAATTGAAAATTGACAAGGCAATAGTCTTTCTAGGTATTAGCATAGACTCTAAATTACAATGGGGTCCTCATATTGATGCACTATCTGGAAGACTGAGCTCAGCTGCATATGCGGTTCATAAAATTAGGCAATTGACAGATATAGCTACTGCTCGACTGGTCTACTTTGCTTACTTCCACAGCATAATGTCATATGGTATCCTGCTGTGGGGGTCAGCGGCGGATATAGAGACAGTTTTTATATTGCAAAAGCGGGCAGTTCGAGCCATCTACGAAATGGGTCCCCGCGAATCCTTAAGACAAATGTTCAAAGAAATTAATATATTAACTCTTCCATCTTTGTATATCCTAGAAAATATAATGTACGTTCGTAAAAATATAAAGAAGTTTAGAATAAATAGTGATATGCATAATATTAATACTAGAAATAAGGATAGGATAGCTGTATCTAAATTTAGACTCACGAAAACTAAAAATAAGTCCTTCTTCGGCAATTGTGTACGTTTCTATAATAAAATCCCGAAAGACATTACTGAGCTCACTGAAGGGAAATTCAAGTTACGTGTCAAAAATATACTAATGAAAAAAGCCTATTATAAATTGAGTCACTACTTAGAAGACAAAGATGCCTGGAAGCTTTCCACTTCTGCCTAATAGCCAACTATTGAATAAATTTGTTATTTTAATACTACTCATATGTAACCTCAATGTACAAAGACTTGAAAAAATAATGGCCCACGAGTTTCTTGCTGCTTCTTCTCGGCGGTGGTTCTTTTCCGAAGACAGCGGTAGAATCATTTAAAAATGTTGACGTTCATAAGAGTGTCTATGATGCCTAAACTGAATAAATAATTTTTGAATTTTGAATTTTTGAATTTTGAATTTTAAGAAACAACTTTCTATTAAATTAAAGTTTTCCACGTTTTTTATAGCTTCAAGCGCTTTTGGGATTAGATCAGCATAATGCCTTAACCATTTGCGTCCCAGAGACGTACATATACGTCAGTTTCTCCCATAAATCTTTTTTTTTAAATATCACGGTATAGGAAGGATTAATAGGGTCCGCCAAATCGTCTAGCATGGCATCAATAAAATGGATTTCTAAGGAGTGCAGTTTTGTCAGTTGTTAATTTCTTGATGGGCAGAGGGGATAGTGATTTCGACACGATATCGTTGTTATATAGGGTAGTGACAAGATATTAATGTTAATCTTAGAAAGATACGAGTTACCTATTAAAATTTTAGAACGCATAATATTCTTATTTTCTGTTCTAATAAATTCATAATTAAATCAACCTTATCATTATTATACTCGTATCAGCATTCATAGCGTCCAAAGAAGTTCCGAATAACTTAAATATACCGTTTTATCGCATATAAAAAACTGCGAAACAAGTACTAAATTAGATTAAATTATACTTTATTAACAGCTTTTTATTTACCGACATATCCGATGTGCTTCAATTATTACATGGAATGATTCAATCTGCGTAGAAAAGCAAACTATCGAAGAGCGAATTCGCCGTATGCTAATTAATTTTTCATAGTGTAGACAGGGACGCCGCCGCCGCCGCCGTGATATGCAAACGAGGGTTCGTCGCGTTAGACACTCTGGTTTACAACTTATCAAGTCGTCGAGTATCAATTAAAGCGGCGGAACTGCGCAACTTTACATCATTAACACTATAAAAAGACAGTTATTGCGAGTAAATGTGTGCAATCAATTAGGAGTTTTAAGAGGGAGGTGTGGGGTGTATGCGTGCGAAGTGCAGCGGCGGCGTCGTCAGGCGGGCAGGGTGGGTAGGGTAGGGGCGCAGCGCGCGCATCTGTGTGCATTCGGCATATTTACCACGATAGTGGGCGGGCGGGTTCAACGAACCGACCCAATGCAAGGCTGCGTACGTAGCTGTAGGCCGCCCGCGACCCACACCACACGCGGGCCCGTTTCATTACTGCCACCGCACCGCACACACAGCATACGCGAAATGCTAACACTATGCGTCAAGTGGGCACGCACGCTTTTTTTAATCATCATCTATTTGAGAACCGACTCAGACAGACACGTTTCATGCTCAATTTTGAACCTTAATTTTACTGGGGTTTAGTATGCGGCCGGAAATACCGGCGGGCTAGTTTCGGCCGAACGAGGTCCTATCGATCTGATGTTTATTTTAGACTTGATGCCGGTCTAGATAAACTGATTTAAAATGTATAACCGTCGGAATGGTAGAGAGGTCGATATTATTTGGGAAGGACGTTTCGTGTACCACGAAATAATGGTAGCAAATCTATAATCAAGAACAGTATGTTGATGAGAAAAAGACAATAAACAAGACAGTGTTTACATGGTAATCTGGAAACCATAAAGTACAAACGCTGCATAATAATTGCACCGCAGGATTCATAAAATGTCGGTTAGACAAACACACCGAGGGGGTAAACTATAGAGATATACTTATGCAAAACCACCCTTGCAGTTGGCGGATAGTCGAATGCAATACCATAACCTACCCCTAGTTTCCCCTCGTTGAGGCAGGTCCGTGCAGACGCCTTTGATGGGCCGTTTCCGTAATAATCAAGCGTAAGTACTATTTATTATTATTATAGAGATGATAACAACACATGGTCGATTCGATCAAGTTAATATACAAGTTGGAAGTTAGGACATATAAATACATATATCCTAACAATTATTATTATTATTCAATCCGTTCATCAATTTATTAACTTTATCGAATGATGAAATTGCTTTAGAAGGATGAATTAGCCGTATCTAGCATTAACCGATTACAGGGAATAGAAATGCAATTATTGCTAGAGACACGCAGATAACTGCAGAATGTGTACGTTATGCAGATTGAGACATAAATGCTTGTAAACGGTTGTTTAAATTAGGCAAATAGTTAGTAAAGTCGCGAACGAAGCTCTGGCCTGTTGGCAAGAGTCTCTAAAATCTCCTTGGTAGCTATTTTATGGTTTTTGTTATAACATGGACGACTTAATACGACACATTGAAATGTTCATAGGTATTAGCTATATACGTTTGATGTGGAGAAAAAAGGGTAAAAATATATGTGCAGCAGTCAGAGGTCTTAAAAGAACATAGATAGGCCATTTAAGCTAAATAGGTACGTCTAAATGGTACGTTTTTCAATTAGTTTAATGAGTGGCGAGACTGGCTAGTCGTGCGCCCTGCGGTGACCACTACGCCTGCCAATGATAGTTGCAGTGCCACACAAAGTGTACAAGAGCAGCAGTCCAAATCTCTTAGCTATTGAGAAACGTCACGCTACTGCGAAGCTTCTGCGATTTAACTACCTTTAAATCCTTTAATGTCAAATTCGGTTGTGAGATCTATAGTTCTCAACGGCAGTTGTATAGTAATCGCAACGCTGTCATATGGTTTTGCTACGGCTTGCGAATGTTGCCGCTAAAATAAGATTGAAAACATTCTATCTAGCGTCAGTCAAAACATCAATGACTGCCAATGTACGCCACTGTCGCAACACAATAGTTTACAGCATACCAATTAAATCAAAAACTATCGATAGCAAGCCGGTGGCCCACAATCGAACCAAAATAGCGAGACTACGAAAACTGTCAAAAACGACAATTTTCATACAAATGTGTTGGGATAACGCAGTTCAATAGCTAAGATACTTGGGACCCTGGATCTATTACAATGGAGTCCACGCTATCGCATAAATCAGTGAGATTGATTTTCTAAATAATGTAGAATCGAAATAATAATTTAACTATGAAATTTATTAATCAGACCAATCGGATATGAGTTAACATTTTCGTAAGTTATTGTTCAGACACTCGAAGATTTGCGAAGCGCAAGAACGCCAACTCTTCTACTGCCTCTATCATAATATTGAAGACTACGTACAAGTTTTTACCTTTCTGCCACTTACAAGCAGTTGTGTGCATTGCTATGTTTAGTTTAAAAGGGCACTGTAGGCCGTAAAATTACTGGTGGCGCACTGGCGCAAGAATACAAGGGCTGTGCCATGCAGTTTATGTTTACAGCTCTTCGTGGGCCTGCAATCATAAGGGGTAGGTATGTATGACGTTACAGAACAACTTACAAGAAGCGGTTCATAGCCACACGATAAATAATAGTACTTCATCTCTCCTCTTTTGGCCTTTTCGTCTTTTGCAGATGTTTTAAGCTGTATCATTGAGATAGGCACCTACACCTGTGACTATGCAGTCCGATACGGGATCCGCAACACTTCAGTAGTCAGTACTTCATAGGTATTAATCAAATACTTCAAAGAAAATTTAAGTTTTAAATTCCCAGATAGAAGACTGGCATTTTTTTACTTTCAGCTAAAGCGTAGTATTTGAATAAGTAGGAGAGTATACACAGGAGAACACACCACATTTCTTTCTTTCGGAAACTCGATTATATTTAATACTGCATGCCATTTTTAACTAGTAAGGTTTTTAATTCATCATTTTGTATTTTTTTTTACTTTGGTAGTATATTTCGCATGGGAGCAATAAAACACACAATAACATGTGATGTTAGTATATACTGGTATCATGTGAGCAAGTTTCATGAAATGGTAATTTACCATCGTGCTTGCGAGCCGCGTGTAGTACAATCACCTCAACCCCGAATGTGTCAAAACTAGCCTTCGGCTCGATAACACCCACAAATGTCACGCTGTTCGCCCTTGTATCTAAACTGAATATTTCACTAAACAAAGCAACAACATTTTGACCACTAATTCGAACGACATAAAGTATTCCTACACAAACGAAATATTAGTAGAAAAAAGACCCTTTGAAATTGTGATTTTAAGTCAAGAAGTAATCCTTCTTCTCCTCCAAGCATCGTAGACTTGGGTGTTAACTTGCTTATCCACTTGATCCGACCAGCGTAGGCTTTCTTGTCTGTTTCCTTGCATTTTCTGGTAATCATGAGATTCTTTCTAAGTTTCTGGAGGGGGAAGTGTTGGCATATTTCGGCCACATCCGAAATATTCCAACATTCTTCCATCCTTTCATTTGTTCTGTGAGCTTCATGCCCCTCCAGCATCATCTCAAAACCATCCCTATCATGCGTCCCCGGCCACTTTTACGGTTTAAGACTTTATGCAATATAAGCAAATATAGGAGTCAAGTGTAAAATAGATAAATAGACGTATACTGAAAACTTTTCACAGGACTTGTCGAGTATATTACGTGTCTAGTAAATTTTTAATATATCTTTGAAGTCGGATCATCGCCGGTTTTGCCTTTGAATCGTCTGATTTGGCCATTTGATACGTCTTAAGTGGATATGGTCGAGCCGAGCACACGAAATCTCGTGGACTAAGTATACTCGTACCGTACAGACGCTATGTATGTGTATATCTTGAAGGGTGTTTGTTCAATCGACGATTATTATTTTAATTTTGTGTTAGTTGATAATGAGTTAAATTTCCATGCAGATCATGTCCAATTAGCATCGGCATAGCGAAGGATTGATATTGTTTTGCCTCCAACTGTGTCACCTAGTCCTATCCTACCTACGAGTATTTAGTGTTCAGAGTATTATGTATTCGCCATCTATATTGAACAAAACCGGAAATAAAGAAGAAAGAAGGGACTGGGATGCATCATATCCCAGTCCCTTCTCAAACTGGAATCTAGGTGATCTCGCTGTACCTACCTTAACGTCGCCGCTATGCCCCGTTTCATACAGCTTTCTGATAAGAGTGGTCCGATTTTGAGGTAAGACCATATCAGCTAAAACTTGCCACAAAAAGAACCAAGTGTGTGAGTTGGAAGGCCTTCCAACTCACACACAAACAACACTCACACAGTGGAAGGCTTGTTGATAATTTACGAAGCATAATGACTTCTTGCTATCACCGCGTTGAACTCTTAGCATTTCTGAAAGCCTCATGTATTATATTTGCTCTCTTGTAATTTTTCATTTCACAAATGTATGTACCTACTTGTGGAATTTGTCAATCGTTTTTACTATGCAAATGTCGTTTAACATGATTGGTGCCCTTGATCGGCTCTGAAAATCCGTACGTTGTCCCAATGAACGTTATTATATAGCGCTCGAAGTGGATTTTGCCTTGTAGTAATCAACTAAATTAATAAATTAGAAATGTTCACATTATTTACGGGATAGTTACCATGTATATTGGTTAATCAAACCTTGCTGCACTTACTGGTGGCATTTTAAACTGAGCCCTTTGTGCTTTATGGTTGTTCTTCTTAGACACAATAGTCATCAGGCCCTCACGAAGGCGTTCAGAGTTTTTGATGCCTCCGACACTAAGGCTAACGCCTAACCATCATTTCGCACTGGGCCTGTGTTACAGATTATGTGTACACATGTTATTGCATTTTTCTATAGTGGTTCCACAAAGTGACTCCCTCTCGCCTGATGGAAAGCGAAGATGGAATCAAGAAGCAATAAGCTAATGGGCATTGCTTTTTGATTCCATCTTTTCTCTTACTACTTCTCTACTCTAACTCTAACTCTCTAACTACTTCTCGATAGATCGTTCAGTGAGGACTATTTTTTATATTTTTAAAATGGTTCATCAAAGTGACTCCATCTCGCTTGATGGAAAGCGAAGATGGAATCAAGAAGCAATGACCATTAGTGCAGCCGTAAGCTGCTCTAATCGCCACCCCTATGATGACCTGACAAATGCTTTTTCACGCCCCGCTTGAAAGATCCAGGGTCATAGCTGCAAGGAAATACGTACGCCGCCGGCAAATCATTCCACAATGTACTTACACGACAGAGGTAGGAACTGCCAAACTTTTTGGTTAGTGGTAAGAAGTTTTGAACAATATATGGATGCAATGCTAGGCCGGAACGAGTAGTTCGGGATCGGAATGGTGAGGAATAAGATTAAAAAGCTCTTCAGAACTTTCGCCATGAAACAACCGGTAAAAAACGCTCAGTGAAGCTATAGTTCTACGCATTTGTAGGGGGTTCTAGGTGTTGAGTGACTTCAGTTTCTCCAATAATACGTACAGCGAGACGTTGCAGTCTATCGAGAGCATCCATAAGATACTCTCCCTAAGATGAAGGCCCGAACATAATAGGCTGATTATGTTGAAAATTTTAACTAATTGTGTTGTATCCTTTCATTTGTTGGGAACATTACTGTTAGTCCCGGCTAGTAATTATCTAATAGTCATATCGAACCCCTAAACATATGTTTACATAAATATACAGTCTCATTCTATATGCTTTCATATGGAGATTAGATGGGTTGAAACGAATACATTTGTTACAAAGAAGCTCGATAAGAAGATGAATTATACAAACAGCTCCAACGCTTGAATATTAGTACCGATGAGGATATTAATGAGCTAGCCAAGGCCTGCATTAGAGACAGAGAGTCTTCGTGGACATGGAAGTGATAAAAAGTGATAATTTTATTACACTGGGATAAACATATTTTTGGTTATTCTTTACATTAAAAACCAAGTACCTACGAGGAAGCAGTCATTAAAAGTCATACGCGTTTAAAAAGCTCGTTCGTGTCGTACTCCAGCACTTCAAAGTTTGACCTCGCAATTACTAAAATTGGTTTGATTTACCATTTTAATTGTAACAAAAAGCTTATTTTTCGTAGCTGCACGGACGGCGGCGGTGTCGTTGTAATCTCGACCAAGTGACTTTCAGCCGGAGGGTCCATTAGGAATCGTGGGGTTAGCGCCGGTCGTACGTAGGGGATCGGCATTTTGAGCTGTGGCGTCATATCGTTAAGGCGTAGATTCTGCCGGAGGTGTTCGGTAGGCGCGAGAGGAGAGCACTCGAGGTCGGATGCTGAGTGCGGGGGTGGGGTGGTGGCGTGCGGGGGCGAGTGGGACAAAATCGATATCGTCGGGCAGCGCGCGACGTCTTGCGCCCCTCACCCCTCTAATGAATGAGAGCGAGCCGAGCATAGTCATCTCTGCGGATGGCGGCTAGGGCGATAGGATCCACAGCCGCCGCCGCCGTCGAGACTCCGCCACTACACCCTGATCCAATGTATAGCTGTATGCCACGATAACGAACCAGACTTTGATCAACCCTACACACTGCAACTGCTAGCTTTTTCGTATCTTTTTGCTTTTCTCAGAATGCCGTTTCTTTCTTAAAAATACTGTTAAGTCATCAGAAACAAACGTAACAGAAAACGTTAAGGTGTTAGCAGATGACGTTGGGAGAAACGACACGAATTATGATGGAATAATACTCATACTCATATCAGTTAGTTTAATGAGGCACTTCAGCATTACTAACCCCTAGAAGGAAATAAAAATAAGTAGGTACTTGAATTTGGTAATTAATCATTGGTCGTAAATTGGTTTACTTACTTTCATATTTTACTCCTACGCTCTATGAGGGGTGTAGGTGTGGACCACGAAATATTAATCTTAAACCATTCACCACCTACTCCTCTCCCACACCGCTTCTTAGTTCATGAGCAAATTAAAATGTGTTTCTAAGTTTATGCTATAAATAAAACAATTGCATAAACAAACCTTGTGAATGTGAATTAATTTCAATATATCCTGAGTATTTAATTTGGCTATGACAACATTTCTAATTCACGAAATAACTCGAAAGTGCTTCGTCGAGTCCATTAGGCCCAGGGCACCAAAATTAGGTGCTCCATCTATCAGTTTAAATGTTATGAATGCCATTTAATGTAAACATAAAAAGCATCCGTCTCATAGAATGTCATGGTTTTAGTAATAGTTTTGACTGACTGGACAGCCGGGTATGCGATTCCGAGGCTTATTTATAGCGTTCAGCCGAGGCGACAGTATATCATTGAAGTATTTTTTTAACAAACTACGAGATTAATCTCTAATTCTATGTCGTATATTTATTTCAGTATCATTTTGTCGCATTCATCATAAAATGTGACAAATGTGAGAAAATGGCCGGCTGCTTTGCTGCACATAGTGATAGGTTTAATTCAATGTATTCCAGACAGTCTAAACACACTTCCTAAATTCTTGGGGGTATTATACGTATAGAATATACATATATTTATTATATAAAAAACCTCGTGTCTGTGTTTGTGGTCGCACTCCTCTGAGACGGCTTCACTGATTTTTATGATCATTTATGTATATCAAGTAAGTTATGAGAATAGGACGTAAAGTACTTTTCATCATTACCATCATGATCCATGACATCGCGGGTGAAACCGAGAGGCGCAGCTAATATAATATAAGATAGACGATAGACGTTCCGGCCTATACCTATCTTATACCGCGAACCCAAAAGTTTGTCAGTTCCTACCTCTGTCATGTAAGTAAATTGTGGAATGCTCTGCCGGCGTACGTATTTCCTTGCATCTATGACCCTGGGTCTTTAAAGCGTGGTGTGAAAAAGCATCTCGCTGGTCTTTATAGGGGCGGCAATTATTGCAGCTTACGGCTGCACTAATGGTCATCGCTTCTCGATTCCATCTTTGCTTTCCATCAGGGCAGAGGCAGTCACTTTGATAAACAATTATAAAATAAAGATAAAGAAATACGTAAATATCTTTCTATTCTCGTTTCGTTTTATTTTCGTATAAAAGTACCAATAATATTTTATTCTCATATATCTTCCATGTACAGACAACGATCCGTTACATTTGTATTATATGTATATAGATAAAAAAAATATATATAGAAAAAATTTCCAAAATGAAGCTTGCTAAATAAGAGCATCGAAAAGACTAGGATTCCATAAGTCACCAGTCTCAAGTCTAGATGAATAAATCACAATGTGACAGTCCCTTTTAGGATTGAGTACATCATTAAAACAACTCGCAATGTGGTCAATTGTATCCCTTATCATAATTTATAACTGGAAAACGGGCCTTATAGAGTCCGTACGTTTTATTTCAATACCTCTCCACTACTGAAGTTTGTCAGCCAACCTTCCATACTATGCTGTATAAATAGGGCAAGTCTAAATACATGTTCCATTTTGGAGACCGTTCTGCTTCCTTTTTTTACTTTAGAGCATTCAGCCTAATATCTAGTTATTGGTCCATTGGTCATTGTCCAAATATACAGAAGTATGAAGTTCTGACACAAGCGTTCTGTCGTTAGATGACCACACGATAAGTCGAGAGAGCACATGGGAGCAAATGAATAAGATAACACATCTGGAGAAGTTATAGATGAACAATCATGGATTTGAAGCATTCGCGAGAAATACTTCCTCCGACTGTATGTTATACTTACCTTCCAATACCAATATTTCCAAGCCCAAGGTGAGAGCGCAGTGGACGGTGTTAGAAACTTGCGAACTGATATAGGAGTCAAAGTCCCTAACGTAGTTTCTTGACTTTTCCAACTATGAGAGGTAACAAAGTTACATCTCAGATGACTGGGAAAGAATATCAAGTATATGGTTGCTAGCGTAGCTGATTCTATGTAGAATTTTTTTAAAGGCATCATTAACACGTACCAAGCGCGAATGAAACTTAGACAATTCGACAACGATTAGTAATTCCACGCTCAGAGAAGGCTAAATTGGTTAAGAATTCAAGCAAAAAAAAAACTGAAATAGTGATCTTACTGTGTGGACTTGGTTCAAACTGGGTCACGCAATCTGTGTGGTGCATATGTTATATACCTAGTTGCCCTACCCATGAATGCATTCACGTAAATATTTGTAAACAAATGACGACAGTTCTTCACATCGTAATCGAAATTTATTTGACCTATATATCGATGGCAACTATGTTACTACACTACAACACAACAGTTTTATTGAATTCAGTGGATTCCTGTATTGACTTTAGTTGCTAAACTTGACAATTACATCTCTTTTCTGACGTATTCGACGAAAAGACGATGACATTAAAATCTTAAAAAGTAAATAGTTAAATACGGCAAACTTTAAAAAGAACAAACCGAAAACCTAATAATGGCTATGCAAATAGAATGGTAATAATATGGTAACACGGGAAGATAACTATAAGGAAAATTTATTTTATATTTATTTTATATATACACAGATATACCGAACTGATCGAGAGACGTGATAATTCAATTTGATATCATAAGAAAAGCAAACCGATAGAGACATCGTCAATGACACGGTATCGTTTACCATCATGGTCGCCACGTGATCTCCTGACCTTGAGGTCAGTGATTGCCACAGATTCCGATACCGGCACGTGAACGACCTGGGAGGATCACACGGACGCGTCGAGCACATGTCAAAACATTGCGTTGCCGCACGTACGACGATATAACACCACACGTATCTTTTCATTAATATCAGATAAACGACCCAGCTTACAAATTCAGCACGATTCGGAACCATCTAAATTCTGATGTTTGAATGAGTATGTATCATGTAAAATATGAGTGGCTCTATATTGTTTTCAACTGATTTATTAGTGATTAATTTTGATGCGAATCGCTGTGGAACTTACCATGCGTATTGTTAAAGGTCAACCACAATATGTAAAAAGTAAATCTATGTTTGCATCGGTCACGAACGACGAACGAAGTACGACGAACGGGCCTACCCTACGAAATTAGCCAAGCAAAGCGTCATATCAAGTTGTTTACGTAACATACCAATGAGAAAGCTCGTAGAGAGTGCCACCGGAGCGTGTCGGCCAGCGTCCTGATGAGGGAACGAGTGGACCCGTCCCTTTTGCGCACCATCGTCCCGAGTTCACGCACGGCTGATGGGTCACTGCACTAGAGCTCACTCGCTGTGCATGCTTAGGACACGAGTAAACGGAGCACTGTCTATACAGACACCTTGACAGGTTTAAACGCAAGGCTAAAGATATTCGAGCGCACATAACCAGAACACTGGTCAACACTTTAACGCGGTGTAAGAATAAATATTATTGGTGTAGCAACCGCAATAATCGGCCGCGAGGACACGACTGGCTCGTTTGTTATCGCTGTTATACTTACCTATTCTCCAGCTCAAATAGTTTATCCCGCATACGTGAAATGAGACCGACCTCTTTGTTTTGGTGCTGACGCGCGTCCCAATTGTGGCACCGTGCGTAGGAAATTTGAGCAAATCTTTAACTCCAACTAATTTTTACGGAAGAGTAAATTTAAATAGATCATGGAGAGCAGACGGGGCACATACCAAAGTGTCATGACGAGTGTGAATTCGCTTTTAGTCTTTGTCAAAAGACAGCTGAATGGCATAATTGTGACACAGATGTGTCACGCGCAAATTTAGTATAGCGATCACTGAGTGTAAACATAACATTGGAATATATATGAAATACCATTGGATTGGAGGAATGCATCAAGTTATTGACCTCAGCGGCCTCAAGAAGTCAGCGTATTGGAACAATTAGCACGTTTGCGATTAAACTTGCTTCGGAGTACTCATTAATCGGTCCCTACGAGGTGGTCGGCGTAAGCGAATATCTTCCTTCTGTGATTAGCATGGAATTGTTTGTACTGTGCATCCATGTTTATAATTAGCCGGCGTTGGGGTCGTAGCAGGAATCTAAGCCGATCACTCGTGTAATATAACGGATTCGCATATTATAGGTACATGTGGTGATCGGTCATTGACAAAAGCATTTCTCCGGAAACTGGAAAATGACGTGTAAGAGTTAGAATGACTCTTATAACCCTAGCCTTTAAACTCCCCGCGGACTTTGTCTTTTTGCTGATAGTTGAGGTTGAGGTTGATTGAGGATATATTTTTGCTGATAAATATCAATATATGATAATAATATATAATTACATGAAGATGAATAAAGTTATGACATTGTGCCCACTATATTTTATTACAAGTAGAATTTGAAATGGGATTTTTGAATGGGAGGAATATGGGGGAGGCATATGTTCAGCAGTGGACGTCCTACGGCTGAGATGATGATGAAGACAATTTGTAAAATTTTATACCGACTTCCATTCTATTTGTTTTAATTCTATTTTCAGTTATTGGAGTGTAACTCAAAAACTATTGGACCGAATTTTATAAAACGCACGGGAAGCACCAGCTTTCAAACAAAAAAAATATTTTGAGTATCGGCCCACCCAGTCGAAAGTTATGAGGTAACAAACATATAAAAAACAGTCGAATTACCTCCTCCTTTTTAGGAAGTCATATATAAAATTTAGACTTGTTTTTGTTCATGCATGACATTATAAAAAGTTCGGCGGGTATAATGTTACCTTCATCAAATACATAAGTATTAACTTGTTAAATATTAAAATAACCATCACTTTGACAATAAACTAAATTTGTCGATGACTATTACTATTCACTAGCAAAAAGATTATTATTATAAAGTTATGGCGAAAATATAAATACTACAGTACTATTTTCTACAAATACGATAATACCCATGATTAAAAGAAGAAGATTAATATAATGTATTTGAATTTATACAGCATCATCTATAAGTTATAAGCGGAATATAAAGTTCGATATACATGCGGTTGGTATTAAACACGCGCGGTTGTCATATACATAAATAGAAAATGCATAAGGACAAGACGAAATTCCACGTCGATATACTTTATGAGCAGTAACAAAGATTCGATTATTTGGTAACTTTTTAGGTTTTACATAATGTATGGTTGTTATTTTATCGAAATTTTCTAGGTTGCTGAGTTTTCTTGCCAGTCTTCTCAGTCGTGGTCGGGTTCCGATCCGGTAAGTTGTAAGTGCCCCCGTATAACCTATACAGAATAAATGATTTGATTTCATTTATAAAACATGGGCCGTTCGCCATTTCTAGACTATTCGCTTCAGAAATTTTCTGATAGTCGTGGGGTCTAGTACAAAATTTATGCACTGAGTGCCTTTTCGACGCGCGATATAATTTTTCTATGATACATTTCTTACATTGAGCGCCCGCTCTTACAGTGTGCGGAATGTCTTAAAGATCGTCCAGCGGGCGTTAGAATTTTTCTAACAGAAATTACTTACAGTGTGAGCCCACAGGCTGCCTGTCCACTGGAGCGGAGAGGAGAAAATAGGAAAATTTCTTACATTGTGCAGTTGGGCTTTATCGTCTCTTCGTCTAATCTGACGACCAAAACAACGATACGACATGTGGCTGAGCAGTATTCTGTCTGGGACTTAGCGCCGTACTGATCACCAAATAAGTGTGAAGAACTTTCCTTCTTTTACACCGTACGCTAAATAATACAAAAGGAATTGAAAACAACGTTGTATTTCTGTCAATGACGTATACATGTCTTTTTCTTAAATAAAGGCAAAAGAGGATAAAAACAGCTTTAGCGTTCAGTGAGACGTCCAGACGGCCTCGACTTTCCAATCAGCGAAATCGGTAGGCGTTGTGTGAAGATTATCTACTGCTATGCAGAATCCATCCCATAGCAATGAGACAGGCACCCCGACCGTTTCTAGATAAAGCACGCACTTTGGAGAATTTCATTTTACCCGGTTCAGATTAAACGGAATCCAATTTTCATTGTGCGCCACCGATTATGTACATATTGCAAGGAGAGCTTAAAACAATCCTGGGGGTAAATTTATCGGACTTGTGCATTAATATTGGGAATCATTATCTACTCCGTAATTATTTACGACGCATTCAGTAATAAAGAAAACTTGTTTACGCCAATCAGTGTCTCGGGTACTTTGAAATTTACGCATTGACGTAGGTAATGTAAGTAAATAAAGATAGTATTCAAGCGAATGAGTTCAAATTATACTCTATACAATCAGGCAAATTGGGTATTATGTTAGTAAATAATCTATTAGTTATTATCATCATTTTGGCGTCTTGTTACCAGAAATCAAGTTTATTTATTACTAGCTGCGCTCTGCGGTTTCACCTCCGTGGAGAGGGATGATGATGATGACGAATCAAAATATATAGCCTATGTCACTCAGGGATAATGTAGCATTATATTGATGAAAGAATTATTGAAATCGGCCGAGTAGTTTTTGAGTTTATTCGTTACAAACGAACTAAAACAAATCTTTATAATATTAGTACAGATATCAACATGAAACGTGTTAACTGTTCCGACACCACTGTACTACTATTTTGACACCATGGATACTTATTTTCTTAGGGTGACATTGCGTGAGCTGCGACGGTGTGGACAAACAAGGAAATGCATTATAACGGTGGCTGGCGACCGCCGAACCAGTCGACCGGCTCCGGGCGCGGGCGGGCTTAACATGGCGTGCTGTGTAATTTGGCGGACATAATTACATGTCAAAATATTAGGGTTTGATAATATCGTTTAACGCCACACAATAGTTCGTTTATACTGAGGTGCCTTTTCATGTATCAGCGGATTGTGTTTAGTAACACGTCCCTCATATTTTGTGTCAACGTACGTGTATGTACATGTGTGCAGTTCAGCCAAATTTCTTGTGTTTTAAAATGTCAATGTGTAACTTAAACTAAGGAGAAAAACTTTGCAGCAAGATCAAAGCACCGAGACGTATATCGTAATCTTGGAACTTTCTCGAAACCAATTTGTAATCGTAACAGTACAAGAGACTTCACGACTTCCGGCACGTGTACCTCTTCGATGCCCGCATATACGCAAGCAGAACACAAAAGTTAATTCCAATTTTCGATTAACTAGCTCGAATCGATTTAGTCTTCAATCGCAATCGTCTGCAGCCGTTCTGGTATTCAGCGAAGGCAATGATTTGATGCAGCGAAGAAGTTTTTAAACTGATGGTATCTTGGCTGTTACGTCTTTTTATCGCCCACGGCAACCTATCCGAGCCATATCGTGTGCTATATGCATGGTCGAGATCACATATTACAGAAACAAGGGAGATATGAAATGGGGCCGGTGTCGCAGCAATATGCCCAAAAGCAGAAAACATTGCTCGCGGCGGTTCGCAACTTTTGTATTATGTGACTGAACGCCGATCGCGATGTATCCGCATGTAATCAGTTTACAATGATTGGTCTGTACTGACGATTATTCAAACGTGAAGTTTTAATACCGCAGTGGATAATGAACTTATTGCGGAATAAGGCCGCTGCTGCGACATCAGGTTTTGTATTCAGCGCACGGATTGGCATCTCTCTAGATCTCTATGGTTTCATGTCTGGGGCCTTCTGGGGAGTTTTCCTTTGATTTTTTTACATGGCAAGATCTGCTCATCTTTATGTCAGTACTTCTTCGTACGAGTATATAAGTCGAAAGTTTTTATTTACTCTACCTTACCACACACGTTTGCAGTTCCTGGAAAAGGAGGTTGATTTCTGCGAAATCTATTGTATTATTGGCCAAATATGGCGAATTGCGAGTCAACGGGTTAACATGAAAGTGAACACATTTTTTTATATCTCAGAGTAACGCCATGTAAGGCTGACTTGAATAGTCAAATAAAAAACTACTGAAATATGTTAATTTGTATTTGTTCGTATCCGTTCGTGTCGGTATATCGTTTGTGTCCGTAAGAAAACTTGGGTGCCAGCGGATGGGTAACGCAGGCCTTCCTATCCAATAGAGTATATATAGGTATACCACAATCAACCGAACAAACCCAATGCAACTTGGCGTATAGGCTAGTAATCACTACCTGCGCAGTCTCCGATGTCTTAGTACAAAAACCGAGACGGACAGATTAGTGACTTAAAGAAGCACAGGACCTTGTTGAATATGCTACTACAGGGCCCACGTAGTGGGATAACTTTCTTTAAAAAAGTACCCGATTGACCAAAATACTTTTAATTTACTTTTAACTTCAATGTCATAATTTTTGTTTTGTAAAAGTTTCTACACCAAGAATAAATTACTACGAAGTTGTAAGTAGAGAATAGTGTTAGGCTTGAAAGCACGTTAGGAAGCACCTAGGCGCTATTACATTATTATTAGTGTGAAAACCGAATAATCTCCATAATAGCTTTGCATCCTTTCTCATATTGGGTAAGGTCTTGAATCGAGTCGCCTGAATTTAGGGGGGGGAGGTGGATAGGGGGGTGGGGGGAGGGAGGGGAACCCTCCTCCACCATTTTTCCCTGCCGGAATCGCGTAGTTTTTTTTTAATTTAATATCAAAGATCAATTTTTCTACTCTATTTAAACACTTTTACACTTAACTTTGGGGGAGGGGGAGTAGGTAGGAGGGGGGGTTGGGGGCAGGGAACCCCCCCCTACCATTTCCCCCTGCCGGAACCGCGTAGTTTTTTTTTAAATTTAATATCAAAGATAATTTTGTCTACTCTACTAACACTTTTACACCTAAATTTAGGGGTGGGGGAGAGAGGGGGGGGGGGGGGGGTCAGAGTTGGATTTGTCACTAATTTCGACCTAACCGGTCTGACTTGGACTCCGGGTGGGCTCCCGCCAGAAGCTCTAGCGGTCGCCCCTGAACGTTGCTTCGCTACACTCAGCCTTCTTTTCGCTACGGAGGTCGCCGGCTCGCTTCGCTCGCCAGCTCCCCCCTTCGCTCAACTCGACTTCATGCGGCGAAGCAATGTTCAGGACCTCCCTTGAGCTTCTGGCTCCCGCATTATTTATAAACACTCTAGGGGTAGTAGCCACAAGAATAGGTGGAGTCGGGGTGCTCTGTGTCGGTTTTCTGACTACTTTCAACCTAACCGGTCTGAGTTGGTCTCTGGGTGGGTAAGGGAGGAAAATAATTTTCACAAAACTATGTAGGAGTATTTATTTTATTTTGTAAACATAGTTAATTACATTGATCAACTCGTCAAAGGGATCTTTTTTCTTTCGTTTCACGAACATAAACATAGCAGACGTTCAAATTTATGCAATATTTCCTGATATTGCGTTCCGTTTCACGCATCCGCATGTTTTTCGTGTGAAATTACAGAAACTTTAAATATTAATTTAAAATACTTTCGCGTAACTCCGGCAGCCAAAATCGAATTGGGAGGGTCAAGACAAAGCCCCTTGACCATTCCACAGTAGCAGAATCCTCAAATTCAGGCGACTCGATTCAAGACCCGACCCCTCATATTCCCCAATCTAAAACTATTATTTATCTAGTCTCTGGCCAATGCCAATGTAGCAACTCTACATTCTAATCCAACCCAGGCAAAGACTCTCAACATTAGCAACTGAGGCAGGTTGGGTTGGGTGTGATGTTCTATTAATTAGGCTGTGACGTCGTGAACCCGCGTGGAGCTCTGATAAAAGGCGTCTGAATGTCAACGTACCCAGCATGGTCACCTTGAGCCGGCGAGCCACTCAACTCTGTTGCTAGAGAATTTGCCCAATGTCACACTATCTTATCGTACACATAATTTTACGAGGTCAAATGTTAGATTCGCCGGGAAACCGGTCGATCGGTGATGGAAGAGATTGACTGCGGACCGGCGAGCAGGAAACTAAAAACACGACGCCACTTCGTGTTAACCAGTCGGGTGACAATGGCGCCCGAAACACATACAAATTGCCTCATTTTAGGGTAATCAACTAACAAAACCTATTCAATAAGCGTGTCGACAACTACGAGTACATGAATTAATATTGTAATTAAGACAGTCGTGAAGGCAAAGAGCTGTAAAAATAGCGCACACATCTATGTAGAGGTAAACACACATCGCTACTGTCATTACATTACGCAAGTGATAATATATTGTAAAAGACTGACACCAATTAGATTGTTTGATTAAGTGCGAAATAAAAATGTACATAAATAATTTTATTCGCTTAGCAACTGGATGTCACACGAAGTGTAGGTATTGTTAGATGACGCAGACGCGTGAGCGCTAAAATTATGAAGGTATGTCATATCATGAGTGTTGTGACCTCAGGTTGTGACTTATACTTCCAGCTCAGACAAGACAGAAGACCCTGACGTATGAATTTGCGTAAATTTGTGGGCTTATTTTTCGACTCAAAACACGAGATTATCTCGTTGTATTAAAGGTATATAATATAGGCATATCAGTCGTAGATGGGCCTAAATATACCACACGGGTTAGCGGATGAACTAGTAGCTCAAACATTAGTAAATTTAGACCGCCAAAATGCCTCCGATGTGGCCTTTGTTGTTCACTAACAACAACAGAGAGTAACAATTTAATGTGCCAGTCTAGCGGTCACCCATCTTAGTAGTGACCGCAGCAGCATAGTTACCGCCGAACGCTTCAATGAATAATAAACGTAGTGTTTATTTAGGAAGACAGAACAAAACATCTCCACATTTCATGGAAAAGATATGTAGTTCAGAATTTACACCATAGTTTAGTTGACGTCCATTGCTCATAATGGAAACGGCACCGTCATTCGACGTTTATGTGCTAGCAATATAGAATAAAGCGGCGGACGACTTAGGTATATCGACGCGGATTAAGGTGCAGAACAAATTGCTGCAAGACAACACTAGATGCATAGCAGGTGCCGATAAGGGTGTTACCTCCAGATATATCCCACGGGATAGATGTCGCCGACTCGCCGAAATAGAACCCAAGCCCGCTCAAAACACTCCCCCAAGGTCGGTAGACGACCTGTGCCCTTTATGTGACCCGTCGTCGCGCATATCACAATGGCGCCGAAACCGATTATAGCATTTGTCTAATTTATCCGGGGATATCAGAAACTCTCGAAAACGGCAGTAGCGAGCATTAAATTTAACATTTCGGGTAGAATCGAACCGAATGGCAATTTGTATTGCATTGCAAACGTATAGTATTGCAAATTAAATAAATTTTAACGCTGTGGATACCTCGTTCTTAAAAGTACGTAAAAGTTTTCATAGAAGTCATTCGAGATTAAAAGTGCGCATAAGAGGGACGTAAAGTTGGCTGCGAGGAATGAACTGTTTGCTAACTACTAACAAGTGGCAACTTGGCAGATTGTTAAACTAGCGCGTTACGCGTTCATTTAATTGCGGGACGCCCTCCTCCACAAGTTGAGAAACGCCAACTCCGTCGGCGTAGATTAATCACTAGACATTTTCTTTTATACAATCCGAACACTTTCGCGCTAGTGTTTTTCCAGACCCCACTAAAACTGTAACGCGGTCAGAGTGTAACTAAAATAATATTGTTGCGAAAAACGAGAGTGCGAAACACGAAATTTTATTTGTTTCTACGCTAATTATACCTCTTGTTTTATTACGACACTAAATCAGCACCATTTAATTATTCTTTGGAATTGTTCATTTTTATAGTGGCGCTCTAGATGTGTGATGCAGTTAGAGAAGCGGTAATGTGATAGGGTCGTCGTCGTCGCTTGCAAATGTTAGAATACTGGTGAAAACACGGTAGATCTTGTTATTGACATGATACTCACGCGGTAGCAGTGTGTGTCTTACATTTTTAAGGTACGTCAGCATTTCGCGGCACTATTCGTCAGATACGAAATAAAAACAAGAAAATAATGGAAACGAGACTGTGTTTGACATCTTGGGAGCACGGGTGTAGAGTGGGAACGTTGAGTAAAACTGATTCTTTATTTAGATTTGCGAATGGTGGCGCGGTGAGACTGTGGCTATTTAAAACCTAATTAGATGAGATATTAATACATCATATAGGTATTTAGTTTGTGTGGTTCAACACCTTCAATGATATCTTGGCTCTGAAAGAGACATGCTCGGTGTTGAAATATCTCTGAAGCGGCGCTTCTTTGTCACGTGCCATTTTAATAAAATTAACTTGTATAAATGAAATATATTTTAATTATTATAATGATATTAAAAATGGATTTAGTGTAAGGCTTACATCGACGCCAGTTAGCTCGCTCATATCTGCGATTATACCACAATAGCAAATCAGGGCCAACTATATTTCATTCTTATGGAGACGAAACGAACAAGAAATTAATATATAATATGAAGCCCAGTACGGATATAATGTATCTCAGTTGCTAACAAATGTTGATTGGAATCGAAAAAAATGCCCGCTCTATGTCACTTTTGTCAGCTCCAGTCATCAACTTACTAACATTTTTGCTTACTGGAGTTGTCCAAACTGACATAGAGCCGCCATTTTTCAAGATTTCAATCAAAAATTTTTAGCAACCGAGATACATAATAGCCCTGCTGATCTTTCCTAGAAATTTTATGATATAAACATATTTATATTCACAATGATTTCATGTGAATATAATGATAAAAATACGATGATAAAAACTCAAAGAATGCCTCAAACAGTTTAAATATATTAGAGTGATTTAATGATTTTACAATGTTATGAAAAACTAAAAACCACACGTTTATTGTCATGTACAAAAAAAAATGTGTAGATTATTAAATACTAGCGACTGCCCGTGACTCGCGTTTAAATATAATGAAATAAAATTATTTATTTATGTTTTATTACGTTAACTTATTTTATTTATTTATTTTTTGTAACATAACATACTCGTACATTTGTGTTAAAGTAATTGCCTACATTAGAAAGGAAGACGTAACGTTTCAATTCGTTATTTTAATTTATTAATATTATATTTTAAGAATTATCATATGCATGCACATTGCAGCTATGTATCTATTTATATCGTGCACGCGCTGTTCGAAGTAGGTTTCAGCATGCGCGTGAGGTCACCTACCCATCCTAACGGAAGACCAGCGCTGGTTGCTTGCAACTAGCATATTGCTGAGCTAAGGCCGGGTTGTGACAAACACCTAGATTTTGTTTTTTAACCATGTGTATGCTTTTCTTTGTATGTATTCTGTTTGTTACAAATAAATTCATTTATATTTATCATTTACCAACAGTTATGAGGTAAATGAATGAATGAATGAATTTATTTGTAATTAACACAATACAGACAAAGAAAAGAATTTTACCTAGTTTTAAACTAAGGCGCTTTAATGCCAGGTTAACAATCTACACATACTTAAATTCTTGTGCTGACTTATTGATTCATCAGCGCAGAGCTTAAACCGGTGCGGCTACAAACTTGAAATTTTGGCAGTTGATACCTTTTATGCTGCGAACATCTACTAAGATTTATGGAAATTTAAACTATTACGGGGTAAATTTAATTTATTTATGTGGCTTCGTATCCTATAGACCAATCGAGCCAAGCCGCTAGCGGGTCAGCTAGTTTATTAATACTTTAAAACATTCCTATTGGGATAATTAGGAATGTTAGGGTAACTTTATACACGCTAAACACCGTAGCGATAAATCGTAGCGATGTAGTTTGAAATCGCTACGATGTGTAGCGTGCTACATAGGTATACGTAGGCATTTCGTAGAAAGCAGATGTATCTAGCTAGATAGGTAAACAAACAGCAGCCATTTTATGACTTATGTGCATAATCAAAGATCTCTGCAGATATGCTACAATTTTATTCAAACAATGTGTTGATTGCATGAAGAAAAAAATCACTGAAATCGGACAATGTTAAGAGGTAAAAAAGGATTTTTTTCTTTTAGTATGGACAAGTACTAGCTATGCAATCCCCTTAAGAGGATTGCGTAATATAAATTTCCTTTTTTAGAACTTAAAACAACTGAAATATCAAAACGTACGGGCATAGTAAACAATGTCATGATTCCATGAATAAAAAAAATCATTGAAATCGGACAATGTTAAGAGGTAGAAAAGAGTTTTCTCTTTAAGCATGGAAAGTACTAGCTATGCAATTCTCTTAAAGTGTACACATAAAATCCCTTAACAAGTTCTTTCTCGATACTCTCACATTGCACCATTTTTATGTCTACTGGAAACGTGTTACCTATGTAAGTAGGTACTCACTCAAGATAACGTTTAAGAAATATAGCACACATGAACATGTTATAAACGCAGGTGTCATACGCCGTAATTACGGCTATCTATTCGCTCAACGCGTTTTTGATTGTGCGTTTGAAATCAAGTCAAGGTTTCACTTTAAACACTAATTGGAAATGTATTTTTCTGAAACAAATTATATCCGAAAATCCAAGTGTACAGATTTGTACAGTTTGTACGTAACATGGTAACTATGGCCATGTGCGCTCACGGACCAGCAATCTACGGCACCTCTATAGATATCTGCGCGTTTAATGTATACTGACATACAAGTACACTTAATAGCAAACAAGCTTTCATTAGGTTGGGAGGTAGACTGTCGACAGAGGCAGACAAGCAGCCAACTGGAGCGTTTCGGCGCCAGCGGCGTGTAGCATCAGCGGCCGACGCACGCGCAGTTTTATTGTCTCAATCCCGCTACAAAGACGGCCACTTTGTAATTCAAATAGCTAATATAATTGCAAATAAAGTGTACGTACACAAGCACCGACATTGTCGATTAGGCTATAAATTGCCTCAATGAAATGAGACTTCCGGGCTCGATCGTTACAAAAAACCATGCAAAGCCCACGGCAAAGGCGACCGATACTCTCATGAATATGACCATAATTAATATATCCGATGGAGAACATATATTTTTATTTTTTTTTACATTATTTAGAATACAAAAACTATGCTATGATATAGGATTTGATTGCTGTGTTCGGCAAACCATGAGCATTTTTGTTTATAAATATAAAATATCTAAAATAACTCATTATTATGGTAGCCGTAGATTAAAGTTATTTCTTTGTATTCCCAATACAGCCAACCCAATGTATGTGTAATGATAAAATCAAAGTCCAATTATCACAATACTTTTCATTGAAATTGCCAATATTCAACAAATTGGCCGTGCCCACACCACACCACCCCCATCATGGCATGAACAAAATGAATTTCCTCGAATCGAACATAAAATTATCACGGAATCCATTTCAAATAACCGAACCGAACGTGAAGGGTATAATAATAAAACATTCTGGAATTTCCCAATTACTCAAAACACCAAAGTTAGATCACATAACGTGATTAGCGCCCAATGCATAGGGGTGTATGTACTTGTGTATCAATTGTAGGGCTACCACAACTTCTGGCATGCTTTTGGACACTGGCCTGAAAATAGAAAGATCTGTTTTTACATAAGTTCTCACACTTCCATTGTCTTTCGTTATTGGTAAATTTTCCATGGAAGCAGGTAAAGGGTAAATAATGGTTGGTGCGACATATTCGGCATGTATAGAGATCATATAGCTATACTATATTCTTATGCCAGTTTCTCTTTAGTCATTTTAAGATCTGTCACGTTAACACTTAAAAATTATGAAATACGTCAAAAATTATTATATATTATAATTTATGAAATTTGTTTTAATATGCGAAATTATGACAAGTCGGGTACATTAAATTTGGATCGATAACGAACGCGGTATCTGATTCACTTTCACTTCGTGATACGAATAAGTGGTATACAACATTGTAAACAGAACAATGTTTTAATATTTTGCAAGTGATACTTGAATTTTTATTAAAAGCAATTTCGTGTACAAGCAAATAATACAAATTAGCACAAAAACTGAATTATTTTGGAGACAGTGAATCTAGTTTAAAACGTGTGACGCGTGTCACGAAGTATGAAGGATTGAAATATAAATCCAGCGCGATATTTTCGGAGCCTTTTTCGGATCAGCATTGATGGTTGCCCTGCACCAGTGTGGTGGTGGTAAGGTGCCACGGCACCGAGTCCATCAAATAGATCGGGCCGAATGATACGGTATCAAAATAGTCGTCCGGCACTCCGGTGCCGGTCCGTGTTTCGCATTACGGTATTGGCTTCTGCATCAATTTTATTCGAATTGAGACGACACATTTGTCGATTTTATTTCAATTGATAGACTTGTCAGTTTTAAGATACGTGTAGCAAACTTAGTCCGATTCAATTTGATCATACTCATCAAACACGATTATTAATCATAGATACTCTAAGTATTAAATGATGTCTAAAACTAATATATATGTAATATCTAGGCTTGCATAGGTATACTATGATTTTACGGGGTGGCATTGTCATCGTTGATAAAACCTCATAAAAAAGGTCTTGCAAAGGTAAATGATATTTTATGTATATTGTAAAATACATAATACAAAACATTGAAAATAATTGAACATCGCTACGACACATGCAAAACGTATGTAATAAAAATAAATGTTTTAAATTCTCTTGCACAACAGAGTTCAGAGAATATCCTCTAGTATGATTGTCAGGCTTCCTTATCTCAACCATTTCAAAAGAGCGGGTATGACTAGGTTTGTAAAAATCTGAATAACAATGCGTGCTGAACGAATCCTGAATAAGAAAGAAAGAAATAAACAAATGAGAACAGTATATGCAGCAGTACAATGTGCTATAATGTATAAATAAACTACACCTGCACTGCAGTACACGTGTTACGTTCACGCATATACCTACAATATTATCACCGGTGATCAGGAACTTTGTTATGGCCACATACAATTTTTCGGCGACTGGTGTAGGTAGTATTTTCTTAGAAAGTTGGTGGATCATAACGTAACTAACATGTTAAATGAAAATCATTTATTGTGACGTAATAAATCATTAACGGTCGTTAATGAGTTATCTCTCATACTTGGGGGTTTCAAAAGGCAGTCATGAAATACTATAACAATATTTGATTATAGAGGTGAAACGCAAAGCATAAATCTTACACATTTGTGCCGTTCGTGCTTTCTATAAGTAACAGACATAACACATTTTGAGGAGAAAATAAACAAATCAACTTTGATAGTTATTCTCCGATAGGATAACATCATTACAGGATAACTTCAGAGGGATCAATACGAAATCGTTCCAACTTTTTTAATTAATCCAGCAGGAACATGACCTCTGTCAACGGTACTAATCAAAAGTATTCATGGTGTTCAAAGTTTTTTCATTAAAACCAAATTAATGTATATTTAATTCTAATAGCCGTGGTCTTGCCCATGTCGAGAAAGCTCACCAATTTCCGAAAACCACGAGCCCACTCTGTCGTTCTCACATTTCCTGCATGTCGTACATTTGCGTATGTGGAACGAGTCCATCGCAATATTGGCCCATCAATCTCCGGGCCAAGATAATGGCGGTGCCGCGCCGTGCCGATGTAATAGTTCCTTGACCGGCTGATTGAAATATCTGCGAACCACGTGACCGCGAGCAGTGTTGGGAAACGCGAAAAATATATAAATGTGACGTCAGTGAAACGCAATCGTTGCATAGGGAAATAGTATTATAAGCCCTAGTATATCTACATTCTACATTCAAGACGTCATACTAGACATAATTGAACAGTTTTTCGTCGCGAAATAAAAAAAAATACATTTTTAACATAATTATTTATAACCGTGCGTTTGCACCAAATAAAAGGCAGCTTGACTAAAACACATCGACGACAACACACGCGATGTTGTGTTAGTTCTTGCGTTAGCACTGCCAGAAGCATGTTAGAACCAATCTCAAGATTTGTTGTATTGTGTGACTAAAACTATGTTAGAGTTTTAATCAGTAAGTACCAAAATTCATGTTTGTCAATAGATCTGCCACGTTTAACGTTCGCTCTATTGCTAAACATATCAAGGAACTTGTTCTGACAACATATTTAAATGTTATCCGAGTTGCTAAACATACATTGATGATTGAGTTATGTTCTCAAATAACAGTAACAAGCCCAAATATCCGTGATAAAGTACTGGTGAGAGCTCCGTGTAGTATACGTGACGTAACGTACGTCCATAATCCCGGTACTGCATCCGTCCGGGAATCGCGCCACCTGTCACATCACTAGGCCCGAGCCGAAATAATCTCACATGACGAAGCGTATTGATGCACGCCCGGTTAGAATAAAGGACGGATTATAAATAGGGCTTCCCCGGCTGGTAACAGACCTATTTGTTTGGATGAACACGTACCCGCAATCTGTACACGCATTCGTTGAGATAATCTGCACATAGATAATTGTTCATATACGTAGTTGGTATTATAATTTGTTGTTCTACTCGATAGATAAATCTGAATACTAAAGATCTGCTCCCGTGGATTATCTTTTGGAGAAAATAATTTTCAATATAACTAAAGTTTTTTTTATCATATATGTATTTTACGTTCTTAGCCATTTTTAGGTGGACCGACGACCTCGCAAAACCGCAAGGAACCGCTGAATGTAGGAGGCAAGTAGCCGTTTCAAGTGGCGCTCTTTGGGGGAGGCATATGTTCAGCAGTGTAAGTCATCCGGCTGATAATGATGAGCTATTTTATGATTATAAGGTAGGTTAGCGATGGAATAGGTATATATTTACAATCAGGGAGGCATATTTGCTCATAGCATTCGACAGATCAATTTTATCTGTTCGATTAATCAGAAATGTATTGTTAAACAGTAATTACAAATCAAAAAGAAGTAATTAACCATCACAATATACATATTACGTATTTTAATATTGAAATAAAAATTAAATATTTATTAATAAAATAAGTACTACCTAATGCGAGAACTTACTAGTGTAATTGTTATACACAGGTCTAATAATATTTGCTTTGCATTTATGTACATGCTTTGTTTTATTGTAGCTTGTTTATCGACTTGTCATCTAAGAAACGGAATAAAAAACCTTTTCAACAAATAGCTCTTTTAGCTTACTCTTAAAAATATTTTCAGAAGCTATACGCTTTCATATTGTTTTAATGGTATCAACGAGACAGTCAAGTCACGCGCCTGATGATAAGCAATACGCTTGCCATTAAATGTTGTAGTGCCACTCAGAGCTTGCTTGAATAGCAATTTTGCGCGGTACTGCACTGCGCTCGTAACTTCGACGCATGACACATTGTTTTTTTAGTTTCTTTCGTCCAGTAACTTCACTTCAGTGACCTATACACCCTAACCAAAGTACTTAGAGCTGCCCCGAGTAAGTAGAACGTCATCGCGATAAATAGGCGATAAAAGTGGGAAGAGGCGGTGGGTGGGGGAGGACGCTTGCCGGCAATTATTACGTGAGTACCGGCAGAGCGGTCGGGGTTGGCAGTTTTGAAATGTCATTGTTTTCTATTGCGTAAGTATGCTACCAACAAAACGTAGATGTGATGTGTACTTGTTTTGCGGTGATGTTGACATCCCTGCACGCGTCACGCGCCACACTTGCGTGAATCAACGCTAGTAAGGAAGAAGTTCAACTTATACATATTTACTTACTTTGCCCGAACACAGTAATGCTTGCGCACTATTGCTTCGCGGCAGAATATCTGGCACTGCGGTGGTGTCAACCATGGCGGACTCTTGCACAAGAGGCTTACCACCTAGTAAAAGAATATGCTTAGGCACATATGATAATAGTATTGATGTAGTAGTGGCATTAACATAAATCGATTTTTCTGTTTTTTGAGTTTATAAAGAGGCCTGAGCGCCGCTTGTGTTCTGTGGGCCTAGCACGAAAATTTATGTAAGTGTAACGTAATCGCATCGTTGACGTACACAGTATAAACTATCATTTATCTTATTATTTACTGTTACACAGATATACGAATACACTTAGGTACACACATTTTCTTGCAAGGCCCACTGCTCTTTGCTGATACCCCGTCACGTCATTTGCGGTAGCTTCTTTAGAATATAGAAGCAGCGACAATCGCGCCACTGACTCCCGCTTCGCTTACTCTTTGACGCGTAGGTTTGGCAGAAGTTTCACTCTTCACATATTTTGTCTAACTCGAAATTGCTAAAATATTCGAGTGCATGTTTAAGGGCAGTTTAAGGGCCGTATTCCACGGGTACGCTGAGCATTGACTCCAGGCTTGAGTACAAATCTAGGTAAATGTTGTATGGCCATTACTGTCAGACCTCCACTCAATTCAAGTAAGAGATTTATAACTGAGGCCGCGACACAAACAATTTAAAAAGTATTCCTATCGTAAGCGTCAACGCGTCACGCTTCCGCGTCAAACTATGAGTGATCAGTGTCACAGTTGCCCTGGATAAATGACAGTTTGTACTGTTTCACGTGAACGATACGTTACACTTACGTAGTTATTCGTGCGTAGCCCATAGAGCGTCTAACTGAATACTGCCCTATGAGTGAGCCTCAATCGAATACAAAACCGATAATAACGAAAAACAATCAAGAGGGAATCAAATCGTATAGCTCAGTGTCTCAATACGAAATAATAATATATAATACGCCTCAGATATTGTAAGCCATGAACCGTATTGTTCGTAGAAAGGCAATCCGTCTTCGTAGACAACCAATCATCGTCCTAAACAAGGGATCGATAGCAGACCGGGGGCCCATGACGTAGTAGTCAACTTGATTACTGATTTATGATAATTGGGTACAATAAAATCGAGTGGCTTCGAGAAGTCGGGTGGCACGAGCTTTGGCTCCGGAAATTCTTCGCGTTTCAGTTTTTATTGGTAGTATACTGAGAGTAAGCATGCCGCGCGCAGTAAACCGTAAATGAGTGGCAGAAATATATTATTTACATATTGATTATATATAATTTTATGGTATCAATAAAATATTAAACAGCTTTTTCGTATTTCTATCGAGTTAGTAGCTAAACCGACAGCTCCAAATCTTAGAAAGAGTTCAAAATACCTTACCACTGCTGCGTTCTTTCGTAATAATTGCCTGCAAAATGCTTCAGAACCTTACCTGAAACAAGCAAAAAGACAAAATATAAGAAACAGATTTAAAATAAACATACTCACAAAATCGTCTTTACTTCCCCGAAGAGGTATATATAATAACCTCACATTTAACTTATACACGAACACTTTAACTCATGTAAATAAGGGAAGCTGCGAGCTAATTGCAATCTTATCCCTTATTTGGCTCTTATAGATTTCATGTGGAAGGATTTCTTATATATAAATAAAAAATGAATCGCCGAAATGTATGTACGCGCATAACTTCCGAGCAACTTCACCGATTTGAAGATTTTTTTTGTTTAGGTCGCTCTAATACAAGGCGAGGCGGGCGAGAGTCCGCCTGCGACGCAAGAGGTTGCGGGTTCGATTCCCGCCTTAGAAAAAAATTGTGTACGATCTGCAGAAATGTGTTCCGTTGGACTGGGTGTTTTCTATGTATAATAAAAAATATCTATGTATATAGTGTATTAATTATATCAGTTATCTAGTACCCATAACACAAACTTTGTGTAGCTTACTTTGGGGCTAGATGGTGCTGTGTGGATTGTCCAGCATTATTTATTTATTTTATGTATTAAGAAGAAGAAGGCTTAAAAATGTTATTCACACAGGTGAAAATGATGGGCGCAGCAAGTTTAGCATAAATTTCTCAATCTATAATGTCGAATAAATAAGCTAAGGCATGAGGGTCATCAAACATTGACGCTTTGATACTGTTAATGCACGCCTGATAGGGTAAGCATTATGCATTGAAAATTGCAGTGCTGTTTACATCAAACACAGTAATAGTTGCGCGTTATTGCTTCACGGCAGAATATCTGACGCTGAGGTGACACCAACCAAAACGGCTGCTTACATAAGAGGCCTACAATCTGGCAAGTCGGCTTTCCTCACCTCTTACGATTCACATACTTTTATCCCGGCTACATGTTTATGTGCGGAATTTTGTCAGTATAATGTACTTTTTACTGAAGCCTTGCATAAGCTGATTCTTCGTTCTCGGTCCACTAATCACTACATAATAATATCATTGTTTGAAATCTTTAATAATCAATGAAACAACAGCTTTATCGATGTCCCACAAACGTATAAAAACATGTATGTAAACACAATAAATGTAAACGAATAGGAGAACTGATATGCCATAACATACATGCTTTCAGTAACATCAATCATAATGATATCATTTTAAAGCCCAAGTCTAGGACAAAATGATATCATGACATCTGATTAAAATGCGGTAACTGATTTCAACTGGCCCATCCAAGGCAAAGGTTTGATAAGCAAAGTTATGTAAACATTGCCCTAGTAGATAAAAATTGTTCATAGGCAAGTACTTTACTATCAACAGCTACCTGTTGTTATTTATATATTACCAAGCGGTACTGGAAATGTGATATGTACCTAAATGACACATATTACTCCTTTACATTCGAAGGTGTATAAGCACCCACATACCGCTAGTCATTTATTGGTCACATCGAAAGACAAGCAGAGCTATCTCGTTCATTAAAGACCGTCGTTAATGCCATAAAATAATTAATATGTAGTACTTAAGTATATAGTTGTATAAGTACTGAAGCTTTAATCTTACGGATTTTTTTGAGAAACTTAAACAAAAGTGAATCGTGACAATTTTATTGTTCTAATCAAATTAAAACACACATGAGCAACGAGATTACATCAAACACTACTGTGTGTGCAATAAATCGAGACAGACGCAGCTGTTTCCGACGCGTACGTAACACACAAACGCGAACCCGAAGTGCGTTACGTGTGATGCCAATAATAAAACTGAAGACGGTATGATGATGCTGATGATGAATAAGTGTGCAAATATGCTAGGATTTTAAACTATAATAAATATTCACCACCGTCGCCGGGATGCTATTCATAAGAAACAAGAACTTGACTTCGGTACTTGAGGTGGAAGGGCGCTCGTTTCAAAAAAAGAAAAACATCATAAGCAACATAATAAATGAAAAGTTTAAATATAAATATGTATGAATACATAATGTAACCAAAACGTAATTTTTGTTCTGCATCTAGCTTCATAAAGTCACATTGTATACGGTGGTAAAACATTGCTGTCGTGTGCAGTCCAAAAACAGGACCTGGCTCGGCATGATGCTGTGGGCAAACTGATGCATTTTTTCACAACTGAACTGCATATACCCGTAACCCTGAGACATTAAGTATCATGTGCTGTAATTTCACCGGCAACCATACCTTCAAAACAAAACAGATTTGCGAACATTACTGCTTCACGGTAGAAAAGTGGAATGGTAAGTAGAATGGAGGTAGTACGTACCCGGACGAACTCATTCACAAACAGTTTTACTGATCTTAAAAAGGTGATTTCAATAAAAATAAACGATTTTGGGATTTTACGCCAACGGGAAGTACATATGAAGTACCTATGTATTTTTTGGCGAGTGACAAAATATGACCGTAATTTTTCAAGGCTTTCGCATAGGGTGAGAAAAAGGGCATAAACAGATACAGGTACACAATAAGATTTTTTAGAGGTACGTACTACTAAAATAGACGTGGTTTAGACACACGCAGTTAATATAGCATACGAGTAAACAAGTCAGATGTATAAATCGGGTAGTTCCATTTATATTTTTAACCACATCAAGGGGTATTTTTCAAGGTATGTACCCGATGTGGTAGAAACTATAGTTGGAACAATCCGACTGACACACGTATGTAAGTCCCGTTTATTATAACATGTGATACGTTAGTATGTTATGAAAACAAAGCTTAAAAATGTATTCCTTTGAATGCATAAAGAGCGTACTAACAGTTACTTCAGTTCAAACTGATACGTTAAGTAGGCACCAAATAGCGTGAGCCTGATGATTATTCCAAAATGCCTCTCAGCAAGGGGTCCGCAAGGGGGCCGCTCGCGCACCCCATGTTATGAGTCGTGTAATCTATCAAACAAGAATTGACGAGATTTATGTAGGTAATGACTCGCGCCCGCATCCACTGGGCACACTGGTTTGTAATAGAATCAGGAGATGGACGAAGGGGCGAACGGACGTGAGGAACAACAGACCTAATCGGCTCAACAAAACATGACATCCTCTAATTATAATATTTACATGACGTGCACGTCTAAAGCAGGTTTTCAAAAATACTTTTCATAGTGTTAGACATGGTAAACAATACAAGGAAGTTAAGAAAATCAAGTGGTGTCATGATATGATGATTTTTACATATTTTTCCTAGTTTGATATTTTGAATTATATATATAGTGAGTCCCTATGTACAATATTTTATAACTCACAATCACATCTTAAAAGTTGATCGAAGATAAAACATTGCAATGAAGTTTTAATTGATCTAAAACTAAGGTACATAACTCAAATAACTAGACAGTACGTAAACTATCTCGTCATGATATCGAGTATGTACAACTTCCAGAGAACGTGCAACTGTAAGATTGAAATATTTGTGACAATAAACCTTATTATAAACGAAATAACGTAGCATGGTCTAACAATGAGAAAGTTATTATTAGAATTGTCATGTTGAATCGTGGGCATGCTTTGTTGAGCTCACTACACAAGGTAGTTAATATGCTAATGTATTAATAGAATAACGATAAGCCTACGCCGCCTCTTTGTTTTTACTTCCACTTACCTTATTAATCCTTACAAAGGTCAGATAGTACAATATCTAATCATGAAGTTGTTACTTTTGTTTACGGATCAATGAATCTGGTTTTTTTGTAGTTGTTTGATTGGTGTGTACTCTCCATAGAACTGATGACCGATGTGGCTGAAAATTTCTGGAGACTACGAACAAGGTGGAAAAAGACATGCATCCGACCTGATGCAGCCGGTCCTTTTGGAAATCCTTGAGAGATGATACTACTTGCTTATGTCCAGCAGTTGATGTCATACGGCTGAGATGCTGATGATTCTTAAATTAAGGAACTAGGTAACCTTCAGTTAAATTGAAATATAGTCATTATTTATTTCATCTATAGTAATATTATAAAGAGAAAAGATGTGTATGTATGTTTGTAACGAATTGGCTCAAAAGTTCTGGACCGATTTCAAAAATTCTTTCGCCATTGGAAAGCTACATTCACCCTGAGTAACATAGACTATATATAAGATTCATCTGCATCATCATCTTCCATCACCGCACGGGTGAAACCGCCGAGAGCAGCTAGTAATTGATAAGCTAGGGTTTGACCTTAATCTCACTTAATAATTAGTTATGATACAATCAATGTAGTACTTGGACAAAGGTTGGCTAATAAGAACAGGTGGCGGAGCAATTGTTAGGTATATGGTGACAGATTTTTAATTACGCAACTGGTAGCTAGTCATGCTGGTACTAAAAAGTTCCCTACCACCATGCTGGATTCCCTTATGATGTAATCTTCCCCGGAGCTCAAGTCTGAAGTAGTATTCGTATTAATTACCTTGAACTATCATCGCTTCAATTTACACTTTGTGAGATTGACAGTAGAATCTTTTTTAATATCTGATTGGTTATTTGTTCCTCTCTCGTTTTTGAGATCTTTAAGTATACCTTCTTGAAATACTACAATCTGAATAAGGTTACATTTGTCGGCAAGGAATAAGGTTGGGCTCATCAAATCGAATCGAGTGGTTGTCTCCGAGGGGGTAACGGTTGCCGGGCACGCGTCTCGGCAAATGATCACTAAGCTGTCTCGCCCAACAAGTAATAACAATCATAATACAGCCAATCGGTATATGATGGGTCAATGGCAACGCTGGCGACAACTGTGTGTTTGATGTATGCATTTGATTTATTTTGGTTGATGGATTGCACTGGATTTGGATGCGATATAATTTCGGGAAAGAATTATGAGAGTAGGAAATGGATAACATTCGCTGAAAGGTATAAGCTGAAGGTAAGGGAAAACTTTGAGCTCTGGGTACTAAATCATGTATTATAAACTCAATAACAGCTCATCATATTGGGCAGGCCATCAAGTAACATTTTTTTGATGTGAGACGGGCGGCTTGCCGGTCTTTAAGAAGAGAATATGCACTTTTCTTGAACCTTAAATCGTATTCGTTCGGGAATACTTTTGATGGCAGTTAGTTCCATAAAATAGTCATTCAATAGGCAACAAATGCCGTAAGAAACGCATAGTATTGGACTGTCAGACATCGACGTGTAACGGATGGAATATAACGTTTTTTTCGTGACTTTCGATGTCGCAATCCAGCTGCTATAGCGATAAATGCGGTAGAAGATGCAGAGGTATTCAACATCTCGAGGGATCAACCGTATAATAGGTGAGCCTATCCATCGTGTCCCCGCGATTCTCACGATGTCGTCAGTCCACCTTGTAGGGTAGCTAATTTTTTTTCTTTTTTTTTCGGGAAAATCTTTAATAGATACCACCGAGCACGGTGGTTATGTGGGAGTCCGTATACCCACCAAAAACCCGGGTGTTCCTCCAAGCGCCTTCATGTCGGGACTACAGGAACGAATCTACCTATAGTAAGTATTCCCATTCGTGGTCGCCACTTGAGAACCTTGTTGCCTGTAATACAGTTTTATTACTACAACAGGCACCAACTATCTCACCAATTGGAAACAGTGCATATTTATATATAAGTCCAATGTTTTGTAAGTACCTACTGTCTAAGAAATAAGTCAAATAAAAAATTATTATTATTATTATTATTATTATTATTATTTCTTCCCTATCATCGATTATCGATTCGTCGAGCGAAGTGGTCTGCTCATTTCTAAAGGTCATAACCACCACCCAACGGCACACACTTCCAAATTGCGAGAGAATGTAAATATAAGATTTTGGTTCGGCGTATTTCCTCATTTTGGATTTTATTGTAATGCGCGTAAAAACTTTAGACCAAACCTTAGCCTGTCAGAAATGTTTTTGGGTAGGTAATTGTTGAATAACGAAAAGTTTAAGTTTCATATGTAGCTGGGCTTTTTTCTTTCCCCATTGACTAATTAGCTAGAACAAACAAAACGAAAATGTTTCAAACGATAGCCAGAAAAACATCTGACTTAATAAAAAGCCTCTTAGTCCAAATAATATTTTAACCTACTATTATATAGTTCAGAAATTAAGGAAAATACAGTTCTGTGCAGTGCAGGCTCCTAGGTTCCTAAACAATATTCTAAATATAGTACGTCAGAGTAAATGTCCACATTATTGGGAACAAAAGAAAGCATTTTTTCATGGACGCAAGCGTCAAGAGGACTCTTGTGTGATTAAATATCCACAAGAGAAAAAAAACATTGAGATATTGCGGCATATTGTTAAAGATTACGTGAGATGAAAGCCCTAGTACGGAAATAAATATCAATGGTATTTATAGCAGGGTTCGAGGATATATATCAAGATATATATCCTATATTATATCGGATATATATCAAAAAATTATTTGTGATATATATCAACATACAAAAAAGGTTTAAAAATTTGATATTATTGGGTAATTTCATGCAGTTTTTTACTGTATTTCTACTTTCCAAATGTAGATGGCGTTGGAATAGAGATAAAACATACTCCATAATAGTAAGTTTTAATCCTTAAATGGCAACACTGAATACCTGCATCTCCCTGGCGGCGATTGACAGCTCTAGATTACGATCCGTTCAGGCTTTTAGGCGTGATAGCTCCATGCTCGACAACGAGAGATCGTGGCAGGCGGTGGCCACCTTCTGCGAAGCGGTGATTGCGCAGAAGGAGGCCGCGGAGCGGGTTAGGGAGAATGACGTTCGAGCTGACCCGCTCCGGCGCAGACGAACGGGGGTAAGGAGGAGGCAGTTCGCTCGCCTCCTCCCTCTTCCGTAGTGGGTGTCACTGGTGAAGAGTCGGGGGACTCTTCGCCGGCTTGCACGACCCCACACATCTGAGGAGTGCCCTTGGTGAGCAAGGGCACCCCTTCACAGGCGCTGACGCCCGGTTAACAACCCGGGCCTACCGCTGGGGCGAGATGGTGAATGCCAGCGCAACCCTATCTCACCCATCTGGCGGAGGACTGCTCACGGGGGGGTTTTAGTGGGTCTGAGCCCCACATACCCCCTTCCGTCAACCCCCGTAACGGAAGGGAAGTGGACAGCATTTCCCCCCTCAAAAAAAAAAAAAAAAAAAAAAAAAAAAAAGGCTTTTAGGCGTGATAAGGTAATAACAGACAGAGATGGAGTTTTTTTTCTAAAACTAGCCTAAGTTACTCCGTATAACATCAGCTATCTGTCAGTGAAAGTCCCACTAAAATCGGCACAGCCGTTTCATTACCCGGAGCATACACACTAACAAAATTAAAAAAAAAAATATTTTTACATGTAATGGAATTGCAAACATTCACTACAATTTTATTTATCTGTACAGAGATAGAACAAGACATATTCGAATTGATTATATTATTCTTGACTTATTATTTGTAATGTTTCTTGTTTCCCTATAAGTTAGGTAGGTACTTATGGAAATGAATGAAGTCATTAACTGATTACAATTTAAAGATTATATCTTATTGAGTTTATTTTTCCTTCATGATTTATAAGAAGATTATATGATTTTGAGTTAATTTTCTGATATTATACAAGTACCTAGCCCATTGTACAACAGTATTAATAATTGTATATTAAATGTATCCACGTTTTTTATGTACAATAAAGTGTTATTTATCTATCTATCTACCTATCTCCTAACTAAATAAATAAAACACATATGCAAACAGTATACTTATAAATGTCAATAAAATAATAATACGGCTGTCATACAAAAAAAACATCACGTTTTTGATATATATCAGATATACATCATAAATATCCGATATTTTGATATTTATTATAAATATCTGATATTTTCGAACCCTGATTTATAGTACTATTTGTTGTAAGTACTTTCGTCAAATGTCTGTGAAAAATTCAAGTTCCGCTCGTAAGGAAAAAGATAATAGCTCCGCAGCATTAGCATTAGTTAGACGATGTTGAAAGATTCTTCAGCTTAGCGTGAATCCTATGAGCCGTAACGATAGCCTATAAAACTATATCAGAATTTTTTACTCATTACCATACTCAACACAGGAACTGATTATGGATAAGTTTAGTGCGAAAGAATGCAGATAGGATTATATAAAGCCCCTTATGAATAAGAAGAGGTTCATTTATAATGGAGTAATGAATATGCAGGGTGTAATGGTACGAAAAATCACGTTACGAGGTTTCCCCATAGCTACTAAGCAAATGAACTTCCTTACGACTAAACCGCTGCTTATTTTAATTTGGTGTTCGTTACAAAAAGCTTTACAACAAGCTTCGTTACAAAAATAGGTGATTGGATAGAAGGATAATGTCTACTCTCTCGGTACGCGTATTATTCTAACATGATATTGATATGAGCACTATATCTATTTAGGACACAATAATGAACAATTCAGTGTTTTACCACAGTTTTACTACCCGAACAACAATGTAGCATCTTCCTTATAAAGGATCATGCGTTCTCTTCGGTCTATTCTTGAAGCGTCCGTTATTAAGATACCAAAACAATATTGTATTTCTATTGCACATTGCGTTTGCCGAGCCCGTTTATTATTGGCACTTGCCATCCCACACAGACAGCCGCGGACAGACGACACCGCTGCATTCTGGGCCGATTGGGCAACGCCTGGCGGCCGGGATTCAAGACCGATCGAAGTTCACATTACTGTCATTCAATTAATAGTATGCTAAGAATGTGTCAGCCAGCAGTATTATTCAACTTTGGCAATTAAGAACTTATTTTTTAGTAAACAGATATAAAATATAGAGCAAATCAACTAATAACACCACAAAGGCTAATAGGGATATCAATGGATTAAAAGCTTGGCGCGAAGTTACATATTCACAATGGAAAGACGCGGAAAAAATAATAAACATTACAGAATCGAAGGTAGACAACGGTTCTTTATCGTTAGAACCAGATCGTGCCTAGAGCGAAAGTTGCACAGCTTTAAATCAGATGCAGACAAGAGAAATCCAATGCAAAAGTACACTCCATTATACCAGTATCGAGTCAGTTCCCGTAACAACCGTAGCGAGCTGAGACAATTAGCACTAGATGTAAAATGTCACGCAGTCGCTTACGGGTAGGCAAGTCTTCGACGGCTGAGCGTAGGCAGCACACCTCAAATGCATTTCTAAACCTTCAAAATATTCTTAATCGTAGTGTCCCCACGAAAAGAGTACTTTTATATGCAGTTTTATTTTCACAGAATTGGAACAAGTAGAGTAGGGACTTCAATTGGATTATATACGAGCGCTAAGTTTTGTAGATCCTATTGAAAATTGTGACATGCTCTATTTGTTTAGTGTGTAAGATTTTCACTGGGTAAAGATTTTTTAACTAATAGTAGTCACCTTTCAAACTTACTAAACGTAACTTATAATATGATTAAAACTTCAAAGATTTTTCTCACTTAGCAAAACTTTGCTGCAACTAGCGTGGGTTACGAAGCGTATGCATTGGCGGTGCATTTCGAAAGTTTAGTGTATTTATTATGTTTGAAAATAAATGCAAGAGGTTGGACACAATATCATGCATTGAATGCGACCCAAAATAACTCGGTGCTCACATCATCCCATCGAATGACTGTAGGGGCAAATTGTCGTGTGACAAGGTCCAGGCTATTTCTGTCTGTCGACATCCCGTTTCGGGCTATTATCATATATTGAATCCGATTTAAAAAGACGGGTAAAAATAATAAAAACTTACAAGACAAGGTGCACACGACAATTCAACGTTGGCTAATGAGGATCGGACAGAGCATAACTGTTTCTGGCTGGTAAGTACACATTTTAATTATACCTGGGGTGTTGACATTGAAAACGTAGCGGTGGTAGTATATTATTGGATTCCCATTCGGAGCTCGATGAATGTACTTTACGTTTTTTAATGTTAATTTCGCCCCGGAATGTACCTACTGATCAAATTATGTTGCGCCATATGTATATGGATAAATTACAGGGAAATAATGCATAGAAAAAGAGGAAAAGACGACACCAACCAATAGTGACATAGACTCGTTAAAAGCGATTGTAAGACGCGACCGATCCTACTAGGGAAATGATAAAATTACTACCATACGAACACATGGCGTGATCTATTGTGACAGCATTGTGCAAGCTACTAGCAGGAAATTCTAAATTATTCTATTGATATAAATGACAAATTGCGTTTAATAAACTGTTTTAATAAGTTGTTGAGCACTGTTGCTTTTGCTGATAGTGGGTATGGTAAAGCGGTTATGGGTATGAAATATTGTCACTCGAAAGTTCTCAGACACATAACCTGGAGAGGTTGTGGTTTCGCTAAGTTCCGCTTAAATAAATACAATATTTCAAGCATTTTAAGGTTCATAAAAGTGTAAAATGTGTGTCAAATAGCCCCCTACAATAATATTAATTTAACCCGATTTGCCATATTTGGCCAATAATATACAATAGATTTCGCAGATCAACCTACTTTTCCAGGAACTGGAACATGTGTGGTTAATAAGAAAAAGCGAAACGATGAAAGTCTATAGATTCCAGGGTATCATGGTCGGTTTGACTCTATCTTATATATATAAGATTAAAAGGATCGTATTTTAAAAGGCTTGCATTACATTCGATCATGTAGAATTATTAAAATATTATAAAATTATCGTACAATTTATACGTATAACAACCATTAATATGTATTAAATATGATATAATCAAATTGTAGATGGCAGTACTATTATATTTAGTACCGACTGATGGGATGGTTTGTAAATTAGAGATATTTTCAGAATTCCATTCTATACAGTTATTGGAGTGTAACTCAAAAACTACTGAATCGAATTTTATGAAATTTAAATGGGACCAACACGGGAAGCTTTCAAACAAAAAAAGAATTTTGAGAATCGGTTCACCCAATCAAGTTATGAGGTAACAAACATTATTAAAAACAGTCGAATTGAGTACCTCCTCCTTTTTGGAAGTCGGTAGATAATAGAACATAATGAAAAGAATAGAGGAACGTAAGGTAAAAGGAGAGTTTTGAGTTCACTGATGTATCTCGATCCCATAAGAGCTCCTTGTTGTGTTACAGAACCTTAATTGATGTCTGAATGTTTGTCATGGCCATAGTTACATAAGTTACGTCATAAGTCATGAACTGGGTACTATGTCTAGAATATAATGGTGTTACACAGTTGTATATTATATAGTCGACATCCTGACGATTCTAGGTAGGGTATTTTTTTCTAATATTTCATTTGAGTACACCATCCTTTACATATATGTTTTCACGGCTATATTACTTAAATTTTTCGGCAATGTCGTTCGACTGGAAGTAACTGGTGATATAATATATATATATATATATATAAAATAATTCTCCTGTTATATATATCACTAGTATATATATACTAGTGATATATAGTGATTTAGCTAACGCGCCTTCCTTTAAGGCGCGGTCCAATCCTAATTTTAAACAATTTTCGATGCTTTACATAAGGTTGAGGATTGCTTACCAGAATAGACGACTTAATGCAAAAATTCAATTGAATACGTGCTAATACTTTTTATATTTATTTCGTACAATCAAATGATTAAATTTTAATGATAAAGGAGTCCATAGTTCACTAGTAAATTTCATTGGGAATTCGAATATGATACATTAATTGAAATGTATTTGCCCATAATTAAATAAAAATGCTTTTTCCCACGAAGCACGTAAGAAAAATTGCAAAATTTAGGGAATGTTGCCGATTTTTTTCTATCGAGCCAAAATTGCTCAATCGTGTATTCGCTCCCATACTTCATAAGAACGTATATTCAATTTACACTACGTTTTTTTTTCGAACTTCGGTTATTAGGTTTAAGCGTCGAAAAACTAAGTTTTCGCGAAGTCGAATCGTGAAATTTGGAACTCATTTCGCCTTAATAGGAAATCTGCATTGAGTACCAACGATGTGTGACGTCTTACGTTTAAAAACGTGATTTATTATTTGTGTTTAAAGTACCGGACACATTTCAGCGCGTCTCGCTTACAGGATATACAAGGATTGTAGAGGAACGTGGCACCATACCATTTGCGTACACTTGTATACATCCCTTTGAGATGCTCGTTCCTTTGCCGAGTAATTTTATAAACCGGGAACAATGTCAGGCCCGGGGCGTTCGCGGGTCACTCCGAGACTTTATTGACGACCTCTTTACAAGCGCACTGAGCACTTGTTTGATGAAAAATGTTGTTCAAATGCGTTGTTACAACATGTAGATAGTACCTTTAAGGCCATGTTAGTGGCAACCGTTGAAGTATAATACCTTACATATCTCTCAGTGGTGCCAACCCTTAGAGTATACATAAGCAAGCTATAGAAAGCGCCTTAATAAGTATGAACCGTAAGCACGAGTATGAAAAGTTGTAAAACAATACCAGTGAGTACAATTGAGTCGGAGAGCAATATTTTATTTGTTTTTGTGATTATAATGGTAAAATGTGCGATGCCAGGATGTAAAAATAATTCCCGGAATCAAAATAAACGGAACTGTAACTTTTTAAGTCTTATAAAGCGCTATACCATAGATAAGTATGTATAAAAGATTTGCTTTCGATCTTCACAAACGGACCGGAGCGATACGAGCGCTCTATAGCTTGCTTATGTATACTCTAAGTGCCGACCGAGATAAATATTGCTAATCCACCTCCGTGAGCAATAGGAATGTATGGTATATCCATATAAATAGCGGCGTCAACGCGAGAACAGGCGATGGTCACGAGCACGTTTATTGTTCGCTTTATTGGAAAACACGCTTCCGCGTTTCTTGGCACGGGGCATACCGTTACATATTTGCATTTATGCTTCGACAGAATGCGTCTAATGCTCAAAGGATCATCATTATTTCGGCTTGGTGATAATATCAGTGGGTGTTAAACGATTGTCGATCTTATCAATGGTGTTTTTGTGTGTGGGTTTTTTTTGTGGATAATTGAGGATGAATGGATGGACTAATATGGCAATACTAAAAAAAAAACACTAAGCAGTAATGTATATAAATTAGCTGCACGTAGTTTTAGTTTTATATAGTATTGATTTGCTGCTCCGTTAAAGGATAAATGGTATATTTTGTTCGTATTTTACCTGAAAAGAAGCCTAACAAAGCTTAAATTTACGGTCACTTATACTCCTAACCAGAAGAGTGGTTGAGTGATTTACAGACAGGCTTGTTTTCCTCGTACGTTGAACCGCCTCCCGTTGTTTTCTTAATGGGTTTTGAGCTAGCTCTCTCATATTTATCATACACCAAAGTATAATAGCAAATACCCGGCGGTCCTTAGAACAAGAGCGCCATGAATAAATGAATAATAGCGGTCGAACGAAAAGTGCTAGCGGCATACCAATTTGTCCCCGAGATGGTAATAATGCGACTGGAACATTTTTCACCAACCTTACTCCTGACAGGGGGATCCTTCTTCATTGGTCTAAAAAATTGTTCGTCGTTGACAACGGAAACGTTATTGAACTGAAGGTGAGAAAAACTCACTTCGTTTCAGTACCTCAAAAATATTTACGTTGTCAACCGATTCGATATTATATCATAGTGTTCGTGTTTTGTACAGCTTGCTTCGTAAATGCAAAAAGATGTTCCAATTGATATCAACATTGTAACAGAAGCCGCGTGTCAGACATGAGTAAGTTTTTAAGGTGCCTACAAAATGGAGATAATATCTTAATCGAATTACGGCCGGTCCCAATAATCTATCTATCGCCGGTTTACCTTACTAGAGTTAGATATTTGACACTATTTGTATGGACGTTATGTCAAATTTCTATCGGTAGTAAGGAAAACCGTGGATAGATAGATTATTGGGATCCTCCATAAATTAAATTAGCTTAGTTAACCAGTAAGTAACATTTCTATTAGAGATGGGTTGTACTAGGTAAATTCGAGACTAGGTGCACCTGTTCCTAGTCCATGCAAATACGTGATCCAAATACCTGTTCCACATAGTCTTACCTAGTATCGCCTACGATTTGCGTAGCGTATTAGTCTTCACATAATACTTTAAAGAATGACTCGATACTTCGATTTGATTCATGAGAGATTTTTGAATTATAAAATAGTAGACTAGATCAAATAGAGTATAGGGACCTACTACTTCTATTTATTACTACTTTTATTTGCTATATGTTCAACTGATATCTTCCCTTCATACTTTTACAGGATTAGGACTGTCAACATATTATACTTTCAATTTATTCAAAGCGTAGGCTTTGGAAGATAGCGTATTTATGAGATTTGAATTCACTAAATCTTCTTTTATAAAAATTTAATCATATAAATAAAAGAAAAAATTGTTCTAATACCTACATAGGGAAATATAACAAGCACTGCACAAACTGCACCTTAAATAAGTATACAATTACTTTTTACTTTCACAAGAATAGGCACTAGTCTGATACTCAACTCTACATGTAACAAGACGATGTATGTATGTATTGCATCGTCTCACTTCAACCGGACTTTAGCTCCGGCTTTAGCGTATGAGAGAGATAGTACAGGTGATGTACTAAATGAATGCTTATTGTGAAGGAAGACTAGTTAGACTTAGTATCGCGAAGATTGGAATAGGTGCCACCTAGTCTCGTAAATACCTGTTCCTTTGATCTGTTCTAGTAAATACGACTTACCTCTAATTTCTATTTGGTGAATTGTCATAACGTCATGTAAATCTCAATCTCACAATAAATAAAAAAATAAAGAGGTAAATGGATAATAATGAAATATAAGTAATTTAGTTCTGAAAAGTTGTGTAGGCTGCCCACATCACTTTTACTATATCTTTTCAAACCAGAAGAGTAGTCACATAATCTGGGCTGCGTTCCAGCAAGCTGTAGACCAAATAATATTCGGCCAAGATTTGATCGAGCTTTGCTAGAACGTATTTTACCATTATCTGGCAAAAACTAGTTTGACATATATAACTTAGGTGTTAGCTTTGTTAGTTTCAAATTAATTTGAGGATATTAATTACTCTCCACACCGGTCAAGAATATATAATGAGGCACTTAGAGTTTAGTATGCACCCAATTCTTTGTCACTATTTAACTACACCTACAAATTTAACAGCCGACCAAGATTTGGCTCTCCCAAAAGGTAGAAAATTTTTGGCCAGTCGGGACAAAATTTGTGTTGACAGGGTGTCGTGAAACGGGCGTGATCAAATCTTGATCCGTGCAAATTTTTACCTATAGGCGTTGTGGACCGACTGTTTTGGCAAATTTTGGCTTGTCCTATGGCTTGCTGGAACGCAGCCCAGGATTCAAAATCAAACTAAAGCACCGTACTCTTGCTATAAGCTATCAACAAAACAGGACATAAAATCCTTCTAGACATTGAAAGAAATCACATGTCAAATTCTAATTCCATCGGAAGTATCGACAAAGGCATCGGCGACGGCACGCGGCCCCTGAATACTTATTCTATTAGGTGTCGCTGCGGCGTGCAATTTGCAAATGAAAACAACTTATTGAAATTCTTTCCCGGGCCCTCGCTTCGAGAGCGCGCAAGAAGCATCCGCGTTATTCAGAATGGCAGCGACTTGTCGTTGAAATTCTCGTCCACGGAGACGCGTTTGGTGAGCACCCAGCCTAAAAGACTATCTTTATTTTAGGTATTCTAAATTTTCTAATATTTAGAGAAGAAATTATAATTTATTTTGGTTTTTAGTAGCATTTTTGGTTAGTAATTTTCCAAGAGGTCGGAAAATTGCTAATCGAAATGATAATGGAAAAATTGCATTAAGGTGCGAGTTGGTAGCCGTCTACGTGAAGCCACAGCAAACGATGTGTCGCAGCGACACTACTCGTTTCTATGTATTTCTGTGAAATACCATTCATAGTTAGCGACACGAAGCTAGCGTCGCATCGTCGAGCGGCAGAAGACACTGTCGCCCGGCCGCAGATCAGTAGTGCCGCTCGCGGGTACTAATCTGCCTAACTGAAAAGCTGAAAAGCTTTTAAACTAAACCTTTCGTATCGCTTTTCAAATGGTTGATGCCATGTGCAATTGCCGTCTGCAGTCGGGTTCGTAATCATGACTGCAGCGACATGAAGCGACGACATGAAGCGACGACATGTCGTCTGCTACGTGTAGCCGGCTACCAACTTGCACCTTTATAGCTGCAAGTTTTAATTATACCCTTGCAGCATTACACAAACTTCGTAACACATGTTGCAACAAGAACTTTAAGTAAGACAAGTAAATTTTGACGTTACACCATTTACCTACTAGTTTGTCCTGTTGCAGGTATATAGAACGATTTTAGAAAAAACTATATAAAGCAAGGCTGACAGGGACCGCCGTCCAATCATCTGTGGTATTTAGCATAAATTACCACAGCGAATGGGTTGGATTTCGGAAAAATAAACGAGCGTAAAATAAAACCGACCCGGCGAATGCAAATAGCACTATTATATGCTAATGCGGTGTGCGTAATTCCTACCGCTTGTTCCGTGCTTGTAAAAGTCCAAATACGCATTCCTGGAATAGCGATATCACTAATCTTCCTTAACCTTTCTCGCGAAATCCCTGCTTATATACTAAACATCTTTGACTAGTACGACAAAAAAGACTACTTTAGAACTCTGTGCAAAAGGAAATAAAGTGAAAAATAGTTTGTGTATAGTACATAGTACTTTTTATAATAATCAACGATTGTTTGCGTTAAAAACGGTGTAAATCGTCCGACCTATTCTGTTTATTATAAACAAACGCTACGATAACGTTCCAGGTTAACCGATATACCTTGTACTTGTACTCGGGATTCGGAATACAATATATCTAACTATCAAGGTTATCAAAATCCAAATTTATTGGTAGTCTAGACGGTTCGGAGAGTCTACCACGTTCGGTCCTAACTCCTAATATTTCAGCAATCACTTTGATATAGTAACCGAACCGTCAAACAAGATCCAGTCTCGGCCCGGTAAGGGCCATTATATATTTGGTTCTATTCGCAATAGAGGTGGAGTCAGAATACGCCTGCCGACAAAGGATAATATATATGAAACAGAAATAAATTGTGAATTTTAATTCCGTACAATTACCTACATTAAACCGTGCGGTAGAATAAAGTAGTTTTTGCATTGCTATTCGGGAGTATATTATATTATGTGCTAAAAATGTCGGGTACTACTTAGGGTCGGCGGTTGCGCGGTACGTTAGCAATTACCACAAATACCTGTACAGGGGGCGATTATGCCGTTACACGTTTAGCATCGAGGATTTAGCCGTACCCTAAACCCCTTCGTGTACGTGCATGCGGCCGAGGATGCCTAGTCGGTAGTCATAAAGCAGTTATAATAGGCGCAGTGCGGAAACACTGCTTTATGGGATACCTGACACACGTAACATGCTCACTGAATCGATTATCGTATGGTTATTCCGATATTTGAAACGGGTCACGGAACAAAAAAAGTATATTATGGGTCGTAAAATGAGGTACGTAGCTATCGACGTTACAAGAATTGATCAAATACTTTCGCATCGACTGCGTCGCTTAGTGAAAACCTCAGGGAAGTGAATTTTATGCAGAGCGAGACAATGAAATAGGGAGTCAATAAAGTTTAGCGACGACAATTCGTAACATATCAGACAAGCTTACCTAGACTCAAAAGAGAATTTTGTTGTATAAAACCTATGACCAAAAGTAAGAGAAAATCATAAAGATGCCTATCCACTGTTGTATATGTACGTCAAGCAGTTTGCAAGAAAGCGCCTGTCAGGGGTTTACCGAGATTTCGATAGGCGACGTGTTTCTCTTGAAATCGATGATGAATGATCAGAGGGTATAAATAAGTTTATTGTGGCAAAAAAACATGAACAAATACTTAACTAAACATTAATAACTAAATAGTTATTGCCACAAAACGGCCTCTACTCAGCATAATGCCGGCTGAAGCAACCAGCGCTGATCTTCCGTAGAAGCCTATACATATACATAGTAGTATACATCGTTGAATTGTAATCAGAGGAAGAAACTTTTTACTAAAAAGGTAAACTCATAAAATAAAGCTCGAGAAATTGCATCTCGTAATCGAATTGTCGCAATAATATCAATTTGCGTTGATAAATAACCAATTGTCCGGCGGTGCGAGGAGAACAGGGACGAATGAAACACAAGAAGCTAATTTCCTATGGGATGAGGTCCGCCTCGGGAAATCCTTGTCTATGGACACGGGCGTCAATGCGAGACCGGTTCTGGTTTTATTTTTAGATTCCACTTTTTTAGTTACAAAGGAGCTGTGTTCGGCGGTTTCTGCGAAAATGTTACTCTACGACATTTTTGTAAAATTAACTTTGAGCTTGCAAAACATCAACAAGAGTAGTTATAGTTTGTGCCAAATAGCATGCCAATAGTAATCATTCACCTGACCTTCAAAAAGAAACAGTTACATAATTATTTGTAGGTACGCATACAATTACAGATCTATATTATTTTGAACTACATATATACAATCATGAACAAAAATCATATATTTTGTTCGAACAGGTGAATATAATTTCATACTACTTTAATAACCATAATATAATGTGTTTTAGAAGTATATTATAGTTACAGAGATTATTTATTATTATTATGATTATTTATTATATTATTGTTAGATATTGTAAAAAAAGCAAAAAAGTATTCAGTAAACATTTGTTTCAATTCCGATGATTTTCATAATATTACTCATGAATGAAATAAAAATATCAACAATACAAAAAACACATTAAATATTTTAAAACAATTAAACAGGTGAAACTTTGAAAATAAAACTTTGATAACATAAAATTTCAAACAGTGATATTTCTCAATTTCGTATATTTTTTGAGTTCGGTTGTACCGTTGCGCACTGTTGCAGTTTAACAATAGTTTGTATAGTAAAAGATAGAATTGGCTATACACGTAATGTACTTTGCGACTTTGTGGTGAATGCCTGTGAATGATCTCTATTGCCATGCTATTTGGCACTGACTATAGTACGCATAGATACTCAAGAATGATCTCAAAAATACTTCAGCATTAAACCAATAAACGATAATTAACTATATTATTACTGTGTACATACTGAATATTTTCCCAACAGATTCAACAGATGTTGCTTGTCGATAGTTTTCACGCCTACCATAAGATACTTGGTTAGTACAGGGGCACGTAGAGAATCTAGTCAGAGAACGGTCGCTAGTGCTGTGCGGGTGTAGCGCGTGGGTCTTATGCCTCGGGCGGCGGTTATCGTCTCGGCAAGCGCGACGAGTGGCGGCGTGGTGCGGTGGTAGCGGCAGCGGCGGCGATCAGAAGGGAGCGCGGAGGCAGTCGCGTGTGCATAATGTAGGGCCAGCGCCTCCCAGCGGGCGCCAGCGTCAACGACCTGAGCGAGTCAAGGACGCGCAGTCCGCCCGCACGCCTACCAACACCAACTTAATGGACAGTACGTAAGGTTTCGACGGTTTTAACATTCAAGGGTTCAGCAAAATGAACGCGGGACGTGCGCGGTTCGTTGCGTGTGTGTTACTTACATAGAAATGTATCAAACACGGCACATCAAATACGGCGGCATCGGCGGGCCCGCGCTTGTATTCGATGTGCCGTGTTTGATACATTTCGATGTAATACGAGTACAACACGCGGTCCGTCGACGGAACGTCGCCGCCCACTTCCCACGTTCGGTGTGCTGAAGCCTTTAGAGAGATTATGAATAAACAGCCTAGGTTATAACACTAGAATTTAGGATTGACCGAGGATTGGATGAAACAGATTTAGATAACTATTCGAAGACTAGGCTAACCATTTGAAATGAATACCTACTGTATACAATTTACATTTCCAGGTTTGGACACTACAAAAATTTATACCTATTTACATCTTTTAAAAAACAAGATGATATGAGTACCTGGAAAAAACAATACTTAATGTTATATTTGTCTGTCTTCCAATTTGTTCATGTGACGGTAGAATAGGTTTTTTAAGTGTTGGTTCATGAATGCGACCCTCGTAGAATAATCTCCGAGGGAAGCTCCGTAGTTAAAGTGTTAAATTTCGAATGGCCTTAATGGATTTTTGGCATGGTAACAACTTCACACAGAAATCGCATGTTGTTCTGATATGGCAAAGGAATGAAGCTTGAGTACCGTTTCAACTGTGTCACAGACGAGACGCACCGCTCCGCGGTGAACGATAAAAACCGCCCCGGTTCGGTCCCGCGTGCGAACAATAACACAATATACGTATCTAAATATTAACGCCAATATTCAACTAATTATTTAAATAAATGATTAATGATACATGCGGACTTAATGTTACACACTCATCCGTAATGGAATGAATACACACATAACAGACTGGTCGACTGTATTGTGACTAGCGGCCAATGCCAATAACCTATCTATCGCCGGTTTACCTTACTGGAGATAGATATTTGACACTATTTGTATGGACTTTATGTCAAATTTCTATTGATCAGTAGTAAGGTAAACTTTAGATAAATAGATTATTGTGATCGATCCTATAACTCTTACTTCAAAATGGTTTGATGCAATGTAATCCGAACAAACTATATTTTATCTGTGCCACAGCAGTACTATGTGTCTGGTTCATGGTTGTCTCGGAAGAGATTCCTCTGAGCAATAAGACCGCCTATTATAACTTTGAATACTTAATTATAACTTATAACTAACTTTTAATTTTGAATATTTAATTATAAAATATTTTGTTACAATACAATACAAACTTATTTATTTGCTAGAATACAATATTATATAAGGTCTTTAACTAATAGTTATGTCAATGTATTCAGCCTGCAGGCAGGCGTGCAAATATTATAATAATTAAAATATAAACTATCATTCAAATATAAGGTTATTAAATTAACATTCAACAAATTTCTAATCATACATTATTAAATTCTATACTTAATTATATTATTTAAAATTAAGTGTTTGGTGTTTTAGTTTATTATTTGTAACATATTTTTGTATTGTGGTGTTTCACAATAAAGATTTAATCTATCTATCTACTAGAAAAATGATTGTACTGTATACGTCAACGATTCGATTACGTTATATTTCGCAAACTTTCTTGCTAGGCCCCACGGATCCGATAAATATTACCTTAGACAGATCTGGACGAGATTAATAAACTAAATCGGGAAGATGGATGTCCATTGAAATCATTACTTGGCTTCTGGAGAGATATCCATAGAAGATAACATATACAATAAAACAAGTTTAAGAAATAATAGGTATACATGAGTAAATTCGTAGAAATATAATCTCAACAGTAGAACAGTTTAAAAACTGGCAGGTTCACTCATGTTTTTCTAACTTATTTTATCACCGAGAATAATTTGAATCAAGTGCCGATTAAGATGCAGTAAACGAATAGATTTAGCACCTGTGTCTCCATGTCAACGCACTTTTAATATATCCTGTTTGAATATAAATATATCGATGAGCGTTTTCGCTGAGGCCCCGGGAAGGTGTCGGCGTCGGCTCGCTTTACTCCGGAACTACATATAAAACTTGTCACATTAACATTCCTCGCGGTATTATTTGCTGAATGGACGATCAAAATAGTAATGGTGATAATGTGTTTGCAGTTGTTCTATCTTACTAATAATGTAAACGCGAAAGTTTGTATGGACGTTTTTTATTCTTTCACACAAAAACTACTAGCTGATTAAGGCGCTAGAATAACCATATAGACAGGATACTTTTTCTTCATCATAATCATCATTCATCCCCACGCGGGTTTAACCGTGGGGCAGCGCTATATATGTAAAACCTAGACACGCTGCTTTAGAAACTATAGACTGATATACTACGTCCCTACTTCCCCAGCCACGTTTCGACAGTTATATATTGGTACATCCTCTTCTTGCCATTTACCCGTCAGTCAGCTGGTACAATATCTCTTTAGAGAATGTTATGAAACAAAGCATTACGTATATACATAATATCGATAATAGCCGATTTTTACCTTTGCTTCTATAGCAATACTAACGGCCGCCCGGTCCCAATAATCTATCTATCGCCGGTTTACCTTACTACAGATAGATATTTGACACTATTTGTATGGACGATATGTCAAATTGCTATCGGTAGTAAGGTAAACCGTGGATAGATAGATTATTGGGACGTGCCTTAAGTGTTTTTGTAGTAGCGACGGTTTCTTATATATAACACATAATACTTATGTGTTATATATAAGATTATGTGTATATAATAACTTATATACACATAAGCGCGAATTCGTAGATTTCGAATACTTATGTAGATTTTAATTTGTCTATAGCTTCCTCGTAAGTTTTTGTTATTTATTCATGGTCGATTTCGACCTAAGAACCATTTAGAATGAAATGAATACTAATTAATATAATGAGAAAATTCAAACTCTGGTTAACGGTACCATTCACTACTTAAATGGACTCGAAGACAGATGCTCTCCAAAACCAGTTGTGGTATTTGTGCAAATTAAAATGAGAATATTTATCGAGTGTTCAAGCACAATTCTCTGAACTGTATATTTGTTTTTCAACAGTTTAATTTTCTGGATAATTTTATGGTAGTTGAAGGTATGTTTGCTAAGATAGACAAATATAGAAAACGAATATATGAAAGAAGATGTAGATATGTATTGCAGACGTCCGTGCCGCATGTTAAAGAATAAAACTGAATTTCTTGGGTTATTATTTTACATAATATATTAAATCGCGTATCTTTCTTATCTATTTATTTCAGCGATCTAGTTCGTAAGTTTACCCGTGACTATAATGGTCCATAAATATTCCATACTTCGTCGGCATTAAAAAATATATTATATACGAAAATTATATCCGTTTAAAAAATTTATTAATTTCAATAACCCTCAAGTTGGCAACTATTGATTATTTGCAAAAAATAGAAAGTGCTTAAGCCACAAAAGAGACGAAGTCGAAAGGCTAATTTGTAGCAATAAAGGAAAGTAATACCGATACATTTTTTTGCTAGTCACGCGAGAGGTGTGAATAGCTACGCCTACTTTGTCAGAGTGACAACCGACGGCAATTTGGGTCGGACATGAGTGTTTGGTTAGAGGACGGACGCACTCGAGACCAGACAACCTACTTGTTACTTAGCCATTGTTGTTTTAAGTAGGATGAAAGCCATATCAAGCATGACTACCATATGGCGACAGATATGTTTGACAGGCTAAATGGCTTTCTAGTCTTACTCGCTGGTAGTTTACAATTCTAAGTAGCTCAACTTAAGTGCACAGTATAGTAAGTCGTAGAGTAGCTACTAAGAGACTAGAAATATTAAAAAAATAAATGGTCTTCGGGAACTGGAGATAGAAGTGAAAACTAAGTAACTTGAAACGTTCGGTGAGAATGACACACGGGTTTCATGTTTTTTGTTCACCCAAAAGTGCTCAACGCGCCTAAAGAAGTTTTCACTCCAAAAACTTTTACTCATCGTGTAGCGGGAAGCATGAACACACAACACGTCAATCATCACAAAATCCAACAAAAACCATTTCTGCTCCTCCCAGGAACATTTGCCACGTCCAGGGATCGACACTGGGACCCTGCGCTATGTAGGGTCACTGCTAACTGATCTAACGCAGCTTCCGATAACTCCTATAACGTAAGGCGTGTTGAAAGGCTGGCAGTCCTAGTCGATATAGTATTATATAGTACAGTGCGACAGTGTGGCGGATCAAATGGCAGTCCACCTCGGCTCACCGAGGACAGTCATGGAGGCCTGCTAGGTGATCAACTAGATGTTGGCCTTCCTGGCCGACATCAGGTGGCTGCATTCGGCCCACCCAACATCTAAGGGCCGCGTATCAGACGCCTGGTTGTGAAAAAAGAGCACGCCCACCAAGTAAGTATAATAGATAAACTTTACCGTAGGTAGAACGTCTTGTTAGGCAGAAATGCAATATTTAACACATACGCAATACGCATAGTACGAGTTTAATAATATCACCGGAAAAACACTTGAAGTCTGGTCAAATATAATGATGAATAATTACAGGAAATAGGTACATCAAATATGGACTAAGCATAACTACATTACTCAAACGAAGCGCAATATGAAACAAGATATTTGTAATATTTCCAAGTTTCGCGATTAATAAATGTTCAACAAGGTTTGTTGTAAACAAGAAGCTCGGCCAAACAGCGTGCGTCTATTTTAAAGGTCCGTTGCCTAACTTGTACATAGGCTGAAGAAGCCCCAAAATGTCGTGTAATATGAGAGGAATTGAGCAACAATATCGATAGCGATGGATCGGATAACGCCCTAACTGCTACATGCAACACTTAGACAGGTGTTTTGTTTGACACAGTTTACACTGAAACAGTTTACACTTATTCTTCGCTACCACAAAGACAATGGAACACGTATAGGCATTTTAGCTAAAGGATGACTGTTCCTTATGCCTTTAGTTAAGGGTTAATTCAGTGACATCAGTAGGCCGCTTTATGAAATCATATTTATTTGTGGACCTATGCCTGTAAAGTTATGCTATTTGTTTTAATTTTAAATAAAGTAGGAAGGTGCTAAGGAGGAGGAAGGAGCTAAGGCGCTGGGATGGCTTAGGTAAAGGCTGTCAGGAGCATATGCACACAACATCCCATGCAGGACGTATGCCACCAGATAGGATAAAAATCACTGCCAATGAGTATACAGATCGCTTCTTCTACGTTCCAGACGTTAAAGATCGTTAGGAAAAAGGGGAGATAAATTAATAAGATCCACCACTTGAGATTTAAACCAGTTAAAATGCAAACTGTGGCCGCGGCAACGACAGTGATAAAGTTTAAATGCTGTGAAAAGTATTATTGCCTGCGGTTTGAACTCCCCAAGAGGAAAAGAGCAGAGCCGGTCAATTGCCAACCATAACAATAATAAAATACTTCGCGGAACAATGAGCCCTCGAGCGTCGCTCGCCCAGATTGTCTCAGCGCAATCATTTCCCATGGTGATTGTACCTTGGAGCGTTCTTACGCTTCTTTGATTAAATTATTAGCTGTCGGTGGGTCGAAGTTCGCGACTTCGACACAAATGTTATGTGATTGTGAACCATATGCGTAATGTTTATTGTGTCGAACAATTAATTCAAACTATGGATAAAGCTTAATTTAATCCTACTAATATTATAAACGCGACAGCGTATGTAACGCGTCATTTTGATGTTTTTTTCTCTTTCACGCAAAAACTACGAAGGGATTTTAATAAAATTTGGTATGTAGATAGATGAGACGCTGGAATAACATATAGGATACTTTTTCATATCATTACCATCATACATCACCACGCGGATGTAGCAGCTAGTTATCTATAACAAGAACATACGTCATTTAGAGAACAAAATGTTGTCCTGTTCCGTTCTACTTACTCAGTTTTTATTGTTCTATATACTCACTACTCTCACCTCTGTACCAAGTTATGTCAAAACCATTTCTGTTACAAACACTTTCGCAATTATAATACTTACAGATTACGACGTATTAACGTGACGTCGTGTGAATAGATAACTGCATGTTAACACAAAAATAACAACAAATTTGAGCTCAATCAAATACAAACATACGTCGCAGAAGAGACATTTTGGTGTTAATTATGTAATTGTAGTGCAAAATGCAAGCGAAACAGTGCTGAAAATTAGAGCACGTTGTGTTGATGGGCACTTATCAACAACAATACAATTACGGTTGTCATAAACACGCTGTTGGCACATTCCGGTAATGATAGGTTGTTTGATAGGCTCTATGATAAATTTCTTTCAACTTTTTAGACTAGTTATTTCGGTGTTACAGCTTAATTAAGTGCTATTATTAGTGTGTCTGTTAACAACACAAGACATCTGTGGGCCAAGCACGAAAATCTGTTGCGGTGTAACGTAATCGCATCGTTAACGTATTTAGTACAAACTGTCATTTATCTAGTACAACAGTGGCACAGATAAGTCATAGTTTGCACTAAATACGTAAACGATACGATAACGCTATACTTTAGCAGATTTTCTTGCTCGGCCCACTCTGTGTCTATCTATCTTTGTAAAAGTTTCGTTCTCATTCTCTTTTCAGCTACATTTATTAGACATTAGAAATGAGCTTATTTTAAAATATCTTACATAATCACATATCCCATCCCAGTCGCGTGATGAAAACTAATTCAATGTTTAATATCTATTCGAGCTACTTAAACGCAACTAAAAATTAAACATACAAACGAAAAGAACAGCACGTTCTACTGATTAGTCTTGTAAAAAGAGTGTGTCTTTTTATCTTTCTATACTCCGAACCTGAATTATTAGCGCCTTACCCAAGGAATTCATAAAAATATTTTATTTATACTACATAAGTTTGGGTACGAAACAATTAACTGCAAATCACAACTAGACATTTTAACACAGTAGATTCGCTTGGATGGAACCAATCTTCCTGCATCAGAAAACATCGTCGTTATCTCCGAATTTCAGGCCAGTCGTTCAATGATGTTGCTTATTAGCCTCTTGTATGCAAGCTGTTAAAACAAAAAATAAAACCTAGCTATATAGTGATGTATTCTGGGAAACACGACCGGTGGTCACTGGTCAGTCCTTGTATTTTTGCCATAACCCTTTACATATCGCAATTAGCCGTAATAAGACAAAGTGGTTTATACATTTATTTACATTTTAGCCAAAACGGTGAGTTGTTTCGTGTAGGACAAAATATGGCCGGTCACGCCAAGCGGCAAGCGGCGGCGGCGGTGGCGCCATGTCGGCACAGAGCACCGTAAGTAGGGGATTCCCGCCAATAGCTATTTTACATTGCACGTGCAATTTACTGTAAGTACATATGGTTACGTATTGCCGTTTGGAGCGATATTTATGACCGCAGTTGGTTTAATACATTATTTTGGGTTGCACTATAACTACGGAATGCGGCGGAGTGCGTGATGCAAGCCTTCTTGAACAAGTAGTTATGTTTACTGAAAGCTACGTATCCAATAATTTCAAAATATATTAATTTGATTTGACAACAGAAAGGAATTGCTAGCGATAGGAATCCCAATAATAATAATAATAATATTTACTATTATAATAGGACCATAAACAATAGTCTTCCGTAGAAGTCCGAGAACTCGAAAGACGAAATCGTTAAGACGTCGGAAAGATGAGTATAACCTGACCACTAACTAGAAATGTAGAAAAAATTATAACTACCACGTAGGCAAATATTGCGGAGTGAGTGGCAGGTCAGACACCGCAATATACGAGACTAAGATCTACTACCTACGAAGAAATAATAGTCAGGAAGCATAATTCAGAACAAATTCCACACAAAAAGTGGCCCTTCAAATCAAAACTACGTATGATTCCAAATACAAATTACTTCCGAGGTTACAAATAGATATGTTCGGTGATTGGTTTAAATTCAGAAGGAAAGCAGGGATTTGTTTACGCGCGTGCTGCAACGTCTACAATGACAGCAGAGTCATAGCGGCGTAGACGATGTTATGCAACAAGTGGACTGGACCAACTCAATAATAAATCAATCGTAAATCTCGTATGTCTCGTGACATATGATTAATTCATTAAGTTTTTGTCTAGAAGACATTAGAAGAGATTCTTCGCAATGTAGTTAAGAAAGATTATGAAACATTTTAGGCTTAATATACATTTTACCAAAAAAAATAAGTCGTTATTTGCCAGCTGGATGTTTTTCAGTGGTCACAGAATACCTTCATTATCAATTTAGAAAATTCAATCAATTTATAGAATAACTTTAGAAAAGCACTGTGCTGATATTACTGACAAATTAATTAGCAACTCAGCTAAACCACTTTAAAATTAGCAGAGGATGAATTTTCATTAGCTTGAAAAATTAAACGTGCTTTAATTTGAACAAACAATGAACTGTTTTTTTAATGCTGTATAGTTACCTATATTACATAACAACTGTAGGCAATCGTTTATTGTTCATTGTCTGTAGTATCTCTTTAGAGCGTAAGGCTTTGGAAGCGCCAATTCGCGTTTTTGCTGAGTATTTGAAGGGTCACATAATAATGATTGATATAGTATAATTATGTCAATTATTCTTACTTGACGTAATAGAACATTATTTGATTAACAAGTTCAAGTTCCACAGACTTCATTTAGAAATTGTTTATTAGTTTGTTATTGCCGAGCGGTTCCTATACACACACGTTTTTAAAATCAATCATAAAACCGGTCGCGCCAGTCACGAATCGTCAGACGCGGCTGAGGCCTCTTAGAGAGAGGTCAGAGGACGTATCGCTCTGACGCCCGCGCTTACACAACTAAATATTAGTGCACTCAAAACTTCCTGATACTTATTCAGGTAACATTGCTAAGTGGGATTCTAACAAATAATTTTATATGACATCTAGTGCATCAACAATAGAAATTTCACTGTTATAATGACATCGACCCTTGAGGGGCTAGTATTTTGTTATTAACCAAATTTCTTATGCCATACCATATATCTTATACTTCGTATCCAGGAATCCATGCTGGAGTCTGAAACTATGTACTACTAATAGGAACTATGTGATGTTTAATAGTAGACACACCGTGTTTGGGATCGTATGAATCGTCTTCGCGATACCTTTTTTCTAACTGGTGACCAGGACCTGATGAAACTGGTAGCAGGAACTATTTGATGGTTGTTTTATTTGCTATTCTCATCTCTTTTTGGTAGTTACATGAGTTAAATCTTACTTTTTTCTAGTCTATGCTCTGGTAGATAACATGTACTTGATTAATAATTATCATTTTATGTTAATTAATGTCGATATTAAAAATAAAATGTGTCCTGCGTGATATTTTATTTCACCTTTTTGACCTACGTCTATTTGTGACATAAAAACCAAAGTAGATGAAAAAAAAGATCCAAATATTAATGCGCGCTATTTTGCTCAAGCGGTAAGGCCACTGCCGCAGGGCGCGCTAGCAAGTATCTCGCTAATGTAAAATACCTAAACTCGCGCAGCGCTGCGCAGAATAAAGGCTCTTAAAGATGTTGGTGTTTCTTCGGGACAAATCATCAGTATAAAAAGATAAATATGATATTTTATATAACACAATTTAACAACTGGTAGGTAGGTACTGCAGTTTTGTGTTACATGGTCCATATTTTTTTTATTATCTTCAATTTTATTGTATTCAGTCAAAATTAACGTAGTATAACTATGCTGGTTTTCACAGGCAGTCATACTCTTGTTTTTCTAGCTTAAGTGCAGCTAGGCACTTATTTTACCGCATTGAATCGGCAAGCGAGCGAGAATAAAACATAACAAGCAAAACCATTGCACATTACATACATTTCAATATTTAGTCCTTAAGAAAAAATACATCCTAAATTAAATAAAAATTGACTGACTTAATTTTGCATAGTATTGACCATCTCGATTTGTTAACGTATTTGAACATCTTTGAATAATTATAATTTTGCTATTATTTACTAGTAAAAGTGATCCCTAGACATTTTAATCGTGTATTGCTCCTGCACCACTTCACAACGAATGCTGGCATGATGATCCACAACTGCAGTTCACAATGATAAAAATGAAAATGTAAGCGAAGATTTGAAGTGTGCTCGCTTGCAAGTAAAATGTCCGACTGATGACGTACTGAACACGACTTTTAAGCCCCGCCTACTTGAACACGACTTTTGTTGGGTCATTTTTTTAACGCAGTTACTGTTCCTGACTATATTTCTTCGTAGTCTACTACAGTCCGTTCACAGTTATTTTACCTCTGCTTTTGTATCAGAGTAATATTTATTTGTATAGTAATAAGGGTGCTGTGAGAGGTAATATAACTGTGAACGAACTGTACTAACTGCGCCTGCGACTTCATTCGCGCTTAATATGAGTAAAAAGCAAACAGCGGGCTAGGCGGGGTCGGTGGTGGTGAGGCGTGACGTTGTCGTGACGTGTTCTTGGCGCGCTTACCTACTATGGCAAGCCGCAAGCATGATGTGCACGCCACGCTAACGCCGCGTTCAATAAGCGCGCAAACACGTCGCGCCCTGCCGCGCCCGCTGTTTGTCAAAGCCTTAACACAAAGAATTTTCTTTTTCGCGGGGCCCAAAATATTTTTCTAAACTAATAGTTATTCTTACATCAGATATCTGCTTAGTCTAGTGAAAGTACTGTCAAGATCAGCCGTTTCTGAGGTTATCCGGAACAAAATACAGACAAAAATTTTTTTGTTAAGTACAGTGTATGTGTATATACGTATACAGTCTGTTATTTTAACATTATATACAGATCCTCAATTTTTTATATGAATGTAAGTACATAAAGAAGATGTAGGTATAGTAATGTACAAACTAGAGTTTATAGTAGAAACATAAGTTTTTAAACTGACTTAAGTACTCATTAATGCGCAATAATTATAATGGTAAATATCCCGTTTCTAAAGTTAATTCTATGGTAGAGACGGTTATGTCATGGCGGCTTTATTGCAATACCGTAGCAATATTTCTCCACATGTCAACCTGCTTTCCCCTTTTCCGTCCGATGATTGATAATGACCGAGCACAAATAGGTCGTCAGTGCTTACTACAACAATTGAGTTTAAGGAAAATATAACGCAAGATAAGTATTATAGTAAAATTTGTCTAGGTTGTCAGTTGTTTTATAATAACGTGCTGCCTGATAGTAAGCATCACGTTTGTCTTAGGAAAGATACCAACTAGTAAATTGGGGTTCCTTGCCTTTTACGATTCACATGCCAACGGAGGACAGAAAAATCGGCTTTATATAAAAATGTATTGTTTTGCGTGAAAAAAAAATTGCAGTTCTTCGCTGCATTATAACATAAACGCTTGTAAATATTTCTATTTGTAAAGGAACATACCTACAGCTTGTTCCTTTTTTAATTTTAACAGTTTAACAATTCAACTGCCTAAATCATACCAATATATACCATACATCTTGTTTTAACCGTAGGATGATTGATACATTCTGAAAACCGGTTTCGGTGCATTATATGAGAAACTCCACCACGTTCATTCACACGCAGTCCGCGCCGCAAGCCGCCGCAATAATGTTCGTGTACATTCTAGACAGTTTCATAAGTCAAATCAACACATTCGAAAATTAAATGAAACCGTACCTATAGTTCTAATTTCAACTTATTTTCTTGAAAATTGGATCCAAAATCAACAAATGGAAAAATGGAAGTATAACATTTATGGTTGCATTGCATCGAGTGAGATTTTTTTAATTACACAGAGTCAAGTAAAATTCACATACGTAAGTCATTATGTCACGTCTTAGTAATGCGGTGTTAGCATTATTAAATCTGTCTAAAGAGACTGATGAGAAAAACACAAAAAAACGTTGAATGATTTTGTTCACTTCACCTACACTCAACGGTTAATAACCACCACTATAAGACGTCAGTGAAATCTAGGAAAATTTAAAACAAATCAACGACACTTAGGTTTTTCCCCTTCATTCTAATTTCAACTAGGTTTCTAGTTTATAATACGAACTGCAGTTTAGCTCGCGCCTCACTTCCGACTTAGAAACTCAGAACAGACTTGCCGTCTTTGCGTTCGTAAAACTTATCAGAAATATTAAACAATAATCATCACAATTTCAATACTAGACATAATACAGGATGGGATAAAAAAAAAACAGGATACGATGACTGAAACTTATATTTAGACCAGTGAAAATGAATAAGAGTTTACTTTCGTTTAGCGCGCACCAAGTTATGTGACGACTAATCTGTCTAAAACATACCCACACTTGAGAAATATCTAATTTTAGTGCTGTCATTCGGAAGTGTTATACTAATTTGTATTTTAGTCTACACAAGATAAGAATTGCTATAATTTAGAGATGTTTAGTTTAGGGAATGCTTACAGAATCGACAACAAAGTGCTGTGCGAGGTGAGGAGAATATGGAGTTTAACAATATTCCCTCCGCCGGCGGGATGCGAATCGTGAGAGGCAAGGAAACCCAACTTAGCAGGTGGTGTCTCTTGTGCATGAGGTCATCTTGGTAGGTACCACCGAAGTTCCAGCTATTCTACCGTGAAGCAATAGTGCGCAAACATTACTGTGTTAGGGTGTGAAGGACACTGTAGCAAGTACAACTTCTGGGCGAATCCGACTCATAAACCAATGAGGAGTGGCGAGCGAAGTTCAGTTCTTGCCATCAGGCGCATAACTTGACCGTCTTTGAATTCAATTGCATAAAACACCTAAATACGATGTAAGATTTAATTATTCTTTAATTCTACCTTTTCGATATTACAAATACTTTAGTTTAAAAATTATGTTCTACGTAGGTACAACTAATAATTCAATGGCGGAGGGCAATTCTCTCGCCTACAGTTCGTCTTTACGCAGATAACAAAAGATTGATAAAATAAACTTGGGCCTCCAAGCTGGAATAAAGTTTTATTTTCAACTGTATTTCGCTCTAAGCTAAATATATATGCTTTAATCTTCATTTAGATTTTTTCAGGGTAAACCTTCGTTTTAAGACATATTGACCTAGAAACTCTGCCACCAGAGTTCATCCTTAACAGTACGCTAGGATTTTTTGGAGTTGTAGAAACACATTAGGTTATTATATATTGTAATTAATTTATGATATATATTTAATATTACGTTAGTAATCTCATGGAGTAGTCTTTAGTTTTAGTTTTGTGGTTATGTCCCGCGTAGACGACGCGAGCGAACCTGCGAGAGGGTCAGCTAGTAATAAACAAATTGACTATCATACCCTCATATCTAAAATCTTCTTGTTTTAGATAAAAACCAACTAATGTTCGTTAGTTACTAAAACTCGAAAACGTTGCAGATCTTTATGTTTTTTTGTTTAGTTCGCTGTATTACAGGGGTGGTGTAGAAATAGAATATAAAACCACCATTGATATCATCCATCATCACACAGGTAAAACCGCGGAACACTGCTAGTTAAATTATATATAATTTGACTGAGTTTTCTGACACGCTCTATGTATACATACATATGTTCAGCTGCAGCAGTCACAGCCCATTGTGTTTTCACTGCTGGAATTCGATCTTTGCTCTCAGAGGAGTTGGGCCATCAAGTTGGGTTAATCCACCCAGTGCGCTTGGTGGATAGGGTAGTGGCCAGCCAATGTTGAAGCTCTTCAGGCCGCCCGAAGGCCTTCGACATAGCCTTACCACTGTTGTCCAAAGACAAACAACCAGGACCGACGGCTTAACGTACCCTCCGTAGCACGGAAGCGCTCAGTAGAACAATGCCACTAGTTGTCACCCATCCAACTCCTGACCGCAGCATGCGTTGCTTGACTTGTTTATCGGTTAAGATCGTCAAGTCAAGCTGCGCTGCGAGCGCATCAATGCTTTATGTGCTTAGTCAATGTTCGATCAGATTGTAAGAACCTTAATCACTGTAATACATACACTAAATATGGCCGCAACCTGTTCCCAAAGACAGGTGTCCTCTTCAGACTTATAGTGCCTTATTTTCTTCCATTAATTGTTTTGACCTTAAGCGTGCCACCGCCACAGCGCCTTGTTTTAATTGAAGAAAAAAAAATGCTACGCTATCGTTTTAATTTCTTTGACAGAATGATTTAAATTGACAGTGACAATATCGTAGTTAAGTGCATTTTTAGCAACAACATATACCTAAATGGAAAATAGAACATTTTTATAAACAAAGTCGGTTCAATTTAATTAAACGGTTATGTAAACCGGGCGCCAGACCATACTCGTAAAAGAAATAAAAACATGCCGGTACTATTGTTCATCATTATAAAGTCTCGTTTATGAAGCGTTAATTGTTTTATTTTTATTAATATAATTTAATTGCATTTAGCAGCAGCAGCACACGTAAGAAATGGTATGTGGCATGTAATTTCCCTCGGGCGGTTCGACGTACAGAAAATGTACTGGGGTCCAGGTGTCAGAGTATAAGCGATGTAAAATACAATTTCTGATTATTTTTTTCATCGAGTTTAAAGAGGAATTACTAGAATCGATTTATTTTTTGGTGAAGAGTGTTAAAGTTATCTCACAGACTCACGTCATCATATTAAAAAAGGGTTAGTGTTGTATGTCGCATGTCAAAATAGCAGTTTATCTAAATGCTTATTATGCGATTTCTCAATGAACTGCTTATTTGCCTCGAAAGGACTTTTCCACATGTAAGTCTAACCGGGCGACACCGGATTATTCCTCAAATAGGGGCGCTGACGCACCACACCTCGTGTATTCACAATTGCTTATTATTATATATTATTATAAACGTACTTATTTATAACAAAGGAAGTATTTAAATGTTTTGTCTGTTTCAACTAATCTCCAAAATGGTTGGTCCAATTTTGACGGGACTTTTACTGGCAGATAGCTGTTGTAAGGAGTAATTTAAGGTTCCGCACAAAAAAAAAACATTTTTGTTGAATTCCGCGCCGGCCGAAGTCGGGTTAACTATATAGTAGTAAATAAAAAGCACTACTACCTCTATCAATCGGCGAAAATTCCAGAAGTCAAACATACCACCAATCTTTCATTTCAACCAATTCATGGATTTACCGCTGGTAGCTTGTGCCTTGTGTTTTATCTTTATCAAAGGCTTAGAAGCTTGTTTGAACGCATCTAAAGTGTTTGAGAATTTGTTTGTATTCACGACATAATATAAGCCTTTGATTGACGCTAAGTTATTGTGCTTTAATATGTCAGCTATGTAAACGAGGTAGTTTGCAGATTCGTCTATGACTGTCTCTGTGATGGGAAGCTTCATGCCTGAAGATGGTCACAATCGTCTTGGTGGAAAAAAACTTCTCCAGTTACTTCAGCTAGCGACCATCTGTACTACCTCGTACAACTATAGTTTCCTTTCGTAAAGCTGGCCAGTTCATCTGGTAAATTGAGTTTCAGTTTAATTAATCTTTATTACTCATAAAGACAATAATATTGACACTATTTAAAATGTATAAAATTTTATAACGGATTTTTAACGTCGTTCGTAACGTACGTTAATTACAAAATGAAGACTCATTGTAGGTAGGTAGATTATTTCAAAAGGAAATGATCATTGTAGTATTACCGCTAGCTTAGATTTAAGAGCAACAAATGAGTATATTTTTTTACATTTGCCGGTACCTTATTATATAGCTGTGCTCCCTCATACGCAATTGTTTTCTTCCCATATTTATTGGTCCGCAAGTTCTGGTAATGCTAAGTAGTTGGGTCTTCTTGTATTGCGTGTGCGTGCATGTGTTACCCTTGTAAATGCCGTTTTTTTGTGGATGGTTTTGTTTAATGTTTTACGAATTAGTATGTAGGTTGTTTATGCATAGTTATCGAACGGCAATCTACAACCAAAAAGCCGCCCAGTCGGTGCGCCGCCGGCCGAACGTGAAAGCCTACAGGCCTGGTTAGAGGCTACAAATATGAAGAAGTTTATCATAAGTACATAGCATGTACTTATGAGTACTTACTACTAACTAATACCCATTCAGAAGCGTATGTACATTAATCCGGTTAAAATAAAAGTCTTTCAAATTCCTGGAGTAGCTACGGATATGTAGTATGTTTTATAATTGTAGTAAGAGACATAATAACTTGTTTTATTTAACAAATGATCCTCATCATAAGTATTGAGTTGCGATTAGTACTATTAACATTTCATTAAAAAAAACTAACGTGGTTTGTACAGTTTTTAATATGAAAAGGATTCATTTTATTACTACTCACTCGCACGTGTTTGCGAGGTTAGACACAACCGCGAGCGTTCTGCACTCTCCTTGAAAAAGACCACCGGATGTGGTTGGAACTATAGTTGGAAAGATCTGACTTTTTGACAGCAAATTATACTGAAAAGCTAAAGCTACTCAAGCTTTACATTTTTGGTTAAGCAATGGGAACTGCAGTATGACTTCTACTAGGTAGGAAGCACCCAGTATTCTAAAACGTTTCAGATACTTTGGCCATTTCTAAATCAAGAACCTAAAGCGTATCCGTGTCTTTGTAGCATTATTCGCGCATTGATTTTTTAATTTATAACCTTTTAACTTTTTACAATGAAGGTTGTAATGTTTTTGAAATTGCCTTTTAAAAGACCTTAATTATGATACCCTCACTCGCTAGGTTTTAACAACACGCTGCAGTTCCTGGAAAAGTATGTTGATTTCTGCGAAATCCATTGTATTATTGGCCAAATATGGCGAATCGCAAAGCAACGGAGCCCAATATTGAATCTTTTAAATGAAACGATATATAAACCACCGTGATTATTAGAAACCACCATTAGTCAGTTTTATTTGCAATGGTAATCCAACATGATGATTTACAGCCGCCGGTTTAATTTTTATTGACCGCTCATAATATCTTATGCTAACCGCATGGTGAAAACGAATCCAATGTAACCTCATACATCAAAATAAATCAATCCGTTGTTCTAGGCCTAGCCTATACAAGAAGCTACCTAGAAGTATTTTAGGGTTTCACATAAACCTTAAAATACTTCTAGGTAGTCTCGTAATAAATGCGTCAAAATCGGGAGCGCCAACGTCGCTTTCTTGACGTTATCATGTAAACAAACGCTATAAGTAATATTGTGCAATATTTTTTTAGCTATCTATGAATAGTTTCTTATCGTATTGGCGTACATGGCGACGGCGCCGCCGGCATCGACGTGATGCCTTGACGTCCAAGCCAGATACGTTGTGAACCAGTTTCCATGAACGATAAGATTATTTTTGGCGCCAAATTAAACGCCTAATCACACTTACGTGGTGATAACTGATAATACCTAGTCATCATACGTACATTCCATCAAGCTTTTACCTTTATCCTGCCTGAATGGCTTGAGGGCGTTCGGCAGTGATGAAACCCAAATTTTGTTAGTCATTTCCATAGTCCCATTGGAAGAGGACTATACATAGAGACTGGAACAAAAGGGAACCGCGCAACATGATGCAAATCGTGAGTGGTTTAGAAACTCGACTTGGGTCTTTTGTAAGAAGCTGTCTTAGCTGGTCTAGCGGTTATTTGATCTGGTACTAGGTATTGTACCTAATTGGCTTATTTAATAGGAAACACGCAAACAGTAGTACGTTTTTAAAGATTGTAGATGATGCAAAAACATGTTTCGCGTACATTGCTGCTTAATGAACTGAAGTACCGAATCTGAAATCAGAACTTAAGCCGTCGGATGTAGATGATAAAATAGTCCTTGAAGTAAATACTATTATCTAATCTGTGACCTGTGGATAGGTACTTTGACAAGGATAGACACGTGTAAAGACAACAGGTGATGAAGTGAAGTAGATTTTGAATGTTCTAGGTTATGATGACTGATCACTGATTGAAGGTAGATTATATATATTTCTATTTCTAAATACAAACATATAGCGCTTTAACATCCCTGAATGGTAGGTAGATGTGTATAAGCAGCCAGATTTTAGCAGTATTTTTGTGGCCTCATAATAGAAGATGAAAAGTATTGTCTTGTATATATTAGTGGGCTAGCCGAGCTTTTCTTTGTACGTCAATGTGGAATAAGGCCATTTCTTCAAATTCTATAGTACTTAATCATACCTGTTTCTTTTAGTGGCAAACGTTACATGTGTCTGCTATCATTACTTGCTAATCATATTTAGACTGCCGTTAGTGAGCTCCCAATAGATTAATATGATCAACTATAACCCCAAACAAAAGAACTGCCTTCCCTCTGCAGATACTAAAGTAAAATCTGTAGGTTTAAAAATGCAGGTAACTCAAACTTTCCAAGAACTCTCCTATTCCAGGGAAATGTATACTTCGAAGAACATTATCAACATTACAAGCAAATTACGAAAGCCATGAAGTAATTTCAATGGAACACTTCAATCATAAACTTATAGCTATTGATTAACTGGAAAAACTAGTCGGATGCGATGCCGTAATTATCGTGATTGTCAATGTTGCTGGCACGCAGATTAGCCAGCAGTTGTAGCAGTAGTTGGAAGTCTCAAATCAAGGAGTGGCCCTGATCAATAGTCATTCCGATAACAGGCTGTGACTCACGATGCATCAAAAGGCAACCGCTATTGTGGAACATACATAAATGTATTCAGAATAAAGAGCAGGTCACACCGCGATCTAGCAAATTAGTTTAGCTCACGCGCGAGGCGTTTGACATGCCAGTGTTTTTACTAATTCGGTATACAGTTACACACCGACAGAAGAAGACTAGTAAGACACTAATTTGAACATCCAAGCAGAGTTCCATTAATTTTGTCGTTCAACTACCTCACTATCCCCGCGCGTGTTCAGCTAACATATGAAAACGTAATATTTACGTTGCAAATATTATTCCTTAAATTAACATTGATTGGTAATTATTTTGAATAATTTTTTTTGCATTTTTTTTATTTTAGACATAATTAAATTATACTATGAGGAACCAAGCTTCTGATCCAAAGCCGCCCTTTGTTTATTTTTATATGTATGAAGAAACAACTTCTCTCACTTTCTCACCAGCTCTTATATCTCGATATCTCTCTTCCTCCGATTCAGTCTGCATACCTATCTAATACCGATATTGGCCTACATAGCGATAAAGAACTGGTAATATTTTTAATATCAGCTATTAGGTATTTAAGGAATGCGCGATATCGTACGATGTTGATAAAGTACGCTGTAGCAACAAGTTGTCGTCAATTGTTATTTTTCGATAACAAACTAATATTATACATACATATACGATCTTCGGTGTTTGTCATAGGAAATCTTATATCATATTTAAAGTATAATGTTTATTGTGAAACGGATGCCTACAGAATGAATGAAAAGACGAGACATGTGATCTATAGTTTTCTAGATAGACCTATATTTTACTAACAACATCTACAACAGCCGCGGCATTGCACGCGTGGTTTCAAGCTAAAAAGCATCATACATACGCTTAAAGATAACATGGGACCCGGCCGAGGGGTCAAAGTATACCATAAATGATTTAAAAAAAATTCTTACATTGAGTGACAAAGATAACTGACTATAATTTTGTAAACCATAACTCGTCAGAAATTAATTTATTTTACTTAGTTAACAATGTTTAATACTTTGATTTGTGGTTGCGATTAATAGCATAGTTATTTGAGTGTAAAAAATCGCTGTAAAAAAATCTACTTTTATGAAAGTTGAAATAGAGAATTCTTCTAATTTAATGTCTATTATCGCTTGTCTAAGTGACATGGAGTTTTTCTTATATTTTTTATAACTGGTATACCTTGTCCTCTCGCCCGGTACCAGGTTATCGTTGAGTTTCGGGACTCATATATCTACATATCTAATTTTACCAAAACCCGGTCCACCGTTACGGAGTTCAGTGGTATTAAACATAAAGCGAGCATAACCACGGCCGGAAGCTAGTCAGAATAAAAATAGCCTATAGCGCTCAAGGATAAAGTAGCTTGCTATATAATTTAAATATTTTAAATAATCAATAAAACAGATCAATAGTTCCAGATATTGATTATTATTTCCTACTATTCTAAACTCTAAACAAATACTATAATGTTAGTATAGACTTGAATTTCAACTTTAACCCTTCCTATACCGTGATAATTAAAACAAAAGATTTATAAATCAAACGCACGTAAATTTACGTCAATGGTACGCAAAGGGTTATGGTACTTAAGTTCCATCGAATCCAAAATTTTATATTACTTCTTTACCATTTTCCTATCTACCTAGGCCTCGAACTAAGGAAAATAAACTAAATTTAAAACTTCATATGTGAGTAGCGATAAATTTTCCTGCACTTTATTGTTCAAGGATACTAAGAAAGTAAATAAATCATGAAAAAAGTCCTCCATCCAGTCTATCAATATGAAACAGACATACATGGCGCGTAAATAATTTGGAATATTATGGTGTTAATGTATAATATAGTTTAGTACGTATTTCCTAACAAAGCGTCAAGTTTTGAATGGCTGATCCACGTGCCGTGCAATAGCCAAGTTGTATCGCGCGTGAGTATGGACATTATTTCAATGAAACTTTTTTCGTTATTCGCATCGGCCTGAACAAAGCTGCTTAGATTGGCGAATCCATTGGCCTCAATACACATGTAAAGTTTTTTATAAGTAATAGATATAGCGTATTTTGGTTATGCTTAAGAATAAAATTACACACCTAAACTGTCTTCGTGAATAATATTTTTTATGTAATTACGTCAAAGAAAATGTAGATACTTGTACCCAGAAACAAGAGTAGATTTTACGGATTAGCGCGTGCAAACAAAAGCAGTTATATATTTTTTTATGATTGCTCTTCAGAGTATAAAGTTTTTTATAGGTATAGATATAGCTTATTTTGGGTATGCTTAAGAATAAAATTACACACCTAACCGTCTTCGTGAGTAATATTTTTTATGTTATTACGTCAAAGAAAATGTAAATACTTGTACCCAGAAACAAGAGTAGATTTTACGGATTAGCGCGTGCAAACAAAAGCAGTTAGTATATATTTTTTATGATTGCTCTTCAGAGTATAAAGTTTTTTATAGGTATAGATATAGCTTATTTTGGGTATGCTTAAGAATAAAATTACACACCTAACCGTCTTCGTGAATATTATTTATGTAAATACATCAAAACCAAATGTAAATACTTGTACCTAGAGTAGATTTTACAGATTAGCGCATGCAAACAAAAGCAGCTATATTTTTTTATGATTACTCTTCAGAGTAATTCGTTAGATTTTACATTTTACTTTACGTTGCTGTAACTTACCACTGATCCACTGATGATCCATTATGATAACAAACCCCACAACGATAACTATAGAAAAAAACCCGCCTTAGTAGTTGCTGTCATTACGTACCTGAAATTAAAAGGAAACACGTTTTATTTTAGAGTTAACACAACATACCTTCGGCTTTATAATAGCTACTCTGTTACGAAAATTAAACAAACACGAAACATAAGGTATATTTAATAGACCTATGTACATAAAGGGAGTTAATTTAACCGGCTTTCGTTTTTCCTTTCATAGTTTCTGAGCAATAGAGGGTAATTTGAAATATTAATAAGTTTATAGGGGTCGTAGAGTTCGTATTGATTAAGTTTTTGAGTTGACTCATGAAATATAAAGTGGAGTATATAGCAAACGTTATCATCATCATAGTCGGCATTTTTATTGCTGAAGGTCGTGACTAGTCTGAATGGTTGACCGCTTGATGTACTACGCTTTTCCACGTGGTTCTGTCTTGAAACCATAGCAAAAGTTATATGATTATTAACGGGATATTTACCGTGGTAATATCTTTATATACGTGGTAGTATATTTACTGTGTTTTCCCGTGAACATGGTGCATGTAACTGCGCCGAAATATCGGGAGCTCATTCCACAACCTTACCACGGTAAATATCCCGTTAATAATCATATAACTTTAGTGAATAACCGTGATAGTTTAAAACCATAGCAAAAACATAGCAAACGTAGATATTATGACAAAATAAAAGAGAAAAGAAAAAAAAAACAAGACACTAACTGAAGACTAGACTAAGACTGGCAGAAACGAACAACTCGACGGCAAGCTTTTGAGCGTGCCATTCTACCTTAGGATGCTTGTAACGCAGGCGATAGCAAACGTAGATATTATGACAAAATAAAAGAGAAAAGAAAAAAAAAACAAGACACTAACTGAAGACTAGACTAAGACTGGCAGAAACGAACAACTCGACGGCAAGCTTTTGAGCGTGCCATTCTACCTTAGGATGCTTGTAACGCAGGCGATTATTGATGGAATTATACGAAAACAGAAGTTTACAGGGGTCGTAGAGTTCGTATTGGTTAAGTTTTTAAGTTGACTCTTAAAATATCGTGTAGAGTATTTATTATACATAATAAAATCAAACAGCAAACTTAGACATGGCAAGATAACAGAGAAGAAGAAAAAACATAAGACACCATCCGCAGGAACGAACTCCGTGACGACAAGCTTGCTATTTTACCTCAGCATTGCAGCGTGCAGGCTTATTGGATGCAATAATACGGAAACCGAAGTTCACTTGTCCAAGTATTGAAGCTGACAGCTACTGCCAAAACTACTGTAAATCCCTGATAATTTGACGGCTTTCGTTTTATTACATATTATATTTCTCGGTACTTTTATAACAAATATCTTTACGTAATACATGCATGTATACATGTTTATAATAGCCTGAAGGTTCGTAAACTAGTGGACTTTCAAAACTGATATTTGTTAAGGACCAGTAATATCTGGTTGTTTTATAAATATTCAATAATAAAATAACAAAAACTCATACCGTATTGTAACTGTAACCGTGACTGCATGGTATGGGGGATAAATATTTTACTTGTGGTCTTGAGGATACCTAATATTTGGGAATGACAACTGAAAGAGTACAAGTATTTACTTAGGAATACGTACTCTTTCAGTTGTATAAAACAAATATATAAACTTTTCACTGTATTTACAGTGAAAAGTTTATATATTCCAAATTAAGGAAAGGACAACGACACCAAATTGGTCAATATGTTCCATAAAATATCGTGTTCTGTTGTCGTCCATACCTAACTACATGGCAAACACATACAGATATTATGTATACTTGTAATTACATTACTAAGTAATTATAATATCATACATGATACACAGTGGCATTACACGAGGACATTAACAATGTAACGTTAGGTTAACCGCCGAAAGGTCATGTTTGGGCCGTACAAATCCCCCTTATAAACCGGCCCGCTCAACGTCCACGCTTTTGACTTCCATCACAAACAGTTAGGATTAAAGTATCCTCAGGGAGACGACAACAGCTAAAACTTGTAACATTTCTAACGTACATATTACTAATACAAAATACTTGACGCAAGTTACTTCTAAGTTGTATTTTATGCAATAATTGATTAGGATCAGATGATACCAGAATAGCACGTAGAACAGATGGCCGATGGGGCCGAAAGGTTCTGGAGTGGAGACCACGGATCGGCAAGCGCAGCGTAGGTCGTCCACCGACACGGTTGACAGACAACCTGATAAAGGTCGCAGGATGACGTTGGATGCAGGCCGCTTCCAACCGGTCCTTTTGGAAAATCATGCGGGAATCATGTTCAGCAGTGGACGTCCTACGGCTGAGATGATGATGATTAGAAGATACCTACTATACGAGACAGTAGGTAAGTAATATAGCAATCCAGTTAGTATGGTAATCACATAGTAGCTGGATCAAAATGAAAGAGATACGATACATTCGAAAAGAGTTAAATTAATGTCCTTGATGGTTGGGCTTATAGAGTGTAGTTACCTACAGTATGCATAAAATTGATTAAATAGCAGACAGAGTAGTAGATAAGTATACAGAAACGGCATCCGATTGAGTACGTTTTTATCAATCACCAATCAAGGATTTATACAGTTTGAATTCTAATCGAAACTTTGTCTCTAAATTAAACCATCGAACTGTACAATAACCTTCCTTTATCAATGTGTGACAATAACTATTTCTTATACTTAACCAGCGACTGCCCGCGTCTTCATTCACGTAGTATCTTTTCTTACTTTTCTACCGACTTCCAAAAAGGAGGAGGTACTAAATTCGACTGTATTTTGTCTTTTATGTTTGTTACCTCATAACTTTCGATAGGGTGGACATATTCTCAAAATACTTTTTTTGTTTGAAAGCTGGTGCTTCCCGTCCAGAAGAACCTTCTACGAAATGTTAGAAAACTATTACGAAATATTAAAAAAGGTTGAATGAAATCGGTATAGCCTTTCTCAAGCTATAGCGTGACCAGAAGAAATAGGAGTTCATATTTATAGACATGATAATTTAAAAAAATTGATTGTATTTTATTTTAATTTATCAAAGAATGTACAATGTAAAACAATAAAACCATTTCAAATTAAATGAGCTCTGCCTTATTAAATATAGTCGCCAGGGATATGGCGACGTCAGACCATGCAGAATCGGGGTGGTCTGGTAAGAAAGTGTACCCTTTTGAGAAGGAAAATATAAACGCATAATTAAACCTAAAATTTAACAAATAACTAAATTGATAATGGTGTGAACGTGTGGTTACGATTTAATAACAAATTGTTGCCGATGTCATTTCATCTATAGAAATTATTGACTCAAAAGAGACAAATATTAAACACACAAGTGAACGATTAACTTATCTTTATGTAAAAGCATAGGGTCAAAATAATAATTATGTCGTCGAACCTCGATAGGTTCGCACATCAACTAATGGGGGCAAGAAAAGCAATTATATTACAAAAATAAAGAAGAAATCCTCCAAACTCAGGGAATATTTTAGATTTTATTTGCAAACATTTATATTTATTCCTTTAATAATTTCCTGTCAATACAAAATGTTAGCAAACTGTCATAATAAGTGTTCACCGCACGCATTAAAAACTTTTTAAATGAATGTAATAGCAATTAAGCATGTTATGCTAGGGGATATCTTGCCTTAAGATATGATCAGATACTGTTGCCCAGACCAGACCAGGGTTACCGTTCTCATTTTTTATCTTTTAATAAAAGACTACAAAAAGGATCATTATTCAAAAATATATGAATAGCTGTTTACCAGATAGGTGCCTTTTGAAACCCTAGAAGAATGAGGCTAACTTGAGTGCAGGAAAATATTTTTGCAAAAAATATAGTTAAATGGTACCAAGTAGGTAAGGTGACTGATCACTGAACGGTAACTTATCTTGTGGCGTAAGGGCAGGGATATCATATAAAAATGTGCTACCCCCGTTAAATGACTAAACAATGAAGGTGTGAACCCTACGTGTACATAGTACAGTTACAAGAGTGCGCTTACACCGTCCATTTGCATATCTAAGCTATTGACTAGTCTAGACTCTAGACTACGATGGAATTAGTGTTCGGCGAACTGTGACAAGTCTGATTTACGTGACAGCTAAATTGCCGGTAAAACAAACGAAATGATGAAAAAGTGCGAGATTGTGTACATAATACTTTGCTTGTTTACATCGGAACAAAACAAAATATTTGATATACTTTAAAAATGGAGATATTGTTCTGCAGTAAGCATATCATATTTACTATTAACGTATAATGATACGTTAATAATACGAATCAGCCCATTATGGTCCCACTGCTGGGACTTCAGGCTTTTGTCTCAGAGAGAGGAGTTGGGCCATAATCCACCACGCGGGCCTAGTGCGGCTTAGTAAATAGGCTAGTGGCCAACCCATGTCGAAGTTTTGCAGGCCTAATAAAGCCAGCCGCTCGAAGGTCTACGACATAGCCTAACGACTGTTGTCCTAAGACAAACAACCGAGACCGACGGCTTAACGTGTCCTCCGAAGCATGGAAGCGCTCAGTTGAGTAATGCCACTAGCGGTCACCTATTCAACCCCTGACCAGGCCTCCGTCACTCCATGTACTTGCGCGCTATAACTGCCTACCGCCCAGCCGAGCGGTCTCGGTCCGCCAGCGGTTCAAATTCAGTGCGGTTTTCGCAAGCGAAGCGCGCGCACGCCGTTCAATTTTAATAGTGCTGTTCGTTCGTACGCGTATTACGATGCCGTGTGGTGCCTTATGTGCTGTAGATGGGTGTAAATCAAGCAAAAGAAGGGATAAACACCTAACATTTTTCCATTTACCTGTCAATGAAGAATGGTAAGTGATAAATTATTACTAGTTTTTGTCGTTTAAATTTTTTTCCATTCACATACCGTCATTAGAGACATAATTAAAAGACAGTAGGTGTGCGGACACCGGTATCCACTTAGAATTTGACAGTTTAATAGGTATATACTAATCATTAGCTTGCCTTTCAGACACAGATTTACATAATTTTGTTGCATAGAAACGTTATACCACAGAATAATTAATAGTACAAGGTACAGAAGATGCACTCTTCGAAAGAAAACATTCGAATATAAACTGCTAAACTAACAACTGCAATAATGTTCATAAAACATTGCAAAGCACGGACGTGACCTTCAAAAAATGTGCCTACAAGTCCTTGACGCGCTCGTAACGAATCAAAATGCGCTAAGTCTGTGTAGCGAGAGTTCTTTTTCTTACGCCCGATGAAAACCTTTGAACAAGCCGCGTCTGTTGTAAGGTGACTTGTTGCGAGAAAACGAATCAAATTAATTAATCTTAATAAATTTGATTCGTGATAATTGGTAGTAGTACAATACACCTAGATATGTACAACTAGGAACTAGATATATTTTTTTATTTTGAAGGCCATCGACTTTTCGCGTGAAAACTTTCGAAAACTGCAGTGTTTATGTATTTTTGTGTGAGAGTGTTACACTCGTTAATAAAATAACTTACGGCTTAGTGCTTTATTTGAAGTCGGTTCTCTTTTTTAAGGCTTTTTTTTTCATTTCTAGTGAACATCTCCGAAGATCATCATCAAACTAAGAAGTATTATACTTATTTTAAAACGTTCTCCTAAATGTAACAAATCCTTTTCTGAAAACCGCATCGATATCGGTTTAGCCAAACGCGAGATTATCGCGCACAAACATACATACCTACAAACCATACAAGTCAAACATCTCAGTTTGGCCTGTATGTCTGATCACCTCCTTTTTTTTAAGTTGGTTAAATATTTTATAAATGATAAAATTTTTAACTGCCACATAAAAGTCAGAACATATTCACAGTTCTCGATAACATAGATAAAAAGTTATGTTAATTTAATTTTATCGAAGAGGCAGCCCTGCGATTACTGTGGAATCGCGCGGTGCGAAGCAATCACTGCTGTACGCTTGAGCATTTAGGCGCATTTTAGCATACAGTGGTTGTTGACGCGAGGGAGTAGGCTATTATCGTAATAGGTATTGGAAATTTTCTACTGAGTGAAGTATCTGTTCTTATTCTGTAATCTGTGCCCTGACCGCAGCAAGCGTTGCTTAACTTGTTGATGGGTTAAGATCGCCAAGTCAAGCTGCGCTGCGAGCGCTTCAGTAAGCATAGTAAGCCAAAAATTGTACGAAATAAAGTCCAAAAAAAAGAAATCGAGGTTAACGAAATTAAACCATTCAATGGTAATTTGCACCGAATTCCCAAGATGATTCTACAAATTTATAGAACTTTATTCGGTGTAAAAGAAATGCCTGCCGCAAGACCAATTGTAATGTTCGGCTCGAATGCTGTCGTAAACAGCTTATTGTATAAAATTAGTTCTTTATAAGCATTAAATAAGATAAAAGTGAAAACAATATTTCGTGTAACCTCCTTACAATACTTATTTAAATACTTTTGATACTCTTTATCTAGTTAAATTACAACCGAAAGTAAATTTGATTTTGATTTGTTGGTTGGTTGGACAGGTGTAACATTATTTCGTATCAACAACACTCATGAGATCGTATATTTTTGACTATTTATAGTGTACATATCTGAAAATGTAGGTATACTATAGCAATGAAGAGGTGGATGAAGTGTCACAATGCGGTGACTTACAGCCTGACATATACCCGTAGTCTACACCTATATATTAAATTTGGACGACCATATTCCTTTGGTATCATAGATATGCTGTCAAACCTAATAAACGTTCTACCTAACAGCTGGAACACAATATCATTCCAGTCGTCGTAGTGGCTAGATGATACGCAGATTGTTATTAATAAGGTAAAATTTGGACGACCATATTCCTTTGGTATCATAGATATGCTGTCAAACCTAATAAACGTTCTACCTAACAGCTGGAACACAATATCATTCCAGTCGTCGTAGTGGCTAGATGATACGCAGATTGTTAATAATAAGGTATAGAAACCGGACGTGAAAGAACGAATAAATAGACAGCTATCCCATTGCAACAGTGCAGTGCTGTTACTACATACTACTACTACAGTAAATTTTATTGAGCCTGTTGCAGTGACTAAAAGAATTGTTTTTAATATAAACAAAGGCAAAGTTTGAAAGGGCGACGCCACATAGTGAAGTGAAGCAGTGTGCTAATGTCAACAGTAATCGGAATTGATAAGTCATAGTCGGCGGCGACCGGCCACTTCATAAATAAACACCCCTCACCGGCCGTTCTCAGTAATCAGTATTATCAGACCTAGGCGGATTATTTTTTAACTAATTCCCGGAAACCATTACTGGTTAACGACGCGGTCCTGATTTCTTTGCAAAGTTAATTATTTTAAATAAGTCGATTTAATTTAATTTTGCAAAGATTGAGATAATATTTCATGTACATAGATTACATAAATTTACGAGTTTAATATAGCGGCAGCAGTTGTGGACAAATTCATCAGCAAAGGATTATGTTCATTGTGAATATATAAATGGTTCGCTTCCTAATAATAATTGTAATAACAGGGCAATGGTAGATATTTAATTAGGAGCATTATTCTGTATCAAGTTTTTAAAACGGATAATGAAAGTTGTTACCAAATCATACTCGTGCATGTGAAAATTTGATGGAAGAATTAATTAAAAAAGTACACGTCAAAGCGATTTATAAAACTGTAAGCTTTGAAAATGTGCAAATTATAAGGCATGTTTGTGCAAGGGCAGAGAAGTAACAAGCAATTTATCGTGTAACAAGCGCAACGACTGTAGTTTTCAGTATAATTTTCTATCAAGGACTAGTTAATTATTTGTGGCTCCAATCTTTGGCGTCAGCGTAAACGGTGGCTAATGAGGTGTTATTAGAAACCGGATTCAGTGTTCTTTGCAACTTCTATAAAATTCAAAGAGTGCCCGTTCAATTTGTGTTTTACGTGGGAAGTATACCTAAAAGATTTAACAATTTACCGGGGGTAACGGGATGTTGGTCAAGAGAAGATACTGAGGCGGACAATTTTGAGCCTGATGGTAAAATTATATTGTAACATGATAGTTCAAAAGTACCTATTATAGGGTTACCTGCACAGTATTGTGCGCATGGTACCGATTACGACAAGTTATTTCACACTTGTTAGTGTTAAAGTCGGTTAAATTTTTTTGTTCAATTCACGATCTTTAATAACCCTTTCTACTTACGGGTTCGATTGTCATTCACCGTCATTATGGATATCAGAAAGCGAAACACTTTTCAGTTATTGGAGTATAACTCAAAAACCGCATGATAGAGTTTGATAAAATTTCAATAGGACCACCTCTTTCTTTCTATTAGAATTATCAAAATCGTAATACGTAACTACTCTGTAAAAAAGTTATGCATGATCATACATAAAAAAATATACGCGTCGACTTGAGAACCTCCTCCTTTTAAAAGTCGGTTGAAAAGTAGCAAGAAAACAACCAATTTGACCGACTCAAGACCGGAACAGATGACGTGCATGTGAGGAGGCTAATACCGGCCTTTGCCCGGCGCAGCGGGTGATGAGATCTGATGATAGATACATGCGAGTACAATATATTTCATACACATTCGTCTCAAATATCAGGCATACAACGAGGAAGTACATTCATAAAACGGTCAAACTTTCCTGTTCGACGTCGCTGTAGCCGGAAATAAAGTCTACTTGCCGCAAGTGGTGACGCGTGTAATAAGCAATTGCCGACGTCACACACCGTTAAAGTATACGTATGTGTGAAGTGAAGCTGTTGTCGAGTGTATGACGCACGGTTTGCTGAATACGAATGGGTGAGCCTACGAACCCACATACATTTAGTGCGACCCACGCGTCCCGGCAATTGGGCAGACGTGAATAGGGATGTTTAACGTTGCCATGAATCTATTCAATTCAATGCATATATATATTTCTAAAGAAAACCAGATAAAAGTGTACCGTTTTGTATATAGCACTGGAATGCCGATGATGGTGATTTTGTACTACTGTATCAAGCCAGCAACAAAATTATCAAAGGACAAAAACAAAACCAAACAGGGCAATGTTTTACAATAACTCCAAAGCGGACTTGGACAAAGAATGAACTTGGGAAACTATCGGAACACTAACAAATTGCCATCTTCGACCACTTCGTTATCATTTCCTTCATTTATCATTAATTTTTATCATTAATTGGCCATTTAGCCTATCACCTATCACCAAAATCAAAACGCCAATTTAGTTATCCTCGCTCGACTTGCGTATTGTAGTTACCAGTAAGCTAACGCTTCGTTCGCCGTCGCACCTATACATATCTTTTTGCTCTGACAGATACGCCGGGAAAAAGTTAGTGTAGGTAGTAATTGTACCAACGCGTTTTATGCTGTTAGGATTTGATGGTAGTTTGCTAAATTTGGTGCTGTTGTATTTGTTCCCATCTGAATGTAAAGAAAAAGAACGCCGATAAGTGTAACGGTAGACCGCCAATCGTCACAAGGCCCTCTCAAGCTCACATTTTACGTTCATAGATCCTTCCATAACCCACGTGTCTTAATCAATCTTACGTATTGCCAATCACACCTACAATAATTTAGATTTAATTAATGTAATTTAGATTAAAGTGAAAGATCGCATGACCTTATTTCGTCTATTAATTTTCTATAAATGGAATTTCATCTGAAACGGTTATTTACTCGTGCACGCCCACGTATCTCCAGAATTGCGTGGCACGTTTCTAGGTAATAGACCTTACTGTCTATTTCAGGAGGCATTGAAATGTGAATTACCTCTGCGCAGAAAAACTAATCGAGTTCTGTGGATACAATAATACAAGACAATAAATACGACTACCGCATGTTTAGGTTTGAGAGTGTCAGAATTGTATTAGTATTTATTGTGTTTGACGTGGAACTAGCCAATATTAGTAACCAAAGTTATTTTCTAAGCCAGTAGCACAAACGATTTGCGAAAACGTATTCGTATCGCAAGCGTCAACGTGTCACGCTTCGGCGTACAAACTGTGAGTTATCTGTGACACAGTTGCCTTTGATAACTGACAGTTTGACTGTTGCACGTGAACAACACGTTTGTTACACTTACGCAATTATTCGTGCAGGGCCCTCTGAAAATGAAAGGAAAATAAAGCTTCAGATAAATAAATGTTGTTGTCTTCAGTACAGTATCTTTATGTTTACAATTCTCAATTTTAAAATTAACATAATATCACAAGTGTATTTTCAACTGGAACCGACGCTCGAGATATGAGGAAGATACATTGGGATTAATACCCGTAGTAGAGTAATACGTATTTCATGGGTATATTTTTAACAAGATATAAATATCAATATATTGTTAAACATGTATTCAATTACCGAACGTAATTATTTTGCAACAGTTAACTATAGAAAGCTGAAACCATGAGAAAACGTTTACAATGTTAACGACAAAACAGCTAACAGCTAACCAACCGCTAGTTCCCGACCACCAGCCAGGGTGACAATGTATGATACAAAAAAAATTTAGTCATAGTCTGATTTCTCAATTTTAAATACGTGCATTACCTTACAGGGTATATGAATAAATGATTAGTGTTTTTTTTTCTTCCTTCATTTTAGTTGCAGATTACGTCAGAGAAGAGTTAATCGATGCGGCAAGAAGTAGAAATATCGGGAGGTATTACCATCGTTCAAGTTTCAATGGTAAACTATTCCCAACGGGAACAGGTAAGTGGCGAATCGAGTCTCTAGCCGACCACCCAGAATGGAAGATCTAGGACGCGCTTTCAGTTTTGCATAATAGAAGCTTAGAGCTGCAATTCAATTTCGATTTATGCAGACTGAATTAATTATAATTAGCATTATTACCTTTAACATTATACGATATGACACAAATTGTTAGATGCCTTCCGTTTTTTTACTTAAACACAATATATCTTAGAGTAGCAAAGACGGCTAGTTGGCAATTGGATGCAGACACAGCTTGTATCATAAAAATACAACTCCAACTTATAAACTTGCAATATTGGATCTCCTATTGGGAACATTAACTGAGGCGTTTGATACACAACTTGACAATTGAAATGATTGATTGCAAGATATATTTAATGGGTGCTTAGACCCCTTTGTGGATTTAGATCAGAGCTCCCCAAAATAAGTACTTCGGTAAAATAAAGACATTATAGGCTGTACACATTACCACAGATCTTCGGTATAGCTCAAGGGTTAGTCGAAGAAGGTAATAAAGGATGAGATAGGGGCAAGTATCATTCATAGCAACACAGAAAACTCCCGACGCAGTCTAACGACTGTTGTCTTATGACTGACGTCTGAAGGTACGGACGAGCCCAGTTGAAAATGCCATAAACGATCACCAGCACCAGTAGAAGAGTTAAGAACGAATGGCTAATCCCTGCTAGGAACCATTACGAATAGAATAAAGTCTAGTTATTTAATGAAAACGTATGTTATGTAATACGTAAACGCATTATGAAAAGGTTCACTAAAACAAAATTATCATCAAGTACAAACCAAGTAGGTTTTGACTAACTGTCTTGTTGTGCACTGATAAAGTAGCATAATGAAGTTCGTTCTCGATTCCGTTTTAATTACACAAACGGCAAGAACGGCAATGTTGTAAATTAAAGAGAATCACATCGCGATCGCTACATCAAAGGAGTGCAGTCTCTCTAAAGTAATGTTTCTCACCGAGAAACAGTACAGAAAATACGTAGTATAAACTGTATAACAGATCATTATTGACCACTTAGGTCAACGGCAAACATTCTCAGCAGGCCAACGCCCCATCTTACGTTTCTTCGGAAGCGTCCGAATACAGCTTTAAGGATTATGGTTTTAGGTCTCAGAATAGACTGGCTCGCCCCGTGCTAGTTGGATCAGTCTCGTCCTATAGAGACCGCCTCAATGCAGTTCCAAGAATGCATCGGTCTGCTTTGCAATATTTTTGTGTTATGGTCGAGTCGATTCGGCTGCGGTTTTTTCCTGGTAATAGAACCGTTTAATAAAAGTGATCAACGGAAAGATATTAGGATTTACGTTATGGAATAGGAATCCTTTAGTACTCCGCTATCGATGATTAGTGATTATGAATTTACAATCCTATCATTTTGGTAAATACTAAAATTTTAATGTCTGATAAGAGCCAGCCTTAAAAAGGGTCGCAGTGTCCCTGGGTGGTGCGACATAGATGGTGGAGGTATTTTCCAGTGTCAGATATTATGCCTCGAAACTGTATTGTGTAAGCATTACTACTATTTGAAGGGGACTGAAGTAAGTTAAATTACTAGTCGAATGAGCCAACAGCTATGCCTTAGGATGACGAGCGCAAATCTAATAAAAATTAATTTAGGTAAGATCTGGGTCACACTGCAACTGAATAGGCAGTTATGACATTTATAATCACGTGTGCAACATGCCCATCTTAGAACTTACTAGTATAAAAAATATAGGAGGTCGAAATGATATTTGAAATTTCAGTAGCCTTTCGATCATTTAAGTCAAATAATGTTTTGTTGAATACTTTTGGCTGTCGGTGTGGATATTTCAAAAGTACCTAAGGTAGGTACATACACGTTCGACGCGTCACTTGATAAAATAACGAAGGTACGCTGAAACAATCGCAAGTTATTGACGTCAAGTCGACGAGCTTTTAACATGGAACGGTTTGCGAAGCATGAAGCTTGTGACGTAACATCACATTTAAGTACTTACATATATTTTAACTCTGACTTTACTTTCACCTCTGTAAATCGTGTGACAATGTTTCAACAACTTATTTCGCTTATATCCGGCATTTAGCACTTGGAAACATTGATTTTCAGTCACGATCAGTGTCAAATGAGAACTTTTTGGAAGAATTAATTATATCAGAATTTATTAAACTAATAAATGACAACAGATTTATGAAAACTTTGTTTTTTATATAAAGACTGTTTTAGAATCGGTTCGAGTCTAAATCGAGACCGCAAAAAGTTCTCATTGAATGTCTAATGTCTCATGTCTAAATATCGGTCTTGAAATTATCTTTAATTAAAACATTTACAGTTATCACGAATTTTTCATAAATTTCTAGCAATTCTCAATTTCTCTAACAATGATATGTTTAATATCCCTAGCCTTTGTTAAATGTGTGTATTTCATAATTCATTACATAATTCATAACATTGTACAAACAGAAATATTATTTAGGAAAATAATACAAATAACAGCATTGCACTGAGTTTTGTGTACATTTGTAAGTATGAAATGTAATACTGAGACAGTTTTGAAAATTATGGTGTGTGATTTTGTGTGATGACATTTTATTGCAGGCAACTATACCTAGCAACAATTGGCCACGGGCCACTGGGTAACGCGTTTCATGATGAAAGGCCGATCGAAGTGTGGAGTAGACTACGTCTCGTCACGTGCAGTGTTGCCAACTGCGTTTAGTTATATATAGATTTAGACCAAAGCGTTTCGGGACATGTAATTAAGACAGAAATTTTAAATTGAAATTAAACTAATTTTAAACGGATTAAATCGCGTATAATTTTGCATCCCGACGACGTTTCTACCACTTTTAAGTGAACATGGTCACGGGGAGACTGTATGACAGTTGTCCGGTATAAAATTATGCAAATTATTTTTATGTGTTGCCTATCATATTTTAATCAATACGTTCCCGATGCACGCAGTATGTATGTACTCAGTGTCCAGAGGTCTTGCAGTATTGTGCTGGCGTTGGGATTTTTTAGGATTATTAGCATGATCACTGGAGGATCCCAAGCAGGTGATACTTGCGAACTATCATCTCTATTGAACTTAGGGTGTTTTTTTTAATTTTTATGGCTTCTCTTTACATTCTCGGCACATAGCGGTTCTCCCTAGCTAGAATTTGTTGGTAATCGAGTTGTGGGTGGTTAGTTGGACATATCCAGAACATGCTCATACTCTGCACATTTGGTTGTGCGTCTGTTCTTCATATACCACCTGCTTGGGATCCAGTGATCAAGCTAATAAAATCCCAAAGCCAACACAATACTGCAAGAACTCTTAAAATGTTGACCACATACCCACTTATACACCGGTCTTAGGCTCATTATTGTGTTTTCACAAAAGTAAAAACCTCAGTTAGGACGCTCAGTTGTGAATCTTGAGCCGAGTACAGATCTGAGTAATATTTGTATGGCATTTACCGTTAAACCTCCGCTGAAGTCCAAATTCTTTCTAGAATACCGACCTAAGGAATTGAACAATAATCATAATTTTTTAGCAGAATAAACGCAAATTTTATTAATTTCCATGGACGTTTACTTGGACGCGTGACTGCTAATGAGCGAAATTTCTGGGGACCCGTTCGTTTGTACGTTCAAACGTAAAGTGCCAAGTAGATCGCAGTGTACGTTATGTACTGGACCTTAGATAAAACATACCCCATAAGATGAAATGCACCAATCATATTGACATCAGCAGGGCAATTACATATCTCAGTTGCAATCAAATGATCACTGAAATTTAAAAATGTGCGGGTTTATGTCTATTTTGACAACTCCAGTAAGCAGAAATAAATTACTGTCTAGACCTGATAAAAGTGACATTTATGTCATGTTATCAATATTTGTTGATTTGTTGCAATACGCACTTAGTGAATTTCATTAAATTATTTTGGCACCTCTGAAGTATGTCCTTCCAAACAAAAATAAAAAAATAAACATCTAAATCAATTCATAATTGGTGGAGTAAACGCGTAACAGACATACCCGAAAACGAATTGAGAAACTGCTTTTAATTTTTCTTTTAAAAATATTCCAAACTAAATGCAACCTGCAGGGCTATTTTTATCTCAGTTACAATCAAATATTGAAAGAAATTTAAAAAAATGGCGGCTTTATGTCACTTTTGTCTGCTCCAGTCTACGAAGAAATAATGTCAGGAAGCATAACTCAAAACAAATTCTACACAAAAAGTGGTCCTTCAAACCAAAACGACGTATGATTCCAAATACGAATTACTTCCGTTACTTAGTTACAAATAGACATATTCGGTGATTGGTTTAAATTTCAGAAGGAAAGCAGGGATTGGTCCACGCGCGTGCTGCAACGTCTACTATGACAGCTGAGTCATAGCGGCGTGAACGATGTTATTGATTTAGCACGACTTTTATTGGGTCATTATTTTAAGGCAGTTACTCTTCCTGATATTATTTCTTCGTAGACTCCAGTCATCGACTTGCTAACATTTCTGCTTACTGGGAGTTGTCAAAACTTACATAGAGCCGCCATTTTTCAAGATTACAATCAACATTTGAATGTATCCGTAATTGCCCTGCCGCTCTGATTTTAACCAAAATAATTGAATCACTTGAAATAAATTTATGTTTCATAGTCTAGTGTCTTATCGCTAAGAACCATGTCTCCCAGATAACATAGGCATAGACATGAGACAATTAATCTTCACACCCCATACTTACTCTGAGCTGCTCCTATGGGCTCGACGATAATTAAATATTATCAAATTAATATCTATTCTTGGAACTTGCTCTTTATTGTAAGATTTAAGTTCTTGCATACATTTAGAGAAGACCAAAATTGTGCTGTGTTATGTGACCAAAAAACCCAAAAAATTATATCGTGTCCTACTATTTATTGCTATACTTTCAATGTATGTATTTCAGATATATATATATATATATATATATATACTTTCAATGTATGGATTTCAGATATGTATTTCAGATAGAAAACCAGCGTTTTATTAGCAGCTATGCTACCTATTTGATGACCATCAAATAATGACACAGATAAAATAATTTCCACAGAGACGGTATTGGTTAACAATCGACCACTTCTCATTGTGCGATAGAAACGTTATCCGCGATGCCATTTCAAGTCGCGCCAGTTTATTTATTAGTTTAGCCCAGTTACATGCTTTCAATTCTAGTTCAATCATGTTTCTATACTGTTTTATTAGCGGATTTACTGTTTCGATATATTCATTACTTTTGACATTTACTATTTTACATTTACTATGATTCAGTTCAGAAGTATCCTTGATGCCTAATAAAATAAACTTAATAATTGAAATTGAATCAAGGCGCTGCTCAATGTTAAAGATCCGTAAAACGCTTTGTTTTTCGTCGCATAGTTAAGAAATACTAGTTACTGATACAAGCTTGAAAAAATACAGAGCATAGTTTATGAGTTTAACAAAAGACATGTAATATTGCACAATATCTTACTGGCATCTTGAAAAAAAAAGGCAAATAAAACGCCAGAAAAAATATGTCGTACCACATTTATGAAACGAAAAATTTAATTTACTAAATAAAGAACTATCTTAATTATTTTACCATTGTCGCTTCTTTTATTTTAAATAAATGAAAACTGCGATAACGTTATCGTGTTTACAGACGATCTGTTCCTATGACGAGCAGTGCTTCCTATACCGTGATATGTAAAACAAAATATTTACGAATGAAACTGACGTATATTTACGTCTCTGGGACGCAAGGGTTAAGGCCAGTCGTCTAGTGTTTTCGTTATATATTTAAATAAAAAAATTCACGTACTGCCATTTCTAATAAAAAAAAATCCAATCAAGTACATGTAGAGTGTGTACCGAATACGTGTCAAGCGTCACGTACTTTAATTTAATTATCAACTTTCGACAACGAGGAAGTCGCCTTAGAACAATTACACACGCATCTAGGAAAGTAAACCGTAAGCGCATACTGTGTGCCGCCGCGACGCGACCGGCCGACACAAATATTTCGCTTATTTTGCATACTAACAAGCGCAACGGCTCCGATCGAGGCGCGGGCGCGACGCGACGCATTGCGTCACTATGCGTTGCGCAATCCACTCACGCGCATGGTTACTGGCGTTGCTGTCATTCATCCGACACAAGATGCCCGCTTGGCAACTAGCCGCGCGTTAAATTAATCTTATAAGACACCTTGTAGTATTTTATTGCACAGATAAGTCGACGTCATGCGAAGGATTCGGATTCACTCGAAAATTATAGTCAGGTAGCATTGGCCGACTGGCGATGGCGGCGACAGGAAAATAACAGACATAATGCCAAGTGAATGATAAATAGGCGGAAATAGAATTAATTCATGTTGCTATGCTACTAGGGTATTGATTAACTTTATTTAAAGCTCGTATCTAATCAATAACGAGAACTACTTGTGCATCATAACATAATACAATCAACGAGTAATAAATAATTCTAATGTCAAAGCACTGACAGCAGCTAATATAGAGAAAGACTTTTGTATATAGTCATGCCGATTCTAAAACAGAATGAAAATCTAGGGTTTTTTTAATTCAAGGAAAGTAATCATAAATTTGAAATCTATAACACCCATTTGTTTTTCTAATATAAATAAACATCACGAAAATATACTACAAATTGTGTCGACTTTAAAACAGATTTTTCATTCAGTAAACATTTTAGATACAAATGCATTTTTCCACATATGTTTTTTTCTGTTCTTAGAAAAATGATGAAATACTGTAGCAAACTTTATGTACTTTTTGATTAAATTGCGCCAGCTTCTTGTATAGACAGACTAGCAAACTGATTGGAGCTGGCAAAAGTGACTAGAGCCGACATATTTTACGATTTCAATATACATCTGTTAGCAACTCAGATACATAATAGCCCTACTGTTACTACAAAATATATCTCAAAACTATTATTGGTAATAATATCGTATTCCCTACAAAATAAGGCAGCGGATGCGCATTTCAATGATAAAGTAACAAAAGCGATCATAGAGGTGAGATCAACCCCCGGAATGTTTCTATGAAACTTTCGAGCGATAACCGACCGGATGTTTAGCCGTGTGTGGCATTTTTCACACTGCCCCATTGACTTCAACAAAGGTTAATAAGAAGAAAATAATGAGCCGCATTGTTTGTGGACAAACAGACTATTGTAGCACTAGGTACTGATTTAATTTTTTATTTTTTCATTGAAGACTTAGTTACTTCATATTCGTCTTAACTATCCTGTGGGCCTAGAATCAATATTAGTGTTAATGTAACGTACGTATACAATACAAACTGTGAGTTATCTGTGCCCCAGTTGTAATAGATAAATAATAAATTGTACTGTAGATACGTCAACGACGAATACGTTACACATACGCAAACATTCGTGCTAAGCAAACTGATGTCTTAAAAAACTTTAGAACAAATATAAAAATATCCTGTGACTTACTTTCCATAATACCTATGTGCCATTTCCGATGGCAGTAATGGAATGTCATGTTTTTAAAATCATCTTCCAATGTGTTTTTTTTATAAATATACACATTGTATGATTATATTGCTATTAGCGGCACGCGGGTGTCATCCAAGTCAGACTGACAGACACTTTTATTAATATATTTATAATTTTATTGTTACTCAATATCAAAAACTTATAAGTCTACTGAGACAACCAAGGGCAAAGTAAGTAAATATCTAAATCGGGGCCGCGCGCTCTAACTACTTTGCCAAAGGGTCTTCAACACTCCGTAAAGTGATAAACCTGTAAAAAGCCCAGCTTTGCAGCTTTTTTTTTGCAGAATTAGTATGTTCCATATCCGACCGAATTAATGTAGTAAAGCCGATTAAGAGAAATGAACAAAAAGGTCATCGCCTAGCAATTTTGATTCATTTTTTGCAGTTCTATTAACACATTTATCTATTTTTTTATTTTGTTGTATAGGTATTTTCAGATATTTTGGTAAAATTACAAAAAATGCCTCAATGTTTTTATATTTACCCAAACTTTTTATAAAATTTTGAATTTTATTTTCAGATCTCCTATTATGAATGAGTTACTGGCGAAATATTCAATTCACTACTGACTACACCTTAAAGGGTCAGCTGGTCTAGGGGTAAGAAGACTTGGTAGTACCCGAAAATCCTAGTGGGATTCCTTGAATCGCAGGGGTGTGCACTGTGCAGGGTTGTAACCGTGATTATTATTATTTGGCATTTATTTCTCGGACTTAATATATAATTATCAACTAATGAACTTATTATTTTTATTATTGTTCATGTATACGCAGAAAACATTCTACTGTAAGCCAGAAAGTATTAGTTTAGGGAAACCAAACTAGTGAACCTTGACCACAGAATAAATATTAGAAAAATTTGCGCGCATTTGGATATAAAACTATATGTGCCGGAATGTTGCGAATATCCATCAGTTATCGGTCAGACCAATGACCGATCGGCGTGAAGGTGCTCTGAGCTTTATCACGACGGATGTTTACTTTAACAGATAGATGAAATTCCCAGTGCATTGAACCACTTGACTTTGAATTAAACTGCCCAATTTTTTTGCCAACTTGTTTTGCCAATAGTATGTTATTTATGTTAAAAGTCGCTATCAAGTGGTCTACGTAGTAAATGTCAAGTTTGAGTGACCCTAGAATCACTTGGTTTAAACAATATTTTTATTGAAATCAAGATCAAAAAAATGAGCCATACGTAATACGTACGAAGGTGACAATCAATTATTTTTACTTTTTATCTTATTATATATTTATACAGGTTATATGATATCTTTTATACAAAAATAAATTACTTAAGAGCTTACTTGCCCTAACATTATTAAATAAAATATACAAGTGCATATAACAAACAATAATATAATTGATATAAGTGAACAATAAAATTTTCTTGTAGGTACATCTTTTTCATGTCATAAAAAATTTCATGATTAATTTTTTCCACAAATTATGTCTATAATTATAGTAAAATATATTATAAATAATTTAGTAATATAATAAAAATAAGTAATATGTTAAGGATCATGTTACTTATTAACTGCAATACCCCATATGACCATTCACTTATGTACCCTATAACTAACCTACCAACAGCTACAAAGTCTATAAACAATAGTTTCAGTGGAGGCCTACGCACGGCCTTTGGTGGTACTCGTAACTTGCGAACTGGGTACGTGACGTGGCCGTGGCGTGGACGCGGGCGCCGATAACCACCCACTCTCGATTTCAACGATGACGTATATATCTTGATAAGCTGATCAGTTGCCGCCTGCATGAAACTAGATTAGCTTCATGAGTAGGTATGCTAGTTTTGTTTTCTGATGATGTGGGAGAATATATTTTTCGTACCGTCACGTCAGAGGCCGTATCACATACAATTTGTGTAAAAGTATTCGTATCGTATGCGTCAACGCGTCACGAGTTATCTGCGTCACAGTTGCCCTATATAAGATAAATTACAGTTTGTACTGTTTGACGTAAACGGCACGAGACATTACACTTACGCAGTTATTCGTGCTAGGCATACAGTAAGCAAAAGGTTAACGTAACGTGTCGTTCACGTGAAACAGTTAATAAATGTATCTAGGGCAAGCGTGACACAGATAACTCATAGTTTGTATGCCGAGCCGTGACGCTTACAATAAGAATACTTTTACACATTTTTTTATGCTACGGCCTAAAGGCCTAAGCAGAATTAGATGTTACTTCAGATTAGCGGAGTAGGTGTGATGAACTTGTCACGTCGATAAACTGATTGTATCTATCGTACCTTGTCTCTAGCATGGATCTAGCCGCGATAGCTACCTATCTCAGGCAGTCTTTAATAGAAAATTACTATCAAGTTTTATCCTATCGACAATAAAAACCATGCTCGCAGTACCGTTTATGCATCATGACATGACATCTATACCTAATCAATTCCTTAATTAACTTATGTAATGACTGCGTTTTTGATAATTATTTAATTTATTACCGCTTTTTTTCTATCTATTTATTAATATACGCGGAGGCAGTCTTTTAAAATAATTTGAATAATTAACACGTTTTTTTGCACATTTAAAATTGAAAGAGCTTCATTGAAGTTTAAACTGAATAAATTATTTTAATTGGATTTAAAATTTCTCGTAATGCTTCCTTTCGTAACCAGATTGTTTGTTCAATATTATTAAAAGCAGTATCAAAATATATGCTTCATGGTGCAAATGGAGGATATTTTTCTAAAATTATTACTATCTTGGAAAATTAATAGTAAAACTGCACGCAAGTTTCACCTAATGGTTTTTGGCTGCAATCTATATAAAATTGTAGCTGTAAATTTTATTTACGATAAAATATACGTTAATCGTAGACACATTGATTTAACTAACGTAACATGGCTTTTGAGTCAGTTTTGGAGATATAAACTCGATGGGTTCGATCATTTAGACAAGACAGAAGCGGTGGCGGTTGGTAATGTAACAGCCACATCTTAAACACACACGTTGCAGTTCCTGGAAAAGTAGGTTGATTTCTGCGAAATCTATTGTATTATTGGCCAAATATGGCGAATCGCCATTCAACGGGTTAAAGTCAAAGTAGAAATCATTTATTCTATTTAGGCATGAAAGACGCACTTATGAACGACAATTATTAATTACTATATATATATATATATATATATATATATATATAATATTATAAAGAGGAAAGATTTGTTTGTTTGTATTGAATAGGCTCCAATACTACTAGACCGATTAGAAAAATTCTTTCACGATTAGAATCCTACATTTTCCCTGATGACCATAGGCTATATAATATTATTAAAAATTTAGGGATAGGTGTGAAAACTTCGAAGTAACCCAAGGTGTGGAAAAAATTCCAAAAAATGTCTTTATATTGCGTACACTGCGGAAACTATTGACCTTTTAGTCTATGCCATTGACAATAAAGCAAAGTGACGTAATACAGTTTAATAGAAGACGTCAATACAATATCTACAAAGAAGTCCACATTACCATAATGTCTAACGTATTACAGTTTATGTCACAGTAAATGCTTTTTCATTTTGAAATATGGAATAGTAAAGCCGGTAGAATCCAGGCCGCATTATTCGTACCTTGGTTTTAATCCTTATCTTCTCTAATAATAAGGAGGAAAGATATATGATTGTTTGTTTCTTTAAAGGATACACGTAGAACTACTAAACCGATTCAAATAATTCTTTCAAGTCGAGTATAAAGCTATATTATGCCTTAGTAACCTATGCTATATTTGATTCATCCTCATCATCACCCATCACCACGCGGGTGAATCTGCGGACCGCAGCTAGTTGATTATAATGTACTGTAAAGACTACCGCCGCGTTCCAAATTACATAGAGCTTACCAAAACAAGCAGCAAGAAACTCGGTGCCATTATTTTCATATAGATTTTTACAATGTTTATACTTAGGTACTACTATTATTACATTTTATGGGTGGCGGATGAAACCTTGCCAGAAGTGGAGTATTCCAAGCATGTTTGTCTTCTATATAATGTCAGACTTTATAATATGCTTTTTTTATATTAAAACGTTTTTACAGTCAACTTGAATTTTCCCTCTGTGAGTTCAGTTATGTATGTGTTTTGGTATTTTTCATTTCTTTCAGTGGTTGCACCTACAATCGATAATTTAACACTATACCTTTATAACGACCATAATTGAAATCAGTGAAAATGAGGAAGCAATAAAGCAATGATTAAGGTTTTGTGCAGATAATAGCGTCAAGAACATCGTTAATGACAAGGACGATGAGAAACCGGCGGCGCATTCGACTGTAAACGACTTTGAGAATATAATGCAGTTTGTGGATGTGGCATATTAATGCGATTTTATCTTACTATATCGATCTATATTACGATATGTGCGACATGTGTAGGTTGATAGTTACTAGAGGAAATAAGACAGCCAATGGGTTGCCTGTGGCTATATTCGTCGTGTAACGTAACGTGTCGTTCACGTGAAACAGTACACACTGCCATTTATCAAGAGCAACTATGACACAGATAACAGTTTCTACTCCGACGCGTGACGCGTTGACGCTTACGATATGAATACTTTTACGCAAATTGTTTTGCTACGGCCTCAGTACTGGACATTAAACCTCGAAACAGAAGTACACAAGCACTGTGTCAATGGTGAAATATAGTGTGGTGATAGTTGAAAGGCGTGTCAAAGATTTGAAGGGTTTATACTCTATTTAGTATACCTCGCATAATTTTTATCTCCTTTGAGTAATTTAATCTATAGTATATTATGTATAGTATTTCTCTTTAGTAATCTCAAGACTCAAAAATTCAATTTGTTGGGGTGACGCCCGCAATATAGTGCCGTCAAAAAAATCATCTTAAAACTATGGGTGGCATGGATCAACGGTCATGGGCGGAATCAACCGTATAAAAAAACTTTGAGCTACATGTGGATTTAATATTTTAAAGACTTTGAGATGCTCTTTAAACATGATCACAGAGATATAATACCATTGAGTATTATTTAAAAGATAGATAACAATGAAAATAAACAGTCAAAAACTTGTCAAAAAGTATGACTAGTAATGCCTTTACTGCTTAGACTCGAATTCCTATATATGCATTTCATTAAATTCTAATTATGGTGTGACTAAAGTGTCGAATTTTTTGAAATGAAATGCTATCACACATAAACACTGAGAAAACAGCCTGTGCCAACGACCAGTTTCCAAAATTAGACGAGGCAGACTGAGATAAACCGGCTTATCCATATGTTCGGAGATTAAAATCGGGCCGTGAGTCACTGGGGGCCGTTGCTACATCAGCTGACTCATTCAACACCGAGCGCCGGATGGCGAACGAGATGTTCATTGTCTGGCTCCTCATAATCTAATGATATGTCACGCGACTTCTGGAAAACACGGCAGACTTCGCTATACGCGCTGTGATACATTGCTTATCACGTACTGAGCGTTGCCTCTGGGTACATTGGACGGTAATCAGATAATTCGCTGGAGAATGAAAAGGTTATGGTTGGGGTGTGTTTATTTTTAATCATTCAAGTCGCGGCCAACCCTAATTTTGAAATCGCGCACATCTTAGTCATATTGAAAATAATACAACGCCAACATATACTCTAACATTGTACACGAATATTTGTTTATGCCATTTCGTTATTATAATACGGGCGCTGAATTCAGGTAGGTATTTTTTTCCGGTCGGGTAAACCCGTGTGACACATCCGCAATCCCACGCGATTACAGAGAAGCTAGGTCAAACCTATTTTCGTATTTAACACTGGACGGAACGGAACTGGTGTTTTCTGTTGGTATTTTGATGCAATTTATTTTTGTTTGTTATTTTTCAACCACCATGAGTATATAGAAAACTCATAAGTGTACATCCTTAATGAGTCGTGTGTTAAATCTTGGTTTAATTAAACGGGACCTAACAAAGTGTCTGAGGGAATGCCCAAGTTAACAAGCAGGAAAACGTCGTTACAAGCCAAACATGCGTTTTCCTGTTCCAACTCATAACAAGTCCTTCCGTGGGAGCCAAAGAAGGATTCACGGTTGTAAATCCGAATCAAAAATTGCAGATACAGGTACAGCTGTAAAACAATGCAAGGTGCGGCACAGCGTAGCGGTGAATCAGTGACTGGCATCAGCTGATTCATTCGCCCGGTAAGCGGCCTTGCAGACACCGACGCTGAGAATGAATACACAAGTAACGTTAATCACCTCCTTCGAAGAAAAATACACGTCAAATATAAAATACCTAAAATAGAAAATAATTTTCGGCAAATACGTAAGCTTACGCTAAGACTTTACGCCATCGTCGTCGATGTCTCCAAAGAAAACGTGGAAGATGTGAAGGAAACAACTCAGCGTTGATATATCAATTATGAAAGTCTCTGAGCGATAATTAATAACGCGATAATACTCGCGATCAAGTTTTGGTAACAAGGTGACATTTATGACCCGAAGGTGATCCGTGCTTTGAGTAATACAATAGTTCGACGAACGCAACATTTTATTTTCGTTGCTTTTTCCACTCGAGTTCCTGTGTTCAACGATAGAGAACCGACCGCATTTAACTTAATAACACTCCTGAAGAAGAATCGAAGCACTATCAGTTTGAGATCATCAACCTGATTGAAAGGGTTGAATATATAGAAAACTAAATTCTCCCATGTAGCTTGTTACTCGATAAAATTTGATGTTAAATATTAACCAAAAATATTATACTACAGTTCAATGTGGTGGACGTGAAAAAACACTCTGTTTAAAGAGTTTTACAAAATTAAAAATAAAGAGATGAATCGTGTCCACCCCAACAGGGTGGGCAATAGAGGCAGACGGCAACTAATTGCGAAAAACGAGATTAACGCTCACTGTAGAGGCACTAAACGGGGATGACTGTTTACCACCCCGGTTTCGTTCCTTTTACAACACCACTAATAGACTTATTTTATTAGGGAGAAACGTCGAGATAACATTTTATATTAGTACTAAGTAATCATCATAAAATCAACACTATTAAAACTCTGCCCTGTCCCAGTGCGACTGTGAACTGAACAGTCGTTAGGTGATATCGTAAATTTTATAAGTGAACTTTTTACATAATCGTGTTTATGAAAGAGACAGTTGAGGCTATTTATTTAGACTGTTAATGAATTTAGTTTTTAAGTATTGGATTTGCTAATAATTTTATAGTTGTGATGAAAATCATTGTAATAGTGAGTAGAGTAAGAGTATGCACATGCATGACACGTACAAACAAAATTGTCTTTAACCCGTCCAATGTCTGGTTCTTTCCATAAAGGTTCAGATAAAAAATAAAATTCTCTTGAATAGTTTGACCAACTAAAACTATGTTTATACAAGTGAAATGCATTGGATCTGTTAAAATTAGTTACAAACAAGGGGTGTAAAAATGTGCATACACTTAGTGCACGCGCGACATGGCTTAGCGCTTTTTTGTACCTACACATGTACGCTCGAACCGCGATGGGTTAACCCCGTCAGCTTGCAAATAAATCCAGGACACATTAGTTGGTGACCACTCGTTCGGTTTCACTGGTTTTGGCGGGAAGAGAGGCAGTCGTAGACTCCCAATAAACAGAAATTATGTGAGAAGCACGCATATCTTCCAACGGATACCAAAATAAATACTTATGTGTGTGTGTGTGTGATTGGGAATTTCTAGTATAAAATGTAATGATATTTCAATTCAGAGCTACATTTTAAATACCAGAACCTCATGTCGCATTATTGAAAGAGTATAATGACGATAGGGAACGGCAAAAAACCTGCTCGGCTATTTCGGGCGGAATAAGTACACCGTTTAAAGTACTAATGTCAATATCAGTATCGCTTCGGAAGCCAACACCTGTACCGGCCTTATTATAAAACATGGAAGATCCCGAGTTTAAAGCATCTTCCACATTTTCTAATACAAGTACAATTTGAGAAATTTAATACCGATTTCCATTCTATTCAGTATGAATGTATCTCAAAAAATACTGAACCGAATTTAATGAAATTTAAATGGTCCCATTTAACGAGAAGCACTAACTTTCAAAAAATTAAAAGAATTTTGAGAATCATTCACCCAGTCGAACGTTATGAAGTAACAAACATAAAAAAAAATACAGTCGAATTGAGTACCTCCTTTTTTTAGAAGTCGGTAGAAAACGCATAGTGAATACGAATACATCAAAAATTGACAATGACACTCTAAAACACGGAAGGCTCCGTTATCTCAATCGGTAGTGAGTGATATAGTTTTGATGAATATTAATGGAATAAAATGGAAATTTAAAAGTATTAGAGACTATTTCGTGATTTTTTCCTCAATATTCTGGAGAAAAAAAGATATAACATGTTTATCAGCATTGAATTAAATTTGTTCTTCCTAAGAAAATGCAATGGATAACTAAAAAAATGCTGCGAAGTAATGTAAACATTGATTTTATGTGTTTTTATTTAACTAAATGTTAGTCATAACACCATGGTTGGGAGTTACGGTAATCCCCGCTCAAATCGGGGTTCACAACTGAACGGCGTTCTATAATTTGGGCCTAAAGGACTTTAGAAACTAAACTACCAGACGCTCATCAATTATACAACACTGATACAGTGACAACTTATAATAGATACAACCAAGGCTGTTGGCTACCACCACGCGTATTCTTTGTTCCAAAACTTGTTTTATTAATATATCGATAATACAGAAATCAAACTAGAGATGATATGAATATACAATTTTATTGTAAGTGCGGATATCATCTACAAACAGTAAGAGATCTCCGTTATATTCTACAATAAAATCACTGTTGAATGAGCACTGAATTGTTGAAGAAGTTGAATGAGCGGTTTTCAATTGAAAATGAAAAGATGAAACATCTTTTCATTTTCAATTGAAAACCGCTCGCATGAGGTTCCGAAACCTTACAGAATCCGAAAGCAATAACCAACAAAGGCAAAAGTATAAGAATGACTTATGATAATAAACTATGCGATTGCGAAGCATTTCCTATACTTAATAAGGCAACAACCAATGTTCCTGTGTCTGGAATTAGTTAATTTTAATTCAAGCATGCCAGAAAGTCAATGACCCAACAAAGATCGTATCTTTTTAAATAAAAAACAACGTTTTTTTCGAATTTTGTATGAGTTTATTGTGATACATATTTTCTACCGACTTAAATAAGGGAGGAGGTACTCAATTCGACTGTATTTTTTTATATTTGTTACCTAACTTTCGATTGGGTGGACCGATTCACAAAATTCTTTTTTTGTTTGGTGATTCCCGTGTGGTCCCATTTAAATTTCATCAAATTCGGTGCAGCAGTTTTTGAGTTACACTCCAATAACTGATTTTTACCAAATTAATTGAATGGAAGTCGGTACAAAATTTTTCAAATTGCACTTGTATAAGATAATATGAAATATCGTACTCATTACTACGAGTAAGATTGTCATCGGCAATGCTTATTTTAGCGAACTACTATATTTTTCCTGGACCCATACTTCGCTATAATGCAGCGGATTTAATTTATCATAATTTAACTGTTAAACACACCAAAATAAAGGAAGTTTACTTTGAAACTCTATATTTGCTTAGCTCCAGAAAAATATGACCTAACCAACTTAATAATTAATTAACGCGCGACAAATTATTTCGTCCATATGGACATACAATATTGTATGATGATTTTCAGGGGGTGTCGGTTTATTGTTATGTTAAATTTGAGGGAAAGAAACGTTCACAAAATCCCACATTTATACTCAGTAGCTCAGGATAGTACGTAATATGTCCGAATCAGCAAACCTCATTCGAGGCAAGTTTCATTCATAAATCTATTGTTATTTTTTGTCCTGATGCGGACAGATTAATATAAAATGATAATATGTTTTTTAGAATAAAATATCTATTGAAAACCTAAACATTGGAAAAATAACTTATATAATTACTTAAATTCATCATGATAATTCCATACTGACGCGCTACACGAGGAAAGTCACTCTATATATGAGGAAACTCAACAAAATGAGTTCCTTCGATAAATTTTACTATATTTTTAACAAAATGACAAAAATAATATTTTGAGTAAGGTCTTTGTTTTCGCTTGTGCTCTGCTTTGATAATTGATAACTGCTTTTATAATGACGGATTTATAAAAAATTGGATGAAGTACGATCAATTTATTCATAGGACGGAAAAATATAATCATATTATTATAATAATATTGTGTAATGCATTACAAAAATTTAAAAAGAAGGTTAAGTTAAGATATTTTTTGTATTGTTTATGCGAACATGTCGAATTCTGCATATATATTCCAATTGTAAATTGTGTACAATAAATACCCGCTTAGTTTTTCACTCACGATATATATCGAAATAAGGAGTGTATATTTATATATATGGGCGTTATTACTTTACAAAATAATAATCATGTTAACCCAGATTATCCCGGGTTCGATCCCCGGATAGGTCAAATATCTATCAATGGAATAGGATATGTAACAATATAAAAAGTACATATAAACCTGTGATAATCGATTTAATTAATTTACCAAATCTTTGGACAAGACACAAGACTTTTAGTATAGATAGAATACTGTGGAGGCGGCATAAGAATATGATGATGGCTTGAAGTGAACGAAAGCAGCTGCTAATGTAGATGGTATTGTTAAAACAATCCCTAATTGAACTTCCATAACAAAAGAGGAAGACCAAAGAAGCCGTGGTAAGACTGCGTAAAGGAAGATACGAGTACTAGAACAATAACCAAGTAAATATCTTGAAAGCGGTGAGCGAAAGATGGAGCACAACAAAATAGACTCGTTGAGGAGTCAAAGATTCACAAAGAGTTTTAGCACCGAAGGAAGTATATTATATAGAAGATATTGGTTATAATGTATATTTACACCTAGTGGCGTAATATACGGGGTTTTTTTAATGTAGGCGACTGGCTGGAAGAAGGAATCTATTCTTTTTGATTCATATTTTGACACTGTACTGTCAATAAAGTTGTTGACTTTTTTTTTGTATGTTGTATTGTTCAGGATACCGAAATACGCACCTAGCATTTTTTAATATTTTTTTACTACTAATGATAATGTTATAACGAACTCTAAACTAAATACAATGTTTTTATTTCATCTTGGCGGCCTATACGTCGTATGACGTCACTAGGGCAAAAACAAATAGTGTTGGGTTTATAGTACGTTTTGCTTGCTTGGAGGTTGCTTGCTTTTACATGGAGATGGCGAGAAAAAACCAACAATGACTATTATAATGTATTTTATTTTGTGTTTATTCTCAAGTTTTGACGTGTAATAGTGATGGAATATTAACCGTTGTTGTTCATAATGGTGTACGAGTGTCAGTAATGTGTATAAAATCATGAATCATTATTTTTGTTTTTTTTCGTCAATCGTGTTAGCAAGTTTTATTAAAGCATCCACGTGACATACAAAACAGTAATTAAATGACTGACTTATTTCTGAGACTCTAACTACCAACTTGAAAAATGTTTATAACTCTGCAGTTACAAAAATAAACCTTCATTTTAGCCGCATAGAGTTCTACTACTACTGAGCTGTGATTACAACGTTAAGTACCTGCGCAAGGAATCTAGGGAAGTACCTAATCGATTGTTTTGTTTAATAAGGCCACGTGGACCGTAGCCGGCTAGCAACGGTCAGCTCGGCTTAATTATTAAGGGCCTAGCATTCCGTCGTTTCAGCGTGTTATTCGTTATAATAACACGGTATTTGTATTCTTATAACCAACAATTTATTTCAATTTGAGTTGCGCAAACGACAGATAATTGTATACCTGAATTTTAGCATCCTTAATTATTTATAATCTTTACCGTCAATCTGGCCGTATTAAAATGTTGGTTTTATCGTGTGTGCGTACAAATATTATAATTCGTCTCATTTGGAACTCTAGTCTTCTCTAGAAGATGACTTTTCACACATAGCTATTTGAATTCATAACACAAAATAACCGACCAAGTACGAGTAGGACGCACGCATCGACGGTTCCGTACATTAAGAAGCCATAATATGTAATTTTGCTCCCCAAACTCGACCTAGAACTCTGGTATCTACGAGAGATAGGAGTTAGTTTGTTTTTTTAAATGAAACTTTGACGTTTATTCTTTAGTTCTGTAAAAGTAAATACACGATTCCATAAAAAAACCTCGATAACTTTTTTTATTTAAAAATGCTCGTTTTTTACGTGTTTTTATCGAGATCTCGGGAACCCGACGTTATTTCAAGATGATTTTTACTTTAATAAGTAGGTAATATCTATTTCTTCGGTTCTGTAAACCATTTTTTTTATTACTATAGTAGTTTTCTTGTAATAAACAATTTTATGATTTGGCGCTTACGACTTTTTCAAATACTTCCTGCGCTCACACTCTGTCCTTATCTCGCGCACTCCAAATTCATTAGACCCGATTTGTTTTACTCTTCAATCAGTCCTGCCGCGGCATTTGCACGAGACGGGTCTGTGTTTGGTTGCGCTTGAAAATACCTTATTTGTTGCGAAGTAAGAACATGGGGAAACCGAAAAAAATTACTACTAAAGATTATGCGAAATATTTGAAGGAGAAAGCCCGTAAAATGAGAGACAGAAAGAAGAAGTAAGTACCTACTTTATCTACCTAACCTACCTAGAACATTGAAAAATATAACTAAGAACTATTCCCCTAACTACTTATCTATTATATCTAGTTAATCATTTTCTTATCCATCTCTTAGTAAAATAGAGAAGGTGAAATAGGTACCTATCTACTTAGGATATTTCGAAATAAACAAAACATGTAAACAAACTGAATAAATAATGTAAGTAAAAGGTACGTAGGTATATAGGTACCTACGCACCTAAGTACTTAGTTATAATTAGGTAGGTATATGTATGTTAGGTAGTTATAATGTAGAAACTAGGTATAAGTTGCATTTTCGTAGACATGCCAAGTGCTCAAACTGTGCAAGTGGGTTGGTAACCTATACCTAGTAACAAAACTCCTACACAATAATATCACAAACTAGGTGGTAAGTACCTAGCTAGGTGTATGATGTGGGTACGTACTAATCTAAATAAATACATCTTTTCAGAACAAATCTTTCATCGATCCAAAACCATTCATTCATTGAGCTTGTGAATGTGACGACCGAGCCCACACAAGCACACGCGGCCACGGGGCTGGAAGTGCTGGAACAAGAGCGTGCGGCGGGAACTACTACGGGTAGTTCCATTATGTTATCAACAACTCCGCTTGCGACTGAGACGAGGTCGTTGACCTTGCCGTCGGAACAAAGTGCGGCAACAATGTCGGTGGAATTGCCGAGGCTGGAATTGCTTGACAATGAAAATACGCCCAGGTACGAAAATGTTCTATTGAGGGATGATTTATATACTTAAAGCAATAATAAAGAATATATTTTTCGGCTTTCGCAGTCGCCAACTAGAAACTGAACCTCACAATTTCGTCAATTTCATCTATCTGGAAATAATAAATAGATTTTTAGGGTTCGGTAATCAAACTAGAAACTCACCTAGGTACCTACCTTGTTTTGGTTTACTTATGTAGGAAAAACAATAGGTATTTATTAGAGTTCCGTAGTCAAACTAGAACTTTACGATTAGTCAAATTCATTAATGACTATCTTCTTGTTTGAATAATATATTACCTACACAATATGTGGCATAACCACTGAATGACTAATAGTAGGTTCTCTTCATGAATCAATACATAATCACGGTAATATTATATAGATAATATTACCGTGACATAATGTAGGGTACCGTAGTTAGTCAGACTAAGAATCCTTACAGTTTCATCAAGTATAGGTATATCGTTTATTTGGTAGAACAACGACCGAATTGTCTATTTTGAAATTTTACAGGAGCGCTATTTTAGTATTTTTTTTGTTAGTTGGTGAGCAACAGCAGTTAAAATAATTATAATCCTACTAGGTACCTACATTAGAGCTGTATTCATGCAATTTCCTATTTCGTATTGTGTTTTACGTGGTCAAACAGCTGTCGTTTTAGATCCTCAACACTTGGAGGAATTATTAATTATTATTGAAAGTGGCGTTGACCTAGTAGAGATAAAGTCATGTATATAGCTATGCCACGCGCTCACGTTATGATGTCGCTTTCACTCACACACACTGACGCACCCCTGTACTTTCCACAAGGGCGGGTGAGTGTGTGTATATTCTTTTATATTATAAAGTAGTATTTTTATTATAGGTTTCCCAATGACGACGTGGGGACATCCAATAGAGTCTTCAGTGAAGAATCTGATGAAAGAAGAATCGTAGATTTAAAATATTTTTTACAACAACTGAAAACAATTTCCAGCCATTCGAAAGCTTTTGGTTGTGGTATCAACAATTTAGAACTGATAGGAGAAAAAAAAATAGGGTTAATGTCAATATTAAAATTTAAATGCAATATGTGTAATGTTGAGCATAGAATAAATACCTCCAAAAAGAGTCCAACAGAAAATTTAAATATAAATACTGCTGTGGTTACAAGTGCTAGTATTACAGGTATAGGATATACACAATTAGAAGAAATATTTTCATCTATAAATATTCCATTTATGTCAGAATTACTTTATATGAAAATTGGTGATCAGGTTAACGATGAGTGGGAAAAGGTAGCCACAGCTGAAATGGAAGCTGCAGCGATACGTGAGAAGACTTGTGCTTTAAACGAAGGCAGAGTAAATTCAGATGGAATACCTGTTATAGAAGTTATTGTTGATGGGTGCTGGGCCAAACGGACCTACAAGAAAAATTACTCCTCCCTATCAGGCGCTGCCGCGATTATTGGTAAGAAGTTTGGAGAAGTGTTGTATGCTGGCGTAAAAAATAAATACTGCTGTGTATGTGCACGTGCTGTAAATAAAAGAAGTACACCGAGAGAGCATACATGTTTTAAGAATTATATAGGTTCTTCTACCAATATGGAATCTGAAATTATTGTGGAAGGTTTCAAGCAATCTTTGGAAATGTATGGACTCATTTACGGTAAAATGGTTGCTGACGGAGACGCTTCAACTTATTCTAAAATTTTACAAGCCCGACCATATTCAAACTACACTGTCGAAAAAATAGAATGTAGAAATCATTTACTCCGGAACCTATGTAATAAACTACAAGCGCTCATCAAAGATACCAAATATCCATTGCAACATAGAAAGTATTTAAACACCCAAAGAATCTTGGCAATCAGAAGAGTTATTTGTTCTTCGATAAAATATCTAAAAAAAACAAGCAATTCCCGCTCGAAACAAATAAACGACCTGTATATAGCTATTTCCAATTCATACAATCATGCTTTTGGCTGCCATACGGATTGTCAGGATTTTTATTGCGAAAGTAAAAGGACCAGCGAAGACATTACTGTCAAATTAAGAAATACGGCGTTAGAAAATCAAATAAAAATGATAATTAGCATCACTGCATCAAACGCACGCAGTCTTATTGAAGACGTAGACAGTAACCGTTGCGAACAATTCAACGCCATAATTGCCAAGTGTATCGGCGGCAAACGCATTAATTATTGTCTCCGACGATCATATCAAGCTAGATGCGCAGCTGCAGTGGTATCCTTTAATACAAAAAGACCTTTGTATAAGCTACAAAAATCCATTTTAGGTGTGAGCCCAATGTCAAAATCAAAACACTTAGAGTTGAAGAAACTAAAACGAAATAGTTTGAGGTCAAAAACTCGACGCAGGAAACTTGTGTTTACACAAAATGAGAAAAAGACTGAAGACGAAAATTACGGTGAAAATTGTATGAAGCCTGATTTGCCTCTAGAAGATTTAGAAATGATGAAGAACACATTTATAAATAATTTAATAAAATCAGATGAAGAAATAATAAATATTGAAAGAGAAACAGTCCTGCAGAGTGACAGTAGCAAATGGATGGAAATAAGACGAAACCTGCTAACAGCATCTAATTTTGGCATAGTTGTTAACAAGCGAAGCACAACATCAGCCAGCCTAGTAAAAAGTTTATTATATAAAAAAAATATTTCGCACGTCTCCTCCATCTAACATGGTAGAATGAATGAAAAAAATGCACTAAATCAACTAGAGCAACAAGAAAATGTCAAAATTTTACCATGCGGCCTGTTCATTAATAAAAATAACCCTTTTCTAGGAGCTACTCCAGACGGAGTGATCGATGAGAACAGGATTGTTGAAATGAAATGCCCGATTTCAGGATACAGAAGTTCTTTAGAAGAAGCTGTAAAAAATAGGAAAATAACTTTCTGGAATAAGGACTTTGTTGTAAATAAAAAACATCAATGGTATCTACAAGTGCAGGGGCAGCTAAACATAACAGGACGTAAAGAATGCTTATTCGCAGTTTGGACTGGCCCAAGTCACCCGATCAAAGTCGAAATAATTAAATGTGACCAACACCTATGGAACAATATTATGGTTCCAAAACTAAAAAAGTTTTACATGGAATCTTTGTTACCAGAGTTGTTAGACCCTAGAAAAACTAGAAACATGCCATTTAGAGAAATAAATCCCCAAAATACGAACAAAGCAAAGAACAAAAGAGAGCAGAATCTAGAGTCTACTCAACACGCTACCAACATTCAAAAAATACAGGAACAAGAACATGTTATTAATTACCAAGATTTGTAAGAATGCTAACTAGGTATATTTATAAACAGAGTCAATCAAGTTGATGGACAAAACCAACAAACAGCGGTTTTAAAAATCGTGAGCTTACTCGGCTCAAATGTTGGTGACACACGTGAAGCTTACTCATTCTTTGACAGAAGTGACTAGATGTTGTCGACAGAAGAAGCTTTGTGTTATTTAGGAATTGTCATATTGCATTTTATAAAAACTACAAAAAAGACGTAGTTTAGTAGGGATAGCGCTTAGCGCTGCTTTCGTCTGTTATTAGTTATCGCTTCATGTTGCATCTGCGCTTTCGATCAGGCGAAATGAAGTCACTTTAAAAAACCATAGATATATCTATGACCTACTAGCATTGCGCCGCTGTTAAGCCAGCCTGGTGATGGATGATGATGATAATGATAATGAAAAGTAGGCACCTACTTATCTTATATTTTAATCCAGTGCCTCATCTACGTTCATACCAAATTTCATCGTAACTGGTCCAGCCGTTTGATCATGAGGAAGTAAGAGACTTTATAATAGTGTGATGATTTAATTAAACAAACGTTTAAACGTAGGTTACTTACATTCAAAATAATTTAGATCTGTAATTTTATGCGTACAAATATTTTTGTAACTCTGAAAAATTCAGATTTTTACGTTGTGACTGTTTCTTTTTGAAGGCCAGATAAATGACCTTCACTGCCATGCTGTTTGACACTGAGTATAGCCATTTATTACGTCGGAATTCCATAGCTCCTGATTATCATTTTCAATAATATTATATGGAATATGTTTTTTTTTTAAAGTAATAACATTATGAGTAGCAATCCTTCCGGTTTTAGATAATTACTTCATCTTTTTCAGAAAGTTGAAATTCACCAAGGATAATTTCGAAATTATAATATTAAGTCCGTTACCCATATGAAGACTAATAAAGTTTACGTTACGGCGTAGATGATTACTTTTTTTTATTTATCTACCTATATAAATTACCCTGTAATATAATCCTACATAACTGCTTTACAAATGGGAAAATAAAATATTTATGAGTAAGTACAATACTTACAGTAACTTTCTTGCAATACTAAAGGTATTGCAATAAAGTTACTGTAAGTATTTAACTTACTCATTTATGTAACTTACTATAAATTAATCAAACATCACCAATTATTGAATTTACATCATCTCCAATAGCATAGGTATAACCATTATGAGATAGTAGGTATTTCGACGTGCACAATGCATTAGTGTGCGCTTGCACCGAGTATAAACCGACCAAACGCATTGCCTGAGATGTGTGACACGAACACGCGAACTCGGTCGTATAATTTGCGGTCCTGCGTAAATATATAGAGAGGTGAGGGGAAGGGTGACATGAAATCCATCGCGTAGCGCTGCTATGGCGCACTCTTAAGAAAGTATCTCACATTATTGCTCAAACTAAAGACATAATAGTTTTAATTAATTCAAATTTCAAAGGATTTCAGATCTTTTCTTTTATATGTGCTGAAAGGCACTGCTTCTTACGATGTTTCATGATTGTAGGTTAACGGGAAATATCCAATAGGTTTTGATTCCCTTGTGAATGACGAAAAATGCTGTAAAATGCAACATAGGCAGGCAGTCATATATCTTTTAATTGCGTTGACTTACAAGTTTGATTTTTTCACAGCTGAAAGAGACCTGAGTAATTGATATAAACGTCAACTTGATACCTCTATATGTTCCTGAGAAAAAGCGCCATGACAGGCAGACAGACGGAATGACGGATAACAAAATGATTCTATAAGAGTTTCTTTTTCCTTTTGAGGCACGGAACCCTGAAAGTGAAAATGTTAGGTGTCTTGAAGTTTATTAAAATTTAAACGTCGTTTAATGCACCTGTTACCAGAATCTTATACATTGGACATATCTTCTTTCGTTTAAAACAATCGCATTTTCCATATTAAAAAAGTTTTCTAATAAAAAATATTTCCTCGGGCTCATTATCAGAAGACGAGATAAGAGTCAAGATCGAGCTTCTTAAATCATCCGAAAATGAAAATTCAACCTAAGTAGAATAAGGTTATTAGGTTTTGAACTGCGAATTAATGTATTGGATTTCGTTTTCCCTACATATTATCATGATATTGTTATTTAATTATTTTGTAGTTCTATCTTTGAATACCAGTACCAGTAATAATACAATAAATACCATTTAAGGTAATAGAATAGTATAAGCAGTAGAGTAAAAAGAATTGCGTCCTCTAAGCAGCAAAATAAATACGTAGATCTCAGTCTCAAATCGACAAAGATTTATTTACTCGTATGTATTCACTTTCTAAAGAGATTTTGCTTGTAGATAATAAAGATAGGTATATATAGGTACAAACAACCTTCTTTGAATTTTAATGTACTTCAAGATAGAAACGAAATCCCATCATCCAGTATACCTCAAAACGGTAATACAGCAACAAACAACTTTTCTATGGGTAACATCGTTCTGATTACAGGTCGTAGATCACCATGAAGCGCCACTTTCAAATACAAAAGTGTTTAACTACCGATGTCACTAACTGGTCCAGCAATATATCAAACAACGATTAAACAAATGACAACAAACCCGACATAATGCCCTACATAGGTACAACACAAAACACACATCACAACAATGCAGCTGAGACGAACAAAAACAATCTCTATAAAGGTGCACATAAAATTGAACAGATTCACGTCTGTCACCGTAGTCTAGTGTGTAATAAGTCATAAAGTTACTTAATTGTCTCCTTGAAACACTTTATTATCAGACGGGTTACGGGCGTGACATACATTTCATGAGTAAACATGGTTAGCTTACATTAGATTTATTTTTAACCGGAGCAGAGCACAAATGCTCCTAGTTCTATTTCTAATTTGTTTACATTTTGGACTACTGTTTCTGTTATTATTTTGTTGGATATTTTTAGATAAGATAATAGTCTATACTAAATAGAAGATTCTACCATAGTCACATTTATTATTTGGCTATGTATTTCTAATAATTTTGCTTTACAAGTGATAGATAGCATAAGATTCGAAGAAACCAGATTTAATTTTAAGCCATTTCAATTCAAGACGCAAGTAACCGACATAGTTGTATGTATACATTCATTAATTATACAATGTAACCGACTACAGCTCGGTGACATGCTGTGACCTCATTCCCGCCAAAGTTTCAATACCTCACTCACTATTGGGGTTATCTGTGACAAGGCTGTAAGCGGAGGACCACCTGAGAAACAACGTAAACGTTTCCGAGTGAATCTCGATAGCCAACGTTGTAAGAACTCTGAAAGGTTATTGTTTTACTTCAGAGTAGTACTGTTGAGGTGGGTCTAATAATACAAGATGTATATGAAGGTTGAGCGATGTCAAGTAAATTTAACACGCAATTAGTCCATTTGACACCTTGGCACAAATCGACTAGGTGGTTCAGGGACCTTCTTCTGAATAGCCGGTAAAATTTCCCTCGCACAGCCTTTACAGGGCTGAGTTTGAGCTTCGATATTTTTAGCCACGAATATTTTTATTGTCGGGTGCTTAACGCGCCTTTTTCCGTAATAGGCCTTTGGTAACAAATGTCGATCATTGTTTTTGTGCACGCAATCTGTCGGTTACGTTCCTTATAGCGGAACTTTTTCGTTGCTGCTCTAATTCTTTTCAATAACAAAATAATTTCAACCACCACACGTTTAATTTTGTGATACCTAAAGCAAGTACTTGCTACGGTTGCGTGTGCTAGGTGCGTGTCATTTACGACATTTGATACAAATTAAACGCGACTCGAGAGGACTTTTACGAAACACGTTATAAATAACAGACATGACAACTAACATGGGCATAATTAATTAGAGAAATCGATTTAGAACTGTTTCTATGAATCTATATAGCTTATTGATTAAAATAACAATTAAACACGGAAATGTAAAGATATTTGAATTAGCATGATGACAAATCACTTTATACTTGTGCGCTGCAACTGGTTTTTCTGCATACCTCGCATTCCATAATGTCGACGGTTTGTATAAGCATGTCATCCATCTAGGTAAAGGTCGCCGACGGACGAGTACATTTTGAATACCATATCATTATGTCTATTTATAAATTATGAACATGAACATACATTTTATGATGAGTATTCATTTTAGCTAAAGCAAAGAGCAGAGGGTTAATGATTCGCAAAACATCGAACTCGTCGACAGCAATATTTTGAATGAAAGAACTCAAGAACTCAGGCAAGTCGCAGCAGACTTCTGCGTATATATGTGGGTACAAGTATCTTAGATGAAGTTCCAAGTATCCAAGTAGGTAGACCGCACCCCGCCCTGACGGCGCCGTCGCTGGCGGTTGCCGTGCACAATAATCCGGGTGGCAACGAGCTCTCACCTTGACTCACATTAGTTGGCCCGTTTACATTACAGTGCGACTACACTTGAATACTATTCTAGCTAGCCACGAACTCGTAATTGATCTAGAAAGGAGATACCTTCGCGAGAGTTTGTCCATCACATGGATGAATTTTCAATCTGTCTCCAAACCTTCTCATTTTTAGAATCCTGTTTCAGAAATTTCACGCTTTTCGTTGACTACTCTTGAATCATGCATAAATTGTATAGGAACGCTTATTCGTATACTAAAAACTAAACATTTCAGGAGTAAAGAAAAACTTTGTACCTATTTGTGTGATCTTGAAGAGTAGTAACGTCATCACGTGATTTCACAATCAAGCCGCCAGCTCGCGTTGTCTTTGAATCAATGCACAACAAGCAGAATAGAATCTTTTCACGTAAACCATCGCTGTGAATGAGGGATAGCAATTAATTTCTCGCAGATAGCGCGAACAGCTGATGCTCTGCCATTCGTGTCGCAATATCACGATAATACTTGTATGCACGGGGCGAAAGCGTGGAAGACGCGGTATGTGCAGGTTTTTTCTCGGATTCCACTATTATGAGGACCGATCTCGTAATTCATAACAAATTGTTGAACCATTGTTAGTGTAAGACTTGTTAGACTCATTGTCGAGTTACGAATCACAATCGATTTTTGATTTGATTGATTAAATCTTATTCGGGGCCAGTGAACGTTTCAAAACACCCTCTGTACTATTCTGCACTATTTGTAATTCACCTTATATGTAATAAAACAACAGAGAAAATGTACCTCTATTGCCAATCTTTTGAATAGTTCTGCTTTATTTGTGTTTCGTAAAAGATCCAACCTTCAAAATAATTGACAGTTTCCTGTTGCATGAGGCAAAAGTTCATTATTAAAACGAAATAAAAAACAAATACCAGGAAATCCCAGCGCATCTAATTGAACAGTCTAGACGATAAGAACGAAAAAGAGGCAATCACAGTTAACCGTTTGTTCAGATTTCGATCTTCGAATGTACCTCCTTGACTCGGATCCGATCGTATTGGCATCGTCTGGTAGATTGTGAAACCACCAACCCACGGGCCGGGCGTTAGTCATTGTCGCCTATTGCATCCAGTCATAGATTAAGTAATAAGTATACATATCCAGTATCCAGTGAAACTAGTAGTTGCCTCATACTATGTAAGGCACATTCGTATTAGATTGATCTGAGATATTGTACAGTAAAGGTGTTTATATGCCGTTTAATCCCGCTGTTCCCGAATCCAAAAAATCCTGATCGGGATGAACGCGAGAGGTTTTAAAGTTAAACGCACTATCTTATTCGATTACAATTAAAGCACAATTATATATTTTATAAATTTAGCCTTCAACTATAAGAATTATTTTGCTTTGTGAATCCGATCGGGGTAACGCCGCGGTCGGATCGGTAATAGGTGCAAGTATATTGTGTCTGGCTTGATTATCACGCCTTAATCCATAACTGCCTCATCAATGGTGTCAATAGTATAGACAATTCAATTAGACACGTTATCTCTTTAGGAAAAGTCCAATATACTGGAACCTCTGTCACTCAGCTTAATTAGGTATCCTGTTCGAAAGTGAAATTACTGGACCATTTATAATGTGTCGCAGTGACTAATGCAACGCCGTGTCCTGCAGTGCATATCTCAATGATACGAGTAGCATTGCCACTATTATGAATAGATGATGCGTTGATAATCAGATAAACGAAGTGTATGAGAAATTCGACTGAGCACAAACGATGAATTGAGCAAACAAAGAGAGCTTTATCTGACGCAATAAACCACTACCACCTAGCACGAAAATAGATGAGATATTGTTCAAACGTGACGTGCGCCTATCGCCTATCAAGTGTGAAAAAATATCAATAAAGTAATTTAAATTTCACAGTAAATGAACAAATCTATTATCCGTCAACGGAATGCAAAAAACATGATGAAATTAGGCCATTTGAAACCAATAGCCTGGGTCGGCCAAACCACAATGTGGTATCAATAGACTACTGTCGACAGATACCGACTGACTTAGGTACACTAGTAAAGGTTACAAGACTAGCCAACAATAAGCAGAAAGATATCTTTTTGTCTTGATTTGTAGATCATGTTACGCAAAGAACAAATTACCAGACACAATGTATTGTTTATTTTGCGGAGAAACGTATTATGTTTGAAATGCGCATCTCATACGATTTCGAAACCAGAGATCATAGGGAAAAGATGTTGAAACGATTGATGCCAGTCTCGAAATAGCGAGCTAATAATAATTTACTCGAACTAAAAGAGTCTTGATGTAATCGCACTTTTACACTTGTTATCTTGGCGCAGACTTTAAAAAGAATAGTTTTAAGACGTCGCGACGAACAATAAAGCAGCAGACAAAAGAGAGCGAGTTTACAAGAAGTCCATCAATAACGATATCAAAAAGTGGAAATCGGGAAGTTAAACTAGGTACTCACTTGTTTGAAGATAGTTCAAAGATATAAATAACGGTCAGGGACCAAGGTAATAAAGGGAAACGGTAATTTATTACACGTTCGTCAGTTTATTTGTTTTGATCATAGATCTCGCTTCGAAACCACAGATTGGGAAAATCTAGTGGATTTATAGGGAAACCTCAATGAAGAATGATATAAAACGATTTATTTATGACGGTAAACAAAATTTGTGATTAGCCACTTTCAACCAGATGGATTTGGCATATTGACAAGAGAGAAACAAAAAGACAAGTTTTTTTTCATTATTACGCTATTATTATGCTTACAAGTAATTTATTTTATAAGTGGCCATATTTTTGTTAATATGACAAGAGATAAAACTGTATTCTTCCGCCACATAATCTTATTTCCTAGATCAAAGAACAGCGCAGTAATGCAATTGCACATTTAAGGCACGGTAAAACCACAATTTTATAATAATGTACGATGCTTTACGTAAAGTTGAAAATCGCTTGTTATATTGGACGATGTAATGCGAAAATGCATTAAATTTGCAAACAAATCGATATATACTATCACAATTAAAAACACTACTGGTTACTATTTTAGTACTATACGTTGGCTATGTATTACCTACAAAAATTTTGTGTTATCGCTAAAAGTTCTGAGAGTTTGGACGTCAAAGTTTATTTTTGTGGACCTACTATTCAGGGTATTTTTCTGCAGAGAGCGAGTAATATTTATGAATTCTATTCGGTTATTATTCTTTTCCTATTCCTTTTCTAACCTAAGTATTTTTTTCATAGAATATTATTAATCTGTTTCGTTACACTAGATGTTTAAAGATTCTGCTTTTTACTAAAATCAGGATACGAGCGCGCTTTAATATACATGTCATCCTTAAATATTACCTATCGGTACCGTTTTGACGCGTCCATAGGATGCTGGCGATGAGCCATGTAAACACTCCACCAAATAGGGCAATGACCACCTTTAGAACGCAAATAGAATTATCTATTAATACATCGTATTTTAAAATAAACCGGGAGGGGAGCTCCACGTGTCTCGAACGTAAAGATTAATTGTTTTCTCTCCTGGGGAACAACAATTCTGATGTTCCGATTCCATGTTTACTCTATTCTTGATTTTAATTCAAGACATTCGTATTGTCAAACAACTTTAAAGTGATTAAGGCATACTTGCACGGACTCTCACTTACTTTCGGCTCATACAAATGAAAACATTCGTAGATTTTTGAACAGAACGACGTTTTAATAGTAGATTATGCACCGAGGGTGTAATGCAGTGTCTTACGTCACGGGCGGTATATTGAACTCTGAGTGCAAGGGGGACTCGTTAATCAAAGAGCGCAGCGAGGGGTTAAAGCCGCCCAAGACGTAGATAGGCTTTATCCTCGAGGTGCATACTCTACTTTTCATACCTACTGCGAGACAATAAAAATTCAAGAGCTTTGAAAAAAAAAATAAAGTTATAAGTAAAATAAATTAAGAGTAATATTTATGGAAGGAACATTTTATGGAAAACACTTTTTTGACGTTCGCGGTTGTCAAATAAGTTATAATTAGTACTCACGAGATGTAGACAACGATTTAGTTACTTTTGGAGCTGCCGATATTTCGCCACAGTTACATGCACCATGTTCAAAATTATAACAATAACAGCAAACACCATGTATTGACCCAATTTCATTACAGATCGCGGCACGTAACTTGAACTATGACCTTGAATGCGCAGAGGTGCCGTGCGTAACCATAGCATCGGCGACCAAACAATCCACACTCCCTATAGTACAATCGCGCCATTTTTCTTTTTTTCTGTATGCTGTCTCCGTGCTAAGAGTTTTCCTACAACTTATGTTCCAAATCCAAGTCACTTTAAGCCCATGGGAGTTTCATACATTACAGCCTCGGGGTTGTAATGCCTTGCTTTACGTCGAGATTGCGTTATATTAATTGGACATTTTCGAGCAGGTGGTATGAAAATACGTTAACCGTTATTTTCATATAGTGAATGTTGTGCTAGACGGATTTACAATTACAAGTCGAGTTTACATTATGTTAATCGTATTCTGTTTATCCTACTGAAACGAATATTATTCCTGAAAGATGTCCTGTCCAAGCACTTTTCAGTGAAATGAAAATTGTTTATTGTAGATTATGTGCAAGCTAACTCGATGCAAACAGCAATGTCTCAAATGGAACACAGACTAACATTCATTAATTTTATTTAGAAGCAATCACTAAGTGACTACATGATTTCTTAGAATATTGCGAATATTATCGATTTGCTACACGAGGGGAAGGAGTTAAATAAATATTCCCTACGCCGTTGGTATTGGTATCTTAGGAGGCGAGGAAACTCGACATACTAGGTAGTAGAACTCTTGTGCGAGATACTATTTTTTTCTAATGTAAAAGATAATTTTATAGGCAACATACAGCATGCCTCAAGTATGGATTCAGATCTACCGCTGAGGTGGAATGTTCAATGTTCAGTGCGACCCCATCTATCCCACCTTGCTGGAGGGCAGCTCATTCATCATGCTGCTTAGTTTTAATGGCTTTGAGCCCCACACACCCCCTTCCGTCACCCTTCTACCGGAAAAGTAGAGTACAGAATTTCCCACCACTCACTAGTTTATACCTTATCGGGGAATATTGGTTTAGTTACACGACAGGTCTTACAAATTGCGACTTGAACTTAATTAAAAAGGTATTCTATTAAAAGTACATAGAAATGCGTGATTTAATATAGATTTTAACAATTTATCTAGAGGTAGGGTTCTCAACATCGAAATCTCAATCATAATAATTGGCGTCAAAAATAAGCAAACGCCTCATCGGGCATACACCAAACTTTACACGTTCCCGACGCGTATTATATTATGTGCCTCGTGTAACAAAGGAAAACTGACGTCGCATTTTATCGCTCAGAGATCAGAGACCAAACCATCAAACAACGAAACGAGAAAACTTAATGACAGTATACATGAGAATAGGGACGTGTACTACGTCAAGCTAACGACACTTTTATTATTGATATGCAATCTCGACGGGATAACTTGTTAAACAAATAAGACGACACTAGAGTAACAGAATATCAATAAAGAAATCACCATGTAAAGCACATTTATTTGCAGAGTACGCCAGAAATATTTATGAGTACTCAAAGGCCTGGAAAAACTGATGCCAAATGAGTTAAAAATACCCGACAGAGGAATACCAGTACGATTGTCGGATGCTACTGGTAAAAACCTGCAAATGCGTTGTCACTAAACAATGGACCATTTTATGTCATCTCAAAATCCCTCATCAGCGAGGGACAGCGACAAAAAGATGAAGACTACCTTCTTTGCTCTGCATAACTAAGTTACACTCACAAAATTACAATGATTAAAAAAAATATAACTCAAAAAGGTTGTACGTAGATGGCTTCTCAGTAATACAGGTCATGCACAACTCGTAAACAAGAACTGATGGAAAGACATTATTTACGTAGCGTGAATTTTTATTTCTGGGAAGCGAAGCGTTCAAGACGCGGTAATCCAGTACAAACATTGCACCGAGTGACGACGTTATGCGTGCAGGTATTCTGTTATAGAAATGACTAGTGATTTTGCTAAATCAACCATCCACTGCCGAGTCTGCCTACCTTTGCTTTTGCCAATCACATAAATATATACTGCCATATAATTGTATACATTAAAGTTTTTGTTCGTTAGGAAGGATTACCAAAAAAATAATTAAGAAAGAAGTATATACAAAATAAAGTTATTGATTAAATTGCTTACTAATAAGTGTTTATTACCCACTTCAATTGTTAGGTTTTTTCCTGATCGTAGTTAGCATTCATAACTAAAACAATTTTATTTTCATGCAATCATCTAGTATAATGTTACATTATGAGATTAGTATTATAAGATTGGCGTGAGGACGCTCTCACGGTGACATTCCAAGGGTGTCGTGAACAAAAGAATTTTAAATTATTTCAAAGGTAGCCTTGGACCGGATAATAATTTTTAAGACCTTGGTTTTAATCTGGCCGACGTTTGTTTTTAAGTTTTTTTGTGATAATTATCACCAGACGAGGTATGTTTAATTTTTCATTAGCAATATTTCTTGCGTTTCTATGAGAAAATATTAATTCAGCGATACTAATTTATTGCATGTTTAGTGACTTTGTTTTCACCTGACTGCGGTCAATGGAAACGTGGAGGACGTCTTTGCTCGTTTGTAGAGCGTTGAACTCGCGCGTTTTTTATTGAACGAATTCATTTCGATAACAGCAACACGGTGACGCATTCGCGAAATTAGAACTGCAAATATTGCAAGAAACTTTCACTCATTTGAAAATAACATGTCAGTAGGTCGTTTTATTGTACTTTTGATGTTGATGCAATGTATTTTGCTCGAGTGCACCTACGCGAAATGGCGCCCCCTATCGGACCACCCACGACCATTATTGGTGCAAGCAAAGGTCGCAATTCCAATTCAACAGCAAAACAAACTTGTGTACACTACCTAACATGTATGTTATGTTATTACATTCACCTTTTTTGTTCATATACGTAATACGAGTATATATACATATCTAATTATGCGTGAAACTGAAATCATTTTACACAGTTATTTCTTTTATATACTTGCGATTGGCTGCTATCTTTATCACTCTTGTGTTAAGCGGCGATGCGATGTCTCAGATATGATATACAGACTCTAGCACTTATTTGCACTTCTTGGCAGTGCGCATTATAAAAGTGGAAGCAAAAGTAGCTTCTTGTGTAAAAGTGATATGTCTTGGTGCTTACCGCTAGTATGTGTATATGCATAAATCTTACACTACTTTGTTAAAACAGGTAAAATAATGAAAATCAATCTCTAGAAAACCAATCGGATGAACCTCTAGTTCTTATTACATGTTTGTTTGCAGGGTAGCAGTAATTGTCAATATGACAATGTTTGTGTATTATGGACTTCACAACAAAGACACCATTTGCGCGGGAAAACCGCAGAAGCTTGGCAATATAAACACAATACTATTAAAGCAATTTGAAAATAAAAACATAATGCAAGGTTGATGAGCAATTTCCGCATACGACATGTAAACAATAATTACGAAAGCATTTGCGGTATAATAGCCCTGCGCATGTACCATAGACGAGTATGGTTGAGTAGACGGTATGGTTACTACCTAGTACAGCAGCCTCGGTAAGTAAATTAATAACCACATGATATGACATCGGGTCGAGGCAGATCCACGAACAATCGGATGTTATGCGAGGCGATGATCGATTGTTATGATACATTTCGTTCGGAGAATGAAATGTGAAATTAAAAAACTTTATAGAAATGGCCAAGTAAAGGGCTAATTATTATATACGAGTAGTTTAAATAATTATTTATTGCATTTCAGTATTGAAAGTTATAAAACTAATCGCAATGAACAGGTTGCTATCAACGTCTATGAATGAGATACGGAGTGCAAAGGGTGTTGGTTGAGAAAATATTTCGTTGAATTACAGCTTCTCTGGATCGGATATGCTCTTATATAACTTATACGGTTAAAAGTACACGTTTTATGGCCAAGTAAAGACTTGGTTATTAATTATTTTAACTAATTATTTATTACATTTCAGAATTTAAAATTATAAAACGAATCACAATGAACAGGATGCTACCAACGTCTACGAAAGAGATACGGAGACCAAAGACTGTTTGTTAAGAAAATATATTCGTTGAATTGCAGCTTCTCCAGATCAGATGTGCTCTTCTATATCTTCTACGGTTAAATGTACACGTTTTATATTTATTCTTACCTCGTTTATGTGCTTGTAAGTTTTGATGAGGTCCACGCTAAGTTTCCGCAGAGGTGCCGTGGAAGGGTCTCGAAAATGGTGCGGTATTCGGGCCTGCATAGCCTGGGCAAGCGAGAAAATTGTGTTAGTCTTCATGACGATCATTGTGACGTAAACAAAACAATAAACCAAATTAAAAGCAAAACAAGCAAGGACATAAAGCTGGGACAAAAATGGTATGAACAAGAACGTGCGATTTTCTGTTCTGTGGGCCTAGCACGAACAACTGCCTAAGTGCAACGTTGTCCACATGAAACAGTACTAACTGTCATTTATATAGGGCAACTGTGACACAGATAACTCATAGTTCGCTCGGCGAAGCGTGACGTTTTGACGCTTACGATACGAACACTTTTTTCGCAAATTGTTTGTGCTAAGGCCTCTGATATGGAAAACATAGAAAGGGTGTTGCAAAATGAAATGAGAACCCAACGTTGCCGCGTTGCTACAGGATTTCAAACAGGATATATACACGAGACGGTTTGTTAAACTTTATAATCTTGCAACATTGTATGGAACACAGGACCACATCTAGCGTTTCTATTTAACGCCTGTAGTAAGGCACAGTTTACACAACGTCGATATTAAAATCAGTTAAGAATATTCCTAGAAGGTCGTTGGCAAAGTATATGTCAAAACAAGTTAGTGTAATGTATGTCAGACACAATATAAAAGGAACTCAATCTCGTCGCGAGAGTACCAGTAGTCAGACACATTTATTAATTAACCCAGTCTAGACGAAGGGCGTTGCCAGATATGGAGGTTTGCCCCAAAGTTTGTGCATTATTAGACTTTATTCCTTTCTATACCGTGATAATTAAAACAAAAGATTTATGAATGTAACTGACGTATATTTACATCTCTGGGACGCCATGGGTTAATAGAACTTAGTTTACAAATATTTTAACAAGGAAATGGGAGATATAATCAACAATTTTTTTTTCATTGAAAATATCAGTAACGCAACAAAAAATTGATGTTGAAGTTACGTTATTGCCCGAAACGAGTGTTTATCTGAAATAATAAAACAATAATTAAACAAAAGAAGTAGAGCCCTAAATAAACGAATAGTTGATGAAAATAGTCTTCATTATTTCCAAAATGGAATACTACTACACTACTAAACTTTATTATGCTAGACGTTTTCTATTCATAACGGTAATGCAAGTTTAGCATCTGACAACACCGCCTATCGATCGCTTCGTCGTCGTAGTTATCCAACGGTACACCACTACAGTTTCAGTGAAAGAGAACTCGAGTTGTACAAGGTAATTAGCAGCACTTTACTGACTAATTTATTTACTTGCGCGCAATGTCTAGACGCGCGTGGTTAATGGTTTCGTTTTAAAACAATAGGAGTGGCACACGCGGGTCACGGGTTAAAAAAACTTGCAACTTGATTTTTTAGTTTACGTTATGATTGTGATAATTTATTATTACTATGATGTTACTGTACTATATTAGACTGTGCACTATATTAGAAAATGTAGTAGGTTTAAGAAAACTATTTGAATGTCAAAATTTGTAAAAATAAAATTGTCACCAGGGTTAATACAGATTTTCGTTAAAACCAACTATGTTTAGACAATTATAGTAGGGATAATGACCCTTTCAGTGTTAAACTGTGGCTTACCACAATCACAAGTTTTCACATATCATTGAAATAACATAGAATTGGATGCGAAAGACAAATTCCGGAAAATTATAACATCTGTTGATCTCCCACGACCATTCCTGTGTTAATACTTAAGCCCTCGAGATCCCTGTTCCAGTGTTAAACCGTAAGTTACGCCAGGAGTTAAGCAGCCTGTACAATGCTGACGTGAGTCGTCCAGTCGGGTTTGGAGCAAACTGCCTCGTGCATCATTTACCTGGACGGGGTTACGGTAGCGGCAGAAAGCTCGTGGGTTGCGCACTACGGCGCTCACCTGAATGTCAGACGGCGCGCTCATGGACGCTAGCTGCTCCTCAGCCACCAGACGGCCGTATAGCGGCACGTGCCGCCGCTCTCCGCCGGCGGCTTCGGGCATGCCGCCGCCGACCACGCCCACTGTAACAAACGATTTATCATTACTTTAATCATATGCCGCCAACATTTATACAATAACCTATGCATCTGGGTTTAAAAGTACAAGAGATGTAGCTGAAGCTTGAGCCAATGCGGTCTTCTTCTTCTTCCGTCTTTCTCAGATTCAGATTCAGATTCAGATTCATTTATTGTTAAACTGTGTTACATTGGGTTCTTAAATTATAATTATTAGTGTCAACAGCTTTGTCCACAGCGAACATACAATATTTTAATCTCGTTCATAGTATGATCGTATATTTTGATAAATCATAGCTCATAAAGGTCCTCTAAGGGGCTAAACTAAAATCTTATTTAATTAAACTCTATGTTGATAAATATGTATATATAACTAGTATTTTTTACACAAGAAAAACAATAAATATAGATAACCATTAATATAAAGTTATCACATTGGTTGACCAATCACTGAAACCCATTTTCTCTAAGGTAACCTAAGGCTTGAATAGGTCTTAAAACGGTTCTTGTGATGTTGTAAAAGTTGTACATGTATTGTGGAAGCATACATAATCAGCCCACTGCTTGGACTCGAGCCTTCCTCTCAGAGAGAGGAGTCCACCACGCGGGCCCAGTGCGGCTTGGTGGACAGGATTGCTATGAGAGCATAAATTATTATTATATTGAAGAGTAGTGTCTTAATCACGTTTATTGTTAATTAGGTTCTTATATATGCTTAAATTAATGAAATTAAGAAATTAGCAGGTTAGTAGCTTAGCTAAATATTCATAACAGGATCTCTGAGATATATTTGCTTTAAATTTCTGCTACACAAATCAAATGGCAGTTAAACAAAAAGTCAAGGGTTCAAGTTCAGGTAACGAGGGTAGCCCTATTTCCGAGAAAAACGTTCTATTTTAACGAACCCGGAGCTAGTTTCTAAATAATGACAAAATAAAACAAAACTTGTGTTTCAATCCAACAGTCCGGAAACCAGTTATTAATCTAAGTCTATAATCGTTCGATGGACCGGGCGGCGGGCATCTCAATCAATCTGATATCATAATAGTTCAGATTGCCGTGTGAACGAGTATTATTCACCTGATCGTCGCCCACACATCGGCTTAAATATGTTGTGTTAGAGGTGAATGAATCACGGCATGACTGGGTGGGCTACGTCACCTATCCGCTTTTAAGGTGAGCCTAGCAACCTCCGAGAATCGATGTTCATTTGTCATTATGTCCTGGACGTGACAATCTGTCGCAGATGACGCCATCAGGCTTCAAAACAAGTAACAATTCTTAAGGCTGTGCTAAAATTTAGTGGAGCCACAACATAGAGTATTTATATGTACTACATTCTCAAAGACAATAAGTAGATTCATAAATTAGCAAGTCTCAACATAAGTAAAAGTTCTGAAAAAAGTTAGCTTCTATATATAACTATTTACCGCCACAACTAAAGAACTACAACGAAAGAATTCTATCCTCGAGTAATGACTTCATTGCGAAATTACTTAGCAAAAAGCAATTACTTCTTTATAAATACGGCTGTAAAAATATTAGCAATCGAGTTAATGTAAATATTTTATTCGAGTTTTTTATTAACTCAGAGCCGATTCACGACTTCATCACAATCTGTCTCCAACAACTTCAATCAAAAAACAGGAATAAAACCACTAGGTATTTATTGTTATATTCATAACTTATATTTTACATGTTTTCCCACGAAAATAATGTAAAAATACCTTGTTGGTACGTCTTAAGAGGATTGCATAGCTAGTACTTGTCTATACTAAAAGAAGAATCTCTATTCTACCTCTTAACTTGTTACGAGGTAGAAAAGAGTTTTTTTCTTTTAGTATGGACAAGCACCAGCTATGCAATCTCCTTAATCGTATGCTTATATTAAGCAGTATGCATCTAAGAACCAGACAGAGCTCATCATAGAAAGTAAAGCTCATGAAGAATGCAAAATTGGCTCATTTCGTTGTAGTTCTTTAGTTGTGGCGGTAAATAGTTAGCACAATCGCACAAAATTGTGTATTTTTTAAAAGTACTGTCTTACTCAGTCTGTTAAGAATATATTTAAGTTATACGAATTATCCATTAATTACCGAACACACAGTACAATCAGAATATAGGTGATACATTAAGCCTTTTATTAAATACATTTTAAATATCTCTATAATTACCGTAAACAAACACGCACTCTGTTCGTATCATGCGTTCTAATTTTGGAGGCAACTTTTAAAGTTCTCAGGTGAATCATGGCGAAATGCTCATGTCAAAGTTACTTGTAAAAGTTGTTCTTGTATAACGCACAAAAGCGTTGTACAAGAACCTAAGTATCGCGTTGGCAAAGTTCTTAACATCGAACATTCTCTCCTGGGGGATGTTTTAAGATGTCTGAAACCCGCGATGTGTACTTTCGCCTTCTCATTTTTACAACAATAGTTACGAGCAGCCAATTTTGCATTCTTCATGAGCTTTACTTTCTATGATGAGCTCTGTCTGGTTCTTACATACATACTACTTAATATAAGCATACGATTAAGGGGATTGCATAGCTGATACTTGTCCATACTAAAAGAAAAAACTCTTTTCTACCTCGTAACAATGTTAAGAGGTAGAATAGAGGTTTTTCTTTTAGTATGGACAAGTACTAGCTATGCAATCCTCTTAAGACGTACCAACAAGCTATTTTTACATTATTTTCGTGGGAAAACATGTAAAATATAAGTTATGAATATAACAATAAATACCTAGTGGTTTTATTCCTGTTTTTTGATTGAAGTTGTTGGACACAGATTGCGATGACGTCGTGAATCGGCTCTGAGTTAATAAAAAACTCGAATAAAATACTTACATTAACTCGATTGCTTATATTTTTACAGCCGTATTTATAAACAAGTAATTACTTGTTGCTAAGTAATTTCGCAATGAAGTCATTACTTGAGGATAGAATTCTTTAACATCTTGATAAATTTATATATTATAAAGAGGAAAAAGTTTTTAAATGTTTATTTGTTTGTTTGTTCGTATTGAATAGGCTCCGAAACTGCTTAACCGATTTAGAAAATTCTTTCACCATTAGAATCCTACATTATCCCTGATGGTCAAAGGACATTGGTGATTTGCACACATTCAGGGAAACGTATGAAAACTTCGATAAAGTAACCCAAGGTGTGAAAAAAATCCTTATATCGCGTACGCTACGAAAACTATTGTCAAAGAACAAATTGATGAGTACCTTTTTTTAGAAGACGTCAATGTCTACTAAAATGTCAACAATTGCATATGTCTAAATTTTAATTTTATGTCAATATAAAAAATGCTTTTTCATGTTTACATTATGCAATTGTATAAACCCGAAAAATCCTTAATTCGCATACGCTGCGGAAATTATTGATAATAGAGCAGAGTGTTCTAGGTATTATAGAGGACATTAATAACTACAAAAAAGTCTGCAGTGCCATGTATGTCAACAATTACCGTGCTTAACTACTTAACATAATATATGGTTGATAGGCGTGTTCACTTAGGAGAAAACACGAAGAGAAAATTGCAATTTGCCAGCGAACATGGATAGAAGCTTTTTAGGAATCAAAACTTCAGACAAAGTAAGTAATAAAACAAGACGAAAGAGAACTAAAGCACCAGATGTAACACAAAGGAGAAGACTATTGAAATGGACATGGGCAGGCCATGTCTGCTGACTAAATAACGAATGATGGACAAAAAGGGTTACAGAGTGGATACCTCTGAACGGAAAAAGAAACCAAGGATGGCAGAGGAAAAGATGGAGAGGCATATTTTCTAAGATAATCGGACCCGACCGGATGAGGAAGGCAAGAGAATTGAATGAACAGATTTAGGGAAGGCCTACGCCGGAGAGGCGATACATTATGGTGTAAAATAAAATTCATAGTTAATTACATAAGCCAACTATGTTAGATTTTTGTGGGAGAATAAAGGCTTTATATTATTACTTTTTAAAGCACTAACGCCTGCCTAGCGATACTACATATTGCAGTATTTTTTAGAGAGGAACATTCACATCCTCGAACGGGATTAGAACCCGTGTCTTCCGAAAATCGGTGTCAGACGCCACTAGGCCACTGAGGCTCGAGGTCCGAGCATTGAATTTTAACTCTTATCTGATTTAACCGTCGTATGGAGACTGAGCGACATTTATTAAACAAAAAAAAATTCAACATTACAGTTGTCACAATAACTACTTTTTCACGTTTAAATATGCAATAGTAACGACGGCACACTATTTGTACCTTAGTATTTAAAACTAATAATAAAAAGAAAGATTTCATTGTTTGTTTGTTTGTAATGGAAACAAAACTACTAAACCGATTCAAAAAAATCTTTCAGCAGTAGAAAGTACATTATGCCTGAGTAACATACGCTATATCTGATTCATCGTCATCATCATCAATCACCACGCGGGTGAAACCGCGGAGCGCAGCTAGTTATATATATTATACATAACATCTTTAAAATCTTATTCGTAATGTACGTTACTTAAGTAAGTATCGACCCTCCATGGATGTTTCCGTCCGGCAGAACTCAGTTTGCTGCGTTTTGTTCTATGAACAGGCATACCGAAAATGTAGATTATTGTAATACCTATTACTTTTATAAATTTTAAATTAATTTTCAATTCGGGTAAAATACGATTAGAAACCCTAATTTACAGTAATATTTAAGGTTTTTAAATTTAATTATTTTAAAGATTTGAAAGTGATGGTTGGTACAAAACATCTATACAATGAAAATCGTTGCTCAAATAGGTAATTACTTTTACTTTTTTATAAATACGGCTATTAGAATGATTTAAACGATTGAAAATTGATTTATCTTTCACATTATTGACTGCATGCATAGATTAACACTACGCGAGCATAATTATACATACTTTTAGCATTTTATTAATTACCTACCTACAAACTACCTAATCAGCTAGGTCGGCGACTAAAGTTCAGAGTAAACGCACTACCCCGTTTAGATCTCATACCAACAGTGTACGTAGTACGATAAAGATAAAATTCCAAATGCAATATGGAATTATGCTCTGATAAATTAACTTCGCTTCTTTTCCCTGCCGCCGCATTGAAGAATGCGGAAAAGCATATCTCGGTTAGGACTGACCCAATATAAATTAAATATCTCGCATATGGTACTTAATAAATATCTTTTATTGTTATTGACGTTTATAAAAGTACCATAATATGGGTAATTAATATTGGGCAATACTTGTCAATTATGACGTCACGACGATACGTCGACCGATTTACTGTAACGCGCCATTATAGTAGCAATTGTTGCTAGAGTAACCGCTACATCGTATGGAGAGCCACTTAGCAACATTTCAACGGGCATCTCTATCCCCGCTGTATATTCCGGATAAACATCCAGCTAATTCATATCGGCGACATTTAGCAATACCAAAATTATAGAGCCATTAAGAGCAATATGCAAGCCATTCCCGCACGTACTATAAATTTCCCCGAGAGTTACAATGTCGAACTAGACAATTTAAGCTAACAGATATGTTTATAATTGGCCGTAGTACTAACATGGACTAATTCGTTCAAATACTCAATATTATGATTCAGATTGTATTTAAGGCTGGTTAATAGGTTGCAAAACGTTATCTCGCTTTACTCCATAATGGTATTATAATAAGTTTGATGTACATGTAGATTTTATTGGATTCGAATGCGTTAACCGTTTGGCCGGTTTATAACCGACTTTCAAAACAGTAGGAAGTTTTCAATTAGGCTGTTTATTTTATTGTACGAGTAAATCACGCAATTAAGCCGATTTATTTTTTTATGAAATGCAAAGGTTTTACACAAAGTTACTATCGTATTCGCCAACGCCGTTGAAATTTGTAAGATTTAATATTTTATTAAATAAAATAGATTATCAATGTAAAATAAATATCATAGAGTATTTACGTCGTAGGTCAGGGTATAGTACCTCTGTGAATGCATTATATGTATACCTTATTACGACGAATCATTATTATTAGATTTGATTTGGTATCTTCGGAAAACATATACAACAAGATGTGTGCGATTAAAAAGAATGTAATGATAGCGTAAGGTGATAATGTTATCACCTTGTGTTCAACCACCTAGTAACAGTCAGTATGAGTCAACTGTACGCAATTCAAGGTGTGAATGTGAACTTTACAGTGCTCCATCCAGAGGTCACAGACAAGTTAATTCAGTCTTATTTATGACCTGCTTGGTACTACGTGACATTTCATAATAAAGACCGACGTACGAGGGTTGCTGACTACTTTTGCTTGAAGCTAGTTTGTTGAACGTCTAGATGGGACGCATTACATTAAACCACAAGGTTCAATGTATATAAACATTTTACATCGTGACCGTCTCTTCGCGCCGAAGAACTCATAAGTATATTAATCGAGTTGCAAATATGACTAGTGACGGTTTTTTTTATATTGAGGCAAATATCATGTAAACTTCTCCAATTCTGAATCAATTTTTCAGACGTAAACAGTGGGCCGAGCACGAATATTTGCTTTAGTGTAACGATTTCGTATCGTTGTCGTATACAGTACTAATTATGAGTTATCTGTGCCACAGTTGTACAAGATAAATGATAGTTTGTAAGCATACGTCAGTGATACGATAGCGTTACACTGAAGCAAATATTCGTTCTCGGCCCACAGTTCTTTTTCAAAACACTTAGATTTTTAGGAACTTGATTTGAATAAGCTAGTAAAATTTTACAATTATTTCATAGTTTACAGTTAAATTAAACAACGCCGAATTGGGATAATAGGTTGATACAATTTTACCCACTACTAGGAATAATAGATAATTTCTGGAATTTTGAAGAACTGGTAATTTTAGTTGGAACCAAGATACCTAGTTTTATTTATTTGCGCTTTTGACAAATTGCGGATTGGATAAATATAATGTTTTTAACATTTACACATCTAAAAAAACGAACCTCGATTACGGCGATTGAGTCACACAGCGCCCAATTACCCTAAACGATTCGTAACTGCTGATAGTAATTTACAGAAATTATTTGAAAATTTAGCAATTTTAAAGTGCTAACCAAGTTGACCACGACATCAAACCTTGAGAAGTAGGCTTGTATTTAGTAATACAAGTACAAGCGTACAGGTGAAATCACGTGATTAAACTGAACAACGTCATGTCGATACGACAATGAACCAGTAGAGAAACTACGATAGATCGTATCACGCACACAAGGCTTTCAGTTATGCGCTGCGTTCTTTACATAATCTTTATTCCCTTTTTTCATTAAGGTATCTTGTTAGTATCTACTAACAAGCGAGATACCGATTTCATGACCATTGTCATCAATCATCTGCCAACCCTTACATCTTCTTTGTGGAGTTGGACCGAATATGTAAATATGATTCCACTCTTCAATACAGATTGGATGGAATAGAGATAGGTAGTACACAACTGGATGTGAGGCCTCGCAGATAGAAAGAAAACACTAACAAACCCGTAACAAAACTTCTAGTATGTCTACGTCGCTGGGCCGTGAAAGAGATGAATGAAAGATCCTTTCCTACAGCAGAGATGAGAATGATGGGATGGATGTGCGGAGTCACTCGATACGATATAATAATAAATCGTTATATTATAGTAAGCTTGATACTGGCACCTGTACTGACAGTGTAGTTGAAAAGAAATGATTTCGCTTTGTGTGTTAAATTCGGATGGGATATTATAAGGCACATCAGAATGACTTAAATTCTTTATGAAAAAGTTGCAATTAGGTTACTCATAACTGTGTATTCCCATAAACCTGTATTCAAAACCCTTTTGAGAATGGTCTTTGGGTTTAACATTGTTGGTTAGGGCAAATAATAACAATAACTATTTCATAACTTATGTTCAAAAACAACGACCTTCAAATTTTGGATGGAGGCAGGCTCTCTATTATTATCATGATTGACCTCGTTTTTTGTAATATAATAATGCACTTTATTGAGGTGTGGGTGTTGCATGCCATACGTGTGCGCATGGCCCGACCGCTTCAAACAATTTTAACCTTTAAGGGGGTTATCCGGATAATATGTTTCTTACTGTACATAAACAGATCACGTTAGAATCACCACTGTTTATTTTGCTTACGATACAGTGGCATATTATCAGTCCGCACATACGTAACACTGTACGGTCATATGCGTAGTACATGCAGGCACGCTCAATGCAACGACACGCACACATGTGCAGCATCAACCAGGCAACTGCGTAGTTTATTGTGAAACTTTATGTGTGCAAAAAACTGCCAACTTGCCTCTATGATACAACGTTAACAAACATGTGCTAACCGACAGTGCAGTAATGTCAACGAGATATTACTCTAGTACAACGAACACGACCCCACATGACGTTTCTTGAAATCTTGTCACAATTTAAATTCAGGATGAAGGATTTCCGGTGAGCTATTCTCAAGAGTCTAGTCAAAATCATTAATCCAGCAGCATTCTTGTGCAATACTGAAATTACCAACATCCGGTTGATTCTCCGGACACTCAGATGGTAAACGGCGCGGCGGCGGCGTCGCCGCTCGGTACGATTGAAAATCAGGCCACATCCGCATATTAGCGTTACGAGCATTCTTACCAGTTCCGGAAAGGTGACGGATCCTCAATTCATGGATTGATTCATGGGATGTAATTATAATAATGATAAAAACGATGTGTCGATGTGTTTATGAGTATGACCTACGTGAAATGTCATTTCTGTTTATTTTGATGATGCCAAATAAGTTGATGAGATCCCCTCGTTTACAATGGAGCCGGTGGGTTTTCTGCGTAGAAAGTCACCACACGAGGCACTAAGTAGCACGCGCGATCATAACATGTTTGTATTTATAATGTGCAAAAGTCATCCAGGGTAATTAGTGCCGTCATCGATCAGTGTTTTTGTAATCTCTGAATCGTTTGGCTATTGAGTTTTTTCTTTCCTTTCTTAAAATATATAATAACATCATCGTACAAAACAAACATCATACTTGATAACATGCAACATTTACTGAATTATGTTACGATAAGTTTATTTTTATCTACATGTAAACAATAACATCGATTTTTGCTAATGTCTCTTGATTCGAGGCAGGTGTTAAATAAATACTAATTGTATTTGGTAATAATATCGCATACATAACTAAATAAGAATGTCGCTTCCGTTCATTCCATTGACTTATGTCGGAGCTTACTCCCGAGAAGTAATAGTTTGGGTCTTCAAGTCAAGAGTGAAAAAGAATCTACTAGGCACGCGTTCTACTGAGTGCATCTTCATGTGAGTTACTGGTGAAACGCAATCGTTATAAAAACATCGTTGTAGCGGGGTTAACTGAGGTGTGAAAGGGCCACAGGCTACTTGGCGACGAGGCCGACGAACGGTCGCTACGTCATTCTGCTCACACTGCATTCTGCAACCGTTCGAAACCGGCCGGGGCCGACAACCTGCGCCATCTATGTAGAGAATGCGAGTAGCGCGGCAGAATGAGGTGGATAGTGCATGGACTGCAAGGTGTTACATACAATGCAAAACTCAGTCTCTAGAATAAAGTCAACAATACTACATATTGAACGTACGTTTCGGATAGAGTTAAGCATACATGTATGTCACGGTGAAGCTGTTCTGAACCGGCTAGTAACCAGAGGCAAGTAACTAACCAAGTATGTCAGGAATGCGACTAGATCGGCGTGGGAGGCGCACAGTACCAGCGTTCGCTGTTAAACAGCACTCGCCAATCTCAAAGGTAAGTTTAATTAATATTTATTTTAACTTTCAAGTTGTTTCTTTGACGTTAATTGGTCGTTACGAGCGAAAAGGAACCATTGATGGATTAATAGAAAGATAACTCGCGATGATACGTCCTATTTGAAAGTAGTGAGATAATTCATGATAATTTTCTATTAGCTGCTAGGTAAGTTTAATTGTCACAAATTGGGAAGTAGATGATAATCAAGTCACTTAGATAATGGTACTTCGCAATCATGATTTAAAAATTTACCAGTAATTAAGTAAGTAATTAAATAAGATTAAGCTTGCTTGAGTCATTCATCAATCAATTCATCGAAGATCTGGCAAGTACTTAATTTAGTTGTATTAAGGCTATTAAGCACAAGGTCGTATTAAAACCGTGACATGGAAGTTTAAGTAAAATGTAGTATGACCGTCCGTCGACCGCAAGCGCAGACCGATTTTACTGCGCAATTTTATTCTCGAGCGGTGATTTCGAAGAACTGATTATGACGCTCTCCTTGACGTATTACTGAGTACCAATGCCACTCTGAAGACTTAGACAGTATAAACTCACCGCGTTCAGTCTCCATTTCTAGAAGATCAGACATAACTCACACCGAAACACTGCACAAAACTTGTTACGAAAATTAATCTATTTAAATCATAATTTCGGTAATCACACAAAGCCAACTCATTAGCACAAAGAATCCGAACACTGTTAATCATCGTGGATCACCGCGGCCTCAGCTTATCAACCGCATTAATGTTTTTTTCTTCGTGCCGGAGATCAGACATAGCATTTGTGATTGTCGATGCGCAGTAGACGAGGTTATTAAACAATCAATCTGTCGGTCAGCATTGGTTGCGGCAGCACCATCCGACGGTGCGTTCTTGCCCGCGTCACCCGGTTGTTATTGTTGTGAAACAATGTTTATACACGTGGCTTTGTTGATGCGCACTTCGAGTCACTCGATAAGGAAGGACGCTCTATCGGCGCGGCCTGCCCGCCACAACTAACGCGCGAAACCAGCGCTCTGTAGTAATAACCGAACAGAGGCCACGTGATTTAGCAGACAGATGACAAACACAACGCTAAACTCCACATTGACCGATCGACGCGTCATTATCGGTGAACGATCGACGATTTACTACAACAGCGGCGGCGAGTTGCTTATCATCATATCACCGTAATGATAGCGGCTATTTGAATTCGTTGTGATAACGCCACCTTAATTACTGACTTGCTGCTAAACGGACTTTTGGAAATATCAAAGCTGACCTTGACATAGTTTTACTCGATGTGGGAAAGGAAGAGACAACGAATATTTCCTCCTCCGTCGGGATGCTTATCGTAAGAAGAGGTAAAATCAAACTAACTAGATGGTATGCCTCTATAGTCAACCAAAATGCATGAGTCTAGTGCATCTTGGTTGACCTTGATGTTAGTCAGTGGGTAAAGAATCCATAGCCATTTTGTTAAATTAATGGGTGGGCTAATAACACCTTTGAGGATTTTGTCGTTATTTCATAGTTATGGATTTGACTGTAGACCTAAAAGATAACCTATAATACAAGTTATGTTTGATTGGTAATCAAATTGGTGATTTATCTTTATATATTTAATTTAAATATGAATATAGTATATATATAATAATATAGAATTAAAATTAAACCTTCATAGTGTCCGATTCAGAATGACACTTTTATCACACGAAAACTACCTATAACATTATTATTTAAAAAATAAAACGATGCATTGATTGTTTGACTTTTAATTGTTTTTATATTCCTTTTTTCAGCGAAAATCAGAGAAAGTTACGAATACGTGGAACTAATGCGGCAGAAACTGCCCTAAATGTCAATGCTGTGTTTGGAGAGGAGACGTAGTGGAAACTTCGACTTTAAAGACTGAACCACAGGAATACCAGCCACTAAGATAAACGATGAATTGAAGAAGATGGTGAAAGCAGATCCGTATCAAACTACCAAGAAAACATACCCACAATATTGATACCATTTGAACCAAATCGGTAAACATTAAAAAACTTGAAACATGGGTACCTCGTGCATGTTTCGGTCTTAGGTTAGGAGCGCTTGAAGCTTTGAAGCTTGCCTTACATTGTTAAATCGATACAGAAATGAAACGATTTTAGACCAAATTGTGAAGTGTGATAAAATGTATATTTTTTACGATAATTGTAAGCGAACAACGCAATGGTTGACCCCAGGTTAAACACCACAACAATGTCCCAAAGCTAAGCTAACGGTTTGGTGGTCAATTCATGGTGTAATTCACTACAGCTTCCTCAGATCCGGTCAGGCAATAACAGCAGATGTGTACTGTGCAGAACTCCGAACAATGATGGCGAAACTGGCAATAAAACAGCCCCGACTTCACATAGAGGTGCTTAAATTGGTAGACGAAGAGAACATAGATGGATTAGTGGAACTTTTGAACCTGGTGTATGAAACAGGCCAAATTCCTAATGACTGGCTTAGATCTGTCTTCATTGCGCTTCCAAAGAAAGCAAATGCAAAGAAGTGCGAGGAGTCTAGAACTATAAGTTTAATGAGTCGAGTGCTGAAATTGCTTCTCTCCATCATACATGAACGCATCAGGGTGAAGTGTGATGAACAACTTGGGGATAGCCAGTTTGGTTTCCGATCCGGCGTGGGCACAAGAGAAGCACTATTCGCTAATCAGGTGTTAGTTCAAAAGTGTAGAGACATGCAACAGGACGTCTAACCTCTGCTTCATAGACTATGAAAAAGCTTTTGATCGAGTGTTGCATGATCGTCTGTTTGACATCATAAAAGACATTGGCCTAGATGATAAAAATCTCCGATTTATTCGACACCTATATTGGAATCAGTGTGTCACCGTAAAAGTGGAAGGAGAGGAAACCAATGCTGTTGTTGTTGAAAAAGGCGTTCGACAGGGTTGCATTCTGTCTCCTATTCTCTTCAACTTATACTCAGAAGTCATAAACGAAACCTTGGAGATCTTGATTGTTGCGTGAAGATCAACAGCCGTAACATAAATAATCTTCGCTATGCGGATGACACAGTTTTGATTGCATCTACAGCAGAGGATCTGCAACGTATGGTGAAGAGCCTGGAGGAATGTCACAAAGCTGCTCTGAAAATGAACCTTAAGAAGACAAAATTTATGCGGTAATCTCTAGGAAAGTCGATGATACGTCTACTATAAGGGTATCTGGCCAAAATGTGGAAAGAGTTTCAAAGTACAAATATTTGGGTACATGACTTAACGAAGAGTGGAATAGCGAGCTAGAAATAAAGTCCCGCATTGAAATTGCTCGCAGTGCTTTCAATACTATGAAAAACGTCCTCTGTAGTCGAAGCATCAACATCGCTTTACGCACTCGTTTACTCTATTGCTACATCTGGCCCATTATTTTGTATGGATGTGAGGCTTGGACCATTAAAGAAGATATTAAAAAACGTATTGAAGCTTTTGAGATGTGGACATTAGACGCATGCTGTCCATTAGCTGGACTCAGAGGGTGACCAATGTACGTATTCTTCAATGGGTGGGCCAAAAACGCAACCTCATGCTTACGGTTAAGATACGTAAAATCTTTAACCTCGGTCATGTCCTCCGTCATCAGCGATATGACCTTCTGCAGTTGATAATCATGGGAAAAATTGCTGGAAAAAGAAAGTAGGGGAGAAGGAAGAAGTCGTGGTTGCGGAATATCCGGGAGTGGACTGAAATATCAGGGGCGTCTGAGTTGTTGCGCCGAACCAAAAATAAGAAGGACTGTGTGCCACGCTGATCGCCAACCTCCAATAGTTGGAGGGGCACTTTAAGAAGAAGAAGATAACGCAAGACCTCACACTGTTCGTTAATCAGCTTTAACACAACAAGGCCTGCAGTTAGAAACCATCCGTGATACTCCATGCTCGTCGGATCTCGCCCAAACAGACAACTACGAGTATTTATTCCGCGATTTGGACTATTTTTTTCACGGTAAATTACATTTATTCCCAGGGAGCAGTACAAAATGCCTTCACACAGTTTGTGGAGTCTAGGTCCCCAGATTTTATCGCAAAGTTTTGAACGATCTTCCGGTTAGATGATAGAAATGTATAGATCATACCTAAGTTTTTTTATTCGTAAATAATAGAAATCTCCGTTAGAACTGTATTAAGAGAAAGCGCAGGACCCGCACTTCGAACAGATTAATTGCGTAAAACTATAAGAGTTCCTTCTTTCCCGGCTGCTGGCAACCATGCAATTTCTCCGATTGTATGCAAATCCTCAACGCAAACAAAGAATGAAAAGCACTGACGCAGACGTTTTCTCGATCCCACCTGTGCGTCGCGACTCGTCCCGTCTAAGCTTCAGGCAAACTAGCGGACGCCGTCGACCGGCGCAATCCCGCAAAGCTCTACCGTAAACAATTGCGATATTATTCTTGAATAGATCACATCTCTTTACATATCGACCGCCACCGTCTTGTCGAGTACGCTTTTATTAGCCCGTCTTCGGCTAGTGAATTATTCAGCGGGTATTCTATTAAGCACTAAGCTGGAAGAATAATGATCTAGCACATTTTCACAGTAGAATGGTCCACGAGCACTCTGGATAAATATATTGGAAAGGCCCTATTTGGAATACCTTGGCCCAAAACTGCCTGTAATGGGGGGAACTAGAAACACTGAAATTGCAATGAAAATAAACTAACAAAATGGAGTCAAAGCCCAAATCTAAGTAGTTTGTCTAAGTCCGTTCTAGTCTGAATGCATGACTTGACTAAAACTAAATAAAACTTTCTACGGCGAACAACGAAGAACAGAATAACAACTTTTCATGATTTTGTACACTTTGCCTCCACTCGTGGACCGTTCCGAACACTCAACGGTTAATAATCCACCACAATTACACGTCAAATTTTGAAGAAACACAAATTTAGGACAATTAAACAGAATCATTTATAGTTTTTTAAAGTATTTCCTTTTCTCCCTTTATTTTAAATCAGTGATGAGTTTACAATTCGATCCGGAAGTTGTCCACTGCTGAACATTTGACATGAAACCCACCCTTGAATGCCACAAGGAACGGCTTATTTATATGACAATTGCTTCAATCGATTCCCTGAGACTTTCACAATGTCGTCAATCCATCTAGTGGGAGGCCTTAGAATGTCTTCTGGTTTTTCCCAACCCAATTTTCCCTATCAGTTATTAGTTTGTCGAGCAATGTGGGCTGCCCATTGCTACAATTTTCCAAATTCTGAGAACTCAGTGACTATGGTTCTTCTACGTATTTTATAGTTTCGGATGTTATCTCGCAAGAAACTTCAAACATAGCCCTCTTCTTAGCTTTTAGCGAGACTAAGCTATTGAAAAGGGTCACAGTTAAAGACCACGTCTCAGTTCATCTATCACTGACAACACATTGATCGAAGATTTTTCTACTCAGGCTCTGTAGTACCTACGTTGGTAGAGAACCACACTGAAATCTTTTGGTATCAGATAAGGTTATAATTGTGTATAAGAATATACCTAGTAAAACTTGTGGAATTAAACAGAATACTATTTTGCTGGATGTGGTATTTTTACGATCCTCCCTTCAGCACCACGGTAATAACGCCAAAATACGTGATTCGCAGCATGGTCTTGCTGTTGTCACTTCCCTAGGATGTTTGCAGGTATCATGAGATAACTAATGATATTATTATTTTTCAATACTTCAAGTAGGTAGTTTTAGTAGTAGCCATTGCAAAAGTATTAAACATTTCTTTGTTAATGTTACAAATAATATTTATTTATATTCTCTTTTTTCTTTGAATATAAAAGAATATGATCTGTGTTATGGTCTGAATAAAAGATATCATCTCATATGTACATATTATATATCATCAAGTACATACATAATAATTATATTTCACAGTCCAATATATAACTGAAGTTTTAACAATCATTAAACTTTTTCCGGGTTAATATAAACTTTTATTTATGATTTTTTTAAAGTAGGTTACGTTTTTTTAAGTTAGGAGCCATCGAACTCGTTTTCACCACGCAAGTGACTCTGGATATATCCAGAGTCAATTGAGTGGTGAAAACGAGTTATATAGTTTGGACTACGAGTATATAATTTGAAGGCTGCTACAACTTACCCGGATTAGGGATTAGTTAGTTCCTGAATGTTCGCCATAACGCTATTCCACGCTGACGAAGTTGCGGGCAGAATCTAACTATAAATACATTTGCTGCAAATACACAGTAAATACCCCTTTGCATAGAAAACTAACAAGAAGTAAACTTCCAATTACGAAAAGTTTATTTTATTTCACCCAGTTTTACTCGCTGTTCTTTTCATTTTACCAATTTTATACCTTACCTTACGGATTACCTTTATTTTTATATGTTATGTTACCTTTTTATATTTTACTTAACATAGATTCTGCATGAAGTAGGTAAAGTCATATTCAAAGTCGTTGATTAATGAGCATACCATCGCACACGAAATAACCTCATTATTGAGTTTGAGGGATATGTTGTCATTGAGGGCCCTTAAGTAGTCGACTTATCGACGTCTTACTTAGCCATATAGACGTCAAAAGACGCTCGTTGATGCGTGAGTGAAGCCCAATTTTCGAAGGCGCTGAATTCGGTGACGCGATATAAGAGGATTTGGAGGTGTTAGCGAAGGCTGAGAGGCCACCGTACGGAGACTCCGAGGCAGGTTTAACGGCCGGCCGCCCGCCTGTCTGGCCGTTCACCCGGGGCCCACGCGGGGGCAAAACGTGCGCGAAAACATCGCGCCCGCGCCGCTGTTATCGGCCTCCGATACCAACACGACCAATACCGCACGCACATAAGCTCAGAGGTAATCTCAGACATCAACCAACACAAACAATCTGTGACAAACATTTGAATCAGACATAACTCACACGGAGATAGGTATAAACTGAATCGAACTATAAATGCGCGAAAACCTAGAAAATCGCGTGTATTGTCTTCAATTTTTAAACATCTATTACTCCATTTCTAATTATGTTTTAGCCTTTAGTTTGATTGGCTTTTGTTGACGCCATAAAACATTACGTCTTATCTTTTTTGGTACCTAGCATGGCTATGATTTATGCTGACGGTGAAGAGACTGTGGGAAAGCCCAGGTCTACTTAAGATTTAGCAAAAAGCAGCCAAACACGTATTCGATTGTAAATAAAATTGAAGATTTATATTAAGTTTGACGTTGAATTCTCTTTGTTGTCTTTATAGTCCGAGTGTGTCTCTATGGTAACGCTGCTGTGAGACAAGTGGTCCGATTAGTTTTATTAATTTGAAGTGTGTTCCTAAGTAATTATGAACTTTTCTCAAAAATGGTACGTAATGTTGCCGTAACATCTCTAAAATGTATCCAGAAAGTGAACTCTACCGGAGGCTTATTTAGAACTGTCCAGTAAGAAGCGAGATTTTAAATTTGGTATCTCCTACTGTCCAGTAAGTAAGTATGTAATTTGCTTACTGGACAGTAGGTCATCCTCTTTAGATCTGCTTGGAAAAAAAACATAGTACCAGACACAGATTAGAGTTTAGCCATTATAACATGGTTTTAGGAGGGAGGCTCCAAATATATATCTATCTCATAATTTATGAGATAGATATATTTTTGGACCCTTAAATAAACAGCCATTTTAAAGTCTGTGATACTTAACGCGACGCAGAAAAAGTATGCACTATGTGTTTTGTACTTAGTATTGTTGTAGGAGTATAGTGTGGAGGATAGGAGTATATGTTTGTATTTAATTATTTTTGTTTATATCATGTTGACTTAAAGCTTTTCATCCTAAAATTAACATGGAGATTCAAAAACATTTTTTTTTACTAAAACATTAATGTGATGTAAAAATAATGTTCAAAACTAAACGCAAACTTTAGTAAAAAAATACAGCGACTGGCGGGATTTCACATTCAATTGCGACAATTGTGTTTTAATTTACCGCGTGAGCATAGATAATCCCAAAAAATTAAATCAAGCTAATCTGATTCAGAAAAATAGATGACAGTCCTCCTGGTTTAAAAGCTGAGACCGAATTAGCAAAAACATTCTTTCATGTTTAAGAAAAGCATTATACAAGCCTCAACCAGTAAGAATGCCACCCTGGCCGCGTATATAACCAGACCTCACGTGGCCAGGAAGGCTTACTTGATTCTGCAGTAATGTACTATATTTGTATTGTTTAATAGAAGTCTGTCCGGCCATTTCCAACATACGGAAGCGTCTTCCTTCCAACCTTATCAGCTTTACCTTCTTCTCACAATCACCTTTACGTATTTCAATCCGGTTTTCTATTTGGCCATTGAACAGATAGCACATTCATAAAAAAACACAGGTGACATTTATTTTCCATAGAATATGATTTTTTAGAGTATAGAGGATTTCTTAGAGAAAAATCGGGAAATGATCGAGTGAATCTCGACTTAAATCGAGATTTGACAGTAAATGTTAAACATCATTTACTCAGATCTATACACAGGCTTAGATATATATATTATTGTAAATGCCTTTTATGAAATAAACTTATTATTATTATTATAAACTTATTATAGAATATATATACCCGTGTATCTGTGATACTGCAGGAAAACAGCCCTTACCCACCCGATTATTAACAGGGTTCTGTCATGAGGGTGGCCAAGCGGGAATAAGAAACTAGCCCTGCCACTACGCTGTGGATTACCTCGTGATGTTGAATTTAGGACCAGCTTAGGTATAAGTGTTAATATTTTTTGTATGTAGCATAAAACAAAAAAAAACAATTTAATGTTATTTATCCATGCTCTATCTCTTTATATCCAACGAAATATTCACTTCAATACCGTAATTGGAAAATCTAGGATCTCCCAAAAATCTAATATCAGCCATGAAACATTATGTACCAAAATAATATAATTTTATAAATTAAAGGTGTTAACAATTATTGTTGAAGTTAAAATGACGTCTGCCGGCCAAGCCAGACAGTATTTGCGAAACATTTTCCTCATCATCGTCTCGAATGATCAACAGTTATTGGGGCATAGATTAGTTGATAGCAATCGTGACACACAAGACAGCATCTTCCTTCGTAGATATCGGATACCGCACACACACTTACGTTGTGAGCGTGTTTGCACAGTTATGCCATTCGCTGGCTTCTAAGCTACTACTTCTTGCGGCTTTTCTAAGTATGTGCCAGCAATTTTAGTTCATACAGAGACGTCTGCCTCTTGTTGTTTTGGTTCTATTGCTATGACAACTTTTGAGAGTTTTCTTATTGGATAGTGTTAATAAGATCACGATAGTCTTGCAATAATGCTAGGCTGGCCTATCCGTTGTCCAAGCAGCATCAAAACGAAACAAGATAAGTGTGTCGCTCTAGATTGTGCAGGCGTAGTGGGTCTAGTGCAAAAACCGACCAGCGGTCATCGACGTTGAGGCCCGATGGGGTTATGCCACCACCAGAGCACGCCAAATTGAGCTTTTGATATTAGTCATGAATACACAATAATAAATTGTTGCTTCCTGGTTCAGAGGAGCAGTTTGAGATATTTGAATTATAAGCATGTAATCAAGGTGAAGAATCGAGGTCCGATCAACCAAAACAGATCAAAGAGAGTTTGGTGCTATAGTGCTTCTCCACTGTCCCTATTTTAAATGAATGTAGCACATCTTTCGTATCCGGCGATGCAATACCGTGTAAAGCTAAGCTATCAACTAAATGTGAAAACTGTGTGAAACCTTGAGTGAAATAATCAACTATTGCATTAAACATGTACGGGTAAATCCTTGATGTCAAAAAAAAAAAAAACTTTACTTCAAAATTACTATTTTATTACATTGAAGAGGGAAATAGTATTTTTCATCGATTTTATGATCATACCTAGATTTGGACACCAACTTAATTAGACTGGACTAATCGAAAGGGGTTGCGGAGGCTCTTTCTTCGAAATCTCAAACAGCCGATACAATAATAGTTTTTATTTTATTCTTTTATTATTTTTATTTTTTTTTTATTATTTTTATTTTATGCTTCCCTGGAGTGACTAGGCGACAACTTTCTGATATCCATTAACCGACTATCAACTTAATTTGCTCTTGAAAGGTCTCGAACAGGAAGTCTTGTAAGGGCAATGAACACTCGCAGTGTGAAGGTCGGAAAAATAAATGAGTAAGCGCCTACCTACGCGACACACAGATGCTTAAATCGAACGAATCATGTATTATTGCGGTGATTGCGTCGACTTCAAAGTTTTCCTGTTGTAACAGTGTAAAGAGATTGATGAAAGTGAAGCGAAAGTAGTCTTTATACATACGTCACCAGAAGAGCGATGTAAAACAGTATCTCTTTGCATTCCTAACAATATACTCGTATCTACTTTTAGGCATTATTTATTTTTCATTTATTTTTAAAAATTGTTTAATTACAACAAATAAAAAATACATTTTAAAGCAAAACATACGATGGCGCGTATTAATTAATTTAGCAGAAGATATAATGAAGTTAAATTAGTTTAAGTTTTAATTTTGATAAGCACGAAAATTGTGCATGTGAAACGTAATCATACAGTACTATCATTCACCTAGCTAGTACAACTTACACAGATAACTCATAGTTTGTACTGTATACAGTATCTGTATGAGTTATGACGTATATATACGTCAATGATACGATAACACAAATTACACTTACGCAAGTTTTCTTGCTAGGTCCACAGTGGAGATAAATAGCAAGGGTTGGCTTGCAATCGACGATCCATCGTTTGAATTCTAGCTCCAGCTGTGGGCCGAGCACTAAAATCTGCTTAAGTGTAACGTTATCGCATCATTGGCGTATTCAGTACAAAACTATGAGTTATCTGTGCCACAGTTGCCCTAGATAAATTACAGTTTGTATTGTTTCACGTGAATGAGACGTTACGTTTCACTTACACAGTTATTTGTGCTAGGCCCACTTGAGCTTTTATCAAAGCCAACCAACAGAATGGTGATAGGGTACTTTCTAATGCCCGCCTGTTTAGCTACTACACCCCTCAAGACTGAAAATCTGTTGCTAAGCCGGTTGTTAAGGTGTGTTTCGCGAGGTTCTCTAGAGAGGCTGGGTCCATTTTATCACTGACTATCAAGTGAATGATCAAACGTCAGCCTATATCAATTACAGTAAAACTGTTTTTAAAAAGTCCATCACTCCAGGAGACACGTTTCACAATCTCATTCTGAAACATTGTGGGTACGTTCAATTCATACGGTTACCGTTAAGCCTTGCTTTCTATACTCATTCAATTATTAAAATAAGAGAACCGTTGGACGCGCAAAAACCTTAACGTTCGGTCGATGACACCGTGGGGCACTTTAGGGCTGACTCTTCACACGACTGCCGGTTAGGATCAAAATAATAATAGTTTTATTATCCTCCTAGTGATAAGACATTTATGAATTGGGAATTACGCACAAATAAACGGCGATTGGTATTTTTACCTCTTTGTCCATAGTGTGGTTACTTAACTTAAATATTTATAAGTTAAATTAAAATGTCGTGGTTTACGGTAATGAATTTTCTCTATTTGACAAATGCCGTATAAAAATTGGATTTAATATTATTCTAGATTGATGTTGAAGCGTCGGATATTGATGTTAAACGAAAACGAAATGTATCAAACACGGAACAGCAAATACGGCGAGCTTGCGCTTGTATTTATTTGACGTGCCGTGTTTGATACATTTCGTTGGAATACAAAACACGCGGGCCCGTCGAATGAAAGCACTGCGCACGTCCCTCGTATGGTGTGCTGAAGCCTTAAAGCAGATCCTTAGTCTTAAAGGATATGATGGTAATGGATTCAGTTTATAACCTACTTACCGAACCCCGTATTTCCATCCACTCGGAAAATACCACAGGAACCTTTTTTCGGAATACGAGTAGATTAGGGAAGTCGGCGGAAGGGAGCACACATATATAATCATCGTAATCATAATCAGCCCATTTTGTTCCCGCTGCTGGGCTTCGAACCTTCCTCTCAGAGAGAAGTGTGGCCATAATCCACCACGCGGACCCAGTGCGGATTGGTGGATAGGTTAGTGACCAACCCATGTCGAAGTTTTCAGGCCACGCGAAGGCCTTCGGCATAGCCTAACGACCGAGATCCTGTCGGGTACAATCATATAAGTGCGGAGGACGATTTAATTTACTTTTAAATATCAAAGTTAAAACATTAATACTTAATAGGTATCTCTAATAAAAATAATTAACCCTTTGAGTACCAATGACGTAAATGTACGTACGTTTAATCCATAAATTATTTGTTTTAATTGTCACGGTAGGTATATGAAGAATTAAATAAGGTGAATAAATGAATAAAACATATATTTGCATTTAAGATATTATAATTTCAACATTTTTATCAAAGTAAGTCAGTCAGGTCAAATTAATGACGATTATTATAAGATTACTAGCGACTGCCCGCGACTCCGTCCGCGTAGTAGACTCGGCCTTCGGCCTCGCCATTACCTCTCACCGTTTTTTGGTTTTTCTTTCATAAGAACCTTCTCTTGACAATAATTAACACAACAAAAAAGCATTAGCGAGATTGTTCGATCCGTTCTCAAGTTGTAGCGGGTTCATTTATATATATACATAGATTACGATTTACATGGTCCTATAAATATATGAGTGAGTATGTGCAGCTTTTTACCACTGAATATTTCTTAAATTTATTCTTTATTCTCTACATGTACCTACAAAGGTTTTATATCCTTTTCATTTCATACCTAACTTATTAGTAAATATTAGATATAGCTTTGTGAGGCCTGCAATTTATCTAAAGAACTGTCGTTAAACGAAATATGAAAAACTGGTCTCAAAATAATATATCCGTAGAGTAAATTTGAAGTTTCATTAAGGTGACCTGTGAAGTTTCTAATTATTCAAGACAATTTCTCCGCGCAGAATGCGTACAGATAAAATTTTCGGTGGGGGGTACAAATTGCTGTTCCGCATTCCAATGTGAATTCATTCACGGCCTCACCGTTCGGAGTCACACGGAGTCGTCTAGACAGTGTGTCGGAGAAAGGTGAGGTGACCATTCACCGGCCGGCGTGACTCGCTCAGCAGGCTCTGCGCCACTCCGCTCCCACAGACATGCGGCAACTGGTTAGCGATCACTAAACGTTATCATACAATACTTTAGGTATGCGCATTTGGAATTTCCCGTATCATTTTCCCCGACACGACAGTATAATCCGACAAAATAGAAATGAACCGCAAAAACCAGTAACGTCACCAGTTATCTGTTTGTGGTGAGGGAATTTCGTTAGTGATTTGATCAATTCTGTTAATTTCATTCAAACATTAGTAGAAAACAATTGCTGCTTTCAGATCCTTGCATAATTCAAGACGGATATCGGGTAAACGAGCAATCAAAAATAAGAAATCGCAACGGCCCGGGGTAAACTAAGTGACTACTTTCCAAAGAGCACGATATCATCTACATGACGACGGTGCACGAGCGGCGAGCGTTTGGTTTTAATGACAGCGCAGCGGCCTCGGCCAGCATCCGCATGGCAACAGCATTTACCTTTCTGAATGAAAGTTGATCGCGCCGCGCCGGAAAATATGAGAGTTCCACGGTCAAACAACAGTACATAAAATCTGATGCTCAGTAGAATCGGCGTGGTATGAAAATAAATATATTTGAATTTGAAAAATTTGAATTATGACCGTGGCTTTTATAAGTTGTGTTATTGTTATCAACACATCCGTAGTGTTCAAATTATTGTTTAAACAGCCTTTTACAATTTTAGGTGCGACGTGATACATAGTAGACAATGTCCTAGTTAGGGTGTTATATGAGCTTAAACCGTATTTATATACGTCGAAGATTGTTTTTAATATAATATAACTTTATAGTCAATAGGTCAAAATTCATATCACCACTGAGTACAAATGACCTACTACTAAATTGAAACCTTTATCAAGCATAAATATTAATTTTCATCAGAAGCTTGTTCTCATACATTATATGTAATGTATCAGACAGTTCCGTGCCAACAACATCTCGTAAATATTTTGGGATTCACCCCACGACAATTTGCACGAAACCTCCCCAATTTTTAATGCGACTCTTTCTTTCTATTATAATATTTTCGTCGCTAGACGGATTTGCTCCTTGTAATTTATTCAACTAAAATTTTGTTTCCTCGACCATTCTGAGATAAATTAGCATGTTTTATTTCGCATTCATGAATTTCAAAGAGGTTGTTAGCGAATTTGTCAGATATCTTCATCCCTTATCCTCATAAGCAAGGAAGATTTCCCGTTTAGCTCGCCGGATTCAGGGGAAATCCCAAATGATTATTTACAAAGAACGTTCAATGTTAAACGACGCTTGTAGACGCTGGTAGCCTGGTACGCAGGGGGCCGTAGCGGCCGCACATTATGAATAAATGTAGAGATAACGTTGTTTACTTTCATTTTTACATAAATATCATGTGCAGCTTTTCATGTCACTATTTATTAGGATAATTATGTATAGGAATACACGTTTAAGTACTTTGTCTTCTCTGATACACAAGATATTAAAACAAGACTAGTGTTATTGATCAAGCTAATCAAGGTACTAATTGAAAATACACTGGTTTCATTAATTACTTCTAATTTGAGCCTGCCCCGGATTTCTTAGAAACTGGGTATTAAGAGCAGTAGCTTTGTGTTATTTGGAACAGGGAGAATGCATCGAACTCAATCCGAGTGCCAAAAGCGTGGGAAGTCTTATTCGCAGGGCAACGCTACCGGAAAATTCATTAGGTATAGAATTTAAATCTGTTTTTAAGACAAACGTAAGAATCTACCGATAAGATACGAGTATGTTTATCGGAAACTCATTGTAATCAAACAAATTGTGTTATTTTAGGATAAAATTCAAATTCAAAAATTATTTATTCAGTTTAGGCATCATAGACACTCTTATGAACGTCAACATTTTTAAATGATTCTACCGCTGTCTTCGGAAAAGAACCACCGCCGAGAAGAAGCAGCAAGAAACTCGGGGGCCATTATTTTTTCAAGTCTTTGTACATTGAGGTTACATATGAGTAGTATTAAAATAACAAATTTATTCAATAGTTGGCTACTAGGCAGAAGTGGAAAGCTTCCAGGCATCTTTGTCTTCTAAGTAGTGACTCAATTTATAATAGGCTTTTTTCATTAGTATATTTTTGACACGTAACTTGAATTTCCCTTCAGTGAGCTCAGTAATGTCTTTCGGGATTTTATTATAGAAACGTACACAATTGCCTAAGAAGGACTTATTTTTAGTTTTCGTGAGTCTAAATTTAGATACAGCTATTCCTTTCCTTATTTCTAGTATTAATATTATGCATATCACTATTTATTCTAAACTTCTTTATATTTTTACGAACGTACCTTATATTTTCTAGGATATACAAAGATGGAAGAGTTAATATGTTAATTTCTTTGAACATTTGTCTTAAGGATTCGCGGGGACCCATTTCGTAGATGGCTCGAACTGCCCGCTTTTGCAATATAAAAACTGTCTCTATGTCCGCCGCTGACCCCCACAGCAGGATACCATATGACATTATGCTGTGGAAGTAAGCAAAGTAGACCAGTCGAGCAGTAGCTATATCTGTCAATTGCTTAATTTTATGAACCGCATATGCAGCTGAGCTCAGTCTTCCAGATAGTGCATCAATATGAGGACCCCATTGTAATTTAGAGTCTATGCTAATACCTAGAATACTTTACTACACTACAATGGTCAGCTACAATACCCGAATCGTAAACAAACGACTTAAAAATACGATTAGTAGGCACGATTGTGTTATCGATTAAGTGGGTATTGTAAATCTAATGGCAAATGCAAAGTGTCTCGTGTTTCTTATAATATAATATAAAGCTGGAACGAAGTATTTATTGTGATGCCGGAAGCAAACGTGGTGTCATTTAATAAAGTATCAATGTAAGCACCCTACTGTTAGGGCTGGGGATGCCATAGCCATGAAATTAGGTTAAAGGTTGGGGTGTTCTGGGGTCGCGGCTATATGGACCGATCATAACCCGCCGAAAATAAACCCAGAACTGTGTCATTTACTTTTTTTAGACCATAATACAAAGAGTAGACGTGCTATTTTAAAACAATTTAGTTAGTTGGATAATTGCAATAGAGCCGACAGCGAGTCTTCTTTGATTGATGAGAATATAACGAGACAGTGTCATTATGTTTTAATAGCGATATGACAATAAATTTACACATAAAATAGTACAACAATGGGAACAAAGCGTAGCAAACTGTAGTTGGCATCAAATTAGAACGTTGTCGATATCACGATCGTGACTGCTGATGACAGTTGCAGTGCCACCCAGAGCTTAACAAATGTTTTTTTTATACTGCACTGCGCAAGTCAACTCGAGACGTCGGTCTTTGAGTTTCATTTGTCCAGTAATTTTCTTTGCTACAGTGCATTTCACACCCTAACATTGTAATGTTTGCTACAGCTTCGCGACGAAAAATCTGGCACTACATTGGTACCTATAAAGACAATCTTTTGCTCATGAGGCCTACCACCTAACCAGACTATACTCAAACTACATAAACCATTTCATCTCTTTGAATTATAGATTTAGATACAATTTTAACAGTTGACCCTAACAATTTCAAAAACTCATGTTACAAATAATGTACCTACTCTCTTTTATTACAGGGTTATCAAGTAACGCCGGCGGCGCAACTAACGATGTATCAATGTTGAAGCTGAGAGCAGAACCCAGAAGCTTACATAGGTATGTACTGGATTTGTGATCGCTAAGCTAAACTTTTTGTGAGGGTATTTTACAAATTCTTCAATTTAAAGTTCTTTCGGCGCATTCGCGACGGAGGTCGAAAGAGCGTTAATATATCCGAAGTAATTTGTAAAATCACAGATAAAACGGATATTTTAAGAATTTTTCTTTTTCACTGTCGGGTGGTTTTACTGTTACAGGTGTACAGAATAAAATAATAGTAGGTAGGTATTATATAATCTACAGAACCCTCTCTGGATAGCATTCAACCGTCAATAAACCTATGGGCACTTGCACTATTGACGCATGAGGCAGGGAGGTGATGGGATGGAAAATTGCATTGTGTTGTGACCTAAGTGCCTATTTAACCCAGTACGCTATATAATAAAAGGGGTCTGAAGAATAGGTTGATTATGTGCTTGATAAGTCGAATAAATTGATAAACAATGAGCATGCTTCACCCATGAACACTGCACAAATATATATACAGCAAATGTTTACTACATAGTGACAAGTGATTTTTTTCTAATCATACAAGCAAAGACAGGTACTGCCTCATTTTACAGTTTACTTATGATGAATAATGAATGAAGGCGAAGACACACTCGGCTATGGTGAGAAAACAAAAAAAGGTAAATTTTATTTATTTTGTACCTAGACGGAACAATTAATTCGCGAGAATTAAAGTTTTTTATAATGTCTAGTAACATCTTAAACACTATAATAATTGGCTGCTTGTGTGTATAATGCCATCAGAATATATATCTTCTTCATGTCATCAAATACATTGATGTACTCTCAACGCAAACTTAAACAATGTAGGTAGGTACTTATAGTTATCAATGTATATAAAGTATGCAAATAATTCCCCTTAATGCAAACACGATAAGCAAAGGTGCTTTATAAAGTAGAAGTAGGTACTCTGAAATATTGGTAATATTGTAAATATCTGCACTCTGCGATTCCGCTATCGCGATAATGTCTACCATAGTTGAATGCTAACCAATAATTCCAATCAAATGCAAATATACTACGTATCGACGTGATTTGTCTCCGAAAGTGGGACTATACTCGACTACGCTCGCAATTGGATATAAAAAACACTGTCCCACACAGAAAAGTTCGTAGCTTCATCTATAGATATTCATAAGTGAAAGATATTCAGATTATTGTATAGTCTATCTAATAGTTTAATTTGAGTACAGTTTCACACTCACTTTGAATTGCGAATGATAGATACTAGATTGTAAAAGATCGTGATTTTTTTTTGTTTACTTACCGACTTCCAAAAAAAGGAGGAGGTACTCAATTCGACTGTATTTTTTTTTAATTCAAATTCAAATGATTTATTTGCAGAATGTAGTTAACAATTTATCTACAGACAAATGTGTGTTTATGTTTGTTACCTCATAACTTTCGACTGGGTGAACCGATACTCATAATTATTTTTTGTTTGAAAGCTGGTGCTTCCTGTGTGGTCCCATTTTATCAAATTCGGTCCAGTAGTTTTTGAGTTACACTCCAAAAACAGATTTTTACCAAAGTAATAGAAAGGAAGTCGGTATAAAATTTTGGAAGTTGCACTTGTAATTGAGTCAAGCTGATATATTTTAAAGGCTTTGGCAAACAGCGGGCGTAGCGGGGCGCGACGTGTTTTTGGCGCGCTTACTTACTATGAAAAGCATAAACAAGCGCTAACCTGTTTGGCTCGGCATTAGCGTGGCGTGTTTGTATGACGACACTACCTGCGTTGGGATATAGCCTCGAATAGGCCAAAATAACAGCTAAAATGCTAAAAACGTGCACAAGAGTGTTCGAATGGGGAATCTATAAGTTAATATTACCATATAAAAACTTACCGTAAATAAACTCACATTCATTATAATTTTGGTATTGTAAAATGGGATTTACCATTTCAAAATTATAAGATATAAAGAACAAAATAAAATAAAAATAAATAAATAAAGACTTCTAGACGACTTTATGTACAATACATACACATAATTAAAATTAACATAAGACCCAAGAACATTAAAATCAATAGTTATACATTAAAATACACGAAATAAAGAAAGGTGCAATACATAAATTTGCCTTATTGTTTCAGTTAGATCCAATGTTTGATTAACAAGTACAATTTGAAAAATTAGAAACCAAATTGCATTCTATTCAGTTATTGGAGTGTAGCTCAAAAAGTACTGGACTAAATTTGATAAAATTTAAATGGGATCACATGAGAAGCATTTTGAGAATCGGCTCACCCAGTCAAAAGTAATGAGAAAACAAAAATAAAAAAAGAAAGACAATCAAATTGAGTACCTCCTATAGCGATCTACAGTTTAGCTCCCAGAGTTTCCCTTAGACAGAAATTTAAAAACATAAACATTCGTCAGGCCTGTTGGTCTAGTGGTTAGTGACCCTGACTGCTATGCCGGAGGTCGTGGGTTCGATTCCCACCCAGGACAAATGTTTGTGTAATGAGCACGATCATTTGTTCTGTGTCTGGGTGTAATTTATCTATAATATGTATGTATTTAGAAATATATAAGTATGTTTATCAGTTGTCTAGTACCCATAACACAAGCTCTGCTTAGCTTGGGACTAGATGGCGTTGTGTGATAGTTGTAGAATATTTATATTATATTATATTATAACTGTTGTCTCTTAGTTTATCTATGAAAATCTAATATATGTAAAGAAAAACATTAGCAGTTTTGATAAAAAGAGTGATGCTCATTCCATCAACATGCGAAATAAGCACAAGCTATCCGTACATGTAACACGTTTCCACAGAATAAGTCATTCTTTTAATGGGACAATGTATATGATTCTATAATAAAGTTCCCAATGTTATCCGAGATTTGCCTATTAATAAGTTTAAAATTACTATTAAAACTAAACTCTGTCAAAAATGTTATTACAAAATTTCGGATTACTTAGAGGATAAAACAGCTTGGGACTGATCACTCACGGATCTATCTACTCGTGTACTAAGATGTCAAAGTGTAGCATGTCTTGCCCTACTGGTACCATTATTATGTTCTCTTTTATAAGGCAACACACTGGAGCTAATATTTGTAGTACCTACCTAAGTAAAAACATTGTAAAAACATCTATATAAAAAGAATGGCCCCGAGTTTCTTGCTGCTTCTTCTTGGTAGGCTCTTTATATTTTGGAACGCAGCGGTAGTCTTTAAAGTACATTACAATGAAAAATTAACATTCATAAGTGCGTCTTTGATGCCAAAATTGAATAAATTATTTTGACTTTGACTTTCCTTCTTTTTGCAAGTTGTTAGAAAACTTGAACAGTGTTCTTGAACTTTATTATAAACTACAAGAAATTCTTAGGACAACAGAGTCCATCTCTAGAGTTAGAGCTTGGAACTGTGTCTGATAGATTTCAATCAATAGGCTTATCCTCTACTGACCTTTAAGGATGTGTTGAAGTAAACAATGAAATATTTATGAAAGATCCTAAGGTTGTGACTCTTTAATACTGTAACAGGAACATAATAACTCACAAAATGTGGGAGTTTATACTCTCCTCTCCCTACCTTCATGGCACAGAAATGATTTTATGAAATGAGGTGAGCCTTTTGCCTATAAAATATAAATAACTATGTTTCAACTTCAACTCTTCCTTAATAGGTTTTGTGGAAATGCCCACATGATTTTGCCCCTGTCACATGCTATGTGACAACAACTGACGATTTTTGCATCGAATATAGAAAAGAAAAGAGTAGAAAACCCCCTGGTACATTGTAAGGACTATACATAAACTGATACAAACAAGGGATATTACTGAGATAGACCAGGTAGGTATATATAAAGGAACTGCAGTCTGAGGTTTAAATTTTATTTACCAGTTCTAGAGTAGATGACAGATGCATCAGTATAATTTGGTACAGTAAATTTTAGATTATAGTAATAGTAGATAGCATTAAGTTAACTTTGTTCTGTAGTGTTGTGCTGTGTATGTGCCGGTATTGTGACAATACCAAACGGGTCCAACGGAAGACCAGCGCTGGTTAGCCGCCGGCATCATGCTGAGTTGGAGCCCATTTGTGGCTATTTTCTTGTTAAGTATATATATTTATTTTATGTGTTAATTTTGTAGTCACAAATAAACTTTATTTTCTTTCTTTTCTTCTTCTTTCTAAGAGGATTACATACTTAGTACTTGTCCATACTAAAAGAAACAACTCTTTTCTACCTCTTAAAATTGTCCGATTTCTGTGTTTTTTTCTTGTAATCAACACATTGTTTACTATGCCCATACCTTTTGATTTTTCCAGTATTTTAAAGTACTATAAATTTAATTTTGGAGAATAAAGAAACTTTCTTAAAATTGTCCAATTTTAAGAGGTAGAAAAGAGTTGTTTTCTTTTAGTATGGACAGCTATGCAGTCCCCTCTTTAAGGATAAAGTCACAGACTTGTCTTTTTTCAACAACATGTTTAATGCATTATTCTATTCTATTATCATCTAATACATATGCATGTTACTGGATATGATCCCGTCACATGCATAGATTTTAGACGACTTTTTTTTGCATTATTTTCACTTTCTTGTCTTGAATGTGTAAACAACTAGCAATCAACTTAACTCTGGGATATAAGTTGCAGTAGCTAGCTATATTTTTTTACATGTTGCCATAATCAGTTACATGCTCATAAGAAAATAACAATAGATTAATGAATGGAAGTCTCTAATTGGGTGATGAGGTGTGCAAATGGCATACGATTATGTTTATACGATTATTTTCATACGGATTATTATATATATATATATGACAACTTCATTAATCCTTCTTACACAGTGATAATTTAAAAAAAATTATGAATAAAACTGACGTATGTATGTGAATATATTTACATTTCTGGGATGCTAAGGGTTAAGTAGATTAGTTGTTAAAATTTGCACATTTAATACACTGCTCATCAATTGTAACTCACAAATCAGCAGTGCAATGGAGGACTAACCCTTTTGCTATCAAGGATGCAGACATTCGTCATTTTATGAATGAAATCTTTTATTTTAATTAATTACGGTAAGGAAAGGGTTGAAAGCATTTAACTCACAAAATAAAACAAAATGCGAACAAGTGAAACCTTGTATGTTGCATTCTAGACTGCACACGGCTGCTGTATTTCAAACTTATTCTAAAATTCTATTTTCCAAAATGGCAAAACCTCTATTTTAACTAATTTTTTTATTGATGACTGCAACCTGTTTACATTTACTTCTGATGTATAAATGAAACTAATATCGTCAGATGCAAGGGATCTCACCAAGTTTAAATCGGCACCGCTGATTGAAAAAATTTACTATGACTTTTCCATGTTTGACCTATGGAACTTAGATTTTGGATAAACATTCTTGTGGGAAATATTTGGCTAAGCACTGTGTATATATTATAAATAGTGGTACATAATATGTACATTATTTTCACTAACATAATACAACTTTAGCTTATTTTATTGCTTCATTTTATTGGTAGTTCTTTGCTGTAAGGGGTCAGGTTGTGTAATTTGACACATATCACTTGTTATTTTGTTTAAATTCAATACATAAATAGATCTACTGCTATATATTTTTTGTTTCAGTAAAAGAAAAATGCAATTGACTTTGGCACTCAAAATACAACAATCTGAAAATTATGTTATACAGAGATTTTATATTGCTGATAATGCTATTGGTAAGAATTTATATATTGGGTAACTTACATTTGTTTTTGCCATTCTCGTCCATGAGCATGTTGAAGTGGTGGTGCCTGTTCCACGCAGCCATTTTGCCTTCGTGAGGAGCCCCGAGAAGCACTAGGGCCGCCCCTGCGGGCCCAACTCCGTCTAGGGGCTCCAGTGTCCCCAGTGCACTACAACTTTGTCACACACTCATAACCCGAGAAACATATTGGTACACACACACGAGCTCAAAATAGGGAATGCAAACACGGCTGTGTCATCGGCGCGGGCGCGCGCACATGCCAGGCACTTCCGGTAAACGCACTTCTGCACACGCGGGTAAACAAGCACGATCAAACACCGAGCGGTGATTCACCTTGCCGACAACCGATCGCTTCGCACTGCAGGCGCACTATAGCGCCCGCCACCCGCAGCCGACTGATACCCAAACACTCGACTGTGTCACGTGTGCGCTGTGTGCACCGTCCGATGCACCGACACCAGCACCACACACACTATTCCGCACAAATTAATTCACACCTGATTATAAGTCCTCTATTTTTACATCAACCGATTTATTCGACAATACACGACTCACTACACTACACGAGCAAACAAGTCTCGCGACGCTATCACCCTATCTCTAACGGATCCAGAATGCTTTCGAACTCGCTAACAAAATAATAACAAATGTGCATGAGATTCTCGCTATATCGTGTGCACGTGGGTTGCGTCACAGGCTGAACAAACAAAGTATTGATATTACAGGTACAACGATGAAAGTGTTCCAAAATTGCGACGAATTCTCTGAATAGAATAGTGAGACTGGGCAGGTAACCAATATAATAAATGAATATGCGAAATACCTAATCGGTACCACAAACCAATAAAACTGAACGAATGATAAGTTTTATGCACATTAAAATAACGTTAATATTACCGATATTTGTAAACAAAACACAACACTGCTCGTAATGCATTCAGAATATCAGTTTGTAACACCAATCACCAATTATGAAACCCGTGGACCAAGCGCGACAATTACGACAAAACATGGCAGACTCTACTCGACTCGACACGGATCTTGGTTATGGTTTTATTTTTTTAAATGCTTTCGTTTCGAAGAAAACGTTTCGTTGCACGCGGTATACAGATATATCTTTAGAAGCATAATCATACAACATTTATAAATAACATATAATTCTAATGACAAACAATAGTTTATTTTTAATTCATATTAATTGATGTTGACCCATATAACAGTATCAACTAACAAAGTCGTGAGATAATATTCGAAAATACATGCCTTCATTAAGTTTCGTATATTGGAGCGCAACTGAAGTCGAAACCAGAGACAACATAAAATACCGAATTACCCGCATAAAAAATCTCTGATCTGATGGTAGAAATCTACTTGTTCGCAGAAACCTAATTTATCAAGCTTAAATTATTTGTTTACAAAGAGATTGATCAATTACTATACATTGTGAAGTGACATTGCATTAAACTGAATGCTGATAATGGCAAGTGACAATAGTATATTAGCGATTTGCTATCGACAAATTTTCATTTTTATTCACTCATTTTTATTTTCAATAAGAAATAAAGGACGGACTTAAAGTCAGGGAAGGCCATTGATATTAGAATCGATACATTATTTCTATGAATAGAATCCTGAGAGTTGCGAGTGATTCATGGCCCTAGCCTCCTCGCCTCTTCTTCTTCTACTTCTTATAGGGCTTTTTAACGTGGGAAGACGTAAAGCCGGGTCCGCTGCGCCGTGTTTTCATTGTTATGAACATGAAAACATTGTTTGCTAACCAAATAGGGGCGTGGCTTAACAGTTTTGTTAGAAACAACGCAATAATATGTTTGCCGAGACGAATGGATAACATCCCCCGCGTTCACCTGCGGGAAGGGGAAGTTACGCATTTTGTGTTAGCGCTCAGTAGAGCAAGACGTCATTATCGTTGGAAGAGCGTAAATAATTACATGTGACAATTCTGTTCTCTTTGGCATTTGTGATGGAGTAGAATAAAGAAAATAATCAGTTCTTGTTCTCTACCTATGTTGTTATTATTATTGAACGAACGAGGTTCAGGTAAAGTCGGACCCGGAATCTATTTCTGTTTCTTATTTAGAGAACTAAATCTACTACTATTGCTATAACAGCTTCCACGTCTTCTACGTTGGAACTCATTTTAGAAATGAAACAAAAACAATAACAACAATAGGCGCAGCGGACGGGCGGTTTTGCTAACATTTTTTGCGAACTTATTTTTATAACATGTTTTGTAAGAAAATTGGCGCTGCGGACCCGGCTTTACTCTGCCAGTGTCATGTTCTTGCACTCCACAAAAGTTTTTGGCGGATATTTTGCCCTTGCTTACTTACTTGGCCTTTGCCTCGAAATCTGTTTTAGTCAAGAGCAAAATACATTAGTTAGTAGTATAATGTCTTTGGTCAAGAATTGCATACTATAACATAGATAATTACTATATTTATTGGGAATAGATGTGCAACTCATGTTCCTCAAATAATAACAATTCAATACGTAGATACTAGATGGCGCTGTATAGCTAGTTATTAGAAATACGGGATAACTCACGAATATTTATCGGATAGGTCCGACTATAATATCGTCCTCAGTTATCTGAGAAATACCGCATTTTTAATTTAAAATTAGTGAAAACCACGCTGTACTATACAGCAAATTTTGGCATTGATGGCAGTAATATACATATTTATTATTTCATACATTACTGGATACAAAATTCAGGGTCCCATACTCATGAACTGAATTTGAAATACATGCCTAGCTGCATTTCAAATTCAATCCACGAATAAATGGACCACACAAAACCTATTGATGGGTCATTAAAAGCTTTGTTTAAATATCCTTTTATTTCAATGTTTGAAAATAATTTTTAAAATAATATTCGCCTTGGAGTTTCACAACAGAAAATTTACAGAGTAAAATGTAAAGTTTCTTTATTTTGCCACTCAAAATTCAGTTCACACCGGTGGTGCACCAACTATGTATTTTAATAGTAATTCCTAAATTTATGCAAAACTTCATAACATTTTATGTGTGAATAATCCAAAATACATATGAAAAGTCACACAATTAATCCACCATCATTTTAAAATTTGCGTTAGAGTACCTACATGTTTTCCGGTTTCGAGGCCAATGATTTATTAGTAACTTTAAATATTTCTGCCAAACATTCACGCAGGCCATCCATTATTCCTCTCCTCTACGCCTCCGACGAAGCCGACTTATTTTAAGACTTTAATAGCTGAATATTTCCATTAATATATAATAGCCTTTATTTTCACTTTAATTCACACGGAAACGATTCGGAGACAGAAACGGCCTATCTGTCTCTGTCATGTCATTTCATCTGTCTGAGCTGCGATTGCTCGATGGGCGGGCGCATTATCATCGAACAGTACAAATTGGTGGTCATGGTTAACAACTCAAAGTCAAAGTCAAAATCATTTATTCAATTTAGGCATCAAAGACGCAATTATGAACATCAATTTTTCATTATAATGTACTTTAAAGACTATCGCCGCGTTCCAAAATCTATAGAGCCTACCGAGAAGAAGTGGCAAGAAACTCTGGGCCATTCTTTTTATATAGATGTTATATAGATGTTTTTACAATATTTTTACTTAGGTACTACAGATATTAGCTCCAGTGTGTTGCCTTACAAAAGAGATTATAATAATGGTATCAGTAGGGCAAGACACGCTACACTTTGACATCTTAGTACACGAGTAGATAGATCCTGGAGTGATCAGTCCCAAGCTGTTTTATCCTCCAAGTAATCCGAAATTTTGTAATAACCTTTTTGACAGAGTTTACTTTTAATAGTAATTTTAAACTCATTAATAGGCAAATCTCGGATAACATTGGGAACTTTATTATAGAATCCTATACATTGTCCCATAAAATAATGACTTATTCTGTGGAGACGCGTTACATGTACGGATAGCTTGTGCTTATTTCGCGTGTTGATGGAATGAGCATCACTCCTTTTATCAAAACTGCTAATGTTTTTCTTTACATACATTAGATTTTCATAGATAAACTGAGAGACAACAGTTAGAATGTTTATGTCTTTAAACTTCTGTCTAAGGGAAACTCTGGGAGCTAAACTGTAGATCGCTCGTATAGCATTCATTTTTTGCAGTATAAAAATGGAATTAATATCTGCAGAACATCCCCAGAGCAGTATGCCATAAGTCATAACGCTATGGAAATAACTAAAATAAACTATTCTAGCTGTGTCTACATCAGTTAAAAGTCTAATTTTTTTAACAGCATAAGCCGCTGAACTGAGCCTACTAGACAATTTTTTTATGTGGGGACCCCATTGCAACTCAGCATCTATAGTAATTCCTAAAAAGACCGTTGACTGCACAAGGTCCAACCCTGTTCCATTCAATTGTATATTGGATTCTACTTGTCTCACATTTGGCGTCGAGAACTTTACACAATTAGTTTTCTTCTCATTGAGGAGAAGATTATTTGTATTGAACCAATTCACAACTTTAGCTAATGCATTGTTAACATCGTCATAGTTTAATAACTGCCTTTTAATTTTAAATAACAGTGAAGTGTCATCTGCAAACAATACAATCTCGTGATTCTTTTCTACATAATAAAGTAAGTCATTAATATAGATTAAAAACAAGAACGGCCCTAGTATTGAACCTTGTGGAACGCCCATTGAGGTTATAGAGCCGGGTGATATTTACCATTTATGTCAACCCTTTGAATTCTATCATTTAAATATGAAGTCAAAAGGTTGAGAGCCATGTTCCTAATACCGTAGTGTTATAGACATGTCTGCTGTCAAGCCTCGATACGGGATCAAAGGCATTCTAGCTCCAATCATAATACCAGCCATAAAAGGCACCGATTTCCCACCTTGGTGAACTGTTTCAGTGGCAGTTCTTTGTCTTTCACGGTCTCCTGTTCTTTTCCAGACACGGACACGTCGGTTATCGTGATGAGTAATGATTCGTGATTCGCCAACGAAGAGACAGTTTTGCCAAATGTTTTCTTCTTCATTTTGCCGAAGCCTAACTCACTGCAATATCCGTAGTTGACGTTGCCGTGAATTCAGAGCAGCTCGCCAAGACTGCCGTGCTCATAATCCAGCCTGGTGCAAGCCTTTTCGAATGGTTTGAGTGCTAATTTCAAGCCCAAAGGCGGCACGAACTTCTGCTTTTATTTTAGAAGCGTTGATTGCTGGGTCAAAGGGCTGATCTAATATAGCGCTTTTGGGCAGCAGTCAAATTAGTTGTGCGACCACTGCGCGATCGTTCAGCAAAATTACCCATCCCGTGGTATCTCTGCAACGTGGTCACGACACAGGATTGGGATATAGCAACTCTGCAAGCTCGTGGTGTATCCTTCTTCCCTAAAAGTTACCATTCTTGCTCGTAAAACTTCTGATAATCCTGTTGGTAATTTTTTAATCACAACTTAGGCGAAAAAAGTATTTTAAATCGGTTAATATTGACTAAATCAGATTTCTCAATGAATGTAACCTAGGACTGAAATCCTTTTTATAAAGAAATACTATTGAACTGTGTTGTTGTTTTATATTCTTAATCTTCAATAAAGAATCTAAATAGACGAAGCAATCATAATATAATCTACCGTAACAAAAAAGATTTATGTTTTTCGAAGTGATCGCAAACTTTTTTTGATGTGTGTATGTAAGGATCTAAAATTTAAACACTATGGATTCCATTTTAAATAAAATCTCTAAATTTAACACACTTTTATCTGTTGTGAATATTATATTTTATCCAACTGATTTTGTAAATAAAAAACAAACAAATAAACATAATATAGAACATAATAATAAACAACATGTAACATGCCAAAACTGCCATACTATTATTTACATGGTAAAACGATTCATTACTCATGTTACACCAGTAGTAAGACGGGTAATTTTTTAACCCGTGTTATAACTAACTGCTGTAGTAGTAACATAGGGGAATTTTCATTACCCATATTACTACTGGCCAATATAAAAAACATGTTTGTGACAAACATGTCAAATTTACATTAGACTCGAAAATAACACCGATTTTGGTATCAGCTGTGACAGCTGTCAAAGTGACAGTTGCAGTCGTATATTCCGATTTCGATTTCCAAGTAGTAATCAGTTTGGTAACACTTAGTAGTACAAAAATCACCTAACTTTGCTTAAGTGTTACCTAAAATGTTTGTGAAAACGGGCATTAGACTACATTCGGTTCGAAAATAAGACACCAATATAGGTCTTACATATATAACATCACACTAATATTATAAATGTAAAAGTTTGGATGGATGGATGGATGTCATAAATGTCAATAATTTTGGAAATGGCAAAGAGTTTCAGCGCGCCACTATTCATTGCTGAAAGAGCATAAACCAGGCTAAACAGTTTTTTACTAAAGTCACCGCGTTACCAACTGAGTCGTAAGGCGTCGCTCACAATAAATAACTTATTTTCTAACGTAGTCTCAAAAGGTTACAACGTGATGTTAGCCCTCAAACTAGGACAGTGGTTCATCCCCCCCGAAGGGTTCTCGCATTGACGTGGCGGGGGGGCTCAGTAGCCTTGGCTTGGATCACCACGGTGAAGCCAAGAGGAACCCAGGGGCCGCGCCAGCGTTGGGGTGCGCTGGCCGGCTCAGGCGGGGCCGCTCCTATGGGCTTTGGCGCCAAGTCCACATAGGAGTGGCGGGGTCCGGGCGCTTTGGCACAGACTCGAGGAGGTGGGCCCGGGCACTTTGGTGCAGGCTCGAGGAGGTGGGGTCTGGGCGCTCGGCGCAGACTCAAGGAGGTGGGGTCACGGGGGGGCTATCCCCTGTGGCTGACGTAGCAGGCGGTGGGGCTACGTATCCGGCCCACCGCAGGGAGACCACGGGTGTGCAGACACGGAGAAGTCTGGCGCCCATTGTTGGCGGGTACGGTGTCTCTGAGGCAGTTGCGGCGCGCCATGTGTTCTGGCGCGCCGCGAAGAGAAGGTTCCGGCAACGGACAGCCGCGGCGGGTTCGCGGTCGTGTGCAAAATCTGTCCCGCGTTCCCGCCAAAAGCGGCGCTGACGGAACACCCCGGGGTTTTGGTGGATATACGGACTCCCACATAACCACCTACCTCCATATCTGTGGGTGGTATCCATAAAGGATTTCCCCGGATCAAAAAAAATAAAAGGGCAGTGATTCATAACATATTTCTGTTTTTAAATAAACTTTAAAGTGACCGTAAAAAACTAGATTTAATGAATTTCAATAAGCCGCGTGAAATGGCAGCGCTTATTTGTGGTGTCAGTAGGGCGCCAGAAATCCGAATAAAGACTGAAGTAGTGCAATCAGGCAGACCCTGCAAACCACGAACAAATTATAAGAAACCAGTTAGTGTAACTAACATTAACGACTTTGACATAGAGGTGTATTGAAAGGCACGATTGCTTCATTTTATGACAACGGACTCGTCGAACTCATCTGGGCTCAGGTCAAAGGAGGAAAATCACTGCGAATAATAATACATTCAAGATAGCAGATGTTGAAAGCCTCCTTCACACAGCTATTGATAATGTTACACAGGAAGACTGGGTCAAGTGTGTGAGGCATGCCGAAGAACTTCAAAACTCTGACTTACAGATAGTCATTATAAGAGATCAGATCAGCATCATTCTTAATCAATCTACAGAACGATACAGAGGATGAAGATTCCGATGAGGAAGAATAAACGTTATTTATTTAACATTCATTATAAACACACAGGCCACAATACTATGTACTGTTTCTGTCTGATTTTATTCTTATCGATATGCGCCTATAACCATCTTACGCACATAACACACACATGTGGTTCCATAAGACCCACAAGTGCGAGCGAGATAAACATAGTGAAATGATTTATGGCCGCACGACTCAGTTGTTAACACGGTGACTATAGACACCATCAATATTATTGCTTTTCCCACTTGGCAACAAAGAAATGAAAGTACAAAGTCGTTCGAGTGCATAATATTTTCAAGACGCCTTTTTCAGGAAATCATATAAAAACATATCCATTAATGGCATTCATGGCTTGAAATAAGATTTCCAATGTTCTGATTTGACTAATAGTCCAATTGCTGCCAGACGGTGACGGTCGCTCAAGGGTGTGTTTAAGATCGTGGCGGCGATGGACGCTCTAGCTAGAGGTTTATTATTGTAGTAATAGTTGTATGAACACAAGGTTCATACAGCTATTACTACAATAAATATAATAAGTTGTCAAAATATTACAAGGCTACAAACTCATGTTAGTTTACTGGCGCGCGGCCGGCGGTGAGCGACGTTAACCTAGGCCCTGTAGTAAAAGAATACACCCGTAAACTTAGGCTTTATTTCACAAAACTCTACATGATAATAAACGTAGTATTCTATAGTTTATGACAATACTCAACCCTGACGTATCTGTCTATTCTTCAAGGAGTTTATTATTACCACAGGCCCATTTACACCATGCTGTATTTAGACAGCTGTCATAGTTAAGACCTGTATCGGTTCTGTTATTTTGATAGTGTATAATATAAGATGCGTTCGCTTAGCTTTTAGGGCATTGGTGGCGTTGTCATTGATGGCTCTTTTGTCAAAGCGTTCGTAAAGCTCAAAAACTTTATTTTTGCCACTTTTATCCACATCCTATTCGAACTCTCAATTGCGCATAAGACCTAAAATCGCATGATTATGCTGTCAAATACATAGCTGTCAAAAAACGATTTCAAACAACCATGCCCCGGAACTGGGTCAAACATCCTCTTTTTTAGCTTTCCGAACGCTGAACAAAAAGAGACATGAACGATACTTTTCACCCTCAGGTTCCCAATTGGAACACCCCTTGTGAGCGTTTTTAGCGTTATTTTCGCTAAAAACGCTCACAAAGGGCCTATTTGAACGCACTAATAGTTGACGTCTGAAATCAAAATTATAAAATACAACATCAGCTGTCACTTTGACAGCTGCCACAGCTAAGACATATATTCATCTTAGTGATTTACAAGTCGAATTCAGTCTAAGTGTGAAATCAAAAACATTAAATAGGACATCAATTGTCATGTAGACAGCTGTCATAGTTATGACCTGTGTTGCTGTTATTTTCAAACTGAATAGATTCTAAGTGTGAAATCTAAATCATATAAACTGTCACTTTCACAGCTGTCACATGTAAGACTAATATCGGTGTTTTATTTTCGAATCGATTGTAGTCTACGTGTGAAATCTAAATCGGAATATACGACATCAACTGTCACTTTGACAGCTGTCACAGCTATAACCTAAATCGGTGGTATTTTCAAGTCTAATGTAAATTTGACATGTTTGTCACAAACATTTTTTGATATTGGGCAGTAGTAATATGGGTAATGAAATTCCCCTATGTTACTACTACAGCAGTTATTTATAACACGGGTATAAAAATACCCGCCTGACTACGGTAGTATGTTTGGTAGTTACATGGGTAACGAACGGCTAAAACACAATGATAATTGCTATAATAGTATTATATGAGTAGTAATTTAAATACTTCGTTCATACAGATACAACCAGTAAATCGATCAGTCACTACTATAATACAGTGTAAATACAAATATAACATTAATCACCATCGAAAACACTGTGATTAGATTTCATCACCCTTGACTGGATTTGTACCTTTTCACTTTCGTAGAAAACCCGCAAACCAATAACGAAACTTCTTAAGTCTAGTAGTTTTTGGGAGTATACAGTAGGTTATGGGGTTCTAGCATATAATCTGGGATACTACGAATTCTAGTGTATCGAGCTCTCAAAATCATAGCGTTATAAAATAATATTTTTCTATGAAGATTCCATAGCATTCCTGGGCATTTAGACTCACAAACGAATTGTGGAGTTACGTTTGACCTTGGCCTGACGGATATCATATCATATCTAATAAAAAGTGCAAAATTAAAAAAAACATTCAAGAGTAGTAATTTTTAGTCGTGGTCACGACTAACGCGACTAAGCCCCGTTAATATAATATAACATTCAAGAGTGATGAAATGTAATATCAGGTTTTGTTTCATTTTCTACATTAATATTTTAGAGAGGAATGATTTATTTGTTTAAATTGATTTAGGCTCCAAAACTACTGTCCCGCTTACAAAAATTCTTTCACCATTAGAATCCTACATTTTCCCTGATGAACATTGGTCATACAACTTTCATAAATTTAGGGATCCGTATGAAAATTTCGATAATGTAACCAAAGTGAGGAAAGAAAACCAAAAAAGTCCTTATATCGCGTACGTGATATTTGTCAATAGTTTACGTAGCGTACGTAAGTACGTACTCGTACGTACGTACGTAAATTGAAGTGCTATTTTAATCGTTAAAGAATATTTTATAAAGCAAGTTTCGTACCCAATGTTTTGATTCATATATGACAAGTGTTGCCAGTACATATTTTGTAGCATGTATTCGTGTTTGAACCGTTTATCTGTTTGTGTTATATAATATGATTTTGTTTGTTGATTTTAACTATAATATGTCCATCCTGCCATCTTGTACTTTTTATTTTTGTATTTTTCAATAACGTTTTTCACTTGCTTTCTCTTGTCTCTGTTTGTATGTTTGGTGTTGCAATAATATACAAAACTACATAACAAAAATTATAATAAAAAAAATGCTTATCAATATATTAAAGGAGTAGAGACTAAAAAGTCTGTATTTGAAAGAAAAATAGTACAAATGTAGGTAGACGAAGACGTAAAATTACCTACTGAACAAGCACACGTTTCTGAAAAAAATATCTGTCTGTCTATTTGTATGCTCTAGCACATTGGTAATATAATATAATATAACATCCTAACCTGGGAGTAATTACCCCTTCTGGGGTAAAACAGCTATTCTGCGGGGATAATCTGAATATCCTATTATAGCAGACAGGGCAACTCCTCAGCTGTCGTTAACCAGGATTACAATAGATTTTCTATTGTCTGGTTCCTGATACAGCTGAATGCTAAGAATGTTCATACTTTTTGCCAGTGCCGGATCTAAGATGTTTTTGATGTGATAGTGGTTTTTCAATTTTAGCGACTGTACATACAAAGGCTAGAAACCGTTTCTATGTGGGACATGATTTCAGATGCGCATTAAGTAAAACTAAGCCCAGCATAAAAAAAAAACTTGCCGAACGCAAAACAATTCGAACCTTCACATTAAATGTCATTAATTCATTAAGAAAGTGCCTAACTAGATACACTTACATAGAAATATTGATTAGGTTTTGTAATACTTTTGTGCAATTTGTTTCATTACTATAAGCTATTTATAAGTTTGCATAGGATGTTTTCTTCGATAACGATTTATAGGGGAGACAAACCAGTTTTTCTGATAGGTCATAGGGGTAGCCAGACCAAGAAGGTTAGGAACCACTGACTCTAGAATAACTTAAAAATTACTTCATAGATTTTGATGAAACTTAATACATGGATATACTAGACCCGGAGCTCTCAACTTGAAACTTTTTATCTTGATCCTTCACATAAATCGAAGATGGCAGCTTGGTATCAAGGTATATCACGAGAGATTGTGACACCAACGTAAAGCCCATGTACAGAAAGTTATTGAGAGATAACTTGGGATTAAAGTTAAACTTGACAGCGAAATATGTGAAGGCTGTATCTATGGTAAAACACATAGAACTAAATTTGGTACAAGAGAAAGAGCAACAAGAGCGGGTGAACTGATACACGCTGACGTATGTGGACTCTTCAGGTACTCTCTAGGCAAATGCTAGTTGTTTTCTTCAAGGATGATTTATCGAAATTCCGTAATGTATACTGTCTGAAACAAAAGTCAGAAGTAAGTCAAAGGCTAAAGCAAGTTGCCTCAGATAATAAGGAAGTTAGGAAAATACTCGAAGATTGTGGTATTAAACAGAGACTTTCTATGCCACATACCCCACAACAAAATGGTTGTATAGAAAGAGATAATAGGACAGTTGTCGAAGCCACAAGGGCTATTATGCATGCAAAAGGGCTACTCCAAGGCTGTGGGCTGAGAAAGCTACAGTCGACATTCTAAATCGGACTGGCCCTACACCTTTGAACAAGAGTCCATACGAGATATGGTACAATAAGAAGCCAAGGATCCGACATTTAAGAATAATCGGTAGTGCTTGCTATGCACATGAGCCAAAGGTCACCAGGAAAAAAATGGACAAAAATGTCGTGAAGGGCATATAGATTGAATATGAGAATGATGAAGGTTACAGAGTATGGATAAAAGAAGACAAGAAACTAGTACCTTCAAGAGATGTTTTATTTGAAGAGAAGACTCTAATGCCAACGAATCAAGATCCAATACCAATAGAAGATACAAGTCCAATGACTTTTGACGTGCCAATGTACTGTTATGTATTACAACAACACACCTATCTCTTTGAATAGTACCATATCAGACAATGTCACGTCAATTCAAGAATCATCAATATCTCAATATCATCAATATTATTAGCTCAGGACTCATCCCCATTAAATTAATCTGGAGAATCATCATTATTCACATGTCATGATATTAAAGAAGAACCAGATAACATATAGGATGTTGATGAGCCTGAAACTCAAAGTGATTACGAATCTGTTGATTAAAATGAGTACACAGCTGAATTGATCGAAACTGTGCAGGAGGGAATTTTACCTGAATTAGAAATAGAGGAAGAAGGTAGAATGACACTCAGAAACAGGTCGACTAGTAGGCCTCTAGACAGATTTAAGGAATTTATCATGAGTGCGGTAGATGATATTAATGAAATCAAGGAACCCCAAATTTATCATGAAGCTATCCGCAGTAATAATAGCAAAAAGTGGAAGATGGCTATGGATGATGAGATTTCATCACTGAAAGAAAATGAGACGTGGGTTATGGTACCACTACCAAACAATGAAAAAGCTATTCCATGTAAATGGTATATCCATTCATATCAAAGTGAAGATGAATGCAGATAGTACAGCTCAGCGTTATAAGGCTAGACTGGTGATAACAGGCTATTCACAGAAAAAGGGCATAGATTTTTATGATACATTCAGTCCCGTTGCTAAAATGAGCACTATCAGAGTGGTTTTGAGTATTGCTGCGAGAGATAATATGTTCTTAGCCCAATTAGATGTGTCTACAGCATTTCTGCATGGAAACCTGAGTGAGGAGATATATATGAAACCACCCGAAGGTTATAACGATGGCTCTAACAATGTATGCAAATATATGCAAAAATAACTATGCTGATTAAAACAGGCTCCTCGCTGTTGGAATAACTGCGTTACAGTTTCTGGAAAAGGCTAGATTCTTTGCATGTGAACCTGATCCATGTCTATTCATGAGGCAGAGAGGAGAAAGAAGACTCATACTAGCCCTTTACGTTGATGAATTCAGGGTGATCATAAGAGGCCAATTTACTTTCATTGTTGCGATATTTGGACAACATTGGGACAAACGATGTTATCTACCTAGATTATGAAAAAGTATTTCATCGAGTGCTTATCAGAAGACTTATTTCTAAGTTGGTAGATTTTGGAATCCGTGCCAAACTCCTAAAATGGTATAAAAATGCTTTACGGATATTACATAGCTAAATTATGAGATTTATTATACATAGCCAAAGCTATGATATATTGAACCTGTATTTTCGCGACGATTATATGGCACAGAGTATATTACCCGTCATCAATATTCCGCGATTTTAATGATGTCATATGCTAAGGGGGGAGGGGGTCCGGACCCCCTAAACCCCCCTTACATACGCCCAGGCAAAGTTGTATTATATAGTCAAACAGCCAGAAAAGTAATTAAAATGTTTTGAGTTACTAAAATGGTCACCCCTAAATCTCAAGTGATCTAACTGTCAAAGCTTGTTTCCCAATTCAAGTTACTGACCTTGAAAAACGGGCACGCTATGAGAGACATAAAGCATGTTCCAGACGGATGTCATCCAATGTCCCAACAGAGGTGACCTTGCTTGTTGCCATCCATCTAGACGGCAGACGTATGGCAAATTTTGATTTGACCTTCAATGTTCTTGGAAGACGGGCGTTGCGCTGTGGCAGACAGGGCCACGTTCAGTTCGGTGAGAGCGCACTCGGAGTGCACTTGGATTGGTCAAACTTATGTCAGATTCGGGTTGCAACCTTTTACCGATCGATTTTGATGGTTAAAAAGTTGCGACGATCCGAGGTTCGGGACGCTCGGGTTAGAACAACCGAGTGCTTTACCCTGAGGTTCGGAACGGCGTTAGTGCGAAAAGTTGCACTCCGAGGTCTCCGAGTGCACTGCAAGTGCGCTCTCAACGAGGTTCTGAACGAGCCCCTGTGTTGATAGTAGGTCCAGCACGTGAACTCCTAAAAGAGATGTTAGTATTTAGTTAATATTAAACAAATGTTACCTTATTACCTACATACTTTTTTAATTTATTTTCTTTAGACCTTGTAGATTGCGCTGAAGGTTTCTGAAATTATTTCCCACAGCAGTTGATGCGACACAATTGAACTGATTCGAAGATCTTTGTGTAGTCCTATCCAGTAGCTAGATAATCTTAAAGTAGCTAATACCGGTAGAGATTATGATATTCCTTGAGCTAATAGCCGGCCGATACAGCTGTTCTCATTAAAGGTGTGTCATACTAAGTGAATCGAGATACTAGGTGACACTGTGACCGTGACTTGGGGCTACCTGTGACAAATAGCAGTGACAAAATAGGTACTAGCTAGTATTTCATACTTCTATCGGTTTAAGTGATTACACTCTTCTTCATTCTATTCTATTCACAGAGAACTCAATGGTGATTTTGATTGTAACTGTGATTTTGTCACCATTGAGTTTTTTGTGAATGCGATAACTTAAATCGTAAAAATAAAACGTATGAAACAGGGTGTTGTAAAATCATAGAATTTCTCTAAAAATTGTATGATATAAAAAAGTGACTGCTAACTTATTTCTGGACTCATACTTGTTTCTACTTGAAATCGATCTGCGTGTGTGCTTTGAGTATTTTGGTAATTTGCTAGATAACATCTTGGAAATGTAATAATTACAATTATATGGAGGAACGTAGGTATTAAAGCAAAAATAATGTAATTTTGAAACTGAGAAAAAGCGTTAAATAAGGTTACCAAATCCAAAAGAAATACGTCATGTAATCTACGCAAGGTATTATAATTCCTAACGTAGTGTGCTAAGTGGTATGCAGAGTGCCGGAGCACTGAGGGATTGTGTAGCATAGCTATTGCCCTCCTGGGGAATATTATCATTCGCCGTGTAGTTCATTTTTTTTTTGTTTTCCTTTTTTGAAGGGGGTTCGGTCCCCCTGTGTGTGGTGGTCTATCGGCCGAGACGACCATGCTGGGGTCCACGAGCCCGGAGGTATGGCGCAAAAGCGACTACACACCACAGAACTCGTAGCCCCCAGCAACCCCATCGCCGACCACCGAAACTTAAGGAGACATTAACAACACACACACAACACATAACACAAAACATAGACACGGAACAAACAGAAATCAGTACATAACACACGAGACAAAAGCCTCCACGTAGATAGAAGCTCCAGGTGGATGCTCCCGTCTCGTCGCCCGGACAACGCGTCGGACCCGTCCCCGCGTTCCAAGAACCTCTTCGCAGAGGCTCTCTTCACGCCGTCTTGACATAAATGTCAAGACCCACCGTGGCGGAATTCAAGCTGAGTCCTACCTGCCCCATCCACTGTGCCCTATGCTAATTTCATAGGGACACGCGGAGGAGCTCACCGTGCCAGATCTTTCGCCAACGGCCAACAAGATCCCGCGAGGGGAAGTTGTTGACCGTTGCCCAGGATGCACCGTCCCGAAATACTGCTACTCCCCCGGGATAAACCGTATCCAAGGGGCCCAGCAGCACTCGGGCACACGAGGAGGTAATCTGGCCTAGCACCCCAACATTTAGGGCTCTTGGGTTAACCCTGTGTCTTTGGTTTACCCTTTTTGGTGATACCCAGTCACAGAATAGTATTTAGTACTGTTAAACCTCCCACTAAACATGAACCTTACAGACTCATTGCTGCAACTTGAATTAAATGTCAGGTACTTTCAAGCTCAATGGGGCTTGTTTTCGTTGTTGCATAGACGTTGCAGACTTGCAGACATAACTTATATCAATGCATATGCAACTTTATATGAACTTAGCCTTGCTCAGTGGACTAAATCCGACATCTTCAAATTTTTTGACCAACGTTAATCGATTCTTTCTTACGACGCTTCATAGAAACATCACTAATAATGTTTGACATGTGGTTACGTTCTGTTTCTCGCATAAGTTTTCTTGGTACCACACAATAATTAGTGCATTGCATCTAACAATATTATTGTTCCTAAATACATTAAATAAATAATAGATATAATATATGTATAATAAATGTAACATAACTGGTAACATATTTTCATCGTAAAAATATTAAAATGTATGATTCAGCGATGTTATACGTACCATAATTATGGTACACTCACCATTATCCAGATGTCTGTACCATGTACCATGGAACATTCATTATGGTACGCAAATGTACCATAATTTCTCATTTATCATCGATACATAGAGACAGAAATAAATACAACAATTTTGAATACCTTTTGCAGGATCATTGTTTTTACATCATTCCCGCATTCCAAATCACAATAAAATTTTTCATTGTAAGTATTAAATTCAACCCAAAATACTACTTTTGTGTCAATATTGGTAGTAGGCAGTCAGGCATATTTAATTTTTAATATGCCTGAAAAATCAAAGTGAGTACCGTAGACTGCTACTCACTCACTTATTTAAAGTTAGTTTACAAGTCCTGCCATTGTAGCAAATTGAATTACAAACAAGTTTGTTGGTATCAATTTTCCATGTAAAATTGAAAATAAACATGATTATGCAATGATAAGATATTACCTCCACCTCTTTTCGGGTATAAATAGAAAAATATCGATCCGAAGAAAAAAATAAAAAAATCAAAAAAAAAACTTAATTGCTAACAACTTTGTTTACTTACAACAAAGTTTCATGTAGGTAAAATGAAAATAAAAGAGTTGTTAGTCAAACAACAATTCGCCCCCTCTTTTGGGTATAAATCAGAAAATATCGATCTTAGAAAAAAAATAAGAGTATCAAAATTGTAGGCAATCCAATTTTAAACAACTGTTGTGAAATCGTATTGATCTTATATTGTTTAACCATGTTCAATGTACAGTGTACTTCAGTACACGATAAATTCAATAAACAAAATTTGACCCTTTAAATAAAGATGGCGGATCGATTACCACGAACGCACAATAAAATTTAGACTGCCAGTGACCTTTCCCATATAATTCCGAAGGAAAATTTACATTTATAATGTTTCCCAGGTCAAATCCTAATCGGACTGGGCTATCTTTGATAACACAGAATTAAGTTAAATGATGTGAAATAAAGTCCTGGTATACCACATACAGTGGTTGTTGTCCTAGACCAATATAGACCCTCAGAAAACCGTACCATAATTTCATCTAAAGTACCATAATTTTGAAGAGCCGATGTCATAATTCCTGAGTTGGCATCTAACATCCCTGGTATGAACTTGTATTTAGTGTCATCTAACTGAAAGTGAACAAACTATTACAATTCCCGGTAAACCTACAGTTCTGTCATAATTTAATTTTGTTCTAAGTGAAAAGCGTTTGATTTAGTCTGATTAATCTATGCAGCCATGCTTGCATTGCATGCCTATATTATATTTCCCTACTCTTTGCTTGCATGTGAAATCTAAAAAAGTGCAGACCATTTTCCGTATATACAATTTTCTCTATGGTGCAGACTTTACGTGGATGGATTGGATTTCACAAGACGGTGGTGATTTTAATAAAAGCTAACATACACAGATACAATTGTGGAGAAATTAAAACGCGATCTACAATTTTCGTACCCCGCTTATTCCAAGGTACTCCCCTTGCTTGATTGTGTCCAGTCTACCGACTCTACAACATACAAATATTGTATGTCCACCAAACACAAAGGGCAAAAGGTGTTGTGGTTGCGACGTAAGTTATTATTTATACATCTGATGTAAAAATTATTTAACAGGAAAACTAGAAGAATACAGATTAATATGCCGAAACGCGGTGGCGGCGGCGGAGGCGGCAGAGTGAGGAATTGGAAAGCTGACAACGACCATTTTGGTGAGGTTTTCTTGTTCACTTGATGTAAATACCACGCACACAATCCACAATCAATTGTAATATTTTGTTGCTTTTAGAACACGACGATCGTTCGCATTCCAACAACACAAGGCGTGTTAGCTTCAAACCTGGTACCAACAAAGGAAAGAACAAATTCAAGTGGAATGATGCCAAACTTTTGCTAGATGATGACATTGATATGGGAGCGCAAGGTGGACAAGGAATGAGGAAAGCTTTCCGGGGAAGAGGAGGGCGCATGAACTCACCTGCACCAAGACACCACATAGTGAAGAAGAAGTTTGTAGCGGGTTTACTGCCATGGTATCAAGTCTTAATTCCATATGGAGCTAAACATGAGAAAGATCTCATACTGAGAACATTACTTAGCTTCATTTCACCTGATATATTTATTCCCCATTACTACAAGACCAATGGCAATGCTGCAATATTCTATGTTGATGATGTCAAGATTGCTGAGAAGTTGTTCAATGCTGACAGAAAGATTACCATGTCTGATGGGTTCAGATTGGTGGTGATTGTAAGGAATGCAGTTCCTAATATACAGATTGATTCTGAAATGAAGGAAAAGATGAAACTGACAATGGCAAAGAGATATAATGCAATAACGAAAGCTTTAGATTTAACAAAATTCCATGCAGACCCAGGTAAGTCACTACTTTTATTATACTTGCATTATAATCATTCACCCTTCAAGGTTTGAAGCAGACTTGCCCATTTATTTTTTCACCCAGACCAAATCCAAATCTAAGAATTCTTTTATATAGCAGTTGTGCTAGTTCGATGCTGACAGGGTAATTATTATTCTACATAAGGTGCATTCGTTTAGTGATGAGGGCATTGGTGGTGTTGCCATTGTTGACACTTTTGTTAAATGCATTTGTAAGGCTCAAAATCGTCATTTTTGCCACTTTTGCCAACACCCTACTCAAATGCTCAACCAAGCCTAAGACCTAAAACCGCATGATTATACTGACAAAAAGATAGTTGTCAAAAACAATCACAAACAACCATGCTCTGGACTTGGGTAAAAAATTGCACTTTTTGGTGGTAAAAAAACTTTTAGCTTACTGAATACTGTAAAAAAGACCCATAATAGATGCATTAGTAGAATCCTGAATGTAGTGAGGGATTCAAAGTATGTCGCCCAAGCCAATAAGCTGAGCACATCTTGCATGTCTCCATTAAATAAAATTACCATAGGCTTTCATATATTTCTCTTGGGATTTTGCATATGTTGAAGTCAAATGAAATCACTGGCAAAAGTTAGTAACAATCGAGCATTCTAATATTAGAATTAGAAAGTTTGTCAGAGATTGAGTGATGTTTGTCTTCCTTATATTAGCTGAATAGATTTGGGGGAAATTATGAATGAAGCTTATACCCACGAATAGCTGTGGCTACTTATATTCAATGGATTCAATCCAAGGGATTTAGAAAATCATATTTCACACAACATTGTGGGATGTACCTAATCATTAATATTACAACATTGTAACTACAATATTCAACTGGATGATAAAAAAATAAACAAGTTCTGACATGCTCATATGCCACACATCAATTTGTGATGTTGCAAGATGGAGAGAGGGAAATACTCAAGTAGTTTGACAAGATTACAAAATCTTGGACTCATCTGTTACAAAAATGTATACATATATTAACTCTTGATTCAATCATATACATATCATTCTCAATTAATAATTACTCAACTCAGTGAAATATAATATTGTGTTCATATATATATTTAAAGATGTACTAGATAAACTACTGTCCAAATGTTTGCAGAATGGAAAATCAATGTGTAAATTACAACAGGTTTAAATATGGGCAGTAATAACTACCTACATTGCCTGTCGTAAAAAGCAGCAGGTGTCATGCATGCAATCTGAGTTCCAAGATTTAGGTTTTAAACCATAAAAAAATTTCATTCATGTGTCAATTAAAGTCTTAATTATCAATTCTCTTTCCTATAACTTTGTTTTCTGTTTGCACACATTTTACTAATATTTATTATTATTGTCCTTCAGGCAGGCAGTCGTAAACAACTGATGTTGCCTGCAACTAACTGTACTCCACTTCACTTTCAAATGTTCTGGTAGTGTTTATCTAAACAGCTTTTAAACTAGTTTCTATTTAGTGCTGATACCACATGTTCCGGTAATTTATTCCACCTTGTCACAACGCTGTTTGTTCAAAAGTGTTTGTGTGGGTTATTACGTGAGAAACGGGTATTCAGCTTGCGAAAGTGTCCTCGCAAGTTTGTGTTGTGGTTGAAGACGAACATGTCCTCGAAGTTCCAAACGTCGTAGTGCCCAGAATCTTGAATGTATCGATTAAGTCTCCACACTCGCGCCTTTTACGTAATGAGGTCAAATTTAGCCAATTATTTTTATTTCAAGCCTTTGTTCATATGGTCTGTTCTTCAGTTGCTGTGGTATTTTGGTGAAGCTTCGCTGCACTTTTACAAGAAGATCTACATCCTTGGCAAAATAGGGACTCCATATTTGGAGCGCATATTCCAGGATGGGCCGGACATATGTTTTGTGGAATTTTAGCATCATCTCTGGTGTCAAAAAACCAAAGGCTTTCTTTACCAGGTAGATCAAGCTCTTCACGTTTTTGGCTATTGTCGTAATGTGCGTTCCGCACGTAAGTTAAAGGGCTTGAACGTCTGATATAAAAATCTGACATTCTAATCCTTTCAATTATTAAGTTATCAGTATACCTTATCCTAGTGAGCATTTTATTATTGTTACAGATCTAGCAGACATATTCTGTGCTCTCTTCCGTCCGGCGATAATGATTGCAGTCATTGACATCATGGCTGAGAACATTCCAGACTTGGAGGCGCTGAACCTCAATGACAACAAACTTCATAGCATTGAACATATGAAAGTGCTCGCTGCAAAGCTTAAAAACCTGAAGATTTTATACATGGGTGATAATCGGGTAAGAAAACATAAAGTTCGCTAATTAGTTTGACTCTTAAGTATATACAGGCCATCAGTCAATTGTGACAAAAATGATTACCACACTCTTCAGGACTTACATCAGGCAACTGTATTGCAAAGCAACGTAAATGTCTTATACAATCATAGCAAGATCTAAATCAGACAAGTCTTCTCCTGATGGCAAACAATACTCATGCTTATAAAATTGCCTATGCCACCCACACATTATTTGCGTTTTAAAAATTTTGAGACCAGAAACAACGCTTTTTATTTCTCTTTATTTGTTCAATAATCTGATTATGGGTATATATATATATATACAATACAACAAAATTATTAACACATATAATTGTATGCCTACTTACTTACCTTGACTAAATATTACCAGATATATCTTGAGACATTGTTGTGGTTTGGTTTTTATGACAGTTTGGTCAGTACAATTTTGACCATTTTCGTATTGGTGGTGCATCATTGGGCCCAATAAACAAGCTAATTACAACAAGCACATTTTAGCAATATAATGTCTAGAGTCACTGCGCTTGCCCATTATAGTCGAAATTTTACCTATAGCAAAGTAGTAGGAGATTGCGGCCCTGAGTAAATAGAACGGCATCGCGATAAATAGGCTGTAAAAGTGGGAAGAGGCGGTGCGGTGGGGGTGGAGGATGCTGTCCGTCGGTTTTTTTGCGTGACACTGCATTGTGCTTGTCACCCCGAGACATTGGTAATTAGTCTTTCAATCAGTAATTACACTTGGTATAAAGAATAAAGCTAGTAATTCTAATTGTGACACATGACATGTGATGGTTATTAAGATGTGTACTATTTTTTGATGGAGTGTGTCCGGAGTGCATTCCTGACTGTTGTGATAACTCCAGTAAGCAAAAATTTTAGTAAGCTTATGATTGAAGCTGGCAAAACTAACATAGAGCCGCCATTTTTTTAGATTTCAATAATCAATTAATTGCAACTGAGTTACAAAATAGCCCTGTCGGTTTTTGTGGGTCTGATTTATTGCATCTTCTCTGGTTTAAGAAGGTAAGTCCACACATGGGATGCTCAACGATAGAATATCGAGTTTGTTTTGAGTAAACTATGGGACTAACATATTCAATAAATGACTAAAAGTATCTAAATTAGAAAAGGATTACAAATAAATAATAAAATAGCCTTTTATTCAGACAATTCTTTTTGTCATCTTTTTATTTGCCGACGATTTCCCGCAAGGTCAAGTCGGAGATGGATGTATCGATGTTACAACGTGATTTAGATAGACTGTTCAAGTGGTGTAATGTTAATAGCATGGATCTTAATTTAGACAAATGTTTCTTCATCAAGTTTACACGGAAAATGTATACTGTTAGGTCAAAATACTATATTGGAGAGACAAGGTTACACGAAGTTGAGACAATCAAAGATCTGGGTGTAATACAAGACAAAAAATTAACTTTCATTCCTCATATAGAAAACATTGTAAAGGGTGCATCTAATATGTTGGGCTTTATTATTAGAACTAGTAATTTTTTTAAAATAGAACTGTCTAAAATCTTACTATATAATACGTTAGTTCGCAGTGTGCTTGAATATTGCCCTGTTGTATGGAGACCTCATTATGCTACTCATACACTCAGAATAGAACGCGTCCAGAAAAGGTTCGTATGGCATATAGTTATGCTGCAAAAATTCACAAAAAAATAATGAGAAGCGAAGGAAACTTCTGGACCTAATATTCTTATACTAAGTTCTCAACAACCATATAGACTGTCCACAATTATTAAACCTGTTCAACTTTAGAATACCCCATAGAATACCACATCGCCCAGTTTCACTGCTTGTCCCACCTTCTCGCTCCACAGTTTATGGCAGTAACTCTCCGATTCCTAGATTGTGCAGAATGTTAAATGAATGGTTCGGTACCGGACCAATGGATATTTTCTCCATTAACTTAAATCATTTTCGCGAGCTCTTGCTCAAGGAAATTCCAAACTAAGTATCCTGTCATTTGATCTTATTAAACAACAGCTATGTCAAATGTTACTCCTTTTTTGTAAATTTAATTTAGCATGCTGTGTTTACCCTTAATTGGTTGTGCATTTAGCAATATGTACCTACTATAATTCTGTTATAGATTAGTTATAAGAAACAATGTAACAATCGTTGGTGAACCAAATAAATAAATAAATAAACAATAACTAGTTACACAACTTATAATACACCTAATCTGTATCTGTTCTTCATCCATTTCACTGTCTGTTTGCCTTTTCAAAGCCCTCCTTCAACTCTCTCCACCTTGTCCAGTTGTTTGCTGTCCTTGTCTATATATTTGTATTGCCTACTGCCTTCATAATCTTGTCTGATGAAAAAGGATTAAAAAAATATAAATAAATTCTGTGTGTGTGATTCCGTCTATTCTAACATGGTATTAGGCGTTACCAAGGCATTAGGTTAAAAGCAGAAATAAAAATTTACATAATATGTATTTTCACAGATTCCGTTCCTCAGTTCAATGGACCACCTGAAGACACTGCCACTCGTCGAGTTATACTTGAAAGGAAACCCGCTCGTGAACAGGTTTAACGATCACGAAATCTATGTCAGGTAATGTGTTAAATGTGGTACAGTTGGACACTGGAACGTTGAAACTTGGATTCAAAGCTTTTGGGCTATTCGAGTGGTGATCTCATCACAGTAGTAAATGACGATGAGGGCTAATAGCTATTTATTCTATTGACGGCGTACGAGTTTTATAATACTGCCATAACACAGATGTAGAGAAGAAACATTAAACCCAATTTTTCAGTTGTGTGCCAGCCGTTTTTATACCGACTTCCAAAAAAGGAGGAGGTACTCAATTCGACTGTATTTTTTTTTCTTTATATTTGCTACCTCATAACTTTCGATTGGGAGGACCGATTCTCAAAAATCTTTTTTTGTTTGAAAGCTCGTGCTTCCCGTGTGGTCCCATTTAAATTTCATCAAATTCGGTCCAGTAGTTTTTGAGTTACACTCCAATAACTGATTTTTACCAAAGTAATGGAATGGGAGTTGGTATAAAATTTTTCAAATTGCACTTGTTCTCTCTAATGTCTGACTAGTATCAAATAGTGTTCGTAGAGCCGAAGCAATGGTTAGCATATCCAAGAAGAGTTGGAATGATAGTTCAGCACTTGTCTCAAAGTTTTTCGATATACCTGTGCTGATTTATTTGATGTGCGATAAAATTTAAAATATTGAAATGCAGTACATATTTCAAACCTTAAAAGTTGCACATGGCATGCAAAAAAGATTAACATAACAGTCATTTCGTGAGATAATCTATTAAGGTAATGGTAGAAAAAGTTTAGGGCTTTTTTACAGTTTCGATTCATAAGGTTTGCTTTCAAAATTACTTCATAATCACTTTTTAGATTGAGCACTCCCATAAAGTCCACATCCCATATTGAAAATAATCCCATTATGACCACTTTCCAATATGTCTATTTCCTTTTATGACCACTTCCCAAAATTGACACCTTCATAAGCTGTAATGACAGGTGACATAGCAGATATTTTTTCAGAGTGAGAACAGACCATATGACAGGTGTCAAATTGGTGAGTGGTGTACAGGTCCTCTGCTCTGCTTAGTAGCCTTTCTGCAGCTGTACTACCTGTGAAGTGCTTCTACTATTATAACAATAATAATAGATAAAATACTCTATAGTTGTAGAAAGCATAGAAAACTTTGGTGTTGTTGCCTTATCATGACACAAATAATTGCATGATTTAGAATATAATATACAACGTTACCTAAATTTCAAGGCAGAATGAAACAAAACATGGTAAAGCTATGGCCAATATATGGTTCTAGCAATTTTAAAACTAATATTTTGTGAAAAGTATTCGTATAGTAAACTTCGCTCTTCGTCCCATAAATTGTTAGTTATGTGGCCACAAATGCACCAGAATATAAGATAGTGGTCTGAACTAAATTCAATTGTTTACATTACGTGAACTATACGATTACTTTACTTTTACGCAAGTAGTTTGCACTGTGCTCTAAGGCTGAAAAACGTTTATTAGTAAAGTAGTAGTATATCAGAATATAGACAGGGTAATTGGCAGCAAGGGGATAATAAGAGCTTGTATTAGATTCAGTAGTTGCTTTGGGAGAGACATATGTCCAGCATTGGATTGATACGTCCTGAATTTGTCCTATATGTATACATTCAAGCCAACATGTACCAAACCAAGTGTTCTGCAGGATGCAGCGTGTCACATTAGTGAATACAAATAAAGCTATTTCACTGTTCTAAGCTGAACGGTTATCAATGTTTGATGCGTACGCTCTCAACCCTCGCCGAATGCTTTCTACTGAGTGCCACTAGAAAAATAATATACACTGTTAGCGTCGAACCTCAACGTAAAATATGGTTACTATATCATAATTATCGTTGCTATAGCAGCGTCATTTCATGGCAAAATTTACTTAAATATTTGTTTTCAATTGACGTAGACGCTTGTGGTGTATAAGCTGAGTTCACACTCGTGCTCTTTCCTCTTTATCTTGCTGTTCGATCCTCTACACATGGGCCAATGTGCTGAACTGCTGACTGGCCTGCTGTAACAGATACTCCGTCCACTCATTGAAAGATGGTCCTGTTCGTGTCGATGCAGGCAAATTTACGGTGCATACAATACTCTCTTTGGTACAGTTCAATAATTTGAAATTTTTCTTCATTCTTATTCGCCACATTTTTATTTTACCTATAGTGGACAAGATATCACAATTAACTTGCTCACTTACGGCCTCTATGAGAGCTTGTTGCATAGGCACTAAACGCACGGTCAATGAGTGGACGCGAAATTCAGTATTGTGCGCCAATGCCCTTTGATAAAAAGCTACGATTTGGCATATTGTGAGCCAATGCAAGAACAAGGTTTTAAAGCGAACTTTAATCCTCACACATTGGCTGAAGGGCGTTGGCGAGTGATATTGGTACACACATTAGTATGTGTGCACATTGGCATGTGTTCACATTGGCATGTGTTCACATTGGCCTATGTGTGGTGCACACCAATGCGCGTATTCGTATTTTGCGCTATAGAATGTTGGCGGTGTGCTGCATGAGTTTTATACCTTTCAACAAATACTTGCAATAGATGCAAGATTAATTGAAAGTTGAAGATGCAAGATGAATATGAAAGTGTACAATTGTGAACATGGCTAAAAAGAATTCCCTGTTAGCGATACTGTGGCTGAACTTATAATTGTTGTGTAACTGGAACTAACATGTGATTGTGAGTTTCAGCGCTGTTTAATTAGACATATGTTGCTATGTTGTTTCTTATCTTCAGTGAAGTGCGGAAGAAGTTCCCCAAGTTGGTCAGATTGGTAAGTCACTCAGTAATTTCAACTTTACATTATAATTAACTATAATAAACATCGAAAATAGGCTGGAATTGAACCCACGATTACTTTGTCATCTAAGCTGCTGTAGCATTATGATTAACTGCCGACCTTCTTTTAAAAAAATAAACTATGTTTTGGCCGCATACATGCAGAAATGCCATTAATTAAAATTGTATAATAAACATATTTCACTAACGATCTTAGAATAATAAATGAGAAAAGGTAATGTCACCGTTAATTGTTTATATGTTTTAGAGTATGAAATAAAACATCTATCTTCTAGGCCCATGGACTACGGAACAAGGGGGAATGGACGGAGAAGAATTCGTAATTGTTTCGTAGTCTGTATGCCCGATTTCATCCACAACAGCACTATATCTGTATAGCACTTTTTTGTTTCAATGATACCACATTGATTTAAAGTTGCAGTTGCCCACTACTTTATATCAAGTTTGAGTAGAATTTTGCAACATTCATTCCGTTGTCTGTGGTATTATAGAGGTCGTCAATTGTGCAGATGGTAGGGTGCAAGGAACAGACTAGCAAAGGAAACACCGTTTGAATGGCGAACCCGCAAACACAAAGCATTTGAGTGGTATCATGGTAGCCTCATTTGCTATAATACCTCTAAAAATTACCAAAATTCTTGTAAAGGTTTAACTTTGCAACAAATTATTCAAATAACTTTTCAACGGTGTTGATTAGAAAGTCCTAGCACATGCGAAATACCCTGCAAACACCACTAAAAGAAGTACATGTATGTCCTAAATGTACAAGCTTTAATGGTTGTGTGGTATGTATGTTGTGCACATGACAACGGAACTCGGTCAGTTAAGTCAGGTAAAATATCAGTCAGTTTGACATTTTAACGCTTAAAACTCATGTAACCGATATTCTATCAAATTCAAGATGAAAAATCCTTGGTAGATAATTTAAAGGCTGTGTGGATGAGTTTGGGCACGAGACAAACAAAATCCAATTAAAATGCAGTTAACACTACTTTTCCCAATAAACATAACAGGATGGCGTGGATCTTCCCCCAGCGATTGGCTTCGACGTGGCTGAAGATGCAGTTCTACCACCTCGCATACAATCCTTCCTCGTAGACCCGAACGGCCAAGGGTTGGTCAGAGACTTCCTAACGCAATACTACGCTATCTACGACTCAGAATCAAGACAACCCTTGCTTGAAGCATATCATGAGCATGCTTCCTTATCTATGGCAGCGAATTACGCGTCGGTGCCGTATGATGCACGAAATTCTGCATCCAGCAAGTAAGTCTAATTTTAGATAAAAGATTACGTAATCTTACAGTTAAAACATATTTTCTTAGTTGAACACTAACTTGTAGTTAGGGAGGCGATAAATTCACAGTACCAAATATTCTGCCTTTAAGCGGCAGTGTGCAAGCCCTTATAAGGATTTGATTGCACTGTGGTAGTAAAAACATAATGTATTCATTACTGGGCAAATCAGACTTAAGAATTGTCTCAGGGTGACTGCAGTGCTAAGCAAAACTAAACCTAAATGGCATCGTATCTGTTTCGGGGTATATAGGGTCATTGTTAATCAGTGCACAATGTTGAATGGGGTGGTTTGGAATCGATACTTCACAGAATAGACAACAGTTAGTTACTGTCAGACATACCTATTCACTTAGAATAGGTACAACGACGAACCTACCTACTCGCGAATGTTTATGCAGTTGATGTCTATGCCTAAACGACGGCGGGCCCGGGCGGGTCATCGTCCGCACGGTGTACCTATTCTAACAGGGTAGGTATGTCTCGCGTAGTTACTGCTATCTTTTCTGCGATGTAGCGGTGCGTCGCGTCGGCTCGTGCGTTCAGTCGCACTATGGCTCTTAGACGTGGAGCGGCGAATATGCGTTCACAATAATAAAAATATAGAAAAAAAAATTCTTTTACTTTCATGACAAGGGGGCCTACTCCCACCTTTTATCAAACTAACATAAATCCGGGGGCCTACTTTCACCTTTTACGAAACTATCATAAATCAGGAGCGTTTTGTAATAAGCTTAGAATAATCATACTTACTATCGTACTCCCACCGACACAAAATGGTCGAACATATTGCTTCAATACTATTGACGGCGTGTTCCTTTTTAGCTGAAATCGATCCTAATGGTGCGTTTCAAGATTAATACCTATAATTCCCAACCCGAATAGAACACTAACGCAGTTGCTATGTACACGAATTGAGTGCACTATTTGATAATACGGCATCAAAACGTCTATCGTAATTCATTATTATTTTAAGCTTGCTTTATGACGTGGTGGTACCAAATTTAATGGTAAGGTTGCAACCTGACTATTTTAAGGGGTGGGAGTAGGGCCCCAGGAGCGTTTTGTAATAAGCTTACAATAACCATACTTACCATTGTACTCCCACCGACACCTAACGGTCGATCATATTGCTGCATTACTATTTACGGCGTGTTCCTTTTTTAGCCGAAATCGATCCTAATGATGCGTTCCGGGATCAATACCTATAATGCCCAACCCGAATAGAACACTAACGCACTTGCAAAGTACGCGAGTTGAATGCACTATTTGATAATACGTCATCAAAACGTCTATCAATATATCCATTATTATTTTAAGCTTGCTATATTGACGTGATGGTACCAAATTTAATGGTAATGTTTAAATATGACTTCCTTTAAGAGGTGGGAGTAGGGCCCCAGTTATCGATTCCAAACCACCCTGTTCAATATTATGCACTAATTAACAAATACCTTATGTACCGTCAGGCTCTGGGGCCTATAGTACCACCTTTTACGAATCTATCATAAAACACGACCGTTTTGTAAATATGGTTGAAATATATGAATACCTACTTCAAGAGGTGGTAGTAAGTCCCAGAAGTGGCTCGACTCATGACGCCACTTGATAGCTGATAGTATAAAAAATCTGGAGCCCCTCAATCGTTGAGATACATGACATAACAATTCAATTGATTGTTCCGGGCTCTTAATTGCTATTACAATAATTCTTATCGACATAAGTTTGGACAATTGTTATTTCCTTCATATTTTTTATTTTTCTGTAAATGGTTCTCTGCTGACATAGATAGCGCTTTACGCTCCACGCGCTATAGCAGAGTCTTAATCCGCATGCTTAATAGCATGCAAAACTATTTTCTAAAGACTTCCAAAAAGGAGGAAGTACTCAATTCAACTGTATTTTTTTAAATATTTTTTACCTCATAACTTTCGATCGGGTGAACCGATTGTCAAAATTCTTTTTTGTTTGAAAGCTGGTGCTTCTCGTGTGGTCAATTTCAATTTAAATTAAATTTTTACCTCATAACTTTGATAGGGTGAACCGATTCTCAAAATTCTTTCTTTGTTTGAAAGCTGGTGCTTCCCGTGTGGTCCCATTAAAATTTCATTAAATTCGGTCCAATAGTTTTTAAGTTACACTTCAATAACTAAATAGAATGGAAGTCCGTATTAAGTTTTTCAAATTGTACTTCTTTAGTTAGCCCCATATAACAATTATAATCTGCTATTGATGAATTATCGTCATATTATCAAGCATTAAAGTGTTTTGGTTTGAAGGGTGTGGTTACCGGCGAAATTACAGACACATGGTACTTAACCACTTAATGTCTTAGGGTTACGGGCGCAGGTAGTTTATCGTTTGTCAGGAAATGCATCTGTTCTAGACAGATGTTACCACTTAACATCAGGTGGTCCTCGTGCTTATACAGTTTCCTAATATGTAATAAAATATGTTAGGGACCAAAATTGCAAGACGGGGTATTGTTTTATGGCCAGTATATATATTATCTTACTATCTACTATATCCTTGCTTTATTTTTAATTTTATTTCATTGGCACAACTGTATAAAAAGTCTTATTTTTTCACAGATTGAACGTCTACTTCCCTAACAGTAGAAATATTCTTAGAATAACAGAGAGGGATCCAAGGAGGCGACACTTACGCAACGGGAGACTACAGGTGGTTTCGTTTCTATCAGACTTGCCGAAGACTACGCATGATTTGATGGGCTTTGCTGTTGACCTGCTAGTGTTTACTGTAAGTATATGATGCTTCTTTGATCAGATCACGGATAACGAAAAGATAGTTAAGACGTCATATGAACATGACATCACCCCGGACAATGTAAAGAATAAAATCGATTTGAAATTTTAATGTAACATGATAGAAAACCATGACGCTGAGAAAGCTTTCAAGGTACATAAACGTTGTGTACGGGTAGTAAATAAACTTGTTTTCTTGACAGCTGCAACTCAATATTAAAAAAAAAAACGATATTCTTCCATACATGTATTAAAAATTGTAAAACCAAATATTGTAACATGTATTAAAATGTATTATTAAATCTCCTAGTTTTTTTCAAAGAATAATTCTTTTCTCTTACATTGTAGTTCTTCCACAACAAAATCGACCGAAGTATCAAAACTTACCTAACATAAGCCTAATGTAATATCACGGCTATTAGTGCTTACAACAAATTACCTGACCATATTCAAATGTTAGGTGATATAGGTATAAAAATAAAATATAAAAATAAACATAGGTTTAAAACCAGACTGCATACATGGTTATTGAACAATTGTTTTAAAGCGTGAAATAATATCTGTATTTAGAATCTATTGTGACATAAGTTTAAGTAAGTTGAATTATCTAATTTAGAAATAAACATGAATATGTGTACGCCTGCTTGCAGGTTGAATACATCGACGTCAATTATTCATAAGATCTGACAATGTATTATGTGTATTCTGTCAAATATTTTATTTGATTCGATTTGAAAGGCTACCAGGTTATACGAGAGTTTAAATATCATTCTTAGGCCTGTCCTACAACCTAAATGACTTGATGGATTTTGATAAATGAGGAGTTACGTGAGATATATGATATGTCAATAACAATTACAATTTGAAAAATGTAATACCGCATTCCATTCTATTCAGTTATTGATGTGCAACTCCAAAACTATTGAACCGAATTTAATGAAATTTTAATGGGACCACACGGGAAGCACCAGCTTTCATAATTTTGAGAATCGGTTCACCCTATCAAAGTTACGAGGTAACAAACATAAAAAAAGTGTTGAATTGAATACCTCCTTCTTTTTGGAAGTTAGTAGAAAATCCAATTCGAACAAACTCAATCCATAAGGCATAGCAAAAGGTTGTCTGGATGAAATTTTAAGCGATAAGACCGCCTTTTGTTCTACTATGTTTTTGTTATCTTATGTGTTTTTTATATAATAATATAATGTTTTCCATAGTGTACTAATAAAGAGTTTCTATCTATCCATACTATCCATCCATACTTCTATACTGTAATGTTATAAAGACGTTTGTTACTCTCTCTATGGCTGTTTGTTAACTTATCACGTCTAAACGGCTGAATGGATCGTAATGAAATTTGGCAATAGATTATATCCTGGCGGAGGACTTTTTATCATCATCATCCATCACCACATGGTGGGTGGGTGAAACAGCGTGGCTCAGATAGTAATATTATAACATTACCTGCCTGACTTTACATCGAACCTGTGATTCAACAAGGCCTAATTTAGTTTAATTTAGTTGGCCTAAGTTAGTTAGTTTCAGTTGAAACCTATTTTATGGCATCACGAACATCAGGAATTTAAATTTAAACATACAAACAATATTTATAACTATATATGTATTGCTTTTACAATGTAACAAAAATCATTGGCCGTAATCTAAAACTTTATGTGAAGTAAGTAATAGAAATGTTCCGATTCCAATGCTCTATTTTCTCATTTCCAGCCACAAATGATAGTCCTGACAATGAACGGGGTATTCAAAGAGACAACGACACCGGGCACGCCGACTCGTTCGTTCCATCGCACGTTCGTCATCGTGCCTAACAGTAGTGGCGGGTTCAGCGTCATCAACGATATGCTTTTTGTCACCAACACTGCCAAAGAACAGGTTAGTCCATACATATAACAAGTACAATTTAAAAATTTAATACTTACCAACTTCCATTCTATTCAGTTATTGGAGTGTATCTCAAAAACTACTGGACCGAATTTGATAAAACTGGGACCACACGGGAAGCACCAGCTTTCAAACAAAGAAAGAATTTTGCTAATCGGTTCACCCAGTCAAAAGTTACGAGGTAACAAACGTAAAAAAAAATACTGTCGAATTGAGTACCTCCTCTTTTTTTTGGAAGTCGGTAGAAAATACATTTTTCACAGTTTTAGCACACAAGAATAGGCAATCATACAGGGAATACCATATGATACAAAGTATTAAAGAGACAACATATTATACATAAACGATCCAGTAGTGGAAAATTATCAGTAATGCCAGTAGAAGTTAGTTTTTTTTTGTTTTCTTTCTTCTCAAAAGCTTGTGACATAAGCTGAGGACTATTGTCTTAAGACAAACAACCAGGACCGAAAGCTTAGTGTGAGCTCGAAAGCATAGAAGTGCTCAGTTAATGTATTATTGGGCAAATGACTTAAAAGTTGGGGTTCCACACACAGTAAAGAAGTCGTGGAAACGGAGGAAAATTATATTCGGCAGCTTTAGCATTTAAAAATGATTTCCCACTATTTTCCTTTTTTAACTCAGCTGCCAGACTTCACATTGATATGAACATTATTCTATACTGTGTGTGACCAAAAAATAAACAATCTTACTGGCAATGTACTGTTCAAATACTATGTAATTGTAGATATGAACTGTTTTAAATATTGCGTATGACGTGGTTCCCAGACGTCGCCTTAAAAGAAATACAACATACTCTATACCTGTGGCTGTAAAAATATGCAAAATAAATCCGTTTCAATTTAATCTTTTAGTTCTTGAGTTGATAACAGGTTGGTTGGACAGACAGAAAAGAAATAAAAATCAAATGGTTGTCTGTGGATTCAGTTTACGGACGATAATTTTACATGATAACGTCATAAGACAAACCGAACGCTTAGGCCGATCGTGCCTCTATCGTTTTTCTTGCACGCCCGGCTCAGACGGAACGTGACAATGAATCATACTTTTTCGTGCGTTCGTCGATTTATAAGACTTTATCACGTGAATAATACAAGAAAATTTAGTTAATATTTATTTTTGCAATTTTCTACAGGAAGAGAAAGCGTTCACGTCAGGCATATCGCAAGCGAGTCACGCGCCTACACCGGTAGCCGGACCATCCGTGCCGGCCCCAGCTGCAGATTCCGACGAGGCTAAGAAAATGATGCTAACTATGCTAGGGCAGCAGACCGGCATGAATGACCATTGGAGTATCAAGTTAGTATATTACCTATTAAATTTAATATACTCGGCTGCGTCCGCGCTAGTACACACTACATAATCAGCCCGTTATGCTCAGAGAGAAGAGTTGCCAGTGCGGCTTGGTGGATAGGCTAGTGTCCAACCCATGTCGAAGTTTTCAGGCCGCCCGAAGGCCTTGAGCCTTACGACTGTTGTCCTAAGACAAACAACCGGGACCGACGGCTTAACGTGCCCTCCGAAGCACAAAAGTGCTCAGTTGAATAATTCCACTATAGTCTTAAAAATGTTGCCCGTTTTGATATTTTTCATCGCGCCATATGAAATATACTAGTATTTATACTAGTGATGTGATCATATATATGACTCTGTACTCGATAAATCAATTCATGTTTGTATGAGTATTTGAACGCTTTGATTTTGTATTGTAAAGTGCATTCGATTAAAGTTCTGATTAGAAAATTTAAATTAAACTTTAATATGTGTTTTGAAATTACACTATTGTACGAATGATCAATTTGTCTTAAAATATTTTGAGTTACATAACATTCAACCAATCACAAAAAAATCAAGAAAAAGTGGTTGAATCTTCATTCAATTATTTTATTCGGATGCTCAGCCAAAATCGTCAGTTGAGCTCACAGCTATCGTCACCTTTAGATATAATGATATAATTTTCAATTATATTATCAATATTGACGTCTTTTTCGTAATCTTCCTTTATTATGTTTCGAGTTTTTTTTCTATTTCTTTTGTCCAGGCTTCTTCAGTAATTTTGGCACAAGCTTCTTTCAGCAACGTCATCTCAGTGGAGAATGGCGGCTTTGTGTAGTGGCGTGCTGTGTATGCGTTCCATTATAATTTTCTTCTTGTCGGTTATATCCTCTTGTCGTGCCGGTCTTGTATTTGAATCCAATTTGTTTCTTAATTGTTATTTAAAGATGTGAAACTGCCACTTAACAGGCCATCCTCTCGTAGTGATCAGCGATTAACTCACAGTTGGGTATTCATTTCTTATGTAATAAGCATACAGGTTTCGAATGGCGTCTGCGTCAAAGGTGTTATACCTGTTATAGGCTTGGTTTTCTTTCTCTTTTTAGGCGTACGTAATACATTTTCTTCGAACGGGAAGGCCCATACTATTCCTTCAAGATGGTTCAAATAGTTTTTTTGGCGATTCCAAGTGCTTCTGCGACGCAATCTTGCACTTGCGTTACGGGCAATAAAGGTCCACCATTAACTGATTGGTGTTCGAAGTATTCGGTTAACTTCACAACTAATTTGCGTAACTAGCTGTTGATTCCAAATCACTATATTTTAATCAATGTCTGAAATAGAATTATGTTACTGTTAGTGATAGTAAACAGAAATAGTCCAAATGCAAAGCCGAGTCTAGAAAAAACAATCAAACATAAACGAGCGCACAGTCAATTTCACGAGATGTGGAAAGAAAGACTACGCGTTGCGCGCGTCGCCGTAAGTCAGGTGCCGCTTGGTCAGACAAGTTATTCTATAGAAATCAGTGTCGCCAATTAAAAAAAATATTTACGGCTTTGAGCGCCAAGCTCATTCTTTTCAGTAAAGATCACACAATATTTAATTACTATTAAAATCGAATGAAGCTGGTGAAATCCAGTAATTAATTAGTTACACTATAGGTATTTAAAGAAAGAGTGAGAATGTAACTGTTTACGTTTACCTAATAATTAGAAATTCATGCTACTACTGCTATGCTACAATGCTACATATAATAGTAGTAGTCATTCCAAGTTACTTTCTATGGTTTTTCTGAAACATCAAAACGGCCTTTTATTTTTTGACAAATATATCAGTTACCCATCCAACTCCTGACCGCAGCAAGCGTTCCATAACTTGTTTATCGGTTAAGATCGCCAAGTCAAGCTCCGCTGCGAGGGCTTCGATTCGGAAATGAAATCGTTTATTATGTATAGGCCTACGGAGGACTTACAAATTGTCATTTACATTTATTATTTCTTAAATCGACAACCGGATCGGAACGCGACCACGACTGAGAAGATCCGGCAAGAAACTCAGCGGGCTTGTCTTTATATTTTTTTGTATCGCCAATTTCTTAATGTATAAAACAAATGTTCGTTTATTTTAGCTCCAGTGTGTTGCCTTACAAAAGAGACCATAATAATGGTATCAGTAGGGCAAGACACCCTACACTTTGACATGAAAATACACGAGTAGGTAGATCCTGGAGCGATCAGCCCCAAGCTGTTTTATCCTCCAAGTAATCCGAAATTTTGTAACGTTTTTGACAGAGTTTAGTTTTAATAGTAATTTTAAACTTATTAATAGGCAAATCTCGGATAACATTGGGAAGTTTATTATAGAATCGTATACATTGTCCCATAAAATAATGACTTATTCTGTGGAGACGCGTTACATGTACGGATAGCACAACTTTTTTCAAAACTGTTCCTGTTTTTCTTGACGTACATTAGATTTTCATAGATAAACTGAGATACAACAGTTAGAATGTTTATATCTTTAGTAGTGAGTTAGATAGGAGGAATCTATCTATACGGAGCTGCGGTACCACGAACGCACATTTGGCGTTTATTATAATATCCGGTGTGATTCTGATATGTTTTTCATGTTTCAATACCTTGATACGTTTTACCTTTAGAGATAAAAGCATTTTAAAATAAAGGTACATATTAAATCTGTAAATTTTACTTACAGTTGTCTACAAGAAACCGGATGGGACCTCCAACGAGCACTCTTCATCTTCAACCAATTACGGTCAGAAGGCAAAATACCACCCGACGCATTCGTCAAGTGAATGCGTCAGACAATGGGGCTGAGCCTTTGTACATATAGTTAAGTAGAGATATATTTGCACAAGAACGTTACGGAGAAGATAAATTCAAAGTAACTTACGTGTAATTGAGAGGGAGATCATTTTAAGAAATTTCTTTGATAAGTTACGTGGAATGACAGAGCAGTGTGTGCTCAATTATTTTTTTATATATGAGAAGCTAAGGAAATGTTGTATAAGCATAAACGAAGAAGATTTTCAGTTATTATTTGTATATTGTTTTGCAAGAGAAGCAAGATAAAGAATATAAAGAAGAAAAAATGAATTATGTGGTACGGAAGATGTTGGTAATTGATTTTAATTTGATTGGAAACGCAGCAAGAGTACATGCCATGATTTAAGATTATTTATGAAATCAGAACTTGGAAACCTACAAAATTATATGTTGAATCCGACAACCAAAGATACCAACTATGAAAAATTTCGAGTTAAATATCTTCTTATATGATCGACTCGTCTTGAATCCGAAAGAGAAACATCACCTAATCAACAAGAACTGGAAGCAAAGAAGATTTCAGAACCATAGGTATTGTAGTGTCATAGAAATCATACATTTGTTTTAAAAAAACATGTTTTATGTATCAAATTTTGAAAATATCAAAATAAATAATGTTGTTTTAATTGCATTGTATAAATACCAAATAGTATGATTACATACATTTTGTTTGTGAAATAAAGCATGGGATGCATAGTTTTCAACATTATTCATTGTTTCTTCAATTGATAATGTAATTTTTTTATCTTGATGTTCAAATGTTATGTATTGACAAAAAAGTATATATATTGTATAGACCAGTTTTAGTAATCATTAATAACTTAGTCCTACGGACACATCCATGTGACACATATGTACATGTATTCAATTGTTCTCTGATATAACCGTATGACTAAGGAGATTAATGTTATTACAAATAGGAAGAATTTAGTAAAATACTCTGAACTAACCAATGTTTTTTGGGTGATTTAAATCTCATATAAGATATTTACAAAAAAGAGCTGTTATAGAATCTTGTTGTAAAGATGTTAACTGTAAATCGAATAGTTTCGTATATTAAATTGTTTACATAATATTGTATACTGGCATATTTTAGTTTGTATTTCGTAGTTATATCGTTATAACTGTCGGGAGTGTCTTTATTTTAATGTACTTAGATTAATTTACTTATGCAACGTACTTTCAAAAAAAGTGAAAGTATTGAAAAAATAATACAAAATGCTGTATTAAAAAAAAAGATGAATGAGAAAATAATTCTTGGAATATTTGTTTATTTTTTTGAACCGGGGATCGCAGGTGATAACAAGCCACAGCTTAGTGAAATATGGCAAAAGTTCTACATACAATGAAAGGCTGACAACGAAGTCTGTACAGACTTATTTTGTAAGTGAAACCATTGATGAAAGCGCGCGGGTTGTTAACCACGGTCAGCGCTACTGCGGCGGAACCCTGTCAGTATTTGTCATGGGCTAGTCGCAGTGTTTGGTTTATTTTGAGGAGATTGAAGCCTGTTGGTCGTGGACTGAGCCTGATTGCAGCTGTGAGCTTGCGGGAGGGGCTTAGGGCCGTCAGTTATTGTACTTTGTTTATGGTTTAAGAAATAAATCTTTCTTTTTTTTCGTAACAAATGTTTTTTATTTGCGTATCATACTTCAAACTTCTATACTAATATTATAAAGTATAAGTATTTTAAACTATCATGGTCACAAACATTAGAAATGTTCAAATTATCAACGGGGTAGTTACCATGTATATTTTTGAGTGTCCGATATCTCTGACCGCTTCATTTGCTCGTTAACAAACACCCACCCGCAATTCCTCAGTTCACGTGATCATGGCGCTTGCAACAGTGCCGAAATAACGGGAACTCAAAGAAAATATACATGGCAACTCTCCCTTAATTATTTAAATATTTCTAATATTTTTTTACTTAGAAATACGGGATTACTCACGTAATATTTATCGGATAGGTTCGACTATAGTTTCGACAACACACGGTGTTATTTTTCAACCTTTTTTGGGACCGGACGCCCGCGTGGATGACGTCTCGCTTAGCACTGCGGGAGTTAGGATTGTCAAAACAGTAGCTGAAAAACGTTTTGTTCTTTTACAAACATCCCTACTTGATAGATATATAGCCCTGTCAGCGTTACCAAATTCAGACTTTTAAACAGGTTTACATGATTCTAGTGGCCCAACTCCACATACACCCCTAACACATTTTTTTGGACAATAAAAGCTCTCTTTATATATGTAGAGTTATCCCAAATTAACTGATGTGACGTAACCAAAATATGCCATGAGTGCCGTGTTTTGGCCTGAAGTTTGCCGTAATCTGATGAGAGCAAAAGTGAAGCGATTTATATAGTTTGTGGCACATATTGTCTACATGTGGTTTCCAGTTTAGATGTTTGTCTAATACTACCTAGAAATTTAATTTCGTCAACTTTTTCTATGTTTCATTTCTGCATGTCAGATTGGGATTAAAATGTAAAATTTAAGTTTTCCATTCAAGCCAGTTTATAATAGATTCTACTTCAAAGTCTAGTGATTCTTTAAATGTTTTACTAGTGTTATTATCGGGGACTATAACTAATACATCACCAGCAAACAGTACACATAGCTTTGACTAATTGAATTTGGCAAGTAGATCATGTAAATAAGAAATAGCAGCAGACCTAAGATACTGCCTTGCGGCACGCCAACTTTAGTACATTTTTCGCTTAATTTAAAAGTGCTAATTCAAATTGTTTATTGGCCTTATAACATTGTCAGTTACACTGGGCAAGTCAAATTTACAAAATAATATACATGAAGAAAGAAGTCAAAATTTAGGAAGTATATTATACAGTAATAGTAAGATTATTAATAATGTCAAACAGATTAATGAAAAATTTTTACAGTACAATAAATGATTTAAGTGCTATGTTACATGTTTAAAATACAAATATTAAATATATTCAAATAAAAACATTTTGTATGTACTTCACTAATGATGACTACTATTCTTCTTACCTAAAATAATTGAGTCAACTCTTTATTCAATATAGTCTGGACGTTTTTTAATACGAGAACGAAGATTCGCTGAGACGTAGTTTCATAAATTTATTTATTGAGTAAAATGGATTAATTTCCAAAAACTGTTTAATCTTTCTTAGTCGTTTGCGGGCAATTCTCTAATTCTATATGGCAAATTGTTGAACATGCAAATCTTGTTGAGAATGCCTTGTTTTTTTAGTTTTACTAATCTAGTTCTAGGTTTAAGTAATTTTTAATTATTTCGCAGGTTATAATTATGAACATCTTTGTTTTTAATCAGATTAGCGTTGTAAATTTCGATAAGACAATTGTAAATATATAAGGATATTGCCGTCATGATTTTATTGTCTTTAAAGTACTTTTTGACTGACGTACGTTTCCTTAGTCCGAACATTATCCTTAAAGCTCTTTTTTGCGCTCCTAGTACCCTTTTCATATCTGTACCATTGCCGCAGACCGGTATATCTAATTATTGAGTGTATATATGCGAAATAAATTGATATCATTGCTTTTTGGTCTAGTAAAGGTTTAAGTTTAAGAAGTGCATAATTTGCACTGGCAACTCTTTTACACAAATTACTAATATGAGCTGAATGATTGATTGGGTCATCGATAGTATAGCCGAGAAACACGTTTTCATGTACATTTATCTCTTTGTCGATTAACATCAATATGTTAGCATTTCATCAAGACTTACCACTTCTTCGTACTGCTTTCGGCCGGCTAGGTAGCTTCTTAAACAATCTCGTTGATGAGGTGCCGGATTAACATGTAGGATACTTTTCATAATCAACATTTCTTATTTCTCTCCTATTTTATCTCCTATATTTAACTCCGATTTGATCTTGGTTTTATCTAGATGGATGGAAAAACAACGGTGTTGCTCAATTGTTTGTCACAATTTAGAACACAGATTTCTTCATTCAATGTCTTGGATCGCATATAATATACTCGTTGTATATATATGGGTAAATTATATTTGCATTAGGATACCGAGACTCGTGGCATGACGAAGTTTGATAAGAACCTTATCAGTGTTTATTGCACTTGTATGCACGCTGGTTTGATATCAGGTGACTTAGGAATAACTTGTACTGTAGTTACTATTATAAACTGTAGTTTATAATAGTTTCAAAGATTGCATGCGATAGGGAAAAGAGAAATGTTTGCGAGGATTCTGGTACTTCCGAACACGACACAATGCGTCGACCGCTGACTGGCGGCCCGACCGACAATTTTGTTCATACTTAGGTAATGCGGGCTGCGTTCAATATGACCTGACCGCAGACCACATTGCATCCAGTATGGCGAATCCTTTAATACTGGCGCACTAAGTAATTATTTCACAGCAAACATCTGGCGGTGGTGCCCAAAGAACCTGCAAAAGAGACATAGTAACTAAAAATTAGGAATTTCTTGCTACTTAGAATCGCATCCCTTTGGCTGAAGATAATTCATTAAACGCCGTCCACTCACAGACTAAATGGTATGTAAACAAGAAGCCCATGACCGATGGGGCCGGAAAATTGTGGAGTGGAGACTACGGACCAGCATACGCAAAGTAGGACGTCCACCGATAAGGTAGACAGGACGACGTTGGATGCAGACCGCCCCCAATCCTTGTGGAAATGTATTGGGGAGGCATAATAATAATATGTTCACCAATGGACGTCCTATAGCTGAGATTATGATGATGAAACGAGAAGACTTCAGTAAGTATGCAATTGTTAGATTATTAAGGTGGTGCTAGTTAACGAACAGTTCTAAGAACAGTCATCTACTGTAGATATGTGAGTGTTCCATGGATACATGTACTCTCTAATCTATACATTGTATAGGTGTGTTTAGAATACACAAATCCATAGATTACAGTTAGCATAACAATACCAACCATGTTCTGACGCTGTAAACTCCCAGTTTTATTCTAACACGTTTACAGGAAGTACACAAAGAAAATCTTCCGTTGCCTCGCGCGTGCGACGAACCATTGTTTATTGTAGATAGCAGTAGAGATGTACATACCTGCCTGGTACCTCCTTATTTGATATACTGACATTGTGTATTGTGGAATTTCACGTTTCTAGTGCGTTAATATTTATTAAATAAATATTGGCTATATGTGTGGTATAACCATGAACATGTGAGTACATCATATTTGCCGCAAATCGGCTTGATATTTGTTGGCCGATTCTTGTAAGAAACTCAGTTAAAAGAACTACCTATGGTACCTACTAATACTGTTTATATGTTACTGTGGCAAAGATAATTTGGAAACGGAAAAAAAATTGCCGTGGCATGCCTAGTACCTGTGACCCGACTATGCCCGACGCAGCTCGCCTGCTGTTCTAGGATTTTTATACTATCGAGTGATGAGGCTCGGAAAGTCATAGGCTGATGCATATGCGCCTGGACGCCCGAGTCCCCCTTATGGTGTGTGGGTCAGATAAGGTAGCCCTCACTTCTTGCGCTAAGGATAGGAAGAGAGGCGCCTGTCAATCCTATATAGCATTCCTCTCCCGCCGCGGCCTCCAAGTCACGTAAAGCTGCGGTGCCGCACACACGACACAGCAGCCCATCTCCCTGATGGTCCGTGGTAGTAGTCACGGCTGCTTGGGACAGATAAATCCCAATATAATTTTATTAAAAAGAAGTTATACCAGCTATAAAACACGTATAGTATGTACCTACACTTTCTACTATTAATAATTACATACATTATATTATGTCTCTCGAACGACGATAATTCAACAGAACATCATGACAACCCTGAAAGCTATGACTTACTCTGAAAGAGGTTATTAATTAAGGTTAGTTAACCTAAATTGATAACCCGTTAATTTAAAAGAATATATTCTTTTAAATTAACGGGTTATAAACCGAAATGAGGTTAATTAAAATTTCGTTAATCGCATATCTGGACATAAAGATAAGCGTGCTCGAAGAGCGTGAAGGCTCTATAGCACGAACAATGGAGATAGTTTGTGTGCGATTTCTATGTAAAATATTAAAAGTTAATGCAATACAAATGCAAAGAAGCTTCTACTTTTTTGAGGTCCGACAATCTTAAGTGAATAAAAAGCCCATTTCCACCATTTAACTAAAGTTGGGAAGTACCAATTTTTGTACTATAGTATTATACATAGAAAGTGTAGGTAATTGTACCATCCATTGCTTGTTTCTATTAATTTGTTCATTATTTAAAATTCGGCAGAGTAAAAGTGCTTTCCATTCTAATAAGCAAGTATTTTCACCTTCTAAAAGTAAATGTGTTGGCTGGACTCGAACCAGCTACATGTCACGGCTGACGACCCAGACATCGACCGAGCTTCGTAACGTAACGCCTACTGACTTCTTTATACGATTTTTTACTTCATAGTAATGGCATTTTGGCAACCTGTGTGCCTGATGTTAAGCACCTCACCTGCGCTCAATACAGTTGCAGTGCACTTCGCTTGTCAGCCCAGACATTGGTATTTTTAGTATGTAACTAGCTGTTAAATATTTAATGTATTGATTCAGGCGTTACTTGGCGGCAATCTATTTTATAAACGGTATTAAAAGAAATATTTAGTGACATTTTCGCCAAAAAAACGCTTATGGCAGAGATGCAGAGTGTGCCCCACATAAAAGTCAGCGCTAATACTTACTCGTATTTTCTCGTTTTTTTGATGCCAAGAGATCATAGCTCGAGAAGGTTAAGGTTTATTTTATTCAGCGTTCGTGAAATGGGGATTTAATGGGATATATCGATATCAAGATATATACATTACATGGATAAAAAAACTAATCTTTTGGCCATTTTTAATTAGAAATACGGGATAGGTCCGACTATAAATTCGACCACATTCGGTGGTCTTTTTCAAGGAGTGTTCGGGACGTCCGCGTCGATGACGTCTCGCTTAGCGCTGGTTTCTAATTAAAATGAGTGAAAACCACTTTAGTTTTTATAACAAAATAATCTTTTGGTCTCACATATTACATATACATATTGATTTATTACTTCGTTTCTTTATAATCCTGTTGGATTTTGTAGATGTTAACGTATCTATACATAGGTAGTTAAAATAACAAACTCCTCTAGATTACTGTAAATGCTGTCAAGTAGCACAAACATTACTATTTGGATTATAGCAGTACTTATTACTTCTCATTTTAAACAGAAACAATCACGACCATAACTTGGTCAGTATCAACATATCAACAACTTTCCTACGATTTATAAACCATCGCACCGCAATTGATGCCACAACAATCACCGCGGACCAGATCCACAACTCCACTATAATCACAGATTAAACACCAGTTGCTATAACCATAATGTTCCACTTCCACTGTCATCCATCACCAAACAACCGCTCGACCCCGACCGGCCGAGACTAATCGTGCAAGTTTACTTTCCGATAGGTTGGTACTCCAAATCTAATAGTACTTACCTCTCTGAGATCAGTAGCTATCAACTCATTACGTGAATCAAGAAGTGTTTGTACTCTCGTGCTCTCGTGATTCACTTGGACATTGTTCCTATCAGGACTTTACTAGGTCTGTAATGTTTAAATATACCATAGGTACTGCGCTTTAGGCCGATTCTGTGTATCATAAGAATGTATCTCCCCCAAATTTGAAACTTAGGTGTACGCGACATTATTTTTCAGGAATTGCGTTCGCTTTACGTATGTTAATTCTATGACGTACCGATACGATTCTTACGAATGTTTTCGTTGAATCTAGATTTGTTGCTGATAAAACATTTTACCCTAAATAATTTTCACTCTTTTATCATCTCTTTGACATGTTAGTTCAAGTCCTACGGCGTATTAAAATAATTTTAAATTAAATGGCATTGTGTATAGTGTAGTTTACATTAATTAATATATTGCAATCGCGTTTTCATATAATTAAGCTTATTAATATTAAACAAAAGTTTCCTTGAAATCTGCCATCATACGATATCCCGATTGCTGTGATCAAATTGTAACCAGAGTTCGTCGAATTTCAATCACAAAGTATACATACGCTGTTAGTACAAAGTCAATAACCGTTCCATCACCGTCAGTGGTGTGTGCCCGGCTTTACTTTTACCTCTTTATTATCTAGATTCACTTATCTAAGGTACCCGCAACGCGAATGTGTGTAGTAGTCAGTTTGTAGAGAGCGTGCAAGACGGTCGTTACGGGATACTAGTTGATATAGTCAGTTTTTGTGGAGAGTGCAGTGTAACGGTACTGAGCGGCGCCGGAGCTTAGCAAGCAGAACGCACGAGGTGAGTCGGAAACCCTTTATACCTATCCCATTGTTTCGTGAGATATGGACCGTACCGTTCTTGGTGTATTAGGTGTTAGGTGGGCTCATTTCCACGGTCTTATTTCTTATACAATTGAGTTCAAATTTAGATGGTTCGCTACGGTCAACGGCTACAATTTTGAGTCTCAAACTTGAAGCTGTGGCGGTGTTGTGCCGGTCAGAGTTTATTTACCTCGCTAAATGTCAAATTTGTGGCCTTTGCGGTTATTATCCTATGCACATATGCCATTGAAATTATTATCTTTGCCATTGTTATTCTCATTAGATGCTATTTTATGCCTATGTGGATATGCCTGGTTCTAGATTTATTAAGTAGATAATAGGCAATCTCAAAAATTTAACACTAAACTGCAGATTCATGTAGTGCCCATATTGACATTTCAAGAAATAGGATTATTCTATTTAGTTATGATAGTTTAGCGAGCACCAAGTTATGTGACTACTAATCTGTCTAAAATATGCCCACAAATGAAGCGAAATATCTGGTTTTGGTGTTGTCATTCGGGAGTGTTGTGCTAATTTGGAATTTAGACTAAATAAAATTAAATTTAGAGTTATTGTTTAGTTTAGAGAATGCTTAAAATATCGATATCTACCAATAGTTTTTGTCGAAGTTATTACAGTAGGTAGGTACTTAAGTTAATTTTTATGTGTAGGTAGGTAATTGATAAGACTGTTAACTTTATATCATAATTATTGATATATTGTGTTGTCTGTCATCAGGTTTATGTACCCAATGTGGTTCCTAATTTTACTGTTACGAATAAAACTGACTGGACCCTCGGGAAGAGACTAGACTCCCACAACACAGGGAATCCTAGTGTAGGAGCTAGTGCTCGTAACTTAGCTTAAAAATTAGGATAAATTAAGTAAAACTTAGGTATAGCTACGTAATTTTAAGCCTCATATTTTATACCTATATCCTTAAATAAACATGATTTGATTTGATTTATTAATGTTGATGTTTTGAGAAGGCGGTAGGTGGGCAGATATTCTTATAATGTTAAACTTAGGAAGGTTCATTACTCAGTGTTATTACATAGTTTTCATTAATTAATATAGCGACAGGACATTTACCATTACTTTCTATACAGTCTATTAAGACCGAAAGCAAACTACTTGCAAATTTAAAACGGGGAAATCGTAGAACGGAGTTAAGTCTTAGTCATACTTATAAAGTTAAGCGTTCGGTAAATTCCTACGGGTATGTAGGTAAATAAAAACAAGGAATGAAAACAGGAGTTAGCGTAAAATCCAGACAGGCGGTCGTGAAAAGCAACTTTATTTTATACTATGTAACGATAAGGAAGTGTAGGGAGGTAGCTCTTTTTATGAAAGGTTTGTGCAAATACATTATAATAACAAATATTATTTTAAGTGGTAAGTACTTATAAAAAATGTTTTTAACGAGTAAATACAACGGTGGTATTACCACGACTGTTTCAGATAGTTTATCTCTGAACAGTACATTTTGAAGGCCGAGTCGCTCACGTCTGTCGTACCATTTTGCTAGTCCCTACGTTTAAGCGTGGTCTCCGGGAGCTACCAAGTGTCCTGTCTTGATAGATACCATCGCAACGGCAAATATTCTTAGAAGCTTAAAACGAATAACTGCGCAATTGCAACGTATTCGTATCGTTCACGTGAGATAGTACAAACTGTCATGTATCAAGGACAACTTTTGAAAATAATCCATTCAATACATTACAAGTGCAATTTGAAAAATTTAATACCGACTTCCATTCTATTACTTTGGTAAAAATCAGTTATTGGAGTGTAACTCAAAAACTACTAGACTGAATTTGATGAAATTTAAATGGGACCACACGAGAAGCACTAGCTTTAAAACAAAAATAATTTAAAAAAGTAACAAGCATAAAATAAAAATTCAGTAGAATTGAATACCTCCTCCTTTTTTTGGAAGTCGGTAGAAAATAATATATGTCACTGTCTCTTGTGGAATCTTTGTTCTAAGAGCAAGTGCAAATGAGATAACCGAATAAAAGTATAATTATATTAATATAATTTACACATAGGTAAATATTATTAGTGAGATTTTTAATTAACTATTTATTTCTTACATCTAGTTATAGCTAATAATTTTAGTCAATACATAAATACACAATAATTATAAATAATTAAATATTATTTTTTTAAGCACTGTAAGAAGGGATAAAATAATGTAACTGACTTGTCTGTAAAATTTATTTTTGGGGTTAATAAACTTCTTTATTTTTATCTTTAACTGTGACACAGTTAACTCATAGTTTAAACACCGAAGCGTGACGCGTTGACGCTTACGATACGAACCCTTTTTGTGTGATACAGCGTCTGTAGCAAGTGAAACGAACTGAACTATGTCTGTGGGGTAACGTTTACTTGTAAAGATCTGCTTCCCGTAGACCGCCAATCGCCACATTTGGTCAATAATACAATTGTTTTCTCAGAAATCATACTACCTACCCTACCCAGGAATTGCAACATTTGTGGTCAACTAGTGAAATAACTAGGAGTATCATTCTCGAGACTAGAAGAACAGTCCATAGGTCTGCAGTGCTACAGAGCTGGTATAGTATGGTAGGTATATCGTTGCTACTTTAATTGGGAGGCTAAGGAAGACCTTCCAATTCTAGGGCCTATTGGAAGGACAGATCCTACCACCAAGCATGTGAATTGCTCGACTCTCTAGCTAGATTTTAAAACGCCTTTTCTTTTGTGTGAGCTAATTCTTAAAACGCAGAAAAGCTTAGAAGGTGGTTTTTGCACATAGATCATTATAATACCAATACATCTATCAATACAGTTAAATAAAATTGAAGTGCCTGTTTGTAATTCCAAATTAAAAGCTTTCACTAAATGCGATATGAAAGTGTAGGTATACATAATTTTTTTTTTATAGTATTTGTTTAGATTAGCCGGAACAAACAGATAGACAGACTGTCGGTTTGTTCCGGCTGTCTCTGAAACGGCTGGACCGATTTTAACGGGACTTTAACTGATGTTATAGTAACTTAAGCTACATTTATTTCATCATCATCCATCACCACGCGGGCGAAACCACGGGGCGTAGCTAGTATATTAATAAGTATGATAAAGTGACGTAAACCTTTCCGCAGCTACGATCTGTAATTGGGGTAGCATCATAGAAAGACCCGTTAGCTCAGTGGTTGTGACCGTGAATTCGAAGCTCGTGGTTCCCTATTCGGGCCAAATATTTGAATGATGAAGACAAATATTTGTTACCGGGTCAACAAATATTAGGTTTATTTGTATTAATGTGTGTGTCTGTGCCCCCGACGACACAAGGAATCCTAGTGCGAGGGTGGGAGTTTGTGGGCGTTGCTATCTAATTAAAGATCCAAAAAATAAATTGACCGTTGTCCTTCCTCTAGTATCTATCTCAGTAGGATGCAGGTTCTGATATAGGAAGATTCCACATGATACAAGTATATCATGAATATAATTGCTATCTACTGAGTTATGTTCAGAAAAATTATATGTAACGATTAGGAAAGATAATTTATTGATTCAGGCGTTACTTTGCGAAATCCATTTTCAAAAACGATATTAGAAGAAATATTTTGTGACACTTCCGCTGAAAACAATGCTTATGGCAGAGTTGCAGTGTGTAAGTCCCGCATAAACTGCAAATAGGAAGTACCTATACATAATAAACAACACACAAAACAACCCAGACAATGAACGCATGCACTAATTCTTTTGAATAAGGAATGCTCTATCAGCGTCCACAGAAAATCCCCACAGTATTATTCCGTATCTGATACACGAGGAAACATAACCGTGATAGGCTGACAGAGCAGTTTGCATGGTTGTTGTTTGTCTAAGACGATGAAGTACATACAAAAATCGGTCTAATTTTGAGCACAATCTATGAACATGTGATTTCCAGTTACAAAATCTATCAATATAATCAATATACCCAAAAATACGGTCTCTTTCACGTTAGTTACAACATTATTTTCATGTGTGATGTTTATATCTAGTGCAATTATATTACATATATGTTCTAAATTTAATGAAGTTTGTCTTGCTTAAGTTTACCGTCAGGTTGTTTTTACGTAGACAATCTAATACATCGTGCAAAGCTTTATTTGCTTCATCTTCAAATAATGTTTTATTTTTCGATTTAACAATAATAGTAGTATCATCAGCATCATGCTTTGTGGCATCAGGTAAATTGTTTAGATACATACGATAAGATACAGGGTACCTAACCTAGTTTGGGGACAAACGACACCATCTCTGTGAAATGTTTTTTAAATCAATAAAAGATATTCTTATTATTCTTACAGCACTAAGTGTTAGCCGTAGTAATTTATTACCACAATCCAAACATAATTGTGTTATGTGTTTACTATGTTTTATGAGAATTTTCTATAAAACCTTTTAATGTGTAATCATAATTTCTAAAATACTACCGAGTGGTGCTTGGGGAAGCATTCTTTACTAATTACTAATGGTACGATCTAAGCTATATATATATAATATATATACTAAACCCGTAATCATTTTATTTGATCATTTTTCATTCATTTTCATATTCATCATTTGATTGGTTCATTACGAAAAAGGCCCCAAAAGAGCTATCATCCTAATCGAAAGCTTACATATACATATACAGAAGCTGATAGCACTTTAGTAATGAAATATGAAACCTGATATTATATCTTTCAACAAGTTTTGTTGTTGTTGATAAGATAAAAATATCTGATCAGCCTTTTTTCGGCTTTTGTTTAATGATATATTCGAAATGCTTTGATGGACGAAATCTATTAGGACAATATATCTGAAAGTCCGCGGAAATGTTTAATATATTATTATCCTATTACAAGGCCCTACCAACATGTATGCTGTTGGTGTACCAATGTTCAATCACCATGTTTGATATATAGGTACCTATGTTGCAGTCAAAACTCTTGACCACTCAAAATTACTTTTGACTAGCAAGGACTTCGACAATAATATTTTTTTCAAATAGCTTAGCCTAATTCGTTTCGTGGTCACCATTGAACCTAACGCTCGTCCTTGTTTGCTCATCGTCGCACCTATCGTGACTGCTCCGACCAGATACTCCGCGAGGACCGTGTACTGCTAGTTCTAGCCAGTATCATGAAACTTAAATCTAGTTCTTCAAATCTATTTTTGACCAACCTGTTGAGCCAAAACTACTTTTGCATGTGTTTTTTTTCAAATAATAGTAATTTTGATTGGTGAAGAGTTTTGTTTGACTGCAATATGTAGGAAACATGTATATAATTATGTATAACGCACGCCACGGCTCAATATGCAAAATTATGCACAGAATAAGTACTTAATTACAAAAAGTTACTTTTGTGTATGGTAGTTTTGTTTGTTTTATATCAAAGACGACTTTACTCAAGTAATTAACGTAATTGAAATGGTACTTTAATGAAAGCATAATTAAGATGAAAGTTAATTTAGAAGTACCTACTGAATATATTGCATTCAACATATTTTAAGGTACTTACCTAATATATTTTTTTCCGCAGAAAAGCTTTTAGAACATTATTTCATATATGTTTTCCCAGCTATTAACTTTATATATTTAGCTAAAACTTATTGCCGTTGATATAGGTAAGCCAAAGTTTCCGCTGCTCAAAGTCTTGCGTGGCACAATGCTCACGGCGACGCCCCGACAAAGTTTGTTTAGTTTTATTCAACCAAGAATGCCATATGCAACCTTGCATTCGCCCAGTAATTTCAATTGGTACAGCTACCATCGATATAATAGGAATTCGACTTACAGAGAATCCTTCAAACCTATAAGCGTAGAAAACTGCTTGGAGGCAGAATATCTGGCATTGTTATGGTATCCAAGAAAAAGCTCCTGCAGAAGAAACTATCTTGTGCGTCATCAGTTTAGCACCACTCTGACGGTATTCGCTACAGGCAACCCTCCCTTTGATGTGAGGATCCAATTCAAGTACAGAGCCTTGATCAAAGTGTAGAGGTACATGCACGGAGAGTTTAAAAGTAGGTACCCTTATTTCTACCAGTGTTCTATTAAATGTGTGTTAAAATGCACATTTAATGGAACATCTTTTTGTTATTCTAATAATTTAGAGGCATTTCAATTTTTGAGATAATCATGCTACGGTATTTGCATTCCGGCCGGTGGCTTGCTGTATGTTATAACACCATCAATCTTTTATAGATGCTCAACAAAGAGATCGCCTGACCTCGCCACTTATGTGCCTGACCTAAATCACCCTATTGGTAAAAAAAGATGAAAGTAAATGAGTATTTTTACGATAAAACTGACGAAAGTGAAAGCTTGAACACGAGGTAACTGTTGTTATATATTGTTGCTTGACTATGCGGAGAATGCGGTTATTAGACTTTAAGATCTTTTCCAGGATTGGGGGTAGTCAATAAAGTCGATGGTTCAACGCCTGCCATTTAAATTAGACTTTTAGATCTTTCCAGGATTGGGGGTAGTCAATAACGTCGATGGTTCAACGCCTGCCATTTAAATTAGACTTTTAGATCTTTCCAGGATTGGGGGTAGTCAATAACATCGATGGTTCAACGCCTACCATTTAAATGAGACTTTTAGATCTTTCCAGGATTGGGGTAGTCAATAACGTCGATGATTCAACGCCTGCCATTTAAATTAGACTTTTAGATCTTTTCCAGGATTGGGGGTAGTCAATAACGTCGATGGTTCAACGCCTGCCATTTATAAGTAAAATCTTGACGAACAAGAGTCACAAGTTATAGTATTTTAATTATGCAGTCTTATATATATACAAGCATATATTTTATGGCTATGGTGAAAGATTTGTAGTTGCTATCCAAAGTTCACCAACGCTTTCGAATGAACAACTAGCGTTTTTAGATATGACAAGACCGTTAATTGTGATCTATTGCATTCTATTATTAATTAATTAGACTGTAATTGTCGATCGATGTAATCTATAGTATAAAGTGGCACGTACGGAAGTGTTCGATCACTTTAAAACTTATTGTGCGAGTCCAAACGCAAAAGTGGCGTGACTTGGCACGGAACACTTGAAAATTACCTTCCTGCTTTAATGAAATTTTAATGGGATTGAAATTTTGATGACGCTGAGCGGAACTATGTAGCTTCCTTGTATCGTTCGTCTAATTTATGGAAATACAGGCGATATTTAGCGAAGTAGTGAAAACACTGTTAGCAGTCGGAAAATGTCACACGGAAAGCGTTCATTCACACGCATAGGAAGGTATGTGGATATGGTGGTAGGCGTTATTTTGATGTCATACTAGTATATTTTATTCTACTTGATAACTTAATATAATTGGTGAGAGAGACTTAGTTACGTTTATGTGTGTGATAAGAGGAAACGGTGACGTAGTTGCTTTTAGAATACTGTAAGACTACGTATATGAAGATTTGTTTTTAGTGTTGCATCACACAATGTTTAATGAATAATTAAGTAGTCTACTTTATTTAATATTTGACTTACGGTAGACAAATATTAGTACGTAATTATTATAATTATATATAGTATTCGGTTATTACCCATTGATATATTGTCCTGTAACTGCGACTGTATTTTCTAATTTTTCATTTCCTTAGTAAGAAGTTGAATATGAATGGTTTTCTAAAATGTCTTTTCATATCTACAGATAAGATAGACAAGCGTTAGGTGTGTTAAAAAGTCGTCGCTTTTCCACCTTCACTTATACGTTATTCCAAGTCTTTGTTTTCGAGAAAGCGCGTGTAATTAGCTAAATTACCTTATCGACTTGCATCGTGAGTACTGCACTTACTCGTGGTACTGTTGGCAGCATTACCGTATTTAGATTTCGACTCTTACTAACTACTTTCATGAATGCATTTAAAATCTATACTCGTAAGTATTGTCCTCAAACCAAAGTAAAAAGAGCTGCTTGCGAAGACTGGTCGGAATGCAAATCAATAGATGAAACAGTTGAATTAAGTAAATTGTCCGACAAGATAAAAGAATTATAGTCTTGAGAAGACACGAGCTCCAGAACTGTTAAATGTCTTTTTTGTCTTGTCACGAAAAAGACATAATATGTATTGAGAAGACCATTTATACAATTTAGTCCTAAATCCGGTGAGAAGACAAATAAACAAACAAACAATGGACAAGAAAAGTCGTTAATATTGCATCGATATCTATTAACACAGCATAATAACTGAGCCATATTTTCATTTTCAATTCGAGCTCATTAGTTGCGGAATTATAAACAAACAGATATAGTCAGAGCAGAAAGCGTATTGAAGTGTATTGATGTATACTGAAATTATTTAGGCTTCACGAGTTACGGTGTGACTAATTTTCGCGGCATCAGCAGACCTTACTTTACCTTTTAACTATTATGTAGAATTGAAATGATTAAATACACAACAATTGAATCGATAACATGTTTCTTTACTAATGACACGACTTGGGAACCTTCAAGAAGAAAGATCATTCCAAAGGCTGGCAACGTATCTTCAAGACTCTGGTATTGCGGATGTCTGAGGGCGACGCGGTGACCACTTACCATGAGGTGAGCCGCCTGCTCGTTTGATATGTGATAAAAAAAAGCCAACCAACCCAACAAACACTCCGTGCAGAAGAGATAATATTTCAGTATGATATAAACGAGATACAAAAACGTAGATACCTACCGTCTAAAGGTCACGAGGATCAGAACATACAAAAGTCAGGAAAAGCCCGGAATGACGTGCAGAGACCGAATTGGCACCGGTTTACCTCAGGCGAGGACTAGATCTGCATGTAATGAAGGAAAGTGCATAAATCGCCGATGACACGCGTTTGATAAATCGTTGACGCAATTGCTTTGTAATTGCTTGACGGCACGACACATTGGTTATGCTCGTATATTGGTCGTATTAAATGGTTATAAATAAGACTAAGCTTCCTTCACACTCCAATTAAGATTTTGAATTACAACCAGCTACATGTAGTGTCTAGTGCCTGCTCTTTTTACCTAATTCAACTACTGAACGTTCAGAGTGCACCTTGCTTCATCATTCTCAACTGATCACCTTTGCTTCGGTCACTACCAGTGCGGACAGCGGGACAGCTACCTTGTATAAGAACAACAGTCGTCAAGCCCTATTGATGCCTTCGGGCACTGGGTTCGATCTGGATGCCTGGTACTGGTGGTACACGTATAGCGCAAAATACCAGATGATGATGTCCTGCAGAATGATATCTATGTTTAGGTATAGAAATTGATCTACCCAAAAATATGAGCAAATACCACAATTTTGACAGACGTCTTGTGGGCACAGGATAATATACGTGCTGATATTTTAAATGCGTATGTTAGGATGTATGGAGGTTTGTTACTCAATCACGACTGAACCTGAACGGATTTGGAATACCAATTTTATTGATAGATGAGGTACTGATATACGAGATATATATAGAGAGAAAAATTCCATCCTCGGACGGGATTTGAACCCGAATAAATTTCAATGTTTGAGATCGCTAAAGCAGGCGTTAGTGCTTTAAAAAGTAATACTATAAAAATTACAAGGGCCTCGATGTCAATACAAAAGTTTAAGTATTTCTAAATAATGCTACTTTCGGTTGGATGGCACTGTTAAACTGTCCAATATATGTCGCTCCGTCCCCGCAAGACGGTTAGTCAAATAGAGAGTTAAAATTCGATGCTCGGACCAGAACCTTGGTGGCCTAGTTGGTCAATGGCGTCTGACACGGAGAGTCAGAAGACGCGGGTTTGAATCCCGTCCGAGGATGGAATTTTTCTCTCTATAAATTTCAATGTTTGAGATCGCTAAAGCAGGCGTTAGTGCTTTAAAAAGTAATACTATAAATATTAGGATACTTTCCATCATCATCCATCATCACGCGTGTGAAGCCGCGGAGTTAGTATTGTAAAAGTTGTAATTAAGGCTGGCTATGCTTAATTATGCTTATGCTTATGCTTGCATAATGTCGTTCATATATTTTGATAGATGGCGTTACTGGTAAAATAAATAAAAGCCAGAAGGAAAACGTGCTCAAATAAATTAAAATATTTATTACGATGGAATGTTTAAAATTTTGCAATGTCTCGCCAATTAAGACGTCAAAGCTCCGTGATATAAATACAAATTGACAAACTCCAGGTTCGATTCTAGTACAAGACATTTTTCGCAAACCATTTTTGAGTATATTTTATGTACCTATTACGAACACGTTTTACAGAATGGTTTGTGTATGTTTAGGTTAAATATTAGAAAGGTCAATGGTGTTTAAACAAGTGTTTGTTTAGGGCACAATGACCTGTGATCATTCCGATTCATCATCATCATCATCATCTTAGCCGTAGGACGTCCACTGCTGAACATACGCCTTCCCCTCATCATTCCGATTATTAGTCGTAAATTGTTTATTTTCTTTAGATTGAGGAGTTTTCTGGTGGTTTTTTGGTGATTGTTTTTTAAGTAAAATGATGGTAAACAAAACTGAAAAGAATTATTTATATTTTATATCGTTTCTTTATTCACCATTTCAACCGCAGCAATTTATTCAATGTACCATCAAGAGTCTTTACCGTAGACGGCTGTAGTTGTCAATTGTTTCGTCTGTCTAACAGATTTAGAATAAGTGCATAATAAAAAGTCCCCTATTTGTCTTCCTCCGTTTTGTAGTAGTTACCTTCAATTGGCGTAGCGTCCATATTTATATCGGTCGAATCATATATACATACATATACAGCCCATCCCGTCAGAGACACTCCAGTGACAATATACATACAGTATTAGATATGTATGTACCTATAGTCGACTGTTACAGGAAAATTGTGGTATATATATATGGAAATAATTCTAAGAATAAGGTTTTGTGTGGGAACATTTATTTCATGGGAAGTCCAAGTGAGTAATCTTTCGATATAGTATATTATTACGAGTAGTATTTTAGTACTAGCTCTTGTCGGCGAGTTTGTTTATATGTAGGTATTTTTTTAATAATCTGTCAGTTATCAGCAATCCGTAACAATATTACAATTACGAAACTGTTTTTTTAATGTGATTGAAGAGGTAACCTCTTTGATAAAGCACGAGGCCCATATGGAGTTGAGTGGTAACCTTTTCCTATGACAGATGCATTTCGGCACAACTCGAAGACGAACTGCACTGCGCCCGTGACGCTGAGGCTGAGGAGAGATGATTTTATAAACCTGCTTTGCTTTACACTCAAAACTTATTAAAACAACTGATTAATAGGCTATGCATATATCTAATCCGCCCGATAACTTTATTTAAAAAAAAAAACATTTTTAACAATTTGATAAATTTACAACCGACTTCCTTGTATTAGAAATCACTTAAAAAAAGATGAATGATAACGGTAAAGCCGTTCTCAAGTTAATTACAGCGTGACGAGGAGAATTAGGGGTTCATTTTTATATGGACTAGCGACTGCCCGCAACTTCATTCGCGTAGTAGGCTCCCATCATTTCTTGGTTTTTCTTTCATAGGACGGAGAAGGTTCTCCTGACAATAATTAACCCAACAAAAAAAAATTGATTATTTATTCCATCCGTTCTCAAGTTATAGCGTGACCAGAAGAAATGGGTTCATTTTTATATAATTAAACATAGATACCTACTCAAAATTTTAAGACCCGGTGTAAGGCAAATCGTGATCAAAGTTAAATGGGATGACATGATGAGAACCACAATTCAAATAAAAAAAATCTTCAAAATCGGCTCATTTAGACGTTTTATGTTTCTCATCACACACATAAAAATAAGTCGCATTGTGAACATCATCATCATCTCGGCCGTAGGAGGTCCACTGCTGAACATAGACCTCCCCCATAAGTTTCCAAAAGGACCGGAAGCGGCCTGGGTCCAACTTCGTTCTGCGACCTTTATCAGGTCGTCTGTCCACCGTGTCGGTGGACGACCTACGCTGCGCTTGCCGGTCCGTGGTCTCCATTCCAGAACATTCCGGCCCCATCCGCCATCTGTTCTGCGTGCTATGTGGCCTGCCCACTGCCGCTTTAACTGGCTAATCTTCTAGGCCATGTCGGACTTTCGTTCTTCTACGGATCTCCTCATTTCTGATTCGATCACGTAGAGAAACCCCGAGCATAGCCCTCTCCATAGCTCGTTGTGCGACTTTGAGCTTACTTATGAGACCCATAGTAAGATTGCGAACATCCTTTTTTTGAAAATTGGTTGTATAAACGGATGAAAAGGTTTAGTAGAAGTTCAGATTCAGATTTAGATTTATTTATTGTTAGACTGTGTTACATATAGTTCTTAAATATTATAAATAGTACCAACAGCTAGGTCCATTCGGACATACAATAATAATGTGCTTATATCTAATACATATTTATAGTCATTTAATTATTAGGGCATGAATAATGATATATAGTAGGCATGAATAAAACAATATAAATCTAAATAAAATTACATATCATCAAATTTAGAATCTAGCTATAAGAAAGTCAGTCACTTTGTAATATAGTTTTTGTGAAAGAAAATTAAACAAACTTCTTTTAAAAGCAGTGACACTCTCCGATTTTAATATTGTTTCTGGCAAATGATTGTATATCTTAGGACCCATACCGCACACACCTTTTCTAAAACATGCTGTTCTGTGTGCAGGAACTTTCAACTTGTTTCTGCTTTGTGTACCTTTCCCGAACTCATAAAGGTAAAGATTAGTTCGAACAAATAGCGACATCTCGTAAATACATATATAGACATGGAAAAGTCAGGATCTTAAATTTGGAGAAGTATGGTTGGCAGGAATCTGTCGGCTTCAAATGACAGACAGACCTTAAGCTTAAGTTAGTAAACAATATAAATAAAATAGTCAAACATGATATAGTTATTTAGTTTAGTAGTATAATAGTTTAACTATTTAATAAATATGTTGATAATAGGTATATGTCATGTTACTTTACTCTCATAAGCGTAAACACATTAAAGTCTTAAAAGTGACAGATATTAGTTGTATTATTTAACAAGCTTAATTATACGGCTTTATGATAGTAGTATAATTAAACACAGGATGTTCTTATCTTCAGAACGAGGTTTTCTAGTTTGATGGATAACGGGAGTCCAAAAACCATGAGAACGAAACGGTTAGATCGAAACCATCAGATGTCATCTCGCTGTCCCACTGACATATAATCATCATTGTGAATGAGATGCCATTTCCTTTGATATATCAATTTGAAGTCTTAATAAGGCAGTGATTTTTTTTTAAAGTCGGTTTAAAGTAGCTTTGCTAATCTATTTGTGAATAGTTTGGTGCATGCGCTTGGAATAATTGCTTTGATTACAACTGTCAGTGTGACATCGCTCATTCGTTATCCTATTTTCACGTTGCACGAGCAAAATGACGGAATTTGGATATACCTGCTCAATTTAATAACATAAAATTAAATTGTAGTTTATCATAATTGTTTGTAGGAAACTAACATTTTTGTGTAGTCATATTTATTATATTCAATACATAGTATACTTCATTGTAGTTAAATACATAGTATTTATTTTGTGCCGTCCTGTATTGTCCTATAAATGTTGTTTCAGATAAAGTATCCTCAGACGCACAATTGTTAAATGGTCCAAAAACTACCGATCACCTCGCTGCTTACCGATCATTCTCCATCGTTTGTTGTCCTCCCTATCCGCGCGAACTGTTATTGGCAAAATTGTGGTTACGCGGCACAAGCCATACAAACAAGAAGAAGAAGAATAATAACATTGACATCTGTCAAATGGGTTGTCTATAGGGTATGACGGTATTGATGTAATTAAAAAAAATCGATACACCGTCAATGATATAAGTTTTTAAACTGACATGGTCACTAATGCAAGAATTAATTATGGTTCTTGACAGTTTCAAACTGTCGAGAACCTGGAGTCCAGTGGTTCATCTTTGCAAAAACCGAAGAAGTTCCGAAAAAAACTCGCGAGCAGATACCGTGAGTTATGTGTGTCGAGACCCAGATCGAGATCCAAGTGACTGTTGTGTCATTGGTAATAAGCCGGAACGCAAGAAACATGAAAGGAAGAGGGTAGACCGTTTTGTCTGCTCATAACAACACCTACTATAGTATATATTACGATACTTCAGTTTACTTGTGAACATGTCGCATGCAACATGCAACTGTGCCGAAATATCGAGAGCTCACAAAAAATACAATACATGATAAATATCCCGTTTCTAACGTCATCAAGAAGGCGAAACACTTTGCAGTAGTTGGAGTCTAACTCAAAAACTTATGATTGAATTTGATGAAATTTAAATGGGACCACCTCGAAAGTGTACTTTATAAAACAAAAAAGAAACAATCGGTTCGTAAACGATGAAGTTATCCGTGAACACACATCACAAAAAAATATATACGGTCGAATTGAAGAAACCTCCTTCTTTTTTTGGAAGTCGTTTAAAAATACCTATGGGAAGTTTTCGTTGTAGAAAGATAACGTCAAGGTATATGGTAAGGTATATGGTCTTAAAAAAATACCAAATATAGACCGACTTCAACACTAAAAAGTGTGAAATAACTTGTCTAAGTCGGTACCACGATAGTAAACAAGTACAATTTGAAAAATTTAATACCGACTTCCATTACATTCAGTTATTGGAGTGTATCTCAAAAATTACTGGACCGAATTTGATGAAATTATAAATGGGACTACACGGGAAGTACCAGCTTTCAAACAAAAAATAAGGTTTGAGAAACGGTTCATCCAGTCAAAAGTTATGAGGTAACAAACATTAATAAAAATATATACAGACTGACTGGTTGAACACTTTACATAAACAAGGACATGATAATTCATGGTCACATGAAACGTTTAAAAAATAAAATTAAAAAAATACCGTTAAACTACAGAGGAAACCTTCATTCTATGAATGTGCTATAACTCGAAAATTATGGACACCGTCCGAACGGGGTTAATGACCCAAAGCGCCGCGCCGCGTTCAAAGGAATCAAGCTGCGTCCGAACGGGGTTAATGACCCAAAGGGCCGCGCCGCCCGCTATTACTACACGCGCGCCGCGAGTGACCATGTTTATTGTTTTGAGTAGACAATTAAAGTTAAATTAGGTAAATATTAGGCACCTATTTTTTTTTCTTAATTAGGACGAGAATCGAGTACTGAGCACTATATATCAATATGTAAAGTGTTCAACCAGTCAGCCTGTATATAAGGTCAAATTGAGTACCTCCTCCTTTTTTTGGAAGACGGTAGAAAAGTACCTTTTATCACAATATTGTGCGCACCCTTGCTACATATGGGAGTGTCATTCACCGTCAATAAGGATATCATAAAGATAGGCGAAACACTTTTCAGTTACTGGATTGTAACTCAAATACAGTTTGACGGAATTTGAAGACTTCTGGACAAGTAAATGTTCAAAGCTTGATATTAACCCTTTGCGTCCCAGAGACGTTAATATACGTCAGTTTCATTCATATATCTTTTGTTTTAATTATCACGGTATATTGAACAACTTTAAACGGTTTAAATTGTGTATAATTTTATATTATTATATACAAAATACTGCAAGACCTCTGGACACTGTGAGTGATTACTGCGTACATCCGAGACGTTGTGATTAAAATAATATCGCGAAAGTGTCTTTTTCAGTTTATAGAGAAATAGGTATGGATAAAATGTGTTAACCAGCCGGCTCGCATTTCACCTTTTTGTATTTATCATAGACGCGTGGGCCACGGATTGAAAGAATTCCTAGAAATGACGGCGAAGAAATTACACCTACGAGTAATTATAAATTAGGTCTTAATTTCATCAAAATCCATTTAATAGTTGGAGCGTGATGAGAGAACACATTTACTTTCACTCGAACTGTCGCATTTATAATGATTTTTGTGTGTTCTTTTTTTTTTGGTTGAACTAAAACAATCAAAAATCGAAATTATAAATAACCATAATTGACGCCTCCGTTGGCTCAGTGGGTAGTCCTAGAGACCCAGCTTCGATCCCTTGGCGTGTCAACTATTTTTGTGGCTTGCACGAACAAAACAAAACCGTTATTCCCATATCATTTGAAGCCCCCACTGTCCTTATCTCCATATGTAATTGCATTGACGTCATTGTATAATAGCGCAACACGCAACACGCCCACCGGCAGTCTGGCGCGCTTGATCGGTACCACAGATTTCATGCCCGCGTTTCCGTGATTTGCATGACTCGGTCAGGACCTCATGCTGCTTGGTCACGATTGTCTACAGCTTTAGAATAGAATAGAAATATTTTTTAGAGAACATTCGATTCAATTTAAGAGGAAGTTTAAGGAGAAGGACAAAACAATAATACCATAAGATTTAGTAAGCAGTTTTCTGGTAAACATTTGCATATTTATAACATATATTCGAAAAAGTGCATCTATGCGTAACGACATGCTACACGCATATATCCGTAGGTATATAAGGAATCATCATCATCATCATCATCATCATCATCATCATCATCATCATCACCATTATCATCATCATCATAATCATCTTCTCAGCCGTAGGAAGTTCACCGCTGAACATATGCCTCCCCCACAAATTTCCAAAAGGACCGGTTGGAAGCGGCCTGCATCCAATCTAGTCCTGCTACCTTTATCAGGTGGTACCATCAAGTACCAAGTATGTGTAACATATATAAAGTTGTTTATTACTGACTGTAACTTTAATTGTAGGTTTATCTATTACTTTTTGAGAGTTGTGAATAAAATAAATAAAATACTAAATTATACATAAAATACGCCGCTAATTTCGTAGAACTTTAATGTAGGAGATAATAACCAATGTGAAGAAATTTCTAAAGTTAAACTTATAAAATTTCGCTAAATATCATTTTAAGGATTTTTCATGTTATCTGATTTTCACAACGTTGACGATATCAAAGACACTTGCAGCTATTATGTTGTACCTAAAAAAATTTTAAGTAATAGGGTCTCAATAATTGTAATCATTTAAGTTAAAGGTGTGATGGAGCTGGCGTACCATGTCGGTAAAAGCGATTAAAATATATTGATTCAAACAAGCGAAATACCTAAATGACTTGAACTTGAATCTGTCTATATATATAAAAATGAACCCCTATTTCTCTTGGTCAAGCTATAACTTGAGAATGGATGGAACAATCTCGCTAATTATAAAGATGGGAGGTTATGGCGAGGCCGAAGGCCGAGCCTACTACGCGAACGAAATCGTGGGCAGTCGCTAAGTCATTAAAAATGTCCCGTTGTTTTTGAAAATTTACCAAATATTTATAAATCTGATGTTTCATTATCTAGATATATTTTGCAATACTAATACATCATTTTATATCATATAAATAATCAATTTAAAAAAAAATGGAATCAGATTAAAAAACACTCAAAAATGTAGTAAACCATTTGTTGAAGGAAAAGTGCCTTCAAATGAGGAAATGTGAAAAATATGAGCCAGCATTCTAGTCACCTGACGCTTCAACCAAACGTTTACATTATATTAAATTAAATTTTTATTTATTATATTTTGGTATTTTTCTATACTATAATATAAGATTTCCTTGTTTCATAGCTATGGTGGCAGCTAGCATATTATAATCAATTATTTTACTGTAGTATCTGCGTGTTGCCAACTACTATTTGTTCTGTGGTGATGCATCGTCGCCGCGGTCGAATAACGATCAGTTACAACATACTCGTACGTGATGGAGATAAATCGTTCCACTTTACTCCATTTATTGCACATACGTTATACAGTTCCGTATCAAATACAGGAGAATATATAAGTTTACAATATATATGTTGGCAAGATTCACTGGTCACATGGATTGAACCCAGGACCAGTGTCACAGAAGGCGGGGGTGCTACCAACTTCGCCAACCGGCCTGTCAACATTGATACCATACGATTTATCAATCAGAAGCGATTATAGACCACGGGTAACAAAGGGTCAGCCGTTGATTAGACGGCCAAAGTATATATGATGTTTTGTGAAGGTAACATCGTGATGAAACCCACAGCATGGTGGTATGGTACCACTCTCAAGTGTGAAATCCAGTCGCTAAGCACCTATAACAGTGTCCTTTATAACTTTATCTAATAGTCGCTATATAGGTCTAGTTTCGACCGTAACATCACTGACCATAAAGCGATACTGGTCAAAAACTTCAAGTGTAAATAAGTATATATCGACCAGCGTTGCCAGATATATTTTTTGCAAACTCGGGATTTTAAAACGTATTGAGTTAAAAAGCGGGATTCTTTCATCGAAAGCGGGACATAATAAAAAACATATATAATCAGAAGTTTTTAATTATTATTCTTTTTATATAATTTATTGATTCAGGCGTTACTTTGCGGAAATCCATTATCAAAAAACGATATTAAAATTTATCGAGCGCTAGACCGACAGACAGACAGACTGTAGGTCTAGCGCTCGACGAGTCAACATCTCCTGAGGATGCCTCGTGTAGAGGCGAAACACGTGTCGAATCGGTTTTGGTTTATTTGGGGTTTCTTGTGTGTTTTGTTATTTTGTATTCTTCCTATTAGCATTTTATGCGGGAGGGAGGGTGGTGCACACCCCCAAATAGGCCAAAATCATTGTTTTCTTTTCAGCGGAAGTGTCACTAAATATTTTTTAATATCGTTTTTTTATTCTTTTTATTTGAGTTTTAAATTATGGTTTGGTGACGATAACAAATATGTATATGCATATGAATGTATTATTAAAAATAAGATATTTTAAATCAGATTTACCTTATCGTTAGGGAGTTGAGTATTATTAGTGTTTTGAATAAAAACAATAACCAAAGTTAAAAAGTAAAGTAATAAATGTAGTGTTTCAAAAAATAAATTGATGCGTAAGTGTTACAAATTTTAACTTACAATAAGAGGTTGATTATGTCAAAGAGTTACTTATTCATGATATTTCTATGAAGATTTAAGTTCTTTTAAAGTTTCCTTTTGCCCTTTAATAAAGATGAAGAACTCTGCACAGGATAGCTTTAGATTCAACTGGATGAGTAATTCTGCTTTCATTAAATTTACGGAGCATTTGTTTCTGGCTGCGCTTATCCAGCACGCTTCAGACTCTGAACTGAACACGTCGACTCTGAACTTCAAAGTATCCTTGAAAGATTAAGTTGTTAAGACTCGTGTACCTGTAACTTTGCCGGCACCCATAACATTCAAATCAGAACACAGTGCTGCCACCGTAATAGTAATATTACCGTGGTATTGAGAACATAACTGCTTCGTGGTAGAATTAAATAGGTATGGTGTCAGTAATTCCCCGGACGACTCATTCACAAAGTCGTCCTACTGCTCTAAAATATATAGTACCATGCATATCGTAACATACGTTAATTCATTAAAAATTAAAACATTAACATTAAAAATGCTATTTTATTGAATTAACAAGCTTTCTCATTTAAATGGTATTTTTATTCACAGTAAGTATTGTTAGCGACTAAAAAACAATGAATGACGTCAAACTATTTTAGATTACGTTATCAACTCGTTAATTATTTGCATTTGTCTAAAAAATCATTATTTATTAAAGATAATTAGGTTCATAAATAATCATGACTGAGTTTGACTATATTAGAATAACTTTAATGCAAGATTCAATGGCGACTTCTACGTCGCCTCACTAATAACATTTAACGCTAAAATCATCATAGTGTGGATAGGATAAAATTTGACTGTTATTATCAATTAAAGACGACCTTCGACATAGCTGTCGCGGGTAGATCCATGCGAGAATTAGTTTATAGATGTGACAAGTTTATCGTGGATAATTCCAGCCAGACTATACAATCTACTGACTATACAACAGGCTTCATGATCTGTGATGGTCGCACTGCAGTTCTGTTCTGTTTCTTTCGGGTAAAGCGAGGGCCATAGATAGATGAATCACGAGCGTAGCGTGTGATCCAAGTGTTAGAATCCTGGCCGATGCGAGTGATTCGTTCGATGTAAATCCGCCCTTTATTCACTATTACATACTCTACTTTTCAACACACTTGCTTGAAAGTGAGAAGAAGAAAGAAGAGTATCACTTTTAGGGCCATAAACCGAGCACAACACCACTATAAGGATATTTTCTACTTCTGTTATTATGCAATCAAGGGACAAGACGAGCAAGTTGAGCGTCTGACGGTGAGCACTGCGCTTGACCATACAGTAACAGTTGCAGTGCCACCAAGAGCTTAGAACTGTAGTATTATGATGCACTGCACTGTGCTTGTCACACCCAGACATTGTTTTTTTAATCTGTTTCGCCCAGTAATTTCACGTGCTACAGTGCCCTTTACAACCTAACTCAGTAATGCTTGCGCACTATTGCTTCACGGTAGAATATCAGAAACTGTTGTGGTACCAAAAGACAAATTCTTGCACAAGAGGTCTATCACCTCGTAAGTCGGGTTTCCTCGCCTTTTACGATTGTATCCCGACGGAATATTATCCGTTATTCTCTCTCTATACATATAGTCTTTATAACTCCGTAAATCAACTCCTTCCTCTCTCGGAGTATACCTATTTAACTCTAGCCCCCTCGAGTAATTGAGTAACTGAGCGATTTCATACGCATATCATCATCCGCAGTTGTTTCTTAGGACAACAGTTAGGCCATGCACACACACGTCACTCGAGCATGACGAATAGGATGAGGGTACATTTAAATGCGTATTAAGAAATCGCACGTTGGTACATCACTGTGGTTTATCGACGCAGCACTTCTTTACCGTTTGGAATTACTATGTCACTTTGTGTGGGTGGGTGGGTGATATGTACTGCAGTATATCTTATCTATATTCAAGACAGGCTTCATAAATTCATAATCAGCCCATTTTGTCCCCACTGCTGGGACTCAAGCCTACTTCTCAGAGTTGGGCCATAATCCACCACGCGGGCCCAGTACGGCTTGGTAGATTAGTGGCCAACCCATGTCGAAGTTTTCGGGCCGCCCGAAGTCTTTCGACAAAGCCTAACGACTGTTGTCCTTGCCTGAAGCCAAACAACCGGGATCGATGGCTTAACCTGCTCTCCGAAGCACTGAAGCGCTCACTTGAATAATGCTACAAGCGGTCACCCATCCAAGTCCTGACCACAGAAAGTGTTGCTTAACTTGTTAATCGGTTAATATCGCCAAGTTAAGTTCCGCTACGAGCGTTTCTTAAAACAAAAGAAAAAAACAATAAACATGCCTACGTGAGGGCAATTCCAGCCGTGCGATTCTGTAATGATTCCTCGTTGCGTTCGTCGACGAGCTCACCGATGTCAAATACTTTATGAGATATCGCCCTTGCACACAAGGTTGTTTTTCCAACGTTTCTTGCCATCTCGTCATTTGTTTCACTGATGTTGTCAAAGATGCAACGATGTTTGCTCTTAGAGAATCGCACGGCAGTACAGTGACTATGAGACCTAACTTTTGAGATATTAGAAAATATTTCTAATTCTTCTTCTGCGATGTTAAAACATCAAATACGTAGATTAATTAATTTTAACTATCATTATTGTAGAAGACTATCAATACCTGCAAAACACTCAAGATAGGTTTCGAAAACGTTGATCCCAATAATGTGTGAAATTTACGAGAACTTTAATATTTTATTAATACGTATCTAATATACTTACCCAAAAAAACTATCACAAATGGCGCTCATTTATAAAAACCTAGGTATACTTACGTCCTGGCTGTGGGATAATTTTTTTTTGGATTATAAATCGAAAGTCTTTGGATGATAAATTATGGCTTGGACTGGTTGTTTCAATGTTGACAATAAGCGTGTTTTAGAAACTCTTATAGAGGCTTTATATTGATTTAGGCTAAACATTACCCCCCCTGGGTAATGGGGTAAAAAGTAACGTAGTAAGCAGGCGGGAAAAATTACACCATTTCTACACTATTGAAGGATGTTAGTGATAACATATAGAGAACTAAGTATATTTAATTTACAAACTGATAAAGAGAACTGACGATGGCTAGTAACTATTACCTACACTACTCTATTAGTACAGCCAGTAGACTAAATTGGACTTTATCTAGGAACACTTACAATACAATTTGAGATGGAGTAACAAAGTTTTGTGGAAAATTTTGTTGAATATTGCTAGTTACATTTCTGACATCAAATAAAGACATTTGAAGCTATTGTAAGTACAAAAACAAACAACAACGACAAAGGCATATACCTATACCTACGATCCATTACCTTACTTTCGAAATGAATTGGTTGAAAATGAATCTCCTCGGTTGAATATGGTGATCTTTACTCATTACTTCTCCATCTTTGTGTACCCATAATGAGAAATTTGTAAATGAATTTGAATATCTTATAAAGTAGTCTGTGGGCCAAGCAGGAACATACGGCAATCGTATCGTAGACGTATACAGTACAAACTATGAGTTGTATGTGCCACATTTGTACTAGATACATGATAGTTCAATCCTTCCTATACCGTGGTTTTAAAACAAAAGATTTATGAATGAAACTGACGTATATCTATATATATATGTCTCTGGGATGCAAAAGGTTAAACTCAACGATAATCTGGTACCGGCCGATAGGCTAAGATATACCAGTGATATAAATAAGAAAAAAAACACTTTTTTGCCAACATGGAGTGTCAAAGTTAACTGCCAATAATTTTGCAAATAAAAATACAAATATAAATTGATTTATTTGCTAGAATACAATATTATATAAGCTCTTTAACTAATAATTATGTCAATGTATTCAGCCTGTAGGCAGGCGTGCAAATATTATAATAATGAAATATAAATTAATGCATTCACATATAAATATATATTTTTTTATTAATCTTCAACAAATTTCTAATCATACATTATTAAATTCTTACTATTAATACTTAATTATATTATTTAAAATTAAGATATTCATTTACACTATAGAAACAATTGTCCAATAGCCACTTATGTAGGTTTAATTTAAATTTATTACCATGCAGCAATTTTATATGGTCTGGTAATTTATTATAAATAGTTATGTAACCATAACTCGTCAAAAACTTAATTTATTTTACTTAGTTAACAATGTTATGACTTTGATTTGTGGTTGCGATTAATAGCACTGTTATTTGAGATTACATTATTAAAAAAAAATCACTGTAAATTGTTTTCGACTATTGTCTATTATCGCTTGGCTAAGTGACATGGACGTTTTTTATTTTTCATAATTGGTATACCTTCGCCTCTCGTCCGGTACCAGGTTATCGTTGAATTTCGGGACACCTGATATAATATATCATACATAATAAACCCCTAACGTGCTCGTTACTAGAAAGTGTGGCAGATTAGGAGTGAAAACTACTAAGTAACTTACTTACTTACCTTATGAAAATATATAGTAAAGTCTTAGTGATGGTAGGGATTGAAATATTCCGGACGACGAGACGGGAAAACCCGACCTTCTAGGTGGTAGGCCTCATGTGCAAGAGGCTGCCTTGATTGCTAGCACCGCAGTACCATCACTTTACCACCAGATTTATTTATCTTATGCCCTATGCTTATTGGCTGGACCTTAGTGGTACTGTGAGAATTTTACAGATATAAAAACAAAGAAAAGCCACCTAATGTTGAGTAGAGAAACTTTTATAAAAAAGTACTCAATATTTTTATATAATTATTGTTAATTATAAATATTAAATACAATATATAATATATAAAATTTGCTTACAAATGCTTACACTATATTATTGTGGTTCATTCATAACCAAACATCTACCTACGAGTAAATACGTATCTCTATAATCTATACTAATATTATAAAAGAGGAACGATTTGTATGTATGTTTGTAACGAGTTGGCTCAAAAAGTCCTGGACCGATTTAAAAATTCTTTCACCATTGGAAAGCTACATTCACCCTGAGTATCATAGGCTATATAAGATTCATCATCATCATCATCATCATCCATCAGCGCGCAGGTGAAACCGCGGAGAGCAGCTAGTCTTAAATACATGGTATAATAATTTTACGGTACGATATTAAACTCGACATGGAATATTAACAATATTCGTTGGCGTCGTGTAACATACTCGTACAAACAAAAGAAACGGCTGAGCTGAAGATCCTCCTTGACTATTCCTTTTTTGAAGTCAGATAGAAACTCGTTGGTAGGCATAGTAGATATATCCTTGAACGACAAGTTCTATCTAATGGTCGTCTATTCAAACACATGAGACGAGCGTAGTGTACGTAAATTCGTAGTATCTGCCTGCCTTCCCCTCCAGGGTTCAGGCGAGACTTTTGTAAGGCTACGTTCCGGGAAGCGCCGTCAACGCTCACAACTGTCGCGCCCCTATTTAGCGTTCCGGATAGAATGAATGCACGAAAAGCGCGGCAACTTTTCTCATAAAAAAATCGATAGAATCCTATACATTTGATGCTTGACAGTGACAGCTCGTAAACGACCGCGAAAACCCACCTACGATCTGCGAGCGTTGTGAGCGTTTTCGGTGACGTCATCGATGACGTGTCGAGTTCGCTCACGATGACCGTGGGCTTCTGAGGGAATGGGTGTGCGAACGCCGCGAGTGATTTCGTCGCTTTCCGGAACGTATCCTAAGTATTATGTTTCATTTATGTTCCATTTTCTTTATTCATTTGCTATATATCAGCTCTGTGTTCTGTATATGTTTAAGTACCTAATAAAAATGTTTCTTTCTTTTTTTCTTAATGGAGTACCTAGCGGAGAAAAAGTAAATTTTCGTGTGAAAAGAGTAACAGTTGAACCAACGCGAATGTTAGTGAATAGAACAAAAGTGAATGAGCAAGAATTAGATGCACAGTTTTAGAAAAAAAACTTAAAATAAAACATTTGACGTCACTTGGAAATTGTACACTAACTTATTTAATGAAAATGTTATATGTATACTTATTACCTATTAACTTTGAAGGGTACAGGAAACATTATTTCTAAATACTTACCTTCACGCTTTATAAATAAAACTCATTTACGTACCATATTTACGTAAGCATTAAATGTCTATTGCGTATTTTTAGTGCTCGTGATCTCTTAACAAATTACCTACGAGATGTTTAATATCATTACAATGATTACAAATACGAAACAATTATCTACAGTTAATGAAATTGGAGATACGTATGACAATTTTAAACTATTAAATGTTTCAGCTAATCAAAGTATTAAATTGCACAAATGATCTATACAATTTTGTCATTTTTATGGCAGTTTATTTATCTTTTTATTGAAGCCTACCGGACGGGAGGCGACGAAGTCAGTGAAAGCGTTTTGTATTGCCCCTCGGGTGTAGAATTTTTTTCCACTTAAATATCGTCAAGTTTTGAATAAAGTATGAATCTATTTGAGTTTGACACATATTTATTTGATATTAAAACCGAATTTACTCACGTAATTAGCAGACGTTCTGGACCTAGGTTTCGGTCATGTCCGATGCCCATCCTCAGGGAGTTTACGCTGCAAGATCGCCATCTTGCAGCGTAAATTGTGAGTAAAGTCGGTTTTAATATCAAATAAAGTATGAATCTGTTGGGGCATGGTCCTGTGAGTACGGTGGGTGATGGAAAGCCTCGAGCTGTAACTCTTGTAGCTTTGCGACGGTTTTTCGTGTGTGAGCTCGCGCGTGTTCGTAGAGAAGCAATGGAGAAGAGTGACTCACCAGTCTTGGTTTGGTTGGGATGGTAGAATCAAATTAAAGTATCCGATAAAAACAGACAGATAGATACCTATAGGTGTGACTTACACTATGATCAGTTTTGAAGGTTGCTTCTTCATTCTGCCCCGGATTTTGCATCCCACCACATTTTCTACGTTCTACTAATTCTCTATTCTGTGGTTCTGCCAAGCTAAATAAATTTTAGTTCTCGAATCAATCCACAAGGTTATTTAAGTTAAAGGTATTTTCTTTAAAGTAAGTTGTTTTCGATCGGGATCTCGAGCATATAATAGGTATATATATATATGATATTACGGGTTATAAATGAAGAAGAGCTATAGTAGTATACGTAGGTACGGCATTATGTGAAATCATAATAAAAAATGTAATGTCATTTACATTACATTTTATTACTTACTATTTCTTGTGAAAGTGTGTCTTCACACATCAAAACTGAAACCCAAGCAAGAAGTGATAATAATAATAATAATAATAATAATAAGCCTTTATTCCCAATATTAAATTAAGTAACATATCTCTAAGAGGTCTTTAATTTTAATTAGATAACTAATATATACTGCATACTAAATATTTTACATTATATATTTTGTTTTTTTATTGGGCACCCAGATTTGGGTATAGGCCTCCTGCATGTCGTTCCATATTTTCCGGTCTTGTGCCAGTCTAGTCCACGTGATGCTGCCGGCTGCCTCCACGATGTCGTCAGGCCATCTTTTTCTCGGTCGCCCTCTCTTTCTAGTGGCTTCCATAGAGCACCAGTGAAGGACGCGCTCACTCCACCGTCCGTCTTTTATCCTGGCAATGTGTCCAGCCCAAGCAAGAAGTGATAGTAACGCAATATAAGATATAATTTTAATTATTTAGATAACCATCAAGAAGAGTATCGCGCAAGGAAAACTGGTGGTCGTTTTGCGATTACGTTTTAGACTGACCATCAAGAGTGTATAAAATGTACATAAGTATATATATATAATAAGTATAGTATATCACACTACGAGTATTAAGTTATATAATTGCGGAAGTTTGTGAGAGAGTGTGTATTGTATACACACTGACCAGATTTAAGTGAATTTTGGAATGAAGACGGTTGATCTGATACCCACAAGTTTAATACATAATTATGCTACTTTTTTCACGTCAGATAGTCTTTTTACTGGCTGGCGGGATCGCGGGTGCAGCTTGTTCTATGTCTGTTTTGTTGGATGGGTGTTTGGTACTTAACTGTGTTTCTCTTTTTTGCCAATACTACGGAACCGATTACGCTGAAACTTTAACATATATCCGGAACAAAAATGTGGGACAGTCATATTCTCGCAGGAATGAGGCGTAAATAGTGATCAAACAAGCTATATATACTACGTATATGTACCCTTACCTCATATGTACTAATTAATGAAGACAAATACAATTTGAAAAAAGTAATACCGACTTCCATTCTATTCAGTTATTGGAGTGTAACTCAAAAGCTACTGGACCGAATTTGATGAAATTTAAATGCGTTTACACGGAAAGCACCAGCATTCAAATACATTTTCTGCCATCAACGAATTTTGAGAATCGGTTTACCCTATCGAAAGTTATGAGGTAACAAACAAAAAAAAATACAGTCGAATTGAGTATCTCCTCCATTTTGGAAGTCGGTAGAAAATATAAAAAATTAACTAAATAAAAAAAATATGAAAACCGTAAATGCTATAGGAATGTATACGCATCATGCCCGAATGCGTTAGCATCTGTCATCTGTCATCTGATGCCCGATATTGGAACATCATGCATTATATTATGACAACGGCAGGTCTATAGATATAAAGTCTGTAGGAAATTTAAGAAATAAACCATTAAACATACATTACACCAAAAAATTAATATATAGCGTATAATAATGTTATTCACTTTATAAAAACTTTTAAAAACAATAATAGTTTATGCAACTGTCATATAATAGAGGGTATTAAAATATGAGTGTAGTTTTTTGAAACGAGCCGCAGGCGAGTTTCTAAATAAGATTAAACGAGTGTTTTAATACCTAATTATATGCAGTTGCATACACTACTTTATTTAATCTCATGACATTTTTGCTACTAAAGTTTTATCCAACAAAATATTCGTATGTACGAAATAGCGCCAAAATGGAAAAGTCTTCTTCTTCTTCTTCTTGTTTACAAAACACTTTTGTTACAAAACGGCCATTTTGGAGACCCCAACTTCCGAATGGAATGGTTTCTTCAATTATTGGTTCCATCGTATGGAAAAATGTGTCAAATTTCGCGGATAATACTTCGAAAAGCAATAAATACATTTTTAAGTAGTAATGTGTCCTTGATTCCCGAAATTTTCAGTGCCACCCTCGTAATTTAGTTTTTTAATTTTCTTAAAGAGGTATGTAAATAAAATATGCCAATAAAAGTCTGTATTTCATTTCATAGATTTAGAATATTACCGGATGAGATTATATAAATAAATTTACTTGCACCAATCTTGCATGATAAGGTGGTTTAAATACACTATACAACTGTTAAATCGAAAACGATTACGATTACGTAGATTTTTGCGATAGGTATCGCGAGTAATCGTGCTTTCTAGAACATGTGCGATTTATCATGCAGAATCAGTATGATATCTGCGAACGTTAACGTGCCCGTTACGGTTTCTAATCTTGTTAACGCGCTCTTAACTGATTTATGTATTTTCACCTTTTGGATGTAATATTCTACTTGGCTGTAGAAATTGACACAAATTTTATTAAAACTGCTCGCTGCTCTGTTCACCCTGAGTTATTAAACCTGGCTTGTTTTTGAGGTAATCGTCTAGCTATGATTAAAACTACATATCGTAAGAGAGTAACGAACATCTTTCCATGCAAACAGAGACACTAGCATATTGAATATCAGTATGATACGACGATGTGAGTGTCAATATAAATTTCATACAGACTACGTCAATATCGCATTGACAGCCCTACCTGGATCGACAGTAGTGTAGACACTTAGGCCGTGCGCGCACTGCATTGCGTTGCGTTTTTCCTACCGTGCGGTAGAATAAACGCAGTGAGGGGTCTGCGCACTGCGGTGAAACAAACGTACGTTTTGTTATTCGAATAGGGGAGACCGAGGATGGTTGACTATAGGGCACGTTTTTTTATTCGAATATAGCTGTGGGCCCCACACTACACGTTATCGTTATGGACTACCATAAAAGAGTTGCTATCTGTATATATTTATTATTACGTAAAAAAGGGTACTTATTTTCGTAAGATATAACGTTCTACTTTCGTATCCAAAAAAGGTTTTCGGATATTTCAGAATGCTCTTTTGATAATTTGCTAAGAATCGTTGGTGCCAAAACTTACTACAAAGACACAAATTGGAGTTATGTTAAAATGAAATCATAAAAAAATTGTAAGTGTAAAAAAAGTTTGTTAAGGTTACCTAACAAAAGGTAAACATAGACCCTCAAATCATCAAAGAAGACATCAATATTGACAATGAAGTCCGCAATACCATATGTCTAACTATTACAGTTATGCCACAATGACTACTTCTTCATGTTAAAATAAGCAATAGTTACGCCCGTACAAACTAGTCCACATTATTCATATCTTGGTATTAACCGTATCTACTCCAATAATAAAGAGGAAAGATATGATTGTTTGTTTGTTTGTAATGGATAAATGCAAAAACTACTGAACTGATGGAATACATTCTTTTGCCAGAAGAAGCTACATTATGCCTGAGTAACAAACTATATTTGATTCATCATCATTATCATCCTTCATCACGCAGGCGAAAACGCGGAGCGTTGATAGTAATATAATATATTAATAAATGAATATGATGATAATATGTATATGTAGGTATATATATTATATATACCTACATATACATATAATAAAGTAGTAAAGTATATATATTTAATTATCTTACCTATGTGGCTAAAAATAATTACTTACATTACTTAAAAAAACATATTGAAGTACCATACGTGGGCGTTAATGACCGTATTTTATTAATTATATTTTTAATACATTTATATATATATATATATATATATATATATACATATCACATTAAGGAGACAATTATAATAGAGACGAAACGACCAAAAAAAAAATACGAAGTCACGGTAATAATTTCTATCAAGTATTGTGACGACATATGTATGTCACGTCCCAACAGCAACTGATATCTCCGTGCGTTTTTTTCAACGCAGTGGTGGATCTTCATAGATCTCTATACGATACAAAAATTAGTGCGTTAGAATCATCGCAAATTTCTAGCAATGACTTCACCGCACGCGTTTGTTTCACCGCAGTGCGCGCACGGCCTTATCTGTAAACCATGGATATTTTAATTGTCCAAGCGCGTTCATATGTAAATTCAATTATCTATTATTTTATCGCGGTATTTAGACTAAAATTGCCACGACGCAGAGTGCGCTTTTGTGATGTTTATTTAGACGTTTTGTTAGGTAACTGTATCAATACGTAACTTGATCATTTACATAGTGATGGTTATAATATGAAAAAAAGACGTGTGGCACTCGGAGACTGCCGCGGTAAAGCTATTGGATAGCTGTTTTTGTCAACTTATGCAATTATAATTATTTAACCAATGCCATCTAGAGGCGAGTTGCTGAACTAAAGAGACAAGCGTGATATTTCAAAAAGTCATTAAAAGTTCTGCTATTCCTCGATAGATGCCAAATCAACTTATGCAATGATAATTATTTAACCAATGTCATCTAGAGGCGAGTTGCTGAACTAAAGAGACCAGCGTGATATTTCAAAAAGTCATTAAAAGTTCTGCTATTCATCGTTAGATGGAGTCGGAGTGGGGGGTGTTAGGTTATTTTCGTTACGGAATTTCTGGATTAGGTCTCCACGCTCAAGGCCCGTGATAGAAGCTATGCAATAGCTTACAAATATTTCTCAGTGTCCACCACGTGTGGCCATTGAGAATGAATTCTCCATACCCATCGCAGGTGGCTAAAGATAATAAAATTAGCTGTTCTGTGTGGTTTGACCATCCAATATTTGCATTTTCGTGACACATATAACAGCTATATTACCTAGTGACCTACTAAACTACGTGATCCAGCTGAGATTAGAAGCGTTTGTCATGTAAATACAATCAAGATTAGGAAGACGCACCCAAACAGGTGAAGGTTAAGAAATATCAGCATGAACCGTGAAATGTTCTGGATAATTTATTTTAAAGTTATTTATCAACGTTGTCTCTCTTTTCACATTTAAATTGGGCGTTTGCCTTTGATCGATGTTTGTAAAGGTAAAGGTTTTTTAAAGGTTTTAGCTTAGGTCAGTGATTCTTAACCGGTGGTCCCTGGAAGCACTCGAATTGGTCCGCGAAGCCATCCAAATCGTAATGAATCTTTTTAAATCATTAAAAATACTACCTGTGCCTTCACTCTATATCTATGAAATATGTATATTCGTAAAAAAGAATCCGAATTTATTTCTTAAATACTATAACGTAATTAATGATCTTGCCGATACGCAAAGACGAAGTTGTACGTTCCACCACAATGTTTACGTCTAAACAGTCAAATGTGAATTGTATGGCAATCGAGTTTATAATAAATTACCTGATAAAATCAAAGACGATGGCTTAAATTTATTCAAGATAAAATTATTTGATTTGTTATTAGATAAATGTTTTTACTCTATTAAGGATTATTTGAACTGTAATGATTTTAATTAATTCAATATTTATATTTTTATTTCTATTTACTCAATCGATATTTTGACATTTTATTATTATTGCTTATAAATTTTAGGTTTTAAAATAATAATAGGTTTGGTAATAATCTCTTCTAAAATTGTATTTTAATATTTGCACGCCAATGTGGGCAGAATTTTGTTGGGAATTATATTATGTACCTATATAATATGTTGTAATATCTTCGCAATTTTGTACCCAACATTCATACAAATAAATTTATGATTTATGAGAATTACTGATAATTAGAACAGAACTAAGGGTTCAGACGTTAGTCAAGATTACTTATGCAGTCACAAAATAGCGTAAAAAAAGTATACATAGGTACATAAAAATATTTATGTCTGTAATATGAAATGTTCGCCATATATGTACATATTTAAATACTGTCAAGTACGGCTTAACAATTGCATGTGTTTGCACGTGTATTTATAGATAGAACAATTCTTACTTTTTTTTTCCCTATTAGTATTCCGTGAGGACCTGTAATTGGCCCTTTGTTTCTATTTTGTAACTATTATATATAAAATATCTGTTGGTCTTCCTGATAATAAATAAATAAATAAATAATTAATTATTACTTATTATGTGACTACAACTACTACCAACAAACAGTTAGTGGTCCACGACAACACAGACATTTTGTGAAATGGTCCTTCATCACTAAAGGTTAGGTACTTAGGTTTTACACCCTTGATACCTAAACTTTCAGGTCTACAGGGACCTCCACCTCCTGAGGTTAGCTCATTACTGAGGGTCGTGATGTGTCTGACCTAACTTTTGTACTCCTTCCATTTTCCTGTCTTGCCTGTAATCTTTTGAACAAGGTCGGGACATTCTTGTGGGAGAACTATTATTGTAGGGGTTTTCCCATTGCCTTCTACATCAGGTTATTTAGAGGCTTTTTAGTTATTGCAGTCATGGGGTCCAATCCTATAATACAGCACGTTGATTTCAGTACTTTGTTCGTTTGGAGTTAAACGGAGAAAATTCAGTATTCAGTATTTAGTATAATAGTGTTCAGAATTACAAGGGAACGTCACTGCTCAGGTAAACATAAATATTCCAAGGGACCAGAGGCCACTCAGGAGATTACTATCATAAACCAGCTACTGCCCGCGTCTTCGCCCGTGGAGTAACTCGGTAACTATAAAAAAATATAAGAATTACAAGTTTGCAGGACAAGATGTAGGGCTACGAATAAATAATAATGTAGGGTAAAATATTTACATACTTTGTAGTTTTTTTTTAAAACGAGGTTCCTAATGACGTGACTTTTGTATAAAATCAAATTAGTTTTATGTTAAGTTTAAGTTTAAGTTTAGTATTTACGTCACGTAGAAATAAAGTCGCTAACAGTAAGCGTTCGCTGGCTCAAATTGTAGATCAAACGATAAGCTTAGGAAAAAAAGAGTCCACTGAATTTTGTTTAAGTGTCCATTTAATTCAAGATTTACTACTCTATATCCTGGAATACGGATATATCTACATAAGTACCCACAATTTTTAAGCGTGCATAATGCGTTGCTTAATGTTTTTCACGTTTTACAGACATTCTCAGATAAATTACCTCGATAAAATATGCTGTTGACTGTTTACAATAATGTATTGTAATCATAAGGATTATAATAAAGCCTTGGATTTAAACGCTACTTGTTTTTACTTTATTTTTTCTACATTCTACATACTTATAGGTCACGCTCCGTAATGATAAGCAACCTTCGAAGAAATTGCCATTTAAAAGGTGGAGATACTGTTTTAACGGGGCCGTACCAAGAAGCTGATTCCACTAACTGAATTGCAATCGAACCGTAGCTGAACGGTGACTCTATTTCTGCTATTAAAAACAGTCCAGTTGCAGTTACGTTTCTATTGCCGCCAGCGATCGATCAAAACTTTACATTCTTTATAATGAACGCAAAGCTAACTGATATTCGTATATACTCGTAGGTATAGCGTTTACCCGTTGACTAGCGATTCACCATTTTTGGCCAATAATACAATATATTTCGCAGATATCAACTTACTTTTTCAGGACCTGCAATGTGTGTGGTTAATGTATATTTAATACATAGTAGAGATTAAGGTAACGTTACGTTCCAATTTGCCTTTAGAAATAGTAGAATGGTTTTTGGGTAATAATCGAACTACAACAGGAGTTGAACAAGTCGAACTACAGTTGCAGCGGGATAGATTGTTGAACGTTGTGATATAGTAGAATTGACCTCCTGGTTACGGTACCTTATAACTCGCCTGCGTATCTGTACCGTAACCGTATTAGGGCTATTATAGAATTTGAATGTTAAAGCGGATTTCGTATCAAATAATAAAATAACAACAAGGACATTCAACAATTAAGGGAGATTCAAATACATGAAAAATATTTATTTCAAAGTTGTCTAACATAAAACTAACTAAATATAACATTCAAATTCAAATTCAAGTTGTCAAATTCAAAACAAACATAAGTTGTTTGTATCGACTGCAATACGTAAAGCCAAAACTCAAAATCCCGATTCACGCTATACCTAAATAACGATTTACCTAATAACTCTACTCCTAAACCACGTAAACTGTATTTACCGCATTTCTAAATCACGCTGTCACGAATATCAGTATCTCGAAATTCTGAATTTTCAGTTTATTTTTATTATTTCAGCACCTAAAGAATAGTTGTAAAATTTTCGTGCATGCGCGTTTTTTTGCTTTCATAGCCGCCAATTCAAAATCACTTATAACGTACTGAGGGTAGAAATTCAATCCTATCTTTGCAGCCGCTGATTAAATAATATAAAAAAATAGAATACAACTGTTTTTTACATGGCATAATACCATACACTAAAGGGACGACTTTGTGTTCAGTTTCATCTGTACCTGGTGAATCTGAACAAAAAGTAACAGTACTAAGCTCTCACCATCATATAAATAATGCCCCAATACAAAACAACTTTGAAATAAATATTTTTTGTGATAGCGTGATTTAGAAATGCGGTGATTACAGTTTACTTGGTTTAGGGATAGAGTTATTAGGTAAATCGTTCTTTGGCTTAAGCGATGCAGAGACATTCTCGCTAGGTCTACAGCTCACAGAGCTACTAGTATTACCTCTAGTATTGGACTTACTCACGTCCTAAATCCGTAACTTACTTTAAGTGAGAGAGAAGTAAGTAAGTACGTACTCGTACGTATAGGGTTACCAGATGAAAAATCAAAGTTCTAGAGAAAAGGCTGAAAAATCCTGAGATTTTGTTGCAGTTTGGTAATAATTATTTTTTTCCTCAAACGTACTGAACAATTTGAAAAGTCGTATTATAATCGTTTTAATATACTGCGGATCTTGGGGGCGTGAGCGAGAGCTCACCAGTCGCACATCACACTCTGTGGGGTGGCAGCGTCACCCCTTCCCACGCACCTCCACTCGTCGCTTTAGTTTGTTTAACTTTTCTACAGACTTCCAAAAAGGAGGAGTTCTCAATTTGACTGTTTTTTTATGTTTGTTACCTCATAAACCTGGGTGAACCGATTCCCAAAAATCTTTTTTCGTTTGAAATTTGGCGCTATTTAAATTTCATCAAATTCGGTCCAGAACTTTTTGAGTTACACTCCGATATCTGAATAGAATGGAAATTTTCAAATTGTAATTGTTATTAAAAATGTACTGTATTTTTTGAAATTTCTATACATCCTGAGATTTCCTGAGATTTACAAAATCCCGCTGCAACCCTGAGAAGAGTCCAAAAATTCTGAGATCTCAGGATAAATCCTGAGTTCTGGTAACCCTACGTATACGTTCGAAAATACGGTAAGTTTCGACCGAGATCAGAGGATAATTAATGAGTTGCATAACCTAATTAGACAGGCGATCTTCAAACATGATCTTGCTCGGGTGCACTTGCATCTACATCTTAATGATTTGCACAACTTAATTTGAAAGTAATTAACGTTTTGCAATGGTTAAAATGTTCCAAAATCACTTTAATTACACGTGGAATTGCATTTGCATGTAAAACTTTTATCTAGTATTAGGATCTGTTTGGTTAGTACGTTTCAAAACAATTGTGAAAAACTAAAGGTTTCGTAAATACTTGTTCAATGTTTTTTTCGTAACACGCGTATTTCCAGTTTTTTTTTGCTAGACCTAATTTGACTCCTATTTCGTAGATAGACAATGCAAAGGAAAGGCTTTATGCCTTGTACGGTAATCATCTCCGAACGAACCATGCTAGGTTGTGCAAGGAAGACCGATGTTACTTTTAAAAGATAAGCATTATTTCAGCTTATGTATGACGTAATCGATAATCATAATTATCGTCATCGTTTGATGAGGTATTGAGACACGTATCAATCGGTCAAGGACGACGAACTTCACTGAGAAAGCGGTAAAAAAATAATCGCATCAAAGCATCTCTTATCCCTTCGCACAGGCAAACTATGTTCGGGCCTTACTTATATGCTGCTTAACTTTAACTTAACTTTAGTAGTGCGCGTACTGTGACGTTACTTATATTTAAGCAGCGTTTATAATTTCGGCCGTTAATGTCATCGGTTTTTGGTGGTCTTACAGCCGAATTTATAAACAAGTTATTACTTGAATAATGATTGTTGGCTAAGAATTCTAGCCTTTGAACTGTCAAAGGCTATTCTATAGGCTATAACTTCAGGCAAATTCCATTAAAATTTCAAATTCAAAATTGTTGCTTAAGTAATTACTTTTCCATACTTTTGCTTGTTTATAATACGGCTGTTAGTAAGCTAGCTAACTTCTCTTCTCCGTTTAGTATGAGCAGTTGCAGAAAGTAAAATTACACGAATGGCATTAGGCGGAGTATTTACTATTTAATATCTCAGGTGACGAATGCAGTGCAATGCCGCGGAGAACTTTGTAGTTTAAGATCGGGTCAAAATCTGCAGCTGTCATGGTTTAAGTCATTTGATCAGGTGAATAACTTGCCAGTCCCGATAATTTACAAATTAGTATAAAAAAATTAAATCGGCTTCTGGTTCTAACCCTATTATTGTCTTCACGTGCTATAAAAATTTGCTTTAACCCTTTGGCACATCATGATTCCTAAACTACGTTCTTCTATGTTACCTACCTATCGACTTGTTTTGTTACATTGAAAATTACTCTATAAGTACCATTTTTAAGATAACACTACCTGCCAGCGACTTCGCTCGCTTGGTCCTGGTGTAGTGGCGAGAGAGTTATTCTTTAAACTTTAATAACTTTTTATTTATGAAACAAATATGTCAGGGGAGGCTTCCAGGAAATCATATCTATATCGGAATACCCGTTTCTGAGATAAGCGTGCATGAACGCACTCCCAAACAGGCAATTAGACAAAAATTCTAACAATCCTTTTTTCATTCTATTTTCGTTTAAAAAAGTCCCTACTTTTTTTTCTCTCATATATCTTCCATGTACAGACAGCGATTCGTCATTTTTATTATATTTATAGATTTACGTACTCATTAAAATCTCCACCTGCCTTTTTTCACCAACATTTTTGGTTAATATATTTTATCTAAATCTCTTATCTAAACAAAGTCGACATCAACAAGGTTTATTCTGTCATATGCTTGTCTAAATTAAGCTATTTTAGTGCCGTCAGGTTGCCCTTCCAACAAGGCTGGCTTTGACGTCACAGATTGAGGACGCATCGCATGGTTATGTGTGATGGATGTACGAAGTCAATAGTGGTACTCAGTCAAGGTTGGCAGCCCTGACGATGTACCTACCTATCTCATGTATATACTAAAGTACTTGCAGAAATAAGAAACACTTGGCAAGAAATGAGGAAGACCTTTTTTATTTTTTTGTATAGGAGCGTATAGTATGTATGTCTGTTAATTGTCTAAGGTGGGATAAGCTGGTAGCAGATTGTGTTCTTTCCATAATTTTAACTAAAATTTTGAATAATTAGAAGGCTATTGTATAAATAGTAGTATATGTATAACGGCTTCATTAGCTCAGTTGGTAGCGACCCTGCCTATACCGTGCGGGGTCCCACGTTCGATCCCTAAATGAAACAAAAAATTGTGGGAGTGAGCATCACCATTCCGCGGTCCCCGCTTCTCATAACAATGGAGTTTCTATAATGTCTAGCCTGATGTACTGTAGAAGGAAGAATATATTTGAAGGCGGTTTGGACAGCCTCATCAGAAAACTACCCGTACCTACATGTAACGCGTCCCCACAGAATAAGTCATTCTTTTATGTATGACAATGTATACGATTCTATAATAAACTTCCTAATGTTATCAGAGATTTGCCTATTAATAACTTTAAAATTACTATTAAAACTAAACTCTGTCATAAATCTCGCGTCTTCACAGAATAAGTCATTCTTTTATGTATGACAATGTATACGATTCTATAATAAACTTCCCAATGTTATCAGAGATTTGCCTATTAATAAGTTTAAAATTACTATTAAAACTAAATTCTGTCAAAAATCTCGCGTCCCCACAGAATAAGTGATTCTTTTATGTATGACAATGTATACGATTCTATAATAAACTTCCTAATGTTATCAGAGATTTGCCTATTAATAAGTTTAAAATTATTATTAAAACTAAACTCTGTCAAAAATCTCGCGTCCCCACAGAATAAGTCATTCTTTTATGTATGACAATGTATACGATTCTATAATAAACTTCCCAATGTTATCAGAGATTTGCCTATTAATAAGTTTAAAATTACTATTAAAACTACACTCTGTCAAAAATCTGGCGTCCCCACAGAATAAGTCATTCTTTTATGGGACAATGTATACGATAAGTTTAAAATTACTATTAAAACTACACTCTGTCAAAAATCTGGCGTCCCCACAGAATAAGTCATTCTTTTATGGGACAATGTATACGATAAGTTTAAAATTACTATTAAAACAGCCAAAAAGCTTGGAACTGCCGTGCGATTCGCTAAGCGCAAACATCGTTGCATCTTAGACAACATCCGTGAAACAAATAACGAGATGACAAGAAACGTTGGAAAAACAACCTTATGTACAAGGGCGGTATCTTATAAAGTATTTGACATCGGTGAGCTCGTCGACGAGCGCATCGACGAATCATTAGAGAATCGCACGGCTGATCTCTAAGATCAATCTACTCGTGTAATAAGATGTCAAAGTGTAGCGTGTCTTGCCCTACTGATACCATTATTATGGTCTCTTTTATAAGGCAGCACACTGGAGCTAAAAATAAATGAGCATTTGTATGCTGTATGCTTCTGAAGAGGCAATGAAGCGACTGCGAAACTTTCTTCCGACTGCAACCTAAGTTACACTTGCTCAAACTCTTCTTCTCCCGATTCTTGACTATGCTGACGCCTGCTACTTAGATCTTACAGATGATCAATTAAATACTAACTTGAGCGCTTACAAAATTTCTGTATTCGGTTCATATTTGGACTTCGCAAATATGACCACGGTTCTAAATTTCATCATAAACTCAAGTGGTTACCTATACGTCTTCGTCGGAAAACTCACATGCTGAGCCTGCTGTACAATATATTGAACAATCCATCCACCCCCGGCTATCTTAAAGAACGTTTTCAGTTTCTTTACTTTGAAAATTCTCTGCCCTTGAGATCATCAGGAACACTGGCGCTAAAAACACCTTCTCATTCTTCATCGTTCTGCAATGCGTCATTTACCGTGCAGGCAGTTCACCTTTGGAATAGTTTGCGCCAGTTTCAGTACGTCATTCTCCCTCATTAAATATCTTTAAAGATCGAATTAAAAAATTATATCTGTCACAGATTGGTGTTTGCTAAAATTTCAAATCTATTTTTGACACTTATTATAATTATTATATTATGTTCTTATATTGTATTATATTAGGCTTGTAGTTTATATGTATTAGTATATATAAATGTGTATTATGTGTATTTTATTTTAATTAGGCAGTATGTTATATATATATATATATATATATATATATATATACATATTATTATATATTATTATAATATGTATATTATTTATGTATAATATGTATTATATTTTTTTTATCTGTTAAGGTACATGTATCTATTCAATATTGTCTATACTTACGCTGATACTATTCACCACTGTCCCTGAAAATACTATTCTTTCTTACTAAAGGTTTTCAGGAAGAAATCGCTTTAAGCGATAAGACCTTTTGTACAACTATGTTATATTTTTTTCTATCGTATGTTTTTCTCTTTTATATTTTACTATAGTGTACAAATAAAGAGTTCTATCTATCTATCTATACATTAAGTAAATGTCGATTAAAAAAATGTAATAAGACAAGCCCGCTGAGTTTCTTGCCGGATCTTCTCAGTTACTGTTGTGGTCGCGTTCCGATCCGGTTGTAGATATAAGAAAAAAAGTGCTAAATGATAATTTGTAAGTGCCCCCAAAGGCCTATACAGCATAAAGGATTTGATTAGATTTCATTGATTTTTTTCCATTTTTGTTCAATTGTCCAATTTGCGAAAAGTGTGGTAATCTGTTGGAGAAATGTCTGGGTCTGGGGATTATAGTGGGTGTCGGAGACATTCCAATCGCATCTCGTGTAGTTTAGCGACCGTCTGTCGTGTCATGCAGTGTGAGGTCGAACGTTGTCCTGAAGCAGCAGTGGGCTAGAGCAATTGACCATAGTCTCATTTGTTGAATGGCGAGCTTTTTTCCATCACAGTATTAAATTATTAACTATACAACTAGCTTTTTCTCAGTCTACTTTCGCTTGGAACAGGATTTAGCCGATTCCACCACAATGATGAGCGCTTCCGATTTCGTACAGGATCCATTTTTCGTCCCTAATATCAATACTATTCAAAATTCCCTCGTTATTGTGACGGTTAGGCTACGATGAAATAATGTCAGGAAGCATAACTCAGAACAAATTCCACACAAAAAGTGGTCCTTCCGAGGTTACAAATAGACATGTTCGGTGATTGGTTTAAATTTCAGAAGGATATCAAGGGATTGGTCCACGCGCGTGCTGCAACGTCTACTATGACAGCTGAGTCATAGTGGCGTGAACGATGTTATGGATTTAGCACGACTTTTACTGGGTCCTTTTTTTAAAGCAGTTACTCTTCCTGATATTATTTCTTCGTAGCGGTTTAGCAATGTAACGCAGGGGCGCGTTCAAGACTTCAGAGTGCGGTTTAGCTGTATTCTAACTCGCTATGAGGTACGGAACGGCCACGGTTGTTTTGTAACCTCAAACAGATTCTGACAAATTCGACATTGACAGATAACTTGATCCCTACCTAATTTTCTTTGAGAAGGGAGAAGAAGAAGAAGTTTGTTGTGGTCTGATTGGTCAAACTTATGTCAGATGCGGGTTGCAACCATTTACCGATCGATTTTGATGGTTAAAAAGTTGCAACGCTCCGGGGTTCGGAACGGCGTTAGTGCGAAAAGTGGCACTCCGAGTGCGCTCTAACTGAGGTTCTGAACGCGCCCCTGCACTCAAAGCGTGTTTATTGGAGTGCTTCACTCAATTCATGCGTTATACGAGTACCTATTTCTCGAGCTTTTTCACTTTACCAATTTGTTTCAAGTCAATTAAAATTATTTCGTCATTCGCACCGAAGCCTGCCGCTAACTCTGACGTGGTTTGCGATGTTTCTGTTTACACGATCACCTATTAATTGTTCGTTGTCAAATAGAGTCTCAACCGTCTTTGTTCTGTAGGTCAAAATTTTCTGATCGAAAATGTTGGAACCAAAAACATACCGTGTTATCTTTACAGTAGTTTCCCCATACACATAATTAATATTTTGATTTATTTATGCAGTGTTGGTGCCACGGTAGCACTCGTATTCGTAAATAACGGGATATTTTAAGTTTTCCATATTGTGACAATATTATTATATCATTGACATAAAAATCAAAGGGGGTAAATAACTAAATACGAAACGAGTCTAAATTTGAAATAAATTTGAATTTGGAATTCCTAGCCAAATATTTGATTCATCATTTGAGTGGTCAGTTCGGTTAACGATTTTTTAAATGGACTAAGGTCCCGTAGGAGTAATAAATTTATACCCAAGTTCGCAACGCCGAAAACCTTGCTAAATACCGGATGCTCGAATAACCGCGATATTCTGGCACTAGATTAAACTTTTTTTTGTAAGAAAAAATACATTTTTGAATCGTTTTTAAGACATATGTGTTGTATATTACTCTTGCTTTTACTTGAGCCCAATTTGAGCACTCTAGGTTAGGTTAAATTTTTTTCATAAAGTTTACATTTTTCGTGTGCGTCATTTGCCAAGACATGTACCGGGTGAACTTGAGAAAAGTCAAAAAGTAAATTGGTGTCCATTGATCTCAAAGCTTTCTCTCTCGCTTTTATATTTTATAATAAAATATAACTGATTTTAGGTAAATGATGAAAACATTGCACTGAATAACGCGGGTATGTATTTCTGAATAAAAACATGGAAGTGTCAATGTGAAAACTTGAATTTGACATTTTTGATGTCAATCACAAGCAAATTTTAAAGGTGTTTCTTAAATTCCGTGTTCATTGTGAAATAATATTATTCCATTATGAATATCTAATCTAAGGGTTCTATCAGACAGAGAGCGGTCACGCGTTCACGCGGTCAGTTTTGCGTTCGTAATGTGGTATTACGTTACATAGATACACCTAAACAGGAGGCGTTCTGACCGCGTCGGTCGACTGTGGGTAGACTGGGTATATCTATGTAATGTAATACAACACAACGAACGCAAACTGACCGCTTGAACGCGTTGACCGCTCTCTGTCTGATAGCACCCTAAGATACATAGGATAAGTGCGTGTTAGTTTCAGATAGGTAATTGCTGTATTTACAGTTTATGATGAGAACTAGCAATCAATGCTTGCTTTTAGGGTTGGCAGCTGCTACACGTCTTGCTGTCTGCTGCATATTTTTATTTTCTTTGTATTTGGTCTCGTACTTCTATACATTTGCCATTTCGTAAGTTATTTAGGTTTTTTTTTTGTATTTGAATAAAGTCATATTATTATTCAATTAAAAGAGTGAAGTCAGAGTCACATAAATAAGTTTCCCAACAGCCGTATTTATAAACAAGCAAAAGTAATAACTTAAGCAACGATTTTAATTCTATATAGACTAGAATTTGCCTGAAGTTCTAGAAGAACTATCAAAGGCTAGAATTACTGTACTGCCAGTACGTAGTCGCTACTTCCTTTGCTTAAGCAATGAGAACACGTCAACTTTTCGTGCTTATTGCAAAAGTTGTATAAAAATTACATTCACACACAAGTCTGAACTGTGAAGGATCTATTAAGCTGTAAAAATTAAAATCTAACAACCTAATTTAAGTGTAAAAATATACATCCAGTTTGATAGGGTTATGTCATGCATTTACTTTAGGTAACGTTCATTGGTCGACTATAGAATAAGTTTTTTTTATTATTATTCTATCGTGAAGTAATTACTTGTATATAAATATAACAAGTGTAAGTCCGTTCTATTAATAGTAATGATAAATAGTTCTAGTAATGCACCCCGCATTACTAAGTACAATTTTATAAAGCGATTGACAAGGAAACACATAAACAACGTTTCATGACTTTGTTCACTTAGCTTACACTACATGCAATTCCATTACCTACAATATCTAAAATAGCCTATAAGCCAAAATAGTGAATTGGGTACAACTTCTATAGATCACAGCACGAAGGCCACCGTGGTTGAAACCACGTGGGGTTCAGATAGTATAAGGTATTATGTATCTATGTATAACTTACAAAGAGTACGTAAATCGAGTTAAAAAAAAAGGAAATTCTAGTTATTTCTCTATAAGTATGATAAAAACCAGTAAAAATGTATGATAAAAACCATTAAATCGGTAAATAGAAAGTATCAACCCTATCTTCAATCATCTGTGATTACACGCAATGGCAGAATATGCAACAGTGCTTTGTTTTTTCGTGGAAACTACAACACGGTAGTCATTAATCTAGGTAATTAGTCGTTGTTACAGATATTTAGCATTGCTAGGATGTCAGTGGGCTAAACGTTAGATACATCCAGCAATTAGATTATTTTTTTACTATCTACCATTTTTTACCCGACTGTGTCAAAGCCCAAAAAGAAGATGATGCCATCGGACGGTTTGTGAGGCAAGCGACGGTTGCGAGCAAGCAAACCATCTACGGCTATAACCTGAAGATGGCAATCAGGGATCGAAACAGCGTGGTGATGGAGGCCCTGCTTCAGCGCAAAGTGGGCAACGTGGGCTCACAATAAATGTACTAATCCATTTGCTGTAATATATGTAGTTTTTCGAATTGTATGTAAGCTAGCGTTAAGAAATTATAACTGACAAAGAGATGGTGCGGGCATCCAGAGCAGACATGCTCACGGAAATGTGTTGGCAAGCGGTGGCGTGTGTGGCGGGTCGCCATCTTCCCTCAGAAATGGTTGAGGAAGGCGATGGCTGGCACATGCGTCAACTCGTGAACGGGTGCTGTTTGCGGGCACTGGTCTGCTGTGAATGCTTGCACCAACTCAGAATAAAATTTATCAATAACTTTAAGTGTATTATGTTATATGTATGTTATATGAGTTAAATTAAAAAAAATAATTAAAAAAAATTATATGTTCCTCATGTATGTATTTTGTTGTATGTTATAAATTTATAAGTAAGTTGTCAAAAATCTGTAAGTTAAAAAAGGCACGGGCCCTGGAGTCTGTGGAGCGTAGTTTTATTAATAATAAAAAAAAAACCCAAAAAGAAGGTTATATATTGACCTGCATATCCGTTTCTACCGGCCGATTTTAATTGCTTTTTATCAATGATATTTATAATGATATGACTGTAGGTATAACTGTCTTAATGTATATATACATGTAAGTATATACCTACATACGCAACGTACTTACCACTACGTATTCTCCGACGCATTTCACTGATGACTAACGGTATGGCATTTTCCGGAGTTCAACCACTTGTGCGAACATGCGTCAATTTGATTCATACTTACATAAATTGTTCATTATATTTTAAGAACTGTTTGCTATTGATGTGACGATCGTATTTTGGTGACGATTGTGGGGTGAACATTATGTAATACATTAAATCAATATTTGTATTTAAGTCACCTATGTAAAGAAAAGCCATCACAGAAACACTACCGATTTTTAATATTGAGATAAATAGAATATAATTACATTCTAACGCAACATAAGTATTATTAAATACAACATATTAATATATTTTAACAACTATGTAATAACAAATACAAATGAGAAAAAACTGTGAATTTTATTTGGAATTGAATGAAAATTAATTACACTCATAAAAATGTTGTAGACACCAATATATGCCAGATATTCTGCTTTGAAACTGTAGTGCGTTAGCATTACTATAAATGCGGCAAGTTAAACCATCAGGCGATGATTTGCCGTCACTTACTGGTGAAGGTATCAAGCTAGCTCAAATATTCTCGGAAGGACCTCTACTGCTATTAAAACACGTACAAATTATTTAATAACGTAAGTGGATAGCATTTATTTATTAGTACCTTGATGACCGAGGTTTGCTTGTAAGTAATCAATTGATTTTCTTGATCTAACCTCAAACCAAACACTCATTGGCTTAGTGTTGGTTAACAACGCCATCTATTGTCAAGTAGGTTTAATGTTGCTGTATCGGTAAACAGTTTAGTGAAGCAGTTTTAATTGAAAACACGGATTAAACGTTGTTTCCAAATAATGCCGCGGGCGATAAAAGTGTTGAATAACAACGCCATCTATTGACAAGTATATATAATGTAGCTGTGTCGGTAAAACAGTTTAGTGTAGTAGTTTTTAATTGAAAACACGGATAAAACGTTGTTTTCATAAAATGTCGGGGGCATTAAATCGATCTAGCTAGGTGTCATATAAGAGCGGACATGCAGGGGCATACTAAATTTGATGAAAATCGTTGGAGCCGTTTCTGAAATCCAGATTATAAATATACATAATATATACTTACAAGAATTGTTCGTGTAAAGGTATTAGATTAGATAGATATTGTTCTCGAAGACTGCGATTTCGGGCAAATTACAGAAGCTGATTCCAACCAAATTGCCTTCTTTCTAACAATCGACAAACTCTTATAGCGCTTAGAATAGAAGCGTAATTGGAATGTATAATAAATATATGATTATTATTTGTTTTAGATTGAGCTGCCATGAGCAATTGTTGAATTGATCCAGAACAGAGAGTGTAATATAAACAGGTGAGTGATCAATTAAAAATATCGCAGTAATAAGAAAGAAAGAAAATGTTTATTTTGGATATAGAACACACAACAGCAAACAATATACAATAAAAAAATAACCCTAAAGTAAACATTTTATATGGTAGCATAATAATATCATACATATATTTCCTGACCGCTTTACCCCTGATAGGACTACGTTATAGACAATAAATACCAATTGGTATGGGTGGTAATTATTAGGTTTACAGTTATTGCTATTCTTGTTTCTTTGAGTAAAACCCATTTATTTCATCATCAGCTCATAACTTCGTCCACTGCTGAATACAGGTGGGCCATTTAGAACTATTAGTATGGACAAGTTTGAAACTATAAGACATACAAAGATTTCTTCTTAGAAACTATGTCATCGGTTTTAGTGACAAGAAAAACTACATTCACAGATAAAAAAATACTCATTTCGGGAATCGAGCCCTGTCGTATTGAAAAAAAAAGCACATGAATATATGCCGTAACTTAATTTCTTCACTTCATCCCGAACGTAACCTAATAAAAATAAATCTAATACTAAGTATAATATAATATAATATATATTATAAAAATCTAATCAAATAAAACGCATTTTATATCATTTTATTTTAATTTAGATATCATGTTTCATAGCAACATTTACTGCCTATGAACTACACGATCGATAACGAAATAGAAATAATGTAAGTTCTTCAATAGGACCGGGTAGATTTCCGAACTGAGTAAAAGTTATTTTTAAATCTATAAATCCAGTCACATTGTTTCTTCAAGAGATCTTTTTGTATGTATTATAGTTTCAGACTTGCCCATACTGACCGTTCTAAATGGCCAAACCTGTATAGGTATCGCGAATAACTTGGTCTTCAGTTATCTTCAGTAAGTTACAACCTTCCACAAATTGTCTCTGGCCACACGGCGTCCTATACTCGTTTGTCTGAACGTGGTCACCTTTATACTGTATCGTTCATCAGTTGTCCGGCACCTATGTTCAGTCCGCTGCCACTTCACCATGACCACTTTGATTCTCTGTTATTGTTCATCTATTATTTGATTACCTGATTGAAAATGTTGTTCTAGCACAGCTTACTATAGAGCTTGCTCTACCCTTAATTTTCGAACTGTTTCCTAAATGATTCCAAATTAGCCTAGGTCATAACGAGTAGGACGCATTAAAATTGTCGTCCTTTTCTTCCTTTAAGGCGCGGTCCAACCCCAATTTTAAAATAATTTACGATGCTTTACGTAAGGTTGAAAATCGCTTGTTAGATTGGACGATGTAATGCGAAAATGCGTTAATTTTGTACGTTTTCTTTATATTTTTCGATATATACTAACACAATTGAAAAAACTGCTGGTTACTACTTTAGTACTATACATTGGCTAAGTATTATCTAAAAAAAATATAGTGTTATCGCTGAAAATTCTGAGAGTTTAGACGTGAAAGTTTATTTTTGTAGACCTTTTCAGAATTTTTTTCTGCTGAAAGAGAGTTATATTTATGAATTCTATTCGGTTATTACTCTTTTCCTATTCCTTTTCTAACCTTTGTATTTTATTCATAATATACTATCGATCTGTTTCGTTACACTAGATGTTTAAAAATTCTGCTTTTTCGTTAATCAGGGTACGAGCGCGCCTTAATGCGTATCAACAATATGCGTTTGTTTCATATGCAGCGTCGCCTTCATAACTCCAGTAGCAGTTTTACAAAGAAATAGAAATTTACTCTTGTTAAATACCTATAAGCTTAAATATAAGTTTAAGCGCTTAATATGTTTAAGGCGATCCAGCGGTAGAATATATATCTATAGCAATATATATGCTAGATATGCCTGTAAGTATGTCATATTATTATACCATCCAGTCTTTTATTCCCAAAGGCTTCAGCAAGGCATAAAAAGCATACACACTCATTTTGCCAGTTATATTTTTGGTCTCATGTGTAATGTGCGTCATGATAGATAAATTTATGGTGTCATGGGCCTCTCCCATCACTCACGTTTAATAGGCCTATTGCCTGACATCTTATTATTGTTTCTCATATCCCGAACTCCTGCCTCTAATCATACATATAGTTGTACTGTTAAGTACTCCATAATATATATCTAGGAGCTAAAGTCAGTTAAAGTGGCAGTGGGCAGGGCACATAGCACGCAGAACAGATGGCCGATGGGTTCTGGAGTGGAGACCACGGACCGGCATGTCAGTCAGTTTTTATACATACCCGTGAGAGAAAATCTAATCAAACTTTTCTCCGTCAAAACACATATTCAATATAATCTAATCAAAATATATTTATTTGCAAGAACGTTTGTAATCCCTAGTTGCAGTTAGTAGCAAAATACGTATAACGTATAATAAATGATATGCAATAAAGGCTTTAAGTATACAAAAAACGTAAAACAAATATATTGAATAATATGCAGTTAGAATATAGACTATCAACTCCATATTCAATATATTTCTTTTCGAGAATGCAAAAAAACCTAAACCTAACCTAAAGTTATCTACTAGTTAACACTCCTCCATACCAAATAGGAAATACAAAAAAATAAACTTAATTGTAATTTTACAGCGTCTTTTCATCATGGTACCTAATAACCTAATGCAGCTTACAACATCCTCTTTGTTTGTAAAATTTAAAAACCACTCAAATATTTAGGCACTTCCTATTACTATCTACTGATATAAGAATCAATGCCACACTAAACTGTACGTTCTCTTCTGCAATCTGCAGGAGTAGTAGAGCCGTTTCGGTGGCTAGCACTAGCATCGCAGTACCATATATTCTCCTTCCAAGCAGTGTTAATAGACGGAGAAAGTAAACAGTCCACCATCTTCGCTAGTCAAACATGGCGGCAACCAAGTGAACTGAAGTACTTCCGCGAGTCCAAGATGGAGAGCATCACGTGGTTTTGACGTAGTCTCCAACAGCCAATGAAGAGCATGGCATTGCCCCGCCAAGAAAATGGCAAGGGAAATAATAATAATAATAATAATTTATTGACATAACATAATGACAATATTTAAACTCAATTAATGTACTTAACTTATACATCTGCTCTTAGTTTACATGGAACATTTGACGCCTGAGCTAGTAATTAAACTGTGTTTCGGGCGCCAAAGCCCTCCGTTTTCTGGAAAATTAGTACATTACACATTTAGAAGTTTAAAACTTATAAAACTTATTAAGTACCTAGGTCCTATTAAATTTATTTAATATGTAGTGCATGCCGAGTATGTGTGTGTGTGAGTGTGTGTGTGTACGTGAGTGTGTGTGTGTACGTGAGTGTGTGTGTGTGTGTGTGTGTGTGTTAGTGTGCGTGTGTGTGTATATAATGTTTGTGTGTGTGATGCGTGAGTGTATTTATGTGCCTGCATTGTAGTTTTACTTTATTGTTAATTAAATAATAAGCGGTCTTATTAACATTTCTGTGTCATCATATGTGAGAGTTTTAAGCCAGTCTGTAGTAACATTTTTTACTTTTGCATATGTGAGAGGATAGATATTCAGAATGGCATTTATTTTATTATAGACCCTACCAGAAATAACATCATAGTGTCTGTTTGCAAGACACGTTCGGTATGGGTAATATGGGCACACACGATATATTTTACGTCGATTTATACAGTCAGCTTGGTCGACATACGGCATACGTTTATGTTTCTTTAGAACAATATGTAAAATACTTAGCTGTCTTACTGTCAGAGTCTCAGCCTCCTTGTACAATGAGGTTGTTGGATATGCTATAGGTTTATTCAGCATGACTTTCAAGATTGCTCTTTGTGCGCGTTCTAATCTTAGTAAGGTGGTAGAGCATGCACCCCCCCATACCGTGTCACAATACGATATAATGGATTGGGCCAATGAGCAATAAACTATTTTGAGTGTATCAAGGTCCGCTGATGATCTTAACTTTTTAAATACATAAATAAGTTTTCTTGCGCGAGACGCAAGACTATCAACATGTGGTTTCCAACTTAATGTGCTGTCGATATGAATCCCTAGGTATTTTATACTATCCGTTTTTGAAATCGAAAGACAATTGCATAAAGATAAATTTTTGCATTGATGAGCAATAATTGAAAAAGAGTTAGCATCAGGTTGCCATGAAAATCCCATCTAAAGACATCGCTAGGAGTTTAGTTGCTGGTTTCCTAGTATATATTTTGGTCTATGGTTGCTGGTATAGTCTTGTCAGAGTCAGCCAGATGGCAAAATACTTAGAAATGTGTATTAATGCTGATAATTATAAGCTAAGTATATTTCTGTGTAATCTGCTTACTGTAACGTAACTTTTGTGAAATTTGTCTACGTTCGAATAGAACTTTCCAATGTTACTGATATGGTTTAATTACTTACATTAAAGCCTACATAAATGTAGGCTTTAATTGTTACTTAACTAATGTTAGCATCTTGTAAATTCAGTTGAATGTAATTGGTATAGATTTGAGTTTAAGTTATGGAATACATGTGCATAATCCGGTTTTATTGTTTTATTGTAATGGGTGTTACATTTGTTTGCTTCCCGCAAACACGGGGTTCTGAAGAGAACAAGGTGCTTCTGCACGTTTTGCCGAGTTTTATAAAGGAGCCAACGCGGTAAATCTTAAAATCAAGTCACCTTCGAAGGAGAGTAAGGAAAAGGGAGGGAGGAAAGGGAGTCTCCCACCCCCTCCGCCGGAGATGCATAGTTTTATTGTGCCTTGATCTTTAAGTCTAAATTTCAATTTTTTTAACACGACATTCTACAAGAGATTTATCCCAAAAGTGCTACGTCTACATCCTTGTGTGCGGTGTAGATGAGTCTAATTCTGTCTGTTGTTGTGTGATCACCGTTCAACCTAACGCTCCTCCTCGATGCACTCGTCGTCGCACCTATCGTGACTTTGGTCTGACTAGATACACCGCTACCACACGCACTTTGACATTGCATTTGTCAAAGTCTAGAAGAAATAAAAGATGCTTACTTTTTATTTAAGGTATTTGTAATTTTTTTTTAGATTTCACGTATTATCGAAAAAAATAATTAAATATTTCAACAATTTTGCAAAGCACCTTCAGCAGCAAATATTCCTTGGTACGAACCCCCTTGACTCCCCCATATTTCCAGTTTACTTCACATTCGAGCTTTGATATAAGATCCAACCCGGTAACGCTGATCACCTGAGCAGGTGCACCCTGTGTCTTGTGTTAAATATTGTTGCCACCTCTGGAATGGATACGTTAAGTACGAGTACCTTATGGGTGCTCTCGACAGATTGCAACGTCACGCTATCCGAATTATTGGAGATACAGAAGTCACTTGACACCTAGAACCCTGCGAATGCGTAGAACTATAGCTTTTTCTATAGTTTGTTTCATGGTAAATTATTCCTCCCTCACCATTCCCATCCCGAACTACTCGTTCTGCCCTAGCTTACCATCCATATGCTGTTAAAATATCTTACCACAAACCAAAAATTTTGGCAGTGCCTACCTCTGTCGTGTAACTAAATTATGGAATGCTCTGCCGGCGTATTTCCTTGCTGCTATGACCGTGGGTCTATTGAGTGGAGCGTCAAAAATCATCTCTCAGGTCATCATTGGGATAGTGAATAACGCAGCTTATACGGCGGGATTATTGGTCAACGCTTCTTGATATGTTCGATAAAATACAGTAGCAAGATAGTTAAGGGCCTAATAGGACTAAAAACTATGTCCCTGGCCATGCAGTGCATTGCAAAGGTTGTACATTATGTAGATGTTGCAGGCAGGTGCTGCGACACTTACCATTTACCTCGTGAATGATTTGCTCGTCTCCTCACTTCCTAGTACATAATGTAATAATTTAGTGTAAGATAATTTATTGATTCAGGCGTTACTTTGCGGAAATCCATTATCAAAAAAACGATATTAAAAAATATTTAGTGACACTTCCGCTGAAAAGAAAACAATGGTTTTGGCCATGTTGACTTTGGAGATGTTGACCAATATCTCCTGAGGATGCCTCGTGTAGAGGCGAAACACGTGTCGAATCGGTTTTGGTTGATTTGGGGTTTCTTGTGTTTTTTTTATTTTGTATTCTTCCTATTGGCATTTTATGCGGGAGGGAGGGTGGTGCACGCCCCCAAATAGGCCAAAATCATTGTTTTCTTTTCAGCGGAAGTGTCACTAAATATTTTTTAATATCGTTTTTTTTTAATTTAGTGTAAATAAATATAATACAATATAAATTGTCTGCAATTACGGAAAATATTTTATCGATAAAATACTATTTTGTTGTCTACGTATGTATTTTGTTGAGAAATGGTGAATATTATGCACTTTTTATTTTCTACTGACAACCTTAATTACTTACTCTTTTAATGTTTTTAGAGACTTTGCTATTTATCGAATTTTATAGCCTGTATTGCACTTATCTAATGTCGCATTATCCTCGTATTCTATTACTAGCTGCGCTCCGCATTGTTACCCGCGTGGTGATGGAGGGTGATGATGATGTAATAAAATATATTGCCTTATATCAGAGACCTTATACAATGTAGGATGAGGAAGAATTTATCAAATCAGTCCATTACTTTCGGAGCCTATTCATTTCAAACATACAAATCCTCCCTCTTCATAATATTAAGTCTAAGTATCTATAGAAAAAAATATTCAATCAAAAATTGTACCTATATTTCAGAAATATGCCGCGCCTAGAGCAGCCAGCCCCGGAGGACTTCCGTCGCGTGCTGCGGGAGAAAGCACTCACCCACAGCCTCTTCTATCTGAAGCTGGGCTCAGGTGTTGCTAACACCAATGCCAGGTACAGATTAAAAACTTGAAATTATTTTTAAAACGATACGCTATAATATGTCACGCTTTTTTAAAATCTTTAATTTGCTATAAATAAAAAGGAAAAATATCATCTAAAAGTGTATGTCACTCTTTTCTCATACCTTTTATAGCCATTCCTAGAAAGGAAACCTATTGTCTAAAAGTGTACGTCACGCTTTTTTTAAATCTTTTATTTGCCATAAATAGAAAGGAAAAATATCATGTATGTCACGCTTTATCAAATCTTTTATGTAATATAAATATAAAGGAAAAATATCATCTAAAAGTGTATGTCACTCTTTTCTCAAACCTTTTTTTGCCATTCCTAGAAAGGAAACCTATTGTCTAAAAGTGTACGTCACGCTTTTTTTAAATCTTTTATTTGCCATAAATAGAAAGGAAAAATATCATGTATGTCACGCTTTATCAAATCTTTTATTTACTATAAATATAAAAGAAAAATATCATCTAAAAGTGTATGTCACTCTTTTCTCAAACCTTTTTTTGCCATTCCTAGAAAGGAAACCTATTGTCTAAAAGTGTACGTCACGCTTTTTTTAAATCTTTTATTTGCCATAAATAGAAAGGAAAAATATCATGTATGTCACGCTTTATCAAATCTTTTATTTACTATAAATATAAAGGAAAAATATCATCTAAAAGTGTATGTCACTCTTTTCTCAAACCTTTTTTTGCCATTCCTAGAAAGGAAACCTATGGTCTAAAAGTGTACGTCACGCTTTTTTTAAATCTTTTATTTGCCATAAATAGAAAGGAAAAATATCATGTATGTCACGCTTTATCAAATCTTTTATTTACTATAAATATAAAGGAAAAATATCATCTAAAAGTGTATGTCACGCTTTTATTAAATCTTTTACTTGCCAAAAATAGAAAGGAAACATAGTATCTAAAAGTATATGAAACGCTCTTATAAAATCTTTTATTTACCATAAATAGACAGGAAAAAATATCATCTAAAAGTGTATGTCACGCTTATATCAAATCTTTTACTTGCCAAAAATAGAAACGAAACATAGTATCTAAAAGTATATGAAACGCTCTATAAAATCTTTTATTTACCATAAATAGACAGGAAAAAAACATCTAAAAGTGTATGTCACGCTTTTATCAAATCTTTTATTTGCCATAAATAGAAAAGAAACATAGTATCTAAAAGTATATGAGACGTTTTTATCAAATCTTTTATTTACCATAAATAGAAAGAAAAAATATCATCTAAAAGTGTATGTCACGCTTATATCAAATCTTTTATTTGCCATAAATAGAAAGGAAACATAGTATCTAAAAGTATATGTTAGTCATTACTATTTTTTAATTTCTTAATATTAGGAATTGTTTCCTTAGTAGATGGTTAAAATAACGCACATGTGATGGGTACAAGTGGTAAAAACCCGTAAGGCGTATATTCCTAAAATATTCGCTATCAGACCTTCTTCCTTGTTTGTATATTAGTACGCCGAATTAGATTGATGCGCCTTGTTTTGATTTATTATAATTTACGTCATTGGAGTTAGTCTTTGGATACACCCCTGTCTTTCCCACGTCTTTCTAAGAAAATATTTGTTTTTCTACTTACGTAAACGAGAATCGACGGATTATATACTTTAGTTATTTGTACAACAACCAAGCAAAGCCGCATATTTAGTTTTTATAAAGCGCAGAGTTAAAATCCCGAAGCGAATCAGGGATTCAAAGACACAAGAAATATATTATTTTACTGAGCTGGTAACTCAGTATAATCAAATAATCAAAATCTTATATTATTTATTCGTGGGAAAGCTATGTCTGGGGCCCCTAATATTAAAGGAATTAGTCAATTACATAATGAGACACAAGTTTCACTTGACTTCGTGAAAATCTGAGAAAAAAGCGGTGTGAATTTGATCAACTTTTAAAATATTGCATTACCTTTAATGTTGCGAATAAAGGCCATTTTCAAGATAGCGAGTTGAAAACGTCATCCCGTAACGCCTAACTGGGACTAACTAACCCTGGAAGTGTCAAATGTACTTATTAGCAACCGAGGACTTGAGCGGTCAAGTCTACGTAGGTATATGGTTACTGCATCCATAGATTTGAACACTAAACCTGATCAAGCAGCATGCTCTAGGTCACCAGCTTCGCTATGGAGTCAGATTACATATATTTACTTCAACAGGTTCGATTCACAAGCTTTATCCACACCATTCAATTATTACAGTAGTTATTTGGATATTTTATATTATACCAATTATATTATATTATAATTATACCAATATTTATACCTAGTTGTTGGCAACTAGAACAGCAAACAGACATTGTTTGGTATCTTTAACTTTTACCAAAATATCTAGGCAACAGACTTATCTACCACTTTCCATTCACAACGAAGGTTAACTATCCTCATTCTTTCACTACAAACTTCATTCTTTACAGTGCACACGTACGGTCATAAATCAGAACGGAAGCCTCATTGAGACTGAACACATCAAAACACCATAACAAACGGTTACCACATTCACCACAGTTCTGACAGTAGTGACTACGTATGCGTACTTACTTACATGTGCGTGTGATTGTATACCTTCAGATACTCAGTCACCATAGATTAGTGTAACAGTTACTGCGTACTCAATGGACATGTGTATTGTTATGTACAGGGAGCCTGCGGCGGCACGGCGTGCCTGCGACACCGGGCATGCGCGCGCGGCGCACTCGGGGCGCGTCGGCCGCCACGCGCAGCCGCGAGTCTCCGAACTCCTGCGTCGCTTTGAGCCAGCCCCGATGCAGTACCTCCGCCCGCCAAGAGCTGCTTCCCCGTTGGAAGACATCTCGTCCTCAGACGACGACGACCGTGCTGCCGTCCGCCGCCGCAGCCGCGACCTCTCCGATGACTCCGCGGTGGAACTCGAAACTAGACGCCGCCACACTATACACCATCCACGCGACGTTACTCCACCGCCAGACGCGATGTCTCCCAGACGGGAGAGAACGCTGATCGAAGCTCACGTCGTGGAACTAGGTCGCCGTGGTAGCGAAGGCTGCGAGACTAGAGGCAGGACCGTCCGGACGCCGAGCGTCGTCGTCAGCGATTATTCTGATGGAATCGCTGTCGGTGCTACTGAGGAGGAAGTCAACTGGCTGCGGTCGAGGTCCTTGTCTGCAGATTCCGCATGTTCCTCCTGCTCCACGTTGTCCAGTCGCGATGACGAAGAATACGAGTCTCCAACAGTGCCGAAAAAGGTAAGTCCTATTTTGTTTCTTTTCTCGCTGTATTTTTCAGTGCTTATTTTGTTTACTTCGAACTTTTTCGTAGGTGTTTATCAAAAATATTTCGCTCGAGTATTTATTCGCATACCTACATATAAACATCGTGATGATCCTTAAATTGTTAAAATGATTAAGAATATTCCAATAATTTGTAATGACGTAATCCATATTTATTTAAGTGGAATAACATTTCGCGGTTCATATTCGCGCGTGCTACATAGTTGCTGTTACGCACAGCTCATTGCCCGACGAGGTAAATCAACGCATTTTAATAAATATTAAAGTGAAATTTTTCAAAACAAAGATCATGCTCTTCTTCCTTACTATATAATGACTTGTTTTTTATATTATATAACTTGTATTGATATAATAAACTGGTGACGGAATCTGGTCAATTATCCGAAGTACAAAACCATAGGATCTAAGTAAATAGGGCGAAATCTCTGTACATAACGATGTGAAATATAAAGTGCTCGCAGCGGAGCTTGGCTTGACGATCTTAATTGATCAACTAGTTAAGCAACACTTGCTGCGGTCAGGAGTTTTATTCACCTGAGCGCTTCCGTGCTTCGGAGGGCACGTCAGTCCTGGTTGTTTGTCTTAGGACAACAGTCGTTAGGCTATGTCGAAGGCCTTCGGGCGGCCCGAAAACTTCGATATGGGTTGGCCACTAACCTATCCACCAAGCCCCACTGGGCCCGCGTGGTGGATTATGGCCCAACTCCTCTCTCTGAGAGGGAGGCTCGAGTCCCAGCAGTGGGAACAAAATGGGCTGGTTATGATGATTGTGATGAACGGTGTGAAATAAAATTAAAATTTTAATTCAGGAGTCATATAAACAATTTACCATAAAACTGCAAACGTAGGCGACATAACTGATAACAAGTTAATGTACAATTTTAGTTAATTTCGAAATACGCCGACGTTTGATAACGATTTAATTTATGATAACAATCTGAATGCGTTGTTATTAGCCGGTGAAAATAATAAAGTGTATTATTACTATTATCGCATATAATATCAAGATAAAATAATAATTATCGTATCAGAATCAATTTATTTTATCATTATACATTTATTTCTGTCCCATCAATATCTTCCCAATGTTTACATTGGTTGTAGCCAAAGACCTTACACTTACTAACGGCCGGTCCCAATAATCTATCTGTCGCCGGTTTACCTTACTAGAGTTAGATATTTGACACTATTTGTATGGACGTTATGTCAAATTTCTATCGGTAGTAAGGAAAACCGTGGATAGATATATTATTGGGATCCTCCATAACAGTGTAAGGTCTTTGGTTGTAGCATCTTAAAATGACACTGACGTTATTCTCCAAAAACCTGTTTGGCTTTTTGATGTAGATGTCACTAAAACAAATAAACAAGCAGCAAAAACTTGAATAAAATATTGGATTTCTTTCGATGAGGTTTATTTCATAATGAATCTTCACTTGAAGTTTAGTGACGTACATCTTAACCCAGAGAATAAACCGGTATCATAATAATTGACAGTTGAACAGTTCCTACCTACTTAGTTTTTTTAATCTGTCAATAATAAATTATTGGAGTGATGAATTAAATTATTTAAGCTCGCTTAATTATTCTCTATGTGACAAAACGCAGAAAGGAACATAAATAAAGACATTACATCTATAGATATGTCATGTTCGTGATTCACAGCGCATGGCGTACTAATTTCGGGAGCTCTGCATGCATTTTGCATATAAAATCAAACGTGTTAATATAAAAGAGTACCTAACCTATAAAACACGCTTGAAATATGCCTCGTGAGCGTTGCGACGTAACGAGCATGTTAATTGAAAGACGCCCCAATTGGAACGTATTTTACACATCGGACATGTCGTTCTAATCATTAGAAAAACTTTACCTAGAAGGCTACTAAAACTGGTTCTCCCTTTTAGATAATTAATTGTATTATTGACAAGTATACATTTTCATAACGTAAGCAGATATCTATATTTCTTTCATAGCGGTCATTAACCTTTTGTTTAGTAGTTTTTTTATGATCGTAGTTGGTATTTACATATGGTATTATATTTAGAGCTTTTGAGATTTAGAGACAGAAGGTCTGGTATTCTAAATCTACTAAAATGTACTAATCTTTCTTTCATTGTTTTAAAGCGCGCCCTCAAGGAAAGCGATATTTCAAGATTTTTGTCAAAGATTAAGAATTGTTGTAATAAAAGGATTTGTCAATTTACCGAAAGGTGACAGTATCTCCAATAAAAACTGTTAAAAAGTGATAAAAACGTGAATAAATGTTTGGTCCGAAAACACGTTTTGTAAAGGTTGATGTCATTATGACATTTGCTTACACTCACAAAATGTCACGTCTACGTCAGTAGAGATCAGTGGTTCATCGAAATTTTAGCATAAATTATTTTAATTATCTTTCTTATTTTATTTACATCAATTATAGAATAGGCTAGCTGCGGTCCGCGGTTTCACCCGCGCGATGATGAATGATAATGTTTAATCAAATATAGCGTATGTTATTCAGGCATAAGATAGCTTTCTACTGGTGAATGTATTTTTTTGAAACTAACTATCATATCTTTCCTCTTTATTATTAGAGTATAGATAAATTATTTTTCTATAATCACAGGCGAAGAAAGCCAACTTACCAGCTGTGCGATTCTGTAATGATTCCTCGACGAGCCCGTCGACGAGCTCACCGGTGTCAAATACTTTATGAGATATCGCCCTTGTAAATAAGGTTGTTTTTCCAACGTTTCTTGTCATCTCATCATTTGTTTCACGGATGTTGTCAAAGATGCAACGATGTTTGCTCTTACACAGTCGCACGGCAGATGTCAGGTCTCTTGTAGAGTGACCGTCTTGGTATATAGACACCACTGCAGTGAATGAGTGCCTGTGCCTGTGCAGGTGCCACTATGATTGTTATAGGCATGACGTCGAACTACTTAACACTTGAAATTATAATACAAAATACGCAGTTCGTAATCCACTTACATAAAGTACATTGCATTGATGTTACAAATTTACAATGCTAATGGGGTTTATGTATTTTTGTTGCGTGGATCCTGGATGCCATAACATTGTTTGTGTGCATTTGATGAATTCATAATCATGTACCTCGCTCTAGAAACACGTGAACACATATTAGTTTATTATTGTCATTAGGAAACGGCACAAGCTTGAGGCTAATCTGGGTAAGTGGTAATCTCTGCCTATTACAGTACCCTGAGACGTTGTTAAGACGCGGTCCAACCCCAATTTTAATATAATTTACGATCTTTTACGTATGGTTGAAAATAGCTTGTTAGATTGGACGATGTAATGCGTTAATTTTGTACGTTTTCTTTGTATTTTTTTCGATATATAGTAACACTATTGTAAAAACTGCTGGTTATTACTTTAGTATAATACGTTGGCTAAGTATTACCTAAAAAAAATATAGTATTATCGCTGAAAATTCTGAGAGTTTGGACGTGAAAGTTTATTTTTGTGGACTTATTTAGGATATTTTTCTGCTGAAAGAGAGTTATATTTATGAATTCTATTCGGTTATTACTCTTTTCCTATTTCTTTTCTAACCTTAGTATTTTTTTCATTATATGTTATCGGTCTGTTTCGTTACATTAGGTGTTTAAACCATCTGCTTTTTACTATTATCAAGATACGAGCGCGCCTTAAGTCTCATGGGCCTATAATTTCGCCGGCACCCATACCCTTCAAATCAGAATACAGTACTGCGAACATTCTTTGCGGTAGAAATAGGCAATGGAAATAAATTTTGTATAATCCTGAAATTGGACGGACAAACTCTACTAATTTCTTCTCTTTTCATCGGACCAGATGCTTTAACGAAGAGTGCAAATTTCGTATTACTCTGTATAATTGTTATGTCTTGTTTTTTTTGCGTCTTAGACATTTGATTTTCACTTAACAGCTATTTCGTTTAGTGCTATGTAATTCTTATTAAAAGTACTCTGTAAATCTCTTGATACTTTATGAACTCATAATTTATGTACTAATTCTTTGATAAAAAAGGTAATTCAATAGATGGTCTCCATCTATATCTATACTAGTATTATAAAGAGGAAAGGTTTGTATGTATGTTTGTAACGAATTGGCTCAAAAAGTACTGGACCGATTTCAAAAATTCGTTAACCATTGGTAAGCTACATTCACCCTGAGTAACATAGGCTATATAAGATTCATCATTATCATCATCATCCATCACCGCGCGGGTGAAATCGCGGAGAGCAGCTAGTATATAATAACTTCTGAATAAGTAACTTCCGAAGAGCAGAATCCGTAGCTATAAACAAAAATATTTAATTGAAGTAAATATTTGTATTAAAAGCTAGGTGGCTAAGCCCCTAGTATCGGAGGTTCCAGACCGCCCGAAGGGCCTCCGCCATGACTAAACAAAACAAACATTGAAACAGTACCCACGTCTCTATGTCATTAATTACTAGTTTCGTGTGTGGACACAAAAGGTACTACTACAGAGGGTTTTACGAAATGAATGAACTTTGCCAAGTCACAGAGGTATGATATGACAATATTGGAGATACTATTCATGTAGTAGGTGTAATCAAATAAAATGGTATGACACCATAGGTATTTGAATATTTAGCCGTTTTCTCTTTATCACTCACTATCGCGTTGTATTCGAAATGTTGTAAACTGTTTTAAAAAAATTAAAGTTAATTTTCTCTCCAAGTAATGATTTTAAGAAAAGCAGCCGGAACACACCATAAGGTGCTAGGAAAGACTACCTTATGTTGTGATTTTTTCACGATATCCGAAAGCTATCAGGGACCATAGAATAGTATATATGTTTTTAGCGTATTCTCCATACAAAAGTATTCCCGAATTGTCTCTCTGGGTATTGATACTAGTGTTTTTATTCTATATTTTATATATAATATAGGTATTGAACACTAGCATACCCCTATATGTTTAGCTTTTGTCATAAGTTATTTCTTATAGGATTTATTACACAGCCGGACTAGCTTAGACAAAGCTAGATAAAGAAAAGTAAAAAATAGTATATTTCATTACAAGTGGGGAAAGGCTGTCATTGCAAAGACTTGACAGTCGGAACAAGTTGCAATGACGGTTCCGCACGTGTACTGAACGACTATTTTTAATACAGTTGCGAAAAAATCAAGCAATTTAATAAAATAAACTCGCAAAGAAAATTTCCGGAAAATGGCGCCAACCGTAGAATATAAGCAGAGATTTCTTTTTCTTCGCCCATTCTGGTAGGCAAAGGGAACTATGCCCATACAGCCAAGTCTTCAGTAGAATTGTTTTATTGATATGAAAGTTAACGAGATGAAATGAAATGAAACCTAACCTAACTCATTCAATCAAATCATTAAACCTGATATTGAAACAAATTAGTAGCTTCTTTTTAGAAATATACGTATTTGCATGAATCATAAAAACTTCTATGATTTTTTTTAGTAAAAACTTCATGGTTGGTTTTTCTTTTCAATAGACATTATTTTGACAGTTAGGAAAGAAAACGCACGAATATGTAATAGCCCACATCCCGAACGCTATACGTCCCTGCAATACGCCGCTTTTTGAGCAACTGTATTAAATAGTAAATACATATGTATAGAGATATGCTAGCTATCATTATCTATGTCACATAAAAAAAAATTAGAGTCAAAATTCAAAAAGGAAATCGGGAAAAACGTTCTTAAGGACAAAAAGCCAAATATTAACTAACTAGGTACTAATCTGTGGTCCCGACCTCTAAGGCCGGTATTCCTAAAAGACGCTTAGTTTGTATGGTTTTTGCTATCGAAAGTAGAGATTCAAAACTAACCATTTTAGAGTAAAGACTCTATTAATTTGAACCGGCGGCGGTTGCCGGCAGCTGCCTCATCGGCAACCTGCTGGCAGCCCTCACTGCTCCAGGGCTATGATGTTCATCGCTTTATCCATAACAAGATTGATCATAACATTATAATAGATATTGGAGTCGATCGATAGGTACTCTTGTCATATATGTGTCGATCCAACTCAAAAGTTTCCAATGTGAGTAACCCGCCCGCATGATATTTCCCATCCGCTTATCATGGTCCAACAGGATGCATTCTATAAAAATTCCACTGCGTTCGTATCCTTGATAATAACCATACACTATGACACTATGACCGTCTGTCGAACTCCTGACATTATGGCATTACTACACAGCAGTCGGTGTAACTTAGTTCATTTTGATATAAATAATAGCAAAAATTTAAATAAATAAGACGAGTACTGCATTAACTTCTACCAAATTAAACGGATATACTTATTTATAAGGGTGCCTAGGCATTTGAGAAAAGAATATGGTATGAGGACCTTAATAAGCTTTGATGACATGGCTTGGCCAAGAATTATAATCCCTTGTCGTTTTTACCTGTTATTTTACTCAGTATTGTCACTCTTTTATTATTACTCTTTTATTTCTATTAGCTCTTTATTAGAAAAAAATATTTAAAAAAGACTTATGTATAATATTAGTATAGTACCTGGGACCAAAATGTTATAGAAAAGAATATGGTATGAACCCTCAATAAGCTTTGATAACATGGCTTGGTCAAGACTAATAATCCGGTCTCAATTCTACCTGTGATTCTACTCAGTATTGTCTCTATAACACTTTATTAGATAATAGATTTAAAAAAATACACGTTCGTTGGTACAATATGAAGTTTTATGGATAAGGCTTATCCGTGACCCTTTATGGATTAACTAAGTTTTTGTATCGCAAAATCATCCTGTTGTATAGTAAATTTCTGTTTGAGCAAACCGTGGAGTGTCACTAGTATTAAACAATATATAATAATAATGTGATGTTTTCTTTCTTTCTTTATATATTTTCTGAACGTGATGATGTGTCTTATAGCCGTTTTTTAATATAGATCATACGACTGAGCCCTAAACCTTATTGGTTTCATGTTTTAAGTTCCGAATAGCTTTTTATTGCAGTCAAATAATGCTTATCGAAAACAATAAAACTATACCAAGTAGATGTTGCTATTACAATTCTATTACATAGTAATTGGCTCTTTGCTCCCTTCATATTTCATGATGCGCCGTGCGATTCTCTAAGAGCAAACATCGTTGCATCTTTGACAATATCCGTGAAACAAATGACGAGATGACAAGAAACGTTGGAAAAACAAACTTATGTACAAGGGCGATATCTCATAAAGTATTTGACATCGGTGAGCTTGTCGACGATCGCAATGACGAATCATTAGAGAATCGCGCGGCTATATTTTGTTTGGAGAGTTCAGTTGGATGAACATTCTAAGGTATTTCGAAATAATTTTGCGGTTTTACTTCTGCGGTTTCTTGGATGTCGTGACGTAGAATTGTTCAATGTAATACCTCTCCAGCAAGACTAACATATCTGTCTTATTTTGTAATGATCTCCAGTGAATCTATACACATCCGAACACTCTAAGGTTATACATTATCTACACATACTAGTTATATGGTATTCTAAGTCTAGTCTGATACCACCTTCGACCACATCACTACTGATCATATTATCTAGCAAGATGGTCCAACCTAACAATTACATAAATAAAGATATATGCTATAAGCTAGCAGTCGGTAGATTACTCTAATTGTTATTGTTAATACCTATCTAATTTGATTATACTAGTAGTGTTTGTTCTAACACTTAGACCCTATATCATTGACGTCTTCTGCAGAATTGCATGATCTAGAAAGTTTTGCTCGCGTCAGTGCTTTAAAAATAATTTATATAGATTATTACGCTTATATTTAATATTTATATCAAGCACATATCGGACAGTATGGGAAAGGCTTTATAGTACTTGCCTGGTGAATTAACATTTTCCAGTTTGATAACTTCGCACTAAGTACCTAACAATGTGTACTGACAGTTGCCCTGGACAGCCAGTCGCTGCTAGAATTCCTGTCCCATAATCATCTTCAACTATTTTTTTTGAGGGGGGAAATGCTGTCCACTTCCCTTCCGCTACGGGGGTAGACAAAAGGGGTATGTGGGGCTCAGACCCATTAAAACCCCCCGTGACCAGTCCTCCGCCTGATGGTGTGAGATAGGGTTGCGCTGGCATTCACCATACCGCCCCAGGGGTAGGCCCGGGTTGGTAACCGGGCCTCAGCGCCTGTGAAGGGGTGCCCTTGCTTACCAAGGGCACTCCTCGGACGTGTGGGGTCGTGCAAGCCGACAAAGAGTCCCCCGACTCTTCACCAGTGACCCCACTACGGAGGAGGGAGGAGGCGAGCAAACTGCCTCCTCCGTACCCCCGTTCGTCTGCGCCGGAGCGGGTCAGCTCGAACGACATTCTTCCTAACCCGCTCCGCGGCCTCCTACTGCGCTATCACCGCTTCGCAGAAGGTGGCCACCGCCTTCCACGATCTCTCATTGTCGAGCATGGAGCTTACCACGTGCGGCAGTGAGAGATCTCCGCCGATTATAGCTGAAAGCGTGTGCCGCTGCGGACCCCATGCAGCACATACTTTCAGCGTGTGGAGTGCCGCATCCTCCGGATAATCATCTTCAACGGCCTCAACACAGGTCAAGTGTGGCCGGGGTCAAGCGCCAGTTAATTAAAAAAACTGCAAGCCGATTTTTTCTTTACAAAGATCAACTACCATTATTAAACCAGTCTAATGAATGCCCTCATTAACTTTATAACGTTATGAGCTGTTTACAATTAGAACTGCAACTGCAGGATCACATCTCAAGCAAGTGCAGATGTTTAAACACCTGGGACCTGTTCTGGTAATTGATGAACGGGACAGCGAACAAGAAATTGGATTGAAATCAAGCCATAACAATATCACAGCCAAATATATCCATATAATATATTACATATACAGCCTATATATGTATATGACATACATTGTGATAATATGGAGAAAGTAGTGCAGCTGCAAACTGCCATTGAAGTTCAAAATGATAATGCTCCCCTGTTATGTTATGTGTGTCTGCCATGTGGTGTTGTACAGTAACAAGGCTTGGACTCTGATAGCTGGTACCTGCTTGAAGCTGACGAGAGAGAGTTACGTATTATCTGGACGGAGAAAACATCCCAAGTAAATTTTTGCGAAAGCGTTAGCAAGAGCCGTACACTGCAAGGATTCGTTAAGGAAAGAAAGATTGGATATCTTGGCAATATCTTGAAGGATCCCAGTTTTCAGCAATTAGCTAGGTAGGCAAAGTTGAAGGTATTCGACACGCCAGAACAAGGAAAAAATAATGTATGAAGTGGATGTTGATATAGTTTTGCATACCTACATGTTCAGTAGGGTTGTAGGTAATTGTCAAGTACGGTTATCCGATGCACTTGAACGTCATTTGAATCCGACCCCTCATAATATCAGGGACAAAGCACGCTTTAGGTATTTCGTACAAACGGATGCCGGCTTCCGTCATTAGCCCGTGTTATTGTCAGTGGCAACTGGAGCGTGAACAGATTAGTTACACTTTATGGAATTGTCGACAATTGTATGATTGCGACTGACACGCTGCTGACGTAGGCTCTAAAAGTAGATCTGGATGTCCTGAAATAAGTTCTGCCGCCAGACTGCTTATATTGTAAAGCCTTTGTTAAAAATTACATGCAATTTTTGTCTCGCTCTGACTCACCGTGTTAGATGACTTTACCACCGAGGCACCCCACTTTACCAAGTGAAATAAGAATTGCTGAGCGGATGAGACTCAAAACACCAATGTGACTGAAGAGGACGAATGCAGTACAGTGCTACGTAACAATTTACTTCTAAGCACTGCGGGCACTGCGGCTGTCATACGCATATGACTGATATTTACCATCAGGCGAACGATTTCGTCTTGTCACTTGATGGTATATAAAACAATCGAAACGAGAATTACTTAACATAAAACAACCTCAGAAATGAAGAAAAACCTTCTTCTTTTTTGGAAGTTGCTAAATATTCTACACAACCTGTCAAAATTAATGTGCCATGTTTGATCTAATGATGATTCTCTCTTTTGGTTCACTGAAAAATAATCCGTGGCTGTACCAAAAATTTAGAAAGATAGGTATTATATTAAGATTCCGACATAAAGGCCATCACATAGCTAAATTGTAAAAATTAAAACAGCTTATTGAAATACTGAAAATGCTCATTTAAAATCACAATGGGCAGATAACACCTGCCATCTAACGGGAAAATGAATTTATTTCTTCACGTTTATGACAAATCGCTGTATGCAAAACACGTAGATACACCAGCGTAGGCAAATTAAATGTTATCACACGTATCGTTATCTTCAGAGGCCCTGAACAACTAGCTGTTTGCTAAGTAAATAAGGCATATGTAACGGAATCAGGCCGCGAATTCCTAAATACTGCGTGAATTTTTGGTTTAATTTAGAGATATTTTGTTATTGAACAATTATTAATATATGACAAAAATGTTTACTTTGCATTTGGTTTTTCTAGCAGGATAAAACGAAAATAGTTTTGATTATTTCATATTGTTTTAATTCGATTCCAGACGTCTTCTAATGTTAAGATGCTAAAGAAGTCGATGGAGAAGAAAATGTACTAACTGTGTTTAGAAAAAAATTAAAAATTTTAATGTAATCTCACAAAGGTACTACTCTCGAAGTTATTGCAATTCATTTATTATTTATTTCTAGGACCTCTTTCAGAGTGAATATTTGATTAGATACGTTAGTTTTGCTGTTTCCAAAAAATGTATACGTAGCAATTTTAAAAGTACGACTATAAGCCTTTATATAAAAGTACTATCCCGTTTACATCAGACCAATCGTTTCGGCAAATCTGAGTCACAACCCTTACATTTTGCGTTAATATTATCATTTAAATATTTACATAAAATTGTAAATATTGCTATCATCGTTATTGGCTACACAGGCAAGTAATGCGTTTAATTGTAAGCAACACGCCACAGTTGCAATCTGTACTAGAGCTATTCGCTGAAGTTTTTCGTGGCACTGCTCTGTGCCATTGGTTATTTAGTATTACTCGCGCAGTAGTTTGATGGTTAGAACATGCAGTACGAAATGTAAGAACTGGCCAAGTACGAGTCAGAGCTGTACATCTATGGTTTTGTACCATCATCGACCTCACAAGGAGTACTGTTCTCACCTCTGGGCGCGGGCTCCCCAGTATTAGCTCCTTCCATTTGACCGCATTCAACGCATAGAGGCTCGAATCGTCGACGACCAATTTCTCTCCGGTCGGCTGGGCTCTTTGGCACTGCGTAGAGATGTGGGATCACTCTGCATGCTTTATCGTATATATCAGGACGAGTGCTCTGAAGAACTTTTCGGTCTAATACCTGCAGCTCAATTTTGTCCATCCAGAACTCATGTTCTGTCGTGAATTTCATAAAAATCATGTTGACGTCTAAAGCCGTGGATTCCGACGGCACTTTCTGCCTCACACTACCACTATGTGGAACCAGCTGCCACTTGAGGTATTTCCGAACTGACACGACTTGGGAACCTTCAAGAAACTTATACCTTCCTCAAAGACCGGTAACACATCCTCGAGATCGCTGGTATTGTAATATCGTGGGCGAGGGTTATCACTTACCATCAGGTGAGCCGCCCGTTCGTTTGCTGACCTATCTTATGAAAAAAAAACAATTAATATTTAGTTTTAGTAATATAGTAATTGAAAGTATATATGGTATATTTTTTTACGTACTTATATCGAATTGAAATGAAATGATTACATCAATTGTTTTTTTTATAATGCTATCATTAAATATTGTATTAATTTATACGAATTCTGTAATCGTAAGAACGATTAATAAAATAGAATTAAATAATCGGTTAATTTTTGTTACTAACAAAAATTAACCATACTATATCTTAACTACATAAGGTTGGTTCTATTGTGGGTGTGCCTCAAGGTTGCGCTTTGGGTCCATTGTTCCTTAATGCCAATCGACGAACTTGCGTCATAATATTCTACTATTCAAAATGAAAAACATCAAAACGGTATTGTTAATCTTGATTTATGTCTCTTTTACGTTTTTTTAAGATTTACACTGTGGCCGACTATATAAATATTGTAACTGACATCAGAGAATCTATACTAAAATAACGACTTGTTTACTTATATTATAATGAAATTCATAACTTTGTTTCTCACGTTTATTAATTTTTTTCATCCCGCTATTTAGAGAATAATACTAATGGAGCGTTAATCATTAATGAAAAACCTATTAGAAATACAACTTTGATCAAGACTCCTGCCTTGCATTTTTGCTAGTGGGGAAATAAGTACTGACAATCTCCTTTGATGGTTTAAGTTTAATGCCCATTAATCCACTACTATGTTATATGTCGTACTATTTTATTTTAGATTTGTATGCCTAAAACCTCTTATATCATTTTCTAGCTGCTTTCCGCGGTTTCACCCGCGCATTGATGGATGATGATGATGACGATGAATCTTATATAGCCTATGTTACTCAGGGTGAATATAGCTTTCCAATGATGAAATAATTTTTGAAATCGGTCCAGTACTTTTTGAGCCATTTCGTTACAAACATACATACATATAAATCTTTCCTCTTTATAATATTAATATAGATAAGTACGTAATGGTGCAGAATTATGGACTTGAGCAGACTTTACTGATGTAAAGTCTACCACTTAGGGACTATAAGTTAAGGTGAACTGGTTCGCCAACTGAGTGGCTCTTTGCAAGCCGCGCTGATGCAAATATAGAAGGAATTTACATTGAAATATCGTTTACACTTGTAGTTGCACGCTACAAAGTAGCTGTAACGCCTTGCGCCTCTGACGAAAGACTCTACGACAAGACTAAAGTAACTGATTCGCAAACCTAGCAACTCTATTCGCGTTCACGTTCAAGAAAATATTGGAACTTTTCGCGCACAGAATATTATCAAAATTATAATTTTGACTAACTTAGACGTTTCGATCGACTAATATCGACCGCGGTCATGAGTAGACTCCGCTACATGCCTATCGAATTTGATTCTCTTAAGCTTAAAAACTTTTATGCGGGTTGATGCAAATAGTCTGTCTGCCAAAAAATCTGGATTAGATACATAATCTATCTATCCGCATATTTAGGTATATATATATAATTAATATACAAAAATTAAATGCTTTTTCGTAACTAGAGATCGGCGATTCTTAAATTTGTTTTGTATAAATATGCCAAAAAATTGGTTTAGGGGAAAAAAACTGGAAAAGTGCTCGGAACATTAAATGTTTTCACACTTTAACATTAAATGGGACAGGATCAAGTCTGTCTCGTTATCTAGAAATAACCTAGAACTAGGATATTTGTAATAAAACCATGTCAAACATTCCAAATTAATTTACGCATCATACATATCTGTTTCATGTTGTTTTGATTTGGTATTGGCGTCAGAACGCAATGGTCACAGCTTTTTGTTTCTATCGTGATGTTTTGAGGAGTAACGTATGCTACTATAATTTTAGATAAATAATTAGGGTACCTTGCAAAATACTCTTTGTTAAAGTCCATGATGATGGTAAAAGGTAATTTTGAAAATAAAATACAAGGGGAATGCAAGCATTCACATGAATGAAGCAATACAAAAGGTGAGTAAGATGGTTGCGAGCGAATGTTTAGTTATGGATTCCATCGACCTAAGGGCCTTCGTTTTGGTTTCCAGTTTTGGGTAAAAAGATTTCTTAACCATTTTTAGTGACCTTCGCTACTGACGGGATCGATTGTAATTCACAGTCAATAAGGATATCATCAAGATGCGGTGTAACACTTTTCAGTTATTGGAGTGTACCTCAAAAACCGCTTGACCTAATTTGGTGAAATTTGAATAGGAATTTTGAGAATCGGTCCACGATAGGGGAAAAAATCGGCTAACACATACAACCGAATATAATAACCTCCTCCTCTTTTGAAGTAGGCTAAAAAATTGAAAAGGGAAAGTATATCTACTTAGTTACTGTCATTCTACACAAAGTATAAATAATGTATCAGCCAACATATACAATGTTATCAAAAAAAGAGCCAATTAGCCGCCGGAATACCACAAAGCAAATCATTATTTCAAATATTTGTAATGTGCCGTTTGGGTTGAAATGACAACCAATGACGTCAATGCTGTCCGTGAGATCGTTACATGTTTTATGTCATACAATACGAGTTGCGACGCGAGGATGTATTGATATGGAACGAGATACCGACTACATACAAACTCGAACTTAATCTGTGACTACAAAGTGACTATTATCTAATCTGGGATAGGGGCTTGTGAGGATTGTGTTGTTCAGATTTGGTTAGTCACAACTGCTGCATTGTGGCTTTGATTGTAGTATATCCCAATGGTAATAGCATGCTGGGCATTGGGGAAGTCATATATCTTGAAGGATAGTAGATTTGATTTGCGACACATTAGATCCTGGATAAACGGTTTAATATCTACGAACTCCCATTTAAGACAATTACTTTAATATATCTAAATGTTTCCGTCTTTAAATGATACAACTGCTTATCTTTAGTATACTTAAATAAAAAATTAAATGATGTTTGTTGGTTAGAGCATTAATTGAGCTGGCATGATTAAGAATGTAGACCGAATAGGTTTTTAGAGAAAGGAAAACTGAAAAAGTTGCGACGGACGTGTCTTAGGCCAGTTACTTGTGAAATATTCCATTTTGAGCATTTTATTGATGCTTATTCTAATCTAAAACAAACAAATAACAATGAAAAACAGTACCTTAGAACGCATTTTTCAAACAACGTGCCTGCTTTATTATCGTTTAGAAGATTTTTCACATCCTTGTTGTATGTTGCAACAACGTTTAAATAGAGAAAAAAAACCTTTAGAGAGATAAAGTAGTTTTTAGATATAAAACTTGTGATTATCTTATATTTCTGAATGTAGTTACGGTTTTGTCGGCCTTTTGATAGCTGTTAGAAAAGTGTCAGTGTCAGGTGGTTTCTTTCACAATAACCTTATTATCTACATTAAACTTAGATTTAAACACGGAAAATATGTTACTATTTAAATTTATTACTAATTCACACTTGCATAAATAGTAGTCTTTCTAATATTGCACCATAGATACCGATATTTGTTCTAGGAGGTACTCACATTTACCCGTGGATATTAGGTACTTACTTAATAGTAACTATAATATTTTATTATTCAGATCCTACCGTGAACAATGTCACAAATAGTCAAAATGTTGCTAAACTAAACTAAAGGATATGTCGATTTCTCAATCACCATATACTTACATGGTGATTGGTGATTGATAAATAAAGAAAAATTCATAATTTTGATTTACAAGACCAAAGTTTTTTTAAAATTATAATAACTAATGATAGTTAAATATTTATAGGTTATTATTATTTTTATATTTATAATTGGTAATTTTATTTTTGTATATAAATATAAAAAAAATATTCTGATGGTGACCATGTATATGGTGATTGATAAATCGACCTATTATTTATTTATGGTCTTGAAATGCAACTTCTCATAACTTATTTTAAACTACATTGTGTTCGTTAATAATGTGAAAATACGATTGTTAATATCACTCAACAAGTAATAGTTGTGAGAAACGACTAGATATTGCTATGAATTATTATTAACGATATAACTAACTAAACAAATAGGTAGTTATTAAATAGTAACTCTTTGTGAATGAGTTTGTCCGGGGTAGTACTGCCACCACAGGTACATTGTCTAACGTGAATCAGTAATTTTCGCAATACTGTGTTTTGGTTGGCCTGTGCCAGGCACATGAGACTAAACAACTTATTGTTTATACGTAACTGTTATTTTGCTAAGAGCAGTCATAAATAAAATATTGCCACAAAACACCGTCAGATGAAAAATATGTTATCACAAAAACACACCTATTTTGATACTAGGATAATAGCCGCCGTATGACAATGGAGAGCCAAATTGAGGACAATTAAATAGTAGGTTTATCCTGGGTCAAGCCTAGTTTTGCAAACACCCAATGACTTCACCAAAGATTTAACCCTGACACACTTAATGGTCGTTATATCATGGTGACGTATGTCAGTATGGGTTGAGTGGCAAAGTCATTATTCTTTAGCTATCTAAAGAATAATGACTTTGTTAGCGTCACAGTGTCTATTCCATCTAGGTCTTTATTGAACTTCTTGTGCACATTCATATCATCTTGTAAGATGCAGTTGTCAGTCTTTTGGTAACATTGGTCGTATATGTATACTCCTCGGCTCAGATTATTTAAAAACAACTGAAGATTTCAATGTAATGTTGATAAGCTGGCTTTGAGTTTTGCAGAGATGGTCGATGTGCCGTGTTGCATGTTTCAAAACAAGGGATGGTCATAAGCATGATGAGCATGGTTGCTATGCTGCTGAAAAATATCACCAGATTTTTAAAAATGATTTGCTCTTAATTACAATATTTATGCAAAACGTAAAATATACACTATTAATAATAATAGATAAGATGACATGAAAATTTGTAGGTTTCGTATACTCTCCTACGTAGCCATAACTCTTGCAATTAATAGTTCATGTCAATAGGTCCACCGCTTTACCCATTTTTGTAATATAGATCTACCATGTTTCTATTATCCAAAATATTTCTGTTTTGTAGACGTTGTTATGAATCACTCACGTAAACAAGTCACAGCCGCACTGAGTGCGAGGCGAGACGCAACCGCGAGCGTTCTGCACTCTCCTTGAAAAAGACCATCGGATGTGGTTGAAATTATAGTTGGAAAGATGTGACATAATAATATTTACGTCAGCGATTCCCGTTTTTTTTTATATAAAATGTGTAAAAACGACGTTAGTTTTTATAGACGATTATATATTTTCTACAGACTTCCAAAAAAGAGCTACCGACTTCCAAAAAGGCGGAGGTACTCAATTAGACTGTTTTTTTAAATGTTTGTTACCTCATAGCTTTCGAGAGAGAACCGATTCTCAAAATCTTCAATGAAAATCAAATTTTGTTTGAACGCTGGTTCTTCTTGTGTGATCCCATTCAAATTTCATCAAATTCGGTCCAGTAGTTTTTGAGTTACACTCCAATAACTGAACAGATTGGAAGACGGTATTAAATTTTTCAAATTGTACTTGTTACTAAACAGCCCCTGAGTGTTCGGCTACAGGGCCACTTAGACTTTTGTAATGGACCGGTTATTAAATACGTGAAATAAATACCTATTAATAAATGCATCAATAATATGATAACACATACCAATTGCAATAACAAATAGGTCCACAGATTGATATATTAAGATTTAAAAGAATGATTATCTGTGTTATTAAAAATTAAAGTTAAATTTGCACCGTGCTTTACGTGTGCCTGCTGCCTGGTCATTGCCGTACGCCTGGTCTTTCGTAAATGGAACAGAAATGCAGGTATCCTGAACAAATCCCTTGATATCCATCCGATTTGTGTAAAATCACAATCAAATAATAAGTCGATCCTTCACGGTGTAATCGTTAATATGTGATCAATGAGAGAGAGAGAGACAAAGAGAGGATCAAATCAAGGATCAAGAGGTCAAATATTTTCATGATCTCCTTATTTCAATCTAAATTTCAATTTATATTTCCAACGTCGTTTTTCTTTTGTAATCGTAGTGCCTATTCATTTAATGGTGTACAACATGTGTTCCTCTAGTTATTTAAAATCTTCTTCATTTTTACAAAGTCTTGTTATGCACTTGTTTTGGCTTTCTCTTCCTTTTTAAGGAAAATGTAATTATTTTACAACCTAAATATTTTTTTCAAACAAATTTAAACACTCACTGAATATGACTTTACTTGTTCCTTGTTAAATAATATACTGTTTAATTTCTATTCCAAAAGTCATCGTAGCACTGTACATAGCCAAAGATTGGGACAGATGTGGGAAAATCATGAACGTTGAAGGATATTGAAAGGAGTCATACGATCCTTTACAATGAGGAAACGATTGCGTAGAGGATGTATCCTACTAATATTATAAACGCGAAAGTTTGTGAGTATGGATGTGTGGATGTTTGTTACTCTTTCACGCTTAAACTGCGATGTCAATTTTGATGAAATTTGATATGGAGGTAGATGAGACGCTGGACTAACACATAGGATACTTGTCATCATCATCATCCATCAATCACCACGCGGGTGAAAAAGCGTAAGATTAGTTAAAAGCACGCTATCATTTTGACAGCTCGATACACTAGACATGCTCGGCGACTGTCAAGGGTAATGAAATGTAACACAAATACCGTCAAGGGTGATGAAATGTAATGACAGTTTTTTCCAATGATATAAGTATATAAGTATAAGTATAAGATATAATATATATATATATATATATATATATATATATATATATATATATATATATATATATATATATTATATACCATGATATATTATATATATATATATATGATCAGATTGATCATGATTATCTTGTTCTTGATGACAAGAATCTTCTTGTCTTCAAGAGATATTTCAATAGAAAACCGTTTTGCTTACTTGTTTACATGATATATTACAGTCTGCATTATTGCCCTACTTTCAGAGGAATTTGAGTATTTTTATCCTTAGACGTCACACAATGACATAGTTTGCGGTTTGTATATAGTTTTATTGATGACATCAACTGTGCATAATGTATCATACTTTCTCAGGTATCCTGATTCAACAAAAATGTTAGTAATTTACGTCAGACCGTCGACGAATACGTAATTAGATTTATACGAATTTTGCCCGTAAGTAGATCCGGTGAATTCCGTAACATTATCTTGGCAATATGTTTCTTATTTAATCTATAGGCAGCGTAAGATATTGCTACTACAATGTAAATATGAAAATAAATGGCATCTCTGTTTTAGCGCTTTTAGATTTATATATAAGTTGAATACATTCTAATTTCTAATATATAAAACTCTCGTGTCGCGGTGTTTGATACCAAACTCCTCCGAAACGACTGGACAGATTTGTATGCAATTTTGTGAGTATATTCTGGTCTAGTTCTGAAAATCAGCCACATCTATTTTTGATAACTATAAATGATAAGGGTCACCCACGCCTAAATTTATTTTTTATACTTTTTTGTCATTATTCTTTTACGATCAACCCCTGTTTTTATTCGCGATTTTTATGTATATGGCAAAACAACGTTTGCCGGGTCAGCTAGTAAGTTATAATTTATATTCTAGAAATATCATAAATATAAACAAAATTAACCTTTCATTGATTGTTAAGGATGCAAGACCGTCCAGTCAGAGGCCAAGTTGCCAAACATAAAAACTTAAATGTTTCATTAGAATATGCTAAAACTAGCGATTATTCAGACTCTTCTAAACCACCTAATTGTTGATAGCGAAACAATGGCTTGTTATGGTTACGCGTCGTTTTCCGTTCGTATCGTAGCTAACTGATAGTTTTAATTTTTTTAATATCCTCGTACCCACCCACCATTGACGTCAATCGACCGGTTGTGCGACATGAGTGTATGTGAGCATGTGGTTGTGTGAGTGTTGTGGATCGAATACCTTAGGGCTGGTACTCTTGGCACATATTGTGCTTTAGTCAGGCAATTTCTATATTCATGCATGACTTTGATGTAAGGAATGTTTATTGACTAATGAATGATGATGACATTGGGATCATTTCAGAGAAAAAGAACCGTTAACGAATACATAAACTCAATGTACTCAGTTATTTTGCACAATGTGTACTTGCCTTTTTTGTTACTTTCATGACTTACGAAGTTGATAAGGTATAATTTGAACTACATTAAACGCAATGTAGTGGTTTATGTTTTAGAAACTATTAATACGAGATTTATTTATAATCATTGTAGAATATGACCTTGATTATATACTAAGTATATTCTGTAATTACAAGTTTTAATATCAATTAATGAATTGATATTAAATTCTCTTTCTTTATTGTAGATTTTGCTACCCCTAATTGAGTCTACACTTATCTACTATCTATATACAATTGTCTATTCTACATTACATCTAGTCTAGCCTACTTTGTAGAATGCTATAAACATTGTTAATGAAATTGACTTCGAATATATAGGATGTATAAGGCGTATATAATATATATATATATATATATATAAATATATTATATACATCCTTATATATATATAAAACTCTCGTGTCATAATATAAACAACAATATAAAGAAACAATAACATATATAAAAAAACAAATATAAAAAACAACAAATATAAAAAAACAATAACATAATATAAAGGCGCCGTCTCATCTCCCTGGGACGATTGATCGGGCTGGCTCTGCCGCGTCTAAAGCGGAAGACCTCAAACGTCATAAATATGTGTATTTAGACAGAATGTAGGTACATGTTTATGCCGTTTGGGGTCGAAACTTTAGGCCCATGGGGGCCGTCCGCTCTCAACTTGTTTAGGGATCTGGCGAAACGTTTGTTTGAGGCGTCGGGTGACCGAAATGCTGGCGCCTATTTTGGGCAAAAACTTAGCATTGCCATCCAGCGTGGCAATGCCGCCAGCGTTTTGGCCACTTTTCCCCCCACCATGGGGCTTATAGATTAGAATGTTATTATTATTATTATTTTATTTAATTTTTAATTACTAATAAAACTTTACTTAATTATTATTATGTATACTTGAAAATTGAATTTAGTGACATACGTGGATATTTTCAAAATAGGATGTATAAGTATAATAACAACGCAACGAGTAACTTGTAGAAAAAAAAAAACTAAAAGGGCTGAGAGGCACGTTCAGCCTAAGCTCAGGCGTAACGTGACAATGAGTCATGCTTTTTCGTTTGTGCAGCCGGCGTTCATCGATTTATAAGACGTTATCACGTCAAAAAACTTCAAAGTCTAAGTCAATGTATTTATAAGACTTTATCACGTCATAAAACTTCAAAGTCTAAGTCAATGTCAAAGTTATTTATTGGCAAATATTAATTTATTTCTCTAGCATGTTTAGTTTTCGCCAACCCTATTATTATTGAGCAAAGTGTCAAATCGCTTATAACCCTCCATGTAGGTTTAATCTCTTTGTATGTGTGCGTTGAATGCCGTGCGGTGCAGGCGTTAATGTTTAACATCTCTTATTTTATTACCAACTGGTAGCGTAGTTACTAGTACCTAATCTGTCCTACCGGTAATAATTGGCTAGGTTAGGCCTCTGTGTGGCTTTTACCTTTAACCTACTTTGAAATATATTTTATACTAGCACGTAAATATTCTTTAGCTATACTTTAGCTGTGTTTTGTGATCTTTCGACATCTTGCTGAGCGGCCTGTTAGAAGGCAAGGAATATATGAAGATCTGGAGGAAACGAATTATAACCCAAATTATATTCAGGGTTTTAAATATTAAAATTATAAAATACAACATTAAGATGTTTAATACAACAATGTACGATACTTTTATTATACTTAATATATTCGTGGCAATTACATTTACTTAATAACATAGCAAATGAGTACTAGCCACCAACGCCTAAGGTGCGTAAAACCTTCTTTTAATTGGTTTCTAAGAAGAAGAAGATTCTCAATCAACTTATTTTTTTATTTAAAACCCAGGTCGCTCAGTCCCCTCCCATTTCCATGTCTTTTTTATTATAGTGAAATTAAAAGTAAAACTTGATTGTTCCAGATGATAAACGCTGACTGAGCCTCCTGAGTGACCTGGGCGACCTGGGTGATCTGGGCGAACTGGGTGATCTAGGTGAACTAGGCGAATCAGGCGTTGGTGACTACGCTCTGCTGTGGGTGTTTTCGCATCTAGGATGTTTATCTATAATGATTTATGCTAGAAATGTAATTAATAACTAAAAATATAATTAAATGTTTAGGATTGATTTTTAATGGAACGCAGCCTATATCTATTGAAATGAGTTTATTAACTTCAGGATGTAACATACAATTTTGGAAATTTTGTTCTTTTTGTCTTTTATGTAAATTGAAGTTCAACATTAGCTTTTTATAAGCCAGTTTTAGTTTCCGTGGGTTGGGTTGGGTCCAATGTACCCATTAGACCGTATTGAAAACGTTGTTAATGTGTTACATAATAATTGTTTTGTTAAAATATGATTAGTGTATTTGTATTATTATATTATATGTATTTTATCACACTATTATTTTAAAAACGAAAGTTTGTGAGTGCGTGTTTATGTTGGTTACTAATTCACGCTTCTCAACAAATTTGGATAAAATTTGGAATAGAGATAGCTTATACTCGCAGGAATAACACATGGGCTACTTTTCTTATCCTTATTCTTATACTCTTCGCAGATTCGGCGAAGTTGCGCCTGTCTTTGAATGCAACGCCTTGAAATTAACGCGAATTCTAGGCGTTACATAAAGAAAGTAGTTTTCAGCAATCGCCAATGTAATCCAATTTAAACTTATTGGATAATTGACTGTTACTTTCATAAAATGTCTCCTGTTGTGACCCAAAATACTCAGTTAAAATAACGTTTTGACAATTGATAAATATGCTGCATGTATGCTTGTGCATTAAATTTATTCAAATATGTGGATACACGACTTAAATTTTTAATTGATATTAAACTAATAAGTATATTTTATTAAGATTCTATTTAGGTCATTCCACATTATATTTAAGCTCACATAATAAACACATTTTAAGAGCCTTATGTTTAAATATAAAATAAAAAACATCAATTCATATAAGACCATGTTAACAATGTCATCATTTCTTTAATATTGATGATGATGATTATGACTATGTTTTAGTAAATAAATATAGCGATATTATTTAAAACTATCTACATAATTTACCATAGAAGGTTAGTGACCAAATTAAACTGATACCTTGTTTATTGTTAATATTTTTGTGTTATAGTTTATTTTGAAACAATAATGATTTTTGTTTATTTATGAAGTTTATTTTACCATAAAAGTATTCACTCGTAGAGTAGATTGTGTTAACCATTATATTTAATTTATTATATTTTCTAACTCGCTTCTTATTTCTTTATATCAATTATTACTCATAGCGTTTTAAGTTGTCTTAAGTATATAATATAAAAATTTAGATTCGATGAAAATAAAATCAAGAATAACAACATATCATGATTAGTTTAGAAATTATTTTATATTTTATTGTTTTAAGTTTCTGAAATTATGTAATTAAAGAGACTTTCACCAAAGTTATTAACAAAAAATGTTCTTGCCTTTGATTATGCAATTTAATTATTTAATATTAGAGTTTAATTATTTAATATCTTACTCATTCCAAATAATAATACTAATTTAAAAATTAGTTCGAACAAATGAATAATTCAATCTTATTTAAGAACGTCTATTATTATTATCAAAATACAGTTACCTAGTATTAAATATATTATAGTAAAATGCAAGTGGCATTATACTATATATATATATATATATTTGTTGTAAAATCGATGGCATGGTTCCTAAGAAGAAATCTTTGTATTTGTCTTATAGTTTCATACTTGTCCAAACTGACTGACCGATCTAAATTGCCCAACCTGTATAATACTAAATTATTGGTCTTTATTCAAGATTACTACATATTATATTGGTTGAAGAATAACTCACGTAGTATAAATAATTATTAGCTTTTCTTAGTCCACACCATATGTTTAAAAATCTGAATGGCTTTCCGGACAAATAAATTAAAAAGAATTTCGATTGTCACTAAAACTCGTTTAAAATTTAGCCTGGACGCCTGGAATTTAACCTATGACGTAGAATTAGACATTATATTTTATTCATTTAGATGACCTTTAAAGGCTAAGTTTATATCCAATCACTAACCAACTTGATAAATAATCTATTTTAATAATATGTATATGTTTTATTCTTATCGACTTGCGTTGATTATAATTATGATACTTATGAAGAAAAAAATCTTGTTAATCTTAATTTAGTTGTAAATTCTATTCGATTATATTATAATTGTTAATAATGTGACGTTGTTTTAATTATAATGTCCTACTGAATGTTTTATCTTAGAAATTTAAGGTTAGGGAATTCTTTGCTCGGTATTAGGATGATAATATAAGCACAGTAAAAATTATAAATGAGAAAGTTTGTGTTGTAGGATATATGCATGTTTGTTACTTCATCACAGTAAAATGGCATAACTCATTTGAATGAAACTTGGAATGGATATAGCTTATATCCAGAATTAACCGGAAATTTTTATCTCGACAAAAAAAAGGATATGCTACAAGGGGATTGCGATAAACTTATGAACGAGAACGAGATCGTAGACATAAACTAGTAGCAAACTAATATTCAATTAATGCAATTCCTGGCTTAATAGGGGTGGCTGTTCATTGAATCCGTTTGGACTCACTACTTGGATAAAACGGTTCTAGGCTGGCTATAGCAACTGTTCTGGGCGGGCTGTTTCATATTATCTCTTATGGTAGTCGTCATAAGCTGAGTGAGAGAGAAAATCTAGGTAAAGTGAGTAGCACTTCAGTTTATGGAACAGTGAGATTCTATCGCGTATTGGGTGTATAGAAAGCGTTCAATGCCACTTTATATCTATCTATGTATATTTATTATCGCATTTGATCATTATTATTGATATAAGTTAATCCTAATAGTAAGTCTGGCCGTCAACGCCGTGACGGTGCCGGTCGGTAGGGAGTTGAAATTTTGTTTCTGTTGAAGTATGGATTTCCATACCATGAATACTGAATGGCTCGGGTTCAGGCGATGCTGATACGGTTCCGGGTTGATTAGTGTGTGTTAACTCTTATTCATCTGCACAGAATAAAGATTTGTCATAAGCAACTGCCCGCCACTTCTTCCGCCTTATCCTTCGTTTATCTGCCTCTCGGAAATCATCCGACGAATATGGATAATATGGGACAATAATATAATATAATATGGGACAACATCCACACAAAGGCCTTCAGGTCCCAAACTAGGCATAGCCTGTACTATGGTAACCTGATGACTGATATACATACTTATATACATATACACACCCAGACACAGATCAAACAGACATGTTCATGCACACAAATGTTTGACCTGTCCGGGGATCGAACCCGGGACCAGCGGCTCAGAAGGCAGGGGTGCTACCAACTGCGCCAACCGGCCTGTCGAATACTCTGTATGTCTGTGGATACTCTGTAGCCATTGTGACATGTACCATTCCTGTTCCTGTCGATAGGGTAGGAGAAATCTTAAAAATTAGGCATGAAAACCATGTCACATTCAGCACATATTGGGTAACTCAATATAACTTGGTGCATCTCTAGGACTCTAGCATATATTTACATATTGGGACAATTCAGTCGATCCACCAATCCGTGACCATGTTCACTCTGTAATCTGTGCCATACATGGCGCCAAACAGACAAATCAAATATCGAGAACTAAAAATAAAATATTCATTGTAATAATCCCATTTGAAATAATACCTGGCCTACATCTGTCCCTAGATACTTAATACAAAAATATGTAGGGACAGATGTAGGTACTTAAATTATCAAAAGCGCGTTTGGTCAATAAAGAACAACTCACTATATACAATTCAAAGTCATCGACACCAAGAAGCTCTTTGTTGAAAACGATAAAGTCCAAAATCGCTCGTCACAGGAGTTTATTTAATTTCCTTTGTTTGAAAGCCCTTTTCATGACATAATCCACGCGTGACGCACATACTGACCTCGATCTGGACGGAATTTCTGCCAACTCTTTTCTGTCGGAGTCGATTCAAAAGCTTTTTTTTTCAAAAACATATTGGTAGGTATTCGCTATCTCTCTCTCCGTTGACCTTTCTTGTTATGGTAGCGAGGTGTTTTATGATAGTCGTCATACCAAAGTAATTGTTCGTGTAATTGAGGAAACGTCGAAGAACGCGTCGAAAATGCTTGTAGATGGCGTCTGCCGCAATTGTGCGCCTCGTATATTTCATGACATTGTTGACACATCGTAAAAGTTGATACCTACAAACAAGTTGATTTGGATGCGAGTCTGAAACAAGAAAGGATACATTATTCGCAATTATATTTGACATTTTCGATGGCTAGGCTTATAAGTTACCTACTATTAAAAGAGACTATACAGCGTGTAACAAAAATCGACTACTACAGCTTTTTGTTACACGCTGTATAGGGGTCTTAATAATAAAACCACACACACAGAAGCTTGTTTGGGTTGGGACCTAACTACTGCGTCCCAGGCAGTAGTAAACATTCTGAGTTACCAACCAAACCAAAGTTTTTGTAATACTCAAGCAGATTCATCTGAAAAACTAGGCCAAAGACGGCAATGAACTCCTATAAGTACACTAGGTCTCGCCGGGCTGGGGTGCGGTGCGAGGAAAGAGTGCATACAGAGTAGGGGGACGGAGGTGAATGAAATGGTGGAGACTGCAGAGCGCATTGAGCCCAACGAACTCCACAAATGGGCAGCCCAAAAATATTTTTTTTTTACTTTGAGTAAAACTATAAACTATTTAAATATTGATACCTACGTTGCCTCCATGTGATTCCTGACTAGGTAAATAAAAACACACCTTTCAGTTTTCAGTATTATTCTACACTTAGCCCGACGCTATTTATGTTTGGCTTGCGCCTGACACAAACAAACACAACTTTACTAACTATGTATTACTATTAACAATATAGCTACCTGTGATGTGAACCAAATCTTTCAATTGGAGCATGTACGAACTCCTGCCTGATACATCGATGCTTAGCAAATAAAAACCAATTTGGTTTATTTTTTATACATGAGTGCAAAGTTGCTTTTTAACCGCGTGCTCAATTTTGATGACTGAGTAAGCGATGGATTCTAAAATTGAATCACGAGCGCAGCGATTGATCCATAAATTAGAATCCTGAGCGTTAGCAAGGGAATCAAAAGAGCACGAGCCGCATGAGGTGAAAAATCTTTGCACTCGATTGCAACGCGTAACTTTCATCCCACCTCAGCGAGGAAATGACTAAATGCAAAAAAATATATACATTTACAATCACGAGATACTTATGAAAGGTAGGTATTACAGAATAATCTTTAAATTATAACAAATAATAGTTAAAACATAACTAGTTTTTAACCATAGATTAATCAAACTAAGTATATCTCTTTTTAACATAAGGTTTTAACAATAAAAAAGGCGCGCGAAAAGCTTTTTAAAAAAAAAGTACACCAAGAGTCCGAGTCTGTGTTTTTAACAAATTAAAAAAATTTGTATAATAAATTCGGCACCATGGAGGTAGAAGTACATAGGTTTAATCATGTTTTGAATTCACAAACTTAGTGCACGCAATGTTCTAAATTCAATTTACTTTATCCTCTAGCTAGCGCATAAAAACTGCTTTTTCAGATATCGAAGAGCAAAAATACTCTTTCCGACATGGGGGGATGAAAATATATTTTGTTAGTAGGCATTGAAAAACTGCCTTCAGTTGTAGCAGGAACCAGATACAAAAGAAAATCTATTGTTATCCTGGTTAATGACATTTGTAACTAAATAATGTTAGTAAATATAAATGCCGATATGTATAAGCCTTTCAGCGTTAGCGATTTCACGAGTACACATAGCTTTATTTCAGTGCCCAATCCCTATGATGGATTACCATTACAATGTTGCATTACATAATATTTTCAAATTGATAATTTCATTATTGATTATCTGAAAACAGTAATTTTGTTATTAATATTAAATAAGTAATTGTGTTAATAATGGGAATGTCACGCAAGTGTTCCAAACTTGGAGCTAAAAATAATTTAAAATATGTATTATTAGAGTTGGAAAACAATCATATTCATATTTATTCATAAAATTATATTTTACATGTCAACAATACGTTACTATTTACATTACTTAAAATAGTTGTGAATATCGTGAGTATCACACATTATACTAATATAAAGATACCGGCTTCACTCACTTGGTATTGTGTCGGTTTCGTGATCTCCAAGCGTGAACACTCCCTAAAGAAGAACGTCTTACACGTTCGAAACGTCGTCGGACTTAAACCGACATAATACCAAGTGAGTGAAGCCGGTACCTTTATATTAGTATAATATTTATTGTGTTTAATTTTAATGTTTAAGAATCGCAAAAGCTCAAGAAATTATTAAAAATAATAATGTTGTAAGCTTATGTAAATAAGGTGAATTCTATGAATGTTGCATCATATATACCTGTTAATAATTTTAGAATACACTAAACAATCTTATATATAAAAAAAATACTAGAGTTATTATAATTAAAGAAAAATTACAGATATGTCACTTTATCACGAAGTGTCTCACATTATTATAAAAATGAACAATTTCGCTAATTCTTTTTTTGTTGTGTTCATTATTGTCAGGAGAAGGTTCGTATGCAAGAAAAACGAAGAAATGATGGGAGGCCATGGCGAGGCCGAAGGCAGAGCTTACTACGCGAACAAAGTCGCGTGCAGTCGCTAGTATATTTATATTTAGATTCCTGTCAAATAGTGATTCTTGACAATTCAAGTCACTCAGTCACGTCCTACTATAATCTACACTAACATTAAAAAGATGAAGAATGAGTTCATTGTTCGTGATGGACAAACTCAAAAACTACTTAACCGATTTTGAATGTTCTTTCACCAGTAGAAAGCACCTGTAACCAGTAAAGAACCAAAGTCAAAGTCAAAATTATTTATTCAATTTGGCATCAAAGACGCACTTATCAACGTATTTTTTTTAATTATAATGTACTTTAAAGACTCTACCGCCCCGTTCCAAAATATATGGAGCCTACCGAGAAGAAGCGGCAAGAAACTCGGGGCCATTCTTTTTATATAGATGTTAACAATGTTTCTACTTAGGTACTACAAAAATTAAATTTTATGGGTGGCAGAGTGATAGCTTGCCAGAAGTGGAGTATTCCAAGCATCTTTATCTTCTATATAATGTCGGACTTTATAATAAGCTTTTTTTTATTAAAACGTTTTTTACAGTCAACATGAATTTGCCCTTTGTGAGCTCAGTTATGTGTTTTGGGATTTTATTGTAAAAACGCATACAATTTCCTAGGAATTACTTAGTATTCTTCGAAAGTCAAAAACTAGGTACAGCTATCCTATTTGTATTTCTAGTATTAAAAGTGTGGTGATCACTATTTAACTTATATATATATAAATTTTTACGAACATACAATATATTTTCAAATACATATAAGGAAGGCAAAGTTAATATATTGAATTCTTTAAATAAATCTTTCAAAGATTCACGGGGACCCATTTCGTAATAGCTCGAATAGCACGTTTCTGTAGGATAAAAATGGTCTCTATATCAACCGCTGAACCCCATATATATAACCGTTACTCTTGGGTGACATAGGCAACATTTTATTCATTATCATCATCTTCCATCACCGCACGGCTGAAACCGCGGAGCGCAGGTAGTTATTAATAACACAGTTTCCACTTTCCCAGTGTAAACAAACATTCTATTGTTCACAAACAATAGTGGCATGTGTTTATCTATAAACATTACATCATGATCACGATATGTAATTACATGATGACGTAAACGATAATAAATATGCTTTGTAAATACGTAAATAAGAAGGGATAAGATTGAAAGGTATGCCTTTATTTAACGATAATAGTTTTTTTATTTTTTAAACATTAACACAAAGGTCTTCAGTTCACAAACTAGGCAGAGCCTGTACTATGGTGACCTGATGACTGATATACATACTTATATACATATACACACCCAGACACAGATCAAATGGACATGTTCATGCACACAAATATTTGAATTGTCCCGGGACCAGCGGCTCAGAAGGCAGGGGTGCTACCAACTGCGCCAACCGGCCAGTCAAAAAATTTAAAAAGGTTTATGCATAAAAGTGTAAATAAAGCTTAATTCTTTCTATATATAACGTTGCAAATGCTCTGTTACGTGTTATGTGACATAGGCGTACACAAGGTTTTTTTTTTTTTTTTTATGTAGGTACTTTTATTTCTACTAGCTAGGTTTTACTAGCTGCGTATCACACGCGTTTTCCGGGATAAAATATACATACTAATCCTCATGCATCAAATTATACAAAGAAGAAGTTTGAAATCAGTTTGGTTGTTTCAGAGATAAACACGTTAGAACAAATAAAGAAAAGCTTATCCGATTTATTTTATTGCTATAAACTTACTCCCATCATATTTCATAAACAATGTTATGGATAAATAATATTCAATTTGTGTCGAAAAAGTGCTGCGAAAATAGTGAAAATGACTTTGGTACACTGTAAAAAATCTGGCCAATCAAGTTGATTGAACTATTCTTTATTAAAACATTTTTTTGTGTCAATAAAGCTAAAATGATTAAACATTTAACAAAGTGAAAATGTTTAATCTTAATTATTTTATTATTAATTTCAAGAACATATTAGATTCTACCATTTACTTCATACATTCGAACAAAAACATGATTAAGACACTGTAAACAATGCTCTTGATAGTTTTTATCAAGTAGTATTTATCGATCCCATAAAAAACAATTTATTAATTTTACAATTATGATAATAATTTTTATAAAGAAACTAAGCTGATAAAAAATAATTAACATCTTATTTAATTGAATTATTTAATTTTATTTTTCCAACGTACCCTTTAGCGATTGTACTAAGTAGTACTTATTAAATACGTTGATTGTTTACGGTTTTCGGCAGGGTACCATGCGCCGAGTTCTAGGCCGTGGTCAGAACGAGATTCTGAAGTTGATTCACTCAGGGATGTGCCTTAAGTGCCCTTTTAAGGTGAATACAAGCGCCTTCTAAAAGTAAAACAGCAAGATCGTAAGCCTTGTTGCTGATGTATTTATTTCAGACACAAGACGCAACGCAAATGACGTCACATCGGAAATTTCAAAATAGTTGGGAAGTTGATGTTAACCCACGAAATAAATGTTACCTTAATTTGAAAAAGGCATTTAACTTAATGTTCTGGAATTCGAAGCCTTTTAATCCCATATGTTATCTATATATATATATATATATATATATATATATATAAATTAACCCCTGGTCGCGTTATAACTTGAGAACGGATGGAACAATCTCGCTCATTATTTTTTTGCTGAGTTAATTATTGTCAGGAGGAAGTTCTTATGAAAGAAAAACCAAGAAAAGATGGGCGGTCATGGCGAGGCCGAAGACCGAGCTTACTACACGAACGAAGTCGCGGGCAGTCGCTGGTTACATTAAATAATACAACAAAATGTGAGGTCATCACATTGCTTTGTGAAGAAACAATATACGAGTAGTTCTCTTTAGAACAAATAATTAAATATATTGTGCCACATTATTATATTTCAGTAGGTATACTACGTTTGTATACATATAGTTGTTTAAGTATGTATATTTTTGAAAATTTCTATTGAAATTTTCAAAATAACCATATTACTATTTTTAATACAGATATAATTAGGATGAAAATACCTAAATTACCACTCTCTATGGACCGAATTCAGCGAGTACCTGACTTGTATATATTTATATGCTTGTACCGACCAGCATCAAGCTGCTAATATTGAGGTTAGTTCGATCTTTTGACTCTATAAGTCTCAAATACTAATAAAATTACAAACTCCACGAATCAACTTGTCTGTGCTTTTTTATTCGTCATTGTATGAGAGTTAAATAACCCGACATACCTTCTATAGGGATTAATTCGACTTATAGTATCTTGTTACCTGTCAAAAGTTTTTACTTCACTTAGGTACCGTTTGTTTGTAGTTGCAACATACCCTTATATCTCCCTGCAATTTGTTATCAATACGACTCGCATAATAAAACACTTCTTTTATTAAATTTATAGCTCCGTTTACTTCTACAAGGTTCTTAAATGATCTCTTGTATACCGAACAGTTCCCTTTGTCAAAGTGATTAGTAATAACAAGAAATTCAAGTGAATTCCCGCTATATTTCATATTTGGAATGAGCTAGCGATAGAGATTGGCATTCGATATTGGTATCGGGAGTGGTATCGCATGAATTATCGATAGAATCGAATTGGTACTCAATATTCGCCAGGAGATATATGAGGTGTCAGTGCATGATTTATTAGCGGAGATCCGTTGATGTTCAATGTAAAGTTGCACCTTTATGTGGTAAGCCAGTATGGAAATGGACTTTTAAATATATGTGTTATTTGAGAAAAAAACAATATTCTGTACGAGGGTGTAACATTTTATAATAAGTAACCGAACGATATTAAATATTATCACATTTCTGTTTTGAAAAGTAAACTTATAAAACATATTTATAATACAATAACCTAACAATTAAATTAAATAACCAAGAGATATGTAATACTTTAATTAGTTATAAGCTTTAGTGTTCGATCTCGTTTGACGTGAACCGTGTTATACCTAAATTGGGAAAATGCTATATTGTCAAGGACACCTTTAGGTTAGTGTAAGATCCATACCTAATTGAAATCTTTCCTTACTTTTTAATATTTATTATAAGTTTTTTAAAACGCGTAACAAAAAAAAATTCGAAGGAGCTACAAAAAGTTCAGTACGGACAAATATACAAAATTCGCTTTAATGCGCTGTCAAAGTTATGGTTAATAATTGATATATCATCACACTTCCTACTAAATTTATAAACGCGAAAGTTTGTATGTATGTTAAATTATTTATATTAGTAAATGTTTGTATATAAAAATAATTTATGTTTGTGACTTGTTCATGCACGCAAAAACTACTGAATAGATTGACTACTGATTTGATTTGAATGAAATTTGATATGTAGATGCATGAGGCACTGGAATAATATATAGGATACTTCTTCGTCATCATCATCATCATCATCATCATCATCTATCACCACGCGGTAACCGCGGGGCGCAGATATTACATTGTAAATGCTAAAGTTCGTACACACATGAACGTGAGGGTTTGAGTGTGTATGTTACTTTTTCACGTTGGAACGCCTCAACGCATTCGGATGACATTTCGATTGGACCACAGCTATTATCAAGATTTTATTAGGCAATTAGCATAAAGACTGCTTTTACCCCGAATTAGTTTTCGAGGTACGTGTGGCGTGTAGTTCGCAACCGCTGTAACATTACTCCATGCACAAATAATTTTATATAAAGCAATCTAATTAATTCTCTACTATCAAAAAATATTTGTAACTAAAGTCCTCTTCCATATTTTTTATCGATATCACTTGCATAAGGCATTCAAGCACTACAAAAAGTGTATTTATTGATCTGTCACTTGATTTCACCCTACTGGAAGTTAAAGTAGGTACCCCACGCGTTGGTTAACGCCTTTATTTCACGTTTTTCTATTCAAACTTTACGCCTATTCTTAGGTAGTTATGGTTTAAATTTGTTTGATAACTTTTGAAGGGTGATGTTATGTAAGGGTAGGGAAATAAAGTGGTGGGCAGTGCTCTCGTTTATTTATTTTCTTTGCATTGGATTAGCTATTTTCTTCATTGTGAGTGAGAAAGTGATAGTCACCATGTTTACTATGAAACTACCATGAAAGATTTACAGTCAGTCTATATAAACATAATTAACTGTAACTTTAAATTAATTTTATCTTTGTTGCATATACAGAGTAATTTATATATTCTACAGCACCAATGAATTAATCTTTAAAGTAATCTGTAAAGTAACGTGTTACACTTTTTACTTTACCTTTACGCTGTACCTACGTCATCAAAAATAATTAATTACGATGTTTCACTATGATAAATGGGTGACGCTAATAGCTAACACAGACATCACTCTCGCTAGCCTTACGAAAGCTTATTAATGATCCGCCTAACTTTTTGTCTGTAGCATTATCTATCAGGCTTAAAGCTGATACATCATGCACGTGTCCCGATCTTAGATTCGCTAAAAAGAATCTGATGTCTTGGTCCCACGTCTTATTTATCTTGGATCATGAATTAATACATCGGTCACAGACGGAGGCAAGTCACAACACTGGCTTTCTGTAGATTCCGCGTACTAAGCCAGTAGTTGAACAACCCGTGGACTGTTTACACGCATTCGAATATCAAATCGATTTATTCGATTATTTCAAATCGGCGGGGTTCGTTCTCATATTTCGGGAAGGTATCGTGTCAATAGTGACGTAGTTGCGTATCGAGTTGTCGATGGATGTATAAGGTTAATCAGAGCAGTGGAAAGTGCGGTGATCCGATTTGGTCGGTGACAGTGCTCGTTCATTAATCGGATCGTCTGTCAGTGGATAAACAGTGCCGGTATTTAGTGTTTATTTTTATAGTGTTGGTGTTGTGCAAGTATAATAAAATAATTGCTACAAATTAATTAAACGAACATGATGACCATGTAAAAAATAAAGTAACAAAATTAAAAAAAATACTGAGCTATAGGTAGTTCTGGTCAATTATTACTTTTTAATGTATCATTTAATTATCACGTTGAAGTAGGTATTGCATTGTTAATTAAATAATTATTTATTATTCGTTACAAAACCTACGTAATACTTGTTTGTTTAAATTTTACCACTGCCACTGTTTATGTTATATCCATTTACAGATCGTGATTGTTCTATTTGTAAGCATCACAAGGCAATGTATCCCTATAAAAGATTAGCAACATGATTGAAATTCACGTATTGATTTTTCCTACCTGTTTCCATTGCCAAAAGGGTACGAAAAGGTGATGGGGAACAATAGCTGTTGCTTTTACATTTGCATAAATCCATAACCATTAACTGCAAACTGCGTTTCCTTAACGTACCACAAGCAATAGTAGAATATATTACTGTGACGAAATATGAATATTGTTAAAAATTTCGTTTTTATTTTAATTCTCAAATCATAGAAAGTATTTAAGTTAAATTTTATGACTAAACTAAACATGAAACTTGATTTGATTTCAACACATAAGTACGAGATACTCGTAGGTAAGTAATTTTATACTTAATTTCAAAATATTAAGTCTTTGATATTTAGTTTTTCATGGAAAATATTTGACTACCACCGCAGAAGTCCAAAAATCTAGTCACAAATACGAACCTAAAGTCAAAGTTAACACAGTTCTATTAATACAATGTAAATAATAGAGTATTGCTCATATAAATGTTATTAAATACATTTACTTTAAACTAATGATAAAATAATATATCAAAATACAGTGTGCAGAAAAAAGAAAAAGCATGGACTTTTATTAATACAATCAATAGATGAGTAAACAGGAAATAGAGATGGGTACAATAATTGTATTGTGTCGATAATCGCCGGGTTCAAAACGTTCAAAGAATGGCTTGATTTGATTGAAGTTATCTCTCAATCGATCTTCACGCTACCGGTGACGTTAATTGCTGGTATTTTCTTATCGATATTGATCAATTTTATACAGGATGCCGCTTTAATCACCTGGTAGCAGAAATGCAAGGATGTTTAGGATCGCCATAATAGCACGTTTTTGTTCAAGCGAATACGACAACAATAAATCCTAACAATCTTCCGCAACCATGTTCTCGAAAATAAATTTTAACAAAAGTTTAGCAGAGGTGGTTTGTAATTTTTGTTTGATTTTCTCACGTTTGTATTAAGTTTTAACAGGGTCATCCCGTTTAATGGTATGTATATTTTATCGATATTTTATCGATAAAATATATTTGAGTCACTAAACGGTGCCTAATGTGTGAATTAGTCGCTCAGGACGGATATAACGGTGGTTTGGAAAAAAATCTAGTATAGCCTTTTTTATTTACAGTAAGTAGTCAATCCCACCTTATCTATTGACAGGCATGTTAAAGAGAAAGATATTAAAATTGACAAGCTAGAAGTAATTATTTATGAAAGCCTTTAAGCGTGATTTGATTAGGTACAAATTAAAATGTGTAACGAACACAAATATCGATAAAAATCTTTGGTAAAATTAAAGTTTATATTTAGCGTACGAAAAAGACAACTGAACGTAAATACAATAAATAAAAGCGTCTATAAACTATTTCCACCCAAGAAAATTATGAAAACACTCCATTACTAATAATTTTTCTTTATATTTTCGACACACGACATAATAATAACGTTTTTTAATTGTTGCGCATAACTCAATAATCCGTCAAGTGTAGAAAGTAGTTTGAATTTAATAGGGATCAACTTGGAGGAACATATACAAGAAGGAACCTATAAAATGTTATGGTCATATAAAACAATTTATTACGTTATAAATAATTATCTCTCCGTTTCTTTTCCAACCCATATTATACCTTTTATTAATAATTTTCACATAGAATGCCAACAATTTCTACGTTTCATTCCACACAATACAGAAACTCACAATGGATGCTATAATTATGAACTATTTCAAGGCATCTACTTGTACTCCATTTGCGTCACCAAAACAAACACACAAAGCATAAATAGGTACTTATGTTATGTTTATATCATGTTTAGAGTTGAGAACATGCTGGCCAGATGTTCCGACAGTTCCAGCTAAGGGTTACCTATCAGCTCCATTCAAAACTCGTGCACAGATTCTAGACAAATTTCGTTGAAATCTCATCACTGTTCTCAAAAGAGGTTAGAGGGTACAACAGTTAATTATATAGATACTGAACTTTTTGATTTTATTTCGTTTCTTTCTTGTCAAGTACGGCGAATGGGTTAGTCAACCAAGCAGCTTTATGCGGTCGGATGTTGATTGAAATAACGTTCAAAGGCGCGCTAGAATTGAAATTCTCTAGGGTCTATATCTAGCCTGAAAACGAAAAAAATACGAATAAATAACCGTATATAAAACGACCATTATCCCAAATATCATTTCAAATCAGCTTACGCATCTCTTTTCTACCGACTTCCAAAAAGGAGGAGGTACTCAATTCGACTGTTTTTTTTAATGTTTGTTACCTCATAACTTTCGACTGGGTGAACCGTTCTCCAGTAGTTTTTGAGTTACTCCAATAACTGATTTTTACCAAAGTAATAGAATGGAAGTCGGTATAACATTTTTCAAATTTTACTTGATATTAATATTGTTGGAACGAAATCGATACAATTTAAAAAAATAATGTATTTAGAGGAAATTCAACTATAGATGTATACAGTTGGAAATTTAGTTACAGTAGAAAATTCATTATTAAGTACATTTCAGGAAAACATTTCTGTAGGCGAAGTCGCAGGTTACCTACGTCGCTCGTACTCTTGGCGACAACATTTGTTAACTTTACGACCGTCTTTTATAATTTGTGACACAGTCAGTATTTTATCATTATTTTTAGAGTTATTAGGAAATTAATTGAGAGAAAAAATCACATCCTCGGACGGGATTCGAACCCACGTCTTCCAATAATCCGTGTCAGACGCCATGACCATCTAGGCCACCGAAGCTCGAGGTCCGAGCATCGAATTTTAACTCTATCTGATTTTAACCGTCTTACGGGGACGGAGCGCCATCTATTGAACAGCTTTGACAGCACTATCCAACCGAAAGAAGATTTTTTCAGAAACACTTAAACATTTGTACACGTGTTAAGCTCGTGAACGGGCGCTGCTTGCGGGAGCCGGTCTGCTCTCGGTATGTACGATATTTAGAAATTAGTTATATGCCCCTCAGGCTGAGAAATTAAAAAAAAAAGTTTTGTGCCCTTCAGGCCCTTATCGTATGTGTGCCCTTCAGGCTAAGTAAGTTTCAAAGTTCAAAGAGAAAAATTCACATCTTCGAACGGGATTCGAACCCGTGTCTTCAGACAATCCGTGTCAGACGCCATGACCATCTAGGCCATTAGGACACTGTACAATCACGAGGTCTACCTGATAGTCCTGATAATAAGTGGTGACTTCTGCCTAGAACAGATGCATTTCCTCACAAGTGACAAGTACATTTATACAACACACTACTTTTATACCATTTTGTTTTATGATATTTCGACTGCCTTGAGTAGAGTAGTGTGCGGTTCAGAAATTGTATTTTCATTTGAATATCGTCTATTTTAGCGTGATAGCGCTGCGTAGTAGAGTTCATAGGTCCGCGTTATCGATCCCCTGAACATATTTATTTAGTTTTCTAAGTAACTTCTTTTGATTATAATCTAAAGTGAAGAGACGACGTAGTCACACACGTCATGGTTGTAAGCACCCAGAACTTTAAGCTGAGGCTTGACATTGCACTACATTATCCTCTTCGCCCTAATACATTGATTTTTAGTATTCCATTCGTACATTAATTTCGCTTTTTATTCTACAGCGCCCTTACAGTAGTTACATACTAGGGCTAAGTATCTAACACAGTGGTGGTATTACACAAAATGGACTCCTGCACAAGACGCTTTACGGAGTACATTGTTACCTCACAGAGCTAAAAATATAAGTACTATAGCACCTAGTATAATGATTAGGAACTAGCTGCCCCGACAGAATGTTTCAAATTGGTTCGCCGCAAACAACCTGCTTCTCAACGCAAAGAAAACGAAATGTTTAAAATTTTCCATGCCTAATGTAAGACATATAGAGCCAAACGTATTACTCGACGGAAATAAATTGAAAATTGACAAGGCAATAGTCTTTCTAGGTATTAGCATAGACTCTAAATTACAATGGGGTCCTCATATTGATGCACTATCTGGAAGACTGAGCTCAGCTGCATATGCGGTTCATAAAATTAGGCAAAAGACAGATATAGCTACTGCTCGACTGGTCTACTTTGCTTACTTCCACAGCATAATGTCATATGGTATCCTGCTGTGGGGGTCAGCGGCGGACATAGAGACAGTTTTTATATTGCAAAAGCGGGCAGCTCGAGCCATCTACGAAATGGGTCCCCGCGAATCCTTAAGACAAATGTTCAAAGAAATTAACATATTAACTCTTCCATCTTTGTATATCCTAGAAAATATAATGTACGTTCGTAAAAATATAAAGAAGTTTAGAATAAATAGTGATATGCATAATATTAATACTAGAAATAAGGATAGGATAGCTGTATCTAAATTTAGACTCACGAAAACTAAAAATAAGTCCTTCTTAGGCAATTGTGTACGTTTCTATAATAAAATCCCGAAAGACATTACTGAGCTCACTGAAGGGAAATTCAAGTTACGTGTCAAAAATATACTAATGAAAAAAGCCTATTATAAATTGAGTCACTACTTAGAAGACAAAGATGCCTGGAAGCTTTCCACTTCTGCCTAGTAGCCAACTATTGAATAAATTTGTTATTTTAATACTACTCATATGTAACCTCAATGTACAAAGACTTGAAAAAATAATGGCCCACGAGTTTCTTGCTGCTTCTTCTCGGCGGTGGTTCTTTTCCGAAGACAGCGGTAGAATCATTTAAAAATTTTTGACGTTCATAAGAGTCTATGATGCCTAAACTAAATAAATAATTTTTGAATTTGAATTTGAATTTGACGCTGTCCTGTAGAAAATATCAGTTTGCAAAATATTCTCATATGTGGGTCAATAAAAAATAATAATGCAATTGTTACCTTACTGCACACACATATAGTAACACTAATATTTATGATGAAAACATCAACATCGGTCCAACCGCTCTCAAATTATGCGAGTACCAATGAATATAATTATTATTTTAGTAGGTGCGGTTACACCCGCATGTTGATGGATGATGATGATGATGAAAAGGATTCTATGTGTGAATTCAGCACCTCATCTACCTCCATACCAAATTCCATCGAAATTGGCCCCGCCTTTTGAATGTGAAAGAGTAACAAACTTTCGCGTTTTTAAAGTTAGTAGGATTTAAAGAAATGCTAAAACCAATGTACCTAATAAGAAGTACAAAATTTTTGTAAAGTCCCGAAGAGTTCCCTAGATATTTCTTTTCCTCCGCGCTTATAATTATTCCTTTTCATATGATTCTGAAAGTAAAAGACCGCGTACACTTCTGAAAACATCCAACCTATAACATAAAAGCTTAAAAAGAATGTAAAACATAATTCACAAGTAATCCAAACAGGTACATGGCGTTAACTGAGTTACGACGCACGGTGTATTATTAATAATCGTTGGACATTGTACATTATTAATAAATCTGTTCTATTATAAATTATTGTTAAAATAACATGCAACGGTTGCGTAGATAAATCATATCCACGATTAATGGTCTTGTATACTCGGGCCACAGGGTATTTAATATGCATGCGGTTAAATTGAAATATTTGTTATAATAATTAGAACATAGACGACTTTACTTATTTTATTATTATGAGTTACTAGTTATTACATTGAATATAATAATAAAAAATGACATATTATGTTAAGTCGGCTACACGAAAAACAGAAAAAAATAAAATACATAACACGGATAGTATGCGGTGAAAAAATAAAAATAAAAACATTTTATAATAAAATTGGCGTACGTTTTCATAAAATTTTATACTGAGAATGTTTTGACAAGTATAGGATGCCTTATTGTACTGAAAAAATAATAATTTAGAAACCCAAAAAGATTGTCTAGGAACTTTTTGGTGGAAGGGAAAGTATAAAGAATGCTACGAGCATTATAACGCTAAAAGATAATACTTTTATATACTAAGTATTTATGAACATATACTATAAGCATTTGGCCTATGTACTATAAGCATTTGGCATACATATACATATACATCCCGTGAGTACATTAGCGAAAGTCCTTTGTCATTGTTATTACATTTGCGATTTGAAGTTTCTATCTTATTGTTATTTATTATACGGGGTGTTAGACAGACATTGGTCTTAACGGAATAGACAGCCAGGGAATGCCGTTGCAAACGGGATCAACTCAAATAACCGAGACTTTTTTAACATCCACACAAAAGTCTTCAGGTATCAAACTAGGCAGAGCCAGTACTATGGTAACCTGATGACTGATATTACTTACTTATATACATATTCAGACCCAGACGCAGGTCAGACATGTTCATGCACACAAATGTTTGACCTGCCCAGGGATCGAACCCGGGACCAGCAGCTCAGAAGACACGGGTGCTACCAACTGCGACAACCGGCCAGTCAACTCCACCTTACTGTTACGGAGAACGTTTTTCAGGTTTTAAAAAAGCTCAAGAAAGAAAATTCAGTATAGGTGAAGTAGATAATTATATATAAAAAAATGTCGTTAAATGCAGGAGATAAACAATTTTTTTTTATTTATTTACTAGCCGATTGGCACATTTGGTAGCACCCGTGCCTTCCGAGTCGCTGGTCCCGGTTGAAATCCCCGGACAGGTCAAACATTTGTTCGCATGAACATGTCTCTTTGACCTGCGTCTGGGTGGATGTCTATAAGTATGTACCTAAACTCTTTTGCAAAAAAAACGGACACTTTAGATTTTTTTCTCTACTTCAATGAAGAAGAACAAGAAATAGGTTTGTTAATTTGACGATCTATTGGCATGTTTTTTGAAGCTTCCTGGCATGATTCTTTACGTTCCAAATTTAAAATTTGAAATTATTAAAAGAAAAATAATGATAATTGTGGATTATTCTAAAATTGCTTTACTAATGGCGCGAATTGCTGAAACGATTTTTAACTGATTACGATATTTAAAAATTTTTGGATATTTTCTGCAAATTAAACAATTTAATCTTTCTTTTTACATTAAATACCACTTTTTGATATGAGCGATAAAGCGATAAGGGCCGGTAAAATTATAGCCCTACTTGAAGAAGGTTGTTCGCAAACTTACGTGTCTCAGCGACTAAATGTGAGTCGTTCAACTGTCCAGAGGACTTGGCAACGGTATCAAGAGACTGGTTCGGTCAAAAGAAGACCCGGTTCGGGAAGAAAACGATGCACAGAACCAGGAGATGACCGCTTTTTGGTGAGTCAGGCGTTGCGTAATCGTAAGGCGTCAAGTGTGGACCTGAAGAAGAGCCTTGAAGAAGTAAGAGGAGTAGAAGTTAGCTTGTGGACGGTCAGGAGGAGGCTTTTGGCTGCCAATATCAAGAGTTACCGCCCAGCTCGGGGCCCTAAATTACTCCGTGAGCACCGTGTTGCTCGACTTCAGTTTGCTCGGAACTGTGCTTCATGGACTCTGGAGGACTGGAATAAAGTATTGTTTTCTGATGAAGCTAGAATCTCTTTGTGTGGAGAGGACCGACGCCGGCGATTGCTGCGAAGACAACGGGAACGCTATGCGGAAGTGTGTTTCGAAGAAATCACTCCTTATGGCGGAGGCTCCGTTATGTTTTGGGCAGCAATTAATTCGACGGAGCGTACGGAGTTAGTTTTCATAGAAAATGGAACATTAAATGCACACCGGTACATAATGGAAGTCCTAATTCCATATGCACAATCCACATTGACTGCACTTGGGGAAGATTCCATTTTTATGGACGATAATGCTCGCCCGCACCGTTCTGGCGACGTGGAAGCTTACATGCAAGAAGTTGGGATCCGTCGTTTAGATTGGCCAGCTCGAAGTCCTGACCTCAATCCAATTGAGCATGTGTGGGATGTTCTAAAGAGACGGGTAAGATCAGTGCAACCTGCTCCACAAAACATCAGGGAGCTAAAAAGAGCCATTGCAGAAGAGTGGGAACGTATTCCTCAAAACGTTATTAAAAACATCGTGGAAAGCATGCCCAGAAGGATTCAAGCTGTGATTTTGGCAAGAGGAGGTCACACTCGTTATTAGGTTTTTACATTTGTAACTTTGTTTAATTAAAAAAAGTAAAAAAAAAACTTGTCTTTATTGCCGACCACTTCTTATTGTTTGGGCGTGTACATCTATTTTGAAGAATCCATCGTTTTTTTTTCTTATAATTGCTCGAATTCACTTCACGCGCATTAATTTACACGATTATAAGTATACAGACTACGTCAAAGAAATAAATTTCATTTAATTAACTAAAATCGACCTTAGAACGTAAATTTCCTTAGGTGCCCGTTTTTTTTTTGCAAAAGAGTGTATATCAGTCATCAGGTTACCATAGTGCAGGCTCTGCCTAGTTTTGAAACCTGAAGAGCATGTGTGGATGTTGTCCCATAGTATTATTAAACAGTTACATAAGTTGGCTTCTTATCATCGGGCCAAATAAGTGCATGTTTCGGGCTCAATAACTTTACCACATTTAATGTGTTGAACCATATGCAAAGTTCTCCAGCGGGATTGGAATCAGTTTGTTGATATTGTTTGTCGCTAAAATATGAGTTGCCACACATAAGAAATGGAAAATCTGGTCGAGATATACTACAAATCTAAAACCTTTCTTTAAATTGCAAATTAATGATAGTACGGTGACAACCAATGATTAGAGTCCTAAGTCTGTCCTCCTCGGAAATAGGACAGAATCAGCTTTTATGTAGTGAAAACTAACACAATAAAATTTAATTTCGGCAGAGGCCAGGAAAGTGTCAGTAACAGCATTTACTTTTTAATAACATCATTTTTAATAAAGTAATTAAAATTATTCATATAATCTATATATCTATCTATCTATAATATAAAAATGAACCCCTATTTTTCCTGGTCACGCTATAACTTAAAAAAACCTTTTTTTAGTTGTGTTAATTATCGTCAGGAGAAGGTTCTTAAGAAAGAAAAACCAAGAAAAGATGGGAGGTTATGGCGAGACCGAAGGCCGAGCTAACGATGTCGCGGGCAGTCGCTAGTTTCTTAGAAAAACATGTAGGTTTTTATATAGTATACGTCTATCTGTGATAAATTATTCTGTTTATGTACCGAATCACTATCAATAATTTTATTTCAATTGACTACAAAGTTTAGACAACTTAATATGTGTATTTAATAAATTTGTATTGTAATAAGTTGAGGTTAATCAATTAACATATTTAAATATTTAATCAAAAAATTAATATTAAAATCTATTGTATGGTTAACTCGAGTTATTTAATTAAAATTAAATTAAGTGTCAAGGTCGCATTCGATCTTAATAAAACGGGATTCTTATTATTATTTGACTGAATTAAGCTATTAAAATAAATGTAAACACACTTATACTCACATCCGCACTAGGATTCCCGGTGCCGCAGGAGGCATGGGCACACATAACACATCACAACATCTAAGACAATGGTTCTTAACCGGTGGTCTGTGGACCATTGCACTGCGTTGCAGTCAAAAAACACATAAAATTAATTTAAATGCCTTATACATTGAAATTTATAGATAGAAAAATTCACATCCTCGGACGGGATTTGAACCCGCATCTTCTGACTATCCGTGTCAGACGCCATGACCATCTAGGCCACCGAGGTTCGAGGTCCGAGCATCGAATTTTAACTGGCGTTGGGTGAGGGTCTTAAGAGAGCCGAGGACTGTAATCATCAATATACACGTTCACATATGTAGTATACGACGCTTTTCAACACACTTGTGAATAAAATAGTACTAAAAATCTATTTATTAGTAGTAGATAAAAAAAGCACAATGGCGGGAAAAAATAATCAGTTTTCCTATGTGTGCGCATCTAACAATGGCGATCGGCCATAGACTAAAAGAATGAGGTTCCTTTTTTTCGCTTTTCGCGGATATCGTTTTAGCCACGTACGAAATGGGGAATTTCAAGTTTTCTTTATTACAGAGAAAACAAAAGTTGTATTTGAATGAAAGTTTTAATTATTTTACACGTACAAGTAAAAATTATCTATTTATTATACGAAGTTGCATGAATTGAGCAAGCAATAGGTAAACGATCTTTTTCGTATCGAAGCTTTTGTAAAACCAAAGCAACTCAACCAATAAAATTAAAAAAACCCTCTATAATCTAATCAAACTATACCTCTGTAACTTGTGAATAATAGCAATGAACAAGTACAATTTGAAAATTTTTATACCGACTTCCATTCTATTCAGTTATTGGAGTGTAACTCAAAAACTACGGAATGGACGGAATTTGATGAAATTGAAATGGGACCACAAGGGAAGCACCAGCTTTCAAACATAAAATTTGAGAATTTTGAGAATCGGTTTACCCTATCGAAAGTTATGAGATAACAAACATAAAAAAACAGTCGAAATGAGTACCTCCTCCTTTTTGGAAGTCGGTAGAAAAGTCACAGTTCGATTACAGGTGTCATTATGTGCGTAATTGCGGTGAAATTAGAGCCACTTTATGAGCAAGTGTGTTGAAATATCATACAAAAAATTAAAGCTATGCTATAAGCTAATAAATACGTGAAAATACAGACTATTCTGTATTGACTTATAGACTTTTATTTATCATACTTTAAACCCAACCTGCGTCACCAATAGCGTAAATAAAACGTACATGTAGCGAAAAAATAACCAAACACATTTCACACGAGAATGTCAAGATGACACCGCTGTAGCTACGTTTTTAGCAACCAGCCGCCAATTTTATGACAAGTATGGAATTCAAAGGTGTGCCGCCGAAATAACCTTACACATACACATCTGTCGGGTCTCACTTAGTAACTGGTGTGTTATCTGCGACGAGATTACGACTTGTAGAAGGATTTATATCTGCAGTGTGCGAAAATATACGATGAAAACGTCCCATCTTGATTTTTGCGAACTGCACACAATGTTTCTACAAAAAGACACTTCTTAGAATGTTGTGTTTGTAATATTGCCATATAATGTAGCTCAATTATACAAAGTTGAAGCAATTAGGTAGATTCTGATTGATTCCTCACAAAATCTACAACTTGTATGACTTGGCATCCCCTTGTGTAATAAGGAGACTCTACTCAATTTCTCCTGACAAGATTATTTATCTAAAATAAAATCCGTCTGTACCGATAGTAAAACAAGTACCTACAATTTGAGACATTTAATACCGACTTCCATTCAATTCAGTTATTGGAGTGTAACTCAAAAGCTACTGGACCGAATTCGATGAAATTCAAATGGGACCACAAAAGAAGCACCAGCTTTCAAACAAAAAAATAATTTTGAGAATCGGTTCACCCTATACAATCGAATTGAGTACCTTCTCCTTTTTGGAAGTCGGTAGATAATCAATGTTTAGTTTCGACTTTTGGTACATTTCACTAAAACTTGATTTTTATGTGCTTTTAAAAATAACTCAAATCAAATCTATAATTATAATTAGACACCAGTAGAAGCAGCAGTTAAAAACCGAATTCCGGACGAAGCCGAAACAACTGACGATCGTCACATCGACAACAGTAAGTCTTACGTTAATCTCATTTTATTCGTGACTATAGCTGCGCTCTGCGATTCGACCCGCGTGGTGCTGGATGATGATGATGAATCAAATATAGCGTTACTCAGGTATAATGTAGCTTTCTACTGGCTTATATTTTTATACTTATAATTAACTGATTATATTTTTATAGATCGTATAAGTAGTTTTCGCGTATCCATTACAAACAAGCAAACAATGAAATCTTTCTTCTTTATTATTAGGAATAAATACCAATTTACGAATAATGTGTCTTAATTTTTACAGGCGTTACTACTGCATTTTTTAACAGACACGTTCGTTGTTGCGATATTTATACGCGAGTACCGTATCTACTTCTTTTTAATGTAAGATCATTATGAAAGAGTATTTATATTTGACATATATTTAAAAGTAAGACCTAGGTATTGCAGATATTTTATTAGACATTGATGTTTTCTATGAAAAGGTAGTAGGTACATCACTATGCTCTATGTTAGGTATTATTTTCACACCTTCGGTTACATTAGGTATCGAAGTTTTCATACGGAACCCACAATTTTTGAAAATATCCTTTAGTCTAGTTTTCAAGTAAACAAACAAACAAAAAAACTTTCACTCTTTATAATATTAATATGTATATAGTATAGAAATAATAAAAATACTAAATTCTACACAACTATTATTGTGTGCTATTGTTTAACTTATTAACTTAAATCAAATCTATATATGTATAGGCACAAGTAGAAGCATTTCAAACAAAATTCTCTAAGCCGAACATTTACAAGCCAGTGATTACATCTAAAGCGAACATAATAGAATAAGACACTCAGTATACAGCAATCCTTCCTTTAATACGAGTAGTTCAGTACACCAGTTAAGAAATGAAATTAAATAGAATGATGAAACAAACCAGCCATTAAAAACAAACATCAAAGGCGAAGTGAAGGTGCTAAACTGCCAACACGAATTCTTGTTACGCTTGGTACTACCTACCATTATTCCAAATGAGATCTAACAGCGATAAGGCGGGCCGAGCTATTGTGTTGGAAAACATAGATAGACAGGCACACGCTAAATCGGAGTTACTCGACCTGATAGTGATAGTCGAGGTATGTAAGGCGCGAGAAGTTTTAAATAACGACTAAAAACATAACAAAAAACGTCCGTAAGTCATCTCCGAGCTGTAGACCGGTAGCCGGCTGGATGAGTGTTTTAGGAAATTCATATGTCCAACATGACTGACTACTGATGCGAGTTTAGAACAATAATCCCTGGAAACTAAACGCAGAGGCGAGATGTACAAAAACCCAAAAGATAAGCGTCAACATGGAAGCAATATTGAAGAAAGAAAGAAAGAAAGAAAAATATATTTGTTGATGAAAAACAATATGACATTTTGCCTAAAATATACATAAAATTAACACTATACAATCTATTGTTTCACTACAACACAGCCCCAACTCAGCAATAATAACTGCAATAATAACAAGGTCATTTAACACTTTTAGGTCCTGTTACACGAGTAGGGGTACATCTATTGCCTTTTACACAGTTCCGAACTCACGACTGCTGCTGTGAATTTCTTTTCAGAAAAGCTGTTTAATCTTGTCGCAACTCAGGACTGGGGCGAATAGAAACCGTTAAAGAAATAGATTAGTCGAAAAGTTACGAGTAGTACGGGGCATGTAAGTCGCTTTTATGTAGATCAGTACTTACTATAAAAAAGGAGATACCTACCTATTTGGGCATTGACGTGTTCCTCTATTCCCAATAGTTCAGTTGTCCAGTTCAGTTAACTGAAGATAGGAAATGGCTAGATTTATTACTCTGTTCTTGTACTTTTCGTTCTTACTGTACTTACTTTTATCTTTTGTACTTATACTGTTGCAAGCTGTTAGGCTAGAAAGAACAATAAACTTTCCAAGGTTTCTAGAAGGAGTTGCATAAAAGTGGCAGAGAATGGTGATTCAGTGGGTTTCAGGGACTTGATTACATATCTTATAATTGAAAAGGGATCATGAACTTATTTACTTTTGAACGACGAATTTTTTTCTAATACTTAGTGGAAGGCTCTTACATAAAAAATAAGAGGGGAGGTTATGGCGAGGCCGAAGGCCGAGACTACTACGCAAACGACGTCGCGGGCAGTCGCTAGTTCATAATGTTTGTCAAGTTTGTCAATCGTTCTGTCACTGATTCCGTTAATTTTTGATAAACTTTTAATAAAAAATAATTTTCCATTTTATGATATAAGCAGCATACATCTTGTTTGCCCTGTCATGAATGCTAAATTACCCTATCCACGCGAAATCGCGAGGGGTTAATAATGTCTTCGTTAAAATTCCTCACTTCAAGTGTAAATTTATAAAGGTTCGCGCTAAGTTACGAGCGCGTTCACAGCTTTCGACATTTGGAAAAGGTCGTGCCGAAAAATGTCGAAACTGCTCTACATAATTAGTAACAAATGAATCCGTTACCATGGTAATTTACAAGAAGTATTTATTCCATAAAATATCATGCTTTTTTTTCGAACGGGCTAAATACTGCTTGCCTCTACCGACAAAAATATCATGCAACAAATTATACATACACATCATGTTACGGAGAGTTCGTTGACCCTTTGCTTGTACTTGTAATTTGATGTATATATACGACAAAAGAGTTGTTAGATATGATATAACAATAATAGATGAAGTTTTTCAGTATTTATCTAATCTAAACTTGTATACAGATAGACAAAAGAGCGCCTAGGTTTGGGGCGATAAACTAGTATACAGATAGACAAAAGAGCGCCTAGGTTTGGGGCGATAAACTTGTATACAGATAGACAAAAGAGCGTCTAGGTTTGACTTATTAATGCGAACGTTTGGACGAATGAAGGTCAATCACTTCAGAACGGCTGAACGGAGTTGCATGACATGGTATATAGATAGATGAGGCGCTGGAATAAATAACACATGCTTTTTATCATCATCATCATCATCCATCACAACCACCAGTCACAACTAGTTACTCGATATACAAATTGGAAATTTTATTGAATTGCTATCTTTTGTTATTTATTTTTGTGAATTTGTAGAGCTTTCACTGCCCGCCCGCCTACTGCTCCGTGAAACAGTAGCTGTCCATTCACTTCATTCATTATTTATTCATTAGCAAAAGGATAGGATATATGATAAATTTTTAACTAAGTTAAATGTGATCATTTATACAAAATTTGAGCTTCCTATGACAAAAGGATAAACTTATAGATATATTAATGCATGCTTGTACCGTTACAATCATAAAAAAACTACTGCACAGGCATAACCCATATCTCACCCGAAGCACTAAAATATAGGTTATCCTTGAAATGTAAATACTACCTATAATAATTTAATATATATATATATATATATATATATATATATATATATATAATATAATAGCAATCTACTACATTTTTACAATATATCAAAAAATCTGCAAAATATACACGTTTGTTTCCATAAAATAAACAATATTATTGACGTAATTTATCGTAGTATCATAAAGCTCAGTGTTTTAACGTTCACCGTTTCCACACCATTCTTCGCATTGCATTGGAATAAAAACGGAATTACTGTACGTTAATGCCAATTATCAGTAATTTTAACTATTTCAGTGAAAGGTCACTTCATTCCAAGCCCTAGATTAAAATTGCTACAATTTGAGATTTGGACTAAGTATATTTTGTATCTACTGTTTTGGACAAACTGTTTCACAATATTCAAATAAAACAAAAGTGTACAGTAAAAGCTCCTTATTCGCGGGGTATATGTTCCATAAACATGCCGCGAATACAGAAACCGTGAATACGGAATGGTCATTTATGTGGGATTATAGGGATACGTTCTTAGGTGACAAAATAAAATAAAAACAAATATATATATATATATATCACTTAAATTGAAGTTTATGAACATTTTGATTAATTATCTTAAGGCTTAGGCAATGTTTTGAATAATTTTGTAATTTTCTCTTGCTTGGCAGTTTTTAAAAGCTCTTTCAATTCAGACCGATACGCTGAAGTCGCACTAGCAATTAGCCTCCTAAAAATAAGAGGAAAGGTAAGTACTAAGTAGAGACGTGTTACTCGATCACAATTTTTGTAACGAATGTGAAACACGAAACAATAAAACACGCAAAGCGGCTTTTACCATAGAATGAAAGAGCAACATTTAAAAATATACTTTATTCGTTGAGTAATAAGTTCTGTTTGTATACATTCTCAAAAACACCGATCACGGAAAGGGCAGCTTATGTCAACGTCCTCGGCGATATCATTTAACACCATACTTAAGGCAATGTTGTAATAAGATCTATTTTACTCTTTTTATTAGTCCATTTGACGGCATTTACAAAGGATATTGGGTTGGATACTTATTCGAATCCTTTTATTATTATGTATGTACTTATTAGGTTCACGGATAAATAATTTTTTTGCCCCGAATATAGGAATTGGGTCGCATTTTTTTAATCCGCGAATAGTTAGAAAACGCGAATGGAGAAAACGCGAATAAGAAGCTTTTACTGTATATTATTATGATTAATAATAACTGTGAGATAAACATCGTTGACCACAAATTGTCTACTTGTGTAATTAAAATGTATTGTAGTGACAACAACAAATATTAACTATTTAAGAAACCAACATATACGGTAATAAATGATTAGGTTTAGTTATGTGTTAGGTAAGATATGGTTTTATTTAGATTTATAATAAGCAAAAGTCAATTCTAAAGAAAACAAAATTTAAAGAAGGGCCTGGGGCCAGTCATGTTTCAACCTTACCGTTAAATTTGGTCCCACCACGTCAATATAGCAAACTTAAAATAATAATGGTTTACGATAGACGTCTTGATGACGTAGTATCAAATATTTCACGCAATTCGCACACTTTTTCGTGACTTTTGACACTAAGTTTCATTGTTCTAATGTACAATTTTTGAAGATCCGTGCACCCATCTCATATGGTAGTCATATTGCAATCTCACCATTAAATTTGGTTGACCATTTTGTGTCGGTGGGAGTACGATAGTAAGTATGATTATTCTAAGCTTATTATAAAACGCTCCTGATTTATGATAGTTTCGTAAAAGGTGGAAGTAGGCCCCCTGGTCAAGAGTACCCTAAACCGACGCTCATGTATAAAAAGGATTATGAATGTGGATGAAACGAAAAAGGTGTGTTAGTATCGCAGCATGTGGAAAACTGTGGTCTCTGCCTACCCCTATGGGAAACAGGCGTGAGTTTTATGTATGTATATATGTAAAAGTTAATTATTTAATTCAAAGTTAAGGGTGCTCTTATAAAGCCAAATGATATTACATTTCAAAATAAGCTGTATTCTAAATTCAATATTACTTCAATACTACCATTACATTGTTTTTTGTGGAATCGTAAACATGAAGTGGTAAGAAACTCAGAGTAATTCGTACTTGTCTTAGAGTGTCGATACTATAAAATAATAATTACTCTGCATAGTATCTACCTTATCTAAATATAGACACATTATAAATAGGCACTGTTTTATATATAGGTATTGACAGATGTCAGATTAGCAAACATATTTCTCATCCTTCCCGACAATTCCCTCGTTGTCTACCAATAATGACTTACTTGCGGGCAACGGGGCTCACAGTATTAAGGCGCGGTCCATTCCCAATTTTAAAACAATTTACGTTGCTTTACATAAGGTTGAGAATTGCTTATCAGATTGGACGATGTAATGCGAAGATGCCATACGTGCTAATAATTTTTATATTTATTTCGTACAATCAAATGATTAAATTTTAATAGTAAAAGTGTCCATAGTTTAGTAAATTTCATTGGGAGTTCGAATATGATACATTCATTAAAATATATTTGCCCATAATTGAATAAAAATGCTTTTTCCCACGAAGCACGTAAGAAAAATTGCAAAATTTTGGGAATGTTACCGATTTTTTCCTATCGAGCCAAGTTTGCTCAATCGTGTATTGGCTCCCATACTTCATAAGAACGTATATTCAATGTACACTACGTTTTTATACGAACTTCGGTTATTTGGTTTAAGCGTCGAAATACTAAGTTTTCACTAAGTCGAGTCATGAAATCGTATCGTCAATTCAACTTCCGATGGTTTATTCATCATCGACATAACAGCGAATTCCGATACTACGAGCTTCCAATGACCCCCCAAAAGAAAACGAATAAATTCTCCGAAGAAACTATTAATTTGCAATACAGCGCACGTCGTACCAAGAACTCGTAAATACTGAAGTAAACAGGCTTCTCAAAACGACGCTTCGACTTTTTGCGAAGAGAATGCTTATTTAATTAACAATTTGTTAAATCAATTTGTTAATAACACCATTGTGAATGGACTCGTCGATGTCGAATATTGGAAAAAATTAAAACAAGATGTTGAGATAAGTTTTCGATTAGCGTTTATGAATTTACCGAAAACATGAAAAGAAACGAAAGTAGGTAAATTCGACAAAAGTTCTTATATTCCTTTCACTCCACTCTTTAATATTTCATGGGACTATTAGATGTTTGTAAAAAAACTCATAAATTATGTCTAGTATAGATTTGTAATTATGAATAAATATTTAATTAATGTATTTTTTATTTATCAACAGGCGGAAAATGCGTTTAATAAAGGTGCGTTCGTTTAGCTTATGAGGGCATTGGTAGCGTTTTCATTGATGGATCAATCGAATCAACAAAAAACGACCACAAACAACCATGCTCCGGACGTGGGTCAAAAATTGCATTCTCACCCACACCCAATTCGAACGCCCCTTGTGAGCGTTTTAGCGTTGTTTTCCCTAAAAACGATCACAAATAGCCGATAGCGAGATCGAACGCACTATAAATTAAAAGCAACCTGTGCAAAACGAATCAAATCATTACTAATGTAACAATCTCATTGCAAAATTTTAAATAAGCTAAGGGAAAAATCCTCCACAGAGCAAGACACATTGATATGGTATGAGAAAAGATTATATAATAATCTTTTTATGGTTATCTCATCAAAGGACGAATAAAACTATATGTAGTCAAGTTTTGAAATAATACTGACATCACTATGCCCTAATATGAAACCAAGAGCAATAGCAATGTGTACACATTATGCAAAAGGGCTCCATTCACTTATATCACGCAAATCTAAATTTCGAGTAAGCAAATGGTAGATATACTAACGCAAAATAATAACGCATAATCATAACCAACCTCCATCTTACACCTGCAGTTCACCTAGATATGCAGATTTAAAGATAACTGTATAATATATATGATCATGTTAGAATCTTGTCGAAATAAGCAAACAAACATTTTATTCACTGATTTCTTGAAAGACGTAGATAATTTTATTGTGATACAGATACAGGGGTGTTATATTTTGTAGTGAACAGTGGGTACTAAAAGTAGCCGCTCTGAATAATAAATATCGTAACCAGAACGTGAATGTGAGTGATCAATAATTTTAAAGCGTTATTCACGCAATATGTACTTAATAATAATGTGGTCGTAAATCTAGTGAATAGTTGGCACGTACTGTTTTGTCAGATAGAAATCTATTAGATAAAACTGTCCGCTATAGTTTTTTATTATATGATTTTTAAAGCTCTAACGTTTGTATAGCGAGGCCAAACCTAAGCATTTGTCCCCCATACAACGGTTAAAATCACACTGTGAGTTAAGATTTGATGCTCGGATGGTATACCTCGTTGACCTAGTGGTAATGGCGTCTGACACGTATTATCGGAAGACGCAGATATGAATCTCGTCCGAGGATGTGTATTTTTCTCACTTAAATTGCAATGTTTGTTCTCTATGTTTAAGAAATCAACTTTTATAGAGATTTTAAACACTTAAAGGCGACGGACACAGCAGGGTGAATTATCACATACAACAAGGACTCTGAATTTAGGTTCTGTACCTTAATTAGTAAAAACGGATCCCTTTGTTGTCCGTCTACTAACAAGAATTCTTTTTTACTCTGGAAGGGGCTATCACTAGTGATATCAAGTAAATTTATGTCAAATATGAAGGTATACAGTGGGTGGAAAGTGCGTTAAGTGTAACGTCATGGTATCGTTGGCGTTAAACGATTGAATTTATTTTAATTCTATAATTTTTCTAGCACAGCTGTGGCATGGCATAGTGTACTCATAGTATGTGCCCACGACGAAGCGCGGTGTGTTTTTCATATGTTTAGGTTTACGATATGACTTGTTCGTAATTTATTAGTGCTACGGCTACAGTTCCTTGGCGATAAAAACTCACTCATCAAAAATCGTAGGGTATTCATAGATCATGAAATTTGTCAAGAAGAAATTTTGTAAAAGAAAATCTCAAAGAACTGTTAATATGAATCATACAGGTGTTATTTTATATAACACATATTTTCGCATTCGTATATTTTCGCAAATAAAGATTTACTACATAACTAATACTCAAACTTTACTACATCTCAACTTTACAGTTCTAGAGTGGAGACCGCGTCTCGGCAAACGTAGTGTAGGACGTCCTGAGGCACGGTGGAGTGACGATCTGCAAAAGACGGCTGGCAAAAACTGGATGCGAAAAGCCCAAGAGAGAAGCGAGAGACCTAAGTGGCGTGCAATTGGAGAGACCTATGTCCAGCAGTGGGCTGCTACAGGCTGATGATGAAACTTTACTACATTATGTGAACCATACGATACATTCTTGATTCTCTATGTATGTATGATGTATTTATGTATTTACAAAGATATTTTTGTACGGAACCCTTACAGTGCGAGTTCTACTTACACTTATCCAGTTTTTAATATAGAGTTGTATGAAAATAGATAATTTTCAACGTTTGATTGTTTACGTACACACGTACGTGACACCTACAATAATTTACAAAACTCATGTTTTATATCTAGATATAAAACATGAGTTTTTTTTTATATATATAATAAAAATGAATTCCTATTTTTCCTGGTCACGCTATAACATGAGAACGGCTTTATCGATTTCGCTAATTCTTTTTTTGTTGTGTTAATTATTGTCAGGAGAAGGTTCTTATGAAAGAAAAACACAGACAAGATGGAAGGCTATGGCGAGGCCGAAGGCCGAGTCTACTACGCGAACCAAGTCGCGGGCAGTCGCTAGTTATTATAATATTGCGAATATATCGGATCAACAACCTTCTGGTTGTTAGTCTTTGCCGACGTACTTGTATGCGAATGGTCAGCAACTGTTGATTGTGTGCTTTATGGGAATGCCTTTACTTGGAGCATATTTACAGATTTTCTGATAGTAATTTATTGTCGTGTTGGTACGTCGGACTTGTTTTATTATTTTAATCCGATAGTAATAGTTAAGTGGGCGTGTGTGTGTATTTCCCGGGACAGAATAATACATATCAAGGGTGTAAACAGTCTCTATTAAATTTACTTACTTTCTATGATAAATATTTGATTATTAATTCTGTAATTTTCTGACGTATTCATGGTATTTTTATAACCTTTCCATATGATCACGCCAGTTCATTGTTTCATCTATTTGGCCTCTTATAAAAAAAATAATATCGGTCTTAAGGTTTCATATCAATTCTTATAAGGATTGATTGTATCTGGTGACTAGGCATTAAAGCTCTTGAAATACCAATCTTAGCTATTAACTAACACTCATTTATATCATAATGCAGCAATATATGTAATACAAGAATTAACATTACAAACGTTACGTGTTATGAGCAGACGAAATGGTCTACCCTCTTATCTAATACCTACCCCCAGATACGTCAGTTTATTCGTGAACATGGCGCATGCAACTGTGCCGAAATATCGAGAGCTCACAATAAATACAATACATGGTAAATATTTCGTTTCTAACGTAAATTTTTGCATTAGTGACCATGTCAGTTTAAAACTTATATGTAATACAATCTGCAAAACACTTGTAAAATAAAGTTTGACTCCCATCTTCAAGTATCCAATGAAAAACAATAAAAGCCCATAAGTGATTGTATTTATTGAATTTAAATTGATTGAACCACGCCCCTTTAGCAGGTAATCGTAAGTAATATTCATGAAAGTTAAGTTATTCCGTCGATTTGTCTTGGCCCTTAGAAGAATTTATTACTTTACCTTTTAAAGTTAATTTAACTTTATTGTCGCCTTAATTGAGTATGTTGATATATCTATATGATGTTTAACCAATTAGGGATGTTTGAATGGGGTTTAAGTTTTCTTAGTTCAGCTAATTTGAAAGGTAGAGATAAATCGTATTCTAGATAGTTAGATACATAACCTCTATATGGGAACACTGCAGTATATATACTCCAGTATCATTAGCATTATATAGAAGATAAAGATGCTTGGAATACTCCACTTCTGGCAAGCTGTCTCTCTTTCACCCGTAAAATGTAATATTTGTAGTACCTAATTAGAAACATTGTTAACATCTATATAAAAATAATGCCCCGAGTTTCTTGCCGCTTCTTCTCGGTGGGCTCTATATATTTTGAAACGCGGCGGTAGAGTCTTTAAAGTACATTATAATGAAAAGTTGACGTTCATAAGTGCGTCTTTGATGCCTAAATTTAATAAATGATTTTGACTTTAACTTTGACTTTGTATATACCCTAATATATAGGTATACATAGTGCATCTTAATCAGGGTAAAATATGTATACTTGTTTTTGAAGGGTGCTTTAGTAGAAACTTTTGTGTTAGGAAATATTGTATATTCAGATAGTTTTATGTAGATGCTTGGGCTGTAATCTAATTTTATTTAAAACACTAGTGGGCTCAGTTATATTTTTTAAATTCAGTTAAAGTATTTAAGTTCAGAGCTAGCGGTGCCAATCCTAGATTAGTTAATAGAGATTAGTTGTTTTCTTATTATCCATCTTGCTGCGTAACACTCATGTGGGTGTCGAGAACAATTGAACTTGAACGGAATCAATTGAATCGGAATGAACAAAGAAATTCGTTACTTGAGACAAAGTGCATCTGTTATATGCAGAGGTTATATACTGCTCAACACCAGGTGTCGCTGGTTTTATCTAAAACCGAAAAACTTTTTCAATACATCTGCAATATACTTCTTTTGATTACTAATAGTTGATAATACATTTATTTATAATTCTGATAGGTACTGCATACAGGTCAGTACACAGTTTTCGTCAAGAATTCACTGTTTCTGTAATGGACATTGATCAATTCTTTACAAGCTTGGTTTTTCCCATGGTCGGATTTACTTTGGACATTCAAGCAAACCAAAGAACACTAAAGAACTAGAAAGGGCCATGGGTAGTTGAGGCGTTAGCGATTTTAGATCATGTTTCTACTGTAATAATGGTAATAGCTAACAAGTTTTTTTGTTGAAGTTTTAATCTTATATAGTGTTAGAAGGGCAGTTATAATAACGTGTAATTTAAATCAAAGCGGTTTTATAAGAAAATAACATTCTTGCCAAAAAGTAAGTACACGTCATAGAAACATACATTTTGTAGTAAGTAAAATATAAGAAATGTTTTTTCTGTATAAGTACAAAGTTACTGATATAAAAAAAAACTACCTATTACAATAAAACTAATTCACTAAAATATTTCTAAATTATATATATATTACAATTATATATATAATACCGCCTATTGTTGCACCTAGTTTTAAGCATTGTTTTTTATTTTATTGTCTAATATTAAGTCATAAATGTGGTGTCTCAATAAAGTGTTATCTATCTATCTATCTAATAATTGGTATAATAGGTAAGTAATAATTGCAAAAGTAAACTCTGGCGACCATACCAAATATATACCAATAATTATTAATATACAAATATTTATTTGTAAAACTGAGTAAGTTTACACGTCAAAATTTATAGTTAAGTAATAACAAAATATGAGCTATGCTTAGAATTACACCTAAGTGTTATATAAAAAACGATGTATCATTGAGTAGACCTCAATGGAATAATACGCCTTGCTTATTAAATAGCATCTTCAGTTTACGCTTAAGCTATTATGAGACGAAACTTTCTTTACGCACTCAGGTAGGTGGTTATATAGTTTTCCATCAAACCTTTCTACCGTTTTCTTATAATCCGTGATCCATCCATTCCTTTCCTAGACAAGTGATTTGTTCACTTGACGTATTGTGCTCATAATACAGCGTTTGTAGTTTTATTGCCGACACAACTCCGCGGCTCCCATACATGGTCAAACAACTAGAGAAAATAATTATACGCACTTTAATTGGAAAATTACGACGGACATTTACAAACAAACTTTGCGAATGTGAAACTGGATCTGGTTATTTGTTTCTCTTTATGAAAAAATGTATTTATGTTCTTTATACATTTATAACAGATACCGTCGACGGTAGTTTCTTTTTTACTATGTATTAAAATCTAGCCTTCGTCGACGACGTCGTCCATGTAGGATTGGTTTATATTCTGATTCCTCAGGATCTATATGTGTATGTTTCGGATGGAAAGTCATTTTCCGGTTCGGTAGACAAAAATATCTTTTTTTAATGGTATAGGTTGGCAAACGAGCAGGCGGGTCGCCTAATGGTAACTGATCACTGTCTCCCACGAACATCCATAATACCAGAGGTCTCGAGGATCCATTGCCGACCTTTGAGGAAGGAATAGGCTTTTATTTTGATGGCTCCCAAGTCGTATCTGTTCGGGAACACCTCAAGTGGCAGCTGGTTCCACATAGTAGTAGTGTGGTAGTATCTTTATGCAAAAATCACGCTCTTCACGATTTTCAACTGTCCTCAAAAAGAGGAGGATTTTTTAATGTCTTTTTATTTTTTAAGAGAACCAATTTTGATTATTCGGTTTTATGTGACAGCTGGTGCTTTTCCTGTTTCTATTTAAATTTTATCAAGATCTGACCAGTAGTTTTGTGTGCATTTGATATATGTATGGGGGATATTGTTTATACATACAATACACACTCTTGCACAGTGTGAGAGTGAAGTGGGAGTAGGGATACCATATCTCAGGATTTGTCCTGAGATCTTTAGATTTCTGGACTCTTCTCAGGATCGCGACCGAATTTTGTAAATCTCAGAATTATTAGAATTTACAATAAAATACATTGTTCATTTTAAAGGTATCTTCTATAAAAAGTTAAATAAACTAAAGTAATGGCGGTGCATTTGCCGCTGCTACCCCCGCTATAAGTGCGATGTACGACCTCCGGGATTTGTATAAAAACGATAGTAATATGTTTTTTTACTGTTAAGTACGTTTGAGGGAAATTTTTAAAACTGCAACAAAATCGCAGGATTTTTCAATGGCAATCAGCCTTTTCACCGGACTTCTGATTTTGTAATCTGGTAACCATAAGTGCGAGTCGCAATAAAACTCTTTGCGTCCCTGGGGAATCTGGTATAGCCTAACAACAAACAATATCAATGTTTAAGTTCATAAAACACGTTTAATACGAGTCAAAATAAATAACTAGCGAAACTGAAGTGTAATACACCGTGTAACACTGTAATAGTAGTTTATGCAACTGTCATATAATACCCGTGTTATATGCAGTTGCATTCACTACTTTATCTTCACTAATGCAATTAATCAAACAACAAGAGTAAAAGCTGACAATAGTTTATTTATAATAATTGTTCAAATTTTGGATGGTACAATTTTGCAAGTTAATGTTAATTATTGATCCAGCAGCTGTAGCGGTCGCGGGGCAAGCAGTAGAGCTCGTAGACGGAGTCGGAATATTTATAATTACTTCATTCGTCTTGTTTTCTATACTGTTCAAGATCGTATTTGAGACTTGAATTTTATTCATTAAAGGCTCATCAATGTAGCTGTCAGCCACAGTAGAAGACTTCCACCCCCCGTGTCGTTTCAGTGCGGTCAAATCACCACCCCTATCTATGAGAAGGGTCGCCGAGGTGCGCCGGAAGCCATGCCCCGTGTACAACGCTGGGTTAGGCAGATTCAAAAAACTTGCGATAGTTTTTCCCAGAGCACCAAATTTATTAATACCAATTCTTTGATCGACGCACTTCCCCGATCTATAGCTCAAGAAAAAGGCAGGGTTTCGACAGGGGGTGGGCCGAAGTTCCATGTATTTTTTACATACGGCATAGCAGTTGCCCGTCACAACGAAAGAACGATCTATTTTCGTTTTTGTTTTCGAAACTTTCACCATGATTGTACTGTCGTCTATGTTAGAGACTTCATCGAACTGGATGTTGTATAGCTCTTGCCTTCGGCATGCCCCCATTATGCCGAAGATTAGTGCAACCTGTAACAATAAACGATATAATAAGCTTGAGGTACATAGCCAAGGCAAAAACTATGATTTATGAAGTAGTAAAGTGTAGGTACCTACTACCAAATTTATACACAAAGCGCTTAAACGGAGTGTCTAGATAACTTGCGTGTGTAGTACGTAAGTACTAGGTAGATTAAATAACAGAACTAAAATACACTTACCTTTTCAAAAAGATACAAAATATCTGGTGAATCTTCCAGGAACATCTTTATTTGACCTGATGTAAACGTCAAGGACTTTTTTTCCTTGTGTCCTTTTGAACTGCGTTTCAGGAACGCTATGACCTTTGAATACTTCGTGATATCAATATTGTTGTAGATACTCAGTGTGGACTTGAGCATAGAATATTTAGCCCACATAGAAGATGGTTTGAATTTGTCGGAGAGGTCTTTGAGATACGCAAGAATGACATTTTCAGAAAATGATGTAGGTTTCTTTTCGGTCTTCCATGCCAAAAAGTTATTATATTCTTTTTCATATAATTTTCTAGATTTTTCTGGCAAAAGATTGTGAGTTACTTTTGTTGCCAATTCTAGAATATCCAGAGGCGTACAAATATCATCGTCGCTATCCATTTTTAACTTTTAATTTGTATTTTAAAAACAAAACAAACATTAAATTCACGCGTATTTATTGTCACATTGAACTTGCCGCCATTAAAATGCAGCTGCGCGCGCAGGGCCAATCAGGAGCGAGCGCGCGCTGTTCTTTTTTTATTTAATTGGCACAGGATCTTACCAAAGAGTTTTGTGTATGTAAGTTTAGTAGTTTCGACGAAGTTTTCACGTATAACCCAACTGTTTTCAAAAGCCAGCCTAATATCAAAATTTTATACAACTTGTATGAGGATTTTGACATAAGGCTCGCCACGTTAATTGGTCGCGTTTTATTGATGTTATAATGAGATTTTACGATATCGATGTGGATATTATACCATCATGTGAAATTGCTTAAATTGAGTGTTTTGTTGTCTGTTCTATAACAGTAGTAATTATAAGTCAAGTATTGGAAACATAAGTAGAATGTTACAACATTAGTGTAGATAAACATAATAATGTAGTTTTTCAGTTTCACCAGTTATGTATTTTGACTGCTACTGCTACTGCAAATATAGCTACTATAATGCAATAGCTACTGTGTGCTATGAAAATAATAATTTACAGTAGCTGAACGTATAGAATATGGATAATGAGATGTAAAACCGTTATGGTATGTTTATACCACATATTCATTAGATTGATATTAAAAGTTACCTAACAAGGCATCCCGTCCTAGAACGTCTGCCTATTCAGAAGATGAGTTCAAAGTAAGGTAAAATGCCGAGGTCGGTCTTGAGTAGGTAATGGTTATATAGGTACTTTGTCGGTGACTATCGGTCACAGATAAGGATTATCAAGTCCCAAAAGGTATGCTAAGAAGAAGAGGTTATTGTAAAAATAATTTATTTGTCGGTGACTATCGGTGACAGATAATATATTATATATTAGTATATAGTTAATACATCTTTTGACGTCTCCATACAAACGCAATCCCCAATTTCCTCTCCGGATCTGTGTGTGGATAGATCTGTCTGACGCTATCAGAATGTCGGAAGCTTTCAGTGAATGACAAAGTCGACGTCATACACCGATAGCTTCCGATAAAAATCGGTGGTGTGCTTTACACTTATATATACGCGTATATACGATATTATTATAGTATTAAACTGTTATAATTAACTCGCAAAACACTTACGTTAGGGATCGATTGCGAAGCGGCGTCTGCGCCCTGCAGATGAGCATCTGACATGCTCCAAACCCGTGTCGACCCGAGTCGTATTCGATTATATTCGTATTCGTATTCGTGAGTGTTTTGCCGGTTATTAATAATAGTGTCAAAATTACGTTAAATTCCAATACAAACATTATTATAGTAGTAGCGACTGCCCGCGACTTTGTTCGCGTAGTAGGATCGGCCCTCGGCCTCGCCCTAACCTCCCATATTTTCTTGGTTTTTATCAAATAAGAACCATCTACTGATAATAATTAACACAAAAAAACAATTAGTGAGATTGTTCCATCCATTCTCAAATTATAGCGTGACCAGAAGTTTTTTATTATATGATTTTTAAAGCAGCTTAGCGAGTACAAATATTACAATTTTAGAGATAAAAAATCATATCCACGGATGGGATTCGAACCGGCGTCTTCCGACAACCCGTGTCAGACGCCATGACCACTAGACCGCCGAAGTTTACCTTCCGAGCATCGAATTTTAACTCTCTATCTGATTTTAACCATCGTATGTGGATGGAGCGACATCTATTGACAGTATTATTCAACTGAAAAAGCGAACTTTCGTATTGATGTCGCAACACTTTATAATATATAATTGTTATAGTAATTATGTTTGACTAAAACTTAGTTGAACGTTTTATATCACGAACTATTTTACGTAACAAATGTGTATCTAGTTATCACACGTTAAGTGCTAATCAACTAAAAAGGAAACAAATGTAGCACGATTAATTTAAGTGCCTGGTAGCATTGTAACCTTTATCTTAGATCTTAATAGAGTGGCACGGTCAATTAGTTTAATGAATTATTTAGTTCAGTCGGTGGGTGCATTTACTCTACTGTCAGACTTGTCAGTTTGACAAGTGTACAAATGAGTAAACAAAGTTGCAATAGGTACCTATAGGTATATATATTATGTAATATATTGCAATGGTACGTAGAGGTACATAATACACAATGAACATATTACACAATACCTACTCGAAATATGTTTTGAAAAATTTTAAGCCGATTTCCATTCCATTATTTAGTTTAGGATATCTGCTCAAAATTTTAAGACCAGTTCAATCTAATAAAAAATTTGCTAAAGAAAAAAACAAAACATGTCGGTATATATTACGTTTTTTGTTGAATTTTTGTAAAAGCGCTTAATCAATTTCGATAAAATGTATGTATTCATGTACCTTTGAAGTATGATCTACCAAACAAAGAAATAATCATCAACACCTATTAATATAACCCATACAAGTAAATAAATTTAATCTAAGTACAAAGTTACTGATATAAAATAAATCTACCTATTACAATAAAACTAATTCACAAAAATATTTCTTAATTAATAATTTATAATAAATTAATATTAATAATTAATCTTTTAATTATGTATAAACATAATTGGCGGAATAATTGCCTAACGTAACATACCTACATACAAAAACAAACATGCAGTCGAATTAAGAACCTCTTTCTTTTTTAAAGTTATATGATTATTAACGGGATATTTACCGTGGTAAGGTTGTGGAATGAGCTCCCGATATTTCGGCGCAGTTACATGCACCATGTTCACGGGAAGACTGAAGAATGCGGGTATTGGTCAACAAGTTTAAAAGTTAGGTGCAGACATAACGATCTACCCTCTTTCTTAGTCTTTTGCTACGGTTATCACTGGAACTCGAACTCGATCCTAAGTCCCGACAAAACACACTCACTGTATCACTGCGTATAGTATTTTGAACACATTTTGAACGCGGACTTTTATTTTTAAAACAACCTAATACTGGATTCCACGCACTGGCGAGTTGAAAACCATCACCTTGATTGAAATTCTGGCATTTCGAGATCTCAATAGTTTCCTTTACTAGCCTTGTTATGTAATGGCGTTCGGTGGACAAGATTTTAGGGTTATGGAATTCAATCCAGTGGTTAGGACCCGCGTCCAGCAGATGCTCAGCTATGGCAGATTTGTGTCTTTCATTGTTTTTTACTGCCTTTATGTGTTCCTTGATGCAGCATGAAACAGTTCGCTTCGTCTGTCCTATGTACGAACTTCCGCAGCTGCAGTTAATTTTGTACGCCCCGGGATGCTGAAAAGGAATCTTGTCCTTAGGGGAACGCAGACATTGCGCAATCTTCTGATGAGGAGTAAATATGGTCTTGATAGCATATTTGTCAAGAATTCGACCTATTTTGTCTGTGATTCCTTTAACATATGGCAAAAAGGTCGGCTGTCGTTCCACCTTCGGTTTCATCAGTTTCTTCCTTGGCTTGGTTATACCGATCTGAGCCTTATAACCATTCCTGCGTAACACCATCTGTACGTGGGATAGTTCCTCTTCAAGGTGTTCTGTATCGCGCAGATCATAGGCCCGATTTGTCAGTGAACTGACCACAGAATTAAGATGCCGGGGATGATGGTGAGTGGTGAGAGGTGGCATGCAAGTACAGGTCTGTGTGTGTCGGTTTTCTGTACACTGTGTGGCTCAGAGACCCGTCTTCCCTCGCTGTTATTCGAACATCCAGGAACGGCAACACTCGATCTTTCTGAATCTCAGCCGTAAACCGCATAGCGTGATGAAACAACAAACTGCGCCGAAATATCGGGAGCTCATTCCACAACCTGACCACGGTAAATATCCCGTTAATAATCATATAACTTTAGAGAACAACCGTGATAGTTTAAAACAGTCTTTCTTTTTTGTTGAAGCGGTTAAAATACGATTGATAACGTATGGAGGAACGTAGGACAGAATACTGGTAGCAAGTAGATTTCAATAGTTTACGTATCCTAACGCTCATGATTACTTAAAATAATACTCTCTACAGTATTTATAAAAAAAAACTTGCTTAAAATGTAACTCTCAATACGGTCACATTTTATTGTTATAAGTATATTTTACTTAGTATACCTATGTGGGTACATGGGAACATAAAGTAGACACAGTGCTAGTATAGGTCTGTCTAGGGTGACCCCGAGCTCAGTGTAAGGTGTGCAGGCCAGATCACTAGGATACTTTAGTGTGGTAAAATCTTCCAAGATTTACCGTATTTTAGCTCCCACAGCAACAAGATACCTGACTAAGAATTGGCATCTCTCAACAAAAACATTGCTTAGGCATATTCTGCGAACAAACAATTAGAATCAAACAATTTACGATTAAAGAAATGATACGTTTTTTTTTTCATTTAAACGGTCTTCAGTCTACACAATTAAGCTGTACAACAAAATGAAAAGATTACGATTTTGAGTTGAAAGCGAAAAATAACTGATCTATTAGAAATTTCGTTTTGATTCTGCACTAAGAAAGGAATATATATATATCACTTCAGCAGATCCAAAAGATATGTAGAGTGTTCCTGAGTGAAGCGAGGGGTTAAAGCCGCCCAAGACGAAGACAGGTCGTCGAGGTGAATACTCTACTTTTAATACCTACTGAGAGACAGTAAAAACTCAGGGCTACATGAAAGTATTTAGAGTAATATTTTTGTTAGGAACATTTTATGTATGTTGTTAAAATAACGCCAAACACCGTCTTCATTGTTAGCAAGCAGTAAGCAAACTTATTTTTAGTCACTACGTACAGTATACGCTAATGATTCGTTATTAGAATATTTCTTTAGTTCGACATTCAAACTCGTAACAAAAGTTTATACATACATTAGAAATATTCACATAGTATTATGCGGGATACCATGGATATTCATTTTGTAAGAGTTTTCGATATTTCAAAGAGCAAGGAAGAGAGTAGACCGCTTCGTCTGCTCGTAAACATTGATGATAGATGAATTAAGAAATTGCAGGTGAGTACCTTGCACCAATGCCGGATGGACTTGCACCAATATCGGAAACTCAAGCTAATACATGGTAACTATTCCGTCAATCATTAGTCAGATTATTTCTGAATTTTTTGTATACTGTGGAGCACAGACTATAAGGCATAGGTTCTAAGTTTGCATTTTATCCATAAGAACCAATATCAGTTTAAAGTTGCTATAATGACTAGTATTATATTTTTTATATTTGAAATCTATAAAAATATAATATTGTAGTAACATAATCCAATGTATATTCCAGTGTTGTCCAATTTAAAAATCATGAAATCTCAAAATTCCTCTATTTTATTTGTTGGCATAATAAGACGCTAAGCCAAAATGATAAGTTGATACTATACGTGTAAATTAAAAAAAAATATTGCACTTTCACAGCATACGCGAGTGTCAACGTCAAATTTGTGATTGTAACGGCTCTCACAAAACGAATTACCTAATTACATGGGAGCCCGAATACCTAAAGACATTTCCTTGTTAGTAGTGTCAGAGAATAATATACTAATTAATGTTCACGAGCTGCTTCCAAAAGTACCTAAGTACCATACATTAAGAGTAAACTGCTATTTACGCCAATTCATCGATAATTAGGTGTAATAAAGTGTTTACTCGAATAAATGAACTGTATAATATGATTACTGGTTTTCAATCCGAAGTCTTTAATCTGTTTATGGATTTTATATCCTCTTTAATGGTGTTACGATGTCAATTTAATTTTATGACTGAATTGAACTTTGTGGTGTCGGGCTTAATTTTGACTTTCTCTTAATTAACAAGAATCGGTAAACTTGATTTACTTTTTAAACAAAACGCAACCTCCTTGCGTGCTCGTAAATACAAAACTTCCACCTACGTGGGTATGGTAAATGTTATGTCATAAAAAGTTAAGCTTTGATGTCATAAGAAAACGTTAATTATGACCTTTTTCATGTTAAGAACGATTTATTAATATTTTGGAAATGGAACTGAAATGTATTTTTTCTATTAATGAAAATAGAGTAGAAAAAAGTCGAAGTCAAATCTTTAACTAAATTTTCATACCAGCTGCTCGACAATGTCCAATTTGTCCAATTACATATCACACAAACTCGATGAAGGCATTCCCAGGGAGGTAATGCTGTATGAAACTCCCAAGGGATTAAAGTGATTTCGATTTGGAACGTTATAATTTGTAGGAAAACTCTCATTACGGAGTAGATGTACGGGCATTGTGAAAAAAATTATTTGAAAATCGAGCTGGTCACCACAGACAACACTTCTCAGCAGATTGGCTCTTGGCAGAGCGGTCGTGGCCGTCATGTATAGTAGTAGTATTGGGGGCAGATGTTATTCGGCTCACGACATAGTACGTACCGCCATCTCTCTCTGTTGGCCGTCATCCTGGTACACTCACCACTTATGGGGCCACCCACTGCGTTCTTGATTTGGTCAGTCGATCGCATTGGTGACCGACCGCGAGGTCTTGTACCGTCAACCCTGCCTCGCACAACCGCAGCCGTTCGATAGATGCTTCATCTCTTGGCGACACGTGGCCAAAGGATATAAAAGTACGCTTCTGTACGATTGCTGATAGACGCTCCTTGATGCTGAGTTCTTCCAGTATTGAGACATTAGTTGGCAACACACAGAAAAACAAAAGAAATAAGGCATGATAGTAATTAATTTGTAACAATCCTGTTTGGTGTTATTTAAATAACTTCCATAAAATGTTTCTTAACAAAAATATTACTCTGTCTCTCTATAACTGGACAAATGTGTTCAATATTATTATCAACTTTTAATTTATTTTGCTTTTAAATTAATGTTTTTTTGTTATGAATCTCTGTGTTTTTATTGTCTCGCAGTTGGTATGAAAAGTAGAGTACCTACAACCCGGTCACAATATCTGTGCACCTGACCTCGTGACGTCATATCGGCGGTCTGGGTACGGTGTGAAAAAAAGTTTTTTCGAGGAATGTGGAGGTAAAAAAAATTAACTAACCTTTTCAAATCAATTTATTATTGATGAAGGGTTTGTTATTAAAAAACAATAATTTTGATTACAAAAACATTTATTATTAAACTCAGTCACTATAAATTATTGATTCTATGCCTGACATTGTATCTTCCTCACTCTCACTTTCTGAACTCTCCGAACGAACGGACACTTTTTGAACTTGTTGCCCAATTTGTTAATTAAAATATTTCTTAAATATGTTCTCCCACCTTGAAAATTTAGGTCTCTCTTAACTGCTGCCAGAATTTTCTTCAAAGTTGGGATTTATTATTTTACAGCATAAAAACTGTTGATGATATTTCGTATTGCGCAAATGTCAAAACCATCTACTTCGATGTGTTTTTTGTACTGTTTACGCTTCTTACCCGGTGTCGATAATTTTGGTTCTGGGTGGGTTTCTAAATTATTACTAGTACTTGGAGGCGAAGTAGTTGTTTGTTCTTTGGCTTCATTTTTAATTTTCATTAGAGTCCTCTTTGATATCCCAGTTGCAGCACAGGTTCGTTTCACCACTTCTTCGGTCTACAGGTATGGTGTACTGTTTATTTGCTTTCTCCGATTTAAAAAACTTGAGCACTTTCAAGATTAAATTTCTTGATTCGCTGTGTATTGTTTTTCACATGACTTCAGTTTAACAGCTACAACAATTTTAATAACAACCAAACCAGTCCAAACTAAACAGTAAACAGTCTAAACTTAACTATAAATATTAAAAAACAAAATAACAACAAAGCGAAAATATCAAAATTATCGGGACGTGTATCGGCAACGAAGATGCTAACCGTACTGTCGCACCGGGGAGTGCGCGGAGAGGTGACAGGGGAAGCGGGAGAGGCGCCGCATTCCAGCGAGGTGCACAGATATTCTGACCGGGTTGTATATTCACCTCGAGGATAAAGCCAGTCTTCGTTTTGGACGGCTTGACTCACTCAGGACTGTACGTAGCTCCCGAGCGAAGCGAGGATTAAATTTTTCAAAGTCAAAGTCAAAATCATTTATTCAATTTAGGCATCAAAGACGCACTTATGAACGTCAATTTTTCATTATAATGTACTTTAAAGCCTACCGCCGCGTTCCAAAATACATAGAGCCAACCGAGAAGAAGCGGCAAGAAACTCGGGGCCATTATTTTTATATAGATGATTTTACAATGTTTTTACTTATTTACTACAAATATTAGCTCCAGTGTGTTGCCTTACAAAAGAGAACATAATAATGGTATCAGTAGGGCAAGACACGCTACACTTTGACATCTTAGTACACGAGTAGATAGATCCTGGAGTGATCAGTCCCAAGCTGTTTTATCCTCCAAGTAATCCGAAATTTTGTAATTACCTTTTTGACAGAGTTTAGTTTTAATAGTAATTTTAAACTTATTAATAGGCAAATCTCGGATAACATTGGGAACTTTATTATAGAATCGTATACATTGTCCCATAAAAGAATGACTTATTCTGTGGAGACGCGTTACATGTACGGATAGCTTGTGCTTATTTCGCGTGTTGATGGAATGAGCATCACTCCTTTTATCAAAACTGCTAATGTTTTTCTTTACATACATTAGATTTTCATAGATAAACTGAGAGACAACAGTTAGAATGTTTATGTCTTTAAATTTCTGTCTAAGGGAAACTCTGGGAGCCAAACTGTAGAAGTAGATCGCTCGTATAGCCCTTTTTGCAGTATAAAAATAGAATTAATATCTGCAGAACATCCCCAGAGCAGTATGCCATAAGTCATAACGCTATGGAAATAACTAAAATAAACTATTCTAGCTGTGTCTACATCAGTTAATAGTCTAATTTTTTTAACAGCATAAGCTGCTGAACTGAGCCTACTAGACAATTTTTTAATGTGGGGACCCCATTGCAATTTGGCGTCTATAGTAATTCCTAAAAAGACTGTTGACTCCACAAGGTCCAACCCTGTTCCATTCAATTGTATATTGGATTCTACTTGTCTCACATTTGGTGTCGAGAACTTTATACAGTTAGTTTTCTTCTCATTGAGAAGAAGATTATTTGTATTGAACCAATTCACAACTTTAGCTAATGCATTGTTAACATCGTCATAGTTTAATAACTGCCTTTTAATTTTAAATAACAGTGAAGTGTTTATCTTATTAACTCTGGAGTCTCCATTACGCTTAGGGTCCAATATGCTGCCCGTGACGTAAAGGCACTGCTTTACTCCCTCGGTCTTCTATTTCGTCACCACAGATGCTCTTTTGAAAGCCAATAATACTTTACAAGACGAAATAAATAGATCTAAGTTATTTTGACAAGTGGTAAGACAAGCAAGTTGTGATCCTGTAGTTAAACGTGATGCTACGGTACCTATACGTTGTCATCAGGAGCTTTTAAACTTTTAAGTTCAGTGAAGTTTTAAAACTAAACACCGCTCTTCACTCCTAGAAGTCTGAATACCTGTCAGAACCTACAAAGACGGACTTTTGCAAATGAGTCCTACCCATAATAATTGAATATAGAAATGTTTGTTCAGTTAATTGACAGATTCGAAAATCATCTTAATATTAAAATGATATAAATTTAGTTTTTAAGTATTTACTGACACGGTTATTAAAAGATAATAATGTTAATGACATTAAAATTACAAGTTATAAAATTGCTTGGACCGCCGACGTGGAGAAAGTTAAGGTTTGTGTACACTATCAAACGCAAATACTATGCTGGAAATAGTTCGCTATACTTAGGTAATAGTAGATTATGCACCAAGGGAGTAAAGCTGCGTCTTACGTCACGAGATGAATATTGGACCCTGAGCGTAACGGGGACTTTGGAGTTAAACTTAATTTCTGAGCAAGCGAGGTAGTTATGTAAAGTCCTAAGTGAAGCAAGGGGTTCAAGGTTCAAAGCAGCTTAAGATGAAGACAGGCTTTATCCTCGAGGTGAATACTCTACTTTTCATACCACCTGCAAGACAATAAAAGCTCAGGGCTACATAAAAAAAAATTAGATTAATATTTTTGTCACGAACATTTTATGGAAGTTGTTAAAATAACACCAAATACCGTATTTCGATAAATTTTCATTACAATTTTTTTTATTCTGTGTGCTGTCTGTAGTAACCAGTTTACATTTTAGATTGAACTGTCTTCACAATGCCTGTATCTGCTCCGTAGAGTTTTCCTTCAACTAACGTTCCAAATCCAAATTACTTCACTTTAAGGGAGTTTCATACAACATTCCTGGGGATCTGCTTTACATAGAGACTGCGTGATATGTAATTGGAAATTGTCAAGCAGGTGGTATGAAAAAGTAATTTATTGATTCAGGTGTTACTTTGCAGAAATCAATTATTAAAAACAATATTAATAGAAATATTGAGTGACACTTCCGCTGGAAAAATGCTAATGGCGGAGATGCAGTGTGTAAATAAAACGAAAATATGAAGTAAACAGATAAAGCAACACACAAAACAACCCAAGAAATTGTTTTATACTTCTTGTTGTTTGTTAATTCTTCGTGGATGAGGCGCTGGAATAGCCCATAGGATATCTTTTATCGTTATCATCGACCAATATCACGCGGGTGTAACCGTAGGGCGCAGCTAGTATATTGCGCGCGCTTCGAAGTACCTTTGTTTGATCTGGGGCTTTACTATCAGCTTCGTAAAAACCATGCAAGTTCCGTGCAGTTCTTAAACCTGACATAAACAATTTTGAATGAAATCATACCATGACGCTCATTTAGGTGAACTGTTTGAATATTGCTTTCTCAAAGGTGAACGGATAATATTGTCTCTGTCATTCTTACAATTTACTATAACCAACATGGCAGACGCCTAGACATTTGTAAGCTAATAAACTGAGTGGATTTATAGCGACATGTTAACGAGAGTCCATACAAAAAAACAGGTGAACGGTTTTTCTGCGGTTCTTGAATAGTAGGCCTTGGCAGGCCTGCTTTAAAGTTGTCATGGTACGAATAAACCGGGCAGTTGTCTTGCAGTCCTGCTTTAAAAGCTCATAGTAAGGCCCCAGCATTCCGTCCGTAAATGCACGTTTATAGTTTATGATTTGTTAAACTGTAATAAGGTACTATAACTTTTTTTAATATATACTATATCTATTTATGTAATGTATAAAATAGCATATAATTTCACATTCTAAGCGACCAATTAGACTGGATAATGTGTATATGATGTGTATTTTGTATTATTATTTTGACGAATATTGCAGAAATAAACTGTAAGTACAAAATATAATTCGTCGTTAATATACGTTAAAGATACATAATTATCACGATAATTTGGTGATATCATGTTACATTAAACTAACTGAAATTAAACAGCTTTAAGGCGCGGTCGTATCCTGATAATACTAAAAAGCAGAATCTTTAAAAATCTAGTGTAACGAAACAGATAGATAATAATCTATGAAAAAAATACTTAGGTTAGAAAAAGGCAAAGAGTAATAACCGAACAGAATTCATCAATATAACTCGCTCTCTGCAGAAAAAAATCCTAAATAGGTCCATAAAAATAAACTTTCACGTTCAAACTCTCTGAATTTTCAGCAATAACAATATATTATTTTTTAGGTAATACATAGCCAACATATAGTACTAAAGTATATATCGAAAAATATAAAGAAAACGTGCAAAATTAATGCATTTTCGCATTACATCGTCGAATCTAACAAGCGATTTTCAACCTTACGTAAAGCATCGTAAATTATTTTAAAATTGGGGTTGGACCGCGTCTTCAACGGATTAAATCGCGTAAAATTTAAGTATTTTTTATCCCGACGTTTGTCTTGTCTACCCGTGACCATGTTCACTGTCAAGGCTTCGAAATGTCAGGATCAAATGATACAAAACTATATAGTATGAAGTTGTTTAAAATCAATGTATGAGAATCGTGAAAGCCTAAGAAATAATTAATTAAACAATATATAATCACGGCGAACAAAATGAGAATCGTAAGAAGTGTAGAAACCCAACTAGGTCGTAGGCCTTTTATGCAATACGGTCTTTGTTGGTACCACATGAGTTCAAATATTTAAACCTGAAGGAGTACTATGCAAATAATGGTGGCGGTTCGATTGTGCAGAACACTAAACTAAACTAACGAAATAAAATTTAAATTCTCTAAACTAAGTTAGTTCTTATTCATTTCACACTAAAATCCACATTAGTATAACATCATTGACAAATCTAATAATATGATTATTCTACTCAAGTGTGGGTAGTATTACATTAGTTTAGACTAGTTTAGAGAGCACGAAGTTACATGGCGACAAAATTTGCGATAAACACCCACAATTGAACAGAAATGGAAATTTTAAGGACTGTCATTCGCAATCGTTTAACGAATTTGGACTTTAATTTGAACAGAATAAAAACTGTCGTAATTTACTAAAAAAATAGATTTTAGTTCGTTAGTTTACTTTGGTATGCTTCACAAGCGAATTGTTAGAATTTATTAAGATTTTAGACTATAAACAGAAGCACGTGATATTACTAGACGGTTATTACACAAAAATCAATGTCCACTGATGAGCTCATTAATTGGGCATTGCCACGCAAAAGTCAGCCCTCATTGGTAATGCAACTGCCATAGGCAGACGTGTTGCTAGACGGTGTGAAAACTGCATTTATATTGCATAAATACAAGTTAATTAGTCGAAGCGCTCCCAGCGGAGCTTGATTTGGCGATCAACAAGCAACGCTTGCTGCAGTCAGGAGTTGGATGGGTGAATGCTTGTGGCATTATTAAGAGCGCTTCCGTGCTTCGGAGGGCACGTTAAGCCATCGGTCGCGATTGTTTATCTTAGGACAATAGCCGTTAGGCTGTGTCGAAAGTATTTAGGTGGCCTATTCACCAAACTGTACCGGGCCCACGTGGTGGATTATGGCCAAACTCCTCTCTCTGAGTGGAAGGCTCGAGTCCCAGCAGTGGGAACATAATGGGCTGATTATGTAAGTTAATTAAAATAACTTTCTTCCCTCGAATTTTCGTCATATTTGGCAATGGCAAAGATTTTAACATCCTATTATGGGCCCAGCGTTCCGCCGAGCAATGTGAATGTAGCTTAACACAAACTTGTTTAAACTATGTCACATATTAAAAGTGATTGTGTAAATACTCCACTATATTAAAAAGTGATTAAGTGTTTACGGGCAACTTAAAAGGGTTACGTTTGTCAGATCATTGAGTTATTTTGTGAGGAGGAAAATGTTTTTATTTATACCTAAAAGTGCAAGCATTTCATTACAATGTTTTTGAATGATTATATTACTCTGCGGAAATGTCTATGCCACAGGAATATATAGCTGTATAAAAAACAGTCTATCTATATGTTATTCTAAGTAGTCACGTATCTATCTATGTGAACAAGTGCAATTTGAAAAATTTAATACCGACTTCCATTCTACTACTTTGGTAAAAATCTGTTATTTGAGTGTAACTCAAGAACTACTGAACCGAATTTAAACATAAATATATGGGACCACACGGGAAAAAAGAATTTTGGAAATCGGTTCACCCAGTCCAGAGATATGAGGTAACAAACACAAAAACATACAGTCGTATATTGAGTACCTCTTCCTTTTTGGAAGTCGGTAGAAATATTCAGCCAAATTGGTTTTGCAGTTATTTTATAACGTTAGTGTCCGACAGGATAAGAATGTACCGTGATAAGAAAGGTTGAAAATGTTGAAACGCGCACTGCATTTAAAAGTGTGAGTTTGTCAATAAAATTCGAAAAGACCGTTCAAGAGCCCGCGGAGAGAAAATAAAAGTAGGTTGGACAAAAATGTTTTAATAAAAAACATTATGATTATAAAGAACAATAAAGATCTAAATAAAGAACAAGTACAATCTGAAAAATTTAATACCGACTTACATTCTATTCAGTTATTGGAGTGTATTTCAAAAACTATGCGAAAGATTTGATGAAATTTAAAAGGGACCACACGGGTAAGCACCAGCGTTCAAGCAAAAAAAGAATTTTGAGAATCTGTTCATCCAGTTCATCCAAACATAAAAAAAATATGCAGTCGAATTAAGTACCTCCTTCTTTTTGGAAGTCGGTAGAAAAGAGGCATTACAACCCTTGCACAGCATCAGGTGCACAGACTACAATAGAAACGAATCAATTTGCAAATCAATATTCCAATTCTTTTGCGTTTGGAAACAATTTGTACTTTATAATAAGAAAATTAAGAGAATTAAGAATTCTTAAGAATTCTGATTTTAGTGATCACTTTTAATGAAGACCTATTCTGCAGAGTATGATATGCTCGAATTATCTTAGTATTATTCTTCATGGCGCTTGTAATTTGAAAAAAACGTGAGGATGCCTACTTAACTGTATAACCACTCTTGACTTAAGAAATCGTATTGTATCAAACATTTCGAAAGTATTTCTCATGAAATACAGATTCAGGGAAGGAGTCCCAGTCTATACTTTAACGGTACACTTAATTAAAGAAAATACCTTGTTCGTATATTTGGAATATCTACCACGGTACGAGTAACTCTGGTTGGTCGATGGGAAATTAAAAAAAAACATAAGTACCAAAAAATTGAACCGACTTCTACACCAAAAAGTGTGATAACTTGTTGAAGTCGCTACCATGATAGTTCAAAAGTACCAATGATCACAATATTGTGCGCATGGTAACGACTTCGACAAGTTATTTCACACTTTTTGGCTTTGAATCGGTTCCAGTTTTTGCTAACACATTTTTTTCACCATTTTTAGTAACGCTTGCTTCTTACGGGATCGATTGTCATTCACCGTCAATGACGTTATCATCAATATAGGTGAAACACTTTTCAGTTATTGGAGTACACTCAGAAACTGCTGAATCGAATTGATGAAATTTTTAATGGGACCACACCTCTTTCTAATAAAAAATCGTTAAAGAATTTTGAGAGTCCACAAATGGGGGATAAATCGGCGAACATACACAAAAAAATACATAGTCGATCATAGAAAATCTTCTTTAAGTCGGTTAAAAATAAAATAGCAGAATCAAATTATGCACTTCCGTGGAACACTTTCCGAATTCCGGCAAGTATTTGAATTCGTTCGATAATGTGTGCTTACCTTTAACGAAATATTTCTAGTATGTTGCTCAGGTGAGATTGTAGCTCGATTCGGTGCGAGCTATGAAATACATTTGTCTTTATTTAGGCTTAGCGCTGGGCGGAGACCAACTGGTACAAATTTGGTAGGCATTTGATACTTTCTGTAGTGTACAATTACTTACAATGGTTTTGAACGAATGCTGGGATTTCACAATTAATCTATTAGAATTACAAGATTAATATCCACGGTTCCGCCCGCTAAGGCAATGAACACACAGGAACACTGTTTCTGACGAAAATATTAGCTTAATGAAGAATTAAGAATTAATTTAAAAACAATATTAGAAGAAATATTAAGTGACGTTTCCGCTGAAAACAATGCTTATGGCAGAGTTGCGGTGTGCACCATCCTCCCTCCTGCATAAACTGTAAATAGGACGTATACAGAATAAACAACACGAATAACCCAATCAACCAAAAACGATTCGACACGTGTTTCGCCTCTACACGAGGCATCCTCAGGAGATGTTGACTCGTCGAGCGCTAGACCGACAGTGAGTAGATTTGACACGTGTTTCGCCTCTACACGAGGCATCCTTAGGTGATGTTGACTCGTCGAGCGCTAGACCGACAGAATTTAACACAGAACAGACAGACACAGAATTAATTCATAAAAACGTAATTTTTTTTATTGTAGGTACTTCGCCTACGTTTAAAACTGTTATAAGGGCCTTATTCGCCATGACCACTCATCACGTAACGTAGTGCGTTACGATATCTTCATGGAACAATAGTAAATTTGTATTGCATTCACGAGAATTCCATGAAGATATCGTAACGCGCTGCGTCTGAGATGACCTCTGAGACGCGGCGCGTAACGATATGTTAGCGAATAAGGCCCCAGCACGACCTAGATGCTTAGAGCTACACTGCCCTTGTGCCCCTGAAACATTGTTGTGGTAGTTTTAATTTTAATACGGAAACTTCGAATATATAATACTCGACACTCTCGGTTCTTCAGTGGTTTCCTATTTACACTAAGTCATTGGTTTTCAGATGTCATTCACCAACTCATTTTCATAATATGTTACAAGCCTTCCAAACACCAACAAAGTAGCAGTAACTACTGTTGTTGAGGTGGTTTCATAAATAATTATGATTTCTTGATCAAGAAGCCTGCTTTACAAAGCATTTAATTAGCAAGTCAAGTTTCCTGCTTGACTGACAGCGAACATTTTAGTGGTATAACACGCCTTGCCAAAGGAAGTACCTACAAAAGATATTCATTTGTAAGACACCCGGGGGCCTTACTATGAGCTCCTAAAGCAGGACTTCTAGAAAACTGCCCGGCTTATTCGTACCATGACAACGTTAAAGCAGGCCTTTCATTCAAGAACCGCTGAAAAACCGTTGACCTGTTTTTTGTAGGGACTCTCGTTAACATGACGCTCTAAATCCGCTCAGTTTATCAGCTTACAAACGTATAGACGTCTGCAATATTGGTCATAGTAAACTGTTAGAATGTCAGAGCAATCATTATTCGTCCACATTTGCGAAAACAATGTTCAAACAGTTCACCTAAATAAGAAACCTAACTAAGTAGAACCTAAATAAGTTCCGGAAACTTCGCGAAGTCTTCTCGTCAAAAATACTTCAGTGCCTCAAGACAAGAGTCTTCGACCAATGTGTGTTACCAGTGATGACTTATGGCACTGAAACGTGGTCTCTTACTATGGGCCTCATAGACAAGCTCAAAGTCGCACAACGAGCTATGGAGAGGGCTATGCTCGGGGTTTCTCTACGTGATCGAATCAGAAATGAGGAGATCCGTAGAAGAACGAAAGTCACCGACATAGCCCAGAAGATTAACCAGTTGAAATGGAAGTGGGCAGGGCACATAGCACGCAGAACAGATGGCCGATGGGGCCGAAAGGTTCTGGAGTGGAGACCACGGACCGGCAAGCGCAGCGTAGGTCGTCCACCGACACGGTGGACAGACGACCTGATGAAGGTCGCAGGACGACGTTGGATGCAGGCCGCTTCCAACCGGTCCTTTTGGAAAATCATGGGGGAGGCATATGTTCAGCAGTGAACGTCCTACGGCTGAGATGATGATGATGACCTAAATAAGCGTCATGGTATGATTTCATTCAAAACTGTTTAGAAGGTTAGAACTGCACGGAACTTGCATGGTTTTTATGAATCTAAGGCCCCAGGAGACAAACTTAAGAACGTTGGTAAAGAAGGGCTAGCATACGGGAAGAAAGCTTATATACGCCGATATTTAGATTTGACCCCTATTTATATTGTTTTGTCGTAAGTTTTATTTAAGACTTTGATTTTTGCTAGAGAGATAAATGAGGTAAATTGATGCTGCGTTCATGTTTGCTTGCTCTGATTAAAAAGCCTGATTTGAAGTTCAGGAAAATTTTGTTATTTTATCTACTAACACAATTAAATTAGGTAAGTACTAAAATTAGGTACTAAAATAATACAATTTGTTTTATTACAACACCAACAATTAACCTGATACTTAATATTCTAAGCGCAAATGAACTCGAACACGTCTGATCTCATAAAAACCAGCTGCAGTATAGCATACTTCGGTTTTGTTTTTTTCCCCCAATGAAACACAGATTTAAAATCGCTAGGGAACAGGCAATGAATTATACAGTTAATTGCAGGAAATGCCGCGAATTCGCAAACGATCCCCGCAATTAATTCACTTACGATGAAACATCCACATTATTTCGTTAATCGTACCACTTCCAGATAATTTATTAGTCTGATGACGGTGTAGAGTCAGAAAAACAAACATCTTTTTGAGTCAAAAGAAAGCGTGGATATCAAATAGAAAGGACCGAAATGTACATCAATAATAGATACTCTATTGCAAAAAAACAGTGTACAAAACTATAATAATACCCCAGGGGCGGCTTTGTGGCGAGCCGTCGGTGAGTGGCGACACCGAGGACCACATGATTCTCCCTGGGGCTAAATGAGACCCCCTGACCTCCGGCTTGCTTTAATTAACCGTCTGGGGGTGGAGACGCAAGAGCAAGTAACAAAAAAGCTCCAAGGGGGAAGTGTTAAAGGGCATAACGTCGGTAGTAGCGCTCTAGTGAAACCGCAGCACATCTCTCGACACTCTTTAGCCATCCACACTAACGTTGCCCCTTTTGTCACCAATGATGGTGACCCTTATCCCGTCCCGTACCACCTGCCTAAATATTTAAAATGAGGCCGAAATTGGCAGGTGCCGTAGTCTCATCCATAGCCCACTACCCTTATCACTTATAAGTTCATACTCGTATCAATAGCTTTGCCATTGTACTCATTTTTGTAATGGATATACCATGTCACCATCCATCCAAAATGTTTCTGTTTTTATACTACTTTGTATTTTTTATACTAAACAGGCCTCTGTGTTGGCTAAAGCCGCACTTATGCCTTTGTAAAGGACCGCTTGAAATCCGTGATAAAAATTAAATAATAATAATAAAAGCCTTTATATTTATATGTTACATTTCATCTTATAACTACTTATATACTACTAATATTAAAAATGTTGTTTATGAAAGCAACGTAATTAAATGTTATGATGAGAAAAAAAAATTACAAAAATATCAATAGAAAAACTAAATATACCAAATATCTTTTCTGCGTGACTGGGAAATTTTCTACAAAATTATAAAATAAATATATAAAATACTTAAAGAATAATTATAGACAGAACTCGCGATAGTATTTAGAATAGAATAATGTTTTTATTTTATGGAGGATCCCAATAATATATCTATCCACGGTTTTCCTTACTACCGATAGAAATTTGACATAACGCCCATACAAATAGTGTCAAAAATCTATCTCTAGTAAGGTAAACCGCGATAGATAGATTATTGGGACCGGCCGTTAGATACAAACATTACACATCTACAGACAGAATTATAGGTAACCTGCGTATGTCAGATGTCATGACTGCTAGTACACCAAGGCAATCCGTGTGAGCGTCAAATTTAATTCTTTAGTTAATTTTTACCGTCGTATAGGGACGAAATCTATCGAACCCAATGAAAACCCCAAAAGACAAAGCTCAAGAGAAGAAAATACAAAGCTCACGGAAACAAAATTTTGGTTGGAGTTAAATTTGTTTTTTTGAAAAAATCATATTATTTAGGAAAATAAACACAACAAGACATTGAGATTAGGGGAGTGCACTAAATTTAATTTTAAGTTACTGTCAAATCAATACTTACGCCTCAGTTTTGCAGTTTTTGAATGTGTTGTGTTGAGCAATTGGTCAATATTTTATTTCACACAATACGTCATTATTCCTTCTTTCATAACATTGAATTTAAGATAATTATCTGATAACTTTATATTTTACTTACAATTGATATCGTACGTATGGTTTGACCACTCTTCATATAAAATATGATTGTAATAATAATTGAAAATACTGTCATCGAGTTTCTTATCCGCTTTTCCCGATACTTTTTTTATTTTGGAACGCAGTACTAGAATCTTTAAAAGTAGGTAGATTAATAAAAAAATTGTGTTCACTAAGATTCGCAAATAGAATAAATAATTTTAATTTTGATTGATTTAGTATTGTCGTAAAAACGACATTAAAATAAATATTTAGTAACACTTCCGCTGTAGAAAATGCTTATGGCCGAGTTGCGGTGTGCACCACCCTCCCTCCTGCATAAAATGCGAATAGGAAGTATTGTTTTAATATCGTTTTTGATAATGGATTTCCGCAAAGTAACACGCCTGAATCAAAAAATTATCTAATACTAGCTAACCCGGCGAACTTCGTACCGCCTAAAGGCCTATTCAAACCTGGGCGTTATTCGCTACCGCGAGCGATAGAGAATGAACGGATATCTCTACCGCGCGCAGTAGATATAGTCGTTGGCAACGGTTAGCGGGACGGCGGAACTAGTTTCGCCAAACAAAAGATAATACCGCCTCACTAAGCGGTACAAGTTTCGTTGCAGTTATGGAACTTCATACTATATATTTACCCATCGAGTACCTCGTGGTATTTTTCGCTACCCACAGCGGTAGCGAATAACACTCAGGTCTGAATAGGCCTAAACAATCGATTCTTTATTTTTAGTCGGTACTTATTCTGCTATTCGGGACGCCGGGTCAACTAGTAAGATTAAAAAAGGAAAAAAGAAAGTTATTAAGTCAACAATTACATTATGTCAAAAAATAAAAATGATAAAACACCTACTTAGATTTAGTAATATTAGAGATGCACAACAAAGAGACGTTTACATTTCAAGTGACATTTTATAATATTGACAAATATTGACATTAATATTTATACGATACTAACGTCACTCAATTGTTTTGCCTTCCCGGAACCTCTCCACTAACATTTAAACTTTATAGTATGGTATTAAAGTTCAAATTTACGTTTAAGTATTATTACGAATCGATTGTATGGGAGTAAAGAAAAGTGTTGTTTTTAGACCTTATCAGGCAATTTTTGAATTTTTTCTCTCCGTAAGAACCATCCTCGTACTTCAAGGAATATTCTAAAAAAGAACTAGCAAAACCGGTTCAGCTGCTCTCGAGATTTGCGCTTAGCAACACATTCAGCGATTCATTTTTATATTATAGATACATGATAGAAAAATTGTCGTCTTATGAACGTAAAACAATTGCCTAATGAGGCTGTATCTTAAAGTCAAGTCATGCTCATCTTTCCATAAATAACGTCCACGGTCACTGATTAAATTCTGGTTTAAAATTTATTTAAAACGTAATTACTTTCGTGACTTTTCCAAATGAATTCACTCGTTTATCATCTTCAAAATCATTAAGGGGCGAATATTTTTAATTAAATATTCCAATTGAATTCCTCACCTGACAACATCTTCGTAATTAATGGTTTACTGTTATTTATTTCATATTTTTATTTGATGTTTATTCACTATGTTTACAAGAAGCAAAGTTTAGCGTTCAATTGGAACAATTATTAAGTTGAGGGAGAATGGGGAACGGGCATCCGGAACCTCCCACAAAGCACACCACAAACCATAAAACCATATACACAATTCCAAACCACAAAAATAAATAAATTGATTTCCAAAAATCCTTTCTTAGTGCATGGTTACAACTTATATTTATTTAATGATTTCGGAGGTTCTCGCGAGTCTTAAACAATGAAATTAAACAACTTTAAACGGATTAATCCTTCATATACCGTGATAATTAAAACAAAAGATTTCTGAATGAAACGGACGTAAATGTACGTCTCTGGGACGCAAAGGGTCGACATATATTACATGATTTAACTATACTCGATTCACGAGTATAGTTAAATCATGTACGAGTAATATATGTCGACGTTTCGAACACGTTTCAGTGAACTTGGTCACAGGTAGACATCTGGTCTACCTGTGACCAAGTTCACTGAAACGTGTTCGACAGTGACAGTGACAGTGACAGTGGTCTGTTAAAAAGATAAGGAAAATATTTTTATAAGGTCTATGATATTTTAATCAAAACGTTCCCGATGCACGCAGTAGTCACTCACAGTGTCCAGTCTTGCAGTATTGCGCGGGCCTTGGGATTTTATAACTGTGATTTTAACTGATAAAGGTCACAGGACGCTTCCAACGAGTCATTTTGGAAAATTAGGGGGGAGACCTATGTTCAGCAGTGGACGTCCTACGGCTGAGATGATGATGATGGGATTTTATTGATTTGATCACAAAACAGATATACAAATAGTTAACCCGTATGAGTATAAATGTCCCTTAATTATTTATAATTCCCGCTTTGCTTAGCAAAACTAAATTATGCAATTGCCTATAGAGAGAAGCCTACATATATGCGGAATCCGTCTTCGTCTGTGTCTTCTGACAATCCGTATCATAACGAATATATATATATATTTAAATACATTTTTTTCATGTCAAATTACAAATACACATAATAAATAAATTAGTTTTAAAATACAAATTATTTAAAAAAATTATATTAATTTATATTTATATTTTATATATCATTTTTATTCAGAAATTACAGATTTTCATCAAATATACCTATGATATCCTAATCCTAACTATATCATATTATAAATGCGAAAGTGAGTTAGTTTGTTTGGATCGTAATGAAATTTAACAAGGATATAGATTACATACCGGTGAAGGACATAGAACACTAATCATCATCATCCATCACCACGCTGGTGAAACCTCGGGACACAGCTAGTTATTTTATAAAGTTCGAGTACAGTAAGCAAAAACCCTTATACTAAGTAAAACTATCGTATTTTGCCGCGTTCTGTATATACACTAATGTTATATGATTTCCAAACATGGACTACCAATCCAGTACTAGCAAGTTGAACTTACTGACCTTTCTTGCTCAGTAAGTTCATCTTGCAAGTGAACTTACAACCTTTAGAATACCAGGGGCTCTCGCGCGGTATCCATCATGCCATCATCATCATCATTCATCTATAAACGTTTTGGGGTCAAAATGTACCATCATACTACACTTTTTACTTTTGGTAGGACTTTTGCAGAACCCGCCTTGAGAAGTACCACACATTTGCCAGTTATTCAACCGTGAAGCAGTAGTGTGCAAACATTACTGTGCTTCATTGAAGGGCAATGTTTCCAGTGAAATTACAGAGCAAGAGATCTTATATCTCAAGGCGATTCGACATGCGCAGAACTCTTGTAGTTTACATTTTTTACCAAAAAATGGAAGCGACTTCAACACAAAAAACTTGTTGAAATCGGTACCATGATACTTCAAAATTACCTATTATCACAATATTGTGCTAGTGTGCCTATAATCACATGGTGTTTAAGTTGATTAAATTTTTTGGTAAAAAAAAAATCACCCAATTTTGTAACTTACGGATTCGATTGTCATTCACCTTCAATTACGATATCATTAAGATAGGCGAAACACTTTTCAGTTATTGTAGTGTAAAAAAACCTTATGGGCGAATTTGATGCAATTTAAATAGGGACTACTTCGGAAGTATACTCTTTATTAATTAAATTAATTATTGTTATAACTTTATTAATTAACGCCTTTATTAATAAACGTTGCGTAAACATAGATTAGGCGTAACATGCTTTGTCTTGCTTTCACACGTGACATTTACTGCAAGCGAAAAATTGACAGATTGATGTTTTAACTACTCCGGGCTTATTACAAGTTTATTAATAAGGCCGTACAAGAAAAAAAATTATCAAAATCGGACTACTCTGTTAAAAGGTATGAGTGCTCATACATAAAGAAATATATACGTGTCGACTTCAACATCTGCCGACAAACTGCCCAGCAGTTTGGCAGAAAGTACCTTATGATATTTGTAAAGTAATGCGTTGTATAAATAAATAAAAAAACTTGAGAACCTCCTCCTTTTGGAAGTTGGTTGAAAATATGCTGAACAGTCATGGGCTAACGTCACGCTTAACATCAGGCGAGCGAATTTCTCGTCTTTTCCCCGATTGACATGAAAAAAATTGTTGCACAAAAAGTAAATTTACCATATCAGTTTAATTTATTAGCAAATGCAATTTTAAATAATACCGTCTTTCATTCTATTCAGTTACTGGAGTGTAACTCAAAAACTACTGGACCGAATTTGGTGAAATTGTATTGTAACCACACGGGAAGCTTTCAAACAAAAATAGTATTTAGAGAATCAGTTCGACCGACAGACCCTATCGAAAGCCGTAAGGTAACACACATAAAAAAAATCGAATAGAGTACCTTCTCCTTTTTGGAAGTAGGTAGAAAAATAGCCTACAACCACGACATAAGTACACGTACAACCTAATCTGTGTTGCAACTGTCCAAGAGCATGTAACAAGAATGCGTACAGAAGCCACGTTTCCAAACAAACTTCAACGAAAATAATTCATACCATATGAGAACATTTACTACTGAGAAGAATCCATACAATATTTTTTTGCCGCACGGCACGCTGATGAAACGATCAAACCCTTCGTTTAATTGCTGGACCACCTGCGGGGTATTCTTGTACTGATGCCATATCTGCTGATTTATTACATCTGTGGCACGGAACAAGACTGTAGACGCAAGTAGCACGCAGGTATGTTTGCCCTGTAGGCGAATGCTCATTGATTTTGAGAAGTTGAGTATTGGTTGATAATTAATGGTTTCGTGATAAGGATGGCGTTCTCTTTCTGTCTTCTTTTTTTCTTTGTTTTAGGATCCGTAGAAAAAAGTTTAGCAAACTACTAGTAGTAAACTTTGTGTTCGTTTGTTTAATTTTCATGATGATTTATATCACTCACGAAGGCATTTTGAAGTTCATATTTTAAAGATTTTAGTAATAAAGATACGAACATATATAGTTTAACAAACTAGTACTTAGTAGCAAACTCTTTATTTATTTATTTACTTTTTCATGATGATTTTTATCCCTTACAAAAAGGAATTTTGAGGTTAACATTTTAAAGTTTTTAGTAATAAAGATACGAACATAATGTACAGTTGAAGAGACAATGCATTACACAATGATCTATGAATTTAAAAAAATCAAATGAAGTGAGCCTGAAAGTCAAATCAAGACTTTAAACATACTTATTTGTAAAATTTACAGATACATTATTTCTATATCAATTTGTGAACTACACTGAAAAACTAAAAAACTTAGTTATTGTAATGTAAAATTATATACGTAATTAAATCTATCGTTGCATGGATGGATATATAAAAAAAAATATCATTAACATCACCCATCTTCATCACGCAGGTGAAACCAAGGGGTGTAGCTGGTTATTTTACAAAAACCTATCCAATGCCTGTCCCCAGGGAGTTTATCGCGTAAGCTCTCTATGTATGTGCTTTGGACTTGTACTACTCTATCTCTTGTGCCGCTATAGTACTCGTGACGTATACGCTACCAAACAAAAAATAATTATTACAAGTCTTTGAGAAATTAACTACGTAGTAATAATAGCTCGATGTGACAAGAACAATTTGAACAATTTAATACCGACTTCCATTCTATTCAGTTATTAGAGTGTATCTCGAAAACTACTTTGAATTTAAATGGGACCACACGGAAAGCACCAGCTTTCAAACAAAAAAAGAATTTTGAGAATCGGTTCACCCTATCGAAAGTTATGAGGTAACAAACATAAACAAATACACTCGAATTGAGTAACTCCTCCTTTTTGGAAGTCGGTAGAAAATTGGACAACTCTGCAAAAAAAATTGCGTGATTATACATAAAAAAAAATTCACCTCGACTTGAGAAATTACGCCTGTTTTTGGAAATTGGTTGAAAAATACTTACTAAGTACTAACTAAGTACTTACTAAGGTAGATTTTATTAAGTATAGTATATTATATATCAAAGTTTTCGTTCTTCCGGAGATTTACTTTCGTTGATACCATAATAAACAAAAAACCGACATTCGCAAAATACTTCCACTCTTTTGCAAAATATCGCCTAATTTTATTGGAATAGGTCGATAAAGTAGACCTACCTGCATAAGTAGTACAATAATTATGACAAAATACACATCATTACAATCTTATATTTTAGAACTCTAGGGTAGTAAGGGCAGCTGAGGATGGCAGTAGGTGATTGGAATTCCACCTCGGACTTTCAGTGAATGTACCGTAGTGAAGAAACCGACTGGTCTTTTTTCTTAAACCTTTTTTAACAATCTGCATGTGTAACGTAGAGAGTTATAATGCATTTACAATTACTGGTTACGGTCTGCAAATACCTCTTTTGTTTCGGTATTTGTACTCTTGTTGTTTGTGTTACCGAGCACCCTCTAAAAAACGACTTATGAATATCTTTTTACGGCCGTTTTCAATAATCTATCTATCCATAGTTTTCCTTACTACCGATAGAAATTTGACATAACGTCCATACAAATAGTGTCAAATATCTATCTCTAGTAAGGTAAACCGGCGATAGATAGGTTATTGAAAACGGCCGTTAGAGGGTAAATATACATATAAATGTTTTTTTGAGGGTATTGGTAGAGGGAAACAAAAGTCCACTTAAAAAAATACCGCAAATTTTTGTGTGTCATATAAATATTATATTATTGTAATCTTCAAGTACCATGATTGAACGATATAAAGTCTTTAATTTAAAATGTATCTCACAATTTTATTATCATCAGGGGTTTCGTGTAAGCTTATCTAGAACTTCACAATATCTACGTATACCTAACCCTGCGCAGGTGTGGCCTGCCATCAGAACGACGGCGATATTTTACCGTACTATGTGTGCAGAATAAATAACCTTTCCGCTTTATGTTCGATGTAAACAAACGACTCGCTTATATATATTTCAATGAATTATATGGGAATGCAAGAGATATTCCACTTCCAGTCAGATTGCAGCCATTCAATTCAATAGCTCTACAATGAATTCAATGGTTTAGATCTTTTGAATGATTCGCGAACTTTGTTATTTTAGTTATATTCACGTTTATAGATAAATAGCTGGTGCCCGCGACTACGTCTGCGTAGGATTAGTATTTCGAGTAGGTCTTCTCCACGGCCATATCTTACCTATCTATGCCTTTATACCAAAATGTCATAAAATATGTAAATGGTCAAACGCAATTGCTATAATAGTATAATATTAGTAAATTTAAATACTTAGTTTATTAATTAAATAACAAATATAAAATTAATCACCGTGGAAAAATAACTGCCTACATTTCATCATACGGTATTTGTGTTACATATCATCACCCTTGACGGTCGCCGAGCACGTCTAGTGTATCGAGCTGTCAAATTGACTTGGCTTATGTTGACTTATCAGAAACTGACACAGGTCCTCTCGGGGCACGGGTGCTTCGGGAGGTACTTGTGCAACGTTGTCCGGAGGGAGGCGACCCCTGTGTGCCACCACGTGCTCGAAGTTTGCCCAGGGGCTGTCGAGGCGCGGCAGTCGTGGGGGCGGACCTCTCCTTGTCAACCATCTTAACAAAGATGGTCGACGACGAGAGGTCATGGGAGGCGATGGTGTCTTTCTGCGAGGTCGTGATGTTGCAGAGAGAGGCCGAGGAGCGAGAGAGGGAGAAAGATCCCGTCTCTCTCCCGCTCCGGAGAGCGCGGACACGGAGGCGAGCCGATCGGGCTCGCACTGCGTCTTCGCTCAGAGAACCTGTGGTATCGGCTGTGGGGACGGCCGGTGCCCCCAATTAGGGTTAGGTCCTCACATGGTGTGGATGGCCCGCGTGTTCCGCGGCATCACACGAGGTGGTAATGGGGAGGGCTTTTTACACCCTCCCCAGAGGCTGGGCCTGCGTAGGCGGGCAGCGACGTCGGTGGGGGCTGTGTTGAATACGAATGGTCCCACGGTTCCCGCCATCAGTCGATGACAATGGAACACCGCAGAGGTTTGGTGGGTATTCTGCCCTTCTGGCGGAGACTCCCACACGCGCACCAGCTCTACCCATTGGGCTGAGGATATAAAACCTCTTATGCGTAAAAAAAAAGCTATCAGAAACTGACACAAACTTTGACAGAACTGACATCATTACTATCTTGACGTAGGCGGAGATCTTATTATTTTGTCTATGCTGTGCCCAAGCATATTACACTTTTTCACCCGCGTGGTGATGGATGGATGATGATGATGAAAAGTATCCTATGTGTTAATCCGCCCGTCAGTTTAAAACAGTAGTTTAATAGAACTTTTTTGTTAATGATGTGAAAAGTTGGCATATGGTCTATATTTATTTTAGTTTGCATTATTTGGATTTCACTATTGAATTACACATTAACACTATTGACCACGGACCGGCAAGCGCAGCTTAGGTCGTCCACCGACAGACGACCTGATAAAGGTCGCAGGACGACGTTGGATGCAGGCCGCTTCCAACCGGTCCTTTTGGAAAATTATGGGGGAGGCGTATGTTCAGCAGTGGACATCCTACGGCTGAGATGATGATTGAATTACAGTTACATGATGTAACTTACATCACAGAAGAACCTAACTTTATCAGTAGTCTATATCTATAGCCTTTGAATTGAACCCTAGTGAGTGTAACTTACTTGTAAGTAGGTGTATTGATATGTAGTTAATGATATTAATGACAGATTGATATTCATGACCCATCAGTAACGATTGCTGTGGGTTCAACAGCTTAATTACATATGAAACATTGTGAAAACGTTTTAATACGATTAACCAACATATCGACGTTCGCTCAAATATTAATTTAGGATAGCGTGATTCGTTGATCTTTATGCAAGGATGTGAATTTGGTTTTAGGGATTTCATAAAACGTAATATAAGTACCATAATTTTGACTCAAAACTAAGGCAGTTTGTGAACTCTAATAATGTTTCTTTGTAATGGTAATATCGTTTTAGTTTTAATACGCTATAGACAAATGTCTAGTAAATATCTCGACTGTCTTATTTATCTTCTATCTATCTATCTATCTTATGACATACAGATTGTTCTGCGTCCACGTACCTTCACCCAGAACACCGAATTTCCTCCGAAAATATGACTTCCTGTTTGTAATAACGTTTTAATTAGCGCTTTAAACACAGCACCAACACAAAGCGCACACGATAAAAAGCGTAATAAATTGTAAAAGTAACGACCTATAAATTCCAAAAGCTGGTAATAAATTAAAAGGTAACATTGGCCAAAGTGAAATTTTATACGGGTCTGAAATCTTGGTGGATGGTACACGCGAAAGAACGACAAAGATGACGCTTGGTATGACAAAAAAGACGCTTACTGGTAGTAATTGACATTTTAAACTATAAACAGGGAATATGGACTTCCTAATGCTCAAAATAAAAATACATTGTAAGCATAATATACTTGCTTAGGGCAAGGACGAGTGGCTCTGCCAACATGATAGCTGTAACCGAAAACATGAATAAAAATGAACACTTACATACTTAAATACATAATAAAAATAACATGTGGTGATATTTTAAAAGTGACGTTGTGTGTCGTTTCAACTGTGACATCTTGACTTTTACATTCAAAGTGAACTTCATAAAACACGTCCTGTGACGTTTTAAGTGTGACTCTATCAAAATAAATGTCAGAGTGATCTTCTAAATACACGTCCTACACATACTACAAATGCGTGCGACAAAGATGACGTCATCGCACTGTCGAAGCGTGACGCCCCCCTTATCCAGGGCGTCATCGACTGACATACCTTCGCTGCCAATGTCCCCTGACCTGACGCGTCGGACTCTATCACCTGACGTGTCTCTGAACTTCGCTAGACATCGGCCCTTGTCTCCTGACGTGCTAGAAGTATACAGGCCGTTGTCACCAGATTTTGCACGAAGGTCCCGCTCGCCTGCTCGACCAAGATCTCTCATGGAGTCTCTGCTGGTTGCTAAGATGGAGGCTCTGAGTACGGGGAAGCTGGTCAGGACGGATTCGATGGATAGCTGCAGCAGTTTCGGATCTATGTCGTCATTGCCTAGTGACGTATGCAGGTGTGATGATTGCCTGCTTGGGATTGTGGACTTCTACATGCCGGCACCTGGTGAGGCGAAGGCGTTTAAAAAGGTATGTTGTACATTGTCCATCAATTGATTTTGCTTTTTTTAATGTTGAGAAATTGATTTTTGTCTCTATATAGGGGTAGGTAATTATGTGTGGTTAAGTAATCCACAATTAAGAGTTTTAAAAATGATATTTTTAGAACACCGAAGTAGCATGAAGATTATTAAATGTTATTTCGTCAACTTCAATGCGGGTACCGTTTTCACGTAGGTATAGCCCGCCAAAGTGGCTTGCAAAGTGAGTGTGGCTGTAAAAAAATTACAATAACCATGATTTGGCATCACACGGTGATTTAAAGTGATACGCGTGAAATTTTTAAAGCCTATCATAACATAAATATTAAATATATTTCTCACAAAAACCATAACTCCCACACTTTTATCATCAAACCAAAGAGACGCTTATATATACGTTTCATAATGTACATTCTAAGAATATTCTTTACTCATATTCGTGAAAAAAAAACTGTGACAATAAGCCAAAAATATTTATCGATGTGAGTTTTTTTTATAATGGTTCATCAAAGTGACTCCCTCTCGCCTGATGGAAAGCGAAGACGGAATCAAGAAGCAATGCGTCTCATACAAAAAGCAAAGTACTTGGAGCGCGCGACCCCGAGTAGGTACCTAGATTTTTACTTGCTTTGCGAAAAGGTTCAAACCCCTTTATAGCATTTGTTAAAAATTTCAAGATTGTCTTGATTTCTAACGCAAATGTCAGTGCCGTAGTGGGACATAGAATATCTATGGATAAAAAATAAACCACAATTAGGAATTTTGCACATGATAAACATTGTTAAAATGAAATTACCTAGAATTTATCCAAAGTTATAAATAGGTGGAAACCAAAAAGTTCATTGTCATAAAATGGACATGGAAAGTTTGGAAAATGTACAAACGTACAAGTACAATTACATCACATACAGTTAATAAAAACCTTTACTGTATGTCAAGCCGTTTGTAGGTAGCACCACGACGCTCCCCGAAATGTGTCCAAATAAATAAAAAATTACAATGTAGGTATAATCATTGCACCTACAATACGCCACTATCAAACGATGCACTTTAGAAACTTAAAACGGCACACGTCGATAAACCTTGCTATAAATAACTCGCTCACATAATAAAGAGAAAACTTTACAATACTTCAAAAGATATTAACTACAACTTATAAACCTTATTATAACCCATAAATATACACTACCTATGCTAGTAAACCATGCTCTTTATTGTCTTCTAATTATTTACAAGTATATTGTAATATTATTTTAGTTCGTAATTGTAACGACGGAATCCTATACCAGCGTGTTGAGACGTAGTCTTGACAAGGTTTATACTGGTACTCAAGAGTGGTCATTATTATATTTATTTACAATTGTCTGTTGAACTACTCAACAAAATATCTCAACGTTTACTAGGTAGGTAAGTATTTTTATTATTATCATAAGAAACCTAGTAAGACCACTGTAAGACTTATATTTTTTGAAGTAGGTTCTAGTTTAATCACATCGGTAGAGCAAGTAATCTCTACATGTGGTAGAGCGGCTAAGCTCAATTATGCGGAAAATGAGCTTTCCCTTCACTCAAAACCTGGTTTAGGTTGCAAGTAGCGCCATCTATGCATTGTATTGGGTGTTACCATTGAGTTACTGTAACGCTTGTTCAAAGTTGTATGGAGGCAGTTCATCAGTGAAATCATAGATGGCGCTTATGAAAATCTGCGCAGGCGGTGTTTTATGTATTATTCTCTTTCACACATTTTTCCACACAAATTATGGCTTAGCATAATTATTTTGGAAGTCAGATAGATAACTTTGCATTTTTCTGATAAGATACTTATTTTAAGAGAGCTAATACTGGCATTTACTATATATTTAATAGAAAAACTAATCTAATAATATCTAAGTAAAAGTAAAAAAAAAAAAAGAGTCATATCTAGTGAATCTAGTCATATGAGACGATGGCGAAGGGCTACTATTTGGTCTAGAATTGGCAAGAATAGACTAACGATTACTAACTATAGCATAATCCAGCCCCTACGAAGTTTACCAAACAATGCAAGAATTTGTATACTGGTCATTTTGTCCCACCACTAAACTGGAGCAGGTGTAAAGTACGCAGGCAGAATTAATTAGACGGGTTCAGACAAGTGACCCTGATATATAAAATAGAATATATTATTTCTTGCCTAAATATTTATTTTTTGACAGTATTGGATTAAAGAAAATAAAACTGGATATTTCGCACTAGCGTCGTAGTTTAAAACAGTAGGTACCTAGATGACACAAGATTGACGTAAGAGAGGGTTACACGGTTGCAATGAGATAAATACATTGTACTGAGTTCTATTATTATCATAATACAGAGCACGGCAGTCATAACATGGCTTATGAACCTATTATTGTAGTGTTGATTAGCGTAGTGCTACATTAGTTTAGCGGTTCAGTCTTGACTTTCCATAATGTTATAAATAACGTTTTTTTAATGAATCAATTTATGCATATACATTTCCGCAGAATGAACTTGAAATAATCTAACAACGAGCTTTTATAAAATGAGTAAGATTTTTATTTAAAAATGATTATAAAAATGATTTTTATTTCATAATCGGAAGGAAACTTTGTCATAATTGTTGACAAGGTTTCCTTCACATGATATTGAAAACTGAACAAAATCAGTTTAATTTATTTTTAGTCATAGTCAAAGTCAAAATCATTTATTCAATTTTGGTATCAAAGACGCACTTATGAACGTCAATTTTTCATTATAATGTACTTTAAAGGCTACCGCCGCGTTTGTAAAATATATGGAGCCTACCGAGAAGAAGCGGCAAGAAACTCGAGGCCATTTTTTTTATATAGATGTTTTTACAATGTTTTTACTTATGTACTACAAATATTAGCTCCAGTGTGCTGCCTTACAAAAGAGAACATAATAATGGTATCGGTAGGACAAGGCACGCTACACTTTGACATTTTAGTACACGAGTAGATAGATCCAGGATTGATCTGTCCCAAGCTCTTTTATCCTCCAAGTAATCCGAAATGTTGTAATAACCTTTTTGACAGAGTTTAGTTTTAATAGTAGCATTTAACGCATGTTAAGTTTTTAATGTTTATGAATAATATCCACGAAGGATTGGAAGAGTTATATAAATACCCACATCCCGCCAATCATGTTCTGTTCTGTCTCATCACAGGAAATGATGAATTTGAGTAAGCAATTACGAACGAAGGCGGAATGTATATCGCGCGTGTTTTTACTTCTTGACAAACTTTTTTTATTCGGCACGCTGTTTCTTTACTGCCTGTATCCTACTTGTACTTGCGTTCACATACAAGATAGTTTTTGATTTATTTGATGATTGGAACATTTACTTACAATATCCACCCTTTGAATAAAAGAAAAAAGTGATTGTATAATCCAAATTCAAATAACTTTTAATCTCTAGGTATTATAAATGCTATTTTGTGCCCTGTTTACGAGAAACAAATTAGCCTATTATTTTCGAATAGATGTGATAGAACGTTATTAAAACGTTTATTTTTGTGTGACTCTATGATTATTCATATAGCTGTAGTTAGTACTTATATAACATTTTAAATGACCGTAATTGAATGATCTTTCAGTACCATCTACAAGGTTGAATGAAAAATCTCAGAGCTTGAAAACCGTTATGAATTTCGGTAATGAACCAAAACCTCTATTGCGGTTACCGGTTAAGGGCATATTGAACACCGACACCTTTATTATGGTTACCGGTTTAGAGCTTACGCATTACCGGTAACCACTTACAATATTTATCCTTCAGAAACGTGCTATTAGAGCTATATACGAAATGGGTCCCCGTGAATCTTTGAGAGATTTATTTAAAGAAATCAATATATTAACGTTGCCTTCCTTATATGTATTTGAAAATATAATGTATGTTCGTAAAAATTTACATAAATATAAGTTAAATAGTGATCACCACACTTTTAATACCAGAAATACAAATAGGATAGCTGTACCTAGTTTTAGACTTGCGAAGTCTAATAAGTCATTCCTAGGAAATTGTGTGCGTGTTTACAATAAAATCCCAAAGCACATAACTGAGCTCACAGAGGGCAAATTCAAGTTGACTGTAAAAAACGTTTTAATAAAAAAAGCTTACTATAAAGTTCGACATTATATAGAAGATAAAGATGCTTGGAATACTCCACTTCTGGCAAGCTGTCTCTCTGCCACCCATAAAATGTAATATTTGTAGTACCTAAGTAGAAACATTGTAAACATCTATATAAAAATAATGGCCCCGAGTTTCTTGCCGCTTCTTCTCGGTGGGCTCTATATATTTTGGAACGCGACGGTAGAGTCTTTAAAGTACATTATAATGAAAAGTTGACGTTCGTAAGTGCGTCTTTGATGCCTAAATTGAATAAATGATTTTGACTTTGACTTTGACACTATTAAGGTTACTTGTAGGTTACCGCTAGGTATAAAAACTGAAGTAAATACTTGAAGGAAAGCCCGAAAAACAAAGACAAAATTATGTTGTGATCTTATGATTATAATTTATTAGTCAGAGTAAGACTTTACACGCACTGCATTGAAGGCCAGTAAAAATAGATGTTTATTGGTCAACCTCGCACTAAATTTCTAGTTAACTAGTTTTTTGTTTTTTATAAGGCTAAGGATTAGCATAAAATCACAAAATGCTTACTGATCCAGTATCCTCCTTTTGGCCGATACCTCGGAAACTATGCACTTTAGGTCAACATTTATCGAGATCATTATTGCAGAAAATAAAATTTCGCATCTTTTATTTCCTGTAAGCTTTTTGTAATACTTACCGCGTTTACGATTTACTTTAAATGAAAATAGGTTTTTAAAATCTAGCACTTCGCGTTGCCCCTGATCGTGTATATCGGTATAAAAATCATTGTTAAAATTGGAGGAATGAGATATACATAACCCTTGTTCTCCCTGTCATACCCTAAATCTAAAATTATCAAAAATATACTACACATTGTGTTAACTGGTAATTTCACGATTCCTTGAAAGTAACTACAGAATAGGCGTTCTATGGGGGAAGCCTATCTTCAGCAGTGGACGTCTTCCAGCTGATAATGATGAACTATAGATTCCTAGTAATTTGAAATCTAGTGGCGTCACGCAAATAAAACGCTGGCGCTAAGTTTTGGCAAACAAACCGTTTGTGGCCTTACTAGCATTAATGCACAGTTTTCAAACGAGACTGTTTCACATACAAGGTGATCTTATGAGTTCATGTAATCGTTTTGAACATTGGTCTCGTGGAGATAACACAGTCCACATAATGAACATTTAATAACTGGCGCCTCAGATAACAATCGCCCTTGTTTGTAAACTAATGTAATAACGTAGATGGATGGACTTTGGCGTCAGGGAGAAGATACGGAAGGATCGAAGACGTAAGACGAAACGTACAGGTCATATTGCCCGTGTACTTACTTGTTCGACCACTTGGCCGAATCGGGGTTTGTTTGTATGCTTAAGAAATATTAAACTATTATTAGTAACCGGCAAAACACTCACTCAATGTTGACCAGGGTTTCGAGCATGTCCGATGTTCATCTTCAGGGTGAGCGCGCAGTGGCGTCTGCGTGCTTCCGGACTAGATATGGATTCGGATATGTTTAGAAATGTTCATATTATTTATGCTATAGTGAGTAGTGACCATGTAAATTTAGTTTGAGTATCTCATATTTCAAGGATACAAAGGAGAATTGTTGACCCTTTCACTCGCAATAATCTAAAGCATAGTTTGTCTCGCTCACACAGCTTAGAATTCGAGGAATGTGTCGAGCAGGTAGTAAAGTCTTACTAAAGGGTCGACAGCTCTACTTAACTGATAGAAACTAAAAAAAAATACCTGTACATATTTTTGTAATTTTGTAATGAAACGCCTACTTATTACACATTAGTAGCTGTAGTTCAGAAATTTTACTATTAAAGTGGATAGTATTCTACTGTTTTGTGATCGTCATGATGTAGGCAAGTTTTTTATTTGATTGGCTACACAACTCTAATACATTTTTTTTACACCACAGGTGTTCAAACTTAGCTATAAAATAAATTCCAGAAATAAAAATTATGTTTAGAGACTACTAGTTAACTACTATTTTAAGTAGGTAAGTTTTTTTAAAGGTAATTTAGGAATACCACTATTAGGGAACACGTCAAAATAAAAAAATCCAAATTAGGCCTCATGTAGCGGGCGTAATGACCACAAATATGAGAAAAACTGGAAAATTTCTAAATTTTACAAAAAATGTCATAAACCTCGAACTGTTAGAAATAGAATTTTTTGTTTTAGGATGTGGGGCCCCACCTTCCCCCCCGCACATGCACGTGCAGGATTATCCACTATTTCTGGGAAACCCTGTATAGAGCCTATCGAAAAGAAGCGGCCATAAACTTGGGGCCATTCTTTTCATATAGATTTTTCAATGTTTCTACTTAGGTGCTAGTACATTTTATGGGTGGCGGTGAATCACGTGTCATCTATATGTCAAAATAAAATTATACATCCGACGATAAGCGACACGTCTGCATATTTTGCAGTAACTTTGAGCTTCAAAGCTCTGCACGGTACAGCACCCTGTTTTTTTTTTTTTTTTTAGAACGGACTAATGCTGTTTGCCTCTACCGGCATTTACAGCGTCACCGGACGGTTGGCGAGCGCAGATGGCACTCAGCCAGATGCGGGCGCAGAGGGCGCACCGCCTAAGGCGAGCGTTGAAGACGCTTCGCCGCAAGGAGAGGAGTAGGCGACTTGCTCAAGGGCACCACTAGGGTACCTCAGCTTGGGCTGTCGCCAGGAGAGAGGGGAGTAGGAGAGAATCGCCCCGGTACATAAGTGTACCGTTGAAAGTTGAACCTATGAATTTTAACTCTACGACTATTTGGAGAGAATCTAACCAAGACATAACTTTTGCCTCGAGCTCGGTGTTTGACTGTGTTTACCACTAAATCATAACCTTGTGTACCTCGCCTCCCCCCATTTCCGCGACATGGGTCCACACCGCGACCAGGATCGTCGCATTGTGCACTCATGACTGTACTTTGGGTGGGGCTACAATAAGAAACTTGAGTACCTCGCCCACAGCCGTTACCTGGGCCGGAGTCTACATCGAGGCCGGGGCCGCGGTGTAGACTCCTGCCCGTACCGTGTCTGGGACTACATAGAAAACCAGTGTTACCTCGTCAACAGCCATTTGCTGGGCCGGAGGATACATCGCGACCGGGGCCGCGGTGTATACTCCCACCCGCACCGTGGCTGTGACTACAATCGTGTGTGTGTGGATTACCTCGACTGCGACTGGGGCTGCGAAGAAGATCTCGGCCGGAGCCTACAATGCGATTGGGATCACAGCCCTGGTTGGGTCTACAACCATTACCGGGGTTCCCTTGGGACGACGCTAAAGCTGCCGAAGTAACGGCTGCGATGGGGTCGTCCGGGTCACCCAAAATATGCCTTGGACGGCGACGGGGGGGAAGGAAGTGGGGATCGGTTATGTCAGTGGAGTAGTTCGCCGCTTCGACCACGAGGGGATTCGAGTGGTGGGGAGCTTTGTCGAAGTGGCGGCGGGAGCAGTCTTTCATATACTGCGTAATAGAGGGGAGGGTGAAATCGCAGTGCAGTTCGGCGTTCCGCAAGTACCACGGAGCGCCCACTGCCCTGCGTATAAAGCGATTCTGAATCACTTGAAGTTTGTGGAGGTCGTGTTTCTGAGCATGGGCGAACGCTACAGATGCGTAAGTCATGATTGGGCGGATGCAAAGTTTGTAAAGAGTCGTCTTATTTCTAAGAGACATTTTACTGTTTTTGCCTATGAGGGGATTAAGACGACCCATAATGAAGGCCACCCTATTGCGAACAATCTGGATGTGTTTCGCGAAAGTGAGTTGGCGATCAAAGGTGACGCCCAGGTATTTGGCAGATTTAGCCCAAGGGATGGGTTTGCCGAATAGGACTATGGGTGACGGCATGAGATTCCGCCGGGTCTCAGTGAAGTACACTGCTGCACTTTTGCTAGGATTTACTGCAATACGCCATTTACGAAACCATGCACCGATTACGGCGATGGCTCGTTGGATGGCGCATCTCTGCCTGACCTTGAACCAGCCAGTAGAGTAGATTGCAGTATCATCCGCAATCTGAGCGATCTGAACATTAGGTTCAGATCGTGGGATGTCGCTGGTGTACAGCGAGAAGAGAATGGGTGAGATTACAGAGCCCTGAGGGACACCTGCGTGAATGGGATGCGGGGAGGAGAGCGTTCCCTCGGTGTGATAGCTAAACGTTCGATCCCTGAGAAAGTCTTGTAAGATGAGTACAAGACGGTCTGGCACACCCAGTTGGTACAGCTTGAATATCAAGCCGTTGTGCCAGACTTTGTCGAACGCTTTCGCTACGTCGAGGAAGACAGCTATGGTCCCTTGGGGATTTGGCTTCTTATTGAAACCGCCTAGGATGTGCTCCGTTACGCGGTGCACTTGTTGGACGCAAGAGTGTTTGGCTCTAAAACCAAATTGCTCATCGGGAAGGAGGTTATTGGACCTAACGTGGGACCAGAGTCGGTTCACAATGAGCCGCTCGTAAATCTTCCCCAGAGAGCTGAGGAGACTTATGGGACGGTAGCTGGAGGGCTCGGCTGCCGGTTTGCCTGGTTTGTGAATACTAATGACAATGGCATGCTTCCAAGTGTCTGGGAAGGAGCAGTTGCTCATAGCCGCATTGAAGATGCTAACTAAGAGATGGACTAGTGGGACTGAGAAGTGTTTAATCACCTTGTTGCTGATACCATCGGTTTACGGTTCTTGAGGCTCTTGATCAGAGACACTACCTCGGATGATTTTACCGGTGGGAAGAGTGGGAGGTCAGAGATGGACATAGAGCTTTTACGTTCGACTTCAGATTCCACCGAATCGAGGTGTTTCTGGTTGACGTGATCTACATTTAGAGTACACTGAGCCTCAAGGCTATCAGCTAAACACTCGGCTTTGTCTTCGTCAAGGAACGCTATGGAGAGGGGAGGTGGCCTAATGAGTGGAGGCATTGTCGGTTGTCCGTCAGATTTTGAGAGCTCGAGCCAACTGCCAGTATGCCTGGTGAGTTGGCTCAATCTCTGACAGTTTGTCGTCCCACCTTTGATCACGCAGCTCACTCATGCGTTTCCTTACAGCACGCTGTAAATAGCGCATGGTGGCTTTGTTCTCTGGGGTTGGCATCGAGTCATACGCCCTAGTTGCGGCGTTCTTAGCTGTCAGTAACCTCCTCGCACCCTCGGGCAGTTCGAAGCGGCGACCATCCGCCACTTGGACCTGCTTTGAGGATTCACCTACTGCGGTGCGGAGGTGGTCACTGAGAGCCTCGATCGCAATTGACACGTCTTCTACTGTCTGTATGTCATCGGGGATTCTATCGAGAGCGGGTGAACTGATAGCTTGGAGGGATTCCCCCAGTTGCTTCCAGTTCACTACCGTTCTAGTGATAGGGGTTATGTCCGTCGGGTCGGGGCCTAATTTCAACAATACAGGGCGGTGGTCTGAAGTCAGTTCGTGTAACACTTCTATAGAGCGCAACCAGAGGGTGACGTTCTTGAGAAGTGCTATGTCAAGTATGTCTGGTCGTTGGTTGTCAACATAGGGATATCTTGTGGGCTCCAGAGGGGAGAGAATATCAAAGTTTAAGGCTGATAAGGAGAATATCAAAATCCTTGAAGGCTGACCAAGCCTTCAAGGATTTTACCATTACTATTGTTACTAGTACAGTTCCATATGACATGTTTACTGTTGAAGTCACCGATCAGAAGGACGGAGCTTCCTAGAGAGAAGAGGGCTTCCAAGTCTGTGTGTAATAGTTCTTTACCAGAGGGGAGGTAACATGAGGCTATGATGACAGGTTGATGACCTGACATCGCTAGAAAGCAAACAGAGGCTTCTAGTATTCTAAGTGGTGGAGTAACAATTGGGATACAGTGCAGAGCTCTTTTGTAATAGATGAGAGTGCCACCTTTTGGGGTGGCCACTCTATCATTACGAACCAAACGGTAATTTGCAAACCTAGGGTTCGCTGTACCTGGTTTCAGAAAGGTCTCCTGCACGCATAGGATATCGACCTGATGGGTCTTACAAAATTCATGAACTTCGTCCTTTTGACTAGAGAGGCCGTCAGCGTTGAAAGTCGCTACGGTGACTGAGTGGGGCTTAATACGTTTCGGTGTACTATCCATATTGGATGATACCTAAGAAACGCTGGGGAGGGTGTAGCGCCTCACTGCGCTGATTAAACCCGCGTGTGTGAGCGCGGCTCGCAAGCGGTCTTGGTCGTTTGTGGCAGTACGAAGTTTGTGCGCAAATGCACGTACTTCGTCCACGTCTATGACCATCGCGTAGTCCATGACAAGGGCTATGTCGGCCGCCAGGTCAGATTGACCTGGAGCGTCCATGAGCCCAGCCATTGGAGGCCTAGAGAGCGGCGGTTTGGGCTTAGGAGCCGGCGCGCTGGCAGAGGCCTGCGGGCGGGCGGGGGTGAGGGGGGCGCTTGCTTGTACCATGCTCAAGGGCTTGGACCAAGCGTTGCGCGCGGGCGCGGGCGCGGGTACAACAGGTGTTGCCTGCGGTGCGGGTGTAAGGTTAGGCTTAGGGCCGTTCCCTTGAGAGCGGGTAGTGATCGGGCGAGGAGGGGGAATAGGCCTCCTAGCCGGCCCACTGGATACGCGGGGTGCCTTAGGGCAACCGCGGTAGTTGGCGGTATGTCCCTGTGTGCCGCAGAGGACATAACTAGGCGGGTCTGCTGAGTCCCTAGTGCGGGAACACTGGGCTGTCCCGTGATCCCCTAGGCACTTGACGCACCTCGGGCGGGCGAAACAGAATCGGGCGGCATGACCGTACAGTTGGCAGTTATGACACTGGCCAGGCGCTTTGTTCCGGTATGGGGGTTGAACGGTGATCCCCGAGAGGTTCACTACCGTTTTAACATTAAAAATCACTTTGCCCTCTGGCGTGCGATTGAGGATGACCAAAAGTAGGTCGTAGGGTTTGCGGTCCTTGCCACTGTACATGCGGTGGCATTCGCGGACGGAGTAACCTTGCGCCTTCAAGTCGGCGAGGACACTGTCGGTCTGGACCTCCTTAGGTACGCCGCGTATGACAACGCGTAAGACCTTCTCTTCTTCGAGAGCATAAGTGTGAAAACTTATGCTCTCGTTTTTGAGTAGTCTAGTGAGCGCCCTATGGTCGCTTGGGGTAGGGACTTGGACTTTGATACCCAGTTGGGTTGAGCGGGCACTGGTGTATTGGATCTTACGATCCGTCAAGAGGCGTGAGACCATGTCCCACTTCGCCTTGTCCTGAAGGAACAGAGGCGGCGGCGGTTTCTCGCGTCTAACTGACGCTCCTTGAGAGGATACGTCGCGTTGAGACGCGGCGATGCTTGCGGGAGCATCGGAGTGAGCGAGAGGGTCGCGGGAGGTGGGAGCGAGAGAGCCTGATGGCTTCGCTCCCGGGGCGGTGCAGGCCGCTTTGGGTGGCGGGGAGGGAGCCTCTGAGGCGGCTTTGGGGACGCGCTTTCTCTTTCCGACGGTAGTGAACCCGTCGTTGGAGATGTTGCCAACAGAGTTAGCGCGGGAGCGGGAGAACTCTACATCCATCTCATTCTCCGAGTTGGATGCCGAGTCGTAGGTGCGTTCGTACTCAGTCCGAAGGACTGGAGAACGATCGCGGGGTGGTAGAGGTGCGCGGGGAGCGCGGGGCGCATAGGGCGCAGGGTCGGGAGAAAGAGGGCTTTCTAAGGGCTTGAACGCCGAAGAAACGAAGGGCCCCCTCGGAGGGAGGGAGCCGGAGGAGGGAATTTGAGAGTCCGTGAAGCGGGGTCTCTCCTTAAAGTCCCTATTGGACTGGAGATACTCGGAGAGCATGTCCGGGTAGCAATTTGAGACCCACGAGGCAAACGCCTGAGGCGAAACGCCTTGCGGGAGGCTCATAGCGGGGGAGGGAGATAGAAGAGACATCTCGAGGGGAATACTCGAGATGCGAGTGAGGGATAGCTGCTCCGGGGGCGAGGAGAGAATACCGAGTAAAACCCGGCTTCCAACCAAACACTTGCCCAGAGAATAGGAGAGTAGGATAGGGTAGGGTGGGAAGGAGATACCTGCCGTCGGCGAGGGGAGACCCCAAGGCCGGTGAAGACAGGCCCGTCCGGTTTTAGCCGTTCCCCCCCACGCTCAGGAGGGAAAGGCTTGACGCACCGGATCCACGCCCAACTGGATGGCGTTAACACCGCAAGGATCGTCCAGAAGACCACGTGAAGCGTGGATTTGTTTGACTCGAACTTGAAAACTGAAAAATTTAAAAAAAAAAAAAACGAAACAAGAGATCGCTCTGAGAAGAGCGGTTTTGATTTGACTATAGGTGATTGACGTGTCGAAGCGCTCTTACAAGAGCGCGCTTCTTTCGCGACGCGAGCCGAGCCGAGCCGAACGCCTCCGTGCGCCGAATGGTACACGAAGCGGTGGCTTGACGTCGAATCTGCACACAGAAAATCCACTATTAGCGAAGTCCAACACTGAATCCTCTTCAATCGAAACGATACAGGTAACCGGCACTAAAAGCGCAAGCACTTTTAGGCCGATCGGAATATTCTCGGAGAGCTCTTGAGCGCACGTCCGTCCCACTCGAGCGCGCTGACCGGAATCTGATTTTAGAGAATCGCGTTTTGTACAGCACTCTGTAATTGTTCTCTTTTGTTACTCTTTGGTCATGGGCGAGCGTAGTGTTTAACATAAAGCGCATGACTTTCCCGTCTTGTCACTTATAATATTATACATATATATCTACATCCACACTATTATAAAGAGGATAGATTTGTTTGAATTGAATAGACTCCGAAACTTCCAGACCGATTACAAAAAATCTTTTACCATTAGAATCCTACGTTTTCCCTGATGAATACAGGTTATATAATATTTTCAAAAAAGTTAGGAATCCGTATGAAAACTGCGATAATGTAACCCAAGGTTTCGAAAAAATACCAAACAAAGTCCTTATATCGCGTACGCTGCGGGAACTATTGCCCATTTAGTCTATGCTATTGACAAGCAAAGTGACGTACTACAGTTTTATAGAAAACTACAGTTTTATAGAAGTTTTATAGATATTGATGATCTACAATGAAGTCCACATTACCATAATGACGGTTACAGTTATGCCACAATAAATAAATACTCTTTCATTTCGAAATATGGAATAGTAACGCCGGTACAATCCAGGCCACATTATTCGTGCCTCGGTACTAATCCTTATCTACTCTATTTATAAAAAGGAAAGATATATGATTACTTGTTTGTAATGGATACACCTAAAACTACTTAACCGATTCAAACAATTCTTGCGCGAGTGTAGAGCTGCATTATGCATGAGTAACATACGCTATATTATATTTGATTCATCCTCATCATCATCCATCACCACGTTGAGTGAAACCATGCGCAGCTAGTAGTAGGTATAGTAGTTTTACAAGGAAACATAATTACACTATATACTTATAGTTTCACATTTGGTGTCAATATGTTAATAAAGAAAATAGTTGGTACGTGAAAAAATATTTCCTTATAAAACTGCTACTTTACTTATGTACGTGACTGTACAGGTGTACATACATCCATACTCTAAAACACAGATTCTGATTCCAAAGATAAATGAACATGAGTGATGCTCATTCCATCAACACGCGAAATAAGCACAAGCTATCCGTACATGTAACGCGTCTCCACAGAATAAGTCATTATTTTATGGGACAATGTATACGATTCTATAATAAAGTTCCCAATGTTATCCGAGATTTGCCTATTAATAAGTTTAAAATTACTATTTAAACTCTGTCAAAAAGGTTATTACAAAATTTCGAATTACTTGGAGGATAAAACAGCTTGGGACTGATCACTCCAGGATCTATCTACTCGTGTACTAAGATGTCAAAGTGTAGCGTGTCTTGCCCTACTGATACCATTATTATGTTCTCTTTTGTAAGGCAAAACACTGGAGCTAATATTTGTAGTACCTAAGTAAAAACATTGTAAAAACATATAAAGAATGGCCCCGAGTTTCTTGCCGCTTCTTCTCGGTAGGCTCTATATATTTTGGAACGCGGCGGTAGTCTTTAAAGTACATTATAATGAAAAATTGACGTTCATAAGTGCGTCTTTGATGCCTAAATTGAATAAATGATTTTGACTTTGACATGTGTTTGGTCAAATGTTTCTTTTTGTTCCGCTACATGTGGGCAAATCGGAAAAGGAAAAAAAATTCTTGGTATAGTCGCGTTTTAGTATCTAACATATTGTTTAATATTATTAATTGCTAAATTTATATGACTAACGGCCGATCCGCTTTGCAACATTTACATATCCGAGTTCTAGTTCCGTTCAAACACCACTAATTTATATGCTATGGAGATACACTTCATATCCCGCGAAAAAGGGTCTTAAATCGTCTGTAATAACTACCATTAGCATTTTGTACAAATTCCCAAAAACCTATTAAAAGTTATTACACAAAACCAGACTCTAATGCTTTTCCTTACATTCGTAAATGGGATGCGGTAAATGTTCATTAAAACGTTGACAATGGTGTCCAGTGACGTCATCAGATATGCTCTGAATGCTCAGACTGGCTCGTGCGTCATTCGTACGTCATTGCTATCTCTTTATGGCTTTCTCGGGCCATAAAAGGGATGACTGTCGAATCTCAGACGTAAATGTGCTGGAATGCGCTGTGATGTGCATATGTGATTGGAAGAAAGCATCCAGCTCGTATTGTAGGCTGTTTAATAGCACATTTGAATTTTAAATCAGATTGATGCGGATTGGTTTTGAATTATTTATGTGCCATCTTTTTGTTGTATCATCTAAGTGGAGGCGGTCAACGTTTGATTTTCTTTAAAGCTAAAACAAGATAAAAAAATAAGTGGATGTGCGAAAGATGATAACGTATTAATCTGTCCGCATCAGGACTAAAAATAAAAATAGATTTATGAATGAAACTTGCCTCGAATGAGGCTTGCTGATTCGGACAGATTAATGAGTGAGAGAGAAGTGAGTTCGGAATTGATAGGTATAGAATGATAGCAATGGGATATAAAACGTATAGAACCGACATACATATCAGGTTCAATCAAACCCAGTAACAGCAACTAAACAGACCTCTCCCTAAGTGGGCGAGATGGTGGGTTGCGTTGCGATAGCATTCACTATCTCGCCTCGCGGTAGTCCTGGACATGTTGAATTGAAGTTTTCCTGGAATATAAAAACAGCATATGAAAACGTTTTCAAATTAAAACACAGATATTTTTGTTAAGGGGATGTATACATAACTGACATGGTATGTGATACATAATGTGGTACATAACTTTTTTATTTTGTAACTTAGCTGAGTTCACGAGATTGAAAGAATATGTTTAACGTTAATCTAGTGACTGATGATTTAATGTATAGTTTCTACAAAAAAAAACTCATATGTGAGTAATGTATTGTTTTGTGAATGTATCTGATATAATATGTATTATCGATTAAATGAACGAATATGCTTACAAATAACGTAAATGTTGATCTAGGGGCCTTAAATGGAAACTTTCCAGGGTTTGTTCATAAATTATATTACCATCATTATTATTTATTTGCGAGGTAAACGAGAAACAATCACTTAGGTCTGACTTCACACGATCCATTAATTCATATTTTCCGCAAAACAAAATTCCTAAAGCATTACACTGGCTTCTTGTATTAGTCATAGTTACATTACTAAGAAATCCACAACTACCACTAATGCGTTTCACTTGATTTCATCATACGAGTAAACTGTCGGTTATGGATATAAAAAAAAATTCGCTTAGCTGCAGGACAACTCTACTATTTCGTAACCATCAACCATCTATCCTAACTACAGTTACAAGCAAACATGCAAGCAACTACAGTTCGACTTCGGTCTTCGTTCGATAATCACCCAAAAAACCATTATAGACGAAATTGAAAGTTACGTCATCTTAAATTCCCCCTCCTTGAGTTGTAATCCGCATGTCTGAGGGTCCTGACCTCCTCCACCCATTGTCCTTTCTTTTAAGATATTACGCCAGTGTGTTCGGTCACCAGCTATGTGTAGAGTATCTTAAACGGATGTATCAGGAGTGGTCGGATCTGGTCGGACCAACGCATTGGACTACGGCCACGAGATCTTTTGCCATCGACTTTTCCAGTCACCACAAGACCAACACCACATCTTAAATTACTTTAGTTTAAAACACATATACTCGTATAGTAGCGACTATACGAGTACATATATGTATTAAACGCTATACGAACTCTACTATACGAATATCAGTTATCGCGCCTTAATGATCTATCGAGTTAGGAGAAGAGCTTAGGTCGATCGCAGGCGTCAATAGAAACGTAACTGCAACTGGACCGATTACAATAGAAGAATAAGGAATAAGAAATCGTAGAAAAGCCGTCGTTCAGCTACAATTCGATTACAGTTGCAACAAAATTTTGTATGTGAAATCGGGTGTTTACTTGGCTTGCGTACATTGGTAAAAACATGGTCGTTTTTGAAGCATCAGTAGATTCCCAAGGGTTTATAGCTAGAAGTGCCCAATATGTCAATTAAGGTTAATTCTTCCATATTATGACTTCAAATGTTTTAAGAAACGAATGAACCTTATAACCAAAGTCTCTGGGAGACGAGCCCAGTGGAGTGCCATGCAAAACTTCAGGTCTGTCACTTGATAATATAAAAGAAATAAACTAAATATTTCAACATTAAACTATCAAAATGTAAAGCTTTGTTTTCGCTGAGTAACCGGTTTAAAAACTATACAGGTAATTGCTGTAGGATTATTTTATTTCCACACATATAATACTACTGAAATTAATAATCCAAATTAATACATGTTTAAACGGTATGTTTAAAAACCAAAACCTGAAGATAAAGGTTGCAATAATGAGTAAAATTGCCCATCATTAAATAAACGGTGGCGAAATTATAAAATAAAATACTGCGTCGATGAGAATCGTCAATTTCTCGAATGAAATATAATAAATATCTGAAGAGTTTTGAAGCTCAGATAAACAATATATTTTGAAAGGATTTCGATTTTACGAACTCTCTGCAGTCTGTATCATCTAGTGCAGATAAGCTTAGTTTAGTTTAGAAATTATATTTCAATACATATATGAATATATGTGAATATATATGTTATGTTTTTATTGTTATTATGATTGTTTAAATTCTAATATTATTCCTTTTATTCAATTTTATCACGGATTGCATCCGGTCCTTTACAAAGGCTATAGCCTTATATAACATATATAGGTATATAGGTTTAATATAACAAATACAATGTAGTATAAAAAACAGAAACTTTTAGATGGGTGGTGACATGATATATCTATTATAAAAATGGATAAAATGTCCAGGCTATTGATATGAACTTATTAGTGATTAGGAAGATAGTGGTCTATGACAGCGACTACGGCACTTGCCAATTTCAGTCTCATTTTAAAATTTGTAATTGGCTTTTGAGCCTGTTTTGTCCAGTAATTTCACTTGCTACTGTGCCCTTCATATCTCAACACATTATTGCTTGCGTACAATTGCTTCGTGGCGTAAAATCTCGCACTGCGGTGGTACCAACCAAGACAGACTCTTGCACAAGAGGCTTACTAAGAGTCCAGGTAGGTAGTATGTATAAATTTTACATTATAATCCATGTAAACTTTAATACAACCTAATCCAAATACACGGCTTAGGTATCGGATATTTCGGCAGAATATTATAAATAATGACGAATAAAAAGTTTGCTAACATGATAGTTAAAAAACTTATATTTAATGAAGATTAATCATCATCATCATCTCAGCCGTAGGACGTCCACTTCTGAAAATATGCCTCTCTCAGAAATTTCCAAAAGAACCGGTTGGAAGCGGCCTGCATCTAACGTCGTCCTGCGACCTTTGTCAGGTCGTCAGTCCACCTTGTCGGTGGACGATCTACGCTGCGCTTGCTGGTCCGTGGTCTCCACTCTAGAACCTTCCGACCCCATCGGCCATCTGTTCTGCGAGCTATGTGCCCTGCCCACTGCCACTTTAACTGGCTAATCTTCTGGGCTATGTCGCGTCGGTGACTTTCGTTCTTCTACGGATCTTCTCTTCGATCACGTAGAGAAACCCCGAGCATAGCCCTCTCCATAGCTCGTTGTGTGAATTTGAGCTTGCTTACGAGGCCCATAGTAAGAGACCACGTTTCAGTGCCATATGTCATTACTGTTACTACACAAGAATAATATGTCATTGTATTAAGTTAATTAAAATATTGACTGTTTAATAAAGATTGGTTGACTCACGTTACGTATGTTAAACATTCTTGTCCACTCCAACAATATTTTTTATTGTTGATTTATTTTTATTACGTTAAAACAAATCATCCATTTATTCACAGATAAGACCAATAACTCTGCCAATACACTCAGTAATATGGCCGTGATTCGAACTTAAGCATATAAATGGATATAAGTATAATGCTCCGTGTATATACAACAATTAATCAGTCAAATAATAAGTAAAATTACAATAAATCAATTAGTTGTCAGTGTTTCGATAAAAATATTATAAATGCGAAAATGTGTCGTTCGCTCAGGGATGCGCCTTAAACGTGAAAGAAGGGCAATACATTCACGTTTAAGGCGAATCCTTTATGCGCATCACCTTCTGAATCTGGTTCTGGCCGGCAGTCAGCAGTCGCTTCTCAATCGAGGGTTCGAGAGGCGACTGCCGACTGCCGCATGACCTGTACGCATTGCCTCTGCCGAAAATTATCATCGATTTTTGAATAGTTAGTTAAAAAAATATGGCTTTTAATTAATTTTAAATTGATGATAAATCAAGTTTTTAATTGTTAATCCTTTAGTAAATTTAGTTTATAAAATATGAACCAAATTTCGGAACATCTTGAAGTTAATGTGGAGCATGGCATAAGTGAATTTACCCCAATTTCAGTCGTTTTTTAAAAATAATTTTTAGATAGTAATTTCTATACATAATATTTGAATCATGTAGGTAATATGTAGAAAGTATTGAGATATTTTTATTATGTTAAATGTCTTTGAATAACACGATAATAGATTCTAAGCATCAGAGTCTGCGCAGTATTGATATAGGATGCGCCTTAAAATTACTGTTTTTTTACTAGGAATCGGTATAAGACGAACTACACTGCGTCCGTGACGCTGAGACCTTAAGTTGTTGAGTCTTATGTGCCTGTAATTTCGCCGGCCACCATACCTTCAACCCAAAATACATTACTGCTTCACGGTAGACTAAGGTATGGTGGCTGTACTGTCCCGCACGAACTCATTCACAAAGAGTTCTACTGCTCTTAACAGATTTTGAAGTATAGCCATATAGCCATAGAGATAATCCGCATAATTATAGTTTTACATATGAATAAAATAATGAACACGCATTGGAAATAAATATATTGACATAGTTGTTGTATGTTTTTTATTGCCATAGAGTAATCTTCTTTAACCTTTCTCGCAAATTATTGGCTCTACCATTACACAACATTAAATACTATAATGATCAAGGTTGTTGTGGTCACATCTGAGTACACACAGGTTCTGTGCGTCATAATATTATGTTTTCTGTTTAGTGTACACTCGCTAAAACGATTGAAAAATATCTTTGGATATAAAATAAATAAACGATGGAAACTTCTTATTGGTCCTATTTTACAGAGTATATAACTAAAGTAAACATTATAAATCGTACTTATGTACTAGTACGTATCCATGTCAAATATCGCTTTCGAGTAACATAAAGCCTGTCTACATATATACACATATCTGCAGAGGTTCTCTACAGCTTGACCGCAACCGCTGTGCGGTGAGACGCGGGCTTGCGCCCGCGTATTCTTTGCCACGGGCTGCCACGGTTTACACCATAGTTACAAATGCTATTCTTCCTCGCACCACGTCTGTCACACGTAAGACGCGGTACAGCGGTTTTGGTCAACCTATAGTTCAATTCTGAAATCGACACTACTGCACATGACAATTAGACACATTTTGTCCAGTTATGGATGCTCAAAGTAATATTTTGGAGACAACGTGTACGAGATAAGATACTAAACAGTGAAGAGAGAACTCAGAACACCGTCTTTTGTTTCACATTCAATACAATCGCGCCTCTTTTCTTTTTCTTTTTTCGTGTGGTGGAGGCTAGTTCGATTATCACATAAACTCTTTTAACAAAGCCCGTATCTATCCTAAGAGTTTTGACTACAAATTTTAAACTTCAAAATCCAATTCACTTTAACCCCTTGAGAGTTTCATACAACATTAAATCCCTGGGGATGTAATGCCTTGCTTTACGTCGAGATTGGGTGATATATGATTGGACATTAAGTCAATTATTCACACAACTTATTTTCTCATAGAGGGTGATAAAAAGTAGAGTTTCTGCCTCGGGAGCAAAAGCGCGTTTAAATCTTGTCTTCACTACAGCTAGAATTTTCTTAAAGGAAAGAGCTTTTAATGTTATGTAGTTGCCTAAGAGCCAGGTAGAATTCAGGCAGAAGGTACCGCCAGGAACCTCTTGACGATAAGTGATCAGAACAGGCTAAATTTTACTAGTATCATTGTGTCACGAATGTTTTGCTACCATGAAGGCATTCTACCTTTTGTGTTAAAATTTTCAAACAAGCCTCCAATTTTTTAGGTAAAGATTTATTTCACCAATTATTAAGTAAATATACGATCGAAGAGCGTAGTTTCAAAATCCCTTTTCGATGTCTTCTTCCTATACTGATTATATATCATAGAGATATAGAGCAATGTGATAATAATATACAATACGTAGGTAACAATTAGACGCAAAATTTATATTTTTTATATATCCTGTAATTATGTTTTACATAGATATACAGGGCGGTCATGGCCAAGTCCGGAACCACGAGGGTTAGAGAAAAATCGTGAAAGGAGACATGCCCTCGATTTATAAGAAAACAATAACTCCATACTTAGTTTTTTTGAATCTTTTACTTTTGACGGAAATCGACACGCATTATTTCTGAAAGAAAAATCTTGTACGTCTTGAGTGTTGAGGTTCTCTCTATAGTGCCTAAATAGTGTATAATAATAAAATTATTGCACTAACTTATACACTTATATTGGTAGGGTGCAACGTGTCCAGCGTTTTACAAGAAATGGGTTCTTTAAAGCTTGCAGAAGGTGGGTGATAGTAACAGAATGCAAAGAGCTAAGGACAGGCTTCTGTGGTATATATTAGAAACGGTGTTAGTCCAGCGTGATCTGTAGGTATATAGACTGATGCTAACGATTGATGAGTTTCCAGAATAATTGACGCGAATTGAAATGCTTCTGTCATCCAGTACTATGATATATATACTATATATATATACTATGATATATATATGATATACTATATATATATATATATATATAGTATATATATATATATATATATACTATATATATATATATATATATATATATACTATATATATATATATATATATATATATATATAGTATATATATATATATATAGTATATATATATATATATATATATATATATCATGATATACTATGCCTTTACCATGTACATAAGTGGAAATTCTGAATGAAAATCATTTTCATATTTAATTATCCGTGGACTGGCGCGCTGATTCAAAATTCAATTTAATTTTATTCGAAAGCGGTGTTATTTTAATTTCAAATTGAGTCATTTGTTTTTATATAGCGTTTTGTTTTTGTGAAATTGACATAGTTATTGGCGCCATAGATAAACTGAAACATCGGACAATTTTCGAATATTCCTACGTGGAAAGTCTACTACGCTTGACAAACATCTCAGCTCAAGCAATGGGGTATGCTAAAAACCAGCTCTGCGTAGACCTAATTCACGCAGAAAATGCTGAGCCTACCCCAAACGCCATCGTCATTAAAAGTAAATTTTAAGTAGGTATTATTAATCATTTTAATTTAGTTACTATACATTATTTTATCTTATACCTTGGCAAATGTTAAAACTTTTGTAATATTTTTATGGTTTTGGCAATAAACATCTATTTTTTTAATACCTTTGCACAAACAACACGAAACATGAACGACGTGTCCAGGCCAAACACTCGTAACGTAATAGGTTCTCCCTACGACACACACTGGAATGATAACCTAAATTATCAAGAATAGGGCCCACACCTAAGGTCTACACTAACTAAAAGAAAATAAAGAGGAAATTTAGAAATGAATTTAGATTATAGTGGTCAAGTACCAGGGGATCAGCACTTCACTACATGTCGGTCTTAACCGGCGACACCGGATCACTCCTCCGCTGATGTCACACCTAGTAGTTACAATTGCTTTATTCCTTATTAGCTCATTGTTTCAAGATTGGGCCAAAAATTTGAACAGATGCTCTGAGCTTTCCTCTATTCATTGTGCAATATTTGCTGTATTTTGGGCAATTTTCTCCTCTGTAATCCAAATCCGAGCATCATTTTATGAACAATACCTATATTGGGTCCCAATCCAAATATGCATCTGATCATTGTTCACTTTCTCCCCTCTTGACTTATGTCAATCCTTGTTTTCTTCTTAATTTTTTTTAATTTTCACGTATCGCTGGTCAATTACGAATAAGCTTTTAATATAAAGTACTTGGTTTTAATGAGAAAATGTGTGATGGTATGAAATATACTATATTATATTACACGTTGCTTGCATAAACACGGTTCATTATTAGTTCAATCGTTATATGCCGTGCGATTCTCTAGTGATGATATGAGACATCAGTGAGTATCAAATACTTTATGAGATATCGCTCTTGTAATAAGGTTGATTTTCCTACGTTTTTTGTCATCTCGTCATTTGTTTCCTGGATGATGTAAAAGATGCAACGAAGTTTGCTCTTAGAGACTCGCACGGCTGGAAATTAAAGTTTGAAGAACGAGCCTGGCGGACGGCCGGCAACCAGTGTCGACGACGAATGTAGATCAAATAAAAAAATAAGTACCAAAATTATTATATTTTTACTAAATCCCCAATTTTATTAGTATAGTCCCAATATTTACTTTGTACTCTAATATTATTACAGTTACATTGTATATAGTTATAACCATCGTCAAGTACTAAGTATCCGTACAACTATGTAACCAGAGTGCCACTTTCTTTCAAAGTTTAAATACCATTAGTCTCATTAAAATTTCACTTGACCGCGCTTGCAAAATGTGAAAGTAGATCATATACTTGTATTTTGTTCGCATACCAGTATTTTGCGAAATATTATTTGAGCTAAAAATACTCGTAGAGTATGCCAGTCGGGAAAGCTGTGAACGGGCGGTAGGAGTCAACACTCAGGTCCGTAAACGCTATAGAGTTTTAAGCTGATCCCAACATAATATATAATGTACTCGTATGTCCATTTTACGAGTAGCGTTCTGTACCTCAAAAATAATAAGTAACCCTTATAGGATTACTTTGTTGTCCGTCTATCTGCCTGTCCTTTTTCTCAGGAACGTCTTAGAGGTAAATTGATAATTTAAATTAATTATTTAATTAGATATCACACACATATGCGTTCCTGAGAAAAAGAAACAGACAGATAGACGGAAAACAAAGTGATCCTGTAAAGGTTACTATATACTTATACTATATAAATGAATCAATATTTCTCCCGGTCACGCTATAAGTTTGGAACGGATGGAAAAATCTCGCTAATTCTTTGGAGAAGGTACTTATGAAAGAAAAACCAAGAAAACATAGGAGGTTATGTCGAGGCCAAAGGCCGAGCCTTCTATGCGAACGAAGTTGCGGGCAGTCGCTGTATAGTAGGTACCTAATATTTTTGAAGAACTAACGTTCGCTTTTGGTCTCATAAGTAAACGCTATATTAATCATTGTATACGCAGGTAAAGACAAAGTGCGCAGCTAGTGTAATTATCCTATTGAGAGAAATTATTGTAGAAAAGAAAAATGTAGACGGTGCGGATAAACGCTAAACGTTTTTTTTTAAATTTTAACTAGAAAACTCTGCGTCATATGTCGAGTTACCAGATACAGATTGACGACAGATTACTTAACACAATCGGCCCATTACGTTCCCACTGCTGGGACTCGAGCCTTCTTCTCAGAGAGATGACTTGTGCCATAAATGCCATAATCCACAACGCGGGTCTAGCTAGTGAGGCTTGGAGGATAGGCTAGTGGCCAACTCATGTCGAAGTTTTCAGGCCGCACGAATGCCTTCGACATAGCCTAACAACTGTTGTCCTATAAGACAAACAACAGGATACTTATCTGAACAAAAAAAAAGTAGATATATTTATACAGGTTATTTACTTATTTTCACATCTATTTGCCAGCTACAGATCGCGCGGCGAGAGTTTGGCTTTGTACTGCCGGTGATAATAGCATTATGTGGAAGACTTTGGTTTAATAAAATTGATTATTTTTATATCAGATATCCCAAAGAGCTGTATTGAAAGTCAGCACTGGTAGACCTTTTCGGTTTCCTACTATTTTATTGTATGAGTAACGTTAACTTTTGTAACGTTCTTTCTGTTCGACCACTTTTTATTCTGAGCACTATTCTCAGACAACATTCCATGATAACTTTTGAACACCACATGGAAAAAAGACGAAGGAAACATAATGTTTGTACCCTGCCGGATAAACTCAGAACAATATTCAGTCACCGTTTCTCTTATTTTCTAGGTCCCTATCTCTACAACAAAATAAACAAATGCCTTAACATATATCCTTTGTCAAGATCTGAAGTTAAATTCAAAGTCACGTCTTGGTTGAAAAAACTTAGTTATGATGAAACAGAGGAGCTTTTGAATGTAATATCATAGATACATATCACAGTCTATATTTATTTACTTGTAGTAGTTTTATCTTACCATGTTTGAAAGATAAATATAAATTAAAATTTCAACCAATCAAATATCATTTATTTTATGATGCAGACATTAAACTCATAATAATTGTTATTTTATTCTCATTTAAATAGCAAGTATGCTCCGTTTCAGTCTTTGTTTCTTTTTGTTTCCATATTTAAGTTATGTACTCAAAATACTTGGTCCTTAATTAGTTTTGATTCACAACTGACACCCTCTCACACTCACACATGCAATTACACTGTACACACATACAAGAGGAACATCTTCAACATTTTTAACTATTTTTGTTATTTAATGTTTTAATCTATTTAAGTTTAGTGTACTTACATTGTTAATTATATGCCTCAGATTTAAGTTAAAAATATTTAAGATTATTAGTAATTAATACGAGGCTAGCTCCATGAGATAAAATAGGGGGAGGGCGCTGTATGCTGAAACACAGGCGATAACCCTAGTTCGGCGACAGACACTTCAAACATTTTTGTGTAACATTCTAGCCATATTATATAAGTTCAAAACTATGTAATTGCTAATATTATGAAATAAATTATTATTATTATTTATTTATCAATTCATAACCATATATTTATCACTAACATTATATTTAAGAAATATATCTTAATACTTTCAAGGCAATCGAGGTATCATCCAATGATAAACAAGATTTTCAACTTTGGAATGTAAATAATTTATCATTTACTAATATATAATAATAATTTATAATTTAACTTTACTGTGGTGTCTAAGAGGCTAGATATAATCAGCTTTCTAAAAAAATATTTAGTTTCGTTGAGTGTTTTTATTTGTAAAATAATATACTATAAAGTTTGTTTTTGTTAAAAAGGTATTGATAGGGGTCAGGAATTATGTCAGGATTCACATAGCAAAGTATTCAAATTTAAATCCCTTACAATTGTTTTCATACAGGGTTAAAAAATATTGTCTGACATTTCTTTGGACAGCCCTATTAGATATGCCCATTCTTAGAGTTCGTTGGGGTCAATGCGCTCTGCAATCCCGACACCACCTATTCATACACATCCACCCTGCATGCGCCCCTCCCCGCACCGCACCCCATCCCAGGCCTCGCTTACGAGTATACCCCTTCTATCTAGTTCTATTATTTCTAGTTCTTAAAGGTTCATAAATAGCTTGAATGTTAGAAAACTTTTGGTTACTCATAACTCGGAATTGTCACTACTTCCTGGGACGCATTAGTCAGGTCCCAGTTGTATGCAAGCTTCTGCGTGAGTAGTTTTAGTGTTACTATACCTTTTTTTACACGCTGCTGGAGCAGTGCCATGGGTAACAGCCGAATGGGCCGGCACCACCGACGAAGTACCACACCCCCACATAACACCGGCGTGAAGTAATAAAGCTTGCTATTGCCCCTCACCCTTCTATTCCTTCCTCAAAGGTCGGCAACGCATCCTCGTTACTTCTGGTATTGCGGGGATGTCCGTGGAAGACGGTATCATTTACCATCCATCAGGTGAGCCGCCTGCTCGTTTGCCAACCTAACCCAAAAATAACGGTTATACGCGATATTATAGTACAAATATCAAACTCTAGGAAGTATCATAATTACAAGCCACTTTTAAAGGTTTTAGGTTAAATCAATATCTATATAATATTTTATTACTTTCCTGACTGACTGACTGACTCCCCAACGCTGAGCCTAAACTGCTCGGGGTTTGAACTTGAAATTTTGGCATTTGTTGCATTTTAGGTACTACTAGCTACGCCCCGCAGTTACACACGGTGTGGTGATAGATAATGATGATGATGATGATGAAAAGTATTCCAGCGCATCGTCATCCTCCATACCAACTATCGTAAAAAAAAATTGCCGTTTGAGCGTGAAAAAGTAACAAAACTACAAAACACATTTACGAACTTTTGCCTTTGTAATATTAGTGTGATAGTGGGTGTCATACGAAGGATTTCTAGAAATTTCACCCTGAAGGGGACATTAAATATATTTTTATGTCTTCATACGAGTACCTTATTGACCAAGCAAGCGAAGCCGCTGGCTTACCTACTATTTTATATCGATTAAACTAGAGTATACCTATAGAGCTTAGGTATACGTTTAAGATTTTTTACACGCATATGGACCGTCTTTAACAAGACTGCATTTTTTTTCTTGTTTGTATTGTTTTCTATTTGTTGCTAATGTATGTACTATCCAGTATATACTTATATAGGTAACGATTTTGATAGTAATATAAGTAACTATAATATAATTATAGGTGGGTAATAGGTATTTATTCTTAATATTTTCAGTAAGTTATGTACCAGTTACTTCAACCACGCCGTCAAGTTATTTATGTATCTAACGATGCCTAGTTTTTCCTATTTATTTCAATGAATATTAATTCAATTCGGTATCTGGTTACTTAATTGAATCGTTTAGAACTACTATAAAGGGAAGGCAAATGATTACACAGCTCCTTTCCTTGTCGCGGTCGATTAAAATATTTAATTAACTTCATGTGCGTCATTAACTTTGTAAACACTTAGTTACCTAAGTTTATCGGTTTATTTATTTATACTAATATCTATTGGAAACATATGTAGATATTTGAGTGCTATTTCTATCATGATGAACTATATTGACTGTAATAATTGGAGGTCTCAATAAAATTAAAACGATCTGTATTGACGTCATCAGGTTTAGAAATACAGCATTGTTACATTAAGTGCTAATTTTAATATTTTAGTCACGTAGAAGTCTTTGGCGATTTCTAAACCATGCTAACTATCACCCGCATGGACTTAACACGAACATTTCGTTTGAGGTATACAACAACGCAGTACGTCAACTAAGAACATAGTGGCTAACGAAATATAGACAGTAAATTCAGTTGTGTTCTCGACAGGCGCTCGAGCAGCCGCGTTTCGTTACGCGCAAGCCGCCCGCGCTTAGTGCTAATGTGACCCCGTCTAAAATGTCATTACCCCCAAACGGGAGACGGTTCCCTGTAAAGTGACCATGCCCGAGTGTACCGAACAGCTCACCTTCACCATCCCCGTCATCAGATACACCATGGACCCCGAGGAGCGGTCTGAAGAGCGACAGACTCTGACCAAGAAGATGTCGTTAGTGACGACAGTGAAAATCGAAACTCCCGATAGTGGACGCAGGTTATCAGAACCCACTCGGTATTACATACCTCCACAGTGCAATAATAGACTATCTCCACGTAGTGCTAGGAAACGTGATGAAAGAAGGAACTCTAAATCTGACGTGACTGAGGATTCTCCTCCTAGAGAAACATTAGGACCAAAACCATGTAACTGTGAGGACTGTAGGGCATCTAGTCCTTTGCCTCCTGGTTACGGACCTCATTCTTTGTCCCCTGGATATGACCAAATGAAGATTTCCCTACTGGAAGTACCTTGGAATGAGGACTACACGGAGGCGTCCAGTGATGATCTCAGCTCGGAATGGGATTCTGATGTTCCTGAACCGGCTCCTCCTACGCAAAAGGTAATTTAAAAAGGAACTAGCTCATTGGATAAGATATAACATATGAATTTATTAAAAGACGAATGTATTGTATAACAGTTTAAGTGTAAAGAGTTCAATTCTTTATATATTTTTTGGAATAACTGTGGATTCTACATGTTGTCATGTAGAATCCACATTAATCATATGATTCAAAGAAAAAAAAAACAATTTTGAAACGGCATTAATTAAGCGTATAATTACGGAAAACAATAGATGATCTTATGCAAAGGTTTTACTTTTAAGCTTTGCATTGGAGTACTTCATAGTCTTTTGATGCGTGCCATTGTTGAAAGGAATAAAAAATAATTTATCATTAAGACATTCGATTGGTTCCGAGTCGTTTTTATCATAGAAAAAAATGCTTAGACACGACGTCTACGAGACTCTACCATACTTTTTTGATGATGAGTTATATTTTTAGCTTCCAAAACACATGAACCTAAACAACCCCTTATATCGTACATGATGTGAGTACTTGAGTATGTATGTATGTTTCTTATTTCGTCGCGCTGGAGCGACTGAACGCATATGAAATGAAGATAGCTATGAACATACTTAGGAATTCAACCCAGGAATAACATAACAGGGTTACTTCTTATCCTGGCTTGGCGGGTAGTTTCCGAAGTATCACAATAACCATATTCAAGGCGTACGAAGTCCCGGCAAAAAATTATATATACAAGCCTATGGTCGCGGTCAGTGCCTAGTGTAAAAACAATAAACTAAACCTAGGAATCTATTAGCAGCTTGACTTAGTATTCGCAGTTTATAGCCATGCAAAATATACTTATTAAAAGTCTAGGTAGCACTGCAACTGTGGAAAACTTGTTCAACTCGTCATTAGGCGAGACCCAAAAAAAGATTAGGAATCTGTTCATTAGATAAACAAGTGAATCCGGTGTAGAGCTGATATCATAATCGCTAAATGTGTATGTGACATATTTAGAATTAATCCAGCTTATTATAATTAGCTTATTTTACGTCTAAAAATGCAGGCTAGTTTTAACTTTGTACCAATTTTTTTTCACCTTTCAATCACACGGCTTGGATTGACAGCAAGCTTAATTCTTATTCCCTAATCGGAAATTCATATAAACTTTAATGTCAACAAACGTTAACATAAACGCTAGCTTATTGATTTTATCGTAAATTATTGCTGTACTTACAATTCTTATTTTATATCTATAACCTGGCAATTTATACCTATTCATTATAATAAGATATAAATCTACATTCTTTAGACTCTACGCAGACTCATATAAACAATACTTTGTCATAACAAAAATTGCTATAAAGATATTTGCAAAGAACTAAAAGTTTACTTGTATTTGCGCTAGGATAAGGTGCTAAAGTGTTTTATTCAACTTATTTCATTGCGTAGTAGAGTTATTGTCTTGAATAAGTTAAGGTGTCCGCGGAGCTAGAATTGAGAAACATTAATAATAAACATGCAATTTAAATTGTTAATATGACAACAAAAAGATCTTGCGAAACAATTTGAGCAACGCTGTCCTGAATACCCATTAAAATTGCATATATTGGAATATCTCAGCATTCATTATAGACTTGTTTATTAAAAAAAGGAATCATATATAATTTTACCTACAATACCCGCAAAATAGTTTTAATAGTTTTATACTTCTGATATAGGTAGAGTGTTTTCTGAATTTAAGGTTACACTAGACAAGATTTCACCTTGTGCAAGAAAATGTAGATACACAATCTTTGAGCTTATATTTTTCAGCAAATTTCTTACCACCTGTGGGGATTTGATGTTTCTCAAAACACGAGTACATTCAAACGTACAACCAAAGCGTTTTCGGAAAAATTAAAAAGAGGAAATAAATATATCATATGTCAATATCTACTAATAACCTGATGCATTTCCTGTTTCTTATTATTCCACTTTACTAGACTTTGACTTTTTCTATTGATCCGCGTTAATTTCAGGCTGGTGTTAACTTTGAGTTACAATCTTTTGAATTCCCTTCAGGCTAAGTAAGTTTTCAAAGTGCTCTTCAGGCCTTCACAAATGTATTATGTAAGTCTAGTTAAGTAAAAAAAAATGTCCTGTATTCCTTTAGTAATTATAAAAAAAATATTTAAATATAATATATATAAACAATGCCACGGACCCATTGATGTCTGTGAACCAAAGCATTATAAATAAATAAAACTTTTGCATTTAAAAAATGCGCTATACGATACGAAGCTGCGTCCCGTGGCTCTACTCGCATGGTGTCTATACCACAGAATCATTGTACGACATAAAAAGTATCCTAAGAAGATTAATTAAAATTGAATTGGTCGGTAGTTTAAGCGGGAAATAAGGACAAACAAACAAACCATACACACTTTCGCATTTATGATAATTTTATGGATTACGGACACTGATACTGATAATATTATTGATGGCTCCTTGAACCTAGTTGGTAGTGACTCTGCCTTTGAATCGAGAGGTCCCAGGTTCGATCTCTGGCAGGGGCAAATATTTGATCAGAGTTGTAATGCGCTGATATGTTTATTTTTAGGTTTTGGGAATTTGAGATTTGGTAATGTGTGTCCCCATGCCTCCCGCGGTACAGATAGCTGTAGTGCATATGAGTGAATGAACATTTTTAAAGTTTTTATGTCTGATGATGAATAGTTACTGTCTCTGGCTGGATTTCTATATCCTGCCGTGCGATTCTCTAATGATTCGTCGATGTGCTCGTCGACGAGCTCACATATGTCAAATACTTTACGAGATATCGCCCTTGTAAACAAGGTGGTTTTTCCAACGTTTCTTGTCATGTCGTCATTTGTTTCACGGATGTAGTCAAAGATGCAACGATGTTTGCTGTAGAGAATCGCACGGCAGAAACGGATTGTCTTGCTTATGACTCGTTCTTTTTGACAGTTTTCTAATGCAAGACTTGTCAATAAGTTACAATACAATACACAATTCTTTATTGGATTTGTATTGTGTCGTAAACCCATAAATACAATAAAAAACACTACAATAGATTGGATAATTTCTTTTTTAATAATATTATAATAATAATAATATAATATTAATTTTAATAATAATTTGAGCCAAACTTGCATGGAGAGCATTTTTATATTATTATGTACGAGTCGTAAACAAAACGATCTGTTTCTTATTATAGAAACCCAATTATACAGATTATTAAATGTTACTGTTTGTTACTGATTGTATCCATAAATGATGACGGCAAAGAAAGTATAGTGGTGGTTAAAACATAGGCACGAAAGAAAGAAGCACAACTCTTTAGTAGACACGTACATCGTTTGATATTTTTGAAATCCTAAGAAAAGTGTTGAGAACTGTATTAAATTAGTACGCAACCAAAATGGCGTCGTACGTAGTCACAAAGTGGTACTTTCAATAAATTATCATTAAAATTTAATAAGATTCTGAAACCGACGTTAAATTCACGAGGACGTTGCGATTGGCTTTGACCTGAATTTGAAATAGCGTCTAACAGAATATAAGTTTATTTTGGTCTGTTAACTTTTAATATGTACTTAATATTTAGTGTTGTAAGGGATCTAAGAATTCAAGGATTACTTTACAACGAAATTAAACTACCCTAAATGACTCCAATCGCGTATATGTCACAATATTTTCGAATCGTGAGATTTCAGACCTTACAATTCAAGTAATATCCATAAATATCTATATCTAAAAATACTAGGGGCCGCGCGGTCTAAGTGATTTGCCTGTTACTTATATGTTTTCGATTTAGCATAGGCTAGTCTATATCCATGATCCATGATCACTCAAAAGTGTACGAAGTCATCTTATTTTGATCAAGCATTAATATTATTCGTGATCCCTTAAGTTCCTGAAAATCAGTGTATGCTATTAAAATTAACTTCTGAAATACGAGAAGAAAGAACTTACGTGGGAACTGGGATACAGAACAAATGAGATATATATAATGAGAAAACGTGACAAAAATATTACAAATTTTGTAATAGAAACGGGATTAACGTGAGACTTACGCGTTGTCGATATCACGATCGACAATTCGGTATGCTAAAAAAAATTAACCTATGCCAATTCCGAAACCATTTCGAGATTTTATGTTACAAACCCTTATTTTTCTACTCTGACCTTTTAAAACGATAAGATGCCATTTATTTTAACAAAAAACGATGAAATAATTCGACTTTCATTGACCTCTAAATGACGCCACTTTTTTGCATTTTATTATCTGTCAAAGTAAATTCTAGTTTCTTTTTTTTTACTCGCGTGCTTTTCTTGGCTCCTCAACGCAACTACATATTTGTGCAAAAAAGTGACGTCATAGGATTCAAATTTTCAAAAAAATATTATAAAATAACTACTGAATATAAAACAAAAATATTGAAATTAGTTTCTTATAATGACCTAATCTACGAAATAAAAATATAAAAAAAATACCAAAAAAAAACTTTACATACCGAATTGTTTCGGCTTCGTCCGGAAGAAGGGCCCGGACAAAATTCCGGGAAAAATATTACAATTTTTTTAAATAAAATAAATGATTTGCTAGGTATAACGTGAAAGTAGCAGGTTTACATTACGCATATATTACACATACCTGTCTCTAGGATAATAAAAGTAAATTTTTTATTTTAATTCTTCAAAAAGTCACAAAAGGAAAGTCACCGGTAATTACCGGTAAAGTACCGGTAGTTTCCGACCAGTTTCGAACTTATTTGAAGTTCTTCTTCTGGGAGTCACTCGTGTGCACAGCGGTGAGCGCGGACCACAGCACGTAACTCTTGATGACTTAAAGAGGTATTCATTAAAGTTGGTCCCTTAGAGGGCTAGCCTATTGCCATAGTATCTCTCAATGAACTAAGTACTTCTAAAATGTTAATTTCACGTGGAACAATATAGAACAGTTCAATCCTTAAATTGGGAAGTCTACGGTATAATATTATACGATGTTGAAAGCAATAAATCCTCCGATACTTATATTTCTTCTGCACATTTCACTAAAACGTTGCCACTCGTCTTGTAGTCTACATTCCAGAATGTATATGAAATACATTAAGATTCAGTATAAAGCTGCACGTGACACCAAAAACTTGTTTCTTTTACAACAACCAGTCCTTATACGCCTTTTTATTGGATATCGCGTCTATAATAAAACAATTATAAATATTTAACGTGCCTCAAAACATTTTCAGAGAAATTGCGTCGTTTATTGTGAAATCTTCTGCGTAATATAGTCTGTAGTTTATATTAATGTTAATAGTGTTTTGATAGATCTTTTATTTAGGTGTTACATACACCTAAATAAAAGATTAAACTTGTTTATTGGATTACTATGTTTCACCTGTGACACCCGCGTGGGGTTTGTTTGTGTAGCGATCCCTTGGAAACTATGTTTGGTTAGGACGAAAAGTATGGCTACTAAGAAAAAAAACATCAGTCTGTTGCTCCATGCAAGGACAGATCGACAAACTTATAAAAACGCTATAAAAAATGTATTACAGAGTATAACTTCATTGATTAAAGCAATCTTCACTTATAAGTAAAAATATAAAATAAAAATATTTTGTGTTTTAAAAAGAATTTCTTTGGCCTAATAAATTGTTATTATGTTAAATTTCATTATTAATCATTTATCCGCTATCGTACTTGATGTTTGAAGAAGGTACAACAATTAACGACTTGCATTCAAGGAGCCTGGAACATACCGTTCCATGCATATTTACAGAATTTCTGCCTTGAGGGTGGGACATATCTAAGGACACTACATGTACTTATCATAGTGTGCATGTTTTTTTTTATTTTACATTATCTTATAATGTTATGTTACATTGACCGAAAGCTTTAACCCGAGATATTATTTGCTGTACCTAACTCCCCTGGGCCACAAAGCATTGAATGAAGCGTACTACTCTGAGCTATTATCAAAAAGTTGTTAGTTGGTTGTTTGAATTGAAGTATATGAAAGAAGTCTATCTATTTATTATATTTCTATAGTTATACCAATATAATGTCATGCCCTTGCTAACAAGGCCGGTTGCTGATTTCATGCGTATTATATAGTACTTATAATAATAAATTTATATTTTATAGTACCTATATTAATTTTTTACTTCATTTCTGTATTGTCTTTTTGTAATTTTACTCCTGCTTCTGTAATGTTTTCAGTGTAAAAAGTATCTCAACTAAATTTATGTTTGCTAAGTAAGGTTTTGCGGACTAAGGTGCAGTAATTAATGAAAGAAGGAGAAACAAACGACAAACCAAACAGTCTTACGCATTAGATTTTTGTTGCGTGAATTTTCGAGCACTTAATTTTGAAGCTATTGTACTGCCTAAATTGTTAAGCTGTAAAGGGTAAGGATGAATGAAGGAACGGCAACACTCATTTAATAAAAATAAAAAAACGTGAATAAAAATATTATGTTCTTGTAGTACTATGGTACGCCAAAATGAGTACTACAGGCTGGAATGTCTGCGTACACGCTCCTACTATGTAGTACTCGATATAATTTGATACATCGATCATCGATGCTTTCACTGGCGATGGTGTCAGTGCAGTACACCGTTACCTGGTCACCAACACCGTCGTACAGAATATGTAAGAGTGTATCGTGCCAATAACCTCGATCTTGCATCTCACCGACCATTGTGCTGCTTGTCAATGATAGTTACGGACTTGTGTCTTGTATGGAAAGCCATTCAATGTAATGATAACATTCAATATTTACATTGAAACTGGATAATTTATGTTATGGGAGTCAAGATAACCAGGTATTAATAAAGCCCGTGCAGGAGTTGTTCTTGGTGGATACCACAGTATTGAAGCGCTCGTAGCGGAGCTCGACTTGACGATCTTAACAGTTAAGCAACACTTGCTGCGGTCAGGACTTGGATGGGTGACCGCTAGTGGCATTATTCAACTAAGCGTTTCCTAGCTTCGGAGGGCACGGTAAGCCGTCGGTCCCGGTTGTTTGTCTTAGGACAACAGTCGTTAGGCTATGTCGAAGGCCTTCGGGCGGCCTGAAAACTTCGATATGGGTTGGCCACCTAACCTATCCACCAATCTGCACTGGGTCCGCGTGGTGGGTTGTAGCCCAACTCTTCTCTTTGAGAGGAAGGCTCGAGTCCCAGCAGTGGGAATAAAACGGGTTTATTATGATTATGACCACAGTATTGCCACAATGGTCAACGTCTAAACAGTAGTAGTACCGTACTACTACTGTTTAGACGTTGATACCTACTGTATTTAGGTTAGATTAGTAGCATATCAAATATTTAAAATTACTGGCCGTATGATATTACGATGAAATGTTTCGGGGTGAATTGTACTTACTATCATATCTTTATAACCTAAAACTCTGGATGCATGAAAAAGCACTTGTGACTTCATCATAAGACGGACGATTTCCTTGCCAAAGTGCTTTCTTGCTTGTAAAAGTACTTTAAATTAACCGCGATACTTCGCAGAATAAATTATAAATTTAAATAAATTATCTTACATATTCACAATCAGTGAACATTGGTTATTTAAAGTTGAAATGACACGAACGAGTTTCAATATTTTTTACTCGAATAAATATTGAGGACTAGATCTACTAAGAAAGTTTTCGCTAGTAAGATACTTATTAATAAATTATGGCATTAGAAGTAAAATAATATACCTACTAAAGTTAAAAAATTCGCATCTTGTTTCATAAACATAAACGTTGCTAGTACGTACTGTTCATATAATAGTGTAAAATAGAAAATCATTCAAATAAAGGATTTGATGAAAAATAACTAATCAATTAATATAAAAATGTTTATTAAAAAACGTCGGCGAAATTAATCTATATATAATTATAATTTCACATAGTACAGCACTTTCGAATTTTATGATATTATGCAGAGTACCATTTATTTATTCTAATTAAACTACTTTGGAACGACACATTCATACGCTTGTTAATAATGAAGCCTTGAGTAATATACGCACATCAAAATATATATCTAGATAGTTAATTAGCACGATCATAGCCTCTTTGCATTATAATTAGTACAGGTAAACTACTAAAATACTGTTGTAAGCCCTCCGGAACCACCTCATGGCCTGTCTGTAGGTCTTCAGGTTAAACATCTAGTTTTCTTATATATTTTTTCTTCATCATGCTTAATACGTCTATCGTATTGTATAGACTGAAAGTGTGTATCATAATAAAAGTACATCTCAGTTCAAGTAAACTTAATTTGTTTACGAGAGAACAATTTCTTCAATACATTGACTCATCATCTTGATTATGTTTTATGTCTACTATTCCGTCTGGCGATAGTTTTGGGTCATGCTGGCCTATTTAGAGCACGCTCTATTCACATGATAAAGAAACATCTGTACATTATATTCATATGCGTTATTTTTATTAATAATGACAATAGCAAGTACCATTTGTAAAATTTAATACCGACATCCATTATATTCAGTTACTGGAGTGTAACTCAAAAACTACTTGACTTAATTTCATCATCATCATCATCTCAGCCGTAGGACGTCCACTGATGAACATATGCCTCCCCCATGATTTTCCAAAAGGACCGGTTGGAAGCGGCCTGCATCCAACGTCGTCCTGCGACTTTCATCAGGTCGTCTGTCCACCGTGTCGGTGGACGACCTACACTGCGCTTGCCGGTCCGTGGTCTCCACTCCAGAACCTTTCGGCCCCATCGGCCACCTGTTCTGCGTGCTATGTGCCCTGCCCACTGCCACTTCTTCACTTCAACTGGCTAATCTTCTGAGCTATGTCGGTGATTTTCGTTCTTCTACGGATCTCCTTATTTCTGATTCGATCAGAAATCGGTAGAGAAACCCCGAGCATAGCCCTCTCCATAGCTCGTTGACCTAATTTAATGAAATTTAAATAGGACCACACGGGAAGCACCAGCTTTCAAACAAAAAAAGAATTTTGGGAATCGGTTCACCCAGTCAAAAGTTATGAGGTAACAAACATAAAAAAATACAGTTGAATTGAGTACTTCTTCCTTTTTGGAAGTCGGTAGAAAATGTTTATTATTGAGAGTTCTTGCGTATTGTCATCATTTCAAAAATATTTGCTGTAGCAGACTAAGTGAATAAGTTGTGACTAAGTTACTCACTTAATGAACTCAATACAATATCTATTACCTATAGGTAGTTATAGTGAAAATTGTAATATTCTATTAATAGCGAATCTCGTTATTAGATCACATTATGCTCATTGGGGCACGTGTATTGTCAAATTGAGGTCAAGCAATTACGTCATGAGCTGTAATTAATACGTCACCAAATATAAATTGGAATACGCTGTAGGTATATTTAGTTATCATAATGGTTTATTAGTTGAATAAAACTATCGTTAGTAATGTAGGACCAGAACAGGTTTCATATATTATTGTTTTTAACCCAAGAGACGCATAGACTTTGTCTCTAATGTGTCTATATATTATCTAGTATGTTTTAGTACTATGGGCCTAATGTGCAAGCTCAAAGTCACGCAACGAGCTTTATAGAGGGCTATGATAGACGAATCTCTACGCGATCGAATCATATATGAAGAGAATCGTATAGAAGAACCAAACTTACCTACATCGGCTATCTACTCTGCGTGCTATGTGCCCTGCCCACTGCCACATCTATGAGGTTGGCAGGTTCTGGAGTGGAGACCACGGACCGGCAAGTACGGTGTAGGTCATCCACTCACAAGGTGGACTGACGACCTGATAATGGTCGCGGGACGACGTTGGATGCAGGCCGCTTACTAGGCAGGCTAGGCAACTGGTCCTATTGAAAATTTAGAAGGGAGGCCTATGTTGAGCAGTGGACATCCTACGGCTGAGATGATGATGATGATAATAACTGGTTGATTGTTAACTACTTCGTTTCTTTCATTACTCGACGTTATCTTTCCTAGTATATATTTTGGTCTATGACGTTATTGACCTAGGTTTCGGGCATGTCTGATGCCATATCTACTTTTACGTCTAGTGTATCGGGCTGTCAAATTAACTTGGCTTTTGACTAAGCTATCGAAACTGACACAAACTTTGACAGAACTGTCATCATTACGATCTTGACGTAGGCGGAGATCTTATTATTTTGTCTATGCTGTGCCCAAGCATATTACGGTTTTTCACCCGCGTGGTGATGGATGATGATGATGATGAAAAATATCCTATATGTTAATCCAGCGCCTCATTTACCTCCATACCAAACTTCACCAAAATTCGCCCCGTTGTTTGAGCGTGAAAGAGTAACAAAGATCCACACATCCATACATCCATACGCACAAACTTTCTCGTTTATAATATTAGTAGGATAGGATAATAACAATACTATAATAATAAGCATGTTACGTACCAAACATAGTAATACACAACCACTTTGTTAAATCAATGATGAATACACTTGAACTTAAATTCCGAAAGTCACGTCAAGCTGAAAGAAAATTATGTTCATGAATACAATTGAGATAAATTTATTTTATTACTTTGTGTACATGCAAAAGTGCAATTAATCTTCAAACAAAGAGGACGAAATGGCAAAGACGTGACTGTCGATAATACGAGTAATTTACTGCAAACGAGAAACCGCAAGAGAAAATTTAAAGCTGCAACGCGATTTGATTTAAGGTGCTGTCATCATGATGTCAATAAAATCAGGGGTATTTAAAGCAGATTATCTCATAAGCAGCGATTTAATTAAAATAACATGAAATTTCTAAAACTTCTAAGTACACATTGACGGAATTAAAATCATAGTTTAACATACCAGAGTACATTAAAAAAAATTCAAACATACCACATAATTTCACCTCTAAATCAGTTTTTCTTTTTATTCGCTAATTGGCATGAAACACATATAATAAAGTAGCAATTTTTAATACACATACATTGACGGATTATTAATTTTAAATAAGAGTGCAGTTTTTTTTTATTTTTACGAGGTGCGCTTGCTTGATTTCAAGTAAAGGAAATTGAACGTTGACAAGAGCTGAGCTGACAGTGCCTTAAGAGTAAGATAGATTGGTTTCTGATGAAATTCATGGCACTGGGTTAGTCGGCTTATTAAGATCCCCTCTGCTGGGATACGGGCCTTCATCTAGGATTATATGAGAGTAAGTAGCTCATAAACCATCGAGCTGGCCCAATTTGAGTAGGCTGATAGGCTAGTGACCAAACTTAGTATTGAAGATTTCAAACCGCACGTTGTTCTAATATTGTCGATTGTGATCTTTAGGTAATCTCGAATCATATTACCATTAGTTCAAATGTGAACCGTAGTGGCCGAAGTAAACCTTGCTTTGTCGATACTACTAAGACATCTCTGCTATACGAGCTTCCGAAAAATAATGAAGTCTACCCGTAACCATGTTCACCGAAAAGTGTTCGAATCGTCGGGATACAAGTGGAATTTGAAAAATTTAATACCGACTTCAATTCTATTACTTTGGTAAAAATCAGTTATTGCAGTGTGACTCAAAAACTACTGGACCGAATTAGATGAAATTTAAATGGGACCACACGGGAAGCACCAGCTTTCAAATTTGAGAATCGTTTCACCCAGTCGATAGTTATGACGTAACAAATGTAAAAAAAACATACAGTCGAATTGAGTACCTCATCCTTTTTTTGGAAGTCGGTAGAAAATAAAATTATACGTGATTTAATCCGTTTACAGTTTTTAAATTGAATGAATGCAAATAAATGAAGAATGAATCGCGAATGCCTAAGAAATCAAGACCGTCCTATTTTTAATCTGCATCCATATAAATCTTATTTCATACTCATACTTACTATTGACTAGTTAAACAGAGGTGACTTATGAACAATGCAATTATAAACAATGCAAAATTGATATCCATCTGTTTAGTTTCTACTATGTTAAAGAAAGACAAACTAACAATTTTACATTTATATACCTATATGTTGTTGGATTACAAACTAAATACTTTGTAGGTACATTATAATAAGAAGTGCTGTCGAATAGTTGATGATCTAAAAATCTAGAATAACTTAAAACAATACATTTATTAGCTGTACCTATGTACCTACAAGCCCATTCTTGCTTATTTTTCTTCTTTATGTTTGAAATGTATGCACTACTAAACTCCTTGACAAACCACTGACAAATTGTGTTTCCGATGGAGATAACCTGAAATGTAGGAAGGAGATAAAAAAGGTACCTATAGGTAGGTATATAGTATTTATTTGAAATCTGATTTAATTCAATTTAATTAAATACGAAAATCAAAACTATAAATGAATTCAAACGATACAAGTTTCACAATACTCGTGTTTTTGGTTTTGGGCGTGTTTATTAGCACACAGTTTTATAGCTTCCCCAAGTTATCGGAAAAGGCGGCTGGTGTTTAAAGGTTGGCCGTGCTACCATGCGTCAAGGATCTTAAGGTCCTTGACGCTCGATTCTGATCGTTCCAATTACGCCTTTTATTACGCCTTAGAGGATAATTTAACTTCTAAAACCTCTGTTAGCACTTAAACTTTCAATGGTTTTCCTTTAGCTATGATGTTAAGACGAATTATTTTGTAAATGAGAAGATTTAAGCGGGCGGTGAACATATCGATCGGAGGTTATCTTAAAAAAAGTGACTGTTACGGCCAGTCGAAAATACGAAGCACATAATTAACAAATGCCTAAAAAGTATTTTTTTGACCATTTAATTCCAAATTAGTTTACGCATCATATAGGTAAGTGTGTTTTCTAGTGTTGCTATGAGTTACAACTGAATCTTTAGACGGATGTAGAAGATATATCATGAATTATTTTTTCTCTATTTTTGTAGAAAAATAAAACGAATTTAATGAAAAATAATTGTAATTTTTTGATATGCACCTATTGGATTAAAGTCAAAATATGTCAAGATAAATGGTTATTTTGTAATGCACATTTTTTGATTCAATTGACGTAAGCGTTCTTATCATAATTTAATGGATATCGCGTTATGATAATAAACCATTCAAAGACCCAAGTCCATCATTATGCAACAACTGTCTGCATTAATCGCGATAACCTATTGACCTGCCTTCAGATATACTGTCCCACAAACCAGAATATCCAACATACGAAACTAAACCTTATATACCTTGCCTTAAAAACTAGTGTTTATAATAAAATTCACAGGAATTTTCCGACCAGACTATGTGATAAGTGCGAGACGGTTCAATTACTGTTCTTGGCCTCAGTAATGTAGTCATAAATGGGTTTTCACGAGTTATTTATCTATCTTATATTATCATATACTTACTGTTATTAAACTGTAACTGAGCTTGTTATAAAATCATTGAACTTATACATTATATACGAGTAGTTTATAGCTGGTGCCCGCGACTACGTCTGCGCAGAATTAGTATTTCGAATACCTAGCTTATCTTCTCCAAGGCCATATCTACCTTTATACCAAAATGTCATTAAATATGTTCATGGTCAAATGCAATTTCTATAATAGTATTATATGAGTAAATTTAAATACTTAGTATATCAATCAGTAAACATTAATAATAAAATACAGGACTTACGTACATACAAATATAAAATTAATCACCATAGAAAAAAACCGTCCTTACATTTCATCACGCTTGACGGTCGCCGAGCACGTCTAGTGTATCAAGCTGTCAAATTGACTTGGATTTTGACTAAGCTATCAGAAACTGACACAAACTTTGACGGAACTGTCGTCATTACGATCTTGACGTAGGCGGAGATCTTATTATTTTGTCTACAATGTGCCCAAGCATATTACGCTTTTTCACCCGCGTGGCGATGGATGATGATGATGATGAAAAGTAGCCTATGTGTTATTCCAGACTATAATCTGTCTCTGTGCCTATTTCAACCAGATCCGTTCGGCCGTTCTGCCGTTATTGAGTAACAAACATCCATCCATCCATCCATCCATCCATCCAAACTTTCACATTTATAATATTAGTGGGATAGTAGGATAAATGCAATCATATTAGCCGTGGTCACGCCTTAACTTGAGTACGACTCTACCGATTTGAATCTTTTGTATTTTGTTTGTCTTTGGGGTAGTTATTAGGTAAGAAAAATTATCAACATCATCACGCAGGTGAAACCACGGGACGCAGCTTGTAGTACAATAATATACTAATTCTGTGACTTGGATATTATAATTTGCTATCAAAGTTTGGAAACAAAAAATAATAATTGGCCTGAGTTGCGTCACCGTTTTTAATAAATGAACTCGTGAACAATGCAAAGAGCAGTTGATATATCTAACAACGAAATTAACGAAGCGGTTTGCATAATTAATGTCGAGACGTTGTTTTATTCTGTGCTTCAAATAGCTCATTTGAACAAGGAGGCGAAAACAAGTAGGATGAGTCAGTTTTAAATAATAACTGAACGGTAAAAGTTTGTTTAATTTTAAGGCCTATATAAAGACCAAATTTACAGAAAATAATTGTTTTCTAGTTTAGTAAACATTAAGGCTTACAAATTTGACATCATACTATTACTATCTACTATACTCATAATATTATAAAGAGGAAAGATTTGTATGTTTATAACGAATTGGCTCAAAAAGTACTGGGCCGATTTCAAAAATTCTTTCACTATTGGAAAGCTACATTCACCCTGAGTAACATAGGTTATATAAGTAATGTAAAAACCGTTTTAATAAAAAAAGCTGACTATAAAGTTCGACATTATATAGAAGATAAAGATGCTTGGAATACTCCACTTCTGGCAAGCTGTCACTCTGCCACCCATAAAATGTCATATTTGTAGTACCTAAGTAGAAACATTGTAAACATCTATATAAATAGAATGGCCCCGAGTTTCTTGCCGCTTCTTCTCGGTGGGCTCTATACATTTTGGAAGGCGGCGGTAGAGTCTTTAAAGTACATTATAATGAAAAGTTGACGTTCATAAGTGCGTCTTTGATGCCTGAATTGAATAAATGATTTTGACTTTGACTTTGACTTTTAAGATTCATCATCATCCATCACTGCGCGGGTGAAACCGCAGAGAGCAGCTAGTATTTAATAAATCAAATTATAATACAAATTATTTTACTTTTGAGCACTTCATCAGGAAGCAAATACGTGAGAAGAGTGTGGTTTGAATTTTCTTGTTTCATTTTACTACTGTATTCATAGCGAAGGTAGTGTGACAATTAAATAAATTAAAAAGTTTAGCTTAATAGCGTTGCGAAAGTATTGAAAATAATTTAGTACGAAGTAGCAGAAGAAGAAAAGTCATAAAAGTACTTTATTTCAAAGTTAATTAATGGTTTCCTTTCTGGCTTCATAAAACTAGTATATGGTCTAAACGTTTAAAAATTATAATTTTAATACACTCGGTGATCTTTAAAATCCAAAACCACTTTTTGGACTTTTTAGAAGATAATAATTAAAATGTGAACAAATATTAGTCTGATCCTTGTCCATTTACAAATAATTATCAATCCGTACTCCACGAACCTCCTCCACTCACCAAACAAGACTGCTTTCATTGTTTTCACTAATTTGTATAAAAACTTCCAGCTTTAACAAACATACTTACATACTAAGTTTCCACTTTTAACTCAGGGTTTATCACTTTTGTTTTGGTATAGTATTTCCGAAGCCATGCTAAAATATGTAACACTGTAAACTCAATGAAATCCCACGGCAAAACCAATTATGAATTTAATTGATAGCTAAATTGCTTTACAATCATATAACATTATATTCCTATTAGAATTAATGTGACAGAAAATTACATACAAAATTTACTTAGATCTGCACTTACGCGAAGATTCACTACTGAGCGCATACTTCTGAAGTAGGACCCTATAACCTGCAATTTTAACGTTAGTCAACACAACAACAGTCGTGCGATTCTGTAATGATCACCGATGTCAAATACTTTAGGAGATATTGCCCTTGTAAAAAAAATCTTAGAGAATCGCACGAAAGTACTAACCCACGCACGGCTCAGTGCGATGCTTGTCACTCAAATCAGTCACACTACTGCCGGCAACTGCTAGTCCCTTTCGTATTCATTGTGACTCGCAAACGGCTAACACTGCGTATCGTTCACGCAGTCGTTGCGTATCGGTCACGCAGCCGTTTCGCACTAGCCTGTTATGCAGTCTACCCTTTACAAAGACTTCGGCGCCATTTTACGGACTCGTTAGTTTAGGTAGTACATAAACAAATGTTAAATAATTTTCTGTCTTTAACCACGAGCAATAAGATTATTGATCGAAAACACTCGTTTATATGTTTTAACAAATAATCTGACAGTTTAGACCCGCCTACGGAATTTATTAACCCGCACGTTAAATCGCGTAAAATCTGCTCTCCGTTTAGGGGGTCAGTCAGGTAGTTTTGTACCCACTTTGTTATACTCGCGCCGCCATCAAGACGTACCTATCTACTGACGCATCAGTTATCAAAATCGGTTGAGATGTTAAGAAGTTACGCGCGGAAATATGAGAGGGCATACATGCATATTCATACATGTTTGTGTTTGAAATTCGTACAGTTCAAACACATAACGCTCATTTTGGACTTCGCCGCTTTCGGGGAAAGTAGCCCTTTAGTTTATCCTAGGAACTTGCGTACAAGCTCTCCATACCATTGGATCCAACCAGCGCTGAGTTGTAACAAACATATATACATTTACACACTCACACACACTTTCTGCTAAACATTCTGTTAATAATTTTAGCATCTAAGATAAGATTATCAAGAAAATTATCCTCTGTATATCCAGCTTAACTGTAGTAGTGAAACTAATATTGTCTTAAAATCTGGCTTTACCTACTTTACTTTATGCTATACTTGCAAGAAGCCGTGTTTGACTTCAGCTTAACCAAGTCTTGTTTTTCGCGAGCAATGTCGGCACAGCACCTGTTATCGCAGTTAATTACCATGTTAAATAGACCCGTTTATCTCATATAGGTTTAGCCCACTTAAGTATACCTACTCGCACCTAGATTAGATTGGTACAAATTTGTGCTAACCTCAATGCCTGCTTTACTTCAAGGATAACATAAATTCCATTTAATAAAACGTAATCAATATTTAAGTCTTCTAGGATATCACATCAATATTCTTCTCCATGAGAAGACGCGACGTGTAGATAATAGAGTAACATTTTATAGATATAATAGATGTATGGTATTTCATTAATATTCCTACTTTACTACGGCAGCTAGATTTCATAATGTATTTATTCGTAATATACATTTACATCTCTCATATTCGGTAAGTAGGTCCTTATTACCCCCAAATGGGGCTTGTAGGTGACCAATTACCGCTCTAGGGTAATAATGTAGCTAGAAAAGCCCTAGGGCGGTAAGTAATTAAAAGAAAACACAAATGGGGCTTGTAGATGACCAATTAGCGCTCTAGGGTAATAATGTAACTAGAAAAGCCCTAGGGCGGTAAGTAATTAAAAAATAACACTTCACTTTTTCAAAAAGTTCGCGTACATCTAACCATCATACTGGCAATAGACATCATGCATTCAGCCCAATGACAAAAGAGGTCGCTTCGCTATTCAGCCTTGTCTTCGTATGAGCATAATAGTCATCAATTTTATTTTTGTAATGCCGGTTTTTTTCTACTTACCTCACAATCGAGATGTAAAGCAGAGTAGTTAGCTCGGGTGTAAGCACCAATTGCACCCTCGAACTATAGGCGCCCTCGCTGCGCTCGTGTGCCTAAATATCTCGAGCTGCAATTGATGCCTTACAGCCCTTGGCTACTAATCTACTATTAATATTGTTGTAAGTTTTTGGTTGATGCTATCGTAGCAAATATCTAATCAACCACAACAACTAAACCAAGTGTATACCACGACGCGCGGAGAGCTCTCGTGAGTGAAAGTGATCACTTACTTCGTAGCGCCCATAGCGCTCTCAAACGTAAACTCTTGGTGATTCTTCTCGAACTCTTTGGTAAAGCCACGGCTTTTATCAACTACGCCTCCACTGACAACCGACTCATATAATCAATCTTAGTAGAACAATGATACGGTGGCGATTTCAAAGTAAGACAAAAGTAAAATTGGGAAATCGGGGTTTCAAAATGAATAATTATTTATGTATTATTGAGTATTGTGAAACTTAGAGTAAGTATATATTGTATTGGTGTCTAGGTACATACACAATGTATAATGATTATTTTTCAAATTATATTTAAATCTGGTATACTTTTATTTAATTTTACAAAACAAAAACCCGGTCTAAATCAGCAGCGTGCAGAAGGGTTAGAACACTGGCCGCATTGCCTCGTTGATTAGTCAGGCTCATTTTTTGGACATAATACATCCCTGCTCTTAAATCCCCTGAGGCAAGGACCAGTCTTTTAGATCTTTCTTTAGAAAACTTTTTAGTTTCGAACGACCTCGGACCCAGAGTTTCGATAGTCAGAGCATAAAACTTGTAGTGGGCACTAAGCTGTGAATATTTTCGCCTCTATGAAATTTGCGCCTGATTGGCCGCGGCCCCGACACTGCGAGTAGAGCTACTGACGTAAGATGGTGCCAGAGTGCCGACACAAGTGGCATCCAAGACACCATGGTACCAAGCTGGCACCATCTGGTCTCGTACTGTCATTCCTTAACATTCCACTCGGCTCCAGTGTCGACGGATGCTGTCGAGAGTGCCCGAAGACTATGTCTTAATATTATTGTCATTACGCCATTTCATTATACGCTGGTGATTTAGACGGTGTTTTTGTTCGTAAAATTAGTTTAAATTTAGATATTTTTTGACAGTTGTGACTACGTTCACTGAAAAGTGTTCATAACTTTGGATGATAAAGTAAATGCTGTAGTTATAAAGTTGTGTCAAAAGTCACAACCAATATCACTTTTACAAATTTTAATATCAGTAACCTCTCATTAAAAATATAATTTACATTTAAAATTATGCAGATACACACACGCAATTTCCGATCCCTTTCAACTTTATGTTTCACGTAACTTGTTGACTTTAATCTCGATCGCTTTCGAACAAGATAAGATATTAAGATAAAAAAATCAACCAAATTCTGTCCGACATTGTAAAGATTATTGCTTGACATTTAGATTTTGCTATGTTAACTGCTTATTGCGAGTTTAAATCGAAAAGTGGCGTCAAAGGGTCAGTTTTAAAACCAAATTTGGACTTAAAACCAATGCAATAAGACTCAGACGTTCTCACATAAGTATTTTAATGTGACGTACCTAGTATTTTCGGATACTTTTCGATAGTAGGTACTGTTATTAATTACGTAAATGTCAGAATAATAAAACAGTGCATAATTGTCATATGAAAAAAAAACAAGTGTCTGGTGTCACCCTGAAATAATCATTGTATAACAACAATAATGTATACAATTTACGCAATTAAATGGTGTCAAGTAATGAAATTAATAACAATGTGCTTATTACGGTAACAATGTGATTCTTGCGCAAACTGTATTATTGACATTGGCAAGTATCGCATTGTTTTCCATATCATTCTAAGCTAGTATTTAAAGCGAGTGGTATAGTGAATATAACACTCATATTTACGAACAAGTAATTAATTGTTGCTAATTAAGTAATATCTCAATGAAGTGATTACTTTACGATAGAATCCTTCACCATAAAATCTTATTCTATAGTCTAGAAATGAACGTTCTTACTAAAGTAATTGCTTAAGTAAGTAATGACATAACCCTATCAAAATTGGATGTATCTTTTTACACTTGTATTAGATTGTTGTCATGGGTTTTTAATTTTTACGGATAATAGATCCTTCACAGTTCAGACTTGTGTGAAAATGTAATTTTTATACAACTTCACTTTTGCAATAAGAACGAAAAAATATCGTGCTCTCATTGTTTTTAAGCAAAGGAAATGGTGACTATTACTCGGCTAAGAATTCAAGCCTTTGATAGTTCTAACTTCAAGCAAATTCTAGTCTATTGAATTAAAATCGTTGCTTAAGTAATTGCTTTTACTTGTTTATAAATACGGGAGTAAGAGCATATTTGGGACATAGCAAATAAACACGCAAGTTGAATTATAGTAATGTTCATATTTGCGTGCGCTTCAAGTAAGACCTAGCTTTTAGGCACTTTAGGCACTTTAATATTTAATCTTTGAACTGTAAACGTCTGTGTTATCTGTTGCATATTGTCTTCTGATTGATCAACGCAGAGCCAAACCAATAAGGCTACAAACTGGAAGTTATGGCAATTAATGTGTATATTTTGTTATGTAGTTATTAATCCTTCCACTAAAGAAAAAAAAATGAATAATTTTACCATTAAGGGGTGGCGACACCGCTGGTGGGTCAGGTAGTAATGAGTATTGTAATTTAAAACGAAGTACTATAGTAAAATGTGGACGGATTTGGACGAGATTTTATAACGTTTGTTCACTATTCTAGAGTCTAAATCTAAGATTTGATTATATAGTAGGTAATAAAATAGATACAGCTCTTATATTTTTTTCTTTGCTGCAAAAGGTAACTTGAGAAAGAGTAACGAAACATGAGATAAACTTTGCTTGCCATCAAACTATGATACGATGAGCTCAAGCACTACCATTGAAAATGAATGATTTATGAAACATAACTCCTTTATGTTTTTTGTATTGTCCATTTGCTATCGTCTAAGAGAATATCTTTTGAAGCCACCTTAGTAAGAGCCGTAACATAGATAAGCCAGACACTATATTTGCAAATGCTGTTTCTCAAACAAGCCTGTTCGTTAAGCTTCATAACAAGATAAAGTTAAGTATATTTATACAATGTTTTAGTATGGAAGTCATTTAGAATGGAAGTCACGTAATGTCGATGTAATGTGAACTCCACGGTGGTCCAACGTATTAGCTCTGCCATTTGGGATGGCTGGAACGTGTGCAGCTTGGGTTATTTTTATTTCTCTATTTAAGGAGTACAGCACGTGGATGTTGATTCAGCTTAATAGTGAGTAAGTAGCTACCTAATTAGTATTTTTGGCACAAGACCTTCAGATAAGTCTCTTAATAATCACATTAAAATTATAAATGCTGGAGTTTGTGCGTGTAGGTTGGTTACTTCTTTACGCTGAAACGATTCAACGGATTTAACTGAAATTTGGAATGGAGATAGTTTATACCAATGTACATCCGGAAAATTGTTCTATAGAGTATTTGGTTTAAGAACCCCGTCGTCTTCTTACACGAGCGATGACGATGCAGAAGGGATATTTTTTTATATTGAAGCAGAATCGCTATTACTCTCTTACTTACTTTATAGTTGTGATGATTTACGACTCTTCAAAATTCATCTTTTTAGTGACGAATACTAACTCTGACATACTGCTTCACAACTTTATAGTCTTGAAACATTCATCACTCTACGTTTGGCATCATTCATTCTCCATACTAATAAATACAGCTGAAAATTCCGCTTATACTGAAGACTGACTGATATATGGTATATAGATGGCGAGCAGAAACTTGAATCTTCGCAGACAAAATATCCTCAAATAAAATAAAAATCCACAATGATCTCTACTGATTTTAACGTATAACTTGAAAACATTTGATAAATGAAAACAAAAGTTTATTTACAACTCGTAAACCATCAGAGACACAACATAGCATGCATCCTCCTCATAAAGCGTGGGATAACGGCTTTGACGTCACAAAACAGTATAATTACCGACGTACCTGCTCGGACTGTTTACTCGGTATGGAGCCACAATAAGACGCAAATATTGAGGAGCATAATACACTCTTATGTCTCTATGTAAAACGCGTGTTTGTCTGACCAGTAATTCGTAGAGCGGCGGCTCTACAAAAGTTTTCCCACAAAATCAATATTTTTCAACTATATCAGTAGTAGTAGTAGTTTATACTCATCATAGAAAGAACAATGCAAGAACATAAAGGATTTTCACATCATTAGTATTAAAGTTGTCATGAAATACTTTACAGGAAAATAAGTAGAATTTCCTTCCTCTCTGCTGTAGGCATTTTCAGCACCAATACAAAAATCAAAAGATCAAGCACCCAACAATCACCGGACCATATCCACAAGTATTCTTTAATATTATTATCTCTCTTCAGTCGTTCCCTCATGACTGAGGATTGTGATCATCACGGCAGCACTTTGGATCTGACGAACTGCTCATCTAGCAACAACTCTCCATCGGCTCCGGTCTGTGGCCATCTCCACCGCGGTGTAAAAGCGGGACGTTTTTGTTTCTTTCAGTTGGTCAGACAACCTGGTCGGTGACCGGCCTCGTGAACGTTTCCCTTCCACGTTTCCCACCACAATGAGCTTTTCCAAGTTGCTGTCAAAATAGCTCATTATACGACGATGACATGCGATAGATAGTCGGTCCATATTAATTTTTTTATAGCTCGTATAATATTATTATACGATTAGCAAATTAAAGTATGTACTTACGTTAGGTATGAAGAATGTACATCTGCAGCCACACTTGTATAATCATTTTACCTACCAGAAACATCGCCGTTGCGTTGCTTCTTAGTTAAAATAACTTTAATTTACTTTTCTTTTTGAGGCCTATATATTGTAGCTCTGCTAACATAGTTCGGTTCGCAGGTTGTTCCTCATCTAAATTGATTTTATGTCATAGAACATAGAAGAAGTGAGCGCTTAAAATGAACTGTTGTATTATTTCCACGTGTCTCTAACGAGTAGATCAACTTTTTGCGATAATGGCAGTCTGATGATAAAAGCCAAGGCTTTAAAAAATAAGATCAAATACTTGGCACAGCACATTTTGAACTTTAATTGGTAGTAATATAATACTAAAGCGTGCATTGCATAAGTACGCTCAGAAGCCGTAGCATAAACAATTAGCGAAAACGTAATCGTATCGTAAGTCTCATCGCGTCACGCTTCGGCGTACAAACTATGAGCTATCTGTGTCACAGTTGCCGTAGATAAATGATAGTTTGTACTGTTTCACGTGAATGAATAGTTACGTTACACATGCAGTTATTGGTGCTAGGCCCACTGCTGTAAATCTAGGGTTGAGTACAAATCTGAGTACGTGTTCACATTTACATTTATGACATTTACTGTCAAAGCTCTACTCAAGTGAAGCTCTTACCCGTACGTAGTTGTGAAACTATTCATATTTCTGGCATACCCGGGTAAGATTCTACATGTATTAATCAATTCTTTAACCCTTTATATACCGTGATAAATAAAACAATAGATTTATGAGTAAAACGAACGTAAATGTACGTCAATGCAACTCAAAGGATTAATCGATACGCGCATTAACCCACTTAAAATGCACAGTATGATAACATCTCTAACTTGTATCTCTAATAATAGTGTCGCTTATTCAACTGACGTCACAAAAATAATTATGGAAAGGCAATTGAAGATGGTCAGTGTAAGCAAGGTGATTTAGAAGTCTAATTGTTTTTAAGCTAATGGCCGTGTCATATCATAACAGTAATGAGTCAATGACGTCGTCGAGTACAAGTAGGTACCTAATCTACGACTGTCCCATATTCTTAAATGGTCGTAAAAGGGTTAAGGGATTGCCAATGTTGATGTGTTTTACTGCACAACAAGGCTCTAAACGACCGTAATGCTCTTGTGACCCGAAAGGTAGGGTATACTACAAACGAGGATTTCAAAAGCAGGTGGCATGCTATATTACACCGGACCTTAAACATTATGTGTATAGTGCAAATGTGGTTAATGAAAAGCGAATCGTATCCTGTCAGAACGGTGGGATTAAAGGCGGGGAATATATTGAAACTTTTGTAATAAGTATTTGTATACGATTGTCTATAATTCTGTAACATTAAAGCAAGATTCTTTCATATTCGGCCCCGTAACCTAGTTGGCAATGACCCGTCCTACGAAGCACCGGATTTCAGTTTCTATCCCTGACCGAGGCAAATTGAGAATATTTATATGTGTGTCCATGGCTCCTGCAACACGTGAAATCCTATAGTGTACCTAGTGTAGTATGTGTACCTAAACATTATTATTTATTTAGATATTTATTATCAAAAAGCATACTGATTACTGATAGGTACATGAGTAGTTTCTCGACTAGCTTAAGATTATTGTGTTGGTCATGACAATTCTGCTGTCTTAGAAGAAGAATCGTTTTGAGAAAGTATTCAGGAGGTTTGTAAACTCCGTTATCAGACCTACTCTACCAACTCAGAACTGCTCTATCTACCATTTGGGGCGGTGGGTTATGGACTCGAAACACGTAACTGAAGTTAAATGCCAGGTGGTAAGTCAGTTGAGCAAAAACTTAAACTTGGTGGACGGAATACCATTTCTAGATAGATATTCAAATACTCTGCTTCAAAACATGTTGAAAAACACTGGGTTTTGGTTGTCCTTCTAGGGCACTGCAGCAAGAGAAACGACAAAGTCACGTGTCTCGGAATCTCGGGGACGCAGAACTTGATATTTTAAAGATCCGAGTAGCACTGGAACTTAACATATCATATACTTGTATTTATTAAAGTTGTTTTTTTTTGTTATTTAGACGAGATAACTTTTCATAAGTCACGTTCCGTTGTTACGTTCCGCTTGAGCCGAGCCTGCAAGCGAAGCGGGGAACAGCCGATAGAGAGGCACGATCGGCCTAAGCGTTCGGCTTGTTTTATGGCATTATCACGTAAAATTATCGTCCGTAAACCGACTTTAGAGACAACCATTTATTAATATATATAATTGTGATATAACTTTAAGTACCTACCTATCGCTACAAATAGGCGTTGGCTGCAAGACCTATCTATGACTTTTATCTTGAAAACGTGGGCATATTCATTACGAACAATGTTTTCATTCTCGTACATAAATTACAGCTATTATCTTGATTACAACTCATTTAAATTCAATTGACGTTGAACGGAAATGAGAAAAACTAATGTTCTAATTTAAAACAGCCTATCTTTTATATCATAAGGTATTATTAAATCTGTAATCATAAACGTGACTCTATAATAAGTTATGACTATCACAGGAATAATAATGCCAATGCTGTAATCATCACGTAGGCCATAAAGATTCTAATTTAAGATCTAAGATACATTTGAAACATTTTTCGCTTAAGAGGAATACTCTCCGTACTGACGATAGCTGATTTCAATGTTTGTTTAAAATTATTTTTAAATTGTTCTTTATTATTAGCCGCCCAAAAACAACGCACACATTTAGCGAAAAACCCTTTGCAGTGTTTCCGCTCGTTATTTATATATGATGTGTTTGATGTTTATTATACTTTTTAAGTTATGTAGTGTTTTCTTTTTAATGTATAGAAAGAGTTATTATTTTGTAATAACCTTTATATATATTTTATAAACGAACTAGGCATATGAAATTGCGTTTTGTATCAGGTTTTGTCTAAACCTCCGGGCATGTGAATTTTTGAAAGTATCCTATGAATCAGTTTACCATAAGGAGGAATTTAATAAGTACGTGTAATATACTTGTATAGTTTAAGGTATATACTACACTAGTACTTACTCATCTTGCTACAGTATAGTAAAAAATTACCTTTTTATTTGTAAGTAGTTTAATTACGTCACGTTTTATACAAAACATTAATACTGTTTTTCACAACTTTTTATAAGTAGAGGTACATAATTATGATCTAAACAGGCATGATTAAAGATTTACATATATTTATTAAAAGGTTAACCTGTAGAAATAGGGACTCATTCTATTTTAATAATAATATGAGTTTCGAAAAATCGAATCCAGTCGTGTTTGAGTTTTAGCGAGACTAACGAATATCAATAGATCTTTAAATCTCAGAAGGTTTCGAAGCAACTTGAAATAAAACGTAGAATATAACATAGCGGAAAAACACAAGAGCTCTAGTTACTTTTATTCTTTTGGGAAACAAGGTTCACTTCTTCGACTTCAAGAAGTAAAGTTCGTTGTAAGAACGTCTCACATCCTCACATGTGAATATATATTTAGATAATAAAAACTAACCTTCAGAGGTTACCCCAGGTCATTACGCCGTTAAGAAAAAAACAATGCGATTAAATAGCACTTCAATCGGAATTTAGTATAGGTACAATAGTGGTGTAAAAAACTCATAATTTGGTCCGACAAGCAGAAAGTTTCTTGCAATCGATGTTTTGTGTTACCATAATAGAAATAAAAATAAAAAAGTTTTGTTGATGAGATTTGAATGGGGATATTGTAACATTGCGCGAATCGCCTCGTATATTAGTGATCAATACCACATGTCGTTATCGTTTGTATTTACGTGTGTGACTTCACTGGCACCATCGCGACACGCTTCGCCTTTTCATGAACGGAGATCTATACGCACCGCGTGACTCTAGACAAAACGCGACGCTCTACGCGCCGCGTTTTTGTAAATGGGCCCTAAGCGTAATTTACTCATCGTGAAATTGCAAGTACAGCCGATATCTGATTAAGTAATTCTATTTTCTTTAAATAAGACAGTATAACGGATAGCAGGAAAACCGGAATCTGTGGGTTTCTTGGACCAGATTTTCTAGCTAACTAAGCTACCGAGATCGAAAATGGATTTGCAATTGAGCCAATGCCCAATTATCGAGTTAAGCCATCAAACCCTTTGGACGTATAAGTATGTTAACCAGACACGTTGCAGTTCCTGGAAAAGTAGGTAGACTTCTGCGAAATCTATTGTCTGCGAAATATATTATTGGCCAAATATGGAGAATCGCGAGTCAGCGGGTAGAGTTTAAAACCTATAGCTAGATTCAGAGCATCTCATGCGAGGTTTTTAAAGTTAAAGTTTCGAAACCTTCCTGAGTCATTGATGTCCTTCTGAAATTTGCAAATGCTTGTTTTTAGACGTTACTACTTACATCGGTATATTAATGTTTATTATATTTAATAAGTAGATCCTTCCTACTGCAATTCTCATAATAATATTGTTTTTCAATTAAAACCTTACTATGTGTAAATGTAGATGTCATGTAGCTGGAATTCATCGACGTCTGTAAACTCCATGGGGATTTCGTTTTACGTCAAACTTGACAGGCAAATATGTTTTAACGTAATATATTTTTAACGTTTTGACCACTAAAACGCGCATATCTTTTCATAGTAATATTAGTCTGTTTTTACTGTAATTAGATGCAATCATACATTGTGGAGTAATGACGCCATTACTGCCCTAGTTTACATTGTCGTTGAAAGCACACACACTCGTACATCAACACATCCAAGTGTGTTAATATACTATTGTTGTGCTAATAACTCTGGCTGACGTATGTCCAAACAAAACCCACTGTGAACCGTGACTAAAGATATTTTGGCAAATAAAAACGGTCTGTACATCGTTAGGTAGTTATGGAAAAAAACCTGTTTGAGTATGTAGGACCGACATCGCCGATATACGAGCTTTGTAAGGACAAGAATGCTAATGTGGGAGTGAGATGATCTTGCAAATAGACTGTTAAAAATGATACAGGTGCGACCGGTTTTGGTGAAAAAAAAAATACAGAAATTGAATAGCTTAAGTAAATAGCACAATAAAAATAATATGTTGGGAATGTCACATTCGACCACGTGTTTCGTACGTCTATAGCACGGTAATAGTAGAGTAGTATTACCGTGTCTATAGTGTTGCTTACAAAGTTTACAAACCTCTCCTCTCCTACAAACTATCGTGATTCAAGATTATTTAAGTTGTCGGGAAATCAATTGGAGTGTATATTAAACAACTAGCTGACCCGCCAGCGGCTTCGCTCGCGTGGCCTCGCGCGATACGGTAATTACAGATTTTTAATTATCCCACGGGAAGTCTTCAATTTACCAGGATCAAAAGTATCCTATATGTTGATCAGGGATATAAGCTACCACCATACGAAATTTCATTTAAATCGGTCCAGTCGTTTCGGAGAGTAGCCCGTACAAACAGACAGACAAAAATACATACAAACCATTTGAATTTTTCACTCCTTACATCGACTGACTCGGTTTTTAGCATATTTTTCATTGTAAAGAAATTTGACCTCTCCAGTTTATAATATTTAGTAGTTTTTACATCCCTCGTTTTACCCCCTTAAGTCATCCCTGATAAAAATATTGAGAGCATCACTATTTATTTTAAATTACCTATCCAGTTATCAATTTTCATCACTAAAGCTCCAAAAACTAAGAATTTTTGAAGAAAAAATTATCCCCCGTAAATTATCCCCCGTTTCACCCCTTAAGTCATCCCTGTCAGTATATATTGAAATCATCACTTTAAACTGTCCAAATGCTAATTTTCACCACTGTATGTTCGAAAACAAAAAACTTTCCGTGCAAACTTTCACCCCTCCATTTCACCGTCTTAAACCACCACTATCCAAAAAAAAATATTTTGAATGACCTCTCCAAAAACAAATTTTCACAACATAAGTTCAAAAACAAAGGAGTTTCATACAAACATTTTCACGTCTTTTGACCTTGTTAGGGGTAGAATTTCGAAAAACCCATTCTTAGTACACCTCTACGCATCAAGGACAATACACCCTCCAAATTTCAAGTCTCTACGATCAGTGGCGTGTGGTGCGTTGTCTGTCAGTCAGTCAGGACATCTTCTTTTATATATATAGATTAAAGTGAGTGATCAGAATGTAATCCGACCAGCTTACATAAGAATTTTGTATGATGGCATTTGTCCCGTGCTGAAGGAATTCGTGCGTTGAACACTCTTAACTCTAAACAGTCATAAGGCTATTCACAAACATGAACTTACGTAGAGGTTATAGCACCCTCGGGAACGCTCGTTTTCTAGCATTGGAAACATTATGGTCTGATTATTCTATGCATGATTAATTATATACATTGCTGATTTAAACTGACGAACTGAAAATCTGGAAGGCATAAAAAATTTGAAAGTGCTCATTGTTCAAACATATATGGTCACATACTTACAGTTAAAGAATGAGATATTGACACTATCCGAGCCATAATGATACAAAAAACGTAGCATTTTTATAGCTCGATTGTAATACAATTGAAATGTAGAATCGAATGACGAAATATTTTAAAGGTCATAAAATTTTATGATTTGTTAAAATTCACGATCGTTGCAGAGAGCGAGCTTTCCTTTTTTGCGAGAAACGTCCGAAGCAGAAATAATTTTATTTCTTAACGAGTCAATTCTTTACTATATTTTTATCAAATTAAAATAAGTTCTGTAGATTTTCAAAGCGGCCCAAGTTTCATTTATAGTTTTGTTATTGTTTACAAGTCTTTGAGGAGATTGTTCCATGTTGAGACTATGGACAGCTGCACTTGAAGCTACTCAATACATACTCTGTGATTTATAGAATATATTTTATCTGTGGTCTCGTCTCTGTACACCGCGCTGTCATCGTTGTAATATCTTTGCTTCCTTTTAATTAAAATACATAATGTATGCTGTTAACGCTACGCCCTTGTTTTCATTCCTTCAATATTAGATTTGGAAGGTAACATGGTAGTGCACAGACAATATTGTAATTTAAAGCAAAATCAATTTTGTAATTTCGATATACGAACGAATAGGTACATAACGATGCAGTTTGATATCAATTACTAAGTACCTATCACACCCAATGTTAAAAAACTAAGTAGTTAAACGTTTATACATAGTCAAATACTTGTCATCAATCAATGTAAATATCTTTTAACTCCGCTACTAAAACTAAATGATAATATGCAGGTACAAACAATTTAAGTCCTGCTTTGGTGCGATACGCAGTTATTTATTATAGAGTTTGCGACAGTTACAAATGAGAATTTATTTTACCTACATTTTTGCTCGTTTTCAATAGACATATCTGAGGCTCGTATGTGCAGGTCTGTTATTTAGGTGGTCCATAATACGACAAGAGCAGTAGAATGTTATACGGTGTCTAGATTTTTTCAAGTACTAATGTATTGAGTGATGTCATTATTAAAGTAAAAAAAATTACTGAATCAATTAGTTTTAGTGCGTCACGTTATTACTTGTATAAAAAGTTACATCCTATTTGGGTGTATAATTTAGATAGACGATACTACTTTACAGATATTGAAGGTTGGTTTGAAAGTTCGGATACTATCGAACTTTCTCTGCTCGTCTCTCACGGCTGCTTGGTAGGTAACACACTCTAGATTGAATACTTTTCGCCACAACCCTAAAAATGTGTTCTGGCAGCTGTCCTTGAAAGCCAGTCAACGTTCTTGGTTTAGTGTGGTAGCATAATACGTCCGCGTCATCACTAATCATAAAGTAAGATATTTAAAACTAAATCTGAGATAATTTGTGTTTAAAATATTAGTACCTAGATGCCCGAGCTTTCCTTGTAAGGAAACAGTTGATTTTCGTGGTCTAACCTCAAACTAAACACTCACTGGCTTAGTGTTGCTTAACAACGCCATCTATTGTCAAGTAGCTTTAGTGTTGCTGTGTCTTAAAACAGTTTAGTGTAGCAGCTTTCTAAGCTACGTTTTCTAAAAATGGAACCTAGCTAGATTGATTTACTGGCCCCGAAACCCCCTGCATACTAAATTACATGAAAATCGTTGTAGCCGTTTCCGCGATTAAGATATTAATTAACTTACATATATAGAATAATTGCTCGTTTAAAGGCATTAGATTTCTCTTATTAGTTTAGAAAAAATGAATCGGGTTGAATCAAAATGAACTATAACATATTTGGCAACTTTTAACTGCTCACGAATATCTTTACGTGGCAGATGTTTCTCGCACGATCCCTCAAGAAGTGCCTGTTGTTTCCAGATCAGCGAAACCTTTCAGTGAAAAGAAGTAACACACAATCTTGCTCATTTACAAACATTTAAATTATTAGTGCGAATTTGCACATGGTTATCAACGTGCGTGACATGAAGACACTCAATTAATATTCATTCAGGTTAATATGCTTCGTTAGAATATGTCCTTGTCAATGTGTAATTAATATCACTTCATTTGCATTGAGCACACTTCTGTAGAGGTGAGTAGGGAAGTGAGCATGAAATTGGGTTACACGAATATTAATTTACTCATAATCCCATTTCTTCTACAGCTCATGCACCCTTGCGTCATTTCCTTCGTTGGCGGTAATATTTACGGAAGTCGAGGATAGCATGGCAGATAGCAGAGCAAGTTCTTGCTTTCTGGTAGGTTATCCACTATTAGCTCGAGTCCCAGCAGTAGAACTGTAATACTATATATGATACTAATCTGAAGGTAGAGCGACTATCTACGATAATTAGTAGCGACTACTGGAAGAGCAGAGCATTGCAGAGATGATCAGGCTCAGAAGAATTTGTCCAGCAGTGTACCGATATATGCTGATGATGATGTGTTTACTTTCTGTCACAATAGGGATGTCCGATGATAGTAGTCTCTCTCTGTCTCTGTCTGTCTTTGAAACTTTTTTTACAATTGAGTGGTTGCACGTACATGCATGACAGTTTTGTATTGTATTTCTAAATGGAGTCCGTTACACTTTCGACCATTGCCATTTAATCAGAACTTTTTTCTTTTTTACAACCTGTAGATATATTAATATGAAATAGAGAACAAAATTGAAAAATCTATACATTATATTTTTTCGTCACATCAATGTATGCCAAGGCTGGCACCATTTACTACTATTATATTACAGAACGAATTAATATTATAATAACTATACTCGATTAACATGTAAGTGTTATGTCATATTTACGTAATTACAAGCAAGTTATCGAATTAAATACCGCAATTATGTCTTTTGATTTGCAATTTTAAATTATTATAGAGCTGTTTTTTTCTTTTACCTGAATTCGGATACGTTGTATGATATATGTAAAAATGTTCATGTTTTGTACATACATATGTAGTGCTAAGTCTTGTGTGTGTCTAAGTTGTACAACAGTTTTGATTAATAGTAAAAACTGGCTGAAGCTTATCTTGTTGCAATCTGTACTTGGTTGGAGACCTCTTGTAGGTTTTTAACTAACACTGGCTACGGCATCCTTCAGTCTTTATGGGTTGTCTGGAAGAGATCGCTCTGAGCGATAACACCGCCCATTGTTGCCCCTAGTTTTTAGCATTGCTTTTTATTTGATTTTCTAATATTAAGTCATAAATGTGGTATCTCAATAAAGTGTTATCTATCTGTCTATATCTATCTATCTATGTTGGGTTATAGCTGAAAATCAGTGTTTGCTCCTTGAGCAATTTTATTCGCTGAGCTATGACCTATTTGTTTAGGCTCCAACACACACGTACTTTTTAATAAGCTGCTAATATTAAGGTAATTTTGTACTTGACTGTTTCTTAATTAGCTAGTTATTATGTTTCAAATATTGTGTATAAACGAATGTACGTGTGTATTGAAGATGCAAATAAATGTTTTATTTATCTATCTACTCGTATCTTATTTCATATATACCTAATTAGGTCATTACACTCTCAAGTTAATGATCATGTTAATACTTTTATACTTGCATCAAGTGAGGTTTTTCATTCAAGTATAGACGGGGTCTAGTCACAGTTACATATAAGTCTGTCACTGTCACTGTCCTAAGTCACGCGCTAGTAAAGCGGATACATTTAAACTGTCTATAACAACAGACAAGGAAAATACAAAAAAAACGTTTCATGATTTTATACACTTTGTCTGCGCTGGTACACTATTACGAACACTATTAATAATCCACCGCTATTACACGTAAAAAGTAGAAAACACTTTAGATAAATGAAACAAAATCAACGATATCCATAATACTCGTATCTTGTGTTTTTCTCCCGCCATCTTCATTTGTCCTTACGTCCATATATCATTTATGTCTAAAATTGTTGCGTAAAACCGTCACATTTTTCATATTTCAATCGTAATTTGATTGCAATGGAGTTATTACGGGTTACACATTTACAACTACGAAAAAACCCGGTCTCTAAGATTGCATTTGTAATTTTTTATTCGCCCATTTACTATGATATTTTGATTCAAGTTTATTAGCTAGCATATAAATCCGAATCCGGTTCTCCGCATACCTAAGTAGGTATAGTAAACATTTCATGTGGTTAAGAAGTCAGGTATTATGATATAATAAGGTACTTTTTCGTTTCTATCTATATTGTTGTGTATTATATTATGTTTATCTATATTGTGTATTTTATGTATAGTGTTCTATGAATTTTTGAACAAATTGTGAAACTAGCTGGTACTCGCGGCTTTGCTCGCGTAGTAATTGTCTCACGAATTTATATTATTTTGATGTGTTTATGATAAAATTGCAGTGTAAACTATATCTCGTATTTTTGCCCATCTGAGAGTATATCAGTTTTGAGTTTTGAGCAGGCAATATACAGCTGACCATGGTTAGTAAGTAGAGACCCCAGTTTTAAATGAGACCGAGTGGCATAGAGATATCAAGCTGCCTTGGATCTTGGATTTATGAGACGGATCATGATAAAAAGTTTATAGTTGGGAGCTCCGGGTTATAGTTGGTTTTAAGTTATGTGTTTGTTGGTTTAAAGTTAGTTGGTTTGAAGTATACAGACAGACTAATAGAATATATTTTCAAAAAACTTCATATCCTTGTTCAGTAGTTATTTTTCTTCTGACAAACTTTTTTTTTATTTTTCGTCTAAGTCCAGACTTCTTGGCCTCTACTCCTTTATAGAAGATAAATTGAGAAGAGCGTGCTGTTTTTTGATAATGTTACGTGATCTCGTAAAGTTATCTAAGTTTTTACGAAAGCCTTATGTACACACATACTCGGTTATGTGTGACGCGATAAATTTTGAGTCACTTGATGACGAACCGAGCTGGTGCAATGATCTTTATGCCTCAGGTGAACTTTTGCGGGAGAAAAAGTTCGTTGATTCATTTCCGCAGTTTTTCCTGTTAAAAGGAATGTTTGAACAGTCGCATCGATTTCATATTTGCAATAACGATTTGATTTTTTAAGATCTTGATAAATAATACTACACACTTAGTTAATTCTGATTTATCTTGTATTTTCCTTTCTTGAGTTCTTTACTGTATAAATAATTGCAGAAATATTTTTTTGTTTCAAAATAATATAACCGATATGTTTTAGCAACTTTTTTCCAAGTGGGAACACTTCTGTCACTGACCAAAATTATGGATAATACGGCTATTGCTTCCCACCTCTACCAAACACTTCGGGGATATAAAGGCGTGGTATACGGATATTATGTAAAGCTGTGAACCTGATATCAACACAATGAAGTGTGTTATATAGTTCTCTGTTTATCATCAGCCAAAAATAACTAACGGCTATGAACTACAAGTTTATGTTGACAACAGAAAATCTGAAAAACCATAACTGCCTTTTAATAAAAACATATAATACCGCATAATAATAAGGCATACCGGAAAAAAATACACAAAGTTGCTAAAATGTTCTGAACTTCTTTGAACACAATTTATAGTTGCTTAAATGTTATAAAAAAGTACAATCAATCACTATTGTAGAATGATTACGGCCAACCACGGTAGTATTTTGCGTTATTCGGTTCGTTGCACATCAGCAGTTTTCAATAGATTTTTTTTCCTTCTGTATAGTTTCCGCCGCGATTTGCGTCATTCAGAAATTAGAGTACAAAAGGTATTTGCTTACCGATGTTTTGTTAACAGGCGAGGACTCGTTATTGTGAAGATTAAGCGGTAATTTACCGGTATACCTTACTTATGCTAGCTAACGAAACACATAATAATATACATATTATTTATCATGATCATCTTTGACTTTAAGAGCTGTGCTCTTGTCGGATGAGCAATTTCTATTTTTTTCTATCTTCGGATTATGTATTATATGATCCTAATTGTGGCAACAAAAATATCTTAACCTATTTAATTTATAACGTTTTCTAATGTAAGCTCTACATGATAAAAGTATAATTTTAATATTAGCTATAGAAGTGTAAAATATTGCTAAAAATAAAAAGTCATCATCAGTAATTTATGTCATTTACGTACTGCTTTAATATGGGATGGTGAATCTAATTCAACAGATAATTCGTTAGGGATCGCGCTAAATTATTCCACGTTGACGAAATTGCAGGTGGAATTATATCATAAATACGAATGTTTGCGAGAGAGAGTTAGTATGTTTGTTGGTTCTTCGTGCTAAAACGGATGAAACGGACTACGAAAATGGCTTTTATCCAGGACTATTTTACCAGGACTTTATTCTACTAATATTTCTATCCCAAATCGTTGCTTATGGATCGCTTTAGCTTGTTCCATGAGATTGAAGCCACATACACTATATTTTTACCAATATGGTGGTGATGACGAAATTTTTGAAATATCAATTGTACTCTTCGATCATAATATATACTGAACTATGTAGGTACCGCAATATTTCGGTTATTCAACCTTGATATTTTTACAAAAAAACAACATATCAGTTTTCACTAGTGTGATAAAATGTCTAACAAATATATTTGTTTGCTTACAGGTAATCATCGCAATTCGCTAATTGGTTCTTGGTGAGTCCAAAGTCTTTCCGGTCGTTCTCTCTATCATAACATATCCAAGAAGGTACAAAAAGCAAAAAGGTTTTGCAAATTTAAGAACTTAACTGTTATAAAAAAGGTCACGGTTATTAACCTCTGATTATTAGTGTATTCAACATGCGTTGTCAGAATAATATTGCTTTTAAAAAGTTTTTTTTTTAATTCCGTGGGCCTGTCCAAACACCGGTCGAGTAATACCGACTACATGATAGGCAGTCAGTGTTTGCTGGTTTACCATTTAAAATTTTAAATAGGTTTGAGTTTTTTGTCTCTATTTCACCTGATGCTATACTATTGTAGTACATATATTACACAATTACAATTAATTACTATTGCAGTACATATAGTCTTTGACTGTTACTCTACTACTACGGTCCACTGTGATACGTTCGTGTTATCTTAACGTTATCACGTAAAATTATTGTCCGTAAACCGACTTTACAGAAAACCAGATTAAGTAATACGCCATACTTAAGACTAGAAGATTGAATTTATTCACTCGCGATAGAATTTGAATGTAATAAATTCAGAAATTACAAAAAAATTATAAAAAATGCCACGGTTCCTGGATTCTGTGGAGCGTAGTTCTGTTTAATAATAAAATATGTTTTTTGTAAAGTCGGTTTATGAACGAAAATTTTACGTGATAACGTCATAAGATAGCACGAACGCTTAGGCCGATCGTGCCTTTCTAGCGCTTGTTCCACGCTCTCGCTTGCACGCTCGGCTCAGGCGGAACGTGACAATGAGTCATATTTTTTCGTGCGTGCAGCCGGCGTTCAACGATTTATAAGACGTAATCACGTCAAAAAAACAAGGTACTTTCTTCAAAAATATGCATATAATTACTTTATGTGACAAGACGAGCAAGGCACTTGCCTGATGTTAAGCGTCACGTTCGATCAAAACGTCCAGTGCTATTCAGAATTTTAAACCACAACAGTTCCAAAACCTGCATTCATCGTCACCTTGAGATGTATCATGTTAAATCACTTACCCTGTAATTTCGGAATCTTTGCCCTTCAACGCAAATAGGACGATATGTGGAAGAGTGTAACGTTTCGAATTCACCTTCAGTTTACATATTTCAAATAAGTAAGATAAACTTTTAAATGTGTTTTTAACTTGATCTCTGCTTCTGATAAATCTTCCCTTTTTTTCGAACGGACTAATGCTGTTTGCCTTTACCGGCACATACAGCATCACCGGATAGGTTCATCACCGGACGGGCCAGTTCTGCCATACCCTTTATAGTAACATGCGTGCACTTACATAAACCTACCTCTAGTACTCAAATAATGAGTGAACACGGAACTTCTTTCAAGACGAAATATGCTCAAAATTTAAAAACTCCTCAAGAATATTTAAAACTAGACCTTTGAAAATGGTGATTTTGGAAATACCTTATTGATATTATTGTTTTTGTATAATAAATGTTCACAAAATACTTTATTCGGATATGTTCACTGATACACGAATAAAGAAATTTGGCTCGATAGAGAAAAATCGCTAACTTTCCCAAAAAAACACCTTTGAGACATTGCCTTCTATGTAATGAATCAACCGTTTCTATTGAAGATATTTATACAAAAAAAGAATGTATGTAATCCCAACATATATTGAAATACTTAGTGAGCTCAGTATTTTTGTAAAAGCGTAAAATTCTTTTTAGAAAATAAAATAACAACTACACAAATATAGTAAGAACTTGAAGGCTCGCACGCTGCGTATTTCATACAACCTTACAGCTTCCCTACGATTTCGCCTTAAGTGAAAAGGTGGTTAAACGCGAATTTATTCATAACAAAATATAAACATTTGGTTGTCTCTTCGTAGACACAATCTAACTATACAAATACAATTATCCTATGGCTATGACATCATTTATTCGCTATGGCTAACGTAAAATGAGTTCTACGTATTCAATAACATTCCTTCTACTTAACATGTTGCTAGATTTGTTCCATCAAGTAAACTTGTTAGGGTCAACCTAGATAGCTAATTGTGACTAAAAATGTAATCGTTACCAGATAAGCATTAGATATTTGAATAAGACCTTAAACTAAAATAAGGTGCCGACATCACCGTAATCTTGTCGGTCGAATGTAGTATTTCCCTAAGAGGGATACAGATTTAAGTATTTTTTTTCAAATGCGTGGAATAATACTTTTATGTAAGATATTAAAAAAATAACGAGTTACAACTTATGGAACCTTTTTATTGACATTTAATTTAAACTCAAACGAAAATAATGTTAGAAGTAAAGGTAGAGGTTTTTTGGCCCAAAAATAAGATAAGTATTTTTTTTGTAAATATGCACGAGTGTAGGAAGTTAAAACGAATTCACTCTTTTTCTGCAAGAATATACTTAGGGAATATAGAGCATAAATAATGATAAGTATTACATTTAGTATACTGTATACTTAGATACGAAATAATTCAAACGTATTTACGCATACCAGGAGTATAAACTTCTTACGTTGTAATTTTAAAAAGAAACATTTCAGCTACCTACTACTTAACTTGTGCCTCTAGAATTTCGTTTTCTCGCTTTAAGTATTTTTAAAATCGTATTCAGCTCGCAAAGCACGAAACACAAGATTAACACTAGCTACAATGTTGTTTTATAACTAACATTTTGTTTAGCCAATGATTTGTAAACTAAGACAGCTCTTTCGGCTATTTACTACATTATAGAGAGAGGAAGTAACCTATTCTGTTGATCAAACTCTACTTTACAGTGTGTTAGGTAACTACAAAATTAGTAAGCCATTGCTATATAAAATATATGACCGCGTTATCGATCCTAGATCAGCCATAAATAACTGTAATTTGTTCGCGTATCTGCTACATCGGCATGATCATAAAAGGCACCGTCTATGCTTGCAATTTGAGATCTTGCTGATTACATCCAAAGACTAAGTTATAGACTTTTATAAATATTTATTGAACAGTAAGTTCAATAGGATAAATATAAAAGTATTACTACAGTACAGACAGATACTACAGAAAGACCGTCACTTATGAATCACGATTTGAGAGGAGTTAATAGTAAAAACTTTAATACACTAATGAGGCCGTAGCACAAACAATTTGGGAAAAAGTATTCGTATCGTAAACCTCAACGCACCAAGCATTGCCGGACAAATTATATCTGTGTCACAGTTGCCCTAGATACCATGACAGTTTGTAGTATTTCACGTGAACGACACGTTACGTTACACTTACGCAGATATTCGTGCTAGGCCCACTGAGCGTACACATACTTCTAGAATACGGCTCTTGAACTTGCAGATTTCTCTAAGCACCTAACGTTGTGTTCCGACAGCTGTTAAAAGACTTTTGCTATGTCTAATTTGGTGGCTACCTTTGAACGCAACATCAGTGATCATCGAGTACTAACTAGTTGTAAATTTAATCGTATAATATCGTAATATCGTAGGAAGCATCATTGTTTAATTGTTATAGTGAAGTAAAGTATAAGGAAATAAGCTCTGGTGGTACTTTTTTGAACTTATGGTAGCTCGAGCGTAAAGTCCGCTGCTACTAAAGGCACCCCATGGATCAATTTCTTCTTCTGTGAAGGTAACATCATGATGAAATCATGGTATCATCGTTATCAATCAATACATGATGGGCCATAGCGATAGAGCATATTAGTATTAACTGCTCAACAAGTGACAATTTTAATTTGGGGACGGGAAGCACGAGCGACGTGGAATGAAGAGCTTGGGCGGAGGTAACTGCGCGAGAGCAGTCCGTATATGCCTAGCGACTGCTTGACAGCCAACCGCTCGAAGCATTTGCAACTGCTCGAGCGGTTTCATGTGTCTGCGCTGAAGACTGTAGTTCACTGTGCAGTCGCAGCTTAAAGCAGTCAATGCTGACTGCTCCAAGCTGCTCGTATATCGCTCTTACAATGTGTTTTGGGATCTGTCTATGAGAGCATGTCGCCATTCTAGGTGAAGCAAAAAAGTGAGATAGTAGCCAAACACTAGCCAAAATAAACTATTTAGGGCAGACGTATCAACGTATTTTTAGTGACTTAGTCACTCAGTTGGTAAAATGAAAAACATAAGAATAAACTTACAAATCCAATTATAATATATGCATAGCAAATACTTTGCTGTGAAGAATGTTGGCTGTTTTTTTGGTAAAAAAATAATTGAAGATTGATAATTTTGTAATATAAAGTAATTTGTTTGAACATAGCCCAAAAAAGTTTTAAGATTTATTACTTTGATTAGAATCTAAATAAAAAATGGCAACAAGTTATCGGATTACATAATAGGTACATTTTTTAAACTTATATAAAAAGAGCTTTTATGCCATGTCCGTATTTTACTAAATTTCAGTTGTATACTCGTACGATGAGTCAGGTGAGTGACCAAAACCATGAAATTGCGTCATATACCTATATCTTACAACACAATGTATACTCCGAAAAAAATAGATTTTTTGTCATTATTTAAGAATATTTAATGACACGAAGAATCTCGTTTCTATAATCAGTGTCCTATCAGCTCGTCTTGGTAGGGGACACTGTCATGCCGCCAAATACCCACGAATTACCTTACGCATGCTAAAACTAATCAAATATTATTAGAAAATATAATCAAAGAGTTTTTGTATAATATTACGAGTATGATTGAAACTTTCGTAAGTAGGTATACACAGTTATATGATTATTAACGGGATATTTACCGTGGTAAGGTTGTGGAATGAGCTCCCGATATTTCGGCGCAGTTACATGCACCATGTTCACGGGAAGACTGAAGAATGCGGGTGGTTGGTCAAAAAGTTTAAAAGTTAGGTGCAGACATAACGATCTACCCTCTTTCTTAGTCTTTTGCTACGGTTATCACTGGAACTCGAACTCGATCCTAAGTCCCGACAAAACACACTCACTGTATCACTGCGTATAGTATTTTGAACACATTTTGAACGCGGACTTTTATTTTTAAAACAACCTAATACTGGATTCCACGCACTGGCGAGTTGAAAACCATCACCTCGATTGAAATTCTGGCATTTCGAGATCTCAATAGTTTCCTTTACTAGCCTTGGTATGTAATGGCGTTCGGTGGACAAGATTTTAGGGTTATGGAATTCAATCCAGTGGTTAGGACCCGCGTCCAGCAGATGCTCAGCTATGGCAGATTTGTGTCTTTCATTGTTTTTTACTGCCTTATGTGTTCCTTGATGCGGCATGAAACAGTTCGCTTCGTCTGTCCTATGTACGAACTTCCGCAGCTGCAGTTAATTTTGTACACCCCGGGATGCTGAAAAGGAATCTTGTCCTTAGGGGAACGCAGACATTGCGCAATCTTCTGATGAGGAGTAAATATGGTCTTGATAGCATATTTGTCAAGAATTCGACTTATTTTGTCTGTGACTCCTTTAACATATGGCAAAAAGGTCGGCTGTCGTTCCACCTTCGGTTTCATCAGTTTCTTCCTTGGCTTGGTTATACCGACCTGAGCCTTATAACCATTCCTGCGTAACACCATCTGTACGTGGGATAGTTCCTCTTCAAGGTGTTCTGTATCGCACAGATCATAGGCCCGATTTGTCAGTGAACTGACCCCAGAATTAAGATGCCGGGGATGATGGTGAGAGGTGGCATGCAAGTTAAAACAGTGTTTTAGGTATACACATTCCATAAGTATACACATATACACATTCCATATTTTAATGTTATGTGACGGTTTAGTAGGTAGGTATAGTCGAATATCTCGACCGGTTTCATGACCGTTCGGGCCACTTCTTCATGGAGTACTTGCGCACCCGGCTGCGTTCGCGCTAGCGCGAGTACTTCATGAAAAAGTGGCCCGGACGGTAAGATTACGAGTAAATTAAAATTAATGATAGTTATTTACCCAAATCTTATAAAAGGTTTATACTTCTATTATTATGATAATCTTGATCGAATTTAGGAGACGTCTGCTGAACCCAATAACAGGTTTATAAAAGTCTACAAAAACAAAGGTAAAATAACACCTTAAAAAATATAATACATCTCAACGAACGTTCATGAAACTCATAACAATAACGTGTTAAATTTCAAAAACGACATTGACTATTTTCTACCGACTTCCAAATAAAGGAGGAGGTACTCAATTTGACTGTATTTTTTTTAAGTTTGTTGCCTCATAACTTTCGATAGGGTGAACCGATTCTCAAAACTCTTTTTATATTTGAAAGCTTTCCGTGTAGTTCCATTTAAATTTCATCAAATTCAGTCCAGTAGTTTTTGAGTTACACTCCAATAACTGAAGAGAATGGAAGTCGGAATATTTTTTTCAAATTGTACTTGTTTATTTATCTGTACGCATACTTTTGGGTTTTGGACCAACGTCCGCGTAACAGACATTTTGGTAGCGGTTTTTGTATCGGCTTTTCTTCGGTATTTATATAGCCTGCCTAGCAATTCTGGTAACCAAGAAACCAAGTTTACTGGTGGGTGCGTCTCGCGGTAGACTTCAAGTTAGTTTCAAACTACAATTCCGTATGTATGTAACAAACTCTTAGAAACAAATCAATTAAACAACAGCACACTCCTATTTTCCAGTTTACTACATTAGTATGTACGAATAACATTAAACATATACCCGTCTGACGCAAACAACACAAAAACTTCTCAAGTTATGTACACAGAAGGCCTCTTTTGTAATTCTATAAAGGAGGTGATATAACAAGCGTACTGGCCGTATGTTACATTCACACGCCTAGCGCTTACGAGCGGTGCGCTTCTCTGCTCACAAACCGCATGCCCAATATGCTCCAGGTAATACATCTATTTGAATTAAGTTATGAAAGTCATGAAAGAACAAATTCTGCGCAGCAAATAAACTCAAACATGCGCCACAGGACGCTGTTCATTCCTTTACCGAACAACTTTAGTCCGTTCTAAAAAAATGAAGGTGTACGTCGTGACGAAGGTGGGCGGCCAGTGTGTGTTTTTGTTATTGGTGACCTGTCTATCATCACAACTCATTATGATGATGCGAAGTGCCCACATCAGTTGCAATACATTTTGGCATTGCAATACTATACGCCAATCTATTGCGATCATTACCTCCTCAAAGAGTTGTACTGAAGTGCCATTGAGCAAGTAAGGTACCAGCTAAGGTAACTTTTAAGCTTAAATATGAAGTAAGTTAATCTGTCCGAATCAGCAAGCCTCATTCGAGGCAAGTTTCATTCATAAATCTATTGTTATTTTTTGTCCTGATGCGGACAGATTAATACGAGTAAAGTAAATTAAGTGCATATAGACCGGCGTCGATACTCATGAAGATACAATGTTGCTGAGAAATCCTTTCACCTTGGAAGTTGTCCGACCCAAGAGCTGCATGATATTAAATAAAACGGAATATTGCAGATGTGTTCTGTCACCCATTGCATCTGATGGATACAGCCAAGGACCACGTAGAGAGATTTTCTAAAGAGTCCTCGTAGCCTCAGATCGTAGCTTACTTAATACGCAAAAATAACTAATAAAACAGTTGGTTTTGTACGTAAACTAGGCGCATCCGATGCGCTTGATGTGCCTTCTGCCTAAGAAGTCGTTGTCCGTATCTGTTCAGCAATTCAGTCACACCTGCTGGAGACAATGCTGTTTGATATTTTAAACATATGTCTTACACTTGAACGGACCTGATCTATTTTGGAAAACGATTTGACGTCAAACATCCGAATATGCCGCTTCCGTTTAAAGCAGTTGAACAGTTTTGTTGTTTTTAAAAGAAGTTGGTATATTTAAGATACACGTTGCATTTTTTATGGTATACCTTCTGCAACACGATAATATTTCCAGCTGATGAAAACGTGTTAAGTGTTGTCAGTATAAATTGCTTGTAACTTGGTTGTAATAGTGCAGTAGCTTGTAACAAAGCGTATTATAAATATTTATAAATGCTTAACATTGTATTTCTGTATGGATGGGTTAAAGTTTGTTACTATTTTAAACAAACCCCAATTACATAAACGATTTAACAATAACACGTACAATTTGAACAATTGAATACCGACTTCCATTCTATTCAGTTATTGGAGTGTAACTCAAAAACTACTGAACCGAATTTGATGAAATTTAAATGGGACCACACGGGAAACACCACCTTCAAAAAAAAATTAAGAATTAGTTCACGCAGTCCAAAGTTATGAGGTAACAAACATAAAAAAAACATACAGTCAAATTGAGAACCTCCTCCTTTTTGGAAGTCCGTAGAAAATTACTAAAAAGATTTGATTAAAAATTCAATACACGTACGCCACTTTTTAAAAGCGACATAAATGTTGTGGATGTGCGCGGTATGGCTGCTTTGCATTTCAAGCACATTTAAAAATTAATAGCACATTGCTTCAAAATACCATAGTTGTCTTAAAATTCGCAATGCATTCGACCTCCACGACTTACCTACAAAGTTTGACACGAAACATGTTAGCAATTCAGATGTTTAACATAGAGACTCCGGCACACTCGTCCTCTAAGAAATGTGTCAAGTACGCTGGTGACGTAGATGCGATCCCACGTGGGAATGCTGAATCGGGGGTCACGACTTAATTTGTTTATGAATAAATCAATTGTCATTTAATCGTGATTGTGAACTGTAGAATTTTGATTGAGCCGCTGTTGCAACAAAATTGCGAAATATCAGATAATAAATAATTGTTAATAAAGAATCAAGGTTATCTTTGTCGTTGCAATTATATTTTTGTCCTAAGGTGAATGTACAAAACCGTGCTTTTGAGGCACTATTTTACACAATTGTTTTCTTAACATATATAACACTATTGATTAAGCATAATAAAAGTTATCAAATTAAGTTAAAATCTAACTAAAAACTATCCTCAATAAATTAGCAAATCAAAAAAAATACATATTTTCGTTTTATATTTTTATGTGTACGTACTATGCCTGCTTGTTCAGGAGATGTGTTACATATACGCTTTTAGATATATAGAGCTTTTTATTTACATTAATACCATCACGCATTTATATCTAAAGAGACTAGCAGACTTCCCTAAACACCCACATTTTGCTTAGTACGACCTTGATCTCACCAAACAAATTTAAAACAACTGATTCATAGGGGGAGCTTTATTAACATCCCTTACGACCGGTGCCAATAATCTACCTATCGCCGGTTTGCCTTAATAAAGATAGATATTTGACACTATTTGTATGGATGTACGTTATGTCAAACTATCAGGAGTAAGGGAAACTATGACTAGATAGGTTATTGGGATCCCCCTTAATCGGCTGTGAAGATGTGGATGATCCATGTGAAAGAATATGGAACAGTCTAACTTTGAAGCCAAAAAATTGTATGGTTTTATGTTTTCAATAATATTTAAAAGAAAAATATTGCATGGCACCTTTACGACGTTTTAAAGTATGAATGCTCAATAGGTTTAGCTCGAATAAATTGCAAAGAGAAAATCATTATCATTAGGTACCGTAAAACAATTGAATCAGTATAAACTAGCGCTTTTTTTTCACTGAATTTCAGCATTACTGATGCTGATATTCATCATAGATTCATTATTCATTATAGGTATAAAATATATGATAGATTATGAAATTTCTTCGTTCAATTTCGATGCTCAACATTTGGCCAAATTTCTGTGACGGATCCCATTTCACTCGTCAAACATCTTTGCCCAAGATTTCTTTGTGATTTGCGTAGTAGGTATACATTTAATTTTTCTGTCTCGTACTGCGTCCGCAAACGTATTATGTTTCATAAATTCGTCATGCTATAGTTGCATAAGCATCTATTTCTTGTAGTATTTGTATTTCGTATCATAAATTCATTAGTTGCATACCTATACATTTAACAAAGCTTTCGTCATTGGAATTGTCCAAAAAATTTTATGTACAGCCTTTTTAGATTATAATATCATAAGCTTTGATCAAACATTGGTCTTGCTACTAAATTGGATGAAGTCATCCAATTTATTTGATCAAACGTACATTGGACAAAAATTTTTGACGAGTAAAATACCAACCTTAAGATAGAGTACATCGCGTTACTTAATTCTTAACGTTGACACTTTACGGATATTTTTTCCATCATACGCAATGAATGCAGCTAATAGTATAAACGCAATTTCTGGTTTTTCTAGAACTCCTCTTTTTTATTCTACAAGGCAAATCGCGTGTTTCCAACGGCAACTTGGCCTTTTAAACATTCATATTATCAAAGTTATTCAATTATTCAGCGGGATAAAACATACACGAGTATAATTTACTGGATTGTTTTCAAAAGGGTGCGCCACATTTCCATAATGTTTATCGCAAATATGTGACGCAAGTAAAATATGGCGCACGAGAGTTACTCTGTTATATTATAACTACGAAGGTCTGTATGTTTCTTACTGTTCTACATCAAAATGACTAAGTGGCCGAAACTTTTAACATTGGTTCGAGAATATGACTCCCTGGATTATATTTTTGTCCAGGAAAAATGTTGGAATGTATTGTAATATATCTATTTTTTTACATATTTTCTACACTCTAACTTTGGCTCTTATGTACCCTATTAACGCCCAATAAAATTAAGACTTCATGAACGAGATAAAGATTGCGCTAAATCATATTTAAAAACGTACAGTTGATACAAATTGTCGCACAACTCTATACAGTTTGCACACCGAATAAACGCACTTAAACTGTTTAAACAAATGCCATACTTTGTGACGACATTTGAAATGTAAATCGAACTTACTTCGTAATATATACATTGAATTGAATGGTCATGACGTGGTCGCAGTTTACTGGTTTACGTAAAGTTTTTCATCATGCGTCAAAGAAATTACAATTGGGGAAACAAAACGTCAAACTTTTCAAAAGACTCACTGTTTGCTTCTGTTGAAAGACGACGATTTTAAATATATCTGTACCACTACGCATTTGCAAAATACGAAAATGTTACTAGACTTATGAATTGACACTCAATTTTCTTCACTCATTCGATTTCTCGCTGTGGGGCTAATAAATAACCTTGAAATAACAATCTCATCTCATCATCTCGATTTCACTCGAAAACAGCTAATGCTCGATGTTTCTCAACGAGATCTTCTTCTCTACGAGGATATCCTAAGACGAACGAAAGTAAGCATAGATCACAGAAACAAGGGAGATATATGTAAGTCACATTTTAAGATATTTCGAATTTGTTAGTTGACCTGATGAGGCAGCGGGCAGGGCACATAAAGTCAGGCAGAACTAATGGCCAATGGGCCCAAAAGGTGGAGTGGAGACCATGGACCGGCAAGCACATCGTAAGTGTTCTACCAGCAAGGTGAAAAGACGATCTGATAAAGGTTGCAGGACGGTGTTGGCTTCAGGCTGCAACCTGTCCATTTGGAAATCCTGGCTGTGCCTTATAGTGGCTTATGTCCAGTCATAAATTGCTATCACAATAATAATGTATAAAAGTCAGTTAACGTCGTGTAAATATTTTCAAACATAAATACAGAGCTAACCAAAAATACAGTAAGCAATAGAATAAAATTAGTTCTAATTAAATTGAAACAGTCTATAGGTACTGTTTTTATCAGTATTGTGTAAAACGTGTAAGTGAATAGTTACGTAAAAAATATTTACGAGTGAATACAAAAAATTGGATTCTTAAAAGTATATCTTGTGTTTTACATTAAAGAAATGTGATATTTTTACGTTATTTAGAAGTTTTTTTAGAAAAAGAAAATACATTTTATATTAATTTAATCTTAATTTCGTACTCTTAATCAATGGATCATACTAATGTTATAAATTCGGAACCTGTGAGTGAGTGCGTATGTGAGTGCGTGTGAGTGTGTGTAGCGGATGAGGAGAAGGGGGGAGGGGGCAAGATGTACACTTCTATATGTTTGTTATTTCTTCACGTTGCATTATTAACCGGTCCCGTGTCTAGTGTTTTTTGGTTTCTTTTCGAACCACGCATAAAAGTTCACATAAAAAATACTACTCTTGAATAGTTTGACCAACTAAAAGCAAGTTTATACCGGTGAAGTGTATTGGATCTGATAAAATTAGTCACAAAGTCGAGGTCTAAAAATTTGTATACAATTTGTGTATGCGCGACATGGCTTAGCACTTATTTAAACGTACACATGGTGTACGCGTGACACGTGATGGATTAATATATTAAATTTTGATATATATTTATCATAAATAACCGTTCTTGGTCCTTGTTGCACGTGCACGAAGTAGCAGGTAGAAGCTAATTAAATAAATATATGAAAACGTCTGCGAACATTGTTGCTACGTGTTACACTTGCAATGCTCCATACTGTAATTTTCAATTTGAGGTTAGTAGCATACAAATCATCTTTAGCCACGTAAATCTTGACAACAAATAACAATAAAAATGTTCAATAAGTTAAAGTAACAAAGCGTTGTAAGAGAATAACCTCCTTGAAGGCACGGCTAGTTAGCAGATGCGCTGTCAAAGTCGCCGCGTGCGTCAGTAACGCTCTTGACATAAAACTACCTGAACACTTCAACAATAATTTCAATGTTATAGGACATTGTAGAGTTGGCGCGAAACCACAAAAGAAAATGTTGTTTTTAACTGACTTCAAAAAAAGGACGAAGTTTCTCAACTCGACCGTATATATTTTTTATTTTATTCATTTGTTTATAGACGAGCAGCAAATTGCTGATGTGCCTATATCACACAGTATCGAAAGTTATTAATTTCAGTTTGGATGTTCACTTAACAAAATTAGTTTATTAGTTCGTACCCAGTTATCGAGCCAGTTCTTAAAACTTTAGGTAATAGGTAACTAGCTTAGATTTTATGTGTGTTTGCGGATAACTTCGTCGTTTATGAACCGATTTTGATTTCTTTGGTAGAGTATACTTCCGAGGTGGTCCAAAACTACATCAAATTCGGTCGAGTTTTTTAGTTACACTCCAATAACAGGAAAGTGTTTCGCATATTTTGATGATCTGATGATATCATAATTGCCGGTGAATGACAATCGATCCCGTCATTAGTAGGGGCCGCTAAAAAGGGCAAAAATTTTTTTTTAACAAAAAACGGAACCGACTTCGCATTCGATACCATGATACCTAGTTCAAAAGTACCTATTATAACAATATTATGTGCATGGTACCGACTTCAACATTTTTCACACTTTTTTGGTCTTGGATGCTACTTGTGTCGACACTCTGGTACCATCTTACGTCAGTAGATCTGCTCGCAGTATCGTGACCGCGGCCAATCAGGCGCAAATTTCGACGAGACGAAAATATTCACAGCTTAGTGCCCACTACGAGTTTTGTGAGCTGGCTGTTGAAACTCTGGGTCCGTGGTCGTCTGTAACCATTCCCATTCTTGAATAGCGGCTTTCCTGAGCTCTAGCACTGTCTGGGGACGTGGCTGACTGTTTCAAACAGCTCGCTTAAGAGCAGCCCACGCATGCTCTATGGGGTTTTCAGTCATGCGAGCCGGCAGGCCAGTCTAACCTTTGATGTCATATTCTTGGAGAGCAGCATTGACTCGTTGAGCTCGACGAGTGGGCGCATTATCATTGACCAGTACAAACTGGTGCCCATGGTTTACTCGGAATGGTCTGACAATTCCATCAATAGCAACTAAATATACGATGAAATCATAATATAATCAACCGTAACAAAAAAGGTTTTGATTTTTCAAAGTGATTGCAATCTTTTTTGATATATGTATGTAAGCATTATAGAGAGTTAAGTATCAATATAACCTTCATCACGAAATTTCAGCTTGAAATATTGATTATTTTTTTAATTAAGTAATTACGTAGAAAGCATTGCCCATTGTGACTGGACTCATACAATGCTACAGCTAAGCACAATCGTATAAATCATTCATTCGTTCAACAATGATTCAAATTATTTAAATCTATTCTCTGTAAAATTTACAAACGGGCAAAATGCATTTGATGGTATTTTTAAAATTAAATTTAACTCCTGCACTACATAAAGTAGGAAATCAGTCTTGAGCCAAACATAAAAAAATAACTGTTTTTCTCGAAACGCACTTTTCGAAAGTGAACATCATTTTATTTCTTATAGTGTTTTGTCAGGTTATAGAATGAAGCACGAGTCCCATGTGGTGTTATGCGGTAACCTCTGCCTTTAACAGAATATGCATTTCAAACTGTTCAGTGCTCAACACCCTGAGATCTTAAGTTAAGTCTCATTTGCCTGTAATTCACCAGCACACCTAACCTTAAAACCAGAATACAGAAATGCGAACGGAACTGCTTCGAGAAATTAATAGGTATGTTGGCAGTATTTCCCCAGACGAGTTCGTTCACAAAGAGTTCTGCTAGTTCTGCACTGTAGTACTATACTTACTACTATATATACTACTTATACTACTGTTATAACCCGCGGCACGTAAATCTAGCGCTGAGCGAAATGTGGAGGGGATATCTGCGCATGGGTACAGTCGCGCACATGTGACAGAGAGAGACAAGAGTCCCTCGTCTTCGATGTGCCAGAGAGAGACAAGAGTCCTTCGTCCCTCTAGCCCTCCTGTGATACCCAATTTTTGACTTCTGCGCAATAACAGTCAGCGCTAGAGTTACGTGCCGCGGGCTGAACTACAGTGCTATAATAAGCACTATCTGAATCTACAGTGCCCTCCGAAACACAGTTATGCTTGCTCATGTTTTTATTAGCATTAGCACCTCGGCTAAGAATGCAAAAACACCTACAATAATTAATAACTTATAAACAAGTTAGGCATTAAAAACAGCCATCGTCTTCATTAAAATATCGTTCTTACCATTATTTTTACGAACGTTAATTAAGACGTACTAAATATATTTTTGTTTTAAGATGTACTTTTATCATTGTAAATATTATTCGAAAATGTGCTTGGATATGGCGGATGCCACTATTGGTGGCAAAACTTTATATAATATATAGCTGCAAACACTTTACAGGTTTGTCTAAAATTATAAATAAAGTAATTTTTACACACTCTTTACTACACGCCTTTAATTAGAATCTCTATGCCACAGGAGATACAAAATAACTCTTCATAATATCCAAGACCCGATACCGCAAAATTTAATAACAAAAATATGCCCTAGCCAGGGATCGAACCCGAGATCTCTCGTTTCGATAGCATGGGCACTACCAACCGAGCTAACGGAGCTGCAGGCCTAGACAAAATTCAAACAGGCATGTTTCCGCACACGCTACAGACATAAATGTGTCTACGAACTTCCACAGGTATTGTCAAGGCCACACACTTTGAAGTTGTCGCTTAACGATAACAGAAACATCTTTTGTCTAGGCCTGCAGGCAATAATGTTTTAATAAGCGTCATTCTTAATGAACACAACCATACTGACTTTTCTTATTGACTGTACTAAAGTGGGAATGAATTGCATCCCCAGAACAATTAGCGGGCAAACGCCCTGTAGTTAAAATTTTATTTAGAAATTAATTGAAATGATTATGTTATTTATGTTCTGGTAAGTATTATATTTTTCAACCTTCAAATAAGTAATTTTGATATTGTTTATACTTTGAAACAGGTTTCGTATTCGCTACTTTAAGATGCACGTATAAAAGACTTGCTTTGATAATTTAACTTTGATATTTTACGAATAAATACTCTTTTGCCAAACAAAAGATTTCAACGCGTGACGTGTTTGGGCCGTTTTGAAATACTGTGACCGACTTGACTCTCAATATCACCATTTCTGTCGGAAACGTTTGTAGCACCAGCCAAACTTTTTAAAAACGTGTGGCCTCTAAAATAGTTTGGAGGCTCTCATTGCACCCTTCAAAAAGTTACTTAGAAATAATTTTGTCCTTACATTAACGCACAAATTCAGACGGTTCCAAATATACTGTTTGAAATATATATTATCTACTATCATGGCCAATAAATTACGCTTTTTTCTAAAGGTCAAATAATATTATTATGTGCATATTATTATATTTTATGCATCATATGACCTGATAATGACGTCCTGAGGCAGGTGTTCAATTACCGTATTTTATTTAATCCAAATACTTATAATACATATTATTATAACAATAATTTATTGATGAAGTAACATAAAATATTTTTCGCAAACAATAAAAACTGATATTAAACTGTTACCAATCAGGTTTACGCTATAACAAAAGATTTATGAATGAACTGGGGGCTTGCTGATTCGGACGGGTTAAGAAGTAGGGAATCATTAAAAGAAATATATTTTTTACTCTGCTTGCAACATAAACTACCGTATATAGGCAAATAACATGAATCGGATTTTGCATGTTGTGTTGTTATAGTACTTATTATTATTAAAGGCATATTATTTATATATTAACATATCATTTATATATTTACAATTCGCTTAAGGAGTGCCAATTGGAATCTATGGAATCAATTGAAGATGATCGTTTTGCAATTATAAAAAGTGATTTACACGACATTTACGCGTCGTTGATATAACCACAGTATAAATATAGAGAAACAGTAAGGAAACTGCCTACAAACGTTCATTGCACATGTTTGTGTGAGTCAGCCGTTACTCACACAAACATGTGCATCGACGAGAGCCCTAAGCAGTTTTCGCGGTGCTGTCAGTAGTGAGGCCGCGTTAAGACGAGTGGTCACCTAGAAATTTATTTCAGCTTAACTAGGCTTAGTTTCGGCTTTTGCGCTCCCATTTTATTGCTGCATGAACAAAATAAGATCATTGGCAGCGACTTCATGGATGAAATTATCGTGCAAAGACTTGAACACCGGTTCGATTTCGAGCCTCTCACTCAATTGCGTACATTTCGGCGAGAGTACATTCATCGTCTGAGCCGTAGGACGTCCACTGCTAAACGTATGCCACCCCCATAATTTTCCTAAAGGACCGGTTGGAAGCGGCCAACATCCAACGTCGTCCTGCGACCTTTATCAGATCGTCTGTCCAGTGTCCACGTTGTCGGTGGACGACCTACACTGCGCTTGCCAGTCCGTGGTCTCCACTCCAGAATTTTTCGGCCCCATCGGCGATCTGTTCTGCGTGTTATGTGCCCACTGCCACTTCAACTGGCTTATATTCTGGGCTATGTCGGTGACTTTAATTCGTCTACGGATCTCCTCATTTCTGATTCGATCACGCAGAGAAACTACCGAATACAGCAATATCCATAGCGCATTGTGTGACTTTGAGCTCGCTTATTTAAGAGTGCATTGGAGTTAATGAATTGCAACCATCCCTATTTAATTATCAGAATACCAGAGGTACACTTGTAGTAGTAGTAGTAGTTGATAGATAGATAAAAAAATCTTAATTGCACAAAACTAAAAGTACATAGGCGAACTTAAGACGCGGTCCAACCCCAATTTTAAAATAATTTACGATGCTTTACGTAAGGTTGAAAATCGCTTGTTAGATTCGACGATGTAATGCGAAAATGCGTTAATTTTGTATGTTTTCTTTATATTTTTCGATATATACTATTACAATTGAAAAAACTGCTGGTTACTACTTTAGTACTATATGTTGGCTATGTATTACCTAAAAAATAATATAGTGTTATCGCTGAAAATTCTGAGAGTTTGGACGTGAAAGTTTATTTTTATGGACCTATTTAGGATTTTTTTCTGCAGAGGGCGAGTAATATTTATGAATTCTGTTCGGTTATTACTCTTTACCTTTTTCTTTTCTAACCTAAGTAGTTTTTCATAGATTATGATCTATCTGTTTCGTTACACTAGATGTTTAAAGATTCTGCTTTTTACTATTATCAGGATACAACCGCGCCTTAATGCTAATTAGCATTTTCGTCCAGCTAACCATTGTGTGATATGGAAGTATGTTTATAGTAGTACAGCCTGCTATACGATGTATACATTATATATAATTTTCAAAAGTTAAAGATTTAAAATGTTAGTCTAAAATAAGGCTATTTATATTATCTTATTGCTTACGATAATTATTATGTATATACATTTTAAGAAAATTTGTGGACTGTTACTTGTGGCAAACTTTGTAGAATGTATATACATATCTTATTGCAGGTACGGCAAGCAGTAAACTTTTGTAGTGACTCTACCATAAGGTGATCATCACTTTATGGTAGAGCCAACATTACGTACAAATCGTCCTATTCTCACTAACATAGATTGGAACTCTTTCTCGAGATTATTTCCCAATAAATACAATCATGGAGGTTTGAAGTCACGAGAAAAGTACCTTAACAAGTACAATTTGAAAAATTGAATACTGACTTCCATTGTATACAGTTATTGGAGTGTAACTCAAAAACTACTGGAACGAATTTGATGAAATTTAAATGGAACACGGGAAGCACCAGCTATCAAACAAAAAAAAATTAAAATGGGTTCACCAATCAAAGTTATAAGGTAACAAACATAAAAAGAATTAAAAATACAAGCGAATTGAGTACCTCCATTTTTTGGAAGTAGCGTAGAAAACTACAAGAGACCCTTTACATGGAGTGAGATAGTGGCAATCGCATTATTCAATGAAAAATAATCTACCAACTTTATTACAGCTCACAATATTACGTCCGAAGAGGCGTACAAACCTCCCTGGATGTAATAAAGCTGCTAATATTTTGAAATTTAAAGAGTTAAAAGTTCAATTTCATTATATTTTAAGTGTGAGGTCACCAAGTGAAATTTTTTGGAATGATTTTTGTAGTGATCTACTCGTGAAGGTCGAAAATAGACTGTAAACGTTAGCAAATAGACACTATTTCTCGTTAAAAATTAACTGTCGGAAATGACACGTCGGCTTTTAATTACGACATTATTCCATGGAACACGCATTATATGCACAGTGGCTCAGATTTCCTGGAACATCTACTAAAGCATACCGTTACAACAGATTAGATTAGAGTTACTACTACGAAATGGTAACCGTTATTGTTTTATGTTTCCTGTAACTTTATTCTTGCGTGTCCGTCTCTCTTGTCACGTGTGTGTATCATATTGTACTCAGAATAATGACTTCGTGTGTTGCACTGTCGTTGTTTTAATTTTTTATCGCACAATTTCAACCATGATCACTGAAAACTGTTCAGCTTCTTCTTCTTTGGGTGCCTCTCCACTACTGGAGATTGGCCGTCATCCATCTAAACTCCTCTTTGTTCAGGGCAAGCCTGAACAGCGGCCTTATTGTCTATCTTTACAGAGAATGGGAATGGGCTTCCTTGTGACATTTGAACCCCATTGTCGGCGAAACCCTGCATTCCTATTGGCTGGAACCATCAATGGGAATTAGAATGAAGTGACATTTCATTCTCATTCAAGTTAGATAATAAGGCGGCAGATCTTCAGCCCGTCTTATCCCGGTCCATTGTCGGATGTTGCGGAGCCAGGACAATTTCTTTCTTCCAACATTCCGTTTGCCTGCAACTTTGCCCATCATAATAGTTTGCAGCAGTTGATACCGGTCGTGCCGTAAAACATGACCTAAGTAAAATCCACCGCAACTGGTTAGCGTCTAGAGTATAATAGAATTTCAAAGAAGGATGGCAGACTCCCATACATTTGTAGCCTAGAAGAAAGAAGTCGCATTCATGAATGAAACTTATACGTATTGGTAGAACATAAATACTTTTTATATTGTAAATTGAATCAATTTCCTAGAAGTCGGGAGAAAAAAGTTTGTTTGGAAAATAATCTGTGAATCAGTGTCGTTTATCCTTATCCCAAGGGCATAGAACTCAATTTTGTTTGCAACCAGGTGCCTATTTACGATGAATGTACTGTAGATGTTGTAATACGGATCACGATATTTATTGCAGGCGTAGCATTCAGTTTATTATAGGATGTTAATAATAAAATAAAGTCGGTATATTGATAAATACACAAAGTATTTATTTAAAAAGTATTTACTGAACAATGAAATTGTCCAAAAATGAGGACAGATTATTGTGTAACATTGACATTGAATTTCAGAGTAAAGCAGCCTTATTGTCTAACAAAATGGTAATGTAGATGAACTTCATCGGCCATGACATTGTCCTTTGAAAACAATCCCAAATATGGTGTTTGAATTACAAAATGAAGATCATTTTCATTATCATTCGAATCAGACGATAAGGCCCCATGTATTCGAACGCAACAAACTTATGAGAGAACCATAGTGTGCGTTCGAAATACACTTATCACATCTAATTGCTACAATTATATGAATTAAAAGTACTTTTGATTCCCAAACTTATAAATAATCCAAATTATTCACAGCAACTAGAAACATACGAGCACAAATGTCATATATATATATATATATATATATATATATATGATATATATATATATATATATATATATATATATATATATATATATGATACATGACAATCCATCATTTTGTTTTTCGGGAGCGACGCTAGTTCTGCCATCCTTCTTTACACGGTTAACAGTTGCAAGTTGTTAAACTACTCAGTCCTGAGTGGCCAAATTTAATTTCATTCATCCTCATCATCATATGAGCTGAGGACGATGATAAACATAGGCCTGCTCCATGTATTTCCAAAAGGCTTAGAAGCGGCCTGCAACCAGCGTCATTCTGCGGCCTTAATCAGGTCGTATGTCCTTGTCAATACACGACCTAAGCTGCGCTTACTGGTCCCAGGTCTCTACTTTAGAACCTCCCAGCTCCAATTTAATTTCTCTAGTTATATAGGGTTTTGAATGGGTATATTTTCATGCTTGCATTCCATTTCTGGAAAGCGGAACATTTAGCCCTGGCGTGGTATCGATGAACACAGATTGTTGCGATCTGGCTCCTGTGCGGCTTCAGGACATGTAAAGGAAGCTTAACAGTATATAAATGGCACATTGACTGCCTGATAACGTATTGGAAATAGTTTTTCCCTATTACGTAAGTTATGACGCCAATAATATGATATATAATTAAAATATGCGACTATTATTAGCAGGATAACTCTTTGTGAATGATTTCGTCCGGGGAAGCACTGCTACCGTAGCTATTTCTACTGTTTCAACAGTAATCTTCGCAGTACTGTGTTCCGGTTTGCAGGACGTGGGTGCTGGTGAAATTACAGGCACATGAGATTGCAGTTTGTCACTTGCGACGAAAACTTCTGTTATATCGTTGTATAGCTCGTGCTTGTACCGTAACTAGGGTTACGAGATCTGAGGATTTGTCCGGAGATCTCAAGACTTGTAGACTCTACTCAGGATTGCGGCCGGATTTTGTAAATAACAGGAGTTCTCAGGATATATAGAATTTTTCATAAACATACCTTGTACATTTTATATAAAAAAATAAACAAACTAAAGCCGGGGGTGGTGCGTGAGAGAGTGGTGACGCGGCCACCCCCGCTGAGTGCGATGTGAGATCCGTGAGCGAGATCCCCGAGATCCACAGTGTATACAAGTACAATTTGAATAATTTAATGCCGACTTCCATTCTATTCAGTTATTGGACTATATCTCAAACACTACTGGACCGAATTTGATGAAATTTAAATAGGACCATCAAACAAGAATTTTGAGAATCGGTTCACCCAGTCGAAAGTTATGAGGTAATAAACATAAAAACAGTCGAGTTGAGTACTCCTTCTTTTTTTGTAAGTCGGTAGAAAAACGATAATAAAATGACTTTAAATGTTTAATAGGTACATTTGAGAGAAAACTCTCAAACTGCAACTAAATCTCAGGGTTTTTCATTGGAAATCAGGCCTTTTCTCCGGACTTTTCATTTTTTAATTTGGTAATCCTAACCATAACCTAACCAAAAAAAATTGTACCTACTGTGGTAAACCATTTGAAATTTTTCCACGTAATAGTGATTAGCATATGAACTTGTCATAAAAGCTGCTAATTGACTATTATTTCAGAAAAACATGTCCAGCGTTCGGGTACTAATGAAAGATCCTTGCGATGATACACCGTCTTTTGTCTTCATATTATTGAGAAGAAAATCAAATAACACGATTGATTAGCGTCTCTACAATCAACGGAATTGAACTGGTATCACGTTGGAAATTGACTCTTATAAGTCAAAAGGAAACTATTAGACCAGTCATTCGTTTTAATGCGCTACCTAGTTGGTAGCACGTTATTAAAAAGGGCGGGAAAACCCTAACAATGGCTATCTATGATTTTGTTAAATTCCTAGATTTTTTTTAGTTTTGACGTGTAATAGGGGTGAATTATTTACCATTACGTATTCTTTACGGCGCACGAGTGTAGGCGTAGATGTAAGTGTATAAAATCAAGAAAAAAATGTTTTCTCGTATCGAAAGTTTTAGTAATGTTTTACAGTTTTACTAGAAAGAGTCTTAGCCTTGACAGTAAATAAATGACAGTGACTTTGACTAATTGAAGAGAAATATAATCTAGTTCAACCATAAATAGCATAGTTTTGACTTGCCGGTTGGCGCAGTGGTAGCAAGCCTGCTTTGAGCGAGCCGCTGGTCCCGGGTTCGATCCTCGGACGGGGCAAACATTTGTGTGCATGAACATTTGACTTTGACCTCTGTCTGGATGTGTATATGTATAATATATAAGTATGTATATAAGTCATCAGGCTAGCATAGTACAAGCTCTGCCTAGTTTGTGGCCTGAAAACATTGTATGGATGTTGTGCCTTATATTATTTTATAGAACTTCAAGTTAACTAACTTGAATCGCAAATCTACAAACATGTGAGTCCACTTACAACGAAAACAAAATTACTTTAGAACATAAATATAAATTACACTATGGCGTATTAAGTTGCTTTACAAAGATATAATATTTTTAATAAACATAACATAACCGGCTTTAAAATTAAGACATTCAAAAGAAACCTAAACAAAAACGTAACTTCAACCAATTAAAATAAAGCAACGGTCTGACATATACGAGTTAATGAACGGACAAAACCACAGAACGGATGTGGTTATCCGACCGACGCGCTTTGACCTCTCCGATACGGATCACAGGGTAGAGACACTATTTCGTAGTATAAAATGTCAACATAGACGCCACCTTGGATGAGTAGTATTAATTGCTTTTAGTCCATTGTTCAACTTGCATTCACAAGGTTGATGGTTGAGGTTTCGCTGATGACGAACCGCACCCTCTCCTCTCCAAGCGCGACCTCCAGACTCTGATGGATGGACTCTGATGAGAGGGTTAGATCTCACGAGAGAGCGCGCGCCAGGAGGTGACGAGAGACGGCTGCCGGTCTCTTAAGGCTGTTTCAGATTAGCAGGTTTTTCAGCGCGTAAACGGTCGTTTCGGCATACGCGCTTACACGTGCGCTTCATTTCCCGCTTCAAAAAACTGGGTTCAAAAAGCAGTAGTTCAACATGGATTCTGACGATTAAACACTGCAATTTGCGTTACTTATTCGCCGTCGACTGAGAAGACTAAAAAGGTGCTGGGTTCCGATAGTTGCATCAAGACTGACAATCGATTAGTTTAATACACTGTACAAAGAATCTTGTGTGTGAAAGTGATTTTAGTGATTCCATCTTATCTCGCGGCTATACGAGCTTACAAGCACGTCAAAGCTCGTACGAGTTGCGCGTATGGCAAAATCGCGCCTATACGAGCCCATTATACGCTTCCAAAAACGAGCTTATACGCGCAGAAAAAAACGTTAATCTGCAACCGCTCTTACAGTAGTGGATGTGACTATGCAAAGTAGAGTCACTGCAAGGCGGGTAGCCTTTCAGCCAAAGCAGGTCACTGGGGCTCCTCGAAAGTTCTTCAGGGCTTGATGCCTCTGGTGTTTAAGGCCATGGAAAAGGCTATGGTCCGAGGCCACCTCACTTTATGAGGCAGGTTGAAGATTAATAGACTGAAAATATCGAAGTAGATGCCACCTTGGATGAACAGTTTTATTAGCTTTTAACCAATTTAGCATATATATTAAGATTTGAATTAGGCTAGAGGCTTACCCCAGGGTCCAAAGCACAATAATAGTACACAAAAGACTCTGGTCTTGACTTGATTAATTGAAATAATACTAGAGTTCAGTCCTTTCTGTGTAGAGTAGATGCCAGCCTCAGTGCCTCCAGTACATATATTATAGTAGTATTAGTATTTAGATAGCACAGTATAATATCTTTGTATTTCCCATTGTCGTAAAAACTGTTCAGGGTAAAATGTCCACTTACTTTAATATAACATCATCTCGTCCATATTAAGATTAATTCGCCTAATGAATGATGACCGCATTCAATCATCACCAATCACCATCATCTCTTGCCACATCCATCTCCGTTGCGATAATTGAAAACTGTCACGTGACAAGGCATCGTGTACTGCAGTGCCTATAAATAAATAGTTAAGTTGTTCCATGTCACTGCATGTTCCATTAAAATTAATTGATCCAATTCGTTTCTGGAAATATGAGTCAGGGAATTTATTATGACCAATTTCAATGGAATGTTCGAGAATTCTCCAGAGGAAAATATACTATTTTGAAGTATTTCACAATGTAAGTTAAACGTAAGAACTAACTATAAAAACGGGATATGTACCATGTACCTATTGTATTTATTTTGAGCGTCGATATTTCGGCATAGTTGCATGCGCCATGTTCACGAGTAAACTGACGTATCTGCGGGTAGGTGTTGATATGAGCAGACGAAACGATCTACCGTTTACTTCTTCGGTTTTGTGCAAGAGCTGAAAATTCATTTCATCTTTGCAAAAACCGAGTATGTTGTAAATCGAGTTTCAAATGACTTTAGAGTCAGTGGAAATAAAACGGAACGCCAGAAAAATGAAAGGAAGAGGGTAGACCGTTTTGTCTGCTCATAAGAACACCTCACACTAAAATTATGTAGCTCATTATGCAATGTAGAGTCGCTAGACAAAATGATGATTCAAAATCTAAATTATGGAACGTAATAGGGAATTCAGCGCGTAAGGAAAAGCAGACGTATATTTTTGGCAGCAAATTTTTGGCTTGCCGTAGGAACTCATTTAGCCTCAGGAAAATCGGCGGTGTCACCCACTTACCGAGGGGTCGCCACAAAGCCACCACTACGTCCAATAAAAAGTTATTGTATATATACCCTTCTGCCCATCCCATAAGGGATATAAAGGTGCGAAGGTAGACATCGTCGTTAATAAAGACGTGTTGTTTCTAAGTACGAGTAGCTTACAATTAACTGACCTATTCCCACTTTATCATTAAGTCACGTAACATATAAAACAACATACGTGACAATTAACGCGTCTCATATATGGCAATAATGAAAACTCCTACGTCACACTCCCAAGTCCAAGATATTCCAAGACGCAGCACTTTCAAATCCAAAGTGACGTAGGGACTTTGCCTTTTTTGTTCGGATCGTAGAACCAGTAGAACGCCCTCCGCAAATCTGGATTTCCACCAATAGCGTGGTTCTATGTAACCAACGCAGGCGATTGACGTCATCATTTGCCGTTGCGGTCTTTACTGCCTACTGTACTGACTCAGACGGCCAACACTGTCGTTTATATTGCCAATATTTTGTTTGCAGCCACCAGTGTTGCTTTATACGTGGTAGGATTGCCATACGCGAATAAGTCCGAATTTTTGAAAAGTTTTCTCAGTTTGTCAGTGTTTTAGTGAAAGTGTATGAAGTAGTGATGTATTCGATGAATATTTTACAAAACTCGACGTCTTACAAAATAGACGATTTCATGGATGTGGTTTTCTGTGTGTATCTCTAATACAAGAAAGGTCAGTTTAATTTGAAGTTAAAGCTACAAGGTCACACCGGTGTAATTAATTGGTTTTATCTATTATTAGTTTGTGTGTTTGCGTGTAGGTCGTAAGGAATTTGACGGCTTGAAGATCCATACAAGACTGTGGGAGTGTGGCCTTGTGCTTAACATTCAAGTGTTATTTAATCCAAGAATAGTAACTTTTGATGCTAAAGCAGCCGCTAACTTTTTATATAAAGGCTAAAAACATGCTTCAGGCGCGTGTATAATAATAATAGCTGAACTGGCAGCGGCTTCGCGGCTTTTTCTGTATGATACACAGAAATAAATTTAATTAACCTCTTTAGAGGTGAAATTTTCATATTCTCTTAGTGGATGCTTATGACATTATAGGAATCACCTTTTTTTAGTTTTGCATTTAGTTTTGCTACCCGGGCTTGGGTTCTGCATTCTGAGGAATAAGATATAATTTCGCATCCTAACTAGTAGAGTAAGTGTAAGAATATATAATTTCGCATCCTAACTAGAAGAGTAAGGATGCGAAATTATATCTTCTTTTTTTTTTCTTATATATAAAACTCAATTGCTGTTCGTTAGTCTCGCATAAACTCAAAAAACGGCTGATTAGCATTTTTGTTGTCGCTCTGGGGCCCTACTCCCACCTCTTAAGGCAGTCATGTTTCAACCTTACCATTAAATTTGGTACCACCACGTCAATATAGCCAGCTTAAAATAATATTGGATTATGATAGACGTTTTGATGACATAGTATCAAATATTTCACGCAATTCGCATACTTTTTCATGAGTTTAGACACTAAGTTTCATTGTTCCTATGTCAAATTTTTAATTTGTACTCCTATATGTTAAAGTAGTCATATTGCAACGTTACCCTTAAATTTGATTGACCGGTTTGTGTCTGTGGGAGTACGATAGTAAGTATGATTATTCTAAGCTTATTACAAAATGTTCCTGATTTATGATAGTTTAGTAAAACGTGGGAGTAGGCCCCCTAATATAGGTTTAAAAATACTAAAAAAACATCAATATCATCAATCGCCCGGCGCGTGAAACCGCGGGGCTAGTATGTACACGTAGTATGTATGTAGTAAGACACCCTTGCTATAACTATCTCAGCTCGACCCTTGCTAGAGATAAAATAATATATGAAATTCAGTTTATCGTCGTGATAAGTTTATCGTGGATCCATAATTGCACTGCAGATGAGAATGTCATATGTTAGCTATTTTAACACATAAAAACGTGTTTTAAGGTGACGCATTGATAAACTATGGTTTCAAAAATCGAAGACCGCGCCCCTTCACTCGGACAAATTTTACGCGGTCGCACTCGACAGGAATACTCGAGAGGCGGCGGGCAGCAGCCGTGCTATTCTCAAACAGCAAACATCGATGTATCTTTGACAACATCCGTGAAACAAATGACGAGATGACAAGAAACGTTGGAAAAACAACCTTATGTACTCAGGGCGATATCTCATAAAGTATTTGACATCGGTGAGCTCGTTGACGAAAGCAGTGACGAATCATTAGAGAATCACACTGCAGCGCTGGTCTAGCGTACTGGCGCTGCTATGCTAATTTGCCTAGAGCATAGATAATCATGGAGTCGCTTGTCCTTATTCAACCATTTAAAAAAAAGGCAAAAATTCTTTTGATTTATTTAATGTTTTTTTTTCATACAATACAGGGTTATTTCTAACCAATTAGCATCCTCTTAGGGGCTTATTCTGTGATGTGATATGTGATGATGATTTTTTTTTAGTTTTGACAAAAGTTGCAGAACAAAAGTTGTTGGTTTTGATGTACGGAATAAACCCCTAATAATGCTAATTATACTAATAATATGGGACAACATCCACACAAACGTCTTCAGTTCCCAAACTAGGCAGAGCCTGTACTATGGTAACCTGATGACTGATATACATACTTATATACATATACACACCCAGACACAGATCAAACGGACATATTCATGCACACAATAGTTTGATCTGTCCGGGAACCCTGTTTACATCTTTATCTTAATCAATGAACTGATTTTTATCGTGCTTCACATATTTCTTTCTATTATTATCTTCACAGGCTTATAGAAACTTTCTTTTAGTGATAAACATTTCAAAAATTGACGCGCTTGCCGGATTTGAACCAGCATCTCTCTGGGATTCCGGCCCAGATGCTTTGTCCAATTAAGCTAGAACGCTGTCTGCGAAGCCGCCAAATTAGTGAAGTGTTTATCATTTTTTCCCAATACTACAGTGTTGGAAAGTGTAGGTATCTTAATGTTAAAACTAATGCTTTTTGTGAAGAAAAAAACATACTCAATATCAATATTCTGAAAATGGCATCACATAATCTATGGTATCCCCGACCGAACAATCGTCAACGTCACAAGTATTTTTTTCTATTGAAATGGTAGCTGTATCATTTTCTTTCCCTTTTGCAGTCACGTATTCTGGGTCACGAATTGGCCTATTCCTTATGTGTCTAGGACCAACCAACTCAGGAAGAAGACAATCATAGTAAAATTTAAGCAGTTTTGGTTCCATTATATCTGACCAAAATTTATCGTCTCTTTCTATGATTTCTATTTTCATTTTTTTGTCACCATACCATATACCAAGTAAGGCCTCCTGTTTTCTGCAAATATGTAACTGGCCTTGGACTTGAAAATACCAGTCTTATTTTTTATTGACTACTATTTCGACGTCTTTATTTTTTTTATAAAAATGCATCTTGTTCTGTTCAATCGCTTCGTCTATACCCATTTTGAATGGTGCTATGGGACATTTTATTTCGACTATTTTGTTGTCATCGGTAATCCCATCAGGCGTTGCCCCCAAAAATGGATATTGCTCATCTATAAATAAACCGCATTTTTCGATTTTTAAGTCTTCCATGACCGACAATTGTTCGATTGCAATTTTTTCGTGCTTTTTTCCGTGAGTTATTGATGACACGTTGTCAATATTAGGCTTGTATAGTAAATTTTTTACTACGTTTCGGCATGTATTTGTCTCTTTTCTTTTTACAATTTTACCGAAGTTTGACGCAGTTAGCATGCTTCGCCTTAATTCCAACCATTCTCCAGATTCGCTTTGTAGTATGGTTCTTTTTTCTACGTCTTTTCGCTGTTCTTCGGTTTTCATCAAATTCTGGATGAAGGTATCTTTGGCCTTTTTTAAAGTGTCGTCATCTAAGTCTGGCTTATCCACAATTTCCCCATAATCTAAGTTTAATGTACGTGGCACCAAAGTACGATTTTTTTTCCTTTTGCAGTTTTGTTTTGTTTTATTCTTTTTTTCATTTACTGCGTAATTTGTAATACTTTTTTTTGGGCTATTTCCATAAACATTACGGTGGACAGTCGACAGCAAGTTGCCAGTGTTAAAAGATATTACTGCACCGGAGCATCTTGCTTGGTAAGCTCTTCTTTGAGAATAATTTACTTTTTTTCCACCAACAAGTTTGGCGATGACTCCATTAAATCTTTCCACTACATTACTGTCGACATCTTCTATCAAACTATGGGCTTTTTCAGCCAATCGTGCGACATAAGTTTTTATTTTTTGCCAAAGCAAACTCCCAAAATACGGATTAGGAGCGACTACTTGCATATGATTTTTGCATAATAACTCGTTACAACTTTCATGAGAGTTAAACGCATGGCCAATAGATGCGTTTATATCTTTATATAAACCATCTGTATTTTGGCTCTCCTTGTGAAGTTTTATAGCGTCGCAAATATATTTCCTGGAGCGCATTATTTTCTCTTGTGTCAAATATTTCCTGTCTGTTACGTTGAAGTGTGTGTCTGAAGTAAATTGTTGTAACTTTTTGCAATAATTTCTCAGTAAATGATTCCGACAGAAAATTTTTACACTGTTAATCCTGGGTATGGCCGGGCATTTATTATTTTGGCATAGGTGCTACTGTCGCCATCAGCAATAAGTCGCGCGTATATTATACCGTGCATTTCAATGGATGATTTGAACCCCTCAGTTATTATTTGTGATTCCATAGCAGTAGAAGCCCCATCAAAGTTTTTGTAACAGACATGATCTTTGGGACTTTTCTTTTAATTTGAGCTCGGGCACAAATACAACAATACTTATTTTTGACACACATGTACAAAACTTGGCCAAAACGTCTGCCAATTATGGCTGCAGCACCCGATAGTGCAGCATAGTTGGTTCTGTATGAACGCTTGCTCCAACACCCATCTACAATGACATCAATCATGGGAATGCCATCTTTTGTAATTCTGCCTTCAATAATAGCTGCTTCTTTCTCTTTTTCTCCGGCTATTTTCATTTCCTCCCAGGCAGTTTCTTCCCAATCGTCACAAACATCGTCCTGCATTTTATTGTAAGTGTGTTCTGTCATAATGGGTAATCCTACTGCTGCGGAAAACTGCTTCAGTTGCGCGTGACCACAACCTGCTACCATTATTCCTGCAACAGCATCCTTGTTTACATCAGCCAAAGATGATTTAATTTTGTTTTTATAATTACACATAGAGCAGACAAATGTGAATTCCGATTCTAATCCTATTCGATGTTCAGAAACTAATTTCATTGAGGCTAATCCGCAGTCAAACAGAGATTCATGTTGAGAGAGCTGTATTAGTTGTGATGTAAAATGATTAACATCTATTACTCGATGCCCCAAGTCGGGTGTTTCTGTTTGAATCTGAAATTTAAGCACATATTTTAGTATTTATTAAGTTTGATTTCCTATTATGTAAATATTACTTAGCTATTACAAAATGCTTACTGTAGTTTCAGGGGTACTTTCGAATATGTATGAAAGCTCTTCATTTTCAGGATTTGGTTCGTTTAACTGAAACGAAATTACTTAAATTACTATTAAGTAAATTAGAAAACTAGATATAATAGATGACTGGAGTACAGTGGCGGAGGGATGGGTACTAAATATTCACAAAATACCTGGAAAATCTTTGTGATAAAGCAGTGAGAGTAATTTTAATTTCGTTTATTTAAAAGAGGAAAAAATAATAACCCAATCGACAACTTCCTCTTTTTTGAAGTCGGTAAAAAGACAATACTATAACCGTGATAATTTAAAAAAGTATACCGTTTCCTCTGAATCCTCAGATGTCGGCAACACATTGTTTAACTCTGCGTAAGTTGGTGATATTTCTGGATGGCTACAAAATAAAATTATGTAATTATATAATTATTAAAAAGTTAAAGCTAACACAAATACCGTCGGATTCGAATGATATTTATTAGGTGATAGAACATCACCTAATAAATATTATTATTTTAGATAGGTTTCTAAAATATCAAGAGACGACTCCATAGCTTTTTGTTCTGATATTTGTTTCCTACAGTATGGTTACGTCTTTATACAGACAAATCTTAGTACACTCTTGAAAATAAAAAATAGACGGAGTATTATTATTAGGTACTCTAAATTGATTGCTGACATGATAGATAGGTAGGTACTCAGTACTCACTCTCTATCTACTGGCTCTGTTGAGGCTTTGGGTTGACCATCGTAACTTTGCAGTTTCCGTTTTTTTGACCTAAAAAAATTGAAAATATGTGTAAATGCAGAAAATTGGCCGAAAAATTTAAGCATGTGATAATCCATCATCTGTAGACGAATGTGTGTTTGCCAAATATAGACTTTATTCTTAGGGTGTTAGAGTGCAGCTATTTATGGCAAGTTTATTATATTATATGTAATCCAACTTACCCAAACATTCCGTCATTTCTTTTAGGTTTTCTTTTTCGTTTTTTTTAAAATAATTCTTTCCGCTTATCTTTCCTCCCCATTTTCTATGAACACTAAACTTGTTAACCTACCTATACTATTTACACACTACCAAATTAAAATAATTATAATTACCTAACTTACTACCTACTACAATAATGTTCTGAAGCTACAATATAATATAGTACATTAAACCAGTAATCTGTGATTAAACTCTAACTTATAATTTTGAAAATAATTTCGAAGTAAATCACTCGGTTGTCGTCGCACAGAGTACCTGCCTACAACTACAAGATAGTAGTGTTCAAAGTTGCTATATGGCAATCACTTGCTTAATGCTTTATGCTTTATATTTTAAGCATGCTATTATAAATGCTTTATTAAAGCATGCTTTTTATATTGCGTACGAAGCTTAAGCACTTGTTTGTTACGGGCGGGCGCGAATAAAGCAAGCGCGGTGCGGTGACTGTTCTGTTATGTTACTGACACTGACTGACAGCATGCTTTGCTTTATTATAATAAGAATACGTCTCGTTTATGAATTTATTACGATATCGCGGAACAGTATAAAACCAATAAACTTTCCTTCATACTTTACTTTCCAGGCTTAGGACTGTCTATAATTGATTGAGTGTTATTAAGTTTTTTTTTTTATTTTAAAGCAATTATAGGCGTATTTAAATGTTCATATAGGTTTATATGTAATCAATTATTGATTACTTAAAACCCATATTTAGTCCTATCACTGTTTATTTACACTAAAAAGCAAGAAGCAAAATAGCATATTTGTATTGATAACGTGAGCCCCCCGAGATCGCAACTTAGCACGCGGTGCGTAAAACAATAACGCGCGCGACCGATAGCAATCGCTAGCATGCGACGACTGGCTGCCGCCTGCCTGCCCCACGGGGCCCCACCCCGCGGCCCCGCGCCGCGCTTTTTCTGCTTTCGTGCTAGTTTGCTACTTGCAATGCGCGACGGACAGCGACAGAGAGTGCGATAAAAAAAGCATAAAGCAAATACACAACAAGTGAGAGCCACGATAGCATTTGCTATATGATATATGTAATAAGCACGGTGCTTTATTTTGCTTTATGCTTTATTAACCACCACTACTACAAGACAATAACCAAAAACAACCAGCACGCGTATCGCGCCGTCCATACATTGCGGCGTTGCCAGCCCGACGCTGAGCGAACAGTCAATCGTGCGCTCGTCGGAGTCGCAACGTCGCACCGTCGCAGCGGCGGCTGCCCAGATAGTGCCTGATCAAATTTTCTGAGCAAACACGTTAGGGTAAAAGCTAAACTAGAGTAGGCGCGAATGGATTTGATTGAGTTTTTAATTAATTACTGATAATATCCATAATAAAAATAAAAAAAACTCGGTCTATGAAATAGAAAAGTGATCTGGCTATTTTATTCGTAAAAAATAATGGGGTGTTGTCGCTGATAATTCTGAGCATTCGAATTATTAAACTTATTTTTTTGGTGAGAAATTTGTATTTTTTTTTTAATAAACCCGGTTAATTTTCAAAATTTTGTCCGGTTCATTAAATTTTTCAAAGTTTTCCCTTATTTATGTCATTTTTTAAATTTGAATCAATATCTTTCATCCTCTCACATCGCGCATTAAAAAGGACTTGTTTTCGCCGTTTTCGTGTTTCTCGGCCCGATGCGTCATCTTAATCAGATTGTTCGATTAATTATCTTCTATTTCTTTAAATCATTATCTCTAACGACCCACGTTGGACTTTACAAAGGAATTCCCTGTACATATGGCCGAGTGGTTAAATAGAATAGTTAGAACTTTATGATTATGACTGTTTGAAGCAAATTATAAATTACGACATATGTAAAGATAAATGCTATACAACAGTCTAATATGAACTGTGAACTGAGGAAATACGTGCTCTATGCACTATTAATAACAATAAATAACAGGAAATTACTATCATTATTATTGACACTTATTCTTGGTGAAGTTGTGCGCAAATCGTCATTATTTTACCACTAATTAGTTACCTGTTTACTGCGGTTAAGATATATAATTTTGTTATAATGTACCTATTAATGTAATACTATTTAAGCTTAAATAAATCTAATTAAAATATACATATACACATTAAAAAGTGATAAGCTGTACTATGGTTAAATTATAGATATATTGTAGGTCAAAGACAGAATTTAAAGCGCTGTCTGCAGCTAGGGTACCAAAAAAACTGGCAGTTACCTTAAGCACTAGCTCTTTTTATCTGAAGGTACTTTCTTTGAGCCGTCTGTAGAGCTTCTTCACTAAATTCCGTGCATATGGAACCCAAGAACCTATCAACCTCAAAAGAAAGAAATGATTACCTCCATGAGAAGCATGTTTTTATTTTCTCCGTTTGAGGTTCTCTGCAGATTCTTCAGCTGCACCTGCTGACCGTACTATTAATGTTTAAATTGTAAAGATCGGGATGAACGGTTCAAATACGAAGTATAACCCGCGGCATATAACTCTAGTTGTGAGCGAAATGTGGAAGGGATAGCTGCGCAGATAGAGAGAGACAACAGTCCCTCGTCTTCGATGTGACAGAGAGAGACAAGAGTCCTTCGTCCCAATTTATACTTCTGTCACGGTCAGAGCTAGAGTTATATGCCGCGGGTTATACTTCGTATTTGAACCGTTCACGCATTATCTTCACTACAAGGAGTGCTGATTGAATCCAACCGAGGGCCGGTTGGGTACAAACAGCAAAGAAGGAACAGATGCATTTTTTTAGTTGAAGTTAAACTAAGAATTTTAAGTTATATAATAATAATGATGAAGGTCATGACCTATATAAGTTTATTTTTATGTAATAAAAAAAATTGCAGAACATTTTGTGAGAGAATAATAACATCTGTGAGCGGGATTTGAATCCACATTTCCGACAATCCGGGTCCAACGCCATGACCACTAGGCCACCTAAGCCATCCGTCTAAAGATCGAATTTAACTCTCCAGTTGGTTAACTATGTTATGGGACAGTTTAACGGAAGACGCAGTAATTTTTAGTCTAAAATTGCAAAGTTTGGCAAAGGCTCTCTAAGCAGGCTTTTAGGCAATAATAAATAATAAATGCAGTTTATTTTAAACTTTTCATTGATATTTTTCTCGTGCTGGTGGTCATCGCAGCCATCAGCATTACTATAGAAAGTTTCTAGTTTTTATAACAATATTCACGCTTAATATTCACGTTGACTTGACCACATTGAGGTACACGAATAAAATGTAAGACGTTTCCTAACGCGGGAGAACAAAAAATCTGTTGTTCCTACCGCTTTTAGAAATTTTATGATTTTGTCAGGAATATGATCTAAAATCAGTTTATTGTACTTTCTACCGTCTTCCAAAAAAAGGAGGAGGTACTCAATTTGAATGTATGTTTTTTTGTTTTTGCTGGGTGAACCGATTCTCAAAATTATTTTTTGTTTGAAAGTTAGTGCTTCTCGTGTGGTCCCATTTAAATTTCATCAAATTCTCTCTAGTAGCTTTTGAGATATACTTACTCCAATAACTAAACAGAATGGAAGTCGGTATAATTTTTTTCAAATTATACTTGTATTAAACTATCTATACCTGTTAGTTTTTTTCAATACAAAGTTAAACTTGCTTTTTGTATTTTAAAAAGTAGTTCCTATTCCTTTTAAGCATGTTGGTTAATTTTGTTTGGCAATTAGTAGAGAATAGGCGGGGGTAGCGACTGGAGGATTGGATTGGTTTCACGCAAAATTCACCCTTAAGATGGTCAGGCATAAACTTGACTGATGGTACATGATGACTTATATATGCCTATCCTGCATTCGAATCAGAATCCTAATGCGTGTTATGTTACATTTTCCAGATAGACATACAAGCATGACGCATTACGTTCCTAATGAAATTACGCGATTGAAAAACTCTTTCACCATTATAATACTACATTATTCCTAATGAACATAGGCTATATTTTGATTCATCATCATCCATTTCCACGCGGGTGAAACCGCGGAGCAGAGCTACTATCCCATAAAAACATATTGGCATCTAGAATCAAAATTTAGACAGAAAATCGGGGAAGACGTTGTGTGTATGAATAAAACGGCATAGGAATTATAGCATATGTTAATTAGTAATTATTGGTAATTATAGAAATGTTCTCTTAATGAACAAGTCCATTCTTAAGACGTTCCCAATAATTAAATGATAAACAGCAATCTTCTGCATCGTTAGATCTTATTAAATATGGCGGTGTGGGAAATAAAATGTACATACTATATCTTGTACAGTAGAGTAAAGTGTGTCAGGTAATTATTTAAACAATAGACAATGTTTACTTTGTTAATAGGTAAACATGTTCTTTTATGTTTGTTATAAAAGTTACGTCATCGTTTTTAAATATTATATTGTAAAAGTAATTGTAACAAGAAAATCGGTGGCTCTGTTGCGCATTACTGAACAGAAATATAAGAGAGTAGGTAGGGTCTAATGGGTATTGTATAAAACGACTTTTCAAAGGCTTACAGATGCTTTAAAGAGCCTTTAAAAGCCTTTCTCAAAGACTTAAAAAAATGGCCCTTCATTTTTATAGAAACTGTAAGGGCGTGGATAGCAGAATGAAAATAGTGAACAGTAAAAAAGTAATTAAGTAGGTACTTTTTTAATACACCTCTTTCTAACTCTATTAAAATTACAGTCTGTATAAGAGCTCGTTAGTAAGAGAAGGATATACTCGGCTGTTTAAGCGGGTCCTACTATATGATATGACAAAACCGCAGAACCGTACTGTGTAAGATATTTTATTTTTCTTTCTATTTTATTGTAATAGAAAACAACAATAGATTATATCTTACATCCCAAAACAATATAAACGACTTTTCATTTTATCCATTAAACGAGTTTTTTTTGAACTTTCCAGCAATCAGAAAGATGGAGGAAGTTACGGAATATCGTGCAGTGGACTCCGTTCTTCCAGACGTACAAGAAGCAGCGGTACCCCTGGATCCAGCTGGCTGGCCACCAGGGTAACTTCAAAGCTGGACCCGACCAAGGCACAATATTGAAAAAGCTGTGTCCTCAGGAAGAGAGATGTTTTAAGGTGTGAGACAAAAACTATAGTTAACATTTGAGCTTTTAAACCCAATTTTTTATATTATATTATTTTTAAAGCAGTAACGTCTGCTTGGCGAGTCCAAACATTTCATTTTTTCTCTCTGAAAAAGATAAAAACCAAAGTAGGGATGGATAACTATTGAGCGAAATTCTAAGAATTATCTTTACACTTTTACGGAGTTCTGACTCAATATCAAATTCCGCATACCTACCTAGTTTTTGTGACTGCATCACCTAAAAAATTGATGAGCACCTCCAATATTTTTTCTACCGTTTTATAAACTGGTTGTGAAATCTTGATAATAATTAATCTTAATCACGGATTAGTCGAAAAAAACGCCTTGTTGGATTTTATATTAGGAGTTTATTAAACTGCAAAAAAACAAGTGAAGAATTAACTTTTACGAAATTTTCTTTTTAATCATTTTGAAATTTCATTAACTCCTTAACCATACTAACTAATCCTTTATACGATTATTACACAGCTATGTATGTATGTCCGTCCGTAACTAATAAATATAAACTAGTAGTAAAGAAGACGAAGTAAATAACAGTAAGAAGTCTACAATACAACTACAGATAAAAAACACTACTACTAATACAGATAAAAAACAACGATATGATCAAAACTTGTTTAGCAAATTGCTCCAGGCTCAAGAACTGGATAGAAAATGTTGTAGAAAACATATAAATATTATAACTACACTAACTGACTGAAGAAGAGGTACGAGATACTTCCCAAACGTAACACGTGAAATAATATGTGATTGATTATACATCTCTGGTGAGTCATAAAATGCCTGAGAAATGAATGAGGTGAAAGTGACAATGTAAAACAAGTATTGGTACCAAACCATGTATACCAGTAAGTCTTTTCCGCAAGAGGCCGTATTTCTGAGGACCACCGCACTGCCGGATTTTCCGCGGCGAAGCAATAATGCCCGAACATTACTTTATTTAGTAAGGGCACTATAGCAAGTGAAAATTCGTCGAGAAAATTCCACCAAAAGAATTTTACTGACTGCAACACATAAAAGTGTGAAATATCTTGTGGAATTCTATATATAGTATGCTAGTATAAGTGTACCAGTCAAACTATAACAGGTAACTATTAAGGATAGTGTTTCGCAGGCTTGGTATTTCCATTTAGTTCATAAATCAAATTATGTATAGGTGAATGGATATACCAACATTGAAATCGGAACGTTTTTACCTACACGGAAATTCCAAAATCACGCGAGTAATAATTTTAGCGTGAACTGTTTCCCAAAATATAAAATCAGTGAACAGTCTTGTAATTAATTACCTCACTTGGAATAGTGAGGTAATTATGATAATTCCAACTCTAAAAATAATCCAGATTGTACAATTTCATATTATTTTTAGATGTTAACTTGCGTTTTTATCATGGGAGTCGTTGGAATTGTCATTTATGTATAAATACTATTTAATATCAGCAAAAACGAAATACTTTTTTAATAATTTATATTTTGCGCGAAACTTACTTAAAATAATTTTATTCATAATATATTTAATTTCAAAACATACTTAATATATTTTTGAAAATTTAATATTTTTTTCCACGAAACTTACTTAAATTAATTTTATTCATGATAATATATTTAATATCAAAAATTTATGAAATGTAATATAACAATATATTCTCATGGCGTTGAACAATGATAGCCAAAAGATGCGGGTTTTAATCCGTCGTGGATGTAATTTGTCAAAAATATCAAAATTTATTATAAATATAACCTTGACTATAAAAGTCAAGGCTATATGTGTTTATTTTATTAGTTTTTTAATTTAATTGTTCCATATTTTTTTTATTCTTATTCTTTTATTGAAATTATATTTCTTGGTTAGTTGATTAACTTATTTACTTACTAGTGACGATCTTGTACTAAACTTTATCTACTAAAGTACATCTTCGGGACACAGGATATAGTTTTATTATATGTATATACTATATAGCTATTGAATGTATGATCTAACATGTTGATACGTAGTGATACTTGGACGAGCTGCCTCCTAACTCATATATATATATGAGTAGTATTGAATGTATGATCTAACATGTTGATTCCAAGTCCAAGTCTGAAACTCGTCCCAAGGACCAGTTTCTCCTGAAATTTGATACTGGTCAACTGGACCTACATTGGTTTAGATATACGAGTTGTACTACTCATATCAAAATTAGTTATTTAGATACTTTTTTGATTTAGATATTTTTATAAACCTCATGACAAAATTGTCCTAGACGACGGTCATATCTTTTTACATAATAATAAACGGAACAATCAACAAATACAATTTTAAAAATTTGATACCGACTTCTATTTTATTCAGTCATTGGAGTTTAACTACTGGACCGAATTTGATGAAATTGGACCACACGGGAAGCACCAGCTTTCAAACAAAAAAATAATTTTGAGAATCGGAATGTTAGGAGGTAACAAACATTAAAAAAATACAGTTGAATTGAGTACCTCCTCCTTTTTGGAAGTTGATAGAAAAAATAATGGATCAAGATGTATCTGGCCCAACTTAAAGTTTTAATACCACAGTGGATAATGAACTTATCGAACTTGCGACACCAGGTTTTGTACTCAGCGTACGGATTGGCATCACTCTAGATCTCTATGATCTGGCCCTAAGAATAAGAAGTGAGGGGTCACCTATAGACCTTGATCATGCATTGACCAAAAATAGTACAAACCACTCTATTCGTTAACTACCGATTTAAATAAATTTATAAACCATTGACGTCATACTCTTTGTATCATATCTCACAACTGGATTTCTGGTATTTATTTTAGTTTTTTAACGGTCGACCAGTTAATGATTTTATTCTTCGTAAAAACTAATAAACGGTTATAAATACGGTTCATACAATTTATTATTACATAGTTTCGTTATTATGGTTATTTTGTTATTAACATCTAAAACTATTACCGTAACGGATATAACTCTTGAAATAAACGATCTACCAATCTTAGTCATTTTCTACTTTTTAAATATATAGGTACAGGTTGACTAATGAGTGGTATACCTTGGCCTGTCGCCCGGTACCAGGCTATCGTTCAGTTTCGGGACACCCGATATACTTAATTTAGTCAGTAAGAAAGCTCTCGGAGAATAATAAATTAGCACCCGTACTGTCAGGAAAATACTTTGTAAAATTTCTTGTTTCTTTTACGCATAGAAAAGATGTATTGTTCACCTGTACCTGTTCAACTTTGCAACTTTACAGTTTCACCTGCATGTATAGAATTTCTAGTTCTTAAACTAGACATTACTACATAGAGAATTACTTACTTACTTCAGTACCTACTATATACTTAGAATGTAACTAGAGCGTGTTACGAATTGTTACCAATAGCATAGTTTTATTAATATGAAATAAATAGTACAAACATTATTTGTCTTAGGTTTAGAAATTGTTTTCCTTGAATTGTCTTGTAAATTACATTTAAATCTTCATTGAAACAAATTATGTGTGGCATATATTTTAACATACTGTTTTCTTTTATTTTCAGTTACTAATGAAGGACGTTCTGCGGCCGTTCGTTCCTGAATACAAAGGCCAAGTGACATGTGATGACGGAGAACGTATCCTTTTACGATAAGACATAAAAAATAGTATAAAAATAATAAAAACCAAATTTGACAGGGCGGTCTGCGGAGTTAGGAGCAACCTCTTCTGGGTCCCATAAACGATCCCCGAACAGCTCAAACATTTGTGTCCATGAACATATTATTATCTATTTGATCTGTGTCTTGATGCGTATATGTATATACATGTCATATACGTCAGGTGACCATAGTACATTTTCAATCTAACGCACAATGGTGCATAAAAGTACTTATATTTAACAACGGACTTAAGAGGATTGCATAGCTAGTACTTTCCATGCTAAAAGAGAAAACTCTTTTCTACCTCTTAACATTGTCCGATTTCAGTGATTTTTTTTTCATGAAAACATGACATTGTTTACTACGCCCGTACGTTTGGATTTTTGAGTATTTCATTATATTCAGTATTGTATTCAGTACTATAAATTTATTTTTTTAGAACTTAAAAAAACTGACAAAATCAAAACGTACGGGCATAGCAAGCAATGTCATGATTCCATGAAAAAAAAATCACTGAAATCGGACAATGTTAAGAGGTAGAAAAGAGTTTTCTCTTTTAGCATGGAAAGTACTAGCTATGCAAACCTCTTAAAGTTATCGTTTATAACCTTTGTCGACACAAATTGATAGTTTAGAATAAGTATAAAAAAACCACGTGTAATGTTACAGACTTTGAGACCTAACATTGCAGTACTTTCAAGAGATGTCTACATTTAATAAGAAAATAAAAAAAATAACTCTAGAAATAAATATACTTAGTTAAACACGATTGAGATAGTTTTACACATTACATGAATCTACGTAAGATTTAATTGTATTTTAGAACTCTATTACTTTGTTTAAAGTAACCAACAAAAGCAATTTTCACAAATATTCCTTCACCAATCACATAAACAGTATACCTTCAACTCCAAGACCTCCTGAGTGACTTCGACAGCCCTTGCGTCATGGACTGTAAAATTGGAGTCAGGACCTACCTGGAGGAGGAACTAGCAAAAGCAAAAGAAAAGACTAAATTAAGAAAAGTAAGTACATACATACCATAACATCATTACATTAAGGAGTTCGAAGAAGGAATTTATCTCTTACTCGGCATTTTTAGCAATGCACAAAAACAGTTTATCCATGATCTAGCAAGTTTTATGTCGGCCCCTGCTAGAAATACTTAGCCAGGTGCTAAGTAAATGAGGTCTTAATCGGAGTAAAACTCTGGTTATGGATCATAATTCATAAAGCGGGCGTAGTACTTATAACTGTGAAACAGTAGTGCGCAACATTACTGTGGTTCGTTGAAGAGCAAGTTTCCGGAGAAATCACAGGGCCAAGTTTTCATATAAAAAAGTGCTGCTGTTATGTGTACTTAGATCAAGTTCCTCGATTTGATCCTCTCGTCATTAACAAGTCAATACTCAATAGTCAAAGACAAAGCACACTAATACACTTGAGGTATCGAATATATAGTATTTATTATAGTATGTAGTATTTATTCATTTCCTACTATTTTTATTTCGTTGTCACCAAACCGAAGTTTTGTGTGTAAATCAAATGAATAATTAATCAATTCCATGAGCAAAACTTATACCTTATATACATATTTCTTCGCAAAAACACACATCCATACATTTAAAAGACAGTAGAGTAAAAATAAAAGAAATGGCATGATGCTAATTTAATTATATTTTTCTGTCTATTGACCTTTTATCGTACGGGGTCAACAATGTGAAACAATGTATATAAGTAACAATATATTTATTACTTACGTCACTGATAAGGAACGTAAAAACGTTACGTACTTGTATATTAATGATGATGCTTAATAGCTAATTAGGGCATAAAAATAGCGACGTCGCTCATTAATAAGTATACATTTATATTAACAGTGATAGCCGGTTTTATGACGCAAAAGGAGTAAATAATTATAATGTGATTGAATCCAGATTATTTATAGCATCATATACGAAAATAAACTTTGATAACATCTATATCAAAGCATACGAGGGTCAAACTGAAAGTTCTTAGAAAATCAAAAACTGATTACATTAGCCAGTTATTAGTTTTATTATATCTTTTCAAAATATTGTCCATTCACGTCAATACACCGCTGCATGCGATGGAACCACTGGGAAAAGCACTTTGCCCACTCGTCCTTAGGGGTCTCTTCAATGGCATCGCGATACGCAGCCACCGCTTCTTCAGCATTCATAAACCGCTTTCCTTTAAGTTTTTCTTTAATTTTTGAAAATAAATAAAAATCACAAGGCGCGAGGTCGGGGCTATACGGCGGGTGACCCAGTAATTCAACGTTTGATGTCGCCAAATAGTCGATCGTTCGCTTGGCGGTGTGCGATGAGGCGTTGTCGTGGTGAAGGAGGATCCTACTGCGAGGTCGTTTCTCTCGAACTTTTTCCAAGACAAGTGGCAAACAATTGGTAGTGTACCATTCTGCAGAAACTGTTTTTTGATCCTCTAACACAATTGTTGCGAAATGACCTATCCTTCCAAAGAACGAGGCCACCATTTTTTTCCCCGCACTTCGATCTCTCTTCACTTTAGTTGGCAACTCCTCGAAAGGAAACACCCACTGAGCAGATTGTCTTTTGGTTTCAGGATCATAACAGTAAATCCAGCTTTCGTCACCTATTAGTATGTCGAACACAGCATTTGAGTCACCTCCGTTAAATCTTTCAATCATTTTACGGCACCAATCCACACGATGGAGTTTTTGAGCCTCAGTCAAATTATGAGGTATCCACCGGGCGCAAAGCTTCCTGACCGCTAAATGTTCGTGTAGGATTTTGTGCACTTGACTCATACCGATGCCTAAGCTTGTCCGAATCTGCTGATAGGTCACTCTTTTGTCAGTCTCTATCATACGCCGCACAACACAGATGTTATCTTCAGTCGTCGCCGTAGAAGGCCGTCCCTCACGTAAATCATCAGTGAGATTAGTGCGACCACGTTTAAACTCATTAAACCAGTTGTAAACAGTCGCACGAGATGGGGCTTCATCGTGAAAGGCCAATCGTAGTCTATCATAACTTTCTTGTTGACTTAAATGACATCGAAAGTCATAAAAAATCATTGCACGAAAATTTTCTCGTGTTAAATTCATGTTGACGTGACACAGACAATTTTCAATTTGCCGCCAAATCGTAAAACAAATGACAAATGAATGAAGTATATACTCAGTAATATTGGCAAAGAGTTCTATTTTCAAATTATAGAATTATTTTTTTATTATATTGTTTATAAGTGGCCAGTTCTAAGAACTTTCAGTTTGACCCTCGTATTTTCGCATTTGATGTCAGTTTAATTCTTAAATCAAGTTTTTTGTTACTGTGGGCCACAAATAACTGCTCAGTGTAACGTGTCGTTGTTGACGTGAAACAGTGTAAACTATCATTTATCTAGAGCAATGGTGACATAGATAACTCATAGTTTATATGCCAAAGCGTGACGCATTGACGTTTACGGTACAAATACTTTTTTTGCAAATTGATTGTGCTACGGGCTCCTTTATTGCAATAATAATTTAGAAAAGGCGTACAGCCGTGCGATTCTCTAAGAGCAATATCGTTGCATCTTTGGAAACATCTATGAAACAAATCAAGAGATGACGAGAAACGTTGGAAAACCATCCTTGTGTACAAGGGCGATATCTCATACAGTATTCGTTTGATGCTATCTCATTTGATGGTCAGTAATTATACGATCAAATGTAGCATACTATATCTAAAATGGATCTCAAGGATGGATCTATACACTATACAAGGATCTATAACAGTAGATGGATGCCGACTAGAGGGTGATCTAGTGATACTAGATATTGTGAGCTTTCCGAATTTTAGCCTTATCGAAAACTGAGGCATTATTCGAATTGCGATAACCAGATGACCGTGACGCTATGAAGACCATGACGATATGACATTGCTTACATTTTAACCAATTCTGTGGGATTTTATGCACTCATGTCTTTCTGTTACTCTTTGGGGAATCAAAACAATCTCTGCTCCGTGAGGAAACCTAACTTATTACAGAATGCAAAATGGAATCTTTTGCGGAAGGGACTGTCTTGGTTGGGTTCACAGCATAACCAGTTCCGTAGTATTCTGCCTTAAACATCAGTGTGCTACTAGGCGTTGTTTTAAAATTTGAAGGGCACTGTTGAAAGTGAAATTCCTGGACATATAAGACTTTAACACGTCTCAGGGTGATGAGATTATTCAATGCCACACAAACAGATGGCAAAAAAACTACTATGGACAGGCGAGATGCTTATCATTAGACGTACAGCTTGCCCGCTTTGCCACTTTATAGTACGAAAAAGCTGAAACATTGGTTAAGTTAAATACAAAAAAATAGGTTCAAAATATCATTACTTTTTCAAAGTAATACTTGCGCCTTGTAGGAACTTTAAATTATTTAACTTTAATCCTTAATTCTTTATTTCTAGGATATGTACGAGAAAATGATCCAGATCGACCCTAAAGCACCAACAGAAGAAGAGCACAGAAGTAAAGGCGTTACTAAGCCTAGATACATGATCTGGAGAGAGACTATCAGCTCGACAGCGACACTAGGCTTTAGGGTTGACGGAGTGAAGAAAGCCGATGGCACAAGCTCCAAAGACTTTAAAACAACTAAGACAAGGGAACAGATTGTGGAAGCATTCAAGGACTTTACTTGCAATTGCCCTAATTCTTCGGTAAGTTTGCTTATTTAAAAATATATACTTAATGGAAAACACGTAACAGGAAATTACCATTACTGTATTAAGATCAAAAACTGATTTAATAACCAGACGTTCACACAAGCGCGCTAGGATTGTTTGTGTCGCGGGAGGCATGGACATCCAAGATCCGAGTACGCATATTTCTGCACATCACACAAATTGCCATTGATCGAACCTGAGACGCTTCGAAGACAATGTTTTAAAAAGAAATATAGCAGTCATTCATATTTTTACCAGTACTTTCCCAATCTACTCTACCAATCTATTGTTTTTCATCTTATAGATCTAGCATAATATTTCCTATTCTCATCTCATCTATGTATGCTGCTTCGTTCCTCTTTATCTCAAATCAAGTTTATCTATTATAAGTGATCTAAGCTGTACATTAAATTTTTGGTTTAAATTGTATACATTAAAATGACTATGTTCAATCTCTTTTAGTACATATACGTACATTTATCTTGGAGTTCTAATAGTAAAAATATAAATACTTACTTATACTTATATTACAATATATTAATGGGTATATTTTTCTTTTATTTCAGATAAGATACCTAGAAAGACTCAAAAGTATACGAGCAACGTTGCACGAATCCCATTTCTTCAGGACCCACGAACTGATCGGCAGTTCTCTACTCTTCGTTCACGACAAGAGAAAAGCTTCTATCTGGATGATAGATTTTGCCAAAACTGTTCCTGTCCCAGACAACGTTTCTATTGACCACAACACGAAATGGAAAGTCGGGAACCATGAAGATGGTTATATGATCGGATTAGATAACATCATATCAATATTTGAATCCTTGATTCAAGATGACAACGGTAATATAGAACAGTGTTTCGATAGTTTAGATCGAAATGTGAGACAGGACAGTTTGAAAACTTGAGACTTTTTGACCCGAGAGATGCCTCTCGTGATATATGTTTTCGCACTTTGGTGTGTTTGTTCCGCAGTAGCTCTACTGCAAATGTACTGTGACGTAAATGATGACGAACCTTCATGTAAATTGTTTGTAAATATAGTATTATATCTTTGTATTATTGTTAAGTTGTTAAAATACTCATGCTAGTTTTAAACTAAGATACCACCAATAGATTTAATTGGTTTGTTTAAAATTAACAAATTGTTAACATTTTTAAGATATTTGATACGAATATCCTAATGAAATCTCAGTATGATTGTCTAATTAGCAAACAAGTTTATTTTTTGTACACGTACAATATTATCGTTTATTTAATTTTAAGAATGACTTGTTGGAAGCTAAATAAACCAGAATTATTGTGAGAGTCCAATATACCTTTTAACTGGTAGACACGGGACTGATCAAAATTACAGAAAGCTATTTATTTTGTTGTTTTAAAAGTACACTATATTAGTGTCATGACCTAGATAAATATAATGCTATAACGAGTGCAAATTACGTAAGGCTATATAAATATCTGGCGGTACTAAATAAATAAGAAATACAAATAATACTGAAATGTTTTATTTCCTTTCCTGATCTCTTAAAATATGATATGCATCACGATTTCAAAATGCAAATAACGCTTTGGACGGCCTATATGTTAAAATTAAGTTAACAGTATAATAAATTAACAATAAATACTTATTTAAAATTCACTAAAAGGCACTTTGTTACGTATTGTCTTTCATATTATCTATCACTACATCTGTCAGGCTACTACGTCGCGAATCATTTTCTTCATTATTTGAGGTGCTTTCTTTTCTTATTCTGGAGAAAAGTCTAGACACAGGAGGAGTACTAGATCTGGAAGAGTCTGTATTTGGAGATGCGGGAGAGTACCTCCTTACCCTAGGTTTTTGTTCTTCATCGCTGGGTGTCTCTGTGTATGGTGGCGGAGGTTGCGACAACATAGACATTCTATTCTCTCTGGCTGCTTGTGCCGTAATCTGTAATTCAGATCCTGCTACTACTGTCGCTAATGTTGGCATGAACTGAGGAGCGGCAGCCCTAGCTGATACTCTTCTACGCCTTGGTCCAGTCACTTCTTCCGTTCCATCTCTGGTTATAGACGTCGGAAATGCAAAATCAGGTCTGATTGATCCACGTCGTCGGGTTGGTATAGTATCAGTAATTAAATCCATCAAACCGGGTGGATCACCAACGCCACCACCTGATCCAGTAGCAGTCTCTAATACAGCTAGGGCCCGAAGAAGATCAGCAACACTTGTATTCTCTAATACTTCAACCTGTTCCGATTCAGGTAGACTAGTGATGTTTATATCAGGATCGAAAAGGCTAGGCCGACCACGTCTTGTTCTATTTCTATAGTTTTCCAAATCCGTTGAATTCGAGCTGCCTCTACCATTTTGTGTGGCTTTTTTGTAACTTTGCAAGTCACCTTCAAAACTCAAATTTCTTCCACGATTCGATTGTTGATGGTACTGTCTTATACTATCTTCGAGATCCCCTCCAGTGCTTTCATTAGGCGAACTACCTTTTCTACTTTTTCCGAAAGAAGGAAACAAGCTTCTACGTCCATGACGAGTCTTTGCTTTATAATCAACGAGTTCATCAGAACTTTCAGGTAAAACTTCATCGTCATCGTTTTTCTTTGATTTACCAAAAGTAGGAAATAAGCTCAATCTTCCCTTTTTAGTTCGATTTTGGTATCTTTGCAATTCATCTTGGTCAATTGTATCATCTTGATTATTGCTTGAAAGGCCACTAAAGTTGAATGTAGGAAAAATACTCCGTCTACCGCTTCTAGTACTTTCTTTATACTTTTCTGCATCCTCGTCTGGGTCACTAAAATCAAATGTGGGAAAAATGCTTCTTCGACCTGATTTTGTTTTTTCTCTATAAGCTTTTGCAGCTGTATCTTCATCTTCTTCACTAAAATCAAATGTAGGAAAGATACTGTGCCTCTTTGTTTTTTGTTGATATGCACGAATAGCTGCTGCATCTTCTTCATCGCTATCGTCACGATTGAAATCAAATGTTGGGAAAATACTATGTCTTCCTCGTTTAGTTTTGTCTTTGTAAGCTTCGGCATCACTTTTATCTGTATCAGATACAAATGTTGGAAATATACTGCCACGCCGAGGCTTAGAACTAACATTTTCGTTACTGGCTCGTGCACTGCTGACTCTGCCTTTCATTGTATTTTTGAGATATTCAGCTGGATTATCACTTGAACTAGATTTTCGCGTAAACATTCTAGACAAAAAGTTTTGCGGCTGATCTTCTGGTACTATTTTAGAAGGTAAAGATATTTTGCCACTTCGTAAATTAGCTTCTTTTCGGAAATTTTCCGCTGATTCCCCATTCGTCCATGTGAAGTCATGATTGACTTTATTTGTGACAGATTCTTTTCTGTAGTTTGGTACAGCTACGCTTTGCGCTCTGCAACGCCTAGGAGACCCAGGAATTATGTCTTGACCTATACTGAATAAAGGCGGCTTTTCGTTTGCCAGGATATGATCGTCATCAAATAAGTTTATTCCTTTATCTCTTTGTGGTTGGTCAAGACCTCCTAATACATTAACCACTCGTGCTAACAATTCGGCTGGTCGAACAATAGCTGAAGCAGTGAACGTCTTCTCTTTATCAATTCCGAGCAGATCAGTATCAGATTGTATTCGAAGCATGTCTTTAGCGGAAAGTGTAATGTTTTCTGAGTTTGCTCGCTTTCTTTTATAGACTGGACCTCTAGGTTCTACATCGTATGTGAAGATAGGACAGCTTTGACTTCTGTATAACTGTGGAGCTGCTTCTACGTATATTGGCTGAAACAGAAAGAAAAACATCAATTCCTACAAAGAAATATTAAAATGAAGCTATTTAAAACGAAAATAAGTACGACAAATGAAAGGATTGGGTTGGAATCATGCATCTCTGTTTGCCGTTCGCCAACATGACCACCAAGATACTACTTCAGAATACAATCAAATTTAATTTAATGACACACAGAAGAACAGAATAATAATGAAAAATTTACAAATTAATAATAGCTTAGGATTGCAATAGTCCTAACCATTTAAATGGTGTCCGTATATTAAAATAAATCGTAAAAATATATCGTATATACGAAAATACCGTTCCAAATATTAACAATCCTCTTATCTATATAATATAAATGAACCCCTATTTCTCCTGGTCACACTATAACTTGAGAACGGATGGAGCAATCTAATTAGCTAATTTTTTTTGTGTTAATTATTGTCAGGAGAAGGTTCTTATGCAAGAAAAACCAAGAAAAGATGGGAGGTTATGGCGAGGCTGAAGGTCAAGCCTACTACGCGAACGAATTCGCGGGTAGTCGCTAGTTACCAATAATTATGTGTTACCACCATCTAAACATTTGTTTTCAGAGTATCTAGTCCGAAAATAAGGGCGAAGCGTTAGGACTTGCTTATAAAAAATGATGCCCATAAAATACGTTTCATTTAAATTCATAGTAAGTTTATTATTTTAGAGTGTACTAATTATTATTTATTTATTATAATCATCCTCAAGGTGGGGCTGTAGCCAACACATAGAGGCCTGTTTGGTATAAAATACAAAGGAGTATAAAAAATCAGAAAAAATGTTGGATGAAGGGTAACATGGTACTTAAAACTATTATATTTCTTTATATATATATATAAGCAAAAATGGGTAAAATGGCAAGGCTATTGATATGAACTTATTAGTGGTAAGGGCGATACTGGGCTATGGACGAGTATACGTCACCTGCCAATTTCAGTCTCTATTTAAAATATTTAGGCAGATAGGTGGTGACTTGCCAACCACTAAACGGGCTCTCCATAAGGGCCACCATCAATGGTGACCAAAATGGCAACGTTGTTGTAGATGGCTAAAGGGTGTCGAGAGGTGTGCTGCGGTTTCACTAGAGCGTTACTACCGCCGTTATGCCCTTTAACACGTCCACCCTTGGAGCTATTTGGTACTTGCTCTTGCGTCTCCACCCCCAGACGGCCAATTAAGGCTAGCCAATTAATTAATTATTATTATTATTATTGTCTATATTTCATTTATATCACGGATTTCATCCGGTCCTTTACAATGGCATAAGTGGGGCTGTAGCCAACACTTAGAAGCCTGTTTGATATAACAAATACCATGTAGTATAAAAACAGAAACTTTTGGATGGATGGTGACATTATATCTATTATAAAAATGGGTAAAATAACAAGGCTATTGATATGATTTTATTAGTGATAAGAAGATAGTGGGCTATGGAAGAGACTACGGCACCTGCCAATTTCAGTCTCATTTTAAAATGTTTATTATTGTTACTATTATTATTATCATCACCCTCTGACGTTATTCTGTACTATTGCATTTTTTATTGCTTTGATAATAATTAAATAATCGTTTCAAACTTTGTTAGTGTTCAAAATATTCTCACCTTAATTTTAATGAGATTCGCTTCATTGATAATCTTCCTAATAGCGGATATGTCTCTTGTAAAACCTTGAAGTATTTTGTTCTGAGTGTTCTTAAACTGACTAGCAAACTTTTGCTCTAGTCTGTGCACCCTCTCAGATCTCATGCCACTGGTGATGAAACCGAGCAGCATAACGATGTATCCTAGGCCGAAGGTGATCCAGACTATGAGGAATATCTGGTATGTGAAAAAGTAGCCGTATTTGAAGCCGTTATTGATGGTACCTGGAACATAGAAGAATTATATATAATGGAGTAAGTATTTATTGTATTTATATGAGTAACTATAATGTTTTATGTATACGACTTCTTGTTATTTTTATCTTTTCTTTAGGCAAAATGTTTTGGTAGCCCTGTGGTGATCCTTAGCCCTAAGGGAAGGGAGAAAATAAGGCAAATATTTTAAAGAAAACCTAACTTAAATACTTGGTCAAACACCAATTAGGTTAGTAGGTACCAACAACAGCATTACCAGTTACCTAACGTTACAAAGTAATGCTTGCGCACAGCACTGTGTTAGAGGGTAGAGGGCCCATTACATGAAATGAAATTACTAGACGAATCAAATTCAAAAATCAATCTTTGTAGGTTAACAGTGTAAGTCGCAGTACGACACGAAAAACTTTAGTTCTAAGCTCTAAGAGAATTGATAGACGCGCTTATAAGAAAAATGGTTGATTGGTTTTCAAGTTATTTATTCGTTTTTTTATCTAGTAGTAAGTTTACGACCCCTTTAGCCTAGATGGAGTTGACCCTGCCTTCAATGGGTACCTAGGTTCGGTTCCTGGCCTAAGCATGTTTGTGTGATGGGCAGAAATGTTAATTTTCGGTTCTTGGATCTTTGTGTTTATGTGTGTCTATATCTGCCACGACACTGGCACTAGTGCAGAGAATGAGTGCGAAGTGAGATGAGTCACAACCGGGATCGTTCTTCACTCTCGTTGATAAAGACTACCGAATGTGGTTCCGAGACCGAGGAAAGCGCGGAGGTAGGAGTGCGAGTGACACATGGTTAAATTGAAAAACCACTATAGGTACGGATTTAATACTATACAACTTTGTGCAATCATTAACACAAATTTCAACCATTATTTATTATATAATTTTAACTATTTGTTTTTTCAAATTTATAGAGAGAAAAGTTCTATCCTCGGACGGGATTCGAACCCGCGTTATTACCCGCGTATTTATTTTTATAAATATAACAATAGGTAAACAACGCCTGCCAAAAAAATATATTGACTATACCACAAACTAAGAATACACAAACTAACAGGCACTGTTTGACCGTAGTCGAAATAGTGTCTTACTTTAATTATTTTCAACCCAGCACCTTACCCTTTCAATGTATTTTTTTTTAAGTACGATTACTTTTGTGATGTCATAGGTAGATGATACCATTCATTTCTACTTCCTACCAGGTGGTACCAAGCACATACTTTTTCCTTTATTCATTCTCATCATAATCTTCAAACGCAGGTAGGTTGAGGTTAGGGTACCTGGCACGTTTCCAGGACGTCTCTCAATACATTTCTATTTAAGGAGTTTTAAGCAGTAGTCATGATACCAAGAAGCTGGAAGGATGGAAGTGTTAAAGAACACAACGCCGGTAGTAGCGCTCTTGTGAAACTACACATCACTCGACACTCTTTGGCCATCCACACCAACGTTGCCCTTTTCTTCGTGAATGATAGTGGCTCTTATGGGGCCCGTTTAGTGGGTGTCAAGTCACCTGCCTTAATTTTTTTATTTATATTTTTCTTTTAGTCTTTTGCTGCCACTTTTAGTCTCATACATAAGATTAAAAGTTGCAGGTAGCCACTTTTAATCTCATGTATCGTACCGTAGCCTCATTTCCCTTATAACTAATAGTAATACGATTGTCATAATTATTATGATACGGGGCACTGTTCCAGATTCCGGACTGCTATTGAATTTCTTTGTCAGAAGACCCCATAACGGTCTGATCCAGCTATCGAACTCAGGGTCTCGAGATTCCAAAGTGACGCTCCCACCACTATACCAAGACTGAGCGAAGAAGAGTGAAGAGTGAGTAAAAAGTGACGAGAAGGCGCTGGCAGGTCAGCTAGTTATTAAATACGGTCAAAACAATATCAATGAAAACAATGTGTTGCCGTACCTGCCACAAGATCACCAAATCCGATAGTTGTCAACGTGACAAATGCATAGTAAATGGAAGCCACGTAGTCCCACCCTTCGAAGACCACGAAGATACAAGCAGGAAGGAAGATGAAGAATAAGAAACCAGGGACCAGATACAGGAATATCTGGCCTAGCATGCCGAGGTTGTTGAAGAAGAAGTCCATTCGGTCTGCGCGCTTTTCATTTCTTCTTTTATACTTGCGGTAGACTGAGATTAGCTGAAAGGTAGAATTAAAAATTATTTTACAGATGTTTGTATTGAATTTTATGTAACTATTTAATATGGCAAAAGAAGTAGACATGCAACATACAATGACAAAGGTGTGGACGTAAAATTTTATTGACATGTTGGATGGAAAAAATGGAGGATAGTTGATGAGTAATGAAAACATTGAAGGTACTGTACTTACTATAAACTACTGTACTTACGATTTTTGTGTTCTTTTTCACAACCGCCGTATATACCGGCAGATTCAGTCATACTAATGGAAAACACTCATTTTTAATACAGTTGCTCTAAAAGTGGCGTATTGCAGGGACGTATAGCGTTCGGGATGTGGGCTATTACATACTCGTGCTTTTTTTTACCTTTCCCGAACTTGTGCGTCCTCTTTCCCAACTGTCAAAATAATGTCTATGAAAAAGAAAAACCAACCATGAAGTTTTTACTAAAAAAAATCATAGAAGTTTTTATGATTCATGCAAATACGTATATTTCTAAAATGAAGCTACTAATTTGTTTCAATATCAGATTTAATGATTTGATTAAATGAGTTAGGTTAGGTTTCATTTCATTTCATCTCATTAAATTACATCTCATTAAAAAAAATCTACTGAAGACTTGGCTGTATGGGCATAGTTCCCTTTGCCTACCAGAATGGGTGAAGAAAAAAAATCTCTGCTTATATTCTACGGTTGGCGTCATTTTCCAGAAATTTTCTTTAAGAGTTTATTTGATTAAATTGCTTAATTTTTTCGCAACTGTATTAAAAATAGTCGTTCGGTACACGTGCAGAACCGTCATTGCAACTTGTTCCGACTGTCAATATAGACATTTGTCGGAACTCTTTGCAATGACAGCCTTTCCCCACTTGTAATGAAATATACTATTTCAGGCACCACGAATACCAAATATAGGGCATCCGCCCTTCCATGTTGATCGTGCAATATGACTGAATTTGCCTGTATATACGGCGGTTGTGGACAAAAACACAAAAACGTAAGTACACTACAAGTTGCTTTGATAAATAAACATGTATCAAACAAAGTGCCTGTACTCTCAGCACCTCGAATGCAAAAGTAGGTAAAATATTAATAAGTTTACTACTAAACGGTAAAACAATTTAAAACTAGCAGTTCTACGAACAGTAGACCTCTTAGTCAGCCTTATCAGCCGCAATTTTTCGCAACTACTTCAACAAAAGTACTTCACAACCTATTATCTCGGCAACCACTTGACCAATTATGCTCATATTCTAAATCCCTTTTTAATTTCAGGTATCTAATGAGTGTACCAAATTTTATCAAAATCGGTCCGTAAATAGCGCCACAGCAAACTTCCCCCATTTTTAGAAAAGCATACCCCCAATCGAAAATCGTAGACGACAAAAAAAAAACAATTAAATAGTAGAGCATACGTACCAAGTTTCGTCAAGATTGGTTGAAAAATGCGACCTGTACAGAAAGACCAACACACAACCTAACAAATATACGGACAAATGAAAGTCAATTTGGCCAGTTAAAGACGAGACGCTTCACTCGCTCGGTCAAAAAGACGCTTCGCTCGCTCAGTCAAAAAACAAGGTCAAAAACAAATAATTTTCCATACAAAGTTTCATTACTTTTGTAGCCCCCTAAGTTATCCCTGTCAAAAATATTAAGGAACACCATGTTATATTTAAAATGAACTTTCTAAATACAAACTTTTACACTTACAAGTTCAAGAACTAAAGACTTTCATACAAACGTTTTCACTCAGTTTTACCCCTTTACGGGTTGAATTTTGACAAACCCCTTATTAGTACATTTCTACTCACCAAGTCAAAAACACCCTCCGAATTTCAAGTCTACGACCTGCGGTTGGAAGGTGCGTTGTCTGTCAGTCAGGACTTTGATTCTTGTTGGTTGATTGATAGTAGAACATACATACCAAGTTTCGTCAAGATTGGTTTAAAAAATGCGACCTGTACAGGAAGACCCAACGAACACCCTAACAAACATACGGATAGATGAAAGTCAATTTGGCCAGTTAAAGCTTTGAGCACAAAGTCTTATGAGCGGCAGTTTATCGCAGTATTTCACAACCTATTATCTTCATATTCAAATCCCTTCTTAATGTCAGGTACCTAATGAGTGTACCAAATTTGACCGAAATCGGTCCGTAAATAGCGCCGCATCAAACTTCCCCCATTTTTAGGAAAAGTACACCCCATACAAGAATCGCTGATGACAAAATACTCAATTATATAGTAGAAGATACTTTCCAAGTTTTTTCAAGATTGCTTAAAAATGGGCCATGTACAGGAAAACCAACGAACACCCTAACAAATATACGAACAGTTGAAAGTCTATTCGCCAGTTAAAAATACAAAAAATACCGATTTCTTCCCTGTTTGTGGACCGATTCTCAAAATACTTATTTGTTTGGTAGCGTATACTTCCGAGGTGGTCCCATATAAATTTCATCAAATTCGATCCAGCAGTTTTTGACTTACACTCCAATACCTGAAATTCTCGTAACGTGAGTATCAAGGCTCACTAAAAATAGTGTAATTTTTTTACCGAAAAATTGAACCGACTTCATCACCAAAATGTATGAAATAACTTCGGTACATACCATGGACACAAGTTATTTCTCATTTGGTGTTGGAATCGGTTTCATTAATGTAAAAAACGTCTTTAAAAGGTGCAATGTTTGGTATCGCTAAGCAGGCATTAGTGCTTTAAAAATCATATAATATAAACTGTTTAATTATTGTACTGGAAGAATATATATAGACAGGCCGGTTGGCGCAGTTGGTAGCACCCCTGCCTCCTGAGCCGCTGGTCCCGGGTTCGATCCCCGGACAGGTCAAACATTTGTGTGCATGAACATGTCTGTTTGATCTGTGTCTGGGTGTGTAATATGTATTTAAGTATGTATATCAGTCATCAGGTTACCATAGTACAGGCTCTGCCTAATTTGGGACCTGAAGACCTTTGTGTGGATGTTGTCCCATATATATATATATATATATACTCATAATATTGATTTATAATTTGCGCCAGCACTTGACTCGAATTGAATATAGTGTTTATGTTTTATTAAGTGATTAGACTGCTATATTAACTAAAAGTAGTCAGTCATACTATCTATATACACTTATTTTTGTTTAAATATATCATACGTTGCGATGTCCTTGATAATAAGTGACTTCTGTACATTATAGGTAGAAGTGTAAATAAATAAATCACGTCATAAGTTTCAGCAAAATATGTCGCAGTTAACATGCTGACAGCGACTCTTTGTATATTATTGAATGTTCGTATTTCAATTAGCGTAGTTATATTTTACTCCTACTTTACTTTGGTAATTTTTTAAACTTTCGCGATTTGAACACATGTTTTAAATGTTTAATTTGTTTTAATGCAGAAAACGTCGTCCACATACCTTTTCCACATCTTCACCGCAGCTGACTGTAGATTTATGGACTTCTCAAAATGTTCCATCCAGATGTTTGCCAGCACCGGTGCCACAGGACTACCCATTGCGACACCATCAATCTGGAGGTATTGCTTCCCACGGTAAAGAAAGAAATTTCCTTCTAGGCAATTCCTAAGTAAAACCATTAAGTTTTCTGGCAGGTGGTTCTCCTTCAACAAATCCCTGATGACCTCGAGACACTCCTTCACTGGAACATTGGTAAACAGCGATTCCACGTCGAAACTCACCATGATGTCATCTGGTTCCAGACTGAGGTTCCCAATGATCTCGACGAAGTGACGAGAATTCTTTACAAACGACGGTGTGTTACCCACCAGTGGCTGCAGTGTCGACGCTACATATTTCGCCAAATAATAAGTGGGCGAGTCTATTTGACTCACGATAGGTCGTAAGGGAATACCGCTTTTATGCACTTTCGGTAACCCATACAGTTTGGGAGGTGGTACAACCCTAGGCCTATGGAGGTTTTCGAATACGTCGTCTGTAAAAAGTTCTTTGTAGTCCTTTATTATGGCCCGAATACGGCGTGTTATTCTGGTAGTGGGATTATATGATACCGGTTTGTAAATGTTGGTATCACTCAACAAACTCCGTAATTTTGATTCATAATCAATCGAGTTCATTACCACAGTGGCATTCCCCTTATCAGCCTTAAGCACTAAAATCTCTTCATTATCTCGAATCTTTTTTAGCGCCTGACGCTCTTCTGTGGTAACATTACTCTTAGGTAGCCTAGCTTTACGCAGTACACGAGACACATCCTGCCTAAGAGACTCGGCTGCATTAGACGGTACTTTGTTTCGTATTATTGCTTCCTCCACGCTACAGATTACGTTTTCATACGGAACCCGTTTAGGTGTTAATGCAAAATTCATTCCCTTTGCCAAAATACTCTGTGCTGCGCTATCTAATGTGATGTTTGATAAATTTACCACTGTATCTGTCTGTATTAAGGGTAAACACGTGTCAGGTGTACTTCTAAAAGTCGGGTACTCACGGCGCGCCAAAAGTGTTTCCAACTTTTTGTCATGTCCCGCACTACATAGGTCATAGGTACGAGACGCCTGTTGATAGGTAATCCGCTCACACAAAACAAAATCATCACTAGATAACACTGCACTGCACTCACTATGCACTTGGTATAATTCACAGTTCACCCTGTCGAGGTCGCAGTGACAATTGCGTATTAATTGTTTTAGTAGACGGACACTCGCGTTTCTTAGAATTTCTCCGGAGCGCGCAATATCACTACGCGGCTTTATACGAACACACGTAGGTACTAAGTCCCAATCACGACATTTTGTTAAAAATATCAGTGATGTATTTAGACGCGCCCGTTTCTTTCGAAGACATTCCAGGTGACGGATTTTATTTGCAACCTCCGGCCCGTAACGGTTAGCAATAGTAATTTTTAAACTTTCGCGATTTGAACACATGTTTTAAATGTTTATCGGGACTTATCACATTACTTTACTTTGCCTTCCCTTTTGACTTACATACAGGTCATCAACGTTGCCTTCCTTATATGTATTTGAAAATATAATGTATGTTCGTAAAAAATTACATAAATATAAGTTAAATAGTGATCACCACACTTTTAATACCAGAAATACAAATAGGATAGCTGTACCTAGTTTTAGACTTGCGAAGACTAATAAAATAATTGTAAAAACGCACACGATTTCCTAGGCATGACGCCTAGGAAATCGTGTGCGTTTTTACAATAAAATCCCAAAGCACATAACTGAGCTCACAGAGGGCAAATTCAAGTTGACTGTAAAAAACGTTTTAATAAAAAAAGCTTACGATAAAGTTCGACATTATATAGAAGATAAAGATGCTTGGAATACTCCACTTCTGGCAAGCTGTCTCTCTGCCACCCATAAAATGTAATATTTGTAGTACCTAAGTAGAAACATTGTAAACATCCATATAAAAAGAATGGCCCCGAGTTTCTTGCCGCTTCTTCTCGGTGGGTTCTATATATTTTGGAACGCGGCGGTAGAGTCTTTAAAGTACATTATAATGAAAAGTTGACGTTCATAAGTGCGTCTTTGATGCCTAAATTGAATAAATGATTTTGACTTTGACTTTGACTTTGACTTTGACTTTGTCATACACCTCCTTTGCTTTACAGGTCTACCCTTCCCTCCTTTTAGGTCCTTTTGGAGTTCACCACTGTCGGATACAAAGAGGGAAAATTATACACTTTTCTACTTCTAATTGTACCTGTACAAGACTTACTATTTAGTATGTCCCGTCCTATCTTCGTTTGTACTTACTCAACGGTTCAAATGGTTTTGATAAATGATAGATCATTAGATTCAACTTGACGGTGCGAGTATATGGTATTGAATGCTTAAAAATACAAATGGTTGATTTTATGAATGAAAAACCCACAAGATGGCTCAAGAATGACCAATAAATTAGATAGGTACCTGAAGACCGAAGTATTCACCGAGGTTGGCGAGCAAGATACCGTTAATGGGGATGCCAAAGAGGCCGTAGAAAATCATCAGAATTCTTGACAAGTGCGTCGTTGGAGCTAAGTTACCGTACCCTGAAAACAGATAATTATAAACTTACTATGGAGCATGCGCAATAACATATAACGACATCCAAGTCCCGAGAACTAACATTTCTGCTCATCACACAAATATTTAACAATATATTGAACCTAGGACCTCACGCTTCAAAGACAGGACAAACTAAGCTAACGGAGTCGTCGACATCATGACTACATAGACATTGGCAGCAATTCACTTGTTCAGAACCCCAAACTAAACTAACGAATTAAACTCTATTTTTAGTAAATTATGGTAGTTTTTATTATGTTCACGCCACACACGTTGCAATTCCTGAAAAAATAGGCGATTTCTGCGAAATCTATGGTATTATTGTCCAAATATGGCGAATACGAAATAATCAAATACGAAAACGTGAGTCAACGGTGACATATTCGTCTAAGTCTTGCAAATGAGAATTCTACAATTTGCCCTTTCTTTTTAATTGTGGGTATGTTTAGTGCAAATTTAATAGTCATGTAAGTTAGTGCTCTCTAAACTAGTCTAAACTGATGTGAAACTACCCACAATTGGATATAATAATAATATTTTTAGAGTTGTCATTCTAAGTGAAATAACGAATGTGGATTTTAGTTTAAACAAAATAAGAACTACATTAGTTTAGTGAATTTTAGTTTAGTGTACGCACAAGCAAATCACTACCATTAACTATTCATAACATAAGCAAAATAATAATAGGTTATAATACCCACTTATTATGCTTATGTTCGGTTATTATACAATAACCGAATTCCTGGAACATGTGACATGGGGGGTCTTTCATCAGCGAAAGGAGTATGTATCGGTCATAATCAACGACTCGATGCATGGTCAGAATGCGATGATGAGAATGCGTGAAAAACGCGAAAGAGAGAAGGTAAATCGTCTCATACGAGTATGCTCGTGTCACTCTTCCGAAAACTTTTCAGTTCAGTTAATCGTGGTCTGAGCGCTTGAAACAATGCCGAAATATCGGAAACGCATATTATGTATACTGAAATATCCCGTTCCTAAAGTTAGTCCTCGATCTAGTTAAAGTAGAACTTTAAAATACTTACCAATAGTACTGACGACAGTATAAGAAAAGAAGAACGAGTGGTAGAAGTCCCACTTAAAGGGAGGCTCTTCATCCTCAGTGGTGTAGTTGAACATGGACTTGCCGCAGTAGTCTGACAGCTTCCGGAGTATCGTGTCCTGCTTCTCCGGGTCATCGGGAATGTAGTATTCGTATAGGAGATCTGGAATATGAAAAATAATATTTGAAAATTATATAATTCTAAGTATGACTCGTCGGTCATAGTAAAGGTACTGCGTGACAGTAACATCATATGGGTGAACTTTGAGTTTTTTTAATGTTATTACAAGCACGAGGTACATCTGGTATTAAATGGTAATGCCTATAACAGAAGCATTTCGTTACAAGTGACGAACTGCATCTGCAACGCCCGTAACCCTGAGTATTAGATAAGTTCTTAAGTCTCATGTATCTGTAATTTCGTCAACACCAATACCCCTCAAACCAGAACATAGCAAGCGTAATGTTCCGCTGTAAAAAATACATGATATATAAAATCTTGGACCAGTTAACTATTCAGTTAGTTACCGTAATCAGTTTGAAATTTGTGTTTTCGAGAGAATATTGATGTGATATTAGTAATTCTGTTTCAATTTCCTATATTGCTACATATTTACGGACAAAACGGTTAATAATCTAATGACAAGAACGTAAACGCCCGAAGTAGCAGTCATTATGGGAAAATAATACAATACTTTAATTTCGGCGTCCCAAGTTAGAGTCCCAACCAACCAAAGAGTCCAGACTCATAATTATTATTAAACTGATCGACATCTAAGCTAGAATTATTATTTTAACTTAATTGTCATATGGAAATTCATAGCACCTATAGGCATACCGATTTGTCAGACTACTTAACATAAACACTGACAATTATATGCAGTCTAGATTTAAAAAAAATCCGTTAAAAATAAATCTAGTCTTCATACGTAGGTGAATTACATCATACGTTAATTTATGTACTCGGTATACGGTAGTTTAGTTAACAATGTCGCGTTTATTAGTGTTCAGTTATTCTAGTCATGAATGACAAATTATGAGCATTTTGTTTTAATTATCGACTATCGTTAGGAAGCGCTCTACTATGTTCCACAAATAGTTAGTGTCTGTTTGCTGCCACGATTTCTTAATCAGTTCAATTTCTCGTGACACTCCAGTTAAACGAGCAGAACAATGTACCTGGTTTATTTGTTTTCCTTTACAGATATGCTTTTTTATTTATTCACATGGAAAGCCATTATTTCTACACTAATATACTGGACCACTGTGATCTTTACGATGATACGGTGGACAATTGTTTCGGCTTCATTTTCAAGTCTTTATTAGGCGCCATACTCTATCTGTGTATCGAAGTATGATATACATACACATGACATGTTTATGATGCGGGTGGTTAGTTTACAATAATATGGAATAGGGATGTTTCAAAATACGTTTGTATAGAGCTCTACATATACTCTACAATTACGAGTACTCATACTACTCTAGGTGGCATGTAATTTTGTCACTAAACGTAACACTTGATAGCGTAAAATGAAGACAAGCAAATTACCATAACGTTGAACCCAACAGGAAACATTTCAGTGAAAACAAACACATTATTAAAAAAATACACTACAATATTCGTTCTCGTAAATCCTGTGTACGGGCTCGCTTGGAGATCTTCTAGATCTCTAATGACTTCTCAATAATTTTCAATTATGCTGCTTAAACAAAAAAATAGGTCATTAATTAGAAAGAAACAAACTTTTTACTATTGACAATTTTACGGGTGATTCGACACAAATTACTATTCGTACTACTGATTGTTTTTGTGTCTAGAAAAAACCATTGGGTCACTATGTCCTGTCTTGTTTTTATAACTGATAGGTTAGCGATGAACTACTTTCTTACTTCTTGGTACGGATGAATATAGTGTGGCAATTAACTCTCAAAATATGTTACCTAAATGACAATGATGTAGGTACTACGATTGTTTTTGTACTGTGTTCAGAAAAAACCATTGTACCTTTTTACTTATTTTTTATACTCGTAATTGATAGGTTAGCGTTGAACCACTTTCTTACTTATTGGTACGGATGAATATAGTGTGGCAATTGACTCAATGTGACAATGTGTGTGTTTGAGCGATGAAGGCCCTTAGTCGGCTTGAACATTCGGCGAAGGTAACACGTAAAGAAAAACATTAGCAGTTTTGATAAAAGGAGTGATGCTCATTCAATCAACACGCGAAATAAGCACAAGCTATCCGTACATGTAACGCGTCTCCACAGAATAAGTCATTCTTTTATGGGACAATGTATACGATTCTATAATAAAGTTCCCAATGTTATCCGAGATTTGCCTATTAATAAGTTTAAAATTACTATTAATACTAAACTCTCCGAAATTTTGTAATAACGACAAAAAGGTTATTACAAAATTTCGGATTACTTGGAGGATAAAACAGCTTGGGACTGATCACTCCAGGATCTATCTACTCGTGTACTAAGATGTCAAAGTGTAGCGTGTCTTGCCCTACTGATACCATTATTTTGTTCTCTTTTGTAAGGCAACACACTGGAGCTAATGTTTGTACCTAAGTAAAAACATTGTAAAAACATCTATATAAAAATAATGGCCCCGAGTTTCTTGCCGCTTCTTCTCGGTAGGCTCTATATATTTTGGAAAACGGCGGTAGTCTTTAAAGTACATTATGAATAATATATATAATGAAAAATGGACGTTCATAAGTGCGACTTTGATTCCTAAATTAAATAAATGATTTGGACATTGACTTTAAATGAAACCCACAACGTGGTGGAACGTCATTTCTGGTGTCGGCCTGGCTAGCTACTACCTTCAAGTTTAAAAACTATCGCTGAACACCTAACAGTGTGTTCCGACAGCTGTCCTTGAGAGCCAGTAGCTATTCTAGGTCTAGTGTGTATAACTCCGACCGCATCATCACTGGCCATCAAGTGAGAGGTCAAACACTAGCGTATCAAGTGTGGTAGGAGAGTGTCAAACAGCGAACTCTACATATCTACTACTATCACTGACGAAACACTATAAAGCGTAAAAAAGCGACAGATTTTCAATGTAGAGCTAAGCAGGCTGGTACGAAATAGTGCTCTACCCCAATACAGTAGTTATCTACAGATTCAAACAGGTAGTCACTAGACCGGTGCCTGACCCTAACTAGCCCTGACCTATCATCTTTTGGCCTGTTTCTGTGAAAATGTCAACCAATTGAGCTGCTAGTACATAAGTAAAGACTTTAGTTACTTTGCTAGACATTTGATGACCAATAAGTGGTAATATTTATTTCGTAGGCGTAGAAACAATACATAATATTTATAGCCGTCGTTATTAGTTATAATGGCTCGATTGTTATGGGTGACCAACGTCATTAAATGGTCGTACATAAGATAGTTTATACCGATAGGTATTAAGTTAGGTCTTGGACAAATTATGACTCTATAGCATATACATTTTTTGAAAAGTTGAGAAAATAATTTATATGTAAGTCGAAGAAAGTAAAAATAAAACTTTGGGTAAGATGAGGTCAGGAAATCTCTTCAGCGATCCCATTAGCGTAGTTTGTAGTGCTGCCTTTGAAGTGAGAGGTCCCAGGTTCGATCCCAGACCGGCGGCCTTATTGTCTATCTTTACGGAGAATGGGAATGGGCTTCATTTTGACATTTGAACCCCATTCTCGGTGAAATCCTGCAATCTTATTGGCTGGAACCACGAATGGGAGTGAGAATGAAGTGACATTTCAATCTCATTCAAGTTAGACAATAAGGCGGCGGGGTAAAAAAAAGTGCGATAAACAGATATGATTCTTCATAAATGTTTGTTATGAGAACAGTTTTTTTTTTATTTTTATTATTATTTTATATTATATTTTCACTTTATTACAAATCAACATAATAAAGATAATTATTGTACAAACTAGATTTGCACTACATCTGAAATTAAAATACAAGTAATTAACAGAAATTGACATTAAAACTTACTGAAGCTCTACCTAATTGAACTATTTAAACATAACCACACTGCAAATGCTAAAGTTTATAGCTGAATTGATTTGATAAAGGTTGAAATGGACATACTTTTACCCAAAATGAAGCCATGGGCTACTTTTTAATTCAAATTAAATACACTGTCGTGTACATCCATCCATCATATTGAATATGTGAAATAGTGATTGAAAAGTAAAACCAATAACATAAATAAAATAAAATAACCCAGTCTAATAAACCGATATGTTGTAAGCAACTTTCCCGAAATGCCGACCATATTGATCAGTAAATTTGACTGTATTTTAAATATTAATAAGTAGGTATCAACAAATATATATGACTCGCGACGTGTATATCTCTTCCACGGTCGCAATCTGTGATCCGACAGCAAAAGTCCAATACCCTAGTCTATATGTGCATACGGCTCAGTGCACGATATTGGATAATCATCCCATAATATTTGTGTAGTGCAAATCCCAAGGGCCAATTCCAATTCCCGGCCCAAGTCTATGGAGGAAAGCCCGACCACCTCACGTGCGAGTGGATGACACTGGTATGTCCTGCTTTTTAATTCCTTACCTAATAACTCGCGTATACATTTGGTATGCGTGGCCCTATAACATTGGAAAAAGGAACATCAAAATTATAATGACAAATATGTTATAGCTTAATTACTTCATTATGACGTCATGTGAGTGGTGAACTAAAGCGTGTTTCAGTATTTTTCAACTGTAAACCTCTCACATATAAAAATAGTATGCAGCTTACACGTGTTTTCATAGACAAAGAGTGAGCTCCTCAGATTTATCAAACAAAGTTCGATGAACTTTTGGTCAAATGCATATTGAAATGTGAGAGCTTCTTTTGCTTATCAAACTATACTGTATCTTGCACATAGCGCCTGAATCATCATAATTGATGATGGGACTACTCTAATGAGTAGTCCCCAACTCAACTTTGCACTGCAATTCATTAAAGTATGTTTATTTGTTAGTAGAGTCCCAGATTAAGATGTGTGTGTTAGTGCAAATACCACAAATTGGAAAGTCGCTACATTATGGATACCCCGCAAATACATCCCCGAGGCCTATTTATTGAACTTTTATTTATTTTCTAGTGCCACGCTTGCATTTTACCCCCTGCGGTATAGATTACTAATACCATTTGCGAATTAATTTATTTTGCTATTAGCGTCTATCAAATCTTACTACATTCGCACACCAGATTGACTGAACAGTGCTAAGCTATGTTTTATTGTGTCTTAGCTATCACATATTAAACTATATTACTAAAGTGCTTGTTTATTGGTTATATTGATGCTGAATGGAGTTGATGCATTCCATCGACAGGAAATTCCTCATGGGTGTTTTTTTTGGGAAAGCATCCATTTTTTTCTATAGAGACATATTTCTTTATTTGTGTGTCGGTGAACACATCTGAATAAAGTATTATATGAACATATTAATATATATTCACATATAAATATATGTTATATTACAATTATTACAAAAAATATAATTAACAGTTTTCAAAAGTTTTAATTAAATTTGAGAACACGAATTGTCAACCTCAAAGCATACTTCGTCTTAGCTGAGTTCAGTGGGCTTAGCACGAATAACTGTAACGTGTCGTTCACGTGAAACAATATAAACTGTCATTTCTCTACATCAACTGTGACACAGATAACTTATAGCTTGTACGTCGAAGCGTGACGCGTTGACGTTTATTATACTAATACTGTTTACAAACTGTTTGTGATATGGCCTCTGGCCCTTTTTTTGACAGCATATATATCAGGTGTCCCAAAACTCAACGATAACCTGGTACCGGGCGAGAGGCCAAGATATACTTGCCAGTTAAGAAAAAAATACCAGTTTATCGTTGAGTTTCGGGACACCTGTATATTCACATATAGTCACTTGTTATTGCATATCTACTTTCTTTCATTCTATTTAGTCAACACGAGACCCATCATGTCAATTAATTTACGCCTACTCACTACTGCTTGGAGAATTATAATATCTGATAAGATCAGGAATACTTGAATAATTAAAATATCTGCTCAGAACATCTGCACTTTGGTATCTGCTCCCTAATGGACCGAAATGGACTAAACTCAGCACTGGATCCTATCTACCCCCTAGTATTTCACCTGATTCTCACCGTCTAGCGATCACGATTGAGTTTGCAGAAAGATGGGGGCAGCTAGAGTCCTGATTGCCTCGATGATCTTATTTACATTTCACACAATGATTACGGAAGTTGCAAACAGTTTCCACCATAATAAGTGCGTTCACTGACTCCATTGAACATGGATGTAAAGAAGGCGCGGTCCAGACCGGCATTGTGCGTTGTTGTGGATCGATCATCAATTGGACAAACGATTTACGATTAATTGAATTTAACTATTGTGGTACAAGGTTAGTGTCACTGTCAAGAGCAGATTGGAGAGCCGCGGTGTCTATGTTTTGATGGTTTAATTTTAACAAGTACAATTTGAAAAATTTAAACCGACCGATTCTATTCAGTTATTGTAGTGAAGCTCTAAAACTACTGGACCGAATGTGATGAAATTTAAATGGGACCACAAGAAAAGCACCAGCTATTAAACGAAAAAAATAATTTTGAGCATCGGTTCACCCTATAGAAAGTTATGAGGTAAAAAAACACATTCGAATTTGAGTACCTCCTCCTTTTTAGAAGTCGGTAGAAAAATTATTTACGGTACAACCCTATAAAGATTTAAGTAAGTAGTATCTCAATTATCCAGCTGGCTCAGATTGGTGCCTATTTCTTTGTTAGGTACTAGGTATAGAGATGTAACAAAAAAATAAAAATGATGCATAAGTTACAATTTAATGCTGAGACGGCTGAGCTGTATTAAATTGTAACTTATACATAATTTTAATTTTTATCAGCTACACGTATTGCAATGAATGCTATGCAAAAGGACCTGTAGGTAAATCCACGTAGCAGTATGTCAAACCTGTGAATGGCAACTCGCCCAAGTAGTAAAATAATGTCAATGACACGAAACATGGAAGCATAACGACCAAGCAGGCAATTCGCCAAAGAATCTTAATGTCAAAATGTAAATCGCGTTACGACCAAAATCACAATCAAATACCTGCTTGGTCTCAAATTCCCACCCTGCTATAGATTAACCCTTTGCGCGCCATTGACGTTTTAAGTGCGTTTCATTAATAAATCTTTTGTTTTAATTATCGCGATATAGGAAGGGTTAAGCAACTAAAGTTATTAGCTACCTTTAATAGCAACTATATTTAACTACTATTAACAGTACATTTCCCGAGCAAAATGTTCTCGATGAATATTATCAAAACCGTCCAGTTTTTAAACTTCACAATCTTGGCAACCACTTGACCAATTATGCTCATTTTCGAAATTCCTCCTTTAAGTCAAGTACCTAATCCGTATACCAAATTTTAACAAAATCTGTCAATAATAGCGCTAGAAATATCCCCTCTTTGTAGGAAGAAAAACCCCCCACTCAATAATTTTCGACGACTTAAAATATATTAAATAGTAGAACATGCATACCAATCTTCCTCCAGTCCTCGATATTATTTACATATACCTATAATATGCATATGTACTAATAATATGGAATATGTACTATATTCCATATTATTAGTACACAACAATTGTTTTTCTTGGTCTAACCTCAAAACAAACACTCATTGGCTTAGTGTTGCTTAACAACGCCATCTATTGTCAAGTAACTTAAGCGTTGTAGCAGTTTTTCATTGCCTGAAAAAGATATGACGACGTTTACTAAGCCTTCAGATTCATTGCAAAGATCCTATTTAAAACATTCATACCATTGGTGACCATGTAAGTCTAAATAGTTATATTAGCTACTAGCTGCGCTCCGCGGTTTCATCCTGCAGTCTGTTATAATTCTTATATATTTACAATTGTCTTATCGACATTTACAACGCTAATCTGATTAAAAACAAAGATGTTCATAATTATAACCTGCGAAATAATGAACAATTACTTAAACCTAGAACGAGATTAGTAAAAGTAAGAAAACAAGGCATTCTCAACAAGATTTGCATGTTCAACAATTTGCCATTTACTCGTAGAATTAGAGAATTGCCCGCAAACGACTTCAAAAGAAAGAATAAACTAAAATTTTTCGAAATTATTCCATTTTACTCAATAAATGAATTTATGAAACTACGTCTCAGCGAATCTTCGTTCTCGTATTAAAAAACGACCAGACCATATTGAATAAAGAGTTGACTCAATTATTTTAGATAAGATTATCATTAGCGAAGTACATTTTTATTTGAATATATTTAATATTTGTATTTTAAACATGTAACATAGCACTTAAATCATTTATTGTAATCATGGACTGTTCAATTTTTTCATTAATCTGTTTGACATTATTAATAATCTTACTATTACTGTATAATACACTTCCTAAATTTTGACTTCTTTCTTCATATATATTATTTTGTAAATCTGACTTGCCCAGTGTAACTGACAATGTTACCAATGATGCCAATACACAATTTGAATTTGAATTTGGAAATTATTTTTATGACGTAGGTACCGCCTATCATATTTTAATAAAAACGTTCCCGATGCACGCAGTAGTCACTCACAATGTCCAGATGTTTTACAGTATTGTGCTGGCTTTGGAATTTTTCTAAACTTTCGAAATGTCGGGATAAAATAGTGTAAAATTATACGTGATATAATCCGTAAAAAAATATTTAAATCACGAAAGCCAAAACAATCTATACAAATAGATTGTATTGGTTATTAAAAAAAATTATTAAAACAAACTTTATAACTTTGGCAACGATAAGATGTAGGAATACTTTTCAATGCAAACCTGAGTACATTGATACCTACATTTGACGACATCTCTAATTAGAGACTAATTCCACCATCACGCCTACTTAGCACAACCCAGTAGAATATTTACTTAAAAGTGTCACTTGGTACCTGAATACCACAATTCAATGTAACAGGTATTTTCCTTGAATATGTCGCCAAGTTCTGAGTTTTCGTCGGAGATGCTAAGTAGGTAGTTCGAGGTTTTATTATTGAATTGGTGTGATTTCTTTGGTGAAAAAATAAGTTAAAAGGTAACTTTAGAAAAAAAAAACATGAACACTTAGCAAAAAAAGAATAGACGACGAGAAAATGTTTACTTTAGCTTTATTTTATGTTTTTGTAATTACAGACAAAAAACTTGTCTATATGTACACTAGCTGCCCCCCGGAGTTTCATCCACGTGGTGATGGTACTCGTAATGATGACAAGTATCATTATGCGCACCGCCCTTTACCGCTCACACAACTCCCTGGTCGCCGCTGTCAGAGAGTGGGACAGCAGCCCGCTACACAAAACGTGGAGAGCATATCACACTCCCATCACTTAGTTTAGTTTAGTAATAAGTAAATAATTTGTATTGTTATGGATCACAGTCCGGAATAAAAGTTATTTCATTTATGCCCTTCCGCGGGATATAATGTCTCTCATTGCCAAATTTGGTCAGCCGTTTAGTCGTGAAAAGAGAAACAAATAGAGTTACTTTCACATTTATAATATTCAAATAAAACGTAGTAGGATAATAAATAGAATATCAAAAATTGAAAACCAATGAAATTATAAATCATTTATAAGATGAAGTGTGTCAAACACCCGAAATTCGCCTACTTATCGACACATAAATTGTTTTGTTTTTTCGACAACGTCATAAATATCAAACGCTTTCTTTTACTCAGGGCTTTTTAAACATAACAAAATATACATATTATGTGAGTTTCATCTGTATAAAAACGCAACGAAATGGCTATAGGCGAATTTTTAGACATGTTTCTGACTTCGCCTATTCTTGTTTTTTCGGCCCTTGTAAGATCTTTGTTAAGCTTTGTTTAATATGTGTTCTACGAAAGTTCAGTTCATACAAAATTGAACTCTTTTGTATACAAATATGGTCTATAAAATATAGTTTAATTTAAAAAAAAAACCAGGTAGGCGAATACAGGCATCATCTTGAATGTCGCACGATCCAGCTCCATACATTGAGCACTCCGTAGTTAGGGCTGTCACAAAATATGTCTTCAAAATAAAACGATAATTTAATGTATTTTACTATCTTAATTCTAAAGAACATAATATTTTTACTATTTAAACCTAGCATATTTAACCCTTCGCGTCCCGGAAATGTTAAGTTCATAAAATAGACCATTTTCTAAGCCAAAACGCAAGCCAAATAGGTAATCTTTATGTAAAGAGCGGTAAATATGAATTCGCATTTTTATATACTCCATACCATAGACAAGGCAAAAACCACGAAGACCCGTCTATCACAATGGATGGAGACAAGCCAGGGGCAAAGGGCAAAGCCCTGATCCTTTTCCCCCTCAGACAAAGACTGTGCGAGAAGATCACCCAGTATTTATAGAGTAGTGTTTAAGTATAATTTTACTTGATGGTCAGTGATGATGGAGTCGAATGTTGTATCACACTAGAGCTAGAATAGAGCCTGGCTCTTAAGGACAGCTGCCGAACAGACCTTAAAAGTGGCAGATGCTGTGGGTTTTATCATGGTGTTACCTTCTCCGACAGCTCAAGTCGGAGATAGGGATCGATACAGCGACCGTCAAATTGGCCGCCACAACCAAAGTTGTTCAAATGACGTCTATTGGAGTCAATGACTTTCTATACACAAAAGTCATTGATTGGAGTTTATTTTAAAGTAAGAAAAAAATAAGTAATAAGGAGTACAAATTGTGAGTTCTTTTAAGTAATGTATCTCGAACGCTGGAGATAGGGGCGCCACTATCAAGTTCCTTCTCGGTTCGAAAAATCGTGAATCTGGGGCTCATCTTTAATAAGAATTCATAAATCAAATATGATCCGGATAAAGAAGGAAAACAATATGTCCCATCTGTCTGTCATCAAGATTCATCACTGCTACGGCTGGGGTCGTCTGTCCGTATGTTTGTTATTACAAAGTATCCTTGTGGCGCCTTTTCCTTATGCCTTCCTCACACGTGCCTAGAATAATTTTGATAATTTTCTTTACGATGTTTTCATAGACATTTGATCAGATCAATGATAATGTAGTGTGCTAAAAAGGCTTTGCGAAAGGTTTATGATATTGAAAATTTATAATATACTAGCAATTGCCCGCGGCAATTGCTTCGTTCGCCTAGTAGACTCGGCCTTCGGCCTCGTTATAACCTCCTTTCTTTTCTTGGTTTTTATTTTATAAGAACCTTCTGAGAATAGTTAACACAACAAAAAAGATTTAGCGAGATTGATCCATCCGTTTTCAAGTCATAGGTTGACCAGGAGAAATAGGGGTCCATTTTTATATACTCATATCAGTCTAGCGACTGCCTGCGGCTTCGTTCGCGTAGTAGGCTTTGCCTTCGGATTCGTTATAACCTCCTTTCTTTTCTTGGTTTTTATTTTATAAGAACTTTCTGAGAATAGTTAACACAACAAAAAAGATTTAGCGAGATTGATTCATCCGTTTTCAAGTCATAGCTTGACCAGGAGAAATAGGGGTCCATTTTTATATATCAGTCTAGCGACTGCTCGCGGCTTCGTTCGCGTAGAAGGCTTGGCCTTCGGACTCGTTATAACCTCCTTTCTTTTCTTGGTTTTTATTTTATAAGAACTTTCTGAGAATAGTTAACACAACAAAAAAGATTTAGCGAGATTGATCCATCCGTTTTCAAGTCATAGCTTGACCAGGAGAAATAGGGGTTAATATTTACATATAAGTCTAGCGACTGCCCGCGGCTTCGTTCGCGTAGTAGGCTCGGCCTTCGAACTTGCCATATCCTCCCGTCTTTTCTTGGTTTTTCTTTCATAAGAACCTTTTCCTGACAATAAATATAACAACAAAAAAAAATTGCGTGTTTGTTCCATCCGTTCTCAAGTTACAGCGTGACCAGTAGAAGTAGGGGTTCATTTACATATATAAATTATATGCCAACTTCGTCTTTTTTCCAAAATATAGAAAACATAACAATTTCGGGCAGTATTCAAATCTTCAGTTTGCCAGACCAGTACTCTTAACACGATAGAAATAAACGAATTATAATTATTTTCATTAACGGCTACCGAAAACTATGAACACCTTGGTATTGGATCTGGAAAGAATCTGTAGAAATCTGTATGCTTTAAATGGTCTATGGCCTCAAGGCATTAGGTGCTTACGAGTTCTATTCAATAAACCAAATACATATTTGACATTTCACAAAATAATGTTAAAAATAGTGTTATAGGTTATTAGTCAGTCTTCAGTTTAGATTATTATTTAAATTATTTCTTTTTTCACGGATTTGTTACCCGATCGTTTACAATGGCATAAGTATAATAGATATTTAGAGGCCCGTTTGGTACAAATATACAAAAGTATATAAAACAGAATTTGCATTTAATACAAAAAGGCTATTGATAGGTATGAATGTATGTGATTAGGGAGATAATACGGCTAAGGACGAGACCTGCCAATTTCAGTCTCATCATAAAATATTTAGGCCTTTTTTTTATTTTGACTTGCCACCCACTAAATGCCGGAGAACGAAGTGAAATGGTTACAACAAAGCACAATTGAGGCAGATTTGAGGCAGATTTGGTTTATTTGGTTGTTGGTTTGGTTTGGGTTTCATGAGAATTAAATATGTTTTCCTATATAATTAAACAAGCTGCGCTCCACGGTATCACCCGCGCGGTGATGGATGATGATGATGATGAATCAAAATGTATAGTTATACCTATGCTATTCAGGGATAAGGTAGCATTCTAATGAAATATTTTTTGAAATCACTCCAGTAGTTTTTGAGTTTACTTGTTACAAACGTACAAAAATGCAAATTCCTCTTTATAATATTAATATAAATTAAAAGGGTATTTAAATACAATTACTAAATACACGAATAATAGATAATAAAATTAAATACTCTATTATAATAGATCTATATAGATATAGATCTATATAGATCTATCTAGATATTATAATAGAATCTAATATAATATATATAATTAAATACTATATTAAAATTAAATACCCGATCACAAACATTACTGCACCTCGCACAAATATTTGCCCCGGGCAGGAATTGAACCTGGGACCCCGTGTTTCGAAGGCATGGTCGCTGCCAACTTAGCTTAGTCAGTTCAAAAAATAACTACGGAATATAATACAGTATTTGTATTAAATCGATTTTATATTCTATTAATATACTGCTGGATTAATTCAAATCTAATACATATAGGCATGAAACAAGTCATGTGTAAACCGAGACCTGTTTGAAATGCACTTGCTCATGACCGAGATGTTATTTTAAGGCAATCCAGTTGTTTCGTCTATCTTACACATTTGTTTATGTCCTGCAATAAAGCTAATATTGTCGTATCTACGCATTTTCATTTTTATTGAAGTTAACAAGGACAAGTACTATACTATGGGTGGTTAGCCATTAATACTGTGTAATACTTTTTGTAAAGTGACTTGTCAACAAGTACAATTTGAAAAATTTAATACCGACTTCCATTCTATTCAGTTATTGGAGTGTAACTCAAAAACTACTGCACCGAATTTGATGAAATGGAATTACATGAAATTATTATAGAATTACCAGCTTTCAAACAAAAAAATAATTTTGAGAATCGGTTCATCCAGTCGAAAGTTATGAGGTAACAAACATTAAAAAAATACAGTCAAATTGAGTACCTCCTCCTTTTTGGAAGTCGGTAGAAAAAAGCCGCAATCCACTATCATGCAAATAATATAATATAAAAGTATATACCTAGTTTCGTATATTAAAGTCTTTTTCGGAGCAACATTTTAAGTTTGTTGTTTTTATACTTCTAAAGTGTTGTTAATAAGGCAGAATTCTTTATAGAATCTTTTATATCCAAAACAATTGAAAATAATCTCCAAATTAATATAGCGTTACCGAAACAAAACGAAGTTTGAATGTTTGTAAGTATTTGCGAGGATATAATAGTTATGTACAAACATTGCTGTAAAATATAAAACTGGTTGTATGAAGAAAGAAGAAAAAGAAAAGGAAACGTGCGAGAAGGGTATCTCCGACATACCCATGATATAGTTTATGTTTATAAAGTCTAATGATAGGTTTTTAATCATTTGTATGATAATGCAAATTGTAAAAGATGCCATGCAGTTTCTAAAGAATACAACTAATTATCGAGAAAAACATATTCTTAATTACCGGCTATGTCGACTGTAATTGACTATTGTTGGCGTAGTCAGTAGTTCAATAAGAATGTTTCCTGTAACACAATATTCTTTGTGTGTGGTCACGTGGTATGTTCTCTTTCTGATTATCGTAGTGATATAAAACTATAAGTCAATCCTTACAGTTCCTGTTTAGATTTACAATGTTTCATACTCTTTCACCGTTTCACTCACACGATGTCATAACAAGCAACTATGCACAACACACAAAAAAATAGAACCGACTTCTACACTAAAAAGTGTGAAATAACTTGTCGAAGTCGGTACCATGATAGTTCGAAGGCATTCTATTATCACAATATTGCGTGCATGGTACCGACTTCGACAAGTTATTTCACACTTTTTAGCGAGAAGTCGGTTCTATGTATTGATAAAAAAAATTCACCCTTTTTAGTGACCTTGCTACTTACAGGATATACCGACAATGATGATATCATCAAGATAGGCGAAAAACTTTTTAGTTATTGAAGTATAACTGAAAAACTGCTTGACCGAATTTGATGAAATTATATGGTATCACCACGGAAGTATACTCGCTCTATCAAACAATAAAATAATCATCAAAATCGGTTCATAAACGACGACATTATCCGCAAACACACATAAAGAATATATATATATATACGGTCGAATTGAGAAACCTCCTCATTTTGTGAAGTCGGTTGAAAACTGAATGTGAATATGGTAATATATATAATATAAATGGAGATCTCATTCGAAAATATAAACTATCCAACAACAGTTATATGGAAATATCTCAGTTAATAGATGTGTGTTGCCATACATTAAAAAATACTTGAAAAAAGAAAAGTTATCAAATGAGAGCTTTTCCTTTTTTGAAATAGGTTTGGCCCTGTTTATAACTGATTATGCGTATAAATTTAAAACGAGTATGAATGTAGAACAATAATATTCATTAGCTTCGAAACATACGTATAAGATAGCATGGCGGGCTGCTGTTTAGGGCATGTGTGCATCTTTGGTTCTGCAGTAAGATATTTATATATATTTATATGCTAATTTCGTATATAATAATTAGTACTCACGGGATGTACACCACAATTAAGCAGGTTTTGGAGTTCCCCATATTTCGGCGCAGTTACATGCACCATGTTCACGGGCAGACTGAATATGCGGGTGGATGTGAAAAACGTTCGAAGTTATTAAGAACAAACAAAACGGTCTACCCTCTTTCTCACTCTTTTACTACGGATACCACTGGCCCTCGAACTCGATTGTAAGTCTCGACAATACACACTAACTGTATCACTGCGAATGTTGTTTTGATCACATTTTGGGCGATTGTTATTCCTTTTCAGTAGTACTACTACTAATTATAATGTAGTTAACAACCGCGAAAGTCTAAAACAGTGAATTTCGTATAAGTCTAAAACAGTAAATGTTCTATCATGCGGATGCAGTGGTAAGGCGACGCTCGTTCACTTATTTACAAACATTTATGAATAAACGTTATTATACATTTGCAGCGTTGTTATTGAATAAACTTGTTGTCTTATTATTTTGGCCTCATTACCGTTAGAAAATTAACCCGAGGTTTGGACATAATTATTTTTAAGAACTTAGCTACGGCCCCGCGCACGCAGCTGTTCACTGTTGGATTAGTTCGAAACTGCCGTGCGATTCTCTAATGATCGTCGACGACCTCACCGATGTCAAATACTTTATTAGATATCATAAATAGTTAGTAGATATCATAAAGAAAACATAAGTTTGTTTTTCCAACGTTTCTTGTCATCTCGTCATTTGTTTCACGGATGTTGTCAAAGATGCAACGATGTTTGCTCTTAGAGAATCGCACGGCAGAACTCACGTGACATTTACCGGAAGTTTTTCCGACCAGCAGTGTACCCAGTTCTTAAATAATAAATATCTTTATATATATATATATATATATATATATACTCAATAATGAAGAAATGCATCGAGTTGATTTTTATTTTCCCACGCTTTTATGCTCAGAAAAAGGTTATATCTGAATCATCAAAATGTTTCTCAATGGACAGTGTTTATGCATTAAATTTGACAAAGAGAGTTTTCATCTCCCGAACACACGTGTCTTTGTTATATTTATGAGGTCAGTACATTACATTTTAGTCACGTATAAAGAGCAGTTGTTACAACTGGCGAAACTTCACCTTCCTCTTCCGCCACTTAAGGAAAACTCGCATTAACCACTCTGTCAACAGGTAACGTTACAGGGTTGTCAGCATTGAGTTTTAAAAGTTTACTGTTACACCTTATAATATTTCGCTGGTTTGGTGAATATATATATACTCGTATATATACTCAACAAATAATATTTTGAATTGATTAAGCGTTTCTCGGTACATAACGTATGGAAAATGTTTTTCCTACTCAAACTTTAGTTGGTCCCATAAGGTAATTTGGTCCTTAAATAAAATAGGATCAATTGGCAACAAGAATATTTCGATTCGGTTAATCATTTACCGGTACAAAATGTATGGAAAAAGTATTTGGAGTACTCAAACCCCAGTTGGCCCCATAAGGTCTTTTGAGCCCTATATGAAATAGGATCGATTGGCATAAAAAAATATTTTGTTATTTTAGCATTATTTAAGTATTTTTTGATTAAAGTAATTTAAATATATATGATAAAATTAAAGTATTTTTTCCCAAAATCTGTAAATGCAGTTCAGAATATCTCGAAAAGTTATGGAAAATCTCTTAGGAACTTTTTCCTTTTATATAACTGTTAAGGCATCTGCCCTTACTGTCCCATCTCAAAAATCCACCTGAACATGGCCTGTTTTAGTTATGCACTGAGTAGGCAAATGGAATCAATTTCAATTGACATTTGAAATTAAGTAGTTATCCTACATTTAGCTAGTTAATGATATAGGGAAACTGTATGGCAATGGAAGCCCTACAGATGAGAACGTCAACAATAAGGTAAATTTTAATAGTGATGTTTGAGATGGTATGATTATCTACTTTGAAGTGTCGTCACGTAGGATAGGAAACGATGTCGATGATATCACACTGTCTAGCTAAGAAAGCTTTGGGATTTACCTTTTTTATACTACTTCTTATCCAATATACTCGGTTGGTATTATTGTTTTAAATCGTGTGCCAATCAATGTGTTTTATCAGTCTTTTCAAAAGTGGCATGCCCTGTTCGTCACATTATCTCAAAAGGGTTACAGTTATTCAGCTATGTTTATCATTTCAGGTGTGCTGTGACAACGACCCAGTGGTTTTTTGTAAGTAAAACTTGCCGACATGTTCGGTGTAAAGGAATAATGTTTGTTTAGGACTTTTTTATATTTTTGTTATAGGCCTAAATTTTTTCATCTCTATTCTTATTCTTTCTTTAAATTCAGCAAACTTTTTTTTTCTTTCAACTTTACCTACTTTTAGATTTAAATGGCTGCTATGTATTCATCTACAGACAAAACTAGATAGACAGATGGACATAACGATTAGGGTTACTATTGTGACCACGACACCATAGAGATTTCACTAAACATTATTAAGTTATTTATTTTCTACGATATAGGTAATAATAAGATAACCTACTCAATATGATACGGATTTAGTTTAAAAAGAAGGAAACGTACCCAGTACTAAAATATAAATGAATTTAAACCTAAAAGATTATTTTATTTAAGAGACACTGTTTCAAAACCTCGTTATTTATTCAGTGTATTGTACTATCTATGTTTTGAATATTAACTTTTTTATATTCAACTTTCACCGACAAAAATAGATTACTATAGAACTCATTATTGCGATTTCAGTAGCAATTAAAGTTTTAACAGTTTCTTGTATTCGTAGCATTCGTTATATTATAAAGCACTGCATCTGTTTGTGTCATTCACACATTCAACCATAAAGTTATTAAAGACGAGTAAGTAGGTATGATGATCGTAAATTAATTATTAATGTATGTATTAATTATCAAACTAAAGTACGAGTTGTAAAAGTCACAAGTAGGAGGTAGATTTTTTGGTAAACAGAAGAGTTTATACAACATTCAAAAACATAGGATTAAAATGTAAATTCTTAAATGATAACCGTAAGGTAGGTGTTATACCCATCTATATTTATACTTGTACTTGTAATAAACTTGTAACTGCGAGACAAGATTATAATTAATATCAAATCTCTTGAGATTTATTTACTTACCTACGCATAGAACAACCGGATTAAGGCCGTTGATAAAGACATCTGCAGTGATAGTACATTTACAATCTCATGATATACATCAGAAGGATAAATCAACAATATATCATTATATTATATTATCACTGTTTATCAATATTACAATATTTATACAGGGTGTTTGGTAGAGGGACCGACAAACCAAATGAGCGTGTTCGTGGGCCCACTTGGAGAATACAAGTTGGCCAAAAAAAAATCCCCGACACTCCAATTTTTCTTAACTTTTTTTGTGAATTTTCTCGTTTTTTTCAATATTGTACCAATTTTGCTTTGCGTGGCCTGAAGGTGTATTAGAGACCAAATTCAACTAAAAACATCCGGTCTAAAACAGATTTTACAAATGTTATGGTGGTAAATAAGTACAATTTCGGAGAAAAAGGGAAAAATCACAAAAAACGTTAAACATATTGGGGGGTCGGGGATTTTTTTTGGCCACAAAAGTATATAAAACAGAATTTGCATTTAATACAAAAAGGCTATTGATAGGTATGAATGTATGTGATTAGGGAGATAATACGGCTAAGGACGAGACCTGCCAATTTCAGTCTCATCATAAAATATTTAGGCCTTTTTTTTATTTTGACTTGCCACCCACTAAATGCCGGAGAACGAAGTGAAATGGTTACAACAAAGCACAATTGAGGCAGATTTGAGGCAGATTTGGTTTATTTGGTTGTTGGTTTGGTTTGGGTTTCATGAGAATTAAATATGTTTTCCTATATAATTAAACAAGCTGCGCTCCACGGTATCACCCGCGCGGTGATGGATGATGATGATGATGAATCAAAATGTATAGTTATACCTATGCTATTCAGGGATAAGGTAGCATTCTAATGAAATATTTTTTGAAATCACTCCAGTAGTTTTTGAGTTTACTTGTTACAAACGTACAAAAATGCAAATTCCTCTTTATAATATTAATATAAATTAAAAGGGTATTTAAATACAATTACTAAATACACGAATAATAGATAATAAAATTAAATACTCTATTATAATAGATCTATATAGATATAGATCTATATAGATCTATCTAGATATTATAATAGAATCTAATATAATATATATAATTAAATACTATATTAAAATTAAATACCCGATCACAAACATTACTGCACCTCGCACAAATATTTGCCCCGGGCAGGAATTGAACCTGGGACCCCGTGTTTCGAAGGCATGGTCGCTGCCAACTTAGCTTAGTCAGTTCAAAAAATAACTACGGAATATAATACAGTATTTGTATTAAATCGATTTTATATTCTATTAATATACTGCTGGATTAATTCAAATCTAATACATATAGGCATGAAACAAGTCATGTGTAAACCGAGACCTGTTTGAAATGCACTTGCTCATGACCGAGATGTTATTTTAAGGCAATCCAGTTGTTTCGTCTATCTTACACATTTGTTTATGTCCTGCAATAAAGCTAATATTGTCGTATCTACGCATTTTCATTTTTATTGAAGTTAACAAGGACAAGTACTATACTATGGGTGGTTAGCCATTAATACTGTGTAATACTTTTTGTAAAGTGACTTGTCAACAAGTACAATTTGAAAAATTTAATACCGACTTCCATTCTATTCAGTTATTGGAGTGTAACTCAAAAACTACTGCACCGAATTTGATGAAATGGAATTACATGAAATTATTATAGAATTACCAGCTTTCAAACAAAAAAATAATTTTGAGAATCGGTTCATCCAGTCGAAAGTTATGAGGTAACAAACATTAAAAAAATACAGTCAAATTGAGTACCTCCTCCTTTTTGGAAGTCGGTAGAAAAAAGCCGCAATCCACTATCATGCAAATAATATAATATAAAAGTATATACCTAGTTTCGTATATTAAAGTCTTTTTCGGAGCAACATTTTAAGTTTGTTGTTTTTATACTTCTAAAGTGTTGTTAATAAGGCAGAATTCTTTATAGAATCTTTTATATCCAAAACAATTGAAAATAATCTCCAAATTAATATAGCGTTACCGAAACAAAACGAAGTTTGAATGTTTGTAAGTATTTGCGAGGATATAATAGTTATGTACAAACATTGCTGTAAAATATAAAACTGGTTGTATGAAGAAAGAAGAAAAAGAAAAGGAAACGTGCGAGAAGGGTATCTCCGACATACCCATGATATAGTTTATGTTTATAAAGTCTAATGATAGGTTTTTAATCATTTGTATGATAATGCAAATTGTAAAAGATGCCATGCAGTTTCTAAAGAATACAACTAATTATCGAGAAAAACATATTCTTAATTACCGGCTATGTCGACTGTAATTGACTATTGTTGGCGTAGTCAGTAGTTCAATAAGAATGTTTCCTGTAACACAATATTCTTTGTGTGTGGTCACGTGGTATGTTCTCTTTCTGATTATCGTAGTGATATAAAACTATAAGTCAATCCTTACAGTTCCTGTTTAGATTTACAATGTTTCATACTCTTTCACCGTTTCACTCACACGATGTCATAACAAGCAACTATGCACAACACACAAAAAAATAGAACCGACTTCTACACTAAAAAGTGTGAAATAACTTGTCGAAGTCGGTACCATGATAGTTCGAAGGCATTCTATTATCACAATATTGCGTGCATGGTACCGACTTCGACAAGTTATTTCACACTTTTTAGCGAGAAGTCGGTTCTATGTATTGATAAAAAAAATTCACCCTTTTTAGTGACCTTGCTACTTACAGGATATACCGACAATGATGATATCATCAAGATAGGCGAAAAACTTTTTAGTTATTGAAGTATAACTGAAAAACTGCTTGACCGAATTTGATGAAATTATATGGTATCACCACGGAAGTATACTCGCTCTATCAAACAATAAAATAATCATCAAAATCGGTTCATAAACGACGACGTTATCCGCAAACACACATAAAGAATATATATATATATACGGTCGAATTGAGAAACCTCCTCATTTTGTGAAGTCGGTTGAAAACTGAATGTGAATATGGTAATATATATAATATAAATGGAGATCTCATTCGAAAATATAAACTATCCAACAACAGTTATATGGAAATATCTCAGTTAATAGATGTGTGTTGCCATACATTAAAAAATACTTGAAAAAAGAAAAGTTATCAAATGAGAGCTTTTCCTTTTTTGAAATAGGTTTGGCCCTGTTTATAACTGATTATGCGTATAAATTTAAAACGAGTATGAATGTAGAACAATAATATTCATTAGCTTCGAAACATACGTATAAGATAGCATGGCGGGCTGCTGTTTAGGGCATGTGTGCATCTTTGGTTCTGCAGTAAGATATTTATATATATTTATATGCTAATTTCGTATATAATAATTAGTACTCACGGGATGTACACCACAATTAAGCAGGTTTTGGAGTTCCCCATATTTCGGCGCAGTTACATGCACCATGTTCACGGGCAGACTGAATATGCGGGTGGATGTGAAAAACGTTCGAAGTTATTAAGAACAAACAAAACGGTCTACCCTCTTTCTCACTCTTTTACTACGGATACCACTGGCCCTCGAACTCGATTGTAAGTCTCGACAATACACACTAACTGTATCACTGCGAATGTTGTTTTGATCACATTTTGGGCGATTGTTATTCCTTTTCAGTAGTACTACTACTAATTATAATGTAGTTAACAACCGCGAAAGTCTAAAACAGTGAATTTCGTATAAGTCTAAAACAGTAAATGTTCTATCATGCGGATGCAGTGGTAAGGCGACGCTCGTTCACTTATTTACAAACATTTATGAATAAACGTTATTATACATTTGCAGCGTTGTTATTGAATAAACTTGTTGTCTTATTATTTTGGCCTCATTACCGTTAGAAAATTAACCCGAGGTTTGGACATAATTATTTTTAAGAACTTAGCTACGGCCCCGCGCACGCAGCTGTTCACTGTTGGATTAGTTCGAAACTGCCGTGCGATTCTCTAATGATCGTCGACGACCTCACCGATGTCAAATACTTTATTAGATATCATAAATAGTTAGTAGATATCATAAAGAAAACATAAGTTTGTTTTTCCAACGTTTCTTGTCATCTCGTCATTTGTTTCACGGATGTTGTCAAAGATGCAACGATGTTTGCTCTTAGAGAATCGCACGGCAGAACTCACGTGACATTTACCGGAAGTTTTTCCGACCAGCAGTGTACCCAGTTCTTAAATAATAAATATCTTTATATATATATATATATATATATATATATATACTCAATAATGAAGAAATGCATCGAGTTGATTTTTATTTTCCCACGCTTTTATGCTCAGAAAAAGGTTATATCTGAATCATCAAAATGTTTCTCAATGGACAGTGTTTATGCATTAAATTTGACAAAGAGAGTTTTCATCTCCCGAACACACGTGTCTTTGTTATATTTATGAGGTCAGTACATTACATTTTAGTCACGTATAAAGAGCAGTTGTTACAACTGGCGAAACTTCACCTTCCTCTTCCGCCACTTAAGGAAAACTCGCATTAACCACTCTGTCAACAGGTAACGTTACAGGGTTGTCAGCATTGAGTTTTAAAAGTTTACTGTTACACCTTATAATATTTCGCTGGTTTGGTGAATATATATATACTCGTATATATACTCAACAAATAATATTTTGAATTGATTAAGCGTTTCTCGGTACATAACGTATGGAAAATGTTTTTCCTACTCAAACTTTAGTTGGTCCCATAAGGTAATTTGGTCCTTAAATAAAATAGGATCAATTGGCAACAAGAATATTTCGATTCGGTTAATCATTTACCGGTACAAAATGTATGGAAAAAGTATTTGGAGTACTCAAACCCCAGTTGGCCCCATAAGGTCTTTTGAGCCCTATATGAAATAGGATCGATTGGCATAAAAAAATATTTTGTTATTTTAGCATTATTTAAGTATTTTTTGATTAAAGTAATTTAAATATATATGATAAAATTAAAGTATTTTTTCCCAAAATCTGTAAATGCAGTTCAGAATATCTCGAAAAGTTATGGAAAATCTCTTAGGAACTTTTTCCTTTTATATAACTGTTAAGGCATCTGCCCTTACTGTCCCATCTCAAAAATCCACCTGAACATGGCCTGTTTTAGTTATGCACTGAGTAGGCAAATGGAATCAATTTCAATTGACATTTGAAGTTAAGTAGTTATCCTACATTTAGCTAGTTAATGATATAGGGAAACTGTATGGCAATGGAAGCCCTACAGATGAGAACGTCAACAATAAGGTAAATTTTAATAGTGATGTTTGAGATGGTATGATTATCTACTTTGAAGTGTCGTCACGTAGGATAGGAAACGATGTCGATGATATCACACTGTCTAGCTAAGAAAGCTTTGGGATTTACCTTTTTTATACTACTTCTTATCCAATATACTCGGTTGGTATTATTGTTTTAAATCGTGTGCCAATCAATGTGTTTTATCAGTCTTTTCAAAAGTGGCATGCCCTGTTCGTCACATTATCTCAAAAGGGTTACAGTTATTCAGCTATGTTTATCATTTCAGGTGTGCTGTGACAACGACCCAGTGGTTTTTTGTAAGTAAAACTTGCCGACATGTTCGGTGTAAAGGAATAATGTTTGTTTAGGACTTTTTTATATTTTTGTTATAGGCCTAAATTTTTTCATCTCTATTCTTATTCTTTCTTTAAATTCAGCAAACTTTTTTTTTCTTTCAACTTTACCTACTTTTAGATTTAAATGGCTGCTATGTATTCATCTACAGACAAAACTAGATAGACAGATGGACATAACGATTAGGGTTACTATTGTGACCACGACACCATAGAGATTTCACTAAACATTATTAAGTTATTTATTTTCTACGATATAGGTAATAATAAGATAACCTACTCAATATGATACGGATTTAGTTTAAAAAGAAGGAAACGTACCCAGTACTAAAATATAAATGAATTTAAACCTAAAAGATTATTTTATTTAAGAGACACTGTTTCAAAACCTCGTTATTTATTCAGTGTATTGTACTATCTATGTTTTGAATATTAACTTTTTTATATTCAACTTTCACCGACAAAAATAGATTACTATAGAACTCATTATTGCGATTTCAGTAGCAATTAAAGTTTTAACAGTTTCTTGTATTCGTAGCATTCGTTTTATTATAAAGCACTGCATCTGTTTGTGTCATTCACACATTCAACCATAAAGTTATTAAAGACGAGTAAGTAGGTATGATGATCGTAAATTAATTATTAATGTATGTATTAATTATCAAACTAAAGTACGAGTTGTAAAAGTCACAAGTAGGAGGTAGATTTTTTGGTAAACAGAAGAGTTTATACAACATTCAAAAACATAGGATTAAAATGTAAATTCTTAAATGATAACCGTAAGGTAGGTGTTATACCCATCTATATTTATACTTGTACTTGTAATAAACTTGTAACTGCGAGACAAGATTATAATTAATATCAAATCTCTTGAGATTTATTTACTTACCTACGCATAGAACAACCGGATTAAGGCCGTTGATAAAGACATCTGCAGTGATAGTACATTTACAATCTCATGATATACATCAGAAGGATAAATCAACAATATATCATTATATTATATTATCACTGTTTATCAATATTACAATATTTATACAGGGTGTTTGGTAGAGGGACCGACAAACCAAATGAGCGTGTTCGTGGGCCCACTTGGAGAATACAAGTTGGCCAAAAAAAAATCCCCGACACTCCAATTTTTCTTAACTTTTTTTGTGAATTTTCTCGTTTTTTTCAATATTGTACCAATTTTGCTTTGCGTGGCCTGAAGGTGTATTAGAGACCAAATTCAACTAAAAACATCCGGTCTAAAACAGATTTTACAAATGTTATGGTGGTAAATAAGTACAATTTCGGAGAAAAAGGGAAAAATCACAAAAAACGTTAAACATATTGGGGGGTCGGGGATTTTTTTTGGCCAACTTGTATTCTCCAAGTCGTCCCCCGAACACGCTCATTTGGTTTGTCGGTCCATCTACCAAACACCCTATATATTATCATGATTTAGAAGAGCGAAACTTTAAATTTACTTTTATACTTTATATTTACGTTAACCCATGTGTACAATAAAATATTATTAGCGTCATCTTAAAAGTTTATCTGTGTGCACTACCCTACCCATGTTTTAGGCAATTGTAATTGAACTGTATGTTTATGTTTATCTAGGTAAAGTTTAGCAAACTCATTTGAAGAACCTAACATAGGACTATAAACAAAAATACGTAAGTGTAACAATAACTTTATGGACTACCTTAATATAGAATTATAATTAACCTTATGTACAAGGGCGATATCTCATAAAGTATTTGACATCGGTGAGCTCGTCGATGAGCGCATCGACGAATCATTAGAGAATCGCACGGCTGAAGTGACGTACTTCGTACTTCGAAAGCTTGTTCACCGTTAACTAACCTAAGTTAGTTTAGCTTAGCTCACATAGATGAGCCAGTTTTTCATACCTGTGCGTCCACCGCAAACTACGACAGCTAAGTTATGTAAAATGTTTATACTCTCAACTATGTGATCTAAGCTAATCTAACTTAATTAAATGGGCGGTGGACGATCGGCATAAGCATTGACATATTACTTACAACTTCCAATAATAAAGAACATAGAACAAGTGGTAAAGATCCTGTTTTTCTATGAATCGTTGATGACACAAGCAAGACTTGTTTGATGTTAAGCGTCACGCTTGCTCAAGACAATTCAATGCCATTCATAACTTAAAAGTTTAAACTACATAAAAGAGTTCAAAACCTTGTATTGTATTGCACTGCAACTGCATACCCTGAGATATAAGATGTTTAATCTCTTGCACTGTAATTTCGCTGGAAATTTGCATTGCCATCCAATTAAACACAGTAATGCTTGGGCACTTTTGGCTGACGGTTGAATAACTGGCAAAGGTGTGGTACTTTTAGGGCTTACTCTGCATATGTTCTACCACTACACACAATGTATGCTTAGATCCTACGGTTTGGGGCCACAATTGAATTTGCGTATATGAAGACAAACGTTTTAAGAAACACTCGAATCAGCAATGCAAGTACCGTACCGTCGTTAAATTTGTCGAGTCGCTAAGATCGATAAAAAATCACCCCAAACAAGTATGGAAGTCATATTGACGAATTATACGATCGTCCAAATTGTCGACAGTATATCGATTATTACGAATTGTTTGCATTCCACAATGCGTCCTTCTATCATTAGAAAACTTTTACGAGCATTTCGCTCTTCGACGATCAAAAGAAGGCCTATTTTTATTGAATACTAGCTGCGCCCCGCGGTTACACCCGCATGGTGATGGATGATGACGATGATGATGAAAATTATCCTATGTGGTAATTCAGCGCCCATCGACCTCTTAAATATCATCAAAATTGGGCCAGCCGTTTGAGCGTAAGAGAATAACAAATACTTGGCCATTCATCCATAAATATAAACTTTCGCGTTTATAATATTATAGATCAAACGCAACTAAACAATATCCCTATTCCCATCGTCTGTCGATAAGCTATATCGAGGTCATTTTCAAAGCTGAAAAACAGTCGTTAAAATCGATTAAATAGACGATCTCAAACGTAATAAAAGTTCCATGCTAGGGTTATCGTTATAATCATAAAATCTTATAGAATTTGTCTACCGATTGCTTAATTTTGTTACTTACTTGCAATTATCGTCACAAGATCGATATAGCCAGTTTTTTCGAAGTATGACGAATTCAAGACTCAAATTTATCGATCGGTACGTTCGGTACTTGCACTGCAGACTCTGCTGCATACTCTCGTGACAAAGATAGGTACATACGTTTTTCACACAGCAATTCAATTTCTCTACTAACCATCATGGTTCTATTTTAATAGCCTATGTGTGTCATCCATTGTATGAATTTTTCCACGATACTCGATAAAAACGTTGCATTTATTGACAAACGCACTTGAGTTGGACCTTCATGCAATCGATATCAGGAATGAACTTTAGATATACCGATTGTATTGTTATAATATCAAGACAATTTCATTTACTATAAATGTAGCCCTGTGTTTAACCGACTTCAAAAAAGGAGGAGGTTATAATATGTTCGAATGTTTGTATTTTTTTGTGTATGTTCACTGATTTCTCCCTCATTATTGTAGACTGATTTTCAAAATTCTTTATTTGTTTGGTACAGTATACTTCAAAGGTGGTCCCACTTAAGTAGGTGAAATAATGTTTGGTAGTGCAGCGGGGAACGGCAATGTATGCAGATTCTAAATTCCCCACGGCACTACCACTACTGGTAGTACCGTGGGGAATAAAAAAATTCCTTCTGCACTACCAGTAGTGCCGCTTGGTAGTGCAGCGGGGATGTACCGGGTAATCAGCAGTTTTTGAGTTACACTCCAATAACTGAAAAATATTTCGCCTATTTTGATTATATAATCATTGACAGTGAATGACAATCGATCCCGTAATTAGCAAAGGTCACTAAGGCCCACTTGCACGTTTGCTCGGGTTGAATAAATAAGCCTACGAGTTTGTAAACTTGCGTTAGTCAGATCACCGGTTTTGCTAAACTGACATTTCTAATCTTTAGATGGGAACATTCAGTTGTCTATGCGATTATATTGTAACCTGACCAATAATGAATGAATCAAAAAAATAGTGAAACTTATATCTATGTCTTTGGCACTACAGTACAATGTATATAGACTTTCTTGTTTATCCTTTATTGTATGAAATTTGACGACTTCTTATTCTATACGTATTGTCTCGTGTCATTTCGTCCAAAGAGTACTTGCAGCAGAATGTAACCTCAATTTCTTTTGACCCAAAACTTCACTAACCCTAGTTAAAGACTTAACCCTCCCATTGCTGGTTTAAATATTTCAATATAATTATGGTGCAAGATAAATTAATTATAAAATCCCGTTTTAGCAGTTGACTCTGAGTTATTGAAGCTAACTCTGGAACGTGCAAGTGGGCCTTAAAAGGGTAAAATATGTTTTACCAATAAACGGAACCGACTTCAACAACAAAAAGTGTGAAATTGGTAGTCTTGTCGAAGTCGGCGATAGTTCAAAAGTACCTACCTATTATCACAATGTTGATATCTTTATCGTGCCTATTTCATGAAAGAAAAATCATATTATAATAGGTAGCCATATGATTATCTAATGTGATTAGGTGACGGTACGCACGAGACCCACCTGCAGTGCGATTCTCTAAGAGCAAACATCGTTGCATCCATGACAACATCCGTGAAACAAATGAAGAGTTGTCAAGAAACGTTGGAAAAACAACCTTATGTACAAGGGCGATATCACATAAAGTATTTAACATCGGTGAGCGCGTCGACGAATCATTAGAGAATCACACGGCTGGTGTTAAGCGTCTGCCTAGAACAGATGCATTTCCTCACAAGTGACAAGCTGTACTGTGCCCATAACTCTAAGACATTAGGTTGTTAAGTCTCATGTGCCTGTAATTTCGCCGGTACCCATACCCTTGAAACCAGAACACAGTATTGCGAACATTACTGCTTCACGGTAGAAATAGGTATAGTGGCAGTACTTCCCCGGACGAACTCGTTCACAAATAGTTCTACTGCTTTAGCAGCAATGAATTTTACGAGGATACAGACAGTGTTACATATAAATGAATTGTTTAGTCTCACTTCCGCTGGATAAATGCTAGTGGCAGAGATGCAGAGTGGGCCGCCCTTTCTCCTGTATATAAAGCATGGAGGAAGTACACAGAATAAGCAATACACGTAACTCATTCAACCAAAAACTCTTAGACTCGGTTTCTCATCTACATAAGGCACCCTCAGACACATCTAGCACTCGGAGAGTCACCTTTTGACAGTTCAGCAAGACAAACTATAATGCCACCAACTTATCTGTTCATGTGGGCAAAATTGGAACTACAGCATACATCCATACACACCTACTAACTTTCGCGTTTAATATTAGTAGGATTATAAATTGCAGAATTTGCAGATTAAATAGTGGCTTGAAAGACTACCTATTACTCTACTACTATGTTTTGATTCTCTTTATTCTTGGTGAATTTCTTAAGTTTCAATACCAAATTCTCCACTAGCGACGCTGTCATAACAGATAAGATACTGATATTGTAAAGTGTTTTTATGGTGTTAGGGTAGGTAACCACCGTGCACCGCCCGGGGCCCCCGGGGGCGAATATTTTAAAAAACAAGTGTTTTTTTAATATATATTGAAATGAAAGAAAATGGTATTCAGTATATTACAGCTATTATGAATTCAATTGTAAATGTTACTTGAAATTTAGTAACTTTATTTTTAAAAGCAATAACACATTTAAATTATTACTCGTATATACAGACGTGCATACTTCAATTTAAAATAAAGTAACAGATAATCAAAACATGAATTTCGTGGACACAATTAGAGTTTGAGGCCTAGACCTTAGTGTAGGCCTTATCTCACATTCATAGGAAACATTTTTTTATTTATGTATATTTAATTATGACACTCTTTAACAAACAATACCTATTAGTTATAAAATAGTTTCCTCTTCATTAATATTATAATTATTCTTATCAGTGTTTTAGTTATAAAAAGGTAGATACGTTGACGTCGACTATAAGTTCATGAATTTCCTAAACAGGCGTGCGATTCTCTAATGATTCGTCGATGCGGTCGTCGACGAGCTCGCCGATGTCAAATACTTTATAAGACATCGCCATTGTACACAAGGTGGTTTTTCCAACGCTTCTTGTGATCTCGTCATTTGTTTCACGGATGTTGTCAAAGATGCAACGATGTTTGCTGTTAGAGAATCGCACGGCAGGTACTCAAACTGACGTCACAAAAGTATTATACAACGTCACACGAAGGGGTTGCACACAATGGTGCATTGGTTTCGGAATCTTCTGAAAGCGGCAAAAAATGGTCCCATATACAATTTTAAATCAGTACATTTGTCGCTTCCAGTATTTTTTCCCAGAGAACCAAGTTATAAGTTCTGTTTCAATAAAAATTTGCTAATAACGCTCATTATGAGAATCAAGTTTCAAGTTACGAGTATGTTCAGAAAAATAGCCAACATAAACGTACCCAAAAATTGCTTCCTCACAACGCTATTCCCAGTATCATTGCTTAATCTACAGAAAACTCTTTTTTCTGTGGATGTATAAATAAGTACGAAAATTTATAAAAATTATATTTCTACGCGTTTTTTACGTTCGGACGAGTTTTATTTTATTTTATTTTACACTATTGGGAAAAGTACAGCTTTATGACAGGCGTTCCCTTGCATTCAGCGGTATTAATGCTATTTAAAGTTTCCGTAAACGGATAATACATTATTTATAAGATGTAAATTGTACAAATTAAATGTAATAATATTGGTGGACAACAAATATGTGTCCGTGAGTGTTGAAAATTTAATCAATGAAATCTTTTATTTATCTCTAGAAAAAATAAATTAAAATAAAAGTGTCAGCAATACAAGTAAAGACAAAATGAACTTGTGACTTAAACTTTAACCTGACGCCCTCTTACTTGATCGAATGTACAATACTTGGATCACCTATATTATAGTTACAGTAAAAAATCCACAAAAAAATCATATAAAATTAACGTGTAACTTTCTGTCAACTACAACGGCTTTTCAATCTGCATACGCAGTCTTCATTATTAAGGATATTGAAGACTAAGTATACAGATTGAATGACTACTAATTTCTGATCGCCTTGTACTATGCAATAACTTAATATTAAATGTTATCCTCATATAATATGAAATAAATTCGCTTTTCGCGTCTGTCTCTATATCAGTTAAGTCCTTCTAACCCCGCAACGGTTTTGATGCGGTTTTCGCCATCAGTTATACAAAACTCACGGATGTTTTAAACATTGTATAATAAAATCTAATTAAGTTATTATGTTAGTAGAAAAAACAAAATTAAGTTTGTGTAAAAAAAAGTAGTGCGTGTAGTAGTGTAGCACTCCTTTTTTTCTAAATTACACACATGGGGACCCGGGGCGTATCACTAGTGTCACTATACCATTGAAATACCACTAACGGCCGGACACTACATCCAATCCACTTAAGTTAGTTTGACATTTATAAATCTACTAGCTGCGCCCTGCGGTTACACCCGCGTGGTGATGGATGATGATGAAGAAAACTACCCTATGTGTTAATCGAGTGCCTCATCTACCTCCATACCAAATTTCATCAAAATTGGTCCAGCCGTTTGAGCGTGAAAGAGTAACAAACATCAGCTATTCATCTATCCATCCATCCATCCAAAGTTTCACATTTATAATATTAGTGGGATACTCGTACATTTAATTCAGATTTCTGAATTATGAGTGCTTTATATTGGTTCTCCTGCGCTGGCATTATTGGTGTTTCATATCAATCAAAAACTATTACAACATAATGCTTAGCAATGGATATCTTCGAACTGACGATTTTATGTGTGATATGATGCGCCTGCTTTTAGCTGGGAGCAGTAATTATGCTCTCCAAGACCTAGAGTGACAATTACTGGCTTTCAAATGCAGCTCACGGAACACATCCTCCAGTGCTTAGCGACAATGATGATAGCAACAAGATGAAGAAGAATTACGTCCTACCCCCATGTTCAACTTTCTTCACGATGTTTCCTCCACAGGAACCTCAAGGCTGTGGTAAGGGTCGAACCCGGGACCGCCAGATTGGCAGACACTTCAGTCACAGTTAAACCCTAGGAAACATGTTAGGCAAGAGAAGCTACAGCGATCTATTTATTAGATTTTTATCATTTTTACCATAGAAGTGTGTTCCATGTAGAACGTATTTAAATGTAATGAATGTAAATTTTAATAAATTCGTTCAGGTAAAAAATTGTTACTAAATAGGATACAATTTTGTACCCCATAAATTTTCCTGTTTAATAATAGAGTTTATAAATGTTTTATAATGGATACTATACGTATGATTAATCCATTAATTTCAAATTCAAGTAATTTATACCTAAATTTAAGGTATAGTGATAACATGTCTTACTTATTTAAATCAATAAATATATAAATAGTTTCCCCAAAAAGTAAATCCAAAAACACAGTACTCTACTACATATCTTAAGCTGGGAGCTAAACTGTAGATCTTAGATCTGCAGCTCCCAGAGTTTCCCTTAGACAGAAGTTTAAAGACATTAACATTCTAACTGTTGTCTCTCAGTTTATCTATGAAAATCTAATGTATGTAAAGAAAAACATTAGCAGTTTTGATAAAAGGAGTGATGCTCATTCCATCAACACGCGAAATAAGCACAAGCTATCCGTACATGTAACGCTTCTCCACAGAATAAGTCATTCTTTTATGGGACAATGTATACGATTCTATAATAAAGTTCCCAATGTTATCCGAGATTTGCCTATTAATAAGTTTAAAATTACTATTAAAACTAAACTCTGTCAAAAAGGTTATTACAAAATTTCGGATTACTTGGAGGATAAAACAGCTTGGGGCTGATCACTCCAGGATCTATCTACTCGTGTACTAAGATGTCAAAGTGTAGCGTGTCTTGCCCTACTGATACCATTATTATGTTCTCTTTTGTAAGGCAACACACTGGAGCTAATATTTGTAGTACCTAAGTAAAAACATTGTAAAAACATGTATATAAAAAGAATGGCCCCGAGTTTCTTGCCGCTTCTTCTCGGTAGGCTCTATATATTTTGGAACGCGGCGGTAGTCTTTAACCCGTCAAGCTGCCTTGGCATACCTGTATGCCAAAAAACATTCCGTAAATCCGCCTTGGCATACAGGTATGCCAAGGCCAAATCAAATAAGGATACAATTAAAAATGTTATCTTTTCAAATATACAATAGATTTCAGCTAATGTTTTGTTTTTTTTGATGCTGTAAAGGGCCTGGCAAAATTTTTTACATAACAAATTATCATTTGAAAGATACCAGATCGGTAATATCAACAAAAAAGCGACAGTCACTTGTTTTTTTGCGGGGTTTTTGCAATTCTGGTTTGCAAATTTGATGATAGTCGGGAGCTCACTAGGTTAAAGTACATTATAATGAAAAGTTGACGTTCATAAGTGCTTCTTTGATGCCTAAATTGAATAAATGATTTTGACTTTGACTTTGACATACTTTATAAATTGCTAAGTATTTTTTTTAGTTTTCCACAAAATTCTCAAACTAGGCTAGAGCCTGTGCCTTTCTTGAGAAAATATGCAAATAAACAGAAAATGGTCAGGTTTAGCATTATTGTAGTGGCTTATCCAATATTTTTTTATTAAATTGCTAATTCTATAAAATTAATCTATCTGTAGTATCTAAGATATTAACAACAATGAAATAAACCTTAAAAAGGTAGGCCAGACCTCGTAATTATTTACAAAGGTTCAGTACAGAACCAGAAATAATTTTCATTTTTCATATTCCAAAGATATGTGTACAAGTGTAATCTCTAGATTATTTTATGGAATCGTTGTCTGCATAAAAATAAACATCGTTTAAAAATCGTAAACTGTATGAGCAGTTGTAGCCAAGTTTAATTTGAATCAAAAGACGGCTAGAATCCTGACGCTACGACAGATCAAGTTAGCACTAATAAGCATTACTTACTTTGGATTTCAAGTCTTTCTAGTTTATCCTCGGCCCGCTGTTGTACCTCCAATGGACTCTCTATATGGTAGAATATACTCGCACCGACCAATAAATACATTATGTGAAGTGCGAGCATGCACGCCAGCTGCTTCTTGGACATCATCTTGACTGGCTTCGTATAAAACTTCCCAAGTTCAAAATAACTTTCTTATTTAAAACGTCCACAAAAAAGTGTCACTTTTAAAACATCACAACGAAATCCGTATCGTCCTTTGTGAAAGCAACTTTGCCGAAATCATTGTGTCTAATGTTTCCGTGAAAGGCTTCAGGTGTGAACTGAAGGTGTTCCCACATGGACCTCTATTTTTGTAGCACATGTTATTGTGATCATCGATGACGAGTGGCGGTCACTACACTGAGTAACTGAATGACTTCAGTACTTCCCGTTTGGACGTTCGATCGTATGCAAGGATCGATTCGATTTGCCAGGCGCGCGCGCTTGCGATGTCTCAACCGCGTCCTTTTTTTAAACAGCCAGCTCTAAATATTAGAGTGACAACGGCACGCATTAACTCGTAAAGGATAAAATCTAAGGTTACTGCCGACATAGTTGTTACTGACGACACAGTGATAATACTAAAGCGATGGGCGAAAGATTTCGTTTACAGCAGGGATTAAATGGATTCTGCGGTTGATAATGGTCTGTGGAGATAACGTTACATCATATTTTCTGTTGATAGCGAATACTACAACCTTCGCGGCGCGTTACGTACTTCAGGACTATATTTATGCGTTTTCCATAGAGGTAATTAAAGCTAGGTCTTATTGTTCAAGATAAATATTAGCTATTGATATGTTTGTCGTTGATGTATACCACATCTTCGTAAGCGTTCCGGGTTTCAGACGACAATCATGTTTACAGTGTACAGACACAAGTAAAAACTATTCATCATAAATAATAATTGGAAAATTTTGACACTGCTACCGTGCCACCTAGTGAACAAAAATGTCTTGCTTTACAATAATAAAAAGAACAATAATAAAATAAATATGTAATATTATTTCCCTTAACACTAATAGTTCATGTTAATACCCCTACCATTTTACTGTTTTTTGTAACAGATGCATCATGTATGTCATCCCTTCATCCAAAATGTTTGTTTTTATACAGTATTTTATGTATGGTGTATTTTATACCAAACAGGCCTCGACGTGCTGGCTACAGCCCCGCTTATGAGGTAAAAGACCGGGTTAAGTTGGTGAGTTCATGAAATAAATAAAGGAATCAATACGTGACCAAATTATTTTCCTTTTATTATATTCGGATTCACTTGCTTGGTCTATAGGATACGGAGCCATTGAAATGACTTCATCGATGTGTATAGTGGTGGAACACCTGCTTTGGATTCTTGAGGTCCTGGGTTCAATCCCCGGGCCGGACAGTCGTAGAGTTTTTTAACCAATTTCAAAATAGGAGGAGATTATATGTTTGACTGTATGTATTTTTTTATGTACGTTCACCAATTCCTCCCCCATTTGTGGACACATTCTCAAAATGTTTTTTTTTATTTCAAGGAATATACTTCCGAGGTGGTCCCATTTAATTTTCATCAAATTCGGTCAAGCAGTTTTTGAGTTACATACCAATAACTGAAAAGTGTTTTGCCTATCTTGACAATATCAGCAAGTAACAAGGGTAACTAAAAAGGGTGTAAATAGTTTTTTTACCATTAAATGGAATTTAATGGTAATGGTAAATTTTGTCTGGCAAAATATTTTCAAAAGCAGTCTGGAGTTTAGAAAAGCCGTGCGATTTTTTAATGATTCGTAAACGAGCTCACCGATGTCAAATACTTTATGAGATATCGCCCTTGTACACAAGGTTGATTTTCCAACGTTTCTTGTCATCTCGTCATTTGTTTCACGGATGTTGTCAATCGAATCGCACCGCAGTGCTCCGTAGATGGAAAAAGGCTCGTCCCAATTATATGGGACCAAAAACATAACTGGCGAAAAGTGGATGTTTAAAAACGCCTCTGCTCCACTTCAAGGATTTATGCGTGACGATTTGTATTTTCAGAATTTTACTGCACGCCCTCGAGGGGTATTATAGAGTTTGTAGTTTTGATAAATAATATCACGTGTAGTATGTGTTATTTTCTCGATATACCTAGGTGACTCGAATCACGCCCCTATCACCTATCGCATAGCGCATAAATTCCAGATTAATAACTCCAAGTACAAGACAAGAGTCTTCGACCAATGTGTTTTACCAGTGATGACTTATGGCACTGAAACGTGGTCTCTTACTATGGGCCTCATAGATAAGCTCAAAGTCGCACAACGAGCTATGGAGAGGGCTATGCTCGGGGTTTCTCTACGTGATCGAATCAGAAATGAGGAGATCCGTAGAAGAACGAAAGCCACCGATATAGCCCAGAAGATTAGCCAGTTGAAGTGGCAGTGGGCAGGGCACATAGCACGCAGAACAGATGGCCGTTGGGGTCGAAAGGTTCTGGAGTGGAGACCACGGACCGGCAAGCGCAGCGTCGGTCGTTGAATGCAGGCCGCTTCCAACCGGTCCTTTTGGAAAATCATGTGGGAGGCGTATGTTCAGCAGTGGACGTCCTACGGCTGAGATGATGATGATGATGATGAACTCCAAGTAATATAACAGTACAGGCCATGTTTATTAAAATAATAAATATTTATGGATCAAAAAAATTGCAGAATCATTTCAGAACAACGCTACATAAAAAGTTTACGCAAACAAGACAATCAATGGTATGCGGGATTTGAACCATAGACCGGTAAATCTGTTCTACACTCGTGAGCCATGTAAACTCAATCGCGGGCAGTGGAATAAGCTTATCATTGCTTTATACCATTACAGAGTTCCCGACGTTTTCATTCAACACACTATTTTAGCACTCCGATTACATAGAGATGAAACTTGTTGGTGAAAATGTCATCTTTTCAGCTACAAGACAGAGAAAATTGCACAAAAATGCGTCAGGTATTAAGTTTATTACAAAGTTTTAACTTTCATCTCTTATTCCCAAGGAATTCTCGTTTTATGAATAAAAAATATCTTATATTCCATAAGTTCTTCCGTCAAGATTCATTAAAACCTGTCTCATAGTTTCGAAGAGATGTGCCTACAGGAGTACACACAGACACACAGACAAAACTGTAAATAATATATATTTTTGAGCTATATGCCGATAACAAGTGACAACAACTACTGATAACAACAACCTACACACTACATACCTCGATTACTGTTTGTACACAAGTACAATTTGAAAAATTTAATACCGACTTCCATTCTATTCAGTTATTGGAGTGTATCTATGAAACTACTAGACCGAATTTGATACATTTTATATGGGACCATACAGGAAGCACCAGCTTTCAAACAAAAAGAATTTTGAGAATCAGTTCTTCCAGTTTGAAGTTATGAGGTAGCAAACATTAAAAAAAATACAGTCGAATTGAGTACCTCCTCCTTTTTTTGGAAGTCGGTAGAAAATATGTTTAATATACAGATTGGCTCAGTTACAGTTTTATTGTACCCGAAAACCCCCGAAGAAGCCGAAACAAAAGTCACGTTCGGGATCTAGAGTGAGGTGCCTCATCTTTGCGTCGCGCCTCGAACTACTTACTGTATGTTACAGCGCCAAGTATGAAAGGCTCATAATAATGTTTAGAAAATACACACAAAAACATGTATCTTAACATATATATTTATATATAACATATACCTAGAATAATTAAATTTCGTTAAATTGGAAACGTTAGTAATTCACTATTAAATAGGTGGTTTAAAACATTTACATTTTGATACGTAAATTAATTAATTGATAAGAATGTGTGTGTTATAAGACGGGTTCTGATCAGAAAGTCTAATTTCGAGTTGTATAGTAGCAAAATTGACGAAAATAAGACAAATACAGCCGACAACCTTTTAAGAAATATTCCTATTCCTATAAGTCGAGATATAACAAAATGTAGGGGCCTGGCCTCTCCCAAAACTCTTTTTGCCAACACAATTGCAGTGAATTGAAATAATAAGGAAGGAATTAACCCGCACCTACTTCAACATGCCAAAAATAAACCCGGACCTATGTAAATTGTAAATATCGATATATCGTGTCATCCTCTATTTGTTTCTATGGTAGCAATAGATGATACAGTAATAGATGATAGCGAGCGAATTTCGCGAGGATCCTCTACGAGCAAACATCGTTGCATCTTTGACAACATCCGTAAAACAAATGACGAGATGACAAGAACCGTTGGAAAAGAAACCTTATGTACAAGGGCGATATCTAATAAAGTATTTAACATCGGTGAGCTCGTCGAATCATTAGTGAATCCCACGGCTGATAGTTCGTATGATTTGTATGAGTCAATTTAATCTATGCAAAATTTGATTTTTAGGTTGAAACTTTCGCGCTGTGTGTTTACTTCAGTCCAAAATGTAAGCTCAATATTATCGATATCGATAGTTGATCATGAACTTTTTCCCATCCCTTAGAAAAACTTACTTACCTATTTTAAGCATAGAAAATGGACCAATAATATAGCCTTCTCAGCCCGCCGTACACAAATAAAGGGTGTGGATATTGGTGAGTTGTGTTCCTTGTAGAACTTTATGAACACTCTCTCCATTGTAGGTATTTATATTTCTCGTTGCTAGGGATGGACGGAAAGGAAAAACTAATTATACTGACCCACAATACAGACAAATAGCAGTAATCGTTTTATAGAATGATACCGCGAAAGTAAAAGGGTTCAATTGGATTTGCCTTTTTTATTTTGCGTTGTATGTACTTAAACAAAAATATGATTTAGAAACTGCACTTAACTTACATTAGTTATATATATATATATATATATATATATAGTTATACATATAGTTATATTTTGGCTTGAGGTGTTCATCTTCGTTCTTGAGGTGTAAATAGGTAATAGTATTTACCCACTGATGTATGTGCAGTAAAAATTGAAAGTAAAACAGGGAAAAGCAAAAAAAAGTAAAGTTCATGGTATTTTAAGTTTTTTAAAAACAATATTCTAGTAATATAAAACGAATCTAAAATAAAATAACTGCTTTGTAGCTGCGGCGCTTAAGATATGAGTGTTTCTTTTTTTTTTTAGAACGGACTAATGTTGTTTGCCTCTACCGGCATTTACAGCGTCACCGGACGGTTGGCGAGAGCAGATGGCACTCAGCCAGATGCGGGCGCAGAAGGCGCACCGCCTAAGGCGAGCGTTGAAGACGCTTCGCCGCAAGGAGAGGAGTAGGCGACTTGCTCAAGGGCACCACTAAGGTACGGACCAGATATGAGTGTCACGTCAGGCTCCTTATATACCCATGTTCGATACCCAAGTCAGGTATATAAAATGTTATTTGGTTTATCTAAAATAAATCCGAGTGGATTGGAAAAACATGGTTCCGAGACGGATCCCTGCACGATAGATGGCTATAGACTCGTTCCCTGTTAAATCAGATTAATAACATATTAGTTTTTTTTTTTTATTAATTTATTGTCCAAATTTTTTACAAAAATAACATAAATTGTACTTAACAGAGACTGCGGAAGCCTGAAGGGCTTATGAGCAGTCAATGAGTTCGGTAACTTATAATATTATGTATCTATATATAAATTATAATTTAACAATCTACTTACATGAGAAATAGCTATTTAAAGTACATAATCAGAGTTATTTAATAATATAAGTTTCTTTTTAATTATGTTGAAAGGGCGTGGAGTGTGGAGGTATATGTCCTGTATGTCTTCAGGTAAAGTGTTAATTAATTTAGGTAGAAGGTAATTGTAGGTTCTCATTCCATATGTGTTATTATATATCTAGGTAGCTGAAATGGTTTAGAGTTATTTAGGGTACGTAAGTTGTTAGGATGCTTATATTTATTTAGGTTTAAATTACGGATTTCGTTTCCTCCTTCCAACCGTCCGTATACCTTGTTTTTGTGTCTATTCCCAATTATACACAAACTCCAAAAGAAGGCCATTCCATTCGCTCAGCTTGGACCCGACCCTGCCTTCGAAGTACATGTCCCCAGGTTCGATCCCTGGTCCAGGCAAATATTTGTGTGAACAGTTGTGTATATATACAAATATTTGTGTTACTGTGTGTCCATGCCTCCCGCGACACAGGGAATTCTAATGCGGAGTACGAGTGTGTAAAGTAAACCTTATTATTAGATAGTAGTTTACATAGTTTTAACGTAATTTCCAGATGAGATTGTGAATTTGTGGCATTTTAGATTGTAATAACTGCCATATATAAGTTTATGATGGGAATAAAATTAAGATGTTTTAATTGGTTTTTATTGAATTACGTTGATATGGTGGAAGTTCCAACGCATAATGTATAGTCAACGATGAGGTGGACCTTTGACGTGGTAACATAAACTGTGCACTTTACCTGTTATCATGAGGTGTACAGAAATCCCATAAACGTGTGTCGAATAAATTGAATTGTAGTGAAGCCATCTTACTTGTGTGGTCTAGGTTTTTTTGTGGCAATAAGTTGGTCTGAGCTAAGTACTAAGCTCATCCTTTGTAACGTAATATATTACCTACACTAATAAGAAGGCCTAGCTAGTATATCAAAAGAAACATGAGAAATATAAATAAAGAAATGATAATACATGACCTGGCGGATAACACTTCACCACAAGTCCACACACACACGTTCCATCAAAGGTTCCAGTTAGATTCTGGCTTTATCGGAGGCTTCAGTTCTGGGCTCAGAGAACACGCGGTACCCCCAGTAGTTTGTTTTATATATCAGGACGAGAGTACTCATCAAACCAACACCTCACCCTCAACTATAGGTTTCCAGGGAATATAAATACTTCGTGTCTCGACAATGATCTGGTGTGTGGTGAGTGGAATCTACCTATAATATTTTGTCCATCGGACGAAATTGGTGATCCAATACTCTCTCCTTCCAAATCAAATATTAAAAATATCTTACGTCTCCTCTGTGTCATTCAATCATTGTTCTCTAATTTTAAAATTTGTCTCGTTGCAGGTCAGTACAGTATAGAAATAGTTTATAAATATACAGTACAAAAAGGATTTATACAATGAAATGAGGTATGATGTGATTTGAAATTATATTACACCTTGCGCATATCAGTGACATTTTTACGAAAAGTTTTATCACTGCACTTGTCGACCAGCCGTGCTATTCTCTAACGGCCGGTCCCAATAATCTATCTATCGCCGGTTTACCTTACTAGAGTTAAATATTTGACACTATTTGTATGGAAGTTATGTCAAATTTCTATCGGTAGTAAGGAAAACCGTGGATAGATAGATTATTGGCATCCTCCATAAGAGCAAACATCGTTGCATCTTTGACAACATCCGTGAAACAAATGAAGAGATAACAAGAAACGTTGGAAAAGCAACCATATGTACAAAGGCGAAGTATTTGACATCGGTGAGCTCGTCGACGAATCATTACAGAATCGCACGGCCTAATGATTCGTCGTTGCGTTCGTCGACGAGCTTACCGATGTCAAATACTTTAAGAGATATCGCCCTTGTACATAAGGTTGTTTTTCCAACGTTTCTTGTCATCTCGTTATTTGTTTCACGGATGTTGTCAAAGATGCAACAATTTTTGTTCTTAGAGAATCGCACGGCTGCTTAAATTTTAAAACTATTAGTTTTCAGACTTTTCGTTGACCAGCGACTTTTGACGACTTGGACTAGCGACTGTTATCGTAAGACAACCTTCGAGACTGATGATAAGGTGTTTTTAAAAGGTACTAGGGTCGTCCAGGTAAATAGGTGCTTCACCAAGTGTCGCTTCGTTCCAAGTTCGACTTGATTTAACTCACGATGGAAGACTTAAACTACGAGCTACGAGTATTAAACATTGTATCAATCAGTGCATTATTGTCCTACTGCTGAGATTTAGGAGAGAGAGGAGATGAAAGAAATAAAGAAATGCAATTATTCTCCAAGCAGGACCTTTATCATATATAACAAAATAAACAATAAATAAATATGGTGATAGTAATTTAATAAACTTGTGTTTTGTATTTGTATCCTATATCCATTATTATTCTATATCCGGCATCCGGCCTCGCCATAACCTCTAATCTAGGGATTGCAATCCGGCAAACGGGATCACGCAATCTCGCTGGATCCTGTTGATTTTATTAATCTGCTAGATCCCGCACCTTCAATGCGTGGATCTGCAGATCCCGCAAATAAAAAATTAGGCGCTAAATTTTTTGCATAAATCGTGAGTAGCACAAGCGCGACGTTGCCGTTCCGCACCAAAGAGAATATAAACACTTTGTAAGCGAATAGCGGCGTCAAGTAGTTTTGTCATTGGTAGATAGTCAAATATATCACGAGACAGCTCCAAAAGTAACATTTTCTCTAGAAAGGTAACATAACCTTAATTGGACCGTGCTATGGCAAAACGTTCGGTCTCTCAGACAAGCCAAACTGAGATATTATGTGATGAAGTTGTAGATGTGTTTCTTTCTTTATTCTAATTCTATTATTATATTTACTTTTTATATTATTGTGAAGATTTGGTTAGGAGTATTTTTCTTCTAAACAATTTGAAACTAATTTCATATATACGGGTAAGGAACTAGTCTGGATCATTTCTACAAAAAAATACACTTTGTATGAAACAGTTCCAAACAGACAGACCAGGATGAACTCGTGCGAGCTAGGATGATTGCAGCTGATTTTTATCGGGTCATTATTCTAAGTGATCGAAACCAAGAAATACGATAGGTTGTTTGTTATGATAGGCTTCGAAATATTTCGAATTAACTCCGCTATTTGAAAGAGTCTCCATATTTATATCTATTTTCTAAGTACCTAAATAATTAAACTATTTATATACCACATATATAAAGAAACCAACACAAAGATGAGTCAAAGGTTTAAAAGACTAACTAAGAATTTTTGCAAGATAACTTATCAAAATAAATACCGATTTAACGTACAAGAATTTTTTATGACGGTAATTGAAATTATCTTCGCTATAAATTATATATTTACATTTCAGGTACATAATACTCGTACAAAGTTAAAATGGAAAAGATTTATGACGTAATTTTTAACAGAAATCCCCATTGTATAGTGAGTCTATGTACCCACAGAAAAATGGGTGAAGTCCGATTTACTTCAATAAATGACGTTAAATATTATAAACTAGGTGCTCTCCGCGGCTCCACCCACACGGAAAAACACAAGCCTGTATTTGGGATTGCTATTTACTCGTACTTATATGTATTAATCCAGGCTATCTCCATTCTAAATTTCACTAAAATCCGTCGATAAAATTCTGCTAAAACCCCTTATATTTTTATAATACTAAACAATATAATTTATAAAATCTAAACGCAGATCTGTAAGGCAGTAAATCGTCGGACTCCATTGGCAGGTCGTCACTATTATTGCATAAGCAGTATAATAAATAAAACGAATAATATTTACCCCATTCCTTCTCACCAATGTAAAAGAAAAGTTATGGACAGGCTACAACTACAATCATTAACATATGATGAAACCGAAGAGCTTTTAAGTTATAATACTTGACTACTAGAACCTGCGTGTAACCCAATACAAAAACATAGACACACACACACATCATAAGACGGTAATATCTTGTAAAAAACAATTGTATGTAATTTATTTATTTAAAAATGTGATACATAAATTTTAGGAACTAACTGTACTATACAAATTAGGGAGGTATCTGCATTTGGTATCCACAACACAGTTTTTCTCCAAAACTCTTGCGGGTATCATCGTTTTTCATAATTTATGCCATTATTTTAAGTTCCATAAATATGATTTATTATTATTTATTATCATGATTAACAATCTTCAACTAATCCTACGTTCCGAACCGTTTATTGAATTCGAATTAACATTCGGAGACACAGGAACTTACAATATAGAACAGCAGGACTTGCACTTTTCCTTGTTCTATAATCATATGTATATATTATGTTCCTTGTGTATAACCGTAACTACAGGAAAAACAGTAAAGGGGTTAGAGAACGCGAATAGAATAATTTGGTTGGATTACAATAGCGCGGAAAAACATGTTTTACTTTTGCTTGCGACTTACTACTAGTTACTTCAATGATTATATGACTACTATATTATAGGTATCTATATATAGGTAGACAGGTATGACTTCATTATGTTTTACGTATGATATACCTTCCTTTAAAACTAATTCGGTATACGTCAACTTATCAAGTCTCATCTCATAAAATGTGCTCAGTCTAACTAATAAATTGGATGCGTGAGAGTAACAGATTAAAAAATTGCGCAAAGAATAAGACATCAAAACGTCACGCTCTTTGCGTGGTCTCGAGCTAACTAATTAAAACTCGTCCCAATTGAGACATGTTCGAAGCTTTTATTTGGTTATGTGTATTCTTTGTTTTTGCATCATTTGGTTGCGTGTACGTTACCTATATCATTGTATCATTAATGTGTTTTAAGTTCTTATTTATAGTAGATATATTGTTTTACAAAGGACTAAATTATTTTGACTCCCAAGCTGTAGAGAAAGAGTAAGTAAATACGAGTAGAAACCGAGTTATAATGGGATTAAAGCACCGTGTGTTACACTCGATGTACTTGTCATTACGATTGCGACAAAAATAAATCCAATACAATGTCCCCATTTTCAATAGATGATGACTTTTTCACTAATGTAATACCATATATTTTGCCTAAGGAACAAACAACTATTTTTAAGGCGACAGTGTTTCTTTGAATCCAGAGCGAAGCGAAGGATTCCTATAGGAGTAGAAACCTGAGCGTAGCGAGGGATTCAAAGTACGTCACTCAAGCTTAAAATAGTGTTGCTCTCGAAGTGGAAACTCTACTTTTTATCGCCCTCTATGAGAAAATAAGTAAGTGCACTTATAAAGGCATTTTCGTTTTTTTTTGTCAAATTTGCTATTTTATCCTTGTTCTGGTAAGCTATACTAGACTACCTATCCGTATTAAAATTTTAAGAAAAATGTCATGATAAAAAATTATAATTATCCCCGTATCCCGTTAAATCTTCAGGCAATGTCAGCGACCTTCGTTCCGGTCACAGTACTAAATGCGCCCGTCATTCGTCAAGCAACAAATATTGACCAAATACGTGTCTAAAAACTGAACCTGCATGAAAAACGAAGCAGTTAACAAGAAAACACAAAGAAAATTCATATCTTTGCTCTAGTTCAGGTTTTGGCTACGTCGGTTCCTTAGCCATATCTGTATAATCCTTCCTAATCTAGTCATGGATTAACGAGAAAGCCTCGATGGCTTGAAGACGCGTCATGTTTCAGGTGATTTGGATCTGTGTGCTTAAGGTTTATGGGCATCAATTGGAATTTTATGTTTGACGAAAGTTTGACGTGGATGAGGAAGTGTCTAGATGTCTCTGGAACTCGAAGGTAAGATTAAAAATGGCAACTGATATGACATATAATGGCTGTACCGTATATTAAGTATTACACTAGTCGTTTCATTGTGTTGGATGCTAAAGTTTCAAAGGTTTCAGCTATGCCAATACATAAGTATAATCTCGTAACAGTGTCCAAAGAAATGGAGTACCACAGTATTTTAAAAGAAGTTTACTAACTTCAATCAAATAAATAAAAGCAATAAAGATTGCTTCGAAATGAATCTAGTTAGAATAGGACATTTAAAAATGATTCAATAAAATAAAGAAACAAGTAGGTCTCGCGATTCGCCATATTTGGCCAATAATACAATAGGTTTCGCAGAAATCACCCTACTTTTCCAGGAAACGTGTGTGGTTAACCAAAAGTGACGAGACTTAAGCATTACTTTTTTAGTTTAATTAATGATGTTAGAGCAGAAGCTTTTAGTTTCTATATAAGTCTATACTAATATTATAAAGAGGAAAGATTTGTATGTATGTTTGTAAAAAATTGGCTCAAAAAGTTCTGGACCGATTTCAAAAATTCTTTCATCATTGCAAAGCCACATTCACCCTGAGTAACATAGGCCATAAAAGATTCATCATCATCATCCATCCCCACGCGGATGAAACCGCGGAGAGCAGCTAGTATACTAATATGTTTAGTGAATTAAAAACAGAATCCAGAACATCCATATTCGAATGCTCGGCTATTGAGTTTGCTCCGTGCGTTCCGCTTTACGCATAAACTAAGCGTTTGGCGCAGATGCATTGGATATCACAAACAAGGCACATAATTGATGAAACTTAAATGTTTACATTTTAGATGTACCTACTAGAGGTCACCGTAATATTGTTTTATATGTAGAAGACGGTACAAGACCCCCCATGGTGTAAGTTAACCTCTACCTAGAATAGAACAGCTCGTAACTCGTGAAACATTAAGTTGTTAAGTCTCGTGTAATTTCGCAGGCACCCATACCCTTCAAACCAGAACACTGCGAACATTACTGATTCACGGTAAAAAAGGTATGGTGTACTTCCCCGGACGAACTCATTCACAAATAGTTCTACTGTTTTTAATGTTTCAATAATTGGAACATTAACCACACCGAAACGCAGCCAGTTCACTGACGCGAGCGGGTCCACGTCAGGCCTTGTTAGGGCCTTATAGAACCGTCCGTGTAGCTCTTTGCCCTTCCATACGTCTCTACGGTTTTCGATGCATAGCACCACTGGTTTACGCCAGTTCTCGTTTGCCAAGGAGAGAGGTGTGAGGCTCCTATCAACTGCTATGACATCGCGATGTATCCCACACTCCGTGTTACGGAAATATTATCACTATTAAATATTATTATTCTTATTCTATTATTATTCACACTATTTATTTCCTTTTCTTAAAATTACATTTTTTACAATATTTCTATATACAATAAAAATTAATTAATAAAAAACTTTGTAAAAAACCTAATCCTAGATTGCCATCGGCAGCGGGGCATGACCCAAACTACTAGTGGTTAGGGCTGCAGACTGAGGAACCTCCTGACAATACGTGCCGTGTCAAGAAGTACTGCCTTCTGTATCTGTCCCTTGATCCAACCGTCTAGCGAAAGCCTCTTAAGATGTTGGTCGAGGTTTTTTGCTATAAGGCCGTTTGCTGAAACCACTATCGGGACAATTATTGTCGAATCAACATCCCACATGGCGGTCACCTCATGAGCCAAGTCAAGGTACTTGCTAAGCTTGTCCTTCTCAGCCTTCACGAGGTTCTCATCATGAGGAATGGTGATGTCAACAAGCATTACCCTATTATTATTATTATTATTCTCAGTTCGAGTTTACTAGAGTTGGCTGCATGTTGGGATGGTTTCATTGTTGCTGTACTAATAGATTTGTTTGGTGTTCAAGTATCATTGATACCACAGCACAGCCTATAGTGGTACTGTGAGCACCTATATATAAACTGTGTGTTATGACAACTGTAGTTCGCTTTTCAACCATCATGTAGACGCATTTTATTGTATAATCACGCATAGCTTTTTACAGACTAGTCCGATTATGATAATTCTTTTTGTTTGGTAGATTATGATTCCGAGGTGGTCCAATTTAAATTTCATCAAATTTGGTCAAGTGGTTTTTGAGTTACAATCCAATAACTGAAAAATGTTTCACCTATATTGATGATATCGTAAATGACGGTGAATGACTATTGATCCCGTAAGTAGCAAGGGTCACAAAAACGAGTTAAAAAATGTTTCTCGGTTTTTTCTTTTTGGCAACATTGTTTTAGTGGTACGAAGCACTATAGATAGGGTTGAAGAGCACAAGACACTTTTTATGATCACGTAGACTCAGATATCAGGTTCAGGTGCAAGCGCATAGAGAATATCTACATGATTCATTTTCGGCACTAATCGCAAAGTATCAAGGCCTGACACGCAGTTTCCTTCCAAACAAACAACCATATTATCCTTTCCTGTCGTGTTTTGCCATCAAGGTAAAGAGTCCGTTTATTGAGGCAATATGGCAAAAGCGTTTTTAATTTTACAATGTTTGTGAGTTTCAGATATCTTTGCAATGATGATAATGATGTATCAGACTGCTTGGAACATGAAGTTAATCCTAGTCCGGCTTAACTTAACCGTCTATGAATTTAATTAGTCAGTAAGTAGGTATACACGTATACAATTTGAACAACCGATTGATCCTTGTAATTGACAGTGATTCACTTGTTCATAAAACTAAACTAAACTATCGAACAAAAATTTATTACGGTGGTCCTTATTCTGTTAACAATAAAATCCAAAATCATTTAACACTTAGAATGACAGATCTAACAATAGGATTATTCTATTTAATTTTGGGTTATTTTAGGTTAGTTTAGCGAGCACCAAGTTACGTGACGACTAAACTGTCTAAAATATGCACACAATTGAAGAGAAATATAATTTTAGTGCCGTCATTCGGAAGTGTTGTACTAATTTGGATTTTAACAAAATAAGTGCCATAAATTAGAGATTTTTAGTTAAGAGAATGCTTACAGAATCGACACCAATAAATACCTAAGAATATTGTTTAGGGGAGACTGCGTGGAGTTGAAACAGTTTGTTTAAAATAACACTGACTTCGCAGAACTTACACCCGTTTAACCCGTTAGCGAGGTGGCCATCCACCCCCGTCACTCTAGCGTGCCTACGCGTCAGTCTTGGTTTCACGCTGCAAAAATGTGAAAAGTAAGTTTTATACCTGTTCTTTAAACGTTTATTTGGATATGCCTGTGTATTATAGTGTCTGTAATATACGTTTCGAAGGCTTAACAAGCCTTCTTATTTTACTAACGATTATTTTATTTATAACCTTGAAATACGCTGTACCCATGCTACAGCGTTGCGACATAAAAGTCTCCGTGATGAGACATCGAGTTGCAACCTCAACTATACTTCGAAAATGAGGAATGGTACTGTATCTGTCGCTTTGAACTCTATCAATAAAGTCAAAAAGCCAAAAAAAATTGATCCAATGTCTGGAATTCAAGACTTGGACTCATGAAGCTTGTGGCTCTCACAGATGGCGAACTTTCATGTTGTGTTACAATTGTATTGAATAAAAACATATTACTTCAAAATAAAAATTTTATTGTCATATATTAAAAGTACCTTTTATATATTTCGTATCGTAAAAATGTGTAAATGACATATAGTCAACTCAAAAAAGACAAAGGCGTGAACCTGAGGCCAGTTCTTCTGGCCAGTAGCGTACACAAATATTGTTCACTAGCAATAGATTATGAATTTAAAAATGAAAAAAAATGGACTCTCTTTAGTTTTTAAGCAATTTCCACCATAGCTTAAGAATGTTTATTGTGATGTTTGGAGAACTAATCTCCATGAAAATGTAATATTAAAAAAAAAGTACGGACCAAAGAGTCTGTAGTGTGGAAGAATAATAATAAAAAAAATGTGTTTTAAATATATATTAACTAATAAGTTAATAAAACATGCATAAAATTGTTCGATGCCAACAGTATTTAAACATTTGACGAAAATTGTACACTTATTTATATATAAGATTTTTGTGAAACATACTCTTGTATAATAACTCCTGAAATCTTTGTTCAGTTTTCAGAGTATTTCTCGGTTTTTGTCAAAGTTGTCTTTTGGATCCCAAGAATCTTCTTGTTTCGAATGTATCATTTAATTTGGATGGCTTCGCGGCTTTAGGTGCTTTCAGGGACACGCGGACTACCGGGTAAGAACCACTGGACCTAGTGGGTCGGGTTTCCTCGCCTCTTACGATTCGCACCCCGAAGACGGACGGAACGTTCTTCGTCCCCTCATCCCAAAAAAGGTAAAATGTATTCACATGCCTTCGTCAAATGTACACATCAAACTTACATAGTGATTCTAGTGTTTTTTTTAATTGTATAATTTAATATTTTTTTTTTTTTATACCGAACTTGGTAGCACTTGACCACTATCTCACCTGATGCTAAGTGATGATGCGATCGATGATGGAGCGCGCTTACCCAGAAGATACCTATGCACTCGTGTTTTGAAGACCCCCATATCGTACTTAACCGGAAACACCGACTCAGGGAGGGTGTTCCATTCCCTAGCGGTTCGTATGATAAACGAAGAAGTAAATCGCTTCGTCCGGGTAAATGGAATATCCACCATAAAGCGGTTGTTTGTATAAAGACATTATCAAATAAATTATAATGAAATATGGCCTATCGAGCGTTATAGTCGGAAGATATAAAAACTGTAATGTTAATTAGCAAGCAAATTGTATCCTCTGTGACTTTCCTACTCTGTATTACCAATGGGTGCGTTCCATTAAGCGCCATCAATGCTTACGACTGTTGCGACTCTGTTTGTGCGATCCCTTTGAGATCAAGCTTTTGTCCCGAATTGAACGCTCACACTCATCTACTTTTCTGTCAACTAAATCGAATGAATTATATTATATATTGACAGTGACAGCTCGCAACGACCGCAAAAGCTACCTTCGATCTACGAGCGTTGAGGTCGCGACGTGAGTGTTATCGGGGACGTCATCGATGACGTGACGAGGTCGATCACGATGATTATGGGCTTGAAAGGGAATGGTTGCTCGAACGACGCCATCGATTTCGGCTCCAAACGGAACTCGGCCTTTATGGGATTCCTCAGAATTTCTAGAAACTGTTGGCGACCTTAGCGTAGTTCATGTCATGCCGCATACTTCCGAGCATCTTCCGAGTAATTTGTATTCAGATCGCCTGTTTAATGATGCCTCATCGATGCATTGTATATTGGCAACTCTTTAGCGGTTACTACTGTTGTTTATTCTACGGACTTTGAATGGGGGGTTTAGAAAATGGAGATTTAATTTTAGACCAACTGATCTTTTAGCCAATCATTATATTTCTTTGTTGTCTATCTACAGTTCTAAATCTTCTTCTAATGTCGTTCTAATTCTAACATCTTGCAATTCATGTTATGAAAGAAACGACTATTTAGTTCACAGTTTTTCTAAAGTATGGTATGCTTTCATTTTTTAAACGAGTCGAAGGTTTCGTACATATCTTTTGTACTCGAATGTATCTTATAGAATATAGCAGCAGAACTCTTTGTTAATGAGTTCGTACAAGTACTGCCATCATACCGACCTATTTCTATCGCCAAGCATAAATGTTTGCAATACTGCGTTTTGGTTTGAAGGGTATGAGTTGCTTGTGAAATTACAGGCACATGAGACTAATCTATGTCTCAGGGTGACAGGTGCAGTACAGTTCGTCACTTGTGATAAAATGCATCAGTTCTAGGTAGAGGTTAACACTTAACGTTTAAGTGGGCTCTTTTTTGTACCGTCGCGTAATAACAAAAAAATAATATTTTTTGTATATTAGGAACCAATATCAACTAACTCGAATACGTTAACTTTACAGTATAAAAACGTTTCACTGCTTGGAACAAAAACTTTTTTTTATTTGGTATCAGTTCACGTTCATCATTAGTGTTAGTAGAGATAACTGGTAGGCCATTTCTAGTATAAACTAGTAATTCTGCGAAAAGTAGACCTTGCAAGCACAGCAGTCTTATACCAGCGGCAATTTTCGCAAAGCTATCTGCTGTTGGAATGCCATCAAAATCGTCCAGTTTCATAACTTTATATCCTATTATCTCGACAAAAACTTGACCAATTATGCTCATATACGAAATTCCTCACGTTCAAGTCAGGTGCCTAATGTAAAGTACCAACTTTTATCAAAATCGATCGGTAAATAGAGCCGCAGCCAACTTCCCCCTTTTGTTGGGAAAAGTACCCTCAACTCAAAAATCACCAACGACCAAAAAAGTTTTATTGAATAGTAACACACGCATACCAAGTTTCGTCACGATTGGTTGAAAAATGCGACCTGTACAGGAGGACCAACCTAACAAATATACGGACAGATGAAATTCAATTTGGCCAGTTAAAGCAGAGACTCATTCGCTTCCTCAGTCAAATAGCAAAATTAATGTGAGCTACTTACACAACTTACAATAAAAAGCACTTTTAAAAATAGAAAGTTGAAAAATATATCAAACACTTGGAGGATTGCATAGGCATAGCATTTACTCTCCATACTAAAAGAAATATAACTCTTTTCTACCTCTTAACATTGTCCGATTTCAGTGTTTTTTTTTATTTAATCGTCACATTGTTTACTATGCCCGTACGTTTTGATTTCAGTATTTCAAAGTACGATAAATTTCCTTGTCTAGAACCTATAGGGGTAATATAGGATTAATACCTATAGGGTACTTCCCGTTGACCTGGAATCATTAAAATTTGGCAACAAGCCTAGTAATTTCTTACAGCTCATAAAAGTAAAAAATATGATAACCATATAGCAAGTAGGTAGTTTAATAATAAAAAAGTGATATTACTATTTCTAGCTTATTATTGGTTATATAATAGTCATTCGTCGAAATCCGATATCTGAAACTGTCGGCCAAATGAAAGCTATGACATGGATGTGACATCTCGAAATAAAAAGAACTCCAATATAATGTTCACATCCCCAAGTTCAAACCTCTGAAACCAGAAAGATCCTGTTCATTTACTTAGCATACTGTAATTGAGTTTGTTGACATGTTTGTTAGTTTGCAAATTGGGCGGTATTGCTGCATTATCGATGGGCATTCAAATGGTGGGTGATCAGAGAATACAGATTTACTAGTGGATAGGCCAAGTGTACGCGAGAGGCATCTCCAATTGTATGTCATTAGGTTTTTTTTATTTTTATTGCTTCCACACAAGGTCTTCAGGCTCCAAACTGTTAGAGCCTGTACTATGGTAATATGATGGCTGATATTTAGACACCTGAGACGCAGGTCAAACAGACATGGTCATGCACATAAATGTTTGATCTGCCCAGGGGTCGAATCCGGGACTAGCGGCTCAGAAGGCAGGGCTGCAACCAACTGCTCCAACCGGGCAGGCAAGCCATTGCCCGGTGGTAGGCACTTCTTCTGCCCACGACAGCACGACAGAGTTCAGCTCAAGGCTTATAGAATTGAAGTTTTGCAGTGCCATACTGCACTGTGCTCGTCTCTGGTTGGCTGGTTTTCGAGTCTTTTATATATACATATATATATAACTTCGAACCGCAACATAATTATACTTACGCGCTATTGCATCACGGCATAATATAAGGCACTGCAGTGGTAGGCATTACTAATGAAGTCCTGAATTGGCCTCCCACACAAGACGCCTATCCACCTTGTAAGTTCGGGGTTATCGCCTTACGACTCGCATAAATACTGATTAATTCTTAACTCCGTCGTATCGCAGAGAAAAAGTCGTCAAGACACACTTGCAGGAATCGCATTGTTTGATGACCTGCAAAGCCCACAGAACTATCGATTGCCTGGAAATTTAAAACAAAAGGCCATTCCTAATTATTTTACAATATTCCGTGTGTATGATCAACTGATCACACACGCTATTAGCACTCTGCGACACTATCGTGGATAATTAACTCGGGTGTAGTTCAGGAGCTGTTTGTTTTTTTCAGCAACCTAGTCGGTTCTTGTTAGTTAGATATTATGTTACAATATAAAATATTAAAAATGAAAGGGCAATTATTGAAGTGCGTAGTCCTCGTATAAGCGTTAGGACTCTTGGAGTCTACATTCTTATTTTAGTACTTCTGTGTTTCTTATTAGATAAATATCACTCAAAATTATTTTCATATGTTCGAAGTTCCCTTAAGCCCATCACACACGACTAAGATAATATATATTATAGCGTCGAATATAAAAGTTATGTTAACTTAACCCACCGCACACGGCGCAGATACTATAATATATAGCAAGCATACATTCTATCGGAGTCCGTCTCGGGAGTCGCACGTCTCGATCGTTCACACTGTAATATACAGTGTTTATATTTTTTATTGTGCGATGATTCGTATTTTGTTGCTAGACTTGTTGGACAGTTCCTCAGATGATGATTGGGACTGTGAATATGATATAACCGTCATACTAGCTAAAAGTAAAAAACGAAAAATCTGGATAGAAGATCACATAAAACACAAGAAACACCGTAGTGAATTTAAACTTTACAATGATCTTTCAGAAAAAAACCACCAGTGCTTTTTCTTGCACTTTCATATGGTTATTTGCACGATACCTACCACTTTTTTAATTGTTTGTCTGTCTGCCTCTAAAATCCGGGTTTTTTTCTAAAAAGACTGGACTAATTTTGATGGGATTTATACTGAATGCATTAATTAATTAATTTAATAAATTAATTAATCATCATCATCATCATCATGATGATGATGATGATGATTAATTGATTAATTAAATTGATGCATTAATTAAAGGGCCACGCGAACGAAGTCGCGGCTGCAGCTGGTCTAATATATAACATAGCCTTATTTCATCAAGAACACTAACATCGATTTAGTAGTTACCTTGTTTGATTGATCTATACATAGTACCTACAATCTAGAAAACCTACGGAGGTTAGGCCCATAGAACATTTAAAAAAATTCTACTAAGATAAATCTCACTTTTTCGATGATTTACTTTGTTTGACACATTCGCGTTAGTCAGACGTTAGTTTAATTTTTTTTTTACAAAAAATATTTTTACAGGTTCGAAACAAAAAAGGTACATAAGTGAATGTGAAGCTTTATTAGTTTTTATTGTAAAAACTTAAATTTGTTCGGTAAATGAAGACCAGACATCCATTTACTGCAACGGTTTTGTCAACATCCTGTATTTGATCTTAAGATCAGTATCGGACACTATCTTAAGATGTCGTCATGATCTGCAGTAGTCTTAGCGCATGTTAACATGCCTTTCGAATATCGGTGGCATCTTAAGCTGCTCTAAGGTAAAATATTATAGTATATTCCCCGTGTGTGGTCGCTCATTGAATTATATGGCGAGCGATATGTCCGAATCTGCTCTAAGATAATATATATTTTATAGTATCTTCATCGTGTGTGATGGGCTTTACGGCCGGTGGCAATAACCTATCTATCGCCGGTTTACCTTACTAGAGATAGATATTTGACACCATTTGTATGGACGTTATGTCAAATTTCTATCCGTAGTAAGGCAAACTGTGGATAGATAGATTATTGGGATCCCCCATTAATGAAGTACTTAAGGAGGGACTCAACGAATCAAAATATATAGGACGGCATCATAGTGGATTGGTTTCTTGCCGCTTCTTCTCGGTAGGCTTTATATATTTTGGAACGCAGCGGTATGAAAAATTGACGTTCATAAGTGCGTCTTTGATGCCTAAATTGAATAAATGATTTTGACTTTGACTTTGACGTTGAATGATGCATGTAAAGTACACTCTTATGTACCTAACAGCTCTTATTTATTTACAAAAATGTTCGGGAATACTTAAAATAAGTACAAAGTTTATTGTTTTAACTGTTGTTTTACATTTTGCGTCTACGTATCTTGACACATGTCATATTAACGGCATGTTAAAATTGATATAGGTATACCTATATCAATTTTCATTGAATTTTTAATTTTCACCTACCTATATATATATATATATATATATACTATATATACTATATGTTCATGCATATAACATAATAATAATATGTTATATGCATGAACATATGTTCAATATGTACCCATTATGTTCCCCCTCGTAGGACTCTGATATTTCTCTTAGACAGAGAAATATATATATATACGGTTATCCAGCACATAGCCCCAGGGCAGGTTGCGTCGTAGAAAGGCTTGGGACCAGCCCTATTAGTTCCTAAGTTTTCGGTCACCTGATGACTATTGTCCTAAAACAATAGAGCGGATGTTAAAAATGATTGTTTTATGTCGGTATGATTGAAAGACAAGTTTAAAAAGCTAAGTTCAAAAGAACAGTTGAAACACAAAATGTTAAAAAAAGAAACGTCTCCAGTTTTCTCGCAAATCGTATTGAACAAACTTTTAGCATTACTGTATTCTGGTTTGATAGGTATGGTAGCCGGCGAAATTACAGACAAATGGGACTTAACACCTTAATGTATCAGGCAGTTCTTCTGCGAAATGCATCTGATCTAGGCAGATGTTACCATTTAGGGACCACCAGGTGGGCCTTGCTTGTACCGTCTAATATTAAATAATAAATTTAAAACAAATTGACATCGTAATTTGAGTAAAATGGTATCTTAATTCTAATAAATAATCTAATTCTAATCTAATCTAATAAATAAATAAATTAAACATAAATGTTAATAGGTTTGTTCAAGGCACAAAACCAAGCTTGTTACTTAGGTAATACTCATTGTTAAGAGACTGAATGAAGCAAAAATATATTGCTTAGTAAGAGAAAATCTCCAATAGGTACCAATACCAATCCATGACAGGCATGACTTCATTATGTAAGTTAACATTTCCAATATCATCATATGCCCTCTCATGTTAGATATGGATAATGTCAGACATAAAATAAAGACATGTATGTACTTACTTCTATAGTATATTTGAATACTCATTGTTAAGAGACTGAATGAAGCAAAAATATATTGCTTAGTAAGAGAAAATCTCCAATAGGCACCAATACCAATCCATGACAGGCATGACTTCATTGTGTAAGTTAACATTTCCAATATCATCATAATATGCCCTCTCATGTTAGACATGGATAATGTCAGACATAAAATATAGACATGTAGGTACTTACTTGTATAGTATACTTGTACTTTTGGTCGATAATGTACTAGATAAATGATTAATTTGTAGGTACTGTAGGTAGGTATACGTGAACGATACGACAACGTTACACTTACGCAAATTTTCGTACTAGGCCCACAGAAGTACAAACCCTCAGATTATAAAACAAACCTTTTGTTTTATAATCTGAGTACAAACCTTAGTAAGTTACGTAATTATATAGTAGAACTATTAATGTTACACGACATTCCTGCTGATGCTGTGCCAATCAATAGTCACTTATACGTTTTACACAATTAAACTCCTCTGCGCTTCCCATCTGGTTAGTTATCCCAATCTTCAAGTAATATAATAGACAGCTTAAGACGACTCCGTTAACTCACAATTATTATTGAGCTAATTATACTGGAGGGCAATTCTACTATTTCACAACATTCTACAATCTATCCCGCTGCAATGCAGTACGACTCGTTCAACTCCCGTCGTTCGATCATTACCCAAAAAGCCTTCTACTATTTCTAGAGGCAAATTGGAGTGCAACGTCATCTTAATCACTACTATAAATTATTTATAAAATTAAAAGCTATTATACAAATATAAGTTAACGTTGCGTTCATTATCTATCGAGATAATCTATACTTATTACTTATTTACTTATATACTTATAATATTATAAAGAGGAAAGATTTGTATGTTTGTAACGAATTGGCTCAAAAAGTCCTGGACCGATTTTAAACATTCTTTCACCATTGGAAAGCTACATTCACCCTGAGTAACAAAGGCTATATAAGATTCATCATCATCATCATCGTCATCCATCACCGCGCTTTAAAACTGCGGAGAATATAAAGTTTTGATCGATCGCTGTCGTTAATAGAAACGTAACTGCAGCTGAACTGTTTATCGATAGCAGAGTAAAAAGTCACTGTTCATGTACGGTTCGATTGTAATTTAGTTAGTAGAAGCGGTCCCCGGTATTGGTCAACCAAACACTCGCACCCGCAGGGTCTTTACATAGGTAAAGGCCCTGCCTTTGGAATATGCATGGCCCCAGCCTCGATCCCTGGATGTGGCGAATAAATGTGCAATGGGCAGAAATATTTCTTCTTGGGTCTTGTATGTTGAGATGATATATTATTTTGTGTGTCGCCATAGGTACCTCTCGTGACACATGGAATCCTAGTACTTACATGGGCATGAGTGTGTAAACGTAATAATAGAGGCGTTTAGATATTTAAAATAATATAGAAAAGACGGTTGGTAGATCCTAGTCTATTTCATGTCAAAAGAAACCCTGGGCCGATCACGACTTCGCATCTACGCAACCCGACAATAGCGCGTAAATTGTCCAAGAGCATTATTAGAAAAAGATATAATAAGTGACGTACTTGTACAGTAATATATGTTATATAAATACTTACGAATATATGACAAAGCCAGTCTATACATAAAAATTTCGTTGTAAGATTTAGTAGGTACTTAATAAAAGAATGTAAAAAAATTGTGGTTATACTTACCACAGACGTATATCGGAATCTAGGTCATAATCTCTTCATCCAGCATATTATCTTCTACCTATACGAATTCAGGTGCATATAGGTACGATGGAAACTTATCTGTGGCGGGAATTTAGATTTTAAAAAGTTTATCACGTTAAACCGACTTCATAAAAGAAGGAGGTTATATGTTCGATTGTTTTTTTGTGTATGTTCACCGATTGCTCCCTAATTTGTGGACCGATTCTCAAAATTATTTTTTTGTTTGGTTGAGTAGGTTTACCTACTTCAGGGTTAATCCTATTTAAATTTCATCCAATTCAGTCAAGTAGGTTATGAGTTACACAATAACTGAAATTTGTTATACTTGATGATTATAAAAAAATATATCCTAGAATGGAACCGACTTCAACACCAAAAAGTGTGAAATAACTTGTCGAAGTCTATACAATGCACACATTATTGTGATAATAGGTACTTTGGACTGTCGTGGTAGGTACTACAGATAGACTTCGACAAGTTATTTCACACTTTTGGCGTTGAAGTCGGTTTAATTTTTTGGTGAATTTTGTTTTGTATATAGCTATTGGTAGCATTAGTAGGTACTGTTATTTTACACCTATAAACATGAAAGAAAACATGATTAAATTATGTAGCAACATTATTTTAATACTTATATAGTTAATATTATCAATTATATTACTTACTCTGAGGCGGAAGTCTTAAGTGTTCGTCAATTATACATTCAAAAGATAACGCTCGCTGTGCATAGGCATACTATTTCACAGACTCCGACTGGGCCACCCAGAAGAAGACTACCTCGTGCCATTGAACCTAAAGTAAACACCGCTTTTGCACAACGTCTTCCAGACTTTGGATTTCCATATATTTACAATAAAATGACAACACGATGTATCATTCGTGATAAAACCACTAAACAGGCTAAAATAATACTAAAACAGTATTTACTTTCACTCGCTTACTCTGTAACTGAAAACCTAGGTACTCAATATATTAAAATAAATTACTGGCCACTCTCTCCCTCACACACACTTATAAACAAACACACACATACATTCTTAATACTCGTACCCTTTTCTCATAATTCTAGACTAAGTATATTTTTAGCTACTTAGGTATATACATATATATTATAATATTCACATTAATTAAAACAACCGAAAACCTTTCGCCTACGCAAATGTTGTAATTATGTCACCGCACCACCCCTTGTGATAACTATCGGTAAAGAGAAACACGCGGGTGCCTGCGATACAAGTTTCCATACTTAGTGCAGGCTGTGGTGCAGGGCTCGCAAGTGCACTATTCAACCTAACTAATTTTGTAAAATATCTCATAGATTGTATATTAGTTTTAAGGTTCAATGTAATCTTTTAGTAAATAAACCATTATTATTATTATTATTTTTTCCAAACGTATTTCGTTTCTCTCCTACAACGGAGGCCAAAATTGCACGGGCCGGGGTCAAGTGCTTTTATTCTAATGACAAGAATTTCCTTACCATCCTACACGTGTTTATAAGTTGTTGCAGTTTGTAAGTTGTATCTGGAATGTTGAGCGTTTCTAAACTTGTGTGCAATGTTCTGGGAATAACCCCTGTGGTTGAAAGTACTATTGGTATTGTCCTGGTGCTATTGATTTGCCACTGTGTTTTGATCTCTATTGATAAGTCTGTGTATTTTGCAATTTTTTCTGTGTGTGTTGTTTGCAAATTGTGTGTGTTGCAGATGGCGATGTCTATGAGATAAGCAGTTTTGTTAGTCTTGTCTAATACTGTGACGTCTGGTCTATTGAAATAGTGGTTGGAGCACGTAACTCAAATAATTTAACAAATTATTTATTATGCATTGGATTTACTTTATTTTGAATAAACAAAATGTGTACAAAATTTTCTAGAAGTCACGTGACCATAAACGCAAGTAGCGACGGAAATGATGTCATATTGGCAAAAACATGATAGTGTCGTGCCCACGGAGCTGTATCAGCTCCGTGGTCGTGCCAGACGTGCCTCTGGAATCAGGCAAGTGAAGAAAGCATATTATAATATTATTGCTTTGAAACTAAATACAGACTAGGTCAAAGGACAAACTGTCGAGCCATAAACACGATTATTGCCGCAACCGAAAATAATAACTTTGTTAAGGCGAAATGGTAGAGACGTTACACGGATATTGAGGGGGTGAAGCAGACGCAGACCACCGGGCGGCACAAGGGGTCTAGCCAGCATAGCCACTCGCGGGCGTATAGTTACTTGATAGTATTCTACTGACTTATGATTTTCAATTCGCCTGCGTTGTTAACTAATTAGGTACGTTATTTTAAGTAGGTAATTATTATGGTGTAAAGATTTATGACAAGATTTACTAATACCATTATCATACTAGGCTATGGGTGTCTTTATTGTAAATTGGCACGAGTAAACGATTAAATAGTTTTTGTGATTTTCAATAAACTATATTTTTATTACCTATTATATGCCAAAACGAACAAACTATAAGGTACCTAAAAGTAGTTCATAATATTATTTATGCATTGGTTGGACCAAAATACTTGCTAATACTTGATAATAAATACAGTTTTATTATTAATATTAGACAATAAACAACACATACTAAACAAATATTTTTTGACCATGTTACAAATAAAACTAGGGCTTGAATAAGATAAAACCGGTATTTGATACACAACCAGGTCAAGTCCTATCAAATACCGGTAAGATAAAAAAACCGGTATAATTAAATGTTGTTTTACTAAAATCCAAAAACCAACTTCAACTAAGGTATAAATTTCGTATTCACATAGGTATTGTAATAACAACTTTTTTATTAATCATGACATTAATACTGAAAGCTTAAATAAATGCAGGTTTTCAAAAGTTTTCTAAGTGCCCTTGAGGCCTTCACAAATGTATTATGTAAGTCTAGTTAAGTAAAAAAAAAATGTCCTCCTGTATTCCTTTAGTAATTATAAAAAGAAGTTTAAAATATAATATATATATAAACAATGCCACGGACCCTTTGATGTCTGTGAACTAAAGCATTATAAATAAAAAAAAATGCAGATGTTCAATAAAAAAATCTTATTGATAATAAATAATATCTAAAAAAATGGTGAGATTTGTATTTCCAAAGTTATGAGAAGAGATTTACAGTAAGAGGTGAGTCTAAGCTACAAAACAAATAGTTACTTCTCAGAGCCTCTCAACGGCATGCCACGGTTTCGTCGTGAATCTACTAACTTCGGAAGCATATTATTATGCGTCTGGTAGAAAGTAACAAGTTTGGCCTCCATTTAAGTAATAGCATAAAGTATTCATCTTTTTTATATGAAAACGTAGGTTTTTCCCTTTCTCTCCTCCCCAAATACCTAAAACGCTGCTTTGTTTATCAGTAACTCGTAATTGCCATTTGACCTAAATAGTACCATTTACTGTTTGTATTTATTTTTGTATGTATTTTATAATATTAAAAAAATTGGACTTTGTCATTGGCCATTTTCTTCAGATTTTTATGAATTCTGAAGATGCTTCCTTATTGTCTTCATCAGGCATATCAGGTGCTGCCACTTGTTCCCGTGCATTCCCCTTTGATTTTCGAAAAGTTTAACTCTATTTCTTTTTATTTTCTACGCGTTAGGTTTTTTCTCTGATGCTCTCTTTTACTTTCTGGTTTTATTTTTCACACCGAGAAAATGAACTTCCCCGAATTTTCGACCAACGATTGCAGCTACACAAGATAGCGCTTTATATAAGTTGCCATATGAGCGTTTGCACTATGATTCGTCAGCAAAAAATCAATTACGGGAACACTATTTATTTAAGTTTTCTTCTTCGATTGCTGCTTCCCGTTCCTTTGCAGCAGCGCGTTCCATCACTTCTACCGCTGTAGCCTCCAATTCATTGAACATAATATGGTCTTGTATTTTTGCGTAATACTTTTCTCAAAAAATAGGAATATCCATGGCTGCCATAGTTTTCTCAAATTGTGAGTATCCGATACCAGAACCTACAATTCCAGAAATTGCTGCAGTGCGTTCAGGCCGGTATCATTATTTATATCATCCGAACACACTTCGAAAGTTTTCTTGCACATCTTAGACAACTAAAATTTGAAACAAGCCCATATCTTTTTTCCGTCTGTAAAACCAAGCAGCTGAAATCACACTTAAAGAGAGGGTTGTGCTTCGAGTCCTTCAATTGCTTAAAAAAACAATATCTACTATTCTGCGACCTGTCGATTCTTTTGTGCTTATCTCACACTCCGGCTCTTCTAGGAATGGCATTTCTTCACTGGAACAATAGATACAAAATCATGTTGAACATTTTTATCAAAAGGTTAATGACAAGTAACAAGTTAACTTGTTACTTCAGTAACCTTAAGATAAAAATAACAAATAGTAACTACTTTACTTCTTACTTTATTAATCTTTGCTAAAAATACTGTACTACTAATACTGAAGTAACAAATTAAATACAAAGAGTATCTGAATTATTTGAAAATTAAAAAAATATTTTAAGTAATTAGTTTGACATATCATAAAAATTTCTTAAATAAAAGTAAATTGTAAGATATTATTATATAACCGATTACAAATTAATTAACCCTCTGGACTCTAATATATTATGTCGGCGTTAGGTAGTTTAGCCGGAATGCTGAAGCTAGGGATATGTTAGTAATAAAATATAAATAAAGCGGTACGCCTAAATAAAAATATCGGTTTTATTAAAACCGGTATGACTGCCCTATACAAGTGGCTTATTCTTGAGCACCAAATTAGATGGAAAACGTATACAAATACGTGTTTCATTCAAATGCATATAACAATCTAGTAATACCTACTAGACTTATGAGATGGGAAGTAGAAATCCATACAGACTTTTTTAAATTTTTTACTCGCCTGTTTTTGGCAAGCGACCATGTGGTCGCAGATATAAATTTACTATGTAACTTACTTGAAGAAACCAGGTGTAATAACTGGTCGAAGATTTTCGTATAACGCATCGGAAGATTCCGGTAAATTTGTTGGCAGCAATACTTCGGTATTATCCTCATGGGATTCCTTAGACAATTCTTTGTAGGGCGGAGGGCTGTAAAAATAAAAGTCAAATTCCTACTAATATTCTAAATTAATCCCTGAAAACTCTGACCAGGTAGTCATCAGGTCGGATAATATACATATATAAATATGTATACCTATGTGTTATTCTATACCCTATAGAATAACATATTGGTGTATATACATATAATAAGCTACCACCATACTAAATATCATACAAATTCAATCGGCCGTCTTACTTACGTCTCAAAACTAACTAACACAGTAAGACACTTAGAAATTTTTGCATTTATAACATTAGTTTGATTATAACTAAACTAAAATAATGTAGTCGTCCGGGCGCGCTGGAGGCAATAAAGTTGTACACGTCCACTCTCGACAACGCACTCTGACTACTAGCGGGGGTCGGGAGCCATGGTAATGGCTGCATACTCAGTGTGCGCGTTTGCAAATGGTTTCAATATTAACTTTACTTTATTTTCTAAAAATAATCTTACATTTTTACAAAAAACTGAGTTCATAGACGGATTTGTGTGTTTGTTAGGATTAAAATGTGTATTTTTGTTTATAAATATCTTTGATAGGAATTAAATGAAGTTGATTCATTCCACCGACGGGAACGGCAAAAAGGGTATTTTTTAGGAATGTTTACGATTTTTTTCTATCGAGCCAAATTTATTTAATCGTGTTTCGGTGACCATAGCCGAATAAAGAATTTTGTGAACTTTTAATAGACGTAAAAAACAAATGTCAATTAATTGTTTTAAATGGTCTAGTTTTAAATATTCGTAACGACGAATCGTCAAATTTGACGCATATTTCGTCTTAAGTACATTTTTTATAATAATGAAATACTTAACTTTATAATAATATTCAATAGTAGATTCGTTTTTCTTGTTGTGATTGTTTTTACACATTTATGGATTCCTTTTTTAAAATTATTTCTTTTGTATGAATTAAAAAGGGTCTTGGCAGACAGACAACAAAGTGATCCGATAAGAGACCCTACATAGAACAAAGTATGCGGCTAAAATGTAGGTTTATTTATGTAACTGCAGAATGAACTTAACTTTTTTTTTTTAAGTTGGTAGTTAGTGTCTGGTCTAAGAAATAAGACAGTCATTTAATTACTGTTTTGTATAAGTCGCGTTGACGCATTACTAAAACTTGCTAACACGATTGACAACAAAAAAAAACAAAAACAATGTTTCATGAATTTACACACTTAACTAACACTCGTACACCATTATGAACATCAACGGTTGATAATCCACCACTATTACACGTCAAAACTTGAGAATAAACACAAAAGAAAATAAATTCTAATAGTCATTGTTGGTTTTTTCCCGCCATCTCCATGTTCAACCAAGCAACCTGCAAGCAAGCAAAACGTACCTATTATAATCATAACATTTGTTTTGCCCTAGTAATGTCATACGACGCCAATTTTAAAAGTTGAAATAAAAACATCGTTTTGTTTTAAAAATGTTAGTAAGTTGATCACTGAAGCTGACAAAAGTGACATAGAGCGGCCATTTTTTAAGATTTCAATCTACATTTGTTAGCAACTGAGATACATAATAGCCCAGCCGTTCTCAAGTTATAGCGTGACCAGGTAAAGTAGGGGTTAATTTTTATATCAGTAGATTTTTAAACCACTAACGCCATTACGATACCATTGTAATTTTAGACGGGAAAATGCACATCCTCGGACGGGGTTCGAACCCGCGTCTTCCGACAATCCGTGTCAGACGCTTTGACCACTAGACCACCGAGGCACGAGCTCCGAAACTGTTTGATTTTAACCATCGTATGGGGACGGAGCGACATCTATTAACCAGCTTGACAGCATTATCCACCCGAAAGCAGATTTTTTTCTAATACGTAACTTTCGCATTGTTGTTCGTTTATTGGGATTTCTTTAATTGGGCCATCTTTATACCACACGGAAGGTAATTTCGGATTAATTGTACCTACACGTGCCACGAAGATTGTTTCTCCTCAGTTAATAAATTGGCTTCATCATCATCATCATCATCATCTCAGCCGTAGGACGTCCACTGCTGAACATATGATAGATAGATAGATAGATAAACTCTTTATTGAACACCTTAAACTAAAACAAAATTTAAAAATATTTAGCTTATATTAGTGAACAATAGGCGGCCTTATCGCTCAAAGCGATCTCTTCCAGACAACCTTTGGATGGAGAGGAGCAAGTTTTGACAAGGGATGGCGGTGTACAATATAGTTCATAGTAATTATATTTATAAATATCTACAATATTATATACAATATAGATAATAAATATGTTCTTACACAATATATACATACAAAAATACATACATATATACTTATATATATAAATATATATAAACATATAAATACGATGTTTACACGTATGGAGCTTATACTAGCATGACAGGTAATGATCCTTAACTTTGTCTTTAAAAACATTTAAGGACGGAGCTCGCTTGGTATCAAGTGGCAATGCATTCCAGAGTCTGACGGCTTCGACCGAAAACGATCGGTCATAAAACGAGGTAGTGTGTGGAGGGAATTTAAGCATAAGATTCTCTGATGACCGTAAGCAAAGAGAATTAGAGGCATTAAGGTATTCGAAACGCTCTTTAAGGTACTGGGGTGAAGAAGGGTTGAATAAAATATTGTAGAGAAGAGATAGGATGTGAGCATTCCGGCGATGTCGTATAGGAAGCCACTTGAGCTTAGTGCGAAATTCAGAAACGTGGTCGTATTTGCGCAAGCCAAATATGAACCTTATTGAAAAGTTTTGAAGACGCTCAAGTTTGTTAAGCTGGTCCTCCGTAAGGTCTAAATAGCAGGCGTCTGCGTAATCAAGAATCGGTAACAGAAGAGACTGTGCAAGCGCAACTTTAGTGGCTGTTGGCAAAAAGTTTCTCAGTCTTCTGAGTGAACCTGCGGCAGCAAACGTTTTACGGCTAACGGTTTCCAATTGTGGGATCCAGGTTAGGCATTCATCAAAAATAATCCCAAGATTTTTTACTGTTTTGCTGTATGGAATTTTCACACCCTCAAAGAAAATATTTGGTAAACTGTCCCAATCTATATTACAAATAGTCCGTGAACTGCCCAAAATTATAACTTGGGTTTTGAGTGGATTTACTCGTAAGCCGTATGATTTGCTCCAGTCCGAAATGTAACATAAATCATTATTTACCATATTAATTGCTTCAACTAAACGGCTAAGTGGGGCTTGGGAGTAAATTTGAAGATCGTCTGCATAGAGGTGGTAGGAAGAAGAAAGACGTTGAGATATAGAGTTTACAAAAATTGCGAAAAGAAGAGGAGATAAAACGCCGCCTTGAGGCACACCGACAGTGATGTCACACCAAGAGGACACAGACTCATCAAGGCGAATCCGCTGTCGGCGACCAGACAGATAACTGCGAAACCAGTCAATCGCCGTTGGAGATATGTTAATGGACCGAAGTAGAGCGAGAAGGACATCAAAGTCAACGGTGTTAAATGCGTTGCTGAAGTCAAGCAAAGTCAGCAAAGTTAACTCTCTGTTTTCCATTCCAAAACGAATGTCTTCTGTAATTTTTACTAGAGCCGTTGTTGTACTATGCCCAGGTCGAAAACCGGATTGGAAAGGATTAAGGAGTTGATGACGAATAAGGAATGAGTGTAATTGTTGATGAACTAGACGCTCAAGGACTTTGGACAGAAAAGGAAATATGGATATTGGACGGTATTCAGAAAATGATTGAGGATTGAGTTTCTTCGGTAAGGGAATAATTTGTGCTTCCTTCCATATTGACGGAACTGTAGCATTTGATATAGAATTGTTTAGGATATGACAAAGGATAGGGAGTATAATATCAAGGATAGGAACTATCATGTTTCGACTAATGCCGTCTGTTCCAACTGCATTGGAAGTGATAGACAATATGCTCCTCTTAACATCACAAGCGGAAAATTGACTAAAGAAAAATGGTTGATGGTCAGGAGTTGAAATGGTAGAAAGACGTTGTAACGTTATATTTTTATCTAAATCAATTATATTGGAAGATGAAGAGAAGTGTTTATTCAAGGAATCAATATCTAAATTATTAGGAGTAGAATTTTGGCGTGATTTACCGACTCCAAGCGACCTGAGGAACTTCCAGACTTTAGCTGGATCTTCATTTTCTACGGACTCATGAATATGGCGACGTTGTGCATCTCTACACACCCTATTGCAGCGATTCCGTGAATGAGCATAATTTTCTTTATTGGAATCATCGGGATACAACTTGTACTTTAATTTAGCAACGATTTTTTTGTGCATGAGTGATTTGATATCAGTAGTTAGCCACGGCGCTGGTTGATGTTTTATTTTAATACGTCGGAGTGGAGCATGGATATCATAGAGTCCCGTTATTATAGTATTAAATATATATAATTGTTCATCAGTGGATTCAGCGTCCATAACAGGAGACCAATCAATCTTCTTTGCGTTAGCAAGGAAGTGTTCTTCATTAATGCCACTAAAGTTGCGTTGCAGAATAATAGTAGGCCTAGGTTTAGGAGGACGAATAGGAGGTAAGAAAACGCATCGGCAGACATTTGACCGTGCTTAGCAACATGCTGTATTGATGATACAATAAGAAGATCAAGTAGCGAAGGAGAACAGTTAGGGAAGAAGTGAGTAGCTGTGGAAGGTAGGATGTGCATGTTGCTTGAATCAATTATGGATCTAAGTCTGGTGGAACGATAGTCATTTTGAATAAGACATGTATTGAAATCACCCATGATAATTGTGTGACTGTATAAAGGAGTGAGATCATGTAACATCATTTCAAAAGAGTCAAAGTAGTTTACACGTGAGGAATGGCTATAATAGACTCCGAGAAGAATTTTGGTGTGGGAGAGGAGGACTTCAATAAAAACGTGTTCGCCGCTATTTGGAGGTGGAGGTTGAGCTGAGGTGCTTACTACTGAGAAGGGAATATGAGCACGCAGATAGATAGCTACTCCACCACCAGGGGCATTGGTACGATCATTTCTAATTAAACGGAAACCAGGTAGTGGATATAAGACTGAAGAGAGACAAGGCTTAAGCCAGGATTCGGAGACTAATATAGCATGAATATTTTTGTTATCAAAAGACGCCAGCATATCAGGAAAATGAGCCGGAATGCTTTGGGCATTTATATGAATTACGTTAAAATTTTTGGGAACATCAGAGAATTGGGCTTCTAGATTTTCAGACAGAGAAGGAATACTGACGAAACTGTCGTCATTGCTATCACCAGAAGATGTAAAACTTAAAAATGTGTCAGACATTTCATTATCATCGCTAGCCATATACTCGTACAAAATAAAATAAAATAAAATAAAATAAAATTATATAAAATATATAAAAATTAATAAAATTACTATATAAATAGTAAAGTAGCAATAAAACCTAAGTTATTTGTTCGCGTTTGCTTCTCTACCCGCCGGTTGTCATCGTTACATAACGGAAAGCTTGATTTTCAGAGAAAAATATATAAATCACACAAAGTAATACGTAGTTACACTTAATTTAAATTTAAACAATAAAAAAAAGAAGATAGAAAACATATATCTATGTAAATAAACTTTTCCATTTCATACTCACAACACAAGTAAAACATAATAAAATTGTTCCTATATTACTAGTTGGTAAATGTACAAACCATAAGAATCAAAAAATAATAATTAAAAAGTATTACGGTTTGTCAATGTCAGAAATTGACGTTTGACATCAGACATTTCATAAATTAGTTTTCATATGAGCCATTTATAAAGAAGAAGAAGAAGAAGAAGATGGTGACGTGCGTAATAAATTACATGTTCAGTGAAAGTACAAAGTCCAAAGATTAGTCTCAAAAAGTGTAAAAATAAAGGGTACATACCTAACTATACGTTTCATCGAAAGTATTATATCGGGTACTTATATTGTGAGCTACACTACGATACGACATCAAGAAAGTTCAAGACAAAAATGCGAGATGAAATTGATGATGAATTCATTTTTTATATCCTGAAGTGGCACGTCTGCTTCTCGGTGCCACCGTCTCTTTGGGCACTACACTTGCCGCCGGGTTGGCTTGCAAGTCCACCTTGTTAAGCTCCGACATACATGTTAACCGATGCCGCGTACCATCAGGCCCAATTACGTGAATAAAGCCGTCACGAGTCCAACACTTACTTACACCATATTTCTGCCGTGCAGCCATGAAAGTGTCGTGACGAGACTTCGTAAGAAACTCCGACAGAGTAACACCAGACCCTTTGAGCTCTGTTTTGGCGAACCAAATTTTGCTTCGTATGGACATGTCACATAGCTTCAGAAGAACAGGCCTGGGCTTGTCTAGTGACGATGATTTACCCATTCTGTGGCAACGGCTGATGTCAGTCACTGTAAAATCCTTCAGCTTCAACCGTTCAACCACTGCCTTCACAACCACTGCCTCAGTCTCTTCCTGATTTTTCTCAGGTAGTCCATGCAACAATAAAATCTTGCGGCGAGAGTGCATCTCCAAGTTATCCATTTTGCGGTCTAACAGCTCAACTTGACCTTGTAGTGCTTGAAGAGCAATCATGATGAAAGCCTTGAAGTTGTGAAACTCCTGAGCCAGACCGGCATTTGTGGGTGCAGCAGATGGTGTCTTTTGCAACTCACCATTGAACTCATCCATCTTGGTCAGAAACAGTGTGCGCATTTGTGACAGTGACTCCTTAATTTCTTCCATCTTGTAGTGCAAATAGTGTAAAAAAATGTAAGTGTTGAAATTGATAGGAAAACTGAGTGTGATTTCAGGAATAACGGTCCCCGGCAGGTATTGTACTGATAACTTTAATATAACATAAAATTATTCACTATTATATCAATAAAACTGATTAATTTAAATAATTTAAAACAGAGAACTTTTGAATATGTGTTTTACTTTCGCCTACCCTCAGAAGAAAAAAAGCCTCGCCATGATTTTCCAAAAGGACCGGTTGGAAGCGGCCTGCATCCAACGTCGTCCTGCGACCTTCCTCAGGTCGTCTGTCCACCGTGTCGGTGGACGACCTACGCTGCGCTTGCCGGTCCGTGGTCTCTACTCTAGAACCTTTCGGCCCCATCGGCCATCTGTTCTGCGTGCTATGTGCCCTGCCCACTGCCAATTGGCTTCAATAGTATGAAATATACAAATACAAATTTTCACAACTACGAGTATAACTCCAAAAAACAAAGATTTTCCATACAGTCAAAAAAAATTGAGAAACATATTTTTTTAAGTTAGGTTATCGAACTATATTATTATGGAACAACATGTCTTTTAAATAAACTATCTAAATACAAATTAAATATATATATATATATATATAATAAATACAAGTACAATTAGAACAATTTAATACCGACTACCATTCTATATTCAGTTATTGGAGTGTATCTCAAAAACTACTGGACCGAATTTGATGAAATTTAAATGGGACCACACGGGAAACACCAGCTTTTAAACAAAAAAGAATTTTGAGAATCGATTCACCCAGTCGAAAGTTATGCGGTATAAAGGAATTTTTTTGGAAGTCGGTAGATAAATACAAATATATATATATAAGTTCAAAAACAAAGAATTTTCCATACAAACTTTTATCCATCTTTTCAATCCCCTCATTCCTGTCAAAAACATTAAGAAACACCATGTTATTTTATACCGACTTCCAAAAAAAGGAGGAGGTCCTCAATCTCCTGTATGTTTCTTTTTTTTATGTTTAACCGATTCTCAAAATTATTTTTCGTTTAAAAGCTGGTGTTTCCCGTGTGGCCCCATTTAAATTTCATCAAATTCGGTCCAGTAGTTTTTGAGATACATTCCAATAACTGAATAGAATGGAAGTCGGTATTAAATTTTTCAAATTGTACTTGTTTAAATGAACAATCTAAATACAAATTCACACCAATAAGTTCAAAAACAAAGAATTTTCCATACAAGGTTTCATCCCCTTTTCACCTACCTAAGTGTTAGTCAGCCAGATGGCAAAATAATTAGAAATGTGTATTGAGGCTGATAATTATAAGCTAAGTTTATTTGTGTGGTCTGCTTACTATAACATTACTTTTGTAGAATTTGTCCACGTTTGAAAAGAACTTTCCAATGTTGCTGATGTGGTGTTTATGTAGTCTTTAATGCAATTGTTATTTATCTAATGTTAGCATCTTGTAAATTCAGTTGAATGTAATTGGTATAGATTTGAGTTTCAAGTAAAGGAATACATGTGCATAATCTGGTTTTATTGTTTTATTATAATGGGCGTTACATAAGTCAACCCTGTTAATAGTAGATTATGCAACTGTCATATAAGAAGGGGTATTAAAACACGAGAGTCTGTTTATCTGATAATAGGTTGACTCGAGTGTTTTAATACCTAAGTTATATGCAGTTTCATACACTACTTTATCTTCACTCATAGGAAAAATTGAAATGAAACAAAGTAGGTAGGTTACAAGGAAGTAATTTATTTTCCGAAAATGTGGTTGCCTTCTTATCCATTTTCCAATCTATAAATTCTTGGTACATTTTGTCGTGCTATTTTTTTGGACTTTTCTGGCAAGAGACTTTCAGTTAACGCCGATGCCGCGTCTAGAATGTCTGGCGGAGTGAAAATCTCGCCGTCACTACTCTCTTCTCCAATCATATTTTAATCACTTACAGGATGTTAGTAAACTTTTTTGGAACCTCGAATACAAAAACGCGATCGGCAAAAAATATTTATGGGAAGCGCGGGAAATTAAGTTCAAACTCATGCGCCATTTTTTTCACAGTTCGAACTGCGCATGCGTGCGCCTTTTTTCATATTCAGCCTAAAACCATAGACTAGTTTAATGAATTAATAAAAAAAAAGATAGCGGTATTATAATGAATTTTATTCTTAAGAATTTGACTGGTCAATTGAAAAGTTCTTAGCGTAACATGGTTAAAGTCATTGGTTTTTTTTATAACTACCCTCATATTGTAGTTACATTATTTAGCAACAAGTATGCACAGTTTAGTTTATTCACAGTAACTCATTGTTCGTTTACACGTGATACCGTAAGGCAAGTCAGAGCTATTTTTGAAAATGCATAAAATTGAACATCGTGCAGTGATAAAATACCTGAATCTGAAAGGTTTAACTCCAAAAGCTTTACATGAAGACATGTCTGCTACTTTGGGTGAGTCCGCTCCTTCGTATGCGACTGTTAAAAACTGGGTGGCAGAGTTTAAACGTGGTCGTGAGACCATTCAAGATGAGCCTCGTAGTGGCCGGCCTACGACTGCTTCCACTGATCAAAACTAAAAAAACTCTGTGATTTAATCTTATCTGATCGAAGATTGACTGTCGAGGAGATAGCTAAGACTGTTGACATCTCATCTGAGCGAACACATCATATAATTACTACTGAACTTGGATTCTCTAAGGTGTCTGCGTGGTGGGTACCGCGACTGCTTTCAGTGGAACAAAAACGCAACCGACTCACAACTTCTCGCGACTGTTTAGAGTTATATGAAGCTGACCCAATAGAATTTGTTGAAAGATTTATAACCATGGATGAAACCTGGGTTCACCACAATACACCCGAGACAAAAGAACAGTCGAAGCAATGGAAAAGAGCAGGATCGCCCACCCCAAAGAAGGCAAAGGTGGTTTTATCAGCGGGCAAAGTCATGGCATCCGTTTTTTGGGATGCAAAGGGTATAATTCTCGTGGATTATTTAAAAAAGGGTGAAACAATAAACTCCGATTACTATTGCAACCTGTTGCGTCGTTTGAGAGACGAAATCAAAGAAAAACGTCCAGGTTTATTCAGAAGAAAAGTCTTGTTTCATCAGGACAATGCGCGCGTTCACACCTCTGTGCAATCCATTGCAGAAATCCATCAATGTGGCTTCGAATTGTTACCTCATCCCCCATATTCACCGGATTTAGCACCGTCCGACTTTTATCTGTTCCCAAAGCTGAAAAAATGTTTAGGTGGTAAAAATTTGTTTACAAATGAAGAGGTCATAGCCGCCGTGGACGCTTATTTTGAGGAGTTAGACGAAGATTTTCTTAAAACGGGTATCGAAGCCTTACCGGGTCCATGGAAAAAGTGTTTTGAGGTCGGAGGAGAGTATGTTGAAAAATAAAAATAAACTCAAAATCGTGTAGTTTCATTTAGTATGTTAGGCTAAGAACTTTTCAAATGCCCTCGTATATGCGTTTATAAAGTGCGTCTGTATAGAACCGTCTTTGAATTAGTAATTCGAATTTTTCGATTTGAGTGTATATAAAAAAGTTTAGAAAAACATCATGTTTTATTTTCAATGAACTATCTATAAACAAATTTTCACAACTATAAATTCAAAAACAAAGGACTTTCATACAAACGTTTTACGTCATTTTTACCCCTTTAGCGGTTGAATTTTGAAAAACCTTTACTAAGGTTCTTAGTACCTACCAAGTACCAATACACCAATACACTTCTACCTACCAAGAAAAAAAGCACCTTCCAAATTTCAAGTCTCTACAAGCTGCGGTTAGGGCTGTGCGTTGTCTGTCAGTCAGTCAGGACTTTGATTCTTTTATATATAGTCATTGATTGATGTAATAGTATGTATTTTACATACGAAGTTTAATCAAGATTGGAATTAGAATTAGAATTTATTGACCTTATAACAGTGTTCGTTATACTAGGCACTTGGTTGAAAAATGCGACCTGTATAGGAATACCAACGAACATACGGACAGATGAAAGTCATTGGGCTTAAGCTTAGGCTTAGGCAGCTTTGAGTACAAAGTCGGCAATTTTTCGCAGTACTTCACAACCTATTATCTCCGTGTTAAGTCCTTAAAGTTGGAAAAGTATATCGGTGGTAAAATTCCCAAATCCAAACCCAACACCTTATTCCTGGCTCAGCCCCAGGAAGAAAAGGAAACCCTTATCAGCCAGGGGTACGGGGAAGGAACGGGATCGCGCACTCTTACCATCCACGAAGCCCAGGGACTGACATTCGAGTCGGTCATCGACATCAAGTCCAAGGGCAGTTTTAAGCTGCACGATAGCGTTCCCCATGCAGTCGTTGCAATTTGCGACACATTGGGATTTTTATCTACTTCGCAGACGACGATAATGATGCCATTGGAAGATTCGTTAGGAAGGCGATGGTTGGAAGACCAGAGACCATACGTGAATATAATCTGAAAATGGCCATCCGAGATAGAAATAGCGTGGTGATGGAGGCCCTGCTGAAATGGGATGTGTGTAGGCAGTCCTCTACGTCTTAATGAGATTTTCCTTTTTTTAAATATAAACAAAAAAATAATATCTGTAGTTCCCTCCGTAATGTAATGGGTAAACATTGGCATTCCGACCAGTCATGCTCACGAAGAGGTGTTGGCAAGTGGCGGCGTCATGTGTCGGGTCGCCATCTTCCCTAAAATATGGTTGAAGAAGGTGATGGCTGGCACATGCGTCAACTCGTGAACGGGTGCTGCTTGCGGAGACCGGACTGCTCGGAATTCTAATGGATACCTAATTTTGGTTTTGTTTTTCTATTATTTTACTTCTTATATAATGTTAGGTTTAGTATATGTTCCCTCATTGTATGCAAAGATGTATATTTAAATAGTTGATCAATTAGTTAAGTAAATGTAAAAAAATTGACACAGACTCTGGAGTCTGTGGGTAGAAATATTAAAGTAATAAAAATAAAAATATGTTATCTCGGAAAACACTTCTAAAACCTTATATTATTATTTAATATTTTCAAGGCGCAGGCGTGGTGAATATCCCACTTCTGAAACTAAAGGTTCCAGAAGTAAGACGAACTTTTAGTTATTTATGTAGGTTTATTCAAAGATTTACACTGACACATTTGAGTATTACTACTTTACTGGTCAACAACCACTACGAACAGACTGGCCTCCTACCAAGCCCCTCACTCTAATCCGCTGTTGAAATTAGTGGAGTGGGGCTGTCGTTTTGCTATTGGTGGAAACAAGTAGGAACTCAAGCAAAGGGTTGTACTAATGACTGTGTAAATAATATTCTGCCACTAAAGTTCCTTTTAGTAAACAATAATCATATTAATAACATGTATATTATTAATCATTATATTAATAGTTATTATATTAACAACCATTATATAAATAAATGAAGCTAACAATAATTCAAATAATAGTCATATTAATAAATGTACCTTATAATTCGTTTAAGTAAATTAAAAAAAGCAAAATATACAATTTTCAACCATTTCTACCTAACCCGATGATTAGTTAAACTGGCAAGACGTTAGACAAGGACACACTACCAATGGGAGCCCTCCCGCCAGGACCGCTTTTAGCTAGCTACCGCCTTTAAGGAAATAGCTGCCCTAATAGTAAGTAGATAGATCTCAATTTAACTAAACATAAATTATTGGTACACAGTCTAGTTAGTAAGTGTAAGGTATTTGTGCAAAACGAAGGCATCTGCCAGTGTCAAGTGGTTTTTCCTTCTGTCATCATCTTATCTTGTCCACCGAGTCTTATTTTGTTAGTTTTCGTTATTCATTTTGTACTATAAAAAACTGGAAAAAGTGGCGCGATAAATAAATACAAAAAGTTTGGAATATTACTTGTAAAAATGTATAGGATCAGGAATGTCAGTTTGTTATGCAAATATTTATATTACACTATACATTATGTACACACACACTATACGTTACAATGCACTATGAATAAAAGATAGCAACTTAAAATTTATAATTTTACTTGTACCTAGTACCTATAAATCACTATCTACAGTTTAATACCATTACTAGAGATAAAATCAGATAAAGCGTTACAAATAGGAGGGTTGGCATTGAAAAGCAAAGTATTTATAATTAGTGGGGAAAGGAACATGGATGATTTTTACACAATTATTCTGCTATAATATATCGTCAGTTAAAAAGAAAAGTGACGTTATCCAAATAGAAAAAAAATTACAGTACAAGCATTTGACGTTTTTCATTTCGTTAAAATTCATTTTTCTTTTTATGTATCATACTGACATATATAATTTTATATATCATTTTAAAGGTAAAGTACACATGGCCTTAATCCTTGCATTAGGATTAAGGCCATGTGTAATTTAATATTTTTCCATTAAATGGAAGCCTTTCTAGCAACAAGTGTCTTTTTTCTATATCAATAATTAAATATTACTAACACGGGGTTACTAAAAAAAAACTCTAGAATAGAAAAATATTGGTTTATTAAGTATTTTTTTGTAAATTAATAATACACTTAATATTATTAAATAATTAATAATAATAATACATAATTAATAATATTTAAAGAATTAGGAGAAAAAGAAAACCTCTATCTTAAAATAAACTCTTACTTATTAGATAAATAAATGGCACAATATTGAGTTCAATGCAGCTTAAACTTAAATCCAGCAACATATTTTTTATATTAACTACAAAAATATAAATTATCAATATACATTTTCTTGAAATCCATCATCCATACCTTTTTCTACCGTGAAACAATTATACTGGTTTTTAAATAAAATATGTTACGGACACAGTGAGGTGAATGAGAAAATAGATTTGTCTTAGGCAGAGGTAACATGAGGTGGTTCTTGTACCGTTTCTACATATTAAACACATACATTCATTAAAGAACAAAAATATTACGTAGTCTCTTCATAATTAAAAGTTGTATCTAAAAATCAAATATACTATCTTCTAAAAAAAATTAATAAATAAACACATATTTAACTATTACTACAAACTGGCAGTCACGTTAGGGATCGAATAAGTCGACCCGGGTTACGAGCATGTCGTGTTTTGTCGGTTAATAGTTATAGTATGTGTCCAATTTACGAGAGCTTCAATGAAAATTAAAGAATATTAGACGTTAATTTATTATTTTATTATTCAGTAGCGCTAGTCTTTAAAATAATTATATACTTGTAACGTGAAGATGCCATAAATGCGTTTATTTTCAATATATAAACGTTTCTATATATACTCATGATTTGTCATGTCTCAGTAACTTTATTGCTAAAAAAGTGGTCACATTTTTTTAAATGTCATTTCTGTATTCAAAAGGTTCAGTCATAATAATAGCAAAAAATTTTTCTTACCTTCTATAGTCGTATCCAAACACTATTTTGAGATAAGTTACTTTTCTTTAAAAAAGCACATAATTATATTCAGTTACGTGGCCCGGTTGAAAATGACAAAGGGACATTTTTCTACAATCAAAATGGCGGAAGACCCTACAGTATCGAGATGACACTTGCGACTTAACGTGAACTTAACATGTAATTTTTTAGTGTCATTTATACATATAAAATAATGTTGATAGTAGACTCGTTTTATGTAATAAACAGAAAATCGAATAATTTGGCATAATGACATTTTTCCATTTAACCGACGATCTATATTCCTCGAGATATATTCATATAGTCTGAATAATCTATCCATAAAATCCAGGTCGCATTTATGCGTCAATGCGATACGATTCCTCAAAAATTAATAGGCTTTACCCGAATAATCATATAATGATAAATAAACGGTTTAATTTTATCTCAATATTTTATGGACTTGTTAGATTTTGTCGTATTTAATCTTGTGTGAATGTTTTCGAAATTATGGTGGACCATCTGTTCGACTCATCATCTGTGCAGAATAATGATCACATTATTTTTATTATTTTTAATAAACATATTAGGTTATCACAAGTCTTTTCAGGTGTTGTTGTAAGTCTTTGACATCTCGACGTAATTTATTTTTACATAGTGAGACAGTAGTTGCAGCAGATACTGTTTGTGTGCAAACACTTTCCGTAGTAATTATCTTATTTCTGCCACTTTCTTGCAGTTTTATCGTTTTTGGTGCTTATCTTTCTTCTATACGTATATTGCTTAAAACATTACTATTTTTTCGCAGGGCTCGATCTGTAAAGAAAGTTAATATAGATCAAAGCTTCTACTAGTAATCGTTGAGGAGTTTTACTTTTGCCTTCTCATCGGACCAACATTTTAAAACTTTAAATATTTGTTGTACAACATATATGTATTGCCATGCGAATTTTATTAAAATCTGTTCATTAGAAGTAGAATTATGTGAAATAGCCGTTGCAAGATTTAAACCTTCAAGATTAACATCAGATTTAAGCATTCTCCTGGTATAAACAGGAATAAAGTCCTTACATTTAAAATGCGCTCGGCAGACAATTGTGACATTTTTCCAGGCAGTGCATTTTCCCAATTCAATTTCTGGTTTTTATTGTTAGAAATCTACAATATAAGAAAATATATAATTAATAACTCAGACAAAATAAAAAAGTCAAGACAGAATGTTGTGAACAGAAAAGTGAAGCCGGTAAAACTACGCCTCGCCGTGTACATACACAATTACACACACACAAGCACAACGAAACTACGCCTTGACTCGTCAGTCGAACTATGGCTGCGCGTGGAAGCAACACGTAAAGTAAATCAACAAATTTACCAGTCAAAATGTCGAATTGTGTCGTGAAACGGTGTATAAAACAAAAATCAAAATATAAAAAGAATAATGGAATCACATATCACACGTAAGTAACTTGGAAACCAATATTTTAAATAAATAAAAATAAAAATAAAGGTTATTGCTTGGAACATAGAAAGTGTTGCCATGGTAGAGCCTGTAAGGTTTACCCTATTATTGGGTAATCTTAATATTTAGTATATATGTTACGTTAATACGGGTACGTTTTTATAACAGTTTATCAACGTGTTTTAACCGACTTAAAAAAAGAAGTAGGTTAAGAAAGTCTAATTGAGGACTTTTCTTTAAATATAATATTGTATGACACTCGACGCAATATCTTTATACAAAACCGATTCCGTCGTTTGAAAGCAAATTAAAAAAAATAAGCAATTCTTTTTTTTTATTTTTAGTTTATTTTCAACCGACATCTAAAAGGAGTAGGTTCGCAATTAGGTTCTATTGTTTTAAATACTTGTTACCTCATAAGTCCGTTATTTATAAACCGATTTGAACAATTCTTTTTTTGTTGGAAATCTGATACCTTTAATATGGACTCGCATTAATTTCACACTGGATTTTCAATTTCGTACATATTGAAGGCGGTTATGTATTTTTGTAAAAATAAACCATATTTCTATTGAAGTCTTTTGTTTTTAGGGTGTATCTATATTGAATGTTGTTGTGTGTAGTTAGTATGCGGAAAGTTATACGGGATGGTCGACCAGTCTTTGTCATCACGCGATTTTATAAACCAGTCGTAGAAGAAAAATGCAAAGCAGGATTCATAGGTACATTAATAAATATTGAAAGTTTAAAAGTGCTTTATACGAAGTACATAGAAAATGAAAAAAGGCTGTTTATTTTATCTACTTATAAATAAAGCCAGGATCATTTGGAGATTCTATTTACGTCTATTAGGATGCATGGAGGGTTCAACGATAACCCTAACGTAAGACAGTTTAAAGCAAGCTACAAAAAAATACTATGTCATTTAGAATTAAAATGTCTTACAAAAAGTAATTGTGTTCCTTTAGAACACATAGCAATACTTAATTGCACTTCAACAACTATAATTATAAATAGCACTTCATCGTCGTATAGACACGAAGAAGAAGAAGAAACCATTGAAAATTCTCCGTTGCAACTTCTTAATGAAATTGTTAATGAATCATTTGATTGGGCCAGTTGTTTACACGACAATTCATATTATGGTGACTACAGAAAAATGATAATTGGTTATATATCTGGAAGTACGGTGCACTATCTTGTTAAAACCATAAAATCCTCTAAATGTTAAGATGCCCTGCAGACTGATGAGAAACTTTTTTTTCACAAGCTCATTAGTTTAAAAAACAAAGGCGGTCTTCGCTTCCCCTCTAAGGATCTTTTTGACATTTGTGTCACTTGTGAAGCAGTTGCAAACGGCAGAAAATTTTTATATTACAAAAATCTCAGTTTTGGGTTTGCCGTTTTTGTACACTCTGACGGTGACCGGTACATCTACAATTTAAGACAGTTTGACAGAAGTATCTACCTACGTACTATGGGGTACTATGGAATTGCTAAAATCTTAGATCAACAATATTCATGGTTACCCTAACTAAAGCTTAGATTAATCAGACTATATCTAAAGCAAACAACGGAACGTTAGCGGGAAGTTTATTTTTTTAGTGCCATCCAGTTTGACGGATCATAGTCGCGCGCTCGTCTTCCGTGTGTGACATTAGTGACGTGGAAAACGAGCGCGCGTGCATCGATATCGATATCGATAATTAGGGATGTGCTGTTTGATATTGAGGTAGCAATAAGCGTTCCTATCTAATCTATTCAAATATTGTTATGTAAACCAGGGTCTATAAAATTAAAAATCAAGGTTAAGATAATTTAATCCATTTATTGAAGAACACATTCTCAAAAAACAAATATTATAATTTATTATGAGTAATACATATTGTTTACCTTACATATTGAAAGAACTTATGTTTTGTGAATGACGATTCAAAACATGCATGACTACAATTTCTAATTAAACATTTTCGTTTTTTTATTTAGGTAAGTACCTAACTATAAATTAATATGTATTAAATAACTATAAAAACGTACATATTAGTCATATTTAATTGTAACAGATATCAGTAATGTTTTTAACGCATGGAACAAGTGTTTACTTTCATAATAAAAGAGTTTCGAAGAAAATTTGGACGAATAGGTATCAAGTAATACCTTAATACAAGGGTTTTTAATAGAAGGTTTATTGGTAAACATTTAGAATCGTGGCGCCTGAATTTGGGGAGGTACTTAACATCAAAATACTCAAAAGTATTTTGAGGTTAAGTACTGCATTTCGATCTACTACCACCCCCGCGTCGGCTCTGCAATCCGACAAGACTGCTTGAAATCGGGGTGCTATGAGGCGGTTCTGTCACTGACTTCGACCTATTCTAACTAACTATAACTAACCTATAGGTATGTCACAGACAAGTGACTTTGCCAATTCATTAGATAGCTACTGATATACTATTGTGCACAAATTTGGAACAAAAGTAGTTTGATGCAGCGTGAACCTGGTGGGTCACAGTTCAAACCTAACCTAACCTATAGGTTTGTCACAGACAAGTGACATTGCCAATTCATTAGGTACTAATAAGTCCGCCCTTGATGAAGGTCCAGGCACAGGAGACGCCATCGCGATGACTAATGAGCACGTCGAGCTGGTACCAGTTATCAAATCTTCCAAAGGCAATCGCAGTGTCCAGTGAGCAAGCAGGTGTCGTACAGTAAAGCAGCAAAATCGGAGTCCAAAATCGTAGCAAAGTCGTTGAGATATCAAAAGAAAGCGCAGAAAAACAGGAAAAAACATTCACGTACACTCGGAAGTAACGGAATGACGCGAGTATTCCGACAGTGACATTACGCTATCTTCGATGTTTGCGTTCCGTTTCAAGAACTTACATACAACGTACATGTCAAAAAAGGCTAAAAGTTACCTAGAAACGTTTCGTTTTACGCATTAATGTCATTTATGTCACCTGTCACTATCAAAATTACGGTGTTTTATTGAAACTTTAAAAAACTATTTAGACTATTTTGGCGTGTCTCCGGCAGCTAAAATGTTGTAAATACGCTTTATACAAACCCCTTCAACCCACCCACAGTTTTTGTTTCACCAAATTCAGGGGTCACGATTCTAAAGCCAACCCGGTTTATTAACGTAAATGTTACAATAAATTATCATTTCTTAACTTTAATTTCATCATATGACTAGATTAAATTACAATATTAAATAATGCCTTTTTCTGTAGAGATTTCTTGCTTAGTGTGGTTTATCCGTTAATAGTGAAGTATCTTTGGTGTTTGTACTTGGATGTGTTTGTACAACACTGTATGAATCCTGCATTTGTAACATCTTGGTCTTCACATAGTCTATAGTCAACTCTATATTTGAGTTTTCCGTTGCAAGCCTCATTGGTTAAACATATTTAGATAAGCCTTGTAGCTTTGACAAAAGTCTGCAGCGGTTGTTTAGACCTTTTTCTTCAAAAGTTGACCTTAAAACTTACCATGTTTCCTTTGCCACTTTTGCATATCTCACGTGAACCAGGCAATGATTATATCATCAAACATATCCTCGCTCTTGCTTTTTGGTTTATATTTATGCCTTATCAGAATTCACCAGTGTCGTATGAGTGTACTCCACACTGCCGTCATAACAAAAAAGGGCATATCTTACATTATGTAAATTTTAAGAAAATCTGGTTTTAATATTTCAATTTCAAATGTCAATAATTACGCAACTAAATAGATATTTCGAAAATGTTTAAATGAAAATTATAGAAGTTTAACCATTACTAATAGATTATAAATATAATATTATGTATTTCATATGTATATAATATATAACTGAAAAAAATATTTTCAACGTAGCATAAAAAATCAAGAATATTATGTAATATTATGCTTAAAAGGCACTTATAACCAAATATGACCTTTTAATGTGATAATATGCGAAAAAAAAGTTGAGCATTACATTGAAAAGGCATATTTATTCAATTGTGCCTATGCTTTGTACTAAAGTTGTCAGTATTAATGCACATTTAGTTAGACGGAAATAAATAAAATGTCATGAAAAAACGGTTATTAGGACACAAATTTTTATAATAAAATGTTATCAGAAAAATTCTTCTTAAAACTAAATATTTATGTTATTTAACAAGATATTTAAAGGAACTGTCATTCATATCAATTAACTTAGTTTAATTTGTACTTATGTTTTCAGTATCTTAAAATCACAGTATTTATTCAAAAAATCACAATAACTTTTACTAAAATCACACAATTTCAATACCTACTTAAATCATACCTGTTTTTATTAATATCACTAATTCAAAATCAATCAAGAAACAACAATAAACTTAAGGCACTATATATTCTAATTATTCTAATTTTATTTTAAAATAAACTGAGTATCAAAGCAAAGATCAGTCTTGTTATTAGTCTTCATGGTAAAGAGTTAGATCAACTGATTGGTCATTTACAGGTAAAGTCTCCCAAAAAAGTTTTCTGTTAGTAGGCATTAGTGGACCAAGCTTTGTAAGTATGGTAGACTTTCTTTCAGTCGCGATGCCCCTCGGAGCAAGCTTTGGACATGGTGGCGGTACACCTTGTTTAATATTTTTTATCTTTAGAAAATCTAACTCCAGATAATCATCAGTACCATGACTGTTTTTATAAAACAGTGATTTGAATCCACTTCGAAAATTAGCTTCGGAAATGTTATTCATATAAGCTCGAGGGCTGCAATTTTTTATTTTAAATGTCGAAGAGCAGTCTTCAAAGTCACAAAAATCATGAACAGCCATTTTCTTTACAGAAGTACGAGAACCAGTATCGGATACAGCTTTACAGAAGTCCTCGAAATCGTATACACGCTTTTTTGTTTTCAGAGATTGTTCCACTCTGTGGTGAAATTCGTCAGCAGCCATAAATGTGTGACCGGTCTCCTAATAGCGCAAGGTGATAGTTTCAAAGTTAACTTCTGCAGAGTTTACTAGATATACAAGGTACGAATAAAGTGTCCAATTTTTATTCTGTGCTGCACAGTTATCCAGCCACAAAATAACGTGCTGAAGATCTCGCACTTCCATGAAAAAAGCCCTGAAGCAACTCACAACGTCCTCTTTTTTCTGCCAGATGTTTCTTCATGCCATAAAACCGCCAAAGTGTTACCCGTTTCGTGTTTCTGTTTATCTCCAATCGGCACAAAACTCTGGTTGAAAACAATAAGCCGCGGGCAAAACATAACAGTTTTAAACTCTTCCATTCTGGGTAACATGATGACCTTTTCCAGATCTGCTGCAAAAATAAGCGTGCCAGGGCTATTTTTCTTTTGCGTCTGGTTATCTGCGTCTTCTTCATACTTTTTGCGAGCTAAAATATAATTGTCGTGGTGTTCTTCATACGTTTTACATTCTTTGCACAGTCTGTGCCTAATTTCTTGATTAGGGTTGTGAATTGTGAACTTTTCACATAGCTCACACTCTTCGTGGCCTAATTTCGCGAATGAAATCTTTAGTTCTCTTACAAGTTTCCTATAAAAACCATAGGAAACCTGTGTTTCCGCGAAACGAATCCCGATTCGTTTCGCGGAAATGGTCGTACATGATACGAATATTAAGGTCTGATGGTAAATACTTCTTGTTAGGCGCGTGCTCCCGTCTGTAATGGGACACAGCAGGTTTGAATGAGAGTATATGCTCCTTAATTTTAGTGTTGTAAATTTTTTTAGGATTTGGGTTGTGGCCCCGACCATCAACGAGGGGTGCGGGGTAAACATTTGGGTCACAAGTAATGTTACTGTCAAGTATATTTCTTACTGCCTTACAATTATTTTTGTTATATCCAAGAGTGGTGAGAAAGAAGGTTTTACAAACAGAAAGTTTGTCACCATTTTCATTTGCCAAAAAATATGAGACAGTTTTAGACCGTACGTAATTACGACCTTCCTTAGCATCATTTTCTCTGTTTTTTGGTCTTTCTGGTTTTTTTTGAGCTGTGTTACACAAAAAGAAATATTTTTGTTCCATCCAAGACATTTTCCAAAAACTACGAATTACTGTTTTGCGATACTCCTCTGAAAAGCGCGTCGAACATTTTTTTACAGACGTTTTCATGGCATCCAGGTTTAACAAAATATTTATTAAATATTTTTTCCTCTCTCTTTTGTCGCTTTCGATCTTTGAGACTAATGTTATATGTTTGTCGCTTTCTTATGTTTCCTTTCTTTGTCAATTGAACGTGGTTTGTTTCTTCATCTGAATGTTCCGGTGATTCTAAAATTATTTTTCCTAGAACTGGCTGTGAACATGGTATATAGTCAGATTCGGAATCAGTATCATCACTGTCCATTTTTTCATGTGTTTTTGGTAGTTCATAATTTTTGTCTAATACTGAATCATCAGAATCAAAATCAGACCAAATATCTTGTGAGCACGATAGTGGCAGTAAGTTTTGAATCCCACTTGATGACGGCGCGGGTGTCCATTCGTCAACTGCATTATTGCCAATTCCTAAAGCAGCACTCACTAATTTTGAGGCTCGTGACTCCATGTTGCTGGAAAAAAAACAATACTCTCAATTTGATTAAATGGCGAGGAATTTCGAGAACGCACTGAATACAAACATCATCAAATAGGTATAAATACCCCAACCAAAAAGTGTCACAGACTAGGTAGAGAACGCTACGCAAAGTGCAGAAAATATGGCGGCGCTACATGAGTTTACTTGTTTAGTTTATTTGTCCCTTTCCAGATGATTAATAAGTAAAAAGTAATCTATAATAAAGTGAAGAATAACAGTACATTTTGACATCATACATAAATTATTTTTTGTGTAGAAAAATTATTAAGAAATGAGTGCCATTTCTAGACATTTTGGTATCACTGTATTTTTAGCTAAATAAAAAACTTAGAAAATAAATATCCGCAAATACACTACTTAACACTTGAATCAAAATTCAAACTATTACTTAATAACGCGCAAATAATCTATAAAGTAGAAATGCACAGCATCGCAACGTCACAATGCGCGTCGTACAACAACTTTGTTATTGTGTGACGTGCGGGCGTTTACCGATTCGATGCCATACATACCTAGCCTAGATCATTCGTGCATTACAATTATGAATTAAGCACTGTTAAAAACAAACTTAAATAAACTTACCCGGAGCGGCGCGCTGACAAACGTGGTCTCGCCGTGATATGTCAGGCACAACTGGCGCAGTTTCCTACGTATCTCGTCCCCCGCACTTCACCGCCACTCAAACATGTTTAGTTGTAAAGGCATAACAGCCGATGTGACTTTCTTAAAATAAACTATTAAGTTGTAGTTTAGATAGTAAAGGCATAACTGGCAGATGTGCTTTTTCTTTATAAATAAATGCTATGGTAAATTTTAAAACACGACACGTTTGTCACAGTTAAGCCTTAACAATTTTAATGCAAGATAATTGTGCCTTTTCAATTAGTCAGTTTAAAAATATTTTAGTAAAATAAAAGTACCAACTACAAATTTGTGACCTTTTTACGTGTCCTACGTCAGATATGCTCTTTTTACAAACTACAATTCAAAAAATGATTCAGTTGTGCCCTTTGAGCTTAACGTTATTTCGTGTATCTTGTTCTTAAAATTTTACAAAAAATTTAGCAGATAAGCCTTTTTTTCCTGATTCCAAATATGTATGTAACTCAATTTTGGAAAAAATGTTAGTTGTGCCCTTCTTTCTTACGACGGCAGCAGAGGTCACCATTACAACTCGATCATGAATTTCAATGTATTGTAAAATGAGTTTCCATTTAATTTCTCTATGTATGTTAAACTTATACCCGTATCTCGTGCCGGCTGCGATCCTTCCAGTCGTTCACCGCTCGAATTTGTACTTGCAACTTTACCTTCTGTAGCCATAATACTGTTTATACCCGTTCTTCATGAAACATCGAATTTACACATAACCTGTATATGCTCATAGTAAAGCCCCAGGGGCCTTACTATGAGCTCTTAAAGCAGGACTTCTAGAAAACTGCCCGGTTTATTCTTACCATGACAACATTAAAGCAGGCCTGCCCAGGCCTATTATTCAAGAACCGCAGAAAAACTGTTCACCTGTTTTTTTTTGTATGGAAACTCGTTACCACGCGTCTCTAAATCCACTCAGTTTATTAGCTTACAAACGTCTTGGCGTCTGCAATGCAATGTTGGTTATAGTAAATTGTTAGAATGCCAGAGACAATATTATCCGTTCACCTTTGAGAAAACAAAAAACAATATTCAAACAGTTGACCTAAATGAGCGTCATGGTATGATTTTATTCAAAACTGTTTATGTCAGGTTTAAGAACTGCACGGAACTTGCATGGTTTTTACGAAGCTGATAGTAAGGCCTTAGAGCGGGATTGAGTATCTTTTCTCACCGACAACGTACAATGAAGTTACACAACATTTGTGTATAAACGTATAGGGATAGAAACACGATAAATAAATATAATTTGTTAAGTCTCTTACCTACCTATTGTTAAAAAAGATTATTATAACCTATGGAAGGAGTACTTCGACGAGAGGTCAAAAGAAAAAGGAATATGGTACCGTACGATCCAACCACACCCATTGAATTATCCGTGGATAGACAACACAATCTTAAGCAGAAAGGAAACTGTAATAGCTTTAAGATTATGATCCGGTCATATTCCATGTAATAAATTTGCCTATTTGATGCGCAAAACAATATCGCCAAATTGTGAGACATGTGGACGTATTGACGACGTATACCACGTATTGATAGAATGTGCCCGGAATTCTAGTATGAGAAACTTTTGTTGTCCGTCAGATATAGGTAGATGCAACAGTACACTGGCAGATCCAGTTTCAGATGACGCTAGAAGATTATATTTATTAGTAGATAAGCGTAATTAATTAATCTAAGTTACTACCTCAATTGTATTAGAACCAGGGGGCCTACTCCCACCTTTTACGAAACTATCATAAATCAGGAACGTTTTATAATAAGCTTAGAATAATCATACTTACTATCGTACTCCCACCAACACAAAACAGTCAACAAAATTTAATGGTAAGGTTGCAATATGGCTACTTTAAGAGATGATAGTACGGATCTTCAAAAATTTGACATTGGAACAATGAAACTTAGTGTCAAAAGTCACGTCAAAGTACGCGAATTGAGTGAATTATTTGATACTACGTCATCAAAACGTCTATCGTAATACACTATTATTTTAAGCTTGCTATATTGACGTGGTGGTACCAAATTTAATGGCAATGTTGAAACATGACTGATTTAAGAGGTGGGAGTAGAGCCCCAGGGCGGCAAAGGCGACAAAGCCCTATTTTCATTGATAAAAAAAAATTACAACTTTCAAACAAATGATGATTAGACAACGTTATGAGATTACGCAAACTCTATGCTCTAATAGAAATGAAGATAACGAAGCCACCGTTTTATAGAACATAGATAACTGTGGTGCTGTAATGCGTGTTGGCGCAACCATAGACAACATCTTTCTAAGGCCCACAGGACAGTAAAGAAGAGAAACCCCCGTGCCCTAAAGAATATTCAACAACCACCATCTTGCATGTATACCAGGCCCTAACATTTGAGTACTACTTTTTACTCAGTATTAATTCATTACTTTTTAAAATACAATGATTTAACGAATGAATTATAAAAACTGTAGAATATTTAAATCAGTTTCAAAGTTTATGAATCATTCGTTTACGTAAATTAAAAAAAGGCGAAATATAAAAATTTTAACCATTTCTACCTAACCGTCAGACAAGGACACACTACCTACGGGAGCCCTCTCGCCAGGACTGCTTTTAGCTAGCTGTAAGAAAATAACTGCCCTAATCTTAAGTTAATAGATCTCAATTTAGCTAAACAAAAATTATTGGTACACAGTCTAGTTAGTAAGTGAAAGGTCTTTGCTCTTTTGAACGTTTGTAAAGCTCAAAAACGTTATTTTTGCCACTTTTGTTACTTTTGCCCACACCCTACTCGAGCGCTAAGCCGTGCATAATACCTAAAATCACATGATGATGCTGTGAAATAGATAGTAGTCAAAAAAGATCACAAACAACCACGCTCTGGACGTGGGTAAAAAATTGCATTTTTTGTGGCAAAATACCTCTTTTCTAGCTTTCCGAACGCTGAACAAAATAGCCCTAAACAACATTTTCACCTACAGAACGCCCTTGTGAGCGTTTTTAGCGTTTTTTCGCTAAATTTGGGCTATTAGAACGCACTAATGAACTATTATGGTGCGTCTACACGCTTGCCCTGTCTCGTGTCAGGGTGCTCATCGCGTCGCGTGGCGCTCGTCGAGTAAACGAGATTCTACCGTCTACACGCTCGTTGTGTCATTTGAACTCCGGACCCCGTATTTAGCGCTCGTATTGCAAAAGATAATGGGAGGCATTAATGTACAACCATAATAATGCACAACTAAATAATGTACAATCAATAATCCACGACCAATAATTCGTGTGTATGGATTTGAAATCCATGGTCGGCTTTCCTGGCTGCGTTTTATTGTCTGTACAAAATCAGTCCGTGTTGATAATGCACAGCCAATAATTCATGTACATGCTTCCGATTATAAGATGCGAAATATCAGGCAGTGACGATAATGCACAGCCAATAATTCGATGCCACCCATGGACAAATATAGAACCTCATATTCATGCCCCGTTTGTGTAGGCCAGTTGGAAAACGAAAATCAAAGTAGGGCGACGACGAGCCAAGCGAGGACGAGGTTCAATGCTGACCACACAACGCCAGAATTATGATAAATAACACTGAAAATTGTGTATAACGCAAAATATATCTACTCTGGACACGGGAACGTGCAAACGAGGCATTGTCTGTGCCTATTTAGTCTGTATTTATATGTCTATTTAGTCTATGATGTACGCGGATTATTGGTTTTACATTATCGCCCTGTACAAAGAGTGTCCGTCCCATATTTCACGGCCAATAATGCAATGCACAACCTAATATTTCATGTACAAGGAATGGATTCCTTTTCCTGGATGCGTATTATTGCCAGAACATTATCAGTCCATGTTGATAAAACGCAGCCAAATAATGCACAGCCTGCCAGCCAATAATTCGAAACCATTCCGCGGAATATTGCCTGGATATTATTTGGTCACGAATTAATGGCTGTACATTAAAGGGAATTGAGATAATGACGGAATGATTAGATTTTATTATTAGTAGTATTTATTTAATTTACTTGCTTGTCTTTGTATTAACAGAAATATTAAAACATAGATGAATACTGATATGTTTTTAACTAAGTTAGAATTAGAGGTGAGTGTGTTGGGGTTCGACCAAAATATAACAGTTTTTGTTAGTATATTATTTATTACTAGAATATGTGTGATCTAATAAATGATCTTCTAGATCTTCCAAGTCCGACGCAGAACTGTCAGATAGGTATCACTGTCGCTAGCAAGACATATATTAAAACTTTCTAAGTCGACATCATCATTGTGATAATCATCTTCTAACCGCTCAACGTGATCGCAATGCGTTTTCCATGTAGCATCCGTTATAGTCTGAAAAGCATCTTGTGCCAGACCCAATATGTCTGATTTCGATTGACCCTCATTAAATTCTGCCACCTTGCGCTTTACCGACGCCCAAACTAGCTCTATCGGGTTGGGGCCTACTCCCACCTTTTACGAAACTATCATAAATCAGGAGCGTTTTGTAATAAGCTTAGAACAATCATACTTACTATCGTACTCCCACCGACACAAAACGGTCAACAAAATTTTATGTTAAGGTTGCAATATGACTACTTTAAGAGACGGGAGTACGGATCTTCAAAAATTTTACATTCGAACAATGAAACTTAGTCTCAAAAGTCACGTCAAAGTGCGCGGATTGAGTGAAATATTTGATACTACGTCATCAAAACGTCTATCGTAATGCATTATTATTTTAAGCTTGCTATATTGCCGTGGTGGTACCAAATTTAATGGTAAGGTTAAAACATGACTGCTTTAAGAGCTGAGAGTAGAGCCCCAGCAGGTCGCAATGGTAAGGCGGTAATCTCACAACTTGGTGCCCATGCTGTTTCAACAGTTAGTCTGCTTCAAACGCATCAGGTTTTTTGTGCATTTTAATAATTTCATACAATTCAGATTTCTTCATGGTATCTAAATAAGACAGCCCGTTACTTCTAATCCATTCTTGCATAACCTTCTTTTGGCTTGACATGGTTGGTGGCTTATTTAATTTCACACAATGGTATGGCGCGTTGTCCATGACGACGATGGATTGCGATGGTAAATTGGGGATAAATTTTTCAACTAGCCATTTTTTGAAATTTGTGGCATTCATCTCATCGTGGTAATCTCCGCTTTTTTTTTAAAAATCAACAATGCGTTCGGCACAAATCCTTGTTCACTTCCAGCGTGTACAATAATCCATCGCTGTCCTAAAGATATTTCTTTAATACTGCCAGCAACTTCTTCAGATTGCCAGCATTTTTTGACACCATATGACGAGTGAATGTAAGTCTCATCTAGGTATACAACTGGACGTCGATTTGCACTCTCTCGATTTGCTTTCAAAATTCTCAAGTAACGAGACCTCCATGCTGCTATGTCATATCTTTCCATGAGAACTTTTCGTTTTGATTGGCATTTCCGGAATTTAAAACCCAACCTGAAATATTGAGTAGATTTGTTACAATCACATTATTTAAGTTATATCTATAAGTAAATAGGCTATGGTTAGTCAAATGCACACTTTCGAAGACCACGTCATTGCTAATCTTATTATTTATTTATACTTATCTATACATCTCTAGTCTAGGAGTCCAATAAAGATATTTAGGTAGTTAAAAAATAAAAACTTTCGTCAAAGCAATGAAAAATTTGAAACCACCATGGAGTGTAACGTCAAAATTAAAAATAGTCACCTTAATATAATTTTTCTCAAAGTTTCACGGCTGATTCTCGTAGCGGCACCCGTGCGAGGCGGTTGTGTCACGGATATTTCGCAAGCTGACGCCTGAGCTATTGTGTAAGCGCGCGCATTAAGCGCGGCGCGGGTCGCTACCTGCCCGGCGCATTGTTCTCGTGCTCGACTGATAGGTAACTAAAATGAGTACAAATAATATTCAAGAATTGGTTATGGAAGAATAGATGGAGTGTTCTGACGTACAGGTATTACGGAGTGAGACTGAAGCGATTATACATAAGCCCCCAAAGAGATCTCGGGAAGAAGAAGAAGTAGAAGAAGAAAACAAGGAAGATAATGAATGGCAAACTGTAAGAGAGAAAAAAAGTAAAAAGTTACGCCAGGAACAAAATACGATACAAAATGAAAGGAAAATATATAATAAAAATGCCGAAATTTATATTACCAGCCAAAAAGAGCCTTTACCCAAACAATTTGCCTTAGCTCAATTATTTAAAGATTTAAATATTACCGATATAGAATCTATCAAATACCTGAATCCTTATAAGATAAGAGCGCGCTTTAATAATGAAAGCAGCCTTGAACAGCTGTTATCTAACGAGACATTAAAAAAGAAAAAGTGGAGACTTAATCAATCTTCGGAAGTGAGTTACTCATATGGAGTCATAAAAGACGTGAACCTGGAGTTATCTGAAGATGATATTATGAAAAACATAACCAGCCCAGAGTCAACCGGTCTCATATCCTTGAAAAGACTTAATCGGCGTAATAAAAGTAATGAAGCTATTGAAGAAAGATGGATCCCATCTGAGTCAGTTCGCGTGTGCTTCAAGGGCAGCTATTTACCACCGCATGTGTACGTACACGGAGTAAGGGTATTAGTAGAACCATATGTTTACCCAGTAACACAATGCTTCCTTTGCTGGAAAATGGGACATACAGTAAGAACTTGTACGGTTAAAAAAGAAGTATGCCGAAGTGCAGTGGAGACCACCCGAACTGCGATACTAAGATCTTTAAATGCACGAATTGTTCGGGTAACCACATGGCGATGGCAAGGAGCTGTCCCGCCTATCTAAAAGAAAAAGCAATTAGAGACACTATGGCCGAAAACAATTATACCTACAGCAAAGCGGCACAAACATATGCAGCGTGTCCTAATACGAAACCGGTGGAAGTCATACGAAACCCGCTGTCTAAAACTTATACGGTGACGTCAACATCTGGGTACCAATCGGCAACAACCAATACTCAGCGTGATCACTATAATATGCCTGTCATATCGGATACTACATCGGAAGTGTTATCGGAAAAAAGTGTGATTTTTCCTACTTTACCGAAGAAAAAACTAAATAAAGGGTCACAGAAGAAAGTTAGTAATAGTACAACCGCATGGGATACTCCCTGGTCATTACAAGAAGAGCCGGAAGAATAAATACACGAAGAATTTAAAAACGAGAGGCAAAAAATAGAAACCACGACGTTTAGTGAGCTATTAGTCAGAATTAAGGAGATAATATTTTAAAAAAATTATGATTTAAAATCTAAAGTAAAGAGCGTTATCAAGTTGTGTTTTGAGTGGATAATCATAGTAGCGGTGGATAAACTGTCGGATTGGCCGATGGCAATATTAGTCAACGGATTAATCAACTGTAATGGATAGTAAAAAGTTAATTAAACTGAACATCGTACAGTGGAATGCCCAAAGTATTAGACCGAAACTGACATCTTTTGAACCATTATTAATACAACAAAAAGTGCATATTGCAGCTCTTAGCGAGACGTGGTTGAAACCGGACAGCTCTTTAAAAGTAAGTCAATACAATGTTTATCGCTCAAACAGAAGTGACTCATGGGGGGGCGTGGCCCTTATCATGCATAGGTCAATAAAAAGTCAAGTCCTGCGCTTACAAATACCTAACCCTAATATAGAAATTATTTGTACAAAAATATTTAATTGCAAATTAATTGATCACGTTATAGCACTATATTGTCCACAATCTACAAAAACCAGTCAAAGCGATTGGCAACATTTGTTGTCATTATTTAGTAGGCGATGCCTTATATTAGGAGATTTTAATGCGCATCATACTACATGGTCGTATAAAACGGACCGCAGAGGTTCGGTTATGTTTGACTCACTACTAGATAGCAACTTTGTAGTCCTTAATGATGGTCGTGATACGCGGATTAAACTGGTTAATGGGAAGCTACAAAAATCATCTCCAGATTTATCATTGATTTCTACTGATATCGCGTTAGATTTTGACTGGACTACTTTACAATAAACTTTAGGTAGCGATCATCTATGTATCAAAATATCTTCTAGTTATTATCCATCCCAAAAACCTATTATTAAAAGAAACTTTATGGCAGCTGACTGGAATAGTTACACTAAATTCCTTGAAAATACATTTAACTCCATCTCTTTTACACCGGAAGAGAATCAAAGCTATTATGATCTTTTCATAAATAGTTTGTGTTCTGCAGCTGATGTTCACATTCCTTTTAAAAAGATTAACCAGAACCCCGAGTCAAACTTTAAACCTAAAACTTACTGGGATAGTAAATTATCAAATGCAGTGGCTAAACGCAGATTAACGTTAGCAGAGTTTAGAAAAAATCCTACCCCTGATAATTATGATAAACTCAAAAAAAATATAAACGAATCTCAACGACTGATTCGTGAAGCTAGAAGCAACGATTGGTATAAGATTTGTTCATTAGTAGATAGGAAAACTACATCTTTAGAGATGTGGCGTCGGTTGAGGTGGGTTAAGGGTTATAGGCATAATCCGCAATATATAAGCAAGACACAAGCGTCGAATATACTTTGCTCTCTGGCCCCGGATCACGTTACACCTAGACAACCTACTTTCTTTAGTTCTAATCCTCAACTAGAGGTTGATATCTCCATGCAGGAGCTAGAGGCGTGTATCAAATCCAAGGATACATCTCCTGGATGTGATGGTATCTCATACTCCATGTTAAAACACTTGCCAGACAATGGTAAGCGTATGCTGCTTTTATTATATAATCGGTGTCTAACCTATGGGTTCGTACCTAAACAATGGCGGGAAGTAGGTATTGTGCCTATTCCGAAACCGGGTAGAGATCCAAACGAAGTTTCTTCGTTACGACCGATCGCATTAATGTCATGTCTATGCAAAATATTTCATTCCATCTTAAGTAAGCGCTTAGAGTGGTATTTAGAATACAACAATATGTTTTCCTCAAACACAATAGGATTTAGAAAATCAAAATCATGCTTCGATAACTTAAGTTTGCTGATAAATAGAATTCAGATCGGATTTTCAGAAGGTAAATCGACTATAGCTTGTTTCATGGATGTAAACAACGCATATAATAACGTCGATATAAATGTTATGTTATCCATTTTAAATAAAATTCAAGTAGGCTCTAAAATTTGTTTTTATCTATGGAGTTTTCTAAAAGAGCGTATTCTAAAATTAAATAATGGCGAAAACTATGGCACTAGAAACACTGGCACAGGCTTAGCGCAGGGAGATCCACTCTCACCACTCCTATTTTATATAGCAACAATAGACATTTGTAAAGTATTAGAGAACGAAGTTTATATTTCACAATACGCAGATGATTTTGTAGTGTATAAACAATGTAAATATATAAAACATGGAGGTAAAAGCTTAGAATCAAATCAGCTCAGATGTAGCGGACCACAACGTTCTCGCTTTAAAAATGCGACACTACGGCATACATAACAAAGCACTAAGCCTGCTGAATGATCTCTTGCACAGTAGATCCCAGATCGTGGTAGGTGATGGTGGTAAGGAAAGATCCGACCCCATGACCACCACGATGGGAGTCGTGCAGGGATCATCAGTATCAAACATCCTGTTCTCTTTGCTTCTCAACGACCTCCCTTGTGCCATCACGGAGGCTGAGGTTATGATGTATGCAGACGATGTCGCAGCGGTTGTTGTTGCACCTTCAACGGAAGAGTTAGAGCAGAAGCTTAACGATGCTACATCTCAGCTGGCCGCGTGGTTTAAAAATAACGGACTGGTTTTAAATCTACAGAAGACTCACTTCATACGCTTCGACCTGTCTGGCCGCCAGCGAAATAATCTAAGTGTCTTCGTGGGTGGATCCAAAGTTGAACAATTGCATAGCACAACCTTTTTGGGATTCGAGCTGGATAGCGGCCTCACGTGGGAATCCCATATTCACAAGCTTTGTGGAAAATTAGGTGGAGCATGCTTTGCACTGAAGCGGCTATCCAGGTTCTTACCCAAAGAAGTGGTGCGATCATGCTACTTCTCCACCGTACACTCACTGCTGCAGTATGGGGCAGAACTCTGGGGACGCGGTGCAGACTCAGAACGCGTATTTCGACTTCAGAGACGAGCCGTACGTGCCGTGGCGCGAGTGTCACGAGATACTCCAGTGACAGATCACTTTAAGTCACTCAAGATTCTCACCCTACCAGGTATAGTTATTTATCAAGTAGCCGTATATGCGCGGATGAACAGTGAATCATATGCGAAAATTGGTGAATATCACCAGTACAACACCAGACGCACAGGAAAACTAGTATCGGTGAGTCGAACACTCGCTAAGTCGGAGAAATTGACACATGTAATGGGTCCCGCGGTGTATAATCGACTACCTGAAAATGTTCTCGCCGCACCTAATTTAGCAGCATTTAAGTCAAGACTAAAGCATTGGCTTATTGACCAAGCGTTTTACAGTTACGCGGAATTTATAAATAAATTTCGACATTAAAATTTGATAGAATTATTATTAATATTATTATTGAAATAATGTTTTGTATTATTACTATTATTATATTTATATAATTATAATTATATATTATAATAATTTTTATTACTATTATTATCTTAGATTATTCGATATATGTTTTATTTTGTAATTGACATGACGTTTTTTTCATTAAATTGTTTATATAAAGGTATGACATAGATTTGGTGCCATGTATTTATAAATTACTTATTTGTATGTGGTATCAGTAATCCAACATGATTATGTAGATACTAATTATACTTATGTATATAATATATGAACAACAAAGTACAAATGTACTATAGTACCTAAGTTGTTTATTCGATTCTTGACACATTGTTTATTTTATTATCAATATTGACGTGTATGGATTTTATACCAATAAAATATGATTATGATTATGAATCGTCGCTACAGCTACTATCTTCATTACTAGCCAATTTAGGATTAGAGATTTCATCACATAAAAGTAAAGTGTGTGTATTTAAAAGGGGGTACAAAACATATGATCTCGATATAAAATTAAACAATATTAGTTTAGAAGTAGTTGATAATTATAAATATTTAGGATTATGGATAGATCGAGGGCTTCGTTGGACAAAACACATACGAACTTAGACAAAAATGTATTAAGTTTGTAAATGTATATAAAGTGTTAGTAGGTGCTAGCTGGGGCGTACACCCTACACACTTAAGAAGGTTGTATATAGCTATTGTACGCAGTCGCCTGGATTACGCTTGCTTTTTATGCGACGATTCTTGGCAAACTAGAATAACTCAGTTGGATATAGTACAAAATCAATTTATGAGACTGATAGGAGGTTTTATCAAAAGTACTCCTATCCATGTTATGGAATCAGAACTTTGTATTCCACCATTATTTTTGCGTAGAGAGTACCTAGCTGGAAAGTATTGGTTAAAAAGTAAATCGTTAAGAGATAATAATATTATTGATTGGTTAGAAGAGCTGTCCTGTTCATTACAATCACCTTTTTGGAGTCACAAAAAAAAACCGTTATTAGTAAGTGTTCATAATCATTTAAAATACAATATTTTTTACTCTAGTAATAAATTGGAAATGTTTACTTTAAACACTTGGGTAAGCAATATCAAATTAAATGACGTTTTAGAACCTCATCTAGAAGTTATAGATAAGCCTAAGAGTCAATATAACCCGTATGATCTCAAAGTTAAATGTACATCTTACTTAAGTGTAAAGTATGATGGATACTATAAGTTGTTTTCTGATGGTTCTCTGACCACAGATGGACGAGGAGCCGCTTTTCTCGATGCAGAAAACGGCCTCTATACCAAAGTTCTGATACGATCAAAAATTAATATCATGAACGTAGAACGCGTCGCGTTAGGAGAAGCTTTATCTTATCAAGATGCAGAGACAGCTTGATTTGAGGGACGGAGTTAGGAGAAAAACTAACTGATGTTATTGGAAAACGATAATTGTGTTGAAGTTAGCCTTCCTCAAATGTTTCCACAACTACCTATACATATTAGTTGTAATTAGATAATTAGTAATAGATGATTAGTAAACAATAAAACAAGTAAACTCATACTCATATTGTATTAAATAGGTACATGACGAGCCACCATGTTACTTTACCTTCCTAGCTAGACCCTACCTTCAAACAGAGGGTTGCCAGGTTTGATCCCTGGCAATGACAGACATATTTGGCCCGGAACTTAATGACACAGGGGAATTCTAATGGGGGTATGAGTGTGAATGTTATTATGATCCTAGTTTTAAAAACAACCATAGTAAATTATCTGATATTATTGTAAATAAAAAGCAGATAAATGATTTCTATACATGTTTGTAGCTTTTTAAATATAATCATTGTACCTGAATGATGTGATAGTAAAGATTAAGTTGATATATGATTCCTATACGTTTAAAGGTAGGTGAAATAAAAGACATACATACTACATAAGTAAGACTAATGTTTTTGGTGAGTAGGCCATGATGTGGGCCACTCAGTTTTTTTCTGAACTATTCTGTAAGTTGTATGTTGAAATAAAATGTTTTGAATACAAATAAAGATGTTATTTATTATCACTAAATATTATTACTTATTCTCCAAGCTAATTGATCATGCAATGTCCTATACACTATCGGTTCACTGCAATTATTGCTTACATCACCACTTCTCCACATTCATACGAGTAGGATTCTATGAAAGAAAGAAATTTTGTTAGTGTGCACATGAATTTGTGAGTAAAAGATATTGCAGAGACCATAAGGAATATTTTTGCTAGAGAAACATGACTACATCGTACAAAGAATAAGCCCTATAATTGCAGTAACTTCACAATCATAATTTCCACAACACATTTTACAGCTAATCCTTTTCGTTCAAATGTCAGTTAAAGAAGATATTTGAAGCATGTTTTAAAAACCTCCATACAGCTAACCTACTCAAACTGAAATGTTGAACAATAATAATTTTCCTAGCTTCCGGTTCGGCAGCTGTCAAGTAAACATCACTGTTATTAGGCTCCTCCGATTTTACCAACAAAAAGTGGGAAAAAGTGATTTATTTAAACTTTAGAGCTTCTAAAAACGTAAAGTGGCTAACGGTACACAGTTTTAAAAAGTGGAACACTGGAAATACTCGAAAAATCTGCTGAAAATCACGCAAAAAAACCGTGGAAAACAGTATATCAACAACTATACATAGAAAGGTAACCTCAAATCAACGAACGTGAGTCGTCAACTTCCGCCATTTGACAACCAAGTGTCAATCAAAACTGTCAGACTGACAATTAGCACAGTGTTGCCAGCTACAAAGTGTTACCAGCGTAAGAAAGAGGGCCAAATTGGTAAATTTTGGAAAAAGATGGAAGCTCAATTCCAATTATTATTAGATAAAATAAATGAGATGAAGGTCGACTTCAAGAAAGAAAACGAAGAACTTGCAAAAAAGTTTTCATTGGAAGTTTCAAGTGCTCTAAACGAAAGTTTAAAACCTCTGGTGGAAGAAAATAAGCAACTTAAACTCGAAATAGAAACTTTGCAGAGTAAAATGTACAATCTCCAAAAAGAAATACGTAAAAACAACGTAATACTACATGGTGTTACTGAAACAGAAACAAATAGTGCTGAACTGAGGGAAAAAGTCATTCAAACCCTTAACAAGATATGTAACAATACAAAAGTGCGGGAATGGGATGAATGGGAGGTTAGTGACGTAAGGAGATTGGGAAACCGCAGTCCTGATAAAACTAGACCAATTATGGTGATACTCACTCTTACCTGGAGAAAAACTGAACTGCTTAAAAACAACAAAAATTTCCCTTCTGGAATTTATGTCACTCCAGACTACCCAAAAGAAATTCTGCTGAAAAGGAAAGAACTAATGAAGGAAAAAGAAGAAGAACAGAAGAAAGGAAATATTGCTTATATAAGATACGACAAACTCATCGTGAAAAGCAAAGACAGAGAAAACAAGAGGAAGAGGTCGCCTTCTAAGTCACCATCCGATACAAAACAAGACAAAAGGATAAATAAGGTTCACAGAATATTTCGCCCCAGAGCAAACTCAGCATCTAAGGCACAGGATAACACAGCCGGCCAACCGGAACAGAGAACTATGCAACAACCACAATACAAATAAAACAATACCTATCCCCAAGCCGGCTGGTCACCGTGGGGAGAGCGAAGACCACCACCCTCCAACTCAACCATTAAAAATAGATAACAACTCAACACGGAATAGCAACATACTAAAAATCTGCACTTATAACGTACGAACCCTGTCGTCAAATGAAAAAATAATAGAACTCAACCTTGCCTTAGAAAAAATAGAATATGACATCCTCGGTATAGCAGAAGTAAGGAGAATGGGGTGTGAGATTGAAGAACACCAAAACTTTATATTCTGTTACATTGGAACCACAAAAGGCCTCTATGGAGTAGGGTTTATCATAAAAAAATACCTTAAAAACAACATTGTCAAATTCACTGGGATATCGGAAAGAGTGGCGCTTCTACAACTACAGTTTGAAAGAACACACATCTCTCTGATCCAAGTATATGCACCAACCGAGAAATGTACAGAAGAAGAAATCAATAACTTTTATGAGGACTTAAGAAAAGCTCAGGAATTAACAGGGAACACGACAGTAATCATAGGAGATTTTAATGCAAAAATTGGCCAGCCTAAAACGCATGAAACCCTAGTCATGGGAAAATATGGTTTTGGTGAAAGAAACGGTAGAGGAGAGACTCTGATAGAATATGCTCTGGAACATGGAATGATGATAATGAATACCTGTTTCAAAAAGAGAAAGAGCCGCAGGTGGACCTGGACATCACCAGACCAAAGAACGAAAAATGAAATTGACTTTATAATTACAAATAAACCTGAACTGATTTCAAATGTAGAAGTTATAAACCAACTTAACTTCCCATCAGATCACCGACTGGTAAGAGCTAGTCTCAATCTAAAGTCAATCAAATTAAGCAGGAAAAACTTCAACAATGGACCAAGATCGCTAGAAACAGAAAAAAACATAAAAACATACCAAGAAAACTTACAAATAAACATTGAAAAGAATAACAAAATAGAAGACAAAACAACAGTACAGGATTACTATGACACTTTAGAAGACATCATCCAAAAGAGTCTGAAAATAGAAAACGAACCTCACAACAAAAATAAAGAGATCTTAACAAATGAAACTAAGGACTTAATAAAGAGACGCTCAGAATTACTAGCAAAGAAAAACAAGAACAAAAAAGATAAAAAAGATCTAGGAAACCTATTTAAAAAAACTAACAAGGCAATAAATAAAGACTACAATAACCACAGACAGAAAATCATAGAAAAAAACCTTAGAACATATAGAAGTACGAAACGCTCGGTTAAAGAACTAACACAACATAATACATGGATAAAAAATCTAAAGGACAACCAAAAAGAAACAAAAACCCGAAAAGATGTGCTTAAATGTGCAACAGCTTTCTACTCAAAACTTTATAAAAGACCAATAGAGGACCTGGATAGCGAAGATGAGAAAGAAAAAGAAGGAATTACTACTAATCCAACCATAGACCCAATTAATGATAAGGAAACACTACAACATATAAAAAGGCTAAAAAATGACAAAAGTCCAGGGCCGGACAACATCAGAAATGAAGCTCTGAAATATGGAGCCCCACTATTGCTTACATTCATCACAACTTTGTTCAACTTAATCCTTGTTACGGGGAGTATTCCTCAACAGTGGTATAAATCAGATATTATCCTACTTTACAAAAAGGGTGATCCACTTAATATCTCAAACTATAGACCCATTAGTTTACTTTCAAGCTTGTACAAACTATTTACATCAATAATACTTAGTCGGATATCACCACAAATAGATAATTTACAACCAGTCGAACAAGCGGGGTTCAGATCAGGATTCTCCACTATCGACCACATCCAAACCATTGAACAAATAATAGAAAAACACATGGAGTTCAAGAGGCCAATCTATATTGCTTTTATTGACTTTGAAAAAGCATTTGACAGTATAACACACAAATCAATATGGAAGGCATTAGAAGAATGTAAAATCAGTCAGAAATATATAAATATAATTAAGAACATCTACTCCAACTGTACAAGCAGAGTAAAACTGGAAAGGAAAGGCGAAGAATTCCCAATTGGTAGAGGTGTCAGGCAGGGGGATCCTCTGTCACCCAAGTTGTTTATAGCTGTGCTTGAAAGTATTTTTCACCACCTAAACTGGAAGGAAAAAGGCATAAGAATACACAACCAATATTTGAGCCACATTAGATTTGCCGATGATATTGCAACCTTCGCTGACTCTGCTACAGACCTAGAAGAAATGACCTGCCAGTTTGCACAGAAAAGCAGTAAAGTCGGCCTTAACATAAATATAAGCAAAACAAAAATAATGACAAATTCTGTTACAAAACCAATCATAGTAAACAACCAAAATATAGATTATGTCGATTCATACATATATCTAGGAAAACAAATATCGTTTAAAGAAAACAACAATGAAGAGGAAGTAGAGAGACGAATCAATACAACCTGGAGAAAGTTTTGGGCACAAAAAGAGATCTTAAAAGGACCCTATAATTTAAACCTCAAAAAGATAGTACTGGACACTAACCTTCTACCTTGCTTAACATATGGCAGCCAAACCTGGGTATATACAAGCAAAGTCAAAAACAAAATAACAACATGCCAAAGATCAATGGAGAGGAGCATTCTAAAACTAAAAAGGATAGATAAAATCAGAAGCACTGAAATAAGAAACAAGACTAAAGTCATAGATGCTCTAAACTTTGCTATGAAATCTAAATGGAAATGGGCTGGACATATTGCCAGATATAAAGATAAGCGATGGACGCTGAGAACAACAACATGGAAGGGGCCAATAGGAAAACGCAGAGTGGGGAAACCAAAGAAAAGATGGTCAGACGATATAAAACAAATAGCTGGACCAGAATGGATAAATATTGCCAAGGACAGGGAAAAATGGAAGAGTTTGGAGGAGGCCTATACCCGAAAGGGATCTGTTAGTATGTAAGATAAGATAAGATAAATGTTAAAAAGAAAACCTGTAATAACGGAAAAATAAAGGCTTTATTATTATTATTATTATTATTAATTTTCCTAGCAGTAAAACTTCTGGGAAAAAAAGACTATTGTTTTATTGCTATTTAGTGATTCGCTTGTGCATATACTAAACTAAATTTCTCTAAACTATGGTAGTTTTTATTATGTTAATACTAAAATCCACATTCATGTTACACTTACAATGATAATTATAAACATAACTATTTAAATATGGGTAGTTTTACATCAGTTAGAATGGTTTAGAGAGCATGAACTTACATGATGGTTAAATTTGCACTAAACATATCCACAATTAAACAGAAATGGCAAATTTAAGTATTGTCACTTGCAAACATTATATGAATTTGGACATAAACATGAATAGATTATAATTAACAGAACAGATGATAATTTACTGAAAACAGATTTTAGTTTGCTAATTTAGTTTGGTGTTCTTAACAAGCGGATTACTACCAATGACCTGGATTACTTCCTGCCATAATATTAGTGCTCATCTTTTAAGCTTGGTGTAAATATTTCAAAATGTCTTCCATCAACACATCCAATTACCCTTGGGATTATAAATTTACTATTAAATCAAAGTGTCAGAAAACAGAGTGTCTGATAAAAATAGTCAATAGAAATTTCATTATATATAAAAAACATAGTAAGCTACCGTTGTTTTATAACATTCCTATCCTCTTTTGTGTTTGGAAACTTGATGATTGTATTTAAGATGTTTAGGTAGGTACATGGTTTACTCTAAGCAACAGTGATTTCTTCTATTTAGATACACTGATCTCTTATTCTTATTCGTATTGGGAGTGATGAGGCCTGCACTGACGTCCCGCTTGGGGTGTTATGTGCATTCCACCCTGCCAACATTTGCTCAAGCCAGCCTAACTTCTTCACATAGAGGAGTAAGGCCTTGGGGCGCTAGCACAACTGTTGCAATGTAGTTTGAGATGTTGTATAAACAATCGTCGATGATGCTGATGATGCATCTTGCGTTCTGGAGTAGACCTCCAGTAATCCTGTTTTTGCTCTAATATCTTCCGTAGCCCTGCAGTGCAGCAACACAGTCTGCACACTCTTGTCCTTCTGCAGACAGTCTCCAGATAGTGGGCTGTCCATAGCTCTGATCTTGTGCAACTGGTAATTTAGATTACTGTGAGCAGTGATAATTCCCACCATTAGGCGAAGGTCCTGACGTTGTAATCATAGTAATTTGTTCGTAGTATTTTTGTTTAGGATTGGAAACATGGATTTCGCATGTTTACAGTCCTTCCTGTCATCCCAACAGTTTTGGTGTTTTCTTACTGTGTAGCTACTCAGGAGATTCGGCACACTGATCTCCTCGGAGTATTAATTATTCTGACACTGCCTCTTGGGAAAAATGATTTGCAGCTTCAAATACTTTTTGGGTGGTCCCCGTGCTGTGCATAGAACAGCAATGCAAATAAAACCTGTAATGCAAAGATAAAAAAGTAGTATACCTATCTGGGTTTATAATAAAATAATAATAAATAGCCTGTAGTTTTATTTGTAAGTTATTAGCATAACCTCAAATATGTAAAAAATAAATATGCTTACAGCTTACCTTAGACCCTAGTGAGACTCTTTGTGATGGTATTAAATCTGTTGAATCCACAATAAATGTCTTCAAAAGCATACACAGGTAAGATGCTTTTAGAAAGTCTTTAAAGCTTTCTTCACTAAGGTTTAGTGGACATCCAACTTGTTTTCTCATTTCGGCTTGAAATTGGGAATTCTCGTTGCTGATCTCTATTTTCAGCTGCTGTCACCATATTCAAAGCCAAATAAATTATTCCTGCCAATTTTATCGTAATACAAATAAAATTATTTGATTATGTAAGTATTTTGAATTGAAACTCGATAGGTTATTTTCCCTTTCACACGATTCCACACCTCAAAATTCTCGTGAGTGGCGTAGTCGCTAACGTCTATCGAAATTTTCGAAGGCGATTGTCAAAATAATGACTTATGGTACCGTTTGAGTGAAAATCCAAGCAAATCGCGTATCGACATCGATTGTCGCTATCGACTCACGATTCGTTTTCGAAGCGACGACTGTTAATAAAATAAACTTGTGGTGCCGATTTTAGTTCTACAAGTGATCGCAAGGTGGCACTGTTCTTTTTTCATACAAATTTTCGTAGACAGTCGCTAGCGAGCATCGATTGGTGTCAATATTGTCAACTCATGGTAGAGCTACTGATATTAAGTGACAGACCCATAACAATTGCTGTATGTCTCAAATCTCTAAAGCTCTGCACGATATTACACTACGTTTGTCACCCAATTTTTATTTAGTCACCGCAAGGATTTCTAATGATTTTGTCTGCTGCGATATCCTATAAATCTAAATAGTCACTGTGTTTGCATGCTACTAAATAGAGGCAGAATATCTGGTATCGCAACGGTGCTCCCCACATAGTATGAGAGAGATGGAATCATGTTATTACATGGGATCATGTGTAGAGATATACTGTAAACGCCGTTGAATATGTTCTTAATATATGATAATTATTACAAATGTGTCTGAAAATCTTGATGTTAATGTTATATTCTGATTTCATAGTTGTTTCAAAAGCTTTAATTTTTATTCTAGAAGGAACTACAATTTTGTTTTATGGCCTTAAGCGTTTTAAATGTATAATCAATAAATTTTGTAATAAATAATTGTTGTCCAATTTATTGTCCTTTTCTTTAAAGGTCGTTATTACAATGCAGTAAAATAGAAAATATCTTGTATTAACTGGAAAAAAAAATGAATGTGTTAATATCTGTCGACGTACTACGATAAAATTCTGGACTTCCATCACCCGCACCACACCATGCAATGAAAACAAAGGAAAAACATTCCATGCCTTACATACTTTACTAAGATCTCACTCGCACAGTTTAGTGATATTTTTCTTTATTAATGCATACCAAAGACAACTAGGGCGTGATATCAATTTGTGAAGATTAACTGTCGAATGTCTCGACATACTCACGATACCACCTTTGCATGACACCACACAAGGTAATCTTTGGTGTCGATTACTCCGGACTTGACTTCCAGCAGACAACTGCTCGGGACAGTGGCTTGGGCGGCCGCTCAGCGCAGAAGCACGGGCAGTTGCTCAGCGCAGCAGCCCAGCGCAGCACTTTGGGCAGCCGCTCAGGATACCTGCTCGGGACAGCTGAAAAACAAATGAATGTGTTAATATCTGTCGACGTACTACGATAAAATTCTGGACTTCCATCACCCGCACCACACCATGCAATGAAAACAAAGGAAAAACATTCCATGCCTTACATACTTTACTAAGATCTCACTCGCACAGTTTAGTGATATTTTTCTTTATTAATGCATACCAAAGACAACTAGCGCGTGATATCAATTTGTGAAGATTAACTGTCGATTGTCTCAACAAACTCACGATACCACCTTTGCATGACACCACACAAGGTAATGTTTGGTGTCGATTACTCCGGACTTGACTTCCAGCAGACAACTGCTCGGGACAGCGGCTTGGGCGGCCGCTCAGCGCAGAAGCACGGGCAGTTGCTCAGCGCAGCAGCCCAGCGCAGCACTTTGGGCAGCCGCTCAGGATACCTGCTCGGGACAGCTGAAAAACAAATGAATGTGTTAATATCTGTCGACGTACTACAATAAAATTCTGGACATCCATCACCCGCACCACACCATGCAATGAAAACAAAGGAAAAACATTCCATGCCTTACATACTTTTGCAAAAACTTACTCGCACAGTTTAGTGATATTTTTCTTTATTAATGCATACCAAAGACAACTAGCGCGTTATATCAATATGTGAAGATTAACTGTCGAATGTCTCAACAAACTCACGATACCACCTTTGCATGACACCACACAAGGTAATCTTTGGTGTCGATTACTCCGGACTTGACTTCCAGCAGACAACTGCTCGGGACAGTGGCTTGGGCAGCCGCTCAGCGCAGAAGCACGGGCAGTTGCTCAGCAAAGCAACCCAGCGCAGCAGTTTGGACAGCCACTCAGGATACCTGCTCGGGACAGCTGAAAAACAAATGAATGTGTTAATATCTGTCTACGTACTACGATAAAATTCTGGACTGCCATCACCCGCACCACACCATGCAATGAAAACAAAGAAAAACATTCCATGCCTTACATATTTAACCAAGATCTCACTCGCACAGTTTAGTAATATTTTTCTTTATTAATGCATACCAAAGACAACTAGGGCGTGATATCAATTTGTGAAGATTAACTGTCGAATGTCTCGACATACTCACGATACCACCTTTGCATGACACCACACAAGGTAATCTTTGGTGTCGATTACTCCGGACTTGACTTCCAGCAGACAACTGCTCTGGACAGCGGCTTGGGCGGCCGCTCAGCGCAGAAGCACGGGCAGTTGCTCAGCGCAGCAGCCCAGCGCAGCACTTTGGGCAGCCGCTCAGGATACCTGCTCGGGACAGCTGAAAAACAAATGAATGTGTTAATATCTGTCGACGTACTACGATAAAATTCTGGACTTCCATCACCCGCACCACACCATGCAATGAAAACAAAGGAAAAACATTCCATGCCTTACATACTTTACTAAGATCTCACTCGCACAGTTTAGTGATATTTTTCTTTATTAATGCATACCAAAGAAAACTAACGCATGATATCAATTTGTGAAGATTAACTGTCGAATGTCTCGACATACTCACGATACCACCTTTGCATGACACCACACAAGGTAATCTTTGGTGTCGATTACTCCGGACTTGACTTCCAGCAGACAACTGCTCGGGCGGCCGCTCAGCGCAAAAGCACGGGCAGTTGCTCAGCGCAGCAGCCCAGCGCAGCAGTTTGGGCAGCCGCTCAGGATACCTGCTCGGGACAGCTGAAAAACAAATGAATGTGTTAATATCTGTCTACGTACTACGATAAAATTCTGGACTTCCATCACCCGCACCACACCAGCAATGAAAACAAAGGAAAAACATTCCATGCCTTACATACTTTACTGAGATCTCACTCGCACAGTTTAGTGATATTTTTCTTTATTAATGCATACCAAAGACAACTAGCGCATGATATCAATTTGAGAAGATTAACTGTCGAATGTCTCGACATACTCACGATACCACCTTTGCATGACACCACACAAGGTAATCTTTGGTGTCGATTACTCCGGACTTGACTTCCAGCAGACAACTGCTCGGGCGGCCGCTCAGCGCAAAAGCACGGGCAGTTGCTCAGCGCAGCAGCCCAGCGCAGCAGTTTGGGCAGCCGCTCAGGATACCTGCTCGGGACAGCTGAAAAACAAATGAATGTGTTAATATCTGTCTACGTACTACGATAAAATTCTGGACTTCCATCACCCGCACCACACCAGCAATGAAAACAAAGGAAAAACATTCCATGCCTTACATACTTTACTAAGATCTCACTCGCACAGTTTAGTGATATTTTTCTTTATTAATGCATACCAAAGACAACTAGCGCATGATATCAATTTGTGAAGATTAACTGTCGAATGTCTCGACATACTCACGATACCACCTTTGCATGACACCACACAAGGTAATCTTTGGTGTCGATTACTCCGGACTTGACTTCCAGCAGACAACTGCTCGGGACAGCGGCTTGGGCGGCCGCTCAGCGCAGAAGCACGGGCAGTTGCTCAGCGCAGCAGCCCAGCGCAGCACTTTGGGCAGCCGCTCAGGATACCTGCTCGGGACAGCTGAAAAACAAATGAATGTGTTAATATCTGTCGACGTACTACAATAAAATTCTGGACATCCATCACCCGCACCACACCATGCAATGAAAACAAAGGAAAAACATTCCATGCCTTACATACTTTTGCAAAAACTTACTCGCACAGTTTAGTGATATTTTTCTTTATTAATGCATACCAAAGACAACTAGCGCATGATATCAATTTGTGAAGATTAACTGTCGAATGTCTCGACATACTCACGATACCACCTTTGCATGACACCACACAAGGTAATCTTTGGTGTCGATTACTCCGGACTTGACTTCCAGCAGACAACTGCTCGGGACAGCGGCTTGGGCGGCCGCTCAGCGCAGAAGCACGGGCAGTTGCTCAGCGCAGCAGCCCAGCGCAGCACTTTGGGCAGCCGCTCAGGATACCTGCTCGGGAAAGTCCCAAAAAAACAAATGAATGTGTTAAAATCTGTCGACGTACTACGATAAAATTCTGGACTTCCATCACCCGCACCACACCATGCAATGAAAACAAAGGAAAAACATTCCATGCCTTACATACTTTACTAAGATCTCACTCGCACAGTTTAGTGATACTTTTCTTTATTAATGCATACCAAAGACAACTAGCACATGATATCAATTTGTGAAGATTAACTGTCGAATGTCTCGATATACTCACGATACCACCTTTGCATGACACCACACAAGGTAATCTTTGGTGTCAATTACTCCGGACTTGACTTCCAGCAGACAACTGCTCGGGCGGCCGCTCAGCGCAAAAGCACGGGCAGTTGCTCAGCGCAGCAGCCCAGCGCAGCAGTTTGGGCAGCCGCTCAGGATACCTGCTCGGGACAGCTGAAAAACAAATGAATGTGTTAATATCTGTCGACGTACTACGATAAAATTCTGGACTTCCATCACCCGCACCACACCATGCAATGAAAACAAAGGAAAAACATTCCATGCCTTACATACTTTACTGAGTTCTCACTCGCACAGTTTAGTGATATTTTTCTTTATTAATGCATACCAAAGAAAACTAACGCATGATATCAATTTGTGAAGATTAACTGTCGAATGTCTCGACATACTCACGATACCACCTTTGCATGACACCACACAAGGTAATCTTTGGTGTCAATTACTCCGGACTTGACTTCCAGCAGACAACTGCTCGGGCGGCCGCTCAGCGCAAAAGCACGGGCAGTTGCTCAGCGCAGCAGCCCAGCGCAGCAGTTTGGGCAGCCGCTCAGGATACCTGCTCGGGACAGCTGAAAAACAAATGAATGTGTTAATATCTGTCGACGTACTACGATAAAATTCTGGACTTCCATCACCCGCACCACACCATGCAATGAAAACAAAGGAAAAGCATTCCATGCCTTACATACTTTACTAAGATCTCACTCGCACAGTATAGTGATATTTTTCTTTATTAATGCATACCAAAGACAACTAGCGCATGATATCAATTTGTGAAGATTAACTGTCGAATGTCTCGACATACTCACGATACCACCTTTGCATGACACCACACAAGGTAATGTTTGGTGTCGATTACTCCGGACTTGACTTCCAGCAGACAACTGCTCGGGACAGCGGCTTGGGCGGCCGCTCAGCGCAGAAGCACGGGCAGTTGCTCAGCGCAGCAGCCCAGCGCAGCACTTTGGGCAGCCGCTCAGGATACCTGCTCGGGAAAGTCCCAAAAAAACAAATGAATGTGTTAAAATCTGTCGACGTACTACGATAAAATTCTGGACTTCCATCACCCGCACCACATCATGCAATGAAAACAAAGGAAAAACATTCCATGCCTTACATACTTTACTAAGATCTCACTCGCACAGTTTAGTGATACTTTTCTTTATTAATGCATACCAAAGACAACTAGCACATGATATCAATTTGTGAAGATTAACTGTCGAATGTTTCGACATACTCACGATACCACCTTTGCATGACACCACACAAGGTAATCTTTGGTGTCGATTACTCCGAACTTGACTTCCAGCAGACAACTGCTCGGGACAGCGGCTTGGGCGGCCGCTCAGCGCAGAAGCACGGGCAGTTGCTCAGCGCAGCAGCCCAGCGCAGCGCTTTGGGCAGCCGCTCAGGATACCTGCTCGTGACAGCTGAAAAACAAATGAATGTGTTAATATATGTCGACGTACTACGATAAAATTCTGGACTTCCATCACCCGCACCACACCATGCAATGAAAACAAAGGAAAAACATTCCATGCCTTACATACTTTACTAAGATCTCACTCGCACAGTTTAGTGATATTTTTCTTTATTAATGCATACCAAAGACAACTAGCGCATGATATCAATTTGTGAAGATAAACTGTCGAATGTCTCGACATACTCACGATACCACTTTTGCATGACACCACACAAGGTAATCTTTGGTGTCGATTACTCCCGACTTGACTTCCAGCAGACAACTGCTCGGGACAGCGGCTTGGGCGGCCGCTCAGCGCAGAAGCACGGGCAGTTGCTCAGCGCAGCAGCCCAGCGCAGCAGTTTGGGCAGCCGCTCAGGATACCTGCTCGGGACAGCTGAAAAACAAATGAATGTGTTAATATCTGTCGACGTACTACGATAAAATTCTGGACTTCCATCACCCGCACCACACCATGCAATGAAAACAAAGGAAAAACATTCCATGCCTTACATACTTTACTAAGATCTCACTCGCACAGTTTAGTGATATTTTTCTTTATTAATGCATACCAAAGACAATTAGCTCATGATATCAATTTGTGAAGATTAACTGTCGAATGTCTCGACATACTCACGATACCACCTTTGCATGACACCACACAAGGTAATCTTTGGTGTCGATTACTCCGGACTTGACTTCCAGCAGACAACTGCTCGGGACAGCGGCTTGGGCGGCCGCTCAGCGCAGAAGCACGGGCAGTTACTCAGCGCAGCAGCCCAGCGCAGCAGTTTGGGCAGCCGCTCAGGATACCTGCTCGGGACAGCTGAAAAAAAAAAGGAATGTGTTAATATCTGTCTACGTACTACGATAAAATTCTGGACTTCCATCACCCGCACCACACCATGCAATGAAAACAAAGGAAAACCATTCCATGCCTTACATACTTTACTAAGATCTCACTCGCACAGTTTAGTGATATTTTTCTTTATTAATGCATACCAAAGACAACTAGCGCGTGATATCAATTTGTGAAGATTAACTGTCGATTGTCTCAACAAACTCACGATACCACCTTTGCATGACACCACACAAGGTAATGTTTGGTGTCGATTACTCCGGACTTGACTTCCAGCAGACAACTGCTCGGGACAGCGGCTTGGGCGGCCGCTCAGCGCAGAAGCACGGGCAGTTGCTCAGCGCAGCAGCCCAGCGCAGCACTTTGGGCAGCCGCTCAGGATACCTGCTCGGGACAGCTGAAAAACAAATGAATGTGTTAATATCTGTCGACGTACTACAATAAAATTCTGGACATCCATCACCCGCACCACACCATGCAATGAAAACAAAGGAAAAACATTCCATGCCTTACATACTTTTGCAAAAACTTACTCGCACAGTTTAGTGATATTTTTCTTTATTAATGCATACCAAAGACAACTAGCGCGTTATATCAATATGTGAAGATTAACTGTCGAATGTCTCAACAAACTCACGATACCACCTTTGCATGACACCACACAAGGTAATCTTTGGTGTCGATTACTCCGGACTTGACTTCCAGCAGACAACTGCTCGGGACAGCGGCTTGGGCAGCCGCTCAGCGCAGAAGCACGGGCAGTTGCTCAGCAAAGCAACCCAGCGCAGCAGTTTGGACAGCCACTCAGGATACCTGCTCGGGACAGCTGAAAAACAAATGAATGTGTTAATATCTGTCTACGTACTACGATAAAATTCTGGACTGCCATCACCCGCACCACACCATGCAATGAAAACAAAGAAAAACATTCCATGCCTTACATATTTAACCAAGATCTCACTCGCACAGTTTAGTAATATTTTTCTTTATTAATGCATACCAAAGACAACTAGGGCGTGATATCAATTTGTGAAGATTAACTGTCGAATGTCTCGACATACTCACGATACCACCTTTGCATGACACCACACAAGGTAATCTTTGGTGTCGATTACTCCGGACTTGACTTCCAGCAGACAACTGCTCTGGACAGCGGCTTGGGCGGCCGCTCAGCGCAGAAGCACGGGCAGTTGCTCAGCGCAGCAGCCCAGCGCAGCACTTTGGGCAGCCGCTCAGGATACCTGCTCGGGACAGCTGAAAAACAAATGAATGTGTTAATATCTGTCGACGTACTACGATAAAATTCTGGACTTCCATCACCCGCACCACACCATGCAATGAAAACAAAGGAAAAACATTCCATGCCTTACATACTTTACTGAGATCTCACTCGCACAGTTTAGTGATATTTTTCTTTATTAATGCATACCAAAGAAAACTAACGCATGATATCAATTTGTGAAGATTAACTGTCGAATGTCTCGACATACTCACGATACCACCTTTGCATGACACCACACAAGGTAATCTTTGGTGTCGATTACTCCGGACTTGACTTCCAGCAGACAACTGCTCGGGCGGCCGCTCAGCGCAAAAGCACGGGCAGTTGCTCAGCGCAGCAGCCCAGCGCAGCAGTTTGGGCAGCCGCTCAGGATACCTGCTCGGGACAGCTGAAAAACAAATGAATGTGTTAATATCTGTCTACGTACTACGATAAAATTCTGGACTTCCATCACCCGCACCACACCAGCAATGAAAACAAAGGAAAAACATTCCATGCCTTATATACTTTACTGAGATCTCACTCGCACAGTTTAGTGATATTTTTCTTTATTAATGCATACCAAAGACAACTAGCGCATGATATCAATTTGAGAAGATTAACTGTCGAATGTCTCGACATACTCACGATACCACCTTTGCATGACACCACACAAGGTAATCTTTGGTGTCGATTACTCCGGACTTGACTTCCAGCAGACAACTGCTCGGGCGGCCGCTCAGCGCAAAAGCACGGGCAGTTGCTCAGCGCAGCAGCCCAGCGCAGCAGTTTGGGCAGCCGCTCAGGATACCTGCTCGGGACAGCTGAAAAACAAATGAATGTGTTAATATCTGTCTACGTACTACGATAAAATTCTGGACTTCCATCACCCGCACCACACCAGCAATGAAAACAAAGGAAAACCATTCCATGCCTTACATACTTTACTAAGATCTCACTCGCACAGTTTAGTGATATTTTTCTTTATTAATGCAAACCAAAGACGACTAGCGCATGATATCAATTTGTGAAGATTAACTGTCGAATGTCTCGACATACTCACGATACCACCTTTGCATGACACCACACAAGGTAATCTTTGGTGTCGATTACTCCGGACTTGACTTCCAGCAGACAACTGCTCGGGACAGCGGCTTGGGCGGCCGCTCAGCGCAGAAGCACGGGCAGTTGCTCAGCGCAGCAGCCCAGCGCAGCACTTTGGGCAGCCGCTCAGGATACCTGCTCGGGAAAGTCCCAAAAAAACAAATGAATGTGTTAAAATCTGTCGACGTACTACGATAAAATTCTGGACTTCCATCACCCGCACCACACCATGCAATGAAAACAAAGGAAAAACATTCCATGCCTTACATACTTTACTAAGATCTCACTCGCACAGTTTAGTGATACTTTTCTTTATTAATGCATACCAAAGACAACTAGCACATGATATCAATTTGTGAAGATTAACTGTCGAATGTCTCGATATACTCACGATACCACCTTTGCATGACACCACACAAGGTAATCTTTGGTGTCAATTACTCCGGACTTGACTTCCAGCAGACAACTGCTCGGGCGGCCGCTCAGCGCAAAAGCACGGGCAGTTGCTCAGCGCAGCAGCCCAGCGCAGCAGTTTGGGCAGCCGCTCAGGATACCTGCTCGGGACAGCTGAAAAACAAATGAATGTGTTAATATCTGTCGACGTACTACGATAAAATTCTGGACTTCCATCACCCGCACCACACCATGCAATGAATACAAAGGAAAAACATTCCATGCCTTACATACTTTACTGAGATCTCACTCGCACAGTTTAGTGATATTTTTCTTTATTAATGCATACCAAAGAAAACTAACGCATGATATCAATTTGTGAAGATTAACTGTCGAATGTCTCGACATACTCACGATACCACCTTTGCATGACACCACACAAGGTAATCTTTGGTGTCAATTACTCCGGACTTGACTTCCAGCAGACAACTGCTCGGGCGGCCGCTCAGCGCAAAAGCACGGGCAGTTGCTCAGCGCAGCAGCCCAGCGCAGCAGTTTGGGCAGCCGCTCAGGATACCTGCTCGGGACAGCTGAAAAACAAATGAATGTGTTAATATCTGTCGACGTACTACGATAAAATTCTGGACTTCCATCACCCGCACCACACCATGCAATGAAAACAAAGGAAAAGCATTCCATGCCTTACATACTTTACTAAGATCTCACTCGCACAGTTTAGTGATATTTTTCTTTATTAATGCATACCAAAGACAACTAGCGCATGATATCAATTTGTGAAGATTAACTGTCGAATGTCTCGACATACTCACGATACCACCTTTGCATGACACCACACAAGGTAATGTTTGGTGTCGATTACTCCGGACTTGACTTCCAGCAGACAACTGCTCGGGACAGCGGCTTGGGCGGCCGCTCAGCGCAGAAGCACGGGCAGTTGCTCAGCGCAGCAGCCCAGCGCAGCACTTTGGGCAGCCGCTCAGGATACCTGCTCGGGAAAGTCCCAAAAAAACAAATGAATGTGTTAAAATCTGTCGACGTACTACGATAAAATTCTGGACTTCCATCACCCGCACCACATCATGCAATGAAAACAAAGGAAAAACATTCCATGCCTTACATACTTTACTAAGATCTCACTCGCACAGTTTAGTGATACTTTTCTTTATTAATGCATACCAAAGACAACTAGCACATGATATCAATTTGTGAAGATTAACTGTCGAATGTTTCGACATACTCACGATACCACCTTTGCATGACACCACACAAGGTAATCTTTGGTGTCGATTACTCCGAACTTGACTTCCAGCAGACAACTGCTCGGGACAGCGGCTTGGGCGGCCGCTCAGCGCAGAAGCACGGGCAGTTGCTCAGCGCAGCAGCCCAGCGCAGCACTTTGGGCAGCCGCTCAGGATACCTGCTCGGGACAGCTGAAAAACAAATGAATGTGTTAATATATGTCGACGTACTACGATAAAATTCTGGACTTCCATCACCCGCACCACACCATGCAATGAAAACAAAGGAAAAACATTCCATGCCTTACATACTTTACTAAGATCTCACTCGCACAGTTTAGTGATATTTTTCTTTATTAATGCATACCAAAGACAACTAGCGCATGATATCAATTTGTGAAGATAAACTGTCGAATGTCTCGACATACTCACGATACCACTTTTGCATGACACCACACAAGGTAATCTTTGGTGTCGATTACACCCGACTTGACTTCCAGCAGACAACTGCTCGGGACAGCGGCTTGGGCGGCCGCTCAGCGCAGAAGCACGGGCAGTTGCTCAGCGCAGCAGCCCAGCGCAGCAGTTTGGGCAGCCGCTCAGGATACCTGCTCGGGACAGCTGAAAAACAAATGAATGTGTTAATATCTGTCGACGTACTACGATAAAATTCTGGACTTCCATCACCCGCACCACACCATGCAATGAAAACAAAGGAAAAACATTCCATGCCTTACATACTTTACTAAGATCTCACTCGCACAGTTTAGTGATATTTTTCTTTATTAATGCATACCAAAGACAATTAGCTCATGATATCAATTTGTGAAGATTAACTGTCGAATGTCTCGACATACTCACGATACCACCTTTGCATGACACCACACAAGGTAATCTTTGGTGTCGATTACTCCGGACTTGACTTCCAGCAGACAACTGCTCGGGACAGCGGCTTGGGCGGCCGCTCAGCGCAGAAGCACGGGCAGTTACTCAGCGCAGCAGCCCAGCGCAGCAGTTTGGGCAGCCGCTCAGGATACCTGCTCGGGACAGCTGAAAAAAAAAAGGAATGTGTTAATATCTGTCTACGTACTACGATAAAATTCTGGACTTCCATCACCCGCACCACACCATGCAATGAAAACAAAGGAAAACCATTCCATGCCTTACATACTTTACTAAGATCTCACTCGCACAGTTTAGTGATATTTTTCTTTATTAATGCATACCAAAGACAACTAGCGCATGATATCAATTTGTGAAGATTAACTATCGAACGTCTCGACATACTCACGATACCACCTTTGCATGACACCACACAAGGTAATCTTTGGTGTCGATTACTCCGGACTTGACTTCCGGCAGACAACTGCTCGGGATAGCGGCTTGAACGGCCGCTCAGCGCAGAAGCACGGGCAGTTGCTCAGCGCAGCAGCCCAGCGCAGCACTTTGGGCAGCCGCTCAGGATACCTGCTCGGGACAGCTGAAAAACAAATGAATGTGTTAATATCTGTCGACGTACTACGATAAAATTCTGGACTTCCATCACCCGCACCACACCATGCAATGAAAACAAAGGAAAAACATTCCATGCCTTACATACTTTACTAAGATCTCACTCGCACAGTTTAGTGATATTTTTCTTTATTAATGCATACCAAAGACAACTAGCGCATGATATCAATTTGTGAAGATAAACTGTCGAATGTCTCGACATACTCACGATACCACTTTTGCATGACACCACACAAGGTAATCTTTGGTGTCGATTACACCCGACTTGACTTCCAGCAGACAACTGCTCGGGACAGCGGCTTGGGCGGCCGCTCAGCGCAGAAGCACGGGCAGTTGCTCAGCGCAGCAGCCCAGCGCAGCAGTTTGGGCAGCCGCTCAGGATACCTGCTCGGGACAGCTGAAAAACAAATGAATGTGTTAATATCTGTCGACGTACTACGATAAAATTCTGGACTTCCATCACCCGCACCACACCATGCAATGAAAACAAAGGAAAAACATTCCATGCCTTACATACTTTACTAAGATCTCACTCGCACAGTTTAGTGATATTTTTCTTTATTAATGCATACCAAAGACAATTAGCTCATGATATCAATTTGTGAAGATTAACTGTCGAATGTCTCGACATACTCACGATACCACCTTTGCATGACACCACACAAGGTAATCTTTGGTGTCGATTACTCCGGACTTGACTTCCAGCAGACAACTGCTCGGGACAGCGGCTTGGGCGGCCGCTCAGCGCAGAAGCACGGGCAGTTACTCAGCGCAGCAGCCCAGCGCAGCAGTTTGGGCAGCCGCTCAGGATACCTGCTCGGGACAGCTGAAAAAAAAAAGGAATGTGTTAATATCTGTCTACGTACTACGATAAAATTCTGGACTTCCATCACCCGCACCACACCATGCAATGAAAACAAAGGAAAACCATTCCATGCCTTACATACTTTACTAAGATCTCACTCGCACAGTTTAGTGATATTTTTCTTTATTAATGCATACCAAAGACAACTAGCGCATGATATCAATTTGTGAAGATTAACTATCGAACGTCTCGACATACTCACGATACCACCTTTGCATGACACCACACAAGGTAATCTTTGGTGTCGATTACTCCGGACTTGACTTCCGGCAGACAACTGCTCGGGATAGCGGCTTGAACGGCCGCTCAGCGCAGAAGCACGGGCAGTTGCTCAGCGCAGCAGCCCAGCGCAGCACTTTGGGCAGCCGCTCAGGATACCTGCTCGGGACAGCTGAAAAACAAATGAATGTGTTAATATCTGTCGACGTACTACGATAAAATTCTGGACTTCCATCACCCGCACCACACCATGCAATGAAAACAAAGGAAAAACATTCCATGCCTTACATACTTTACTAAGATCTCACTCGCACAGTTTAGTGATATTTTTCTTTATTAATGCATACCAAAGACAACTAGCTCATGATATTAATTTGTGAAGATTAACTGTCGAATGTCTCGACATACTCACGATACCACCTTTGCATGAAACCACACAAGGTAATCTTTGGTGTCGATTACTCCGGACTTGACTTCCAGCAGACAACTGCTCGGGACAGCGGCTTGGGCGGCCACTCAGCGCAGAAGCACGGGCAGTTGCTCAGCGCAGCAGCCCAGCGCAGCAGTTTGGGCAGCCGCTCAGGATACCGGCTCGGGACAGCTGAAAAACAAATAAATGTGTTAATATCTGTCTACGTACTACGATAAAATTCTGGACTTCCATCACCCGCACCACACCAGCAATGAAAACAAAGGAAAAACATTCCATGCCTTACATACTTTACTGAGATCTCACTCGCACAGTTTAGTGATATTTTTCTTTATTAATGCATACTAAAGACAACTAGCGCATGATATCAATTTGTGAAGATTAGTTGTTGAATATCTCGACATACTCACGATACCACCTTTGCATGACACCACACAAGGTAATCTTTGGTGTCGATTACTCCGGACTAGACTTCCAGCAGACAACTGCTCGGGACAGCGGCTTGGGCGGCCGCTCAGCGCAGAAGCACGGGCAGTTGCTCAGCGCAGCAGCCCAGCGCAGCAGTTTGGGCAGCCGCTCAGGATACCTGCTCGGGACAGCTGAAAAAAAAAAGGAATGTGTTAATATCTGTCTACGTACTACGATAAAATTCTGGACTTCCATCACCCGCACCACACCATGCAATTTATTTTTTATTTTTTATTTTTATTTTCATAGGAAAACTTACAGCCTATATACATTGTAGGTCAAAACAACATTCTTGTGAACAAACTGGGCCAATTACAAGTTTTCACATTTAGGTATACATTACTAATATGATTGCGTAGCAGTATAATAAGCAGTGTAATACTAAGTTGTAGGCGCATAGACTTAGATGGGAAAAGAGAAGTTAAGTTTGAGAACCAAAAAATTCAAGAGCCAAGTGCTTTCGCATAGATCGCACACTGTCGAAGAAAACGTCGAAGTCATTATTTTGTAAATATTTGTTAACAAATGTTGATGTTCTTATAAAAAAAGTATTCTTTATGTAATTAGTCTTAAAAGAGGGGATAGCAAAAAGAGGGGTATGTCTTGTTCTTATCAATGATGGCGTTCGAAGCAGTATTTTGCTGAGTAGTTCAGCATTGTCAACATTTGTATGTATGATATTTAAAAAGTATGATATATCAGCTATAGTTCGTCTTGTTTCAAGTGGGAGCAGGTGATGACGTCTACATCGCTGCTCATATTCGTCGTCAAAGGATCTACATCGATATTGCAGGAATCTTAGGAACTTACGTTGTACATTTTCAATGCGTACGATATTGTATTTATAGATGGGTTTCTAAACCTGGGAACAGTATTCCAGAATAGTGCGGACGTAGGCACAGTACAAGATTTTAAGTGTTTTTATACAGTTAAAAGGAGTACATATGCGCATAATGAAGCCGAGGGTTTGAGATGCTTTTGTCACTATGTTATTAATATGCTCATTATATGTTAGTTTACCATCTTGTAAAATACCTAGATCTCTAATAAGACGCACTCGTTCGATTTTCTTACCTTTTAGGACATAATCAAATTCGGTTGTACTTAATTTTTTAGAAAATGTTAAGATAAAACATTTATCCACATTAAGGTCTAGCTTGTTGAAGCTACAATAATCACTTAATCTAAAAAGATCGTCCTGAAGGTTATTCGCGTCGCGGGCGCAACTTATTGGTTTGAGAATTTTCATGTCGTCGGCGAAAAGGTAAAACTTTGAGTGTAGAAAACAAGAACTAATGTCATTAATAAATATTATAAAAATCAAAGGTCCTAACGATGACCCCTGCGGAATACCCGAAGATATATTAATCCACTCAGATTTGAAGCCATTGAGAACAATAGCTTGAGATCTGCGTTCAATATAGGAAGAATACCATCTAAACAGGTTACCGTGAATGCCAGCGGCCTGGAGCTTTAAAAGAAGCAGTAAATGATCAATTTTATCGAATGCTTTGCTATAATCTGTAAAGATGGCATCAACCTGATCACCCAGGCTCATGTGGCTCACCACAAATTCATTTGTCAGGATCAAGTTAGAAGTAGTCGAGCGTCCATTAAGAAAACCGTGCTGTTCTTGCAATATGGTCGATTTAAGTGCAGCGTAAGTTTGAGTATGCACTATTTTTTCGAGTAGTTTAGCAAAGACGCATAACTTTGAAATTGGCCGGTAGTTTTCAACTTCTGATTTTGATCCTTTCTTATGAATTGGTGAGACCAATGCTGACTTCCAAATAAGAGGAACCACACCATGTTGAACTGATTTGGTAAAAATTATACTGAGAGGAAGTGTCAAACTTTTTGCACATTTGACAATGAAAAGTGGTGGGATGTCGTCCACTCCGGCAGATTTATTGATATCTAATGATTTGAGCATTTTTTCTAAGACCTCTAAGGAAATTTCAATTGAGCTAATACTAACGGGACTCATTTGTTGGTTTTGTTGACTAGTAGGTAATGATGTCTCACTATGCGACGAATGGAGAAAAGTGGTCTCAAAGAATTTAGAAAAAAGATTGCAAATACTGTCACCAGTGTTAGCGCTTTCGTTTCCGTAAGTCATAGTAGAAGGAAAAGTTGAACTTTTCCTTTTACTTTTAATATAAGACCAGAAAGCTTTAGGCGAAGAAGCAATCGTGTTTTCAACTTTATTAATATATGCATTATAGCATTCATTTTCGTACTTTTTCACGCGATCACGCAGTAGAACAAACGAGTCATAGTCCGATCTGTTACCATAGCGTCTGTATTTACGTATATATTTGTATTTCTCGGCTAACATCTTTTTCAGACGTGAGTTAAACCAAGGTGGACTTTTATTGTTTATTGATATAGTTTTGTGATATATAAACCGGTCTCGTAAGTCGTATAGTATTTTGTAAAAGAAATCAAGGTCTCCATCAATTGAATTATAGCATAGGCTCTGCGACCAATTTATCGCATCAAGTTCGTTGCATATATTGGTATAGTCACCAGTTTCATAAAAGTATTTTAGTCTAGGTTTGCAAGGACAATTAAACTGCCTTGTTAAGTCTAATTTAGCAAGAACAGACCGGTGATGCATGTCTTCTGACACTAGAGGATCCGCGTCCGTGAGTACCTTTAGTGGCAAATTAGAGAATATTAGGTCAAGCGTACGGTTATTACTATTCCTGATAAAGTTATATTGTGATAGATTACATAAAGCTAAAGTATCGAAAAAATTTGTAACAGTCTCATTAGTAACACCTGAAGGTAGCAGCTGCGTGCTGTTGTCATGTTGGCACCACTGAATGAACGGAAGGTTAAAGTCCCCAGCGATAATAAACTTATCGTCAGGATTACAAGTAAGTATGTCCTCTAGTTTGTCTGTAAACAATCCTAGCTGAGCGGAAGCACTTACACCACGACTGGCGATTTTACATAGATATATGCAACATATGTGAATTTTTTTGGAGGGTCTATGAGTACCGTGCAAAGTTATTGTAAGCCATAAATCTTCTGCTGGCGAGTGCCATTCGGGTCTCGCGACGGCCGCTAGCTGGCGCTTTACTGCGATAAGGATACCGCCGCCGAGCGATTGTGACGTAAGCACGGTGTCACGGTCGCGTCTGAATACTAGGTACGTATCATCAAAGAGTTCTTCGTCCCTTATAGATGGAAGAAGCCACGTTTCAGATAGGCATATAATTGAATAATTATTCAGCTGTATGTTCCTAAAAAATCTATCCGTTTTCGTGCGTAGCCCTCTTACGTTTTGGTAAAAAACGGTAAATTCAACCATTATGACTGACAAGTTTTAGAAGTATATATATAGTCAATATACGAGATAGAAATAATAATGTAATAAGGCTACGCTTGATGTGTTGGTTATTCCGAGAACAAGCATAAAACAGTAATAATAAAAATACGTACTTATTATGGCGCTGTAGATTAATAGGTGTGCTCCGTTCGCGATTTTGCTTGCAATAATCACGCTGCTCAATGAAATTTGAACAACTACTAGACATTGTATCATAGTAAACAACGAATAATTGATATGATTTTAGAATAGTAATATTATGTATATGTATTAAATATTTTGAATATTTTGAATGGCATAGTATGATAAAAATAAGCAAATTATAGACAGTGCTAATGAATTCCATCGGTGCTGGATAATAGTCATAGATCATGTGAATTTGCTTATATTTCAACGTGAATAATCTATTGTACAGTAACGTACTCGTAGTAAGTATTTTTCCATAACTACCATTTACAGCGCTAATTCGAGGCGAACTATAACCTTAATACGGTGGTGGATAAGATGATAAGTTGAAGTTATCGAAAACAGTATTCAAGTTGGTATTACAATAAGTGCACGCTATGTATGAGAATGATTTTGTTGCTAAAATATTAACACATATTGATAATCGATACTGTAATGACAAATTGAGAGTAAATAAGCGATGAATAAACGTCAAAAGAAAGACTTGTAAACACGTTTTGCTCTTATACAAATGTGTACTTACCACGTTAAAAATAATGACTTGAACAAGCCCGACCGTAAGCGATAGGTACCTTCCATGCAAAGAAGCATACCGACAGTGAGCGCTAGTTAGACAATTATGGTTCTCAAACTTATAACAACAGGCAGAAATGAGACTTAAAGATGATAGTATAGTTTGACCAAAGTTCAACATATTTTTTTCAAATCTTCTTCGGTTCTCACTGATATTATCGGCGAAGTAGTGTTTTTTCGAATTAGGATCTTGCAGTTCTTTACCCAAACGAACTGGTAGTGTTGTTCTTTCGCAATACTTTTCGCCTTGGACAATAGCTGCTTGGAGGCAGCGGTAAGATGATCGTTCACATATATTCTGGAGTCCTGTTGATATCCTATTTCTGATGCTACTAGTCCCTTCATGGAGCGTATTGTTGATACTAGATTTTCTTTGAGATATCTGTTTTGGAAGCAAGCAATAATTGGTTTGGGGGCGCCCTCGATACGTGAGGGCACTCTTGATATAAAATTTATGTCTTCCTTCCTGAAGGATATACCAGCCTTTTCTGCGATCATGGATAAGATTTCAAATAAATTCTCATTTTTGTTTGCGGGAACCCCCTTGATCTCGACGTTGTTAAGGCGGGCCCATTGGTCTTTATCGTTGAGAGCAGTTTCGATGTCTCTAATGGATGTTCGCAGCGTAGAAACCTCACTTGAGACCGCACTTGACGCCTTTTCGACAACAATGAGCCTTTTATCTATGGACTTCATTTTGTCGCCCAGATCTTTCATCCAGGAGTGGGCTGCTTCCACTGACGTCTTTAGGTCACTAAGGTCTGATTTCACTTCCCTCATGTCCTCCACTAGTTTATCAATAGGCTTCATTCTGTCGGAAAGCTTTTGGATGGCTGCCAGTATGGTTTCAGTGTCGAGTTCAGCTCTGCACTTCAAGTCTGCTGAATGTGTCGTGACTGGGGTTCCACTTTTGCACGCCGGACACTTCCATTGAGTTTTCCTGTCTACTCCTAGTTTATTGAAACCTAGTTCGGATATAGAAGCACATTTAAAGTCAAAGTACTGGCCGCATGACGAACATAAGGGTCCATCCGAAATCTTCGATTTGCACTTTCCACAGGAATACATCTTGGGCTAAAGTTTAAGCGCCACTGAGTTTGGCCACACGATAAGAACAGGTTGTGTACGCGACTGCTCGCTGCTACGCGCGGCGGGAGAATGCAATGAAAACAAAGGAAAACCATTCCATGCCTTACATACTTTACTAAGATCTCACTCGCACAGTTTAGTGATATTTTTCTTTATTAATGCATACCAAAGACAACTAGCGCATGATATCAATTTGTGAAGATTAACTATCGAATGTCTCGACATACTCACGATACCACCTTTGCATGACACCACACAAGGTAATCTTTGGTGTCGATTACTCCGGACTTGACTTCCGGCAGACAACTGCTCGGGATAGCGGCTTGAACGGCCGCTCAGCGCAGAAGCACGGGCAGTTGCTCAGCGCAGCAGCCCAGCGCAGCACTTTGGGCAGCCGCTCAGGATACCTGCTCGGGGCAGCTGAAAAACAAATGAATGTGTTAATATCTGTCGACGTACTACGATAAAATTCTGGACTTCCATCACCCGCACCACACCATGCAATGAAAACAAAGGAAAAACATTCCATGCCTTACATACTTTACTAAGATCTCACTCGCACAGTTTAGTGATATTTTTCTTTATTAATGCATACCAAAGACAACTAGCGCATGATATCAATTTGTGAAGATTAACTGTCGAATGTCTCGACATACTCACGATACCACCTTTGCATGACACCACACAAGGTAATCTTTGGTGTCGATTACTCCGGACTTGACTTCCAGCAGACAACTGCTCGGGACAGCGGCTTGGGCGGCCGCTCAGCGCAGAAGCACGGGCACTTGCTCAGCGCAGCAGCCCAGCGCAGCAGTTTGGGCAGCCGCTCGGGATACCTGCTCGGGAAAGTCCCAAAAAAACAAATGAATGTGTTAATATCTGTCGACGTACTACGATAAAATTCTGGACTTCCATCACCCGCACCACACCATGCAATGAAAACAAAGGAAAACCATTCCATGCCTTACATACTTTACTAAGATCTCACTCGCACAGTTTAGTGATATTTTTCTTTATTAATGCATACCAAAGACAACTAGCGCATGATATCAATTTGTGAAGATTAACTGTCGAATGTCTCGACATACTCACGATACCACCTTTGCATGACACCACACAAGGTAATCTTTGGTGTCGATTACTCCGGACTTGACTTCCAGCAGACAACTGCTCGGGACAGCGGCTTGGGCGGCCGCTCAGCGCAGAAGCACGGGCAGTTACTCAGTGCAGCAGACCAGCGCAGCAGTTTGGGCAGCCGCTCAGGATACCTGCTCGGGAAAGTCCCAAAAAAACAAATGAATGTGTTAATATCTGTCGACGTACTACGATAAAATTCTGGACTTCCATCACCCGCACCACACCATGCAATGAAAACAAAGGAAAACCATTCCATGCCTTACATACTTTACTAAGATCTCACTCGCACAGTTTAGTGATATTTTTCTTTATTAATGCATACCAAAGACAACTAGCGCATGATATCAATTTGTGAAGATTAACTGTCGAATGTCTCGACATACTCACGATACCACCTTTGCATGACACCACACAAGGTAATCTTTGGTGTCGATTACTCCGGACTTGACTTCCAGCAGACAACTGCTCGGGACAGCGGCTTGGGCGGCCGCTCAGCGCAGAAGCACGGGCAGTTGCTCAGCGCAGCAGCCCAGCGCAGCAGTTTGGGCAGCCGCTCAGGATACCTGCTCGGGACAGCTGAAAAAAAAAGGAATGTGTTAATATCTGTCTACGTACTACGATAAAATTCTGGACTTCCATCACCCGCACCACACCATGCAATGAAAACAAAGGAAAACCATTCCATGCCTTACATACTTTACTAAGATCTCACTCGCACAGTTTAGTGATATTTTTCTTTATTAATGCATACCAAAGACAACTAGCTCATGATATCAATTTGTGAAGATTAACTGTCGAATGTCTCGACATACTCACGATACCACCTTTGCATGAAACCACACAAGGTAATCTTTGGTGTCGATTACTCCGGACTTGACTTCCAGCAGACAACTGCTTAGGACAGCGGCTTGGGCGGCCACTCAGCGCAGAAGCACGGGCAGTTGCTCAGCGCAGCAGCCCAGCGCAGCAGTTTGGGCAGCCGCTCAGGATACCGGCTCGGGACAGCTGAAAAACAAATAAATGTGTTAATATCTGTCTACGTACTACGATAAAATTCTGGACTTCCATCACCCGCACCACACCATGCAATGAAAACAAAGGAAAACCATTCCATGCCTTACATACTTTACTAAGATCTCACTCGCACAGTTTAGTGATATTTTTCTTTATTAATGCATACCAAAGACAACTAGCTCATGATATCAATTTGTGAAGATTAACTGTCGAATGTCTCGACATACTCACGATACCACCTTTGCATGAAACCACACAAGGTAATCTTTGGTGTCGATTACTCCGGACTTGACTTCCAGCAGACAACTGCTTAGGACAGCGGCTTGGGCGGCCACTCAGCGCAGAAGCACGGGCAGTTGCTCAGCGCAGCAGCCCAGCGCAGCAGTTTGGGCAGCCGCTCAGGATACCGGCTCGGGACAGCTGAAAAACAAATAAATGTGTTAATATCTGTCTACGTACTACGATAAAATTCTGGACTTCCATCACCCGCACCACACCAGCAATGAAAACAAAGGAAAAACATTCCATGCCTTACATACTTTACTGAGATCTCACTCGCACAGTTTAGTGATATTTTTCTTTATTAATGCATACTAAAGACAACTAGCGCATGATATCAATTTGTGAAGATTAGTTGTTGAATGTCTCGACATACTCACGATACCACCTTTGCATGACACCACACAAGGTAATCTTTGGTGTCGATTACTCCGGACTTGACTTCCAGCAGACAACTGCTCGGGACAGCGGCTTGAACGGCCGCTCAGCGCAGAAGCACGGGCAGTTGCTCAACGCAGCAGCCCAGCGCAGTACTTTGGGCAGCCGCTCAGGATACCTGCTCGGGACAGCTGAAAAACAAATGAATGTGTTAATATCTGTCGACGTACTACGATAAAATTCTGGACTTCCATCACCCGCACCACACCATGCAATGAAAACAAAGGAAAAACATTCCATGCCTTACATACTTTACTAAGATCTCACTCGCACAGTTTAGTGATATTTTTCTTTATTAATGCATACCAAAGACAACTAGCGCGTGATATCAATTTGTGAAGATTAACTGTCGAATGTCTCGACATACTCACGATACCACCTTTGCATGACACCACACAAGGTAATCTTTGGTGTCGATTACTCCGGACTTGACTTCCAGCAGACAACTGCTCGGGACAGCGGCTTGGGCGGCCGCTCAGCGCAGAAGCACGGGCAGTTGCTCAGCGCAGCAGCCCAGCGCAGCAGTTTGGGCAGCCGCTCAGGATACCTGCTCGGGAAAGTCCCAAAAAAACAAATGAATGTGTTAATATCTGTCGACGTACTACGATAAAATTCTGGACTTCCATCACCCGCACCACACCATGCAATGAAAACAAAGGAAAACCCTTCCATGCCTTACATACTTTACTAAGATCTCACTCGCACAGTTTAGTGATATTTTTCTTTATTAATGCATACTAAAGACAACTAGCGCATGATATCAATTTGTGAAGATTAGTTGTTGAATGTCTCGACATACTCACGATACCACCTTTGCATGACACCACACAAGGTAATCTTTGGTGTCAATTACTCCGGACTTGACTTCCAGCAGACAACTGCTCGGGCGGCCGCTCACCGCAAAAGCACGGGCAGTTTCTCAGTGCAGCAGCCCAGCGCAGCAGTTTGGGCAGCCGCTCAGGATACCTGCTCGGGACAGCTGAAAAACAAATGAATGTGTTAATATCTGTCGACGTACTACGATAAAATTCTGGACTTCCATCACCCGCACCACACCATGCAATGAAAACAAAGGAAAAACATTCCATGCCTTACATACTTTACTAAGATCTCACTCGCACAGTTTAGTGATATTTTTCTTTATTAATGCATACTAAAGACAACTAGCGCATGATATCAATTTGTGAAGATTAGTTGTTGAATGTCTCGACATACTCACGATACCACCTTTGCATGACACCACACAAGGTAATCTTTGGTGTCGATTACTCCGGACTTGACTTCCAGCAGACAACTGCTCGGGACAGCGGCTTGGGCGGCCGCTCAGCGCAGAAGCACGGGCAGTTGCTCAGCGCAGCAGCCCAGCGCAGCAGTTTGGGCAGCCGCTCAGGATACCTGCTCGGGACAGCTGAAAAACAAATGAATGTGTTAATATCTGTCTACGTACTACGATAAAATTCTGGACTTCCATCACCCGCACCACACCAGCAATGAAAACAAAGGAAAAACATTCCATGCCTTACATACTTTACTGAGATCTCACTCGCACAGTTTAGTGATATTTTTCTTTATTAATGCATACTAAAGACAACTAGCGCATGATATCAATTTGTGAAGATTAGTTGTTGAATGTCTCGGACATACTCACGATACCACCTTTGCATGACACCACACAAGGTAATCTTTGGTGTCGATTACTCCGGACTTGACTTCCAGCAGACAACTGCTCGGGACAGCGGCTTGGGCGGCCGCTCAGCGCAGAAGCACGGGCAGTTGCTCAGCGCAGCAGCCCAGCGCAGCACTTTGGGCAGCCGCTCAGGATACCTGCTCGGGACAGCTGAAAAACAAATGAATGTGTTAATATATGTCGACGTACTACGATAAAATTCTGGACTTCCATCACCCGCACCACACCATGCAATGAAAACAAAGGAAAAACATTCCATGCCTTACATACTTTACTAAGATCTCACTCGCACAGTTTAGTGATATTTTTCTTTATCAATGCATACTAAAGACAACTAGCGCATGATATCAATTTGTGAAGATTAGTTGTTGAATGTCTCGACATACTCACGATACCACCTTTGCATGACACCACACAAGGTAATCTTTGGTGTCAATTACTCCGGACTTGACTTCCAGCAGACAACTGCTCGGGCGGCCGCTCAGCGCAAAAGCACGGGCAGTTTCTCAGTGCAGCAGCCTAGCGCAGCAGTTTGGGCAGCCGCTCAGGATACCTGCTCGGGACAGCTGAAAAACAAATGAATGTGTTAATATCTGTCGACGTACTACGATAACATTCTGGACTTCCATCACCCGCACCACACCATGAAATGAAAACAAAGGAAAAACATTCCATGCCTTACATACTTTACTAAGATCTCACTCGCACAGTTTAGTGATATTTTTCTTTATTAATGCATACTAAAGACAACTAGCGCATGATATCAATTTGTGAAGATTAGTTGTTGAATGTCTCGACATACTCACGATACCACCTTTGCATGACACCACACAAGGTAATCTTTGGTGTCGATTACTCCGGACTTGACTTCCAGCAGACAACTGCTCGGGACAGCGGCTTGGGCGGCCGCTCAGCGCAGAAGCACGGGCAGTTGCTCAGCGCAGCAGCCCAGCGCAGCAGTTTGGGCAGCCGCTCAGGATACCTGCTCGGGACAGCTAAAAAACAAATGAATGTGTTAATATCTGTCGACGTACTACGATAAAATTCTGGACATGCACACCCGCACCACACCATGCAATGAAAACAAAGGAAAAACATTCCATGCCTTACATACTTTACTAAGATCTCACTCGCACAGTTTAGTGATATTTTTCTTTATTAATTCATACCAAAGACAACTAGCGCATTATATCAATTTGTGAAGATTAACTGTCGAATGTCTCGATATTCTCACGATACCACTTTTGCATGACACCACACAAGGTAATCTTTGGTGTCGTTTACTCCGGACTTGACTTCCAGCAGACAACTGCTCGGGACAGCGGCTTGAACGGCCGCTCAGCGCAGAAGCACGGGCAGTTGCTCAGCGCAGCAGCCCAGCGCAGCACTTTGGGCAGCCGCTCAGGATACCTGCTCGGGACAGCTGAAAAAAAAAAGGAATGTGTTAATATCTGTCTACGTACTACGATAAAATTCTGGACTTCCATCACCCGCACCACACCATGCAATGAAAACAAAGGAAAACCATTCCATGCCTTACATACTTTACTAAGATCTCACTCGCACAGTTTAGTGATATTTTTCTTTATTAATGCATACCAAAGACAACTAGCTCATGATATCAATTTGTGAAGATTAACTGTCGAATGTCTCGACATACTCACGATACCACCTTTGCATGAAACCACACAAGGTAATCTTTGGTGTCGATTACTCCGGACTTGACTTCCAGCAGACAACTGCTCGGGACAGCGGCTTGGGCGGCCGCTCAGCGCAGAAGCACGGGCAGTTGCTCAGCGCAGCAGCCCAGCGCAGCAGTTTGGGCAGCCGCTCAGGATACCTGCTCGGGAAAGTCCCAAAAAAACAAATGAATGTGTTAATATCTGTCGACGTACTACGATAAAATTCTGGACTTCCATCACCCGCACCACACCATGCAATGAAAACAAAGGAAAACCATTCCATGCCTTACATACTTTACTAAGATCTCACTCGCACAGTTTAGTGATATTTTTCTTTATTAATGCATACCAAAGACAACTAGCGCATGATATCAATTTGTGAAGATTAACTGTCGAATGTCTCGACATACTCACGATACCACCTTTGCATGACACCACACAAGGTAATCTTTGGTGTCGATTACTCCGGACTTGAGTTCCAGCAGACAACTGCTCGGGCGGCCGCTCAGCGCAAAATCACGGGCAGTTGCTCAGCGCAGCAGCCCAGCGCAGCAGTTTGGGCAGCCGCTCAGGATACCTGCTCGGGACAGCTGAAAAACAAATAAATGTGTTAATATCTGTCGACGTACTACGATAAAATTCTGGACTTCCATCATCCCGCACCACACCATGCAATGAAAACAAAGGAAAAACATTCCATGCCTTACATACTTTACTAAGATCTCACTCGCACAGTTTAGTGATATTTTTCTTTATCAATGCATACTAAAGACAACTAGCGCATGATATCAATTTGTGAAGATTAGTTGTTGAATGTCTCGACATACTCACGATACCACCTTTGCATGACACCACACAAGGTAATCTTTGGTGTCAATTACTCCGGACTTGACTTCCAGCAGACAACTGCTCGGGCGGCCGCTCAGCGCAAAAGCACGGGCAGTTTCTCAGTGCAGCAGCCTAGCGCAGCAGTTTGGGCAGCCGCTCAGGATACCTGCTCGGGACAGCTGAAAAACAAATGAATGTGTTAATATCTGTCGACGTACTACGATAACATTCTGGACTTCCATCACCCGCACCACACCATGAAATGAAAACAAAGGAAAAACATTCCATGCCTTACATACTTTACTAAGATCTCACTCGCACAGTTTAGTGATATTTTTCTTTATTAATGCATACTAAAGACAACTAGCGCATGATATCAATTTGTGAAGATTAGTTGTTGAATGTCTCGACATACTCACGATACCACCTTTGCATGACACCACACAAGGTAATCTTTGGTGTCGATTACTCCGGACTTGACTTCCAGCAGACAACTGCTCGGGACAGCGGCTTGGGCGGCCGCTCAGCGCAGAAGCACGGGCAGTTGCTCAGCGCAGCAGCCCAGCGCAGCAGTTTGGGCAGCCGCTCAGGATACCTGCTCGGGACAGCTGAAAAACAAATGAATGTGTTAATATCTGTCGACGTACTACGATAAAATTCTGGACATGCACACCCGCACCACACCATGCAATGAAAACAAAGGAAAAACATTCCATGCCTTACATACTTTACTAAGATCTCACTCGCACAGTTTAGTGATATTTTTCTTTATTAATTCATACCAAAGACAACTAGCGCATTATATCAATTTGTGAAGATTAACTGTCGAATGTCTCGATATTCTCACGATACCACTTTTGCATGACACCACACAAGGTAATCTTTGGTGTCGATTACTCCGGACTTGACTTCCAGCAGACAACTGCTCGGGACAGCGGCTTGAACGGCCGCTCAGCGCAGAAGCACGGGCAGATGCTCAGCGCAGCAGCCCAGCGCAGCAGTTTGGGCAGCCGCTCAGGATACCTGCTCGGGACAGCTGAAAAACAAATAAATGTGTTAATATCTGTCGACGTACTACGATAAGATTCTGGACTTCCATCATCCCGCACCACACCATGCAATGAAAACAAAGGAAAAACATTCCATGCCTTACATACTTTACTAAGATCTCACTCGCACAGTTTAGTGATATTTTTCTTTATCAATGCATACTAAAGACAACTAGCGCATGATATCAATTTGTGAAGATTAGTTGTTGAATGTCTCGACATACTCACGATACCACCTTTGCATGACACCACACAAGGTAATCTTTGGTGTCAATTACTCCGGACTTGACTTCCAGCAGACAACTGCTCGGGCGGCCGCTCAGCGCAAAAGCACGGGCAGTTTCTCAGTGCAGCAGCCTAGCGCAGCAGTTTGGGCAGCCGCTCAGGATACCTGCTCGGGACAGCTGAAAAACAAATGAATGTGTTAATATCTGTCGACGTACTACGATAACATTCTGGACTTCCATCACCCGCACCACACCATGAAATGAAAACAAAGGAAAAACATTCCATGCCTTACATACTTTACTAAGATCTCACTCGCACAGTTTAGTGATATTTTTCTTTATTAATGCATACTAAAGACAACTAGCGCATGATATCAATTTGTGAAGATTAGTTGTTGAATGTCTCGACATACTCACGATACCACCTTTGCATGACACCACACAAGGTAATCTTTGGTGTCGATTACTCCGGACTTGACTTCCAGCAGACAACTGCTCGGGACAGCGGCTTGGGCGGCCGCTCAGCGCAGAAGCACGGGCAGTTGCTCAGCGCAGCAGCCCAGCGCAGCACTTTGGGCAGCCGCTCAGGATACCTGCTCGGGACAGCTGAAAAACAAATGAATGTGTTAATATCTGTCGACGTACTACGATAAAATTCTGGACTTCCATCACCCGCACCACACCATGCAATGAAAACAAAGGAAAAACATTCCATGCCTTACATACTTTACTAAGATCTCACTCGCACAGTTTAGTGATATTTTTCTTTATTAATGCATACCAAAGACAACTAGCGCGTGATATCAATTTGTGAAGATTAACTGTCGAATGTCTCGACATACTCACGATACCACCTTTGCATGACACCACACAAGGTAATCTTTGGTGTCGATTACTCCGGACTTGACTTCCAGCAGACAACTGCTCGGGACAGCGGCTTGGGCGGCCGCTCAGCGCAGAAGCACGGGCAGTTGCTCAGCGCAGCAGCCCAGCGCAGCAGTTTGGGCAGCCGCTCAGGATACCTGCTCGGGAAAGTCCCAAAAAAACAAATGAATGTGTTAATATCTGTCGACGTACTACGATAAAATTCTGGACTTCCATCACCCGCACCACACCATGCAATGAAAACAAAGGAAAACCATTCCATGCCTTACATACTTTACTAAGATCTCACTCGCACAGTTTAGTGATATTTTTCTTTATTAATGCATACCAAAGACAACTAGCGCATGATATCAATTTGTGAAGATTAACTGTCGAATGTCTCGACATACTCACGATACCACCTTTGCATGACACCACACAAGGTAATCTTTGGTGTCGATTACTCCGGACTTGACTTCCAGCAGACAACTGCTCGGGACAGCGGCTTGGGCGGCCGCTCAGCGCAGAAGCACGGGCAGTTGCTCAGCGCAGCAGCCCAGCGCAGCAGTTTGGGCAGCCGCTCAGGATACCTGCTCGGGAAAGTCCCAAAAAAACAAATGAATGTGTTAATATCTGTCGACGTACTACGATAAAATTCTGGACATGCACACCCGCACCACACCATGCAATGAAAACAAAGGAAAACCATTCCATGCCTTACATACTTTACTAAGATCTCACTCGCACAGTTTAGTGATATTTTTCTTTATTAATTCATACCAAAGACAACTAGCGCATTATATCAATTTGTGAAGATTAACTGTCGAATGTCTCGATATTCTCACGATACCACTTTTGCATGACACCACACAAGGTAATCTTTGGTGTCGATTACTCCGGACTTGACTTCCAGCAGACAACTGCTCGGGACAGCGGCTTGAACGGCCGCTCAGCGCAGAAGCACGGGCAGTTGCTCAGCGCAGCAGCCCAGCGCAGCAGTTTGGGCAGCCGCTCAGGATACCTGCTCGGGACAGCTGAAAAACAAATAAATGTGTTAATATCTGTCGACGTACTACGATAAGATTCTGGACTTCCATCATCCCGCACCACACCATGCAATGAAAACAAAGGAAAAACATTCCATGCCTTACATACTTTACTAAGATCTCACTCGCACAGTTTAGTGATATTTTTCTTTATCAATGCATACTAAAGACAACTAGCGCATGATATCAATTTGTGAAGATTAGTTGTTGAATGTCTCGACATACTCACGATACCACCTTTGCATGACACCACACAAGGTAATCTTTGGTGTCAATTACTCCGGACTTGACTTCCAGCAGACAACTGCTCGGGCGGCCGCTCAGCGCAAAAGCACGGGCAGTTTCTCAGTGCAGCAGCCTAGCGCAGCAGTTTGGGCAGCCGCTCAGGATACCTGCTCGGGACAGCTGAAAAACAAATGAATGTGTTAATATCTGTCGACGTACTACGATAACATTCTGGACTTCCATCACCCGCACCACACCATGAAATGAAAACAAAGGAAAAACATTCCATGCCTTACATACTTTACTAAGATCTCACTCGCACAGTTTAGTGATATTTTTCTTTATTAATGCATACTAAAGACAACTAGCGCATGATATCAATTTGTGAAGATTAGTTGTTGAATGTCTCGACATACTCACGATACCACCTTTGCATGACACCACACAAGGTAATCTTTGGTGTCGATTACTCCGGACTTGACTTCCAGCAGACAACTGCTCGGGACAGCGGCTTGGGCGGCCGCTCAGCGCAGAAGCACGGGCAGTTGCTCAGCGCAGCAGCCCAGCGCAGCACTTTGGGCAGCCGCTCAGGATACCTGCTCGGGACAGCTGAAAAACAAATGAATGTGTTAATATCTGTCGACGTACTACGATAAAATTCTGGACTTCCATCACCCGCACCACACCATGCAATGAAAACAAAGGAAAAACATTCCATGCCTTACATACTTTACTAAGATCTCACTCGCACAGTTTAGTGATATTTTTCTTTATTAATGCATACCAAAGACAACTAGCGCGTGATATCAATTTGTGAAGATTAACTGTCGAATGTCTCGACATACTCACGATACCACCTTTGCATGACACCACACAAGGTAATCTTTGGTGTCGATTACTCCGGACTTGACTTCCAGCAGACAACTGCTCGGGACAGCGGCTTGGGCGGCCGCTCAGCGCAGAAGCACGGGCAGTTGCTCAGCGCAGCAGCCCAGCGCAGCAGTTTGGGCAGCCGCTCAGGATACCTGCTCGGGAAAGTCCCAAAAAAACAAATGAATGTGTTAATATCTGTCGACGTACTACGATAAAATTCTGGACTTCCATCACCCGCACCACACCATGCAATGAAAACAAAGGAAAACCATTCCATGCCTTACATACTTTACTAAGATCTCACTCGCACAGTTTAGTGATATTTTTCTTTATTAATGCATACCAAAGACAACTAGCGCATGATATCAATTTGTGAAGATTAACTGTCGAATGTCTCGACATACTCACGATACCACCTTTGCATGACACCACACAAGGTAATCTTTGGTGTCGATTACTCCGGACTTGACTTCCAGCAGACAACTGCTCGGGACAGCGGCTTGGGCGGCCGCTCAGCGCAGAAGCACGGGCAGTTGCTCAGCGCAGCAGCCCAGCGCAGCAGTTTGGGCAGCCGCTCAGGATACCTGCTCGGGAAAGTCCCAAAAAAACAAATGAATGTGTTAATATCTGTCGACGTACTACGATAAAATTCTGGACATGCACACCCGCACCACACCATGCAATGAAAACAAAGGAAAACCATTCCATGCCTTACATACTTTACTAAGATCTCACTCGCACAGTTTAGTGATATTTTTCTTTATTAATTCATACCAAAGACAACTAGCGCATTATATCAATTTGTGAAGATTAACTGTCGAATGTCTCGATATTCTCACGATACCACTTTTGCATGACACCACACAAGGTAATCTTTGGTGTCGATTACTCCGGACTTGACTTCCAGCAGACAACTGCTCGGGACAGCGGCTTGAACGGCCGCTCAGCGCAGAAGCACGGGCAGTTGCTCAGCGCAGCAGCCCAGCGCAGCAGTTTGGGCAGCCGCTCAGGATACCTGCTCGGGACAGCTGAAAAACAAATAAATGTGTTAATATCTGTCGACGTACTACGATAAGATTCTGGACTTCCATCATCCCGCACCACACCATGCAATGAAAACAAAGGAAAAACATTCCATGCCTTACATACTTTACTAAGATCTCACTCGCACAGTTTAGTGATATTTTTCTTTATCAATGCATACTAAAGACAACTAGCGCATGATATCAATTTGTGAAGATTAGTTGTTGAATGTCTCGACATACTCACGATACCACCTTTGCATGACACCACACAAGGTAATCTTTGGTGTCAATTACTCCGGACTTGACTTCCAGCAGACAACTGCTCGGGCGGCCGCTCAGCGCAAAAGCACGGGCAGTTTCTCAGTGCAGCAGCCTAGCGCAGCAGTTTGGGCAGCCGCTCAGGATACCTGCTCGGGACAGCTGAAAAACAAATGAATGTGTTAATATCTGTCGACGTACTACGATAACATTCTGGACTTCCATCACCCGCACCACACCATGAAATGAAAACAAAGGAAAAACATTCCATGCCTTACATACTTTACTAAGATCTCACTCGCACAGTTTAGTGATATTTTTCTTTATTAATGCATACTAAAGACAACTAGCGCATGATATCAATTTGTGAAGATTAGTTGTTGAATGTCTCGACATACTCACGATACCACCTTTGCATGACACCACACAAGGTAATCTTTGGTGTCGATTACTCCGGACTTGACTTCCAGCAGACAACTGCTCGGGACAGCGGCTTGGGCGGCCGCTCAGCGCAGAAGCACGGGCAGTTGCTCAGCGCAGCAGCCCAGCGCAGCACTTTGGGCAGCCGCTCAGGATACCTGCTCGGGACAGCTGAAAAACAAATGAATGTGTTAATATCTGTCGACGTACTACGATAAAATTCTGGACTTCCATCACCCGCACCACACCATGCAATGAAAACAAAGGAAAAACATTCCATGCCTTACATACTTTACTAAGATCTCACTCGCACAGTTTAGTGATATTTTTCTTTATTAATGCATACCAAAGACAACTAGCGCGTGATATCAATTTGTGAAGATTAACTGTCGAATGTCTCGACATACTCACGATACCACCTTTGCATGACACCACACAAGGTAATCTTTGGTGTCGATTACTCCGGACTTGACTTCCAGCAGACAACTGCTCGGGACAGCGGCTTGGGCGGCCGCTCAGCGCAGAAGCACGGGCAGTTGCTCAGCGCAGCAGCCCAGCGCAGCAGTTTGGGCAGCCGCTCAGGATACCTGCTCGGGAAAGTCCCAAAAAAACAAATGAATGTGTTAATATCTGTCGACGTACTACGATAAAATTCTGGACTTCCATAACCCGCACCACACCATGCAATGAAAACAAAGGAAAAACATTCCATGCCTTACATACTTTACTAAGATCTCACTCGCACAGTTTAGTGATATTTTTCTTTATTAATGCATACCAAAGACAACTAGCGCATGATATCAATTTGTGAAGATTAACTGTCGAATGTCTCGACATACTCACGATACCACCTTTGCATGACACCACACAAGGTAATCTTTGGTGTCGATTACTCCGGACTTGACTTCCAGCAGACAACTGCTCGGGACAGCGGCTTGGGCGGCCGCTCAGCGCAGAAGCACGGGCAGTTGCTCAGCGCAGCAGCCCAGCGCAGCAGTTTGGGCAGCCGCTCAGGATACCTGCTCGGGAAAGTCCCAAAAAAACAAATGAATGTGTTAATATCTGTCGACGTACTACGATAAAATTCTGGACTTCCATCACCCGCACCACACCATGCAATGAAAACAAAGGAAAACCATTCCATGCCTTACATACTTTACTAAGATCTCACTCGCACAGTTTAGTGATATTTTTCTTTATTAATGCATACCAAAGACAACTAGCGCATGATATCAATTTGTGAAGATTAACTGTCGAATGTCTCGACATACTCACGATACCACCTTTGCATGACACCACACAAGGTAATCTTTGGTGTCGATTACTCCGGACTTGACTTCCAGCAGACAACTGCTCGGGACAGCGGCTTGGGCGGCCGCTCAGCGCAGAAGCACGGGCAGTTGCTCAGCGCAGCAGCCCAGCGCAGCAGTTTGGGCAGCCGCTCAGGATACCTGCTCGGGACAGCTGAAAAACAAATGAATGTGTTAATATCTGTCTACGTACTACGATTAAATTCTGGACTTCCATCACCCGCACCACACCATGCAATGAAAACAAAGGAAAACCATTCCATGCCTTACATACTTTACTAAGATCTCACTCGCACAGTTTAGTGATATTTTTCTTTATTAATGCATACCAAAGACAACTAGCGCATGATATCAATTTGTGAAGATTAACTGTCGAATGTCTCGACATACTCACGATACCACCTATGCATGACACCACACAAGGTAATCTTTGGTGTCGATTACTCCGAACTTGACTTCCAGCAGACAACTGCTCGGGACAGCGGCTTGGGCGGCCGCTCAGCGCAGAAGCACGGGCAGTTGCTCAGCGCAGCAGCCCAGCGCAGCAGTTTGGGCAGCCGCTCAGGATACCTGCTCGGGACAGCTGAAAAACAAATGAATGTGTTAATATCTGTCTACGTACTACGATAAAATTCCGGACTTCCATCACCCGCACCACACCAGCAATGAAAACAAAGGAAAAACATTCCATGCCTTACATACTTTACTAAGATCTCACTCGCACAGTTTAGTGATATTTTTCTTTATCAATGCATACTAAAGACAACTAGCGCATGATATCAATTTGTGAAGATTAGTTGTTGAATGTCTCGACATACTCACGATACCACCTTTGCATGACACCACACAAGGTAATCTTTGGTGTCAATTACTCCGGACTTGCCTTCCAGCAGACAACTGCTCGGGCGGCCGCTCAGCGCAAAAGCACGGGCAGTTTCTCAGTGCAGCAGCCTAGCGCAGCAGTTTGGGCAGCCGCTCAGGATACCTGCTCGGGACAGCTGAAAAACAAATGAATGTGTTAATATCTGTCTACGTACTACGATAAAATTCTGGACTTCCATCACCCGCACCACACCATGCAATGAAAACAAAGGAAAACCATTCCATGCCTTACATACTTTACTAAGATCTCACTCGCACAGTTTAGTGATATTTTTCTTTATTAATGCATACCAAAGACAACTAGCGCATGATATCAATTTGTGAAGATTAACTGTCGAATGTCTCGACATACTCACGATACCACCTTTGCATGACACCACACAAGGTAATCTTTGGTGTCGATTACTCCGGACTTGACTTCCAGCAGACAACTGCTCGGGACAGCGGCTTGGGCGGCCGCTCAGCGCAGAAGCACGGGCAGTTGCTCAGCGCAGCAGCCCAGCGCAGCAGTTTGGGCAGCCGCTCAGGATACCTGCTCGGGACAGCTGAAAAACAAATGAATGTGTTAATATCTGTCTACGTACTACGATAAAATTCTGGACTTCCATCACCCGCACCACACCATGCAATGAAAACAAAGGAAAACCATTCCATGCCTTACATACTTTACTAAGATCTCACTCGCACAGTTTAGTGATATTTTTCTTTATTAATGCATACCAAAGACAACTAGCGCATGATATCAATTTGTGAAGATTATCTGTCAAATGTCTCGACATACTCACGATAACACCTTTGCACGACACCACACAAGGTAATCTTTGGAGTCGATTAACCAGTGCTTGACTTCCAGCAGACAACTGCTCGGGACAGCGGCTTGGGCGGCCGCTCAGCGCAGAAGCACGGGCAGTTGCTCAGTGCAGCAGCCCAGCGCAGCAGTTTGGGCAGCCGCTCAGGATACCTGCTCGGGACAGCTGAAAAACAAACGAATGTGTTAATATCTGTCGAGGTACTACGATAAAATTCTGGACATGCACACCCGCACCACACCATGCAATGAAAACAAAGGAAAACCATTCCATGCCTTACATACTTTACTAAGATCTCACTCGCACAGTTTAGTGATATTTTTCTTTATTAATGCATACCAAAGACAACTAGCGCATGATATCAATTTGTGAAGATTAACTGTCGAATGTCTCGACATACTCACGATACCACTTTTGCATGACACCACACAAGGTAATCTTTGGTGTCGATTACTCCCGACTTGACTTCCAGCAGACAACTGCTCGGGACAGCGGCTTGGGCGGCCGCTCAGCGCAGAAGCACGGGCAGTTACTCAGCGCAGCAGCCCAGCGCAGCAGTTTGGGCAGCCGCTCAGGATACCTGCTCGGGACAGCTGAAATACAAATGAATGTGTTAATATCTGTCTACGTACTACGATTAAATTCTGGACTTCCATCACCCGCACCACACCATGCAATGAAAACAAAGGAAAACCATTCCATGCCTTACATACTTTACTAAGATCTCACTCGCACAGTTTAGTGATATTTTTCTTTATTAATGCATACCAAAGACAACTAGCGCATGATATCAATTTGTGAAGATTAACTGTCGAATGTCTCGACATACTCACGATACCACCTATGCATGACACCACACAAGGTAATCTTTGGTGTCGATTACTCCGAACTTGACTTCCAGCAGACAACTGCTCGGGACAGCGGCTTGGGCGGCCGCTCAGCGCAGAAGCACGGGCAGTTGCTCAGCGCAGCAGCCCAGCGCAGCAGTTTGGGCAGCCGCTCAGGATACCTGCTCGGGACAGCTGAAAAACAAATGAATGTGTTAATATCTGTCTACGTACTACGATAAAATTCCGGACTTCCATCACCCGCACCACACCAGCAATGAAAACAAAGGAAAAACATTCCATGCCTTACATACTTTACTAAGATCTCACTCGCACAGTTTAGTGATATTTTTCTTTATCAATGCATACTAAAGACAACTAGCGCATGATATCAATTTGTGAAGATTAGTTGTTGAATGTCTCGACATACTCACGATACCACCTTTGCATGACACCACACAAGGTAATCTTTGGTGTCAATTACTCCGGACTTGACTTCCAGCAGACAACTGCTCGGGCGGCCGCTCAGCGCAAAAGCACGGGCAGTTTCTCAGTGCAGCAGCCTAGCGCAGCAGTTTGGGCAGCCGCTCAGGATACCTGCTCGGGACAGCTGAAAAACAAATGAATGTGTTAATATCTGTCTACGTACTACGATAAAATTCTGGACTTCCATCACCCGCACCACACCATGCAATGAAAACAAAGGAAAACCATTCCATGCCTTACATACTTTACTAAGATCTCACTCGCACAGTTTAGTGATATTTTTCTTTATTAATGCATACCAAAGACAACTAGCGCATGATATCAATTTGTGAAGATTAACTGTCGAATGTCTCGACATACTCACGATACCACCTTTGCATGACACCACACAAGGTAATCTTTGGTGTCGATTACTCCGGACTTGACTTCCAGCAGACAACTGCTCGGGACAGCGGCTTGGGCGGCCGCTCAGCGCAGAAGCACGGGCAGTTGCTCAGCGCAGCAGCCCAGCGCAGCAGTTTGGGCAGCCGCTCAGGATACCTGCTCGGGACAGCTGAAAAACAAATGAATGTGTTAATATCTGTCTACGTACTACGATAAAATTCTGGACTTCCATCACCCGCACCACACCATGCAATGAAAACAAAGGAAAACCATTCCATGCCTTACATACTTTACTAAGATCTCACTCGCACAGTTTAGTGATATTTTTCTTTATTAATGCATACCAAAGACAACTAGCGCATGATATCAATTTGTGAAGATTATCTGTCAAATGTCTCGACATACTCACGATAACACCTTTGCACGACACCACACAAGGTAATCTTTGGAGTCGATTAATCAGTGCTTGACTTCCAGCAGACAACTGCTCGGGACAGCGGCTTGGGCGGCCGCTCAGCGCAGAAGCACGGGCAGTTGCTCAGTGCAGCAGCCCAGCGCAGCAGTTTGGGCAGCCGCTCAGGATACCTGCTCGGGACAGCTGAAAAACAAACGAATGTGTTAATATCTGTCGAGGTACTACGATAAAATTCTGGACATGCACACCCGCACCACACCATGCAATGAAAACAAAGGAAAACCATTCCATGCCTTACATACTTTACTAAGATCTCACTCGCACAGTTTAGTGATATTTTTCTTTATTAATGCATACCAAAGACAACTAGCGCATGATATCAATTTGTGAAGATTAACTGTCGAATGTCTCGACATACTCACGATACCACTTTTGCATGACACCACACAAGGTAATCTTTGGTGTCGATTACTCCCGACTTGACTTCCAGCAGACAACTGCTCGGGACAGCGGCTTGGGCGGCCGCTCAGCGCAGAAGCACGGGCAGTTGCTCAGCGCAGCAGCCCAGCGCAGCAGTTTGGGCAGCCGCTCAGGATACCTGCTCGGGACAGCTGAAAAACAAATGAATGTGTTAATATCTGTCTACGTACTACGATAAAATTCTGGACTTCCATCACCCGCACCACACCATGCAATGAAAACAAAGGAAAAACATTCCATGCCTTACATACTTTACTAAGATCTCACTCGCACAGTTTAGTGATATTTTTCTTTATTAATGCATACCAAAGACAACTAGAGCATGATATCAATTTGTGAAGATTAACTGTCGAATGTCTCGACATACTCACGATACCACCTTTGCATGACACCACACAAGGTAATCTTTGGTGTCGATTACTCCGGACTTGACTTCCAGCAGACAACTGCTCGGGACAGCGGCTTGGGCGGCCGCTCAGCGCAGAAGCACGAGCAGTTGCTCAGCGCAGCAACCCAGCGCAGCAGTTTAGGCAGCCGCTCAGGATACCTGCTCGGGACAGCTGAAAAACAAATGAATGTGTTAACATCTGTCTACGTACTACGATAAAATTCTGGACTTCCATCACCCGCACCACACCATGCAATGAAAACAAAGGAAAACCATTCCATGCCTTACATACTTTACTAAGATCTCACTCGCACAGTTTAGTGATATTTTTCTTTATTAATGCATACCAAAGACAACTAGCGCATGATATCAATTTGTGAAGATTAACTGTCGAATGTCTCGACATACTCACGATACCACTTTTGCATGACACCACACAAGGTAATCTTTGGTGTCGATTACTCCGGACTTGACTTCCAGCAGACAACTGCTCGGGACAGCGGCTTGGGCGGCCGCTCAGCGCAGAAGCACGGGCAGTTGCTAAGCGCAGCAGCCCAGCGCAGCACTTTGGGCAGCCGCTCAGGATACCTGCTCGGGACAGCTGAAAAACAAATGAATGTGTTAATATCTGTCTACGTACTACGATAAAATTCTGGACTTCCATCACCCGCACCACACCATGCAATGAAAACAAAGGAAAAACATTCCATGCCTTACATACTTTACTAAGATCTCACTCGCACAGTTTAGTGATTTTTCTTTATTAATGCATACTAAAGACAACTAGCGCATGATATCAATTTGCGAAGATTAGTTGTTGAATGTCTCGACATACTCACGATACCACCTTTGCATGACACCACACAAGGTAATCTTTGGTGTCGATTACTCCGGACTTGACTTCCAGCAGACAACTGCTTGGGACAGCGGCTTGGGCGGCCGCTCAGCGCAGAAGCACGGGCAGTTGCTCAGCGCAGCAGCCCAGTGCAGCAGTTTGGGCAGCCGCTCAGGATACCTGCTCGGGACAGCTGAAAAACAAACGAATGTGTTAATATCTGTCGAGGTACTACGATAAAATTCTGGACTTCCATCACCCGCACCACACCATGCAATGAAAACAAAGGAAAACCATTCCATGCCTTACATACTTTACTAAGATCTCTCTCGCACAGTTTAGTGATATTTTTCTTTATTAATGCATACCAAAGACAACTAGCGCATGATATCAATTTGTGAAGATTAATTGTCGAATGTCTCGACATACTCACGATACCACCTTTGCATGACACCACACAAGGTAATCTTTGGTGTCGATTACTCCGGACTTGACTTCCAGCAGACAACTGCTCGGGACAGCGGCTTGGGCGGCCGCTCAGCGCAGAAGCACGAGCAGTTGCTCAGCGCAGCAACCCAGCGCAGCAGTTTAGGCAGCCGCTCAGGATACCTGCTCGGGACAGCTGAAAAACAAATGAATGTGTTAACATCTGTCTACGTACTACGATAAAATTCTGGACTTCCATCACCCGCACCACACCATGCAATGAAAACAAAGGAAAAACATTCCATGACTTACATACATTACCAAGTTTCCATAGGTACCCATTCATATAGGGTTCATGTTGACAATTGTTTCATTTAAATCCTGAAGTACTTCAATACCACAGTGACGTGTCAATCATAGTGATCAATACCTCTCATGTTGCATACAAGATATACAAGACAAAACATTGCCGTATAAAAGTATTAACACAGCGGTAACATTAACCTTACAGTTATTTATCTCTACAAGTAGCAGAACATTAATTTATTAAGAGGAAAAAAAAAATAAAAAAAAGTTAAAAAAAATTTGAAAAAAAAAATAACTAACAATCATTACGACAGTGTTTGCACTATACAAAATCACGACAAGGATTGACGTCACCGCAATAACGAACTCGGAGATGTTGACTTGTCGACGGTTGAAGGCAGAGTGAGCCACGACCGCTCTGCGCGCCGCCTTTTATACTTTTCGGTCTACTAGGCTTTTTTCGTTTCCAACAATATATATATATATCAGCGCGGATACAATAATTAGCCAATAATAATTAGTCTATAACAATTAGATTTGTTAAATTGATTTATTTGAATTGATTTATAAAACATAGATTCATACTTTTGAAATTGTTTACAGTAAATTATTCCAATTAAAATTAATAATATAATTATTCTCAAAATGATTTAAGTTTATTACGATGTACAATTAATTATAAAACATGCCATCACTTTGTATTGCAATCTTAATGTTTAAAACGACCACGGGCAAGTACGCTGTAACCTATAAAATGGGATGGCACATTTGTATGGGGCAAATGAAATTACCTATGGGGGCTAATTTTTATAGTTGCCATTTAAAATATTATTCAAAGGTGGTAAATACACACATTAAATATTTTGATGTGCCACCCGGCATGCTAGAAAAAAATTATTACATTTAAAATATTCTCTTTGGTTTGGTGGGTGTGTTATTGTTTGCGTTCGGATTTAGTGCCGGTTTCAGTGATTTCGTTCGTTGTTAAAGTTCCTTGAATATAGCATTAAATCCACGTCGAGTTGAGCTTATGTTCCTCCGTGCTTTCAAAAAGTTATGTTACTTGCGATTAGGAACTTCGAGAAATTGACTTAGTTGTGTGTGATGTGAGAAATTCACTCTATATTATATTATAATAATTTGAGCAGAGACTCTATTTTAGTTTGTGATCATGTCGGAGAAAGAAAACAAAAGGAAATGCTTTAAATGCGGCCGCTCACCGTTCGCAGACAACGCATTATTGTTTAGATTTCCAAAGCCTGGCATAAATAACCTTATACGGTATGTATATTTACTGATATTTTTAAGGTCATGTCTGCGACTCTCCATATGTACTACTCCTCATATTATCAAACAATTGCTAATTCTCCTGATAGTTTATGGAACTAGCACAACAGACACTGGCAGAATTATGACAATAGTTGCAGACAGAAGCCTCTAAGAACTTCTATTTTTAAGCATTTTATCAGTCAAATCAAACAAGAATTAGCAAATCTGGTTAATTCTGAATCCTCAAAATTGACCTAACTAAGAAATCCAGAAACTACATATAGTGCGTTCGAATAGGGTGTGGGCAAAAGTGACAAAAGTAACATTTTTGATCTTTACAAATGCTTTAACAAGAAAGCGCTCAACTGAGCATAAGACCTAAAATCGCATGTTTATGATCAAATACATAGCTGTCAAATAACAATTACAAACAACCATGCTTCAGACGTGGGTCAAAAATTACACTTTTTGGTGGCAAAAATTTTGCATTCCGAATGCTGAACAAAAAGAGACATGAATGACATTTTCACCCACAGATTCCCATTCGAACGCCCCTTATGAGCGTTATTAGCATTTTCGCTAAAAACGATCAGAAGTGATCTATTTGAATGCACTAAATATTATATTTCGTCTTTGCATCCATGTAGCTTTCCATTGGGAGTAATATTTCTAACTTACCTGTAGCCTGAGTCCCCATGAAAGTTAGATTAAAATAAATGATGTGTATGTTGTACAAGTTATACAAAATTTCACACAAATCTAGTTGTGTCATAGTAGCTTAAAAGCTGTATCTGTAGCTGGATAAATATGATATAAATGGTAAATATTCACGGCATTGATAGAACAGTAGTGTTTCATAAAACGGTTAGGCAATTAGCATTTGGCTGCAACAAATATTTTACAGTACCCATTTCAGAATCAAAACAATATAAGTAACCCAAATAGAATTTTTATTAAGTATTTTTTTTGTACTTTCAGCTGTGAACTATGGGCCCAATACATACTCATCAACAACATTTCAAATGAAACTCCACAGTGAGCATAGAATGTTGTGTGAAAATCATTTTCTTGAAGCTGACTTCACTGATGATACTCTACAGAAGTTACAGAGATCTGCGGTTCTATGTGATGATAGTTGCAAGTCAGTATTAAAACAAATTTATGTTGTGACTGTAAGCTAGATATTGATCACCGTCTCACCTATTGGTATTTATCCAAAGGTTTTCCTGAACAGATCGCTCTTAGCGATTACACAGCCTACTGGACTGACGATGGAAAATAGGCAGGGTAACACACACACAATGCCTTTCCACCAGTGAGGAGGGGCTCAAGCTGAAAGAGAGTTAACCCATGGTATTGCTGCTCAGTAGTCCATACTGTTCCGTCCATGATTGCTGCTTCAATTGGTAGGGCAGAAGTGTACTTGCTACTTGAGGGTAGTAGGTAGCTAGCTAGATCAGCATTCGCAAAATGTTCTACTGCCATGGGGTACCAGGTACCTTCTGATTAGCAGTCAATAGGTGTAATCACTTGGCTACCACAGCTCCAATATCCAACGCCTAATTCAATTAAGACCAAATTAAAAAATTATATCTGTGGTTTAAATATTATTGGTGTTTGCAAAAATTTCAAATCTATTTTTGTTACTTATTGAACTAGGCAGTATATGTATATATATATATTATGTAATAAGAGTTCCTATCTATCTGTATTTGTTAGTTTAGTTATATATTTTCAATACCTTTTCATCTGTAACTCATTAGTTATTTTTTTCCAGAATGAACCACAATTGCCCGAGTATACAATAAGGCCTCAACCTGGTCCTTCACATGGGGTCTTACAGGAAGTGACCATTGGTGCAAATAGTGAGCCTAATGTTGGGACATCTTCAGATGCTCAAGTGCAAACAATAGTTAAACCAACTTCAGAAAGGGAGAAGTTTTTGTATGCCAAATGTAGCAAATATATGCGAAAAATTTGCCAACTGCGCAATCGCGTTAGACATCTGAAATCAAAAGATATTTTAAAACGTGTGACAGATGATGTATCTATAAATAAGTATATATAAGTCAGTTACCATCACCCAGTACATTAAAACGTCTACTCAATAGAGTACCTTTTAATGCTGGAATCAATCAACCAGTTTTTGAAGTCCTTGAAGGACTATTATATAATATATATTTTAAAACGTGTGACAGATGATGTATCCATAAATAAGTATATATAAGTCAGTTACCATCACCCAGTACATTAAAAAGTCTACTCAATAGAGTACCTTTTAATGCTGGAATCAATCAACCAGTTTTTGAAGTCCTTCAAAATTACACAAAGACACAAAAGCCTTCAGACAATGAATACACATTAATGTTTGATGAAATGTCATGTCAACATCTCAATTACAACCCTAAAGAAGATGTAATTGGAGGATTTCAGGACCATGCTTCATAGGGAAGATCCCCACTTATTGCAGCATATGCATTGGTGTTTATGGTTGTGGGGATATGTAAGAAAGTTAAACAGCCAATTGCCCATTACTTTTCAAGTGGGTTTTCTACTGGAGACAGACTGGCTGTGCTAATTAAAGAGGTAAGTATTTTTTTTAAACACCTGCCTTAGAATGTCTTAAAAGGCGACTGAAGTCTCATAGGCAGAAAAGTGAGTCTAGTAGACAGCAGTCAGCGGTGTGGCAAAACCCTATTACCTAAAATAATACTAAAACCAAATTATATTCCTTGTTGTGTCCATTCATATTACAGAAAAACATATGGTATTGATTGACCCTACATGTGTAGGGATGATGATGACAACCTTTATATAATACTGGCTACGCTCTGTCTGCATGGTGATGGATGATGATAATGATGAATCAAAATATATATAGCCTATGTTATTTAGGGATTACATAGTATAATGGAGAAAGTATTTTTGAAATTGATACGAGTTGTTTTAGAGTCTATTCATTACAGACATACAAAAATGCAAATATTTCTTCTTGATATTATTATTAGTTTCTAAATTGTACACCATTATCAATACTTTTGCATAACAGACCCAATGTGAATAGTTATCACATCAGTTAGAATAATTGTTCATTATTTATCATTTCAGGTTCTACAAAAGTGCCATGAGGTGGGAGTAAATATTGCGGCCATTGTGTGCGATATGGATGTCGTAAACAGGCGAGCCCTCACTATCTTGGGTGCATCACTGCAACACCCTTATATACACCACAATGGCAAACAAATCACAGCACTTTTTGATGTACCACATTTATTAAAATGCTTTAGAAACTTGTTTTTAAAATATGATATTGAATGTGCTACAGACATTTTATCAAATGACAATGAAGGAAAAGGTAAAGGGTTCTCATACATACTTTTCACTCTTGTGTGTTCTTATCTTTTGGGTTAACTGTTGCATATTGTTTTTTTCTAAAACCCTTAGCAGAATTATGAATCTGGCCCAATGTGAATCAAGTGAAACTCAAACAAACAAACAAAAAAATATGATATTGTTATGAAATTACTGCTTTTATTTTAGTTTGATAACTATTTTTCTTCATGATACATATTTCTTTTTACAGGAATTGCTAAATGGTCCCACATAAAGGAATTTTATGAAATTGATAATACCAACCCAAACTTTGTGTATGCACCAGCTTTGAAGAAGGATCACTTAGAGCCCAATTCAAAACAAAAAATGAAGGTTAAATATGCAGCACAAGTTCTTAGCCATTCCGTAGCAGGAGGAATGTTAGCCAAAGTAGCTAAAGGTATGTAAACTAGATAGGTAGGTACTTTCTTTATTGCATGATAGCATGGTGAATGTTTATTTTTAATGTTTTGAAGTGATGAAGTAGAGAAGACCGTACCTGATAGGATGCATCATGCCTGTTCATTACAGTTGCAGTATCACCGTTCTGTGGCTCTAAACTGCGCTCATCACTTAGAGACATTAGTTCTTAAATCTCATGCACACAGTAATTTGATTTGTAGGATATGTACCTACATCTTTAGGCTGACTAGAGCCTACAGCTGTCATGGCTGTCCCCACATCTTGCATGTAATGTATGGACACTCGTGCAACGTGAGCGTAATTTGCTGCTACAGTAAAAGTTGCTTGAACATCCCTATACATACAGTATATGTATAAATTCTGTCAGGCAACTTGAGAGCTTAGTTCAATGTTAGTAAAATGTCAATGACCCCCAACTACATCAAAATATTAACAGTTGTGATAGCAGGTTACAGCTAGTATATTAACTCAAAAATTTGTAACAATCAAAATAACAAAGTTCATTTGAAGCAAACATTTATTTAATCACCTTACTCTTATTTTCAGACCTTACTGTGGACGCAGCTGTAACAGCAAATGTCTATTTGATTGTCTTAACAGCGATTGCTCGGATTTACGCAGAGGAAAAGCTCATGCAACAAATTTAAAACATTCAAGTCCACATTTAAAATGCTTAGAAAAATTTAAAAGATTTTTTTCGTCTATTAAGTATATTGGAAGCCCACGTAAGACGCCATCACAAGAAGGTTGGATATGGACTCTCAATGCCATTGAGAAATTGTGGAGGAGCTTGGTGCAAAAACACCACATCACTAGCCTTGCCACTAGGCGATTACAACAAGACCCTATTGAAAATCTTTTTGGCTGCATTTGTGGCAACTGTGGATCCAATTCCAATCCAACATGCAGCCAATTAGTAGCTGGCTTAAAAACTGCCATATTATCAAATATGTCACATACAAAATTGTATCACTTCAGGAAACTGTGAAACTGATAATAGCCTTATAATTAACAATTTTGAAACACTATCTATCCGTTTCACAGTCCACACCATAGCATACATTTGCAAGGACAGAGCCTGAATTTCTGTCCTCAATTGAATTACCTCAAGTTGATGATGCCATACAAGACAACAATGCAGAAATCAGGCATGTGCATATGTGTGTGGATTCGTAATGAAGAGGATGCCTAATTGTGAGAATTGTAAAAAAGCATTAATATCAACAAGTGTTGAAAACTTTCATTTGTTTGTGGAGTTTAGAGAGTACTCAGAGTTTAAAAAAAGTTTAAATTATGTTACAAAAGAAATGGTTGTTTGTGTAGAACACTGCGCTACCCTGATAAATTAATTTCTCAGAGAAAAAGCTCCCACGATTTACTTAAAAAAAAACATATCTGAGCACATGTGAATTTCTATTTCCTGAACATTTGTATGGAGCACAGGAACTCAAATGTATGCACCATAATTAGTAGTGTTTTTACTATATGTATAAGAAGATACTGTGTTCTAAAAAATAGAGTGTTTGCTGGCGAACCATCTGCAGCTGCACTGAAACGCAAAATAAATATATTATTACATAAACAAAATGTGTTCATATAAACTATGCTTTGCTATAATGCTTGTGTTAATATTTTAGTCTGCTGCAACCAGGCATTAATAGATTAATGTGTGCAGTGATTTCGTCTGTCCCCTATATTGTGACATTAGTTCATTAAAACTTGTTAAGCCTGCAGTTGCAGTATAGTTGTCAGTTTGTGATTTTAATATAGGCCTGTTTCATAAAAAAGGTAACAATGTAAATAATGTCTCATGTATGTCTACCAAGTTTAGATGATGTTATTATCAATGATAATTTTACATATTATATGCTACCATAGACCATATTGGTATATTATACGACACAAGTGAGCTAAGTTGATTGTACCTAAGGCAGTAGTTAAGCCGTCAAGCAAACATTTTTTTACGATATAACCATCATAGTTATTTGATTAATAGTGAGTGACAATCTCTTATATTATTATAGATCCCTTTATTATATTATTATTATAACTACCTTTATTATATTATTATTACCTACTAGTCATGTGCACTAAAAGAATCAAAATCTAGAGAACGATAAATACGTAATTATCCAGTTTTAGTATAAATGGACAATCCAGGACCCTGAAATCCCAAAAAGATGCTTCCTTCACTACACCAAACCCAAGCGAGCGAAGCTGCTGTTGAGTCAATTGGTTCGTTATCAAATTCTGTGTAGAACGGCACCAATATTGTCAATGTAATCAAATTTAAGCAAAAACAGATTGTTCCGTAGAAAAAACAAATCGTTGATTGAGTATCGGTTTGAAACTAGTTCAACTGAGAATAGTTTATCAACAATGCTCAAGCAAAGATTATAATCTCAAGTATTGATTAGATGATCAGATCAGATATCAAACTGTATTTGAGTTGCATTCTGGAACATGGGATTTAGGTACTTAGATTTTTCCAGGGCCGAACTAAACACAATGACACTGTGTTTATTATTTTCTTTTCCGGTTTTTCTGTTACAACGAGACCCTATTACTAACCTTCGCACCAGAACTTATAATGTACTAGCTGCGTTCCGAGGTTTTACCCATAAATGATGATGAAGATAATTATGATGACGTCAAAGTCAAAATAATTTATTCAATTTAGGCATCAAAGTATCTTTGCATCAAAGACGCACTTGTGAACGTCAATTTTTCATTATAATGTACTTTAAAGCCTACCGCCGCGTTCCAAAATACATAGAGCCAACCGAGAAGAAGCGGCAAGAAACTCGGGGCCATTCTTTTTATATAGATGTTTTTACAATGTTTTTACTTAGGTACTACAAATATTAGCACCAGTGTGTTGCCTTACAAAAGAGAACATAATAGTGGTATCAGTAGGGCAAGACACGCTACACTTTGACATCTTAGTACACGAGTAGATAGATCCTGGAGTGATCAGTCCCAAGCTGTTTTATCCTCCAAGTAATCCGAAATTTTGTAATAACCTTTTTGACAGAGTTTAGTTTTAATAGTAATTTTAAACTTATTAACTATTTTGCTCTAGTTGCAGAGTACTTTAAGAAAAAAAGTTATGCTGCTATTGCCCGCGTTTCTGTGTGTGTGCAAGGGTTATTCCACAAACTTACTTAGGTACTACAAATATTAGCACCAGTGTGTTGCCTTACAAAAGAGAACATAATAGTGGTATCAGTAGGGCAAGACACGCTACACTTTGACATCTTAGTACACGAGTAGATAGATCCTGGAGTGATCAGTCCCAAGCTGTTTTATCCTCCAAGTAATCCGAAATTTTGTAATAACCTTTTTGACAGAGTTTAGTTTTAATAGTAATTTTAAACTTATTAATAGGCAAATCTCGGATAACATTGGGAACTTTATTATAGAATCGTATACATTGTCCCATAAAATAATGACTTATTCTGTGGAGACGCGTTGTATGTACGGATAGCTTGTGCTTATTTCGCGTGTTGATGGAATGAGCATCACTCCTTTTATCAAAACTGTTAATGTTTTTCTTTACATACATTAGATTTTCATAGATAAACTGAGAGACAACAGTTAGAATGTTTATGTCTTTAAATTTCTGTCTAAGGGAAACTCTGGGAGCCAAACTGTAGATCGCTCGTATAGCCCTTTTTTGCAGTAAAAAAATAGAATTAATATCTGCAGAACATCCCCAGAGCAGTATGCCATAAGTCATAACGCTATGGAAATAACTAAAATAAACTATTTTAGCTGTGTCTACATCAGTTAATAGTCTAATTTTTTTAACAGCATAAGCTGCTGAACTGAGCCTACTAGACAATTTTTTTATGTGGGGACCCCATTGCAATTTAGCGTCTGTAGTAATTCCTAAAAAGACTGTTGACTCCACAAGGTCCAACCCTGTTCCATTCAATTGTATATTGGATTCTACTTGTCTCACATTTGGTGTCGAGAACTTTATACAATTAGTTTTCTTCTCATTGAGGAGAAGATTATTTGTATTGAACCAATTCACAACTTTAGCTAATGCATTGTTAACATCGTCATAGTTTAATAACTGTCTTTTAATTTTAAATAACAGTGAAGTGTCATCTGCAAACAATACAATCTCGTGATTCTTCTCTACATAATAAGGTAAGTCATTAATATAGATTAAAAACAAGAACGGCCCTAGTATTGAACCTTGTGGAACGCCCATTGAGATTATAGAGCCGGGCGATTTTTTACCATTTATGTCAACCCTTAGAATTCTACCATTTAAATATGAAGTCAAAAGGTTGAGAGCCATGTTCCTAATACCGTAGTGTTGTAATTTCCTGACAAGTATATCATGTCGGACGCAGTCAAATGCCTTAGATAACTCACAAAAAACACCTAAGGCATCTTGAGAGTTCCCCAGGCATCAAACACATCTTTTATTAGTTCTATACCTGCGTCTATAGTAGAGCGATTCCTTGTAAACCCAAATTAATTTTTATGGAAAATTGGACGATGACAAGGATCCTACGTTCTTTCCCGAAATCCCCGTTTAGGCGTGAGAGCGTAACACATAAACAAAATTGCAACATTAGTTAGGATGTCTTTGACAGGGTTGTATTTTTTGCAAGTAGAAAATAGCCTTCGTGCGCGAGTCTACGTCGTACGTGACAAGTTTTTAATAAAATGTGTTTATTATATTTTTATTTGCTTTAAAAGCACGGTGTTTAACGTCAATGTAAAAAGATGATGAGAAGAATAATATTAAAGTCGATTAATTTAGCATAAAGTAAAGATGAGCGATTGTGTGACAAATGTTTTAGACAATGCGGTATTTTTTTCAAGAGATTAACAAAAATAGTTTCATGTAAAGTAAAAAAAATACGTCAAGTGCGAGTCGGACTCGTGCACGAAGGGTTCCATATCATAACATTATATATAATTATTGTAGGTAATGTTCTGCTAATTATAAATTTAATGGATATTTTATACTGCCCTTCATAAACAGTTGCCTTTTTTTTCAGGTAGAAATGGGATTACTAAACATGAAATGAAATTGAAGTACCTACATCAATCATAAAGCTAAAAGCCTAACTGTGTTACATTCCAATTTCGGTAACATTACGTAAACAAGTTTGTATGATAATATTGTTATATCTATGCATGTATAGCATCGATGGCCAATAATGTTCTAATGTATGATACGTACGTTTATATGTATATGAACAAAAGTATATGAATACTAAGTATCATTCCATTGCCCTGGTATCAGACAGCCGGAATAGCTCTCTGGATACATAATCTAGAATTCATAATCTTAATTCCGGCGTCTTGCCTCACATATCATAAAAAAATCAGATTGATCAGTAGTCTCGTGCTCGTGGTTCCCGGCACTTGCACCCGTCTTTATGGAAGAGGAATGAACACTAATCGCATTACTTTTGGCTCTAGGTACTTAATAAAAAAAAAGAAATGCAAAGGCAAATACTGGATTCATTCTTATATGTGAACAGAGTAAAGGAGAGTCAGTAACACATTACGGCGAGAAAATTACAACAGTACCCTGACAGATTCTTCGTCAGTGCAGTGGCATCATACGATGAACTGGCTGACCCGCCAGCGGCTTCGCTCGCTTGGTCTTGGTGTAGTAGGTAGAAATGCCGTTTCGGAACCTCGAGGTCAAAGGTTCGATCCCCGGGTTGGACAGTTATTGTGTTTTTCTGAGAAAGAAAGATATTCTCAATAACAGTCCGGTGACTAGAACAGTGCCCCGTAGATGGCAATAGGCTCGCCCCCTGTTACATGGTCACGTGACCAAAACATATAATGGCGAAACGTAGGCGATGAAAATACCGCTGATTAACCCTTCGAGGTTATACCCAAGGGCAAAAGTATCAATTCACTCAAGACCGCTAGACTGATATTACCGCGCCGCTGCATATCCCTTGGAGGATATTTATAGGTGAAACTATTTGTTATGTTGTGTTTAAAAATAACATGTAAGTATTGCGGGTGATTCACTCTAGACCGAGACTCTAGACTTGACTACAGTCGGCTAAACAACAAGGATGGATGATATGCCACCTCTATCGCCGAGCTCGTCCAGCGTTTCGAGCTTTCAAAAAGCGTGGTTTTGACTAAGCTATCAGAAACTCTTTGACATAACTCTATTGACAGAAAATAAGTCGTAAATAAAATTACGATCTTGTTATTTTATCTATGCTGTGCACAATGCCTGGTGATAGATGATGATAATGATGATTATGATGATGAAAAGTAGCCTATGTGCTACTCCAGACTATAATCTATCACTGTGCCAAATTTCAGCCAGATCCGCTCAGCCGTTCTACTGTGATTGAGTAACAAACATCCCTGCATGCATCCATCCATCTAAACTTTCACATTTATAATATTAGTTAGATTACTATGTTTTCTGCGGAACAAAATCCAAAAGAAGACACACACATGAGAAGAGCCATTTCCACTGAAGAAAGACTTACAAAAAAAGCATAAACACTAAAGTAGGTGGGATAATTTTAATCAATATGTACGGTTTTATTTTTGTTTGAATCAATACCTTCATACAGTGTCATATTCATTTAAAAGTCAGTCAAATAGTTATTCAGCAGCGTTTTACATTACTACTGCGGGATAGCTTTTAGGGTTTTACCCTATTCATAATCTGATTTCAGTATTTGTGTGCCACTCTATTAAAATATTTAATACGCGAAGAGAATACGCGCGTTATGAATTCATAATCTTAAATATTCCAACCCGAAATCTCAGTATCATTCTTACAGATCGATCTGAAAATATAATAATCTGAAAAAATCAGAATGTTTGTGGAGTATACTGATTTTGTTTGTATGATATTCTGGGCTTTCTGAATTATTATTGTAAATTAAGATTATGAATCCAGAGAGGCATTCCGGCTGTCTGAGGACAACCTTACTTTACCAGAGAGATTTCAGAAATTTTTTGACATTTATATTTGAATTATCTAAAATAAATAAAATCACAAATTTTATATACGTCCAATTAATCCATGTGTTAATAATTGTTATAGTTGTATTGTACGGTACGGCTGCTCGGAGTATATTATTCCTTTTAAGAACCGAGGTTGGCTTCATGTGGTAACTGTTGCAAAGAACTTGTGGTGATTTGTTTTGCTGGAGACCAGATTCAGTGATTGTTCTCATATCAAATCATGTACCAGAATGCAAGGACATAAAGATGGTAAAAAGTTAACGTATTTTATATGTATTCCTTGACATGTACCAGCATATTATTTATAGCTACCTATATATAAATTCTATGTGGGCGAAAACTGCATGCGTGTGTGTACACACATCTAATTTGTGTAAATCACGCTATTACTTAGGTACTCGTACTTAATTAACTTATAAGATTTAAATAAAAAGATTTCATCAAAATTGGGTTTGATCTCTTATATTAAGTCCTTCAAATTTGTCAAGGGGTAGTCAAGTAGTCAAGGGGGTTCGTACCAAGGGCCAAATTGGTACAACTTTCCATCGACGTCCGTAGAATTGAGTGGGGAAGGGTGATGGGGAGTGGAAGGGGTAAGTGTACAATACCCCCCCCCCCCCTAAGTTGCGGACCCCCTCCTTTTCAGATTATTTCATTTTTAATTCTGAAGAAATTTTCCTCATTTTAATGATAAAAAAACCATATAAGTGTAATAAACACGGGACCCTTTGAAGGCCAAGGAGGGCGACTCTCTTCATCAAAAATATAGGGGACTGATTCAGAAAGATTTCTGTATTTATTATTAGATTGCAACGTCTCCGGCGCTGCGGGAAGAGCAGCCACTACGCCCTTGCATTACAAACCACAGGCATCGGATGAGCCGGAGCAGCTGTGGCTGGTCCCACAAGCTGAAGCTGCGGAGAAGATGATTACAGCGGGCGCAAGTTGCTCTCCCAACGCACCACTCAACACTCTAGGGGTACGACATACTAGTACCAGGTAGAGTCGGGGTCAATCAATTGGGTTCTGTGATATACGAGTAAGTTGAACCTAACCCATTTTATTTTATACACAAATATTTGTATAAAATTTATTAAATTGATGTTTTCAAAGAATAAATCAAATCAATACAATAGTATTGTTTTATTATTTGAAAACATCTTTATGCACTATTTTTATTTTTCTCCTCCAAGAATATTCGATGTGCCAGTCTGTGAAGTTTCCTTTATTACTATCCCTACAGAACATCACGACACAAACTATGACTGACAATAGTGTGGTATGGCAATACAAAACGGCGTCAGTTTTTAGTTTCGTTCCACAAACCGGGGAAATACTGTAAACACTACACATTTTAATTTTAAATCTCGTACTGATAATGCTGTAATTTAATATATACAAACTGTCAAATATATGTGTGCTTGATAACTATTGAAATGAGTGCAAAATATAATTCATTCCATAAATTTACTTATATAAAATAAAATGTTACCGAACGTATGACAACTTAACAATAGGTAAAACGAAACGTTGCATGACAAGAATAATATATAATGTGTGGTAGGAATTGACATATACATATATTGTAAAAATAATTGATCATCAATATTTTTTTCTCATAAACTACGCGTTGAAACTTTGTGTGTGCTTCTATTAATGTATCCATTCTGTTAAAAAAAAATATAACTCCCAACTCGACAGAAGTCCACGGAAAGCTAAGCCGTAAACATTTACGAATTCATGAAATGAAACGTAATTATCTTTGATTTCTTGTAGACTTTGACAAATGCAGTGTCAAAGTGCGTGGATAGAAACGTTAAGCCTTCATTTTGTTCATTGCTTCGACAAAAGTTACTCCTACAGAACGTAGTAGAGTATCTAGTCAGATCAAAGTCACGATAAGTGCGACGACGTGCGAAGCGAGGAGGAGCGTTAGGTTAAAGGGTTACACAAGGGTTAAACAACGCAACACAATAATTAGGGTAACCTACACCTTGATAAGGAAATATAACGCAGCAGTGTTGGGATACAATTCTTGTCGAAGCAGTCAAAATTAAAACTCTATCAAATACATGAAACTATGCGAGCTATCGGGGAAATAAGTAAAAGGAGAATCCCCCTTCCCCCTTTTCTTTACTACTTACAATATGTAGAATATATATAATTCTCTGGTAGGGATGATGATGATGGGTGACATAAATGTTCCAAAAATAATTGACTTTCAATATTTTTCTCCAAAAATATGTGACTCCGCAATATGTTAAAAGTTTGCATGTGTGCTTATAATAATGTATTAATTTTGTATAAAAAATTGTCAACCCCCAACTTGATGGACGACAATGTAAAGCTATGCCAAACTCAAACTCATTGCAAATCAACACAATTTAATATAGGACTGCTGATAACAAAAAGCGAATTGACCATTACAAAGTTATTATTTGCTGTTGATGCAATAACTAATTCTAGGATGGACCAGGAAAGTTATGTTAGGCCTTCCACAGAGTAAGAGTAATAATCTTTAACGTTTTCTTAAGGTAAGGATTATCCCCATCACTGCGTGACTCCAACTCGCACTCGACCGGTGTTTTCATATATCAATAAATACAAACGATTTGCGAAAAAGTATTCGTATCGTAAGCGTCAATGCGTTACGCTTCGGCGTACAAACTATGAGTTATCTGTGTCACAGTTGCCCTAGATAAATGACAGTTGTGATGATAAGAAGATAAATGTTTCACGTGAATGTGTTACACTAACGCAGTTATTCATGTTAGGCCCACCGCAATGTCATCATTATATGTGATACTGCACTGCACTAATTACGTTAACGGCAGTTAGAAGATCGAAAAAAAAACCGAAATGAATTAATATATTTAATTAATTAAAAAGAATAAAACTAATTTACTATTGTTTCCTAATGAATAACCATTCCGCTTCGAGGTAGGAATATGGAATGCTTATTCTTACAAATAGATTTAACACGCAGTGTCCGATTGACGTCATTGCTGCGTCGGCGAATTAAATGTGTTCAATAATTATCGGTGCATCTGCAACGTCGGCGATCTTCATATAGTAGACCTACGTAATTCACTCATTACTCTGAGACATGAGGTCTTATGCCAGCTCCGTTAGCTCAGTTGGTAGATACCCTGCCATGTACCAAATTTATTGTTACCATGTCAAAACACAGCCTAGTGTATAATTCTATAGTAGCGATAGTAAACTGAGCCCACGTATGCAACGTACGTAACGCATTATAACATCTAGACTCTTAATTTTGTATGAAAACAGTAAAACAACGTTGCATATGATTAGTATGTTTCTGATCAAACTGTTTTCATTCAAATTCCAGAGTCTAGATGTAATAAGGCGTTGCATACGTTACATACGTGGGCTCAGTATTTCTTTTATGACTATATACATATATATATATATATAGTCATCGCCAGCGCCATCTATCCTTGGTATGGAAAAGCTTTAAATGTATATATACCACAAAAAAGGTAGAAGATACCAGTCTATTTCCTAGTATATATTTTAGTCTATGGTGCCCACGTCTCTGAATCAAAATACAGAATTACATTTATAATTTTATACAAATAATTCTAATTATCTAGTTCATTATCATTAACATGGATTATCAAAGCAGACAATTAGCCGAAGATTTCTTCCTGCGAGAACCTGTAGACGCCCGAATAAAGTAATATTATTTCAAAATATTTCACAATGTTTTTCTTACAATAAATGTCTAATAATGATGTATTTTCAAGGAAACCTAAAGAGGAACCTAAAGAAGATGACCATCCTACGCTAAGAGTTGAAATGCAGACGGTTCGTTTGAACTCGGACTCGCAAAAGCTTGTTTTGGATACGTTGAGGTATATCCATGGCCCTGACTTTAAACTTGGCAGTGCTACTGGTTACAAGGTATTTTTCCAATGTTATTAATCCTCCTTCTAATAACTAATAGCTCCTAAAGTAGTTTCTGATAAATTTACTAAAACATTTGTATAACTAGATATTTTGGTTAGCTTGTAATTATTTATAGGTACATAAGTCTTACTCTGTCTTTGCACAAGGTTACTTTAGCTTGTATCTTAAGATAGGGAATCCGAAATATAATAAATTCAAGGAACTTTCAGTTTTAAGTATGCATTAGTCCTTATTCTTATCTATTAATTCTACTAGCCATCAATAACAGTTCAAAAGATCATCAGCCTCATAAAGGTAAGACAGACGTACAGTGTAAGCTTCATAATAGGGTTTCATAGTTTGGTATGAAACACTAAAATGAATGATATTTATTTATGTAATTATATTTTTACTGCTTTCTAATGTTCATAACTCTTAAGCCTTGGTAGTAAGCAAATACATTAGAGATCCAAGCCAATATCTAGTGTTAATTTCTGCTTCCATCTATCTATATGTTGTGTTTGACTGATAGAGTTATTCTTTTTCAGCCATGATAAACATCTTTACTTAATAATGCTGCACACACATAAATTTAGCATGGTGCAGAACAGTTTCTGCTGTGCAGTACTGTATCATACTAATATTATAAAGAGCAACAATTTGTACTATGTATGTTTGTAACAAATTAAATAAAAAAGTACTGGACCAATATAAAAATGCTTTCACCATTAGAATGCCCTAATTATCCTCGAGTAACATAGGCTACCTATATATTTTGATTTATCATCATCCACCATGTGGGTCCAACCAAGGAGCACAGCTAGAGATGATAAATAAATGTATGCAATGTTTTTAAGTAAGGCTGGATATGTTTTAAATAGAGTTAATTGAAAGCTTGCATAAATTTTAATAGGTGTCAGATTATCATACCATCCTATTCAGATTTTATACTACTATTTTGACAGTTTACTAAAAGTTGAATTGATCTAATGTATTACATATTATTATGTGTTGTTTTATTATCTCTTGAAATGCTTTGTTTTAATATTTAGCAATTATTATCGATGCAAATAATAACTCGCAGGTTTTTTATTTGTTCCAGAGCAATTACCTAATATGTGTAGTTTTAAGGCTTATGTGTAGTTTGGTTGAGGCTTTTGCCAGAGTCTAGCTTGGATGAAGAAATAATAATGAATAGAAGGTGTGAAATCTAAATCAGGCTTACAATAAAATAATTATGTGCAGTTAAATTGTCTGAAATATGCGATATTCCATGCTTTTGAGGGCATGTTAAGCCGTCAGTCCCGGTTGTTTGTCTTAGGACAACAGTTGTTAGGCCTTTGGATGGCCTGAAAACTATGACAGGGGTTGGCCACTAACCTATCCACCAAGCCACACTGGGCCTGCGTGGTGGATTGTGGCCCAACTCCTGTCTCTGAGAGGAAGACTCTAGTCCCAGCAGTTGGAACAATTTTTTGATTCACTAACCGGATAAAGATTTTATTCTGTTATACTATTTTACTACTATTTTTATTTTTATTGTAAATATATTATGAACTAGCTGATTCGCCAGCCACTTCACTAGTTATTAATAAATATTCAGTTTCAGGAACATAGGATCATAAATTCTCTTTAAAGGGAACTAACCACCCTTTCACTTTGAGACCTGTAAAAATAGTATCATACTATAAAAATATCAGCAGTGTTGCTAAAATGCTGTCAAAGAATTAAAATTTGCTAAGTATTGTTATTTTTACACATTTCAGGACAAGGGTTCCAATCTTGGCAACCGTTTCTGGATGGAGAGAGGCAACTTAATGGTTCAAGGAGGCTGTGACTATTCTCTTAATAGAAAACCTGATATACAGACATCAGAAACAAGGCTCAGAGCATTTGCACTGGCAAAGTTAGAGAAGTATGTTATTTCAAATAAGACCAGTTTGTTGACCATATAAACCATTACTCTTTGTTTTTATACTTTAAAACATTGCTACAATATATAACAATATAAACAATGCTTAAAAAACATCACATGATTAATGGACGGCCCCTACGAATAATAATAAGTCAGGAAGCATAATTGAGAAACAAATTCCACACAAAAAGTGGTCCTTCAAACAAAAGCGACGTTTGATTCCAAATACGAATTACTTCCGAGGTTACAAATAGACATGTTCGGTTATTGGTTTAAATTCAGAAGGAAAGTAGGGATTGGTTCACACGCGTGCAGCAACGTCTACTATGACAACCGAGTCGTAGCGGCGTGGACGATGTAATGCAACAAGTGGATTGGACCAAATCAATAATATAAACAATGTTTTTTATTTGTTTTTTTTATATCGGTTACTTTTTAAAATTCAATGAATTTTATGTCTCGCCAAATATGATTAATTTATAAAGTTTTCGTCTAGAAGTAATTAGAAGAGACTCTTTCTTCGCAATGTAGTGAAGTGAGATTAAAAAACTTTCGCATATTCATTTTACCAAAAATATATTTAACTAGCTGGTGCCCGCGACTATTGCGAAATATTAATTAGGCTTATGTTCACAATACTTGTTCGCTTTTATACATACTCACTACTTATAAACTCATTCACAGACACTAACATACACACAAAAACTACTGAAGCTCAATCTTTATCAAAAAGTTACTGCTCGTATTTAAAGCATTGGCAATGCATTTACGTTTTAGCTTTGCAATCATATTGCGCAGGGTTAGTACTTCGAGGAGCTTATTATCTTATCCAAGGCCACCCTGACCAGACCTCCATCTATCATTATACCAAAATGTCATAAAATATGTACATGGTCAAACGCAATTGCTATAATAGAAATCCAAGAGAAAATATGAGAACATTTAAATACTTAGTGTATCAATCAGTAAACACTAATAATAAAAGACAGGACTTACGAGTACATTCAAATATATAATTATCACCATTGAAAAAACTGTCATTACATGTCATCACCCTTGACGGTATATGTGTTACATTTCATCCCCCTTGACGGTCGCCGAGCACGTCTAGTGTATCGAGCTGGCAAAATCATTGCGTGCTTTTGACTTGAGGTGCGTTTGCTTAGCAATGAGGGCATTGGTGACGTTGCAATTGTTGGCTCTTTTGTTAAAGCGTTCGTAAGGCTCATAATCGTTATTATTGCCGCTATTCCCACACTCTACTCGAACGCTAAACCGTGCATAAGACCTAAAATCGCACGATTGTTCTGTCAAATAGGTAGTTGTCAAAAAACGATGGCATAAATAACTATTTTTTAGCTTTGCGAACGGTGAACAAAAAGAGCCCTAAACGACATTTTCACCCACGAATTCGAACGCCATTGTGAGCGTTTTTAGCGTTATTTTCGCCAACTTGGGGCTATTCGAACGCACTATATAACCTATCAGAAACTGACACAACTCTGACAGAACTCTATTGACAGAAAGTAAGTCATCATTACGATCTTGGCGTCGGCGGAAATCTTATTTTGTCTATGCTGTACCCAAGAATATTAGGCCGTTTCACCCGCGTGGTGATAGATGATAATGATAATAAAAATTTAACTATGTGCTATTCCAGACTATAATCTATCTCTGTGACAAATTTCAATCAGATCCGTTCAGCCGTTATTGAGTAACAAACAATCATTAAAATCATCCATCCATCCAAACTTTCATATTTATGATATTAGTGGAATATAAGTAGGAAGTAGGTTAGGATATTCGTTTTTTGCCTGGTGGACGTTTTTCAGTGGTCGCAGAATTCCTTTATTATCAATTATTTTAGAAAAGCATTGTGTTGATTTTTGATTTTTATATTACTGACAGATTTATGAGCAACTCAAGTAAACCACTGCAAAATTTGCAGAGGGTGAATTTTCATTAGCTTGAAAAATTAAACGTACTTACGTAATTCAACCAAACAATGAACTATTTTTAATGCAACTGCAATGCGAAATTTATGCAACTGTAGGTAATCGGTTATTACTGTTAGTTTTCTGTAGTATTTTTCAGTGATGTTGATGTTTTTTTCCGGACGAATCATCAGCGTAAAAATGCTTAATATAAGATTCGAAATACATAATAACATAACTTAAAAAAAAACAGTAGGTACTTACTGTACAACCTGGGAGGATCTGCAGTTTTGTGTAACATGGTACATATACAATTTCTTTCAATTTACATTTTAATTTTATTTTCGTCAAAACGAACGGAGTAAGTATATAATGCTGGTTTTCACAGTCATACTCTTGTCTTTCTAGCTTAAGTGCAGAGAGGCATTTGTAGCATTGGATCGGCAAGAAAATGAAAATAAAACAAATTATGCAAAATACATTGCTGTTATATTTCAATATTCAGTTCTGTAAGAAATATACATTAAACAAAAAAAGACTGACTTTATTTTGCATAGTATTGACCATCTCGGTTTGTATACGTATTTGAACATATTTCAATATAATTATAATTTTGCTACTACTTACTAATAAAAGTGATTCATGGACATTTTAATCTTGTATGGATCCTGCACCACTTCACAACACATGCTGGCATGATGATTCACAGCTGTAGTTCACAATGATAAAAATTAAAATGTATGCGAAGATTTCACGTGTGCTCGCTTGCAAGAAAAATGTCCGACTGATGACGTACTGAACACGACTTTTAAGCCCCGCCAACTTGTACACGACTTTTGTTGGGTCATTTTTTTAACGCAGTTACTGTTCCTGACTTATTATTATTCGTAGGACGGCCCCTATGTTTTTGAAATTGCTTGTATTGGATACTTGCATAGCTAACAATTTTTTCATTTATCAGTATGAAAAGATATATTGTATATATCATTTATGTCACAGGTTGAAGCTTTATGCAATATATGTTTGCCAGACAGGGTGTACTGTATGTAGTTTGTAGCATCCCAGTATGTTCAAAGAATTAATTCAATCTCTCCCATCAAATGCTACTTAACCCTTTGCGTCCCAGAGACGTAAATATATGTCAGTTTCATTGATAAATCTTTTGTTTTAATTATCACAGTATAGGAAGGATTAAACTATTTGTTAATTCTATAAGATAATAAATAAATAAAATAAATATTCCACAACTATCACACAACGCCATCTAGTCCCAAGCTAAGCAGAGCTTGTGTTATGGGTACTGGACAACTGATAAACATACTTATATATTTCTAAATACATACATATTATAGATAAATTACACCCAGATACAGAACAAATGATCGTGCTTATTACACAAACATTTGTCCTGGGTGGGAATCGAACCCACGACCTCCGGCATAGCAGTCAGGGTCACTAACCACTAGACCAACAGGCCTACCTCATATAGAGTCAGACCACCACCAGACCATAGGTAGACCACCTAGATAGTTTTAGTCCACATACAGGGTGCTCAAAATTGCTGTTGATGTGACATGTGCACCACTGTTGAATTGACCACTTTCATACCTGTCATTCTCATTTAGTAGTAAGTTCTATGCCACCTACTATTACATTCTACTTATCACAAATAAATATATAACTATACCAAAGCAACATATTATTAATATTTGACCTTATACTGAGTAAGTACACAATTGCATTCAAACACTAGATCAGTTTCAATTGTTACTGCCATAGCTTTAAAAAGATGTAGGTATCTACATAATGAAATTTGGTGGTCTCATGGTGTATATAATTGTTATGAATAAAGTTTTGTGAGCAATACAGACTTTTAATTCAATTTAGTCACATAAGCCTTCCAATAAGAAGAAGCAGAAGAAGACTAATTGATGAATTCTTTAAAATGTTGTTCAGAAAGTCTCAATAGTTGTAAATACTTAGAATCTTTGGTAACATCCAATCATTACCACATCTAATGACAGTTTTTACCTTCATACTCCATTCATGGGTTATTTTACGTTGTTATATCAAAGAATTAATTTTCAGATATAATTTCCACAAAGCACACTGTTCAGAAGCGTTAGGCGTATCTGCAGAAAGTTGTGAAAAAGCCCTGGAAGTATTATTTTACAAATATTTTCGAGTAGACCCAGAAGACAAACCAGTAGAAGTCCCTACAATAGCTGAATTAATTGAAATGAGGTCTGATGAAAGAGCTGTACTAGAATCTATTTACGATACAAGTTTTAGAGTCAAAGACAATAATGTATGGAGTGTTAGACTCAACCTAGATTATTTAACGAAAATGTATACCAACAAAGATGTTCCTAAGAGAAAAGAAAACATAAACTATAACAATAGAAATCAAAAAACAAAACCGAAAGAAGTTTGCAAGTTGTTTCTGAAAGGGCCATGCAGGTTTGGTGCTAAATGTAAATTTTTACATGAGGTTAAGGTAGAAAATAATGCAACAAAAGATTCAGAACCCAATGACAGTTCGAAGATTAGTTATGAATTAGAAATACGGTTTCCAGAAGACAGTGTGTACCCTTATCAAGCACCGCTGCTTTACTTTAGGACGGAAAATCCAACAAATATTATTCCAGAGCTTACATGCTTGAAGGTTACCCAAAGGTTGTTAGATGAAGCAAAAACATTAGCACAAGACGGTATACCAAGCATATATTCCTTAGTGGAATTACTCAACAATGAAGAAGAAATTATGAACTTTATCCAGTTTGATACAAGGGCATTTTTAGAACCAACTGACCCTTTATTCCCACAGTTGATTGATGAGAGTAGTATGAATAAAGAAAAATTACCTTCTCATTATAACAAAAAATCTCAAGAAGATAAAAGGTTCAATGTCAATTTTGAAGAACTGTTGAGGGAAAACAAGGAAATTGCAAAGAGGTATTTTGAGAAACCAGATAACAATAAATATAACAGAATGATGTCTGATAGGAGAAAATTGCCAGCTTGGAAGAAGAAGAATGAAATATTGAATGCAATGCAGAAATCACAGGTATATATGTATTTTAATTTTCTACCGACTTCCAAAAAAAAGAGGAGGTACTCAATTCGACTGTATTTTTTTTTTATGTATAGTTACCTCGTAACTTTCGACTGGGTAAACCGATTCTCAAAATTCTTTTTTTGTTTGAAAGCCGGTGCTTCCCGTGTGGTCCCATTTCATAAATCGGTCCAGTAGTTTTTGAGATACACTCCAATAACTGAATAGAATGGAAGTAGGTTTAGGTTTAACGATTATTTATTTATCATAAAGAACATAGTTTGCTTATAATGAGATACACTTAATTATATAACTTAAAGCCTTTCTCGGAATACGTTGCGCACGGGATGTGGGCCTGCCAGCTTTTCTGGCGTCGGCGCATGGGGTTGCGAACCTTGTCACTGTCTTACTAAGTTCCAATGGTGATAGGGTGAGTATACCGTTTGTGTCAGACGCTATTTCAGCTTGGTCGGCCCTCAACCCGGGTGCGACGACCCCAGTAGCAACTCACGTTCAGCGAGCGTGGGATGATGTTTCGGTGAAGCGGATCCAAGGCAATTTATTGGAGGCTGCTACGGGAGCTGATACGGCCAGACTGCGGGCTGTGTCGCAGACAGAATCTGGAGCATGGTTGCATGCGCTGCCTTCACCTCACCTGGGCACCTTACTTGACGACGACTCTCTTCGTGTGGCGGTGGCCCTCCGCCTAGGCTGCAAGGTGTGTGAACCTCACATATGCACCTGCGGATCCATGGTGGAGGCCAATGGTCATCATGCACTGAGTTGTCGTCGTTGCACAGGGAGGTTTCCACGACACCATGCTCTCAATGACATAGTCCGTAGAGCCCTTGTATCAGCAAACGTCCCTTGCGTGCTTGAGCCTCCAGGTCTGAGCAGATCTGACGGTAAGCGGCCTGACGGGCTGACCTTGGTGCCGTGGAAGAACGGCAAGTGCCTGATTTGGGACGCTACTTGCGTCAGCACTGTTGCCCCCAGCCACCTGACTCGCACCGTCAAGTCCCCGTCAGCAGCTGCGGAAGACGCCAGCATTAAGAAGAGGCTTAAGTACGCTGCCTTGGAGCTGCTTTACCATTTTGTGCCCGTGGCTGTGGAGACCACGGGCAGTTGGGGGGCTGAGGCTAAGAGCTTTGTGGGAGAGTTAGGTCGAAGACTATGTGACATCACCGGTGACTCCCGCTCCGGTTCGTTCCTGGTGCAAAGGCTGGCCATAGCTATTCAGCGCGGGAACGCAGCTAGTGTAATGGGCACCTTTCCACCGGGAGCGGACAGGGGCGGGTTATTTAATTTTGACAAGAAGGTTAATCTAATCTTCTTTGTAATTTATTTTATATTTTTGTTTAGTTTGACTGTATATTATGATTTATATGTAATTTAACATTTTATATGACAATAAAAAAAAAATTAAAGCCCATTAACCTAACTTGCCAAGTTTTTATTAATTATTGGCGCAGAGATCTTAAGAAATATTATTAAAAATATGTTTTTAGTTATTTTTAAATAATGGAATTTGACAGTCTTTGAGATCATTACGTAACTTGTTATAAAATTGTGCTCCTTCATGCATTATGTTCCGATTACCGTACATTTTGGTTCTTGGAGCTCGTGTCCTTAATTTATTAGAATTTCTTAAGTTATACGTAAATGTTCTTTTTGTTTAAATTTTTTGTGATAGTATTTTTTTAAATTAATATGCATGTATTGTAATAGTAAAGTTGCTTTAAGGCGCGGTCCAAACCTAATTTTAAAACAATTTACGGTGCTTTACATAAGGTTGAGAATTGCCTACCAGAATGGACGATTTAATGCGAAAATTCAATTGAATACGTGCTAATACTTTTTATATTTATTTCGTTCAATCAAATGAAACAATTTTAATGATGGGAGGAGTCCATAGATCACTAGTAAATTTCATTAGAAATTCGAATATGATACATTAATTGAAATATATTTGCCCATAATTGAATAAAAATGCTTTTTCCCACGAAGCACGTAAGAAAAATTGCAAAATTTAGGGAATGTTGCCGATTTTTTTCTAACGAGCCAAGTTTGCTCAATCGCGTATTGGCTTCCATACTTCATAAGGACGTATAATCAATTTACATTAGGTTTTTTTCCAACTTCGGTTATTAGGTTTAAGCGTCGAAAAACTAAGTTTTCGCGAAGTCGAATCATGAAATTTGGAACTCATTTCGCCTTAAGTTAAAAATTTTTGTTGTTTCGTGAAGAATATTGGTATTAGTTATGTAGTGGTAATTAAAAATGGTTTTGATCTGTTGAATGATGTTTTGTGATATCTGGAGGACATTATGTGTGTGTGTGCAGCGCAGCCCCAAATTTCGATGAGATTGCAAATGTGATTTAACTAATGAGTTATAAATAGTCATACGAACTGAGTTAGGTATGCGTCCAGTTACCCTGCGCAAAGCTCCGGTCACGGATGAAATTTTCGACCTAACTTCGTCAATATGAGATCGCCAATGCAGTTTGTCATCTAGCTTACGACCTAAATATCGTTCTTAATGGAATCGATGGATAACTGTGTTATTTATGGTTAACAGCGGATGCTGTGGATTTTTTTTATATTTAGCTGCAAATATCAAATAGGAGGTTTTTTTTGTGTTTACAGTTTTAAGTCGGTATTAAATTTATCAAATTTTACTTGTTTATTACTCTTCTAATTCTAGAAAACAAGTAGAACCATTTCATTGTTACAGTAAATGTTATGTGCCATACGCAGTTAAATAGAGTTACATAGATTTTTCAAGCGTTTTTTTAACATATTAAAATCTCTCCAGATCGTAGTAATAAGTGGTGAAACAGGTTGCGGCAAAAGCACACAAGTACCCCAGTACATATTAGACCACTGGCTGGAGAACTTCAACAAGAACGGAGTAGAACATGCTGAGATAGTTTGCACTCAGCCTAGAAGGATATCAGCTATTGGAGTTGCTGATAGAGTTGCAGAGGAACGGGTTGAGAAGACTGGACAGGTTGTAGGATATCAGGTAAGAATTAAGACACATTGGTCGTATTCCGTTAGGAGCCGAAATCACTACGTCGTTCGCACACCCGTTCCCTTACAAGCCCATGCACGATCATCGTGAGCGAGCTTGATACGTCATTTTGTTAAATAAATAAATATCGATGACGTCACCGATAACGCTCACGTCGCGCCGCTCGCGGGTGGAGGGTTTTTGCGGTCGTTGCGAGCTGTCGCTGTCAAAACATCAAATAAGTAATTCTTTCAATTTTCGACTGAAAATTTGGCACGCATTTTGCCACCGCGTGAGTGTTCCATTCGGGTAGGTAGAGCATTAAACCGGGGCACGAAAATTGTGAGCGTTGACGACGCTTACTGGAACGAACGAACGTACGGGAGGGCGTACGTGACGCACTAGTAATTTATGTACTTGTGTCTTTGTTGCCTTTCGGGATTTAAATGGCTGATCAAATATTGATGATATTTCGTTTACTTATTTTATTTATTTTGTTATTTAATTTTCTTTATTATGTTTATTTATTTTAAGTCATGGAATATTTATTCAATTATCTTTTCTTACCACAAGACCTTATGCACCAGATAATCTTCTGTTATACATTACAAATGTAATGTAATAAATTCTATAAACAGTCACATAATAACATTCAAAGAAAAAAAAAAACCTATTTCAGATACGCCTAGAAAGCAAAATATCGTCGAAAACGAGACTCACATTTTGCACAACAGGGATACTACTACGACGTCTCGAATACGATCCCCAACTGAAATCTGTAACTCATGTTATAGTCGACGAAGTACATGAAAGATCTGAAGAAAGTGACTTTCTATTGCTAATATTGAGGGATCTTGTCAAAGTGAGGAAAGATCTGAGAGTCATATTGATGAGTGCAACTTTAAACGCTGATCTGTTTTCGGAGTACTTTGATAAGGTTCCAGTTTTGGAAATACCAGGTATGTGGCTTGGAAAGATTGTGAATTAGGATCAAATTTCATATTCTTGATGATCCTCTCAACAGTATGGGCTCGAATTTCATCCACTCGAAAGCAGAGATTCTCATTCACACACAAATACCTAACCGGATGACTAAGGTGCTTCGCTTCGCTGCTGAGATAAGTGGCACCTTTTAACATATTTCGGACCGAGTCTAAACTGCTTCTAAACTTTATTTGCGTAGAAAGAACAACGTATTTGTGAGTTTCGGGCGGAGGAAATTCGATCGAGAATATGATATTATTAAGAGGATGGCATAGCTAGTACTTTCCATACTAAAAGAAATAACTCTTTCTTTACACCTCTTAACATTGTCTGATTTCAGTGTTTTTTTTTCATGTAATCATCACATTGTTTACTATGCCCGTGCGTTTTGATATTTTATTTTTTTTTATTCTAGAAAAGGAAATTTATAGTACTTATTCTTATTCTGATTGGGGGCGCTAAGTCCTGCACTGACGTCCCGCTTGGGGTGTATTGTGCATTTCCCCCGCCAGCTACCCTAGCCATCCCAACTCATCTAGATAACGGAGTATGACCCTGGGTCGCTGGCACAACTATAGTACTTTGAAATACTGAAAAAATCTAAATGTACGGGCATAGTAAACGATGTGATGATTACATGAAAAACAAATCATTGAAATCGGACTTTGTTAACAGGTAGAAAAGAGTATTAGCTATGCAATCCTCTTAAGCTTGTTCCTATCATGCGCAATGATTTATTAAAACAAAGAATTGTTTTTAATAAATTAAATGTTGAGTTTATTTTCTACTGAACAAACATTGATAGAAATAATAAGTAATTATAGAGATTATTAATCCTATTTTATTACCTTTAGGTAGAACATTCCCAGTGGACCAATTTTTCTTAGACGATATCATGGACATGTCAAATTATGTGTTGGAAGAAAATGGACCTTATGCCCGCAAGGTAAAAAAAGGTTAGTAAATTCAAAAATGTCGACGTAGACATATATATGCAGTTACAGAGATGTACAGAGGTATACCGAGAATGATTGCAATCAATAATGAATAACCTCGCTGTGAACCAATTTAGACTTGTGAATAGATCTACTCGTAGTACACTCCTTTTCGACAATTCTCTCTCACACACAGCACAATGGACCGCCTTACCATTACAAGAATTATAACTAGAAACTCTCCTTGACCTTGATCCAACATATTTAATATTTATAGGAATATTGGTAATTTTTACATATGAACTAGTAGTTCTGCGAACAGTAGACTTCGCGAGCACATTCTTATCAGCAGGTATGAGCATATGAGCTATCAGCATGTCTACGAAATTCAGAAAAAAGTAAACATATTTATTTCCACACTCCCTCGACCAATTTTGCTCATATTTTATGTTGTTGGTACTCTTGGTACCAAATAATATTGTTAAAACTTCACAACCTATTATCTCGGCAATTATGCTCATAATCGAAATTCCTGTTTAAGGTCAGTTAATAATAATATAAAGTACGTCAATCGTTTTTTTTTCAAAATCGATCGGTAAATAGCGCCGCTGCAAACTTCCCTTTTTCAGGACAAGTACTCCCTGAACTTAAAAATATATTGAATAGTAGAACCAAGTTTCGTCAAGATTGGTTGAAAAATGCAACCTGTACAGGAGGACCAACATACAACCAAACATACGCACAGATGAAACTCAATTTAGCCAGTTAAAGTGGAGACGCTTCGCTCGCTCGGTCAATTATATGGTAATAATTTCAACTCAAGACAAGAGTCTTCGACTAATGTGTGTTACCAGTGATGACTTATGGCACTGAAAGGTGGTCTACTATGGGCCTCATAGATAAGCTCAAAGTTGCACAACAAGCTATGGAGAGGGCTATGCTCGGGGTTTCTCTACGTGATCGAATCAGAAATGAGGAGATCGGTAGAAGAACGAAAGTCACCGACATAGCCCAGAAGATTAGCCAGTTGAAGTGGCAGTGGGCAGGGCACATAGCACGCAGAACAGATGGCCGATGGGGCCGAAATGTTCTGGAATGGAGACTACGGACCGGCAAGCGCAGCGTAGGTCGTCCACCGACACGGTGGACAGACGACCTGACGAAGGTCGCAGGACGACGTTGGATGCAAGTCGCTTCCAACCGGTCCTTTTGGAAAATCATGGGAGAGGCATATGTTCAGCAGTGGTCGTCCTACGGCTGAGATGGTGATGAGATGATGATGAATTTCAAACTCGGGGAAAAACGCAATATAAGTGTTCCCGCACCCTGGATATTTATAGCAGAGGCATTAATGTGTTTCCATTAAATGGCAAAAGTGCATTTACAATAATGGCAAAGCTTTCTAAGAATAATGCCAGAGTCCAAGCAGTGCGTAGGGTACGTCATGGGCTAGTTATCCAAACGTTTGCATAATGGCTGCGAGTCCCAAATTAAGCCAGTATCTTGCGCAACTGCAATTTTATCGGAACAGCATATTTAAATAAAATAAAAAATGCAATATGGCAGCAAAGAAGGCTAATACACGCTTGTGTGCAAACGATTTAGTTTTCGATACTGTTTTGTTAAGGCTCGAACGGTATTCGACGCGACGGCCTTACTTGTAAACCCTGCTTAAATTTAATAAACGTCATTTAGTACGGCGCAGAACAGTTTTGCTTTGCATACTAGTAAGTAACGTCATTTAAAGTTAGTAGAGTTTATTAGTAAGACTGTATATCGTTTGATAAATTGATTTCACGCGACTCTTAAATTTTTTTGATTTAGGTGATAGAAAGCAAGACCTTGAAACTGAGCTGGAAACTTGCGACGTGCGCGCAGATGCCAACGAACCACCGAAAGCGTCAATTCGAGATGAAAACCTGACTGTGGGCCAGATGATGGCACGGTACCCTAAATGCAGCAAAATCACCTGTAAAAATATGTATCTTATGGATACTGAGAAGGTAAGTTTTGTCCCTGTCTAATTTTCAAAATACAGAATGCCTTACATTGTTGTTTGTGTCGGTAACTACCGGTCAACTATCGCCTTACTAATAGATAGATAAACTCCCACAGTACAAAATATAACAATTAAAGTAATATGATATTGTAGAAAAAAAACATTGTTACACAGCAATGTAAAGCCTGAAATTAAGTATCACAATGGGCGGTCAGCGATCTATTCCAGACAACCATGCACGGAAAGAAATAATTATATAATTATCGATGGTGTATTAAACAAGTAGACAACAAAAAGAAGACTTAAAAAATTGTATATACATATATAAAATATATAATAGTAAAATATATTTAAATATAAAAATGAACTCCTATTTCTCCTGCAAGCCTACCATAAACTTTCAGATTATTTGTCTAGTTCCGAGCAGTTCAATAAAAGGATCTCAAATTGACCTGCAAAAAATCTTACCATAAACTTCATTTGACTGACATGCGTTTGAACTGCTAGGGCTAAGAAGGGCCCTAAATTATGTCTCTGACAGTTTGCGTGAAAGAGATGACGCTCGACCACTTTGTATAACGCTCTTACTCTTTCATTTATGTTGGCTTATGTTTTGTTCTGAAACTAGATTAGCCTTATATTAAAACCTAATGATCTGATTTATAAATTAGTTCAATTTATAAAGCATTGGATTATATATATTCCAATATTATTCACAGGCATTGTTAAATACGTTATAATAATAATATTGAGGGATCCAGCAGAGTTTGTGACATTGATTTAGTGAGTTAATTTCAAGTTACATTAGTTAGAGAAAGTACAAATATTTTGTAATGATATTAGAACACATCCAATCTAGTAAACAATATTGAACAGTTTGAAGTGAATTCTCAGAGAAACGACCCGAATGGTTATTATTTGCCTACAAGGCGGTGTTCCAAGTGTGAATTCTTATTTATTCAACTTGAAATTATGGCCGCGTCTACATATCGCCGTCGTGTTAGTTATGCTCACTTAGAAGTACTAATGGGGGTTCTAAATACCTAGCGGCATAGCTGTAGGGTAAATTAAAACAGTTCGAGCGCGTGAAAATATGAGATGACTTTTTTATATACTTCTAGTAACTCAAAAAATTGTTCGTATGCGTTCCACATTCTTCTACGATAGTAACAGAAATTATTTTTTCACAAATTGATAGAAATTCACGGTTTTTACGTTTAAAAGGTCACAAAAAGTTGCTTTAGCTCGCCTGCTTTATGTGACAGATATGCAGGTTACTTTGATGGATATCTAAAGTCAAAAAACACGTCATGGTACGCTTACAGCAGGTCAATTGCAGGCCGCCCATTGCTGGCCGGCTAGGTCACGTGGGCAATAGTTGGCTGGCCTGCTAGAGTCCGCCATAGTACGAATTTGCAGGACAGCTCAATAAAACGCTTAACTGTCCTGCTATTAGGTGCTTATGGTAGACCTACAGGTCACGCTATAACTTGAGAACGAATGGGACAATCTCGCTAATTCTTTTTTTGTTGTGTTAATTGTCAAGAGAAGGTTTGGAAAGAAAAACCAAGAAAAGAGGAGAGGTTATAGCGAGGCTGAAAGCCGAGCCTACTGCACTAACGAAGTCGCGGGCATATATAGTTACATATATTTACTAATTGTCCTGTTTATGCGACGTTAAGGACGTTTAGCGGCCTTATAAACGCTGCTTAACTTTAAATGGCGTTATTGAAATAAATAAATTAAATTAAAAAAAAAAAGTATTGTGCAAAGGAAAAATGTTCTGCGCCGTACTAAATGACGTTATTTAAACTTGAGCAATGTTTATAAGTAAGGCAGTTTATAAGTAAGACCGTTTGTAAGTAAGTTAGGCTACGTCTGAGGTATTCGGGCTTTCTGAAAACTCCAACACTTCGAGTGGACACTAGTCTATCCGACAACCCGCACTGGGTATGCGTGTTGGATTACAGTTCGTAGTCCTCCCTGAGCCCCAGTCGTAGGTACGGAATGGGTTGATTGTATCTTATGCAACATACCTTGTGACCACCGCAATGCTAGCCAGATATCCTGGCGAGAAGCAATAGTGCGTAAAAGTTACTGCTTTCTTATAATTGTTCACCTAATAATTTCACTTGCTACAGCGCCCTTCATATTCTAAAACAATAATGGTCGCGCAATTTTTTTTCGTGGTGGAATATCTGGCACTGCTATGGTACCTGTGTGAACACGACACATGCAATGTGAGGGCAATTTGCAGTTATTGCAAAAGTCGCGCCATGCGCTTAATTGCATTTCCGCGTTAGTACCGAGTGTCCGTACTTCATCCCAACTAAATAGTGTAACCGTTTCATTCATGTGTAATTCTGAATAGTCAAGAATATTAATGGTCATCAACGAAATGTTATCTTTTCATTTACCTATCCCAGTAGGCAGACAGAAACCGTATATGGAAGAAATAAGGGCGCGCATATAAACCTAGATACCAGTAGGTGACGTGCTTCACGAGATTAGTTAACATTCCGAGAACCCCACAGTACCAACTATAAGATGGTTTCTTGTCTCTTACAGTTCGCGTCCCGACCGTGGAATAGTAGATTGTTAACCGAGGGTCGAAAGAATCAATTCCCGAGGTATTTAGACTATAGGCTATAGTCCGAGTAGGAATTGATTCTTTTACCCGAGTTAAACACTCTACTTTTCATTTTGAAAATGAGGAAAATAAAACTAGTTGTTTATCTAACTATTTATTGGTAATATATAATAATAGTAGTAGTACCTATTTAAAATTAATTGTCAAATTAGGACAATTCGTGAAATTAATAGTTGCATTTTGGTTTGGAATGTTTATACTGTTTGATATATTATGACAAATTTGGCTGTTCTGGATATCTGTAAAAGTAGGAGACTCTGGTATTTCATCAGACGATGGATTCCATGGCGGATACTACCTGGAAGTTGTCGGCTGAGGCGAATTGGGGCTTATTCCGCTCAAAGAAGTTTGTGCTAAATTCACATTGGCTGTTTAGAAAGTCACATGGCCGCAGCATTTTTTTTAATTAGTTTTTTTTTTACATAAAACTCTTCACAGCTGATAGCAGTTCTATTTTTAAAGTACATTCCGGCCCTTAGGTGAGAAGTAATTTGTATGAGTTTTTCCCTCTCTATGGAGGGAAGCAGCATTTTCCACCCAATCAGATAAAATAATCTAAAACTAATCAGATCAAAACAACACTACTTTCCGAGTATGACAAATGAAAAGGAATAATTATTAATTCTTTAACAAAGTGTATAGCTGATAGCAGTAAATGTGATTCATCTCTGTGCCATTGTCGACTGATACTAAAGTTTCGTTTTCGTATTTGACTACGGATTTATTAAAAAATATGTATTTTTTCATTCACAGATAAATTTGGATTTAGTAGAACATGTGCTCCACTACATAGTAGACGGCGACCACAAGTGGCCGCGAGAGGGCGCTATTCTCATATTTTTGCCGGGAATCGCTGAGATAATGGGTCTGCACGACCAACTCGCTGAAAGCCATACTTTTAGCCCGAAGTGAGTGGATATCTTGTAATTAGATTTATTTTATAAAGTGACTATGCGGACTGTATGGCAAATATGTGTGCTTTTGCAGACATCGAATAAATAAGCTAATTCTATTAGTAATTGTAACGGCAAAGTATACATTTAAACACTAAATAAAAGTGTTAATTAATAATACATTTTACTTACACTACATTTGTTTATGCATCATATTTTTTTGATAATATTCATGGAGCGAAATTTTACATCTGTACAATCTACTATTACTGTTTACTCTGTACAAGAGATTTAAAAAGCTTGTAAAAGGATATACTCGTAATATATAATAGTATAGTTAGGTAATCGTAACGTCTATAATCGTGTCGAGCAGAATTTCTATTAATTATGAGGTTTTTTGTGTAAGTCGCGATTATGTAATTTTTTAACTTGTGCGCGCTATCTCCGTCTCTGTTAAATTGCACGCGGATACAAAGAATATCACTATATACACTGTCCTTGTCTGTAGCGAGACCCTTAACACTTTTTTTATGTTCCGATAATTGTTGAGGAAACTCAACAGGTGATACATATTATAAACTAGTTGACCCGCCAGCGGCTTCGCTCGCTTGGTCTTGGTGTAGTGGTGAGAGAGCTATTCCTTAAATATCAATAACTTTTTTATTTATGAACCGATTGACATGAAACACTAATTGTTAAGTGAAGCTTACCATAATATATTAGTGAAAACCACATTTAAATCGGAAAACCATTTCAGAGATTAGCTCTGTTTTTCTGTGCGTTTATGAAAATAAATTGACAGATAAACAGACAAAAAATCTAAAAATCATTTGTTTCATTCTATTTTCGTTTATAAAAGTCTGAATAATATTTTTTCTCATATATCTTCGTTACATTTTTATTATAGATATGTATATATATTTTCAGAACCGGAAACTACGTTCTAGTACCTTTACACTCGACTCTCTCGAGCGAAGAACAGGCGCAAGTGTTCAGGAAACCGAAGCCGGGCGCTAGGAAAATTGTGCTCTCTACCAATATAGCCGAGACATCAGTCACTATTGACGACTGCGTGTTTGTTATAGACTGTGGAAGGATGAAGGAGAAACGGTAGGTGTCTTCTTAACAAATCATAATATTCATTGAAATTAAACAACTTCAAACGGATGAAATAATAAAGTTAAAAATGGTTTTGACTCGATTTTTCTAACACTTTTCAGTGCCCATGATCACGGGTAGGCATATGATTAGACATACGATACATAATATATAATTAAATGTTGATTTTTTTCTGCATTTGACTCCTATTTTTGTTCTTATTCATATCTAATTTATATTTATTTATTGCATCTCTGAATATTGAGCTCTGAATCTCATTGCTTTCACTCTGGTATCTGTTCTTCTGTATTTCACGAATCTCTATCTGTTTTGTAATTTGAAAGTTGGATATTGCGTGTAGAATTTGGACTACAGTTAAATGGTTTTTCAGAAAGGATTTCCTCACCTACATGAATATACACCACTATTTTTTGGTATCTGCTGCTAGTACTCAATTCATCATCATTCATTCTCAAAATTCATGGTAAAAAATAAAAATAATAGACATTACATATCAAAAGTTTATACTACAAATATAACAATAATTGGTCAAACGTCTACATTGATACACACTTGAAAGTGTATTTTCGCTATGTTATATTTATATTTTATTTTGTCGTCTTTCTGTTCCTTTCTTCTGAAAGTAGCGTGATAGGATCGGAGAGATATCGCTGCGATACCTCATTGAGTGGCAGGGAATGCGAGAAAGAGTATGAGAGATATGTTTTCACTACCCACACGCATTATGTGATTTCATTAATTATTATTTTTGTTTTTGTCCATTATTAATGGAAGGATTTCTGAAATCTTAATAAGTACTGTTAAGTTATCTAAAGTTCTGACTTTGTACTGGATTCATTGAACTGTAGACATAGTAACTCCAGGTATTTTGTTATTTGGCACCTTTTTCATTTATTCCATCTCCCTAAAAGCTTCATAGTAACAATTAACATTTAAAATCCTACATATGTTATCCAAATTTCAGGTCATCATTTACAAGTTCAAGTGGTCCGCGATATAGGGTCTAATAATGAATCCGTTTCGTCTTTTGTTTGTTTGTACCTTAAAACAATCCATTCATTTTCTTTCATTTATTTATGATTTCAGATTTGACTCCAACCGTAACATGGAATCGCTGGACCTTGTGTGGGTGTCTCGCGCTAATGCAAAACAGCGCAAAGGCCGAGCGGGACGCGTGATGCCTGGCGTAAGCGTACATTTATACACGTCGCATAGGTACCACCACCATTTGCTGGAACAGCCCGTGCCGGAGATACACAGGATCCCATTGGAACAGCTACTACTGAAGGTCAAAATACTGCCGCTGTTTCAACACATGAGTGTTCATGAAGTTTTGGGTAAGCTACAGTTATAATACATATAAATTACTATATACTTTATTTTAGTATTTCTGACGAACGTAGCAGACGAATCTCTGGATGTGGCTATCCTCGCGGCTCATAACAATGGAGTTGTTATTGTGTCTGGCACGATGCACTGTTAAAGGCATTAGCCTGATGGGTCATATAACAAAAAATCTTATAAAAATTAGACCCTTACATTCCCAAATCTGGAACACTAGTATTCTTCTCTGAGTTGATAAAAATATACCTACGTCTAAATGATCATCTGACGAAGCGGCGTCTTGTGGCATTGGTATACTTTTTTCGGAATTCACTGAACACCATATGTGGGCTATGATCAAAAGTTGTAGACAAATATAGGTATGAAAAATTATTAAATTACAAATGTCAAGCCCGACGCTCAATGCGTTAGCGAAGATTTCTAGTGGTCTCAGAAATATTACCAATATATGCTGGGAGATACAGGGTCCCCTGGGACTGGGACAAAGTATCCCTAATATGGTGGAAATTTAACTAGTTTGAAATATTATTAGTGGAAGCAGGTGCAGTCAGTTCTGTGTGCCTAAAATCTCCTGCATGATCTGTGTGTAATCGTATCGTTGACGTATATACAGTACAAACTATGAGTTATCTATGCCACAGTTGTACTAGATATATTGATAGTTTGTACTGTATACGGCTCCGATACGATTTCGCTACACTTACCCGAATTTCCTGCATAAAAAAGCATTACAGAATCACTTGTGGGCACAAGTGAATCTGTAATGCTTTTTTATCATATAATTATTTTTATCCTGTGGAAAACAATAATATGCTGAAATACATACATAACAACATAGATTTGTATTAATCTGTAATTTCATAATCATTGCTTTGCCACAAAATGAAAAGCGATAAAATTAGTTGTAGTTATTATTTATCGTCTTCTGCACTGAACATAGACATCCCCCATCATTTTTGGCGAAGCGGCCTGCATCCCCAACATCGTCCTGCAACCTTTATCAGGTTGTCTGTCCACATTGTCTGTGGAGAACCTACGCTGCACTTGCTGGTCCCTAGTCTTCACTCCAGAACCTTCTACCCCCATCAGAAATCTGTTATGCGTGCTATGTTCCCTGCCACTGCCACTTTAACTGGCTAATCTTCTGAACTAAGTCGGTGACTTTCGTTTTTCTACGGATCTCCTCACCTGATTCGAGTACACATAGAGAAACCCCGAGCATAACCCTCTCCATAGCTCGTTGTGCAACTTTGAGCTTACTTATGAGGCCCATAGTAAGAGACCATGTTTCAATGCCATAAGTCATCACTGGTAACATACACTGCTCAAAGACTTTTAATCTTTGACATTTAAAGTTTGATACGACGATTGACCTCTTTCTCGAAGTAGGATCTGCCTAGTAAGACTGTTTGTCCTAGGTAGATGTATTCTTAGTTATTATGTATGCTTTAATACTAAACATTACAATGTAACATTGAGAGATTAGTCGGCGAGGGCAACCAAGATACAGGCTTCACCTAGTTTGGGGCTGCTGCACTCACTCTTTAAATAGGTGATGTTATAATAATAAGAATATTTTAAGCTACAATACACTTTCATATATCATCAATTATGTTGCTTTTTAGGTAATAAACAATTATGCCTTCACTAGTATCAGTAACAAAAGAAAATCTACTGTTATCTCGCTTAGCGACAGCTAAGGGGTATTCTAATTCTTATTCTACAAACATATACACACACACACACACACACACACACACACACACACACACACACACACACACACACACACAACCCCTGCAGGCATGGGCAACGACATTATCACGGCACAAGACCCAAGTACAAACATGTCTCCTCTTCGAAGGCAGGGTCACTACCAAGTAGAATAATGGGGATAAGTCCCCAAATCCAAATAAAAAAAAATTATGTTTGTTATAGACTCTGTATGCACTGTATGTTTTTTGTATAATAATAAATATTTTTATATAAAAATAAACAGTAAGTTACATATTATTTTCTACCGACTTCCAAAAAAAGGAGGAGGTACTCAATTCAACTGTATTTTTTTTTGTTTGTTACGTCTATAACTTTTGACTGGATGAACCGATTCTCAAAATTCTTTTTTTTGTTTGAAAGCTGGTGCTTCCCGTGTGGTCCCATTTAAATTTCATCAAACTCGGTCCAGTAGTTTTGAGATTCACTCCGATAACTGATTTTTACCAAGGTAATAGAATGGAAGTCGGTATTAAATTTTTCAATTTGCACTTGTGTTTCAGGCAAAACGATAGAACCGCCACTAAAATCAAACATCGACGGCGCTCTCACGCGCTTACAAGACGTAGGCGCGTTAGACAAGCGCCACGCACTGACCGCTTTGGGAAAACATTTAGCTGCATTACCCGTGGATGTGCGAATAGGAAAACTGATGTTGTTTGGCGCTATATTCTGCTGTGTGGATTCTGCTTTAACTGTGGCCGCTTGCTTGAGCCATAAGAGTCCATTTGTCGCGCCTTTTGGGAAGAAGGTAGAGTATTATTTCTCAACCAATACTTCCGCAAGCTTAGTTCTGAACTTTATAAAATAATCTAAACACCTGTAACTGTTTAATGTTCAGACAAAAAGACTGGTGTTGGTTTGACATGTATTCAGCTATGTCTACTCTCACTGTTACTTGAGGCATAATAATACATTTTTCACTCCCTTTGGGAAGAAAGTAGAGTATTATTTCAAAGCCAATAGTTCCATTAGCTTAGTCGTGAATTTTATAATATAACCAAAACACCTGTAACTGTTTAATGTTCAGACAAAAAGACTGGTGTTGGTTTGACATGTATTCAGCTATGTCTACTCTCACTGTTACTTGAGGCATAATAATACATTTTTCACTCCCTTTGGGAAGAAGGTAGAGTATTATTTCAAAGCCAATAGTTCCATTAGCTTAGTCGTGAATTTTATAAAATAACCAAAACACCTGTAACTGTTTAATGTTCAGACAAAAAGACTGGTGTTGGTTTGACATGTATTCAGCTATGTCTACTCTCACTGTTACTTGAGGCATAATAATACATTTTTCACTCCCTTTGGGAAGAAGGTAGAGTTTTATTTCAAAGCCAATAGTTCCATTAGCTTAGTCGTGAATTTTATAATGTAACCAAAACACCTGTAACTGTTTAATGTTCAGACAAAAAGACTGGTGTTGGTTTGACATGTATTCAGCTATGTCTACTCTCACTGTTACTTGAGGCATAATAATACATTTTTCACTCCCTTTGGGAAGAAGGTAGAGTATTATTTCAAAGCCAATAGTTCCATTAGCTTAGTCGTGAATTTTATAAAATAACCAAAACACCTGTAACTGTTTAATGTTCAGACAAAAAGACTGGTATTGGTTTGACATGTATTCAGCTATGTCTACTCTAACTGTTACTTAAGGCATAATAATACATTTTTTACTTCCTTTGGGAAGAAGGTAGAGTTTTATTTCAAAGCCAATAGTTCCATTAGCTTAGTCGTGAATTTTATAATATAACCAAAACACCTGTAACTGTTTAATGTTCAGACAAAAAGACTGGTGTTGGTTTGACATGTATTCAGCTATGTCTACTCTCACTGTTACTTGAGGCATAATAATACATTTTTTACTCCCTTTGGGAAGAAAGTAGAGTATTATTTCAAAGTCAATAGTTCCATTAGCTTATTCGTGAACCTAAGGACAGGGAAACTGAAAAATAATCATTTAGCTGCACCACCCGTGCATGTTTGGATAGAAAGACTGGTGTTGTTTGAACATGTACTCTACTATGTCTACTCTTACTGTTGCCTCTTGCTGCAGGCTAAATAATCTATGTGTCACGCCTTTTGAGAAGAGTACTATTTAAAAGCCAATAGTTCCATTAGCTTATTCGTGAACCTTATAAAACAAACAAAACACATTTAGCTGCATCATCCGTGAATGTTCAGATAAAAGACTGGTGTTGTTCTGACATGTATTCTGCTGTGTCTACTCTTCCTGTTACTTGAGGCATAAGAGTCAATTTGTCACGCCTTTTAGGAAGAAAGTAGAGTATTATTTCAAATAATATAAGGAAAAGGAAACTGAAAAAGAATTATTTCATTTTAGCTCCATCACCCCTGTATGTTTGGATAGAAATACTGGTGTTGTTTTAAGACGTATTCGGCTTTGTAAGAGTAGTTAACCGCTTGGTTGAGGCATTTGGCATGTCGTTCTTGTGCTCGGCGAGTCATCTCTTGAGAATGCTCATATAAAGGCGAAGCAGTTGTCGAAGAGTTGTTAGTTGATTGTGAAGTTATTTGTGTCTTACTTATTCTGTATACTTCCTAGATCCATTTTATATGGGTGGTGCACATTGGTTATGTTATAAGCATTTTTCCAGCGGAAGTGTAACTATATATTTCTTTTAATGTTATTTTAATAAGGATAACCGCAAAGTAACGCCTGAATGAATAAATTTGCATTAGAGTCCATTAGTTACGCTTTTTGGAAAAGATAATTTTTCAAAACCAATATTTCAATTAATTGACGCATGAATCTTAAAATAAGAAAACGAAAAGAAAATAATAAGATAATTAAAGCTATTGTTAGTTATTCTGATTCTATGCTTATACTGTCTCTTCACTAGTCTAATGTCTGATCTGTTTTTCTCGCTTTTGGTAAATATATTTAAAATGTTTTGTGCATATCGTTGATTATGAACATTAGTAATTAATTTGTCATAAAAACTTCCGTGAGAACTCATCTAGTCGTTATACTCCGACCGGTGTTCGGGCAGTACTGATGCCCATTCTCATGGAGAGCGTGGGCTAGCAGCGAGGGCCGCTAGTCGCGCACTCATTAAATCTTGTCAGCCAGGTTTTGGCATCAAACGTAAGGAAATATTGAACTTGAAATTACATTGAAACTTAAATTTGTTTTTGTTTTCAGTCCGAAGCTGATGCAAAGAGGAGAGAATTCGCATGTTCTAACAGCGATCAGCTTACAACTTTACGGGCTTATCGGGTAAATATACAATACATATCTATATATTTATGTAAATATATTGTATTTCTCATTTGTGAGCCTAGTATGATTAATTTGCTATTAGCTATATGTGCATTTATTCAAAAATATTCGTAAACGCAAGGTATTTTGTTCTACAAGCTTAGTTATCATGGTCATGGTTACCGAAATTAACTGTTTTACGTTAACGATAAGACTATTTTTTCGCAAGTAAATAGTGACTTAGACCTACGTACTGAGATTCATTGTATATCATTTCGTACAAAAGTCAAAAAAGAAGCTAAAAGAATTATATTAATTATTTATCTGACTTTTTACGATATATGGTGGCTGGTAGCCATCTTGAATTTCCAACGCTACAAATAACTAAAACTTATCTCTTGGAGTATCAAAATAAAAATATGAACGAAATAAAATAAGTCTTAAAAATAATAAATAAACTACAAAAGTTAAGAGGAAGTTCGTCCCTCTTGTATGCAATAAAAAATAAAATTAGTAACACACATTAGATTCTTAACTAAGCGACGTGAAATGCAATCGCTGGGGTCGGAATAAATTAAAATATTCCAATTGTAAATGATGTCCATTAAACATATTATTTTACTCTTTAATTTGTATACTTTCCTTTATTCAGAGATGGCAACAAGCGATGACAAAGAGCACTCATGCAGCCCTCGTATTCGCCAACGAGAATTTCCTATCCCACAAGACTCTACTCATGTTGGCCGATATCAAACACCAACTTTTAGGTCTTCTTGCTTCGATAGGCTTTGTGCCTGATATGCCAGCGCTCCGGAAACGAATGAGAAAGGATTCCGTGCTCAGTTTAACTGGGGATGAGTTGAATGCCAATGGGAACAACGATCGGTTGTTGGCCGCCATTTTGTGTGCCGCTTTATATCCAAATGTTGTGAAGGTGAGCTTTATGAAAATAATTATTATAACTGTCGGATTGGTGTCAACAATTGCACCTTATTGCTTTACTTAGTTCAATGCCTGACGTGGGAGCGCTCAGTATGAATAATGATTTCGTGTTCAAGTTAACTTGAACGACAATTGAATGTCAATGAAAATAATTATCGATTGTAGGCCGCCATTTTGTGTGCCGCGTTTATACGCATATGAAGTGAGCCCTTTCAAAATTAGAATATCAGATATGGTTCAGCTGTTAGGCTTAATTGTTTACAGTATTCGCGCCTGCTCGTCCATTAGACAAGACCCACACACAAATACATACACTATTACACAATTTTCGTATCAAAACACCCGTGCATGCGAGCGATAAAAAATACATACGAATATTATTAATGCAATTTTGTATCTGTATAGATGAGTGTCACTCTTTCACGCCTAATTGTATAGGTTACAAGAAAAAATAGTTTTACATAAATAATGTTATACCTATACTTGCACGATATAATGTAACATTTGTAAATGTGTATTTATTCCCTAAATACGTACGGATTAAAAGATTACATATTGATGAAATATTACAATTATTTTATAAGTAAAAGACACGACAATCAATTCAATGTAAGAATTAAGCCGTCGCGTGTCGCGCGTACACCTTGTCTACGTACAATAAAGTGCTATGCCATGTTGCGTGTACACCTAATGTATACTCATTTTTATACGTCTGGTTTGTAACTAATTTTATCAGATCAAATGCACTCCATCGGTATAACTTGCTTTTAGTTGGTCCAAACTATTCAAGTGTATTATTTTTTATCTGAACATTTATGCGCAATTCAGAAATACACCGAAAGTGAGTACTAATCACTACAATGAGTTAATTAATCACTACAGTCCGCAAGTTGACAATGACGAAATGCTAAGACAATTGTTTCACGGTGCGCCGTGGTCTGATTCCGGGTAGCACTTGGTAGGTTGAATGCCGGTGGCTTGATTGCGAAACTGCAGAACCGTTCCCATGTGAATTAATGTGGATATGCATCATGTTTCCAGGGTTGGTCATTTCTTAACGCCCTGTTCCAAATTAAACACTAGTATTGCGCTCATGTGCTCGACTATACACGTAACATACATCTCGTAACGTAGTATACACGATAAAAGTTAATAATGTATTTCCAGGTACTAAGCCCGGAGAAATCTTTCCACATGCAAGCCGGTGGTGCCATTCCGCGTCAGCCGAACGCCGACGAATTAAAGTTCAAGACCAAAACCGACGGCTACGTGGCTCTTCATCCGTCATCAGTTAACTCCAACGTTGGGTACTACACAAGCCCTTACCTGGTGTATCAGGAGAAAGTGAAGACATCTAGGGTGTTTATTAGAGAGTGCTCGATGGTGCCCCAGTTGCCTTTGCTGCTGTTTTCTGGTAAGTTGTTCTTTGATAGTATCCTATCGCATATGAAACACAGAATACTATTTTTTAACTGACTTCAAATAGGTTATATTTTTTGTATGTATATTTCTACCGACTTCCAAAAAAAGGAGGAGGTACTCAATTGGTCTGTTTTTTTAGGTTTGTTACCTCGTAACTTCTGACTGGGTGAACCGATTCTCAAAATTCTTTTTTTGTTTGAAAGCTGGTGCTTCCCGTGTGGTCCCATTTAACTCATCTCGTCCCATTAAATTTCATCAAATTAGGTCCAGTAGTTTTGAGATACACACCAATAACTGAATAGAATGGAAGTCGGTATAATTTTTTTCAAATCGTTCTTATTTGCTTAGAGTTCTCAAAAAAATATATTGCTGGGTGTGTATTTCGGTGGGTTAACTTAACATACATTGAAAAAAAAAAGGTCAACAACCCTATTACCTATTACTGTAACAATATCTGTATGTGTGTAACAATATGTGCATGTGTGTAACAATACACCATATATGTGTATGGAACCATCAATCCATTTGGCACCCTATCCCACAGGGTGAGTTATTTGGGAATGTCTGGATAGACATTCCCAAATAACTCACCCTGTCTATGCATCACTGTGATTCGACTATGATAAATCGACAGTTGATTGCCGTCTCAAGTATATGGTTCTAACAGAACTCTTTGTTAATCTCATAATCGCTCACCAACTGATTTCATTAATCATAGAGAATTTCACTATATATTGTTTTCAGTAATATTCATAAAGCTTGTTGTGATGCGATTATTGAAAGGTGTGACATCAAACATAATAAAATAAAATATATCCGTGATGTCAGTGCCGTAAAATAAAGATTTCCGTCCTCATTTTTTATATTTGAGACGGTTTTGTTAATATGTATTTTAAATTGACATAAGTTATGCGAACATATTGTAAAGTTGAGGTACAAACCTAGTCAATACAATCACCTTTATATACGTCGTGTGCGACTGGCTGATAAAGCCATCGTTGATTGGTTTATCTGTCGTATGTTTCTTAATGAGTTTTTCTTTGATTCTAGGTTGCAGTTTAGCGGTGGAGTTACATAACGGAACATTTACAGTTTCTCTGGAAGATGGATGGATCATGTTCCAAGTGGAAAAACATGAGGTTATATTATTTTTTATTAATACTGTCTTATCGAATTATCAGTCACAATGTAAAGTTAGTATCACACTAAAAATGTAAAGGTAGCTGCCGTAACACTGTTACGCTGCTTCGTGACAGGTTTTCATACCTGGCAACCGCCAGGTATGAAAACCTGTCACGAAACCTGTGCTCGCCTGACTAGTTAGTCAGGCGAGCTCTATACAAAGTGTATAAAGTCAAGACCTTCATCTAAATGTCAAGCCTGAGGTATGGATTGAACTGTCAACCGGCTGATTTGTCTTAGGACAACGGTCGTTAGGCTATGTCGAGGGCCTTCGAGCGGCCTGAAAACTTCGACATGGGTTGGCCACTAACCTATCCAACAATCCGCACTGAGCCCGCGTGGTGGATTATGGCCCAGCTCCTCTCTCTAAGAGGAAGGCTCGAGTCCCAGCAGTGGGAACAAAATGGGCTGATTATGATTATGATGATCACTACATCTGGGGGACAATTCTACTATTTCACAATGTTCAACAATCCGCAGCAATTGCAGTTCAACTTTTGTTGCCGTTCGATAATTACCCAAACAGCCATTCTACTATTTCTATAGACAAATTGAAACGAAAGGAAAACGTTACATATAAAATATCTATTAGACACTACTGTATACGTATATGAGTTAGCGTCACGTTCATGATCTATCGAGTTAGCATAATATAAAGCTTAGATCGATCGCTGGCGTCGATAGAAACGTAACTGCAGCTGGACTGCTTTCTACCGATTTCCAAAGACTATGCTCGGGGTTTCTCTACGTGATTGAGTTAGATGTAAAATTACTTGGTGAATAGTTTGTTTTTGACATGTACACTTTGAAAATTTCTTCGACTTCCATTCTATTCAGTTTTTGGAGTGTAACTCAAACAGTGCTTGACCGAATTTGATGAAATTTAAATGGGACCATCTCGGAAGTATAATTTACCAAACAAAAAAATAATTTTTGAGAATCTGTCCACAAACGGGGAAGAAATCGGCTAACATACATATAAAAAATACATACCCTCGAACATTATAACCTTCTCCTTTTTTGAAGTCGGTTATAAATATACCCCTATTTCTCCTGGTCACGCTATAACGTGAGAACGAATGGAACAATCTCGCTAATTATTTTTTGTTGTGTTAATTATTGTCAGGAGAAGGTTCTTATGAAAGAAAAATCATGAAAAAATGGGAGGTTATGGCGAGGCTACTACGCGAAAGAAAACGCGGGCAATTGCTAGTATATTATAAGAATAAGTTATATTAATTATCATAAAAACTTTTTCAGGTTGCCGAAATGCTGAAAACAATACGAGTCGAGCTAATAAACCTTCTTGAAGAGAAAATCAACGATCCAAGCCTCAACTTACTCCATTACGAAAAAGGAAACCGAATAATAAAAACTATAGTGCAAATAGTGACTAGTTAGACCACAAGATACATTATAAATATAATTTTGAACCGTAACCCAACGCGATAACGGTGGAAGTAGTATGAATGAATAGTCAATTATAATGTTGAATGTTATTTATGTATTTTTAATAGAAAATTTAATTTATTTATTCTAACTCAAACATCGAACCGTAGGCTACTGGTAAGGTACCTTTAATCATGATTTGTTCACATGAAATAGCTGGCTGGCATAACAGCTCATCTGGGGCATTATTGACTATGGCCAATAAAACAAGTAACGTGTCGCCACAAGAGGTGCGTTCGTTTTGCTTATGAGGGCATTGGTGGCGTTGTCATTGATGGCTCTTTTGTTAAAGCGTTCGCAAAGCTCAAAAACGTTATTTTTGCCACTTTTGCCCATACCCTATTCGAACGCTCAACTGAGCATAATACCTAAAATCGCATGATTATGCTGTCAAATACATAGCTGTCAAATAACGATCACGAACAACCATGCTCCGGACGTGGGTCAAAAATTGCACTTTTTGGTGGCAAAAATTCCTCTTTTTTAGCATTCCGAACGCTGAACAAAAAGAGGCATGAACGATATTTTCACCCACAGATTCCCAATTCGAACGCCCCTTGTGAGCGTTTTTAGCGTTATTTTCGCCAAAAACGATCAGAAGTGATCTATTCGAACGCTCTAAAGATATCTTCAAGGAATCATCGTGAAATCAACACAATTATGTCATTCCTTGAAAATATCGTTTCACGCCACTTTATACAGCGGGTCGGGCACGAACATCTGTTTAAGTGTAACGTAATCGCATCGTTAACGTATTTAGTACAAACTGTCATTTATCTAGTACAATAGTGGCACAGATAAGTCATAGTTTGTACTGAATACGTAAACGATATAACGTTACACTTAAGCAGATTTTCGTGCTCCGCCCGCAAGTCATAGTGAATAAGGCCCCTGATGTGAAATGAAGATGAGATCTAAACATCGAGGATTATATCCTCGAATGTCACATTACCTAACATGAGTATTCCCCTAACCTGTTATGTTTATTTTAAAAGATAATAATGATAATAAATAATATCTGAAAAAGTATGTAAAAATACCATTATAGACTAATAAATAATGTATAAAGTTTATACTAAACATTATGTTACGATCAGCTGTAATATGTATAAAATAATTGAAATTATTATACTTGCCTGTTGACAAGTGTTAAATGTATTATTATTATAGATTTTTGTACTTACCACTAGATTACAATTTACATTTGTCGCCTGTTCATGAACTTGTATTACTTACTTCTTACTTAAAAAATATCTACTATATAACTTGCCAAAAAAACGCCTTAAGCCCGATTTACACTTCACTACAGTAGCGAGTTAACTTGCGACATCAGCGAGTTAAGTTGTTATTGTCGTTTGAACTGCAAAGTGAGTTAAGTAGTAAGTTGTTGATTATGTTGACTTGAATAGATCGCAATCCTATTTTTTGGCTAGTCCAGTGCCAAGTAAGCTCCTCTCGTTTCCCGTACCCCGCCTACTTAACTAGCCGGCATGTAGACGGGCGAGTTTAGTACAATCTATAGGGTTGTAGACTAGTAGTAAGTAGCAAACAAAACAACCGACGCGGCTAGTCTTCTGGAAACGGTAACATTTGACTACTAACTCGCCTACGTTTGGACGCTACTTACAACTTACTACTTGTTACATAACTGAATGATTTCTTAACTGCCGTATCTATTGATGTGTGAATCGGGCTTTAGCGAAATTAGGATTCCGTAGCTGTTATTACAAATGAAAACTGGGCATTACGAGGCTACGGGCGGTTTTACGTCCTTGATCTTTGCTAAATGTCAGAAGTATGTCATGCGGACAAAACACAATGTTTTTATATAACTCTGCGAACGAGATTGTCCAAGGAAGTACTGCCACCATAACATGTCTACCGCAAAGCAGTAATGTTTGCATTACTGTGTTCTGGTTTGAAGGTTGTCTGCGAAATTATAGGCTCATGAGACTTAACAAATTAATGTCTTAGGATACGGGTGCCGTGCAGTTCGTCACTTGTGATGAAATGTATATGAAGAGGTTACTTCTTAACACCAGGTGGTCCTCGTGCTTGTGCCGTCTCCTAATAACATTAAAAAAACGGTGGACATTTTCCATTATTCAGGTTATTTTTAGTATACAGAGTCAGGTCACAGTTACATCAATGAATTTGTAAGGTCATGCTCAAAGAAAGTATTAATCCTCATGAAGTTTTAACTTTCGAGGACGATTAAAAAGGAAAACACAAAAAATCTAGGTTATAATCCACTATTATTACGCCAAACAGATGGAAGGAAACCTCGGAAAATTTAACAAATTCGTACTAAAATCTTTAATATTCCTTACTAAACTACTCACTCACCTTCGATTTGCCGACGATATCGTAGTCATGGCAGAATCCATGGAAGACCTCAGTACAATGCTCGAAGGCCTCCATCGAGTTTCTCAACGGGTAGGCCTTAAGATGGACAAGACGAAAATTATGTCTAATGCCCATGTTGTGCCTACCCCAAATTCAGTTGGGAACTCAGTTCTCGAAGTTGTTGACGAATACATCTACCTGGGACAGACGGTCAAACTAGGTAAATCCAAATTCGAGAAAGATGTTAATCGTCGAATCCAACTCGGCTGGGCAGCGTTCCGGAAATTTCGCGAAGTCTTCTCGTCTAAAATACCTCAGTGCCTCAAGACAAGAGTCTTCGACCAATGTGTGTTAGCAGTGATGACTTATGGCACTGAAACGTGGTCTCTTACTATGGCCCTCAAGATAAGCTCAAAGTTGCACAACGAGCTATGGAGAGGGCTATGCTCGGGGTTTCTCTACGTGATCGAATCAGAAATGAGGAGATCCGTAGAAGAACGAAAGTCACCGACATAGCCCAGAAGATGAGCCAGTTAAAGTGGCAGTGGGCAGGGCACATACCTGGACAGACGACCTGATAAAGGTAGCAGGACGACGTATGCGACCGATACGATGGACGATGGATGCAGGCCGCTTCCAACCGGTCCTTTTGGAAAACTATGGGGGAGGCTTATGTTCAGCAGTGGACGTCCTACGGCTGAGATGATGATGATGACTAAACTACTTACTAAATCCTTCAAAATACTTACTAAATTTCCTTACCTTTAAACGAGCAATTCCTGTACACATGTATATAATATAACCTGAATCTCGGAAACGACTCCTACAACTACTCCTCCTCATGAAATATAGTATGCAAGGGATTTCGGGGGCGATAAATAGACCTAGCTAGGTTTCTTTTATAGCAAACGTCGTTTTAACCGTGTTTTCAGGCAATTAAAAACTGATGCAATATCATTACGGCAACTAGGGCCATCAGCTTAAACAACAACTAAACTGTTTTACCGACACAGCAATACTAAAGCTACTTGACAATAGATGGCGTTGTTAAGCAACACTATGCCAATGAGTGTTTGGTTTGAGGTTAGACCAAGAAAATCAATTGTTTACTTACTAGCAAAGCTAGGTGATCCACGTACTATGATACTTGTAATAATAAACTTTTCTGTCACGATGTACAATAAATAGTTTTATATATATAACTATAATTTATGTTTCTTTACATTAAATACCTAAATACATACACACATTACCGGTTGACGCCTAGCGCCAAACAATCAATTTTTCAGGAATACCGGAAAATGTTTTTGGGCGATAAAACGCAAACATTTTCGAAATATGACTAAATAAAAAAAAACGGAAATTTAAACTGTATCGTATATAATAAAACGTACTACTACCGTATGTATACGTATCAGGGCAAAGTAGAAGGCAGTAGACCGCGCGGGGGTCACCCATGCGATGAACTGATCAGATCAACTGTACGGTCCCAATTGAGCCATAATCGCTATTAGCGCGATATCAGTCGGTCCCTTTCACCGTGAGCGTGATTACGATGGCCCACGCTACGTCATCGATGACGTCTTAACTGCCGCCATATTGACGATTACATGAACCATGCTCTACACCATAATCGTCGTGAGCGTTCTGTCAAAAGTGACAGGTGTTTGTTTATTTCTACAATGTCTTTACTGGTGTCCCTTCATTTTGATGTAAAAGTTGTAAAAGTCGGTCCATCCATTCCATTATTTCTTTTTAATCCACACACCACATAGTTTCCACTATAACCTTCACACTATGCACGATATTTCTATGAATTTATTTTTCGCGCGCAAATGGTTCGTTATTGCTGAAACTCTGGTCCGAATTAACAACACGCTTACAGTGCCACGAGCTGTCAAAATCGCGATATTTGTCTCGGACCAGCTTTGGTAGACGATAGCACTGTGAGCAAAATTATCGCAAAACTGACCACGGCACAAATCTGCGGTGGGAGGTCCCTTGCATGAGTGCACCAGTATGACTGCGAATAGAAGGCGATGGCATGACATCGTGAGGCGCATTACATCTGCCTCCACCACAACTACATGACGACCACTACCGCTCTGTCAAGAACGAAATGACTGAGAAGAAGAAGATATAATAAAAGGTAAGTTTATGATATTATCTATAGGTATTTATTGTTTTTCGTAAACGTAGCTCCCGCGACTGTTTGAATTCCTTATCGTAACCGACTACTTATTAAACCTGCCAAGCTAATTAGAAATCTAACAATTACAGGTTTAGACATTTTACGTGATTAAAACGTTCGAGCTTATCATTTACACTGCAGTTACAAAAAGTAATTAAGCAAGTAGTACCAAAACAAATTTGACATGGAAGCGAAGAAAATGTGGGTGTTATTTTTCTTCTTAGTTACTGTTTTAATTGGCTCTGTTAATGGAGGTGTGTATTTTTTAACTTTCTTTTTTAATGATTTTTTATTTATTTATTTATGTAATTACAAAATCCACAGATCTTAAAAATATCATAAATACGATTCTTAGTTTTACCTTACATCCAATTACGGATTTAATTTTTATAAATATACCAAATAGAGCAGGTTCAGTAAGATTATACACGTTTACAATAACAACAAGTTTATAATATTGTTACACGGAATTACTGAAAAATAAAAATTGGTAGTCGTGATTTTTACACCAATATAGTACCGATGTACTCCTCTTAGGATATACTTGTTAAAGCTCAAGCCATAAGCGCCGTACGCTTTATTCGAAACATTCGAATTGAGTACCTCCTCCTTATTGGAAGTCGGTAAAAATAAATAAAAACGATATAATTATTGATTTCGTTCCAATTTCCAATATTTATGTTGCTTATTTTAGAAATGTCTGTGATCCTTGTAGCTTATACTTATACCCATATATATTATAAAACACACGCGCACACACACACACACACACACTCACAAACATACATACTTATACGCATAAAAAGCAAAGGCTTACGCCTTTACGCCTTCCAATAAGGAGGAGGTACTCAATTCGAATGTTTCTTACCCCATAACTTTCGATAGGGTGAACCGATTCTCAAAATTAGTTTTTTGTTTGAAAGCTGGTGCTTCCCGTGTGCGCGCCCATTTCATCAAATCCGGTCATGTAGTTTTTGAGTTACACTCCAATAAATGAATAGAATGAGAGTCGGTATTACATTTTTCAAATTGTATTTGTAAAATTTAACTTTTCCTCATTGTTTTAAATGAAACGTCTCACCTATTGTTATTTTTTTGTTTTCGTTTCACCAACTACTCGACTGCCAAATTTTTCCAAGTCCAAATATTTTCAATTTCTACCTCTACTCCGTTCTCCAACATGCAAGCGAGTATTATTTTATATAGGTACTTATATTTGTGATTTGGCGGCAAAGCGCCAGGACTTGCACCAAAAAACTCTCATCGCTTCTTGGTTCACTTCGTCGCATCGTACAGTGTATCCCTCATCACATACTGTGTACCATCTACAACTCTGGTCAAACCGCACTTACTTTACCTGATAGAAATCTGGGGCAGCGCTGCCAAGACAAAATAGACGATTTACGAATATTACAACACAAAATTATCAGAACCTTATTCCATTACAATTATTAAGAAACGAAACCAATGAATATAAAACAACTTTAATACTTTTAACTTATGCATTCTTATCAGGAAAATATTAAATAGCTCTGTCCATACTAATCTTTATTTTACTCAGTTGAAACATTTAACAAAACGAAGCTTACGCACAATTCGTGCAAGTTTTCTAGTACTACCCAAATGTAGAACTAATTAAGGGAAAAAATATTACTTTTGAAGGCGCACAGATGTATAATAAAACACCATCTACCATTTAAAAGGTAAGCTCATTTCATGTATTTAAATCAAAACTTGCTCAACATGTTCTTTTAAGTAATTCTTTAAACCTACCCACTATTTAAAGTAAGTACCTACGCTAAACGAGTAAGTACATATCTATCAAAACTAACGACAGTGTAGATATTATAAGTAAGTAAAATTATGTTCTACATATGTGACGAAGATGTAGTCTTTTTGAGGGGTGCGTGACTGTTGTTTGAAATTCATTTTACAGATTTTTATTTTAATACCCTTCACTGAATATAAAATACTTTTGCCGTAACAGACAGTTGATATAGGTAATTTATTTAATATACCTACGTTATACCTACATAGCGTGCCGTGGAGGCGGTCGACGATGCACCAGAAGAAAAGTGTAGTAGAGAGTAGAGTAGAGCATTTAATTTGTCATCAAAAAGGAACAGTCTAGGGCAGTCTTCGGTGTACCTCTGAATTATGTCAAGTTCAATATATAGTCAGGCATTTTTGTTTACTTTTGAATTGTAATGGTACGGATTACATTTTGTGTAATAGTTATTTCATTTGCTGCATATATCACATGGATGTATAGTTTATGAATGGTTTTCTTTTGTAGTTATTTGCTTTGAATTTCGATCAAAGATTTATTATATTTATTGTAAGTATACGTAATGAGTGGTATAAGTACCTATATAAATATATATTTTAATAATCGAACATATAATAGTTACCCCTTTTGAGAATAAAATAGTTAAACTTGAGATACTTATAATATAAACTAAACGAATATCTAGCTTTGTTCTAAAGCTAGATTTTCGACATTATAATCATCAGGTTACCGTATAGTTTATAACTTACCTAACCATTATCTAGTCTAATACTTGTAAATAAATTTTCGCTACTAGTAAACTATTACTAATAATAATAATACTATGAGAGAAATTTTATTTGTAAGCATTTCATGAATTAATATTTTATTTGAGTCTACTAATAAAAAACGATAATGTCCACAATTTTCAAAAGTAGGTATCTTTAAACACCAGTTTATTTATATCAATAACAACAACAACACTCAAAAATTAACGCAAATTCCCGAAAAAAATAATGTGTATATAAAGAATATATAAAGAATTTCCGGCAGTGTAATATAAACTTTCGCATAGTCCACAGGTCCACAGGTCCACAGCAGGATATTTTGATGCGCGCAGTGTAGGGATGTACCATAAGATTAGGCGTGAAAGTATTCATATTGTTTTAGAAATAATAGAGTGCAGTTTTACAGAGTATTGAAACGCGCCAGAAGGAACAGATTTGGTCGTAGAATCGAAACCATGAACAAAAACCAGCTGAGAGCGGTTCATGCCACATGAATGATATACTTAAGCAAATAATTACACAGTATGCTAGTATGACCTAGCTTTTCAATTTTGTTGTTATAAACTTGGCATAGCTACACCATTATTGATTATAATGAGGATGGTGTTGATGATTCCCATAATGATTTCAGACTCATCATTAATATGCGAGCAGCCTATACATAGTGGTTATTGTTTGGGATATGGAGAAAGGTAAGGTCACATAAATGCCTTATTTTTTATCATCCGTCAATTTAGGCAGTAAAATTATATCTTAAGTACTTACCATGAAAAATTAACTGAATATTGACAACCTGTGTGAAGTTGGCAGCCAAACTCAGCAGCCATTATAAACCGACCAAATTAAGATGTCGCGTGTGGCGGGTGGGTTATTCCGGTTGTTTTGACCATGTTTCGGGAGCTGTTTTGGAATGAATCATACCTCGTTAGAAAGCTACTGAAACGATCTTTCAGACGTAGTATTCAGAAATTACTCGCGACATTTCAGAAACTCGCAAATCAGAAATAACTACTGCAATAGTTTGGCTGCTGGCTTATTACGGTTGTTTTGACCATGTTCCGGGACCTGTTTTGGAATGAATCATACCTCGTTAGAAAGCTACTGAAACGATCTTTCAGACGTAGTATTCAGAAATTACTCGCGACATTTCAGAAACTCGCAAATCAGAAATAACTTCTGCGAGAGGTTTGGCTGCGGGCTTATTACGGTTGTTTTGACCATGTTCCGGGACTTGTTTTGGAATGAATCTTACCTCGTTAGATAGCTACTGAAACGATCTTTCAGACGTAGTATTCAGAAATTACTCGCGACATTTCAGAAACTCGCAAATCAGAAATAACTACTGCAATAGTTTGGCTGCTGGCTTATTACGGTTGTTTTGACCATGTTCTGGGACCTGTTTTGGAATGAATCATACCTCGTTAGAAAGCTACTGAAACGATCTTTCAGACGTAGTATTCAGAAATTACTCGCGACATTTCAGAAACTCGCAAATCAGAAATAACTACTGCAATAGTTTGGCTGCTGGCTTATTACGATTGTTTTGACCATGTTCCGGGACCTGTTTTGGAATGAATCATACCTCGTTAGAAAGCTACTGAAACGATCTTTCAGACGTAGTATTCAGAAATTACTCGCGACATTTCAGAAACTCGCAAATCAGAAATAACTACTGCAATAGTTTGGCTGCCGGGTTAATCCGGTTGTTTTGACCATGTTCCGGGACCTGTTTTGGAATGAATCGTACCTCGTTAGAAAGCTACTGAAACGATCTTTCAGACGTAGTATTCAGAAATTACTCGCGACATTTCAGAAACTCGCAAATCAGAAATAACTACTGCAATAGTTTGGCTGCCGGGTTAATCCGGTTGTTTTGACCATGTTCCGGGACCTGTTTTGGAATTAATCGTACCTCGTTAGAAAGCTACTGAAACGATCTTTCAGACGTAGTATTCAGAAATTACTCGCGACATTTCAGAAACTCGCAAATCAGAAATAACTACTGCAATAGTTTGGCTGCTGGCTTATTACGGTTGTTTTGACCATGTTCCGGGACCTGTTTTGGAATGAATCTTACCTCGTTAGAAAGCTACTGAAACGATCTTTCAGACGTAGTATTCAGAAATTACTCGCGACATTTCAGAAACTCGCAAATCAGAAATAACTACTGCAATAGTTTGGCTGCTGGCTTATTACGGTTGTTTTGACCATGTTCTGGGACCTGTTTTGGAATGAATCATACCTCGTTAGAAAGCTACTGAAACGATCTTTCAGACGTAGTATTCAGAAATTACTCGCGACATTTCAGAAACTCGCAAATCAGAAATAACTACTGCAATAGTTTGGCTGCTGGCTTATTACGATTGTTTTGACCATGTTCCGGGACCTGTTTTGGAATGAATCATACCTCGTTAGAAAGCTACTGAAACGATCTTTCAGACGTAGTATTCAGAAATTACTCGCGACATTTCAGAAACTCGCAAATCAGAAATAACTACTGCAATAGTTTGGCTGCCGGGTTAATCCGGTTGTTTTGACCATGTTCCGGGACCTGTTTTGGAATGAATCGTACCTCGTTAGAAAGCTACTGAAACGATCTTTCAGACGTAGGATTCAGAAATTACTCGCGACATTTCAGAAACTCGCAAATCAGAAATAACTACTGCAATAGTTTGGCTGCCGGGTTAATCCGGTTGTTTTGACCATGTTCCGGGACCTGTTTTGGAATTAATCGTACCTCGTTAGAAAGCTACTGAAACGATCTTTCAGACGTAGTATTCAGAAATTACTCGCGACATTTCAAAAACTCGCAAATCAGAAATAACTACTGCAATAGTTTGACTGCTGGCTTATTACGGTTGTTTTGACCATGTTCCGGGACCTGTTTTGGAATGAATGATACCTCGTTAGAAAGCTACTGAAACGATCTTTCAAACGTAGTATTCAGAAATTACTCGCGACATTTCAGAAACTCGCAATCAGAAATAACTACTGCAATAGTTTGGCTGCTGGCTTATTACGGTTGTTTTGACCATGTTCCGGGACCTGTTTTGGAATGAATGATACCTCGTTAGAAAGCTACTGAAACGATCTTTCAGACGTAGTCTTCAGAAATTACTCGCGACATTTCAGAAACTCGCAAATCAGAAATAACTACTGCAATAGTTTGGCTGCTGGCTTATTACGGTTGTTTTGACCATGTTCCTGGACCTGTTTTGGAATGAATCATACCTCGTTAGAAAGCTACTGAAACGATCTTTCAGACGTAGTATTCAGAAATTACTCGCGACATTTCAGAAACTCGCAAATCAGAAATAACTACTGCAATAGTTTGGCTGCTGGCTTATTACGGTTGTTTTGACCATGTTCCGGGACCTGTTTTGGAATGAATCGTACCTCGTTAGAAAGCTTCTGAAACGATCTTTCAGACGTAGTATTCAGAAATTACTCGCGACATTTCAGAAACTCGCAAATCAGAAATAACTACTGCAATAGTTTGGCTGCTGGCTTATTACGGTTGTTTTGACCATGTTCCGGGACCTATTTTGGAATGAATCATACCTCGTTAGAAAGCTACTGAAACGATCTTTCAGACGTAGTATTCAGAAATTACTCGCGACATTTCAAAAACTCGCAAATCAGAAATAACTACTGCAATAGTTTGACTGCTGGCTTATTACGGTTGTTTTGACCATGTTCCGGGACCTGTTTTGGAATGAATGATACCTCGTTAGAAAGCTACTGAAACGATCTTTCAAACGTAGTATTCAGAAATTACTCGCGACATTTCAGAAACTCGCAATCAGAAATAACTACTGCAATAGTTTGGCTGCTGGCTTATTACGATTGTTTTGACCATGTTCCGGGACCTGTTTTGGAATGAATCATACCTCGTTAGAAAGCTACTGAAACGATCTTTCAGACGTAGTATTCAGAAATTACTCGCGACATTTCAGAAACTCGCAAATCAGAAATAACTACTGCAATAGTTTGGCTGCTGGCTTATTACGGTTGTTTTGACCATGTTCCGGGACCTGTTTTGGAATGAATGATACCTCGTTAGAAAGCTACTGAAACGATCTTTCAGACGTAGTATTCAGAAATTACTCGCGACATTTCAGAAACTCGCAAATCAGAAATAACTACTGCAATAGTTTGGCTGCTGGCTTATTACGGTTGTTTTGACCATGTTCCGGGACCTGTTTTGGAATGAATCGTACCTCGTTAGAAAGCTACTGAAACGATCTTTCAGACGTAGTATTCGGAAATTACTCGCGACATTTCAGAAACTCGGAAATCAGAAATAACTACTGCAATAGTTTGGCTGCTGGCTTATTACGGTTGTTTTGACCATGTTCCGGGACCTGTTTTGGAATGAATCGTACCTCGTTAGAAAGCTACTGAAACGATCTTTCAGACGTAGTATTCAGAAATTACTCGCGACATTTCAGAAACTCGCAAATCAGAAATAACTACTGCAATAGTTTGGCTGCTGGCTTATTACGGTTGTTTTGACCATGTTCCGGGACCTGTTTTGGAATGAATCATACCTCGTTAGAAAGTTACTGAAACGATCTTTCAGACGTAGTATTCAGAAATTACTCGCGACATTTCAGAAACTCGCAAATCAGAAATAACTACTGCAATAGTTTGGCTGCTGGCTTATTACGGTTGTTTTGACCATGTTCCGGGACCTGTTTTGGAATGAATCATATCTCGTTAGAAAGCTACTGAAACGATCTTTCAGACGTAGTATTCAGAAATTACTCGCGACATTTCAGAAACTCGCAAATCAGAAATAACTACTGCAATAGTTTGGCTGCTGGCTTATTACGGTTGTTTTGACCATGTTCCGGGACCTGTTTTGGAATTAATCGTACCTCGTTAGAAAGCTACTGAAACGATCTTTCAGACGTAGTATTCAGAAATTACTCGCGACATTTCAGAAACTCGCAAATCAGAAATAACTACTGCAATAGTTTGACTGCTGGCTTATTACGGTTGTTTTGACCATGTTCCGGGACCTGTTTTGGAATGAATGATACCTCGTTAGAAAGCTACTGAAACGATCTTTCAGACGTAGTATTCAGAAATTACTCGCGACATTTCAGAAACTCGCAAATCAGAAATAACTACTGCAATAGTTTGACTGCTGGCTTATTACGGTTGTTTTGACCATGTTCCGGGACCTGTTTTGGAATGAATCATACCTCGTTAGAAAGCTACTGAAACGATCTTTCAGACGTAGTAGTCAGAAATTACTCGCGACATTTCAGAAACTCGCAAATCAGAAATAACTACTGCAATAGTTTGGCTGCTGGCTTATTACGGTTGTTTTGACCATTTTCCGGGACCTGTTTTGGAATGAATCGTACCTCGTTAGAAAGCTACTGAAACGATCTTTCAGACGTAGTATTCAGAAATTACTCGCGACATTTCAGAAACTCGCAAATCAGAAATAACTACTGCAATAGTTTGGCTGCTGGCTTATTACGGTTGTTTTGACCATGTTCCGGGACCTGTTTTGGAATGAATGATACCTCGTTAGAAAGCTACTGAAACGATCTTTCAGACGTAGTCTTCAGAAATCACTCGCGACATTTCAGAAACTCGCAAATCAGAAATAACTACTGCAATAGTTTGGCTGCTGGCTTATTACGGTTGTTTTGACCATGTTCCGGGACCTGTTTTGGAATGAATCATACCTCGTTAGAAAGCTACTGAAACGATCTTTCAGACGTAGTAGTCAGAAATTACTCGCGACATTTCAGAAACTCGCAAATCAGAAATAACTACTGCAATAGTTTGGCTGCTGGCTTATTACGGTTGTTTTGACCATGTTCCGGGACCTGTTTTGGAATGAATCGTACCTCGTTAGAAAGCTACTGAAACGATCTTTCAGACGTAGTATTCATAAATTACTCGCGACATTTCAGAAACTCGCAAATCAGAAATAACTATTGCAATAGTTTGGCTGCTGGCTTATTACGGTTGTTTTGGCCATGTTCCGGGACCTGTTTTGGAATGAATGATACCTCGTTAGAAAGCTACTGAAACGATCTTTCAGACGTAGTCTTCAGAAATTTCTCGCGACATTTCAGAAACTCGCAAATCAGAAATAACTTCTGCGAGAGGTTTGGCTGCGGGCTTATTACGGTTGTTTTGACCATGTTCCGGGACTTGTTTTGGAATGAATCTTACCTCGTTAGAAAGCTACTGAAACGATCTTTCAGACGTAGTATTCAGAAATTACTCGCGACATTTCAGAAACTCGCAAATCAGAAATAACTACTGCAATAGTTTGGCTGCCGGGTTAATCCGGTTGTTTTGACCATGTTCCGGGACCTGTTTTGGAATGAATCGTACCTCGTTAGAAAGCTACTGAAACGATCTTTCAGACGTAGTATTCAGAAATTACTCGCGACATTTCAGAAACTCGCAAATCAGAAATAACTACTGCAATAGTTTGGCTGCTGGCTTATTACGGTTGTTTTGACCATTTTCCGGGACTTGTTTTGGAATGAATCATACCTCGTTAGAAAGCTACTGAAACGATCTTTCAGACGTAGTCTTCAGAAATTACTCGCGACATTTCAGAAACTCGCAAATCAGAAATAACTACTGCAATAGTTTGGCTGCTGGCTTATTACGGTTGTTTTGACCATGTTCCGGGACCTGTTTTGGAATGAATCATACCTCGTTAGAAAGCTACTGAAACGATCTTTCAGACGTAGTATTCAGAAATTACTCGCGACATTTCAGAAACTCGCAAATCAGAAATAACTACTGCAATAGTTTGGCTGCTGGCTTATTACGGTTGTTTTGACCATGTTCCGGGACCTGTTTTGGAATTAATCGTACCTCGTTAGAAAGCTACTGAAACGATCTTTCAGACGTAGTATTCAGAAATTACTCGCGACATTTCAGAAACTCGCAAATCAGAAATAACTACTGCAATAGTTTGACTGCTGGCTTATTACGGTTGTTTTGACCATGTTCCGGGACCTGTTTTGGAATGAATGATACCTCGTTAGAAAGCTACTGAAACGATCTTTCAGACGTAGTATTCAGAAATTACTCGCGACATTTCAGAAACTCGCAAATCAGAAATAACTACTGCAATAGTTTGGCTGCTGGCTTATTACGGTTGTTTTGACCATGTTCCGGGACCTGTTTTGGAATGAATCATACCTCGTTAGAAAGCTACTGAAACTATCTTTCAGATGTAGTATTCAGAAATTACTCGCGACATTTCAGAAACTCGCAAATCAGTAATAACTACTGCAATAGTTTGGCTGCCGGGTTAATCCGGTTGTTTTGACCATGTTCCGGGACTTGTTTTGGAATGAATCGTACCTCGTTAGAAAGCTACTGAAACGATCTTTCAAACGTAGTATTCAGAAATTACTCGCGACATTTCAGAAACTCGCAAATCAGAAATAACTACTGCAATAGTTTGGCTGCTGGCTTATTACGGTTGTTTTGACCATGTTCCGGGACCTGTTTTGGAATGAATGATACCTCGTTAGAAAGCTACTGAAACGATCTTTCAGACGTAGTCTTCAGAAATTACTCGCGACATTTCAGAAACTCGCAAATCAGAAATAACTACTGCAATAGTTTGGCTGCTGGCTTATTACGGTTGTTTTGACCATGTTCCGGGACCTGTTTTGGAATGAATCATACCTCGTTAGAAAGCTACTGAAACGATCTTTCAGTCGTAGTATTCAGAAATTACTCGCGACATTTCAGAAACTCGCAAATCTGAAATAACTACTGCAATAGTTTGGCTGCCGGGTTAATCCGGTTGTTTTGACCATGTTCCGGGACCTGTTTTGGAATGAATCGTACCTCGTCAGAAAGCTACTGAAACGATCTTTCAGACGTAGTATTCAGAAATTACTTGCGACATTTCAGAAACTCGCAAATCAGAAATAACTGCGTCAACAACCACTGTATGCTCAAATGCGCCTAAATGCTCAAGCGTACAGCAGTGATTGCTTCGCACCGCGCGATTCCACAGTAATCGCAGGGCTGCCTCTTCGATAAAATTAAATTAACATTACTTTTTATCTATGTTATTGAGAACTGTGAATATGTTCTGACTTTTATGTGGCAGTTAAATATTTTATCATTTATAAAATATCTAACCAACTTAAAAAAAAGGAGGTGATCAGACATACAGGCCAAACTGAGATGTTTGACTTGTATGGTTTGTAGGTATGTATGTTTGTGCGCGATAATCTCGCGTTTGGCTAAACCGATATCGATGCGGTTTTCAGAAAAGGATTTGTTACATTTAGGAGAACGTTTTAAGTATAAGTATAATAATTCTTAGTTTGATGATGATCTTCGGAGATGTTCGCTAGAAATGAAAAAAAAAGCCTTAAAAAAGAGAACCGACTTCAAATAAAGCACTAAGCCGTAAGTTATTTTATTAACGAGTGTAACACTCTCACACAAAAATACATAAACACTGCAGTTTTCGAAAGTTTTCACGCGAAAAGTCGCTGGCCTTCAAAATAAAAAAATATATCTAGTTCCTAGTTGTACATATCTAGGTGTATTGTACTACTACCAATTATCACGAATCAAATTTATTAAGATTAATAAATTTGATTCGTTTTCTCGCAACAAGTAACCTTACAACAGACGCGGCTTGTTCAAAGGTTTTCATCGGGTGTAAGAAAAAGAACTCTCGCTACACAGACTTAAAGCGCATTTTGATTCGTTACGAGCGCGTCAAGGACTTGTAGGCACATTTTTTGATGGTCACGTCCGTGCTTTGCAATGCTTTATGAACATTATTGCAGTTGTTAGTTTAGCAGTTTATATTCGAATGTTTTCTTTCGAAGAGTGCATCTTTTGTACCTTGTACTATTAATTATTCTGTGGTATAACGTTTCTATGTAACGAAATTATGTAAATCTGTGTCTGAAAGGCAAGCTAATGCTTAGTATATACCCATTAAACTGTCAAATTCTAAGTGGATACCGGTGTCCGCACACCTACTGTCTTTTAATTATGTCTCTAATGACGGCATGTGAATGGAAAAAAATGTAAACGACAAAAACTAGTAATAATTTATTACTTACCTTTCTTCATTGACAGGTAAATGGAAAAATGTTAGGTGTTTATCCCTTCTTTTGCTTGATTTACACCCATCTACAGCACATAAGGCACCACACGGCATCGTAATACGCGTACGAACGAACAGCACTATTAAAATTGAACGGCGTGCGCGCGCTTCGCTTGCGAAAACCGCACTGAATTTGATCCGCCGGCGGACCGCCGATTTTTGAATGAGAATTTGATAAGCCCGCAGCCAAACCTCTCGCAGAAGTTATTTCTGATTTGCGAGTTTCTGAAATGTCGCGAGTAATTTCTGAAGACTACGTCTGAAAGATCGTTTCAGTAGCTTTCTAACGAGGTATCATTCATTCCAAAACAGGTCCCGGAACATGGTCAAAACAACCGTAATAAGCCAGCAGCCAAACTATTGCAGTAGTTATTTCTGATTTGCGAGTTTCTGAAATGTTGCGAGTAATTTCTGACTACTACGTCTAAAAGATCGTTTCAGTAGCTTTCTAACGAGGTATGATTCATTCCAAAACAGGTCCCGGAACATGGTCAAAACAACCGTAATAAGCCAGCAGCCAAACTATTGCAGTAGTTATTTCTGATTTGCGAGTTTCTGAAATGTCGCGAGTAATTTCTGAAGACTACGTCTGAAAGATCGTTTCAGTAGCTTTCTAACGAGGTATCATTCATTCCAAAACAGGTCCCGGAACATGGTCAAAACAACCGTAATAAGCCAGCAGCCAAACTATTGCAGTAGTTATTTCTGATTTGCGAGTTTCTGAAATGTCGCGAGTAATTTCTGAATACTACGTCTGAAAGATCGTTTCAGTAGCTTTCTAACGAGGTACGATTCATTCCAAAACAGGTCCCGGAACATGGTCAAAACAACCGTAATAAGCCAGCAGCCAAACTATTGCAGTAGTTATTTCTGATTTGCGAGTTTCTGAAATGTCGCGAGTAATTTCTGACTACTACGTCTGAAAGATCGTTTCAGAAGCTTTCTAACGAGGTATGATTCATTCCAAAACAGGTCCCGGAACATGGTCAAAACAACCGTAATAAGCCAGCAGCCAAACTATTGCAGTAGTTATTTCTGATTTGCGAGTTTCTGAAATGTCGCGAGTAATTTCTGAATACTACGTCTGAAAGATCGTTTCAGTAGCTATCTAACGAGGTAAGATTCATTCCAAAACAAGTCCCGGAACATGGTCAAAACAACCGTAATAAGCCCGCAGCCAAACCTCTCGCAGAAGTTATTTCTGATTTGCGAGTTTCTGAAATGTCGCGAGTAATTTCTGAAGACTACGTCTGAAAGATCGTTTCAGTAGCTTTCTAACGAGGTATCATTCATTCCAAAACAGGTCCCGGAACATGGTCAAAACAACCGTAATAAGCCAGCAGCCAAACTATTGCAGTAGTTATTTCTGATTTGCGAGTTTCTGAAATGTCGCGAGTAATTTCTGAATACTACGTCTGAAAGATCGTTTCAGTAGCTATCTAACGAGGTAAGATTCATTCTAAAACAAGTCCCGGAACATGGTCAAAACAACCGTAATAAGCCCGCAGCCAAACCTCTCGCAGAAGTTATTTCTGATTTGCGAGTTTCTGAAATGTCGCGAGTAATTTCTGAAGACTACGTCTGAAAGATCGTTTCAGTAGCTTTCTAACGAGGTATCATTTATTCCCAAACAGGTCCCGGGACATGGTCAAAACAACCGTAATAAGCCAGCAGCCAAACTATTGCAGTAGTTATTTCTGATTTGCGAGTTTCTGAAATGTCGCGAGTAATTTCTGAAGACTACGTCTGAAAGATCGTTTCAGTAGCTTTCTAACGAGGTATCATTCATTCCAAAACAGGTCCCGGAACATGGTCAAAACAACCGTAATAAGCCAGCAGCCAAACTATTGCAGTAGTTATTTCTGATATGCGAGTTTCTGAAATGTCGCGAGTAATTTCTGAATACTACGTCTGAAAGATCGTTTCAGTAGCTATCTAACGAGGTAAGATTCATTCCAAAACAAGTCCCGGTACATGGTCAAAACAACCGTAATAAGCCCGCAGCCAAACCTCTCGCAGAAGTTATTTCTGATTTGCGAGTTTCTGAAATGTCGCGAGTAATTTCTGAAGACTACGTCTGAAAGATCGTTTCAGTAGCTTTCTAACGAGGTATCATTCATTCCAAAACAGGTCCCGGAACATGGTCAAAACAACCGTAATAAGCCAGCAGCCAAACTATTGCAGTAGTTATTTCTGATTTGCGAGTTTCTGAAATGTCGCGAGTAATTTCTGAATACTACGTCTGAAAGATCGTTTCAGTAGCTTTCTAACGAGGTACGATTCATTCCAAAACAGGTCCCGGAACATGGTCAAAACAACCGTAATAAGCCAGCAGCCAAACTATTGCAGTAGTTATTTCTGATTTGCGAGTTTCTGAAATGTCGCGAGTAATTTCTGACTACTACGTCTGAAAGATCGTTTCAGTAGCTTTCTAACGAGGTATGATTCATTCCAAAACAGGTCCCGGAACATGGTCAAAACAACCGTAATAAGCCAGCAGCCAAACTATTGCAGTAGTTATTTCTGATTTGCGAGTTTCTGAAATGTCGCGAGTAATTTCTGAATACTACGTCTAAAAGATCGTTTCAGTAGCTTTCTAACGAGGTATGATTCATTCCAAAACAGGTCCCGGAACATGGTCAAAACAACCATAATAAGCCAGCAGCCAAACTATTGCAGTAGTTATTTCTGATTTGCGAGTTTCTGAAATGTCGCGAGTAATTTCTGAAGACTACGTCTGAAAGATCGTTTCAGTAGCTTTCTAACGAGGTATCATTCATTCCAAAACAGGTCCCGGAACATGGTCAAAACAACCGTAATAAGCCAGCAGCCAAACTATTGCAGTAGTTATTTCTGATTTGCGAGTTTCTGAAATGTCGCGAGTAATTTCTGAATACTACGTCTGAAAGATCGTTTCAGTAGCTATCTAACGAGGTAAGATTCATTCCAAAACAAGTCCCGGAACATGGTCAAAACAACCGTAATAAGCCCGCAGCCAAACCTCTCGCAGAAGTTATTTCTTATTTGCGAGTTTCTGAAATGTCGCGAGTAATTTCTGAATACTACGTCTGAAAGATCGTTTCGGTAGCTTTCTAACGAGGTATCATTCATTCCAAAACAGGTCCCTGAACATGGTCAAAACAACCGTAATAAGCCAGCAGCCAAACTATTGCAGTAGTTATTTCTGATTTGCGAGTTTCTGAAATGTCGCGAGTAATTTCTGAATACTACGTCTGAAAGATCGTTTCAGTAGCTTTCTAACGAGGTACGATTAATTCCAAAACAGGTCCCGGAACATGGTCAAAACAACCGGATTAACCCGGCAGCCAATCTATTGCAGTAGTTATTTCTGATTTGCGAGTTTCTGAAATGTCGCGAGTAATTTCTGAATACTACGTCTGAAAGATCGTTTCAGTAGCTTTCTAACGAGGTACGATTCATTCCAAAACAGGTCCCGGAACATGGTCAAAACAACCGGATTAACCCGGCACCCAAACTATTGCAGTAGTTATTTCTGATTTGGGAGTTTCTGAAATGTCGCGAGTAATTTCTGAATACTACGTCTGAAAGATCGTTTCAGTAGCTTTCTAACGAGGTTTGATTCATTCCAAAACAGGTCCCGGAACATGGTCAAAACAACCGTAATAAGCCCGCAGCCAAACTATTGCAGTAGTTATTTCTGATTTGCGAGTTTCTGAAATGTCGCGAGTAATTTCTGAATACTACGTCTGAAAGATCGTTTCAGTAGCTTTCTAACGAGGTATCATTCATTCCAAAACAGCTCCCGAAACATGGTCAAAACAACCGGAATAACCCACCCGCCACACGCGACATCTTAATTTGGTCGGTTTATAATGGCTGCTGAGTTTGGCTGCCAACTTCACACAGGTATATTGACAATGTTTGGTAAATTGCGTTACCATAATTTCTGGGTTAAATTTTGTAAATTTCACGGTGTTTGTATCGGATAAATTACCCAACAGATACCTACTAAATTTAATAATATTGGTATTAGATGGCGGATCTTTCCAATCACTTTCCAACTATAATTCGACTAAGTACATCAGTAAAAAAATTTTAATTTTAAATTATTACTTTTACCGTACTTAATTGTATTCAATATGAACTTGAAACAATAATGTAGCGTCCTTCAAATAGCAAAATGAATACAATTACGGAAAGGGTTTCGCGATAGATATTATCACTGGTCAAAAGACTATATAGCAAAGGTCGGATAGTTATCGACATCCAAAAAATCTGTTACCTACCTATATCCTACTTGTACCAAACTAGGTACCTAGTTGAATCTCCCTGTGGACATAAACATCTTGTATGACTTACCTAGGCGAGTAGCCAGACCGTCATGTGGAGAACATCTAGCTAGACATTGCCATCTAAAAATATTCTACATCCTACTTCCTGCTAAGATTTTAAAATCCTGCGCAGACGACGTCGCGGGCACCAGCTAGTAGGTACGTCATAATAATTCATTTAGTTCTGATTGTTGAAATATACCTAAATCTTTTCAAGATTAAGGTTCGTTTTGGCCCACTTGCACGATTGCTCGGGTTGAATAAATAAGTCTACGTGTTTGTAAACTTGCGTAGTCATATCAATTTATAACTCTCATTTTGCCTTGCAAGACTATAAAAGATCACCGGTTTTGTTAAACTGACATTTGTAATCTTTAGATGGGAACATTGAATTGTCTATGCGCTTATATTGCAACCTGACCAATAATGAATGAATCGAAAAAAAAAGTGAAACTTATATCTATCTCTTTGACACTACAGTACAATGTATATAGACTTTCTTGTTTATCGTTTGTGATATGAAATTTGACGACTTTTTATTCTATACGTATTGTCTCGCGTCATTTCGTCCAAAGAGCATTATAGCATTTTAAAGCAGAATGTAACCTCAATTTCTTTTGACACAAAACTTCACTAACCCTAGTTAAAGACTTAACCCTCCCACATTGCTGGGTTAAATATCAATAAATAACCTTAGTCAAAGAGTAGGGTAATATATAGGCCTTTAATGGTGCAAGATAAATTAATTATTGAAGAGTTATTGAAGCTAACTCTGGAACGTGCAAGTGGGCCTTAGTAGGTAAGTATACTTATCATTATCTAGGACATAATTTACCGAACGAGCGAAGCGGGTTTGTATGTTTGTTAGTTAGCTGTTAGTTTTGCGGCGCTATTTACCGACCGATTTTGTAAAAGAGAATTTACTTGACTTTAAAGAGAAATCTCGAATATGAGCATACTTGGTCAAGTGGTTTCCGAAAATAAAAGGTTGTGAAGTAGGTATAACTTCGAAAAATTGCCACTAATAAGACTAGCTCGCGAAATCTAAGTATTGTTCGCAGAATTACTAGTTTATATACAGGTCCTACGTTCTAGAACTTTTAAATGTCATGGCAGTCTAATAAATAACAAGAACAAAGTAACAAGGCTAGCTGGTGCTGCCCTTGTTTCGATCAATATTTATAGCCTAAGCTGTAGCGAACGAAGCGTCTATCATACAATTTATAATTAAGGTGAGTCATGATCATCACCGTCCACTAATTTCACAATTAATATTGCAGATATGGATACAGTACAGTGAAGGGTAAATGTTTGAAATTCATATACGGCGGTTGTCAAGGAAACAAAAATAATTTTATGAGCTTGGAAGACTGTCGAAAACACTGTGAATAGTTATTAAAATACACTATACCTCGCTTAACAATTTTGTTTCCTTTTCTAACGACTTCCAAAAAGGAGGAGGCACCTACTCAATTCGACTATTTTTTTATGTTTGTTTGCTGATAACTTTTGATAGAGTGAACCTATCCTCAAAATTTTTGTTTGAACGCTGGTGCTTCCCGTATGGTCTCATTTAAATTTCATTAAATTCGGTCCAGTTTTTGAGTTACACTCCGATAACTGAATAGAATGGAAGTCGGTATAAAATTTTTCAAATATTACAAGTTTCTTTAAATAATTGTATCGAATCCTCTCCTGTCGAATCTCCGTTCACTGCGTTTCCCTTGTTTAATGTTTGCTAAATTTTCCTTCATTTTTCTTTATAATGTAAAGCATATATACAGGCATCTATGAATTTTGCAAAAATCTGAAAAGAAAGACACATTTTATTCCTATTCACAAAGAATTTTGCTTGAGGTACCTATTTTATAAAGCAAATAATTCTCATAATAAGGTATCCAACGCTAAGATAGCCCAGTGCTTAAGACAGCCCACTCTCTATAAAACGAACTTCCACAAACACAAAAATTATCAGATTCCATGGTAATCTCCGAACACACCCGTACACAAAATGGCAACTTAGAACAATAACGCGCGAGACGCCATTTAGAAATCGCGCGTCAGTTAGGCTTGGACGTCCAAAAAATCGTGCCCGTTATAACAATACTTCGACAAACTTTTTTCCATTTTGACTTTTAAAAGTGCAAATTCAGTTGTTTTTTTTTGAGTGGACTTTAAAAAACAATCTTTTTAGCATCGAGTTTCATGTAAGTAAGTTTAATTTATCTTATCATTGTATATTTTTGTTGTTTTTACCTACATCTGTGAAATATTCCTATTATAGCCCACTCCATAATGACTTATGATGGCCCGGGCCATCTCAGTCAGTAATAATTTTTGATGTTGATTGAAGAGCCCACTGTTTTATTTTAATTGTTGTTGTGGTTGTTTATAGATCTCATAGTTACATAGTTAAATGCTTGATAAAGACAGTTCAAAGTATAAAAAAAACGCAGTTATTCTTTTTTATAGGTAAGTTCACAATAAAAAATATCATATTCCTATGAAGGCCCACCTAAAATTACGTTTCAAAATAAATGATCCGAATTCAGCTTAGTTTTCGTTTAATTATAAAAACAAGTTATAAAACTATACACCACGGAAAACTGTTAGGTTTTAATTAAACAATTTTTGTTTTTTAACCAATTTTATTTTTGTTATATTTAAGATGACCCAGCTCTTTATAATGTGTTTATAAAGAATATAAGGTCTTTTAACTTAAATTTGATTGCTTTAAAATGTTATTATTTATTTAAAAATATGAAAAATGGCGTAAATTTAACGTAAATATTGAGATTTTTATTGCGGGCCATGATGGGTCGCTATGTTTCTAAGAGGGCCCACAGTCTATGTTTAATAAAATGTTATTAGTAGCTACGTATTTTACATATAAGAAACAAAGGAACACACTCTTGCTTTGTCATATATACAAGCTACATCGTGGATGGAATTAAATTCTTTAATATTTTATACAATTATGTAAAAACACGGGCCATCTTAGTGCAGGAGACCTTACTAATTTTGCGCCACTGTTGAATATTTACTGAATAACAACACTATTTCATTATATGATAGATAGATATATAGATAAACTCTTTATTGCAACACCACATAAAGTATAATAAATAAAGAAATAGGACAATATAATAAATACACATTAGGTACTCAACAATGAAAAACTTAAACTGAAATGATATAATGATTCAATACTTTATTGCGGTAATATGGTACAATGATGATATTATTAGTAAAAGAATCCAACATATAACAATTTCTGGCATGCAATTTTACAATGGGTGGTCTTATCGCTCAGAGCGATCTCTTCTAGACAACCATGCATATGCTTAGTAGCGGAATGCTCATTTCGAGCATGTTCAACCGGCTTTTTAAAAAGATGGTTTTTAATTTTTTTGTGTGTTACCTCATTGCTTCATAGCTTATTAACTGGTGAACCGATTTTGATGTTTTTTTTTAATTTGAAAGATGGTGCTTTGAATGGATTAATGTTGAAATATGTTTAAGATCTGACCATTCGGTTATAATAGGTACGTATATATGTATATATATATGTATAATAAATTAAGAGACATATTATTCAAGAAATTAAGTAAAACCAGACTATTATGGTCTTACCATATAATAGATAGCTATTTATATTAGGTATTTATCAACCTAAGCTACTTCACATTTCGGTCACGGTAATATAACCGTACTTCGGTGCTGTTATTTAATTTTATGTACTCAAACGTTTTCTTTACCGTTCAAAATATTGACACAGCTCATGACTATGTATATATTGAAGGCTATACGTGTATATAGACGCCTATATAGTAGGCACCTTGCAATATTGTTTTTTACACAGCAATCGTGTTTATTACTCCACAGAATGAATAATAGCTACGTATACCTTGTACGTCAAACAACTGGTAAATTCTATTTTTCTATGCGCACGTAGTAAGTAAGTACCTACTTAGTTATCTATACTTACTAACTTGTGCGTAAGTATAGGTAGGTACATAATGTTTTATAACATTGTTGTTTTGATAAAACACATAACTTAGGTAGGTAGGTAGGTACGTCCTTTTAACACTTGATACCGTAAAGTTCACATACCTATTGCATTACGTTTACTTTACAGTAGTGTAATTAAATAACGATAAAAAATTTATTGTTTCAAGAAACACGTGTACCCATCACTGGGTCGCTTTGCCTGTTTGTAATTACATAGGTATTGATATGACATGGGTTTGGCACTTAGGTACCTATTTAAGAGATATTCAGTAACTCGGTGTGTGTAGCTAATCCTTCCGCGGCATCGATTGCTTGGCCCACATGATAAGATGCCTCAGAACTACATTGTATAATTTATTTTACCAAAAAATGGAGCCGACTTCAACAACAAAAACTGTAAAATAACTTGTTGAAGTCGGTACCATGATAGTTCAAAAGTAGGTAGGTACGTTTTATCACAATATTGTCACGATATTACATATTACTTCTTATTCTGTAATCTGTGATATTACTGTGATATTGTGCGCATGGTATAGGTAGGCACCGACTTCGAGATTTTTTTGGTAAAAATTTGTTTCACCATTTTTAGTGACCCCCTACTTGCGGGATCGATTGTTATTAACCGTCAACGATGATAGCATCAAGATAGTCGTAACACTTTTCAGTTTTATGAGTGTTACTCAAAACCTGCTGGACCGAATTTGAGGAAATTTAAATGGGACCACCTCGGAAGTATAGGTACCCTACCAAACAAAAAAAAATTTGAGAATCCGTTCCTAAATGGGAGAGAAATCAGCCAACATTACACATCAAAAAATACATACACGTGAACATATAAGCTTCCTTCCTTTTTTGAAGTCGGTTAAAACCGAATCTACTTACAATTTCAGTAGCGATACACTAATGCTAAATTAACATGTAACGTGTATATATTTTAGTGTATGCATGTAACCTCAAGAGTTTAGAAATATTTACAAATAAAATGTCAATCTGCAGTCAGTTAGCAACTTACCTATTGACAGTTTTACTTACTGGAGCTGTCAAACTGACATACTGACAGAGCAGCTATTTTTTTCGCATTATTGCAATACTTAATCATTTTTTTGCAACCAAAATATAAACATACCTGCGGTTGGTTCCTATCCTAAAGAGTACGCTAACACCTTAGGTAGGATCTTAATGATCTAGCTGTTCCTAACACTTAGATACACTTATCGTATCTCTACTCATCAGCAGACTTTCAGTCTACGGTTGGGGTGATTCGAAACGAATCAACGCCAACTGAAATGAACCGATCTTGAAGCGGGGGAAAGAATTCGTTCGCGAACTTTTTCAATTTGACTGGCTGCTTGGTGTATGTGTAATTCCTTTATAAAACCAAAGAAGCCTTAACGCCGAATGGTAGGTATAACTACTACCAAATTCTTGGCTGAAGTTTTCTCTGTTGTGAGCAACAAGCGTCCAAACAGGACTCCGCGGGCTACTGCATCACCACATTAACGCGCCTGCGCACACACCGCGCTCAAAACGCGAGGGACTTCCTTGACAGCACGCCGGTAAAACTACTGCGTCACCCTCCTTACATCCATGATCTAGCACCGTTTGATTTCTCATTATTCCCGAAAATGAACATTTCTGCGCAAAGGAATACAATTTTCGTCCCCGGAAGATTTCAAGCAGGCTGTAAACGAGGTGTCTGCGGCGGATTGGAAAAAGTGTTTCGAAAACGCATGAAAGTTTGTATATATAGGCTGGTGGAAAGTACTTAGAAAATAAGTAATAAAAAATATTTGCCTAACTACTTTATTTTCGCAAACCTTTGCGCGTGAAAAGGCGTGGTGCTATCAAATGCACGACTTGACCGTCTTAACTCTTGTCAGATGATACCTAGTACATATATAAAAAATATAATACTGGCAACACTGTTTGAAACTTTCACCAACGTATTCGCGTTTTGCAAAAGTCTGGATTAACATATTTGAGATTAAATTTACTATTAAATGAGAATTGTCGATTTAAAGTTTCATAACGTCGATAAGCTTTGTGGAAGTTTTACATTCACTTGATTTACAGAAGCCAATAATATACTCAGATTTAATAGATATTTATTGTCATAATTACGTAATAGTGTACATATGAAAACGGCCTCGTCACCGACATGACGATAAAATTATACTTAGCTGTTGTTAGTAACTATTCAATTAGTTGAAGTGAGGTCGTTAAATCATTTAGCGGGACTGGCCGTCTCATCTTATTTATATCTTGCAGGTATTCTTATTTATATATCTTATTTATGTCAATAGGTCCCCACTTCCATACGCTTATTGAGTCTTAGTAAACGAAATAGGAATAGAAAAAAAAATAAGAATACTACGTATGGATAGCACACGCTATTCAGAGACTTTTGTTACTTGTGCTTTAAATGGCACCTAAGAAGTACAAACCATAGGAAACGCCGTCTATCCACGTGGATAAACTATCCTCTGGCGTTGCCGTGCTCGCAAGGGAGATAAAAATGACATGGTGGAATAGTTTTCTTTCCTCTCCATGGGGAGAAATAGTCCACTGCCCGTGCTAGCCCTGCTGATTGTGGAGTCGAGTAGCTTTATGTACCTTTAGGAGTTAATTAGTTTAACCTTCTGTGAGCACTAGCTCCTACACTAGGACTCCCTGTGTTGTGTGTAATTGAAAACAATCGATGAATTATTATACTTATTCTTTAAACAACGTCTATAAATATGGAAAGCTGCCATGATATTGCGACAGTTGTTGCTTCAGTCAATTAAAGGACTGTTCTGCATTTTCTGTTATCATATTGCAATAATTATTTTAAAATGCTGAAAGTATTTGCTTTATTGCTGCTGCTTTCGTTTAATTTTAACAGTGGTAGAGGTAAGTTACGATATTTTTTTAAATTATTGTATGCTTTTTAGAGACCTAGGGCCAACTTCAATACTTACATGTTTTATACCAATCATAGCAAATTTGTACTACCTAATTAGTATTTTATATGCATCGCTTGTCCTAATATTCTTATGACTAACAGTTCAACATGTTTTACTATAAGTACAAAGAGTAATTAAATATACCTATACATGTATAATTTTCATTATTGCACATTTTATTTTATATTGTAATATATCTTTATTTACGTTATTGGTACTTTGGGATGGATACCTACTTACTTAGCTTATAGCTAACTAATAGGTAGGTTATTAACCGAGAAATCATGTAAGACATGATAACCTTAAGAAGTAGGAATGCAAGGAAAAGGAGGTACACACAAATAATTTTGTGTGCGATTTTTACGAAGAAAATATTCGTAGGACAGTCACTTACTGACACGTAGGGTCTGTCAACAAGTCACTATTCTGAGAGAGGGTGCTTACCCTAGGAATTGAGGTTGAGGTCGTGCTTGTGCTAATTTAGTGTTTTAATGCCAGTAAGTACATAATAACTGAATAAATTGCTGTTTTTTTTACTAGAGTCGAAGTTCACACTTGACAGTTGTAAGACGGATAAATAATAGCAGGATACGTGAGACTGTGACTTGACCCTGTCTAGCTACTTGAAAAAAAAAACTAACTTGATAAATATGTAGTTCCTTAACCCGTCGAATGTCTACAACTTTCGCTGTCTTTCTGAACTACGCATTAAAAGTTCAGATAAAAAATACTACTCTTGAATAGTTTCAGCAACTAAAAGCATGTTTACACCGGTGGAGTACATTGGATCTGATAAAATTAGTTACAAACACGAGGTATACCTACAAATGTGTTTACATTTGATGTATGCGCGACATGGCTTAGCAATTCTTTGTACACATGGTGTACGCTCGACACGTGACGGGTTAACTTGAGGACTGGCGAATGTACAAACGTACGAGTCCACTTTCAAAGGGAAAATGTTAGTAGTGGGTGACTGGATCTGTCAAAACTGACTTCAGTAATCAGCCCCATCTAATTTTCTAAAAATAAACCTCATTCAAATGACGTTTAAGTAACCAGCGCACGTGGCAGAGTGGCAACATTACAACAATCTCTTTCTCAATTATATAATATATTGTCCTTATTAAATTACCTCTTTGTCTTTGATTAGATATTTATTAAGCAATAATCAAAGCTCTCGAAGTCGAAATTAAAGCCAAATATCAAAGTGAAAATAATAGTTCTTTTGACTCAAACGCAGTTGTTCAATAATAAAATGTGATATTGTGTTAGGTACGGTTTATGCATAACAAATTTATATTAGCTCTGATAGCGCTAGGTGCCTACATATTACCAACAAATAAAATAAAATATACTCGGTGAGCTGTAGACCTCGCGAGTGTATATCTGCATAGCTTTAAAGTGAATAAATATTCACCGCGCATCTTAAAACAAAATCTTTCAAACTTAAAATCATCAAAACAACTTCTAAGTACTTTATTTTACAAAACATTATATACTGCGTGCGATGCTCTAACAGCAAACATCGTTGCATCTTTGACAACATCCGTGAAACAAATGAAGAGATGACAAGAAACGTTGGAAAAGCAAATTTTTGTACATGGGCGATATCTCATTATAGTATTTGACATCGGTGAGCTCGTCGATTTGTCATTACAGAATCGCACGGCTGTAAAAAACAGTTGTATAACCGGACATACGAACCTCTGAAATTGTTTTCCTTTTTCAGAGATACGAAAGCATTTTGCGCAAGTTATTGCAGAGACGCTTCGCTCGTACTTCGCACTCGCTCTGTCAAAAACATTTCTAATTTGAACCTTTAGAACCTCTCGCCAAAAATAATAACAAATGATAAATATCATGTTAAGATGTCTCACCGATGCGTCCGTAGTGCACTTACATGCGTAGGTATATAAATTACTGCAAAAAGCTGAAGTGCGGATGCGCCTGTTTAAGTAGGTATAGGTTGGAGATAGGTAGTAGTAGGCAGACGGTCACAGGTGGTTTTGATCAAAGATCATTCATCATCAGACACAAATTCAATCAGAATTTAACCACCTGTCCTACTTATCTTTGGTGAGAAATAGGTTTAGACTGATTCTGAATTCGTTACGTGGTCACCATTAAACCCAAAGTTTCTCCTCATTTCGTTCGTCGTCGCACCTATCCTGATTTTGATCTGACTAGTTACCCCGCGTGAACCGTGTACTGCTACTTCTGGCCGGTATGATTAAGGCTTCCTAGTATAAGTAGCTCCAGCTGGTTAAAACTAAGTGAACCCCTCAAACTCTGTTCCCAAAAATGATTTCACCTAGCTAATCCGATTCAAGATATCCATCTTGATGCCCATGACGCGAACAACGTGTAAGAGATAAAACTTAAGTTTCGATTTTCAGTTTTTACTGCAAACAAAAGTTTTAGTGCTATAGAACATGTTCGAATTAATGCCAGGATTTGGTGACTTTATGTAGGTATATATGTAGAGAACTCCTTGAAGCAAGTTTCTGAATGGGGACGACACAATCTTGTCCAATTTAACCCCACAAAGACACATGTCTGTGCCAAAAACTCATTTGCCCCTGCGTCACAGTTCCAAATAACACTTCTGAAGATCTCTAGTAGTATCGGGATCCTTGGCATCGACATAAGGAGTGACGTGCAGTTTCGGGGTCATCTGGAGAGCAAGCCTAAACTTGTAAAAAGCTTGGGTGCTAAGCTGATCCAAGCACTACTTCAGCCCACGGCAATGGCTTGTGCTTTACAAAGCACTACTCACATCAATGGGCCGGGACACCCGCTTTCTAGATTATATATATATATAATAATAATATTAATTGATATATGAATTATTTTAATATAAGAATCCCTATTTTCCTTGGTCACGCCATAACTTAAGATCGACTACCGATTTCATCCATCTTTTTTTAGACTTTTATAATACTTCGTAAAAGGTTTTTATTTTGTTAGTGGGCTCTTACATTTGAGCATTTGACATTTATCAAGTAAGGCTAAGCGCATATTGGAGTCGCGACAATTTGAAGACAGTCTTTTCTCACGTAGATAAGTCTGCCTTAAAACTAAAACCAAATTGTTTTGCCTATGACACGTCGCACGTCTAAAACGAAACAGTTTTGTCTACTACGATGACACGCACCGTCTGTGTCAATTCTGTTTCAGTATCAAAATGGACATAATCCATACTATTGTTTTGCAATTACGAGTATACTTACATCAATTCTTGTTCTTGTAGGTATTAGACAATTTTGTCTATGAGACGTTTTGTTTGAAGATTGCGCGTCTACATAATTCTTGTAAAGCAATAGTCTGTCTTATAACTATCATGACTCAAGTCTGCGCCCAGCCTTAAATAACATTGCATCAAGTAAGATTTTCAAATACGAAGTATTGTCATTTAGTCACGTTCTAGTAACGAGAGGGATCTATCAATGAAACTTTCTATAAAAGGGGATGACGAGGAAAACTCACAAACACTCGTGCATCATTACGAACAGTTACCGGTTAATATTCCACCACTATTACACGTTAAAACTCGATGAATCACAAACCTAGGGAAAATAAACAAATCAACGAAAGCCATAGATGGGTTTTTTTAGTCGCCATCCTCGTAGGTTCCTCACTACAAAACAAATGAGAAATTTTAAGAAAACCATAAACGTCACCACGCGGTAAAACCACGGGGCGCAGCTAACCTGACATAAATATCTATTGAATATTACTATTACAGTAAACGATTTTATGTATAGTTCATTTAAAACTGCTCTTATTAAACCCATTCATAAGAATGGTGACAGAGATAGTATCAGTAATTATCGCCCAATTTCTATCCTTCCTGCATTGTCTAAAATTATAGAGCGTCTACTGAGCAAGCGACTGCATTCGTACCTCAATAAATACAAAATTATAGAGCGTCTACTGAGCAAGCGACTGCATTCGTACCTCAATAACTACAAAATTATAGAGCGTCTACTGAGCAAGCGACTGCATTCGTACCTAAATAAATACAAAATTATAGAGCGTCTACTGAGCAAGCGACTGCATTCGTACCCCAATAAATACAAAATTATTTCTATGTCCATATTAGCCATTTCTAGGTCCATATCTTTATAGAGAAATTAGTAAAAAATTTAATATGTATCCACTAACATTACAAACATGTAAAAAAGTTCTGAAAGAGTATTTAAAAAGGTTTAAAGACATTTATTCTCAATAAGACACATACAGAGTCACTTACTTGAGAACTTAACTATTTATAAATATTATACTTCGCCATATCATTTCTAAAAGTACATTAAAATAAATTCTATTTTGTAATACATATCCAATAAATAATTACAGAATATATAATTGTTATATGTTCATGATTCTAGTATTCTTGTAAATTTTCGTTGTAGCAGTCCGAAAAGGATAATTAAAGATTAGCTTAATCAATTTATTTTGTTTTGATTGAGGAACACTTAGATTAGTCTTAGCTGCACTACCCCAAATTTCAATTAGGTATAATAAATGTGGTTTTACTAAAGCATTATAAATTGTGTAGCGTAATCGATGAGGAACACATTGGACAATATTAAAAAGTGAGCCAAGTAACAAAGTAAGCTTATTTTTAATATGTTCTATGTGAGCGTTCCAAGTCAAGCGGCTGTCTATCCTTAGGCCAAGATACTTTTCTATTGTTTTTTGCTGAAGAGGTAAAGTGTTTATTTTAAGTGCTTCGTGCGATGGAATATTTTTGTTTTTGGCTTTAAATATTATATAACATGTCTTCGAGATGTTTATAGTCAAAATATTATGTTGGAACCAATTGAATAGAACATTGAGATCATCTTGTGCTTTTGATATTATGGCGTGAATAGAACTGCCAAAATAAAATAAATGTAGACCAATTTCATCAATATTATTGATATATATGAAAAAGAGTAACGGGCCCAAAATGGACCCCTGTGGGACTCCACACGTTATTGGCAGTGCGTCACTTTTGAACTGATCTCCTATTTTTACAATTTGAGTACGACTACTGAGGTATGATTTCAAAATGTCTAATGCTTTGCCGGAGATATTTATTGCTTCTAGTTTTTTTATAAGTAAATTGTGACTGACTGTATCGAAGGCTTTTTTTAAGTCAATAAATACACCAACTGCGATATTTTTGGCATCAATGCTGTGTTTAATTTTGGTAATTAAATCTGTTGTGGCTGTAAGAGTGCTACTTTTTGTTCTAAAGCCATACTGTCTGTCGCTTAAAAAGTTAATTGAATCTAGGTATTGTTGTAGTCTATTGTATAAGATTTTTTCTAATATTTTAGATAGTACTGGTAAAACTGAAATCGGTCGATAGTTTCCTGGGTCTGTTGTTGCTCCTGATTTAAATATAGGCGTCACTTTGGCTACTTTCAGTGTATCCGGAAATTCGCCTTCATTCATCAATTTGTTAAAACATTTAGTAAGGCTGCCAGATACAATGTGTTTTATGCACTTAATTGTTTTAGTATTGATCCCATCTAATCTTGTACTACAATTTTGATCAAGATTTTTAATTATTTTAATAATTTCATTAGTGGTACATGGCATAAGGGTCGACAGACCAGAAGAGTTATGGCAAAAAGAATCAGGTAGAAAAAGAGGTAAATCACTATAAATATTCTTGGGTATTTCATTCGCCAAGAGAGGACCAATTGTAGCAAAATATGTATTGAAAACTTGGCAAACTGCATTTGGATCAGAAATAAGTTTAGAATCTAATATTAATTTTGGAGGAGCACATGTTTGTCTGATTTTATTGTTCCCTAGTGTGTTAATAAGATTCCACATCTTTTTTTGTTTATTTATACAATTATTAAATTGTACGTAGTAGTAAGAATTCTTAGTATATTGGATTAGTTTGGCAACTTCTTCTCGTTTTAAAATGAATTCCTGTTCGGCGTTTTTATTTTCAGGATCTGCTTGGTGTTCCGCCCATAGGATGTTTCTTTCATTTATTTCCGTAAGTATTTCTTTACTGATCTAGTCTTTCTGAGGCAAGTTAAGAATTTTGGTCTTTATATCTTTATTTTTTTCTATATAAAGCTTAATTTGTTGTTCTAGGACTGAATAGTCGTCATTTATTTGATCAAAGTTGAAATTTTCTAAAGATGTGAATAGCTTCGCATAATTGATCGCTTCGTATTGTTGTCTTGCTTTGGGTGGAAGTTTACTTTTCTTAAGCTCTAAATATATCTGCTTGTGGTCAGATAGTGAAGAATTGATTAAAGAAAAGTGGAAGTTATCATTTGTGCTGATGTGATCGAGAATTTAATTTCTAGTTGTGGAGAGTCTAGTGCAATATTTTTTGCTGATTCTATTAAGTAGCACATGACCAGCTTCTTTTATAACGTCTTTATACTGTTGAGTTCTTTTGTCCTTCATTAATAGGTCGACGTTGAAGTCACCAAACGCGATTACTCTTTTTCTTTTTTGCAGTTGTGAATCGTAAGACTCGAGTAAATCGTTAAAATTTGTATCACCGGGGTTATATACGACCCCAATCTCGAGTGAATACCTTTCTAGACGTATCCATAAATAATTGTTTCCACCTGTATACAATGATTCAGATATACTATGTTTCAAGTCATTGTGGACGTAAGCCGAGACTCCACCTCCTCTAGAATCAGTTCGGTAGTTATAATAGTGCGTATAATTGTTTATCTGTAGTTCTAATGCTTGTGTTTCGTTTTGAATCCAGGTTTCGGTTAATAAGACGATATGTACAGTGTTAGGTAGTGATCGTATTATACATTTTAATTCGTCGAATTTACCTTTTTTTCGTATACTTCAGGCGTTGAGATATAGAAACCTGAGTCGTGATTTGTTAATGTGGAGATTTTGGTAGTCATCAAGTATTTGATAAGTATTGATTGCATCAATGTCTTTGCCAATATTTATTGGTTGGAGTTTTTTGGAGTAGGATCAATAATTGTAGGTGTTCCGTTTATGTATTTTATAGTAAGATTAGTTTCTCCACCATGTTGCCGACGTATCAACTCCTCCCTCAGGTTAAACAAATATTTTTGTTGAGTTGGTGTTTGGTCAGAAAATAATTTAACTTGTGGCGGTAATTTACCCCTGTTGCGCAGGAGTTGTTTGGCAGGCCCGAAAATATCATAGCATACCTTAATTCTGCGGTTATTTCCTGGCGTAAATTTTCCCATCCTAAAAATTGCAGTTGGTTTTGGTAGGTCTTTACTCACTGAAGAAAAAATATTCAAGATGTCAGTTTCGTCCTTTTGTATTCTTTTTTCCGTGGTGAGAGAGGACGTCTGTTCTGGTAAGCCCACTACTATTAAGTTCCTCTCTCTGTTAGTGCGATCTTGTATCTCTTTGTATATCTGTTCATTCATGTGCAAATAATTTTCAGATGTAGTAGTCGCCGGTTGAGATGATAATTGAAAGGCACTGAGGTTGGATTCTAGTGACTTTAGTTTAAGTTCACCCTGATTAATTTGTTGTTGCAAGTGCGTGATGGAAACCCTTTGTTCTTTTTGTTCAGTTGTAATGGTCGACGTTAAAGCCTTTGTTTCAATAATTTGAGTCACGTTTTCACGAATCAAATGCATGGAGTTCTCGTTAGATAACTTCAGCTCTGACATTTGGACTTTTATCTCTTCTATACTTTCATGCATTTTATTCATCATTTGTTCATTAGTCGCAACATATTTATCATATATTTTTCCAATAGTAAACCGATATGTGATAGCTCTAATCGAATTTCTTTACTTTCGTTAGACCATTCACAGTCATGCCCCGATGGCTGTTTTCTCTTACGAAACGTTATCAATGGATCCACTACACTTATAGCACTTAGTTTTGATAGATCGGGGTGAGACCCACTGCCCATGCTGGCAGCCCCAGCAGATGAAGTTGGTGGTGATCTTTGTACACTCATTAGGGCTACGGACGCAGCGGTGTCAGCAGAGAGTGACGCGACGATAACGGTGCGGGCGCCGCCACGTAGCAGCAAGGTAGGTGGCCGTAATCTAATCGCAAGTATAGCCAGAGCCACGGTCAAACTGCACTTGGTGTGATATGCAGGCCGGTTAGCGTGTGAGCGGGTCAAAAAATAGCAACTATCTTGCTCTGGCGGGGGTGCGGTGCGACGTAAAGGACGCTTTCAATGCACGTTCTATTGTTTAGCGCTCGGAACACAGAAGTTAAAGAGCACAACAAACAAATCACTGATTTTACACTTTAAGTTGTATTCACTACGTATTTAGATTTATATTTGAAAGGAAACATTAAAGATATTTTTACAAAATAGTGACACACGTCTGCTCTGAATGACTGGCGAACAGCGAAAAAAAATATTTGCTAAGTTTAAGCTATGCTGAAACCGAAAACTTACTTGTTAGACTAAATTAAGTAAACTATTTTTATTGTATTTTTATGTTCTGCTCTTTATTACTCTTAACTTAGGTAGGTACATATCATTATATAAACTACATTGAATTAACCTACTAATCATTTAACCCCCGTGCATGGATATTGTTAATAAAATAAATTTGTTGCTTCATAATAATTTTCGAACATAATATACCTATATAAAAGTTCACACTCACACTCACTCTCACACTCTCACACGCACATCCTCATACACCCACGAGCACTCCCTTCCTCCCTACAAACAAAAAAAAAAAAATGTAGGTCTAAGTATGAATCAAATTATGAATACTCATTAATCTGTCCGACTCAGCAAGACTCGTTCGAGTTAAGTTTCATTCATAAATCTATTGTTATTTTTTGCGCTGATGCGGACGGGTTAATTTTAAATTGTCAAATTTTATATAGCATGCTATTATTTAATTAGTCATTAGAACTATGTTTGTAATTCAGTGTCCCACAACTATTGTCATTTGTCAATTATTTATATCAGTACTAAATATATTAAGCATTCTCAGGTTCCACTTTTCGTGTACCTACCGCGCAATGCAGCGAGTAACTTAGCGATACTAGAAACTGGTTATGCGCATGCATAGAATGTTTTACTTGAGCCGATATCTACCGTATTTGGCATAAACAAAATGCACTTTAACGCTACGTTATTAAGGGCGACATTTTATTTCACATCGGCACACTCTGCGTGTGCTGATAAATATGTATTACTTTATCAGTGTATCGGTTTAGGTATTGTTAATTAAGAGCTAATAGCTACTTACGTTGTTAATTTTGTTGTTTTGCCTACCTAGGTTAAATGAATCACAAAATAATTTAAAACAACAAAATATGGAGGTAGCCATGAGACATTTTAGTCATAAATCTGGTATTAATTTTTTTAGATGGGCGTTACTTGGATAGGCGTTTAATTTTGTAAATTAATGAACCGTTTGAACTGTTACTATACTGGAGGAAGACATTGACAGCTGTAACACAGGTACGACCTAGCACAGTTGTCAATGAATATCAATTGTACCTACTTACCACAGTTTTGTGTTAATTATCTAAATTACATACGTTATTTAATTAGAGGTATAGTTAAGATATGTACTTTGTGATCTGAACTGAATAAACATATTATACATTATTATAGGTACTGACAATATGTTTTCAGGCCAAAGTGACGTGTGTTTGCTGGAACAAGATGTCGGTCCCTGCAAAGCGGCTATGCCGAGGTAATTCATTAAATAGTACATTACTGCAGAATCCAGTAAGCAAACCTTGCTGGCCAAGAGCCGCAGGTGAGGTCCGATTATATACGAGGCCAGGATGGCTTACTTACTGGTTGAGGCTTGTATAATGCTTTTCTCAAAAATGAAAGAAAGTTTTTGCTAACTCGGCCTCAGCTTTTAAATCAGGAGGAGTGCCTCTATTTTGATGAATCAGATTCGCTTGAACTAATTTTTTGGGATTATCTATGTTCACGCGGTAAATTAAAACACAATTATCGCAATTGAATGTGAAATCCCGCCAGACGTTGTTTTTTTTACTAAAAAGTTTGCGTTTAGTTTTGAACATTGTTCTATTTTTACATTACATGTTTTAGTAAAAAAGTGTAAATTATTGTTTTTGAATCTCCATGTTAATTTTAGAATGGAGGGCTTTACTCCAACATGATATATAAACTGAAATTATTATATACAAACGTAAAATCCCACTTTTACTTCTACAACATTACTAAGTAGGGGAGACCGGGGCGCGACTTAACAAAATTTATATTTTCAGTTGTATCTTCAAGACACCTAAACTTTTTGAAATTATTTTTGTATCAAATGATGTCTAAACTATTCAATAACCATGTCGTTGGTTTTAATTTGACAAGAAATGGATACCTTTTTAAGAAAGTCGATTTTACTCAGAAAAGTCAGAAATTAATACTTACCCCGCGATCGGGGCTATAATTAACACTTCCGAGGTAAGTATTAACAAAAGGGGCAACAATTAACATTGTAAGTATTTTCCTCTATAAATAAAGAAAACTCAAAATTACAATGACATTTTTTTATTAAGCAATACAATTAACATTAGGCATAAACAATACACTTTGTCCCTGCAACAACGATATATGTTTATATAGAAAGAAACCCGAACAAAACCTCTATACATACATAATAACAAAATTCAACAAATATCTGAATCATTTATTATTAACAGTTACTTTACTGTTATATTATTGAAGGAAACGTTAGTTTTCAATAATCACAATATTCACTTAGTGGAATAATAATTAACATTATGCTTAAAAGTTGAAACACTCCGTCAAACAACAATATTTCAGCTTTAATAGAATATAATAAAAAATAGAATAGAAACAAAAACTTAAACAAAACCTCTTCGTATCGTTATTATTAAGTTAACAGCCATTTATGTAGTTTAATCAGCCTTATGTGTGTTATCTAATAATAATACAATCAACTTAAATGAGGTAGTAATATTCTTAAACGTAGCAGTCTTTATATAACCTACCTTTATAGTCTAAAACAGTATCAATAAAGCTTAGTTTTATTATGAAATTACTGAAGGTAATATAAATATCCTTTTTATATCATATAAAAACAACATCTTAACAATATAATCTACCTAGCTACTAGGAATCATTTTCATGTAATCACAATATGTTTCATTTTTATTCATATTCATCATCTGAATCACAATTTTGGCAAACATATTAAACAATGTTGCCTCTGATACATCCGGACTGAGCCCACTGCTTGCACGAGATGCATTGCACCCAGTCTGCACCAGATGTGTCTTCATTGTAAGAGACACCACAAATTATACAGAAATATTCATCTTCTGCACTGTCGCTGCTTTCTTCCAATATCCTTTTCTTTGCCTTTTCTACTTGTAATGTTTCCTTTTCTTTTCCTTTTTTAGCTATTTCTTCTTTACCCTTTCCTTTGCCCTTGCCTTTACCCTTTCTTTTATCATTTTCTTTATTTTGCGGTTTTTTTCTTTTTAAGTTTCTGTTTTTTTCTATCTCTTCTAGTGCTTGTTTTTCCGGTGTGTCGGTGAGTATGGCAGATTTTCTGGTGCGATTACGATTCAATTGAACACGTGGCTGAGCTTTTGGGAGAGGTCGTACGGATTCGATGAGAAAACAGTTATCTATTTGAGCAGGTGAAGGACCAGCAACCGCTTCCGTAGATATTATAGGTGTTTGGGATTGTACTTCAGACAAATTAACATTTGTATTGGATGAATTTAAACTATTTTCTTTTTGCATGCCTGAGGGTCCAGCCACTGGTTCATTAGACATTTGTGCTATCACGTCAGAAACGTTAATATCCAAACAAGGCAAGTTATTTAAAATCTCAGGATTTTCTAAATTTAATGACACGTCATCAAGCAAGTTCTCGGCTTCAACAGATGGTGTAGTCGCTACGTTAGGACCGCTTTGGGTGGGATCAGGACGATCGGTGACAAATGATGGTGCATAGTCTGATTCTTGAAAGACGTCCTCGTTGCATGGCCAGATACCAGCTTTTTTGAACGCGTTTGTCACATTAATGGGATTTAATGCCAACGGGAGCGAATCTCTCACTATCTCTGGGAGATCGTATATTGTCATGGTTTTTCCTGGGTTGTTGGTCATCCAGTTGGTCTGTTTTCTGCTTATGTAATTTTTTAACGGACCATATACTCCCACATCGAGGGGTTGTAAATTGTGCGAGCAATGTGGCGGAAATGACAAAAGAACGACATGGTTTCTCTTCGCTTTGTCGACGACTTCAACATTTACATGTGAGTTATGGTTATCCATTAAAAGCAAAACTGGATCCTCTTCCGACGGCTTCACATGATGAATAAAATGATCCAGAAACTTTAAAAACTCTGTTTGTGTCATCCATCCAGATTTATTACCAACGCCTATACATTCCGGTGGTCCGTTTCTAACAAACAAATCGTTGTAACGAATACGGGGAAAGACGAACATACAGGGAATCGCATTACCAATTGCATTTATGGCTACAGCCAATGTAACCAAAGCGCCCCTTTCGGCGGATGTCACAGCACCGACCTGCTTCATGCCCCTTCCAGCAACAACTTTTTTCGGCTTTTGCACTGTAGTTACGCCTGTTTCATCCATGTTCCAAATCCGGGATGGGCTAAGTTTGTATCTTTCTATTACAGATCTGTATTTTTCAAAAAATGCATGTACATTTGTTCGATTGAAGGATGTCGCCCTACTTAAACTTGTCGCTTCAGGGCTTCTAATCGACAAATTTGTATTTCTTTTCATGAAATTCGTGAACCAATCATCACCCGCCTTTTCCTTAGCCTTCCACGATTCGGGCAAGTTCGGGATTTTAAAAAAAACAGCACACTGGTAGGCTAGTTTTCTTACTTCCGCAGGTAGCAGTCCGAAATAAATGTTAGAGCACTTTAATAAATAATCTGCAATTTTTTTCTCCTGCTCAGAAGTGAATACTAACCGGGTCTTTTTGTAACCTACTTCTACTGGAACTCCTGCTTTCTTCTTTTTCACAAAATTGAACAGCGAAACGTGACAAATTTGAAATTCTGTGGCTACTTCTCTGTAGTTCCTTTTCTTGTCCATTATTTCTAAAGCAGCTGACTCGTAGGTCGCCAGCGAAGTCATGCCTCGAGTAGTTTTCCGCTTGTAAGTCCTCATGCTGTAACGTTTAAGATAAATAAATAAATATGTTATTAGATGGTGGATATACAGCTCTTTAAAGTTAGGACAGGTGGACAGACAGACGGACGGACAGCGTAGGCTTAGTACCTAGTGTAATAATGTTAATACCAACCCCACATGCGGGGTAAGAATTAACATGTTAATACTAGCCCCGTATGTTTTGTTAAATTTAGCCCCATGGGTAGCTTTTCAATAAAAAAATATATAATTACGAAATATTGTGCATTAGCGCTAGTAACGGTATGTAACATTATTAAGCATAAAACAAGCTACTGCAAAAACAATATATATTACACCGAAATCAATTATTCAACGCGTAAATCAAAATATCGTAAAGTGAAAAAAGTTCGTTACCTGGCCAAAATAGACGCACATCACACAACTCACTCTCGCGGCGCACTGAGCTGGACTGACGAGTCTCAACCTGTAGACCGCTGTCACAGGGACGAATTATAGGTATCACTAGTGACGTGCTATTTATAGTTTCGTAGAAATTCGCTTGTTAATACTTACCTCTGTTAATTGAAGCCCCGGCCTCCCCTACAAAACGCATCATGTTTTTTCGAAGTAAGCGAATGTCAAGTATTGAACTTGGTCGAGATTCAAAGGTACACCGTACAATTAGCCTAAACCATATACATATACGCTTACTGAAATACTTAGTTTTCAAAAAAACAATTATGACAAAATATTGTTATAACAAAAACTATATCAAAAAGGGATCATTGTAATTTAAGACCTCGGACCTCGTGTCTTGGCTGCCTAGTGGTCATGGCGTCTGACATGGATTGTCGGAAGACGCGGGTTCGAATCCCGTCCGTGGATGGAATTTTTCTCTCTTAAATTGTAATGTTTGATATCGCCAAGCAGGTGTTAGTGCTTAAAAATCATATTATAAAGTTATAAAGGGTTGCGACATCAATACGAAAGTTAAGTAATTGAAAAACTCATCTTTCGATTGGATAATGCCATCGAGCTGTCCAATAGAGGTCGCTCCGTCCCCATACAACGATAAAAATCAGATAGAGAGCTAAAATTCGATGCTTAGACCTCGTGCCTCGGTGGCTTAGTGGTCATGGCGTCTGACACGGATGGTCGGAAGACGCGGATTAAAATCCCGTCCGAGGATGGAGCTTTTCTCTCTAAAATTGTAATGTTTGGTATAGCTAAGCAGGCGTAACTGCTTTAAAAACCATTATTAAATAAAAACAAAAGGGGGTATTTATCTTGTTTTTTTTAAATTCCAGGTATTCGTTTAATTCAACTCTGGGATGTTGCGTGAAGTTCATATACGGAGGCTGTCAAGGAAATGGTAACAACTTCGAAACTCGACAACAGTGTGAGGAAACATGCGCATATTGAGTTTAAAGAAATAAATGTTTGACAATGTTATGGTTGTTGTTTATTCCATTTTCAGGGTCTTGGCAAAATGTGGAACCTGTTATATGGTTAATAATATCCAAATATATATGTAATTGAGTAACGTAATAATGACAAAGAGCTAAGTCAGTTGCAACAGATGGTGGTTCGTTATTTTATCTTATGCGTTTTTTGTGCAGCACCCCGGCTACTATACAATATGAAGTTATCACAGACAAACTGCTAAACAAACGGTAGTTTCTGTATCTAGGTTGTTCCGAAAATTAATAGCCACAGAATAAATACAACCTCTTATTTCATGAAACTATTTTGAGTTGACGGCTAATTTCAACACAGACCTCCTTTTGTTGGCAACAATGGATATCGCGCGCTTTTCGTGCTACAATTTTCTATAATTATAAACGAGGATTATAAAACTGAAGGAATCTCAAGAAAATTCACAAGCTGCTTTTGGGGAGTCTGTTCCTGCATTAGCAACAATTACTTATTGGTTTCGTGAATTTTAATGTGGTCGAAGAACTTAATCGATGACCCTAGACGCGGCCGACCACCAATTGCAGTAACTCATGAAAAAGTCATCAGGGTAGAGTGGCATTTGCGAGAGAATATACATATACACATCGAGAGGTACAGGCTGAACTAAACATTGCGCCACAGGCATTTTTACCATCCAGAATAGAACACCTTAAAGTTAGGAAGGTAGCTTCGCGATGGATACCTCATTCTTTCACCGATGAGCAAAAATGTCGTTGTGTTGATTGGGGAAAATTTATGTTAGAAAAATTCGCTTTAAAAATTCGAAGGACGAACTTCACAAAACGTATCCTACAACTGACGAATAATGGATATATAGCTACGATCCACTAACGAAGCAATCCATGCAATGTGTGTTTGAAGAGGACGACTTGCCCACAAACAATGTTTGCGGTCGGAGCGTTAATAAAAAATGATAGTGCAATCAACGCAGCAGACCAATAGCAGTAATTTCGCTAGAAGACCCTAGAACAGTTACTAGTGAATGGTATAGCGAAGTTTGTGTGCCATAAGCTTTCATAGAGTTGTATAGCGACCGCCCAAGGAGCGGCGTCTGTGGCATTCTTTTTCACCAAGATAACATGCCCGCTCACACGAGCTGAACGGTCGTGGTTCCAACCATAGGCTATTTGACAACTTCCGAGTAATAATTAATAATAACTCTCCCTGGGGGCCGTCTGAGGGTGGAGACGCAAGAGCAAGTAACAAAAAGCTCAAAGGGTGGTTAAAGGGCATAACGCCGGTAGTAGCGCCATCATGAATCCGCAGCACACTTTTGGACACCCTTTAGCCATCCACACCAACTTCGTCGCTTTTGTCATCATTGGCGACATTGTTGGCCCTTTTAGTGGGTGACTGAAGTTGGCAGGTGCCGTAGTCTCGTCCATATAGTCTAATATCTCCCTTATCATATCATCAATAAGTTCACAACAATAGCCTGTCATTTTACCCATTTTTGTAATAGATGTACCATGTCACCATCCGTCCAAAATGTTTCTGTTTTTATACTTTTTTGTATTTTTTTATACGAAACAGGGCGCTTAGTGTTGGTTACAACCTCACTTATGAAATCCGTGAAAAAGAGGAAATAATAATAACAATTAATCTTTATAATATCAGGTAATATAACCCATAGGTATACCTACTACAAAAGGATATATTAAATAACATGTTTCCTAACACGTAGATGTTTTCGTCAACAACTTCGATTACTGTGTTCTCAACTGATACTGGAGTAGGCACAGCATAGACGTTTGACGTAATCTTTGTCTTGTCCATGTTCATCTTAAGACCTACCCGTTGGGAAACTCGATTTAATGTTTTCTAGCATTGTGCTGAGGTCTTTCATGGATTCTGCCATGACTGTATGTCGGCAAATCGAAGTTAATGAAGTACTCGCCGTTAATACTGATTCCTAGTCTTTTCCATTCCAGTAGCTTGAAGGCGTCTTCTAATGCAGCGGTAAAAAGTTTCGAACATATAAGGTCTCACTGTCTCACGCGTCTTTTCAATGGAATTACCTTCCAGCTCTGCTTCTGTACTAGGGCTGACATGCTGCCGTTATTGTACAAACACTTCAACAGTTTGATATACCCATAGCCAATACGGAACCGCTGAAGAGAGTTTACTCGCACTGCCCACATTTCGAAAGAATCAAAAGCCTTCTCATAGTCAACAGACGCTAAACATAGCAAGTTATACTCGTGGTCTTCTGTATAATTGCTTTAGCATGTAGATGTGGTCTATGATACTATAGTCTTTTCGGAAGCCTGCCCGATCCGTAGGCTGGAAGTCAAGAAACCTGCGATTGAGACGGTTCGTGATGAGCTTCGAAATAAGCTTATAAATTTGACTAAAACGCGAGATGTGCCTGTTATTCTTTAACTTCATTTTATTAGTCTTCTTCATCTCTTTTTAATAGCTTTTGTGGTAGTAACTCATCTTTTACAAACCAAATCTCAGCATCCCAACAACCTCACCAACAGCAACCCAAAAACACAGAAATCTCCCAGCTGTTGTCATACGGAGAGCCCGGAATTCGTATTCCTCGAATACGAAGCCCGGAATTCGTATTCGAGGCATTGCTCTCTTTATGGACAACAGCAGGGAGAAACTCGGGATAAGTTGTTGCCTAACTGGAGACAAATGCCGAGTGCGAATATCAACCGGTCTAGCATGTCTGCTAAACGGAAGTAGCTTCAAAACCACCTTGAAACAAAGAGCATTCAACGATATGCCAGCGATGGACGTCGCGGGCTGCCCCTGTCGACTAGTGCGACTGAATTGGCAGATAAAATACCCTTATTTCGGTGTACTATGCTTACATTTACTCTGTTTTGAGATATGTTATCACAATTTGGGGTAATGCAGGTGACATAAAAAGAGTTTTAAAGTGCCAAAAAAGATCAATAAGAATTATTAATGGCCTGCAAAAACGAGCTTCTGCACAACAATATTTTAGACTTAATAAAATCATGACCGTTGTATCTTTATGATAAATAATCTTTATTATAATAGTCTCTTAGAGGTATATACAGAAAAGGAAAGTTTACCTAAGAATAAGGACATGCACAATTTTAACCTAAGAAACAAGGACAAACTATTCCAACCTAGTCAGATTGGTTAAAGTTCGAACACAAGGAAAATGCACGAAAATAAAAATGTATAATAAACTGCCAATTAAAATTACAGAACTAAACTTAAAAGTTTTTGAAATTACACTTAAGTATTTTTTTGTGAATAACCCATTTTATTCTCTAAATGAGTTAATGGAAATGAAGTTAGTAGACTCTTTCATTTTTGTACAATGAATGAACAAAAAAAAAACATTATTCCTTTGATTGTGTAGTTATGAACAATTGACAAGTAAATAAAGTTGCTTATGTGACTCTCCATTATCTACTTAACTTAATTGTTATTATTATGTATACTGAATGTTGAATTAAGTGACAAACGTGGATGACTATTTTCAAAATATGAAATGGTATTTTGTGAATTTAAGTTAATTAATATAATCTGAAATGTGTATACAATATTGTTAATTTATATGTAATGTGACTTACCGAATGTAACAATCATAAGTTATAATGGCGAATACATTTCTGATTCTGATTCTGAATAACAAAACTATCGCACTGGTCGAGTGGGCGGACGAGACGCCTTTCGCTCTAGCGAGCCAACTTCTTTCGAAAATAGCAGAAAATGCGGAATGTGCCCGAGTTATAAGCGTAGATGCTATGGTGATTGAACACTCCATGGGTGAAGTCGCTGACCAACTAGGATGCATAAGAGCCTCGGAACATCATGAGGTAGTTGTGTACGAAGGCAGAGGCGAAAACCCAGTTACTTGAGAAAACCGTTACATAGCAATGCAACCGACTGTTGGGGGCACCTGCTAGTCTTGCCTCTTGCAGGGGAGACTCGAGGAGGCTGAGACCGTAATATACGACAACGACATATCCCAGACCATTAAGGAAACAATGTCTGGTCAGTATATGGCGGCTTACAACGCGACAAATTGTAATATAATTTCAAATCACATCATACCTCATTTCATTGCATATATATTATATATTGCATATTCCCATATAAGGTCCCTGCGCCTCGAGAGGTACACAGGTGCGAATATCTCTAAATCCCTTTCAAACACCCTGTTCCTGGTTCACACCCAGGAAGAAAAGGAGACCCTGACCAGCCAGGGCTCTGGAAAGAGAGAGGGATCACGCACACTTACCATACACGAGGCGCAGGGACTGACGTACGAGTCAGTCCTAGTCATAAAAACAAAGAGCAAAATGAAGCTGCACGAGAGCGTCCCACACGCAGTCGTTGCAGTTACCCGGCATACCGGGAGCTTCACTTATTACGCCGATGAAGATGATGATGCCATTGGGCGATTCGTGAGGAAAGCGATGGTTACAAACACCAAAACCATATTTGAATACAACCTCAAAATGGCAATCAGGGATCGAAACGGAGTAGTAATTGAAGCCCTGTTTCAGTGCGATACGGGTACCTAAGTGAATAAGTTAATATTAGTAATTATTAAGCTGTATTTGACAAGGAGTAAGTATGAGCATACAGAGCAGACACGCTCACGAAAAGGTGTCAGCAAGCAGTGGCGGCGTGTGGCGGTCGCCATCTTCCTTCAAATATTGTTGAGGAAGGCTATGGCGGCCACATGCGTCAACTCATGAAACGGGTGCTGTCTGCGGAGACCGGTCTGCTCTGATTGCTGATGCAAATTTAGAAACGATATGGCCCTTAATTAAGTAGCTTAACATACAAATCCTATGTCCTCTAATTAAGTATATATTGTTGTCTCTTTTTTAATAGTATTTAGATTCGTAAATTTGCAAAAAAAACCTAAATAAATGGCACGGACCGTGGAGTCTGTGGAGGCTAGTTATATAAATAAAAAAATGGCTTTTGTGGAATAATCATATTACTGACACGTCAATCGCGTGATAGCAAAAACAAAGCGAAGGAGATTGAACTGTAGCGGGAAGAACGATGACGATAACATATACAACGGACGAATAATTTTGATCCAAAATGAAGAAGATATGGTGACCAACTAACACGACATACATCAACCGCATTTTCTATACAATGCAAGATACTCTTGGGAGGGAACGGGTTGGTTTTGGTCTTAGTGGGGTATGTTCAAGGCCAAAGAACATGCCTCTATAAAATGCTAAGTAATGCCAGCTGCGTACGTCTAGAAGTGCGGATCTAGATTACAGGCGCGCACCAACAAGTGCTTCATACACGTCCACGCCATCTTTAGACTGCCGCCGCGGTCTAGGGCTGGGCCCACATACTAACATCTTTGTGGGTCGTCCTCCCCGGGCAATGTTATGGTCCCCAACGAGCCCGCCTATAACATCTACCTCGTGACCATAATAGCCAAGTATGCAGCGCGAAGGCGAATCATCGGCGCCCAAGTGATATATCCAGCTCCTGCGCCGCCTGTGAAATGGGACGGGCTACTTTCGTAGCTAGACCCGGATCATGGGCGGAATGGGGGAGGGAACATACACAAAACCGATAAGCTGGCCGGGGGAAGGAAACCCCTGTATAAAAATCCGACCACGCTATGGCTGCAAACTTAAATAAGGAACTACCCCAGGAGGGTACCAGTTTACCCGGAGAATCCCTCCCTGAGCATAGCTCGGGCTGCCCCACGTATTCTGGGGGGGGGGGGGGGGCAAAGTATTGCACGATGTGGAAGAAGAGAGAGGTGAGCAAACCCCCACGGGTTTAGGTGAAGCGGTGAAGGAGCTCGTGGCGGCCATGTCGGCCCCGGAGCCCTGCACCTCTGCCTGGACGGTTGTTGGACCGAAGGGCAAAAAAGCAAGAGACAAGCAACAGGGACTTAAGCCGAAGGCTGGATTCCCCCATGCTGACGCTAAGGGACTTAAGCCGAAGGCTGGATTCCCCCATGCTAACGCTAAGGGACTTAAGCCAGAGGCTGGATTCCCCAGTGAAAAGAGACTCGAGGGGGCGCAAGTCCCAGAGACTCTAAGCAAAAGTCAAAGAAACCGACTGAGGCAGAAGCTAAAGAAGCAGCAAAAGGCCGAAGCGCGACTGGCTAGTCAAAGGTCAGAAGCTGAAAACACCGGTACGGGATCTAGCCTAACGGGACTTAAGCCTCAGGCTGGAGTCCCCAAAGCAGGAGACCATCCGGAAGGTCAGAAGCAGACGACTGGAGATGCCAGTAACGGCGCACCTGGCCCGAGCTACTTCTTTAAAAAAGCAGGACACAGCACCGCACCACCTGCCAAACCACTGAAGACTGGAGCACCACTAACGGCAGAACCAGGACCTTCAGGGGTCCAGAGCAAGTGGTCGCACCCTAAACACAGCAACCGGTACAATCGCCAGAGGCGTGGGGCAGTGGCCATTTCGAAATCCGCACAGGCCCCTCCCCGCACTGAGCCCGGCAAGCGTACCCGGTTGGATGACACGGTGTCACCTAGAGGTGAACACAAAAGACCCAAGCTGGACAGCTCACGGCGCACCCTGACCAGCTACGCAGACATTGCTCAGAATGAGCTCTGCGTAGCGGTGACGGGAGAAAGCCAAGAGCTGAAAGAAGAGCAAGCCACCAAAGTGAAGAAGTACCTGGTCAACAGGATTCTAGCTGAGGTTAAAGATCCTAACATCACATTCTCCCCCTGCTTCAGAGGGAAGCCCATCATTGCAGATGGAGCCCTGAAGCTGTGGTGTGAGGATGATGCTTCACTGCGGTGGCTCAACAAGGCAGTTAGCAGTCTTTCAGCTGACTCAGGGGTTAAACTCACTGTCAAACGACAGGGAGATTTAACCCGAGTAGTAAGAGCAGCACTGTTCATCCCGGAATGTGATAGCTCTGTCGAAGACACGAGCTTGATTCTGGCGGATCAGAACAAGTGGGCCCAGGTGAACACCTGGAGACTGTTCGCGCATAGCATGCACGGTGACGACACGATGTTCCTCACGTTGGGGATTCCCGAACCCCTTATACCTACACTCGTAGATAAAGGACGGAGGCTAGCCTTCAACCTGGGGAATGTCTACGTTCGATTCTATGCAGCGAACGGGTCCCTTCAGGACGAACCACCTGCACCAGCAAGCAAGCCCACACCGGCAGACAAGCTGGATACCATGCGGGCTCCAGACGGCAAGACGGGGGAAACTCCGGACAAGCTGTCACACTCATCGCCCAAACCAACGTCCTCAAAGGTGACGGAGGATATGAGTGTGGATCCTGACCCCCCCTACCAGAGGAGAGTGGAGGGATCCAAACGGGGCCAACACGGCTGAGTCAGAAGAGGAGGGTAGCTTGAATGATGGCGACCCAATCCTCCATGAGCTGTAAGGTCATTCAGACAAACCTCCAGCACAGCCTCACTGCAACGGCTAACCTGCACAGAGTGCTGGGGGATGACAGCGAGGAGACCATGGCCTTGATGCAGGAGCCGTGGATCAGGGCGGGGCGTGTGTGTGGTCTCAATAATCTAAGGGGTAAGTTAATATATGACAACACCTCCAAAAACAACATTCGAGCATGTATATATGTACCAAGCAACATTGCTTCATTGCCTCTAACCGAGTTCTGTTCCAGAGACTTGGCTACTGCCAGGCTCCGGGGTGTTCTCGGGGAGGAAGCTGGGGACGTGATCGTCGCGTCAGCCTACATGCCCGGCGACGAGGAGATCCCATCGAAAGACGTTGCGGACCTGGTAAGATACTGCGAGCTCAATGACTTCAAACTAGTAATATCGGCAGACACAAACGCCCATCACAATATATGGGGTATGTCCACGTCAAACAGCAGAGGGGAGGACCTGGTAAACTTTTTATTTACTACAAATCTCCTTATAGCAAATACAGGCGCGGAACCAACTTTTGTTAGACAACGCAGCCGTACTATCATTGACCTCACCTTGGTCTCAGGTAATACAAACCTCATAGAGAACTGGGAAGTATCAGGCGAATACTCCGGCTCCGACCACAGGTGGATCAGGTATGAACTAACAATAAGCAAACAGATACTAACACCAATCCGCAACCCCCGCAGGACTGACAAGACGATCTTTACTAGGTCCCTTGAACAAAACATGAACAAAGTAAGTGCGAACACGCAACTGGTAAACATAGAAGAAATAGAGCAAACTGTTGAACAACTCACGTATAGTCTCACTATGAGTTTTGAAAGCGCATGCCCCCTCTTTGCCAAACGCTGGGGGAGGCAATCAGGGGTGGACCAAAGCGCTGGAACGACAGAGGCGGAAGGTATGCAAGCTGTTCAATAGAGCCATGAATACATGCTTGGACGAGGACTGGGACAACTATAGAATAGCCAAGGCTAAATATAAGAAAAATATACGGTCCAGGTCACGCAGGTCATGGAAAAACTACAACACCAGCATCAAGTCGAATGGACAAGCGAATAGGGTTAGGAAAATACTCGCTAGTAACCCGAACCGCGACATCGGCTCCATAAAGAAAAGCGACAATACGTTTACAAAAACTATAACAGAAACCTATACAATACTTCTGAAAACACACTTTCCTGGGTGTCTAATATCAGACTCAAATGTTTGGACAGAACACCTCATGGCACCACCTACAGCGACAGACTGGGCTGTTGCACAGACAGTTGTTACATGAGAGAGACTAAACTGGGCAATCAACACATTCACACCGTACAAAACGCCAGGTTTGGACGGGATATTCCCAGGACTATTAATATAATAATACTAATATCATATAAACGAGACATTGAGTGCTATCTTCAAGGCATGTCTGGCGCACAGATACATGCCCAAAGGGTAAGAGTGACTACACAGAAGCAAAGGCTTATAGACCGTTAAGTCTTACGTCTTTTCTCCTGAAAACCTTGGAGAGGCTCTGTGATAGGTACATAAGAGACACAGTTCTCATTACCGCGCCACTTCACCCAGAACAGCACGCTTACAGCGCAGGTAAATCTACCGAATCCGCCCTACACAGTGTTATACACAAAGTAGAGCGAGATATTAAAAGTAAAAATTTATGTCTAGGAGCTTTCATTGATATAGAAGGAGCCTTTGACAAAACTAACTTTAGCAGCATCAGAACAGCACTGCTTAAACATAAAGTAGACCTTACCCTGATCGATTGGATCATTAACATGCTAGAATTAAGGGCGATACGTATTGATTTAAACGGCACGACCAGGGGAGTGGTGGCCAAGGGGTGCCCCCAAGGAGGTGTCCTGTCCCCGCTCCTATGGAATCTAGTAGTCAATGATCTAATCACCAGGCTGAATACAAGTCGCTTCTTCACGGTAGGGTATGCAGACGACCTCGCAATACTAATATCAGGCCATTTTGCCAGTGTGGCATGTGACCTGATGAGAAATGCGTTAAAGGTTGTCGAAAAATGGTGCATAGAATACGAACTCTCCGTAAACCCAGCTAAAACCGAACTGGTGATGTTCACTAACAAACGAACCCTAGGCAGGTTTACACTACCTAGCCTATTTAACAAGCAATCGAAACTGTCAGAAGAAGTGAAATATCTGGGAGTCACACTAGACAGCAAGTTGAATTGGGCCAAGCACTTAGAGAACAAGTTAATCAAGGCCAGTATTTCGTTCTGGCAATGCAGAAGGATGATAGGTAAAACATGGGGACTAAGCCCTAAGATCACCCTGTGGCTATATAAAACGGTAATCAGACCTTCACTAACATATGGTGCAATTGTGTGGTGGCCCAGAACCACCCTGAGCACCACCAAAACCAAGCTACAAACCTTTCAGAGACTTGCCTGTGTAGCCACAACAGGCTGCATGCGCACTGCACCAACCGCCGCGATTGAGGCCCTGATAGGCCTGACCCCGCTACACCTATACATACAACAAGAGGCCGCGGCGGCTGCGTACAGGCTAAAGGCACTGAACCTCTGGTATCAGGATCAATTAGCACCCCATACAACAATCATAGAAAACTTTGCAGTTGGAAACCCCTTAATAAAGTCTATCTATGATAGAGTACAAAAGCAACACTTCTTTACAAAGAGCTACCGCGTACAACTAAATGAAGAGCCAAGCGACTGCTCAGGTATTCATGAAGTCAGAATTTACACAGATGGCTCCAAGATGGCAACAGGCACCGGAGCGGGAGCGTTCTCGGAGGAACTAAACAACAGGCATAGCAACAGGGCTAGGTAAACACAACTCTATATTCCAAGCAGAATGTGTGGGTGTCATCCAAGCCACAGCAGCAGTACTTTGCAGGAAGGTAACCAATAGTAATATTAGGATACTCTGCGACAGCACTGCGGTACTACGAGCCCTAAATAGATACGACCACTCTTCGGGGCTGATCATACAATGTCACCGACTATTGGATGAAGTAAGTAAACATAACAATAATGTCACACTCCAATGGATAAAGGGGCACAGCGATTCCAGAGGTAACGATGCGGCTGATGAGCTAGCAAATAGAGGTTCCGGAATGACGTGTGCAGGACCAGAACCAATGATCCCCCTACCTTTCAGCCAAATTCTTGCATGGATTCGCAAAAAAACTAAGGACCAGCATCAGAACTACTGGGCAAGTATCGAGGGTTGTAGGCAGTCGAAGGGGGCTTTTCCGATTAGAAAAAGAAATTCTCCAGAAAACTCCTCAATCTTAAAAGAAATAATGTACGACATATCGTCGGAATTATGACCGGTCATTGCTCCTTAAACAAACACCTGTTTAATCTAGGTGTTACAGACAGCCCCCTATGCAGAGGCTGCATGGAGGCGGAAGAAACAGCTGCGCATCTGCTCATCGAATGCAGGAGCGTGGCGGCACAAAGGGCAGCTAACCTCGGCTCGCCGAGGACAGTGTGGGAAGCCTGCGCCAAGCCGAAGGAGCTGCTGGCTTTCCTGGGCGACACCGGGTGGCTGGACTGATCAGCGTCACCCGGCTATTACGCAAAATGGGCCGTGCCACAGCGGCCTGGTTGCGGAAAAGAGCCAGCCCACCAAGTACCAAGTACCAAGTAAGATACTTTTGGGGGTCTTTGTAGCTTTTTAGCTTCGATAGGGCTGATCCACTTAATTTTGTCATCATTGTCAATTCATCTCAAAATTAAATTAACCTTGGACCAGTTTGTGATTTGTAAGCATGCTTGTAACAGCATAGCACAGCACTGCTGTTGGCACTGCGTTGGTTGGTATCACAGTGCCAGATATCCTGTCTCGAAGGAGTACTTTGCAACTTCACTTTTCTGTCAGCCATAGACATCCAACGACATTAAATTTGTTGGACAAGAGGCCGTTTTTATATGAGCCTTGATGAGGCAGGTACTTAGCACGCTTATTGAAAAATTACAGCAACTCGCAAGCGACTTAAAGGAGTCAAACAATTAAAGGTACATCACGTACATTATTATTTATTGAGCCATTTAGGAAAAATCAGATTTCATAACTCTCAATAGTGATGTCAAGAATATATTAAAAATTATATAATTTTACACTTTAATAAATATCAGATAGGTCAAAATGTAATTCTACTTTTTCTAGGCTATTTCCGAGATGCCCTCTTTAGGTTCAGCATTGGAATGAGAAATGGGGTTACATTATCGCCAGGAAATTAAGTCAATTAATATGGTGATCGGCAATTAACTCGCTGAACGAGTTTATTTGGTTTTTATTGAAAAAGAAGATAAAATAATCATTAAACAATGTCCTCTATAAATAAGGAAAGTCTTGACGACATCGCAGCAGTAATTGTTACAGTCATTTCAATAAATGCACTACATTTTATATCTCTTAGGTATTGCAATAACAAAGTAATTTTAAAATGCTGAAAGTTTTAGTTCTAGTCATGTTACTTTCACTTTGTCATGGCCGTTCTTTTAAGGCTGGTAGAGGTAAGCTTTTTAACTTATAATCATCCCCACCCCCCAATATTTCCAAAACAACCGGTTTGAAGCGGTCTGCAACTTTTCAACCAGGGTCATCGTGCGAACTTTATCATAACGTCTATCCATCTTGTTAATGGAAGACCTATATTGTGCGTATTATGTAGAGGACAGGTAGGATATGTAACCAGATATAGGTACAGTCAAATGACGCGGATACGACTCGCGTATGCATATATAGGGATGCAAATTTATCTTCCTAAACTTGGAAAAAGTGAATTGACATCTCGAGTATCAGTTGGAGGGAAGGAGCTATCATAACCTCGGATGAACGAATTAGGCGAACAGATGGTCGATGGGCTGTGACGGTTCTGGAATGGAGATTACGGACCACCAAGCGGAGAGTAGGTCGTCTACCGACAAGGTGGACAGACGTCCTGATAAAAATAAAGATAAAGGACGATATTGGATGCCGTGAAATTGCTGGGGAGGCATATGTTCAGCAGTGGACGTCCTACGGCTGAAATGATGATGACGATGATGAACCTGGGCTGATAACGCCATATTCAGCAAAATATCACTCAATAATCATCAGGAAAACCAGTGTAATTGCAGTTCATGAAAATTAGTAAACCATTAGAAGTAGTTTTTTTATGCTATTTATGTACACTTATACTCGTAATATGTTTTATACAAATTTTAGTTTAGATTTAAGTAGAATTAGCGATAAGACGAGTATGTCGCGCGCGCCTGATGTACCATATGGTTTCCCATGGTAGTTGCAGAGCACCCAGAGCTGAGAACTGTAGTTTTGCGTTGTATTACACAGCGCTCATCATACGGATACATTGGTTTTCTAGTTTCTTTCGCCCAGAAATTTCATTTGCTACAGTTCACACTCCAACCACTCATAATATCTTGTACTACGGCCTCCTCAAGATACAGAGATATAGATTGTAGAGGAGTTTCTCCCTCTTACAATTCACTTCTTGACGGTGGAAGGAATATTCCACTCCGTCCCTTCAAGAAGGAAGCTACATCATCTAAAGGATACTAAACCTTGTAAACTATTTGTATAAATTTCATTGTGAGGCACTGTTGCAAGCGCCATGCATTATTACGGATGTTTTTAGAAATTGCGGATGCGTGAAAGTTGACGATCAGACGAAATAGTATGTACCTACCTTTTATCGTACTCGTTTATCACAATACTAAAGTAATTTAACGACAGACTCTATTTTAAATGTGATCAGCTTGTGTCAGACAATCCATCGCCGCACACGTACTTGAATGTACAGGTAACATAAGGTTTCCTTATATTTTTTTAAATAGTAGGAAAGAGTAGAAAATATAAATAATAGTTACCAATTCCCATCGTTATCATCCTGTCATTTTTGGGTCGCGTGTATAAAAAAAATTAAACCATATCTTATCATTATAGCAAACACTACGCCAATAGGTGGTGCCTATTCTGCCCAGCGAAACAGTATTATGTACTGTACTAAATACTTACTATTGTGAAATTATTACTGTGGTTTGAATGGTGCAAGCAATAAGCAAGTGAAACACTGAACGAATGAGATAAAACAATTATTGACAATGGCAAGTGTATAAATAAATAACTTTAAACCATTCCCTCTCTAAAAAGGTTATATTTTCACTGAAAACAGTGAATAAAAAGGCCTTTTTATCACTATTTTGGTGTGTAGAACACATCTTTCCTTGCACAAAGAATACCTACTCGACATACATTGTGCAAATAACTCCTCGAGATTTGATTTGTCGATATTTGCGACAAGGAGTTTAGCATCAGAATAAACACTGTATTGTGTTATTTGCTGCGATTACAGAAAAAAATATAATAGAAAATTACTCTTATGTTTCGTAAGTTTTCCAATTTTAATGTGCATTTAAATAATTTAACCTTCCTTTTTTCGTCATTAAATGTCTATTTTCGCTTAAGTTATTTCTTTTTCTCGTAGTCATTGTAAAAATTATAGTATGCAACTCTTGAATAAAACAAATTTATATCGAGGGCCATGAATTACTCGCACCACTCAGGATTCTAACACTTGAATAACTTGCTACGCTCGTGATTCAATCATCACGAATCATTTGGTACATTATGGTACTAGTACTGGTGTAACATTGGTGATTATCGCCGAGGCGCCATTGAGAGTCTTAAGAGAGCCGAGGACGGTAATCATCAATACACACGTGTATCATACGACGTTTTTCAACACACTTGTGAATAAAATAACAATAAAAACTCATTTTAATTAGTAGAAAAAAGGTTTATTTAGAGAAACAATTAGTAAATGTGCAGTTAGTAAAATTATAATTAACTGTTTTTGATGGCTTAGCGGTCTTATCAGATAGATTATTTATTGAAATACTTTCATGCTCTATTGTAATTTCAGATGGCTCTTTATTCGTGTAGGTAGGTGAAATCCAAACATTGGATGTACTTGGTGTTTCGTCAGTGGAAACGCCTCAGAATCAAGTTTAATTCTTTTTGTGATTTTTGAACAAATTTCCTTCTTGTTTTGTATGGAATCTTCTACGTATGATTCTGCTACATTGCTAGATCGCCACCCACCATGACGCTTCAAAGTCATTATATCAGCTCCTGAATTAGCCAGCAATGTAGCTGAAGTTCTTCTGAAACTATGTCCAGTGTAGCTCTCAGCATCTGCTAAACCTAAAAACTTAGCGATTTCTTTAGGCATAGAACCAAACTTGTTTATAGCCTATAGGCTGAAAGGTACATTTACCATTCTGGTAATTTAGAAAGAAACGGTCAGTTTTTGCTTTTGATGACCGCAAACTTTCATACTTCTTAACAATTTCATAGAATGAACCGTGTGTGGTGAATGACCTCGGTATTTTATTTTTCGTGATAGGTATCTTCACTAAAAGCATCTGGCCATGGTTTTCTATGTTTTTTACGGTTATATTTGTTAATTCTTGTATCCTACAGGCACCAGTTACACCAAATATTAAAGCAACCTGAAGAAAAATATAACAATAATTAAGTTCAACACACAACACAGGCTGAAGTCGCGTAGATATTAAATAAAACCTTTGATTTCTTGCTTCTAAATCCATCGGATCGTCTCTTTAGATACACTGACAAATTAGAGTATGTTTTTAAGTCCACTAAGTACATTCTTTGTTCGGACTGTACTTTTTAACATTGTGTATAAACACCACAAAGAGCTAGGTTTGTACGAGTACTTAGAAGATAATTCTTTAAAGTACGCCATGAACACATTTTCTGGAAAAGACTGTGTATTCTTGCTGTTTTGCCATTATATGAAATTTTGGTACGCTAATAGATATTTTTCCTTGGAGTTTTCAGGTAGTAAACTTTCCATTACGTTAAGGGCTTCACATCTTTTATCGGGCGGTGTACAACATACTCGTAAATAATTTTCTTCGTAACGAGTACTTGTAGACATTATAACTCATAAATAACTATAATTTCAACAGTGAAAACGAGTTGTGAAAAATGTTTCGCTATGGCGATATTATACGAAAAAAATAATCAGTATTCCTATGCACGCGCATTGCGATCAGCCACATACTAAAGGGATGAGGTTTTTTTTTATTTTCCGCGAATAGGGTTTGCGCCTATTCTGTCACGTACAAAATGGAGAATTTAAAGTTTTCTTTTATTACAGAGAAAACAAAAGTTATATATGAGTGAAAGTTTTATTTATTAAACACGTACGAGTTAAAATTATCTATTTAAATAAGAAGTTGCATGAAATGAGCAAGCAATAGGAACATTAATTTATTTGTTCTATCGAACACGATCTTTTTCTTAACGATGTTTGGTCTTAGAGAATCGCACGGCAGTACGCAATTGCCAAAATGTGATAAACTTCAGAACTTTATTAGGTAGGCAGCGGTAATAACTTAAATCAATTTTCATTTGTGTGATTTCAGCTCAAAGTGAAGACGTGTGTTCACTACCTGCAGTAATTGGCTTATGCAGAGCTTATTTTAAAAGGTAAAGTTGACAGAAATGTTTATACTAAAACATACTTACTTAAATGTACCTTAGGATTTTCTTGTGTCTAGCAATGCAGAGTATGACATTTTTAACTTCCTATTATCTCGCCAGTCATTAGCTTTGCCTCATCACATATAATGAGACGAGCCGATGATAAGATGATGAATGATGAGACATGATATCATGTGATAGAAGACGAGCATATTGCCATCCTATACCGTTGCCTCTCTTTAAACATTCCTTAATCTATACTAATATTATAAAGAGGAACGATTTGTATTTTTGTCATCCTGATATTGCGTTACGCTGCGGAATTAGAGAAAAGTGATGTAATGCAGTTTTATAGAAAATATCAATATCTACAATAAAGTCAGCAACACCATTATGTCTAACTATTACAGTTATGTCACAATAACTACGTTTCCGTGTTAAAATGTGCAATATTAACGCCGGTACGGCCACATTATGCGTACTTGGCGTTAATCCTTATTCTATTACGACTGCCCGCGACTTCGTTCGCGTACTAGGCTCTGTCTTCGGCCTTCCCTTAATCTCCCATCTTTTCTTAGATTTTTTCTTTGATAATAATAAACATACGCTATTCTTGATTTATCATCATCATCATTCATCACTGCGTGGTTGAAACCGCGGGGCGCCGCTAGTAATTTCATAGTGGATGGGTGTGGAATTACAACATATAGGTATGTGTGTATAAAATTAAAATTTACATCTACACTAACAAACAAACAAATCTTTCCTCTTTAATATATATTAAAGAGGAAAGATTTGTTTGTTTGTTTTGAATAGGCTCCGAAACTACTGGACCGATTAGAAAAATCCTTTCAACATTAGAATCCTACATTTAACCTGCTGAGCATAGGCCATATAATATTTTCAAAAAGTTAGGGATCCGTATTAAAACTTCGTTAATGTAACCCAAGGTGTGGAAAAAATACCAAAAAATGTCTTTATATCAGGTACGACTATTGACCATATATTATTCGTCTATTGAAAATAAAGCAAAGTGACGTAAAGATCGCGACACGTAAGTTGAACTATGCGCAGAACACATTTTCGGTTTCAATCGAAGTGCGGTATGCGGTGTGGGGCGAGGGGCTGTGCGTAACCATAGCAACACGGCGATGCTTGCTCCTAAACAATCACACTCCGCCTGTCGCTACCCGCGCACGCTCTGCGTGACTATGGAGTACAACCGGGGAAAAAAGATTTCAGTTCTTCGACATTTATATGTGTATATAAAGTGTGATATGTCATATGTCAAATGTGTGATCATTCAATAAAATTTCAAGAAAATGACAAGACCACAACTCACTTTTATGAGACAGGCGACTGGAATTGTTTTTGACGTATATAATTATTTTATAAGAGAAAACAACCTAAATGATAATACTAATTATTCTATAGCGTTAAAACGATCGAAAAAGCTTACGTCGAAAGAGACCACGTCATCAGTAAAACGGAAGAATTTTTTACCCAATCGGAGATTCTGATAGCAGTGATTCTGAATTGGATTCTTCAACTGACACAGATGAAATCGCAAATCTTTGCCAACGTTCTAGAATATCACTTATAAATTATGTAGAAGGTTATGGCCATGAATAATAGTGATTAAGATTAGTATTCCTATAATTGTTATATTTAATAATACAAAGATTGGAAAGGAAAGCCGAGATTATTTTTATGCTATTTGATTTTTGGTTTAACTTGCGTTTCATTTTTATTCTATCACATTGGTCCATAACTTTACCTGCGCGAACGAACACCATTTTGGTTCAACTTACGTGCCTCGAACTGTACTACAGTTTTATATAGAAGACGTCAATGTCTACAAAGAAGTCCACATTACCATAATGTCTAACTATTACAGCTATATCATAATAAATATTTTTTCATTTTGAAACACGCAATAGGAATGCCGGTCAGGGCACAAACAATTTGCGAGAATGTATTAGTATCGCAAATGTCAACATGTCACAGTTTGACGTACAAACTATGTGTTTTCTGTGTCACAGTTGCCCTAGATAAATGACAGTTTGTACTGTTTGACTTGAACAACATTACGTTTCATTTACGCAGTTATTCGTGATAGGCACTTTAGATATAGTCTGATTAATCAATGATAGACACACAGGCTACATTATTCGTACCTCAGTTATTAATCCTTATCTACTCTAATAGTAAAGAAGAAAGATATATGATTGTTTATTTGTTTGAAATGGATACATGTAAAATTACTTACCCGATTCAAACAATACTTTTACGAGTATAAAGCACATTTATGTCTGAGTAACATAGGCTATATTTGATTCATCATCATCCATCATCACACGGGTGAAACTGCGGAGCGCAGCTAGTATAAAATATCTCAGAAGAACCTTGCTTCAGTACAGTTCAAGTTAAAGTGCTTGTTAAGTCTACTTACCAGAAACAATAAGTATTATTTATATAATTTGTATTTCTTCTTCTTCTTTTTATGTGGCTTTTTAACGTGGGAAGTAATTTGTATTTATTACAGGTACTATTATAATTCAGAAAAGAAATCTTGCGAGACGTTCTTATATGGAGGCTGTGGTGGTAACGATAACAATTTCGACACTCTACAATCATGCCATGAAACATGTGTATCTAATTAAATAAATGATTGATATATTTATCTCTTTTGTGTTGTGTTTTACTATACATTGAAATTTATAGATAGAAAAATTCACATCCTCGGACGGGATTCGAACGTCTTCTGACTCTCCGTGTCAGACGCCATTGACCAACTAGGCCACCGGAGTTCGGCTCCGAGCGTCGAATTTTAACTCTATAAGTAACTAACCGTCTTACGGGGACGGAGCGACATCTCTTGAACAGTTTTGATAGTACTATACAACCGAAAGAAGCGTTATTTAGAAATACTTAACTTTCACATTGACAGCGAATTGAATTAATTTTTTTTTGGATTCACGTCCGAGGATTTGAATTTTTCTCTCTATAAATTTCAGTGTTTGATATCGCTAAAACAGGCGTTAGTGCTTTAAAAAGTTTGACTATACACTTTCTGGTTATAGTCCTTACTTAGTTTTGAAATTGAAGGGGAGAAAAATTCACGTCCTCTGACGGGATTCGAACTCGCGTCTTCTGACTCTCCGTGTCAGACGCCAATGACTAGGCCACCGAGAATCTGGTCCGAGCATCGAATTTTAACTCTCTATCTGACTAACCGTGTTACGGGGACGTAGTGACTTATTTTTTTCCCATCACCTTTCATATTTCTTTAAGTTTGATCACTACATCACTTAAAGTTTGTGATGATGCAGTTAAAGGTCAATCTATAATGGAGACTGACCAGAGTACAGCACCTGGAATGCACCATATATGCTTCGTAACAGATTTTCAATCTTAGGGTGGTAGATATTCCGGTGGCATCAGAAACAACAGAAAATCCCCTACCAGCATGCTGCTATGTGGATTTCATCACGATGTACCTAAAATCCCCAGGTTCAGATTAATCCAGGGGTCTCTTAATCTGTTGGGATCAGCAACCCTCATTCGAGGCAAGTTTCATTCATAAATCTATTGTTATTTTTTGCGCTGATGCGGACGGGTTAAACCTATGATTAGCCATTAGCATCCCTATTTTATTTGAGGTGGGAAAATGCCATTTACACCACGGGGATGACTGAAGGGAGTGCTCAAACCGACCATAACCCCTCCGTGAGCAGTTCTCCGCCAAGAGAGAGGTCTCTAGATCACCTATTATCGTTGAAAATGTGTGTTGCTGAGGGCCTCATCCGTCAAACACTTCCAACGTGGGTGACCATAATCATCAGCCATAAATGGTCAACTCCCATTATCCCCGAGCTAATAGTACGAGTAATCGCTAAAATATATGATGTTTAAAATAATGCTTATATGGTATACTCATGAATGTCTGGAAGAGATCGCTCTGAGCGATAAGACCGCTCATTGTGACACTTAAGTTTAAGTTTTTCATTTATTTGTTGTATTTTATAATTAGGTGTTGCAATAAAGAGTTTATCTATCTATCTATCTAAGCTTGCAATTTTGTTCTATGCTATTCAAGGCTCTGAAAGTTAGTTTTCGTCAAAGTCAGTAATGAGTATAATTGCTCGTCTTTCAATAGAGTCTGCTTTGAAGTGATACTTAGTAGTCCCAGATATGGGCAGCAGTATTTCATACACGATTAGACTTGTGCTTGGCATCACACTAATATTACAAAGGCAAAAGTTTGTGAGTTTGTTTGTATGTTTAGTTCTTCACGTTCAAATGACTGGACCAATGTTAATGAAATTCGCTATGGAGGTAGATTAGGCACTGGATTCACACATATGATACTTATCATCATCATCCACGCATGTGTAACCACGAGGCGCAGCTAGTAATAAATAAACTGCCTTAGCTATGTGCTACTCATTACAAGACCCATCTAGAAACCGTGTATGGACGTAAGACCGTTCAGAAACATATATTAAAATGGAGATGGGAAACCATGGTACGGATTTGTTGTTACAGGTTAAAAAAGGTTTATACCTACCAAAAAAGAACCTAGTGGTCACAGAGTCTGACACGGATTGTCGAATCCCGTCCAAGGAAGTGTCATTTTTCTCTTTAACATTGCACAGATAACAAAACGAATTGTGACAGCCTGTGGTGACAGCAATGCGCCAAACAGGCCCCCTGTTTGGCGCATTGCTGTCACAATTAGTTTTCACCTCAGCACTTAGTTGGACGTCAGTTGGACACATCAATGGACAGTGTGGTGAGAGACGTCTCCTTACGTGTTAAATGGGCCATGGTTCAGCTTTACAAGGATTGCAAGGAGCCAACTTATCGTCTGTCATTCAGTTTAGCTTCCACTTGGTAAGCCAGGTTTCCAGCTTGCTGAAAATTAACTTCTTACGGACAGGGGTGGGTAAGACTCCAAATACCCCCGCACTCTGAAGAGTCATGGTTACACAATAACACATCACAAAATACATGAACCGAGAGCAACAATTTCTGTTCATCACACAAATACTTGCCTCTGACAGGGATCGAACGTGGAACCCCTCCCTTCTAGGGCATGGGCGTAACCGGCACCATCACCGTCGCCTCTTAATTTTTTGTAAGCTTTATATTCTCTACAATATAAATATGCAGACTAGCTGCACCCTGCGGATTCACCCGCGTAGTAATGGATAATAATGATGATGATGATGAAATAAAAGAAACCTAAGTTACTCCTTATAACATCAGCTATCTGTCAGTGAAAATCCCGTCAAAATCGGTCCAGCCGTTTCAGACATTCGCTGTAACAAACAGACAGACTGTATATAGTAATATTAGGTATCTCTCTTCGCTGGTTCCCTCATGACTGAGGATCGTGATCATCATGGCAGCACTTTGGTTCTGACGAACTTTCTCCATCGGCTCCGGTCTGTGGCCATCTCCACCGCGGTGTAAAAGCGGGACGTTGGTGTTTCTTTCAGTTGGTCAGACCACCTGGTCGGAGACCAGCCTCGTGAAAGTTTCCCTTCCAAGTTTCCTACCACAATGAACTTTTCCAAGCTGCTGTCGCCACGTCTGGCGATGTGGCCAAAATAGCTCATTATACGACGATGACATACGGTAGATAATCGACCCTTAATTTTTAAGTGTGACAGAATTGAGACGTTAGTGCGTTTGGCTGTCCATGGTATTCGCAGCATTCTTCTCCAGCACCACGTCTCAAAAGCGTCAATTCTCTGCCTTTCTCGAGCTAGAATGGTCCATCTCTCCACTCCGTAAAGGAAAATAGGGAAGACCAACGACCTTACGAGGCGCATCTAGGTGTTGTTTGTGATGCCTCGGTTTCGCCAGATATATTTGAGACGAGACATTGCGTCCTTAGCTATCGCAATCCTTCTCTTTATCGCTCGTATCCGAAAGGTGTCCACTAGCTCTGTCCACTATCATTAGTTTGGTTTTACTCCTGTTGATAGAGAGACCCATGCACTCGCTTTCGGATCCCACTTTTTGCAATAGTTGCTGCATTTCTTCCACAGAAGTAGCTAGGCGCGTTGTGTCGTCAGCATATCTAAGGTTGCAAAGTTTCTTTCCTCCCACAGCAAAGCCCCCAGTTCTCTGTTGCTTTACGGATGATGAACTCTCCGTTAATGTTAAAAAGCATGGGCGATAAAATGCAGCCTTGTCTAACACCTTTTTTTTGTTTCGAACACATCAGAACAATCGGTGTCGATCCTAACATAGGAGCGGTTGCCTGCATAGAGGGAGCTGATGAGACCTACGAGATGTTTCGGTACCCCCATCTCTATGAGCACGTCCCACAAACTGTTCCATCTCACGCAGTCAAAAGCCTTAGCGTAATCAATGAAGCACATCACGCCGGGGGTATTAAACTCAAGACTCTTCTCAATAATTTGGCGGATATTGAGAATCTGTTCTCGAGTGCCCTTCCCTTTCACAAAACCAGCCTGTTCTTCGGGATTTTGGCGGTCTAGGTAGTTTTTGAGTCGTGCGCTTCGAATGTGCAGAAATATTTTGCTGGCGTGTGAGATGAGGGCAATGGTCCTGTAGTTGCTGCATTTGTTAGTGGATCCTTTTTTGTGCAGTGGGACAAAGTCATTGGGCCAGTGACCAGTTTGCCAGATATGGTTGTAATATTAGGTATAAAGAGGAAAGATTTGTTTGTTTGTTTTGAGTAGGCTCCAAAACTACTAGAAAAATTCTTTCACCATTAGAATCCTATATTTTACCTTATGAACATAGGCTATAAAATATTTTCAAAAAGTTAGGGATCCGTATGAAAACTTCGATAATGTAACCAAAGGTGTGGAAAAAATACTAAAAATAGTATATCATATATCGCGTATGCTGATGAAACTATTGACCATATACTATTAAAGTTATTATAATAATAGTTATAATATTAATATTTAAATTATTTTATTTTATAATTTAAATTATTTTAGTCTATGCTATTGACATTAGAGCAAATAGTGATGGCACTAACTTAATTTGTTTCAACTATACAATCGAGCCGTAGCTGGCGTTACACATATTCTTATTCAACTATTATAAAACAGACCAGCTGTTACGTTGCTATTGATACCAGCGATCGAATAATTTACACTAATATTATAAAGACGAAAGATTTGTTTGTTTGTTTGTTGAATATGAATAGGCTCCGAACCTACTGGACCGATTAGAAAAATTATTTCTCCATTAGAATCCTACATTATCCCTGATGGTTATAAAACATAGGAGATTTGCTCAAATTCAGGGAAACGTATAAAAACTTCGATAATGTAGCACAGGGTGTGAAAAAATCCGTACGAAACCTATTGAAATAGAGCAAAGTGATGTAGCACCTTTTTATAGAAGACTTCAATGTCTACAAAAATGTCAACAATACCATAGACTGACTTTTAAAGTTATGTCAAAATAAATACATTTTCATGTTTACATAGGTATGCAATTGTATCGCCGAAAAATACTTGAATCGCTTACGATGCGAAAACTATTGATAAAAGAGCGAAGTGATGTAGGTATTATAGAGGACATTAATATCTAAAGACTGCAGTGCCATATGTCAACTATTACTGTGCTTAACATACGGCCAGGCATGGTCGCTTAGGAGAAAAGACGAAGAGGAAATTGCAATTTGAATTGAAAAACTTCAGACAAAGTAAGTTATAAATCAAAAAGAACGAGAACTAAAGCACCAGAAGTTACACAAAGGATAATACTATTGAAATGGACATGGGCAGGCCATGTCTGCTGACTAAATAACGAAAGATGGACAAAAAGGGTTACAGGGTGGATACCTCTGGATGGAAAAGGAACCAAGGAGAGCAGTGGAAAAGATGGAGGGACATATTCTCTAAGATAGTCGGACCTAACTGGATGAGGAAGGCAAGAGAAAGAGTAGAGTGGAAAGATTTACGCCGGAGAGGCTATACCTACACTATAGTGTAAAATTCAATTAAAAAAAGATAATTACATAAGCCAAGATGTTAGGTTTTTGAAGGAGAATAGCGAGGGCGCCTATAGTTCGAGTACCCTAGAGCGCTAATTGGTCACCTACAAGCCCCATTTGGGGGTAATAAGGACCTACTTACCGAACATGAGAAATGTAAACCGCCCTAGGGCTTTTCTAGCTACATTATTACCCTAGAGCGCTAATTGGTCACCTACAATCTCCATTTGGGGGTAATAAGGACCTACTTACCGAATATGAGAGATGTAAAGGCTTTTTATTTGTTTTATGTGAACTATTACAGTTATAGTATTAAATTTTTAAAGCACCTATTAAAAAGGCCACGAATTCCACCAATGTACAATGTGCTCGCAATACTAATAACCGTCAGAAATGGAGAGACATCGCGAGGAGATCGACAGCCCTGGAAATGGTAACTGGCGAGGATCCGCCGTTTACCGTCACCATATGACCACGACCACTCTGCCAAGAGCGCCCAACTAAGAAGATTATAATAATAAAGAGGAATGATATATGATTGTTTGTTTGTTTGTAATGGATTCACGTAAAACTACAGCTGAAGGCTTAACCGATTCTAGCAATTTTTCACGAGTATAGAGCTAAGTACGTTATGCCTGAGTAACATACGCTATATTTGATTTATCCTCATCATCATCCATCGCCACGGAGGTGAAAAATTAGTCAAGCGGTCTTGAGTGAATCGCCTGCAATACTAACATTTTATTTTTAAACATAACATATCAAATAGTTTCGTCTATATATCCTCGAAGGGGGAAGCAGCGGTGTCTTAAACGACTACGTTTCGCTAGACATGTTTTAGTCTTATTTCATAAGAGGCGATTCTATTGCAAACTACGGGCACTCTTTCAAAATTTCTGTGTCAGAAAAAGCCGCAGTAACTGTCCAACCCGGGGATCGAACCCAGGACCTCGAGGTTCAAAACGGCACTTCTACCTCTACACCAAGACCAAGCGAGTGAAGCCGCTGGCGGGTCAGCTAGTATTTTATATTATGGTAACTCGATAGATCATGAACACGACGCTAACTCATATATTAGTGTTGAATATTGAACTATAAACTGAGCTCACAGAGGGCGAATTCAAGTTGACTGTAAAAAACGTTTTAATTAAAAAAAGCTTACTATAAAGTTCGACATTATATAGAAGATAAAGATGCTTGGAATACTCCACTTCTGGCAAGCTGTCACTCTGCCACCCATAAAATGTAATATTTGTAGTACCTAAGTAGAAACATTGTAAGCATCTATATAAAAAGAATGGCCCCGAGTTTCTTGCCGCTTCTTCTCGGTGGGCTCTATATATATTGGAACGCGGCGGTAGTCTTTACATATAATGAAAAGTTACAGGTACATTATAATGAAAAGTTGACGTTCATAAGTGCGTCTTTGATGCCTAAATTGAATAAATGATTTTGACTTTGACTTTGACTTTATAAAGTAGCGTTACGTGACATTACGTTTATATTTGTTTATAGAAAAATGATAGTAAATTGATGACTTGAGCTGAAAAAAGTGTCATAGAGCCGCCATATTTTTAGAATTCATCCACATTTGTTAGCAACTCAGATACATAATAGCCCTACAGGCCACATTATTCGTACCTTGGTACGAATGAATGGCCGTCCAATGGGAATCCTGATCTTTTCTAATAATAAAGAGGAAAGATATATGGGTGTTTGTTTCTTTATAATGGATACACGTCAAACTGCTTAACCGACTCAAACAATTCTTTCACGAGTATAAAGCTACATTATGCCTGAGTAACATACGCTACATTTGATTCATCCTCATCATCATCCATGACCACGCGGGTGAAACCGCGGAGCGTAGCTAGTACAATAATATACAATAAATATATTTACTGAAAAGCTGTTAATTTGGAATTATAAACAGACACTTCAATTTTATTTATCTGTATAGACCAAGTCAAAGATTCATTTGAACGAAGCCAACATTTCATTTTTCCCAGTGTACAAACGTAAATACGTCAGTGATTTATCTATTTGCATATTTGAACATACACAACTTGTTATTATCTTCTCTAAAGCTGCTATAGAATATCTTTTTAAAATAATATATTGTTACTCGAACAGGTTTTCATTAAAAACAAACGATTAATACAATATAGGTACACAATAAATATGTACGTAATTTGTATGCACACGATATGACTGCACTTAGGTAAACATTTAGATATGCATATCGGTATAAAAGGGAAAGACATGAAGGCACCAATCGACACGACAACATTGTTTCAGACGATTAAAACACTTTTAATATAAAAATGCTAAAATTATTGAATTTAGCTATAATAGTGCTTTTTAGTATTGAATTCGGCACAGGTAAGTTCACTAACTTCACTAACCAGTAATCACGCGGATGGATCTCATAAATTATTATTTTCATCGAAAACAGAATTCACTCTATTTACTAAAATTTTAAGTTGGAAATGTTTAATTTCGGGATATCTTTATCTGCGCTTGAATGGTTGCATTATTCCCATTTTTCTACTCATTGGTTACACCTTGTAAAACATTAATATTTGGGGTGAATAATAATAATTAAGTGGAATAATAAAAATACTTCACAGTAAAAAAAAACAAAGAATGGAACCGACTTCAACACCAAACCTGCGTATGGTACTGACTACGACAAGTTATTTCACACTTTTTGGTGTTGAAGTCGGTTCCCCTTTTTTGATATTTTTTTCCATAATTTTTAGTGACCTCCTTACGGGATCGTCTCGATCTCAAAAACTACTAAACCGAATTTGATGAAATTAAAATGGGACCACACGGGAAGCACTAGCAACCAAAAAAAGAATTTTGATAATTGGTTAACCCAGTCGAAAGTTATGATGTAACAAACATAAAAAATACAGTCGAATTGAGTACCTCCTCCTCTTTGGGAGTCGGTAGAAAAAATACATACAAACGAACACATTACCTCCTCCGTTTTTAAGTCGGTTAAAAAGTGAATAATAATTAAGTAGACATGTAATTACTTACTACTTATTGTAGTACTTTTAACCCGTAGCACGGTAATAGGTAGCGCTTGTCCGTAGACTTGCCAATCGGCATATTTGGCCAGTAATACAATTGTTTTCTCAGAAATCGTACTAATTTTCTAGGAATTGCAACATGTGTGGTTAACGCACATTCCCCACACGTTAATAAAAAAAAAGGTGGAAATTAGTGTTATTCTAAATTACGGCTAATCTATGTTTTCAGGCCAGAGCAACATTTGTTGCCAACCCATAGACGGCGGAATGTGCTTCGCTTCCTTCCTAAGGTAATTTAACGCAGTTTCTATAATTGAGGCCCCAACAAAATGATTAGGTAGATAATTTTTATTCCTTACAACTTTTACATTCCTTATGTTGAACCGCATTTAACTCGTCCAGTGTCTACTTCTTTTTTTAGTTACAAAGCAGATGTATTAAAATGTGCATACATTAGGTGTACGCGCGGGTTTGCACTTTTTGTTCGTACACATAAGGGGGTACCATACCTCAGCCAAAAATCGAATTTCGTCTCAACTCGGCCGCGCGGCCCCGAGGCGGCGCGGCGCAGCGCGCTATACTTCGCGCGCAAAATGGGTTCGGGTTCACGCCAACCGCAAGGTCAAAGAATCTAAGTTAGGTAGCTCCAATATTTTTGTCTAAAAAATAGGTAGGTATTTAGGTGCCTACCATAAAACGAAATTATCAAATAAATAGGTACTTTATGATTTTTTAGTAAGTTTGTAACATATTTATTAGGTAATAGGTATTCTGATACCTTCCTATTAGGTAGGTATTGATGGATACCTTACCACTTACCTACTTACAATTGCAAAACTATATTTTATTGTATTGTTATTCAATGTAGTTCCCAACGGAGGCATTATTATCTGCTAAAACACAAGACTCTAGGCAGGTGCGAGTCGCTATAGCGCTGAGGGTTCCGAACATTATTTTCTTTAGTAAGATAGTGTTATGCGAAATTTAATATTACTGATGCTTACTATTACCTTACTACTTACCTACTTACAATTGCAAAACTATATTTTATTGTATTGCTTTTCAATGTAGTTCCCAACGGAGGCATTATTATCTGCTAAAACACAAGACTCTAGACAGGTGCGAGTCGCTATAGCGCTGAGGGTTCCGAACATTATTTTCTTTAGTAAGATAGTGTTATGTGAAATTTAATATTACTGATGCTTACTATAGTACGCGCGTTATCACCTGAGTCTTAGGGCCATAAACCATTTCTCTATATCTATCTCGCTTGCACTTGTGGGTCTTATGGAGCCGTCTAGTGAAGGGAGTAACAATAAAATACATATTATCGATAAGTAACGTTTATTATTGTATCTTGTTCACAAAATTTAAAAATCATTAGTGACTCATCGTTGCACGTGCGCAGGTAGCCGTTTATCAATAACTAGGGTCCGGCGCGCGAAACAAACGATGATTGGTACCTACTATTGGTACTACTATAACTCAATGAAATAAACAATATGTTCATGTCTACATAAGTGTAATTTTGTTTTTAAATAAATAACTACATAGAGTGAGGCTTCCGCACATTGGTTTTTGAAGTAAAATTTAATTTTGCTAAGCAAACATTATGTGAAAATAGAATATTAATGATAATGTACAGGAATATATTTTCATAAATTAAAATATCGTTCAAATTAAGTATATATCTATAATATCTATATATCAATCACAAATTATTTTAATTCATTTAAATCTCTAATTGGCATGTTTCGAACATGCCTGGGATCGCATAGCTCGGGTAACATATATGTTAAATAAAAATCCTTTAATTTCGGTTCCATCAGGTGTTCCCAAAATTGATCATCTTTCTCGATTACCTCAACTTTCATCTGAAATTAAATTGTATTGTATTACTCAATATGTATTGCGGTAGAAATTATATTTGTAATGTCAATATAAAGTCACACACATTTCGCTTATAATATTATAATAATAGTATGCATACTAGTCAGCAAGTGTTTTTATTTTTAAACTTGGTACCTGTTTATCGGATCCAGACCAAACCGCGAAAATACATTTATTTCTTCCAGTTATATGTAACTGTCCTTGGACTTGTATATACCATGGGTGTTTTTTATTGACAAGCCCATTTTTCCCCTTTTTCCAAAAATTTACCTTCCCTTTTTCTATAGCTTCATCTAACGATGTTTTGTAAGCTGTTATGGGGCATTTAATTTCAATGATGGTATCATCTCCTACAAGTCCATCCGGAGTTGCACCTAAGTAAGGCAATTTTTTATCAACAAAGAGACCACATGGCTCTATGTTGATTTTTAGCTGGGAAGCTAGCTGTTCAGTAGCTCGTGCCTCGTTTTCAATACCATGTTTAACAGATAGCACATTGCTTAATTGTTTTGGGTAAATTAAGGTCTTTATTAAATTTGTTACCCTTGTATTCGGACGCCTATTAACCACCTTCGCAAAATTAGACGCTGTTATAAGCTTTCTTCTTAATTCTAGCCACTGGCTAGAATCACGTTGGAGAATTGTCGCTCTTTCTATTTGTTTGCGTTCATCATCTGTACACTGCAAATCTTTCAAAAAATTTGTTTTGCATAATGTGAACTCTAAGCTTGGCATGTCGGGCCTAAGGCAATGTTCACCATAATCTTTATCTTTTTTCCCTGTAGCTAGGAACAGTTTTCTGCCTTTTCTTAAATATTTCGACTTATTTTCTCGTCTTTTCTGTCGTTTCTCCTCTAATTTCTTTACAAGCTTACTAGGACTTCTTCCTGAAACAGCGCGGTGTAAGGTGGATAGAGGGTGCTTTGTGTTAAATGATACAACAGCAGCGTTGCATCTTGATTGGTAGCCCTGACGCATCGAAAAGTTAATGCGCTTTCCGCCAACAAATTTTGCAATGATGCTGTTGAATGATTCAACCTTATTGCTATCACAATTATGCATTAAACTCCGTGTTTTAGCTGCTACAGTGTTCACTATGAACTGTATTCTATGCCATATAGCACACGTCTTTAAAATCAAGGTAACATCTTCGCTATTGTTTTGGGTGGTGCAGTAATATGGCTGACAGTTTTCATGATGTCCGAATGCATGGTTGTAAGAATTATTGATATCTGTATATAGGCTGTTTACTTTGGTGTCAAAGTCTGTGTCCTTACTGCTGTTTTCACTTATGGATGCACAAATGACTTTTCGAATTGCCAAAATTCTTTGTGTTGTGATTTTTTTTCTCAAATTTACAGGATATTTGGTTTCTGTGGTTATACTCTTTAGTTTTTTGCACATGTTTCGGAAAATGTGATTCTTACATTCGACTTTTTCTACGGTGCAATTGCTGTATGGCCGACCTTCCAAAATCTTTTTATAGGTACTCGAGTCACCGTCTGCCACCATACGTTCATAAATGATGTTGTGCATGGGAATAGACTGTTTGAATCCTTCGAGCAATATTTCGGACTCCATACCAGTAGAAGAACCGCTATAATTTCTGAAGCATACATGATCTACTGGGCTGATACTTTTGCTTTCGGCTCGTGCACATATGCAGCAATATTTATTCTTTATTCCGATGAATAAAACCTCGCCAAATCTTTTGCCAATTATAGCGGCAGCTCCAGACAAGGCTGAAAAATTGGTGCTATATGATCGTTTGGACCAGGCACCATCTGCTATAACATCAATGCAAGCTATACCATTTTTAACACGCCCTTCCTCAATAGCTGCATTTCGTTCTCGTGTTGCAGCTGCTTCCATCACACATAGAGCTGTTTTTCGCCAGTCATCATATGTCTCATTTTGGAATTTGCGGTAATGTTTTTCAGAAAAAGATGGACAATCCATTGCCGCACATAATTCACTAAATTGGGAATAGCCAATTCCTGAAGATACAATGCCAGATGCCGCGGCTTTATTCAAATCTAATGCTGTTTGGGGCTCCGAATCCAGATAAAATATCATGTTGCACATGTTGCAAAACAGTTTGTATTTTGAAAGTAATCCTTTTCTTTTTTCCGATATAATTTGAACATTGCTCAATGTACATCCAAACATTTTATTATGACTGCATATTTCTTGAAGCCTTCTATAAAAATATTCGAAGTCAATTATTCTTCGTCCTTCTACTGAATAACGATTTTCTACGTTTTCTGGGTTATTACTAATTTCGTACCTGAAATAAATAGTTTTACATTTGTTAAACAATGGTTGTAAAGTAAATACTGTAATTTATTGAAATATAAATAAATTGTGCAATTACCAATCAGTATTATCACCAGGTTCATCAAGTTGACTACTTTGTGTACACTCCGACTCTGATTCTGGAGAGGTGTGTGTTTGTCTGAAAAAGGAAGAATTTAAAACTAAAACACAATCATATTTATAATCTAGGTAAAAACTCATTTATGTAAGTAGGTGCTGGCAAGAAAATTTTCTGTCTTTAACTGAAAGTAGAATGGCGTGTGTTTTTAAGATAGGAATAGTTCTTGGCTAAATTTATGCAGAACCCTAAAATTCGCAAACTCGTGAAAACGTTAGTAGGTATATTTCAGTAGATATATGAGTATCTACTTACAATTCAACGTTTTGTAATTGACGATTTGTCTTGTCCGGGTTTATGTCATCTGTCAAATCATTCAACGTAAGTTCCATCCTGTAACAGTCGCACGTGCCAAGAATAAAGGTAATATGAAATACCTTAGTAATATGAATGAGTCATAATGAAGAAATAATAAGGACTCCCGTTCAGGGTATAACTCGTAAAAAATTGTATTATTACCCAATTGATAATAATAAAAAAAACTTCACCTTCGTGAACTAAAAGTAGAAAAGCTTGTGTTCGTATCGTAAGGTAGGAATAGTTCTTGGCTAAATTATTACAGAACCCTAAAATTCGTAAACTCGTGAAAATGTTAGGACACTATAAGTAATTAGGTATATTTCAGTAGATATATAAGTATCTACTTACAATTCAACGTTTTGTAATTGATGAAGATATGTCTTGTCCGGGTTTATTTCTTTTGTCAAACTATTCGACATAACTTCCATCCTGTAACAGGCACACGTGTCAAGAAAAATATTCACAGAAAGATTTTATCTGCACTTTTATTTTCTAAAGATAAGGAACCCTAAAAATATCTATAATGCTGTAGATGACATTTTCCACAGAAAAAAAATCATTTGCGCTTTTATATTCTAACGATAAGGAACCCTAAAAACACCTATAATGCTGTAGATAAAAAAATCCACAGAAAAACTTTTACATTCTAACGATAAGGAACCCTAAAAACACCTATAATGCTGTAGATAAAAAAATCCACAGAAAAACTTTTATATTCTAACGATAAGGAACCCTAAAAACACCGATAATGCTGTAGATAAAAAAAATCACAGAAAAACTTTTATATTCTAACGATAAGGAACCCTAAAAACACCTATAATGCTGTAGATAAAATTTTGCGCGGAAAGAAGTGCACTTCTATATTTTAGTAGGTAGGGTCTTACCTAGACTCTGGAGTAATGGTGGTCTCTGTGGTAATCTCATGTTCGTCAAAATGCTGGTTTTGTAATCGACGGCTTCTGAAAATGCAGATATGAGTACCTAGGTAACTAATTACAAATTCAATAGACTAGATAAACTAGAGTAGAAAAGAAATCGATAGGTTATAAAGAAATAGGTAGATTTATGACGATATTACCACAGATATTACTTACTAGGTTAGGTACCTACTTACTAGGAAGGTAACTAGGCACTAATTTTTTACTTACTTCATCAACGCGTTCATATGTTGGGCATTTTTCTTCCGCCACATAATTTTTTTCTTTTTATTCGGCATGTTGAAAGTAAACCGACACAGGTGTCCCGTACGAGAGCCGAAACGGTACTGATAAATGAGAACGCTCGGTGGTTCGTCGCGCGAATTGTAGGTATTTTCTCCTTACAAACATTACAATAGTTATTTAAAAAAAACGAAACATATAAAATGTTCTTTATACTTAGTTTAATTACTTTACCTAATCTCAAGATCTTAACTTATGTATTAATTGAGAAATGAAGGTTTTAGTAAAAATTTAGAGGTAACTTTGCGATTTTTTTCTATCGAGAAAATTTTATGGAATCGTGTTTTCGAAACTTATAATGGATAGAATAAGTCCTGAACTTTAGCATGTATCAATTTCAAAGTTAAATATTTAGTAGTTTGGAAGATATGGATATCCGACGTAGTTGAAAATAAGCAATTTGAGGTAGTATGAACTCACTTAAATCGACAGCGTCCCAAATAAGTTGTCTGGCAAATTCATACAAAAACTGTTGTAACACTAACTGGCCACGATTCAGAAGTTATCGACAATTAACCGATACGAATACACAGTAATCCTTTCTCGTAGATACTTATCGAGATATTAGCGGTTTCGATTAGAACATTTTGTTGCATTCTAGAATTCATCGGTCGACAAGTGAGCAATCTATCTATTGTAATCTATTAGCATAAACAAGTATAGAAGAAAATAATTTTGAGTATCGGTTCACCCACTCGAAAGTTATGAAGTAAACAAACATAAAAACAGTTGAATTGAGTACATCCTCCTATTGGAAGTCGGTTAAAATTCTTGTCTGTAAAGTCGGTTTACGGATGATAATTTTACGTGATAACGTCATAGGACAAGCCGAACGCTTAGGCCGATCGTGCCTCTCTATCGCTTGTTCCGCGCTCTCGTTTGCACGCACGGCTCAGGCGGAACGTGACAACGAGTCATACTTTTTCATGCGTGTACCCATAACGTCAAAAATAAAAAAATGCATGAGTTGTCATGAGTTTCTACCAACATAAAATAAACTATGCATTAATGTACTACCCAATTGACTGATATGATTTCTGTTTTTGCATCATCTATACCTTTCATTATGTTATGAGCACAAAATCTACCATTGAGGGTTTTTTTTCTATTTAGTTATCAAGTTCAAGATCAAGTCATTTATTTCGCTTTAAATTGTGGTTACAATGAAAGATCTTATAGCTATAATGTTAAGTACAACACAACTTTTGCCTATTTGGCATGTGAAAATTAAAATTATAATCTAAAATATATTATATTTAAGGTAATATACATCAAAATCTTAAGTGATCTAGCAATAACAACTAATATTATAGTAATACACCACACTATGGGCCGGTTATAAATAACTTTTAGGATATTTGAACAATCCTTTGAAAATAAGAACGAAGAAGTAAAGGTTTGTATCTGTTTTTTTAATTGCCATTGTGAATTAAAGAATAGAAATATAGAGTTTGTAATCTAAAAAATGGCTGCATCCAATGAAAGAGTTTGAAGGCTTAAAAGTGGTGGATACGTGGAAAAGAAAAAAAAATACATTTTAATGAAAAACTAAAATTATACTTTATGTTTGATATTAGGATGGGCTATATTTATGGTAATTTTCTGAGAGGAAATGATTAATTTGGTAAAATCTGCATTCAATTAACCATCTGAAAAGTTTGACTTTGAATTTTGGGAGTGAAATGGATTTTAATGATTCTGGGATTTTATTAAACACTCTTAACACCATAATATAACAATTCCTGCGGTAAAGCTCATTATTACACTGCGGAAACACTAATCTGTTCGGAAATCTTGTGTAGTAGCTTCGGTTATCATACAAGTTATTGAAAAGTTCAGGGTGTTTTTTTACAAACATACATATTTCAAATATATACATACAAGGAAGCGGAAGCACCTTTAATTCCTTAAAAAGAGGCTTGCAGGATTCTAGAGGGCCAACACAGCAATCTGCTCGGATACATCGTTTTTGTGCTTTGAAAGCTCTCTCCACTTCTACCGAGTTGCCCCAAATTACGAGATCATGCCTTAGGACCGACGACACATATATCAATTATAAGGGATATAAGGGATGTTTTTCTAGAGCAAATGCAAATCTGCTAAGTTTAAACACACACTGTCTACATATGCTTTCCAGTTACAGTGGTTATCGATAGTGATTCCAAGAAATGTTTCTTTTATTTGCGTATTCTGGTAAACTATATGTGTACTGTGGTCTGAAACAAGCTAAATTAATGAGTACTTTCTTTTTCAGATATGCCTATAATGTAACTACAAATAGTTGCCAGTCTTTCATATATGGAGGGTGTGGAGGTAATGATAATAACTTTAAAACTCTTCAACAGTGTGAAGAAGCATGCCTAAGTTAATTTTGAAGAAAAATAATTCTACGCAATTTAATAATAGAATTCTGCGTTGTGATTTTATTTTATAGTACTTAAGTGTAACTTTTGGTTTCAATCTTGGTGATGTGGACGATGTGAATACTGTCAAGATGTAAATGGCCAACAGATATTTTTGCGTAAGTCCCTCCATAGGCGAATTATTTTTGCTTGGGTGGAGCTGCAGTGTGTATCCAGCTTTCTGTATAAATAAAAAAAAATGACAATTTAAAGGCTCATCCACATGATTGTATACAAGCTGTCGCCAATCACCTTACAGTTCTGACAGATGTCTTCCAGAACCAGTTGTCATAATAAGTCTAGACATCTAGTCTCTTGACTACATCATCACTGATGTTGAAGTAAGCCTAGTAACATATTTTTAATGGCCCGAAATACAATGTTCTGTCCGGAAGAAGATAGAAGCTATGCAATAGCTTAAAAGCTATTGCATAGCTTCTATCGCGGGCCTTGGGCGTGGAGACCGAATCCAGAAATTCCGTAACGAAAATAACCTAACACCCCCCACTCCGACTCCATCTATCGATGAATAGCAGAACTTTTAATGACTTTTTGAAATATCACGCTTGTCTCTTTAGTTCAGCTACTCACCTCTAGACGGCATTGGTTAAATAATTATAATTGCATAAGTTGCTAAAAACAGCTATGTAATAGCTTTACCGCGGCAGTCTCCGAGTGCCACACGTCTTTTTATCTTATTTTATATCCTAACCTACCCGTTATTGACTTGAGCGGTTACAGCACTTATTCGTTGTAACGAACAACATAATTTTTATTTATTTGTCGTTCGTCACTCTTATACATTGAAATTAAACAAATTTAAACGGATTAAATTGCGTATAATTTTACATTATTTTATCACGATGTTTCGACAGGTACAGTAGATGACAACTATGATAGTTGTTGTCCAAGTCTACCCGTGACCATGTTCACTAAAAAGTGTTTGAAACGTCGCGTCAGGATAAAATAATATAAAATTACATGCGATTTGATCCGTTTAAAGTTGTTAAATTTCAATATTTTTTAATAACATAATATAATATTTGAAGAAACTCCGACAGCTCCAAGATGCAAGACGCTTATAATATTATTGGCAAAATATTATGGCTGGACGCTGGACAGCAAATGGCCCGAAATGGTTGGTTGTTTCCTATAGGACGTTCTGACTTCGTGAGTCAAAAGACGATCGGGTCACCGATCGATCATCTTATATTGAAGCTATTTAGGCTTGAAAAATATGACCTTCAGCTGAAATATATCCAAAAGACAACCACCAACTTTCTCTAAGACACTAAATCAGACCCTCAGTTATTGGCAATATATGTGACGGTCGAAGGGTCGAAAACCCCCCATTCGCGGACGATTCCAATAGTGCGGACCCAGCCGCCTCGTAAAACGCACGTGTTTTGGTCGCGCTACATGTGTACTTTAAAGGGCGAAGTTTTGGGTTAGGACCGTCCGAGCTGTTCGACTGAAAGGATAGTATGGATACGATCAGTGGGCCTAGCACGAATAACAATGTAAGTGTAACCATAGTATAAAGATACAACAGTATGGAAACTAAGCCTAGTTAAGCGGAAATAAACTTCTACGTGACCACTCGTCTTGACGCGGCCTCACTACTGACAGCAACGTGACAACCGCTTAGGGTTCTCCTCGATGCGCATGTTTGTGTGAGTGAGCCGTTTCGAATGTGGGTAGGTAATTTCCGTACTGTTTCTCTGTATGTATGTGTATACTGTGGTGTAACGTAATGTGTCCTTCACATGAAACAGTACAAACTGTAATTTATCTAGGGCTGTGACACAGATAACTCATAGTTTGTACGCCGAAGAGTGACGCGTTGACGTTTGCGATACGAATACTTTTTCGCAAATTGTTTGTGCTACGGCTTCAGTTTACATTTATTTTTACTGAAAAATGAAAATGTTAAGTCTATAAATCTTATAATGTGAAATCTAGAAAAATTAAGAAATTGTTAAGACCTATTATGTTTACCTAGTTTTATAGAAAAATAAAGTCATTGTATCATTGTTTTTTAATTTTCCATTTTATATCCAGATTTGTGAGAAGTATTTGTGTGTAAACTAAGTGCTGGTTTAACCCTATCGACTACTGACGTTATTGCCCTACTAGATTTGATAGGTTGTTCTAATTTATCAATATGACTTGTACACTTGTTGACTGTATTTAGGTAATGTGTCTAGGTACATGTTAAAGGATGTGTGCACAGATATAATACTTTGAAATACACCTACGTTACCTAAATATAATGCAGGTGTATTTCAAAGTTTTCCATCTGTGAAAATTTCCGCCGCATCTACATTACATTATGGATCTGTATTCAGGATCTTGATTAGAAATAAACTTGTGTAAGTGGAGATATATGAGCGAACATCGTAGAAAATCAGGGGGGTACTGACAAAAACGTTGCATGACTAAAAGTATCTAAGCATAGACTAATTAAAATATATCTAGTAGAGTAAAATCACAATAGAAATGATGTAGATACCGCCAGGTACTCAGTTGCAATCAATTTTTTGTGAACTTGAAAATTGAAAATTGGCTGATTGTTTTGGGTGTCGGTTGGCAAATAAATTAGCAAGTTCTGCAGCTACTTAGCTGACTTAAAGCGGTCATATTTCAAGATCTTAATTCAAACTTGAATAACAACAAGTTATGTAATTGATATTGGCTTTCTCATCTATGTCAAAGAATGGTCCTGAGCTATTCTTTTCATATAGATTTTTACAATGTTTCTACTTAGGCACTAAGTACTATTATTACATTTTATGGGTGGCAAATGACAACCTGCCAGAAGTAGGGTATTCCAAGCATCTTTATCTTCTATATAATGTTGGACTTTATTATACGAGTATGTCTTTATTAAAACGTTTTTTTACAGTCAACTATAATTTTCCCTCCATATGATGTAGGTACGTACATAACAGTATTTATCTTAAGTATGTTTCAACAGAGTTATAATTATAACTTTAATACTAGCAGCCTTACTTAAACACGTCATTTAGTACGCCGAACAATTCTGTGCGCACTACTAAATAACGTTATTTAAAGTTAAGCAGCGTTTATAAGTAAGACTCTAGAAGTATGTTTAGGATAACTAGACGTAAGTATCTTTCTAGCGCTTTGTCTCGCTAGTGTTGACAATAATACGTTATAATAACATAACAATAATGTTTTTTTATTTGCAATTACTTTTTTTCATACATTTGTACTACTTTCGGTCTGGCATTGCATCCGTATACTGTTCAAAATTTCTTACCAAGAACCGAAAAGTTGGCAGTTCCTACCTCTGTCGTGTAAGTAAATGGCGGAATGCTCTGCCGGCGTATGTATTTCCTTGCAGCTATGACCCTGGGTCTTTCAAGCGGGGCGTGAAAAAGCGTCTCAATCAGACAGGTCATCAAATAGGGGTGGCGATTAGTGCATCTTACGGCTGTACTAATGGTCATCGCTTCTTGATTCCATCTTCGCTTTCCGAGAATGAGTCACTTTGATGAACCATTACAAAAAAAGATATAATAGCGACAACTACATAAATATAAGCACATGTGGGAATTTAGAACCTCTCTCTCTCTCTTCGGTCGTTCCCTTATGACTGAGGATCGTGAACATCACGGCAGCACTTTGGATCTGACGAACAGTCTCCATCTGCTCCGGTCTGGGGCCGCGGCGTAAAAGCGGGACGTTGGTGTTTCTTTCTGTTGGTCAGACCACCTGGTCTGAGACCGGCCTCGTGAACGTTTCCCTTCCACGTTTCCCACCACAATGAGCTTTTCCAAGCTGATAGCGTATACCTTCTAGATACAGACTGAAACAATGTCGTGTGACATAGACATAATTAGTGATTCCACGCGTGGGCTAGCGCAATGACTGCCGGTAAAATGTGCTGTGGTTTCGGGCGTAGCTAATCCTATATAAATCATATAATAGCTTATGAATGTAATATGTTACACATTTTTTTCAGTATTCCCAATATAATACATTTATATTTTTAATATATAATCCCACATCGGACTAGAGTTTCTCGTAAAGGTTACATCGTAAAAGAATCAACAGCATAGGAGACCATTTTCTTGTCATTAATATATCACGTATAACAATAAGAAAAAGTTTGAAGCCTATCAACAGCTGCTCTTTCAAACCAGTTACTGTCTACCAGCTACTATTACAGGTGTGAAGTGGGACATGCCCGCGAAACCCTACTTTACTGAACTAAGTATAATATAATATAATTCAATACTGACTCTATCAGATATATATAATACAGGTGTGTATTTCTTCGCTCTGATATAGAGACATATCCAGCCATGAGCGCGTCGCACACCTACAACACCAGATATGGGAACAGATGGGATACACCGTCTCACGTACTTGTTAAACAACTAAATCTGTATATGCGGAAGGCCCTATATTATATGACAGAAGATATGAAAAAATGCAATTTAATTGATAATTTTTAATACACATCTGAAGCTATCACATTAAATCTTATTATAATACGAGTATAAAAGATATACATAATAAAGTAACACAAAATAATGGACAATGATTAATAATTATAACCATGTAAAATAAAAGATTATACTGAAGACGAGTTGAATGTACATTCAAGTAAAATGCCCATTCACTTTATGTTTATACCTTACTATACTTATATAGTATTAACTTATTAATAATATTATGTTTTCATCTGACTTGTAATATTTGCTTTTACCAATAAATCTATCTATCTTAAATCTAAAAACCTAGCAATAGGTTTTAGACATTGCCCTTTACAAATCAGAAGAGTTAATAAAACTTTAGCTACAGCGCCATCTCGTATCGAGTAGCAACATCGTAAGTATTGGTTCTATAGTTACAGCCGACACAATCAAATAAATTGAAATGAATTTCACCTTGAATTCGGTTTGATCGTATTGACTCTATACAACTAGATACGTTCATAAAATAATCGTGGCAAAATACGCGATCAAACACAAATTTATCAATACTTTACCATGGTTGTTCGTCGTAAATTTCTCTACTGGTTGCTATAATATAGCTATATCAAACAGTTTTGAAACTTTTCACAGTAAAAAAGTTGAGCATTTTGACATTTGAGTTAAACTAAAATTCAAAGGTAACTCTTCTATAGTTAGGTCCCAAACCAACCATAGGGTAGGTATACTGTGTGCTAGCTCTGTGTTCCAATAGTGTGAATTTTACACAAACCGATAATACCAATTCGATTGTGTCGGTCGTAGACAACTTGTTGTGACTGTTACACTTCAAAACAGTAACTAGATTTTATAATTGCGTATTCTTATTAGAATAAAGTTTTTAAGAGCGCTAAAATGTAACATCACACTCGTGTGATACGGAATGCTACAGTATATACGACAAAAATATGGTAAAAGATTTTCGGGAAAATTGTAATACTTACATAAAGTTTAAAAAAAAATCCGAGATAATGTTGTTGTCCGTGATAATTGCTAAAAAGTAAGTATATTTTGAATTTGTTAACTACGTTCCGTATATTAGACATAATCTGATAAGATTTTCGTTTTTTTTCTTAAAACTGCAAATTTATATAATTAATCCGAGATAAAACTACATATTTGCTGTCCGTGGTAATTGCTAAAAAGTAAGGCTATTTTGCACTTGTTAACTATAACTATGTACCTAACTATTGAGACATTTAATTCTCATGTAAGTAAGTATACGAGCTGTCATATTGAGTTACAATCTTTACAATTGTACGCATATGACGTACCAGTAAGATTATATTTGATATATACAACCCGGTCACAATATCTGTGCACCTGACCTCGTGACGTCATATCGGCGGTCTGGGTACGGTGTGAAAAAAAGTTTTTTCGAGAAATGTGGAGGTAAAAAAAAATACTAACCTTTTCAAATCAATTTATTATTGATGAAGGGTTTTTTATTAAAAAACAATAATTTTGATTACAAAAACATTTATTATTAAACTCAGTCACTATAAATTATTGACTCTATGCCTGACATTGTATCTTCCTCACTCTCACTTTCTGACGGTTCTGGGTGGGTTTCTAAATTATTACTAGTACTTGGAGTCGGACTAGCGCCCGGCGAAGTAGGTGGTTGTACTTTGGCTTCATTTTTAATTTTCATTAGAGTCCTCTTTGATATCCCAGTTGCAGCACAGGTTCGTTTCACCACTTGGTCTACAGGTATGGTGTACTGTTTATTTGCTTTCTCCGATTCAAAAAACTTGAGCACTTTCAAGATTAAATTTCTTGATTCGCTGTGTATTGTTTGTACCATGACTTCAGTTTAACAGCTACAACAATTTTAATAACAACCAAACCAGTCCAAACTTAACAGTAAACAGTCTAAACTTAACAATAAATATTAAAAAACAAAACAACAACAAAGCGAAAATATCAAAATTATCGGGACGTGTATCGGCAACGAAGATGCTAACCGTACTGTCGCACCGGGGAGTGCGCGGAGAGGTGACAGGGGAAGCGGGAGAGGCGCCGCATTCCAGCGAGGTGCACAGATATTCTGACCGGGTTGTAGTTTCACAGTTCACTACAAAACAAAATGCTACGTCACATCCACACAATTCTCTCGTTACTGAAGTCGGGTACATTCGGACTCGGCGCACGTCCGCGACGACCCGTAATTGCCGCCATTTGCCGCTGCTGGCCGTCTCGTTACGTTTGGTCGCTGGCAATATGTGCGGGTTGTTTCATTTTTACAAAGTTTACAGAAAGGAACTTACTTTCAAGTGCTTTTTTAAATTAAGGTCAAATCGCAAGAAAATCAGGCAAGGATTTGGAAAAGTGATTGTGACCGGGTATGTAAGGTAAAATACTGAGAGATAGGTACAAACACTGTATTAGTAATAGGCATCGTGAGCAAAAGCCTGCTGAGATGTACTTCCATCATAGTTTTTTCATCCAATTAAATGATAAGACAAGCATTACGCTTTAAAACTTGTCTGAAACATTGGTTGACCGAGGAGACGTTTCTAGAGCTTCGACGAGTTCAATACATTCAAATAATAATATATACCTACCAAAGTTGCTGTAAATCAGTTAAATATGTGTTTTGAGTACTTAAAATATTATTATCCTAGCGACTGCCCACGATTTCGTTCGCGTAGTAGGCTCGGCCTTCGGCCTCGCCATAACCTCCCGTCTTTTCTTGGTTTTTCTTTAATAAGAACCTTCTCCTGACAATAATATTAATAATAATACGGGACAACATCCAAACCAAGGTCTTCAGGTCCCAAACTAGGCAGAGCCTGTACTATGGTAACCTGATGACTGATAACATGCTTATATACATGTACACACCCAGACACAGCTCAAACAGAGATGTTCATGCACACCAATGTTTGACCTGTCCGGGGATTGAACCCGAGACCAGCGGCTCAGAAGGCAGGGATGCTACCAACTGCGCCAACCGGCCTGTCAAATTTTTATATATATATATATATATTTTTTTTTTTTTTACAACTTTAACAACTTTATTTGAGCACCTCTCCCCGTAATAGTTAAGCAAACAGTTTATAGTTTAAGAGGCTTAAAAAAATATTTAAAGTAGTTTTGAGTGTGTTTCATGTAAAAGTTTAGGTATACCTAATTTAAAATTGACTTGTTGTTGTACTATTGTCAAATTCACAAATATTATTATTCATACACCTAATTAAATTACTTATAACTTTTACAAACAGCCAAATCAAAAACTATAATACAGATAAATGTGATTAGAAGTAAGATTTTAGTTAATATGATTACAAATTGCATAGGTACCTACCTTTGTGAATCGCAGCGGACATAGGTACACTAAAACATTAAGAATTAAGCGAGGATACACTTCCAATTTACAAATATTATTATTTGAATACATTGTATAATCACTGTCATTCAATTTATGGTTTGTTACACATTGTCTTGCTTTGTAATAAACACTACTATTTACTGACATCATAACTAAACGTGAAAGTCAAATGAACGTGATGAACAATTACAGTATCGGAGACAATTTACAACTACCCTCCGTGCTAGTAAAACTGTATTACGGCAGGGTAGTGCATCTTGCTCTTTCCTGTTACACTTGCATACACTGTCTTGTTCTACCGTGTGGGTCATCATTGTAGCATAGGTTAGAAGTGAACATTGTGAGAGTTGTGTTTTACAGTATATGTTAAACTGACAGATCAAACCTTCTAGATGTTATACCTTTATAGTTTTAATATCTATTGTATGAAAAATTAGACAATGATTTTTGAAATCTCATAAATGTAGTAAGTAAGATCAACACTATGTGCTTAAATGTGAAGCAAAAGTAAACATAATGAAATAAAACATAGTGTTCACCACATTATACAAACTATTAAACTTGGTAAATAAGTAAACACCTAATAATGATAGACATAATAATATTTAAAAAATTAAAAAACAATAGACCTATAGTAATTATAATTATAGTACTAGTATAACAATAGTGACTTACGTCATGTGTTTATGTATTATAAAATCCAACTGGAAAAGTTCGGTATTTTAGTTATTTGTATTAAATATATTATTTATGTTATAAGATGAATTATTGTTTTTTCTTAGTATTTTTATTACTACTTACTTACTCAAAATGATTGAAAACGGTATGTTTGCATACTATTTTACCCATTATACAATAATACAAACACGTATTAATTATGTTGTAATAAAGATAGTAACATAGTTATTTTTGACAGAATCTTTATTAAACAATATGGACGATCAATTTTTCATTAATTTGGGCCAGACTGGAACGCATCAATATTGGATACAGAGCAATATACCTTTGTGAGTGTCTGTATAAATGTTGTGATTGTACAAGTGTACATAAATATAGCTTACGTATGAATTTATTATATTTACCACATTGAATAAAAAGAAAAGTATTTTTTTATGATAATACTTTTAGTATGTTTTCTGTTTCTTTATAGTTAAGTTTGTGTAAATAAGTATATAGAGTTTTCTTCAAGTAATATTTATTTAACAGTTTTATTTTAATCGCTTTACTTATTTTGTTGTACAAGTATGGTCCACGGAAATAGGAAAATTGCTGTGCAAATGCCGTATTACAGAGTGGAGTCCTGTAAACAAGGTCTTCACATCTTAAATTAATTGTATTAATAACAGGCCTTTGATGTTGTTTGGAAATGACTGATTGTATATAGAGTTGGCGTACTGTTAATACATCGTATTCCTGATATAGATCGAATGTCGGGTAGCGATAGTTTTTTGAGTTGATTACTTTTATAACCGCTCTCTGACACCTTTCTAGGTTTATAAGTAGGTATTCCACAGCACCCCCCCATATATTTATACCGTATGTTAAGATAGATTGACATAAACAATAGTATACTGATTTAATAATTTTGGAATCATCTATATGCCGTAGTTTTTTAAATACATGTATTAATTTCCTTGTACGTATCGCCATGATATTGATGTGTTCATCCCAACGCAGATTTTTGTCAATTGTCACCCCTAAATATATTAAAGAGTCAGCACGAGACAGACAGTAGCAGGCACATTGTGTTTTTAAGTCACAAGTATGAGCCTTAATTTCATAGTAGGTATCTGGTTGGGTAGAAGCTGTGATAGAAAAAGTAATATATTTTGTTTTAGAAAGGTTTAGCGTAAGGATATTATCATCCAGCCATTTGTTCACTTTCGAGAATCCTTCCTCCGATATGTCTCTAACTTCTTCCCATGTGGGTGCGCTAAATAGTATAACTGTGTCATCAGCGAATGTTATGATTTGAGCATTTCTTAAGTGCATGGTGCATAATGTGTTTATATAAGTTAAAAATAACGTTGGGCCAAGGACACTGCCCTGTGGAACACCATGTGAAATTCTCTCTTCACTACTCATGAAATCACTTATATGAACTACCTGACTTCGATCAGATAAATAGTTCTTGAATAACTGTAATGGAATTCCTCTAACTCCAAGGTTTTCAAGTTTCATATAGATTTGTCTAATTTATTTTGTGTTAAATATGATAGGTATGTGTGTAATTATAAGTAGGTATCTACGTGAAATGTATTAAGTAAATGACATTTGGTTGTTTTTTTTTTAATAGTTTGTAACACTATAACTATTAAATGACGTAATAATTATAGTACAAATACTTATGTTTTATTTTCTAACCACTTTTAAAAAGGAGGAGGTACTCAATTCGACTACATATATCTTTTTTTTTTAAATATTTATATTTAAAAATATATATATATATTTATATATTTATTATAAATAAATATATATATATTTATACCTCATAACTTTCGATAGGGTGAACAGAACCACTATTGTAGTTGAGTTGTGAAATTTGTTAAGGCCTCTGTATCAAGCACTTACTGGGGAATGATTTATGAATGTCATCGTGTGACTAAACTATCACCAAGACCATAGTGACTAATTTACGAAATGTCGTAATTTTAATATTGTCAAAAATATCATGCCTATAAATGCAAATATGAATGTGCCACACGTGATAACTAGTATTTCTCTAACTATGCTTAACTAAATGCATATAAGACATACTTACTACAAAAATAAAATTATTTATACCGTAATATAAATCTATTGAAGGGTTAACATACTGTTCAAGCGCTCACAGCGGAGCTTAGCTTGGCGATCTTAGCCGATTAACACTTGCTTCGGTCAGGAGTTGGATGGCTGTGTGCTAGTGGCTTTATTCAACTGAGCGCTTAGGTATGGTTAGTGAAATTCAAAATATGTCATTTCACAAATAATGATTACAATCTCACCGGTGATCTTTTAGTCAGCTGTGATATTATGGTCTTCAGTGAAATAAAAAAATCAGTCTGGGCTAATTAAACCAGAAAGCCAATGTTTTATAGTGATGCAGGCAGGTGGTTTGTGTGGCGTTTACCATTAAGCACACGATTTATCCATTGTCATTTGGAAAAAATCTAAATAGGCTGGTATGGCCGAATTCCTACCACTGGCAACACCAAAATCTATGAACATCAAAAAAGGAACTCGTTTGAAGATTTGATCATGAGACCGAGGAGCATAGCTGCCCTAAATAAAGAGCAGGTTTTGCTTTCTGCCAAAAACGTATATTAATTTAATCCATGAAGCTAGTACATTTTAAGATAAATTAAATTGACGATATATAATAAATTGACGTATTTTGAAAACGAATATAAATCGATGATGACGTCTTTTGTTGCAAGATTGAATTGAATTTATTACGAATTACAGGTTTATTTACAGGCTTTATTAAGTAACAAATTTCTAAATAGCTTTAAGAGGCGTCGCATTTCGCATTATATCAATCAATCTTAGTTTTATTTATTATGTATTTTTACAGGCTTGTACTTAGAATTTAAGTAACTAACTTGTTGTGTTAAATGTTTTAATTTGGAAATGAATATTACGGAATATTTCAATGTTAGTTTACAAAATTTTCAAATACGCGTCTATTGAACTCTACATATCCATTTTGTTGGTAAATAAAACCATCCACACACAAACCCCACCCTCATAAACAGTGCCAATAAACCAAAAACATCCCTTATTATCAAGCAGTCGGCTGATTCCATTCCTAATAAATCAGGGGTATTCCCAAATCCGGCGATAAATTGTACCAATTCTGGTCATCGCGCACCCGAAAGGCGTTTTAGCGCTCACCCCGGGACGGACCTTTCCGCTAAATAAATCCCTTATCTGCATACGGCAACCTTTCCAGGGTCCAGCTTAATAAATTCACGTTGGGTTTTGCGGAGTTTGGCTCGGAGAATTTATAGAGGGGTTGAAACCTAAAGTTACTAATGGCGTGGTCCTACTTCCTTTATCTAGGAACGGATCGTTTTACTTACTACTCTAGGACTAATTAGGGTTGAAATAAATTAATTACGTGCAAGAGTTGATAAAACAATTATGAAATGGCCTCATAGCTAATAAATAAGTATATTATCTAAAACTCCAAGACTAAATTAGAATAAAATTTACTGTTTTCAATTATGAAGCTTTATTATATATATCTAAAATTTACAAATCTCCTTCTGCCAGCAATCTTCGAGAAATAGGAATTCAGCTGATCACTTAATTTTCTGTACAATTTCCAACTTTTTGTCATTTTGCTGCCAATTGCTATATGCTGTCGTTATCTTACCAATGTTTTCAGATATTTATAATAATATATAATTTGAAACTAAGAATTCTAAGTGATTATACCTTCTCTTCTGTAATTATGTTAAGCAGTATTCGTTAACACTTAAAATTTAATGTAATAACGCAATAATACACATTATAGTAATGTAACACCATCACACTAATATTATAAATGTGAAAGTTTGGATGGATGGATGGATGGATGGATATTTATTACTCAATCACGGCATAACGGCTGAACGGATCTGTTTGAAATTTGACACAGAGATAGAATATAGTCTGGAATAGCACATAAGCTACTTTTCATCATCATCATCATCATCATCAACATCTATCACCACGCGGGTGAAAAAGCCTGATATTGTTGGGCACAGCCTCAGACCAAATAAAAAAGTCAAGACAGAATGTTGTGAACAGAAAAGTGAAGCCGGTAAAACTACGCCTCGCCGTGTACATACACAATTACACACACACACGCACAACGAAACTACGCCTTGACTCGTCAGTCGAACTATCGCTGCGCGTGGAAGCAACACGTAAAGTAAATCAACAAATTTACCGGTCAAAATGCCGAATTCTGTCGTGAAACGGTGTTAAAACAAACATCAAAATATAAAAAGAAGGATGGAATCACATTTCACACGTAAGTAACTTGGAAAGCAATATTTTAAATAAATAAAAATAAAAATAAAGGTTATTGCTTGGAACATAGAAGGTGTTGCCATGGTAAAGCCTGTAAGGTTTACCCTATTATTGGGTAATCTTAATATTTAGTATATATGTTACGTTAATACGGGTACGTTTTTATAATAGTTTATTAACGTGTTTTAACCGACTTCAAAAAAGAAGTAGGTTCTCAATTAGACTTTTCTTTAAATATAATATTGTATGACACTCGACGCAATATCTTTATACAAAACCGGTTCCGTCGTTTGAAAGCAAATTAAAAAAAAAAGCAATTCTTTTTTTTTAATTTTTATTTTATTTTCAACCGACATCTAAAAGGAGTAGGTTCGCAATTAGGTTCTATTGTTTTAAATACTTGTTACCTCATAAGTCCGTTATTTATAAACCGATTTGAACAATTATTTTTTGTTGGAAACCTGATACCTTTAATATGGACTCGCATTAATTTCACACTGGATTTTCAATTTCGTACATATTGAAGGCGGTTATGTATTTTTATAAAAATAAACCATATTTCTATTGAAGTCTTTTGTTTTTAGGGTGTATCTATATTGAATGTTGTTGTGTGTAGTTAGTATGCGGAAAGTTATACGAGATGGTCGACCAGTCTTTGTCATCACGCGATTTTATAAACCAGTCGTAGAAGAAAAATGCAAAGCAGGATTCATAGGTACATTAATAAATATTGAACATAGAAGTACATAGAATATGAAAAAAGGCTGTTTTTTTATCTACTTATAAATTAAGCCAGGATCATTTGGAGATTCTATTTACGTCTATTAGGATGCATGGAGGGTTCAACGATAACCCTAACGTAAGACAGTTTACAAGCAAGCTACAAAAAATACTAAGTCGTTTAGAATTAAAATGTCTTGCAAAAAGTAATTGTGTTCCTTTAGAACACATAGCAATACTTAATTGCACTTCAACAACTAAAATTATGAATAGCACTTCATCGTCGTATAGAAACGAAGAAGAAGAAGAAACCATTGAAAATTCTTCGTTGCAACTTCTTAATGAAATTGTTAATGAATCATTTGATTGGGCCAGTTGTTTACATGACAATTCATATTATGGTGACTACAGAAAAATGATAATTGGTTACATATCTGGAAGTACAGTGCACTATCTTGTTAAAACCATAAAATGCTCTAAATGTTAAGATGCCTTGCAGACTGATGAGAAACTTTATTTTCACAAGCTCATTAGTTTAAAAAACAAAGGCGGTTTTCGCTTCCCGTCTAAGGATCTTTTTGACATTTGTGTCACTTGTGAAGCAGTTGTTCGAAAATGATTGAATGAAAATATTGCAATAACCGCAGAAAATCAACACCAAACTATAGTCTTGAACATATTAAAGAAATTCATTGGAAACAGTATTGTAGGAACCCTATTATTATATTAAAACTAATAACGTTATAACTTTATTAAATTTATAACGTTAATAATTAGATAACGTTATTTTTATGGGGTAATTTAAATTATCATGGCAGCACCGATTCACGCACTACATGCATAGAAAACCGGCCTCACTGCTCTGTTCACAACATTCTGTCTTGACTTTTTTATTTGGTCTGAGGGCACAGCATTGACAAAATAACAAGATCTCGGCCTACGTCAAGAGCGTACAGATTACTTATTTTCTGTCAATAGAGTTCTGTCAAGTGTCAGTTTATGATAGCAAAATTAGTAGTAGTAGTCAAAAGCACGCAATGATTTTGACAGCTCGATACACAGACGTGCTCGGCGATAGAGTCAGCATGACATCCATCTTTGTTGTTCAGCAGCCTGTAGTCGAGCCATTCTGCAATCTGAAACATCACTCTAGCGGTTTTGAGTGAATGTTTTTTTAAACACAACATAGTAAATAGTATCGCCTGTATGTAATAGTATATACCTCGACAGAGTAAGTAGCAGTATTTTAATAGGATTCTTTTCCTCATCTTCACCATCCATCAACACGGAGATGGAACCGGGGGGCGGTAACATCAGTCTAGTGGTCTTGAGTGAATCGATACTTTTGCCTATATATCTTCGAAAGAGTAAGCAGCAGTGTTTTCAACACCTACGTTTCGCCATATATGTTCTTGGTTATGTGATATGTAATAGGGTGCGCGCCTATTGCTATCTACGGGGTACTGTTCCAGTCTCCGGACTGTTATTGGGAATATCTTTCTTTCTCAGAAAAACCCAATAACTGTCCAACCCGGGGATCGAACCCATGACCTCGAGGTTCCAAAACGGCACTTCCCCCATTACACCAAGACCAAGCGAGCGAAGGCGCTGGCGGGTCAGCTAGTCATACAGAAACATATGAACCATAACAATATGTATAAAGTGAGACTCGTTATTTTTTCATCTTTCTCTACTTTTCGATGAAGAAAGTTTACTTAAACTGATGAAGTGCTAAATATTTATAAGATTAGACAAAAATCATATCACAACCGAAATTAACTAGATGGGACACTTCCTCTAGTGTCCGTTTTGGTAGGTACCACCGCAGTGCTAAATATTCTTCCTCGAAGTTCTAGTGTGAAAACACCACTGTGTTAACCACACACGTTGCAGTTCCTGGAAAAGTAGGTAGATTTCTACGAAATCTATTGTATTATTGGCCAAATATGGCGAATCGCCATTCAACGGGTTAAGATGAAGACCACTGTAACAAGTGAAATTACATGGGCGAATGATACTGAATAGCTGTTTCAGGATGACGTACTATGACTAGATACTATGACTATGACCACAGATCACAGAAAAAAGGGAGATATGAAAATGGGGCCGGTGTCGCTGCAATATGCCCAAAAACAGGACACGTTGCTCGTGGCGGTTCTCAACTGTTGTATTATGTGAACACCGGTCGCGATATTGCATGTAAACAGTTTACAATGCTTGCTCTGTACTTACGAATATTCAAACGTTAAGTTTTAATACCGCAGTGGATAATGAACTTATTGAAGTTAACGGAATAGGTACGTTGAATCGCGGAATACGGCCACTTCTTGTGACACCAGGATGATCTGGCGCGCACTGCCCTATGAGCTCCTGTTATTGAATGATACGGACGACTCCGGGGACAAGTAGCGCGCCTAACTGCACCAGAAACCAAATACTGTTACAGCAATAATATAACAAATGACAAGCACATGAAGCACAAGAAGTACACCACAGCCCCTGCGCACAGTTGTTCTCTATTGCAACCTGCACAGGGTGCTAGATACCGGGGGGTAATAGCCCCCGAGATTCAGCAGAGGCAAGGAGCCAACGCTCGAGGCCCCCGTACAGCCTCATTGAAGACTGACGAATCATACTACTCTCTATGTAAACACGATTTTTATGCTGTGCTACTACACTAGGTCTTGTACTCAGGGACACTGATTGGCATCTCTATAAATCTCTATCACTATGACTATTACGATCGCAGTGCAGTGTCGAGTAAAACTTAGGAGCTTAAATATCAGGGTCGCCGTGCCACTATCACGGGCAAGCGTAGATGTTTTGAGTCTAGTGTTTTACCTTAGGCATTAAAACACTCATTGGTCCGTCCTATTCATAAGAGCGGGTCTCGAGACAGTGTCAATAATGATCTCGGTTCTGCTGCTCTGTCCAAAGAAAGAGCTAGAGCAATTAATTAATGATATAGACTAAAGAACTTTCTGGAAAAACAAAATTTAATAGCAAATTCCCGATTCGGTTTTAGACGTGGTAAATCTACTAAACATGCCGTCGCAGACTTATGACTGACGACCGCATTGCAGTATCGAGTAAAATTTAGGATCTTAAAGATCGGGGCTGCCGAGTCAGTGTCACGGGCAAACGTGACACTGACTATCAAGTGAACAACTAGCCTGTCTCGTCTTGCATAAAAAACTTTTTTCTCTTTAACTTCATATGTGTTACCAACTCTTGTATTATATTAAGGGTCTGCTCATTTGAAAGGCGGTCGAGCGGGCGAGCTCCCAAATCAATAGTAATTCTGTGGGTAATCCCTTGGCCTACCGAAAAATATATAGATACCTAACTTAGTTTCATTATCCCTTTATACAATTACGTCTTAGGGTACGTTCCGGCAAGCACCGTCAACGCTCACAACTGTCGCGCCCTGCCGTGTGATTCTCTAATGATTCGTAGATGCGATCGTCGACGAGTTCACCGATGTCAAATACTTTATTAGATATCGCACTTGTACATAAGGTTGTTCTATCGCCGGTTTACTAGAGATACTTACCTTACTAGAGATAGATTTTTGACACTATTTGTATGGACGCTATATCAAATTTCTATTGGTGGTATGGAAATCTGTGGATAGATAGATTATCGGCATCCCCCATTAGAGAATCGCATGGCTGGTTTGCCGTTCCCTTTGGATGACAGTGACAGCTCGCAGCGACCACCTTCAAAGGTCACGGCGTGAGCGTTTTCGGTGATGTCATCGATGACGTTTCGAACGCCGCGAGTGATTTCGATACTTACCGGAATGTTCCCTTAATATAAGCTTAATCTGTAACTTAAGGATGTCGAACTAGAAAGAATTAAGGCATTTAAAAAAACTATGTTGAAAAAAGATATCTTAAAATATCTTCAAGACTTATTACTTGCGCCTTTGTTGTTAAATACTTACCAGTATTTATATTAACACTTTTTTAATGGGAGGCTTGCAGGGTCATCTTACGCTCTCACTGAAATAACTGCTGGCCCGACATTGTTGAAACTTTAGTTATACAATATAATATATTAGATAAATTCGTAAGCCATTTTATGTATACATTAATGTCGTAAGGATGTTAATCCATATTATAAAAATGGATATCAAAGTAATATAAACGGTATCGGATTTATCATTCTTTTAGGGTTTCATATCTAAACTGCTGAAGGAACTCTAATTTTGAGATGTGTACTCGTTCGTCAGTCTGTCTGTATCACACACGTCATTTTCCAGTACCTAATAAATGGAATTTGGCTCAGTTTTCGATATTGCTTATCTACTCCTCTGGATTCAAAAAATATTGTTACATATTTTGTTTTAAAAAATTATAAAAAGAGGCACGAAAAGGTCTAAGTTTTTTAATACACCATAGTTTTTTATAACACACTCACTCACAGTTTTATGTGAAATATATAACCATGTTGTCTATGAAGTTCAGGGAAGAAAATAATCAGAATTTATTCAGTCTGATTGTTTGTACTGATTGACGTGAGTTTTAGAAAGAATTAAAAGAAGTTCCAAAGCGTATGTGTTTGCAGAATCGTATGAAAAGCGTATTTCACTCATTCTTCAGATATTTGTTTTATTCTCTTTATGATTCATTAGTAGTGCACTGCTCGATCTACGTGTGATTCAGTGAAATCAGCATTAGCCCGTCCAATGTCTACTTCTTACGCTGTCTTTCCGAACTACGCATAAAAGTTCAGATAAAAAATACTACTCTTGAATAGTTTGACCATTTAAAAGCAAATTTATACCAGTGATATGCATTGGTTCTGATCAAATTAATTACAACAAGAGGTATAAATATGTCTTACACATGGTGTACGCACGACACGCGACGGGTTAGACTAAATCTTTGAATGCAATTTTGGAACGAATTTTGACAGGCCTGTTGGTCTAGTGGTTAGTGACCCTGACTGCTATGCCGGAGGTCGTGGGTTCGATTCCCACCTAGGATAAATGTTTTTGTAATGAGCACGATCATTTGTTCTGTGTCTGGGTGTAATTTATCTATAATATTTATGTATTTAGAAATATATAAGTATGTTTATCAGTCGTCTAGTACCCATAACACAAGCTCTGCTTAGCTTGGGACTAGATGGCGTTGTGTGATAGTTGTTGTATATTTATTTATTTATTTAATATTACATTAAATTAAACGATTTTAAAGAAACTCAATATGGCACATTAACCCGTCGGTTTTAGGACAACAGTCATTAGGTTGTTAACGTTCTCGTTCGTTCAGTGACATATCGAAGTCCTTCGGGCGGCCTCAAAAAGTCGACATAGGTTCGCCACTAGCCTATCCACCCCTCTCTCTGAGAGGAAGGCTCGAGTCCCAGCAGTGGGAACATAACGCGCTGATTATTATGTATAAACTGATTATATTGTATTTAGTCACATACTAATTTGTTTAATCACAAAACTCGTTTGATGTTAAAAATTACCACACGTTACTTATTTATTTAGCAGAGTTCTGTATACGGGAACCCCAACGAGCGAATGTACTCGGATTTTGCGTATTTATTTGGGGATGAATCCCACCCTTAATACTTTACTCGTCTCTCTCACTCAATATGAATTCTAATCTTTTATCTCATTCGTGCGTTGACCGCTTGACCATTGGCTGTTCTAAAGGGTTCTTTCTCATATCATATGGATCGCAAGGTGCTTGCATATTGGGGCGTAAAAGTGGTACTAAAAATTTGATGTATGTATTTTTGTTTTCGGAACTTTCTTTTTTGTAATACTGAGTCGCAAAGCGTTGTTGGACGCGATATGTGGTCAGGAGGGAGAATGCTGGTCTAGCATGATGGTTACTCTTAGATTATACAATCAGGTGGCTGGATTAGCAAAAATTCCAGGTCTTTCCCTCCACTAAGTGCATACGTAAAGTAAGTTAATATTTATGGGTAGTTTATGCTGAATCTATTGCTGCATGCGGCTGGTTGGTAATTGTCAAGGTTCAAAATCATTAAAATTGTTGAGCCGCGCAATGTCATGCGTGTCTGTGACGGTTCACGTAATTTTTATATATTTAGATTTATTTATTTAGAAATATATATATATATATATATTTTATGATCATGTAATAAGTTATGTATTTAATATACTTACTAACTACATAATTATAACAAATATTTGTCTATATGTGCTGACTCGAATTAACAGCTGGCCCCAAACTAGGCTGAGCCTGTATCTTGATGGCCTAATAGGATTGTAAAAGCATAGATTTTTCATAGCGCGGTTGGTTAGCGTTTAGTATTTCTAAGCACGGTAATGTTATTATAGTAAAGAGATATTTGTTTGTGTGTTCACACAACACACTTCACAACAAAACACAATATCATTCTGTTGCTTGAAAGTAACTAGCTACTTACTCTGTGAGGGGGTGGATTTAAAGAATCCCTCCGCCGTTGGAATGTGAATCGTAAGAGGTGAGGAAACCAACTTACTAGGTAGGTCTCTTGTGCAAAAGGCTGTCTTGGTTACTAACACTGTACTGCAGCGAAGCAATAGTGCGCAAGCATGAGTGTGTTAGGATGTAAGGGGTACTGTAACAAGTAAAATTTTTGAGTGAAAGAAATAAAATAAAAAACCAATGGATGACGAGTACATGGCAGTGCTATACAAAATTACATATCTAAGCTCTGTCATGCGACTGTCATGGGTAAGGGTAATGCTAAACAAGTACAATTTGAAAACATTTAATACCGACTTCCATTCTATTCATTTATTGGATGGTAACTCAAAAACAACTCGACCGAATTTAATGAAATTTAAATGGGACCACATAGAAAGCACTAGCTTCCAAACAAAAAGAATTTTGATTTTCGGTGCACCCAGTCGTAAGTTATAAGGTACAAACATTAAAAAAAAACAGTCGAATTGAGTACCTCCTCCTTTTTGGAAGTCGGTAGAAAATACTGCGGCCTAGACTTAGACAAACTCATTCAGGACAAAACCTCTAATGTAGGGTTGATATCATCTGGAGACCACCCGTCCGGTGACGCTGTAAATGCCGGTAGAGGCAAACAGCATTAGTCCGTACGAGAAATAAAACTGGACACCATGTGTAATGGTTCGCTCAATTGTACCAGATTGTACCAGCAGACATGACTTGGTCTCAAGGATTATGAGGATTGGAGGATTGCCGGTACACCATCGTGGGTTATAAAGTTCTCTTAACAGGATTGCATAGCTAGTACTTTCCATGCTAAAATAGAAAACTCTTTTCTACCTCTTAACATTCTCCGCTTTCAGTGTTTTTTTTAATGGAATCATGTCATTGTTTACTATGCCCGTACGTTTTGATTTTTTCAGTATTTCAAAGTACAAAAAAAAATCAAAATGTACGGGCATAGTAAACAATGTCATAATTCAATGAAAAAAAAATCACTGCAATCGGACAATGTTAAGAGGTAGAAAAGAGTTTTCTCTTTTAGCATGGAAAGTACTCTAGCTCTGCAATCCTCTTAATGAAAGTAGTAATTGACAAAAAAAACATACGGTAATCAAAATGTACGGGCATAGTAAACAATGTCATAATTCAATGAAAAAAAATCACTGAAATCGGACAATGTTAAGAGGTAGAAAAGAGTTTTCTCTTTTAGCGTGGAAAGTACAAGCAATGCAATCCTCTTAATGAAAATAGTAATTGACAAAAAAAAACATACGGTAAGGTTGAGCCTTTTACTACCTTTGACACTTTTTTACAGAATAATGTATTTAAGGCATAATAATTTAAGTGTAGAATTCGTGTCCGACAAACAAAGACTTACCAAACTCAGTGGTTACATCATCCAGTAATATCGGCTAATGTTTCCATTGTTATCAGTAGTTACGGACGCAGATAGCGCGTCCTTTAAGGTCGCACTTGGGTCTGCGGCCGGTCCCTAAAACTTTAGGGTGAAGGGATGGATGCTTAAAGCGATATAACAGATTTTGTCCCCAACCTACTGAATATAACTTCGTATTGCGCTGTTATGAGATTTTAATGTTTTACGAGTGAAGTTATAGACCTAGATAGGAGGGAACTATCTTATACTTTACTAGCTGCTCTCCACGGTTTCACCCGCGGGGTGATGGATGATGATGATGATGATGATTTTAGATGCAGTATGATACCTTCGGTTGCATCATCACTACCCATTGTTATGAGATAAGAGTTTAACATTATATCAAGTACTAGCTGTTCTCCGTGGTTTTACCCGCGCGGTGACGGATGATGATGATGATGATGATGAATCTTATATAGCCTATGTTACTCAAGGTGAATGTAGCTTTCCAATGGAGAAATAATTTTTGAAATCGGTCCAGTACTTTTGAGCCAATTCATTACAAACATACAAACAATTTTTTCCTCTTTATAAAATTATAGTAATTGTAGAAGTATAGATGTTACTCAGGGTGAATGTAGCATTCTAATGGTGAAAAAATTTTTGAAATCGGTCCAGTACTTTTTGAGCTAATTCGTTACAAACATACATACAAATCTTTCCTCCTTATAATATTAGTATAGATAGTATAGATAGAATTGAATTTACGAGTAGTTTTGCGAATGAGATAGGCTCATAGTCTTAGTCCAGTATGTGCCTTACAGTCTCAGCAACACCTTTTACATAACCACAGAATATGTAATATATACACAAAAAATTTAGTTCTCTATTAAGGGTAAAAAAGTGTGTTTAATTAAATTACAATCGTATGTAGGTATTATTAAACCAGAACTCTTGAAATAATTTTGACTGTGGTCTTATAATTTTAATTTTTATGTTAACCACACACGTCGCATTTCCTGGAATCTTAGTCTCTTCTTCTTAGTCGTTCACTCTTGACAGAGTGGTCGTGGTTGAAGACGATGCCCTTTCTTTAGATAATGCAGCCCTCGCGATGCGCCTCCATCCATTGCGGTCTTCTGCGTTACGGGTACTTTGGACTACGGACGTTTGTGTTGCAGCTTTTATGAGGTCTGTCCAACGCGTAGGTGATCGACCGCGTGACCGCTTGCCTTCTACTTGACCCTGGACCACGAGTCGTTCCATGGAGTCTTTATTTCGAACAATGTGTCCGAAGTATTTGAATCTTAGTATAACTAAGTAAACTATAGTATTTTTGGCCAAATATAGAGACTGGTAAGTAGATGTAGACGATAAGTTGTAGACGCTTAAACATGATTTCAAACATTCATGAGAGTAATAAAGACATTGATATACGAGTACTTTTTTTTTAATAAAAGTTCGTATACTACTATCGTGAGTATCACACATTATTTATACATAACTTGAGAACGGATGGAGCAATCTCGCTAATTCTTTTTTGTTGTGTTAATTATTGTCAGAAGAAAACATAAACTACTTCTACTACTACGTGAACTAAGTCGCGGGCAGTCGCTAGTAATAATATAAAGATACCGGCTGCACTTATTTGGACTACTATATTTCATTATATCGGACTTAAACCGACATAACACCAATATATTATTATAATACTGTTCGAGAGATTTTATACTCTTCAAACTACTATCTCATTTGATGATCAGTGATAATCCCGTCAAAGGTGGTATCACACTAAATCTAGAATGATGTCAGACTCTCTAGGACAGCTGCCGCAACACACTGTTACGTACTAAGCCACAGCTTTCCAATCTTGAGGAAGGTATAGCTAGTCAGGTGTACGCAGACAGTGCCTACCACGATGCTGTGGGTTTCATCACGAGGTTAACTTCATTGAAGGCTCAAACCTGACGTAAGCATCGATGCAGCGGCTGTTGGATTAGCAGCCAACGATAATTACCTCTAGGCAATCACCAGTACCACCAGTGTTAATGTGAAGACTTTAGTTCATACAGTGGCAATGTAAACTCTATTCTGTTAAATAAAGTGAAGTAGCCAATTTCATTGGGATGGCCGACAGCGTCACATGCTTAGAACGAATCAGTGTAGTAAATGTGCAGAGGACATTATCTATTGGAACAGACGATGGAATGGAGACGTAAACATTTTGTACAATGGTAATTATGTATATCAATGAGGAAGTTCATAGAATGTCAACCAAAACCATTAGGTTAGCGCAACGTTACTAATCTTTATATGTATATTTTAAGTAACTATGTACAAATATAAACATCGTTAGCTAGCAAAAGGTAATAGCTATTACCTTAGAAATATTCAAAATATCAACGGGATAATTACCATGTATATTTTATATGAGTTTCCGATATTTCGGCGCTGTAGCAAGCACCATGATCACGGATGAACTGAGGAATAGCGAGTGGGTGAATGTTTACGAGCAAACGAAACGGTCTACCCTCTCCCGTACTCGTTTGTTATGCGAGGCACTACTACTATTGTTCGCACTGTTAGTTTTTGATTTATCTCGACACACAACACTGAAAATATACATGGTAATTATCCCGTTGATTATTGTAATACTTCTAATGTTTGTGACCATGAGAGTTTAAAAACTTATATATAACTAATACCTCAAAGCAAATAAACTAAAGTCCCAGAATTACGACCTAAGACGATTTTCAAGTATCGCGATTAAAAATATAAAAAAATTAATCCCCCATTTTACCACCTTATTATCTGTTGCCCCCCTTCTTATTTAATGTTAACTGTCCATTAATTATCTACATGCTAAATTTGATTCGATTATTTCGAGATTTTGAGTTTAGTCAGTATATCATGAGTGGTATTTCGCTTTAAATTGCTTACATTGTAAAACTGTATACCAAGCATTTAAATAAAAACAATATTATTAATTAAAATGGTAATTAGTCTACTTGTATATTACAATCGTATTTGCTAGGAGGTAATTAGTAGCTATCATAAGATTTATACGACAAGGTTATCATCCAATCGAAACATTTGAACGAGATTTGTAGATCTTTAACTGTCGCTGGGTTGTTAAAAAATTAAATCTAATTGTGTTCGTAGTTATGTACACATAAAAATAATCCCATCTATTAATGATTTTTCCTGTTCATGCCAACTCCATAGTTTAATCTGTGCGTTCCATTTTCTCAGGTCCGGACGCAGCGTGTGTTGTTTGGTCACTGTCTGAAACAAACATATGACGCGTTTAACTAAATACACAGGGTTACCAACACGAGTGATATGAATATATTGAAAATTTCTCGCCTGTGAATATTGAATTTTCTACCAAACCCTCTTTACAAATGCGTCATAAGACCAATAAAAAAAATTAAGTTCAATCTACGTACTGCACCCAAAAAAGTCACGAACTTAACTTAACAGCTCTTACAGATTTTTATGATTGTAGTGAACTCGCTTCAAACTTCCTTTCTTTTCTCTTAAAGCAAAACTTTCATTTAAATATTATTAACTTTGAAGAACTTTGTTTTAATAATATCATAGATGCCAATAACCTTAGTTTAAATAAGTTTATTGGTAAGTATATCACAAAATATCTAAAAGGTAGCAATCTACTCGACAAGTCTCCATATAATGCATCTATAAAGATCAATGCAAGATTTTAAAATGATTTTGAATGAATTGCTATACCTTTTACAAATAGGTATCTGTGTATAACAAGTTCATCATCAGATATTTAACAACTTCAAGTAAGTTATTAAAATATTCACCCGTGTTGTCATCAAATAAAGTGTCATTTAAATGGACAATCATTTCGACCTTTGCCCTGTTCGCAGCATCCCTTGATACACTTTTAATCTGAACTTTTGTCATGAATGAACAGGTTCGGTCGAGATCAAATGCTCGGCTTTGTAATGGCACGTGGGATTTGATCGAAAGAGAGCTAAACAGGTTTGTCAGCATCCCCTTGATCTACTTTTGATCTCGTGTCCGGTGTGACACTCGTCTCATTGTAAGGATGGTCAAAAGGGCATCTTTTGTTGAGTTTCAAATGGCTATGAGGTTTTAAATTGATCCTACGCGAGCATTATAATCATTCGTTATAATAATAGACATATCATAGACGTGAAAAGTTGTATTTAAAAATGTTTTTCGCCCATTCTGAGCTTACGCTTTGTATAGAATTGATATTTTTTTGATTTAGGTGTTACATTGCGGAAAATCTATATTAAAATGATATCAAAAGAAATATTAAGTATCACTTCCTTTTGGCGCCTTGTCATTTTAGCGATCGGCCAATATTTCCTGAAGATGCCTTGTGTAGAGACGAAACGCGTATCGAAGAGTTTTTGGTTAATTGAGTTGTTTGTGTGTTTTTTATTCTGTCTGTTCTGTATAGGTACCTACTTTCTACATACATTTTATGCAAGTGGTGCACATTGTATTTCTGCAATCAGAATTTTTCCTGTGGAAGCAGAAGCAGTTGAAGCAGATAAAAAAATGCTAATGGTAATTCCCAATTTTGCGTTTCTTCTCTTTTCGTTATACTATTTGAAACTATTTTTCGTATACTGAAGTAATAAATGAAAAAGATTACCTACATACCAACATCTACTGGGATATTATGTGTATAATGTTATATTAAGGTAAGGTAAGGTACAATATCCAACGGGATTTTGTACCTTTTTCAAATAACAGCTAAAGTTTAATTATAACAATTTATACCACGTTATTATCTCACGCGTGCCAACCCTTAACCCTAACAACGAGATAAGTGAAGGCAGTCTCTATGTAACGCATTTGTAATGTGAAGTAAACAGAGATACGGATGGGACAATTTCCTTTTGCATATGGCCACACTCAGGCCCATCAACACTACGTCAATGTAAAACTATATGTAAACGTGACATTCAGCGATTTGGGTGAAACTTAGCTGCACGTCAACGAGTTCATCTTTGGTCAATGAGTTATTTGTTGTTTTGACGGTGGGTTAGTTGCCATGTAAATTGTATAACACATATTTGTACTTTGGAGAGTGGGTAAGTATTTAGCGGGCATCCCAAAAAATCGTTTTTTCTTTTTATCTAAGCTGGGAAATTATTCGGCATTATCAGGTGACATGCAAGCATGACGGATATGAATTATACAATTTTGTAATACACTATATTTATATTTTTAACCCAACATAACCACAAAATGAAATACATAAACTCATAACTAACTCAAATTTTCCGCGTAAACCGCGATAATAAAAGATAAACAGACCCTTTATTATTCAGTTTTAGTTATTTTCCTTAGCATAGATAACGTATTCAGTTTTTCTTGATTTTGATTTCAAGTCTTATATGATTTTGACATCAGTCGTATAATTATTAATTTTGCAGTTTTAGGTCCTTGGTTATAACGATTTTTCTGAGGTGTGTATTTTTGTTCTGAAGGTACAGATGCTATTAAGTCAACTGAACTTGAGCTTTTTTAATGTCCTTTGCGGGATTGCCGATAGTATGCCAGTGTCGCGTGGATATAAATCAATTGAAGGAGATTGATTAGATAACCGAGAGAATGATTAGCACATGGATCATCAGTTCTGTCTGAATCAGAACCTGAGAACCACACACAGCATATGAACATTATTAGAATATTAATAAAATATTCAATTTATAGGAAACGTAAGCAATTCTAATAAAATTCAAATAAACTCAAATTTAATTTATTTATTCACTTTTTGTACATCGTCACAATTTGCGGCTCTTCTTTTTCCTTCTTACTTCTTACTACTTGATTGGTAGTTCCTTCTATTACGTACAATTATGACATGATTCGATTATTCTGTTGTGCGTTTGTAGAATTGCGTTTTAGTTTACCTCATCATTAGATATGCTGATCGTCAGCCCGGTAACACCAAAATTAAAACAGGAATAGCCGAAATTCTGTGTAACCTAAGCGGGGTCTTCAAATTAATGGGTAAATCGCCGTAAGCCGACCGAGCTATATTTCAGGCCCTCACTAACCCTACAACCTTCGGCGGTATCTATTATTTACCAGGTATCTATCCTATAGTAATGTTATAAACAAGTTTTTTGCTAGCAGACATACATACAAATAAAAAAAAGTTGTTCGGCCTTTATTGCCGCAATAAAGTATGTTTATAAATTTTGAAACTTTTTATGGGGACAGATCTAGCGCAGTTATACGCTTTTTTATAATATATGATAGATATCACGGAAGAAGAAACTGTTGATAACACAAACAAGGATAGGTATGCACAATACGAACCCACAGAGGGGTCTTCTCGTATATTTATCGATGTTTTCATAATTCAACGCGAGGGACACACGCACGACACTTTTTATTTGCCTCGCCCTAGTTTAAGATTCATGATCTCATGAGATATTGGTATGGATGAAAATTTATTGGATTCGTCAGTTTTTTTGGAAATAAATAAAAAATGAAGCGGATATTGGACATGAGATCGAATCAGGTGTGGTGGGGTGGAAAATAGTTTGATATACTATGCATAATGTACTACAAAGGTTTTTGTCTTACTTAGATCTACCTACTGACTTCATGGTGCGCTACAACTTTGTAGATATTGGGCTCCACCACGCGTTTGCATCAATGTTACTACTTACTGTATCCTGCAGATACATCCTCCGGTTGAAAAATTTGGTAGTGCAAACTTGAATGATTCGATCTTCAGATTCAAGCTGTGGCTTACAGTGCTGTTTTTCGAGCGGTTTCTGATAACTGCGATTTCATCTGCGTAACCAGCTATCTGTGACCATCACCCTCATCAGGTTCACCGTTCGTATGTCAGCTTCCAGTATAAGATTAACCATGGAGACTGAATCTCCTTACTGAAAGTGTTTTGCCAACAAATAAATTAAAATTTTTGTGATTTATTTAATACGCATTATAATAAGTAACTGCCCGCGACTTCATTCGCGTATTTTTTTTTTTTTTGTGATTTTATCTTGCGATCATTCTTACAGATATAAGCAGATGAGGTGTATGATTGTAATGTCGTGTAGGGCGCTACTCCCCGCGAACTCAGCCCCTTTCTTATTTTGGTCAGTTCGTCTGATGAAGATGTCCCGTCGCTTCTTAAGGCTACGGACAGTGTCAGGAAACAGTACCTGACAATAATTAACACAACAAAAACTAATTAGTGAGTTTGCTCCAACTGTTCTCAAAATATAATGTAACCAGAAAAATAAGGGGTTCATTTTTATATCCTATTCCTTTCCTACTAATATTATAAACGCGAAAATTTGTGAGTATGGATGTGTGGATCTTTGTTACTCTTTCACGCTCAAACGGCGTGGACAATTTTGATGAAATTTGGTATGAAGGAAGATGAGGAGCTGGATTAACATATAGGAAACTTTTCATCATCATCATCATTCATCACGCGAGTGAAAAAGCGTAATATGCTTGGGCACAGCATAGACAAAATAATAAGATCTCCGCCTACGTCAAGATCGTAATGATGACAGTTCTGTCAAAGTTTGTGTCAGTTTCTGATAACTTCAAAAGCCAAGTCAATTTGACAGCTCGATACACTAGACTTCCTCGGTGACCGTAAGGGTGATATTATGTAATGACAGCTTTTATCCATGGTGATTAATTTTATAGTTGTATGTACGTAAGTCCTGTATTTTATTATTAATGTTTACTGATTGATATACTATTTAAATATTAATTAATTAATTATTGTTTATTTAAATATACTCATAAAATAAAATAATAGCATTTGCGTTTGACCATGTCAAATAATATTAATATGTCATATTTAAAATTATTTCTTATAGTGAATCAGATGAAACAAAATATTTGAGTTATGAATTTACTAAAAACTTCAAATAAGTCACAATATTTCTATCAAATCAATGACACTATGACGTTTGCACAAAAGTTTGAAAGCAATAATAATTCCACCGTGCAATTCTCTAATGATTCGTCTATGTGCTCGTCGACGAGCTCACGGATGTCAAATACTTTATGAGATATAGCCCTTGTACACAAGATTGTTTTCCAACGTTTCTTGTCATCTCATCATTTGATGTTATCAAAGATGCAACGATGTTTGCTCTTAGAGAATCGCTCGGCTGAGGAATTTCGCGATGTCAAAAAATCTTACGATAATAATTTCAATAATTGCCAATTCCTAAAGTTTGCCTAAAGATTTTTGTTTATGGTGTAGGTCTTGTTAACATAGCCAGACAATAAATGGATGGCATAGTTTATTAGAAGTATTAATTTTCTTTTTATACTTAATATTATTATAATAGTATAGGTTTTCTATATACCTACTCATTCTTTCAATAATGTAACCTTCCATTTAATTAAAAGATATAATTTTTTATAAGGTTGTAGGTAAAGTGCTCGCAGCGGAGCTTGACTTGGAGATCTTAATCGATCCACAAGTTAAGCAACACTTGCTGTGGTCAAGACTTGGATGGGTGACCGCTAGTGGCATTACTCAACTGAGCGCTTCCGTGCTTCGGAGGGCACGTTAATCCGTCGGTCCCGGTTGTTTGTCTTAGGACAACATTCGTTAGGCTGTGTCGAAGGCCTTCGGGTGGCCTGAAAACTTCGACATGGGTTGGACACTAGCCTATCCACCAAGCCGCACTGGGCCCGCGTGGTGGATTATGGCCCAAATCCTCTCTCTAAGAGGAAGGCTCGAGTCCTTACAGTAGGAACAAAATGGGCTGATTATGATTAAGATTTATGATAAGGTTGTAAAGAGTCTGATAATTTGGACTACTTCTGACTGCAGTATTCTATTTGTGAAAACTATTTAGGCGAGTTTGTTCTAAATTACCAATGTTATTAGTACAATATTATAAGCTGTTTGTTTTCCATATTGTAAAAATAAAAATAAATTATATTTATATAATATGGAACACAGAACATGTGTTCCATATTTTGTTATGAACAGGAGCAGCTGTCGTAGCGTCAGTGTCAGCTCGTGCTAACCGTTCAACGTGTAATCCATTACGTGTTTGATACTAAGCAACGGTTTCATATCAATCAATAAACAGAAATGTGTAAGTAATTATGAAATCTGAAATTCTGAAAATCTGCAGAAAAGTTTTTTGTAAGTTTAAACGCGCTATAGTATTTTCTGGAACTATCAGTACAATTTAAAATATTTTCGTCGGCTTTAGGCATGTAGGCATTAGGCTACACATAGGCTATTTGATACCCTAAAAATGAGGTTAATGCCGCAGGGCGTACCTAGTTCATTATAACTGAAATTCCAAGTGATTTGATTTGTAACTACTTAATATGCTCATTATGACCATGTAGGGCGCTCATGCTCTTACTAAACTACGGCATCTTTATGTAGATATCCATGTATAATCGTATGTACTATTACTCTTATTTATTCTGTGGAACTACTATGAGGCGAAGGCGTGTATTAGGAACAATTGAAACAAAAATAATACTTCATGATTTCTATTTGCTCGTAATAACTGTTTGCTAAAAATATTTCTGAAATTTACTGTCATAAATATGTAAGAAACCAGAATATATTTCAATACAATATGGTACCCAGTCAAAGGGTAACGAATCAATAGGTATAACCAATAAGAGTACAGATCGAAAGGGATTACTTCTATTATAATTGTATGTATCCATTACAGGTACAAACTAAGATGAACTGAGTTTGAAAAACAAAACTCGGCAGCATATAATTTGTATTTCTTAATTTGGGTAACAGAATGAACAGAGAGTAGAAAACTATATATAGAGAAAATCATCTATTTTAGAAACATCACATAAACATCTACTTTAGGTTGTTATGCATATGTGAATATATTTCATATATGTGCAGGGTGTGTGTGACACGCATCTTACACACACAACCCTCATACAGGTACCATTGCACCAATTCGCGTGCTTTTGCATGTCTATTAGTTTAATTTTTATCTTCAAAGCTTACCTACTTAAAACAACTGTTTAAAGCGTTGTTGCCTGTGCAACAGTTTTAATGCTGCAACAAGCAACTACTATATCATCAATTGGATACAGTCCATATTTATAAGTCCAATATTTTGTAAGTACTTACCTACTGTCTAAGAAAGAAGTCAAATACACATTATTATTATTACTATATTACGAGTATATGATAATTTATTTTAATTAGTTAAGAGGATTGCATAGCTAGTACTTGTCCATACTAAAATAAATAACTCTTTTTTTCCTCTTAACATTGTACCATTTCAGTGTTTTTTTTTCATGTAATCAACACATTGTAAGCCCGTACGTTTTGATTTTGACAGTATTTCAAAGTAGGTACTATTTAAATTTTCTAGAAATTAAAAAAACTAAGAAGATCAAAACGTACGGGCATAGTAAACAATGTATTGTGTCCATAAAATAAACACTGAATACGGACAATGTTAAGAGGTAGAAAAGAGTTATTTCTTTAAATATGGCCAAGTAATAGCTATACAATCCCCTTAAGTAAAACAAATTAAATTTATTACTACTCGTACCAAAGTTTAATCAAACGTAAAGTCGATATAGGGTAAAACACCTAGTAGTCAGCCTTTTAACACAAAGTAAAACTTTGTGTACCTGTAGTTTAAATAAATATTTGTACTCATAAAGTTACATGTTTTTATTTGGAAGGTAATTTGTTAAATATTCTAATTAAATCAACAAAAAAGTTAAGAGTATTTATAATCATTAAAAAACTCTAACTCTAATAATTAATTTGACGGCCCGCTAGCTCAGTTGGTAAACCTGCCTTTGAAGCAAGTGGCCTCAGAGTCGGTCCCTAGGCGAGTCAAATGCTTATGTGATAAGCACATGGTGTTTGTTTTCGGTGCAACTGGGAGCCCTGAGGCCTGAGTGTGACTGTCTGAAGTTTATTAATAAGAAAGTAATTCTTTCATAAAGTTCATGTGGTGTTAATCTTCAATAAGTTAGTAAGAGCATGAAGGGCTCAATTTTTTTTTCTTAGCCTGAGGGGCACATACAATTTAAGAAGAGGCCAGAGGGGCATTTTTCCTTTTTTTTTACACAAATAGACTTAACTAATTTCTAAATATCGTACATACCGAGAGCATGCCGGCTCCCGCAAGCAGCGCCCGTTCACGAGCTTGACACGTGTGCCAGCCATCGCCCTCCTCAACCATATCTGAGGGAAGAGGACGACCCGCCACTCGACGCCGCCGCGAGAAGAAGCCTTTTAGTGAGCGTGAATGCTCAAGGTATATAGGCATACATAATACAAAAGCCGTACTTGTCTAATATATATATTTTTTATAACTAATTTTTATTTAAGTCGGCTTTCTCCACCCGGCCCAGGGCCTCCTCTAAGACTAAACATCGTTGCATCTTTGACAACATACGTGAAACAAATGACGAGATGACAAGAAGCGCTGAAAAAACAACCTTATGTACAAGGGCGATATCTCATAAAGTATTTGACATCGGTGAGCTCGTCGACGAGCACATCGACTAATCATTAGAGAATCGCACGGCAGAACGCACCTCCAAAACATGAATTCATGAGTTATACATTTCTTGCCAACAGTGGAGAGAGCATTATTACCGATAAGTATACGGGACGGTGAACGCGCGTGGATTTTGAATAATATATTATTTTCTTATGTAAAATGCCCGATTACAGCCATCTCGGAGATCTTACCGGCGCGAGTGGAGCTTCTTTGAAGTACTTATACGTTTTTCCTTTAAATATTCTGATATATTACGTACGTATCTATTATGTTACAAATACAATTTTGTACCAATTTATATATTATTTAGCAAAGATGTATAATCTTAATATAACAGGTAAAGATTGTTATCTTAGTACCCGTTTAAAGTTTTACATATTTGTCGATATGTATTTAATTTAAAAGTAAAGTATTGTTAGCATATAAAGAACAAAACAGTTAAATCAACTCAGCATCTGATTTAAAGAAAAACATCATTCCTTAAATAATAATCATTATAAGTAAATAGAAACCCCGAATAATTAAAATATTATAAATTTACCTAAATTATACATAATTATATTACAACAGTCTTAGGATAAGTATTTATTTCTATTTTAAGTTTAAATTTGATTTATATAAGTGGTCGCTATTATAATACAAGCAGTTTTAAGTATAATTATAGTAATTGAGTTCTGCCGTGCGATTCTCTAAGAGCAAACATCGTTGCATCTTTGACAACATCCGTGAAACAAAAGACGAGATGACGAAAAACGTTGGAAAACAACCATGTGTACAAGGGCAATGTCTCATAAAGTATTTGACATCGGTGAGTTCGTTGACGAGCGCATCTACGAATCATTACAGGCGTGCGATTCTGTAATGATTCGTCGACGAGCTACACTCCACTACTACTCCACAAATATGATTACTTGCTAAATGTAATGTGATTGTATTGTGCTCGGAGTTCTGTATTCAAGTATTGCCGAACGAACCATAAGGAGTTTCATTCCCGCATCGAAGAAACTACAAGCATGGAGCATCAGCGCGGATGACGTCATAAAACAAATGTAAGCCCGCAAGAAGCATAGAGAACAGAGCATCGTAAACTGGTTCCCAATAATCCGACGTCGGCGGAAAAAATAGCCATAGTAAAAACTCCTATCCGTACCTAATAACCCGAGAATATTATCAGAGAGTCGTCGGGTCATAACCCGAAATTGGTTTCGGGGTCCGTAAGTCCCCAGTTTTATATGTAGCATTATGAAGGCCGTCAAACGAATTCACGTAGAAAATCGAATCTATATACGGTGATATTACGGGAGCACAGTGCTGGTTGGCTTGAGATAATAAAATAATATACTTCTTTTTACGCCACCTTCATGCGAACGGTTTTGTTTGCCCGCACCGCGGTGACCTGTGAGCTTTTATGGGCTTTTGGCTAATTTTATGGGTTAGCTAGATAATATCCAATTTTACCGACAGGATTGGGTTAAACTCTGCTTGGTATAGACTGTCACTTTGACTGGTAAAAACATAACTCTAACCCATCAAAGGCAAATTGACGGTAGATATTTTATACCTATATTTAGTTATAAGACCTCATTTTTCAATTCAAATCAAATCATTTATTCACATTTAGTTATCAACTTGAACCAGTAGACAGAAACTTTAAGCAGACAACAGAAATAATGATTTCTTAGGCTTTCGCGATTCTTATACATTGACATCAAACTGAAAAGTGTTTCGCATATCTTGATGATATCGTAATTGATGGTGAATGACAACCGATTCCGTAAATAGCAAAAATCACTAAAATGAGAGATTTTTTTCCAAAAAAATGGAACCGGCTTAAAAACGAAAAAGTGTGAAATAACTCGTGTCATGCGCACAATATTGTGGTTGAATACTCGTATAATAATATAATAACTTCAACAAGTTATTACACACTTTTTAGTGTTGAAGTAGGCTTCATTTTTTTATCACTTTCTGTCATCTAGATAATTATATATATACCTATTTTGGTATTGCATACTAAATGTTAGTAAAATATTTAACTTCGTAATTATAGAAATCATCCTATTGACAAATCATTGAAGTAACGTATTTAATTAATTTTTCTACCGACTTCCAAAAAAAAGAGGAGGTACTCAATTCGACTGTATGTTTTTTTTGTTACCTCATAACTTTCGACTGAGTGAACGGATTCTCAAAACTATTTTGTTCTTTGAAAGTTGATGCTTTCCGTGTGGTCCCATTTAAATTTCATCAAATTCGGTCCAGTAGGTTTTGAGATACACTCCAATAACTGAATAGAATGGAGTCGGTATTAAATTTTTCAAATTGTACTTGTTAAGTGAACGTATTTGTGATGCTCCGAGTGTTACAGATATCCTTAAACCTACTTATGACGGTGATCCCTTTCCGCCCGTTTGCTTGTTTGCAACCTATAACATAAAAATCTAACATTAAAACAATGCAAGTGTAACGTACTTTTATGTAACGTAGATAGAATTACCATTCAGATGAAATTTACCATTACAACACTCACGCACCCCACACCTATTCCGAATAACCATTCACGTGTCCCATTCTCATACATTCCTTAACCCTCAACAAATATACAAAAGCACCTTAGCAGTCATCGCGCTCATTCGCCACCAGCTCACGTACGTGTTATACTACTAAAACCTTATATTCTTTACGACATATCGGCGATCTGTTCAATGTATACTTGGAATGTTACGTGACCAGGACAACAATAAAAGATGTTGGTAAGGATTTAGAGTAATCGCGTAGTAAGTATAAGCGATAAGGCCGCCCATTGTACAACCTGTTTTGTAAAATATTCTTATTTGTTTTCTTTTATAAGCTTGGTGTTCAATAAAGTATTATTTGTGTTGTATTGTATTGTAAGTAGCGCTTTGATCTAGTTCTATTCTGTACAAGTATCGGATCGGCTAGACAGCTGATGAGCAGAGAGTTCTTTGAATAATCTTGGTTACTTAACATCATCACATACCTTAACGGTATAACATTATATATCAATTCATTAATTACATTACATTTTATTTTGGTTTGTATAGTTGACATTATGTTACCAGGCGAAGTTAACATAGTAATCCATTATGTTTATATCCGTGAGGACCTGTAATTGGCCTTTTGTTTCTATTTTGTAACTCTTACATATTAAATGGCTGTTGGTCTTCCTGATAATAAATAAATAAAATAAAAAGTAAGCATCGATTCAACTCAAAACAGATAAGTACGTTCACAAATTGTGTACAGCGTGTAAAAAGGGCTGTACTAATACTAAAACAACACGCGCAGAAGCTTGCATACAATTGGGACCTAACTGCTTCCCAGGACGTAGTAAACATTCCGAGTTACGAGTAACCAAAGGTTTTCTCTACCAGTTTCATCTCTGAAATCCTAGGCCAATGTCAATGACCTCCAGAACTTAGACTACGTATTAAAGGGGCCTAGGTGGGGCCTGGTCTGGGGTGTGTGTGCGGTAAGTGCAATGTAATGTCTTTCACGTAAAACAGTACAACCTGTCATTTATCTAGGGCAACTGTGACACAGACAACTCATAGTTTGTATGTCGAAGCAAGAAATGTTAATGCTTTCGATACGAATACTTTTTCGCAAATTGTTTGTGCTACGGTCTCAGTAAGAAACCAGACGGATATATTCATACCGTATATATTATCATTAGATTCCTTACAAACTTAATATATTAAAAAAATTGGACCATTATTATTATTTTGGTAAGGTTGAAAAGCTTAATGATTACAAACAATCAATAACCACTTTAACGATAAATCAAGAATATTTTGCAAATTAAATTTAGGATAAAAAACCAACTGGAATGCTAGTATTGCTCGTACAGTGCTGTTCCAACAGGTAAACTCTGTTTTTAATACACATTTATCTGCCATATTCCAAAGACTTAAGGCATTTATAAAACTATGTTGACAAATAGATCTCTTAAAATATCTTCAAGGCGTTTTTAATGTCATACTAGCGACAGCCCGCGACTTCGTTCGTGTAGTAGGCTCGGCCTGCGGCCTAGCCATTGCATAACATTATATCATTTCTTGGTTTTTCTTTCATAAGAACCTTCTCCTGACAATGATTAACACAACAAAAACAGTTAGCGAGATTATTCCATCCGTTCTCAAGTTATGACGGAGAAATAGGGGTTTATTTTTATAGATAACTTGTTCTTAAATACTTACCAGATTTCATGTTGTTACTATTTAAATTGAACGTTTACAGGGTCATCTTGCGCTCTCACTGAAGTAGTTACTTGGCCAATGTCGTTAAAACTTAAGGCGCTGTCAGCTCAGCGCTTAGCTACGTTCACTTTCCTTTACTTGAAATCTACTTATTATTCGTAGCTTGAGAAAGAAATCAAGCAAATGCATGACGTAAAAAAGTACAAAATTCATAAAAAAAAATAATGTGCACACTCAAATAAAAACAATCCGTCAATGTATGTGTATTAAAAATTACTATTTTATGATATGTGTTTCATAACAAATACAATAGTGAATAAAGAGAAAAACTGCTTTAAAGGTCAAATTAAGTGGTTTGTTTGAATTTTTTTTTAATGTACACTTGTATGTTAAAATAAGTTTTAAATCCGTCAATAGTCTTAAAATGTCATATGATTTTTTGTAGTTTTAATTGAATCGCTGCTTAAGAGATAAACTGCTTTAAAAACCTTCATTTTATCGACATCGTAATATGACAGCACCTTAAGATAGACAATATGATGATAGTAAGTATGTTGTTTACTGTAGCCTGCCCTCACTGTGCACAACAGACGAAGAACTTCAAATAAGTTTGAAACTGGTCGGAGAAAAATTCTATCTAATATTATATGACATCCTAGCCGGTTCTTAAAGAATCATAATTGTAGTTATTTATTTAGTTATTTAATATATAGTTTAAACTTAAAATCATCGGACTTATTTTCGTGTCTTTCGTTTTTCATACTTAAAATGTGCTCCAAAGACGTTGACGTTCATACTAGAAAATACTTTTTCATTCATTTCTCCAAGCTACACGTTACAGTCCGTACGAAAATCAGGGTCCTTATAAAGGAACTACTTTATTAAAAATCTCTCTATATTCATAACGCATCAGTTACACTATCACAAATAATATCTCCTCTGAAAATGCATTCAAAGGGAAATGTATCAGAAAATGTATAAAAAACCAGCACTGTGAATAGAGTCAGTTAGGAATTAAATCAACTAGATGCGACTAGCAAATACTCGTAGTACCTAGTATTGACAACTTGGTTCTTACTGATTAATTATACCTATGCTTATTTATTTAAACACATCATATATCCATCGTATAAGATAAACTTAAATGACTCGCAATTTTCTATCAGAAAGAGTCCAAGCTTATGAATCAACCTTCTTCCACACAGTGACATATTTGAAAATTATTGGCATACATTTCATCGTTATCTTTATGCCAATAATTATTTAACTACGAAAGTAAAAGTAACGTGCGTATACTGTATCATAAAAGGCACGTGGGATTTTTGTGTTTCGAAAAAACAAGATTTAACAACAAAGTTATTAGTACCACTAGTACAGGGAATTAATTCCTAAGATTACCTCATTATATTTTATTGAGGATATGTTTTGTGAGAACTATTTTATCTCGATTTACGAATAAGTCTTATTAGTACTCGTATACACAAAATTCTCTCCATCAAGCGACTAAGCATACTTTATAAGATGCCAGTGACATGACGTAATTTAGCCCTAAGACTACAAGTCACTCTGCTGTTAATTTATAATAACAATATATACGAGTTATTCACTAGATACGCTCTGCGGTTTCACCCACGTGGTGACGGATGATGATGATGATGATGTATTAAAATATATAGTATATGTTCGTCAGGGATAACGTAGCATTCCAATGGTGAAAGAATTTTTGAAATCTGTCAAGTAGTTTCAGAGTCTATTCAACACAAATACACACTGTAATACTATATATATATATATATATATATATATATATATATATATATATATAGTATTACAGTGTACATGTACGAGTATGTGACTAATTACCTCGCCTATTATATTTTCTATATCTACCTACTTTTAATTTATTCATATCATACTTAATTGTACCTAAACCATAAGTTTCTACGAGTCCGTATCGGGAGTAGCGGGACATACTGTCTACGAGAAACGTCAAAAGGAAACATTTTATCTCTTTTCCCGTGCTCTGTAAGGTAGAGAAGACAATTGTTTCCACTGACAGGTGGATAAAAACAGTGGAAAGACTATTTCTCTCCGCCCCGTGCTAGGCCTGCAGGAAGAGGCTTACCAAGGGCTATAAACCTAACTACGAGTACCTATACTTAAAAAAATAGATTAATTCTGCCAGTATTTTGTGTTGTTTGTCGCTCTTACCTCTGGTATATCCAAAATATTGTCGTTTCCAGAAGCTTCTATAAATGTATTATATTTATGCTATGTAGGCGTGTGCGGGCGTCCGCGTAATTCTAGCAGGGAGATATGGGATTTTTCAAAGATATAAACCGGCCCGCCTAGACTGGTCCGAGAGGGGGTCGAGGACGGCATTCAACAAAATAAGTCAAGCGCTATAATTTTACTCGGTATCAAATCAAATTACGTCGTATTGTGATATGACTAGAAATATAGAGTCATTCCTCAATCGATTATGTTACAGTAAGTACCGTGGACGGAGGTGACTTAATAATAAACTGTGAAAATCTACTTTCCAGCTGTATGTGTGTTTGCAAAGCGCTTTTGATATTTAATTATGATAAAGAAAATGTAACATTCAAGGCTTAAATGCATAAGTATGAGTTCTATTACCATTTTTTGGAAATGTTTAACCCTTGATGAGCGACAGTAATTGATTTATAACACATTTTAAGACCCACTAAAGTAAAACAATCGTTATGTAAGACGGCGCTCATCTTAATATTATAACGTAGCATTAAGGCATGGTATTTCAGTAAAGTGTTAACAGCGTATACACCTTCAAGAAGAGAGTGTATTCCTTCCGCAAAGGTCGACAACGCATCATCGAGCCCTCTGAGTCTTGCTGAAGTCCGTGGGCGACGGTGATCACTTACCATTAGGTGAGCCGCCTGCTCGTTTGCCAGCCTATCTCATAAAAAACGTATACTTAAAATTGAACTGAAAGAGCGTTTGTTATTTAAAGGTATCGTTCAAAGGGAGATTTAAATTTATTGTATTTAAAAAAAAATGGCGTTTAATGTCAATTCAAATCATTTTCACTCAAGTCGAGGTTTTCAACTGAGTGTTTTTTTCTAAATACCAGCCAGTCTTTGAGCACTGGAACTGTAGTGATTATTATAAGTAAATTTATATAAATATGTATACATGATATACACATTACAGTTACATCATCCCTACCTTGTTTTACTACATATTGGCTACATTCGACATAATGCCGTCGCAGTATCCAATTCGCAGAGCAAAGGTTATAGGAGCTTTGCGGGGTCGAGACTTGATACCGCATGTGCAAATATAAATACTGGACTTCTGATGCAATAGATGGAGAGGATTTCTTATATGTCAAGACATTATTTGATGGAAAGCATCATTGAATTGCAGTTTTACATTGCAGTTGTACTACCCAGAGCGAGTTCAGCGTACTACTTTAATGCTTCTGTCACCAGAAGACAGCATCACTTACTTAATTCATTTAGGTAATTTGTTGCCGACCGTTCGCTGCAAATCATTATTATATAGGATGGATCTTTGGAAGAGGGGCAGTAAGGGCAGGTTCCTTAACAGTTATAGTTACAGGAAATATTCTTAACTGCATTCTCAAATTTTGTGAAAAATATACCGCCAGTTTTTATATCATAAATTATATATTAAAAATTACCAGTCAAAAATGCTAAAGTACCCGGACGCAAAAATGAGCGGAGGGATGCCTCCGTAGCCTAGCGGCCACGGCATCGACACCAGCTGTCGGAAGCCGCGGCTTCGAACCCCGTATATAAATATGTGATTTCGTTAAAAAAATACAAAACTTGATTTCGCTAACCAGGAGTTGTGCTTTAAAACATAAGACATTTAAAATATAATAATTTTATGGTACCTACTTTTTATTAGTTGTTTCATCTAAGCGGACACGTAAAAAGTTAATTCCACAAGCACTTATTTATAGACATGAAACAGATGAGTTGCATTAAAATTGAGCGCCGTATGCTGCACATCATTTAATATTAAAATTATATGGCCGTGTCGTCCTCACCCCATGTTGGTCCCGCGTTGGGCGCCAAATGTATGATCTGCCCTACGTCGGGTGGCAAATGGACTATTTTTTACATTCAATTATAAGTGACCCTCCTTTTATATAAATTGGTCTGTCGCTCCCTTATAAATGGTATTTGGGACGAAACACGGTGTGGGAGGTACTAGTGATGGATGATAGAGAGGTAGGACGCGATTGGTGAGCTGATTTCAATGTCCGAATATTCTAAATATTTCTAACATTATTATAAGAAGATAGCTAATATATTACTATATTACTGACCAAACTTGATTCATATTCATTGATTTATGTTTATATATTATAATGAGACTGGATATAAATCCAAATGCATTATTTATTGCATGAATTTCATTTAATTGGACTTCATTTCTCTGCCCAATCTCGGCAATTTCCACATAATCCACCTGTCTTAGATGCTGCGACGTGTGAGGATGTGTATCCATGTCATGATTGTGCGGAAGAGATCGCTCTGAGCGATAAGACCGCCCATTGTGACACTAATAATTTTAAGCATTTAGTTGTAGTAAGATATTTTTTATACAATTGTCCCCTAATTCTTTATTTGTAATGTATGTGTAATGTGGTGTTTCAATAAAGAGTTAATCTATCTATCTATCTATCTATCATGGCTTTTGTGACGCAGCAACTTTATTTAATTGCGAATAATGACAAAAATAAAATATGTTGTACTCAAAGATCACCTACCCGATGGACTTGTATTTGAATGGATTGATGGATACAGTAAATCAGGCGTGTAAATCCACCATTCACGTATCCATCCAACTTTCTCAAAACAGAGAAGCTTGGAAGATCTTAGTGGGAAAACCCACTTGTGATGACCACGACCCTTAGCCATGAGGCAACGACGTAGAAGAAGAAGAATATCAATTAGTGATGCACCCCTAGTTTTGATTTAAAAAGTTCCATATGACCACTAAATAGCATAAAAATGTCGTCAGTCTTTATGGTAAAATCATACCATAAACATGTTGATAGTGTTGCAAATCCACCTAGCTCACATAACCAATATTCTGATTTACCAATTCTTCCAAAAGGCCAACTCAGTAACCGACTCCATCAGCCGGCTTACTAAATCCTCCCCGAGGGCTGCCACGGTTCTAACTCGATCTCCTGCAGGGAGGGATTACAGCATCGAGGAGACTCGCACCGCCATTGTCGAAAAACCTCGTATGACGTCAATATTAAATATTCATGCCGAATGGAATCCGAGGATGGTGGTTACATTGTTATCGGATACGGATTCGATATCGAAAGTGACTGAAGGTGTTTGAAATGTGAAGCTCCACTGGCTTAATGTAATTCAGGCTAATGATGTTTATGTCATGATTTTCAACGTCATGTTTTTTCTACTGGAACCGTAAAAGCTAAACGCTCACGCTCACAAATCGCTCACAAAACGTTTAAGCCTTGTGCTGCACTGCTCTTGGTACTCAGAGACATAGGTGTTTCGTCATATTAGCCCGGTAATTTGACTGCCTACAGCCTCCTTCAGTCTTGATACATAACGTTTAGGCATACACACTTCTGTTTCGAAAACAACAGATTTCTGACTCGGCTGACATACTACTAAATGTGATAAGACTCTAAAGGCCTATTCAGACCTGAGCGTTATTCGCTACCGCTGTGGGTAGCGAAAAATACCACGCGGAACTCGATGGGTAAATAGTATGAAGTTCCATAACTGCAGCGAAACTTGTACCGCCTAGTGAGGCGGTATTTTCTCGTGTTTGGCGAAACTAGTTCCGCCGCCCCGTTAACCGTTGCTAACGAATATCTCTAGCGTGCGCGGTAGAGATATCCGCTTTGGTGTGAACAGTGAAATTAACGCATACCCTTTCGGATTTCTCTATCGCTTGCGGTAGCGAATAACGCCCAGGTTTGAATAGGCCTTAATGCAAGTGTCAGTTTTTTTATAAATAGTATGTCAGCAATGGAGTGTTTATTATTGTGAGTAACTTATATTACTGTAAGATTTATTAAAGAATGAGTTAGGTCATTTATTTTTAAAATTTTGTATGTTACCTGGTAATTAGGGCTTTTTCATGGAAAAACGACTGCAACAATTTGGGCGATTTAACAGGTAGGTATTTTACACTAAACTATTTTTGACACAGCTACAAGTAAAGATAGTAGTTTCCCGTGCGGACAGAGCCACGGGGCACAGCCAGTAAATAGATGCATTTAACCCATTTAAAACCATTTTTGTTCACAACTTCATGTATATTTTTTTGAGAAATTTTACTTTTAGTCATAAGTACAGAAAACTGTACTTACCAATCACAATGTGTATGTAAAAACCCTATAACAATTGCTGCTTTAGATCACCGACCACACACTCGTCCCGCATCCTAACGGCTGTGTTCAATAGCGTTTTTTTATTCAAAATATATCCTTAAAAACCATCCACCCTAGAAGCCAAATGGCCCAGAATTTGTTTAAATTGTCACGTACAGACACCGCGTGGTTACACAATCCGTAAATACTGGTTCTCAAAGTGTGTTTCATGTTTGGCAAATATAAAAAGGATCCTTTTTAACTTTTACGAAAATTTTAAATTAGATTAGATTAATCTCCTTAAAATTTGATTACGAATTTCAATCGACAGGATATATTTTTAAGTCACATAGTTAATACTATTTTTACTTACTTTCAATCACTAAACAGGCGTCAATTCGTAAATTACTGTTATTACGATATTAATTAAAATACAATTGCCGGAATGGTTGTTCCCCGAAGGTAACAATCTGGGTGTCTTCAAATCACGAGTGAATCGGTTCCTTCTAGGCAATTGTGCTCCAACGTAGACCGCATCATCGCTTAACATCAGGCGTGATGGAAGTCAAACGCAAGCTTATTTACTTATATAAAAAAAAACAATTTAAGATGAAACTAGTTACATGCTTTACTTTTTTCTTACAACTTTGATTTTTTTATATTTATTGTTGAATAAATTGTAATTTTAATGGGTTATTTACCCATAAACCTACCCTCTTAAAATAAAGACGTATTTATATTTGTCCAAATAATTTTATCTCTTAATAAATTTATAGTTATAGTACGCCACTATTAAATAAATCATTTTTTTTATTTTTTTTTAATCTTTATTAAAGAGCTGAATCACATTAATTTATAGCGATTATGTCGCTCTAATTATGCTAGATCCAGAAACCATTACACATCATTACACTAATTAACAAAATATTATTTACTTAATTATTATCTAGTCGGACTGATCTGAAGAGAAAATTATGTTGTACAGCTTAATTAATAATTGCACTTCATTTGAATGAGGATTTGATAAAACAATATTGCAGTCAGCAAAGTCTTTTAAAATATCAGAACACTTGGCAATGCGAAAGGCGGCGTTGCGGACACACTCCATCAAGACGTGCATTAAGTCCTCGGGAACACCGCATTGGTGACAGTTCGGTGAAGGGACTTTACCCATGAGAAAAGCAAACTTTCTAGATGGGATGTGTCCAGAACGGAGCCTCATGATCACTACTGCATCTTTTCTAGATAATTTGTGATTGTCAATCCATGGAATTCTAAGGGGTTGAGGCTGGACAGTTTTATACCAAATACCTTTTTCTCTAGAACGTAAATCAAAATATTCCTTCCACAGTTTGTAACATTGCTTTTTAATCAAACAAATACAATCTGAATAATAGGGAAGTATGTTATATTCAATGCCATCAGAAATAGCTTGTCTAGCCATGAGATCTACTCGTTCATTACATTCAACACCACTGTGTGACGGAATCCACTGCAACTTAATAGATTTAGAACTAGATGTTAGCCCGGATATACAGTCCAGAACTGTATAGGCTATCGGTGTGCCTCGGAGACCCAAGGTACACCTAGTCAAATGCTGGAGCGCGCTTTTCGAATCTGTGAAAATAACAATGCTATTTTGTGGTAATGTCACCGCGTAAGAAAGTGCTTCGCATATCGCAATAAGTTCCGCTTCCATAATACATATGTCAGTATCTATTTTGAATTGCAAACCAAGGTTACACTGTGGATCAAAAAATGCTGAGCCAGTTCCCTCTCTATCTTTGGACCCATCGGTAAATAATTTATAGTACGTTCCATACTGCCGGTTAATGAAATCTAAACATGTTAACTTTAAAGTAGAAGTCTCATAATGTCGTTTAGCTCTGGACAAATTGGGAATATTTAAATTAACTATATTACTTAAATCTATGCTGCTAATCCAAGTATTCATAGCAAACATGCCTAATTGCCGACTACAATGAATACGAATGTCAGACAGGTGTTCATACATAGTTAACAATAACGGCATCTTCTTGTTACGCCAGTATCTATTATCTTTAAACTGTAGTAATTCATGGATTAAAGTAATCGTAATATTATTTTCTTGCGACTTAGCCTTTAACAAAAATTTACCTCCTAAATAAGTTCTTCGTACGTGCAATGGAGGGAGACAGAGTTCACTTTCCATTGCGTGTATGGGAGTTGTTTTAATAAATCCTCCAATCACCCTTAGCGCCTGATTTTGTAGTTTATCTAATTTATTAATATACTTTTGACAGCTGGTGTTGTATAAAAAACTTCCATAATCAAGTCTGCTTCTTATAATAGCAATATACAATCTTCTCAAATGTTTGGGATGGATTCCCCAGCTTGAGCCCGCTAGAATTTTAAAAATATTCATAAATCTAGAAATCTTACTTAATAATTCAGCAATGTGCTTATTCCATTTTAATGAACTGTCCAGCCACATTCCCAAGTACTTCACTGAACTTACAACATCTATTATACCACCATTAATATTAAGCGATATTGGTTGTCTATTGATACCTTTCTTAAAGATACATACTTTAGTTTTAGAAAGCGAAATCTCCAAACCTAAATCAATAAGCATACTATGTATTTTGTCTAAAGCTAATTGCAATTCATTGGAGGCATCATTGACGTTTTTACTAGTTATATATAAAGCATAATCATCAGCGTACTGAGTGATTACTACATTAGGTATTTGTTTACAAATATTAAGAGTTGCAATATTGAACAATAAAGGAGACAGAGGGTCTCCTTGGGCTATCCCCTGACCTGTAGATCTGGATAAAATGATTTTATCAACTTGTACACTTAAATATCTTTCCTTCAAAAATGTCCATAAATACTTACATACTTTTGCACCAACACCTAATCGATCTAAATTTAATAATAATGCTGTAATATCTAAATTATTGTAAGCATTTTCAATGTCTATAAAGCATCCAAGAGTAATTTGATTCTTCGAAAAACCTAGCTGTATTCTAGTGGTCAAGTTACTAAGGTTATCAAGACAAGATTTGGTTTTCCTAAACCCAGTAGTCTCATCATAGAAAAAGTTGCCTTTTTCAACCAACCACTCTAACCTGTTTGTCAACATATTGTGGAAGATTTTACAGAAGCAGGACATCAGAGAAATAGGACGCAAAGCTGATATTGACGAGGGGTCACGACCTGGCTTTGGGATTGGTACGATTCTAATCTCACGCCATTGAGAAGGCACAAAACTGAGAGTATAAAATAGATTAAAAAGATTGAGTAAAATAGTGAAGGCACTATCTGGCAAATGTTTAATCATTGAGTAAGAAACATTGTCAACACCTGGAGAAGTGTCTTTATTTTTAACGCATATTTTTAGTTCACATAGCGAAAAAGGAGATTCAATTTTAATATTGTGGGATGAAAAAATAGGAAATTTCGGGCGAACAAAGTCTGGAGTTATACTGTGTAAAAGCTTGCTAGCCATAGATTCGTCAACATAGCTGCTGGATGACCTGTAGCCTTTCAGCCACTTCATTCTACGCCACATCTCATGTACAGATGTAGTCTCATCAATTGAAGAACAGAAATTAGAAAATGATTTTTTTCTAGCCTTTCTAGTGAGTAATTGTGAATTTCTGATTTTGTCTTTTAACTTATCTAAATTATTAGGAGTTGGGTTCTTTCTAAATATAGTGAGAGCTAGGCGTCTTTCCGCAACTATTTTAGACAACTCAGTACTCCAATAAGGTTTGGGTGAAAAATGTTGAGAGGGGTCTTGACTAATTCTATAAAAAGGAATATGAGCGTCAGCAGCTTCATTAATTGTGCTAAGAAATAAATCGTAACTTATCTGCGGCTCATCATTAATTAAATGGAAATTAGAGAATTTAAGCTCAATATATTTACGGTATTCTTCCCAATCGGCCTTTTTGTAGTTTCTTTTCTTAATAAAATGAGGATTGTTAGTATAATAAGAAATGTGAATCTTTATAATCAAGTGGTCACTGCCCAACGACTCATTGGTGACTTTCCAATCCAAATGTAACGCTAAATCAGATGAAGCAGCAGATATATCAGGGGAAGACTCTTGTAACAGTCCATTGACATATTTAACGCGAGTAGCTCGGCCGTCATTTAACGATACAAAATTATTTTCTATCAAAGAGTCAAAAATTTTGTTACCTCTCAGATCAGTCTTACAAGACCAGCTCGGGTGATGCCCGTTAAAATCACCGAGAACTAGTGTTTTATTAGTTTGAAAGGAAAAAATCTCATCCCAATCACTCTGAGAAGTTCGTACGGCTGGTGGACAATAGATAGACATAACATAATGAATATATTTACAGTTAAAAACTTTGATACAAATTACTTCAATGCCAGAATTAGAAAATTGAACTGATACTAATTGAGACTTTATAGATTTGTGAGCAAAAATAGCGACCCCACCGTACGAATCTTCTCGATCATGACGATAAATATTGTAACCACTCAATCTACAATTTATCTCGCTATTTAACCACGTCTCACATATCGCAGCTATGTGAACCTTTTCACTACTTAACAACTGTTCAAATTCTACAAGTTTTGGCCTGACACTTTGTGAATTCCACTGGAAAATGTTTAATTTGTAATTAAAACCCATTATAGTCTGAACATACTTTTAAAAGGCAGATCCCAGATGTACTGCCCCATGGTCGATACTAACCATTCAATAGATAGTGACACTCCTTGAATTATTTTGCTCTTTAAATCTTCCTGAGAGTTAGAAAATAATGCATACAATTTAGAAATCAACTGCCTAAAATTCAACTTAGATTTATATTTCTCTCTTCTCTCTTTTCTCTCATTTAATAAGTGTATCTCACTTTCAGGCTCATTAACAACGTCATTCATCATCGCTTCTGATTCTGAAGATATATCCCAGTTGAACACTTCATCTTCGTTTAGTTTCTTTTTCTTAATTTTCTTCTTCTTTTTCGATTTTTCCTGTAAAGGATGGGAAACATCCATTGGGCACGGCTGTGAAGATGATGGCGCTTGAGGATCGTGGGCTTGGGCTTTATCAAAGCGCGGCGCGGGAGCTGTCCTGGCAACGCTTGCATAGGATATCACGTTTTGTGAATGTCTAGGCTCAGGTACGGACTCAGGCAGCTTGCACGGGGGTACATTTAAAGTTAGAGGAGGCTGTTCTACACACGTTGTAGGGGGATCAGGGGGAACATACATTTGTACAGCCTTTCTGTAAGAGCAATTAAACTCAGCCATCAAATCCCGAAGGCGCTTCTCTTTTTTAAAAGCAGGGCATGATCTATCCAGCGATATATGATTCCCAGTACAATTAATACACTTAAAAACTGTGGCCTCACAGTTAATATGACCTTTGCCACACTTGGGACACACAACCTTTTTTGTGGGGCAAACACGCAGGGAGTGCCCGAATCTCCAGCACCTCGAACATTGGGTGACCGGAAATACATACGGATCAACATTAATCTTCATACCGTAAATATATACCCACGCTGGTAAAGAGGGGCCCCTGAAGCCTAGACGCACCGATTCACTTTCTTCCCATCCAGTACTATCCTTATTTCGGCGTTTTAGGCGCTTTACAGCAATTAGGTCAAAAGTGCTTGAGATTACGTCTAACATATCTTTCTCACTCAAATCCAATTCTACGTCCTTAATAACACCATAAGAAATAACAACCTCCATTGGTTTCTGACACCTCCACCCTAAATCTTGCAAAGGTTTACAATTAATTAGTTGTTCAGCGCTGTCTGCACATTCAAACTGTATAAACACTTTATAAGAATTTATATATTTTACACGGCAAACATTCATAATATTATTCGACTTCAATAATTTTGCAAGTTCAAACTGTTTAGGCAACTTCTCGGAACTACTAATGTATAGATCAACTTTCTGCGCCACTCTCTTTCCATTTCTTCCAACCATTATCCACCTTTCTTCTTCATTCATCTCGCGGGGTCTCTTACTACGAACAGCAATAGGCCTAGTTTCTTCGAGAATCATTTCCTCAGGTTGAGTGGTATTCTCTTGTAAACAAGTTTCCGCCTCCTCAATATTACTGCATTCAATTAAAACATTATTCAACGCATCTTCTTCCTGAATCAAATCTTGCTCCATATTAAATAAAAGCCGCGGCACAGCGCGTGCCAGTAGGTACGCGACGATAAGAACGCGCGGCGATTAGATCAGCACGTCTGTTTCGAACAGAGGCTCACACTGAACTCAAAATAAATCATGAAAGTTTTAGTTGTGTGTAATAGAATAACTATTGACAGATATAAAAAGAAAGACAATAAAACCGCAGATTGCCGATTCCAGACATCAGAATGTTAGTGAAAGTATCAGCTTTTTGGAAAATTCAAATGATGCAAATTGTGGGGCCCATGTCCATTTAATCTGTCGATTTAATTTTTAAAATGTAGTGTTTTGGAAATAATATGGGGTTGGCTATAGCCGTCCGGTACCTGATTTTGATGAAGGTGCGAGTTTAGGGGTATCATTGGGGTCCACCTGAAGCCCTTCCAGCAATTTTTTTTTGCCGGAAACGTAGTTTAAATTAATTATGATTAAATTAAAATTTGATAAAAAAAAGTGAAATGGAACGCAATGTTGAGAAAATGGTACAATATTAAGTTGTCAAATTAAGTTGTCAAACTGAGTTAAACGAAACGTATCGTTATCGTTAAACGTAAGAAAAAAAAAAGGCGCCATTTTGTCTTACTGACAGATGGACTGTCATCCATTCATTCCGTTTCTCTCGTAGTTTCGTGAATGTGTGCTCTCTTGTTTTTCGATATTTATTACGACTTTGGCTTTTTCCCTGGACTTCCTTCGATTGCGCGACGACTTGAAACTTGGCTTGCTTACCGGATTTGTTTGGATTGCTCTACGACTTGAACTTGGCTTGAAAACTGGACTGCACTTGGCTGTAATGGAGTATTACAGTACAATACCCGAAGCGGACGCGGTTTCGGCTCCTGATCTGCCCGTCGAACCTGTTGCCGGACCTTCTTCGGCTCCTGATCTGCTCGTCGAGCCTGTAGCCGGACCTTCTTCGGCTCCTGATCTGCCCGTTGAACCTGTCGCCGGACCTTCTTCGAGTAATGACGACGACGACAACGAGCTTATAACCAAACGAAAACTTTGCGTCACTGAAGTGATTGATCATTGGAATTTAACTGACGTTGTGCGAAAATTGGGCACTAAAGACCAATGCATCAAATATAGTGAAGACCAAGGTCTCATACCAACTGAGAAACGGTGTCGAACCCACAGGACATCCATGAAAGTGTCATACTCATGCGGATGCACAAGTTTTGGTACATTTGTGTGCTCAAAAAGATCATGCAAATCTAAATCGGGCAGCGGTGCCAAGATCTCTCGCAGAATTGGCACATTTTTCGAAAATATTGCTATCGACATAATGCATGTTTACTATCTTATATATGCATACTCACAAGGATGGACCTACGACCAAACAATTCACGAAGACCCTTATAAAAAAGAAAGGAAGCAATGTTTAAGCCCAAATACTATAGCCGATTGGTTTAATTACTGCAGAGAAGTAGTTGTGATATTTTATTTGGAAAAACAAAATCTTTACAGCGGTAAAATTGGAGGCTGTGGGAAAATAGTGCAAATAGACGAAAGTAAATTTGGAAAAAGGAAATATAACAAAGGACGTCACATTGAAGGCCACTGGGTGCTGGGATTAATAGAAGATGGGTCTGAAGACTTAAGATTGGAAGTATGCCCGGACAATAAAAGAGATGCTGATACTCTCATACCTTTAATTCAAAAGCATGTTTTACCTGGAACAACAATCCACACCGATTGTTGGCGGGCATACGATTGTCTGTCTGAATATGGATACATACACAAAAAAGTGAATCATTCAGACCCAGAGAACCCATTTGTGGGTAAAGATGGAATCCACACCCAAAGAATAGAATCCCAGTGGCGAGCAGTGAAGAGGTTTTTCAAAAAACAAAATTATAACAACCCAGAAAACTTTAGTGATATAATTGTTGAATATTTGTGGCGAAGAGACGTGTATAAATATAAAAGAGACTCTTTTGTACATTTAATGAAAGCAATTAAACATGTTTATGAAATAAACAAGTAATGTATTAAAATGTTTGTTTAATTGTGTCTCTCCTAGCCCTTTAACATTAAGTTTTTCTCATCTATCAACATAACTCTGAGACGGACTGGATATGTTATTGTTGTTATATAATACAATGTTAAGTGAACCGCCTTGATAGATTAGGTGTGAAACAAAAAATAGGTTAGGTTAGGTTAGAACATGACAAACAACGCACGAGCCGAGCGAGCGAAGCGAGCGTGCCGCGGCAGCGGCCGGCGAAGTGCCAGAAGCGAACCGCCTTAATAAGTTAGGTGTGAAACAAAAAATAGGTTAGGTTAGGTTAGAACATGACAAACAACGCACGAGCCGAGCGAGCGAAGCGAGCGTGCCGCGGCAGCGGCCGGCGAAGTGCCAGAAGCGAACCGCCTTAATAGATTAGTGTGAAACAAAAAATAGGTAAAAAATACTGATATAGCCGAAAGTGAGGTTAAGTACTAAAAAAATTATTACTCAAAAACTAAAGGCCTCCGGCGGGGGGGGGGATGCAGGGGGGGGCTTCACCCCCTCCCCCTCCGCCCCCCCCTCCGCCCCCCCCCCCTCCCCCCTCCCCGTGGGTACCGGGCGACTATAGTTTAACCGTAAAGTTTGTGCAGTGCTAGGTCCTTTAATAAAAACAGACTTTATAAATTTCTAAACAAAGTAAAATATTCATCATCAGCGTGTAGCAGTCCACTGCTGGACATATGCCTCTCCAATTGCACGCCACTTAGGTCTATCTTGGGCTTCTCGCATCCAGTTTTTGCCAGCCGTCTTGCGCAGATCGTCACTCCACCGTGCCTCAGGACGTCCTACACTACGTTTGCCGAGACGCGGTCTCCAGTAAAATATTATTAAAATTTATATACATCATAACTAGATAAAATACGTTACCTCATAAATATAAAATCAACCGAACTAAACGTAAACTTTAAATAAGTTGCAATAAATTGCCAATATTAAGGTAGGTATTGAGACTTTTACGGCCGTTTTCAATAATCTATCTATCCACAGTTTTCCTTACCACCTATAGAAATTAGACATAACGTCCATACAAAAAGTGTCAAATATCTATCTCTAGTAAGGTAAACCGACGATTGATAGATTATTGAAAATGGCCGCTAGTTGGTTGGCAAGCGGGACGAGCTTGGCCCCCTCGCACCATAATCGAGCACTCGAATAAAAACAAATACTTCCCAGTGCTCAAATATAATTGTACGAGACTTAACTTGAGAACCACTGTCACAGACATACGGTGAAGGGTTAAAAATGCATCGTAGTTCACAAAAAACACCATACAGATATCGGATTTTAAATTTTAAAATGTGCATTGTATTGAACGGGGTTCGGAAATCGATTGGTAGCAGGGACAAAGGGTTAACCATTAATAATATAACCCCATTGATTTTACTGCGACAGCTTGCGCTCACGGTTTTTTTGATGTAAATTAAAAATGAAGATGATACTCTGGTAATTAATTTTAAATTAAGTTTTGATGGATTCTCTACTTATCTACTTATATTTTTTGCTTACGTAAATTGATTGAATTCACTGTTCATCAATAAGATTGTGACAGTTTTATTTTTATCAGACTAACTGCGCTTCGCGGTTTCACTTGCATGGTAATGGATGATGATGATGATGATGAATCAAAATGTATAGTCTATGTTCATCAGGGATGATGTAGGATTCCAAAGGTAAAAGAATTTTTAAATCGGTCCAGCAGTTTCAAAGCCTATTCAATTCAAACAAACAAATAAACAATTATTTCCTACATTTGCAGTATTAAATACAGACGAGTAATATTATTTTATGGTAGCTAATACTCGACTTGACTAGACTTCACTGGACATATTTGACTTCATTTGAGATTTGCGAGATTTTTATCTTATAATTTTTCCTTTGAATTAATCAGTAACATCTTAACTCTGCTAGCCTAATACATGCTGATACAGGAAGATCGTCGAGGCTGTAAAATTTTAACTGTGCTTTTCAGCGCTCCGCGATTAATTTCACTATTAAATCTGACCAAGAGAGCGAAGCCGCTCGCGGACTGGTAGTACGTTTATGGGTCGTGTTTTATATAATTATATAAACGTCACACAACTTAACATTTTATCGTCAAGTTTATCCCACGTTCTACGTACAGTTGTAGTTATCTAGTGCAAAATTATAAGGTTTACATTAAATTTAGCACTCGCGCCTGGCTGTTATTTTTTTTTGTTACCTACTGTGCAGTAATATGGCACTGCGGGTCGGTGATGGACTCCCACTGAGACTAACAGAAATATAGGTAAGGGGGTAAACAATTACATTCGAAAATAAAACCACAATACGAGGCGAGCAAGGGTTATTTTAAATGATTGCAGACTACCTGCTCCCAGCTGTACCAGGACTTAAGAAAACTATGGACCTAGTAAATTTCATCGAAATCCGTTCAGATGTCAGCCGTGCGATTCTCTAATGATTCGTCGACGAGCTCACCGATGTCAAATACTTTATGAGATATCGCCCTTTTGCTAAGGTTGCTTTTCCAACGTTTCTTCTCATCCATTCATTTGTTTCACGGATGTTGTCAAAGATGCAACGATGTTTGCTCGAGAATTGCACGGCTGTACGGTCCGTACTAGTGATGTCATAGGGGAGTGACAATAAAATTGTACACACACTCGGACACAAATAAACTTTTACATTTATATTATTACTTTGTGTCCCGCCAGCGGCTTCCCTCGCTTGATCTTGGTGTAGTGGTGGAAGCGCCGTTTCAGATTCTTGGGGTCCTGGGTTCGATCCCCGGGTTGGAGAGTTATTGGGATTTTCTGAAAAATAAATTCTTAATAGCAGTCCGGAGTCTGGAACAGTGCCCCGTAGATGGCAATAGGACCAAAAATATGTCCAGCCAAACGCAGGTGTTTGAAACATCGCTGGTAACCCCTGCAAGTATATATTATAAGTGTGAATTGTTATCTTGAGTTTAAAAATAATATGTATTGCATTATATTCTTCAATAGTATATTATGCAACTAGTGAATAAAGGACGGATTTAATGCGAGGGCCATAGATGAATCACGAGTAAGTGAAGGATTCTAACGACTGAATCACGACCGCAGGGAGTGATTCGTGATGATTGAATCACGAGCGTAGCGAGTTATTCAAGTGTTAGAATCCTGAGCAATGCGAGTGATTCATGGCCCTCGATATAAATCCGTTTTATTTAAGAGTTGCATACTATAATTTATACCATGACTACGAGAAAAAGAAATAATTTAAGCGAAAATAGACATTTAATGAAGAAAAAAGAAAGGTTAAATTAATTAAAATGCCCATTAAAATTAGAACAATTACTAAACATAAGAGTAATTTATTTATTATTATTATATATTTTTTTCTATAATCACAATAAATAACACAATACAGTTTTTATTCTAATGCTAAACTCCTTGTCTCAAATTTCGACCAATCAAATCTCGAGGAGTTACTCGCACAAAGAGTTTGTATGTCGACTATTATTTGCGAAAGGAAGATGTATAAGCACTGAGATGGAGATCGAATATATTGGTGTGTTCGAAGTTCAAACACCAAAACAGTGATTAAAATGCATTTTTATTTACTGTTTTCAGTGAATAAAATAAGCTTTTTAGAGTAGGAATAGTATAAATAACGTATAAAAAAGTATAACCAACCAATATACGGAAGACCCTCATAGAGTATTAGCTATAACCCAATTTGCTGAGCAAATTGTAATAGGCTACAATAAGAATGATTCTAAAAAGCCTAATAACTGTTGTCCTATCTAATCATAAACAAGCGGAACTGACGGCTTAAGGTTGCCTAGAAGATATTGCTTTTATTAATAAGTCCACCCATTGTGATACAATCTCTGTACTAAAATTAAGTTCTCTATTGTAGCGTTTTTGTAGAACAATAAGGTATTATCTATCTATCCATCTTTCTAATAATATCTGAACTTTATTGCACATGTATATTTGCAAAAACTAATAAAGATGTGTTACATTCTAATTATTACGGTTTTTAGCCGTAACATAGAAGTCCATGCGCAACGACCAGTCAATCGAGACCCCAGTATTATATAAGATGATCTAGCATAAAAAGATCAAGCTGTCATCTTTCATCAAGATTTATGTGACGGATTAAAAGAAAAAGTTTATAGTTACGAGCTCCGGGCTCTATCTATATACAAAACTTCATCGAAATCGGTGCGGTAGTTTTAAAGTTATACGTGAGCATACAGACACACATAATTTTTCAATAACGCCATATTTTATTATACCATATTATTTTTATTTATCTTATTTATCTCATTTCTTTTACATACTTTTTGACCTATACTCCTTTATTATAAGAATAGTTTATATAGATAAAGCATAGGACTGTAAACGTAAAATAGAATAGATAGACATAGATTAGGACTATAAACTCAAAATACATATTTAAATACAATAATCACATGTGATGTGGTTGAATACAATTTACTCGTAAATGAATATTGCGTTATGTAGGTAGACTGTTAGGGTTGATTATTGATTGGCTTGATTAATGATTGAAGATGATTTTTTGTTTTGATTGTTAACCTAATAATACGTGTGTAGTCAGTACTACAATACAATAAATTACTACCGTCTGCACACCTATAAAAGGTACTATAGGATTCAATTTGACGCGGGAGGCATGGAAATACACAATTACATACATAATTTCCAAAAGCCGATATCAAACATTTCTCCTCATCACACAAATATTTGCCTCGGCCATGCATCGAACCTGGGGTCCTGCGGTCGAAGATACGGACACTATCACTACCTACTGAGCTAACGGAGCCTTATGGATAAACAGTGCAGAATGTGTGAGCTGCTGGGATATTTAATATACTTTTTTCTTATACATATCAAAATTAACTGACACTGAGTCCACTTTCTCTGCCCTCGTACATTTTTCAGACGTAACATGAACATAATACACACGCAAAATTACAAGTCACCGTTCTGGCGACAACCCTATATTCCACCTTAGTAACAAGATAACATGCCAATACGCAAATGAAACCATGAACCTTATACATTGATGCATTTGTATTCCGTCACGATATACCTTTTGAAGATAAACAGAAATGTACTGTGTGCGGTTTGATGTGATGGATATTTTTAACCCTAAAAAAGTAGGGTCGTGAGTCGTCATTGTATCCAACATTGGGAAACCATTAATCAGTCTGTGCCAGTATCATCAATATAACATTATAGAAGATACGTCCAAGTATTCGATCCTATATTCTGTATATGGATTATGTATCGATAATTCGATTATGGCCAAGTTGCTCTGTGATGTGACTGTTCATCATATAAAATGCTGCTGTCATTATTATGTGTAGATCTGAGACAGAGACGTTATAAGACTAGGTTAGATAATAACATTTTTTATATATTTTTTTTATTATGTATATGTGTTGTTATTACTGTTGCAAGTCAAATGGCTAATACTTTTTAAGAGATTTTGCATAATTTCGTTAAACACCTAATGGTTATACCCCAAGAATAATTAATTTGAATTTTCTATGTCGTTGTGTACACCAACATCATCTTCATTATCACCTCAGCCGTAGGACGTCCATTGCTGAAGATAGGCCTGTCCCATAAATATCCATAAGGACCGGTTGGAAGTAGCCTGCATCCAACGTCATCCATCCGCGACATTTATGAAGACCTCTGTCCACCTTGTTGGACGACCTAAACTGTGCTTGCTGACCCGTGGTCACCACTCCAGAACCTTCCGGCTCCATCAGACATCTGTTACTTATACCCACTTTAACAAGTTTATCTTCTAGGCTATGTCGATGACTTTCGTTCTTCTACGGATCTACTTATTTCTGATTCGATCACGTAGAGAAACCCCGAGCATAACTCTCTCCATAGCTTGTTTCACCACTTTGTGCTTACAAATAAGGTCCATAGAGATAGACCATGTTTCTGTGTCATAAGTCATCACTGGTATCATATTCATACATCGATCAAAGACTTTTGCCTTGAGGTACCGAGGTTTTTTGACCACAAGACTTCAGTGTCCGTAACGCTACTCAGTGGATTTTAAATTCGGTAAAAAGTGAAAGTCGTTAAAGTTGGACAGTTGGTCCTAGGTAGATGTATTCGTCAACAACTTCGAGATCTAAGTTCACAGTTGAAACCGGGGTAAGCAAAACACAGACTTATGACATAATCTTTGTCTTTCCCATGTTCATCTTATGGCCTACCCCTGCTTAAAGGCGTCTTTCAATGCAGTGGCAAACAGTTTCCGAGATACTAATTTTACATCAACCTTGGCTGCTTGGAACGGTGATTGAAAACTTGATATCGGCATCATCAACAGAAAGAATGTTGGAAGGCGTTTTAAGGTTAAGTCGCCATTTGGTCGCGATCTTTGTCTTAGGGCGTCATGTGTGATAGTTCTTAGGGCTGTTCTGGATTTTCTATATACACTCGGGCTGGCAGGCAGGCGCATGCTGCTTTCGGCTGTCCACCCAAAATGGCCGCGTCGAGGATGGTTCATGCTTCTTTCCTTGAGAGAAATGCTCGTGTTTCGGCAGCGGGAAAGTAATGAATTAATGAAGCTTTATATATTCAGCGAGAACGTGGATTAAAACCATATCAGTAACGATCCGAGCTTTGAGCGCTCATACATGAACCGAGTTTCAATTTTGTGCCAGACTTGAAATTATGCTGAAATGCTTTATACGAGGCAGAAGTTGCAGGGCTTCTATTAAGTATTTGTAAGTACTAGAAAAGCTGCTTGTTTTAAGGTTTAGTATTTAAAACAAATTAAGTTACGTTATATGAGAAACTTCATAACAAAGTTCTCTCCATACCACGATATCACTCACATCATGGTAGGTTTGTGTACTTTTTGTTGAAATGTTGTACACATTCTTACCACGAAGAAAAAGACAATGATTGCAAATACACTGGAATATAGGTACCTGTAGGTACGTAAAACAAATATTAATTTAAAGTAATAATTCTGTGAAAATAATATAATTATTACTTTAATATGGATTTACGCACAGTAACGCCTGAATCAATAAGTTAACTTTAAATAATATATTGAGTTGTTTTTCATTAGAATGTGTATATTTAAAACTTTGGGGCATTATAGCTAATAATGACCAAATGTTCATACCCAATCTGTATGCACCAAACCGACTCGTTAAAAATGCCCGACCTTAATAAATATTATAACTCGCTTTTTGTCTACCAAGAAACAGAAACGGATTATTAAATAATATGAAAATGTAATTAAAACTATATGTTTTTGATTTCTAAATAATTATTATAATAATAGTTTCACGATAGCGAATTTCAAAAAGGTTTCACGTGTTGATAGTGTCCTTACGCCTCTATATAAACATTACGACATCTCAAGTTCCAATCTTAGACTTTCTTGTTAAGGCGCGGTCGTACCCTGATAATAGTCAAAAGCAGAATCTATCGAGTGTAACGAAACAGTTCGATGATAATCTATGAAAAAAAAACTTAGGTTAGAAAAGGAACAGGCAAAGAGTAATAACCGAACAGAATTCATAAATATTACTCGCTCTCTGCAGAAAAAAATCCTAAATAGGTGCATAAAAATAAACTTTCACGTCCAAACTCTCAGAATTTTCAGCGATAACACTATATTATTTTTTAGGTAATACATAGCCAACATATAGTACTAAAGTAGTAACCAGCAGTTTTTTCAATTGTGTTAGTAAATATCGAAAGATATAAAGAAAACGTACAAAATTACCGCATTTTCGCATTACATCGTCCAATCTAACAAGCGATTTTCAACCTTACGTAAAGCATCGTAAATTATTTTAAAATTGGGGTTGGACCGCGTCTTAAGAAACTGATCGCAGCTAATTTAGATAAAAGACAGAAGCATTATTAAATTGACATGAACAAAAGATACATAAAAGCGCGTGATTGTATTATGGACCGAAAACTAAGTTGTTTTTGTATTTTTGATAATTAAGTATTTTATGGGGGATCCCATATCAATCTATATCCACAGTTTTCCTTACTACCTATACACATTTGACATAACGTCCATACAAATAGTGTCAAGATTACTTATGTATGTTGATTCTTATACTATCATTTTCGCTCCCTATTTTGCTGTTTTCTTTTAGATATTTAAGCATAATTAAATATTTATCTGATTTTGCTTTCCATAACGGACTATATTTGACATCCCTGCAAGTTCTTTTTGCAATACAGGGACGGGATATAATATTCTTTTCGCCGTCAGGATACGGATCGGGGTTCCGGATCGGGATGGGAGAAAGCACGACCTACTAGGTAGGACTCTTGTGTACGAGTACGTCTTGTTGGTATTGGTTCCACCGCAGTGCCAGATATACTGCAGTGAAGTAATAGTGCGCAAGCATTACTGTGTTAGGGTGTGAAGGGCACTGTAGCAAGTGAAATTACTGGGTGGTGTCGGAGTGTAGTGTGTGTCATGTAGATGCGCACTATTACTTCCCGGCAGTATATCTGGCTGTGTTACCAATCAAGATAGCCTCTTGCACAAGAGGCCTACCATTTAGTGAGTCGGATTTCTTCGCATCTGACGCTTCGCATCCCGACGACTGATGTATAATACTACTACGTCCCCTTACGGAGAAAAAATGAATAAACGCACCGCGTTCCACGCGAAGTACCTTGAGGCCATAAAAATATATTTTTTTAGAGAAACTAATTATTTCTATCGCATTGAAGTCTTCTCCAATCGACTTTCAAAATTTTCAACGAATTGCCGCCATTAGAAATGTCATCAGTGACCAAAATTAAAAACGATGTTCCTCCAATCATTTAACGTTGATCACTGATTAGTTAATTTTATCCTAGTCATCATTTCAGCAACTCAATATGATTTGACAGTGTTGTCAACTTAACAGCTTGGTTATTTGATCATAGATTTGAATAGCCATCGAGAAACCGGGCGCTATTGTATTAATGACCAAATATGGCGAATGGCGAGTCAACTTGTCAAAACTGAGTTTTTCTAAACAATCTAACACTAAATTTATTCCACATTATATCTTAATCTCTCTAAGAAGTTTTTACTAAGGCCATTTAAGTTTAAGCAACTTAAACTTTAATTGCTTGATAATTTTTTTTTAATATTTTAAGAAATATTGTTGAACCTTTTCTAGTACGGATGCGTTTTTAATTATTTTTTGAGGTGCTAAAGTTACTGACTGATTTGATGTCTAAATATAATTATATACGAGGAGCGTCACACAAGTAAGTAGATGTTGTAAGCATTTTTAGTGGTGTAGTTTGGTTGTGCATATGAAATGAAATGAAACGAAACGAAACGATACGAAACGAAACGATACGAAACGAAACGAAACGTAACGAAACGAAACGAAACGAAACGAAACGAAACGAAATGAAATGAAATCGTTTATTCTGTATAGGCCTACGGGGGCACTTACAAATGGTCATATAAAATTTTTTTATTTCTTAAATCGACAACCGGATCGGAACGCGACCACGACTGAGAAGATCCGGCAAAAAACTTAGCGGGCTTGTCTTTTTAAATTTTTTTGTATCTCTTATTTCTTAATGTACAAATGTTCGTTTATTTTTAGCTCCAGTGTGTTGCCTTACAAAAGAGAACATAATAATGGTATCAGTAGGGCAAGACACGCTACACATTGACATGGTAATAAGCGAGTAGGTAGATCCTGGAGTGTTCAGTACTGTTCCTGTTTTTCTTGACGTACATTAGATTTTCATAGATAAACTGAGAGACAACAGTTAGAATGTTTATATCTTTAAACTTCTGCCTAAGGAAAACTCTGGGAGCTAAACTGTAGATAGCTCGTATTGTCCTTTTTTCATATATGCTGAATTGACCATAGCAAAAATATGGACACACTTTAGATTTAGAATTATAATTTTTGATATTTTACAGATGTGTGCACCCGACCAGCGAAAGGTTAACAACAACTTTAGTTTTAGATTTGAAATGCTTGGAGATGAAAATTTGAAAAAAAAATAGCAAAAACGGAACTGAATTCCAACATTTAAAGGTGTGAAAGACTTGTTGAAGTCGGTACCATGATAGTTCAAAGTACCTATTATCACAATATTGTGCGCAAACAACAAAAGAATAATCGAAATCAGTTCATAAACGACGAAGTTTTCCGCTAACACACATAAATGTATAAGGTCGAAATGAGAAACGTCCTTCTTTTTTGAAGTCGGTTTAAAAAACGTAAGCAACTGTAAATAAACTAAATTATAAAAGGTACGGACGATGATTGGAGCGTATCTTTGTAGAAAATATAAAATAAAAAACCTTATAGTACTAGGATTATACGTGTCGCGGAAGGCATGAAAACACAACTATTGAAACATCCAAGACCCGAGAGCGTAAATATCTGCCTATCAACTTTAACTCCGGCAAATGCCAACTGTACTAACGAAGCCGCTAGACTCCTAGTTGAACATGCTAGTCCACTGGACACTGATATTCTTCATCAGATAAAAAACTCGGGACAATAACTTCATTATATTGTATCTATGATTTATTTAGGGTTATGTTTCTTTGATTATTTTTTGTATATATCATGCTAATTCAGCAAACTTTGCTAAAGATCATCCAGCACAGCAGAGCCGGCAGTGAAAATGGTCCTACATTCATCATACTTGCTGAGAGGCATCCTATGGGAAATTATTGTTGAAGCTCGGGTCAAGACAAGCGACGACAGAGTGATCTAGTTATATGTGGTTTGGTTGACTTGACTATAGTTGAAGAAGTAAGTATTGATAAAATGAATAGCACTGATTGGATTTTTGCATAATATGCCGGTTCCAACAGAATATAAGAGATGATTGTTTACTATCAGCATTATGCTTATGGGGTCGGTTTTTTGATAAAATTATAGGTGTGTTGCCTATAGTTTTAATCACCTACTGTTTTTTTCTTTTTGTATACACCTGTATTTTGCCACAATCAAAAAATTCTGTATAATGAAGATTGAAACTTGATTTCATAAATGTTCATAATTATGGTAACATGTAAGAGTAAATCAAATGTTTACGGTGACTGATTTTAATTATTTGGCTACTTTCAGGAATTACTTTGCTCCTTAGGCTGCACTGCATACAAATCTTGAAAACGTGGATCTACTAGTTTAGATAGATTTTAATGATACCTACTTTTGTTTGTGATTCTAACCCAATTATCATTTCAAAAATGTAATAGTGTGTCTGATACATATCTAGAAATATGTAAGCATGTTCAGCATGTGTGGAGCCTTAGACCCGGTCACAGAACTGTTTCATAAAAATGGACATAAACAATGTCAAAATGCAGTTAAGGTATACGAATCACAACCGTCAAAGACTGCACTAATTAACCAAAGTATACATCAATTGGAAAATAAAGGACAAATAATCTCAAAGAAACTATCAACACTGTACATTTTGACTTCTAATTTAACCATCTACTTAAAATAGTTTAAATTATAAAATGCACACATCCGCACAGTGATAGCGGTAAACTTCTAACCAGTTAAAATCACACAGATGTCAGGCAGGTGATTAAAAAAGTTTAGTGTCCCGTTACCAAGATACTATGATGCAATTTTCCCACACATCTACAAAGGGTTAAAACACCGTCTCCATTGTTAAAGAATATCTAATTTCCTTCGAAGTAAAATTGGCGTAACTTTTTTTTATATTTATTGTACAGGCAACCCTTTTTGCCGGTGCTTTTGTAGTTTTTTGTTCCTTTTTTTAAAGCGTAAAGAAAAGGCGGTTAGTTTATATCCGGCCTCTTTGACATTTGGAGGGCTACCCGATGCGTTCTCAATGAGCTTTAATTTATTGAAGTGGGTTTTAATTCTTGAGAGATTGACGTGGGTTGTGGGTGGTTTAAAAGTACTTTTAATGTTATAATAAACCTGGTATGTGGTAATAATAAGCTAATAAATTAACGCTTTATACGATCTAAGAGTACACGTGCTCGTTACACTTTTTGGACATTTATATTTACTAACTAATATATTTTTTAACTGTCGCGAAGTAACTAAAGGTGCGTTCCAGCAGTCGCTATTCTAGATATAAGGTGACATCACCATCGACGTATTATCACCAGGATCATCAAGTGACAGGATCAGTACTAGCTTAACAAGTGCACAAAATAAGAAATAATAGCTTTCTCTGTAAGTAACGTATTATTAAAATGAATCTGGAGATCAAGTTCGGTAGGTGAGTATCCTTCAACGAACCTTACATACTTGGGTTGTGGTACCAGGATGACATAGATTAGTAGGTGGTAGGACTATTTTCCAAGTGCCCATCTTGGTAGATACTTAACACCGCAGTGCCAGATATTCTGCACTGAAGGCGTAGTGTATAGTCCACGCACTATGCTATTGTATTGTGAAGCGACACAGTATAACAGGTACTGTAGTACCAGTATAAGTGAAACAATGTTTAGCCAACGGGACAAAACAGTTATATCTTCGGAAAATGAACGCAGTGCATTCCCGCTCAGAACTTTGAAGCTTAGAGTTCTAGAAAGCGTGTCAAATATTATAAGAAGGTATTACGTTTACCATCTGACTTGCCTGTCTCATCCCTAGTATAAAGATACATCCATAATGACTAGCCGGCTGGCGCACTTGGTAGAGATTCCTGTCTTCTGAGCTGCTGGTCCCGGGTTCGATCCCCGGGCAGGGCAAATATTTGTGTGCATGCTATGTCTTGGTGTGTTTATATAGATCAGTCATTAGGTTACCTATAGTACTTACATGCTCAGCCTAGTTTGGGACCTGAATACCTGTGAGAATATTGTCCCATTGTAAATCTAAAATAATAAAAATTAACAACCATAATATATACGATATTATGTGAATTGATTGACTATTAATTATACGTTTGTTTTTTATTGATTCGTTTGAAAACTTCAAAAGGTTTGTACATCTTTGAACGGATAAAATAATTAATTTTAAGACAGCCCCCGTAAGAGTTGCCACGCTATAAATTTAGAATTTAATCACCTCCGAAATTGAAAAGAAACCTATTAATTTTCACACATCATCGGACAACGTGGGATAATATCATAAATATGGCGCCTATTATTGTAAAAAAGATAATTTCACGCGAATCAGAAAGCATCTGGCAACACCTGCCGTTAGTCTAACGTTTGATTACCCTTTTGATTTCTCGGGGTCTCTGCGATCCAAGACGGCTATCAAAGGGTTAGTTTTTTGTCTATGAACAGTTATATTACGGCTTAAAGCCAGGTGAAGGGCTTTAGGCTGAACTCTTCCGCGTTCTCACGATCTTTGCGATTTTTTTTATAAGTATTGATGCAACTGTGTTTGACTTGAGAAACAGAGAGAGTATGATTTGAAAAGGGGTCTGTTAACCCATCTTGAGATCCTTTTCAGACAGGTCAAACACCTTACCTATTGAAAGGCATCGAGACTAGCCTAGACTATGGGACACGAAGCCAGAGAAATAAATTGGGTTCATACTCTTAGGGATGAAATTTCTAAAAATCCTTCCTTGTTATATGATTTCTCTAAGTTCTGGAATAAGACAAAACAACTGAACTATGGGCTGAGCCGTCCAGTGACTGTCGGAGGCTGCAGTGAGCCGAATAAGGTGGCAACTGCCTTTCGCGGGCATTTTAAAGTAGACTCTTTGTTATGTAATGCATCACAGACGTCACAAGAGTTCGTTCTGCAGAGTCCCAGGAGCGTACGGTTGCGTTTACCGACCGAGAGGTAGCTTCTATCATTAAGGGCATGGTCAAAGGTAAATCTCCGGGGCAAGATAACCTTAGCATTGAGCACTTACGGTATGCAGGTGTTACACCTTGCGAGGGTACTCGCTATGTTTTTTACGCTTTGCCTTAGCCACTCATATTTACCGAAAGAACTAATGTATACGGTAGTAGTACCTATTATTAAGAATAAAACTGGAGATGCATCGGATACCGCCAACTATAGACCGATCTTCCTTGCCAATGTTATTGCAAAGGTGCTGGATGGTTTGCTTGATGAAGCAAATCATCCATCAACTTGGTAAGCACATCACTTTAAACGATGCGCAGTTCGGTTTCCGTAATGCTTTGTCAACTGAAAGTGCTATTATGAGCCTTAAGCAAACTATTAAGTACTATACTGACAGAAGACCCCCGTTTATGCGTGTTTCTTGGACCTCACGAAAGCTTTTGACCTCGTATCTTATGACCTCCTCTGGGAGAAAATAAAACGCGATACTACTTTACCACATGAAATAAGATATCTGCTTAAATATTGGTATAACTAAGTAAGAAAACCGCGTTAAATGGGGCGAAACTCTGTCTGAGACGTACCGGTTGGAGTGCGGGGTAAGGCAAGGGGGGATCTCCTCCCCCAAACTATTCAACCTGTACATGAATGGGCTTATTGATGAGCTCAGCAGCACGGGAATAGGATGTCATGTCGATGGTGTATGTGTTAATAACACTAGCTACGCAGACGACATGGTGCTGCTGAGCCCAACAGTAAAGGCTTTAAAAAAGCTGTTATCTATTTGTGAGTCGTATGTGAAGGCCCACGGTCTCGTATACAATGTAAAAAAGAGTGAGCTTATGATCTTTAAGGCGCGTGCTAAAACGTATACTTTGCCAGAAGTCACTCTTTGCGGCACTGCTCTAACTGCAGTGTCACAGTTCAAGTATCTGGGACATTGGGTCACTGCAGACTTGAAAGACAACTTGGACATTGAAAGGGAGCGCAGGTCGCTGTCTGTCCACTGCAACATGTTAGCCCGCAGGTTTGCACGATATACAGCACAGGTGAAGGTGACGCTGTTTAACGCTTACTGCCAATCCTTTTACACGTGTAGCCTGTGGGTGGACTACAAGCAGAGGACATACAGTGACTTACGCGTCCAGGACAACAATGCGTTCAGGATGTTGATGGGGCTACCGCGTTTCTGCAGTGCGTCCGGTATGTTCGCAGACGCGCAAGTTGACGGCTTCCACGCCATCATTCGTAAACGGTGTGCTTTCCGCTTTTTATAATATTTTGTATTTTTAAACCAATAATGCCTCCATGTTTTGGCTACAGCCCTACTACCCTATACCTTTGTAAAGGACCTGATGAAATTCGTGAAATAAACGCAATATGATAATAAGACAATACTACGTATTAACGTAATATTGTCTTGTTGAATTTTAATATTAATTTCTAAGGTAACATGAATTATGAAACCATATTAATTTATATTTGTCCTAGCCTAACCATATCGGCTTTATGCGTATTTTTTTTTATTAAAAGTTGATGATAATTAATGTTTTGCTTCCATTGCTGGAAATTAACGATGATTTAAGTATTTCATTTTTATTTTGATCAAATAAAGGCTAAAATAAATCCGTAAAGTGGTAAATAATTCACACAGTTAAGCGTTTACAAACCTAATACTGATTAGATATGTATTAGGTAAGAATTAGTTGCTAGTATATAACTTGTGGCTTTCTGAAATATACATCATATATTATTGTGATATATGTAAATTTTTAGTTATGTGATTATCAATACAAATATAAAAAAAAATGTATTTTAACTTTTTTTATCATTAGTAACCTTTGTTACTTACGGGATTGTCATTCACCGTCAATGATGATATCATCAAGATGGGCGTTACACTTGTCAGTTATTTGAGTGTAACCTAAAAAACTGGTTGACCGAATCTGCCGCTGCCGCGGTAGCCCCAACACTATCTTGAGCGTTCTTGCCGCCAGATAGGATAGCCCAATGTTCACTCATTGGATGCGTCTTCACTCCACTAATTATGTGAAGGCCTAATTATTGTATAACATTATTTTGTATTTTTTTCTGTATGTTTTGACATTATCTAATTGTATTTTATTTATTTTTATTAATTCAATTTAATTTAGAATATTTCGAAATTAAATAATTATTTTTAAGAATCAATATTATTTTATGTTTTTCTCTCTATCTCGTCTATGTCTTATGTGTAATATGGGTCATAATGCCCGAAATAAATAATTTTTAATTTCATATACTTATCCGAAAATGATTAAATATTAAGCTATTCATTATCGGTTACGAAGCTGCATTTTAGTCGGGACATTTTTTAACTTTTTAAGATAAATTTAAAACAATCCCATATTAAACTGTTAACCGGCAAAACACTCACGTTAGGGATCGAATACTTCGACCCGTGTATGACCTACCTCATAGCGAATTACCGTTGACCGTTTAACTACAGCATAAATAAGGTTTACACACACTGTGGTTTAACCATCACCGGATACCTAATGGAAACACGGCACAAAAGTGTAAGCCAGCGTTTGTCCACCTAATACGCAGTAGTATTGCACTATTACATTGGAAATGTGTAAGTACAGTCTGAGAAAAACTGTCGGTTACGTAGTTTGCGTACTTTTTATAGTTTCGTACCTCGAAAGGATAAAGAAAACCTTAGAGGGTCACTTTGTTATCCCGTCAGGCCTTTTGTCTGTATGTCTAGCTGTCGAGGCTCTTTTTCGCAGGAACGCGTTGAGGTATCAAGTTGAAATGTACCTATATTAAATACTCAGGTATACGGTCTCTTTCAACTGTGAAAATAATCAAGCTTGTAAGTCAATGTGATCGAAAGATTGACTTTGAGATTGCCAAAATATCTAAATATCGTAAATATAACAAAAAAAGCGAATTTATTATTACAGACTTAATATTTGCGGTTGGTGCAACAATCTTGTCGAGGGATTGAACGGCAAAGTTAAGTGTGTCTTTAGTTAGAGCATTAATGTTAGATGCTTTCTTAAAACCCTCGGTGTGTGTTGTCCAACTCGCACTTTGTCGGTTGTCTATCTTTCATTCGGCTTTAAAAAAAAAAACACAAAAAATAATGGTCATAACATTTCATCAAAATATGTGGGAGCCAATGCCAATGCGAAGGATCAAATTTTCGGCAACGCAACCAGAGTGCAGTGCAATGCAGCAGGTGCAACGTGTATTTGTTTAGATTGGCGACAGCACTCCTGTCCAATTGTGCGGATTATCTAATGATTAGGCGATGACATATACTGGCAGAATATGGAACATTCTTAAGTCAGGAACAGGTTTAAGATAACATGACTGCAGTTTAGTACATCACAATTCACGTTTGGCATGCTTTAGAATCTTTAATAAAAAGTGTTTATCAGGTATATTTATTCATTCAATAAATAACAGGACTTACAGCCGAAAGTTTATAAAAAACAAGGATAAGTACTCTAAAACAAATCACCAAAGACTACCTATATACATCGTAGATATCATAACAACATGCGGTAGGTACAATTGATGCCTACACATAACTTAGTGTGCAGGTCATGCGGACCTTTTATTCCGGTAGACGGAGCGAAGTGAAGATGCGACGGGCGTGTATGATTGACTATCTGTTCTGGACTGTGATGTTTTTATGGCACCGGTATGAATTTAAATACCTACAGCACTCGTGCCTTCTGAAGTAAGTTCTCATCTAATTCTGATATTCTGTTATCATTAACATGACGAATGGCGAATGTATAAACGTACGAATATAAATAAAAAAAACAATTGGGACTGATCAGCTGGGCTGATCGTGCGTCCGAAGTAATTCTACATTTCTCTAGCGGTTATCCATCCAAATTATCATCGCAGCAAGCTTTGCTTAAGCCAATACAATGTTTATATCGTTAAGATAAATTAATTATGAATTTTATTCTTCCGTTTTTTAATTAACCTTTGTTATTTATGTCATATTTAGTAAAAGCGCTCATAGAGTAGTTTTCATTATTATTCTTTGTTCGATTGGGTTAAGTAGTGCGTTTGTTTGTAAATTAATTATTTATAATATAATACTTAATTGCATTTTGAGCTACTTCAGCGATTCCCTTTCTGCAATCGCTAATTGGAGCTGATGTGTGACCAATGTTGGTCAAATGAGTTTTTAGAAGTTACGGTAACATGCTAGTATTATAGTAAATTGTGATAACAGATTAACTCAGCAACATTTTAGTTTATTTTTTTGTAAAGATTTTCTGTTTTATTCATGGTAACTAATCACAACTCAAAAATCGATAAACACTGTAGTCAACCATTTCAATTTCATAGCCATAGAAGCAAAAAAAAACATATTAGAAGAAACAAAACGAAATCTCTGAATAAGTCACGCTACTGTGGGCCTAGCACGAATAACTGCGTAAGTGTAACGTACCGTGTCGTCCACATGAAACAGTAAAAACTGTCGTGTATCTAGGGCAACTGTGACATAGAAAGCTCATAGTTTGTACGCCGAATTGCGACGCGTTGACACTTACGATACGAATAAATTTTACGCAAATTGTATGTGCTACGGCCTCAGATGACCCTTCTGTTTCATAATATTACACTCTATTGGCTCAGTTCAGTTTGAGGGCGAATAAACACATTTTTTTTCTCCAACGTATAACAAGTTATGATAACTTATTTGTGATGCTTCAACAAACTAGGTTCGGCAAATAATATTGATACACCAATTCATAAAATGTTCGGTAAATAAGGGATTTTCGGATATTTCTGAGAAAAAAATATAGCTACTTGATACATTTTCATTTACATTTGTTATTATATATATCGGAAGGTATTTGTTTGTAACAAACTCAGGTGGTAATAAAATATGTATTAGAGACATTGAGTTAGAATCCTAATTCTGTTTTCAAGTAGTGCGCAGTGATCGTAGCAGGTCATTCTTAAAATTAACAAGTAGATTAAGCAATGCCTGCTTTATTTAGATGATGGGTAACCGCTAGAGAAATGTAGAATAACCAAGGACGCACGATCAGCCCAGCTGATGAGTCCCAATACTTTTTTCTTTTTAAATGGATTCGTACGTTTGTAAATTTGGCTATCGTCGTGTTAATTTATTTACTAAGTACTAATAGTTGCATTAATGAGATTTTTTTTCCAAGTATTCAGAGGCAACTCACAGTCACCTAAATAAGTGAGTCACTATCGTGTCTAAGTCACGTTCTAGTTAGACGGTGGATGTAATACTACAACTCTCGGCGCTATGCAAACGACGGGGCGGAGCGGTCTTTTTGACCGCGAAGAAATAAAGACCGCATCTGCCCGCCGATGATGCCCGCGGCTGCCCTCGCCTGAGGCGAGTCGCCTCTACGTAGAGGATATGGAGCTACGGATATGCCGCGCCGCTAGTGTCCGGCGGGAACTGGCGGCGCGGTCTTTTTGCCCTCCGTGTGCGTTGGTAGTAACATATAGGATTCCCTTTGCGCTATCGTTCGCGGCAAAATTGACCGCCCCGCCTCGCCCCGTCGTCGTCTGCATAGCGCCTAAGGCGATTGACGAGAAAAACATAAAAATAACGTTACGTGATATAATGCATTGATATGATTGTACTAACACTTAAACTCCTGCTTTATTACGAACATTTACACGCAATAGTCGCCTCTATTACACGTGTACACACAAAAAAAACAAATGTCGACAAATTAAACATCAGTAATCAACGATAGGCATTGTTGGGTATTCCCACCATCTTTATCGATTGTAGTCTTCAAATTAGAGTCAGTCAATTAAAAAACGCTCGCAGCGGAGCACGACTTGGCGATCTTAACCGATCAACAAGTTAAGCAACACTTGCTGCGGTTAGGGCTTGGATGGGTGACCGCTTGTGGCATTATTCAACTGAACGCTTCCGTTCTTCAGAGGGCACGTTAAGCCGTTGGTCCCGTAGGACAACAGTCGTTAGACTACGTCGAAGGCCTTCGGGCGGCCTGAAAACTTCGACATGGGTTGGCCACTAAACTATCCATCAATCCGCACTGCGCCCGCGTGGTGAATTATGGCTCAACTCCTCTCTCTAAGAGGAAGGCTCGAGTCCCAGAAGTGGGAAAGAAATGAACTGATCATGATATATGATTAATTAAAGAAACGAAGTAGGTAAATATAATCAAATTAAATAAATATACAAAAAGCTTTCATACAGGCTTGGCTACTGCGCTATCAACTTAGCCGCACTGGAACTGGGTGGTGGATTATAATTCTTGCTACGCTTCATCGTAGGAAGAAAATGCTCCATTGGAAATAGTATATTAATTCATATAAATTTAAAACATCATTTTTCATTCCTTCAGTTACTTATTACTGATTACCTTGATATTTCAAAAGTACCTACTATCATAATATTGTGCGCATGGTACCGACTTCAAGAGGTTATTTCACACTTTTTAAAGTAGAAGTCGGTTCCATTTTTGGGTAAAAAAATTTTTTCACCACTTTTAATGAACCTTGTTACGAGTACTAACGGGATCGATTGTCATTCACCGTTAATAAGGATATCATCAAGATAGACGCAACACTTTTCAGTTATCGGAGTGTAACTCAAAACTGCTAGACCGAATTTGATGAAATTTAAATAGGTTCACCTCGGAAGTAAAAGTACTACTCTTTCAAATAAAAAAAAGAAATTTGAGTATTGGTCTAAAAATGGGGGAGAAATCGGTGAACATACATAAACACATCTAATCGAACATAAATAGAACCTCCTCCTTTTTTGAAGTATTCGTAACGCAAACGTCAACGTGTCACGCTTCGACGCACAAACTATGAGTTATCTTCAGTGTTGGGTAGGGTAAAATATCCTCCAAAAACCTTTGAGTGCAAGAACATGACACTGGCAGAGTACAAACGTTAAAAAGCCACAGAAGAAGAAGAAGATAAGTTGTTTGTGTTACAGTTGCCCTAGATACATGACAGTTTGTGCTGTTTCACGTAAACAATACGTTAACAGTTATTCGCGCTAGGCCCACTGCTCCAGTGCCTTAATTTATAGTTTGATTATAATAACCTACTAATGACGCGTTTGTTTGTACCTAATTGGCTGCCAATTTTTCGTTCTTTCACTGATAGTGCCTCCGCTTAATTATTTACTCCGCATTTTAAATGGACGAGTAGTTATTTCTGTCGTGATTGGTTTAGCAAAAGTGGCCTTTGCTGTGGTATATTCTTTCTTGTTATTGTAACTTTGTTCACATAGGCATTAGAAGTACGTAATGCGATAGCCGAAGCAAGTTGTTTGCATTATCGCAAATGCTATTTGCCGTGCCGAATCTGGCGACCAATGGTGGTGTCACGTTGCTTCTACATCAGGGCTGCCACCCAGAACCTGAAAACAACTAACAGATAGTAATATACATATAGGTTATATGATTGAACAAACCAGAGAACCATTCAGTCAGGCCAGGTATATATGGATATACCTGGTCTGACTGAATGGTTCTCTGGTTCGTCAATGCAGAGCCTAAATCACTGGGCCCACAAACTTGACATTTTTAAAGGCGATGCCTTTTATGGTACCAGAATCCACACCGGTACAAAATTTTGAAATTTCACCCTTAAGGCATTGAATTTGCTGTATTTCTGTGGCTTTGTATCCAATAGACGAAATAAGCGATGCCGCTGGTGGTTAAGCTAGTATTGACAAACACTTCTGTTATCTTGAACTGATTTAGAAAATAAAACACATTAAAAAAATTAAGAAAATCAGATGTCAGTTGACGTAGATAAAACGTAGTTGACGTAGGTCAAAAGGGTACCCCCCCGAAGGGTTCCCCCCCCGAAGGGTTCTCGCATTGACGTGGCGGGGGGGCTCAGTAACCGTGGCTAGGTACACCACGGTGAAGCCAAGAGGAACCCAGGGGCCGCGCCGGCGTTGGGGTGCGCTGGCCGGCTCAGGCGGGCCGCTCCTATGGGCTTTGGCCGCCAAGTCCACATAGGAGTGGCGGGGTCCGGGCGCTTTGGCGCAGACTCGAGGAGGTGGGGCCCGGGCGCTTTGGCGCAGGCTCGAGGAGGTGGGGCCCGGGCGCTTTGGCACAGGCTCGAGGAGGTGGGGCCCGGGCGCTTTGGCGCAGGCTCGAGGAGGTGGGGTCCGGGCGCTCGGCACCGACTCGAGGAGGTGGGGTCGCGGGGGGGCTATCCCTTGTGGCTGACGTAGCAGGCGGTGGGGCTACGTATCCGACCCACCGCAGGGAGACCACGGGCGACCAGACACGGGGAAGTCTGGCGCCCATTGTTGGCGAGTTTGGTCTCCGAGGCAGTTGCGGCGCGCCATGTGTTCTGGCGTGCCGCGAAGAGAAGGGTCCGGCAACGGACAGCCACGGCGGGTTCGCGGTCGTGTGAAAAATCTGTCCCGCGTTCCCGCCGAGGGCGGCAGTGACGGAACACCCCGGGTTTTGGTGGGTATACGGACTCCCACATAACCACCTCCCTCCCCGTGGTGGGTGGTATCCATAAAGGATTTCCCCGGGACAAAAAAAAAAAAAAAAAAAAAGGGCAAAAGGGTACCCCCCCCCGAAGGGTTCTCGCATTGACGTGGCGGAGGGGCTCAGTAGCCGTGGCTTGGATCACCACGGTGAAGCCAAGAGGAACCCAGGGGCCGCGCTGGCGTTGGGGTGCGCTGGCCGGCTCAGGCGGGGCCGCTCCTATGGGCTTTGGCCGCCAAGTCCACATAGGAGTGGCGGGGTCCGGGCGCTTTGGCGCAGACTCGAGGAGGTGGGGCCCGGGCGCTTTGGCGCAGGCTCGAGGAGGTGGGGCCCGGGCGCTTTGGCGCAGGCTCGAGGAGGTGGGGCCCGGGCGCTTTGGCGCAGGCTCGAGGAGGTGGGGTCCGGGCGCTCGGCGCAGACTCGAGGAGGTGGGGTCGCGGGGGGGCTATCCCTTGTGGCTGACGTAGCAGGCGGTGGGGCTACGTATCCGACCCACCGCAGGGAGACCACGGGCGACCAGACACGGGGAAGTCTGGCGCCCATTGTTGGCGAGTTTGGTCTCCGAGGCAGTTGCGGCGCGCCATGTGTTCTGGCGTGCCGCGAAAAGAAGGGTCCGGCAACGGACAGCCACGGCGGGTTCGCGGTCTTGTGAAAAATCTGTCCCGCGTTCCCGCCGAGGGCGGCAGTGACGGAACACCCCGGGGTTTTGGTGGGTATACGGACTCCCACATAACCACCTCCCTCCCCGTGGTAGGTGGTATCCATAAAGGATTTCCCCGGGACAAAAAAAAAAAAAAAAAGGTCAAAAGGGTACCCCCCCGAAGGGTTCTCGCATTGACGTGGCGGGGGGGCTCAGTAGCCGTGGCTTGGATCACCACGGTGAAGCCAAGAGGAACCCAGGGGCCGCTCCTATGGGCTTTGGCCGCCAAGTCCACATAGGAGTGGCGGGGTCCGGGCGCTTTGGCGCAGACTCGAGGAGGTGGGGCCCGGGCGCTTTGGCGCAGGCTCGAGGAGGGGGGCCCGGGCACTTTGGTGCAGGCTCGAGGAGGTGGGGTCTGGGCGCTCGGCGCAGACTCGAGGAGGTGGGGTCGCTATCCCCTGTGGCTGGCGTAGCAGGCGGTGGGGCTACTTATCCGACCCACCGCAGGGAGACCATGGGCGTCCAGACACGGGGAAGTCTGGCGCCCATTGTTGGCGGGTTCGGTCTCCGAGGCAGTTGCGGCGCGCCATGTGTTCTGGCGTGCCGCGAAGAGAAGGGTCCGGCAACGGACAGCCGCGGCGGGTTCGCGGTCGTGTGCAAAATCTGTCCCGCGTTCCCGCCAAAAGCGGCACTGACGGAACACCCCGAGGTTTTGGTGGGTATACGGACTCCCACATAACCACCTACCTCCCCGTGGTGGGTGGTATCCATAAAGGATTTCCCCGTACAAAAAAAAAAAAAGGTCAAAAGGGTAACTTTTATTCGATAAGTTATTTCGGTACCGATGAAACATACAACTACCTACGTATTGTTGTAGATAAAAGAATATTAATAGGTTTAGCATATAATCAGCAAGCCTGTAAATAAACAAGTTGATAGTGTGGTGTGCTGACCCTAAATAATAAGTGTAGAAAAAGATTTGATATGATTGAACAAAATGTTTCCAAATCTGAGTCAGTACCAAAATGCAAACTGAATACCTAGTTAAAAACATGTTACCTCTTGGTTCAACAATTTCATAATAAGAACTTGTAGAGAGCTTCACCTCACGTAGTTGTTTGTAGTCATAAATCATAGCTTAACTTTCTGGTAGACCACGCCAGACAACTTCAAGGCTTATATACAATCTACAGTTTCCAGGCATTTCCTTAGCCGTGAAAGTAGATATTGTCCGAGAAGAGAGAACAGCAAAATTCAATGTCTAACGAAAATGGTTTCATTATTATTAGTTTATTACACATACATACCATCAACCCTTTAAATTATTGAAGAGGTCGTCAAAAATAGATACATAAATACTCTGCATACTTTTTTGCGTGGCATTTTTTAGCGATGGAAGCATAGAACTACGAGTAGATCATGTCTCATGTCACGGTGAGGCTATTGTCATCTGTCGTGCGATTCTCTAAAAGCAAACATCGTTGCATCTTTGACAACATCCGTGAAACAAATGACGAGATGATAAGAAATGTTGGAAAAGCAAACTTATATACAAGGGCGATATCGCATAAAATATTTGACATCTGTGAGGTCGTCGACGAATGCAACGATGAATCATTAGAGAATCGCACGCCAGTATCCTTAGGTAGTTTTCGTGTAATGTATAGAAGGACATAAAACAGTCAAATTTTTAATTTGAGAACAGCCGTGTGATTCTCTAAGAGCAAACACCGTTGCATCTATGGCATTTTGAAATATATCTACGCAGTAATTTTTGCTAAATGATAATATACAACTATATCCGTACTAAGTGACAACCCTACTTCCATACAAATAAGCTTAAATGTTTGTGAAAACCTATATCTGGTGGCGACAGTCGAATGGGAGAGTAGATGGAAAGCTTAAATGTGGACTCTTCCAGAGGGTCTACCACGGGTAATTTGCGAGAAAGTGTTCCTATCAAATATAAATAATTAAATAGGGCACTGAACTTCGTCATACTAACTGACTTCACTGTGCCACAGTTGCACAAGACAAATAATAGTATGTAAGAATTCAATTAATTTACTTCAACAATTCGATTACTTTAAACCCTCAAGTTATTCGTGCTTGGCTCTACTACAGTGAAACTCTGTTTAAACTAATCGTTACAATTTAACTTTGTATCATACGAGTTCAAAATAACAACGAAAGAAGAAGAGAGTTGATAAAAAGTACATGCATCAGCACTTAGAAAGTCGTTCTAAACTAAAAACTAAAACTAATGGAAATTAAGGTCTATTATATTCACTACTTGGATGAACGACTACTGAATGATGCTACCATAATAATAAATATATTTGTTGTAAGCATCGCTGCTACAGCAGGAAATACTAAGGTGTTCTGAGGGCAAATTGAACTGTTTTAACGGTACACATTTGGGCTGAAAACTTTTAAATCTCGGGCTGACCACTACAAACCTATCCTCCAAGTACAATTGCTCCGCGTCCTGCATTATGGTCGATACTTCTCTTTCCTTCACTCTAATGAGAAGACTTGTGCAGGGAGGACATAATAGGTATGAATACGCTATCAGGATCCAATGGGTCAAATACCTATCATATTGTTTTGAAACAATCATGAAAATAATATAACATAATCAGCCCATTATAATCCAACTGCTGGGACCCGAATCTTTTTCTCAAAGAGAGGAGAAAGGCTAAGATCCACCACGCTAGCTTGGTTAATTGATGGGCAACCCATGTTGAAGTTTTCAGGCCGCCCGAAGGTCTTCGACATTTTTTTTTTTTTTTTTTTTTTTTTTTTTTTTTTTTTTTGAGGGGGGAAATGCTGTGCACTTCCCTTCCGCCACGGGGGTGACGGAAGGGGGCGTGTGGGGCTCAGACCCACTAAAACCCCCCCGTGAGCAGTCCTCCGCCAAGGTGGGGCGAGACAGGGTCGCGCTGGCAATCACCATCTCGCCCCAGCGGTAGGCCCGGATTGATCTTAACCGGGCCTCAGCGCCTGTGAAGGGATGACCTTGCTCACCAAGGTCACCCCCTAGACGTGTAGAGCCGTGCAAGCCGACGAAGAGTCCCCCGACTCTTCGCCAGTGACCCCACTACGGGGGAGGGAGGAGACGTGCGAACCGTCTCCTCCGTTCTCCCGGTCGTCTGCGCCGGAGTGGATCAGCTCGGACATCGTTCTCCCTGATCCGCTCCGCAGCCTCCTTCTGCGCCATCACCGCTTCGCAGAAGGTGGCCACCGCCTGCCACGATCTCTCGCTGCCGAGCATGGAAATTACCACGCTCGGCAGGGAGAGATCTCCGCCTATTTCCGCTGAAAGCGTGTGCCGCTGCGGGCCCCATGCAGCACACACTTCCAGCGTGTGTTGCGCTGTATCTTCCGGCGCCCCACACTCGTGGCAGGCTGGGGTCGCCTCCCGTCTCGCGATTTGGTGCACGTACTTTCCGAAACATCCGTGTCCGGAAAGCACCTGCACCAATCGGAAGGTCAGCGAGCCGTATCGCCGCCTCACCCACCTCTGGAGGACTGGGCGGATGGCCTCCACCGTCCACTGCCCAGGGACTGGTGGAGCCAGGTCCTCCGTCCACCGCCGCAACAAGGCGTCTCGCGCCTGCCACCGCATACGTGTGACCTCCTCCCACGCTGGAGCGTCTCCACGGGATCTCCTCGCCGCCACGAAGTGATACACTTCGGCGAGGATCTCCGCTTGGAGCTCCCAGGGGGGATCACCGGCCAGCACGCACGCTGCCGTCCAGGACACCGTCCGGTACCCGCGTATCGCTCTCGTCGCGATGACCCGCTGCGGACGACGCAGCAGAGTCTTATTGTCACGACTGAGAGCGTCCACCCAGACCGGTGCCCCGTAAAGAGCCATACTCCGGACCACTCCGGAGTATAGCCGGCGGCAATTAGCACTCGGGCCACCCACGTTGGGCAGTAGCCTTCCCAAGGCAGCTGCGGCCCCCACGACTCTTGGGGCTAGTTGGGCGAAGTGGGCCCTAAAAGCCCACCTCCCGTCCAGGACAAGGCCCAGATATTTCATTTGGGCCCCAACCGGTATCTGGACATCACCCAGATTCACCCGCGTACCTGGACGGGCTCCCCCCCGAGGCCCATGAAACAGTAGGGCCTCGGTTTTGGAGAGGGCAACTTCCAGACCCAGAGTGCGAATGCGGTCAATAACCAGGGTTGTGCCCACCGTGGCCAACCGCACTGCCTCTCTAAGATCCCTACCCCTGGCTACGACTAGGGTATCATCCGCGTAGCACGCAACCCGTATGTTTGCAGGCAACGTTCCACGGAGCACCCAGTCGTAGCCTACGTTCCACAAAAGCGGTCCCAGTACCGACCCCTGTGGAACACCGCAGCAGACACGATGACGCCTTAGACCGTCGCGTCCTTCGACCAGGATCTCACGGTCTTGGAGATAGTCACGCAACAGCCTCCGCAGATACAAGGGCACTCCGTGATAGCGGAGCGCCTCTTGAATTGTTCCATGAGGGAGGCTGTTGAAGGCGTTGGCTATATCTAGCGAAACTGCCAGCGCCTTATCTCCTTTGCTGACCGCTTCCTGCGTCCACTCCTTGAGCCAGAGCAGGGCGTCTATTGTAGACCGCCCTGTTCTGAATCCGAACTGGGCCTCCGACAGCCCAGGCCCAGGATCTTTTAGGTGCCGGATGACACGTGAGGCTACCACCCTCTCTAACAGCTTTCCTGTGTCATCCAGCAGTACGATGGGCCTGTACCCGGATGGCAAATCAACGGCTCGGCCCTCCTTCCGTAAAAGGCACAATCTACCATCCTTCCACAGCTTCGGGAACTGCCCTGACGTGAGGCACGCGTCAAACAGGACTCGAAGCCGGTCTCCCATTTCCTTCAGGGCGATCCTGAGAATCCGACCTGGAATCCCATCTGGACCGGGTGCCGTCTTTTTTCCTCGTAGACGGCCGATTGCAAGCTCTATCTCTACCTCCGACACAAGTGGGATAGAGGCCGGGTCTAGAATTAAATTTATTAGTCTTCGATATAATTATTAGTCTTCGACATACCCTAACGATTGTTGTTCTGAGTCAAACGACGGGGACCGACGTGCCCTCCGTAGCACGAAAGCGCTCAGTTGAAAAATGCCACTAGCGGTCACCCATCCCACTCCTGACCGCAGCAAGCAAAGCTTGACTTGTTGGTCGGTTAAGATTCCCAAGTAAAGCTCCGCTTCGAGCGCTTCATAATAATGTAATCATGTAATTAAATAGTACAAATTATAATCATATTTGTAGTTTTTTTTAATAATGAGTTTGAAACAAATATTTTTTATAAAGTTACAAACAATAGAATAACTGTTACGCAAAACAAAAAAAAACGCTATATTTGAAGTTAATAGATTTAATTGAGTAAAAACTTCTAAAACTAGGTACATACCGCGGCACACTGACTATCACAAATCAAGAAGCGACAAAAACCGAAATAGACACGAATAGGAAGCCATATTTTCCAGCGATATCCACCCCGGGTCCGAAAAATAGTTAGATAATCTTACTTTTTCTAACTCCCCCAATAACCAGAATAAAAAGAACCTTACCATCTAACGAAATACTTTACAAAGCAGCTCAAGCTAACTAAAAACACGACTACAACATTATGAGCTCCATTTTAGAGGAAAATCCATCAGAAACGAGGTCTAAGGAAATTGGCTGCTAGTTTTGGGGGCGTAAGTAAGGGAAGAGGCAGCAAATCATTACTGACAGTTGACCAAACGGGGTCCCGTGCCCCTAAAATATGTATGAGGCTTTGGCAACCCTGTTATGGTGTCCGAATGCTGATAAGCCAAGTATTGGGGCAGTGAGATTGGATGCAAGGGGACCCATGATTAGGATTGTAGTTTTTATGTAGGATTGCTTTGAATTTTTTATCCTGTTGATGTTTTGATGTTGTATTCGTATGTTTTGGTGATAGAAGCAAAAGGTTTTGAATACGAAATATTATATTTAGATACTAACTCCTTGAGATCTATTACCTTGTTACATAAAAACCTTCCATTATACCTTACTGTATCTCACAGTGTTATTAGGCGACTTGTAGCATATAATTATATAGGTCCTGAGCTATGAAGTCTAAAATCTTGTACAAGATGGGCCAGAATTAATGTTACATTAAGTTACTTTGTAAATAAACTCTTTAAGTATTTACTAAGTACTCTTTTTATATGGATTTCAAACGTGAACTTTATTCTGCCTCCCCCCCCCTGTACTATATAATAGGTAAGTGTACTAATTTACTTAATTAGAAAATAATTTAGTTTTTCATAATTATCAATTTTTTAAACTTACAAAAGGAAAGCGAAATGAACGACAATATATATATATTATAAACTGTTTGAGAACTTCGCAAATAAACTTTTACCTTTTTGATACTAAACAAACATATCGTGGGAATCCTAAAAGCTACAATACTCTAAATCAAAACAAATATCTATCTCCACAAACCTCATTGTTGCGACAACAAAGTGTCTAAATCCTTTAAATCCGAAAAATAGGATTTCATAAAAAATAACCCTATGGAAAAAGTTCAAAAATTGCACTCGTTGACTTTTGCAAAACGATACAATAGTTTGGGATCATTGAAAAAAAGGAGACCGAAAGTGTCGGAAGCTGTAAGCTACCAAAATACTAAACACAATTGGTTGGGACAGTTTTTTTGTTACAATAGTTATGTGAATGGATTTGAAGTGTTACGTAGGGTTTAAAGTTAACATTTTATAGTTTTAAAGTTACAAAAAAATCTGTAAGTTAACAAAAACTTAATCTGTAATGCTAAGAATCTGTAAAATAATCTATAAACTAAGGATTTGTTATAATTGAAAGTTGCAGTTTTATAAAATCTACTTAACATGTAAGTGACAGTAAAAACTTTATAATATTTTAATTTAATATAATTATTGAATCATAATACATATAAATATAAGATGAATTTTAATATTACTTCCACGTAGTGGTAGGTAAAGTTGAATAAATTCCCTACACTACATTGCATGTTCTTTGTTTTATCATAGAATTATCTCATGTTATAGAAAACGACCATATCGTCATCTAGCCCTCGGTCGGCTTTAACAATATTCATATAAGAGAATCTATAGAAGAAGATAAACAGTTCAGTTCTTAGAGCTGGAACCTAATTGAATTTAAACTTTTAGAAATTATAGAAGACTATTGATTGATAGTTTACCGACTGTAGTTTAAGTCGTATAAAACTTAAAAGTATCAAACTGTACAGAAGTTCTAATCGGTTGAACTTTCCCACAATATATGACACGGCAATAAATATAATAAATCCAATCATCAACAATAAACGTTCCAAAAAACACCAAAATACGGAAACCCCATCCAAAATCACCCAAACAACTAACAAATGACCCTCAATCCGAGATCCATACAAATATAATTAGTATTGTACAATATATCACTCGAGTTTTTTATTCATTTTTACCCCAAAATAAGTGGATTTAACCTCGTTTCCCTGTTTGGGGTATTTTTTGCCGTCAATTGGCGAAATAACAATGTTTTATGGTGTCAAGAGCAGCACAGTGAAGTTTTTCGGGATTGCAATTTGTAATAGTTTGTGATTGAGATTGTGAAAACTAACCTAGTGTTGAAAAATTTAGGCATTGCGTTAAATATTTGAGCCCTATCCTACTAATATTATAAACGCGAAACTTGCATGTATGGATGTTTGTTGCTCTTTCACGCTCAATCGGATGGGCCAATTTTAATGATTTTAATTTTATGGAGGCAGATAAGGCGTTGGATTAACACATAGAATACTTTTCATCATCATCATCTATCAACATGCAGTGGGCCAAGCACGAAAATCTGCTAAAGTGTAACGTTATCGAATCGTTGACCTATTTAGTACAAACTATGCGTTATTTGTGCTACTACTGTATTAGATAAATGACAGTTTGTACTAAATACGTTAACGATGCGATTACGTTACACTTAAACAGATTGTCGTGCTCGGCCCACACGCGTAACCGCTAGGCGCAGATATTCTTTTTAAAGTAAGTACCTATTGATTACGTATGTTTATGTGATAAATATGATCCGTATTATCTGGCTTCTGTTTACGAAATTAATGTGGTATGAGTAAAAATTTAAACAAAATCCATTCCCAAAAACACTTCCTTAGACACAAAAAACCCCAACTGCCAACATTTCAAATTTTTAGGTTAGGCTTAGCATTGACGAATCAGTTACTCAGTCAGGACAAATCTATACTAATGTTAAAAGAGGAAAGATTTGTATGTATGTTTGTAACGAAATGTCTCAAAAAGTACTGGACCGATTTCAAAAATTCTTTCACCGTTGGAAAGCTACATTCACCCTGAGTAACAAAGACTATATAAGTTTCATCATCATTATCATCCATCACCGCACGGGTGAAACCGCGGAGAGCAGCTTATAATTATATTCTAGCTTTATATTTTATATTATTGCTTCAGTTTCAACGAAATATAGGCAGAACAGTGTTATATATCGTGTGTGTAAAACCTTCAACAAGGTGCATAGAGAGAATAACCTTGACCTTGACATTTTTCACTCTAGTATTTTTTCTATGAAGAAACAGCTAAGCGAATATTTTCTTTATAATTCCTAATTGACTAAGTAATTTATATAGACTGTTGCATTTCCTCCATATCATTATTAATATTATGTGAGTGTAGATTTTTGTAGAATCAGTATTCTATCATATCGTTTATGTAAAATATCCTTTTACATTATAAGCTCAATTTATTAATCTATTTTAGCGCTATCAGTGGAGACTTATAATGACTCTGTGTTACTATAAGAAGTATTTAATCAATTGTATTAGTCGCTATTCTTCCTAAGATTAAATAAATAAATATCTAGAGATGCTAAAGTTTCTGAATGAGTAAACCAGTATATGAGCATTGAGTACGTATGCTCGCTACTTCTTCGAGCTTACGGTGAAATATTAAGAAAATGTAGAATGGAGAAAATTTCTAACCCAGGCTATCTCGATATTGTTATTCTACACGGCGGAGTGACCAGTAAAAATAAATTGGTACATGTTCAATATATTGTAAAAATCAATTATAATAATATATTATGTCTACTTATATATGTAAACACGATGCCACACGATCCTAGCACTGTCTAATAATTAAATGATATCCCATATATTCGCAATATGCACGACCGTTATACAAATCCACAGACAAACCCTTTCTAACCCAAACAATGGGACTTAACCCTTCCATAGATCACGGACCAGTTTTTTTTAATAATTTGAATGTTGCAATTTTTGCGTATACCTGAGACTATTATAGGGTTCTATTGAATTTTGCATAAGGGTTGTATAGCGAAGCTTATTGAAATAACTGTGATGCAAGCAGATGCTTCTAAACGTTGGAGAGCTACATTTTGAATAAGTGTATGAAGAACAATAATAATGTGTATATATATTCCAATTTTCAAAATTTACATGGTATTATATGACACATGATAAGGATTTAAGTATGCAATTCGCATCATAGATGTTACTGTTAATATGAAAATATAATCTTTATGTTTAGTGATATCATAAGAATCAATTGGTTATAGAGTACACTTTTCTAATTCCATATTGTTATTAAATAGTTTTGGTGGCAGTGTAACTCTTTGTAAATAAGTTCGTTCGGGTTAATCTGCCACCATACCCCTTTTCTGCAGTGAAGCAGTAATGTTCGCAGCACTGCGTTTTGATTTGAAGAGTGATATTACAGGCACATGAGCCTTAATAACTTAAGGTTACGGGTGCAATACAGTTCCTCACTTGTGAGGAAATGTAGCTGTTATAGTAATTGCTACCTAGGTGAACCTAATGCTTGTACCCTAAAAATAAAAGATAAAAGTAAGAAAAATATTTTAAGAACATAAATTTATAAACATGCGACGACTCCGTTTGCTCAGTTGATAGTGAGTCGACGCTGCCTTCAAAACGTAAGGTCCCAGGTTCTATCCTCGCCTGGGGCAAATTTTTGTGTGATTAGCAGAAATGCTCAGACTACTAAGAATTCTGAGCAGAAATGTTTGATCTTGGGTTATGTATGTAGTGATGTGTTTATTCAGTGTGTCGATGTCTTCCACGGCACATGGTGATGCCACGTACAGAGTATAAGTATGTAAACGTCATTAAAATACTAAGACAACAAACGCCTGTGAAATCATTTTAAAATATGCTACAAAATAAAGTACATACCTATCCATCCATGACGCAATCAATTTGTCACTCATCAACAAAAAATAACACTTCAAATAATCTGCCCCAGATCTTTCTGCTTTCCGAATAAGACTGATATTCAACTCGAATTGTCGAAGCACCTCTCCACATATCAGCAAATCGTCAATTTGCATAACAAAACCAAATTAGGCGGCCTATTTGAACATTATAGATGGCAGCACACGTCAAGTACGAAATTAACTCTGAATGTAATCTAAGATCTGGAAATGTAAGTGCCTGTTATACGGCTACTTACTTTTTTGTACAAATTTAAATAGTAGTACAATTTAAATACACAATAGTAACACGAAATTTTGTGAATTTAAGAATATTTACGTAACTCGATGGGTTCTATTTATTTTATTACATCAACTATTAGCACAATCGATAAAAATAGGAAATACTCGAGAATGAGAGAAATTGAAAACTTAAGTGTAAAATCTGAATATAATCTATGTACTGATGTGCCGGTTTATAGTTCTACTTATGGTTGTCTGAAAGAGATCTCTCTGAGCGATAAGACCGCCCATTGTGACACTCTTAGTTTTAAGCATTCAATTGTAGAAAATATTTTTGTATACAATTGTTTTGTAATTCTTTATTTGTAATGTACACCACATTTTTTTCATTCAATAAACAGTTAATCAATCTATCTATCTATCTTATTTTTCAACAAAAAATAAAATATTAGTACAATAAATACTAATAAAAAAAATAAGGAATATAATCACGATATTTTGTAATTATAATACATTTAGGTAACTTGATCGGTTAAATTAATTTTTGTTACATCAACTAGTAGCACAATTGATAATACGAAATCCTCGAGAATAAGAGAAATGAAAAACTTTTGTAGTAGTTATCTATTGGTCGGTGCAGTATAGTTTACGCTTCAATTCAAATATTGAACGTATAACTGCTTACTGTTTTTTGCCAACTGATTTATGGCCAGAGACAAAGTTTAAAAGCGAACAATTTTTTTTCAAATATTTGTGTTCGAAACGGGTGTTTTATTTGTGTCAAAAAATTCGCAAGGGTCGCACAGACAACGGGATTTTGAAAGGGTTATTACTATTAGCGAGGACGGAAAAAGTTAGTGTTGCCATTGTGTTGTAATGAATTATTGGGTTGGAAAGTTTCAGGTACATTAGGTAACTTGTGAAGGGTTAGTTTGGATGTCGTGGAAGATGACAGTTAATAGGTTCACACGTGAAAATACATTAAACAAGCTAAAATTTTAAAATTTTTAAAGCATATAAAAAAATTAAGTATTTACTGTTACAAAATAAATATTTTAAGTGTTTGATCCCGTTTGTACACGACGGTAATATAATTAGCATTATTAGTATTTTAATGTCCGTTAGTTAAACTAATTGTTTATACTTAAAATTATAAAGGGGAAAGATTTGTTTATTTGAATTGGATAGGCTCCGAAGCTATTGGACCGATTTGAAAAACTCTTTCACCATCAGAATCTTACATTATCCCTGGGGCCTTACTATCAGCTCCGTAAAAACCATGCAAGTTCCGTGCAGTTCTTAAACCTGACATAAACAGTTTTGAATGAAATCATACCATGACGCTCATTTAGGTGAACTGTTTGAATATTGTTTTCTCAAAGGTGAACGGATAATATTGTCTCTGGCATTCTAACAATTTACTATAACCAACATTGCGGACGCCTAGACGTTTGTAAGCTAATAAACTGAGTGAATTTAGAGCGACGTGTTAACAAGAGTCCATACAAAAAAAAAACAGGTGAACGGTTTTTCTGCGGTTCTTCAATAGTAGGCCTGGGCAGGCCTGCTTTAACGTTGTCATGGTACGAATAAACTGCACAGTTGTCTAAAAGTCCTGCTTTAAGAGCTCATAGTAAGGCCCCTGATGAACATTGGCTACTTACATACTTTGATTCAGCTTCCTCTTATCATAACCCATCACCACGCGGGTGAAACCACGGAGCGCAGCTAGTTATATAATAAACGAGTGAAAGATATTTATGACTAGAAAGTCAAATAAAACACACAGAAGCTATAAAATAGTAGTAAGTATACTATACTATAAAAAGTTTAAAAATCTGTGATATTGTCAGGTTTAATAATATGCTATATCATTACTTGGGACAGGTAAGTAATCTACTAAGAAAACAAAGATAAAACTGATGTATGGTATATATTTTAATGACCTTAATTTAAAGGTGCTTTTAGTAAAGTGACAGTCATAAAAATCCTACGACAAAGTTATGTGCGTAACGTTACGTAGCGTCTATGGTATAATCTGTAGCGAGGGGCATAAAATCTTGACGTTGAAAAAGAGTCTTGAACTAAATTAATTATTCACTCACCTAACACACCGCGCGTGTAACCTCAACGTAACCCAAAACCCGTCTAAGGAGTACGAAGCTTCTTTTGTGTACCCCTTAACCCTCTAATAATAATTACACCTTTTGTTAGTTAACCCTTTAACGCGCGCGTTATTCTCAAGGCCCGCTACCTGACCCCCGGGGTCTCACTTCACTTCCTGATCCATTCCTTTTTTGAGCTCCGAGGTGCGTGTGCGCAAGTTACGTGATTGATTTTCGAATCGATTTTTAGAAGATGATTTGTAGAAAAATTTTGAAAGTGAATTTATCGACAAAGATGTGCGCTCGTATGTGGGATGTGGTTAATAAAGTGACAGTGTTTTGTTTAAATTTTGACCATGGGTGAGTTTTTACTAATAAGTAAAAATATTTTGAATAAACTTTGTTCTGTCATGTGCTTTTAGCCAGTGAGATAAATACAGTATGTACTCTCGTAATGATAGCAAAAAGCCTACAATTTTCCTTATTACTCCCCGTATCGTAATAAAGCCATAACATAATTTTATTCATGCGTCGAAATAACAAACATGAAACCGTTACGTACGTCAGCAGTTTCGGCGAGACAATAAAAAGAGGCCGGACTCGTCAAGAACGAATGTCCTCGTATGAGGACGGGAGGAGCCGGTATCCAGGCGAAGGATGATACGCTGTTATTTCCAACATATTCCAATATATTATTTTTTATTGCCCTCCCTCGTAGGGGGAGAGTCGCGTCATGCGTGATATTTGATATAAAGTCGGAACTCAAGTTCGTTATGCGATATTCTTTTTTCAAAGGACAATGGTTCGGAGACGTAACATATTTTTGAGGAGATGGCTGGGTATTTTTCTTCGTACTCGGATGGGTCCAATTATTTTCAACATGGAAATGTTTGTTGTTAGTTTGTTACTGAGACATTTCGGAGCGCGGCTTCAGAAAATAAATTATCTTGTAGATGTCGTTAATGCTAGTTTTGTCAGTCGGGTTTTTACCTTTAAGCAAAAGTTTTGCTTCTTTTAATATTTTGGACCGTATGAGACTGATATGCGTAATATTTAATGAGTATAAGTGATGAAACGTACATGTATCTATAACTCGTTTGCCTGATCTATGTCTCCTTGTCCTGTACCTTGCAGTTACTACTTAAAAATTCGAAGGTGATTTTCATGCTCATATGCAATAAGTTTTCAATTTATTCCTGTGTAATCAAACGATTTCGAGAAAAAAGGTGCGTTATCTACAGATATCTTAATTTTAAAGTATTTGGGTTTCTTTTCCTCCCGAATTTAATAAAAGCTGTCTGGTAGATAATATAGAAATATATCATAAAACAAGTGGCAAAATGGGAATCTGCCAAGTTTGCAAGAATGTACAGCAATGATGTACTCGTATGTGTGATACTTTTGACTATAATTATAAAAATAATTTTGATTAATTAATCAAGAAAAATAATTTTAAGGATTATACAACTTTTATTTAGTACTACCGACTGCCCGCGACTTTGTTCGCGTAGTAGTCTTTTCTTTATTTTTAATAATAATAATAATAATAATAATGAGCCATTCTCAAGTTACAGCGTGACCAGAAGAAATGAGGGTTCATTTATATATACAATTATATCGGTATATGGAAAATGGAGGAAGAATTTACTTTATGAGAGGTCCTTAGTAAATAAATAAAGAAAAGAAAAGAAAAGAAAATATAAAAATAGAAGAAATTGAATCTAGTCAAGAACTGTGTATAACCTATTGAATAAATAAAAACCCTTAACTGTAACTGTACACTCAAGCCGTACTGCATGATTCTTCATGATATTGACATTGTAAATTGAATTTTAATAAGGAAATAAAAAGGCTTAATTTATTACTAATTATTGGTGTGTGCAAAACGTTACGAATCAAAAAAAAAATTTTAATAGATCTCTTGTTTTCTGCCTCGCTGACTAGAAATTATTTAAAGACATCCTATGGATACACCGGGGTGTCTGGATTAGGTATATTTATAGTTAAAACATTTGACCTATTACAGTACTAGTGTTATTAGGACAACATAGATAATAACAAAATTTAAAAGTTTCGTTATATTTCGTTTCTGAATTCATATAGTGACCCAAAAATATTATAACATTTTATTTTAATTATATTAAGTTAATATTTTAACAAAATTTTATTGTTTTATTTTAATAATCATTAATTATAGGGCCTAACCACCAAATTAGACTTATAGTAATATTATTAACTAGGTAACGACTTATCGGTTCAGAAACTGTTTTACTAAAACAGTAACATCTAACAAACATACTTAGCTTGAGCTCGTCTGCCATGTCGAGTGCAAATAAAATCGCAGTAAATAGCCAGCGGGGTGAAATGGGGTGGGGTGAGATGGCGGTCAGTTGCCACCCCATATTTCACCCCACCCCCTCTTTGCAACGCTGGACACGCCTCTGGGACGGTGGGACCATTGGTCGAATGTATACCCCACGTTGTGAAGCAGGGTTAGGGAGTCAGTTGTGTAGATGGTGAATTAAAACTGTGCATTTTGGGTAAAAATTGTGTTCTGTTTTCGAATATTATCTTTAAGAATACTTAATTCATTTTTTAACTGTCATGGACGCTTCATTATATATTTTGTTACTTACGATATTTATTTCCCTTTGAGCTCTCGATATGTCGAATCGTACATCGACGTAACTCGATAGATCGAATATGGTACGAGCATTGATCGTCGGGTCAAAAAACTGGTCACGTCGATAGACATATTTGATCTACCATACCATGTCTCTAACATGGATCTAGCCGCAATAGCTATGTCGTGGGCAATCTTAATCGATAATTACTGTGAAATTTTATCTTATCCTCAATCTATACTTGCAGTCTAGCAATAGCCATGTCGTTTGCAACAGCTTCGTCGTCTCATAAGAGAGAAATATCTCGGATTTCCTCCCGTAAGCAAGTCATGTAATTTTTTTTGTGTAGTGTAATTGATTAATACATTTTATCCATTTGGAATCGCAACTAAAATAATTACAACAACGAAAATGGCATGATGTTATTAGGGTTTGATCAAAATTCAAAGTGTTTGAACCTAATAACCTTCTACAATAGCCTTCTACACTATATTATAAACAAAGAACACTATAAATAAAGGGTTTTGATAATGTGAGTTTGAGAGATAAGGATGTAGGAGATTTTGATACAATACTAACTGACCCGTCAGCGTCATTGCTTGCTCGATCTATTGGAATACGACGCCACGGTAATAAATTGAAAAATAAATTCTTTCTAGAGTATTATAAACGCATCAACGTATACCAAAGGCATCAACTGCCAAAATTTCAGCCCCTATTGATTCGGCAGGGTGTTGATAAATTAGTCACTCAGCCAGGACAAGTATCTATTATACATTGATATACCTATAGGTTACTGATCCAATTTTTTGTATCCTGTATCCTGTTTTTGTAGACGTTACATTACCTCTAAGTTTTTTCATCATCATTTCAGCGGTAGGGCCCACTGATACTTCAACTGGCTTATCTTCTGGGTAATGGCTGTGACTTTAGTTCCTTTACGGATTTCCTCATTTCTGATTCGATCACGTGGAGAAACCCCGAGCATAGCCCTCTCCATAGCTCGTTTTGCAACTTTGAGCTTGCTCATGAGGCCCATAGTAAGAGACCGACCACGTTTCAGTACCAATTATCACTTGTGAAGGCCTATTCAAACCTGGGCGTTATTCGCTACCGCGAGCAATAGAGAAATCCGAAAGGGTATGCGTTAATTTCACTGTTCACACCAAAACCAACATTCGTTGGCAATGGTTAGCAGGGCGGCGGCACTATTTTCGCCAAACAAGAGAAAATACCGCCTCACTAGGCGGCTCAAGTTTCGCTGCAGTTATGGAACTTCATACTAATTACCCATCGAGTTCCGCGTGGTATTTTTCGCTACCCACAGCGGTAGCGAATAACGCTCAGGTCTGAATAGGCTTTAACAGACATTGGTCGAAGACTCTTGTCTTGTAGCGTATATATAACTTATGCGGTGTAGTATTTCAACCATTTTCATGACCTCCGGGCCTTATAGAGCACTAGGGCACCGGCTGCGTCCGTGCTAGTAATGATTAAAAATGTAGGTACTTACAACAGTTTCAATCAAGTTATTATTTCTAAGTAAGTTCAGCCGTGCGATTCTCTAAGAGCAAACATCGTTGCATCTTTGACAACGTTCGTGAAACAAATGACGAGATGACAAGAAACGTTGGAAAAACAACCTTATGTACAAGGCCTATATCACATAAAGTATTTGACATCGGTGAGCTCGTCGACGAGTACATCGACGAATCATTAGAGAATCGCACAGCTGTTTGCAATGGTTGAGTATTTATATAACGATATTATTATGACATTTGTACATCAATGAATAGGATCGTCAGAAGTGTAAGCACATAAGCAACTACATTTTCATAGGTCGCGAGTATGTTCTAACGTAATGGGTACAATGCCATACCACAGATGAAATTTAGATTGTTTTAACAAACTATCTATTTTTAACCCCATATACGACAGGTAACATGTAGTAAGTTAACATTAACGTCCACACGTAGGCGATTCATCATCATCTCAGCCGTAGGACGTCCACTGCTGAACATATGCCTCCCCCATGATTTTCCAAAAGGACCGGTTGGAAGCGGCCTGCATCCAACGTCGTCCGGCGACCTTCATCAGGTCGTCTGTCCACCGTGTCGGTGGACGACCTACGCTGCGCTTGCCGGTCCGTGGTCTCCACTCCAGAACCTTTTGGCCCCATCGGCCATCTGTTCTGCGTGCTATGTGCCCTGCCCACTGCCACTTCAACGGGCTAATCTTCTGGGCTATGTCGGTGACTTTCGTTCTTCTACGGATCTCCTCATTTCTGATTCGATCACGTAGAGAAACCCCGAGCATAGCCCTCTCCGTAGCTCGTTGTGCGACTTTGAGCTTGTCTATGAGGCCCATAGTAAGAGACCACGTTTCAGTGCCATAAGTCATCACTGGTAACACACAGTGATGACGTAGGCGATTAAATAGTCATAAGTTACCGTGTTGATAGGAAGAATAGTCGCTTGTTAAACGCGAGAGAAGGGTCTATTTCGCACTGGACTAGCCGAAAAATAGGATTGCGATCTATTCAACTAGACTTACGGCCGTTTTCAATATTCTATCTATCCACAGTTATCCTTACTACCGATAGAAATTTGACATAACGTCCATACAAATAATGTCAAATATCTATCTCTAGTAAGGTAAACCGGCGATAGATAGGTTATTGAAAACGGCCGTTAATCAACAATTTACTACTTAACTCGCTTTTGTCGTTCAAACGGCAATAGCAACTTAACTCGTTGATGTCGTAAGGCAACTTACGACAACAGCGAATCGTTGTCGTAAGTAAGTTAACTCGCTACCGTACATATTGAGGTGTAAATCGGGGTTAACGTCAGTGGATCAATTTACGCGAAACTCACGTTCACACTTCACACTTCACACACACAATCATACCTTCGCATTAGGATTGAGATCCCTGTGTCACGGGAGACATGGACATTAACACGTCACAAAAATCTAAGACTGGAGCTCAATTAATTTTGCCTCGACCAGCAATCACACCTGGGACCTCTCGCTTCTAAGGCAGGATCCCTAGAAACTAGCCGAGCGGGATCTGTATTGGCCATTAAACGTTAATACTATTATTACGACAGATATACGATTCTACGTGAACATATATAATTTTAACATTTTTAGTTTAAGTTTCTAGCAACATTCCTCACGTACTAAAAACACTAAACGAAATTCATCTAAACCTTTTGCACTAATTTCATCCCAAATTAAGCACACACACCAACATACATGTACACTCACACACACATAGACTAAGCACATTAAGTCACCCGACATGGGGTGGACGGGCAACAAATGTCGCGGTCAGCGCCACCCCCACCCTCCTACGACGTAGCCGCTACGGCGCTACGATGCTACGTGGCTACTTACTACGGAATAAGCTGAGCGATTTTATGTGGGATTAAAATTCAATTAGGATGTTATATTTCGAATAGTTTTAAGCAATACGTTAAGCACTTAACGTGCTAGAATAGGTGAAATACTTAAATGACATAATTGCTTGAGAAAAGAAAAAAAGGTAATTTTAAGTTTTGCAGACTCAAGAAAATACAGTAAAGTATTTTATACAATGATGTATGTAAGTACTGTGTAAAAATATGTGTAAGAAGAGGGTAAAAGAAACAAGTACTGTATTTTTAATTAATCAGTAACTTAACTAATTGGTATGACATAACATGGTATTATAAGTAAGACGTCATCAGTGACGGTTGCACTTTTTGCACGGTTGCAGTGATGTGGTCATATAGTCAGTTAATTTGAACCAAAGTCAAAGTCAAAAGTCAAAGTCAAAATCATTTATTCAACTTAGGCATCAAAGACGCACCTATGAACGTCAATTTTTCATTATAATGTACTTTAAAGACTACCGCCGCGTTCCAAAATATATAGAGCCTACCGAGAAGAAGCGGCAAGAAACTCGGGGCCATTCTTTTTATATAGATGTTTTACAATGTTTTTACTTAGGTACTACAAATATTAGCTCCAGTGTGTTGCCTTACAAAAGAGAACATAATAATGGTATCAGTAGGGCAAGACACGCTACACTTTGACATCTTAGTACACGAGTAGATAGATCCTGGAGTGATCAGTCCCAAGCTGTTTTATCCTCCAAGTAATCCGAAATTTTGTAATAACCTTTTTGACAGAGTTTAGTTTTAATAGTAATTTTAAACTTATTAATAGGCAAATCTCGGATAACATTGGGAACTTTATTATAGAATCGTATACATTGTCCCATAAAAGAATGACTTATTCTGTGGAGACGCGTTACATGTACCTACGGATAGCTTGTGATTCTTTCGCGTGTTGATGAAATGAGCATCACTCCTTTAATAACCTTAAAACTCCTTTAACCCCAACATATGCAACAGAAATGCCGATAATAGAAATATTATACTAATGCTAATATATAATTAATATACAAACGCCACCGAGTTGGGTAAAAATTATAACCATCTATGTTGCTTTTTTCGGCGTATTTTGCAAACGGGAATAAAAACCTATAGGATTTTTCCCGTTGACCTAGAATCATGAAATTTGACAAGAACCAATGTCAAGCACATGTAAAGGAATTTTTTTTTTGTTTTTCATTTACATGTGCTTCAAAAATTATAATTACATTTTTTCAATTCAAAAGAATGAAACGTTCCCAGCGGAGTTTGACTAAGGCCGGTCCCAATAATCTATCTATCGACGGTTTACCTTACTAGAGTTAGATATTTGACACTATTTGTATGGACGTTATGTCAAATTGCTATCGGTTGCGATCTTTACTGCGCTCTGTCTCAACTCATCATCTCAACGCTTGTAGTAGTCAGGAGTTTAATGGGTGATACGCTAGTGGCATTATTCAACTGAGCGTTTCCCTGTTTCGGAGGGCACGTTAAGCTGCCGGTTCCGGCTGTTTGTCTTACGACAACAGTCGTTAGGCTATGTTGAAAGTCTTCGGGCGGCCTAAAACTTCGACATGGGTTGACTACTAGCCTATCCACAAAGCCGCACTGGGCCCGCGTGGTGGATTATGGCCTAGCTCCTAACTGAGAGCAAGGTTCGAGACCAAGCAGTGGAAACATAATAGGCTGATTGTGAACAACAAAAGCGATTTTACTATTATAAACTTATTATTGCGGCTGGTGCCATAACTGTGTCTAGGGGTTGAATGGCAAAGTTACTTCTTGATTTAACATAGTTGGTTTTTAGTTAGTGCAATAATGTTAGATGCTTTTTTGATTTACGGAACCTTCGGTGTGGTCTAACTCGCACTTGGCCCGTTTTTTTGTAACTGGATTTCAGCAAAGTCTATTCAATTCTAACAGTTCAGTTTTTGTTTTAAGTATTAAAAGGGGATAAATTTGATTCTGTATGTGTGCATGTGTGCATGTGTGCGCGTGCGTGTCTGTAAGTGCGTGCGTGCGAGTCTGTGAGTGTGTATGAATGTTGCACTGCCGCTCAAGCTCAATTTACCATTACATAAAACTACGGGTATATTCTTTTTTTGTATGATTTTTAAAGCACTAAGAGCCGACATACATGGCTGCACACTGCTCGAGCAGTTCAGTGACAACATACACGGACTGCTCTTGCAGTCATAGTACAACAGCTAAAAATAACTGCTAATGATAACTGCTAAAGCAGTTGGTATTAACTGCTTAACAAGTGACAATTTCAATCTGGGGTCCCGCAACGTCACTGCGACTGCAACAGCTCTAGCAGTTTCGTGTATGTAGTACGTGTGTACGTAGAAGACTGTAGTTCACTGTGCAGTTGCAGCTTGAAGTAGTCCATGCTGACAGCTTCAAGCTGCTCGTGTATCTGGACTCTAACGCCTGCTTAGCGAAACCAAATCACAACACCGTCAATAATACAAAGAACAAACCGTCCCTATACGACGGTTAAAGTCAGAAAGTTAAAATTCGATGCTCAGACAGTATGCCTCGCTGGCCTAGCAGTCATGGCGTCTGACACAGATGGTCGAAAGACGCGGCTTAGAATTCCGTCCGAGGATGTGTATTTTTCTCTCTTAAATTATTTGCAATGTTAAAAAATATTTTATTATGTTTACAAATACTTAGTTCCAATGTTCAACTATTTATTTATAAGTACTCGTATATATTTACTTTGTCGCAATAACAGTTAAGAGATCTAGTTACTACGGTCGGATAAGCACAAATGTTCCATCGGTCCATTTGACTTTATTAGCCATTTGGCCAGTCTCGTCGAAATCCGTGTACGCTCTAATTGATTCCACCCTCTTTCTAATAAATTGAATACTTCGATCTGTCTGAAAGGGTTAACATCCATAACGATCGGTTATTTTATATTAGATTCAGATTCTGAAAGCAACTTGTTAACCAAACCAGTATTAATTTGTTACAAAAAATCCACAGCTCTTAGTTCTTATGTTATTACATTGTATTATAATATTCTTACAGCCAATTACGGATTTATATTTTTAAGGAGTGTGTGAGTGTGTCTGTGTGTGTGTGTTGTTTGGTATGTGTGCAATTCTTATAAAATAATCTTAATTTTAACAGTTAATATTTTTAAAGGTACTAAGTATTAATACCCGGTCATTAACTGTTTATTATTATCGGTATTATCAAGATACAGCAGGTGACCGTACTTTTCAGAAATTAACCACAGGTTGATAATTCTTTATTGTTTTACTAACTGGACTAAGACAAAATTACTATCATGCAGGAAAATTTTTTCATGACTAACGTAGACTATGAGTTATACCAGTTCACGTATAAGTTTTTAAAATTTCAGTAGTTATTTGTTAAAAAGTTTTGCCGTCACGTAATTATAGATACTCATCCAAACTGTAAAGGCCAGTAAAACAGCTTTTTTTGGTCGACCTCGCACTAAATTTCCGAACCTTTTTTTATAAAGTTTTTTTCCGAACTTAAAATCAAAAAATGCTACCATGGAGCATCATCAAGCGCCATTTTGAAAGAAGTTTTGGCCGATATCTTGGAAACTATGCACTTTAGGGCAAATGTTATTGAGCTTTGTACTGATTTGAAATGGTGCATTTTATTGATTAGGTAATCCATTATTCTATGAGATATCGGCCGAGAAAAACTGGTTCTGGTTGTTATGTATTTGTTGTGTATTTAATAAGCAACTTACATGTATTAGTATACATTACTGCAGAATCCAGTGAGTAAGCCTTCCTAGCCAAGTGGAAGTTCAGAGACCTCACCTGCGGTTCGGTCCAGTTATATACGAGACCAGGATGGCTTCCTTCCTGGTTGAGGCTTGTATATTGCTTTTCTCAAAAGAAAGATAGTTTTTGCTAATCGGCCTCAGTTTTTAAATCAGGAGGAGTGCCATCTATTTTCCTGAATCAGATTCGCTTGAACTAAGTTTTTGGGATAATATATCTATGTTCACGCGGTAAATTAAAACACAATTGTCGCAATTGAATGTGAAACCCCGCCAGTCGTTGTTTTTTACTAAAAAGTTTGCGTTTAGTTTTGAACATTGTTCTATTTTTACATTACATGAAAGTTTTAGTGAAAGTTTTAGAGAAGAATTTAAATTATTGTTTTAGAATCTCCATGTTCATTTTAGGATGGAAAGCTATAATCCAACATGATTTATAAACTATTGAATACAAACATAAAATCCCACTCTATACTTCTTCAACATTACTAAGTACAAAACGCATCGTACATACTTTTTCTGCGTTGCGTTAAGTGTCATAGACTATAAAATGGCTGTTTAAGCTCCAAAAGTATATCAATCTCATAAATTATGAGATAGACATATTTGGAGCCTCCTTCCTATAACAATGTTATAATGGCTAAACTCTAATCTGTGTCAGGTACTATGTTTTTTTTCTAAGCAGATCTAAAAAGAATGTCCTACTGTCCAGTAAGTAAATTACATACTTACTGGATAGTAGGAGTTTCAATATTTAAAATCTTGTTTCTTACTGGACAGTTGTGAATTAGTCTCCGGTAGAGTTCATTTTCTGAATTCTTTTTAGAGATGTTATGGCAACATTACATACCTTTTTTTGTGAAATAAGTAGTTTTTATGTATTTGATACATATTGGTGTTCAAAGGATAACCGAGATATGAGCTTTCATAAGGCTTTATACTTGTTAAATAAGTGGATTGTGGTTTTTCAGTAGTCGGGTTTTATATATGACCTTATTTTTTATTTACAGTATTTTGGGGTTTTGAAGAGCCACATAACATTTTTTTGTTTTGGTTTTGTTGTTTTACATGTATCTATATAATGCTTAAGTCACAAGATTATTTTAATAACTTTGACGAGATATATCTCACAAAAGGTACGTTTTACACAAATATGACGTAATAAACCCTACCTTCATTTTAAAATACCTGTTTAATGATACCACACATGATGGGGTGGGACGAACATTTATTTCTTGTCTTCGGTTTAGGAGTGTCATATTTAATTTAGAGCGCCGTTTTTCATCCTTTATCTAGCGTACAAATAAGACACTTCCAACGACACCTCACCTGTCGAACTATATGTACATAGTTGAGAAGTTATGAGGGAACAGATGAGCATACCTCCATTTTGCTTCGCCGTAGTCGGTTAAAAACACGGTGTTATTCGCTTGGTACAGATTTCATTAATGACAAAAACAATGTAATATTACGATGACTGGATGCAGACTTGTGAACCAAGATCTTTAGCATATGCATAAGAAGAAACCTCTATCAACACAGGAATGTGGGTTGTTTATATTAATTATTTATACTTATAGATCATAGAGTTCTAGAGAGATGCCAATCCGTGCGCTGAGTACAAAACTTAGTGTTGCAAGCAGCGGCCGTATTCCGTGATTCAACGTATTCTGTTATCTTAAATAAGTTCATTGTCCACTGCGGTATTAAAACGTTTTTTACGTCTGAATATTCGTAAGCACAGATCGCATATGCATGTAAACAGTTTACAATGCTTATTGTAAACTGTTTACATACAATATCACGACCGGCGTTCAGTCACATAATATAAAAGTTGCGAACCGCTGCGAGCAATGTGTTCTGTTTTTGGGCATATATTATAGATGTAGAAACATACTTATAAAATGTGTTATAAATTGTTAACCAGCAATAATGGTGAAGGTCAAATAAACGATAAAAACTGAAATGAGAAAGAAATATGTACCAATTACTGTATTAACAATCTCGAAATAACCGCCCATAAACCTACTTTCAAAGAAAACAAGCTGCGTCGCTGGCCAATAGATTGTTTGGGCAAGTCGGTGAAAGACGACATTCGTCTTCGCTCGGGTCATTGATTTTCGTAACTTTGTACAGAGACCAACAGTAACTTTGTTTATTTGAGTCAATGTAGCTTGTACTTGAAGTTAAAGAATTATTGAGGGCTATTTGGTATTAATTTATTCACCTAAGTACAAGTAATCTATCTATATATATATATATATATATATATATATATATATATATATATAAACAAGAACCCCTATTTCTCCTGGTCACGCTATAACTTTAGAAACGATGGAACAATCTCGCTAATTCTCTTTTTGTTGTGTTAATTATTGCCAGGGAAAGGTTCTTATTAAAGAATAAGCTAGAAAAGATGGGAGTTTATGGCGAGGGCGAAGGCCGAGCCTACTACGCGAATGAAGTCGCCGGCAGTCGCTAGTTTATTATAAAGTTATATCGTCTTTAGTGTTTAAAAAAGCAAAATAAACATTATTAGCTAAAAAATGAAAAAATCTCGTTTTGACAATGTTTTAATCATATAGAATATGTAAATGAGTTGATGGCCCGGCCATTTCATGTTTTTGTTCACTGCCATATGTTTACAAATTTAAATCCAAACATGAACCAGACAAATTACATTGTAGCCCCGTTTTGTACACGAAAGTGAAAGAAACTATATTAGATTAGTGTGTGAACATTATACATATTCACACACACACATTGAAGATAGTCCACAGGTAGCTAAAGGTTATAACTAAAAGAAATGTTAAATAAAAAACCTCAGAGATGATAATCTTTACACCAGTAGTCAAATATATCTAGTCAAAAGACCTACTTGAAATCTCAATCTAGCTGAAACACGGGCAGATATTTCTCAAATGGTTAAATATTGAAATGTCTTTACCACTTATTTCAATCAAAATCACGCGGATCATGTTTTTAATAACAGATAATAACGATAATGTATGGTAGGATAGGATGCAACAACGGGCAGATTCAAGAAATAACCTAAAGAAAGCTTTCGGGCAAAGTCAAAATAATAGCCGATGATAGAGACAATGCATACGTTCGAGATAATCCCATAATTTTTTTCTAAATCTGAAATAAATACAAATTTACACTCTCACAGAGTTCAAACAATAACATAACTCAATAATTATTCATAAGCATAACTGTTTTAAAAGTTACCCTTTTCATAGCTCACAATTTGCTTTTTTGTAACAAAAACTTCCATATTATTAAAAACATCTATTTTATTTACGTTTCCTGATATAGATTGTGGTCTGTTGCCATCGTTACCATAGCTAAGCAACGGTTAAGCTATGTAACTGTACGAATAAGGCATGATTTCCCCTGACAAAAGTGCGTCGGATATAAATAGCCAGACGGTACGAAGAGGTACTCAATACAAGAAGAGACAAAAAACACCAAGAGACAGAAAATAAATGGAACCAGGTTTTTTAAAAGTGCATAGAAAGTGGATATACTCCTGGTGTTTTTAAATAAACATTAATGTTTTTTTTTTCATCACCTAACATTTAAGACTCCAGCGTTACGCGACTTACATGCAGCGTAAGTACTCTTTAAGATTATGCTAACAGCTAAAGAAGCTTCCTTTAAATTAAACATTTGTTATTCGATAATCATGTATGTTCTTCTTAGTATTGCATAAAACTGGTAAATATAAATTGCTCTTTGCTGAACTAGTTAACCTGCTCAACTAAGTTACAAAAATCAAGCAGGGTTCACCAAGGCATAATAATAAGTGGGTAATAGTAATAAATGATAAGTGGGATATGCCTGTCTGATGGGTGACTGTAAGTGCCTTTTAAAAACTCTACCTCTTTCGTGCTTCGGAGGCTACGTTAAGCCCTCGATCCTCTTTATTGTCTTAAAACAATAGTAGTAATACTAACACTACAATTGCCAGGTGCTGTAGTCTTGTCCAAAGCGATTTCTTTCATCACTAATCATTACTATCAATAGCCTGACTATTTATTCATGTTTGTATACCTACTCTTTCTCATAAATTTATCTGGTTTTATACACGATTTTATATTTCGTTGCTTAATAATTCTTCTTTGAGCTCCATAAGTTTTGACTACAGCCCCTTTGTAAAGGAAATAAATGCAATAATACTAATGATAATAATGTTTTTTGCCATGTTTACCATTAACTTAATTTATCTTAATTGGCAACACACAGCAATGATATTACAATATCATTTGTTATTAATTACAGCAAATCTTACAGTTGATTACTCTTGTGTCGTAGATGTGCTATCTATTTCAGTAAAGTTATAGTCCCCAAATTAAATAAAAGGCATGTTGGAGGCGTTCAGGCGTTCTGTAAACTCTCTGCAACTTGGGCTGTCTGTTAGCCTATCCGCTACACAATAAGCATTCTAATAACTAGATTAGGCCCGTACTCGTTTCTCTGAGAGGAAGGACCATGTCACGTAGAATATTGGTACTTTGATGTTGGTAAATATGTCATATCCAGTCTAGCCAGCGTCGTGGACAGCAAAGGTAGCGGGACAGTTAATATATTTGAAGTAAGGTAGAAAAAGGGTTTCTTGTACTACCTTTGTGTGGGGATGCCCTTTAGTGGGATCTAATAAAACCTTGTTACGGCCAAAGGGATACCAATCCCGATATTGAAAGTGTTCTTTTACATGATACGGAATTTAGGGACTTCTTTCTGATATTAAATCGGGAAAATCTTTTTACTGTAATGTTGTATGATAAGATCACTATGTTATGCATCATGTTGGTGTGGATTTTGTTGGGTTTTACTATTTGGGAACTAGAAAAATATTTGCCTCTTGTTTACTGAATACAGAGATCACGCGTAAAAAACAGATATAAATATTATAGAAAAATCTGGAACATGATTTAAACTTACATTGTTACATTACATATTTGCCTAGATACCTTACTTACATTAGGCTGATTTGCGATAAGAGTTTTAAAAATAGTCATTTTACCTACCTATGTGAAACTTATTTTTGTATAAAACGGTAATACATTTGTATTTTTACACCTCCATATACGTTTCAAACGTTTAAAAGTCACTGAAGTCATATTTTATTGCCAAAGCAACACTCAAAAATAAACATAGATATACAGAATCAATAACGATTACTAATTTATTTTTTTAATGAAGGTAGGTAGGAACCAATCCAACCCTTCGTTCTGACAAATCACTACTAAATTTATGAGTAGGTATTAACAAGACATCCTACACGCCACTATAGCAACGGCAGCTATTTTAATAGTATTTTGCAGTAAGTATCAACAAAAATTATGTTCACCCTCGGAATGCCCGCCACGTGCAATTTCCTTACTGAATTAGTTCTATAACAGTCACAAAAATGTCGTATAATGCACTGCAAAAAAGACTATCAACCAATGACTTTATGAGCAAGACATGACTTGTTCCTTTTTCATTTTGCTCCAAATCCTACTACCTTAACTACTTATGTCTAACTAGGTAAGAGTTATCTATAAATCATAGTTCTTGGAGTAAATTACCAATCTAGATATTTAGCTAGTAACGTACGGCTACGAGTGAATTGTTTCGAGCACGCTTTTGGTACTTAATTTCAACATTTTGTTTATTGGTCTCAGCTACATCACTTTAATTACTAAATCACAGCGTTGCTTCAAATGCTCAGTTGGTTAGCAGTAGAAATGCAGTAAGCGGAAAATAAGTAGCTGGTAAACGGCTAAAATGCCTTCATGTTTGATCAAAATGATATTGTTCTGCATGCGTGATCTGTCAATAGTATAAACATTATATTTATAATTGGTACGCTTATCTACAAGTCAGCACTAATGGTTACAGTGGCAACTGCTTTAACATCTTTAAGCTTAGTAAAATAGGACTAGAGCATAGCAGTTTTTATTGAGAACTGCCCGACCAATTACTTACTAAAACGGAGTCACGGAAAAAAAAAAATACCTACTCGTGTTCTACTAGAGGATCAACGGTACTAAAGTTCAGTATTTTTACCAAATTTCTTGAATGTCTCGTCTTGTTTTTGACGTCTTGTTTTTTTTTTACCAACCAAAAGTATATAAAATATTTCAGAAATGAAAACATATAAGTACCAGGCAAACAAAAACAGAGAGGCAGAGCTACTTTCGCATTCAAATCGCTCATATTTCCCTACGTAAAGTTAGCTTCATATATTGCAACAGTTAAAGGCAGGTATGGGCGCATGCGCCCATGGACAAGACTACCTGACCGCGACCGGACACTGATCAATATTAAAGTCCGAGGGAGGATGCTGGGGGATGTCTGTTTGTCTGTGCGATTTCTACAGAGATGATAAAACCATAAGAACTACCCAAAATATTGTAATTTTTCCAACACACTTGGTTATAAACTAGCCTTAATGACACCTGTAATCAAACTGTGACTTTTTCATTGCTATTATTCACAAGTGAGTTACAGAGTTTTTTTTTTAATTTTATTAGTCGAGTTACTTTGTTCTTAAAAAAAATTCGATACAATTTTTTTCCTGTATATAACAAACCTTGTTTAATAGCCTATTTAATCTGATAATAAACTTTTTATAAAAAAAATGTTGTTCTATTTAGGTTTTGATGTTTCAAAAATAAAGTTAAGATTGAAATTTTGTCTGAGTTTTTCCTCCTCTTCTAAGTTTTTAAAAAATTTAACTTTATCTAAAAGTTTATTATCAGATTAGATAGGCTATTAAACAAGGTTTATTTCAATGTGTAGGTGTCTTAACAAAAAGTTAATAGAATTTTAGTTATTTAGGTTTAATTGAAATATCCCTAGACCATGTTGATGTGTAAATAGACATTGCATCGAAACATTTCCTTAAATATTTCAAAAATCATCACATCTCCAAATAATTATCCTCTTAATATTTGCTTTTGAATTGCCTGTAACATAGTAAAACTTTGTACTAATCTCAGGGTTTGTTATGTGCTGTGTTTTCACTGCTTAAAATTTGCTACATTTATAGGTCGAATTATCTCGTCTGTCTGTATGTATCGCATGTCGTTGTGACCACATGGTTTTGATATTATCATATTTTCCATTTGTGTGACATATGGTCGTGTTTCTTTAGATATGCTGACGTGGAACAATAGTGCGCAAGCATTAGTACTAGAGGTTTACTAGAAGTATTAGGTACCGTACCAAAACCATACTACATACAGTTTTTATAATTGAAAAAGTGGTTTTCTCAGCTCTGTATAAGTACATCCTAACTCACCTTTCTGCGGACACTACGGGGGAGGGTCCAAGAGAAATGACGACCCTTAACTAAAACACACACATATACACGTACGGCGATTCCACCCACACACACCAGCACTCCTTTAACTTTACACCCGTTTTGTGTGTAGGGGTACGTCTGTGAATGTAGAACGAGGGTGCTCTGTATATGTGTGGGTGTCCAGTTTCCGCGCTCCTGGTTTTGTTAATTTAATTAGAGGTACAAAAAGATTAAGGCTTGGAGGACGCGAGCATTAGGAAACTGCTTTTGTTGGTTACTCTTTGTTACTTGTTGTTATGTAGGTACGTGTTTAGGGATATTTTGTAATGGTTTCAGGACACTGTGAACTTGTAAGAGGATGTTTTGTACTTCGCGGGTTTGAAACAGGTTTAGGTTGGTAACAGAAATTGTGAAATAGGCCAGGTTTATTGGGCTGTAATATTTCAGATTTGTGTTGAAGAGATAAGTTTATTGCCTGTCTCAATTTATAGTAACGGTTGAGTTGCTATGTTTAATATTTCATGTTAATTGTCAAAGTATAACGTAATTACGGAAATCAAACCAAATGTCTCCATTTAAAATTATATACATAGCTGATCAAACATCGATTATTAACCGTATTTTAGAAAAGAGTTACAAAATTTAGTTCCCTTTTTATATTTTTTCTCAGATAACACACGGTCATAAGCAATGTTTGTCTTGAAAACAGTGGGCCATTCCGACACCACGATTCCTTTCGAATATAAAAAGTAAGTCGATAGCTTACCGACGAAATTTATACTTTTGGATATTCGAAATATGTTCCTGCGACCACCTTTACAAGGCCTACTCTGAGGATTTCTACGTTCCGCGAGCAGTTGATAGGGGACTTTTGTATGGCATATGAGGGGTCTTAGTATAGTGGCTAACTGAATGCAGAGTATATCGTATAAATTCAGCCCACGGGCGAATATAACCGTGGTACTATCTGGGTTGTTTTCACATAATAGAGCCATTTTCTTTTGTTTTTGTTACTTCGCCTCCCGTCTCTCGTTATAGGTACGCAGACAATGAAAACAAAAGGCGGTGTCTTATTTCGGGTTTTTACTTTCGCCTTTTGATAGTATATTTTATGATATTGTGTGTGGTGTTTCTGGAATGTAAAGGTGTGTTTTTGTTGGAATATAGCACGCATAGCTCGCGGCGAACGTACGATACTTGGCTTTACATAGAAATGCTTAGAAAATATCCATCCACTTCGAAAGGATTTATAAGGATTTGATGCTTGAGATAAAATCTTTGTTTTCCATTATATAATATAATGTTCAGTAAGTATATCTAAAACATTTAAAATAAGCGATGCACATAAATCATTGCGCTACGCCCGGTGTAGCTGTAAATGTCCGAAGTGGGAAAAACAAAAAAAAAATGCATTTTCTTAATAATTTTACAAGCTTTGCCCCACAATCTGACCCACGCAGTAAATGGTTATTTCATATATATATCCACGGGATATTTCGGGCAATCGATATCTCCTTTCTTAAATCCCTAAAATCTGTTGAGCTGTTTCAGCGTAAACAAACATACACAGACACATTGACTCACTCACACACGTTAGGATTTATTATTGTAGTGTAACATGAAATATTTATAAATTTACGATTAGAAGAGTACGAATATAAGATAGATACTTAATTTTTCAACCATCTTCAAAAAAAAGAGGAGATTCTCAAGTCGACGTGTTTTTTTAAAATGTATGATTACGCATAACTCTTTACAGAGTAATCCGATTTTGATAATTGTTTTTTGTTTTGTAAGTTATACTTCCGAGGTATAATGTTTTTTAAGTTACAATCCAATAACTGAAAAGTGTTTCGTTTTTCGGTTCAGTTTCTTCGTTATCTTGATATCGTAATTGAGTGTGAATGACAATCGATATAAGTAGGATCACTAGAGAGTGTGGAAAAAAATATTTATCAAAAAAGTGGTACCGAGTTCTACACTAAAAAGTGTGAAATAACTTTTCGAAGTCGGTACCATGCGCATAATATAGTGATAATAGGTCACATTCAAGTTAAGTCGGTACCAGGATAGTACAAAAATACCTATTATCACAATACTGTTCGCATGATGCTGACTTTGAAAAATTATTTCACATTTGGGAGTGTTGAAGTCGGTTCCATTTTTTGGGACAAAACTCTTTTAACACTATCTAACGAAGGCTGTACGTACTTTATTCGGTGCTTTAGGTATAGGTCAAACATTATATAATACTAGCGATTATTCGCGACTTCGTTCGCGTATTAGGCTCAACCTTCGGCCTCGCCATAACCTCCCACCTTTTCTTGGTTTTTCTTACATTACAAAAAAGAATTAGCGAGATTGTTTCATCCGGTCTCAAGTTATACCGTGACCAGCCGTGCGGTTCTCTAAGAGCAAACATCGTTGCATCTTTGATAACATCCGTGAAACAAATTACGGGATAACAAGAAACGTTGGAAAAACAACCTTATGTACAAGAGCGATATCTCATAAAGTATTTGACATCGGTAAGCTCTAAGCGACTAACTGGTTGCACGGCTGGAGAAATAGGGGTTCATTTTTATATATGTTTATATATATATATCTCGTATATCAAACTTTCAACTTCGGTACCAGACGTATCCCTTACTAATAGTATATGTAAGTGCAGTAATCGTCACAAGTGTAAACATACCAACGAGTCCGGTTCGTGAAATGGTCTCGCCAGTACCGCCATTGGTAACGTCTGGAATTTAGTTCCATTCAGTTACCGCTTCCTCTCTAGCCTTTGGCAGCTGGTAGGTATAGGGTGACCATAAGAGATTAACTTTTACAACATGTATTTTAATGTCCTTTCGTAATGACGTCTGCCCGATGCTAGTACCATGCCAGTTCAAAACAGTTGCAGTGTTTCATAGAATTATAAAGTTCAAATTTCTGCGTGACTGCACTTTGGTGTTTGGTCTCATTCGCCTAGTCATTTCGCCGCAGTAATCCTTGGCCACATAGTTTCTCATAAATATAAGAATAATTTAATTAAAATTTAATGAAGTATAATTTCGAAAATGTAATCTTCAAATCACCTAGAAGAGAAGAAATACTATGTATATAAATATGTAATGTAATAATAGTACGTAATGCAAAATTATTAGTATCTCTGTATAAATAATCAGACTATTATATTCCCAATGTTGGGAATCGAGCCTTCTTCTCAGGGAGATGAGATGGGCTATAATCCACCACGCGGGTCCAGTGCGGTGGACTATAGTTACAGTGGTGGATAGATTAGTTAGCAATCCATTAAGCTGTTTTCAAGCCACCCGAAGGCATTCGACATAGCCTAACGACTGTTGTTCAGAGACAACCGGGATCGACGGCCTAAGGTATACTTCGAAGCACGGAAGCACTCAGTTGAAAAATGCCACTAGCGGTCACCTATCCAACTCCTGACCACACCAAGCGTTGCTTAACATTGTTGATCAGTTAAGATTGATCAAGTTCCGCTGCAAGTGTTTATCTGTGTGTGAATGTATAAACCCTTTGGAATAAATAATGCTCTTTGTGTCCTGTATACACTGTAACATATTCTACCTCCGAATATATAAGTAGTATCCTAGGACAAGTACCTAAATGTAAAATAAATGCTATTCTAGACCCTACATGACCCTGAAGTTTGACTCTTGTAACCACACTGGTATTGCCTAGCGTGAGGTTTTCCATGAAGCTTTACTTGCTTGTGATAGAAAAGAACCATGAAGAACAGTGTTGATCAGCAAGCTGAAAAACTGTCAAAAACTACTTCTCAAAGCTAAAAGTGTGGTCACTGTGGCGATCGGAAACTTGCGAAAATACAGACCAACTTGTTACCGGTCGGTTTCAGTACAAATTCGTAATACTGAACATTTGGGTTCCAAGCCGGCCAAATTGTGAACCACTGTGTAACTTCTTTTGAATAATACATAAATATACATAAAGACAAAGTTATACGTATGATTTATAGGTGGTTATTTAGTAGTTTTAGTGTGTTTGTACCTGTGCTTCACCTATGTTCTGTACCTGGAACTTCTTCCAAGTTTTGTTTATAAATGAAAGTATTCTGTTTGACCCTCATTTGATGGTGAGAGATGTGGTCGAAGTCGGTATAACACTAGACTTACGACCATTCTTATTCATATTCTTATTCGTTTTGGGGCCAATGAGGCCTGCACATGCGCTTGAGGTGTTTTGTGCATTCCCCCTTGTCAGCCTAACTCCTCCACATAGCGGAATATGGCCTTGGGTCGCTGGCACAACTGCTACAGGGTAGACTTTCGACCATTGCGGGCTTAGTGTGATACCGCTCGACAAGGAGAGCTTCCAGAATACACTGTTAGGTGCTTTTGACATGGTTTTTATTATGAGGGTACTGGCGGTACTCTCGGCGACAAGTGCCCTCATAATAAATAACAAATCTTCGTAAAGATTTCATCATTAAACCAGAGGAATAGGGATCGTACCGGTGATCACCTGATAAGTTGCTGACCCTCGCTTTTCTGAAATGAACTACCTATCATTTGTTAAAGCTTCCACATGCACTTATGCTTCACCTATTGAAATTTTTGTACAGTAATAATTATACCTTCAATATTCATGATAAATCCAATGGAGCCGGAAGGTTCTGGAGTGGAGACCACGGACCGGCAAGCGCAGCGTAGGTCGTCCATCGACACGGTGGACAAACGACCTGATAAAGGTCGCAGGACGACGTTGGATGCAGGCCGCTTCTAACCGGTCCTTTTAGAAATTATGGGGGAGGCTATGTTCAGCAGTGGACGTTCTACGGCTGAGATGATGATGATTTCATGAATTTATGATGAATCATAAATTATTCTTAAACTACAATATATACGAATATGAAATTAGAAATTAGATATTAGAAATTATTTATTGACAAAAATATAAAAACACATTTTACTTATTTTATGATTGTCACTCTAAATGTTACACGAATGTGAATTTTAGTATGAACAGAACTACACTAGTTTAGAGAGTTTTACATTTTTGTTCGCTAGATTATTATTTGCTGCGCAAGCTAATTGTTACTAATAACTTGCTTGTATAAACCTACTATTTGCCCTCTATCGGACGGATGGCGATTACTAAGTCCGGCTAAAGGAGCGTAGAAAACGCTTTGCCGCAAGTAGTGGACTTGGCGACTTGCTAAAGGGCTCTATTATATTACTAACTTCGGCATCGACCTTCACCAGGTCAAGGGGAGCTGGGCAGGATTGCATCGCCATTATAATTTCTTAAATTGGGCCTATGCACTTTTACATTGGACTTTTGGAAACAATTCAACGACGATGTCATTTTTGGCCTCGTCTCCCCGGTGAGCTATCGGCGTCTGACTGTATATGCTACTTTTAACATCCTGCAGGAAAAATGAGTACTGGATAGTCATAATACGTACTGTTGGAGCCGTGGGTGCAGTCACACATTATACGTACATCGCATTTTCCGGAATTGGAGTATGATTTCCGAGAAACCTTTTGTATTACTGGCCAAATATGGCGATTGGCGAGTCTACGGCTTAAATCTCATCATTTAATCAAACTAATATTATGTTACATGTATGTCTGTTATCAACTCTTTGTAACCAAAATTATAACGTAAGCTAATTCAGCTACATATACAAATATATGTGCTACCTCTTGTACCTTTCAATATTGTTAAAGCTAAACATAAAACAATCATACAAACTTCGGTGCATGAGAACTCTCTCTAGTTAAATGGTAAAACCGGCAAACACTCACATCTATCGTCTAGCTTGTCGTTATACTCCGACCGTTGTTCGGGCAGTACTGATGCCCATCCTCATGGAGAGCGTGGTCTAGCAGCGAGGACCGCTAGACACGCACTTCACGTGTTTGCCGGTTTTACCATTTAACTATTAAACAATCAATTGTCTTATAGCAATATTATGCAATTAGAATTATTATTATCCTAAGGATATTTTTCAATTTAAATAATAGTATAATGTAATAATAAAATAGTATAATATTGTATAATAGTGGCTAGGGCTGGGCCAGCTAGAGCGCAGCTGGCAGAAACATAACTAAACGGACCAAACTGAAGTGATTTTATAAAAACACATCTGAATTGATTGAAAACTGCAGGAAGTTCTTAAGAAATAAATATTCAGCAGGTCGAATAGATATTGAAAAAAAACCAGCTTTATTTTGTGTTTCTCACTAAGGAAACGTCACTATTAGAAATAAAGTAAAATGAATAGTACCTTTTAAATGCACGGAAGAGTTTACTGCGTTGCTTGGCTAGAAGATTCTCCGAGCATGCTCGTACCACCTGGCGTTGAAGATTCTTCAATCTGAAGAAGAAATGAAGAAATCTTTAAGTTTGTACGATTTAATTTGCACAAAGAGTAAATATAACAGTCTCATTGTCTGTCTATGATATATAAAATCTTCGTATACACTGGAAATTATATGTTTACAAAGTAAAATAAAATATATAAAATGTTCGGTACGTATTTTTACCAAACATAAATACTCAACGGTAACCACTGTCATCCCGACCTAAACCCGTCCACTTGATTTAGGTAAAGACCGTCTTCAAACTCGGCAACATTTAAAAGCAAAATAATAACTTTCTTTCGAGTGTTCTGACCCTCTTCACGCGCTATCGTTTGGGTACGTCGGAGGCGTGACAGCGGTCCGCCTGCGGTCACGAGTCAAGGATGCTTCGGGATTCTCTTATCTTATGCTGCAGATTTTTTCACTTTGAAGGAAGCGGACCCAATTTGACTAAGGGGTCAGAAGAAGGTTTAGAATTCAGAAGAAAAGGCAAGTGAGAGTAACGTAAATTTTATATTAGAGATGGTGTGGCAGGTTGGTATACCATGAGTCTTCAGACTCGATCTTCATTTTCAGGCAAGAGAATGCTACCGAGACAGTCCCACAAAAAGTGATAGCGAAGGTATCTAGAAGACACCACCGTATAGCACAAACTCTTAAGGCAAGTGTCGTGGCAAACATGGTACAGAAAGCTGGAGGGAAGTACTCGTATTTAATGTTAAAACATCACAATTCCAAAGTTCTGCAGGTGTATACAGATATCACTATTAAGGTTGTGGCAAATGATATGTTTCAAGACCACTTCTTATCATACCTGACGTAGAGCGTATAAGTTGATGCTAGTCTGTAGTGACCCTAATTTCTTTTCCTTTCAATTTTATTAGAACTATATATGCCCCTTTCTATCTGTACCTACCACGAGAAAGGATTCACTTGTTTATTTTATTTTTAATATTTAGCGTGGCAACCGACTTATCGGCTCCTGGCCCCTGCAATATTATTTCTTCTAAAGCTGAATTTCAAAAACTAATAAGTCATCATAATAAGACATAATTTGGGCACAAATATATCCATAATGTAATTTACCGCGCAAAAAATATTTTTTTTGTTGTTCTGTAAATCTCTATTTACTAAGTTTTGTTTAATTTCAACACTATAAAAATCTCGGATTTAGGTAACATACTCATTTGTATTACATGTGTTGGTACATAAACAAATCTTGTCAAAATATGTTATTGTTATTACCCTAACACACACAAAAATATACCGTCCAAAATAAGTGCGACCCATGCAGTCCGAATGGGGCACGCGCTCACGCAAAAAATGCAACAAAAAATAACAAAAAGGGATGTGGGATGGAACCCCTGCCACCCTCCACCCACCATTCTTTCTCCCTGTATCTGTGCACTCGCCAACGCTAATCTGTGTATTTAATAAACGTAATTTGTACAACAGCACCGTACACGAAACTGCATTCTCTGCTCCAAACAACAAGGTATAATTTATAGGAAGGGAGTTGAAATATTTGTCCGTAAAGGATTTTCCAAAACACCAGACACGGAGGGGAGTGAGGCACACCTAAAAACGTGGAAACACTGATGAATGTCCTCCATTAGATGTTATTTATTTAGAATGTGGCCGAGAAAGGGACTCGGCCGTTTAAGTTTACCTAAAGTTTACTTAGGACTATATTGGGTTAAGTTGAAGACGTTTCAGCACGTTAGATAAATTGCAGACAGTTATAGGGGTCCAGTTTTTTGGGTTTTGGCTTATGATGCCTCTTTATCATGACTATGTGGGAATGAGGTTTGGAGGAAGGAGGTAGGAGCGCGTTTGTTTACTGACTTGAGAGTAATGAAAGCAATTTCTTGTGCAGAATTTTTGTTGCATTGCGTTTAAACAGCATTATTACCAAAAACTATTATATTTCATATTTTTCAGGTGTAAAGTACTGTGGTATTTTGTGAACTTGTATTTTTATATATCTGTCTCAATTTGCTTTATTTTATTTACTTTGTTTCAGTACATGTTATATAGATATCACACTTGTCGAACACAGTAACCTTTAGGCTCCGGGTGGTTCTAAATTTTCACAACTGCACTTTCATACTTAATGTTTATGTTATAAGAAGAGTTTTTTTAGATTTCTATAGTATTTTGATCATTAATATAAAATTATAATTTAGAGCACATTTTGATGTTAACTTTACATAATGTGATATTTTAGAATATTAAATCTCCATTCCTTATTTCATAAAGGGGAATCCACACAACAAATAGGCACCTACACTAAATGTATAATGATATAGGTATACTATCTCAGTCTTAGTTTCACAGAAATTCTAAACCACATTTATCTTATCCACTGTCCGTGCCAGTTTCCTACCGTGAATTCTCACCTCTATTTCACTGCAACAGATTTTGATTCTTTATTGTTAGAACTAGCTGGAAGCGATCTAGTATCGCAGATAGAATAATACTAGATCCAAACCGACACTATGTTCAAATTGAATCTACTAAAAGTTGCTACTGTAAACAAAATTAATTAGGCAAAGTGTAAACGCGGAAATAATCAAAAGTTAATTACTTTTGGTGTGGTGTGAAGGTCGATGAAGCAAGTGACATTAATAGGCGAAACAGATATAAAAATAAATGTCTCGAGCTGACGAGCGTGGTAGGTACAATCCCACGCAAAGCTGAAGTTATAATAACTGGGTGGCACAGTAACTGTCATGGGTAAGCAAAGTGCTGGTAAAGTGCTGTCTATCAGGCGCTCGCCTTGCAATTCTCGTCACAGCACTGCATAAAAAGTTGTAAGAGTAGGTATTGTGTACTATGTTGTTTACTTGAAATCAAGCAAGCGCATCTCGTAAAAACGTACAAAATTCATAAAAAAAATAATGTGCACGCCTAAATAAAAAATAATCCGTCAATGTCACATACATGATAAAAATGCTATTTGTTTCACGGCCAATACAATACCTAGTGAATAAAGAGAAAAACTGTTTTAAATTTGAAATTAAGTAGTATGTTTGATTTTTTTTAAAGTACTCTAGTATGATAAAATGTGTTTTCTATTCCGTCAATGTATACTTAGAAGTTTTAGAAATGTCATATTATTTTTAGTAGTTTAAATTAAATCGCTGCTTATGAGATAAACTGTTTTAAAACCCTCATTTTTATCTCATCCTAATCCTCATTTTATACATCATGATATGACAGCCTTAAAGTTAATTATTGAAGAGTTTACTTTTCAATGTCGCATGTCTATTTTGAGCGTAATAGAGTTACAAATTTGTTTCTAAATGACTTACGTCTTAGACTACGTACTCAATTAGACAAACGTAAACGTAGCGGGTTATATCGAGTTACAATCGAGTTGATTTTAATTTTATATCGAATTGAACCAAAAGTAGCTCCACAGGACAAGCGGCACGTAGTTATCTGTCTGTCGGTGTGTCAATAGGTGACTAATCGCTGCACGTTCGTGACGTCATTGATGGATCTTGCTTTAAAAATCGTAATACTGCTTTTAGAGGAAATGGAAATAAATATATTACCAACCTTACGGATATACAAACTCAGTATCGTTATTATAAAATGCATTAATGTCACTCACAACTTTAAAAAAATCAAGGCATATTATGTAATTAATTACTATAAAAATCATAAGCTGCATCTACGACTAGATTCTTACGTACCTAACTAGTCTCTACTCTAGATAAATTGTGGAAGAATATTTTAATATCTCATAATCCGTCTTAATTAATGAGGCCTTTCTACTTTTCCATCTTCAATATTAGCGACGGCACCGTCTGCACAGTTGATTGTGAACTTGCCTTGGAAGCGCGGAGACCCAGGTTCAATTCCTGAACGGGGCAAATGTTTGTGTGATGAGCAGATGAATGTATGCTCGCGGGTCTTGGATGTTGTTATGTTATTGTGTGAGTCTATGCCTTCCGAGACACAGGAAGTTCTAGTGCGGGGGAATCACTTAAATCCGTAAATATTTATACTTAATATAATACAAGTATGTGAAACTTTACGTACCCATTAAGATTTGTAATCTATACTTAATATTATAAAGAGGAAAGATTTGTATGTTTGTAACGAATTGGCTGAAAAAGTACTGGACCGATTTCAAAAATTCTTTCACCATTGGAAAGCTGCATTCACCCTGAGTAACATAGGCTATATAAGATTCACCATCATCATCATCATCTATCACCGCGCGGGTAAAACCACGGAGAACAGCTAGTACTTGATATAATGTTAAACTTCTATCTCATAACAATGGGTAGTGATGATGCAGCCGAAGGTATCATACTGCATCTAAAATGAAAACTGGCTCTCAAGGACAGCTAGCGGAACACACTATTAGGTGTTTTGTGACAGGTTTTAATACTTTATGGTGTTAGCTAGCCAGACGGGCACTAGAAGGTGGCCTACAAACTTACTGTGGAATTTCTCACGATATTACCTTAATCGAAGACTTCAGCCCCATCGATCCATCAGCCGCTCGATAGGCAGCTGACGTCACAAATTTCAGTATGTATCAGTATGATATCTACAAACTTCAAAACTTACCTTATCATTTTTCAACCCTTTCGACGATATATATTTGTAATATTTCTTACATACCCAAATGTATATAATACGAGTAGTTACAGGCTAACTCATACATTTATAGGTTACAATACACTTACAGTCACCCACGTGTATGATATTATGTCGTATTCCAGTCTAATGTATACTATTTTTTAATACATCTACCTATCAACTCACATTATGGACGAGTGAACAGGTACGGTTGGCAAAAACCAACAAAATGTTTTCGATTATATTTTTAATGAGAAGATATTTCTTTGAAGTAGATTGTATATGTATACCTGCGTTTGTTCAGCCGTACGTAACGATCAACTAAATTGAGTAAATTTTGTTGTAGTCTACTTAAATTGGTGGTCATTAGTAGAACTTTCAACTTCAACTAAACACTTTCGTGCTTCAGGTTAAATCGACGTATCAAATGAAATAGTGTGGTCTGAAATGTTGCCACTAGGGCTGACTACGTATTATCTATAATTGTAGTCGCACTATTAACCCGCGATATTTTTTTGAAAATTTGACTGTGAAGACACCATTAGTAATCTGAAATAAGTCATAATTATAACGGTAGGTTTGCTTAGTTTGAAAGAAAATTATGATTTCTTTTTACTAATCACATCTTTATATAGGTAACATTAATATTTATTGTCGCTTTATATTTATAGCTTATACTTACACGCTATATGTCTTACTTTACAAGCAAATATCCGATTCGAAAGGCAATTTTTCAGTTAATAACATTTATTGAGATTTATTCAAATAGTCAAAATAATTATTAGGATTTGATCTTGCCTAAAAGAAATTTGGTTTTCACTTAAACGTCAAAAGTGTTTTATAATAATTTGCTAAGAGTATTAAAGTTTTGTCATTACATAGCAAGACACGAAGATCAATAAAATAAGATGCAAGTAGATATAATTATTATTTAATAAATATCAGATTGGCAGCTTAATTTATGAGCAACTGTACAATTTGCAATGAAACTACGTATACCGCAATTTTGTGCATAACGACGATAAATATTTACGTAAATTTTATTCGTAACTGTTTTATAAAAACTCAACTGCTGATAAGTTATAATTATAAAAGCTAGGTTTGCTACGTTTGAAAGAAAATTATCATTTTTTATTACTAATCACGTCTTTACATAACAATAATATTTCATGTCGCGTAATATGTATAGCTTATACACGTAATATGTTACTTTACCAGCAACTTTACGATTCAAAAGGAAAGTTTTTTAATTAAAATTTAATGAGATTTATTAAAATTAGTCAGGAGATCCGAGTTTGTCTCACCTGTAGTGTTCGCACTTCGCTTACAAGTACTTTTAAAATACTAGGAAAGTATTGTTTACTCATACATGGTTTGTCATCCATCCAAAAAGTTATTGCAAGAAGGTTTGATTAACCTAAGAAATTTGGTTTTGGTTTAGCTCTTAGTTAGCAAATTATTTTGAAAACACATAAGACGTTTGTCATAAGTGTTTTCAAAATAATTTGCTAAGAGTATTGAAGTTTTGTTATTACATAGCAAGACACGAAGACCGATAAAATAAGATGCAAGTATATATTATTATTATTTAACATTTATCAATTGGCAGCTTCATTTATGAGTAACTGTACAATTTGCAATGAATCTTTGTATACCGCAATATTGTGCATAACGACGATAAACATTTACATTTTATTCGTAACTGTTTTATAAAAACTCAACTGCTACTTTTGCTAACGCTACCAACCTCCCATCCCTAGCAAATGTTGTGGTGAATTTCATATTTTTGTAAGTATCTACTCCGTCTGTTTATTCCACATGTGTTTCGGTTCACATGAAATTTTCTTGATTTTTTACGCTTTTGTAAGCTTTATGCGAGCGCCAGAGAGCTCTTTGCGTATGGAATATCATATTATACCACTTTGAGCTGAGTCATTTAGTTGTTTATTTTATTACCTATGTTATTTTTATTTTTAGGGCATTTTTTCAGTAAAAACATAGAATCAAAGCTCTTTTATAGGACGTACTCTTACAATACACCTATGTTCACTAAATTTATTTATACAGTACATTATGCATACTTACCTTCTGAAAAATTATGAATTATTTAATGGGTACTAAAACAAAACAAGTTTTAATATCTCTGGCTAACGATAACGTTACCACCGTTTTAGATGCTCGTCTCAATACTGAATACCATTAAAATAAATCATTTATATAGATAATGTTAATTGTGTGTTTATTATGGTGTGAAAAATTACAGTAACAGCCAATTCTCAGATTTAAAATTAGTTTTTTAACTCTAAAATCCCTTGTTACCTTCGGGGAAGTTAAAACGCTTAATATTTATTAAGCTTTCATCATAGATTCCACTCTTATGCTACTCTGTCGAAATTGTAAAGGGGGTATTAACTAAGAGTGTGCATAAACAGCACGATTACTAAGTTTGAAAAATGACCTCCAATGGATTACTTCGATGGATCCCAAATGACATTTCACCCCTTCTTAAACAAAACCTGGCTTTGAAACGAGTACGGATTGCCCATCCATAGTCTAAGCAATTCTTAAAGTGATCATCGAATCTTGAAATATGTAGGTAATGCTAAACAAAAACAAACCCTTAACCTATACAGTAAAATACAAACTTGTCCGTCAACGCTATTGCACTAGTTTTAAAATAAACAAAAGGAAAGTACGCAGATGTCAATCAGAACTCAACGGTAACTGTAAACAGGAAAGTTGAAAATTGCTTGAAATACATTTCTTTAAATGTCCGATGAAGCATTTTTTCACAAATATGGTTTTACCGTCACGCACGCGTCAAACGATTTTCAATCTTAGAATTTGAGTCGTAAAGCTACAATTAGGTTTAATTTTGATAGTGTGCTAAAGCCTGTTGGAGAAGGGTAAACTCGCCAGTTGTCGGTCCATAACAAAACACATAAATTAAGTGCTCAATAATAAATGGAAATGTCCCTTGCAGAGGACAGGGCATTAGGGCGGGATTATGAGGAATGCGGCCCTCCCGCACTCTTGCCTTGTTACGTCCGAAAGAGCTAAACAATTGAAGTGAAATTATGAATTAATTTAGTTTCGGGCACAATTTAACAGATCGGCTGCGCTTAGTTTAAATAATACATTTAAAAGTTCTACAACTGTATAGTACAAGAGTACGAGTATGGTTAACAACTCACGGGCGACTTCTCACATAATCAAAGCACATACAATCATTTACCAGACATTTTAAGGAAGCAGCGCGTACTAAAATCTATCGTTTGTGTGTGTGTGTGAGTTTATCTGAGGTTTTAAATCTAAAGATTCCCTAGCACCTTTACATAGCCTGGGGTCGCATATTTTGCAAAATATTTCGATACAACTTTTATATGCCATACATTTTGTTTGCCTTTTGCGGTATGTTGTTCTAGGAAGCCTTTTCTAGCCTGTTGCCTACAACGTCTGTGAAACATTGAAAAAAGTCCGCGGGCAACTTGGAGAACACTCAATGCAAACTGTATACAATCACTTGTTCGCCGAAACTTTAGAGATACGCGCGCTATTGAAGCATTCTTAGACATTTCTTTTGATTTTACTGTCCTGTGACCGCAATCTGCCGTGCGATTCTCTAATGGTTCGTCCATGCGCTCGACGAAGAGCTCACCAATGTCAAATACTTTATTAGATATCGCCTTTGTACACAAGGTTGTTTTTCCAACCTTTTTTGTCATCCCGTCATTTGTTTGACGGATGTTGTCAAATTCTTTAAGAGTAAAAATCGTTGCATCAACACAAAAAGGGATGATTTAAAAAAAAATATACACGAGTATGTAATTTGTAAGTAAAATAATTGCATCAAATAATAATAATAACTTGTAAAGCCTTCAGCTGTCGCAGAACTAGACATTCAATAACAAGATATTCCCTTTTCATTCCTGTTCTTTTCAAGAACTTACAGTACAAGGTAAAAGGAACAAAACAATGGAAATTACATACGTGATTATCACCTCAGTTTTATAAGGTTTATAATTTCACGTGTAAAATGAAAATAATTTTATTAATATTTAATTTAGGCATCCATGCGCAGTTATTTACATTATTAATTAATGTGCTTTAAAAGTCTACCGCCGCTTTCCAAAATAATATAAATTCAACTACCGAAAACAGTTAAGAAAGTTGGGTCATTCTTTTAAATTAATTTTTTTGTTAATATGTATTAGTTTTATTATAATCTTAATTAATTAGTGGCAGATGTGTAGTTGGCAGAGATGGAGTACCTACTTCAAAGCTTCGGTGCCTACATTATTATTTGTTTGTAAAACATTTTTTAGGCTTGGGCTCCAGTGATCATGCTAATACAATCCCAAAAGATAAAATTCTGTTAGCCACATCGATTGACTTGAATAAAAAAATAAATAAAGACTGCGCAATTCCGCAATACCTCTGGACACTGTGAGTGACTACTGCATGCATCGGGAACGTTTAGGCGGTACATAAATATAATTTTCATAAAACTATTGATTATGCATTAAATATGCATAATCAATAGAGATATACTTGAATTATTATAAAATCTTTAAAACGTACACTATCCTTTGAAATGTGTACTAGAAGAACAGAAAAGGAAAAGTTTGTATTATTATCTCTTATCAATTCGCGGAAACCCACTTCGTATATGGCTTGAATAAAACCTTTTTAAAGAATGATGATATTAATATTAGCTGCTGAACCCTAATGCAAAAATCGTATGACAGTACTCTGTGAAAGTATGGAAAGTAGAACCAAGCGGCAGACAATTCTGTTAATTCTCTTATTAAACGTTCATACATTCCCATTGCCCAGTTCGCGAGATTATGCAGTTGTTGGTTACATGTTTGTGCATGCTGTTCGAGGTGCTTTTGGTACGTTATGCAACGGTAAATAATATATATAACGATAAATGTTTCATATTTATGGACAAAAAGTACGCCAAATTGTTTGTGGTGTGCGCTTAGCTGGCCTTAAATAATGCATCTCGTTCATCTCAAAACAGTTAAAATAACAATGACTACATATCTATTTTTCTATGGACAAAACCTGTGGCTTCATAATCACCAACAACAATAACAATAAATCTTTCAATATCTCTTACATCCCATTATTTACAAACCACTATCATCCCAAAACAGGTCTATAACACACGACCAAATATCAACACAAAATAAACGTGTATTTAGGGAGAGGAATCTGTATAAAATATATTCATCCCCCTGTCAAAATCTGGCCACTAAGTGGTCAAATATATAGCCCGTGTCAAACTTCCTTTGTAGCACGAGTACCTGTCTCGAACGGACAAAAGGCAAACGTTTACTTGATCCTTTCAAAGTCACACCAACATCCGAGGTCCATCGTCAATTTATACGCTATAAAAAGTTACAAACTTGCCTTTATCGAGCGATGTTACGCATCACGCGTCGGCCTTAGGGGACATAAACGTCACCCTCATCTTATAGTGGTCAAACTGGACTGGACACGCGCCGAAGGGAGCGAAAGGAAACCGGTCAGTAGGGGTTCATAAATGCGAGATGTTTCGGCCGCGATCATTGGCTGGTTAGAATTCGCCAGGTGCAAAAATTAACCGTTAGAAAAAGAAAAGAAAACTTTACAAAGAAAATAAACTTGAAATTAAAGCGTCCGTTGCATTCGAATATTTAAATTTAAAATCACAATGTACTATTTTCGAATCGATATTGTGATTGTCAGGGGTGAATAAGGACGGGCGTGCATCAAATGTGATATCCGTTTGAAATTTAATATGTTGCAAACTACACTCTTGGATATGCATGCATGGGTGCACTCTGTCGGGCGTGCGGAGATTCTGATCGATTTCCTATGCGAGCTTCATAATGGTTTATGATAAATTATTTACGACTTTCGAATGTGTTCTTAGTTGGGAGTCATAAAGTCAATCAGAAATCCGTGCAGGCCAGATTTCTGGTTTCTAATTCAGATAGTGAACATCAGCGAGTTATTATACGAAGTATGACATCATTTAGAAAGTAAAGTACTTAGCACTAAGCTTTACAACGAGCATGTACACGACTTTGAAAAATATTTACAACTTTAGTGCTTCTTTGAAACTTGAACTGCGAAAGAATATTTCACATCCCCTTTTTACCTTTATTACTTCTAGCGACATCCAATAACATTCTAAGCACCATCTCATCTGCTCACTAAATTACAGTACGTACTACTTTGGGAAAACAAAAAACATTTATATCAATGGCGGGGCGGTTCTAAATTTTACTAGTCATTGACAGGCCGTAAAGGCAGGGTCGGCCTCTGGAGACTCGTTGGCTATAGCTTCGGAGTAAGTAGATAAGAAAACTGGAGGCACCGCCGCTGCCCTCGATGTAGATGTGACCATGAAAGGAAGGTTCTAGAGCAGTTGAAACCAGGACTGAAAACATCTGTTTATAGTTAGATACAAGTGATCCTAATTTTGTTTACATGACTGATAATCATCACATTGCACACCACTGCATCGATAAATGGTTGCACATAGTAGTCATGAACAAGTCTTCAAGATTTGATCAGCTTTGGAGAATCGTTGGTTTACCTAATTTGAAAGTAGAGGAAGAAACTGGAGATACCACTGTTGCCCAATATTCACATATCACCATGACAGAAGCATAGAAACATTTACAGTTGATTTTTAAGAATATTTGTTATTAGTAATTTATAATAAATAAGTAATTTATACTTTTGGTGCAAATTTTTTCTCTGAAACAGGAAGATCCATTATTATTTTCAATACATATAAGTACGTATATTTATCGTTAACCCAAAAACGGTATACACTCTTACTAGAAAAATAAAAAGTTTAAGTACAAACATTAAGGATAGAATATGTCCAATCTAATCCATCGTCTAATTGTAATGATGTCATCATCATCATCATCTCAGCCGTAGGACGTCCACTGCTGAACATAGGCCTCCCCCATGTAATGATGTAGTGGTTTTATATTATCTACTAACAGCGCCCTCCAGCTCCACCCAGGTAAAATGTGTACAGCCGTGCGATTCTCTTATGATTCGTCTACGAGCTCACCGATGTCAATTACTTAAGAGATTTCGCCCTTGTACATAACGTTGTTTTTCCAACGTCTTCAACAATCTTGTCATCTCGTCGTTGTTTCACGGATGTCGTCAAAGATGCAACGATGTTTGCTCATAGAAAATCGCACGGCTTTATGCACGAATCATTTATAGGATTATCTATGTACTAGATGTGTAAGCAAGTGAACTATTATTTAATCTGTAAAAGTGTCGTTAGTGAAACTTAGTACAAGTTGTAACAAATTGACAATCGACGCGTGCGACTTTCTCTCTGACGTAGATTGATACGAAATTTTCTCCTAGTATAAGGTACTAAGTTTTAAGAAGTCCGGTTTCCTCGATACAGGCCTGCTAGTGAGGAAACAAAAGGATAGTTCTAGTTAGTTTATAAAACTATCTTGCAAAATACTTATTATATTATATTGTGTTGAACGGTATTTTTAAGTTTGCACTTTGTATATCAGATTTAAAGTTTTGCATTAATAAATATTTTTTTCGACATTTTTTCATTTTACTATCTGTACCGCACTATACATGCAAGCTCTCTACATATTGTAGTCTAACCTACACACTGATGTAGGTACATATAAAAACAAAAATTAATGTTTTATCATCTCCATACCAATCCCACCTTATAGGGTCAGAGGTAAAGTTTTCGGACGGTGGTTACCCAAGGGACGACCCGAGTTCGAAACCCGGATAAAACTCTGGGTAATTCTCACGTACTACCTCGCATTTGTCAGTTGAACCGGCGTGGTACCCTGCAATATGTTTGTTTTTACTAACACATTAAAATAAACGATGCTTCTGGTTATAACTTTATGGCAAATGGTAACGTTGGCTTGAAGTTGTGAGGGATCAATTTACAGAAGTAGGGGATCAGGAAGTGTATATTTTTTGTTGATGCATTAATATAAGAATTTAGTCCCTATGAATTTTGAATTAAAATACCACCCAAATAATGACCTTGAAAGCAAAGAATGCTGCTGGGAGCAAAATTTTTTAATCATTATTATGCATGTCATATGGATATGATTAAAAATATCTGTCAAGAAAACTGTTAAATTAGGTATTAAGAGGATTGCATAGCTAGTACTTTCCATGCTAAAAGAGAAAACTCTTTTCTACCTCTTAATATTGTCCGGTTTCAGTGTTCTTTTTTTCATGGAATCATGATATTGTTCAGTTCAGTTTTTTTAAGTTCTAAAAAAGGAAATTTATAGTACTTTGAAATACTTAAAAATCAAAACGTACGGGCATAGTAAACAATGCCACGATTCCATGAAAACTGGATCGACATGAATCGGACAATGTTAAGAGGTAGAAAAGAGTTTTCTCTTTTAGCATGGAAAGTAATAGCTATGCAATCCTCTTAATATTGGTAAGTTGAACCGTCTCATTGGTTTTACATCTTAACTAATTACCAAAATTCACAGGTTGAGAAATAAATAAAGGTTTAACATACATACAACTTTTATAACTTAATAGTGGAATATATTAAAATTAAAATATTATTATAAAATACTACATATTCTAAATAAAACAATAATAGGTGGTTGCGATAAAAAAAAACAGGCATACTAGCTTTCATTATGTTTTGTTTAGTAATATAGGAGGAAGTCAGATGTACTAGCTATTTGTATTCTTAAACACAGTTTCTTTATCCCACCATATAAATACGAGTATTACATTTAATCCCGCTCATCTGATAATGAATTGAGTGGTACTAATCATCACGCAGATGTATCGACCTACAGAAGCTACTACAAGTGCAATTTGAAAAATTTAATACCGATTTCCATTCTATTACTTTGGTAAAAATCAGTTTATGGAGTGAAACTCAAAAAATACTGGACCGAATTTGATTAAAATTAAATGGGCCACACGGGAAGCACCAGCATACAAACAAAAATTTAATAAAATATAAATAATTTTGAGAATCGGTTCACCCAGTCGAAAGTTATGAGGTAACAAACATAAAAAAAATACGGTCGAATTGAGTACCTCCTCCTTTTTTTGGAAGTCGGTAGAAAAATAAAGGAGGCTATTGCATTTAGAAAAATGTAGCTTTCTATTACAGAAAGAATTTTGTGAATAGGTCTAGTACTATTCCGAAAATCACACCTAGCTATATCAAATCTCACAATCAATTCTTTTCCAATAAATATTATATTTTTAACTGACTTCTAATACTTATCATCTATTTATTTTCATCTTTGTACCATCCGAATTTTATTTTTCCGTAGGTACATTATTAATGTTAAACCGCGATTTTAATTTCTTGAATAATTGTGTTTTATTTCATTTCAAATATGTTATTTTATTATGATATGATATATTATTTTATATATATTATGTAATACATTTCATTTAATTTATCTATATATCATTTCAAACAAGACATTCTAAAGAACTACCAACAAATATCAAAGACATTAAAACCTTTAAGACTCTACCCGATCCAGTAAAGTCAAACGTGCAGCCTCGTCAAATATTTACGTTGACTTAGCTAACCCTTGCGTTGGGAAGTCCGTCCGTCAGACCAGTGTGGCCTCGCGGGACTAGCCAGGTAAACCGTGCACTTGGAATAGGAAAGAAGTGCCTGGAAAAAATTAAGACACATAACGTTAACTTCCTAGGTTTTTATAACTTACCCAGTTTTTAATCTTACCTTCACCTTAGAGACTGTTTTCTGCCATATTTCAGTCATGTTTTTACTCCCGTGTAACAGTGTGTTATCTGTTGTCGGTTTTCAAGACAACAAGAGACGATATGCAACAGCCCAATTCTGTATGCTAATATACTGTATCCACTATACGTGATGTCCCGAAACTCAATGATAACCTGGTACCGGGCTATAGTCTCAGGTATACCAGTTATGAAAAAAAATTCGAAAAAACCCATTTCTTTTGATCATCTTCTTTTTTCAACATGGAGTGACGAAGTTAACTAACAATAATTTTGTAAGCCATAACTCGTCAAAACTTAATTTATTTTACTTAGTTAACAATGATTATTACTTTAAATTTGTGATTCCGATTAATATTTATTTATTTATTAATTTCACAGAATACACTAAGCATATTATACATAATTATATTAATACCGTAACTATTTAAAACACTTTATAATTATGGAAAAGAACAATATTTATTCACTACATATTACATTGCATAGGTAACAAACATAATTATAAATTGAGATTAAATTATAAAAAAGTCACTGTAAAATAAGTTCTACTATTTCGAAAAATGTCTATTATCGCTTGGCTAAGTGACATGGATTTTTTTCTTTATTTCATAACTGGTATACTGGGATCATTTGTGTTGAAAAATATGATGCGAGAGATCAAAAATTAAGGTCATTTTGTTTCTTATATTCCATATTTATGAAGCCTTACTTTGCAATTTTAGAGAGAAAATTAGGATCTTTCCCTTACGCTGGTTAAAATCAACTAAAGACTTAAATTATGCTCGGAAAGATTACCCTGTCTACGGTCTAGTGGTCATGGTGTCTGACACGGATTGTCGAATGATGCGGATTGGGAAACAAGTACAATTTGAAAAATTTAATACCGACTTCCATTCTATTCAGTTGTTGGAGTGTATCTCAAAAGTTTCTGGACCAAATTTGAAAATTGATAAATGGGAAGCACCAGCTTTCAAACAAAAAAAGAATTTTGAGAATCGGTCCACCCAGTCAAAAGTTATGAGGTAACAAACATAAAAAAAACAGTCGAATTGAGTACCTCCTCTTTTTTTTGGAAGTCGGTAGAAAATTTGTAATTTTACTAATTGCAAAGCTTGGTCTTAATGTTATAAACGGTATGAAGTCCTGTTAGACATAAATAGCCCTAGATTTCCCCGTTTGGTCTACAAGAAGCAAGGATTCATAATTTTATTATCTACATTATGCATCTAACTTAGAGTAGAAGAAGTCTAAAAACGCAGCTTAATTCTGGAATTATTGACTGATTTTAAATTATTTATTAGTAATTAAAAATTTAATAAAATAATAATAATAATAACTATCTAATCTATAAGCCCCATGGTGGGGGGAAAAGTGGAAATTTCTGGAAATGATTATATTATCTCAGAAGTAGCAGATTATATAAATCTAAATTTAAAACCTCCAACTTTAACATTCAAAAATACATATCGTTTTTTTCGCTAACGTGGTACCTTTTAAAAAATGTATAGTTTATGCATAATAATATTGAGTTCAAATTAAGCTTTGCTTTAATGTTTGAAAGGCCCCATTGCATTTTATTATAAATAAATATATATTTAGTTGTATAAACACTTATTATTAAAATATAAAATAATTGTTTCAGTTGACGCAGCCAAGTTGAAGCAAATTCCTCAAAAATTAAAACCATTGAAGTTTCTTAATGAAGTTATTAAAACGAAGAAACAGCAGCTACCAAGAAGAAAGATAAAAAGGTTTAGGAAATTCAGAAAAGGTAAATATTTTTATCGATGGAGCTCTCTTTCTTTTCTAAGTCTAGTAAGAGATCCAAGGGTCATTCTGGGTACCGGCAATAAAATATGCGCGGCGGACGGCACGATGTAAAAATGTTGTTTTTAGGGCTCTCCTCAATAATGTATCCTTTAGGAAACGTTAAGTGCTCTTACCTATGCATGTTTGTAGAGGTACAAGTTTTATTGAATAGGGGCGGGTAGTCGGTCGTAACTATTTTCACTTTCTATGTATTAAGAAACAGTGGCCAGCCGATGAAGCAACTATGGAAGTAAGTAAGTTTTAAATTTATTTAGTTTCAAATAATGCTGGAAGCAATAAGGCTAGGATATGGTAGGTGCCTCGATGCGTTTCTTCTCCCAAAATCTTATTTTCCTTGAAGAGCTTGCAGTTGCTTGTTGAGGTAGACAAAGAAATATAGTTCATAACTGCGCAACTAGGCTAAGTTACTCTGCTCCGCGGTAAATCTTGCGCCTGATCACTGAGCGTCACGTTTGCCCATGACAGTTGCAGTGTTACCCAGAGCTTAAAACTGTAGCTTTTCATAGCACTGTACTCGTCACCGCCGTTTTTTAATCTCTTTCGCAAAGTAATTTCACTTGCTATACTGCCCTTCACACTCTTACACAGTTATGCTTGTGCTTGCTTTGCGGTGGAATATTTATCACTGTGATGATACCAACCATGACGGCCTCTTGCACAGGAGGCAACCACCTAGTTGGGTTTCCTCACCTCTTAAGATTTCCATTCCGATGGCGTAGGGATCATTCTTTGGCTGCGTCCCCTCACAGAGTAAATGGTACGGAGTAAAGTTTACTATTTGACCACAATGCATGCAATTGATCACTTCTGTGATTTGTAGGGCTCATAAGGGATCCGTTGTCTTAGAACAACGGTTGGTCGCTTGTTATTCATAAGTTTTGCCCTAAATGTATCTGTCTGAGAAGAACGTGCATGTCCCAGTAGTGAGAAAGCTATAGCTGATTATATTGCAATGAATATCCAATTGCCAATTCATTGACTTTTTACACATAATATGTAGAATGGTAATATAAGTAATTAGCAAGGCGTATCTGCAGTAGGATTAAAAACGCTTTCGTATGGCCGGCTGTTCTCTTCTACCTCTTCTACAAGGTCTCCGACTGATTCTCCTGAAATGTTGTGAGCAGGTGTGATAATGTACCGGTTTTATTTTTCGTTTAAATTTTTTGATTTTTTTCATAATAATATTAAATTCGAGATTCTTGACGGATTTTATTTAAAAGTGCGCTGCAAATATTAGATGTAGAATAGTGTAAAATTACCATTTTGAAGCTGCAAGCATTAAACATAAAGATCGTCCATTTCACAAGCATATCCTATTCAAAGCGAAGGGTCCCAGTTTCGATTCTTTGCCGGAAGAACTACTTGTGTGGTGAGCATAAATGTTTGTTATTTGGTGTGTCTATGCCTTCCTTAATACAAGGAATAGGAACCTAGAGCGGCAGTATGAAGGTATATTTAGTATTCTTTTTTGTATATTAACATACAGAAGTTAAATTGAATAGCAACCGGACTCAAAACAAAACAGTTATGACGAACCAAATCTAAAAGATGACATAAAAACTGAATCAAGCAAATCCCAAATCGCCTCAAAGATAAAGACTACATTACGTAACTCAGTGAACTATCGGCTAACATTCACTATCAATAAACTACGAGCCGATGGGCAAAGGGCGCCCGTGATCGATGGTACTTCTAATTTATACCCAAAGCCCTAAGGCCGTATCGATTACGGTAAAACTTCTGTACGCGATGTACCATATCGGCGCTTTTTGACAAATTTGGCTTCGCTGTCTCTCGAGGGTTAACTTGTGTATCAGATTGATATAATTATTTTTTTAGTGCGTGAGAATGTTTGATTATGATATTGTGCTAAATAACATAATAACGGAAAGTGACTGTTGATGACAGAAATATTATCTACGTGTAATTAAAAAATTGACAAACCCTCAAAAGTTCAAATGTTGCTAATCATTGGGACGCTTACGGCGACTATTATCATAGTTTTGTGCTAAGAACTTTTATATAAATAGATATAGAAGAAAATAAAACATTTAATTTGTTTCTTCTCACTAGCTGATCTGAATGTGGCTTCGCTTGCTTGGTCTATGGAATATAAAGCCACAGATACATTTGGTGATGACTGAACTCACCTTACACATAGAATTTTCAAAAATCCTTTTGTGAATGTTTACAGCACAAAAGGCATAAACTGTCTAAATTTAAAAGATATTAGTTTCAGCAATTTAGACTCTGCCTTGATTATAATTTTATTATTGTATAATTATATTGTGTGAAATAACTAAATGGATTAACATAAGTACTTATGTGTTTCTTATAGTTATGAAAAAGTTAACACTGCAGTACAGTTTACCTTTAAGTTTTAGGGCAGTGATTATGTGTAAATGGTGTAGTGGGAAGTGAGATTAATAGAAGATTGAGATGAGATAAGATAAGATAATTTATTGATAACTCCAGATTTACAGGTAAAATTTGATCAAATAACAAAAAAATAGTCATACTACCAACAGTAATATATAAAAAATTTACATAAATAATTTTAAATATAACAATCAATAATCACTTATTTTAAATAAGTTTCAATGTCTCTAAATAACTTATCTAGTAGCCACACTCTGAGCTTAGTTTTGAAGCAGGCAGTGGCAGCATCTCAACTGAGTGGAGATTAGACAGTAAATACCATACAGAATTGATTCAGATCTCTATTAAGCGTAGATTCACTGCTGTGAATTCTTCTGGAATACGACCTTAAATACTGGGCCTTCAATAGGCTATGTATATCCTGTGCTTATCTTAGTACTTCTATAAGTGACAGTACAGTCTGTTTTTTTTATCTATCTTGTTTTCACGGGCTTCCGTTTATGTAAAGTTTCATACTAACTTTGTTGTAAATGTTACACTTTTTATATAACTTTCTGCTTCGTAATTCCAAAATATTTAGTTCGCCGGTTAGACACAGTTGGTAGCATCTCTGCCTTTTGCGCTGCTGGTCCCGGGTTCGTTCCCCGGAAAGGTCCAATGTTTGCGTGGTGCATGAATAGATTAGTTTAATGTATATCAGTTATCAGGTTATCGTAGTACAAACTCTGCCTAGTTTGGAAATAGAGACCTAGTGTGTATTGTGTCCTGTCATTATGTTTGCTTATAAATGATTTAAATTTAAATTATTTTATATAATATTATACCGGATCCTTGTAAACAATTCACCGTACTTACATCAAAGTTAATGGAATAATATATTTAGTTCGCATCTAATACTTAGGTAAGTAATCTATCGGAAGAGTCCCTACGTGACCCGTGGGATGACCCTTGCTTAACGAACTGTTAGGCTTCCCGTTAATAGATACCTTTGGGTATGCGGAAAAGGTACTAAGGTTGGGATTATGTATACATAAGATAGTGGGTTTAAACTAGCTCTTTTATCAATGTATGCTTCATTAGATTGCACTGTTATTTTAGAGCAGTAGAACTCTTTGTGAATGAGTTCCTCCTGGGAAGAACTGCCACCAAATTTTGTTTTACAGCAGCAGTAATGTTCGTAATATCGTGTCGTGAATTGAAGGTATGGGTCCCGGTGAAATTAAAGGCATATGAGCCTTAATAAATTAATGTCTCAAGGTTACGGGCGCAGAGCAGTTCGTCACTTGTGATGAAAAGCTTTTGTCTATACTGTGTGTTTGCTTGGTTTGTAATTTGTGTTTGCTATGCTAGGCTGATGTTACCAAACTATGCGATTGTTTTAGAGGTGACCACTTAGCACCCTGCTAGCAGGTGGGCCTCGTGGGTGTACAGTCTCCTACTAATATAAAAAATCAAAGCATTGTAGGTAATTGATTAATGAATAGTAGTACATTTTCTTACAGCGGCAATACCGTCGCCGTTGAATTATTGAGCAGTAAACACTGGCGGTAGGTATACTTGATACTACAATGATATGCTAATGTTTTGTTGAATCAAATAATGTGTTAGTTTTAGTAGTAGTTCAAAAGTGTAGCTACAATATGTATCAGCCTTTCCCTGTTCTATGAAGATTCTATAGGTTTGCCATCCCTACTCATCCCTTTATGGGTGCTGTAATAAATCTATCTGACTTGACAGATTTTGGTCTTGACCTTGGTCTTGACTGTTAAGCTCAATTATATGCGTGCATATTATGTAATCATGAGCATCTGACATCCACAGCGTGGTGGTAGGACACTTTGTAGTGGCCTCCTGGTTAGTTATTCGAGCATATCAGATGATGCTGCGCACTCGCCTTAAAGATGAGCATCTGATTCCCCAGAAACCCGGGTCGACGTATTTGATTCCATACGTACACGTTCCTCATACCAACATATTTAACACATCCCGGCATCCGTTTGACGAATTTGCCGTTTTAGTAAACAAACAGCGACTGCGCTTCTGAAGTAAACGAGTTAAGGTAGGGTCATCCTATGAGAGCAAAACTCCGGAGATTCCAAGCGATACCGGATTAATTAACGAATAGGGGGGCAAGTGGTCGGCGGAGCGACGGGTACAGGCAAGCACACGAGTCGATTGAACTTAAAGAAAAATAAAAAAGTATTACCCTTTCTATTTCATAATATTTACACAATTCTACTTCTTTTTAATATGAAAAACGGGAATCACTCCCGTAAATAAATCACATCTTTCCAACTACAGTTTCAATCGCATTCGGTGGTCTTTTTCAAGGAGAGTGCAAAACGCTCGCGGTTCCATTTTAAAAATGGAGGATGGCGCTGCCATCAACTTGGAGATCGTGTCTTCGTTGAGCTCACAGTAGTGGACGAGAAGTGACCAGTGGATATGTGGTGAGCTCATTCTGCCTGAGCGTTTCAGTCAGCACAGGATATGACACCAATGATGAAGAGGACTCCCGCTTCGATGCGCCGACGCAACAGACATCCCTCTGTCTCCCACGCCATATTATGTCATCGCGCGCGCTACGAGCTGCTGCCGTAGTTCGAGGCGAGACGCAAACGCGAGTGTTCTGAATTCAGCTTGAAAAAGACCGCCTGATGTGGTTAAAACGATAGTTTGAAAGATCTGACTCATTTACGTGAGTGATTCTCGTTTTTCATATTATACATGACTGTGTGCAAACCACGTTGGATTTTTTCATAATAAAATCCTACTTCTTGCCACTCATCATTGTAACAGCAGATTTAGATAATATAAAACAGAAGTTAGCTCTAGATAAAGATTTAGGCTTCTTATACTTTTATCCCGATTCTCCGGGTAATTCCTAAGTAATGCTATTAAGTTTTTGTCTCAAAGCCAAACAAAGGGGCAGTAGCAGAATGTACGAGTAAGTTATTTGGTCAGTAATAAAACAGTTAAATCTATTTCGGTTCTACGATCTCAAATAAAGGAGGCTGTAAAGGGCAGATGAGGCGTGCCATAACCCGATTTTCTGTGGAGAGGTAGGGAAAGATTTGGAAGGACAGAAAAATAACAAAAACACAATCGTTCGGCTTATGAACTCTCTTGTATTTCCAATCTTCCTATATGGAGCGGATATCTGGTCCCTGCGACTATTAGACCGCCGCAAAATTGACGCCATGGAGATGTGGTATTGGAGGAGCCTCCTAAGATTCCATGGACCGCATTCCTCACCAATGCCTTAATTCTAAAGGACCATACAACTATGAATAGTAATGTATTTGGGCACATCTCCAGACACAAAGACTCAATGGTAAGGCTGGCAATGGTAAGTCATTCAAGTTCGAAAAAAAAACGAAAATCTTTGCATGCTGTTTTTTTTCTTATCAAACATAAATAATAGTATATTTCATTACAAATGGGGAAAGGCTGTCATTGCAAAGAGTTCCGACAAATGTCTACCCGAGCCGAGGCGAAGGTTGACAGTCGGAACAAGTTGCACTTGGTTCCGCACGTGTACTGAACGACTATTTTTAATACAGTTGCGAAAAAATGAAGCAATTTAATAAAATAAACTCACAAAGAAATTTTCTGGAAAATGGCGCCAACCGTAGAATATAAGCAGAGATTTTTTTTCTTCACCCATTCTGGTAGGCAAAGGGAACTATGCCCATACAGCAAAGTTTTCAGTAGAATTTTTTTATTTATATGAAATGAAAATGAAATTTAATGAGATAAAATGAAATGAAACCTAACCTAACTCATTCAATCAAATCATTAAATCTGAAATTGAAACAAATTAGTAGCTTCTTTGTAGAAATATACGTATTTGCATAAATCATAAAAACTTCTATGATTTTTATTTTGTATAAACTTCATTGTTGGTTTTTCTTTTTAATAGACATTATTTTGACAGTTGGGAAAGAGAACGCACGAGTTCGGGAAAGGTAAAAAAAGCACGAGTATGTAATAGCCCACATCCCGAACGCTATACGTCCCGGCAATACGCCACTTTTTGAGCAACTGTTTTAAAATTGTTTTGTTTAGTAAAATTTTCTATCTACAGTATTAAGAGTACTTTCCCTTCAGGTGGCATTACAAAATTCCACCCTGTATATAGTTTAATGGCACAAAACAAAAATACTTTAATATTTTGTGATTAAACTAGAAGTTCTACGAATAGTAGACTCACAAAAACATGCTTTATACTGATATTAACGAAATCAACCGGTAGATGGCACCACAGCCAAAATAAAATAAGGGGGAAATATTACCTAATATTAAAAAACGCTGATCACCTAAAATTCTACACAATCGTAGAAAGTGTTCTTGTTTTTAATCTATATTAATGACTTACCTTATTATTTAGGGAAGAATCACGAGATTGTTTTGTTTGCAGATGACACTTCACTATTATTATTAAAAGGCAGTTATTAAAATATGACGAGGTTAATAATGCACTCGCTAAAGTTGTGAATTGGTTCAATACAAATAATCTTCTCCTCAATTAGAAGAAAACTAATTGTATAAAGTTTTTGACACCAGATGTGAGACAAGTAGAAACTTATATAGTTGAATGGAACAGGGTTGGACCTTGTGAAGTCCACGGTCTTGTTAGAAATCACTATAGACGCTAAATTGTCATGGGGTCCCCCACACACACAAATTGTCTAGTAGATTTAGTTAACTGCCGCTTATGCTCTTAAAAAATTAGACTATTGACTGATACAGCGACTGTAGACACAGCTAGAATTGTTTATTTTAGTTATTTCCATAGCGTTATGACTTATGGCATAATTCTCTGGGGATGTTCTGCAGATCTTAATTCAATTTTCATACTGCATAAAAGGGCAATACGAGCTATCTAGAGTTTAGCTCCCAGAGTTACCCTTAGACAGAAGTTTAAAGATATGAACATTCTAACTGTTGTTTCGTAGTTTATCTATGAAAATCTAATGTATGTCAAAAAACATGAACAGTTTTGAAAAAGGAGTGGTGCTCATTCCATCAACACGCGGAATATGCATAAGCTATCCGTACTACGAGTATATGTACGGATAGCTTGTGCTTATTGCACGTCTCCACAGAATAAGTCATTCTTTTATGGGACAATGTATACGATTCTATAATAAACTTCCCAATGTTATCCCAGATTTGCATATTAATAAGTTCAAAATTGCTATTGAAACTAAACTCTGTCAAAAAGTTTATTACAAAATTTCGGATTACTTGGAAGATAAAACATTTGGGGACTGATTACTCCAGGATCTATCTACTCGTGTATTACGATGTCAAAGGGTAGCGTGTCTTGCCCTACTGATACCATTACTATGGTCTCTTTTATAAGGCAACACACTGGAGCTAAAAATAAATGAACATTTGTTAATTAAATGAAGTAAGTGGCGATAAAAAAATATGTAATAAGACAAGTCCGCTGAGTTTCTTGCCGGATCTTCACAGTCGTGGTCGCGTTCCGATCCGGTTTTCGATTTAAGAAATATTAAGTATAATATGACAATTTGTAAGTGCAGTGTGTAGGCCTATAAAAAATAAATGATTTGATTATGATTTAGATTTTTGATTTTGTTGACCAAATATTGCCAAGAATTGTTGAAAGCAAACTTGTCAAGATGTTGCAGAGAATTCGTTCGTTTGATTCACTCGGCCAATTTAAAGAAAATATAAAACATAGGTAGGTAACTATAGGAATATAAAACATTTTTGCGCTCACCAGTCTAAGGCAGGGTGGTATTCGTCCAGCGGTTGTCTAACTGAATTACCTATCATTTTGATTGAACATTTGAGAGCCTCTGGAGGTCCTATTAGATCGACCTGCTATTTACCTACACGTTAGGGAGTCTGGCATTGAAGACTTTTAGCTGAAGTTTAGCTTTGATTGGGTTGCTTTGTTTATTCAAATCAGGCTGTTATAAACGGAGTCCTTATTGTAATTGGTGAAATATTTCTATTCATTTCTTTTTATCATTAATAAATCATATGATTAACTCTTTTCTACACGAAATAAGTTTATCGTGATCCCTCAGAATTACTCGTTGAATCGGGTTAAATCTAGCATATGTGTTAATTCTAGGTAATGTTCGCAATACTGTGTTTTGGTTTGAAAGTATGGTTGCCGGTGAAATTACAGGCACATGAGAATTAGAAACTTTATGTATCAGGGTTACGGGCGCAGTACAGTTCGTCACTTGTGAGGAAAAGTTTCTGTTCTAGGCAGAGGTTACCACTTAACATCAGCGGGCCTCGTAGGTGAACCCTTTCCTAAATAAAATAAAAAGTTTAGTAACAGAAATACTCGCTTATTCACACCAGCACTCATACACTCACAAACTTTCACATTTACAATAATAAAATTATATAAATAATAACGATAATTTAAAACAATAGTGCGATGAGATACACACAATACAATTCATAAGGATCAGAGTAAAAAAGCTAGTGTTTAAAACAAGAACTGCAGTTTTATTTGCCACGATTGAAAGGTTCGCTAATGAAACAGTCTAGCACATAAAATAATATTCAAAGTTATTGTAGAGATAAAGTTGTACTTGGTGTTTGGTATACTTATCCAGGCCGCTACTGCGTGGCCCATTTTGCGTGGTGGCTGGTGGGACTCGTCAGTATGCAGTTGTCCTTCTTATCAGTTTTTCAAAGTAGACTTCATTCGTGAGGCTCGGAGCAGGTTCTGGAGTGAAGACCACGGACTGGCAAGCGCAGCGTAGGTCGTCCACCGACACGGTGGACAGACGACCTGATGAAGGTCGCAGGACGACGTTGGATGCAGGCCACTTCCAACCAGTCCTTTTGGAAAATCATGGGGGAGGCCTATGTTCAGCAGTGGACGTCCTACGGCTGAGATGATGATGATGATGATGAACTTTCAACTGATTGAACCGATTCTCAAAATTCGTGTTGTTTGAAAGCTGGTGCGTCCCGTGTGGTCTCATTTAAATTTCATCAAATCGATCCAGTAGTTTTGAGTTAGTCAAGTTTGAGTTAGATAATAGAATTCGGTTTCAAATATTTCAAATTACTGTGTTTTTATATTTTTACTGTATGTTATAAAAACAGTTAATACAAGTACTATTAACTGTTTTTTATAACACACAGTAAAATATTGTTTACACCCACTCCAATATTGAGAGTTAAGTTTAGATAACCTAAACTAGTTTAGAACCTAGATAAATTAGAAACGGTTCAAATTTGTTTTCCAGTCATGCACATCTCACTATATAATTTTAGTGTAAATGAAAAAAGGCTTTATGTCTGCCTTTGTTTGGAATTCGATATCGACATGATGACTAAACATGTTTAGCGTTGATCGTATTGAGTAAAACATCTTGCTCCATAGTGCCAAGTTTAAAATTGTAGTATGTAAGAATAATAATAAAAGAAATAGCTACAAACAAAACATAAGTCCTTAAGTTGACGTATAATAGAAGGAGTACATTATTTTTAAAACTGCTCTTTTTTAGTTTTCATTATTTTATAGATTTAGTTGAAATCGTTATTTTATTCATCGTGTTCGTAAACTTTATTAGCTGTATTATGTGTCATTATAAGTTTAAAATTTATTCATATTTAGGAGCTATGAAGTTCATTAAATAAATGGCATGTCCTGAATGTAGACACGTGTAGCACTTAACATATCAAGTAGGTATGTATAGATGCTACAGAGTCGTATTGTTTCCAGTATAATCCAATATACAAATGTGCAGTAAAATAAGGGTTTGGGCACAATACACGTCTTAAACAAATATAAGAAGGCTGTGGCCGGTGACCTTTGTCCCTTTTGTAGTAGTGTGGGTAAGGGACGGTCGTCGGAATACGCTAACACTTTGAAAGAGGTTGTATTTGCAAATGTGACTTTGTAGATGGAGGAATGGCTTAGATTTGTGCTGAAAAATAATTTGTATTCTAATTTTATTCAAAGCCCTAACAGTCTTGAATAATTACTATTATTGCTAACCCTAAATCTTTGTTCCTCGTTTTATGATCTTACATAAGTCCTTCGCGATTCATTGTTTGGACTTTTAAATGTAAGAAGTGTGTAGGAGAACGATACCTATAAAAGTGCCAACTTCTAAATTCGGTCGGTAAGAAAATTAGATGTGACATTAATACGGACAAATGGAAGTTGAAGTGTCACCCAGGTCGTTATTTTTTACCTAGATACAGCACTCCAAAACTACATCTACTGCTACTGGACATCAGTTGTCTTATTACTGTAGTTTTAGAACATTATGGCTATATTGCTTCCATGCTAAATTTGATCCAATGTCAAAATTAATCAATCAAACCCATCCTGTGTCCCGCATGCCTCTTTGGTTTATAAGTATAACTACCTATAAACAAAAGAAGGCATGGGCACATGAACACAGAGTAGATACAACTTTTTTTTATTAATTATTTGATCTGTACCCCTAGCACGCGGCGGAGAGTAATAGTCTTACCACCGTTTTTATCTACAATAGGTCCCCACTTCCATACGCCTATTGAGTCTTAGTAAACCAAATAGGATACTACGTACAAATATTTATCCTCTCATGACCTACTAAATCCTTTCCAATCCGGTTTTCGTCCTAGCCACAGCACAGTAAGCACTCTCGTGAAGATCACTGATGACATTCGCTTATCCATGTACAACAGAAACTTAACTATACTCACATTACTAGATTTTAGTAATGCTTTTAACACAGTTGACTTTGACATACTTCTAGCCATACTACGCTCAATTAACATATCTCCAACGGTACTCGATTGGTTTCACAGTTATTTATTTGGGCGCCGGCAACGGATCCGTCTAGAAGAGAAGTTCTCTTCCTGGTGTGATGCAATTGCAGGTGTTCCACAAGGCGGCGTTTTATCTCCTCTCCTTTTCGCAATATTTATTAATTCAATCTCAAATAATTTTTCTTCCTCCTACCACTTATACGCAGACGATCTACAAATCCACTCTAAAGCCCCTCTTGACCAGCTTTCTGGAGCCGTAGACCTAATAAATGCTGATTTAAATTGCATCACAACATGGTGCAGACAATTTGGTCTGAAAATAAATCATAGCAAGACGCAGGTAATTATTGTGGGAAGTTCGCAAGTTAATCTCAAAGGTGGACTTGTCAACGATTCCATCCATTCATTTTGATGGAGTCCCTATTCCCTATAGTACATCTTTAAAAAATCTAGGGTTGACAATCGATCATTGCTTAAGTTGGGCTCCTCAGCTACAAGTTACTAGTCGCAAATTGTACGCCACCGCTGGCGCTTTAAAAAGGCTGCGCAACTTTCTTCCTGTCACCACTAAAATTGCTCTAGTTCAATCTCTTCTACTCCCAATTCTAGATTACGCTGATATCTGCTATCCAGATCTCACTGAGAATCAACTAGATAAGCTTGAGCGTCTTCAAAACTTCTGCATAAGATTTATATTTGGTTTGCGCAAGTATGATCACATTATCTCAATATCGATCAAAGCTCAAGTGGCTCCCTATACGTCTTCGCCGGAATGCTCACATACTCTCTCTCCTTTACAATATTTTGTTCAATCCTTTGACCCCGCGCTATCTTAAGGAACGTTTCAATTTCCTTCACAATGCCAACGTTCTCAATCTTAGGTCATCAGAAAATCTTGCCCTCAGCATGGCACAGTATTTTATGATCACTCTTTTTCAGTGAAAGCTGTTCGCTTATGGAACTTATTACCAGTTACTATCAGGCGTGCACAATCCTTGTCGACCTTCAAAAGCCAAGTAAAAAGTTTTTATCTCGCCAATTAGTTTAACCCGTGTGAACTTGGGTTTTGATTATAATACATCAAAGAATTAATGTATAAATATATGTATATATACACTACAATACATACAATGGTTAAACTATAGTCACCCGGTACCCGCGGGAAGGGGGGAGGGGGGGGGGGTGGAGGGGGAGGGGGTGAAGCCCCCTCTGCATCCCCCCCCCGCCGGAGGCCTTTAGTTTTTGAGTAATAATTTTTTTAGTACTTAACCTCACTTTCGGCTATATCAGTATTTTTTACCTATTTTTTGTTTCACACCTAATCTATTAAGGCGGTTCGCTTCTGGCACTTCGCCGGCCGCTGCCGCGGCACGCTTGCTTCGCTCGCTCGGCTCGTGCGTTGTTTGTCATGTTCTAACCTAACCTAACCTATTTTTTGTTTCACACCTAACTTATTAAGGCGGTTCGCTTCTGGCACTTCGCCGGCCGCTGCCGCGGCACGCTCGCTTCGCTCGCTCGGCTCGTGCGTTGTTTGTCATGTTCTAACCTAACCTAACCTATTTTTTGTTTCACACCTAACTTATTAAGGCGGTTCGCTTCTGGCACTTCGCCGGCCGCTGCCGCGGCACGCTCGCTTCGCTCGCTCGGCTCGTGCGTTGTTTGTCATGTTCTAACCTAACCTAACCTATTTTTTGTTTCACACCTAACTTATTAAGGCGGTTCGCTTCTGGCACTTCGCCGGCCGCTGCCGCGGCACGCTCGCTTCGCTCGCTCGGCTCGTGCGTTGTTTGTCATGTTCTAACCTAACCTAACCTATTTTTTGTTTCACACCTAATCTATCAAGGCGGTTCACTTAACATTGTATTATATAACAACAATAACATATCCAGTCCGTCTCAGAGTTATGTTGATAGATGAGAAAAACTTAATGTTAAAGGGCTAGGAGAGACACAATTAAACAAACATTTTAATACATTACTTGTTTATTTCATAAACATGTTTAATTGCTTTCATTAAATGTACAAAAGAGTCTCTTTTATATTTATACACGTCTCTTCGCCACAAATATTCAACAATTATATCACTAAAGTTTTCTGGGTTGTTATAATTTTGTTTTTTGAAAAACCTCTTTACTGCTCGCCACTGGGATTCTATTCTTTGGGTGTGGATTCCATCTTTACCCACAAATGGGTTCTCTGGGTCTGAATGATTCACTTTTTTGTGTATGTATCCATATTCAGACAGACAATCGTATGCCCGCCAACAATCGGTGTGGATTGTTGTTCCAGGTAAAACATGCTTTTGAATTAAAGGTATGAGAGTATCAGCATCTCTTTTATTGTCCGGGCATACTTCCAATCTTAAGTCTTCAGACCCATCTTCTATTAATCCCAGCACCCAGTGGCCTTCAATGTGACGTCCTTTGTTATATTTCCTTTTTCCAAATTTACTTTCGTCTATTTGCACTATTTTCCCACAGCCTCCAATTTTACCGCTGTAAAGATTTTGTTTTTCCAAATAAAATATCACAACTACTTCTCTGCAGTAATTAAACCAATCGGCTATAGTATTTGGGCTTAAACATTGCTTCCTTTCTTTTTTATAAGGGTCTTCGTGAATTGTTTGGTCGTAGGTCCATCCTTGTGAGTATGCATATATAAGATAGTAAACATGCATTATGTCGATAGCAATATTTTCGAAAAATGTGCCAATTCTGCGAGAGATCTTGGCACCGCTGCCCGATTTAGATTTGCATGATCTTTTTGAGCACACAAATGTACCAAAACTTGTGCATCCGCATGAGTATGACACTTTCATGGATGTCCTGTGGGTTCGACACCGTTTCTCAGTTGGTATGAGACCTTGGTCTTCACTATATTTGATGCATTGGTCTTTAGTAATAATTTTCGCACAACGTCAGTTAAATTCCAATGATCAATCACTTCAGTGACGCAAAGTTTTCGTTTGGTTATAAGCTCGTTGTCGTCGTCGTCATTACTCGAAGAAGGTCCGGCGACAGGTTCAACGGGCAGATCAGGAGCCGAAGAAGGTCCGGCTACAGGCTCGACGGACAGATCAGGAGCCGAAGAAGGTCCGGCAACAGGTTCGACGGGCAGATCAGGAGCCGAAACCGCGTCCGCTTCGGGTATTGTACTGTAATACTCCATTACAGCCAAGTGCAGTCCAGTTTTCAAGCCAAGTTCAAGTCGTAGAGCAATCCAAACAAATCCGGTAAGCAAGCCAAGTTTCAAGTCGTCGCGCAATCGAAGGAAGTCCAGGGAAAAAGCCAAAGTCGTAATAAAAATCGAAAAACAAGAGAGCACACATTCACGAAACTACGAGAGAAACGGAATGAATGGATGACAGTCCATCTGTCAGTAAGACAAAATGGCGCCTTTTTTTTTTCTTACGTTTAACGATAACGATACGTTTCGTTTAACTCAGTTTGACAACTTAATTTGACAACTTAATATTGTACCATTTTCTCAACATTGCGTTCCATTTCACTTTTTTTTATCAAATTTTAATTTAATCATAATTAATTTAAACTACGTTTCCGGCAAAAAAAAATTGCTGGAAGGGCTTCAGGTGGACCCCAATGATACCCCTAAACTCGCACCTTCATCAAAATCAGGTACCGGACGGCTATAGCCAACCCCATACAATATATATATATATATATATATATATTATGTAAGTATATCAATGAATTAATTATATTTTTATATAAATTTCAATATGTATTTGTGTATTTTTATGTATTAGTAGATATTTTTCTTTTCTTACCTTTATCTTTATATTACGCCCCGTCTTGTTATTCCTGTATTTCCTCTCCATCCTAAGGTTGCCTGGAAGAGATCACTATTAGTGATAAGGCCGCCCATTGTAACACTTTATTTTAAGCTTTCTTTTACTTTTATGTTATTTTTGTATATTAAATGGTGTAACAATAAAGAATTATCTATATATCTATCTATCTATCTATGGATAGCACACGCTACTCAGAGACTTTTGTTATATTTGCTTTAAATGGCACCTACGAAGTAGAAACGCTACTCCCGCCGTCTATCCATCGCGGGAGATAAAAATGACATGGTGGGATAGATTTCTTTCCTCTCCACTGGGAGAAATAGTCCACTGCCCGTGCTAGCCGTGCAGATGCAGATGAGGGGTGTAAATCTGAATTTTATATACTTCGACAATTGGCTTATTTCAAATAAATATATTTTTTGTAAATATATTTGTTTGTCAAATCATTGCTTCGACAGGACATATATTCGACAATAATTTTATCTTATGTGCTGCGTTATATCCTTACGATTAGGCTAACTTATACGGTTCGCCTATAACTCTGGCGCTTCGCCGGCCGCTGCCGCGGCACGCTCGCTACGCTCGTGGTGTCGTCACCATTCAACCTAACGTTCCTCCTCGCTTCGCTCGTCGGCGCACCTTCGATGACTTTGCACTGACTAGAAATTCCACTATGTTCTGTGAGAGTAATTCTTGTCGAATATATGTTCTGTCGAAGCAATGACTTGTCTAACTATGTGTTTTCGAAGTGAGTGACGAAGTTTTAAAATTGTCGAAATTCAGAGTTTCACTGATCGCGGGCGCGCATACAACTACCCATCATAATTTCATTGTATAAATGGTAGCAAAAAAATGTTTGCTCCGTCTTCAATGGTAGCATAGAAGACGGAGCAAACATTTTTTTATAAGTATATACACATAATATTCGGTTGTCTGTATATGTCTGACCAAAAAATACATATAATACTTCTAGCACAAGCCTAAGAATCTCTCATTTAAATTCATAAAGAAATAAGCATTGGCGGGTCTATGAATCCGTAGAGCATTATAGTGTAAGGCCGTTAAGGCCCGGCCACCTTCCGATACAATAACAGGAGCAACCCTTTCTTTGGGTCGGACCCGCCTGCTTATAAATTGCGGTGTCCGACGGCACCAGAATGCCTTGTTTGTTTGGAATATTGTATACTTTGTCCTGAATTGTAGTTTGGAAATTGTGTCAATGCGATCTATCTATTCATAACTAAGTTATCTATGTTTTATTATATGTTAACGCGTGTTAGCTAACTTAAGTAATAATTCTTAATTGGGCTTAGACTTAAAAACAGAATTTGAGATAATAGGTTTCTAATACACCAGGTAATAGCACAGAATAAAGAATAGTACCATGTAGTAATAAGTTTGTAAAATGTAGGTACTACATCTCCTTGAAATATTTATTAGCAAATTCACAAAATACGAAGACCATGTCCAAACCAAGTCCATGACCAAATAAATTATTAAATAAAATAAATACTTAGGTAATGTATAATTGGATGGGTATTTTCAAACTAAAATACAAGTATTAATAACAATGAAATATTGCCGTGGCGTGCAAGCCCAATAAATGTTTGCTATTTAGAGAGAAAAGCTATCTTCTCGGACGATGCTCAACACCGGGTTTTTTACTCAAAAACTGCAGCTTGGTTCCCGCTAAGTTAGTTAGGTTAGGTAAGTTAGTTAGTCCCGCTAGGTTAGTTCATATGAGAGAAGTAAAATTACGCGCAGATATAAGACAGATAAAAGTTTGTTAAAACTCTTCTACTGTCGGATGAAACGCTCGTAGTGGAGCTTGACTTGGCGATCTTAACCGATCAATAAGTTAAGCAACACTTGCTGCGGTCAGGACTTGGATGGGTGACCGCCAGTGGCATTATTCAACTGAGCACTTCCGTGCTTCGGAGGGCACGTAAGCTGTCGGCTCCGGTTGTTTGTCTTAGGACAACAGTCGTTAGGCTATGTCGAAGGCTTTCGGGCGGCCTGAAAACTTCGACATAGGTTGGCCACTAACCTATCCACCAACCCGCACTGGGCTCGCGTGGTGGATTATGGCCCAACTGAGAAGAAGGCTCGAGTCCCAGCAATGGGAACAAAATGGGCTTATTATGATGATGATGATTGTCGGATAAAATTTCGCAAGATGGCCGATATATTGATGTCTGTCGTCATACGACGGTTCAAAGACAATGGGCTTATTATGATGATGATGATTGTCGGATAAAACTTCGCAAGCTGGCCGATATATTGATGTCTGTCGTCATACGACGGTTCAAAGACAATCCACAGAGTTCTGGCCTTAGTGGCCAATGGTCGTAGAATCTAGAATGGTGAGTCAAATAAAGCCAGTTTTAGTCCCGCCCGATTAGATTTTTTGTTTGTCTAAAATTAAATTGTTTTATCTGTATCGACTCAATAAAAGAAACCTTATTGTATTTTTGTGTTACGAGTATTAGCGGGATTAAGAAAATTTGATGTGTGTGTTAATGATGGTTTGATCAGGTTGATCGATTTTGGTGTCATCAAATATATTGCGCGCAAAAAAAATGCAAGTAAACAGGAAACGGATAGCTAGTTGTTCGAGCGGACACCCTTTACCGGATATTCTGCGGCTTGTATAACTTCGACCTTTATACTTCTTTGTGAAATATTCAAGAAAAAACTGGACAGGACATAAAACTCCAATTAAATTGTGTGGTCTCATTGGTAGACTTGATGCTCACCTGACAAAGTATTTCTTAATAAGTAACTTAACAAGCTTTAAATTATATTAAGCACTTATCTATACAACAAAACAGAATGGCGAAATAACGACAATATTACTCTTGATAAATACAAAAATTGCTTCACAGGTATGTGCGTAATATTTGAAAATTGAAAATAGTTAATGTACGTAATATTAAATATAGAAATTTTTCAATATACGAATTTTTCACATACCAGACGTGAGTTTCGTGCATTTCTGGAAAATAATATTGGTTGCTACGAACCGTTATTGATCGTAGGTGTAGGTGTAGGTGTGTTTATGAGCCTAGTTTATAGTAAAATGACAAAAACGTGGCAGTCATGTCCTAAGGCAGCCGGTTTATTATACGGTAATGAACCATGATTTTAGTAAATTATCGTTTCATGATAATGCTATGAAAATCGAAATCCATTTCTTTGTTTTATTAAAAACTAGCTGCAATCCGCGGTTTCACCCGCATGGTGATGGACTATGATGATGATTAAAAGTATCATATGTGTCAATCCAAAGCCTCATCTATCTCCATACCAACTTTTATCAAAATTAGCCCAGCCGTTTGAGCGTGAAAGAGCAATACACATTCATCCATCCATCCATGTATCCATCCACCCATGCATCCATCCATCCATCTAAACTTTCACATTTATAATATTAGTGGGACAGTAATGTATTGTTATTTTGATATTTTACCTTATCATCCTACTATTTAAGAGATTTAAACGAAATACTGTTTATTTACAAAATATGCCCCTACAATGACTTAAGTCCCATTTACTTATTTGTAAAATACTACAGTACACTACTTTCTTTTATGAAGAGTAAAATACATCATATTACAGTTCTATTATCTATCTAGCGGCTTTACCGATTTTGATGAATCTTGACAAGCTGATAGATTATATCCCGGGGAATAGGATACTTTTCATCATCATCACCATCATCATCCAACCCCACGCGGGTGAAACCTCGCTAGTATTATTATATTTTTTCTATAAAGTAATCTTATTCTATAAAGTAATACTGTTTTAGTTTCCAGCGTCCGAAGCAAACAATATTGCTCTATAGCTCGACCTCTGCCTGAAATTGTAATAAAAAATCCGAGCGTCTTGTCCCAAACTACATTTACGTTATTTACTGAACCAGTATCCGGTATCAATCGGTACAAATACCGGTATATGTGGGTCGTTTCCGTTTCGTGAAAATATATTGTTTTTGTTATGAAAACGGACACTGGTACATATTAAATGTAATCTATAGCTGGATGGTGGGAGATGCCACTGTAATATCGTAAATTATCAAGTGACGAGATGCACGTCTTTCATCTGATGGCTAGCTACATCTTTTCATAAATTAATAGTGGTATGTAAAGCTTTGCGTTACAGAGTCGTGCGGAGCATAAAATTATGAATCTTGTATGGCTCGTTGTTTTTATTGTTCTTGTATGTACTTAGTGTGTTCTTGGAAGCAGAGTATTTCAAAACGCTGATTACTGACGAGACAAAGTACCAGCCAACTATGCTATTTATCATGTCTCTTGTGCTCTTACAAAAAAACCTTCGAAGTGGCTAAAATTTTTGATGTTCTCTGGAAAACCTAACGTGATTTTGAGAACTAATTAATATGTTGACATGAAACATTCATGAATAGTAGCAAAACAAGTAGTAACTGATGATAAAGAACAGATAAGTTGTGTACAGCATGTAATGTATCAAAAATTCAATACAAATATCTAAAACATTCATTTCATTTAGCCGTCATAGGCACGTGTCTTATGAACGTCAAGTCGGAAAAGGATTTTATTAAGTTTTTTAAAGATACAAATATTTAAAGAACTATAAAAGTAGAATAAAACGAATCTATAAGCCCCTTCGTGGGTGGGAAACACATTCACATATATAGATAGAATAGTAAGTCTAGTCTATTTTATAAGTATATATATCGAACCTGATATCTCTACAAAAGCATATTTTTGACGAAGAAAGTTGAATCGTGATCAGTTTTTAAATTATTCAAATGCTAACACAGATGTTTTAGATTATGAGTATACCTAATTTGTTCATGGGAAAACATTACATCACTTACTTTTTGATAGTTGTGTTTTGTTTTTAACAATTATAATGATAACCTTATAACTTAAACACAAACTGATTATTATTCCTAAAAACAACTCGCTGTAAGCGTGAGCGAGTTCACTAAATGCAAATCGAGTTTTGATTGCTCAAGAGTTTTGGCCAACTGGGACCATAGTTTGGCCCAAGTCGGCCCAACAAAACTGGGCAAATGCCTAAGTTAACTAATTTAATCCCGTCGAAAAGCTTTGCGATATCTGGGCCTAATGTATGCGAACCGGAAACACCCTTCAAGCTTCGTTGTTTCGTTCTAGTAGGGGTTGAAAGGCACTGCAATAGTATTTTACCAGGCCAATCTATGCTGGCCAATGTCACCTAAAAACCCACAGTGCAGTACTAACTTCAGCTTTGGGGTAATAAATTTATCGCAATATCGACTCGTGTATACGAAAAGCTTAAAATAATTCAAAATATAAATATGATACTGTATAATTGCTTCATTAAATGATAATACACAAAAGTTGTTTATAGAATTGTTTATCGTATATATATTCTACAACATAGTTCTTACATGGAACCAATAATAACCAAAAAATCTAAAATATTATTTAAAATAATGTTATATATAATATAATGTTTAAAATAAAATAAATAATTTCTTATCACGAGACAAATAAAAATATCAATGTTACGACATTTTTATACAACTTTGTTTCAACTGTAAACTTAATATAATAAAACACTATGATTTAAATAATTACTTACCTATGGTTTAAAATAATTTAAATATAAAATAAAATAATAAAATATTGACTTGAGTATTTAACTTTTATGTTACATTTTAATACGTCTTTATAAATTTTTCCCTGGTTAAGGCGCGGTCGTACCCTGATAATAGTCAAAAGCAGAATCTTTAAACATCGAGTGTAACGAAACAGTTCGATAATAATCTATGAAAAAAAAACTTTAGGTTAGAAAAGGAACAGGCAAAGAGTAATAACCGAACAGAATTCATAAATATTACTCGCTCTCTGCAGAAAAAAATCCTAAATAGGTGCATAAAAATAAACTTTCACGTCCAAAATCTCAGAATTTTCTGCGATAACACTATATTATTTTTTAGGTAATACATAGCCAACATATAGTACTAAAGTAGTAACCAGCAGTTTTTTCAATTGTGTTAGTATATATCGAAAGATATAAAGAAAACGTACAAAATTACCGCATTTTCGCATTACATCGTCCAATCTAACAAGCGATTTTCAACCTTACGTAAAGCATCGTAAATTATTTTAAAATTGGGGTTGGACCGCGTCTTAAGTTTAAACCAGTAACAAACTTACTCCAATTCGAACTAAACTGATCTAAACGCAGCACGGACCGTCCGACCCTTTGCGGGCAGTCCCCCTGTCGACCACTACACCCCACCTCCACCCTTGGACAACAAAAAACATTACAACCACCTTCAAAACTCATCCTAAAATCTACCCTACAAACACCACCATAAGGTAGTGTTCACATTAAACGAGTTTTTGTGGGCAGTGTGGGACAAGAACAGGGGGGACGGACAAAGATCGACCCGTGGCTACTCCGATTGTATAGTTCTGATTTCTATATTGAGCTTATCTTTATGACTGAATATATTTGGGAAGATAACATTGGGCTTAGTTATTAATGAGTCTTCGAATGGAAATATATAGAATAATAGCATTTTGATAATGCTGTTTGTCAAAACGACAAAACTCTGGATTGGACTGCAAACATTTTAGGTATAAATCCTAACATCAAATACTAACGTTAAACAATCAGAAGGAATGCCTAGTTTAGAAATTGTAGATAGAGTATGCTATTCCAAAATGAAATTGACCCAAACAAAGAGCTAGTAGAGAATTTACGTTACAGTAATTCACTCAAACCTCTCCGACTTTTGTACTTACTTACCCTCTACGTTACATAGGATTTAAAAAGTGCTCGCACACTAGGATTCCCTGTATCGCAAGAGGCGTGAACACATGAGCACAAACATTTATAACCCGAGAAAAAAAATTGCTCTCCTCCCCAATAACGAATAAAAAACCGAAACGAACGCTATACACCAACGAGACTAACGAAGCTGTTGAACTAAATGCATATTGGAAAATAGATGCATTCAAACCTTTTTTTATATTTTATACGTTTTTAATCACGTGCTCTTTAGAGCGCATATATTTGAGGTGTGCTCTGTGAAAAAGTGATTCAAGGTCACGAAACCTAAAAAAAATAAGTATAAAAGAATTAGTCTTATCTTTGATTAAAAACTCAATTTCAGTGTTATTTTGACAGTTTTTAGATAACAAAATAATTATTTAATGTATTTTTGCTTTAAAACCACTGTATTGATGATTTTTTTGATGTACTGATGCTTGATTGGTACAAGTTTTCAATCTTATTTGAGTGGCAATATTCGCAAGCCGTAGTACGGCCATACGATAGCGATGCAATTGCAATTGAGAGCAACATAATTATAACAGAATACCGAATTTGACATTAAAAGCAGTACAACCGCAGAAGCGTTGCAGAAGTGTGGCGATTGCTCAGTAGCTAAGTGAATAGGGAATAGCCCTGCCGAGATACATAGCTGACCAACCAGCGTAAGTAAAATCGTAAATAGCAGATTGTAGGATATCAAAGTCTCAATTAAGTTACCACTAAACCTAAACACAATATAACATAATAACAAAAGTATGTCAGACTAATTCATCAACGCAAAACCTAAAACGCTGAAGCTACAACTTTGAAATTTTGGCGGTTGATCCCTTTTATCTTGTTAGCATCCACATTTTTTTTTTATAATTTTATATTTAATTTATACCCCTAAGGTAGTGAAGCGAGCAGAGCCGCTAGCGAGTCAGCAGCTATCTAGATTTTCCTAGAAACTGTCACACATTTCAACAAATTACAAGAACATGAAACTTGGAATTGCTTTTGTGTTTTACCCTTTTTCTAAACATGACAGCGGCAGTGTTTACACGTAACCCTACGTCTCGACTTGAAGAAATACCCCCTTATGTGTAAACGTTAACTTTGCCACATTCGGATGTATTGGTGTAAGGGATAAGAGATTTGCGACTAAATATATTCAGAGTTAAGTATTGCAAAAATAATATGACTACAAACAACGATGAGCCCACTCGGACGAAGTAGCTCGAGCTCGCAGAAGCTAGTAAATATCTGGAAATCAAATTAAAATGTTATTATTTATGGTTATACGAAATAATTCCAAACGAAATAATAAGTATGTTAGATTATATTAAAATATTAGGAGTCAATGCACGTTAAATGTTTTGTTTAATAATACAAACAGCACAAAATTATACTGCATCGCATGTGAACTCCATTGTGTTATCAAGACATCTTGCTTGTACTTCGAACAAAACTTAACGACGTAAAATATAATATGTATATTATTTAATTCTATATGAAAAAAAATATTTAAATCCCTCTGGGCTGGCGCACTTATACTTAGTTAATAAATATTAGTTCATTAACTAATCGTGTTTATTGTTGGTTATTTGTTGCGACGGATAAGTGTCGAGATAGTTTTCAAAGGCTTTATTTGCCACGTCATATTTCAGAGGTTTTTGTTGGTTGGTTCAGAGTGTTGACTATGTTCTTTTTTACGTAGCTGTTAGTCAATGGTTTGTGACTTAAACTATAGTTTGGGGGTTACGCACCTCACATAAAAAATGTTTTAAATCTGTATGAGACATTCGATAATTAATTTCCTTAAAATATTAACTATTCTATAATAAAGTCAAAGTCAAAATCATTTATTCAATTTAGGCATCAAAGACGCACTTATGAACGTCAATTTATCATTATAATGTACTTTAAATACTACCGCCGCGTTCCAAAATATATAGAGCCTACCGAGAAGAAGCGGCAAGAAACTCGGGGCCATTCTTTTTATATAGATGTTTTTACAATGTTTTTACTAAGGTACTACAAATATTAGCTCCAGTGTGTTGCCTTACAAAAGAGAACATAATATAGGTACTTACTTCTGCAATCAGATCAATACAGCTGTTTCAGGCCGCTTACATAGGGCATAAACAAGACCTGTACTAGCATGACAATGAAAATAATAATATGCATTTTATCATTTTTTCATTTCGCTGCCTTTGTCGCCTCCGCTATCACTTAAGACTTGAGTCGCCTACGGCCTCCAGGGCGTCTGTGACAGCATGACGCGGGTCCGGCGCGGTCCGAAGTAGATATTTCGCCGGGTGTCGTCTTATTTGAGACGCAACAAACAAATTTTGGTACATGACGTGCTGGTTTTGTGTTTTACTGTACCCTAACTATTTATTACTTTTGTTTTTGTTTGTGAATGTAGTTACACATACCATCATACTTCACTAATATTATAAATAGCAAAGTTTGAGTAAGGATTTTACTCGTGACTCGAGGTTAAGATATCGGATACCAGTCCCGGAAAACTTTAGGTTTCAGCTCTGAGTACCACTGCAACTGTCATAGGCAAGCAAAGTTCTTGTCATCAGGAACTTGACTTGCCCGTTCGCATTTAGTATAAAAAAGGATGTGAGTGCGTGTATGTTTGTTACTTTTTCACGTTAAAACGGTTCAATTAATTTGGATGAAATTTATAAAGATAGCCACTAGGCACACCTAGAATATAAAAACGTAGGCAAGTTTTTATCCTTTTTTTCCGGTAATTTAAAAAAGAAACGAAAACTACCGAAGCTAAGCTTTCTTTAGAAACCACATCTTACGGGGACAAAATTTGAACTAAAAACATCTATCACTCACGTAAAATATTCGTTTAAATTCTATTAGTGAACTGTAATGGTATTTAACTTCTAATCGGACACCTCTGAAAGTTAAAAAAAGAAACCTATTAAATTTACATTTGATTGTACAAGACAATTCCAATAAGATTACTTATACATCTAATATAATATTGCATTCTGTAGATAGCGCCATCTGTCGTCGAGTAGCTTTGTGACACACTCGGAAAAGTGTTATTATGCATTTTCGCCACAGAGGCCGCTAGTTTGTACTGTGTTAAATTTCGTAGATTTAAAATGTGGATATAGAACTACTTTTTATATTACCTATAATAATAAAAGGACCAATGTAAACAACTCCCAATTTGTAACAGAAAATCTAAATGTAAGAGAAGTAAGTTAAAATATTTCTTTGTACTTCTTAATTTTGTTTAAGAATGTATATGACGAAAATACCACTTTAAGAAACATTTATTTAAATCTAAAATACATATTTTTTTAAAGTTCCGTATTAAGTATGGTTTTTACGGTAATGGGACTCGACATTGTTCCAAAAAGATAGAGAACAGTTTTATGATTTAGTAATGTGTTGCTGCAGAAGAAATGAAAAATCTTTTGAAAAAACTTTTTATAGTACAAACTATGGGTTATCTGTGCCACAGTTGTACTAAATAAATGATAGTTTGCAATGTACAGTCTACGATATGACTACGTTACACTTACGTAAATTTTCGTGCCAGGCCCACTGCTGGTATCCCAAAAAAGAACCCACAACTCTTTAAAATCTAATTCATCAGTTCGTTAACACATGAAAATTAATTCCAAAGGCCACAAAGTCAGTATTTCACTTTAAAAATAATATCACGGAAAGTTATCAGAAGCGTTATCTCAAAGTTGAAGAAAGTTGGAGGCGAGGGAAAAATGCAACTTCCGACTGAAAACGAGAGTGTACGACTTGGTTTGAAACTTATCTACTTTTTCACCAAGACAAGTCAATGAAACACTTTTTTTAGTATTTTATGTCAAAGTTCCAAACATATTTTGAATTAAAGTTCAAATAATTTCCATTATCTTTCATTGTGTAACAGTGAAGACTAAGGTTTAATTGCGCAATTTTTTTTTCATTCGCAATGTTTAGCTGTATAATTGAATAACTAATTGAATCGATTGCCACTTGGTAATCCATTTAATTAGTCGTTTTCATGATCATATTTTGGATGCATTTAGATTATAGTTGGAAAGAGGATTCAAACCAATATTTTCAAAACTGACAGTCATTGGTTTCGTTTAATTTTCCGAAATGCATATTTCCTTCAGATTTAACGAGTACCTAATAGCTAATTGGATTAACCACTATTACACTTCATATATCATTTTATATATGTAGGTACTTATATATACATAAGTTGAAAGTTAAGAACCACAATAGGGAATCAAGTAAATGTCTCTTACTATGGGCTACTATGTTCAGCAGTAGACGTCCGACGGCTGAGATGATGATTATAAGTAAAGGTAAATTCATTGTTTACTAAAAAGCAATAAAAATGTTGTTTGTGTTGTTACAGATATCCCATCAAAATGGAATGGAAGCGATTAATATCATCTGCATTGCAACTTTCATCATAAACCAAAGTCAATATGGAGTATACAGTGGTTCTAAGAAAACAGTAAGATAAACTTCGAATCAAATATACACTATTTGCATACCTTTTCTTCTTATTAGATGTTAAACATCGTATTGGATTTTTAAGTATTATTACTAGTTAATTATGTCATAGCTTAGTAAATACAATATTCCATATGAACCATAATTTATGTTATTTCATACAAATGGTGATGTTTAACCGTGACTGATTATAGTCATAATGCACTCCAGAGTTTAATATGTACGCACACGAGCTTTACTGTACTCACAATTATTAGAACTTAAACTACGTATAAAATTTCGCTTAGTCCTTTGCCAAGCTTACACTGTGTGTTTTGTTAGTGTGTCTCTGGGTGGTCACATTTGGGTTGCCCAATAAGACGCCGACAGCTACTTTACAAGCTTATTTGAAATACTCTAGCATGTATATATATATATATATACACGAGTATATATGCTAGAGCATACATACACACTTATAACTGTAAAATAAATTATCAAACATTAAAAGAACATCGTTGATTCTAAAACATGATTCATTCATTTTGACTCAAAAGAAGAAAATTTCGAAATTGCCTCTAAAATTGCATACGTATAAGAAACAATCTCTAATACGCATACATCAAGATTTGCAATACATTTTGTATAATGTTAGTTGGAAAACTTAGTACTCTTATAATTCAAATATTCTTTTAACTTTTTTTTAATAGGTACTAGGATAAACCTGAGTTTTCGCTTTGTATCTGAATCGCCTGCTCTTTTTTGATCCTTTTGCTCATGTTGTGTTTCAAATTCTATTATCCCTTTTCAAATTGTAGTGGTTTTCTGTGACTAATGGGGGATCCCAACAATAATATCTATCAACAGTTTTCCTTACTACCCATAGACATTTGACATAACGTCCATACAAATAGTGTCAAATATCTATCTCTAGTAGGGTAAACCGACGATAGATAGATTATTGGCACCGGCCGATAGACGTACTCTAACTATGAGAACATAAAATCATGTTACATGCTAACATTTCATGCAATAGATTGCTAATGTATGTGTGATATTAAACCTACGTTTAGATTTGAAATTATTTTAATATAACAGCAATTTAAATTTTAAATTAAATTTTTAAAATTTGATTTAGACAAAATCACGCTCTTATCATTTTATTAAACACAATTATATTTTTATTTAAAAAAAACACCAATCAGAATCACATTTCCAAAAGACAGTAGGTAATGACGTAAGGATATTAAATCGAAACCGACATAAATAGAAATAACAGTTTCTATTTAAAAAAAAAATAAACTACAATTGATTCAAAATTTACAATTTATTTTTTATATAGATATATATTTTAGACATTTTTATATAGGATCGATATCAAGCTGTTTAAATAAACTTATTTTGAGTCTATTCTAATTAAAACAAAACCTTTAAAAAGACGCTTAAAATCTCTTTTTGTGTTGACTAATAAATCACTTCTGCCAGTTATGATGCGGTCCAAGGTAGCATACAGAATATCTAATATTTAATTAATTTAAATTTTTCTTCTTATAGGTGGATAATTACCCAGAAAGTGCCTTAAACGAAAACTCAAACCGTGCTAGAGATCGAGCCTAGAGCTGACCCGTTTTACCCCCGAGGTATAAACGCTTCGAAAGATGTTTACATACAAACACAATACAATAACAGTGTAAAAACTTTTCATAAAAAAACATATAAAAAGGTCCGCAATTATATAGAAGACAAAAATGCTTTGAATACGTACTTCTGGCAAGTTGTTACCTGCCACCTATAAAATGTTATAAAAGTAGTACCTACGTAGTAACATTGTAAATATAATTATATATATAATATATATATGAAAAGAATGGCCTCGAATTTTTGCCGCTTCTTCTCGGTAGGCTCTTTATATTTTTGAACGCGCTAGAGTCTATAAAGTACATTATAATGAATAAATGAAATTCATAAGTGCGTCATGGATGCCTAAATTGAATAAATGATTTTGAGTTAGAAATCTAAATTGAAATTACACTTACTGTAAAGCTTATATTATTATTAATAAAAACACCAATCAGAGACATTTGAAAAATACAGTTATCCGCAAAACCAGCCTCGTCTGACCTCAAAGCGTAAACTCAATTCACACCCAATCTCAAGCAAACTCAACGTTATCGTTCGACCGTCTAATTTCCCGGCAAAAACCAGTTTGTGCCAGTTAAAATGGGCGGGATAGTGCGGCGGCGGTCATATCCGCCGATTGATCAGGGCGAATCAGTCGGCTGATCAATCAGACTGATTGAATGTGTTGGGAAGTTCGATGTGGTAGCTAGGATGGATGTGTTAGCATACATGATGAACTGGGGGTGGTTTCTTTCGTATTTTGTAAGTAATTTTTATGACATATAATAATAATACACACACAATACATATGTACACAATAATAATTCATTAGTCACAGAATAGAAAATTAATTTTGTTTTAATGGTTCGACATAATAAAAATTTAATAACACGTGAGGATGGGTATCGGACATGCCCAAACCTAGGCCGGCAAGTTCGGCTAGTTACGTGAGTAAAGTCGATTTGATATTAAATAAATATGTGTCAAACTCACGAGAAATTTCAAACTAAAGTAATAAAGATTACCGCCTATTAGACTACTGTTTAAAAACACCCTCCGTTATGGATGTCTTAATTGAATTTTTTATCGTTTTAGTAAATTTCGGATTGGATAGAGGTATCTCTTTTTGAATTAGATATTTGTTAAGCGGTTTTTTAACTTGGTCACTACATGTCCGCTCTCATAAAACTCGAGCGAGCACAAATATAACTACATATACCATGATGAACTCCAATGTGTACTTTCTATGCTCGTCTTGCCTCCCTCAATAATGAAAATCGTGTCACCAACATCCTAGGGATATGGTGATAGCTGTCCCTGTTACTATTCTAGGTTAACTTAAGTTTTCATATCAATTGTACGCAACCTTATATTATTAGGCCCTTAGAATATATCGTATGTGTGCCCCTCAGGCCAAAAAACCGTGCCCTCAGGCTAATAAATAATCAGTGTCTAAGTATAAAGTTTTCAAAGTACCCTTCAGGCCTTCACCAATGTATACTGTCTAAGGCTAGTTAAGTAAACAAACAAAAAACAATAAAAACTGTCCAGCCGTGCGATTCTGTAATGATTCGTCGACGAGCTCACCGATGTCAAATACTTTATGAGATATCGCCCTTGTACATAAGGTTGTTTTTCCAACGTTTCTTGTCATCTCGTCATTTGTTTCACGGATGTTGTCAAAGATGCAACGATGTTTGTTCTTAGAGAATCGCACGGCTGTATTCCTTTTGTAGTTAAAAATAAGAACAATGCTAAAAAAGAAAACAATGTCACGAACCCATTGGTCGTCTGTGAACAAATGCTTAGTGAAAAACCAATAAAATATAGAAACAGTTTTAAAACTTGGCTTGTACTTAAAATGAAATAAAACCTGAAACAGTAACTTTAGTTGTTTCGTCTCAGCTATACGTTCAAAATATCGCGTGGCCTTTTCAAAATGTCGGTTGTGAATAAGCCATTCGTTCTACGAGTTAAAGTGGCGAGATAGGTAATTTGCTCGCTTGATGTTGAAAGATACATCTGCTCATAATTATTGCCAAACCACCCCGAGCTTTAAGCTTTAAGTTCTGCTCCGCACTGCACTAGATACTTTATTCCGAGAGATTATTCGGTTGTCCTCTTCGGCAGTATCCTAAAGCACCTTTCACAATATGAATCTCGTGAAAAAATCGGATTGTTGAATTGCGGACGTACAAATAGCCCAGTTAAATAAGCTCAAAAACGGGTAAACCCGGAACTTTTTTAAAAGAAACATTTTAATAACCATGTTTCGTGTAAAATTGAAAATAAACGTGACAATGCAATGATAACATTTTACTCCCACCTCTTCTTGGGTATACATCGATAAATATCGATCCGACGAAGTATATTTTTGGAACCGAAATTGTAGAAAATTTAATTTTAAACAACTGTTTATTACAATGTTTCATTTAAAATTGAAAACAAACAATTTGTAACCAATCTAAAATTTGCCACCTCCTTTGGGTATAATTTAGAAAATATCGAACTTAGGAATAAATGATGGGAATCAAAAATGTAGAAAATTTATAATTATATAATTTTAAACACCTTTTGTAAAAACTATGTTTCGTGTGAAATTTAAAATAAACGAGTTATACAATAACTTTACATCATCAAGATGTCCGATGACGCAATGGATCGATTGCCACGCAAAACAAAATTTAGACTGCCAGTGACCTTCCCTTACGAATTCCGAAGGATAATTGCTACTTATAATTTTTTCCGGGTCAAATTCAATTCAATCCTAATTCCACTGGGCTAAAATGGACACTTGCAGTGGAGTTCAACCAATTAGTATAAGAATTTGAAACATTCGCATTACTATGGGTGCCAGTGAAATTACAGGCACAAAAGATTTAACAACTTAATATCTCATGGTGAACCCATCAGCATAGTGCAGTTCATCACTTGTGATGAAATGCATCTGTTATAGACTGAGGTTGTTGTTTAGCATCAGGAAAGCCTCGTTTCTAAAAAAATTGATTAAGCTCGGCTAATTGGATTAATCCGACTTAAATCGTTGATGATTCTTGCAATTCATCAAACAATTTTCTGAGTATATTAATAGATTTATTATTTTAACGCCATTCGATTATTTCCTCGATTACTTCATCGAAATTTCAACGCCCACAGTTATGGGTTTTCCGTAGACAGGTTATGAGGGGGTGTTTTGCAGGATATTAACTTCTAAGAAATATCCGATACAAATAACACATCCGCAATTAACGCACATGATTTTTTTATAAAACAGTTTAGTTTGTCTCTAGTCAAGCTTGACTAGATACTAAAATACTTGAAACTAAAATAATTGAATTCAATACAATAGACTGTTTATCGAGTACATCTTTCCCAGATTACATATGGTTACATAAAAACAGTTTAAAATGGAAAGCGAAATAAATGTTATATATAACACATGAATTTACAAACATTACATTTCAGTTTGTTACTCAAATATATCCCCTGCTATGAACCTGAGACACCGTGCTTTGAAAGCACGCGGCGGTCAACCAACTGAGCTAATTAGATTAAGAACTCTATTACCATTAAAGACAAATTGTCACTAACGAGGTAACATAATTTTTGAATACAATTTATGTTCGTCGTCGCAAAATATGGACATAATTAAATAACAAATATTGTACAGTCGCCTGCAATAAGATGTATACATTCGGTAATTTTCAAAACTTTGATTGTAGTACTTTAATACTACATTTTATAACAATATAGATAATTATTATTTTAAACAGTAAACACATATAAATAGCTTCAATTTAGAATAATTTTGATGTCCATTTTATGATCCTGATTGCTGAGGCGCTTTTGAAAATTGTGAAATGCAGGCATCTTATTGCAGGCGACTGTACCTATGTTGCCCAATACAACATAGGTTCACAAATAATATATCGTATAAGGTACTCATTTCACGCATTAGAAATACCTCAAGACTCATCTGCGGTAATATTCTGCGGTATTATTATAAAAAGTCACAAATTTCAAAAAACTTTTCCCGTACATTTTGTATGAAAATTGTATATATAATATAAGGCTATTTTTTGCTGTCATTTTTGTTGAAAATCTGTGAATGGGGATAAAAATTCCATAAAAAAAATTATGGATAGTCTCCTAAGACCATTCGAGTAGCTGCTACGGATAAGGTACTTCCCCTTACTGCCCCGCTGATAGTTTCCAGCCTGTATATAAAAAGGCGTATATACTCGTATAAGAGCGCAGAGTATTGGCATGTAGAGTTTTGAACTCTTGTAGTTTTAAGTTCTGAATGGCTTTGAACTGTTATGTGCAAACGTGACGCTTAGCATCAGAACTGCGACATACTCATTTTATCACAGACAAGCTGTTCTCCGCTGTTTTATCCACGCGGTGATGATGATGATGATTAATCTTATATAGCCTTTGTTACTTAAGGTAAATGTAGCTTTCTAATGGTGAAAGAATTTTTGAATGCGGTCCAGAACTTTTTGAGCCAATTCGTTACAAACATACATACAAATCTTTCCTCTTTATAATATTAATAGAAGTATCGTATGGTATTGAAGCGGCCATCCAGGAAGTGGACATGGATGAGTCCCGCCGGTTCCACTACGAACGAGATAGACTTCATCATGACGACCAATAAGCGCATATTCAATGACGTCTCTGTGATCAGCAAGGTAAAAACCGGCAGCGATCACCGCATCGTAAGAGGCGCATTGAATATCAATGTCAAGCTTGAGAGGTCACGTCTGGTGAAGTCTACGCTCCGTCCAAATTGTGCCCAAATCCAAAACCCCGAAAAGTTTCAACTTGAACTTCAAAACCGTTTTCAGTGCTTAGCTGAATGCGACACAGTGGATGAGTTGAACAACGGGTTGGTGGAAACTGTCCAAGCGGTTGGGTCCGAATTCTGTGAGACCAAACGCCGCAGGAAAGCTCAAAAACTCTCAAAAGAAACTCTGAAACTAATGGCAGAACGGAGCGAAATGAGACTGCAGTCCGCAGTTGATATGTCGGATTACGGTAAACTCAATAGACGAATTTGGAAATCCATGCGACACGACTTGCGTGCTTATAATACTGCGCGTATTACGGCAGCAATTGAGCGGAACCAGGGCTCTAAAGTGTTTGCAAAGGATTTGTCTATTGGGCAAAGCCAAACGACAAAACTGAAGACCGAAAATGGCGGTATCGTTTCATCCAAGCCTGAGATTCTGAGAGAGATTGAGAGCTTCTATCGACAGTTATATACCTCGACGCGCGAACCCGTTACTGAAGCAGCTCAGGACACCAGAGCAAAGTTAGTCCGACACTATACCGAAGACATCCCGGACATCAGCCTGTACGAGATTAGAATGGCTCTCAAACAGCTTAAGAACAACAAGGCGCCAGGAGAGGACGGAATTACGACTGAACTTTTGAGAGCGGGTGGTAGACCGATACTTTTAGTCCTCCAGAAGTTATTCAATTCTGTCATCTTCGTAGGCAAAACACCGGAAACGTGGCACAAGAGCGTGGTGGTGCTGTTCTTTAAAAAAGGTGATAAAACCTTATTGAAGAATTATAGGCCCATATCGCTCTTGAGCCACGTGTACAAGCTGTTTTCGAGAGTCATCACGAACCGTCTCGCACGCAGGTTTGATGAGTTCCAGCCTCCCGAACAAGCCGGTTTCCGAAGAGGCTTTAGCACCGTAGACCATATTCATACACTAAGGCAGATTATACAGAAGACCGAAGAGTATAATCAGCCACTGTGTCTAGCGTTTGTGGATTACGAGAAAGCCTTCGATTCTATCGAGAAGTGGGCCATACTGCAGTCCTTGCAGCGATGCCAAATTGACTATAGGTATATCGAAGCGTTGAAGTGTTTATACAGCAAGGCCACTATGTCAGTCCGATTACAGGACCAGAGTACGGAACAAATTCCATTGCAGAGAGGTGTGAGACAGGGAGACGTCATCTCTCCGAAACTGTTCACTAACGCATTGGAGGATGTTTTCAAACTTTTGGACTGGAAAGGATGTGGCATCAACATTAATGGCGAATACATCACTAACCTTCGTTTTGCCGATGATATAGTTATAATTGCGGAGTCGCTCGAGGATATCGGCACCATGCTCAACGACCTCAGTAGAGTTTCCCAACAGGTTGGTCTTAAGATGAACATGGATAAGACGAAAATCATGTCCAATGTCCATGTTCCACCTATACCGGTAATTGTTGGAAACGATACACTCGAAGTTGTAGACGAGTACGTCTACCTGGGACAGACTGTCCAATTAGGTAGGTCCAACTTCGACAAGGAGGTCGCACGAAGAATCCAGCTCGGATGGGCAGCGTTCGGGAAGCTTCAATCCATCTTTTCGTCCCCAATACCTCAGAGCCTGAAAACCAAGGTTTTCAACCAGTGTGTGTTGCCAGTGATGACTTATGGCACTGAGACGTGGTCCCTTACTGTGGGCCTCATTAACAAGCTCGAAGTCGCTCAACGAGCAATGGAGAGGGCTATGCTTGGGGTTTCCCTGCGTGATAAGATCCGAAATGAGGAGATCCGTAGGAGAACTAAGGTCACCGACATAGCTCTCAAAATTAGCAAGTTGAAGTGGCAATGGGCAGGCCATATCGCTCGCAGAACTGATAACCGATGGGGAAGAAAGGTTCTCGAGTGGCGACCACGCACCGGAAGGCGTAGTGTAGGCCGGCCCCCCGCTAGGTGGACCGACGACCTCATAAAAACCGCGGGGAATCGCTGGATGCAGGAAGCGAGTAGCCGGTCCAAGTGGCGTTCTATGGGGGAGGCCTATGTTCAGCAGTGGACGTCTTCCGGCTGATAATGATGATGAATGATGATGATGATAGAAGTATAGATTAGTATAGATGGACATAAAAAAATCGTCGTAAGAACATTTGTTGTTTTCTTTACTATCACACTAATATTAAAAACTGTTGTCCATCCAGCAGCAGACACAGACAGCAGTTCATCCGTATTAAACACGTCTGTCGGGATCTTAAGAGAGTTATCTATTCGTTGTATCTGCATAAAAGTAGCAGGTCAATCCTGGGTCTAAGTCATCCTTACTCCAAACTTAATTAAAACCATCGTGAAGAATAAACATACACTTATTCATACTCTCACAAACTTTTCTACCGACTTCCAAAAAAAGGAAGAGGTACTCAATTCGACTGTATTTTTTATGTTTGTTACCTCGTAACTTTTGACTGGGTGAACCGATTCTCAAAATTCTTTTTTTTTTGGTTTGAAAGCTGGTGCTTCCCATTTAAATTTCATCAAATTCGGTCTAGTAGTTTTTGAGATACAATCCAATAACTGAATAGAATGGAAGTCGGTATAAAATTTTTCAAATTGTACTTGTCATTTATAATATAAGCGTCATAGGAAAGTGTGTTTGAACGGATGAAGAAATATTTGTCGCCATTTACATTCAGAACTGCTTCAAAACCGACTGATACAAAGCTGACGGACTTATTAGAATGAACTTTATGTCAAGACAGTGAACTAAATAAATACATAAATATTGAAAACCAGTTGCGCCCTGCGTCTTCACCCGCGTAATGATTTTTATATAGTCGTTAATATTCTTTATTTTTCTAATTCTTTGCGCTACTATTGTTTTGTAAGAACCTTCGGTCGTAAAATCGGTGAAGTCGTTCTCAAGTAATCGCGTAATCAAAGAAAATAGGGATTCATTTTTACATAGGTAGATATGCCGACGGATAAAAGAATTTGTGAATGTATAACATAAATAAATAGTTATGTTCTTAAGTAGTTGTATGTGTCTTATGTGTAAGATTAACTTCTATTTCTCCGGGTCACGTTATTTTGACGGATGGAACATACCCGCTTATCTTTTTTTTGTTGTTATAATTTTTGTCAGGAGAAGGTTCTTAAGAAAGAAAATCAAGTAAAGGTGGGAGGTTATTGTGAGGACGAAGGCCGAGCTTACTACGCGAACGAAATCGCGGGCAGTCGCTAGTTGACAATAAATATCTTTAGATCTATTTATGTAAATATATAAATATTGTTTATTTAAATAGTTATTCTGCGTTCCCCGCGCAAACCCTTTGTAAAATAAGTAGTTCGCTCATTATTTCTGCCCCTTCACGTGTAATAAATTCAAGTACGCTTTCAAGTTGCCTATTCTACTAAGAAATTGTAGTTTTTACTAAAAGTAGTACGTACCTACTCGCATTATTTCTGTTTAAATTATTTCGCAAGCCAAAGAACTCAAGTACATAGAAATGTATACTGTTTAGTGATTTGTGAGGACGTAGTCCCTGGGTTACGTCAATAAGATTAGGTGTCTTATATGGATAAGGTTTTCTATGGATAAGGTCTTCTCAGCAAGTGTCACACTTAGCGGGTAACACCGCGGTGTTGGACTGGCTGCCCCTAAGGTATGAATAGCGTATATATGCATCAATATATTGGAGTGAAGGGCACCGTGACTAGTAAAATTACTAGGACTACATAGCTATGTAATAATAATGACGATAAAATCTGTTCATGTACCGACTTCAAAAAGTAACAGGTTCTATGTTCGACTGCATGTATTTTTTATGTATCTTCATCGATTTCTCCCCTATTTGTGGACAGATTCTTAAAATTATTTTTATTTGAAAAAGTGGTCATTAAGGATATCCTTATTGACAGACAATCGAACCCGTAAGTAGCAAGGGTTACTAAAAATAACGAAAAAAAACATTTTTACCAAAAAATGGAACCGACCTCAACTCTAAAAAGTGTGAAATATCTTGTTGTAGTCGGTATCATGCGCACAGTATTGTGATAATAGGTACTTTTGAACTGTAATGGTACTGACTTCAAGAAGTTGTTTTACTGTTTTTATGGTGTTGAAGTTGGTTCAATATTTTGGTAAATATGTTTATCTCTCTACAACGGTTCTTATAGATTAAGTGCCTAATATTTTAACTTAGACAAACCTGCTTTGTGAGAGAGTGGTTCCTAAAACCGATTTGTAAAACTTGCGTAGCTAAAAAGAGCAAAAAAAATCATTTTTACCAAAAATGGAACCGACCTCAACTCTAAAAAGTGTGAAATAACTTGTCGTAGTCAGGACCATGCGCACAATATTGTGATAATAGGTACTTTGAACCATCATGGTGCCGAGTTCAACAAGTTATTTTACACTATTTAGTGTTGAAGTTGGTTCCATATTATTTGTAAAAAATGTTTATCAAAGTTTTTTCTTGATTAAGTAAACCCTAATGTTTTAACTTAGGTAATGCTGCTATGTGAAAGACTGGTGCCTGTGGGCCGAGCATGAACATCTGCTTAAATGTAATCTTATCGTATCGTTAACGTATTCAGTACAAACTATGAGTTATCTGTGCCACCATTGTACTAGATAAATGACAGTTTGTACTATATACGTTAACGATGCGATTACGTTACACTTAAACAGATTTTCGTGCTCGGCCCACTGAAGTAGGTTTGCGAAAACTGTATTACAAGTGACGCGGTGTATCGGGCAGTGCTACGCCGAACTTTTAAGACTTAAAGCTTGGGTTCCTCTGCAACTGTTATGGCAGGTGTACAAACACTTTGTATAATATCAGTATGCTATGATACTGATCAGACCACGGACCGGCAAGCGCAGCGTAGGTCGTCCACCGACACGGTGGACGGACGTCCTGAGGAAGGTCGCAGGACGACGTTGGATGCAGGCCGCTTCCAACCGGTCCTTTTGGAAAATCAAGGGGGAGGCATATGTTCAGCAGTGGACGTCCTACGGCTGAGATGATGATGATGATGATGATACTGATCATGCTGATATATAACTAACTTACAGTACTTACATACAAGTCGAATATGCAGACGATGTTGTAGCATACAGTTGTGACTTCTGCTACTTAATTTATTATATGCTGGTTAAGATGATACGCTATACACCTCCTCCTGGTATCAAAAAAATTCTATATAATACGTGTATTAACAAGAAAAATTCGTAGAACTCGTTAATATTGTCGGCAGAAAAAATATTATTTCTTTTGCTGAGAACTTGTTAAAATTCTGATTAATGTTATTAATAATCAGCTTATAAATTTCGAGGGATTGAGAAATTTAACGGCAACATAATGTGGGATATAAATGAAGAATTACAAGGAGACAAAGACCGAATTTGAGACAAAGGGGAGTAAACATGATATAAAACACTAGTTTTATGTAAAAGTAAGTAAGTAGTTAGACTTGTAAAAGGGCTGATACGATTCATTAAGTTAGGTTAGTAACCCTAAGGCGGGAGCGAAGCAAAGCAAAGCATTAACTTTTGCGGTTATGTTCCTTTTTAACAAGTACAATTTTAAAATATTGATACCGACTTCCATTCTATTCAGCTATTGGAGTGTAACTCCAAAATTAAAATTTAAATGGCACCACATGAGAAGTACCAGCTTTCAAACTAAAAAAGGATTTTGAAAATCGGTTCCCCATATCGAAAGTTATGAGGTAACAAACATAAAAATACAGTCGATTTGAGTACCTCCTCCTTTTTGGAAGTCGGTAGAAAAGCGAATTACCTAATTGCTAATCGATTAACTTGGATACTATACCTTTTTGATAATTAAAAAGAGTCTCTATTCTAGTATTTATATCTGAATTGCAGAGTTTGATCTCGCTTAGTATAGGTGTTAGTGTTTTATAGATTATATATCATATAAAAAATAAGGATAATTGCATACAATATCAATACGAAAGTGAAGTGTGTGGAAAAACTTTCCTTTCGATTAGATAAAGCTTTTCAAGTTATCCAAAAGATGTCGCTCCGTTCCCAAAGATTAAATGAACTAGAGAGTTAAATTCGATGCACGGATGTATTGACTCCGGTAGCTTAGGGGTCATGACGATTGACATGGATTGTCGCGAGACACGGGCTCGAATCCCGTCCGAGGATGTGTTCCTGTTCTATCTAAAACTGCAAAGAGTCTCTAGATAAATGTATAAAACATGTATCTATGTTAATTTTTAAATTTTAACCGCTTGCCATAAGCCGCCAATCTGTTAATGTCCCAAACAAATGTTGTACTCGTATATACCTAGATAAAATAAATTCCTTTACATTGTTGTAATCAATCTTATAGCGAACATTAATTGTACAATAGCGAATTACTGTTTTTTACAGGTTTCAAGGAGATATAGTAAGCAAAGGAGACTTCCATGTTACGATGGCGGCGATTAAAACGTACAGGTTAGGACATATAACGAAAAACTTGAGTGTTGAAAAGGTCACAATAGCTTTGCTACCGGTTAGTATACAGCTTTAAGTAGGGTCACTAATAAGTGACCCTGTCTTCGAAGCGAAGGGTCTGAGGTTCGATCCTTGGCTGAGGTAACTATTTGTGTGATGAGCAGAGATGTTTATATTCAGGACTTGGATGTTTGTGATGTGTTGTTCTTTGTTATATGTGTTTTAATATGAGAGTCCATGCCTCCTGCGACACAGGAATTTCTAATTATTCTCTTACGTTTGTTAGTCCGATGCACTAGAAAATCCTTTGTATATAGGTACACCATGATAATAATTCCTCTGTCGCCGAAACTTTGCAGTATAAAGTATTATTTATAGAAAAAGAGTGAAATATTATAAAAAAAATATCTTGAAGGTATAGGGTTGGGCCATAATCCACCACGCAGGCCCAATGCGCCTTGGTGGATAGGTTAGTGCCCATGTCAAAGTTTTCAGGCCACCCGAAGGCCTTCGACATAGCCTAACGACTGTAGTCCTAAGCCAAACAACCGGAACCGATGGCTTAACGTGCCCTCCGCAGCATGGAAGCGCTGACCGCAGCAAGTGTTGCTTAACTTGTTGATCGCCAAGTCGAGCGCTTCCTTCGTAGATTATTTTATGTATTTTATTATTATTATTAATTATTGCTATAGTCAAACCCCTCAATGATTGGTCTATGTTGTCTGCTCCCACTGGCAATGGTTTTTAACTTCACGTACTTATAATTACAAATAGGGCTCAAATTGAGAACATCATCCTTATTGAGCTGGTTTTTGATGGAGTTCAATATTTTGACCCTTTTTACCTCTTAGACCTTTCGCATTGGGGGAGGCTTAAACACACCATATTGCAGAGAACTAATGCAATTAATAGTAGCCCTTTTTTTTTTTTTTTTTTTTTTTTTTTTTTTTTTTTTTTTTTTTTTAGAACGGACTAATGCTGTTTGCCTCTACCGGCATTTACAGCGTCACCGGACGGTTGGCGAGCGCAGATGGCACTCATAGTAGCCCTTTTTCGTCCCCTGTCCTGTCCTGTTTATATAAAAGGTAGGTGGGTGGAGTGAGTGAGATAGTTGAGAATGAGACAGCAAGTGTTAACGGGTGGACATTAATGGCGTCATAGTTCGGAACTTTGTTGAAATCTAAATAAGTGTAGCTTTATTTTAAAAAAGTTGCGCTCCGCGGTTTCGCCTGCGCGGTGATGGATGATGTTGGTGAATGAAATGTAGCATATGTGACTCGGGCTATAATATAGCATTCGACTGGTGAATAATTTTTTTAACCGGTTATGCAGTTTTTGCGTTTATCTGCTACAAACAAATTATCAAATGTTTTCTCTTGTCCAATGTATGATTGTACATTCAAAGTGCGCGTACTAACAACGTACAATTTTGATGTTTTTTTTGTCATTTTTGGAGCAGTTTAAATGAGATTAATTTAATATGCTGAAAACGTCAGTAATAATTAATTACTTAATGCATTCTTGCCTAAAATATAACTTTAAATCTAAAACATAACAACTACAGCTACTACAGCTATTAATGCATAGTATGGATAAGCTTTTTATGTTGTATTTTCACCCGTCTTCAAAGAATAAGGAGGAGGTTTTCAATTCGACAATATACTTTAATTTTTGTTACCTCTACACCTTATTTTTTTGTATCGCCTATTTCGATGATTTGATGATTATTATCATTGACGGTGAATGACAATAGATCCCGTAATTACTCACTAAAAAGGGATATTTTTACCATGAAGCGGTTTTGGTAAGTAATTTGAAAGGCCATCTTTTTAAAACTTCGAGTATCTTAGCGATATTCATCGCAAGTGAAAACGAAAGACAAAAGTATACATCTAATAATAATATTTTTCCATAACAATACACATCCTTATTATTCCCTCATCACGAACCCTACCTCCACCTACTAATACAATAAATAGTCCTGCCTGTGCGTATATGATTAATGTAGGGTCTGCGCATGATGGAGGTGTTATGCGCACATAATTTTATTTCCTTTGAAGAAAACTTGACTGATGGGGCAACCATACGCGTTTGCTTTCACGCCTTCATAACTTAATTACGTATATGCTTATGGATATTTTTTTAGGTTTTGTTACATATTATAGCATCATGTCACGATATAACCTGATGAGCCCTACGGTGATGGTTGTTATACCAAACGCGGACCTGAGGTTTGTCACCATACTACCTACTGTACTGACAACGGTTACTCCGTGAAAGGAGGGATTAGCGTGCTGTCATATCATGATGTCGATAAAAATGAGGGGTTTTAAAGCAGTTTATCGCATACGCCGCGATATAATTAAAACTACAAGTACACATTGACGGAATTAAAAACATGTTTTAACATACCAGAGTTCAATAAAAAAACCAAATATACCACTTAGTTTCATCATTAAAACAGTTTTTCTCTTTATTCACTATTGTATTTGTCATGAAACACATATCATATCATAGCAATTTTTCATACACAAACATTGACGGCTTGTTGTGAAACATTGAGTGCACATAATTTTTTAATGAATTTTGTACGTTATTACGATATGCGCTTGCTTGATTTCAATTAAAGGAAATTGAACATAGACAAGCGCTGAGCTGACAGCGCCTTAAGGCGCATCCCAGAGCAAATGACAGTTTTCCGCAGAGCACTGGTGGTCCCTGGAAGCCCCCGAAGTGGTCTGCGAAGCCATCTAAATTGAAAGATACATTCGCAACAGGAAATAATCTACTGATACTGAGAACTAAACAAAAGATTCAGAAGTTAGTAAAGAGAATGCATTCACAAAAGTTGCATTGAAAATAAAAGGTACCTATTTACGCATTTACTTATCTCTGTAGTATAACAATTTCCTCATATATGTCAATACAATTTGATGTTTTTGACCATTTATTTATAGATAGAACAATTCTTTATTCACTTACATTTATTGTGTATTGCCACTAAACATTAAGTGGTCTATGGCACACAGAAATATTGTTAATTGGTCCCTGTTCACTAAAAGGTTAAGAACCACTGATCTAGTTCCAGGCCGTAGGCGACAGTCGACTCTCGAACCCACGTTCGAGAAGCGTCTACCGACAGCCGTGTGACCTGTGCGCCCGGCCCTCTGGTAAACATTCTCATCTATTTTTTAACAATTGCTTGAAAAATATATAAAATAGGTATTTTAGAAAAAGAAAATACATAACGATCATACATTTTAACGGCTTATCCATCACCAGTTTGAAAACACCAAATTTGAAAACAAGTTTCTAGAAACTAATTTCTTAGATAATAACTACTGTAAATAATATTTTAAACGTGAAATATGTAGAGAAAATGTTGGCAATTGTTATTATATTTTTTTATTTTGTGAGATGAAGATTTGAACCTTGAAATAACATGAAGATAGCTTCTAAACATCAGGTCCTGCGCAGCACTTGCTATGGGATGCGCCTTAAGGAATTTCTTTTCGCCGTGCCGTCGGAATGCGAATCGCAAGAGGCGAGTAAACCAGACTTCGTGGTTGGTCAAAATATTATATTTAAAGGGTAATTAAATTAAATTAAATCATTTTTGTTTCTCTTTGTTCCTTTTGAATATCTTCGAACCCCTTTTTGTTCTATTTGGTCAAACTTTTAGATTTGTATAAGGAGTACTAATGTACTACGTCTTGTATTTTCTTTTTATTTCCTTTATATTTCTTACATATAATGAATGGTAGTTTAGACCGTCCGATTCAAATAAAGGCGTACATTATTTTTAAATGTCGACGAAACCGTGATGAAAGAAAGGTTTATTTTCAGGCGCCTATATAATTTTCAGGATCTCGAAGTTCAAGTCCCGATTATTAAATAATATCTATTATTTCAGAGAAACTGGTCAAATATTAACTGCTTTATTCACGAGGATTTATTCATTTTACGAATTCAACTTCGTAATGTACGGAAACCTAAAAAATTGTCTTTGAGTCTATAAAACGTTATGACAATAATTGTTTCTCACCATGTCGGCGTAAAGCTACGTTGCGCTTGCGGTCCGTGGTCTCCGCTCCAGAAAGAACCTTCCGGCCCTATCCGTGTGGATTGTGATTTTTATCTACGCTCATGAATCCGTTGTTATTTGATGAAAACTTAAATATACATAACGTAATATAATACATAAGTGTAGATTAATTAACAAAAAGGGTGTGTACACACGCCGCGTCCGGATTGCGGGCGGGCCGACCGCCAATGATTAACGAGCGACCGTTCCGGCGTATCGCATGATTAATACGTCGCATTGTGCGTGCCCTGTTCTGGCGTTTTGTTTGTAAGTGTGTGGGAGGCTGAAGAAACTGCGAGAAATGTTCGATATTTAAAGATGTTACTGAAAAAAATTGGTTTTTGCTTGTTGGATGGAATAGTGATTTCATACGTTGCATTCCACTTGCCCTATCTTAGTGATTTGTTTGTATGTGTGTGTGAGGTAGAAGAAAATGCGGAAAGCGTTCCTTATTCAAAGATATTACTAGAATACACAGTATACATACACCTTTGCAAGTTGGGTTCATGCAGACGACTTGAATCATTGGCAGAGCCATGCTGCCCTGGCGTTATGTTTGTATGTGTGTGGGAAATGAACTGAGAGCGAAGATATTACCGACAGTTTTTGATATTTGTTTAAAAACAAGTATCAAACGCATTCTACATGCCTGGTTTTGAAGTCTTTTATGTAGTTAAGTTTATAGAACGCTAAATAATTTACGTAACATATGACTAACAAACTTATTAAATAATTTGTTCGTTACAAGTTTTTTATCTTTTTAGTTTAAAGAAATCGCTTTTTTGCTCCTTTCTGTTTCCCTGCTTTATCACAGGTTTAAGTCTCATTGTTTTAGTCATATTTTACTGAATTTTTGAATGTAAGATACTGATGCAGAAAACGAACGATACTGAAAGTGTTTTGCCTACGTACGTGCCTTGCGTTAGATTTAAACATATTTTATCACGAGGTGCGACTAACATGAAAACGTGGGATCAGTTCTGTTCGAGTTTATTACATGTTATTTTTGTAGCCGTTTTATTTACCGGATGGTAAGTGACGATACTGACGATTCGATAACGTCAGTACCATGATAGATTAAAAGTAAGTACCTAATATCATAATATTCACGCGTGTGGTACCGACTTTATCAAGTTATTTCACACTTTTTGGTGTTGAAGCTTGTTAAATTTATTGGCAAAAAAATTTTTTCACCGTTTTTAGTGACCCTTGATACTTACAGGATCGATAGATTCACCGTCATGATGATATCATTAAGATTGGCGTGTGACATTTCAGTTTTTGGAGTGTAACTCAAACGCAACCTCGGAAGAACACATCCAAACAAAAAAAAATATATTGGGGATCGGTCTACAAACGGGGGAGACATGGGCGATCATACAGAAAAAAACATTTATTCGAACAATAACTTCCCTCTTTTTTGAAGTCGGGTAAAAGCTGTCATGAACTGAAAGTTCAGCAGAGTAGCAATTTCACTAAAAATCTACATAATCAAATAAAAATACAGAGCATTAGCGTGAAGTGAGTACCAGACTACGATTGCATTCCTAATTCGTCCACATGCTTTCCGGGGGTCCCCACGGGGTGGGTGCACATTACCTCCCTCCACCCCCTGGAATTTTCGTAGTTGGCATTCCGCATGGTCATTGTTGGTTTCATATTTTCAGACATGACTATTAATTTGAATGTAATTGTTTATAGGAACTAGTGTTTTATTGGGAGAATTTATCATCTGTTTCTAACCACATATCTATGTAATTTAATTAATAGTAGTTAGTAACACATTAACATCATCATTTGTTTGAAACTTATGACAGAGGTAGATAAAGACCCTGAATACCTCATAATAATATGCTAATTCTTATCACGGAAAAGGGATTATAATGGATGATAGTTTAGGTAAGTATTAAGTTAGTAAAAGTAAATAAAATAACATTATTTAATTAAGTTAATGTTATTTGTTCTAAAATGACATAAGAAGCTATAGAATAAGCTAAGAAAACCACTTTTATTAGTATAAGTTAATATATACAATTTGTAAAAAATATGTATTGTGTTTTTTTTTAACTAGCGTAATGCTTCTACTTTTAATGGAATGATCAATGCTTAACTAAAGATGTGTTTTTATATAAGAACTTTGAGGATTAGACCTCAGTAGCGTACGATATCGCATACTTCTGAAGATCGAATTTCATAGAAATTTATTGATAAACAATAGGCTAGGGCCTATAGCGTCATCTTTCCTTCATTTAAAGCGATGGTGATTTGGGAGCAATAGGACTCTTAACAAAAGATAACATTATCATTCTACAGGAATCAAAGGCACTTAGCAGTGCTCGCTAACTTTGAAAATCTTAAGTATTGGTTTACAGGCTAAATCTATTTAAACATTAATTAATTAATACAAATATTTTATGGGTATAGTTTAAGTTAGATATAGGTATATAGATAAAAAAAAATAGAAGGTAAGCACGGATTACAGACAAATTCAGTGTGTAAGCGCAAACCAAAGTAGGTACAGAATAGGTTGACGGAGTGGTATTCGTATGTGGTACAAGTGACAAGGATCAATAATTTAATTTATAATTATTAATTTTTTTGTTTAGTTGTGATTTTTATTTTTTTTTGCATTTAGTTACATTTCTTTTATTTTACTTGAGGATTAAGAGGATGAACTTGGGAACGTTTGTAATGTGAATATGATGTGACCATGATAGTTTCAAAACATAAACAGATACATTTACAGATATAGATGCCCTCGAGTTCCCATATTGGCTTACTCGTAGCGAGCTACGTTTGGCCGCATTCATCATCATCGTCCATACAGTGGGTTCCACAGCAATGTAAATAAAATCCAGTAATTCTACTTATATCCTGATATAAGTTAAAAGCAGAATCTTTAAACATCTAGTGTAACGAAACAGATTGATAATATTCTATGAAAAAAATACTTAGGTTAGAAAAGGTATAGGAAAAGAATAATAACCAATAGGACTCATAAATATTACTCGCTCTCCGCAGAAAAAAATCCTGAATAGGTCCACAAAAATAAACTTTCACGTCCAAATCTCAGAATTTTCAGCGATAACACTATATTTTTAAGGTAATACATAGCCAACGTATACCTAGTACTAAAATAGTAACCAGCAGTTTTTTCAATTGTGTTAGTATATATCGAAAAATATAAAGAAAACGTACAAAATTAATGCATTTTCGCATTACATCGTCCAATATAACAAGCGATTTTCAACCTTACGTAAAGCGTCCTAAATTATTTTAAAATTGGGGTTGGACCGTGCCTTATAGTTTCTTTTTATATTTTATTCTGTTCTGTTATTAGAAGACTATACTAGTAGGAGGCTCACCTGGTGTAAAGTGGTAACCATTGTCTAGAACAGATGCATTTCGTCGCACGAACGCATGACGAACTTCACTACACCCGTAACTCTAAGACATTAAGTTGTTAAGTCTCATGTGCCTGTAATTTCGCCGGCGTCGATACTATTCAAACCAGAACACAGTATTGCGAACATTATTGCTTCACGGTAGAAATAGGTGGGTATAGCGGCAGTACTCCCTCGGATGGTCTTATTTACAAAGAGTTCTGCTGCACTTTATTTTTATATCAAAATTGATTAAGTGAAACTTATAATTGAACTAGTACTTATCTTCGAATAATATTCCAGGAAGAAAACTGTTTTATTAGAAATTACTTTAAGGAGACAGTTTGATAATTATAACGTATAACGTTTATTAGGAAATAAAACTTATGCTAATTACAAACAAAATAGATTACATCTTTTGGCTTATATATTATAATATAGTACTCGTAAGTTCATGATGATCACTGAATCCCACACTAGGATGGCCTGTGTCGTGAGATTCAGTCTCTTCCTTTATAATTACTCCTATGAATTTTATACATTTTTAAAAGAATGTTAAAATAATTATAGAACGTATGCTGACTTTATACAAAATGAATAAAACTTAAATACTAAACAATAATTAAACAAATTACGAAGCAATCCATAAATAACTCAGGTTTATCTGTGAAAAATAGTGTATGTGAGGATAGGTGTGATTAAAATAAAATTAACGTTGTGTAGTTTGGTGAGAGATGGATTGTGTGGGTAATTGTATAATGTATTGTTTATTTTCGTTAAATGTAGCATTCATATAATATGTATATGTGTTATCAATACTTCTTGGCAAAAAAACGTAGACAACTAGTTTATCTGGCGGTGAAAGTAATTGGGTTGAATCAAAGTAGTTTTTTGAGAAACCTGGAATTATATACATAACCTATTTTTTTCACATGGGACTACATCCACACAAAGTTCTTCGAGTCCAAACTAGGCAGAGCTTGTACTATGGTAACCTGACGACTGATAGGTATACATTTATACACCCAGACACAGGTTAAACAGACATGTTCATAAACACAACAGTTTGACCTGTCCGGGGATTGAACCCGGCAATAGCGGATCAGAAGGCAGGGTTACTACCACCTGTGTCAACCGGCCAGTCAAATTGTCGTAGTTAGGTAAATGATTGAAAGTAAAATATTTAAATCAATGAGATAAGTAAGGTAAGTATGGAGTAAGTTTGGAGTTCGTTCAGAATAGGTTTTTTGTCAAAACATAGATTGTGTACATTTGTAATAATTCCAACAAGACAATATGTAATTATACAAGATTGACCAATAAGATTTTACTCCACACTCCGTTTTAAGGGTTGTGTTAAATGTAGCGAAAGGTACCACCTACCACCCTGTTGTTGTGTCCACATCAGTGGACACAGTACACAATCTTAGAACGATGCAAATATTCTGCAATAATGAACTCTTCTCTAAGCTATAGTCCCTTACTACCTATACTGACGTGTTATTGTAAAGTTTACGCGTTGTGTTAGTCTTTCTTAGTATTAAGATATTTAGGAAAAAATACAATACAAATACACTTTATTGACACCAAACACAGAAGTCACAGAGAAATATATATAATGTATATAATGTATGTGTAAAAGGCGATCTTATCGCTAAGAGAGATCTCTTCCAGACAACCTTGAGGACCTTATTTTATATTTATTAGGGACGAGGAAATTTCTGTGAATATTTTTAATAAAAGGTTTGCACATTACGTGATTATGGTGGTTGGATTTGTGCAATTATTTATTACTGAAAAAAGATTAAAACACATTTGCTTCGAAAATTGCCACTAGACAAGATAAAGATGTTTGTATTTTTTTTCACGAGCAGTGTAGAATTGAACATTCAAATATTTTATCCGAGTTAGTTCCGATTGATTGTAGCCCTTACGCATCCGTCGACGTTAGTTTCATTCATAAACCTTTTGTTCTAAGCTTAAACATTTAAAATAATTTGTCCTTTGTTGTTTGTTTTCTCAGTTGTCAGATACGCGATGGATAGGCAGGTACCGATGGAAGCAGATCATACGATCTCGGTGTACACCATCCACAATCACCGATGACCACGATCCTCAGTCATGAAGGAACGACCACAGGGAGAGAGAGAGAGAGAAAGAGTTCCTTTGTCCATTCGATAAACAAGTCCAAGAAAATTATGGAAAGTGACTATTTAACTTATTTGAAGCTTAACTACTGTATTATGTTGTTCTTTTGTTCTATGCTAATGGTACTTCGCTGGTGGAATTTTGATGTTCACTATTCCGCATGGTCATTGCCCGTTTTCACAATTTCACTCGTATTCTCTACTCTGTCTTACCCTGCTAGAGCTGCATTAATGTGGAGAAGCCTTATTTTCATCAGTCTAAACAAGGTATATATATATTTTTGAATGAACATTTTAAATATTTTTTTATCATAATGGATAAAAAAACCAGGTACCTCTTTATGGTTACATTCTCTCCAAATAGTCATAGAGTGCAAATTCATAGGGCCCACTTTCAACGGTACTTTAACGTACCGGAGCGATTCGCTCCGACTTCCCTCTCTCCTGGCGACGGCCCAAGCCGAGGTCCGTACCTGCCTTAGTGGTTCCCTTGAGCAAGTCGCCTATCCTCTCCTTGCGGCGAAGCGTCTTCAACGCTCGCTTTAGGCGGTGCGCCTTCTGCGCTCGCATCTGGCTGACTGCCATCTGCGCTCGATACCGGTCCGGTGACGCTGTAAATGCCGGTAGAGGCAAACAGCATTAGTCCGTTCGAAAAAAAAAGAAAAAGACATGCCTTTATAGAAAAACATCTAGGAGCAACTCCCCACCTGGGGCAGAAGTCACTCGAATCAGTGAAAAAAGAGAATTGTCGTGGCAGCATTGATGAGGCTCTGATTCTACTACACCTGATTCGTCACTCGTGCGAAGTCACAAGATCCAGCTAGTATAATAATATTAGAAATACCTCGTTTTGGCTTCCTCGTGCCCGGTAATGTAGGATTGTAAATAATACTCACCCAGTTTGACCAATGCGAGAGACAAGAGAATTAGACGTTTATCTCAAATCATACTAATCAACGAGTAACTTGTGTACTAACAGGGACAGGGACTTAAAAACACCTTTTAAAATGTTAGATAATTATAACTGTTACATTATGAATTGATAACAGAAACAAATGTGTAACACTTATAAAAGTGTTTTTAAATATGTTAACCCAAAACACTTTCAAAAGTGTAACAGTAATATAAATGTAGCAGGTATAAAAGTGTTAACACTGTTATTTACTGTTACACGTAAGCGCGACGTTGCCAAATTTACTGCCAGCTAATAAGAATTAAATAGACGTCATTTTTTTCTCCAGTCACCGCTTAGACACGATTGCTCTTTTTGGAATTGCAGTGTCGCTTCATACACTGGTTATAGGCCTGTTTAAATTTCTGAATTATGTATCCAGGTATTTTCACCAGTAGAGTAATACCGAGATATAGGCCTCCTAATTTTAAAGTTATTATTTTTCGTGATTATCTATAAGAATATAGATAGTTCGTTCTTTTGTATAACATTAGAACTAGTTTTTGGTGACCAGAAATTAGTTATTTATTATTAATTAGTTCTTAGTTCCAGAAATTGCAGAAGGTAACTTTTTGCAGAACAATTTATTTCAGGATATATATTTTCCTATATGCAATGATGCCGCACCATTAAATGGTTTAACCATTAAAGGTGTAGTGTTAGTCTAACACTACACACACACTACATTATTTCACCATAAACATATATATTATATACACATACACACTCGGATACATACACATAAACCATACACCTAATAACAACAGCACATTCACATTTATGCGCTTTTTAATATCAAAGATCTGACATAATTACCTGCCATGTATTTATGGGAGAAGACACTGGCTCCTGAAACACAGTTCACACTAGCTCGGGAGCCTATGGATTCAAATATATAATGTACCTACCTTTTATGTCAATAAACTATTTGTATTTGAAAAAAAATATAAAAAAATCTACAAAGTGTGTGTAGGTCTGTTACTGTCAAAGTTTGGTTGACGCAGTTGGCAGCAAATTTTCTTTCTGAGCTGTTGGTCGCGGGGTAGATCCCGGACAGCTCAAACTTTTGTGTGCATTAACATGTCTGTTTGAATTGTGCCTGGGTGTATAATATGTATATCAGTCATCAGGTTACCATAGGCTAGATTAGGACCAGAAAATCTCCTATACCTATTATTACTCACCGTTAAATGAATCGAACAGCTTTTGTCATGTTAGAATTAACGTTAGAAATGGGATATTTACCATGTTTTGTAAAATACACGGTAGATATCCCGTTTCTGAAGTTAATTCTTGCATTAGTGACCATGTCAGTTTAAAAACTTTTGTCATGTTGATACATAAATTCTGGAATAGCACATCAGAGTTTTAATGGCGGGTTCATGTACTTGCTGGATGATTTATTTCTCACGCGTGTGAAGCAGCGGGAAGTTTTCGGGTTGCGGGTTAATATAAATATATTAGTAGTTTTAAGTATTTTGCTTCAGTTCCCTTGTTTCGTTTTATGTAGAGTTGTGAATAACTATATAGAGTTCAAAGGCCACGTTATAATGAGTTATAAATATAATTCCTATATTAAATGTTGACCATTTCAGTTCTTTTATGGTTACTTCCTTCCTTATTTGTATAATAAAATTATATTTAACTTGTTTTATGGTGTGTATTTGTAAATAGTGTCTTTTTTCATTACAAAAACGCGCAATCTATTTACAATATATTCTATTAAAACATTAACTTCTAAGAATTACATGTAACACTCTGGTTTCATCTGGGCCCCGTAGCACTACCCGATATTTCACTGAGCATTTTAGGAAAATAATGTGTGTATTATGTTGCGGATCAGTATTCCGATATTTCCATTAAATTACATACTTAATTGATTAATTTTACACAGTTACTTCATTTAATTTGCAGCGGTAAGTTATGCTGTCTCTTAAAAGCGCCGTCGGCCGCGTTAAAAAACGAGATAAAAAAATACAATAATACAAAAGTAACACACGGACACAGACTTTCGCATTTATAATATTAGTAAGATGTAAGTCCTTTTCCACACTTACGAATAAAGATATTTGTAGAATGTGGGTCTTTATTTGATATTTTACGCGACTTGTTTTAACGGCCGCTAACACTAAAATGAATAATTATGTTATGTTATTGTGTAAGTTGGCATAGGTGTGAAAATGAAACTATACAAAGTTATTACTTAAATAAATTTAAGTAAAACGGGGAGAAATTTTTATGATTGTTACGTATCACATAAAGAAGAAGGAGAAAGATTGTATTTCAAACTCCTCAAAATATATAGGCTGTACGATATGTAAGTATGTAAAAATAATGGTTATCTATGCTTACGTATCATATAATTTATTTGCTATTAATATCTTTTACCGGCTTATTAGTTATCTAGCTATGTACTATAATGGGTTTTAAAGGAGACTAATTTGTCCGCTTGGAATTATATCGTGAACTTTTTAATCTAGGTACCCTTTGAATAGTACTGAACCATTTTAAACTACCCGGGATAAAATGTAAACTTTGTGCTTATCCTGGATATAATCTTTCCGCTTTACGTAAGTATTTCATTTTGCAGTAATTTACAGTAAAACTTACAATTTTAATGAGCTTTTTCAGCGTAAGGTGCAACAAATACTGACTCCCTCGCAAGTTTTCTTATTTATATTATTAGTGCAATGATAACTAGTTAAACATCATATTTCTCATATTTATAATTAGCTGTGCTCTGTGGGTTCGCCCACGCTATAACAGATATGATTGGATGATTATGTACAATTATCTATGTCCTACTCCAGGACTGAAAACACTTTGAAATTACAGACATTTTCATAAATGTTTAATTGACTGAGCTACTTTCGCATTAATAATATTCGAATACTTAATTAACTAAAATAAACTAACTTATAAATAAAATTAAACACTACTAAAACACTGTTTTAAAGTCTTCCCGTGAACATGGTGCATGTAACTACGCCGAAATATCGGGAGCTCATTCCACAATCTTACCACGGTAAATATCCCGTTAATAATCATATAACTTTAGTTAAACACTACTAATTTATAAAAGTAGGTTAATTTACAAATACAATTTGAAAAATTTAACACCGACTTCCATTCTATTCAGTTATTGGAGTGTATCTCAAAAACTACGGGACCGAATTTGATCAAAATTAAATGGGACCACACGGGAAGCACCAGCTTTCAAAGAATTTTGAGAAACGGTTCACACAGTCGAAAAGTTTTAGGTAACAAACAAACAAATACAGTCGAATTGAGTACCTCCTCCTTTTTTTGGAAGTCGGTAGAACATATGGGACCAATATAATATATAATAAAATGATACACAAATTTTCAGCCACTATCTCTAGCAATATTCATTTGCGTTTTCCCCACACAATCAAAATGGCGGTAACACTCGGCCAGACTAATTACATTAAAATCACCGGCGCAGCACCGTACTAAATCACTGTACCTATTATGTACGTACCAGAGAGGCCTCATCCGTTCCGCGGACAAATGTATAAATATTCTAAATATACCGAAATTTCACGACTACCCGCACCTCACTAACAACCGGCATTATGTCTTTCAACAGGTTCTCACCACTGCATCTTTTTCTTTAAGGGCGGTTTTTCCTTTTATTCTTTCGGTAGTTAGGACGTTTTGTTAAGGATTGAGGTAGTCCTTACAATCCTTTCTGTTAAACTATTCTCTTTGAATAATTGTCGCGTGGTACTGAAGGGTTAGAGCGTATTCATGTCCTGTCCCCCTATTATCGTGGTCGGGTTTCTGTATGTGTGTGCATCTGCACCGGACACTGTGTGTAGAGGTTTAAACTGGACTGTGTGTATGTAATAATATATCCAACGTTGCTATCGTTACTTTTATAAACAGCCGTGCGATTCTGTAATGATTCGTCGACGAGCTCACCGATGTCAAATACTGTTGATGTGATTGAAATGAGATATCGCCCTTGTAAAGTTGTTTTTCCAACGTTTTTTGTCATCTCGTCATTTGTTTCACGGATGTTGTCAAAACGCCTGTCACTCAGGCCTTTATTAATAAACGTTGCGTAAACCTATATTAGACGTAACATGCTTTGTCTTGCTTTCACGCGTGACATTTACTGCAAGCGAAAAATTGACAGATAGATGTTTTTACTACTCCTGGTGTAAGCCAAGTTTATTAATAAGGCCGCTAGAGAATTGCACGGCAGTTTAGTAAGATGTGAAAGTGACACTAAGAACGGATAAGTCTTGTGTGTTTTGATACGGGATTTAGCTACATGTAACTTATTCATACATATGTAACATATTGAATGTAAATAAACAGAGAACAATAAACCATATTGTGAACATTGTTACTGTGGGCCTAGCACGCGTAAGTGTAACGTAACGTGTGGTTCACGTGAAACAGATATGAACTGACAAGTACGAGTATCTAAGACAACTGTGACACAGATAACTCATTGTTTGTACTCCGTACTATACTACGTACTACAGCGTGACGCGTTGAGGTTTGCGATACAAATACTTTTCGCAAATTGCTGTACTACGACATATTATTTATATGCAATGTCATGTTATCCAACATCTTATTAAAAGAAATCTAAAACTTCTTTTTTATATTATTAGGAGATTACAAGCACGATACTCAGCTAGTGTGAAGTGGTATAACTTCTACCTATAATATACATACCTAGATGTGTTTCTAGAAGTGTACTGCTCCCGTAACCGTCAAATATGATAAGTCTCGTGTGCCTGTAATTGAATTGAATACAATACCCAAATCTGAGCTCTGATTTGGGTATTGTATTGTAAACCTTAAGTTTTTCTAAAATATCTTCAAACTAGCTGCGCTCCGCGGTTTTACCCACGTGGTGATGGATGATGATGAGGATGAAACAAATATAGCGTATGTTACTCAAACATAATGTGACTTTATACTCGTGAAAGAATTGTTTGAATCGGTTAAGTAGTTTTACATGTATCCATTACAAACAATCATATATCTTTCCTCTTTATGATTAGAGTAGATAAGGATTAATACTGAGGTACGAATAATGTGGCCTGGTTTGTACCGGCGGCGTTACTATTCCATATTTCAAAACGAAAAAAGTATTTATTGTGACATAAACTGTAACCGTTAGACATTATGGTAATGTGGACTTCTTTGTAGATATTGATGTCTTCTATAAAACTGTGGTACGTCACTTTGCTTTATTGTCAATAGTTTCCACAGCGTACGCGATATAAAGACTTTTTTGGAGTTTTTTCCACACCTTGGGTTACATTATCGAAGTTTTCATACGGATCCCTATTTTTTTTGAAAATATTATATATCCTATGTTCATCAGGTAAAATGTAGGATTCTGAATGGCTAAAAGTGAAAGAATTTTTCTAATCGGTCCAGTAGCTTTGGAGCTTTATAGAAACAAACAAACAAACAAATCTTCCCTCTTTATAATATTATATAGTGTAGATGAAGATAATTATTTTCTACGCATGGCAATTTATTTACCCACTTTACACCAACGAAGGAGACCTGGGATCTATACGGGCGTTTATAAGTCTAGTTTGAGAACTTGGTGATCCTGCTTAATGTTTATATAAATGAATTTAACAAATGTATATAAATATGTGATTTTATATGATTGTTGTAAACGCCGCGTTCTCTAAGAACGAATTATTTGTCATGACTACTCAACCGCTTCATGTCGTAGAACTCCTCGTAATTTCTAATGTTGCATCAACCAGTTAGGTTACTAAATAAATATGAATTTGTTAGAGAAAGAAGAAAGAAGAGAAAAAGCGTGCGAAAACTACATAGGGGTACACTGAAAAACAGCGTCGCGGAAGCATGAAAATGTCACGCGACTTATGCTGAGTGTACCCCTTTTGCCAGCAATAATCACCTTACTTACCATTGTCTGCATACTGTTTTTTTTTGTTTTTTGTGATATTTTGTGTGGCAATAAATAAATATTTCATTTCATTTCATTGAAATATTTTCTCTTTTCATACACATCAAAACAATTTGTTGAAATATTCAGTAATATAAAGTTTGTCTTTTATAACTTATAGTTTTTAGACTACGTAACTCAATTGGTAAAAACGAACCCTTATAATTACCACGGTTATATTATCTATCTACTACCGAGTAATTACTTTGCTGCCCGTCCATCTTTCTATATTCCATTGGTGTTGGTAAAAAAAGCTTCTAAGTCAATGTGATATTTCATTATACAATACGTTTATTTATCAAAACTAATATTACAAAGAGGAACGATCCGTATTTTATATGCTTGTAACGAATAAACTCAAAAACTACTGAATCGATTTCTAAAATTCCTTCCACATTAGAATATTATCCCTGAGTAACATAGGTTACCTATATGTTTTGAATCATCATCATCATCATCATCATCCATCACCCCGCGGTTGTAACCGCTTAACGCAGCTAGCTGTTAAGTAGGTACATATTTTAATGCTCGCAATTTCAATCATAAAAACCTATAAGTAACTTTCCGTTCACATGGAGTCATATTTTTGACAGAAATCAAAGTTCACAACAGGAGAAGAAAAGCTCAGAAAATGACTAACAATTACGATACAAATTAATTTATATTACAGACATACATAGAATATGTATGTTTTATAAATTGTATTTGTTTTTTTTTATATTGTGTGAAGGCACGGCACCCTAGGAGCAAGATAGACTCTCATTAAGCCGATTTTGTTTTAGCTCATACAAACTCATTCTTGGTGTGAACCTGTCGAAGGAACGTTTATGCCAGACTTATACAGATAACCAAAATGTAGGTTTCTTTAAACACGTTTCAGCCACGATACACCTCATCGATCACAATAGAATCCAACGAATTAATATCTCATACTCTCAGACAGTTCGGAACTTGGCAAAAGCCTGGAGGCGGCTATACGTAGCCAAACAACCTCTCCTAACATTTGTTACATTTATTGCTTTAAGCTTAGTTGGGTTGGGCAATTTATTCTGGTACACGTGATTACTTGGTTGTATTGGTGTTCAAATTCATAATGTTGTCCGGTTTAGACGAAAGCTATAGTAACAATAAGGTGAATTTATTTTAGGGAGAATGGGTGAAAAATATTATTAGATATTAGGACAGTAATTTAACTATTATTAGACAGTAATTTTGGATGCGGTTGTAGCGAGTGTTCTGGTTTCGAATCCTTCTCAGGTCCTAAATTTCAAACGAACATGGTGGAAAAATCCACACTATAATCAGTCGCCTATCAAAACAGTGTGTTCCAGCAGATATTTTTGATCTCCAGTTGTCTATTTTTGGTCTCGTGTGCATTTTTTTAAACATAAATTAATCTTCCATAGTTGTGCGTTCTAATATTATTTTTTTACAGGTTAACTTGCGTAGTAGGGACATTTGAGTATCTCAACCGTCCGCTCTTACACTGATGCAGTCAGATGCACGAGTGTTCTATAAATAAGTGACTCGAAAGGTCACGAAACCTGCTGAGGTAGTTAACTATATCTACCGCGTACGTAAGCCAAAATGTTATTAAAATGTCTAATAAAATTAAGAAAACTTCAATCAATTCTAGACCTTGAAATATTTATTCGAGTTATCAATATTTCAAGGTCAGTTGTGTAGTTTCAGTGCTGTGTGTTAACTTCCACACTAATACATGAACACATACAGCCTCACACAAACACATACACACTCCCACCCACACACAACCATACGCACGCATGCTTTAGCAATTAGTACCTGCCGTGCGATTCTGTAAGAGCAAACATCGTTGCATCTTAAGGCCAGTCCCAATAATCTATCTATCGCCGGTTTACCTTACTAGAGATAGATATTTGACACTATTTGTATGGACGTTATGTCACATTTCTATCGTTAGTAAGGAAAACCGTGGATAGATAGATTATTGGGATCCCCCTTTAGACAACATCCGTTAAACAAATGATGAGATGACAAGAAACGTTAAAAAACAACCTTGTGTAGAAGGGCGATATCTCATAAAGTATTTGACATCGGTGAGCTCGTCGAACAGCTCGTCGACGAATCATCGCACGGCTGGATAACCGAGGTTTGCTCATACGTAAACAATTGATTTTCGTGGACTAACCTCAAACCAAATGTTAATTGGTTTAGTGTTGCTTAACAACGCCATCTATTGTCAAGAAGCTTTAGTGTTGCTGAGTCGGTTTTTCTTTACCTGAAAAAACGGGTAAAACGATATTTTTAAAAACTAAACCTAGCTTGATCGATTTATCGCCTCCGAAACCCCGTGCATACTAAATTTCATGAAAATCGTTGGAGCCGTTTTCGAGGTACAGATTATATATATATATATATATATATTTATATATATGTACAAGAATTGCTCGTAAGTATGTATAAGATAGATAGATTATATCAAAGTCTACGCAAAAAAGAACAGTCGTGGCGTTACAAGGAACTCACATTTAGATACTTGTATTGGCAGTCCAAACCATTATCTGTCCCGTGACCCGTCACGCAACTATCAAGTGTGGGTTCTTCGATACGATAAAACAATAATAAGACCTACAGACTCACGCCGAGAAGTCTTTTATTGCGAGAATTTAAAGCTGTCCACACTCACAATGGATCTTAATAAACTTCGCATCTGTCGTTCTCTTTTCTCGCCTGATAAACCCTTTGAATCGGCAAAAATACCGACACCGAATGGAGAATAGCTGAGAACGAGAACGAGACGTAGATAAACCTCTCACATTCACGCTTCTCGGGCGTTCTCGGGATTTCTCGGCTTGAGTCTGCAGTGCCTTTACAACATTTATTTAGCAGGGATTTTTATTTACTAGCATTAAAACAGAACATCACCCCATAACACCCCCATCAGAAAATAACTCCCTCAATTCCTAGAACTTTTCTATTTTCTTTTGCACATAATCTAATAAACACTATAATATCATATATTTGCAACTCTTCCTAAATATTTAAGTAGCCTGCTTTATTTATATGTAAATTTGAAATCTTTTTTCATTATATTTATAACTCGCACTTTGTCAATTATTATTTGACCCTACTCTACAGATATCCTTTTGATAAAAGTCATGACATCTCACTGAGATGAATGCTGAACCGGTTTCGTAAATTTCAGGTCAGATCAGGTGAATAATTGCTTTGACCATATAATGAGGTCATGAGGTTGGCTCGTGACCAACAGGTTATTTTGAGATGGGGATGCTGTGTAATGGATGGGTCATTGCAGGTCAAAAGTTCATAACAATAATAGGATACAAGCGAGGGTTCTGTAAACCATGATTATTGATATTTTAATACAAATTTTATTCTACGTTATTTAGTAATCATTTACGAACTTCACTTCTACTTCCACCCTTTACAAATTATGATAAAAAATAGAGGTGTTAATAATTGATGACCAGTAAATTAGGGAGTTTGAGTAGTAAGTTGGTCTTAGATTATGTTTTCGTTAGAATATTGAACAAACAGTCATAGAAAATCCTCAAGCCTCAAGCAGCTCGTTATATACAGTGGTAGTATGAGGCAGAAAGTGCTGTCGGAATCGCACGGTTGTAGACTCCCAAACGTATGCTGTATCATATTTTATTTAAAAACTTAACATAACCCCCAAAACTTAGTTTCATCGATATTCATATAAACAATAAGAATTTAAATTGATGATTATGTAAAATATATTTTTAAAATGGTTGAATTTGAGACCATTTTAAGCTCTTATTTCAGTACAATAATGATAAATTTATGATATAAGTCAGTACTTCATTTAGAATTTTCCACAGAATTGCTAGGCTTTTAATTTCATGTTATTACGAAATGGTACAAAATACAAAGCATTTCTGTACTTTGTACCATTTCCTATCCCTCCCATCTGCCCATCTGGTATTAAGTGGTAACCTAGCCTACAATACATGCATTTCCTCACAAATGACGAACTGCACCTGTAACCCTGAGACAATAAGTTGTTAAATCTCATGTGCTTGTAATTTCGTTGGCATCCATACGTTGAAACATAGAATTGCGAACATTACAGTTTTACGGTAAAAAAGGTTTGACAGATTTTCTAAGAGCAAACATCGTTGCATATTTGACAACATCCGTGAAACAAATGACAAGAAACGTTGGAAAAGCAACCGTATGTGTAAAGCGATATCTCATAAATTATTTGACATCGGTGAACTCGCCGACGAGCTCGTTGACGAATCATTACAGAATCGCACGGCTGTTCTACAGCCATGCGATTCTCTAAGAGCAAACATCGTTGCATCTTTGACAACATCCGTGAAACAAATGACGAGATGACATAAAACGTTGGAAAAACAACCTTGTGTACAAGGGCGATATATCAGAAAGTATTTGACATCGGTGAGCTCGTCGACGAGCGCATCGACGAATCTTTAGAGAACCGCACGGCTGCTCTTTTAAACTTAACGGCAATTTGGTAGTTTGCGTCATAACTAAAATGGATGTATAGTTAATTGTAGATTATTAGCAGTTTAGTGTTAGTGACGGTGCGCGAGTGTAGGGTAAGTGTAAAAAAATTATGAATATCATAAAACTACTTATATACGTGAAACAGAACTGAGCTGAACGAGAGCTAATGAAACTATAGTTTATACTTACTGTATATGTGATAAGATTACGTTACATTAACGCAAATGTTCGTGCTACGCGCACAGGAAGTAAAAAGATAGTATACCTGTAGGGCTACGAGCTATCTACGAACTTCGTAGTACTACGCAGCAATACCAGCTTTATAGGTGTGGACGTTGGCAATGTGCGACTCATGCTACTCGTAGCTTACCGCACTATACATACTGGTACTGTGTGGACCGCAGACAGTCTGCCGTAACCTTAAGAAACGATGTACAACATGAACCAGAATATCAATTAAAATTATCTCCAATTGGGTGTAATATAAACTTTGTAATTTTAAAGTGAAACATATCTTCTTGGGCGTTACTCTATTTCTGTCTCACCGTGATATTTCCCTTTACCATGCCACCAATGGTGGTAATAAAAGGGTAAATTTTCTTTCTATTTGTTTTGACCGTGTATAGAGATGGATACAATTAAACTAATGCAACATTTTCTTTGTTTGGTATATATCTCTGTAGACGCAGTTGGTGATAAAATTGATTTAATATTTTCCTAAATACTTGCCTGTGACACAACTGAGCGTTATTTCTGAATTTTAAAAAGAATACTGAATTATTGTTTGAAAAACTTAATAAAAGAATATATGCACAATGTTCGTTATTGTTTACGTACTTTAACGCACAATGTAGTTATAATTCATATTATCTAGCGCCTTACTTGTGTATCATTCAAAGTTATTGTTATAATAAGTAAGTAATTATTCAGTTACTTCTCAATTAAACAAACTATTTATATTCAGATTTCAGATTTCAGATTTATTTTTATTGTTAAACTGTGTCACATTATTGATCGTATACATTATTATTGTCCCAACAGCTTGGCCCATCAATTGAACGTACAATAATTTTATTAATAGTTTTAGAAAGTAACTTAAATCTAACAATTGTAATTAATTTTATGTCAAGTTTACCTAAATATTAGTGTAGTTGGTCCATCAAATTGAACATACAATAAATTAATTAATAGTCATAGAAAATAACTTAAATCTAACAATTGTAATTTATTTTATTTCTACATTACCTATATATTAGTGTGCTTATATTAAATGTTGAATATTTAATAATAAAATTATGAGTATACATTAAAACCAACCATATAATTAAACAATCATATCACCAATTCTTTAACATTGTCTTTTAAAAAGTCATTTACATTATAATAACGTTTCTTTATTAGAAAATTAAATACTTTCACTTTAAAAATGCTGATACTTCCCGAATCCAATATTGCTCTCGGTAAATGATTATATATCAAAGGACCCATACCGAACACACCCTTTGCGAAACATGCTGTCCTGTGATTAGTGTGCTTTATTTTATGTCTGCTTTGTGTACCTTGGCCAAATTCATTTAAGTATATGTTTCTTCGAACAAATAATATATTGCCTCATTATTCTAACTTTCATACTCTTTAGTGTATATGTTTCAGCTGTAAACAACATTTATTTACCTATTTTAATTATTTACTAATCGAAATAAAAAATGATTAAATAAGCTCGGAACAATTAGTTGCTACATCTTTCAAGCAGGTTATAAGCACAAATAAAATGTCTGGATATTTTTCACTGAGTAACAGCGGGCTAGACTGGAGGCGGCGGTACAGAGATGGAGCAGTAACTAAAATAACAATATATTTAACAAATTTGACAAATTTAAATGCAGCTTATATATATATATATATTGTATACTGTATATTATATACTGGCACGCTACGGCCTCGGAAAATGTCTTTAAAGCTAGCCTAAGTACGACCCTGGGACGGACGTGGGAAGGGAGGGGGCATGCTGATACGCCGATTTTAATTCATATCAGCTGTGCCCCGAGGTTTCACCCGCGTGGTGATGGATGATGATGATGATGATTATAAAAAAGTAGCTGTCTGCCAGTGAAAGTCCCGTTAAAATCAGAATTTAGACCGTACCGTTACTTTTTCAGAGATTAGCCGGAAAAAACTGACAGGCAAAAATTAAAAAAATAGTTTTTTTAAGTGAGTGCCGTGCATAATTTCATATGCATTTAGTGAAAAGCTGTGCATCGAGAATTACAAACAGGCACTTCAATTTGTTATCTGTATGTATTGATATACACGCGATACTTCATTACTCCATTGGTTGGTCAAACTGTGACTATATACGAGTACCTACGTGAAAACAACCAATATAACAACAATATTTACACAATTTGGAAGAATAAGGCCTATTAAATTTTTATATTTTGCTAGTTATATCTTGTTTTTCTTCTCTCTTGGTTTTCTTCGGGAAGAAAGGGACATACCTGGTTTTTTCAAGTACCAAAGCTCAGTTTTTCCATATAATAATAAGGGCTTCAAATAGAACGGGTTTGCAAAATATGTGATATTTTTTTATATATTTTAATATACAAACTGAATTATAGTTAAATATTTAACTAAGAAGTAAAACCTTTTTGTTAGTTATTAAAATTACAAAATGTCCCTAGATTTCAAAAAATTAAACTGGTACCTATACATTTAAAAGTCATGGTGTAGCATATTTAAAAGCTTGTGGTAAAAGTACTAAAATGAGCAAAAATTGCATTCGTTAGCATATTTTTGAAATCTAATTATCTATTATTCTAACTTTACTCTAACTTCTAACTTAACTCGTGTAATCTTATTTTGAAACTCGCCTGCGGCTCGTTTGAAAAAACTACACTCATGTTTTAATACCTTCTATTATATGACAGTTGCATAAACTACTATTAGGTAATATAGGTTTGAGAAATGAAAACAATATAAGATCGTAACTTCTTAACGAAACTTCAGAACGAATAAGGAAACTAACCAGTGATACCCGAAACTGGTAGTAGGTATAAAAGGTAAGGATATTGGAGCTTAGATTTTGTTATAATAATCTACCGTGCTCAGATGTGTGACAGATTAGTTGGGCCTTGACAAATAATCTGCTATTTAGTCCCAAATCTGGCATTTATACTATTGAAATTTAAATTTATAGTTTCAATCTATGTATGTATTTTCTTTGTTTTGTTGATGAGGAATAAAAAACCTGCCTCCTAATTAGTGAATGTCCAAATCCAACTTAACTTATTCTTTTATCTCATCTTATAATAAACGAAAATTTCACTCTGTTAGAGGATTTTTTATAATAATTTGTGATAGTAGGTTACGTGTAAGGTTTTTAGAGAACGAGAAATAGGAGAAGTTCTCTGTGAATATGGGAAATTGCTTATTAAAGGTATAAATTAAAGGAAGTGTTTTTTCTATGGGAATGGTCAGAATGACACATTATAGGGTCAACTTTTGTGCATGTTACATTGTATTCGTTAAATATGGGCAGTACTTTTTTATGCATATGTATTCTAGAAGAAAGTGACTTGATTTATTTACCACTTATCTGTTGTCACAACTCTACCCAAAAGACAATCGAAACGAAACTTCAAAACACTAACGACCAAGTGTAGCAACTTAGCAACTAGAACAAAGGCCCGAGTTCGGCCCTGCGTATTGGTCGAACCGCGACGAACCCTTCCCACCCTCCCCCTACCCCCTCCGAATTAATTGCAATCAAAAGGAAGGACACGAGTGTAGTCCACCCCTAACTTCGTGTGCCATGTTGAAAATTTGCCCGACTATTCGCGCTTGTGTGCGTATAGAGTGCCCACGAAGGTATGCGAGTGTGCGCGTTCGACCGTAGTTAGGTATCTATTCGGAGATGCAGGAATTAGTTTGATTTAGTATTGTCTGGATAGGTTTTTAGTGTCGCAATGCATAAACGTTCTATAATAAATTCATTAGGGACCTTAATAGTAATACCATGTCTATATATATGTCCGTTTATGTATACCTAAGTATGTCATTACGGTTTTATTTTTAGTAAAGTAAAAGTTGTAGTAGTATTGTAGATATGTAATTTTAGAATTTTGTAGTCTTGAATAAACCTGCATAATAGTTGCATTATCACAGGTCTAATAGCCAAAGGCGACATTATCTCCAGCATTCTCTCCATACCTTACAAGCTACTCATCTAAACTACAAGTGGGGTAAAAGGAGAATGTGAGAAGACCCTTCATGACGGGACTATGACACAGCCTCAGTCTACCCCTTTTGCCCTAAGATTAAGCCCCTTTTACGTAGAGCCCTTTTTACGTAGTTATATAGAAGTTATTATTAAAAAGACAGCATTATTTTTAGTTAATTATGTTTAAGTGGCAATACATTATTTATTATATTATATTTACATTATATGGAGGAAAGATTTAATTGTTTCTTTGTTTGTAATGTATGACCTCAGCTTATTTTATTCGATTTTGAAACTTTTTTCTCCAATAAAAAGCATTAGGTACTTTTGAGAGGCTTCATTGATTCATCATTATCATCGTCTATTAGACATTAGGAATAACCCATTTTATCATGTATTTAAAAAGTTCTTAACATTACTTCATAACTACAGAAAAAATCGTTAGAAAGTCATAAATTTTAAGGGCATTGTAGATATTTTAAAATCACCGGGTGAATCATATTCGATAACCAACGCTTTTCAGTGCTATGCAGTCAAAGCTAACTTGGATGGCGTTACAATTATCATTAGCTACTTATTAGAGTAAATATTATTTCTATTATTACTTGGCTAGTGCTTACTACTCATATCAAACGCACGACTTCCATGGCTAAGCTTACTAGAATAAAAAGCTAACTAGTGTGTAAATAGTAACAATAGAACAATAAGAATTAGCTGTCACCTAGCAGCAATAACTTTGCTAGTATAGTCATTATAGTCTTCTTATAACATACGAGACGTACAAGTTTTCATTGGTTACGCATCTTGTCTATAATATTGACTTGTATATGCGTATTGACAAACTCGGGTTGTTATTACGATAGTCCGTTCTGTATAAGTTCGGTCCGACCACCCTTCTCTGGGAAGTTTGTTACGCCTTTGTTGTCACGTCTTGTTTCCTGTTGTCTTCGGTTACGTTGTAACAAGAAGTTAGATATGCTGGATGGCGGTTTTGTTTTAGGTTGTAGCCTTTAAAAGCATTATTCTACTACAAGCCTTATATCCATTTTATTGCTTTTAAAAACGGTTTACCAGAGGTTTTAAGATTAAGCAAGAGTTCAAGAACTGTTTTTTTTAAATCAAATTCTATCTGTCTGTACGTTACCTTAAACGATCCAAAATAATTGCTATTATGCTGTTTGTAGCATTTTAAGGATATTTTAATATCGTTTAAATTAGATGGTTTACTCGCAGTTATGAAGTAACAACTAAAATGTTGATAAATGTTTTGTGCTTAAGTATACAGCTACCGAAAATGATGAGCAGCCTGCTGAGAGACAACCGCTAAATCGATCACTTTTTTTTCGAACGGATTAATTACTAATTACTATCCGCCTCAAGCATTTACAGCGTCACCGGATGGATAGAAGGCGCAACTCAGAAAGATGCGGGCACAGAAGGCGCACCGCCTAAGGTGAGTGTTGAAGACGCTTCGCCGCAAAGAGAGTAGTAGGCGACTTGCACAAGGGCACCACTAAGGTACGGACCTTGGCTTGTGCCGTCGCCAGGAGAGAGGGCAGTCGGAGAGAGAATAGATCACTACCTCGTGATTGAGCTATCAGTATAGTTAACATTGCGATGATAAGCTATTATCCTCAAGTTTGATGACTATTACGAAACAGGTCTATTGATGTGTTCTGATGGTCATTGAGAGCCAATCGCCCAATAGATCTTGTATGATGCCACCTTCGAATGCACCAACACTAATTATTAAGTGATAGTGTAGTCAAATACTAGCCAGACTAGTACGAACAAGTATAAAAAACGTACTTAAGAAAAGTTTCGTAATAAAATCTATGACCTCGGGGATATTATCTATCTCAAAGCTATAAGCACAGGTGTAAAAGTCCTAGATGTAAGCTCTTGAGAGTTAGGTTTACGAACTAAATATCTATTATGGGAACAGCCAAAGCCGCAGAGTTTTGACTTTATAAAAAGAAAGTTTTTGAGGTGACGCATCTAGTCTTGAACCCGTACATTTCTGATAATGAGAAGGAATACGTCAAGTAGATGTGAATAAAATAGCTAGAATTGACAATGAGTTTTGTCGCTATGTTAACCTTATTAATTTTCATGACTGCTGACTGGAGAAGTGCCTGTCTCTAGCCTGTGAGCTTAAAGCGTATGGTAACTACTTACATAGGTAGTTTTGAATGACAATGTGTTATTAGAAGATGGAGCTATATATTGAATTGTAAGTCAGCTTAGAGACGTGTTGGAGAATATACCAGCAGGCCACGATGACTCCACGACTTTACCATTGAAAATCAAATAAGTATATATTTGAATTCTTCAATTATTATTCTCACTCTTGCCCTACTATTTCATATGCGGACATTCCTATGAGCCATACCACCCAAGGTATCCAATAAGTACCTTCGGCACAAACCGCCCGAATCCGACCATTAGCAAATATCTAGAAAGCATACACCTCTCATATACGATTCTACGAAACTACATTAATATTTCAGAGTTTGGCCCAACTTGGGGTCCTTTCTAAACAGCCCTTGGTCTTCTAAAGTTATTCCAAGTTTGGGCCGCGCCTGCTCTGGGGGCAGGGTAAAGATTACTTTGTAAGGGATGGGGGCGCCTTATCTTTAAGTTTGCTCTTAGTTTGTGCTTTTTGATAATAAATGGTATTTGTGTTGTGTCCAAAATCTGTGGAATAGCCCGCTTGGGATGGCGGTGTTAGGGACTCTTGTTGGCGTTACTTGGATGGGATTATTAAGTACTTTGTTTTAATGAGAGAGGTTTTAATTAAAGAAATCTTGAAGTATCCATTACGCATTTAGATTTTAACTCTTTACTTTAAATATTTATTTGTGGATTGAACATCGTCATGGCTAACGAGATTTGTACTTTTAGGTGTACCAACGACCTCGTCAAAAGAATCGCTTGATGAAGCAAGTAGCCGTTCCAAGTGGCTTTCCATGGGGGAGGCTTATGTTCAGCATTGGTCTGCAACGTCTTTCGGTTGATAATGATGATGATGATGATGATGATGAAGTATACGTATCGTAAATGTAAACCGTTGCCCCAATTGTACTAGACAAATGATAGTTTATACTGAATTCACACATTCAATTGTTATGGCCTTACCTTAGCACTGCGCACAACAGTTTTTCTGTGCGCAATACTAAATAACGTCATTCAAAGTTAAGCAGCGTTTTATATGTAAGGCTGCTACAAATTAACAATGTAACAACCATACTTTTCGCAAATCTTTCTTATTTTAGTGGACGTAGCACAAACAATTTGTGAAAAAGTATTCGTATCGTAGGAGAGACGTTACTAACGCAGTTATTCGTGCTAGACCCACAGGGATCTTTCTTTTCTTACTAAGGGCAGCATTGAGTGAGCTACTCACGGATTAGTTTCCCGTACTACGTAAACCTAGTAGAGCGTCAATGGTACGTTTTTCGACCAATGTGTGTTACCAGTGTCGACTTATGGCACTGAAACGTGGTCTCTTACTATGGGCCTCATAGATAAGCTCATAGTCGCACAAAGAGCTATGGAGAGGGCTATGCTCGGGGTTCCTCTACGTGATCGAATCAAAAATGAGGAGATCCGTAGAAGAACGAAAGTCACCGACATAACCCAGAAGATTAGCCAGTTAAAGTAGCAGTGGGCAGGGCACATAACACGCAGAACAGATGGCGGATGGAGGCGAAAGGTTCTGGAGTGGAGACCACGGACCGACGAGCGCAGCGTAGGACTTATTGGTACGTTCCAGTAGTTTAATTTTGAACCGCCAATTACAAATAATCAAACGCATAGGTACTATATAAATGTATTAGACATACATTCATTGTTCAAGAATATAGAACTTTATAGTACCTATTTCCTCCTTATGTAACCATCCAATGATGAGACTCCGCAGGATAGAAAGATTGGCAGGCTACTATGGAAAAAAACAGTTAAAGACACCCCAAGAAATCGCTGATAGTTTCATGTTCAGCACTGTAAAAATGACATGAAAAAGTTTATATCACATTCATAACAAACCAGTCCCTTATTGTCTAATCAAACTAAATATCAACATCAAACCCTCGAGTACACTCGACGCCAAACTCAATAAATCTACTGTACAGTTAGTAGGTACAGTCAAGTACATAGTCTAATCTCATTTGCGAGCATATTGTTAGTTTCTGATATTATCTTTCTGCCGAATGAGCATTGAGAGTCGTTGATACCAGTTACTAATACATGCGTAAGTTGTAGGCTCGTAGGGTAACAAGGATTATGGGACAGAATGAGATATTCCAATCTGGATGGCCTTTACTGATTTACTTGGCAAATTTGCAGCAACGCAGTTTGGTTGTATAAAATTACTTATTTACACATACTTTTTTAATGGTTTTACTTATTTAGGTGGCAGGCTTCTTGCGTTAAACTCCTCCTCGTGTTGTGTTAGTACCACCGCAGTACCAGATATTCTTATCAGTATTAGACTTTGTGGAGTTAAGTAGTAGTATGAAAGCGTTCCTATGTTACAGTGTGAAGGGTACTGTAGGACGTGAAATTTACTCTTTAAAAACACATTAAATGTATATTAGATTATTTATAAATTATAATAATTAGTATAGTAAATTTATAATATGTTTTCTTCTAATTCACAAACTACATTGTTAAAAGCAGTATTTAGCATGATTTTTGAAAAAGAAATAAGCCGAGTTGAACGGCCCATTTAAACCAAGAAACCGAAACCGCGCATGAAACCGAAAAGCTGCTCCAATTGTGTCAATTTGATAAAATGGGTTTATCTTGAACTCGAACTCAAACTGAGGTATCACCGAACAGATAACTGTTTTGGCCTGAACTGCACATTTTCATAAATTTATGAACGTAGAGTCACCCTACCACTAACGTATACGGTGGCAAAGTCGAGAGAGCCAGCGAGATTTTGACCAATTTATAGCGTGCCAAGTGGAAAGATAAGCTAATACGAACACGGCTTTAGAAGGAGGGGTTTAATGCCAAACTAATTTTGCATAATCTAACCCTCTTGCATGGTTTGATGCAGGTAGATCTGTTGACAGATTGACACTTCATTATACTTGATTAATGTCAAATCTTAATCATGTTGTTTGTATGTCTGGAGTACTTTCATAAATCTGGGGATACAGAGCCGTGTAGAGTGTTTGTGTCGGCCGCCACACAGGTGGTAACCGGTTCGTTCCCTTCCTCGGGCTTGAGCTTTCGGTGAAGGTAGCATATTGATAAAAATCGCAATAAAAATTTGAAGCATCTAGTGGTTTAGCGTGCAATCATCTTCAACCGCATCTTCGTACAACATCAAGTTATTTTAAATACGTACACGTACGTAATAATGTACGTCATAATGTACGTCACTATTATGTGTACATTTGTTTCATGTCAAGATATCCCTTATATATGGATAATCTGTTCTAGAACTTTAATAGCTGATCAAAACTTTCTCTCAGTCTAATTTCCTTCTGCTCCTCTAAATAGTAAACAATTGATAGTCATCAATCATCATCATCATCATCATCATCATCATCATCATCATCATTTGACATCCAATTATCACGCTGCAGCACGAAAGCTGCACAGTAACAACTGTAATACTGTTAAACTTAAGACCCATTGCGTCCCAGAGACGTGTATATACGTTAGTTTCGTTATAAAAACTAACGTGGTTTTCAATCATTATTAATTAAAAATACGGGATTACTCACGTAATATTTATCGGATAGGTCCGACTATAGTTTCGACCACATTCGGTGGCCTTTTTCAAGGAGTGTTCGGGACGCCCGCGTCGATGACGTCTCACTTAGCACTGCGGGCGGCCGCTCGTAGCGCTCGTGATGTTAGAGGTTGGTGCGGGGGGCGGGATACATTATGTTGGGTCGGCGCGTCTTGGTGTGAACCCTCTTGATCGGTGAAGCGCCTGCTGGTGTGTGAGGGGACGTCCCAGCAAAAAGAGCTCACTACATCTGCACCAGACACATCATTTGCATCAGAATGAGCTCCATGAAGGCAAGGCTTCCAAGCATGTGGTAAGAACCATCCTCCGTCTCGATTGAAGTTTGACCGCTTACTAATCTCAATGGACTCTCGGATCTTGCGCGGCACGTAGAACTTTTCTCTCGCTAAGACCCAAGCTCTGTCGAAGCGGATGCAGTGGTTCGTGTCGGAGAGCAGAGAATGTTCTACTACGGCGGAACTGTTAGTATCTATATTCTTCATGGAGTTAGTTTCGTTCATAAATCTTTTGTTTTAATCATCACGGTATAGGACGTATTAATGGAAAAAATCATATACAATTTTACACCATTTTATTATATTGTGAGTGGAGCGCAAGAACTGACGTGAAACAATTGGCGTTCCACACTAAGCAGTTATCATTCTTCCAGGATACCAGAGCCAGTCCATGTGGCCTCATCCCATCACACCACACTACCTCCACCACAGGTGTGACCATGAGGTTAACACAGCAACTTGCAGCTCTGGTAGCGAAGACCAGGATTTTAACATAGTTATCTTCCAGTAAAATGCCAGGAGAGGTAATAGAAAGCCCAAAAAAAATTATATAAAATAGTTTATAAAACAAAGTAATTTAATATTAAAAATATAGTAAAAAAATGTACAAACGCAATAGGTACGTATACGTACAATACAAAATGATGAAAACATTGCCTCGGATTGCAATGGCACACAATTGAGTCTATATAATTTCCATTTTCCAATCACAACCCTACGGTACGATTCAGCTACTTGAAATCCTCGGCATTCCTTTAACATTTCCATAAGACATTAGCAAATATCGCCTACGTAATTAAAGGAACCTTTTCACCATACCTGTTTATATAGCATGCTAATGACTCCAGGCACGCGTCTGGCCGAGGGGTGACCAGCAAGGGACGAAAATTTCCTAAAGGGTTTACCCTAAAACGGGACCGAACAGCTATAATTAATGCTTTAAAACGACTGTACTTTAACCCTTTAACACAAAGGATTATGAACTTTAATTCAAAGTTTATAAAGGTGAAAATTTTGCCGATTGGAGTCATCACGTTTGGTTCAATTTTATAGTCAGGGGTGGCAAATAATAAGAGGTCCGTATATAGAAACTTGGTGGCTGATGAATGACACTCAGAGGGCCCATTGCCCTTCGGATGTTTTAAGTAGGTTGGGATAAGAAATGTCGGATATCTACTGAAATATATCGCTCTGTTTGTAATGTTAGTTTGTTTGTTTATGGTGATTATGTTTATTAACATGTAAAGTTTGTAATGTAAATCGATGGGCGGCTAGAGTGTGTTTAATAAATAAGCAAGACCAAAATGTGGAGTATACAACTGGTTAATATTTTGATTTCATGAAATAAGACTGATGGCATTATGTGTAAATACCACTATAGTTAATATAGACCTAAGGAGACTATCCATGAAGAAAGATAGATAGATATTAATCCTTGGCCTACCACAGATGTAAATTTATTTGAGTTTCTTTCATAAATCTTTTGTTTTAATCACACACGTTGCAGTTCCTGGAAAAGTAGGTTGATTTCTGCGAAATCTATTGTATTAGAGGTCGAATATGGCGAATCGCGAGTCAACGGGTTAATTATCACCTTATAGGAAGGATTAATCTATACGCATTCGGTGTTGCAAATAAATATGGATGGTGGCATTCCAAGGCCGGTACAAGCGTGATCACCTTAAGTAGATTTGGCAACAACATCAATTGGGAAGACAAAGAGGTCCAGCAGTAGGATAAAGATAATGATATTAGATATCAGAGAGAGAAACTCAAATAGCCTGTCTCTCTTGGAAATAATAATATAATATCTACATTCTAAATTTTAGTTCCAATCAGCATATACATTTCTTGCATACATAGTATATACAACAATTATATTGATGATTATATTTTTTTGCATATAAATATAATTCTGGAATTGCATACTCATTCCATTATTTGAAATTTAAAACATTATACTATAATAGTAATGGGATAATATAAAGATACCTGCATATATATAATAGCTGCACTGACTTGGTATTAAGTCGCCTTAAGGCGAAATGAGTTCCAAATTTCATGATTTGACTTCGCGAAAACTTAGTTTTTCGACGCTTAAACCTAATAACCGAAGTTGGAAAAAAACCTAGTGTAAATTGAATATAAACGTCCTTATGAAGTATGGAAGCCAATACACGATTGAGCAAACTTGGCTCCATAGAAAAAAATCGGCAACATTTCCTAAATTTTGCAATTTTCCTTACGTGCTTCGTGGGAAAAAGCATTTTTATTCAATTATGGGAAAATATATTTAAATTAATGTATCACATTCGAATTCCCAATGAAATTTACTAGTGAACTATGGACTCCTTTATCATTAAAATTGTATCATTTGATTGTACGAAATAAATATAAAAAGTATTAGCACGTATTCAATTGAATTTTTGCATTAAATCGTCCATTCTGGTAGGCAATTCTCAACCTTATGTAAAGCACCGTAAATTGTTTTAAAATTAGGATTGGACCGCGCCTTAAGTCCGACGACGTTTCAAACTAAATATGACGTACTTCTTCTTAAGAATGTTCACGCTTGGAAATAGCGTCGCACATACACCGCCTGCGCAGTATCATTATTTGATTACAATGTGTGACACTCATGATAGTTTTGAAACTCTAATTGCAATAGTGATTGTTATAATGTGTCATATAAAAAAAAATAAAAAAAAAATGTCAAAGGGCGTAACAGACACTTTGACGGGCTCGCGAACTTGAACGTTATTTCAATGAGACTTCCTCCGATATTTGCATCTACCCGCGTTAAACTACTCGGTAAGCAATGCGATTTGCCCCTCTATAGTTTCTATATCACGTTACAACCATTACCTAGCATATATCAACATGCCAAAGAATAACTAATTCATCGTTTCGTCACAGACCCCCATCATCGCAGATGACTTGCAAGCGTTATAGCGTACCGTGTGCCAAGGGTGCGGATTGGAGACGCTAATTATCTTACTTCAGAACCTTATAGTGAAACAGTATGGGCAAATAGGCTGATCAGTAGAATCTATTTTTGAAACTGGAACATAGTTTCATTTGTTTTGAATACTCAGCTCAGTAACAACCCTGCCTTCGAAAAGCGGAGGTCCTTCAATCCTGGCCATGACAAATATTTCTATGATTTTTTATAGGTTATCGATGTTTGTGTTGTTTTAATGTGTGTGTAGGTACATAACTCTTGTGATATAGAGAATCTTAGTCTTAGAATCTTGCTATGAGTTACTGACATAGATGTCGCGAAAGTATTTAGTTAGGTATATAATTTTATATTATCTTACGATGTCTACCTTTTCTGACATTTATTGAACAATTATACTAACCTAAGTTTTATATTAATAAATGGACATCTACGAATATAAAATCTGTTGCATGATTCAAGTTTTTTTAATTAAAATCACGTTAAATGATATTTTTTCATCACGATACAGGCTTCTATTCTGTCAGTTTGCCTCTTGAATATTTTAAGGGATTTTTTTGTTTTATTATGAACTTCTTTAATTACGTTCACCGTCTTACTTAAGTCTTACGGGTTTGTGAAAACTCCTCTCTGAAACAGCTGATCGTAAATGTTTCATATAAATTTGATCAATTATACTATTAGGTTCTGAAATAGCACATGATGAAACTCATATTGTATATACATTATACACGTGGGTGCAGCCACAAAACGTAACTAGAGACACATTCTCATATTTTGCATGTAACAACTACACACAAACTGTCGTCACGAAAGCTCTCATACTGGTTATGTTGTCCTATAACCCCTTTAATTATTATGATGTAAGGTTTACTAATGATCAGTTAGTGAAACTTGAAGCTGGATTCATTATTTTTTGGTAAACAATAAGAAATCTTTTCTCTCGTCAGATAGTTCCAAGTTTATATTTTTTTATGTTACTATAGGCTGGCGTTTGACCACTATCTCACCTGTTGTTAAATGATGCTGCAGTCTACGATGTATCACGCCTGCCTAGAAGATACCTATTCACTCGCGACTTGACTCACATACTCAGGCAACGAATTCCACTCCTTAGCCGTACGCATTATGAATGTGGAAGCAAAACGCTTCGTGCGCAGTGGTAGAATTTATACTAAGTAGCGATGTCGCATCGCCGTATCTCTGGTCGTTTTTAGATGGAATGGGGATGGAGGAATCAAGTCATGTAACTCCAGTGAACATTCTCCGAAATGTATCCGATAAAAAACCGATAAAAAAGCAACTTTGCGTCGGTGTTTTAGACTTTGAGAAAAATCAACCGAAATTACAGAAATTGGATATCATATCTATAATATATTAAATCAATTGTCCTGACTGACTGGTTTATCAACGCAGAGCCTACTCAGCTGGACTTACTAATTCAATCATTTTAGCAGTGGATGCCTTTTATGTATTGATTATTAAAAAAAAAAAATGTCGCTAATGGAGGATCACAATAATCTATCTATCCACGGTTTTCCTTACTACCGATAAAAATTTGACATAACGTTCATACAAAAAGTGTCAAATATCTATCTCTAGTAAGGTAAACCGGCGATAGATAGATTATTGGGACCGGCCGCAAGAGGGACGTCCTATTACCTATCGTAGATTCGAATCGACTGTACTTATGCGCAGCTACTCGTATCTCCTCCACATTGCACTCAGGGCTAAACTTACGTGCCGCTACCTGTACACCGTAAGCATCCACCGAGGAAAAATATTTAGAAATTTCACCACTAAGGGTGTGAGTTTAATGCATATCTGTAGCTTTGCCTCCCTATGACCATGTGTGCTAAGCTTCTAGTGAGTTAGCTTGTCATCATCATCATCATCATCTCAGCCGTAGGACGTCCACTGCTGAACATATGCCTCCCCATAATTTTCCAAAAGGACCGTTTGGAAGCGGCCTGCATCCAACGTCGTCCTGCGACCTTCATCAGGTCGTCTGTCCACCGTGTCGGTGGACGACCTACGCTGCGCTTGCCGGTCCGTGGTCTCCACTCCAGAACCTTTCAGCCCCATCGGCCAGATGTTCTGTGTGCTATGTCCCCTGCCCACTGCCACTTCAACTGGCTAATCTTCTGAGCTATATCGGTGACTTTCGTTCTTCTACGGATCTCCTCATTTCTGATTCGATCACGTAGGTAGAGAAACCCCGAGCATAGCCCTCTCCATAGCTCACTGTGCGACTTTGAGCTTATCTATGAGGCCCATAGTAAGAGACCACGTTTCAGTGCCATAAGTCATCACTGGTAACACACATTGGTCGAAGACTCTTGTCTTGAGGCACTGAGATTTTTGACGAGAAGACTTCGCGAAGTTTCCGGAACGCTGCCCAGCCGAGTTGGATTCGACGATTGACCTCTTTCTCGAAGTTGGACCTGCCTAGTTTGACTGTCTGTCCCAGGTAAATGTACTCGTCAACAACTTCGAGGACTGAGTTCCTAACTGATATTGGGGTAGGTACAAGATGGGCATTAGACATAATTTTCGTCTTGTCCATGTTCATCTTAAGACCTACCCGTTGGGAAACTCGATGGAGGCCTTCGAACATTATACTGAGGTCTTCCATGGATTCTGCCATGACTACAATATTGTCGGTTAATCGAAGGTGAGTGATGTATTCGCCGTTAATATTGATGCCAAGTCTTTGCCATTCCAGAAGCTTGAAGGCGTCTTCCAATGTAGCGGTGAACAGTTTCGGAGATATAACGTCTCCCTGTCTCACGCCTCTTTGCAATGGAATTGCCTTCGAACTCTGCTCCTGTACTCGGACTGTCATGTAGGCGTTTTTGTACAAACACTTCAGCACTTCAATATACCGATAGTCAATACGGCACCCATGGAGAGACTCAAGCACTGCCCACGTCTCGATCGAATCAAACGCTTTCTCATAGTCCACAAACGCTAAACAAAGAGGCAAGTTATACTCTTCGGTCTTCTGTATAACTTGCCGTAGCGTGTGGATGTGGTCTATGGTACTATAGCCTTTTCGGAAACCGGCTTGTTCCGGAGGCTGGAATTCATCAAACCTGCAACTGAGACGGTTCGTTATGACCTTCGAAAACAGCTTATAAACATGGCTCAAAAGCGAGATGGGTCTGTAATTTTTAAGTAAAGTGTTGTCACCTTTCTTGAAGAACAGCACCACCACGCTTTTGTTCCATGCTTCTGGCGTTGAACCTTCGAGTAAGACGGTATTAAAGAGCTTCTGAACGACTTTAAGTATCGGTGTTCCACCCTCTTTCAGAAGCTCAGATGTGATACCGTCGTCATCAGGCGCCTTGTTGTTCTTAAGCTGTTTCAAGCCCATTCTAATCTCGTAAAGGCTGATGTCCGGGATATCTTGGGTATAACGTCGGGTCAGCTTGGCTCTTGGGTGTTTGACCGAGCTGCTAACAGGTTTAGCGACCGAGATGTATAGCTGTCCGTAGAAACTCTCTACCTCTCCTAATACTTCTGCTTTGGTCAACTCTACACTGCCGTCTTCTCTCTTCAACTTCGTCAACTGGCTTTGCCCAATAGACATGTCTCTTGCAAACACTTTGGAGCATTTTTTCCACTCTATCGTCGTATAGTTAGCTTGTATTTTCTAAGAATGTAGAATTTATTTAAGGCCGAGTCCGTCGGAGGGTACTTCAGTGAATCCCTGTGTTCCTGGGTGGTACAGTCGCCTGCAATAAATGTATACATGATATATATTTCAGTGGTTCAGAGTCTAATTTCATAAAAATGTATGAAAATATCACTTAATGTTGTTTATGTTATCATACTGCTGAACATAATACTTATGTACATTTTTAAGAATTTTTTCTCGACTTTACTTGTGATAAACTTTGTGGAATGTATCCATATGATGGCGACTATACCAATCAAGTGACGTACTCAGTGATAGAACTGTTATCCATGTATCCATTTAGGTGAGTGGCGCCTTACTGTCATTCTTTCTTGAATCTGTAGTATACCTACACCTGACGCTTTCAAAATTTATTATAATTTTAAAGCTGAGCTATCAACACATTACCGTGAGAGACACTCATGTATACTACGAGTATTACTATACTAGGAAGGATTTCTATGTATTTTTCTTTTGTATTCTTCTTTTGTATGTTTGTATGTCACGAATAAACTGAAAAGCTGCTGGAGCGATTTCAAAAATAATTTTGCCGGTGGAAAGCTAATATTACTGAGTAACATTGGCGATACAATATTTTCAATAAAAGTGGGATCCGTATGAAAACTTCGAAAATATAACTCAAGGTGTGAAAATAATACCAAAAATCATCCTTATATCGCGTATGCTACGAAAACTATTTACAATAGAGCAAAGCGATGTACCGCAGTTTTATAGAGAACATCAATATCTACAATATAGTCCGCGATACAATAAGTCTTACTATTACAGTTATGTCACAATAACTACTTATTCATTTTAAAATAAGCAATAGTAATGGCGAAAAATCTTTAAATCGCGTACACTGCGGAAACTATTGACTATAGAGCAAAGTAATGCACTATAGTTTTATCTACCGACTTCCAAAAAAGGAGGAGGTACTCAATTCGACTGTATGTTTTTTTTATGTTTACCTCATAACTTTTGACTGGGTGAACCAATTCTCAAAATTCTTTTTTGTTTGGAAGCTGGTGCTTCCCGCGTGGTCCCGTTTAAATTTCATCAAATTCAGGCCAGTAGTTTTTGAGATGCTCTCCAATAACACAATAGAATGGTAAAAAAATTCAAAATGTACTTGTAGAGGACATAAATGTCTACAAAAATAGTATATTATGCAACTAGTGAATAAAGGACGGATTTAAAGCGAGGGCCATAGATGAATCACGAGTAAGTGAAGGATTCTAACGACTGAATCACGACCGCAGGGAGTGATTCGTGATGATTGAATCACGAGCGTAGCGAGTTATTCAAGTGTTAGAATCCTGAGCGATGCGAGTGATTCATGGCCCTCGATAAAAATCCGTTTTATTCAAGAGTTGCATACTATACTTTATACCTTGACTACGAGAAAAAGAAATAATTTAAGCGAAAATAGACATTTAATGAAGAAAAAAGGAAGGTTAAATTAATTAAAATGCACATTAAAATTAGAACAATTACTAAACATAAGAGTAATTTATTTATTATTATATATTTTTTTCTATAATCGCAGCAAAGAAATACAGTTTTTATTCTAATGCTAAACTCCTTGTCTCAAATATCGACCAATCGAATCTCGAGGAGTTACTTGCACTAAGAGTTTGTGTGTCGACTATTATTTGCGTAAGGAAGATGTATAAGCACTGAGATGGAGATCGAATATATTGGTGTGTTCGAAGTTCAAACACCAAAACAGTGATTAAAAGGCCTTTTTATTCACTGTTTTCAGTGAATAAAATAAGCTTTTTAGAGTAGAAATGGTATAAAGTAAAGTATGCAATACTATATGTCTAACTTTTACAGTCATGTCACTATAACTACTTTTCCGTGTTAAAATATGCAATATTAACGCCATAACTAGGTCACATTAGTCGTACCTAGGTGTTAATCCTTTTATACTCTAATAATGAAGACGAAAGATTTGATTTTGTTTCTAACGGATAAAGGCAAAAATTACATAACCGGTTCAAAAAAATCTTTCAGCAGTAGAAAGCTATATTATGCCTGAGTTTTATACGCTAGGTTTTACTCGGTGGTCATAGACGCGATGTATAGACACCGATGGAAGCAGGTCATACGATCTCGGTGTACACCATCCACATCCACCGATGACCACGATCCTTAGTCATGAGGAAACGACCACAGCGAGAGAGGTAATACGCTATATATTTGATTCATTATCATCATCATCATCAACCATCACCGCGTGGGTGAAACCACGGAGCGCAGCTAGTGGAGTATAACTTGTTAATTTACTCTCAAAGCATGCGAAGGGAAGAAACAAGAATATTCTATGTCAAAGACGGTGCCTCATTATAAATGTGTGAGTGGAGATACGTTATTATTAAACTAGAATCTTCATAGAAACTGAAACCTATTACACTTATTGTATAAATGCAAAAACATTATCTATTTTGATGTATGAAGGATGAAATAATAGATGGATTTTTGTTACTGTTTAACACTGAAACTTGGAATAGCAGATAAACTACTCTTTCTTCTCTTCTTAAAACATGTTTTGCGTGGCTAGTTTGCCGAGTCAAAATCTTATACGTAACGTATTTATTTACAAAAATGTGGAATAGATATATATAAGATGTATTTTTTAGTATTTTAAAAGCTATTCCTTATATTCTTTCCCGTTATGGAAAATGGGAATTACTGTCGCGTATAATTTGCAATAAAAAACTCTATTTGTAATTGAAAATTGAAATCAGGCTCGATTCAGCTTGCCTTATTTAAAGGTACTCATGAGCTTTGAAGCTATCATAGCTACGAGCTCGTATAAACAGAAGGTCAGTAGAAATTGATAATACGTATTACTAGTATTATAAAATGCAAATGTTTGGATGGATAGAGTTACTCAGCCACGCCAGAACTGTTGAACCAATTTGGATGAAATTTAGTGTGGCATGGTGGGGCGCTGGATTAACATATAGGATACTTTTCATCGTCATCACCATTATCCATTATGTGGGTGAAACAGCGGAGCGCAGCTAGTTAATATCGGTGAAATTTTAATTCTTATTTGATGTACGAGTATGTGAAATGTTATTTAAATTAGTATTTAATTTGAATTTTACTTTATATTATATTATTTTATTTATTTGTCTTTTATTTTTAACTGGCAAGCTGGCAACGTTACCTCGTTTAATAGCCAGGCTGATACGTTGTCCGAGCTAAGCACCAGCTCTTTGGTAACCTGTAATTTTTTTGAGGCGTCTGGACAGCTCTTTTACTAAACGCCGTGCATTGTATTTATAATACTTACATTATCGGTAATGAATTTTGCGGATCGTGATCAAGTAGATTTTGATAGCACTTTGCGCTTGATATCAAGTAATATGTCTGTCCATGACAGTTACTGTGTCTAGTGTTAGCATGACACTGGACTGCTTTCATCACCCCGAGGCATTCATTTTTGACTCTTATTTGCCCCTTTCAGTAATTATTTATATAACTATAGCTTCAATTATATCAATGCATAGAGTATCATTGCTGCAGCACCACGCCTGTCCTCTATTTGTAATATAAGGTTAGATTTCCGAAACTCTAAACAATGTCTCAAATTCAGAACAATAATCTAAGTCATCGTCTGTAAGTCTCAAAACGGCAGTTATAAAACCCGAGGCATTATTTACACAATAACATCACAAATTATCGCCAAGCCTTTATGCTCCGATCATTAAACGCACAAAGGCTTACGAGCCTCTCAGATGCGTCTTCATGAAACTATGAAAATGTAATGACCATACGTCACGTCGTAAAATACCTAACAAAACAATGGGAGCCAGCGACAGAAATTAATATATCATTATGTCAGACCCATATACTAACCCTCCCATACCATCTATCCATCTTTTTCTCACTTCAGAACTTGTTGTATGCATTGTCTCGCTCTAGGGCGGAAAACTTTGGTATGAATGCGCGAATCTCTTGTGATTGGGATTTGTTAATCTACCCGCAATGCTGAAACGGCTGAAGTTAAAATTCTAATGTGTTACAATGCCTTTGGGTGGTGTTTGTGGGATTTATGATTTGGGGAAAATATAATTTATGGGTACCATTCTGATAGATTTATTATGACCTTGGTATTTGATATTATAAATATAATTTTGTCGTACCGTTACAACTATTAGGCAATTTGAAGTGATAAGAACTTGACAAGTTGATAAAGTTCATGTTAGTTAAAATCATAACAATTGTAAACGGATCCTTTAGAAGAATTCTTATGCTTTGTGCGTCGTAGAGTTTAGACTTTTGTACTTCGTCGTAAAAAGGTAACGTAGCTCTGCAATGTATTCTAACTATTATCTTTATCTCTTATTATATCAAAGTATAGGCCAATATAGGGGCGCGTCTGGCTGTATGTAGATGAGTCTTAGTTCCAACACTTATGAAAGGTAGTAAATGTTGGTTATGGTCATCCCACTAATATTATAAATGTGAAAGTTTAGATGGATGGATGATGGATCAATTATATAGTATGTTTGTTACTCTTTCACGCAAAAACTACTGAATGGATTTTAATGAAATTTAGTATGTAGATACATGAGACTGAAATAACATATAGGATACTTTTTCATCATCATCACCATGATCATCCAACACCACGCGGGTGAAACTGCGTGGCGCAGCTAGTATATTATATAAAATCATGAAAGCAGAGCAAATGTGTTAGAGATGAGAGCTTTGGGAAGTATTTCGTAGGAGTTAAATTAGTAACAGGATAAACAACAGTGTGTACCGGAACGTTGTGCACGGTGTGAACGAATGTATATAACTGACTAAAATCGAGAAAGGTGTATTTTACCATGTAGAAATGATGAATCAAAGGAGATACGAGTAACAATACGGCGGTCAAACTGAAAGTTCTTAGAACTGGCCACTTATAAACAATATAATAAAAAAATAATTCTATAATTTGAAAATAGAACTCTTTGCCAATATTACTGAGTATATACTTCATTCATTTGTCATTTGTTTTACGATTTGGCGGCAAATTGAAAATTGTCTGTGTCACGTCAACATGAATTTAACACGAGAAAATTTTCGTGCAATGATTTTTTATGACTTTCGATGTCATTTAAGTCAACAAGAAAGTTATGATAGACTACGATTGGCCTTTCACGATGAAGCCCCATCTCGTGCGACTGTTTACAACTGGTTTAATGAGTTTAAACGTGGTCGCACTAATCTCACTGATGATTTACGTGAGGGACGGCCTTCTACGGCGACGACTGAAGATAACATCTGTGTTGTGCGGCGTATGATAGAGACTGACAAAAGAGTGACCTATCAGCAAATTCGGACAAGCTTAGGCATCGGTATGAGTCAAGTGCACAAAATCCTACACGAACATTTAGCGGTCAGGAAGCTTTGCGCCCGGTGGATACCTCATAATTTGACTGAGGCTCAAAAACTCCATCGTGTGGATTGGTGCCGTAAAATGATTGAAAGATTTAACGGAGGTGACTCAAATGCTGTGTTCGACATACTAACAGGTGACGAAAGCTGGATTTACTGTTATGATCCTGAAACCAAAAGACAATCTGCTCAGTGGGTGTTTCCTTTCGAGGAGTTGCCAACTAAAGTGAAGAGAGATCGAAGTGCGGGGAAAAAAATGGTGGCCTCGTTCTTTGGAAGGATAGGTCATTTCGCAACAATTGTGTTAGAGGATCAAAAAACAGTTTCTGCAGAATGGTACACTACCAATTGTTTGCCACTTGTCTTGGAAAAAGTTCGAGAGAAACGACCTCGCAGTAGGATCCTCCTTCACCACGACAACGCCTCATCGCACACCGCCAAGCGAACGATCGACTATTTGGCGACATCAAACGTTGAATTACTGGGTCACCCGCCGTATAGCCCCGACCTCGCGCCTTGTGATTTTTATTTATTTTCAAAAATTAAAGAAAAACTTAAAGGAAAGCGGTTTATGAATGCTGAAGAAGCGGTGGCTGCGTATCGCGATGCCATTGAAGAGACCCCTAAGGACGAGTGGGCAAAGTGCTTTTCCCAGTGGTTCCATCGCATGCAGCGGTGTATTGACGTGAATGGACAATATTTTGAAAAGATATAATAAAACTAATAACTGGCTAATGTAATCAGTTTTTGATTTTCTAAGAACTTTCAGTTTGACCCTCGTATGGGCCGAGTGAATGGAATCATTGGACGGGCAAGGCCTAAACAAACCTTCCAAAATCAAGTTTGTGACGTTCTGAAGAAGGGCCAGGTCTGGAGTACCGTTAACCTAATGCATGAAAGGTATGATGAATGTCGTGGAAGAAAGATATGTGGCAGGATCAAAGCAAGTGAAAAGGTTTAGTTTAATGATATCATACCATACATTTCACTGAATTTCTATTATATTCATAGATAAGCCGTTCACACTGCGACTGCATTTATTATTTTGCAGAAAAAATAAAAGATTAGCAAACAAAAAGTCTTCACCAAAACCGTATCAGATTTTGATTGAATAAATATACGCCTTTGTATGTTAACGCTATACAGATACATATCTATACCTACTGTAGATATTTAACCAACTTCAAAAGAAGGATGTGGTCCTTACGATGACACAAGTGATATATAAATGATGATAAAAATAGTAACAAGTACGTACGTTAATTTTCATATACTAAAGTGAGGATGATAATAGTACCAAACTAATCACCACTATGAATACTTTTATATAAAATACAGAACGAGTGAGCATACGAAGACTTTTTTAGTGATCAGTGTTTTTTCATTTACCCTAAAAAAGGGGGAAGTAGCCTACTGAGGTCTACTGTTCTCAGAACTACTAGTATTTAATGGTCGTATTCCAAAATGACGCTCAGTTATTGCTTGGCAATTTTATTCTATAGGCTTGAGATCGGCCGCCTTATTGTGTAACTTGAATGAGAATGAAATGTCACTTCATTCTCATTCCCATTGATGGTGCCAGCCAATGAGCTTGCAGGATTTCGCCCCGAATGGGATTCAAATGTCAAAATGAAGCCCATTCCCATTCTACGTAAAGATAGACAATAAGGCCGCAGGTCTGAGTAAATTTTGTATGGCATGTACTGTAAAAACTTTTATCAAGTCGAGATTCACACCCGGGGCCTTATTCGCTATGACCAGTTAAACATGTAACGCACTGCGTTACGATATCTCCAGGGAGTGATCGTGAAGTCAACACAATCACAACTATCATTTATTGAATATATCGTAGCGCGCTGTGTTACGTGCATATATGGCTATAGCTTACGAAGAAATAATATCAGGAAGAGTTAAATTAATGACCCAATAAAAGTCGTGCTAAATCAATAACATCGTTCACACCGCTATGACTCAGCTGTCATAGTAGACGTTGCAGCACGCACGTGGACCAATCCCTGCTTCCCTTCTGAATGTTAAACCAATCACCGAACATGTCTATTTGTAAACTCGGAAGTAATTCGTATTTGGAATCATATTTCGTTTTGGTTTGAAGGACCATTTTTTGTGTGCAATTTGTTCTGAGTAGAGGCTGTAGCAAATAGATTTTTCTGCAATACAGTAGCTCTACCATGAGTTGGCAACATAAATGTCATCTATAGTCAATGCTCGAACTCGCCTGCCTATCACGCTTGTGATTGGCGTACTCGCTGTCAATTTTAGTTCTACAATTGACCGCAAGGTGGCACTGTTCATTTATTCACACATTTTTTCGCGACGGTCGATAGCGAGCATCGATTGGTGTCAATGTTGTAAACTCGTGGTACACCTACCGATCTATAACTACTATCGACGCAACTCGTATAGCATTTAAGCGTACATAAAACGACTATTATCCTATCAAACAGAAAATGGGAAAGCTAGACCTAATCCCACAAAAAGCGCAAAACCTAAACAAACCGACAACCTCCCGTGCCGTCTCCGTTTGCTATGACACTTTGTGACGACTCACTTTTTAATTAGCGTATTTTTCTTTGTGCCCGTGCAGTGTAAATTAGCCTGTGATGTGAAGTGCTCGGCAAAGCCACGACTGTCACTGCTGCTACACGACTTTGCCCCCATTTTTTATAGATGCGGCTTTTTATACATAGATGTTGCTTTGACGGCCGTAGATTGGCGCTTTCAGTTGGCTGACTCTAGTATTTTTTACTACAGTAGGGGATGGTTAAATGATTTCCCTCCGGCGTTATTAATAATAATCATTTGTTTATCGACACACAGATTTAGCAGGTAATGTACTTAAACACAAACTTAACTACTAAAATAAGGAGGAATACATAGAGAACGACACGTTACGTTACATTTACCCAGTTATACGTGCTAGACCTCAGTTCCAAGCTCTGGATCGAACTGCAACTGTAATGGGCTGGCGTAGTGCTTACCATCGGTAGCATGACTTGCTCTGCTCGATTCTCGTCACTTGATGATATAAATTAAAATGTTACAATAAAAATGTTTTACTATGCAAGACGGGATAAGGAAGTCTATATCCCCCTTTTCATCCTCTTCTTCCCCTCCCTTCCTCCCACCACTCTTACACCTTCTATTCCTTCCTCAAAGGTCTGCAACGTATCCGCGAGACCTCTGGTGTTGCGAATGTCCGTGGGCGATAGTATCACTTACCATCAGGTGAGCCGCCTGCTCGTTTGCCAACCTATCCCATAAAAAAGATCATGCTCCTTCCATGTTCAATTTCATATACTTACCTAAATTCTCCTTTTTGAAAACAGTAATAATATGACTGTATATATTAACCCTTTCACATAGACAAACAAAAAAAATGCTATTGAAACATACTTTTCTCTAACAACCTACTTACTATCCGAGAAATACGACCGTTTTACATTCAACGACATAAAGAATTCACGTAATGAGCTCATATTGCAATAAAATAGCAGAATGGATAGAAAACACGACGTCTGAAGGAAATGATGCGAGGGAAGACTTTAATGAGCTGATTCGAGAGCACTGAAAGGCCGACTTCGCAGATTACACAGCAGTTACTATGTAACCCACGTCAATGCTGGCATGCAACAAAGCCCCTTTACATTTATGGGTTTCAAAGGAAAAATGACGCAGTAGTGTATACTCTTTGCTTGATAAAAATGTGACGTTCTAATTTTAAACAGTTGCCATTTGAGAATATTTTGTTATGACCATATTAATTCAAATTTTCTTTTATATGGTGTTCTTTTATTAAACGCTGGCGATTGTTTTACTCCTTTGTTTGTTTTTATGTGCCAGTTATACAATTATTTTCAAGTGCAGAATAAATTTTTCTTCTTTTTAACATTCCAATGGATGGAGTGGTGCATAAAATGGCAGTCGTTTAACAAACACTTAGGGCCTTAATTATAAACGTTGCTTAACCTTAAATGACATTAGTTAGTAGTGTGTAAAGTAAAACTGTTCTGCGCCGTATTTAATGACGTTTATTTTAAACAGCGTTTATGAGTAGGGCCGTTATTCAGCAAAGCTTAAAAAATACTAAACGCATGATGCACGAAAATAAGATAATAAATTCATCATATAGTTCTACTCGTATATGGTATCTCACTCAGCCCTGTTAGATTCACTTAGCAATTATGCTACCAACGAGGATTTCTAAGGAGGGTTGGCCTCAAGCAGGATTCTTCATAACACATTAAAAAACGTTGGATACATTTTGCTTGTCCTGTTAGATAGCACTTTCAAGGTTAAATAGCTTCTGCTAATCATATAATTACAGATATATAATGTACAATAGATAACGCAAGTATCACGATTTGTATTATAACCAAGCGTGCCGAATTTTAAATTAATTGAATTACGTGAATTTACGCATAATATAATTTTAAAATAACTACATGTGATAGTTAATATGTCCTTGCCTTTTGGGGCGTGAAATTGAAGGGGCTATATTGCAGGTAATCACGCAAATTAGTTATCGCGGTCGTCCACCTGCAACAACAGACACTGCGCGGAGTGTAAGTAGCGGCGTCCAACCCTGACGCTTGGTCGGGGTTTTGGTCACGGGAAGTACACGCATTTGCGTTATCTATTGTACATATATATCTGTGCATGTAATGGTTTTCCAGCAGATATATTTGAGAGCCTGTCGCCGCTTAGATGAAGTTATATTATTTTAGGTGTAATATTATTGTTTACAATGTTTTAACGTGACACCATCGACCGCAACTCCACTGAACATCTAGTCTCTAGTTAAACTCCAGACAATCATGAATGAAAATAAAAATATTATTATGAAACAAAACGATTTTATGTTATTTTCAGATCTATGTATCGACGTTAGTGGAGAGCATCAAGAATTAAAAGGCTTTTAAATGACGATCGCCCGGTGCCTTCGGATGTGGACTATGTTATACAAGATGGAGACAAGAAAACAAATCTCTTAATCCTTTGATACGTTCCATGAGTTTAAATATAGTTCAGAGTAGTTAGCTTAATTTAAAATTAAGCCTTTTAGGAAATAACCACTAACTTATATTTTTTTTATGTTAGGTGAAATTCCAAGCACAAGGCCCACCTGGTGTTAAATGGTAACCTCTGCCTAGAACAGATGCATCACAAGTCACGAACTGCACTGAAGAAGAAAGAAGAAGAAGAAACATTTTTATTAGGTACTTAAACATATACAGAACACAGAGCCGACATATAACAAATTAATAAACAAGGTGGAACAAACATGAAACATAAAGACACTTACATAACGCACCGCCTGAACCCTGGAGGGGAAGGCAGGCAGAGACTACGGATTTACGTACACTACGCTCGTCTCATGTGCCTGAATACTTGACAAGTACCTTACTGGTATTCAGCTCAGCATTAGTTGGGTGTGTTACCAACACCCAACGCTGGTTTTCAGCTGTGACCAATAAGTGGAGAAGATAGTGCAGCAGTGACAATGAAAATAACATACAAAGGTTGTAGGGTACATACTCATATATCATACACTGCGTCCGTAGATGAGATATTAAGTAGTTTTTATCCTGTAATTTCGCCGAAAATACAGAACAATGAGCATAGTATTGCATTACTGCTTTACGGTAGAAATGTATGGTAGCAGTACTTTCCCGGACGAACTCAAACACAAACAGTTTTACTGCACTAGTAGTGCAGTAGTGCAGTAGTGCACATACTTTTTTTTTTTTTTTTTTCATTTATTTGAAGGGCTTTGTCGCTGAGCGAAGTGCACATACTTAAAGATTCAATTATATTCTCAATAAATCGCAAAGTCAAACTGCTTCTAAAATGGCACCAAAGTTATTACAAAACTATTTTCACTACAAACACTACACATTGGCAATTAAATAGGATGTAAATATATAGGAGTAGAAACTGATATGTATAATTTTCTTATAAAGTTTAATAAATTTCTTGTTGTTTCAGATCTACGTTATGACTTTAACGGATCGCATCAAGACTTAAAATGTTTTTATTGAGTACCCGCCCAGTGCATTTACATGTCTAAATATTGTGATATAATATAGAAATCACATATACTGAAAAAACACTCATATCCAGCAAAAATAATTAAGTACCTACAATAAAGAAAAATGTGTGTGTGGTAGCTATCCATGGCCCAAATCTATCTGATAGATTTTTCTTCTGACAATAATTTTATGTACTTGTATTTTTTATTGTAAAAAAATGTTTATAAAGTATCTATCGTTTAAAAGTCAGGAATAACATACACGAAAAAAATATTGCCGAAAAAATATTCTGATCTTCATAAAAAATACATAAATTGTTTCATAAAGTTCAGCCTCATTCTTGCATAAACCGATCACCCGTAAGTGCTGTTCTTAAAACCATACGTGGTTTTATCGGGAGCTCTGAACGGCGTAAAAAGAAAACATTCGCTCTCCGATGGCTGTTGTAAAATATTCAAACGTTCGAATATGGAACAATGAAATCTTTGAAATAAGTATTGTTAAAATGTTTGAACTTGGTGGCTAAAGGAGGATTGTATATTAATGAGACTGGCGATTCTGTAGAAGTTTTATTGTTTTTTAAACGAGTTCCACAAAAGAGGAGGAGGTTTTCAAGTCGACGCGTATATTATATTGTAAATTATAAGTATAAGTATCGTATATTATAAAGGTTGTCCAGAAGAGAACGCTCTTAGCGAGAAGACCACCTTTTGTGCATATATACTCATAGGTACTCAATTCGACTGTACTCGTATATTTTTTTTTATGTTTGTTACCTCACAACTTGGTGAACCGATTCTCAAGATTATTATTTTGTTTGAAAGCTGGTGCTTCCCGTGAAGTCCCATTTAAATGTGAAATTAAATAAAAAATTTCTTCAAATTCTATCTATTAGTTTTTGAGATACACTCCAATAACTGAATAGAATGGAAGTCGGTATAAAATTTTTCAAATTGTACTTGTTTTAGATATACAGGATGTTTGGTAGAGGGACCGACATACCAAATGAGCGTGTTCGGGGAAGGGGAAAGAGCACCTTCAGGCCAAGCAAAGCAAAATTGGATACCTGGATTTTGAATTGGATTGGCCTGAAGGTGTATAGAGACCAAATTCAACTTCTTCAGACATTCAAAAAACAGATTTTACAAATGTTATGGTGGTAAATAGGTACGATTTTGGAAAAAAAGGGAAAATTCACAAAAAAATGTAAAAAAAAATATGGGGGGTCTGGGATTTTTTCTGGCCAACTTGTATTCTCCAAGTGGGCCCCTCATGCTCATTTGGTATGTCGGTCCCTCTACCAAACACCCTATATTTTACTGTTATTTCTAGTTTTTGTGTCAATAAAATGTTTTCTGTATTGTATTGTAAATTTTGTATGTATGAAATAACTATAAATTGACTATAAATGAGGAGGTCCCATTTAAATTTCGTTCAATTCGGTCGGAGTTTCACTACAATAACTGTTTCACAGTTTAAAAAGTGTTTCGCTTGATAATATCGTAATTGACGGTGAATGACAATCGATCCCGTAAGTAGCAAGGGTCATTAAAAAGGGTGTAAAAAATATGTATAAGTACCAAAAGAACATTAATACATTTTTGGTATATTTTTAATACCGTTTTAATATTAAATAAATTACAATTCCTTGTAGTCCTGTCATTTTACTTACGAGTCAATGTTATGGTAGGTAAGACCATAACCTTGTACATAATGGTTGAGCACTACAGCTTGCATATATTGCAAATACCACTGCGGTAGTATCTATCAAGACCACTACGCCTGAACAGCTATTAAAGATGATTTCAATGTAGATTGCATTTAAAAATGAAATAGTGTGAAGACTGGCAAGTCATGCGCCTGCTGGTGAGCATGTTTTGACCATGATAGTTGCAGTGCAGCGAATAGCTTAGAACTTTTCATGGCACTGTACTTCAGTTGTCATCCCGACTTTGGTTTTTGAAGTTTTACCTGCGGAATAATTTCACTTGTGTGTTGCCTTTCACACGCTAACATGCTTGCGCACTATTTCTACGGGGCATCGGGAACTGCAGTGTGAACAACCAAGATGGCCTCTGGCACAAGATGCCTACCATCGTCGAGTTCCCTTCCCCTACAATTCATATCTTGACAGCGGCGAACCTCTCACGTGGAGGAACTTGTTGTATGTTCAAAGATACTGTAGGAACAAAACACTGTTTTAAACTATCACGGTTGTTCTCTAAAGTTATATGATTATTAACGGGATATTTACCGGGAAGACATATGAGTCTTCCCGTGAACATGGTGCATGTAACTGCGCCGAAACATCGGGAGCTCATTCCACAACCTTACCACGGTAAATATCCCGTTAATAATCATATAACTTTACTGTAGGAACAGATACAAATATACCAACGAGAACCAATAACTGTATGATTTCTCGTGGTGAGAATCGCATTATACAATATTATCAAACGCAGCTTTAAAGGCTTTGACAAACAGCGTACGTGGCGAGGCGTTGGCGTTATGTGTTCGTAGCGCGTTTATTTAAGGCCGCTTCATACGTGACGGATTTTTATACGGACGAGACGGGACGGGAAGTTATGGAAATATCCTTAGTAAATGTATGAGAGAGCATAATTATGTCCCGGAGACAAAGACGGCGTACGAACGTGGCACTAACCTCACTCTCCGTCCCGTTCACGTGCCGTCCGAGGTATTATCTCGTTACGTATGCGGCCCTCACTATGGAAAGCACAATGTGTCGTTATACAGAACACACCACGCTAACTTGAGTCTCGGGCGCGTGGTATGATATGTATCGCGCCCCGACACACTAGCTGTTTGTCAAAGCCTTTAAAGCTTGTGCAATATAATTATCATAGTCGGTAATGTCATCAACAATAAATCAGGTAAACAAATAGTTACGCTACGTACACACATTCATTTCATATTTTTTTTGCGATTCGATCATTAAAACCCGATTTACACTTAATAAGTACAGTAGCGAGTTAACTTGGTACATCAGCGAGTTAAGTTGTTATTGTCGATTGAACCGTAAACACGAGTTAAGTAGTTAGTTGTTGATTAAGTTGGGTGGAATAGATCGCAATCATATTATTTGCCTAGTCCAGTACGAAGTAGGCCCCTCTTTCGCGTCTCCCGCACTCCGCCAACTTAACTAGCCGGCATATAGATGGGCGAGCGACAAGTAGTAAGTAGTACAACAAAACAACCGACGTGACTAGTCTTCTCGAAACGGTAACTTATGACGCCTACTTTTGGACGCTACTTACAACTTGTTACTTAACTGACAGATTTGTTAACTCGCTACTGTACTTATTGTAGTGTAAATCGGGCTTAATAACCAACCTTACCATCGGTTGATAAAATTCATATTATACCAATCTGTAACCACTTCTGCCACCTGCTCCTTAATTAGCCCATCAACAGGCAACTGTAAGTGGCTTGCACTTAGCGCCGATTGTTTTTTTATAATTGTAAAGATCACGTGGTGTTGCCAATTACGGGGGCGCTGGTGCCGCATTGTTGTAGTGCCTTTTGATAGTTTGAAAAAGTACTAATTAGTTGCCACTATTGCTTGCCACTTGGTCTGGAGATTATTAGTGATGGTTTTAACGAGTGTGTTTTGTTTATTGGATTGATTTTCGTTTGTTTTCATGTGTATGTGCTTGATTGATTTGATGGAATAAGTTGCTACAATTGAACATATCAAACGACGTCATGCACAACCAAAATTAAATTAATAACTTCTGGTGTTTAATATAAAGTCAAACCATGGAATGAATTTTTGTCAAAAAGTATTTTCAGAAGTGATGTTCGAGTATAATAATGCATTTGAACCAACGAATTAATAATAAGTCTATTTCTTCGTGGATTTAAACCCTTAACCATGAAAAACTCTAAGTGCAAACTGCTTGGATTTTTTTCTACTAAAGTTAGCGTTACGGTGAACTAAAATTCGGGTTTTTAATATAGCAGCCCAATCCAGTGTAAACTTTGGCTCGATAAAACTTTAAAACAGTAAATAAGCAGGAATTTTATAAAGCTTTTTTTATTTACAGCATTAAAATAGTAAATTAGCTCAAGCGCTCTTCTCCTTATGAACAGAATCTACCTATTACTAAAATATTTGGGCGATCATTCTAGAAACTAGATATGGAAGGCTGAACAAATTATAAGATTTCCCAAACGTACACAAACTTATCAAGATAGTTGTGTACATTTGCAAATTAAGATTACAACGGCGACGTCTTTGCCAAATATCTTAAGTCAAATCCTACCGCATAGTATAGGAGCAACAAGACTTCAGTACTCAGTTCAATTAAATAACTGTATGGTGAATTAAACCAAAACAAATTACTACAGGCAAAGCGACTACTTGATAGTAGTATCACTGTCGTAAACAACAAGCCCAGTCAAGTGAATTTCATGAAAATACTAGAAATAAAATGAATAAGGTGCTTTGTTGGGTAGTGGTGTTTTTTACTAATTAATCCGTATTTACTGCAAGATTTCGTAACAGTTTGTCCATACTAAGCTGTAAAATTTGTTCACTAGCAATAGATTTATGTATTTACAAAAGAAAAAAAATAGACTCACTTTAGTTTTTAAGCAATTTCCACCATAGCTTAAGAATGTTTATTGTGATGTTTGGAGAACGAATCTCCAAGAAAAAATTAATATAAAAAAAAAACAAATCTAAAAAAGGTACGGACCAAAGAGTCTGTAGTGTGGAAGAATAATTAAATAAAAAAAATAAACAAAGTACATCCTCGATGTACTATGAAAAATAATTTACAAAACAAGCTATGCTTTTATGGAATGCGCTTTCTGTTGACATTAGATATGCTGACTCCAACACAATTTTTAAAGACATGGTAAAGAAGCATTATTTAACTCAAAACTGCTAATATTACATTATTTGTATGTATGTATCTGTAAAGTATATATTTAAAACGCTATTATTTTAATATATGTATTGTTTTATATATTATTATAGGTATGTAATGTATGTAATGTAATGTAGGTATATAGTTATTGATATGTGCTCGTTTAGTTTCGACACTTGTTTGCGCCATCTACGGGCGTTTCTTAACACTTCATGTGATTTCATACAATAATGCACTGAGGAAATGCACCGACCGCTCGTCGATGGCGCCTCACGCACTGGCTGTCAAAACGTCAGTGGAAGAACATATGAAAAATTAACACGCGCTTCGTATGTTCCAAAAATCAAAAAACCCGCTGTCGCGCTCGCTAAACGCCGAAAAATAAACCGCTTCTCGCTTGTGAAACCCGCTGTTCTATTGGAGCTTCGCCAACCAATGTGATTCTGCGTGCCCATCACCAATCTGAAGACCTGTTGGTGCCGACATACCAGACTGGAAGCAGCAGCAAAAGGTTGGTGCATAGTGCAAGATTTAAAATCACATTTACTCTTTATACAGTCCAATAAATTGTCGTAGGGCTTCGCCCCTAGCATTCCCGCTTTGGCGACTCCATAAGTGGTCCTTCGGCCGCGTCCTATGACCCGTGATTCCCGCTCATACTAAATATATATCTGCCCGCCAAATACCATATAATATCTGCGTATTATTTGTATAATTATCTATAAATATTGTATTTAATCTATCTCAATTGTATCTAGCCATTTTAAATTCACACGTCGCAATACGTAGTAACTGCACTTAGAAACTATCATTTGTCTCATTCCCACACGTAAAGATAACCTATTGCCGTTTCGCTCCCTGCCCGCGAAGTACACACACCGCTTCTCGCTTGCGAAACGGACGGCATAGCCGATATCTACCTCCTTTACATATTAAATAAGTTGAACTAGCTTATTGAAATTGCACAAATCATTATATATACCGCCAAACAAAACACTCAAAAATGAGTAAGCAAAAGGCTGACGTTGAACAGCAAACAGCTAATCCTAAGCTATTGGTGTTGCTGGCTAAACGTGAGGCTTTATTCGAGCTCGTTCAAAATATTTTCGATACTTCCGTGAACATAGATGTTGACGCTGGTGCGAGGGAGACATTCCTTGCTGGTTCTGCTAACATTGACGTCTTGCGAACTGATTTCATGACGACGTTAGATAATTATAACGCATGTTTATTAGAATCGAAGCCTCTTGCCAAACCAGACTATAAATGTTTAATTGCATTCGAGCAATTGTACAGTCGCATTAAGCGATTTCAAACGCTAAACTTGTCTGTTACTCCAGCTGATTCACTACCGCAGAAAGGCAAACCTCGCTTGCCTGCGATCGAGTTAGTGTCATTCGCAGGTGATATTCGCTCCTGGCCACTGTTCTATGCCAGTTTTAAGACCACAGTACACGACAACCCATCGCTGTCAGATGCCGAAAAACTTTACTATCTTTTAGGCAAGTTGTCAGGTAAAGCCAAATCTATATGTTCCGGTATTTCACCCACTGCTGATAATTATAACGTAATTATTCAAACGCTCATAGATAAATATGAAGACAAACGAATGCTCGCGTCGGCCTATATGAACCAGTTGTTCGATTTTAAACCTTTAAACAACGCCACCGCTAATAGTCTCGAATCTTTTAATGATCAGTTCGTTAGCGCAGTTCGAGCCTTAAATAATTTAAAAATAGATAACATGCAAGATTTGTTCATTCTGCATGTCGCTTTAAAAAAGCTAGATTCGGAGACAGTTCGCGCATTTGAAACGAGTGTAGGTTCAAGAATCCCATCATTCGACGAGCTCGTGCAGTTCGTGACAAACCGAACTAAGGTACTTGAACGTACACCGATATTTCCGGCCGCTTTTAGTAGTGTAAACAATAATAATTCCGCAAGTAAATTTAACAAACAAAGTGATGCCTCCCGCCGTAAAGAAAACTATGTAAACAAACCGCCTAAGTACCAAACCTATGTCAGTACCGCGCAACCTGCTTCTAATAAGTGCTTATGTACAAATATATGCCATCAGCATTTATTTAAATGTCCCGATTTTCATACACTGTCACCTGAACAGCGTTTTAATGTTGTAAAACAATATAATGCATGCATAAATTGCTTAAGCACGAGACATAAAGTGTCCCTCTGTAAGTCCGAATTGAATTGTCGTTTCTGCGCCGCCCGGCATCATAGTCTGGTTCATTTTACACAAAATCAACCTGTTCGATCAGCTGTCACCGTAGACGCGCGGTCCATGCCCGTCTTGCCAGATTCAGTGTGTAAACATATCGCGTCAGAGAGCCAAGCCGCCACCGTCGCCGCCGCTGCGATAAACCCGTCGCTGAAAGACGTCGCGCTATGCGCTACATCCATCGCCGCTCCACAGTCTCTGACCGTTAGTGATTCTATACAAGACGAGCAATGTACGGTGCTTTTAGCCACAGCACAAGTCGTTACGTATGATAGTCGGGGAGATAAGCATGTTTTACGTGCATTATTGGACTCTGCATCGCAATGCCATTTTATTACAAAGGATACTTGTAAAACTTTAGGCATTTCGGTTAACGACATTGGACGCACTGTTGTAAAGGGTTTTGGTGGTACAGAAAAAATTGTTAATGCTAGTTCTGTAAATTTAGAATTTTTCTCAAGGTTTGACGATAATGTCAAATTTAATATTTCGCCGTTAGTTGTCGATCAAATAACGGATTCGCTCCCTAGCGCCGTGGTAGATCCGTCGGTCTTAGCCCAATTTAAAAACTTGCCGCTCGCCGATATGACGTTCGGTATGCCTGATAAGGTAGACATACTGATCGGCGCCCCTCTTTTCTCATGCTTGCTACTTCCTGATGTAGTCCGCGCTTCTCAAGCATCACTGCCGCACGCCTTGAACACGGTACTGGGTCATGTCTTGATGGGTTCTGTACCAACTTTAAGTAATCGCCAGGCATTGACATGCTGCTTTGTACATGTACCGGATCAAGGTATGGATAGCTTAATGAAAAAATTCTGGGAGCTCGAAGAGCCTCCCACCGCGCCGCTACTTTTAAAACTCGCTGACGCTGAATGTGAAGATTTTTATAAAACTACTACAACCCGCGACCCCGCCACTGGCAGATACACAGTTGGACTGCCATTTGACGACGACTCATATTTATTAGGTAATTCCTACGAAACCGCCCGACGGCGCTTTTTGTGTCTCGAGAAAAAACTTGAATCTTCACCCGCGCTCAGATTAGCTTATGATGACGTCATAAAGGAGTATTTGAAGAATGATTATATTTCACCCGCGCCTCCACATGTTCGATCTGAACTCCCGCCAATTTATGTTATACCGCACCACGGTGTAATTCGTGAGGACAAGACGTCTACGCGTCTCCGTGTTGTCTTAGACGCTAGTTGCAAAACAAGTACAGGTGTTGCGTTAAATGATATTTTGCATTCCGGACCGAACTTGCAAGGTAATTTATTTGAAATTATTTTAAATTTTCGCATTTTTGCGTTTGCCTTGACAGCTGATTGTCGACAACAGTTTCTACAAATTGCAGTTCGTGAATGTGATCGTCGTTTTCAATGCATACTTTACCGATTTAAACCACAAGAACCGTTGATGCTGCTGAGGTTCAATCGCGTCTGCTTTGGTTTAAAATCAAGCGTATATCACGCGTTACGTACGGTGCAACAGCTGATTGCCGATGACGGGTGTAGGTATCCGCTAGCTAGTGAGATTGCGTCCTCATCCATTTATATGGATGATATCGTTTTTTCAGTAATGACAGAAGAAGTAGGAGTGGTTGCATCCGATCAGCTCATTAATTTATTTAAAGGGGCTCAATGGGAATTAGTAAAGTGGAACAGCAACTCAGCTGTAATTTTAGAAAATATACCCGCGTCCCATAAAATCTCTACCGACCTTGAATTCGATAAGTCTACTCATCATAAGATATTAGGCCTCCATTGGTCGAAGCACACTGACGAATTTTATTTTAAAATCTCACCCCCTGACCTCTGTACTTGTACTAAGCGTTCTATTCTTTCAACTATCGCGCGCCTGTGGGACATGATGGGCTTTGTCGCGCCTACAGTGCTTTACGCTAAGCTTCTCATGAAACAGCTTTGGCAGTTAAATATAGGATGGGATGAAACGCCGCCAACCAACATAGTTAAGTTGTGGAGCCAGTTTTGCTTAGAGTTGCCAATTCTAAACGAGCTGCGCATCCCACGACACTTGGGAGTAATAAGCAGTAGTACGGTTACTGTGTTGGGCTTTTCAGATGCAAGCCTAAACGCTTTCGGGGCAGTTTTGTATCTTCACGTTAGCTCTGCCAATGGTAATACCATACGGCTTGTCTGTGCCAAGTCTAAGGTCGCTCCATCCAAACCGCTCTCCATCGCTAGACTTGAACTCTGCGGAGCAGTCTTGCTGTCTAAGTTGCTTCATACAATATGTAATCATTTCGCACACCGCTTTCCAATAGAAACGTTCGCATTCATAGATTCTAAGGTAGCACTCTATTGGATAAAAAGCTCGCCTCACAGATGGCAGACTTTCGTTGCCAATCGCGTGGTTCAAATTACCGAAAACGTGTCAGCTGATCGTTTTTATCATGTTTCGGGAACGGAAAATCCAGCTGACTGCTTGTCGCGAGGCGTCTCCCCGCATAAATTAATTTCGCATCCGCTTTGGTCTCAAGGACCGCCATGGGCTATACTACATCCATCTCAGTGGCCTCTCCGCGAACTCGACAGTCAGCCTCTTGAAGACATGCCCGAACAGAAAGTGCTGTCTCACGCTGTTTGTGTGTCTCCCAGAGAGTGTATTATTTATAATACAGCTTTAAGAGCCTCTTCTTGGAGTAAGGTTCTTCGCATTTTAGTCTACGTTTGTAGATTCGCTAAGCTGTTATCCCGTAGTGGCTCCGCTACGGTAACAGCCGATGATCTCCAATTTGTGGAGAATAAATTACTACGCGCCCTGCAAACCAAATATTTTGCAAATGATTTCGATAATATTCGCAATAATAGATTGACATCTCTCGCGCTCCGTAAATTAAGCCCTTTCATTGACAATTACGGTTTAATTCGTCTTGGTGGCCGTTTAAGTAATTCGGGTTTGAACTACGCGCAAATGCATCCCGTCGTTCTACCGCGCAGTGACCATGTTGTCGATCTGCTTATAGATTATTATCACGTCAAAAACCTACATGCTGGACCTGAACTATTAATGTCACTTCTTCGACAGAAGTACTGGATTATTTCCGCACGCCGGGTTGTTAGACACCGCGTACATCTGTGCACCCCCTGTTTTAGGCTCAAACCGCGTCCTACGTATCCACTAATGGCCGATTTGCCTGAAAGTCGTACTCGCCAGGTTATTAAAAGCTTCACTGAGGTTGGATGTGATTATTCTGGCCCGATCGCATATGTACCCGTACGCCGTCGCGGTATCCGCAGTGAAAAGGCCTACATATGTTTGTTTACATGTCTGACAACAAGGGCAGTACATATAGAGGTTGCTACCGACCTAAGCACACCCAATTTCATTGCCGCGCTCAAACGCTTCCTCGCTCGCCGAGGCCCTGTCCATGTAATGCATTCGGACAACGGCACAAATTTCAAAGGTGCCGATAGATACTTGCGCGATTTATATAACTTCTTAAATAATGAATATCGCCTTAAATTGGAGCATGAACTCGCTGAAAGTCGCATTCGTTTCTCATTTATTTGTCCAAATTCGCCTCATAAAGGTGGGGCTTGGGAGAGCATGATCAAGGTCTTAAAAACGCATTTATACCGAGTAATCGGAACACAATTGCTCTCGTATGAGGAGCTCATTACTGTCCTCGCACAAGTAGAGTGTGTGCTCAACTCACGTCCCCTAACCGTTCTAAGCTCTGACCCCGCCGAGCCATCAGCTTTGACTCCGAGTCACTTCTTGCACACCGCGCCGTTATTCTCATTACCCGCGCCTACAGTAGCTTCAGATAACTTGAATCTACTTCATAGGCACTCGTTACTAGACAAGTTAGTGCAGTCATTCTGGCAGCGATGGCGGCTCGAGTATTTGCACGGGTTACAGGCAAGACAAAAATGGCACGATCATTCTGCACCAATCGCAACTGGTACTGTCGTAATTCTAATGAATGACAATGATCCACCGCTCGCTTGGCCATTGGCGATTGTACAAAAGGTGCATCCTTCAAAGGACGGTGTGGTCCGCGTTTGTACTGTTAAAACCGCAAGAGGTGTCTACCTTCGTCCAGTGGTTCGCCTATGCCCACTACCGAGACAGTAAAATTCATTACACAGTCTACATTTTCATATCATATATTTTATATATATTTATTTTATTTCGATAATCAAATAATACGCATATATATATATATTCTATAATTTCCGCTTTAACATTGATTTTTCCCATGTCTCATTTGAGATTCGCTACCGCATCTATTATGTCACTGTGACGTATCACTAGATCATGTATGATCTTCGCTGTAAATTTACTACTCTCTCTTTATGGTTGTCTTTAAAGGTGACCCTTTAAGGGCGGGTGGAAATGTTTGCGCCATCTACGGGCGTTTCTTAACACTTCATGTGATTTCATACAATAATGCACTGAGGAAATGCACCGACCGCTCGTCGATGGCGCCTCACGCACTGGCTGTCAAAACGTCAGTGGAAGAACATATGAAAAATTAACACGCGCTTCGTATGTTCCAAAAATCAAAAAACCCGCTGTCGCGCTCGCTAAACGCCGAAAAATAAACCGCTTCTCGCTTGTGAAACCCGCTGTTCTATTGGAGCTTCGCCAACCAATGTGATTCTGCGTGCCCATCACCAATCTGAAGACCTGTTGGTGCCGACATACCAGACTGGAAGCAGCAGCAAAAGGTTGGTGCATAGTGCAAGATTTAAAATCACATTTACTCTTTATACAGTCCAATAAATTGTCGTAGGGCTTCGCCCCTAGCATTCCCGCTTTGGCGACTCCAACACTATTAGATAGATAGATAGATTTATTGTGACACTAGTATGTTATTTTTATATATTAATCCATAGTCAATAACCTAATTAATATATAATGATATAATATTAATATATAATATAATATAATATGGGACAACATCCACACAAAGGCCTTCAGGTCCCAAACTAGGTATAGCCTGTACTATGGTAACCTGATGACTGATATACATACTTATATACATATACACACCCAGACACAGATCAAACAGACATGTTCATGCACACAAATGTTTGACCTGTCCGGGGATCGAACCCGGGACCAGCGGCTCAGAAGGCAGGGGTGCTACCAAATGCGCCAACCGGCCTGTCAAATATTCTTTATTTAATTCTCATTTTCGACGTTACTGCCGAAATAATATGCTTACGATTTCTGTCCATGCAACGGTTGCCTATTAGAAATTGCTTTTAGCGATAAGGCCGCACATTGTTAAACCTCAATTTTATACTACATGTTATCTTATGGTGTATTGCACTTATATTGGCGCTTTGAATTTGAATTTGACCACTAGGATATGGCTGTGTCAATGACGATGCAGTGTCCTTGCAGTGGGAACGTATTTGTTTAATTTTGCTTGTATAAATATGTCGCATTTACTGTACAGTACTATACTTTTGTCATAAGTTTTTTGTGATAAAAATAAATAATACCCGTCTCTCATACTAAGTAGTCTAGTTAACTAGACTACGTAAGCCCGTAACCACAGTAAGTATATCAACGGAATCCAGAGTCCATCCGCCAACACTCGTTTGTATGCTAATGTCTGATCGTTGCCTTCACTGCGAATGCGACCTAATACTAAGTAGGTTTTCTAACTCTTTTACGACGAGGCTGTACATTAAGCACTTCAACCTTTAACCCCTACAAATGCGTAGAACTATAGCTTCTCTAAGCGTTTTTTACCGGTTGTTCTGAAGAGCTTTTTAATCTTATTACTTCCTCACCATTCCGATCCGAACTACTCGTTCCGGCCTAGCATTGCATCCATATACTGTTGAAAACTTCTCACCACGAACCAAAAAGTTTGGCAGTTCCTACCTCTGTCGTATAAGTAAATTGTGGGATGCTCTGCCAGCGTACGTATTTTCTTGCAGCTATGACCCTGGGTCTTTCAAGCGGGGCGTGAAAAAACATCTCTCAGATTATCATAGGGGTGGCGATTAGTGCAGCTTACGGCTGCACCAATGGTCATTGCTTCTTGATTCTATCTTCGCTTTCCATCAGGCGAGAGGGAGTCACTTTGATGAACCATTATATAAAAAAATCAAATCTGTATAAAACACATCGTAGTTTAAAGTATAGAATAAAACATTGAAATTTATGGAGAGAAAAATTCCATCCTCGGACGGGATTCGAACCCGCGTCTTCTGACTCTCCGTGTCAGACGCCATTGACCAACTAGGCCACCGAGAATCTGGTCCGAGCATCGAATTTTAACTCTCTATTTGACTAACCGTCTAGCGGGGACGGAGCGACATCTATTGGACAGTTTAATAGTACCATCCAACCGAAAGAAGCATTATTTAGAAATACTTGAAACTTTCGTATTGACATCGCGGCCCTAGTAATTTTTTATAGTATTACTTTTTAAAAGCACTAACGCCTGCTTTAGCGATCTCAAACATTGAAATTTATAGAGAGAAAAATTCCATCCTCGGACGGGATTCGAACCCGCGTCTTCTGACTGAATAAAAAGAACTCAGTACCAAAGCAACCAGTTTACAGTAGCAGTAGAACTCTTTGCGAACGAGTTCATCTGGGCAAATACTGCCACCTTACCATGTCTTCCGCAAAGCAGTAATGTTCGCATTACTGTGTTCCAGTATGAATGGTATGGGCGCCGGTGAAATTACGGGCATTGAATTAATAATTTAATATTTCAAGGAGATGGGCGCAGCGCAGTGCAGTTTGTCACTTGTGATGAAATGCATCCATGGAGAGCACCGGAGAGCTATGAAGAGGTTCTTCTTCGTGATCGAATCATTAAAGAAATGAGGAGATTCGTAGACGAACAAATGCCACTGATATAGCCCGGAAGATGAGCCAGTTGCAGTGGCAGTGTGCACGCAGAACAGATGGCCGATGTGCCTGGAAGGTTCTAGAGCGGAGAGAGACCACGGACCGGCAAGCGCAGCGTAGGTCATCCAACGACATCTTGTTGCCAGGTGACCTGATAAAGGTAACAGGACGACGTTTGATGCAGGCAGCTTCAAACCGATCTCTTTAGACATTTGTGGGGGAGGCGGTTCAGGAGTGAACGTCCTATGGCTGATGATGAGGAGTAAAATGACAGGACAGGCTAGTCGATGCTGATGTTAAGCATTACGCTTGCTCATAACAGTTGCAGTGCCACGCAGAGCTTAGAATACCATACATTGACTTCTGAGTCTCGTTTCGCCCAGTGTCATCCATTCTTCTCAATCCACGTGTCGCTATTAGCAAATTTGTTGTACAAATTACTAATAGCTATAAAAGTAAAAGTATAAATGTATGTAGTATGAAAATGTATGAATGTAGAGATGTATCTATCTTGTAGGTTGGTCCCAGGTGGAACTGTCAGAGCGTAAACGCGCGTCTCAATGGACAAAGCTCTATCATCTCATCTACGAGACTACAATCCTTTACAATGCAATGTGCTTAATGACAGTTCAGTGATTGATTTAAAATTCCTTTCGTCCTTTTGAGTGAAGGGCTATTTTATTTGCATTTAATTTGTTAAGGGTTTTAACATTTATTAAGATCGTCTACTGAGCCCGTAGCACAACAATTTGCGAAAATGTATTCGTATCGTAAGCGTCAACGCGTCATGCTTCGGCGTATAAGCTATGAGTTATCGGTGCCACAGTGTCCTAGATACATGTCAGTTTGTACAGTTTCACGTGAACGACACGTTACGTTACACTTACGCAGTTATTAGTGCTTAGCCCAGTGGATATGTAAAATACAATTTTAATTACATTAAAAAACAGTTTGTGTCTATTTTTGGTAATCAAAAATAAAAAGTTTAACGTTACCTAAAAGTTTTACGTCATCATTTCAGTTCAATAGTTAAGTTTATTTAAATTTTTACTACATGTAAATACAATAATAATAAATTAAATGTTAATAAATCAATATTTCTCTGAACTCAACACATTTCACCAGTAATTTATCAAATTTAACCCTTTAACAAAAGCTCCGGTCTATCAAGCCCGCTGTTGACAAAACTTTATTGCCCAAAATTACTTCAATATTACCCCAAAATCGGGCAATAGTTTTTTTGTGAGCCCACCGCGCATTTGTCAGTTTTCTTTCAATAGAATGATCCAGTTTTAGGGTCTTTTGACCCCAAAATGCTGTTTACAAAGGTGACAATGAGACCGGATAGACTGGTTTTAGAATTTACGTACCGACATGCTTATCCTACTGTATTAAATTATTTTATAAATTTTGTTTGTCAGGAGTGCTGATAAATTTAAAGCGATATCTGGACCTCCAGATATCGCATTAAACTGATCAGTCATTTAAAAGTATAAATACTTATTTTTACTTTTTAATAACACAAATATGATTTCTGTGAAACTATGTTTGTAACTCAATCATGCAAAAACGGCTCATCGGATTTGGACGATATTTGGAGTCGAAATAGTTTTATAACCTGAACGTATAGGCTACTTAAAGCACCACGAGTAATGGATGATGATGATGATGATGATGAATCTAAATATTTAGCCTATGTTCATCAGGGATAATGTAGGTTTCTATTTTAAATCGGTCCTGTAGTTTCAGAGCCTAAACAATCCACAAACAAACAACTCTTTCCCCTTTATAATATTAGTATTACTGATGGGCCGAATGTGGTTTGAACCGAATAAGAACTTCGGCCGAACATTCGGTATAAATGACAAATTCGGCCGAAGTTCGGCCGAACTTCGGTTCAATTTCGCCGCGCTTTTTCATGTTGCGACTTGTGTAAACAGCACGGCCATCGCTTGCTGCAAATGTCCCCCGCCCGCACTCCGCGCTTCCCCGCGGGCCCTTTAGGCGGCCGGTCAGTTGTAAATACGTCACCAGCTCGTCACGTGCCATTGTTTATATTACGCAAATCAATTGTTTTAAAGTGGTTTAATAGTCCAAAATAATAAATAAATTATTCCTTAATGTTGTAAAAATGAAAAATTTACCTAATTGATGGTATACCTACGTTACTTAGAAGTAATATTTATTTAAATTCATTTTACGAATTGTACTTTATTAATATATGACACTGTGTCAAAAGAATGCAAGCAAAGTTTATTTAATTTTTGTTATAGTAGGTAGATCTGTAACAAAATTTAAACAAACTTTGCATTCTTTTTAGACGGTTAAGGTGACCAATTTAATTTACGGCCGTTTTCAATATTCTATCTATCCACAATTTTCCCTACTACCGATAGAAATTTGACATAACGTTCATACAAATAGTGTCAAATATCTATCTCTAGTAAGGTAAACCGGCGATAGATAGATTATTGAATACGGCTGTTCGACTATTGAGGAGACCAATTTAATTTAGTATTTTTATTAAGTACTACCTATGTAAAGATTTCTAAGACTGGTTATTAAGAATATCAGTTTGACTGTGTTTTTACTACGTAAAAGAGAATTCTAAGACTTGTTGAGAAGAGCAGTTTAATTTTGTTATTTAATTAAGTAAGAAAGATATCTAAGGCAAATAAGTAAGGAGAGCAGTTTAATTTTGTTGTTTAATTAAGTAGGACAGAAGATATCTAAGGCTGATTAGTAAGTCAATTTTGTGATTGCTAAGTAAGCAAAGATTTTTATGACATTTGATGATTACTTTTCTTTCTTTATTCAAATAAATGACTATGAGTATCTACCTATGTCACACTAATTTTATTTCACTGTTATTATTACAGATATGTTGTTTTAATTTATTTCTATAATGTATGACAGTGCAAATGTAATAAAAAAATCGGTTGTTTTGCACCGAATGTTCGGCATATAGACCGAATTTCGGCCGAATGACGAAGTTCGGTTCAACCTGCCGAAGTTCGGTTAAACCGAATGTTAAACGAATTTCGGCCCATCCCTAATTAGTATAGATAGAGGTTTTAGTAAAGCCTTATTCCACTGTGATGGCTTTTGTTTTCGTTTAGTTTTACTAAGTTTGGAAACAACAATGAGCAAAGAACACGTCTAATAAAAACTGTTCACGTTATGAACAGGAAAGACTAGTAAACTGTATACATACGCGTGATAAAAAATAAGCCTATACGAATTTTTGTAAACACAAGAAGGTAACAAAAAAATCGCTTAACTACAAGTCAAAGGTAACAATGACTTTGTAGTACAAGTACACTTTGAAAATTTTGAAACTGTCTTCCATTCTATTCAGTTATTAGAGTGTAGCTCAAAAACTACAGTAGCGAATTTCATGAAATTTAAATGGGACCACACGAGAAGCACCAGCTTTCAAACAAAGAAATTTGAAAAATCAGTTTCCCAGTCGAAAGTTATTAGTATGCACTGTAAATATCCTCACATAACATCCGTCCCACTCAGCTATCGATAGAAAGCTGCAAAAACTAGAAAGAGTTCCTACCTCTAACAAAGGCCACATTCAGAGCAGTGCAGACTCAGCCGGTCGACGAACAATAGGTCACTATTACCACCGTCCATTTTAAATAAACAAAATGGCGGCCGTTCCAAATCCAAGCGAGATTTGAAACAATGCCGCGTTGCCTCTGAGCGAAAGGGTTGAATGCATGCGATTGGTCAACTCTACCCCCGGACAACTTTTGTTGAAAGTTTTGCGCGAGTGTGTGTGACATAGTTAAGTTTCCGTGTTGTACTGGCGTTAATGATTTGGATGTGTGATATAATAATTTGCATGCAACCTTTTCGTTTTCTAAAACTTTGGCTGCTAATTTGATTAAATGTTCTTGGTTTATGCCACTGTAGTGACACATATTTTACTTTGAATTTGTAGTGTGTAAGCATTATTGTGTTAAGGTTGAAGGGCACTGTAGCAAGTCAAGTTACTTATGATGACGTTATTAAGACGATATGTAGATATGTAGTTGATCTATCCCATCCCTAGGATCAACTACATATCAACTTTTCGCATCAAAGTGTGAGTGTAAGTACAATCTCAAAAAAAAGAAAACGAAATTAAGTTAATTATAAATAAATGTTTCATGTCGCATGTATTTTCTCTTAAATAGGGACCAAAAACGTAGTTTGAGAAACTAACGCTAGATCGCGCAATGGTTACTTTTTATTGGATACTTTAAATTGGTGCGATGAGGATTTGTTTCTCATCAAAACAATACAAAAATTGTCTGGAAGAGATCGCTTTAAACTTTAAGATCGCCTATTATTAAACTGTATAACTTTATGATTGTTTAATTTTAACATGTTCAATAAGAAGTATATCTATCTATCTATCTACAATCAGTAGTGATCAAGCGAGCGAGAAGTGCATGCTTTGTTTCTCATCACAAGACTAAAACGAAATTTCAACCTGGTGGAGTCTCTAAATAAGTAATCATTAGCATTCTTAAACTCAAGTTAAATATATTTTCTCATTATGTTGTAAAGTTTGAATCATGTTTCTCTTGAAAATAGTGATATTTTCCTATTGTATATATTTTATTATACAGTTTACTGAGTGATGACTTTTTTTAAGTAATACTACTCGTATTTTAAGTATTCTAAAATTGTATACTCGTATACTGTTTTAGATTGTTTGGTGAAAACGTCGGTTTTGATGCAAAATTGTCAACTCTGCTCTCTAAATCGCTATCTAGCGATTTATGCCGCAATCACTCATAAAATACAGCAAATGAACTGTGAAGAAGAACTACATATAAATTATAAAAGTCGCTACAAATAATCGTATTAGTATTTTGTATGTAGGTAGTATAGTATATAATCTTTTAAAATAGTAAAATTGGACTAATAAGTTCAAAAGCTCTTCAAGACAATTACTCATTCAAAATAATATACAACGTACAATAAAAATTACACTACAAGGTTTATAGGCTTTAGCTGTTAAGACAACAATTCCAGATTATAATCGTCCATTTGATCACAGTCTTTAGTTTTTATCTAATTAATTATATTCTTCTTATTGCATTATCTATACTATCTATACTATATACTATACTTACTTTACTTTAATAAATTAATTAATATTATTTTTAATCTCACTAATATTATAAATGTGAAAGTTTAGATGGATGGATGGATGGATAGATTATATAGTATGTTTGTTACTCTATCACGCTAAAACTACTGAATGGATTTTAATGAAATTTGGTATGTAGATAAAGATTAGACGCTGAAATAACATATAGGATACTTTTTCATCATCATCATCCATCACCACGCGGGTGAAACTGCGTGGCGTAGTTAGTAATTTTATAAAGAGGAAAGATTTGCATGTTTGTAACGAATTGGCTCAAAAAATACCGAACCGATTTCAAAAACTGTTTCACCATTGAAAAGCTACATTCACCCTGAGTAACAAGGGCTATATAGGATTCATCATCATCGTCATCATTATCCATCAGTTTACTATAAACTTTAAATAATTAAAATCACTGATATTTCCTGAAGACTTGTACGATTTTATAATTAGAAATATATCACATTTTAAAGTTTTGACGAGTTCCTGCTTAAGTGTCATGTAAGTAACCACCTAATTATGATTTGATTTTATATTACTTCTTGAGCCATTTTATGTTGATTGTAATAAGTTCTTTTCGTATTACTTAATTGTACTGAAATGAATAAATATATTAGATACAATAATAGTTTCTTAATAAACTATTAATTTTAACGTGAAATATGACCGTTCAATAAATCAGTTAAATATTCTTAAACAAATTAAATAATGAAAACCGTCCAAGTGCGATTCGGACCCGCGTACAAAAGGTTCCGTACTATAATCTATAAAAACTGCAATAAAATCATGTCAGTTGTATGGGAGATGACCGTTTTTTTAGTAATTGTTGTTATAGCGGCAACAGAAATACATGATCTGTGAAAAGTTCAACTGTCTATCTAACTTACGGTTCATGAGATACAACCTGATGACAGACCGACGGACAGCGGAGTTTTAGTAACAGGATCCCGTTTTACCCATTGGGCACGGAACCCTAATAAAAGGAATATAAATACATTTTCTCTGCAAAAGTATCAAAACTATTTATTTACCTACTATGTAATACAATTAATACTATATTATAACTTTTTTTGGAAGACAAATAATGTTACTACAAAAAAAAATGATAGGATAACGTAAAACATTTATTAATCGTTAAACCGTTAGAACGCCTTTCTGTAAAATGAGTAAGTTCTAACTTTCAACACGAAGGACGTTATGCCTCCGGTACGGGACGAGCGTGATTTTGAATATTAAACATCTTTTGTTGCAGTTTTCATCACAATACAATATAAACTTCTTATAAATCTTATAATAATGTCGGTCAACATTAGGCTTATCTGTCTCGAAACTTGCAGGTATAAAAAAATGGGTAAATGCGACAAAACATCTGCATAACCTATGGAGAAGGAAGTAGACCAGAAAGAAAATTCCGTCATCTGCCAATTAAAAATAAATCTTTACTGTTGCGACATCATCTATAATACAGCACTAAAAAAAATACGCACTGAAAATGACATTAAAGTTTTCCACAGTGTCCTTAATATTTTTTACATCTCTCATATTAGGTAAGTAAGTGGGGCTTGTAGGTGACCAATTAGCGCTCTAGGGTAATAATGTAGCTAGAAAAGCCCTAGGGCGGTTTACATCTCTCATATTCGGTAAGTAGGTCCTTATTACCCCCAAATGGGGCTTGTAGGTGACCAATTAGCGCTCTAGGGTAATAACGTAGTTTAAAAGCCCTAGAGCGGAAATTAATTTAAAAAAAAATACTTCACTCTTTCAAAAAGTTCGCGTACATCTAACCATCATACTGGCAATAGACATCATGCATTCAGCCCAATGACAAAAGAGGTCGCTTCGCTATTCAGCCTTGTCTTCGTATGAGTATAATAGTCATCAATTTTATTTGTGTAATGCCTTTTTTTTTCTACTTACCTCACAATCGAGATGCAAAGCAGAGTAGTTAGCTCGGGTGTAATCATCAATTGCAGCCCGAGATAGTTCGAGGGTGCACAGGGTTACAGCCCTTGGCTACTAATCTACTATTAATAGAAACATCTTATTATATATAAATTCATAAATTATAAACTGTAAAATAGTTCTTAGTCATCCCATCATCCGTAATCATCATCATAAATCATACTTCTAATAATTATGATATGGTTGCGTTAAATTATGTTTATGATACCTTTCTTAATTATTATATACTGGCGTATATGGGGGAGACATATGTTCAGCAGTGGACGTCTTCTAGCTGATAATGATGATGATAATGAAAGCTTCAATTATGTTGCCATACCATCCTTGCATGCTTAATTAAGCGGAGAAAACCAAACAAAACAACCATTTTAGGACCAAAATATTTTTTCTAATTATCTATTATTCCTATTATCGCAAGTTGAATAAATTATTTATGATTTATTTGTAATTTTATAACACTTACGGGGACGAACGCAATGCATCACCGCGTCAGTAGCACTACAACTGCTGTAAACACGTAGTATCTTATAGTTTGTGCTGTAAACAGCCGTGCGATTCTAACAAGCATCAAAACAAGAAAAAAGTAAGAGCACACATCGTTGCATCTGTGACAACGTCCGTGAAACAAACGACGAGATGACAAAAAAGATGGAAAAACAACCTTATGTACAAGGGCGATATCTTATAAAGTATTTGACATCGGTGAGCTCGTCGACCATCGACAAATCATTGGAGAATCGCACGGCTGGCTTTGCATTTCTGAGCCAACATCGTTGCATCTTTGACAACATTCGTGAAACAAATGATGAGATGACGTTGGTTACGATGAAAAAAACAACCTTATGTACAAGGGCGATATCTCATAAAATATTGGACATCGGTGAGCTTGTCGATGAACGCAACGATGAATCAGAGAATCGCACGGCTGGCTTTACACTTATCAACAGCCAGCATACCAATATAATAGTATCAGTTATAGTAATTATCTCTTGAAACACTTATAAAGTAGTGGAAACTCGTGTACGACTAAAAACAAAGAGTCTTCATTTAGAGACGATCCATCGAACCCTTTGGTCGCGACGCGCGGCTCGCAATCAAAACTTCCCTTCGTATATTGTACCCGACGCCTACTCTACTTCTTAAAGAACGTTACGTAGATTTCGGAAATTAAGTAACTTTTTTAGAATAATTAAGTTTTTTTATATGATTTTATTTTAGTTTTAAACAGACGATGATACACGATCTTAGTAGGTACAAAGTTTTTTCAACGATTTTGTAGCATTCACGCCTGGTTAGCAAGGCAAAATGTAACTGCAATTTTAGAGATAAAAATTCACGTCCTTGGACGGGATTTGTACAGTCTTCAAATAATTACACGCCCATACGACGGTTATAAATAACTAGAGAGTGAAACTCGATGCACAGCGTATTGCATCGGTGGCCTTGCGGTCATGGCGTCTGACACAGATATTTGGAAGATGATGGTTTGACTCCCATCCTAGGATGCAAACGCCCTTACAGGGTACATGTACCTACCCTGTAGAACTGGGTAATAGGTAGTACATATGTACTACCTATTACTACCATAGTAGTCCATTTTCGTTCCTATGTGACATAACAATAATATGATAGATGTAAAAATAATTTAAATTTATTTTTTTATTCTTAAAAAGAACTGTAGAATTCAAAACGTATGGGCATAGCAAACAAAGTGTTGATTGCATGAAAATAAAATCTTTGAAATCGGACAATGTTAAGAGGTAGAAAAGAGTTTTTTCTTTTAGTATGGACAAGTACTAGCTGTGCAATTCTCTTAAAACTCATCTCTGGTTCAGCACTCATTGACGGTTGTATTTATTTATTTGCATTTATGTAGGTACATCTATCATATTATTGTTGTCACATAGGAACGAAAATGGACTACTATGGTAGTAATAGGTAGTACGTATGTACTACCAATAACCCAGTTCTACAGGGTAGGTACATGTAACCTGTAAGGGCGTTTGCATTATAAAGGTAGGTACTGTGCAACAGTCCACAGTCTGAGTAATTCAGCTTAACACAATCTAGGTAATTAATTAATTCATATTTCAACATACTATTAGTAATTTATCAATGTAACATCTTAGACCGACCGACGTGACGACGACTTTTGATATCTACCTCTCCTACCTACATCCGCCATCAGACCTTTTATTCGAATGTCTTTCAACCCGTGAGAAGGGTCCGTGGCACCCCCCCACCCCGCCACGCGTGTGCCGCCCTGATAATGTAATTAAAACAACACCTTTATTCCAAGTCGTTTTGGGACAGTTTCAGTTTGGGTCTCGAATTGTCTTCGCGAAGTTGGTCACGGGTCATTATCATGATTGAGATATTTACCGATCCCTGGTATATAAACGTTTTTGTTAGGGAGTACTATAGTCTTCAAATAAATCTTAATATATAATTTATATTGTCTTAAGTGTAGGTGCCATATAAAAACCGGAAAAGTGCGAGTTGGACTTGCGCACGAAGGGTTCCGTTCTACAATTATCGTCCCACTCGCAGTTGGCTAGTTTTTTTAGTTTATTTAATGTATTTTTTATATACTTTAGTTAAAGCGACAACAGAAATACATCATCTGTGAAAATTTCAATTGTCTTACTATCAATGTTCAAGAGATACAGCCTGGTGACAGACGGACAGACAAACGGACAGCGGCGTCTTAGTAATAGGGTCCCTTTTTATCCTTTGGGTACGGAACCCTAAAAATGGAAGAACGATTAAAGAATGTAAGTTGTGCATTATTTAGTACAGTTTATTTAAGTACAGATACAACACATTAAAATGACGAGATCCTAGCTCTAGTAGTTACAGCCGTGTGATTATGTAAGAGCAAACATCGTTGCATCTTTGACAACATCCGTGAAACAAATGACGAGATGACAAGAAACGTTGGAAAAACAACCTTATGTACAAGAGCGATATCTAATAAAGTGTTTGACATCGGTGAGCTCGTCGACGAGTCATTAGAGAATTGCACGGCAGATTAGAAACAATACGAGTATATAATTTATACAAGCTTTTAATTTAAGCTCTGAATAGGGCTGCAGCCGTTACGCACAAACGAGGTATAAAAACCATCAATGCAGTAATTAAATCCCTGAGAAAAACTATATACTATAGAACACAGTACATGATGAACAACATGTAAAATAATTTATTAGAATATAACATCTTCTACAGATCTCAATGTTATAAAAATAAACATAAGTTTTCTCACTCTGCCTGAGACAGTATCAATGTGTAGCTTCCAAGAGAGATTTTGGACTATTATAACCTCAAGGTATTTCAGGGAGTATATAGATACAGTCACAGGTAGTGCTAGAAATATCTCAGCAAATAATGTATTTTCACAACAAGGGTAGGGCTCTTTTCTACCGACTTCCAAAAAAAGGAGGAGGTACTCAATTCGACTGTATTTATTTTTTCATGTTTGTTCTTCCTGGATGAAGCGATACTCAAAGTTATTTTTTTGTTTAAAGGCTTATGCTTCCCGTGTAGTCCCATTTAAGTTTTATCAAATTCGGTCTAGTAGTTTTTGAGATACACTCCAATAACTGAATAGAATGGAAGTCGGTATTAAATTCTACTCAAAATCACCGGCGACACAAAAAATATATTAAATAGTACAACAATCACACCAAGTTGGTTTCAAAAATGTGACCTGTACAGGAAGACCAACGACCAACCTAACAAAAATATGGACAAATGAAAATCAATTTGACTAGTTAAAGCAGAGACGCTTTGAGCACATACTTTTACTAGCGGATTTTTTTCGCTGTACTTCAGAACCTATTATCTCGGAAACAACTAGACCAATTATAGTTATATTCGAAATTCCTTGTTAAAGTCAGGCACCTAATGAGTGTACCAAATTCTATCAAAATCGGTCGGTAAACAGCGCCGCTGCAAACTTTTTAAGAAAAGTACACTCCCAATCAAAAATCGTTGACGACAAAAAAAAAAATATTAGAACATACATAGGTACTAAGTTTCGTCACGACTGGTTGAAAAATGCGAACTGTACAGGAAGACCAACAAACACCCAAACAAACATACGGACAGATGAAAGTCAATTTGGCCAGTTAAAGAGAGACGTTTCGCTCGCTTGGTCAATAATCGACATAAGGTTTCGGTTGTAACACTGATAATGGCAACAATTTTGTCTCATTTATGATGTTAGCCTCTTACTGTATGTCAAGTGTACTGGCCGTGGGGCCAAGGAAGCTCTAAAAGGTCTTCTATCTCTATAAATTTTGTTTGTGCTATTATCATACGTAGAAGGGTTTCTTGTAGAGACCCTTTCAAAGACAACTCACGGACCATTAAGCTACAATAATTGACCGAGCGAGTGAAGCATGTCTGCTTTAACTCGCCAAATTGACTTCCATCTGTCTGTATGTTTGTTAGGTTGTTTGTTTGTCTTCCTGTACAGGTCGCATTTTTCAACCAATCTTGACGAATCTGGGTATGTATGTTCTACTATTTAATTGAGTTTTTTTGTCGTCAACGATTTTTGATTGGGAGTGTACTTTTCTTAAAATCTCTCTACTACTCCATTCTTTTTGTTGCCAATTTTTGAGTGGGAGGAGTGGGTACTTTTCCTAAAAAGGGGGTAAGTTTGCTGCATCGCTATTTACTGACGGATTTTGAAAAAAAAAATTGTACCACTTCGGGTACGTAACTTTTAAGGAGGCATTTCGAATGTGAGCATAAAAAGTCAAGTGGTTGCCGAGATACTAAGTTGTGAAATTTAAAAGTTGACGATTTTGATAGCTCATACTGCGAAAAATTTTCAATAACAAGACATTGCTCGCGAGATCTCCTGTTCGCAGAACTACTGGTTGATATTGAAGTAAGTATATATGTACGTATAATATACATACCTAAAAATAAGACATTGTATAAACGATGAGACGGGCAAGTATTTTCCTAGATGATAACTGTCACGCCTGCCCATGACAGTAGCAATGCAATGCTATCCAGCCGTGCGATTCTCTAACGATTCGTCGACGAGCTCAGTGATGTCAAATACTTTATGAGATATCGCCCTTGTACATAAGGTTGTATTTCCAACGTTTCTTGTCATCTCGTCATTTGTTTCACAGATGTTTTCAAAGATGTTAGAACTTTACTTCTATACGGCACTGTGCATGCCACCCCAAAACATAGATGCTTAGCCTTTGTACTTACAGTTCAGGCAGATTATCTAGTATTGCGATGGTATATTTTACTAAGATTCATAAGGAAGAATCATACCGCTACAATTGTAAATAGTACGGTGGTTTAACTCCGCTTTGTATTTTTACTTATTGTAGTATAACTATTGTACTTAGTTCGCATTTATACTTAATAATAATAACGTTTATTCAATCATGTCAAACCTCAATGGTTAAACCTCATACCAAAAAAATAAAAGTATTTTCATAAATGCATATGAAACAAAACAGAAAGGCGTAAGAAAAACACGCATTAAACCCCAGTCGCGACATAAAACATAATCCCTATAAAGAAACAAAGGACAGCATTAAAGTCGCGAGATTTTCAAACAGAGAGAGGTTTTCTCCGCGAATTTTCGGGGTAACATTATACCCGTACATTAGGGCTAAGTGATACCGTCACATTTGTTGGATTAATTCATCATCTGAATTGCCGTGGCCAGACTGATGGCCTGGAACGCCCCCCTCTCCCCCTTTTCGCCCTCAGTTCCCCCAGTGGGGTGGTCGACGCACAGATAGCTTTGTCGCCCGCTACGTATGGATTTTAATTATGCGTTGTTTATAATCTCCAATACTTTTAATTATTTTTTCATAATGTATCTACGATGAGTAATTTGTTAAATATTATCATTTCTGTTACCAGTGCACGTATTAAAAATGATAATTAGTAACAGAACGCACTTAATATTACATGAAGCTTGTCATTCTCCATCCGGTTTCCTCGATACAGGCTTGCCTAGTGAGGAAACCAAAGGATAGTTCAAGTTAGTTTATAAAACTATCTTGCAAAATACTTATTATAATAAATTATATTGTGTTGTACGATATTTTTAAGTTTGCACTTTGTATATTAGATTTAGTATTTTGCATTAATAAATATTTTTTTCATGTTCATTTTCATTCCCAGACGCAAATCTACTATTGATTATATGAACGAAAACGATATTGAAATACTAAAAATATTCTATGAGATGATAAGCCGGAAATAAATTTCAAACACATCGCAAAAAAGATATGCAAACCTTTTCTTACTGTACTAAACATTTAAATACATTTATCTAATACATTATTGTAATCATATCATTATACTATCTCGTAGCTTACGGTTTCGTCAGTTTGACGAGGAATGATGATCAGAAAAAGTAACCTTTTTTCTACTCCCCTAAAAGAACAGAAGAAAGCCTGGAAACCTAAGCTCCCAGGACTATTGTTATAAGGTATTCAACTATTCCTAATATCTATATTATGATTATTGGTATGTACCAAAACCATAATTAATGTCAGAGTGAACAAATAATAAACACATACACAAATAAGATTTTAAATAAACAATAGTAATTTGTGTTCGTTACTAAAATATCACAAAAACAATGAAATCACAAAAATACATTAGATAAAATCCACAAATTTAAGCGTTTAGCTGGTTGCGCTAAGGCCCGTTGCCCTATGCCCCCTGAATTAGCCCCCTCCACCCCCAGGGTGGTCCCCACAGGACAGCGAGTGTAAGGATAAATGGGAGGGCTGGCTCTTCTGGTTAAGTGTAGATTTTCCGAATGCGGTGTTGATGACGGCTGCTTAGTGATTGCAACGTTTTTATCGATACTTTCGGATTTACTTTTAATAATGTGTAACTTGTAGTTATGCTTATGAAAAAACAGATTCCATTAATAATATATAGCAACTATATTTTATAAACATATTGTTACTGGATGAAAGCCGTGGTATTTATAATGAGCTCCCGAAATTTTGACACTGTTGTTACCGCCATGAGCGCGGGACGACTGGAGAATGCGGGTGAATTAACATTAAAAGCAGACATATTTGTCTACCCTCTTTTTCTGTCTTTTGCTACGCGAACTGTTGGAATTCGATCGTAATTCATCCCGTAAGTAATATGTTTATTGAATACAATCGTGAAAAATTAAAAATAGTAGTTTATGCAACTGTCATATAATAGAGGATATTAAAACAAGAGTGTAGTTTTTTTAAGATAACACGAGTGTTTTAATACCTAATTATATGCAGTTGCATACACTACTTTATTTAATCTCATGACATTTTTGCTACTAAAGTTTTATCCAACAAAATATTACTCAAATTCGTATGTACGAAATAGCGCCAAAATGGAAAAAGTCTTCTTCTTATTGTTGTTTGTATGGCTTGTGCGGCGTAACCACAATTTTGCCAATATCAGTGGAAAAAGTCTGTTAGTGCTCATAACTTAGCTTAAAAGTATATATAAATTAAGTAAAACTTAGTATAGCTATGTAATTTTAAGCTACATATTGTACACCTATATCCTGAAATAAACATGATTTGATTGATTGATTATTTGATGGTTATTGGTCTATTGGCTCGGAAACAGCGCGTTGCGCGCGTAGCGCGCTCACCACAGATAATTTGTACTTAAATTGAATTGAAACCTCCTTGGTCGGGACACATTGTACTTTAATAATTAAAAAGTTGTTTTAAAGCATTGTTTTGTTAGGAGAATAATGCTTTAATTTATTTTTTTAATTTTCTTAAAGAATTATGTAAATAAAATATGCCAATAAAAGTCTGTGTTTCATTTCATAATTAGAATATTACCGAATGAGATTATATAAAGGTTATTATGAAATTGGGTTATACGGCAGATTTATGTAACACTAGCTGGGCTCGCGGTAACACTCTCCCGGTGTTAGATGATAATGAAAAGTATCCTATCCTTGTTGTTTTCTATGTTAGAAAAGAGTTGAGAATTTTTTTAAGGTATATAAAAAAGTATACTTATAGAAAACAATATAGGAAGCGCTTATTGACCGTGATCATTAAGCCCAGCTGCATTATATTCTTACCAAGATGACTTGCCAGTCTCGCCAGGTAGTAGTATAAAAAATCACTAAACTCTACTCATGTCTCTCAATCTCCATAACATACTAATTTGTTATAAAAAAATATACCTTGATTTTATTATTTGTCTGAACACAGTAGACTGTAACTTTTTTTCTCATCATATAAATTTCCTGTTTACTTTTCTGATTTATCTTTTTTGACTCATTCGTGAGCAACGGTCCTTATTAACGTTACACACAGTACATAGTAAAACACATTACACCAATCGATGTTTGATTGATTGATATTCTGTTGATGACAAAATTGCATTGTGACAAAATGTAACTATATTTGCAAAGTTGATCTTTCGATAACTTCGATAATATCGCTAACGATATTTTATCGATACCAATTTTCACGTCACTAACGTCGGCAATTCCCCTAGACCGTTGGACAGCGAGCTGTAAATACTCGTGTAAAATTGTCCACATTCCTCCCTGGGAGCCTTTTGTGTTATATATTTCTTTGTTATTTACCTCCTTGGTGTAGCTTACCTTACCTTACATACCTGCAGGGGAATGACTCTTTATGTGCGGTTGTGAGTACAACTTTTTACTTTCTTTTTGATGTGATGCGAGGGTGAGATTAAAAGGTGAGACATTTGTAGCGTTCTATGTATGTGATTGTTTTAATGAAACAGTAACATATGCATATAATGGCAGTATCGAAACGTCAAAGTTGTTCTTGTATTGATTTTAAAATAAAGCTTATATTGAAAACGATATTAAAAAATATTTAGTGACACTTCCGCTGAAAAAAACAATGATTTTGGCTTATTTGGGTGTGTGCACCACCCTCCCTCCCGCACAAACTGCTAATAGGAAGAATACAAAATAAAATACACAAGAAAACCCAAATAAACGAAAAACGATTCGACACGTGTTTCGCCTCTACACGAGGCATGCTCAGGATGTTGAATCGTCGAGCGCTAGACCGACAGTGTCGGTGGTGCACACACCCAAATAAGCCAAAATCATTGTTTTTTTCAGCGGAAGTGTCACAAAATATTTTTTAATATCGTTTTTTGATAATGGATTTCCGCAAATTAACGCCCGAATCAATAAATTATCTGAAGCTTATATTTATTTTACGCAGTTTTATTAACACACAAAACAGGCATGTGTTCAAAAACAGTGTTTTAAAATAGTTTATTGAATAGAGGATTTTGAGAGAGATATTGACAGGGTAGAAGGAATAGATTAGTAGTGTATAGAAACATATTTTTTTAATGTTTGTTACTAAATAGTACTTATATAAAGATTGTAGATGCTTTTATCTGAACCTATATTTTAACAGGGTGGTTAGTTAACTATATCAAAAATAATGTTTTAATTATATTACACTTACAATTAAGTAAATATGTTTAGTACATTATTTTTTACAATCCCGATGATAATTAACCATCGGGTTACAACACTTACAATTAAGTAAATATGTTTAGTACATTATTTTTTACAATCCCGATGATAATTAACCATCGGGTTACAACACTTACAATTAAGTAAATATGTTTAGTACATTATTTTTTACAATCCCGATGATAATTAACCATCGGGTTACAACACTTACAATTAAGTAAATATGTTTAGTACATTATTTTTTACAATCCCGATGGTTAATTATTGGGTTACATTATTTTATACATCAACTGTAATGGGTTGATAAACTATTTCATATTAATATTCCATATCTTATTTACAAAATTATATTATTTCGCGGAAAATTACATGAAGTTTATGTGTATATACATGGTTACAATTAAACGCAGGCAAATCACAAAATTCCAGGTAAAATAGACAATATCCCAGTATTGTGTGTTCTGCTCACGAATCTTCAGGTTAATTGCTAAGCACAAATGAGTGGTGCGAGTTACCCCGCTTATTGCCGGCCGACCGACACCTGAGGTAAAGGTAACACTACACTGAGCTAAGGTACATATAAATATTTTTAAACGAAAGATTGAAACCGACTTTTTCACCCAAAAGTGCGAAATAACTTGTTGAAGTCGGTACCATGATAGTTCAAAAGTTCCTATTATCACAATATTGTGCGCATGGTAACGACTTCGACTAGTTATTTTAAACTTTTGGCGTTGAAGTTGGTTCCATTTTTTAGTAAAAAAACTTCTATTACCCTTTTTAGTGAACCTTGCTAATTAGGGGATCGATTGTCATTCGCCGTCTAGGATGATATGATCAAAATAGGCGAAATACTTTTCAGCTATTGGAGTGTAACTCAAAAACTGCTGGACCAAATTTGATAAAATTTAAATGGGACCACCTCGGAAGTATACTCTACCAAACAAAAAATAATTTTGAGAATCGGTTCACCAATGGGGGAGAAATCGGTGAACATACACAATAAATAAATACAGTCGAACATATAGCCTCCTCCTTTTTGAAGTCGGTTAAAAATAAGTAATTTACGATCATGTGCAAGCTATGAATACTTTATATTTTATTGTAAGTAAATCGTGACTGGAGCCCGTGAAATAACTCGTAGATCGATAGTTAAAAAATTGCCCCGTGGATCTTTGAGAGATAGATAAACTCTTTATTGCAACACCACATTATAAAATACAACAAACAAAACTTAAAATACTTAAAATTAAGTGTCACAATGGGCGGTCTTATCGTTCACAGCGATCTCTTCCAGACAATTATGATTTGATTGATATTTATTTAATAAATACCTATATTAAATTTGCTTTCCTTATATGTATTTGCAAATATAATGTATATTCGTAAAAATGTACATACATTTAAGTTAAATAGTGATCACCACACTTTTAATACTACGAATAAGAATAGGATAGATCTAGTTTTAGACTTGCGAAGACTTGGAAGCGAAGAAGAAGTCGTAATAAATTAAAATAAAATACTCCAAAGACACATAATATAGCTCACAGAAGTTCTTAAAAGAAAAGAAAGACCTTGAATTGAAACTTGAATTTATTCAAGTTGACTGTAAAAAAAAAGAAGCATATTAAAAAGTCCGATATTATATTAGAAGACATAAATGCTTGAAATACTCTCTTTTAGTAACCTTTGGTAAGTTGTCATCTGCCACCCATAAAATGTAATAATAGTAGTACATAAGTATAAAAATCTATATGAAAAGAAAGGCTTCCCCGAGTTTCTTGCCGCTTCTTCTGGGTAGGTTCTATATATTTCAGAACGCGGCGGTAGAGTCTTTAGAGTACATTATAATTAATAATTGACGTGCGTCTTTCATGACTAAAATAGGCAAATGATTTTGACTTTGACTTTGTTTTTTTAATGCTATAAAGTGACAAAACAGGCAATACGTGCACCTGACGTTAAGCATGACGCTTGAGCAAGCAAGCAACAACTCAAGATTAGGATAGTAGTGTAAAATCATATGATCTCCCCTTTAAGGGGGACATTGAGACTTTTAGCGTCAAGGTTCCCCCTGTCGCGTGAATTTGCAGCTTCGAAGTGGATTATGAGACTAAAAGTCTCGAATTCTCCTTTAAAGGGGATTCTAAAGGCGATTTTGACACTAACCCGTAACCCAGAACTTAAAACTGCAGCTTTGCGTGGCACTGCTCTGTGTTCGTCAGCTATGAAATATTGGTTTTTGACTATCTTTCGCTCGCTCCGTAATTTCACTTGCTACAGTGCCCTGTGCAAACCCTTACAAAGTAATGCTTGCGCACTATTGGTTCGTGGCAGAAAATCTGGCACTGCTCTGATACCTACCAAGACACAAGCACAAGATATACAAGGTAATATGGTATCATAAGAAACAAATGATAACAAGCACTTAAAATTAACATTACTCATCCACACTCTTCCTCCCCCACACATACACGAACACACACTGTTTTAATTTCACCTGGTGTTATATATAAGCTAAAAGCTATTTGCTAGCTAATTAATTTTATTTTGTTTTTCAACTTTTAAACCTTATGTAACCTTTCCGGAGAAGGGCGTTGATATCTGCGACACAGTTTCACACTTCTGCAGGTGTCATCGATTCTCGATGTATGTTTGTGCACCTGTATTTCTGTTCTAAATAAATAAACTATTATTAGTAAACTTGCATTTGCTTTTAATACCGTACACATTTAAGGCGCTGTCAGCTCAGCGCTTGGCGTTCAATTTCCTTTACTTGAAATCAAGCAAGCGCATCTCGTAAAAACGTACAAAATCCATAAAAAAATAACGTGCACTCTTACATAAAAATAATCAGTCAAAGTATGTGTATTAAAAATTGCTATTTTATGTCATGTGTTTCATGACAAATACAATAGAAAACAAGTGCAATTTGAAAATTTTAATAGGTACCGTCTTCCATTCCATTACTTTGGTAAAAATCAGTTATTGGAGTGTAACTCAAAAACTACTAAACCGAATTTGATGAAATTTAAATGGGACCACACGGGAAGCACCAGATTTCAAACTTTTTTTGAATCTGAAAGAATTTTGTGAATCGGTCACCCAATCGAAAGTTACGAGGTAATAAACACAAAAAATAAAAATAAAAAAAAGCAGTCTAATTGAGCACCTCTTCCTTTTTTGGAAGTCGGTAGAAAACTGTTTTAAAGGAGATTTTAAGTGGTATGTTTGATTCTTTTTCTATTACTCTAGTATGTATTACTATAATATGTTTTAATTCCGTCAATGTGTACTTAGAAGTCTTATAAATGTCATATTATTTATTTGTGTTTTAATTATATCGTTGCTGAGACAAACTGCTTTACAAACCCTCATTTTAATCTACATCATGAATTGACAACACCTTTAGTTTTGAATGACACTGCAATTTTATTAGACATTGATTGCGCGACATCCAAATAATTTTTTTATCAATTTTATTATAGTATTTTCACTTAATCGTATACAAATTTACCACAATTGTTGTTAGTGTAATACGAATGCATCTAAAATATGTTACTTTATTTAACAGCTCATTGCACATCAGACCTTACAACAAAATGTCTCCCTTTCAACTTCTACTTTCGCTTGGATAATCTTATTTTAGTCTCAGCCGAGATGCTATAATCCTTGTCATTTCTAGAATAAAGTTCAAAATCCCTCGGCATTAATGCAGGAGTTAAAATGTATTACCTTTTATTGTGATCCTCAACACGGATTAAGAGAGAGCGCGGTTTTGAATTTTGATTTGGATAGTAGCGTTCAACTTGGCCATTTAAATTGGACCTCTTTAGTATTATTTGCTATCCCGCCTTTTGTCCCATTTGCTGAAGAATTGGCAGGGAGGGGTAGACCTTGGTAGAGTGGTCTATTCGTAACTATGCACACCTATTTTGCCTATTGCTTTGATTACATTCTATAGAATGGTCTTAAATGAAGATTTTGAATGTAAGAGGCGTGGTTTCAGATGTTTAGAGACTTAAGTAGACGTTGTTATTGTCAAAGTATTTACACGTTTTATAGTATCGTATATTATTTCGACCTAAGTGGACATTCGTGTCACAAACAGTAGAACATTTTTTACGGTAAATAAATGTTCACAAAATAACATTTATTTACTTACTTTTTAAACAATAATGTTAGAAGGTGATATTTTGGAAGAGATTCACGTAGCGCACACTTACAGGTTTTGACTGCTGTCAAGAAATGAGGTTTATAAATATTATATTTTAGATGTTGATTTTGCTTTTAAATTCTCCTAAGAAGGGTAATGTCATTGTTTTAATCGACATATAATTAAAAATCACGATATGTACATATATTTTTAACAAGATTTGTTTTAAATTAACCTTAAAAAAAATCATATCACCGTTTTCAAACTCAATAAGTTATCATGCCTTCAACACAATCGATAAAAATAAAATGGATGATGACATGTGTTTCAAAATAAATAATGAAATTTTATTATGAGAACATAACATTTCTACCCCACAACAAGCACGCGTCTGACTAGTAATTTTTAACAGAAAAGCAAGGAAATGGGTCGGGGGTCACTTCGGACCGAGGGCGGCAGTGAAGGGTTAAAACGCCCTAATAACTGGACTTGTGTAGCAAGTAAGGTTAGAACGCTAGAACCGGTAAAATAGTTGGGTAGTTAAAGTACAGACATTATTATTTAAAATGATTGAAATTAATTATTAATATGGGCCTCATAGATAAGTTCAAAATCGCACAACGAGCTATGGAGAGGGCTATGCTCGGGGTTTCTCTACGTGATGGAATCAGAAATGAGAAGATCCGTAGAAGAACGAAAGTCACCGACATAGCCCAGAAGATTAGCCAGTTGAAGTGGCAGTGGGCAGGGCACATAGCACGCAGAACAGATGGCCGAAGGGGCCGAAAGGTTCTGCAGTGGAGACCACGGACCGGCAAGCGCAGCGTAGGTCGTCCACCGCCACGGTGGACAGACGACCTGATGAAGGTCGCAGGACGACGTTGGATGCAGGCCGCTTCCAACCGGTCCTTTTGGAAAATCATGGGTGAGGCATATGTTCAGCAGTGGTCGTCCTACGGCTGAGATCATGATCATGATGATTAATATAGCAAAATATTACTTTAGGTTATAAAAACTGTTTAACTAATAAATAACCGATATAAGAAAACCATTTATGCAATTTAGGCGTCAAAATTGCACTTATAATTGCTAATGACTAATTATGGTCTTGCTAAAAGACGCAACAACCGCATTACAAAATAAATAAGGTCACTACAGAGAACATGCAGCAAGAAATTCGTGAGCATATTTTTCAAATGTTACCTTCCAAATGAAGTTACAGAATAAATTAAAACAAATCAACGGAATCATATGTTTCTAGTTTCATTAACCGCACACGTTGCAGTTCCTGGAAAAGTAGGTTGATTTCTGCGAAATCTATTGTATTGTTGGTCAAATATGGCGAATCGCGAGTCAACGGGTCATGGAATCAAAGACGCGCTTGTGAATATTCACTTAAAGAGACATTCTTTATTAGTTATTAGCTGCTCGCCGCGGTTTCACCCGCGCGGTGATGGATGATGATGAATCTTATATAGCCTATGTTACTCAGGGTGAATGTAACTTTCAATGGTGAAAGAATTTTTGAAATCGGTCCAGTACTTTTTGAGCCAATTCGTTACATACTTACATACAAATCTTTCCTCTTTATAATATTAGTATAGACTAGCATGTATATCAATTTACCTAAGTAATTTTTGACAACTATTTTGTTTGAGTAGAGTAGAGTAAGAAATGGCATGGTAGCCAGCTAATTTACAATTGAACCTGATTTGGAATGACGTAACATGCATACCATTGGAAAGCTATTGTCATGTAAAACTCAGAGTAACAAAAGTGTCAAAGGTATAATTATGAAAACACTAGCGACTGACGGCTCCGTTGGCTCAGTTAGTAGTGAACGTGCCTTTGAAGCGTAGGGTTGTAGGTTCGATCCCAGACTAGGTCAAATATTTGTGAGATGAGCAGAAGAATTTGTTCTCGGGTTTTGGTGTTTTGTGGTGTACATTAATTTTTATAATAATAAACGTAAACATATATGAATGTAACTTTTATCCTCTCTTCACACCGCAGCGGCTGAACGAAATTAGAAGTAATTAGAAATACACATAGGCTTAAGCCCAAGATAGACTAGCGATTTATTGTGTATCCAGAAAAAACGTTCCTTTGGAATACTTAATCATTTTCGGTTTTAGGTAAGCTTGTAGTACGAGTATAATATGTAGAAATGGGACGAATGATATATAAATCATGTCCATATTTCGGTTCATCCCTGTTCGTAATCACATCATCTATTCAATTTATAAATGCAAACTAAAAACCAGTTCTTCTAGAAATCTAACCCTTTTGTGTTTGCAAAAATGCAACTCGCAAAAAAGTTGCATTGTCCAAAATGGCAGATGGTCAAATTTATAATGGCTCGATGGAACAGTATCACAAATAAAAACTTCAATGCAACTAACCGTCACTTTTTGTATGTTATAATAATATGGATATTATAATCAATATTTATTTACACCTAATACTGTTCTGTATGTACACTTGCGCGGAGAATGACCGGCATGGAATTCGTGAAATTATTACGTTCTTTTATGAGAATGCGGGTCAAACGAAAGGCGGCTGACCTGATGGTAAGGGATCACCGTCATCCACGTACATCCACAACACCAGAGCTCTCGAGAATGTGTTGCCGGACTTTAAGAAGAGAATCTTCTCTTTTTTTGAAGGTCTCTAAGGTCTTGAGTGCCACTGTCAAATAACCCGATTGCGCCGCATTTTATGTGCGGGCTAATTGTATCCGTAGTAGGGTTTTAAACTTTTAGTTTGTTTTCTTGTTAAATATTCTACTGAGCATTTTTTTCCCACTGCCTTTTCTTTACTTCTCCTTTCTGGTGTGATAGTTGCAAGAAATGGTAGTGGTATGGTGGTTATTTTGATAAGCTAATGCTAGACCATTATCTCACTTGTGAAATGTTAGTGTTTAACATTCGAAGGTAGAATACTAGCTAAAATGACGACTCTAGTACCACTACCGGAACAAACCTTTAGTTTAGCTGGTACTTTTACAATACATTTCCAATTTTGTACTTTGTGACCGGTTAGATAATTAAAGAGAGAAAAAGTAGGAAAGAAAAACACAAGAAAGTAGTACACGAGTACTAAATAGCGCCCTACCGACTCATCTTCTCATGATGCAATCTTCACGGAGAGCAAAGTAGGGGTCACCTGACTGTCAGCCATCACTTTCTACCGTCAATAAGATTTCGAGTAGATAAAAAACTTGTGCTTATACTGAATTTTTCAAGCATTCGAATGTACTCTGTAAGTAAAAAGTGGTGTACCTCCAAGCGGACCACAATCTAGCCATATTTATGACGACATAATACTAACGCATTTTAATTAAGGATGAATTCCAAAATCAATATAGCAAAACAATAAAAAATCCGGATGCCCTATTAATAAATAGCAATCCTAAATAATTTATTATTTTAAATATAAAAATTTACAAATAAAATACGTTTGATTTATAACATAAACATAATTTATCATTTATACAATGTGCCAAGACCAGTCGGTCGTCTGATGATAAGCTTCACAACCGCCTGTAACAGTTTCGTAGTTATTTAGCAGACACAGCTAGTAGGTATTGCAGTTACCACACTATTACCATATCAATCCTCTTACACAGATACGAACATACTCACCAATTTGCCTTCGTCCCACCAGGCCAGGTTTCGTTCATAAATATTTTGTTGTCGACGTCAACGTACTCAAAAGGTTAAGAATACATCTCTAAAACAACACTTAACTAAATTCCAACCCCTCACCACACCACCCTATATGACCACTGTCCACGCACTGGGCGGGGCAGGCGCCTCAGTTACTGGCCATTGGTCACGCTACTGGACATTGCGAGTAGTGGGGTGATTCCAATTAGATTGGTTTTATACGAGTAGCTGACGGGGGTTGATATTCCCTTTCTTTTTTTCTAGTGGGATAACATTTGTAGATAGCAGAATGGATAGGCTTATACGAATCTATAGGATAAGGTAATGATGAGGTGTATATTATCCAATTTATTTTCAGTTTATTAAAGATCGATTATGTGTTAGATAATTTAATATGCAAACTGATCAAGATAAAGATTTAAAGGTATACGTTGTGGCATTGTACACAGAATGATTTTTATTCAAATATGTTAATTGAAATAATAACTTTGTAAAATCAACAGGCTTGAATTGGTATGACTTTGGACTTTTGCGGCATGTAAAGTTAAGCAGCGTTTATAAGTAAGGCCCTTTGCCCTTTTACATGGTTTTTACTTTTGCTAGACTGAACCGTGTACCTAAGTCATATAACCGTGTACCTATTGAATCACCCATTTTTTTCATGCGCCGCCAACATCATACGGTTGGTTTGGGAACTAACTATATACGAGTTTGATCATAGACAATACACAATCGTATAGGTACTGGACAAAAAGGATTCAGTCAGTACCTACTAATCTATATATTATACTATACTATAATAAACTATACTTGCCTTACTTCCTGCAGGATTTTTAACATTTCAGCCGGAGACCTATCCAATCCCAGTCCTCTTTGTGCTTCTTTATCGTTACGAGCTGTTATTAATCAGTATTCAAGCTATTTTTGCCGGTTAATAAGATCCAACTCCAAATGGCCGATCATATTGGTCAGAATCCTCTAGTACATCATAAATAACTTACTCGTTGCCAAACCTATGAGATTCTGGTTTAAAGAGATGTTAATAAAACAACAAACATCAAAGTTTTACATGGTAAGAATTTAACCAACAGGGTTCATATAAGAAAAATAAAGTTAAGGTTAGATTAAGACATAAGCTTCAAAACAAGAGTCTTCGACCAATGTGTGTTACCAGTGATGGTTATCAAAGACAGCTGCCGTAACACACCACTAGATGCTTGGTGACAAATTTTCAATCATACTACTAGCACTAAAAAATTCCCCACCACCATGCTCTCGATATCATCACAATTTTATCTTCACCAAAAGATCAAGCGCAAATACCCACCAGTGAACTAATGCGAGTGATGGTGATGGATGATTAAAAAAACCTTAACATATTTATAACGGGAACGTTTTAATTAAAATACGATAGGCTATACATACTAGTAATTTCCATTATTTTATAAAAGACAACTGTCACCCAGTCTACCTGTCACAATGTTCACTGAAATGTGTTCAAAACGTCGACATAAAATAATATGAAATTATACGCGGCTTAAGTCATTTAAAATTGTTTAATTTTATTTATTAATCGCGAAAGAAAAATAGAAAATTAAAATAAAACAATTCACGTCGATCATCTTTCGTACTACGTTGCGAAGCTAACAAATGGCACTAGTATCATACAGAATATTCTGTTTCATAGGATAATAATTTCTTTAGTTAAATAATTAAAACGTACGCCTAAGACATTATTCTTATTAGAAACTATATATCTTAACAGATTGTCTACAAGACTTTGATTATTGACTAGTTAAAAATCAGAGCTAAAGGACTTTTCTGTGCAAAATTTATATGTCAAAATTATATAATCTTGTATATATAATTTGTTCATAGTTACAATATTCTCTTACGGTCTTGTTTTTATATTTCTATTATTACATTTTTTTATGTTAAAATTTAATCGATGTTGTGGATGATAAAAATTATAATAGTTAGTAATATATCACTTTACCTTATCATTTAAGAGTTCATGTCAAATAGCCCTACAAAGTTACCATTTTTTGTAATAGATATACCTACCATGCCACCTTTATATCAAATTATGTATTATACACTATTGTATAATTATACCAAACAGTCCTCTAAGCGTTGGCTATAGCCCTACTTATGCCTTTGTAAAGGACCGGATAATATCCTTTACAAAGGCCAATAAGTGGAAATAATAATGCAATTATTGTATTATACCTTAATAAGAGGCGTTTTACTATATAATAGTTTTTATTGAAATTAATTTTAAACTACTTGTATAAAAGTTAATAAAAAATAAAAGCTGCGCCATCTATTACTTATGGGACTGGACACAATCATTGCAGATGCACGCCATCTAGCGAACATTTGTGATACTAATTCGATTATAAGTTCCTAATCAATAATAAATCCTATTATTCTTATTAGACAAGCATCTTGTTTGGTCAGGTAATGGTAAACATTCTGGGTTATTATTGAAATGTTTCAATTGGTTTCAAAATGTTAGAAATAATTTTAAAATATAAATAAATATATACCGTTAAAATATACTTATATTATATTTTAAATAATTATTTTTTAAAGTAATAGTACCTTATATTACACCTTATATTACTAAATTATATCATAAATTACAAAATTATATTACACATTACATAGTTATATTATGTATTACTTATTATTACAACACATTATTACATCACTAACCTTCGTTTTGCCGATGATATAGTTATAATGGCGGAGTCGCTCAAGGATATCGGCATCATGCTCAACGACCTCAGTAGAGTTTCCCAACAGGTTGGTCTTAAGATGAACATGGATAAGACGAAAATCATGTCCAATGTCCATGTTCCACCTATACCGGTAATTGTTGGAAACGATACACTCGAAGTTGTAGACGAGTACGTCTACCTGGGACAGACTGTCCAATTAGGTAGGTCCAACTTCGACAAGGAGGTCGCACGAAGAATCCAGCTCGGATGGGCAGCGTTCGGGAAGCTTCGATCCATCTTTTCGTCCCCAATACCTGAAAACCAAGGTTTTCAACCAGTGTGTGTTGCCAGTGATGACTTATGGCACTGAGACGTGGTCCCTTACTGTGGGCCTCATTAACAAGCTTGAAGTCGCTCAACGAGCAATGGAGAGGGCTATGCTTGGGGTTTCCCTGCGTGATAAGATCCGAAATGGGGAGATCCGTAGGAGAACTAAGGTCACCGACATAGCTCTCAAAATTAGCAAGTTGAAGTGGCAATGGGCAGGCCACATCGCTCGCAGAACTGATAACCGATGGGGAAGAAAGGTTCTCGAGTGGCGACCACGCACCGGAAGGCGTAGTGTAGGCCGGCCCCCCGCTAGGTGGACCGACGACCTCATAAAAACCGCGGGGAATCGCTGGATGCAGGAAGCGAGTAGCCGGTCCAAGTGGCGTTCTATGGGGGAGGCCTATGTTCAGCAGTGGACGTCTTCCGGCTGATAATGATGATGATGAATGATGATTATTACAACTATACACAACGTTAATGTGATCACAGAAAACAACTAGTTTGTTCTGTACAGTGTTTGATATTTTTCCTAAAAGCAGTCCTAAGTGTTAAGCGTGTTAAGCACTAGCATAGCCTATTAAAAAAATCAGACTTATAGTTATATATACTTAGTTCTATATAATTAGTATAGACTAGTTGATATTATTAGTTTAAATCCCATGGTCTTATTATCTAAGATAAATAAAGTAATTACATAGTTTTTTTTTAGTTCAGGTTAACATTAAATTAAATTAATGACGAAAATAACATATTTTACGATAATTATTATGTATTTAAGTATGTATATCAGTCATTAGGTTACTATAGTACAGGCTCTGCCTAATTTGGGACCTGAAGACCTTTGTGTGGATGTTGTCCCATATTATTATTATTATTCACATTATTTATTTATTTTTCTTAAAATTACATTTTTTACAATATTTCTATATAAAATAAAAACATTATAAAAAACCTAATGCTAGATTGCCATCGGCAGTGGAGCATGACCCAAACTACCGGTGGTTAGGGCTGCAGACTGAGGAACCTGACAATACGTGCCGTGTCAAGGAGTACTGCCTTCTGTATCTGGCTCTTGATCCAACCGTCTAGCGAGAGCCTCTTAAGATGTTGGTCGAGGCTTTTTGCTATAAGGCCGTTTGCTGAAACCACTATCGGAACAATGATCGTCTCGTCAACATCCCACATGGCGGTCACCTCGTGAGCTAAGTCAAGGTACTTCCTGAGCTTGTCCTTCTCGGCCTTCACGAGATTCTCATCATGAGGAATGGTGACGTTATTATTATTATTCAAAAAATTTCATGGGTTTAACCCGGTCCTTTACATAGGCATAAGTGGGGCTGTAGCCAACACTTAGAGGCCCGTTTGGTATAAAAATACAATGTAGTATAAAAACAGAAACATTTTGGATGGATGGTTACATGGTATATCTATTATAAAAATGGGTAAAATGGCAAGGCTATTGGTATGATCTTATTAATGATAACGGTAATAGTAGGCTATGGACGAGACTACGGCACCTGCCAATTTCAGTCTCATTTAAAATATTTAGGCAGGTGGCGACTTGCCACCCACTAAACGGGCCCCCCATAGGAGCCACCATCAATGGTGACAAAAGGGGCAACGTTGGTGTGGATGGCTAAAGGGTGTCGAGAGGTGTGCTGCGGTTTCACTAGAGCGCTACTACCGGCGTTATGCCCTTTAACACTTCCACCCTTGGAGCTTTTTGTTACTTGCTCTTACGTCTCCACCCCCAGACGGCCAATTAAGGCAAGCTGGGGGTCAGGGGTCTCATTTAGCCCCAGGGAGAATCAGGGTCCGCGGTGTCGCCACTCACCGACGGCTCGCCACAAAGCCGCCCCTGCGGTTTTATTATTATTATTATTTTTATTCAACCAATTTCACGGGTTTCACCCGGTCCTTTACAAAGACATAAGTGGGGCTGTAGCCAACACTTAGAGGCCTGTTTGATATAAAAATACAATGTAGTATAAAAACAGAAACATTTTGGATGGAAGGTTACAGGTTATCTATTACAAAAATGGGTAAAATGGCATGGCTATTGAAATGTACTTATTAGCGATACGGAAGACAGTGGGCCATGGTCGAGACTACGGCACCTGCCAACTTCAGTCTCATCTTAAAATATTTAGGCAGGTGGTGACTTGCCACTCACTAAACGGGCCCCCCATAAAAGCCACCATCAATGGTGACAAAAGGGGCAACGTTGGTGTGAATGGCTAAAGGGTGTCGAGAGGTGTGCTGCGGTTTCACTAGAGCGCTACTACCGGCGTTATGCCCTTTAACACTTCCACCCTTGGAGCTTTTTGTTACTTGCTCTTGCGTCTCCACCCCCAGACAGCCAATAAAGGCAAGCCGGGGGTCAGGGGTCTCATTTAGCCCCAGGGAGAATCAGGGTCCACGGTGTCGCCACTCACCGACGGCTCGCCACAAAGCCGCCCCTGCGGTATTATTATTATTATTATTATTATTATTATTATAATTATAAATTCAGATAGGGTATACATCCGTATCCTTCTTACACTGTGGTACTAGTGTTCACAGGTTTAAAGCGCATTGTAGGAAATGCAATAACTGTGGATGACTGAAGTCAAACACTAAGTGGAGAGCAGTGATATGCTTAACTTTCATCATAATCAGCGCATTATGTTCCCACTGCTTAGACTTGAGCCTTCCTCTCAGAGAGAGGAGTTGGGTCATAATCCACCACGCGGGCCCAGTGCGACTTGGTGGATAGGTTAGTGGCCAACCCATGTCGAAGTTTTCAGGTCGCCTGAAGGCCTTCGACAGAGCCTAACGCACGTTGTCCTAAGACAAACAACCGGGAGCGACGGCTTAATGTGCCCTCCGAAGAACGGAAGCCCTTAGTTTAATAATGCCACTAGCGGCTATCCATCCAAGTCCTGAACACAGCAAGTGTTGCTTAACTAAGTGTTAAAGTGTCGATTAAGATCGCCAAGTCAAGCTCCGCTACGAGCGCTTCCTTTGCACACATGCCTAACTTTAGCATACAGCTTTGCAACTGTCATGGGCAGAGCTGGTTTTTTTATTGTCAATCGGTGACTAGACGGGCAAGTCGCTCACCTGATTTTAACGCTTGCCCATAAAAGTTGAATGTTAGAATTTTAAAATAAAAGAGTACAAAGCTCTGCATGGCAATTGCGCTCGTCAGCTTGAGATATACGATGTTTAATCGCATGCCCTGTGATTTTGCTTGAAACATTGCCCTTCAAAACCGAAATACAGGTTGTTTGCACACTACTGCTTCACGGTTGAATAAGGGGGCGTTCATAAAATACGTGAGATGTTTAAGGGGGGGAGGGGGTCGAGTCAAATCTCATCTAATCTTACGTTGGAGAGAGGGGGGGTCTCGGCAAATATCACGCAATTTTTCTTCTGATTGAAACAAAAAAAGTCAGCAATTTTTTTTCTTTTTCAATAACAATCCAACGCGTTTACGTATTAAACCCACATTTTGAAAAATCTCACGTGAGATTGGGGGATGGGGGAGGGGGTTGAATAAAATCTCATGTCATCTCACCAGGGGGGGAGGGAGGTACAGAACATTTTAAAAAACACCTCACGTAATTTATGGACGCCCCCTAACTGGTAAAGATGTGATACTTCGTTTCTTGTAATGTACTATTCGTTTCTTTGTAAAATATATGAATAAATATAAATAAGGGTATAAACTTTAAAATAAGGGTTCTCTTATTTTATACCATTATTTTAAACATTTTGAAAGGAACCGATCTGCGTTATGAATTTAAAGATTTTTTTATGACGGTAATTAACTATTTACTTATTAAGAGTCAACTATCAGAGATGATTACATTGTATTACAATTATTGATTTAATATAAAATAAATATTTTAGTAAATGATTAAGTTTAAATATAAAATCTTCTCTGATTATTTGCCATAATAATTTATTTATTTATTTCAATCAGGCGTCTATATTAGTAATAATTTAATAGTAAAAATATATATCTAAAGTTATATAAACAAAGTTAAATTTATGATAACATAATCTTCTCTGAAAATCTATCCAATTCACTCATCTTAAATATATTATAGCTTTATGCATATATATATGACTTACTACCTACTATTCGTAAACTGAATTTAACATGACGGAAATTATTTATTAAATAATGTAAATAAATGTAAAGTAACTTACGTTTTTTAAATAAAATAATAAATTTAAATTTAAGTAAATAAATCTTATTTACGATATTATAATAATATATTTCACTATGATAACTTGTCATGGTGAATAGGGGAATATTCCAAACATCATTCATAAATGTATATATTAAATTAAATGTATATAGTATGAAAATATATAAGTATATTATGTTTTATAAATTTCATCATCGTACATCAAATATACTTCGACCTTTTAAATTTGAAATACAAATGAAATGGCTCCAACATATTTATAATTTTCACTTGTACCACACACCAAACAACAAACTTTTTGTACTGATTCCGCTACTCGATCACAGATGGCGATGTCAGTACATTTGCTTCTTTGACGAGGGAAAGCAGCATCCTTAATGCAAAAGTTTTCCTTTGATTGTGTAAGACTGCTGATGAAAAATATGAATGTATTTTGTGTAGATACCAAATGTTTCGTTAGTGTGGCTAATATTTAACTCACTGATTAGCCAATTTCCAACACTAAGCTGATGCTAAGTAATTTGACAATAATGGATCGGTGTGAAATGAGATATATTTTTAAGATTTCTAACTCTCATTACTGGAACTGTTAGTTATTTAAAGTTAAGTTAATGTGATTCCATCATAAATACGACTGATACCTACCAAAAAAAGTAATGTATTAAATAACTCTATCTATTTTTAAATTTCATAAATTAACGCCTCCGGTATAATACAGAAAAATCAAAAAATAAGTGATGTTCATCACACATAATTATTTGTAATTATAAACAGTATGAATTAACTAAGTATTAATTATTAATTAACACTATTCGCTGAAAAGTTCTATCGAAACACTCACAGCGAAGCTCGCTTTGTCGCTCTCAACTGATCTACAATATTAACTTGGATGGATGACCGCTAGTGGCATTTCCAACTGAGCGTTTCCGTTGTTGAAGGGACCAAGATATTAGTCTCAGTTGTTTGTCTAATAAAAACAGTCTTTTGGCTATGTAGGTAGGTGTAAGGTGGTAGCCACCAAGCTGTACTGGGCCCGCGTGCTGGTTTATGTCAATTTCCTCTCTTAGAGAAAGGTTTACTTTTAATGTAATTAAAAACTTCTTCAAATGCCTAATAGTTATGTTTTTATATTATTCGACATGCACAGCTTTCGTAACCCACAAACTGTTTTCAGACGGATGGTACGATGTCTCGATGCAACATTTTAATTTGATTTCAGATATCATTATTAATTTTCTACAAGGTTCAGTCGTAAAGACAGTAAGTAGTACACAGTATATATATATAATGGAGTACAGTGGAGCCTACTCAAATCTGCATGAAAGATTCTTTAATATACAGCGAACTGCCAACAGCAATGGTAAGCCTGAAGTCTGCAAAACGATGATAGCAGTGGTGGTAAGGGTCAGCTACTAGCTTTATTTTGACATCAGGCGCATATAAGACTTGATATTGTCATTTGATATCAAAATGGCAACGTTCGTACAGTTCGCATATTATGCGATTTCCAAAGGGCATCAAAACCTATATTAGAACTTCTCGTTGACCTAGAACCATGTCATTTGGTAAGAAGTCAATGACTTACAGCGCACGTAACGAAGAGAATCAGAAAAACGTAAATATGTAGTTTAAAAAAACTAATAGTATTATTAATTTATTTATTTATATGGGTCATGGGCGAGCAGTACTATACTGATGTGCCCATATCACACTGTGTCGAAATTTTATTTAAATACAATAATACATACTAAAATAATAATAATTGTAATTAATAATAGTTCACATAATTTTTTATACTATCATTTGCAAACATTCGAAATGTTCGAAACACTAACGGGATAGTTACCATGTATATTTTCTGTCAGTTTCCGATATTTCGGCACTGTTGCAAGCGCCTCAGCACGCAGTTCATCCGTGATCATGCTGCTTGCAACAGTGCCGAAATATCGGAAACTCAAAGAAAATATACATGGTTACTATACCGTTAGTAATTCCTAGTTGAACATTATGGTAGTTCACATAATGTCCACAATGTTTAAAGTCCACTGGTGCACTGATCACAGGTTAGCAAGAGGCCCCTTAGTTTTCTGCAACCAGCCATCGAGCCGGTTTTTGAAGCTGTTCACTGATGTAGTAGCACTGACCACCTCCTAGGGCTATCTGTTCCAGCCGTGACCATTGATATTACAAAATTATTATATGCGTTTGGTGCATTAACTGTGTTAACATTGGGGATCCAACGGCAAAGTTAAGTTTGTCGGAAAAAGCCTTCGATGAGCGAACTTACAGACTAAGATACCTTACCTAAAAGTTTCTACGGAATCTTCGGTGCGGGACTCCAACTCGCACTTGACCCTTTTTTATTTCTTTATTCTTGTTTAATGCAGACATAAAAAGCGCTTGAGTCTTCGTCATGCAACGTTCTACGTGGAAATCTTCACTACTTAAGGCGCTGTCAGCTCAGCGCTTCATTTTCCTTTACTTGAAATCAAGCAAGCGCATCACGTAAAAACGTTAAAAATTCATAAAAAAATAATGTGCACACTTAAATAAAAAAATAATCCGTCAATGTATGTGTATTAAAAATTACTATTTTATGATATGTGTTTCATAACAAATATAACAGTGAATAAAGAGAAAAACTGTTTTAAAGGTGAAATGAAGTAGTATGTTTGAATTTTTTGTATGTACTCTAGTACGAGTATGTTAATATATGTTTTTAATTCCGTCAATGTGTACTTAGAATTCTTATAAATGTCACAATATTTTTGTAGTTTTGAATTAATAGCTGCTTATGAGATAAACTGCTTTAAAAATCTCATTTTTATCGACATCGTGATATGACAACACCCTAGCAAACTTTTCATAAAGCAACTGTGTTTGAAACCAAAAATCATTTTACGGAAATTATTCCGTGCAAAATTGAAGTAAGTGCATTAGCACTTACAGACAAAATAGCTGAGACTGCTGTGGTACTTACATGTTTATAATTTTTTATCGAAAAATGGACCCGAATTAAACACTAAATAGTGTGAAATGTTGTAAAATTTGGTGTTCATACGAACCTATTATCACAATATTGTGCGCATGGTACCGACTTAACTGAAGTTTATTTCACACTTTATGATGTTGGAGTCGATCCCATTTATTGGTAAAAAAATTGTTCACCCCTTTTAGTAACTCTTGCTATTACGAGATCGATTGTCATTCACCGTCAATTACGATATCATCAAGATAGGCGAAACACTTTTTAATTATTTGAGTAACTCAAAAATCGCTTAAACGAATTTGATGAAATTTAAATGGGACCTCGGAGGTATACTCTACCAAACAAAAAATAATTACAAAAATCGGACTACTCTGTAAAAAATAATGCGTGATCATACATAAAAAATTAAACGCGTCGACTGGAGAACCTCCTCTTTTTATTTTGGAAAACGGTTGATAAATAAACTTTTTCTCAACAAAGGATTGCTTATGTATAACAATAGTACTACAAGCTCAGTACAAAACTGCAGCAACTGCAATGGTAGCTGAGCAACCCTTTGCTAGCCTATAGATGGATATAAGACATACTATTCCGCTCCAACTCACATTGCCAAACTCTTTCAGGGTTTTGACCCATCAGGGTTGTGATGCTTTGTAAATATTGTGAGATTATTCATCATCATCATCATCATCAGCCAGTATCAGTCCACTGCTGGACATAGGCCTCTCCTAATGCACGCCACTGAGCACGATCTTCGGCTTTTCTCATCCAGCTGCTACCAGCCACTTTGCGTATGTCGTTGCTCCACCTAGCCGGAGGACGTCCTACACTACGTTTGTCGAGTCGCGGTCTCCACTCAAGAACACGTCTACCCCAACGGTTATCGGTTCTTAGGCTAATATGACCAGCCCACTGCCACTTCAGTTTGCTAATTCATTGGGTTATGTCGGTTACCTTGGTTCTCTGTCGGATCACTTCATTTCTTATACAATCCTTCAGAGAAACTCCAAGCATAGCCCTCTCCATAGCTCGCTGAGCAACCTTAAATCAGTGGACCAGTCGTACCGTGAGTGTCCACGTGAGATTATTGTTACCTACATATTTGATGTTATAAAATATCGATTATGAATATGAATATAGATAACTCTGTAGAACTTTTGCAGAGTCCAGAGAAAGTACCAGAGAAAGTAACACACCTTTGCCAGTTATGCAACCATGAAGTAGCAGTATGTAAGCGTTAGTGCAAATATTCCACTGAAATCACGGGGCAAGAGGTTCAATCACATATCTCAGGATGACGAGTGCAATGCATTGCTATGCAGGGTTTTGATCTCTTGCATCCTTGTTGTGAAACGTAAACTTAAGAAACACCCCAGTTTAAACCATGGTTTAATCAAATTTCCAATATCAAATTCTCTTGTCAAAGTTTAAGCTCGGCGGAACTGTCTTTTATCCACGTTTTATAGTAAGGCTGTTTTAGTGTAAAATTCTAAACGGCACTGATCTGTTACGGGAAATCGTGACGCTTAACGCCAGGAGAGCAACTTGCTCGTCTACTCAACGATTAATATAAAAAACTCAAAAGCGCGTTCTCGACCTGCTGTGTGATTCTCTAAGAGCAAACGTCGTTGCATCGTTGACAATATCCGTGAAACAAATGACGAGATGACAAGAAACGTTGGAAAAACAACCTTATGTACAAGGGCGATATCTCATAAAGTATTTGACATCGGTGAGCTCGTCGACGAATCATTAGAGAATCGCACGGCTGTTAGCAGCGAGCAGAATGCAGCAAAGTTTCCCCGTAAAGTTCTAAATACATAGTACATTGTCCTGGCGATCTGATTAGTTTTAGAAAACTGAGCGCATCAAAATGGCCTTCACATATTCAGATATTATGGACGTGAAGTTTTGGCAATTGTATTAGGTCTCAACGTTGTACTACCTAAGGTAATACTTGTGTTAATACAATAATAAAAACAATATGTAATTGTTGAACTTGGATAGAATGTGTCTTTATTTTCTTCGCAAAATTAATATGTTGTTACTCCATCCGTTCTACTCGAGTAACCTTATATAATATAATATACATAACCTCTATCTACCGTCTATTCTCTCCAAGTAGTGGGGAGCAACCATTATCACTGTATCTAGGTTATAAAGGCATAGTTAATGAAGTTAGTTAGGTACTGAAGAAGTGAGTGAATGAGTGAGACCAAAGAACTATAATTTCAGGTGTAAATGGAAAACTCTCACTTAGGTTTAATCTTATATTTATAGTAGTGACCGCCCACGAATTCGCGTAGCAGGCTCGCCATAACCTCTTTACTTGAGTTTTTAATATTCTTCTACGAACCTTCTACGAAATACTGGAAAACATTTAAAAAAAAGATGCATGAAATCGGTAAAGCCGTACTCAAGCTTTCTTCAGGATGTCGAGTCTGCAGTGCAAGTACCGTAATAGTCGTTAAATTTGTCGAGTATCGTAATTGTATCGCCCCTAGCAAGTATGGAAGTCATATCGACGACTTATACGATCGTCAAATTGTCGACAGTATATCGATTATTACGAATTGTTTGCATTACACAATGCGTCTTTCTATCATTTGTAGATTCTTCGAGAATTTCGCTCTTCTACGATCAAAAGAAGGCCGAGGTCAATTTTTTATTGAATACTAGCTGCGCCCCGCGGTTACACCCACATGGTGATGGATGATGACGATGTTGATGAAAATTATCGTATTTGTTAATTCAGCGCCCCATCTACCTCCATGCCAAATTTCATCAAAATTGGGCCAGCCGTTTGAGCGTAAGAGAATAACAAACATCAATTCATCCATTAATACATACTTTCGCGTTTATAATATTAGTAAGAGCAAACGCAACTAAATAATATTTCATTCACGTCGCTTGTCGATTAGCTATATCGAGGTCATTTTCAAAGCTGACAAAACAATAGTTAAAATCGAATTAATAGACGATCTCACGTAATTTAACATAATCTTAAAAGCTTATCGAATTAGTCTACCGATCGCTTAACTTTGTAACTTACTGGCAATTATCGACACAAGATCGATATAGCCAGTTTTTTTCAGTTAAATTTATCGATCGGTAAATTCGGTACTGCTGGTGCGGTCGTTGTTGCTACACACTTTTATAGCCATATACTAACAGTCTCGCAGTTAAAACAATTGACGATCGTGATGTGGAAACGCTCAGGTCTCACGTTAGTCTGTTTTATATTATAGTATAAGATATAGAACCTAAATATATTTATTTGGTGTCTGGAGCTGCCATTGTTTAGATTTCAATCTACATTTTATTGCAAGCTGAGATATGTAAGGTCGCTCAGGGGGGTATGGAAAGGGCTATGCTCGGTGTTTATCTGAGGGATCGCATCAGAAATGAAGTGATCCGTCAGAGAACCAAGGTCATCGACATAGCCCACCGGATCAGCAAGCTGAAGTGGCAGTGGGCTTGCCATATTAGCCGTAGAACCGACAACCGTTGGGGTAAACGAGTTCTAGAGTGGAAAACGCGTCTCGGCAAACGTAGTGTAGGACGTCCTGAGGCACGGTGGAGTGACGATCTGCGCAAGACGGCTGGCAAAAACTGGATGCGAGTAGCCCAAGATAGACCTAAGTGGCGTGCAATTGGAGAGGCATATGTCCAGCAGTGGACTGCTACAGGCTGATGATGATGATGATGAGATATGTAATAGATCTGTCTCTACTTATTCACCTAACAAGGCCCATGAACCATGAAACTGACTTAAAAGCTAAAAGCACAATTCAAAAAGATGTTTTATTTTTATTATGCTAATTATTTTTTGACGACTTTAATTCCTCGGAACTAAGGTACAGTTAAAATAATATTTATTTTATTTGTACTAGTTACCTTTTGACGACTCTCAGTTGGTGGCCTTTAAAGCGTGGAGGCCCAGGTTCAATCCCTGGCCTCGGAGAATGTTTGTGGTGAGAGGAAATGTTGGGTATTGGTTGTAGTGATGTGATATTGTATGTGTGCATGCCTTCCGCGACTCAGGGAATAAGGTTTTCTACTAATTAGTAGTAGTTAGTTAGTAGTTAGTTTAGTCTTTACCAATTTTTTCTACGTATTAAATAAACATGTAATGAAGCGCTCACAGCGGAGCATGACTTGGCGATCTTAAGCGATCAACAAGTTAAGCAACGTTTGCTGCGGTCTAGAGTTGGATGGGTGACCGCTAGAGGCACTCTTTAACTGAGCGTTTCTGTGCTTCGGAGATTAATGTCTCGGTACTGGTTGTTTGTCTTAGGAAAGCAGACGTTAGGCAGTCAAAGGCCTTCGGGCGGCCTGAAAACTTCGACATGGGTTGGCCACTAGCCTATCTATCTCTGTCACTAGCCTACTGGGCCCACGTGGTGGATTATGGCCCTACTCCTCTCCTCGAAGGCTCGTGTCCCAGCAGTGGGAACATAATGGAATAAAAATAAGTACCTAGGTTGATATAATAAATACATTCAGAATACCAAGACACTGTATTAATTAAGGTTTGTTTTTAGTCTTTGTACATTTTTTATTCAAGTCTAATGAGTCGTAATATTTTACACAGATAGGTCTTGGCTTTATTAAGTTTTTGATTAATATGGAAAATAAACTACAGTTATAATTGCGTTCTTTTTCATCAGCGAAAACACAATACCCTACTCTCGTTTTATTGTAGTCAGGTAAAAATTAAACAACCTCATTTGATTAACAAATCGTGGATATTTAATGAAATAAAAATTATAAAAAAGAATAATAATAAAAACAGTTCATCTTTTACGTAGTTACACAATAAAATTTGTCTTAGTTTTTTTTTGTATATTTTGTCTCCTTTTGTCTGCCACACTGCATTTTACTAGTAGGATTAATTTAAGGATTGGTATTATTTATTATAAAATATTTTCCAGATAGTAGTCATTTATTACGTATATTAAATGAAGGTTGGTTCGAAAACGACTACATAACTGAAAATATTTATGTAGTTTTTATAACAATTTTTAACAGACTTAGGTCTTGTTCAGGCGAAATACGTTCTACCATTTGACTTGGAGTAATAAAGAAAAGATAGACTTAGTACATCGCTTGAAGGAGCCCTAAGTTTAGGTCAAAGGAGAATTCATGTGGACGACAAAATGGCTCTATAATAATTTACTTACAGTTATCTAATATAAACTCTATATTAATTTACATTAAGTACGTATACTGAAAGATTTTCACGCTTGGACTAAATTTAGGTACAAGTGAAGTCATCCCACGAATCAAAAATCACAAGAAAACATTCAAAACAAAACTGGAATAATTGTCAGTCTTAATAAAAAATAACTAGCTTTCTTTAAAAAACAACGAAACTTGATACGAAGATTAAAACTCTTCGCAAGATATTTTTTAATTTAATAATTTAACTACTACTTAAACATAGAAATACCTCATCAAGAACATCTACACTTATAATAGATTCCAATTTTGCTTTCTACAATGCTTAAAAAGATTTATCGATTACAGGAATCACACCGTTTATTTCCCAATTTTGGTTATAACTTTCAAAATGTCCCATATAAATATGAACATCGATAGGTAGGTTCTCCATTTACACAATACACTTAACACCTAGAAAAATATTTACATAAGTTTTTTTATCTAGGATAGGAAACATTTTACTTATTTATTGTACAAGATACACTAAAATTACGAAACAATCTTATCCATACAACACATACTACATCGAACTATTAAGATCCTATGAATACTGGAAAAATCTAGTTTAATTGACACTATACATAGCTTAATTAAATTGTAGGTTAAAATCAACATAGCTAACTTTGGCATTGGTTTCCACATTTTTTTCTATAAATAAAAACATGTCAAAACAATTTTGAAAGCACATAACGCAAGTAGACAGAAATAGCAGCCTTAGAATAAAACTAAACAAAACCTTGCAGTAACATTAACAACGCAACGGGAACACATCTTGCCCAGAACATGAACGATATGTCACCTAACATTCAGTTATTAGAAACTAAGTAATGCCCTTGGGTTCAGACGCTTTTGGGCTAAATTGCCTAGTGGGTCGGCCGATTCAATTCTTAAGACTAGAAATTGAACAAATGTCTTTAATACGTTCATGATGCTTCAATTCTAAAATTGCAGCGGAACATGTTCCTTATTAGGCCTTAAAAGATCTGGCTCGCTGGCGCAGGCGGTGGGAGGCGAAGGCCACCCCACGGGTAGAGTCACGAAGCCTCGTCTCGACAAGCGTTAGAGTCGTCGGATAGAGCTAGAGGGGCACCATTACTTTGATTCACAACACATTTACGCATATGTTTTTCGAGAGTTGAGGGCACTGAAAAGGGCATTTCACAAAATCGGCATCGGTAAACGTCCTTTCCGAGACGTCCATGTGTCTTCATATGCCTCGTCAGTTTCGAACTCTGAGCGCAGGCGTACGAGCACAGCTCGCATTTGTAAGGTTTCTCACCTGTATGTGATCGTCTATGAACAGTTAAATTTGAGCAATTCTTGAACACCTTCCCACAGAACTCGCAAGTGTCGTTCCTGCGACTTTCTTTTGATTTCAATAAGGGGTTTTGCAAAAGGCCGTTGGTACTGTTTTTTAATCCATCAAAAATGTTATCAGGTGGTCTTTGTGCATGTAATGTAGGTAACCACCAACCCTCTCCTCTTTCCATATCCAATTTCATGCGCTTAGATGCTTCAAAAGGGTTCTCAAACGGATTAAATAGAGGATGAGGCTGCGGCGGCATTTTCGCAAATTCCTCTTTTAATCGTAATGCGGCTGTCGGTGGCATGCCATTCGGTTTTTCGCTAGGAGGACCGTTATTATTATCGCGGTCTTTTGCAAGTTGCCAGTTCAGTGATTTTCCGGATTCTTGCAACGCTTGTTTAAAAGCTTCGCTATATTGAGCAATATTTGATAAACCAAATTTATCCATAAGTTCTCCAACCACAGATGCAGTAGGTGGATGAGCTGGCATGGCGGGAGCTTGTTTTCTAACAAGTGATGTAGGTGCACTGCTATTGGAGACTGTCAAATCTTCAGCTTCTTCTACATCCTCACCATCTTCATTCTCTTCCTCTTCTTCAAGCTCTTCGTCTTCAAGCTCGTCTTCAGAATCATCTTCGCCGGTGTCCCCACCTGACTCACCTTCCTCATTGTTAGCATCAGCCGGTCGATGTACTTTCATGTGCTTTTTTAATTTTGACGCTTTTTCAAAAGCTTCGTCACATTCCGTGCATTTAAAAGGCTTTTCGCCAGTATGTGACCGACGATGAACAGTCAAACTACTTTCTAATCGGAATTTCTTTCCGCAAAACTCACACGAATGGATGGTATCATCATTATTCCGCTTGATAGGCGGAGTAGATGTCAAACGCTCGGAGGGAGGAGCATCTGCTGCCATGGGCTCCATACGGCGCTCAGGCGAGTTGTGAGGCCTCGTTGCTTCACGAGGTGTATCCACCGTTCCGGGTCCGGCGCCCACCGGTGGAGTCTGGCCGACTCGGGAAGGCGACGGGGAAGCGAACGGAGGAGAATGCTTCCTGGGGCTAGGAGAGCTGGAATTGCCTGTGGCCGCCCCTGGACTGGTCGTACCGGCCAGTTGCCGCAAGCGCTGCGAGTAAAAATCCAGCTGGGGTTCTAGTGATAGAGGTTGTGAGACTGGAGGAGGCCTTTCCCGGCCCGACATTGAAGTCGGAACGACTGGAGGACGATCGGCCGGAGAAGAAAATGCTTGATGTGGTGGTAGTGAATTGGCTGCTACAGCAGCTGCTGCAGCTGCTAAATTCAGTCCGTGATGACGAAACTGTTCAGAAACGAGCTGTTCCATTCTGAAACGGTGATCGTGATGATTTGGCCGCGCGAAAAGCGGTGCGGGGGGCACCGATGGGTGAGCTAGTGGTGGCAAACTGCCAGGCAGCGGCATTCTGAGTAAGCCACCAACTCCAAAAGGGGAATGCATATCCGGTGGGGGAAGTAGAGGGTGATGGCGCAGTTGCGGTGGAGGCAACTGTGCACCAGTGGAGGAACATCCTGAGCTCGATGACGAAGAGCTTGATGAGGAATGGTTTTGTTTGTTCGGCAGGTGCTGCGGCATCGACTCCACGTAAATCTTGACTCCGTGGACGTGTTGCACGTGTTGCACTAGCCGCCAAGCCGAATGTACTCGTGCCTTGCAAGTCGAGCAAACGTAGTTGCTAGGTTCTGTGAACAAGAAGAAGTAAACTGTTAAAAAATGCAACCGATGGTAAGATTTACGGGAATATTAACAGGGGCAAAGTGTCTAGTAATAGCTCTCACATATCGTAGTGTTGGGCCTAGGGCGGACACACGGGACGCATGCTAAGCAGAAGGTCCGAGGGTCGGGGCGGCGGCGGTGAGTGATAGCGACTGCGTGATTCATGCACCTCGGGAATCTTATGAAATATACGCGGGCTGGAATCACGTACGCACGCGTGGGTTAAGACTGTTGATATTGAAATCTATAGGTAACGCTACACCGGAGAAAAATTATGGCTGTTAAAAAGGCGTTGGTTTAGTTTTACACGAGTCATGCCCTTCAAGTCTAAACATAATACATAATATAGAGGTACTACGCAGTGTATCTCTTTCTAATATAGTGTAAAGGATTAAAGTTTTGCCTCATACTATTTTCGAGCTTACGTACCAGTATACGAATCACTTTATATAGTAGTCTAGTGATCATTTCAATTTGAATACAGGCTGATGTAGATGAGGTCATATGGTCAAGGTAGCGCCCATCGGCTTTGAGGGTAATTTGATTGCTCATTGTGATCCCGAGACACATTTTATTGTGAAGACAATCGCTTCCCTGCGATCGGATAGTGTTGTTGTCGTGTTTTACAGGATATCGATATATCCACAACATGCAATCATTATAAAAACTAAAAGCATTTTTTGTTATTGATAATAGTGAAGTATTATTAGTTTTGAATACTTTGTCTTTTTAATTACAAATTTAAACAAATTGTTTAAAAAGTAGTCAAGAATATGAGTATATTTTTCAGGATTCGGACCGTTTTTATTTTTATTAACTGTACGTTATTCCAATAATAATCAAAAATTGAATACATATTAATATACACCACAAAGATTCAAGACCCAAGAACAAACGTTCCTGCTGATCACTCAAATATTTGCTTCGGTCAGTAATCGAACCTGGGACCACACTTCCACTCCAATCTACTGCAGTTGAGCTACTGAAGCCTTTTTAAAGACTTAATGAAAAAGAAGATACGTTTTATAAAAAAAAAAAAAAAATATGTGAACAATATTATGTACTGCAAAAAAATCTATTGCTTGCCTGCTTACTTAATATTAGTTATTATATTTTAGTTTTTTAAAGAACTTGTTATTACATAACATGCTTATTTGATGCTCTTAAAGACTTAAAAAAATCTTTTTTAAGTCAACTAACTAACTAAGTCATTTTTTTTTCCTCATATTTTTTTACCTAGTGAACCCGTTCTAATTATTATTTTTTTATTTTATGTGGTGGCGTTTATATATTTTATTTGATCAACATCTAACCAGTTTTTTTTTTAAATTGATCATTAAAATCGGGTATAATAGAGTATTAGTTGGTTTTAATTTATTTTCTTTAAAAAAGTAGTTATTATTGAGTTTGAGCTTTAAACTTCTACACGGTACTTCTCTGCGCTTGTTAGTTTGATACAGCTGTTTAGTCCAATTTATAGTTTCCAGTATTTTCATTGCTATAGCCACCCTAAGCACAGTAAAACTTTTAAACAACAGCTCTCAGACAACACTTTGGTGGTATCCAAAAAAAACCCAAACTAAAAACAAATCTTACAGAAACCGAAACTTAGAGAAGAGTCCTACCTACTCCCTATTAAAGCCAACAAGGCGACCATGGATTAGATTTTACTCTATTTAAATAACTTAAAAAAAATTACAATTTAAAACTTAAGATTTCGCTTCGCTTATAGATTATATTTTTATTATATTATATTTTTACTATAACTTTTATGTTTGCATTGTAAAATTGTGTTTTGCGCTGTATAATTTTATCGTAAAATCCGTCATAACAATCACATGTAAATTATCGATATGGAAATCCCTAGCGAAGGCGCGGTCCGATAAACATCTTGACTCATAAGACGATTATTGAAATGTAACGGTCAGATTGTGACCGACCGGAAAGAATACATCTACAGAGTGTTCATGAATAATTTCACATCGAGAGCTGTAAGACTAATAGGACAGTAACTTGCTCTACCAAAAAGGCTATCATAAGCAACATTCTTATTATCTTCTCTAAAGAACGCTGAAAAAATCTAACTAGATTTCACTGTGTTTAGGTGCGTGTTCGTCAATTGCTTTTGTCTACAGAAGAGATCCTGACTAATACTGTAAATGCGAAATTGAGTTTGTTTATCTGTATGTTTGTTTGTTATGCTTTCACGTTTAAACGGCTAAACGAATCGTTATGAAATGTGCATGTGTTAAGTTTTGAAAAGGAGTGTAATTAATGATTAGAAGATTGTAAATCGAGTTGATGGTGCGTAAAATAAGTATTATAGCAACTTTTATAGACAGGCGTGATGCTTTTTTGTTACAATGCATACAACCTAACTATTGCTTGACTATTGCTTTGCGGTAGATTCTCTGGTATCAACCAAGACGGCCTCGTGGACAAGAAGCCTACCACCTAGCAAGTTAAGTCTTGCATCTTACTCATCCCATCCTTACGGCAGCAGGAATATTCTTTACCTTAATATCAGACAAACTATTTTGCCCGTCTAGTTTCTAAATCGTATAAACACTTTCCGCCTTATAAAAATCGTGAACTAAAGATAGACCTGAGTTTAAACTATGGTTTGAGGGAATTTCATATAGCAATGCTCAAACCATGGTTTGAACTCGGAACTACGAGTATCTGTAGTTGACGTTTTATAATAAGACGGTAAGAGTGCAGTGATACAGCTACCATGTCGGATTCTTACTCAAGAAGTAGTATTGAATGTATGCTGTTTTAGCAACTACTTATTTTTACAAATTGTTTTAAGTGTTTATATTTCCACGAAAAAGACAATCGAAGTACCTGGCACAAAACACATTTACATACATATACATTGTGTGTTTAGCGTATTTACTTTATACAGTTAAAAAGAACTAGTCACTGTACTTAATCGCGTTCTCCTAGGAACTCCTTGTTGATCCAGGATAAAATGTAGCCTATGAGCTATAAGCTAAGCTATAAGCTATCTTCATTCCGAATTTCATCCTAATCCATGTAATTATTCAGTGATGAAGTAACAAACACGCACACTCGCAAATTTACTCACACTAGCTCAATTATCTCTTATGCCTTAAGCTGTATCAGGAACCAGATACAATAGAAATATAATTATTATATATAATTATTTATTATATTTAATAATGGACATAATATATATTAAGGATGTATACATATGAATATATTATAGATGAGCCTGATATCCGCAACACAACACGATGACGTCACTTGTCCTTGCAACTTTTGTCGTGTCTTGTTATATAGGAACAGCCTGTACATAGATTTATCGTCATATCAATATTGTGACCTTTTTGTCCAGAGCATTGTTCATTGTATTGAGCTTTGGTCATCATTTGGTAACGATAGCAAAAAAAATAAAGCTTTAAAAATTACAGCTGTTTTGACGTTTACATGTGTTATATTAGTACATAGGTGACGATATGTACAATGATTATAATTGTGATTATAAAATTATTTTTAAATGGGTAAAATATACAATAATAAGTGTAGAAATTCAGATGAAAATCTGGGTGCTTATAGACTTGCGGTTGCTCGACGTATTTTGGCCAACAATTAAGGTTGAGGTGGTAATTTCATTAGCTCTATTTTTTTCTGCATGAAAGGACTATAATTTGTTTTCAGTGCAGTCTTACCAGTCTTTTCTACTGATTTGAGCTAAATATCCTTATTTGTCTACGCTACCGGTACGCTATGTATAGGCATTATAGTAATAAGTATGGTTAAGTATGGTTACTAACATATCGAGTCTTTGGTTAAACCAAACTTAATTAATGGTTAATTTTAATGGCTGTTTTAAGCATATCCAGCTCCCGGATTTAATATTGGAATGTTTTATGTCTTTCCACATAGGTGACGTGTACGCTAAGTGTCAACAGAGCTTAATAAAAAAAACATTTTAACCTCATAACATGAAATACTTTTACTGACCATTTCAGAGATTAGAATAACAGCGTGTTTAAGTGTATTTATAGTAGAGGAAGTAAAATATTTGAGGGCATAAAATATTTACGTAAAAAGTCGTGTTTCCCAATCATTAAAATCTACTAATCAGATTTTTTTTTATATGTACACAAACGGAAAAGCATGCGCCATACAATACATTTGAGGCAGAAGATTTGCGGTGTTACTAGCCAATATGATCTCTTGCACATCGTACAAGATAATAATAGATTCCTGCGATTTAGTATAGTACTGATGCTGTTTCTGCGAACCCTACATTTTTAACATTGTCACTGCCATACATTACGCTACTCAAGTACGGTCAACAAAAAGCTTCAAAATCGATGCCAGCTTACCGACTTACCGAATATACAAGCGGCTTGTAATTCCCTTTGATAAGATCTGTGGTCAATGAGATCCAATTGTGGTAATTAAATAGGTATGAAGCGCGTAGGTTGGTGTTGGGTGGTCGTAATTAGGCAAATGGTTATATATAAATATAAATGATGAATAACAAACAAAAAGAAATATATTGTAAAATTTTATAACAAAATCAAAAGCGTGATGAGGAATGGGATAGGTTTTTTATGGAATAACTATTGAAGTAACGTAACGTAAAATATTATTACCTTATTTGGTAATGTGCATTTATATCATTTGAAACTAGCTATCATTTACTTTATTGGTTTAGACTTCGCAGTTGTTAACTAAATTATAATTAATAATCACGGGATGTAAACCACGACAAACAGCGACCAGTCTTCGTCGAGTAATTATGTGCACATACCGGAGATTTCACCTTGGGATGTGGCTGCTGGGATACAAAATCTAAAATCTAGTAGCTCCATTGGGCCGGATAGCATACCTCCGTGGCTTCTTAAAGAAGGAAAGACACTTCTGACATATCCACTTTGTCATCTATTTAACCTTGTGCTACGGAATGGCGTCTATCCGCCCCAATGGAAGCTTTCGCGGGTCACTCCTATCCCGAAAAGCTCCAATAAAACGTCGGTAGAAGAATACCGACCTATAGCAATATTACCAACCGTGGCAAAAGTGTTCGAACATATACTCCATCTCAAGTTGTACAAGCAAATTGAGCCATATCTATGTGATGAGCAGCATGGGTTTAGAAGGAAAAGATCAGTTAACACTAACCTTTTGACACTAGTCGACTACATTTCCACCAGGCTCGATCATCGAGTACAAGTAGATGTACTATACTTTGACTTCCGGAAGGCGTTTGATAGAGTCAACAACGATATACTGCTGGAAAAGCTCAGTGCTCTGGGCTTTGCCCCAGGCCTTCTCAGATTTTTCGCTGATTACCTTCGCGATCGCCAGCAGTATGTTCGACTTGGCGTATACGATTCTCAACGCTATCATACGCGTTCCGGAGTGAGTCAGGGATCGATAATGGGGCCCCCACTCTTCAATTTCATGATCAACGATCTTCCCACAGTCATCAAGTATTCGAAGTGTCTCCTTTATGCCGATGACTTGAAACTGTACCGTGAAATAAAATCACCGGAGGACTGTTTATTGCTACAGAGAGACGTTGATTCGGTTTATAAATGGAGCGTGGAGAATAAGATGGAATTTAATTGCTCAAAATGTTGTCAGATGACTTTCGGTCGAATGCGATGCCCAATCGAATTTCATTACAAGCTGGACCAGAACGTGATATCACGTGCTACGTCGGTCAAAGATTTGGGTGTTTCATTCGACCGAGAGCTCACATTCCACGATCACATAGCCACGGTTGCTAAGGAGTCATACCAACGGCTGGGTTTTGTGCTAAGAAACTCTCGGGAATTCCACAATTTGGACGTTGTAAGACTCATCTTCAGTGCTCTGGTTCGGAGCAAGCTTGAGGCCAGTGCTTGCGTGTGGCATCCGCATGAAGACAAATACACCCTTTTGTTGGAGAAGGTTCAAAAAGCCTTCCTCAGATATTTATACAAGCGTTTGTATGGGTACTACCCATATATGTATCCGACAAAGTTTTTGCTCGGTTCCCTGGGGTACAATTCTCTGCAAGTCAGGCGATCCTATGACCAGCTTATAACTATGTGTAAGATCCTTCGAGGAAGAGTAGATGCGCCGGTTCTTAATTGTCAGTTATGTCGACTTTTTGTTCCTGACCGGTATCTTCGAGCCAGGAAACATAAGCTTTTTGCAGTTCCGCGTTATAAGACAGTTGCCCACGAACAATCCCCGATACCGCGTTCACTTGCTGCGCTTAATAACCTCCTTGACGCTAAACAAGAGTGTGACGTGTTTGCGGATGACTGGAAGGTGATAATGTCGGAATGTTTGCGGTACTGTGAGATGATTGCGTGATTGGGTAGGTATGATAGGTCCTGTTATATTTGTTTGTTTTAAGGTGTTTTAATTTTAATGCATGGTAACTTTTTATTATAATGTGTTATTTAATTTTTAATTATTTAATTTTTAATTTTTGTGACTTTTCTTTTAATTTTTTATTTTTGACATTTTAGCATGATAATTATTTATTCTATAATGATAATTTATTTTGACTTTTAATTAATTATTGTATAACGACCATTTATTTATTTTGTATATAATATTATCATCACCTTTTATATTGTTACTATCTATTGTGACAAAAATGTATTATTTGACATGTAATTAATTAATCTGGTAGGTATTTAAATTTTATAATTATGTAATATTGTCTGTCATTAGTGTAATTGGTTTTTGAACCGTGCTAGTTGAATAAATAAATACAAAAAATACAAATACGATTAGGAAGGTTTTGGAGTTACCGATATTTCGGCGCAGTTACATGCACCATGTTCACGGGTAGACAGAGTCGGTACATCCCGTCAGTACTAATTATAATTTATTTACCTTAATTTTTATTATTTTAACCTTACCTATTTATATACAAAACGTCATTGCTTGTTTCATTCAGTAGAAATGTGTAAATGTGTAAAAAAGTGCAGTTTTTGTCTGAATTTCGTTATAAGCACGAGATGTCCTACACATATCCTGACATGAAATTATACATTACATTTACAGACATATATAAAAACATAAAACTTTGATTATATTTATTAAGGAATTAATCATGAATAACTCATTACTGATAACTATTAAGCAAATTAGTTTAGCAGTTTTGGCGTGAAAGCATTCCAAACATTTACGCACCTATTCAGTTAGATATAATATTATTTTGATGGTAAAAGATTAATATACATGAAATTTCATTTTTGAACCGATTTTTAAAAACAAGTGCAATTTGAAAAATTTGATACCGACTTCCATTCTATTACTTTGGCAAAAATCAGTTATTGGAATGTAACTCAAAAAGTACTGGATCGAATTTGATGAAATTTAAATGGGACCACACGGAAAGCACCACCTTTTAAACAAAAAAATTATTTTGAGGATCGGTTTACCCAGTCGAAAGATATGGGGTAACAAACATAAAAAAAAGAAAAAAAGAAAATACAGTCGAATTGAGTACCTCCTCCATTTTTTGGAAGTCGGTAGATAGGAAGATTCTCAACTCGATTGTGTTTATATGTGTAAACTTTTTTCTTAGTTAACCAATTTTGATGATACTTTTTTTTGATAGCTCGTGTTTCTCGTATTCGTTTTAATTTGATCAAGATTTGACGAGTAAATTGTATGAGGTATGAAAATTTTTAATTGTGCATTATACTCGTACTCAACACAACTGGCTCGGTTCAAACACATTCAACCAATACAAAAACAACCTCTAAATATTTTAATTTGACAGTATTGAATTTACATTATCACCAATGCGACCAACATTACATAAAAGTACCAAGTATCCATACTATTTTGTACAAATGTTGGTTTACACGCATCAACAACACTTGTACCAAACCTCTTATAATTGTACTAACGTTAGCGAATACGTGATACCCTAACATGTTACATCCGAATATTCGCGTTTACTACATCCAACCTTACTTAAAAATATGTTTAATAACCGTTTCAATTTCAAAAGGCAATCGGTGATTACCGTCCATTGTGAACGGAGGCAGTGGGGGTGAAATTATTAAACGTAGGGGGGAGGGTCCAGACAGGGGAGAAGAAATGAGCATTTAAGGGAGGGCATTCTCTGGGAAGCATGTCCGGTTGGATTGCTACCTCTATATGTGGGTAGGTTGATTGAAAGAGTTGTTAGCGGCCAATTTACAGGATATAAAAGTATTGGGTTTTCGTTAAGAGAATGTTACAAGTAATTGAATTTGAAATTAAACAACTGTAACAGATTAAATACATACGTACATTTCATACCATTTTGTCACAATGTTTGGAGAAATCAATGCTTTTTGTTGATCATGGTCTTAAGTCGATTAGATGACAGTTGTCTATCAAAATTATAAAATATATTTTTATTTACAGCTTACTTTGCTACTGCTAAATGAAGTTAAAATTTCAATTAATACAATTTTAATAATTTTCTAGTATAGTAAAAAATTATGTTGTTATCACCAAATTCTTACTCAGGGTGCGTGCATTTGTGTTTTACCCGAAAATACCAATATATAATCTAATCTATGTTAACCATTTTGAAAGAAACTTTGACCCTTTCAACTGTTTAGTTTTTGTAAACCAAAAAGTATCAAATGCAACTTTAATTAGATAGTACTGACAAAAAAAAACGTTTCAACGAAAAGGAACACAATTTTACCGTTCGCAATACGCGAAACCCCCTTTTTTTGTCAGCTAGCTTTTTAATTTTATTATTAAGGACTGATACTTTGGGTTTTTTACTGCAACAAAATACAAAACACGTACTTAATAATTATATACCGATTGATAAAATAAATAAAAACTACAAATAAATACGCATTCGTTCTTTAAACGCAATTTTTACATTTCTTATAAACAATAAAAAAGCAGGCGTCAGAAACAATTTCATATTCAAATTGAGAACTGAAAAGACGAAACCGCAACGGCTCATATAGAACATTCGTGGACCGGAAGCCAACGGCGCTGCTTCCGGCGACGACAACAGTTGTTCGCACCCCAGCGCCTCTCGCGGACACTGCAGGAACCACCCTTAGTGTCGGAGTGTGCGAGTGATTATAGTTGTAGAGACGTAGAGATGCATAGCTCGTGTAATAAAGAGTTTTTAAATATATTATTGTGTTTTTAATAAAAAGTATTTTTAGTTACTACCTACATAATACGTCGAAAATGTTAACTTTTCAGTAACTATCATGTTAAAATTTTTCATGCAAGTCCTTCAGAAGTCCGAGCTAGATATAGTGATAAGTTAATAAAACAGCTAAACCTTTATAGCTGACCGATTGTGAATGAATGGATAAAATTTTTATATGGATGGAGACCTATAACACTCTGTTTTTTTCAGCGTGACTATTGACCAAGCCTTCGTATAGATATATTCTGTGTTTGTCTCTTGGGATATATTATTGCTCTCACAGAATATTAAAATGTTAAAGCGCGTTATAATTGAATAACATTTCAAACTTATAAAGATGACATCTTTTATTAAAAACCGAATGCTCTATTTAAACATGCGGATCTATTCTGCTCCAAAAAGTGCCTCACTTAAGTACCCAGGTGCGTAACCTTCATTCTAGATTCTTAAAAAACAAATTTAATTCAAGGCCATCTCCTATACAAAAAAAAGAAGACAAGCGTTCTATTCTTGAATCTATGCAAAATTTGAAATAAGAACGGCTTGGTTCCAACGAGACTCGCCATCGACTTGTTATGCGGCGGATGTCCGTCGCGCCGCTGCGCTGAATGACCGCCTTCCCCTTCCGCCCCCTCTACCTCCCTAGCGCATAGCACGACCCAGTAAAAGCGATTAGCGATTTGTGTATGACAAAACTTGAAATATAAATATTTTCGTATTGTTCAGAATCTATACTTGTGTATTATGTAGTTTCAAAAATAATTGCCGATTTTGTAAAATCTATGTATAATTATTTTAATAACATACAGATTATCATTCTATACCACCGCCCTTCATACTATACCAGGACTTACTAGTTATTCGCATAAACACGAGATATATTGGTGCCAAAATTATTGTGTTAAAGAATCTTTGTAGAAAGGAAACTATAAAATATAACTATAAAAAGACAACATAATAAAACATTTTATTTATAAAATAAGTACCTACCTTATTGAGAAAAAAAAACAAACTCTACAAAGTGTAGAAGATTAATGCAAAATGTATGATTAAGACGCAATTTTTTGTATATATAGACAATATGTGTTTCATATGATTACTAATAAATTGTCTTTTTATCTATCCGCGATAAATTTAAAGTAATAATAAATGCCTAATGAATGTATCCTTAATTATTTATTTACATAAACGCTTATCGCCGACACTAAGCCCACACCCTATAGTGGTGCGAAGTTATAACCCGAATGGTGCAAATTGTGACCCATAACTGCGAGACATGTTGCTTGGCTGTGGAGAAAAATAAAATTTGAAAATGGAACGCCATACTCGCTGGCCGGTGACGTAATATTGGAATTGGACCAAGACTGTTTAGTTAGCATATGTGAGGTTGTATTTTTAAAGGAATAATTGATGAGATATGCATTGCTAGAGTTACATATTCAAATGGTAGAAAGGTGACTTCGAGAAATTTTCTTTATTACTTAGAAAGAAAATTTTCTTTCTAAGTAATAGATTCAACTCAAGCTTAAACACTTTTGAGAAAAATATGTTATACCAGGTAAGCATTATAAAAGTACTTGGTACTGAAGTATGGCGATCAGAATGAATCCAATCAAAGGTTTATATTATGTTGATGAGGAGTTTTTGTGGCTACCTTCTATATAATATCAGACCAGCCTCATGCTTCATAATATGGTATTGTACCTATATAGTTTTAGTATAGTGTAACATAGGTATGCCTTACAACTCAATCTTACTATGACTACAATACAACTTAGTTATTCTTAACTTAATTAAGTAAGAACTACTTAACTAAGATTTTAACAGCTTAGTTATTCTTAAGTAAGTTAACCCCAAAACAAGAAGAACGAAAGTCACCGACATAGCCCAGAAGATTAGCTAGTTAAAGTGGCAGTGGGCAGGGCACATAGAACGCAGAGCAGAATAGATGGCCGATGGAGTCGGAAGGTTCAGGAGTAGAGACCACGGACCGGCAAGCGCAGCGTAGGTCGTCCACCGACAAGGTGGACTGACGACCTGACAAAGGTAGCAGGACGACGTTGGATGCAGGCATATTAGGTATTATGTTCAGCGGTGGACGTCCTACGGTTGAGATGATGATGATGATGAAGTTAACCCCAACACTAGTATATTGTTTTTTTTTGTTATTAGGTATATATGAACATTTATATTATGAACAATTCTCAAGTGACTATGAATGTTTAGAAGAGATTTGATGCTTTGAACGTTGAAGCTGACCTTCGTTCTGAGTTATAAGACTGACCGTCATCATCGGTATTTTTTGAGTTATAATAATTGTGAAGTTAATAAATAAACAGTCTATATATTTACCCTTGTTATGAACATAACAATCTTTAGAGCTACTCTTTACAAAAGTCGACGTTGTCTAAAATTTATGAAACCCATTAATTTGTACCCTTTATACATTACTAAATGACACATCCTTCTCAATGTTGTCTGGGTCACGAGGAGCCAACTGAAAAAATAACCTTTTAATTCATGTATTGTTTCAAAACGCATTTAAAGTGTATCGGCACTTTAGTACCCTGTCACAGGGCACTAAAGAATATATATGCATAACAAGAGCGGAACTCATTTTTTTCTACGGTGATAATGTATGACTATGGTTAATTATGTGGTTATAAAAAACTTAACCTAGATTTGGGATTTTAAATACTAGATATCATAATCCCATCAGCCCATTTTGTTCTCACTGCTGGGACTTGAGCCTTCCTCTCAGAGAGAGGAGTTTGGGCCACAATCCACCACGCGGGCCCAGTACGGGTTGGTGGATTGCGCAGCAAGTGTTGCTAAACTTGTTGAGCGGTTACGATCGCCAAGTCAAGCTCCGCTACAAGCGCTGAAATACTAGATATAATCACTTACAATCCGTAATGTACTATCTACCGTAAGTAAGAGACTGCTGTACCGATAAGGCAACCAATTGGCCAATATACTGTGTTGCTTTTTGTTGTATTGTGGTTTTACTAAAAATTGGCGATGAATAGAGATTTTTGTATTGTATTGTATTGTAATGTAACATTTTACGTACATTTACCTATACTACCTTTAATGTAATTTCAAACTTGTTTTTCTTTAGTAATATCTCGGAAACAACGTGATTATTAAAACAGTACGTTCTTAGCGTTATTTCTATATAATTATATAGAAACAACGCATAATATATAATATAATTAAATATATAATAATTAATATAAAATAAAATTCATCACGAATATTATCCATGCATTATAAATATGACATACTAGCTGTGCTCCGCGGTTTCACCCGTGTGATGATAAATGATGATGATGACGAATCAAAATATATTGCCTATGATTATCAGGGATAGTTTAGGATTCTATTGGTGGAAGAATTTTCAAAATCGATCTAGTAGTTTCGGAGCCTATTCAATTCAAACAAACAAATCTGTCATGTTTATATTATTATAGTATGTACTAAGAATACCACGTCATACCACGTATTGGTGTATCTATACATCAATACGTGGTATGACGTCATCAAACACGCTGTATGTGTGTTTTTTCAATGACATTTGATTTGTAGATACTTTAAGTATTACTTAAATATAATCTACGACCACTCTTTTGGTTATTCCCTCTGTCGGGTTTCTTGGCATGCGTGGATAAAAAAGGATAGGTTACGCAAAATCATTTGAATAAGGTTGGTACAGGCGGTAGTCTTAATTAGTATAGAGTTGGATAAAAATAAATGAAATTTTTGAGCGTCAGTATATAATAATTAGTTTGGATGTTGACGCTGCACCGGCAAGAGTCAGCCTCTTATGTTATATTAATAATAACTGTTAGAGTTAAGAGTAACATACATATAAAGAACTAGCTGTGCTCCGCGGTTTTACCCGCGTGCTGATGGATGATGATTATGATGAATTGAAATATATAGCCTATGTTCTTCAGAATAATGTAGGATTCTATTTTATATTTTACAAAGCGGTTTGTTATTGTGTTTTTTTCTAAATCGGTCAAGTAGTTTTAGAGTATATTTAATTCAAACAAACTAACAAACAAATCTTTCCCCTTTATAACAGTATAAATATATATAACGTGTTTGGAAATGTGGTGCCTGTATACTTTTACAGACCTCTGTGGGATATAACGGCATTTACTACTTATAAATATAATATAATATAATATAAAAATATACTTACTTATAAACGCTGCTTAACCTTAAATGACGTTATTTAGTACTGCGCACCACAAAATTGTTCTGCGCCGTACTAGGTATGTGACGTTATTTATCTTTAAGCAGCGCTTATAAGTAAGGCCGTATATAGATGACTTTATGTCTATTGATTAAAAAACAGCCGTGCTATTCTCAAATTTTTTTCGTGGTTAAATTCGTCGACGAGCTCACCGATGTCAAATACTTTTTGAGATATCGCCCTTGTACATAATCATTCCTTGTACAAAGTCATTTTTTTCACGGATCTTTCAAAGATGCAACGATATTTGCTCTTAGAGAATCGCAAGGCAGGTAAAATGTTTACAATGACACAGTACCTTGTAGAGGTGACGTATTCGTATTTCTGTACCAACATACGCACACAAAATGACCGATTTGACCGAACGGTACTGACACAAGTGTTTTGAACAAAAGGATGCCAAGATACGTGGTACAAAATGACCCAGGCCTATGTATGCTTTATCTGGAAAATATCGTATTTTGCACTTAATTTAAACATAGACACAATTTGAGCATTACGAATTGTAAAATATATTATACAATTAAATATTTTACAATTATACAATTATATATTTTACGGTACGAGTATTAATGACCTGAAACTTCATCCACGTGTTATTTAAATAATGTGTTGATTGAAGGTTCAAGCTACATCCAAATTTCAAAATCCAATAATTTAAATTTAAATATTTCAAATACAACACAAAAAAAAATCAAAAATACAAACCAAAAAAAGACACTCACTTACAAACTTTCGAATTTCACGATAATGGAATTATTTTAACCACGAGGTTTACATTTTTATCAGTTGTTAAAAGCTGTTACTAAGTTAGAAGATAGTTAAGATAGTGGGCCAACGCGAGTCTACAAATCTTACTATACATCCCACTCATATATATATATATATATATATATATAATAATATTATAAATGTGAAAGTTTAAATGGATGGATAAATGGATATCTGGATGTTTGTTACTCAATCACGGCAGAACGGCTGAAATTTGGTACAGTGATAGATTATAGACTGGAATAGCACAAATGTAACTTTTCATCATCATCATCATCAACATCTCTCACCAGGTGGGTGAAAAGCATAATCCCACTAATATTATAAATGTGAAAGTTTAGATGGATGGATGGATGGATAGATTATATAGTATGTTTGTTACTCTATCACGCTAAAACTACTGAATGGATTTTAATGAAATTTGGTATGTAGATAGAGATGAGACGCTGAAATAACATAAAATATACTTTTTCATCATCATCATCATCATCCATCACCACGCGGGTGAATCTGCGTGGCGCAGCTAGTACGTAATATAATAAAAACGTTTCCTCTGTTACCTTATCACGCTTAAACGGCTGAACGGTTCGTAATGAAATTTAGTATGGAGATAGATTATATCACGTGGAAAGATATAGAATACTTGTCATCCTCATCATTCATCACCATGCGGTGAAACCGCGGGGCGTAGCAAGTTTGCTATAAATAAGAATATTTGGATGGATGTAAGTTTGTTACTCAATCTTGCCAGAACAGTTGAACGGATTTGGATGAAATTTGATACGTAGATAGATGAGTCACTGTAATAACACGTAGTATAACTTTTATCATCATCATCTATCACCACGCACGTAAAGCCACGGGGCGTAGTAACAAATAAAAATGTGTAGGTCAACTATAGCTAGCTAAAAATATCAGACCCATGCTACATGTCGAAGAAAACGCCTTACCTTCGCCCTCAGACAAGATCTCATAAAAGGCGCGAGTTTTTTCCCTAGGTTAAATATTTCTTAGTTTTAAAAGTTTAAAATGATAAGAAAGGTGATACTTTCCAAGGAATTGAAAATTGTTTTGTTAGGATAATGTGGGGAAGAACCAAAAAGGACAAGGGGCGGAAAACTAGCTGCTAATAAGTCCACCGCACCTACCACTGTCAGCGTTGAAAAGCAATGTTTATGTAAACTATCGCGTTACCGTACAAATTGTCGCGTCCCCTCCCAAGGAATCAGTGACGCCCTTTTTATAAACAGTATTGTGTTTGATGGAAATTTGACATGATTTGGAATGTGAAATAGAATAATAATATGGACACGACTCGTTAAAAGGAGTCGTGTGGCTCTGCGTCTATTCTTACTGGCATTCACTTCTTGGTATAACACTTCTAGTTTACAAAATAAATAATAATTGTTAAATTAATATTGATAGCACATGAATATTAATAGATTATATAGCCTTTATTAACCAGGATGTTTACATGAATACCTAATCATTCTAATCAACATGATCTCGGTTTAACATACCTTAAGGCCAGCAAAAGTGTAACAAAAACCACAATACAAACATTGAAATTTTACAATATTTCCTCTCTATAGAGAGGAAAATTAACATCCTCGGACGGGATTCAAACCCGCGTCTTCTGACTCTCTGTGTCAGACGCCCTTGACTAAACCACCGATGTTTGAGATCGCTAAAGCAGGCGTTAGTGCTTTAAAAATTAATACTATAAAAACCAGAATACACTCCAAAAATAGTAAAAAGTAAAGTTTAAGCATAAAGTTTAACATTAATTGAAAGTGTATTTGTTGAGTATTTGAAATTCGTTTGATTTTTTGATACTGTCACAGAACCAATATTATACTTTACAGTACTGTTTTTGTGCATTAGCAAAAATCGGGTTACTCGAGGTTTTTAATTTTTTTTTTTTAGTATGAAACTAACAAGTATTGTACCATTTTACAATCCTGTTTAAATGCGCAAACTGATAATGGCACTTGCCAAGGCACTTTAGTACATTTTTTTAAAGGACGAGGAGGAATTTCGAAAACGACAATTTTTGAAAATTTTAAAATCACAGTTAAACACAAAGGTAGTCTTAATTCTAGAAAACTTAGGGCAGTTGTGTTATTACTTTTGACTATGGTTCGAGAAATGTTATTTAGGGTTACGGTCCCAAAGTTTATATGAACAAAAATAATAAAAATTAACCACAATAACCGAAAAATGTTTACAGTTTAAACAAATTTCTAGGTTTTTCTTAAATGTCCCTAATTTCAAAACTGCATGGGATAGATTATTTTCTGGCTTTTCTCATGATGGTTACAATCAATTCTGTCATCCCGTTTCAGCTTGACGTTAAGTTCTGAGACATTCTGTATAATATCATTAATATTGTGATGATCTCATGATTGGACAAGTATTAAGTCATTACTGACAGAAGACTCATTATTTAATGTACTTTTTTAAATATATTAAATATTTCCCAGAAAATTGTCCGGTCTGCGTACTGCATATTGCTTTGATTTCAACCTACCCCAACACATCCTAAAAGTGTCTCACCAACGAGCTTCTCAAAATTGGTCCACGCCTGATGCGGGGCTATTTTAAACTCATAACCGTTGTCGACACATGTGGCGGGACCATTATCACATATTACAAAAAATGTAGGAAAAACAATAAAATGGTTGGGGAGACGATATGGACGCGGCTTTAAATTGATTTTTGTTGGCCAGTATCAGCAGTTACAAGCTTCTATAGGAATCCTAAGCTATTCAAGTTTTATAGCACAATGAACCCCATCTGCACTAAAAACAAAAGTAATTACAGTCCTAGTGACAATTTTATATGAAAAAGTTACACTAAAAATACCTTAGTGATGTGACTGGGGTAAGCTGACGGGGTATAACGGGTTTGAGTTTTATAAAATCGTTCTGTCATCTATACGTCACAATATGTCATACCAAGATTGTCCGTCAACCGTGCTTTCTAATTATTTATACCTACAGTTGTAGTTCTACAGATATAAACATAAATGCTTGAATTATACACAAAAATAGAGATATTAATTATATTTAAAAGATTATAATGAAGATGTTTTATTCTTAGGTGAAGTTGTTATTCACGAGGCTGAATGAATCAAGATAAACCTTAGTAAATATTTCTTTAAAGTTATTCCAAGCATGCGAACATTATTATTATTATAGCTATGTGCGTAATAGAGACATCAGCAAAATACATCGTAGAGTAAGTAAGGGTTACAATTTAGGAAATGATCTTAGCATCTCTACTAAATTCTTATCATTTTATATTATAATAATTCCTATAACGCTATGCATAGTAGTAACATGTGTCATACTAATTACTTAACTCCTCGTTCAAATACTTGGTTACAGTTATTACTATAGATAATCCTTCTCGGTGATAGATATCAGAATACATCATATTTATACTCTTTTATTTTTTTATAAATTTCATGTTAAAAAAAGAAAACTGTTTTGTTTAACCTAAATTTCATTTAGTTTATCACATATGATATCAAGCTATTCCTATAGTTTCAAAGATTTGAGCTGATTGCCTATACCAGCTTTGATCAATCGAAACGCAATTTTAATCAACGCATTCCAAACGGTCACTCACCAACCCCAAGTTCGAAACATCCAACAGAACACAAAGGAACTATGACAAGCATTCAATGCACATATTGCAACCACTCATATCATACACAATCCTTTAAAATATCCAACCGGGGGGCTGAATCGAACGTCAAACTATTGTCAAAAAACCCCACAGATCTTCAAACCCAAGTCTTCAAGGCTATCCATCAAAATAAATCTGTGATATATTTACACACAGTATGCATTATCACTGTTCCTAAATCAGCTATCAACGGACTCTTTTCACTAAAAGGGTGAGGTTCACTATAGAAAAGGTTGACCCCTCATAAAGACTTATCACCTCATATACAAAATAAGGTTCAACTAATCCAAAAAGTACCAGACGATTTGAGATTTTACTTGTCAAGAGCTAGAGACGAAATTTGAATGAGCCTTAACCTGTAGATGAGATCTAGCCAAAGTTAGCGGTAGTTTTTTCACAACAATCTCTTCTCGGACTTAACTTACGTTATCTCGCCCACGAACGTCGCAAGGAATAGAAACCCGCACGTACATAATAAGGACGATATTTCTAAAGAAATTTAAATTCGCCCGCAAAGGTCCCGAGATAGGATTAAAGATTGGGCGCGGAGATGGCCCTTTTGTGGCCGACCCTTAAGAAAACATGTCTTGATATGGAAATATCTTGAACCTAATCGAGGAATCATTCGCGGGGGTGATCATTTATCAAGAAAACGGTCTGCGAATGCGTAATTAGTTCGGTAGGAAAGGTTTCTTCAGAGTCTTAGCGTTTATTTTGCATGAGTGGACAAGTAAAAGCCCGCCGCTCACCGTTGTTTAGACATCTGACCGAGCTTTCAGATTCAGTAGACCATGCATGGGAGCTTAAAACGATAATTCAACAGGGGTCATGGATGTAATCGATATGAATCAACCGCTCCTGACATATTTTTGATTCTATATTTTTTAGAACAGTGGAAAGTTCGGAGACGCATTTCAAATATTTAGAGTGATGATACACGTAATTTGAATACGAAACACCTAGCCAGCCCGACAATCCTTCATTAATTTGTAAGCCAAACAAAGGACGCCAAACACTGGACCCGAACCACACTTGGACCAATATTTGTTTTTATACAAATAAACTGACGGCCATCGGTTCACGAACGTTTTGTGATGGTAATAAAGCGAGACAATGTGGACACAGATTCTTTCAGCTATATTTTTCTTTGTAACGATACATTAAACTGGAAATTCCACACGATAATATTTGAAAAACAGAGGTGTCAGTATCGGGGTTCTAAATATATGCAGAAGAGTAGTCGAAGGACACGCGTTAAGCACGAGACAACCCTCCCCACACCTTGTACAAAGTCGCGACGTCACATCTAAAATTAAATACCACTTATTTAAACCCGCCACTTACCTACGTTCCCGTCTGTACAAAAACTAAAAATATCCACTACCATTGTGTCACTCTCAAAGCAGTTCCATAGGTCACGGCAAACGCATGAGCGTACCACGTGTCAGGAACACGCTAAACATTTTTTATCTTTAAAAAATTATAAAAGACCGTTTCTGACAATGGAACCTCGGTAGCATCTTTGACAATTATAATATCGCCATCAGCAATTTACACAATGACAGTAACGTCAAAAGTTTTCACTACAATCCTGAGCAGTAATGTGTTAACATTAGAGCTGAATATTCAATGAAATGAACACGGCGCTTAAGATTTTCGTAGATAGCCTCATCACGGTTAACATAAGGGTCATCACAAAAGCCGGATGATAACAATGCGCGCACGTCAATCGTGTGCTCATGCAAATAATTTTTTTCGTCCAAAACATCCATTTATCTGGTCGGGTAGCAAGGGGGTTAATTAATATGTACGGAATAATACAATTAATATTAAGCACCTTTTTTCAAGTAGCACGAGGTCACGACTCACTGTCACCGTTAGAATTATATCCTTGTTTTGACAATAAGGACAAAGAACATTCTATTTATGACCTCATTCATAAATATAATCTTCTTTGTCCTTATTGTCAAAGTTAAAAGTTAGGCAGATTTATGGATAGATGTCTTTTGTTTCAGTATATGAATTTGTTTTGATATTTTATTGCATCAGGGTGATATCGAATGCTTGACAGCTTTGAAGGGGTTAATATGAACGTTCAGAGTGAAGCCAATAATCTGATACAACTGGTGTCGGTGGAACCTGCAATTGACATTGCGAGGATAGCGTAACCGTCTTATATGACGGCAATATTTTTCGTCACTATTTCGGCAAAATTATGTTACAACTTAATACATTTTGGATAAGATTTTGTGTGGATTCATATTTTGAAATAGTAATGTTGAAATCATAGAGCAGTTGAACATATATTTTGTGACACCTACAAGTACACTTTATAACTTACAACCGCAATTTCTCTCACAAACCGTTTATCAGACAAAGCGGTCCAAATGCGGGTAGATGCGAGAAATTTTGAACGCTGCACAATTTTCGGCTATAAGAATCCCATTGTTGTGCCTTGTGCAACGGGTTTAATACAAAAGTGTCGAATGACAGCACATCTGGTGGCAACAAAGGGTTGGATAGATTATTTCTCGCACCACCCCCGTAAGATTGCACAGTTATACAGATGTCCCAAGATTTCTGCCTTGATTTGTTAAAATTATTAATTCTTTGAACGGTTTTTTAGATAATAGAGTTTGGATTTAGGAAAAACACAAAGGGCTCAGAGACCAGTATGTTTATTGGGATGATAAAGTTATTTTTTATATTTTTACCACTCGTGATCGGAATCATGTTACTAAGAGAAATATGAAGTTAATATAATCCAAATATTAGGTATATATGTTTATCTAGAGTTTACTACTAAGCATATAAATTATTCATAATAATACAAACCATTAAGCAAATATAAACTGAAACCAAAAGCTAGAACAACTTGTGAATTTGTGGTTAGAGAAAGTAATATTGTACCGGCCGACCTCACCAATAGGAACAACGAAGCTAATATGAAGTTTGTAACAGAACCGTTTCTTTTTATCTATGCCATAATGTAACATCCTATAGAATGGGACCAGTCAGTCAAGAGACGAGATTAAGTCCTAAATGTATGGACACAGAGTGACGAGGCGTTTTCACGTACCCTCATTGTTGTGCAACATCTTGCATTACCCCACAAAAGTGATACAAAGACCAACAAAGACAAAACTGTCGCCAAAGGCTCCTTTAATACCGTAAAGGCTTCTTTGACGTCACGTAAGTCATTAATATAATAACAAAATACTGGACCGTGACTTGGCAATGACGTGGAACTTACAAATAAAGTAGGAATTTGTCAGACGCACGTGTGCGTCCGTCTGGTTATCGAATATTCGGAGAAAAAAATGACACGTATGAAGAATGTGATTCCAGAATTGACTCTAAGAAATGTAACCTATGTCGTGTTATATTGTTTTCTAAAACAGTCAATTTGAGCTAAAAATGTTTATAAGGTTTGGAGACCAAGAATTTTTATCTACGTCACACAATTGCAAGACTTACCACTGTGCATTGTGTTGGACTCAGCATCAGCAACTTCTGTTCTTGACTTCTTGTGGTCTTCTGGTGACCCTGAAACGTCCATGTGCTCCTGTTTGATCTTAGGCTTGATATCTACATCTGGAGAACTTGAAGGTAGTGGTGAAGTGGACGCTCTTCTCTTCGGTGTTGAGGTTTCTGCGTCCGCTTCTGTTGTGAAGAAGAGAAACTCTATCATTACAATCTTCTTCTCCAAAAAAAATACTTGCTTTGTTTGATGTATACAAAACATATGTGCCTTCTAAAATAAGACGTCTAAAAGGTTTCGATTAATATTGTGGTGAAATGTGTAAAACTTCTAATGAATAGAAGTAAACCTCGTGCGTACAAATTATTTAAAATAAATTGAGATTCTACTATATATTAAATGTAAAAAAACTATTTACTTTACCCAGTCGAAAGCTATGAGGTAACAAACATAAAAAATACAGTCGAATTGAGTACCTCCTCCTTTTTTTGAGAAATTATTACTAAGTACTACGTAGTAATAATAGCTCGATGGGCATAGGATACTTTCATCCCTATTAAAGTTGTGGTTCTCAAGGGATCACGTTGTAACAAATTTGGTTGTAAAAGGAATCCCAGAAAACCGTTTGTATTTAAAAAATATAAGAGTTCCAGCTTACCATCTAAAAGCCTTTTAGGTGTACTCGAAGCACCTCCATCCTCTAACAAATCAGGAGGTGCTATTGAAGGGCTGGCCAGCGGCGGGGTGTGGACTCTGCTGCTGGGTGGCCTCCTGGCTGTGAGGAGTGAGGGTCTCCGCCCTGCGCTCCCGGTTGACACTTGACCAGGGCGGGAACCATCTTCTGGATCGGAGTTAGGACCTGTGAAAAATTAAGTGTCAGATATTTTCGAAGTCATTATATTTGTTGGGTTGGAAGGATCTCAAGTTAAGCTTGTTTTTAAACAAGTTTTAATGGCAAATATGACAGGCTTTGGATTTTTTTGGGAAAAATTGAGTGCAAGCCATTTAGTATTTAAGTTTGAAGTAGCAAGTCATTACTGGAACTAAAAATAACTATATCTTGGGAAAACGAACGAAGTGCAGACATCATTGAACTTCTGATATTAAAACTAATGTGGTTTTCACTAATTTTTACTGAGAATTACGGGATTACTCGCGTGATACTTTTCGTATAGATCAGTTTATAGTTTAGACCACATCCGGTGGTCTTTTTCAAGGAGTGTTTGGGACGATTTTATCGATGACTTCTCGCTTAACACTCAAAAGTATAGTATATGTAGTATATAATATTACGTGAGTGATCCCGCATTCTCAGTAAAAAATCATTGTACTTGCTCTCCCCATCACAGCATTGCAGAAAACTACGTGCTGCAACATTGCAAAAATATGTTCTATCAAAGAGCTATTTTTAGAGACACTTTTGACAGCTTCTGATAAAATAATATCTGAGTAATTTAACACTTAAATTCCACTTACGTTCGATCAGAGTTCATCTATAATTAATTCCAAAACCATCCGTATGATTTTGATTGTGAAAAACTAATTACAATAAATACTGATAAAATTAAACTACTTGTACATTAAGTAATCGGTATATCTGGAACATGACTTCAAACTCAATCTCATCTGTTGCAGGTTGAGACTGAGCGGCGATGCATCAACATAATAATTATATCACCTTCGTGTGCTAATATTTTAAGTTCCACTTTTACAATAAATCAGACATGTTTTTCGACTTAAACTGTATATTTTTTCCACAACACCATGGCTTTGAAAAGTATATGTTAGTATATTAGTACCTTTAGTGTTAAACAGTGACAAATGTCTATCTATCCTCCTTTAGTCCTTGTTTAAATCCCATAACTTTAATAATCATTATGCCATAAATATCTTCCTAATTAGGACGTATTTTAATTATTAAGTTCGTGACGTTATCCTGGCACACTTGTGTTAAATAAAAGGTTTAAATAGTATCTTTAGTTATTATGCATGAAGTGTTTCCGAATATTTGAATGCCATAGAACACATGGCATGTATATTATTATTACCTGAGCCTGATCAGATTTATGATCAAGCTCAAATGAATAAAAAAGAGGATTGAAAAAATATATCAAACTCACCAGCGCTATAGCAATGATACGTTGTCAGGTCTTTATCGCACGAGGAAACTTTATGCTGGATGAATCTGACGATGTCTGCGAGGGCGAAAGCCCGTCGACAAGCCCCGCAGGTTAGGGTATCTCCTGGGACGCCAGGAGTTGGCGAACCCCCTCCCTCTGCCGCGCTGTCCGCATCCGCTGGAAAAAAGGGAGAATTTAAACATAGCTGGTATCCGGTATGGATAGGTTACAAGAAACATTGTTAAAAAACGTAATACATGAACTTTTCAGAAATTAGTCTGTAGGTTTAGGGCTGCGATTATTAGAGTATTAGTGTCTATTCAAAAAAAAATGTATGTTCTTCTTTTTACTTGCTATGTTTTACACTACACGTGTAAATAGTTGTATTCTGTGGGCCTAGCAGAATAGCTGCGTAAGTGTAACGTAACGTATCGTTCACGTGTATTAGAACAAACTGTAATTTATCTAGAGAACTGTGACACAGTTAACTCATGGTTTGAACGCCGAAGCGTGACGCGTTGACGCTTACGATACAAATACTTTTTGGCAAATTGTATGTGCTACGGCCTCTATAGGTTATAACACTATCACATCACACTTCACACAATAACACTCGTACAATAAATGCGAAAGTTTGTGAGTGTGTTTGTGTGTTTGTTACTTCTTACATACTAGGTGACGCTCGAGCAGCTGCACTCATTTTCATGAAATTTTGTATGGAGGTATGGAGGCTGGATTAACACATAATATACTAAACTTTTCATCCATCATCATCATCCATCACCATGGGTGTAACTGCTGGGGCGAACTAGTTATATTATAGTTTATAATGTTCAATTCCACCAACGCTGGTGATTTGATACAATAGACAAAGAGTGTCTATTAATTTGACACTTTATTTTTATCTTTCCAAAATTGTTTGCAAAAGCTGGATATCCTGCCTTGAAGCAGAAGTGTATTTAAATTCTGCTTGGACAAGCATTGCACTACTATTTTAAGGCTTGAAGGGCACTGCAGCTAGTGAAATTATGAGGCCAATGTGACTCATAAACCAAAGTATTGTGTGATGATCGTAGTAACACGCGAAAATTCAAACGAAAGTTTGGTAGCAACTAGGCATAATAATATTATGGTTTATAAAAACATATGTAATATAATAGTAATAGAGGCACTAATTACTAAACACCTGTAGGTATTTTACACCAGCGTATATTTGCCCAGCTGTTCCAAGACTTGACACCCTTTCTCAATCTTTTATGGCAAAGCCAATTAAATTACAATGTTTCACAACATTCGGCCGCCATATGGACAATGACACTCAATGACACTTTCTTTGGCCCTAAGTGTTAAATTGCAGTGGAGTTAATAAGACCGTGTCGCAGTCACGGTGAGGTGTCAGTTGTGAGATTGACCACTTATCTGCTTGAATACAGTAATTGACCGTCTTATTTTGGTGGTCTCTTGAATAGAGTGTCTTTTGTTAGGGCGATCGCATTTAGTTTTTAGGGATCCTTGTCTTAGACTGATAAGACCCTTACAGGGTCACTTCGTGTGTTAAAGTTGTATTGATAATATGACAGGAATCTTTTCATCCGTTATGGATGGTGTTTTAAGTTTGAAAGTAGTTCTATTATCAAATTGTTTTATACTTTTCAATTATAAAGTGTCACAACATTCGGGTACTGTATGGGCAATGCCACTTAAACCAATGCCACCTTTTTTGGGTGAGATGTTGTCGTGGAATTTATAATTTTGATTGCTATTTATTGGAGCTTAACTGCACACGAAATCTCATAAATGGACCTACTAATGTTGAAACATGGCAATTGGGTAGTTTATTAGTAGCAAATATTTTCAAAAGCAATTAAAAAGGATTTACTTACAGGGGTGAATTAAAGAGAAGAGTGAAATGAAGAATTACATTTTGTATGATAGACTTTATTATCATGCTTGATACATGAAAATTTACACGTGGGTATATATTACATATAGTCAGGTACCTATGGTACAGGAGTGTTTAATATATATACTTATAATATATTTATATAAGTGGGGAAATGTGTATGTAAGTTATAGGTATACTTTTAAAGTTCTGGTTTTCATTATTATTGTACATAATTAAATACATTGAATATGGTTAATTTAAATGATAGTAATACAGTTAAGACTTTATAAAATGGTGCGGATTCCAAACTGACGTAGATGGTGCACGTGTCGGCTAATTATTTATTATATATACATTATATATTCTATATTCTTAATATAATATTATATATTCTAATGTCATATTCAAACAGATATACAAAAATAAGTACGCACTTGGTGTCAATAAATTGATGACATGAACTAAATTATTTATATAATATTGTTACACAATTTAACATTGTAGACAAAATGTACTAGAATATTATCTGTAACCTCTTATACAGTTAAACTTATATTATAGTGATGTAGTGTTGTAGAGGGTAATAGATAGTTCGGTTTGAAAACGTGCGGAACCCATAAGGAGCGTGCTTTGACATACGCTTATTTATTTTATGTTTAAAACGTTGACAGATGTGTAGCAAAGGGTTTTTGTGCAAATGAGTGTAAAGTCGATATTCTGGTGGTATTTAATTATTTAAAATGTATTGAATTGGAATTGAAAGAGATCGAGATCGGTGGTGTTATATTCATTGAATAAAAAATACATCCATTGAACTGAGACCGGTAAAACATTTCAAATTGCACACAATTACTTATTTTGGAACGCATACGTAATATTTTATTAAGTCTTGATCCAGTCCCAACTTGAAAAAAGCTTTTGAAAAATAATATAAGAGTTTTCAACAATCACTGAATACAATACAAATTATTGATTGACAATTGCGAGCATTTAAAATTTGCTAATAAATAAGCCGACAGGCATCGTCGCCTTCGAATTATAAAAGCGCTTTCACATTTAAGTCTCTTACAATTGCTCGGGCACATCAAAGAGGTTCGCGAGCTAATTTCACATAAGTACTATGCAGACGCCCTTACATACCGTTGCTATTATTATTTTTCCTTCAATTTCTTTGTGAAGCGAAAGTAGGCCGTACTTCTTTACACAGGGGTTGGTCGTAACCGGAGTACTAAATTAATATAGCAAAAAAACTACGTGATTCGGTCGTTTTGTTTACAATACCGTACCTAGTTTGTTTAAGGGGTATATTATGTAAATGCACAATTTTTTACAGATTTGTTAAGTGAACGGTGTGGCTCGTGGCAAATGGTGTTGTTTTTGTCACTTCCTTTAACTTTATTGCCCCTTCTAACTAGCTGTTTAAACTTTATGACAAGACAAATAGTTTTCAATAGGTATGATTCATGCAGTGACTAGAAACATGCTTATAGCGGAATGATAACTATACACTTTAATTAACTTTCGTTAAGTGAATGTTATAGGTGTTCAGAATAAATGTATTTTATATAATAAAAAACCTGTATAAATTGTTCAATGATTATTCTCTAAATTACGATAGGTTATGTGTTATGTGATGCAAGTATTTAGTGAAATGAATGTTACGTTGCAACATTTATTGTTTATCCGAGATTTTATCCAGGTTAAGGATTAAGTATTTTATTTTCTTATAAAATACATTTCATTTCTAAAAAAAAATCAAATTACTGTATAGATTTATTCAACAGACCTCCAAAAAGGAGAAGGTTCCTAACTCGTCTGCTTTTTTAAATGTCTGCGTTACCTCGTGACTTTACCTAGTGAGGAGTTGGATGATATTTTTTTTTATTTTCATAGCTGGTGCTTCTCATATAATCCTATTAAAATTTGATCAAGATCTGATCAGTAGCTTTTTTTTGATAATATTTCACCAACATCGGTTATAATAGAATGGAACCGGATTCAAATTTTCTTTAAAAATTTAGTAATTTAAAAAAAAACTAGTTGCCCAAATTACCCCTCATATCATCAATCAAATATCCAGTGTATGAGTGAATGATATAAATTACATATTTTAATTCATACAGAAAATATACTCTATGACACAATTAGACATAAATCCGTGAAAGTTGAAACGTTCCCTTACACACTGGTTTTCTACATCGCTTGACTCGATATAAACCTTTTACCTAAACCCTTACGCCCAATCAATACACCCTATACGCCGTTTACCTAAACATAATCGAACCCTATCAAAATCCGTTTACGTGGAAACTGAGAATTTAACGCACAGTGGTACGACTCCACCAGCCAACTGGCCACACCCACTAAGCTGCGACTGGACAGTGGTCAGCTTACACATGCGCTGTGGACAAAAATTTTACACCCACATCTATGATATTTGTTTTCACGATTGTGTAAACTCTTAACCGATTTGTTAGTGTGAAGTTGGGTATGAGTAATTTATGGCTAGCTGTTCAGTAGACGTTTGAGGGAACACGTGTACATATTAGTGAACAGTATAATTTTGGTGCCTATTTATGGTGTTTTTGCCAGTGCCACATCTTTGTGATGAGGAATATAAAAGTCATCGTTGTCAAATATTTTCACAATTGTTACCAACTGTACTAAACTATATGACCCGTTGCATCAAGTGGTCCGTTGGCGAATTGTACGAATTTAAGTTATACTTACGGTTTTTTTAGGTTTAAATCTATTGTATTATATCTTATACTTAAATCCAAATAAATATTTTTCTATGCACGACAATTTATTTATAAGTTACATACAAGAGACATAGAAACTTTAATACGGGCTTTTACAATCCTAGTTTGTGAACCAGGTGACTCTACTCTAATATTATATGGTGCTTGTAAATGCATTAATAAACTTTTATTATTAATATTATAAGTTTAAAGGCTACCACTAAACAACTAAATTCGTTACCACAATTTACTAATTAGGTAGTCAATCTAAAATATAAGTGTAACGTTCAATAACCACTGCACATTTTTTGTATTGAAAATCCAAATCAATATCTAAACACGTGTGTTTTAGTGTATTGAAATTGTCTAGCCACAAAGATAGAACGGCCGCTTCAGGTGGCGATGGGGGGACCACCCTCCAAAAGGACAGAGGATCGAAAAGTTTAAATGAGCTCGTTACGACACACGTAGTAACACACCAGTTATATCCAGAGTTTTGTTTTTTTTTGTCACAGAAAAGGTCGCTACAACTTCACCGTTATAACTTTCAACTTGGTCCTCACATAAATAATTAATTTGTGTAAATTATCAATTACGTTTTATCCTATTGCTGTTTTGTTAGATCTACTGTGCAGTCCTTGCTATATTGTATTATGTTATAATTTTATAATTGTGTTTGCTTTAAACTAGCGGCCTTACTTGTAGACCCTGCTTAAATTTAAATAGCGTCATTTAGTACGGCGCAGAACAGTTTTGCTTTACGCACTATTAAAATTAAAATTAAAGTTAAGCAGCGTTTATAAGTAGGGCCTTTAGTCTACACCATTTATCTGTATATCTTACCTAGTGATGATATTTCAATCGTTATAGATAACTAATTAAATATATCAGAATATACGAGCGAGTGATATTAAAAAAAAAACAAGTTAGTCATAATTTAAAAGGAGTACCTCTAAAGAACACCTAATACACATTAAAAAGCAAGCAAGTGTAAGTCAGTCTTGTGCTAATAATCGTAAAAAATTAAACTAAATACTTTTTTGGCAATATTAAGTACTATAATACCTACAAACCGTATAGGTAGGCACTCGTCCGGAAATCGCTAGATGTAGTCTCTGGCCAATCAGGTGGCATAGACTAGGTGGTAGGAGTTTGCTTAAGGATATATGAATACTACCCTACCTAAATAGGTGGCTAATCTACAGATTATTTGTTAATGATGCCAATTAAAAAACTATTTATCTTACATTTTCATATCTTTCACGTTTTTACGGAACGAGCAATGGAAAAATAGAAGTATGTCCAATGAATAGTATTGAGATTAACGTATTGAAGGATATATATTATATTGTATTAACTATAATATTTCTTTCAATAATCTGTGGTGCTCAGTCAAAATGGCGATAAATCAACTGCAATCTAAAAGTAAAACACTATTTAATTCTTATGTCAGAACCGACTATCAAATAGAAAATTATAACGTATTCGTGTAACAATAAACACACCCCCGCAGCATGTGAGAGCTATTCTTATTATTTTTATCCCTGTACCATTGTCCAAAATGTTCGATTTCCATGACCAAATTGGGGTGACGTGTACCCCTGCCAATTAATATTGGTCACGGCGGTCAGAATCATGTCAAAAATATAAGTTTTTTTTGCATTGAATATGGATAAAGAAGTAATCAATCTTTGATTGTAGAAAATGTTTAAATCAATCAAAAATTATACAATATTCATTATTATATTAAAACGGTTTTCATAGTAATAGGTAAAATGTTCTTCAAACCGTATTCAATGCGTTATCTATTTAAAATATGAATCTAACGATCTAAAATGTATATTAAAATATATGAAAATATATTTAGTTCGCATCGGTATTCAGAATGCACATACTACATGCATGAATATGCTCAACAAATTCATTAACTAGTTAGAAAAGACCACTTCATCTTGGAAGGTAGGTACTATCGTAATGTCAGATATTCAAGGTTGTATCTTGATGTGAAAGTTTCTAAGGCAAAGAAAATTAATGAATGTTTTTACTAAATAAGAGAAGATACGTAAATTGTGAAAATAATGACAAGCGTCCCAATTGCAGTCCTACCCAAAAATTTCAAAGTGCAACACAGCACTGCACTACGTTCTTGAAGCAAAGGCCTTAAGTCCAATTCGACGCAAATTTCACTTACTTTAAAAACAAACACAGCGTGCTTGCACACCAATTCTTGGAGTTCGAATATTTAGCAAGGGTTGGTACCCACTAACGGCCGGTCCCAATAATCTACCTATCGCCGGTTTACCTTACTAGAGATAGATATTTGACACTATTTGTATGAACGTTATGTCAAATTTCTATCGGTAGTAAGGAAAACCGTGGGTAGATAGATTATTGGGATCCTCCATAAAACAGACACTTTTAGAAGCTTCTCATCAGCTATTGATAAATTTAAAAAATCTCTTATCCTAAATCACATATTTTAAGCAAATGCAAAACTATGCAGCTCTAGCGAACCCTGCAACTGTAGGGTGGCACAACATACCATTAGGAAAACTACTAACCTGTCTCATTATATGAGAGACTTGGATAAGCAAAATGTGAATTTTGACATCGGCTTCTTTGACAGCTACTTATTCAAAATCTCAAGTTGTCGGAAATGGACATACGGCACAAAAGCCCTTTGAATAAGGCCCTATGTCGGCAAATTGCGATTAAGGCTTTATGATTTTGTTTTTGGTCTTGTTGACGTCCGTAACAGTCAAAAGAGTTTGACGAACATAGAATTATACACAGATATACAGTCAATACCAAAGCGACGGAGCGAGATTATTTATGCTATATACTACTCTATAATAATCCGTATATTAAATAAATACCAGCCAAAGTAACAGCCACGTAAGAACCTACTTGCCGCGAATTTCAGCGTGGAATACGGTTACCGATATTCCTCTAGAACTATATAAGCTTAGAATACATTATTAAAGTATAATGAAATATGCTTCCAACCGGTCCTTTTGGAAAATTATGGGGGAGGCATATGTTCAGCAGTGGACGTCCTACGGCCGAGATGATGATGATGATGATGAATGAAATATGAAAAAAGAGTTAATTGTCATAATAAATATCATCCAAATCAGTTAAGCCGTTTCTATGGATTGTTAGTAAATCATACACATACTTTTGCATTCTTAATGTTAAATAGATTTTCGTTCAAAAGAGGCTCAACCAGACATAAAAACATTTAATAAAAAACAAATTTCTACGAAAGTAGAAAGCAATCTTTGTAAAAAATATTTATTTATCATAAACTAGATATAAAACAATGAATAAATTATATAAATTTTATAATCAAATAATTCTTTATAAACGTAAGTAAATTTACAGGACGAAATATTGTGGAAATGCTGTAAATGTAACATTGCCTACAGTTATCATAGCGCCATGATTTTAATGTATCAAAAGAAGAAAATTATTTATTTGTCAGCTACCTATTTCAAAACAAGTACTTTACTTATGTGTGTATGTGTAATTGTAGTGGCACTTATATGGCACAATAAATATACTTGTAGGCCTTTATTAATAAACATTGCGTAAACCGTATATTAGGCGTAACATGCTTTGTCTTGCTTTCACGCGTGACAGTTACTGCAAGCGAAAAATTGACAGATAGATGTTTTAACTACTCCGGGTGTAAACCAAGTTTATTAATAAGGCCGGTAGGCCTTTATTAATAAACGTTGCGTAAACCTATATTAGGCGTAACATGCTTTGTCTTGCTTTCACGCGTGACATTTACTGCAAGCGAAAAATTGACAGTTAGATGTTTTAACTACTCCGGGTGTAAACCAAGTTTATTAATAAGGCCGGTAGGCCTTTATTAATAAACGTTGCGTAAACCTATATTGGGCGTAACATGCTTTGTCTTGCTTTCACGCGTGACATTTACTGCAAGCGAAAAATTGACAGTTAGATGTTTTAACTACTCCGGGTGTAAGCCAAGTTTATTAATAAGGCCGGTAGGCCTTTATTAATAAACGTTGCGTAAACCTATATTAGACGTAACATGCTTTGTCTTGCTTTCACGCGTGACATTTACTGCAAGCGAAAAATTGACAGTTAGATGTTTTAACTACTCCGGGTGTAAACCAAGTTTATTAATAAGGCCGGTAGGCCTTTATTAATAAACGTTGCGTAAACCTATATTAGGCGTAACATGCTTTGTCTTGCTTTCACGCGTGACATTTACTGCAAGCGAAAAATTGACAGTTAGATGTTTTAACTACTCCGGGTGTAAACCAAGTTTATTAATAAGGCCGGTAGGCCTTTATTAATAAACGTTGCGTAAACCTATATTGGGCGTAACATGCTTTGTCTTGCTTTCACGCGTGACATTTACTGCAAGCGAAAAATTGACAGTTAGATGTTTTAACTACTCCGGGTGTAAGCCAAGTTTATTAATAAGGCCGGTAGGCCTTTATTAATAAACGTTGCGTTAACCTATATTAGGCGTAACATGCTTTGTCTTGCTTTCACGCGTGACATTTACTGCAAGCGAAAAATTGACAGTTAGATGTTTTAACTACTCCGGGTGTAAGCCAAGTTTATTAATAAGGCCGGTAGGCCTTTATTAATAAACGTTGCGTAAACCTATATTAGGCGTAACATGCTTTGTCTTGCTTTCACGCGTGACATTTACTGCAAGCGAAAAATTGACATTTAGATGTTTTAACTACTCCGGGTGTAAGCCAAGTTTATTAATAAGGCCGGTAGGCCTTTATTAATAAACGTTGCGTAAACCTATATTAGGTGTAACATGCTTTGTCTTGCTTTCACGCGTGACATTTACTGCAAGCGAAAAATTGACAGTTAGATGTTTTAACTACTCCGGGTGTAAACCAAGTTTATTAATAAGGCCGGTAATGTATAAAGTATATTTTAGTATGATAGTCGTATTAGGTCATATAACTTGTCCATCTCGTGCATTGACCCAAAAAGAATATAATCATCGACCATTCAATGACGTGTAAAAATCATTTTATGAATAAGTGTAAATATTACCCTACACATATGTTTATATAGGTACTTTTATAACACATAAGCTACTAACAATTTGTCGTATTTTAGCAACGAAAACGAGAAGTTCTCCTATCAACCCCTTGAAAAGTCCACCATGTTGTACCACGCCCATCTCAGTGCCATTCAAAGAGGCGGTCTTAGCAAACACTGGGCTAATGATGTCATCCATCTCCAGGCCACTCTGACCCTTGCTTTTTTAACTTTAATTATGGTAGTCGCTGATGTAGGTGCTTAAGTTTTACTTTCGGATGTATACTGGTGTTATGTATAGTTGCGAATTTAAGCCACATATGTTTCACCCTATGCTTAGAATATTAATTACTTAATAAATTCACTTCTAAGACATATAGGTTTCTTAATATTCAACCTGTGTCAAATCGTAATACATATCTATAAGAGTATATATATTTATATACGTGTTAGTACAGCAGTGGTGTGTAATCTGTCTTGTTTGGGACCACCAGATGTGGATCCTCTATTTTATAGTAGTGTGCAAGCTCTACTCTATTTATTAATTATATTATTTTTTAAGGTTTGTAAAGTACTGTAGCAAGTAAAAACCGGCCAAGTCCGAGTCGGACTCGCGCACGAAGGGTTCCGTACCATTATCTATAACTCTTCCATACAACAGACATGATTTTTTTGCCGTTTTTATTGATAATGTTCGGAACCCTTCGTGCGCTAGTACGATTCGCACTTGATCATCTGTGAACAACGGTATATGAGATAGAGCCTGGTGACACACGGACAGACAGACAGACGGATGGACAGCGGGGTCTTAGTAATAGGGTCCCGTTTTACCCTTTGGGTACGAAACCTGAAAAACTACTATCGGAATCGGACTTAAAAACAAATATTTCGGGTTGGAGAGCGCAATGCAATGTCATACAACTTTGGCGCTAACACGAGTAGTATTGCAGCTGTTATAAACAGGCACAGAAATCGCCCAACCTGTCAGTGACTATAATAAATAACAAGTGCAATTTGAAAAATTTAATACCGACTTCCATTGTATTCAGTTATTGGAGTGTATATCAAAAATACTAGACCGAATTTGATGAAATTTAAATGGGACCACACGGCAAGCTTTCAAACCAGTAAGCTTCACCAGCTTTCAAACAGAAAAGAATTTTGAGAATCGGTTCATCCAGTCGAAAGTTATGAGGTAACAAACAAAAAAAAAACAATATACACTCGAGTTGAGTACCTCCTCCTTTTTTGGCAGTCGGTAGAAAATTTAATACCGACTTCCATTCTATTACTTTGGTAAAAATCAGTTATTGGAGTGTAACTCAAAAAGTACTTAACCAAATTTAATAAAATTTATATGGGACCACACGGGAAGCACCAGCAGGTAAGAAACATAAAAAATACAGTCAAATTGACTACCTCCTCCTCTTTGGAAGTTAGTAGAAAAAGAAGATTTTATGGACATTATTAGTTAGTGTACTTCTAGCTTACATACTAACTACAAGTAGTAGTTCTGCAATAAGTAGACCTTACGGCCACAGTCATATCAAAATTGTATATGTTGTTGGCATCAAATGTTTTTTCCGAATATTACCAAAATCGTCTAGTTTTTAAATTTCACAATTATCTTTATTATCTCGGCAACCACTTGACTAAATATGCTCTTATCGAAATTCCTCTGACGCGGTCCAACCCCAATTTTAAAATAACTTACGATGCTTTACGTAAGGTTGAAAATCGCATGTTATATTGGACGATGTCATGCAAAAATGCATTCATTTTGTAGGTTTTCTTAATGTATTTCAATATATACTAACACAATTGAAAAAACTGCTGATTACTAATTTAGTACTGTATGTTGGCTATGCATTACCTAAAAAAAGGACAGTGTTATCGGAGAAAACTCTGAGAGTTGGGACGTCAAAGTTTATTTTTATGGACCTATTCAGGATTTTTTTCTGCAGAGAGCGAGTAATATTTAGCAATTCTGTTCGGTTATTACTCTTTGCCTGTTCCTTTTCTAACCTAAGTATTTTTTTTCATACAATATTATGGATCTGTTTCGTTACACTCGATGTTTAAAGATTCTGCTTTTTACTATTATCAGGATACGAGCGCGCCTTAAAGTCATGTATCTAATGTGTGTACCAAATGTTTTCTAAACCAGTCAGTAAATAGCGTCGTAGCAAACTTCCCCCCTTTTTAAGAAAAGTACCCCCCGTCCACTCGAAAATAGCTCACGACAATAAATTATATTGAATAGTAAAACAAATTGAAAATTGAAAAATGCGACTTGTATCGGAAGCATACAACTCAACAAACATACGGACAGATAAAAGTCCATATGGCCAGCCGTGCGATTGTCTGATGATTCGTCGATGCGCTCGTCGACGAGCTCACCGATGTAAAACACTTTATAAGACATCGCCCTTGTACATAAGGTTGTTTTTCCAACGTTTCTTGTCATCTCGTCATTTGTTTCACGGATGTTGTCAAAGATGCAACGATGTTTGCTCTTAGAGAATCGCACGACAGTTTGAGCAGAGACGCATCGCTCGCTCGGTCAACTATAGCTACTAGACTTTGTCCGCGTCGAATAAGGATTGTCTCCCTATATAACTTCATTCCATGCGGACAAAAAAACTATCGCTCGCGAAAAACTAAGTTGAAAGGAGGTGATGCCTATGTGTTAATGCTGGGTATATGATACTTGTTCCTATTCTAAATTTCATCCATTTCCGTTAAACCTTTACAACGTGAAAAGTACACACAAACTTACTAACGAACATTCGTATTTATATTATAAGGTTCACAATATATCATACAAATTTCAGCAAAGTTAAGCGAACCTAAGTAAGTAATTTTATTCTAACGCAATTATTAATTTTGTGTTAATTTAATGATAATTTTTCAATCTTGCTGCTTTAATGTGGTCAGTGATAACGTCATTGGGTACCGTTAATCATGTTCAGAACTATTAAGAGACTATTTACATTTTAATTGAAGGAATAAATCACTATATTGTTGTTAAAGACAATACCGCAATTACCGAATGAATAATTTATTTTACGTTTAAATACATCTATTGAGTTCATTAATTTATTTAGAATATATTTTAGAACAAATCTCTTATTGGCCAATTAGTTCAATAAAAAAAAGGTTAAGAGTAAGTTGTATTTTCATACCAAAAGGTTCCGTACCTCAATCCAATCTATTTGTAAACATTAGGACATGTATTTTCAAAAAAGAAGTTCAATTTTCAAAATACTTGGAACGGGAGCGATTTGCACTTAGCTGGTTTTTGTTATTTGTTGTCTTACTTAAGAATTTGTACAATAACGTTGAAATTACACGTTGCTTGTATATCTCCGTTTTTTATTTATGATGTTTTAAAAATTTTTACAAGATACCTGTGAATTTAAACTACTGTTTCCTATTAAGGTGACATTCAACCATTTAAAGTTCAGACAGACCGACGGTGGCGCAGTAATAAGTTCTCGTAGGTAAGGTTGTTTTGTAATTGCATACAGAACCCTAAACACCTCATCTATCATCTCATCATTGTATTTCAGTCTTTTGTTTAGACTTGCTCATAAAAACGACTTAAATTATGTACAGCTAAATTGCCTGATTCTACTGGCTGGTGTCACCTTAAATAAGATTTAGTTATGATAAGTTGGATACAGTACAATATTTATTATGAGATATAAATATAAGGGTGGACGGGTAGATGAGTCTTACCGTAAACATGGTGCATGTAACTGTGCCGAAATATCGGGAACTCCAAAATGTATTAATGTATTTTATCTAACAGTATGTTCGAATAGGCCATTTGTGAGCGTTTTTAGCGAAAATAACGCTAAAAACGCTCACAAGGGGCGTTCGAATTGGGAATCTGTGGGTGAAAATGTCGTTCATGTCTTTATTTTCAACGTTCGGAAAGCTTAAAAAGAGGAATTTTTGTCACCAAAAAGTGCAGTTTTTGACCCACGTCCGGAGAATGGTTGTTTGTGATCGTTTTTTGACAGCTATGTATTTGACAGCATAATCATGCGATTTCAGGTGTTATGCTCAGTTGAGCGTTCGAATACGGTGCGGGCAAAAGTGGCAGAAATAACGTTTTTGAGCTTACGAACGCTATAACAAAAGAGCCATCAATGACAAAGCCACCTCATAAGCTAAACGAACGCACCTTATGTTGACAACCGCGAAAGTATAAACAGTGTGTTATAAATCTAAATCCAAAATAGAGACTCTTTCAATAGGTTTTTCACCTGATTGTGACGAGATTATTTATGAAGTGAATTTCTTTAGGCGCGTTGAGTAATTTTTGGGTGAACAAAAACCATGGAACTCGCGTCATCGTCACGTAACGCTTTTGTCATAGATCATGTAGTTTGGAAGAGATAACTGCTTTAGCCGCGATAATGGTTTCCATCACTACTTGTCCTCAAAATAATTCTTATACTTTTCACTTCTATCCACAGTCTCGAAAGACAGTCCCGCATGTATTTTTTCATCTATACTTGTTCTGACAGACTGACTGATCAACGCAGAGACTAAACCGCTGCGACTAAAAACTTGTCGTTTTGGGTCCAAAACAATCCAACAACTTTAAGTCTGACTATTAGCGTATCCACTTACTCACAATAGATGCGTGGTAGTTTATGGCATAATCTATCCCTAAGACGAACGGGAGCAATGGGAACAAAATTAACTAATCTGATGAGCGGTTACTCTTCTCGACTATGGAACTGATTTAACATGTTCACAATAATTTTTTTTTTTAACGAACACGAAATACAATCATTCGATTCAAACACCAAAACACCTACATCTATCGGATTAAGGGTCGTACCTATAAATAGGATTACCTCTTAAGGGGCCGCCTCTCGCCCACCGATACCTAATCAAATTATCCTACGTAATTCCTTGCGACAAAAACGGCTGATTATCTCCATCTTGTTTTTTTTGCCCAAGAGATCCAAAGGGATCGCTGTCCGATACTAAAGTTTTTTTTGAGCTGAATAATTTTTTTATTCGATTTTAGATATGATCAGTTAGTGAAATTATATATTTAGATTTTATTCTAATTTTATTTAAATATCTACTGAGTAAATACATGTTTGATGTTTTTTCATGTGAATTTTTAATACGCACGAATACTGTTTACATTATGGATAAAGTGTTATGAAAACTTATTTATTTTTATGGTAATATTAGAAACAAAAATAATGAAAATATAGATACATGATTCAAGCATTCTTTTATTTGATGGAAAAATTACAATTAAAACCCAGAGTTACCATGAAGATATTTGTTCATTTTCCCGCATTTATATGGTAACCTCTCATTAATAGCTTATGCCAATTATATGTTGCAAACTTTGTAGTTTTTATAGAATGCATCAATTATAAATGAAACTAAAAAATACATACATAGCATTACGGGTAGGTACGTAACACCTCCATTTCGGCAATTACTCGTACATCCATGATTTTTGTCTAAGAGAAGGTAAACCTATTGACATATTATAATTTAATCAGCTATAACGACATCCATGTTAGAGTATGTACAACAGTCTAATTATTAAGCTACAATTGTGTGGAAAAATAAACACTGAAAATAAATAGCTATAGCTAATAATAATTGGCTCCTCGAAAACAATATACAACAACAGTTTTAGTAAATGTTTCAGAAAATGTTTAATTTCACTTGTCAGAACAGATCCAACCTAAGGGCTCTACTCGAAATCAAATTACGTTAGAAGGCTTAGTTATAGTGTTTTATACTGTGGCTTAGTATTTCTACTATAGATTAGTGTTCTTTTTTTTTTGTTTGTAATGTAAGTAAAACTTCCATTACTCATACGTGATACATCCATGGTAAAAACTATAATATCATCTTTTTTAAATTATTTTACGGTATAAGCACGAGGCCCACATGGTTTTAAGTGGTAACCTCTGCCTAGAACAGATGCCTTTCGTAACAAGTGACGAACGGCAATATTTAAAACACTATTTACTTAAAATGGAAAAATTTTAATAGGTCACGGACCCCGGAGCCTGTGAGTTCTTTAAAAAACATATTTAACAAAATAAACACTTGTACAGAAACTGATAAAACACATATCACTTATTCCGAAGCTGCGATGCCACTGGCATATATCCATGCAGACACACAGGTTAATATATAGACAGATACATAAACGTCAAACTTATAACACCCCTATAAGTAAGAAGTATAAGTAAGTAAGAGTATAAAATACTATGCTGAGCCAATCTTTAAAACATTTTGCGTGAAAGAAAACGTAACAATATTATTTTTTGAACAGTAGTATGTAACAAGAAAACAGGTAAACATAATTTCCCAAAGGGAGACAACAAAAAAACAAAAACATCGACCACGACGTTGACTGATCAAATTAAGGCGAGGTCAATAATCGTGTTAGGTACCGACCAATATCCAACACTGGCTCGCAATTCAGAATAAACGCACAAAAACACAGGCCTCCAGAGTATTGGCCTCTTCGTTAGTACAATTTGAATTTTCTCTTGCTCTTTCTGTCTCTTCTTTCAATTTTTTCTCGCTGTAGGTGCGTAACGCGATACCTCTCTCGGGGCACCGATGGACAGCCCTTAATAGAAAAACTGGATAAAATTGCGAATGAAAATTTATATTGTCAATTTTTGGGAAGCGGTGTCGATATCGGTTGAACTAGTGGATTAAAATTTCTAACTTCACGCTAAAATAGCCTGTAACATTAAAGAGTAAGAGTGAGTTTGCGTTGTGGGTACTGATAATGAAAAAGAAATGGAAAACTTCTGTCAACAAATACTTAGGTAACAATATTAGCTTGAGATAATAGGATATTGCTTATTGATGTGGAGAGTATTTTTTGTAATTTTCATGAAATTATGTCTGTTGATACTTTTGAAAATTTAAACTTATTGGAGTGAATTACGTCAAAACCATGATAGCAAAGAATTACATAACTTACATTTTAACAGAAATAAGTAAAACAAATTTTAATGGGAATTGACGATTTACTTGATGCTTGAACAATAGGATGCACCCAAAAGTACAAGAGCGTAACTACCCTTACGGAATAAGGCAAAGAACGTACTGACATTATTCCTAAGATATTTGTCACCGTACAAGTATCAATAAAAACGCCACGCCGGACTGTCTGCCACTACACAACGATGTAATAGGGTAGGGAAAATATGTAACGAGCATTTTATCGATAAAAGTAAACGAAATGTAAAATTAATTTAACCTGTAGGAAACATTATTGTAGGAAAACATCAGAATCAAGAGATGGTACGAGTACCAAATTTTGTGAGGCAATAGTTTGATAAAAAGAGGAATATCGTATACTATCGAGCCATAAAGTGCATCTCTACTCACGGATATTTGCATTGGGGTACTGCTGTATATTACGCATCAGGGCTAGTAAAGATCTTAAAGCTTTTATGACCTGAAAAATGGCGGTTACTAATGAGGATTTCCAAGAAAAGTCGACTTCGGGCAGGCGGCTAGCAAAAACATCGAAACAATATCTTTTAACAACATGCGCCTTTGTGACCAAAGGTTTGGTTAACGGTAACAATGCTTAGGTTTACGTCTCAGAGAGAGAGGAGTGTGGACCCTCCACCAACCACTCCCCCCCCCTACTTCCACACCCTTCGTGGCTGGGAACGATAATTGTTAAAATAGTAAGTAATTTGCTACACATTATCACCCTTTCTTTAATGTGGTATTGAAATTGCCGACAAGTTAAAGGTTTTAATGACGATGGCAGATGGTAAACGATAACTGGTGAATCAATGAGTAGCTTTGAATATGATATACAAGAGCAAAGTAATGTACAAAATTTAAATAGTTTGAACTTTTTACATGGTTAAGCCCTATATTTTTATTTAAGTTTCATTTAACTTAACTTATAAATATTTTTACATTTAATATTTCTGGTAATAAATTGATTATCAGCAATAGTGAAACGAAACATATTCGAGATTTATCAAAATTAGAGATCAGTAATATATTTTCAATTTTATTTTCTATCGATATCGATACTATTTCTGAATCGTCTATTCCACCGCACCAGTTAAAGCGGCCACTTAACCCCTAATCCTGTCGGCAGTTTTATCTCCCAAAGCATTTACGGCAAAAATCTTAATTCCACACACTGCCGTTAACTGCCCGTCGGTAATTATTGCCAGGAACTGTATTTATTACTGAAAGTGGCGGTAATATCAGCGGCTTTAGGTATGAAATAGCATTTTATTATTTATACTATCACATATAACATATTACGGTCAACTAGTTATTAAAGTTTAAAGCATGAAACTAATATTGGAGGGTGTGGAAACCAATGTCACAAATATGTTATGTTTTATAGTTTCTTTAGAAGTCAAGCAAACTATTCGCCTGATGGTTAACTTATCGCTTAGACACGAAATCTACAATTCCACCCTTTTAATGTTTTAAAGCTCTGCACAGCACAGTATAGTGCACTTCACCCTGAGACATAGTTTTTTTGATATTCATTGTTTCTTTTCATAACTATTAATATATTATGGTATGATTATGGTTGTTCATCCCTAAAACAGCAGAGAAGATTTCAAAGAGATTATCGCGATTTTTAAAGATCCTCAGACAGAGTATATCCTGAAACTGGCCTACCGGACGTGGAATACGCTTTCCCAAAACCTTAAAAATAAGATATAATAGCTTTTCCTAAGCTATAACGGCAGGGTCATAAACCTACGTCCGGCGTGGCCGTGTGCCAACCCTAGCACGAATATTAAGAATTGGAGTTGGGCATTTTAAAACTATATGTAGGTATTCGTTGTTTGGAAATCATAGGGCGTGAATTAAACTTACCAACTCTTCTAATGGAAATTAATTTTATGTAAATATGCTTAAAGAAAATCTTTTAACTATGTGATTTAGGTGCGAGATAGGCGTCTTGTATTATAACACCAGTAGTAACAGATTTTCTACCGTGAAGCAATAGCGTGCAAACTTAATCTGTGTCTGAAAGGTACTTTCGTAAGTGAAACTACCTACTGATGAAATGAGCCTCTAAAACTAGGTTTTTTGGACGTTGAGCGCAATGCAGCTGCTTCAGCACAAAGGTTTGGGTGGCATTGCAACTACCGTGACCAGGTATAGTGCTTACCACCAGGCTCATAACTTGCCCGACTCCTCATTTGATAATAAAAAAATCATCTAAACCATACAGGCACGTCATATGAAAGAATTCTTCATTCAAACTGTACTAATTATTTAAATAAATCTACAAATATACATATGCCAGCTGCACTCCGGGGTTTTACTCGCGTGGTGATGATGATGAATCAAAATATACAGCCTATTTTCATCTAGGACAATGTTGGATACTAATGAAGAAGTTTTCAAATCGGTCTACTAGTTTCGCCTATAGAGCCTAACAATTCCAACAAAAAAAGAGAGATTAGAAGAACAAATATTTCCTCTTTATAATATTAGTGTAGATAATTTATAATTACATAAATCAAACTCCATTGCAAACAATTAAACAAATTAGGTATAAAAAAAAATTATACTAATTATAAGGAATATAAAGTGGCATTGATGTTTTCTAAATGAGGTACTCCAACGATTGTCTAATAAGAGTCTTGATAGCCAAATTCGTAAAAAAAACTACCTTATATTTTCAAAGCTGCTTCTCTAACTTTTTTATGCTAAAGCAAATGTCCTGGCTCATACAGCCACATATTCTAGCCGACTATTACACGCTGGTCATTATTTTGACATACAACCTCTGTGGTGAGATATTTGCGGTCAATGCAACCGAGGAATGCTATTTAATTTGAAATATACTTTTAAATATCGCTTTTGTGTTGATATAGTGGTGAGCTTTCTTGGTTTACAGTTACTGCTCTCTAGAAATTACTTGTGGGGTATCTATGGGGGAATTATTAGACCACTCATTTACGAATAAACTAAATAGCGAAAATTTGCTGTATTTTAAATACATATTTTCGGAGCATTTTCTGTCAGATGACTGACATACGATGCTTTTATACAAACTTCCAAAAAGGAGGAGGTACTCAATACACTGTATTTTTTTTGTTATGTTTGTTACCTCATAACTTTCTACTATGTGAACTGATTCTCAAATAGTATATTTTTGAAAGCTGGTGCTTATCGTGGTGTCCCATTTAAATTTTATCAAATTCGGTCCAGTAGATTTTTGAGTTACACTCCAATAACTGAATAGAATGGAAGTCAATATAAAACTTTTAAAATTGTACTTGTCGACGTTGAACTATTCTGTGAAGTTCGCCCTATTTACATTATCTGTGTTACAAACATACGCAGAATCAAAACTCTATATGCATTATATTAAAGTAAATATATTAGTAATTTCTTAAGTTATTGCGATCTCGTTGTTGAACTTCTTCACACGCATTACAGTACGGGATATTTTTTATTATTTTAGACATACTGCGTCTATCGTGAATGTTTTTACTATAACAAATGCTTTAAGACAATATCAATCAAAATTATAACTTTATATAACAGACTACTGTCATTTAGTTTACCTGTGAAATTGCTAAAACGTGTTTGAAACGTCCGGGTTAATACAATATAGAACTTAGAGCCTGTTTCACAATCTCCACATAAATTCTGATTAATTTATTAGGCATATACATATCTTCATACAAATACCATACAATATTCAAACTTATCTTGGATGATGAATTTATTAAGAGGTCTTATCGTAATACTGATTTTTTAGAATACACCCAGCGTATTGTTTCGTTTGGAAATGCAATCTAGTCTAAATAATATAACAGTTTATTTATGAAAAGCAAAATCACTTCATCAATTTACGAGACCCATACACCACAGACCAATCTATAGAAAAACATAAATAGACTATAACCTCCCGTCCACTTACTCACTCATTTATATGTTAATGCGAATGGCATACTTTGCCCAGATTCGTAGCAAGATATCTATCGGGGGCCAGATATCATTTTCGCTGCCTTATTACTTTCCAATTTGTCTCCAGTATCGGTTATTGCCATATTTATAGCTCAGGCCCCCTATTAACACAAATAAAGTATGTTTTTCGAAAAGAAATACCTTTACGTCGTAAGTCGATGCCAGAGTCGAAAAATCTTGACTTACTGCGACTCCGCGACGACAAATCCATGTTTCAAGAGTCACTGCCACAGTCCAATATTTCAAGAGCACTAAATAAATTTGCAAGCACATGAAAGATTTATAAGTCCAAGAGACCACTGGCTAATTCGCAAAGACCATTTACCAGATGTCATAAAGCATGTGATCATCTTCGAAGATGAACACAGACTGACTGGCTACCTTGGGCTCGGGGTCCCAAATTTAAAAAAGGGACCTCCAAGACCCAGGTAAAAAACCCCGTATCAAAACCGCCGTTTCCTAGTGACCCCGATCGTTCTCCCATCCCTTTGTTGGGCTCCTTTTATTTATAATAGTACATTTTTTTCACACACGGCACCCCTAATAATGTGTGAGCGAAAATATGCGTAATCGTTTCGCAGCTAAGTTCGGAGCCAAAATATGGGTACGTCGACTCCGATTCCATAGAAAAAAAAACGCAACTGTCCCCTATTTAAATGGCAAAAAGTGCATGTCACTGCGAAAATTGTATTAGTGGATGAATATGATTTTGCACAGATCGGAATGGATGGATGACTTATAATTGTACTGTTATATTTAGCATGAATTATTGGTTTGACGTGGTTTTTGTGATGCTTTGTAGTCGGTAAATCTTTGGCTCTATATGAACTAAAAGCTGGATTACATTGATAACAATATAAAAGTTATTGTACCGTTATCAGTAATTCTCGTATTATACCAGAGCATATTTCAATTTGGTGGATACTACTTGTCAGTTTTTTGGATAATGTTGACTTTTTCGAACACGACATTACTAAACTGTTCGAGCTAGTGTCGTAGATAGCAAGAGGTGAATTGCTACATACTCATAATGCCCTACTCTGTCAACGATCGACATATAAAGAGATATTTCCTAAAAAAAGATCGAACCAAACTCCGTTCACGACTATAAAAATATTCCATACCATTATGATTAACTCACGAAATTGCCTCCGAGATTTGCCGGGAACCGCTCATAATAAAATTATGACAATCAAATTTGACGACCAAAATGTGAGTTACTATAGTGACCCCGGTATATTTGCTTTTTCTACGTAAACAAACATATAAGATTGACATCGAGTGTACATCTGGCCTGACGCAAATAATGGGGATAAACAATGTAATTCGATTTTTAGTTGCGTTGCGGACAAATTACGCGTCAGTTCGGACGTGAGCAAATATTGAGATTATTGGGCGAGAGTTGAGCAAAAAATTGTAGCTACCTTTTGGTAACAATGATGACGAAATATGTTAATTACGATTGATAAATGAGCCAAGATTAAAATTCAACGGGCCAGCAAGCTCTTCTAGATCTTCGACACAGACCCTGGTGTTCATTAAAGTTTTCCTCATAAGTCACACTAATAAGTTGCTATACTTTTCTGTATAATGTTGTTCAGATGGAAAGTAAAAATATGGCATCCAACGTGGCAATGCCGCCAACGTTTTGGCTACTTTTCCACCATGGGGCTTGGCATGGGAGATAAGTTTTTTTTATTATTATTTTTAATACCTTGTAAATAAATAATGCAGAATCTATATTTATATAAACTTGTATATTGTATTGTAGTTTCATCATGGAAACGTATATTGTAGTAGAAACAAAGTTCCGTCTTTGTCAAAGTTATGCTTTACTTATTGCCCATGGCTCCGCATAGCCGGTAATTCTAGGTCATTATCTACCCCAGTTAAAATATTTAGCCAAGTCAGTAAAGATGGCTGTCTCGTTTCACGCCAAAAGTTGTAACAAAAAACTGTAGCTTTGCCGTTATAGCGTAACCAACATCTATTATCCATACATCCATCCATCCAAACATACTTATATGCATTTATAATATTAGTGTGATATTGTGAACTATGATTTGCGTGAATAAATTGTGGTAAGTTGAAAACTAAGATAGTAAAATGTAATTCAAAATTCATCAATTAATTAAAATGAATTAGTACATTATTTGCAAATTTAAAATATAGATAGCAATTTTCAAAGCAAATGTAAAAGTTGTCTGTTGCAGTCTAGATTTCTAAGTTCATAATTAGCAAGTTGGCTCTTGCCTGTCGAGTTCTTGAACTGGTAAAGGTAAAGTATAGCCAAGTAAAAAGGGCCACTATTATATATAATAATAATATAATATGGGACAACATCCACACAAAGGCCTTCAGGTCCCAAACTAGGCATAGCCTGTACTATGGTAACCTGATGACTGATATACATACTTATATACATATACACACCCAGACACAGATCAAACAGACATGTTCATGCACACAAATGTTTGACCTGTCCGGGGATCTAACCCGGGACCAGCGGCTCAGAAGGCAGGGGTGCTACCAACTGCGCCAACCGGCCTGTCATGTTATATTCTGAATGATTTATTAACATCCTCAACCCGTTATTTAGCTGGACGTTCTATGCTAACCATATATGTATTTTACCTTACACTACCTAAAAAAACTTATATCAAAATATAGAACCGACTTCTACACAAAAAAGTGTGCAATAACTTGTTGAAGTCGGTAACCATGTTAGATACAAAGTAACTAAAATCACAAAATTGCGTGCATGGTACCGACTTTGATTAGTTATTCACACTTTTAAGTGTAGAAGTCGGAATAAGGGGACTACTACGGAAGTATACTTTATCATACAAAAAAGATTCATCAAAATCGGTTTACAAATGACGAAGTTATCCGCGAATAAAAATATATATACGGTCGAATTGAAAAACCTCCTCCTTTTTTTAAAGTCGGTTAATAACGTTAAATACACTACACTCTTCACCAATAACTGTACCACAATATAAATGTTTACATGCATTTTTTTTCAATTTGATTTCGAAAGGTATCTTGAAAGAAGAACAAAAAGGATACAAGAATACCGTTGTCCAAGAATCCGAGATATCGGGTAAACGTACCTGTTTTCGACCGTGTGAAAACGGAACAGGTGTTGCGGTCCTTCCGCCTGTAATTATAGATGGACAATGGACGCGTGATGCGCGGGAGTGGTGGTTTCAACTTTCCGCGATTGTTCTGTATTGAGATTTGATAGAGCTTTATATCGGGTGAACGTTTGATATAGACGGTACTACTTTATAGATATAGCACCTATACCCGGTACAGAAGTGCTTTGTGTTGGCTCGATTGAAGAATTTATCAATATCATCACAGATTTAGATTCTTGTTTGAACCGTAAAAATATGTTCGTTACGTAACGTAACATTTTAATATAAATAAATATTTTTTATTGAAATTCACCTGAGTTTGACTCATTTTAAACTTAAAACGAGCTGTTATGCTCGGAACCCGGGTCGACGTATTCGATCTCTAACGTAAGTTATTTGCCTGTTGATAATAGTTTAAGTGGTGAGGGCAAATAGTTACTTAATAGTTATTTTTCGGTTACGTTATTTTGTGAACTACTAAGCGATAAAACGAATGCGATAATATTTTGTAAATATGTATAATCCGTAGTGTTTATACAATATTGAATTTAGTTACCTTGTAACTTTCGACTGGGTGAACTGATTCTCAAAATTCTTTTTTTGATTGAAAGCTGGTGCTTTCAAAAATTAAATTTCATCAAATTCGGTCGAGTTTTTTTTTTTGAGATTCACTCCAATAACTGTATGAAATGGAAGTCAGTATAAAATTTTTGAAATTGTACTTGTAGGCGTTATTATTATGTATAGTAACAAAACTGTATTTAGGATTATTTTTCTCAAAAATGATGAACAATTATTAGAAAACAAGATGCAGTAGTTTTTGTACATATTGAAACGGAAGCAGTGTGACCAAATCGATTTATCAAATGTTGGGAAAAAAGATCACACAAATATGCTCTGATTCTGGTCAAGACACCCATTGTGGCGATCTTTGTGTGAATTCCGATAGATACAAACTTGAAAGGGTTCAATGCCACCTTTTACTGCAAAAAATATTGCAGTGACAGCGTGGGATTGGACTTGTGGACATTTTGAGGTAAATAAATCCCTAATCAAAACCCTTGCTAAATCGATATTTTAACTCTTTAAGCCACATTATGGTTATATAATGAAGAAAATAGTGCCTTGAAAATCTGTAGGAAGAATAAAACTTTGTATGAATGACTTTATTAATCTAAAAAAAAAACCCTGGAACTATTTCTGTAAGGTATGTGTTTCGATATGGGCCGCTGGTATTTTTACAATGTGTAACTGTGCTATTGCCTGAAATAAATATTATTATTATTATTATTATTTAACAATAAAGGAAGAGGCAAGAGTATTTTAGTTTTCTTAGAAAGGTGGTAACGTGGTGTTTGAAAAATTTCATAGTTTATGTATAGCACATTTTTATAGTTGACATAATTTTATTTTTGTACATATCGAATATATTATAATTATTCATTTCCGTTACATCTTCATTGAATATTGTCTATTTACTATTATACTACCTTTATGGCACCAGTACGCAATTAATGACAATTTTATTGTGCTCATATAAAGTACTTATAGCATCGCTAATAGACTGAGCACAGATTTCTAAGCTTATAAAAACTGGTCAGGTAGTCTAGTCTCTTCGATCTTATTCCCATAGCTTTAACTGATATACTTTAATCCACCAGTTTAATTGGAACCGTAAATCTCTATACAATAGGAAGCCAGTTCATGTTATAGTGGTCGTGTAGGCAGGGTACCTACGTTGATGAAACCAATTATTTGTGGCGTGAATTAAGTCACACAGTTTAATAGTTTGCGCTGGTTATGTCATAGAGCTCTTAAATTACAGACAAGACACGAAATATTTTATGTTGACAATTAATGTCAATAGTATGATGGATAATTTCGAAATTAATGGGTACATTTTTAAGACTGTCTGTTTGTAATAACACATGTTGACTACTTAGCAGCTTATATAAGTCGAAATAATTTTATTTAGTATTTTTTTATGTTTTATATATTTTTTACAGCATATATATTCACAGCAATTAAAAAAAGTTAAGGAAAGTTTGAAAAAATCAAGATATAATTACTTACACTACACTTTTTATGTACCGATTTTCAAAATATGGAAGCTTCTCAAATCAACTTTTTTAATTGTTTTTTCTTTGTTGTGCGCAGGTAAAATTTATGATAACTATCATATAGCCATTTTTCGGTATGTAATTAACATTATAATTTCAGGCATTTATGTGTCATACCAATAGTAAAACAAAAGCCATTTATGTATTTATTTAAACAATTACTTGTTAGCGGAACATTTGTTATTATATATTCCGATAGGCTTTTAGCAGTAACGTCAATCTTAAAATTTTAATATCCTATTCAATTTAGGTTGAACGCAATACAAATACACCACCAACCTTTTCCAATGAACGTTTGAACCGTCTCCTGCGCACAATAGACGATGCTCGGGTCACTCCGCGGTTATCTGCCGATCGAAGAGGCGATCTGCGGGCGGCGGCGGCGTACACTCAAATTTATCGTTATGCGCCTCTGCGTTTACTGTTATTTTATACTCTATGCCGCTGCACGCATGGGAGTTACAGGTCGAGTAGATTGGGTTAGCGTTGAGATTATTATTAAAATTTGTAGCGTACTGAAAAGTTTTAAAAAAATATTTAATGCTTTAACGAAATGACTACTCCCTGATTTTGTTCTATTGAGTCCAATTTTTATTGTTCCTGAAAACATTACACATTACCTAATAACAACAAAACATTACCTAAACTAGCATTTTACGATCATTAATAACTAAAAGAGTTTGTGGTTAAGTGATAATATAACTACCCATTTTATTATTAATATTTTAAATTTGAATTTTGTGTTGATTCTAAAACTTTACAAATATTATTCTTACGCGTAAAATTTGGTTGAATTTTTTTTTAGAGACATTTTTTGTAATCTTTCTATTTCAACTTCAACTACAGTAGGTACGTGTGGCTGATTTGTGATTAAATTCAGACAAAAATAAAAAATCAATATCAAATTATGCTCATATCTAAGTTTATTATTTTGAATCGAAACATGATCTATGGCACTTTCTAGTATGACATGAGCAAAGACTACACTAACCAGAGCGACTTCACATTAATCACAAAACACCTACACCGTACGTTTCTCGCGAAAAAAGTCGCGCTTTGTTTACCGCTTCACATAACCTCAATTAAGCAGTCATCATTGGAACGGATGTAAGTGCATAATCTGGAGTGGGGTCATCGCTAACAAGGCGAGCGGTCACGAACTGCCCGGTATGGGAAAGCTCCCAGCATACAAATGCAGATACGACCTTATGCAGTTACATCAAGGCGGAAATGCATATTGCGCTGACACCTACATGCATGTGATCTGCCGTGCGATTCTCTAAGAGCAAACATCGTTGCATCTTTGCCAACCTGTGAAACAAATGACGAGATGACAAAAAACGTTGGAAAAACAACCTTATGTACAAGGGCGATATCTCATAAAGTATTTGACATCGGTGAGCTCGTCGACGAGCGCGTCGACGAATCATTAGAGAATCGCACGGCTGAGCTGTTTGATTTTAGAATACTAGCTCCGCTCCATGGCTTCTCCCGCGTGGTGATGGATAATGATGCTAATGAAAAGTATCATATGTGCTTCCCCGGTATATAATCTATAACCTTGCCAAATTTGATTAAGAGCCGAATAGACATGAAACAGACAGAGACAGAGCTAATTAGATCAGAGTATTTTTTTTTTCTAAAACGAAAGTAGCCTAAGTGACTCCTTATAACATCAGATAGCTATCTGCCAGTGAATGTCCCGTTAAATTCGGTCTAGCCGTTTCAGAGATTCATCATCAGCATTCTCCCTCAGATTCATCAGTCTTTCCACCGTGCCAGTGGAGGACTAACGCTGCGCTTGCCGGTCCGTGGTCTTCACTCCAGAACCTTCCGGCCCCATCAGCCATCTGTTCTGCATGCTATGTGCCCTGCCCACTGCCACTTTAACTTGCTAATCTTCTGGGCTATGTCGGTGACGTTCGTTCTTCTACGGATCTTCTCATTTCTGATTCGATTCAGAGATTAGTTGAAACAAACAGACAGACAAAAACTTTAAAACTTGATTTTTATATAACTTGGTACCGTTTATACTTTCTCTTGAAAAGCTGTTAATTTGGAGTCACAAAAACACACTTCAATTTTATTTATTTGCATAGATATAGCTAGATATATAGATATAATTGAAAGTACGGGCAACAAAACTGTTAAATACTTCAGATACATATATTCAGATTAATTTACTAGTTCCTATGTTTTTGACAGCATTTTCATACATACGTATTCCCCAATTTCCTTTCTGGATCTTCACACTATGCAATTTTTTTTATGTGGTGTAGATGCTGACTACCAGTAGTAGTGACTTCATTAGCAAAGTACTTGAAGCTCGCGGTTTACTTACTCTGACTTAATAATTAGTATTTAGAATTGAACCATAGTTTCCAATTTGATTGATAAAGGAATGTTTCTCTATGGTCTACTCAATAGGTTCACTCCAGAAGATCAGAGAATCAGCGGACTAATAAACGGATTTTTTACTGATTTTAGTGCAAATTTGTAGAACTCAAAAGGGTGAAATTCAAATGGTATCATCACTCGAGAAAAATCCTTCAAATATTGCATACGCAGTATGGTTCAATTAATATTGGCAGCAGGTGGACTAGACACTGTAAGAATCGCAAGCGCCTTGACAGCCCACTACTGATAATTCAATGTTCTCTTAGTTTTAGTCCAGAGATAGTATATACGGAATATGAGTTAGTACACTCAAGTTTTTCATATCCTCTCACATGGAGGGAGTAAAAGCTGACTAAGAGATAGTATGGCAAAGGTAAGAGATAATAATAGATATGATATGATTAGAGATGGCAATAGGAAGAGATTTCTACTCTAAGTATTTTTTTCTTTTTTAAAAACATGACTTCAAATGTATAAATTAGTATTCAGTCAGGTAAGGTGTATATATAATATAATAATATAATATGGGACAACATCCACACAAAGGTCTTCAGGTCCCAAACTAGGCATAGCCTGTACTATGGTAACCTGATGACTGATATACATACTTATAAACATATACACACAGATCAAACAGACATGCTCATGCACACAAATGTTTGATCTGTCCGGGAATCGAACCCGGGACCAGCGGCTCAGAAGGCAGGGGTGCTACCAACTGCGCCAACCGGCCTGTCAAACACCTTAGGACACATCACTTCTGCTGTCCCGTTTGGGGATGGCGAGATAGTATGCATATTTATGTGAAATATGACTTTCTTTATTGGCATCTTTACTTGAGCAAAATAGTAGACGTCTTGTTAATAATCTAGAAGGACGACCACATTCGTAGGAAAGTAAAAGTAGATCTTAGACCTCTTCTGTAAGTGTCTATCTTGTTGGGTACCACTGCAGTGCCAGATATTATACTTTGGAGCGGTATCGTGAAAGTATTTGTCTTAATGTTAAAAAGGCACTGGTGCAAGCAAAATTACTTTGCGAATGAGACAGGGTATAGCTATGTCTCAGCACTTATTTTTGAACTCAGGATTTGCATTGTTTGCCGAGCTAATTAAATTTTGTTAACCACCCCGACTCGACATCTCGACTATCTTGTATCTACGTTTATTGATTACTTGCGACTCTTTGCTTTGAATGAATGTATTTTTTTGTTATCTAGCCCACTGATAAATATAATCACCTGGACAATATATCTATTATTTTGCTTGATTTTTGTCACATATCTTACCTAAAATATCTGATGATGATAATTGACGTGATAGGTACCAGTATATTACGTATCGGGAATCAATCTAAGTAGTGTGATAGACATTTTAAAGTAATAATAATTACATAGATAATGAAACCGACTCAATTGATAATACATTCGATTGTCATCAAAACGAAATACACATAACTTAGAAAGACCCTAAAATAACAAATAAAGATAGATAGGCAATAGAGGAAATCAAAATGAAGATATCCAGAAATATTAACAGGATTTAGCCTTATAATCTATTATAAATCTAACTGAACGCCTACACCACTCAAATGGCTCTACGAACAATACACGACGTGCACAACACAACATAAATCATTTTAGAACTCTCAGCTATCATCTTTCACTCCTTTAGTTGTGTGTCTTATGATTTTTAACACCCACTTAATCTCCCTGGCGAAACAATAAGCCTTTTCGTATTACAACATTGTGGTGAATGTGCCTGGGTCATGGAGTTACCATAATAATATCTATTAATTTGTTAGTCTTTGATTCTTTAATATTGTTTAACTATATGATGAGATTTAGGTTTTGTATATACCTGATTTTATATGTAAGGAAATATATTTTTAGTTTTTTTTAGTTTGATATAGAGGTATACCTATAAGTTAAACTGAATAATCACACTTCACATTATTATTATAAAGAAAGTTTGTTGCTGTGTTTGTATCTTTGTTAATTCTTCAAGGTGAAACGATTGGACCAGTTTTGATGAATGAAATTAAATTTGGTATGGATGTAGATGAGGCCCTGGATACTTTTCATCAACATTCATCACCACGCAGATGAGCCACCGGAGTGCAACTAGTATAAAATATATTCTTCAACGTTAACTTTACTGTAGTATAAGATACTGTATTATTGGTACTGTGTATGACATTTTGCATGTGCTTAAATAAAATGATTTTAGCTTCCGACTGTACAAAATTGTATACCTGGGTGTAAATTGTAAATTATAAAGGTTAAATATACATAACATGACAAAGAGTATTTAGAACTAATATGGTTCATTACCATCGTCTATTGCTTTGATAATTCCTTCTTAATTGTTCTTAATTTGAAAGATTTTGCTTTTTTGACATTATACATCATGATGTATAATGTGAAAAAAGCTAAATCTTTCAAAAATAATATATGTTATATGATATACATTTAAGCGTGCGTTTTTACAAAGTTCGACCGCCAGCCGAAACAAAAATAAAGCAAAACATATAGCTATTATGGAAAAAATAACCAAAACTTGATGTAACCCAACACAATGTGGAAGCTATGCTCTATCAAAAGGACTTGTCCAAGTTGACGGGAACACCGTATGGCAAACGTAAAAAAATGAATTCAGAGAGTTTAAACTCTTAAGACCAACGAGAATCAATAGCCATTGGACAATGGTCACGAAGGAATCATTCAAGCAGACAGACAGCTCAGAAAATGAATAATGGAAACGATCAGGTAAAATTTGACACGTTGCAATCATCGTTTCAACCTAAATTCAATGGGCGAGTTCTAATTAAAATTTAGCCAAATGCTACGTGAAATTTAGTACGTATGAAACAAACCATAAAATAATAATTCGCCAAAATACAATAAAACAGATCAATTTTATCTATCCAATTTGTACTACAGTTTTTCCAGTTTGTAACTAGCCCGTTATCTTATCAAAAGAGCTCTTTCCATCAATAGTAAAGAAAAGAAAATTACCAAAGAACCGAGAGTAAAACGAAATGCAATACGAGGTGACAAGGATTAAAGGAGGCGAAATGAAAGTGACACTTTTAAGCCCTTTTCTATCAAAATTGATGAAAGGGTGTAGTATAAAGATGCACAATGGTTATTTTCGGTAACAAACCCTATACCATTATTGTTGGAATATTATCGACTATTCGATCCATGTGGGTGCAGATTCCAAACCTGTTATGGCAAAAAAAGTCTCTTTGACCAATTGTTTGTCAAATGGAGGCTGCTTTTATTTTTTTGTCAGGTGTTTATCGATGTTTGACCATGGGAAAATATCGGAGACTCAGGTGCCTCTAGCGAATGCGAGGCCTTTGTCAACTTGTTCTCCGGGTCCGATAAAATCAATATCAAAAACACCTTTGTTTGAATTTTATATTATGTACACATTTTAGTTATTAATGACATCACATTTATAGCTTTCGAACTTGAAGCTTTTGTCCTAAGAAACCTTAATCCAAAGGAGGGCGAACACCTACCAAACTTTAAATTGTCTAACGTTGAAAGGCCGACAATAACAAATTGGTATCAAAGCCTGACAAAGATGGACTCTTGAGAAACTGTCCACCCACTCCCTTTCTATTGATCGTGGTCTGCTATAAATTAATTCTTGTTATGAACGTTTTTTATTCCATTGTATTTTACTCAAGTATTTATTTTATCCGTTAATAGATGCTAATGGTCGGACATTGGTCAAAAGAAATTTGCTTTACAGTTAAAGCTTTGAATGTTCTGAATAGGTTTTAGGAGCGGAGTTTGTCTGTTTAATTTCAATCATTTATAAATGGATCAGAGTTTGAAACATTCGTTATCAAAATTTATTCAAAATGCTAGTATGTTTGTGAAAGAGCTAAGAAACAGCTGTTTTGGTCGCTTTATTCTAAGCCAGTTTCTTTTGACAATGTAATGATTCTAATCAATACGTTCAACCAATAACGACATAATAGAGATTACTTGTATACGATAAATATGCTTGAAGTGGTATTATCTCACTGTTTCCTCAAACAATTTAATCCCTTCGAAAAATTGTTTGGCCACTGTTAATATTATTTGTAACACGATTTGTATTGTTGCTGTTATAATCCTTTTCTTGAAAAAGGATTATTGGTTTTGTTTACTATCATTGTATATACTTGCATTGAATTGTATATACTTGCTTACTATAAAATATTCATTTTTTATAATTCCTTAAATTTGAAATTGGTTCATTGTATTCGCGAGCCTCGTTAAGTATCATTTCAATGATGCCTCCAACGATGCTCCTGTACTTTAATGGAGCCGGACTAATAAATCCAATTTAAATGTTACCCGGACTTCCACTGACATAACATATGTAAATCCATACATACGTCTTTATCTTTGGAATCACAAATGCCGATGCAATGCAAATAAAAAAGTGGCCGGTCCAGTTGGCAATTCAAAACGGGTGGCCGTCGTCCGCAAAACCATTATTCTAAATAAGAAAATTAACTTCATTCCCATAATTTAAATATCCACTTTCGGTGTTCTTTTGTATCTGTTGCATCTCCTCTCTTTAATGGGATGTTGAATGTCAATGCTAAATTTATAAGTTCTATTGACGAATTCAATTTATCGGTCCTCCGCATTGAGCTTGTGAGCACTGATTCTTTCCCACGATTTAGTTCATTCATTCAGTAAGAACTGAATGTCTAGTTTGTAGCTTTATTATTTTCTTTAAGTATAATTAAAATTTTACGAAGCATGTTTAGGTACTAAGGCATAGAGTTTAATTTAAGTAGATACTCATTTAACAGCGAATGTTGTAAACACCTGTAAAAGGTATATATATCAGAATAATATATTAAAATAGAATGTTATTATCTAAATAAGGTTAATATGTATACTGTAAGTGTTTCATAATAAATAAATAAATAAATAAATAAATAATACTTACTCGTATATTATTAAATTGGTAAAGATGCGTTAAAACTTCTGTATTCTTAAAAATACTTATTTTTTTTCATGATCAATACCTTTGTTAAGAAATAATATAATATTTATTTTATCTATCATATTGATTAAAAGCTAAACGATGATCCAATAACTCTTGACCAAGGATCAAGATTGAAAGCTTTGTCTGTGAATGCGATCCTTCGATATTCGCTTAATGAAGACATATTGAATCGCAAACCGGCAAAGGTAAGATACAGGCAATGTTTAAACTGACATGCGGTCCTTTTATGCTGCATCCGTTTGATTTTTAAGTCTAACGAATAAATCAAATTGTAACTGAACTGTTTTTGTGTGCAATATATGTAACTTGTAAACTTGCAATTAACGCATATATACATATTATAAATGGCAAAACTATTTAACTTATTTAGCTGAAATTTTCAACGATTTGATGACTTGTACAGAATATGGCAGTTTATCCCGGTAAAAAAGTTTTGAAGATAGTTATATTATGCGCAAGCGGAGCCGCAAGACACAGCTAGTTATTGAATCAAATATCATTCCAATTAGTTAGTTAAATACTTAGATTTTTGTAAGATTTAATTATAAATTAATAAATCATCATAAACGCTAAAGCTATAAAACAAAATGATAATGACACCAATTAAAAGTCACAGGACAAAAACCTATATCAATTAGTAACGAACATGGCGAAGTAAAAACAAAACGGTGCTCCAGCTAATGTTTTATTTAGCCGTGGAGGCGAGGCACGGCGTGAAAGTTAACTTGGATTTTTAAAAGTTTGTTCAAAAGTTACGCCTGCGGTATCCCTCGTCCGTCTGGCCTCGCACCTGATAAAGTAATTTTACGATTCCCTAATTCACACTTTTGTCGAGAGTTTTAAAAAGGCTTTCTGCCCTTACACGTAATTGGGTACGCGTTAGATCTTGACGACCATTTTAATTTTTAATTTGAGATACCCCTCCAGTTGAATGCTTGATTCCTAACAGTAATGTTTTGACAAATATTTAATGTGATTTTATTTGTTGCGTTGAATGTGTCACGGGTAAAATAATTACTGTTCTGGTAGCTAAGCATGCATATGTTATCGACCACACATAAGCATCCAATTTCATGTGCTCGTGAATGTAGTTGCAAAGGGGGACCCATTGTTAGCTATAACAAAAACCGAGTACCTCGAACTTCTTGCGTTCAAAATAAGAACAAACGTGTCATCGACGAAATGACGCGTGTCGACCAATCGGGCGCGACGGCCACAGACGACGGTGACGTCATGGTGGCAGCAACCAATCGGAGCGGCCCATCACCTCCGGTCAACTTGGACTAATTGCCCATGTGTGCTGTAACGCTAGTTTTGAGAGGAATCCGTGCGCGTGAGTTGACTGACGGCACACATGCTTAAGTTGCTAAAAGACTGCATGACACATATAAAGTGTTTGAAGAAATAATAGTTCTATCGCTACTCATAACTTACTATATAAGACTTAGACCAGCTCTATTACTATGAATGTTAAGTACAAGAGTAAAAAAATACGATGGACTAAAATAACAATTTGATGTAACTTTCCTCTTCAGAAATGATGCTCCCAAAATACAAATTAACAGTTCTGACCATATCATTGTTCTTAAGTAAAGCATGTGAAAAAATGTACTTACACTTTTGCCCGTAATTAATTAAAATTAATGTCGGACAGTGGGAAGCTAACTTAGACAAACAATAGAAAAGGTATTCATAAAAACAGTTTCTAATGTTTGCAGTCAATGTGCTGGGAGGAATTGCTAAAAAACTTAGATATGACTTTAATGACAAGGACGCTTCATAAATAATTATAATTTATACTTATTTACAACTATTACTTTGCTTTCCTTATATTGTAAGAAAGATGATAATTCTAAATTGACATGTTTCAAAATATATATCTCATCTTTCAATTTTCAAATCAAAGAGGTGTAGATTGTTGATGTTTCATTGTGCTAACATTTTTGTATAAATATTTATCAGATTAACATCCGCTTCCAACTGGCCTTTTTGGATAATTATGTGGGAGGCTTATGTTCAACAGTGGACATCATACGGCTGAGATGATGATGATGATGATGCTGATTAGTTAGATTACAAAACGCATTTAGTTTTATAACTGACTATAAATGCGATTGATAAAAGTGCAAAAATAATTTGCCTTCAGGGAGAAATCTCTAGACCTAGACATTAATTTGAAATTATGTAGAAGAACCAGAACAAAGAAGAAGTTCTGTAGTAAGTAGTAAGAAGTGTAATAAGTAGTACATAAGTTATAACTTATGTTTTAAAACATAAGTTATAACTTATGTTTATTACAATATATTTTCATATTAAAAACAAAATAACAGGTCAAGTTTGAAAATGAAATTTACTTAATCATATTTAAACTTTACTGAAATCTATAAGATACGTAAAACAAATTAATTCGAAAGCTATTGAGTTACACGCAATGGAAAACTATGAAAATAGAATAAGAATTACTCAATTTATTGCATCAGTTCGGTATTTTAGGTTTGCATTGTTATTTTAATTTATAGGCTTTGACCCATAGATTAGTAGGGCTCTCAACGCAAACCATTAACCATATTTATTTTTTGCTTCTTTGTTCTTTACTTTGTAATTGTAGTGCATAGTATTCTATAACAATTTGTCACCTCCTAAATGATTCAATTTCTATTGTCAGCGACTTTGTAAATAATTTGTTTAAATTACTCGACATACTTTTTAAATCAATTTTATGCAATGCAGTTTTTGTCAGGCGATATAATTTAAACGAATTATTGAATATTCTGTTTCGATTAATAAATTAATGCACAGTTGTAGGAGTACATCCTAAAACTAAGTTATGTTAAAAAGTAAAGAATATTTTACGATATTATATTGTGACTTATAAGTTTTATTAAACAAATGTGCCAAATTGAGTTTTTGTCTAACTTATTTTGTATAGCGCTGACAGGAATTATATTTCATATATATATTTTATACTAAGTAGCAGGTGATGAGAAGAGCGATTTGTGCATCAGATGGTAAGCTCTACGCCTGTCCATAACAGAACTAAAATTTGCATGGTCACGAAAATTTCTTGACCATGCAAATTATATACCTATGCAAAATATACCAATATCTCGAGATACCTCGAGATATTGGTCTTTTAAGAAATTTTGTAGTACCTAGGAAGAAAAGTACCTATTGGTATTTTGAGTTTTTTTCGTTCAGTAATTGTATTGTATCGCGGCAGAATAATTGACCCTGCAACGAAAGCGGGGTCTTGCACAAGATGGTCATCTCATCACCTAGTAAGTCTAGTTTCCTTGCGTCTTACGGTTTTCATCCCGACGGTGGAGAGAAGTCTTTGTCTCATGTAGTCAGGTTTACCTACATTGATAAGCAATTTTTAGTGTTCCAAATTATTTACACATCATACGCTATTTATACCTTTATTTAGTAATAGTCTACAAGCCTAGGTTTTAGAGCATATTTATTTAAATATTTTGACGTTTTTGTTACACCAATCATACAGAAACTGTTAGAATAAAATAAAAATATATCATTTGAATTTACTTCTGCATAAAACATTTCTTTAAAATAAAAAATATAGGTTTCATTTATGTAATTTTTATATAAATTTAGTATTTTTAATTCCCAGGAACGTTCTGGTAATTTTAGATAAGGATTTTAATGGTCTTAATTTTGTTAGTGACCGTTACTTTTTTTTAATGTCTAAACGTGATTGACGTATGCTTTCTTATCTGTGTCTTTAGTTATTATATATTATACATAGTTATTTTAATTGATATTGTTATTTAGGTATTAGATTTTATATAAGTTTTGTTCGACATACATGGGATTATATTAGTCTATAATGATATCAAACCTGATTAATTTACCCATTGACATATTACTGGCTACGCCTCGCGGCTGCACTCGAGCAGGAAAATATAGGTAATTAATTTTTTTCCGGGACCAAAAGTAATCTATGTGTTATTTCCAGATAATTACTTAAAATGATGACCTAGAATATCATGTTTTATTAAGTACTTTTTTGAGTATTTGTTTTATTGTACAAAAGTTTCACTTTAATCTGTTCCATAGCTTCGACTTGAAAGAGAGTAATGCAATAATTCATTTAAACAGACTTCCGAATTTATAATATAAGAGATCAGAGTGATTTTCACATTTAAAAAACTTTACATTGTCTTCGAAACTAATCAAAGATAGAATAATAAAGAACATTAGAAATGTTAATAAATCATATTTTACTACATAATTTTGGAACATAGTTAAAAAGTAGTGTCGAGTATTGCAAAAAATAATTCAAAGCGTTTTCTTGATCTTCATTTTGGAAGAATTCTCTTTCGGAATAGTGTTCTAGAGTAGTGTGATGTGAATATTATATGATTAAGTAGTAAGTAAGTAGTATGATGAGGTAGTGTTAGGTCTTGCTGTGTTATATTAAGAACATTACAATATAATACTTAGCGATTCGGTTTTTCAATAAAATATCACACCGTTCAATATCAAAATAACAATAATAAAATATATAAAAAACAGTTTGTCAAAAATATCGCGTAGAACTGAGGTTTTGAGCCTTAATTTATTTAGCGTTTAAAGCTAGTACTTAAGTACCTACATATGGTGTTCATGAGGTTAAATGGTTAATTATTTATCCTGTAGGTTATTAATACCTAGTTAATGACTTTTAAAAAATCCTTTAATAAGAGATTGGTACTTTTATTTTAGTTGACCCCTTGACAGCAATTTTGGAGAGTTAAAACCGCATTATTCTCAAACTTTTCACATCACGGTGCCGTGGGTTCTCTGAATATTTCAACGTGGCTACTCAGTTCTTTTCATACTCCCTTACCCTCGGACAGTATGATGACCACATTCGTCTGTCAATATTGACACTGGCTCCCGTATTAAGTAGCTCGTTGCGGGATGAATAGAGTCTCCGCGACGCAGACAGGGTATGGACGCATGTTTGTTTATGTCAGGGTTTGTTGCGAAAACGACAGATTCCGAACAAAAGTTTTTAAATTTAAATTTAGATCAGAGAACACTTGGAGAATTGTTTTATTTAGGTATTAGAAAAATATTAAGTGTTTTGTTGCTTACCTTGCGCGATGCGTACAGCTGGCATCTTGATTCTCATCTTGATTTGGTCACCTATTTTTAGATCTTCAATAACTTCTTTTATCCCCTGAAATGTTTATCTTGATAATTTTTTTATCTGATGACAGTTCGTTAGCTCACTTCACACGTGCCGCCGGCGGTCCAGCGGCTTATCGTCCTATTTCTAAAACGTTTTAGATAACAGAGTTCCAGCTATCACAAATTCCTCCTCAAATGTCCGACGGTAAACTTCAAAGTCTTTAATCATTTTCCTAGTTAGTTCATCACAATTTTTAAATATTAATATATCAGCTGTGCCAATTATTACTTTTTTCTTTTCATGTTGTGGTGATTCAGTTCACACGTCACCTGAATGTTTGCTCGCCGAAATCGACCGGTCATAAAGAGGTTCTTATCGACACTTGAATGAGCGTCTCAGTGCTTTATCTAATCTGTCCGCACCTAGTGGCGATCCTGCGATTTGGCGATAGAGTTTGGTCACACTTTATTATCAAGCATCAGTTAAAACTACTTCACTTTCAGAGTTACAGAGTTTTGCATAAAATTCACTGTCTCTAAATTTAAACAAAATAATTCCAATTAGAAAAAAGTAAAGAAGAATTTAATTTATCGAAAATAAATTTGCAATTTGAAAATGTATCGTGTTTACAATTTATCGAAGTAGCGTTTCGCGTTCGAGCTCGTCGCGCGTGCGGAGCGGTGCTGGCAGGTGCGCGGCCGGCCACCCGCTCTCGCCCGATGTCCGAGAGCGTCTGTCCTGTGTCCCTTCGCGCCAGGGCTCCGCGGCCTCCGCGTGTCCACGATTCGCGCCGTCTCGCTCGGCCGGCCGACGACGGCGCGTGCGAGTCCACACGAAGTGGCCAGGGGTTACTCGCGGTCGCCGCCGCCTCAGCACCATCGGCAGATCGACAGAGACCAAACCACGCATGGTGTATCGCCGCCCCCGTACGTATGACTGAGACAGATATACGTCGTAAGTACCGTGCGTCGGTGTGCGTGCGCGGGTGGGGCGAAGATGCAACGCGTACAAAAGAAAAGGGATAATATTTGCCTGCATATTTCATGACTCGATTAGTAGATGGAATTTTTAATTGTACGCGAGCGCGGCCAGTGTCAAAGAGTAGTTTAATTATTGTTTTTGGCCACATCTATAGTGTGAATTTATGTTTAAATTTTAAAATTAAGGATATTTTCATTCATGAAAATTACATTTTTATAAATATTTAAACATACATCCACACTTGGATTGATCTTGCAAACATTTTTATACGCAAAACAATACCTACTATTCAAAAATCTAAGGTAATCATAGTTTTTTTAAAATGCTGTAAAAAACAGATCTGCTCGTAGCAGCCTGCTACGTACGCTACGCCTCTCGTAGCACATGATGTAGATGTAGTAAGTATGTAACAGAAAAATGCTATTTCTATTTCTTTGTGTCATACACTACATTATATCATAGGCAGTTAAAGTTTTACTACGTCACTCATTATGATGTTTGTTTTATTGTTTCGTTTTAGCGTTCCTCAATTACAAAATTCGTATTTTCATCTCGATTTGCTTTTTGAAAACTGTGTCAAGAACTAAAAGCATGAATGGTAAACACGAAAAGTGCGACGCCGAATAAACAAGTAAGTAAGCGCAACACGTTGACAGCGTCCCGGGTAGATCTTCACTCTCACTCGTACAACTTTTCCCCGTTTTTTTCCAACGTTATTTAACTCAAGACGCTGGAGGAACTTATCTCGGTCGGTCCTTGACTTTAATAAGTTTTATGAGTGTCAGTCGGGACTTAACCGGCGCGCGAACTGGCTGGCGAAAAACCAACTTTTTCATAATTGTTTCCGAAGTACTGGCAACTTCGCGCGGCGTTCGATTATTGAAATTCGAATGAGGTTTGATTGATTGTTTGTTTATTTCGTTATGCTTTTGTTTTGATTGACTTCTCTTGTGCGATGAGATTGCAATAAACTTTGGTAAATAATAAATCAGATTATTCTACTACTTAAGCCATTTCTTTCGTTATGGAAAACGTTACAATTTAAGTGACGCCTATTAATATGATGGTACATTTAAGTTTAATTTTTCATTGAATACTGACGATTTACAAAACTCTATTTCATTTCAATGGAAAGTATTTAAAAAAATACAGTCGTGTTTTTATTCGCAATTTTAAGTGCTTGAAAAGTCTCTCCCTATTTTCTTGCATCTAGTTTACTGTCTGAAACAAACAACGCTTGACCAAACATTCTCGGATAGGTCGTAAAAAACACCTCTCATGGTCATCTCGTGTCCATCCAAATGAAAACCAATTCGTCCTATCCCTTTCCAACCATCATATGTGGACCGGGAAAACAGAGACGTCTAAAGGGTTGTCCGTTTTCATGAGTGGAAATCGCGGGATAACGACCAATGTGTTTCTATCTCTGTCGTATGTAGGGTTGTGTAGGTGTATGGAAAGGGATGATGTATGTGGGATGAGATCTGAATTTTCCATACGCTACTCTCCGGTAGGTGGCGGTGAAAATCCTGTGGCGGATGGTTTTGGTTACAAACACCTTTTGGTTGGGTTCTTACCCGTGTTCAAAGTGTGCCTAAAAGAGGTTTTGTTAAAATGTGATTATTCACAGAGAATTATTATTTATAACGTAATATTTTTTTCAATATTTGACATTCTTTCTTTACAAATAATTAGTGTTTATTAAGCATAAAAAATGAAAATTCTAATTAATTAAATATTCTGTGTTATAATAGACAAGAGTAGAGTAAGAAAAATAACACACTGTTTTAGACCTTCGCGGTTTTTAACTAAATTATACATATTCGTAGTACTCACGGCCTAAGTCTAAAGTGGAACTTCAGCCGACCTATTTGCCATATATTAAAGGAATCACGCATAAAATAGGTCAAATCCTTGAAAAATTGTCTATCAAAGCCTTACTTCTCAGAGGAAGTTAGTGCGAAGTCTGCGTTCCCCTAAGGATAAAACTCCTTATGAACATCCTGGGGTGAAGAAAATCAACTGTAGCTGCGGAAAATCGTATATAGGACAGACAAAGCGAACAGTGTGTCGCCGAATCAAAGAACATATCAAAGCTGTTGAACGTATCAAAGAATGAAAGACACAAATCTGCCATAGCTATACATCTACTGGACTCAGGCCCTAACCACTGGACATAATTTCACAAACCACAAGTCTTATCCACGGAACGCCACTATGTACCCAGGTTGGTGAAGGAAACCATCGAAATCACAAAATGTCCAAATTTCAAACATGGTGATGGGTTTCAACTTGCCAGTGTGTGGAATCCAGTGGTAAGGTGTCTAAAAGGAATAACAATCGTCCAAAATGTGACCAAAACAACATTCGCCGTGATACAGTTAGTGTGTATTGTCGAGACTTACATTCAAGTTCGAGGGCCAGTGGTATCCGTAGTAAAAGATTGAAACAGATGGTAGACCGTTTTGTCTGCTCTTAAATATTCTAACTTTTTTCACATCCACCCGCATCTTCAGTCTACCTGTGAACATGGTGCATGTAACTGCGCTGAAATATCGGGAATTCCAAAACCTTCCTAATCGTGGTGACATCCCTTGAGTACTAATTATAATTTAAGGAAAATAAACTTATTATAGTTAATTATTAATATTATTAGACACTCGATTAGTTAACTCGAAGAAAATTAAGGTATTAGATAATTTTTACGATATTTACCTAATGTATTATAATTTCAGAAACTATAGTAATAATGAAGTAACAACTTTAAAATACTAGGATTCCCACCATTTTAGGATTTTCTGAGTACCGGAAGATATGTTCCATATTTTTTTCAGCAACTAATGTCATATTAAAAATAGCGTAATAACATTTTCGCACTAGGATTCCTGCTACACTACGATTCTCTGAGTCACGAAAGACACTCACATTAACATATTAAACATCCAAGAACCGAGACCAAAAATTTCAGCTCATATTTGCCCTGGCCAGATCTCAACATCTCAGTTCAAAGGCAGGGTCGCTACTAACTCAGTTAACAGACCTAGTAGGTAATAATGTATAATGACGTAAAGTACATAAATATAATATTATACATAATTTGCGTTATTTAACATTTTTTTTATTATTGTGACTTATACGATATTTTTTTACTGACGTGAAGTCATTATACATTACCGTAAAGTTATTATACGCAGTTGAGTTAATTGGCAGGCATAAGTCAACTAGGTTAATGTGATAGACCAAATAGATAGATAGAGCAGGGTTATATCAAGAATAACTTATCTATGGGAACGACGATAGGCCTTAGATTAAAGTATACCAGACTACGGCGAACCAAAAAGGAGGGTTAGGATTTTGAACGCTATGTGTGTGTTAGATAAACACTTGATATTTTATAAACGACCATGTCCTACAATTAAGGCTTCAACACACCAAATGTGGAACGCATCACGCACGTCCCGCGTTTGGTGTGCTGAAGCCATTATTGTCACTGCCACTATTAGCAAAATACAGTTAGTTAATACATGTCTATTGTTTCATAATACTATTGGCAAACTCCCTGAGGATGGGCATCGGACATGGACATGGACAAACCTAGCTCGACAACGTTGCCTAATTACGTGAGTAAAGTCGGTTTTGATATTAAATAAACTAAAGACTACTATAAAATAGCTACTAGTAACCTTATGCCACGGTAATATTATCTACTAAACACTAGAAGATAATACGAGATCGAATAATATTATCTACTAGTACTAGTAGATACTCGTAATATTATCGTGCTTATGCGGACAAGAAATTTGCCTCCATTATACCTACCGGTCCGATTTAATTAGCTTAGACAGTGGTGGGAGTAACGAAATAGCGCTTTTTAACATACCAGCCACCAGCGGACTAGTGGAGATAGAAGTCAGCACTGTAAGAGATAAAAGTGTATTATGGACCGCAGCATTATTTTGCTGCAGAATATATGTGGCACTGTAGTAGTAAGTACTGACCAAGATGTTCTCTTGTATAGCCGGCATACCTACCAGCCAGTAATTAATAATGTAAAATATAACAAGCAAGTAAAGTTTCTACTGTTCAAACTCTTATCTATAATTGTAGCTTTCAAACGGATACTTTTTTACCATCGTGTGGGACAGATGTGGGACAGGATACAGAAAATTGCTCAATCTGAGACGTGTAACGTTATATTTGTCAAAGTATCGAGTTTTGGTGTTGACATGTGATTCGGTTGACTTTCTAGAAATTATTTATTTAAGTTGTGGTAATTGAAAAATGTATTGCAGATGATATTTGTATCTAGACTTGACTCTCTTGGAGTTTTACTTGATCATGTATTTTATATCCTTTCATTATATTAGTATTAATGTAAGAATAATAGGTAAAATTTAATTTATATTTGGTTGTTTTTACGATGTACCTCAAAAGGAAAAGGAACCCTTATAGGATCACTTTGTTGTCTGTCTGTGTGTCTATCAAGATCAAGATATGCGTAGATGTATCAAGTTGACGTTTATTATCAAATACTCGGGTCTACAGTATCTTTCAGCTGAAAAAAACAGACTTGTAAGTCAACTCTATCAAAATATATGTCCGTATAATTATGTCACATTTATTCGTATATTTTGCGATTTCACTTGGGAATCAATACTTAGAGGGTACGTCCTGTTGACCTAGAATCATGAAATTTGGCAGAAAGCAATGTCTTACAGCACAAACAAAGGAAAAAATCTGAAACCCGTAAGTATAAAGTTAACATTGTATTTACTATCACAAACATATTATTTGCGGTTGGTGCAGTAGCCGTGTCTAGGGATCGAACGGCAAAGGTAAGTTTGTCTTTTAACTTAGTTTCTATTTAGTTACAGCTATAATATATAATATAATATGCTTTCCTAATGTTCGGAGCCCGAGTTCAACTCGAATTTGGCCGACATTTGTTATCCTAGATTCCGCCGCTAGAATTCACTTTAAACAATAACATTGCGTTGTTGTTAACTTGTTACTTTTTTAATACATTACCTTTTTTTTTTTTTAGAACGCACTAATGCTGTTTGCCTCTACCGGCATTTACAGCGTCACCGGACGGTTGGCGAGCGCAGATGGCACTCAGCCAGATGCGGGCGCTGAGGGCGCACCGCCTAAGGCGAGCGTTGAAGACGCTTCGCCGCAAGGAGAGGAGTAGGCGACTTGCTCAAGGGCACCACTAAGGTACGGACCTCGGCTTGGGCCGTCGCCAGGAGAGAGGGGAGTAGGAGAGAAATACATAACCTTATAATGCTTAAGCTATTGTTATTGTTATCAATTATTTTTTTGCCCCAGACAGAATAAGTACAGCATAAGAGAATAAAAAACGATTGTCCAGCCCATTAACAGCCACAACAAATTCGACTGATACAACCAACACCTCTATAGCTTCATCTAATCGTTTCTACAAGCTTAAAAACCACTGCCATTACAACTAGCGCAACCAATTCCTTCATAAACTATGATTTTAATTATCACATAAGGCCCTTCGCTCTTCTCCTTACGCAAGATAAGTTCAAAAATAGCACAGTCCCTTTCAAGGGCGAGAAACACGTGTGTCCGACAGGATTGATGTCACTCCACGTAGGGAATGTTTGGTTATTTTGGTTCTTTTGGTCGGTGGTGTCTTGTATGATCAGCATTTTCTAGAAAATTCGATCTTGCTACTTCCTACTATCCGAGGACCGACAATGAGGCACCTCCCCATTTTCTCGTTAGTGCAATGCTACGCAAGCCTGGTCTAATGTTTAGTAGTTTCCGGCTACGCAATGCTGATTAAGGTAGGTACGGCAACAATAAGACAGCGTCAAAACCCTCGGTAAGTATTTAAGAAAATTCTGCTGCGTCGACATTGAAATAAAATAAGAACATGGTTCTTGGAGGTTTGTGCCAATGCTCACCACGCTTGGCTGGGTTGGCGAGCTAAGTTTTAAGGTGTTTTGTTCAGAAGAAGCTGCTGCTCACGTCCTGGTTTAGTATTCCTTAGCCGCCTTCTAAGGCACCCTCGGGAAAAGTTGGCAGGCCAACAGGCAATTCTTAGCCGGCACCCCACGGCATTGATTCTGGAGTAGAGAACACGGATCAGCAAGAGCAGCGTAGGTCATCCACCGACAAGGGTGGACAGACGACCTGGTGGCAGGACGACGTTGGATGCAAGCCGCTTCCAACTTGTCTTTTTGGAAATTTGTGAGGGAGGCTTATGCTCAACAGTGGATCTCCTACGGCTGAGATGATAATGATGATGAAGTGCTTGGAAATTCATATAACATTTTGAAAAAGCCTTATCAGGCTTTCTACCATTATTATGAACGACCAAAGTTTAGCCTAATGCATACCAAAACACACACATTTGATGTTTTTTTCTGAATATATCAAAATAGTGATTATAATGCAAGAGATTCAAAATATTTGGAAAATTATGGGGGAGGCATATATTCAGCAGTGGATGTCTCACGGCTAAGATGATGATGATGATGCTGTTAGCATACTATTTTGTACCATCGGTGACTGTTATACATTTATGAGTTTCATGAGTATCACATTATATCATTTCATTAGTAAGTGTGAAGACTGTGAGACTAATGTCAAGTCCTCAATAAACTTGAAGTAGGTCAGTGCTAATCAAGTAGAATACCAGGTCCAATACTTACATCCAAGTCTAAACTAATTTGTGTAATGTTTGAGGATGTCCATTAAGTGATTTTCGTTGTTGGTCGACTACGAAAATAGTATCATAAATTGGGGAGGGTCGTCACTGTCTATTTTTAAAATGGTCACGCTTCGGAAGGACAACGGTAGTGTCTGGTAATACAAACAAATAAAGTTTGGTGATAGACTTGAGATTTGAGTGTTTTGGGTCTGTGGTGGTTCATTGGTGTTGAAATGGTTTAGGTATTCTTATGATCATAGTACTTACGAGTACGACAGATATAAATTAAAATTGTATGTGACTTTGTAACACGTTGTGTGTATGAACACACGTGTAAAGTTTATCATAACAGTACTATTTTATGGGGGATCCCAATAATCTATCTAACTACGGTTTTCCTTACTACCGATATAAATACGAATAGTGTCAAATATTTATATCTAGTAAGGTGACCCGGCGATAGACAGCCGTGCGATTCTCTAATGAGCTCACCGATGTCAAATACTTTATGAGATATCGCCCTTGTACATAAGGTTGTTTTTCCAACGTTTCTCGTAATCTCGTCATTTTTGGTACACGGATGTTGCCAAAGATGCAACGATGTTTGCTCTTAGAGAATCGCACGGCAGTTTATTGGCACGGGCCGTTAGAAAGCTGCATCTAAGACAGTGACATCCTTTTTTTATTTCGTTAGGCAATGTGATCTGCTTGGCACCACCCAAATAAGCTTGTTTGAAAAATTTTTAGCCATATTACATACTTATACATTAGGTGTGATTGATTGATTTATACATTCTTAATGTATAAATCATCTTCCAATTCCTAAACTTGGTTATTCAAAAAAAAACTCTCTAACGACAAGAACTCTCAAGCAAAACAAACTCACTACATCGTATCCTCCAGTGTATATAGCTGCGTAATATTCAGACCCAAACAAGTGTAGTTCTTTTTCAATGATTGTGAGTCTGGAGATGCTCGAACTTGGACACCATTGCTGCAGTCGATAAGCAGGAGTAAATACAATATGTCTTCCATTTCATCTGGAAGGAAGTGCAACTAACATTTGCAAACGTGATGGCTATTTACGTTAAATGTTAAAGACAGTATACACACATATTTTTTTATAAGGAGACGATAGAAGCTCGAGGCTCACTGGAGGTTCAAGGTATTAATCCTTTGAGTAACATTGACGCAAATGTACCATAAATATTTTATTTCAATTATCACGGTATATGAAGGGTTATGTGGTTAGCTCTGCCTATAAGATGTTGAGTGCATTTCGTCACAAATGATGAAATGCATTGCGCCCCATGAGACTGCTGAAAGTGGTACATAGATTTCTACTTCCTTGATTTCCAGGCCTCACAATATTTCATCTCAATTAATCACAGAGGAAGTACGATATAAGTAACCAAATTCCACGCGAGTAAAAACCACGGCCTAGAAATTACATAAATCTGAAGTGTTCTTAGGTTTGCTATTCCTCAGCGCTGAAACGGTTGAATAGATACAATTTAGAATAGTGATTGCTTTTATACCTAGTGTTAGTGACAGAGACCTCGTCTTAGTGGGTATAAAATTAGCAGAGTCTTCCAAGCCAAGGCGCAGACCTGCAAAAGGGTCCTGCCGGCGATTGCACCGGGCTAGGTTAAGTATAGAAATACACTCAAAGTTCACTTATGAGTTTCGACTTTGGCTTCAAGGCAGGACGAATTAAGCTACTCGTACGATATAACCTGCCTACATCGCACTGAGTTTACGACAATATGGTACCCAAGTTCTTACCATTTGAAGGTTTGTTATTAAGCACCGTGGTGTATTAGGTACACAAACTTAATTTACGTTTTCATATATGCTCTAATAGATATAATTAAGTATCTATTATAAAAATAACAAATTTACATTTAAAACAAGTAAGTAATTAATTACACTTACCAGGTAAGTATTTATGCTTGCCTGTTTTGAATGTTAATTTGTTGTTATTTTTTTAAATGTAATGTCTAAACGTATTGAGGAATAAAAAATACAATAAAGGTAGATTTTATGTATTACGCATAGTTAACGTTTCATCATCAATATATAGAACAGACATTTAATAACATATTTCGCGCAATGGCATTGAACTAGCTTTCTTCTTCTTCTTTCATTCTGTTTCCTTGAATATCGGCATTATTCTGTGAATGATAAAATAAGCATTATCTGGGCTGAATAATTTTATAAACAATAAGGAGTATATTTTATACTACGGTATACTAACCATATTTTCACCTAAACAGGAACACTTTCCAATTCTAACGTGAAATCATTCGTTGATTCATCAGATTCATTAGTAACAACAAGCTCGTGTATGTATTCAGTGATAGGATTCTAAAAAGGAGATGAAACGTTATGTATAGAATTTTAAAATGAGTAGTAGTATTTATTGTATAAGTAAAGATAGTATTTTCTTAAATCATTACTATATTATCTTCAGTAAGTAGCGCAAGCTGTTGTGATTCCGAGCTTTTGTCATCAGTATACTCCATATCCTAAAAAAATGGTATAATGTACGACTAACCAGAAATTATTAATGTCACCATAAAATTATGAAAATTGTTATATTATATTATAAACTTATGGTGATATCGTAACGCGTGATATTGACAAACATTAAATTTAAATATATATCCAAATTCCAAACTGTGGGGGCTGCTGCCGGGTTACGTGTCACAGCGTCCAAACTCCAATATGATACTAGTCCGCTTCGCGGGTAGTGTAGTTCCTCAACTAGTAGTAAGTAGTGTGGTCCAAGTAACGGCGCCATTTCAAGATCGCAAGCAAGAGAGTAAAAATACAGCTATGTATTCAATCGGCTGTCAACGCAAGAAGGTATCACAGTTGTTTTTAAATAATTTAATAATAAAAAGAAGTGCAATTTGAAAAATTTAATACTAAATATGTAAATGGATGCAAAAAATTATACTACAGAAAAAACTATGTAGATAAAAATTTCAGAAATCTATGAATGACTTTCCACATTTGAGGAATAATAAAATAGTTATGGCTTATTATGTTTTTTTTTACTTTTTTAGAAAAGAACAACACCAGCTGCTTAGGCAGCTGGTGTTGTTCTTTTCTTACTTAATTGCGTCGTCCAGCCAGTCTAGAGGCGTTACATTACAGAACATTAAACACAGACCCAAACACTAATTAGGATGGATGTTTGTGAATAAGGCAGCGCCTACGAGTTACTCACACACCTAATCGAGCGGCAGGCCAAATAAGTCAACGTGTCTAGTGTTGTACGTACTGGTTATATCGATAAAATCTTATTACACGTTTTTGAGGTTCTGTATCTAAAAGGCGACAAACATCCGTTATTGCGAAGTTAAATAGAAAAATGTATTTCCATCACATTTGCATGATAGTATACTCTACTAGATTTTTTTAGCAAATAACCCATAACGTCAAACACATATTTATAACGAAAAATTGTATACTGTTGAAAGTACTACAATTAAACAAACTTCATAAAAATGCATATATAGACTGAACACTTTTTTATCGTTCAAGTTTTTAAAGTGAGTCAATTTTAACGACAGGAAATATTGGTGCTAAAAATAACAAACTTTTCGTATACATATGTATAGAATATATATATAGAAGATCTTACTCTGACCATAAGATCTAAGTGATTGTTCTTTCGGAAAGTGAGAAATTTCATCATTAATTTTCTTTATCGATAAAACTTGGCAGCACTATAGCTAGGCTATTCTCCCAGTAGCAATAAATGCAACAGCGACGCAGGTACAATAAATTTGAAGAGTCTTCGCGTTAGGTCACCTAATGGAAATTATGAGCTGAGGTGGGAGTGCAAAATAAAATTAATATAATAAAGTGATTTCTGAGGTGAAAATCCTCATTATAAACTAGACGGTTTGACGTCTATTTAATAACTACTCGCTGACAAGTACGCTTGTGGGTAATTCAGCCCATTAAAAAGTAAATTTTAAAGAAAGTGTTCTAATATTCTAAAACTTAATACTTTGGAGGCAATTATCTAAATAAGATGTATAATCACTGCCATAGTAATTTATTTGCAACAGGGGCTGGGCAGAGCTGATTCCAATATATTCAATTTCTTTGAGTTATGAACTCCATATAGTAAATAAAGTGAATAGGTAAAAAACCTTATTATTTAAATGTTTTAATTTATATTTTATTATGCAAAATGTATCAAAGTAATTTAGTATGTACTCGTATGTGTTATAACAACACATTTAAACACCAATTAATATCGGCCGCTCACCGGAGCGTGCTTGAACGTCATATTTTTTTTTTATTTACAACTAGTGACTGTCCGCGACTTCGTTCACGTTGTATGGTCTCGCTTCGGCCTCGCCATAACCTCCCATCTTTTCTTGGTTTTTCTTTCATAAGTACCTTTCCCTGACAATAATTAATAAAGCAATACAAGAACTAGCGAGATTGTTCCATCCGTTCTCAAGATATAGTGTGACCAGGAGAAATAAGAGTTCCTTTTTATATATATAGATTTACGAAGAGAAAAAAGGTGTTGTGGAGCGTAATTGTGTGAACGAAAACTAAAATCAAGAAAGGTATATTACGGTGCATGGCTATTTAAAAAAAATAATGCAAGTAGCTTAACATAACAGGTGTTTATGGGTCAAGGTAAATGGAAGGCGTAGGCCTAGGCGAACCTTCTGAAATTAGATGTACGCTCACCTGTACACTCAGCTGTATGAAAGGATTGATGATTTAGGATGAAGCAAATCAGGTGTTTCAGGATTTTAGTAAGTAGAAAGCTTTGGTCTCTATCTACCCCTACGGGAGACCGGCGTGACTATACGAGTATATATGTAGGTACATAAATAAATTACCAATTGTCATAGTGCAAAATATGACAGTGGTACACTCATATCCGTTTGTTGCCCGTGGTCCGATCGCTGAGTTCTCCGGATCGATCCATGAGCATTTTTCTGTCTGTAGTTTTACCATAGGTACCACGGGGAAATCAAACTAGCCATAATCCTATCGATAATACCAAGGGCAACCGTTTACCCGTGGTTCTATTAAAATTAAAAGTAGGCGGTTTTTATTGTTTGTTATTATGATAAAATCATTGACTATTTCTAATACTCCTTGTAACCTATTGTACCAATATATATATGCGTAATACAGTGGAAATGTTAACTGCATTACTAAATTTATTACTATCAAATTATTGATCAAATGTCAATCGTGTCTCAGATATCAATAACTCAAATTGAAGTGGGTAAGCTATTTGAATATGCTAATATTCTAAAGGTACTTGTACTGAAAACTATGCTTTAACTTGTAGAGGCCTTTAAATGAGGTATGCAGTTATAGGTTTAAGAATACGTTTTAACTGGAGATCTGATAGGTTAACTTTTTTATAATAATGTGACATTCATACACCTGATGTAAGGCATAGGTACAATACACAGCTGTGGCAATGATATCCAGTTCGTGCGATTCTCTAAGCGCAAACATCGTTGCAGCTTTGACAACATCCGTGAAACAAATGACGAGATGACAAGAAACGTTGAAAAAACAACCTTATGTTCATGGGCGATATCTCATAAAGTATTTGACATCGGTGAGCTCGTCGACGAGCGCATTCACAAATCATTAGAGAATCGCATGTTTGGCACTATACACTCTGCGCTGCCGTGCGGTTCTCTAAGAGCAAACATTGTTACATCTTTGACAACGTCCCTAAAATAGATGACGAGATGCGAGAAACGTTGGAAAAACAACCTTATTAACAAGGGCGATATCTCATTAAGTATTTGAAATCGATAAGCTCGTCGACGAGTGCATCGACGAATCATTAGAGAATCGCAAGGCTTGTCATTCTGATAGTTTGTTTTATAACGTAACGTAATGCTTACACACTCATACCCTGTACTAGTATTCGCTGTGCCGCGGGAGGCATGGACAACACACATAATAACGCATCACAACATCCAAGACCCAAGAACAGAAATTTCTGCTCATCACACAAATATTTACACAAGCCAGGAATTGAACCTGGGACCCCAATCTCCGAAGGCAGCGTCGCTACCACCTGAGCTAGCAGAGCCCTCAGCAGCCATTCTCTATCTCATTTACTCAGTTTACACCTTAATTACCTACAAAGAACGATTCTTGTTGAGTTTCTACTTGATAGGATGTATGATTTTGCCACGGAAATAAAATATGCTTAGTTACGACGTCTCCGCTATCTGTATTTATAAAGACGTATTCCCCTATTTCGTCATTTGATTTTGACCATCGATCGGAAAACAAAAAACATTGGCAAAGTCCTTGTGTAAATAAATCAGATTTTCAACTATAATTCCAACCACACACGCGTGCAAAGTAAGACGCAACCGCGAGCATCCTACAACTTTCCTTGAAAAAGACCACCGCTGGTTGTTGAAACTATAGTTGGAAAGATCTTAAGGAACTTATTTACGTGAGTGATTTCCGCTTCTCATATTAAAAGTGTGTATAGACCACGCTGGTTTTCAAAATAAAACAATGCTTGTGTTTTTATGATATTAGTACAAGATCTGATTTCTCCATCCTAATTCCAACTACGGAAAATTAGACGTACGACAATGCTAACACTCTTCGATACATGGACGAATATCGACTTTTACGCATCAAGCATTTTAATTCTACATTAGTAAAGTGTACCCCAGAATAAGTGCGGTTGATCGCCTGAGTCTGTTTCCTATATTTACAATATGAGTGTCTTAAGGTAGGTAGGTAGGCACGCTAGTTAGTAAGTTTTTAGGCAGGTTTGTGCCATCGTTATCTGCGTGGATCTTCAACTAAAGGTAGCCAAAATTGAGTTTAAGCATTATATTAATAGTGGTAGTGCCACGCTGTAACCCTACAGCTGAATGGGCCGGCACGACCGGAAAAGTACCACACTCCCACATAAACATCAAGGTGAAGTAAAATAGCTTGCTACTGCGTTTCAGGCGGTCTTTGGGAGATTCCGGAGGCTCGATTCCCCCCTCCCCCTTCACCCTCACCCCTTCTATCTCTTCCTTCCTATTTTCCTTCCTCAAAGGCCGGCAACGCATCCTCAAGACCTCTAGTATTGTGGATGTCCTTGGGCGATGGTACCACTTACCATCAGGTGAGCCGCTTGCTCGTTTGCCAATCTATCAAATTAAAAAAATATCTCAGTGCTGTAACTCCAGCCTATATCTTCTATATTAAATAACCTTATTTATTCGAAAGGATCGTTTATGCTAGGTTGTATATTATAGGATACGTCAAAGGAATTTGTTTGAAAAACATAACTTTTTATGTAGACATATAGTAAGCAATATTATTTATTATTTAAATATATCTTGTCTTGTGGTGTGGCAAATCTACAAACGTACAATCCATGTAGGATATAGGATCCAAAAGAAAAAAAAAATTAGCTCATACAATGCACGAGTAACACTAGCAGTTTCAATATTTGCACGAATATATATAATGTAGAAAATAATAGAAAAACGTAGCAGTATTTATAACATTAAAATACTGTACGTGACTGCAGATGAAGATGAGTAAGAGCATCTTTAAACACCTCTTTAGTCGACCTAATCCCACGCCCGCCATATAGAAGGGTGTGCTAAGCGTGTCCAAACTGCGCAAACCTTATTATTTTCTTATACCAACTGTTTATTTATACAATACAATACTCGAGGATTCCTCGACGATGCTTAACTAATTACAATTGCGATACAGCCCAGGGCTTAGCTACTTTGAAATCCGCCCACGCTCGTTCTCAGAGCTTACTCATCATTTCGTAACCATGACTTAGGTACTTACATGGGAGCTTTTAGTAGTGGTGTAGACTTAGTAGAGTTCAATAAGTCAGTTTCACTTTTTCATATTTTATACTGTGGTTTTTCAAAGGAGTTTATGCATGGTGGAGATGATTTGTAATATAACGCGTTTACCATACTTTAAATTGGGCAAATTTTCGGACATTATTTCGGAAATTTTAATTTTGTTAGTGTGTTCTGGACGTTGTTTTGATTTGTTTATTTCTTACTTACATACTTAATCACTTACTTTTTATGTCTTTTACATTAAACATTGACATGATTAAATGTAGATATAAAACAATATTTGTGTTATAACTACCTATGTGTTTTTCGATATGAATATACAAACTTTAAATGTTTGGGCTATCGGAAAAATTAAAGTCCTCATTTTTAAATTAAAATCCCCTAAAATCAGGATTAGGTTAAATACATATTTCAATTAATAAAACATTTATTCATATTATGACGAATTGAAGATATGTGCGAAATTTGAAACACTCTTTATTTTCTAAACTTTAAATTATTTAAAATACTTAGTGCTAATAATTCATTAGTACTCTTATATTTTCATTTTCCACTTTAAATAGTAAATTGATAATTAACAATAAATATCTATATCGTAAATAAGAGTTCATACTGAGTAAAGTTTATACTATGCCGTTTTTATATACTCAACATTCGCCAAATGTGACAGGAGGCTGAAGAATCAAGTCTAATACCATCCCACCGCATCGTTGATTACGATATTCGTGTGTCTGAGCAGTACTTGTTTAGAAATTTGTCGTTGCAGTTCCTGGAAAAGAAGGTTGATTTCTGCGAAATTTATTGTATTACTGGCCAAATATGAATGCGAATCGCGAGTCAACGAGTTAATAAAATAATCAGGTATAATTATTATACCTGACCTGGCTGTAGTACCTTTAATTTCAGTCTAAAACAACCTAACAACATAAAAATAATGGAAAGGATACAACATAATGTCAAAAGTCAAAATTCTTAGTTACCAACCCTATGAACAAAACAGCAATAAATACCAAATAAACATGGATACTGTAGATACAATAGACCGCATAGGTTCCCAGGTATTCTATAGGTTAGACTTATGGATTACAGTTTAAACACTTATGGAATTTGCTATTTAACTATCTAACCGTTTGAACTTTGGAGATCCGTTTCGGTGACTTTAAATGATGTGACATGTCTACCGATGCCTAAAGGAGGAACTTTATTAGCACTTTTGGAAATTTAACGCTATGTGTATGGATACTTAAGGCGCGCTCGTATCCTGATATTAGTAAAAAGCAGAATATTTAAACATCTAGTGTAACGAAACAGATCAATAATATTGTATGAAAAAAATACTTAGGTTAGAAAAGGAACAGGCAAAGAGTAATAACCGAAGAGAATTCCTAAATTCTAATAATAATTCTCGCTCTCTGCAGAAAAAATCCTATCCATAAAAATAAACTTTCACGTCCAAACTCTCAGAATTTTCAGCAATAACACTATATTTTTTATTAGGTGATACATATCCAACATATAGTACTAAATTAGTAACCAGCAGTTTTTTCAATTGTGTTATTATATATCGAAATATATTAAGAAAACGTAGAAAATTAATGCATTTTCGCATGACATCGTCCCATATAACATGCGATTTTCAACCTAACGTAAAGCATCGTAAATTATTTTAAAATTGGGGTTGGACCGCGTCTTAAACAGAGAGATTAAATACAGATTTATAATTGGAGTTTTTTAGGTAAGTAGTCTAGCATTTAGGAGAGATTATTTAATATCGCACTAAGTGTTTGTCTAGAAAGTAAAACTATCTGAACCAGGACCAGCAATGGCAGAGTTTTACATGATCTTTTGCACAGCGGGGCTAGAACCGCTACAATGCCTGACATTTGAGTAGCCTCGTAACGAGTGGATTATTGTTTTACCGACTTAAAAAAATGAGGCAGTTATATGTTGGTGTTTATGTATTTTTTTTATGTGTATCGATATCTCCCCCATTAGTGGACCAATTCTTAAATATTTTTTTTCGGTTTGGTAGAGTATACTTCCGAGGTGGTCCCATTTAAATTTAATTAAATTCGGTCAAGCTAATTTTGAGTTATCACTCCAAGAACTGAAAAATGCTACGAAATGGCTACGAATATCTTGATGATAACATCATTGACGGTGAATGACAATCGATTCCGTAAGTAGCGTGGGTCACTAAAAATTATTTTTACCAAAAAATGGAACCGACTTCAGTAATAAACCTGGTTTGACTTTTTCTAGATCACAATATAAATATATCACCGGATAATATTATATTTAATGTATGCTATGAGTTGCGCATTATACCGAACTTATTGTCTAAAAAGAACTGCTGTTAATGTTTTTTTGTATTATATAGCATTTACAATTAAATAGCATTTTGCTTTGATTGATTATATACATGCATATCCATACACAGTATATTTTTGTTTCGTCCAAATTTGAAAGGATTGAACCAAAATATGAAAAATACCCATAATTTATCAAAAATATTTAATTTATTCAACTTATTCCACAAGAAAAACCTTTGTCTCTTATCAGGCAAAGGCCGGTCGCAAAAACAAAGGTAAAATTAGACAAAAGAAGGGTCCGATCGTACAAAACGTGGGCGCGTGCTGGTGTATTGTACGACGAAAATACGATAAAATCGACAAAAAATTGCGTAAGTACTGACTGACGTGTACAGGATGTTCTTAATGTATATTTTTATGTGATTAGTAGAATGCAAGTTAAATTGTGGCTTCTTGAAGCTTCTGCCAGGCCTGATAGTCAGACGCAGTAAAGAAGCTTACCGGCCTGCCAATCACGTAAGTTGTAAAGGCCGCCGAGGACAGAACCACATGAAAGAGCATAGTACATCGAGTAGTCAACCATTCGAACTAGACACGACATTCAGCAATGAAGATGCTGACTGATGATAAGGAAACAATATCAGAAATATATTTTTTATAGTAATCGTGTTACAGGTAAGACGTTGTGCTATTTTCTTAGCATTACAAATTTATTATTAAAATTAAAAATTAAAAATTATCATTAAAGAGTTACTTCAGCATGTCCAAGTTGCATTTCATTGCAATTGCAATGAAATAATACGTATAAATCACCAAAAGTTATATCACAGGACACAAACGTCTTACATATGCAGAATCAGTATGTCTCGTGCTGTACCACGGATCTCCGCTGTGACCACGCATCATTCAACCTGCTAGTGGATTAGTTGGTTATTAAATTATTATTATATTATTTATTAATTTCAATAGTTACACCGCCCTCCCTCATTCATTCCCTCATTCTCATTCATCAATTCATTGTGTTTTTATACATCCAAACGTTGTCTGGAAGAGATCGCTCTTAGCAATAAGACCACCTATTGTAGATACTCATATAAATATATTTGTAATTTCTGTTTTCTTGGGTGTCAATACTGCCTTAGCTATAATATTAAACAGATCCGAGAACAAATATTTCTGCTCATCGCACAAGTATTTGGTTAGTAATCTAATCTGGAACCTGTCGCTTCGAAGGTCGCACTACTAAATAGGCTGAAAGAGTCATCGCATAGTCTTACTAAATCTTTATTAAAATTGCGCTAAGAATGTATTATTAGTAGTTTATGCAACTGTCATATAATAGAGGACTCGTGTAATCTTATTTTGAAACTCGCCTGCGGTTCGTTTCAAAAACTACCCTCATGTTTTATTACCTAATTATATGCAGTTGCATACACTACTTTCTTTAATCTCATGACATTTTTGCTACGAAAGTTTTATCCAGCAAAATATTACTCAAATTCGTATGCACGAAATAGCGCCAAAATGGAAAAAGTCTTCTTCTTCTTGTTTGTATGGCTTGTGCGGCGTAACCACAATTTTGCCAATATCAGTGGAAAAAGTCTTATTGGTCTATTGGCTCGAAACCAGCGCGTTACGCACGCAGCGCGCTCACCATAGATAATGTGTACTTAAATTGAATTGAAACCTCTTTGGTCGGGACACATTGTACATTAATAATTTAAAAAAAAATATTTTATAGCATTGTTTTGTTAGGAGAATAATGCTTTCATTTATTTTTTTAATTTTCTTAAAGAAGTATGTAAATAAAATATGCCAATAAAAGTCTGTATTTCATTTCATAATTAAAATATTACCGAATGAGATTATATAAAGTCATTTTCTTAATATTTTGCACAACTTTTACTAACCCGTTTAACATGTTTATATTACAATTCTAGCCCCATTCTCGTATCCATTAAAATACGTATAATAATGGCACTTGTCAGAAAACAATATACAACCCTTGCCAGTTCCACAAAAAAAATTAAAATAGAACTTTATGGTCATTATAAAGCTGCTTCTTTACTCAGGTTGGGTAGCGCGCGTAATTTATATTTTCTAAAATGGAATCATACTTTTTTAATCTAATCACGAAATCAGCGTACCCTCATTGGCGCGTGGCACTGGCAGGCACCAGGTATTGACCGGCGGCCGAAGTAACGATGGTTACTTTACCTCTATCCAGTAAGTAGCAAATTATTCTACGATTGTTTTTATTTTAGTATTTATTTAGAAAATATTTTATCGTATTACATAGCTGCTTATCTTTTGAATTCCAACTTTTTTATACTTCTATAGGATATATTATTCTTAGGGAGCTGATATGACATGTGATATTCAAAAATTAATTTTCATGATGTATTTTTTAAGAAAACCATTATTTCAAAAATTCATATGTTTTCATTCATACCCAAACCAAATTGATATTATTTATCTGAAGAACTTATCCAGTAACTAATTTTATAATGTTTCAGGAAGTATTATGCAATACACAATAATGCATGAACCGCTGGAATAACTGACTGGATCATTCTCAATCACTTTAGACAGCCTCTAGACACGGGTCACTTGGTTCAGTTGGAATGCTTTTTGAATTTGGAACAAAAGCTTATGACAAAAGAGTTTAGTATTTTTCTTTTAACGGGATACCACAACACTAGCCAGAGTAGCCAGGCAGTTGTTTTTTTAAAAATTATATAATACCAGCGACTGCCCGAAACTTCGTTCGCATAGTAGGCTCGGCCTTCGGCCTCGCCATAATCTCCCATCTTTTCTTGGTTTTTCTTTCGTAAGAACCTTCACCTGACAATAATTAACACAACTAAAATAGAGTTAGCGAGATTGTTCCATCCGTTCTCAAGTTCTCAACGGTGACTAGGAGAAATAGGGGTTCATTTTATATATAGATTTAAGTGCATATATACGTTCTTTCGCACTTGATTTTATAGGCCTGTGGGCCTAGAACGAATAATTGCTGAAGTTTTACGTAACGTGACGTATTCCTTCACGTGAACCAGTACACACTGTCATTTGTCTAGGCCAACTGTGACACAGATAGCTCATAGTTTGTACGCCGAAGCGTGACGCGTTTACGTGATACGAATACTTTTTCGTAAATTCTATTGTTGCTACGGTATTAGCACCTTTATGACACCAAATAGATTCATTTCACTACTAATAACATTAAATTGTTGCGGACTTTGATGGGTGGTCACCTACTGGCTATTGGCGTTTACACCTGAGCAATGTCTGTGTTTCGGAGGGCACATTACACCGTTATTCCCGGTTGTTTCTCAAACAACAGTCGTTAGGCGTATTGTATATGTGTCTTTCGGATGGTATGAAAACTTACTTTCATAAAACAGTCAAAACTACCATCAAAATTTGTTTTACCTTGCAAATTAGTTTTTTAGAGACCATCGCCGCTTTGTGGCGGGGTGACTTTGGCAAGGGGCACCCTAAAAAATAAAGGTTGGCCAGGGTAAGGCACGGAGCGGCACCACGTATTGACCGAACCGTTGGCCAGACGACAGGTTAAATACTCACAAAAATACTACTGCTACAGATTAAGGGACAGTATGTACGGGTTTCATGTCTACCACTAGCGGCTTCGCTCACATGGTCTAGGCTAGAGGATACGAAACCACAGAAAAGAACCTATATATATAGTAGATACTCATCATTTCGTAGTATCGACTAAAGCTTTTTTTCTAATATTAAGTCATAAATGTCATGTCTCAATAAAGTGTTATATATCTATCTAAAGCAGGATTTTTAAAAGGAGATCACCCAGACGCCATACATTTTTGGGCAAATTTTTAAAGTGCCAATCAACTAAAATAAACTTAATATTCTAAATGACCAAATAAACATTTTTTATTATTAGAGTTAAGTTGTAAATTAAGTCTGAAAGATAATATTCAAGCTTAAAATATCTATTCCTTATGTTGAATAAAACCTTATTATTATATTTATTTTATTATAATTTTAATTATATTTCTCGGAATAATGTGCAAGTTGAAATGTACAACAGGTAGGTATCACCGCAGGTAGTGGCCTGCGCTTGCGTCGCATGCTCTCTCGTTCGCGCTAACCGCGACACAGAATAACTTTCACCGCGCAACTTGCCTAATCCCTTAGTTCTCTATGCAACTTCTGTTACATCGGACGGCTGACTTGTTGTTTTTTTTTTACCTGAGTTGTTTTTACGCAGATTGTTTTGCTTCCGCATATATCTCCTTCAGATTCTTCCAATAGTTGCCGTTGTAATATACTTAATCTGCTTAACAGTACTCCTGCAATTTTCGTTTAACCTTCACTCCATCTTTGATATGGTCTCCTACGCTGTCTTGTTCCTTCTCTAGGATACCATTCGGTATTTAAAAGTATTTTTTTGTGTTTCGAGGTAATGAGGTTAAATATTCAAAGATAATATAATTTAAAAAAATAACCTTAGGACTTTGGTGAAGTAATAAAAAATATATATAATACTGAGTTCTATTCAAATAATGCGATTATATTTATCGGCCGGCAAAATAAAAAATTTGCGCAAACTGGGTGATATTCTTTACTAATAATACTATAATATATATAATCCTAATAACTACAACTGTAATAGCTATCACTTGATAAATATGAATATTATCTGTTTTGTTGTATTGGTATGAATAATTGTATTTTCTTTCTTTCTTTCTAATAACATAAAAAACATCAATATACAAAATTTCAAGTATAAAGTCAGTAAGCCATTGAGTCAAGACAAGTAATAACATAATAATATATGAGTACTAATGATCATTTATGACACTTTTTAATAAATATCCATACATTTACCTACTAATAAAAAAATATAACCATATATATTAAACAAAAAATTTGCTGCAAATTTTTTACCAAAGTCCAGACTTTTGGTCACCTGTTACCTCAACCGAACGTTTGGCATATAATATTAATTGCCAAGTTCTAGCAAATTTCATATTAGCATAAGGCTAAGCGTTTTGTGGCTGAGTTAAGTCGTAGGCTCAATGCCATCACTGGTGACGCCCGCTCCGGTTCGTTCCTGTTGTAACGGCTGGCCATAGTTAAACAGCGTGGGAACGCAGCGAGTGTGATGGGCACCTTTTCACCGGCACCGGGAGCGGTCAGGGGTGGGTTGTTTAATATTGACAAAAGTTTAATTTATTTTAATATTTGTAATTTATTTAATAATTGACTGATTAATATTAATGAAAATAAGATTTTAATCAGTATTTAATTTTGATTTATATATAGGTATATTTTGATTTATATAGGTTTACTTCAAATTGGAAAAAAAAGGCCAAATCTGCGTTATTATTATTTCAGGTTTATATATTTTTTTGAATGCTGAACATAATAATTGCCACTTGCAGTATATAGTGCGCACAAATATTATTTCAATAAAGATTCCATCGATATTTTCACTGTAGTGATCAACATATAGCTATTTGGTAGGCCAAAGCGTATAAGGGTTAGCTTAGTTGGTAGTGATCGTGCCTTCGAAACACGGTAACTTAGGTTCGATTCCTGAATGTTGTGATGTGTTATCGTATGTGTGTATCCATACCTTCCGCGCTATAGTAAATCTTAGGGGTATTAGCGTTTAAAGTAACTAACCATAAAACCATTTCCTTATTCTTACTCAAGAAGTAATTAATACCTTTTAACTTAATAATCTTAGAAAAAAATCAAGTAGCTATAAACAAAGAAAAATAACAGTTTAAAATCATTAACGTCGCGTACAATAGTATAGAAGCACAAAAACAATCGTTAGCGTCACCGGAGTGTCAATCAAATGTGACCTTAGGACCCCTGACCCTTGGTCAAGTTCGATTCCTAACACATTCCTGATGACTTTAAGGTCAAGGTCACAACACACGAAGTCTAGGATTTACATACAACAGCGTAACTTGAATAATGACCATTCGCTCAATAGGGGTCGTTTTTTGTTAACTCTACTAAATGACACAGACGTTTACCCTTTAACTAAAAAGGTTTTGTATCGTATGTTTTGAGATATAGAAGTGAAAATCGAATGATTTTTCTTGTTATATGTGTAGATTTGATTGGTAATTACCTGTTTTTCTCTCGTCGCTAGCTAAAACTGTGAACAATGAGATGGAACGTCAGTCATAGTGGACAAAATCATCTATTGATTCATCAATTACCATTTTACATACTGCGATATTTGGCAGAAACTTGAACTTCGTTTTTTCGTCGTCGTTTACGATACAAACTTTACAATATTATGAATAATTACTATTTTAAATTAGTGACGTCAATGATCTTATACAAAAAATTGGTGGATATGGTACTCTCGTTTATGATTTCATTTTATTTCACGTTTTTACGGCATATGATGCTATCTTAAATAGAATGACGTCTAAGTACCTCAGCAAAATACGTTCTTGTACGCGTGAAAGATGGGACAAAATTCTTTGCAATCAGTTCTAACATAACGAATCAATATCTACCTATATATTGGCTAATATTGGTTCCTATAATTAATCTATCAGTGGTTTAAAAGTTTAAACTTTTTCATCTTCATCATCATCTCAGCCGTAGGACGTCCACTGCTGAACATATGCCTCCCCCACAAATTTCCAAAAGGACCGGTTGGAAGCGGCCTGCATCCAACATCGTCCTGCTACCTTTATCAGGTCGTCAGTCCACCTTGTCGGTGAACGACCTACGCTTACTAAAACTTAAACTTTTTAATAATATGAAATTTGGTGATGAGATAAGCAAGTCGTTCGCCTGCGCATAATAGACATTCAAAATTTGAAACTACAACAGTTCAAAACACTGTGTGGTAATGTACTGCACTCGACACCCTGAGATATAAGATTTTAATCATTTCCCTGTAATTTCACTGGAAACATTGACCCTAGACCATAACATAATAATGTTTGCACACTACTGCTTCACGGTTGAATAACTGTCAAAGGTGTGGTAGGTACTTCCCTAGACGGACTCTACTAAAAACTCTACCACTACAAAACAATAGATAGAATAAGTACCCCGTCCGGTGACGCTGTAAATGCCGGTAGAGGCAAACAGCATTAGTCCGTTCGAAAAAAAATAAGTACTTACATAAATAAAACAAGTTATAAAAATCATGTTAAATTTCTAAGTTTCCAAAGTATATCCACCATCAGATGAGTTTTTGTCGTCCGACATTTATCAAATAGAAGACGACACTCCTTCCCATTATAAATGCACTTTAGCGCTAATATTTTTATGACATCACTTTGTGCCCTTCTCATTTAAATTTACGCATTTGACCTCAGTCAAAAACGGCCTTCGCCAGCTTCAAATTTGCTATATTTTAGAAATGTTTCCAGTTGTTCCTAGTTTTTTTTCTCATTTTGATTATGCCTTACATCACATTTCTTGAACAACTTAAAGCCTCGAGGTATCGACAAAATTGTAACTAGAGCTGTTTATCTTAAAATCAATCTCGATTGTCACCATCGACAATCGAACTCCTACTCGAATGACGCATTATCATACAACACAGATCCGTAAAGTAGAAAAGAAAAAGAAATTAAAATGACAATTACATGCCGTCGCTGGCTTGAATAAAAAAAAACTAAATGGCATTATTAGCGTAAGGACTCTTTTGTCCAAAATCGGAGGCAAAGTAAATATTATGACAAAAGTCCGTTGCGCTAGGACTATTGAGTTACTTAAAGGACAATCGATTGAATGGGCAACTGAAAAAACATTGTAAGAAAAAACTTAAGTGTCACCTTTTATAGTAACTATACGGGCAAATTTGTAGCCCGTGGTGGATTTTAAAATGATAAACCGTGTTTCAGAAGTACGTGAAGTGAGTCCAGGCTCTGAGTAAATTATTATACCACTACTGCTAGAGCGAAATCTGGATATATTAGGGTATATAGTCTTCGTATTAGTTGAACTTTAAAATGTTCAGAATCATGAGGAAGCCATAACTCTCTTATACTCCCTCGCTTTACTATTAACACGTTCATCGCCGACTAATATTTTACAAAATCATAAAAAAATGTCATTGGTTTTTATGATTATTTTCAGTTCTATTTGTTCATTTATACAAGTTTTACAGTGACATTTGGTTTTTTTGGCTTTATTTTAGGTTTTTTTTAAGTGCCGGTCATAACGACCCGGCGTGGCCTAAACGGAATAATTATTACATTCAGGCCGTGCCGGTCACAATGCCGGTCAGCGTATCGAGCGTTCGATCGATGAGACAACGTGCGTTATGCTCGTAGACACGTAAAATAAAATAAAATTAAATAAAATAAAATAATATAAAATATATAAAATAAATAAAACGGGACCATATTACTAATTCTTTAACTTTTTTCTCTAAGTCCTAAAAATAGGTATGCCATCAAAAAATCAAAAAACCAAGTGGTTACAGGTGTTCATTGGGGCCGCGCCGGTCATATTGTATGATTGAATACACAGCTTTTGCATTCTGCGGCGCGAACGGGCTTCGCAAAGTAGGGTCTGGCGTGCCGGTCATTTTGACCCCCATGGCCCCAATGGGTAGATCAAGTGCCGGTCATTTTGACCCACCATGGCGATGAACGTGTTAACTCTGAGTCCAGCGATGGACTCTAAAGTAGTAGTAATTTTTTTGTGCACAATCTATTCAATATTATAAAATTATGATCATACCTATATATATATATATATATATATATATATATATATATATATATATATATATATATATATATATATATATATATATATAATAAATATACATAAAAATATATAAATATATATATATCGCGAACTGCGGGTATCGAACGAAGTCGCGGGTAGTCGCTAGTAACTGATAATTTTAATGGTAGTTAATTTTACAATTGAAGTAAACCAATTGACCATAATAAAACTTAACACTTTCTACAAAGTTGGCTCAACGTCAACTTTATACCAAATCCTCAATGAAATGAAACTATTGATCAAGTGCCAAATGGTTTATGAAAACAATGATATGTATTGAGAAAGCCCCGATAAACACCACTGACCATATTTTAGCACCAGTATAACATAACCCCTTACTCAAGACCTTGCTGGTCTCAATCTCAACAGATCAACAAGGCTAAGCGTTACTGTGGTCTCAATTTGGATGGATGCCCGCTAGTAGCATGTTGATCAGAGCACTTCCGTGCATCGAAGAGTACGGCCGTCTTTTCCAGTGGTCCACCTTTGGACGTCCTTAAAATTTCAACATTAAGCCCATCCACCAAACCGCAATAGGCCGGCATGGTAGATCCTGTTATGTACTCCGCCCTCTGAAATGAAGGCTTGGATGGCTCTTGACTACGAAGAAATAGAATGATTTCTTCGTAGGCTCTTGATCATTTTTTAAATCGAACTGAAGAGAACAAAACTAAAATATTTTTAAACAATCAAACATTCATAAGGAATTACAATGATTTCAAATGGATCTTGTTAATGTTGACTTAGACATATTAAAATAAGATGACCATAGTTTGTTTTAATATTTTTTATCAGTAATAAACTTGAATACCTACATGCATAAACATGTGAATTGAGAAGCATTACGTCAAGCAACAAGTCAAGTCAAGCCTATTAATAAAATTCAAAAAGTGTTAAATTGTATCGATTAAACCAGCACAGTGAAAAGATCAAAAATAAAAACATAATTCACAGGTCTATCTAAACTGGCGATGCGCTTTATTATGACAAGCCTTCAAACTGTCGAAACATTCGAAATTCGAAAAGTAAAACAATAGGTACGCAGCCCGAATCGCAAATTCGCTGTGGGCCGCCATGTGGGCCGGAGGTCATGCGCACGTTTGAATTCTGAATCCCTTGTTGTGTAATGGTATCCCATTAACGAACGAGGTGAGATTATGATGATTAGTCAGTTACATTGAGATTAAACTGCTTTTCACTGTTTCACACTTGCAACCAAAACAAAATAGTAGATCGATGGTAGCGATTCACTTGTTCAAAAAACTAAACTAGTGAACTAAAATTTAATTATGGTACCTTATTCTGTCAACACTAAAATCCAAATTCACGTAACACTTTGAATGACATTTCTAAGAATTGATTTATTCTATTAAATTTTGGATGGGTATTTTTATATTAGTTTAGCGAGCACTAAGTCACGGAACGACTAATCTGTCTGAAATATACGCAAAACTTAAGGGATATATATATACAATTTTAGTGCTGTCATTCGGAAGTGTTATACTAATTTTAATTTTATTACTACTTATATATTATTAGCCTAAATAGAATAAGAACTGGCATAATTTAGAGATTTTTAGTTAATGCTTACAGAATCGACACCAATGTTGGTAGATTTGATCTTCTAAATGGAGCTGGCCTCATCCACCGACAATGTTGCCAGATGATCTGATAAAGGTAGGAGGACGACGATGGATGTAGGCCAATGTGGTCCTATACAGTGATTAATTGATGAATGATTGTTTTTTTTGTTATTGTATGTATTGTAATTAATCTTTTAATAATTTAAATTTAAATAATCTATTTGTTTTTATAAGAAGTACAATTTGAAAAATTGAATGCCGACTTCCATTCTACACAGTTGTTGGAGTGTAACTTAAAAACAGAACTACTGGACCGAATTTGATGTAATTTATATGGGACCACCTCGGAAGTATACTCTACCAAACAATCATCAGCTTTCAAACGAATAAAGGATTTTGAGAATCTGATCGAATATCGAAAGATATGAGGTAACAAACATAAAAAAAAAACTGGCGAAACTTTTTGGAAGTCGGTTGACAATTATTTATCTATGGTTATTATTCCTTAAGTACTCTTATTAAATATAATTTTAATTAAATTGTATAATTTAATGTTGTGTGTGTTATCTGACTATATTCTTCATGATCTTTATTTGCATTCCACAATGTAGCTTAGATGCTAAACTTAGATGCTAGTATCAATTATGGACTCTGTCGGGCACAACAAATCTAGTAGAGAGGTTATTTTTCACATCGAGTAAGAAAGCCTATTACCTAGAATGTTTTAAGTTTAATTAATAAAGATTTAAGATTATTTAGATGCTATATTATAAAGATTTAAGGTTCTATATATATTACAATGTGTAGTTATTTTTAGTGACAATAATTAATAAATACATAATAAATAATAGTAGATATAATATAATAATATATTTATTTATAATATAATAATAAATACACTCATTACTATATTATATAAATAAATAAACAAATACAAGCGGATAATATATATATGTATATGAATATAGTATACAACTACATATACATGTATACTCGTATATGTAGTGGTATTATGTATAGTGAGCAGTGAATGTCCTAGGGTTGAGATAATGAAGATGATAAGTTTTCTAAAATATTGTTCTCATATTTTAGAAAACTTATCATCATAGTTACATGCTAACTCATGTTCGCTATTTCGTATGTGTGGAATAAGTTTATTGCAATACCTCGAAATTTACACGTTGAATTGGGACAAAATGTGTTAAAAGTATACGCTACTTTAATTTTTTTTTTTTTTTTAATATTCCACAACTATCACACAACGCCATCTAGTCCCAAGCTAAGCAGAGCTTGTGTTATGGGTACTAGACAACTGATAAACATACTTATATATTTCTAAATACATACATATTATAGATAAATTACACCCAGACACAGAACAAATGATCGTTTAATGAATTATGTTTGATTTTCTATAAAAACTACATTGTTAGTAATTAAAAATAAAATAAAATAATAATAATAATAACTATCTAATCTATAAGCCCCATGGTGGGGGGAAAAGTGGCCAAAACGCTGGCGGCATTGCCATTATGTTTTATAAACTTTATCAAAATTCGATCCACCATTTTAAGTCAACAAGTAACAACACACTCTGTCTTTATTCTAAAATAAACTATCTAAACCGATATATAAGTGTGCATATTAAATAATAAGGCAATATTATGAATAAATACTATAATTATTATCATCCCTATCGATTATTATAACAAAATACTTATAAATTAACCATTTTACTCAAAACTTCCGACATTTAAAAAAACTCACTTGTTACTGTTGGTTATTTTTATACTGTTTGTTGGATTTTTGTATCGTATTTCCTACCGACTTCCAAAAAAAGGAGGAAGTACTCAATTTGACTGTTTTTTTCTTATGTTTGTTACCTCATAACTTTCGATAGGGTAAACCGATTCTCAAAACTCTTTTTTGTTTGAAAACAAGTGCTTTCCACGTTGTCCCATTTAAATTTCGTCAAGTAGTTTTTGAGTAACACTCCAATAACTGATTTTTACCAAAGTAATAGACTGAAGTCGGTATTAATTTTTTCAAATTGCACTTGTAATGGGTACTTTTCTAATATTAAGGATTTCTGTACTAACATTAAATAATTAAGAAACTAGGTGGTTTGTTGCCTGGAACAGTCTTAATTGGACTATTAAAATCAAACTTCTATTTGTGATCACTCATTGGTTGTTTTCAGTCTTAATTCAATGTAAGCTTACTGCGATTGGCTATTGATTGATAGTGTAAGCGAAATAACTAAGGATCGTCAGTTTTTTTAAAGTATTCTACTCAAATGTATGTATGTAACACGAGCTAAGTCCGCAGCTCCGTTTGCACAGGAAATCACTATGCCAAGGGCTTTTATTTCTGAGTATAAAATTTCCAAGTCATTAATTAAGTACTTATTTATATTTAAAATATCAGCCGAATCAGTCCAGTTGCTTTTGCGTGAAAGAGTAACAAAGAGGCTTCGCATGTATGATATTAGCACAGCAGAAAAATAAGATTTACATAGACTGTGATATTAGTATAAAACATGATGTGAAATAACAAATTCGTCATACTAAAATTAATACTAACTTTAACATACAAATTTTAATGGAAGGATTCCATTACGGTTAGATTTTTGATAATAAAACCTCTATGATACTCTAGCCTATATTTTATAATGTGATGTAGGATGTGTAAAAATCTTTATAGCTTTAAATCAGGACAGAGATTGTTTGCGTGACACGATGTTATTATTTATAGATAATTAAAATTCAAATTAATTAATTTATTCTTAATTAATTAAGTTATTATTAATTTATCATTTTACATTCAGTATTGTCACAAAGGAAACGGTTTACTTGCAGTGTGTCAAGAAATATAAAAATATTACAACTATCAACTTAATTTTATATTGACTGTCTCGCTTTAAATCGAATTTGAGAACAATGTAGATAAAGATTGGAAATAAAAAATGCGTTATGTTAAATTATACACTTACTTCTATATGTTGGAAGATATGATTTATTATATTTTACCAGTAAGATGAAAACACTCACTTCTTTATCAATCAAGGATTGAACAACCAATACTTATAAAGTTTTGTAAAAACAAATTGAAAAATACTGTAAAATTACTTAATATGTATAATAAATGCACAATTGATTTAATCGCTCTCTAATGAAGGCATCTGGCAGCTGTCCTCTGAAATTATTTTATTGGCAGTCCGATCATTTGCAACGAAGGTAGTGTATTGAAAGGAAATATATTGAATTGTTTAAATAATAACAGGTATCGAAGTCCGCCAGTCAAACAATGATACCAACAATCTCACTTTCGCGGTTTGACCAAATGTCGATCCGTGTGGTCAGAGCAAAATGTGTGGAGCGAGCTTATTCCGAAAAAAATTGGTGTAATAACATTAGTAAGATTAAAATTAAGATGTAATTAACATCTTAATTTTAATCTTACTAATGTTATTAATGTGAAAATAATTTAGTTATCATCGCAGCGCTGAAACGGCGGGACCGAATTAGAGAATACTTTTTAACATTTTAAGTTCTAACTTAAATAAAAAGGCATTAGGCATTAAATAAAAAAAAATATAAATGTAGGTAGGTACAAGTTGATCTTATAAAAATAGGAACCTCTTTATCACATCCTGATACCAACAACTCCACACGATTGACTCTTATACGACATTAAAAATTCTACCAAATTTCTATTTGTACCAAATTTTGTAAAGATCTTAACAACCGTGCTGAAGCTATAGTCATTATATTATTTATAAGTATTATTATATATCCAAACGCCATTTTGCGCTAGAAGTCTCAAAGGCCTTGGTTAATAATGTTTACACACACATATACATTACCCGCAACAGGATTCCCTGTATCGCACATACAATAACAATTCAGAACATTCAAGATCCGACAAAAATTTTACAGACAAAGATTTTTTTTGACGTGAAAAACAAATACTCCTTCCTTCTTTTCAAGGAGTGTTTCAAGGAACACTCCTAGAAAAGAAATTTTTGACGTGGACCACCGGATGTGGTCGAAACTTAGTCGGATCTATCTGGCAAGTATTACGTGAGTAGTCCCGTATTTTCAGTAAAAATTAGTGAACACCACGTTAGTTTTTATTAAATAATAAATGTTTGCTCATCACACTAATGTTTCCTCGGTCAGGGATCGAACCTGGGACCCCTTCGAAGGCAGGGTCACACACCTACTAAGATAACAGAGCCGTCGACGATCGGTTTAAAATTGCACGATTAACCGGCCGTATTACTCCACAGTTTTTTGTCCGCATTACTCAAATTATCTCCGTGCAGTATGTATACACATAAATATAACATTTCGTGTACGTCCTGCATTGTCAATAAAGTGATTACCACACACGATATCCTTGACTGCTAGGTGTCTGCAGGCTGCATTATCCTTTGGATAAGACGCATTGTGCATTTGATTACGCCGTGGTTTTGCGACTTTTATGTAACGGGTTATTTATAAACAATGACAACTTATTTCTTAACATTGGTCGCGATTCATTCTTCCAAATATTAAATTAAATTATTTAACTAAAATTTAATTATGGTAGTCCATATTCATTTAACACTAAAATCCAAGTTCATGTAACACCTATATTAATTTCTAAAAGTGGGACTATACTTTTAAATTTTGAATATTTTTACGTAAGTTTAGCGAGCACCGAGTTACGTGACGTAAACGTGACGTGCGCGTCTTCATATTTTTAAAGCAATAGTCTGTCATAAAACTATCTTGACTCAAGTCTGCGCACACTTCAAACAAAACGTCTCATAGCCAAAATTGTCTCATAGTCAAAACAGTTTCGTCTTAGATGTGCGTGGCATCCCTAACGTGGTTCTGAACCAGTTATTTAATAGTAAACGCTTTAATTTATTTGACTTCTTAAGTGTAGAAGTTGAGTACATATCTTCTAAGCCGCTATGACAATGATGTTCCACTCGGTAAAAATATCTCAAAATAACTCAACTTAACTATAAAAATAGAGGTATGTGCTTTTTGCTTCCTTATCAATCTGCCTACTAGGATAGAGTAATGAATTGGACTGCGGTGATCAACATTGTATTGATAAGAATACAAACTAAGAAGATTCATTAGTTATTCAATAACTTAGACGGGCTGAACAATCGAAACTAGGTATAAAAATTACCGGTTCTATTGGCTTTTGTTAAATTAGTATTTTGCACTCATGCCCGGTATGTGTGTTCAAGTTATTTTATACAAATTTACGCTTTATGCATATAGTTTTAGTACCATATTTTATCAAAATCGGTCGGTAAATAGCGCTGCAGCAAATTTCTCCCCGTTTTAGAAAATGCCTTCCACTCATAAAACGCCGACGACTAAAAAAATATATTTAATTGTAGAACATGTATACCAAACCAAGTTTCGTCAAGCTTGGTTAAATAATACGACCTGTAGGAGGACCAACATACAACCTAACAAACATACGGACAGATGAAAGTCAATTGGGCCAGTTAAAGCAAAGACGCTTCGCTCGGTCAATTAGTGTGATGTGATCAATGTATCAACCATAAAAAGACACACACCATTTAAAATACTGACAAATAGGCATTTATTTGAATAAAATTTATTTGTTAGACTAGCTATGTTCTCAAACCATGGTAGAGGTACGCTCTAACCTCACCATTCGTTTACACAGTATAATAAAACTATTAGCCATATGCGTTACGGACAGTAATGTGGTTGCCTGTAATTCTAAATAATTTCCCGATCACCGCGGTTTGGCAGTCGATTGAGTATTTAGGCGGTCAGTAACTTTCACCTGCAATGTGGTTTTACTTTTTTCTTTGGCTAAGTGACAACAGGTGGGGGACAATAACCTTATTTGAGGAAATTATACTTCGTAATTTAAAATACACAAAGGTTTGACGCAAAATAATACCTACTCTGGGCTCTGAAGAGGCACTTACGGAACTGTCAGTTGTGATCATGAGCAGTGCTTGTAATCTCTTTTTCTATTGTAGTCATATAACTGTTATGGGAGATCGCTTTTACTCTACTATTAGTTATTTTGTGATTTTACCCGATATCGCTCTAGGGTATTTCGAATAGGTTTCATCACTATACGTAGCTTAGTGAGCCCCAAACTTCCAGAGCTTGTGGGCTTCAATAGTCATCCCGAACAAAATAAAAGGGGTATACGAAACATATCTACTTAATACCTTCAGCAATATCATTTATCAGCGTTGTATATGATGAGCTAAAAAGTATAGTTTTCAATAAATATATTTTCATATATACACTAAGAAAACAAACCACTTTCCTCGCACTAAACTGTGTCAAAATAAATCCCAAAACAAAAGACGACTTTCAATTACGATTCAGTTTGGTTACGCAAAGATTGGAGTGCATCTATATAAACTTATAACAGTATCCAAAGTTAAAACAAATTATGGTATGCAATAGAATTTAGTAAGAACACACCGCAGATAGAATTTATGTCAATTACTTAGATGCGATTCTCTATGAGCAAACATCGTTGCATCTTTGACAACGTCCGAGAAAGAAATGACGAGATGACAAGAAACGTTGGAAGAACAACCTTATGTACAAGGGCGATATCTCATAAAGTATTTGACATCGGTGAGCTCGTCGAATTTATAATGAACTTGGCTTTGATTGTTATAAATAAATATTATTGTATAATATTATATAACCATGGTATGCCTCGTTCGCAAATGTGGGTGCTCTTACTAAAATACAATACAGAGCATGTAGGCCACGTTCTTCTACTTCTTCTAGATCAAGCTCTAGATGACAATGATACAACTCCTTGCCATGTCAGAGACGGAGCCGTTCACTGCCTCGTGATAACTTGATCACTAGTATTGACCACAGATGCCACGCATATCAGTAGATCTGTATCTAAGTACTAAGTTGTGAAAGTCGGAGCGAGCGTAAACGAGCACGTGAAGAATACGTGCCGGCTTTATTCCCATTGCCTCACCAATAACATAGGCCGGCACTTTGCCTTCTTATGGCTTAAAGGCATGTGTGCCTTCTTAACTAAACGAAAGGAAATGGTAAGAGATAACAGTACAAGACTAGTTAGTGGTGATCTTAAGTGCAGTAGAAATTGAATTAGTTCATCCGGGGAAGTACTGCTATCAATCCTACTTATTCATCAGCAGGTATGTTCGCAATACTGTGTTCAGGTTTGAATGGTATGATGGTGCTGTTGAAATTACAGGCACATGAGACTAAATAACTTAATGTCTTAGGATTACGGGTGCAGTGCATGGGAACCTCGTAGTTGTACCGGATTTTTAAGTTGCTCAAAGCGCAGCTTTGCTTGCAGCATGGGGACGCAAATTAATAGTATGTGCAAATATTTACAGCTACGGGGCTGGCACTAGTTCACTACGAGTTTTCTATAATAACTATCTAACTCCTGGGTCATCGACACAAAAACGTTTTGTAAAGGCCTATAGTGGCCCTGTGATGTGTAATTGCCCAAAAATTTAACCTCGCAACTCAGACACAATGATGTAAATGTTCTACGGACACTTTCCGCAGATCAGGACGGTGTTTTGGTTCAAATATTATTGATACAAATGTTTATTTGTAAACATCTACGACGAAATGTAAACTGTAAACATTTCTTTAAAATTTCTAATAAATTCCTATCAATTATATTTATTACTACTAATCTTTGGATCCACTAACAAATTACGTTACGGTTATTTTCTCGTTAGTTTTCTCGATTTTTTTCAGTTAAAGCATCAATGGTAAAACCAATTGAGAATTTTGTGCTAACTTGCGTTACTGTCTGCATTTCAACTCACAAGTACACTCAAGCGCAATTTAAGAAACTAAATTAATCTTTCTGCTAAGTTCGTATGTTGTGAAAGATTATAATTGGTTTTGTCTATTTATAATGAGTTGTAAGTGGCGTCTAATTGATGGCGGCTTTAGATGATGAACTATGGATGAGTTGTGAATGGAACCTCAACCCAATGTGCGTAGGTTACTGGAGTCTGTGAAGTTGGGATTAACAATTAGTTTTTGGAGTTACATCATTTTCGTATTAGGTTAGTAGGTAGGTATTAGGTCAGGTATTAGTAAGTATAAGGTTTTAAATAAAAAAAATGTTTTCATCACAAAAGTAGGTACATTTTGGTTTGTTGACTCATTTTTAACTTAAGTATATAAATATATACATTGTAATTAGCGGTCGTACATTGTGTATATATAGATTATTATAGACAATATATTCATAGATAATTAATAATTACAATATGAAACCTACATTTACTGAAGTATAAATTCGTAAGATTATTAAACTCAGTTCACTATCTCCGAAGTAATCGGATCAAATAACACGAACACAATAACACCAAAGCATTAAGAACCTCTTCCTTTTTTGGTTCGGTCGGTTAAACGTAACTAAATTAAGAAACGTCATAAGTATATAACAATGCAAAAAAGAAAGGGCAAATCTACAAAAACTTTTACATCATCTATTATTTTTTCTCGCGTTAATTTTCACCATTTTAAGTGTGTGGGTACACACTAAAAATGATAAAAATGAACCCCAAAAAATACGATCCTGTCATACCGAAACTTACATTTGAATTAATCAAAATTAAAACACGTCTGGTCACAATCATGAATGAATAAGCCTATGAATGATGACCCATTGAAAACATCGCACCGAAAATGGGTGTGTGCACAAAAATGTACAGTCATCTACAAAACATGGCCGAAGAGTTTGACAAACGAACGAACAGTATGACATTTCGTTTTGTCAACATTAGCATACTGGCCAATGACTCGCCCCTGTTTGTCATTTAAATATTTACATACAGCCTTTTAGTGGTTACTTAACATTTTCTCAAGTTATGAGTAATAAAATGCCTGATAATATCTGTCGGTAATAATTTTTATATTTGCAGTAAAAGAAGTATGTAGTAAGAAATTACTTGGATTTTAAATGTTTAATTTTTATCTCCTTCGTTTTATATAAATTCAAACTATTAAATGCGTTTAAATGTTAATGAACCACTGACATTTTGATGCCAAAACACCTTAAGAGCGCTTATAGTTTATTATTTTTATCACATGATTAATTGATTCACCGAACTTCAAATTACAAAATTACTGACCACAATGAGAAATGACTAACCGTCGACCGTTTAGACAACAAAACGTCGGCCCACTCGTGACCGTTGTAAAATGAAAAAAAGCCGTTCCAAATATGCATGAATGGACGACTTGTAAGCACTGAGATAGGTGTGATTAGAGAGGGCGCGTGGGCAGGCGCTGTCATCGCGGGTCGACCAAAGACTACAGTGGTGTTAGATCTGGCTTTATGTCGAGGAGATTTCAATCGTGAGGACGTGATTTCTGGTTTACCATGCAGTTTAAACTTTAAATTATTAGTTGTATTATACTTGTATGTACTTGTATTATATTATTTATGTTTTGCGCCCTTTGATAAATTAAACTCGATATCATATATTTCATATCAGACCCCAAAAACGCATAATATAAATTAAACCCTATATACATAAATAAATGAAGATCTTGTGTACGGATGTTGTCTCATTTAAAAAAATATTTAAAAAATGTATTTTCAAATCTAAAATCGGTACATTATAGTATAAAATTTCATAAAATTAATGAGAATTATCAAATATGATACTTTATGTCCCAACTCAACTGGAAGTTGAGCACTAGAGCTTTATTACCACGGGAAAATAGTATATAATAAATAAAAGCCGTACAGAAACGCTTATAAAGGTAACTAGCCTTTCGCATTCCATGGTAGGCATTTTCTACAAGTACATTTTACCGGGTTATGAATATCATATGTTGTTATATCTTTGTGGCTTCTATATAATGTTTTCTATATCTCTGTAGCTTCCATAGAACTCATCTTGGAATAAGGTTACCGCGCGCTGTCGAAATAAATTAGTAGCCTATGTGTTAATCCTATGTATAAAATCCCAAAGCACATAACTGAGCTCACAGAGGGCCAATTCAAGTTGACTGTAAAAAACGTTTTAATAAAATAAGCTTACTATAAAGTTCGACATTATATAGAAGATAAAGATGCTTGGAATACTCCACTTCTGGCAAGCTGTCTCTCTGCCACCCATAAAATGTAATATTTGTAGTACCTAAGTAGAAACATTGTAAACATCCATATAAAAAGAATGGCTCCGAGTTTCTTGCCGCTTCTTCTCGGTAGGTTCTATATATTTTGGAACGCGGCGGTAGAGTCTTTAAAGTACATTATAATGAAAAGTTGACGTTCATAAGTGCGTCTTTGATGCCTAAATTGAATAAATGATTTTGACTTTGACTTTGACTATCTCTTTCTTGAATTTCACGCAAAACTATACAGCCATTACATTGTGAAGAAGTAACACACATACACACTCACCAACACACACTTAAAAACTTTCACATTTATTAGAATGGTTTGTACCTGCGTGTATAAGTCGAACATTAATAACAAATAGGTACATTCTCTTATGTTCTATGTCATGTCTAACAATTCTTGCGCTGACTTCGGATTTGCATTGAATGAGCGGGCTGGACACACGCGCATCCGCGGCCTGTCATTAAAGGTCTGCCCCACCCTGTTTGAAACTCAAATTATTGTGTTTGAAGCGTGCTTTCGCGGCCGCCGCCGCTTGCGACACTCGCGTAAATAGGTGTCAATTGTGAGCGCGATTGTACTCTAATGCGTGGAACATCTTATGTAGGCGTTTCGCTGAAATAATTAAGGTTAATAATTTATAAAATACGTAAAACAATAGATAACCTACACGTATAAGAATAAGAAGTATAAGGGATATAGGAATAAGGGGCATCCGTAATAGTAGATGCACCGAAGGAGTAAAGCAGTGTCTTACGTCACTCTCAGTCAGTGTCTTACGGCTAGAGGGACGTGGACCTAAACGCAGAATTAAATTTTTAAGAGGGCACTTAAATTTAGTCGCCGAGCGAAGCGAGGGAGTTCTGTACAGTCCTGAGTGAAGCGAGGGGTTCTAGCCGCTCAAGACGAAGACTGACTTTTCCTCGAGGTGCACACTCTACTTTTCAAACTGACTGCGAGACAATAAAAACTCAGAGCTATATAAAAAAACTGTTTCTTTGTGAAAAGTATAATAAACTAATGGTTAATATTCAAATTTGACATATTTGCCCAGTTATGGAGGGACAAAGTAATATTTTTGGAAGGAATATTTTATGGAAAACACTGTTTTAGACTTTCGCAGTTGTTAACTAAGTTATAATTAGTACTCACGAGATGTAGACCACGATTAAGCTGCTTTTGGAGCTCTCGATATTTCGGTACAGTTACATGCACCATGTTCAAAATTATAACATTTTGGGGAAGTTGTTAAAATAACACCAAACATCGTATTTTGATAATAAAAAAACATTCGAATCATAAGCTCACATTTACCAAAAACTGGGCTTGGTTTCTCGTGTACAATATCTACGAACTACCTTCTGCAGGTCATCTAACTCCCGAACCGTACGGTGTCCGATATCAAACGTTTGCTTAAACCTGGTCTAACTGAAAACACGCCTATACGGCAACGGTTATTAGTGGAAAATATGGCAATTACATTGCTATTTCAGCATGCTTATTCTTTATAAAGGTCCTAACATTCAACACTACCATCATCAGCATCAATCATTTAAACTGTAGTTTAGAGACTGTAATACAGAAGCAAACTGTATTGTTACATGAGATGTCATTTGAGGAGAAAATAATTAAGTGGTGAGTTTATTTAGTACGTTAGTGATCGTATTAAGGAAGGTTTTTATAAGGTTGCAAATCATAGAGGGTTAAAGGTCCTAAAAACATAAGTTTTCTTTAAATAGTAACTGTGAAGAAAGAAGAAAAAACATATATTTTCCATATATCAAACGTATGATTAGTATCAAACGTATCAATTTTGTTAATACATTATTATATTGATAGCAACTGCATCTATAAATAGCTAAAAAGAGTGTCCGTTACCATTCTATGTCCTGTTCAACCTCATCATCACTGACCTTGTAAATATGTGATAGCGGTGAAACGACTTACTATAGGGCATACAATCCGGGACGAAAGCAAATTTAATTGTGTGGGCCGAACTTCCTTGGGACGGATATGGCATCAATCCTTATTATTTTACATATTAAAAACTGTCCTATGCATTTATTTACTATGTATGTATTTGTACATTAGCTTTTTTCTTAATATTTTATGTTTGTGTATTTGTCACCTTACTCCTCCGACTAGTCAGATTTGGATCAAATTGTGTGTGTATATGTCAATAGGTTTGAAAATAATAATTAAAAAGGTAAGTGAAGCTGCTGTCGTATGTCACTGATCTTTTTTATGAGAGCAAAGCCGCTAGTATTTTATATAAGTATAAAAGCTATTGTAGAAAAACAACTTTACAATTTGTAAAGTTATATGATTATTAACGGGATATTTACCGTGGTAAGGTTGTGGAATGAGCTCCCGATATTTCGGCGCAGTTACATGCACCATGTTCACGGGAAGACTGAAGAATTCGGGTGGTTGGTCGAAAAGTTAAAAAGTTAGGACTCATTCCACAACCTTACCACGGTAAATATCCCGTTAATAATCATATAACTTTAGTCAACAACCGTGATAGTTTAAAACAGTGTTCTACAATTTGTTACCTAAGTTATATATTTCAAAGCTAAAATGCTAAAAGCTCTTCTAAGTATTGTTAATAAAACTTACTACTACTAAGATATGCCTTGTTTAAATTTAATTTAGTTTTTAAGCGTGCAATTAATCGCTTCTTTAGTTTACTCAGATTCATTGTGATGATAGCTTCGCCCGTATGTGATATTGTAAACCTATACGTCCATCAGAAGAAAAAGACTGCATTATAAACCTCCTTGCATGCCGGCCTTTGTCCACAGTTTTTTCAAACGCCCCCACACAAGCTTTTTTGCAACGAAAAAATGGTTTCTAAGATCTCAAAGGAAACGATGCGAATAATTCCTAGTTTCATGTTTCTTAGTTTTTTTTCTGAACTCCCACAGGCATTGTCGGCCCTTATCGATTTAATCTCCTTTTGATAGACCTACTAACTATGGACCAGCACGTTCATTGTCCAGCGTTTTTGAAAAATGATTGTATTTTTTAACCAAAAGTTAGGAAAGAGTTGATCGATGGCATAAAGAAGATATTTATATTATGCTTTTAGATTGGATCTCTTGATGGTGGTGTTACGCTGTAACCCCACAGCCGAATGGGCCGGCACGACCGGGGAAATAACACTGACGTGAAGTTACATAGCTTTCTATTACGTTTCAGTCGGTTTGTGGGAGTTTCCGGAGGCCCGATTCCCCCCTCCCCACGTCACCCCTTCTATCTCTTCCTTCCTCAAAGGTTGGCAACGCATCCTCGAGACCTCTGGTATTGCGGATGTCCGTGGGCGACGGTATCACTTACCATCCAGTGAACATCTTGCTCGTTTGTCAGCATATCCTATAAAAAAAACGTTTTTGATTAACTTAAAATAACTTTTAAAAAATCACAGACAATTAATACATAGGCAATCATAAAAAAAGTTTTTAGACCATCTGGCATAAGTACCTAGCTAATATTATGTATAATTTTATATTTAGCATTGACGTAACCAAATTTTTGCGATTGACATTTACATATCACTATCAGAAAAAAATATTATTACCTACTATAATAAATAATTAATGATACATTAAAAACTATATTCATATAAGCTTAAACAGAACGCCACTATATACCGCGATAGATAGTGTATCTAAAATTATGGTGAATAAAGAATTAAAAAAAAAAACATAACAAAGCAATGGAGATCACAAAACACTATCACAGACATGATGCGTTTTACTTTCGAAATTCTGGAAACTAGTACTTACGCTACGCACACGCCAAATAAGTTTTGAAAAAGTGTTAAAACGGATACTGTTATTTTCGTGTATCATTAACAAAATATAGTCAGTTGTGAATGATTTGTGCGAAAGAGAGGAGATCATTTCATTTGCTCTGTCATTTAACCGCATAGACTTCAGTTTACTCGTGATGGCGCTTGCAAACAGTGCCGAAATGTCGGGAACTCAAACAAAATGGATTACCCGGTCAATATCCCATTTTAATAGTAACAATTTAAAAACAGCAGTAATAAGAAAAAAAGGTTATGCAATAAAAACTGATTAAAATGCAAATTACAAAGTCGTCCACAAATCTACCGATCTACAAATGTGGTCGTGTCCACTTGTATCTTTGTGATCTCTTGTCTATTTGGCGATCCTTTTGCTCATAAACATTATTTTTAATCACCAATGCTTAAACTATTTAGTTTTTGATCGTATCGGCGACACATGTTGAGCAGACTAATGAATTTAAAAGACAAACAAAAACTCCCTACCTACTTTGTAGCGGCTAGAGTGTTGAGGATATAAAAAATCCGGGGGCTTTTGATCTCTGTTTATGTGTTTACGGTAATTTGAAAACAAATACGACTTTTGTTTCCGTGTTGTCGTAAACGTAAAGAATGTTGTCCCTAAATTTTTATAAGAATTATTGGGACTTGGACATTGCCGTTTTAATATTTCGATTATGTGACTATGTGAGGCATTTTATTGTGAAATAAATCATTTCCACCAGATGATAGGCTGCTAGTGCCAAAATCTGTCTTGGTGGAAACCATTTTATATGAAAAATATTAAAAGGGGAGAACTGGAAAGCTGGGTTGGATCACTTTCAGGGCCGCTCAATGACCACTCAAACCCGTAACGCGGTGCGCTAGGATATCTGCAAGGAATGGCCGCGAAATCAATACAAATTTGCGTCATTCCTTGAAGATATCGTAACGTGGTAGAAAATATGGAATTGCGGTGGTACCCACCAAGAGAGACACTTGGTAATGTGTTCTCCATCAGCGATATCTGGCTCTAACTAACCAATTTGGTCCAGATACGTGTTGATATTTTCCTTTTCGTCCTTAGTTAGTATTGTAGTAAAATTTAAGAACAAAAGAATTGATTTTTGTGGTGTGATATAATACTCAACACTAGAATAAAAGTGAAAATGCTGTAAAGTGCTTTGTCCATTTTCATTCAACAACGGAACGATTAATCGCTGTGTTGTTGCACAGAGATAATTATGTAGTTAACTAGCCGAAAAATTGCAATGAATAATTTTCTTTCCAATCATATCTTCTGAGAGACCGCTATAACCCACGCACCAAACCCAAACTCAAACGGACGAAGTCGTAGGTAAAATCGAGCTTACAATAATAATAAGTAAGGTAAAGACAAAAACATTATATCGACATTATTTGCCTTTGACTTTCATTAGTGATTGCTTCAAAAAGAAAACATTTGTTTATCAAAACGCAATATTTATCCTTTAAAAGCAACCACTTGAAATGATTTATGCAAAACGTGTTCGGTGTCTATAACGGGAAACTTTTTTGGACATGCCAGATTTTGAGACCCAAAAAAAGTTGGGTACGAATGGGCTCAAAACGTATGGTTCTAGTAGGAATCCATTTTGAATTTGTGATAAGTTCATTGACATTGTTTTACATGGAACTATTATAATATAATATATTATTGCATTTTTCTTTTAAACTTTTTTAGCTTTATTAATTAAAAATACGGTATTACTCACGTAATATTTATCGGATAGGTCCGACTATAGTTTCGACCACATTCGGTGGCCTTTTTCAAGGAGTGTTCGGGACGCCCGCGTCGATGACGTCTCGCTTAGCACTTTTTTAGCTTTGTTGTCTAACCGCTGAAATGTATAGCTTAGTTACCTGAGATTCTGCACTCGTTATGTGATGTCATGATGCTTTACTATACGACAAACGATTTAAATATCACTTTAAAAGTAGGGTCGTACATCATTATTACATATTTTCTACCGACTTCCAAAAAAAGGAGGAGGTACTCAATTCGACTGTTTTTATATTTTTTTTATTTTTTATTAATATTTTTACCTCATAACTTTCTTTAGGATGAATCGATTTTCAAAACTCTTTTTTGTTTGAAAGCTGGTGCTTTCCGTGTATCCCATTTAATTTTCATCAAATTCGGTCCAGTAGTTTCTAAGTTACACTCCAATAACTGAATAGAATGAAAGTTGGTATTAAATGTTTCAAATTATACCTACTTGTTATCGTCAACATACGAAAATAACTATTGTTTGTCAATTAATAATGATGGTGTAATAAGCGATAACATAGATTGAGAATAATATCAATATCGATGCAAATTTCATATTTTCTACGAAATATCTTACGAACTAAATCCACCATGAAGATTTCAATCAGAGGCGCGATTTTTTGTCTCTTTTTTTTACAACCCCATGTTGCGTCTGCGTCCAAACTTGGGTCATTTTCGGCCGAATCTTGATTCTCACGTAGATTGTGATTTATGTTACAAAACCTGTCATAGTTCAGTTTGGGACGTGGTATCACGCCCGGAGCTTTTGTCATGTCAATGGACATTAGATTTAGAGATATTTTTTTTAGCTTTGATATGAATATAATAAAGTTTGTATCGAAGACAAATAAAACAATATTTTCTGCACAGTTCCGTCATATATTAAAGTAACAATACACAACAAAAACCTAACCATTACAAATCTCAACCCTTACCAATAACAAAAAACTTTTTTTTTTGTGAAAACGGAATAATTAACGTAATTAAAAATATTTTTAAAAAAATTACACAAAGCCAAAACATATATGTTTTGGCTTTGTGTAATTTCTCTAACAAGATATACTAAAATACATGGTGCTCGTATGCTTTTATTTATGTATTCTTATTTGAGGAATTTGGAATCAACGTCTAAAAATATATATATGCGGAGTCTACAAATTAGACCGACCGCAACATGGTGAATATTATTTTAAGCATAAGTACTTAAGGTAGGTAATATAAATAGGTACAGTCCATGACACCATAAAGCATCGGAGTGACCCATCTGGTCAGAGCTAATAAAAACATAGCACTTTGTGTTGGCCTCAGTACAGTCGTGTACAGATTGTGATAACGATGGCCTGACTGAAACAAATTATTAAAAAAAAGAAACCACTTTTTATCAAAGATTAAGTAATATGTTTACCATAACTTAACCATAAACATACATCAGAATTAGATTATCTAGTTCAAATATGTATCACGTGTATCAAAAATGTACGTATGTTGAAAACTTCCTCCTTGTTTTTATTTATTTATTATCTAACTCATCTTTACAGTTGTGTCACATTATTAATTCATTCATTCATGCATTTGCACATAAGCCCCTTATAATTATTGTATTTTATTTAAAGTGTCTTTGTGAACACTTTTGTATTACTACCCAACTTAAAGCGTACCCAATTTAAGGTATCCTGGGCCATAGGGTATATATAAAAAGAATAGTCTCAGAATACATATGTTAGTCCCGGATCCCGGGAACAGAAACTTGTCGGGAAAAACGAAACCCTAGTTCAGTCGCACTATGGCTCTTAGACATGGAGTGGCGAATATGGGTTCATAATAATACAATATATATATATTTTTGTTTTTTACTTACATGACCAGTTATCGATTCCAAACCACCCCTTTCAATATTCTGCACTAATTAACAAATATCTTATATTATTTACTCAGATTTATAAGTACGTACTCAAGCATTGAATCACTGAGCGTAATTATTAAATACGGTACTTGAATGCCTCTTGCGCCGAGATTAGTAGAGGTAAAAAAGCCGTAATACTTTTCCCCGCACCAGTCCCGCATATATCAAGACATAAATTCTCAGATGATGTCCACACAGGACACCAAGACCCACATGTGTTGGTCCACATGTGGTCCTCACACGTGTGCCTCCCCGCCCTGATGTAGACTGTGAAGAAAGGTCAGGTTTGGATGGATTATGTATTTGGAGTTTCAATTAATACAAAAAGACTGGCTTAAACCTAACAACTTATAATAACATATAAAACTAATACGTTTTAAAAGGTGTTGCGGTAATCTCGCAAAAAGCATAAAAAAGAGAAAAGAGTTCCACATCAACATAAAATATGAAAGTTTACAGGATCGTGAAAATATGATATTTTCATATTCTTCATGGAATTTATGAAGAGTTTTGTATAATTAGTAGTAGTAGTTTTGTATATGTGAAGTTTATTACTATTGTTATTGCACTGCTCGATAATCAAGCTGAAGTTACTAGTGGTACCTCAGTGGCTGAAGCCTGGGATTCGGCCAGGTAAAGTAAAGTAAATAAATCAAATAAGAAAAAAGAAATCGTGTCGAATGAAGTTGAATAACCATAACCATGATGTGTAGATCAATAGAACGTACACACTATTCGTGTATCCAGTTCAATAATCATTTTCAAACAAACCTTAAAAAAAGACTATTTAGACATCACTCAGATTATTTGTTCTATAAAATGAGTTACATTGTATTATTAAATATTCTACTCACATAATACCATAAAATAAAATAATTGTACCTTTGTTCCTAAAAAATGGAACTGTAAAAGACATAATATTAATATGCAACTTATTCTACCATAAAACTTATGATGTTCCAAAACCATCCCCATATTTACTTTTCTCACCGCACGCACAGTGGTGAATGTGTCATCAAATCTTGGGCAAAAAATCAGAGTCGTTTACCGCTAGCCGCGAGCGCATCTGGAAGAGATTCTGCTCTCACCGTTACATACTAACTTTTGTATATGCTGTGCAGTTATACAGGGCGTCGCTCTGACCTGGCTCTGGACAAAAAAGTGTGTTTACTTCAGCTTTGTTCTAATAAAATCACACTGCGATACCGGTAATTATACTCGCATGTTCGCACTGGAAAAATGACACGGAACTGCGAAGCTGTGGAAGCATTTTGCGGTCGAGTAACATTTCGCATTTTCTTTTTACGCTATTGTTGTGTTGAGAGAAAGCTGTTATTAAATAATTTATTATATTGAAATCCATTTTGCTTACAAACTTTTTATGCAGCTTTGATATATTTATCCCACTAATTTCCGTTAAATTTTTTTCTATTTTATCTTATGACATTGAGTATTTATTTCAGTTCCTATCCAACAAGAAGCTCCACAGGATAAGATGGCAATAAAACAAATATCCTCCGGTTAGGGGTCAAACACCATATTGCGTAGAGCGGCGGCGGCGGCGCGGATGAGATGCGGTTACGCATTTTTTTGTCCACCTCCGTTACTATTTATAACCACTATGCGGCCTATGGAGAGGAAACTGACTGCAAAGCCAGCCGACCGCTAACGGTTTTTGAATTCTCCCGAAAAATAATTATTTGAATTTGACACTGTATTTTTGTGTTCTATAAAAATAGCTACATTACGGAATATTCATATAATACTAGTTGCGCCCTGCAGTTTCACCCACGTGGTGATGGATTATAATGATTAAACCCTATCCTATGTACTTACATCCAGTCCTTATCTATCTACTGAAAAATACTACGTCCATCTATAGTCCTCAACTATATGCCTACCAAATTTCATACATACCCTTTCAGCCGTCTTTATGTTACTCGTATAAATGATGTAACTAAACAGACTTTGTTTTATTTAAATAGATTATGCATCTTAGACTTCGTCAATCTTCTGACTTAACTCGTTATTTAATTTAACATTATTCTTTTTTTAAATTTATTTTTTAACATCCACACAAAGGTCTTCAGGTCCCAAATTAGGCAGAGCCTGTACTATGGTAACCTGATGACTGATATTACATACTTATATATGATATTAAATACTTATATATGATATTAAATACTTATGTAGATATAAACACCCAGACACAGCTCAAACAGACATGTTCATGCACACAAATGTTTGACCTGTCCGGGGATCGAACCCGGGACCAGCGGCTCAGAAGGCAGGGGTGCTACCAACTGCGCCAACCGACCTGTCAATTTCCTGCACATTGTCGGTAATATATCAAACACACTTAGCCAACAGCTTCACCAACATCGCACATATTCAACATATTTACCACTCAAACTAATCTTTAGCAACTCTCTAATATGAAAGCAAAACTTAATTAATAACCTAAAGGACCAAACATCCGTCGCAACTCAAACTTAGGATCACACATAAAAAGTCACCAAAAATCTTTCCCACATGTGGTTACGAAAACCAACTTATTGCTGGAATCATGAAAATTATCATTCACTCTTAAGGTTGTTGATATAACGTTCATTTTATAATGAGTTTATTCAGTCTCAATAGTAAATGTTGGTTGGTTTACATTTTTTCAGCACAGGATAAATAGGTCGCAGGTTATTTGCCGATGCAAGGTGTGTCGTCTAACGGAACTTTTGAGCCAAAATAAACGGGATGACGATATTTGACACATCATGGTGGTGAGATAAAGGAAACTGTTAAATTTCTATCGCAAGCTGTGTTTAACTCTGTACCTTGATGTTTTAAAGAAATCAACCAAACATTTGATGGTTATTTGATACAAAATGTTTCAGGTACTTTGTTATCCTGAATTTATACCAGAGCGAGAGTTAAAAACTCTGTATAAATTATCGTATAAGCTGTACATGCGATAAACATATCACAACACTATATCTTGAGCGTGCTTGCCGCCAGATGGGACAGCCCAATGTTCACTCATTGGATGCGTCTTCACTCAACTAATTATGTGAAGGCCTAATCATTTTATAAAATTATTTTTATATCTAGGATTTTGAATTTCTTTTTCTGAATGTTTTGAAATTATCTAATTGTATTTTATTCTATTTTCTAAAATAATGTTTCTAATATGCAAAGGAACGTGTGGATGGATCAAGAAGTGCAAAAGGCTGTGGTTGAAAAGAAAAAAGCATGGCTGGATTGGTTAGCAACAAAAGCTAACCAAAAGGTACAAATGGCAACGCATGATGATGTACGTGAAGCAAGAAAGGATTATAAGAGATTGAAAAAGATAGTTAAAGAAGTTGTGTGCAGAAAGAAAGATGAACGAAAGGATATGTTTGACAAAAGGCTTTCTGATGATTTCCAGTCAAATGTTAAATTTTTCTGGAAATCCATAATAACAGCTCGAGGCAAAAAAAACCAAACTCAGAGCTTAATCAAATCAGGGGTCATGATGGAAGCATGATAAAAGGAGAAGAATGTGTGTTGAAAAGATGGAAAGAATATTTTGAAAGTTTATTTGAAAGAGAGGGAACACTGGACCAGGTTCCGGAAACCTATATGAATGATGATGAAAATGAAATAGGTATGGATGAAATTTTGGAAGCGTTAAAGGGTATGAAATTAGGAAAGGCTGCAGGATATGATAGAGTGTCAGTCGAGATGCTGAGAGCTGGGCGAGGCATAGTAGCTAGTCTGTTGCACCGCCTTCTTAATATGTGTTGGAGGAGCGGCCGTGTACCAGGTGACTGGTGCAAGGCTGTGATTGTGCCGCTTTATAAAGGAAAAGGGTCGCAACAAGACTGCAAGAATTATCGCGGAATCAGCCTCCTCAGCGTTGTCGGTAAACTATATGCGAAAGTATTGATTGAACGAGTGATAAAAGAGACAGATGAGAAAGTGTGGGATGCACAAGCAGGGTTTAGAAAGGGAATGGGATGTACGGATCAGGTCTTTTCTTTACGATGTATAGCCGAAAAATGCTTGGCGAAAAGCCAAAAGGTCTATTGCACTTTCGTAGATTTAGAAAAGGCTTATGATAGGGTGAGTAGGCATGAACTGTGGTCAGCGTTGTCTATGCATGGGCTGAATAGTAATAATAATAATAATAATAATATTTTTTTATTGGCAAATTAAATTGTGACATTACATAATTATATTCGAACTATTGATTAAATAACTTAAGATCTAGACAAGAGTTCAACCACTAATTTTCGCGGTAGGATTCCCTGTGTTGCGAAAACTAGTTCTCTTCCAGGGATGCGTTACATTAACAAAATTTTGGCAATATCCTATTACATAAATAGCGGAATTACAAATAAATTTACAATCAAAATAATATGGCTGAGTGCTTTGTTTTTCTTGCATTAAAAAATTGGTATTAATATTAATAATAGTAGCAGTAATTTCATTTATAGAAAGATTAATGATTGAATTTACTGAAATGTTATAATATATTATATGTTTGTTGGCAACAAAACTGTGTGGAGTTATGTCAGTATTAGCGTGTGTTTTTATTTTATTTATTTACATTTTATGACCGACATCAAAGGATAGACATGAAGTGAGATTATGCTTTAAAAAAAGGAAAAAGAAAAGAATAATTGTTATTATATTTTTACATTACTGAATTATACAGTTTTACACAGTAGTTTTACACAGTAGTCTAGGTTGTATAAAAACTCTAAAACTGTCTTTTTGCATTTTTGTTTGTTATTTCTGTATATGTTGAGTTCTTTGTTAAGTTTATTGTATAGGAAACAGCCCAGGAAACTATAAGTCCTTTTCCCTATTCCTGTATTTGTTTTTGGTACTGACCAGGAAAGCGTTCGCCTGGATCTCAAACATGAACTGTGAACATTATTGAGTGCTGTCCTATGGAAACGAAGTACACTTGCTACGATAAATATTTGTCTGACCCTCGGATGTTTCGTTTCTTGGTATAAAGTGTCTGTCGGATATCTATATGGTTTTTTGTAAGCCACTTTTAGGACAGATCGCTGTGCTCGTTCTAGTTTTATGAGAGAGCTACTTATAGCAGAACCCCAGGATGAGATACAGTAGCTAAGTAACCTGATCCAAGCGCTGAAATCCCTCTATAAGGATTCCAATGCTTGCGTTAGGATAAATGGGACATACACTGATTGGTTTAACATCGAAAAAGGTGTTAGACAAGGATGTGTAGCGTCACCGTGGCTGTTCAACTTATTCATGGATAATTGTTTGACAAACCTGAAAGACAGTGAATGTGGATTAAGAATGAACGAGTTACTCATCAAATGTCTTCTCTACGCTGATGAACAAGTGATACTTGCGTCGTCGGTAAAAGAGTTGCAGGAGATGGTAAAAGTTATGCAAGAGGCTTTAGAAAGAAAGGGAATGAAAATAAATGTAAGTAAGACGAAAGTGATGGTGTTTGAACGAGATGATAGAGTGACCGATTGCAATATTGTGATTGGGGGTGAAAAAGTGGAACAAATGAAAGAGTTTGTATACTTGGGATCCATGTTTAGAAAAGATGGTGAGTGTGAAAGTGATATAGAAAGGAGAGTGAACGCTGGAAACATGGTAAACGGAGCATTGCACGCTTTTATGAACAGTCAGAAGGTGTCTAAAAAGGCTCGTCTGGCTGTTCATGGGGGAGTGTTGGTTCCGACACTGATGTATGGTAGTGAAAGTTGGGTGTGGCAGAAAAAGCATGAAAGTAGAATAAATGCTGTGGAGATGAGAGCATTGAGGAGCATGATTGGAGTGAAACGGAGTGACAGGATAAGGAATAGTGTGATAAGGGTACGATGTAGTGTGAATGAGGGTGTAGTGACCAAAATCGAGAAAGGTATGTTAAGATGGTTTGGACATGTGGAGAGAATGAATGATATGAGAATGACTAAACAGGTATACATGGGACAAGTAAACGGAAGTGTTGGAAGGGGAAGACCTAGGCGAACGTTCCGAAATCAGACTGAAGACGTTCTGAAAAAAGGCCAGGTCAAAAGTACCCTAAACCGACGCTTATGTATGAAAGGATTGATGAGTATAGATGAAGCGAAAGAGATATGTCAGGATCGTAGTAAGTGGAAATCCGTGGTCTCTGCCTACCCCTACGGGAAAGAGGCGTGATTTTATGTATGTATGTATGTATGTTTCTATTTAGTTCAATTAAATTTTTAATATTTCCAAATCAATTATTTGTTTTATGAATTAATATTATTTTATGTCTCTCTCTCTATCTCGTCTATGTCTTATGTGTAATATGGGTCATAATGCCCGAAATAAAGAATTTTTAGTTATGGCACAAGAGCCGTTTCCCAACTCGGCGCAAACATATGACGCGGGCGCCGTAGCGCGCGATTTAGTCGGTAATTTTTTAATAACAGTTTATCAGAAACTTTGGTGTCAATGACAGGAAAGAAACCCAACAATGTCTATGTTTGAATTTGTTTGATTTTCCAAGATTTGTGCTAGTTTTGGCGTGTAATAAGTAGTGGTGTATTGTCAACCATTAAGTTTTCGTAACTATCTTCGAGTGTACACAAATTTTACAAAATAATGTTACGTTGTTTTTGTGTTTTCCTCGTCAATCGCCTTAGAAAGTTTCAGTCTCAGATTCTAAAATTGTTCTCAGATTATAAAACAAAAGGAATCTGAGGTTTCAGTAATGTATATCCGTTTTACTAGAACGTAACGTAGATATGAGAGTGACTTCAAAACAAACTTATTTTTGTGACTGTCACCTAACTTCGATTAATTGCACAAATATCTCAATTGACGCCTCCACAAATCTTAACCTAAATAACTTGAGGAATAGCAAATGCACAAAGTTACAAAGTCCACTAATAAAGGAAAAAAGTTTGGGGTTCAAGTGTCATTGAATTGTTACATGGAACTCTGAAGCTTTGCTATCCTATCACCCTCAAGATTATAATATGTGGCTAAGCGCCTCACTGTGACTTCCAACACCTATTCTTGAGTTTAATTTTATCTGACCATCAAGTTACATAGGGATCGCCAGCCAGTCACTTGTTTCTACCGAGTAAGGGCAGAATGTCAGTCTTACTATGAGCATACTATTTTATAAGCATGGATTTATTGAGCTAATATTCCTTCCGTAGTGACCCGAGACTCATCCATGTAATGATCACCGTAGCATGGACTTCTCTGAAAAGTCCCCTGATATGAACTCAAAAACTATTCGTAGCACAATATACATCACATATTGTTTTAAATCATCGAAGAGTAATGTGTTTAAGGTATTACTGATATGTATGCAGTTTACATAAAAAATAGTTTATTTTATATATTACTAGACTGGGTATTTATTTGTATTGAATATTGTGATTTTGTGAGGTATTATGATTATTCTTCCTCATTATATTTTCAAAACTAATGCATCCGAAAATAACTACCTTTTATTGAGACTCTTTTTTTACATTTTATATAGCTGCTAAAAAAATGACTACTTTATTATTTTATTACTATATCGTGTTTCCGATATATATATCTGAATAATATTCAAAATACGTGTGCATTAGTTTGGTTCAGAACAGACAACCAGAAATGTTGTGCTTTAACTAAACATTCACAAATAATTACTAAAAATATACGATAAGGACTTCGACGATTACAAAATATGTTTAAGCATGGACTCATTGAGCTAATATTCCTACCGTAGTAACCCGACACTCGGTCATGTAATGATCACCGTAGCACGGACTTTGCTGAAAAGTCCCCAGGTATGAACTCAAAAAAACTACTCGTAGCACAAAAGGTGATCTTTAAACGTTTTAAATCATCGAAGAGTACATGTACTCGTATTTAAGGTATTACTGTATGTATGCAGTTTACATAAAAAATTGTTTATTTTATATATTACTAGACTAGTTATTTATTTAATATTTAATATTGTGACTTTGTGAGGTTTTAAGATTATTCTTCCTATTCGTTATATTTTCAAAACGAATGCATCCGAAAATAACTACCTTTTATTGAGACTCTTTTTTTACATTTTATATAGCTGCTAAAAAAATGACTACTTTATTATTTTATTACTATATCGTGTTTCCGATATATATATCTGAATTATATTCAAAATACGTGTGCATTAGTTTGGTTCAGAACAGACAACCAGAAATGTTGTGCTTTAACTAAACATTCACAAATAATTCTTAAAAATATACGGTAAGGACTTCGACGATTATACAAAATATTAATTATAATATTTTCAAGACAAGCAAACAATTTTCTCTACAGCATGAATGTGAAAGTTTTAAGTTATAGCGATATAATTTATATGATTTCGGGATATATGATATATGGATATATTAATTGGGAACCATAACATACCCAACAAAAAAATATCGTAATATTATTTCAGTGTGGTTCAGACAAGAGTTACATGTATGAAATAATAATATAGGTATAGGCCTGTAGAGAACCTCCTCCTTTAAAGTGTTACTTGTTAGATCAGTCGGCAGTGACCCTATCTTCGAAGTGTGGGGTTCCAAGTTCGATTCCTGACATGGACATACATTATATGTGTGATGCGCAGACATATGGATCCCAAGTTCGATCCCTGACATGGAAATATAATTATTATATGTGTGATAAGCAGACATATTTTTTTTCGGTGTTATTGTGCTGTGTTGTGTTACACACTCATACCCCCGATGAGTGTGTAAACGTTATTTTTTTTATTTGTGATAATACGTTTTCACGGAGCTTGTTACAGTAAGACATTAATTAAATCAATTGTTATTAGTACATAGAATACGTTTGCATTTATGATAAAAAGTATTGTGTTTTATGCAACACATGTCATTTGCTATTGGACACCAGGCCGGTCTAATGTTTCCAACAATAGCTAGAAAAACAAACTTTTGTCATAAAGGAGAAGACACAAGTCCAGCACGTAACCACCGCCGTCACTTTCCACAATAACTCTGTCCGATTTCGGCGTGAGCGTCTGTCTGGTAACGGCCATAAATCGGAGGTTCTTTACGAGAGGGCATGGGCCGAGACGTGACCGAGAGGGAGACGTGATCATGCCGGCACCGTGCAGGTGTGTGTCACTGCTCACACATACAAATTTAGGACAGTTATCCTTAAAATGGTTAACGGGACAGTGGCATCATTTCCTTGTCTTGCATCCTTTCTTTAAACATGGTAAGCCGCGTATTGGGGGAACCAGTGGGTGCAATTCTTAATGTTTAATTGTCTGGCCGGTTGCCACATCCCTAGATCCCTGCCTTCTGAGCCGCTGATCCTTGGTTTCAATCCCCGGACAGGACCAACATTTGTGTGTAGGAACATGTATGTTTGAGCTATGTGTGGGTGTGTATATCAGTGATCAGGTTACCATAGGACAAACTCTGCCTAGCTTGGGACTTGAAGAAAGTATGTGGATGTTGTCCTAATACATATTATACTACCAACGAACGATAAATATAAAATACGGTCAGCGCTCCAACGTGACAGTAGCAGTACCAAAGGTCCCTTGTCCTTCAAGTCATGAGGTTTTAGAATGTCATCTCATTAAATACAATGCCCTTCCCACCCTTACATTGTAATCTTTGAACTCTTGCTTTGTGGCAAAACCTCTAACATTGTGGTATTTGTAATTCGATAGGTAATGGTATTCATATAACAAAAAATATTTTACATGTTTATGCATAGCTTTGCCTAAGACTATGAGTCCGTACAATCCGAGTTTGTTTCGATCACCAAGTTTAAAAGTAGCTGACGCGATCGAATCTGAGTTAATGAGATTCACGGTCATTCCATGCGAAATTAAAAAAATAGATTTATGAAAATCCTGGAGTCAGACGAGTATTTAACTCGTCTGACTCCAGGATTCCCATCACTCTAAAATATACTAACTACTTAATTGACTATGTTAAAAGTTTGTATATGGTTTGTTTAGTAATCTAGCCCGTACGCGACTCGACTATAAGCTTTATACTTACTCTACGACCTAACTAACCTAACCTAATGTCATGAAACTACGAGTATGAATAAATTTGAGTTCTTCGTATATTGTAACTAGCTGCGCTCCGCGGATTCACCCACGTGGATGATGATGATGATGAATCAAATATAGCGTATGCTACTCAGGCATAAAATAGCTTTCTACTGGTATATTATTTTTTAACCGCTTATGTTTATCACCATCATCAGCCTGTAGCAGTCCAATGCTGAATATATGCCTCTCCAATTGCACGCCACTTAGGAGTTAGTAGGCTTATGTTTAATTATTTGTTTTTATGCTCAATAGTTTTTGCGTTTATCCATTACCGTTACAAACAAACTGTCAAGTTTTCCTCTTTATTATTAGGTTAACACCAAGGTACGCATAATGTGCCGTAGATTGTACCGGCGTTAATATTGCATATTTAAACACGGAAAAGTAGTTATTGTAACTTAACAGTAATACTCGTGGTTAGACATATGGTGTCACATATTTTTGTAGATATTGATGTCTTCTATAAAACTATAGTACATCACTTTGCTCTATATTCAATAGTTTCCGCAGTGTAAACGATACAAGGATTTTTAGGCGTTACTATTGCATATTTTAAAATGAGAAAGGAGTTATTGTGCTATAACTGCAATAGTATAGCAGACTTTATTGTAAATATTGATGTCTTTTATAAAACTATAGTATATCACTTTGCTCTATATTCAATAGTTTCCGCAGTGTAAACGATACAAGGATTTTTAGGCGTTACTATTGCATATTTTAAAATGAGAAAGAAGTTATTGTGATATAACTGCAATAGTATTACGGACTTTATTGTAGATATTGATGTCTTTTATAAAACTATAGTACATCACTTTGCTCTATATTCAATAGTTTCTGCAGTGTTAACGATACAAGGATTTTTAGGCGTTACTATTGCATATTATAAAATGAGAAAGGAGTTATTGTGATATAACTGCAATAGTATCGCGGACTTTATTGTAGATATTGATGTCTTTTATAAAACTATAGTACATCACTTTGCTCTATATTCAATAGTTTCCGCAGTGTAAACGATACAAGGATTTTTAGGCGTTACTATTGCATATTTTAAAATGAGAAAGAAGTTATTGTGATATAACTGCAATAGTATTACGGACTTTATTGTAGATATTGATGTCTTTTATAAAACTATAGTACATCACTTTGCTCTATATTCAATAGTTTCTGCAGTGTTAACGATACAAGGATTTTTAGGCGTTACTATTGCATATTATAAAATGAGAAAGGAGTTATTGTGATATAACTGCAATAGTATCGCGGACTTTATTGTAGATATTGATGTCTTTTATAAAACTATAGTACATCACTTTGCTCTATATTCAATAGTTTCCGCAGTGTAAACGATACAAGGATTTTTAGGCGTTACTATTGCATATTATAAAATGAGAAAGGAGTTATTGTGATATAACTGCAATAGTATCGCGGACTTTATTGTAGATATTGATGTCTTTTATAAAACTATAGTACATCACTTTGCTCTATATTCAATAGTTTCTGCAGTGTTAACGATACAAGGATTTTTAGGCGTTACTATTGCATATTATAAAATGAGAAAGGAGTTATTGTGATATAACTGCAATAGTATCGCGGACTTTATTGTAGATATTGATGTCTTTTATAAAACTATAGTACATCACTTTGCTCTATATTCAATAGTTTCTGCAGTGTTAACGATACAAGGATTTTTAGGCGTTACTATTGCATATTTTAAAATGAGAAAGGAGTTATTGTGATATAACTGCAATAGTATCGCGGACTTTATTGTAGATATTGATGTCTTTTATAAAACTATAGTACATCACTTTGCTCTATATTCAATAGTTTCCGCAGTGTAAACGATACAAGGATTTTTAGGCGTTACTATTGCATATTATAAAATGAGAAAGGAGTTATTGTGATATAACTGCAATAGTATCGCGGACTTTATTGTAGATATTGATGTCTTTTATAAAACTATAGTACATCACTTTGCTCTATATTCAATAGTTTCTGCAGTGTTAACGATACAAGGATTTTTAGGCGTTACTATTGCATATTTTAAAATGAGAAAGGAGTTATTGTGATATAACTGCAACAGTATCGCGGACTTTATTGTAGATATTGATGTTTTCTATCAAACTGCAGTACATCACTTTGCTCTAGTGTCAATAGTTTGCGTAGGGTACGGGACTTCGTATTTTTTCACACCTTGGGTTATCAAATCTTAATCTCTTGGGTATCTTATCAAAGTTTTCATACGGATCCCAAAATTTTTTGAAAATATTATTGGCCTATGTTACTCAGTGATAATATAGCTTTCTAAAGGCAAATACATTTCTGAAATCGGTTAAGTACTTTTTTAGTTTATTCGTTACATACAAAAATACAAATCTTTTCTCTTTATAATAGGTATTATTATGTAGTATAAATTATTAGTATAGATAAAACCCAGATTAGTATCGTCAAATGAATTAAGTTTTGTTACTAATTAGATCATCTGCTTTCACTGATACCAGGTATACATCACGTAACTAGGTCCAGCGCATAACCTCAACCCCACGCGAGTACATAAAGGTGTGTTTACACAGCGGCAATCAATCTCCATCAGCAAGCGGAGCATTATCAGCGAGTATCCGCCTCCGCGTGGACCGTATGCTTACAAACGTACAGAGGCGGCAATGAAGGAAAGGTCAATGAAATAGTTGATATTATTTTAAGTGGAAGCTCTTTGCTAAAGAAAACGATTGATTTAACATTAATCGTTAAAAAAATATACAAAATATGTAATACATAGAAAAGTTCTGTTTCTTAACTCAGGTTTGTACATATTAGCGTTCCTGTAGTCCTGGCATTGAGGCACCCGGAGAAACACCGTGTGGTGGTTTAGTCGGTATGGTCTGCTTGCTGCATTGGGTGCAGTTGGCGCGTAAAGGACGAGTCCGACATACCCCGTTGTATACCCCCGGGTTTGGCGGGGATGTGTAAGTGCATTCCCCACATGTTGATAAAAAAAAGGTTTTTACATATTGTACAAAATTACCGACCTATCTTTATATATTGTTTTTACTTATTGATCAATGAATTTCGTCCTTTTCAACGAATTCTTTTGTATAGGTGGTAGTGGAGATAAAAGAGAATTAAAATAATCCCAAACGTATTTAAAGATACTTCGAATTATGACTGTGCCACTTCTATCCACGCAGCAATCCACCGTGAGAACACAGTTTGACGCGATCGTCCATCAAGCGTTTATCACGCGTACGTTGTACCCGCAGCCTTATCTCGGAGATGAAAGTGACGAAAATCTACAGACGCGAGAACTTATTGTTTCTTTGGCTTACGTTTTTATAACGTATTTGATTGCTCTAGTTAAAATAGTGTGAAATAAATGAAATATAATGATTTCTATAGGTTTGTGCGACACTATACATTGAAAATTAACAACTTTGAACGGAAGTAAAACACTATTTGGTTTAAATCGTCGTCGTATAGGGGCGGCAAAATCAAATAGAGAGTTAATTTTCCGATTTATTATCGGACGACGAGCCTTGGCGGCCTAGTGGTCATGGCATGTGACACCAATTGTCGGAAGACACGGATTCGAATCCCGTTCATAGAAGTGTATGTTTCTTCCAAAACTGCAATATTTGGCCTGGCTAAGCAGGCGTTATTAAAAAAATCATATATTATTATTTCTTCAAAGGTCACAGCACATCACGGCCAGACAAAATAGAAATTTCATTGTTATAATGACATCGACACTTGAGGGGTATATCATATACTTCTTATTTACTTTGAACCCAACGCTTTGAACACTTTTCGCCCCAGTTGGGCAGGTCCCAGTTAGCCTGGACGACATTTGTGTTTTATAGAGTTCTAAAGTTTTTTTTAACTACCGCCTAAGATATTTTATCAAAAGACTATCGGTCACGGTGTCCATGGGGTTTGCACTATTTCGCTGGATTTTAGACTTAATCAACTGGATTGAACTGGAACTTGAGCATGTGGTTCTTTCCAAGTAATCCAATTTTGTAATGATTGCGCACTATTTGTGTGTGGCAGAATATGCACAGCGGTGGTACCGACGGCCTTTTGCACTTCCCACCTAGAGGCGAGGAAACCTGTCGCACGTCTCCTCCCTCCTCCCTCCTCCGTAGTGGGGTCACTAGCGAAGAGTCAGGGGACTCTTCGCTCCGGCTTGCACGGCCCTACACGTCTAGGGGCTGACTTTGGTGAGAAAGATCATCCCTACACAGGTGCTGAGGCCCGGTTTAGATCAATCCGAGCCTACCGCTGGGGCGAGATGGTTAATGCCACCGGGACCCTGTCTCGCCCCACCTTGGCGGAGGACGGCTCACGGGGGGGTTTTAGTGAATCTGAGCCCCACATACCCCTTTTCGTCACCCCCGCGGCGGAAGGGAAGTAGACAGCATTTCCCCCTCTCAGAAAAAAAAGGATATACACACAACCTTAAAATTACTCAATTTCACTGCTCAAACTGAACTTACCAGCTCACATATTAATCTCCGGATTTGCCATTCAACGTGTATGACAACTATATATAGCCATTATTCTTCTTAATGTCCCATTTGATTAGAAACTTGGGCTCATAGCACGCACAAAGGAGTTAACTGTAACGCGAAGGCTAGTCTGTAACTCAACGTCAATATTTAACAACTATATCATAATAATAAATAACAATCTTTTCAGATATATCAGGATTAGGTATAACACTTTTTTATTTAGATAAGGCGATAAGGTGTCCATGTGTGTGGGTAGTTTAAAATATACAAGGCTATTCTACGATGATGAATGCGTGGTTTGATTCAGAAATCGTGTTTAAAGAGACCGGTTAAATTTGTGAGGTCATTGAGAACATTTTTATAGTTTGTAGGTAAGCGCTTGACCATACACCATATCACTAAATTTTCAGTGGAGACGCGGTCAAAGGTACATGCGCGCACACTAGACCTGGGATGGTGGCTGGCACTCAAATAGAGTCAAAGTCAATGTCAAAATCATTTATTCAATTTAGGCATCAAAGACGCACTTATGAACCTCAATTTTTCATCATAATGTACTTTAAAGGCTCTACCGCCGCGTTCCAAATATATAGAGCCTACCGAGAAGAAGCGGTAAGAAACTCGTGGCCTTAGTCCTTAATTAGATAATATATGATATTATTATTAAATAGAGTCCTTTCGTATTCACTGACAAATTGTCAATCTTATGGTTGATAGCTTGTTGGAGGCTTTAGAACATGACTTGTTGACCAAGACCTTCAAGGAAACGATAATTTTTTTTAATGACTATTTTGATAAAACCACGCAGAGATATGGTCTTTGTTCATACAATAGAATATTAAATGTAATATTTAGGAATTTAAGAATTTTAAGGGCATTCGAAATATTTATAACATTTTCTTCATTATCTTGAGACCATAATTCATAAAATGTGTATTATGTTAAATGGTTTATGTTAGTTTGATATTACAGAAATAATGGGGGATATAAAAGCGTTATCTTTTCTGCCTTAATCCAGAAATCCGTAGTGACCTGAACCAGCGTGACTACAATCGAGAGTATTATCAAGTTAGCTTCCCGTAAACTCGGAGTCCTGAACAGAGCGAGGCGTTTCTTTACTCTGGATCAGCGGTGCCTTCTTTATAAAACTTAGGTGCACCCATGTATTGAATATTGTTGCCACCTCTGGGATGGATCCGCTAAATACATTATCGATGCTCTCGATAGACTGCAACGTCGCGCTGTCCGTATTATTGGATACACTGAAGTCACTCAACACCTAGAACCCCTACAAATGCTTAGAACTATAGCTTCTATGCGTTTTTTACCGGTTGTTTCATGGCGAATGTTCTGAAGAGCTTTATAATCTTAATCCTAGCATTGCATTCATATACTGTTCAAAACTTCTTACCACGAACCAAAAAGTTTGGCAGTTCCTACCTCTGTCGTGTAAGTAAATTGTGGAATGCTTTGCCAGCGTACGTATTTCCTTGCAGCTATGACTCTGGGTCTTTCAATCGGGGCGTGGAAAAGCATCAGTCAGGTCATCATAGCTTACGGCTGCACTAATGGTAATTGCTTCTTGATTCCATCTTCACTTTCCATCAGGCGAGAGGGAGTCACTTTGATGAACAACAAAAAAAAACTTCAACAATTTTAAATATCACAGTAGTTGATTGCATTTTATAATAATTATCAATTATGTAATTGAAATAAGAACGTCTCTGGCATCTCTAGCGTTTTTTGCAAGCAGACGTAATGCCTGATTTCCTCTCTGGATATAATACATGTGAGCTAATATTGAAAATACCTACATTTTATTTGTGTGTATTGGATATTGACCACTAGCATGCCCTAATGTTTAGCTATTTGATCAGTTAGTTCTAACAGAAGATACGTAATAGGTCATCTATGGATAAGATGTCAAAGATGATCAAACTTTATAACAATCTGTGGTTACATATCCTATTAATATTCCGTTGCAGTCATAAAACAACGTTTCAAACTTCTAACTTCCCCGAATCACCGCATCTTTCCGATCCAACTGATAAAAAGGGACTTCACATAACATTTCGCCATAACAGCCTACTATAAAACACACTGACAAATGGTTGAGAGACGGTCATAGGAACATTTTGACAGAAGGCTCATGATGAGGCAAAACTTCAAAAATTGACCACCTGTTACGAATTCTGTTGTACCAAAATATCGGTGTTTTTGGTTAATTTATTATACAGAAATTTATATGTAAGGACAAATCGTCCGGTTATCTGAATTTGAGTTTGTGATGTATGGTTAACAGAAAAAATTGTTATAATATCAGTAAGTAATTAATAGGGTCTAATAAATCAATATCCAACAAATATTATAAAGAGAAAAATATTCTTTGTTTGTTTGACTTGAATAGACTTCGAAACTACTGGACTGATTTGAAAAATTCTTTCACCATTAGAATCCTACTCCAATAGATCGATATCCAACGAGTATTATAAAGACGAAAAAATTGTTTGTTTGTTTGTTTGAATTGAACAGGCCCCGAAACTACTGGATTGATTTAAAAAAAATTTCACAATTAGAATCCTACATTATCCCTAATAAACATAGGCTATATTTTTGATTCATCATCATCATCATCAATCACCACGCGAATGAAACCGCGGAGCGAATTTAGTAATAATATGATGTCACATATTCAAATTCAACCGCGGGCTTTAGTTTTCAGTGGAGGTAATATTGTAACTCACAGTATGGTGGTAGAGCATTTTATAGTGAGTAGTCATTTGCTTCGAGAAAAAAAATCTGTAGTCAAATAGCGTATTGTGATAGTCTGTCTTCAAGAATTAGCTACCATCATAAGGCCGGTATTCCAAAAAGATGCCCAGTTTCAAATATTTACTTGAGTGGATATTGGAAACTACCCAAAATGCCATTGAAAATGATTAAGATTTGTACTCGAAACCGGATTCAGTACTGAGCGTATTTTTTTAAATACAGCCCCTAAGTCTAATTAGGCTAGTTAAGACTATGCAAATTGCAAAGTACTGTAAGAAGTTATATAAGTTAGAAATAGAAACGAGTTAAGATAGAAAACTATCGCTATATGCTCATAATTACACTTTAAGGCCGGCCAGGACTTGCGTGACATTTACTAGAAATTTTCTCCGACTAGTTTCCGGTAGATATCAAGAGAGTCCTAGCCGGTCTTGAAGTATAATTAAGAAGTGATATTACAGAAGATTTAGACAAACTTAAATATTAAATATGCAGACCGTTGCATGTATGTATTGCACTTGACATGGGGTGGTTACTGGCAACGCTATCCACCAGGTGATCGACAAGCCAGTCTCATCATTTATAATTGTATATAAATCTATGTCTCTAAAGTTTACTGTAAACTCTACATTTCACCTTCTGTCTCTACTTGCACAAAACTTGGGCACGCACCGTTTTTTGTCGCTAAACACTAGGACCATCTGGCAAAGATTTTTTTAAACAAAAAACCAAGCCTGACCCTTTCTTACCTACAAAGCTGGCCCACGTTTTTTATATAAAAGTCCCCTTAAAGATGTAGAGACCCCTTACAATATGTTGAATTACCGAATTAGTAGAGTTTCTAAAGGCCCGATGAAATTTTTGATTGAACCGGCGAATGGATTGTCCTAACGGTTCGAGTTGTGTTTTGTATGTTTTTTATGTATTTACCCTCATTAGAAATTTAATATCGTTTTCTACGAGAAGGTATTTTTGTGTAAGCTTTATAGAGTATTTTTTGAAATTATAGTATAGTTATAGTACTAGCATTCTGTGACTCTCCTCGCGCAGAAAGTAACTGACTTATATGAGTTTTATTCTGGGATAAAAAAGCCCACGTGCTTCAACGCCCATGTGTTTACACACACTTTTTGTGTAGACTTAAACTAACTTTAAACTGTCAAATCTCTATTAACAACTGTTAAAATTCGGTTATGTATAAGTATGTTTGACTTTCTAAAAGTATAAACGGTAATTAAAGATATGAAGATCTCTGAGAAAAAAATAAACATTAGTTTATATTAATTAATATATTACACATTATTATAAAAACCAATGTGGTTTATACACTATTTCAATACGAGTACCTATCTACTATAGGAATTACTCACGTAAATAAGTCAGATCTTTCCAACTATAGTTGGAAAGATCTGACTTATTTACGTGAGTGATACCCTTTTCTGATATTAAATATTAGTGCTGTGTACGCTGATACTCTGTACACAATAAGCTCTTGAACACGTGATGTATGTAGTCAGCTATTTTTAAGCAATTACATATTATACCATATCATTACCATACCATGCTCTTTAAAATACCTATTTATATATGATGGCTAATTTACACTAAGACTAATAAACGGACTAAAAATGTATACCGACTACTCATAGACATAAAAGTACGGTATCGTGGCTAGGCAGACGTATTGATCCAACTGGCTACTGGGGTGGACGGGTCCAAGGGCGGAGACGTCCGTACCATGACGTGTGACCTGTGGCCTCTGCCCACCTTGTGACTTAAACAGTACTGTTATATGCGCAGCTATTACTTGGAACATATTCTACTTAGAGCTAACAAGATCAAATACTGGGCGACGTCTCTATCTACGATGATTTAGTATCAATATATAAATATTTTTTACGAACAAAGTTATATAAGATTTCTTTGTGTTTATCATATTGTCCACGTCGATTGTGCTTTCTTCTTCTGCTCAGTTAAGTAGAATTTATCCGTCATTATCAACCGACTTCCAAAAAAGGAGGATGTTTTCAAGTCAACGCGTATTTTTTTAAAGTATGATCACGCATACCTTTTTATAGAGTACTCTAATTTTGTTAATTATTTTTTGTTGTGTTTTTTCTACACTCCAATAACTAAAAAATGTTGCGTCTATCTTGATGATATCCTTATTGACGATGAATGAAAATCGATCCCGTTAGTAGCAAGGGTCACTAAAAGGGGTGAAAAAATATGTTTACAAAAAAAAATCGACTATAACACTAAAAAGAGTGAAATAACTAGTCAAAGTCGGTATCATGTGCACAATATTGCGATAATAGGTACTTTTTACTATGATGGTATCGACTTACAAGTTATTTCACACTTTTAGTGTTGAAGTCGGTTCCATTTTTTGATTATTTTTATTAAAAGACTTTATTTTTAAACTAAATTTCATAGGGAAATCTGTGATGCCGCTGTTATCAAATGCTGTAACGAAGCTGAGATATAAAAACTTACTCATACATTTACACATCGCGCATTTCTCAGTATTCGTGCAAATATTTAAATAAAACTGCATTAGTTGAGATACTTGTGAAATATAACTGTAACTTGCCATAACAGAAACACCGGTGCAAAAATTCTAAAAAGCATTCCAACAGCCCCCGCATTACCAAGTACCATTGTAAAGCTAAAAAGCAAACTATTAAAACGTTTAAGAAAGATCCGCTCGCGATATAGTTCATTCATTCGTTCATTCGCGAACATTTTGAATAAAGAATTTCGATTGACTGAGTGGCGGCGGTCTTTTGATTTTGGAATGCAGGTCCTGTGTAGTGCGATTATGAAGACAGATTACGTGAGCTCTTGTATTGAAATGTTTGATTGGAAGCACGTAGTAATATTGAAATTGGCCATGTAAGCCAATAGTGTTGCGATGACTCATTTGTGCATACATAAGTTTATGCTTGGTCAAACAAAATAGTTTCTTACGAGGCACAGCTTAGAATATACTTAATATTATTAAGTTCGTTACATATAGAAATTCGTTAAAAAACGTTAAATCTATTTGGTTGAAAGCTTTCACGTGTATAGGTTGTCTGTATGTTCATTGATTCCATCTTTGTTTATACACCTTTAGGTACCCTACTATCCTACTAATATTGTAAATGCGAACGTTTGTGAGTATGGATATATTGATGTGAGAATGTATGTAACTCGTTTACGCTTAAACGGCGGGGCCAATTTTGATAAAATTTGGTATGGAGGTAGACGAGACGCTGGATTAACACAGGATACTTTTCATCATCATCATCCAAAATCACGCAGGTGAAAAAGCTTAATATTCTTGGGAACAGTATACACAAAATAACAAGATCTCCGCCTTTGTGAAGATTGTAATGATGATAGTTCTGTCAAATTTTGTGTCAGTTTCTGATAGCTTAGTCAAAAGCAGGCTATCATTTTGACAGCTCGATACACTAGACGTGTTCGGCGACCGTCAAGGTTGATGAAATGTTATGAGATTTTTTTCCATTTTGAATAATTTAATGTTTGTAGGTACGTAGGTACTGTATTTCATTATTAGTGTTTACTGATTTATTTACTTAGTATTTAAATTTACTCATATAATACTATTATAACAATTGCGTTTGACCACGCAAATATTTTATGACATTGTGATATAAAGATAGGCCTTGGAGAAGATAATAAGCTACTCGAAGTACTAATACTGGGCGGACGTAGTCGCGAGCCTATCAGGCGGGATCCTAAGACAAACAACCCGGACCGACAGCTTGACGTGCCCAACGAAGCACGGGAGCGCTCAGTTGAAAAATGCCACTAGTGTAGCGATCACCCATCGAACTCCTGACCGCACAAGCGTTGCGTCAAATCTGACCGTTTGACGGGTGAAAGGTTAACTTTTTCATCGGTTAAGATCGCCAAGTCAAGCTCCCCAGCGAGCGCTTCGAGTATGCAATTACTAGTTAATAAAATACTGTACTCATAACACATACATAGATACAATACTTGGTATTATATCCTTAAAATACTTGAAAAGGACTACATGCGTAGTTTTAAGTATTTTCTACCGACTTCCAATAAAGAGGAGGTTACTCAATTCGACTATTTTTTATTATTATGTATTGTTACCTCATAACTCTCGATACTGTAAACCGATTCTCAAAATTCTTAATTTTATTTATTCTCTAAAAGCAGCTGCTTCCCGTGTGGTCCCATTTAAGATTCATCAAATTCGGTCCAGTAATTTTTGAGATACATTCCAATAACTGAATAGAATAGAAGTCGGTATTAAATTTTTCAAATTGTACTTGTTAAGCCAAGTTTTTAAGTTCGTTTTAACAAGGTAACCCATCATCCCTGGGTTTTGAGAATACATCTTTATTAGAGAAACCACACACTGAATTGAAACTTTATTAGATAAACAGCTTAAATAGCAAGTAGTTGCCTAGCCCACGATGGGCAGAGGCCAGAGGTCGCGCGCCGTGGCACGGACATCGCCGCCCCGCCTTCGGACTTAAAGCCAAGAGCCACGGTAGACCTAAACAGCTGAAGGTCAAACTGCTAAACAAATGCCAAGCTCTACAATTATTAGTTATTACTACTGTAAGTACGAGTATACCAAGCTGTTAGTAATATTTTTTCGTGATAATACGTCCTTTTTTTAGTCTCTGCAGCAAATATCAAGGTCTAAAAAAAAGATTAATAAACAAATTTTGCAATTAATAGTCAGACTACTGAAAATATATTGTGTGTAAGTAATGCACTTGTACATTCAATATTATTTTGTGGTGTCAAGATGTCTTAAATGATTAACGGAATAGTTACAATATCAGGTATTTGTGTGGTTGGAATGAAAATAAGTCACACAATTAGATAACTAAACATATTTAAATGCGTACCTTACAAATGCTCGTAAATACTTTACAGTAAATTGTACCTTGAATTTTACGATGGACGAGTATGTAACACGTATTACTAAAATGTAAGTATTTTTAGCTCAATGTTTGACGAGTGTATTTTCCTTCTTATAACTGTTGAAACTTAAAAGTTAATTGAACTAGGATATTTTCCCACGCTGTTACTAATTCCTTTGCAACATTTCTGTTAAACATTATACAGTAACCGTGATGTCTGATTATATCCAATCTAAGAAATTATCATTGAAAATCCGTCTCAAAGAAATGATTTTACTCGAATTGTAACTCTACATGTCCAGTTCTCACAAATATTGAGGACACAGCTAAAACTAACCAGACATAGCGCTCTCAGCCTTTTTTAATACCGCCAACTATAATTTCTCCCCTTACTAACCTCCCCCTCCTGTCCACGGCGGGGCGGAGACGGCACGGGCGAGCGTGACCCGTGGCCATTCCCGCCCTAGCGCCCGCCCGCCCAATGCCACAGAACTTTATGCTACCCGGATGTGCCATTTTTGAAGTCATTGTCTCTGTTTTCTAAGCAAAGCTAGGCTGTTTGCGAAGTGAAATTGGTTTTGAGCGTTGTTTATAAAACTGGCTACCAATTATATATCTACGTAAGTACGCCATTTAGGTTTCTGGTGTAAATTACCGTAGTTTTAATGAAGCATTGCTCGACTCTGATTGTAGTACACGGTGTCCTATTTTAAACAACTTCGAAAAAAGATAAAGATGTTTTATCGTGTTTATTTACTTTTGTTAAATATGATGTTTTATAAACGTATACTATTAGCATTGTTATCTCTGTAACCTGAACGTTTAATCAAAATTTAGTAATTTTATAAAGGTTCCGTATCTTTCTGTCGACGTAAATATTTGTATTTTGCAAAAACTAAACGGAAACGTCTCCTTCGTTACTTTTATATAGTATTTTTTTTTTTTTTTTTTTTTTATGTACAGTAGGTTAGCGGTTGACCACAACTCGCCTGATGTTAAGCGTAGTTGTGATCTACGATGGAGCGCGCTTACCTAGAAGATACCGATTCACTCTCGACTTAAAGACTCGTAGATTATATTTATCAGGAAACAGAGACATCGGCAGTAAGTTCCACAGTTTGGCAGTTCGCACAATGCAAGAGCCAGAAAACCGCTTAGTGCGAGTCCCTGGAACTTCAACCATGTAGCGGTGACGCCTTGAGGTGTCTCTGCTCGTCCGGTGATAAAAAGTAAAGTAATAGTAATACTATTGTAATAGAATAAACATAGGTATATAACGCTATCTATCTAGGTATATCTGAAGGGTCCCCGGTGATCCCTAATCACACGTGCACTTTCGCTAGTTATGGGACTTAAATCCCATAAATTTAAGTATTACTTCATATCCATACTTCAGATTGTTACTGAGATATCTTTTTGGAAGGACCCAATAACATTTTGCTTGAGCTGGAAGTCGAACACAGGACCTCGCGGCAACCACTGCATCAACGGGGTAGTTACGAGTGAATGTTTATACAAACAAACATATTCCACTTAATTTAAAATGTGACTCTGAATAGCCAAGTTATAAGAACATATTGGACAATTTTGTTATTTACTATATTTAAAAAAAAAATTTATCTTCCATTTTTTTGTTTTTAATTTGTTTTTATTTCACTTATATTTTACGAGACATCAAAAAAGTACCTTTGTAACTAAATTACATAATGTCAATAAACTTGATGTGTTTTTTGTATAATTGTATTAGTTTTAGTACAATTACACAGCCGCTTCCAACCGGTCCTTTTGGAAAATTATGGGGGAGGCTTATGTTCAGCAGATCTCCTACGGTTGAGATGATGATTATGATTAGTTTTAATAGAACTTATTACATACGAGTTATTGCGCACGGCTTCATCCGCATTAGGTAAGGCTATCGCAATCCCACGGAAACTACCAGTTGAATTGGATTAAATGTAGTGTTAATCCCAGGTAAAAACTATCTCTACTCCGAATTTCATCCAATTAGATTCAGCTTATTTTGCGAGATTGAGTAACGAACATCCATACTGACTTTCAAAAGTATAATATCAGTTCGAAATTAGCTTAATAAGCATCTAGAAAAAAAAATATAGGAAGACCGTTGCACAAAACCCAAAGCCTTGTTAACCTATACTAAAAGCGCCACCTCTCCTTGTCTCCGCAAACATACAAAAAACATGCTGTCCCTTTTTTATAGCCATCTTGAGAAACCAGTATGGTTCCAAATTTTTTATGTATACGAGCATAACTGTAAATTATACGGTAAGTATGCAAAATTATTAAAAAAAAACAATGAAGCTTATGAAGTGCAAATGTGATGCATTTTACTAACTTTTTTATGTCTGTGTAAACTTTTTTCTTTGTTTTTTACCGACTTTGATGCCGAGATAAAGAAACTCGTTATATGGTAATTTACAATTGCTTTTTTTGTTGCAATTCATCTTGTTTTTTGGTATTTTTATAAACCTTCGCAATATCTAGTCATGATATTATTTATGAAAACTGGTTTTAGACAAACGACAGTAAATATACGATGAAGCAATGATGGCTCAGAGGTGATGCAAGTTCGGGCTGATGTGGCGTTTATTGTTTACAATTCTACTGCCTTGGGGTTAAGCTTCTGATAAAATTTAAATCGTGAGATAACCCAAAACATCGCGATATCAATCGCTTACCTGGCTAACCAATCAACAGTGAAAATCAGTGTTTCTTTGACTTTGAAGATAGTGATATCTTTGACGATCATTCGACACTTGTTTATCTTATATTCGATATCGTAGAGTCTGTCAGCGTAGGTCGTCCACTGACGAGGTGGACTGACGACATGATAAAGGTAGCAGGACGACGTTGGATGCAGGCCGCTTCCAACCGGTCCTTTTGGAAATTTGTGGGCGAGGCCTATGTTTAGCAGTGGACGTCCTACGGCTGAGATGAGATGAAATGAGAGAGTCTGTTATTATGTTGCCGTGATCATCCTTCGATGCCTGTGTTTAAAAAAAATGCATATTAGTGACAGGACGGGCTAGTTGCTCACCTGATGGTAAGCGGCACGCCTGTCCGTGATAGTTGAAGCGACCCAGATCTTTGAGCTTCAAATTTGTTGCTGACTATACTGCGCTCGTCACTCTAAGACAACTGTACATCTTGTCCTGTCATCAAGCATCCTTGCTACAGAACCCTTCAACCTTAGCACAGTGCTTAAACGCATTGAGGAACTATTTCTGGTAACACTACGTCAGACACTAGTAGAAGTGTCCTACCACAGTAAAATAGGCTATTGGTAATGTTGGTATCCTTTATCGACCTTCGTCTTTGTAGTAAATTCTGGAAGCAATCTTCATACTCTATGAATTCCAAAAAAAGGGACTCGACGAAGGGGGTACTCGTTGAGACTGAACTTGAAAACTATATATTGAGCTTCAAGGACAAACAGGTAAAAACCGACCACAAACTTTCGCAGTTATAAAATTGACACTGGGGTGCATATCTATGTAAAAACAGTTTACAAGGCTTTGATTCTCAAAATTAATTTTAAAAATTATGTAAGAATATATTGATGCTTCATAACCAAGTTTAATAATGTTCCAATTTTATGTACTTATACAATTTTCATGTTTCAATATTCGGCCACTAACGCACTAGGTCACTGTAAAAATATATAAAAATAAATGTAGACCTCCCTGTTTAATGTTTTATATTACTTCCTGTTCAACCCTTTATAATATTAAGTGTACAAAAACTTCTCCACGTGCCACCCACGCTTTTTATTAAGTTTACTAAAATTAAGGCCAGCTGACTATCCAATTTAATATAGGCATGAGCTGATCGTAAAATTACTACATTAATAATAAATGCGAATGTATGTCTGTTTATATCCACTTACGTATGAATGGGTGCTTCAATTCCTGGCACACTTTTAAGTCATATAATGTTTTTTTTTCGTAGAAGGGAAAATGATGATCTGTGGGATATAAATTATCTTCTGGATAGAGCTGCGAGTAGTTATAATACGACAATGGAATAACACTGTATTGAGATCAATACTAAACGATTATAAAGAATATTTTAAAATACATGTATACCTACAATGGGCGGTCTTTTGCAATCGTAGTATGCTTTATAAAGTAGCACGCTGTACTTACGTTGATTTTAATATAAGAAGGTTTGTCATTTTTATACTACACGTATTTATATGCTTCGCAATCAGCGTTAGCAAATCCTACTAGACGAAGAACTTCAAATAAGTTTGAAACTAGTCAGAGAATTTCCGGTAAATATCCCGCGAGTCCTAGCCAGTCCCTAATTAATAACTATAACTATGGATAAAACTCGCAATACTTTTCCAACTCAAAATGATAATCATGTTCATGATAATAACATTTCTCAGTTTCTGTACATTTGTTCTACAATTTACATATCTACTAATTTTAATACTGTTTAAATATAACATCTAAAAACTACCGTTCTAAATAGACATTTGAATGCAAGCCTGACCTTAGAGAGCACTAAGTATATCCAGTAGGCGAACTAATATCACATACCGTTGGGCGATTTTTATGATCTTCCAATTTACTGGTCTCATGTTCCATACCTTGACTTTAGGCCGGTTAAAATGACGCTGCGTATCGCTTTATTTTTAGAGTCGTATTTTTTTTAAAGACGTAAAAATATTCAATACAGGATTTCCTACGAATAATCAGCAATTCTCACTGATAAGACACAGATTTACTGACGAAATAATTCAACTCACTTCAACTCATTTGCCAAGTCATCCTCACAACTGAAAAATTAGGATTTTGAAAACGGTTAATTTACATTATTTTTATGTGTAATGTTCACTTAATACTTTATTCCGATACACTATTAAACCGATACACTATTGAAAAAATTTGGCTCTATAGAAAAATCGTAAACTTTCCCAAAAAAAACAACCTTAGAGACATTGCCGTCGGAATGAATCAACGCCATCCAAAATGTTATCATTGTCATTCAGACAAATTGATTGTAGCTTGTTGCCACTTGACACCTTTTAAACAAACCTTTAGTTAGATTATCGTTTGTTTCCATTTGCTTGAATAAACTACGATAGTCTTCTCCATTTGCACACGAACTAGAGAGAGAATGGTCTCTCTCTTCCTGGACCTTTCGTATCAGCAAGCCAGTTCGCGAAGAACACCGCTCTTGCCATCTATAAAATGTATTTCTCTATGACGACTTCCACGGAACTGGAAAAGTGACAATGTGACTAAGGTTTAGATAAATACGATACAAATATGTAGTACAGTGTTAGATTAGATATTAGATTCTGAAGTAGTTTATTCTCTCAATATTTTTATTACCTTTACTTCGAGACATGACGGAGTTAGACTTTTCCCACCGCGGCCGAGATGCGAATTGTAGGAGGAATATGGAATCCATAATTACTAGTAGTGTAAAATGTACGTGATTTAATTCATTAAAATATGATCAAATTTAATAATTGCCAATTAAGAATTAACTTTAGAAACTGGATGTTTACCATGTACCTATATTGTATTTACGAGTATTTTGAGCTTTCGATATTTCGGCACTGTTACATGCACCATATTCACGAGTAATTTACTAGTTGCATTAGTACCCATATTAGTTTAAAAGAAAATTAATTAAGTGTAAGAAATCATATATAAAAATAAAAAAAAACTATGGGCAAGTTTTACATCAAATGCTCTGGGTACTAACTAATTAATTATGTTATGCTTAGTAATGCATATGAGATAAGTAAGCGTCTCTTTTAAAATAAACCGTCTTTTATTTTACTGATAATCCAGAAAGTAACGTTTTAATCAATGACCATATCAATCAATTATCTTAGTCTTATAGAGATAATATAAATATTTCCCTACTCGTGACGCGAAACATTCGCCATTATTTTATTATTCAGCTCAGTTTTATTGAAAAGAAAGCAACGTAATCCAGCGGCATTTTAGCAGCAAACCATTGACCAAAACGCAAGCTCACCGTCACGGCACGCGCTGATCAGGCTCGCCGACGGTCACATGTAGGAAGTCGTTTGTCCTCCGTCACACTGCGACTCGCTCCCATTGTCTCAACACCGTTGGACGTGACCAGTCATTACGAGTCGCCGTCGTGATGGCGGGCTGTTATAAGCTCGTTAGATGAGAGATTGCTATTTCCGAATATTATTTTATTACAGGGATAGAAAAATTTAGTGTCAAATTAAAAATATGCTGGCACCTACTCTAGTCAAAAAGTTGGCATCGCCATCCAGCGTGACCAAAGCATCCAAAGTGGCCAAAAAGCTGACAATGACGTCAGCTTTTTGGCCTTTATTCTTTCGACCATGAAGGCCAACGCAGACCAGGACGGGATGGCAAAGGATTTTGCCGTCAGTCAGCGCACACTAGCTGCTTAGATACCCCGGCATTTCAGCGCCTTGCCACGGCATGTCACAGCGTGCCGCGGCAAGACAAAGTTTGCCTCGTCAGCTCCTGCTGTACACTTTAGTCTTCAGTTGCGTTTGATCGATTGTTCCTCAGTTTTAAAATTGTAGATTGATGTTAATATCGATTATTGCGGACGAAGAAGTGCACACGCTATTAATATTAATTATTTTGTATGCGCCTCACCCCGCGGTATGTCACAACTAGCGCCGGCGGCGTCCTCGGCATGCCGTGCCGTGCTGTTGCTTACAGCAGTACGCCACGGCATCCCGCCGCCCGTGACACGTCTTTCGATGCCGTGCAATAGAATCTCTTTCGATGCCACGGCATCGTTTTAAAGCATAGAAATTTCTGTCGCATTGTTATAACAATAAGTTTGAATGTGCATTGGTAAAAATTAAAATTCCTTGCCATGCCGTCCCGGCCTGCGTAGGCCTTTATAGATTAGTTGATTTTTCATATTTAGATATTACTATTTTTAAAAATTATTCATGATTAAAACATGCGCATTACATGCTAAATCCGATTTCACCCACGTGACAAGGCGACATTATTGACCTGTCCAATGCCCATACCATAGAGGAAACCAGCCCCCTCTATGGCCCATGATGCTATGGTCAATGACAATATACTCGCAGTTTCACAGTTTATTTATAAACAAGTGACATGAACTATATCAAAATAGCATTATAGTTAGTAATTAATAGCAATAGTATTAACGACTGCCCGCGACTTCGTTCGCGTAGTAGGCTCTTTAGGCTGATGGTTTACGCTGGGAGAGAACTCGATAACTGCGTATAATTAATATCACCTTACAATTTAGTGTATAATATTTTGAACACAACGGTCTTGAAGATATATGTTAAACTCGTTGGTCATCATCATCATCATCATTATCTGCTGGAAGACGTCCACTGTTCGCTTTCTGCATCCAGCGATTCCCCGCGGTTTTAACGAGCTCGTCCGTCCACCTAGCAGAGCGCCAGTCTACACTTCGTCTTCCGGTGCGTGGTCGCTACTCGAGAACCTTTCTTCCCCATCGGTTATCAGTTCTGCGAGCGATGTGGCCTGCCCTTTGCCACTTCAACTTCATAATTTCGAGAGCTAGGTCAGTGACCTTAGGATCTCCTCATTTCGGATCTTATCATGCAAGGAAACCCCAAACATAGCCCTCTCCATTGATCGTTGAGCGACTTTAAACTTGTTGATGAGGCCTACAGTAAAGGACCATTGCTCAGTGCCATAAGTCATCACTGGCATCAATATGTAGGTAGTATAAATGTAGCAGGATATGTTATAATATATATAAGTAACTTTATAAACAAAAATTAGAAATCCTTCTATTATATCCTATCATCATCATCATGATCATTCGTCTTCTGCTGGACGTAGGTCTCTTCTTAAGTACGCCTCAGAGCTTGGTCTTCATCTCTCTGCATACAGTACAGATGTTGATATAACCTTTTATCAAAAAGAACTATTAGTTATATCTAATTCAATAAATGAATGAATGAAATAAAGGTAAAAAAGACCACAAGAAAAGCACCAGCTTCAAATTAAAAAGAATCATCAAAATCAATTCGTTAATCAAATGTTACAAGGTACTAACCAGACAGAAAAAAATACAGACGCATTGAGAATCTTCGCCTTTTTTGAAAGTCAGTCGAAAAGAATACGCAGGTGCCTATCATAGTACAAATTATATTAACAGTCTGTGTAAATTTTTGTTACAAAATTCATACTATGTATATAATTAATACACTGCTGGGATACCTAGGCGATCCTCACATAATCCACCATACGGGTCCAGTGCGAGTTTTGGTCGTATCTGCATATCAATATCTGTGTTGACTGTTGATGCATGACCATGACGCCCCTTTCCCGTGAAACGAATAAATTAAGACAATTGGAAAGAGATTTTCGTCGCTCATACAAGTTGCTTAGATGGCTTGAGAATCTAGGCAAGCCCAGAAGGTGCAGGTTTGAACCCGGTTTAAGTCCGTTAAATTTGTCTTATGTGAAGAAATTCGGTTTTCATTTAGCAGACGTCAGTTCTTTATGGTAATTCTAATTATTAAAATATGAAACATGTTTCGACCACTCGTTGTCTCATCAGTGTCTAAGCAGTCAACACCTTGCCCACAGATAATCAAAACAAGATAGAGTAACGCTCTTAACGCTTTGTTGCCTCAAATTATCCTGAGACCAATGCTCTGGTGTGCCTTGACACATGACAGTACGACTATTACTATTAAACAATCTGTGGCACAGTGCCGTATGTCCAATGTTTCCGCATTTGATATAATTTTCTTAATGGGAATGATTATGCTGTGCAGTGGACGGTCAGAGCGGTAAGTCTACCGCAGAGTACCCAGTCGGCTACTCTGCTTAGCTTTGTAAAGATTTCATGAGATTGGAGACCAGTAAAATAATGATGATATTAATAAGAGTGGTTTTATAAAAAAAAACTTTGGAGATCTACCGACATTTTAGCTATTTGTTGATAGAATTGTTTTTAATAATTGTTTGTGACATAACAATCTAATCGGCCGTCAGGTGGAAAGTGCATACCTTTTAATGCCAGTTTCATTGCGAACCAGATCTTCACAGGGCAAAGTCCTGCTTGGAACTGGCTGCTTTTGTCGCAGTTGTCTGAGACATAGCTGTTTAGCCCTATTCACTCAGTATTTTAATCTCCACCTTGCCCTTCAAGTAATACTCTACAGGTATCACAGCTTTCCGGCAGAATATCTGGCAGAGTTGAAGTGCCCTCCAAGATAGACACTTGTAGAACAGTTCTACAATCTAGTATGTCTCCTTTTTGGCACCACCCAGAAAGAAACTATAGAGATCCGCAGAACCTCCGATATTCTAGTTTTTTTAATGCTTTTGTTCACAGACAACAATGACCGTGGCATTGTTTGCATTTATATTTTATACTTTTCTTATTTTATATAATTACTAATGGAATATAGGAGGACATTTATACATAATACATTTGTGAAGACCTGAATGGCACTTTGAAAACTTACTTAGCTTGAGGGGCACAGTTTTTCGGCCTGAGGGGGCACACATATAATAGATATATAAAGAACCTGAAAGGCACAAAACATTTTTTTTATTTCTTAGCCTGTGGGGCACATACAATGATATTTTTAAGACGAGGCCAGAAGGGCATTTCCGCCGCGAGGAGAAGCTTTTTAGTGAGTGTGAATGCTCAAGGTATACACGCATTCCTAATACAAAAGCTGTTTTTACTTGTTTAATTATTATTTTGTTATAACTAAGTTTTATTTAAGTCCGCTTCCTGCACCCGGCCCAGGGCCTCCGTCACCTCCTCGTTCCGATCTTTTATGTCCATCTGCAGGCTGTAGTCGCGAATGGCAATCGGTGACACGGACACCGCACGCCGCACGAAACGGCTGATGGCGTCTTCTTCGTCGTATTGGGATATTCTAGTATTTGGAACGATAACATAAAAGTTTGCCCCGTGTATCGTTCATTACCTTTTATCTCCGCAATTCAAGTTCGCGTCTTCATTCTTAGTTAGATGAGTCAAAATCGAAAACTCACCTCCACTACTCAGATTCACATTGAAGAAGCAACTGATGATACAGGCGTTAAATAAGACAAATGTCTAACTAAAATAACTTTATTTGCCAACGTCACTCACATAACTCTAAATATAACCAAAGGACATCACCAGGTTAAAACCTGTGCAAACATTATTGCGCAATCAGTTGGACTCAAACACGACATAAAGACAACACTGCGCAAATACGACGCTCGTCTCCACAATCAAGAATTAAATAATCGTAAACCGAAAGGCTTAACCGTCCTCTATAAATTACAACCTTATCTCCCACTGACAAACAAGAGAATGACTTGATCAAATATAACAATGTGTTATCTAAGAAGATGTAATCAGGACGGACATAGGTCCTAGTCAGGTTTATTTGTATTTTGTGAAATGTACACTTTTTGTTTCAAGATCACGAATCATGTATATACTGTAGGTGGTAATGATTTATGTCGAGAGATTTAAATAGTAGATTTCATTTACATACAACTCCACATAATTCTTAATTCCTTATTGAATTTTATAAATGCAGAAGTACCTCTCTGTTTATTTCTTACCTTATCACGACTACTCAGACGTGGGGGAAAGTTATATTTTTTCGAGAGACGGTCAAGTTTTGGGTGTGTGCAATTTGCGTGCCACTGATGCGAAGCATTGATGACCTAGACTAGAATAAATAAAATCATTCTCTATACAACTCTGTAATAATGGCTGATACAAAAACAAAAATGGAAATTTTAATGAAATTTATTTGTGTACTCGTACAAAGTTAAGGAGCTTCATATTTTTTTAAACCATGATGGTCACTAATTTAACAGTTGGCTTCAGTTACGCAAAACTTACGTTGTGAATTATTTGTTTTACATATTTTGTCACGTGTTCATAAGTAAACTGTGAAACTGCGAGTATGTTGTCATTGCATAGGTCAGTGAATAGGTTGAATATAGTATGAGCTTAGAATTGTATCAGGCCGCAAGATGATTAGTAGTTCTGTGCTAGGTTCTGTAGTCAGTATACCTGGTAACAATTAGAAAATATTTAATTTATGAGTTCTGCCCGCAGTTTTAAGTTTGATAAGTAAAGGCCCCCTGTTAGCAGTCCTCCGCCAAGGTGTGGCAAGATGGGGTCGCGCTAGTCACAATCTCACCCTAACGGTAGGTCCAGATTGATATAAACCGGTCCTTAGCGCACGTGAAGGGGGTGGCCTTGGTGAGCAAGGTGTGGCTAGACGTGCAGGGCCGTGCAAGTTAGCGAAGAGTCCCTCTACTCTCCGCTAGTGACCTCACTACTGAAGAGAGAGGATCATAACCAAACCTAACCGAACTTGTAAGTTTCTTAAGTTCTGCCCTCAGCTGCAACATTGATAGTTCATTAGTTACATTAAATAGTTAAAAATAATAATAATATAGATAGTACATAACTACAAAATGTTTATACCTGACTGTACAAAACTGATTTTTCTTCAAAAATTACGAAATGCTGACGCCTACTTTTCCAGCGTGGTAATGTTGCCAGCATTTTGGCCATTCCCCCACCATTGGGGGAACTATACTAGTTTTTCTTTTTACTTTTAATATTCTATCAATATTTGTATCTGTAATTTATATATACAAATGTATTATTTTCTTAACAGTAACGTAATAACAATACCGCATTTCAAAGACAGGTATGGCTAGGTGCAAGGGAACGTACTGGGAAGATGCGAATCAACAACTAATAAGTTGGGGCCTTACTTATAAACGCTGCTTAACTTTAAATGACTTTATTTAAAAGTGCGCACAGGAATGTTGTTCTGCGCCGTAATAAATGACGTTATTTAAATTTAAGCAGCGTTTATATGTAAGGCCGCTAGTTAGCACACCGTCATGCAAAAGATTTTGAGCGTAGACCGATTGCATTAACCATTAGGCACATAACCTGCTGGTCTCTTCAATTGATGGCTAAAAAACAAAAGAGGGCCGTTACATATACATAAAGAAACCTTCAGCACAGCTCCTGAGCAGTCGTTCTACTTGCCTGCTTAGGCATTACCCTATCATACTACACACCCTATCACACTACATCTTTTTGTAGTGTCTACTTAGGACCACTGAAGAATGTGCCTTTTAAACTTTGATATAATTTAGTCCTGCGAACTAATCCCACTATAAATTAAATTAATAGCATTTGCAACGCAATATGTAACTAATTCTAACACAAATATAACAGGTATATTTACCGACCTGTTAGACATTGATAAGAGATGAACAATCGTCGCTTGTTTCCCAAAGATAGGGGGTTGATAAGGACTCTATTAATGTGGTCAAAGGAAACGCCGTGTTTGCTGAGCTATGTTTGATGTGAGCCCTGTTTCCTGTCATTAGGTTTTATATTAAAGAATAGAATTTTACAGACCAAGGAGCTTCTCATATTACTCGTTTTACGTAGTATGGTTAAAAAACTCCATGGTAAGTTGGAATAATAATGTAACCTAGCAAAGAATACAATTGATTTAGAAATAACACACCTAACCTTGGATAGGTCAAATAAAAAATAACTATATACTTGTTACCGTAATTGAAAACATTTGGAGCTGTATTTAAATGATCAGCATGTAGGTATAGTTCGATGTTGGTGTCAAAGTGAAATTCGTACAATACGATATTTTTTAAGGCATGTGAACGCTCTTAAGAAAGTATTCGTATTGTATTCACTTATATATAGAGGCAATAAATATAGAGCCATAGTGTAAGGAAAAGAACGCTTCTTTTAGTTTGTGTTTGCTTCACTTCAATAATCGAACTTTTCTTCTTATATTTATAATATGAAGAACATACATACTTTACGCACTATTACGTTATAGACACCTATGTTAGAAGATATAACTAAATAGTAAAATTAATACGACGAGTATTTAAGTTTTCCAACTATTATTGAAGCTCATATACGCATTAGAAACGAAATCAATTCCAGCAGCGAGAAATAAAGAATATCCATGATATAAATACAGTGACTGACTATGCATATCAAACGCGGAAACATTGTATTTGTCCAACATAATTTATGTCGCTCATTGTCCTACGGAAGCTGTAGGCCCGTTTCGTTAATCATCTACGGAAAAAATGCAATAAAACGGGGCCCCAAATGGTCAGCAACTATTAGCGATGAACCGTGATTGTGTAAGGTCTGTTGCATATTGGAACTTTTTGGAACTACTTTATGGAACCGTTTAAATATTGATACTCCTAAAAGTAACTAGGCCACACATGGATTATTGAACTAATTTTGGGTTGTGACAAATGTCTGTCCATCGATCTGAAAATAATCAACGTAAACGTACAGACACTCATAACTCTGAACTAGAATATCCTGTGCTTGAGGCATTGACACACACACATTGTCATAAATATCCAAGACCCGAGTACAAATATTAAAACTTTGCATACAAGTATTTAGCTCAGCCAGAGACTGAGCCTAGAATTCCTCGCTTCGAAGGCAGCGTACTATTACACGTTACATTTGTCTAATGGGACAGTCAAAAAATGTTTAGATCAAGTTTAGAAATTGGCCGGTAGTTTATTGCATGTCACTCTTTCGGCAATGTTTTATCCTAGAAACCACCAAGGCCCTTTATTAGCTAATACGGTGGTCTTAATAAATATGTTGCTGTAGAATGGAGAGGCATAAAATTTTCATCAGAATATTTAGATAGAACCGCAAAACAGTATAATGCATATTTTTATAAAGTCAAAGTCCAAATCATTTATTCAATTTAGGCATCAAAGACGCACTTATGAACGTCAATTTTTCATTATAATGTACTTCAAAGACTACCGCCGCGTTCCAAAATATATAGAGCCTGCCGAGAAGAAGCGGCAAGAAACTCGGGGCCATTCTTTTTATATAGATGTTTTTACAATGTTTTTACTTAGGTACTACAAATATTAGCTCCAGTGTGTTGCCTTACAAAAGAGAACATAATAATGATACCAGTAGGGCAAGACACGCTACACTTTGACATCTTTGACAAGCTGTTTTATCCTCCAAGTAATCCGAAATTTTGTAATAACCTTTTTGACAGAGTTTAATTTTAATAGTAATTTTAAACTTATTAATGGGCAAATCTCGGATAACATTGGAAACTTTATTATAGAATCGTATACATTGTCCCATAAAAGAATGACTTATTCTGTGGAGACGCGTTACATGTACGGATAGCTTGTGCTTATTTCGCGGGTTGATGGAATGAGCATCACTCCTTTTATCAAAACTGCTAATGTTTTTCTTTATATACATACATTAGATTTTCATAGATAAACTGAGAGACAACAGTTAGAATGTTTATGTCTTTAAACTTCTGTCTAAGGGAAACTCTGGGAGCTAAACTGTAGATCGCTCGTATAGCCCTTTTTTGCAGTATAAAAATAGAATTAATATCTGCAGAACATCCCCAGAGCAGTATGCCATAAGTCATAACGCTATGGAAATAACTAAAATAAACTATTCTAGCTGTTTCTACATCAGTTAATAGTCTAATTTTTTTAACAGCATAAGCCGCTGAACTGAGCCTACTAGACAATTTTTTTATGTGGGGACCCCATTGCAATTTAGCGTCTATAGTAATTCCTAAAAAGACCGTTGACTCCACAAGGTCCAACCCTGTTCCATTCAATTGTATATTGGATTCTACTTGTCTCACATTTGGTGTCGAGAACTTTATACAATTAGTTTTCTTCTCATTGAGGAGAAGATTATTTGTATTGAACCAATTCACAACTTTAGCTAATGCATTGTTAACATCGTCATAGTTTAATAACTGCCTTTTAATTTTAAATAGCAGTGAAGTGTCATCTGCAAACAATACAATCTCGTGATTCTTCTTTACATAATAAGGTAAGTCATTAATATAAATTAAAAACAAGAACGGCCCTAGTATTGAACCTTGTGGAACGCCCATTGAGATTATAGAGCCGGGCGATTTTGTACCATTTATGTCAACCCTTTGAATTCTATCATTTAAATATGAAGTCAAAAGGTTGAGAGCCATGTTCCTAATACCGTAGTGTTGTAATTTCCTGACAAGTATATCATGTCAGACGCAGTCAAATGCCTTAGATAAGTCACAAAAAACACCTAAGGCATCTTGAGAGTTTTCCCAGGCATCAAACGCATCTTTTATAAGTTCTATACCTGCGTCTATAGTACCTGCGTCTATAGTAGAGCGATTCCTTGTGAACCCAAATGGAAAAAATCTTATGGAAAATTTTATTTTATACCTCACGATTGTACCATTATTAAATAAATAATTCATTTTTATAAGACACCTAGATTGGACGAGTGTCTAAGGCCCTATCTGGAAAAGCGAATTAGTCAAAGCAGCACAGAAACGTAAGTAAAAGACGAAATTATAATTTCAATATATGTAAGGTATTGCGAATCAACCTGCAGTTACACAATTAAATACGTAAAATTAAAAGTGTCACAATGGGCGGTTTTATCGCTCAGAGTGATCTCTTCCAGACAACCATGCACGGACAGAAATAGGCATAAACTTACGAGTATGCTTAAAAGCGATGGTGAATAAAACAAGTGTACTAAACACTACTTAAAGCAAAACTCAATAATATAGCTAGAAAAAAATACTTATAATATATAAAACTATACTTATATAATTATATATAACATATACTTAACCATGCACTTACGGGACCACCGCATAAAAAGATACTTAACCTTGAAGTTTCAATGTGACAGCGCTACAGTTACGGCCGGTCCCAATAATCTATCGATCGCCGGTTTACCTTACTAGAGATAGATATTTGACACTATTTGTATGGACGTTATGTCTAATTGCTATCGGTAGTAAGGTAAACCGTGGATAGATAGATTATTGGGAAGAATACCCAATAACCAATAATCTAGAGTGTAAGGCGCTATCTAAAAATCTCTACTGTAAATCACTTGGCGAAAGGGACTAAACAGATATGTCTCAGGATGACGAGCATATTGAAGTTTTTTTGTGGAAGTGACACGCTGCAACCCGACTGCAACAGCAGAATGGGCCGGCACGATCAGAGAAGTACCACACTCACACATAACACCGACGTGAAGTAGCATAGCGTGCTACTTATTGCATTTCGTCGGTTTTTGAGAATTTCCGGAGTCCCGATTCCCCCTTCCCCGTTCTTCCTCTCCTTCCCCCTTCCCCTCTCCTTCCCCCACCCCCTCCATCCACACCTCTTCTATCTCTTCTTTCATCTTTCCTCAAAGGTCGGTAACGCATCCTCGAGACCTCTGGTATTGCGGATGTCCATGGGCGACGGTATTACTTAACAACAGGTGAGCCATTTGCACTTTTGCCAAACTGTCTTATAAAAAAAAAATAAAAAAAAAGAGTCGAGCAAACCTTTAGAGCTTAATGATCTGGGGTGAAGTGCCCCTTTCACGGGTATGCCAGGGGTTGGCCATCAGACTGATGACGTCACGGATTTGGTAGTATGAAAAGCGGAATTACTAATTTAACGCCACTATTTGGTTGTTAGTAAGATAAACCAAACCAATACGTAAACCATGGAGTGTGTGCAGGGCTTTATGGTAACAATATTCATGGCTATTTTTTTCATAAACCGTGCGATCGATGGGCTCCATGCATTCATTTATCAATGGTATAATCTCAGATAGTTATTCATATTGAGCTCGTTTATTTCCAGGTGGAAAACATGGAGTAGTTATTTGCTTAAAATAAATTGCCGTTTAAAATTGATAACCAGTATTATCTTAAAGTGAATCTCACTTTAGACATTTGACTTGTTGACTGACAATTCATCAGAGAATCGCTAGGCTTGGCTGTCAGTGGAATCAGTTGTGGCGTGCAAACAACAACCGTGCGATTTTCTGAGTAATTATTCGTCGTTGCTATGTCGACAAGCTCACCGACGCCAAATAAGAGATATTACCCTTGTTGACAAGGTTGTTTTTCCAACGTTCCTTGTCATCTCATCGATGTTTCACGGATGTTGTCAAAGATTTTCAACGATGTTTGGTCCAGAGAATCATACTGCTGACTGCATATAAAGTGACGTAGACTCCATTAGTATTCAACTGGTAAAGGGTATAGCGCTTTTCCACTAGCCCGTTGATTAAATCTTTTATAATAAATTACAAAAGGTAAGTATTCTGGAAGTGCTCGAAGAGAGTCAAAATCGTTCGGAATTGCTCGTAATTAAGTAATGCCAACCTTGCGGAGTTCACTACATGCGTGAGTGACCGCTATGACATTTGAGCATCAGACTGGTGCAACTGAGGTGCAACTCGTAGGACATTTCATGCCCGCGACCCCGTTAGTGGGTTATCAGTCATTTGGCCACGTTGACTGTATTCGGGTGATCTGAATACCATTAGAGATTTCCACTATTTCATATGCCAATTCGCGCTGGCCTTTCGAGGGTCGATTTTAGCTAATACTACTGTACTGCACTGTGGATGGTAGTCTCGTGACCAAGTATGCCTATTTTCAAAAAATAGCTTGGCGATTTTGATAACCACGTTTCAAACAAATAAAATCAGTACGTAAAAAACTGAGCTTACCACGACCGTTTAAAGAGGGTAAACCTATGGTTTCGACTCCAATACTTATAGGTTGCTATTTGAATTGAAATATTCGAAGCTTTATTTTTTAAGAGCGCCCAACCATATTAGATATAAAATAATTTAAGGGTTACTATATCTCTCGTGACTCCATGCCATGCTCTGTCCAGTCCCCTTAGGTGAAAGGTCGCGTGGGGCACACGCCGGTCAGTGGCGAATGGTACCGCTTGGGACCCCATATAAACTATGAGAATCCGTCCACTTTTTATAAACCATTGCTTCTTACGCGTAGCAAAAGTAGTGCTAGGAAGCAAGCGAGCTTTGGTCACACTACATTTTGCTTTTACCGCAATCTTTTGTTGCGGTGCTATATTGTATTGTTTCGCATCAATACCCTTCGATTTGGGCATGCTTAGCTAGCAACATGAACTTTAAGTTAATAGTGAGAAGGTCTTATTTTTATTAGTGTAAATTATCGATGTAATTAGATATTTCTGGTCAGATATAGTCATTGTGAGTGAGATATTGGGATATACTGTTCTCATATTTCTAATGATTGTATTATTGACAATACAGAATTGAAAGTTTTTTAACATTTGATTCTGCGCGTTGAAAGTTTTGCGTATTGAACAGTGTGCATCAGACGGGAAAAAATAGGCAGCAATATATAGAGTAGCAAAATTTACATAAAACGTACCATTTCGTGTCTAAGGTGATGTTTTCATACCCAAAGTCTCATCGAAATCTGGGGTAGTGCTTCTAAGACTAAATTAGCTAATCAACAATATAAAAAAATGCTCTTTCACTACCAATATTTGCCGGCAACAGAAAAAAATACAAGGAAACTAAACTGATGAACATAAAACAACTATACATATATACCACCTGTATACTAGTTCGTAAAATATTAAGCAAAACAATCCCCACAGAAACAGCATTTGCAAGGGTATTGCGTGCACGCACACGCAAAATAAGAAGACCTAACTACTTAGCATTACCAAAAGTGCGGACCAATAATTTTGGGAAGAAAACAATTGCCTATGAGGGAGCACAAATATATAATTAGCTACCGGCAAATGTAAAAAAATTTAGACTCATTTGGTGTCTTCAAATCTAAGCTAGCTGAACACATAATCAGTGATCACTCGCTTCTGAAATAATCTACCTATGTACCTACAATGAGTCTAAATTTTGTAATTAACGGACGGTACAAACGACGTTTAACATAAATATTGTTAATACATTTTTTTATAAATTCTCTTGTAAGTGACAATTATTGTCTTAATGAGTAATAAAGATTCTTTGAACTGAAAGTCAAGAAAGACACATTTTTTTTCAAATGCTAGTGATATAGTTTAAAAATAAGTAGTTTAATTTTACGTTAAGCAAGCTAGTTAAGATGGCCTGCAGTATGGTAGCAATTTTTCAGATTAAAACAAAAATTTTATTTTCATACTTCAAAATTTCAATTCAAAGGTTGTTTTATTTATGAGTACTTTATTTTAAGAGTTTAATTTGTCGTGTCAAACAAGTTTTTTTCTCAATATTTAGACTTTTTCTACCGCATCGTAATTGCTACATGGGAAGTATTTAAAATGTTATTAATAATTTCGAAGGCTAAGGTTTCAGTCTTATAGTAAAATATATGTTTTGTGGTTTAAACATTTCGGTGGCATGTAGAGCTAAATGCAAAGATCTGTAAGGTGCTGCACCACACTTGTCACCTTAAACAAACCAAAGATAGATTCAGTTGCTATTATAAGTGGGCAACAACTTATTTCATCTATGACAATACATAGTTACTACAATTTGACTACCATATGACTTCCGTTCTGCTTTCACACCACAACACAACCTATTATCTAGTACACCAATTATAGTATTTCCAAAGTCTAACTTAGTTTCTCTTCTGTACCTTGGCAGTTATCAGTCAGTTGCTTCACTTTCTTTCAAACATTCGTTGCCATCTTATCAGTAACCTCGAGTAACCTCCCAGTTTGAAACTTGCCACCTATAGCCTTTATCAGCACAAACTGGTCGGTGACCAGTCATCCAGCTACTTATTTACATGCATATCGGAAAACAAGTTGGCCATTGTCGTTTAACACTGTTAAAGTTGTAAAGCTACCGGAAAAACAGAATTTCATTATACAACACTGAACTTTAAAACTAGAGAAATAAGACTTGGTTTTGATGGCTGAAAACGGTGGGAAAAATATAAGAAAAAACAGAGCTACTTCAGCTAAATTTGATCTTAAACGTCCGTACTTTTAAGTTGAAAATACCGTGTAGGTGGTTAGAAACAATGATGGCTCGTATGTACCGCCCGCACGTCCTCTTTCGATAAGATAAAGGCCACCTGAAACGACGACACCAATACTCGACTAATGATACCGATACCGTACCGGTACAGTACCGGTTTTAGATAAAAATACCGGTTGAACCGATAGCCAGTCAATTAGTTTTTAACGCTTGGTAATTAATTTGCCCAATTTCCCGGTCGGGGTCAATACTTTCTTTAAAGATAATATTTTGAAATTACAGTGAAAACCTGTTCGGTATGGCAATGCAATTGAAATTATTTATTAAATAAAAATTTCGGATACTCAGGCACGGTTACGAGAGCTCTATTTTTTACTGTTAATATTTATTTCATAAACGTTAAATAACTAAACTGTAAACAATATCAAAACAAATATAAAAAAATTAGGCATACTTATCTGCGGCAATAACTAGGATGGTCGTATCAAATTAGAGGTCTATCGGGTCAAAATATCATAAAGTAATATTTAAAAAAAATACTAGAGAAATTATGTTCGTGTGTCTCACATTACATAAGACGAGTTTCAGCGGTATTCCGAATCAAACTTGACCCCAGGTTCTTAGAATATCCGAGCGTAGCTGAAATTGCATAATGATCACTTATTTTGTGAGTATCAAGACTCACTCGTCTAGATCTCAAGAGCATTTAGTGATGGGGTAACACTGGAAAACTATCGATATTATTTCCACCTATTCCAGCTGTTCAAAAATTACGATAATGAGATATTATTATTGTTGTGTTTGCATCAATATTTTCAGAACCCTAACGTGTTGTCAATGATGTTCTATAATCATTATATGTTGAATAATGATTATTAGTCTAACTGTAATTTCTTACGTTCTCGAGAGGATTTACCCTTAAACATACAGGACGCGAATCGTAATAAGCAAGCAAACCCGACTTTCTGATAATTATACTTATGTGGTAAAAAAAAGTCTTAATTAGTAAAACAGCAGTGTCAGATATTATACTGTAGTGCAATAATGAGCACGCATTACTGTGTAAAGATGTGAAGGGTGATATACCAAGTGATGCTCATATCTTGGGACAATAAGCGCCGTGCGACAAAAAAACTAAGGATAACTACTTCTCGTCATCTTTAATTTGCCGGTGTAGTGCTTACTGCTTACTCGTACCATTAGAAACGCGATCTGCCTGTCTTGTCACCTAACATTATACAAAAAACTGCCTCATCATCATCATCATCATCATTATCCGTCTGAAGACGTCCACTGCTGAACATAGCTACGTTAGCCTACCCCATATTACGCCACCTAGAACGGCTACTTGCTTCCAGAATCCAGCTATTCCCCGCGGTTTTGATGAGGTTGTCCATCCACCTAGTAGAGGGCCGGCCTACCATACGTCTTACGGTGTCTGGTTGCCACTCGAGAACCTTTTTTCCCCATCGATTATCAGTTCTGCGAGCGTTGTGGCCTGCCTATTGCCACTTCAACTTGCTAATTTTGAGAGCTATATCGGTGACCTTAGTTCTCCTACAGATCTCCTCATTTCGGATCTTATCGCGCAGCGAAAACCCAAGCATAGCCCTCTCCACCACTCGTTGAGCGACTTTCAGCTTGAACGTGAGGCCAATAGTAAGGGACCACATCTCAATGCCATAAGTCATGATTGGCAACACACACTGGTTGAAAATCTTGGTTTTCAGGATCTGAGGTATAGTGGACGAAAATATGTATCGAAGCTTCCCGAACGCTGCCTATTTGAGCTGGAAAAAAACTGCCTGCAACAATAATCATAGTAACATGGCTACCGGTGGAGTTTATTCGTGGCCGTTCAATTGGCCAAATACTTTAAAAGCAGAAGTTATAAGAACAACTTAGTTTGTTTTATGCCACCACGACTGATACTTGTAGATATCTGTAAGTATGTAAATTTACCTGTAAATATGCGTATTTAAATTGCCCTGTAATACGTCCTACGTAAAGTAAATACAGATACTGCAAACTCCAAATGTAGGTTTAGTTATCATTTCAGTATTTACTGTTGTTTTATTGTTCTATTGTAATATTGACGAGTAAAATATAGAACCAGCACGAAGCTCTCGTTTGAATATCTTCATGTACTCATAAGGGAAAACCAATTGATAAGTTATCTATGATGGCATAATCTTGTAGATGTTGTTCTAGTAACAGATAATTAAATATGCATCCGTCGCCGTATATTTTTACTTGCTTTTGTTTTACAATAAAGATAAAGGCCATCATATCAAGTATTTTCTTTGGAAAAGTGGATACTATTAATTACACAGGATATGATCAAGAATTATACGGTGTATATTAATATTAATTCGTAGTAAAAAAATATATTTGCGAATTGCGATAGACCAAGAACACAACGTGGTGCATACTACGAGACAGGACTCGCTACTATAAAAAACATGTTAATAACACCACCAGACTTTCCGGTCTTCTGTACTACGCTACTTTGATTTTTCTTTGTAGAGCTTATATTATTTCTTTCGTAAGGTTCGTCGTTCAATGTGCGTAAAATATAATTGAAGTACATTGGCTGCATTAAGTATTTTGATAGTTTTACAAATAATAATAACGTTCTTTGACTTTAAACTGATATTATTGCGTATACTCCTATTTTAAATTGTTTTGTGATTAAAGTAATAATAAAGAGTAAATTGTTTTTCAGTGATCGTGTCATTGGGTAGACTGAATTGTAAATCGTAGTTGTCTACTATAAACTCACCCGTAGACTAGCCAGTCGCCATATTTGGCCAGTAACACATATATTTCCAAGAAATCATACTACGATTCCAAGAAGTGTGCGGTTAAATAATGTAAGTTCATCTACCACCAAAATTAAAAAGTTCTAATGGCGTTTCAATGTCGATGCAATATTTACTGGCCTTAGGATTTAATTAACTTGAAAAACTGAATACCAAGCAGGTGGTATGTGTTTCCAATGGCTACCAGTGCCTTCCGCGATACATCACTCTACTTAGTTGTAAAAATCAAGTCTTCGAATTCGGGTCAATCAAGTATTTGAATTAGATGGTCGCAATTCTAGAATTTGTTTATTGTAGCAGCTATCTGTACTTCCAAAAGAACCGGTTGGAAGCGGCCTGCATCCAACGTCGTCCTGCGACCTTTATCAGGTCGTCTATCCACCGTGTCTGTGGACGACCTACGCTGCGCTTGCTGGTCCGTGGTCTCCATTCCAGAACCTTCCGGCCTCATCGGCCATCTGTTCTGCGTAATATGTGCCCTGCCCACTGCCACTTGAACTGGCTAATCTTCTGGGCTATGTCGGTGACTTTCGTTCTTCTACGGATCTCCTCATTTCTGATTCGATCACGTAGAAAAACCCCGAGCATAGCCCACTCCATAGCTCTTCAGCACTCCATAGAGCTTATCTATGAGGCCCATAGTAAGAGACCACGTTTCAGTGCCATAAGTCATCACTGGTAACACACATTGGTCGAAGACTCTTATCTTGAGGCACTGAGGTATTTGAGACGAGAAGACTTCGCGAAATTTCCGGAACGCTGCCCAGCCGAGTTGGATTCGACGATTGCCTTCTTTCTCGAAAATTATGGGGGAGGCCTATGTTCAACAGTGGACGTCTGAGACGGCTGAGATGATGATGATGATGATGATTGATGAATCTGTACTTTGGGGTTTATAGCGAGCTTACAGACCGATCTTTACTACTTCACTGACCATAATATAAATGAAAATATACGTAAGGAGGTTCATGTTATCGGTAGTCGCTCTCTCGTTTGCGAACGCAGATAGCGCTAATTAATAATTAATATTATAATAAGATATACGATAAGAGTGTACCTGACGCCATAATGAAATAAATTCAGCATAAAAACTTATTTCTGAACAAGAAATTACTTATCTATGTGAGTGTTTTTAATGCCAATCGGTGACGACCGAATATGTCGCTTGCCTGCTGTTAAGCATCACGCTTTCTCATAACAGTCCAATGCTAATTAGAATTTTAAAGTACAAGTAAACCCTGGCAATGCCAGTGCTGTGCTCGTCGCCCTGTGATATAAGATGTTAAATCTCGTGCCCTGTAATTTCGCTGGAAACAAGCTGGAACTATCATCACTTCATTATCATCACTATGACTATCAGTACATAGTATAAAACAAAGTCGCTGTCGCTGTCTGTCCGTCCCTATGTATGCTTAAATCTTCAAAACTACGCAAACGGATTTTGAAGAGCTTTTTTTAATATATAGAGTGATTCAAGAGGAAGGTTTATATGTATGATACATGCATAATATTGTAGAGAAACACTGATGAATTTACAGGTTTCTAATGTGATGTCGTAAATAAACACATTTTTTTTTGCGCTAACATTGCAAACGCTGACTGAACCCCACGAGATAAATCAAAATAATGTACTACGGTATTTTACTCCACAAAAAGGCTAACAAAAAAGGCCGCAATGGTATATATCTATCTCTTAAGGATAACCCACAATAATCATTTTTTATCCTTAACATTTTACTGGAAAAAATGGCTTATTTATGAAGTTATTTTAAACAATACAGCATTAATCCATATCCAATTAAGTACCTTAAATACGATGTCCATTCAATATAGATCAATATGGCCCTATTCATTTATATTACATGCTATAGCATGTAATATAAATGAATATTTCCGAAGATATTGCAGATTTAAAATGCAGGGACATAGCGGTGTGGCGCGGCGGCTGTTAGATTTAAGCGTTGAGTGTTTTTCTCATAGTCAATTATATGTCGCTCTTTCAAGAGTAACTTCTAACAAAATATGTTTGTACTGGCTAATGACAAAAAAACTGTAAACGTTGTTTATAAGGACATTCTGTAGTAGGTAGGTATATTATTTAGTATCAGCATTGCACCCGTGCGAAGCCGGGGCGGGTCGCTAGTTGACAATAAACGAAACACAACACACTTCACTTGGTTCACGGTTGAATGACTGGCATTAGTGTGGTACGTCCCCAGGTGGAGTCTGCAAAAGTCCTACCAGTACAGAGTTTGGCATACATGGGTAAATATTGGTTTTGACAATGGTACACTAGCTATAAATAACACAAGTCATTGAATACAACAGAATAAAAGAGTTTAAGATAAATATCATCGATACATTCACATCCCAACACTACACTCACCATACTTGCTGCATTATTTCCATGCCTAATTGCAAATTGCGGCTGTCATCGCGCGTTAATGTGTCATAACACCACGGAACACCGGCCATTTTCACGGTCATACCCGGAACTCTGCTGACCCCTGAAAGCCCTGATTTGACGGCTGCTAATGTGACCCCTAGAAGTGATATGGTATGGAGATAGAATGGTTATTACTATTATAGGAGAAATAGAAACTTATACTTATACCAAGTAACAAGATGGACAAGACTTTTTATATTATTTCTTTACTAGTTGGAATTCTAATGCACGAGAACGGAATGGTCGGCACCATCATAGTGCCTTATGGCAAGATGAAATAGTGCGCTTTCGCTATATTAGTCTTTGAACTATAGCAAGTGGGTAATTACTAGGCAAATTATACTCAAAAGCCATGCAACTTGCCAATAACATGCCAGTACTCAACAGTTTGGGGGTGTGAGTGGTGAGAGCAGAATGCAGTGTCACTTTATACTGAATCTAAGGTGGCCTGCAACTTATAAAGAAACATAATTAAACATTTACAGTTTATACAACGAACTTATATTTACGTACACATTATTCTTATAAAAAATTAGTTTGAAACTAAAACTAAATGTAATAGAAGTAAATAAAAATAATAGTACGAAAGTAAACAAAAAAACGGCGAGATAGGTCAGGTACGTTCTGCGCTATGCCATTGTCTCGGCAAATCCAGAGGATCCTGATGACTAAACAGCTAAATAAACTCTATTTTCCGAGCGAATCAGCTATTCAGCTGCTCGGGGAAATCCAAAATCGGCCCATCACTACTTGCCAAACTCTGTCAATGATCACTGCAATAGCTCAGCGGAATCTTAAGCTCAACCTATAAACCTCAAAAAGTGATTTTAATTTTTGCATTACTTCTTACATAATAAAAATATCAAATCAATCAATTCAAGAGCACTCACAATTTTTTTAACGGTTTGCAACTTCTTTGATTACGCACGATCGCAATGACTACCTTACTATCAAAAGCACCGCCGTCAGATCTATCATGTCCGATGATGGATCCAAGAAATTTAACACTTTTGTATCGGTTTGGGAAAAAATTAATACCATTATTTGGCCAAGTTTCGGCAGAATTTTTGTATTTTTGAGCGATGTCCGCTACGCAAACACTACTGTTCGGCGGCCAAATACTTCGCGGTTCGTTTAGCTTTTTCAATAGGACTTTGTTGAGAATTACAAAAGGGCACGTGCGTTTTAAATATCATCCGCTATCCTAATCTAAACCTTATTTATTCGAGACAAAGCTTAATAGGTTTTATGGGATATATATTTAAAAAACTAAAAAAAAACATAATCATGTTATGGTCTACGGTAGCCAAATCATTTTTGGGCGGTTTATGCTTTGAATTTTTTGATGAAAATACAAAAAAATATATATAAGTTTGCTCTAGTAGAATGGATATAGTAAGAAGTAGAACATATATATCGCAGCTGAATACACACGTAAGATAATTTAGTAAAATTTACGAGAAGAATTATTAGTTTGCTTTCTACGGCGGCAATAATTCGATTAGCTTTAGCATAATATTACATTCACATATTCCATTACATACGTTCCTATTAGCTCCTACTCACCAACAAACAAACACCAACACAGGTCCAACTCACCAAAAGAAAAGTATAAGCATAGTAAAATGGCCTTACTATGGTATAAGGGCCAACACGCGGTTCCAGCAAGATTTTGTGAGTATTGAAGCAACAAAATATCGTAATATGTTATATTTAAAAACAAATAATATGTCTTTTTCTGTTTTGCAAAACTCGCTCTCATTATGTATATCATAAAACTTTGTGATAAATTAGTTTTTGGAATCGAGACTTAGAATATACCCAATTCATATTAACAAATACTAAATTATTTCAAAATGTTTCAGTCATTTGAACTTTGCAATGTCCTCTAGCGTTTAGCTTCAGCTGCCACATAAAATGAGTACCTGACGTAGGCAACATACACTAAATACATATACCATCACGACTTTAGATCCTCGAAGGGACAAGGGATAGAGATGTATAAAGCCCCAGATTTTGCCAGTAACGGTTTTGCGTTTAGGTGATGGAGGGCTAGTCTCTTGCCATTTTATTAAAAACTTACTTACTATCGCTAGACTACACCAGCACAGAAAAACTGCTCAGAAGCAATATATGACAAAAACGGCATACGCGAAATACCATTACATAACTATTATTAGATTCAATACTCATTACACTATTGTTTATTTTTTGCCTGCAATCTGCACACTAAAGCTTAAATATAACATAGCCCCCACCTATTTCATACAGTTTTCGCCTCCCACATGTAACATGATGATGAACTTATGAAACCTATTCAAGATCGCACTATGTCATCACCTTCTTGTAAACAAGACTGTATGTCTCACAGTACCTATTGTATACTCAGTGCCTATTACTCTAGAAATTACACATTGTTGAAAGCACGTCAATTCATAATTCATGAACTACAAGAAGTAAACTAGCCCTCACAGACTCAGGGTATCCTACCGTGAGGGCTTGTGTTACAATATTTTTGGTACAGAAGTACCAAATATGGAACTGTTATGGCTGAATAATTAAATAATTAATATGTTATTTTTACTTTGCATACTTTTTTATGATAATGCTTTATATAACAGTGTACCCCTTTTTTGAAAATTGAATAAACATTATTATTATTATTATTATGCCTTAATCGGCTTTTAAGATTTCCAAGTGGGGGGGTATCGAACGGTCCAGTTATTTGAAGCTGAAACTTTCATATTCGCACCATTCTTGATGAACTGGTTTTGCTTTGTATTAGTCGTGTATACTTTTAATTCATAAATAAAAAATATTGTTTACAAAAGCATGTCCTATCTTGTCGCCCGCAAACGTATGACCCAAGAAATTTAAAGACTAAAAGAAGTTTTTGCAAACTACCTAAGTATTTCGGGCGAGTTTGATATTCACTTGTTTTCAAACAAGAGCACCTGAGGTAAGACCAGCCGGGCTATTATGTATCTCAGTTGCTAACAAATGTTGAATCTTAAAAACTGGCGGCTCTATGTCCGTTTTGACAACTCCAGTAAGCAAAAATGTTAGTAAGTTCATGACTGGAGCTGACAAAACTGACATAGAGGCGCCATTTTTTTCGATTTCAATCAACATTTGTTAGCAACTGAGATACATAATAGCCCAACATGTAAGGTTATGTTACTATGGTTAAAATGAAGTCCGCGAGTTGGTTTTGTGACACAAAAGACAGCTAACAGCCTGGCAGTGGTTTTGTCTCTTGTCCGCATACAACTTACGCACCTTGCATTAAAATCACAAAGTAAGGACAGAAACATCACGCATAACACTTATCAAAAGCGGTATAATCATGCACAATCGCCTAAAGCCACTTCAAGGCATAGAAAACCACACGTGTCGATGTTCACTAATCCTCGGTTTTGTATCATAATCCGACCACCCAGCGTAGACCGTCTATTACAACGCTGCCCACAATAGTACCCCTATTATTTTATAGAATAAAACCAATACAAAAAAGACGTAAGTACCAGACTGTTAGGAAACTTACGCCGCTTTGCTATTGATAGTGTTGTGTATGCATCATAGGTGCTCTTATTATTTAACGCTATAAAATCGAGACCACCAACGTAAAAGCTCTTTTTTGCAAACAGTTTTCGATGCGAATGTAATGATGCATTCGTGAATTTTGGCGGTTTACGTGTATTTAGTTTCTTTGTAATTGCGATGTCAGTTTTTACGCGTAAAATAGATGTTGCGTGTGTATTGTAATGTTCTGAAGTTAAACGTACCAGAAGAGTTTTATGCGTAAATTCTCAGACATGTTTGTTGCGATCGAGTTAATAAACAACATAATATAATTTGAACCACTGATTAGGTGATATGTTTTGTTTTATATGCCCTGTGTCATGCCAAAGAATGAAATAAACATTAAAAACGGAATGTCAAATGTGTTTCTAAATAAAAACACATTACGGTCAAATTACAAGCTAACGCACCAATACTTATATGCTCAATTAGATCAGTATGTCAGAAATATGCTCGATTGTGAATCTTAGATTTGATAGTTACTATCACGCAAAACTTACTGACATCTGAACCTATTCAAGCCTGGACTACTACTAGGCGCACTTCTGGAATACAACCTTTACATTCTTCAGATACTCGTAATTCTAGAGTGATAACTGATAGGTATAATATCTTAAAGATAGATAGATAGATAGATTAACTCTTTATTGTAACACCACATTATACTTTTTATTATTACTATTATTAAATGCTTAAAACTAATATTGTCACAATGGGCTGTCTTATCGCTCAGAGCGATCTCTTCCAGACAACCATGATAAAGCAGAACTATGATAAATAACTAGGTTTGTACATACAATAGCCGTCATGATTTGTTTGCCCAATGTGCTAAAATTCAAATTCCAATTCAAAATTCAGTTATTATCAGGTAACAAAGACCCATGTACACGAAGATTTACTCATACACACAAAACATAAACTAAAAATTAAATAAATCAAAATTTTTTTTATATAAAATCTATTCGACATTGCCGTGACATGTCTGTCGCAGCAATGCCGAATGAAGGGTCAGTCCAACCTCCCCGCAATCATCGATAAAAGGAAGATAATTTCTAGTTTTGCTTAAATTACAGTATCACACATAAAAGCTCCGGATAAAATTCTGAATTCCATATTTACCCAATCGATGAGCGTCATAAAGGCAACAAGGAATCAACGCGTCGAATAAACAATACGGTCAACGAAGAAATATTATACTTTTTCCGACCACATTCAAATGCGGGATAAGGGTGATGGGAAGACGAAACTGTGGGTCAGTGGGTATAAATATGAAACAAGATACCATTGAGATAAAGTTCATATCAGTTTAAACGCAACGTGATGGTTACACACTTCGCTCAGTACGTAAGACAAGAATAAAAGGAAATAAAATATTTATCATATTATTAGTATAAGTATTAAAAATTTCTCAATTAGCACCTTAGGCCCCGGATACACCGGCAGCTTGTAGCAGTTACTGTGGACTGCATCAAGCTGGAACTGCACAGTGAACTACAGTCTTCTACGTACACACACACTAAACCGCTCGGGCAGTTGCAAATGGTTCGAGTGGTTGGCGGTCAAGCAGTCACCAGGCATACACTGCAAGCTCGAGCTGTCGACTGCTCTCGCGCAGTTACCTCCGCCCCCGCTCTTCATTCCACTTCGCACGCGCTTCCCGCCCAGAAATAAAAATGTCACTTGTTGATCAGTTAATACCAACTGCTCCACAAGTTATCAATGGCTGTTTCAAGCTGTTAACTATGACTGCAAGAGCGGTCCATTTATGTTGATCACTGGCTAACTTGTATGAACTTATTATTTTATTGTATTTGAATTATATTTATATGTATAGCGACAACATACAACCACAGCGTATCTGAGAATTTTTCTTTTGTATCTTTCAATATAAATAATCTTTAGCTTTCTAAAATATACTTATAATATATAGTTCGGAGAGTTCAGAAAGTGAGAGTGAGGAAGATACAATGTCAGGCATAGAGACAATAATTTATAGTGACTGAGTTTAATAATAAATGTTTTTGTAATCAAAATTATTGTTTTTTAATAACAAACCCTTTATCAATAATAAATTGATTTGAAAAGGTTAGTAATTTTTTTTTACCTCCCCATTTCTCGAAAAAACTTTTTTTCACACCGTACCCAGACCGCCGATATGACGTCACGAGGTCAGGTGCACAGATATTGTGACCGGGTTGTACTTGATTTTCTTTTCATTCTAGGTTTCATAAGTATTATAGGCATTTGAAATACTAGCTTCAGTTGCAACGTGATAAAAAGACAATTTGGTATTACTTAATATCGCGAAAGAAAATCCCATCCTACGTTACTAGAGAGTAACGTAGGATGGGATTTTCTTTCGCGATATTAAGTAATACCAAATTGTGGTACTACTGGTACTACCTGGTCTTCTGAGTATTTCTGTGCAAAAATTTATGATGCACCGTTTTTTATAATTTAATCAGTAACATGTTTCCGTGTGTCTATACAAAAAGAGAACAAAATGAAAATTAATCACTATAGTACGAAGACAGTTCGTATGTAGTTATTTTCTTGTCACAGTCGATATATCAATATAGCTAATGACCGTCCGATGTTAACAATAGCGTACTATTGTCGACAAAAGTGCAGTGTTTTATATAAACTTTTATACGTAGCAACACCATCAATATCTTTTTAATTTAAGGTTTATAGACTGTTTATAGATAGCAAATTTTCTGATTTGCTTTTATAATAATTAGTTTCTTTTGTAGTCACTTTAAGGTTTTATAAATTAAAGTAATTAAAACTAAGAATAATGATTTCTGATGCCTTTGCGATTTTTAACATTGAAATGAAACCGCCTAAAACACGACATTATTTAGTAACCATGTTACTAAACTGTTTCAAAAGCTGAGATTGAAATTATACGAAGTATGTGCAATTTAAACCGTTTCGTTTTATTTATAATTATGATATTTATTTACGATATCGACAAAAAAAATCACTTTCTTGGGCAATCAACATCAAAAGCATCACTCACCTTTATTGTCTTCGCATATTTGCAACTACGGTGGTGGTATAAGATTGACGTTGGTTATCTGTATATGTGTCTATGTGTATAGTAGATATAATCGGTCTATTATGTTCCCACAGCTGGCCGCCCTCCTCTCAAAGAGAGGAGTTGGGCGGCATGGTGGGTAGGCCAACCCATGTCAAAGTTTTCAGGCCGCTCGAAGACCTTCGACATATCCTAATGACTATAGTCCTAAGACAAACAATTAACCGGGACCGACGGCTTTACGTGCTCTCCAAAGACCACGGAAGCGCTCAGTTGAATAAAAAGAGGTCCAACTCCTGACCACACGCCCGTCTCGTCAAGCAACGGTTGCTTGAGTCGTTGATCGGTTAAGATCGTCAAGTTCCGCTGCGAGCGCTTCGTCTATGGTATTGTAGCTCTGAAACAAATGAAACACATAAAAGTATACTTTCTGCAGCTTCACACTTCTTTAATACGACCAATATTAAGTGAAACACTGTTTTAAACTATCACGGTTGTTCACTAAAGTTATATGCTTATTAACGGGATATTTACCACGGAACGGGATCATTCCACAACCTTACCACGGTAAATATCCCGTTAATAAACAATATTAAGTGTCTTGAACCAACGCTCATATCTCACAATATGAGGATCTCATTAGTAAGTCAGAAGGATGCATGATAAGTCAGCCATTGGGCAAGAAACCCATCAAATATAAAATAAAACCTTCAAGTTCGATGTATTGTTTTCTGTTGTAGTTCCATAATCTTGCGGTATTGTGATAATTCAGAGTCTGAAATTTGGGACAATTTTGTAATAATTGTATCGCTATGTAAAATGTTAATTAGCAAATATTTTGTCGTTACATCAATTTTACTACATTAATCTATGATAAATCTAAAAAACTACTATGTAATTATAAACCTACCTTTTGCTAAGCAGGCGTATACGCTAAAGTTAATTTTCTCAAAAACACTTCTATGTGTCGAAGCATTTTCTTCCGACTTTCAAAAAAAGGAGAAGGTACTCAATTCGAACGTAGTTTTTTTAATGTTTGTTACCTCATAACTTTCGATAGGGTGAATCGATTCCCAAATTCTTGTTTTATTTTTTGTTTTAAAGCTGGTGCTTCCCGTATGGTCCCGTTTAAATTTCATCAAATTCGGTCCAGTAGTTTTTGAGTTACACTACAATAACTGAATAGAATGGAAGTCGGTATAAAATTTTTCAAATTGTACTTGTCATAGACGTTGCTTCGTGCACATGCAACGTTTAAAAGAGCTAGAGAGATAAATTCATCCCTCGGAATAGTGGATAAGAAATCTCTCACTGTGTTCTGTATGAAAATGTACCGTAAATAATTGAATATGACTGTTCACTCGGACGTAGACCAATGCGTATTAATGACGTAAGAACAGACAACGATTACCGTCCATCTGTTATGGCGACGCTTTCCTGTGTCCTGTGGGAGACCCGGGCGAACCAGGAAACTATAGCTAATGTTTTTGTAGGTCTAATTGTATTTGGGACAGTTCATTACGTTTTTGATTGATTTACTTTTTATGGGTAAAGTTATTTTAATGCTATCAAGGGATGAGACGGGCAAGTTGCGAACCTGATGGTAACATCCATGCATCCACATTCTACTTTACAGTAGAGTCTAAAGTTTAATTTTAAGGAGAAGATTAATATCATGTGGAGTAAGCTGCACAGCACCGCAAGACTACAGTGGCAAAGTTTATGTGACATCTTATCAGTCGAAATTTAAAAAAAAAATCAGCACCATCGGATCACTATCGGACAGGCCGGTTGGCGCAGTTGGTAGCACCCCTGCCTTCTGAGCCGCTGGTCCCGGGTTCGATCCCCGGACAGGTCAAACAATGGTGTGCATGATTATGTCTGTTTGAGTTGTGTCTGGGTGTGTATATGTATATAAGTATGTATATCAGTCATCAGGTTACCATAGTACAGGCTCTGCCTAGTTTGGTACGTGTAGTCCCTTTGTGTGGATGTTGTCCCATATTATTATTACTATCCCTATATTCGAAACTACTGCTAGAGCTTGTGCAGTTTCATATATAAACAGTTTTCAAATAGCTCCAATTATACTGGGCCGCAAAAAAAGCTGGTCGGTTATAAAAATACGAAAAGTTTTTTAAAAACACAGAGATTTTGAATAGTTTGAGGAGGCCTTTACCTGAGAGGTGTTCATGCAGAAAGTTGAAGTTACTGTTCTAACAAGTAAATTTAATTTAATTTCATCAAAAATGTGAATAACAACACCTTTTTTGTAATGTCTATTTTCACATTACCACTGAGTTGTTACAGCTATTTATTAGCAGGTTTAGTATGTTTAACAGCTTTTGGTGACGATATTGGATAAAAAAAATAATGACATGTGTTAAAAATCATGTTTGATACTGTAGCTAATTTTTTTAAATTTAGGGAAAAATGTACTTTTTGAAAATAAACAAATAGGTTTTAATTTTAATTCTTCCTATATTTTTTGTAAAATAAACTTAATTATATTTTTATTTTAAAAAGAATTAATCAAATATTTTGGACTGGTCGGGTGGCGGAGTTCTTAGATCCTTGCCTTCTGGGCCGATGATCCTGGTTTCGATCCCCGAACAGGTCAAATATGTGTGTGCTTGAACATGTCTGTTTGACCTGTGTCTGTGTGTTTTCTGTACTTCAGTCATCAGGTTTCCATAGTATAGGCTATGCCTAGTTTAGTACCTGAAGACCTTATGTAGATATAGACCCTTAAATGTAGCCACATATATCAAACGTTTATTTTAAAAATAGTTTTATTTTTTACCGACTTGAAAACGATACGAACGACGGTAAAAATAAATTTTACCATACCATGTGACTAATATTGTGATAATAGGTACCTACTTTTGAACTATCATGGTACCGATTTCAACAAGTTATTTCACACTTTTTGGTGTTGAAGTCGGTTCTATTTTTTGGTAATTTGTTTTTATCATGAGGAGCATGATTGGAGTGAAACGGAGTGACAGAATAAGGAATAGTGTGATAAGGGAACGATGTAGTGTAAATGAGGGTGACAAAAATCGAGAAAGGTATGTTAAGATGGTTTGGACATGTGGAGAGAATGAATGAAATTAGAATGACTAAACAGGTATACATGGGACAAGTAAACGGAAGTGTTGGAAGGGGAAGACCTAGGCGAACGTTCCGAAATCAGATTGAAGACGTTCTGAAAAAAGGCCAGGTCAAAAGTACCCTAAACTGACGCTTATGTATGAAAGGATTGATGAGTATAGATGAAGCGAAAGAGATATGTCAGGATCGTAGTAAGTGGAAATCCGTGGTCTCTGCCTACCCCTACGGGAAAGAGGCGTGATTTTATGTATGTATGTATGTATAATTTTGTTAATTATGATTTTGGTATTTTTATAGTCGACCCGCTTTCTTTGCGGCCCAATGTAGGTAGTTCTAAATTGAACAGCCTCACAAAACTCATATCCTTTAGCAGTACAAATGCTAAAGACAAACACATAAGTGCTAACACGTTACAGGACGGGGTGTCACGAACGCCCGTGCCGCGACCAGTCGCCATGTGCCAATTGCATACATTATACTCAAACAAACGTACACTCCATGCTACTAACTTATGAATGAGAATTTAATGTCCATTGGAGTTATTTAACAGCTATATAATGCGGCATTAAGATCATGCCAATTATAACATACAAAATTAAGTAACATCAAACGAACTCTAATAAATTGTAGCTCACAACCATGCCTATCATGTCAGATTAAAAAAAAACGCATCATAATCGGTCTATTTATTTAGGAACTACGATGGCACAGACAGACACGTCAAACTTATAACTCTATTTTTGTGTCGGGGGTTAAAATATGGGGTATATTTTAACCCCCGATACGAAAATAGAGTGAGTAATAGTGGGAGTTTAGTTTTAAAAGCACATCTTTCATAGCTCATAGGTTAGGTACCCTTTTAATGACGCTTTTGTTAGATTAGTAGTTAGTGACCCTGCCTTCGAAGTGCGCGGTCCTGGGTTCGAACCGTGGGCGAGGCAAACATTTGTTTGATGAGCAGAAATGTTTGTTCTCGGGTCTTCGAAGATGTGATGTGTTCTGTGTATGCCCATGCCTCCGGAGACACAAGGAATACTAGTGCAGATGTTAACGTTAAATTGTATTTATGAGAAGAGCACATAGACTAATGACAAGCGTATAGAGCTGTTACGTTACTGAATGGGTGTTACGACCGCCCTTGTTCTGACTGGTCGCCGCTGTGTTGTCGTGGGCAATGCTACCAAAGTGTTTTTTTTTTGTGTTTCAGTAAGTATAAGATAATATATCACTAGATATAATAAAACTGTAACGGTCGAATTTCTGTACAATGAAAAAAATGTACAAACCGAGTCAGGGAGTGAAATCGAACTAATATTTTTCACATTTTTAGTTTATCTGTTTGTCTGTCTGTTTATCCGGGCGAATCTCCGAAATGACTGGACCTATTTAAATTAAATTTTGTATGGTGGTAGCTTATATCCCTGGTCAAGATACGGTGGGATAGTTAAAAAACTGTTATTAAACGTATCCGCGAGGCCCGCGAGGGATCAAATATTTTTTTTAAAATTGGCGTCATATCATCTCAATTTCCTGTAAAAGTTTTGTCTGTAAGTAATATTTACATATCTTTTTAATGTGGCAGACTGTACTTTACTTTTAAAAGGGATAAGATTGTAGTACTGAAAATATATGTATTTGGGACAAATTGACAAACGTCAATTCTGGGCGAATGTAAAGCTATTTTGTATTAGCCACCCTGAATTAGAAACTACTTAACGTTTTATCAATTCACGCATGACATAATGTTATGTAAATTAGTATAGGTATTATTCTACTAATATTATAAACGCGAAAGTTTGTGAGTATGGTTGTATGAATGTATAAATGTAGGGCCGTTTCTTACTCTTTCACGCTCAAACGACGTGGCCAATTAAAATGAAATTTGGTATGGAGGTAGACGAGGCACTGGATTAACACATAGGATACTTTTCATCATCATTCATCACCGTGCGGGTGAAACAGCGTAATATTCTTGAGCATAGACAAAATAACATGATCTCCACCTACGTCAAGATCGTAATGATGACATTTCTGTTAAAGTGTCAGTACTGATAGCTTTGTCAAAAGCACGGTATCATTTTGACAGCTCGATACAGAAGACGTGCTCGGCGACCGTCAAGTATCTTATAGTTTGTGCCGTCAAGGGCGATGATATGTAGCACAAATACCGTCAGGGTTGATGAAATGTAATGACAGTTTTTTTCCATGGTGATGAATGTTATATTTATATGCACGTAGGTACTGTATTTTATTATAAGTGTCTACGGTTTGATTTACTAAGTATTTAAAATTACTCATATAATACTATTATAGCAATTGCGTTTGACAATGTACATATTTTATGACATTTTGGTATAAAGATAGATAGCATTGGAGAAGATAATAAGCTACTCGATAGTCGATGTACTAATCCTGCGCTGACAAAATCACTAGTTAGTAACTAGTAAGCTAGTTTAAGAATATATTTCTTTTTGATAGACCTAGTTTTTATTGAGCCGTACGGTGGTGGCGCTATCTGCTTTAGTTTGTGACTTCCTCCGGCTCGAAGAAAGTTTTCGCGCACGGGACCTAGGTAACTGGTACCTGTTGAATCGGGATACAGATAAGCTTATGTATTAGTCCTCCGTATAAACCACCTCCATTCCATTTCTCATCCAAATCCGTTAATAACGAGAAACTGTTCATAATCAAACCTTTTTTTTTCTATTCTGAATTATAATATATTTACTAGCTGATCCGCTTGCTGTGTCACCCGTGTGGTGATGGATGATGATGATAATGATGAATCAAATACAGCCTATGTTCATCAGGGCCAATGTAGCATTCTAATGATGACATAATTTACAAATCAGTCCTGTAGTTTCGGTGCCTATTCAATTCAAACAAACAAAACTTTCCTCTTTATAATATATGTATCTATACAAGTACCTACCAATACTTATATAGAAGATCGGTAAATATGTTAGGAATTGATCTGTCGATACAACAATTCCCATTTCTGTTCTTCAAAAGTTTTAATACTTAAAAAAACTTAAACTTGGGACATAAAATAAAATATTAATCCTAAAACTAAAAGAGAAATATAAACAATTAGAGAAGTGATTGTCTGACGTAAGAGCCTGTCTGCAGGGCACGGAATAGCTCCGAGATAATTCAAGTGTTGCAAACGCCACCGCAAGCTAATTGCGTCCATCCTTGCTCAAGTAATATTGTATTGTTAAGTTGGCAACACATTAAGACCACAATTTATAAAGCTTCTTATAGCTTATCTACACGGTAACATACCTGTCATATTATTGAGAATTTAGTTGTTTATGATCACATTGTTTGTTCATATGTCACAGTGTGTTTGTAACTGAAATGGTTTTGATATAACTTGGTACAGAGTTGAGAGTAGTGAGTATGTAGAACGGAACAGGACTAAATTTTGTTCTCTAAATGACGTAGGTTCTAGTTATAGATAACTGGTTGCGCTTTGCGGTTACATCCGCGTGGTGATGGAAGATGATGCTGATATGAAAAAGTATCCTATATGTTATTCCAGCGCCTCCTCTATCTCCATACCAAATTTCATTAAAATCCATTCAGTAGTAATTTGAGTTGGCCTTAAATTTGTGAGTTTCTCATCATCATCATCGCAGTCGTATGACGTTCACGGCTAAACATAGGCCTCATTTATAAATTTTCCAAAAGGACCGGTTGGAAGCGGCCTGCATCCAACGTTGCAACCTTTATCAGGGCCCCTATTCTCTTAGCTATTGAGCTGCGTTATCACAATTGGTCGTCTGTCCAATTTGTCAGTAGATGACAGCCAAACTGTCAGTGAAATTAAACGCTTGCGTATCTATGTGACATCACCAAGTGGTAATAAGTAGCAGATACGTATTTAGAATTTCATACTACACTGTGCATCGTATAATAATCTAATATAGCTGTTAACAGCGCCGGGAACTCAGAATTAATCCTGAACTGACTCTTGCATCATCAGTGTCTAATAGATGTTTTTATCTTTTAAAAAGAGAATATTGTAATGCACGAGCATTTCGCTACCACAGCGACTTAATTTAAAAAAAAATTGGTTAATCGAAGTCACGTCGTAACCCGCCTTTTTGCTTTTTGTTACTATTCCAAAATATTATTACTTATTTGTTTCTTTCGGTACTTTTATGAGTGTATATAAAGTATTGTATGCTACCGTACATAATTGGGTATTAAAACACTCATGTGATACTATTATCACACTCGTGGTTTAAGACCCCTTATTATACAACAGCATGACTGTACTTGAGATACTTTCTGAATTATATGATGAGACTCTGAAACGCATCTTTAAACTCTGCTCCTACTGTTATGGAGCATGTGTTTGAACTTAAGTCCTGTTATTCCGACACGTTTCTGAGTACCGGTCTAAGTAATTCAGAAGTGGCCTCACTAATGTATCTAGGCTTGATTACAGATCTAAATGGATTATGAGTGTCATTTGCTGACAAATCTTCATTCTAGTCAAGATGCACAACTAAGCGTCTTTCTTTTATACCAGCCTAAGTGTTCTAGAATTGAAATCTTTATATATAGGTATTAACATTTCAATACTAGGTCTTTCGACTTACTGTATTTGATGCTTTATTTTCCGTGAAGAGCTCAATAAATAAACTAAAAGCGTTTTAATTCCTGTGCATTTAAAAGTACATTTACAGAGTTTAAATAAACTCAAGTATTATAAGCGTTTAGAGTTTTTAAAACATTTGTCTTTACTTTATTATATATATATATATATATATATATATATATATATATATATATATAATAAAGTAATATATATATATATATATATATATATATATATATATATAACGACGTAGGATAGAACCTAATCTTAAATATCTATCATAATACATAGTTGAATTTACTTATTTTTGCATGCATTACAATTTATAAATTAATGACATTTTACAAAAAGAACATAGAATGATAAATTATAAAATTTATTTTAAATTATATATAGAAGAAGAGCTCAATATCGCCATGATATTAATTTAACTCATACAATTTATTTATAACTAAATAGGATACCTTCTAGTAACATAAATTAAATTAATAGATGTCATGTTATGTAAACAAACCCTAGTCATATAGTGATCCCGGCAAATTGGCCTTAATAAGTCAGATGTGTGTGAAAGACCAAAAAACACGTTCCGGTTACTTCTACCAAGAATGGTTATTAATCATTCTCGCTTCTAATCAAATTATAGTTAACAACAAGCGTAAATAAAATAAATCGTGAAACAAAAGAATTTTTCAGTCTTGTGTACACCAATCCTTATTAACCGGTCGTGTCTGGACACTGCAACGCAAATTGAAATTAAAACTGCGCGGAGACAACGCCGCGGCATTAGCAGTCTAAATGCACTCGTGAAACGGTACTGTTTTTGTTTCATGCAATTAGTTGTGATGACAAATTGTAACTTGTGCTTAGTGGCGACACAGGCAAGTCGATGGTATGATGGTAAACGTCACGTATGCTTATCATCGTCACGTTACATATAGAGTATTCCGAATAAAACAAGAAGATGCTCACTTAGAAATAAAAGCTGGAGTTCTACAAGGAAGTATCTTAGGTCCGGTCCTGTACCTGTTGTACACCTGTGACATTCCACAGTTGCATACTAACACCATCGCTACATTTACTGACGACACTGCTACAATAGCGGTAGGAAATACCCACAAAGAAGCAGCAGCAGCAAAAGTACAAACGGCTGTCAGTGATGTTTTCGAATGGACCAAAAAGTGGAGAATCAAACTCAACGAAACCAAATCGATTCATATAGACTTTAGTTAAAAGAAACATAATTATTGCCCAATACTTGATAATATATATCAACTATAAAAAGATTCCTTACGTGAACACGACTAAGTATCTCATTATGACGCTTGATGCAAAGTAGCGCTGGAAAGCGCACGTCAAGAAGAAAAAAGACGAACTAAATTTACGCTATAGAAATATGTATTGGCTGCTTGGAAAATATTCTGCGTTGTCTATATACAACAAATTGTTACTATATAAACAAGTATTAATGCCTGTATGGACATATGGTATTCAGCTTTGGGGCTGCACCACACAAAGCAACATCTTAATAATACAACGCTTTCAGAATAATGTACTAAGGGGAATAGTGAACGCACCTTGGTACATAAGGAACGACGATCTACATCGGGACCTTAAAGTAGAGTTCGTCGACAAAATGATGCAAAACTATGCAGAAGCTCACCAACATCGGCTTCATCGTCGTGTGAATGTTACACGGATATAGTAAGAAGACTAGAAGATTTTAAAATGTAAAAAATATGCCAGGATGCTTCAAATAACATGCCAATACATCGGCAAATTAATAAAACCTCTTTCTTATAATATTCATTCAAATAAAGAAAAAATCTAAAGTACCCGTTTTTTGCAAATGTGTTTATTTACTAATTGCACCCCGCGGTTTCACCCACGTGGATGTAAGTACTAGTGATGAAAGTACTTTAAAACCTATTTTCTGATAACAGTGAACATACACACAAAAATCATAAAAATAGGTACCTATAGCCGTTACGGAGGAGTTTTGTTACAAAGACACTAACAAGATAATTTTATATACCTATTAGATAGGATCTTAGTAAACATCATTAAGATATATAATAATAATAATAATATGGGACAACACTCACACAAAGGTCTTCAGGTCCCAAACTAGGCATAGCCTGTACTATGGTAAACCTGATGACTGATATTACATACTTATATATAATATTAAATACTTATATACATATAAACACCCAGACACAAATCAAACAGACATGTTCATGCACACAAATATTTGACCTGTCCGGGGATCGAACCCGGGACCAGCGGCTCAGAAGGCAGGGTGCTACCAACTGCGCCAACCGGCCTGTCATATATATACCTATATATAGATATTATTATTTCTTGTATTATGAAATGAAAGTGTTTTTCAAACAATTGTTATTATAGTTTACTAGCGACCCGCCCCGGCTTCGCACGGGTGCAATGCTGATACGAAATATACTATAGCCCACCTAAGAGATAGACATACCTATACCATCGCGGACTATTTTAAAGACCTTTTTAAGGTGTACAATACTGTAGTACGTTATTTTGATCTATCTAAGGTTAAGTCGGCGTTTTCAAAGTAAGCGTAAAAAAGTGATTAATTACGATATCACATTAGAAACCTCTTAAATTATCAGTGTTTCTATATTATGCATGTATTATATAATATATAAACCTTCCTCTTAAATAATTCTATCTATATTTAAAAACCCGCATCAAAATCCGTTGCGTAGTTTTAAAGATCTATGCATACATAGGGACAGACAGACGGGAAGCGACTTGGTTTTATGTTGTGATTATTTGAGGAAATACATTATATGTATTTCCTATGTTTCTCAGTTGAATTAAGAGTAAAACAAGTGAGAAGTGCAATGGTTTTACAAAGCAAACATTTCATAAGGTTTATTACAAAGGCTTCATTTAAGTATACTCACGGTTATTGTGTGTGGTCCGAAGGTGATGCTGTCAACCAATATTTGTACGGGCGCAGAGATACTGTTGGAAAATACCACGTATAACTGTGAGCATAGTGACAAGCGGAGCGAATGGCGGGTTTGCTATCAGAAATGTAAATTATTCATTTATCGTGCAGGCACTAGTACCAAATATCAAAAAGCGGAGAACTGTGTACGTCACAAAAACATAAAATACATTGGAGAGTTCAATTCGACACTCAGACGGATTGCCTCAGGGTCAGTCAGACGCCGACTGCATTGTCGAAAGACGAAGGTTCAAAACTGTATGAGGATGTGTAATTTTTAAATCTAAATTTGCAAATTTAGGTCTCGTTAGTATTAGTTAGTCAGTCGTTAGTGCTTTAAAAACAAGTGATAAAAAATCTTATTTGCACTTTTCACATACATATCTGCATAATGAAGCAGAAATCTAACTTCACAGAACAAATATATATGAACATCTTAACCTGACAAAAGATTCAAAGAGAATAAACGAAACGACCGTTATGTGTTTTTTTTTGTAATATCTAGCTAACAGATCAGTAACCAGTAACTTTTAAAAGGGGTATTTTTTTTATAAATAACCCCCTTTTGTAACATAAACTTTTAGGCTATAATATATATATAATTATAGTTTAACATTTTCTTTAATGTTGCACCATAATATCGAATGTTTCCATAACCGCCTATATTATAGGGATGCCGCAAAACTACTTTACAGCGCTTTGACCAACCCTAAGTTATATTTCTCAAAAATAGTACGTAATGTTGCCGTAACATCTCTAAAATGTATTCAGAAAGTGAACTCTACCGGTGACTTATTCACAACTGTCCAGTAAGAAGCGAGATTTTAAATTTGGAATCTCCTACTGTCCGGTAAGTAAGTATGTAATTTGCTTACTGGACTACTGTCCATCATCCTCTTTAGATCTGCTTGGAAAAAAAAACATAGTACCAGACACAGATTAGAGTTTAGCCATTATAACATGGTTGTAGGAGGGAGGCTCCAAATATATATATATATCTCATAATCTTTTGAAGCCTTAAATAAACAGCCATTTTATAGTTTGTGACACTTAACGCGACGCAGAAAAAGTATGCACTATGCGTTTTGTACTTAGTATTGTTGTAGTACCTATAGTGTGGAATTGTATGTTTGTTTATAAATCATATTGGATTAAAGCTTTTTATTCTAAAATTAACATGGAGATTCAAATTAAATTACAAATTATTTATATTTTTATTACATAAACATCTTTAATTTTTTTACTAAAACATTCATGTAATGTAAAAATAGAACAAAGTTCAAAACTAAACGCAAACTTTTTGATAAAAAAAAAACGACTGGCGGGATTTAACAGTCAATGGCAACAATTGTGTTTTAATTTAACACGTGAACATAAATAATCCCAAAATATGAGTTCAAGCGAATCTGATTTAGAAAAATAGATGACACTCTTCCTGGTTTAAAAGCTGAGACCGAATTAGCAAAAAAATTTTTTAATTTTTGAGAAAAGCATTATACAAGCCTCAACCACTAAGAAAGCCATCCTGGCGTCGTATATAACCGGACCTCACCTGCGATGCGGTTCATCTAACTAATACTTGGCCAGGAAGGCTTACTTACTGGATTCTGCAGTATTGTACTATTTTGTGGTTTATAAAGACCAAGTCTGTCCTACAAGAACCTAACAAATTTCAATAAATTAAAATATTTATTTCACTTTTAAAGTCGCGTCTCTTATCATCGTACCCTCACCTCACCTGTCATGCACATGTACAAATTTACAGCCCGGCTTTCCATCCATGTTTCGTTCGTCGCGGTCACCATATCTTTAATTAAATAGCGCAATGATATCTACAATTACAGTCCGATGATAGATAGCACTGTTTACCTAACCAATCTGTAGAATTCTTTCTTTAGTTGTGTTATAATTAAAGTTATTTGCAACAGGATGTTTTATTATGTTAGTCGTTTTATGCTATGTGACGTATACAAATGTAATAAAAACAGTTTAGATAAAGTACCATAGGTGTTTATCATTGTAAAGCTTCCGAACCGTTGCTGTATGATAACTGCTTTGGCAAAAGATTGTTATAGGTATGTGAAGGCTTCTAGAGGCTTTTCTTAAGTTACCTATTTTGTAATGATAGCTGTAATCCCCTAATAAAATGAAAATAGCGCTGCAAAAATAAAAATAAAATTATGGAAGTAATACCATTCTATATATGTTAACGAGAAAAAGGTCAATCGTCGAATCTAACTCGGACAGTGTTCTGGAAACTTCGCGAAGTCTTCTCGTCCAAAATACTTTAGTTCTTCAAGACAGAAAGAAAAAGAAGAAAAGTCTTTGACCAGTGCATGTTACCAGTGATAACTTGATAAAAATGCTCAAAGTCGCACAACGAGCTATACAGAGGGCTACCCTCAGGGTGTCTCTACGTGACCGAATCAGAAATTCAGAAATGAGGAGATCCGTAGACGAACTAAATTTACCGACATAGACCAGAAGATAAACCAAGTCAAGCGGCAGTGGGCAAGGCAAACTTGATGGCCGTTGGGGGCGGAAAGTTCTGGAGTGGAGACCACGGACCAGCAAGGTGGAAAAACGATCTGATAAAGGTCGGAAAGTAGTAGTGTCAAAGTTTTCATTTCACCCTCTTGCTTCTGACGTAACGTAGCCTAACAACCGTTGTAAAAAATACTGAACTACTATAAAAACCGTTATAAATTCCGCTAGCGATCTGGTATCCAACTGTAGTGATTACAGCAAGGCTTGCTTAACCTCTTGTTGACCAGTTACTGTTGCAAACAATAAGTTCGATAAGTAAGCTGTATAAAAAAAACATTTAACACCTCATAATGTATTCATTTTCATTCTAATGTTCCACCGCCACAGGCAGTCACAGCACTTACCTACCAATCAAACAGTTACACCTACCACTTACAAATAAATAAAGAAAACAATACGTTAGTCCGCTATGCGGTCGGTTTCACCGGCGTCGTGAGAATCCATCGTGCGCCATGGTTTCTGGTAATTGGTGTCAAACTGCAGTTGGGATTCTGCGGTGGGCCTTATGGTATCGTGTTGTACATATAAACATCTGTTTATTATAACTATACCTATGTGTTTCTATGGAGAGATCTGTCGATCGTTGTAAGAAGAGCTGAAAGCAAAACAGCACAAGGCATGATTTGATCAAATGAGCGAAAAAACATATTAGAACAACATTACCACGTTTGGGGTGTAAGTATGGGCATCATGGGCGGACTATGATAACTATTGTCACCGTGTGTTAGTAATTTTATATTACAATACAAATACACTTTATTAACATCAAAAAAAATACCAACAAAATATCTAAAATAAGTTATTCATTTATGGTTTATGGATGTCTTTGTCACTAAAGGCGATCGCTTCCTGAAACCTTTGGAGGGAAAACAATGATTTGGAGGAGAGGCCAGGGGGTAAGTATTTATTAACATTAAAAAGTGAAAAAGTATTGAAAAAATTACACAAATTAATGCTTAATATATATGTTAGAAGTGGGCTGATAAGCACTCGGTTGCCAAATGCTATATAGAGCTATATAGAGCGCCACGCATGGCCAATTGTAAAATACTTACAAAAATAATTACAAATAATTTTAAATAATTAATAATTAAAATAGTTACCAGTATACAGTATTAAAGTGTTTCCCAGAACTTTAATTTAAAGTTTTGCGCAGTCCGGCAGAGCAGTATTAGTGCCGTTTGTGTATGAATTCGATACATCCTCTTTAAGGCTTGTATAATGGTGTAATAAGCGTAATTTATACAGAATAACTGTAGTAACAATAATCATAGTAATGCTTACACATGACAGTTACTCCGTTGACGGTGTACGTCCGGGGAAGTACTGCCACCATAGTTTTTCTGGTGAACCAGTAGTGTGCACACTGCTGCCGGCAAAATAACAGGCATATAAGAGACTTAACAACCTAAGTTTTCAGGGTTACGGGATGTGATGAAATTTATGCATCTGTTCTATAGGCAGACACCACTACTTAACACCAGGTCGGCCTAGTGCTTGTAATATCTCCTAATAACCCAATAAGAGCCTCCAACTGACATGGTATTATATCTGTAAAGAGGAAATAAATCTTGTTAACTCACAATAAGATATTACTCCTCGCAGAAAAAGACGAGGTGACGAGACATAGTCTGGGCCATATGAATGAAGCGTTTCCTAATTACTTTAAATGTAGTACTTTTAGTTGGGTAGTCAAAAATTGCATTTTATTCCAGAGTCTTTCTTTATGTTACCATCAAAAGATCTAATGCCTAAGAAGTTATAAGCAGTATCTACACTGTTAAAGCACATAACCTTTAAATTTAGTCGAATTGAAGAGAAACAAAATTAATGTTTTAGGGTTAAGAGCGCAGTGCACTGCAACGCAACACCAGGTTCAGTTCTAAGCTTTGGGCTGCACTGCAACTGTCATGGGCATGCGTAGTGCGTGCATTTAATGGTAAGCCATTAAATGCACGCCTTGCCCATCTCACCACTTGATAGCAGAAATAATCATATATGTCGCATGAAAGGTAATGCTTACCGTCATCCGAAAGACTAGCCCGTCTAAAGGTAATAAGAGGTGGAGAAAATCAGGTTTAAAAACTAGGCCCTAAACATTTTCAACACTACTTTAAGAGTAGGTACGAAAGTAGGTAATTTTTCTTTCACTTTATTCTGATTCATCATCATATTCATCGTCTCAGACGTAAGACGTCCACTGCTGAACATACGCCTCCCCCATAATTTTCCAAAAGGACCGGTTGGAAGCGGCCTACATCCAACATCGTCCTGCGACCTTTATCAGGTCGTCTGTCCTCCGTGTCGGTGGACTACCTACGCTGCGCTTGCCGGTCCGTGGTCTCCACTCCAGAACCGGTCATATTTTGATTGAAGACGACCAAAAATACAAAAACAGCAACTTCACTTCAATTCACTTTTTTATATATGGCTTATGCGGGGTTGTGCAATTTCGCCAATGTCGTGTGGATAATGTAGGAAACTACTGATGGAGATTATTCGGTGTTATATGGTCTTGGTTATACAGCAGCAGTAAGAAAACATTGGACTTAGTGAAGACAATACGACTGTACGTTGAACAAACCGTAATCAAGTTGATGTGGACACAACACCACAAACAATTTGTGGTCAAAGGACTGTTACGTCAGGTATGATGGTGGGCTTCGGGCTTTGTCTAATAATGTCATAATTTTCTTCGTAAGCTCATCTAATCACATAATAAAAATGTGAAAGTATAACTATATCTCCAATATATGATTTTTAAAGCACTAACCCTTGGTTAGCGAGACCAAATTTCGTATTTTTAGAGAGTACACGTCTTCGGACGGGATTCGTACCCGTGCCTTAAGTAACTATATATATTTGGGTTAATGTATTGTTGGATGCAGTTGCCAAAGTATGTAGGTATGGAGAACCTTGCTCGTTACCCCAAATTTAACACGAGCGAAACCATAGGCAAAAGCTAGGTGTTTTAATAAACCTGATGGGTATATCCGACTGAAATAACGAAGACCTAAACTAGGTCTTCTTAGTTAATTCTGAGTCGGGATCTATATTCGTGACCGCACGCTATATTGTATATTTATGAGTTTTTTGTATACTATCAACTTCATAACCCGTATTGTTTGTTTTGCTATTTATGTTATATGTTTATTTATATACAAATTATATATGTGTGTTTGAATAAATATTAAAAAATAAATTAGACGATCTGATTTAACACATAGGCAATTTTTTTTTGTACTCAAACCTGTTCTATTTGGGATTTTAATTTCTATGAGGGTGGAACTACGATGCGGAAGTATTGATAAAATACTTTATTTGCAAGCTCATGTACCCAAAACTGTTCTATTTGGGATTTTAATTTTTATGAGGGTGGAACTACGAAGCGGAAGTATTGATAAAATACTTTTTTTATTTAAATGAAAATTATTTAATCTACAAAATCATTTTAAATCATAAGTAGATAAATGTCTTATCTTATCACCTATTCGAAAACGACAATTGACTTCTGCCGTGTGATTCTCTAAGAGCAAACATCGTTGCATCTTTGACAACATCCTTGAAACAAATGAAGAGATGACAAGAAACGTTTGAAAAACAACCATATGTACAAGGGCGATATCTCATAAAGTATTTGACATCGGTGAGCTCGTCCAAAGCTCGTCGACGAATCATTACAGAATCGCAGGCAAAGGATAGCCGGAGCAAAATTCGTTTTGACGGATGTTTCGAATTGTTTAATTCTCCCATGACAGTTTTTAATTCTCACTTCTGTATGGTCCATTGAAATCTAGAAAGCTATGCTATACCAACATATATATAACAGGCAATAGCCTGTTTACAGAGCTCTGTGGCCTTCTTTTTGATATCTAATGTAAATTATTTTTACATATAATTCACGAATTACAAGACACAAGATGTTTTTATTGATAAAATATGTCCTATAAAAACACATATTTTTGTTATTTTCACAATTAAGTGTTTCGAGACGTAGCTCTTTCTTTTTCTCATAGGTAGTGAGAAATGTTTTGTGTCACGCGGGATAAATATATTTGGAGTTCGGGCGGCGTATGTTTAATACCTTACTACGCTCAGGATTCTACTTTAGGATCCTTCGCTTCTGAATTCAAAATAACGCTCTTACCACAAAATTCTGCTTTGCTTTTTGTGTCACAAATACATATTAATGTTCTAAAAAGTACTTTAAATCGTTATAAATGCAGTTGGTTTTTGCATTTATAGAACAATATTGGCGGGTCAACCAACCGTGACCGTTTATGCGATTGCGGTCTACCGCGTACATTAATTCACAGAGAAGTGTTAAAGGGTTGAACTTAGACACGTTTTTCACGTGAACAATGTTTCATCAACGTAGTGGTTGTAATGTCGGCACACTTGTGAATTCGTGCCCGTCTTGGTAGTACCACCGCAGTGCCAGATATTCGTTAGTGTGAAGGGTGAAGGGCACTGTGGTATGTGAAATTACTTACTTACTGAACGACTACGTCTTGGGGTGATGAACACAGTTCAAAGCTACGAAGAAGTACTTACAGATCAGCAAGGCTATTAAGTATACCTATATTTTAAAATATGGCGGCTTTATGTCACTTTAGTCAGCTCTAGTCATTAACTTACTAACAGATTACATCCTACAAACTCCTTACGGTTAATTACACACACTATACATTGGCAGAATTGTGACAATTTTAGTCACAGAAGCCATCAAATAAGAAGAAGAAGAAGAATGACTTACTAACATTTATGCTTACTGGAGTTGTCAAAACTGACACATTACCGCCATTTTTCAGGATTGCAATCAATCAAACATCTAACGGCTACAGTAAGCAAATAGTCGATCGCCTAATTCAAAATAAGCAGCGAGATGGGGTTCGTTCATTGCTTTGTGCATGCCCTCCGGAAAAAATAAACAAATATGTGGGTAGTTTGACCTACATGGGCCCCGTCTCTCAAAAAATTGCCAACATACTCAGGAAAAATAACATCCACGTGGCCTTCCGAACAGACCAGAACTTACAACATATTTGTAATGGTAAAGATCGTCTTGAGGATGGAAAAAAGTCGGGTGTTTATAAACTGGTCTGTGACGATTGTAACGGTGTTTATGTGGGTCAGACAGGCCGTAATTTTGATATTAGATTTAAAGAACATGTTTCAGCTTACAGGAATGACCACCCTGACCAGTCTCATTTCGCTAAACATCTACTCGATACCGGTCATTCGTTGCGCAACAACAACACTTTTAAGATTTTACATGTTTGTGAAAAAAGCTTTCGGTTAAGTGTGTTGGAACAATTAGAGATTATAAAACATAATAATAATAATCTTACACTATTGAATGACCAAACCAACATGGTTTCATCTCCATTATTGCGTATATTTTCCCAAAATACGTCACCAACAACAATATAGCAGCGGCCGGCGCGCGTGCAGTGAGTCACAAGGTGGCGGAGTCTGCTTGCTATATAAGCGGGCGATTTTGCGTTGTTCTCTCACTGTCGGTCTAGCGCTCGACGAGTCAACATCTCCTGAGGATGCCTCGTGTAGAGGCGAAACACGTGTCGAATCGGTTTTGGTTTATTTGGGGTTTCTTGTGTTTTTTATTTTGTATTCTTCCTATTAGCATTTTATGCGGGAGGGAGGGTGGTGCACGCCCCCCAAATAGGCCAAAATCATTGTTTTCTTTTCAGCGGAAGTGTCACTAAATATTTTTTAATATCGTTTTTTTGATAATGGATTTCCGCAAAGTAACGCCTGAATCAATAAATTATCTATTGCAATCAATATTTGATCGTAACTGAGATAAATTGCCCTGCCGGATTCCATTTGAACTGTCATGGGCAGGCATGTCATGGCAGCAGGACGCCTATCATCAACTTCCTTTCTTGTCACATACTAGAATAAAAACACTCACATTGCGTCACTTACGCTACAAGTCCCATGTAGTATGGGTCATTACTGTTTGATATCTACCGCTCATAAATATTTTATGAAACTTCTACAAACAAATTTATTTGCTAAGAAAATGTAATTAAATTTCATTTGGTATGGAAATCGAGGCTATAACATCTTGCGATGTGTACCTACATGAGGTGTACGTCATTCTCGATCAACGCAATAAAGAAAAATATTTTTTGGCGTTATCTTCTAATCACAATATTTAAAAAAGCCGACTAAACTTGTTGATTCTATCTTTTTAAACTTAAATTAAAACAGTAGAAAATACGTTTCTTTCGTATTGAGTCGTATTGTATTATTACCTGTTTGGTCCTCAAAACAAAACAAAGCAAAACGTCATCTGTGTCACTGAATTCGCCATAAGTATATAGACATCTCTCTATATATCTATGATCTGTGCACCTATATATTTTTTGTGTTTGTTGATTTTCCAAGAAGCGCTGAGTTGATTTCGATAAAATGTATTTGGGACCACCTGTGAAGTATCCAATGACCTATCAAACAAAAAACTAACCATCAAAGTCAATTAATAATAATTGGCGGAGTAATCGCATAACATACAAATAGAAACACCCACCGAATTGAGAACCTCCTCCTTTTTTTGGAAGTCGGTTAACGCGAAAGTGTGTACTACCTATTAGGATGCATGAATGGAGTTAAAAACGTGAAGGCGTATCTATTTAGATGCATGAAAAGGGATTTTCTGTGAATGTATGTATACTTATTACTCTATCACCCCAAAACTGGTAAACTGATTTAAGTTTTATTGGTGGTAGTGCCACGCTGTAACCCTAACCCTATGGGTTACAGCCAAATGGGCCGGCACGACCGGGGAAGTACCACAATCCCAAATAAGACACATACTACCGACGTGAAGTAATATAGCTTGCTATTGCGTTTCAGTCGGTTTGTGGGAGGTTCCGGAGGTCCAATCCCCCCCTTTACCTGCTTTCCCTCCCCAACCCTCCGTCCACGCTCACCCCTTCTATTGCTTCCTCAAACGTCGGCAATCCTCGAGCCCTGGTATTGCGGATGTCCGTGGGCGGCGGTAGCACTTACCATCAGGTGAGCCGCCTGCTCGTTTGCCAACCTATCCTATAAAAAAGTTATATGAAATATAATTTACGAACCCAATTTTACTATCTTTTAAAAATGCGTTACACTTTAATCTCTTCACGGTATAATCTTACTTTCCACTGTTCCATTCTTACAACTGATTGTTACAGTCAAACAACAAATTGGATAATTAACTTATCTATGCTGTCCAAAAACAATTACAAAACATCACAACAAGCTTTTGAACAACTAAACACCAACACAAATAAAATTACCTGCGACTGCCAACTTTCATTGTTCTAAAAAGAATAAATAATCTTATTCCAAATTTGAAGAGGTTATAATCGTCTGACCATTGACAAAAGTTGTCGGTCCTTTTTCTTTTTTTACGCTGAAAGTATTGTCGGCTAGTTTTTGTAAACAAATTTGTCTATGGCTCTAATAGGGTAAAAGCACCAGTTAGTGGCTGTACCGACCGCAAATTTGTCAGACCACCTTGCAGCTAAACGTAATTTATGACCCAAAGCCAGGAAAAGGACGGTAAGCCGTGCTGTTGCATAATCTCCGCAATTTATGGACGTTTTTGTTGATTCTATTGCGCTCTGTCGTTTTTATGTTATTTTCTATTAGTTTAATTAATATATTAATTAAGAAACACAAGTAATATCTATGAAGTTTGCAACTCTGACAGGAAAAAAATAATAAAATTTGGCTACGTCGTTTGGCTTTGCCGACGTGCATAGTGCAACATTGTAGCTACTCACAGGTCTTACTGAACATTTTTTATTTGTATAACATATGACCATTTTTATTATATATATTTGTATATGTATAATAAAAGGTATCCTATGTCCTTATTCGGTCCACAGATTATATATGCGAAAAATTGCATTCGTTAAGTAGAGTAAAGCCGTGTAAAAGACAGACCAATCAAAAAGCAAAGCGACAGACACACTTTTGAATTTTTAATATTGTTACGGATATAATACAAGTACAATTTGAACAAGCACATTTTGAAAAATTTAATACGGACTTCCATTCTATTTAGTTATTGGAGTGTAACTCAAAACCTACTGGACCGAATTTGATGAAATTTAAATGGGACCACACGAGAAACACCAGCTTTCAAATAAAAAAAAGTTTAAGAATCGGTTCACCATATCGAAAATTATGAGTACTCATAACTTTCGATAGGGATTTCGGCTCATAACATTAAAAAAAAACATACAGTCGAATTGAGTACCTCCTTCTTTTTGGAAGTCGGAAGAAAATGTTTCACACACCATTCTCACGCTCAACTGGGCATAATACCTAAAATCGCATGATAATGCTGTCAAATACATAGCTTTCAAAAAACGATTACAAACAACTATGCTCCGGACGTGGGTCAAAAATTGGAGAAAAAAGAGACATGAACGACATTTTCACCCACAGGTTGCTAATTCTAACGCCCCTTGTGAGCGTTTATAGCATTATTATCGCTAAAAACGTTCACAAGGGGTCTATTCGGACGCACTATTAATATCCTTAGTTGTGCAGTGATTTCATGTAAAAATCGGAAACATCAAATTTACTTACATGAACAAAATATTGACAATTGTTTTAATTACTCTTACAGTGTAGATATGGGAAAATCTGTAGGTATGGGATAGTTTATTTGCTACAACGCTGAAACGATTATTTTGTTATCTTCATGTTTACATATCCTGACGAATTCATCAACACATATTTCTGAACTAAAAAAACAACTTGAAATTGGCATTTTTCCTCCAGCTTATATGTTGTAAGTATTAAATAAGCTGAGTTAAATTTATTTTTTGAGCTTCATACCGAATAGACTAGACGAGCAACCCGTTCCCGGCTCAGCTAGTATTTATAAATAGAGCTTAGTACTGGGTTAGCCCAGTACTAAGCTCTACTAACATTTTTGACATCGAAAAATTTTTCTATGAGTTAGCCGCAGTATGCTACTTACATATACTTATTATTTTATTACTAACATTGCTTTCCCAGTGGTGGGTCTCGCTTGACATCCTTAAAGAAACAGATTTAGGAAAGAATGATCCGTTTCTATCACACTGGCTCAGTGCGGTCAGTTTTATTAGGCCGCTCGATGGCTCTGACATAGGACTTTCTGAAATGGATTCTTAAGACAATAAAATTACAGTGTCTACATATAGTGTTGCATCATAATTATATGTACCTTTATTAAATTGGACATAGAATAAGTGGGTATCGGAAGGAGATCCGGCCGATCAAATGATTGAAATAAAAAAAAGTTTATCAAAAGTATCTCTAAAATTGATCACGCCCATGGAAAATCGACGGTTTTGTTCAGAATCTGCACGTGAGGCAAAGGTCGGTCCTTGTATTAAAGAGAGGAAATCCGGAGTCTATTGTTGTATCCAACACTTATGCACTTTACCTGACCGGCAGATAAAAGAGCTCGGCAGAATAGGCCCGTGAAAGCTACCGCATTTTTTTAAGAAAAAAAAATTCAAGCGACAAAAAAATAATTTGAATTTCGAATCATAAAAAAATATGCTAATGTTTGCAACGGTCGTGCTAGAACCAGTTAGAGCGCCTAAAAAACAGAGGTTTAATTTTCTCACGTTAGTGACGTATTTTTTCTAGAAAATTTCTAATGACGGTTTAATTTGAAGAACCCTTTGGGGTTTGATTTCGTGGGTTTTTTGCAGTTGTAATTGTTTAGAAAACAAAGTCTCGTAACACGGATGTCGCAAAAAATAATTACATTGTTGATTTACGCATTTTCAGTTGCATACATTTTGTTTATAAATGAACAGTCATTTTTTAACTAGAATAAAATATGATGACAGTAACAAAAACAGGGTCTACTGCCTGCTTACTAACAATAATAATATAGCTGTTATTTTTAAATATTTAATTTTGTTAATATCGAACTTTCTTAGCAAACTTATTTATTACCTAATAATTTATATATCCTAACTTGATGTTTTCATTCATCCAACTTTATCGTTATAATAAAAAGCTTCAGAAGGGAAAACAATCTAAGTAAAGACAAATTAACTCGAGAATTGGCAAATATTATTATTTATTATATTAAATACACAGTAGAAACAAATAACTTATTACGACAGTAATATTACTATTAACTAAGAAGCAAATAAAATTAACAGTTTTATTAAGAAACAGCATTTAAATACGTAAATCAATCAAAATCACACACGTTCGATTATTTTTTTATGCCTTCTTTTCTTTGCGTCATGACAGTGACAAACAAAAGACGACCGCATCTACTATATTGTGTGTCCAAAGAAATAAATTAACTGTCGTTAGGGGGAGATTTTTACCGTTAAGTCTAATCTACATGAAAAAAAGCGTAAAAAACATGCGGATGTCTGTGGGAACAGTTTAAAAAAGTAAAGAGCAGGATACGTTACGGTAAGTGTAAATATGAGATAGACATAGAAAGTTTATGAACGGATATTTATTTGAGAGATTTTTTAGTTTCACGTCTTCAGAGGATTGCTTGATTTCAGTGATTTTTTGTTCATGGAATCATCACATTGTTTACTATGCCCGTACGTTTTGATTTTTTCAGTATTTCAAAGTACTATAAATTTCCTTTTTTAGAATTTAAAAACACTGAAATAATCACTGAAATCGGACAATGTTAAGAGGTAGAAAAGAGTTTTCTCTTTTAGTACGGAAAGTACTAGCTATACAATCCTCTTAAGGATTATAAGGCCCAGCATTATTAATTTATATATAATTATATGTACTACTTAATTTTTTTAGATTCGAAATTATTTATGTATTGTATTGAAAGTTCAAGTATAAGTACCCAGTTATTTATTTATTTATTGAGTTTTACCTACGTGCCTAAAATGTATACGAATATAAGCATAGTGATTATACGCGTCTCCCCTCTCGTTTAGAAATGCTTCGGATACGCCAGGATTTGTTTTCCAGGACAAACGAAGCGTATGTGTTTTTCCAGTTTAATCTACATTTCAGTCAAATTGGTGTGTATCAATCATTCATTCTCCCAAATACTTCATATTATTGTTAGATTGGAACGTCATAATGATTTCCGAGTCGATGAAATCATGAAATACACATTCTTAGGCACGATCTAAAGAAATGAAAACACCTAAATCATTTATAATACAAAATTTAAAAAATACGTTGGTAAGTTGTTTTTTTAAAGTAGTGTTTTTCTTGAATATGAAGTTAATACATAGTTCAATGCTCAAAACTATTTTCGTTTCATTGTCAAAAATAATATAATACAACTATGTTACTATTCCTATTTCTCTTTCTAACAATGTTCACAGAAAGGTTCTAATGAAATAACCGTAACGGCTCACAAAATTACAATTAAAAAATAGACCGGAAGCCGAGAAATGTTTACTTCCGTCCAAAAAACTCAAAGCATGAACACTGCCTGACGACTATCAAACAGATTTCATTCGCCAGAATACAACCAGAAAGTTGTTTAGACACTGGCTGTCAAACTTTAATTACATTTCTGTACTATAGTAAAATAACAGATATAAGTCACAGTTCCAATATATCTGTATGGATCCTTCTATACAAAAAAAATACGTTTAATTAGTTAAACCAACCAAGACGCTTCTATTTAATAGCTTGTATATAACTAATTGAAGGCTGTTAATTAACAAGATAACTAATTAAATTATTACACGCCTTGTGTTTTCGTACATAATTAATTTTTACTAACCTAACAAACTAAGAAAAACGAATATCATCTCATTATAGATTATAGAATCATCAAAATATAACAGACATTTTAAACCCGCTCTTTTACTTTTTAAAACAGTTCCATAAATACAGTAATAGTAATAATTGATTTTTTTCAATACATTAATTTCAAATGCCCGTTTCACCCGTGTGGTGATAGATGATTGTGATGATGATGATAATGATGATGAAAGTATCCTATGTTCTTCCCCGGTATATGAACTTCTTGACAAATTTCATCGAAATTGGTAAAGTCGTTCTCATGTGATGGCGTGACGAAGGGAAATAGGGATTCATTTTTATAAATATTTTCATAATTTATAACGCAAATTGATAATAGTGGTTTCCATTTCCAATCAAGCTCGAGTCTGAGGTAAGAGCCCCTGACCGCCAATTCCGCGACCGCTAAGCTATAATCACTTCTAAAACTAACACTTGTTTCCAAAACAATCAAACAAGTTTTGTCTAATGACTTACTCACACATTCATAAAATATACAAACTACCCAATGACCGCAGCACTCACACCTTTGCAGTAAAAAGCTCTCTTGAAAACTTTGACGGCCTCTGCTTCTATGATCACATAGTAACTAATATCTAATCTGTATCGTCAGTCTCAATCACGCACCCCTGGCGTTTTTTTCTCATCCTCTGTTTATAAAAACATATGCACATTTTTTAAAGCATCTTTCTTCGGCGATACCAAGGTGCGCGGATTGCATTGTACAAGAGACATCTTCGAGGGTTTTTAATAATTGTATGAGTGCATTTTTTATATGTGCGAGTATGTTTTTTAAGGTTTCTCACGCAGAGTTGTATAGAGAGCTGATCTGTGGGTAGATACATCCGTGGAGCATTATTGAATTCACGTATGAGTGCTTTTTGATGATGGTTTGTTATGAAATTGTAATATGTGATTGAACACCTTGATATTTAATATTTATCAGTGGCGAGTTGATAAAAACGTGTGATGTGGAAAGTTGAAATCAGATTGGTCAAATTTGCAATTTTTGTCTTCTGTGAGAATAAAGCGATAAAGAAATAAATAATTAATAATAATAATAATAAATAGATAAGGCGGTAGATTTTAGTAACAGTATCAGATCAACATATATCTCTAACTGTCGGTCTTTTTTTTGTAAACTAACGGACATGTGTGATGTGTTGGAAAAGCACGTAAGTTAATCGTCATTATGCAGTTGAAATCGTAAGACACAGCGAGTTATAAAAATGAATAGGTTAAAATTCAGGGTTTAAATTTGTTACATACACTATTTCCAATTCATTTTTACACCCTAAAAATCTCATTGCATGAGACAAACAAACACAGCCGTTAGTAAAAAAGCAAACCCAAGCGATAATTGTGCCTCATTTTCATCTTGCAATTGCATAGCTAACTAATGGGTCCCGCATATTCATTACAATAAAAAAACTGTAATTTAATATAAACTAGATGACAAAAAAACAGCCACTGTTGTTTTATAAAAAGTGTTTTGAAAATATTCTTCCAGGGGGAGCTACTGGGAAGAAAAAACTAAAAGGGTGTAAAACAATGGAAAAAAACGCTAGCCCATTATGGGCTAACTGGGCTCAGGGACAAGCGGTTAATTTTGTTTAAGCCTGATTTATAACTTACAAGCTGAACCGGGGACGGTTCCGCCTGCTGTCCCACAGGAACGTTTTCTTGGGATAAGTACGGTACTCGTGCATTTTGCTAGTATCTAAGCTATCTCTCTATATCTATCTAAATATCTATCTTTTTACAAATTTCAACATACCAAACCAATACATACCGATACACAGACTTCGGCATTTATAAGTATGGAGTATGATGATATCATTATATTAGATTTTAAAATTGTCTTCTATATACCTATTAATTTCAATTAGGCAAGATTTAGGTATTATGAACGCGCCAATGACGTGCATATAAAGAAAATGAATGGAGAAATGGCAGTACTTACAAGCTTTGACGTGTATATTGAAATAAGCTTAAGTCCAACAATTGATGAGTATAGTGTTTGTTATTTCTTAATAGTCTTGCTTTTGACCTTTAGACGCATATGTCTACAGTGAGTCTTTATTAAAAATTATCACATATCTAATACCATCGTGCATATTTTCACATAATTAAGTTAGCAGTTTTAGAAAATATTCATGTTCTGTTTTCTATCTCAGTAACAGCAAAAATTAATTAAATACTTTAGCCCTTCATAGCTTGTTGGTCATCATAGGGCCAGACACAATAGAAATTGCATTGTTATAGTAAATTATCCCTTCAAGAGTCGTTATATTACGACTCTTGAAGGGATAATTTCCTTTAATAATAATTGGACCAATTACGTTACCAAAATGATTCTTCTTCAATTTAACAGAACATCAGAATAAAGTCGAGGTCATTTCAGAGTCTAGCAGAGGCGGGAGTACTTTAACGAAGGTTATGCAAGTGCGAAGGTGGAGTCATTTACATTAATGCATACTGAGTATGCAGGTTTGAATTTATATGGAACAAATACTTAAAACCCATCCTATAAATACTACAAACAGATCATGAAACTCTTTAACTTAATCTCTATGGATTAGTGATTACTACATGCCTGGTTTTTAAAAAAAATTGATGAAACTTCTACAACTACATTTGGCAAGGCAGAACACCTAAATTAGGAAATTCGTAAGTAACTTCAAACTGCAACTGTAATACTTATATAGTAGTGCATACGATGTGCCCGTCCCATCACTTATAAGAAAAAAAACATTTAATTAGAATACCAAGTCATCCTTGATGCAAGACAACACACCAAGCTGCGCTTCAAAGTCAACATTTGCCAACCCTAGGTCAAAATCTTCTCGTAGATATTCATGATATTATGTATTGACGATCTGTTTTCTCCTACCTTACTGTTTGTATCTGGCTTGTATAATAAAAGTATGTAAAAATGTGAAGATATTAATGGGATGTTTTTCGGGTTTTCAAAATGTCAAAGATAAACAATAATCGTGATTGTGCAATCTGTGGCATCCGATTTCAAACGGAGGGTAGTTCCTTCTTTTGTTAAAGACGTAGTGTAAGACTTACTTTGTTAGAGTTAGAAGAACACTGTACTAAGTGAAATTACCAGGTAATTGGGAAATTGATGTGTCTCGTAGGAAGCGGACGCAGAGTTTTCTGAACATCAACAAAACATTCAACAAAACACCGTCACACCGTGAAGCGTCAAAAATATATACACTATACACACTATAAAGAGGAAAGATTTGATTATCTGTTTTCTTGTAATGGATGAACTCAAAACCTAAGTAACCGATTAAAAAAAAATCTTTCACCAAAAGAAAGCTACAAAGAACATAAGGCTACATTTGATTCATCATCAGCCATCACCACGCGGGTAAAACCGCAAATCGCAGCCAGTTGTATATAAAACAGTGTGCCAAACAATAGCCATTATTTTTAAATCAAACCTTAAGTTCAGGCGAGCAAGGTTACGATAGTCCGAGGGCGTACCCATCAACATTACCGATACAATTTCGTCATCGTACTGAGAATGACACGATCTTTAGACGAAACGACAATCAACCGACACAATGGCGTTCATCCCTTTCACTTTCGATGTGTCAATTGAGTTGTATATTGTTTCGATGTTAAAATTGCAGTGTTCGATTCCGATTTTAAATTTAATCGATGTTTTGAAGTTGGCCATGTTCAAGATCATACGCTTCGGTGTTGCTAACTAATAGTTTGCTTGAGATTTGTTGTTAATATACAAGTTTACGTCCCAGTTTGATAAAAGCAATTTCTAGCTTTGTAAATAATATGTTGATAAGGTTTACGGTTTATTATGATAAAAAAGTATACTTACTCTTATTTGAATTTTAATCATCTCAAACTGGACACTACAGTCTAAACATGATTAAGGCGCGTCCTATAGCAAATGCTGCGCACGCGTTATTACCTACAAATATATTAAATAAAATAAAAAATATGATGTCAATCTCCAATATTTTCTCTGCATCTTCCTGTTACTGTTTTGAAATTTGGTGTACTCTAACATGGGTTAAAAATTATTTATTAGATGTTCAAAATTTTTCAAAAAATCTATATTATATGTATTTAACTAATTAATTTTAAAAATCTATGAGAATTTTCAACAGAGGGCCGTACGCAGAGGTCACGCTGCACCGCCCAGAATCAGATTCTAAAGGTCTCTGCTCTGGGATGCGCCTTAATGATTAAACATAACAATTTATTGAGCATAACTTTACATACTTCAAATCTTTTATAGATTGGAAGTATACAAAGTAATACTATTGCTAACTAATCAGATAAATATATAAAAACTTGTTTGTGATCGGGCCTTTCCATACGACTCTGTTTTGAACGTGTTACGAAACGTGAAGTGTTACGAATCAAAATAAAATAGAATCGGAATGCGTTTGATTCGAAACTTAATGCGAATAATTAAATTGAGTTAGTTATAATCCTGATTTTGAGTCCAGTTTGATTTTTAATTTTGCGCCAAATAGAAACAGTTGCGTCAGTTGCGTGCTGACTCTCGACTTGGCGCAGTCAGTGGATAATATAATATTACATAAAATCTTACATTCCCTATGTCTCTTTTCTCTGGCATAAAACTAATTAAACTTTACTGTTGACAAAGGGTGCTGCCCTCATCAAAATAAATCTTCCATAAAACGTCTGCCCACGTACCCAGGCAGATGCAAAACACCAAGGACCACTATATGACATAAATTATTTAAATTTGACTTGTAATACTGTACGGGCGACACAGGATATGCATAAAAGGGTTGAAAAAAATCCTGGGGTGAGATTTTTTATGCAATATTGAGGGTCATATTCGTAGTCACAGTTGCCATGACTCGTTTGGAACTTTGGGTTACTCGTTATGCTATTGACTAAACTAACGTATTGAATATTTAAATTGTTTGAATATATTTCGCACGATGATTTGGTTCTTCTTAGTTTTGACAAAAGGACAAAAGTTGCGGTTATTTTTAGAAGTTGCTGGAACTAATTTTGGTACAATGGAGTTAATATTTTGGATTCGACTTACTGCCATTTTGGTTTTAATAATAAATAATCATGAAATTCTCGTGAGTTTGACACATATTAAACTATTATTATTAACCGGCAAAACACTCGCGTCAGGGATCGAATACGTTGACCCGGGTTTCGAGCATGTCCGATGCACACCTTCAATCACCTTTATGTATATTGTATACTGTTTGTGCCTTAATAAAGGAAAAAAAAACACGTACAGCTTCTATATCACATAATTATTCTACACATCATTTATATATTTTTTAAGTTTAACTAAGCATAAAATATAGAGCAACGCGTTTTTTATAAAATTGTATAGCATATTTTACTTCTGCTGATGTATTTTATTTTATTCCGTTTATGATCATACTTAAACCCATCCTAAACATAAATATTTAGCCAGTATTTCAACAATACTCACACTACCAAAACATTTTTCCGAGTCCAACTCATAACAATGCCCTTATCTCCAACCCCACAAATCATAGACCCAAGAATCATTATCGGAGGCTACTCTTTAAATTCAATCTAAAATCTACACCCTTTACTGTCCTACACAAGCACCCTTTTCTGACCTGATGGGTCTCGCTATTTTTTATCTGATGCAACCCTGACTTTATCTCATGACATAGCAAAAAAATTTGCGACCAGGTGCTGTTCAAAAAAATTAAAAAATTGCGATAGATTGTACAGAATCGTTAATCCTTTAAGATGGAACCTTTAGGGATGTAAGACATGTGTAACGCATGGGCTATCCTATTGTGTTTGACAGAAGGATGTTTTTTTGAAGGATTGAAATCGAACAGTCGTATTGGTATAAAATTTTTCACAGGGCTTCTTTTTATGTCTTGCCTCAGGCTTCTTAAATGCATTGATGTCGGTTTTATAAAATAAAAACCATAACCATAAAAACTATGGCTTGCTTATTAGTATCGATGGACATTTTAGGTAAAAAAACAGTTCTGTCTTTCAAATTTAGTTGTAGGTAATCAATAAATATCATCTAGGTTAAAGAATAGTAGTAACACAGTCTATGTAAACCTTATTTTTATGCTGTGGTAGTATATTAAAAAATTCTGACGTGGCTTAAGGCTTATCAATTACTAACTGCTCTCCGCGGTTTCACCCGCGCGGTGATGGATGATGATGATGATGATGAATCTCATATAGCCTATGTTACTCATGGTGAGTGTAGCTTTCCAACGGTGAAAGAATTTTTGAAATCGGTCCAGTACTTTTGAGCCAATTCGTTACAAACGTACATACAAAACTTTCCTCTTTATAATATTATATAATATATATTATAAATTACTATACAGTATGTATAGTATGTATATATAGTATATATATATATATATATATATAGTAGGTATGAGATGACTTGAACCCAATGTTTTTGTCTAAATAGCATGATATTAATATACGATTTCATTAATAATCTATTACAATTAAACGTAAAAAAACGTTTTCCATAGGTTCAATGTAATTAATATTGGCATGGCAAAACATTACAAAAATGCTTCAACCCCAAGATTGACGTAGCATATGCGTGGGTATCTTGAACAATAAAAAAGTAGCTTTAGGTAAGACCAGCTCATACGATGGTTAAAGGGGTAATCTAACCTATTGAAAAGCGGACGCGGGCACAAAAACAAAGCCCTCACAGTCCATGGCACACGTGTTCGTTTAGCATTATCGATTGCGCTCATATTGTCCTCTTTCGTGCACATGCGGGTAATGAGTTATCACTTGATACGCGACGATGCATTTTTGAATAGTCCAGTGGCTTGCGGTTGGCCACTTTGTGCCGATATTTAGAACAAACTGAAGAATCCAGACATTACCTCTGTAGAATTGCTCCAGATTCATATTCAAAAACCGGTACTTTTGAAAAATTAAAGGGGAGGCGTATGTTTAGTAGTGGACGTCCTACGGCTAAGATGATGATCTTCAATTCTTTCATATTATTGACAATCACCATATTTTTGACTGACTATACCTAGGTAGCTTTTAACAGATGTATCGGATATATTCAGTCAAACTTCAAACTACAACAACAGGCCTAGTAACCAGTTTGTAGAAATAGGAAGGACTAATATCATCTTGATCACGAGTATTGTCATGTGTGATATGAATGGAGTTGCGACAGTGAAATTTTATTTGTCACCTTGTTTGGTGGTGCTACCACCTCGACAAGTAATAAATAAGTTCGGTTTATTACTGTAAAATGCAGAATATTCAATTACTTAAACTGAAAAGGACACCAAATTCTATCAAACAAAACGAGCATTTAAACCGAGACCAAATAATTTAAAGCATATTTTCCTATTAAATGATTTCCTGAATATATTCATAATTTCTTAGATTAATAATAGTACCGTGTTTTAATCAAAATCGTCGTAACAGATAACTACGAGTATATCATTTATTTGACTAACCATTCTAGTCGGAATCAGATTCTCACGCGAATAAAACGCATCTATCTTTTTGGCGAGACTATCGGTCGTATGATAGCAGATGTGTGGAGTGATAAAAGAATCTCTTAAAAAATCCCTGAGAACTATCCTAAGTCACCTATGACCCCGGGCTATTCGCAAAGCTCCTGGACCGTTAAAAAAATAAATTACAACGGCAAGAAAAAGATCTATTGTTTGGCAAAATAAAAAACTTAGGGGTACAGTTACCTTGTGATTTGAATAAAAAACTTGAGGGGTGACGGCACAAAAACTTAGTTCCACTGTGGCGTAGACCGTTTTTTAAGAGGATAGTGTAAGCAAATAATATGCATAGTTACTTTGCAAATTGGTTTGGTCAACGTTCTCACGGTGTTGCATCTGCGTTATTAGTTTTGGTTGTTTGTGCCATATTATATATTAGATGGATTGTTTCGAAATGTTTCGCTATTGAATGTTCATCAAAAGGCTTCATGAGTATTAAAATTACACTCCACGTACACTTTAAGTAGTAGTTTATTCTTTAATCATTAATTTATTAATTGGAATCAATCGAGTATAAGCCGTATGGGGGACAAAACATAATATATAAGAGAATAATATTTTCTGACGATTAATGGATCGACTTCCAATTTCTAATAAACGGGCTACCTCTACACTTGTTACATCTATGTATGCGCAGAAACTTTTTCTATTATTTTGGATAACTCAAAACGTTTGTATGCTATGATGAAATTGAAATTGAGTTTTTATTTTTATTTTAGCTATAATTTAATTAACATCAAGTACAATTTGTCAAATTTAAAACCGACTTCCATTCTATCTAGTTATTGGAGTGGAACTAAAAACTTTATCGAATTTGATGAAATATGAATGGAACCACACGGGAAGCACCAGCTTTCAAACAAAAAAAGAACTTTGAGAATCTGTTCACCGAGTTTACAGAGAGGTTACGAGTACAAACAAAAACAGTTGAATTGAGTACCTCCTCCTTTTTGGAAGTCGGTAGAAAAATAATCATCAACATTAAATGATCCAGTAAAAAGATATATTAATACGTAAAAAGTTTAGGTTTACATAGACTTGAGACCTTTCTTCTTTTGAAAGTCAGCTAAAAACGGGCAGATTCGACTCGGGCAAATAGTAGGATAGAAGACTAAGAAATTAGTAAAACGAAGCTCCCGGTGTAGCTCTGTTTAGAACCTCTTCTTTCTCAAGTTTTGAATGAATAAAATCGGAATTTTGAGAGGGCAATATCAAGAATATGATGGCGATCGTTTTTGCTATACATCTCACGTACCGTCTATACGGTAATCGTACTTGCCAAATTCAAATTGACATTCATTGTGATTTAAGAAGATACATATATATATATAACTTCACAATCGACAACACTCATTCTTATCACTAAAGCAAGCAAAGTGAGAATGTAAAGTAGGACATGCGGGCTGATGGTGCATTTGTATGCATAATATGAGACCGGTCACTGGCAACAAAGAACAATTCGAAGATCATAGTGTTCGTTAAAAACACTTCCTTGTCCTTCTTTGCAATGTTAAATTAACCTTTCTTAAATGCGGTTAAGACATAGATATCTATATCGCAATATGCCTACACATATATCCTCACATGTATGTATTGGATATTCCGACGTTTTAGCTCAATAGGACCAACGTCATTTGATCGTGCGGTAGTCATGTTACCCAGTATTGTTATGAAAAAAAATGGTTTTTGAATATCGAACACTGCGCGCACGCAGATGTTTTGTCCACTTTTTATGCTCTTTATTGAAATGTTGGCTGTATGTTCCGTTATTTTTGCTTTTTATTTTGATAGATCAAGTTGTTGACAGATGGAAACTTCTGACAGAATGTATAGTTATTTATGGCATATAATTTAATGAAAATCATGAACTAAATCAAATAACATGTAATATATTTTATTATTTCCTTTGCTCATAATAAGGTAGTATATATATTTTTATAAAAAAATGTGATGGGAAGGGTCTGTCACTTGATGGTAAGTGCCATGTGTTTCTATCTATCCTATGGCCACAGTATACTTTGTGATATGTGAACTGTATCGTCAATGCGAGACCCGTATAATATGCACCCGTATAATATTACTTTAACTTTTTACAGTATGGAACAATCTAAATACAGTAGTCATTGCACACTACTGCTTCATAGCAAAATATCTGGCACAGCATTAGTACTAAGATAAGATAAGAATACACTTTTTGATACTGCTTTATAAATAATAACTTAGGCATTCATACTGATTACATATAAAAGGTATCTTAGGGCAAAAGGAGGAACCTCAGCATGTGCTATGGTCACATTACGATCAATAACGCCTATAAATAGCAGCGTTATTTAAAATTGTCGCTGAGTTCTGTAGATATTGATGTAATAAGATAGTAGTTTCTAATAGTACGTATAACCCTGATCACACCAGACTGCCTGGCAACCTGCGGGGGTGGCATGACTCAGAGATCTATCAAACATTAATAGATGCATTTCACAACGGATCTCGTGGGCAGAGAGGAACCAAGCTTTATTTATTGGCACAATCGAAGCCTTACGATGATGATTCAATAGCCTATTGGGATAGCCGATGTTGGTGTTACAATGGATAGATTTAAGTTGGATTCTATTTAGGTTGTGTAAGTAATTGCAGTGGAAAGGTTCATTCATTGCCTGAGTTAATATTAGCCGGTAGATAGCTTTGAAGTTTTTAAATCGCTTTCACTTCTAGGCTTGCTTACTAAATCTTAGTGAAAGAGACCGTGGTTAATGCCGCCGCAGAGCCACAGTTCGCAAGAATTACTGTGTTGGGATGTAAAGGGCACTGTAGCACGTGAAAATACTGGACGAAAGAAACTTAAAACCCAATGTCTTGGCGTAACGATCGCAGTGCAGTGCCGTAAAAATACTAAATTTGTAAGCTCTGGGTGGCACTATAAATGCCATGGCAAAATGTAGTGCTTGACATCCGGCGCACGACTTGCCGGTCTTATTGGCATAAAATAAACGGGTAATAAGTCTATATGGAATGGAAAGGATTTCATGTCAAGAGGCATTTACTACTGCCCTTTAGGCAGAGCCACAGAGAACTTCAGAGAGTCTACGTGTAACTGCAAGCACAGACTGCAAGTACCTATCATAAGTGGTTGGAGTAAATATCAGTGACCACACTTTAGTATGAGGCCGTCAGCGCCGTAGTCGCCCCATCTTTCCAGACATAATTGAAATCAGTTGTGTCTGGAAAAGTAAGTTAGTCTCTTGTGTCTGGTTAATACGTCTTTGGCGTCTTCTTCATACACACCTATTTCCTGATTTCCTTACTCGGTCTTGATAATGACAATATATTTTATGTGACAGAGCTATTGACCACTGACACCCGTCTGTACTGTTCTAAAGTTTCGTCTTATATGTAGTATGACTTGGGTAGATACTAGATATTATTAACTAAATTATTAACATTTTCGGAAGGTTTATATTACCTCTTATTAGAACATGCTATTTAAGAAAAAGCTGAGCATAGCGAGATCCTATTAGTCGTTTTATATAACTTATAAATGGCACATAAAAATACTGGCGCTGGTGTCAAGATAGTGTAGAGAGGAAATAGAAAGAAAAAAATGATGTTCTAACTAGATGTCTTGAGGCAGCAAGTTTGCATAAGTGGATTATTAAGTAAGCTTGCTGCCGCATACACCAAGTTATAATTTTACTAGAAAATTACATAAGTTAACATAAAACAGAGGCCAAGTCCAGGGTATTGGGATTGAATGTGTCGGCAATGAGCACTTGCCGCCTATTTCCTTTTGCCTAACACCCTGTGTACATACTCAGGTGTTTTGAACAATGAGAGCAGTTCTAAAACTGTCACTGACTAATAACAGCCAATCCCAATAACCTATCTATCCACAGTTTTCCTTACTACCGATAGAAAATTGACATGTTAATACAAATAGTGTCAAATATCTATCTCTAGTAGGGTAAACTGCCGATAGATAGATTATTGGGATCGGCCGTTTGTCAGGCGTGGTGCCTTTTAAAAACTATATCTAAAGTATTTTAGAGTACGACATAATATTCACATATTATTCTTATAAGAATAATGTTCCAATTGGTAGTTAGATGACTCAGAATAAATTTCAGCACATAATAACTTCGTAATCACTAACAAATCTCTGATCGCATCTCCAACGCCTAAACTTTCATATCTCATGCAAATTCGATCTTCTGACAATGAGCCCATTTGTACACTACTGCCAAAATTTACAACACTCCAAATGTATGTCATACTGGATATAAAACCCTATGCTTATCAGTATAAAGGTTATTTTAATTATCGTTGACTTGTTCAAACAAATACACAATACCGGACCTTAAAGCTGATACAATATGGTTGATGCTGATGAGGATTATTTGGTAGAAGTGAAGAAGTAACTTGGTTATTGATATTCATATTAAAATGTAGATGGTACAGACGGACGAACGGACATAGAACAATAAAGGGCGTGGGCTGGAGTAACTCATTATTGTACCCTGGACGCCTTGACCGATATCCATGCTGATGTGTATAGGCTGATGAAATTAAAAGGTAATTAAACATTGTTTAATAAATGTATTATTTTGACAGGTGATGAGGCAATACGCTCTGCCTTATTGGGATGACCATTAATAATAGTCTTGGTAATTTCACTTATTTATAGTTCGTCATCTTTCTGGGGGTTACATTTTGCGGTATGCTAGTGGAAAATAATGATATTTTTTTTAAAATAAAGAAGTAAGATAATTTAACATGTAAACATAATACTTAAGCTGAACGCTTATTGTAACACTTAATTTTAAGCTTTTAATTTTTTTGTATAATTTATTTTTTACTCATAACAGAAATATCATTTAGCAATATGTCGAGCTACGTTCGTTTGTTTGCCTTATGATTTACTTTAAGTACCTTATCGTGTTTACTACTAGTTTTGTATACATAATTTGAACGTCTTCCCGGTTTAAACCGATTAGGGTAAATCTCCGAAAAAGCCTCCACCCCGAGTATTAAATTAATTAAGCGCCCTAACAATTACCTGTATTGATTACTAGATCTGCATTATTACAACCAGATCATTAGAACTTTACAAATTATTCATAGATTTTTACTTTTTAGTAATGTTATTTCTTTTCCAGATTTAACATCTCCAGAAACTGAGTGAAATTGTATTAATACCAGAAATCTTCTAATATGTTACTCTCTTGACCACTTATCAAGTCTGGTTTTGAGTTTATGGAGGTAGCTGAGACCACTCCTCGTAAGTGGTTCAAATTGTGTACCACTCTTATGCTGAAGAAGTGGTATTACTAGCCTTGGCTGCGATGGTGGATAGTACGAGTATACTATATATTGAGTATTAATGATAATATTTTTATAGTATTACTTTTCAAAGCACTAACGCTTCTTAAGCGATCTCAAACATTGAAATTTATAGAGAGAAAAATTCACATCACTATAGTATATATGATGTGAATTTTTGATGAATTTATGATATATATATATATATATATATATATATATATATATATATATATATATATATAATATATACTATAATACAATAAATATCACAAGGGTTGCGATGTCAATGCGAAAGTTCAAGTATCTCTAAATAATGCTTCTTTCGGTTGGATGGTACTGTTAACTGTCCAATAGTTGTCGCCTGTACCCTAAGTACCCAATAAGGTGCATGAAAGAGACAAATTAATAATAATTCAAGCAAACCAGCCTCTAATGCACGGATCATCGAGCATCATTTGTTACATAAACTTACTGAAACGAGGTGCTTATTTAGGTCTTATGTCTCCGATAAGTAGCCTGCATAGATCTGCATGCAAATTTTTTGCAGAATTGTATCCTGTAACGCAGCAGGCCATTCTGACGGTACAGCGGCCGAAGCACAAATAATTTTCGAAAAAGTATTAGTGGCTATCGACAGCGTCAACATATTACGCTTGGGTGTACAAACTATGAGTCATCTGTGTCACAGTTGCTAGATAAATGATAGTTTGTATTGTTTCACGTGAATGATCCGTTACGTTACACTTATGCAGTTATTCGTGATGGACCCACATTCAGTAATCTGTGCCACAGGTAGAACATATTTCTTATAGGCCTAATCTTAGGCTCTTTAAACTATAACAAAACATGGCTTTAAGACCTTTTTTACAATGTCTATATGATCTCTCTATATGATTGACAACATAACTAATCATCCGAACGATGCAGGACGACGGATCGTCGCACAACAATTGCTGCCAATAGGGTAATTGGCGACCGTCCGCGCGCCAATGGTCGCACCATTATATCTGTACACTGCAGGACAATGTGTATAACACACAATATTTTGTAAATTATATGAATTATATTTATTTTTAAACACCATTATACATACCATACAATAAAGTGTGCTAGAATAATAATAATATAACAATAATAATTACATACTAAATCGAATTTACATTATGATGCGCGGTAATCCCTATATATTAATATTATAAATGCGAAATTGATTATGTCTGTTTGTTTGTTATTTGTCACGCCTAAGCAGCTGAATGGATCGTAATTACATATGGCAAGGAGGTAGATTGCATCCCGTGGACCTTCCACGGGATGCAATCTACCTAGGGTAGTTTTCATCACCATCATCATCCATCATCACGCGGGTGAAACCACGGGGCGCAGCTATTATATTATTAAGATTATAAATGCGAAAGATAGTTTGTTTGTTTGTTACGCTTTCACGCCTAAATGGCTGAACAGGCCGTTATGAAATTGGACAAAGAGATAGATTACATCCCGGGAAAGGGCATACGATACTTTTCATCATCATCATCATCATCATCATCATCATCATACATCACCACAAGAATGTAATCCCGGGGTGCAGCCAGTAATGATTACTTTTGTTCCATATTGCGATTTCTGTGCTGATAACTTGCTGAGTAAATGAGACTTATAACCATCAGCGTACATGCAGTGACACATTTTTTTTTACTTCTAAGCCCTGGGTGGCACTACCACCCATCTATAACAGTTATCATAGATGGATGTAGTACTCACCATAAGGTACAAGACTCGTCCGTTTCGTCTTTACTAGTATTCAAAACCCGCGGGTATTCAGGTGTTTAAGTTAAAATATATGATTCTTTGTGTATGTATTTTAGTAATACATATAAATCACAGGTATAGCTACTTACTATACCTTGTACGTATGTTCTATGACGTAGCAAAATATTTACCTATGGTAGTATCAATCCTACACTACACTAAGCACTTCTACAATAAAGCGCTGGATTGGGTTTCACGATCCAGCTGGATTATTCAGCGCTCAGATCATGATCAATTCAGCGCTTTAATCCCGAGTCAATATACCATTTAGTTGTCCCGCAGTGTAACATGGACGCGGGCACGCGGTGTTATCAGGATGTCCCGTCGGATCCGACGCATATCGGGTGTACCGACAACCTGTATTCGTGTCATAACCTCATCGTATCTCTAGCATTATGATTAAAGACTGGATATAAGCCACTACTAAAATAAACAGGCGTGCGATTCTCTAAGAGCAAACATCGTTGCATCAAAATGTTGCATGAAAAAAATGATAACATGACAAGAAACGTTGGAAAAACAACCTTATTTGCAAGGGCGATATCTCATAAAATATTTGACATCGATGAGCACATCGACGAATCATTAGAGAATCACACGGCTGATGAGCTGAGATATAGGATTAAGATAATGATTACTCATTTTGTCTGCTTAGTCAACTAATTATAGGTAAGTTAAGACTAGTTTCCCGTAAGAGGACTGAGTAAAGGATAATGAGTGCAACCGTGGTATGCTTTGGCGATAGTGATATAAGATGTATGTATACTTTCTTTTTCTTCATAAGTGGATTCGTACGTTTGTAAATCTGCTATTCCACAAGTTGAACATTTACAGTTGTAAAAAATTTAAGTATTCGGTATGTCTGAGTCGCGTTCTAGTAAAGTGGCGGAAGCAATCGGTGGTACTAAAACTTTCGAACTTTTAAAGGTCGATTGATGAGTTGCACACAAAAAACAGTATGTTAATATTGTACACTTTGCATATACTTGCGTACCTTCACGAATACTTAACGGTTAATAATTTGCGTTAATAATGGCATTATACGTCAAAATGAATGTAAGTATATGAAACACTAATCTAGGCAAAAAAATCAATGACAGCCAAAGTTTGGCAAAGACCTTACACTGTAAGTGTATAATAAGGTTAGTGAGTGTAAGGTGTTTGGTGTTTGGTTCCTTTCCGGCCATTTTTGTTTATACACTTTATCATAGCCATGTCACATTACACTATTGTAAAAAAACACACAATTGATATAGATCTTTATAAATAAAAACAATGAGAAAACTTATGAGTGAGTGAGTGTGAATGTAAGTGAATATAATCCGAGCGCGATGAGAATGGGATGGAACCGTGTCAAAGTGTATCGAAAATTTAGCTTCTATATACTATGACACAGTTCCATCCCATTCTCATCGCGCGCGGATTATACTGCTAAACTTTACGCCTGGCCGGAGTACAAACTATCGTTTATCTAGTACAATTGTGGCGCAGATAAATCATACTTAGTAATATATACGTCAACGATTCGCTACACTTACGGAATTCTTTGTGCTATGCACACGCGTTTTCTCATCTTATAAATTAATATCTGATTTGATATAAGTAATTACAATATGTTATCACTTACTAGTTGTCCCGCCAGCGGCTTCGTTCGCTTGGTCTTGGAATAGTGGCAAGAGAGTTATTCTTTAAATATCAATAACTTTTTATTTCGTTACTGGTTGACATAAAACGAACACTAACGGCTTTAATTAGGCTTTAATTATGGGGATTATCCGTAAAAATGCTAGAGTCAATAATAGAAGTTATAGCGCCACATTTGATGATCATATTTAATTTATGTATTGATAGAGGTACATTTCCTGACCTAATGAAAATGAGTAAAATCACCCCTATTTTTAAATCAGGTAGTAAGGCCGACCCCTCAAATTATAGACCGGTCTCTGTGCTTCCGGCTTTGAGCAAAATATTCGAAAAGATAATGCTTCAACAACTCTTGTCTCATTTTAATGAACATAGGATTTTACACGAAAATCAGTTCGGTTTCACGAAAAGCAGATCAACAACAGATGCAGGAGTCCAGTTAGTCAAGCATGTGCTGGAGGCTTGGGAGAGCTCACAGGATGCCATTGGCGTATTTTGTGATCTCTCCAAAGCTTTCGACTGTGTAGAGCACCGCACTCTAATTTATAAGCTACACCACTATGGAATTCGTGGAGCTGCTCTGAATCTTGTAGAATCATACTTATCTGATAGGCAGCAAAAAGTTGGCATTAATGGCGTGACATCTTCTGGATCTTTGGTTAGAATGGGGGTTCCACAGGGGTCGATCTTGGGTCCGTTCTTATTCTTAGCATATATCAATGACTTACCACATATGGTTGAGGGCCTTGCTGACATAGTTCTTTTTGCGGATGATACTTCTCTGATTTTTAAAGTAGATAGGAAAGATAGAGAACTAGTTCAAGTCAACAACGCGTTAACTATTGTTTCAAATTGGTTCGTCGCAAACAACCTGCTTCTCAACGCAAAGAAAACGAAATGTTTAAAATTTTCCATGCCTAATGTAAGACATATAGAGCCAAACGTATTACTCGACGGAAATAAATTGAAAATTGACAAGGCAATAGTCTTTCTAGGTATTAGCATAGACTCTAAATTACAATGGGGTCCTCATATTGATGCACTATCTGGAAGACTGAGCTCAGCTGCATATGCGGTTCATAAAATTAGGCAATTGACAGATATAGCTACTGCTCGACTGGTCTACTTTGCTTACTTCCACAGCATAATGTCATATGGTATCCTGCTGTGGGGGTCAGCGGCGGACATAGAGACAGTTTTTATATTGCAAAAGCGGGCAGTTCGAGCCATCTACGAAATGGGTCCCCGTGAATCCTTAAGACAAATGTTCAAAGAAATTAATATATTAACTCTTCCATCTTTGTATATCCTAGAAAATATAATGTACGTTCGTAAAAATATAAAGAAGTTTAGAATAAATAGTGATATGCATAATATTAATACTAGAAATAAGGATAGGATAGCTGTATCTAAATTTAGACTCACGAAAACTAAAAATAAGTCCTTCTTAGGCAATTGTGTACGTTTCTATAATAAAATCCCGAAAGACATTACTGAGCTCACTGAAGGGAAATTCAAGTTACGTGTCAAAAATATACTAATGAAAAAAGCCTATTATAAATTGAGTCACTACTTAGAAGACAAAGATGCCTGGAAGCTTTCCACTTCTGCCTAATAGCCAACTATTGAATAAATTTGTTATTTTAATGCTACTCATATGTAACCTCAATGTACAAAGACTTGAAAAAATAATGGCCCACGAGTTTCTTGCTGCTTCTTCTCGGCGGTGGTTCTTTTCCGAAGACAGCGGTAGAATCATTTAAAAATTTTTGACGTTCATAAGAGTGTCTATGATGCCTAAACTGAATAAATAATTTTTGAATTTTGAATTTTGAATTTTGAATTATAAACGCCATTTAAATTTAAATAACGTCATTTAGTAAGGCGCAGAAGAATTTTCCTGTGCGCACCACTAAACGTCACTTAAAGTTAAGCAACGTTTATAAGTAGGGCCCTAAATATTAAGTGAAGCTTACCACAATATATTAATGGAAACCGCATCTAAATCACGCTAATCTCAGAAATGGCTTATCCGTTTCTGAGATAAGCGTGCACAAAAGCACAGACAAACAGACAAAAATCTAACAATACTTTATTAAATTCTATTTTCGTTTATAAAAGTCGCAATTATATTTTTTCTCGGACGGGATTCAAACCCGCGTATTCTGATCGCGACGTCGTTGACCAACTAGACCACCGAGGTTCGGGTCCCAGCATCGAATTTTAACTCTCTATTTGACTAACCGACTTGCGGGGACGGAGCGACATCTATTCGACAGCTTTGACAGTACCATCCAACCGAAAGAAGCATTATTTACAAATACTTATACTTTCGTATTGACATCGCAGCCCTTGTAATTTTTATAGTATTACTTTTTAAAGCACTAACGCCTGCTTTAGAATGGTGCTGATCTCAAACATTGAAATTTATAGAGAGAAAAATTAACATCCTCGGACGGGATTCGAACCCGCGACTTCTGACTCTCCATGTCAGACACCATTGACCAACTAGGCCACCGAGGCTCGGGTCCGAGCATCGAATTTTTCTCTCTATAAATTTCAATGTTTGAGATCGCTTAAGCAGGCTTTAGTGCTTTAAAAAGCAATACTATTAAAATAATTTTACGTATATATCTTCTATGTACAGACAGCGAACCGTTAAATTTTTATCATATGTTTAATATATGATAGCACTTACACAAACAGAAGGACCAAACAACGAATAGCAAAATTAATGAAAGTAAACGTGCATAAAACTGCGCGTACTAGATTACCTCACCCTTGGGCATTTGTATTGCTGCCCTTTACTCCCGAATGTCGAATGTTACGCAGTTTATCATAAGGGCAGTAGATTGAATTGTTTTAGTTTTGATTGATTTGCTAAGGAGGGAGAGGTTAGAGCGTGCGTTCGGTAATAGAGCATTTTGCGGTACGAATTGCAGGCAAATATTTATATAGAAGATTTTAGACTTTGATTGCAGGTAGCCTGCAGTACATATTAATTTAATATTATTAGTAAAATTTCGAGATACTTTCGAGAAATTCCACCATTAGACGAAATAGAATAGAGTTGCCCCTACTACGCGGGTCTTAAAATAATTGCAATATGCAAAATGTTACCGAATGAATCAATTATGAATCGCAGCGGAGCTTGACTTGGCAATCTTAACCGATCAATAATTGTGAGCAATGCATGCTGCAGCCAGGAGTTGGATGGGTGACCGCTAGTAGCATTATTTAACTGCGCTTCCGTGTTTCGGAGGGCACGTTTAGCCGTCGGTCCCGGTTGATTTAGGACAGCAGTCGTTAGGCTATGTCGAACGGGTTCGTTCGGCGTGAAAATTGCGACATGGGTTGGCCACTAGCCTAACCAAGCTGCACTGGGCCCGCGTGGTCTATTATAGCCCAGCTTTTATCTCTCTCTGAGAGGAAGGCTCGAGTCTCAGCAGTAGGAACATAATGGGCTGGTTGATGCAAATGTTGGAGTTTATCAATACCTCCGTCGATTCTTGCCATTCCCAAAATTGTTAGATAAACTATAGGTACTTTCGAGCTGGTCCCATTAAAATTTCATCAAATTCCGACAAGCCTATTTTGACTATCGTCAAGATAGGCTTGTCGGATTATCATCATTGGCGGTGTATGACAACCGATCCCTAAAGTAGCAAGGGTCAATACAAAGGGTGAAAAAAAAAATACAAAAAAAACGGAATCGACTTCAACACCAAAAAATGTGAAATAATTTGTAGAAGTCGGCACCATGCGCACAATATTATTTAGTGTAGAAGTCGGTTTTATTTTTTGATAATTTTTTTAATAGATATTTTTTTTTTATTTAATTAAGTATCTATACCCTACTATGTTTGCAATATTATTGCTTGCAATCGATACTACGGTCAACAAAAAACTTAATAACAGCTCCACTGAACCGGCAAGTCTGTAATCCTTATAAGCAGTATGTCCGGCCATCCGTCACAATTAAAAAACGATCCCGATACCCACTGGTATCAGGATATAATATCATGTAGGTAATTAGATTAATTGAAGTAGGCACCTCATGCACATGAGGGCCTAGTAAACAAAAGTATGGCAACACGTACATTACCGTGTGGTAAAATAATTGTTAAATGTCAGTAGCAAATAGCAATAAGTAGGTGTGAACGACAGTGACTGCAGCTAGTCATATATTCGGGGATAGTTTTTACATTAAGGTACAGGACTGGATATGTCACAGATGACTTTTGAATCTTTTTATTAAATGAGTTTTAAAACCTAAAACCAGACCCCTCGTTAAACAGAGATCAAACTTTGCAATATAGAAGGAAAAATGACACATCCTTGGTCAGGATTCGAACCCGCGTCTTCCAACAATCCCTGTCAGACACAATGATTGCTAAGCCACCAAGGCGATCATTCCGAGCTACGAATAACTCTATAGTTGATTTTAACCATCATGTGGGGATGGAGCGACATCTATTGAATAGCTTGACAAGCTTGATCCAACCGAGTTTTGTAAATACTCGTCTTTATGTTGGTTTGAATCCCGTCCGAGGATTAACGTATGGAACTTTTCACTGCTTTCTGGTAAGTATATTTCACCTAAAACTGACAAAACGGTGTTCATCATCCATCAGGATGAATGTGACAACGTTTGACGAGGCGCACATTCATAAAATATGCCCGGGTGCAGCCGAGGCGTGCGACTCTCTAAGAACAAACATCGTTGCATCTTTGACAACATCCGTGAAACAAATGACGTGATGACAAGAAACGTTGGAAAAACAACCTTATGTTTGTACATAAGGTTGTTTTTCCAACGTTTCGCCCTTGTGGGCGATATCTCATAAAGTATTTGACATCGGTGAGCTCGTCGACGAGCGCATCGACGAATTATTACAGAATCGCACGTCTGAACTTTTCTGAAGTAATACGTAAATATTTGATTGTTTTTATCGATGATCTCGAATGCCCAATCTAAATGTGTTCCCACAGATTAAATGAGTTTAGTAGAATAAAATTTCCGATGTTTGTTGATGTATGTGTTGTTGATACTATTTCATTAAGTATTATTCTTAAATTATATCTATTCTTTCATTAGATATTCTTTTCCAATTCTGTATAGACCTCGGTCCTTGCTCTAAGAGAGTATGAGCAATAATCCACAAAAAGTGTGCCTCGTGCTGTTTCTTAGTAATGGGGGTTAAGGCAACCTGATAGTCTGGCTGATAGTATATGCTATTGTCGTATTTTCCACCTTATAAAAGTCTAACGACCGACTTTTCTAAGAATAACAACCGACACTAAACGGCTTAACCCTATGACATCAACTGAAACATAAACGAAGGCTTAACTTCCGTACATCTAGACATTTTTTCCGAAGCATAAAAGTGCTCAGTTGAAACTGCAACTAGCGGTCACCCATCCACCTCATTCATCTCGTGACCGCAGCTACAGCTACCTAGCTTGCGCTTAACCATTGATTTATCACTTGAAAACGACAGGGCGAGCATCCACTGCGAGCGTTTATTCATTATTCACTAATGAGTGAATTTTGCTCAGGTTTAGTCGTGTTTTATGTATACGAAAAGTTGTCGCTTCAACCCTGCTAAACAAATCATCATTTATCTATGCGATAGACCTCAATATATAAATACACGCAGACTCAGAACGGAAAAGGCAGATTGATCAAGGCCCTTATTCACTATGACCATTCAAACAAAAAAGTAACACGTTGCGCTATTATATCTACAAGAAATGATCTTGAAATCAATATAACTTAAAAAAAGCTGACATTCCTTGAGGATATCGTAACGCGCCACGTTACTTGTTGAATGGTCATACCGAAAAAGGTCTTTGTTGTATATGTCTTGGTTCATCAACATAGTCGGCATCTTCATTGGTAAGGTCGTGTCTAGTCTGAATGGTTGACCACTCGATGTATTATGATATTCCACGTGGTGCTGCCCTCGGCGGTCTTCACAGCTTTCGTGATTGGATGTCTTGGTTATCCTCCATGTGGCACCCATTCAGATCTCACTTCATTTGTCGTTGAAGTCAACAACCGAGGCATATATCATAATATTGAACTTGACTCTCATTTCACACTTATGTTTTTGATGGGACATTATAATATTAAAGGCCCATATTACACTGCTATCTCAGATGAAAGCTCCAATAGTTTGATTGTATGGCCCTATTACATAGACCCAAAGGACAGAGTTGCAAAATTCTCACTGCACTCCTATTAGAATCTGAACTATGTCATAAAGTTGCACGCATGCTCTCTGTGTCCGTCCTAATGAAAATGTACGACTCTTTGATAACCTGTTATGGACCTGCGGGCCCCTTAGCCGCACAAATTGGCATACGTACCTCTAAATTAAAGGGACTATTGTCCAGTTATTTTTGGTATGGTTGTGTTGGAATTTGTGTAAATGTTGTTTACTGTTTGGGTAATTGTGTGACAATGCAATTAAAGCATTTTTGACAATGATGTAAAGATAAAATTTATTTTATTATTCTTATTACGAATATATTTATGCACTCAGAACGAGCTATGGAAAGGGCTATGCTCGGGGTTTCTCTACAGATCGCATAAGTAGATCCGTAGAGGAACTAAGTCACCGACATAGCCCAGAAGAATTGGCCGTAATTTGCTTGCGGTTTTGGAAAACGCGCTTGCCCCCACTGGAAATTTGATTGAGAAGGCATATGGAAATATGGAGCCCATCTGGAGGAAAATGATAAGTAACTTATACTTTAACTTTCAGTACACTGTTAGGCAGGTATATTGTGAAACCGCGGGGCGCAGTTAGTTATTAATAAATAGCTACCTGTATTGACAAGGGCTAAATAGAGACGTTTACATATATTGACAGTAAATAAGTAATAGACGAGTATACGTACAGTCCACGGATGGCGCCGGAGTGAAAATCTGTTCCGTTATGAAAGGAATACAGACGAGCGGTAAAACTACGCACATTATTACATGAGTAGAAGAACTGTGATACTTACTCAGATAGGTAGTGGGTCATCCTTTGGCAATCATGAGCTACAATTTATACTTCTTGATTTTAATAGTGTAGGTACTATTCAAGATAATATATTACGACTATTTGAATTTCGATAGGAATAATGAAATAATTTGTAAGATACTAACACTTATTTGTAATTACATACAATCTAACAAGACATGTGTTTGGCACTCAGTGTTGTACCGACTAAAAGGATTTTGAATATAGTTGGAATAAATATACATTAAGTCATTTATTTAATTCTTTTTAAAATATGAAACCGTTCCCACATGTATTATGCACATTAGGAGAACCTTGTTTACAATAACTTGTAAACAAAATGTAACGATTGAATTAAATGGTGTACGATTACCCAAAAAATATAACTTAATTATAATTTGTTTCGAATATGAATAAAATAAGATAATACAAATCGTATCATCTTTTTTATAAAAAAAACTGGTTGTCAGTAAAGTTGGTTTGCGGACGCTAATTTTACGTGATAACGTCATAAGACGAGCCAAACGCTTAGGCTGATCGTGCCTCATTATCGCTTGTTCCGCGCTTCCGCTTGCACGCTCGGCTCAGGCGGAACGTGACAATGAGACATACTTTTTCGTGCGTGCAGCCGAGGTTCATTTATTTATAAATAAATATGTTTCATGTCAAAAATTGAGTTCCAATTTATAACGCTTGATTTATTGAAGTACTTATAATCTTTCTGTTTATACCTGCCAGTAAAATAATTAAAAATGAAATACTTGGGCAGATAGGTACACAAAAATATTAACACATTAAAAAATATCAATAGAGAACACCAAATCGCGCTTGTATATATTAATTATTTAATTACATTGCAAGATGAGCAACTATATTACTAGCCCGCAGTGCTAAGTGAGACGTCATCGACGCGGGCGTCCCGAATACTCCTTGAAAAAGACCATCGAATGTGGTCGAAACTATTATAGTCGGACCTATCCGATAAATATTACGTGAGTAATCCCGTATTTCTAATTAAAAATATATTACTAGGATTTCCTGAAACTGCTCGTCTGCATCGTCGTCTATGACCATGATTCGAATCGACACTTGGGACTGTCGCCCACTCGGCGTCGCTGATTTATTGCAAATGGCGCGAAAGCGAAAACGCTCGTAAAACGCAGCGTTCAACGTTTATGGCGCGTTGTTCGGCCGCACGATTGCATCGTATAGTGTGTATGCACCTTTGAATTGAGTGGTGAGTTTTGATTGTATGATTTGATTAGATGAGTGTAGAATTGGGTTGGCGGTCATTTAATCATTGACGATTGGTAAATATGTATTTGTATTTGTGCTATCGTCTTAACTTTGTTTAAGTGTAGCTATCGTTTGATATCTGACAAAGGTAAGGAAATCTCCACCCACAGACAGCCAATTAAGGCAAGCTAAGGGTCAGGCGTCTGATTTAACCCCAGGGAGAGTCGGATTATTATTAAAATATTATTTTTCAGATGACCAGAATGCTGGCTTATAGATACCTATCATTTAAATACCGCCGGCATTGTGGGCACTTTTCTAAACAACAAATGGTTTACTACATTCTAGAGTGTTCATTTGAACATAGTCCATTATTTTGTGTTACTCGTATTAATATAATAAATTACAAAACTTTTTACTAAACAAAAAATATAGATAATAATATAAAATTGCACTTTATTGACGTAACGTTTCTTATGAAGAGTACAAAACATGCTTTCACATTACTGCTTCGAGGCAGAATATCTCTCGCTGCTGCGTTACCCATTAAGACGGCCTCTCGCAGAGGAGTCGTGCTCCTGTCGTCTATTACCTAATTGGCACTATCCAGGAATCACATGTACACGTACATGCAATACGTGTATCCAATGAAAGGTCACGTTCTACGGATATAGATGAAGACCTCCCATACCACGTTACTTAGCACAACATTTCTACAAAGATTATATCATAATTATTTTCCAATTACAGTTATACCTACGGTAACAGAAAACGTAGACAAAGAGTCGTCACTCACAAAATACAACTAATAAGGCGAATCTAATTCAAAATCCGAGTTTATAATAACCCATTCTAACCCTCTTTAGGATACGTTCGATGATTCCCAGCAATGGCATTATAATCTGCATTCAGGCGATAAATTCCCGTTGCATGCAAAGACATAACAAAGGCTGAGTAGTGGTCGTGTGTTCGGGTCGTGCCGGACAAACGGGCGGTCTCACGGCGTTGCTAGTGTGAACATTGCTTTATAAAGGGAAATCGAAACGAAAGTATTGATATGCTTTACGTGTTAATTACTGAGTTACAGGCAATATCATGACAACAACAAAGATACCTGAATTAACACCGCTATTATAATTTTTCTGTAATAACGGCAACGCTTCATGGAAAATGGCGACTCTAAATTTACAAGTTTATCAAAAATTGTATTTATTTACCTGAACAGATTTTCCATACCATGCTGCCATAATCAAACAATCGTCAAACTGCTGCCCGAAATCTGGCAGTAATTGTATAATAATTATGAAATCTGAAACGTTCCACTACTTATTCCTTTCTGTCTCGGTTATGCTTAACTCATCACTTATCATCATCACCCCTATTTGTGCACTACTAAACCTGTCACATAATAATAATGATAATAATAATAATACCGCAGGGGCGGCTTTGTGGCGAGCCGTCGGTGAGTGGCGACACCGTGGACCCTGATTCTCCCTGGGGCTAAATGAGACCTCTGACCCCCGGCTTGCCTTTATTGGCTGTCTGGGGGTGGAGACGCAAGAGCAAGTAACAAAAAGCTCCAAGGGTGGAAGTGTTAAAGGGCATAACGCCGGTAGTAGCGCTCTAGTGTCTCTAGCTCAACTGTTGTCTCTCAGTTTATCTATGAAAATCTAATGTATGTAAAGAAAAACATTAGCAGTTTTGATAAAAGGAGTGATGCTCATTCCATCAACACGCGAAATAAGCACAAGCTATCCGTACATGTAACGCGTCTCCACAGAATAAGTCATTCTTTTATGGGACAATGTATACGATTTTATAATAAAGTTCCCAATGTTATCCGAGATTTGCCTATTAATAAGTTTAAAATTGCTATTAAAACTAAACTCTGTCAAAAAGGTTATTACAAAATTTCGGATTACTTGGAGGATAAAACAGCTTGGGACTGATCACTCCAGGATCTATCTACTCGTGTACTAAGATGTCAAAGTGTAGCGTGTCTTGCCCTACTGATACCATTATTATGTTCTCTTTTGTAAGGCAACACACTGGAGCTAATATTTGTAGTACCTAAGTAAAAACATTGTAAAAACATCTATATAAAAAGAATGGCCCCGAGTTTCTTGCCGCTTCTTCTCGGTTGGCTCTATGTATTTTGGAACGCGGCGGTAGGCTTTAAAGTACATTTTAATGAAAAATTGACGTTCATAAGTGCGTCTTTGATGCCTAAATTGAATAAATGATTTTGACTTTGACTTTGACTTTAGTGAAACCGCAGCACACCTCTCGACACCCTTTAGCCATTCACACCAACGTTGCCCCTTTTGTCACCATTGATGGTGGCTTTTATGGGGGGCCCGTTTAGTGAGTGGCAAGTCACCACCTGCCTAAATATTTTAAGATGAGACTGAAATTGGCAGGTGCCGTAGTCTCGACCATAGCCCACTATCTCCCGTATCACTAATAAGTACATTTCAATAACCATGCCATTTTACCCATTTTTGTAATAGATAACCTGTAACCTTCCATCCAAAATGTTTCTGTTTTTATACTACATTGTATTTTTATATCAAACAGGCCTCTAAGTGTTGGCTACAGCCCCACTTATGCCTTTGTAAAGGACCGGGTGAAACCCGTGAAATTGGTTGAATAAAAATAATAATAATAATAAAATTTATTGACTCAAGACATTTCATGTATTTAAATGTTACTGGAGCACCTGGTTCCTAAACTAGGCTCGAGACCCGTAATATAGGAGCCAGGACTCTTTCATCCGAGACACAGAAGACAGTCTTAAGGGTAAATGAAGACAAATTGAATATTAAACTTAAACTAAGTAACACATTATTTTAAATAAAGTATGTGTACGTTTGTGTGTGTGTATGTGTGTGAGTGTGTAATTTTGTAAGTGTTTGTGTATGTTTGTGTGTGTGTGTACATCATAAGCACTTACTGCCAGCCGCCTAAACACGATACTATTACCTTGTAGGGAAACATTTTTTTGTTTACACTATGGGGAGCCTCCAGGTTATGTGGGACTTTCCACTAAAACACCCTCGGTGGCCTTCCCCGTTGTCTTAAAGATGACCCTGGGATCCCCTGAGAAACTCACCGGGACTATCCTGACATATTGCCCTTTGGCTCTTTGAGAGCATTTTGCACCTCCTTCTAAGGCCATGAAGATGGCATGGCGTCTATTACCACGTCATGACGATTTCCCCGAGCTCGTTGATGGGATAGTTAGGGCCCAACTATACCTGAGCTCTTGCTTAGAGTCCCTTTTTAGTCGGCTCTTACGACAGGCAGGGGTAACCGTTTGTAGTTTGTAGTACTGTTTGGGGAAACTTGTACCAACTCGACATAATTTGTAAACTGATTGCATTACATATACAAAATATAGTTTAATTAATTTAACAAATCACGTTTACTCACTCACTCATACCCCAGGATTTCCTGTAGTGCGGGAGACATGAACACACACAATAACACATCGCAACATCTAAGGCCCGATAGCAAACATTTCAGCTCATCACACAAATAAAGCCAAGGATTGAACCTAGGACTCGGCTTTTCGAAGGCAGGGTCAAAAAATTATTTCCTGGTTCAATTCACTTTCAAAACTTGATGAAAATAAATATTTACAAACGTTTTTTTAGTAAATATTATATATATATATATATATATATATATATATATATATATATATATTATATATATATATCGTCAAAAGACGTTTTAATAAGCCACGTTTCGCCAGATATGTTTTAGTCCCACGTAATAGGGGCAAACCTATTGGCATCCACGGCGCATCCTAGTTACCTGACGTTCTAGACCTCGGATGAGGCATTCATTTTTGTGGCAACAAAGCTGCTGGTGGGTCAGCTAGTAAATAACAAAGCTTCCCAAGCAATTCGATAGGTAGACGCTGCAACCCCATACGAATGCTAAAAGAACTAGATAGAGAAATTCGATTCTGTGTCTGGTGCTTCGGTGGCTTAGCTGCCATGGCTTCTAACACGGATTGTCAGAAGACAGGAAGCTCGGATCCCATCTGAGTATATAAATTTTTGTTCACGGAAATTGTTACTTTCGCGCTTATAACTTTTATGACCGTATCGCTTTGATCGCACGAGTGCGATGGTGTGTTTAGTGCCTTATACGAGTAGAACTTGATATGGTTAGCAGGAATGCCAAAATAACTTCCATAATAAGCGTCTACCAGTTCGTGACGCAAGCGCCATAGATCGCACCAGACGTCTATCTAACAATGGCATCAAAACAAAGTCAAGAGTTGACGACCTTTGCATCGATTTGTATCATTGCGAGATCGAGTATGGCAATATTATATCGATTATAATTGTTTGCCGTTTATTGTACGGATTGTAGCGTGTCTAGCTGTCAATCAATTTGTGTAGAACATTCTGATCTACATCGGCTTATTTGGAGCATTATGCAAGAAGAAGCAATACTCGAGATATAATTCTAATGGTTTTATCTAATAGTTTTGGATTTGTTTTTTTGGATAGAGTTCAAGGCTGCTACTAATGGAAGTGATTAGTGTCCATAAAATAATGAAATGTGTCAAGGGTCGCTAATGCCTTGTTGAGAACAAGAATAATGGGAACTCATACAACTAATAAGCTATAAATATAATAATACCTAGCTGGGCTCCGCGATTTCACCCGCGTGGTGATGGATGATGATGATGAATCAAATATAGCGGATGTTACTCAGGCATAATGTAACTTTTTACTTGTAAAGAATAGATTGAATCGGATAATTCGTTTTAACGTGTATCCACTACTAACAAACAAACAATCATATACTCGTATCTTTACTTGTTATTATTATAGTTCATAAAGATTAATACCAAGGTACGAATAATATGGCCTGCATTTTAGCGGCATTACTATTGCTTATTTCAAAATGAAAAAGTACATATTTATTGTGACATAACTGTAATAGTTAGATTTTTGTTTGTAAGAGTTAGAATATGGTAATGTGGACTTCTTTGTAGATATTGACGTCTTCTATAAAACTGTAGTACGTCACTTTGATCAATAATTGTCAATAATTTTCGCAGCGTGCTCGATATAAGGACTTTTGGTATTTTTTCCACACCCTGGGTTACATTAAAGAAGTTTTCATACGGAACCCCAACTTTTTTAAATATTATATATATAGCCTAAGCTATGTTTATCAGGAATAATGTAGGATTTTAATGGTGAATGAATTTTTCTATTAGGTGCAGTAATTTCTGAGCCTATGCAATTCAAACATACAAATCTTTATAATATTATAAATAAATATATTTATTATATATTATATAATAAATATAATATCATAATGCATTTAGCTTTGTGGCGAGACGTCGGTGAGTGGCGACACCGTGGACCCTGATTCTCCCTGGGGCTAAATGTGACCCCTGACCCGGCTTGCCTTAATTGGCCATCGGGGGCTAGTGTTGGCTACAGCCCCACTTATGCCTTTGTAAAGGACCGGATGAGATCCGTGAAAGAAATGAAATAAAGATAATAATATTTAAATAATAATAATATATTATTATAGCTAAACACTAGTGCCCCGCGATTTATCCGCGTGAAGATGATGATGATGATGAGAAGTATCATATGTCCGTCCCCGGGATGAAATCTATCTATTTCATCATCAGCCAAATTTTATAGAGATCCGTTCAGCCCGTTTAGACGTTACATTACCACTAGGTGGCATACGACCTCCTATTCACTGAACACCACTATAAATATTGTATGAAATATAATCAAATATTTAGGTACTATAGTACGTTGCTTCAATATGTAGATATTAAAGCAACGTACTATAATAATTCTAATAATTTCAGATGAGAATAAGTTATTTCATACTTTTTAGAGCGTGATTTTTCAGCTGTCGGGTTTAAGTATAGAACTTATTTTTTATTAGAACAGTAACATAACAAAATAAGTAATTGTGCATTTCTCTGTTTTTTGGCATAATTGTGTGTTTGTAAAGTATGGACGGCCGAGCTTTGGACGACTGAGCTTTGGATGACCGAGCTTTGCCCGTAAGCAAACAATTGATTTTCTTGGACTAACCTCAAACCAAACGCTCATTGGCTTAGTGTTGCTTAGCAACGCCATCTATTGTCAAGTAGGTAGCTTTAGTGTTGCAGTGTCGGTAAAACAGTTTAGTTGTTGTTTAAGCTGATGACCTTGTCATAATGATATTGTAGCAGTTTTTCATTACCTGAAAACACGGATAAAACGATGTTTTCTAAAAATGAAACCTAACTAGCTACTACCTCAATTTATCGCCCCCGAAACCCCTGTACACTAAATTACATGAATACAGTTGGAGCCGTATTTTTTCTTTTTTTTTTATACATTCGTTCATCAAAGTGACTTAATTTCGCCTGATGGAAAGCGAAGATGAAATCAAGAAGCAATAACCATTAGCACAGATTACTTGCCATTAGTGCAGCCGACCCCTATGATGACCTGACATATGCTTTATCACGCCCCGCTTGACCCAGGGCCATAGCTGCAAGGAAATACGTACGTCGGCAGAGCATTCCACAATTAACTTACACGACAGAGGCAGGAACTGCTAAACTTTTTGGTTTCCGATATTCAGATGATATATGTACTTAAATACATGAATTGCTAGTATAGAGCTCATTAGATAGATTGATAGGCGCCTATAGTTACAGATGTGTTTCAGCGCATTCTATAATAATGTCTGTATTTGTGATAGCCACAGCGAGCTGCCGTGCGATTCTCTAATGATTCGTCGATGCGCTCATCGACGAGCTCACCGATGTCAAATACTTTATAAGATATCGCCCTTGTACATAAAGTTGTTTTCCAACGTTTCTTGTCATGTCGTCATTTGTATCACGGATGTAGTCAAAGATGCAATGATGTTTGCTCTTCGAGAATCGTACGGCTGCTAATTTAGGTTTAATTCAGTCCCCCTGTCATTCTTCCGCCGGTTTTCATCAATACAAACTGCCACTTCGCTTACTTTCTCGCGCCGCTTCGTGTGTTCTTCCACTGACGATGAAGACATTCGTCCTTAAAGTTTAATATCACAATAAGTAGGAGTACATAAGCATTTGTCAATAGACGTCGAGGAGCGATAATGTTAAACGTGAGCTAAGGGACGGACTCTTGTGAAACATTGTTAGGTGACTGCACGATGTCCTATAAAATATGCCGAAGACTGCTTTTGACCCTAGCACATTTAAGGCGACATATTAGTTTCGTATATAGTCAGCGTGTCTTAAGATATATGAAAGAATTGACGTTATAAACGGGATATTTACCATGTATTGTATTTATTGCGATATTTCGGCACAGTTGCATGCGCCATGTTTACAAGTAAAATGAAGTATCTGCTGGTAGTATTGTTATGAGCAGACGAAACGGTCTACCCTCTTCCTTTCACGTTTCTTGCATTCTGGCTTATTACCAATGACACAACAGTCACTTGGATCTCGATCTGGGTCTCGACACGAGATCAGAGCGGTGTGGTGGATAGTGACCAGCCCAGTGGTATTAGGCTGCCTTGAAGCTTTCGACATCATCTAAAGATTGTTGTCCTAAGACAACTACCAGGACATGCCCTCCAATGCACGGAAGCTCTCATGCTAGGTTGAAAATGCCACAAGCTATGATTAACATTCAATTGTTACGAATGGCTGGACAACGGGGCTTGTTTCATTGGGCTGACTTGGGCTCATGTTGTAATGGAACACTAACTATCAAATCACATTTTACAATAAAAGTGGCAATTAGTCCACAAATTAAATATGACAGGCGACAAAACGACATCGCTTCACATGTTTCAGCTAAAGACTTCTATACTAGTTACAGCCCGCTATCACCTTTTCCGGAACGATTTAAAATACTAGAAGAATGTAACTTTTTTATCTATTGCGTAATTAACAAAAACTACACCTGTTCCGAATTATAATCTGAAATAACCTTATAAATAATAGTAGAAAATATTTGCTGTTGTTACTATCATAGACTAAACATAATAGTTACATAACATACAGTGTAAATAAATAATTAAATGTCAAATATTAAATTATTATGAGTAATTATTTTTAACCGAAATATGTCCAAAGCATCTCTGATCGTAATATTTTCATCAAGAGATTATTTTATGGAAAGTCTTGGGAAAGGACATTATCAAACTCATTCTCGGATATACATAATATATGCAAAGTGTAACTAGATAGTTATATCTGGGGTCCGTGAGAGTTCGACTGCGACTGACGAGCGTCACGAGTGCACGTGAGCTCCTACTCTGGCAAAATAGTATAGGAGCCAACCGATACGACCACTACGTCATTTGTGACGTTGACAATTTTAAAACCCGATAAAAGAATGGTTGTCTGTAAAGTCAGTTTATGGACGATAATTACAAGTGTATATATAGTAATAATAACGTCATAAGACAAGCCGAACGCTTAGGCCGATCATGCCTCTCTATCGGTTGTTCCGCGCTCTTGCACGCTCAGCTCAGGCGGAATGTAATAACGGAACGTGACAATGAGTCATACTTTTTTGTACTTGCAGCCGGTTCATCGATTTCTAAGACGTTATCACGTCAAAACAATTGAACGCTAGTTCTAGTCATCCATTTCGATACTGAGCTTATGAACGGAAGCATTGCATATTAATATTCTAATATTGCCGTGGTGGTACCGGCTTCGAATTGTACCCCTCCTAACTTTTCCTGTGGGTGCCGTAAGAGGCGGCTAAGGGAATATCCGGGAAATGGGCAGCAGCATTTCCCGCAGTCTGCGTCATCATCCACTGCGATCACCAAGACGCCTGCCAAGCGTGGTGCGTTAAGGCAAATCCCCCCCCCCCCCCCCCCCATGACAATTAACATTACACCACGGCCCCCAGTTCCCGGCAGCTCTGCTATCCGTGGCTACGGTAGCGGCCATTGTAACGGTGGAGCAGGGGGTGCAAAGATTCTCCGGCAGAGATCGGGCTACCAATCCCAAAAACGACCCCTGGCCCTGGCAACATACAATACACGCACGCTCAGGACCGACGAAAAGATGGTCGAACTGTAGGAAGAGACGCTCAAGTTACGCTGGGATGTCATGGGATTATCTGAAGTCCGAAGACAGGGACAGGACACGATAATTCTAAATTCCGGCAACTTGTTCTTCCACCGGGAGGGAGACCAACAATCCCAGGGTGGTGTCGGGTTCCTCGTCCGCATGTCTCTCGTTAACAACGTAGTGAAAGTCGATAGTGTGTCGGCTAGGGTAGCGTTCCTTATACTCAGAATAACCAAACGGTATTCGCTGAAGGTTATAGAGGTATACGCACCGACCTCGGCACACTCGGACAATGAAGTAGAAAGTATGAGTAAGAAAGTAACGTGATGAGTTGAGAGTAGGGCCATTTGAATACGGGCAGCGGAACTCGAGGGGACAGAGGCTGGCTGACTTCATGGAGAAGGAGGGACTCTTTATGATGAACTCCTTCTACATGAAGCGGCCAACCAGGAAGTGGACGTGGATGAGTCCCGACGGTTCCACTACGAACAAGATAGACTTCATCATGACGACCAATAAGCGCATATTCAATGACGTCTCTGTGATCAGCAAGGTAAAAACCGGCAGCGATCACCGCATCGTAAGAGGCGCATTGAATATCAATGTCAAGCTTGAGAGGTCACGTTTGGTGAAGTCTACGCTCCGTCCAAATCGTGCCCAAATCCAAAACCCCGAAAACTTTCAACTTGAACTTCAAAACCGTTTTCAGTGCTTAGCTGAATGCGACACAGTGGATGAGTTGAACAACGGGTTGGTGGAAACTGTCCAAGCGGTTGGGTCCGAATTCTGTGAGACCAAACGCCGCAGGAAAGCTCAAAAACTCTCAAAAGAAACTCTGAAACTAATGGCAGAACGGAGTGAAATAAGACTGCAGTCCGCACTTGATATGTCGGATTACGGTAAACTCAATAGACGAATTTGGAAGTCCATGCGACACGACTTACGTGCTTATAATACTACGCGTATTACGGCAGCAATTGAGCGGAACCAGGGCTCTAAAGTGTTTGCAAAGGATTCATCTATTGGGCAAAGCCAAATGACAAAACTGAAGACTGAAAATGGCAGTATCGTTTCATCCAAGCCTGAGATTCTGAGAGAGATTGAGAGCTTCTATCGACAGTTATATACATCGACGCGCGAACCCGTTACTGAAGCAGCTCAGGACACCAGAGCAAAGTTAGTCCAACACTATACCGAAGACATCCCGGACATCAGCCTGTACGAGATTAGAATGGCTCTCAAACAGCTTAAGAACAACAAGGCGCCAGGAGAGGACGGAATTACGACTGAACTTCTGAGAGCGGGTGGTAGACCGATACTTTTAGTCCTCCAGAAGTTATTCAATTCTGTCATCTTCGAAGGCAAAACACCGGAAACGTGGCACAAGAGTGTGGTGGTGCTGTTCTTCAAAAAAGGTGATAAAACCTTATTGAAGAATTATAGGCCATATCGCTCTTGAGCCACGTGTACAAGCTGTTTTCGAGAGTCATCACGAACCGTCTCGCACGCAGGTTTGATGAGTTCCAGCCTCCCGAACAAGCCGGTTTCCGAAGAGGCTTTAGCACAGTAGACCATATTCATACACTACGGCAGATAATACAGAAGACCGAAGAGTATAATCAGCCACTGTGTCTAGCGTTTATGGATTACGAGAAAGCCTTTGATTCTATCGAGAAGTGGGCCATACTGCAGTCCTTGCTGCGATGCCAAATTGACTATAGGTATATCGAAGCGTTGAAGTGTTTATACAGCAAGGCCACTATGTCAGTCCGATTACAGGACCAGAGTACGGAACAAATTCCATTGCAGAGAGGTGTGAGACAGGGAGACGTCATCTCTCCGAAACTATTCACTAACGCATTGGAGGATGTTTTCAAACTTTTGGACTGGAAAGGATGTGGCATCAACATTAATGGCGAATACATCACTAACCTTCGTTTTGCCGATGATATAGTTATAATGGCGGAGTCGCTCGAGGATATCGGCACCATGCTCAACGACCTCAGTAGAGTTTCCCAACAGGTTGGTCTTAAGATAAACATGGATAAGACGAAAATCATGCCCAATGTCCATGTTCCACCTATACCGGTAATTGTTGGAAACGATACACTCGAAGTTGTAGACGAGTACGTCTACCTAGGACAGACTGTCCAATTAGGTAGGTCCAACTTCGACAAGGAGGTCACACGAAGAATCCAGCTCGGATGGGCAGCGTTCGGGAAGCTTCGATCCATCTTTTCGTCCCCAATACCTCAGAGCCTGAAAACCAAGGTTTTCAACCAGTGTGTGTTGCCAGTGATGACTTATGGCACTGAGACGTGGTCCCTTACTGTGGGCCTCATTAACAAGCTTGAAGTCGCTCAACGAGCAATGAAGAGGGCTATGCTTGGGGTTTCCCTGCGTGATAAGATCCGAAATGAGGAGATCCGTAGGAGAACTAAGGTCACCGACATAGCTCTCAAAATTAGCAAGTTGAAGTGTCAATGGGCAGGCCACATCGCTCGCAGAACTGATAACCGATGGGGAAGAAAGGTTCTCGAGTAGCGACCACGCACCGGAAGGCGTAGTGTAGGCCGGCCCCCCGCTAGATGGACCGACGACCTCATAAAAACCGCGGGGAATCGCTGGATGCAGGAAGCGAGTAGCCGGTCCAAGTGGCGTTCTATGGGGGAGGCCTATGTTGGCATGAGCAGTGGACGTCTTCCGGCTGATAATGATGATGATGATGATTCTAATATAGTAATGCAAATTTACACCAACACTGTTTCAGGTTCATGAAAACATTAGAAATCAGCTCTTCATATAATTATATTACCGTAACATAAAATTATCCACTTATGTTTCATATATATTGTGAAAATGTGTTTCTCTAGAAATATGTATAAATCATAAACCTTTAGCTTAGCCGCCTATACCTGTATGTTCTTAGTGCAAGAAAGTTGAATGTATGTATATCATATAATTGTAGATTATTTCTGTGTCCTATCATTTGGGACAATCGTTTGGGACCCTTACTCATCCAACCTGGGAATGCCCAAAAAAAAGACAGAGATGAGCCTGCCCGCTGCTGTAATTGTCAGCAAGAACACCCGGCAAACTACTCACAATGCAATGAACGCCTTAAATACCTAGAGCGAATAGAGTCAAAACGTGAAACTTTGCGCAAAAGCATAGCATCAAAGACTACTCGCGATACGCTCGCTGATCAGAATACCTGGGCCAAAATTGCGACTTCGGGTAAAAATAAATCGCAAACGCTGAAAGCTCATACAGTCGCCACAGCAAGCTCCGACGCAACTAAGCTGACACCAGAGTGGATTCCTACAAAACCACGCCACCCAACCACGAGTAGTCTCACTAACGTGAGACAATCTAACCGCACTCCACCTATAGGAGTCGCTGATGAAAGAACCCTACATGACTTTGAAACTGTGGAAATGCTGGACATCCTTACCACCATACAGTCAATCAAGCAAGAATTTACGAAATGTAAAACTTTTATGGAAAAAGTTATCTTGATATTGACCCATCTAGGTCACTATGTGTAGTTCTCAGGAACTACGTTTATTATACTGGAACGCTGATGGCGTTCACAGAAAGCAGCGAGAACTCTCTGAACTTGCGGTGAGTAAACTTAAAGCCGATATCATTGCACTCTGTGAAACCAGACTAACTAAACGCCTTATTCTCAATATTCCTGGTTACGCATGTTACCGGATGGACAAACGTAGCAATGGCGTTGGCCAGGGTGTGGCCATACTTGTTCGCTCTGACTTAGTGCATAGTTTGATCCCTACCCCATGTACAGTAAACCTCGAAGTCGTAGGTGTTTCCTTAAAATTATCAAATAACAATCTGAATGTTTTCTCATTATATCAATCCCCAAATCTCCCTTTTAATACTGCTGACATTGACCGTCTTATGTCGTCTGGAAGCATGGTTCTGGCTATGGGTGACTTAAATTCTAAACATTACTTATGGTCACCTGGGCTAACTAATCCGCATGGCAAAAAATTATACGAGCATATGATTTGTCATGATTACGTCGTCCACGCTCCTCGAGAATGCACTCTAGTACATTATTGTCCTAAAGTTGGTCCATCTATTCCTGATTTAATCTTGTCAAAAAATTTCCATAACCTCAATAATATAGTAACCGTGCCAGCTTTATCTTCCAATCACTTCCCTGTTTTTGTAAAATTTAATACAAATATTCAACGAAACCCTATTACTAAACTCAATTATGCTAAAGCAGATTGGGATACTTTCCGAAAACATCTCAATACCAACATTTCGCTATCTACTAAAACATACCAGACTACTGATGAAATCGACAAATCAATTGTTGATTTTCAACACACTCTCCTGAAAAGTAGAGATGCGGGCGTCCCCGTCTCAACATTGAGACCATGGAGCTTTTCCACGCTGCCTCGACGCATAAGGCGACTTATTCGGCAAAAAAATCGCTTGCGTAGATACGTAGTATTGGAAACGGACGTCTTAGTGCGCCAAATCTTGACTCATCGTGTCAATGAATTAAAGCAGGAAATTAACAGTGCGATAAAAAAACACAATGACAAAGAATGGAATTTGAAATTAAAAAGGGTTGACAATCCTAGCAGTGACATTTGGCGTCTAGTCAAAGGAATGCGTTCTACCTCTGCAATTACCATACCAGCGCTAAAATTAGAAAACGGTTCCTTAAGCTCATCCCAACAAGAACAGTGTGATGTGCTGGCTAAAAGTTTTCTTAGTAATATGCTGTTAACCAGTGAATGGCCTACTGATCAAAATTTACCCATAAACGAATCTTTAGCAACGTTAGTAGAACAGGTACCTATCGACCCTTTGATGTTAGTTCGACCAGTCGAAGTCAAAAAGTGCATAAGTAGCTTAAAACCCCGCAAAGCACCTGGATCAGATCAAATCTCTAACATACTAATTAAAAATATGCCTCACAAATGTATAGTATTCCTAACGAAAATATTTAATTCTTGCATCATGTTAAACTATTTCCCATGCCCGTGGAAAACGGCTAAGGTTATAGCAATTCCCAAACCTGCCAAGGATCCTTCTGAGCCAGGTTCATATCGCCCCATTAGCCTTTTGCCGTGTCTTGGGAAATTGTTTGAAAAGATTTTATACAGACGTCTATTACGTGCCTCCAACAATCTTATAATAGACGAACAATTCGGTTTCAGACAAGGGCACTCCACAGTCCAACAACTCGCAAGAGTGGCTGAAGCCGTGTCGGAAGGCCTGAATCTAAAACAATCTACTGGAATGTTTCTTCTAGACATTGAGAAAGCTTTCGACACGGTTTGGCACCACGCACTGCTTCATAAGCTAATTCTGTTCGCACTGCCCATCCCACTCATAAAAATAATGCAATCATATTTAACAGATCGCAAATTTCGAGTGCATATAAAAGAAACCTCGTCTCTACCAAAACATGTTCCTGCAGGGGTCCCCCAGGGATCAATCCTGGGCCCATATTTATTCCTGCTCTACCTTAATGACATACCGGTACAGACCAGAACAAACTTAGCATGTTTTGCAGACGATACAGCGTGTTTCACTTCTTCAACCGACGTAGATTTGATAATTGGCCGCCTTCAACTTTCTATAGACCTTCTTTTAGAATATTTCACCAAATGGAAGTTAAAAATTAATGCCTCAAAAACGGAAGCTATTATATTCACCAGAAAGCGTAAGATACCTGCACAAAAGCTAAAAGTTGGTGAATTTCACATACCCTGGAGCCGCTCAGTTAAGTATCTTGGCACTGTTCTCGACAATAAACTTAACTGGACTAAAAACACGGCTCATCTTCACCTCAAAGGTTTCCAAGCGCTAAATGCCCTATCCCCTGTCTTAAACAGACGATCAAATCTCAGCAACCATACTAAAATGCGTATATACTGCACCCTGGTCCGCCCTTGCATTACGTACGCATGTCCTGTTTGGAGCAGTACCTGTCAGACCAACATCAATAAACTCCAGGTTATTCAGAATAGAGCCCTGAAATACGCCTACAATACTCCCTTTCGCACTAATTTGCAAAAATTCCACATAGATATAGGTTTACCTAGAATAGATGTATATATTTATAAACTGTCCGAAAGATTCTATATTTATAAAAATCCAAATAACACGAACCAACTTATTAAAAATTTATGTAAAACGCGCAAGAAAAATCTTCAGTTTATCGATAGTTACAAAAGATATAAGTTACCGCATCACTTGTTTCTAGAGTGCGATGAATAGGCTACTGCAGGTACATGAGCGCGCGCGCCCCGCTAGCCGGCGCCTCGCGCGCCCTTCCCGCCCGTATTACGTGGCCGTATATCGGGTGGAGGTGACGTGCGCACGCCGCGATGGCGGGACGCGCGCGCCTGCGTGCGTGTGTATCTCACGTTGGGTTCTCGTTGCTAGCTGGGGACTGCCAAGCTCGCACGCTGCCGATAATGTATGTTGAAATACCGCCTTTGGTATGAGCTCGTTCAGAAAGTGCAAGTCAATAATGTAATACTACCGCTAAAGTTTACATAAACCTTAAAAATATGGATCAAATCATTATGTCACTAATCAATATCATTTAATCATTATTCTGTTATAAGTTTTATATAAGTTATTACTTGAGGAAACAATTTATTATATTAATTAATGTCAGTGTATTACTAGGAATTAACTTACACTATTAGTACACAAATTCTTGTATGTTATTATGTTTAATAAAGTTAATTTGAAATTGAAAAAAAATCGTTTGGGAAAATAGTTAATAACATTAATAATACATACTTTGCAGTGACAAGACGCGCAAGTCATGAGCTAATGACGTCGTTTTGCGTGGATGTCACTGCTCTCGTCACTTCTACATTTTGATTTTTAGGTTCAATTCACTATTACATCGCGGAAGTATGATATCTGACACTGGAATGGTAACGTCCGAGACGGTCTTTTGCACGTGAGGCCTACCACTTAGCAAATACTATATATTATTCCATATTCCCAGCTCTCCGCCTACAACGCTCGCAACCTACATACAGAGTCGATGTGGGAACTCGCCAATGTGAATGTTTGACCATGATAATGTAAGGTTCGATTCCCATAATAACATGATTAGGTGTACGGTACAAGCTGGGAGTTGTCGAAGTTCAGAGACGAGCCGAACTGCCAGCATGTACGTATCTGTCAAATAGCTGAAAGGTACAGTGAGATGAAAAGATGGCTTCACCTTAAGAATTAAAAAGTCATTTTCACAGCAACTATATTTTATAATAGAGGCAGACTCATTCAGAACTGTGGGCTAACCACCAAGATGAACTCTTGCAAAACCATACTATTACTTAGCATGCCACCTGTCACCTGATTGATATCAATTTGACATGATCTTCCGCGCAGATATACGGCAAAACAATGGGCCAAAGTTTATAAAGACTTGTTTGATGTTTTTCAAGTTTCAAACTCTATTAAGTAATCTTTAATTGCACGCATTGAAAATCTATAGGAGTTTGATTTTCTACCGAAAACTTAAAAAGAAGGCTGGTTTTTAACTAAATTTGACTGTAAATGAAACTATTTCAGTCAAAATTTCAGGAATCTGTTTTAGCAGGAAACTGAAAAAAATCGTGGTTACAGTCATATAAACTCTTTCCTCCTATTGTGTCAGTGACCATATTTTTTAATACTTACTGTCTTTACTGACAAATATGACAACATGGTCCAAGTACCTATAGCTATAGATTAGTAGCATATATTAGTAGTAGCTCGTGTTATAATATTTAATGATTATGATGATTTATGACTGTCGTCGATTAATAATTTATGATCGTAAATCCGTTATTGGCTTTAAGTTTAAAATTTAAGAAATATTGTTTACATACAAGAGCTGTGGGTTTTGTTAATAAATAAGTATTTATTTAGAACCTAATACGCAGACCACGCAGCATCTTTCTCCAGCAAGAAATCTCAAAAGTTTTGCATCGTTCGCGCTTCACTCATGTTAATGTCTACATTTCAGCACCTTAAGGAAATTAGAAGTAAGTACTACAATGTAAGTATAAATAAGTAAGTACAAATGTAAGTACTACACAACGAGAGAAGTGGCAATTTGTAACTCTGTTCTTAACAAAAATCTTCCTATTAATACAAGCTCGATGGAGCTGACATATTTTAGCCATCCCTATACATCCTCATAAGCTATCAATAGATATGGTGTAGAGATATACAAAATCATTAACAAATTGCATGTTAAGGGCACACTATAGGCTTTTTGGTATCTACCACCATGATCTTGGTCTTGTGGCAAATAACGTCCCATATTAGTACTGGAGATTTTTAATCGTTGTACAAAACAGGGAAATTACACACTGCTCTTTTTCTTATCACCTTTTTCGGGATGAATAAAGGTGGAAACTAGCCTATAGGGTTATCCTGCAAAGAAACATACAAACTATTTACTAATTTTGCATTTACTATGAATATTAAACGCGAAAGGCTAGTGCAAGCAAGTGCATAGATAAAAAACCTAATATTTTAATTTTATTCTTCATTTAACTTCTTTATAGGTATTAGCAAAAGAATTACTAAAAGGTACTATACTAAATGTGTGATCAACATTGCGTTTAATTTTGTTACCATCATACAAAAAATCTATTAAACATTAAAGAGTTGAAGAACATCAGAATTTTTTATGATACAAACAGTCCCAAAGTTCACCAAGTTTATTGTTCATCAAATCTCGCCGAATCATCTTCAGATTCCTGCATAAATCAATTTGTCAGTACTCGAGGATCGAGCAATTACTACCTTTAACCTTATTTTGCCATTTGATTGTGTCGCAAACGACCGTGACTAAAGTAAAGATGCTGCCTGCCAGGTGTTTTATAGAACATACACATTTTAAATACTTAAAAACAATACATAAGTATAATACATAAAATGATGGTAAATATTCCATTCTGTGAACATTGGTATATATATTACGAGTATGTTCACGTCAAAAATGCCATGTGTACGAGTATTTATATTTAAAAAATGGAAAATTGATTATTAGTGTGCTCATCTACATCTGATAGGTTTATTGTCATCCTCATTGGCGAGCACATTTGTGGGGTCAATGAACAATAGAATATCTAATTAAAAAGACATTCGATTTGGATATTTCAGTATGTAAAAAATACACAGATAGAAAAAAAAACTATACATGTTGACTGTCGTACCTCCTCCTTTTTTTAGAAATCAGCCGAGCGATTCTCTAAGAGCAAACATCGTTGCATCTTTGACAACATCCGTGAAACAAATGACGGGATGACAAGAAACGTTGGAAAAACAACCTTGTGTACAAGGGCAATATCTCATAGAGTATTTGACATCGGTGAGCTCGTCGATGAGCGCGACGACGAATGAGAAATGAGAATCGCACGGCTGTTAAAAGTAAGTACCGCCCACGACGTAAACGTCGTAAACGACGTAAGTAAATTTCGAATAAAATCCTTTTTACATATCTTAAGTTGTACTTAATCGCCATATGAATCTACACTATTTAAAAACAAGGACTTTATAATTTTATAATTATATGACTCAGCTGCATATCTCAAAAGTTTTTAACCTGAAATTTAAGCAGGGCCAGCTTGAAGTCATACCTCAATAAAAAAAATATCACCCAAAACGTATTATCTAGTAAATATTTATGTGTGTATTTTCTGCATAAAAAGAATCGTCAATCTTAGACTTTTTCTCTATCTATATCTTTACAAAGACTTCTTGTTTGGAAGACTTTTGAAAATAGTTATGATTTCTTTATACATTATTTTTAAAACACTAACGCCTGCTTAGCGAAATAAAATTTTACAATTTTATAGAGAGCAAAATTACATATCCTTGAAGAGTTTATATAGACCCGTTTTTTTCGACAATCCGTGTCAGTGCTATGACCGCTAGACCCCTAGTTATTATTTTAAATGTTTTATAGCCAATTTGAGTTTTCGTTCCGGCAGATCCTTTGGGGTTTTATTGAAAAAAACGTACATACACCCAACAAGGACTAATTCGTTGAAAAACTGCTGTGTAATCTTTGTTCTGGTATTAAAATTGTAATGATTGCTATTTGATTTTAAGAAATAAATTTATATAAACATCCCCATAATATAATATTCATCGTCATAAGTTCATCTCGATTGAAACCCAATGGACCCAGCTCAAGAGGGATACACAGAAAAAGTAGCTGGCGATAGCTGATGATCGTCCTGGTTTAAGGACCTAGTACTGGCCCGTTCTTCTAATTCACTCGGAAACGATTCGGAGACAGAAACGGCATATCCGTCTCTGTCATCCTGAATGTAGATGACAGAGACGGATAGGCCGTTTCTGTCTCCGAATCGTTTCCGAGTGAATTAGAATAACCAGCCTGTTTCGTCATATCCTTCCTTTGGATAATCGTAACGGGCTACGGGAATGAATACGGCGAATGAACAGCATGCCACTACTCACGTCAATATGCAGCAAGGTGTTGCTGTACATTAGGCGCACAACAAACCCTTCATTTTTGTATACTATCATAACACTCGTATATAATATAATATTAAAATAATAATAACAATATGAGACAAAATCCACACTAAGACTTCAGGTCCCAAACTAGAGCCAGAGCTTGAACTAATAATACTACTAACACCTACTACTGATGAGGATTTCAAAGTAGAGTTGGCATCACAGGCAGGCAAATGCTTGGCTATCTAATTTCATATTTGCACCGATCCTACAGCAAAGGTAGGATAGGCTAGGAAGATATTGATAACTGTTCGAAGTATAAACATTTGTATCCATTATAAACATAGGTGTTAATGTAGTAAGTTGCAAATAAAGATGGCGAGGCAATGGGTCAGTAAGGCTCACCGCTTCCTACGGGAAAGGGCACGCGGCCACGCGACTCCTCCGCAAATCTAGAGTTGTTAGTACCACTTCATCTTTAATACCATTTAGTATTATTTTTAATTATCTTAGTCCTAAGACATTCGTATAGTTATGAGAGAGATATAGAAATATATAGAGTGATAGATATAGAGCACCGAATTCATATTTTATTATTGACTACACACTACTATTATTTTATTATCTTATAACAATACTGTCATCTCAATGTAACAGATATCTTTGTGCAGGTCAATCTGCATACACGCAGATTCTACGATTCCTTCGTGTATATAGAGTAAAGCATATCGCTTTATATGAAAATAATACAAATCCTATATTACATTCGTGTATTTTAATTAAGTAATAATGCCATTTTCCATTCTTCTTTATTACCAATATTGTTCACTTCTGGATACATATCGTCAACGATTGCTTTGTCCACACGTATGCCCCCGTTGCAATACATCTACTGCATCTAAACATCAGAACAGTTATATTAAAAGTCGAATTCGTTTCTAGCATCGGAATCGATATCAAATACAAATTTGCTATAGAACGTATGCTGCTTAATTCAGATTTTATGTTCAGGTCAGCCTGATAGAATCAACTAATCAGCCAATACAGATCATGGATAAAATATTGATTTACTATAATGAATTACGGTAATAAACCATACGATAGATTCAAATTTGTATTAATTCATTTAATGATATTATATGAAGATATACCTTCTTAATGTTTACTAAGTATAACTCCTTATAATGCATATGCAGTACGTTATTATAATTCGTATTTTCGTCCTTAAACTACTATCAAGTGTTCATTTATCAATTACAAGTTAGTATAATTTTGAGAAGTAGAAGACGTGGATTTGAGTCCAGAGCGAGGCAATATTGGACAAAAACATAATTAAATATGTTTCTTTTGATTCGTAAACATAACTTACCTCCCATGCTTCCAATATTGGTGTAAACATGCAGATAATATGGCGTTGAAGCACACATAGCATTAAGTATTCTCTATTCCGTAAGAGGAACTCCACCTGACATTTTCAATACGTAAGTATACAATTACTTTCTAACGAATCATACATCACATATGTAAAACATAAACATCAATGTCCTGTCTCACTAATGGAAAGGAACACGTTTGAAGTAAAGCGATGACACTTCGTAGATTTACACTTATTAAGACGGAAGACCATAGAGAATATCGCATATAACCATACTTAGTTTCTTCCACTTACACCTTCGGTCCACTTAATCTTTATTTTAAAGGTAGTAAAAGTCAAATTCATTTAAATAATGATCGTATTAGGTAAGCTGGGCCTCCGGTCGGCAGTCCACGCGCTGTCCGCACGTTCATTGAGCTCTTCCCATGACATTATCCGAGGACTTCATTTATTTCTTACGTATGAGTTTGAAAATCTCAATGAATTCTCTGCCTTATGGTTCAAGTATAAGATACATTTTTGTGTGTGGTTCAAATGGATTTGGGCTGTTTTGGAAGAGATGCTCAAATAGCGCATCTGAGGCTCCGATGGCCCCAGAGATGGACCTCGCGTTTTATTTCCACCATGGAAGACACGACTTAGTACGATGCATGGGGGAAAATATGGCCCCAAGTCCGTTCAACCGTATTTCACAGAGGTCGTTGGGGTCGCAGGCGCGGACATTATTAAACTGTTACTCTTCCAGAATCGTGAGACGTGACTTATGCAGATGTTTAAGTAGTTTGACTGATAGTTTTACGTGCACAGTGGTCGTTACTCATGTGAATCCTCGCCGCACGATTTCCGAGGTTCGGAATTAGTTGAAAAGTTTCGCCATGCCTGTGTTTGGTGGCCAGTTTGCATATTGTTAAATGCATAAAATATACGTTTCACACAGTAATTTTGCATATGTGAGGTACATAGTTGACTGCTATACTAAAATGTGGCTAAATACCATATTATTCTCAAAGAGGTCGGCTAACATTTCTTGATATTTGATCATCCCTCTTCATTTCACATGCCATCTAAATTTCTGTATACGTTTCAGCTCACCCACTCCATGGTAATTTATATAATATTACCGTGCCCACTCATACCCTTTTGATTTATAACATTAGTGATAATTAGTAAAACTTTACAACATAATAGAAGATTGGCTTTTTAAAACCATCACGGAAGACCAGTTTCCACGTAACCCTTAATCATTACAAGTCAATTAGTATCAGATGGTATCAGGAAGCCTCGTTATAAGTGTGTGATCACTGAACAATAACTGTCCACTCCACGATAATGGGTTAGCTTTCTCAGCTTCTTGCCCTGCATTGTCTGGGCTTTTCCTCGTGAAAAACTTGTGAATGCAACCGGTTGAACTGTGAAGTTAATCCATAGTTAAAGTTGATGGGAAACTGTCGGTTAAAGTTATATAGCTAACCATCAGATTCTTAAACTGTTCGATGCCTCTAACAATTTATGCAGTTTTTATTATTATGAAAATGTAACGGCTCTATTTTAAATAAATCCTACTTATTTATATTAATTGATGAATATGAATGTTTCCTATATTATTTATGTATATTTAAAAAAAATTACTGGATTCCGATTGACGTCAATCCGACCATGTGTCATGCACTCTACGAATGTATTACGCCTGCGAAGATACCTGTGGACTCCTAATTTTATATAATACATTTGAATAAATATATACATGTATTAACATCTCTATAACTGCAGATTATATAAGATGGAGAACGAAACAAATTGGTTCATCAATTAAGAATTTGCGTAGGCGGGAAATATTTAAATCGCTTACTATTTTCTATACCTATTGGAAATCTTTATCTTTACATTTACTTTTCAAAGGTTAAAATGTGGACTCCAAGCGTAAGCCTTAACTAACCATGGAACAACCGGGCCCTTAGTAACACCACAAACGAATCGCGCACGTAATTACGATCGACGAGTGCTCTTCGAACCAAAAAAAACACCATCTCTCTCATTGTTCCCGCCAATTTTCCCACATTTCGCCTTTTACTGTTACGCCTGGCTTCCTGATAGGAGTGCAAAAAGCGTTTAAATTGGATTCCTCATAACATTGTGTGTTGCCGCTATGTCGTGCGCTTTTTTCGCAGCCAGGAAATTTGCTTTGTATTAGATCATTCGTTGTCAGTCTTGCCCCTATTAAAAACACTATTAATACATTAGTAATAAAAGTAAAGAAGTAATAAGTTAAAACATTGATTAGTTAGGTGTTCCCCGTGATAGCGACCGGGATATTTCGGGAACTTTCCGCTTAATCGGGATGAAAGTCTATGTGTTAATTCTGGATATAAACTATCAAAATTTTATCATATTTCTCTAATAAAAATCAGATACTTTCACATTTGTAATCTTGGTACTAAATGTTAGTGCCCGTAAAAGTTTAATCTCTACAGAGTGACTATTTTGTGGACCGTATCCTTCCAGGGTATTTTAAACCGGCTTCAGATTATCTCAATAGGATTAAATTAGTTCAGCGAAATTTATATTTGTGACGTAAAATATACCACATTTATTTTAAGACTTTTTAATGCAATTAATGCTGAGCGCCTGAAGTTAAGCACTATGCATTCCTATGAAATTTACAATGCCACCCAGACTTTGGAGCTGTTGGTTTGTGTAGCACTGCACTGCGCTAGGCAAAACTACTTCTCTAACTATTCATCCTGTCATCCCGAGACATTGGTTTATGAGTCTCTTTTGCCCAGCTTTTTTTCTTTATTCTTTTTCTTATTTTTTTTTCAATTACCATTGCTCACAAGACCCTTCATACGCTGACACAGAAATGTTTGCTCACTATTTCTTCGCTGCAAAATAGTAAGCACCACGATGCTACCAACTTAATATGTCGTATAATTCGTATATCATACAGGGCGGACCAAAAGTCCGTTTATAATTGGAACGATGATTAAAAAAAAACTAATTACAGTAGATCAAAATTGTCGATAGTAAACAAAAGGGGAATTTATTTCTTAAAAATCACATCATCCATATGCAATCCTTCATTATTCTGGCATTGCTGCAATCTAGAGCGGAAATTTTCGATAACAGCTTTACATGTTTCTGTTGAGATGTTTTGGATATCTGTGCGAATACGATCCTTTAATTCGTCAAGAGTTACTGGGTTGGTGTCGGTAACTTTAGCCTTAAGATATCCCCAAAGAAAAAAATCCATTGGTGATAGATCCGGGCTACGAGGCGGCCAGTTAATGTCCCCTCTTTTCGATATCACTTTTGGGCCAAAAATGTCTCGAGCTGCCCTTAACGAGTCATTACATGTATGACAATAGGCTCCATCTTGCTGAAACCATGAGCGTTGATTAAAACCAACAAAATCCTGCAGCGCGGGAGCGAAAAAGTTTTGTAACATGGTGATATACCGCTCGGAATTCACTGTAACCGCACGTCCTCTTGAGTCTTCAAAAAAGTATGGACTAATAATGCCTCTTGCTGATAAAGCAGCCCATACTGTGACTTTGGGTGAATGCAGGGGTTTTTGATGCTTTAATTAGTGGACTAGTGTCACTCCAATAACGACAAATTTGTCTATTAACATGCCCATTTAGGTGGAAGTGTACCTCGTCTGAAAAAAAAATGTTTCTAAAACTGGTGAACCGCTCTACCATTTCGTTCGCAAACTGCAACCTAGTGGCATGGTCCTGAGGCCTTAATTCCTGCACCATTTGGATTTTATAGGGATGTAGACTTAAATCTTTCTTGAGAATGCGGTTTAATGATGTTCTTGGCACGTTAAGGACAGCAGACCGCTTTCGAGTTGAAAGTCCAGGTTGGTCACGAACAGACGATTTTACTCGCTCCACGTTTTCGGGGTCCCTCGACGTTCTAGGCCGGCCAGATCGAGGTAAATCCATTGCTGAACCCGTCTTCTCAAACTTGAGCACCCATTTTTTTAATTAACACACCTGATGGAGCTTGATTTTTGTGTCGTATCTTGTAATGATTGCAAAACTTTCGTTGAGCTAAGGTCGCAGAATCATTGTTTCGATAGTACTCGCGTACAAAAAACGCACGTTGACTACCGCTGAACGACGCCATGGTACTAAATTCCCATTGGCCGCTCTTGCAATGCGTAACCCCTCCACCCCCCTCAGCCGCCGCTGCTAGACGCGGCAACCGATTCTAATGTTAACGGACTTTTGGTCCACCCTGTATAATACGATTATCCTACTACACCGTCCCCTCACGGCCTAATATAATTACTTCAAGCTTATATCACCGATCAAACATACCTCTAGCACCACCATCGACCTTGCCACCACATCCGTCACAAGATAACTGGAATACCGCGGGCAGTAGATTACATAGCAGTAACATCGAAGCCGATATCCTTGACATGGCTCACGTTTCCATCTGAAGTTCAAAGATCAAAATGATTAGAGCATGGTAAGTACTCCGTTAGAGCAGGTTAACAGTAATGGGATTGTGATTTGTATAAGACTGGTTGGTGTCTTATTTGATTTGTCTTCGCACTTTTAATTGAGACGCTATTCGTTTTTTTTATCCAGCGGTTGCAGACAAATGTAGTCTTTGAACTTTGACTGAACTTTTTTGATGATTGGTGTTGAATTGAATTTTGAATCAGTTTTATTATGAAGAAAATGTTAAAACGTTGGTTTTGAAAGATCATTGCAGGGAAGGAAAGAAAAAAAAATATTCAGATTTTTTTATTTGCTTGCTCGTGTTCTTAATATTCTGCAATAATTTTGGTACATAGATTTAATGTTATATTATAAAAAATAATAATTAGAACGTTTTGTATGTTAAAATTTATAAGATCTTTTGTACTATTTTAAACCCCGAAGAAAAAGAGAATTATTTGTTTTTAATTTTATCTACGAGTATGTCTAACAGTCTGCCAATAGCGTTTTAACTTCAAAATATGCGGTTGAATTTCAGTGCGATTTATTTTTCAGTGCGATTTATTTTTTATTCAATCCAAAATTTTCCGATTCCGATTCAAAAAAAATGCTACATATACGTCATAGATGCAAACTGAGACCGTTACGAATTGTTCATACTACACATTTAGTAAAATTTTATTTTTATCTTTTTGCATGGGTGACATTTAAATATCATATGCTAATAAACCAAACAAGGATAGCATAAATACTTAATATAATTTAAAGACCAGTAAAACATCCGGCTTCGATATAAACTCTGAAGACTAAATTCGTGAAAGGACAGCGTACTTTGTTCGCATCTCAATACAGATTAGTTTGCCTTTTCAATGCAACCTGTGCAGATGCTAACGATACCTACAAATCAATTTAACTAAAACGTGTTTATTGTGGATAGTTTATTCGACAATTGGAGATCGTGTGCACGCGCGACCTTTTACAATATTTTCCGTTTTACTTTTCACACCTTCATAGTTTCCAAGTAATTGAAAGCAACGAGTCAAGCCACAGTAAGTTAGAGTAATTTTATTTTAAGTAGGTACAGTTCTAGAATTTAGAATTGGACTGTGCTTTATCCTCTCACTTTGACCATCAAATAAATCATCTCAGCCGTAGGACGTCCACTGCTCAACATACGCCTCCCCCATGATTTTCCAAAAGGACTGGTTGGATGCGGCCTGCATCCAACGTCGTCCTGCGACCTTCCTCAGGTCGTCTGTCCACCGTGTCGGTGGACGACCTACGTTGCGCTTGCCGGTCCGTGGTCTCTACTCCAGAACCTTTCGGCCCCATCGGCCATCTGTTCTGCGTGCTATGTGCCCTGCCCAATGCCACTTCAACTGGCTAATCTTCTGAGGTATATGCTATATATATTTCGTTCTTCTACGGATCTCCTCATTTCTGATTCGATCACGTAGAGAAACCCCGAGCATAGCCCTCTCCATAGCTCGTTGTGCGACTTTGAGCTTATCTATAAGGCCCATAGTAAGAGACCACGTTTCAGTGCCATAAGTCATCATTGGTCGAAGACTCTTGTCTTGGGGCACTGAGGTATTTTTGACGAGAAGACTTCGCGAAGTTTCCGGAACGCTGCCCAGCCGAGTTGGATTCGACGATTGACCTCTTTCTCGAAGTTGGACCTGCCTAGTTTGACTGTCTGTCCCAGGTAGATGTACTCGTCAACAACTTCGAGAACTGAGTTCCCAACTGATATTGGGTACAACATGGGCCCCCCAATGCCCCACAACGGCCGACCGGGGGAATCTGTGTTTCCGATGCGGAGACGCAGGTCATTGGACAGCCTAAGCAGCCTAATAATTAATTATTTTATGACGTAACCTCCTAAATGATAGTCAAATATTGATCTTAACGACGAATCATTAGAGAATCGCACGGCAGATCGTTCTAATTATTTTATGACGTAACCTCCTAAATGATAGTCAAATATTGATCTTAACGACGAATCATTAGAGAATCGCACGGCAGATCGTTCTAATTATTTTATGACGTAACCTCCTAAATGATAGTCAAATATTGATCTTAACGACGAATCATTAGAGAATCGCACGGCAGATCGTTCTAATTATTTTAGGACGTAACCTCCTAAATGATAGTCAAATATTGATCTTAACGACGAATCATTAGAGAATCGCACGGCAGATCGTTCTAATTATTTTATGACGTAACCTCCTAAATGATAGTCAAATATTGATCTTAACGACGAATCATTAGAGAATCGCACGGCAGATCGTTCTAATTATTTTATGACGTAACCTCCTAAATGATAGTCAAATATTGATCTTAACGACGAATCATTAGAGAATCGCACGGCAGATCGTTCTAATTATTTTATGACGTAACCTCCTAAATGATAGTCAAATATTGATCTAGCTTTTGACTATTATTTCTTCGTAGTCTGCCACCAATATATTCTTATATAAGAATTATTATAAAAAGTATATATTATAAATGGCTATTTGAATAGAATGACTTTACTGATAAGGATTTGAAATTCAAAATGTAACTAAGGGGTGCGTGACTGTTATTCGAAATTCATTTTACAGATTTTTATTTTAATACCCTTCACTGGATATAAAAGACTCTTGCCGTAACAGACAGTTAAAATAATTTTATTTGATACGTTATATTATAAAATAATATTTTATTCCTTTCATTAGTAAATTGAAATACATTTCCTTACTACCTTTTCCTAAATTGATATTGTCAGGACACCAACAGCTTGATATTTCGTTTCTCGCAGCCATTTGTACCAGTCATTAGGTGCATAAGGTGATGCGCTGATATTACGTCGTCCGCTGCGCTTGCGCCACACGGATGACACGACCGTGCGGTTAGGGCCTGTCTTACCATGGCCCAACCAAAGATTAAACTGATTTCCCTACTATGAACTTTAATCATAATTCTAACAGACACGGAACTGAAGTTTTAAATTTTAGCCCGATAAATAGAACCACTACAAGGTGTCAAATAACTTGTTGAAGTCGGTACAATAGTTCAAAACTACCTTTTATCCCAATATTTTTGCATTGTGTATTTTACACTTAGTGTTGAAGTTGGTTCCATTTTATTGTAAAAAAAATGTATCATCTTTTTAAGTGGCCCTTGCTACTAACGGGATCGATTGTCATTCATCGTCAATAAGGATATCATCAAGATAGACGAAACACTTTTCAGTTATTGGAGTGTAACTCAAAAACCGCTAGACCGAATTTGAAGAAATTTAAATGAGACCATCTCGAATATATATCCTACCAAATAAAAAAAAAATAAGAAATTTGAGAATCGATCCACAAATGATATCGGTTAACATACACAAAAAACATACAATCGAAAAATATGTAACAAATATAAGACTGCGGTATTGATACTAATGCTGTCTACAGATATTGTGCTTAATCAAGTATTCTAAATATATATTTTTTTTTAAATTTTCCCATTTTTTTAATAACTCAACTGATTATCTATTTTTCTTTATTTTTAGCACAACCATAGAACGTTTGTTGGTAGCACCGGCCCCGCAAGGTCTAGCGGGCGGTTACTTCGTGTGGTCGTGCTCTCGCCAGATTAAACTATTGCATTGCATTGCACCGACATTTCGGTCGCCATGGTAACTGACACACGACGACAGTTTCTTTCACATCATAGCAATATATTTAAAATTAGAATACCTGCTGTATTCTAATTTTTAAAATTAATTCTAAGTCATCTGTCAAACAAATCTTGAAAAAGTTATGATAAATATAATTAACTATATACAGGCGTCCCAAGATTATGCGACATGAATGGATAAATTAGGATAGGACTAGATATTTAGCTGAAAGGAGACTATTTTATTTTTAAAAGTTAGTAATACTACATTCAAAGATTTCCTAAAAGTTACTTGCTTCGTCTGGGAATCGAACTAGCTCAATTGTGAAAAAAAAAACACCACGTATTTTTATGATGCCATTCGAAATAATTGACAAAAATAATCATTCCTCTTAACTAACATACTATCTCAGAAGAAAGGAATAAAGTAAAATATTGAGAAGAAATTATTTAAATTATTTATTTAGAAATGCTTGAAATTTTAGGAGACGAGGTAAGAAATCTCTACGCGTCGGAGCAACAATTGACAACTTAATATTCCAGCAAGATGGAGCTCCGGCTCATGATAGTCGAGGAGCAGCAGAGTTTCTGTACGAGTGTGTTACAACTGCATTAGTGCAAATGGACCAATTAATGACCGGCAAGATCCCTAGAATATAACTAGCAGATTAATTCTTATGGGGGATACGTGAAAATTTGCTATACAAAAAAACGTGGGCGAGTTACAAACTAAGACATACCGTATCGATATTCTGCATAATGTGATAAGAAAATCAATATGCGGCAAATTTAGTAAAAGTTTGAAGTTTTGCATAAGATAAGAAGGATCACATTTTGAGCATTTAATTAATTAATTAATTAAAAGTACTCAATTGACTTCGGCAGTTTTAAGTATGTTTATAATTTGATTATAATGCATTATTTTACGTTATTTCTTTCTTTTGAGAGCTATGTCACTTAAGAGGAGTTATTATATTTTAGTCAATTCTTTTGATTGGCATCATAAAAATACGTAATGATTTTTTTCACATTTGAGTTGATTCAATTCCCAGACGAAGCAAGTATTTTTTAGAAAGTCTTTGAATGCAGTATTACTAACTTTAGGAAATAAAATAAGGTCTCCTTTCAGCTAACTATCCTATCTACAATATTTAAGGTACTTTCCCTTCATGTCGCATAGTATTGGGACGCCCTGTATTTTCTACCGACTTCCAAAAGAAGGAGAAGGTACTCAATTCGACTGTATGTTTGTTTTGTGTTACCTCATAACTTTCGACTGGGTAAACCGTTTCTCAGAAGTGTTTTTTTGTTTGAAAGCTGGTGTTTACCGTGTCATCTTGTCAATTTCATCAAATTCGGTCTAGTAGTTTTTAAGATATCTCCAATAACTGAAAAGAATAGAAGTCGGTATATAATTTTTCAAATTGTACTTGTGTTAATTATAGTCATCCTAACTTTTTCAAGATTTGTTTGACAGATGACTATCATTAGTACTAAAATTTAAAATGTCACAATAACATGAGGCTAGTAGTAAAGCCAATACGAGTGAACCAATAAGAGAAGTTATATAGTAAGAATATTAGATTCCACGTTTTGGCAGCAGATAGAATTATCATTTTTTTATGAAAACACATGTGGTTTATACGTATTTTTAATATGAGAAACAATACGACAATAAGTCAGATCAGTGTCCGAGGCAAGATGCAACCGCGAGCATTTTGCACTCTCCTTGAAATCCACCGATGTGGTTGAATTGAAACTATAGTTCGAAAGACCTGATCTATATACAACCCGGTCAGAATATCTGTGCACCTCGCTGGAATGCGGCGCCTCTCCCGCTTCCGCTGTCACCTCTCCGCGCACTCCCCGGCGCGACAGTACGGTTAGCATCTTCGTTGCCGTTACACGTCCCGATAATTTTGATATTTACGCTTTGTTGTTGTTTTGTTTTTTAATATTTATTGTTAAGTTTAGACTATTTACTGTTAAGTTTGGACTGGTTTGGTTGTTATTAAAATTGTTGTAGCTGTTAAACTGAAGTCATGGGAAAAACAATACACAGCGAATCAAGAAATTTAATCTTGAAAGTGCTCAAGTTTTTTGAATCGGAGAAAGCAAATAAACAGTACACCATACCTGTAGACCAAGTGGTGAAACGAACCTGTGCAAACGAACGCGAACGAGTAATAAATGTTTTTGTAATCAAAATTATTGTTTTTTAATAACAAACCCTTCATCAATAATAAATTGATTTGAAAAGGTTAGTAATTTTTTTGTACCTCCACATTTCTCGAAAAAACTTTTTTCAAACCGTACCCAGTTCGCCGATATAACGTCACGAGGTCAGGTGCACAGATATTGTGACCGGGTTGTACGTGAGTGATTCCCGTTTTGTTATGTTAAAAATAAGCAGTGTTATTGTAAAATTTTAATCCTTCTGCAGTGACGTTTAATTTATATAAGACTACAGTGCTGAAGCTGAAAGAATCGTATGGATTTGGTTAGACTCTATTATTTACACCAACGGACTTGCAAGGATTATAGGGCGAGTTCCTTTCACAATGCAGTAAAATAAAAAAAACAAGTACAATTTTGAAAATTTAATACCGATATCTATTTTATTCAGTTATTGGAATGTAACTCAAAAATAACTATACCGAATTTGATGAAATTTAAAAAGGACTACAAGGGAAGCACCAGCTTTCAAACAAACAAAGAATCTTGAGAATCGGTTCACCCTATTGAAAGGTATGAGGTAACAAACATTTAAAAAATCGAATTGAGTACCTCCTTCTTTTTGGAAGTCGGTAGAAAATATCATCTTGCCTTTTTTGAACTACTATTCAACATATACGCATTGTTGGTCTAAACTTTATAAATATTAAAATTATGTATTCATACCCAAATACTTACTTTTATACTTAACTTTTCCATAATATTATAGCAGACCGCCCAAACTAATCTACAGGGATAAAAGTGACCTACAAATGTAACTAGTGGTACAAAAAAATTGGCACAGTACTTACCTGTGAAAACGCAACGCCAGGCCAAACTTAAAGTATTAAATCAAGCTGCTCTGAGAAATGATGCTCAAAACAGTGAAGATTTGCAGATCTTCACTGTTTCGAGCAGCACTCTTCACCAACATTTATAAGTTTTGACTCGGTATGTTTTCTGATTGGCATCGACCACGGATTTCGTGAAGTGCTTTCTGTGAACCTGGGCGTATCAAACAACGGAATACTCTAAAATATTGCCCTGATTTTGCGATGAAATTTCTAAGGCTCCCTTTTGTTTTACTACAGTGGCCATAATCGTGAGTAATTTATTTAAAACTCGAGAATTACATTGGAAAGCATCTTCATCGACAATTGTGAATCGTATGCAAGCGGGTTGGGAAGCGCCAACTGCAATTATTGATACATATAGAGTTGATAATACGCACTTTTTTAGCATTTCAACATTTAGTGTGACATGGTTGATCTCCTTGGTGAAGTATTAGTCATAGTTACTATTTTGTGTTCTTTTTGTTCTGTGTTGTTGTGTGTTGTTCTGTGTTCAGTTTGCATCTGTGATCTGTAACAGCAATGGGGGCGTTCCGCTAACGTATTACAATGAGTAAAAGATCTAGAAAATACTCAGACACCTTCCTTAAGTTTTGTCATAGCGCGTTTAAATCCATCTTTCGTACATTCTCATTATAATAATATTATAAATAGTAAGGTGTAGCATCGATACTACATTTTTAAAACATGTAAGTAGGTATAGATATATCTACTAAAATAAATATTACAGCACACTGAAGTGCAGAGTTCATGTGTACAGGAGCGTCTGCCTACACAGAGAATTGCTGATATTGAGTTTAAGCGATCAATCTCTGTCTTCAACACGAGCACACTACAAAAATGCTAGTTTAGAAATAGATTTTTACAATAATACAGAATTACGCCATACTGAATACTAGAAAAGAAAAAAGTTATTGATCACTTAGCCAATAAACTGTACTAATACTGAATTAATATACGAAAAATACTCAGAACATAATTATTTATCTCGTAGGTTAGCTAAATGCTCACGAATGATTGGACAATAGAATACATCCATAATACATGTAATGGATTAGGACAAACCACTAAAAAGGGGGAATTATATAGTTACAGGTACTAATATACGGAAGGCCACCACAAACAACTGACCCTGGCGACGTATAACGGACGCACGCTAAGGCTTGACTCGCATCTGGCGTAACTCGAGGTGGAACTTGGGAAAATTAGGTGGCACATACTGGGGTTGAGTGAAGTCCGAAGAGAGGGGGAGGACACCTTAACCCTAGAATCGGGCCACCTTATGTACTTCCGAGAGGGAGACCAACAATCCCAAGGTGGCGTTGGGTTTCTGGTAAACAAGTCCCTTTCTGACAACGTTGTGGAAGTGTCCAGTGTGTCGAACAGGGTAGCGTACCTTATTGTGAAGCTCACCGAGAGGTATAGCCTTAAGGTGGTGCAAGTGTACGCACCGACCTCAACACACTCGGACGATCAAGTGGAGGATATGTTCGATGACATATCGAGGGCCCTCCACTTCACTACAAAGACCCAGTACACCGTTGTCATGGGGGACTTTAACGCTAAAGTGGGAGTACAGAATGCCATGGCTTTGGAAGCAGAAACCATAGGGGGCAAATGCTCGTCAACTTCCTCGAACGGGAGGGGCTCTTCTTGATGAACTCCTTCTTTAAGAAACAGCCCCAAAGGAAGTGGACGTGGCTAAGCCCCGACACTAGGACTAAAAATGAGATTGACTTCATCATGACGAATAAAAGGCACATATTTAGAGATGTCTCCGTGATCAACAGGTTCAATACCGGTAGCGATCACCGACTTGTCCGAGGCTCTCTGAATATCAACTTCAAGGCGCAACGTGTCCGTCTGATGAAGTCCAGGCTCCGACCAACACTGCTCCAAACCATTGCAGGATCTGAAACATTCCAGCTAAACCTGGAGAACCAATTCGCTGCCGTGGAAACCACCACAGACGTAAACCAGAACCTCGAAAATGTGACTCGGGTCCTCAGGGAAGAAGGTACGAGATTTTGTTACATGCAGCGTAAGGGCAAGAAGTCCAAGCTTTCAGAAGAGACTTTGGGGCTAATGAAGGAACGACGTGAAAACCCACCCATCACTTCGTCAGAAAAGCGGACTCTAAACCGAGAGATCAACAAGAACGTACGACACGACCTCCGGTGCTTCAATACTCTTTCGATCGAAAGAGCGATCGAGCAGAATCGAGGGTCAAAGGTGTTCGTACAATCTCTTGGAAGAAGCCACCTGACGAAGTTGACCACAGCTAGTGGAGAAGTCGTTGCTTCGAAGCCGGCAGTCCTTTCGGAAGTGGAGGACTTCTATGGCCGATTATACGCATCGCATGCATCTCGACCTGATCCCGAAAATGATCCTAGAGCCACGTTAACACGCCATTTCACCGAAGACTTGCCAGAAGTCAGTATTGGCGAAATCGAGATCGCTCTTAGACAGCTTAAAAATGGAAAAGCCCCTGAAGAGGATGGCGTTACAACAGAGCTACTAAAAGCAGGAGGTAAACCCGTACTGAGGGAGCTCCAGAAGCTTTTTAACGCTGTCCTGTTCGAAGGGAGAACTCCAGAGGCGTGGAGTAGGAGTGTGGTCGTCCTGTTCTTCAAAAAAGGAGATAAGACCCTGCTGAAGAACTATCGACCCATATCCCTTCTAAGCCACGTCTATAAGCTGTTTTCAAGAGTGATCACGAACCGTCTTGCGCGTAGACTCGACGAATTCCAACCACCGGAACAGGCTGGGTTTCGGAGCGGATACGGCACCATAGACCACATTCACACAGTGCGGCAGATTATACAGAAGACCGAAGAGTATAATCAGCCCCTGTGTCTAGCATTCGTGGACTATGAGAAGGCCTTTGACTCGGTTGAAATCTGGTCTGTTCTGGAGTCCCTGCAGCGTTGCCAGATAGATTGGCGATACATCCAAGTGATGAGATGTCTTTACGAAACCGCCACCATGTCCGTCCAAGTACAGAATCAGCAAACAAGTCCCATACCGTTGCATCGAGGAGTGAGACAAGGGGACGTTATCTCCCCGAAATTGTTTTCAAATGCAATGGAGGATATGTTCAAGACGCTGAACTGGAAAGGACGTGGCATTAATATCAACGGCGAATACATCTGTCACTTGCGATTTGCTGACGATATCGTCATCGTGGCAGAAACGCTGCAGGACCTGCAACAGATGCTGAATGACCTGGCTGACTCTTCTATACGCATCGGCCTACGGATGAACTTGGACAAAACCAAGGTCATGTTCAACGAACATGTTCTACCGGAACCGATTGCGATACACGGCGCCGTTCTCGAAGTTGTTCAAAAATATGTGTACCTCGGGCAGACATTGCAGTTGGGAAAAAACAACTTTGAGAACGAGGTGAATAGAAGAATTCGGCTGGGCTGGGCAGCGTTTGGGAAACTACGTCGAGTCCTTACTTCGCCGATTCCACAGTGCCTGAAGACGAAAGTCTTCAATCAGTGCGTCCTACCCGTCATGACATACGGAGCCGAAACGTGGACACTGACGGCTCGAATGGTCCACAAGCTCAAAGTCGCTCAGCGGGCTATGGAAAGGGCTATGCTCGGTGTTTCTCTGAGGGATCGCATCAGAAATGAAGTGATCCGTCAGAGAACCAAGGTCATCGACATAGCCCACCGGATCAGCAAGCTGAAGTGGCAGTGGGCTGGCCATATTAGCCGTAGAACCGACAACCGTTGGGGTAAACGAGTTCTAGAGTGGAGACCGCGTCTCGGCAAACGTAGTGTAGGACGTCCTGAGGCACGGTGGAGTGACGATCTGCGCAAGACGGCTGGCAAAAACTGGATGCGAGAAGCCCAAGATAGACCTAAGTGGCGTGCAATTGGAGAGGCCTATGTCCAGCAGTGGACTGCTACAGGCTGATGATGATGATGAAGGTACTAATGTGTATGAACTTTATTGTCACAGCAAAGTTGTACTTATCACACTGAGAACAGCTTTTTGTACATAATGTGGGGTTCGTGACCGAACCCCGCTAATGCGTAGTACTCCGTAGTATGACCGCGATTAAGATACTGCCGCCTATATTAATTCACTGCAACGGCTCGGTACAAGGCGTTGGTCATTATCTACACTTCCTGCGTGCCCTTGTTGGGATTCTTAACACCCTGTAGAAGTTCGCACCGTTTAATTAGGATAGATTTTTTGATAATAACGCTATATTGAAATGATAATAAGATTTGAATGGAATGGTTTTCTATGGAGTTAATTGTTGGGTATACCCAATATAATATGTTATAAACCATGAGATATTTAGATCATATTATATTTTAAGTGACTCTTAAAAGCATTTGTTTTTTATGCGTTAAGTTTGTAAAGTTTAAAAATAATCCAGTAGCGGCATTCACAGAAGTGGTTTTATTTATGATTTATTAAAATGTCTTTTCTGATATTGTTACAGTCAAACTTTGCGACTAACACAAAAAAATTTAAATACAAAAAATTGCCCCTATTGCATTGAGTTTAACGCCTTCTTCTTCCTTCTTAGGAGTAGTGGCCCGGTTTTTATTCTTAGAGCTTTGTTTGTCTGCGTAAACTTATGCTTCAGCCCAGTAGCCTGTATCTTAATCTTTAGTCTTTAAAATTATTTCAAAGCTAATATCTATATATGTTGTGAAACATTTCGCTGTACTTTCTAAATAAGCTTTTATAACATTGCTTATTGAAACTGTGAACTGGTTAGAATGTATCTAAACATGACAGCGTTGTTTTGTGTAGTTAAGAAGCTCCATCATTAAACCAGGTTCATCATCATCATCCCAGCCGTAGGTCGTCAAATACTGGACATCATTACTGAATCTCCATCATCAGATCATCGTCGTCCTTCTATCTTTATCAGGTCGTCTGACCACCTCATCAGTGAACGACCTACGATGCGTTTGCAGGTACTTGGTCTCCACTGCAGAACCTTCCTGACACAGGAACATGGCATCATAATATTGTGTTCTAACCTACATTATTGTATTAAAAGTTACATAGATATGCCAAATTACAGCTCGATAATACATGATCATCATCTCAGCCGTAAGACGTCCACTGCTGAACATATGCCTCCCCCATAATTTTCCAAAAGGACCGGTTGGAAGCGGCCTGCATCCATCGTCGTCCTGTGACCTCTATCAGGTCGTCTGTCCACTGTGTCGGTAGACGACCTACGCTGCGCTTGCCGGTCCATAATACAATGAAATGTGTGGTAAAACAGGTATATTAAACTTACAGAAAATTGTATCCATTTAATACTATTTGGCGGATCAGCTTACGTGACAGAGTCGAGCATCTCAGGTTTCGTTACCTGCCAGGTCACTTCTTCATAGAGCACACACATCTCGCTGCATCCGAGAAAATAACATAATAGTAAACGAACGTTTCCATTAAAAAAGAAATCTTTTCATTAAAAGGTACTTTCACACTACCATATCTGCCCTCGACAGAAGATGGAATTCCTAGATTAATGCACTGGCGATTTGGACACGATCCTCAGTAACTTATGAGGCTAAATTGAATTAAGACCTCTGCACACTTTACAGTACCTGTAAACATCGGGCATGGGATCATTACGGTAAGAACATCGTCATTAAATATAGCTAAGACTTCATAACTCTTTGGTTAATCACGATTAGGTTTGAGACAGTGGGATCAGCGAGTAAAGTGGTGCCGACAGAAAGTTGCAGGAAAAAACTAGAAGTTACATAAAAGGCAGTATTTCTGTATCGTTTAAATTTCAGAACCAATAATGGCAATAATCAGCTTTCAAACTGTCAGTTTCAAAAATATATATAGTCGAAAAACTATGTTCATATAGTAAATATGATGGGCTGGTCTGAAACATTGCTGCTTTTCTAAAAGCTTACTTAAAGTACAGATTTAAATATATTATTATATGTACACATATATGTATACATGTGCTCGGTAGAGGTATACCCATACGTGGTGTGCGTGTGGGTGGATTTATTTGGAAAATATAGCAACGCGTTAGCTGTTTACATATAAGTATCTATAACTATTATTTGTGGGCATATTTGCTGGTCATGTTTTGATTGTATTAGGGTATACATTATTGTATGATGGTCTAAGATAGATATACTCTTTATTGAACACCTTAAAAAACAAGCATTCAGTTATACAGCTTAGAACAGTGTAACAATAGGCGATCGTATGGCTCAAAGCGATCTTTTCCAGACAAACTTGGAATAGAGAGGAATATAAGAGCAGAAAAGGTGTATATCATCTACTCAAAGCCCTTTTAAGATCCATACAATAAGTAACTGGTTCTACGCACTTAATGCTATCATCAAGGCTCTTGTTATTAGTCTAACACATTTTACATATTTTGATTTAAGGTATAACTTATAATAATAATAATAATCTTTATTTCAGGCAATAGTACAATTACACAGCATAAAAATACCAGCGGCCCATATACAAAACATATACCTTACAGACTAACATAATATACATATATTATATGCTTAACTAGCGTACATTCAGTTCAGTTCAGGATTTATTATATTCGGTCTAGGCTCCCTGTACCGTGGAGAAAAACGATCCCTTCAGGCCAGAAGTCCGGTGCCAGGAACGTCTCTTTAAACTTCGCTGGAAACCGGAGCACGTACGACTTGAAGTCCTTTCTCTTTTCGAATCCAGGCGCATTAATGTAACCTCGGGTAAGGCCTGGGTCTGGATATTACTTATAAATAAGTTAGCTTATCCCTTCAAGGGTCGATGTCATTATAACAATGAAATTTCTATTGTGTCTGGACGTGCGACCTTTGATGCAATATCATAATCCATTTAGTGAACACTCTCCCTTAAATAACGTATCCAGGATGAATATTTCGCATTAGAACGCAATCACATCTAAACCATATTTATGGCTCGCGAACAAATCGTGATGCGGAGGCCCTGGCTAAGTGCGAACGAGTGGTGCGGAATCTGATAAAGCTTCTGTTGAGCTGGACTTTGCTAAATTAGGATTTTAGCTCGCTTATTAATAAGAAAGCCTTTTAGATATCTATAGATATGTAGTAGAGTCTTTTGGGCCCAGCCTGGACACTATACCAGTTTATAAAGTATCCTACAACGGCTTCACTTGCTTCATCCCCTTATAGAGGCGAAATTTACAACAAAATGTCAGATGGTAACGATGTTTGCTCTTATATAATCTCACGGCTGTTTTTGAACGTAGCGCTTTCTATGTCTGATGTTTAGTGCTATGTAAGTTTTAGGTAAGCTTTCTTAAGCAATACATGTCAATATCGATAACCTTGAATCCAGATGGTTTATGTAGGTGACTGATAGCATTACTCAAAGAATATTATGATGAGCACCAAACCTAAAATTAATCTCAGCTGATTCAGTACTAGACTGAACTTGGTAATTTAAGGTCACCATAAATCACAATATATCAATTTTAGCCAAAGCCAATAAACCCGTTAAAATGGCTCTGATTGATTTATACGCCGCTAGATGGCAGTGCGTGCCAGCATAGGTAAAACACACAACAATTTTCAATACGCACGCCTCTATTAAATTACTCATCTTCGGTTAGATTATCGTAGGGTATCGGTGTCAGGGGGCCTACTCACGAATTCCGAACAATATTGATGGTGATTTAGGTTTTCGCTATTATTAAAGATTATACATACCTATATTGAATTATTAGATAACACTTCAACACTTTTCAGTGATAATATTCTTAAGTGAGCTGTCAACCCAAGGCAATGATCACCGAAGGTGTGACATATACACACATACACACACAGCTTTAAAAAAATCAAAATCAATCTCAACATCTTTCATAATCATCACATCCTATTATAATATTATAAATGCGAAAGTTTATAAATGGGTGATGATGAGAGGAAGTTAAGATTTGAGTGAGTGTGTATGGTTCTTTTCTTATAATTATTCTTAACGCTGAAATTGCTGAAATTTGGAAAGCTATCTGCATTTATAATTTCGTTCTTCCCAGGAATATAGGATATGTCGCTCATATAAATGTAGTAATGAGTTTACTCTTTTGTTTTGATGGATTGTTATTAATCAGTAAAATATTTATTTTACATATCATAATATTTTATAGATTTTCTGGTCGAACACTTTGCCTATGATGATTTATAGAGTTTGTTTAGCTCAGTTGGTTGCGACTCTGCCTTCGAAGCGCGAGGTCCCAGGTTCAACCCCTACCCGGGGCAAATATCTGTAAGATGAGCAGAAATACTTGTTGCCGGGTCTTGGATGGTGTGATATGTATTGTTCATGTGTATGCTTCCCTCGACACAGAACATCCTAGTGTGAGGTATGAGTAAACAATTAAGTTATTATTATTGATTTTTGTGTATAGTATGATAAGTATTTTTATATTATGTTTGCCATCAGGTGAATGATGTGCCAATCTCATTACTTGAAGAACATAAATACAAATGTAAACACGGCGCTATTTCTCGCTTTTTCGACAAACAAGAGTAGGCCCTCCGTGTCTAGGGAAAGCATAGTGCATGATTTAGGTCACTTAATGTGAAATATGGCCGGTAGGTAGATAATTTCTGTACGGAGTTTAATAGAGATAGGTTGCTGTTCGGCATTGATTTTGTAATATTTACTCTATTAAAAATCGTAAAATTCAGATATATTCAAAATTAGACATGACATAATGCGTATTACATACTTACAGCGCGAGCGGCTGCCAGTAACTGGATGAGAGCAGAGAGCTGAAAACCGAGCTCAGTGAAGTACTTTAAGAGAGGCATATGTCCAGCAGTGGATGAGTTTGGGCTGATGATGATGATCACTTAACAATAGTAAGATATCACTATATTTTCTAACGAAGCTTAAGTATGGGTAGTATAAGTGCCTGAGAATCACAACGCAATAATCCCTGTTAGTTTTCTTTTTCACATCATAAATAGCAACTTTTAGTACAGTAGAGAGATGTTTGTAGAAAGAATGTAAGAAAATTGATCATCAAGTCATAGTTACTAGCACAGATCTATTTACTTGACGTAAGCCCATTTCAAATACAAAAATGAATTGAAAGCAGACGACTTAATTTTTGTGACCTACGTGCTATAAAAAGTTATCAGCGCAAGATTTCGCGTTATTGTATTTAAAGAAAGAAAACATCGTCTCTTTTCTTCTTCTCGTTCTAATGAAATAGTTGAAACTTATGAATGTAGTGGGTTTAATATAATTACAATACTCCCGTGTGTGGGCAGAGGAGAGCCTTCACAATCGCCTTTATCTTTCAATAGATAAGGTAGTATATGTTTTATTGTATCGGACGTACTTCTTCATAAACTTTTTGTGCGGAAAGAAACTATGCTTATTGTGTTTCTTTTTCATTTTGAACGGAAATAAAAATAACTTTGAAGAAGAAAGAACTTGGAAGATAATATTTTGCTTTTGATAAGAGTTTATCGAAAAATACTGTTTAAATCTGTGTTATAAGAACAATAAAGTTTTCTGAAGGTTTTTTTAAGGAGTAGAGGACAAGTACAGAAATTAGTTTATCTTTCATGCACTCTTCATACAAACAAATACAATCTTATGTTTTTTGTTTAGAATTCGCATTAGTACTAATTTATTCAGTATTAAATAAGTTATGCAATTTTTAATCTGTGTATAAGTCCACTGCTAAGTGACATTGCTTCAACAAATTTAAAACACAACAGCCGTGTGAGTCTCTAAGAGCAAACATCGTTGCACCTTTGTCAACATCCGTGAAACAAATGACGAGATGACAAGAAACGTTGTAATACAATCTTATGTACAAGGGCGATATCTCATAAAGTATTTGACATCGGTGAGCTCGTCGACGAGCGTATCAGCGAATCATTACAGAATCGCACGGCAGACGTTGAGAGAGTTCGTCAGGGAGTCAGGCAGAGAGAGACAGAGAATTCGTCACCTGACTACTAAGGGACAAAAACTATGATTACAATTTCGTAGAATTTTATGTCAACTATACCTATGGTTTCATTTAACTCAAATAATGCATATAGTATTCAAGTATGTGACGCAACAGCAGACAACGAAGGGTAAAAATACATTAAGATACTCACTTATTATTAAATTTTTTTAGCTTTTTTTCGGCGGTAGGTGTCGTAAAATAAGCAACAACTTGAAAGAGCTTAACACTTTAATAAATAGTTAAAATTAGTTCTAAACAACTTTTACATGAAATAATACACTAGTCAGATACCTCACCTGCCAAATTGTGTTATCCCTGCAACAATCACTTAAATCAACAAAGTATTATCACTTCACAAAGCAGTTCAACTATTGTAGGTACCTAACCTCTAAGATGGACAATATTCCTGAACAGATGTCATTGACTGAACTGACTGCAACTTTTTTGCAAAGAATGGAGAGTTTTGAAGCAAAACTCGCAAACAAACAAAATCCCACTCCTTGTGTTGAAGAATTGGCTGCTGAGTTTGTGGCCTTCAAGACTTTTGTTCTGAGTTCCCTGCGAGCTATTCAAAGCCAAATGGTATGTTTGTCTACTACTGTCGATCAGCTGGAGATGCAAAGCAGACGTAAGTTTCTCCTGATCCACGGCGTTGCAGAAGATGCACAGGAAAATACACCTGGAGTTGTAGTAAAGGTTTTGTCGGAGCGGCTGAAGCAAACTTCATTTGTAGTTAGTGACATCAGCCGGAGTCACAGAATGGGCCGCACACTGGTCGCCGGTAAGCCACGACCGATTCTTTGCAAGTTCCGTGACGTCAGCGTGCGCGATAAGATCTGGTCTGCCAAAGCTGGTTTGAAGGGATCTGGTGTTACTTTATCGGAGTTCCTCACTAAGGCTCGGCATGACGTATTTATGAAGGCTCGCCTACGCTACGGTGTGTCAAAGTGTTGGACGCGTCAGGGCTTTGTTTTTGTGCTGGGATCCGACGGAGTTCGTCACCGCGTAAGCTGCCTTAGAGATCTCGATGGAATTCAACTAAAGGAAGTTACCACACCAGCGCCGGTGGTAAAGGAAACCGCTCCATCGAAAGCACTCCGCCGAGTAGCAGCCTCAAAAAAGTAATTGTACAATTCCAATTTTAAAATTGACATTCCTTTCTATACGAGCTGTGTTTTTAAGTTAATCACAAAGTGGGTATATAGGTACGTCTATTAACATATTTTTTATTTCGAATCGCCGTCTTCTAATTTGTCTAAGATAACATATTTTATATGTGTTCTAATCAAGGTTTTAATCTATACTATCTTTGTTTTGTTTGTGTTAGTAACGTAGGTAGGTACCTTATACCCACAGACTAATAGATTCTAAATCTAATATCAAAGAGTATGATAACTGTCCTATACAGGAAGGAACGTAATATTATTAGTTGTAGACATAGATGATTATGTCGTAGAGTAGAAAGTTTTTTTTTTTTCTCATGACAGAACATAGGTAACGAATTATTTTGTGTCGGAGCTGCGTTCCATTTCACTTACAAATGTTATAGTGTTACGCTATTTTTATCTTATTTTTTTCCTTAGTACTAACTCAGCTGGCGAATTTTTATACCATGTTATTTTTTTTTTAATATTGTGCACGCTTTAATCCACAACAAAGTTTATTCCAAGCGTTCTTTACATTATTTATTTATTTATTTTAGAGAAAAGAGTGACTTGTTACGAGTATCTACTTATGTCTACAGTTGAATTTCTTTGTAGCTGTTTTTTTTTTAATATCTTTGCACAGCACAATTGGCAGGTGGATTTAAAATGCGCCTGGTAGTTACTTTATTTTATTTTAATTTTAGTTTTAATTATTTTAAATTTATATTTTTATTTATAGTATTTAATATTTATTTATGATTAGTAGTGATAGTGAATATTTATCTTTTTCTTCCTCTGATGAAGTAGAAAATAGTGTAGACAGCTTTAGCAGTATTCCTAGTCTTTCAACCACAATTGAGTGCTTATTCAGTGGGGTAGCAAAAAATTTTAATGTTATACATATTAATGCGCAGAGTATTCCGGCCCATCACTGCGATATGTTGGCATCATTTGAGATTAGAAACATTCATGCTATTCTTGTTTCTGAGACATGGCTAAAACCATGCCTACCCACTATATCGTATTCGTTACCTGGCTTTCGATTAATCCGTAACGACCGCACTAGCAGTAGAGGTGGTGGTGTTGCCATATATCTTCGCGAACATTTTCCTTTCACCATTGTAGATATGTCAGCGCAACCACCTCCGACTGATGCTGGTGAACATCTCTTCGTAGAAGTTTCGTTATGTCATACTAAATTACTTCTTGGAGTTTTTTATTCCCATTCTTCGCACGTTAATTACTTTGATTCATTTGAGAAGCTTCTGGAAGATTACTCTCCTTCTTACGATCACACTATTATAATGGGCGATTTCAATACTTGCTTGCTTAAAAAAGACTCTCGTTCGTCTAAACTCGAATCTATTACCAGATCTAGCAATTTAACGATTCTACCATCAAATGCCACGCATTTCTTTCCAAATTCCGCACCCTCACTTCTTGATTTAATCATTGTCTCTTCATCAGAACACGTTGACATGCATGGTCAATGTGCGGCTGATGCTTTCTCTTGCCACGATCTGGTATATCTCTCTTATAAAATCCGTCCGCCGAAAGCTAAGCCTAAAATCCTTTTACAGCGCAGTTTTGGTGGTATTGATCTAAATTGTTTGTGTAAAGATGCCTTAGAAATAGATTGGTCCGATGTGTTCGATGCAATCACTGTCGATGAAAAAGTAAACAGATTCAATGCCGTGTTATTAAAGCTATATGATAAACATGCCCCTCTCCGACCAGTTAAAATCAAGCATCTCCCTGCGCCTTGGCTTACCAATGAAATACGATCTTTAATGCATAAAAAAGTAATAGCCAAGGCAAAGCTTAAGAATCGGGTGACGGACTTGAACAAAGCAAAGTATATCTATAGTCGTAATCAATGCAATAGGGCATGTAGGAACGCACTACGCCAGCATATTCATCAATCAGTTAAAAATGAAGATTCATCTAAGGTTTGGAAGTTTCTTAAAACGTTGGGAGTAGGAAAACAACGCCAAGCTCATTTCCCTAATCATCTTGATATAAATTCACTAAATCAGCATTTTTCTAATTCTTGTACTTTCGATGCGATAGTAAAGGCATCTACTTTAAATAAACTTTCTTTAATTCCAACTCCTGACTACTCATCATTTTTCTTTCGTCAATTCACTGATAGTGATGTTAAGAGAAGTATATTGTCCATCTCGTCCAATGCAGTCGGTAGCGATAGTGTCAGTCGCAATATGATCATGCTAATACTTGATGAAATCCTTCTAGTTATTCAACATATCCTCAATGCATCCATCACGAGTGGTACCTTTCCATCAATATGGAAAGAAGCCCAAATAATTCCTCTCCCGAAAAAATCTAATCCAACCTCATACACTGATTATCGTCCAATATCTATTTTACCCTTCCTCTCCAAAGTCCTAGAACGTCTCATACACCAACAACTTAGTTCCTTTCTCAATAGAAATGATCTTCTCAACCCTTTTCAATCCGGATTTCGTCCTGGGCATAGCACGGTATCAGCTCTGGTTAAAATTACCGACGATGTTCGATATAGCATGGCTAATGGCCAAGTGACAGTATTATCCCTTCTTGACTTCAGCAACGCTTTTAACAACGTGGACTTTGACATCCTTCTAGGACTCCTTCTTTCTCTTAACATATCTCCTACAGTGATTGAGTGGTTTCGCAGTTATCTGCATGGGCGCCGGCAGCGTATACGAATTGATGATTCTTTTTCTTCATGGTGTATTACGACTGCAGGTGTCCCGCAAGGCGGCGTATTATCTCCTCTTCTGTTTGGTATATTTATTAACTCCATTTCTGATCACCTTACTTCCTCCTACCACCTATATGCAGATGATCTCCAAATATACAGGCATGCACAAATAGATACATTACCTGAGGCAATAGATTCCATCAACTTGGACTTAGGAAAAATTCTCACGTGGAGCAAATCGTACGGTCTCAGCGTAAACCCTGCGAAAACTCAAGTGATAGTCATCGGCAGTTCTCGTATGATTTCCAAAATCGACTGGTTTACGCTCCCACAAGTCTTATTTGACGGCACTCACATAGAAGTTAGTGAATCTCTTAAAAACCTTGGAGTAATTTTCGATAGGCATTTATCATGGGAACCTCAATTAGCGGAAACCAGTCGAAAGCTCTTCGCCTCAGCAGGTTCTCTCCGTAGGTTACGAAATTTTCTTCCAACTTCCACTAAAACTGCGCTAGTTCAATCTCTTTTACTCCCGATACTAGATTATGCTGATGCCTGCTATTTGGATCTCACAGAGGTACAGCTTAATAAATTAGAACGTCTGCAGAATTTCTGTATTCGCTTCATTTTTGGTTTACGAAAATATGATCACGTCTCAGAATATCGTCATAAGCTACAATGGTTACCTATCCGCCTACGCCGGAATACTCATATACTTTTCCTCCTTTACACCATACTATTCTTTCCTTCTACACCCTGCTATCTCAAGGAGCGATTTGAATTTTTATCTTTTGCGACTTCTCGACCTTTACGCGTCTCATCTTCTCTAATGTTAAGGACTCCTGTTCACTCTTCAAAGTTTTCTGGCAATTCATTTACTGTGCGCGCCGTGCGGCTATGGAATGATCTGCCTCTACCTATAAGACAAGCAAAATCGATAGGGATATTTAAAAAGATGGTTCAAGATCATTATTTGTCCTCTGCCTGCTAAACTGCTTCACTTTTCCTATGATATATTAGGAATATGTTTATGTATTTGTAGTGTATATATCGTATATATTAATAAATTATTCACATACGACTGAATAATCTCAATTTATATGAATTTCCTTTATGTATTTTTAAATATATATATATATTAGTTTATAATATTATAAATATTATATTATTGATATTTGTGTAGGTATTTAAGTTACCCTCTCATTGTTCTTCTTTGAAATATTCTGTTTAGTTTTAACTATTATCTTGTTGCACACCACCGTCTAAACTTTTATTTTTGTCCAGTCCATTCAAAGGTTGTCTGTAAGAGATTGCATTAGCGATAAGACCGCCAATTGTATTACCAGCATAGATCTAAGCTCCTTACTTGTAAGTAGATTAATTTGTTAATTTACCTACTGTTTTTGTTTGTGTGGTAAGCAATAAAGAGTTATTGTATTGTATTGTATTGTAAATTAAGATTTATGAGTTAGAGCAGATGGATTTGGATGAAAGTTTAATTGCACATAGCTCATCCCCAATATCCTTATCTAGATACAACGGGTAGTTCCCACATGATCGCGGTAAGCTTATACTCCACGCGGACGAAATTGCAGGCAGTGGCTAGCAATAAATATAACAAATATCTCATTATTTTACACTCGTATTTATAAACAAGTAATTAATTGTTGATAAGTAATTTCTCAATGAAGTAAGCACTTGACGATAGTATACTTCAACACAAAATCTTATTTTATAGATTAGTAATAAAGGTTACTTACTAAAGAAATGACATAACCTCCAAATCTAATTACCACTTGGGATTAAAATAAATGAAACCCTAAACAATATAATATTAAAGATTAACTTTAGTTCTTATTTTATGTCGTTAAACTGTATTGAACTATTGACCATATAGTACTTACTATATACTTATAAATATACTTACTCGGAACAGCAGCTACGCAAAAATACTTACATTTATTCTTAAGCTTACAGATATATAAATAAAAATCGACAAATAAAAAGGACGTGGTTATAACAGAGCCAGGATTGGACTTTGTTTAGTAATATTTTTCTAATTGTCTTACATTCGCATCTTGATTACAGTTTTATTATATGTCTAGAAGAAGATAGTTAACGTTATTCCAGAACCTAAACTATCTACCTACATTAGAAATTCAATCAAAATCGGTTTAGTATTAACGGTAGCAAACCTTCGCATTAATTTATGATATTACTAGCTCCCACGGTTACACCCGGGTGGTGATGGATGGTGATGAAAAATATCCTATGTTTTAATCCAGCGTCACATACCGAATTTCATCAAAATTGGTCAGTTTGGTTTGAGCAGTAACAAACACAATTTATGATAAACTTTCGTCTTTATAATCTTAGTATGACTAGCTGTGCTCCGTGGTTTCAGGCGTAATGGATGATGATGATGAAAAATATCCCATATATTAGGCCAGTGCCTCATCCATGTACATACCAAATTTCATCCAAATACGTGAAGCCGTTCTATCGTGATTGAGTAACAAACCTCCATTCATCCAAACATTCGCATTTATATAATATAAGGTTAGTAAGGATTGTATTATAATAAGGTACTTGTAGCTGTCAATCCACGTCAATAGTTCTGAAGATATAACACTGTGTGACAAGTTAATCACTTTAGTTAATAGATTCGAGTGCGTGGGTACTCTAGTAATGCGAGTACATATTAATAATGAATGCCGCGTATTGTTCGACCGTGTAAACATAGCCCAGTGTTATCCTGAACAAGAACAACTCATTTAAATTATATAAAAATACCTTGTGATTTTAGAGGAAGAGATACACATCCGCGGAAAGGATCAGAACCCGCGACTTCCGAAAATCCGTGTCAGACGTCATGACCGCTAGGGCCACCGAGGCATAGCGTCCGAGCATCAAATTGTATCTAAGTATATTTGATTTTAACCGTCGTATGGGGATGGAGCGACATCTATTGAACAGCTTTGACAGCATTATCTAACCGAAAGAGTTTAGCGGTCAACGTGGCATGCTACCATGCTACACAATTCCTGATAGACAGGCTATATAGTTTGATTGTTCATCACCGTCATCATCCATGCGGGTGAAACCGTGGAGCGCAGCTAGTATGATATACATTAATTTTAACACTGCAGTTTTTTTAGATATATTCGTGTCTGCATACAGGCTAATACCAATAGCTATCTATATATTTTTTTAAATAATAATTATTTAAATAAAATGTTTCAATGTAAATATTTTAGTGCAAATTAATACTTAATACGAAATTTGGGGTAAAAGTTTGGGTCCGTGAGGCCCAGGTGCATACGAAATTTTCAGGGACTTGGCCAAGCGTTTGGTTGAAACGTCAGACGACCAGAATGCTGATTCATATTTTGCACAAAAAATTAGCTTAGCTATTCAACGTGGAAATGCAGCCAGCATTCTGGGCACTTTTCCTTCAACAAATGGTTTAATAAATTTTTAAGTGTCTTTTAATCTTTGTAAGTATGTACCTTTTATAATATTTGTGAAAAATAGAATATAATGAATTATATATTATATATATATATATATATATATATATATATATATATATATATATATATATATATAAAATATACAATATATAAAATTAAAACTTTGGGTCCAATGATACTCGTATTAACGTTTATATAACGTCATTGTTTGAGTCCGTACGGTCTAGGCGCATACGAAACATTCAGGGACTTCGTCAAACGTTTGGTTGAAGCGTCAAGTGACCAGAATGCTGGCTCATATTTTGCATAACAAATTAGCATAGCTATTCAACGTGGAAATGCTAACATTCTGGGCACTTTTCATTCGACAAATCGTTTACTAGATTTTTAAGTGTTTTTCAATGTTTGTCAGTTCAGTTCTTTTCTGTCTCAGTCTGTGTACATAACTTCACAAAAGCTATAAATCATAAAAGTGACAAAAATTATGTAGAGGTGTGAAAACTTTTATAGAAAAATCATTATTTGGATTTCAAGTAACTTTTGTTTCTAGAATTTAAATGAGGCTACCTATTTTTATGATTTCATTGCAAAATTGACATTACAAAACACTAATGGTCCTGCTATATTAAATGCCAATTTCTTAAAAATATAATCATTATCTTCTGACATTTTCTGGTACTACTAGCGACGCCTACGCAGGCATTGTTATAAGCGCTTGCAAAAATTTACACAATAGTTTAAACTATTCTTGAGTTTATCATTAGAACAATGAACGAATTCGAATATTAATCTACATCGTAACTGTTTTATTATATTGATGTATTTAATCATTTTAATACGTAATTTTAATGTTTAAAAAATATTTCTGTTATTCACATAAATTTTCGCCCTGGCTGGGGATCGAACCTGAGACTCCATGATTCAAAAGCAGGGTCACTACCAACTTTTTTTTTTTGAGGGGTGAAATGCCGTGCACTTCCCTTCCACGGGGGTGATGGAAGGGGGCGTGTGGGGCTCAGACCCACTAAAACCCCCCCGTGAGCAGTCCTCCGCCAAGGTGGGGCGAGACAGGGTCGCGCTGGCAGTCACCATCTCGCCCCAGCGGTAGGCCTTTATATATTTATATAAATATTGGTACAATCTTAGCCACCTTTAAAGAGGGATTTTGAATATGAGCAGTTTGTATATGAAAGTATTGCGAAAAATTGCCGCCAATATGACCTTGTGCTCAAAGCTTTAACTGGCCAAATTGACTTTCTTCTGCCCGTATGTTTGTTAGGGTAATCGTTGGTCTTCCTGTACAGGTCGCATTTTTCAACCAATCTTGACGAAACTTGGTATGCATGTTCTACTATCAATCAATCATTAAGTATATTATAAGAATGAAAGTCCTGACTGACAGACTTCGTAGAGACTTGAAATTTGGAGGGTGACAGGATGTTTTTGCCTTGGTGGGTGGGTACAAGTAGTGTGCTTAGAAAGGGATTTTCGAAATTCAACCCCTAAGGGGGAAAAATGAGGGAAAACGTTTGTATGACAGTCCTGTTTTTGATTTTATAGGTGTGATTTATTTATGTATAGTTCATTTAAAATTAAAATGATGTTCCTTAGTATTTGTGACAGGGATGACTTAGTAGGGCGAATAAGGGGCTGAAACTTCGTATGGATAATTCTTTGCTATTGAACTTATTGGTATGAAAATTTGTATTTAGATAGTTCATTTAAAATATAACATGGTGTTCCTTAATATTTTTGACAGGAATGACTTAGAGGGTGAAAAGGTATGAAACTTTGTATGGTAATTAAACTTTGTTTTAAAAGTCTTCATGGCACGTGTACAATTGATCCGAAATTGTTGATTGATATTTAAAACGAACCTTCCGATTGGATTAAAGATGTATAAAGTTAAAAAAGTCCCAATTAAGGTTTGTTTTGCGGTAACTACGAGTAATAATAAGTCACATGGACAAACTCTGAAATTTGCTGGAGTTGATTTGAACGTTTGTCAAATATCACATGTAGATGGCGCGGGCAATAGTCATGAACATACCTATATATTGTTACAATTGTCATCAACACTGTTCTAATTTACGCCTTCTATTTAAGATATTATTAGCTAGTGTATTTACTTTTGGTAAGTGTATTCTACTTTCGAAAATTTGCCACTGACATGCTCGTGAGGTCTACTGTTCGCAGAACTAATAGTTTTTATATCAGTAGCTGAAATCTAACAGTAATAACACATAATGACATTATGTTGTAGAAGTACGCAAAGTGGAATACCTTGTAGAGGTATATGGGACTAAGCTATATCATATCATTTCTCTATATATATAAAAATAAACCTATTCCTATTCCTCCTAGCTGCGCTATAACTTGAGAACGGCGTTACCGTTCTGAGGCCGTAGCACAAACTGTTTGCGAAAAAGTATTCATATCGCAAACGTCAACGTGTTACGCTTTGGCGAACAAACTATGAGTTATCTGTGTCACAGTTAACCAAGATATATATCAGTTTGTATTGTTTTACGAGAACGACACGTTACGGTACACTTAAGCAGTTATTCGTGCTAGGCCCACCGGGCTGCCTTCCAGCAAGCCACAGGACAAGCCAAAATTTTAAAAAACTACCGGTCCACGACGACTTTAGGCCAAAATGTGCCATTTCACGACACTCTGCCACCGCAAATTTTGTCCCGACTGGCCATAATTTTTCTACATTTTGAGTGTGCCAAATCTTGGTCGACTGTCAAAAGTGACAGAGTGTTGACAGTGATAAAATGTTTTGTTGCATTTCACGACGGATGTATAGTTTTATTTATTTGTACTAAACTCGAAGTGCCTAATAACATTTCCTTGAGCGGTGGACAATAATTAAAATCTTCAAATGAGTTTGAGAAGAACAAAGCCAAGTGTTAAGTTATATGTCAAACTAGTTTTTGACAGATAATGGTAAAGGACGTTCTAGTAACGCTCAATCAAATCTTGGCGGTACAATATGTGGTCTAAGGCTTCCTGGTACGCAGCCCAGAACACCAAACTAAACTAACGAACTAAAATATATTTTAGTAAGTTATGTTAGTTACTTATTACGTTACTGGTATAGATTCGTACGATTGCGAATGACAGTTCTTAAATTTGCCATTTCTGTTTAATTATGGATATGTTTAGTGCAAATTTAGCCGTGTAGTGACTTCGTGCTCTCTAACGGTATATATAAGTATATATATATATATATATATATATAATCAATACTTATATCCACAGTTTTCCTTACCACATATTTGACATAACGTCCATACAAATAGTGTCAAATATCTATCTCTAGTAAGGTAAACCGACAATAGATAGGTTGTATAGACTGATGTAATTAAAACTACCCACAGTTGAATAGAAGAATTATATTTATACAAGTGCAATCCTAAGTGCTATACGAATGTAGATTTTAGTAAAAAACAGAATAAGACACCTTTGGTGATTTCATACTATGTCTTCCACTAGTTCGTGGCGGTATACTTGTTGACTCTATGGTGCACCTTTCTGAATGGTTTTGCAAATTTGAACGGTTATTCTTGAGTGACTCATGTTCGTAGGAGTAGGTTACTGGGTACCTAATATACTAGATTTAATCAATCAATTTCTCACTGTACAGAGTAATAGAATTTCCATAATTGGATAATTTATTTACTGGTATTTTATATGTTTGTTGTTCCAAGGTTTCGCAATGCATTTTGATTATAGTTTGTTAAAGTAATTAACAAAAAAGCATTCGTATGGTCAATGCTAAAAATGTACATTGATACTACTTATGTACTATTTGTCTAGTTGTACTGGATAAATCATATATTTTATTTAATTAACCATAACCTAACCTGTTCGCAATTGACACGTTCTAGGTTTACCAATTAGTTAAAATCAAGCTGTCCCCGCGAATTTCGCTTTAAAAATGTCTTTTTGCCGGCTCGTCTATCCCGCGGGATGCAATTTTTTTGTTGCTTTCCTTAAGCGAAAGAATTTCATTGATCGCTTAAGCAGTTTTGAGTTTATTCATTACAAACAATCAATTCTTTCTTGATAATATTAATAACATAAGAGTAAGTATAAAAAAAGTTTTATATATTAAATAATAATTAATAACGAACTGTATGCAGTTCGTTCAGTTTTATAATTACACTAATTTTACTGTTAAGTACATATTTTTTCGTAAGAAAGTTTGTATTTCTTAATAGATAAAGGGAACGTTATATATATATAGACTATATAACTCATGTAATTGAGAACCTTGATGAAAATTAGTTGCTGAATTCGGCCACTTCATCAAGACCAGCAAAAATTTTAATATAAAAATAGTCAAGTGCCAAAATACGAAGCAGTCATAACAAACGTTTTGCTCTCATATAAAAGATAAAATGCTTTAAAGCTTCCATCAAAGTACATATAAGGCCAAAACAGTTTTTGAAAGGCATAAAATACATAAATGAGATACAAAACAATAATTACTTAACTTTAATGAAACGTGAATACGTACACATCTTTAAATTTGCGACCATAGTCAAAGTCTAAATCATTTACATCATAGGCATCAAAGATGCACTTATGAACGTAAATTTTTCATTATAATGTACTTTAAAGACTCTACCGCCGAGTTCCAAAATATATAGAGCCTAGCAAGAAGAAACGGCAAGAAACTCGGGGCCATTCTTTTTATATAGATGTTTACAATGTTTCTACTTAGGTACTACAAATATAACATTTTATGGGTGGCAGAGGGACAGCTTGCCAGAAGTGGAGTATTCCAAGCATTTTTATCTTCTATATAATGTCGGACTTTATAATAAGCTTTTATTATTAAAACGTTTTTTTACAGTCAACTTGAATTTGCCCTTTGTGAGCTCAGTTATGTGTTTTGGGATTTTATTGTATAAGCGCACACAATTTCCTAGGAACGACTTCTTCTACTATTAGACTAGTCTTCGCAAGTCTAAAACTAGGTACAGCTATCCTATTTGTATTTCTAGTATTAAAAGTGTGGTGATCACTATTTAACTTATATTTATGTAATTTTTTACGAACATACATTATATTTTCAAATACATATAAGGAATACGGGGGCAATCCAAAAAAACATAACCAAAAAACAAAATCAGCAGGCCTAGACAAAATTCAAGCAGGCGTTTTTCCGCACACGCTACAGACAGAACGTTCCGGTCTCGTCTACAAACTTAGCGTGACGTCACGTGACTTTTCCACAGGTAATGTCAACGCCATACATTTTGGAGTTGTCGTTTGGCGTTAACGTTAACAGAAGCATCTTTTGTCTAGGCCTGCAGGGGATAGAGTTTGGCGTTGTAGTTTCGAATCTGTCGTATACATTCAAAATATTATTATACTTACCACTCGATAGCTAAAGGATCAAAGAATTCATTACGATAAACGAGAACAGTGACGCATCGCGTGGGGTGGAGGGGGAAGCACCGCACATTTGAGGTTATTTTGCTGCGTATCGAGATTTGCAATTAGTATAACTTTTGACTCGGAGAAACGTATTAACGTACAACACACAGCCACACCCCCTTTTTTTACTTTTATACTTACCAGGTAGTATATATATCTTGTGCCGTCTAGGTTGGTACCACCGCAGTGCCAGATATTCTGCTGCGAAGCAATAGTGCGCAAGCATTACTGTGTTAAGGGCAATGTAGCAGGTGACTCAAAACCCGATGTCTCGGAGTAACGAGAGCAATGCAATGCCACGCAAAATACAGTTCTAAGTTCTAGGTGGCACTGCAACTGTCATGGGCGAACGTAGTGCTTGACATCAAACTCACGATTTGCCCGTCTCGTCATTTGATTGAATACATAAGTAATAACAATTGTTTTTCGAGCCTTAACACTTATGTAAAACTTTTGACTTTAAAATTTTTACTTTTACTTATGTAGGTACTCTGCTAGGACAATATGTGTGTAGGTATACTAGCATAGTTATTGTGATTGTTAATGTGAAATAGAGAGATTTGAAAATTAAAATTAAAAGTCATTGAATGAAAAAAATACCTCCTATACAATTGAACATCAATTTTTAATGATTAAACATGAGATAGTATGGCCGTATGCTAATGTTATGAAGAAGTTACCAACCATAGAGATCTAGAGAGATGCCAATCAGTGCGCTGTGTACAAAACCTGGTGTCGCAAGCAGCGGCCGTTTTCGACGATTCAACGTATTCTGTTAGCTTCAATAAGTTCTTAATTCACTGATGTATTAAAACTTCTCGTTTGAATATTCGTAAGTATAGAGGAATTGTAATATGTTTTCATGCGCGACCGGTGTTCAGTCGCATATTACAAAAGTTACGAACCGCCGCGAACAATGTGTTCCGTTTTTGGGCATATTGCTGCGACACCGGCCTCGCCCTATTCATATCTCCTTTGTTTCTGTGCTCTGTGTCACCAACAATAATTTTCATAAATATAAGAACAATAATATGCTATTGTTATCGTCGGATGTCAGAAAAGTATTACATCTAAAGTAAAAATCCACTCATATGTTTAAAGTTGGAAGAGAACCTACAATGTTAGCCGCATTCTGTGAGAAATTATTATAACTTCGAGCTATTATTATGGCCGCATTATACAAAACTCACCTAGGTATAATTATTGTTCCTTAAAGCAAGAGTCATTAATTAGCTTAGAATTGTCAAGATCTTTTTATTGAAATACATTCCGCTGACAAAACAACTTCAATTATGTCAAACAGAAAATCCCTCGTACATTACGTGAAGGTATTTGCACGTAAGGTGGGACAGCGGTAAAACGTTTGCTAATCATACATAAAATAAAATATGTACTGTGTTAATTCAGTGCCTCATCTATCCTCTTTTCGAATTTCATCCACATCCAATCACTCGTTGTGATGTGTTTGAGTAAAAAACATCAATACACGCACAAACTTTCACATTTCCCTTCGGAGGTCCCCTAGCCGGAATCCGGCTCTTTTGTACTGTTTTGAAACTTGAACTAGTAAGTATTATTGCCCTATAGTGCTCTATATCGTTTGTGTTTGATATTGATATTTTGCAAATTTTAGAAGCAAATGAAAGGCCACTGTATAAAAAACTTTCTAGTCTATTGTGTCGCAGAGACAAGAAAAATTTTTGGCGCGCTGTCATATAAACAATGAAAGTAAATTGTTTCTCGGGTTTTTAAGTTTTTTTTTGTGAATGTGTTAAGTTGTCAGTGTTCATTTCTTGTGATATAGACACTTTTTGTAATAGTAGGAATAATATCAATTTTATCAAACGATAATTATATCTAATTTATTCAAAGACATCTACACAATTCGTTTTTCGATAAGCTACTATAAGAAGCTGCTTTCAAAGTAATATCAATTACTTTGAAATCAGCTTCTAATAAATAAAATTGCAAAGTTTAATATCGATTGTTAAAACTTAAATGCAACATTATTTCTGCAAACACTTTTGTTACTGCCTGTACAACGCTGCCAGCGATGACCATCAGCCACGAGCATCAGTGACCCCGCGACGGTCATTTATAAACACGACCATGGGAACTGACTGATAACACATCGCACGTACCCCAGACCAAACTAACCCAGCCTGACTTGTACCTACCTTCAACTCTATCTGCGGTTGCAATTAAGTTTGAGACTGTATCTAATTATCAATTTTGGCATAAACTGAATTAATTCCCTACTATTTCAACTTTCACTAGACTACTCTGTATACTACTACTTTATCTATATTTTCCTGTTCCTGTTGAATAGATGACATTTTAACCTGCTAAATATATATACCCATAACCTCCCATCTTTTCTTTTTTTATTTAAGAACCTTCTAGGAATTATTAGAACATTTAAAAAAAAGATGAATCTAATCGGTAAAGACGTTCTCAAGCTATAGCCTGACTAGGAGAAATAGGTGTAATTTTTTATATACTGCCTGCGACTTCGTTCGGGTTGGCCTTCAGCCTCGCCATTATATCCCATCTTTTCTTGGTTATTCTTTACGATCGATAGCGTTTCCAATAGGGTCGTATACCTAATACTCAGAGTATCCAAACGATATTCGCTGAAGGTCATTCAGGTATACGCACCGACGAAGTCGCACCCGGATGATGAGATGGAGGATATGTATGAGGACATTAGTCGGGCCATACAAACCTCCTGACAATAAATAACACAACAAAAAAATAGCAAAATTGTTCCATCCGTTCTCAAGTTATAGCATGACCAAGAGAAATACAGGCTAATTTTTATATAACCATGTTTCGCTTAGCACAATTACGTCATAGTGAGAACAGCTTAAATTACGTTTAAAATTCGAAGTTTTTGTTCTTAGGCCACGTGTATTCTGGTAGTAGATATTCAGTTCAACCATTCTAAAAACAATTTTTATACTAAAAATAACACTAAAGTCAGAAATTATACAAAACAAAAACAAAATAGTGTTTTTATCTTAACTCTACCTATACCGATATATTACAATATTATTAAAATATTAGCATAAAGTCTTCTTAAAATTCTACTTATTTGTTGTACCTAAACTAATTTATATGATTAGGTCCTATTCATATTCCAAGATTTCTTAGTCTTGTTTTAACAATCGAGTATATAAACAGAATAATTATGAAAGTATGGCTATGTATTCTTCTTGATCAGTTATAAAATGTATGAATCTTAATCAACCTTGGAAAACCGGCTGAACAGATTTGGATGAAATCTGGTAGGTGTATACATGCTGCACTTGATTAACACACCGGATACTTTATTATGTATTTTTTATTGTCATTAGATAGATAGATAGATAGATGACGCTTTATTGTACATAAAAAAACGTGGATAACTTTTAATATACAATTATTAATACTGTTGTACAATGGGCGGTCTTATCGCTTATCATTGACTCACTCAGATCACTTCCAGACAACCTTTTTTAGGTTACGGAACAAGAACGAGACCCACCTAGCGGTACCGTGACCAATAAATACTACTATGTGTCTAGGCGTGAACAATGAAAAGCACGTAATCGCAGTAAGGTACAATTAACTTCAAACTAAGCACTGCAAGCATAGATTGTCAATACGCTAAAATTATCGACAAAAGACAGCCCGCGATATCTTATCGTGTATATATCCATGCGAGTAACAAGGTTAAAATCAGTTTATCGACTTGACAAGTTTATTTTGAGATCCATGTTCGCACTGCAGTTGAGAACTACTAGGGCACGAGTCGATTGTCATCTTATTCTTTAATCAACTTGTATTACGTACTATACGCAAAATCAAGTTAAGCCATGTCCATTATAATTTTTAAAAAGCTACCTCAACATTTTTAATTAATGTCTTTAGTTTTTTTTTAAATGCGCTGAAGGTGTGGTTGATGGATCACGGTTTTTATTCTCTACCTACAGGATTGTTTAAAATAAGTGTCTTCATTATTTTTGTATTTTTTGTTTTAATGTGCCTTATGTATGAAAAATAATAGTTAGTATAGGTATATTATAAATTTTTGCATGCTATTTAATTAGCAAAGTATCTGCTGATATTTAATTAATAAAGTAAGGTCTTATTGTAAATTATTACTTCCACCTAAATTGTACTCACATTTTATGCAAATAAATGTAATTCTATTCTAGGAGAGTAAAAAAAAGAAGTTCCTCAAGCCAGGTGCTGGGCAGTATAAGCCTAAAGCATATTTTGAAGTTATAGCCATGACACGAGATATGACGATGGCTCGCGACGAGTCCGCAATAGCAAGCGATACGATCAGTTCTCATGGTACTACGTACTGCTGAATAAATGCTTCTAAACAAATTTTAAGATAAATTTACGTCGTGCTTTAGATTCTATGATGAAACCAATTCGTTATCCCTTTGATGAAAATTATTATACCTGATGGGCAGAATCTTTTAAAAAAAACCGTATTTTTCCCACCCATCATAAATGACTTGTAACAGTGTGGTTAGGTTTCTTTTTATTTCCTGTCCGGCCGCTGTAGGCTCGGCCTGCAAACTAACTGCTGCTATATCAGTGTGGTAAGGTTTGAAGTGTACCGTAGTAGGTGAACTAGGAAAATTAGACCATTGTTGCAATGCTGTGACAAAGTTCAAGTTAAAACTCGGTAAGTACTACTAAAAGTGGTACTACAACATGGGCAGGAGTAACGCTAATTGATTTGACAGCTTCGTCAGCCTTGACCTTGTGCTGGAAGTCAAGGGTTCCAAATTCAAACTCTGATCAAGGCGAACATTTATGTGATAAGGGGAAATGTTGCGCGTCTTAAATGTTTGTTTGTATGTGTGACCATGTTTCCCGCGACAAGATGAATCCTGGTACGAGTATGTAGGAGTGTGTACGTATTTTTTATGTGTACTTTATGCTTACTGTTATGACGTGACCGTCTCGTTGACAATACAAGTGCAATTTGAAATTTTTATACCGACTTCCATTCTATTACTTTGGTAAAAATCAGTTATTGGAGTGTAACTCAAAAACTATTGGCGCGACAACACATACAAAAAAAAACCAGTCGAATTGAGTACCTCTACCTTTTTGGAAGTCGGTAGAAAAAGAATAAAATACTTCGGCTAGGATTTGAACTAGACAACTCGTGCTTCACTAGTAGCGCTTGTCCACAGATCGTTGGGTATTATGTACCAAGCCTCATTATAAAATTATTGTATAACGACATATTTAGCATAATATGTCGTTACTTATAATTTTGGTATTATATGTTATAAGTATTTGAACTGTAATACAATTAATATAAGTACCTATATGTCGTTATTATCTATTCACTTATGTAATTTTGATGGGAGTTCATTGATTCCTTTGCAACAAAAAATATCCTGAGGACTATGATTGAATAGATGTTTATGAACTCAAAAGACGTTTTATACCACTTTATCGTATCTTATTTTTTCCTATGTAGTAAGTTATCCAAATTCCGTAAAATTAATTACGGTTAGAGTATGGTGGATACCAGAGAGTTTCCAAAGGTAAATCCTATAGTTTTGAGACGGTTGTACCGTGTGTGGACGAGCGTCTGCTGCTAATTCCAACGAGGTGTGATGGATATGCTCCCAGTATATTTTAATTCCTCATTATTCTGTATGTCTACTCGTTATACAAGTACTGTGTGTATTTAATATGTCTGTCCAGCCGTGCGTTTCTGTAATAATTCGTCGACAAACTTACCGATGTCAAATACGAGTACTTGGCCGTTGTACATAAGGTTGCTGTTCCAACGCTTCTTGTCATCTCTTCATTTGTTTCAGGGATTTTGACAAAGATGCAACGATGTTTGCTCTTAGAGAATCACACGGCAGGGCTTATTGTTCCGATTCGAGTGATGAAACCAAAGCGCACATCGTTGATATTGCTGGTAACTGGCGGAAAAAGAGTTTTGAACCTATTTTGAATGTGGAGTTCTACGATGTTTGCTCTTAGAGAATCACACGGCAGGGCTTATTGTTCCGATTCGAGTGATGAAACCAAAGCGCACATCGTTGATATTGCTGGTAACTGGCGGAAAAAGAGTTTTGAACCTATTTTGAATGTGGAGTTCTAAGAAGTATGAAAGTTATCGATGTTCATACTAATTGATCAATCACTATAATTATAGTGTTGCTAAATTTAGTTTTTATTGATCAATCATCACAAATAGTCAGCTTGCAAATATTTGCTGACAATTTTATAGCCTCGAAATTATCGAACAACTTTCTCAATCCTCTTCAAATCGTTTGGTTTAAACAACTGTTTATCTAACGCATGTTTAGATTTAACAATCGTTTATTGCGTTTAAGGTTGCCACGAGACGAGTCTAAGGCCGTAAAATGGAAGATTTCAGACTTTCCTTCGATCAATTTTATTGATACTTTATTAGAGAGTATGATTTTCTCCTAAGTTATGTATATATAAAAGAGTTGAGTTATTATTAGTCAGTAGGCAACTCTACAAATTCTGAATTAATGGCCACTGTTATAATAGTGATTAGTTTTAATAATAATATATATAAACTTCAATTATTCAATTTATAAAATCATATTAGCAGCCTTAGATTTATCGAGTTTTCGGCCATTTCTAAAGGGGCCTAGAGATTTCTGAATACGAGTAAATAAGTTTGAAAGGTCTTGGCTCAAGCTATTAACTACCAATCGCATTTTGATACTTTTTCTAAAACATTGTAGAAGTAATGACATTCGTACAATTAAATTTCCCAGATACTAACTGTACAACCTTTTTTGTCTGTAATGTTCATACCATTACCAACCTTAGCAATGTGTTTCATCTGCTGGAAATATAAATAATATAATTCAAGGTTTATTACGAGCATCTTTATTTGGTCGGTTTATATAAGGACACTAACTTTAGGCCGCTAACTTCACATCGGTGATTTTTAGACATCACGAAAACTCGTAAATATCTAAAAGTTATTTGAATTTTGCAATTTTAAAAAATACACATTCATGGATGGGATTAGAACCCGCGTCTTCCGAATATCCGTATCTGACGTGGCCTCTGTGGCCTAGCGCTAGTCTGACACGGATAGTTGGTTGACAAGGAAGGTAAATGCAGTTCGAATCGCGTCCGCTGTGTATTTTTCCCTCTACAATTTCAGGCGTTAGTGCTTTAAATATTATACAATAAAAAAGGAAATAAGAATAAAATAAGAGTATGACTACTGCTGATATGATTTTAACTAATAATAACTTTTGTTAAGTGATAACTCCTTGAAGATGCATACACAAGGAGTGAAGAGTCGATGTACAATATTAATAATTTAGATTTTCTTATTTTTTTGCAATATTTTCGCCTGATAAAAGCAGACAAAAGCTTACATAGCAATTAATAACAATATAAACACACTGTAACGGCATAATTGTTCCTTAGATTGACGCAAATCTAGGGGCATAGGGCAAGTTAGATCTATAACTCTTCTGTACAACTCAAACAACCTTACAAACGCACACAGCTTAGAAAACCCTCTCATAATAGTTAGTTTACACTACCAGTTGTGAAGTTATTCTGAGGGTATTGCTCTAGGCTGTGGTTATAAAGCACAATGCTTAAGGTCACGGTATACCACACGTCTCAAAGACTCGATAGGTCAGCGAGGTGCAAGTCAGGGGTCAACTGGAGTTAGGCCAATGTTATTGTCATGAAGATGCGACGTTTTCTAGATCTTTTTGTTAACTTGTGCTATTATGAATAACATCGGAGTAGGTAGCTATGTTGTAATAGATAGGTAGTCATTCTTTTTATCTGGCTTTGAAGAGTGCGATCGGTAAACGTTCTAATTTTAGACAGAGAAAAACACATACTTGGTAGTAAATAATCGCACTTATTTAGATTTTTTTTTAAATTTTTTGTTTCTCTGTTTGTCTGTCTGTTTGTACGGGCTAATCTCCGACACGTCTAGACCGATTAAAACGAAAATTTGTTTGGTGGTAGCTTATATCCCTAGTCAACATATAGAATACTATCGATCCCGGTAAATTAAAGAGTTCCCGTGGGATACAAAAACTGTGACCCGCGAGGCCAGGCGAGCGAAGCCGTTGGCGGGTCAGCTAGTCATATAATAAAATCGATCAGTAAAGTTTATTTCATTATGTATTATTTACGAATGGTGAAATAAATTAGTTACACATTATGTTAGTGTTGCGTCCTGAGTCCAGTAATCATAAATAATAGCAGCGGTATGTGAACAAGTCAACTGAAAATATGGCTTTAATCATAATATTATGATATGATTCATAATTATTTTTTTGTTTGAAAGCTGGTACTTCCCGTGTATTTTGTTTTTTGGATTTTTGAGTTTCACTCCAATAACTGAATAGAATGGAAGTCGGTATACAATTTTTCAAATTGTACTTGTCTCTTCTAGATTTCGTTAATTTGTAAAGGATCGGTATGTCACCGGCCTTTTATGTGACTTTGATTGGTTCCTTGTGTTCTAAAATCTAATAAAGTTCCCACACAAGTATTAACGATAGAAGCTGTATCTTGAAAAAATAATGACAACAATTTGCAATCCAGAATTGGTCTTTACTCAAGTGAAAAAAGTCTAGCGATTAGAAAGTATATATATGGAGGTATCGATCTTTGTCCATTTTTTATGATACTCAATGTACAAACCGTGAGTACTAATTATAACTTAGTTTTGGTATTGTTATTAAGTTAGTAGATACTTGGAAAATATTTCTAACTAGCTACTGCTCACTACTTAGTCTGTTTGGAATAAGATGATCGCAATCTTTCGGGAGCTACTGTATCCCTTATCAGGGAATCTGATGGAAAAAGTAACCTATGTATTATTTCTGAGTATAAAGTGGTATCCAATTCCAATTTGCGGTTTCAGCGTGATGCAGTGCGCTCATATGCTTTTTGAGATCCGCACGCACTCCTTCACTTACTTGCATACTGTAGATTTATAATAATAGCAGATTTCAGATAAAGGCAATTTACATGAAATAGTTTGGTGAACTGAAAAAATAGTTTATATAAAAATATAGGTAATTAAAGAAATGAAACCAATTCAGTCAAAACAAAATTGAATAAACCAGTCCTCAAGATAAACCAGGAGATTTTCATCCGACTCCAAAAATTAAAGTAAAAGTAGCTAATTAAAGAAATTAAATAAATTCAGTCACAACAAATTTTAAAAATTCAGGCCTCAATAAATTTTAAGTGCCTTTTAAAAAAATCCATCAAAAAAAATGAGGAGGTTCTTAAGTCGACGACATATAAACATATTTATATCTTTCAACTTTATACAAAGTAGTCCGATTTTGATAATGCTTTTTTGGTAGAGCATACTTCTAATGTTGTCCAATTTAAATTTCATCAAATTCGGTCAAGCAGTTTTTGAGTTACAATACAATAACTAAAAAGTGTTTCGCCTGTCTTGATGGTACCGTAATTGACGATGAATGACAATCGATCCCGTAAGTAGCAAGGGTCACAACAAAAGTGAAAAAAAATATGTTAAAATCGGTTCCATTTTTGGTAAAAAAATATTTTTCATCTTGTGTTTCATTTCGGTTTGGCTCCAAAGTGCGCGACTTTTATATTTAACTAATGTAGTATTACATTTAGTCATTTAAACCTATAAATAAAATAACGTTCGTAAAATAACATCGCTACAGTTTATCAAATACGTTTTTGCAAAGATGGCGTTGTCACGTTGATTCAGATGTGGGTTGACATCGTGAAAGTTGATTGTTTGTCTGTCATGGCGACGTGGATGCAACAGGTTAATGATGTTATGCAGACGTTCAAGTATTCTAGATTTCTGAGCATGCCTTTGTTATAAACACTAACTACAGTTTTAAGTGGTTCTGCTCACGTTTCGTTGTTAATAATCTATTTTAGAAGGCGTAAAAATACATTGTAGATGATGATAAAGTAAGATCAGCTTTAACATTTGAGAGCATTTAAGATGCACCCCTCCGGAAAATTCAAGGACTAAAATTAGTTTTTTTTTTTAATTTGATATATAAAGCAATAATGCCTGCTTACCAAAATCAAATATTGCAATTTCAGAGAGGAACATTAGATAAATATATTTTGTTGGGAATCGAACCTGCGTCTTCCTACAATCCGTGCCAGAGGCCATGACCGCTAAGTCACCGAAGTACTCATCCGAGCATGGAATTTGTCTCTCTAGTTGATTTCAACCGACGCATGGGGATGGAGCAACATCTAAAACAATGGTAATTCGGTTGGAGATACATTCAATAATTGTAAAACTGGTACAAAGTTTGTTACAAAAAAAAATCCGAAAATCCCCTTCATATGTGGGCCAAGCACGAAAATCTGCTGTAACGTTATCGTATCGTATTCAGTACAAACTATGAGTTATCTGTGCCAGTATTGCACTAGATAAATGACAGTTTGTACTCAACTCGTTAACAATGCGATTACGTTACACTTAAACAGATTTTAGTGCTCGGTCCACAGTATATTATTTCGGAATACAGCCACCTGCATCGTGCTTACATCGTAGCAAGCTAATGTTATTTAATAATAAATAAATAAATTAAAAATCTAAAATCGTTCATAGCAAATTATTATTCATATAATTAGGCGAACGATGTAGCTCTGTAAGTGGACAGTGGCCTAGCACGAATAACTGCGTGAGTGTAACGTAACGTGTCTTTCACGTGAATTAGTAAGAAAAGAAAGAAAGAAAACAATTTTATTCTGGACATCACACAACATAACATACAAAAACACTGACAAAATAGGATAACCATCAAAATAATAATGTTGCGTAATGCCATGAAAGAGCCCCGACTCAGCATACGCAAGGTAGTACCTACAACCAATTTTTTTATCTATGGCAGCTGTGACACAGATGGCTCATAGTTTGTACGTCGAAGCGTGCTGCGTCGACGCTTACGATACGAATACTTTTTCTCCAATTGTTTGTGCTGATTTGTCTGATAGATATTTTTTCGTCTGCCGTCCCCCTAAGTATGGTAAAAGGCGAATAAATCTAACTAAGGAAGTGTCTCTTGTGCAAGAAACGTCTTGGCCGGTTAACCTGACATACAAACTAGCCGTTCCTATTACCCCATTACAGCTCTCATCACAATTTGTCGATCGAAAACTGATCAAGTTTTCAACCAATTCAAACTCACGATTAACCTTTTACGGCTTCCCACAATTATGAATATTATTTTCAAAACAAGAGATTATACGTTGTTGATATGATATCGAAGGATATGGGTCTAATCAGTGAAATGTCATCACATTTATAAACTTAGCAGGTACTGCTTTTTCATTTGTGTCTCTTTTGTATATCACAATATAATATTATAAAGGCGAAAATTTGTGATTTAGATTGTATGTTTGTTATTTCTTACGGCTGGACCGATTTTGATAATATTTAGTATAGAGGTAGATGAGACGCTGGATTAACACATAGGATACTTTTCACTATCATCCATCACCACGGTTGTAAACAGGGGGCGCAGCTAGTATTTAAAACTGAAAATGTAAACGAAAAGTACATTAGAAATATTTGCATACAAACCAATCAGCAACGTTAAAAGTAATCAACATAATAAGAATGAACCTATTTAAAAAAAATATGTTTGTCCCGTAGTTTTCCTATAACTTGTGATTTTATACGAGTATCATTGAATATAAAATCACTAGTACCTATTTGTAATTTTTTTGCAGTTTATAACAACGTAATAAAACAAAATTCAATGCGCGTACAAGAGACAACGATATTACAACACAGGATGAAATATCTTCCTACTCACCTTTCGATTAAAACTTACATGGTCCATTGTAAATTTTAAAACAGATTAGTTCCAAATGTGCTAGAGTAATGTCAACTTTTAATCCATGTTCAAAGTATTAACGACATGTCCTTATGAAGTAATATATTTGTTTATCTACGGTGGACAATAGATTTATTTAAATTGAATAAGACTGCAATAAATCGTCATAGAAGGCTATCAGAGCCGGAACAATCTGATGCAGAATTGTCCACGGTCCTAGACCATTGTACGAATATAATGGTACTAAGCCATGCACCATGGTCCAAATGGTATTTAAATAGATACCCATAGTTGGATGTCGGCAATTTGTGCTCGACAGAGTGTTTTGACACCTTCATACATAAACATTTCACTGGTAAAAACTGGGGCCGCTTTCACTGTTTTGCTTTTAACATTGCTTAATCGACACCGATTTTACTAAGTGTGTGCCTAATTTTACTTGTGATATTTATGTTTTAGATACTATCTATTAGGAGACGAACCTATTTCCGTTATTGTATCAGTTCCAAAACAGGGTTCCATTTAAGCATTATCCCATAATTATGTTATATATTCCATCGACTGTAAAACTTACCCTCCATTGTTATGACCGAGTGTACGGGTGATGGGATTATTAATAATTATATAGCCTATCTTCGCCTGACACAGGTCTATTTTTGAATCTGATGCCGGTAAGGCTAAAACGGAGCAAAACTCTTATATCAATCTCCTGACAAAAAAAAAACTAAATACTAAATATATGGTTATTCTGTTCAACTGTGTGTCACACGGGTCACGCGGATCTTGAGCCTAGTTTAGGAACCAGGTGCTACACTGTAAGTTAAAGTTAATTATGCTTTATTTATGTAATAAATAAATGATTATAAAAAAAACAATATTTAGACTAGCTTAGAGAGCATGAAGTTACATGACTACTAAATTTGCACTAAATTTTTTGCCTAATTTAAGAACTGTCATTCACAACCATTATAAGAATTTGGATTTTAGCAGAAATAGAATAAGAACTACCATAATTTGCCAAAAATGGTTATATCGTTAATAAAATGTTACAATTAAAATTATATTTTTATAATTATATTAATGAATATATATATATACATTAATATAATTATAAAAATACCCCAGTTTACATGGTTTTGTACCACATCGTTCTACTATCACAATTTTATTGGTTTATACAACTAACATATTTGTAAAAAAAATCGTTTGGTGTTCTGCGCAAGCGAATAGCTACCTATCAATGTATAAAAATCTATGTGATAGTAGTCTTTGTTTTAGTTAACCAACAGTTTAAAGTTTAATTTACAGTTACCACATTTGTGACGCCCGACTCACAATGACATAATACATTTTCAACCCACCATTGTGTGTAAGGTGAATGCTGTTATTCCCTGCTGCGGTCACCACAACTTATTATTCCGTTATTGGAATATAATAATAACAATACTATTACATTATTATTGCACAAATATAGGCGGAGATGAAACTAAATAAGGAAATTGACTTGTTGATAAAAGCCGTGGAAGTGGTTTCCGCTTTTCCTATATCATTATTAAGTAGGTAACTTATTTTTACCGGTACCTAAGTGTTATGCTGGATGGCATGTAACTATAACAATAATGGCACACTCCAATGGATAAGGGGGCACAGCGATTCCAGAGGTAACGATGCGGCTGATGAGTTAGCTAGGAGAGGTTCAGGAATGAGGTGTGCAGGACCAGAACCAATGATGAATGACAAGCAAAAAAACTAAAGACCAGAATCAGGACTACTGGGCAAGTATCGAGGGTTGTAGGCAGTCGAAGGAGGCTTTTCCAATTTCTAAAACTGAAATTCTCCTGAAAACTCCTCAATCTCAAAAGAAATAATGTACGACATATCGTCGAAATTATGACCGGACATTGCTCCCTAAAAAACACCTGTTTAATCTAGGTGTTACAGACAGCTTCGTATGCAGAGGCTGCATAGAGGCGGAAGAAACGGCTGCGCATCTGCTCATCGAATGCATCGAGTGCGGGAGGGTACAAAGGGCAGCTAACCTCGGATCTCCTAGGACAGTGTGGGAAGCCTGCGCCAAGTTGAAGGAGCTGCTGGCTTTCCTGTGCGACACCGGGTGGCTGGACTAATCAGCATTCCCCGGTTATTACGCAAAATGAACCGCGCCACAGCGGCCTAATTGCGGAAAACAGCCAGCCCACCAAGTACCAAGTAAGTAAGTACGCTACTAGTAGATGGCGGGAAAATGCATAACAATGGTTACTGTTGATTTTGTTCAATTTTCCTAAATTATAACGTAATTCGGTATGTAAAGTTTTTTTTTGGTATTTTTTTTTATATTTTTATTTCGTAGATTAGGTCATTATAAGAAACTAATTTCAATATTTTTGTTTTATATTCAGTAGTTATTTTATAATATTTTTTTGAAAATTTGAATCCTATGACGTCACTTTTTTGCACAAATATGTAGTTGCGTTGAGGAGCCAAGAAAAGCACGCGAGTAAAAAAAAAGAAACTAGAATTTACTTTGACACTTGACAGTGACACCTACTAATTCGTAAGTCTCTATTCAATCAAAACAAAAGTGCAAAAAAGTGACGTCATTTAGAGGTCAATGAAAGTCGAATTATTTCATCGTTTTTTGTTAAAATAAATGGCATCTTATCGTTTTAAAAGGTCAGAGTAGAAAAATAAGGGTTTGTAACATAAAATCTCGAAATGGGTTCGGAATTGGCATAGGTTAATTTTTTTTAGCATACCGAATTGTGTAATATCCAATAGCTTTAACAAAAAGTCGCTAGACAAAACTGTTCGTGTAACGAAATCGTGATCAGCGTTTTACTAGTTACTTTACCAACTCCGCGTTATTATATAACGTGGACTTGACTATATCAATTTTCATAGTTCGCTCGCCACACCAAATTGAAATCCTTCGCTCTCTAGATCTCAAACCGGAATCCTCTGCTAAAAATGTAGTGTACCACCTTTCTGACCTACACTACATTGCTAACCTATCAAGAATAGTGCCTACACTAACTAAAAGAAATAAAACAGGAGCTTTCGAAATTATAGTTAAAAGTGCAATTTAAAAAATTTAATACCGACTTCCATTCTATTACTTTGGTAAAAATCAGTTATTGGAGTGTAACTCAAAAACTACTAAACCGACTTTGATTAAATTTAAATGGGACCACACGGGAAGCGCCTGCTTTCAAACAAAAAAAGAACTTTGAGAATCTGTAAAAATTTAAATATTACTAAACAAAAAAACACATTCAACGACAAGTTTCTTCTTCTTCTTCAGATGCCTCCCCATTACTGGAGGTTGGCCGTCAGGGTGTTAGCTCAGCGAACTTATCCCTATGCTGTGACAAGCGAAATAGCTGTTCTACGCTGGCTATGCCGGTCCATTCCCGGATATTGCACAGCCAAGAATTTTTTTCTTCTTCCAGCTCTTCGCTTACCTTTAACTTTTCCCATCATTATTGGACCTGGAGAAAATGGTATCTTCCATGTCGCAAGACGTGGCCAAGGCGTGGTCATAAAGTTTACTTATAGTTTAGTCGACATATTGACAATCTACCTGTTTTGGGCATATCCAATGGTCATACTCAGGGAATTTACGCTACGTGATTGCAGCACACACTGTGTGTGACTGATTACAGCGTAAACACCCTGGCGTTGGAAATGCCCGAAAACTAACTCGATAACGTCGTTGGTGAGTTATGTGTGTCTATACATGTATACAGATAAATAAAATTGAAGTATCTCTTTGTAATTTCCAAATTAACAGTTTTGCACTAAATGCATAGCATATGATAGTAGGTATATAGGTACAGTACCCAAACGGTACAGTACAAAAAAAATGTGTGTCTGTCTGTCTGTCTATTTGTTCCAACTAATCTCTGAAACAGCTTGACCGATTTTAACGGGACTTTGACGACAGATAAGTGTGATGTTGGATGGAGTAATTTATGTTACTTTATTTTTTAGAAAAAAAAAATAGAACTGTCTCTCGGTCTGTTATCACACCAGCAGGCCTAGACAAAAGATGTTTCTGTTATCGTTAACGCCAAACGACAACTTCAAAATGTATGCCGTTGACATTACCTGTGGAAAAGTCACGTGACGTCGCGCTAAGTTCGTAGACACATTTTTGTCTGTAGCGTGTGCAGAATCACGCCTGTTTGAATTTTACCTAAGCCTGCTGAAAGGCTGAACGGATCGTAATCAAATTTGGCAAGGTTATATCACTGGGAAGCACACATGATACTTTTCATCATCATCTAATACCACGTGGGTGAAACCATGGGGGCAGATAGTCATTCAATATGTTTAAAAATCATGAGAACTTGCAAAGAAAAATAGTTTTATAGTATTGCAAAGTAGGTTCACACATTGTGTTAAAATGAAGAGCATAAACAACGCCAAGCTTTAGGGTATATCTTAATAAGGAAGCCCACACGATTTAAGCTTATTGAAAACGCATGTTCGAGTTAAGTTATTGAAGTAATCTTGCTAAAACATGGCTTGTATTTAGCGAGATTCTTATCCATAAGACATGCCTTTGGACAGTTACAAGGGCTGACCTGTAGGACCTTCGGACTAAGCTTATAGTACTTACATTATGTGAAATCTGTGCCGATAAAGTTGTCAAGTTATACAAAAGGGACATGAATTGCTTTCAAAACACCTAAAAGTAACTGAGAGAAATATCGTTACCAACCTTCCTACAAATTATTAGTAGTTCTGCTAACAGTTATAGATCTCGCGAGTACAGTCTTATCAACGGCTATTTTTCGCAGTGTGAGCCATCTGCAGACATTACAAAATGTTCTTGCCAAATAATAGCAAAAAAAATTACTTCACAACCTATTATCTCGGCAACCACGTGACCAATTGTGCTAGTATTTGAAATTCCTCTTTAAAGTCAGCCGTGCGATTCTCTAATGATTCTAAGTTTTTAAACTATCATGGCAACAGACATATGAGGTATTCAAATTATCAACGAGATAATTATCAAGTATATTTTCTATGAGTTTCCGATATATATAATAGTCCAAAAGTTCGCGCTGGTACGGTTAGTGTTGTGTGTCGAGATAAATCAAAAACTAACAGTGCGAACAATAGTAGTGGTGCCTCGCATAACAAACGAGTACGGAAGAGGGTAGACCGTTTCGTCTGCTCGTAAACATTCACCCACCCGCAATACCTCAGTTCATCCGTGATCATGGCGTTTGCAACAGTGCCGAAATATCGGAAACTCATAGAAAATATACATGGTAATTATCCCGTTGATAATTTGAATACCTCTCTAATGATTCGTCGATGCGCTCGTCGACGAGCTCGCCGATGTCAATACTTTGAGATATCGCCCTTGTACACAAGGTTGATTTTCCAACGTTTCAAAGGTGCAACGAATTTTGCTTTGAGAAAATCGCACGGCAGGTAACTAATAGGCTACTTGGCTTGTTAATTCATAGCATGGCAAAAATATGCATATCTTCCAGAAAACCTGATCTGTTTGGGTATTCGCTTTAAAACGTAGTTTTCTCAAATACAAATTTCAATTCTCAAATACTTTCGTTTTACGGCCTCTGCTTGTAATTATTTACAGTTGACGGCATAAAGCATTTAAAGCAGTCAACAGTAATGATTTCATTCAATTAGCAACAGTGGATTTCACTGCATGACCCCACAATATTCGCATGCACCGGCGGCGTCGGCGACGAGCATCTTCAAAGGTCGACGGGTGACCGATAACGACTGCGGCCTTCTGCGGCCCGAATCGGCGGACGTTGCACCATGCGCGCCGACTTGATGCATACCTGGTTACTATGGGAACTTACGTGCTATCAAAACTAGGGTTTATTTATATGAAGGTTTGTTATCGATAAGCAGGTGTTAGTGCTTTAAACTCGTATTATAATAAAACCAGCCAAGTGCGAGTCGGACTTGCACACGTTTTCGAACCATAATCTATAATTATCGTCCGACTCGCACTTCGCCGGTTTTGTAGTATTTGTTGTTATGGCGGCAACAGAGATACATCATCTGTGAGAATTTCAACGGTCAAACTATGTTGGTTCATTAGATACAGCCTGATGACAGACGGACAGACAGGTGGTGCACAGCGGATTCTTAGTAATAGGTTCCCGTGTTTACCCTTTGGGTACGGAACTCTAAAAATTATGAAGGTTTAAATTTAAACAAACAGCCAATACTTCTTTATTTTACTAGTAATGCGAACATTAGACCTCGCGAGCACAGTCTTCTCAAGGGCAAGTTTCCGCAGTCTGAGGTATCTACAGTCAAGCTTCGGCATACCTACAAACTATGAGTTATCTATGTTACAGTTTCCCTAGATAAATGACAGTTTGTACTGTTTCACGAACGACATGTTACGTTACACTTACGCAGTTATTCGTGCTAGGGCCACGATTGTATGTGTATATACAATTGTGGCCCTTAGATGAATTCCCTCCTTTTTAGTAAAAGTACAATCTATCAAAACACACTGACAACAAAAAATTATATTTAATAGTAGACATGCATACCAAGTTTCGATAAGATTGGTTGCAAAATGCGACCCTCTTTGTTGTCTCGTTGGCCCTCCTTTACAAGGAGGGCCAACCTAAAAAACATACGGACAGATGAAAGTCAATTTGGCCAGTTAAAGCAGAGACGCTTCGCTCGCTCGATCAATAATAGGCTTTCGTATATATGGAGTCCTGGTGACCGTCTTAAGATGATTACAACGTGCTGCAACGAGCTTCATCTGCGAGTGTGGAACTTGGGCGTATACAACCATTGCGCATTATAGCCTTACTTATTGTTAGTGTTTAAATTAAGCGATTATTTAAATCCAATATATCTATGTTTAGAATATATATTGTGTTTTTAAAATATATACAATCCAAAAATGGGTTCTTGGTCGATACAGGAAATTAAATGACTAAATGAATTAGTCATGAATAAATAAAAGTATTTGTCTCAGGGCGATAAACACAGTACCAACAGCGATGCGCTTAAAGCTCAGGTTGACATTGCAAACTGATATTGGGCAGGATATATGAAAATCAAGGAAAAGGTGTAACAGCAATTAGCAAAATCAATTTAAATTAAATCGTAATCAGCCCATTATGCCCCCAATGCTGGGACTCGAGCCTTCCTCTCGGAGAGAGGAGTTGGTTTGAGTCAGACCGCCCGAATAATAGATAAATATTCGGGACCGACGGTTTATCATGCCCTCCGAAACACGGAAGCGCTCAGTTGAATAATGCCACTAGCGTCACCTATCCAAGTCCTGACCGCAGCATTGCTCAACTTGGTAATTGGTAAAGATCGCCAAGCCAAACTCCGCTACGAGCGCTTCAAAATCAAAATAACATACATGCTAAGAATTGAAGGCAATTCGTCTCTATAGAATAAATACGAACATGTATACGTAGATTACAGATTTAATTACAACCGCAAAGGGGAGTGCATAAACAGTATAAACAATTAAACACCCAAATATCGCCAGATATAAATCTACGGTCCGATTACTGAATAACTATCTCACTCAAAAAGTACCATAAATATGTATTCAACCATCATATCCCTTATTTTCTTATATAATACATTATATATTCTTATATATGTGGGTATGGTACGGACTATGAAACAGCCCAGGTTTGAAGTTGAGAGCTGTACGGCACGAGCTTCTTTAAGCGGCACTTCGAGAGAGCGAGGCGTGGAAATGTGGTGACCTACAAAATTGTGTTAAACGCGCTTTCAAAGGTCGACAACACATCAGTGATGCAGTTCTCCAAAAGCCCATAGGCAATTGTAACCGCTTTCATTCTAATAAGCCTTTTGATAAATATATCAAAAAAGTCTATATTCAGTATGATACCTTATTGTTAAAGTTAACCTTGAATAACTACTACATTACACATTACTAGGCTAATATAGTATATTATGCATTTTGCGTGTGACAGCAATATATCTAAATGTCCTCAATCCTATCGCCGTCCAACCCAATCCATCATCAGTTATTGCCCACTCAATCACATTTTCAACAATCGCCCTCTTGACGGCAAAACAATGTGAAATTATTTATAGAGCATAAGCAGCAATGTGTGGACGCATCTAGAGTAGTGTTTTTGGGGGTACTATGAATCGAGTTGGTAGAGACATCGTAAAACTTAACTTATTTGATTTAAAAAAACATTTAAACTTGGTTAAGCTGTTCATTTGTACTTTTCCATTTAAATTCCTATACATTGTGTTAGGAATTTAAATGGAAAAGCCGACACACATATTTGTAAGTTTGTGTATCATAGCTACAAAACATCACATTAGTAATACAATAAATAATGAGTTATTACTTAGCTACTCTTCTAATGCTGATTTTAGTTATATAGATATGTGGCTTGTTACGTCATAAGACTATATAAATACCGCTTCTTAATAGGTGACGTTTTAAATAGACTAATACTTATAAGAAAAAATAATTGGTGTTATTGAACATAACATACAAAATATTTTATCTCGGAGGAATAAACATTTCCTGTAAAATATTTAAGACGTAAAGCTGCAGACTACTTCAAGCAAACTTCCCTTGTTGACCCAATTTAAAAAAAATGTTGATCGTTTTTTATTGAGCCGATGATACAATTTCCATTCTAAGAAATAGTCATTATGTTTCATTCTGTTACTTGACAACTCAGAAGTCATTTTACTAAAGATGAGGTTTCTTTTTTCCAAAAATTATAAAGTTAATTTTTGAATTGATTTTTCTCGTAGCTGTCGTTGTCTAAAATATCAAATAAAAAGTTACAAAAAAATTCAAATACATTTACTTATATAAAATCTGTTGAATACAAGCATGGTTTGCAATTTGTCGCTATCTTAGCAGCAGCATAATTATGTGTATGAATAAAAAACACGCAGTCCTAGAAATATGTTTTATCTATGGATTTTAAGACACCTAGCTGAAATAATGAAAGCACCAAAAACAACTGACGCTTTTAATGTAACCTTCACTTTGTTGCAGAGCCCTCCCCAAGCCCCAAGACGAAGTCGGTACTTAGTACGCCCCTGCAGCAATGTATTAACATTTGTAATTCTGAGCCGAGGTCCTGGACAAGTACACTAATTGTTGGTTGTGCAATGTACGGACAATGCTATGAATGAATTTACATCGCAAATGTGTGCTGAAGTTACCTACTTACAAGGGGATATTCAATATCAAGAAACAATAACAAAATGTTAATTATTTAAACTTTTATTGCTTTAAAGTTCACTGACATGCAACAACTCACTCAAAAGAGATTATTTCCATAATTATGAATGTTACTTTTTTTGTTTTCGGCACTGTTCATGTATAAATGTCTAGATTATAATAAGTAGAAAAAGTATCGAACAGCCGTGCGATTCTCTAAGAGCAAACATCGTTGCATCTTTGACAACATCCGTGAAACAAATGACGAGATGACAAGAAACGTTGGAAAAACGACCTTGTGTACAATGACGATATCTCATAAAGTATTTTTGACATCGGTGAGCTCTTTGACGAGCACATCGACGAATCATTAGAGAATCGCGCGGCTGATTGCAGTGTTTTCAAGTACTTACGGTAGTGTAGCGACGCGGGTGGCTATAAGAGCGAGAATCTTTCAGAACGAACTCAAAAAGGGTACTTATTAAGTCTAAGGAGCATATTTTTATTTGTTTTAGTAGATTTTAGTTCTATCATTAAGCTGCAAAAAAGGTTTTCTATTTTAAATTCAGGGTGTTAAATGTGTCAATATAAATACTGTAACATCCTGAATATGGCTTTTACATAAATGTAAATGCCATGTTCATGGATAAACAGATTCTATGCATCCAATCGTAGCTTCAATTGCACTTGGTCGGCATTTTCATTTTGGTTTCTTTATGCTATGAGTTTTTGTAATATATACTCAGACAGAGATTTTCGTAGGATTAAGTACTATCCTCATTGTATAGCCGGAATCTTTTGTACGGTTTGCTCACAGCACCGCTTAATATGTATGAGAGAAGCCACGAAGTCATACGTAGGCCAGGACGATCGGCGTGGGCGCAGGTCTTCCAAACCGCGATTATGCACGCTCTATGATGTATGAACGTGAGAGGGAAAGTTGCTTTACTTCAGCCACCTTTTGATGACATCACTTTCTTATATCAGTCTCGGTCCCTTGCAACAATTAAAAAAATGTTTCTGTGTTAACATAATATACAAGTGCAATTTGAAAAATTTTATACCGATTTCCATTTTATTACTTTGCTAAAAAGCAGTTATTGGAGTGTAACTCAATAACTATTGGACCGAATTTGATAAAATTTGAATGGGAAGCACAAGCTTTCAAACAAAAAAATAATTTTGAGATTCGGATCACCCAATCGGAAGTTATGAGGTAACAAACATAAAAAAAGCATTAAAAACAGTCGAATTGAGTACCTCCTTCTTTTTTTGGAAGTCGGTAGAAAATACGGCTTTATACAGCATATTAGACATTCGTCATTAACGATATAGGGTACTTTCTCGTTAACTTAAATTCTATTGAAATTTGACAAGACAAATATAAATTTTGTAAGAAACTAGGACTCACAGCACTAGTATAGAAATATGCAAAAAATGTGAAAGACTAGGTGTACAAAATTTTCATCAAATTCTTTTAATAAATTTTACAAATTCTAATATTTAATTTTGTAGCTTTTCGAGCTTGATCAAAGACCTGACATGTACGAAGGGCAACAAATATATGAAGCCGCCTATCCCTATACAGCTATATAGCCCTATATAGCTATATAGCTCTATATAGATTGATAGATAAACTTATTACTGCAACAGCACAGTACAAAAAATAATACAAAAAATATACGATAATTTTGGTAACAAAAACAATAAGCGAAACTGATAAACTTATAATTAATTGTCGCAATGGGCGGACTTATCGCTCAGTGATCTCTTCCAGACAACTATGCATGAAATGAAATAGGTATACACTTATCGGTGGTGTAAAAAACATGTATAAGACAACTTATGAATTTGAATGAGATACAATATATAGCATAATAGCAATATATGTATTTATAATAATTACTAATTATTACATACAAACATAAATACATTCTAATACATAACACTACATAATAATTATAACAATGAAAAACAAGTTGCAGATGCAGCACGCAGCTAATTCGAGAGGTAAAACGCTTTGACACTTTGTTGGAAAATACCTAAGGAAGGCGCACGTCTAATTTCATTATATTATAGCCTGTGCTTACCTATGTACGAAACTATATCTCATAGTATCTTTACCAAGTCCAGGCATTAAGGGTGTCGTATTGATGTTAATTATAAATGATAAAAGATTCAAAAGCATTTACCTAAAAACAATTTTTACCAAAAAATGGAACCGACTTCAACACCAAAGAGTGTGAAATAACTTGTTGAAGTCGGTGCCATCACAGTTCAAAAGTAGGTACCTTTTATCACAATATTGTGCGCATATGGTACCGACTTCGACAAGTTATTTCACACTTTTTGTATTAAAGTCGGTTTCATTTTTTGGTAAACTTTATTTTTTATCATTTTTAGTGACTCTTGTTACTTACGGAATTGATTGTTATTCATCGTCAATGGTGATATCATTAAGATAGGCGTAAGAATTTTCATTTTAGGAGTGTAACTCAAAAACTGCTTGACTGAATTTGATGAAATTTAAATGGGACCACTTCGGAAGTATACTCTACCATACAAAAATTAAAATAATTTTAAGAATCAGTCTACAAATGGCGGAGAAATCGAATAACACACACATAAAAAATACATACACACGTACATATAACCGCCTCCTTTTTTGAAGTCGGTTAAATATAACATCAACTTGTACCTTATGTCTCTACTAGTGTCGAGAAGATCTGCAGCAGGCCTAGAAAAAATCATTTTCTGTTATCGTTAACGCCAAACGACAACTTCAAAATGTATGGCGTTGACATTACCTGTGGAAAATACACGTGACGTCGCGCTAAGTTCGTAGACACATTTTAGTCTGTAGCGTGTGCGGACGCCTGTTTGAATTTTGTCTAGGCCTGCAGGCAAGAAACTTGATATATTCCTTTCAATTATGTCTAACAAATTGTAAGTTTTTTAATAATAAAAAAAAATAAGAAACGTGGCTATACACACACACATATATATATTATATACATGATATAATAATAATATAATAGATGATATAATATGGTCAAAATGTTATAACTAAATGGTTTGCAGCTTTCTGTCTCTTTTATATTAGCGAGAACACGAATTAACTTTTTTTGGGAAAGACAAGCCTTCTGTTTGTAAACAGTGAAATAACTGATTGAATTATTAAATACACCACATAACATATTATGAAATACATATAACTAGTAACTTTAATATGAATTATCAGAACAGTGAAACGCGCTCTTTAAAGCTGCGGACAACACAGCAACTGGTATCGGCAGGCGGTACTTGACATGTCTGAATAAATAGGATGCGAGAGTGCAAAAGACCAGTGGAGAAGGCCAGTCGCCCCGTGGAGCGCCACAACGCGCGCAAGAGGGACCAGCTGCAACGACAGGGAGAAGCGGCGGCGGAACCATACGCTGAGTTGGAGGGAGGTAACAGGCGAGGGATCGGGAAGCCTAACAAGCCTACCGTGAACTTGCGCCTATCGCGGTAAAAACCGCAAAGTACAACAAAGGGAGCGTTGGAGGCGCGAAGCCGAACTGGCGGACACGCTCTACCGGCAGCAGAGGGAAGGCGTCCTGCATTTGCCTGGCATGTCGGCGCTCGCGCCGGCTGTCGTCGCAAGCATGGCACGCGCCGTCCCGCATGCTGTGGCTAACGCCTCTGCGCTCCTTGACATGAGAAATGAATCCCTGATAAACGCAGTGCCTCGCACGGTCGCACCACGTACGGCTCGCCCCCCCTCCGTACCCAACCAAACCCCAGCTCAAAGCAAGGGCAGGGGAAAGGGGAAGGGAAAGAAGGGGCGCGCAGTGGCTGATGGTGAGGCGCCGGAGTGCACGGCTGCCCCACGTACGACTCTCCGCCCTTCCGTACCAAACCAAACCCTAGTCAATGACCAGGGCGAGGAAACGGGAAAGAAAGGGCGCGCAGTGGATGATGGTGGGGTGGTCCGGGCCGCGGGCACTGTGGACGTAAAACAGACGGACGTGGGGGATGAGGTAACCCGTAATGCGAAGAGGCAGCGGAGTTCAGACCTTGTGTCACCCAGCCAGGTAGCGGTCGATAAGAAGGCTCGCCTGGATGGTGGAACTTCCTCTGCAGCTATAGCGACGGGGGCTCCTTACCTTCTCGGGCCGGAAGAAACGGAAGAAGGTGGAGGCGCGGTCTCGGCATCGTACGCGGATGCGGTCAGGGCGGCACACAAAGTTGTTGTGTTAGACCGGAACCGAGTGCAGATGGATGAGATTCGCTCCATACACCTGAGGAAGGTCATCGATGAAAAGATCATCGGAACCCTTCTGGCTAACGCGGGCAGCCCGAATACTGTACTGCCTAGGTTTACGGCCCTGCCGAGAACGTTTCGCGGTGGGGTCAGATATGTGGCCCGAGACGACTATGCGCTCACTTGGCTCACCAGCACGGTGGAGCATCTACCACCGTTATGGGAGGGCTCAGGTGGATACATGGTTGTGCCGGAAAGCAAGGTACCTAGGTATTATACTGGGGTCATTTTTATACCAGATTTCGGACGAGGTAGGCAAGATCTGGCTAAACGGTCGGATATCTTGCTCAACTTGCTTATCGCACAAAATCCTGGAGTAGGTGTGGAGAGGTGGCAGCTCTTCACGCATGAATCGCGCCCTATAGGCGATAGCTTTAATCATATCCTCGTAATGGGTGTGCCACCAGAGGATCTGGGAAACCTCCAGCGTGAGGGCTGTCGCCTTCACTACCTGTCGGCGACAGTGTATGTGAAGGTGAGAGGAGTAAAACTCAGGGGCGATGTGGAGGCGATGTCGGGGGGGGCGGGCGCTGCGGACGCTGCTCAGGGCGGCGACGTAGCGTCGGTGACCCCTGTCGCCGCATCAGACGCAGCGCTTGCTGAGGATTTGGGTTGGTCGAAGGAGGACGTGAAGCGTTTGCTGGGCGAGGACGATGACGGCGAGGATGATATCAGTGGCGATATAATGGGCCTAAATATCTTCTCGCCGGCATCCTCCATGGATGCAGAGATTGCAGGCGCCTCCTCCTTGACCTTACCAAATAACAAGCAGTAGAGTTGCTCTTCAAGCTACTCGGCTGCAACAAATTTTAGTAAAATAAGTAATTAAGTATTTTAAATATTTTTAATGATGGATACTGATAATATAAACAATTCGTATTCCAATTCAAAAAACACAACCAACAGAATGGGTGACAGTACAACTAAACAGGGCGTCATTAGTAATATTGACATCATCCAAGCCAATCTCCAACACAGTGTCACAGGTTTCGCCGCTTTGCGAAGAACCCTGGAGGAGCAACCTAACACGATAGCACTGGTCCAGGAACCCTATCTAAGCCGTAGTAAGGTGAGTGGTTATAATGCCCTAAGGGGTAACGTTTTCTCTCCCCCCTTTCAAAAGAAAATTCGGACTTTCGTTTACGTACCGAATCCATACAAAGCATCCTTGGTGACACACTTGTGTACCGACGATCTTACGGTAGTGAAACTAGAGACGGGCCTACATGGACGGCTCGAAAGTGTTATAATAGCATCAGTTTACATGGACATCGAAGCTGAAGCGCCACCTCAAGCACTTGAAGAATTAATGCACTTCTGTGAAAAAAACAATCTAGAATGCGTGGTGGGCTGCGACGCAAATGCCCACTGCTCCGTCTGGGGTAGCACAGACACAAATGAACGAGGAAAAGATTTACTAGATTTTATCCTAAGGCATAATCTAAACGTTCTGAATAGAGGCTCTGAACCTACATTTGTAACTTCTAGGGCCAAAACTATAGTTGACATAACTATAGCGACATGGGAAAATGCCGAGACCATTGAGAACTGGCGAGTTGCATCAAAGGAGTTCTCTGGCTCGGATCATAGACGAATCAGGCTCAGCCTACAAGTAAAGGAACATAAACCGCGAACCTACAGAAATCCTAAGAAAACTGATAGATCCCTATTCAAGGAAACACTAGAAAAGGCACTGGAAACAGTGCCACAGGTAGAGGCTACCACAGAAATAGAGCCTCAATACATAGAAGCTAACCTGGATATCATAGTGCGCTCTATGATAAGTAGCTACAATAAATCATGTCCTTTAAAAACAGAAAACAGTAAAATACTGCACTCGAAAGACAAATGGTGGAACAAGGAACTCAGTAAGCTGAGGAAAAAGGCAAGACACCATTTCAATAGGGCAATGAACACCGATCACGAGAGTGATTGGCAGGAGTACAGAAAAGCACGACACAAACTCAAAGTAGGGGTGCAAAAGAGTCAAAATAATTCATGGAAAAAGTATAGCAACTCTATACAATCGGAGAGTGAGACGGCGAGACTTAGAAAACTTGTATCTAGTGACACTCAGGTAAAACTAGGTACATTGAAGAAGCCCGATGGCACCTATACAACATCGGAAAAGGAGCAATTTGAACTCCTCCTACAAACTCATTTTCCTGACTGTTGTTTGGAAAACAATGAAGGATGGGAAACCGAAACTTCGAACGAGCCCGATAACGATGATTGGGCTTTTGCGAATTCTATAGTTACGGAAGAATCTCTTCTATGGGCGGTGAGTACTTTCAAACCATATAAGGCAGCTGGCACCGATGGTATTTTTCCTGCATTAATCCAATGGAGCCTGGCCAAGATAAAAAACCACCTCCTGGCGATATTTAGAGCATGCTTAGCCTGGAAGTATATACCTAAGTCATGGAGGGAAGTCAAGGTAGTTTTTCTACCTAAGCCAGGAAAAACAGATTACACGCATCCAAAGTCTTATAGGCCTATATCCCTGAGCTCATTTTTATTAAAAACCTTGGAAAGGCTCTGTGATAAATATATAAGGAGTGGACCATTAGCGCAGAATCCTATCCACAAAAATCAACACGCCTATCAATCAGGAAAATCTACAGAGACTGCTCTCCACCATGTGGTGAACAAAATAGAATCAGCTTTGGAGAATAAGCAATCCTGTTTAGCCACTTTCATTGACATTGAAGGAGCTTTCGATAAAACCACTTTCTCCAGCATCGAGATCGGGCTAAGAGACAAGTGCGTGGATAACAGAGTAAATAAGTTTGTGACTAACATGCTCTCCAATAGAGTCGCAAGCATTGAAAACTCTAGCACCACACGCTGTCGAGTAACGAGAGGATGCCCACAGGGTGGTGTCCTATCACCTTTGTTATGGGTAATCGCAGCAAACGAACTCGTAGAATTGTTAAACAAAGATGGAATAGTTACTATCGCCTACGCAGATGATTTGGCCATAATGGTATCGGGGCTATTCGAGTCTACTCTCTGCGAAAAAATGCAGATGGCACTTCGAATTGTCGAGGGATGGTGTCACAGACACGATTTATCAGTAAACCCAAATAAAACAGAAATGGTACTATTCACACGTAAAACAAAGGTAACCAAACTTAAACTACCTACGCTATTTAGCAAAGAGCTAACTCTAAGTAAGGAAGTTAAGTACTTGGGCATTTGGATGGATAGTAAACTTTTATGGGGAAAACATCTCGAACATATTACCAGAAAAGCAACAAATATTCTCATGCAGAGCACAAGAGCAGTAGGAAAAGACTGGGGACTAAAACCAAAGCTATGCCGCTGGCTATACACGGTCATTGTGAGACCAGTCCTCACGTACGGATGTGTAGTGTGGTGGCCAAGAACAAATTTGGTAACCACAATAGCCAAACTGCAGCAAACCCAATGATTAGCTTGCTCTCTTATTAGCGGATGCACAAAGACCACACCGTCGGCAGCCCTAGATGTAATCTTAGGCCTAACGCCATTGCATCTTCACATACAGCAGGAAGCAATGGCGTCAGCGCTACGGATAAAATCTACGGGCCAGTGGAAGGACTCTGGACCTGATACACACCATAGTAAAATTTTACATAAGGTGACAAAAATTATCCCAGAATCATCACAAGGCACTGACAGGATAGTCAGCACGCACCTTGATGAGCGAAAGTACGAGCTGGTCACTGAGAAGACTGCTTTGGATGGCATGTTTACGGATGGGGCGAAAAATAAAGCGGGAGCTGGTTGTGGATATTTCTCGCCGGAACTTGGTATATCAGATTCAAAGGCCTTAAATAAGACCACATCACCAGCACAAGCAGAGGCTATGGGCCTACTGTTAGGAGCAAAAGCTATACCATATAGAGACGAGGTGGGCTCCATATCATCACCTGTGGAAAGAAAACTAATCGCATTCACTCTAGATAGTGCGGCGGTCATCTATGCACTCAGAAGGCCGGTAACCAGGTCAAGAGTGATAGCCGAGTGTCACGCGACTCTACAAAAACTATCAAACAAGTATAAGATAGTGGTAGCTTGGACAAAAGGGCATGGTTCATGCCCAGGAAATGCGAAAGCAGATACCCTCGCCAAAAATGCGACTAGGAAACAGGTAAGTGGAGATGTAAATGATCTCTGCAAGCCCTCAGCGATGGAAATACGTAATCTACTCCGTCGCTTTACTGAAAAAGAACAACAACACATTTGGTATAACAAAAAGGACTGCAAACAAGCAAAATCTATGTTCCCAACCTTGAACAGATATACAACTAACAATTTGTTGAAACTTCAACGACAGGACCTCCGCCTAATGGTAGGCATTATCACAGGTCACTGCAATCTCAACTACCATCTATATAAAACTGGTGCAACAGATAGTCCACTGTGCAGAGGATGTTTGCAGGAGAACGAGACCGTGAAGCACGTGCTGTTAGAGTGCACGGCTACGGAAAATATACGGAACACTACCGGTCTACTAGAGGATCACTATAGTTCTAAATCAACATCAGTTTTAACACCTCAAATATCACTGGAGCAGTTGTGCCAGCGACCCAGGGTCATACTCCGTTATCTAAAGGAGTTGGGATGGCTAGGGTAGCTGGCGGGGGAAATGCACAATACACCCCAAGCGGGACGTCAGTGCAGGACTTAGCGCCCCCAATCAGAATAAGAATAAGAAGAGTGCAAAAGAGTCGGTCTATAAATAAATACGCTTGAGGAACCCAAGACGCTCGATGCGAAGTTATTCATTGAACTAAAGAAAACGTAACGTACTTGAGGTACAATTTTGTTCTAAAGGTTTTTAAACAGCCGTGCGATTCTCTAAGACCAAACATCGTTGCACCTTTGACAACATCCGTGAAAAAAATGACAGGATGACAAGAAACGTTGGAAAAACAACCTTATGTACAAGGGCGATATCTCATAAAGTATTTGACATCGGTGAGCTCGTCGACGAATCATTAGAGAATCGCACGGCTAGTCGAGATACTCGACTATACCACAGTACAAATATAGAGAAACAGTACGGAAACTGCCTACAAACGTTCGAAGCGGCTCACTCACACAAACATGCGCATCGATGAGAGCCCTAAGCGGTTTTCGCGGTGCTGTCAGTAGTGAGGCTGAGTCAAGACGAGTGATCACGTATAAGTTTATTTCCGCTTAACAAGGCTTAGTTTGCATACTGTTGCATCTTTATATGACTATACTATGTAAGTTAAGACGTCAAAATAATATTAAAAATGTCTAATACTTATAAAAGTCTGAATCGAGTTAAAGTAAAGCCTCTTCCACAGTCATCGCTCGCCGTAGTCCGCCATAATTGATACTCGCCGATACTAAAAACCAATAGCGACCCCGAGATGATTTATAACCAGCTAATGCGCATGTACGCGACTTTATTAACATTTATTATGGTAATGAACGCCTTGAATAATGTTTCAATATGCGTATTTACGCATTGTGTGGCAAATAGCGCGCTGGTACGGTGCGTGCGGAGGATATTATGTCACAACAATGACATAATATACTTATAAAAGTTATATGTCGAGGAAATTTACGTCTCTTAGGAAATAGAGGGGTTAACAACTCTACGATTCCAAATACATAATTAATGTATCAGTCATTTTCTACCGTTTCATGGCAAATGTTCTGAAGAGCTCTTTAATCTTATTCCTTCCTCACCATTCCGATCCCGAACTACTCGTTCCAGCCTAACATTGCATCCGTATACTGTTCAAAATGTCTAACCACGGCCCAAAAAGTTTGGCAGTTCCTACCTCAGTTGTGTGAGTAAATTGTGGAATGCTCTGAAACGTACGTATTTCCTTGCAGCTATATCCCTGGGTCTTTCAAGGGCGTGAAAAAGCATCTCTCAGTCAGTATAAGGATGGCGATTAGTGCAGCTTACGGATGCACTAATGGTCATCGCTTCTTGATTCCATCTTCGCTTTCCATCAGGCGAGAGGGAGTCGTTTTGATGAACCATTATAAAAAAAACACGAACCGCGCCCTTGAAGTTGTTACCGATCAGCTGGCATTAGAACCCCGGAATATAAAAAAAAATCTTGCATAAGTTTCATTGTGCATAATTTATATTTTATACTGATTACTATTTTACTCCATACTTACACTTCGGTATGGAAATCACTCACAGAAGAAGAAATATATAACAAACATAATTAATACCTCATATATATAAAAATGAACCTATAACCTACCTATAACTTGAGGACGAATTGAACAATATCAATAATTCTCTTTTTGTTGTGTAAACTATTGTCAGGAGAAGGATCTTATGAAATGAAAACTAAGAAAAGAAGGGAGGTTATGGCGAGGCCGAAGGGCAAGCCTACTACGCGAACAAATTCACGGGCAGTCGCTAGTACCTCAATAAATATATAACAAAAGCATTATAACAATATTTGGCAGTCTATCATTCCAAAGAAAACCAAGAATTATTACGAAGTCAATTATGCCTCATAACTATTGTCCCAAACCCAGAACCAGGAGGATAGCTTGATAATGTATCCTTCGCAGAACGAACGCGCTGTATAGAAAATGCGGTCACCCACCTAAGTCACAGCCTTTTTTCAATTAGAAAAGGAAAATGGTGATGATAGTGGATATGTGGGGCTCAGATCTACTAAAACCCCGCGATATCACTCCTACGCCTAGGTGGGACGGGATAGGGTCACAATGACCCCAAAGCCACCAGTCACCTATGCAAGTGGTTACCGGAGCAAGGTTGCTTAAACTTGTTGTTCAGTTGAGTTCAACAACGCAATCTACACTTCTAGCGCTTTACTGAAACGGCATCAGGCGATAATTGTACAGAATGTAAAGATACTTAAAAATACGAAAGGTTATTTTTTACTTTAGGCTCTTTTTTTACTTTCATTACCCTTGGCAATGCACTGTGCTCGTTACCCGAAGATTAATTAAAGAAAGATTAAATGATTAATTACGGTTAATGAATTATTACTATTAGAGATCTTAAATCTCGCCCTGTAATTACACAGGAAAAGTTCCCCTTCAAACTGAAACAGTAGTGTTCGCACACTACTGCTTCACGGTAGAATAGCAAAGCAAAGGTGTGGTAATTCCCCAGATGAACTCCTAAAAATTCCTATTACTATAAAAATCTTTGAAACCTTTGACAAACAAGAAACTTTGAAGACCTTATAAATTACATAACTAACTTTTACCACGACTCCTATTAAGCTAAATTAAATAAATTGATATGTACTTCGTAATTTAAAATAAATCTGCCCAACACCAGTCTTCTGTAAAATAAATAAAACCATCGCCTTTAAACAAGAAATCCAACGAACACAAAGGCCTGAAAATAACTACGCAATCGAACTCAAAAGGTCTTCAAAAGTTCACAAACTTGTCAAACAGTGGGTGGAAGTTCCAGGTTTTAAGATGAAACTTTTCAATCAGACCCCTATACTCGTACTGAGTGTGAGGGCAAGGGAAATTAGAGTCCGGGAGACTGTCCGGCGGGGTGCAAACTGCTGGAAAAGGCTATAGTTGACGGAAGACGTCGATTTAAAAATCCACTTTTAATATACTTAATTTGCATTTTTATAATCCGCTAGCTGCGCCCCGCAGTTTCACCCGCGTGGTGATGGATGATGAAAAAGTATCATATATGTTATTTCAGCGCCTCATCTATCTCCATACCAAATTTCATTAAAATCGAATCAGTAGTTTTTGCGTGAAAGAGTAACAAACGTCAATTTATCCATCCATCTAAACTTCCACATTTATAATATTAGACATACTCGTAGAAGAAAATCCCACTAATTGTGTTTTGTGATATGAGTATAGATTTTATACGCATATTACAAAGAGGAAAGATTTAAGTTTGTTTGTTGTCTAAATTGTATAGAAAAATTAACTTTAGAAAAGGGATATTTACCATGTATTGTATGGCGCATGCAACTGTATCGAAATATCGAGAGCTCAAATTAAATACAATACATGGTAAATATTCCGTTTTTAAGGTTAAATCTTGCATAAGTGACCATGTCACTTTAAAAAACTTATAAATTTTATATGTTTCGAAACTATTGAACCGATTTGAAAAATTCTTATACCATTAGACTCCTTGACATTATCCTTGATGAACATAGGCTATTTGAAATATTTTGATCCATCATCATCTCCATTCATCACCACTCGGGTGAAACCGCGGAGCGCAGCTAGAAGTTTATAATTTTAGACAAAAGTTTCATATCTTCGGACGGAAGTCAAACCGGTACCTGTTCGTACGGAGGCACCCATCCGAGCATCGAATTTATCTACCTACATGACTTGACTACATTTTAACCCTCGTATGGACATTTTCTAATTTTTAACTGATTTCAAAAATGGAGGTTCTGTGTTCCACTGTATTAACTTTATATTTCATTATGTATGTTCACCGACTTCTCCTTACTAGACTTGACTAGACCGCTTAATTTTATATTTTGATTGTTAGGGTTAATTCCAATTTGGTCCCATTGTCTGGTCATGTCAAGTCATGACTTGGTAAAGGAATCCCAGGAAAATCAAGGGTAACTTTAAAATTTTATAGGCTTTTCATATATTTTCCTGTTAAAGTATTTGCGTCTTTTAATCATCTGATATCGATGAGCTAATGATGAAAAATGCATGTTTTTAATTATTAGGAGTTAGTGGAATAAATAATAGATTGAAGTCGGTTTTTCTAATATTTCAAAATGTACTTATCGATTATACAGGTCACTGTTTTCAATTGACATGTAACGCCGCATATTAAGTTATAAATTCTAGAATTATAGAATTTTTCGTATCTTTCACTGTCTTTTATAAATTTCAATTCTTGCTGCGATGCATATTAGAGTTGAATTAACCAGAGTGCTGTTATATTTATTTACATACTATTGCTATAACTCATTTTCAAATGGTTGAGCTGTGTTTTTTAAATCGTATACGAAGCTTACTCCACACCCTTCGCACTCCTTACTAGCATACTAGCTAGAAACTAAGATCGTAAGTCGAAAAACTTGGTCGTGTGCCGAGCGGAGTGTAGATAAGTGAATTTGTTATCTACCACTAACGGCTCTGTAGGCTCTGTAGTTCCACTGTGGACACTGCCCGCATACTTAACTTTGGTTATTTAGAAGTTTGCTTTAGAGGAAATACTTTATAAAATATTATTGACTTACTACTTAGTATGAGGGGCATCGTTCCGAAAACTTTACGTAGTCTTCTCGTCAAAAGTATTTCTCAAGACAAGAGTCATTGACCAATGTATGTTACCAGTGATGACATATGGCACTAAAACGTGGTCCTCATAAGCAAGCTCAAAGTCGCACAGTTTCACGTGATTGAATCAGAAATGAGGAGATCCGTAGACGAACTAAAATCATCGTCATAGCCCAGAAGATAAGCCAGCTGAAGTGGCAGTGGGCAGTGCACATAGCACGCAGAACAGATGGCCGATGGGGCCGGAAGGTTCTAGAGTGGAGACCACGGACCGGCAAGCGCAGCGTAGGTCGTCCACTGACAAGGGGAACTGAAGACCTGATAAAGGTAGCAGGACGACGTTAGATGCAGGCCGCTCCCAGTCCTTTTAGCAATTTGTGGGGGAGGCACATGTTCAGCAGTGGACGTCCTACGGCTGAGATCATGATGATGATGATGATAACTAGTATGAGTATTTTGTTTCCAAGTCTACTGTTTGTATTTCAAAAATACCGTCGATGGAATTGAAGATACCGTTGGCTTTGTTGATATTAGCCCTGGTTCGATCCCAGGATAATTGAGTTATTAGCAGAATATTTGTTCTCGGGTCTTGGATGTCTGTGATATGTTATTATGTATGTATGTATCTTTTGCGACTTATGGAATCGTACGGGAGGTATAAGTGTGTCAAAGTTTTTTTAGTGATTTTGGCCAGGTTTAAGTGCAGATCTGATTAAATTGTCAAATCTACACTAAGTCGAGGTTCAATGCTAAGCGGTACTTTCAGTTCTTTTATTCAAAGGTCAATCATCAAATAATTTAAGATGTATAAATCTCTTTGTGAATGAGTTCGTCGGGGGAAAAACTTGCAAACTGATCATGAACTGTGTCTATCGCGAAAAGCAAAAGCAGTCGGTGCGTAGACAGCTGGGTGTCTGCTAGCTGACGGGGCGTGGACTGCTGGGTACCTACTAGCTGACGTACTGCGAGCAGTCGCCTTAGTTTAGGGTTTTGGGTGGGTGAGGTTTTGGAGCAGCGTCGTGTAAGTGGGCTAAGATATTTAGTTACACCATTTTTAACTCAAGAACGGCTTTACCTATTTCAATTAAATTTGGTTAAAAAAAGAGATAGATTATATCCCGGGGAAGGACATAGGATACATCATCATCCTCATCATTCATCATCACAGAGGTGAAGCGCGGGGAGGTAACATCAGTCTATCAGTAATTAAATCGCATGCAATACTTACATGTTATTTTAAACACAACATAACAAACAGTTTCGCCTATATATCTTCGAAGTGGTATGCAGCGGGGTTTTAAGTGCTATATTTTTTTTGGTCTCATGTAATAGGGGGCAAGACTATTGCCATCTACGGGCACTTTCCATTCTCAGAATGAAAGTTAAAGTTAAGAAAGTTACGTTTTATAAAACTTTTATTGTTCTTAACTACTAATCCACTCCAAAGCTTTTCCTCTAATACCATACCGTTTAATTTGTTTAAAAGGTTGGCATGATTGACAAAATCAAATGTTATTTAAGTCTAAAAATAGTGACTTATTGAGAAATTCTTTGTCAGAAAAACCCAATATACCCGGGGATCGAACCCGGGACCTCTAGGTTCCGAAACTATACTTCCACCACTACAACAAGACCAAGCGAGCGAAGCCACTGGCGTATCACGTTGTATGCAATAAAATACAATGCGGATTATTATGCTAAACTTTTTATACGAGCACACTTGCATACACTCCTATGTATATCTTCTATGCACTCCTTTACATCCGTGAAGATGTTGGATTTGTAGTATATATACGCTTCTACATATATCGCCAATCATGTTCTTTGTCTGATCTCAGAAGGCGAAACGTATTATGTTTTGTAAAAGTAGACGAACCTTACGGCATACTACTCCTTAGCCGGCCAGACAACAATGTAATAGGATATGGAATATTGGAAAGGACACATTACATGCGTAGAGTGTCTTAGTTAAATAACCAATTAAGTGCAAGTTGGTTTTTATTATTAGTTGGGAAATCCGCCATAATAACATAGATAATCTGTCAAAAGAATAACTGGCGATTCAGATAGGCAGATATATTAACATTAATATGTTAAATTTATGACTCATGTAAACAAAGTCATAAATGAAAATGCTAATTCGTAACTACACGAAGAATAAACGCAATTAAGTTCATATTTTATAACATACATTTCCATTTTTCACATCGCGTGTACGCACAAAAATAGCTCGTAAGCAATAAACGTATCAACAAAAAGGAAAAATTATGGCCAAATATTTTCCGAGAGTGCGACCGCCGCCAAATTCCGGCTATTTATTTATCGTCTGTTTAAATATAAAATTTTCGGACGAGTTAATGCACTTTGCAGACCAATGTACTATACAGGATGTGCCAAAGGACGTAATGTGTTCTTTGAATTAACAGGATAATAAAATTCAAGCACGGTGCGCAATTCAGTACAGTTTTCGTAGCAGTAGAATTCTTTGTGAATGAGTTCGTGTGAGGAAGTACTGCCCCTATACATATTTCTACCTTTAAACATAACTGTGCCCCGTTTTGAAAGATGCCGTTGAAATTACAGGCATATGAGATTTAACAACCTAATTTCTACGATTATGAAATGGAAACTGGATATATACTGAATAAAGAAAATATTTGTGAATTAATGTTAGATAATAATTGTAGAAATAGATTTATAGAATATTGTGTAAAAATAATTAAAAGGGTAATAAATAGCAAAAAAATAGATAAATACAGCTTTTGGAAATTATATTGTATAAAATATAATGGTCCGATAAGCGAAAATATAATAGAGGTAAGAATAAATATAATTAAAATATTAGTAATAAATAAAACAAGTGTAACTAGTTTAGACACAGATATATACATATGTACGTAGATTAAGTGACATAGCATTAGAACTTAATTATTAATAATATAATAGTCTTTAATTATTATTAATGTATACCAAAACCCCTGATCAAGTTAGGGACCTAGTTTGCGGCCTGGCCAGAAAGCGCCGGTTAATAAAAAAAACAACTTATTATCTCAGGGTGATGGGTGCAGTGCAGTGCGTCACTTGTGGCAAAATGCATCTGCTGAGGATACCGTTTCACACCAGGTCGTCTTGTGCTTGTTCCGTAACCTATTTACATTTAAAAAGGTAATATACGACGGGACGCCTGGTATTCCTGTCGTAATAGTTTATATGTATACATTCCATGCATAAGTTCACACATGTATCTACATACTCGTAGTTTCAACGGAGAGACACAAGAAACCACAGATTTCATCTTGCTACGATCCTGACACGTCACTTGTTTTTTTAATTATTTATACATTCAAAGCTATTTCAATTATTGTAGCTTATATTGTTCTTTATTTAAGATAACACTCAAAACACCCTGTACACCCAAGCACTTCAGTCTTGCCACTGCAATCCACGGTCATCTGGCGACTCGCCAACAGCCGCTAACAAAAAACGTACGCAAATAGGTAACGTATGTTTGTCCGTCGCGGTCATCTGCGGCCAACACACCGCATTACTCATTGCATACTTTGTTCAAGTAAAACGGTATGGAGGATGTGTTTTTTCCTTGTATTTGAATGTCGTTAAATGTATGTCTTACTTAGGGGTGACAGATATTTGCCTTGTTACACCATCGAAGATGATGAATCTTTAACACAGAGAGAGCTGGTATACGCCGAAAATGTTACGCAAGAATGGATTTAAAAACTCCACCATTTCAGTATATGATGTGTTGTGATGCACACATGTTTAAAAAGCACCACTTGCTTGGGGCCCAACGCAACATTGCAAGACCTTAGGACGATGTAATAATATTATAATATAATAATATTATACTTGGCTCTTATTGTAGGAATTCACTAAGTATAGGTATCGATCAAGAGCGTTAATACTCTGACTCGCACTTGGGTGGTGGTGACCACAACCTTTTTTGCTGGCTATATTTGCTCCTGATAGAACCATATAATTTATTCTATTATTGTTTTTTTCTGAACCAAATGCCTGGCGAAATATAGATGTTATATACCTCACTTGACCCCTTCGAAGATGTAAAGGCATGATGGCTTGCATTCATGCATATGCGTTTTAAAAATTGTCTCTGAAACCTTGTTCTTCATATTATTTCTGTAATCTTTTATAGCTTCGTAGATTCCCTAATATCAGCGCTATTTAGGCGTAACGACTGGCACAAATTTGTGTGATCAACTACTGAGTCGTTATGTATGAAATATCTCAGGTGCTACTTAAAACAATTATAATTCGTATATGACGGTTATGTTTCACACTTCTATTTTACGCATTAGATAATTGGACTGCATCATAGCTTAATATAGAGTGAGATCGATATCAAACGATGGCATGTTACGTGGTATAAAAAAGAAACGTAACTAATACATATAAACGCATACAGATACCTACACTGCATACAGCGGCTGTCTAGGACACGGCTTGGAATGAACGAAAAGAATTCAATAGGTACATTCACTTGTTCAATAGGTATATTCATCCAAGGAATTATGTTATGACAATGACTGGACAGCGAGTTTCTTACATAACTCTTCTGAGCCTTATAATTGAGAAGGACTATTAATGGTAATGACGATGAAATGAAGTTTCATTCATTCTCAGTCTGTGTATTGTGTAACAGTACTTTTTGTTAAGTGCCTTTATCTGCCTGGTATAAATTTATCGTTATTCCTCGGATTGGATGAAAAGGAGCATATATGTAAATTCCGGGTACAAACCACCTCCACTCCCAAATTCATCTTAATCCATTCAGACGTTATTGAGTGATTGAGTAACATCTATCCATACATTCAAACTTTCACAGTTATAATATTCGATAGTTCTTCATCATGAACATCGTCAACACTGTCTACACTGAACTTTACATCAATAATGTCACCTAGATCATCATCATCAACAACATCTTCTAATGACTTCGTTTTGTATCAGGTCATAAGTTTTTATCATTTTACTTCAAGTAGAAGTTCAACTGGTAGATAATGTATAAATTGTGTTATATAGAAAGCACATGTAAGTTAACAACGTATTGTCTTGCGCTAATTTTCCAATACTTGTATAAGTAATTCAAAGTAATTCAACGTGGTAACAAATTCATAACCGCATGCTGTAATTTGTCAAACCTAAACAAAGTCATACATTTTCCTTAAAATAATCATAATGAAGTATCTAAATCTTTCATTTACCAATTACTACCACGGTGCTTACCATCAGAATGACATATTTTGCTTACCTAGTTACTTAAGTAAAATATTGGCAGTGATTCGTGGCTAATTCAGTCTAATCCCTGGATCTGTGCATACAAACCCTCTTATACTCCTTCTTTTTTGCCCTGATTTTCGAATGATCTACCAATCTAACCCAGTTCATCATCACTATCAGCCAGAAGGCAACCAATGTTGAACATGTGCCTTGAACACCACAATAAACAGTTATTTATCATTAAAATTAATCAACTTTAAACTGATTAAATCGCGTATATTTTTATATTATTTGGTGAACATGGTCACGGGTAGTCCGAATGATATATTATTTTAATCAAAAAGTTCCCGATGCAAGCAGTAGTCACTCACAGTGGCCAGAGGTCTTGCAGTATTGATTGTGAGTGTGGTTTATGATACATTAGGCAAACAAAGAGAAGAATTGGAGTCCAAAAACATGTCACTGACATGAAGAACAGACGCTCGACCAAGTCTGCAGCATATTATTATGAGCACGTTCTGGATAAGCCCAACCACGGCATCCGGTTCGATAACCCACAAATTCTAGCTAGGGAGAAGCGCTATGTACCGAGAATGTTAAGAAAGGCCTCAGATATAGATATATAAAAAATATCCTAATTTCAATAGAGATGATGGTGGGCAAGTACCACCTCCTTGGGATCCAGTGATCAAGCTAATACAATCTCAAAGCCAGCACAATACTGCAAGACCTTTGGACATTATGAGTGACTATTGGGTGTATCGCGAACGTTTCAATTACAAGTACAATTTGAAAAATTGAATACCGACTTCCATTCTATTCAGTTATTGTAGTGTTTCTCAAAAACTACTAGACCGAATTTGATAAAATGGGACCACACGGTAAGTACCAGCTTTCAAACAAAAAAGATTTTTTCTGAATCGGTTCAATCAGTCCAAAGTTATGAGGTAACAAACATTAAAAAAAACATACAGTCGAATTGAGTACCTCCTCCTTTTTGGAAGTCGGTAGAAATGACTACTGAATGTGGTCAAAACTATAGTCGGACCTATCCGATAAACATGACGTGAGCAATCCTTTATTTTTAAGTAAAAATGAGTGAAAACCACGTTAGTTTGACCATGTTCATCACCCGTGACTATGTTCACTGGAAGTAAAGAAAAAAAGTCTTAGAATCGTCGGGATAAAACTTATTATACGTGGTTTAATCCGTTTAAAGTTGTTTAATTTCGATATATAAGAACCGCGAAAAGCCTAAGAAAAATAGTTATTTATCAATTGCAACTCTAAAGCCGTTCGTAAGTGATCATGGTGCCTACAACCTAGTTACAAGGTAAAATTTTAATGAAACATAACCGCCCAATCCAGTGATTCAGCATAAAAGACATGTCGAACTGTACATTGTATAACTAACCGTCATAGAGGCCATTGCTATATTACACCCTAGAACACACAATACACCAATATCTAAGCAAAATGGTCAATTCAAGTTCCGATCACAATGAACACGATGATTTTGCATAATTTTATTGATCCAAATAAGCGTGGATCATTGATCATCGATCGATAATACGCATTAAACATGTCACTAGTGTTAATAGTGATGTTAAGTACGTTAGCATCGATATTGTGATTTGTAGTTTCCAGAAAAACGTTTTATTAATTCGATCATGAACAAATTTATTGAATAATATATAAAATCCTTACCTACCTATCTATCTATACCTTTTGAAATTAAAAATTTAATCGCATTTTGTAATTTACAACTTTGTAATTTACCATAACATAATATAGGGTTGAGTAAGGTTTGTTATACACAGATCTTAGAAACAAGGGAGATATGATAAGGGGGTGGAGCCAGTGTCGCAGCAATATGCCCTAAAACAGAACACATTGCTCGCGGTGATTCGCAACTTTTGTATTATGTGACTGAACGCCGGTCACGATATTTTATAGTTTACAATGCTTGCTCTGTACTGACGATTATTCAAACGTTAAATTTTAATACCACAGTGGAAAATGAACTTATCGAAGCTAACAGAATACGATGAATCGCGGAATACGGCCGCTGCTTGCGGCACCAGGTTCTGTACTCAGCGCACGGATCGGCATCTCTCTAGATCTCTATCGTTTGTAACTAGCCTAGCAGTTTATTAAATAAGTCAAATATGTTCCGGGTTAGAAGAACAAGTACTACGGTATCCTAGATTTATTCAAGCTTTTGTTGATAAGTACTTTTTTGATGCCTTAACTGAATAAACGATTTTGAGTGACATAAAAATGCGTGCTTTTTACTTAATATTCATCATTGATCGTGAAATCAATACAATTTACTGTCACATGTCTTGAAGATTTCGTAACGCGCCGCGTTATTTGTTTTAATGGTCATAGCGAATAGCAAGATGTGACAATTTCTGGAATTGAATATCAATCTGAAACTAGACAAACCTACCTACATATCGCATATCAACAAACATTCTCATCTTTCAACATTACTTCTTGCGCATTTGCAATAATACTATAAGTATTTACGCTTATTTGTAAACCTATTGAGGCATATAAGCGAATAAGGCCCCTGTACCATTGTGACAATCAATAATTGAATATCAATCTTGAACTAAGCATACCTACCTATCAAATATCAACAATCATTCTCACCTTTCAAGGTTACTACTTACGCATTTGCAATAATACTATAGTACGCACATTTTCTATTGTTGATGATTATATATGATTAATGAAACAATGTTCTATTAAGTTTTCATTTATCGATATCCACCTCCCATCACTAGTCCAATATTGTGCAAATCTCAGTGTTGACCGATGGACCGTGGCAAATGAGTCCATCGATCATAACATAATACATACAGCTTTGTGCCGTCTGACATCACCAGGTGTAGACTTTGCCTAAACACGACTGCAAATTTATATCTATACAAGACCACAAGCAGATAAAATTTGCGTTACTCAACCAAAATAATTTCTTTGCTTTGCCGTTATACAGCCAGTACTGTATATGAGTTGGGTCAAAACGTGTGTACGTAGATGCCATGGTTTAATTTTTAACCGGCTTCAAAAAAGGAACAGGTTATGTTCGATTGTATGTACATATTGATTGTTCGATAGTATCTTCACTGATTTCTCCCTCATTTGTGGACCGATTCTCAAAATTATTTTTTTGTTTGGTAGAGAAATAAAAGAATTTTTAAAAGAATTTGATGAAACTTAAATGGGGCCACATTTAAGTTTCATCAAATTCTTTTAAGCAGTTTTTGAGTTACACTCAAACAAACTAAGAAGTGTTACGCCAATCTTAATGATATCATCATTTACGGTGAATGACAATCGATACCGTAAGTCGCAAGGGTCACTGAAAGTGTTGAAAAAAATGTTTTACCACAAAATGGAACCGACATCAACACCAAAAAGTATGAAACAACTTGTCGAAGTCAAGAACACTTTTCAGATAATGCAGTATCACTAATTCATTAGAACATATTTTGGGTTATTGTGTGACATACGCGCGAAACTTTGCGTATGTTGTGTTTAAAAAAACCTTACTTGAGAAATGAATTTAGTTTCTGTAGTTAACAGTTTCAAAGTTGTTTAGCGTTTATACGTAGCACTTGCAACTGAACCGACACTCTTAACCAGCTGCAGTGGGCCGCAAAAAAGCAGGTCGGTTATAAATAATACCATAACTTTTAAAACATTTGAGTAATCCTTTTAAACCATAACTTTTAACCTTCACATTTTTCGTACATAGCGAAAAATTGATTTTTCAAAAATAAATAGTTTATGTAACTTTTTCCTTGGAATAAACTTTAATGCCCGAGGAGGTGGTCAGTGCTACATCAGTGAACAGCTTCAAAAACCGGCTCGATGGCTGGTTGCAGAAAACTAAGTGGACTCTTGCTAATCTGTGATCAGTGGACTTTAAACATAGTAGACATGTGAACTGTTAAATAAACATTTCGACACAATGTGATAATGAGCACATCAGCATAGTGCTGCTCGCCCATAACCCAAATTAATAAATAAAAAATAAATTAGTTTTTTTGTGTCACAGTGTATTATTGTATTTTATAGTGCGGAATTAAATGCACTCTAGCTTAGACTTAGTTTTTTGAGAATTTATAATATGACATAAAAAATGAGACTTACCGGTAGAGATTATAAGCCTGCCTAGGGATGTAAGACGAAAAGTTACTAGGGCGCCCTTTCACCTATATGTGTTCATGAGACTTTCATCTGCCTCAACTACAACAAATGAGGCCGAGAGCAATTTTAATGAATTTACAGCGCAAAAGTCTATGATAACATGATTCGAAGGCCGAACTGTACGACAATTTTTTTAACTGACTTATATCAATCAGAGATTTAAGTTAAATCAATTTGCTACTGTATGTAAAATCATTGTTTAGTGTGAGCAATAAAGGCTAATAATAATAATATCAATCACATCGAAGTGTAAAAGCTTTTTTAAGCTGGATTTTTTATTACCATTGCAAATATTGACACTTTCTTATTAGTATATTATGAATACAGAATAATGCTTATTATTGAAATAATAGCAGTTTGGTTGTTAGTGCATAGAACTGTGTACTACCTGTTTATTACCAGTGCATATATAAGTGCGTTTTTATTGTACTGAGAGTAGTTATACAGTTGAAAATTCGTAATAGTAATATTTCTTGTGATATTATCTGGTCATTATGTTACATATATTTTATTGCCTTATAATTAATATATAAAGTGAAGGAACAGTTAAGGTTAAGTATTCATCATAATCATAATCATCTCAGCCGTAGGATGTCGTTGGGTGGATGTTCAGAACGCGTCACGCTTCGTCGTACAAACTATGAGTTGTCTGTGTTCTCACAGTTGCCCTAGATAAATGACAGTTTGTACTGTTTCACGTAAACGACTCGTAACGTTACACTTGCGCAGTTATTCGAGCTAGGCCCACTGAAACCAGCCGTTAATATGTATACAGTGAGTATAAAAAACTGGCTTGACACGAATAATTTTCAGTAAAGTATCTATTCGTGTTGTCAACATAATGGATATCGCGTCATGCGTGAGATCTGTCATACAAACTATGAATAAGCTATGCCACAGTCACAATCACACTTGTTATTTTCTTAATATGGAAGTTTGGATGTATATAACTTTATTACTCAACCACGCAAATATGGCTGACCAACGGATTTGGATGAAATAGTGGAGTGTTGGAGACTTTGTAACTGGTATATAACACATATCCCTATTCAACAAATAGCTCTCAGGGATCGTGATTACATTATATCTACGCGGACGAAGCCGCACGAAAAACCTAGTAGGTATTAGTTTTATCATAGTGTTCAATTAGTTACATATATTTCGTCAACGATATTGATTTACGCTAGTCCCAAATAAATTAATAACTTAAACACAAAAAACGACCCTCGAGTGAAATTATTCAGTTGTAACTCAAAACACAAAGAAACAAAAAGGTCACCCAACTTTAACAACTCAAATCAAACACGGTAACATGCCCAATATTTCTCCCCACATTGTTTGACCAAACTACCCAAATCTCACCGGAACCCTTGTTTATCCGCAATAAAAATCGCCAAGTCCGGTGCGGATATCGAGAATTTTCCCAGCCACAAAAATTTTTCTCTACAAACTTTTCTATTACTCATAAAAAAACTAAAACAGCTCTTACGTATCAGCGATAAGGTTTATAAGCAATGTAGTGTTAGTTTTGCAAGGCCCCCTTCAAGTGATTGAGTCCATATGTCGAGAACAAGTGAACTGGCTTCTTAACACGCTGGACACCCCAAATTGAGGGTAGTTCGAGGGTGGAAATTGTTGAGTTTATTGGAATTTCCTATGGGTTGGTTTTCACACGTGGTAAAGGATACCGTTAGGGGATGGTCAGGTTCATTCAAGGGGATGGTGTTATTCTGATTTAGAAGGTATTCTTTTTATGAAAGAAATTACCGTCATCTCAAGTACCATAGTGTTAAGAACAGTTTGAATTATTTCAGTTGTGAGGGTAAAATTAAGTATGTACCAACAAAATTTAAACAAATAAAAGAGAAAATCAATAAGTTTCAAAAGAAGTTAAGCAAATAAAAGACAAAATCAATAAGTCTCAAAAGAGTCTTAAGTCTCAAAAGTGCGCCGAAATAGACCATGAGAACTCAGAATATAATTATTTTAATGTTCTCTCCAGAACACCGTCGCCTGAGAGACATCACTGATAAACCGTGTATTCCATATTCTTGTTCAACTTAATCTTGCGATTCTTATTGTTTGGCTTTATACCACAAAGGATGATTCCCAATCAGAGTTGACGTCAGGCAGGTGAGTGATAAAAACCAAAACCAAACAGTTAAGCAGTATGGGGTAACTAGTAAGAGAATCATTATTTTACTTACCCTTACAGCTGATGTAAAACAGAATATACGAGTAGCCGGGATATGGGTAGGTAAGGAAATGACGATGATGATGATGATAATAATGATGTATTTTAACAGACTACCAAAAAAGAAGGAAGGTCTCATACGTTAAGCAACACAGCAATACTCTGTATCTTATCTGTATCTTAGATTGTTGTCAACGTTAAGTTAAGATTAAAGTCAAGTTGTTTCTGTAATAGAATGGTCAAAGCGTGACCATTCTATTAAAGAATTGTCACTCTTTGCCTCGCATGTTTTGTATACCTACACCCAACATCGGTTCAGTTGAAGTTTCATTGCTTGATTACATAATTTTATGCTATTTACGTATGCTAAAACACTGTCCCAATGTTATGAATTGTGAGTTACGGGTACTGGTTAAGTATCCACCTTAGTGCTAGGTTACGCCATGTCAAATCGAGTTCGTTCTATAGAGTCCAGCGATTTCGCAAAAGATGTGAAACGGACAGACAGTTATAAACAATATTTATAATACGAGTATATGACTTTTAAAGCACAAAAGCCTGTTGAGCGAGAACAAACATTGCAATTTTAGAGAGAAAAATACACATCATCGGATGGGATTCGAACCCGCGTCTTCCGACAATTCGTGTCAGTCGCCATAATCACTAGGCCACCGAGGCTCACCGTCAGAGCGTCGAATTTCAACTCTCTTTTGATTTTAACCATCATATGGGGACGGTGCGACATCTATTGAACAGCTTAACAGCATTATCCGACCGAAGAAAGAGTTTCAAACACTTAACTTTCCGAACTCGGACGGGATTCAAAACTAGAAAGACCCATTGATGTGAATTGTTCTCGCTTAAATTGGAACAATATTCCATTTTTGTTTGAAGCAAATTATTAAATCACTTGAATTATAAAAAGAAAAGTTTGAGATTGAGTGTGTATTTGAGTTTGCATCTTCTTCACGCTCAAACGTCTCCATGGATTCAGGTAAAATTAGGAATGAAGATAGCTATATCTTGGATATAACCTTATAGTTTTCGTTTTGGGATATATGTAAACCTTACTTTTTAGCCCCATAAATAAAGTTAATTAGGTACGCAAAAATGTCCTGTTGAATTATCATTTTCAATGAGGAGCCTCTGGATCCAGTTAGACTGCAATAGTTACGTACCACCTTTTTTTTTGTTTGAATTTTAAAAATGTCTAGAGCTGTTTTCATGCCAGGAAACCTCAACGCACTTGACGTAATTTCTTTCATTTTATCAAATAGCATCAAGTCACAAAATACCCACGCAATTTATAGCTAATTCCTTAAACACACCATCCCTTCATAAAAATACTTCCCTTGATATACGACCCTGAATTATTCATTCAATTCTCACATTCTCAGCCGCACCCGCCCGCCCAATTGGGCGGAAAGGTGACTTGACCTCATTGAAGTGACCCTTCCCTTTCATCGTAAAGCTCCTTATAAGGGTCGGTTTGTAGGACCTTCTTTGAAGAATTTCGAGTGAGACGGTATAAAATGGGCACTAATTTCATAATATAACTAGCTGTTCCTCGCGGTTCTATCTGCACCTTTATAAAGAAATAAATTTTATATAACCACATTATATCACAATAATAATAGGGGTTTTAGTATGAAATTGCAGATTTATTACACTAGCAAATAAGAGTTAAAATTAAAGCTTCATAGTGTCAGATTTCAGGGATTTCATTTTTCACACGACTAAACAACAAAACTATAACTTTCCAAAAAAAGGATGCATTTAATTGTGACTTTCAATTGTTTTCCATTCAATTTTAATGTGAAGATGGAAACAGCGAAATTTTTGACGATTTCAGTAAAAAGCTGACTAACTGATACAGCACCTGACACAAACGATATACTTACCTCATTCATCAGCATTTTAGTTCATAAATTCCGATTTATGTTAGCTTACTGTGTGTTGGCTGAGAGTTGTAAGGGCAGTAAGCATTGGTTTCACATAAAGAAATAATATAAATAATTATGTAATAACATCATTATATTACAAGGCACTTCAGAATCACACTATTAATATAAATGTGAAATTACTTCTTCCCGCTAAAAACGGATTTGATTGAAATTTTGAATGAAGTTAGCTTATACCTTGTTTAATATTAAAATATTAATTACTAGCTGACCCGCTAGCGGTTCGCTCGCTTGGTGTTGATGTAGTAGTGGCAGCGCCCTTTTGGAATCTTGGGGTTTTGGGTTTGATCCCTGGGTTAGACAGTTATTGGGAGTTTCTGACAAAGAAAGCTTAGCTGATGTATATCAGACAACAACATTACAAAAGAATAAAAGAGATGTGAGATTTGCAAGATTGCCAGGCATGATGAAACAGCATCTGTATCCTACCTGTATTTTAATAAAACAGCATCATAAAATACAACAACATTATAATGAAAAAAGCTTTCAAAAACATTATTACACCTTACAAAACACCACGTTATCTTGACGTATCACTTTTAAATTTCACTATCACATCGTATCGTCACAACAGACTACAGTTTTGCCTTAAATTTATATATGTCTTAGTGTTAAAAACATATTATTGTCATTTCTTAGTATTTCTTAAGAGGATTGCATAGCTAGTACTTTCCATGCTAAAAGAGAAAACTCTTTTCTACCTCTTAACATTGTCCGATTTCAGTTTACTATGCTACTACAAATTACCTTTTTTAGAACTTAAAAAAACTGAAAAAATCAAAACGCACGGGCATAGTAAACAACGTCATGATTCCATGAAAAAAACTGAAATCGGACAATGTTAAGAGGTAGAAAAGAGTTTTCTACTTTAGCATGGAAAGTACTTGCTATGCAATCCTCTTAAGAATGAATCTCAACCCAAAGACAGATGTTTGATTACCTATTTAATATTAAATATTACATCACTATTTATCTTTAATAGGAGCACCGAATACACTCGTTATTTGATCTAATTATCTGACAATGGTACTTGGTTAACGATTGTGCATATAGTTGCAAAATAAATTTTAGAATAAGGAAATTTTCAAGAATGTATATTAATAAAAATGCCAAATGTAGGAAACATTGGGTGGGATTTAAGATTGATTTTGCAGTCATGTAAATCCAGGGTATTTTACTGTAGGTTGTTTTGTATTTCACAGTATTATGGCCACTTTGACGACTGTTTGTAAAACCAGGAGGATTGTCACGAAGAAAAGGACGGAAGGGGAAGAGGCTTTGCTGGCTTTGCTTTGGGTGAGGATGTGGGGTGCTACGACGGGCACGGCCAAGGCTTGATTGTTGCACCGGTTTAACTGTAAACAATAAAGTTAATATTTAGAAGATATTTTTTCAATCAAAATATAGAACTGACTTCTACACTAAAAAGTGTGAAATAACTTGTCGAAGTCCATACCAATACAAGGTCCATACAAGGTACCATATGCACGCAATATTGTGATAATAGGTACGTTCTACACTTAAAAGTGTGACATAACTTGTCGAAGTCCATACCAATACAAGGTACCATATGTACGCAATATTGTGATAATAGGTACGTTCTACACTAAAAAGTGTGAAATAACTTGTCGAAGTCCATACCAATACAAGGTCCATACAAGGTACCATATGCACGCAATATTGTGATAATAGGTACGTTCTACACTAAAAAGTGTGACATAACTTGTCGAAGTCCATACCAATACAAGGTCCATACAAGGTACCATATGCACGCAATATTGTGATAATAGGTACGTTCTACACTAAAAAGTGTGACATAACTTGTCGAAGTCCATACCAATACAAGGTCCATACAAGGTACCATATGCACGCAATATTGTGATAATAGGTACGTTCTACACTAAAAAGTGTGACATAACTTGTCGAAGTCCATACCAATACAAAGTCCATACAAGGTACCATATGCACGCAATATTGTGATAATAGGTACGTTCTACACTTAAAAGTGTGAAATAACTTGTCGAAGTCCATACCAATACAAGGTACCATATGTACGCAATATTGTGATAATAGGTACGTTCTACACTAAAAAGTGTGACATAACTTGTCGAAGTCCATACCAATACAAGGTCCATACAAGGTACCATATGCACGCAATATTGTGATAATAGGTACGTTCTACACTAAAAAATGTGACATAACTTGTCGAAGTCCATACCAATACAAGGTCCATACAAGGTACCATATGCACGCAATATTGTGATAATAGGTACGTTCTACACTAAAAAGTGTGACATAACTTGTCGAAGCCCATACCAATACAAGGTCCATACAAGGTACCATATGCACGCAATATTGTGATAATAGGTACGTTCTACACTAAAAAGTGTGACATAACTTGTCGAAGTCCATACCAATACAAGGTCCATACAAGGTACCATATGCACGCAATATTGTGATAATAGGTACGTTCTACACTAAAAAGTGTGAAATAACTTGTCGAAGTCCATACCAATACAAGGTCCATACAAGGTACCATATGCACGCAATATTGTGATAATAGGTACGTTCTACACTAAAAAGTGTGACATAACTTGTCGAAGTCCATACCAATACAAAGTCCATACAAGGTACCATATGCACGCAATATTGTGATAATAGGTACGTTCTATACTAAAAAGTGTGAAATAACTTGTCGAAGTCCATACCAATACAAGGTCCATACAAGGTACCATATGCACGCAATATTGTGATAATAGGTACGTTCTACACTAAAAAGTGTGAAATAACTTGTCGAAGTCCATACCGATACAAGGTCCATACAAGGTACCATATGCACGCAATATTGTGATAATAGGTACGTTCTACACTAAAAAGTGTGAAATAACTTGTCGAAGTCCATACCAATACATGGCCCATACAAGGTACCATATGCACGCAATATTGTGATAATAGGTACTTTCGCATTCAGTACAGTAGAAATCGGTTATATTTTCTGATAAAATAAAATTTCACGCTTTTTAGTGACCTTACTACTTACGGGATAGATCGTCGATGATGATATCATCAAGATTTTAGATATTGAAGTATAACTCAAAAATTGTTTGACCGAATTTGATGAAATTTATCTGGGACTACCATGGTAGTATACTTTATCAAACAAAAATAATCATCAAAATCGGTTCATAAACGACAAAAAACCGCGAACACGCATAAAAAAACGGTCGAATTGAGAAACCTCTTCTATTTTTTGATGTCGGTTAAAAAAAGAACACAAGCTGACTTCCTAAATGTACACATTTGTAGAGATTTAAAGTAAGAAGTAGAAACTACTCTTCTTACGTATTAAGTAGTATTGTATCCTCTTTGGTCCGCACCAAAGCATTTGATGAAGGGAACCACAAACCAAAACGTCTCAGAAAGTGCTGTCACTGAATTCGCACTATTAAGACTCTCATATATCTGTGTATTTTTTTTTTGTATTAGTCGATTCTTTCAGAAAGTACTGAATAACACATTAAATGTATATGGGACCTCGGAAATATGACCTATTAAACCAAATAATCATAAAATCTATTTATAATTGTCAGAATAATCGCGTAACAAACATACAAAAACATACACGTGGAAATGGGAATGCTTTTGTTTTGAAGTCGGTTAAAAATAAACGAGCTACGTATTGGCAGATCAGGAAAATATTTAGGGTTTCTGCAACACAGATTCTTGAACGTGAAGCTAATTTATGATCCATCCGGCAAATATATTCAATAAAACGCGAGCCATTATTATTATTAATAAGGTGTTATCGTTATATTAATTAACATCGACGTGAAGTAACATTGCTTGCTATTGCATTTCATCGATTTGTAGGAAGTTCCGGAGGGCCGATTCCCCCCTTCCCCGTTCTTCCTCTCCTTCCCCATCCCCCTCCACCCTCACCCCTTTTATCAGTTCCTTCATTCCTATTATCCTTCCTCAAAAGTCGGCAACGCATTCTCGATACGAGTACATCTGGTATTGCGGATGTCCGAGAGCGATGGTATCACTTACCATCAGGTGGTCGCTTGCTCGTTTGCCAACCTATCCCATAAAAAAATTACGTATCTAATGTCACTAGACTGGACGGTATCCAGAATTTTATAAAGCGATCCCACGCAGTTTAGCCGCAATGATACTTCGGGAAGCAATCCTCTCGAAGTATAATTTTGAACTTTACTTGCATATTATCTACTCATCCAGTTATAAGTGATATGTTTGTAGTGGTAGGACTGAGTCCGTCAGGGGAAGAAACACACCTATGCGAGTTATTCATCTGTGAAACAGTAGTGTGCAAACATTAATGTGTTTCGGTTTAAACGGCAATGTTTTCAGGTAAATTACAGGGCAAGAGATTAAACATCTTATAAGTCAAGGTGACCAGCGCAGTGTACTGCCATTCATAGTTTTGAACCGTTGTAGTTTCAAATTATGAATGACATAAGTATCTAAAAAAAGTTATCACAAAAATATCTCCTCTGGCCAAAACTCATACTTATAATCAGCCCATTTTGTTCCCACTGCTGCTTTTGTTAGAGCCTTCCTTTTAGAGAGAAGAGTTGGGCCATAATCCACCACGTGAGCCCTGGCTTGGTGGGTAGGTTAGTGGCCAACCCATGTCGAAGTTTTCAGGCCGCCCAAAGGCCTTCGACATAGCCAAGCGACTTTTATCCTAAGACAAACAACCGGGACCGACGGCTTAACGTGCCTTCTGAAGCACGGGAGCGCTCAATTGCATAATGCCACTAACGGTCACCCGTCCAAGTCCTGACCGCAGCAAGTGTTGCTGATCTTGTTGATCGGTTAAGATCGCTAAGTCAAGCTCCGCTACGAGCGCTGGCCAAAACCCTTAGCATGAATTACTTGCAAAAAAAATACACATTATGAACTACTGTATAAAATAGAACCACATCGCCAGACGTGGCGACAGCAGCTTGTAAAAGCTCATTGTGGTGGGAAACGTGGAAGGGAAACGTTCACGAGGCCGGTCTTCGACCAGGTGGTCTGGCCAACTTAAAGAAACACCAACGTCCCGCTTTTATACCGCGGTGGAGATGGCCACAGACCGGAGCCGATGGAGACAGTTCGTTAGAACCAAAGTGCTGCCATGATGATCACGATCCTCAGTCATGAGGGAACGACCGAAGAGAGAGATAAAATAGAAGCAAATTTAAATTGTTTAAAATAAAATAAATTTGACTAATTGCAAAAAACCTCTTTGACACGAATCTCGACTCTTCGCGGGGTTATCAGGTGCTGTCGCCGAATAAGATACTTTCCAGCCAGCATCATGTTGTATGTTCAACACAAATAATTTTATATTCGTTGTCTGTTTAAAAATGAAGTAAGTACCTATATACTCACTTCACAACATGTCGTTTCTGGAGTTCCAACGCACCCCGACCGACAACCGCGCATCACAGCTTCGTATGTGTTCCCTTTGGATATGACAGAAGTGAAACACTTGTCCTCAGGACTATGGCAGATCATTGTGTGGACTCTGAAAGATGATAAGTATCTACAACGATATATAAAAACTTTTCCATAGGATGCAGAGTGAATTTACGTGGATTTATTCAAAATAGTATTAGAGATAAGTCGGTCGCATGACGATTACTATTATTCAGGATAGTTACAGTACCTATTCACTCAAAACTTTAATTTTGAATATCATGCGTAGAGACTTGCATTGGGCTCGTTAAGTTTCTTTTTTTGCTTCCTGCCTGCCACTCCGCATTAAATGTGACGGAATGTCGTGTGTTGGGATCATATTCACTTAAAGCTTCCCCGTGAGCAGTCCTACGCCAAAGTGAGGCGAGATGGGGTCTTCTGTAGTCCGAAACGCTGTCCTACGAGGCTTTAGACGGTGGTGCGGACGAAGTAGCACGTCATTCTAGCACATGACTATAAACGGGTACTCGTCCTCGCCACCGTCTGTCACCCCAAAGGACAGTTGCACACGGCGTTGCTGTACTATTGCATTCACTATCTTGCCCCTTGTATCTTGCAAGGTATAAGTGCAAGCCGGCGAAGACACCATCTTTAATTTTTCACCTCCTCCACCCCGTTCTACAGCCTCCTTCTATCTAAGATCTCTGCTTATTTCCCCTGAAACTGTGTTATCGTATCATGAACCTGTAATATCGTAATACGTCTCGTGACGTCATCCCAGTAATTTCAATTCTTAAATATAGCCACGCATGCACAAAACTGTTTAGTTTGAGAATACCTGGCATTCAAGTTAATTCTGCAAAGCTGTATTCTTGCTGAAAAAACTAAGGCGAATTTCGATAATTTACACGAGATTTAACGCATACGTATATACCTACTCAATTGTATTTCCTGATGTCTTTCATTTTGTACAGTTTGAATAAAATGTCATAAGAGTATGTGTAAAGTAGAGTGGAACAAATAGTTTTTACAATGAACTTTAATATTTTACCGCAGCATGCTGTTTAGAACGAGCTCAGCTGGCTATAACCCAATCCTCAATCCCGCAGCTCCCGATTTCAGGATTTGTTTCTTTTTCCAGCGAGAGATAACTTTTTTGGGTATAAAAAATCTATTGGAACTTATTAAAACTTCAGGTACCTGAATTTGGTGGGGTCCAAGCAAGACCTCAGTTGGGTTTCCGCCTTGTAAGCACACACGTAACACTCGAGTGGACGGCGCGGAGTAGTCCTTGTGATGGGTTCCGAACTCACTGGTGGCACTTCAGCTGGGGCTCTCCTCCCCGGAGATCTTTGCTCCACCTTCTCCGGTTGTGGCTCGTCATCGTCATCATCATCATCGTCGTCATCGTCTTCATTCTCTTCAGCTCGTCTAGGTGGAAAAGTTTTACGAAGGTAATTTACTCTGGCGCTTGGATTTGACCTCTGCGTTTCTTTGTCCCTGTTAAAGGATGATTTATGCTACACTGTACCAATCCCCGTATTCAGGGGCATTATAAGTTATAAACTGTGGTGCAGGACAATTTCTATACGGATGTCGCCATTGAATTGTATGGAATTTTACTATTTAAAGCTAAAATATGAATAGTTATGACATTCGAATAGAAACTACCCCACATCAATATCGTTAAATTCTTACAGTTTCAGATATCAATACACTAGAGACCTCCGTGTACCCGAAGGGCTAAGATTTTAAATTGATACGCTAAGCACTACTGTGACGACACAATCAAAAGCTTTTCTTCGTAGATACCATCGCAATGTTTGATGTATTGCCATCAAGAAATAGTGTCCAATATTTATTTCTATACTGGCAATATAAATCCAGTAAATTTGTTGAATAACTTGCCGTCTCGTCACTCACTAGTATAAAAAAATCAGGATTGTTGATGTTTTAGGGTGATCGTAAAATATGATGGCATGCCATAGAAACGATCAAGGCATGGTTACGTAATACTACTAAAACTTCACGTAAAAGTATACAGATGTTCTATGTATTATGAATCCAGTTCTCGCCACGGCCTGGCCTAGCACGAATAACCGCGTAAGTGTAACGTAACGTGTCGTGTTTCTAAGAGTCAGGCCTGCCTATAGCAGTCATATTACCACCCAGTTTTCGGCACCAACTGCACTCGTCACAGTAATTTTCAAAGGTCAACAAGCATCAAGGACATAAGTTTAAAAAACCATAGTAGAGGTACTTACGATTCATCCTCCTCATCGTCCAATTTAGGGTTTGCTCTGACCGGCAAAACAAATAACATCGCCAGAAACAGGCAGTACCTCCACCGTACCATTTTCACACTATCCTACTTGATAATACTAAAACCTACGCCCTGGATTTGTCATTGTTTCCAAAAAAGATTAAATTTTCTATTGCATCAGGTTATTAGAATTTTTACGTCTGACAGCAGGTTTCAAAAGATTTTCGTTTATTTTGAATTACTTCTTAATTTTTTGACAGATGTTGAGGTTTCTTCATTCTCTTATTAAATCTTCTTGGTACTCAAACTATCTTGAACTATACACATATCAAGAGTAAGTATTATTTTTAATTATTTTCATAATATACCTACCAAATTAAATTAGATACCTACGCACTAACAGTTTATTTCGAAAAATATTATTTATATTATCAGTACTCTAAAGTTCTTACTAACCTACATATTAAAATCAGCAATATACATATATATTCATAGGAATCACACTTAAAAAACAAAGCAGATGCAAAATAGTAGTATGTGCTATAAAAATATTAGTAACGACATCTAGCATGTAAACTTTGTACTAGCCACTGGTACACAGATGGCGCTTTAGCAAATAATTTCCCAAAATATGATATACACTAATGTTAAATATAGCGAAATATAATTATTATTTATTACAATAAATATAACACAATTATACTTAATCGATTCATTACAACTTAAATATTTAACTTACAACGTCATTTCTAAAATCTTACTATTAGTTAAACAGTTTAGTTTATCTAGTTTAATATTAGGATACATACAATTCACATCAAATCTAGGTAGGTTAACTGTAAAGTGTTTGGTGCTTGCCTCACTCCATTTTTATGTAAATCTAATAAGACAAATATCATTCTCTAGGTAATTTTCTTATTGCCAATGTAAAACACAATAATTATGATTAAAATTACCTTCCAAGGGTTATAACATAGGTTTTTTTTTAGTTAATGGGGCCATCAACTTACACACAAACGCAAATAGGTACATAAGTATTCACTTATTGGTAATTTAATATAATTATTGTCAATAGTAAAGTGTTTACTATATGTAACATTCTACTAAGACTTTCGTATACCGTCTCAATACTTTTTTTAATTATATAGGTACCTACCTGTCAAAGTATAGGTACCTACTTTACCGATTTCATAAATATTGAAAATGAAAACATTATGCCATATAAATTAAGTAAAACTATAGGTATTAAAGATAACCTCAGCTAACACCACTCGAAACTTTCTGTAGTAGGTGGAACGATTCACCAACAACCTTTACAGCTCATATAGACAACAAGATCCCTTCATTATTAGCTCTTTGAAACGCAATGAATAAATTAACAGCAAACGTACCTAACTCTTTCACCGGCTGGCGACGGCGTACCCCGTGCCGGAACAGGGTTTCCCTGTTTGCGTGCCGCACGCCTAACCGGGCCGTCGGTTATCGTCACAAAGCCGGGTCCGCCCCACAGCCTCGTCGCTCAAACTCCTATACACTCCCTCATTAAAAAATGAGAGCTCACAAACATCACAAAAACCACCTACGAGATCCATCAAAGCGAATACAACCGCCTAGCGGAGAGTAGCGGAACTACACCACTCGCGAAGCCAACCTCTGTACTTTTTTAATTAGCCTCATACATCAAGTGAATGCGTGAAACGCGTTAGAATTTTTTTTCACTCGTACTCGGTTAGTTTAGTGGCTTTGAGTAAAGTATGTTAATTCATGAGTAGCCCGGCTCTTGTGTGCGGTTTGACTGTTGAAGGGTTTTCTCATTGAGTGATTTGGTTAATTAGTAGTAGTAACGAAATATGTATATCTTAAAACGCGTGCGGAATGTCACTTGAGGGTGGTTGAATGGGCGCGTAGTGGGCGGAACTCGCGGCGTCTCAGAACTTCTTTTATCTCAGTCTAGGTTGTCTCAAAAAGTGCAAACTCTGTACAAAGTTCACTTTCGCCTTGTGAACTAATTTTTCGCTCCGTGTCAAGTTCAGGGCTGGGGAGGCGGGAGGCGCGAAGCTCGCTATGATAAAATAAAATATTCATTATGATTGCTCAACGCGGCAATATTCGCGAAAGCGAGATTGTTGTAGTCACGCGTATTGGTCGTTGCTTTAATTAGTAATTATGTATAATTCTTATAAGATTTATTAATCTGCCTCCTTTACAATATTATACAACCATCTAAATTAAATCAAATCTCTTGTATTTCAATGTTATATATAGTTGTAAGGTCTACAAGTAACTAGAGCAAGTTCCTTCTTTATAAAATACAGTTGCCAATTGAATACAATACACATTTACGATTGTTACGTATATTAACCACTCGTACATACCTAACAAATAATTTACTCTATTTTTTACAATGTGATTGTAGCTCGTTATGATAACTGTTTATATTTAAACTTTGTTTTTCACATGTGTAGTGCCTACATATACTCTTTACAAACAAATTTGACATTTAATACCATTTTAAGATAGCGTACACAATTTAAACGCGTCACTACTTAGCGTCAGGTGAAACAAACGGCAAGATACTTTTGAATTACAAAGTTGAGACTAATGGCCGGTCCCAATAATATATCTATCGCCGGTTTACCCTACTAGAGATAGATATTTGACACTATTTGTATGGACGTTATGTCAAATTTCTATCGGTAGTAAGCAAAACTGTGGTTAGATAGATTATTGGGATCCGTCCTAAATTGTCTTTTAATATAGTTTATATTTTAAACTATATTAAAAGACATATTGTTTGATGATTAGAAATAGAATACATTTCATTGATGATTTTATAATAATAATAATTTATTTCATAATATTAGCACTTACATAGTTTTGAACTTATATAATATGGCTAGAATGTTACACAAAAATGTTTGAAGTGTCTGTCGCCGAACTAGGCTTATCGCCTGTGTTTCAGCATACAGCGCCCTCCCCCTATTCCTTTATATTTATACTCCATTTATTATTTATACTCCATTGTCGTCTCATTTGCAAATAAGTATTTAGTAAGTCTGAAATAATTATACTAAATTATTGATTAATCATAGACCAATTCTCGCCAACCCGAGCTGTTGAAAGAAGACTGAAAACTGACGTAAAAATCTTCCCGGACCTTCCTCAACAGTGAAAAGTGAATCGTGTCTCCCCTCTCCCCCCACCCGCGGTTTCTTTTTCCGTTTTTCCTCTAATTAGTGAATTAAACGAGTGTCTGCCAGACGACGGCGGGAAACGGAACTTTTCTGAATCGCTTCTCGATCAGTTTGTCGTTTGATGTTTTATTTATATCACAAATTTGTAATATTTTATATTTTCCTACAGGGCGGGGCAATGTAAACAGTTCGTTTTTCTTTTGTTCATTTATGTTCTATGTTATTCATATGAATACGGTAATAATCTTTTATTAGATGTGTTGTGACATAAAAGAATACAAGCTAAATATTGTTTTATTAAAGTTTAATAAGCATTAATTATGAGATGCATTCTCTTTGTATTTTGTAACTAAGTAAGGAGAGTCAGCGAGGCAATAAAAACAATACCTGTTAATTGCTGATATAAGTTCAGGCATTAGAATCTTTATTAGGAAAATGAATATCCTTAAAACTATCCAGTCCTTCTATGATGCCATTTGGCACATATCACATGATTTATTTATATATTTATTTATTTATTATATTTATTATGAGTATGAGTAGTGTGAGTATTTATTTTGTAACACATTCAACGGCACCGTTAGCTTGTTGATAATAGACTTGCCTTTCTGTGCGGGGGATACTAGGTTCAATCCTTGGCTGGGGAAAATGTAATGTGATGGCAGATATGTTCAACCTCCCGAGTTGAATGCAGCTCTATCTATATTGTACAGAACTTCTGTTGGGTAGTCGATCTATAGGTGCTATTATTATAAAGAAGAAATATGTTTTGTTGGTTGATTTGAGCTAAATAGGGTCCGAAACTACAGGACTGATTTGAAACATTGTTTCACCATTATAATTCTACATTATCCCAGATGCATATGTTGCTATATAAGTATTTAATTCAGCATCATCATCATCATCATCCATAACCACACGCGGGTGATATCGCAGAGCGCAGCTGGTAACAAATACATATAAATGGATGCGTATTATACTAAATACTAAAAGCATTCTTATGTAAAGTGAATATAGATATCAGTTTATATTAGTGATAAACATAATTATAGCCTATTATAGTAAATAATTATGTGCCATTAGTATTTGTATATGTGATATGAATATATAAAAAATGTTATCACTACCGATACGGCTATACCTCTTTCTTTCCATGCATGATTGTCTGGAAGGGATTGCTCTGAGTCATAAGACCGCCTCTTGTGACACTTAAGTATAAGTTTTTAAGTTTTGATCATTATTTTTGTTGATAAAATTATCGTATATCTTTTTTGTGTTGTTTTTTTGTACTGTGGTGTTGCTATAAAATGTTTATCTATCTATCTAGCTATCTACGAAGCACAGATGTAAAGACACTTAAAGGCTAGCCCAAACGAAAGTTGATTATGTTTAAAACACATTACCAATAGGAGATTGGTTAATTATTGGAGAATTCTTCCATAATGGATATCACACTAATATTATAAAGCCAAAAGTTTGTGAGTGTGTTTGTATATTTCTTACTTCTGCACGCTTCAAACGGCTGGACCAATTTTGATGAAAGTTTGGTATTGAAGTAGATGAGACGCTGGATTAACACATAGAAATTTCATTATTATCATCCTTCACCACGCGGGTGTAACCGCCGGGCGCAGCAGTCCTTTATAAACCTTTAAATTATTCATGTCATGCATTTGCATTATAAATTCACTAGAATTTATGTACGACTCTAATGAGGACGCTTAGAATGAGGTTATCACGATCTCTTGTAAACTACCCGCTAGGCCGAAATAAAATTAAGGTGCTGTCATATCACAATGTCGATAAAAATTATGGTTTTTAAAGCAGTTTATCTCTTAAGCAGCGATTTAATTAAAAACTACAAAAAATCATATGGCATTGTTAAGACTTCTAAGTACACGTTGACGGAATTAAAACTTATTTTAACATACTAGAGTACATTAATAAAAATTTCAAACAAACCACTTAATTTGACCTTTAAAGCAGTGTTTCTCTTTATTCACTATTGTATTTGTTATGAAACACATATTAATTTTTAAATTTTTTAATACACATACATTGACGGATTACTTTTTTTATTTAAGAGTTCACCTTTTTTTTATGAATATTGTACGTTTTTACGCCATGCATTTGCTTGATTTCAAGTGAAAGGTTTCAGTTATTTTTGTAAAATTCAAATGGCAACATTGACTATTTCTAAAAGGCGACCTTACAATAGCAGTTTTTAACGATTTCGACTGGCAACACGGTCGGAATGGTGGGGAGGCTTGGCAGAGCGGGGACGGAGGTGGTTCATGATTTCTTCTTGGTTGGACGATCCGGGTGTGCGGACGGATTCTCATATAAGCGAACGTTGTTTAGTAACCTAAGATTCAAGTGTTATAATAAATTAACAGTTCTGGCAAACATAGTTGAGTTTTGGATCTACAGTTCATACCTCAGTTTCATCGTGGTTACCGTTAGTGTGCGAGCAATAGTTAATTCGATAACACAAGTAAAGGAAATTGAACGTAGCCATGCGCTGAGCTGACAGCACCTTAAGCCTACAAATAATTCCTAGGCATCATCTATGTTGATTCCAAATTTCATCAAAATCGTTGAGTTATTGCAGTGTGCAGAAGTAACAAACAGATGCACTCACAATTCACATCCTCTCTAACAAATTTCGCATTTATCGTGGATGTCGAAAATATGATCAATCTTCGTTTATACTCGCTGGAATACGATTATCGTTATCTCGTTTTCTTACTGTGCAGGTAATTCACCAAATAAATTAAGGCGCTGTCAGCTCAGCGCTTCATTTTCCTTTACTTGAAATCAAGCAAGCGCAGCTCGTAAAAACGTAAAAAAATCTTAAAAAAATAATGTGCACTATTAAATAAATAAAAAATACGTCAATGTATGTGTATTAAAATTGCTATTTTATGATATGTGTTTCATAACAAATATAATAGTGAATAAAAAGAAAACTGTTTTAAAGGTGAAATGAAGTGGTATGTTTGAATTTTTTTAATGCACTCTAGTATGTCAACATTTGTTTTAATTTCCGTCAATGTGTACTTAGAAGTCTTATAAATGTCACATTATTTTTTGTAGTTTTAAATTAAATCACTGCTTATGAGATAAACTGTTTTAAAACCCCTCATTTTTATCGACATCGTGATATGACAGCACCTTAAGGTGTTTTACGGTCGGTTTCTATATAACCTATAGCAGTATAATATCCACAGTTTTACTTAATAAGGACAGAAATTTGCCATAACGTCCGTCGTAATTAAATGAATATTTTAGATGTTATCAAAGTTGCTTCTTACCCCATAATATTTACCTGTTCTCTACATATTCCTTTCCAATCCGCAGCATCTCAACAACTAACTAAACATTTCCTAATTCCGCACTCCAACTACAGAGTAACTAGCGAAGGCAAATGAGACTCGCACACCCAAAATAACCACTCTACCAAGACCTCTGTTCCACGACCACATACATCCTATCGCTATGCTGAAATAGACTTCAGAGAAGGATGGGGAAGGTCTGGTAGGAATGGTGTTGTCACGTACATAGTACACGATGCTGTCAGCTTACTATCCAACTTATTAGACGTTTCGGAAATTCGGTTTCGCCCCGCAAGCACCAGAGGCTACACAAGCTGTAGTGATGGGACAGAATACATAATTAGATATCGATGTATCAAAATTGAATTTTCAGGCAATATTTAGGTACGTATAGTTTAGCTAACAATAACATTTTAATTGTTACGAGATTGGCTAAAAAATGCTTTTGTCTGTCTGTTCACGCCTACAGGTCGCATTTTCAATTAATATAGACGAAAATTGGTTCACAAGTTCCTTGATATCTATATATAATATCCTTAGTTTGTTAAAAAGTCTACATAGGTAAGCCTATTGGAAAATTCAAGCACATATGCACATATATATATAGAAATGGCTTATGAATGAACGAGAAAAGTGTCCGTTATTACAATGTTTTAAGGGCTCACGATGTTTACCTAATGTTCTCACTGAACCACTAGTATATTATGGTGGTCCCACTTCTGGGACATGACACTGGCGGGGAAAAAAGGAAAGGAAATAAAGGAGGTATAGAACAGAATCCACTTTAAACCATTCAGGTTGTCATTGGTCCTGTGTGCGTCATATCGTTTGTTATGATCGTTACGCAATATGCATGTCCGTAACACAAAGCTAGTTTTCATACGCAAAAATAAATTGGTAGAAGATTATAAATTTTCCTAAAATAGATTTTTGTACTAGGATGCTTTAGGGTTTGCAATTTTTAGAGCGAAAAATGCCTAACTTGCGGTTGAAAAATGCTGCCAGCGGTTCAATAGATGTCGCTCCGTCCCCACACGACGGTTAAAATTAAATAGGGAGGTAAAAAGCGATGCTCGGACAGCGTGCTTCAGTGGCCTAGGGGTCATGGCGTCTGACATGGATTGCCGGAAGACGGGGGTTTGGATCTCGTCAGAGGATGTGTATTTTTCTCTCTATAATTGTAAGGTTTGGTTTCGCTAAGCAGGCGTAAGTGTTTTTAAAATCATATCATAGAAATTATGATAAGGTGTTAATAAGGAACTTATACATAAAGTTATGAAATATGTTGGCCTTCTTTAATATTAGTTATTAGTTATAAGTAAATATAGTCACTCACCGAGAAAAATACTAATTACTATTTCGATTTAGTACTTGTCCAAAACTCTATTTTGCTGATAAACTATTAATATTGAGAACAGCAACGCTTTTTCTATATAAAACTAAAGAAATTAGCGTTTGTCTTATATTTCACAAATACACATAGGTAAAACATATTACAATCAACATATAAAAGCTGTATATAAAATCATAAAAGCAAATATTTTTAATAGAATTATTAAATTCTATTAATAAGGTTATTGAATAATATTAAATAACCTTATTTATTGTTATACTAAATATCTATACTATATTTAACTTAACATAAAACTTAAAATATGTCAGTGCCTACTTTTGGGTAAGCAGTTTACTTAATTAAAATTTTATTAATTAATACATTTTTTTTCATAAATTGTATTTTATTTACAGAAAAATGTATGTGTAAAGCACAAAAGGACTCTATATCAGAAACACTAATATATCGTTAATTAAATTCTAATATTGCTTATTTATATAATCCACTTTTCTTTTGAATAAATCTATTTCCCACGGAAGCGAAAAGGCAACTGATGATAAAAACAAGAAAACAAGAAATTATCGATAACTTCCTATCACTATTTGATATCCAGTTGGTAATGCAAACGTTTGTAACCCGTCGGTCGGGTCCTCCCCCTTGCAAATACATACGGTAAAGAAACCTTCTCGTATAGCGTATCTAAAGCTATACACGTGTCAACAAAGTACGGTTTATATTATATAGCAGTAGAGGAGCTAGATAATATACTCTAATGTGCTCCGAATAGGCAAATTAAATCATTATCATCAAATAATTCATATAGGCAAAATAATCAAGATAGAAAAATCAATGATGCATTCTTGTATAGGGCATCTGACCAAGCACTTGGTTAAGGTGACCGATGACCAAAGTGCTGGCGCCTACGTTGGGCAAAAAGTAAGCTTTGCCAGCCAGCGTAGCAATAGCATTTTGACCACTGCCCCCACGCAACAACACACATTTTCTACCGACTTCCAAAAAGGAGGAGGGACTCAATTCGACCGTATTTTTTTAAGTTTGTTACCTTCGATAGGGTGAACCGATTCTCAAAATTGTTTTTTTTTGTTTAAAAGCTGGTGCTTCCCGTGTGGTCCCATTTATTATAATAAAATTACGAAATTAATTAATAATTTCATCATATTCAGTCCAGTAGTTTTTGAGTTACGCTCCAATAACTGAATAGAATGAAAGTCGGTATTAAATTTTTACAAATTGTACTTGTTTTTTGTTTATAGATTAGATTTTATTTTCAATTTTATTATTCTGTAAATATTTCCATCTCTATAAATATCATGCGTAGTATAATAATTATACTACGCATAATATTGCTATAATGCTATTAATTATTATAGCATGTTGCTACAGCGTTGATCCTGTTCATAAATATATTATGGGGTTTTAAGATACAAGTGGCATTACAATGTCAAAGAGTTCAGTACATTTTCTGTTTGATCTCAATACTTGAAGTACTCACAATAATAAAATATAATAATATTGATGAATCAGTCAGTTTGGACAAGTGATTTATACTAGCCGAGCCTACTACGCGAACTAAGTCGCGCGCAGCATATATATATATATATATATATATATCAGCCCCTATTTCTCCTGGTCACGCTATAACTTGAACAGATGGAACAATCTCGCTAATTCTTTTTGTGTTGTGTTAATTATTGTCAGGAGAAAGTTTTTATGAAAGAAAAATACAATTTGAAAAATTTAATACTGACTTTCGTTCTATTCAGTTATTGCAGTGTATCTCAAAAAGTACTGAAACGAATTAGATGAAATTGGCTTGGATGATTAAATGGCATCACACGGGAATCACCAGCTTTCAAACAAAAAAAGAATTTTGTGAATCGGTTAACCCAGTCAAAAGTTATGAGATAACAAACATAAAAAAAAAATACAGGCGAATTGAGTAAGTACCTCCTCCTTTTTTTGGAAGGCGGTAGAAAAGATGGGAGGTTATGGCGAGGCCGAAGGCCAAGACTACTACGAGAACGAAGTCATGGGTAAGTAATATATAATTAAATAATTGTAATTAATTAGTAAGTCTGTAATTGTAATTATATAATTGTTAAACAAAAACATTAAAAAAGTTTTGCTCATATGACATCCTACTCATATAAACACATGAGTTTCTGGCGGTTAGGAGTAAAATATTTAGAAAGAAAAAAGATTTGTACAATCACAAGGTTAGGTAGTTCAAAGATCAGTTAAAGCTAAAGCAGTTTGCGGAAGGTTTTGCAGGTAATGTTACATATTCCTTACCTTCATGTACATAGCACCGCGGCCTCCGCCACGGCCACGGCCTCGGTTGCGCGGCGTGCGGATCCGACCTCCACGCGATCCACGGCCGCTCTTAGGCCGAGTCGCCTCCGGAGACTTCATGAACTCCTCGGCCTTTTCCGGACTGTCCGGGTGTGAACCCGTGCGGAACACCTTCAGATCGGAAGAGGCAGCAGAGCTCCGTCGGCGACTCGTCAGCGGAGTTGCACAACCCGCTACAGACTTGTCCAGCACCTCCGTCATGCGCGGCAGCTTGATGCGCGAGCTGGTCGGGTCGATAGGTGATGGCGCGCGAGCCTCCACCAAATCCACTGCGACAACAGGCTCGGGCTGCGGCTCGGGTTCGGGCTCCGGTGCTGGCTCTGGCTCGGTTTCAGGCTCGGGTGGCAGGATAACAGCAGGCCGGCGACCGCCTCGACCTCGTCCGCGACCGCGTCCTCGAGGCTTTTTCAGTATCGCAGGTTTCTCCCTGAAATTTACAGTGAAATACCGTATTATTGTCAGTGTACCGAATTGTGACGTGGTAGTACATAAATATGATTAAGCCAAGAAACATTACACTCACCGCATCAGTCGGAGCGAGCGCTGCGGGCGTTCTTCGAGCGCAGGTACTGGCAGTGGGGCGGGCGTGGGAGGTTTAGCGCCTTCTGACAAAGGCAGCTTTCTCGGCCTCCCGCGCTTCCGCGGGGTCGGAGTTAGCTCTATCGTCGTAATGCTTGCAATTTCTTTCACTTCTTCTTGCACTGGTTTTGTGTTTTCCACTTCCAGGGGATCTTGAGAAACTTCGTCATTTCCTGTCAGATCACACACTGAGTTCTCGTTTATCATCATTTCTTGAACTTCAGGGTGACAATTCTCTACTCTTGTAATTTCGACGACGTCGGAACTAGTCGTCGACGTATTGGATTCCACCTCAGGCGTTATCTCTACAGCCTTTTCCGATTTGTTTTCGTTCAACTGCAGAGTTTGCATTTGTTTTGTATGTAAATTAGATAAAATATTGTGCAGTTTTGAGTTACCATTCTTTTGAGAGCAGTTTTCTTTCTTCAGTAAAGAGTGATTGTGTGAAACTTTTCCTGCTTGTTTTAATGATGTGTTAGATTTACTTGGTGACGTTTGCGTAACTTTTGAAGCAACAGGTGTAATAGTGAGAGATTTGTTGACAGACAATAATTGCTCCAGTTTTATCTTTTTTATTTCGAAGTCAGATTGTTCACTTTCTATGTGCTGTGGTGTGCTACTAGTCTCACTCGTGGGGGGCCGTTTAGTAACATTCCGTTTAACGGCGGGAGATTTCTCCGCGCTTTCTACTATTCTCGAACTTCGTAACCTTTTGCCCATTGTCATATTTATAGGTGTACCAGGTTGGTTAGGTTTTCGTCTACTATTCGCAAGATGCTTTTTCGGGCTTGGTATGTCATTAACAGGTTCTTGAGGTGCGTGTTCTCTGCCATGACTCTCACTAGAAGGTGAACTATCTGCTGGTGTATGAGTTTCTTCTGTTATAATTTTTGCAGAAGCACCATGATCAGTCTTATTGATTTTTAATATGATTCGTGGGGAATCCTGACCAGAACCCTGGTTAGTGAACTTGTCTGTTATGATTTCTAATGGTTTTGTAACACTTTCATTAACTTCTTTATGTATGTCATGGAATGAATGTATCTGGACTGAATCCGAGGCTTGTTTCTCTAACTTTGGACTGAATTTTATTTGAGACTCTTGTGGTTCTTTAGTTATTCTTGTATCATTGCAATTAAGCAAAGTAGACTCAGATTTTTCTGATTGTGATAAACAGTTCAGGGTAACAGGTTCTGTAACCTTAATATTATCTTCTTTCGTAGCTGATAAAAGTTTTTTCAGCAAAGTATAGTTCTGAATTGAAGGTTTTGTACAATTGATGTTACAATGCTCTGCAATCCTGTTAGCTTCGTATGGTTCATTAATCTGACTTGATTTTTTTTTATTGGTTTTGTTTTCAGGCAATTGTTTAACTTTTGGTATTGTTTCTTGAACAAACTTTTTAGGTACTGTTTTATCTGTACATACTGGTTTGGATAGTGTCTGATCCTTTGATAAAGTAGGAAGTTCATTTGAAATAGATGTTGAAACATTTTCAGGTACGACACAACAACCACGTGAGTTGTCGAAAAGTGATTCGCAGTCTGTTGAAAGTAAGCTAGGACTGCCTGGATTACAGTCAACATTTTTCGAAGCTTCTACTACACGTGGCATTTTTGGTTTTGAACTCTGATCAGCATTACTTTCTTTTGCTGTTGATCGTTTTGTTCCTTTTGGAAAATTCGGCAATTTAGAAGAATTCGCTTTCCCTGACACATTGTTGCAAAGATGTTCATTTTCCGATGGTTTATCAATTGCATTTCTCTTGTTTATTTTCATTACAAGTGATGGATTTTTACTTAGTTTTTCTGTGTTTTCGTCTTTTGTTTTGTTATGTGAGTCATCTGGCTTAACAATAGGTTTGATGTTTAACTTGGTAAGAACTGGAATGCCTGCACTCCCTGGACTTTTTGATATATATGGATATATATATATATATATATATAACCGCCTATTTCTCCAGGTCACGCTATAACTTGAACAGATGGAACAATCTCGCTAATTCTTTTTGTGTTGTGTTAATTATTGTCAGGAGAAAGTTTTTATGAAAGAACAATACAATTTGAAAAATTTAATACAGACTTCCGTTCTATTCAGTTATTGCAGTGTATCTCAAAAAGTACTGAAACGAATTAGATGAAATTGGCTTGGATGATTAAATGGCATCACACGGGAATCACCAGCTTTCAAACAAAAAAAGAATTTTGTGAATCGGTTAACCCAGTCAAAAGTTATGAGATAACAAACATAAAAAAAAAATACAGGCGAATTGAGTAAGTACCTCCTCCTTTTTTTGGAAGGCGGTAGAAAAGATGGGAGGTTATGGCGAGGCCGAAGGCCAAGACTACTACGAGAACGAAGTCATGGGTAAGTAATATATAATTAAATAATTGTAATTAATTAGTAAGTCTGTAATTGTAATTATATAATTGTTAAACAAAAACATTAAAAAAGTTTAGCTCATATGACATCCTACTCATATAAACACATGAGTTTCTGGCGGTTAGGAGTAAAATATTTAGAAAGAAAAAAGATTTGTACAATCACAAGGTTAGGTGAGCCTGTATATCTTTGAAAATATATCACATACCAGCAGAGTTACAGAAATGCTCAGAATACACAGCTACCTCATAACGTACATAGAAGGAGATCACAGAGGCATGTCGCGCGGCATCAGCGGACGGTATGCGAAACTCCGTCGTTTGTTTGCGGGCGGATGGCTCGGGCGAAATTCCTCCTTTGTTACTTACCCACTCCGTTCAGGTGTGGTACTGTTGTAAGCGACCGGCGACTAAATAATATTAATGCAAATAACATAGTTGGCATAACTTGCAATTATACCTGCATATCACAGCGACAGTTATGCACAAAGCTCGCGTAGCCGGATCACACAATTGTGTGTTTTCAGTAGGACTATATAGTAAGGTATATGCTTCTGCAATATCTATATATATACAGGATGTGCTGAAAACTTGAAACCCAACGATAACCTGGTACCGGGCGAGAGGCCAAGGTATACCAGTGATGAAAAAAAAACATTTCTTTAACCTGGAGTGTCAAAGTAAGCTGACAATAATTTTGTAAACCATAACTTGTCAAAACTTAATTTATTTTACTTAGTTAACAATGTTTAATACTTTGATTTGTGGTTGCGATTAATATCACTGTTTTTTGAGATTACATTATTAAAAACATTACTGTAACAATTTTTCAACTTTTTCGAATTGGCTAAGTGACATGGATTGTTTTCTTTTTGTTTCATAACTGGTATACCTTAGCCTCTCGCCGGTACAAGGTTACCTTTGACTTTCGGGACACCCGATATATACATATATAGGTATATCTGTAATAAAGTAGAGCCTATACACGCACCTTGCTCGAATAAAAAAAAAGTTAGGCAGTTAAGATTCCTACTACACTTTAAAGCGAAGCTGAAGGCACTGATCCGTTATGGGCAATCATGACGCTCTTAACATCAAATGTGCGACTTCCTTGTCTCTTAACCGGTCGTCATAAAACAATGCTACTAATATTTTTAGTGTGTATGCAAAGTCGTTAACCACGAGAGCAGAGCATGTCAGAAATTATTCCCATTTCCCGTAACTTAGACCATTCATCTTAGAATTTGGTGGGCAATAGGTAGGTACACACGTGGCTTTGTTACCTTCATATTATATATTCTGCGGACTACGCCTATGTGCTGTGTGAGTAGGGCTTTATGTAAATTATTTATTGCTCTAACTGTACATAGAAACAGTGTTTCGTAGAGTAGGTGGTTGCTAATAATTTGCGAGTAATTTGACGAAAGGAAGCGACTGGTGATTTGACGTGGGATGTGTATTGTGGTTTAATGTATTTATATACTCTTCTTGATACAGATAGAAAGTTACCTAGAAATAATGTGTAGTTATTGTAGTGCCTATTTTTTAAATTGATTAGTGTGAATTTAAACAAATAAAACATGTTTATTGCTACAAAAAGTACATTCATAAAACAACACTAAATATTTATTCTGAGACAATAGAGGTATGCTCAGCACTGTGCTGCGTAGACACTTGTATATGCAAGGCTGATAGCATACCTACTCCTTTTTCTTGAAGAAAGATGTTACTCGAGGAGTATTTGAGTAGCAGATTAGAATGATCATTCAGTAAAATCTCGTTCCCAACACGCAACTGACTTTTACCGAATGACAATTCTATGTATAAAAAATTAACCCCCTTTTGTACCGACTTCCAAAAAAAGGAGGAGGTACTCAATTCGACAGTTTTTTTAAAATGTTTTTTACCTCATAACTTTCGATAGGGTGAACCGATTCTCAAAATTCTTTTTTCATTGGAAAGCTGGTGCTTTCCGTGTCCCATTTAAATTTAATTAAATTCGGTATAGTACTTTTTGAGTCACACTCCAATAACTGATTTTTACCAAAGTAATAGAATGGAAGTCGGTATTAAATTTTCTATATAGCGTGACCGTATATTAAATTAAAATATTATACGTGAGCGTATATTCTATAGCGTAACCAGGAGGTCACGAATATAACAATCTCCTTAATTCTTTTTTATGTATTATTTATTGTCAGGAGAAGGTTATGAATTATAAAATTATGAAAGAAAAACCTAGAAAAGTGGGGACGTTATGGCGAGGCCGAAATCGCGGGCGTTTTCTAGTATATTATAATTCCTATATAACAGCTGAGATATTTAATATTAATTTCGTATCATCAAATTTGTCTCCCTTCTTCTGTCTCTTGTTCGTTCTCCCCTTTACCTCGATATACGATATATATGTACAACTAAAAATCATGGCTGCCCCAAAACATATAATGATTTGGCATTTTTGTTGATGTCTTGACATTTCTAGATAGGTACAGCGCTTCGTAGGTTTCGTAGACAGTGTACATAAAATACTATAAGTACATCTTCACCTACAAATTGTTTGAAGAGTATATATTGCATTATTTTCGCTTTTCTGTTATGTTTATTGTCAGACCTTTTTACCGACTTCGTGTATTTAAAAGTGATAATTATGTCCTATCAAATACTTACGCTAGTAAAAGTGATCAAGTAACGGGACATGCAAGTATTACGCCTTATGGTGAGCGACACTCTTGCCTAATACAGTTGCAGTGCTAATACAGTGCTTTCAGCATTCTAGATCTGCATGGCACTGCATTTCACTTGCGATTCTCATTCATCAACCCGAAACATGATAACCAACATGGTTAATTTTTTTATTATTTATTATTTGAAATTAATTTACTATGTTGGATGTATAAAACTATAATTAATCAATTGGAAAAGGAAAAGACCATCCGAGACACGAAATCGTATTTGAAAATCTATTGATATTTTTTATATATGTATGTTATATAGTATGTTAAATACTTAATAAATAAAATATTAGTATGATTAATTTAATAAACCATGTAAAACGTTTTTAGAATGAAGTCGCGGTGCTTACAATCAAGCATAAGACTTGCCCGTCTCGTCACTAGACAAAATATGAATGAATCTTTTTCAATTGAATTAATGATAAAGTTCTTAGACTCTTCACAATAATTCAAAAGTGATTCAAATAAGAACTGTTATTTCCAATAGTAACCTTTGGCGCAGACATTTCAACAGGAAGCGAGATCCAATTGCTTTAGTTACTTACTTACATGTCGCAAACTTGCAGAAAACGTGTTACTCAATGAGATGAGATTTAAATTAATCAAGATGGAAGAAATTGTAAGTCATCAATTAGTGAACGAAACGTACCTATATCGTTTCGTTCATCTGTAAGTACAACTTTTTGTGGTTCTTACTGTATTTTTGGTAATGGCTTAGAATCCATTACCCAAAATACAGTAAGAACCACAAAAAATACAGTTTTAATGGAAATAAGAATGGTCCATTATGTTTCGTGCGTCGCATGCATTCATAAGAATTGGAAACAAGAGGAATCTTGTTCATTCTGCATCAACTTTACTAGTTAGAGTCTATACAAGAATTGTTTCTCTACTATCTCTATTGATCAATCGACATCCCAGCGCATACTCTTTCATAATAATCACATGATCGTACGATACTTTTTTGGTGGGAATTAACCACTCCTACTATGTAAGTACATTATAATATTTAACATTCTCAACCTTACTTTGCTATTTAGACTTTTACATGACATATGCAAAGCATGACAAGTTATGGGTTTATCGATCAATCTCCTAATACTTGTTTTTTTATGTTTTCTTCTTTATATAATATATTTATTAGGTATTCTTTTCAATGTTCCTTACTAGCAGCTACCCACAGCTCTCCTTATATAGCAGCTCAATGTATCACTGAATAAAATCTAGTTAAAATCTATATATTGAAAGGGACACTTAAACTAGCTTGATATTGGTAATAAAACAGGTGGTTTATGAACTGCGCTGATACAGTTTAAACTAAACATATTCTCCACTCTAATTAGAGATGTTAATTCCCTAATTTTTCTCTTAACCACACACGTTGCAGTTCCTGGAAAATTATGTTGATTTCTGCGAAATATATTGTTTTGTTGGCCAAATATATTATGGCGAATCGCGAGTCAACGGGTTAACCCTTTGCGTCCCAGAGACTTATATATACGTCAATTTCATTCATAAATCTTTTTTTTTAATTATCACGGTATTTTAAGAGTTATCGGCCCAGACAGAAAAACCGGTTCAATAAATGGGCCATAAATCGTAAACGGTAAGTTATACATAAAACTACGGGCATAAAATAAAATATGCGAAATTTTATTCTTTACAAAACAATAGACTTAATTACTTTTTTTCTTACCCTAAAGTGCATAGTTTCCGAGATATCGGCCAAAAACTTTTTTTCTTGATGGCGCTTGAAGCTCCACATGGATCTGTCAGTGTTTTGTAGTTTTATGCTCAGTAAGTGACGCCATACCTTATAAAAAAAGGAAAATGGATCGGAAATTGATGCGAGGTTGACCAAAAAACGACTATTTTTACTGGTCTAATCATATAAAGTGATCTTCTACATTACTGTCAGCTCACAAAAAACATAGTAGCTTCAACCACAAAGTGGTCTCTATAATAATTCAAGTTACTAAACAATAATAGATGCACTTAAACAGGCTGAGTGTACTCGTATATACATACTACTATATTGCTTCCATCAAAATCATACTGAAACCATGTAAGGTTGGTATATAGGAAGTATGTAGAAACCAAATTGAGCACACGTAACGAACAGGGGCTTGGAGGGGTAAAGGGGGATAGCGGGTTACTGTACATTGAAATGCAGTACAAAACCTTCAGATCACTCTAAATTTATTTTGTTATACTTTTTAACGACATCGAACATTAGCTTTTTTCGTTTACGTACGAAACAACGGATACCTATTACAAAGCCTACGCCGTTAGAGATATACGAAAACCGGTACTTTCTACCGACTTAAAAAAGGAGGAGGTACTCAACTTGACTGTATTTTTTTTAACGTACTTGTTTATTGTTTTCGTTAATCTTAGGTTTAAGTAAAACTCTGATTTAAAACCACAAATAATAGAAATAGGCTCGCGCTAAAAATTCTGAGAAATGAATCTTTGGTAATTTTTACACAAAAGTATATTGTGTGGCGGTATGAGTCACTTTAAAAGATTTCTTCTAATTGAAGATTAAAGATTTACCCAAATCGCACTTGGATTCTAAAATTTTATAAAGTGTTGGTTGTCATACATTGAAGGCTTTGTACAAAGTGTTGAGACCGTATTATATGTGCCTGATAGTAAGCGCCACTCCCGCCCTTGAGCATACCTTTGCTTGAAGTTTATTTTTTAAATGGCAGCCTGCGATCGCTACTAGGAGACATTCGGCTTTTGACTCTCATGAGCCCATTTTTTCACTTGATACTGTGACATTCAAACGTAATACTACTTCTACACCTGCTTCAAACCAAGACAACTCAAAAAATATGTAAGTAATGTAATAGCAAACAGACATATGAACAGAGTTACTTTTGCATTTATAATATTAGTATGTGGATAACCAGGCATAGACGTCTCACTATATACATTTATTGGCAAAAAACTGCGTTCTATTTCTATCTTTTGTTTGAAATTGTTTTTTTATGTTTTCAGGAAACGGTATAAATACAAGACCCATCTGATGTTGAGTGCTAACCTCTGCCTAGAACAGATGCAATTCATAACATCGTGTAAATTACCCGTATAATTTCGCTTTTTTTTCTTTAGGAAAGACAGATAGCTTTTTGCCACTACGGGCATTAAAAGCGACACCGGACTGTTGGTGAGTGCACGCAGCACTCAACCGAGGGACAACGACACACAAGGCAAGGGCGCATAAAGCGCTAGACAACAACAAGGGCGAGCCTGGTCTACAGTCAAGACGGGTACAATAGAGCCGTTGGTAGTGAATACGTGCCACACACCGCCACCTACATCTACAACCCCACTCACTGTCTGAAAAAAAAAACACAGGTTAATAAAATAAAACACAGGTTAATAATAATGATACGTTTAGCCATTCAATCGAAAATCTATACATTACCTTTACTTTGATAGACATTACAAAATGGAGCACAGATTACATTGTATCTGATCTTGGATTATTTCGAGGTCACTTACGACGACCTCGATGTCTAACTGTGTAGACAGGAAATCCAAAATCCGTTTTAATTCAAAAGTTTTAAAAACTCACTGCTATATTTATTTTTACAGAGACTGTGCCAGTGGTATTTATTGCTTTTGCATCGTTTCTTTTAACAGTGAGAAAAATTCTAATTTCTATAAAGGTTTAAATTATACCGTGCCTCTTGACTCTCCAAAATCCCATGACAAGGTATACTGTTCACAAGTGTACTTCCGTAAGATAGCAGCGAACTTGCTTAGATAATGTGCATACATTAAACTAAGGCTAAACTAACGCAGCCAGTATCTTGATGAAGGAACTTCGGAATTCCGCTGAGGTCTAATTATGGGGAATTAGGCAGGTTTTGATGCAAGGAATTTAATTAAACCTGTCAAGTTTGTGAAAAGGATATTAAATGTAAATGTTTTAACGGTATTTTGTGTGCCATTGCAAGCCTAGCATTAATCCAGTGTCAAGTTTAATATTCATTTAGCCAAAATAATCATAATATTAAGCACTTTCATTTCAAATTTGTATATAAAAAATCTATATACATAAAAATGAAGCCCCATTTTTCCTGGTCACGCTATAACTTGAGAACAGATGGAACAATCTTGCATATTCTTTATTTGTTGTGTTAATTATTGGTCAGCTTATGAAAGAAATACCAAGAAAAGATGGAAGGCTATGGTGAGGCCGAAGACCGAGCCTATTACGCAAATGAAGTCGCGGGTAGCCGCTAGTAAAATATTACAAAGGACATTATTATATTGAAAATAATTGCACTACACTTTGTTCTATCTTTCGGCAAATATTACTGTGTTAGGGTTAGAAGGAAAATTAAGCTAAGGAAGATAAGCCTTAGCGCGTCAGTATAATATTTCGAGCTAAAGAGTGCAGCGAAATGCCCTGCAGGTGATATGTTCTTAGTTGACCGAGTGAAGTGAAGCGTCTCTGCTTTAACTTTCATCTGCCCATTCGTCTGTTAGATTTTATTTGGTCTTCCTGTACAGGTCACATTTTTCAACCAATCTTGACTAAACTTGGTACACATGTATCATCATCATGTCTCTTGAACAAAGAAGGATTATGACGTATGTAATGTTTTGTATGATAGCAAAATCTCGTTTAAAAAGGAACTTCTCAAAAACCTGTTATTGGCCTTACAATGTAGTACTTACATCATATAATACTAAGTTTTACCTGTTGTTGGTTTCCTAAAAATAAAATAAAAATATAATTTAAAAAAACAAATTTTTTACTACTGTATAATTTTTGTCGTCGGCCGTTTTCAAGTGAGGGGGGGGGGGGGGGGGGGTAATTTTCTTAAAAAAGAGGGGAAGTTTGTGTTTACGTCCCATTGTTCATTGAAATGTTCTTGCCCAACAGTCACTTCAATTACATTACATCTACATTTTCCTATAATTACATTTTAAATGTAACTACTACTACTATCACCCGCGTAGCTAGTAGCAAATATAGTATTTGTGTGATGAGAAGAAATGTTAGTTCTCGGGCCTTGGAGGTTTGTGATGTGTTATTGAGTGTGTTTGTGCCACCCACGACACAGCGATCCGCACATCCTTGCGCGGGGTGTGTATGGTATGAGTGTGTATCGTTACCTAATTATTATTATACATTCGCATATATAATATAAGTGGGATTCCACACGCGGGCAGCTTGGCATTACCATTTTACGCTGGGAAAATCTCCAGCCGGTTGCCAGCCGTGTTTGTTCAGTAAATCCAGCTTATGACCGGTAAGGCGGTTTGCTCATACGTTGCTGGAAACTGGGACACGAATCTTCTAGAATTTAAAAAATGTTAAGTATCTACGTTTGAAGTTTGAACAGATAGAAAATGTTCTGTGGTAAAATAAAGGGTTCCTTTGTATTTTTACCTATTTGTATTATATTGTATCATATGTTACACCAAAAGGTTTTGACCAATTGATCGAAATCTTTATGATCATCATTATTATCATCAGCCCACATTCGTCCACTGCTGGACATAGGCCTCTCCCAAAGTACGCCACAGAGCTCGGTCTTTAGCTCTCTGCATCCAGTTACTGCCAGCCGCCTTCCGCAGGTCGTCTCTCCACCTGACCGCAGGGCGTCCTACACTCCGTAAATGTTTACTAGATTTAGGTTTTTAGGTAGAACCGCGAGCCAGCGGTTTCACCGCGTGCTGATGAATGGCGATGATGATGTAAAGTATGTTATGTCCTTCCCCGAGATATAACAAATCGAAAAACACGCCCATCAGTCCAGCCATTCTTTATTCATACATGTTAGCTAACACGACTTGTTTTATCTATACTAATTTTCAAATAGGTAAGATTTGTATTTCGGTCGGCAACGCATCCTCGAGATCTGGTATTGCGGATGTCCGTAGGCGACGTTATCACTTACCGTCAGGTGAGCCGCTTGCTTGTTTGCCTATCCCATAAAAAATTGTATGTATCGAGTAAACATAAAAACTATTATCACTGAGTAACATAGGGGCTATATATTCTGATTCATCATCATCATCATCATCTATCAACACGCAGGTGAAAACGGCGGTGCGCTGCTAGTATGTAGATATATAGAGAATATTACTGTGCAATACGAATTTAAGTCAATTTTATTTTCCTTAGATTACTTCTTTGTTTATCCGATTACAAAACAGTTGACCGAGGTAAAAAAGTCACTAAATAAAGTCGGAGCTACATTATCAATACATCTGGCTCAGTGCCACCTGCGCTCGCCACCCGTCCGGTGACACTGTAAATGCCGGTAGAGGCAAACAGCATTAGTCCGCTCTAAAAAAAAAAATTCCATACATGACAATATTCATCCTTCAGTTCATGATCACAAATGAGAAGTAAGTAAACACCTTATATCTGTGTGGCAAAAATGTCGTGAAAAGAACTCGTGTAATTCGCGTTGCATGAGGCTTGGAAGCTACCTTTTGAATCGGGATAAACATTAGCTTAACTATTTATGCTAGATACATTTCCTAACTTAAAAAACTTTCGCATTTATTGATATTAATTTATAAATTTTACTCAGAATTTTATGATATGAAATGGAACTATTTGTTATTATAAATCTGGGAAGTACATTTTTGCTTCAAGTGTCGATGTTTCAGACTGCAACATTGTTGAGAGAAATGAAATTACTAATTAGAAAAATATTGTGTACAATATTTCTTTTTACTCTTGTAAATTTAGTAAAATATGTCAAAACTAGAATTAATAATTAATACATCATATAATTATGTAGATGTTTAAGAACAAGTACAATTTGAAATATTTATTACAGACATCCATTCTATTCAGTTATTGGTGTGTAACTCAAAAAGTACTTGACCGAATTTTATGAAATTTAAATGGGACTACACGGAAACACCAGATTTTAAACAAAAAAGAATTTGGAGAATCGGTTCACCCAATCAAAAGTTATGAGGTAACAAACATAAAAAAAATACAGTCGAATTGAGTACCTCGTCCTTTTTGGAAGTTGGTAGAAGATAGTTTTTGTTCAAAATATAAGTCAAATACTTACCAAAGAAAAATATTTATCATTAGATCCTTAAAAATCCCAAGTACCTAACTCATTAAATATTCTTATTGCCATACAGCCGTGCGATTCTCTAATGATTCGTCGATGTGCTCGTCGACGAGCTCACCAATGTCAAATACTTTGAGATATCACCCTTGTACATAAGGTTGCTTTTCCAACGTTTCTTGTCATCTCATCATTTGTTTCACGGATGATGCAGCGATGTTTGCTCTTAATCGAGAATTGCACGGCTGTCAGTATTGAATTGACATCACTTATTGCGCTTTGATAGTGTTTTAAATCACATGACTCATAGCTCAAAAAATCAAGCTTCTTCCATAAATTTACTAAATATATAATAATTAATTATCTACACAGTTTACCGAGGTTCAATCATTATAAAACGCTCTATCAGCTGCCTTTGCTTCAACAACTTATATGCCTACGTTGTGTACACAAGAAAATCTCAACTCAGCTATTAAGGAGCTCAACTACTTGGAATTTAGCAAACTTAACCGTCCCCAAGCGGATTCGCTGAGGCGTGCTTAATAACCTTTAGTATCTACAATTAAGGGTTGAGGTTTACATGCAGTTAGTTAAACTTAGGCAATTATGCGACTGACTAATGTGACGTGAAATTATTTTATTATTACTCCTATAAAGGTGTTCGCCATTTCTCTGTTGTGAGCTTTGGAGGTAAGGACCTAAGGACCGGCCAATAACTGAGTTGGCTTGCGATATTTTTAACAAACACTTTTTCTAAACGGGGGAAAAACATAATAATTGGACTACTGGATAGCGAAGATCATATGATACAAGTAAAATTTAAAAAGTTTAATACCAACTTTCATTCTATTCTATTGGAGTGTATCTCAAAAACTACTAGACCGAATTTTATGAAATTGGCACCACACGGAAAGCACCAGCTTTCAATCAAAAAAATAATTTTGAGAATCGGTTTACCCAATCGAAAGTTATGAGGTAACAAACATAAAAAAATACAGTCGAATTCTTTTTTCAAAGTCGGTAGAAAATACGTCCTCGGACGGACTTGACGGCCTAGTGGTCATGACGTTTGGCATTATTGTCGGAAGACACGAGTCTGAATCCCGTCCGAGGATGTGTATTTTGCTCTCTTGCAAAATAGGACATTAGTTTAAAGTTTGATCGCTACGCGTCAGTTAATTAGGTAATACGGCAGTTGGTGGTTGAAAACGGACTGCGCGGTCATGTTCAATCTAGACACATTTAACATCAAATTAATTCAGGCTGCCTCACTTAGCAGTACTATTATATATATCCGTCTTGATTCCAACGATTTCTCATGAGCGGTGACTTGAACCTAATCGAGAATCACGGTGTAACAGTTTTAATGGAACTATAATTATAACCAAGAAGTAATTAGGTTCGTATAGTTTATAGTCTAACTTATATAACATCAAAGTTTATAGAGATCAGTAAATACACAGTTATCTGTACATACAAGAACTATTTATACACATCCAAGAGGTCGGTAAATTGTAACAATGGTATTTCATTATAATTTAGTCTCATTTAAAGTCATAACTGGTGTGTAAAGCACCGAACATTGAATTAACTGGTAGATCTCTTTAGGCCGCTCTGTCAGCTAAGGTGGTAGGACAAATATAAGAACCCAGGTTTGATCCTTGGCCGGGCCAAATAGTTAAATTTATATATTTTTTTGTGATTTTATCTTGCTTTAAGTCTTACGACTGACTAAGCAGATGAGTTGTATGGTCTTTGTCGTGTCGGGCGCTACTCCCAGCGAAGTAAGCCCCTTTCTTTTTTGGTCAGTTCGTATGGCTCTTAATAGAGGATGTCCCGTCGCTTCTTAAGGCGACGGATGGTTTCAGGGATAGTGAGTTGCCCCGCCAGCTGCTTTAGGTGCTTCTGTAGTCTGGACATGTAGTCAGCTCCATGAATAGCAATCTCCTCCTTAACCATAAGTATGTTGAGTGTTTCATGTACCTCTGTTGTTTTGACAAACGACAAAATGGTGCGTTATATAATGAGCTAAATATATAAGCAATAGTTAAATAATGAGCAGAAATGTTTGTTCTTAGGTCTTAGATTTGGTGATGTGTTATGTGTGTGTCCATGCCTTCTGCAACACAGGGAAAGCTAATGAAGAGTATGAGCGTGTAAACATACTGAAACGATCTGATGTTACATGAAAGTGGAAAGGAAAGATTAGGGATATCTAACAGTAAATATGTTACCACTAGATAAAAAAAGAATTAACACTCAATCAGAATCTGCAGAAAACCTCAATATGCTTGTCTCGGAGATAATTATATATTTCCTCCGTTTGGGGTTGAAACTATGGAGTCTTGGGGTCCAGATGCACGGCATTTAGTAAAGGAGCTGTCCAGGCGCCTCAAAGAAATTACAGGTGACCAAAGAGCTGGTACTTTCCTCGGACAACGTATCAGCCTGACTATTCAACGAGGTAACGTTGCCAGCTTTTTGGGCACTCTACCCGTAGACAGGGACTTAAATGCTGTTTTTTATCTGAAATATATCTATAATATAGAAAAAATTTAGTGAATTAGTTTTATTTTAATAGGTATATTTATTTTATATCAGTAACTTTATACTAAGATTAAATTTATTTACTTGTATGTGTTATTAACACTCGAAAAATTTATTCAATAAAAGAAACGAAGAAATTAGATAATCTTTCAATATACTTTACTGGGTAAACAATGCTTTAGCAGTCCCTAATTAACTTCCTGTCCCCAATCCAGAAGGTTCCTTCGACAAGCCAATGCGAATTCAAATAAACAAACCTACGATCCACATGTCTCCTGCAAGACAAATAGTTACCCCCTCTACCCCTTATTTACTCCTCGCCTCCTTTCCATTTCCCATATGTTGTGATTTTCTCGGAATGTGTCCTAATCTTTTATAATGACGGTACTTTAACTTAGCATCCCATAGTTTAGTTTTATATAAATAGTATTACTTTTTAAAGCAATAATGCCTGCTTTAGCGATCTCAAACATTGAAATTTATAGAGAGAAAAATTCACATCCTCGGACGGGATTCGAACCCGCGTCTTCTGACTATCCGTGTCAGACATACGAATGTTTAAGTATTTCTAAATAATGCTTGGTTCGGTTGGATAGTACTATCAAAACTGTTCAATAGATGTCGCTCCCTCCCCGTAAGACGGTTAAAGTCAGATAGTTTATATAAATAGTTTAAATTAATGGCTGCTAGTATAATGGTCACAGATATAAAGATAACGCAAGTATCCAATCTGTATTGAAACCAAGCGTGCCGACTATTTAATTAATTATGTTAATTTACGCATAATATAAGTTTAATAAAACTTACGTGATAGGAAATATGTCCTTGCCTTTGGGGGCTCGAAATGTTTAGGCTATGGCAGTTAATAACCACGCAATTTAATTTTCGCGGCTGTCCGGCTGCAACCACAGCGCGCGCAGACTGTAAGTTGCGGCGGCCAACCTTGACGCTTGGTCGGGGTTCGGACACGGGAAGTACACGCATTTGCGTTATCTATTGTACATATCCATCTGCGATAATGGCCACGGTTGCATAAAACCAAATTATTTGATTGTATTGTATAACAATATAGGTATATATAGACACCAAAATCTTACGGTTACTTTACAATATGTTCCAAAGCAACCGTAAGATTTTAGGCTAATTAAAACATCCAATTATTCAAACGCCGCTTTATTATAAAACATAGACTAAAGATAGACCAGAGTTTACACCTTGAATTAAGGAAATTTCCTATACATCATTGTTTAAACCTTAGTTTACGGCAATTTCCCATACAATTTTCATTAAACTTTGTTTTGTGGAATTTCCAACATAAAATTTGCTTAAAACATGCTTTAAACTCGGGATTATCTTTATTTTATTTTATAATAAGCCGCATAGTTTTTTCCAAAATATTTACAAACATCTCTTAAGAAGAACATTTACATACATTCTTGCAATCTGTGGCATAACTAATTATTAACCACGATTTCTAACATTTGTTTTTTTTATTCGATTAGGCTATGAACGTGTTCAGTTGTACCGAACCAATACTCGTAGGAAGGTTTGCCTTTCCTAATCACTTCCGATTCGATCCGAAGAGTTCTGTATGTGACATTTTAAGAATTACCCCAAACACCTGTTTTTGTGCCTAATATTTTTAACATGGTAACCCTATGCTCGTTCCACCAGGAATGCTGACAGTTCACCTGCAGGGTAGGAAACCAACGGTAAATTCCAGTGACACGTCACTGCTATGTTTCAGCACAAATTGAGATGCTGGTAAATTACATCACTTTACACTTACATGCATGAGAAATTATTCGATGAACGTCAAACAACTAAAAGCACAAAGGCATATTTAAAATCTTCAAATACTTCACATAGGCATCGCATAAGAAAAACGCCATATTAACTAACTTAAAACGCCAATTAATTGTTGTTTACGTATTTTTTGTATGCTATTAGGAGACGGTACAAGCACGAATACCTTCTGGTGTTAAGTGGAAACCTCTGCCTATATGCTGCCACTTATGACAAACTGCACTGCGCCAGTAGCCCTGAGACTTCTCATGAACCTGTAATTTCGCCGGCACCCATACCCATCAAACCAGAACACAGCAATGCAAACGGTACTGCTTCACGGTAGACATAGGTACAATTGTTAATTCTCTATGTAGTACCTTTCAAATCATGCAAGGAATCCGCCATAAATATATATTGAATAACCTGAGGAAGAGTACACATCCCTGGCTAACACTATCATTGACTTCACTTCGGTGCGGTGACTAGCAAACACGTACTACGAATCAGTCTGCATATATTTAATACTTTTCTACCAGTTAAACTAGTAATATCTTACCGAAAGTTGTATCTAAAGTTTCCGTAACTAGTGATTGTTTCTAACGATGTGTTTATGACGATAAAATCTGTGCCATCTCAGTGTAGAATCGAAAAAAAAAGTGTCCAAAATAATTTTACTCCGCACAGACCTACCGGCTGCGCTATTATGTATCTCAGTTGCTAACAAACGTTGATTGAAATCTAAAAAAATGACCGCTCTATGTCACTTTTGCCAGCCCCAGTCATCAACTTATTAACATTTTTGCTTACTGGAGTTCCTAAAACTGACATAGAGCCGCCATTTTTCAAGATTTCAATCAACATTTGTTAGCAACTGAGATAAATAATAGCCCTGCCGGTTTGATCAACAACAATACATTGAACATTGCTTGTGACACTGGTACTCTATTTTCGACATCTCTTTCAGTGATCCGTTGGCTCGTGGGTCGAGTTAGCGAGTTCCAACCTAGCGAACAAAGCTCCACGAGTTTAAACCCGACCAGCGGTATTGCTTTTTGTATACATACCTATTTATAATTAAAAATGTCAACGAAGTGCAGAGGTTGCAGTAAACCAGCAATTGTAAAGAATTATATGACCTGCAAAGCTTTGGGATGGAAGCTGATGCTTTAAAAAAAACTAACTCAGGATGCCAAAACCAAATTGGCTTTGGCCACTTTGCACTAGTTCGTGGCCAAAAGGAGAGAATACACATACCCCGATAAGCAGCCCAGCTAGCCACTTAAATAGCACTTACACTTCTTTAGGTAGCGTTAATATTCAACGCGAAAGCCGCAATCAGATGACAACACAAATAACACGGAATTCCGAAATGTCACAACTCATATCCGAAATAAATCAACTAAGACAGGAAGTATTTGATCTTAAGGAACATAATAAGGAAATCCCTTTTATTAAGGCAAGATGTCCATTTCATGAAGGAAAAGCTATCATGACTTTCAGCGACATTCACCTCGAGGCTGGACGCCTACGAAAAAATAATTGCAGATCTCTGAACATTCAAGAGCAGAACTACCTTATAAATGAGCTAGATATTGCTGGCATCCCTGAATCTGACTGTGACAATCTCCCACATATAGTACAAGTAACTGCTACAAAACTTCATGCTTCTGACGTTGACTGCGTGACTAGAGCGGGTCCTAAGGGCACTTAAACCAGCGACGCGACTGAGAATCGATTGCCTCGACCAATCATCGTAAAACTACTGCGCGGATCAAAACGTGATGAAATAATTCAGGCAGCGAAATCACGACGAAATCTAACCTGGGAGGATTCCGCTGCTGGATCAACCAACAGGCTGACAAAGTATAATCGAATCCTGTTCAAAGAGTCAAGAGAGCGGGCAAAGCAACATAGCTTTCGCTACTGCTGGATATGAAATGGAGCTATATACGTCCGGCAATCTGACAAGAGACCAGCGTAACTCATCCAATCCGCCCAAGACCTCGATCAGTGGGTTGGAACTGTACCGGGACCAGCCCTTCCAACAGAATCCGGTCACTAGAGGATATAAAAAAACGCGATTACCTTACTTACGCTTTACCTTCTCAGTCACAAATGTTAAAACTCCACTTCTGCTCTTATTATTTTTTGTTTAATATTTACCCAAAAATTCTAATAGAGAGCACGGACACATTTGGCGATACTAAATATGAAATCCTCACACACGCAACACATTCACAGCATCAGAACAAGATACAGAAGTTTCAAGCAGGTAAAAACATCACCACATAAGAGGATCACCCAACATCATTGCCATTCAAATACCTAATCTTCCACTCCCCCAGGTAAAATGTTTTATCATACCATTTGCAGTATTTTATGTATCTAACTACCAAGAATAACTGAATAATACAGAAGATAAAATACTATGAGACTAAGATGGTACCTTAATAAAATTATTGCATGATCAATTACTTTTCATATTATATATAGGTATATTCATTTCATATACATTCTGTGATGGTTACATGTGTATAAACACTCACATTCCCCTGTGTACTTTTTGTTTCCGCTGTGTTGGCGGCGAGCTTATTATCATCATGTCCTTTAGTCAGCTAATTAGGCGCAGTGCAGAATATGAAAAATTCGAATTATGTGTATAGTAAAGTTACTTTAGAGTGACATTATGTGAGTTCTATATATAAACGTTTTAAAACATGATTTACGAAACTCAAATAGATTATTGTTATAAAATCAAATACAAACAACACCCACTCCCAATAAGAATACACTTTTCTATTAAATAAAAATATTAATCTTTTATGTTGGCATGCAGTGACATCTAGTGACGGATAGCAGCGATGTTTCATTCCATTACGTTTGAATCGATTATGATGCAGGCGAAAAACACCAGGTGGCGTCAAAAGCAAAGCCGATAGATAGTAGATAGATAGTACATCAAGTAAAAAACCTCCTATATATACTTAATAATTATTTCGTTTTATGTAAGTAGAAAAATCACATTATTCACCTTTCATTATTTCTCTAAATGACACCCGTGCAAAGCTGCAGCTCGCTAGTATAAAATAAAGTCGCTTTCAGTATCTGTCTGTTTGTTTATCTGCCAATTCCATGTAAACCATGCACAGGTTTTCATAAGCAGATTTAGAATTTTTCACGGAAGATTTACATTATGTAAAAAATCAAACTCATTTATCACCTCTTTCTTTCGAAAATTACACATGCCGGGCAGTCGGGGTGGGTCGCTAGTTAGCCAAACGACGCAGTTTACTTTGCTACAGAAATCTTTTTACGACGCTACGGCGATTCGTAGCAAATAGAAAACATCAACGGGTTTCTCTACGGTTCGGAACTTAATTTTTTTTTTTTTAATGGCAGGACTTTAGCAGCAGAGTCTGACTGGGGACCTACCACACCTTAGCCATTTTACATTTTTCACACAATATTTAATATAACCAGTGTAATTTGAAAAATTTAATATCGACTTCCATTCTATTCAGTTATTGGAGTGTAACTCAAAAACTAGTAGATGGAATTTGATGAAATTTAAATGGGATCACACGGGAAACACCAGCTTTCAAACAAAAAAATTTGAGAATCGGTTTATCCTATCAAAAGTTATGAGGCAACAAAGATAAAAAAAAATATACATAGATTTACAAAGAAATAATATCAGGAAGAGCCTTAAAAAATTACCCAATAAAAGTCGTGCTAAATCAATATCATCGTTCACGCCGCTGTGACTCAGCTGTCATAGTAGTGCTTTTCTTCTGAAATTTAAACCAATCAGCGAACATGTCTATTTGTAACCTCCGAAGTAATTCGTATTTGGAATCATACGACGTTTTGGTTTGAAGGACCACTTTTTGTGTGGAATTTGTTCTGAGTTATGCTTCCTGACATTATTTCTTCGTAGATATAGATATAGATTTATGTGAGGAGACGCATGAGTCGTTCGCATAGTGATAAGCGTCACACTTACCAACGACAGTTGTAATGACATCCAGTGCTATAAGTTCTTGGCCACTAACTCCACGAAATTGTTGTATTGGCTGGATCCTATTTATTTAATACTATCAAGTGCCAAGCCGCCAAATCGTGCACCAGTGGGCCTAGCACGAGTAACTGCGTAAGTGTAAAGGTAAAAAAAAACATTATTGTAAGTGAAGATCGGGCTTTGAAATTAAGTTCTATATGTATGTGTACTACGTACATTGTTTTATTAATACAATCTAGAAACTACAGGCACATAACCCCTACCTTTTTCATTTAAACTGTATTAGAAGATTAACAACTAATTTACAATTTAATTGGTATGACCGGTTGGTGCAGTTGGTAGCACCCCTGCATTCTGAGACGCCTGGCCTGGGTTCGATCCCCGGACAGGTCAAACATTAGTGTGCATGAACATGTCTGTTTGACCTGCGTCTGAGTGTCTATACGTACCTATATAAAGGCCTATTCAGACCTGGGCGTTATTCGCTACCGCGAGCGATAGAGAAATCCGAAAGGGTATGCGTTAATTTCGCTGTTCACACCAGAGCGGATATCGCTACCGCGCGCGGTAGAGATATCCGTTGGCATGGAAGCACGTCGCTGTTACTTTCTCCCGCGTCGCCCGGCGGAACTAGTTTCGCCAAACAATAGAATCAAGTTCCGCGTTGTATTTTTCGCTACCCACAGCGGTAGCGAATAACGCTCAGGTTTGAATAGGCCTTAAGTATGTACAAAAGGTTACCATAGTACAGCCTCTGCCTTGTTTGGGACCTAAAAGAACTTTGAGTGGATCTAAAAAATCTACAGAGCTTGCGTATGAAAGAGATCTTAAGATATAGTTCTGTAGTACTGTGTGCTACATTAGTAATATAATACTAGAGCAATAATAATTATAGAAACAAGCAATATATATTTTACAAAACTCTCAAACTTTCCAAGGATTTCTTTCTCTCCCATCTCAACACAACCATACCTAAACCCCATCTAAGTGGAGTCCCCACGGTCTACCGGATTCTATCCGTTGCGGCAGTGATTGATAAGCTGTACCGCACCCCTTGTCGTTCCGTCGTCGTCCCGGAGACGTCCCGTTATAGTGGAGATAAGGTACGCTGCTGAACTTACTTACGGTTTATGTGACAGTTCCGATAAGGATTCTACTCGTAGTATATGTAGGTAGAACCATATTACAGTTAAACTGTGCAAATGCAGAATCGGACGATATTAGTACATACAACTATGAAATCTATGTAACTAAAAATGAAGCCCTATTTCTCCTAGTCACGCTATAACATGAGAACGGATGGAACAATCTTACTAATTCTTTTTTGTTGTGTTTATTATTGTCAGGGGAATGTGCTTATGAAATAAAAACCAAGAAAAGACGAGAGGTTATAGCGAGGCCGAAAGTCGAGCCTACTACGCGAAAGAAGTCGCGAGCACTCGCTAGTAATATATATATATCAGCTTTGGACGGCGTCCGTGGGCCTAGCACAAATAACTGCGTAAGTGTAACGTGTCGTTTACGTGAAACAATACCAACTGACATTTATCTAGCTAGGGTAACTGTGACACAGATACTTTATAGTTTGTACGCCGAAGCGTAACGCGTTGGCACTTACGATACGAATACTTTTTCGCAAATTGTTTGTGCTACGGCCTCTGTTCCTTTGAACTGAAAGATCTAAACTTGGCAAGTTAAAGTTCAAAATTGAATCAACAGCAAATAATGTTTTTTACATTATACAGGCATATTTTATAAACATTTTGTTGAGGACAATCAGTAACATTTCTTTAATTAGTGTAGGCATTTCAAAACTTATATTATTAATTGTCTTATATGTAAGTGAGTAAATGTTAGATTTTGTAATTGACTTAAATATTCTACAAAATAAATCTCAAGCAGTTCATTATTCTAATATTAATAAATTAGGAGCAGGTAACCTACCGTCTAATCATTTTCATTTCTTGTAAAGCAATTTATTCTTTTGGTTTACGCTGATTGTTGTGAGTATTGCTTACCTACTTATAGTTCATTAAACCGAATTTAACCTATAAACCAAAAAAATTGCCAAATAAAAACAAATCAGTTTAATCTCTTACAGCGTTCCACATAAACTGATCCACGTAAAGAAACCCATATCCACTAAAGCTTACCTTCTAACATTATTGATGACTGAAACGGCCCCTTTTACCCCGAACTGCGGAGAGGGGTCAAACACCAACGTTTACCTACAAGTTTCACGTCCATTTGAGAAAGGATTTGGCTAAAATAAACCTTAACATTTATGTTTTAAAGTGTAAACTGCAGTGATGTGCGAGGTGCTTAAAGACTCAAGTCAGTGTGGACACAGTGAATGGCAGAAGGGAATCTAAGTTTGAATGCTTTATAGTGTACGAGCTTGTAGATTCTGAACATATAAGGATTAGTAGCGAACAATTAAAAAAGAAAACAATTTTGTTTGTACTGTCCAGTGTCTGGAACTTGATTCGTGTTAATTTTCTTCAAGCAGACCGTGTTTGCTGATTTTTTAGGATTTCACGCACTAATATATAATATTGATATTTAAATAAACTGAACGGGTACTTACTCATTTTGCAGTTGGCCGAATGAATTCGTATTCGTGTAAAATAGCAGCGTTCATATTATACATATATCTATCTATATTTAAACTGGATTTTGACAAAGTGAGGTTTCCGATTCTACTAGGACAAATCAGTATCGGAGTATTTTGGAATACGGCAGCCCGATTTGGTCTCCGTATTACAAAGTACATGTTGATAACATCGAAAGAGTACAGAGGAAGTGTTTAAGAATGCTTTGCTATCGTGTGAAGATAGGTCGATCGAACCTTAACTACGAGATGAGGCTTTTGAAATTCAAAGTACAATCGCTAGAGTCGCTAAGTACTTTGATTTTGTTTATCTTTATAAGATTGCACATTCCATCACGTATACTTACAATTTACTATCACACTTGACCATTAACATAAAATACAATGCACGCAGATCCAAAAATACCGCCTTGTTTGTTCTTAAAATTCACAGAAACAATATTTCTTACTATAATCCCCTTGTCTGTATGGCCCGCCAGTATAACGAAGCTTTCGTAAAATTTCCTGAGCTAGACGTATTTCATCCAAGATATAGTGTTTACATCAAAACTGTAAAAGATATCCTCTTCCCCAAACAAAATAACTTAGACAAGATCGGCTCTGTCGCGCCTCGTCTGTCTGAAATATTGTTTGATTAAACATATTTTGATAATTAGTTAAGGTTTTCTTTTAGTATTATTATATTAGCAATATTACTAGCTACGAACACACATGCATGATTTATAATTTGTATAGCTGTAAGCTCATGCAGTTGGATTGCAAGCCAGCTTTAAAAATAATAGAATCTATATTTTATATTATTTTGATTGTGATCTGTTTTGTGCTTTAAATAAATAAATCAGCGTTTGTTTGTTTGTGTTATATTTTAATTTGCTTGTGAACCTTTCGGATATATATGAAGTAAGACAGTTTGTCCATTTCAAATGTTATCTTTCTTTTACTTTACCAAAAACCCAGCTAGTGCAAGTTGGACTCGCGCATTAAGCGTACTTTAAGAAAGCATCTAACATTATTGCTCTTAAAAGACAAACTAGGCTAAAGTACAAACTTAGCATTGCCGTTCGACCCCTCGAGATAGAGAGAGACTCGAGATACGGTAATTGCACGAAACTCAAACAATATGTTTGTTTAGTTTAGTATACCTATTCGCTTTTTTTTATTAAACTACAATTTACGGTTTTTACATGTTTTCCGTTATACGAACAGGAAGTGCCTTATAGGTTTTGATTCTCTTGTGAAATCGCAATATATGCGAAAACATGCGATTTTTGCACAACTGAAAGAGTCTGTAGACCCAAGTATTTGATATGAATTTCAACTTGATACCTCTACGCGATCCTGAGAGAAAAATGGTTTTGGACAGGCAGACAGACAGACGAACAGACAGACAGACGGACAACAAAATAATCCTATATAAGGGTTCCTTTTTCCTTTTCAGGTACGGATTCTTAAAAATGGATTTACATATAATTTTATTTTTCTTTTTAGAAAGTAATCCTATAAGAGTTCATTTTTTCCTTTTTAGGTACGGATTCTTAAAAAATGGATTTACATACATATATTTTATCTTTAGTTTTATAAATTCTTCACACTGAAATGGTTCTACAGATTTGTATGACATTTGAAATGGAAATACTAACTCCCAGGATTTAAAAGGATTTAAAAAAGCTGGTACGTTTTACACCGATTTTGCAAGTGACAATAGGCTCAAAACACTATCACTATCTACTATATACTACTATCACACACACACGCACACACTCTCACACACACACACACACACACACACACACACACACACACACACGAGCAAAGAGAAAAGGAGAGGGAAAGGGAGAGAAAGCAATCTCCCTGAAAGCGCTAGAGTACCTACTGATTCTTTGTGCTGTGACACTGGGCGGTAAGAGGGTTAACCCCCCAGGTGGTCGGGCAATTTCACCACGTTAGGCAGTGACGGTCGCCTGTAATTTTGGGGCCTAATGCGACTAGTCCTATTTCAAGTTACCCTCGAGCTTAAGTATGGGCCTGACGCGAGAGATAACGTCGTAGTATATGTAGGTGTGTGTAGGTAGTTAGGTAAGGCTGTGTGTGTCAATGTGTAGTGACTTCGATGGAAAGGGTAGTGAAGTGAGAATATTATGTATGAGTTTTAGCTTTGATAAGTTTAGATGTTTTTCGCTTCGCTTATTCTGATTTGACACGTAAACTATGCGTAAATATATCTTTAAATCATATACATGTATTACTATGGTCGAAACCAAGCTATTTGTATCATAACATTAAATGATTCTAAAAGTTAGTTACAGTTGAAGTTACCCTAATTATTAGATGTATTTATAGTTTCTCAAAATTGGTCATAAACAAAAAGATGAGAAGAAGAAAGTGCCAAAATATGAAAAAATGCACCCGCTAATCTTTAGTATGTATATATTATGTACCTGTATCATTTTCATCTATCCATCATCAGATGTTTTAAAAAAAGAACTGCCGTGCAATTCTCTAAGAGCAAACATCGTTGCATCTTTGATACAGACCAGTGATATATGCCGTGCGATTCTGTAATGATTGAGCTCACGGATGTCAAATACTTTATGAGATATCGCCCTTGTACACAAGGTTTCTTGTCATCTTTTCATTTGTTCCACGGATGTTGTCAAAGATGCAACGATGTTTGCTCTTAGAGAATCGCACGGCTGGTCTTTGATCTTTGACAACATCCGTGAAACAAATGACATGATGACGTTGGAGAAACAACCTTGTGTACAAGGGCGATATCTCATAAATTATTTGACATCGGTGAGATCGTCGACGAGCGCATCGACGAATCATTACAGAACCGTACGGCATATGTTGTTCTTTTTTAAAGACAACACACACATAAATTTCAGTCAGAGAAATATTCGAAGTTTGAACATTGGTAAATGGAGTCCAAAAAAACTGTTATGAAATTGAATGTCATCATATTCCAATACAAATCTAGGCTAAAGGTTGCCGCACACGAACCTAAAGAAAGATAAAGCTATCTCCACACCTGCGAACGCAAACGCACCGCGAATATAAATCGCGCTGCGAAAGTTCGCGCTAATTAATTGCGTTCGGATTACGGGGACGTCTGTCGGGAGTTGGATTGTTCGCCTCGAGTTTGTTGTATTGAGTTATTTTGAGCAAAAGATTTTCTTATATAGCTACATACAAAGCCATGATTTTATTTCTTTATACAGATATATGTCACCGGTGTACATATTCATCATTCAGAGTAGTTATTTTAGATGACACTAGCTGTGCTCCGCGGTTTCACCCGCGTGGTGATGGAATATGATGATGATGAATCAAAATATATAGCCTATGTTCATCAGGGATAACCTAGGATTCTAATGGTGAAATAATTTTTCAAATCTGTCCTATTCAATACAAACAAACAAACAAGTATTTCCACTTTATAATATTATAGCATAGATAATCACACTTCAAAATTCTGATATCAAGTGCATCATTCAAGATCTTTTTTTTTCAGAATTAATTTTACCATAATTATGAACTCTTTGGGTGGGGTGAGTAGTAATACGCACTGGGTGGAGAACTGCGCGTATGATCGTCTTTTGTCAATGACGTTTTAGCTGCACACTGTTACACGCACAGTTATAAGTTAAAGTATGTCTATTATGAATGCTGCTACCTATACGCTAACTATAACTGTTAAGGTTGAGTTGTTATTACGTTTAATTTCGAACATGTCCCAAGATGTTGAATTTAGAATGAAATGTTTTCTAATACTTCGTAAAATGTTCCTACATTAAAAAACAAGAAAAGATGGGAGGTTATGACGAGGCCCAAGGCCGAGCCTACTCCGCGAATGAAGTCGCGGGCAGTCTCTAGTATCTAATATATATCAAGTTTTATTGTGTATGTGTTGAAAAACAATAATATGGTCTTTGTCGTCAAGATACCATCGTTATTAATATTTAATACAGTGACCAACATACTGCAAATCTTAAATATTGGATATCCCAATAAAACATTATCCCAATCAGAGCTTATAACTTATCTTCATGTCACTTAAAGTAGGTACTTAATATTCAGTCAAAGCAATCCTATGACAATAAGTACAATTGATGACCAAAAGCCTGCAACAACCGCCACACCTTGTAAACTGGCAAAAACCAAAAATTAAACAACGTCCTTTGTTGGCGAAAACGCTAAATTGAGGAAATTTCCATCTATTCTCCAGCCAGGCGTCATCCGCGCCTAAACCCCGCTTCAATTTCAATAGCACCCCACACACTCCCTACACCCTTTAAGCTTTAAGGACGCCCCCACCTGTTCTCCTCTCTCTCTTTTTAGAACTAATCCCGTGCGTTGGAGTGAGACGGGGCTACCTACAGGGCCGGTCCGAAAGTTAGACATATATTATTGTATTATATAGTCCCACCATCTTATCTGTTCAGGTGACAGCGTCGCTAGTGTAGAATTTTGGTATTGCAACCTAAGAAATTCACCAAGAAAAAAGAGAAACAAAACATAGGGCAGTCTTTCAAGCCACTCATTAATTTGCAAATTCTACAAAGAATCCTACTAATATTATAAACGCCAAAGTTAGTTGGTATGTACACTGTAGTTCCAATTTTGCCCACCTGAACAGATAAGTTGGTGGCACTATACGGCCGTAGGTGGCGGGGTGAAGATTGATGCGGCGGGGAGGGTAGTTTCGGCAACCCTATGCCGAGGACGTAACGAAATTTGCGTCACGCATGTGTGAGAGGCCTAACGTGGCCTCATATTTCACGAACACGAAATTAGGTAGAGGGATTAATTTCCAAGTTTTCAATATAGAGGGAAAAAGGTTTTATGAGCCCGTGTGGATATTAGTAAGGCTTTGGGGGAAATTAAAAAGGCTTCACCAATCTCGCTCTTTGGATGATTGTTTTTCATATGCGATATTTGTTATGAAGAAGTAATGTTTTGTGGAGTATTTTATTTTTATTATTAACCAGGATTGGTTCCTGTAAACATCTACTGATGTAGTACAAGAGAAGTATTTTCTATGTCATTCGTTTCATGAAGCGGTGATATTACTATGTATTTGGTAGTAAAACTATTTAGTTTACCTATGTAAACTAAATAGTAAAAGTACTAATAATAGTAATCTAATAGATATAAAAATACTCATTCCTTGGAAATTTTAAAACTAAAATTTACTTTAAAATTAAATTACTCATGAACTGAAGAGAACTGAAGTCATGTGTAAGTTATTAATGGTACAAATTAGGAATTTTTACCTTTTTCGAGCAAAAATTAGACTCCCGAAATTCTTATCAAGAAAGTCAGCGATTGGCCAACGAGAGCTGAATCGTACTCTAAATAAGATAAAGTTTGCATATTTTGAATAGTTAATATATTTAATATACATAAATTACTAAACCATTTCGTTCCTTCTTCTTTTACTAAAAACCCGCTTTCTATCAGGCAATCCATTCGGTCATAAATAAGTATCGTAAATAAATAACGTACACACACTCGCACTTCCGCGCTAGATCTACTTGTATCATAGGAGGCACGGACACGGATATTAACACACCACAAACATCGAAAACCTGACAAAAGATTTCTCCACATCACGCAAAGGTTTGCTAGGGATCGAACCCTTCTTTTCTAGTAGTTCGATCCCCGAGTAGAGGGCAGGGCTAGCTGGGCTGGGGGATATATTTTATATCAGGATATCTAAGTTTCATTGGTCTATTTTTTGTAGAACTAAGACTAAAGCACCTTCTTAGGCTTTTGCGATGCTTGAACATGAAAATTAAACAAATAAGATTATCAAAAGTAACTAATAGTACTAACGCTGCTTTGCTGTAATGAACAACTGGCCCAAAATTGATTTGAACTTTTAACGTAGTACTGTTCAATCAATTGGCTCCTAATGTATGGCAAACATATCTTGTTAATTATTATTATTATAATAATGTGGGTAAACAAATATATATCAAGAGTTAATACAACTTTATTCTTCGCGTTAGCCCGCCGTTGCCGCGGCACGCTCTCTTGGCTCGCTCGCCTCGCGCGTTGCTTTGGTCGCCAACCTTCGCCTTCGATTCGACCTATTAGGCGCATCGTGCTTTTCAGTTGGCAAGCACCCTTATTTCCTCGCTTTATTTCAGGATTCAACAACAATGTACTTATATTTTTCTAGAAATAACAAACGGGATCAACAACACTTAAACACTCTATTAAAATGTCATTAGCGGTAACCAACGTCCGCAGCAAGCTTTGGTTATCCTTGTTGATGAATCTGTTACGAGCCTTTTCACTATATAATACACATTTTGTAGTCATTTAAGTAGCCCACATCATCATCTCAGCCGTAGGACGTCCACTGCTTCATATAAGAAAGGGGCTTTGCCAAAAGTCGGCGCGCTTGACAGCCGACTTGTCCAACGCAGTTTTGAGATTTATACTTAGAAGGTGCCGAACTTTGGTCACTATCCCTTAGCCACCTTCTACGGCACCCACAAGAAGAGTTGGGGGCTTCTAAACCTATACATACACTAGCTATACTGAGGCAAGCCCACGTACCGGCTATGAACTTCATAAGTATTTTCACGTCTTACAAATGACATCAAAGTCAATTTTTGAAAACAATATACGTTACATGATGTAACCGTCTCGTCTAGGTCGTTTACTTGTAAGTGTTGTAGGTGTACTGAATATTGACAGCTCATAGCTTTTTATGATTTCACACGCGAACATACATTGCGGTTTTGTTAAAAAGGTTTTAGGTTAGGTGTTTTACCTACGCGTTTTACTGTTGCCTACGCGAGTATAATAGTCAGTTTTAATAAGAAATTTCAAATTGCGTCTTATCTTTTCAGAAGACATCTGGCATTTTTTCCATCCAGATTTTTGCAAATATTTCCATAATAAATGTTTTTTTTTAAATATTGGTTCATCAAAATGACTCTCTTTCGCCTAATGGAAAGCGAAGATGGAATTAAGAAGCGATGAACATTAATGCAGCCGTAAGCTGCGGTAATCGCCACCCCTATGATGACCTGAGAGATGCTTTTTCACACTCCGCTTGAAAGACCCAGGGTTATAGCTGCATAGAATTATATACGCCGGCAGAGAATTTCATTAATCTTAGGTTACGAGTAGTAAATATGTTAAGCCATGGCAGATGCCTTCAATATTTGATTCAATTCAATATTAAATCTGAAAATGTATACGCTATGCCATTTTTAACCGACATAAAATAGGAGGCGGTTCTATGTTCGACTTTATGTATTGTTTATGTATGTACACTGATTTATGATCTCCCATTTGAATACCGATAATTAATAATAAAAAATAAAGTTCACTTCTAAGCTGGTCCCATTTTAATTTCATCATATTCAGTCCAGCGGTTTTTGAGTTACACACCAATAAAATAAAAGTGTTTTGCTTACCGTCTGCGCACGCACCGCGTGACCCTGGAGTACAATCACGCAAAAAGGTTTCAGCACTTCGACTTATATATCTGTCAATTGTGTGATCATTAAACTAGGTATATTAGAAGATGAAATCGCAACTCTCGCCCAAATTCTAGAATATCACTTAAAAATTATGTAGAAGGTATTCTTCTTCTTCTTACGATGCCATCTTCTACCGGAGGTTGGCTATCATTAAGGCTTGGACCTTAGAAGCTGCTGCCCGAAATAGCGACCTGTTGCTCAATTTAAACCACGTCCGGAGATTATTGAGCCATGAGGTACCATCACCAAAATTTTCACCAAAGTACGTCTTCTGCCTGGTCGTCTACGTCTTTGAATTTTACCCTGCATCAGTTGGAGAAGATCGGATATCTCATTGCACATGACGTGACCCTGGTACTGTAGTTTTCAAGTTTTTATTGTATTTAAGATCTCTACTTTTTTATTTAGCTTTTGTAAGACTTTTTCATTGTGCACTCTCTCAGTCCACGAGATATTCAAAATTCTTCTGTACACCCACAATTCAAAAGCTTCCAATCGTTTACTTGTGGCTTGTGTTAAGGTCCATGACTCGACGCCATACAGAAGAACCGAAAACACGTAGCACTGTGCCAAACCCACCCTAGGAGGTATTACGCCCATGAATAATAGTAATTAATATTAGTATTCCTATAATTGTTCTATTTAATAACACCTAACGATTACTTCCCACAATAATTTGTTCGAGAAATAAAATGATTTGAAAGGAAATCCGTGATTATTTTTATGAAATGTGGTATTTGGTTTAACTTGCGCTTCATTTTTAACCACCGCAGAGTAAGTATTCTCGTATCATATTTGTGATAACTGTACCTGTGCAAATTTATTTTAAGGCCCTGCCACCGCGGTATATGTGGCATATTACGGTAATAATAATATAGGGTTACCATATTTAAAGAACAATTTTCTGCAAAGTATTAGAAAAAGATTTAAAAAAGATTCATATTCATATATTTTAATTCTGTTTCCACATGTTTAAATACAGATCTTATATATATTTATTATAATAGTTCACCATGGACCCTGTTGGGCGCTACAGAATAATATTATAATATAATTACATATTTGTTTCTTTATTTAAATTTCTTTACGAGATACCGAATGAGATTTGTTTATATGTTTGTCGTTGAAAAAATCTTGTAGTGAATAGTAGCATTTTTTAGTAAGATATAACTTTAGGTTGTTAAAGAATGCGGATTCCTTCTCAATGTCTTTTAGATATTGTGGTAAGTGATTGAAAATTTTTATACACATTAAGTAGGTGCTCATACTCGTAACCTATTTTTATGTCTAGAGATACTTTTGTTTGTGCCTTCTAATGTTGGAAAAAGAAGACATTGTCTTCTTACAAATTTCTAGAATGTAGGTGGAGTGTAGGGTCAAAATGTTATGCTTGATAAAGTGTGGTTTGCAGCTGTCTGAACTATCTGTTTGAAGATGATATAGTTTTTGTTTGCCATAACCAAAAATGTTGCCTAGTAGGTATAAATAGTTCATATTCAAAGTCCAAAAAAATGCACATCACAAGTATACTGACCATGTTCATGGGTACCCAGAAACCCGCGAACATGGTGCATTTAGCTGTGCCTAAATATCTGGAACTCAAAATTGTATAAATCCTGGTCTAATAGTAGTTGCCCCCTTGAGTACTAATTTATACAAATTTGTGTGCCATAAAAAATCGCCTTAATATCCGTAATTCGTTTTCAAAGACAAAACTAATGAGCATTTCATGAAACATAATTAGGTATGATACAAAATAACGCGTAGCTAAATTGCTATTATTATATTTTTATTCAAATAGCTTATTACTAATAATTCATCTGATGTATAAGTATTGATATTAATGTTTATGTTAGCTTAGATTACAGAACAAAACTTTTTGTTCTGTAATCTGAATATGTTAGTATCTATTTCGTTTCTGAGGTAATGCGGTCAGTGTTTTTAACACTTTCGATCAGAAACAACGTCTAAAATAATATTAGTTATATTAGTATTAAACAAATTAAATAATTATTCCTTTTCTTACAAAGCATAAAATATCAGTTTCAACATCTTTCTGTCTGCATGGATACACAGCTCCTCTTAACCACGCAAAGGATTTTGTGCAGTTTTATCATCAGTCAGATATTTTTACGGACGGTTTTTTGTATACATAAAACATACTTAAGATTTTATGTAGCTACGTAGAACTTTTTACTCATCAATTTCTTTCAATTCAATTATATTATATCAATATAAATTTTCTAATCTACACCCGAGTGAAACCGGGGCGGGTCACTAGTATAGACAAGTACAATTTCAAAAATTTAACTTCCGACTTCCATTCTATTCAGTTATTGGAGTGTATCTCAAAAACTACTAGACCGAATTTGATGAAATTTAAATGGGACCACACGGAAAGCACCAGCTTTCAAACAAAAAAAGAATTTTGAGAATCGGTTTTTTTTCGGAGAACAAATTTGGTCCCGTAGTTTTTGAGTTACTCTCCATAGAAGAATAGAATGGAAGTCGGTATTAAATTCGAATTCGGAATCGGTTCACCCTATCGAGAGTTATGAGGTAACAAACATAAAAAAATATATTTAAACAAACAGTCGTTATAACCTCCTCCTCTTTTTTGGAAGTCGGTAGAAAATAGCGAGGTATCCAAATGGAGATTTCTGTCAATGTTTTGACTCAAACAAAGTTACATAATTTTATAATCTCATTTTTAAAGGCGGAACGGTATTGAAAAGTTCAAAGTCGGGAAACACCATTGTGCTAATTACGCGGCAGACGGCGCGCTTTCGCTTTCGACGGCGGCGCTCGTTTTAATTATTTTTTTCCGAGCGTCTCGGCGTCTGCGGGGAACTCCGGGAAAAATTGACAGTGAGAATATTGTGGATACACTTTTTAATAACTTTAATTTTCTTTACCTGCTGGTAAATATACAATTTGCGTCTGGTCACTTGGTAATTTTTCATTTGATTTCAAATTTAATTTTATCTGCATATTATACATAGAAATTTTGTTTATTAGTTGCATAGTCATGTAGTTGGAACTACAGTTGCTTTAATAATGGAGACAGAGAGTTATTCTATCATTATTTTTTGTTTTGAAATTGAAAAAATATTATATTTCTAATATATTATACTCGTATTACATTCATCATCCTATTCGGCATCTTCATTGCTGGAGGTTGTGTCCATTCTGAATGGTTTACCGTTCGATATACTATGCTTTTCCACGTGGTTTTGTCTTCGGCAGTCTTAATAGCTTTCGTCAGGCCAGTAAGCTTCTTTACTACGTCTGACCATCGGGTGGTCTTTTCCCGCCTTTGCATTACACATTACATTTGTTTTTGTTATAAGATCTTTCAACTTTGTAAAACACACCCTTTTTGTTTAGATTGCTGTGTTTACTTGTAATTGGTGGTGCACGTAGCATAATACTATAGAAACAATTTGTTCGAAGTTTGTGTTACTACTATTACCAAACCAAATAAATAAATAAATTACATGGATGCTTATTACCTTGTTATATTTAGGTGTCTGTAGTAAAAACTTATATAACTAACATTGGATCGCAATGTTAAACACGACACATATGCGTATATATCATTATTAACATATACTCATATGATTGTACAGTTGACTTACTAATGCAACTATCTATACAAACATCTATTTATATTACATTAACGAATCCTCGTTAATGTAATATAAATAGAATAATTATCGTTAAAGCTTACGAAAATCCATGTTGTATTAGTAAGTTAACTGTACAATCATATGAGTTTATGTTAATAATGATATATAACGTATTGGCCTAAGTATGTATCCACATATTTAGGCCAATACGTTGAATAAAATCGAGCGCTCGGACGAGCCGGGAATTGATACTACCTTAGTGAACAATGTCTACACTGTTTCATCACCTACGAAGGATGGAACGACCATGTGTAATTAATTACACACATCGCAATTCTTGGAATCGAAGTATGATATCTAAGAACAGTATTGTATTAATGGCTAAATATGGCGACTAGCGAGTCTACGGGTTAATTACACACATCGCAATTCTTGGAATCGAAGTATGATATCTAAGAACAGTATTGTATTAATGGCTAAATATGGCGACTAGCGAGTCTACGGGTTAATTACACACATCGCAATTCTTGGAATCGAAGTATGATATCTAAGAACAGTATTGTATTAATGGCTAAATATGGCGACTAGCGAGTCTACGGATTAATTATATTAATGTAGTGGCTGTCGCAAGAAGAATAAAGAAGAACAAGAGTGCATATTTTCTCAGCTCAAAGTATTAACAAAAACCTTTCAAGTGGAATCGAAACAGCGACATTCCGAGTGGTCATATCCATGTTAAGCTCACGCCAGCTGTTCGCGAAGTTCGCGCTCGCTCAATCTTTGATACTTTCTTCTTGCATTTTTTCAGCTCGTCTTATTAATGAAAAGTAGGTTACTAACTTGGTACGCTTTAAGAATGAAAGTTACTCCCGCCTTGCCGTAGGTCGATGAACTCTATCAGCTGTCTTTTGTTTTCGTCTTCTCATTGACCTCTTTATTTTTGACAGTGTTGTGTTTCGTGATTGAGAGGAAGTGGGCTTGAATATTTTAGTGTACTTTGCTACTGCTGTCATTTTTAATTGAATATGCATCTCGCAAAAGAATATTTTTATAGCTTGTGTGGTATTCACCTAATTAACAAATTCTACTGGCTATATAGGTAAAAATAAGTTGATTAATTCAATTACAAATATTAGGAACTATGTTTAAAACTCAGCGTTTGATTATTTTGAGTTTCTTGCCGTAACTTAAAGATAAAGTAATTTTATCATACTTATTTATCGAATAAAATAAAATGACAACACTAACAATATGACTCGCGACCAAACCGTGACAGCTTCGTAACATCATTAATTATCTATTAAAAAATAATCCTTTTATATGTCAAAACCCATTCAGCATCGTGAGAGGACACGGGATTACCTGGACTAAAACCCATAAAAAATAAACTAAACAAACTCTGCCACAATGAGTTAACCCTCAAACGATGTATGGGTAGTTTTTATGTGATAAAAAAACAGTGAATGAATGCATCGATGATCATAGTGGCACGTTTTATTTTGATTTTGAATATCGAATATGGTTAAAAATTTCAATTTCGAACTACTTGTATTTTTCACATTATATTTTTTACCGTTACTCATCAAACGTAAAATGCATGCCAAATAATATGAGACCCTAAAGGAAGCACTTCAATATTTCTCCACACTCGCCTCAGGCAATCTACTCACTAAATCCTCCTGAGAAAGCATAATAATCACCATAAATCCAAATGAAACCATCTCGTGTTACCCTTATAAAAAACTTGGGTCACCCTTTAACTACCTGAGGGTGACATTTTTTATTCACACTTCCGTCAAAAACGCATATGCAAAAGCGTCAGTTATTTTCTTTGATACGGAAATAATAATTATATGCATAAAGGAACGGATTAAAGGTTACACAATTTCTGCTTGTGACATTTTTTGTGTTGCCTGCCACCTTGCCGATCAGATGTGCTTTCAACTTTTTACCTATTGATAGATTTAATAATATGCAACTGTATGCAAGCTGATCCTCGATATTTAACTAATTGATAATCTGGGTTCTATCCTTTGTGAGGTTCGATAGGGTTACATGTGGTACCCATTTGCTATTGGAAATCCTTTGTTGCGTTTGCATAATTATGCAAAATACTTCGATAGGTTTACTTTTTTATTATAGGTAGTCAGATTAGATAATAATAATAGTTGAGAAAAGTAAAGAATATTTTAAATTCAAATATTGACGGTTAACCCTCAAACCTTTTAGGTGTGAACATGGCATCCCGTGCTGCTGATAGAATGCTCCACTTGAGTACTTCATTTCACGAGGTAAGGCGCCGGCAACAATGCACGCCGGTCGATATCTCGGCGTGCAGCCTCTCGACTCCAATCAAACAATTACTGCCCCACGGTCGAGTACATCCCCAGCACTCCAAATATTCAAAATGGCCGGCCTGTACTCCTTAATTTATGCACACGATAAGATCTGACTGCTGTGTTGTGAAAAAAAGGGCTGTTTGACTATTTATTCGCACTATGTATTTGTTTTTAAATACAAAAATAATGTTTTGTAGTTTTTGAAACGTCAATAAAAACGTTTTAGTATTAAACTATTATTATTAATCGGCAATACACTCACGTTAGGAATCGAATACGTCGACCCGGTTTTCGAGTATGTCAGATGTTCATAAGTTTAGTATGTATTTTTTGTAAATCGCTCGTGTGATGTTAATTATCACGCTTGCCCATAACAATTTTGTGCCATTTGGAATTTTAAACTACAGCGGTCTTACTTAACCCTGCTTGGCATTGCACTGCACTCATCAACTTGAGATATAAGGTGTTATATCTCTTGTCCTGTCATTTCACTGGTAATATTGCCCTTCAAACCGAATCATAGTAATGTTTACATACAACTGCATCACGGTTGTATGACTGGCTAATGTGTGGTACTTCACCAGGTGGACTCTGCAAAATCTTGCCACTACAATAGTGTATTGGTTTGGGATGTCTTTTATTATTACTACGTATCTGTAATAAAGTAACGTATTCTATAAAACATTGCACCCTTGACACACCGCACATCCCGAATAACAATAGGATGCAGATTCAGATTGTCTAAAGATAAATAATACATTTTGATTTATAATAGAACTAAAAAAACTGCTCTTCATTTATCGAGAATGCATAAATAGACCCTATTATTCGATATCGGGAAGTGCAAAATATGGGTGTAACTTTTTATGTCCGTTGAATACGTGTCAGTGAACGGGTTGACTTACGAGGGACGCAGTTTTTTATGCTATCACACATTCAAAATAGTTCTAAAATATTTTACGGATGTATTCAATGGTGATTTGATTTATTCCAACGAAATGCAGATGTGAGGGCCTCGTTAGATTTATTTGACTGCTGTTTTTCTATTGATCTCTCGTTACGCATGATTGGTCATGTCAATTGGTAGTTAGTGTATATTATTTGATATGTTGTGAGGGTGACGCGTAACCAAATATTACTTTCGATTTTTTCTTTCTTGAATTTTACTAGATCAATTAAAAATAAAAAAAAATAAAAAATGTGAGGCCTATATAGAATCTGCATCAGAGTTTTGTTAAATTTTAAATTTTGTATTAAACTTCAAATCTGTTTCATAATCATTTAAATCCAGGCCTGATAGACCCTAATCTACATAATAAAAAGAAGGTCCCGGAAACACAAATGCAGTGATAACGGAACAAAGGCCTGGGAGACCACGGTGCGCAGCGGAAGGGTTATATTGTCTGAACTTACAACTCCAAATTAATGAGTAGCGCAAAAAATGTTGCACAATCGACGATATACGATCTCATTCGATGATTCTCAAAGATTTGCAGGTAAATGAAACTTTTTACGTATCTTTATTGTAACAAATTGTTACCCATGCTGTTACTACTGACTTAACTTAACTACTGACAGTGACGTAACTCTCATATTGTTTATGTATATCATTTTAGGTTAGTATCTTAGTTTATTTTAATTCAAATAGATATAACTTGGACGCAGACCGCTTCAAACCGGTAATTTTCGAAATGTGTGGGGGAGGACTTTGTTCAGCAGTGGACGTCTTACGGCTGCAATGATGATGATTATGAGATATACCTTCATTTTGTAACCTAAAATCATGGAGATTCAATCAATAATTAGGTAATATTATATAGAGATTTCTCCTTTCTGTTTAAAATATCTGGAAAAGTTAGATTATCCATATACCCGAGTGACCCACATAGTATCTTTGACTCATTGTATGCCTTCCAACTTCTGTTTATTTAAATTTACCATTACGTTAAACCGTTCAGATGCAATTTGCCTTTTACATATATCAATATAAGTCAATATACATGTATAACAAATAGTTACACAAACCTTATTATTAAGTTCATAAACGAAAGCTTATAAGCAAAACATAGTTATTGGTAATTTATATTTTATTTTACTACATTATTTTTTTTACATTGAATAATACGATCCCATTAATTATTATGAAATACAATGAATCTAGGTAATATAATATAATATATCTAGATACCTATTATTAGCCTAGATATCTTAAAATTATAGATATATTATAGGTAACACAGCTTTTAAATCACCGACTCTGGGTAGAGTGCCCGAAAAGCTGGCAGCAACGTTACCTCGTTGAATACCATCTAATCGCCAGGCTAAAACGTTGCCCAAGGTAAGCACCTACTCTTTAACCACCTGTAGTTTTCTTGACATCGTCTGGACAACTCCTTCGAAAAAGTAAAAAATTAATAGTTTTATTAAACATGACCCCTTTAAAACTTTTACAGCCACTGTACGTCGCGCTACCTACTGATCTAATTTCCATGCGTAAGCGCAGCGGCGCGGGCGCGAAGGGGTTGAACTATTCACTGTATTTTTTTGCATTTATTAACTTCGAGACTCTAACAAAGATTATTGTGTTTAGTATGTAAGTGATTTCCGATACGAGAGGTTGTAGTGTTGGTGATAAGTGTTAAAACAGTGGTGGTGATGCAGATGGAAAAATGGCAGTTGCATCAAATGAAGAATCAGAAAAATTATGGAAAACTTGTACCAAAATAAAGCAGCGATACTATTTTCTCAAATGGTAATTTATTTAAGTATTCAATGGCAACATTTGGCGTCATTATGAAGATAATACATACAACACAATAGGTGTGCGTTATATTAACAATCGACTATTCAAGAATAAAAAGATTAGGGAAAAAGCTCAGAAGGATATCTAATATACAGAAAATTCGACGTGTAATAACATTAACCCTTTCTATAGCGTGATAATTTAAACAAAAGATTTATGAATGAAACGCGCGTAAATTTACGTCTGTGGGACGCAAAGGGTTAATAACCTTTTATCAGTTTTGATGTCACCATTGGCAAAAATACAAGAACAATATCTATTGAAGTATACTTATTTTATTTACCCATGTACTTTAGAAAAATAAATTCTGCCATCTACCTAACTACTGAAAGCTAAACCTAGCGCCCTTGTTACAATAGTACCTACATTTTCCTCAGCCCATAACACTATCGCACCCTTAACGTTACATCCGCACCCGGCATCAGTTTTTAGCACCCTCAAACGACCGATCTCGAATAGCCTTGAGCTAAATCCACTTGGTGTCATAAAACTCAGACATTCACTCTTAGGCTGGATCTATACAGGCGTTTCAAGATGCTACGATCGGAAAATCCTGCATAATTAGCTAAGTTCATGTGACTTATCGTGGTTACTACTATCGATTCGATACCTTTCAATTATCTGCAATCATTAATCAAAAATCTGCATGTGAGTATTATTAATAATGTGTACTATGCTTAGATTATCACGGTTCTTATATATATAGGTACACATATGAGAATATGAAATACCTTTCTTCATATTTAAGTGCTTACCTACTTGGAAATGTAAAAGCGCATTACTGCACCTGTGTGTGTGAGTTCTGCATTTCTGTTTTTTTGTCATTAATCAAAATATACTATCTGGTATGATAATAATATGGTTTCAAATCACTCTACGATTCTCACAAACAGAAAAATAACAATAGTAGTGAAATGAAATGAAAAATAGAAATATGAAAAATAGTATGAAATGAAAAATTTCAACACACTTGCTCATAAAGCGGCTCTAATTTCACCGCAATTAGGCACATAATGACACCTGTAATCAAACTGTGACTTTTTCATTCACAAGTGAGTTATAGAGTTTAAATTATTTTATTGGTTGAGTTGCTTTGTTCTTAAAAAGTTTCGATACAAAAAATACCGTTTTCAATAGTAGGTACAAATAAATTAATGCACGTATTGCTGGCTCCTTTCATGCAACTTCGTATTTAAATAGATACGTGTACGTGTTTAATAAATAAAATGTTCACTCAAATATTACTTTTGTTTATTCTGCAATAAAGAAAATTGAAATTCGCCATTTTGTATGTGGCTAAAACGCTATCCGCGAAAAGGCAAAATAAAAGTAACCTCATTATTTTAGTCTATGGCCGATCGCCATTGTTAGATGCATAGGAAAACTGATTATTTTTCCGCTACTGCATAAAATTTTTTAGTATAATTTTCTTCACAAGTGTGTTGTAAAACGTGGTATGATACATGTGTGTATTGATGATTACCGTCCTCGGCTCTCTTAAGACCCTCACCTGACGGGTCGGGTCTCAATGGCGCCTCAGCGGTGATCACCAACATTACACACTTGTACCATAATGTAGAATAGCATAACTAATATTTGCAGGATGGTAACTAGGTTTAGTTAATATTTACAAAAAAAACATCAAACACACATCACAATCTAATCACGCCTTTACATGGGTGACGTTAGAACGTAGGTTTATGGGGGCGTAAATGCTGAGTGTGTGATTAAAAAATATGAGTTATTTCGCGTTATATTAGTTGTTTTATTTTCGGGATGTCATTTCCTTTTTTGTAGAATGTAGGTCACATTGTGGGTAAAGGATATTAATTGTGTACTTACACCATGAAATGTGGGAAGTAAATAGTAATTTGTCCATAATAAGCATCGTAATTTTATATCATTAGATTTTTAACCGACGTCTAAGTAGGAAAAGTTTCTCAATCCTATCTGTTATATGTTTGTTACCCGATTACACCGCCAGTTGTAAATTTTATTCTGTAGATCATTTTTGTTTGGTAGGTCATACTTCAGAGGTGGTCCCATAATTATATAAACTTTATCGAAATAGATTCAGCGCTTTTTGAATAAAATATCAACAAAAACAATATATCCACAGGCAATGTTTTGGTTTTTGTTTTTTCTACAGTTTAGTTTAAGTTTTTTATATATATAAAAATTATATTGGAAAAACAACTTCTAGACCTAGAAGTAGAGAAGTCTATTCATTTTATTTAACAAAATCGACAGAAGTTAATGCCCAAGAAGGCTTCGCCTAGTTTGGGGCCCGAGGCAAATACTATTCATTGTTATAACGTATTATGTTATTTTATTTGAAACTATAATAAATAAAAAGTTTGACTTCTCAAGACTAAAGTTTTAACAAATTGGAAGGATTTACTTCTATAACATACAGCCAATAACGAATTTACATTCTATATATAAGTATAGAAGGATTTTTTTTCTAGTTTTATAGTTTCTTGTTATATTATTCACCTTTTGTATGTAAGTACACTGTTTATGTTATTATGTGATTATTAACGGGATATTTACCGTGGTAAGGTTGTGGAATGAGCTCCCGATATTTCGACGCAGTTAATGCACCATGTTCACGGGAAGACTGAAGAATGCGGGTGGTTGGTCGAAAAGTTAAAAAGTTAGGTGCAGACATAACGATCTACCCTCTTTCTTAGTCTTTTGCTACGGTTATCTCTGGAACTCGAACTCGATCCTAAGTCCCGACAAGCTCATTCCACAACCTTACCACGGTAAATATCCCGTTAATAATCATATAACTTTAGTGAACAACCGTGATAGTTTAAAACACTGTTTATATTTTTACAAAATGTAACAGCAATATTAAAGTTAATGGCTCAATCATAGCTAAGCATGGGAAAGGAGTCATTCCTCCTCAATTTCCGTAGAACAATAATACTCAAACATATCCTACCAAAAACCACAAGATAAATACATTATACTTAAGTTAAATATAAGCAGATACCATTAAAATAATTCTATTTTAACAAATATTATGGTCAAAAGTGCTGAAATGTAATTTTTCGTCCGTTTCCGACAATTTTCTAAGACAAGGAATACCTACTCTAGTAAAATTGTGTAAACGAGACTTAAATAAAATTTAGTGTTCTCTTACACCTACTGTTGCAACTTTGGAGAAGTCAGAAATTCATGATTTCGAAGTAGTCTAACGAATACGTCGCTTTAAGCATTTATTAAAGTGGATTAACTAATAAATATCAGACAACAGAGATAATCTATCCTTTATTTACATACTTTTTAAACAACCAATAACTACAATTTAATTTTATAAACTTAAAAATGAAAGTTTAACTAAAGAAAACTAATCTATGAGAAAGAAAGACAGAAAGAAAGAAAGAAAGAAAATAATGTTATTCAGGACATCACACAACATAACATACAAAAATACTGACAAAATAAGACAACCATCATAATAATGCTGCGTAATGCCATGAAAGAGCCCCGACTCAGCATACGCAAGGGTAAACCCACGCACTGATTTTCAGTCGGCGCTCCTCACTGACATCACGAACGTAACTCGTGACACAACGGAAACAAATAAAAAATTTAAAAATTAATTAAGATACATAGTATTAAGAAGCCTAAATTAAGCCTGGTGGGAGCATAAGCATGGTGAGCGGAAAATGGCAAGACTGTTGACAATATTGCCACCATTATCCTGCCTGTCCCAGGATGTGAATTATTCTCTCTAAAATTACAATGATTGGTATCGCTAAGCAGGCGTTAGTCCTTTAAAAGATTATAAAAAAAATATTGCCACGTTGTATAGCAATAAGATTTTTTTGCCCAACACTAGATGTCAACTACATTTTCAGACAACGTAAACATACTTAATGGATTATACCTAATGCGAATTATTACTTAGTATATTATAAACAGGCAGATCTTTACATAAGCCGTAAGATCGTAAACAACATGAACTAAAATTAAAAAATATATACAAACATATAATAAAAAATATAAAGCTTAAGTATTACATTGGAGCAGGAAAGTATACAAAAACAATATATCGTCCCCATACCATAGTTAACAAGTACAATTGAAAAATTTAATACCAACTTCCATTCCATTCAGTTGTTGGAGTATCAAAAAGTACTAAACCGAATTTGATGGAATTTAAATGGGACCACACGGGAAGCACCAGCTTTCAAACAACATGTGCGATTTGAAAAATTTAATACCGACTTCCATTCTATTACTTTGGTAAAAATCAGTTATTGTAGTGTAACTCAAAACTACTGGACCGAATTTGATAATATTTAAATGGGACCACACGGGAAGCACCAGCTTTCAAACAAAAAAAGAATTTTGAGAACCGTCATCCTATCGAAAGATATGATGTAACAAAAAAAACATACAGACGAATTGAGTACCTCCTCCTTTTTGGAAGTCGGTAGAAAAATAACTAGATAAATAAATTTGATCCTTGGAGTGGTGCCTCTGTGGCCTAGCGGTTATGGCGTTGGATTCGGTTACTCAAGAAAGATTTTTCTAACTATTTGCGAAGTTTAATATATTGTTTTAAATACAGAAGTAATAATTATATCCTCGCATGGAATACGAACCCATGACTTCTGACTCACTATGTCATAATTACCCGATATATTCGTTTGTAGTTGTGTATTTGCTAACTTCAAATTACACCGATCTCTCTAGTAAAAAAATCATTTATCGCCGTTAACAGTTGCATTAACAGAGGTTAAATGTTAAGGTTTCTTTTTTATCTTAATCGCTGTGAAACCTAGAAATCTTGGAAAAGCGTTTAGCTCTAGATGTGAAATTCATACAAGTATTTTCTTTATACATTTTACCGCCTTTGCTCGCTCACCGCAGCCCTTAGTTGACGGTCTGTAGCATCATCTCACATGTGGAGGCCTTTCTGTATATACACATACAAATCTATATCTATATACACCCACATAAAACCGTACATAAACCGTATCAGAAGGCTTAGAACGCCATTTCACCGGGGCACTTCCTGTTAACATAAATCCACCCCTGAGCGGGGGTAAGCGCCACGTTGGGGATGATTTTCAATTTTTCAATCGGTTATTGTTTGTAGATTTTGAGGGTAGTGCTAAATTGTGGTGTGGAGCTGAAATAGCCTTTGAAAATTGGCACTATGTAAATAGAAAGGTAGAACAGTACTTGTCATGTCATCTTGCCTACGGAAAAATTCTGGATCGCAAAATTATTTATATATAGGTATATACGAGTATAGGTGGTATGCCTTTTACTCGGACTTTTGTGCAATGTTCACCTGTTTTGGTAGTGTTGGTACCACAGTGCAGGGTCTGCACTCTAAAAGCAGTGTGCGAGCACAGTAATCTGTGTTATGATTTAAAGATGACCGTAGTGTTTTTTTTATTATTAACAAGTATACATAACAACGTACAGGCTAGACACCGTCCAAAACTAGTACTAAACTACGATAATTATTGACTTATTAGGCTAACATCGCCTTTATTAGTCTTTTTTAGTTTGAAAATTCTCGGGAGTTTGACACATATTTATTAAATATTAAAACCGACTTTACTCACGTAATTAGCCGACGCTATCGACCTAGGTTTTATTAGTCTTTTTATAATTAAGTGGATCCTTAACTTTGTAAACCATCTGATGTGAAACTGCGTTGCAAGTTATTTAACTTACAGTCACATCATATAGTGTCTTAACACACTTAACTTACAAAAAACTCGTAACTTATTACGAGTTTTTTGTAACAGTCTCACTTTTTAAGTTAGCACTAATAATAATAAGAAGAAGAAGAGAACAGAAGTTAGCATTAATAATTATATAAGGACACAAAAATACGTGATGACAATAACATAATGAAAAATATGTACCGTAGTAAGTAAACATACTGGGGAGTGAGACTCTAAAATCCGTACTTTGAACATTTTCAATATACTTGTACAGCATATGGCAGCACTGCAAGTGACATGAGCAGGCATTGGGCTTACCATCAGGCGTAAGACTTGCCTGTATATTTTCTTAATACCTAATAGTTTATTTTTTAAACATATTAGGAAATTATTACTGCAATAATTGAATGCATTCTCATTGCACGAGCAACTTTATGCTTTACATAATGCCAACAATAGTTCTAGTAGCTGTTAAGATGATGGCAATACTCACAGACCATATATCCACTATGGTCTGTGGCAATACTCGACGAATTGTAATGCTGATTAGTCGAATAATAAATAAATAGAACACAATCAAAACGAATCACAAATAAATATAAATGTTTAGTAATTCGGCAATAAATCGCTGCATTTAAGTATTCGAGTGACCAGAAAGAAAAATTCTATACAAATTAAACTGTTTCCCAGAACTGTTTCTTCAGATAACTGAAAAGTTTCTTAGATAAATATAATTTTGTAGTTCCTTAATATAAGTCTCGAAATAATTCTATCGCGGCTTAGCAACCAAGTTAAAGCACTCGTAAAGTAACCAATAACCATAGTGTCGTCCCTTCATATGGAAAATCGATCACCCTCCCTGATGGATTACCCCTCGCCCCTCATCCTGATGGAATAAAAAGAAAACATTAGAGGCACCGGCTCCTCGGGGAAAGCCTCTAAGATGTTTTTATATATTTTGGCTGGGGCATGTCAAGTCTTATTCTTGTTTGGACGTTAATCTTTAATGTATATGGTGTGTGAGACTGATGGCTGTTTTATGAGGTTTCATTTGTTTTTATTCTGAAATGCTCTTCTTTTATGTGTTTGCAAAAATGAGTACAATATTTGCAATTTCTTTCGGATTATTTAACCGTGGATGTTCGATGATGATATGCGCTATTTGTATTCAATAATATTTTAATACATTTCTATAAATACTTCCAATATCAGCATCATGTTAATTTTAATTAATTTATATTTTTTTTATATTCGATTTATGATTAATTTTAGATGATATGATTATAATGTGTGAATCTTATCGAGGTCATGAGCGTTAAAAATTTTATGTGAATTGCAGATGCATTCCTTCAAGGGCACACATAATTTTAGCTGAATTAAGATAATCACTAGGTAATTATAATTATCAATTTCTCAAAAATCAAACATTATACTGCACGCCTACAGCAAAGCAGGTTATACTTTTAAGTGAGTTTATACTTATTTAAGTTCTTTACAAGGGTGGCATATTCTTATAGAATAAAACACTGTTTAAATTAAATTAAGCACAGAAAATACATTTGCCTTACAAGTTATAAGATTATTATTAGCGATTCTCGTTCGAATTAACAAGATGTGAGTAATACATGCCCTACGTGCTCTCAGAGTCCGAGTAATTACATCTCTGTTCACTTTGCCTTTCACGACAAAAGTGAATAAATGCGCACATTATTTCACAAACTACACTAAAAGCATAAAGTCACTGATCGGATTACTGACTTCAGAGTTCACAATTTTACCAACAGTAGGTACGAGTACATAACATTATGTACGAAAAAATTGTATCTTACATTGACAACCTAACTGATTCTGATTCCAGTAGACAATCAATACTTGATTTATTATTTATAAAATGATCAGAAAATCAATTCAAATAATTGCTATTAGTCAAATTATGACAATTAGCGTTGATATTGCGAATCTATCTATCACATAAGTTGCTAAATGTGTTAAGGTTGTTCGTAGACAATGAAGAACAACTCTATTTCAGACTTTAAAAGAAAATTTTACACATAACCCAAAAATTTTATCCCGACGGCACCCTATTTACAAAACGAACCGACCTGTCCCTCTGTCCATTTAAATCCCCAACAAAATGGACCCCGAAAATCCGATGTCCAAATACCTAGCAGTATATAGCGCACCCCCGCAGATAGGGGTGATTTACGGAGGGTCTCGGAGACCCTTATCGGCACTCGTTATGACCATGTGAGGGTGGCAGGGGGTGGGTAATGGAGGTGAAACGACGAGCACTCTCCGTACCTTTGAGCGTAATATGTTATTTTTAGAATGTTTGCTTTCGATTTCGCCTTTGTTCTTTGAAATGTTTAAAGTGCCAACATTTTTTCATACTCTTTAGGCTATTAAGTTTACTCTCGACAAACTTTTAAACATCTTCAAAACAGCAACATTATTCATTTGTAGTGTAGTGTAGATAATCACAAGCAAGATAGCTGGCGATATAAGCGGGAAAGGTCCAACAACGGCAATGTCATTGATTTTCTTTCCTTTTCCTACATTATTGTTTTATTGAGATTTGACGGTCGACAGTTGACTGTAATTGACTGTAAGAGACTTTGACGTGACTTCAATAAAAATGTCACTCGATGCAACTATACATATTTACTTCATTAACTAGTTCACACACTACAAAAATAATACATTTTCATATATACATACGAGTAGGATAACTAAGAAACTGAAAAGAAATGTTAATTTATTGTATGCATCTTAAGCTGGCATGAAGCTTCAGGTTGTAGGTATACTCAATAGGGAAAATAAGTTTTATTTATATTTTATATAATTCTATCACTTATTCAAATCTATACTAATATTATAAAAAGGAAAGATTTGTATGTTTGTAACGAATTGGCTCAAAAAGTACTGATCCGATTACAAAAAATATTTCGTTTGAAAGCTACATTCACCCTGAGTAATATAGGCTATATAAGATTCATCATCATCAACATCATCCATTACCGCGCGGGTGAAACCGCGGAAAGTAGCTAGTAAATGATAATTTAAAAAGTCACTAAGTTCAATGAAATTTTTATATTCAAAAAGCCATTACTTCGGATTTAAAGCATTGTGTTGCCTTGTGGCAAATTTCACTTGCAGCTTTAAATTTTCTTTTGCTTCAGATTTGCTTCGTCCCAAGTGACGAACTGCACTGCGCCCGTAACCCTGAGATATTAAGTTGTTACTTCTCATGTGCCCGTAATTTCGAGCGCAACTCAGTGTGTGAAATGTACTACGCACGTTCATTTAACTCAATGGCGCAACCATGCCCTTCTAACTAGAACATAGTATTGCGGACACTAATGCTTCACGGCTGAAAAACGTATGATGGCACATGCGAACTCATTCACAAAGAGTTTTACTGCTCTGAAAACGTACTTACATACACTGTCAATATTCAAATATTAGTGTCTTTACTCATTCTCATGTCCTAATTATAAAAAAAAGTGTTTTAACCCTGACTTAGGTATATGTCTACCAAAATCAAAAGAAAGCCAAGAAATATTTTTAATAATAAAAAAGGCCATGTTTTGCAAACCATTGGTCCCTGTCATAAAATTATATACGCCTACCAAATAAAACCGAGTCCCCCAGGCGACGGCATTCTGCATGCAAAATTTAATTTTAGATCCGACCCGGTTCAATATAGGTAATATTAGAAATTTATGTCCCATGTTTGAATTTGAAAGCCGTCTCGGTAGTAAATTTAAAATTATTTCATGTGCCCGCATGTTAGACTTTTGCCTAATGTTGTTTATGTTATGTCTGCCTGTGCTTGGATCTCAATACTTATTCACAATGGGATTTTTACATAAATGATTGATGAGTCTTGTTCATATCCTTGTTACCAAAATAATATCATTTTAGTCATTAATAACATGGGCTAGTCATTCGATTGTAAACTAAAAGACGACACTACCCTACAGGTACAGTAGGTACCTGTAACTATAAGGCAGTGTACCTGTACCTCTATGGCAGTGCCGTCTTGTAGAAGGTACATATACTCATAATTTCAAACAATACCTGTACCACTCGTAGGTATTTAGTCTAGTTTCACTAACTAAGTGTCTAATATTGGTAGCGATTCACTAGTTCAAAAGATTAAACAATTTTTTTTGGTATGGTAGTATAAGTACTGAGTGATTCTAAGTGTTACATAAATTTAGATTTTAGTGTTAACAGAATAAGTTCTGTTAACACTAAAATCTAAATGTATGTAACACTTAGAATTACTTTACTAAAAATAGGATTATTTTATTCAATTTTAGATAGTAGTACATTACGTTAGCTCCAAGTTACGTGACGACTAATCTGTCTAAAATATAGCTACAATTGAAGAGAATTATCTAATTTTAGTGCTGTAATTCGGAAGTTTAAACTAATTTAGATTTTAGCCTAAACAAAATAAGAACTGCCCTAATTAAGTAACTTTTATTTTAGACTATAGTACCTATCATACTTGTTTCTATGCAGAATATCAGGTTCTGGTGTTACCCATCACATGACCACTTCGTATTTTTTTAAGAGGACGTCTAATGCCAGTAAAACTCAAAAAGGGGTATTTTCAATGCCACTCTTTGCTGCTAAGAAATATAAACATTACAACAAAAAAAAATATTGGTGGGGGTGATGGGTATAGTCCTGAAGAAGTACCATAGCCACATAGAGTTTTGAAAATAGGTTGGAGGTTTTCCAAAAAAAACGAATACTATTTTAATTTAAATAACTCGAAATTACCAGCGCTGAACCTCCATTATCTTTGATGTTACAAAATAGCTACACTTATATTTTAGTAAAGTCACCAATTATTTTTTCGATTTCATGTTAAAGTAGTCAGTCAAAAATACAACGCGGATTTCAAATCAATTTTCATTCTCACCTTTGTTATCCAATTCTCGACTTTATTCAAATCTATTAGACGATGTGTTTTAAGGACGTTGAGCGCCCAAAGTCAGTCAAAAATACAACGCGGATTTCAAATCAATTTTCATTCTCACCTTTGTTATCCAATTCTCGACTTTATTCAAATCTATTAGACGATGTGTTTTAAGGACGTTGAGCGCCCATTTTATATATTAAATTATTATTTAAATCAACACTATTTCATTTCCTTTAAGTATTAGTAACAAAGTATTGCGGTAGGTACTATAATACTATCTCAGACAGGCAGGTCATAGACGTAACCCTCTTACCATCAGACAAATTGAACGTGCCGTGAATTGATCGCATAAATAATAAAGTTCTGTTTAAAATACATGTAATTCAGGCACCTTTAATATCTTATGCCTTCAATCTCAGACAGTTAAAAATATAAAAATTAACACCCCCAGTCAGTGGAAATAATATGAAAAACGCATCAAACTCACAATTAATACAATTATGACGGCGGGGGAAGGAAAACACTGCGTTAAACTGCTGTTAAAAGGCAGAGTAATACAATTTTCTCGCCTTTTTCTCCTCCCCACCTAATTACAAGTCATTCTATTAATAAAGTACATCGTTACAATTAGGGTGATACCGTTCAATGATAAAAACCTTTTCTTCCCCGAAAAACGAGCAAACAAAATTATCGGCGGGAAATAAATCATAAAACACAAAAAGAAACATTTTTCCTTCCAATTTACAAGTCATAAATTACGTCCGGTGGTCGGTGTTGCCCACTGAAAATATTTAACCATCAAATGGTCGCGCGGGTCAACCATTCACTAAAAATATATTTGAATAACGAATGATATACGGTTTGTTTATTGGCGGGCCTGTTCGTTCCTTTTTTGAATTTCATTATTCGAAGGTGACCGACGACGCGCGTTCGGGTCGCCGTCGGTCATCTGAAGGGGAGCGATTGGCCAAACTGACCCTTCGATGTTCGCTACATAATGTAAAAACTTTCAATATTTTCGCAGCTTGGCTCTGTTAGACCGGTTTTTCGACTTAGGGTTAGGTTTATTGGAAATTTTACGTTTAATTTGTGATTTTGTTAACGCACGTGTATTCTGTTAAAAGGTCATCCGAGGGTTACGGGTTCAAGATGTGACTTCTTTTCTTATAAATCAAGAAACTGATTTGTTTGTGTCATATCAATCAGAATCTTGTTTGAGTGGATAATTTTGATCAAATTAGCTCCATTTATAATTAACCTCTTTGCAATCAATTTTATTACTTATCTCAAAGAAATCTTTTGTATTCTTAAATCAGTAATCATTTTAATTTTGTATTTGGGACGTGCGTCACCTTATACTTGGAACATCATCTGAATTATCTAAGTGCGTCACAGTTTGGCATAATACTGAATGGAATTAAAATTAAATTACTTAAATTACTCATCATTGGTACATACTTTTGATACCTACTTCAATAGACTGTGATTTGTTAAAGACACGCAAATACGCACGAGTACAAGCAACTTGTAACTATAATATTATAACAATATACAGTATTGTTATATTTTATTTATATTTTTAGATTTTATTTCCGGTTGCCAGTTTAGAGATAGCTTTCAAGTTCCAGCCGTGCGATTCTCTAATGATTCGTCGTCGCGCTCGTCGATGAGCTCACCGATGTCAAACACTTTAAGAGATATCGCCCTTGTACATAAGGTTGCTTTTCCAACGTTTCTTGTCATCTCGTCAGCAGATCCATACGTTACTTTACTATTTGATTTAACACTTCTTAGGTGTTTCTTAAAATGTAAAATTTTTTAATTCACAATTTTTTGTATCTATTCATGCGACTAACTAATTTATATACCTAACTTTTCGGAGGAACTGTTTGGTCTAATACCTGCAGCTGAATTTCGCCATCGGACGTCAAAACGGAAATTTCATAGAGATCATGTTGATATCTGGGAGTCCACAACCGTGCGATTCCGACGGCACTTTCTGCCTCACACTACCACCATGTGGAACCAGCTGCCACTTGAGGTATTTTCAAACAGATACGACTTGGGAGCCTTCAAGAGAAGAGAGTGTATTCCTTCCTCAAAGGCCGGCAACGCATCCTCGAGACCTCTGGTATTGTGGATGTCCGTGGGCGACGGTAATCACTTACCATCAGGTGAGCCGCCTGCTCCTTTGCCAACCTATCACATAAAAAATAGATGTTTTTAAAATAATAAAGTAACTTCCAGGTGATCTGATGAAGCAAAAAAAGCAAATTTTAATTAAGACATAATATATATAACATAATAATGGTAGTGATTCACTTGTTCAAAAAAACTAAACTACCGAACTAAAAATGTATTATGGTGGTCCTTATTCTGGTAACAATAAAATCCAAAATCATTTAACACTTAGAATGACACTTATAAAAATAGGATTATTCTATTGTATTTTGGGTTGTTTTAGGTTAGTTTACCGAGCACCAAGTTACGTGACGACTAAACTGTCTAAAATATGCCCACAATTGGAGAGAAATGTCTAATTTAAGTGTTGTCATTCGGAAGTGTTTTATACTAATTTGGATTTTAGTCTAAACAAAATAAGTAGTGCCATAATTTAGAGATTTTTAGTTAAGAGAATGCTTACAGAATTGACACCGATATCCCATTGTCATATTTAGAGAACGATCCATTAAAATATAATACTCTCGCACACAAATCTAAATCAAAACAAGTACAATTTGAAAATTCAGTTATTGGAGTGTAACTCAAAAACTACTGTACCGAATTTGATGAAATTTAATTTCTAAAAAAGAATTTGAGAATCGGTTCACCCATTCGAAAGTTTTGAGGTAACAAACATAAACAAGTACAATTTGAAAAATGCACCGCACGGAAAGCACCACGTTTCAAACAAAAGACAATTTTGAGAATCGGTACCCAGTCGAAAGTTATAAGGTAACAAACATTAAAAAAAAAACATACAGTCGAATTGAGTAGGAGGTACTCAATTCGACTGTATGTTTTTTTTTGGAAGTCGGTAGAAAAGGTAGGGACCAAAGAGTCTGTAGTGTTGTAGTTTTTCTAAGAAAAACAGATAATGGATTCCTTAAATGGTTACTAGGAATGAAAAAGTGAGTGCCTTGTTTTTATAAAAAAAAAAATTATATTTATTATACAACTATATATTATTCATAAAATACACAAGCAACCGATGAGTGAGATTGAAATTAAATTCAAACGCTATTATTTCGTCGGAAATTCGTACGAGAACCCCTCGCGAGGGTCTCGGGGGATGAAAAACGAGAAAACTTTCCCTCTCCACGTTACTTTGTTTACTTTTGCACTATTTATGTAAAAATGTGGGGTCCCAAACAATTTCTTAGGCGTGACTTGGAAGGAACTTTAATGCTATGATTATTTTTTTCTGTTTTACTTTGTATGTGAGTGGTCCTTATAACGTAAGATGGAAAGCTTGTAAAGGGCGATATTACGTATGATTTTTTTTAGTTTTCTTTACATTAAGAGTATAGCTTTGCTTCTAAATTAGATGGAGGATATAAAAAAAATTATTAACGGATAGATGGGCACATAATTGACGTTACGGTTACGGCCCCGCTAGTTCAGTTGGTACTGCCCCTGCCTTCGAAGCGAAGGGTCCCGGGTTCGATCCCTGGCTAAGGCAAATGTTTGTGTGATGTGTTAATGAGTAATGGCTTTCGCGACACAGGAAATCATAGTGCGGATGTGTGTGTATGTGTGTGTGTGAATGTTACGTCATTATTGTCGTTAGTGTTTTTTCACATGATCATTCCCTAAGATGGATTAACCCCCTGCGTACCAGAGACGTACATTTACGTGCGTTTCATTCATAAATATTTTGTTTTAATTATCACGGTACATATAATGAAGGGTTAATAAACTTACGGGTAGTTTTAACTTCGATTTGGTGAAGTTAACTGTTATTTAACTTCACCAAATCATATGATGTAAAGGAAACTAAGGATTTGATTTTATTATTGCATATATACTTAAACTATTAACAGTGCGTAACTTAGCAAGATATTTGAATTTAAAAATAAATAATCCAGAGTAACTTTATCATCTTTACGAATATATTATGTTTTACAGTACATTTACTACACTTACGCGATTATTACGTGCATACATTGCGATGCTTATATGCATCCATACAATATCTTTGATCAATTAAGTGGAGTCAATTTATTTCCAATATATTATACTAATCATTTGTTAATAACGAAAACTTATGTGCGCAAAAATCGGTGACGGATAAGCACGAACATTGAAAATTTGCATACGTGTAACGTAATCGTATCGTTGTCATATACAATACAAACTATCATTTATCTAGTACAACTGTGGTATAGATAACTCATAGTATGTATCGTAAACGATACAAAATTCGTACGCTTTCGAAAGGTTACATAGAGTTCAAAATTCAAAAACAAAGTAGGTAGCTATATTATTGCACCGTTGGATGCAGGTTTAAATTGTCTGGTTTTAATGAAATAGCCACAATTAATATTGTTCACATGTTTCGCTCAGTATTCCATGGTGCTAGTGTATTAGTATTCGGATGCAGCGACTTGGTAATTAGCACACCGTCTGACAGATTCAGATGGGGGCGCCATCTTGGGACTCGGGTCTCGCGAGCAATGTATGTAAATTATTTTGATGCAACGGGATGCAAGAAATTTGTACGATAGAATATGTGATGTATGATGGAACTCTATTTTAGTTTTGTTATAACTAATTCACTTAAAGCTGAGCTTCATATTATATTACAATTCTATGGGACAATGTATACGATTCTATAATAAAGTTCCCAATGTTATCCGAGATTTGCCTATTAATAAGTTTAAAATTACTATTAAAACTAAACTCTGTCAAAAAGGTTATTACAAAATGTCGGATTACTTGGAGGATAAAACAGCTTGGGACTGATCACTCCAGGATCTATCTACTCGTGTACTAAGATGTCAAAGTGTAGCGTGTCTTGCCCTACTGATACCATTATTATGTTCTCTTTTGTAAGGCAACACACCGGAGCTAATATTTGTAATACCTAAGTAAAAACATTGAAAAACATCTATATAAAAAGAATGGCCCCGAGTTTCTTGCTGCTTCTTCTCGGTAGGCTCTATATATTTTGGAACGCGGCGGTAGTCTGTAAAGTACATTATAATGAAAAATTGACGTTCACACGTGCGTGTTTGATGCCTAAATTGAATAAATGATTTTGACTTTGACTTTGACTTTGGTTGCAATTAATTAAACTAGTACCTAGTTCAGTGAACAGTAAACCTCGCGAACTCAACAGCGCCGATTTTTCGCATTAATTCACAACGCTATCTCGGCAATCACTTGACCAATTGTTCTCACATTCGAAATTCCTCTTTAATACCGGACCGAACATGTAACAAATTTCGCCGTAGCAAACTTCGCCCTTTTCAGGAAAAGTCGACAACACATTAATAATAATAGTATATTTATTTCAAAAATTTTGCATTTATTAAAACTTAATTGGCTAGCTATGTTATCTAAAAAATCAGTTAACTGCTGCCGAACTAGGCACGGAGCCTGTGTTTCAGCGAACAACGCCCTCCCCACTAGATTGTTTTATATACTAGCCTAGACATATTATAAGTTATCCATTTCTATATAATATAAATGTGACATCTTCTATATATTTATACAAATTCACATTATCTTACATTTATCCAGTTAAATTTATACAATATCTAATCAACATTAATTAAATTAAATCATAGAACATGCATAAGTACTAAGTTTCATCAAGATTGGTTGATAATGCGCCCGCACAAGAGGACCAACACACATACGGATTACGGACAGCCGTGCAATTCTCTAATGATTCGTCGATGTGCTCACCGATGTCAAATACTTCAACAGATATCGCCCTTGTACATAAGGTTGCTATTCCAACGTTTCTTGTCATCTCGTCATTTGTTTCACGGTTTTTTCAAAGATGCAACGATGTTTGCTCTTAGAGAATCGCACGGCTGATTAAAGTCAATTTGGCCAGTTAAAGTAGACAAAAACGCGTTGCTCGCTCGGTTAATTATATACTTAATACATAAATATCATTTAAGTAAACTATCCTGCGTAAATATTTTTCATATTAATTTATGTAACGTTAAGTTTTATGTGATAGGCATGATATTTGACTGTAAGTAAGCGCGTGTCTATGACAATATTCGTAAATTTCACTCATAAGGTCACATTACTCATTCATCATATCATAATCAGCCCATTTTGTTCCTACTGCTGGGACTCGAGCCTTCCTATCAGAGGGAGGAGATGGTTCATAATCCACCACGCGAGCCCAGTGCGGATTGGTGGATAGGTTAGTGGCCAACCCGTGTCGAAGTTTTCAGGCTGCCCGAAGGCCTTCGACATAGCCTGACGACTGTTGTTCTAAGACAAACAACTGGGACCGACAGCTTAACGTGCCCTCCAAAGCACGGAATCACTCAGTAGAATAATGCCACTAGCGGTCACCCATCCAAGTCCTGACCGCAGCAAGTTGCTTTACTTGTTGATCGGTTAAGATCGCCAAGTCGAGCTCCGCTACGAGCGCTTCGTATTACTCATTGCTCATTACTCATTACGTTACTCTTTGTTACCATGCCGTTTGAAGTTAAAGGAATATAACAAATTTTTATTTCAATTTGGGATTCTTACAGCTAGGTGTTAGCTTTAAATACATGTAGGTGCTGAAGGCCATTTAAAAGATTCCACTAATGAATATAAAATAATTTTAAAATAATAAATCGAGTAGACTATAAATATAAAAAATATAACAAAGATGTAACATTTATACAAAAAATAAAAACTAATAAAAGAATGCCTTTGACAGTATTCTCTTGAGCTGCTCGACAGACGTATTGAACAGATCAAGATCATGCCGAGATGCTACGTCATTGAAACAACGGCTTGCTCTTATCAGATAACTGTTTTTCCTATAGATAGAGTTGACCATTGGGGTGAATAGCCTACACGGTCTCCTAGTTGGATCAGCTGGCACTTTCACACCCACGAGTTCCAGCAACTCAGGACAATCAACTGCTCCATTCGCTATCTTTATTAAGTAAGCTACATCAGCAATTTGCCGTCTTACATCTAAAGGAAGAATGTGAAACTTCTGACAGCGCTTTCTGTAGTCTGAAAGATATGTTTTTGTTTTAAACTGCAGATGACGCAGAAACCGTTTCTGAATTCGCTCAATACGCGTAATGTAAATATCGTACTTAGGGTTCCAAATTTGCGAGGCGTATTCTAAATGGCTACGTACATAGGCACAATAGAGGATTTTGATGGTTTTTATAGATTTAAACTCTGTAGATAAACGCAGGACAAAACCTAGCGCTCTCGATGCCTTATTTATGATACTATTGATGTGCTCATCAAAGAGTAGTTTGGTATCAAAAACAACACCCAAGTCACGAACTAAACTGACTCTTGTAATATAAGTATTTTTGAGTTTATAATTGAATATAAAGGGTTGTGGTTTACGAGTGAATGTGCATTGGAAACATTTAGTTATATTTAAGTCCAACTTATTAACTAGGCAATAGTCGCCGAATCGAACGAGATCCTCTTGAAGACCCTGGGCATGTTCTGGGGAGTCAATGGGGCAAAGTATCTTCATGTCATCAGCGTATAGGATTACTTTGGAGTACTTGAAGCATGAAGAAACATCATTGACAATGACATTAAATAATAGTGGACCCAATAGAGATCCCTGTGGAACTCCAGAGGGGACTTGCATAGGTGATGACGTGTATCCATTGAGTACTACTGTCTGGCACCTGTTTAGTACATACGACGTAAACCACCTATACAAGTTCCCTCGAATACCTACGGATTGGAGTTTCTGAAGTAGTACTGTGTGATCGATTCGGTCAAAACATTTGTGGAAGTCTGTGTATATGACGTCCACTTGAGAAGGTTTGGACATATGCAACGTTAAGTAGTCGCTGCAGACAATTAGGTTTGAAGTTATAGACCTACCTCGTAAAAAACCGTGCTGCTGTGCGCTAAGTGAATGTTTTAAAGCGGGATAAAGTTGCTTGTATACAATCCTTTCTAATACTTTAGCAAACAGACATAGTTTGGAGATAGGTCTGTAGTTTTCAATAAGATTTTTAGGTCCCTTTTTGTGTATAGGTGTAATATACGCAGACTTCCAGATCGAAGGCATCACACCCTCTCTCAGAGATTGTCTAAAAAGTATGGTCAGAGGAGCTGATAAACTGTTAGCACATTGAACAATGAATGATGCTGGGATGTTGTCAGGACCTGCAGATTTGTTTAGGTCTAAGGACTTCAAGAGCTTGCAGACTTCAGAACAGTTGAACTCAATGTCCGCTATGTCCGTTGATGTCATGCTGTTCCCGGAAGCGTTTAGTAAGCAATCGGTATCGGTACTGTTTAAAAATGTGGAGTGAAAATATTCACTAAACATATTACATATCTCCTCCCCCGAATCGGACGAGCGTTGACCGAAGCGTAATACCGCGGGGTAAGAGTTATTTTGATTTTTTGTTTTTACATAAGACCAAAAAGCCTTAGGATTTATTGAAATACTTAATTCAGTTTTCGATATGAATTCGTCAAACATGTCTTTCTCTAATAATTTAGCACGATCCCGTAAAATGACAAAGGATTGATGGTCAGAGCGATTGCCGTACGTTTTAAACTTTCGGTGATATTTATACTTCTCTTTTAAAATCGTGATAAGTGGTTTTTTAAACCAAGGAGGGTATTTCTGTGTAGGTGTGACCATTTTGAAAGGTATATAACTTGTCCTTAGATCATTTAAAGTACTGTAAAAAAAGGATGCTGCGTCCTCAAGTGACTTGTCATGCAATTCCTGTTGCCAATTAATAGCGTCTAATTTTGATTTGATGACGTCATAATCACCTAAATGGTATAAGTACTTTATATAAGGACGAGGTCGAAGCTTATGCAGTTGAACAAAGTCGGCAGAAATACAGAGAGCAGGATGGTGCTCTGCGTCTAACTTAGACAGAGGGCTGAGACAACGGGCTACTGTAACATCATTATTAGAAAAAATTAAATCGAGTAGTCTATTGTTACTATTCCGAATATGGTTGTATTGCATTAAATTACATATGTTTAGATCATCAAATAAATTTTGTTGTACGGTGCCTTGAATATTATCAGCAATATAATAAGAGTTATCGTCAGATGGTTTCCAGATTAAATTCCGCATGTTAAAGTCGCCAATAATAAGAAATTTATCGCATGGATTATTGAGCACAATGTCCGACATATTTTCAGAGAAAGCTTCCACCTGCTGTGACAAGGAGTTACCTGTGTTCTCGTCGCATATGTAAACGACACACAGATGTAGCTTATAGGCTACCCGCGGTATTGAGAATGTAAGTATCTGATAGAGTAGTGGTCACTATGTTAAATTCTTACAAAAGAACCCTGACCACGGGCACCTTCCTAAATAAAATCAACCTAACGACACTGATTAATAAATATGTATAATACAGTCTAAACATTAGACTTAATGTTTCACCTACCCTCCAATTTTCATTGTCTATCTACCTCTCTACTTTGAAAACACTCGTCGAATCTTTACGAGTTCCAATAAAAAGCTTAATTCTTCATCTCGTCGTAAAGCAGCAAACCTCTAACAAGTATCTCAACCCAACAGAAGGAAAACCAGTGCCGAAAACGTGCGTATATAATATTCGGCCGGTCACCCACACGTATACAAGCACATAGTAACCTACGCACACATGCATACGTCACATACGACGTACATGGCCACGTGAGTGCGGGAGGGACAGAATAAAGGACGCGTAGATGTGTAAAGGTGAGGTAAGACAGAGATGGCAGTTGCAGGACGAGCGATACAACAAATCAATACGGGCGGTGGTGACCGGTAGCCTGTGTCACTACCCCCCCTCACTCCACCTCTTAGCCCGCCCCGCGGCCCCGCAGACCGCACGCCTCCACCTCATTGTCAAAGGCACAGAGTTGTTTAGAACTCCCGAAATTGCTTTAGTGCAGCTGTGTTTGGCTCTTTGTCAGTACCAGGTTTAGGGATGTAGTTAGCTGTTAGGACGTGAGAAGATTCGTTGGTTAATGAAAATTCAGTTTATTAGCAAAATAACCTATGATAATTCACTTATTAGAGATACATGCGTCAACACATTATAGACGAAAACTAATATATATCTATTATCTCTACCAAAAAACACAGTACACTGATAGCAAATATACCCTATTTCATATATTCAGACGTATTTATGCTACAAGTTTTCAGTAATATAAGATTATAAAATACAGTACAGTTACAGCACCTAGACACCTGTACATCGCCTTAATATACACATAAACAAAACTAGATAAAAATATTGTCAAATTCGGACCCAACATTTTGTACTTAGTTTTTTCGCCGTCGCCGCCTCTAAACTTTTTCGACTCTATGACAGAAAATCCGCTTGACCGCGCGTATGGAAGGCGCCACCAAACTCCGACGGAACAAACTTGATACTTGTGAACTTTTCTATTAAACTGCTTTGGGATTTGGGATTCAAATAACTACATATTATTGGTTGGTGACTTTCTGCGCCATTAGTTTTTTTTTAGTATAAATTTTATTGTTCTACTATAATACTATGTACATTAGGAAAGTGTGAGTATATATCCTACTAATATTATATAAGCAAAAGTTTGTGAGTATGGATGTACGGATGTCTGTTACTCCTTCACGCTCAAACGGCGGAGCCAATTTCGATGAAAATTGGTAAGGAGGTAGATGAGGTGCTAGATTAACATAGAGGATACTTTTCATCATCATCATCATCATCACCATCGTCACGCGAGTGAATAAGCGTAATATTCTTAGGCACAGCTTATACAAAATAATAAGAACTCCGCCTACGCCAAGATTGTAATGATGACAGTTCTGTCAAAGTTTTTGTTAGTTTCTAATATCTAAGTCAAAAGAACGGTATCATTTTTTGACAGCTCGATACACTGGACGTGCTCGACAACCGTCAAGTGTGATGAAATGTAACACAAATACCGTCAAGAGTGATGAAATTTAATGACAATTTTTTCCATGATGATTAATTTTATATTTGTGTACGTATTTTATTATTCGATTTTACGGATCGATTTACTGGTTGACTACTAAGAATTAAGAATTTTAAATTTACTCTCATCTTTATAGATAAATAAAATTGAAGAGTCTGTTTGTAATTCCAAATTAACAGCTTTTCACTAAATGCATATGAAAGTATCAACGGGACTTAAATAAAGAAATCAATTTTAAAATTGTTGTCTGTTTGTCTGTTTGTCGGCTAATCTCTGAAACGGCTGGACCGATTTTAACGGGACTTTCACTGACAGTTACCTGATGTTATAAGGAATAACTTAGGCATATAGGCTTTTATTTTAAAAAAATATATTTAACTCTGTCTCTCTGTCTGTTTGTTACCTTATCACGCCTTAAAAGTAAAAGCTGAACAGATCGTAATCAAATTAGGCAAGATTACTTTTATCATCAGCATCCGTCACCACACGGGTGAAACCGCGGGGCGCAACTAGTTAAAACATTGAAATTTATAGAAAGAAAAATTAACATCCTCGGATGGGATTCGAACCCGCATCTTCTGACTATCCGTGTCAGACGCCATGACCATCTAGGGCCACCGAGGCTCGAGGTCCGAGCTTCGAATTTTAACTCTCTATCTGATTTAACCGTCTTAGGGGGACGATCGCTAAACAGGCATTAGTGCTTTAAAAAAGTAATACGATAAAAAAAACTAAAACATATTACCTATCAGAAACTCAGAGAAAATATGAATTACAGCTTAGTATTGGAACAAATTAGTCACATAGTATATTTTGTAATCCTATAAATATTTGCAGCATCTTCGTGATAAATTTCTAAATTGCTATAGCTTGCCCCACGGCTCCACCCGTGTATAAAATAATATACAACAGCTTTTGTGGGGTAAAATTGTGTTTTCTGAAAAATACTGAATGAAGATCTGTTCCAAATATTCCTTACTCCGTTGATCCGTTTTAACGTGGTGTGGTTAGTGTGTGAGTGTGTATGTTTTAACAAACATACATACTCACACACTAACACACTCTTGCGTTGTTAATGTGTTGTTATTATATAAAAAAACTGTTATTTTGGAACGTCATAAATACCTACTTTATGTACACACTAGAACGTAAGCACTAATCTCAAGACCCTTAGGTACTCATATTTAAAAGTAACTTTTCTAACATTATAAAACTTAGTTACAGAGCCAAAACTAGTGTCCATGCCAAAGCCAAAGCTTATTAAGTATATACAATACAATACTGTGTACTGTGTATGTAAAACACATACATACACACACATACACTCACTCACACACACCTACACACACATAAACACACACAAACACTATCATCATCTTTATATGTAATATTAGGACCTAAGATTAATTCTAAATTCTTAAGATTAGTATTGTACCAAAATGGCTAGCAGTAGTCCAACGCTGGGGAAAGAGCGCTGTATGCTGAAACACGGGTGATGAACCTAGTTCAGCAGCAGATACTCTTGCACAAATATGCTCATGTTTTCTAGCCCCATTATAATGTATGAAATAACATTGTACAATTGTTTGAATAAAGGTTTTATTATTATTATTTTTATAACACAATACAAAAATTCTTTATTGAGTACCAATCTTAAAGAAAACAAAACATAATACAGTAAAAAAGAACTACAGTAGATTGGGCAATTGGCGGCCTTATCGCTATAGCAATCTCCTACAGGCAACCATGCATGGAGATAATTCTTAATACTAATGCGGTAGTTAGTAGATGGTACATAAAAACAAACATTTTTATCTGGGAAATAAGTGCTAATAGATAATTAAAAATATATATAATATAAAATAACAAATAATGATAAACTAATACATAATATTAAAATATAAACATAAATACAATATTTTATATATTTGGATATACCTAGAATATATTTGGACTTTAAGTAAAAAAGCTTGGTTTTTCATAAAAATGTTTTTCTCAAAGGTACCTCAAACGCATCGGCCAGCAAGCCGCATGTAGAGAGCTCTAGGGATATTTACGAGTACATAGTAATTAGGCACTAAATTAAAATTTTCCCAAATATATGTGAACCATAAAAAAATTACCATAAATAATACTAAACTAGGTAATACTATTTGCGTTAAATATGTTTAATATTTTAAAAGTGAAAGTTTGAATGTATATATTTGTAATTCAACTAAAAATGGATGAACGGATTTGGATAAAATTCTCACTTTTAAAGTACGCACATAATCTACTTTTTATTCCTATTCAATTAGTTCCCGAGGGATCGCGAAAATCTTATTGCACGAGAACGAAGTCACGAGCGGAAACTAGTTTGTATATACCTATGTATGTAAGGTTATGATGGGTCATAAATACGATTTTTATAAAAGTCCCTGTATTATTTCGGAATAAAAATAGTAGGAATTTCCCTACGAGGCCACATTTCTCCTTAGTGTACCTAGTAGTACCCGTATAACTGTGAACGACATCTGCATAACGGCCACCCGAACTTAAATCTCCCAAGTCGGAGGGTACATTCCGCTGAGTAACAGTCCTGTAATTCACTACCCTGCCCTCAGCCCTCCACAGGGCTCATACGGAGGGACGATAAACTGTAAAACCGCGGGGGGAAGCCCCTTCTCCTGCCCTCCCTTGGTGATAAACAGAGCGGTAATTTATGACGATGCCAACCCTTCCGAATGGACCAGGATTGGGACGCTTGTTTTGGGTATTGCTTGTTTTTGTTAGTTACGATATATAAGTAGTCTGGTGCTTATATAAATTGATCGTAAAACTACTCGTGTGAAAATAAAGTACCTATAGGTATACATATGATATTATAATCAGTTTATGAAAATTTTACTCAGTGATAATGTAGCTTTCTAACGGCAAAATAATTTGATTGAATTCGGACCAGTAATTTTTACGTTTATTCGTTACATACAAAGACACAACAAGTACAATTTGAAAAATTTAGTACCGACTTCCATTCTAATCAGTTATTTTAGTGTAACTCAAAAACTACTGGACCGAATTTGATGAAATTTAAATAGGAATACACGTGAAGCACCAGCTTTAAAACAAGAATTTCGGGAATCGGTTCACCCAGTCGAAAGTTATGAGGAAACAAATAAAAAAAACAGTCGAATTGAGTACCTCCTCCTTTTTAGAAGCAGGTAAAAAATACAAATCATTCCTCATTATAATATTAGTATAGATAAATACTTGTCATTGATGCGTATACACCTGGGGCCCTAGCACGATTAACTGCGAAAGGGTAACGTAGTGTCGTTCACTTGAAACAGTACAAACTGTCATTTATCTAGGGCAACTGTGACACAGATAACTAGATACAATATACAAAGATACAAATACTTTTTCGCAAATTGATTATGCGACGGCCTCTGGTGAAGAGTGGCAATAAAATTTGCGTATTATGTACATATTTATGTTTACATTGTATATTAATAAGTACAAAACCACAATCGGACGGAAAAATCGCGCAATTAAGTGTTTGATTTACGTTCTTCGAGTTATATTGGAGAATTTCGTTTTGTTTTATTACACATTCAAACACCACACTTATAATTTTTTTATTATAAATTGTTTTATTTTGTTCCTGCGTTTACTAATTTCTTGTTTATTAGGGTACGATACAAAAAAGTCTAACTAGGTATGTTGTTCGGATTTTTCAGTCTGGCTGTTTCTACCAGTTCTATTTAGGGTTCCATACGTACCGATATACAGCCTGTCTATATCTATAATACCTTTAAACGTCTGTAGGTATACTTTGAATCGTATAAGACAACCGCTTGTAAGTATCAAAGAACATGATTTAATCATAAAAAAAATCCAAAACATAATTAAAAAATAAGAAATTAGTAACTAAAGTAATCATGAAAACTGGTCAAATACGAGTTGGTCTCGTGGTAAGGATCCCAAAAATGAATGACAGCCTATTTATTATAAATACGTAACTCAAATGTACTTTGTTATAGGACCTACAGAACGATTTGCACTTAGTCAGTTTTATATACATTTTATAACATTAACTACCTATTAACTAATACCTGAAAATATACAATCATACTCATATTTGTATATGATTTTGAAAGCACTAACGCCTGCTTAGCGATACCAAACATTGCAATTTTAGAGAGAAAATTTCACATCAGGACTAGAACCCGCGTCTTTCGATAATCCGTGTAACACGCCATGATCACTAGGCCACCGAGGCACGAGGTTCGAGCATAGAGTTATAAGACAGAGCGCCATCTATTGAACAGCTTGACTATGTATGATATCTGTGCATGCAATGCAAAATGTAAAAAAGGAATTACACATAGATATCCTTTTTGCATACTAAAAAGTATCCGGTTGATGTTTCATTCAATTGTTCAAAATAATTCTTAAATGCCTAGTTCTATATCAAGGTTAAAAGAGTATCAGTCTTAAATAACGGCTTCGGTGAACTTCCGACTTTCCGAACTAACTCCGAGCGTTGAAAAAGTCTCCCACTTGTGAAAGACTAACTTGAGCGTAAGTTTTTAAACGGTCAACTGGTGTAATAACCTTCCAAGATTCTTCAAACTTTCAGATAACTGTTTTAAAAGCTGTAAGAACGAGCTGTTACTCAAATTACATATAGTTATAATCTTTATAACACTATTGCTCACGATAGAGGTCATAGATTCGTCTAAAATTTTTAACATGAGTAGATGATCTGAAATAACAAATAGCATTCATTTTATAACCAAAAAATCTTGTGTCTGTAGAATAGAGATTTTCCGCGCGGCTAGAGTAACGGAGCGCAGTTGTTATTAGTACATCTTATTTTATTTTGACCGCCTGTATAATAAGCATTAAGCTTTGAAAGTCCAGGGAGGGATATTAACGAATGAATAACTAATTTAACTCTAATAAAATCTAATCGCCTTGTTATTATAATTGTGTATTAAATTAAGATCATTAAATTATAGTCATAATCATCTGTAAATTTTTTGGTAAATAAATATTATTATTATTATAACTTAAATGTATAAATCAACTGCCAATCAATGAAACATATTTGGTTTATTTTATACTAGCTGCAATCCGCGGTTTCACCCGCGTGGTATTGGATGATGATGATGATAAAAAGTATCCTATGTGTCAATCCAAAGTCTCATCTACCTCCATACCAACTTTCATCAAAATTGGCCTAGCCGTTTGAGCGTGAAAGAGCAACAAACATCCATCCATTCATCCATCCATCTAAACTTTCACATTTATAATATTAGTAGAATCTATAGTTTTTTCTTTCCTTGCACCTTTGTTGGCAATAAATGATTTGACTTTGACTTTGAATAACCAATTTTATAACATATTGTTAAAAGTTTTATTATAACATACTCGATAATTTATACTGTACTGTTTAAATCAATGTACGAGTATTAAGAAAGTTATCACAAGAAGTCATGTATTATCATTCAATACTTATGAACGCTGCTTTAATTATAACGTAATTGAACAATACGCACTACAACTTATAGTAATGCCCATTATCCTTACATTATTTGGTAATCAAGAATGAATTCCTAATCATGAATAAATACTATTACATTCACGCATCTTAAACTTTCGAGAACGTTGGCAACCGCAGAAACCCCCAGATCAATAGTCGCCTGACCAATACAAGTACAACCATAAATGTATACCTATTTTACCCTTATGGCCGGCAAGTCCGCAGCCATCTTGGAATGCCCCCTCCCACTTCACCCACGCTGGATCTTACCCCAAACGTGCCCCCACGATCCAAGGGGCCTTTCAAACACCGAATCCACTAATACTAATGTCCTCTACGTATGGGTGTGTGTGTGTGACACGTTACAAAGTTTGACTTTCATTTGTTTTTCAGAGGTAATTCGGTTAGGCCGACGTTAGAGAAAATAATCTTGATTCGAATGGGGAATGAATAAAGTAAACAGCTATCTAGTTTTTAGATGGGACTTAAAGACGAGGAAGGCAATGTCGGTGGGTAATGCTAATCGCTATGCTGAACCATTACAGGGTAGTGTCATCCTTTAACCTTAGTTCTGCGCAGTACTTTGCTGCGTTCGTCACCTTTGGGCAAATATGTAGTGCCTTATAGAACCTGTTAATAAAATAGTGATCTTATAAATAGTGGTAATCTTTAGATGATTGTAAATATTTGTAAGCTAGTTATAACACATAATATATACATACCTATATGGGTAAAGTTTTGGATAATAATATTATATTTTTTATAGTATTACTTTTTAAATCACTAACGCCTGCTTTAGCGAATTAGATTTAAAAAATCGAGAAAACTTTCATCATACTTTTCTATGTGATAAATATAATATGCTCACGTGAAACAGGTTTGGGACCCTCTCGCTTTTCCGTACTACATATTATATAGAATAAGTAAGTACACGATGATTGCTTGAAAAAGTTAAGAAATTAAGTAAGTTAAGAATCTCGGTATAGTGTAATTGTAGAGTATCGGTAGGGATTAAAATACATCACTTTGATTAAAGCTCTCTGTGCTCTTTCAAGTTCCAAGAACGTTGTCTTGGTAGCTCCTATATACTAGGCTATATGCTGTAATACAAACCAGATAAAGTTACAGCTTAGGTATTGTTGACTCTCATCATCATCATCATCTCAGCCATACGATGTCCACTGCTGAACATAGACCTCCCCCATAATTTTCCAAAAGGACCGGTTGGAAGCGGCCTACATCCAACGTAGTCCTGTGTGTGAACAGACGGTGGACAGGCGACCAAAACGCTGCGCTTGCCGGTCCGTGGTCTCCACTCCAGAACCTTCCGGCCCCATCGGCCATCTGTTCTGCCTGCTATGTGCCCTACCCACTGCCACTTTAACTGGCTAATCTTCTGGTCTATGTTGGTGACGTTCGTTCTTCTATGGACCGAGGAGGTCCTTTCTGATTTCTGATTCGATTACGTAGAGAAACCCCGAGCATAGCCCTCTCCATAGCTCGGTGTGCGACTTTGAGCTTGCTTATGAGGCCCACAGTAAGAGACCACGTTACAGTGTCATAAGTCATCACTGGTAACATTGGTCGAAGAATTTTTTCTTGCGGTCGTTGACTCTACGCACAAACAAACGCTATAGCAGTTTGTATATGTATACATATGTACCGGTATATAGGATGATCTTTTACGTTCGCCTACAAATATGAACGGGTGTATCCCCGCACCATACCATAATAAGTAAACAAACTCAATATAATCCGTGGTAAAAAGTAGTATAGTATTAAATCGTAAATATTTTAAATTTCAGGGGCGCGGCAGGTAAAGCGCAGCGTAGGTCGTCCACCGACAAGGTAGACGAACGATCTGATAAAGGTCACTGGACGATGGCTGGATGCAGGCTAACCCGTCCTTTTGGAAATATACGGGGGAAGAGTTCAGCAGTGGACGTCCTACGGCTGAGATGGTGATTATGAATTAACTCAATTTCGGGTAAACTTTAGATCCGAGATAACAATCACTGAAAGGTGTTCGAAACGTCGAGAGAAAACCATTTAAAACACCCGATTTCGTTCATTTAAAGCTGTTAATTTCAAATTTCAAGCTATATTTGAGTATCACTAGATCTGCTTAAAGGTAGGTGTGACGTTTACGGTCTGATGATGTCTTGCCCATTTTAACGCTTTTTTTGACTGAGCGAGCGAAGCGTCTGTGCTTTAACTCGCCAAATTGACTTTCATGTGTCCCTATGTTTGTTAGGTTGTGTGTTGGTCTTCCTGTACAGGTCGCATTTTTCAACCAATCTTAACGCAACTGGGTATGTGTTTTAATATATATATTTTTTGAGTTGTGGGGTACTTTTCCTAAAAAGGGGGGACATTTACTGCGGCGCTGTTTACTATAAAATTTTGTACACACATTGGGTACCTAATACTATAAGAATTTCGAATAGGCATGAGCGTAATTGGTCAAGTGGTTGCCAAATTAATAGGTGCGGACAAACTGCGGAAATTTGCCGCTGACAAGACTGAGCTCGCGAAGTCTACTGTTCGCAAAACTGCTAGTTATTATTGGCTAGTGTTTGATCACTATCTCACTTGATAGTCAATGATGATGTGGTTTATAATCAATAATCATACTACATCTAGATTTAGTGACTGGCTCTCAAGGGCAGCTGCTACATCACACTGTTAGGTTTTCATGATAGATATTCAATCTTCAGGGTAGGTACCATGATTTTACAACATTAACCAACAGATGATCGGTATGGCGAAAAATTTATGAAAGAAAGTACAGTGCCACCTTGCGGTTTATTGTAGAACTAAAATTGACAGCGAGTACGCCAATCACAACCTTAATAGGTAGGCGAGATCGAGTATCGCCTATAGATGAGGCGGAAAACAGAAAGTATTCACTATGCTGTGGATTTTAATTACGTTACATTTACCTAAATCTCAAGCCTGAGCTATCGATCTAGAGGCCGACTGTTTGGCAGCCAACCCTCATTAACCCTTTGCGTCGCAGAGACTTACATTTACAGTTTCATTCATATATATTTTTTTGTTTTAATTATCACGGTAAAGGAAGGATTAATTACCATTCAAGTTACATCGCTTTCATCATTTTTCAGTTGCTAAAATTTTAAGGCGTATATCTTCTGGTCCCACCAACACTACTACATGGCGATCACGACCGCTCTTTCAAGAGCGCAACGAAGTAGAATTATTTTTTAAAGGTGTTGTATTGCCACAAGTGATAAATACAAATCATAGGAATTGGAAATATCCAAAACACACATTACTCATACAAAAACCATCACGTAAAAAATATATGATATGTAAGACATCTGTTAAGGGGATTGTATAGCTAGTACTTATCCATTCAAAAAGAAAAAACTCTTTTCAACCTGTTAAAATTATCTGATTTTAGTGATTGTTTTTCATACAATCAACACATTGTTTGCTTTGCGCGTACTTTATGTTTTTTTTATTTTTTTTTTAAGTTTTAAAAATAATAATTTATATTACTTTGAAATACAGAAAAAATCATCGCCCTGAGCTGGGCATAGCAAACAATGTGTTGCTTGCATGAAAAAAATCATTGAAATAGGATAAGTTAAGAGAGAAAAGTTTTAGTGTGAACATGTACTAGCTACGCAATCCTCTTAAGAGGATTGCATAGCTAGTACTATCCGTACTAAAAGAGAAAACTCTTTTCTACCTCTTAACATTGTCCGATGTGAGTGATTTATTTGTTCATGGAATCATCACATTGTTTACTATGCCCGTACGTTTTGATGTTTTCAGTATTTCAAAGTACTATAAATGTCCTTTTTTAGAACATAAAATATCTGAAAAAAAACAAAACGTACGGGCATAGTAAGCAATGTGATGATATCATAAAAAATAAATCAATGAAATCGGACAATGTTAAGAGGTAGAAAAGAGTTTTCTCTTTTAGTACGAAAAGTACTAGCTATGCAATCCTCTTAAAGATAGATTTGGTAGTGTTAGGTGAGTAAATATATAGTATTCACCTCGCGGGTGCAGTTAGTACAGCAATATAACTCTATCTTATATCGAAACAAAAGAAAATCATGGAAAATATGAAATTAAAAAAAAATTATGCAAGTGAGTAAAAGAAATCGTACTATTGTGTATGCATACATACTCTCACGCCTTAAACTCAATGGGTGAATGAATTAATACCCACATTTCAACTTCATACGTTTTTGTACCGTAATATAGAGAGACTAGTCACTTACAACTATTCCTGAATTGGCTTTTACGATTCTATTTAGGCTACGTTCTGGTAAGCGCCGAAATCACTCGCGGCGTTCGCACACCCATTCCCTTAAAAGCCCACGGTCATCGTGAGCGAACTCGATACGTCATCGATGACGTCACCGAAAACGCTCACAACGCTCGCAGATCGTAGGTGGGTTTTCGCGGTCGTTTACGAGCTGTCACTGTCAAGCATCAAATGTATAGGATTCTATCGATTTTTGACAGAAAAGTTGCCGCGCTTTTCGTGACCGCGTAACCGTTCCGCTTGGGTTGAACATTGCATGAATTCATTCTAACCGGAACGCTAAACCGGGGCGTGACAGTTGTGAGCGTTGACGGCGCTTCCCGGAACGTAGCCTTAGAAGGATATTCTAATTTTAGTATGTCTAACTTACACATAATAAGCCAGGAATGTAGAACTACGAGTAGTTGTTCTGTGAGAACAGTAGACCTCGAAAGCAAAAAATAATAATTATATGCCATTATATGCTTTATTATTATGTAAATTCGCAAGTCCAATAAGTAACTAGCAACGCAAAATTAAATCAGAAATAAAATTTTAATAGAGATTCAGATTTTTATATGATGATCTATAATATATATAGTACCTACAGGTATAACCTTTAATGTAAATGCTTTGACTAAAATTATATAAGATGTTGGTAACAAATGTTCTACATGACCAACTAAGCTCATATTCGAAATTCCTCTTTAAAGTCAGGTACCTAATATGTGTACCAAATTTTATCAAAATCGGTCGTTAAATAGCACTGCAGCATTCCTCCTTTTTAGAAAGACAACTCCTCCCGCCCTCCACTTAAAAATCGGGACGATAACATTTTTTTATTGAATAGTAAAACATGCATACTCAGTTTAGTCAAGATTGGCTGAAAAATGCGACCTGTACACGAGGACCAACATAGAACCTGACAAACATACGGACAAAGACATTTGCCCATTGCATTTAAAGTACAGACGCTTCGCTTGTTGGGTCAATTATACGGGGAGAACACTAAACTAGAAATAGGTAGTAAATACTAAACCTTGCTGACTACTAACCCCTATGGTTTATTATATACGTAAATATTTATAATTTCGTTGTAGGATATTTTACGAGCACAGTTTACGGCGCGTCTTTATGACATGTTAGGAACCATAAAAGTCGAGATTTTACTCAGAGAGCTCCACTTTTGAATAACTTAGTACTTTGTTGACAGCCTCTGGTATTAAGATTTTAGGACTCTGTCAACTGTAAAAATAAACAATAAAATGTAAGCGTATGTTTGTTTACAAAAATCTGCCACCTGCTAAGTGAAATCTAATTTCGAAGAAAAAAATATTTTCTCAAACGCGTCTTGGAACCGCGTCTTTCGTTTCACGATGTTTAGATCACTTGGCAATAGAGACAAACTAGTGGAATGATTTTATCTCTCTACTTATTTTTGGTATCACGAAGAAAATAAAAAAATAGTATTCGAATTTAAATTAATGTCCGGACCAACTTTTTATTTACTAAAATAAACCGATATACAAGGGTGTGTGTTCAAGTCATTAACAATTGCTTAGAGAAAAACAACTATTTTATACTAGTTGTGCTCCGCGTGGCCATAAATGATGATGATTATGAATAACCAAAATATATATAGCTTATGTTCATCAGGGATAATGTAGTAATACGTAATGTTCTAATTTTTAAAATCAGTTCAGTAGTTTTGGAGCCAATTCAATTCCAACAAGCAAACAAACGAACAAAAAATCAAACAAACAAATCTTTCCTCTCTATAATCTACATATATATATATAAATTAACCCCAATTTCTCCTGGTCACGCTTTAACTTGAGAACGGATGGAACAATCTCGCTAATCCTTTTCGTTGTTTTAATTATTGTTAGGAGAAGGTACTTATGAAAGAAAAACCAAGAAAAAGATGGAAGGTTACACACCTACGCGTACAAAGTAGCGGGCAGTCGCGAGTATGAGTGTAGATATAACTATGTAAGCTTTTAACTCTGTATATTTGAATTTAACCTTAGTTTTATTGAGAAGATATTTGGATTAAAAATACAAAAGAAATTTCGTACTTTCAGATAAAAACGGTACAAGTAAAACCAACCGTTACGTTTACTCATTATTTATTATAAACTCCAACAAGCTCATCTCAATCTCATCCCAATATTCTATCGTTCATTCGAACCTTGCAACATTAGCGTCCCCTAAACAAAAATCAGAGCAACACCTAAGAGCAGTCGTTATGATCCAATCACCTTTGACACCCCAAATACCTCCCAGATAATTGCCGCCACACTCAAAGACTTTCCCCCGACCGCAATGCATTACCAAAATAAAAAATTCACCTCAATTTCCGAAAGAGATTTCCATCGGAGCCTATACGGTGGCTAAGCACAATCCAAACGCACACAGACACACACGTGTAAAATATTCAGTCGCCACTCCGATACATCATTCATTCGTCCGCCGAGAACGGTTCGACACCAATCTTCCATTTGGCAAGAAAATCGATACACGTCGTGGCCATATAAGCATTCCGGGGGTGGCAGACGGGGAGTCTTAAAGGGGAGTTAAGGTTTAGTCCCGAATATTGAATTTCCCTTGGGACAAACCCGTTTCGCTTTGTCCCTTCGGCCGGGGTCGTGTAGGCCTGATGCCCGGGCAGAGCCTTTACGCACACATAGGTAAACGCGTGAGTAGGTGTAGGATAATAACATTGCGAGGCCAGGCATACGTGACTTTCAGGGTGTTTGACGGGCCCCCGGGCTACGAGTATATGCTATACATATATATGTATGTACAAGTTGAGTGGGCGTTTTACCCTATATGTGATATAGAGGCCTCCCTTTACTTCAAAGCCTTCAAATTGGGTCTCTTTAAATAAAATTCTGTACGCACGAGTTTATGTCAAAAGAACGTTTTAGTAAAGAATTCTTTGGGTCTATTTTAATTTAAATGTGCATATGTTTTATATGGAAATTGGTTAAATTAACTAATTTCAGGTGAAGAACTAAAGTGCAGCTGGGTGCGCACGTACTCCATGAAGAAGTGGCCCGGACGGTCACGAAACCGGTCGAGATATTCGACTATACCTACCGCGTAAGTTAAACCGTCAAATAACATTTAAAAGAACTAAAGTATTCAGTTATGGTAACCTTATTTCATTTATTGCAAGCCTTCAATAAGATTTTAACTTGACATTAACATTATTTTTATAGGACTGTAGAATATTCTTTCAGCCAATACCATAGATAAAAAACTTTGTTACTTTTACACCCAAATACAGAGAAATAAACAACCATTTGTCTAAAAATGTTCTCCAACACCGTCTCTACATAATTTCAAACTCTACAACTAAAAAATGTGTACCAAACTTTAGCTTCACATATAAAAGCCGAACCTTAACCGAACTATCTCCCCTACGATACAAACGCATCATCAGTCGTGCTCTACCCCATAAGACGTACTTACTCATGAACTCTACATACTTAAATCGGGATTTGGTCAGCGATATTTTGAAAGTGGCAATAACTAATAGCTCCATTTCACGAGGTACTATCCAACAATTATTAATGCTTAGGGGTTTTAATATTAAATTGCCGATTTATCGCACTAGCCACTTAGAATTACAAATTAACCTTCAAAGACTACGAAGAAATAATGTCAGGAAGCATAACTCAGAACAAATTCCACACAAAAAGTGGTATTTCAAACCAAAACGACGACGTTTGATTCCAAATACGAATTACTTCCGAGGTTACAAATAGACATGTTCGGTGATAGGTTTAAATTTCAGAAGGAAAGCAGGGATTGGTCCACGCGCGTGCTGCAACGTCTACTATGACAGCTGAGTCATAGCGGCGTGAACGATGTCGTTGAATTAGCACGACTTTTATTTGGTCATTTTTTTAAGGCAGTTACTCTTCCTGATATTATTTCTTCGTAGTTCAAAGGAGTGATCAATTTTTCACACGAAAACTTTATTCTGATTTAAAAAAACGGATCTTTAAGATTGTTTGACTTTCAATTGATTTTCATTATATTAAACATAATACAGCTTCAAAAAATACCCTAATAGTGGTTGCAACTATGTTATTATCTAGTATATCCACATTTCACTTTCTGAATATTATAAAATAGTTAATAGCGTACAATATTGTACAAGTTACCATGACACATTACTTTCTTATATGATGACAACTTAAACTTAGTGATTCCATTCAATGGCTGCACTTACAGACTTCACTGTTAACCATCTCATCTGTTCTTTCTACGATGGTTACATATAAACTCTACATCGCGTTTATTTATAGATCGTATTCATAGGACTAAACGTCATCGTTTCTTTACCTAACTATGTAGGTACGGTACATACAATGTTGCGTGATTCCTGTCCTCTTAAGTTGAGCTTTTGTTTTTTAGCCGGACACCTGACTTACGCCAAGAGGGTATGCACCTCTTTTACGTCTGATGCGCAGCGGTCTCCTAATACGGCAGACGTTTATTAGTTATGCTTTTTCCGTATTCGGATTTTGTTTTTTTTAGCCGGACTCCCGACTTACGCCAAGATGGTATGCACCTCTTTTACGTCTGATGCGCAGCGGTCTCCTAATACGGCAGACGTTTATTAGTTATGCTTTTTTTTTCCGTAGTAGGATTTTACGACATCCACGTAGGAGTATATGGAACAGTCCAATCGCCAAACCAGGAACTATACTTACTTTTATATTGTATAATTTGTATTTGTATACAAACAAATCATTTCTAGTAGTTTTTGTACATTTTATTTGTCACAGCACTATTAGTAATGAGTCGTATGGCAACATCCGCCCAGGGGAGGTGGGGGTAAAGTCGGCCACTATAAATCTCTGTCACAATGAGATAGAGACAAATACCCCCCGTATCTCACCTCGGTGGTAAAACAGAAATAACGGGTTATTTCGTGAAGGATTTTGAAACGGTAACGTTATTTATCAGCCAATACCTAGCCGACTTTTAAATAATAATACTTTATAATATGATATCGGTACTCTTGTACCTACATTTTCAAGTACATACTTATTGGCATAACATACTCGTACATACATGCTAATGCGCTCCGCGGTTTCACTCGCGTGGTGATGGATGACGATAAATTATAGCCTATGTACCTACATCAAGGATAAAGTAGGATTCTTATAGTGAAAGAATGTTTTAAATTAGTCCAATACCTTAGGAGCCTATTAAATTCAGACAAGTGCAATTTGAAAAATTTAATACCGACTTCCATTCTATTACTTTGGTAAAATTCAGTTATTGGAGTGTAACTCAAAACTACTGGACCGAATTTTTCTACACGGGAAGCACCAGCTTTCAAACAAAAAAGAATTTTGAGAATCGGTCAATTAAAACGGAAATTTATGCGTTAACAAACATAAAAAAACGTACAGTCGAATTGAGTACCCCCTCCTTTATGGAAGTCGGTAGACAAACAAGAATCTTTCCCCTTTTTAGTATTATTACTATAGATATAGGTAGTCTATAGATACATAGTAGTAAATAGTTGTCAATTTTGTCAATTCTGTCATCCTAATTAATACTCGTCGTATTAAAAATGCGGAAATGAGTTTGTTTGTTTGTTAGTTTGTTACACTGTTACGCCTAAACGGCTGAACGGGTCTTGATTAAATTTGGCAAGGAGATAGATTATACCCCGGGGAAGGTCATAGGACTGTCATCATCATCAGCCACCTGGGTGACACCAGAGGGCGCAACTAGTTATGAAGAAATTAACTTTTTCTGCCGTGAAGGGACGGTGTAGAATGTTCCCTCCGCCATCGGCATGCAAATCGCAAGAGGCGTGGAAACGCAATCTATTAGTTGGTAGGTCTCTTGTGCAAGAGGCCGTCTTGGTTGGTACCACCACATTGGCAGTTATGCTGGCGGGAAGCAATAATGCGCAGGCAGTTCTGTGTTTGAGTATAAAAGGCACTGTAGCAATAATTACTAGGCTAAAAAGACTCAAATACAATTTATTTGAAGTGACGAGCGCAGTGCAAAACTACAGTGAATAAGCTCAGAGTGGACTGCAACTGCCATGGACAAGCGTTGTCCTTAACATTAAGCGCATAACTTGCCCGTATTGTCATATAATTGCATTAAAACACAAAATTAGACAGTCCGTTCCTGTGTAAATGTAAATGTGGGGGGAGGGGAAGCCGAGGCACACATACGTAAATCCATCAATGCCTTAGTTGTGACCAAGGCGTGTTGTATATGTATACTTATTACTTTTCAAAAATAATGTGCAGAAATTAAAACTAAGTACCTACCTAACAATTACTTTGAAAATCAATTACGAACAACGAACTACAATAATTTTCCCGCGTTAAAGGGTTCATTTGTTTTTTTAATAAACTGCTTTCTATTTCCAAGCCAGTTCGAAATTTAAATAAAACACTTGATAATTTACGCAACATACAGTTCGAAGCACGTACATTGAACCAAAATAGTGGTCCTCCGCGCATGCACAGTTGTGAAAATGTGATTGGCGAATGCTACTCTGCGGTCGTTAAAAATGAAATGCAAGTTAAAACAAATACCAAATGTAATAAAAATAATCTCGGATTTCCTTTCAAACCATTGTATTTCTCGAACAAAGTGTTGTGGAAAGTATATGTTAGGTATTACTAAATGGAACAATAATCATAGGAATACTAATCTTAATCACTATTATTCATGGGCATAACCTTCTACATAATTTATAAATGATATTCTAGAACTTGGGCAGAGTTGCGATTTCATCTCCTGTGTCAGTTGAAGAATCTATTTCAGAATCACTGATATCAGAATCTCCAACTGGGTTATAAGCTCTTCCGTCATATTATCGATAATGTGACCTCGTTTAACGTTTTTCTATGTGGTTTTATCTTAAAAAAATAATTATATACCTCAAAAGCATTTCCACTCGCCTGTATCCTTAAATTTAGTTGCGGTCTTGCCATTTTCTTGAAACTAAATTTAATCATCATCACCAAACATAAATTTTACAGAAGAAGCCATCCTAGCCACTGACACACGAGGAAATGTGTGATTCTGTGTTACCCATCAAACATAATTCTTGCAGAAGAAGCCATCCTAGCCACCTGATAGACACAACTCAGGGTCATACGCAGGGACTCGCTAAAGAATACCCTGCTACGGGTGATTAGGGTAGCGATTCACTTGTTCAAAAACTAAACTTGAACTAAAATTTAATTATGGTAGTCCTTATTTTGTCAATCTAAGTGTTACATGAATTTGGATTTAAGTGTTGTTAAATCCAAATTCATGTAACACTTAGAATGACATTTCTAAAAATAAGATTCATCATCATCATCATCATTAAATTTAGGGATTTTTACGTTTGTTTAGCGAGCACCAAATTACGTGACGACAAAAAAAAAGTAAAAGTTAAAAAAAATCAAAATTTTAAATAAAACTTTAAACTTAAATTAAATTAAAATTTTAACTAAACTATTATCTAAATGTCTAATTTTAGCGCTGTCATTCAGAAGTGTATTACTTACCAATTTAGATCTTAGCCCAAACAGCATTTAGAGATTTTTAGTTTATAGAATGTTACAGAATCGACCAATGTTACAGATTCAAATTCCACCTCATTCTGTAATGCAATTTATATTGTTTTCAAAGATAACACCAAAACCTGTAGCATTGTATTTTTCTCTACCTTTGAAAAGCTAAGCCATTGATACACAAAGTAATTTCTCAAGTCTCCCGTACGTGCTCGTATTTTCAATCAAACGTCTTTGTACTACATGAGCTATCGACGGAGACGTATGGCCGATATTGTGTGCTGGGTTTAATCCAGACTCGTATCGTATAGATGCTATAGATCACTTCACAAGGTGTGTTGAGGGTCGGAACGGGTAAATGTAACCCTATGTAGGTCGTCCACTCATAAATATGCTTTGTGGAAATGTCTGAAATATTAAAACATGGTTTGGATCTTAATTAGTTATGTAGTTTAGTGTAACTATACATGTACAAAAACGTAATGTAACTTATAATAAAATGTAGTTACTATGTATGCTAATTTTTCTACCATTATTCGTATTAAGAGGACAGCATAGCTATTACTTTCCATACTAAAAGAAAAAACTCTTTTCTACCTCTTAACATTGTCCGATTTCAGTGTTTTTTTTTTCATGGAATCATCACATTGTTTACTATGCCCGTACGTTTTGATTTTTGCAGTATTTCGAAGTACTATACATTTCCTTTTTTAGGAACAGAAAAATTCAAGAGAAGAGTAGAAAAAACCGGCATTACAAAAATACAATTGATTGACAAGGCTGAATAGCGAAGCGACCTATTTTGGCTAAATGCATGATGTCTATTGCCAGTAAGATGGTTAGATATACGCGAACTTTTTCAAACAGAGAAGTGTTTTTTTAAATTACTTACCGCCCTAGGGCTTTTCTAGCTACATTATTACACTAGAGCGCTAATTGGTCACATACAAGCCCCATTTGTGTTGTTTTTAATAACTTACCGCCCTAGGGCTTTTCTAGCTACATTATTACCCTAGAGCGCTAATTAGTCACCTACAAGCCCCATTTTGGGGGTAATAAGGACCTACTTATTGAATATGAGAGATATAAAAGAGTTTTTTCTTTTAGTATGGAAAGTACTAGCTATGCAATCCTCTTAACCGTTTAATTTTAAAGGCACTATGATGTATAACTAGTCAAAAAAACTTCATATTTTATTGAAAAAACCCGTTTTAATATTATTGCGGCTCGTAAAATACGTAACTTTCGAAAATACATAACGTTACGCCCGTTTCCCGGAGGGGTAGGCAGAGATCACAAATTTCCACTTCCTACGATCCTGGCAAACCTGTTTTGTTTCATCCACTCGCATCACATTCTTTCTACATAATTGTCGGTTCTGCGTACTCTTGACCTCGCCTTTCATTAGAACATCTCCGATTTGATCGGAATATGTTAGCCGAGGTCAACCTCTTTCATTCCCAGGCCATCCACGCTCGCCTAAACAAAAATAAGTCTGAAAATATATGTTTCTCTGCTAAGTGGTTTTTTTACAATCAAGTATTACGTCTTCGGCCGCCCAAATAACCCTTACAGCATCTAAATCCAAATAAGACTACGATTTTAAAATATATATTGTCAAATTTCCCCCGAGTCGCCCCAGGCAGACTTGTTAGAACATCGGTCGAGAATCACGTTCGCTTTGAAAAACGCCCTTTGATGCGTCCTCCTTGTTACCAACGTAACAACTAGCATTCTCCACATAACATGTACCAATCGCAAAAAATAACCCATTTTAAACCATATACCATGAAGATAAAGCTTAAATCTGTTACTTATGAAATAAAATAATTTCGAGTAGGCTTACGTGCTTGGGAACTGAAAGTTTTCTGCTGATAATAAAATGCGGCATTCGTGACATGTGACTAAGTTTTTTGTGTGAAGTGGACTACGACAGCATACTTTAAATATCCTATTAAACTCAAATGTGTCCCAAATAGAAAGTATTATCTGCATTTTCTTATACCCTTTTTGTAGTTGAACAAAACTGACGAGGGTTATTTGCATTTTTCATTTGCGGAGCACGAAAACAAAAACCTTTTTACTCAAAAACCTGTGTTCATAACCGTACATTTTTCAATCAATCCTACCTATACGCATGTCGATGTTTCTCATTCAGCGAATAAAAATCTCATAGCGACTGAGGCTTGTGATATTTGAACCATGACGTATAATGATTCCCTTCTGATTACCATTTGACGAACTGAGTATTCCGCTCTGATAGACTTTTAGAAGCCATGGCGCGTAGTCTGCGATTCAGCCACAGAAAAAAAAGAAATTGCCACCATTTTTTATATCCTAGCTTTATTTTTCGCTCTGTGAGATGTTTATTGGTATTTTGATTGATCTGTCCGATATTTTGCCTGCGATATTACCAATTTTTTTGTACGAAAATATTACAAATTCAAATACATAATTATACTATTACAACTAAATTTATATTTAGAGCAAGTTAGTGTACTTTTATACGTTTTGAGGTGAAGTTGATAGTAGTTAATCAACAGATTGACTTTTATTCTAAACAACTACACGAAAAACAAAAGCAACGCACTATTAAACGAAATTCCATACACTGAATTAACTTAACCCCTTGTCGCTCACGCCAACAATCGAATTAAAACAATAAGTTTGAAAGTCACATGCAGAGTTATAGACAAAACTCGGCTACCCTTTGTGTTTAACCCTTCCATTGTTTTTGAGGGAGCACAATTAATCTCAGTATATTTCTTTGATCGTCAAGTCTGGTATAAAGGACCGAGGCTGACAGCTACAGTCACGGATATGGAAATGCGTGACGGGCTCAGATGGTATTTTAGACCATAGGCCATTATGTAGTTGCAATTGTTTAAAACAAGTATTAAAAATAATTACCTACTGGTGGTTCATTATTCAAATTTCATAAAAACTGGTAGGCTGTATTTTTATCAATACGTGACTAGTTATAATGTCCCTTACCGTGGTCAGTAACAGAAGAGACAAAAAAAACACACCTGAAACAAATGACGATCACCATTGCCTTACTCTGACCCGCCGTGCGATTCTCTAAGGATTCGTCGTTGCCCTCGTCGACGAGCTCAGCGATGTCAAATGCTTTATGAGATATCAATAAAACAACCTTATGTACAAGGGCGATATCTCATAAAGTATTTGACATCGGTGAGCTCGTCGACGAATCGTTAGAGAATCGCATGGCTAAAGTGTCGGTAAATACTAACCCAATATTCGAAGTATATTAGAACGTAGATCCAATTTGAAAGGCCTTTCCCATTTTCTCCTTATTACTACCAATGAATATGTGTATGAGACAAAAGACTCAAACAAAATGAAGCTACGCATCTAACAAAGAAACTACTCAAGCTTTCCAGCGTTTCATATACCACTTTCGCTCTCACATCTTCAATTTCCCTGGTCCTTTACATAAAATACGTTATGTACGCTGTGTAAGCCCGGCCGAGGCAATATCTGTATGGTATCACCGGAAGGCCTGTCAGTTTGTTTATACAGCATGTGGAGATTTGGGCGAAGGGGGTGAAAAGGGGGACAGTGGGGGAAACGTCATGGGTAGTGGAGGCTGGTGAATTGCCTTTATTTGGGTCAGATATCGAGTCTGATTTATGAAAATGTGTTGTGGCAACGTAAGTAAATATGTGTGATTAATGTTGAAGATGGAGATCAAAGAGATAGAAAAATGAAAGCGTTATTTAAAAGATTGTTTATATTAAGGTTTCTTTTTCGGTATTCTGATGTATATGAAAAATATCAAAATACCGTAACGTATATTTTATTGCTTGAGGGTAAGAACGATTATAACACATAATTATTTCAGGAACAAATTCAATCTATATGATTCTGTTATATTCTATACGAGTAAGCTTTAATTTCATACATTCAAAGGTAGAGAATACTATTTGTTCTTATTTAAATCTATTTTGTGCCTTATGACTTAATATTGCCATCAAATAGTCAGAGGCAAAAGCACAACCAATCTGCCTAATTTATACCTTTTAATTCAAACCTTAACAAGACGCTATCCGTAAACTTATGTACACCCACACAGGCGCAAAACACATATCAGTTAAGCCTTTCGAGATAGAGCTACACGTACACACACATAGACAGGAAAGCCGCAAGGCACGTAACATAAGGAGCTTTGAAATTAATTTAGCTGGGAACTAGCTAGCAAATGGATAGACGTGTGAGCCCGTGGGGGAGGGGGGTGAGCTTTAGCAACACCCTGTAGGTGGGTGGGTGTCGGGAAATTTCGGCGTTTAGAGAACCTTTGTGGCGGGGCCGGTTGTGCTTAGCAGTAATTGTGTACGTACGTGTATGGCTTTCATTATGTAGGCTTGTAATTAATGTTTACGCTGAAATTGGAATGCGAAGCCTAATTAGGCGATAGTTACGTACATCACGTTACATCAGCGTGCGGAAACATAAGAACAAATTTTATTAAATGCGTCGAAATTTAAAGACACTCGGTAACGTACACCAATAACTAAATTGGTTAAAGAATATATTCTAATGAACCCAAAGGGAAGGTGCAATTCCTGTATAAGTAAACCTTTTGGTCTACTTTGAAGATCTTTGTTTAACAGGTGCTAGTGCTTTAAAGGTAATTTTAGTTGCAGCTTCTATCCGGGAATTGGAATGAATAGCTTGAAACAGCTGCTATCTCAGACTGCTATTGTTATCTGTGGCTATGCAGATTGATGACGTTTCGTCTACGTAAGATGGTTAGTTTAATCAGGGAACTTCCACCCTTCGTGCAGGGTTTTACTGTTACTAAGCACCTTCTCCGGCAGTCCCAGAGGAAGCAGATTCAAAACCTCGATGAGGATCCGACCCTATAAATAAATATATAATAATTCGAATCAATAAATAATCTGACCAGCTCACTAGGTGGTCAGTGCTGCAATTTGTGTTTGATTTCAAAAATCGCAGCACTGACTGCTTTTATACCACACACGTTACAGTACCTGGAAAAGTAGGTTAATATCTTATCTGATTGAAATGTGTGTCGTTATTAAAATTGAACAACCCCAGTTCGTTTTTTAAAACATCTGATGGATGGATAGATGAAAATGATTCACGTACTTAATAGTATACTTAACCACAAACGTTGCAGTTCCTGGAAAAGTAGGTTGATTTCTGCGAAATCTATTGTATTATTGGCCAAATATGGCGAATCGTGAGTCAACGGGTTAACTTCAACCGACAATCGAACTTATTCAACATAACTGCAAATGTTTTGTTGGTACAAAACATTTGCAGTTATGTTGAATAAGATTTTGTGATTACTTTCTCCCAAAGCTCGTAGCGCCCTAAGATTTGTATTTCAACTCTCTGGTAGCGCCATTACGTAAGTTGGTACCTTACCTATACAAAATGTGCGTAATAATATGACTATCGTTTATTTAAAGTACTTTGTGATCTTAATCAATTGTAAGCTTAATTCGTGAATTCAAATACATTTCTACCGTGCGATTCTCTAAAGAATCGTCGATACGCTCGTCGACGAACTCACCGATATCAAATACTTAATGAGATATCGCCATTGTACACAAGGTTGTTTTTCCAACGTTTGTTGTCATCTCGTCATTTTTTGGTTTCACGGATGTTGGCAAAGATGCAACTATGTTTGCTCTTAGAGAACCGCACGGCTGACTAGGCTAATATTCAAACTATACATTTCTTCATGTTTTTAACTAGCATTGATACACTTTGTGCCTTCCTAGTTTCTATTTATAACGTCCCAAAACAAATAAAATAACATGAAATTCATTTTATTCTAACAAGTAGGCAAAGCCCGGAAATGAATATTCATCTACCCTCATTTTGTCATACATGTTAATATCCTCGGAGAGAACGCCAAAGGCCTCACAATATCCGTTTCATGTCCCTTCCACTTTAGTATACGTCGACTCGTGCAAGAAGTAATTTGTACAGGCATTTGCCTTCTGATCTGGCTGTAAATTGGCAATATGGGACTTTTTTTTAAAAGGCATGTGACGCACGGGTAAATCAGTAAGGCTTAGCCTGGTTCCCATATCCAGAAACGGATCCTTCTGATCTGGCTGTAAATAGGCAATATGGGACTTTTTTAAGGCATGTGACGAACTTGTAAATCAGTAAGGCTTAGCCTGGTTCCCATATCCAGAAACGGATCCTTCTGATCTGGCTGTAAATTGGCAATATGGGACTTTTTTAAGGCATGTGACGAACGGGTAAATCAGTAAGGCTTAGCCTGGTTCCCATATCCAGAAACGGATCCTTGTGCTTACGACTTTTTGACAGTTTTCTGTAACAAAAAGTGTCAATAGTAACGAGTCGCGAACAAAAGAATCCGTTTCTGGATATAGGACCCCAGCATAAGACGGGTAAAACGGGTGATGGGGTCACATTTGGCTGTGACAGTCGAAGTTCACTTGCAATATTTAAGTACATAATTATGTTTGTAATATCGCCACCTCACTTTTTAGCACTATGACAGTTGCAATGTCGCTGAGAACTGGACGCTGAAGCTTTGTAGTCAGTAGTCTTCTTAAATCGGTATTAAAAGGAATTATGTAAATAGTTTTAGGTTCTGTGTAGCACTTCACGTTTTTGGTAACACACACAACACACTCTTCTTGTATCGGTACACTTCTTTGTACTAATCCGTTGTGTTTTATAATGTTTGCAAATACAAATGTTTTCGAGAATTTCTAAATTCTGACTATTACAGATATATGATACACACCTAACATATGATACACACCTAACATATGATACACACAATATAATAAATTATACACAAATAATAAAAGAGAGACGGCGGACGGCCGGTATAGTCTTGTAGTTAAAAACTACGAGAATACCCCAGAACGTCCTATAAATGGTAGACCAGCGCATTCGGCTGCCTTCTTGAGTATGTAGTGACTAAACATTCAAAATTTTATACATCCACCGATGGAATTCGAACCTGCATCTTCCGACAATCCGTGTCAGACGCCATAACTACTAGGCCACCGAGGCTTACAGTCCGAGCATCATCATCTAGTGGTCATGGCATCCAACTCGGATTATCGGAAGACGCGAGTTTGAATCCCGTCTCAGGATGTGATTTTTCTCTCTAAAAATTGTAATAGTTGGTCTCGCTAAGCAGGCGTTAGAACATTGAAAATCTTAAAACAAAAACTATAGTGTACTATTTTAAATTATTTTGTTATTTGTTATAATACATGAATTTCCGTCAGGACAAACATTAGACTTTACCCATATTTTTCTCAAGTATACACAGTAAAGTCCCCCGGCGATTGGCATATAACCGTGTTAGTAATATCCGGAGCGTACGTAGAAAATATGCTTTGATATCTTCGTACGCATCGTGGTTTATTTTCGTTTGAAAGTTTATTGACTGTCTCAGCCGTGAGACAAGTTCTTTGATATTTCAAGGCACTTGACATTCATGACGTATTTGATTCCAGCCTATTTTATATTAAGTGAGACGGGCAAGACGTTTGCCTGGTAGTAAACTTCAGACCTCTACCAAGTTATAAATATAGAAATACCAATAGTATCTAATAAATACAGTTATTAATAATACTTAAGATGATATTTATTTATATGTTGTTTAAGGAATACATTTTTCAGTGTTTGAGATCGCTAAAGCAGGCGTTAGTGCTTTAAAGAGTAATACTATAAAAATTACAAGGGTTGCGATGTCGATACGAAAGTTTAAATATTTCTAAATAATGCTTTTTTCGGTTGGATAGTACTGTCAAGGCTGTTCAATAAATGTCGCCCGTAAGACGGTTAAAGTCAGATAGAAAGTTAAAATTCGATGCTTGGACCCGAACCTTAGTAGCCTAGTTGGTCAATGGCGTCTGACACGGAGAGTCAGAAGACGCGGGTTCGAATCCCGTCCGAGGATGTGAATTTTTCTCTCTATAAATTTCAATGTTTGAGATGGCTAAAGCAGGCGTTAGTGCTTTAAAAAGTAATACTATAAAGAAAAAGGAATAAATTATTGGAATAATATATTTTTTCATAAGAACCTTCTCACAATAATTAACACAAAAATAATAATTAGCGAGATTGTTTCATCCGTTCTCAAGTTCTAGTGTAACCAGGAGAAATAGGGGTCCAGTTATATTAATGTTTATATACACATACGCTTCGAGGTGGGATATCTATTAAAAGTGCATATTTCAAACGAGGCAATTTGGCAGCTATACATTACTTGTGATACTTTGTCATTGTAATCAGCAATATATTTAAACATGGTTTAAGCAGAAACTTTGCTATTTAACCACAATGTTAGTTTATAGTTGAACCTGGCAGATAGAGTCAGTTTATTGCTTACAATTTGGATTCGCCACTTTTATGGCTCAGTCCTATTTGACTTACTTACTAACCTAGCTATATCCTTATACTTATTTAAATTCAAGGTATATCCTTAAGTAATAAATTATTACTCATGAGGTGATAACTGGAGTTTTAACTGTATGGTAATATTTAATACGTGTCAGGTACCTAATACGAAAGACCTATCTTCAGCAGTGGACGTCCTATGGCTGAGATGATGATTAAGGTTTTTGTTGTAGGTCAGTTTATTATCACATGATTAGTTTGTGGACTTTTTGATTGAAACAACAGAAGGTTTACCTTCACCGATCAATTCTGTAAGTATGTTTCATTCCTTTTAAACATAACCGCATTCAGAAGCTGCTTGATCGTTCAAACACGATAAATCAAATAGAAAAGGAACATAAAAAATCACGGTATTTTGGATATCCGTTATAAATCAAAAAACTGAGAAGCAGAATCAATCAAACTCTTGTTCACTTTTAAAGTAATGAACTACAGTACGATTAATGTTTGTCAACTATCGAATTTCTAAACCGTCAAAACTTTCATCTTCATATAAGGCTTATACTACTGAAAACTTTCATAAATCCCGTCCGGAAACCTTATCCCGCAGCAAGTGTGAGATAGAAGCACACGTAGACGCACGGTACCCACCGTAGGTGTTTAAGTTGATGAGTATTAGATAGAAGAGCTCGCTACACTCATCTTGGGAACTCTTATTAAATCCTCCTTAACTAATCCTTCAGCTTGGATGTATGGTTAGCACAAAAATTTGTTACAATTTGACAATATTTTTTTAATATTTTTTAGTATGTAAATTTTATAAATACATCATCATCATCATCATCATTATCAGCCGGAAGACGTCCACTGCTGAACATAGGCCTCCCCCATAGAACGCCACTTGGACCGGCTACTCGCTTCCTGCATCCAGCGATTCCCCGCGGTTTTTATGAGGTCGTCGGTCCACCTAGCGGGGGGCCGGCCTACACTACGCCTTCCGGTGCGTGGTCGCCACTCGAGAACCTTTCTTCCCCATCGGTTATCAGTTCTGCGAGCGATGTGGCCTGCCCATTGCCACTTCAACTTGCTAATTTTGAGAGCTATGTCGGTGACCTTAGTTCTCCTACGGATCTCCTCATTTCGGATCTTATCACGCAGGGAAACCCCAAGCATAGCCCTCTCCATTGCTCGTTGAGCGACTTCAAGCTTGTTAATGAGGCCCACAGTAAGGGACCACGTCTCAGTGCCATAAGTCATCACTGGCAACACACACTGGTTGAAAACCTTGGTTTTCAGGCTCTGAGGTATTGGGGACGAAAAGATGGATCGAAGCTTCCCGAACGCTGCCCATCCGAGCTGGATTCTTCGTGCGACCTCCTTGTCGAAGTTGGACCTACCTAATTGGACAGTCTGTCCCAGGTAGACGTACTCGTCTACAACTTCGAGTGTATCGTTTCCAACAATTACCGGTATAGGTGGAACATGGACATTGGACATGATTTTCGTCTTATCCATGTTCATCTTAAGACCAACCTGTTGGGAAACTCTACTGAGGTCGTTGAGCATGGTGCTGATATCCTCGAGCGACTCCGCCATTATAACTATATCATCGGCAAAACGAAGGTTAGTGATGTATTCGCCATTAATGTTGATGCCACATCCTTTCCAGTCCAAAAGTTTGAAAACATCCTCCAATGCGTTAGTGAACAGTTTCGGAGAGATGACGTCTCCCTGTCTCACACCTCTCTGCAATGGAATTTGTTCCGTACTCTGGTCCTGTAATCGGACTGACATAGTGGCCTTGCTGTATAAACACTTCAACGCTTCGATATACCTATAATAGTCAATTTGGCATCGCTGCAAGGACTGCAGTATGGCCCACTTCTCGATAGAATCAAAGGCTTTCTCGTAATCCACAAACGCTAGACACAGTGGCTGATTATACTCTTCGGTCTTCTGTATAATCTGCCGTAGTGTATGAATGTGGTCTACGGTGCTAAAGCCTCTTCGGAAACCGGCTTGTTCAGGAGGCTGGAACTCATCAAACCTGCGTGCGAGACGGTTCGTGATGACTCTCGAAAACAGCTTGTACACGTGGCTCAAGAGCGATATGGGCCTATAATTCTTCAATAAGGTTTTATCACCTTTTTTGAAGAACAGCACCACCACGCTCTTGTGCCACGTTTCCGGTGTTTTGCCTTCGAAGATGACAGAATTGAGTAACTTCTGGAGGACTAAAAGTATCGGTCTACCACCCGCTCTCAGAAGTTCAGTCGTAATTCCGTCCTCTCCTGGCGCCTTGTTGTTCTTAAGCTGTTTGAGAGCCATTCTAATCTCGTACAGGCTGATGTCCGGGATATCTTCGGTATAGTGTCGGACTAACTTTGCTCTGGTGTCCTGAGCTGCTTCAGTAACGGGTTCGCGCGTCGAGGTATATAACTGTCGATAGAAGCTCTCAATCTCTCTCAGAATCTCAGGCTTGGATGAAACGATACTGCCATTTTCGGTCTTCAGTTTTGTCATTTGGCTTTGCCCAATAGACGAATCCTTTGCAAACACTTTAGAGCCCTGGTTCCGCTCAATTGCTGCCGTAATACGCGCAGTATTATAAGCACGCAAGTCGTGTCGCATGGACTTCCAAATTCGTCTATTGAGTTTACCGTAATCCGACATATCAACTGCGGACTGCAGTCTCATTTCGCTCCGTTCTGCCATTAGTTTCAGAGTTTCTTTTGAGAGTTTTTGAGCTTTCCTGCGGCGTTTGGTCTCACAGAATTCGGACCCAACCGCTTGGACAGTTTCCACCAACCCGTTGTTCAACTCCTCCACTGTGTCGCATTCAGCTAAGCACTGAAAACGGTTTTGAAGTTCAAGTTGAAACTTTTCGGGGTTTTGGATTTGGGCACGATTAGGACGGAGCGTAGACTCCACCAGACGTGACCTCTCAAGCTTGACATTGATATTCAATGCGCCTCTTACGATGCGGTGATCGCTGCCGGTTTTTACCTTGCTGATCACAGAGACGTCATTGAATATGCGCTTATTGGTCGTCATGATGAAGTCTATCTCGTTCGTAGTGGAACCGGACTCATCCACGTCCACTTCCTGGATGGCCGCTTCATGTAGAAGGAGTTCATCATAAAGAGTCCCTCCTTCTCCATGAAGTCAGCCAGCCTCTGTCCCCTCGAGTTCCGCTGCCCGTATCCAAATGGCCCTACTCTCAACTCATCACGTTTCCTTGTGCCTAGCTTTGCGTTGAAGTCTCCCATTACAACAGTGAAGTTGGTTTTAGAAGTATGCATGGCCCTGGATATATCCTCGTACATATATTATAAATACATAATACTGGTAATACTCAAAAATGTACACGATAGCAACCCTGACAAATCGGCTGGCTTCGCATCTTGCTCCTCAAAATTTTATTACTTTCCTGAATTGGCTTTCACATTCATAGTGTTTTAGCATTTTACACTAATTGCCATACTGTTTAAATAATATTTTACACCTGCTCGAAAATGTCCAATTACATATCACACAATCTCTACGTAAAGCAAGGCATTACATACGCGTGGCTGTAAAGTTGTTTGAAACTCCCTGGGGAGTAAAGTGATTTGGATTTGGAACGTTAGTTGTAGGAAAACTCTTAGTACTTAGAATAGACATCATACAGAAAAAAAAGAAAAAAGGCGGGATTGTACTATTAGTAGTCCGTTCGAATAGCCCTAAGTTGGCGAAAATAGTTGGCGCCAATAAACGCTCACAAGGGCGTTCGAATTGGTGAAAATGTTGTTTATGGCTCTTTATGTTAAGCGGTCGAAAAGCTAAAAAAAAGAGTTATTTTTGCCACAAAAATTGGGCTTTACGAACGCTTTAACAAAAGAGTCAACAATAGCAACGCCACCAATGCCCTCGAAAAGTCTAAAACAGTGTTTTCCATAAAATGTTCCTTCCAAAGATATTGTCTCTGTCCCTCTATAACGGGATAAATGTGTCCAATTTGAATATTAACTATCAATGTATTTTACTTTTAACGAAATAACTGCTATTTTAAAGCTCTGAGTTTTATTGTAGGCATGAAAAGTAGAGTACGCACCTCGAGGATAAAGCCTGCCTTCGTCTTGGGCGGCTTTAACCCCTCACTTCACCCAGGACTCTACAAAACTCCCTCGCTTCGCTCGGGAGTTAAATTTTAATCCGCTCGCTGCACTCAGGGATTAACCCAAGAGTCCCCGTTACACTCAGGGTTCAATATACCGCCCATGACGTAAGACACTGCTTTACTCTCTTGGTGCATAATCTACTATTAAAACACGTTCAGTTTGTATTGATTAACCTATCGAAAAGCTTTATAATGGCCGGTGCCATTATAGGAAAAAATTTCATTGGAGTAGCGTTCAAATACGCGTGCGCTACAAAGTATATGTTACATTTGTAGACATAATTAGTGATGCGGAAACAACTGTAACAAAAGTAAAAAACCCAATACCAAATAAATACTAAAATGTGGCACTTTTTTAGCAATCTTGTGGAAAATGGTCCTCTTAAATATCAATAAAAGGCTTACTCATCCCATATTTTGATTATTTATATATTAATTAAGTTTTTGTTTTAAAACAATTGCTCAAATACTTTAATTTTATCTAATTTTTGTAACTTATATAATTTTATACTAATCAAAAAAAATAACTATTGCGTTGTTTTTGCTATCTGTGTCTCTAATTAGCAATCGTGCCGGATATTTCTCAACTGAACTGATTGAAATCCAAAAAGTGAATCTGTATCATTCATGTACGTAGTAAAAATATGAATTATGAATTCCAATGTAATCTCAATTTTTAATACTATATTTGTTTTTGCCATCTGTACCTGTAATTAGCGACCCCGGCACATAGCCGGGTATATACCGTAATTATGCACATACCCGGTCTGGAACACTCGCGGAACAATCCCGAACTGATCCGAGTTGGTAACCGCAACAGACGGCCGCCATCTTGTCGTTGTCCTGACAACCACATAGAAGCACCTATCTCAAATGTAATGTAGAATTAGAAGATATTTTGAGTTGGAGGAGACAATTCTAGACTTATATTAACTTATGTTGCAATAACTAAGATTAACTTATGTTGCTTCAGGCCAAATTGTTAATCGTCAGATAAAGAATGCAGTTATTCTGTTACATCAAAATAATAAGTAAGTTAGATTAGCATTATTATATAATCTTAAAGAATAAGAAAGTCCAAAAAAGGTCTGTTCTCAGACATGCAAACTAATAAGTAATAATGGTCGTTCCACAAAGACAAAGCATATAGTTTAGTAACATATACCTATGTTTCTATCCTTCAATAGTCTAATTACTATTATATAATTATTTTATAGTGCTATTTGTCAAAATACCATCCACTATAACTTGGAGCTATTTCATAAATATCTTACTTATTAGAGCTTTCAAGCTCCATCATGCAAGCAATTATTCGACGCAGTTAATGCACTTTCCATTCCACGTTCAGGCTATAAACAAAGCAGCTGAATATTAAAACCATCAACTAGGCTGCACTCAGGATGCCAGCATTTGCCCACATAACAATTCGATGGAGCATTTCAATATAAACGGTGGTCCGCCATTAACGGGCGTGTAGAACTACCCTCACGGAAAAAGTCAAGAAAGTATGGATTAAAAATGGATGACAAATGTATATGGTTCCGAACACGAAACACGGAAAGGGTTTCTTCCGTGGGTAACCTAAGATTTCATTTGAAGTAAGTTCTAGGGTACTGTAGAAATTATACATACTCATACATAAGCGGAACACTTAAGAACTTCATTTAGAATATATATAAACTCTAGAAAAAAAGTTACACGTGGAACATTATTACAGTTTTAATTAAAACATAAAATTAAAACCGTAGCAAATTACTTCTAAATACTCCACATGTTTGAAGATGCAAATGAAAAATTATTGCGTAACTGAGGTTCAATAAAGCAGACATTCTTGTAAGAGTATTCTCCCAAGCGGCATCTAATGACATATAAAATGTAGTATTAGGGGTTATAGTGTTTAGTTTCATTACACTACCAGTTACAGAGACACAGAAGAGTCACACGATACTAGAATAATCACCGCCTCTGAATACATCACTAAAATAGTTTCTTCGTAGTAGTGTTAGGAGACATAAAGCTCAAGGTGACAAGTCCATTTCCATATTTTCCGACGACAGAGGGCAGACAGATGGAGTAGTGAAGCACTCTTCATTTCGAATGCCTGTCCACGCGCCACCCCCACTCTCCCCGTATGTACACGCCCTAGCAATGGATGAACTTGATGAATGAGAAATGTTTTGGAGAAGGCATTTTCCTAATGTTGCAAATGAAAGTATTGGGCTTGTTTCTGGTATCTTGCTAATTATAAATTAGGGAGTATAGGTTCGTCAGCTGAGCAGGTTTGTGAGAGACGGTGCAAATATCATAGGAAGTACCATTGATAGTTCATACTCGCGCGTGCTTCATGGTTAGTACGCACAAAATAATTAAATAAAGTTGAAGATGCAATGGGCAGAGCACATAGCACGCAGAACAGATGGCCGATGAGATCGGAAGGTTCTGAAGGGGAGACCACCAACAGGCAAGCGCAGCGTAGATCGTCCACCGACAGGTTAGACAGGCGACCTGATAATAGACGCAAGACGACGTTGGATGCAGGTTGCTTCCAACCGGTGCTTTTATAAATCTATGGGGGACATGTTAGCAGTGGATGTCCTACGGCTGAGATGATTATGATGAATTAAATAAAAATAGTAAGGTATATAAATATCAAAAAAATACTTTGCGAAGTACTTTATTTGACTTTGATTTTATTTCAGCACATTTTAAGTTTTATACGACTCAGAAAAAGTTTAAAAATTTGATATCATGATTATATTTTAAATTTGTATATCCAACAAATGAACAGTTATTTTCCTATTTGTTCGAAACTGTTCAACTAGGTTGAGCAAATATTGATGCTGTCCTAATGTATTATAGACGTCGTTTCCGCTTATAGGCTTAGCACAACAGTCGTTGAGTCACGTCAAAGGGCGACTAGTACTGGCCAAAAACATAAAATGCTGGATATGCTAGATAACCCCATTTTTTACGGAGAGTGACTTTACAATAATGATAATTTTGAATTAAAGAAATCTGAAAGTAACAGCTTTAAACGACGTTTAAAGTAGTTCTATGTTCAATTTTATTATTTTATTATTTAAAAATGTTTAACACTCGCAAAAGCACGAAAAATTGTTTCAAAAATATTTACCTACTAAGTAAAGTACCGCATCTAATCTTCAGTTCACAGTCTTCGTTGTTCCATCCACGCATGCCCTTCGCTCCTCACCGAGTGATATTGGGACGTGTGATGGAACCCATTGTGGCTGTCTCGAGCCCCATCATTAAGAAAATGTCACCTGGGTATGTGAAATGGTGCAGAAATATAAATAGAACGTAATAGCAAGAATAACAACACCGTTTGTTATGATATTATATTGGACTTCTGTTTCTCAAACATTGAATCGTAAACGTTGAATATGAGTTCTAATTATCTGGCACAATTCTCTCCCAAACTATTTCGCTCCAATACCACAGGATATCCTGGCATGTACTATTGGTATTATAGGTACCTCATCAGAATCATATCCATCTTTATACGTCATTTAGATTATGACTTGTATATTTATAACTAACTCGACAGCGGCTTTAAAATACATTGAATCGAGTCCTTCTTTAGAAGATGGTTACAACATAAGAGATATCAAGGTATCAACTGGCAGTATTTCAAGTTTGTGACGCCATCAGGCTCTACATTGAATCAGTCAGTCATCAGTCCGCCAGTCAATCAGTCAGGGCAACTTATCACACAAAATGGGCCGCGCCATAGCGTCCATGTTGCGGAAAAGAGCCAGCTCACCAAGTACCAGTCATGGCAATTATACTCGTATGTATAGACCCTCCACATTGAAAACAATAGTCAAATTCATTGAATGGGCTATTCCTAATAAACAATTAAATCAGCACATAAGGAATGGAGAGTGCTGATTGATTGTCTTAGTACCTACTGAAATAGATAGACAGTGAAACTTACAAACTATTTACATCTTCTCTCAAACTTAAATACATAAAACTATTTTGCGTACATGTGTTGGCTAGATTTCATACACACAAAACAGAATAGAAAAGATAGCTCACGTGCATCGTCTATTCACCTCAACCAAGTCACTGATATTTCAGAACCTCTCCGTAATTACATGCACACACTCAAAAAGCAATCACATATAATCTAGAGATCGACTATCCGAGATTGAATTGCGTATCCACGTAATATATCAAAGGTAATCCGTTTAGTTTAAGGGGCACTGTATATCATGCGATGGTACATGCCCCCCAGTGTTTGGTCGCCTAAGCAGGGTGGCACCAACGCATGTTTAGGTAAGGGGAGCAAGTTGGTAGTTGAAGCGATCTAGAAACAATAAATATCTTTATATTAAAGACGTCGTCGCTATTTTTGTATCAAACTTACATAATTTCCTAACTATAGCATTAGTTTGTTTTCTTTTAACAAAATTTGGCAAAGATTATATCATGGGCAAGGACAAAGGATATTTTTCATCATCATCATGCATAACGAGGGTGAAAACGCAGAACGCAGCTAATATCTTTACAATTAAGACGTCTCTATTTTCGTATTGAAATTTTCTAAGTTTCATACATATCCTAACTAATAGATTTAAATCCATTTATTAATAGGTATTTTAGGTTCACCTGCGAGTGATACGGCCATATAAGTTTTTTAAGATATACCTACGTTTTGAAGAAAAACATATAGAAAAATAGTGATAGTATTACGATTAACCTATTTTTCTGAGTGAAAACATTTATTGCAGTTTTCTTCTACATATATCCGTTTTGCCCTTCAGCTTCCGCTGAAAACCTACTAGTAGAAAAAGTTTTAAGGTTTACAAATCTTCCTCTTGCTATGAAAAGCTGAATAAGGTCCTTTCTTTTCTCTTTGTGAGAAAAGTAAGCATATCTTCTACACGCCTATCGCTTGCAATTTTGCCCACTCAAACTTGTTCGTCAACTAAGCAGGGAGGCAGGCGTTCCGCCAACTGAGGGGGTTACATTTTCCTGTTTGAAGCACACGTCGCAAAGGGAAATCCTGTACAGGACAGAGCTCTAAAATTGCCCGCTAGATAAAGGTACGCAGATTCCGCCTCCCTGACTATGAAAGGGAGGATGGTGTATTAAGTAACCATACAATCTGCAAATTTCTACCGACTTCCAAAAAAAGGAGGAGGTACTCAATTCGACTGTATTTTTTTTATGTTTGTTACCTCATAACTTTCGATAGGGTGAACCGATTCTCAAAATTCTTTTTTTTTGTTTGAAAGCTGGTGCTTCCCGTGTGGTCCCATTTAAATTTCATCAAATTCGGTTCCTTTTTTTTAGTTACACTCCAGGTTTATGAGTCTGGCAATATCTGGCACTGCGGAGGTACCAACTATGACGGTTTCTTGCACAAAGAGGCATACCATTTAGTAAGTCAGGTTACTCGCCTCTTATAATTCACATCCTTAACTCCGTCCCCTCATGAAATGGTACACCACAATTTGCATAGGTACCTAAAAATAACTTTTTATGTACTAATCCCTAGAAATTTCTAAGTTCACCTCCCTAATAATCATAAAATATTGACATGTATCTGTATATTAAAGCGACAAACTTCATCAAATCTATAATAAAAGACGATTTGGCCTTTGTCTGTACAAAAATATCTCCAACATCATACCGACTTGGCCACACGATTTTAACCCAACTTATTGTAGACCCGTCGTAACGCTCAACGCGACCTCTCACTCGCTATTTACCTTTACTTAGTCGCAAGCTTCGCTTCTAATTCTAATCTCGTATCGCAAATATCTACATGACTGTTTGTTTGGTTTCAGATGCCAGAAACGAAGGGAAGATTCAGTTGGAATACTAGATGCTGGCTGTCTTGATACTGGCGTTTGTTGTTTACCAAGTACTTACATTATGCTAAAGAAATGCTAGTGAAAAAACGTGATGTGATGATTTTTTGTTTGATATACTTACATAATTGAAGATAAAAGTACATATTGTTATTGAGTTCCAACTAAAAATGAGGCTTTAAGGAAGGAAGGCTGAGGAACTAAAAATGTTCAGAGGCAACTGTAGCGTATATTGAGTTGGGAGGGAATTATTACTTGCATTATGCAACTTTACATATGTAAACTGATGAATGTTCTTGAGCACCCAGTCTATAAATTACTCGTAGTAGTTGATCGAGATATAAGAACAAATATCTAGACTTGTCGAGCGCTATTTAGTGCCGCATAGATCTTTAAATCTAGGACAAAGTTCTACGCAGTTGTAGGAGAGTTGAAGCGTGGCACATTAAAGGCCAATGCCTTTCCGATTCCGAAATGAAGTAAGTACATAATAACGATAGACTTTCTCATTAGTATGACACGTACCAAGGTACACGTGTGTTAACGTACTTATATATTTATAATAAACGTTATACGTAAGTACCACCTTCTTATTGATTGATCTCGACTCCACAAGAAACGTTCATGGTAATGGGCCTTCAATAATTCAAAACAACCTGAATAGGTAATTATCCATACTCAAGCGTGCTCCTAAATAATTGGGAAACATTAAACCTACGGGTGTAGGTTGATTAATTATGTACGTAAGATATTCGCGCTATATACTTCACTCTGAATTTGGATTAGTCGTGTATTATTCTTGTCTCCTTCATCATTTTAGCTCGTGTAAGTGGAATAAGGCCATGTTTTATCATCAGCTATCTCCTTCAGGAAGCACATGCTATAGTGTAACAATGTTCGTTAGAAGTCGGTGCCATGTAGTTCTGTGGCCCTAGCACGAAAAACTGCGTAAGTGTAACGTAACGAGTCCTTCACGTATAATAGCACAAACTGTAATTTATCTAGGGCTCCTGTGGCACAGATAAGTCATAGTTGGTACGCTTGAGAGTGACGCGTTGGCGCGTATGATACAAATACTTTATCGCAAATTGTTTGTGCTACGGCCTCTGTAGTCTATTAACCAATGGCTTACCTTACTATAGAAAATCGACCTAACATCCAAACGATGAGTGACTAATTTCTCTAAAGCCCATTGTTTAGAGAAATTGGTCACTCATCAGTGTAGAGACGTTCTTCTTCTACGTGCAGAAATTTCATTTTCATACAATGACCTGTCACAATACCTGTCTCTGTCACTCATCAAACAATTTGGTGGTTTTCACTGCATCGTTGTTAAGGTGCTGTTGACATGATGTCGACAAAATGAGAGTTTTTAAAACATTTTTTTTATATCATAAAAAGCGATCTCATAAAAAGTTTTTCTCATAAAAAGCGATAAAATAGTTAAGATGTAAAGTCTTCGGTTCCATCTATGGCAGAATATTTCACCTGCTCGGTGTTAAAATTTTCCACAGTAATTAAACGCTGATTAGGTGTTCAAATCTAAGAAACAAAAACAGAAATATCTAAATCGGACTACTCTTTAAAAAGTTGTGCGTGTTGTGCGTACATAAAAAAAATACGCGTTGCCTTGAGACCCTTCTCCTTTTTTTTGGAAGTCGTTTAAAAATGTGACTATAGAGGAAGGTGTTGGATCCTACAATATTTTAAATTCTTTAGTCTAAATAAATGCAGATTGTTCGGTGCAAGGTCTTGCTAGTATGATGCATGGCAGAGTTTTTAGTCAAAGTCCTCTTCCTTCTTCCGTCCTCTATTTGTTCCTTCAGTCTCCAAAATTGATAAGTAATGCTAAATTAGTATGGCAATAATTATTATATGACGTAGTTGTTATTCTGATTCTTTGCTTGGCCAAGAACTTGACTTGGCATCAGAGTAGTAAAAGCGTGATGATATGTAGGTATCTAGGTACTTTGTATATATAGGTAATTAGGTACGGAAGAAGGAAAATATGTGCATATTTTCTTACTGCTTACACCTCTTAGAAGGCTCAAACGAATCACCATTTTGGAGGCTCTGGAATCAATTGAAAGGCGAGCTAGAAGGTCCATTGGCACACTCTGGTAGAGCGTAAAACTGCTAGGCTGTCAGTGCTACGTTCTTACCACTCTACGCGCGGTGCAACAAACTATAGACTATCCCCTCTATATCCTTAACAAAATAATCCTCACCATCATTAGCGCAAGACATTTTCACAGGTAAATCTCACGAAGCCATTACAAATCGATCATAAGAATCTCGAGCAGGGATCAATAAAGGTCAATATTATTAATATGTTCGACACATCACTGTCAAATAACTTTGACGTCTTTTGTAGACCTCATGGGAAAAAATAACCGTACATGCGCATGCGCAACCCTTTCGGCTTTTTCTCTATAGAACTCATTTAAATCTCTCGACGCATCCCCTATTTTGCCTATGCACCTTGTTGCAAATTAAGGATTCAACCCAGACAAAAAACGTGACCCCAAAAAAGTCGTGGGTAAAAAAGTTTTATCTTTTTTTTTATTATGCGTTATTGAAATGAGACACCGGTGCCGCATTCAAAATTGGTCTTTTTATATAGTGAAAGGGTTAGACACGTCGGTATTGAACTTTTTTATTTATGGAATTAACCCTTTGCTACTGCGGTTCGGAATGGTTCGTTATGACGGTGTTAAAGTTGCGTTTGCGTTTGCAAATCTTGTCACTTGTGTGTAGTTTTTATTTTTATTAGTCTGGCTTAGAATTGTTTGTAGAGTTTTGTATTGAAGTTTTTTTAAATGATGGTAGTGAACTAGAAAGCCATCCTGGCTGTTAATTATAATTGAAATAGCCATGGATATTTTTGATCTCCTTTTCCCACCAAGAAGACTTTTGAGTTTTTTTTTTCCAAACAAGGTGGCGTTTGATTATCAGGTACCACTTTTACGGAAGCGCGTCCCGGTCACTCCTTGAAAAGACCACTTGATGTGGTCCAGGGTTGTGTCTGGTTTATCCTAAACCTGTGTTTATCCCTGAGGATCTTATAGCTACAGTGGGAACGTTCCTAACTTTACTCATGAGTATTTTCCTTTTAGTATATGAAAATGTTGTTCAGAGCACTTTGGTTTTCGTGATAAAATGCGATATTATAATATTAACATAATATCACAGAAATGTTTAATAATTTATGGTGATATAGCAAATATTCCAAATATACGTCTGAAACATTTTGCTTCTAATGGAACTCCTCATGGCAGTCTTCAAGTTAAGAGTGAAGAGTTATCTTATACAAAAACGTGCTATAATACATAGATGTGTCATAGCACGTTTGTGTATAAGATAGACGCAGATCTGCGTCTATAAGTATGTACTATGTAGGTATAATCGAAAATGTATGTGTTCGGTGAGGTTTATAGTGAAAGACTTCAAAAATAAATCTACTTCGTTTTAAACCTTATTTATTATATACTAGCGACTGCCCGCGACTTTGTTCGCGTAGTAGGCTCGGCCATGACCTCCCATTTTTTCTGGATTTTTCTTTCATAAGAACCTACTCCTGACAATAATTAACACAACAAAAAAGATTTCAGTAGCGAATAAAGCTGTTCTCAAGTTGTTGCGTGACCAGGAGAAATAGAGGTTCATTTTTATATATAAGTATAGATTATATCACGTAATCACCAACATCTTTCAAAGTACCTACCTTGATGTTTTAATTTAAATAGGTGCAAGATCAAACATAACATTTTGTTCTACTTTTAACCCTTCATATAAACTCCCTTTGTGGCATCACAAAAACGGCAGACAAAAACTTAGCAAGATAACATCTGTAATTTCACACTTGGTGCCTATATTATCGAACCGATTTTACTATTTGACAGAAGAGTGCTTTATTTGCCACGATAAGTATCGCACTTCATTCAATCTGATATCATTATAGTCGAGAGTCCTTGACTTATACGTGTCTGAACATCAAAAATAAATCAACTTTCTATGGATAGATACCACTGGTTAAGGCACCTAGTTGATTTTTTGTTGTTCGGTTGTTTCAAAGTTTATGTTTTACTCAGAGGTCGTATCACAAACAATTTGCGAAAAAGTTTTCATATCGTAAGCGTCAATGCGTCACGCTTCGGCGTACAAACTAGTTATCTGTGTCCGAGTTGCCCTAGATAAATGACAATTTTCCAGTTTTACGTGAACGATACGGTAAGGCAGTTATTCGTGCTAGGCCCACAGTTATTATTTTTAAGCGATAAGACTAAAGGGTCAGCCGTTGGTTAGACGGCCACGGGATCGATCCCAGCCTCGGGCTTGAGCTTTCGGTGAAGGTTCATGATGAAAACCACAGCTTGGTGGTAGGACACTTCTGCTGTCCGCCTGGCTAGCTGCCACCCTCAAGTTTGAATCTGTCGTTAATCAAGTCTAGTGTGATACCAACCTCGACCGCACCATTCTGGCCATAAAGTGAGATAGTGGTCAACGCCAGTTTATCAAGTGGAAAAAAAACTCTAGATAGTCTCAGAAAAAGTATTTCATGGGGACCGAATTTAATGAAGTTTAAAAGGGACCACCTTTCAAACAAAAAAATATTTTTTGGAATAGGTTCACCCAGTCGAAAGTTATGAGGTAACAAACATAAAAAACAGCCGAATTGAGTACCTCCCCCTTTTTATGGAAGTCGCTAGAAAATAACCTAACTTATTATAGTTATATTTTTTTAATTTTCATTAAACTGTGTCAAGTATAAAAACTTAAGTAAGAGTAAGATAACTGTAAATTCCAAAACAAACAGACACAATACCAAAACGACGCGGCAAGGTATTCGTGGCTAAATAAGAGGTGAATTGATCAGATACGCAGGTGGCCATAAAGGTTTCATGTTCTTCTGTTAATCGTTTCAGAGCGTTAGAGGTAGATGATGAGAACATAAATCGCACAGAAATAAAATTTAGAGTTAAACATGTCAGTAACAGAACCAAATAGAAATATCATATAGTTAATAATTTTAAACAGGTAGGTAACTATAAAAGCGAAGCGAGACGCAACTACGAACTTCATACACTTTCCTTAACAATTACCACCTGAAGTATAAATGGAATACAAAATACAACCAGTAAATACATATATAATATATACTTATATTAAGAGAACCGACGATAAAATGTATGGCCCACGTCACATCAACACGAACCTACCATGTTTTTTTTTTATGGGATATTAATAATACTACTCGAGGATGCGTTGCCGGCCTTTGAGGAAGGAATAGGCTCTTTTCTTGAAGACTCCCAAGTCGTATCTGTTTGGCAATACCTCAAGTGGCAGCTGGTTCCACATAGTAGTAATGTGAACTTACGAACCTTTGCTGACATAAGAGCTAATTCTTTTTCTACGGAACCCTACTTAGCTTCTAGTTTTGAAAATATGAGATTTTCTCTCATTCGTAATTCATATTTTTTCTCTGTAACCGTTTGTCTGTTCCATAAAATGATATCCCTATTTTTGTGTGACTATTGTAACGCTTATTATTATGTTTCTAAACAGCTGATTAATTCACCTTTTTTAATATTGATCATCAGTTATTTAATTAGATATAACGGTTTTTAACGACCATTTAAAAAGCTGTAGAGCTTTGAATTTTGACTCTATGTGATTTTCTACTATTCGTAATGAATATCATTCATTGTATCCTGGCTGTGTAATAAATGATATCCCTAATTTCCGTGACTATTGCAACGCGTATGTTTCTCAACAGTTCTATAATTTTATCATCATCATCATCTCAGCCGTAGGACGTCCACTGCTGAACATACGCCTCCCCCATAATTTTCCAAAAGGACCGGTTGGAAGCGGCCTGCATCCAACGTCGTCCTGCGACCTTTATCAGGTCGTCTGTCCACCGTGTCGGTGGACGACCTACGCTGCGCTTGCCGGTCCGTGGTCTCCATTTCAGAACCTTCGGGCCCCATCGGCCATCTGTTCTGCGTGCTATGTGCCCTGCCCACTGCCACTTTAACTGCCTAATCTTCTGGGCTATGTCGGTGACTTTCGTTCTTCTACGGATCTCCTCATTTCTGATTCGATCTCGTAGAGAAATCCCGAGCATAGCCCTCTCCATAGCTCGTTGTCCGAGTTTGAACGGACAATAATTTACCTATTTCAAATTTGATATGCAGTTGACTAATAACAAAAGCTTTAAAGGACCACTTACAGACAGACCTACATTACTTAAAGATATGACACTATTTTATTTAATTATATGTTATAAATATTATAGTTATTATTATTATATTATTATAATTATTATAGTTATTATTATTATTTTATTCAATTTTTAATTACTAATAAATGTTTTTTTAGGTGATTACATTATATGTTTATATAGACAAGAATGACATTATTTTTTATCAAAAGTTATAACTTATAAGTAAATAAAGTTTGTATTTATGTAATTTAAGTATTAGGCATTTGATTATTGTAGATACACTTTTGCGACTTTAATTGAAGTTCACTTGAAATTTATGAACTTGTTAAAGGCGTTTCTCCATTTGATATTTAGCCTTGTAAAACGTACAAAAAAATGTATCCAAAAAAAAATTGATGCATTTATCCACAATGCGTGATGCCGTTTATTTTCGGTTATATTTCTACCATGAGGAATACAGCTCTCATTTTCTGATAATTCCATCTGACAATTCTCACTGCAGACGGAGGGTTGAGTGTGGACTAAGTACCTCGATAATAAATCTGCTATTTGGCGGCGATATATTCGTGTAGTTAATCGAGCCCAAAACACATAAATTTTCCGGACCCAGTCCCGTCGACATGTTGTCTATACAACCACCGCTGTCACTCCCCAATATTGGGCATACGCCGCTATTTACCGTGACCCTCACTGACCCATAACCCTTCTACCTAAATATGACCTTTCGGACCTACCTCCTGGTCATTGTGTAGCGAATTAATCGGGTAGTACGACTATTGTGTATCCCACTGGTCAGTTATGAGCGCGGGCCTGCTTTTGTGTTTGTATTAAAAGATTTTAAGTGTTTGAACGGGTATTGAATTCAGGGTTGCGAATTTTTTTGGTACAAAACCTGTTTGGAGATTTGCAGTACAGCTGTTGGACGTAGCACATTTTATTATATGGCGTTAGTGAAAATTGTAGCGTGAAATCTGAGAGAGAATAGCCTGGCTCTTACGGTTACCAGATATATAAAAACTCGACGACAAATACTTGTTGAAGTTTTATTTGAATGTTTTTTCCTAGATTGGGGATATTCAACCTTCGCTTACGTGAGCACCCGAGTAAGTGATTTAAAATAGTTCTATTACAAATATTTATACTGACTAACATGCAATTAAGTATTTAGATAATCAAATTTTGGAATGGATCATTTATAAATGTTGTTTATAGGTATGTAAATCGCCTTCGTCAGTTTATTCCTATGGTATAGTCAGCTAGAGTTAAATAAATAATGCACCTATACTCTCTCTTCTCCTCGTTCCCTCACTGCTGAGGATCGCGAACACGTACAGTCTCCATTGGGTGCGGTCATAGGCTGTGAGTACTGCACGGTGTATATATGCTGCGACCCGCCGCCGCCTTCTTAATCGTGTCAGACCCTTGCAGGCGCCCTTCCCTGACCACGTCTACCGTCCATTTTTCCTAAAACAATAGATTTCTCCAGACAATGCTTTAAAGACTATTATGTCCGAAGAAGCTGAGGGCTCTTTTTCGGCAGATAGTGCAGAGTATACCTACTACTATACTACTAAATATTAAAATATAAGTATGTCTGAATATAACAACTGTATTTCTATAAGTTAAAGTTTATTCGATAATTATGAAACTGGATTTATACGAATTTAGAAGTTGCCAATATCGATTGTCCAATATTTCGGTTTCAGTAGTATATCGTTACTTGAATGATAGTTTTATAAAAAAACATAGCATCCCGCATTCGCTATTTGTAACCATAGAATGTAATGCGAACTATTTTGCATACGGCACACCCCTTACTAATGGCTAACGATTTATTGTTATTATTTATGCACCGGAAATATAACAGTGGCTGAGCAGATGCAGTTCAAAAAAGGTTTGAAGTCCATTGACATTTGTTTTTCTTTCATTAACAGATGTTCTTAGAATGTCTACCTAAATATGAGAAACTCACATCTTAGAATAGCCCATATAATAATTATCATTATTTATGTATTAGGTAACTTTTACATATTGATTCGTTAAAATTTAACTTATAATAATTACTATACTTATGATTACTTTAACTTATAATAATTACTATACTTATAATAATTACTAAAATAAATAATTTCCCTCATGCCTAATAATAAATTAGTTTATAACCCATCTCGCATCGTACATGGAGCAATTGAGCCTACGACACTAGCAGCGTTCAAATAGCGTAGGTATACAAATTGTAAAATCTAATCTCTCATCATCTCAGCCGTAGGACGTCCACTACTGAACATATGCCTCCCCCATGATTTTCCAAAAGGGCCGGTTGGGAGCAGCCTGCATCCAACGTCGTCCTGCGACCTTCCTCAGGTCGTCTGTCCACCGTGTCGGTGGACGACCTACGCTGCGCTTGCCGGTCCGTGGTCTCCACTCCAGAACCTTTCGGCCCCATCGGCCATCTGTTCTGCGTGCTATGTGCCCTGCCCACTGCCACTTCAACTGGCTATATACGGATCTCCTCATTTCTGATTCGATCACGTAGAGAAACCCCGAGCATAGCCCTCTCCATAGCTCGTTGTGCGACTTTGAATCTAATCTCTAAATATCATTAAAACTAATTTAATGTAGGTAGGCGAAGCGCTCGTAGCGGAGCTTGACTTGGCGATTTTAATCGATCAACAAGTTAAGCAACACTTGCTGCGGTCAGGACTTGGATGGGTTACCGCTAGTGGCATTATTCAACGGAGCGCTTCCATGCTTCGGAGGGCACGTTAAGCCGTCGGTCTCGGTTGTTTGTCTTAGGACAACAGTTGTTAAGCTATGTCGAAGGCTTTTGGGCAGCCTGAAAACTTCGACATGGGTTGACCACTAACCTATCTACCAAGCCGCACTGGGCTCGCGTGGTGGATTTTGGCCCAACTCCTCTCTCTGAGAGAAGGGCTCGAGTTCCAGCAGTGGGAACAAAATGGACTGATTATGATTGATAAGATTAATGTAGGTACCTACAATTGTTTAATGTTGGTATTTAAGTGACGTGAAGTTTATATTTTTACAGATGCTATCCGCTATAAAACTCCTTAGTATGGTCACAGCATAATGACACGAGCCAAACTTTGTTTAAAAAGTATATATGTAGTTACTCATAACACTTTTATATTGTGGTCATATCACAGTCTTATATATCCATATACCTATATATATGTAACACTGGTTAATACACTGAGGTCTTATTATTATGTAATGTACTAAAATATCAGTAGGTACACCTATGTTTTGTTTAATTAGGCGCGCTTCGCCTTCGAGAGTCTTCAGTCTCCATATGTAAATATTTTTTATGTTATAAAAGTATGCAACAAAATATATTTTCCAGAGTATTTTTTCAAGTTAAGTAAGTATATAGATATTCAAATGAATTTTATGTTTATTTTGTGACCTAACCCTAACTCTAACTAGGTCTAGAGTCTTTTGTTTTCATTTTTTAATAAAATTGTATGGAAAAGTATGCAGTTTTTTGCCATTTCAATATATCATATCATAACATATTAATTTACTCTATGGCCTAACCCTAACCTGGCTAGAGCAGATGTTCTACTTTTAACTTTGCAATGTTAGAAAAAAATCTATTGTGGGCATTTAGAAAATAAAACTCCTTTTGACAATGCGCCATGCAAATTAGAATGCATTCTATTTTCAAAAAAATAACAACTCTTCTAAATCAAAAATAGAACTTTATTCCATGAGGCAGAATACAAAAGTTTGCTTGCCAGTTTTGTAGCATGCAAATATTATTTTTATTACTAGCTATAAAGTAGTTTATAGACTCTAGTGCTAGGTAATAAAGTCGAAAGTGGATTACTTTTGCAGCTCTTGATTAGAATAAAATTTGCATAAAGAGTGACGCACACCTTTGCGTTGATCCGTTTTATGCAACTTTGACTGACAGCTTGTATTGAATTTTTTTCGCCATATCCGAAGTTGTATTATTTATTATAACTACCACCAACCAAAATAGGTACCATCACCGATACGTTTCTTTGCAATTTATTTATATCAATTAGGAGCAATACATAGGTTTTATTATGAAAACTAACGTGGTTTGTACACATTTTTAATATGAAAAACGGGGGCAACCGCGAGCGTTCTGCATTCTCCTTGAAAAAGACCACCGGATGTGGTTGAAAATATAGTCGGAGAGATCTGACTTTTTTACGTGAGAGATTCCCGTTTTTCATATTAAAAATACATAGGTTTGTTTAGAATTTTAATTACATTCATATATAGGTGATATAGAAAGACATGGCTATAAAAATTAACTGGCTTCAAACTTATGGTTGAATACGAAGTCTTAAGCTGTGTTTAAGAAGAAAAAACGATCAAAAACAGATCACGACGTTGTTGAAGCGTCCAGTCCAGTGTGCCTAGGACAAAAAATTTAGTAAGTGAAACGAAATCGTATCTTTGACGTGTTACTACTGTACAAACTATGAGTTATCTGTGCTACAGTTGTAATAGATACATTACAGTATGTACTGTGGGCCTAGCACGAATAACTGCGTAACGTAACATGTCAATCACGCGAAACAGTACAAGCTGTCATTTATCTACGGCATCTGTGATACAGATAACTTATAGAATTAAAACTAAAAGTTCAAACACGTTGACGCAAGTAGGTACGATACGAATACTTTTTCGCAAATGATTTGTGCTACGGCTTCTTTAAACATCAACGATACGATTATGCAAATATTCGTGCTAGGCCCAATGATTTCATTTCGCATAATGGTTTGATTTTTATGTTACGAACGTGCGATTCTGTTCATTTTTAGTAATTTAATATGACCGCCACATTAGTCAACGAACTACTTTGATTTTTATAGATGAGAACTTTGAACATTTATTACCGTACTACTTAGACTGCAGTTTCTATCTACTTATTATTTCATTGTTGGGGTTTAAAATCGTTTGGCTCAAAATTCCGAATCGGGGCCAACAAGGTTCACTGATCCCAGAAAACTTCTCTAGTGAAGTTATGGGACAAAATTGAAAAATATAAATAAACAAATATCTGTTCCTGAATCTAATCATTTAGAGATCAGGGCAACAGCTTAGCACTTAAATAAAAACATTTTATGGGAAATCTATTTCTAAAAATACCTATCATTCTCCGAAATCGTAAGAAGTAGGTATGTTTGTACGAACGTCTCATTGAAATACAATAGTTGATACCTACATTATTTTTTACGCTATGAAGCAGTAAACCAGAGTGAAGTCATTGAGATTAATTTATACTTATACAATATCATTGAGTGAAGTTGTATATCCCTCAACTACTACCCTATTATTCTATATAAGTCTACGAATAAGTAAATAATTCTTTATTCGTAGTCTGAAGTGAACACGTGCGCTCGTAGAAGTAAACTTCACCATGGGTTAATTCATAGTAGAAACAGGGTTCTACCTAAACCAACCACCGTGATACAAACAACAAGAAATGCATTTTTTATTCATATTCAATAAGCGTGAACTGGCGAAAACTAGTTCACACAATGCCCAACATACAAAATCATTATGTTTGGCAAATCCACGCAAAATTATAGATAGGTACGAAAACCTGAAATTCTGGTTGATTTACTCAAAACTGGTTCCTCCACGCGCCTCTCTTTAAATTCGCTAAATTTTTATTGCACGGGGTAAAATAATTTGGGGGAAATTATTATGAACTGGCAACACAAGTCCGGTATTGTGTCGAGTTACATTGTCTGGAATGACCCAATGTTATCGAATTAATGAATTAGTTAATAATTATACGCATACGTCATGTATTATATCCTATACCTATAAATTAGGTAGGTACATACTTACCTGTTTTTAAGACTGACGGTTGGTCTGCCTATACATACTTAATGTCATGAGTAAAGTTTTGTTCACAGATGAGTCTCGATTCTAACTATCCACTCCCGATGGAAGGCGAAGAGTCTACAAGCAACTTGGCCGATACATTCAAGCTTGCTTTGAAGAAAGAGTCTGATACGGGGGGGAGGCTCTGTATAAAGGCTGGCGTCTGTTCGGAAGGTCACAACCGTCCGGTGACGCTGTAAATGCCGGTAGAGGCAAACAGCATTAGTCGGTTCTAAAAAAAAATGGAAGGTCACACAGAGCTAGTGGCCATAGAAAAGTGCACCCTGACTGGCGAAGGTTATGCTCAAGAGATCCTTAAACCTTCGTATACTGTGATAATTAAAACAAAAGATTTATAAATGAAACTGACGTATATATACGTCGTTAGACGCAAAGGATTAATGCAAAAGACGAGATGAGCTACACGCGAACGATGAACTACAGCTTCTATTATATGGTAGAATATCGTTAATCTCATGTATTTAACTCGAATATCGTTAATCAATTATTATGCAGAGCTTTTTGCGGAGGGTTTAGCACAGCATAAATCGCTTTGACCACCGACTATCCGCATTCGAAAATTAAACGCACATCCCTGTGCGACCAATTTGGCGCCAAAAATACCTGGAACGTAGAAAAGCGCGCGCCGCCTCACACATGCTGCCCCGCCCCCCACACGTTGGCCAATAGCGCAGGCTTAAACACCCTCACGCATATTGATCTGCGGACAGCGCTCGAACCGTTTACATTTCGACATATCACATGCTAAACAGCGACAAACAATAACATATGCATGCTGCTCACGCAAATTTCTACTCTAACATATACGTACAAAGTCTTAAGTTGCTTGTTGTATTGGACGCCATTTACGTCGTTTCTTACTTTGACTTGGGTGTAATTTATAATGTGAGATGAACGCAAGCAAATCTGTACGCTATTTTATACAGCGAAGAGCTGTTTTGGGATGTAAGAGAAAAAAATTAAGTCGAAGATTTGAAATTCGCCAGAGTGTAGTTGTGCCCTCAAAGTGCTAAAGCAACCTCAAGGTGACCAACAAAGCTGCCATTTGTCTTGAGCTAAAAGTTACAGCTTGAAATTCTGTTTTAAAATTTTAAGCAGACAGGCTTACGAGTACCTACTTAGGATGATCATTTACAAGAATAATCTTTATTCTTACGGTACCCTAATGAATTCTGTTAGTTTTTTAGGAACTTAAAGCAGATCTCAAGTGTAGATGATAAATAATAAATGTAGGTAAGTAGGTAAGTAGTTCTGATTAGGTATTAATTTATTTAATTCGTGTATTTTAATTAACTTACTTTTCACCTCACAACCTCGGAAAGATTTTGTTTGTCATTAGAAATCTGAGTTGAGCGCAAATAGTAGATTATGCAACTAGTGAATAAAGGACGGATTTAAAGCGAGGGCCATAGATGAATCACGAGTAAGTGAAGGATTCTAACGACTGAATCACGACCGCAGGGATTGATTGATTCGTGATTATTGAATCACGAGTGTAGCGCGTTATTCAAGTGTTAGAATCCTGAGCGATTTGAGTGATTCATGGCCCTCGATATAAATCCGTTTTATTCAAGAGCATACTATACTTTATACCATGACCGCGAGAAAGAAATAATTTGAGCGAAAATAGACATTTAATGAAGAAAAAATTAATTAAAATGCACATAAAAATTTTATAATTACTAAACATAAGAGTAATTTATGTATTATTATTATATATTTTTTTCTATAATCGCAGCAAAGAACACAATACAGTTTTTATTCTAATGCTAAACTCAATCAAAAAAAAAAAAAAATCTCGAGGAGTTACTTGCACAAAGAGTTTGTATGTCGACTATTCTTTGCGTAAGGAAGATGTATAAGCATTGAGATGGAAATCGAATATATTGGTGTGTTCTAAATTCAAACACCAAAACAGTGATTAAAAGGCCTTTTTATTCACTGTTTTCAGTGAATAAAATAAGCTTTTTAGAGTGCGAATGGTATAAAGTGAATTCTGTCCGCTAGCGTGAAAGAGTTTTTAAAATTCAAACCTTTCTATTCCATACTTTTCTATACCGCAAATCCACTGAAAATGCATTAAATACTTATTTCATGTCAGTGCGTCAACCTCATTTCTAAGAATAATCGCACTGGCCAGCCACAGGTATGCCAGCACTGGACTGAATGAAAAAAATAAAAAAGATTTTATAATTTTCTTCTCTTTATTCAATTCACCTTACATAATTTGTTTTGAAAGTGGTAATTTCAAACAGTATTTATCTATGGTACTTAATTCCATTAAATATGAGCAAGTCCAGCAGCAATGAATCGATGCCGAAGACTTGGAAGAATTTTGGAAAAAAACATGACGCTGGCAAATGCACATGACGTGTGACGCCATATTCCTCAACGGAGTCGAATTGAGGAAAAAAAAAAAAACGTCCAGCAGCGACAAAGATTTAACACCTGCAGATTTTGTGCAAGCGGTACATAATGCCGAATTGAGTTTTCTACCGGAACAATCGCGTGAAAAGTACTTAAAAGGGTACAATTTGTTCAATGCATGGCAGACATTCTGAAGGCGCGAAAACTTCGAAGACTATAATGCTATCATACTTCATTAAACTATCTGAAACAAAAAAATCAAACGCTTTGGAGCATTTACTCAATGCTGAAAACCACGATCAAAAAACAAAAAACGATCAAACTACGCTCATGATTTTATATTTGAATCACTCGATTCGCTCGTGGTGCAATCCTAGACTCCTACGCCTGATCAGATTTCAATAAAAGTACTCATACTAAAAACCAACTTTGCCTGTCTTTTTAAATAAATTATAACGATGCTATGAGTAATTGCACCTGCGTGTGTTAGGATGTGTGTGTGTAATGTGTATAGGTAATAACAATCAGAAAAGAGAAAAGAAGCTGTAGGTTCCTATGCAACTATGCATGTCTATTAAATTGTAGGTAAGTATATGTAACAGCATGGGTAGATATTGTTCGATAGGCGAAGTTCATCTAACCCCTGAAATCTGGCAAACTAAATTATTAATTTTGTTTTGTTTTTGTTTGAATGGCTAGAGATAGCCTGACCCGCACATCGGCGGAGTAGACCCAAGGGGAGCAGTTTTTATATCAATAAAATTATTAATTGTATTTAAATTGAATTGAAAGACAAGAGTCTTCGACCAATGTGTGTTACCAGTGATGACTTATGGCACTGAAACGTGGTCTCTTACTATGGGCCTCATAGATAAGCTCAAAGTCGCACAACGAGCTATGGAGAGGGCTATGCTCGGGGTTTCTCTACGTGATCGAATCAGAAATGAGGAGATCCGTAGAAGAACGAAAGTCACCGACATAGCTCAGAAGATTAGCCAGTTGAAGTGGCAGTGGGCAGGGCACATAGCACGCAGAACAGATGGCCGATGGGGCCGAAAGGTTCTGGAGTGGAGACCACGTACCGGCAAGCGCAGCGTAGGTCGTCCACCGACACGGTGGACAGACGACCTGAGAAAGGTCGCAGGACGACGTTGGATGCAGGCCGCTTCCAACCGGTCCTTTTGGAAAATCATGGGGGAGGCCTATGTTCAGCAGTGGACGTCCTACGGCTGAGATGATGATGATGATGATGAAATTGAATCTGTCAACTCATTGCTAGCAGCATTTACGTATTTCAGATTACTCTACTCTTCACAGGTAGGTACATATTTATATAATAGTGTGCATGAAGCAAGAACGTCTTTTGTAGGTACTTTGATTTAGTATTTACAAGCAGTTGACATTTTCTGGACTATCGCAGATCAGAAAAATCAATCCCTTTTGTAATAGGCATGTAATAAGGCGACATCTAGCAGAGATATTTAGTACCACTCTTAACAAATAGCAATTATAGAAAAAGTGTGTTGTGAACGTGCTACTCGACGGTAGATGGCAGTAATTAAAACATAATAAAATTTCGTAGCCAAAATTGTTTAAATTAATGATTTGATATTCCAAAACAAACCAAAGTAAATCAGTCTAATACAGGTACCTACATTATTACCATACTATAATCACTTTTACACCTCCGAAGCGGAAATACATTTAAACTTTTCATGGTATCATCAATGATGGTAGGAAAACTACATACTTACCTAGTAGGCACAGAATTAAAATAGTACAGTTTATACAGATAAATTTAAGGTGATATAATCACAGAATTGCAGTCTCATTTAAACTTAAACGTGTTTTCCTAGTAAGTATATATAATTATAGTCTATGTTCGTGGTTATTGTGTTATCCTGCTCCTTATCGGCTATTAGAATAGCGTATTAAAAAAGTATTAATTGGGTTTATTTTACTTATACTTCATACTTCAAGACTTCCATGTGCTCCATTAGCCGACAGATGACGGTTCGCAGCATCAACAATACCCAAGGAGAGTAGGAGTCAGTCAGGAACCGGAATATAAATCCAAAGCCAAGTCTATTAGCACTATGCGATGACAAAGAACTTTATATATTGTAGCAACCCCACATAGTCGAGATATACCTCCGAGGTGGTCCCATTTAAATTTCATCAATTTCGGTCAAGTAGATTTTGAGTTATACTCCAAAAACTGTTCATTTATCTTGATGATCTCATTGACAATCGATCCCGTAAGTATCGGGTCACTAAAAATGGAGAAAAATTTTTTTTACCTAAAATTGGAAGTAACTTCAACACCAAAAAGTGTGAAAAAACTTGTCGAAGTCGGGTACCATGACGTGCACAATATTGTGATAATAGGTACCTTTTCAACTATCATGGTACCGATTTCAACCAGTTATTTCACACTTTTTGTTCTTGAAGCCAGCTCAATCTTTTGGTATTTTTTTCTACCGACTTCCAAAAAGGAGGAGGTACTCAATTCGACTGTTTTTTGTTTTTTTTATATGTTTGTTACCTCATAATTTTCGATAGGGTGAACAGATTCACAAAATTATTTTTTTGTTTGGAAAGCTGGTGCTTCCCGTGTGCTTCCCATTTAAATTTTATCAAATTCAGTTCAGTAGTTCTTGAGTTACACTCCAATAACTGAATAGAATGGAAGTCGGTATAAAATGTTTCAAATTGTACTTGTTTATCGTAACATCTGGTAAGTATTGCAGCATTTTTTTAATGTCAATCTATGACAAGACGAGTAAGTCGTTTGCCTGATGTTAAGCGTTACGCTTGCGCATAGCAGTTGAGGGACATTCAAAAACACATACGCTTTAGTAGTTTAAAGGTGGACTAAAGATTGTCCCGAGTTTAAACCATGGTTTAAGGAAATTCAATTGGCACACGAGCGCAGTGCATTACCATGCACTGCGCTCGTCGCACTGAGATATAAGATTTTAAATCTCTTGCTAATATAGCTGACATCATTACCCTTTAAAGAAATACAGTAATGTTTGCACACTACTGCTTCACAGTTGACGGCAAACGGACTCTACAGATATCCTACCCCTACTATCCCTTAGCCGCCTTCTACGGGGGGGGGACTATTCCAAGCCCCACGGCCAAAAAAATAATACACGCATGTATTGAATTTGATAAGACATTAAATAGGTACCCTGCAAACAGCGTTGCCAGATTATTTTTTGCTAAGACGGGATTTTAAACTTTTTGAGTGAAAAAAGCGGGATTCTTTCGTCGAAAGCGGGACATGTTAAAAACCGGTCAAGTGCGAGTCGGACTCGCGCACTAAGGTTTCCATATTTCAACTTTCTACCTTTTAACGTTATTAAGGCCACAAAAAATAAAAAAACACGTTGTTGTATGAAATCCCTACGATATTTGTTTTATTTTGTTTTCAGTTTTTGTTGTTATAGTGGCAACAGAAATACATCTATGAAAATTTCAACTGTCTAACTATCACGGTTCTTGAGATACAGCCTGGTGAGGTGACTCTAAAAACGTATATTATCAAAAGTTTTTAAATATTTGTCTGTTTAGGAGTTCTAAATTACGTTCACGTTACAAAATATATCGAAAATAGCCTTAGAAATGTAGTTTAATAAAAATGTGGTATTTTCTATCTGATTTACCCTATCCCTAGTATAATATGCTTAGTTGAGTATTCTTAGTCTACTGATTAAAAAAGCGGGTATGGGCCTGTCCCGCGTGTCTATTTAATTTTGATTTAAAAATCGGGACGACCCGGCAAAATCGGGACGTCTAGCAACGCTGCACGCAAAGGCATTACAATCATTCTTGCATGTATAGGTGCAAGAAATATGAATACTTATATTTTTTAAGCTAGCTAGATAACTAATATATTTATAACTGAGACCCATAATAACACCCTACTGATAATAACGATAATTTCTGCTAAGTCTACACGCCTGGGACATATAGCGACGACAAGCTCACTGCAGTCGAGATTCTGAAGAAAGCTTACAAAGCATAAAAAAATGTCGATCGTGATATCGACAATGTGTAACATAACATAATCAGCGTATTTTGTTCCCACTGCTGGGACTCGAGCCTTCCTTGCGGAAAGAGGAGTTGGGTCATAATCTACCACGCGGGTCCAGTGCGGCTTGGTAGATAGGTTAGTGGCCAACCCATGAAATTTTCAAGCCGCCCGAAGGCCTTTGACATAGCCTAACGACTGTTGTCCGAAGACAAACAACCGGGACCGACGGCTTAACGTGCCCTCCGAAGCACGGAAGCGCTCAGATGAAAAATGCCACTAGCGGTCACCCATCCAAGTCCTGACCGCAGCAAGTGTTGCTTAACTTTGTGATCGGTTATTACGCCAAGTCAAACTCCGCTACGAGCGCTTCAAGAACGACAATGTGTAAGTCTTACGTTCATCATCATCATCTCAGCCGTAGGACGTCCATTGCTGAACATATGCCTCCCCCATGATTTTCCAAAAGGACCGGTTGGAAGCGGCCTGCATCCAACGTCGTCCTGCGACCTTCATCAGGTCGTCTGTCCACCGTGTCGGTGGACGACCTACGCTGCGCTTGCCGGTCCGTGGTCTCCACTCCAGAACCTTTCGGCCCCATCGGCCATCTGTTCTGCGTGCTATGTGCCCTGCCCACTGCCATTTCAACTGGCTAATCTTCTGGGCTATGTCGGTGACTTTCGTTCTTCTACGGATCTCCTCATTTCTGATTCGATCACGTAGAGAAACCCCGAGCATAGCCCTCTCCATAGCTCGTTGTGCGACTTTGAGCTTGTCTATGAGGCCCATAGTAAGAGACCACGTTTCAGTGCCATAAGTCATCACTGGTAACACACATTGGTCGAAGACTCTTGTCTTGAGGCACTGAGGTATTTTTGACGAGAAGACTTCGCGAAGTTTCCGGAACGCTGTCTTACGTTAATCCCGTTTTATTATTACAAAATAATAAATACGTGAGATTATCTGATTAATACTGGTTTTGTAAACAGGTAGGTATACAGGGTGTTTGGTAGAGGGACCGACAAACCAAATGAGCGTGTTCGGGGATTTTTTTTGGCCAACTTGTATTCTCCAAGTGGGCCCCCGAACACGCTCATTTGGTTTGTCGGTCCCTCTACCAAACACCCTATATAGAATAGGCTGAATTGACAAGTTTCTTTAAAATCACAAGAACATAGTATTTAGTACAAAGTTTATTACAAACAAAAATAAATATCTATTTAAATTAATATGTAAAGCATATAACACATAAAAATTAGTACTTATTACAGTGATATGACTTAAAAGTATTCTTAAAATAAGTAAAAATAATTTTGCGTAATAAAGTGTTAGGTACCAAAAGTTAGGATTACTTACAATTTTTATAAATGTACTTAACAAATCAATTTTCGCAAATAACGAATAGATTATCCGTTGTTTTGCCTTTCAAATTGTTGTGTTACATTTAACTTACAGAGATCTCTATAAATGCCATAGGTTCTTTGCCATGGGTCAGTCGAGAGAGTCATATAAGGTACAAACCAAATCACTTGGGATTTCGGATATAATTCATTTCCGTGTTACACATTTCAGTTTATTGATTATCGTTAAACGATTGATCATCATCATCTCAAACATAGGACGTCCACTGCTGAACATAGGTCTCCCCCAGAAATTTCCATGCTATGTCGGTGACTTTCGTTCTTCTATGGATCTCCTCATTTCTGATTCTATCACGTAGATAAACCCAGAGCATAGCCCTCTCCATAGCTTGTTGTGCGACTTTGAGCTTGCTTATCAGGCCCGTAGTAAGCCACACATAGACTACATTTCAGTGCCATATTTTATGTCATCACTGGTACTCGTAACACACATTGATCAAAGACTCTTGTCTTGAGACCAAACTTTCACTAAACAAACACCTGTTTACGTTAGGTATTACAGACAGCCCCCCTGTGCCGAGGGTGCATGGAGGCAGAGAAACGGCCGCGCACGTCATCCTTGAGTGCAGTAGCGTGGCGTCGCAACGGGCGGAGCACCTCGGATCACCGAGGAGCTGCTGGCCTTCTTCGACGACATTGAGTGGCTGGACTTCGCGGACCGCCCGAAATCACGCCACAAAGTGCCGCAAATAGACGGCATGGTTGCGGAAAAGAGCCCGCCTATCAAGTACCAAGAGACCAAACTTAAAACCAATTCTTAGTGTCAAACGCGTAATGGATCACGCGTTGAACTATCATATCAGTAATATTGGGTGGGAAAGTTTTACTAGGACCCAAACAAAACTCCGCTCGCGGCATATATCTCTCTCTCTCTGTGATTTTACAACAATTTTGGTTAACAGGAGTTAAGTAGGTGGTAGTGCATACAAGTTAGTATCCGATATCTATAAACATTTTAGTATTACCATAAAAATAACTTATGTATGTAAATACATAGGATACAAGTACAATTTTAAAAATTTTATACAGACTTCCATTCTATTCAGTTATTAGAGTGTATCTCAAAAACTACTGGACTGAATTTGATGAAACTTGGGACATTTAATTAAATGGGACCACACGGGAAGCACCAGCTTTTAAACAAAAAAAGAATTTTGAGAATCGGTTCACCCAGTCGAAAGTTATGAGGAAACAAACATAAAAAAAAACACAGTCGAATTGAGTACCTCCTCCTTTTTTTGGAAGTCGGTAGAAAATTCATAAAATGTGAGTAAGCAAACAGTAAATTCTACTTCAAAAAACAAGTGATACAAAATCTATATTTACTGCATTCAATGCATGATTATAAAAGAAAAGTATTTCATACAGCGAAACATTCCAATACATCCAGTCTTTCCATTATGACAACCCTTAAAATGGACGTTAGTATTGTTACAATAAGATCTCTTCAACAAGTTGGCTGAGATTTGATTATAGACGAAATCAACATGAGCCAATCAGAAAGGCGATTTTTTGCCCGAACATTCAACAGTTGTGAATTAAGTAATGAACATTAAATGTGGACTTAGCTCTGACACAATTAGATTGCTGCTCTAACTGAGCTAATCGTTGTTTGTGTCGCTAAAGTGCTATTAAATCAACTTTCCAATTTAGGTAATTGATTAAAACAATCACATGACACAAGATTGCTGGCCAGCGGTCTGTCCAGAAGTGCCAGATATGCAATGTTTATCAGAAACTATTATTTATCTACATAACAATACCTGTTACCAATTAGATAAACTCATATAAGTATTGTTGTGTAAAGCACCTTAAAATTATAAGTTGAGAATGTACAAATTATATTAATTGTACAGTATTTACTGCAATTTAATTGTTCTTTTCAGTTCAAGTTAATTTCAGCATATTATCAAATTTTTGCCTAACATTTTCAAGCTTCGGACAGTTTATTTAAGTCTTTCCTTGGTTCATTTAGTACTAGTGGAATATCTCCACCACCATTCTTAGGCACCCAACCAGTCGACTCGTCATCCATCCTCTTCTTTTCTTCAAGAACTCTCTCATGTTCACTGATCTCTAGTTGGTACTTTGGTGTTGTTATACCAAAAAACCCAGCTAAAGATTCCCCTGCATAGTCAACAGCGTTCAATACTTTTGAGCCAGATTTCCAAGCATAATGTGAGAACCAGGGGCCCCATGTCAGTGACTTCTGAAATGTTATTAGAAAAATCAAGTCAATCATAGGGCTCAAGAATAGAATGAGATATTTATTATACCATTACTCAAATTGAGGCATTCTCTAAGCTAAAAATAAACATACCTACAAGGTTGAAAAATAATTCATATGTATACCTAACTAATGTTTGTTTGTATTGCAACTTGCTTAAGAGTAGGAGGTTCTCCTTTCGGCTGTATTAATACCATGTTGTTGCAAAATGAATTAATGTTGCCCTAGATGTTTGGCTATAGACATTGGAATCATTATACAGGAACACAAGGAAACGTTAATATCAAAAACTTGGTATTTAACCTGCTTTAGACTAATAATTTTAAATTTTCTGTAACCAAACAATTTGCAATTTTAGTCCCGGATAGTATTAAAATTGTTTATCAAGGTCCAGAAAAAAGATCTTATATATTTGTATTTACTAGTAATTGCAAATTAGTAGTAAATGCACACTGCTGTGTGCAGCATTGCAACAGTTATGCGTCTACTTTAGCTATAATATACTACCTAACCTACCATTTCTAAACTAACTAATTAATAGTGTATGTGACAGATTAACATTAAAAATATTATTATACATATATTTGGCGGTCCAAGTTTCAACCATTCGCAGTCCGGACATAGACCGTGGTAAGCCTGTTCCCAGATAAATGAATATTTTATGAAATTAATTCCAGTCCCTTAATGCTTAGTAATGACTCAGCATTTGCGCTTACAACAAAAGATTTCGATGTCAATGTACAATGTCAACAGATGCGGATGGGCTAAGATCAAGCTAACAGCTCTATGAATAAGTTAGAAGTGTGGTTGGTACTTATTCAATATTTGATAGATTAGAAAATAAAAAAATTTTGCTCAACGTAGTAAGATATCTAAAGTTTGACTAATTTATTTTGTGTTAGTAGCAAGTGCTACACACTTGGCAAGATGTACAATTCCTTTGGTCCATGTACTTGTTTTGAAGGTACTTAGTGAAATACCTGTTGTATATTGTGATGGTGGGTACTTTTGTATAAATATACCTTCACCTTTTGTATAAATAAATCACCAACCAACATCTTCACTTTGCTTTCGGCTACATAGCGAAATACATTAAAAGTACATACTATGGTGTTTTATTGAACTATAACAGTGGCGACGTACGTAAAATACGGACAATGGCGTGTAAAGCAGTGAAATTCAATGAATTCAATGTGAAGTGTGATAATTGGGACAATTATATAGACAGACTAAAATACTGTTTCGAGGCGAATGGAATCGTCACGGATGCGGCACAAAGAGCTAATTTCTTCACGATTTGTGGTGCACAAGTGTTCGAGACTCTGCTTGCATTAATTACGCCCAGGAAAGCTAGTGATGTGACATTTAGCGAAATCAAAACGATCTTAACCAAACATTACAGCCCAAAACCGAATGAGATTTCTATGTCTTACAAATTTTATAAGAGGGATCAGAAACATGGCGAAACTGCTTCAGAGTATATCGCGCAACTTCGGAAAATTTGTTCAGGGTGTAATTTCAAAGATATGGAACGTATGCTTCGTGACAGGCTCGTGTGCGGCATGAATGATCATAAATTACAGTATGAACTGTTTAAAAAGGATAATTTATGTTATACAGCTGTGGTTGATACTATGTTATCATCTGAAAGTGCGGGGAACGACGCTCGCATGATACAAGGCGGCGGCCCTAACGTTTTCGCTGCAGCCGGGTACGAAGCTACCGCTCCGGCGGCAGCGAGCGCCGCGATGACGTCATCGGCGGCATGTGAACCGATGGATGTAAACGCTGTACAATCCAAACTCAATGTGCGCCTATGTTACCGATGTGGAGATCGTCATGGAGGCGAATGTCGGTTCATTACAGCCGTGTGTCATTTCTGCAAGAAAAAAGGCCATATCGAGAAAATTTGCACAGCTAAAAAAAGAAGTCGTTCTGGAAAAATCAACTATACTGAAAACGATCCCGATGTTCAGTTGAACGGCATTTACAACGTGGAAAGCTCAAATTCGCGCGTCTCTGCGTACGAGGTGAAGTTGACATTGGACGGCGTCCCGGTGACAATGGAGGTGGACTCTGGCGCCACGTTCTCCCTGGTGAACCAGCTGACATGGGCACGCATGCGCTCTAGCAGCGCGCTGCGCGCTCTCTCGAACACGCTGCGCACATGGAACAGTTCACCGGTTACAGTGATGGGACAGGCTAAAGTGCGAGTACATTATAAGGATATTATGTGCGATTTGAATTTGATTGTGGCTAGAGGCTCAGGGCCTAATCTGTTAGGACGTAATTGGTTCGAGGCATTAGGTATTACCCTAAATGTTAATGTAATAAAAGAACTTGACATTACCACTACTACTAAAATCATTAATAAACACAGTGAGGTTTTCAAGGACGGACTCGGTACGTACAGGGGGGATCCTGTTGCTATACACTTAAAACCAGATGCGACACCCAAATTTTTAAAAGCTCGTCCCGTTCCGTATGCTATTAAAGACAGAGTCGAAAAGGAAATAGATCGGCTTGTCAATGAGGGGGTACTTCGCTCAGTGCCATTTTCTGAATGGGCGACTCCTGTTGTTCCGATACCTAAACGGAATGGAGATATTCGCCTTTGTGGAGACTACCGCAGTACGGTAAATCAAGCTACCGAGTCGGACACCTACCCAATGCCTACTGCTAGTGAAGTCTTCGCTACGATTGCTGGTGGAAAATTTTACACTACCCTTGACCTCGACAGAGCCTATACGCAAGTGATCGTCACAGATGCCACAGCACGACTGTTAACTTTAAATACTTGCAAAGGTTTATTCTCTGTACACAGACTTGCTTTTGGTGTGAAGGCGTGCCCGGGAATTTTCCAACGTTTGATGACGGCGTTACTTGCTGGCATACCTGGAGTCGCGGTACTGATTGATGACGTCATCGTCAGTGGTCGGACTATGGAGGAGATGACGCAAAGGCTCGACGCAGTATTGCAGCGCATCGAAAAGGCAGGTTTGCGCCTCAACAAAAACAAATGTAAGTTTGCCAAAGAACGTGTCGAATTTCTGGGCTTCATTATAGACTCTGAGGGAATCCATCCTGCTCCTAGCAAGGTGGAATCCATTTATAACACACCTGAACCAAAGAATGTTCAAGAACTACAAGCTTTTCTTGGGTTGTATAATTTTTATGAGAGGTTCATACCTCACAAAGCTACCGTTCTTGAGCCATTGCACAGATTGCTAGACAAGTCGCAATCTTGGCAATGGACTGACAAGGAGCAAAAGAGCTTCGATACGGCTAAGCGGTTACTATCGTCTGAGCTAACACTCGTTCATTACGATCTATACAAGCCGTTGGTACTCACCTGTGATAGCTCAGAATATGGGGTTGGTGCTGTACTATCGCACCTCATGGAGGATGGACTAGAGCGTCCTGTGGCGATGAGTTCTAGAACTCTGCACGCCCATGAACGCCGGTATTCACAATTAGATAAAGAGGCGACTGCTATTTCATTTGGAATACTCAAGTTTCACAATTATTTAATGGGACGACCATTTACAATTGTGACAGACCACAAACCTTTGCTGGGAATTTTTGACCCGAAGAGGCCTATGCCCACAATGCTATCACCTCGCCTAACGAGGATTGCCATTATTCTCACATCACATAATTACAATATTGTATACAAGCCTGGCCGACAGATTGGCCATGCTGATGGATTAAGCCGGTGGCCACAACCTGTCCCAGACCAACCAGAACAACAGCTTTGTGACGTGTTACTGATGGCAGAGACCCCAACAGATTTTCCTGTTGACGCAGACCAAATTGCCATGGCAACAAAACGGGACAAGATACTGTCTCGTGTCTCTCACTATGTGTTAAGCGGTTGGCCGGCTAAAGTGACGGATGATGAGCTACGTCCCTATTGGTTACATCGATCCGAACTTTCACTGCATGAGGATTGCATTCTACTTGGTTGTCGTGTGGTTGTACCGCCATCGCTACGGCAAACGGTATTGCGAGCTTTACATAAGACGCATAATGGCATTGTCCAAACTAAAGCCCTAGCTACAAGTTATGTGTGGTGGCCAGAACTGAACAATGACATTGAGACGTTGGTAAGCGGATGCCTTAAATGTCTTGAAAATCGAAATATGCCACCAAAAACAAAACGCGAATGGATCATGCCTACAAAGCCATGGTCCCGAATAAATGTGGACTTTGCAGGACCTTTTAAAGGTAAACTTTTTTTAATTATGGTTGATGCATACTCCAGATGGCCCGAGGTCATAGTGGTAAACAATATGTCATCTGTAACGGTTATTCGGCACCTCAGACATATATTTGCTACTCATGGTTTGTGTGAGACAATAGTATCCGACAATGGAACATCATTTGTGTCGGCAGAAATGAAGCAATTTTTAGATGCGAACAAAATAAAACACATCACTACAGCACCTTATCACCCAGCAACTAATGGTTTGGCCGAACGAATGGTTCAGACAGTTAAAGACAAATTGCGCAAAATGAATGATTCTTCATGGGATATTAAAATTCCTAACCTGTTATTGGGTTTACGAACAACTCCTTGTACTGTTACTAATAAAAGTCCAGCTGAACTTTTAATGAACAGACGCTTGCGTACATTATTAGATACATTACACCCAGACAATATCTTACGTGATAAAATAGACACACAAATTACTAGAAATAGTCTAAAACATTATCGCGAAACTAATGTGGGACAAAGTGTGATGTATAGGAACTATGGCAGCGGACCTAGATGGCTACCAGGAACTGTAGTCAACAAACAAGGCCCATCCAGTTATGAAGTGGATACGGGGAACGGTAGTGTAGTAAATAGACACATTGATCAGTTAATTAAGAAGAAATCTGATGTAGACAGAAGTTATGAAAGGGAAGAACAAGAAACAGTAGAAGAAAGAGACATCATAGATAGCAGAGATACAAATGGGGAATCTAACCAGATCAAGAGGAATAGAGATGTAGATGTGGATGTTACAGATTCTGATGAGGATATGATTGAAATACCAAGTCCAGAGAAGTGGGCAGAGATGTTGGGTATCCCTGCCGAGTATGATTCTGGGTATTCTGGTGGCAAAGTAAAAAACAATAAAATACTATCTCAAAACCATAACAAATGTCCATATGATAGACCAAATGAATTGTACTTAGCCTAATACAACATACTAAAAAATATTAATTATTGTAAACTAGTACTTTAAAAGTAGGTGATAAATTTACATATCTAAAAGTTGTTGCTTACATGTAATCTATAGTAAGTGTTAGGTATGTTAAGTTTGATTGTGTATGATGTGATAATTAGATAATAAATAGTTTGCATTCTTGGGGGAAAGGTATGTTGTATATTGTGATGGTGGGTACTTTTGTATAAATATACCTTCACCTTTTGTATAAATAAATCACCAACCAACATCTTCACTTTGCTTTCGGCTACATAGCGAAATACATTAAAAGTACATACTATGGTGTTTTATTGAACTATAACAATACCTATATCTTTCCCATCATTGTACTTTACTCAAAATTGTTACCTACAACGGGTTAAATGATTATATAAAAAGTATATGTATATAACACAATGTTCATACAGTACTTACCGGATTTACGTGCGAAGCCTCTGAAACTTCGGCCTTCAGCTCGCTTGCTTGTTCTACCTCTATTTCTTCATCTACTCCATCGCTGAAATGCAAAACTCGAGTTGGTTTGTTGATGATGATGTTCACGGCATCAGTATTATCCGGCGAACTTTCCATTTCTTAGTCGGATTATGTCTGGAGATTTATGTATTTCCGTAAGGAAGGATTTCTTATTTCTGTTTATTTATGTTGGTTTCGTCATTGCATTGTTTACTTGATTTTTTCTTTCTTCTCCTTAATAGTGGACTCGTATGGTTAAAGCTATAAAGGTCTCTACACACCATGCAATATCGAATGCAACATGCTGTAGCAATCTGCTGTGATCTAGCAAATTGTATCGTATGTAGGCGTGCTTTGATTCCCTTCCAACATGTTGGACGTCGTCGTATCCGTACGTCCTAGCATCCAGCAGATTGTTACAGCAAATTGTAAGCCGCGTTGTAACGTGAGTAGTGCGATAGCATGCAATCTGGGCTCAGTTGCGATCGTGCCGCCGCCCGTGGCTAGCGTCGTCGCTGTGAATTTTATTAAATTAAATATGTAAATGGATGCAAAAAATTATACTACAGAAAAAATTATATTGATAAGAATTACAAAAATCTATCAATGACTTGCCACATTTGTGGAATAATAAAATAGTTATGGCATATTTTTACTTTTCTTAGCAGCTGATGTTTTTTTCTTGGTGAAAATAATTGACACGCCATTGTTCCTTCCTATCCAAATTTCTCTAGACTAGAAATAATGATTTTAATTATTAAGTAACATAATCATCATCATCATCATCAGCCAGTATCAGTCCACTGCTGGACATAGGCCTCTCCTAATGCACGCCACTGAGCCCGATCTTCGGCTTTTCTCATCCAGCTGCTACCAGCCACTTTGTGTATGTCGTCGCTCCACCTAACCGGAGGACGTCCTACACTACGTTTGCCGAGTCGAGGTCTTCACTCAAGAACACGTCTATCCCAACGGTTATCGGTTCATCGGCTAATATGACCAGCCCACTGCCACTTCAGTTTGCTAATTATTTGGGCTATGTCGGTTCTCTTGGTTCTCGCGCATGAAGGTTTCCGTATCATTATCTATAAATCTCCCATACAAGAGACATGATATTTTGCTGTTTGTACGAAAACCATCGTGCGCGAGTCCGACTCGCACTTAGCGGGTTTTCAACCAACTTCCAAATAAAGGAGGAGGTTCTCAATTCGTCTGCTTTTTTTTTATTTTGTTACCTCAGAACTTACGACTGGGTAAACTGATTTTAAAAAAATTCATCAAATTTGGTCCAGTAGTTTTTGAATTACACTCCAAAAGCTGAAAAGTGTTTCGCCTAATTTGATGATATCATTATCACCATCGACGTCACTCCCGTAATTAGCAAGGGTCACTTAAAAGGGTAAAAAAACGTTTACCGAAAATGGAACCGACTTCAACACTAAAATGTACGAACTGACTTCGATAAGTTATTTCACACATTTTAGTGTTGAAGTCTGTTCCATTTCTTGGTAAAACATATATGTCACGCTCCGGGGCAGAACCACCTGTAAAAATATATATTAAATAAAAAATAAATGTAACTATATTTATTTAATACATACTGTAATTAAATGTAGATGATATGTATAAATTTGTAGCTAAATATTAATAATTGTATATAAGTACTTTTTTAGTAATCATCAAGAAAATATGGTTTTGCCACGGAGCATACTCTTAAGCAAGAACACCTTGAAATAACAGTTATTTTACGCAGAAAATGCACAGGTAATAATTTAAATAAATGTATAGGAGTAGTATATCAAAGTAACATCTACAATTTAAGCTTATTAAATAGTAAATAGGTTAACACTGTGTTAGTCACGTTTCAATATTCTATACAAATGCGACTGAAATACATTACTTAGCAAATATTGCATTAGCAATCTGCACTTGTATCTGACAAGGCGATCTGATATTATTAAGAATTAAATGATTTATATGTTTTAGTAAGAATAAGTTTATTTCTACGTATTTAACTGTTTGTACTATCATCATCATCATCATCATCTCAGCCGTAGGACGTCCACTGCTGAACATAGGCCTCCCCCATGATTTTCCAAAAGGACCGGTTGGAAGCGGCCTGCATCCAACGTCGTCCTGCGACCTTCCTCAGGTCGTCTGTCCACCGTGTCGGTGGACGACCTACGCTGCGCTTGCCGGTCCGTGGTCTCCACTCCAGAACATTTCGGCCCCATCGGCAATCTGTTCTGCGTGCTATGTGCCCTGCCCAGTGCCACTTTAACTGGCTAATCTTCTGGGCTATGTCGGTGACTTTTGTTCTTCTACGGATCTCCTCATTTCTGATTGAATCACGTAGAGAAACCCCGAGCAATAGGCCTCTCCACAGCTCGTTGTGCGACTTTAAGCTTATCTATGAGGCCCATAGTAAGAGACCACGTTTCAGTGCCATAAGTCACTGGTAACACACATTGGTCGAAAACTCTTGTCTTGAGGCACTGAGGTATTTTGGACGAGAAGACTTCGCAAAATTCCCGGAACGCTGCCCAGCCGAGTTGGATTCGATGATTTCTCGAATTTGGATATACTTTGACTGTCTGTCCCAGGTAGATGTATTCGTCAACAACTTCGAGAACTGAGTTCCCAACTGATATTGGGATAGGCACAACATGGGCATTAGACATAATTTTCGTCTTGTCCATGTTCATCTTAAGGCCTATCCGCTGGGAAACTCGATGGAGGCCATTGAGCATTGTACTGAGGTCTTCCATGGATTCTGCCATGACTACAATATCGTCGGTAAATCGCAGGTGAGTGATGTACTTGCCGTTGATTTTGATGCCGAGTCCTTGCCATTCCATGAGCTTGAAGGCGTCTTCCAATGCAGCGGTAAACAGTTTCGGAGATATAACGTCTCCCTGCCTCACGCCTCTTTGCAATGGAATTGCCTTCGAACTCTGATCTTGTACTCGGACTGACATGTTGGCGTTTTTGTACAATCACTTCAGCACTTCAATATACCGATAGTCAATACGGCACCGCTGGAGAGACTCAAGCACTGCCCACATCTCAATCGAATCAAAGGCCTTCTCATAGTACACAAATGCTAAACAAAGAGGCAAGTTATAGTCTTTGGTCTTCTGTATAACTTGCCGTAGCGTGTGGATGTGGTCTATGGTACTATAGCCTTTTTGGAAACCGGCTTGTTCCGGAGGCTGGAATTCATCAAACCTGCGACTGAGACGGTTCATTATGACCTTCGAAAACAGCTTATAAACATGGCTCAAAGGCGAGATGGGTCTGTAATTCTTAAGTAAAGTGTTGTCACCTTTCTTGAAGAACAGCACCATCATGCTTTTGTTCCATGCTTCTGGCGTTGAACCTTCGAGTAAGACGGTATTAAAGAGCTTCTGAAGGACTTTGAGTACCGGTGTTCGACCCGCTTTCAGAAGCTCCGACGTGATACCGTCGTCACCCGGCGCCTTGTTGTTCTTAAGCTGTTTCAAGGCCATTCTAATCTCGTACAGGATGATGTCCGGGATATCTTTGGTATAATGTCGGGTCAGCTTGGCTCTTGGGTCTTTGGCCGAGCTGCTAACAGGTTTAGCGACCGAAGAGTATAACTGTCCGTAGAAACTCTCTACCTCTCTTAACACTTCTGCTATGGTCGATGCTTCACTGCCGTCTTCTCTCTTCAGCTTCGTCAATTGGCTTTGCCCAATAGACTTGTCTCTTGCAAACACTTTGGAGCCCTTCTTCCACTCTATCGTCTCTTTAATACGATTAGTATTAAATATCCGGATGTCGTGTCGCAAGGACTTCCATATTCGTTTATTGAGCAGCCTATATGCTTCAGCATAATCCGAAGACTGAAGTTTTAAGGAGCGTCGTTCAGCCATGAGGTTGAGGGTATCACTGGAGAGTTTCTGTGGCCTATCTGGCTGGTGGGGTTTAAAGAACTTGGAAACCACTGTATGGACAGTTTCTACTACCCGTTATTGATCTCGTCCACTGAATCGATGTTCTCAAGGCAATCGAAGCGATTGGACAGCTCTGGCAGAGTCTTGAATATGGGCACGAGTAGGTCGGAGCGTAGACTTCATCAGACGAGACCTCTCAAGTTTGACATAAATATTCAATGTGCCTCTTACCATTCGGTGATCACTACCGGTTTTCACCCTGTAGATCACGGAGACATCAGTGAATATTTGTCTCTTGGTGGTCATAATGAAGTCAATCTCATTTCTCGTGGAACCAGCGGGACTCAGCCAGGTCCATTTACTATGAGGTGGCTTCTGAAAGAAAGAATTCATCATAAAGAGTCCCTCCTTCTCCAGGAAGTCAGCCACGGTGAAGCCAAGAGGAACCCAGGGGCCGCGCCAGCGTTGGGGTGCGCTGGCCGGCTCAGGCAGGGCCGCTCCAATGGGCTTTGGCCGCCAAGTCCACATAGGAGTGGCGGGGTCCGGGCGCTTTGGCGCAGACTCGAGGAGGTGGGGCCCGGGCGCTTTGGCGCAGGCTCGAGGAGGGGGGCCCGGGCACTTTGGTGCAGGCTCGAGGAGGTGGGGTCCGGGCGCTCGGCGCAGACTCGAGGAGGTGGGGTCGCGGGGGAGTTATCCCCCGTGGCTGACGTAGCAGGCGGTGGGGCTACGTATCCGACCCACCGCAGGGAGACCACGGGCGTCCAGACACGGGGAAGTCAGGCGCCCATTGTTGGCGGGTTTGGTCTCTGAGGCAGTTGCGGCGCGCCATGTGTTCTGGCGTGCCGCGAAGAGAAGGGTCCGGCAACGGACAGCCGCAGCGGGTTCGCGGTCGTGTGCAAAATCTGTCCCGCGTTCCCGCCGAAAGCGGCAGTGACGGAACACCCCGGGGTTTTGGTGGGTATACGGACTCCCACATAACCACCTACCTCCCCGTGACCGTCCTCCCTACCCTCGTAGGTGGTATCCACAAAGGATTTCCCCAGGACAAAAAAAAAAAAGGAAGTCGACCAACCTCTGTCCCCTACGGTTCCGTTGCACATAACCAAATTGGACTTTCAACTCATCCTCGCTTCTCTTACCCAACTTCGCGTTGAAGTCCCCCATAACAACTAGAAAGTTCGTTTCAGAGGTATGTATGGTCCGACTAATGTCTTCATACATACCCTTCACCTCATCATCCGGGTGCGACTTCGTCGGTGCGTATACCTGAATGACCTTCAGCGAATATCGTTTGGATACTCTGAGTACTAGGTATACAACCCTATTGGAAACGCTATAGATGGTAACTATGTTGTTAGTAAGGGACTTGTGTACGAGAAACCCGATGCCACCTTGGGTCTGTTGGTCGCCCTCCCGGTAGTAGAGGAGGTTACCTGATTTTAGGGTTATAGTGTCCTCACCCGCTCTTTGGACTTCTGATAACCCCACCATGTCCCAGTGTAACCTATTCATTTATTCTTCCAGCTCATAGATCTTCTCGTCTGTCCTCATCGTGCGTATGTTTTGTGTTACCAGGGCCAGTCGTCTTTGTTTGGGGGTGGTAGCCGGGCGTCTGCCGGGGATTCTTAGCACCCCCTGCCCCACCGTTACCGTAGCCGCTACCGTAGCCAGGAATAGCGGGGCTGCCAGGGACTGGGGGCCTGGTACTATTCGAGTCAATCATTGGGGGGGTTTTGCCAATACTCGCCAGGCGGGTTGGCAAGCGCAGTTTTGGGGTTTTTGACTGGGAAGGTGCTGCTGCCTACCTTCTGATTGTTATCCCTTAGCCGGCTTTTACGGCACCCACGGGTAGAGTTTGGGAGGTACTATTCTAAGCCGGCACCCCACGGCACGGTTTGTACTATAGTTTTCTACAAATAAGTAGTGCATAATTCTCAAAACTATGAAACAACTAATCCTTATGTGTATTGTTATAATATGACTTCATATTATAACATGGATTTTTTGATGTAGGATTAGTTTAAGCAGTCAAATAATATACAGTACGCCATATTAGAAAAATATAGATTAAAATTTTTATGAAATTGAATAACATTTAATTGTTGTATGTATTAAATATCTATCTTTAATATAGAATGTATTTAATGAAAACCCTTGTATAATTGAAGAACTTCAATTAATATATCGGGTTCGGTAACAATTTCCTCCAATGTATATGCGCACGCGTGGCCGTCCTTGGCGTTCCAAACACGACTAGTCGTAGTTTGTCCATCTACACGTCCGGATTTGGTACCAGCTGTGGAGCAGACCATATCCGCTGCGGACCGAGGTGGACTCAATTAATAATAATAAATAATGTACGCCGGACCACATGCAATTATATGTACTACGTACAGACTGGAAACTCAACAGGCGAGGGGTATAACGTTACGACAGGGGTATGGTTGGGGGAACCGATACACAAGACGTCGCCATTTTTCTTTATATTAATTTTTCTCGCTCTTTGTAACCTATTTATTGTAGTGACAGGACAACCGAATATGAAATCTATCGACAATAAAAATTACGATGAAGTTTCACTGTTTTTCATTATTAATAATTCGATGTTGACATACAATAATTATTTCAAAATCAACATGATCACTGTTCGCGCATAAACCGCGACGTCACTACAATGAATGCGTCCCCCCGCTCGCCGCCCGCTGTGGTGGTCAAACGCCGAGCAAAAAGGCGAGTCGAGACAGCGCCTCGGAAGTCACTCTTACTGTGCCGGCGCGTGCGCATGGCTCAATCAGCATCCCTTATCAGCTCCGCGCCACCGCGTCACGACATGCCTGGGAACCGCTCCCTTCTTACCGGCGTCGAAATAAGTGTTCGCGTGTGTGCGTCGCCCTTGTGTCCACGGGGCAAATAAACCCGAATTCCTACAAGATACCTTTACCGCCGCCGCGAACGAACGATAGCCAACTCTCGCCGCTTTAACTGTGACGCGTCACCGCGACCACCCAGTGTACAAACTTTATCCAACGTGATACAGGCATCCAGAAACCTTCCGACAGTCATCAGCCCGCACTATCCAGAGGAAGTCTCTCAAGGATCAGCCCGCATTATCCCCAATAACCTAACCTCCCCTTTTTATATCCCACGACCGTATGGTGTCGCCACACCTATCACTTTTCGAACGCCACATCTCAGGACTATTATAATGACATATTATAGAGTCTGACTAACGAAAGTAGATACTGGATTTTTTGCAAACTTTTTATATGAAACACTAAAGTGTTCCTACCATCGGATATTTACCCTACAAATTGGGGTATTTTAAGCAGAAAGTACTTAGGAACAATTAATTCCAAAAAGGCATTTTGAAAACAAACTTATTTTAAACATTTTATAAAATGAGTTTTAAAAATTCGTACGTGTGCTTAAATTGTATTCATCGAAAATAAGTATCGTATGTACGTGTTGGATCATTTCAAGAGCAACACTAAGCCTTAAGTTGGTCTAATAAATAGCTTAATTAATTAGGTACACTATTTACTAGAGAAGAACTTGGCAATTTTATTTAAAAAAAAAAAGTTTTCGGCTGTTTTTCGAAAGATTTGGTAAAATCGGAATCAGTGTATGGTATCCCTATCTCTGACGCAACAAGATGGCGTGTTGTTGATGTTTCGTTGTGGTTGACTTGCGTATAGTTTTGTTGTGATACATCCGTGTTAATGCTATAAAAATGAATAAAACTATAAAGAGTGAAGTGCGAAAACTATTGTTTTGTATGATTTCGAAATATGAAGAGAAAAAGCTTGTGAAACAAGCCGTGTTGCGAGAAAAACAGGATTGTTTACGTACTGTGACTGATTTTTTAGGTTAGTACGGACAAAATGTCTTGATATTTTTTTATTTTAAATAAGTACATATTAGTTTTAGTTACTTTAGATAATGTTATTGTTCTTTTACAGATAGTCTTGAGGATAATGCACGAACTGCTGAAGTAAAACAAGCAATTGAAAAGGTCACAGATTTAGATCAAAAAGATATGATGAAATCGCAGAACCAGTACTTAGAAGAACTATCTTCACTCACCGGTAAGTTTTCACTCAACGTTAATCTTAGACTAGTTTTGTAATACTTGTGTATTTTCTATTATTTCTTAGTTATGAGACTCACGATAATTGACATTTTATTTTATTTTTTTACAGATGTAAGTGTTATTACATTGAAGAGAATTAAAAAAGAAGGTGCGGTAAACGAAGGGGTCTGGAGGACTCCAGGTAAAAAACGACCTCACCCTTCAAAAGTGTCGAACTTAGATAGTTTCGATATGGATGTTATTCGTAATAAAGTAAACGAATTTTACTGTGTGAGGAAACAAGTACCAACATTAAGATCTTTGTTGGTAGAGTTAAAAGAAAGTATAGAATTTGGTGGATGTCGTGAAACTCTCCGTCGCATATTATTAGCCAACGGTTATGAATTTAATAAAAACAAAAATGAACGTTCATTATTAATTGAACGATATGATATAGCTGCATGGAGACATCGCTTTTTGCGTACCATTGCATCGAAACGTGCAGAAGTCAAGCCAATAATCTACTTAGATGAAACTTATGTTCACAAAACCTATAAGCCTAAAAAATGTTGGCAAGGTCCATCAACAAGTGGAATAATTGAAAATATATCGTCAGGAAAACGATATATTATTGTGCATGCAGGAACAGACAAAGGCCCTATTCCAAACTCATTGTTAGTATTTAGCACCAAATCGAAAATGGTCGACTACCACCATGACATGAATTCCACAAACTTCAACAAATGGCTTCTAGAAAATCTTATTCCCAATTTGAATGAACCAAGTGTAATTGTAATGGACAATGCATCATACCATTCTGTCATAATAAATAAAGCGCCCACATCTCAAAATCGAAAGTTAGAGATACAGAATTGGCTTACATTGAATGGTATTTCATTTGAAACATACAATTCAAAAGCAGAGTTTCTCTGCTTAGTAAAACAGAACACACCAGAACCTATTTATGAAGCTGATGAACTTTTAAGCCAAAACGGACATGAAGTGCTAAGACTTCCTCCATATCATTGTGACCTAAATGCTATAGAACTCATATGGAGTCTAGCAAAAAGAAATGTGGGAAGCAAAAATGTAAGCCGAACTCCAAAAGAGTTCGAGGATCTCATAAAACAATCTTTTGAGTGTATTACAGCAGATGATTGGAAAAAAATGTCAGACCATGTCATGCATGTGGAAGACAAGTACAAAAGAAGAGACCATATAACTGAAAATAATTTAGAAAGTTTCATCATCAATTTAAGAGACAGCAGCGACTCCAGTGATTCTGACGATTCACTCCATGTTGAATTTTTAGATTCAGATTTTGATTATAGTGATTAAAAAACAGTATAAAAATATATGGTGTTTTCTTTGATACATACTCACATAGATTTACAAAAATTTAAACTCATGATAATATTGATACTCATGATAGTGTTTGATAGCCTGTTTGTTCCTTTAATACGCCACAATGGAGTGACGTATCCGTGTGATGTTTGGTATGGAGTTAATAAAGAGTTAACAAGTGATATAAGCTACTTTTAATCTCGTCATAACGCGGACAAAATTGCAAGCATCCACGAGTAAAATAAAAATGAATGTCAAAGTATCAAAGTGAGTTGTTCCAACTTTCCTTTTTACTTTAGGGCTGCCATGCTGATATTTTTTAAATTTGCCGCGCTTTTTCAGTATCAACTTTAATTAGTCAGACTCTAATAACTGTATTCCGATCTGTTTGTCTTTATAACTGTGTTGTTTTTGTTTCAATAATAAACGAAAGTATAGTTTTGGTATTTATAAAGTTTATCGTCAGTAGTATCTTTTTTTCAAAAGGGCTATAGCCAATTTTTTTTTCTTATTTAGTAAATCTTCATCATTTAGCTTTTTTTGCCGCTAATTATATCTGCGTCCAGAAAAAATATTCTACACGTTTATTAAGGTCAGCTGTAAATTTTTCAAAGTCTGGACTGTTCACACTTTTCAGCCAACTTTAGCCGCATATTATAATTCATTTGTCTTCTGCTATTCATTAATTTGGAGCATTTGTAGTACATTTTCCTACAGTTTGGCGTCAATAACGCAATATTGGCGGTAAGTTTTCTCTGGGATCTTGGACTCTCTGAACGAATCAAAACTCTACTTTAAGTATAAATATGAAAAAAATGATGGATAAAATTGCTGTAGGTACACATAGGATGCCGAAAATGTTTTTGAAGGTTTAACTATTATTATTAACTGGCAAAACGCTCACGTTAGGGATCAAACACTTTGACTCCGTGTTTAGTTATCACTGTTTAGTATATTCAAATTAAAGTTCTATTTTTTTTTGGTTTGAAATCACAACACATCAAAACTACGGCTACGAAAACAAAATATAATAACATAATAAATTAGAAGATTGGACTTTTTTTGAAATATGGCCTCAGCGGGATTGCCGCAATGCCACCAGTACCACGTGGATAGGTTAGAAAATAAACTAAGATTGGTGGGTTATGGAACACTTATGAGCGTCGTTATCAACGAATGCCGAACACAAAATCAAGTAAACCAACGAAATTGTAGTCAAATTTCTATGCACATACCATGCACAGTTGACAATGTTGACAGTGACACCTTCGTTTCGTGGGAGTTTCCTGTGGGCCTAGCACGAAAATCTGCGTAAGTGTAACGTAATTGTATTGTCAACATTGGCAACTGTCACGCGTTGTTAGTGTTTTATTATTTTTAGATTTTTTAGTGAATGCTCACGTCCACGTCTTTGGTTTCTACATTCCTCGCAGTTCTGATACATGCATATGTTGAAGTAAAGAGTTTTTTATACATGATGATGATGAACTATTTTCTATGTATCTTATTGCATGACATATGTAATTTGTTTATGACAGAAAATGTTTTGTCACAGCTTGACTCGAAATAAATTCGTGTAGTCACAATGTTTGTAAATTGTTGTTTTATGTTACCATTCTAGTAATTATTAATATAGAAAGCTCTGCAGTATACTCTAACAGCATAACTGAAGTTTAGTGTCAACATTATTTTCAATATGACGTGGTATCAAAAAAGGTTGATTTAGGGCTTAACCCTAGAAATATAACTATATTCTATCTTACATAAAAGATAACCATGCGCTTCGGAGGCGCCACGGTATTCAAATGCTTATATTTAAATTATTTAGCAAGATTTGTGTGATTTGATTTTACAATTTAAATGGTATTATAGATGACACATTTTTATAAACGAAAAATATTGTACTTTATATTTGTTTATTATTAATAATTGAAACCAAATGAGTAGACCTCTAAAAAACTAACAAAAATCACGAATATCGCTTAACTATCATAAAATATTGTATTTTACTATTAATATGTATAGTATAAGTCAAATATAAGTATAAAGTCTAGGAAAGCTAATCAGTATCTTATAAATTTTTTTTAGACTGTCATACATACGTCGATCTTGAAGATAACCATACGCCTCAGGAGCGCATCAACTCGTTCAACTCGTCATAACTCCAAAACAATAATACTTACCGCACAAAAACAGCTGGCCCTCGACGCGGTTGACCGACGACTGAGTTGGCTGAGAAGCACAGATATACACGGGTTTCGTATTAAAAGATATAGTACTATTTAATTCGTGCGGGCGCCTCTGAAGCGTAGGTTATCATTCTAGGGTTAATGTAGTCGATAGGTAGAATCAAGCTAAAATAGGTAGATCTACCTATATGTTGGTAGATATGACAATATGACACCATCCGATGGGGTCGGAAAAACTCGACTAAAGTCGGCTGAAAAACAAAGACGGATGACACACGGACTCTATCGCCCAGAGTTTCTAGCACAGAAAAGGATGCTATGAATTCCAGTGTATCGAGCTGTCAAAATCATAGCGTTATATTTTTTTCTAAGAAGATTCCATAGCGCGAACCAAACAAACCAAAGGTTAGTTAGAATATGTAGATAGGCAGGATCAAGTTCGTATGAAAAAATTTGACAACAAAAGTTTCAAAACTCGCCGCTGGATGCACTGCCTGCAGGATTTCTGTGATTTAAAAGATAACATACCGTAGCACATAGATGAATGAATACAATTCTTCAGAGGTGCGTTCGTTTAGCTTATAAGGGCATTGGTGGCGTTGTCATTGATGGCTCTTTTGTTATAGCGTTCGTAAAGCTCAAAAATCGTAATTTTTTCCACTTTTGCCCACACCCTATTCGAACGCTCAACTGAGCATAAGACCTAAAATCGCATGATTATGCTGTCAAAAAACGATCACAAACAACCATGCTCCGGACGTGTGGGTCAAAATTTTCACCTTTTGTTGGCAAACATTTCTCTCTCTTAGCTTTCCGAACGCTGAACACAAAGAGACATGACATGAACGACATTTTCACACACAGATTCCCAATTCGAACGCCCCTTGTGAGAGTTTTCAGCGTTATTTTCGCCAAAAACGCTCACAAGGTGCCTATTTTTTGGTATAGAACTATACAATATGAACCTCCTCGTATACCCTGGTTTGCAAGTAGCAAGCTACGAAGATTTTATATTGTAATACCTAGCTCATAGGTTGCGGTCCGGGCATGTCCCACTAAATAAATTTAAACACCTTATGAGAGTGGCAGATTCACCTAATTGTGAGATATGCGGAACCATTGAAGACGTCCATCACCTTCTAGTGGAATTTGTACGGGCTCAACCGATGAGATCAAGAATGATACATCAATACGGGCTTAATCCAGTTGATGTGGGGGTGCTGCAGAGTGTCTTAGCCGATCCATTGAGTGAAACGGCTGGGGCGCTCTGTGGCATGATCTATTAAATAATTAAAAGTTAGCGTGATAAAATTATAGTCATCACGGGGCTGACATGGTCGCAAAGACAAAAGTCCCTAATATATAAAGATTAAAAAGAAAGGTGCCTAGGTATTCGAACGCACTATAGATATATAGTGCGTTCGAATAGATCACTTCTGATCTTTTTTGGCGAAAATAACGCTAAAAACGCTCACAACGGGCGTTCGAATTGGGAATCTGTGGGTGAAAATGTCGTTCATGCCTCTTTTTGTTCAGTGTTCGGAAAGCTAAAAAAGAGGAATTTTTGCCATAAAAAGTGAAATAATTGACCCACGTCCGGAGCATGGTTGTTTGTGATCATTATTTGACAGCTATGTATTTGACAGCATAGTCATGTGATTTTAGGTCATATGCTCAGGGGCCTTACTATCAGCTTCGTTAAAACCATGCAAGTTCCGTGCAGTTCTTAAACCTGTCATAAACAGTTTTGAATGAAATCATACCATGACGCTCATTTAGTTGAACTGTTTGAATATTGTTTTCTCAAAGGTGAATGGATAATATTGTCTCTGGCATTCCAATAATTTAATATAACCAACATTGCAGACGCCTAGACGTTTGTAAGCTAATAAACTGAGTCGATTTAAAGCAACATGATAACGAGAGTCCATACAAAAAAAACAGGTGAACGGTTTTATCTGCGGTTCTTGAATAGTAGCCTGGGCAGGCATGCTTTTAAGTTGACATGGTACGCATAAACCGGGCAGTTGTCTAGAAGTCCTGCTTTAAGAGCTCATAGTAAGGCCCCTGTTGAGCGTTCGAATAGGATGTGGGCAAAAGTTGCAAAAATAACGTTTTTGAGCTTTACGAACGCTATAACAAAAGAGCCATCAATGACAACGCCACCAATGCCCTCATAAGCTAAACGAACGCACAGTATAGTCTGACTAGAAATATAGCTGTCTGACTATCTGTATAGTCTTCTATAAATACCTAGCGGCTAGCTAGCATAGCACATTGGAAAGCATAGATAACTTCGGGAAAGTGAAACAAAACAGACAAGTACTATCTCTAAATAGTCTGTGGCTTTCCCGTACGGGAAAGTGAAACAAAACAAGTTGGAAGCTGGAACATTTTGTAAATTATGAAAATACAATAACCCTGAACTGACTGAACTGAATACTTGGTTTGAGCGTTATTAAAATGGAAGGATTCTGTCGAGGCTGTCTCAACAAATTCGATGAGCCTACAGATCTAATTCAATATTGCGAGAGTAATAGACGCCTCTTTGTCTACTCTACCGGCTTACAGGTTAAAACTTTATGTATTATCAGTAACTAGCTGCTCTCCGTGGTTTCACCCGCGTGGTGATGGATGATGATGATGATGATGATCTTATATAGCCTGTCACTGAGGGTGATACATTCACCCTGAGTGACATTGCCTCTTTGTCTACTCTACCGGCTTACAGGTTTAAATTTTATGTATTATCAGTAATTAGCTACTCTCCGCGGTTTCACCTACGCGGTGATGGATGATGATGATGATCATGAATCTTATATAGCCTATGTCACTCAGGGTGAATGTAGCTTTGCAATGGTGAAAGAATTTTTGAAATTGGTCGAGTACTTTTTGAGCCAATTCGTTACACACATACATACAAATCTTCCCTTTTTATAATATTAGTATGAGTATGATGTATAGCTCTTCGATAATTATACATGGATACTTTTTTAAACATCAATTCCATTAACCATTTGATACATGTATTCTGCTATCACATATCATGCTTTGTCCATGGACGGTTTGTAGATGCCCTGATAGAGCAACCTAGCATACCAGAGGATACTTTGCAGTACCAGATCAAGCTTGCAAAGGTTCAGTGATGTGAATATATTCAGTCACAAGTCAGAACTTTGACTACACTCCATTACAAACTAACTTATATTCAAAACTCCACACATGTCACATTAGGGGCTCTCATCTGCTATTTGCATTAAGACAAGTGTTTATAGCTATTCAGAGATATATTCATGGATACCACTAGATTACCTGATATGGGGTTCATATGAATGTCAAATCTGTTAAAAAGTAATACACGTATTGCTTAATACTTGCCCTACAGTAATTAATTAAAACAAAAAAATCCATTTATACAATGATGAATGTCTACGTCCTTGGTAGAAAAAGGGTTAAAACATGATCATTATTATACTTCTAGACACAATCTTTTACACATTATGTCTTTTAAAATAGTTTCATGAATAGTTTTTCTACCCTCTAGTCATTACGTCAATGCTGACCATTGTGATATTATCTGATCTTACTTTTGCGCAATCCTCTTCAATTTATGGAGGCCTTGTGCACATTGTAAAGCATTGGAGATATTTGTATTACTTAACTTGATTAGCTACTACTTTACTTTTACTTCCACTTTTTTCCAGTAACCATGAGTTTTTCCAGGACTGGTTTTCAGGAAATGCCTCTATTGCAGCGCTATACAGTCATGGCTATTTGGCCTTCGGGCTGTTTTTGTTCTACCTCTTATTAATAGAAATGATGAATGTCTTCTCTTGAGGATTACCAGGTGGTGTAGCAACATTTCCTTTTCTATTATGTACAAATTTCTATCCAGGAGTAAGCAATGAATTAAATGCAAAGTATCATGGTTTAAATTACTATTCATCTTTTTTAGTTTCATTATGTTTATCTTTAATAAATATTTATTAACATTATTCTTTGGTAGGTAGGCAGTGATGTAGGCTTCAATGGGTTTGCCACTACTCATTTAGTACTAACGATTATTTATTATAACTTTACTACAAACTATTACTTTAGTGCTTGTAGTTGTCTTGTTTTATTGAATATGTATAATTATGATAAATGTATAATTACACACATACACACACACACACACACAAGCATATATTATTTAAAGTCTATTAATTGATTTATTGTTATTTCATGTCTGTTCTGTTCAACTATTATATGTATATTAAATTGCACATCCGTGAGTACTCAAGGTTCTGGCTGAAAATCAGCACGGTAGGTCCGCCTGCAGTCCTTTTGGACGGGACTGCACACGACAGTGATCCATCTTTTTTTTTGTATAACTGTTATTTTTAAGGTTGTGTACTCTGAATGTAACTTGATTTGTTCTTGATAGTAATTTTTTATGTTGTTGTGTTCAGTATCTGTTCAAATAAATGCCTTTTCTTTCTTCTTTCTTTCTTTCATTAATTTCTTTAAATCAGTCCATAGCTATTTTTTAGACTGCCAGATGAAGACATGAAATTTATGCTCTGTTGGGATGTTTGATGGCAATTTTCAGCTGCAAGTATTAAACCAAATAGTTCCTCAGAGGAGGTATGTGTTTTGATTTTGGTTTGGTAAACACACCCTGTGGTAAATACAGAAGAAAGTGCAAAGTGATGAGACATCTCAAAAGATTGAACCAATGAGAGAGAGCTTGATCATCTCCAATTCGGCAATCAAGCTTTAAATAATACCTAAATCTCACAGAGTTCTTTCCGTTTATAGTAAAGTCAAAAGAGATGGTTTTTTTATTACTTTCAATGGCTGAAGCAGTTGAGACTACGAGTATCATATTGCCGAATGGAGCAAATCTTATGGTCTAAAAGTAAATCCCACTAAAACTCAAGTATTAATTATTGGTAGTTCCAGAAAACTGTGTCAGGTGGATTGTGCTCCCTCGTGTCTTATTTGATGGAGTGATTATTCCATTTAGCGACACTGTTAAAAATATTGGCATCACACTTGATAACTACTTGAGTTGGGACCCTCAACTATCGACGACTAGCCGAAAGATGTTAGCGTCTGCTGGATCGCTACGCAGGTTGCGCAATTTCTTACCGACTGCCACTAAAATTGCACTAACACAGTAACTCTTACTCCCTATTCTCGATTACACTGATGTCTGCTACCTAGACCTTAGAGGACCAGCTGAATAAACTAGAGCGTCTTCAAATTTCTGTTTACGATTCATATTTTGCCTACGCAAATATGACCATGTCTCTGAATTTCGCACTAAACTCAAGTGGCTTCCCATAGCTATCGCCGGAATGCTCATATACTGTCCCTACTTTATAGTACATTGTTTAATCCTTCATTCCCGCGCTATCTTCAGGAAAAAATCGAATTTCTTCATGTCGGAATTTCTTTTTCCCTACGGTCATTAGCGAACTTATGTTATGTTAGGAACCCCGGTACATCGCACCGCTTTTTTTTGGCTCCTCTTTTAGCGTTGAAGCTGTTCGCCTGTGGAATGCTTTACCTGTAGAAATTATATGTGCACCTTCCTTGGACACTTTCAAACAATGTGTCAAAGTGTTTTACCTCTCGCATTAGCTATACATACTGCATTGCTACAACTTGTTTTCATTATATATTTTTTTAAATTAGTATAAGCAATCTTTAGTGTATGTATATTTATTATTATATATATAATATTTACGTGTATTTATTTGTATAATATTATTTATAAATGTAACTTAATTTTAAAATTCTTCTATATTGTACTTGTTTTATGCACCACTTGTATACACATTTCATTCCGTGCATGGTTGTCTGGAAGAGATCGCTCTGAGCGATAAGACCGCCCATTGTTACAATTAATTTTAGGTTTTTCATTTGTTTATATATATACATAACTTAACTAATTAATCAACTATTTAAATACACATCTTTGCATACAAAAAGGGAACATAGACTAAACATAACATTATATAAGAAGTAAAATAACAGAGAAAAACAAAACCAAAATTAGGTATCCATTAGAATTCCGAGCAGACCGGTCTCTGCAAGCAGCACCCGTTCACGAGTTGACGCATGTGCCAGCCATCGCCTTCCTATTGTATATTATTATTATATATTATATCCGCCATATTTGAGGGAAGATGGCGACCCGACACACGACGCTGCCACTTGCCAACTGACTGGTCGGAATGCCAATGTTTACCCATTACATTACATAGGCAACTACAGATATTGAGATATAAAAGAGATGGTTGAGATGGTTCAGGTATAAACCTCCACCCATAATTTCATCCCAATGGGTTCAGCCGTTTTTGCATGGTTGAGTAACAAACACCCATATCCAAACTATCAGGCGCGGATCCCGCCCAAAAAAGGTTATGGTCACAGCCACTCCAAAATCGGCCAAGTGCAAGTCGGAGTATGAACTCTCATGATCGATATAGTCGCTCACCTGATGTTAAGCGTCACGCCTGCCCATAACAGTCCAGTGCCATTCAGAATCTTGAACTGGGATCTTGAATCTAGAACTTTACTTCAAACCGTGGTGCGTGGCAATGCGCTGCGCTTTTTACTCTGAGATAATAAGATTTTCTAACTTTGTAATTTCGCTGGAAACGACTACAAAGAATATCATATTTTTTCAAATGTGTTTTCGCATACATTTTACATTAAATAGTTTTAGGCGATTACTTAAATTACAAAATATGCAAGCTTACGTTTCTTTTTCGCGAAATCGTTAATAACTTCATTGATATCCAGGTTTTGTATATTTTATTAAGGCATTGGATTTACATGTAAAATGCCATATCATCAGCCTGTCAAACATGAAAGTCGTCTAATGTCACAAGTCTTAGGGTTGTGGGCAAGCCCATCGAGCCCACAACGGTGGATCCGCGCTTGCAAACTATCACGTTTATAAAATTAGTGTTATAAATGTCTTTATAGATAGAAAATATGCCAAAATAGTCCCAGTTTACATCTTTACCCAATCACTAACCAATTATTCTATGCCACCTACTGAGGGCCTAGCACCAATAACTGCGCAAGTGTAACATAACATGTTGTTCATGTGAAACTGTCATGTATCTAGGGCAAGTATGACACAGATAACTCAAAGTTTGTACGCCGAAGCATGATGCGTTTACGCATACAATACGAACAGTTTTTATGCAAATTGTTTGTGCTACGGCCTCTGGTCCTTTACCAGTGAAATTATCTGTTCCAATGTGACCGACAAACCTGTAATAGGTATAGTTTAAATACAGTGGTACTATTTCTATAGGAAGTCAAAGTCAAAGTCATTTATTCAATTTAGGCATCAAAGACGCACTTATGAACGTCAACTTTTCATTATAATGTACTTTAAAGACTCTACCGCCGCGTTCCAAAATATATAGAACCCACCGAGAAGAAGCGGCAAGAAACTCGGGGCCATTCTTTTTATATAGATGTTTACAATGTTTCTACTTAGGTACTACAAATATTACATTTTATGGGTGGCAGAGACACAGCTTGCCAGAAGTGGAGTATTCCAAGCATCTTTATCTTCTATATAATGTCGAACTTTATAGTAAGCTTTTTTTATTAAAACGTTTTTTACAGTCAACTTGAATTTGCCCTCTGTGAGCTCAGTTATGTGCTTTGGGATTTTATTGTAAAAACGCACACAATTTCCTAGGAATGACTTATTAGTCTTCGCAAGTCTAAAACTAGGTACATCCTATTTGTATTTCTGGTATTAAAAGTGTGGTGATCACTATTTAACTTATATTTATGTAAATTTTTACGAACATACATTATATTTTCAAATACATATAAGTTTTTGAAGAATTTCATTAAACAAATATTAAATGTTCCAGTTACCCAAATGGTCCAGTAATATAAACTGCATACAATTAAATAGGTACTATTTATTTTTCAGGTAAAAAGAAACGATGCTTTTACATTCCAACTGTGCAAAGAATGCTATCTTAACATGCGGCTATCATGCAAGTTCAAGAAACAGTGTCGCAATTCTGACAAGAAACTTAAACACTATCTAGCATACAAAGATGAGGAAAGTGTGGACTTCTGCAATTACTTGAAGAATGCTGAAGATTCATTACGTTTAAGGTAAATTTATGTACTTGAATACTTTTTGCAGTACAATTATTTCTTTTAAAGCCGCTCGCCAGATAACTTAGCAACTGGTCCACGCCCGGTTTAGCATTTTCACTATTAACTATAGGCACTATTGTATTAACTAATTTAGATAACTATAATGGGCCTTATAAACGCTGCTAACTTTAAATGACATTATTTAGTAGTGCGCATAGCAAAATTGTTCTGCGCCGTACTGTTTTTGTGTTTATAGTTGTTAGAAGTAACGCCGAATATGTTACACACAACTGTCTGTTCAAATAAGTATACACATCTCCGTATTCGTACCTTCAAGATCTCATGACGCAAAACACACATTCTACATTTTACCACCAAAAATATTCCTGTAAGATAGCCAAATGCCGCATATAACTAGTAGTTCTGCAAACAGTAGACCTCGCGAGCATATGCTCGCGAGGTCTACTAACTGGCTTACTATGGACTACTAACGGCCTAATTAACGACAATTTTTCGTAGTACTTCATGCAGTTTTTCGCAGTATTTCACAACCTAATCTCGGCAACCACCTGACCAATAATTATGCTCATATTCGATATTCCTCTTTTTAAAGTATGTGTGTATCTAATTTTATCAAAAGCGGTAGGTAAAAAGGGCCGCAGCAAGCTCCCCCCCCCCCCTCCACTTTTTAGAAAAAGTACCCCTACTCAAAATCACCGACGACTAAAAATATATAACAATCACACCAAGTTTCGTCAAAATTGGTTTAAAAATGCGACCTGTTCAAGAAAACCAACGAACATCCTAAACAAGCACACGGACAGATAAAAGTCAATTTAGCCAGTCAAAGCAGAGACGCTTCGAGCTCATTAGTCTTATTAGCGGCAATATTTCGGGATCCCTTTTTTCGCATAACTTTTTTGTCCTAACTGATTTGGCATAACGACTAACACACATTTGTTTTTGTCATAGTCATAGTTTGACGTAATTGTTGTTGGCATACTATTCCAGTAAGCATAAATTAAGTTTAGGCTAATAGGTTTTGCCCTAATTTTGATTTGAATAAAGTTATAAGGCATATTGTTTATTCGTCTAATAGTTATATGGCATAAATATCCGGTGTTTCTCTGAATTTCGACAAATTCAATAATTCGACAGTTGCTTACATAGAAAAAACATAGTTTGCAAATATTGCTTCGATAGGACAAATATTCGACCAGAATTACTTCCACAGAACGTAGCGGAATATCTAGTCAGAGCAAAGTCTCGGTAGGAGCGACGACGATCGAAGCGAGGAGGAGCCTTAGTTTGAATGGCGAGCGTGCTGCGACAGCGGCCGGCGAAGATGCCAGAACAAGGCTATACCTCGATAAGGATTTGTATCCTTATCGAGATATAGCCTAATTCTGGTGTTGTCGCAGCACTTTTGGGATAAAATACTTGTCACATATATGTCCTGTCGAAGCAATGACTTGTCGATATAATATATTTATTCGAAGTAAGCGACTTGCCAAAGTGTCGAACCTGTCGAAATTCAGAGGTAAACCCCACACCATTTCCAAAACTTTATTTTTCCCTTATTATTCTTATATATCATTATACGAAAGTAATTTTATAGTATAGAATAGTGTGCTTAACAGTTATTATGCTTAAAGTAGATATGCTTTAAAAATTATGCTCTTAAAAGTTATGCCATATGAATATTGTGCGTAACTATTAATAGGTGATAATGTGATTAATAAGTGAATGTATATCACGTTAAATTTTGACAAAAAAAGTATGCAACAAAATAGGAAACCCAAGTTTTCGCAGCACTTCACAACCTATTATCTCGGAAACCACTTGACCAATTATGCTCATTTTCGAAATTCCTCTTGAAAGTCAGGTACCTTCCTAATGTGCGTACCACATTTTATCAAAATTGGTCGGTATATACCGTCGCAGCAAAATTCCTCCTTTTTAGACACCCCAATCATAAATCGCCGACGACAAAAAACCACTAAAATATTTGAATATACGTTGTATACCAAGTTTCGTCAAGATCGGTAAATTGGAACGAATAATGGAAAACCGAAATATACGGACAGATAAAAGTGATTTTGCCCAGTTAAAGCAGAGACACTTCGCTCGCTCGGTCAATTACTTTATTAAAATATGAGTCTCATTACGACTTGTGTGATATATTTCCTTTTATTTGTTATTTAGTGTTAATTTTACAAATTTATTATGCTGGCGCAGCGTGGCACCCAAAAAGTGTCATCGCATCCGATGCTAAAAGACGCCACTTTACTCGATCCTGTGTGAGCACCATTTATCGGCTTTGAGTTGCTTAAGGTCTTTTGCTACTTCGTCTCTCCATCTGTATTTGGGCCGGCCGATTGAGCCTCGCCCTTCCGGTATTCCCAAGTAAGCGCGCTTAACCGCTCGATCCTTTTTTTTTTTTTATCCCGGGAAAATCTTTTATAGATACCACCGCCCCCGGGGGAGCACGGTGGTTATGTGGGAGTCCGTATACCCACCAAAAATCCGGAGTGTTCCTCCAAGCGCCTTCATGTCGGGACTACAGGAACGGTTTTGTAATCGTCTGCGGTCCCGGCGACGCTGATCCTCCAGCAGAGGATCCCGACCCGCTGGGGTTAGAGGAGACTAGTTTCTAACCCCGTCTTTCTGAGGGGCGCACGGAAACACCGCGCGCGCCACCTCGGGGACACAGATGTTTGGACGGCGGACGCCCCCGCATACGCCGCCCCAGTCCCCAACTATGGAGGTCGGAGGAGGGCGTGAAAGATTAACCTCCGACGCCCTGGTCTCTTTTTGCGGATTGGGAGCTCAGAAAATATTTCCCGCTCCCTCTCCGCCACCTCCTTCTTCCCCATCACCTCCTCGCAGAAGGAGAGTGCCTCCGCCCATGACCTCTCAGATCTCAGCATTGATGATATCAATGCAGGGAGAGAGAGGTCGTTTCCCACTGCTCTGACGAGGGCACTGCGCTCATCTGCCCAAGCCGGGCATGCCTCCAACGTATGCTGCGCAGTGTCCTCGACACAGTCGCAGTGGTGACACTCGGGCGTCGGTTCCCTTCCAGCTATGCGGCAGAGATACTTTCCAAAGCACCTGCACCAGTCGGAAGGAAAGCGGCCCGTGCGCCCTGTCCAACCAATCCTCGAGGACTGGACGGACAGCATCCACGGTCCTGCTACCAGCCGTGGGGTGGGCCAGACGTTCCTTCCACTTCGCAATCAACGCCTGCCGAGCTTGAAGCTTGCAAGCATCGACCTCCCTCGGTGCCGGGTTTACACCTCGCAAGCTGAGATCTTTGCGCCATTCAAAAATAGCCATATTGATCTCCGCCTCTAAATCCCTGGGGGTGAATCTGCCAAAACGCATGCTGCTTCAAAAGAGACGGTCCGGTACCCTCTTATGACCCCGACTGCCATTGCCCTCTGAGGTTTTCTCAGAAGAGCTATGGTGCTGTTAGTCAGGGCCTCCGACCACACGGGCGCTTCGTAGAGCGCCATGGACCTTGCCACCCCCATATACAGGCGACGACTCCCCGCTTTGGGGCCACCAAGATTAGGCATCAGGCGCCTCAGAGCCGCTGCCGCTCCCATCAATCGGGGCGCCATCCACGCGAAGTGTTTTATAGTAAAAGATTATGTTTATATCAAGTAAACGTGTATTTAAGATCATTGTTCCGATCATCAACCATAGATACTACAAGCACAGATAAACACAGATAATTATACAACATCTTCCTTTTTCTATCCAAACCAAGTAATTACAATGATGACACAATTAACTATGTGAAAGTAACAAGAACTAACTTAAGTTAATACTATAGGTATATTATAACTAAATAGTGTTATATAAAGTAACTTACAAGAAACCTACCTCAAGTAATTACAATAATGCCATAATTAACTATGTGAAAGTAACGAGAACTAACTTAAGTTAATACTATAGGTAGGTATAACTTAACTCAATAATGTTATATTTATACAGTAACTTACAAGAAACCTACCTCAGTCTCTACATGCATTACTTACCCTTAACAGTCAACTAAACTTACATACTAATTGAATATACATGTTTAAATATCCCCTCTTCATCCTACCTAAGTGAAATCTGTAAATTTTTTAGGACATTTAATTGGTCTACCTGCTCTAGTAACATACTGATCTACTGAACGACTACACAACATTTGATTACTAGCAGGTTCAGTATCTTGTGGTGAAATTGATCTGTTAGGCTCCATATTAATAACTGGATCTTCTAAGACTACCCTGTTATCCCCTACCAGCCTTGGTATTATATGTTTTTCATTTCTTCTATAAGTATTGCCATTTTCGTTTCTTACTTCATATGATCGAGGCAAACTAGTTTCAGTTATGACCACACCAGGTTCCCAATTAGAATTAGGTATTTTTTTAAATAGAATCGGCTGACCTTCTTTAAAAGGCAATCTAGTTTTAACAGCAGTTCTGTCGAAATCCTCTTTGGTGTATTTTTTATTTTTCATTATTACCTCTCTATCTTTTATTACCGTTATTTTAGGTATTAACGTTTTGAAATTGCAAGGAATATTTGTTCTTAAGTTTCTGCCCATTAAATTTGATGCAGGAGAATGTATTTTATTTTTGGGAGTAGCCCTTTGATTAAGGAGTGCCAAAAATGGGTCTTCATTTGAATCTAAGCATTTCTTGAATAATTGTTTAACCGTTTTCACTGCACTTTCAGCCAGTCCATTAGACTGCGGGTAATGTGGACTTGACATAATATGGATAAAACCCCAATCAATAGCAAATTTTTTAAATAATTCTGAATCATAATAAAGTGCACCATCTGAGTAGAGCACCATAGGAATGCCATGTCTGGCAAAGATGGCTTTTAATTTTTCAATTATTGTTACACACCGCAAATTCCTAAGTGTAGCTACCTCAATAAAATTTGATAAAGAATCTACAACTACTAAGTAGTAATTATTATTTAGTTCAAAAACATCACTGGCAATTTCCATCCAGGGTAACTTTGGAGTTGGTTTACACATTAATGCCAGTTTTATTTTATTACTTTGATATTTTTGGCATGTTAGACATGAATTAACAAATTTTTTAATATCTTGGTTAATACCTAGCCAGAACATAGTTAATTCTGCACGATTTGTCATTCTGTTAATACCTGGATGGCCTGAATGCAGTTTCTTTAGCATATCAATTTTCAAACTTCCTGGAATAACTATACGATCCCCTTTAAAAACAATCCCCTTGATTACTGATAATTCTTCCTTAAATTGATAATAAGGTTTTACTTCATCTGGAAGTAAGTTGTAGGATGGCCATTCTGACAAAGCATAATCTTTTATCTTTAAAAGTACCTGATCCACCTCTATATTGACGCTGATCAACTTCCACATGTCTTTGGACACGGGTAAGTTGTTAATTAACATTGACACTTGTAACTCAATATCATCAAATACTGTTTCTTCATCACAACTTTCATCTGTAAAATCTCTAGACAGTGTATCTGCTAAGTATAGGTACTTACCTGGAGTATGAATTACATGTAACCTGTATGGCTGTAGCCTTAACATAATTCGTTGAAGTCTTGGTGGTATTTTATGTAGTGGTTTTTTAAATATACCAAGTAGAGGTTTATGGTCAGTCTGAACTTTAACTATTTCTTTTCCAAATAAATATTGTCTGAATTTTTCCACTCCAAAACATAACCCCAACAGTTCCTTCTCAATCTGAGAATATCTTTTTTGTGTATCATTGAGTGCCTTAGAAGCATATGCAATTGGCTGCCCTTCTTGTATTAATGTGGCCCCTAAACCTACTGGGCTTGCATCCACACTTAAAGTCAATTCTTGTACCGGATTATAAAACCGTAGCACTGGGGCTTTAACTAAGCTAGCTTTTAAATCCTGTAAAGCCCTGTCATGATGGGTCTCCCACACAAACTCTGAATCATTTCTCAGTAAATCTCTTAGCACCAATGACTTATCTGAGTAATTAGGAATAAATTTAGCCAGAAAATTAAACATTCCTAATAATCTTTGCAAAGATTTCTTGTCTGTCGGAGTCTGAATACCTTGAATTGCCTTAATTTTTTCTTCATCAATAGCCATTCCTTTCTCACTAAAAACATGACCTAAAAAAATAATTTTATCTGCATCAAACACAAATTTATTTGGATTAAATTTAATTCCCTTACTTTTTGCTATTTTTAATACCACCATTAATGTCTTTAATAACTCTTCCCTTGAATCGGCCCATAAAAATATGTCATCCTGAAATGTTTCTACCTTTTCCACTTGCCTGAATGTTTCATTAATGATTTTGTGGAAGATTTCAGGCGCTACATTCAGACCAAACGGAAGTCCTAGAAAAGAATACCTTCCCCACATTGTTTGGAATGTGCACAGCCTAGAACTACTTTTGTTTAAAGGCAACATCCAAAATCCAGATTGAGCATCTAATTTACAAAAATGTTTAGCTCCTTTTAACTTTGCAGCAATATCTTCTACAGATGGCAAAGGATAATGTGCTCTTTTAGTTACACAATTTAATTGACGAGGATCTAAACACACTCGAAGAGAACCATCTTTCTTTTTTACTACTACCATGGGGCTGACCCAGTCAGTTGGATCTTCCACTGGTTCAATAATATTTTGTTCTTGCATTCTATCTAACTCTTGCTTAACTTTGGCCTGAAGAGCATAGGGTATTCGATGAGCAGTTGCAACCACGGGCTTAGCATTTGTATCTATTTCACTATTTATTTCTTTATCAATGCACCCTACCTTGCCATCAAACAAATCAACATACTCAGTTGGTATAACTGATGTCACTAATTCTTTTGCACCAGTAACAATATCTACACGTGAAATCAGTCCTAATGTTTCAGCAGATTCCAAGCCAATAATGTTGGCGCATTTTTGGTCCACTACCATAAATTCTAAGCTGAAACAGTTTCCTTTAAACCAACAATTTACACTGGACTTACCAAATATCTCTAGTTTATTGTTGGTAAATGATGTAATACACACATTAGTTGGTTGTAGCTTATTACAGTCAAGTCCTAAATCCAGATATTGCTGTAATCCCATCACATTGCACTGTGCTCCAGTGTCCACCTTCATTTCAATCTTGGTCCCATTTAGCTCCATTTGCACAATATACCATTTGTTACTTCTGTTCCACTCATTCCTTGAAACCGATCCAACCCTTAACATCTCCACTACAAATTCACCATCACTCTCTGATTCTGGCATTTCCAATGCATCCACTTTCTTATTTATCTTAGCAGATTTGCACTTTTTAGAGAAATGGTTCAATTTACTGCAATTTGTACATTTTTTTCCAAATGCAGGACATCTTCCATATGCATGATTATAACCACAATATTGACAATCCTCCACTATCTTAGTGTTATTCGATATTACCGGGCGCCTAGAGGTACCTTTCCTCCTAATTTCATCAATTTCCACCGACTCCTGTTTTATTTCCATAGTCTCCTCTGCCTTAAGAGCCTTAATTTGAGTATTAACCACCACTTGGGTCTTACAAAACTCTAATACAGATCTTGAATCTAAATTACTCAACCTTAGAAGTGACTGTTGTATTGTTCTATCCCTGATTCCACAAATGAACAAGTCTTTTAACAAACTCTCACGCAGACTTCCAAAATCACATGTTTGTGACAAATTTCTCAAAGATGTCATGAAATGTTCATATGATTCATTAATCTGCTGTCTGCGCGTGAAGAAGACAAATCTCTCATATGTTGTGTTAATCGCTGGTAAAAAATAGTCGTCAAACTGTTTCAAAACAAACTCTAACTTGTCCTTTTCTTCAGCCTTAAAGGTGAATGTGTCATATACTTCTCTGGTTTCATGGCCCACATGATACAATAACATGGCTATTTTCTTTTTTTCCGACGCCGTATCATGATACGCTTGTATATAAGTTACAAATTCACCTTTGAACCGCTTCCAATTATTAGCCATGTCCCCGCCATGGCCGCCATCCATACACAGGGGAGTCAAAGTTGCCATCGAATTCGCCATTATCACCCTTGCCACTGTCGATTAGATCGACGATCCAAATATAAAGTCAAAATACTGTTGCAAATCACCTTTACGCCGCTGTCACCATGTTTTATAGTAAAAGATTATGTTTATATCAAGTAAACGTGTATTTAAGATCATTGTTCCGATCATCAACCATAGATACTACAAGCACAGACAAACACAGATAATTATACAACACGAAGTGCTGCCGGAACTTCCACCGACTATCGAGATATAGTCCCAGATACTTAATCTGGGGCTTTACTTCGATCACCAAGGAACCCCTTGGTGGTGCTCGGCGGGGGCATGAAAGCAGATAGCTCCCGACTTGCTGAGCTCCACTTGGAGTCCCAACCTCTCTATCCTCCTCACCACCTCAGCCACCGTCACCGTGGCAAGACGGGCTGCCTCAGGGTAGGTCTCGCCCCGGGCAGTCACAAGCGTATCATCTGCATAGCAGATTATGCTGGCGCCCGGATTGAGAGTCCCTCGTAGCACCCAGTCGTACCCGATGTTCCACAGGAGCGGCCCAAGGACCGACCCCTGCGGAACACCACACGAAATCCGCCTCTGCAGAACTCTTCCGCCCTGCCCTGGGTACGACACAAACCTGTCAGACAAGTAAGCCCCTACAATTCGGCTTAGATAAGGGGGCACACGGTGGAATTTTAGAGCCTCCCCTATACAGGCCCATGGCAGAGAGTTGAAAGCATTGGCGATGTCGAGTGACACCGCCAGCATCACCCCGCCGTGAGCTACCACCTCGTTTGAGTAGATTTGGACGCGCTGGATGGCGTCGATGGTAGATCGGCCTACTCGAAAGCCGAACTGATTATCCGACAGGTTTGGATCCACCCCACTGAGGTGTCGGTGAAGGCGGCCAGCTTATCACCCTCTCAAAAAGCTTGTCCGCTTCATCCAGCATCACTATGAGGCGATAGGCAGAGGGAGTTTCCGCAGGTCTTCCGTCTTTCTTTAAAAGAACAAGCCGGCCCGTTTTCCAGCTGCTCGGAAACTGGCTTATCTCAAAACAGGCGTCCATAAGGCGTCTGAATCGGTCCCAAGAGACATGAGAGCCATGGCCAATGCACGTCCGGGGACACCGTCTGGCCCCGGGGCCTTGTTTTTGCCTCTCAGCCTCAAGACGGCAGCACCTAGCTCACCCTGTGTCACTTCTGGGACCTCATCTTCCTCCCCATCTATTTGCTCTGGGTAGTGTGGCACCATCGTAGGAGACTGATGGTCCGCCCTGTTAGGAAACAGTGCGGACACAACATCATCCAACAGCTGGGGCTCTAGAGTCTCAGTAAGCGGTGGCGCCCAAGGTCTCAGCTTCCCTCTCACCATCCTATACGGGCGCCCCCACGGATCACGACTGAGACTCTCCAGCATTTCCGCCTTTGCCCTCTCCTTTGCATTGCTGATTGACAGCTGCAGAGTCTTCACTCTCTCCCTGTAGACCTCGTATAGCCGTCCCTCCGTTTCCATATCGCGTTGCCGTAGGCGGCGGTATCTCGTGTATGCCCGCCTTGCCACCACGCAGCTAGCTCGAAAGTCAGCAATTTCGCGCGACCACCAATACACCGCCTGTTTTTCTGTCTCCGCTATGCTCTGCAGGAGCAGATCCTGCGAGCGAGCGGAGTGGTTTATATTCGTTTGGAGGAAGCGATGCTCCATAATTATTACTAAGTACAGATCATAGCCTCCTCCTCCCCCACTTGTGACAGCTGTTGGCTGTTGGGGCGTTAGTGGTTGCCAATGCCCCCTTCCTTGGCTTAGGTGGAGAGCACATTTTGCTCCCTAACCTGTGCTCCGCCGGCCTGTTCGCTGCTGAGCACAGCGAACACCGGGAACCGCTCGATCCTCTCTCAACCTGTCGAGATGCCCAAGCCACGGTAATAGTCAGTAGGTAGTCTGTGGAACTTGAACTCGCCTATAATATTAGGCTCCCCAACTAACTAGCTCTTCTATTTCGCTGTTCTGTGGATCCTCCAACTGCCGTCATCTCGTCTAACTAAACTAAAGTCCCAAAAGTTTGTATTGAATGCGCAAAGGATACGAAAACGATACACCTAAGCAGATTTTCGTGATCGGCCCACTGGGGTGTGAAACGGGTTTTTCTGAAGAGCCATTTAAAAATGTAGGGTGTGTTAGCGAGCTATTACTAATAACTATTTATATTATTTATAACTATTTATAATAAAAAATCGATTATTTTGATGAGGATCCAAAGACTTGACTTCTCTTGTTATAAATATTAATATCGGGCGTCATATTCGTGGTAGTGATTTTCAGAAAGTAAATATTTTAAATAACGACTTCGATCTCGGGTCGCATCATTATGATCTGAGGCCGCATGTGGCCCGCGGGCCGTATGTTTGACATTACTGCTGGCTTGTCGCGTGTTCTTATACTATTAACGTGGTTTTACTAATTGTTATTTGTGTTTCGTTTTGCAGACTTCCAAAACAAATCAGTGGCAGCACACCGAGCCGTCAAAAAATCACAGATGACGACGTGGATGATAATGGTATGATCTTTTTTAAAAGTACATTTTAATTTAAAAAATATAAACTAATTTATTAATTTCAAAATTAAAGAGAACATACATAAGAATGTTGCATCTTTGAAATCTACTTTATAACTTCATATTCTAAAGTGTAATAAAAAAATATTTAAATAGGCATGTCTAATAGGGATAACCAAATAAAAACTTAGGTAGTATTTTTTTTATTTTGTATGAAAAATTATAAGCGATTTTAATTTTAATACTTTGCCATGTGAATCCTGACTAGGTACATATGCACACATTTCCGTATTACTGCACCTTTTTGTTACACACTGTATAATTTGTCTTAATAAGTAAAATATAATATATTTTTATAGAATTACTTTTTAAAGCACTAACGCCTGCTTAAGCGATCTCAAACATTGAAATTTATAGAGGGAAAAATTCCATCCTCGGACGGGATTCGAACCCGCGTCTTCTGACTCTCCGTGTCAGACGCCATTGACCAACTAGGCCACCGAGAATCTAGTCCGAGCATCGAATTTTAACTCTCTATTTGACTAACCGTCTTGCGGGGACGGATATATATATATTTGTCAAAATTTAGGCGATTTTAAGATAAAATTAGATTCAGATAATGCTGCATAGAATCGACATTATTAATTATTAAATTCAGGTACAATTATCAAAAAAATAGTGAATTGTGTAATACTTTGAAAATCATACAGTGGAATTTATTCGACTATTTCCAATTCTCAGAGTCAACATGCACCAGCATCCAAAACTTTATGACAGACATGTTGGAGGGAGAAGAGATGCCACCGACAGAAGATCACATCATACGGGAGGTTATCCAGGAAGAGGCTGATATATTGGATGATTCATTGGACTCGAATTGGCTGGAAGATATGTCTATAGACTTTGGAATGGATATAAAGTGAGTCTACTTATTATATATGGCGCGGATGTACCAGGTTAACAGTCTGAGTTGCAAACCGATGGAAAACAGGCTTATTTTCAATGAGAAACAGTTTCTTTTTACATACGGCTTCAATACATAAAAGTATTCTAGAAACAAACATTACTTATATATTTTCGATTTAAATAATTTTATAATACAGTATTATGATGATCAATCAAATGGTTATGGATTAGCCATTGGTTACGTAACTTAATAAGTATAATCGTAATTTCTTAAGGCGCGCTCGTATCCTGATAACAGTAAAAAACAGAATCTTTAAACATCTGTAACAAAACTGATCGATAATATTATATGAAAAAAATACTCAGGTTAGAACAGGAACAGGTTAAGATTAATAACCGATTAGAATTCATAAATATTACTCGCTCTCTGCAGAAAAAAAATTTAAATAGGTCCACAAAAATAAACTCGGAATTTTTAGCGATAACACTATATTTTCTTTAATTATATCGGAAAATATAAAGAAAACGTACAAAATTAATGCGTTTTCGCATTACATCGTCCAATCTAAAAGCGATTTTCAACCTTACGTAAAGCATCGTAAATTATATTAAAATTGGGGTTGGACCGCGCCTTAAATACTATCGTAACAAACAACGGTACCTAACTAAGAACGATCGCAATTAGTATATCGCGTAAGTGGTGAATCAGCCACTAAGAAAATCACTGCCATCTCGTGATAACCCTGAGATTCTGGTTTGCGCTACCGAATACAAAAATCATACCAACCACCGCTAAGATACTCCGTAGGTACTTTGTAAAGAAAGTAAGGCTAGATTCTGATTTTAAGTTGATTTTTATACAACTTTTTTATATAGCCAATTCTCCCGTCATTGTGCCATATTCCCCAAGCTGGCAACATCGAATAGCTCGGTGACAACCAACTCGACAATTGACGTTGACAGATTGCAAAAATTCGAGGGTTCTTTTTTGGTTTTGGAAGGACCTATTTGTACATTGGCCGGCCGTAGGCGACATGTCCAAGAGAATGCTCCGATGTTACAATAAAGTTAGACAAGGAAAAAAACAACCGTAACAAAGTTGCTATTTACATACATACATAACACCTTGCTCGTTCCCCGAAGAGGTAGGCAGAGACCACTTGGTACGATCCTAGCATTCCTTTTTGCTTCATCCACTCCCATCACATTCTTTATCACAATCGTCTGTTCCAGGTACTTGTGACCTGGTCTTTCTTCAAAACATCTCCGATTTTGTCAGTATACATTCGCTGAGTCTACCTCTTCTATTCGTTCTATTCACGGTCGCATTGTACACTTGTTTTGTCAGTCTTTTCTCAATACTCAAATCATCGATTCATGCACTCGTTTATTTTTAATCCACATTCACCACCTTTCAAATCTTGCAAACAACTGTCCATTAATAGGTTAAACATCCAAGGTGACGCTACCCATCCCTGTCTTAACACCCTTTTCGATGTTAAACCAGTCAGTCTATGACCCGTTTATGGTCCCTGGTCTGCGACGGATGCTGCTGCCTTCGGCGGGCGTCATTAAAATGCTAGTGGAGTCTCTGTATTGCACTCTGAACCTCAGGGATCGAAGATCAGTTTCTCACCTAAACACAGTACTCACCTATACTGTTTACTTAGAATATACCACTCCCAAATTGTGTAAAGAACGCACAATATATGTCAACAAACGACTCATCAAGCTGCAATATTAGCAACTTACAAAATGGAACCGACTAAAATAAATACGGCATCACTACTGGCACATCGCATGTATTAACGGCATCATTTAAATTATTCCGGTTAATATAACCCGCAATGCACTACAAACATCGGGTTTCTAAGAGTGTGTGAACGATCACGAACGATATAAAAATTGACGAGTGTAAGAGAGATAACTACCGCTTCCACTAAGTCCCACACACTCACATTGCATTCGTCACAGGTCACAGAACAGATCGCAAGGCAGTAATTGAGATGCATTCTGTTGGAAAAACACTGTTCTCGTCAGCTTACGCGCAGAAAAATTAAGTAGTATTTAATTTAACGACATTGCTTACAAGTATTTCGGAGTTAAGTTATGATGGTAAGTGTTAATAGGCACCAGTGTGGTTACAATTTTCAAAAGGGAAGCCGATAGGAATCGGAACAGCCTTTCCTGATTTCATACTTCTGAAGGCTTTCATAATTTCATCCATACTAATATTACTTTCATCCTTGTTTTCATACATAACTGAAGGAGGCGCTGTGGCTCCACTCTTTCAAAATATTCCTTCTATCTCTTCAATATACAATCTTCTCCATTATATTGCGTTTCAGTCGGTCTGCGGGACGTTCTGGGGACCGATCCCCCCTTCCTCTCTCTTACTACCCTCCCTTCCCCCTCCACCCTCACCCCTTTTTATTCTTTTTAGAAGTCTAGAGGTCGGCAGCGCGTTGACAACGCTCTTAGTGTTGCAAACGTCTATAGGCGACGGGGACCACTTTCCATCAGTAGGCTGCCTGCCTGTCTGCCTACTTTTGGCTAATAAAACTAATAAAAAAATAATAATGATAATATACCAGAACTGGAATATATATATTCCCATGGTAATTAATTCCGATTCCTGGTTACCGATTGAGTTCAGCTCTGAAGTTAGGGTTTTTGCTCTACCGCACGGACGGATTTCCAGAAAACTTTATGTTGGTCTGAAAATCCTCAGACTACCTTCGACCAAGCTCATTATTTTGCTCATCTTTCTTTCTTTTGGTCACTTCTTTCACAATCTGTTATATTCCTATTCTACGTCTATCTACATCTTTTTTCGTAACCATATTCATTAATTCGTTAGCTCGAACAGCTAACTAATCCAAGCGCATGCTTTCTTATTCTCGCCTACTACGAGTACATGTTGTATCCCACCAAGCATTATTCTCCTTACACTCTTTGCTCCTCTTACTCACTGCACATATAACCCGCGGCACGTAACTCTAGCGCTGACCGTAATTGCGCAGAAGTCAAAAATTGGGTATCACAGGGGCTAGAGGGACGAAGGACTCTTGTCTCTCTCTGTCACATCGAAGACGAGGGACTGTTGTCTCTCTCTGTCACATGTGCACGACTGTACCCATGCGCAGCTATCCCTTCCACATTTCGCTCAGCGCTAGAGTTACGTGCCGCGGGTTATACTTCCAAAGCAACATTCAACTCTTCTTTAAACGACTTCCATAATTCCTCAATTTCACACAAATCATTTAACTCATCAAACCTATCAGTCAGTTTGATTTTATTCTCATCTTTTACTTCTCTTGCAGGTATTATACTTTATTCGTTCAAATACACTTATGGCATCCGATGTTGCCATTTTGTAAAGCGTACACTCATTCGGCTCATAACCAGAAAGTGATCTATGTCGATGCCGACAACGCGATATACCCTCGTGTTAACGACGTTCTTTTTAAATTTTTCATCTACTATTACAAAATCAATAATACATTTTACGTTTTTATCCTCTCCTCCTCCTCTCGTATACAGACAGTTTTTTTGTGGTCAAACATAGTGTTTGTCACGCAAAGATTCTACTCCAGGCATATCTCAAGCAAACTTGAGCCATTTCATTCACACTTTCGTCACAGTATAATCTTAGCACTGTTTTGAATCCATCATGTTTCACACACAACCACCCATTAAAATCACCCAACATTATTAATCTTAACATTTCTCTTGCATATTTTCAGAACATGTGCCAAACTCTTCTTCCTTTTCTTGCTGGGACACCCCCGGTACTCAAATTTGTGGGAGCATATACTACCTACTACGATAAAAATTTAATAAATTTACGGGTTAATCCAGCTCTATCCATTTGCGTGGAAAGTATGACATCAACTCCCTGACGGGCTCTGTTGGTACTAGGAACCCACGACTAATACGCTGTATAGGTCCGGCGATTGGCGGTGTTACATGCCTCAGTTTCGTTACATTCACACAAAGCACACCAATCCATCATCAAATTTTTTCATCCATTCATTTCTCTAACATTCAATGTAGCGAAGAAGGCTCTCATTGGGCCGCATTTTGCCCTCGCGACAGACGTGGCGGGTGGCGAACCACGTGGCCGCCATGCGGAACATATTTTAATGTCCCATAGTAGCTGGGAAATATTCTGTCCCTTCTGGCAGAGCCCTACATGCTAGAATAAGGCTCGCCATGTTATGGGGTCGCCAGGTCCAGGGCAGGTTGCCACGCTTGCGATTAGGCAGGCCCTTAGCCACGCATCCATAGGCATGGTTACCGTATATTGGCGGAATTGCTATTATATGTGATATTATAAAAGTGAAGCACTTTGGTTCTAACATATAAGAACATGATTAACCAGAATAGTAAAATGCGATATGTTTTCGACTTTTCACACATTTTACCAGCGCGGCAAGTAACACCACCTAGAAACATTATTCAATTGTGAGTTACAAGGAGAGAACAATTTATCCTTTTATTTATTTATGAGTATGCTCAATAATATAATAAAATTCATATCTTTATGAAATTATTACATTTGTAGCTACATATTTATACTTTAATAGTGGAAGTCGGTTTTATATTACTATATTTTTTATATATTTTATTTCACTAAGTACAAACATAACGGTAACAATAACAATAATATAATCGGATAAAAACGTTATCATTCCAGCTTTGGTGGATTCTCAACACCACACACCATAGTCAATGACCACTGTTATACACCAAGAAGACTCGCTGATGACACTGAAGAACAAAGTAATTATTTCAACTCCAAAAAATCTATTGAGATGAACATAGATCAACAAAATGATATGCCTATCCTTGACAACAATAGGATCGACGATAAGAATAATATACCAATGGTTCATCTTGAAGCAAAATATTTTATTAAAAATGATACAGACCTTGCACAAATCTTGCACAAGACAAATGCAGCACAGGATAACGATATGCCTGTCCTTGATGACTTTACAGACAATATAGAATTTGATGGAGTTGTTAATGAAACGATAACTGTGAAGGATCTAGAAGGTGCGTTTTGTACTAAACATATTAAAGATACAGAAAAAAAAATTATAATTCCAAGAAGACAAGCAAAAAAAGATGATGCAATTGTTAAAAACAAAGAAAAAGAATTTGCTGTGGAAGATAATCAATATGTAGGACTTCAAAATTGCCAAGATAATTTGTTTTCAATTAGTAATGTTCTTTCGCCTTTTGTTAATAGTGATAAAATTATAAAGGAGGAAATTTCACAGCCAATGTTGTCAAATGATAACGATATTTCTATTATTGTCAGTAAAGGAATAGCAGGCGAAAAAAGTATTGACTCTCGATTAACTTGTAAACTTGAACATTATATGACCAAAGGCAATGTGAAAATTACGAACAAAAATAAAACTTCTGAAAACGATGGAAACATAGTAAATAAGAAAGATTTTCATCGCGTTTCAAATCAAACTGAAGGTGCTAAAACAATGAATCATTCACCTTTTTCACAAGAACTTCAAAACTATATAAACGAAGTTAAAACAAATAAGACACTAGAAACGAAATCGCCGGATCCGGTGTTAAATATGTTAAATGGTGATCCAAATTCTATGAATGATGTAAAGAATAGTTGCAGAAAGTTTATTGAAGATTCACCAGTAAAATGTGAACTAGAACATTACATCAATAAAGCTGAATTAAAGAAGAAATCAAACAATGCTACAGATTCCATAGATAAAAATTTAGAGTTGGCTTTGAAAAATCAAGATAATCACGAGTTTTCGTTGGACCAACTACTGCTTTCTCCTCAAGGTAAGTATCACTCACTTGTTATGTTTATGGTAAAAAACACATAGTAAATTAAGTTGGAGTATGTTTTAAATTTTTGCAGCAAATATACGATCCGGAGCTTCGACACCTACTATAAATAATATTTTATTTGGTGCAATGACACCGAAAAACAAGTACGCAAGTATTGGACCTATATTGAATAGTAGTGAAAAAATACAAGAGAGAGAAATACAAGATCTTAAACAATTATTAGAAGATTCTTCGAAAGATGGTGGTTTAAAAAATCTAAGCACTCTCAAGAAATGCCGAGATAATAACGATAGTAAACTTAAAGTTAAAAACATCAAAACACTCAAAGAACCTGGAAAAAATAATGATGCACGTTTTAAGACAAGGGGATTTAAAGACATTATAGTAGATCCAACCGTTTATCCTCTTTTTGACAGATCTAATTTGTCAGTTAAAGTGTTGTGACCAAGTGATTATAGTGGACACGATTTCGATTCATTTTTCTATCGAGTCTGTGCGGAAAGAGAATAGTCCTAGGAATGGCGCCATGACCATGGCTATTGGCCATCTAGAAATACGTCAGCCAATGGGGAATGTTGAAAGGGCGTGGACAGGCCGTCATGGCATGGCCATCTAGAAACGCATCAGCCAATGGGAAATGCTGACGCATTTCTAGATGGCCATGCCCAGATGGCGAGGCCACGCCGTCCGGTTACACCCGTGTAGTTTCCAAGGTAAGCTATCAAATTCTGAGTTATAAGTTTTCACTTCTATCGGCAATTCCTATGACTGCCAATTTTTTTGTCTATGGGTAAGCAGTAGTATTTTATCAAGGTAGTAAAACTCAATGGTCCACCGCCGTTTTGTATTTGTCACTGTCACTCGCAACAAGACGCCCGTGCTAGTAATTATTTGCTGAGTTTTATATTGGAACTATAAAATGCCGAAAGGATCAGTGCTGAAAGGACAGACGAGAGAAATGGTGATCAAGCTTCGTAATTACTTTGAAGCAGAGTATCAAAATGGCGGCCCGCTTTTACCATTGTCGCAAGTGAGAGAGCGCGTTGCGGCCGCGTTAGGTATTAGTGCATCTACGATTACAAAAATTACTACCGAAGCCTACGGAACAAGCGGCATGCAGGAGAATAAGCTTCGTACGCCGAAGAAAAAACGCCAACCACGTCGTGTGACTTCGGTTGACAACTTTGACGCAGACGCTATACGCCGTCATATATATAACTATTACTTACGTAAAGAAGTTCCAACACTTAAAAAACTTGTTGCTTCTTTGCGTGAATGTGATTTGTTCCGAGGTCAAAAATCGTCATTGGTAAAGGTCTTGAATGAAATTGGATTTACTTATAAAAAATCGGACAAACGCAAAATATTGATGGAGCGTCGCGACGTAGCTTTTGCTCGTTGCGAATTTTTGAGCGAAGCCAAAAAAATTACAGATTGGTCAAATGTTGTTTTCACTGACGAAACTTGGCTGAATGCGAACCACACAGTGTCTAAGAGCTGGACTGATGACACCGCTGCTTCCACTACCTCAGTACCGATGGGAAAAGGAGAACGTCTAATCATTTGCCATGCAGGGTCTGTGAAAGGATTCATGCCAGATGCTTTGTTGGCCTTTAAATCCAAAAAAACAGTTGAGTACCACGAAGAAATGAATTCTGAGGTTTACGAAAGTTGGTTTAAGGAAATGGTACAATCATTGGAAGAACCGTCAGTTATTATTATGGATAACGCATCCTATCACTCACGCCAAATTGATAAAATGCCGACCCAGGCCGACAAAAAACAAGTAATCATTGACTGGCTTCAACGACATGGTGAAAATGTTGATAACTCCTTACTAAAAGTACAATTACTAAATATATTACGAACAAAAAAACACTTCCCAAAACGATATGTGATCGACGAAATAGCTGCAGAACATGGTCATTGGGTTCTTAGACTTCCACCCTATCATTGTCAATACAATGCCATTGAATTAATATGGGCTCAAGTTAAAGGACACGCTGCTAGAAATAACACAAAACCCCCATTCACGGCAAACAAAATGGTAAATTTATTAAAAAATGCATGTGTGAAAGTAACTGCGGAAAGCTGGCAAAATGTAATTCAAAAAACACAAGAAACTATAATGGCAGATTGGGATAAACACGTGGCGATAGATTATATGAGTCAACAATTAATTATAAATGTCGGCAATAGCTCGAGTGACAGCAACGATGAATCTGATTTTGATTAATAAATAAATAAAAATAAAAGATTAGATTTCGTTTGCTTAAATTGGAATTGGGGTTGCTCAAACTTTACTATTTTCTGGTACCAAACGGCAGACTTTAATGTCTGCCATCCCCAGCGAGCAACACGGAAGGGAGTAGCCTTAGCTAAAAAATATTGTTCAAATCTTTCTGTCATTTCTTGCGGGAGGGGAAGTTGCACACTAGCGCAAAGCCGCACTATTACATACAAAACATACCTGTACCGATCCATTGCCGATCATACTCACACAACCAAATCACTAACACATAAAAAATAAAGCACCATTCACAAATCTAGCCCCGCCCTCACCCCACAGTATATTATCAAACTCCATGGTCCATGCGGACTTGTACTTTGACAGAGGGGAAACGCTGTGTATGCCTACTCCCTTCCGTGTTGCTCGCTGGCCATCCCAGATTTAACCGGTAACAGCTTCGTCAAGTATGACTTGTACTTGTAATCATCATAGTCATCATAACCTTGTTCTTTTTTGGATATACACCAGGAGATAAACACGTCTTCAAATAATGCTGTATGTTTTCCTGAGGCGCATCAATATAACGGTTTTACATAAAAATAAATCCGATATTATGTGCCGAGAACGGAAAACACCCGTGTAAAAATAGTTCATAAACAATATCGATATCTCAATCGTAACTTCGTAACATCACTATGTTGATAGCCATAGAACGTAATTTTTTAAAAACGTTTGTTATTTTATGGAATTTATAAAAAAACTACTGCACTTATGGACTCATTTTGTGAAAGATGATTATTATACGGGATCAAGGAGCAAATTTAAGCAGTTGTCATATTTTTAAAACCTCGCATTTATAAGTTAACTTTTGCGTAACATCGTCATGTTACGTTCTATTGGTGCTGTCAAAAAGAGGATAAACGGTTGGATCTACTATAAACAACTTAAACAAATATTCATATTCGACAACGATGCTCAGAATAGCGAAATGTCAGAAGACGAAGACCCCGATTCTGTAAAAAACAATAAAGATAATAAAACTGATCCCGAGCCCATACATGAGTTTGAAGATATAAACGTATCAAATCTATTGAATTTTGACGACTGTCAAAGCATTGATCTTAATCTTAGTATATGTTCAGATTTCCTAAAAGACACAGAAAATCTTAACCATTCTGACTCGGAATGTGCGTTGAGGTCATTTTCACCAACCACAGAAGACGTTAATTTGGATGCGGATGATAAAGACCCGTTCAAGAAACCATTTACACCGCCACCAGTGAATCATGATATAGAGAATATGTTCAAGAGACCATATACACCGCCACCAGTAAATTATGATTTAGATAAATGTATTTGTAAAATTTGTAACAATAAGTATAAATCCAGTACTTTATTGAGAAAGCATTTCGCTACAATTCACAAGTTTACAATTCCACGAACCAGAAATGGAAACAAATATTATAAAAAAATAGTATGCGATTTATGCGGAAAAACTTATAGAAGTAAGACTAGCCTGAACAGACATCTGAAAGATCACGAGGTGAGATCAATCACATACAAATAGCGTCACAACATAAGGCTTTTGTCAATAAAGCAACTTTTTTATATAATCGTTTCATATAAAAAATACTTTAATAAATTACAGGGTCCAAAAAATTTGCAATGTCATTTATGCCTATTACGTTTTACTACTCCAGGCAAATTGAGCCAACATATGAGAGCTCATGCTCACGAAGTTCACAGCGAAGGAATTGAAATAAGAAATAATAATAAGGACCAGAACAATAAGGTAAAATTACACACCCTGTTAAACCTCCAATGTAAAAGTAATTTTAGATATTTTTCAACCATTTTCTATCCAGTGGCACTATGCTTGAAAATTTTTCAATAAAAACAAATTTTTAGACGATGTTGGTATTTTTGTACATGTTATCCTGTTATAAGGCTATTATTTATTTTATAAATAACTAGCTGAGCCCCGCGGTTCCACTCGCGTGGTAATGGATAATGATAATCAAAAGTACCCTATGTCCTTTCCCGGGACCTACTTTATATGGGCAAGGGCCCAATTTCATCGAGATCGGTAAAGTCGTTAACTCGTGATGCTATTTGCAATTGCTCATTTTTCAAAGTATTAAAACGGATATAGTATGTTATCCTTAAGAGATGCACAATTTCACCATACATTGTTTTGTTATATCTCAGTGTTTAGGCAGCGTTTACGTTGAAAGCTCTCAGACGGCTTATAATATTTTAGCCAATGTATACAAAAACTTGACAAATGATATACTAATTAAAACTTTCCTCGAGAACCACTCTATCCATTTGTGAACACAGCATGAAAATCGGTGCAGTAGCAGCCAGACGCGTCGGAGGACTTTGTTTTGCAATATGTTGTAATAGTGATATTAACCTTGACTTGTTGATACTTGCACTCCGTGTCGGGGCGGAGTAAAAAAATAATTCCTACCTATTTTCTTATGTTCATATTTTTTTCCAGAAGTACTTGTGCAACACCTGTGGTCATTCGTTCACGAGATTGTCCAATTACAAAGTGCACCTAAGAAGGCATACCAAAAGTTATACTGTGCGCTGCGAACAATGCGGGAAAGGATTTTACAAACAAACGGATTTGAGGCAGCACGAGATGTAAGTGACCATGGGTACTCTATTATTACGAAACTATTTACACGAGGAAAAATATTCCAGTCATAATAATCATAAAGCTTTTCATGACTTTGTCCACTTTGCCTACATCCGCCGATGCTTGCACCATGACCTAAAAATTTGTCTGTAGTATTTAAATTATCTGCTAAGAATATCTTATTGTTATTAATTTTACTCCTTTCCTAATATCCATCCCGCTGTGATCGAAAAATGTCCTTATTTTAATTTTACTTATTTCTTCTTCAGGGGACATATAGGCACGAAGCTATATCATTGCGAGTTTTGTCCGAAAAAGTACAAACGGCGTGATTTACTAATGCAACACAATTATCGCCACTTGAGTACGTATACATATCTCTATTCTTTCCGCTCATTCTCATTGGGAAAATGTAATAAATTATTTATTCGTTGGGAGCAGTCATCCACAGATCCGTAATAGAGTAAAATGCATAGAATGCCGCAATTCGTGTTCAATGTATATACCAATGTCTGACTTAAAAAGTGGTAATACTGATAAAGAGGTTTTCTTGTAAGGTAGCCACCGCTCACTGTCATGCTAGATATGCTAGCAGTTTGCCCAAATGATGTTAAGCGCCACGTCGCCTATAACATTTGCAGTGCTATCCAGAGCTTAAGAATGTAAAGTTCAACGCGACATTTCACTGATGTCGTCACCTTGAGTCATAAAAGTTCTTTATCCTCTTTCGTGATAATTTCACATGCTACAGAGCTCTTAATACTCTAAAACTTAATACAGCAAATGCTAGCACAGTTCTGTTTGAAGGCAGCATATCTGATTCACCAAGAAGGACTTTCTGAATACCTACCATCTGCCGAACTAACATGACCACCATGACAGCTCTTTTTTAAACGCTCATACTTTAGCGGTTTTGATTAGAAAATATTCAACACTAACCTGCCCTGAACTCACGAGGTGGGTCATGAACATACTGTTGGCTAGTATCTATTATCTAACGATCGCTTTATTAATCTATTGTCTGTTTACCGTACTAGAAACATAAATGTGACATAAGTTCTATACAAATTGTGTCAAATTTCTATCCCTGGTGAGGCAATACGTCGATAGATACAATATAGAAAATGATCTTAGGCCGTAGCACAAGCAGTTTGCGAAAAAGTATTCGCATCGTAAGCGTCAACGCGTCACGTTTCGGCGTACAAACTACTATGAGTTATCTTTACAGTTGCCCTAGACAAATTACAGTATGTACTGTTTCACACGAACGACACTTTACGTTACACTTACGCAGTTATTCGTACTGGGCCCACTGATATCGTGTTATGTGTATTTAAAATGAAACATAACACTCGATTTCATATTTATTATCATTTACTTTTTCAGATAAAGCTGTATTCAAATGTGATGTTTGCGGTGCGAATTACATTTCGAAATATCTTTTAAAAAAACACTACGCGACTTTAACTTGTAAGAAAAATCGAAATGCATTGGCTAAGAAAACTATAGAAGACACTGTATTAGACCCCGTACAGTGTATCCATGTTGTGGGGTCACAGAACAAAATAAATAAACTTATGGAGACCACAGTGTCTAAACTAGTCACATGTGATTTAGAAAATAATGACGAGATCGAAATGAAACCATCAGATACAGAATGTCCTATGAAAATGGAGATGAATGTAGAAAATTCTGAAATAAAGGAAAACATCAGAACCGAAACATTAGGTACAACGATCGGTGATATGCCAGAGCAACGTCTAGAGATAACTGATGTAAAATCCATAGCTGCACTGCCTACCCCAATAGATATGGATGTGGGTTGATTCAATTAAGGATTATAAGTCTCACATAAAAAGGCTAAACGAGTAGGTACTTGATTTTAGATATAAACGCAAATGAATCGAATCATATTACAGGTAGAGGGAGCTATAGTAACAGTTTCCTTCACGTAATTCAGAAACAATTTGACGGTTTGTTAGTAGATAAGTGAGTGAAGAGCGTCGCTGCCTTGCTACGGTTACGCACGGCCCCTTGCGACTGAGAGTGAGGTGTGAGGACACCTCATTTCGATTGAGACCCAAACACCGTGTTCGAAGCATTCAAGGTCATAATTCAACTTGCGTGCCGATAGCTGTGGCCACGCGAGCACGAAAATCTGCTTAAGTGTAACGTTATCGTATAGTTTGCGTATTCAGTACAAACTATGAGTTATCTGTGCCACTATTGTACTAGATAAATTACAGTTTGTACTAAATACGTTAACGATGCGATTACATTACACATTAAGGAGATTTTCGTGCTCGGCCCACTGTACCTAGATTACCTTTTTCTTTGGTTGGACAGTTACTCATATTTTGAAAAATAACTAAAAGACAGACTTTGTGTCACTAACGTTTTTTTGATAAGGCACTCTCTATTCTCACTAACTCTAATAGCGACTAACAAAATCGATGTCAAGTTGGAAGCAGTTAGGAAACTTCATTGGGCTGGTGTAACGCATTGTTCTTGTTACCCAAGGCATGGTGAGTAAAGAACTACGTGAGGGGGTTGAGATAAAGAATTCCTCCTGCTGTCGGGATGCAAATCTTAAGAGGTGAGGAAATCCAATATCTTTCAACGAAACAAATGAAGTCAGATAAAACCAACTTTCTTTCTCTTAATAAAACGACTTTCATCGATAACCTTGATATCACTATTGAGAGGCTGATTTAAAAGAATCTTTATTATATAGTTTGTAATCATTTCGCAAAGCAGTATTTTTAGATGTCAAAGTCAAAGTCAAAATCATTTATTCAATTTAGGCATCAAAGACGCACTTATGAACGCCAACTTTTCATTATAATGTATTTTAAAGACTACTTACTAAGATGTGACTTATACACGAGATTTAGGGACAAATGTACTACTTTTGTTCGTCCCACTACTTTAGAAGGTAAAATGAAAAGCTTCTTTTTAACAACGCGATTACTTATATTCAAATAAAAACGAAACTAATAGAAAATTACAAAAGTTTGTATCACTGACAACATTCTCTTAAGTAGTGATGAATGTACTATGAAGTGCGTTGTCTTACTACATACAACTAATGCAAATACACAATTTTAGTCATGTATGAATATATATACATTGATGATATATATAGGTAACAACTAAAATCTTAAATCACTAAACAGAAAATACAAAAGAAATAATTGATAACAAACTCGCTACTTAAATAAAACTGCGTTTAAAAGTATGTAACATCAATTTTTCAAGTCTATGTTTGGACCCATTAGCACTTTCATTCAGTATGGTCAATATACGGTGTGCCACAGTATACACATAAACGCTAAGTATTATTTTTAACTGGCAATAAACAACGCAATAGATATCTAACTCTTTCTCGTCTATGCAACTATTAATCAATATTTCTGAGAAAAGAAACAATGATTATTAATTCTGTCTCTTACATATTCAATTATATGCTACAAAAGCGCACTATTGTGCTGTTTTTTAACCTATAAATGATAAATGAAACCTTTCATTTATTATTGATATATCTGTGTCTGTGCAAAAAGAGAAGCGTCCGTGGAATTGCGGTCGTGCGTTTTTTAAATGTTTATACCACTTAATTTATTCACTGAAAACAATGAATAAAAATGCCTTTTAATCATACTATTTTGGTGTTTGAATTTAGAACTCGCCCATATATTCGATCTCCATCTCAATGCTTATACAACTTCCTTGCAAAAAAATACTCGATACAAACTCCTTGCGCAAAGAATACTCGACATACAAACTCTTTGTGCAAACAACTCGAGATTTGATCGGTCGATATTTACGACAATGAGTTTAGCATTAGAATAATAACTGTATTGTGTTCTTTAAAATAAAATACCTCTTATGTTTCCGATTTTAATGTGTCTAAATGTCTATTTTCGCTTAAGTTACTCCTATTTCTTTTTCTCGTAGTCATGGTATAAAGTACAGTTTGCAACTGAATAATACGGATTTATATCGAGGGCCATAAATCACTCGCATCGCTCAGGTTTCTAACACTTGAATAACTTGCTACGCTTGTGATTAAATCATCACGAATCACTCCCTGCGGTCGTGATTCAGTCGTTAGAATCCTTCACTTACTCGTGATTATTCATCTATGGCCCTCTCTTTAAATCCGTACTTTATCTGTTTATCTATCCACGAATTGCTGATAGTAATTGCTGAATAAAATTACCGCTAATTTACTGTTTTATCGTATCGAAGTTCACACTTGACAGTTGCTTGACGGACAGATAATATAGCTAGATTGGGCTGCCATATAAAAATCTGAATGTTCATCATATCTCTTTTTGCACTGAGTATGCTATATACTTTGCTCAGTGAGCATATAGTACGAGGGCGGGTCAATAAGTCCGTGACTTTTTGAATTTCTGACCTCTACTGAAAAAGCAACACTACTCCTGTCAACAGGCATCTGTCAGTTGACTCCTGTCAAAATTTGAACTTGCTGCGTCAGTTAGTTTGTGTTTGACAGCTATCTTTATCAGACTACCCAGTAATTTGAGGAAGAAATGGAAAAAAGTTAATATCGTGTGCTTATTAAGCATTATTTTTTGCGAAAAAAAACCATTACCGAGACCAAGGCTAAGCTTGATAAATACTATGGGGACTCTGCCCATCGATTTCAATGGTAAAAAAGTGGTTTACTGAATTTCGTAGTGGCCGTACAAGCACTGAAGATGCCGAACGTCCTGGACGCCCAGTTGAGGTCTCTTCACCCGAAACAATCGAAAAAAATTACGATATGGTGTTGGCCGACCGAAGATTGAAAGTGCAAGAGATTGTGGAAGCCGTAGGGATCTCGCATGGCTCAGTGGTTTCAATTTTGAATGATCACTTGGGCATGAGAAAGCTTTCCGCAAGATGGGTGCCGCGTTTGCTCACAGTCGACAAACGCAATCGTGTAACAACTTCGCAGGAAGGTTTGGCGTTGTTTAATCGCAATATGGAAGAGTTTTTGCGCCGTTTTGTAACCGTGGACGAAACATGGATCCATCACAACACACCAGAGACCAAACAACAGTCAAAACAGTTCTAAGGGTGAATCGGCGCCAAAGAAGGTCAAGGTGGGTTTGTCAGCCAATAAAGTTATGGCGACTGTTTTTTGGGATGCACGCGGGATAATCCACATTGACTACCTTCAAAAGGGAAGAACAATCAATGGGGAATATTATGCCAACTTATTGGACCGATTCAATGACGATTTGAAAAAAAACCGACCTCATTTGGCCAAGAAAAAAGTTCTTTTCCACCAAGACAATGCAAGGGTGCAATGCATGTGCAGTTGCCATGGCAAAAATCCATGAATTGGGCTATGAATTGCTCCCTCATCCGCCCTATTCTCCAGATTTGGCTCCGAGTGACTACTTCTTGTTCCCAAACCTGAAGAAATGGCTTGGTGGAAAAAGATTTGACTCCAATGATGAAGTCATCTCGCAAAGAAAGGCCTATTGTGAGGACCTCGACAAATCATATTTTTTGGAAGGGATAAAAAAATTAGAGAAGCGTTGGACAAAGTGTCCGACAAGCTCAAGGGAGACTACGTTGAAAAATAAAATGATTTATTTATCAAAAAATCTGTGTTTTATTCCAAAAGTCACGGACTTATTGACCCGCCCTCGTATGTTCACTGAGCAAAGTATAGTCGAAACCGAAAGCATGACTGTTTAAAGCACTCCATGCTCAGTGAGAATGTAAGTGATCACCCATCCGAATATGAACGGCAGCAAGCTTTACAACAGTGTTAACGCTTCTGCTATTCTAAAAGTTACATAATAACTCTCATATTAACTTCTATTTCCATGATCAGTTTTTACGGAATTGTAATAAAAACGAATATCTCATAGAACATAATGTATTTCTATCAGTGACATTTGAATCAAATGCTGGACTCTGTCCGCCTTATTATACCACTTGGACTACAGAAAATCTCCAGTTTAACCCATGGATTAAGCTTAAACCTTGGTTTAAACTCGGGGTATCTTTAGGCCACATTTTATATAATTTATTGATTCAGGCGTTACTTTGCGGAAATCCATAATCAAAAACGATATTTAGTGATTTTTCCGCTGGAAAGAAAAAGCTTAAGGCTAAGTTGCGGTGTGCACCACTCTCCGTCCCGCATAAAATGCAAATAGGCAGTAAACAGAAAACAACCCAATAAACCAAAAACGATTCGACACGTGTTCCACCTCTACACGAGGCATCCTCGGGAGATGTTCACTCGTCAAGACTGTCGGTCTAGGGTTTGACTCTTCAAGCGCTAGAAGACTCGGTTACAAGCTTTTTTGCTAGTCCGACTCAGTCATAAGTATTTTTACCAGCGGAAACGTTACAAAATATTTTTTTTAATAACATTTTTCAGGTTTTTATAATAAGGCGGTTTCGGTATTACTTACGAGTATAAACGTTGCATACATAACGCCATTTAGTATTGCCTACATAACAGTTCTGCGCCGTATTTAAATAACATTTATTTAAACTAGTTCGACCATTGCATTAGTTATATTTTAAAATATACATAATTAACCAATTTAATACATTTAATAAGCAGTATCATAGCAACGGACTACGGAGTAGCCAGCATGTCGCTTGAAACTCCATACTCGTAAATAAAAAGTATTTTTGTTGTAAACAGGATTTAAATGTTTTAGGCTCAAATCAATACACCAACTGTCGTCTCCTCTTGATCTATTACAGCGACATACATTTGAATTTAGCGTTCAAAGAATGGTAAGTGTACGCGCATAATCCGTCGTGTATCCGGAACTTTGAAATTATTCAAACTAATAACGAAATAAAACAGAAGAGGAACAGTATATCGTCTATGTTGGGCCTTACGAGTATTATGTAGTCAACTTTTTATCGTAAAAGTCAGGAATAATAGGGAACAAACATTAAAAAAACACAACAATTACAACCTCAGTAACAAATATCTTTGATCGGTATGTGATGACTAACCATGACTTGATGGCATTGAAGCGTTGTCTCTATGGGTATCTTAACTACAGTCATATGAGGTTTGAACAGAGGTATGCTCTGGTTTCCCTACGTGATCTGGGCCCAGAAAGTTCTGGAGACCATGTATCGGCAAGTGCAGCGTAAGTCGTCTACCAACAAGGTGGACGACTTGATAAAGATTTTAGGGTGAGTCTGGACGCAGGTCGCTTTTAACCGGTCTTTTTGGAAATTTATAGGGGATTAGTATGTTCAGCAGTGGACGTCCTACGGCTGATATTATGAGATGAAAAATAATATAAAGAAAATTACGTTTTATATTATGATTTATGAAATAATATCCACATGGACCTTTATAATAATGATTATACAATATGTGCTGATATTTCTCATGTATGCTTGCTGAATGCTGTATTCTTTTGCATTTTCTTTCATAGTTATCGACTTTTACATAAACAAAGTTTTTACATATTCCCTATTAGCGTTTGTACAGATAAGCCGTTGAGCTTGCGCCCAGGAAGTTTGTAATTTGATCAAGGATTGGCAAAGTCAGCGCTAATAAAACAGATTCAATACAATATACAATTAAAATCTGTAAGTAATTATACACATATTGATGCATAATTCGATTTATTACCTTATTTATGACTATCTATCCACAATAATGTATCACAGATACATGCTTGTTGTTCATAAACTAAGGAAATCGTTTCCAAAATTTGACATTTGATGAAATAGTTTAACTTCACGGGTTCCATACCCAAATGTTGACTACAACACCCTATTAGCCGTCGCTGTCTGTCAGTCTGTCATAAGGTCGTATAATATTTCGACAGCTGTAACAGTACTACGAGCATAGATCCTCGATATGATAAAATTTTACAGTATTATCAATAAAAACAGCCCGATATATATATATATCGCTTAGACCCATGCTAGAGAAAGATACGATAGATAAAAATTCGCTTATTACTGTCTAACATTTTCCTATCGACAATCCATACTCGCAGTGTAGCCAACTGAAAAACCAAACTAAATTACTACTGTTTACTAATAATTATATAGTAAAATTAACTTTGTACACAAAATAATATATCTTATTTAGAAAAACCAAGTACTTTTTGCCAACAAACTGCAATAAAAAAACATTTAAAAAGTAAAAACCTAGCTAGACAAAAAAGCACTTCTTATCCTTTGTGTTTAATATGAAACCCTTTATTATAAGCGTGAGCATAACCAGCATTTCATATTTTATTACGTAACGCAACAATAAAAAAAAAATTAGACTGTGATCAACAATAATTATAAAACTGTATGAAAATTCACAATTAAACATTCATTTCAATTACCTAAACATTACGCCTAGCTCCTACAGAAGAAAACATAACAAAACTTCTGAATAGTTTCTTTCATATTATATACACTTAATTATTAATATTTTATAATTACTAACTGAACATTTGTGGTGCTTGTGATCCTACAAGAATAAGAATAACCAATAGCATAACACATTATCAACGAGTGAAAATATAATAAAATCTTACCCACATTAGCGCGGAAAATATAGAGCCATGACTCACACAACTGGTCATTTTGACAGATAATATGTCAGTTGAATGACAGTTACCTATACAGCAAACCATGTTTTTAGTTCACGAAGACGCGTCTAACATCTATAGCACACACCACTAATAGGTGACATAACCAGAAATACTTATTTATATATATATATATATAAGAGATACATAAAAAGTATGTACATTATACTGAACTAAGTAATTAATTTTATCATAAGACTTTGTTCATTTAGAATATAGTTATAAACGTACAATAAGAGCAGAAATAATTATTATCCAAAGGATAATACTGTATAACAATTTTGGGAATAGCACAGTCATTTCATTAGGCCCTGTTCACCACTCCACATCTGAATTAAAGGTTTTTTAAAGAACATTGGTACACGTTCAATGTATGCCTGAAGAATACTTTTAGGGTCACCTTATGTTGTAGACGGATACTAACAATAAGTGCGAAAGGGATAGTAATAGAAACGATAGACTGCGAGTGTGCCCTTTTGTGTTGAATTTGAATATTAGTGAAGGAAGAAGTTTCCATTTCGACAAAATATTACGGCCACAAATGCTAGGCGCGGATAGCTAGAAGCAGGAGTCGTACAACCCGTTAGTTGGCCCTTTTTTTCCTATCGGTACCACCCAAGAGTAGACGTAGCAGTGTGACCACACTTTGCCTTATGTTGCGGACGGATAATAGCAATTGGTGCGAAAGGGATAGCTATAAAACGCTAGATAGACTGCGAATGTGCGCCCTCTTTTGTTCGATTTGAATAGAAAGTGTCCATTTTGACTAAGTACTACAATGCCACGATTGCTAGGCGCGCTAGCTAGACGTGGGGGTGATAAACCCCGCTCGTTATTGAAGGCGCGTTCGTTTAGCTTATGAGGGCATTAGTGGCGTTGTCATTGATGGCTCTTTTGTTAAAGCGTTCGTAAACCTCAAAAACGTTATTTTTGCCACTTTTGCCCACATTTTATTCGAATGCTCAACTGAGCTTAGGACCTAAAATAGCATGATTATGCTGTCAAAAAACGATCACAAACAACCATGCTCCGGACGTGGGTCAATTATAACACTTTTTGGTGGCAAAAATTCCTCTTTTTTAGCTTTCCGAACGCTGAACAAAAAGAGACATGAACGTCATTTTCACCCACAGATTCCCAATTCGAACGTCCCTTGTGAGCGTTTTAGCGTTATTTTCGCTAAAAACGCTCACGAATGGCCGTACAAGGGTAGCAGTATGATGACTATCTCTTCTGTGGTTCGGCTCTTAAAATATTGTCAAGTTATTGCATTGGTTACGTCTCAGTCTTCTAGTCTTCATTTTGTGACCTCACTAAGTAAACACAGCAGACATCTTGTTTCACTGAGTTCTAATCGTTCGATAACTATATTTCTATAAAAACATGTTTAGGCCGGGAATTTGGAGTCGCCGAGCGGTCAGCGTAGCGTCGAGCGTACACTCGGTATTGTGCTGTATGTCTAGTATCAATAACATTCTGCAAGGACTGTCAATGTAGATTGTTAACTTCTGCCGCTCGATCATTAGATACAAAATCCACTTTCAAATACATAGTCACTAAAATGGTAAAAATAATTTAAAACAATACAATGATTCAGTGGTCCTGCCACTGGTATAAAATAAGTATTGATTTTTTTAAACGATATATCACTGACTGATTATTCAATTTGTGTATATTTAATATTTGATTTGGATAGAACTCCATTCACACAGCGGTATCTCTTCTAAACTCTTACGATGGTTAACTATATGACAGCCCTTGTTATGTTAGACTTCTTCGCTAATGTTATTATTACGCGATCACCGCCCCTTTCGTAAAACATTTTGAGCAGCCATTTTAGGCACTTGGGATATTCATTATAATGTATGCCAAGTGTAATAGTAAATCGTTTGGTCGATTTCTTGTCGTTCAATGAAGACTATTAAAGCTCGTATTACGCTGCGTAAGAACGCTTTTACATTTCCAACAGCCCGCTAACCGCTCCGCGGTTCCGTATTTGCGGTCTAAGATTTCTGGTCTTTTCTTTGATTGAAAACTATGCAATTATCCGCTAGCTGGTTTCTGACCGACGTGTTTTCTTTGCGTAGATCAGTTAGCTCCTGGTTTAGCCTGAATACTTCTAGTACTAGTTTTTCATTTTCGAATTCTAGTTTTTCTAATCTGTAACAAAAAGACATATTTATATAAATTTGTATGTTCTTAGGGGAACAGTACAAGCACGAGGCCCACCTGGTCTTAAGCGATAACGTCGGTTTGTTAGCGATCGGTCAACTTAGAAAAAACTCTCACTCCATTCATTTCTCGAACTTCGCTTATAGTCAACTTCGCAACCGGTCAATTTCGCTTTTAGTCATCTTCGCAATCGGACATTTTCAAGTGTCTTATAAAGTGGTCCTGGCCAAATTATAGCTTAAAATTTTGAATTTATTACATTATTATTAAAATATTATGCCCCTAATTCAATGGTCAGGCAACGTGAATTATCAAAGTCTTGGTCATTACAATATATATATAATTTGCACCGTGTTTAATATAATTTTAATCTGAATGTACTTAATATATATATTATTTATACTTACTTACTTAGTTAATACATTTAAACATTCCATACACACTCCAGTTGATGATCCAATTTACTTTTAAGAAATTGGTATAGTTACAATCTACATAAAATTAATAACTTAATAAGTTACCTATATTCATAGGTGTACTTTCGATAGTCTTTTGGGATTTACGTTTCAGTTAAGTTGTTATCATCATCATAATATAATAGTATTTTTAAGCACAGAAGAAATAAAGTGTAATGTTTCACGACAAATGTTTTAGTTAAATAACATTACTCTTCAGTATGATATAGCGTGACTAAAGAGAAATATAACCACCTTAACCACACATGTTGCAGTTCCTGGAAAAGTAGGTTGATTTCTGTGAAATCTATTGTATTATTGGCCAAATATGGCGAATCGCGGGTCGATATCAACGGGTTAACAAAGTTAAAATTTGACGAAGTGGACCGTTTCCTAAGTGGACCATTTGGGTATCCTCTACAAGTCATTTGAGTGGACTTTTTGCTAAGTTGACCAATCGCTAACAAACGGTAACGTCTGTCTATAACAGATGCATTTCTTCACAAGTGATCAGCTGCACTGCGCCCATCTGAGATATTAATCCTTCCTATACCGTGATAATTAAAACAAAAGATTTATGAATGAAACTGACGTATATTTACGTCAATGGGACGCAAAGGGTTAAGTAGTTAAATCTCATGTGCCTGTAATTACACCGGCAACCATACCCATCAAATCGGAACACAGTACAGCGTACATTACTACTTATTGGTAGATAGGTAGGTATGGTGGCAGTACTTCGGTGGACGAACTAGTTCACAAAGAGTTCTACTGCTCTTCTATTTACCAAATGCAATATCTGAAAGCGTTAGCCCTACATTAGGCGTCACGGTGGAGTGACGATCTGCCCAAGACGGCTGGCAAAAACTGGATGCGAGAAGCCCAAGATAGACCTAAGTGGCGTGCAATTGGAGAGGCCTAAGTCCAGCAGTGGACTGCTACAGGCTGATGATGATAGGCGTCATAAGAGATTGTTGGCTTGTACTAACATGGTTAGTATAAACAAAATACTTAAAAACACTACCCTACTTGTTTAGTTACAGGTATTGTTTTCTGTTGGTTGGCGTGTACAAGTGACAGAACGTAATTACACTACATTCATATACAATAAGACACATTTTATACCCGTTTTCGTCAACCTGTCATATCAGCTGTCAAACGAAAGACTGAAAAAGTACATTTAGCGTAACGATCATGATCGCAAGTCAAACTTATCAAACTGTCTTCGGTAATAAACAGAGATGCTCTAATAACGGCATACTATGGCTTAGTTGTGTCGGTTCTACAGTATGGCATTATTATTTGGGGAAACTACTGGCAAAAGGATTGCATTCAAAGCCCAAAAAAGATGCATTAGGGCAATGTTTCGTCTACAGAAGACTGGCACCTGTAAACCTTATTTTCATAACCATAAACTATTGACATTAACTATGTTTGTATATTCTCGAAATTGCATCATTTGTTAAAGCGAATCTTAATCTATTCTGTCGTTGGTCTGACGTAAGAACTAATACTCGTAGCAGACGAGATATAACTAGACAGTACCCACTTATGGCTAAGACTGCTCTAATGCGTAATAGTGTTTTCTGCATGGCTCCGATCATATACAATAAAATACCAAAAGCCATTAGGGAATTAAGAATGGAGGCTTCATGCCTTTAAAAATAAACTAAAGAAACTGCTTTTTGAAAAGTGTTATTATGAGATTACAGACTTTTTAAATGATAGGTTTGGCATGAATTGTACTTACTGACATATAAATGAATTCAGACTATGTATATTATATGACTTCATCAATTATTTAAATTTAAAAATGATATTTGTACGCCATACCAGGCAAGGACATGCGCTCCATGTTTAAATGTATAAGATCTTTTATACTGTTTTGTGTGTGTATTATGTATATGTGCTGACAAATATATGAGTATTGAATCTTGACTTATCCGATTTAATCGGTTCGAATTTGTTCAATTTCAATGAACATTTACCTCTTTTGTTTCTCATTTAGCTCCGTGATATGGTCGCACGCCTTGGCCAGTATGCCTCCCTTACTGGCGGAGTCAGGCGTACTAGAATTGGGAACCAATGCTGCCAACTTCATAATCCAAGTGTTGATTTTGTCCCTGCGCCGTCTTTCAACCTCGTTGTGCGTTGCTCGCCTTTTGTCATCCCGCTGAAAGAGAATAAAATATGAATATTTTATTTCTATATACTTTATGAGGCATATTTTATTTTTATTTATCGTGTTAAAGACGCACGCGTGTTACTGTCATTTAAAAAAACCTAAGAGTTTGCTGTTGTAGCACGTTAAAGGACCCAACCTTGAAGATTTCAGAAACGGTCCTCTAGATATTGTAATGATCCATGTCTCTTGAGAGGAAGAATATAATTAAGACCTATTTCGAACCGAACATACTATGTTAGAACGAGGAGTTCAGGGCCTGGATGCCATTTTAGGGCAATATTGCTAATGAATTGTTGGAAAACATTAGGTTGCTGCTGCCATGTGATGTCGATAGCGGATAGCGTAGTATTTGGGAGGGAGGCACCAAGTCCATCTGTCTTCTCCTGCCCAGTTCCTAGATTTAATTGTCAAGCACGATGCAGATAATGAAGAACAAGATATCTAAATCTAAATAAAATACACTGGACGGGAGTGGTGGTCACAGGGTTCTCACCCTTTGATTCCACTTCCGCCCATGTATGCCATGCCCATATAAATTAGCGTTTTATTTAGACAATTTTTTTTTCACTTGTGATTATAGATAAATTGGAACTAATTAGTGGATATATAACTATAATTATAAAAAGTAATGTTATCGCAAGGTTTTGTATGTTAAATGTAATTAAAAGAACATCAATATAATTATTAAATAATTTCTAGTATTGAGTGATGAATACCTATTCTCTGATGACAAACACGTCCAATTATCAAACAATAAGTTTCAAAGTTCTGCCCGGCACAGGACAGATCTTATCACTCCGATTGATCAGCCCATTTGCCCATAATTTGATTGCGTACACTATTGTTTATACTGTACGCAGAATCTCACACTATAGTGGTGACCTATCAAGACTGCCTACTGCAGAAGAGTTCTACCACTTATTTCGTCACCAGATTAACCGTTCTGGGTTCCATCGTGCCTTTGGACCTTTCGCTTGTCCCGAAAAGTGCCAACACATAAATGACAATAGTTTTCAGCTACTAAATGTACTCAGTGCATGAGAACACCAGCATACACTGAGTGCATTTGGAAGTGGAAAAGTGTGCAGATATAAAATCGCAACAAGAGATCGTCTATTCAAGATAGGTAGGTACTACGAGGGCGGCACTGAAAATTTCGGGAATCAAGGAAGTGACACAACATTACTTAAAAAAAAAAGAAGTATTCTCCGCGAAATTTGACACGTTTTTCCATACGATGGAACCAATCATTGAAGCAACCATTCCATTCGGAAGTTGGGGTCTCCAAAATGGCCGTTTTGTAGGCGTCCACAGCTTCTTCAGGTGATAAAAATCTCTGTCCACGCAATTTATTCTTTATTTTAGGGAAGGTATAGAAATCATTAGGGCTTAGGTCGGGGCAGTACGGCGGATGGTCTAATAATTCTATGTTTTCTTGCTCTAAAAACTCTTTTGTTCTGAGCGCGGTGTGAGAACTCGCATTGTCGTGATGGAGGATGATGCGGCGGCTGCAGTTCTCTTTACGGAGTTCAGAAACGACATGTGGCAAACAAATGCATACCATTCTGCATTAATCGTTCTTTGTCCCTCAAGATGAATAGTCGTAACATGGCCGGCTTTGGAGACAAAAGTGGCCACCATTTTTTTTGCAACACTATGTGAACGAACAATTTTTGTTGACTTTAACTCATTTTCGAACACCCAATCTCGTGACTGGTTTTTTGTTTCGGGTTCGTACGCGTATATCCAGGATTCGTCACCTGATACGATGTTGTATACAGCATTTGAGGATCCTGCGTGGAATATTTCGAGAGTTCTGACGCACCAAGTAACGCGAGTCGCTTTTTGCTCTTCACAGAGCGAATGCGGTATCCATCGGGAAAACAACTTTTTTACACCTAATTGTTCATGCAAGATTATTTGTATTTGACTCAACGCAATGTCTAAAGTTGCCTGAATTTCGCGGTATGTCACATGTCGATTTTCCTCAATCAGCTTACGCACAGCATCAACGTTTTCTTGGGTGACTGCAGTTTTTGGACGACCTTGACGGGGATCATCACTGAGCTTGACACGTCCACGTTGAAATTCAGCAATACATCGATAAATTGTGGTTTTGGATGGTGCTTCATCACCAAATGCGGAAATCATCCGGTCAACACACTGTTTTTGTGTTAAACCACTTCGAAAGTCATAATAAATCATCGCTCTTGAATTTTCTCAAGTCAATTCCATTTTCTCAGCGACTAAACAAGTTTGACATAACCTTGTGACAAGACCGAGAATCTTTTTTAAAATAAATATATGGTTTCGATTTTTAAAACCAAGTAGTTTTCAATTAAAAATATTTTAATATGATAGGAACAGTGGAAATATTCCATTCCCGATACTTTTAGTGCAGCCCTCGTACTATTGAAGCGATTATAGCAAATAGGTGGGCGCCAGTTGAATTCCACCTATGCCTTGAGCTTACGACGAAGATGACATCGACATTGCATAGCATGCTGAAGGGTAATTTTTTAATAACCGCTTTGCTACCACCTTCAAGATTTGTTCCGATTGATGATGTTATTCTAAGAAGCACCATAGTACCTACCTTCGGTTGCAGTAGCGCTCACCATCATATCGACGTGGTTAACGAGAGTGTATAAATTAAAAAAAAAACAGCTTTTCCTGCATCTTATATGCATGTAGGTAACAACAAGTACGAGTACAAGTTTAAAACCAACCATAACAACCTTTTTCGCAATGACAGCCCTAGATTGATGGGCTGCAACCTCCCGCTTTGTTGCCTTCTTTGCCGTAGGCGCCGTGGTTGCGAACACTTCTACAGGGTTGCTTATGCTCACAAAGTACGTGTCTGAAAATCATATTAAAATATAGTTAACACAACATATCAAATAACTTTTATAAAAATCATGCGTACATTGCATGGCTGGTTGCTTCAAAGGTTCATTCAACTGGTCATTTAACTTGCTGCGCAGTTCAATTTTACCTTAGTACCTTTAGACCTATAGTCTGTTTTACGATTTCACACGAGAGATTGCAGCTTGAATGTTTCGCAAAGCACCCACGATGTATTGAATGAATGATGACAAATCATTTCCATAATAAATATACATGTTATCTTGCGCAAAGATAAAGTATTTATTATTTATTTTAATTGGAAAGCACACAGTGATAGTACATGACTAAGTAATATAAACTGTGGTAATATTATAAATTTTAATACTATACGCGAATTGAATGGTTTCGTTTATAAAAACCTACATGTCTGCTTACTTTAGACAATGCGAACAAATAGTTACATGCTGATAATATTTTTTATAACACAACCTGTTTAAAAGTGTTTAATGGATATAAAATAATGACAATATTATCATAGCTTGAGATAATGGAAATTGCATCAAACTATTTTGAAGTGATAGTTTCATTAAACCCGTTCTTGGAAGAATTAAACAACTGAAGGCAATAGGATTGTTGACCTTTTTTAATGTATCTTAAATTATTCAGGACATCGAAATACATACCTGGTATTTTTTTATATTTTTTAAAGAACTCTAAAAAAATAAAACAATGTTTTATTTCAACTATTAAAATTGGCGCCAAACTATTATTCAATGGAGCCTTTTGCCCTTATGACGTCACTAGGGTAAAAACTAATAGTGGTGGCATTATAATACGTTATGCTTACTTGTTTTAGTGTCGCGCGTTTTCGATATCAGAATCGATTGTATACATGTTATTTTATATCCATACTAGGGTTTGGGAATTCCCGAGAATGTCAAAGTCCCGGGACACGAGACAATCTACAATCAAAGTCCCGGGACTTCGAGACTTAAGAAAAACCATTGTATTTCGTTTTTTTAACAGGGTTTTTTGAAAAAAAAAATGTTGAGCTAATATCTGATGAAACTATTAAAAAAGGCATTATTTGTATAAACTTACATTTATTAATATCAGTCTTTTGTACTTTAGTTTTTAGTCTATCTCTCTGTGTAATTATGTATGTTTTAATTCTGTAACTGGTGTACAATAAAGTATTTTATTTGTATTGTATTTATTAAACAGAAAATTAAATCTTATAATTTTTAACGTTAATTTCATTCTTTTAAATTTATTGGTTTGTTTATTTGTTTTAATCACATAGATTCTCATAGTTAAACAACGAACTAAGTTAAACATCATATTAATAATTGTACCATTGTCTAGTAATCCTAGTATCGAATTATTGGAAATAATCACATTGTTAATTCTCACATCATTAAACGTATAAGTCAAAAAGTATGGACATAAGAGAAAGTTTTAAAACTAAAGTTGTAGAGAATACACTGATCTTTAAAAATAAATTGATGTATTTCATTGATTAATCCAATATTTTAAGAGTTAACATTAAACCAGTAGGCTAGTAGGTATACAAGTAAAAAATTGGTTGGGCGGTTGTTGAGATATAGAATAATAAAACCGATATAAAAAAATATCAAATAGAAGGGATTCAATTTTAAAACTATTTTTGATTAAATTTGAACTTATATTGTTTTATTATTATAAAACTAAATATATTCGGTACATCGCGAGGTCTTAGTTTGCGGCGACCTAAGTATGTAATAGTATCACTAGTATAGAATATAAATGGAAGCGATTGAAGGACTACAAAATATGTAGTCCTCATAACAATACCTTCATAATGCATTGGGCCAAATTTTTTTTTTATTTACCGTGTTTGGGCCAGTTAACTCCATGTTTGTAGCGAATTTAACGTTTTCTAAATTATCGTCAAACATCATACGTGAGTTTTTTCAAATTTTATGATTTTGCCAGTTATTTTTATAAATCATATTACAGTGACATGTACTATGTAATACACATAATGTATTCTCTTGCTGTAGCTTTCAAATACGTACTCGATCATTATCAGCCATATCGATTATTATTGACATAATATAATCGATTCTTAAACTGTTGATAAGAAACGACACTATCATGTTTTTGCCCTTATGACATAATTTCCGCCGCTACTTCCGTTTGAGGTCACGCAACTTTTAGAAAACGTATACACATTTTGTTTATTCAAAATAAAGTAAATCCAATGCATAATAAATAATATGTTAAATTCATTGAGTTATTTGCTCCAAACACTATTATGTTAACATTACATTGCAATTTATTGTTGACTGTGTCAACTACCCTATATAGGCAGATCAGTCTGATTATAAGGTAACAGCAATGAGAATTATGGTATTTATTTGGTAATTCTATAGTTATTTGTTTCTTATGTAGAGTCTATTGTTGGAAAGATGATTGGTTCAAGAATCTTTAGAGAGATCTAGAGAGGAGGAATGGAGAGTGTGTTTGACATTGTACTACATATTTCTGTTAATAGTGATATGTCTGCGTTATTGCATCTCACATGGAGAGGCAGCTTATAATGTCTCCTGCATCTATGAGCATCGTCATAAGGATTAAATTAAAATCATTAATAAAACGACACTTCCGCTGAAAAAGACAATGATTTTGGCCTATTTGGGGGTGTGCACCACCCTCCCTCCCGCACAAACTGCTTAATAGGAAGATACAAAATAAAAAACACACAAGAAAACCCAAATAAACCAAAAACGATTCGACACATGTTTCGCCTCTACACGAGGCATCCTTAGGAGATGTTGACTCGTCGAGCGCTAGACCGACAGACAATCCCAATCCCCAAATAGGCCAAAATCATTGTTTTTTTCAGTGGAAGTGTCACTAAATATTATTTAATATCGTTTTTTGATAATGGATTTTCGCAAAGTAATGCCTGAATCAATAAATCATTAATAAATTTGTGTTGAACCAATTCCAGTCTATAAATATCTTATTGGAGATTCCAAATCTCTGAACAATACGAGGATGCTACGCAAGTAATAACTTTAGTAAGAATAATAATAGAACTTAGATGATTTTAGAAATTGAGAAAGTATTGTTCTCTTTTTATCAAGAAATTGTTGGCTTTTGACTTGTTCATAACTATGTTGTCAACAAGTTTCTCATAATACCTAAGTACCAAACTGAATTTATACCAATTTTTGAAATGTTATTGGGAGATAGTACATGCAAGAGGCCCACCTGGTGTTAAGTGGTCACCTGGGCTTAGAACAGTTTTGTCACTCATCACATGAAATGGATCTGTCTGTGGAAACTGTACTGCACCGGTAAGTAAATAGTTATTGGTTTATGCTATCCCCAGCATCTCGTAAGTTGAAATTCTGATTATGTTTTTGACATGTAGTTCAGATTTGTAGTTATGGAAAAATGTCCAAATATGCCTAGTATGGAGTATTCACCCAAGAACTCAGATGGTGTTTCCAAATACCTTAGTTTTCTCGTGATGAATCAGTCCAGGAAATGCCGAAGAAAGGCTTCTTTTAGGGCCTTAATCTAAAAGTGAATATATTTTGTATGGCATTTACCGTCAAATCTCCACTGAAGTCAAGATTCACAACTGAATGCCTTTCTGGAACACGAGCCCTAGTCTACCACTAAGCTATTTTAACATAAGGTCTGGTGGGCCACCAGAAAGGTTCATAACACCATGTTGTGAATTTCAAAACGGTGTTACCATTGCCGAAAGCTCAAGTTCAAGGTTGGGCAGGGCTTAACTTCCATTACAACATTCATTATTTTTGTCTGAATCATACTGATAAATCCTTCAAAGTTATGAATAGTACAAATCGTTTTTCTAACTAAACTAATGTGGGCCCAGTTGCCCATATTTAATTTTTTTAAAGTGAAGTCAGCCCTCAGAGATGAGTTTCAATATAAACTTTTTACCCGACTAGAGCTAGGGTGAATCAGAAGTAAATTTACACAATGAAAGAGATTTTATTTAAGAAACCTTTCAGTTAGTCATCAAAGTTTAAAGATACCTACCATACCTATTATTGAGCTACTATATGTTGTGTAACCTGGCTTGAACAAGAAACTAAAATGTTTAATGATAAATTATTAAAGATAATTCTGCTGTAAATTCTTGAAAAAGTACCCTCCTCTGCTATTTCTCATTTTAACCATTTTATTTTTAAGTAGGTTGATTTCTGCGAAATCTATTGTATTAATGGCCAAATACGGCGAATCGCGAGTCAATGGGTTAAGTTTATGTAAAACAATGAGATGCATTTTAGGCAGTATAAATTCATGCCTCTACATTTTATGCTTGTTTGTGCATTTGTTGTCATCCTAGAGTATTATTTATGAATAGTTGTATTTAAATTGACAAAATCTTATGCCTCTATCTATTAAGAGCATGTAACTTTTGTTGTATTCGATTTCAGTATTGGTCAACGACTACTATTAACCTATTTTCAGTCTCCCATTAATGTATTGTGATCAAAATGAGACAAAAATTAATGTCCAGGATCGAACCGGGGACCAGTGCCTCAGAAGGCAAATTTTCTATGAATTGTGCCAAATGGCCAGTTAATCTGTATTCTATATATATCTGTATATGTAAACATACAATTAAATTAATAAAAACATGTTTACCGTGTGGTGGTGTACTTTCCATGTTGGGCTCTGGGTCATCATTTGTTGGCATTGCAATTAATTTGTAGGCAACATTTTCTGTTGGAAAACCTATACATAATTAAATTTTAGTTAATTGAATAACCCAATGTATGAGTTAACCTACATAAACCTAATTAGATCATAGCAGTTGCAGTATAGATGTTATAGAAATAGTAAATGAGAATATCAAAAAGTAATAAAAACGTAAGAAAATTCTATGGGATATATAATAGGGTAAAACAGTCAGAAAGAAGGAGTACCTAGTAGCAATTCTAATAAAATAATATCTCCAAGGAAAGTTTGTAATTCTTACCGAAAGATCCATCCTCTTTCATTATGCTCACATACTCGCTATCTGGTGCACTGTAAATAAATGTAAGAATCAAAACACTGATTATTAAACACAATATCCACTTGTAAACTCGAGAACAAAATCAGTGACCTTCCCTCGCAAAACTATAATTATGTAATTTCCGTAAATAACTATTGAATCATTATTTACCTGCTTTGAAACGAATTCTCATGCAGTGCAATTTCAGATTTAACTTTGCTTATTCTTATTCCTGACATTACGCGTAAATTATTTTTGAATTTTCACAATAGTGGTCACGGGGACAAATAAAGAGGTCATGTGACGAGTCCATAGACAATAAACTTGTGATGTTGCCATTTATGCTTACATTTTTCCTTTACATGTGCGTTCGTAAGGTTATGCATTTGCCATTAGTCATGACAATGTGAAAGTTTCCCCACGTGACATTTTTATGCCAGTAATCAGAGTGAAGTCACACAGTGTTACTTATTTCGTGGTTATTTTTGATATACATAATATTCTAAGGATAAGATAGTTATAGTGACGAGATAGTTTCTTACCAATAAATGCGTTATAACATTGACTTACCTTCGTCTCGTTTATTTCTCAAGCTCGCATCTATAAAAAATCTACTTTACAAGAACTACAAAAAAATGTCTAAAGTCATCAATTTATAATTTTTGAAACAACTCTTTCTCTATAATTTGAGTAAGGCTGTCGTGTACACTACATCTATGTTGTTTGTATAAAAAGTAAGTTATATATATTCATTTATGAATAATAACAGTTACGAGTTTGCAGTACAAAATACTATAGACTATTTCGTGACCGCGAGTGTAAGATACGAGGTTGTGCTATAAAACTAAAACTGATTTTAATGAATTTATTTATATTTTAATGTGAAATAATCGAAATATAATATAAATTATGAAAAGTAATTTAATTATGAGCAAACAAATCGTTAAATCCATGATAATCTTGTTGAAAACAAAGATTTAAAGCTTTGCAAGTCGTTACACTTTCGTCCAATTATTGGAAGTTTCCTATGATATCATTTTTAAAAGTTGGTTGTATCGTTTTGTCTTCTACTTTGCGACAAGAGATTCCATACTTCGTGGATAATCTGCTTTATTATAAATAGAGTCCTAATAATATTGTAAAGCATGAATGTCACAATAAAAGTCTCCAGCTTTGGAACAGTATACGGGCTACTTGGTTGAGTTCAATGCCAGGAAGACTCAAGTGTGCGCGTTCTCGGCAAAAGCATCTCCATTTCTTCCTCTTCCTTCTCTTCAGAATATCACCTTACCTGTAGAGTGTAATCTTAACATCCTTGGCATGGACATCCGTAGTGACCTGAACCAGCGTGACTACATCGAGAGTATTATCAAATTATCTTCCCGCAAACTCGGAGTCCTGAACAGAGCGAGGCGTTTCTTTACTCCGGATCAGCGTTGCCTTCTATATAAAACTCAGGTATTTGTACCTTGTATGAATATTGTTGCCACTTCAAGTATCTTATGGATGCTCTCGACAGACTCCAACATGGAGAGACACTGAAGTCACTCAAAACCTAGAACCCCTACAAATGCGTAGAACTATAGCTTCTCTAAACGTTTTTTTACCGTTTGTTTCATGGTGAATATTCTTAAGAGCTCTTTAATCTTATTCCTTCTTCACCATTCCGATCCCGAACTACTTGTTTCGACCTAGCATTGCATCCATATACTGTTCAAAACTTCTTACCACGAACCAAAAAGTTAGGCAGTTCCTAGTTCCAATCTAAGGTTCAGTTTCTCTGTCGTGTAAGTTAATTGTGGAATGCTTTGCCAACGTAGGTACGTATTTCCTTGCAGCTACGACCCTGGGTCTTTCAAGCGGGGCGTGAAAAAGCATCTCTCAGGTCATCATAGGGGTGGCGATTAGTATAGCTTAGGGCTGCACTAATGGTCATCGTTTCTTGATTTCGTCTTTGCTTTCTATCAGGCGAGTTTGATCGATAAGTAGTAGTTTAATGATGGGTAAGCATACAAAAGTTGAGGTCAACATACTGCACTTGATACGGCTGTGACAGCCTAGCCTCTTTTTATGTTGGTATAAATCTGCTGAACACGAAAATTTCACGGCCTTTCTTTGTTTGTTCTATTTTATATAGGGTAGGGTCACACTCTATCTGAGTTTTTTGTTCTTTTCTGTTGTATTTCTATTTTATACTTCAATGCAATCAAGGCGAGCATTAACTAATAGAGCATTACGAACATTACATTTCTAACAACTAGGTATCGCTGTAGATCACTATTAGGCTGTTTTTATCGGAAAGGTTCTGAAAGTTAGTTAGTTAAGAAGTTCAAAAAATTCTGAATTTCGCAGATATTTATTAAAACACTACAATTTCACAAATAATAATAATAATAATAATAATTTATTGACATAATATAATGACAATATTTAAACTAAATTAACGTATTTAACTTATACATCTGCTCTTAGTTTACATGGAACATTTGACGCCTGAGCTAGTAATTAAACTGTGTTTCGGGCGCCAAAGCCCTCCGTTTTCTGGTAAATTAGTACATTACACATTTAGAAGTATATTAAGTACCTTTCAATAAATATTCTAATCTTATTAAATTTATGTATGTGTTAGTGTGCGTGTGTGTGTATATAATTTTTGAGTGTGTAATGCGTGAGTGTATTTATGTGCCTGCATTGTAGTTTTGCTTTATTGTTAATTAAATAATAAGCGGTTTTATTAACATTTCTGAGTCATCATATGTGAGAGTTTTAAGCCAGTCTGTAGTAACATTTTTTACTTTTGCGTATGTGTGAGGATAGATATTTAGAATGGCATTTATTTTATTATAGACCCTACCAGAAATAACATCATAGTGTCTGTTTGCAAGACACGTTCGGTATGGGTAATATGGGCACACACGACATATTTTACGTCGATTTATACAGTCAGCTTGATCGACATACGGCATACGTTTATGTTTCCGTAAAACAATATGTAAAATACTTAGCTGTCTTACTGTCAGTCTCAGCCTCCTTGTACAATGAGGATGTTGGATATGCTATAGGTTTATTCAGCATGACTTTCAAGATTGTTCTCTGTGCGCGTTCTAATCTTAGTAAGATGGTAGAGCATGCACCCCCCATACCGTGTCACAATACGATATAATGGATTGGGCCAATGAGCAATAAACTATTTTGAGAGTCTCAAGGTCCGCTGATGATCTTAACTTTTTAAATACATAAATAAGTTTTCTTGTGCGAGACGTAAGACTATCAACATGTGGTTTCCAACTTAATGTGCTGTCGATATGAATCCCTAGGTATTTTATACTATCCGTTTTTGAAATCGAAAGACAATTGCATGAAGATAAGTTTTTGCATTGATGAGCAATAATTGAAAAAGAGTTAGCATCAGGTTACGCTAATATGGTAGGTGAAAAAGATATGTATTTAGTTTTAGTTAAATTTAAGGTGAGAGAGTTAGCCGACAACCAGTCCATGACAGTACTAAGAGCACGTTCGGCATGTGTTTTCGCCTCACACCAAGTTTTCCCTCGAACTACGAGGGCGGTATCATCTGCATAAGTGAAGATATCACAGGAAGGGAGGTTAAGTTCACAGAGGTCATTGACATATATGAGAAACAATACCGGCCCTAATAAACTTCCTTGTGGATTCCGAAACTCAAAGGGTTGTCACTACTCGTCTGCCCATCGACTCTGACACACTGAAATCGATCAGTAAGGTAGTCTTTAAAGATTTCTAGGGCTAAGCCACGTATTCCCACTCCTTCCATCTTCAAGAGCATCTTTGGGATAGATACAGTATCAAAAGCTTTTGACAGATCGAGAAATATGCCCAGAGACTTATATCTTTTGTCAAGATGGTTAACAATAATTGTGTTCGTGACGTTAGCCACCGCATCATCTGTAGATATTTTTTTGCGGAAACCATATTGGTTTTTTGAGAGGATATTATACTTACCGAGGAACTTTGTCAGTCTGTCATTCAACAGTTTTTCAAGTATCTTCGAAATTGAACTTAGTTAGGTAACTTTGTACTTATTTTGCTGGCTAATTCTCTTCCTATATTTATGAAGTAGTAATTTTTAAACTTTCGCGATTTGAATTTATGAAGTAATCATTAACATTATTAATAGAAGTTTTGGGGTCGTCCGAAAGGAGGAGCAAAGATGATGCAGATGATGGTGGTTGTTGCAGATTTGCGACATTTTTCACGATTTTCCAAGTTGATTTTGGGTTACCTTTTGCCTCAATAAATTCTTTACTTTCATACTCTCGTTTTATTTTTTTAAATAAATTATTGCAGAAATTTCTATAACGAAAGTATGTGACTTTATGCAGAGAATTGTCTGGGTCTGCTTTTAGTTTTTGGTGCAATTTATCACGAATCCGTATACATTTTAGAAGACCAGTCGTAATCCACGGTTTAATTGTTATTTTTCTTCTTGGAATCTTGAGAGAAATTCTATTGACGATAACAACTGAAGAAATCATGTGTAGCAGTGTATCCATGGCCACATTTGGATCTATTAAACTGAATAAGTCACTAAAATCTATGTTTTTAATTTTTAAAGTAATAGCAGCGTAGTCAAGGCGCGAATAATGTATATGTTTCACCTTTTTTTTGACAATATTACAGCAGAATAATACTGGGGCATGATCTGTTACTGAACAGTCCAATACTAGGGTTGAAGTTAAGATATTCGTTCGAAGTATCACGTTATCCAGGCAATTAGAAGTTCGAGTCGGATATAGGTGTGCAGGTAGCATTCCATGGCTAGCGGTAATATTAAGGTAGTCGTTACTGTTCCTATCTCTGCTGTGCGGTGAAATGTTTATATTAATATCTCCTATTATAGCGACAGTATTATAAGCAGATAGTGAATTTAAAACTACATTTAGACTCTCCAAGAACTTACCAGCATCTACCTGAGATGGTGAACGGTAAATAGCCAATACAGCGAAACACTTATTATAGGTAAATAACAGGCAACTTGCAACAGTTATTGTAGTATCAGTTACAATATAATCAGGGCTCGATTTGACATACATGACAACACCATCGTTTTGGTTCCTGTATCCAGACCTGTGACTAACAAAGTGACTAAAAAATACAACTAATAATTGACTAAATCATAAATACACAACTTCAGGTGTATAGTATACACCTTGTTGCGAAAATATTTTGAAACTAAACACCGTAGACTGAATTAAATTTAAATCAGACCACACTTTAAAACCACAAACTCGTATGTCACTGACTGTAACGACAATTTTATAACTACCGCCATTTATAATCACGCACAACCTCGTTTCTTAACATGAGAGTTCTTAACATGGCAAACTGTGGCTAACTTCATAAACTTATTTAGATAAGAGTAAAACGTAGTTATGTTGCTCAGACCGTAGACAAATTTTATATAAAAATCCGTAAACCGCCAAATTTTAGATACGAGGTTGAGTAAGAAACACTGAGCTAAACAAATAGAGTAGCAAACTTCATTACCATGCGTCAAAAAAATTGTTACCACTTATAACCGCGACGACGTAGCTTTGAAACAACTAAACAATTAAAGGAAACATATATCTATCTCGCTTACACAAGTAGCAGGAACATTACCGGCATTGAGATAAGATAAAGATAGCAAAATTTACATGCAGTTACATTGCGGGTTGGTTTGCCTACCGTATGAGTTTTACCCAAAAATAGTAAATAAAGATAAAGCTTCATTAATGTCACTATGTAATAATATAAATTTTCAATGCATTTAGTTATGTACTTATTTTTTATTGTGACGCAGTATAATGAAATAATTAAGAAATTTTCTCTTTCAATATATTTATTGTGCCTAGGTACCAAAAAATCAAACTCCGCTATGAAGCATCATTTTCGTATACAGTTGCCTTCTAGGCTCTTTTTTATTATTTGAATGAACAATTTTTTCCATCAATTGAACTGTTTTCATTTGTGAAATTTAGCTGCATTTCTTCTTCTTCACTCAACATACGTTTATTTTCATTGTGATATATTTTACATTATTCTTAGTATTCCAGTGGCTACAATTTTTAAACGGTGAATATTTTTTCTCATTTTGCTCTTTCGCGGTGTTACAGTTATTTCATCTCTTTATCGGTTTCCACAGCATCTACATTCATATCAGAGTCGTCCTGAAAAATATAGGTAGGTACATTATATTGTAGTCTAAAGAGCACTATAACGCTTAAATAATAAGTTAATAATAACAATTCATTATACTACGCAATTCGGATAGAGTCGTATTAAAACAGTTTGATCATATCCGACTTCAAAATATGAGGAGGTTTCTCAATTCGAAGTAAGAAGTCACTAAAAAGGGTGGGAAAATTAAAACATGTATTACTCAATCATAATATTGCAAAAGTATTTGAAATAATTTATTCGAAACGAAGTAACTTATTTCATAAATTTGAAATTCTCCAATTAATGTGGGAAAACCAAAAAGATGTTTTAGTGATAACACTGAAACTAAATTACTATATTCGGTGAATTATTTCAGTTTTTGTGTTCATTATGTAAATATAATTGCATAAACAGTAAACTTACGTGTGAAAAGTTATTCCGCTTGATTTATTATGTTTTTTTTACCTTGAATCGCACTCTTTGACTCCGCATTTACCCATTTTGGAGAACGTTTTTGTCGCGTCACTCGGTTGTCATCACGCTGAGTACTGAACTGATCACTGATGCTATCTAGACATATGGCTGTGGCCATATGTGAAGTGGCAACGATTTAGCGCGGTAATTACTGATCTAGTGTAACATATAAATAAATGGTAAGAAATAAGATAAGAAACGAGTCGCTATACCATATTTTATTTCGGAACGGCAACGACGCATTTCATAGACAAATCCGATAAAAAAAGTTAAAATGCCATGTTTGTGTCCAGTTATTATCCCAGCTGTCATTGTCACTCTCTGTGAATGACAGTTGCACATTAAAAAGTTTTACTGCAGGTAGTGTAATGGCTTGGCCACATCAACCTTCAACGTCAATGCCCATCATGGCCTTAAACAACGCGCTACTTATTCTGATAAATATCGCGATAAATTGATTGGAGCAGGGATTTTTTGGTATTTGATCTAATGTCTTGCATCGCAACATAAACTAATCCGTTTACATCAGTGACATCATATAACCACACACATAACCACAGCATAAAAATCGTACAGTGGGCCATCGCGTTTGATGTCATGCGAAATTCCGCTTTTGTGCATGCGGTACTATTTTATTTCTTTTTGTATATACTGGTTCAATATTTGTGTATGTGTTCGTAGTATGAATATTATTTAGTAGTATGTGTATGTAGAGTACAAGGAATAAAATGAAAAAATATAGAACAATATAAACGACAAGTTTGATTGTAACTAAATACAAAAAAGTACAAATTAGCTAGGTTATTACAACTAATACCTCATTGTAGATGTCCTTTTAATAATAAGCTCAGGACCAAAATAAAAAAAATATTGAGATACTGGTTCTTATCAAGTCTACAAATGCGAAACTGAATGATAGTTTCGACTTTTTAGATTGACTAGTTTTTAGATTCAGAAGAAAAGCGCGCCCGTCATCTTGAATCTCGAAATAAACGAGATATTAGTAATCGACACCTCCGAAAACCATGGAAACGATACCCCGCCGAAATATATTGTCATATTCGTAATAGGCACCCCCAAAACCATTCTAAGAAAAAACAAAAATCTCGTTAGCAAAATTATTATGCTAGTATAATATATGCTAGTATCGCTGTGCTAATATTATTGATTTCTTTTCAAAAATCATACAAAGTATAAGTTATAAGAGGCTACTTTTTTTTTTCTCAGTTTAATGCTGTATGGATACCACCAGCCCCGGGGGGAGCACGGTGGTTATGTGGGAGTCTCTGCCAGAAGGGCAACATACCCACCAAACCTCTGCGGTGTTCCGGTACTGCCGCTTTTGGCGGGAACGCGGGACAGATTTCGCACACGACCGCGAACCCGCCGCGGCTGTCCTTTGCCGGACCCTTCTCTCTTGCAGCACGCCAGAACACTTGGCATGCCGCTACCGCCTCAGGGGACCAAACCGGCAAATGGACGCCAGACTTCTCCGAGTCTGGGCGCCCTAAGTCCCCCTACGATGGGTCAGGTGCGTAGCCCCACCGCATGCTACTTCGACTGCAGGGGATAGGGACAGCGGCGCCTCTCAATACCGACAAGGCCGCGGAAGGCAGGGAGAGCGGCTCACCATAATACCCGCACTCCTCTCCCGCCGCGACCTCTAACTCTCAGCCGCGGTGCCGCTCATACGACACCGCAGCCCACTTCAGTTGCAGTGGCGCCCATACACCACCGCTACCTACAATGACCGCTCCCATGTGGACTTAGAGGGCAAAGCCCATAGGAGCGGTCCCACCTCGGGCCCGCCAGCTAACGGCTATCAAAAAGTCAAAGTCAAAATCATTTATTCAATTTAGGCATCAAAGACGCACTTATAAACGTCAACTTTTCATTATAATGTACTTAAAAGACTCTACCGCCGCGTTCCAAAATATATAGAACCCACCGAGAAGAGGCGGCAAGAAACTCGGGGCCATTCTTTTTATATGGATGTTTACAATGTTTCTACTTAGGTACTACAAATATTACATTTTATGGGTGGCAGAGAGACAGCTTGCCAGAAGTGGAGTATTCCAAGCATCTTTATCTTCTATAAAATGTCGAACTTTATAGTAAGCTTTTTTTAATAAAACGTTTTTTACAGTCAACTTGAATTTGTCCTCTGTGAGCTCAGTTATGTGCTTTGGGATTTTATTGTAAAAACGCACACAATTTCCTAGGAATTACTTATTAGTCTTCGCAAGTCTAAAACTAGGTACAGCTATCCTATTTGTATTTCTGGTATTAAAAGTGTGGTGATCACTATTTAACTTATATTTATGTAAATTTTTACGAACATACATTATATTTTCAAATACATATAAGGAAGGCAACGTTAATATATTGATTTCTTTAAATAAATCTCTCAAAGATTCACGGGGACCCATTTCGTATATCGCTATCACTGTCAGACCCATTGGTTCCTCTTAGCTTCACCGTGGTGACCCAAGCCACGGCTACTGAGCCCCCCCCCGCCATGGCAAGGCGGAAACCCTCAGGGGGGATTTTTTTTTTGTCCCTGGGAAATCCTTTATGGATACCACCTACTACGCCGCGGCTGTCCGTTGCTGGACCCTTCTCTTCGCGGCACGCCTGAACACATGGCGCGCCACAACACAGACTCGTGTCTGGACGCCCGTGGTCTCCCTGCGGTGGGTCGGATATGTAGCCCCACCGCCTTTTACGTCAGCCACAGGGGATAACCCCCCCGCGACCCCACCTCCTCGAGTCTGCGCCGAGCGCCCGGACCCCACCTCCTCGAGCCTGCACCAAAGTGCCCGGGCCCCTCCTCCTCGAGCCTGCGCCAAAGCGCCCGGGCCCCACCTCCTCGAGTCTGCGCCAAAGCGCCCGGACCCCGCCACTCCTATGTGGACTTGGCGGCCAAAGCCCATAGGAGCGGCCCTGCCTGAGCCGGCCAGCGCACCCCAACGCCAGCGCGGCCCCTGGGTTCCTCTTGGCTTCAACGTGGTGCTCCAAGCCACGGCTCCTGAGCCCCCCCGCCACGTCAATTCAGGAACCCTTCGGGGGGACGGGGGGGGGGGATCTTTTTTTTTTGTCCCGGGGAAATCCTTTGTGGATACCACCTACCACGGGGAGGTAGGTGGTTATGTGGGAGTCCGTATACCCACCAAAACCCCGGGGTGTTCCGTCACTGCGGCCCTCAGTGGAAACGCGGGACAGATTTTCCACACGACCGCGAACCCGCCGCGGCTGTCCGTTGCCGGACCCTTCTCTTCGCGGCACGCCAGAACACATGGCAACTACCTCGGAGACCAAACCCGCCAACAATGAGCGCCAGACTTCCCCGTGTCTGGACGCCCGTGGTCTCCCCTGCGGTGGGTCGGATATGTAGCCCCACCGCCTGCTGCGTCAGCCACAGGGATAATCCCCAGCGACCCCACCTCCTCGAACATGCGCCAAAGCGCTCGAACCCCGCCACTCCTATGTGGACTTGGCGGCCAAAGCCCATAGGAGCGGCCCCGCCTGAGCCGGCCAGCGCACCCCAACGCCGGCGCGGCCCCTGGGTTCCTCTTGGCTTCACCGTGGTGCCCCAAGCCACAGCTACTGAGCCCCCCCGCCACGTCAATGCGGGAACCCTTCGGGGGGGACGGGGGGGATCTTAGGGCTACTTGCACCAACCTTCTTAAACATGTTTAGATCAATGAAAGACCGAAATAAGGAGATTGTAACATTTCCATTTTAATTAGGTTATTTTTAGAGATTTCAAAGCCCAGTGTAGTTCATTTTAAGCTATTGCATAGCTTGTATCGCGGGCCTTGAGCGTGGAGACCGAATCCAGAAATTCCGTAACGAAAATAACCTAACACCCCCCACTCCGACTCTTTTAATAGAAGAAGAAGAATAGAACTTTTAATGACTTGAAATATCACGCTTATCTCTTTAGTTCAGCAACTCGCCTCTAGATGGCATTGGTTAAAAAATTATAATTGCATAAGTTGACTAGGCATCTATCGATGAATAGCAGAACTTTTAATGACTTTTTGAAATATCACGCTTGTCTCTTTAGTTCAGCAACTCGCCTCTAGATAGCATTGGTTAAATAATTATAATTGCATAAGTTGATAAAAACAGCTATGCAATAGCTTTAACGCGGCAGTCTCCGAGTGCCACAATTTTTTTTTTATCTTTTGCACGTGCTAATCTTTTTTTTTTGTTTTTTTTTATGGGAATGCAATATTATAATAAAAATTAATTGTGTCCTGTAAAATTTTAAACTTTGCATTCGATTCTATACTAGAACTTATTTGAGATCTTATAAAAGTAAAAGTAATTGTTGCTCGACAAGTAGTTAAAATAAGTGAAGTTACCATTTGTAAAGCTTCTACACATATAATATGTTTTTGGCGTTTTACAATGTAAGATCATCTTATTATCTAATAATACAAGCATAACACGTTAATTACATTATGATCCGACAGCTTATGGTTTCATACACTGCCCTTACAGTCATTAAAAGTTACTACAAAATTCTGCGTCTGGATTATGTATAACAGGAGTAGCCCAAATATTTGACCAAAGTTGGTGCAATGTATAAGTGCAAATGCTGTTAGCAAAGCAGCCTCTACATCGCTGTTATAGTTTTCTTATAGATGTGATGATTCAGATGTGAGACTTCTGTAAAACTGTTTTCATTGTTAGCGAATTTTGAGTTCTGATTTTTTCGTAATAAAGTGAAGTCAAGTCAGCTAGAAAGTGCGCTGTGTTTTTGTTTTAAGCTATCTAGGAATTCGTCATTGGTTTCGTTGGGGTTTCCATGGCGAATGGACTCTTTATTCTGCTTTTATTGTATTTATATGTGTCGAAAGCCGAGTGCCTCTATTACCTCTACACTGGGTCATCCTACCAATATCTGCCCTAAGTTTTAGTCTTTTATTTTCAAGTCTGATTTGCCAGCACGGTTGTTTTTTTTGCATTAGGTGTGGGTACTTGTGTTTTGTTACCCCCTTAGGGGGAACAGTTAATTTTCCATACAGCTGACCCTGAGGTGAGGGAGTGAGGCTCCGTACACATCTAAGTACCTACCTGCCTAATAGGAAACTATAATTTAAATTAAACCAAGACATGAAGTGTTCAATACAATGTTGTTTTTATTTGAAATTTGAAGGCATTCATAACAGTTACAGTATAAATAGGTAGGTATTACTTGAAGAACACACTTTCTTCTCTCTATACGGCAGTATTATACTTTATATATATTATATTTTAATTGGATTTTCTAAAGGTTTTTTTCTTCAATTTCTTGTAGTAAGAGGTACAAAAAAATTGTAATGGCTATAATTATTGTATTTTAAAACAAAAATAATGCAACAACATAAAGGAATATAGTTTTTTGCATTTCGTTTCACTTCGCATTCAAGATTTTATGTAGTAACTTCTATAGTAGATCCAACCGTTTATCCTCTTTTTGACAGCACCAATAGAACGTAACATGACGATGTTACGCAAAAGTTAACTTATAAATGCGAGGTTTTAAAAATATGACAACTGCTTAAATTTGCTCCTTGATCCCGTATAATAATCATCTTTCACAAAATGAGTCCATAAGTGCAGTAGTTTTTTTATAAATTCCATAAAATAACAAACGTTTTTAAAAAATTACGTTCTATGGCTATCAACATAGTGATGTTACGAAGTTACGATTGAGATATCGATATTGTTTATGAACTATTTTTACACGGGTGTTTTCCGTTCTCGGCACATAATATCGGATTTATTTTTATGTAAAACCGTTATATTGATGCGCCTCAGGAAAACATACAGCATTATTTGAAGACGTGTTTATCTCCTGGTGTATATCCAAAAAAGAACAAGGTTATGATGACTATGATGATTACAAGTACAAGTCATACTTGACGAAGCTGTTACCGGTTAAATCTGGGATGGCCAGCGAGCAACACGGAAGGGAGTAGGCATACACAGCGTTTCCCCTCTGTCAAAGTACAAGTCCGCATGGACCATGGAGTTTGATAATATACTGTGGGGTGAGGGCGGGGCTAGATTTGTGAATGGTGCTTTATTTTTTATGTGTTAGTGATTTGGTTGTGTGAGTATGATCGGCAATGGATCGGTACAGGTATGTTTTGTATGTAATAGTGCGGCTTTGCGCTAGTGTGCAACTTCCCCTCCCGCAAGAAATGACAGAAAGATTTGAACAATATTTTTTAGCTAAGGCTACTCCCTTCCGTGTTGCTCGCTGGGGATGGCAGACATTAAAGTCTGCCGTTTGGTACCAGAAAATAGTAAAGTTTGAGCAACCCCAATTCCAATTTAAGCAAACGAAATCTAATCTTTTATTTTTATTTATTTATTAATCAAAATCAGATTCATCGTTGCTGTCACTCGAGCTATTGCCGACATTTATAATTAATTGTTGACTCATATAATCTATCGCCACGTGTTTATCCCAATCTGCCATTATAGTTTCTTGTGTTTTTTGAATTACATTTTGCCAGCTTTCCGCAGTTACTTTCACACATGCATTTTTTAATAAATTTACCATTTTGTTTGCCGTGAATGGGGGTTTTGTGTTATTTCTAGCAGCGTGTCCTTTAACTTGAGCCCATATTAATTCAATGGCATTGTATTGACAATGATAGGGTGGAAGTCTAAGAACCCAATGACCATGTTCTGCAGCTATTTCGTCGATCACATATCGTTTTGGGAAGTGTTTTTTTGTTCGTAATATATTTAGTAATTGTACTTTTAGTAAGGAGTTATCAACATTTTCACCATGTCGTTGAAGCCAGTCAATGATTACTTGTTTTTTGTCGGCCTGGGTCGGCATTTTATCAATTTGGCGTGAGTGATAGGATGCGTTATCCATAATAATAACTGACGGTTCTTCCAATGATTGTACCATTTCCTTAAACCAACTTTCGTAAACCTCAGAATTCATTTCTTCGTGGTACTCAACTGTTTTTTTGGATTTAAAGGCCAACAAAGCATCTGGCATGAATCCTTTCACAGACCCTGCATGGCAAATGATTAGACGTTCTCCTTTTCCCATCGGTACTGAGGTAGTGGAAGCAGCGGTGTCATCAGTCCAGCTCTTAGACACTGTGTGGTTCGCATTCAGCCAAGTTTCGTCAGTGAAAACAACATTTGACCAATCTGTAATTTTTTTGGCTTCGCTCAAAAATTCGCAACGAGCAAAAGCTACGTCGCGACGCTCCATCAATATTTTGCGTTTGTCCGATTTTTTATAAGTAAATCCAATTTCATTCAAGACCTTTACCAATGACGATTTTTGACCTCGGAACAAATCACATTCACGCAAAGAAGCAACAAGTTTTTTAAGTGTTGGAACTTCTTTACGTAAGTAATAGTTATATATATGACGGCGTATAGCGTCTGCGTCAAAGTTGTCAACCGAAGTCACACGACGTGGTTGGCGTTTTTTCTTCGGCGTACGAAGCTTATTCTCCTGCATGCCGCTTGTTCCGTAGGCTTCGGTAGTAATTTTTGTAATCGTAGATGCACTAATACCTAACGCGGCCGCAACGCGCTCTCTCACTTGCGACAATGGTAAAAGCGGGCCGCCATTTTGATACTCTGCTTCAAAGTAATTACGAAGCTTGATCACCATTTCTCTCGTCTGTCCTTTCAGCACTGATCCTTTCGGCATTTTATAGTTCCAATATAAAACTCAGCAAATAATTACTAGCACGGGCGTCTTGTTGCGAGTGACAGTGACAAATACAAAACGGCGGTGGACCATTGAGTTTTACTACCTTGATAAAATACTACTGCTTACCCATAGACAAAAAAATTGGCAGTCATAGGAATTGCCGATAGAAGTGAAAACTTATAACTCAGAATTTGATAGCTTACCTTGGAAACTACACGGGTGTAACCGGACGGCGTGGCCTCGCCATCTGGGCATGGCCATCTAGAAATGCGTCAGCATTTCCCATTGGCTGATGCGTTTCTAGATGGCCATGCCATGACGGCCTGTCCACGCCCTTTCAACATTCCCCATTGGCTGACGTATTTCTAGATGGCCAATAGCCATGGTCATGGCGCCATTCCTAGGACTATTCTCTTTCCGCACAGACTCGATAGAAAAATGAATCGAAATCGTGTCCACTATAATCACTTGGTCACAACACTTTAACTGACAAATTAGATCTGTCAAAAAGAGGATAAACGGTTGGATCTACTATAATAACATATTTTATTTAGTTTATTCTCTTTACGCGCGTTTTTCGCAAAAAACCGTGTATTTGCTGTTACTGCACTTTAAGTTCGGGAGGGCAGAACTAAGGATATTTAGGGTGCTCTGTACCGCGACAGCTATTCAGGTAAAATGGCGAACGATCGCGGCAAACTAGTTTGTAGAAACAGACATGAACCGATCGTTCATGTACCTCTGCAGAGGAGACCGCCTACGGTGGCAGTTCCAGTTCTTGATGTTCTAAGTCTCTCTCTCATCTATCTACCTACTAAATTTCATCAAAATCTATTTAGCTGTTTTACATAGTTGAGTAACGAAGAAAAATAAATCACTTGACTCTATCTATATGATTTCCTGGCACTCAATGGCTTTTTCAATCATCCACTCCATAATTGGCTTTTTAATCCAGTCAAATTAGGATAAAGTATGGACATAACTCTGACAGTAGTAGTCTTCTGTATCTCTACCATGAGTTGGCAACATAAATGTCATCTATAGTCGATACTCGATCTCGCATACTTATTAAGCTTGTGGAGTACTCGCCGTCAGTTTTAGTTCTGCAATTAACCGCGAGGTGGCACTGTTCTTTTGTTCATAAATTTTTTTGCGGCAGTCGATATCAAAGACTACAATGAATACTGGGTTTAGACTGGTAACTCTGTCAAATTTGAAGGAACGGTTATGTGCTGCCATCTATCCACACCTAACGGTAAAAAATTAGAATATACATATACCTATAGGTATGTATGTATATATATGCCTACCTACCCACAGGTACCTATATAATATATTGTATATATATATACAGGTTCATATACACCTACTTATTTTCTTGAACCTATGTTGTATATATATGCTAGCAGCTAGTATATATGTACAACATAGGTTCAATAAAATATGTAGGTGTATATGTACCTGTATACACAGCTGCTGTGCTCCATGGTTCATCCTGCATTTTGATGGATGATGATAATGAAAGTCTCCTGTATTAATCCAACACCTCATCTACCTCCATACCAAATTTCATCAAAATTGTCCTAGCCATTTGAGCATGAAATAGTAACAAACATCTGTACATACATACAAACTTTCGCGTTTATAATATTAGTAGTATAGTATATTATATGCATTGGTCATCCTATAGGTATGTTTAAAGGCATATTATGTTGGATGCAGCAAAATAATTTAATCAGCAGGGATTTCACAAGATTGTGAAAGATAGCTTTAGAAAGGTCTAAATGCCAAACATTAGAATTTTGATCTTTTTTATATTTAGCTTACACAATCTTTGGAAATCTTGCTGAAAATAAATAGTTTCTCACAGATGAAAATCTAAGAAACAATAAAAACAGTATGTTTTCAATATATATAATTTATTTCAGGTACTTAACTGAGATCCACATTTTAGTACAAAAAACTTATACTTAAATTAAATTATTATGCTAAATTAATAATTAACTAAGGTGAATAAATTAAATTATGAAGCACTTTAGGCAGTAGATGACCAACATGTAGATATAATTATTGTGACACCATCCTCACAAAATGCTTCAAAAAGGTGACGGCTAACCTTTGCTTTGCCCACACTCTGCTCATCAATGACACGATTTTTTTGCAATGATGGCATGAAAACCATCAGTTTGCTTATCATCAGTCATGACATGAGCCTGACTCTTGAGTGAAATGACCATTCGCTAGCCCCGCCTATTTTCTGCTTATTGGTGTGTAATAAAGGCTTATTGTAAGTACAAGTTTTTTTCACATAGTTTTTATGAACAGAACAGAAGTAAACAACATGCTTAACCCGTTGATTTGCCATATTTGGCCATTAATACAATAGATTTCGCAGAAATCAACCTACTTTTGTAGGAACTACAACATGTGGAAAAGTTAAAAGGACTAGGTACTATTTTTTTATTTTAGTATAATAAAATACAATAAACTGATTTAACGTCACACGTTGCAGTTCCTGGAAAAGTGGGTTGATTTCTGCGAAGTCTATTGTATTATTGGCCAAATATGGCGAATCGCGAGTCGATGGGTTAAGATTACTTATAATATTAAACCAAGGAGGTAGACCTATAAGGTATACAAGAAAAAAATTTTGTAACATCAACATGTTGAAAAGAACTGCTACTTTTATTGTAATAAAATACAATAATCCTATTCCTGACAAAATCATAAAAAATTCTAAAAGATTTTTACAACGGAATTGCTTTTTATGTCTGTCATTGGGCAATACCATAAAAGGCAGAGTTAGCTTGCAATGCACATGTGCAAACCATAAACTTTTTTAAACTAGTCAGGCATAAACGTTACTGATTTTATTGGACGCGTTCCTACACGTTGTCCTCATCCAGTGATCTTTTGGCACAATTGAACTATAGACTACCGCATATAGCCTTGACAATAAGCTTTTATTAGCATGATGTTGACTTGATCAGTACATCGGGTGAATCTACAGGCCAACACATTATATCAGATGGCGAGCACCCTACTCTCTCTCATTTCACACATTGTCATTTAGTCGTTAGTAAGAAAATGCCCTAAATATTCAAGTTAATTAATTATATATTATATATAAATAAACAATAGTTAATTTATAAACTCTGTTTAAATTAAAGCCATTTAAGGTTATCGTAATAGATATATTTTCAGGGCATTTACCGGTGGCATAAAATACCATGTATTAGCTTTTATTCATATTATATGTCAGACCATGTCTAGCAACAAAGCTCTCACAAATCTTCAGCATCTCACCGAGCACTCCCAATGATGGACTCACCAGCACCGTGTTGTCCGCATATAATATAATGGTAATATTATTTGTATGCAGTAATGGAATAATAAAAATCATAAAGCCACTAAATATGACATGTGGATTATTTACTACATAGGTTTTTTGCATTGTAGGTATTTACAACTGGACCCATATAAACTGTGTACTAGCACAGCTAGTAAATCCATATTTTTTCTATTATTGCATAGTGGCAGTGATTATTACTGTGTGTGATATTATATAACCTTATTGAACAGAATACAGACATCCGAGTAATACAATATTGATTGTTGTGAACCAATTGGGATCCACAGATGAGCACAATATAATATTTTGTCCAATAATACTGTGTTATTTTATTTACATGTTTCAATAGCCTTTTAATATAGTTTGAGATGTAAATTGTTCATGCCTTAGGCTACACTTAATCACTACAATTACTTCTGATATCACAAGTCTTAAGGTAAGGAACATTGCTGTATGAAAATTTGTAAATCTGTGCAAGTTTGGGTAAAATAATGTATAAAAGTTGTATGGAAATAATATGACAATTTCCAGAGCCACTCAGCTTTTTTAAGTTTTTAAAATTAGCATGTGACATTATTAAACAGCATTTTTCATTAGTGCATTTTCTTATCAAAATAATTGTTAAGTTAGCCATAACATTTATTATATCTGAAAAAAGTTGGAGTTTAAAATTAATTGAAGTAGTGGATACATACACAATTATTACTTTAAGTTTCGATTAATATAGTCTTTTTCTTTTTTCATACAATAATGTATTTTTTCAGGTAGCTCACACTATTATATCAGTACAGTATTGCGCTGGCTGCTGTATGCATTATAAGTGTATGTATGTAGCTGTAGTCTTTCATTTATGAATTGTTTAAAGTTAACCACAAACTTTAATGTAACATTGTGGTAAGTTCTATGGGTAAGTAGAGAACTATATTTATGTAGGTAATTGCATATTACTGAGAATTACATTCAAAATGCATAATATGACTGATATACAAGAAAAGGTGCAGGTGTAAACAGAAAACAATACATATTCAGATATTATTAGAATTATTAGAAGTACTATCCTCACATATGTTTTGGGGGCATGTAAATCATTACTTACCACTATTGTGAGGTAGTTAGTTTCTGGAATGTATGACTCCATGTCTACTGCAGTAATTACAATGTTCCATAATAACAGGTATTTGTGAGTTTCCTCTGTGCCTTTCCAAGTGGTGATGAAATGTATATGTATGGTTTCTTGATATTACACAGAATGTATATTTTATTATCCTAGTATAACACACAAAACATAATGCATATAATTTTTTTGAGGTTGTCTTCTCTTCTTATTAGTATAGCAGGGCAAGTGTCTCCTTTTCTCACAAAAATCTGTCATTTTTTAATCCATACATACTGGTATTGGCAAGTTCTGGCTTGTCTTGTTCTTTAACTTTCTTAAGCAAAGCCTTATTTTCCACAGTCAGGTGCTTGTTTATATATATTTTGCGAGTATCCCCAGGCCGGTCCAAATGCCTAGTAGTGATGCCTCGGCATTTTATAATTGAAGGAAGGAGAATTAGTAGGCGTTCCCGCTGCTGAAGACTATTGATCTCATCGCGTACTCCGTAAGAATCTGCATCATGGATGTTGGACTCCAACGAGTGTACTTTTGGAACTAGGTCAGAGTGAGAGTTACTTTGGAATTCGATGGTAGCATAATGTTGGTTATCTCAGCGTCAACTGAACAAAGTTTACTTTGAAAAGACGCGTAATCAATACGCAGTTTCTTGATTTCGTACTTCATGTTTTGGACTGGGTCGAAAGTGAGGTTAGCTCACCTTCTATGACGGAGTCGATTTTGTCATTAATTACACTGTTTTCCACCCATTCATTTTAGCTATTAATTCTGGTATCTGTGAGGAAAGTAGGTTCTCCGGCATTTTTCTCTTCTGATCTGACGCGTCGTTAGTCCGACGATAGCAGGCGGCGCCGCGGCGTGGTGGAATCTTGCTTATGAGAGCGCAACATTGTAAATACTGACGCAACTGTTTAATAAACTTATTTTATGCCAATAATGGCACTATTGTTACTTTCAGGATATCAAAATTATAAATATAAAAATTGCAATGATCGCATAAAAATTTTACTTTTTTTTTTAAATTTATTACTTAGCCATGGATACAAAGTCATTCAGCCGAAATAATAAATCTATGACATCTTGAGATAAATAATTATGAACTAGAAAAGTAATGACACAAAGATTCAGACAACTTTATCTAGATTTTTTCTGCGCTATTTGTAACAAACTTAAACACAGGCATAAAATATGATACATTTGACAACAGATGGGGCCTCATACCATGAGCTCTTATAGGACTTCTAGAAAACTGCCCGGCTTATTCGTACCATGACAACGTTAAAGCAGGCCTGCCCAGGCCTTCTATTCAAGAACCGCAGAAAAAAACGTTTACCCGTTTTTTTGTATGGGCTCTTGTAAACATGACGCTCTATATCCACCTGTTTATAAACTTACATATAAGTAATTACTGCAATGTTGGTTAAGGTGAATTGTTAAAATGCCAAAGAATGTTATCCGTTTACTTTTGCGAAAACAATATCTAAACAGTTTACCTAAATGAGCGTCATGTTCTGAATTATGCCAGGTTTAAGAACTGCATGGAACTTGCATTGTTTTTATGAAAACCAATGTTTCCAACCTGTCCTTTTAGAAATTTCTAGGGAGAAGACGTCCTCCGGCTGAGATAATGACAAACTCCATGCCCATGTTTCGAAGATATTTTTTCGAAAATTTGCGATTTAAAGAAGAAATTGAAGAAGAAGACAGGCGTACGTTATAAATTTTAAGTTATTGCTTATTCTCTGCTGATTTTTGCGTAAGTATCAGTTCTGAATAAGAAAATATGTTCTTGTATCTTCTTTTTGCTATTTTATTAACCCGTCGAATGTATACTTCTTTCGGTTTCTTTTCGAACTACGCATAAAAGTTCAGATAAAAAATACTGCTGTTGAATAGTTTGACCAAATCTAGATACAATAAACGTAGTAATTCAAATCAAAAATAATGATAATTTTATGCAAATGTACATTACAATATCTAATTAAATCTTGTGCATAATTCAATTATTTTTTAAATGAAAGGCCATGAACCTAGCTAGTTTTGAAATCTGAACAAAACTTAGATTAAACATATCAAAAATTATTCGTTTATTAAGATTTGTGAATATCATAATTACCTAAAACTAAACTGACATTTTTTTTCTTGCCATTAAAAGTAAAAAAAGTATCAATATTAAATTACAAACCATGACACTTTTCAGTATGGCATATGTGGTTGAAAATAATTAGTGAATTGATCGGCTCCAAAAATCCCTACATCGTTTCATTAAACACCCTGTATATGAGAATAAAAATAAATCCAGGAATATAGTAACAAATAGAGTTATTATTTTAATTATTCAAAGACAAAAAACACTTTGAACTCGTTATTCTCAAATAGTCGTATTTTAGGTTACGGCGTTTTGTCATCCGAGGGCTGTACAGTCTTCCAGCCATGCGTATAGAGAACATAAACATTGGATTTGGTACTTAAGAATTCTAAGATATCAAAATAATTTTTCTCAATTACTCAAAGTCAAAATCATTTATTCAATTTAGGCATCAAAGACGCACTTATGAAAGTACATTTTTAATTATAATGTACTTTAACGACTCTACCGCCCCGTTCCAGAATATATAGAGCCCACCGAGAAGAAGCGGCAAAAAACTCGAGACCATTCCATCCATTTATATGTTTACAATGTTTCTACTTAGGTACTACAAATATTACATTTTATGAGTGGCAGAGTGACAGCTTGCCAGAAGTGGAGTATTCCAAGCATCTTTGTCTTCTATTTAATGTCAGACTTTATAATAAGCTTTTTTTATAAAAAACGTTTTTACAGTCAACTTATTGAATTAGCTTCTTTATTGAAAATTTCAGTTATGTGTTTTGGGATTTTATTGTAAAAATGCACACAATTTCGTAAGAATGACTTTTTAGTCTTCGCAAGTCTAAAACTAGGTATCCTATTTGCATTTCTAGTATTAAAAGGGTGGTGATCACTATTTAACTTATATTTATGTATTTTTTACGAACATACATTATATTTTCAAATACATATAAGGAAGGCAACGTTAATATTGATTTCTTTAAATAAATCTCTCAAAGATTCACGGGGACCCATTTCGTATATAGCTCGAATAGCACGTTTTTGTAGAATAAAGATGGTCTCTATATCAGCCGCTGAACCCCATAGCAATATCCCATATGACATTACGCTGTGGAAATATGCAAAATATAGAAACCGCGCCGTAGGAACGTCTGTTAGTTCTCTTATTTTACATCTTATTTTACGTACTTACCGCTTATGGAGCAGAACTGAGTCTCCCATACATTCCATTTAGAAGAGGTGAGTGCATTGTAATGTTGCGTCAATTTAATGCCTAGGAAGTCTGTTGCCTTGTCCATTACGAGCTTAACTCCATCAAGCGTAACGTTGGACTCCAAATATGGAACAGTAGGCAAAGAAAACTTCAAACATTTTTTCTTTTGTTAATACAGAATATAAATTATTAATTGAGAACCATTTAGATATACTAGATAGAGCATTGTTTACTTGAATTAGTGTGCTATCTTTCCTATCTGCTTTGAAAATCAGAGATGTGTCGTCCGCAAATTAAACAATATCACAAAGATCCTTGGCCATAAGTGGCAAGTCGTTAATGTATACTTAGAACAAAAAAGGCCCTAAAATGAACCCTTGTGGAACACCCATTCAAATTATAGATCCCGAAGATCTTACACCATTAATGCCAACCTTTTGCATCCTGTCAGATAAATATGACTCGATGACATCAAGCGCAGCTCCACGAATACGAACATAATGGAAAGGCTTTCGAATCGGTATACGGTGTTCCACATAATCAAATGCTTTAGAGAGATCACAAAAAACACCAATAGCATCATGTCAGCTCTCCCAAGCATTTAAGACATACGTTATTAACTGCACACCGGCATCCGTAGTTGATCTTGCTTTCGTGAAACCGAACTGATTTTGGTGCAGTATTGAATGCTCGTTGAAGTGCGCCAAAAGTTGTTTGAGCATAATTTTTACAAAGATTTTTTCAAAGACTCAAAATTCTATGTGGCAATTCTTAATATCTAGGTATTCAATCAAGCAATTAAATGGACATTTATATATAGGCCATTTATCAGTCACATATATATTTTTGTAATAACTTTTAACATACGTCATTATAGTTGAAACTTCAGGTAAACATCCAGAAACAAGAGTGTTGGCTGAAAGTTCAAGAGTAACAGTTAGCTGAGCAATAGCTGTGGGATGTGAAACAGTACTAAGAACAATATCATTGTTCGATGATAACTCCGTAAGGCAGAACTTCTCAGCTATATGCAAGCGTCGTAGAGTTAATGGGGGTATGCCATTTTCTATTTTCATAGAGTTAATTGGTATAGTACGCATTGCTCCGCTAATTACTCTCAATCCTATATTTTGAATTACATTAAGTTTTCTTAGCAAAATTACACTAGCTCTTATACTACATGCTTAGTGTCTTGGGACTGAACCCCAAAATGTTCCTGCCAAACATCTTAAAACATTTTATACTTTTCATACCATTTTTACAGATACGGTTGATATAATATGTTTATTGAATTTCAGTTTGTCATATTTTATAACATCTAAAAACGTATGATGATTAACAACAGGGATAGCTATGTTGATCTAAGTTACTTTTACAGTAGAGTAAGCTGATGGATCTTTGCTAAATACCAAAACTGAACTTTTGTCAGAGCTAATGTCTAATTTTAATATTATGTTGTAATAATGTTGTAATTGATTTAAAGCAGAATTTATATTATTCACTGCTACATTCAGATTTTGATTTTCACTGTAAATAAGTAAAATCTTAATATTTGAGGTGTCAATGTAGTCATAAATTTGCGATGTATACAAGCTATACAACAGAGGTGATAACTAATGATAATAATAAACTAATGACACATGAAAATATGTATTTAAAATGTCATATTTTAGATATTGTTTAATTAATATTCCAACTCCATTATGTTCATTAGTGGAGTTTTTGAAAATAAAATTATCTAAATTAAAATTGGGAATTTTGCTATTACTTTTAAGCCATGATTCATTTAATAAACATATGTCAACATTTTGTTCATTAATAAACTTGTTTAGTAAGTTATTTTATTGATTCAGGCGTTACTTTGAGGAAATCCTTTATCAAACACGATATTAAATAAATATCTAGTGACACTTCCGTTGAAAAACAATGCTTATGGCCGAGTTGCGGTGTGCACCACCCTCCCTCCCGCACAAAATACAAAAAGGAAGTATACAGAATAAACAACGCACAAACAACAACCCGATCAACCAAAAATGATTCGACACGTGTTTCGCCCCTACACGAGGCATCCCCAGGAGATGTTGACTCGTCTCCGACAGTGAGAAAACAACGCAAAATCGCCCGCGTATATAGTATGCAGGTTCCGCCTCTTAAACTTGTGAATGAAAGAATACTACGTATCGGCAAATATTGACTTGACAGTGAAACTACCAAGAAACTACATTAAAAAAAGTAAAATTTTGACAGAGACTTTTGATGACACAGACATTTGTAAAATTCAACTCTTTAGTTCTGTTAGGTACGGATAGGTGGCAGCAGCTGCTGAGCGTTCCGTATAAAACGTTCTAAAATAGCATAGCATGGTCGATATCGAGCATCGATTGGTGTCAGTGTTGTAAACTCGTGGTAGACCTACTAGAATCGTTAGGAAACACAGCTTGGAGTATCTCCGCGGTTTGCACCGTTTCTAGCACCTACGGAACCATGTTAAATTTAGCTGTAAAATTTAACGGGCCGTTAATTAGAAAAAATCAATGACATTGGAATAGTTTATTGTATTTATGAATAGAGGCTTCCCTTGTGTATTACTTAGAATGAAAAAAGTCGTGCGACAATCGGAATATTTGTTGTTGTTTTTTTTTAATCTGCGGTTATAAGAATATTCCGACATATGGTAAAAAACTTACAATTAGGTATTTATAAGCATCCTAAACGTCATACAGATCATAATCTATCTTAAACGTCATACATATCATACATATCATACATATTTTCAACCGACTTCCAAAAAAAGGAGAATGTTCTCAAGTCGACGTATATAAGTTATTTCTGCATAACTTTTTAGAGAGTAGTTCGATTTTGATAATTAGTTTTTTGTTTGGTAGAGTATACATCGAGGTAAAAATCATTTGCATAAAAATGGCGACGGGCGCGGACGTTGCGCGGGCGGCTGCATAATCCATTCAAAAGACAATGACCAAATGTAGGTATGGACATTATGGCCCTGCGTTGACAGATACTTAAGGTATGATTGCGATATAGAGTTAGATGTTAGATTATATCAAAAGGTAAAAGAATAATATAATAAGTTTGTATCAAAATATTTGGTAAGAATATAAAAATAGATGGTGGTCGATTCGAGTCTTTGAATTTTGGCTCGCAATAATCTTTCATCCAATTCACAATGTCGATATCACATTAATAATTATCTTTGCTATCACAGTGAAGTACCTAAATAACAGAGTGGAGTAGTGCCGTTGTTGCGAGTGTGTTGCCATAACAATAATTCAACAAACAACAAGTGTGAACGTGAAAGCAATGTACGTCAACGGCGCTACGAGAAGGCGGATTTCAAATGGCTATTTGTGTTCGCTATTAGGTGTTTGTTGTATTTGGTAAAATATATGAAGTTCAAGCAAATCTGCAAATATCGGCAAAGACAACCATCTACACTTATCAGACAAATAATACGACAAATTGACGGTTTGTTTGCGTATTTGCCTATTTGATCTCTTTGATGTGCCTCGAAAAACGGACAAGCGCACGGTAACGTGTTTTTGGTATTTGCCTTATTTGCCAAATATGCCATATAGGTATACACAAATACAAATAGCCACGTAAAGTGCCGACATTAAACGTAATGTCTAAGCCGGAAGTGCGATATCACGGGGCGATATTGCATGGAAGATTTACGTTCTGCCGATAATTCACTCCCGTCACGCAATATGAAATCAATCATAAAACAGGATATTATCAAAATAAATATTATTTAAATTAACTTTTGATAGATACACCTTGATACAAAAATACAGCACAGTAATTATTTTAAGATCGAAGTTCAATTATTGACAATATTGAATTTAATTGGGCAACCTGTTCACGTAAGGCAGAAAATGGACAATGTCCTTTCATACAAAATGCATGGCAACAAAGCGCAATTTAGAAGCTGCTGATCAGGTGTGGGTGCCGAAATGGCGTGTCATAACCATGTCCGCGCAACGACATACCGTGAGTTCTAAATTGCGCTTTATTTCCATGAAATTTGAATGGAATTGGAAGCCGCCCGTGCCATGTCCGCGCCCGACTCCATTTATGTGTGGCCTGCGCCTAAGGCCCATGTTTCACCTGACTCTTCTGTGGAGCTAGCACGAAAATTTGCGAAGGTAGACAAGTCTAACGTAATCGTGTTGACATTGCTGTATATAATACAAACAATAACTTATTTAGTACAATCTAGGGCAAATAGTATGGTACAGACAGATCATTGTTTGTACAGAGGCCGTAGCACAAACAATATAATTAGTACTCACGTGAGTACTAATTAATATTATATATTTTTCCATATTTATTTCGAAATAAAGGAACGGCAACGTCGCATTTCATAAACAAATCCAATAAAAAACTTAGAAACCGAGTTCGCGCGCAAAATGTAAGCCGTTCAAGTGAAGCCATAAATGGCTTCACACTACACCCGCGCTGTCAGAGCTCTCATTTCGATGACAGAGAATACAGCTCGGTAAAAAATACAAAATGACGATTTGGGCGGTGAAATTGTGCCACAACACTTCAAAAAAGCAGCATAAGAGTTCTGGTATTACATTTCACAGCTAAGGCTTTGATTTAATGCTTATAACGTCTAAAATACAAAAAAATGTGAATACGAATTACCCACTCATAGTTCGGACGGAATGTTGCCAGCTATGTATTAAATTATTAAAATTTTAAAACGTTGCTTGGGTATATGACATAGCGTTAATTCTCTCTTACGATATATGGCAACTATTTAGAGTTCCGTACCCAAAGCGTAAAACGGGACCCTATTACTAAGACTCCGCTGTCCCTCTGTCTGTCTTGCTGTCCGTCTGTCACCAGACTGTAGGAATGCTCACCTAGTGGTCCGTGTAATAAGGTAGGTAGGTAATGCCATTAATGTAGTAAACTTTTGCACCAATAGGTAATGTATCATTATACCAATATACGACTTACCATCTATTTAAGGTAAGTTCAAAACATACCCAGTGTTAAACTAATTAAAAAATCTTTTAGTGGACTTATTTTAACTTGTAATTATCCGCGATTACAGAACAAATTTAAACATTAGACGCTTTTAACCTACCTAACCATCTAAATAAGGAGATATTACGTCTAGTCATTCGTTTTTACGACGAAAAGGTTGGAAGCATCTGGTTAATGTACACATGGGTTGCTATCAAAGGATAATTACCAAGAAACACAGCAGCTAAGGTTGTATGACTAGGATAAATAAGTGCAAATCATTTTACTCAAACGTTCTGTAGTAAGCGGGAACATGATCAAAAAGGAACATTAGCCCTTTATGATCGTATGACGACATAATAAATCTTATGATACGTATTTATGCTTAAAACTTTGACTTTTTATACACACTTACATTTACTATTGCAAATATGATCATGCGCGAGTACTTTTAAAATTGTAGAAGCTTTGTAAATGATTAAAGTAACCTATTGAATGGCGTGAAAGCGAAGATTCCTCTGATGCACCAAACCTATGATTTCCCATTAGTAGGCCAGGTACTCACTGCACTCAGCCGTATTTATAAACTAGTATACATCGTAATCGTTAAATATGCACTGGTGGGACTCCAGTTACAGAGAATTGTGGTCACTAGGTTTGTTTAACCCTTACGTATCCGCCGGCGTTAATTTTATTCATAAATATTTGGTTACAACCGTAAATAGGATTCATTAACTTTTTGACCAGTTGAGAACAAGAAAGCAAGCTACACTAACAACCATTTTCTTTGTATTCTACACATCTAAGGCTTACTTACCGTATTAAAGTTAGAAAATAGACACAAGCTCCAGAAAACTATAACGAATAATATCAAATTTCCAGTCATTCCCCGCTGCACTACCAAGCTGCACTACTGGTAATCCAGAAGGGAATTTTTATTATATCTGGCATGCATGGTAAACCACGAAACTCCTAATTAGTAACTAAGAAGGTTTGTTTAATTCACGTAGGTAATTTATCGAAGGTGAATTAAGTCTATGGCATCGAAAACGGCCTGAGTGGGCTTCTTTAGTATGTACAGACTACAGATAGACATACATTTCGTTGACTTGCAAATATATCACTAACTACCTGCTCTCCGCGGTTTCACCCGCACGGTGATGGATTATGATGATGATGATGAATAATAGCCTACGTTACTCAGGGTGAATGTAGCTTTCCAATAGTGAAAGAATTTTTAAAATACGTCCAGCACTTTTTGAGCCAATTCGTTACAATCATACCTACTTACATACAAATCTTTCCTCTTTATAATATTAGTATAGATATAGATGTATAGATAATGTTCAGGTATACTATGTACAACAACACAACAAAAAAATTCTATACAATAACAATCCCAGTTTTTTCATTATGTCAAGATACTAAAGAAGATAAGAAAACTGTACCAGACTTTACTAAATATTTTTGGAAGCTCAGGTTACACCAGTGATGTTATACTAAAATTCCATTTCAGAAAAGCGTTCGATGTTTTTGTCGTCAGATGGCCCGATGACAAGGGTCGAGCTCGTTATTTTCCACGATATTTGTAATAATATCGGTAAAAATACCTTTTGACGACAGCACCTTGACAGGAACACTGATTCCGTTGTTTGGATTTCGTTTACCAAAAAAACATACTTATGTATTTGCGTTTACACAATAAGGTTATTTCGGTACCTTGGAACTATCCTTTGCATCAGTATAAAAAGTAGTATATGTGCTCGGGATTATCTGCTATCCCCTTTCCGATTTCATCGGAATCCGTGGAACTATTTCAGTTTGAAACAATACCAGACAGATTCTTATCCACATATGAAACTTTCGCATTTATAATAAGTAGGTATATTGTGATTATTGTTATCTATTAAAATGTTTAGTTTTGAAACTGCCGCAGGCTCAAAGTAGATATACTCATTTAACAATAAAGGTGCGAGTTGATACCTAGCTGGCTACACGACGACGTGTCGTCGCTTCATGTCGCCGCGACCAGTCGTCACTTCGTCGCTGCTGTCATGATTTTGAACACGACTGCAGACGGCAACTGCAGACGGCATCAACCATTTGAAAAGGGATTCGAAAGGTTTAATTTAAAAGCTTTTCAGTGGTTTTACTATATAAAATATAGAATATAATATCTATATAGAACGTATAGTGTCGCTGCGACACGTCGTTTGCTGCGGCTTCATGTAGCCTACTGTACCTGTACTGTCCGCTCTCAACTTACATAGGGATAGGGCCAAACGTTTGGTTGAGGCGACGTGTGACCGAAATGCTGTTGCCTACTTTCGGCAATAAGCTAGCATTGCTATCTGGCGTGGCAATGATGCCAGCATTTTGGCCACTTCTCCCCCCATCACGTGACTTATACATTAAACTATGACATCTGATAAAGTTTTCCATAACTATGTCAAAACTTATTCAAAATTATTTAAGACTGTTTGTATGCGTGCTAAAGCTTTGTTTATTAGAGATAAAATTCGGAAATCGAATAACAAAATAAAAACAGTTTGGAAGACTATAAATACTGAGACCGGCAAAAATAAACCAAAAGACACTGCATGTGTCCTTGTAATTAACAATCAGATTGTCTCAGAACCAATAAATGTAGCAAATACTTTTGATAATTTCTTCTCTAATTTACCTCTAGAAGTCACCAAGTCACTGAATTCTTGCCCCAATCAGCAGAAGCTATTCTTAAAGCTAATTTCACGTACGAAGTACCCAGTTTTTCTTTTGAATATACTTCAACTGTCGAAATTATAGAAACATTTAAAAGCTTAAATATAAAGAATACTGAAGACTTATGGGGAATGTCAGTAAAAATTGTAGAACCAATTATTAGTTCTATGGGTCCTATTTTGGCCCGCTTATTTAATCTTTGTATAGATAGAGGTACCTTTCCTAATTTAATGAAATATAGTAGAATCACTCCAATTTTTAAGGCTGGAGAGAAAACAGACCCCTCAAATTATAGACCAGTATCTATACTACTAATTTTGAGTAAGAATTTTGAAAAAATTATGCTTAAACAACTTTTGGCGCACTTCAACGAGCATTCAATATTGCACGAAAATTGGTTCGGCTTCACGAAAACAAGATCAACTAAGGATGCCGGTGTGAAGTTAATGACGTATGTCTTAAAGGCTTGGGAGAGCTCACATGATGCTATTGGTGTTTTTTGTGATCTCTCTAAAGCATTTGATTGTGTGGAACACCGTATACTGATTCGAAAGCTTTTCCATTATGGTATTCGTGGAGCTGCGCTTGATGTCATCGAGTCATATTTATCTGACAGGATGCAAAAGGTTGGCATAAATGGTGTAACATTTTCAGGATCTATAATTAAAATGGGTGTTCCACAAGGGTCCAGTTTACATTAACGACTTGCCACTTATGGCCAAGGATCTTTGTAATATTGTTTTATTTGCGGATGACATATCTCTGAATTTTAAAGTAGATAGGAAAGATAGCACACTAATTCAAGTAAACAACGCTCTATCTAGTATCTCTAAATGGTTCTCAACTAATAATTTACTTCTGAATTCAAAAAAGACAAAATGTTTGAAGTTTTCTTTGCCTACTGTTCCATATTTGGAGTCCAACGTTACGCTTGATGGAGTTAAACTCGTAATGGACAAGGCAACAGTCTTCCTAGGCATTAAAATTGACGCAAAATTACAATGGGGTCCTCATATAAATGCCCTGTCTGGGAGACTCAGTTCTGCTGCATATGCAGTACGTAAAATAAGAGAGCTAACAGATGCTTCTACGGCGCGGTTAGTGTATTTTGCATATTTCCACAGCGTAATGTCATATGGGATATTGCTATAGGGTTCAGCGGCTGATATAGAGACCATATTTATCCTTCAGAAACGTGCTATTAGAGCTATATACGAAATGGGTCCCCGTGAATCTTTGAGAGATTTATTTAGAGAAATCAATATATTAACGTTGCCTTCCTTATATGTATTTGAAAATATAATGTATGTTCGTAAAAATTTACATAAATATAAGTTAAATAGTGATCACCACACCTTTAATACCAGAAATACAAATAGGATAGCTGTACCTAGTTTTAGACTTGCGAAGACTAATAAGTCATTCCTAGGAAATTGTGTGTGTTTTTACAATAAAATCCCAAAGCACATAACTGAGCTCACAGAGGGCAAATTCAATTTGACTGTAAAAAACGTTTTAATAAAAAAAGCTTACTATAAAGTTCGACATTATATAGAAGATAAAGATGCTTGGAATACTCCACTTCTGGCAAGCTGTCTCTCTGCCACCCATAAAATGTAATATTTGTACCTAGTACCTAAGTAGAAACATTGTAAACATCTATATAAAAAGAATGGCCCCGAGTTTCTTGCCGCTTCTTCTCGGTGGGTTCTATATATTTTGGAACGCGGCGGTAGAGTCTTTTAAGTACATTATAATGAAAAGTTGACGTTCATAAGTGCGTCTTTGATGCCTAAATTGAATAAATGATTTCGAATTTTGACTTTTGATTACCTACATTTTATTTTTAAGTTTGTACGTATTGTCTAATGGTCTATTCACACGTACTACAACTACTCCACAACCACAACCACACCACGTGGCCGGACGCATATTTTATATTGAAAATGAATATTAGAATTCACACGTACCACATTTTGCAGTCATTATCGACTGCATGGATGATACTGACCACATCGCAACCATAACCCAGCCACAACACAACCAAAACGCAACCACTACGCTGACGTCGTCGTGTTTTTCTTAAGTGTGTAGTCCATTGAAATGTTACACGAGCTTTGCATTTTTAGAGGACGCAATTTTATTTTTGGGACATGTGTGGGGGGACAATAGAAGCTTAACCTCAAGTTTGTGGGGTCGCCACCCTTGTCCCCGGCCGCCATCTTGGAAAAAGTAGTGAAAACACTTTTTTCGCGATATATAGGAAACTATGCGTCTAACAAAAAAAATTGTCAAGTTATCATTTGTAGCAAATTGTTTTGCCTACAAATATGTTTATATAACTTTTTGCCTTAAATTAAAAATTAAAGAAGTTATAAGCAAAAAAGTGAGAAATTTTCTATAAACATTTTCTTTTTTGCTCTATAACTTTTTTTATACATTTTACATAGAAATTACCTCAGACCAATCTTGTAGATGATCTTTTGAAGAAAATTGTTCCCTATATTTTTTTCTAATTTCATTCATTTAAAACGCTGTTACAGCGCTCCAAAGTTGACCGGGTTCGTCAATGCTCATGAGAATCCGGTCGAAAGGAAATGTTTAACTAATTTTTTTTTTATTGTAATAAGTTTCTTACAAAATCTTTGTTAAATTCGTACAAGTTTACTTATTCATTCCTAACTCTTTTCCCCGCCACCTATGAGGTAGAGTCTGTAGGCGCGTTTTTTTTACGTGGTATCTCCAAACTCCCCAGTAGGCCTGCTCCATGGGCATCTTGCTTACAAGATAATCCTCGACATCATACTATTTTTGACGTCAAATGTGAAAGTTTGAGGAACGACAGGAGTTAAAATTGGAGTCTTAGTTGGAAGTTCATCTTCAAATTCGTTTTCTTCCATTCACTTTGATATTCCCATAATGCTGCTGCATGTTTCGCCAGAACAATGGAGGCATACTGTAGGTAGAGCATTTCAGGCCTGCTTTCGTGCAGCCACACATGCTTCCGCAGTTTCCTTTGCATCTGCAGAAAATTAATTTCATGAGATCGGGCGGTTCTGGAGGCTTGGAAGCTTGTATTGGCATCCAAATGTTTGCATGCTTTTTCCAGCCCCAATCTTCAATGTTGATATCTTCCGAGCCACGACTGCACCTGGTGATATACTCGGAGACTGTGAAACCGAGCAGCATCTTGTGTTGGAGGCAGCCATGATAAATTAAATGAATTTTTAGTCATCGAAAATAAGTTAAACGTTTAGTTTCGACCGGATTCTCATGAGCGATTCCGGTCAACTTTGGAGCGCTGTAACAGCGTTTTAAAAAAATGAAATAAGAAAAAATTATGGGAAAAATTTTTGTTCAATAGATAATCTACAAGATTGGTCTGAGGTATTTTTTTTTGTGAATAGATAAAAATAATTATAAAGCAAAAAAGTAAATGTTTATAATAAAATTCTCACTTTATTGCTCATAACTTCTTTAATTTTTTATTTAGGGCAAAACGTTATATATACATATTTGTAGCAAAACAATTTGCTACAAATAATGACTTGTCAAATTTTTTGTCAGACGCATAGTTTCCGAGATAACGCGAAAAATTTGTTTTCATCCCTTTTTCCAATATGGCGGCCGGGGGACTAGGGTGGCGACCTCACAAACTTGAGGTTAAACTTCTATTGACCCCCCACACATGTCCAAAAAATAAATTTGCGTCCTCTAAAAATGCAATATTCGGTCCTTAAATTGTAACATTTCAATAGACTAAAAAACTAAAGTTTCCTGTTCGAAATCCATGAGTTCGTTCGTGTCGCTGCGATGTGGTGTGGTTGTGGTACGTGTGACGTGAATAGACCCTAAATAGACAAAAATATTTCAGATTTGACTTTTCAGCAAAGTTGCAGAATAAGACTCATCGGGCTACAAACGTGTCATTTCGGCAGTGGATGCTTTTCTTTTGTATTGTAAGCATTTAGCTTAGCAAGACTAAGACCGGATTTTTTGAAATCTCAATTCAAGCGAACTAATACTCTAGCTGGGTAGCTAGTATATTATCTATCTATACATACATTTAAAATGTAACGGATAGCTGTCTGTACATGAAATATATATATAGAAATATAAGAAAAATTATTATATGGACTTCTATAAACGAAAATAGAATGAAAAAAATATTGTTAGAATTTTTGTCTGTTCGCCTGTGCGTTTGTGTACGCTACTCTTAAAAACGGCTTATCCGATTTAGATGTGGTTTTTACAAATATATTGTGATAAGCTTAACGTTTAGTGTTTGTTTCATGACAAATAAAAAAGTTATTAAAATTTATAGAATAACTCTCTCGCCACTACATCAAGACCAAGCGAGCGAAGCCGCTGGCGGGACAACTAGTTTATTCATAAATAGAGTATTTACGATTTTATAAAGCAAACTGCGCCGATATAATGATTTTTAAACAACATGAACAATTTTATAAAAATAATTGAGTATCAAGCATAGATGTAATTATTTAATTACATCTATGGTATCAAGGGCCTTTAAAATTACCTATTACTTAAACGTGTTTATCTACTCTGATACTATAATACAAAGATTATAAAATTGAAAACAAAATTCTTATGACAAACATTACGTACAGGCCAAAAAAAGTAAAAAAAATTTAATTACGATACAGGTCTTGTATGGGCACCTGTAAAATAATATAACTTTTTAATCATAACGACACACCTATACAACTCCAGCTGGACCAAGGAGGTTGAACCTCTACTTTAAAAAAAAAAGGTTTCAATGAACGAGTCCGCGACGACGCAACACGCATGCGCAATCGATGTTTGCGCCTTGGCGCCAACATTTGACATTTAAAAAATCTTTTCAATATTTAAACAAAGTTTGGTTTTGTTTGTAAAATACATAGGTTTTAGTGTAAAAACATGTCTGAAAGCGGGGATAGTGTACACCACCAGACATTCTGGAAGCTGCGTCAAACATGACCATGAACCTGTTGCCGGTGAAATCTAGGAGCAACTATAATGTTACCACGAATTCATGGAATGGAAAATGAATAAAAATGCTACATCATTTTCTGAAAATGTGTTGTTAGCGTACTTTCAAGAGTTATCTGAAAAATATAAAGTGTCAAGTATGTGGGTTAAATACTCCATGATTAAAAGTACACTCAATATTTACAACGAAGTTGACATAACTACGAGTATATATAACAAGCTGATTGCATTTTTGAAACGAAACTCACAAGGATATAAAGGAAAAATCCGAGACTTTTACAGCAGAGCAGATAAATAAGTTCTTAAATGAAGCCCCAGACACATTATATCTCTTCACAAAGGTATTTTAGTTGTTTATCAGTTAACCATGTACATTTTTTTTGTTAATATTGAGTTAATTTACCGTAATATATATATGAGTGGTTATAGATTGCACTAATTTTTGGTATAATGGGTGCTTGCCGACGGCAAGAGTTATACAACATACAAATCAAAGATGTTGAAGTCTTCGAAACTACACTATTGATCAAAATAAGTAAAACTAAAACCAAGACGGACCGCTCTTTTACCATTACTGGGAAATATTATGAACAATGCAAAAAATACATAGAGCTACGACCAACTAAGTGCAGCAATCCCAGTTTTTTTCTAAACTATATTGACGGAAAATGCACGACGCAGAGAAATGGCATTAACAAATTTGGAGCTTTAGGCAAAGTTATTGCCAGCTATCTTCAACTTACCGACCCAGAATTGAACACAAGACACTGCTTTCGCCGAACATCTGCGACCTTGCTAGTTGACGCTGGTGGAGATATAACGGCTATAAAGCGACACGGTGGTTGGAAGTCAACGACAGTTGCAGAAGGCTATATAGATGATTCAATGACTAACAAGATCGCTATATCCAATTCAATACTTAACAGTATTGAAAATAACAGAAATGAGGTCAACACTAACATACCCTCTCCGAGTACCTCCATTAACGCTTTCTGTCCGGTTCAAATTCATTTTCATAATTGTAATATTCAGAACATCAATAATTATTACAAGTAAAAATAAATTTGTTGTTATATTCAGCGTTTTATTTGCAATATTGTTTTACGTATTATAGTATGAGAGTAGATAAAGTAGTGTATGACACTGTACATAACTTGGTCTTATAACACTCGTGTGATACTATAAAAAACTCGCCTACGGCTCGTTTTTTTAAAACACACTCATGTTATAAGAACCCTTATTATGCAACAGTATCATAATCTACTATTACATATCTACCTTATTATATTAACACCGCGTCCATGTGTTTTAGTTTGTACTAACATGTTTAAAATAAAATTACCAAAAAATGGAACCGACTTCAACACCAAAAAGTGTGAAATAACTTGTTAAAGTCGGTACCAAGATACTCGTAGTTCAAAATTAGGTACTTACCTATTAACCTATATTATCACAATATTATGTGCATGATCGGTACCGACTTCGGTAAGTTATTTCACACTTTTTGGTGTTGAAATCGGTTCTATTTTTGGTAACAAGTAAAATTCCACTATTTTTAGTTGCTTTTGTTGCTACTTACGGGATCGATTGTCATTCAACGTCAATGATATCATAATTATCAGTTTTTGGAGTGTCACTCAAAAAGTTATACTCGGTCCACAAATAGAGGAGAAATCTGCTAACATACACAAAAATAATAATACATACATTCGAACATATTATGACCTCTTCCTTTTTTGAAGTCGGTTAAAAAGATAATATACCTCTCTTACATTCTCGTTCTCGTCTCTGAAAAACCAAATTCCTTTATGAAAACATTCTACAAATTGATATATCCACAAGATTCGTTGACTGGATTAGGTTATTGGTTTCTCTTTCCAGTCTTGTCCCAAATCCTATACAAGCAGAATATAAACTTCAATAATCATTGTTTTTGAGATTATCATATAGGTCCTACACTTTTCCTTATTTTCCTTATTCCTATTTGTAATTTGTAACAATAAGTGCTTTATGCCTCAGAATGGGTTTTAGCAGCTGCCCATGAGATAACTCCTATGCTTATATAGTACCTATTTATTATTGCTGTGTATTGATATGTTATCATGTTTTTAATGTACTTATATGTTTTTGTCAATAAATAATTTCTAATTTCTTTCTTTATTATTAAATAGACTTGTTATCAAAAAATGGCACCCCTCTGTCGAAAATTTTAAGTCACTCACTCACCACGAAATCTCAGAAACTACAAGTGCTAGGAGTTTCAAATTTTGCATGCGGGTTATTTTTAGGACGTAGATGCTCACGAAGACGAGATTTTATGAAATTCAACCCCTAAGGGGTCAAAAGGGGTGAAAACGTTTGTATGAAACTCCTTTATTTTTGAACTTATAGTTGTGAAAATTTGTAACTGGATAGATCATTCAAAATAAAAAATGTTGGCCTAATTTTTTTTAGATAGTGGTGGTGGGAGTGGATACGGGTGTTGATAGAGTGGAGTGGGGTGGATAGGGGTGGAGGGTGAAATGGAGGGGTGAAAGTTTGTATGGAAGGTTTTGTGTTTTCGAACATACAGTGGTAAAAATTAGAATTGGGACAGTTTAAAATGATGATTTCAATATTTATTGACAGGGATGACTTAGCGGGGTAAAACGGGGATATTTTTTTTTCAAAAGTTCTTTGTTTTTGGAGCTACAGTGATGAAAATTGATAACTGGATAGGTAATTTAAAATAAATAGTGATGCTTTCAATATTTTTGTCAGAGATGACTTAAGGGGGTAAAACGAGGGATGTAAAAACTACTACATATTATAAACTGTAGAGGTCAAATTTCTATACAATGAAAACTATGCTAAAAACCGAGTCAGGAGATGTAAGGAGCGTAAAACAAGTTCAAATTGTTTGTTTCTGTATGTTTGTCTGTCTGTTTGTACGGGCTAATCTCCGAAACGACTGGACCGATTTAAATGAAATTTCGTATGGTGGTAGCTTATATCCCTGATCAACATATAGGATATTTTTGATCTCGGTAAATTAAAGAGTTCCCGTGGGATAATTAAAAATCTGTAATAATCGTATCCCGCGAGGCCACGCGAGCGTAGCCGCTTGCGGGTCAGCTAGTAAAGCTATATTTGCAACAAATGAAGCAAGTCAGGTATGTTTGTTCCGTTAACCCTTTTTTCATAACATGATAAATACATATCAATATTTCTAATATTGATCTCCTTAACAATTTTACGTGAACTTTATATCATATCGTGATTTAATCCCAGCAAACAACTCCTTCATATTACTATATACTATAGCTAGAATAAAACGGAACTTTCAATCTTGATGATGGTTATATGGATTGAAAATTTCGTTTTTATTGTAGCAGCAGTCCTACTTTCATTAAAATTGTCAGCTTGTTCTACACTTACCATACCTGCTAATTTTACAAATGCGGAAGTATGCTCGTTCTGTCTTTATGTTACCTTTTCACGATTACACGTTCATGAAATTAACTACCTACTTATATATAAAAGTTACCTTAGGTCCAGGAAAAATACTTGAGGTACTTTTTTCGAGGAAGCGCTCGCATCGAACCTTGACTTAGCGATCTTAACCGATCAAAAAGTTAAGCAACGCTTGCTGTGATCAGGAGTTGGATGGGTGACCACTGGTAGCATTATTCAACTGAGCGCTTCCGTGCTTCGGAGGGCACGTTAAGCCGTCGGTCCCAGTTGTGTGTCTTAGGACAAGAGCCGTTAGTCTATGTCGAAGGCTTTCGGGAGGCCTGAAAAACTTCGACGCATGGGTTGGTCATTGGCCTATCCACCAAGGCGCACAGGAGGCTTATTCAGATATTTCACAACTTTCAACAATCTATCCCGCTACAACTGCATTTCAACTCTTGTTTCGATAATCAGTTGATAATCAGGCAAAAAGCCATTCTACTATTTCAATAGACAATTTGGAACATAAAGTCACATGAATGAACTCAAACGCTACTTTATTATAAATATTTATTAAACACAATGAATATGATTCAACAACGCGTTCATGATATCTATCGAACCAGCAGATTAAGGTTAAAGCTTTGAACGATCGCTGGTGTCAACGGAAACGTAACTGTTTTTAACAAACAAAAGAAGAGTGAGAAAACGCATAATAGTCACAGTTCAGCTACGGTTCGATTGCAATTTAGTTAGTGGAATCGACCTTATCGACCCCCTGGGCCCGCGTGGGGGACCCAACTTCTCTCTCTGAGAGGAAAGCTCGTGTCCCAGCAGTTGTAACATAATGCGCTGATTTGGCTATTATGACTAAGTAGGTATGTAGTTTTTCAGCATCATGGATATTTTATCGTGCGGGTGAAAGTATAGGGCTGCAACTAGAATGTCGTATAAAATTCTGGTACATATGTAGTGATATAATTTCGTAACCGAGCTAGATGGTTTACTGTCTATATTTCCGTCGCTCAGTGATCCGTAACGAAGGAAAACATGTGTAGAAAATAGAAACCCTATTGGGAATTTAATGAAATTTTCTTAACAAATACTGTATCGTACGAGTACATGTAAATTTTCTTAGGGTTCTTTTATAATACTCGTCTACGTAGTTTAGATAAAATAATCCAGCGACTACCAGACGACAGGTCATCATCATCATCATCATTATCTCAGCCGTAGGACGTCCGCTGCTGAACATAGGCCTTCCCCATAATTTTCCAAAAGGACCGGTTGGAAGCGGTCTGCATCCAACGTCGTCCTGTGACCTTTATCATGTCGTCTGTCCACCGTGTCGGTGGACGACCTACGCTGCGCTTGCCGGTCCGTTATCTCCACTCCAAAACCTTCCGGCCCCATCGGCCATCTGTTCTGCGTGCTATGTGTCCTGCCCACTGCCACTTCAACCTGGCTAATCTTCTGGGCTATGTCAGTGATTTTCTTTGTTATACGGATCTCCTCATTTATGATTCGATCACGTAGAGAAACCCCGAGCCTAGCCCTTTCCATAGCTCGTTGTGCGACTTTTAGCTTATCTATGAGGCCGACAGGTACCATGGTAATAACTGTAAAACACAATCTGTAGACGTCCATTATAGAATTGAATCAAAAACAACCACTTAAGTACGCCATTTATTTCACAAAAAAGACATTTCCTGCGGAAACAGCAATCGAACCGGGAGACGTCTTCATGAATAATTCACGGATTCTCCGCGGGCCATCCGTAGCGTATGTTTTATTGTTACATATAGACTAAGAACTGGTTAGTAAAATGGGTTTATTTTACAACATTTGTGATCTTTGCTCGTGTTAATACCCACGATTATAATAGTAAATATAGTTATTAGCGATTATAATATAATAGTTAAGTAGTTACCTGGATGACCGAGCTTTGCTCATAGGTATATTATTATTTTTAGTAGTTATTATTTATTCATTTTTATTCACGGATTTGTTATCCGGTCCTTTACGAAGGCATAAGTGGGGCTATAGCCAAAAACTTAGAGGCCTGTTTGGTAATAAACAAAAGTGTATAAAACAGTATTTGGGATGACGTTGACATGAATTATCTATTCGTATTACAAAAATGGGTAAAATTACGAGGCTATTGTTATGGATTTACAAATGATAAGGGAGATATAAGACTATGGACGAGAATACGGCACCTGCCAATTTCAGTCTCACATTAAACTATTTAGGCAGATGTTATTATATTATTATTATTATAAGTAAACAATTGATTTTCTTGGTCTAACCTCAAACTAAATGCTTATTGGCTTATTTATGCTTATCAACGACATCTATTTTGTCAAGTAGCTTTAGTGCTGCTGCGTTGATAAAACAGTTTTTCACTGTCTGAAAACACGGATATAATGACATTTTCTATAAATGAAACCTATTAAGGTCGATTTAACGCCCCCAAAACCCCCTGCTTACTAAATTTCATGAAAATCGTTTGCCGTTTCCGAGATTCAGATTACATTATAAACATACCTACTTGTATATACAAGAACAATATAATACTTAATTATACACGTACTAGCTGCGATGGATGACGATGATGAAAAGTATCCTATGCATTAATCCAGCGATTCATCTACTTCCATTCAAACTTTCATCAAAATTGCTCCAGCCGTTTCAGCGTGAAGAAGTAACAAACATACACACTCACAAACCTTTATAATATTAGTGTGATAGTGGTAGTGGTATTAGTGGTAGGTACGTCCATCATCATCTCAGCCGTAGAACGTCCACTGCTGAACATAGGCCTCCCCCCATGATTTTCCAAAAGGACCGGTTGGAAGCGACCTGCATCCAACGTCGTCCTGCGACCTTTCTCAGGTCGTCTGTTGGTGGACGACCTACGCTACGCTTGCCGGTCCGTGGTCTCCACTCCAGGACCTTTCGGCCCCATCGGCCATCTGTTCTGCGTGCTATGTGCCCTGCCCACTGCCACTTCAACTGGCTAATCTTCTGAGCTATGTCGGTGAGTTTCGTTCTTCTACGGATCTCCTCATTTCTGATTCGATCACGTAGAGAAACCCCGAGCATAGCCCTCTCCATAGCTCATTGTGCGACTTTAAGCTTATCTATGAGGCCCATAGTAAGAGACCACGTTTCCGTGCCATAAGTCATCACTGGTAACACACATTGGTCGAAGACTCTTGTCTTGAGGCACTGAGGTAATTGGGACGAGAAGACGAAGGTACGTTTATGCTACTAATAACGCTGCAAATAGAACTTCGTAGAGATACACTGCTTGTACAATGTAAGTATGTGACAATTGTACTGCAGTTCCTAGCTTAAGATTCCAGAACTGTTCTATAACAAACGAACTGTGGGCCTAGCACTAAAGTTTGGGTAAGTGTAACGTAATATTATCGTTGATGTATACATGTATAGTGGGCCTAGCACAGATAACTGCGCAAGTGTAACGCAACGTTCAGGTGAATCACACTGTCATTTATCTAGACCCAATGTGACACAGATGACTCACACTTTGCACGGTAAAGCGTGACGCGTTGACGCTGACGATATGAACACTCTCGGTAATTGGTTAACGGCCTCGGTACAAACTGTCATTTATCTAGCACAACTGTGGCACAGATAGCTCATAGTTTTTACTGTATAGGTAAGAGTCCTACGTCTGTATTGTATCTAACCAAAGCATGTGTAAGAATTATGTATATAGAAGTAGTATAAAACTTTTGCAGTTTGTTTAAAATGTTTCCAGCGAAATTACATGGGCAAGAGATTTAACATCTTATATCTCAGGGTGCCAGGGTGCGGTACATTGCCATGGCTTCAAACTACTAAATTTCTGAATATAATTATACTGTGATGGCCAGCGTGACGCTCAACATAAAGCGAGAGACGTTATCGTCTCACCACCGAATGACGTAAAAAACACATTTCACGTTATCCCTAATTTTATTGAAACTAAAATATGTATAATATGTATATTTGACTTTACTTATATAATACTAGTATCTCCATGTGGCATAAGCTAATATAGATCCCTCACGAACTACCCTTGATGACAAATCTATGTGTTTATGAAGAAACACATAGATTTGTCATCAAATCTATGTGTTTAGATTTGATGACTTGCTGAAGGTCTCATTCAAGGTGGAATGAGACTTTCAGCAATGGAAGTGCGGAATCTCCTGAGTCGCTACACCGAAAGAAAACACCAAAACTATTGGGATAACAGGAAGGACTGTAAACATGCGCAATCCATGTTTCCAATCCCGAACAAAAACACTACGAACAAATCGCTACAATAACAACGGCAATACCTTCGCCTAATGGTGACCATTATCACTGAAGACTGTAATCTAAATTAACAGGCACACAAAATTGGAGTAACAGAAAGCCCACTATGTAGAGGCTGTCTACAGGAGGACGATACTGTGGAGCATGTGGTGCTGCACTGCAGGGCTACGGAAGAAATTAGAGCAAAAACAGGATTACTGGAAGTCCACTCCAAACCACAAGAAGCATCATCAGCATCATAGGCAGTTGTTCTTACAACATCTCAAACAACACTGGAGCAGTTGTACCAGCGACCCAAGGCCATACTCCGCTATGTAAAGGAGTTAGGCTGGCTTGAGTAAATGCTGGCAAGGGCCAGGCCCTGCAACAAAAACATCCCAAGCGGGACGTCAGCGCAGGCCTCATCGCTCCCAAAATGAATAAGAAATCAATAAGAATAAGAGGCTATATCTATTCCAAATTCGTTAGAGCGTGAAGTATTAACAACCGTACACACTTGCTCGCATCTTCAATCACCCACAAACTTACGCATATACTTATAATATTAAAATGTGAGTGTTATGTAGTAGGTTTACAGGGTTATTGGTTAAGTCAACCTATACCTGTTAAGGGGGTGTGGTTTACATTATTTCGGACTGATTTGACTATGAAGCATCCTATAAATCTAACCGTTTTCGAGATATTTCAATTTAATTGTTTTATTATTTATTAGTTAAATATTTCAAAGTCAAAGTCAAAATCAAATATTAATTTTAGGGATCAAAGACGCAATTATGAACGTCAGATTTTAATTATAATGTACTTTAAAGACTACCGCCGCGTTTCATAATATATAGAACCTACCGAGAAGAAGCGGCAAGAAACTCGGGGCCATTCTTTTTATATAGATTTTAAAAAATTTCTACTTAGGTACACAACAACTTACAAATATTAAATTGTATGGGTGGCAGAGTGACAGCTTGCCAGAAGTGAAGTATTCCAAGCGTCTTTGTCTTCTATATAATGTCAGACTGTATCGCCAATTTCTTAAATGATATAACAAAATGTTCGCTTATTTTTAGCTCCAGTGTGTGTTTATAAGTTTTAATCATCTACGACGACTTATTTGTTCATTTCGTATTCATTTCGTTTGTTCATCGTATTTTACATGCAAAAATCAATTAAAGCAATATGACTTACATAACTCAATTATTTTAAATAAATCAAATATTTCGAAAACGGTTCGATTTAGGATAGGGTGTTTCATAGTCAAATCAGTCTGAAACGATGTAAACTACACGCTCTTAACGGGAATAGGTCGACTTAACCAATAACCCTGTATATAATTTTTTATTTATTATTTGTTATTTGTTAATTATTTATTTAATTATTTATTAATTTATTATTTGTTCAACAAACACAAATTCTCGAATTTCATTATAACTCATAGGGGCTTGTTATTATTATAAACGTTTTCACGTTGCTCTGTGGAATTTCATAGACGATGCCAATCATTTCAGTACAAAGGCTTTTATATCATAAGATAACCCGCATTGCCAGCATTGTTTTGTTCAACAAACACAAATTCTCGAATTTCATTCACAGAAAGATCGGTTACTTTGGTAATCTTGAGAAACCTTTGGAGAAGGAAGCTTTGTGGCCTCCAAATCAGTGGGAAAAATTACAGCTATCAATCAAAAAGTTCAGGATTTGAGGATTTATTTTCAGCACGTCCAAGAGAATGATTACTTGCACTATACAAACCTAAGTGATTAATAGGACATCATTCATAAAGCAGTTTGAAAATCCCCAAAATTATTTACCATATCTTCAAGAAATTCTCGTGGATTCAATTTTACTTTACTAATTTCCTTGCAGATAACGTAACGCACCACGTTGCGTGCCAGGGGCCCGCTATGACCGTGGATGCACGTAACTCGACACGCTACGATATCTTTATGGAATAATAATGAAATTGAGACTTCACGATCATGCCTTGAAGATATCGTCCAGGCAACACATTAGCCAGATAACACCAAAATGAAATCACATTAGTTAGTTTTGGTCTTTGCTACATTTGTATTACAGCTGATTTGATAGCATTTTGTAGCATAAAAGAGTTTTTTATTATAATAACTCTGTAATAAATTAATAATTTATTTTATATAATCTCATTCGGTAATATTCTAATTATGAAATGAAATACAGACTTTTATTGGCATATTTTATTTACATACTTCTGTAAGAAAATTAAAAAAATAAATTTAAGCATTATTCTCCTAACAAAACAATGCTTTAAAACAATTGTCTAATTATTAAAGTACAATGTGTCCCGACCAAGGAGGTTTCAATTCAATTTAAGTACACATTATCTGTGGTGAGCGCGCTGGTTCCGAGCCAATATACCAATAACAGATTTTTCCCACCGATATTGGTAAAATTGTGGTTACGCCGCACAAGCCATACAGACAAGAAGAAGAAGAAGACTTTTTCAATTTTGGCGCTATTTCGTACATACGAATTTGAGTATACCTAATATTTTGTTGGATAAAACTTTAGTAGCAAAAATGTCTTGAGATTAAATAAAGTAATGTATGCAATTGCATATAATTAGGTATTAAAACACTCGTGTAATCTTATTTTGATAATCGCCTGCGGCTCGTTTCAAAAAATTACACTCATGTTTTAATACCCTCTATTATATGACAGTTGCATAAACTACTATTCAAGGTTAATATTAATCGGACGAAGAACTATTAGATTAACGATATTCATACAAAAGCAACTGAGACAGCTAATAGCCACATATAATAGCCACTAAGGTGGATATCCAGCATTGCCCTGTATTACTTTGGCTAATATTTCAAATAAAAAATACTTGAATCTTATTATTCTATATCATGTTGTCTTTAACTTGCAAAGCACGTCACATCTTACACTTTACACAGCACTTACTACACTTTATATATCAAATAACTGCATAATTGAAAATTAGTAAGCCGTTTTCCCTAACATATACCGCTAGAAACATACAAGTAGCTTAGCGCGTTTCATATTTGACTGGTATAGCGAATAAGACCCCAGTACCTATGTAACACATTATGATTGTCTTTATGTTTTAAACTTTCTTTACCCTTGTGAAAAGAACATCATTGAACATCAAAAGAGTCGCAACACTCATCTTGAATGTTTTGCTTACGTTTTTACATTACATTGTGTATAATAAGACCACAGTACTTACTTGGTTTATATTTGGTTTATTTTATCAAATAACGGTAGAGCTGAAATATACACCTAATTTGTAAAATTACCAAAAAAAAAACAGCACTATATGCTGCTGGTACATAATACATACATGGGAAGAAAATTTAAAACTACTTTAAAAAAAAAATCCCACATAATCATCAATATTTGGTCAAACGTCTAGATTGATTCACACCTACAAATTTTATTCTAGGCATTTCCACTATTCATTATAATATACTGCGCGCGGTTTACGCATGAAACTTAACACCCCTACATAGACATGTATCATTCATTCATAACATTCGGCAAACTCGCGTCCTAGCTCGTTAGACCTGGCCACCGGACCAACCCCGCACCCTCCGCCCTGCCACCGCGCGGCCTTTGTTTCTTCCGAAAACGAACGAACGAAAGCCGAAAGTCGACAATCTCTTTCACACCGAACGCTCGGGTGGGGGGTGTAAGAAAGAGTAAGAGAGATATTTTTTCACTGACGCGAATGATGTGTTTTCATTAATAAGTTGTACATAGGCATGTAGTATTTTTGTTAAGATGGTGTCCATACTTTTAGATGGAATTTTCGAAAACTTTAACAATTAATAATTATTTCACTGTGAAGTAATAAAAAATTTTGACTACATATCTACAATGTATTAACACTTTTGTACCGCCCATTTTTTTTTTGGTAATTATACAAATAGGGTGTATATCCAGAAGACGTGTTATACAAGCATATTTACAATAATGGGCCAATCAATTGTTAGCTGATACAAATTATTGCGACAATCTAAAGATATTTTGCAGAACGAACCAATCTGACGTCGATTATTTGGAGACAAAAAAATAGTCAAATGTTATGTTTTAGGGTTCCGTACCTACACCGTACCGTAACAGGGTAAAGGAACACTTGCAGGATTGCTTTGTTGTCTGCCCGTCTGTACATGTGTCGGTCTGTCAAGATCCTTTTTTCCTGGAAAGCGTAAAGGTATCAAATGCAATGCAAGCTTACCTCAAACACTCGGGTCTACGGTCTCTTACAGCTGTGAAAAAATATAACTTTTAAGTCAACTTTATGAAAAGGTATGACCGTTCATGTCGCATATTTTGCGATTTTACAAGGAAATCTAAATCTATAGGGTACTTACCGTTAAACTGAAATCTTTAAATATGGCACGAAGCAATATCTTAGAGCACAGCGGATACAGGAAAAATTCTGTAAACCGTAAATATGTAATTCAATAACAAAAAATATACTATTACAACCTCTTTATTTGTCGTTTGTGTAATAGTCGGATCGAACAGGAAAGTTAATTTGGTCTTTACCTTGTTTGTCTTATAGTTAGAGCAATAATATTACATGCTTTCATATGGTACGGAACCTTCGGCACGCAAATCCTTCTAGTACTTGGCCGGCCAATTTACTTCTGAGCTGGAAATTTTATCACTTGTTACTTTATATCTCAGCATCTCAATTAGTTTCAGTTTTTGAGATGTCAGTAACCGTCTTTTAATTTGTTTTAGGTGAATGAAGAAAACCTTCATGATTGCTACATTCTAAAAATAGATAACAAATACATTGTTATGAATAGTACTGCAAATAAAGCTCAAATATAGTCTGCTGTTCACGTAAGACAGTGTTGCCATTAAAAGCCAGCAAGCCAGTATCTTAGAAAAGTAATTCTTAAAATAATAATATACTCGGACAAGAGACGAATCTAAATCTTACTTGATTAACCAGCACTCGGGGATCAGCTGTTTAATTTCATTACAACATTTTTCTCGGTCGTAAGTTATTCAGCCCGAGTAAATATTATACCCAAGGGTGATATTTTACGATCTAATCAAAAGATAAAAAAAACAAAAGTTCTTGGATATTAAATTATATCTTACGATAAGCGATGTAAGTGAATGAACACAACGAATTAGTGGATCGAGCAATTTTACAGAGATAAATTACACATCTTCGGACGGGATTCTAACCATTGCATTGGAAATAAAATAAATTTGGTGCCATGCTGAAAGAAATCGCAAAGTTTCTACGTTTACCAGGTGCAGAATCATATACAGGACATAGATTTGGGCGAACGTCAGCCACGTTATTGGCTGATTCAGGAGCTGATTTGCTTACATTAAAGTGCCATGGTGGGTGGCGCTCCAATGCAGTGGCAGTATCGCATGTAGAAGACTCTTTACAAAATAAAGCCAACATAAGCGCCAGGATAACCCAGGATATCAATTTAGAACCAAAACCAAAAAAAATATGTCCAAAACAGCTTCCTTCAACGTCCTTCGATGTCAAGACCGATTTAGTATCTGCTACTTATAATAATGATGATGAAACACTTTTTCTTACGCCCTACGAGAACAATCCGCAATCTCCAACATTTACTCAAGTCACCCAAGAGCAAAATAATGATGTTTTTGATAGCAAAGCGTTAACCTATAATTTTACCAATTGTACTTTCAATAGTTGTTTTAATAAATAAAAAATAGTATGAACTGAAGTTTTTTTCAAGCAAGTAAGTGTGTTGAAAAACGTCGTATGAAACTCGTGCGCGTTGTTTATTACAATCTCTCTATGTTAAAACTATTTTTTTTAGTCAAATAGTTTCGGTAATTTTGGTACTTTTCGTAATTATTTGGGAGGTTGGTTGTTCCGGCGGAGGAGGTATGTTCAGCAGTAGACGTCATACGGCTGAGATGATGATGATTATTAATTATCATAAACGTCAACCGCACATCAATTAAGATGTATAGGTACAACACAAATTCAACAAAAAGTAAAATCATATGTGCTCGCTCACGCGGAACGTGTAGCTACTGAGTACCATTACAAGATTAGTTTTACACATTTGGACAGACAGACGAATGAACTGAATTTATATTATATGAGATCCTAGTAGAACTATGGAACCCTTAACGGAACAAGGTAACGAATTAAGTAAATACTTTACGAAATACCAACTGACTGAAAGAATACCAAAATAGCTCAAGGTGACTTTGATTTTATCCATTTTGTTTCATACCGCCCCTTGGGGGTTTAGATGGTTTACCTATAAATCTTTTTCCGGGCCGACGGATATTTCTATACTACCAATTTATATACCTGGTAAGTAGATAGGACAACACGATCCCGAGGTTATTGTCGAACATTTCATAAAAAGGTAAATAGTTCTTATTTACAGACTATCGTAGAAATCACATTATTTGAGTTTTGTCTGATATTATATGGTTTAATTTTTTAAAGTTGCTCGTAAATGTTGGTCGTAATCGGTTTAAATATAATACGAGTACAATGTTGTTTTATTCAGGTTAAGATAAGTGTGTACTTTAAATTCTTTGGACACTAAAAACAATTTCAATTTGTATCTCGTAGAGTCGTAGCTCGTAGACTCGTATGAAATGTAAAGTCGATGCTCGTAGTCTCGTATATGTCATAGATTTGCAGCTTGTAGACTCGTACGAGCATGTGGAGTCATAGCTCATAAATCCGCAGCTCGTAGACTCGTATGAGCATGTAGACTCGTATCTCGTGTATTGTCGTAGCTCGTGGATTCACAGCTCGTAGACTTGTATCAGCATGTAGAGTCGTAGCTCGTAGATTCGCAGCTCGTAGACTTGTAAGAGCATGTAGAGTCCTACAATTCTACGTTTTTATACAATACGACGAGCTACAAATCATCGATTTTCATTTCCACTGGATGGCGTTTGCAATAATTTATATCTTTCATATTTTTAACGTGTCAACGTGCTCGTGTTGAGACGAGCTAATCATGCACGTGATAGTAATCATCACATTTATCGATTAAAAGAGTCGGTGCCACCTAGAGGAAAACTCTCTGGGCTATTGTCATGATTATCCATTCGAAGACGGGAATGTCTTTCAATATATGAAGACATAAATATCACGGTGGCAAAAATATTCACGATGGTCCTTTTTGCACAGACTCTATCAAGCCTATGATCTTGATATCTAACATTTACAGAGACATCGAAATTAACAAAAGATTTTAAACATTTGATAGGGCCCCATTAAAATATACTCTTGATTCTAATGTTGTCGTCGCATTTCCCCGAAGAATAAAGTTTTACAGACCTTTACAGGAAGTTTTGAAGGCATACTTGTAAGCAATACTGACTTCTTGTTAACGAGGTAACTTGTTTGTTAACGAGAAAGTAATGAACTGTAACTTTTTAAGTCCATAATGATTCCTGTGACCTGAAATTTGTAAGATTTCAACTGAACGACGATCAAACTTAAATGAATACTAAAATAGTTAAAGAAGTTTGTATTTACCCAATGTATTTTATACCAATGTATTTGATAAATTCAATTCTAAGAAAAACTAAGAAGATTAAAAAGCATGAGGAGATACTGCTATTTTCATAGGTTGGTGCTTGCCATAAATGATGTGTCGCAACTTAAAAAATGGTTGCTTTAGGGTTAGGATGGTTATAATGTGTCCTGCAGATACATATAGCATAATATAGATTCCTTGTAGAGGTTTCAATTATATTTGCAAAAGGTTATCATCTTCATTTACTGTCCAGCGTATTTAGTAGACAGTCTTGGATGAATTCAATAGCTACATCATTATTTATGACTATTACAGGTTAACATCTCCTACTTGAGTCTTTTTATAAACTAAAGTTATGTTTTGTAAGGAGGAATGAGAATAATTGTAAACTTTAGCAACTAGACCACTTGCATTTTAGGCGCACGCGTTGTAGGGTTTTATGGGATGCATTGTAACTCTAAACAATAAACTTAACCAGAGAAAATCGAGGCCTTAGCTGCTCGCTGGGCCGTCGAAGGCAAATACCTAAACAACAGTGACTAGTTCTCACAAACAAGTTGTTTAATTTCAATCTTCCCTGAATAAGTGGATATTAATTGAAAGATTTTTTAATGCGATGAGGTTTGGGAACAAGTACGAGACCCACTAAACATGTTGTTAAGCGGTAACCTCTGTCTCTAACATCGCCTACAACCTAACCTAATCATAGAGCTGTTAAGTCTTATTTCCCTGTAATTTTGCCGGCACCCCTACTCTTTAAACTGGAACACAGTGATGTGAATATCGCTGCTTAGTGGTAGAAATAAGTGACAGAACTTCAGGTAACAAACTATGTCACCAAAAGTTCAGAGTTCTAATGTTCTGGAAAGATTAGTCAACTAACACAAAACATTCATAGATTGTAAGGTCATGATAATGATTGCTAATATTACCGTGGTAAAGTTAAACCTGCCCAAAGAATATCTATTCTGACGGTAGGCACATATAACTCCGTGACTTGTCAAAACCAAACAAAATCTCTACATTATTGGTTTGAGACTAGGGCGGCGTAGAAACTGATGCGGCAAGGATTTCGTTTTATACATACTGCTAGTGATGATAGTCAGCTTGATATAGTGAAGTCGTAAAAGGTTTTGTTTGTGTTCTCCCATAACATACAGAAAATATATAGTTTCCTTCTTGCTTCCTACATTCTGAAATTTGTGTTGGTATTATCGTCTTACCTATGGCAGCAGGGTATCACAATAAGAATGAGTTATTTTTTACGGTGGTTTTATAAGTCACTGAATAACACGGCGCCTTTCCTCTGGAAGATGTGTGGTAGCTTACTTGTGCAGATGCTACTCGTATGTTTATTATGGTACATTAAGTTTATAATACCTGTTACACTATACGGTGCTAATCTTTGCAATTTTAGAAAGAAAAAATATACATCAGGTTCGGACCCGCGTCTCCCGACATTCGGCGATGATGCTCGGGCGGTATGCCTCGGTGGCCTAGCGGTAATAGCGTCTGACACGGATAGTCAAGAGACGCGGGTTTGTCCGAGGATTTGTATTTTTCTGTCTTTAAAATTGCAAAGTTTGGTCTCGCTAAGCAGGCGTTAGTGCTTCACATAAAGTCAAAGTCAAAGTCAAAATCATTTATTCAATTTAGGCATCAAAGACGCACTTATGAACGTCAACTTTTCATTATAATGTACTTTAAAGACTCTACCGCCGCGTTCCAAAATATATAGAGCCCACCGAGAAGAAGCGGCAAGAAACTCGGAGCCATTATTTTTATATAGATGTTTATAATGTTTCTACTTAGTTACTATAAATATTACATTTTATGGGTGGCAGCGAGACAACTTGCCAGGAGTGGAGTATTCCAAGCATCTTTATCTTCTATATAATGTCGAACTTTATAGTAAGCTTTTTTTATTAAAACGTTTTTTACAGTCAACTTGAATTTGCCCTCTGTGAGCTCAGTTATGTGCTTTGGGATTTTATTGTAAAAACGCACACAATTTCCTAGGAATGACTTATTAGTCTTCGCAAGTCTAAAACTAAGTACAGCTATCCTATTTGTATTTCTGGTATTAAAAGTGTGGTGATCACTATTTAACTTATATTTATGTAAATTTTTACGAACATACATTATATTTTCAAATACATATAAGGAAGGCAACGTTAATATATTGATTTCTTTAAATAAATCTCTCAAAGATTCACGGGGACTCATTTCGTATATAGCTCTAATAGCACGTTTCTGAAGGATAAATATGGTCTCTATATCAGCCGCTGAACCCCATAGCAATATCCCATATGACATTACGCTGCGGAAATATGCAAAATACACTAACCGCGACGTAGAAGCATCTGTTAGCTCTCTATTTTACGTACTGCATATGCAACAGAACTGAGTCTCCCAGACAGGGCATTTATATGAGGACCCCATTGTAATTTTGCGTCAATTTTAATGCCTAGGAAGACTGTTGCCTTGTCCATTACGAGTTTAACTCCATCAAGCGTAACGTTGGACTCCAAATATGGAACAGTAGGCAAAGAAAACTTCAAACATTTTGTCTTTTTTTAATTCAGAAGTAAATTATTAGTTAACAACCATTTAGAGATACTAGATAGAGCGTTGTTTACTTGAATTAGTGTGCTATCTTTCCTATCTACTTTAAAAATCAGAGATGTGTCATCCGCAAATAAAACAATATCACAAAGATTCTTGGCCATAAGTGGCAAGTCGTTAATGTATACTAAGAACAAAAAAGGCCCTAAAATGGATCCTTGTGGAACATCCATTTTAATTAGGTATAGATTCTGAAGATGTTACACCATTTATGCATATTTAGTACATATTTAGTACAAATTACTATGCAAATATCATAAAATAGTTGTGCAATAATTATTAGTAATTAGTACTGGCACTGAGAGTAAAGAGAGATTGCGTTGGAGGAGTATGTAGGTAAAGGAGAAAGGAAACGGAGCGTGAGGTTATGATTAGTGGCTCATTAACGACCACTTGTCAACTATGCATACAAATCACGTTATTTAGTACTGCGCATTACAATTTTGTTGTCCGCAGTGTTAAATAATAAGGATAAGGAACATCATATAAATGAAGATATATTAGGACAATGTTTAGTATGTTGTCGAAATATGTCTTTATTATTTCCAACCAAAATAGTTATGTAAGCGCTAAGTATTCAACTTGTGATTCAACTACACGAAACAGTCAGGATATCGAGTAATAAAACATGCACACGTTATCTTAAATAGTTTAATCCTCTTGTAACAATCATAGAATCGTAGTACATTATAATTGTCTGTCCTTAGAATAAATCTCTCATATCCATGCTAGCCGCCTTTTGTCATGATCCCAGAGCCAACTCCCTTTTTTTTCTTTTTAGTCCACAGATTACTCAAAACACCCAGCTATTATAAGTATAAAAAGGTTTCTTTTCGATCGTAAATAGTTTTATACATGAAATAAAATAAAACCTAAAACTCGACCATTTTAAATTATTTAAATTTGTGTAGCGTTTAGTTTATTTATAGCGTTGGTAGCGCTAGTTTTTTAAGCGTCATATTTTAGTGTTGGTTAATTTATTTATTTAACAAAAGTCGACAGCTATAATTATTTATACTTATAATTATTTTTAATACTATAATATAACTTATAATTATTTAAACATATAAGCAATAATTGAGCCAGAGAGAACCCTCGCTTTGTAATACGTAGTTCTAAAACAAAACTGGGACCGATGGCTTAACGCACCGAATAACTAGGCTTCAACCTAGAAGTCTTAGAACTAGACTAGCTGCAAGGGCGCACCTGGCTTCTAAAATAATAACAAAAACCGCAGAGACTTTTCTCTCTAAAATTGCTTTCTATAATATTGATAAAAATAAGATCCGCTAAGCTCATTTCTCAATATTTCTGTAATGGTTAATGACTAATTTCAAGGAGTACCTAGTAGTAAACCTTGTAATGGAAAGGCTATTTACGTAAACAATAATTTACTCGTATTTGTACATTAACTGATCGAGCGACTGCGAAGCAAGAGCTAAGTGTGTCTGCAATAGCTTGCGGCCAAAATGCTTTCGTTTGTCCGGATGTTCGAATGTTAGACTGTTCTCATTCCTCTACTGCCGTGCGATTCTGTAATAATTCGTCCATGCGATGCGATTCTCAAAGAGAAAACATCGTTGCATCCTTGACAACATCTGTGAAACAAATAACGAGATGACAAGAACCGTTGGAAAAACAACCTTATGTACAAGGGCGATATCTCATAAAGTATTTGACATCGGTGATCTCGTCGAGGAGCGCATCGTAGAATCATTAAAGAATCGCACGGCTGGTCGCATTTCTCAACTGATTCTCGTGAAATTATGTGAGATAACTAGTAGTTCTGCAAACAGTAGATCTCGCGAGCACATAGTCTCATCAGCAGGTATTTTTCGCAGTACTTGACAACCTATTATTTCGCAACCACTTGATCGTTTATGCTCATATATTCGAAATTCTTCTTTAATGTGAGATACCTAATGTATATACCAAATTTTATCAAAATCGCTTGATAAATAGAGTCGTAGCAAACTGCACCCCTTTTTAAGAAAAGTACCCCCCACTTCAAATCACTAACGACAAAAAAATTGAACATGAACATGCTTAACAAGTTTTTTTTAGTTTCGGGAGGAGAAAATCCTTTATGGATACCGCAGAAGAGCAGTACCTCTGAGGTTATGTCCGAGTCTACCGGCGGGGATGGGAGTGCCAGTATGTACGGACTTAAACCTCCTCCCTCTTTCCTATACACTACAGACATAAGGTCCGTCCGTACCCTTAGAAAATTAAACCTTTTTTATTACTAGTCTGAACCCCAAGCATCTAACGAGACATAACAGACTAAGTGTGAGTCCAGTCATTTTATATATATTTTTTTTCTTAGTTTAACTATTACATTAATTTACAATTAACACGCTATTATAAGACTTAAAAATAACATTTTATCTTCCTGCCATCGAGACCGATCGCAGGGAAGCCGCTACGACGTCTTCGTTCCTGTCCTTCATTGCCATTTTTGTATTGTAGTCTGTAATGGTCTTTCCGGTTGCCCCTGTTGCCCGCCCCACGAACCGGCCGCTCGTAGCATACCAAGTTTAGTCAAGATTGGTTGAAAAATGCGACCTGTACAGGAAGACAAACTAACAACCTAACAAACATACGAACAGATGAAAATCGATTTGGCCAGTTAAAGCAGTCTTGCCCTGAACAAAGAGGAGTTTAGAAGGATGACGGCCAACCTCCAGTAGTGGAGAGGCACCCAAAGAAGAAGAAGAAAAAGTTAAAGCAGAGATGCTTCTCTCGCTCGGTCAACAATATACAACTTTTTGTGTATTTAGTTTATAGAACTTCAAAATAAAATTAATTTCATAGATTTTATGCAAAGACATAGGTACTCGCGAGGTCTACAGCTCACAGAGCCACTAGTCATAGAAGTACTAAGAATAGGAATTACAGAAAATAATGAGATGCTTGTAAGCATATGGCATAGATAGGCTTGTAAGCAAGGCACTATATTTATTTAATTAATATATTACATAACACACAACTAAATACTAACTTAATTATTTTAGATGCGAAGATACCGCTAAACTAGAAATGAAACAGAAAATGTCGGTCCCCACGATACAGGGAATCCTAGTGTGGGGACCAAAGTGCAATAAGATAAAAATAAGTTTGTATATGAGATATTATGAAAATGTTATTTAAGTTATAACACATAAGTTTAGTTGCCGAATAAATTTATTATTAATATTATAGAATAAGTAGTAGCACTACGTACCTACCTATGGGGGTGACATATTCAATTTACGACAAACCTATATAAAAAAAATATGATCGCGTTTGAATGGTCATGTCGAATGAGGCGCCTATATTATATCACGTACACAACCCAATGGTATAAAAGAACGATAAAAATGTTATCACCCTGAGCCATGTGAAGTCATGCGCGAGACATTTCGCTTTACATACTGCAGATAGGTTCAGCTGGATTGCGGGGAGCTGTGATTGAGTCGTAAAATAGCTGTTTAAACACTTTATAGCGTATTTGATATATAAACTAAATTATGTGGGAAGGCATGTGTTAATTGCAAATTTATATAAAATAATGAGTTTATACCTCATAATGAAGTATTATTTGATATTGAAATTTATAGACAGAAAAAATCAAACCGTCTTGCGGTCCGCAAGACGGTTGCGTGGTTACGGTGGCCTAGTTGGTCAATGGCGTCTGACACGGAGAGTCAGAAGACGCGGGTTCGAATCCCATCCGAGGATGGAATTTTTCTCTCTATAAATTTCAATGTTTGAGATCGCTAAAGCAGGCGTTGGTGCTTTAAAAAGTATTACTCTAAAAATTACAAGGGCTGCGATGTCAATACGAAAGTTTAGGTATTTCTAAATAATGATTCTCGGTTGGATGGTACTGTTAAACTGTCCAATAGATGTCGCTCCGTCCCCGCAAGACGGTTAGTCAAATAGAGAGTTTAAATTCGATGCTCGGACGCGACCCTCGGTGGCCTAGTTGGTCAATGGCGTCTGACACGGAGAGTCAGAAGACGCGGGTTCGAATCCCGTCCGAGGATGGAATTTTTCTCTCTATAAATTTCAATGTTTGAGATCGCTAAAGCAGGCGTTAGTGCTTTAAAAAGTATTACTATAAAAATTATTTGATATATTAGACATCTAATTGTTGATAATGTAGGTAACAGACTGCGTAACTTTTTACCCACTGCTACCAAAGCTGCACTTGCACAATCTCTCCTTTTTCCCATTCTTGACTATGCTGATGCCAGTTACATAGATCTCACAGAGGACCAGCTTAACAAGCTGGAGCGTCTACAGAATCTCTGTATTCGGTTTATTTTTGGTCTGCGAAAGTACGACCACGTTTCCGAATTTCGCTGTAAACTTAAGTGGCTCCCTATACGCCTTCGCCGGAATTCTCACATCCTCTCTATTCTGTATAACATATTGTTTAATCCTTCTACTCCCTTTTACCTAAAAGAACGATTTAGATTTCTCCAATGCTCTTCTTACTCTCTTAGGTCATCAGAAAACTTACTTCTAACGACTCCTGAACATTGTACTATATTCTACAACTCTTCATTCACAGGGCAGTTCACCTTTGGAATGCCCTCCCTACTAGTATCAAACGCGCGCAATCGCTGAATAGCTTCAAAGCTCAAGTAAAAGATTACTATCTCTCCACGTTAAATGCTAATCCCTGACATAATTCATTGATTGATATTATTTTATATTATTGATATTTATGTATGTGTAAGTATATATGTTCATGTATGTTTATAGTATAATATATGTATTATATTATTATTACGTGTAGGTAAGTGTAAGTATTGTTATATTTAAGTGTATTTTTATTAATTTGAATTTTACCCTTTTATCTAGTATTATCTAGTGTTACATCTGTTTCATGTAATACTAGGTAATAATATATTTCTTCGTGATGTTGCACCACCGTCCATGTCAATCATGTAATCGCTATCCATCCAAAGGTTGTCTGGAAGAGATCGATTTTAGCGATAAGACCGCCCATTTGTGCCTACTATTTAAGTTGTTTCCTTATGTTGTATTTACTTTGGTGCAAATAAAGAGTTTTTGTATTGTATTGTATTGTAATGCAGTCGAAATTATTTATAAAGATGATCTTACTATAGTAAGAACCACAGTGTAAAAAGGCTGTGATACTAAAGCTATTACAGTGTACTTATTTATTTATAATACCTATGTATATATCATCATATTTGCATAAGTTACAAATACTAGTTGACCCACCAGCGGCTTCACTAGCTGCAGCCCTTTAGGGATGAATATTCCAAAAACCTTCCTAAGTTCCTTTTTTTTAGTTTAAGTTAACATTTTGGCAGTGAATTGTAGCGATTCACTTGTTTAAAAACAGTAAACTAAACTACCGAACTAAAAATTTATTATGGTGGTCCTTATTCTGTTAACAATAAAATCCAAAATCATTTAACACTTAGAATGACACTTCTAAAAATAGGATCATTCTAATCCATTTTTGGTTATTTTAGGTTAGTTTAGCGAGCACCAAGTTACGTGATGACTAAACTGTCTAAAATATGCCTACAATTGAAGAGAAATGTCTAATTCGAGTGCTGTCATTCGAAAGTGTTATACTAATTTGGATTTTAGCCTAGACAAAATAAGTACTGCCTTAATCTAGATATTTTTAGTTAAGCAGTCTGCTTACAGAATCGACACAATACCTTTTATATTGGCATTAACTGCTAAAGTTTTAGGCTGTACATTGATGAATCCGTCAGTCAGTAATCACACTTCACACTAATAATATTTGTGTGTGTTTGTGTCTGTTGCTTCTTCACGCTCAAACGGCTGGATAAACTTTGATGCAATGTGGTATGGAGGTTAATGAGGCGCTAAACTATTTATGACCTTATTCATTGTCTAATCTTCTTGTACCACTTAAAGTGCTTACGTTTGCATAGAAGGTTATTTATGGTAAGAGAGCAGGTGACTGGTCAACTAAAGCTTGAGGCTGTTCCGTGACGTAATAATCGTGAAAGTTGTTGCTCCGCAAGAGGTGTTAGGAGCGATCCTGTTCCTAGTAGCTCTAGGTGATCAGGGTTACAGATTTACCGTATGTAACAACACACACAATGTATATAATACATATATGAAGCGGAGCTTGACATGGCGATCTTAACCGATCAACAAGTTAAGCAACACTTGCTGCGGTCAGGAGTTGGATGGGTGGCCGCCAGTGGCATAATTCAAATGAGCGCTTCCGAGCTTCGGAGGGCACGTTAACCACACATACGTTGCAGTTCCTGGAAAAGTAGGTAGATTTCTGCGAAATCTATTGTATCTATTATTGGCCAAATATGGCGAACCGCCGTTCAGCCGTCGGTCCCGGTTGTTTGTCTTAGGACAAAAGTCGTTAGGCTATGTCGAAGGCCTTCGGGCTGCCTGAAAACTTCGACATGGTTTGGCCACTAATCTATCTACCAAGCCACACTGGGCCCGCGTGGTGGATTATGGTCCTACTCCTCTCTCTGAGAGGAAGTCTCGATTCCCAGCAGTGATGTTATAGATGAGCAGATGTTATGTTATATATATTACAATATTCTGTCACGTACGGTATATCTGAAAAAGGTTTACTTACAGTGGCTAAATGACATAGATGGTGGTAGGAGTTCACACCGAGATATTTGTCTATATGTAGATGGTCCAATATTTTTACATACAGTATGACTAAGAGTAGGTATAAGCGCACTTGAACCTTAACCTATTTTAACATATTTTCCATCCAATTTCCAACGTTCACTTTCACAGAATGTTTACGAACTTGTAAAAGTTTCTGAGCATTATCTAGGCTAGGCTTTCCATTCACGGTGAGATCAGCGTCCGTGAACCGTCGGATGTCGCGACTGGGTGTCGCCAGTGAGACGCGAAGGACACAATGTCGCCGCCGAGTCTCGACATCTCGGTTTATACCTAATGCTGAAAGTTGATTCCAGCTTGTTTTTACTCATCTGTGTAAGAAAGGTGATTTTCGCAATTATACTGCCTGCTGGCCACCAAGACTCATACCTAGTTTGGGAACCAATGTTAACAAGTTATGTATGTATTAGTACATTATTGTGTATTTACACCGACCGATTAGTTTTTGTTCTACCAACTTAAAAAAGAAGGTTGTTCTCAATTCTACTGTATTTTTTATGTATTCAGAACTTTTTTCTAAGTGAACCGATATTGGTGATTATTTTAACTATGTGGTGCTAATACACATGTGGTTCCTTTTAGATGTGATCAAGACCTGAGAAGTTGTATTTTTGTATAATAATGTATCATAAACATCAACGCTTAAAGTTTAGAAGCCTGAACTTTAATATTTATATTTGTAAAAATGAACCTCTATTTTTTCCAGGTCTATAACTTCAGAACAGCTTGATCGATTTCGCAATTTTTTGTTGTGTAATTATTTTCAGAAGGTTCTTATAAAAGAAAAATCCATAAAAACGAAGTTTCGGGCAGTCACTAGTAACTAATAGAATGTAAGTCGGTTCCATATATTTCTAATTATACCTATATTATTTAAGGTAGCAATTTTCTACCTACAGAAATGTAGCATGAATACATTAAATCTATATTTTTTGTCAAAATAAACTTTAGTCTATAAGTTCGGACCTACTTGAAGATTGCTACAGACGGCATTTGAGGTCTACGATCACACCGGTTGCTTAAGCTTTTCTACATTATTAATTAATATCCGTTATTGCAAAAAAATTAATAAATAGAAATGTGCGTGAATATGTGCATATTATATTCCATGTTATCATGTTATCCGCATAAGAACATAATATGCACATTTATGTTCTGAAATTGGCTAAAGATTTGCATCTGTGGGACTTCCCCGAATACTAAGATGGTATTTCTAGCTTTTGTCAGGTTTTTTGTCGGTTTACCTTGATATAGTTTTGGTGAATAACCGCGCCACGCCTTAGTGGGAGTGGCTCGATACCAAAGACAGGGCATTATAGTTAAAGCATGGCAGAGGTAATGTGAAATTTTTGCTATAATTTTGAACTATGAATACATATATCTATCGTACTGAACAAGTTGTACAAAACAAAATATCTTGAGAGCTTGGTCAAGTTTCTTGCCCTTGCTTCTGAATGGCTCTAATTATATTGGAACGCGGCGTCTTTTAAAGTACATAGATACCTAAAATCATTATCTGTCGTTCATGAGAATCTCTTTTTCTAATTAGGTAATCACTAGTATTCGCTCGAGACTCTCGTTCACTTGGAATACGTTTATTGCGATCCCTCGAGAACTATCCGTTAAATCGGGATATAAAGCAGCCTATGTGTTAATCCCGGCCTTCTCCACTACACACTTCATCCGCATCCGTTCAGACATGTTTGCGTGATTAAGTAACAAACATCCGAACTTTAACATTTATATATTACTATATAGCGACTACCCGCGACTTCGTTCAAGTAGTAGGTTTGACCTTCGGACTTACCATAACGTCCCATCTTTTCTTGGTTTTTCTTTCATAAGAACCTTCTCCTGACAATAATTAACAGAACAAAAAATGATTTATTTATTTAGGAGATTATACTTCCATCCTTGGTTGGTTATAGTGAAATATAAATTTATTATAATATCTAAACTGAATAAAGGAATATGACCGATTCCGTATAATGTATCCATCATTTATTAATGATCCATATATAGGGGTCTTTACCTATTAGACACAAAGTTTTGTAATTTGTACAGTCGTAGATGTTTTGCACCGAAACAGCAATGCCGTGCAAGCACTGTTTAGTTATGGTTTGTATGGCACTGAGGCAAATGAAATTACTGAGCGTGTGATACTGATACTCAATACAATATCTCAGGCTGATAAACGTAGTTCTACTAAGTAATAAGTATAAAAAAGGAAAACAATTTGGTGTGCAGATATGCTTTCGATTAACATTTGAACCCCCATAGATTAAATGATAATTACGAGTACATATTATACATTTTCATGTTTTATTTCAAATTTATAGACCTTTTAAACTTCTTTTTACAGACTAACTGTAGCTGTTTCGTATGTGACAGATTCGTCCGCGAAAAGACGTTATAGCTATATTAAGTACCTATTACGATACTAATATTATGAAGAGCATATATTTGTATTTTGTATGTAACGAATAAACTTGACAGGCCTGTTGGCGCAGTTGGTAGCACCCCTGCCTTCTGAGCCGCTGGTCCCGGGTTCGATCCCCGGACATGTCAAACATCTGTCTGCATGAACATGTCTGTTTGATCTGTGTCTGGGTGTGTATATGTATGTAAGTATGTATATCAGTCATCGGGTTACCATAGTACAGGCTCTGCCTAGTTTAGGACCTGAAGACCTTTGTGTGGATGTTGAGATATAAAAAAAAACTGCTAAAGTTAAAAACTAATAGCACGAATTCAAAAATCTTTTCACCGCTGCTGCATTGTAATTTTATTACAAAGGCAATATAATATTTTCAAAAAATCAGGGATCTGTGTTAAAACTTCGATAATGTAACCCTATATTTGAAAAATTACCAAAAACATCCTTATATAGCGTACGCTGCGGAAACTATTGACAATAGAGGAAAGTGTTGTACTATAGTTTAACAGAGGACATCAATGTCTACTAAAAAGTATACAATACCATATGTCTAACTGTTACAGTTATGTCACAATAACTAATTTTCCATGTTAAAATATGCAATATTAAGGCTGGTACAAACTAGGCCACATTATTCGTACCTTGGTGTTAATCCTTATCTATTCTAATAATAAAGAGGAAAGATTTGATAGTTTGTTTGTAACAGATAAACGCAAAAATTACATAACCGGCAAAAAATTTTTCACCAGTAGAAAGCTATATTATGCCTGAGTATGATACGCTATATTTGAGTAATTATCATCATTATCATCCATCACCGCGAGGATGAAATGGCAGAGAGCAGCTAGTTACTAAATAAAAATAAAAAGTGAAAAGAAGAAAGAATGGGATCTTAGAAAAACTCGTCTAAAACTCACTAATAATAATGAAATAAGCTTAGGATTTAAACAAACTCATCTCAAACCTCTCAACATTAGAGAGACATATCCGGCAGTTATCAAGCACTCAATGGCCTATGCCCAATCAATGCTAATCGATTCTGAGAGAGGTTCAATCATTGACTAAGGGAGCAAGATGTACAGATTAATTACCACTTCATTTAGCTGAGAAGAGATTTATTGCTTTAGGTTAGGTGAATATTGTGTACGGCAAGTATTTGATGAATTCCATTCCCACATTCATTATCATACGCATAGAAGTTTCTTTTTATGCAGCTGTGAAGTTTCACTTCTTTTTACTACTTACAGGCAAGCGCAGTTCCACCGTTGTGGGCACGATGGGCATGCCCACAACCCTAAAAGACTTGTGACATCAGACGTCACACTTTAATATCCGACAGGCCGATGATATGACGTTTTATAAAATATACCAAGTCTGGATATCGATGAAATTATTAACGTTTTCGCGAAAATGAAACGTAAGCTTCTTTTTCATTTGACATCATTAATGTAATTGTAGATCCTTTGTAGTTGTTTCCAGCGAAATTACAGAGCAAGAACATCTTATTTAACCTAGTAAAAAGCGCAGTGCTTTGCCGTGCACGGTTTTGAAGTGTTGTACCAATAGTACAAAATTCTGAATGGCACTGGACTGTTATGGGCAAGCGTGACGCTTAACATCAGGCGAGTGACTTGATACTATATCTATTTTGAAAGAGTTCATGCTCCTACTCGTACTTGGCTGATTTTCGTGTGGCTGTGACCACAACCTTATTTGTGGGCTGGATCGGCGCCTTTTTTTTTTTTTTTGAGGGGGGGAAATGCTGTCCACTTCCCTTCCGTTACGGGGGTTGACGGAAGGGGGTATGTGGGGCTCAGACCCACTAAAACCCCCCCGTGAGCAGTCCTCCGCCAGATGGGTGAGATAGGGTTGCGCTGGCATTCACCATCTCGCCCCAGCGGTAGGCCCGGGTTGTTAACCAGGCGTCAGCGCCTGTTAAGGGGTGCCCTTGCTCACCAAGGGCACTCCTCAGATGTGTGGGGTCGTGCAAGCCGGCGAAGAGTCCCCCGACTCTTCACCAGTGACACCCACTACGGAAGAGGGAGGAGGCGAGCGAACTGCCTCCTCCGTACCCCCGTTCGTCTGCGCCGGAGCGGGTCAGCTCGAACGTCATTCTCCCTAACCCGCTCCGCGGCCTCCTTCTGTGCAATCACCGCTTCGCAGAAGGTGGCCACCGCCTGCCACGATCTCTCGTTGTCGAGCATGGAGCTTACCACGCGCGACAAGGAGAGATCTCCGCCGATTACAGCAGTAAGCGTGTGCCGCTGCGGGCCCCATGCAGCACAGACCTCCAGCGTGTGGAGTGCCGTATCCTCCGGAGCCCCACATTCATGACAGGCTGAGGTCGCCTCTCGTCTTGCAATTTGGTGCACGTACTTTCCGAAGCATCCGTGCCCGGAAAGCACCTGCACCAATCGGAAGGAGAGGGACCTGAAACGCCGTCTAACCCACCTATGGAGGACCGGACGGATGGCCTCTACCGTCTACTGCCCAGGGACTGGTGGAGCCAGGTCCTCCGACCACCGCCGCAACAGGGCGGCTCGTGCCTGCCACCGCATGCGTGTCACCTCTTCCCACGCTGGGGGGTCTCCTCGGGATCTCCTTATCGAATCGAAGTATCGGAGATACCGCCACGAAGTGTACCACTTCGTGGCGGTATCTCCGCTTGGAGCTCCCAGGGAGGATCACAGGCCAGCACGCAAGCCGCCGTGCAGGACACCGTCCGGTATCCACGTATCGCCCTCGTCGCGATAACCCGCTGTGGACGTCGCAGCAGGGTCTTATTGTGGCGACTGAGGGCGTCCGCCCAGACTGGTGCCCCGTAAAGATCCATACTCCGGATCACTCCGGAGTGTAGTTGGTGGCAGTTGGCGTTCGGGCCACCCACGTTGGGCAGCAGCCTTCCCAAGGCGGCCGCAGCTCCCACGACTCTTGGGGCCAGTTGGGCAAAATGGCTCCCAAAAGCCCACCTTCCATCCAAGTTGGGCCTCAACTTGGATGGAGGTATCTCATCTGAGCTCCAACCGGGACTAGGACTCCATCCAGGATAACCCGCGTACTTGGAGGGGGCCGAGGCCCGTGGGTACAGTAGGGCCTCGGTTTTGGAAAGGGCAACCTCCAGTCCTAGGGCACGAATGCGGTCGATCACGAAGGTGGTGCCCACCACGGCCAACCGCACTACCTCCCGGAGATCCCTCCCTCTGGCTACGACTAGGGTGTCATCCGCATAGCACGCGACCCGCATACTAGCGGGTAGCGTGCCACGAAGCACCCAGTCGTAGCTTATATTCCACAGGAGTGGTCCCAGCACTGACCCCTGTGGAACACCACAGCAGATGCGACGGCGCTTCAAACCGTCGCGTCCTTCCACCAGGATCTCGCGGTCCTGGAGGTAGTCGGCTAACAGCCTCCGCAGATACAAGGGCACTCCATGATAGCGGAGCGCCTCTTGTATTGCTCCATGCGGGAGGCTGTTGAAGGCGTTGGCTATATCTAGTGAGATAGCCAACGCCTTTTCTCCCTCGCTGACCGCATCCTGCGTCCACCGCTTGAGCCAGAGCAGGGCATATATTGTAGATCGCCCCGCTCTGAACCCGAACTGGGCCTCCGACAGCCCAGGCCCAGTACCCTCCAGATGCCGGATGACTCGTGACGCTACCACCCTTTCTAACAGCTTGCCCGTGTCATCGAGCAGTATGATTGGTCTGTACCCGGAAAGCAAGTCAGGGGCTCGGCCTTCCTTCCGCAAGAGGCACAGTCGGCCGTCCTTCCACAGCTTCGGAAACTGGCCTGACGTGAGGCATGCGTCGAATATATCCCGAAGCTGGTCGCCCATTATCCTCAGGGCGATCCTGCGGACCCGTCCCGGGATCCCTTCTGGCCCCGGTGCAGTCTTTTTGCCTCGCAAGCGGCCGACTGCTACCTCCATCTCCACCTCCGACACAGGTGGGATCGAGGCCACGTCCAACACATCGTGGGAGGGCAGCGCCATCGTCGGAATGGTGTGATTAGGATTTATGGCGGGGAAGAGACCATCCAATACCCTGTCTAGGAGCTCTGGCTCTAGGGCCCTCGCTACAGGGGACGTCTGGCCACGAAATTTATTCCGGGCGGCCTTATACGGACGTCCCCAGGGGTCTCTGTCGAGGCCCACCAGCACCTCACCCCAAGCCCGAGACTTGGCCTTCCTGATGGCCAGCTGCAGCTCTTGCTTTGCGTCGCGGTACACGCCGTACAGCTGGCCCTCAGCCGCTAGCTCCTCAGCTGACAGCTGAGCGTCAGTTCGCCCGTTGCGCCGTCTCCTGCAGCAGGTGTAGGGCCGCCGCGCCTTAGAGCAGGCAGCTCGGAGATCCGGCTGGATCGGCGCCTGACTTATAGGTAAGTAGGTACCTTTGTACGTATGGTAATGTTAAATAAGTCAATACAACTGTATGCAGAGCAGTAGTAGCAGTGGAACTTTCCTACCGACTTCCAAAAAGGAGGATGTACTCAATTCTACTTTATTTTTTATGTTTGTTACCTCCTAACTTTCGACTGGGTGAACCTATTCTCAAAACTCTTCCCGTGTGGTCCCATTTAAATTTCATCAAATTCGGTCACGTGTTATTGAGTTACACTCTAATAACTGAATAGAATAATAATAATAATAATACCGCAGGGCGGCTTTGTGGCGAGCCGTCGGTGAGTGGCGACACCGTGGACCCTGATTCTCCCTGGGGCTAAATAAGACCCCTGACCCCCGGCTTGCCTTAATTGGCCGTCTGGGGGTGGAGACGCAAGAGCAAGAAACAAAAAGCTCCAAGGGTGGAGGTGTTAAAGGGCATAACGCCGGTAGTAGGGCTCTAGTGAAACCGCAGCACACCTCTCGACGCCCTTTAGCTATCCACACCAACGTTGCACCTTTTGTCAGCATAGATGGTGGCCCTTATGGGGGGCCCGTTTAGTGGATGGCAAGTCATCACCTGCCCAAAAAAAAATTTAAATGAGACTGAAATTGGCAGGTGCCATAGTCTCTTCCATAGCCCACTATCTTCCATATCACTAATAAGTACATATCAATAGCCTGGCCATTTTACCCATTTTTATAATAGATATACTCGTACCATGTCACCACCCATCCAAAAGTTACTGTTTTTATACTATACTTTGTATTTTTTATACCAAACAGGCCTCTAAGTGTTGGCTACAGCCCCACTTATGCCTTTGTAAAGGACCGGATGAAATCCGTGAAATGATTAAAGGAATGATGAATTAAAGGACTAATAATAATAATAAACTTGTTCACGCCAAAGCGTGACGTCACCTCAAGGCGCGCACGTCGACAGCAAGACGCCTCCACCTAGGACTCACGGTCACCAGCCCTCATCAGACCCAGAGCCTCTCGACACCCCCCACGGAAACCAGGTATTTACCAACAACTCTTCCCTACCTATTGTCTGGTTGCAGGAAACTGCTCAACCATATTTCACACCCCCTTTCACCGAGCGTATGGTGGCAGATTGCCTCACCAAAACTTTTTGTTAAAAAGAACGTCCGGGGTATGTACTGCCACCATACCCTATTTATACCGCGACGGAGGTATGTTCACAATACTGCGTTCTGGTTGGATGGGTAATGGGTGCCAGGGGTTATTTCAGACACGTGAGACTTAACAACTTAGTGTCTTAGGGTTACAGGCGCAGACCAGCTCGTCGAAAAAATACATGTGTTATACAATTTTTTTTTATTCCTAACCGTAATTAAATTAAAATTTAATTTAATTTTTTTTTTTTAAATTATTAATTTAATTTCAAATCAAGCTAAAATAACGTAAAAATTATCATAATATAAGCTGAGGCTACCATTTATCACCAGGGGAGCATCGTGTTTGTACCTCCTAAGCCACTTCCTGTTATCATAAAAAAAATTGAATTATTTATGTGTGCCCACGCAATTATTTAAAGTACATCCTGCAGGTATTGAGTCACAATGTGCGGTGCCAATCAAGGCTAATCGACTCCAAGCGAGCTTCAATCATCATTCAGATATCTAACCACTCGAGTAGCTAAGTAGAGACGAATAGCTTTGTTAAGTTGATGGAGTTCAAGGTAAGTTTAGTTTGAGACGGGAATTCATTAAAGTGCCACGCCTGCAGTAGTAGTAGTTGCAGTGCCATCCAAAGCCTTGGTTGTGAAACTAGTGGATCTGTGAGAACAGTAAACCATATAATCTCTCTAATCTCGATACTGAGACGATTTGCTCGCTCAGTCAATTATTGTCTCAATTTTTTTTGTGACTTATAAAATAAGGGCAAATATAAATAAGGTTCGTTCACTAGACATTGTACTTTAGAGTGTGCCTGACTTAGGGAAATGACTTATTGCCTTTTTTTGTAAGACTGTGATCAGACTCTGCTTGAATAAAAAAATCACACAAATAAATATTGAAACTTTGAATTGAATAAAAAAAAGAACTTGACAAATGGCAAATGTACAACGGTACGAGTCCAATTACGAAGAAAAAAATAGCTGCAGAATTCGACATATATAAGTGGCTTAAATGTTAAGTATTAATTTAATGTTAAGTACAATTTGTTTTTTTTGTAATAATTTTCGACAATAAATTTAAAAAAAAAAACTTTTATTAAATTATATGTGAAAACCACTTTGTTTCTCAACATGATAGACTCGCATTGGTAATACAAATATAGACTAGATGTTTATGATAAAGTAGATCAAAACCTTCTTTATAATAAAGTGTGTGTTATCGGATAACTAACGCATGAATAACTTTTATAGTTCGCGCTTACCGAACAGACTGTGATGCCAAGATTGTTTTGTTTATGAAGACGATTTATTATGCTTACTCAGAAAGTTCCTTATAGAAGATAGAAGATAAGTGAACAACGATACATTCTGTTCATTCTAATTAAGTGATATTTTGTACCTTACAATATTAAGAAAAATATATATTGTGTTAGAAACCATGTCGATAAATCATATTATACAATATTATAGATTTACGTAAATATGTATGTAAATATTTTAGATTGAATTATGACTACTTCATGAATTGTCACAATATCCGTTACGTAGTGTTTCCGATTTGAATTATGTATACAATTTAATGTATAAAATAGTGTGTAAAGTAAATACTTATAATAAATCTGTAGAAGTGAAAATTCTGTACATTGAAAATTAAAAAAAATGGCAGGGGGTGTTACTAGACCGACACCAAACCCAAAAATATGATTTAAAACATTTTTGTCTGTCTGTCTGTCTGTCTGTCTGTTTGTTCAGGCATCACGCAAAAACTACCGGTTCAATTACGATGAAACTTGGTATAATATTTACATATATATATACTTAGTATAATAAAAAACAAACTTAATTTTGCGGTCCCTAGACCCGATTACTGAACCAACCGCAATAGATTACCGCAGCGGAGTTAACTAAGTTATGCTGTAAGTGCCGAAGGTTGAATTTGGCTTGCACCGTTCGCAGCACACGCGTGGCCGCCACGGATCTCTACCGAATTTAGGGACGGAGTCTGAGGACCCTTAACAAAATCGCACTTGCAGTTGCTTCCTCAGAAATAGCAGCGACATTGTTACCAGGAGGCAAAAAAGCTCACACTATGTTTAAAATACCTATCGATCACGATCGCACAGAAAAACCTGTATGTGGCATTAATGTTTTCAATGTACAGAATTTTCACTTTTACAGATTTATTATTAGATTAGAATTTAGTTATGAACGCACCGAATTGTTCCGGGAGTTGCTACTCCCGGAACAATTCGGTGCGTTCGGTTAACTTCCTTTACTTGTTTATTCCGGTTGAAATAAGAGTGGTGGGGAAGTAGCGCGTGCTAAAGCCTATTCGTTCGGTACTTCGAGGGCACTTGGTATTTGGCTGTGGAATGATGAAGACGTGTATCTCGATATAGAGTTACTGTCTTAAGGTTGTGTAAATAAACTGCTAATTAAAAAAGTAATTGATTCGAAGTACGCTTTTATTTCTATGATCTATAATTGTAAATAAAAAGGAAAATAGTAACAATCTAAGTAAACGTTTATTTATTGTATGTTTCAATGATTAGCTGACCAATCTCTATTCATTCCTTTAGGAGTGAATCTAAAAAATCATACCTAGCGGACGCTTACAACATAAAAGGCATCAAGTGCCAAGCCCCAGCGGTTTAGACGCATTGATGAACTAGTCAGGGACGAAATGAAATGTAACGATTTATTGAATTTAACAACAGACATCACTTAAACACAAACTATCCTTAAACTCTCAATATAAACAGACTTCTAATCCAGGATGGAATAGTTATCCACATTAGGTAAGACGTTATTTTTTTGATGTGGGATATGCTGTTCTCCGATGCCACAATTTGAATGAATTCCTCTTAACGACTCGCTATTCGCTATATTTGACCAATAATACATTAGATTTCGCAGAAATCAACCTAATTTTCCAGGAACTGCAACGTGCGACGTTCTTCATTGAAATAAAAAGGTTTATTCCACGTACAACAAGTGCTATTTGAAAAATTTAATACCGACTTTCATTCTATTCAGTTATTGGAGTGTATCTCAAAAACTACTGGACCGTATTTGATGAAATTTAAATGGGACTACACGAGAAGCGCCAGCTTTTAAATAATGAATTTTGAGAATCGGTTCTCCCAGTCGAAAGTTATGAGGCAACAAACAAAATAAAAACACAAAAATTACAGCCGAATTGAGTAGGTACCTTCTCCTTTTCTTGGAAGTCGCTAGAAAAGTAAAAGTAACAAACACACTCATTGTGTATAAACCATGTTCGTTTTCATAATAATAACACACTCATTCCCACACATTAACATTGATAATATAACATGTAAACATTGTACATGCTCGTATTATATCAATACTACTTACTTAGTTCAAGTACACATCGCCGTCGTGTATTCGAACACAATCTCGGTTACGTTTATTCAGGCTTGTTTGGTGAATTGAATTTCCCTCGATATTGTGCCCTTATCTTGTTTACGCGGGAATACATATGAGTAGTGGCTAAACTGTTGAGCACGGCTTTAGCAGATGTTATTTAGACACATACCATAGTACATACCATAATATCTCAAGATGGAGAAAGGAAACCTTAAAGATCACTTCGTTGTGCGTATTTTGTCTTATATTTTCTTTTTTTTGTTTGCCTCTAAAGCACTGCAACAGTTTTATACTTATTTTTTCATTGGTACTTTTCAACTTTTATGCTGGGTTACTGTGGTACTTTTAACTGATGTTTCTCTATCCGTTGGTATCCTATCTTATGGTATTGATTTCGTAAGCGCTCTCTAATCTAAATTATGATACCTAGTTGTAATTCTGTTTAGGCATAAACCCAAATTAGTATAACTAAACCTTTGTACCTACACTAGATGCGCCCCTTGTTGTATGGTGATGGATGATGATAATGATAAACTTGATAATAATGATTAAAAGTATATGTCGCCGCAGAGTTTTGGAGGCACTATAATTGATGGAAATTAATTAATATTTGTAATTGTTTTTAATATTAAATTTTGTTATCTAAATTCATATTAGATTTTTAGAGACAAATTGTATTTTATAATGTCGTGGTATTGCGAACATTTAATTAAGTGTATTAATTTGATTCAAGATTGTGCGAGTACTTCGATGTAAGTCAATATTACTATTTTGATATGCTTTTGATGCTTTAGCTTACCAGAATTGATTTGTAATAGCGTTTAAATAATTCAGACATGATTTGGAATCCATGGTATGGTTATTTGTGGTGAAATTCACATTACGAAAATGACGATGGCGCCCTCTGCCTCCATTTTGGTGCAACTTGACGTTGCCGCCAAAATGGCGGCAGGCGGGCTCCGAGATATTATTCAGAATCATTCTGATCTGACTCTGTTGTGGACTTTCAACGGAGAATCATGTGAGTGTTGAACCTTTGTCTAATTTTCCCCTTGATTCCAAAGTAAATTCGTCCAACCTTTTATTTTTAGAAAGTTATGCGAGTGAATGTAAATCCGTTAAGAAATAGTGTTGAAAATTGTTGTTCATTAAGCGTTTATTTTGTTGGTATTTCTAATTAAAGTGAATGTTACTGTAAAATGTAATAGTGATAAGTAACAGTTCAAAAAACAAAGCCCTATGAGTTTCTTGTCTATTCTTCTCATAGTGGTAGTCCTTTGCGAACAGACGTAGTTTTACCTACCCTCAAACCTTGTTCAGATAAATAATAAAAACAAGTCAACTCCTCAACCTTATGTTTTATTCCAACATAACTTGATTGGTACTTCATTAGGTAGGTAGATCTGAGTGACTCTTTATTTAGTAAATTTTAGTAGCAGTTAGTCCTGGTAGTTGGCTTCTATGCTTAAATAGAAAACCTAGAACTTGCTGAAGGTCAATTTTTTAGAAGGTTTTACATTACTTTTAAAATCGACCCTAAGTTTGATCCGACATTATACTATATCCTATTCCGGGATATAGTCTATCTCCTTGCCAAACTTCATTACGATCCGTTCAGCCGTTTCAGCGTGATCCTACTTCCTATCCTATTTCCTACTAGTATTATAAACGTGAAAGTTTGTGAGTATGGATGTATGGATGTATGGGTGTATGGATATGTGGATCTTTGTTACTCATTAACACGCAAACTGCTTGGGGCAATTTTGATGAAATTTGGTATGGAGGTAGATGAGGCACTTGTTTAACATCATCATCATCTATCACTATACGGGTGAAAAAGCGTAATATGCTTGGGCATAGTATAGACAAAATAATAAGATCTCCGCCTACGTTAAGATCGTAATGATGACAGTTACTCGTATGTCAAAGTTTGTGTCAGTTTCTGACAAAGACCTTAAACTTATAACTAAGTGTAAGGTCTTTGGTTTCTGATAGCTTAGTCAAAAGCCAAGTCAATTTGACTGCTCGAAACACTAGACGTGTTCGGTGCAATGTAATGACAGTTTTTTTCCAAAGTGATTAATTTTATTTTATTATTATTGTTTACTGATCGATATACTAGGTATTTAAATGTACTGAAATAATACTATTATAGCAATTGCGTTTGACCATGTACATATTTTTTGACATTTTGGTATAAAGATAGAATATGCCATTGGAGAAATAATAAGCTACTCGAAGAACTAATCCTGCGCAGACGTAGTCGCGGGCACCAGCTAGTGTGGTAATAAACAGACGAGTGACAGAGTTACAAACTTTTTATAAGTATATTAAAGTGTGGATGTGAAGTACCTACTATTCCATTATCTGCCTTTATTATACAAATCGTCATATACATATTAACCAACATTTAAGCAACGATCTTAATCTTAATCCTTTTTGCCAACTTCAATAAAGTATAGGTGGTGGTTCTTATTTCGACTGTATGTTTGATACACGATAAGGGTCTTAGTCCACTTACACGACTCCGCTCCGATCCAGCAAAAAGAATAAAATTCAAATATAGGCTTTATACTTTACAGTAGTTAGTCAGTGCAATATTCAACGTTCATATTTGAATGATATTATTTTTGCCGGGTGGGGAGGCGAGACGTTTAAGTGTGCTAAGACCCTTACTCCGCCGATTATTAATTAATTTGATGATATTTTTTTAATTATTTGTCCCGTCGCGCTTCAGAGGTAGTCCAATATAAATTTTAACAAAGATGCTGAAGCGCTTTTTCAAATTTTCTACATTTTAGTTTCAGTTAGCCTAGAAGTTGATTTCTGTTTTTTTTCTAAGAATTAACCTTAGGTATGGGTATTATTAGCTCCCTTCACAATCGTTCGTTTCTAACTAAGTAAGTCAAGGTATTGTTTGACCTCTGACTTTATTTTGTTATGCAACCTTGGGCCCGTTTTCCCAATAAATGGTTTTACGTGCAACTAATGTGAAAGGCACCTTGTAGTTAACGGTTTCCTTTGTATCTCAGACCAAGATACAATGGTGGTTTACCATACAACTTGGCAAGACGCGATATGACGTAATCCAGTGTAGTCCCATGACAGAAGGAGTTTGAGATTTTCTTTTCGGGTAAGGGAAAATCATTCTTGTATTATTATGGTTAAGGCAATAGACAATGCATTTTTAAGTTGGTTTGTTATCCTTGTTTGTAGACATGAAGGCGCCTGCGAGGCGTCTGTTTGTCGCGGTATGAGATGAATATCATCTACAAAGGATCTAATCGATTCACTGGAACAAACAGAGAAACCTCGTTTCAAACTATATCGTAAGTGTTTTATACAGTGGCTGTTTCGATGTTCACATCATTGGCGTTGATGTTTAATAATTGACTCCGTATTGACATGCTTTGTGTTTTTGTTTTTTGTCGAGCCAAAAATTTTATAAATTTAGGTATAACATGTTCTTACGCCATATGTTTTTTTCATCAAGGATTTGCATTATATCAAGTACTTACCTAAAAATAAGCCCGTAGTGGCAGTGGGCACATAGCTCGCAGAGCAGATAGCCGATAGGGTAAGAAGGTTCTGGAGTGAAGGTTCTGGCAAGCGCAGATAGGTCATCCACCGACAAGGTAGACAGACGACATATCAAAGGTCGCAGGACGACTCTGGACGCAAACCGCTTTCAACCGGTTCTTTTGAAAATGTATAAGGGAGGCATATGTTCAGAAGTAGACGTCGTACGGTTAAATTGATGATGATGATGAAGATGAATATATGTGCACCTAAGTAGGTACTTACCATAAAGCTATGTAGCTATAATGGTTTTAAATTATTATAGTACGAACCAAATGAATATCGCAAGCATGTTAGGCAATCAAAAGTTAATGCGCATATTAAATGAAAAGCTTTAAGGCTATATTATATTTATTAGCCATCTATTAGCAATAATTGACACAAGCATTATTGCACGTTGCACAGTGACTGTCAGGCCCAGTATCTCAAAAAAATATACCCAAAAATGCAACATTAGATATATTATTAAACTAACCTAAAAACTGAACTGAACTTACACGTACTACACTAGTAATACAATAATAAAATTTTATATAATTTTTGAAGCGCCTGTCGCAAGTTGAGTTCATCCGTGATCATGGCGCTTGCAAAATTTGCGAAATATCGGAAACTCAAACAGTATTTACATGGTAACGGAATACTTAATAATGTGTATATAAATCAAATGTGTAATAAATTTGTATTTCTAGTTGATTCCCTCCGATGATACTACTTATGTAATTTTTAAACTTCTCTCGAAAATTGTAAAGCTTCCATTATATAGACATTTGTTGAGAGATAATTCTTGTCATCCAAATATACCATAAGCATTGGTATAATCTTCGTTTTAAAATAATAAAGTGCAATACGTTTAGCAATCTTGTGAAGGTGTGCCCCTGGTAAAAGAATGAAACACACTATATAACACTTTCACACTACGGGTGAAAGACAGAACATAACCACACATAATGGAATATTCATACACAGTTGTCGCTTTGACAGCGTAATCTCGCCTAACTATATGAATTAAACATTTGACTATCGCACCCATACAACGCACTGAAGGGCAAAGGTTATTAAGCTTAAAATATCAGATGTGGATTGAGTTAAGAACACAGTAATATTTAATAATTTGTTAGGCTTTAGCGATCATTAGACAATAAAATACAACTTTATACGGATTATATTTCGTATATTACCTGTCTCTTCCGGATTCATGTACACTGTGTACCCATGCGGTGACGCTGTAAATCAAATTCGGTAATGCTGTAAATATGCCTGTAGAGACAGACAGTAATTAGCCCGTTCAAAAAAAATTACACTGTGAGTAGTTACTTCATGCAACGGGAACGTTTTAATTAAAATACCATAGGCGGTAGATAGCATAATTTCCTTAACTTTATTTAACAATGATGTAGTCTACCGTGGCCATGATTATAGAAAAGTTGTCGAAAGATATAATATAAATAGTATTTATAAAATATGTGGGATTTAATCTATTTAAAATTGTTTAATTTCAGTGACACTCAAGTTTTCACGTCGGTAGAAAATCCGTCTTATAGTTTTAATATTTTTATTTTTATTTTTAATATTTTAACGACGTGGGACGACCTAACCCCCCGTGTTCATGTATTTTAGAAGTTTTATCCATTGTTTTCCTTTATTGTTCATACTATTATACATGTTTGAAACTTGGATGAAATTATTTGCTAACTTTTATAATTGACCGAGCAAGCGAAGCGTCTCTGCTGGCTAAATTGACTTTCATCTGTTCGTATGTTTGTTAGGTTGTTCGTTAGTCTTCCTGTACAGGTCGTATTTGTCAACCTATCTTGACGAAACTTGGTATGCATGTTCTACTAATATAATTGTTTTGTAAGCGGTGATTTTGAATTGCTGCGGTGCTATTTACCAACCTAATTTGATTAAATGAACTTAGAATATGAGCATAATTTGTCAAGTGTTATAAAAACTAACTTGGTTTTCACTCATTTTTACTTAGTAATACAGCATTTCCCACGTTATATTACGTTATTACGTGATAAACCTGAAATACCCTGTATTTCTTAGCAAAAATTGGTTCCGAAACAATAGGTTTTTTTTATAATGATTCATCAAAGTGATTCCCTCTCGCCTGATAGAAAGTGAAAATGGAATCAAGAAGCGATGACCATTAGTGAAGCCATAAGCTGCATTAATCGCCACCCCTATAATGACCTGAGAGACGATTTTTCACGCCTCGCTTGAAAGACCCAAGGTCATAGCTGCAAGGAAATACTTACGCCGGTCGAGCATTCCACAATTTACTTACACGACAGAAGTAGGAACTGCCAACTTGTTGGTTCGTAGAAAGAAGTTTTGAACAGTATATGGATGCAATGCTAGGCCGGAACGAGTAGTTCGGGATCGGAATGATAAAGAAGGAATAAGATTAGAACGTTCTTCAGAACATTCGCCATGAAACAACCGCGGTAAAAACAGGTTAAAACGAACTTAGAGTTCTACGCATTTGTAAGAGTTCTAGGTGTGTTGAGTGACTTCATTCTCTCCAATAATACGGACGGCGCTACGTTGGAGTCTGTGGAGAGCATCCATAAGGTGCTAAGCGGATCTATCCCAGAGGTCGTAACAATATTCAATACATGGGTTGTGAAGTACTGCGAAAAATTGCCGCTGATAAGACTGTGCTCGCGAGTTCTACCGTTCGCAGAACTACTAGTTATGTATGGTTATGTTTGAGCTATGATCTCACGTTTTGAATTACGTCAATTTTTTTATGAATAAATCTTAGTATTTAGCTTGTTTCTTGGTATAAACAAGGGGTAAGGTTAATCAATCTTGAGAGTTGGATTGCACAAATACATTAAAATGACCATGCTAAGGCTCATGAGTATAAAGCGGTGTGTTTGACATGCAATGAAATGTCAGAAATGTGATGGACACAAGATAGACATAAACGGGGGTTAAGGATAATGGCGGCAAACGGTAGTGCGGTAACGAACAGCCAAGAACATTTTAGGCTAAGGAAACACTACAAACACGTATTGCAGTAAAATGTAACATACGAGAAAATAACTTAGTAAAGGGCCATTTAGATGGAGCAAGATTCTCGTACGTTTCTAGGCGAGAAATCGTACGCTACTATTCCAAGCAATAATCGCCATAAGATTATCGCATCATATTGTACACATACAGGCAAGAACTAAATTCTCGTCTACGATTATGTCATACGAGATTCGCAAGCAATTATCTCTAGGTGATAATTTCCTGCGACTGTTTACACGGCGAAATATATTGTAGTAAGATAGATTCTTGCTTACGAGTTTTCGACTTGTCTAAACACGATCCGTATGACATTTTTTCATGTTCATACGAGTATCGTACACATCATTTTGAACCGTTTTGAGTGCGATTCTCACAAGGCAATTCTCGCTTTGTAGTTCTGTTTACACGGAGACAGATTATATTCTATGCGAGGCAATTGTCGCTCCAGAGGAAGGGCGAGAATTGTGAATGTTTACACGAAGCAACGTTTTATATTCAATTCGATAATCGTATGTTCGAGGCAATAAACTCTCTCCAGCTAAATGGCCCTTTACCCTTATTGTATATACCAAGCTTATCTAAGATGAAATAAGATCATCTCCAATCATATAATTGGAACCAATATATATAGTAATTCTCAAAGCAACAGCATTGCTTGCTAATCCTTACGAAGCAATACATAATTCATGTAGATATAACTATGGTTGAAGGTAAGTTTGTTCGCAACAACGAACGATATCGACGTAACTGCCTATGTAAACTTTGTTTGAGTTCTACGTACTTATTTGTACGTTAGTGATTCGTTGAGGATTAAACAGGTACATTAAGCCTTGTCGGTAAATTTCACTTATCTTGTTCATAAACGTTTAAACATCTAATAACTAAAATGTGTTAAAAACCTATCGATGTATTAAAAATAACGACAGCTGTTTGAATAATGTGTTAAACAGCATAAGAAGAAGACGAAGAAGCACAGATTTATAAATTATAAATAGTTATAATAAAGGGGAAAGAAATTATTAAAATGTATTTTGGTAACGAACGACTGAGGGGGCGAAGCCACGAAAGCGTCAGCAAGCATACAATAAATGGTATCCGAAATCAAACAATGTACTATTTTTTACCGCTAAGGGTGTATATAAAACTAAACTTTTGGTTTTATTCCTTAATGACCCTAAACAAATTGCTCATTTACGTCATTTTGCATACAAAAATAGTCAGATCCTTATATTGTACCTACTCTTAGCCCTTTAATTTCAGTATCTCGTTCAGGATAACAAGGCGTGTGGGGCGCCGGGCCGTCGCGACTTCGCGGCGTCGAAATTTCTCCTTTATCTGCGGCTCGTGTGGTTAGGTTATGCCTTTATATCTTTGTATGACCAGATAATTAATGATGTACATAATGACAACAAGGCAGGAGCTAAGCCGTGTTATTTACGTTTGTAAACAATATTGATAAAAAAAGTTTTTGTGAGTTTGTTTAAAGATCAGCGTTCCTTGTAAATTAATGCAATTCTTTATTATATTAAAAACGGGAATCACTCACGTAAATAAGTCAGATCTTTCCAACTATACTTACTCGTATTTTCAAGCACACCCGAGTGTTAGGCGAGACGCAACCGCGAGCGTTCTGCACTCTCCTTGAAAAAGACCACCGGATGTGGTAAAATTATTAAAATATAATTTACTAAAAAAAATATACTATTTATTAAAATCGTGAATATTATTGAAAAACTTTCTTAATATATTATTGTACATTTTTATAAAATAGTTTACAAAATAGTATTTTTAACTTTGGCAATCTTAGATTCACAGTATGTTTAAACTAAACAAATACAAAAAAAGTGATCCTATAAAGGTTCCTTTTTAATTTTGAGTTACGAAACCCTAAAAATAAGCTAAACTTCGATACATTTAAATGTACCTAATACTGTTAAGTTTATTTATTACGGTACTAGCTCAATACAGCTCGTTCCTTTTCCCGTACATTCCAAGACAACCAGGAAAAACCCCTTTTACATTTCCCTAACAATCTTGTTCTGAATGAAAATTTAAAAAGACACATTATACAAATCGGTTCTGCCGTTCTTGAGTAATGAGTTGTCATGAGAAAGTTCTTATGAAAGAAAACCCATGAAAAGACGGGAGGTTATGGCGAGGCCGAAGGCCGAACCTACTACGGGAATGAAGTCGTGTACGCAGGTGTATTGTAACAAAATGAGCTTTTTGTTTCGTTATAAAAGCTAAACAAAAAGTTTAGATGACTGAAATTAATGCAAGGTGGTAAGAATCTTGTGTATGAGGCCGTCTTGGCTGATACCAGCACTGCGATGCCTTACCAGTGCTAAGGCACTGCGATGGTAGAACAAGTTCTACCGCGAAGCAATGGTACACACAAGCATTACTGTGTTTGGTTCGGTTTTGCAAAGCTGTATGAATATATATTATACGCTGCAGCCTGTCTAACTATTGTGTGAAAGAGACTCAATAACTACTCGGGGTGACTTGCATAGCGCAGTGCTATTACAGCTACAGTTTTAATTTCAATATTATTTGCACTGAACTGTGAGTGTAATGAGTAATCTTACCATCAGGAGTACGACTTGCGCGTCTTATCACAAAACATTATTATGTAGCAAGAAATCCGTTCTCTGGGTTTCATATTGATATTTCAATATGCAACTACTGCAAGCCCTAGGGGGTGGAAGTTTTTTGAAGTGGCAAAATTAGCTCGTTTTACGTCTGTTTGAAGCGCTTGTAAGGGTGCTTGACTTGGTGACCTTTACTTACCGATAAACAATGTAATCAACGCTTGCTGCGGTTAGGAGTCGGATGGGTGACCGATAGTGCTATTATTCAACTGAGCGCTTCCGTGTTTCGGAGGGCACGTTAATCCGTCAGTCCCAGTTGTTTGTTTTAGTACAACAGTCGTTAGGCTCGATGTTGAAGGCCTTCGGCTGGCCTGAAAACTTCGACATGGGTTGGCCACTAGCCTATCCACCAAGCCGCACTGGGCCCGCGTGGTTAATTCTGGCCCAACTCCTCTCTCTGAGAGGAAGGCTCGAGAGCAAGTAGTTGGAACAGAATGGGCCGATTATCATATGTTGTCGGAGTGTGCGCGATACGAAGTCCAGCGGCGAGCACGGCTGCATTTTATTGTGAGTAATATAGGTAATTGCAACAGTATCTTAGCTTCACCTGGCTCCTGGGAATCCAGGATACTGATGCAAATTTATTTAATGTTTAAACAACTTAAATACCTGTGTGGAAACTGTTCCGGGTAGCTTTAATTATAGGTATACTATGATTTTACGGGGTGGCATTGTTGATAAACCCCGTATTAAAAAAATAATAATCGGCCAATTATTTACGGTACGGGTATGTATACGTCTGTTAATGTATACGGCTCTCAACGGTACCTACTGTAGCACCGTTGACAGCCTGATAACATAAGCAGTATAAATGTGTGATGTATTGGCTTGAAAATTGTCCAGCCGTGCGATTCTCTAATGATTCGTCGATGCGCTCGTCGACGAGCTCATCGATGTCAAATACTTTGTGTGATATCACCTTTGTACATAAGGTTGTTTTCCCAACGGTTCTTGTCATCTCGTCATTTGTTTCACGGAAGTTGTCAAGGATGCAATGATGTTTACTCTTTTAGAATCACACGGCTGTTCTATTATCTTCTCCAATATGTAGGTAATGCTGAGTAAGAGATAGGATGGCAATATGCTTACATATTATATTACATAACACACGTAATACTTCTCATCCCGTCAGGCGACATGTGCTCACATATAATATCGCAAACTTTGCGCTCGCTTTATTATACACATAAGGTTCAATATAACTACTATAACCATATTGTATACTATACATAATGTATAACTATACTATAATTTATTCTTATATATCACAAGCCGTAAACAAAGTGCGAATTGCTTGATGGAATAACATTTCGAAATTGAGCATCCAATTCGAAAACCGATGAAGGAGTAATAAAACAGTTAATGTTTATGTTAAAGTACGCTTCACCGCTTTTACAGCCGATTTCCGCCGCTGGAGTACCCACCTAAAAATATTATTTCTTCCAGGAAACTTGTTTTCTTCGGTATTTATTGTTAATATTTCGAATTCTAGCGAGATTTGCAATTTTAGAGACAAAAATATACATCCTCGGACGGGATTCGAACCCGCGTCAACCGCCATGACCCCTCGTGGTGGCCTCGTGTCACCCGGGCATTAGCCCGGGTGACACGAGGCCAGTTTTTCAAGCCAGGATAGCAAGATAGTGTCAGTAAGCTAGTAAGCTAGTACTTCTGGCTTCGTGTAGGCAGAACTAGCTTCATTTTTAAACCAGTAAGCTAGTAAGCCAGTACACAAGCCAGGACAGTTTTTAATAGAATGGAGTTCTATTTTTAGGCGAGTAGCGCCCTCCCACCACTGATTTTACTATGCTGGCTTGTGTACTAGCTTCATGTGGCCGGTGAAGCTAGTTTTCAGTTGGGTAGTAAGCAATAACCACGTGTTTTTTTAATTTATCTAACGTGTTTTTGTGATTTTAAGATGCCCAAACTAAGTACGGAGATAAATTTAAAGTTTGTACAACTGTACCAAGACCATTAATGTCTATGAAACGCCACCCTTCCAAGTAATAAAGACGACTATAAACGTGATTCAGGTACAAAAAATGTCTGGCGAAATAAAGAAAGTGGTTATTGTCCTGTACCGTTTATGTAATTCATCTTTTGCGAATTGGTACAGTTTTCGAAGTAACTCCTTCACGGCGAATAATGTGTTTTTTCGCAAGCAATTCATGTTGGACGCGTGGTCACCTCAGTCATTGCAATATTACTAGCTTAAAATAATGAAGCCTCGTGTAAACGGAACTAGCCTGTTACAAGCCAGGTCAGCAAGCCAGGACAGTTTAGTAAAAAACTAGCTTGCTATCCTGGTTTGAAAAACTGTCCCGTGTACACAAGCACAAGTACACAAGCCAGGACAGTTTTTAATAGGATGGAGTTCTACTTTTAGGCCAGTAGCGCCCTCCCACCACTGATTTTACTTACTATCCTGGCTTGTCTACTAGCTTCATGTGGCCGGTGAAGCTAGTTTCCAGTTGGCTACTAAGCAGTAACCCCGTGTTTTGTTAATTTATCTAACGTGTTTTTGTGATTTTAATCTTAGTTATTTAGGGGTTATTTTGGGCAGATGCCCAAACTCATGAGAAATTCATGTTGGACGCGTGGTCACCTCAGTCACTGCAATATTACTAGCTTAAAATAATGAAGCCTTAAAGTAAACGGAACTAGCCTGTTCCAAGCCAGGACAGTTTAGTAGAAAACTAACTTGCTGTCCTGGCTTGAAAAACTGGCCTCGTGTCGCTCGGGCATAAGCCACCGAGGCTCACTGTCCGAGCATCGAATTTTCAACTCTCTATTTGATTCTAACCGTCATAACGAATTTGAAAATATGTATAGGTACATATTTGTCGACTTGAAAATTGAAAACATAATAATAATTGATTAAAATAAATGACTGGCTTTAGATTTTTCATATTTAAGTATTACCTTATTCTTATTTTCTTGTTTTATATGACACAATGTTTAGCGACTCAGCGATTGATACAGACTAGGTACAGCCGTGCGATTCTGTAATGATTCGTCGACGAGCTCACCGATGTCAAATACTTTATGAGATATCGCCCTTGTACATAAGGTTGTTTTTCCAACGTTTCTTGTTATCTCTTCATTTGTTTCACGGATGCTGTCAAGGATGCAACGATGTTTGCTCTTAGAGAATCGCACGGCTGTTCCTGACGGCACATCAAAGGCTTAACCCCTCTGTGATACGAGTATATATACCTGGCTACCTCCTATACGTACCTGGCTCGTTTCATCGCCTCGATGTTGTGTTCATTGGTAATGATGTTATAGACAGGTAAACACTTAGATTGAATATATGTATTACCGCTTGTTGTGTAGCAAATATTCTTATTAATCATAGATTTTATGACGAAAAAGCAAATAAGTTTTCTGAACATTAACACTGAAAATAAAACTAAACACTGTTGTCCAATTTGAAACCGCTGTTATTTAATGTGTTGAAGCTGAAACAGATCCGATTAAAAAAGCTTATTTTAGAGCCTATATAGATTCTGATAGGAACCTATCTTGGGATTACCGTTGATCAAATCAGAAAAACGACAAACATAGCTTTATAAATGGACTGTAGAGTTTGTAAGTACGACACCCTTAAAAAACCAAAAAGAAGAAGAATAAAATTAGTTTCCACCTTGAGATGGAGTTCTCTTGTCATGATAAGGTTAATCTAGAGCATAGCAAACCCAATCCAACCCAGTCATAGCAGTATAAGTTTGTGTTCAGTGTTCTAGAAATAGGTACAAAAATAGCTAGACGAGTTCGTTTTTGGAGTTAGTTTTTGTATTTTGTTGCTTTTTAGAATATTGTGACAACCAAGGGCAGGTGCAGTATTTATACAGTTTCAGGTTTATACGGAGCATAAAACTGGGTTAGGACCGGGCTTTTGCAGCAATACTTTTTCACAAACAGCCTAGAGAAGTACAACGAGTGTCACCCGCGGTGGATGATAATGATGATGAATCAAATGTAGCGTATGTTACTCAGCCATAACGTGGCTTTCTACTGGTGAAAGATTTTTTTTCATGGGTTAAATAGTTTTTTTTTCGTTTATCCATACATGTTTTATATTACATTACAAACAAACAAACAATAAAATCTTTTCTCTTTATTATTACAATAGATAAGAATTAATACCAAGGTTCGAATAATGGGGCCTATGTTGTACCAGCAATATTACTGCATGTGACATGAAAAAGTATTTATTGTGACATAACTGTGGTATCTTGTGTGGCTTCTATAAAACTGTCATAAATCACTTTGCTCTATTGTCAATAGTTTCCGCAGCGGATACGACATAAGGCTTTTTTGGTATTTTTTACACGTTGGGTTACTTTATCGAAGTTTTCATGCGGTACCCTAACGTTTTCGATAATATTCTATGTCCTATGTTCATCAGGGATAATCTAGGATTCTAATGGTGAAATAATTTATCAAATCGGTTCATAGTTTCGGAGCCTATTCAATTCAAATAAACAAAAAATCTTTCGTTTTATAATATTAGTGTATATGTACATTTATAGACACTTTTGTTCAACTGTCAGAGTCGCGAGCCAGTTCTCGTTTCAGGTACTTACCTGGAATGCATACTTCTGTACCTGTATATATGTAAGTATCTGCACAACTTTCCTACCATTTTTAACTGCATCATCACCAATGATCAACTGAGATAGAGATGAAAACTACATAATAATTCAAAAAGACGCAAATACTACCTGACAACCCTACTAAATTTACCCCTGAAGTTGGCTATAACTTTGAACCCCTCGGGTTTTTGTTTCATGTTAGAAATTGTATACGTTTCACCCTATACATATATATACGATATATATAGATATATATATACAGTGGTGGTCATATAATTAAGAACGCTAATTTAAAGGGAAGATTTTTTCAAACTAACAAGTATAACCAATTGCATGTATTTTTTTGTATTTCTCTTGGTATCGCAAAACTTTTCCATACTAGCGGTACATTCATTGATACACATGATTGGCTAAAAAATTCATATATAAACTTTATACATTAGATCTGAGCCTAGTATTACTACTTACTGGCTGGTCACATAATTAAGAACGCTGAATAGTTTATTTTTTTATTCAAATTTAAATAGAGAACACTCTGTTGCTCTGTGGTTCTTGGGCACTATTCGTATAATTTTGGCGCCATTTAGTGCTGTAAACGTCTTAAAGGTGATTGCTTCATATAAAAACAATGGGGAAAAATAAAAGTTGTGATAAATCTAAAAGGGAAGTAATAATAAAACTTCGCGACAAGAATTGGTCATATAAAAAGATAGCCGACCATCTGCAATGCTCAAAAACTATGGTTTTCCACGCTGTGAAGCATTTTGCCATGTATCAAACTACTTCAACAGTTCCCCGTGTACCTAAACAGAGAAAGTCATCTCGTCGAGATGATCGCAATATCGTTCGTTTGGCAAAACAAAATCCTTTTAAAGGGTCTAATGAGCTGAGAAAAGAATATTTTGGTGAAAACAACCCTTCAGCAATCTCGGCACGCACTATTCGAAGGCGTTTGGTAGAAGAAAAGTTGCACGGAAGGATAGCAAGGAAGGTGCCCATGTTGAAACGGTGCCATAGGCAAGCCCGGCTTGCATTTTCAAGAAGGTATGAAAACTGGACAGTTAGTCAGTGGAAAAATGTTCTTTTTTCTGACGAAACAAAAATAAATAGGGTATGTTCTGACGGAAAACGATATGTACGACGCCCTCCGAATAAAGCATTTGACCCAAAATACACAAAAGTGACATTAAAGCATGGTGGGGGAAATGTGAAAATTTGGGGGTGCTTTTCTGGGTATGGTGTTGGACCTGTTAAGTTGATAGAAGGAAACATGGATCAATTCCAATACAAAAATATACTGGAAGAAACAATGTTACCTTATGCTGAAGACGTGCTTCCGGTTATCTGGACATTCCAGCATGACAATGATCCAAAGCATACTGCACGCACAGTTAAGGAATTTCTCACATCGCAATCAGTTTCTGTCTTAGATTGGCCAGCTAACAGCCCAGATTTAAATCCAATAGAGCATCTTTGGTGCGAAGTCAAGAAAAAGGTTTCAGATCGACAGTGTGGCAATTTAAGAGAACTGTACGACGTTTTCTTAGAAGAATGGAACTCTATATCTCTTGCGAAATGTCAAAAATTGATAGAGTCAATGCCTCGCCGGTGTAAAGCAGTAATTAAAAGCCGTGGACATGCTACTAACTATTAATTTTAGTTTAAATGTAATAAATTGTTCTTTTTTTCCTTTACGCACTTCATATTAATGTGATTTATTTAATCTAAGTTTCATATAAAACAACTCTTGAACAGTTTAATAATTCGTTCTTAATTATTTGTCCAGCTTCATTACTATATGAATTTGTTATTATAGAGTATAATTAAATAAAAAATGTTAGCAATTTTATTTTATATTTGTATTCCCCTTTGCTCTATCCATGTGGCTATTTCATAACATACCTAGTTATTTCTAAGAAGGAACACATAAATATACGTGACATGATTTATATTTTAAAAAACATGAACTTTAAATCGTTCTTAATTATATGTCCACCACTGTATATATATATATACGAGTACGTAGTAAGTTTTAGATGACGCCAAAGTTTACTTTTGAATAGAATAAAGAGATTGGTTTACCGTATTGAAGTAAAGTGAATGTACTTTTGCAGTTTTTATATATATAGAACTTATTTTAGAACACCATCTCATTATAAAAAAAAATCCTCAACAACAAACTAGACACATAAGTAATCAAGTTTTGTATCACATTTAATTTAATTATCACGTGCACGCACAGGTGGTCGGGTATAAGTATCATTAGCCGGTCGTGTATCAAATACCCGGGGATTGTCCAGCACAAATCCCCTGTATCACCGGTCTCCGGGAAATCGGTTTGTACTAGGGACATAAAAGTAATTAACTCGGACATGTCACAGTAACATTATAGTAGTAGAGCACTTAGGTACTATGTATCTTGATCCCTTCTACTTCTTGTCTAAATATTAGCAAGATAATGAAGTTGTTTAGCTTATTTAGAATATATTGTATTTAATTTCTGTAGACCACTTTAACTCCTGTGTTAAAAGCAGGTTTCTGACATAATATAGCTATAATATAATTTCTCAAAGGTTTTCTTATGACTTTCTAAGGGCTTAACTAGGCAGGTCTATTTGGCTGTCTGCCTGCATTGGTACTAACGTAGTGCCAGATATTTTACCTTAAAGCGGCATTGTGCAAGCTCTATCTACTGTGTTAAGATTTGAAGGGTTACAATTAATGAGCCAGCGAGATTCAAAAAACTTACAACTCAAAGGGACAAGCTTAATGCAATGCTAAGAAATTAGTTTTGGGTGTCCTGACACTCCTGACAGGTACTCCGGTTTTTATATTTTTTTACTGTAGACCTTCCACTATAATCATACCATATTTGACACAATTCTTCTAGGGCTTTTCGACACCGTTTTAAATACAATTTTTTTATTATGCTATTTACTAGCAGCACCTCGCACTTTCACCCGCGTGGTAGTGGATGATGAAATCATAATGCATTTTATTCCAGCGCCTCGTCTATCTTCATACTAAATTACATACAAATCAGTTCAACCATTCTAGCGTGATTGAGTAACAAACCCCCACCCATCAAAACATTCGCACTTATATTATTTGCACATAATTAATTCAATTCTAATCGTATAAAACATTTGATTGCCTAAGTATTACTATGTTTGTCTATAAATCCTTCATAAATTGTATTTGTATATCCAGTTACCACTGCACCATCTACCACCGCTCTGATAGATATTCAAGCAATAATACGCTGGCATTACAATACCCAATGTCTCGGTCTGACGACAACAATGCAATGCCACACAAAACTACAGTTCTAAGCTCTAGGTGCCACTGCAACTGCCGTGGACATGCGTAGTGTTTACCATTCCTTGGATGACATGTTTTTAGGAATAAAATATATCGCACCAGATTTATTTTTTATAAAGGTGTTCAGCAATGCTGACGTGACGCCTTTTAGAAAATTTATGCTTTGCCCTGACATGCATAAAGTTGATATCTCACATTACTTTAAGTAACATCTTTACCTACTGCCATTCTCACACTGCATGTAACTTCGTAGTACCTGCGAACAACGTTCGGAATTAGTTTGCTCTGCGCCCGTCTCGCACATTGGACAACTTTTGTTGTTTTGCAAACTTATACTGACACAATGGGCTTTGAAATAACAGTTATTTATAGTTGATGCATGGGTGACTATAACTAAATATGTAAATCAAACTTAATCAAAGAGGTAGTCAAATGCAAAGATCTAGAGTCAAGGTCAAACTTTATAGCGTGTGACCTCTATCACACGGGAATTATTTCTAAAAGCCCCAAGGGCTAAGATCTAAGGAGCTCATCATAGCACAATAGTTATGAAAAATTCAAGTAGGTGGACATATTATTGAGCATTGAATTTCGCGCATTATTTATGGACTAGCAGTTCATGTGCATAGTTTACTGATGAGCATCTTCTAATTTGATCATTGACACAAGTTTAATTAAATCACAACAACAAGCAATTAGCAGTGGAGTTATTGCTGGATTGGTTGGCGGTGCTCGCGGATTAGACTTGGCCCGCGGGCCGTAGTTTGACCCCTCATGATTCTAGAGTACAGAGCATCTGGCACTTAAACCTATTTATTTTTATTGTTTCAATTTTATTAATTGCAAAAACCAGAGATATTTCTAATAAAATGAGAAGGGTTGCAGCATCAACACGGGAGTTGATATAGTGTGAAAACCTCTTATATATATATTTTGACAAGAAAACAAGGTCTGTAACCTTATCTTGTGACTCAACTACTGCGCGTCAAGTTTGATATTCATCGACAACATGCTCGGCCCGTAAAAGGTTGATTTTGCGTTTTCATACTTTATTAAAGGCAACTAGTACGGGGTAACAAAGTATGGCCTCATCTCGACTAAGGCCTCTCTCAACATAGGCCTCACCTTTGATTTTCCAAAAGGACCGGTTGGAAACAGCCTGCATCCAACGTTGTCATGAGACCTTTATCAGGTCATCTGTCCAGCGTGTCGGAGGACGACCTACACTGCGCTTGCCGGCCCGTGAAGTTTTGAAGAGCCGGGAATCTGCACCGGTCAAATCGGAAGACCCAGTTGTAATAGGACCCGGGCTACAAGCAGGTTGCCCACGCTCGAGTTACCTCGCTTTTCCGGTCGATTCGATCACTGGTTCCAGGTCCATTCCTGGTGACCAGGGTTCCAGAACCTATTTGAAAGTTTGGTGGACACGCGCCTCGACCTCAGACCTGCCCAAAAGTTGGGTTATTTGTTTTCTGTGTTGGACGGTAAGGCCCGAGCTTTGGTCGAGCACCTGCCAGTAAAGGATTCAGCGTACCCGACAGCACAACAGTAGGTTGCTCGACGGTACCAAAACAAACGGTGTTTGGCTGACACCCATATTGAACAAATCTTATAATTGCCGGCCATCTCATGAGTTCGTCATTGCGACGTGTTCTGTTGAACTCTTTGTTGTCTGCGACTAATGCATTAGTTAAGGCAACTGGATTTACCAGTCGAGCATTGGTCCTATATGTTGGTCTACATTGTGTTGCAATGACGGCCTGCCGACTTGAAGTCACGGTTTGAGCAGAAGTATGGTGGAGATAGTGCGACATACCTCCCCCCTTTTGACGACCTTGTCAAATTTTTGGAGGATGAATGCAGCATCGCTGATAACTCTGGCCAGGCCACCGGGGTGGGTCAACAGTCGCCTCGGCTTAGGGACAAGGGACGGACTAAGCCCGTGGGCCTTTTGAGGGTCACCCCGCCCCCCGCTTTGCAGGCATCCAGAAACGATCTGCTTGCGACTATTGCAAGGTAACTTACATGGCGTTTTTGAGTTGGACGTGAATGCGCGCCGCCGGGTTGCCAACTCACGACGTTTGTGGTATTCTTGTTTGGGGGCACGCTTTCAGCAAGAGTCCCCAAACCCGAGACCATGTGGACACTGCTAAGAATTTCATATGAGAATTTTGTGCGCTAACGCGAATCGGATTGGTAGTCCAGCCGATTCCAGAGAGCCCTGCACGGGTGGGTACAGCGGCCGCGGACATCGGGATATTGGCTCGCCGGTCCGTAACCGAAATAAAATAGTGAAAAATATTTGAAAATCTACAAAAAATATATAAAAAATTAGTATCAAAATTTGATAAATTTTACCCAAATATCACAATATTAAATAAAATAGTTAAAATCAATAATAGAATAGAAATGAAAAAAAAACATGCATACTATAAATGAAAAAAAAAAATGGGTTTCAATATTTAGTATTTTCATCCAAATATCAGATTGTATTATATATATGGAGCACGGGGCCATAGGCGGGGTACCAATTAGGTCTACTTAAATAAACTAATATATACTCGTATATTATTTTGCAATAGTCTCGATGGCTTACTCGATAATACTGCCTGTAACCAGAAAAGAATAGTATAGCAAAAATTAAAAAGTATTTAAATTTAATGCGCAGAGTTGTAGTACTTAAAACTCTGACGCTTACCACCAGACAAACATTTGTCCGGTTCGTCACTTACTAGTATTAAAAATATTTATCGTCTTTCGCAATGCATTCGCATATAAAACGAACTGGCACGTCGAACCGGTATACGGTAACATAACACACGCATTAGTCGGACACAATAGTCATTTGTCCACACTGAACAACCATTATAGTTCTGCAGGCGTGTGATTACAAAGCCCTTGTTCCGCTAGTGGAATGCAAAATATGCATTGTGAAATTATTTTATGGTATTTGTGAAAATGCCGTCTTAATGGGCACGTATTGCAAAGGGGCGCTCAATAATTATTATGAATCTAGGCTTCAGTGAAGGTTAGACAGTGAATGCATACTTCACTCACGGATTTAGGAATGCAGGGGATGTGTTGAGAAGGCGTGCCACGTGTCGCAGCAACATGTTCCGCAGAACTCGTTGCCTAAATCGTACATGTTGGCGCGCCAGTCGCACTTTTGCAAAGATTCCATTTGCTCTTTAAAATCTACGAGGTAAAAATATGTGAAAATAGAATAGAAATAAGTATTTGATTCAGTTAAGCCTCATTCCTTCCTCAATGTAAGCTAAATTGTTAATACTTTAACTTAAATTAGCAATTAAATATTTAATAGTATATTTGATAAAACATTTATGTGGGAAATCTTAATTTGTTTACCATCTTTTCGTAGGCAACGCGAAATAAAACACAATTGAATTCCACATTCCACGCGATCTAACTAGTTAACAAGTACAATTTGAAAAATTTAATACCGACTTCCATCCTATTCAGTTATTGGAGTGTAACTCAAAAACTACTGGACCGAATTTGATAAAGTTTAAATGGGACCACGCGGGAAGCACCAGCTTTCAAAGAATTTAGAGAATACTTAGTAACAAACATAAAAAAAATATAGTCGAATTGAGTACCTCCTCCTTTGGAAGTCGGTAGAAAAAAGTCGCCACAATCTCGTATGTTTTGCGATTCACGAGGTCACTATGAAAAATAATTCAAATGTTACCGTAAATAATTCAAAAGTTAGATCGCGTGGAATGTGGAATTCAATTGTGTTTTATTTCGCGTTGCCTACGAAAAGATGGTAAACAAATTAAGATTTCCCACATAAATGTTTTATCAAATATACTATTAAATATTTAATTGCTAATTTAAGTTAAAGTATTAACAATTTAGCTTACATTGAGGAAGGAATGAGGCTTAACTGAATCAAATACTTATTTCTATTCTATTTTCACATATTTTTACCTCGTAGATTTTAAAGAGCAAATGGAATCTTTGCAAAAGTGCGACTGGCGCGCCAACATGTACGATTTAGGCAACGAGTTCTGCGGAACATGTTGCTGCGACACGTGGCACGCCTTCTCAACACATCCCCTGCATTCCTAAATCCGTGAGTGAAGTATGCATTCACTGTCTAACCTTCACTGAAGCCTAGATTCATAATAATTATTGAGCGCCCCTTTGCAATACGTGCCCATTAAGACGGCATTTTCACAAATACCATAAAATAATTTCACAATGCATATTTTGCATTCCACTAGCGGAACAAGGGCTTTGTAATCACACGCCTGCAGAACTATAATGGTTGTTCAGTGTGGACAAATGACTATTGTGTCCGACTAATGCGTGTGTTACCGTATACCGGTTCGACGTGCCTGTTCGTTTTATATGCGGATGCATTGCGAAAGACGATAAATATGTTTAATACTAGTAAGTGACGAAACGGACAAATGTTTGTCTGGTGGTAAGCGTCAGAGTTTTAAATACTACAACTCTGTGCATTAAATTTAAATAGTGTATTTTTGCAATGCACAGGCGTGCAATGTTAAAAATATTCCACTCTATTGCACATTATTACACTAGCAATCGTCAGTCAACATTCCCTACACAAGCCAAGAAAAAGTAGGCCTCACAAATCCTAAAGTAACACTTAATTACAAAACATAGAATTGTTTCAAATATATAATGTTTATGTTACTTTCAAACAACGTGATTTCTCTCACAAAGCTACTCTCTCCGTGTATTTGTTCGAAGACTATTCCGCAAAAGTGTCGTAACAACCCTTGGACCCCAAAAGCAAAGAATCTACCCTCTTTATTTACATTGACCTAATAACTCTCTACGGAAACCCTTTGGGTTCACGATCAAGTATTTTCTGTGGAAAATGAAAGGTTTTTCATCGTGAAAATGATTTATTTCTATGTTTACGCCTCTACCTATCAGGGCAAAGTCAGTAAACAGAAAACCAATCTGAACTTTACAAATTAAAACTTATCGCATAGTTTTTCTTTGTAGTTTGATTTTAAGCGAATAAAACCGACTTTACTAAGCATTTTCATGTCCTAAAAATATACAAAGATAAAAATATACGAAATTAAGAATAAAATAAAAGTTCAATGCTGTACAACTTTTTACTAAGTGCCCTTTGAAAAGAATTCTTTCGAAGTGCGTTCGGTACTTAAACAAAGTTTCAAAGTACTCACTAAATAACATAATGTTTAACAGTGAAACAATAAAAAAATATACTGGATAATGTATTATGAATAGTATTTATTTTATTGACATATTAGCTTCTAATTCAATATTCTTACGAAGCGTTCCCTTGGGAAATATGTGTGTCTCTGTTGCCCTATAATATCTATTTTTATGACAAACATCACTGAGTGCATCTAATTAACAAATTTATAACTCAACGAACACACTTTTGCATTTATATATATTTTGTTAAGTAACACCATATTGTATCCAAGTTATAATTTTGTTCAAGTTTCTTTCACAAATATCTGTACGGAAAAGAGTCTTTTAGTCCCACATTCTCTTTGTTAAATTAAGAGTTAGAGCCCTCTCGGCTCAAGACTGGACAATTAAGCACTCCACATTTAAAGCCCTCTACGTAAAGGTTAGTGTAGTGTAGACTGTGAGAGTCGTTAGAAAAGTTTTCTCATAAAAGTTACAAACTTTATGCAATTTCGTTCGCGTAGTATAAACAAATATTTACAAACATCCAGTGTGCCTAACACGATATTTTGCTTAAGAGTAACGTCATCGTATAGTTGATGTATGCAGAACAGCTATGGTCTCTTACTATGGGCCTCATAGGTAAGCTCAAAGTCGCACAACGAGCTATGGAGAGGGCTATGCTCGGGGTTTCTCTACGTGATCGAATCAGAAATGAGGAGATCCGTAGAAGAACGAAAGCCACCGACATAGCCCAGTAGATTAGCCAGTTAAAGTGGCAGCGGGCAGGGCAAATAGCACGCAGAACAGATGGCCGATGGGGCCGGAAGGTTCTGGAGTGGAGACCACGGACCGGCAAGCGCAGCGTAGTTCGTCCACCGACACGGTGGACAGACCATCTGATGAAGGTCACAGGACGACGTTGGATGCAGGCCGCTTCCAACCGGTCCTTTTGGAAAACTGTCATTTATCTAGTACAACTGTGGCACATATAATTGATGCTTTGTGTCAACTATACGATTAAGTTTCACTTGCGCGAATTTTTGTGCTAGGCCCACTTGTCATAAGTGTTGGATAGGCAAGGGTTTGATGTATTTGTCAATTGAGCCGTTTTATGCGGCCGATGCAACTTTAAGAAGATATTGACAGTTAAGTATTTTTTATAATATATAATACATATATCTGTCAAATATATTTTTTAATATAAATAAATAAAAAAGTCATGGCAAATTTGTTTACCGATCACATAATATGTCTATTTCATACTCGTATTATCTTCATATATTTTAAAGCCACGATAGCCAGGGAGTAGATAATAAAGGTCAGCCGGCAATCTGCTGGCCATCTGTATCGATGTCTACCTTGAGCTTCAGCTTCGGGTGTAGGTAACATCACGAGCACAGTGGTAGGGCACTTTATGGTACCCGCTTACTTACCTGTTTTATTATTAAGATAGTTTTATAACCCTGTATACATTGTTCTTGAAGCGGTCGTAGCGGAGCTTGACTTGGCAATATTAACCGATCAACAAATTAAGCAACGCTTGCTGCGGTCAGGACTTGGATGGGTGACTGGTAGTGCCATTATTCAACTGAGCGCTTCCGTGCTTCGGAGGGCACGTTAAGCCGTCGGTCCCGGTTGTTTGTCTTAGGACAACAGTCGTTAGGCTATGTCGAAGGCCTTCGGGCGGCCTGAAATCTTCGACATGGGTTGGCCACTGACCTATCTACCAAGCTGTACTGGGCCCGCTTGGTGGATTAAGGCCAACTCCTCTCTCTGAGAGGAAGGTTCTAGTCCCAGCAGTGGGAACAAAATTGACTGATTATGATGATACATTGTTCTTGATGCATAACACTGTCCAAATTGAATTAAACTGCAGCAAGTAAATTTAATCAGCAAAGAGGCTAAACGGTGTCTCAGGATAACAATCGCAGTGCAGTGTCACACACAGCACAGGTGAAATTACGGCATGAGACTTATAATACTTAGTTTAAAATGTAACCGTTACCTATAAGTAATAAGTTAATGATATGTTGCTGTTGTAGGCAAGGGTTGCGCTATACGTTTTAGCGAATTTTGGGGGGCCGGAGCCTAGATGTAACCTTAGGTCTTGGCAGCCGCTTGAGATATTAGGTGGTAGATTATCCTCCAAGAGTATTGGATAGTCCATCCACAGTGGCAGATACTGCAGTAACGCACAATATTGATTTTGGAATTGATGGTTTTGGAACGTTAATAGGCAGTCATAGCGCTTGAAATAAGGCCAGCGATTTGCTGAGCTCGTAATTTTAAGGCTTAAAAATATTACCAGTGATATTATTATAATTATATAATGACTTTTATTGGAAAATTCTTGTGAGTTTGGCACAAATTTATTTAATATCAAAACCGACGTTACTCAATTATCATGTTATCAATTTATGTTTCGGGCATATCCACCCCATCTTCAGGGAATAAATCAGGCTCTTCAGGCTATCAATTTATAAAGTACGCGTTCATAGACACGACACATAAAATGTACTAGATGATCTAGTTTTAACTGTGTTTATATTGTAAAGAAGAATTCAGTAGGTATTTACCAACATTTTGTCTGCTTTTGTGCGCTCCAAAAAATTAACAGTGCAGTCATATAAAAATTGTGAAAAATTACTTTTCTCGGCTTTATATAAACTCTTTGTGCTTAGACTGACAGTTATTAAAAAAACTTTTATAAAATCGAGAATAAATTCAATATTATGAACGAATTATTTAAAAATATGTAAGTATTAAATAGTCACGGTTTTCCCATCCACATTTTCTAGATTCACAAATCATCCGCCAGGGGCGTATTTCTTGATAGGTACAATATATACTGTTATTCGAAGTTCGATAAAGTTACGGTGAAACAAACTAAGGCTAGAGTCTCGGTTTGGACACCAGGATTAGCAAATAGCTTAATTATTTCCAGTAGTTCCGCGAACAGTATACCTCGTGAGTACATAGTCTTATTAGCGGCAATTTTTCGTAGTAACTCACAACCTACTATCTCGGAAACCACTTGAACAATTATATGCTCATACTCAAAATTCCTCTACCTACTGTGAACTGTGAACCTAATGTGTGTATCAAATTTTATCAATATTTGTCGGTAAAAGCGACGAAGAAAACTTCCCCCTTTTTAAGACCAGTACCTCCCTCTACTCAAAATTACCAACGTCTAAGCAAACATATTTAATAGTAGAATAGAACATGCATACCAAGGGTGCCTTCCGAATGAAGTTAAAATCGGTTTGAGCGCTATGATCGTCAAATCAACGAAAGTGCTACAACGTAGACCCTTGTGACGTCATGGCATGGATTACGTCACCAGGACGCCATTTGGCGATTTCAACGACCACGCTACAAACTGAAATCACCGTCTAAAATTACAGTGGCCCGAGCACGAACATTTGCTAAAGTGTAACATTATCGTATTGTTGACGTATTCAGTACAAACTGTCATTTATCTAGTACAACTGTGGCACAGATAACTCATAGTTTGTACTGTACATGTCAACGATACGATAACGTTACGCTTTAGCAAATGTTCGTGCTCGGGCCACAGTTTGTTGCAGTGTGTGCGTGATGCGTTAGCTAGCATTCGTCTGGGTGTTTATTATTTCATGCCGTGAGCAACGTGAGCGTGATTTTAACCCATTCCTAAAGGCTGACAGAGCTCATCTGTCAAAAGCGCGATATTGAAACGGAATGGAAAATAATGATAATATCGCCAGAATCAGTGTTGACGCCACTCTGAAAGCACCTCAAGTTTCGTCAAGATTGGTTGAAAAATGCGACCTGTTCAGGAAGACCAACGAACAACCTATCAAACATACGGACAGATGTAAGTCAATTTGGCCAGTAAAAGCAGAGACGCTAGACTCGCTCGGTCATTATTCAATGTTTATATCATGCAAGTTTTTGTAAAATTTTATCCGATAAGTTACAGAAAAGAATTTCTCGCTGCGAAAAGTGTGCTATGAACTGGTAATTGGAATATCTCAAAGCCAGCCAGCATCCATCAACAAAAAGCATTTAAATTAAATAAATCTGAACTTCCTAATAGTAAATACTCCGCATAAACTGCAATTTATATTCAAGACCGTGTCTTAGGAAACCACAAGAAAGAAGTCCTCTTATTTACAACAAAGTTTTATCTATGTTATCTCTAGGGAGATAAATAGAGCCATTTCGGGCATTCTCATCTATCTTTCTTTTTTCTTTCGGAAATTTTGAGCGACGAAAACATTTAAAAAATTTGCAATCGCTCAATATATATTTTTTATTTTTTCATCATACTTATATTTTATCATGGCACATTCATAATTATAGCTTATGCACCTCATTGTTGTGTCACTTAAAATAGTAGGTATCCTTCAATATAAGTTCTGAAGTGCTGAAGAACTGTTGCGACTGTTTAATGGTAATATATAATAAATAACATTAAATATTCGCATAAAAGCTATGCTCCTTGAGCTATTTTATTCGCTTGGCTGTGACCCATTTGTTTAGGCCCTACACACGTACCTGTATGCTGTATTGAGGTAATTTTGTGATATTGATTGTTTCTTAATTAGCTAGTAAATATATTTAAGATATTATGTATAAATGAATGTACGTGTGTTTTGAACAAGCAAATAAATGTTTTATCTATCTATCTAAAACTCTTCTTTTTATATTTTATAGTTAACAATCGGCTCATGCCTAAAAATTGTCCAAGAAGACAATTATTTGTTGGAAGAATTCCTTACGACTTGAACTCAAAATCTCGACTTATTAAATACTTGTTTCCGTTAAAGAGATGAGTACTGTTGGATCGCCTCCTTATACATTTCTGGGCGAATATTTTAATTGGTACATTTTTTGTTGGTATTAACGATTTTCACAACTTGAATTTACATAAGTAAAGTTTTTCGAAATTTCCTTTCAGTAATGAAGCTTGTTTTAGAGATGCAATAAGTGTCGATTTTTGATTAAACTGATAAATAACACTCTTTTTTTTCAATATAAAAGGAAATAGTACTGAAGGGCACTCATAGAATGATTTCGGCCTTTGTAAAATGCATTATATACATTTTAAAGCATTATGCACCGTTCCGGAAATTCCGCGAAGTCTTCTCGTCTAAAAGACTTCGATCAATGTGTGTTACCAGTGATGACTTATGCACTGGCACTGTAGGCACTGCTACGTGGTCTCTTACTATGGGCCTCATAGATAAGCTCAAAGTTGCACAACGAGCTATGGAGAGGGCTATGCTCGGGGTTTCTCTACGTGATCGAATCAGAAATGAGGAGATCCGTAGAAGAACGAAAGTCACCGACATTGCCCAGAAGATTAGCCAGTTAAAGTGGCAGTGGGCAGGGCACATAGCTCGCAGAACAGATGGCCGATGGGGCCGGAAGGTTCTGGAGTGGAGATCACGGACCGGCAAGCGCAGCGTAGGTCGTCCACCGACACGGTGGACAGACGATCTGATAAAGGTCGCAGGACGACGTTGGATGCAGGCTGCTTTCAAACGGTCCTTTTGGAAAATTATGGGGGAGGCTTATGTTCAGCAGTGGACGTCCTGCAGCAGATGATGATGATGACGATGAAAATGCATTAAAAGATTGCAATATTTCGATAAGCTTTTTAAACACCAATTCATCTATTTCAAAAATATAACATCGCGCGTATAATTAACTAACTGTAGACGTGTATCACAGACTAAGTTTTACAGAATAATTAAATTAAGTATTATGTAATGTTGTATTAAAAACCAGCAATTAGGACAGCAGTGCGGGTGTCGTAAAAGATTCAGAACTAGGGCTGGTTACTAGCTAGTCTTTACATCAAACCGCAACTGGGTCTACTTGCTGATTTACCGGCCCTAGTGTCATGGGCTATAGTAAATTTGATTGGATCATTTTATAACAAGCATGAGGACTAACGCTATTCAGATTTCCATCGAAAATCCACTACAATAGAATCATTTCAATATTCAGCCAAGATTCAAAACGTGTGGAATTTGATGGAATTTCTATCCAGTGTGATGGAACGCGGGCTTAGATTGATGGAACGTTTCGAATCTCGTTAGAAATTCAAAAGTTGAATTCTTTTTGGGACGTTCTTGCTGTTACATATTTGTTGAAAATAAATTTATCGGAATGGGTAGTTAAGATGATTTTAGATTGATAGAGCTGCTAGGTTATACACCTATGGCGGAATGTCAATTAAAAGGTTTTTTTTATTAATGGACTTCCAAAATGGTAGATGTTTTCAAGTTTTCACGTATGATCGACCACACCTAACTTTTAAATGGATCACCTGATTTCTATGATTAATATAAAAGATAACCGCAAAAAAGAATATAAAAGATAAGTACCAAGTAAAAACTTTTAGAGTTAAGAACAATATTTCATAATTTTACACTTAGATCTGATTCGAATCTTAACACTACTTTTCCCCGATCCTATGTCCTTAATGTAACGATATTTTAGATAATATGTTTTTTTTTTATTTTTACATTGTTAGAGTGCAATGCGTGTTCAGCCCTGGGCCCTGGCAAACGATCCTTGTTTTGACCACCTTACGAACGATTAATTATGTCGTGTAGCATATCGTTGGTTTAAAGAACTTTTTAAAATAAAGCTAAATTCAAAATGGCTTTTACTTCTTTTGATATGAATTGAAAATTTATCACTTTTCATAACATTTACACAGATTTCCGACTTTGAAAGCTCAGATTTTTTTTAAAAATTTATTGTATCAAGTAATAGTTTATTTAGAATAAGGATTCACTGCAGAATACAAGCATAGGTATTTTGTGGTATTACATCACAAACAAAAAGTTATGACGGTTTAAAGGCAAGATTCCGGGTGATTTAAAAAAATAAAAAATAACATATCTAAACTACCGTGACAATTTTTTTTACTTTCGGGAGGAGGAAATCCTTTATGGATACCACAGAGGAGCAGTATCTCTGAGGCTATGTCCGAGTCCACCGGCGGGGATGGGAGTGCACGTGTGTACGAACTAATACCTCCTCCCTCTTCCTATAGACCAACGTTTAACCCATATCTTGCCTTATTTTAAGTGACTCTCTACAATATACCACCTCGCTTGCCTAAGTTACGAGTGAACAAAATATGTATATCTATCTAATAATTACTAATGGAACCGTAAAAAATTGTATTAATGGGGATCGGCTTAATATGGCCTTTCAAACTTCGATGTACTCGTATATATTGTATGTTCGTGAGTTCGTCCATCATTGTGTCACTGACGTGTTATTCTGCTGAAGCTGTTAATATTTAATAATGTTATATTTGGTTGTTATATATCGGTATTTTTTTTTATAGCTGTAGTACTGCAAAGCATAATGAAAACTTTGAACTGGGAAAAGAAAGGAATTCATATAAATGGGAAACTCCTCAGTAATCTACGTTTTGCGGACGACATTATACTCTTCTCTGAAACAGCATCTCAGTTACAGGAAATTATCAACGAGCTAAATGATGTAAGCAATGAGATTGGCCTTGAACTAAATGCTACAAAGACCAAAGTCATGACGAACCATCATGTTATACCAATACGGGTCAATAACAATGCATTAGACTACGTTCAAAGCTATGTTTACCTTGGACAGCAAATATTTTTCTCTAAGACAAGACATGAAGAGGAGGTTAAAAGACGAGTTAACATAATCTGGAACAAATTCTGGAGCAATAAAAAAACCCTAAAATCTAAACTCCCCATAAGTCTCAAGAGAAAGATAATAGACTCATGCTTATTACCCTGTCTAACCTATGGCTGCCAAACATGGATATATAATAATAATACTAAAAACAGAATACAAGTTTGCCAGAGAGCGATGGAAAGGAGCATACTAAACATACAAAGAGAAACACAGAAATAAGAAAAACAACAAAAATAATAGATGCTTTGGAACATTCTCGAAAACTAAAATGGAAATGGGCGGGTCATATTGCACGTATGGATATGGAAAAAATGGACTCAGAGAGTAACCACCTGGCAGGGACCTACAAACAAAAGGAAAAGAGATAGACCAAAAGAAAAATGGGTTGATGAAATAATAAGAAAAGTCGGTGAAAATTGGATCACAAAGGCAAAGGACAGACAAACGTGGAGCAAAATGGAGGAGGCCTCCACCAGTTGAGGGGTCCATATTGAAATATATAAATGAAATAGTAAATTATTTTCGAAAGTTGAATTTATTTAATGTTCTAAAAATATATATAAAAAGCATTATTTCCTTTAAATTTTTAAATTAAATAGCTTCATTTAAAAACTATTTGTTATGCGATGATAACTATATAATCATGATATGAACTTTATTAATTTTGTTATTTTATGCATGCACATTTTATGTAATAGTAATCTTATGATATATCTGTTCTATTTATATCTAAGTCATTTGTTATGGAAATAAAGAGGCTATAATAATAATAATAATATATCGGTATTATATGTTCCCACCTTTTGGGAGGCATTATAAAATTGTAATAGGGACACCCTCTGCTGATTAATGCGTTTGTTAATTAGGCACATATATAGGATAACGAGATTAACTAATGTAACAATAGCAATTATCGTAATACTATAAAATACTATTAAAATAGTTAAATTATAAGTCAAAACTACCTTATATATGCAAAATTTAGTTATCTAAACATTAGTCTTATTTTTTTCTCTAAGGAGTTTTCTACAAATTGGCAGTATTTTTCTAAAACATGCTTTGTAAACATATCTGAAAACATAGGAGGGTGTTATGGGCCACAAAAACGATGTATTATTTTGTCACCAGTTATTGACATGTTTGTTGTAAAGGGTGCCAGTTATTGTGCCAGCTAAGGGTGCGTAAAGCCATTAAGCCATGGCTTAATGGCTTTACTCTGCAATACTAGTGATTTTGAGAACGATAGACCTCGCAACCTCATATAACCATGCCAAAATCGACACTTTCTACTTCCCCTGGCTTAGCAAAGCCATTTCAGAGTTTTGAAATCAACCTATGTGCTTGAATTGATAGCTTAGCTATACGATTAGCGATTACCTACTAGCGTTCCCTTGGTCCTAGAATGCCAAAACTGGTGTCATGCGGGTAGTTCTCGTCAATATGAAGAGGACTGCGTAGTCTGATTGATATAATGTAGGAATACATATGCCCCCCAGCATATGTATTCCTACATTATATCAAGCATATGTTCATCAGTGGACGTCCTACGGCTGAAATGATGATGAATTCATATTCATATTCATATTCATATTCATATTTATTCATAAAATCTTATTTTACATGATGATGATGATGATGATGATACATATGCAGAAAAAATAAAAAAAAATAATCCATCTATACGCTACAGCAAACAACATCTTTTCTCATTTTGTAATTTTTTCTTCAAAATGAACATGATTTTTGTATAACGTTTTGTGCAACTGCCCATAAAATACCTAAATAGAAATATAATTAATATTTATGAACTAACCTGTCGTTAAATTTCATCATCATCCTTGACTATATTTTGTGCTTTTTCACAGTAGAAATTGTTAAATGCGTCAACCAAAACTGCGTAGTTCGTTTTTGGGAGTATAGGCCCTGCGCGGTGTAACGACTTTTCATCTAGGATATTTTTGCGGGATAATAAGAAGTAAATATGCGTATGTCAGTATGTATTTGTATGTTTTGTATTTTATAAGTTGTGGCGTGAAATAGCAATACAAATTCAGGCTTAATTGGCAATAATAAACCAAGAAAGGTGACGTGGCTCCAGGACAGCTGCTGGATCAAATCATGAGGGGCTAGGTTTCCAACTTGACGAAGTAGCCTAGTCAGGCGTTATCGGAAGCTCAAAGCAGAAACCCACGATCACCCAATAGGCGGCAAACCTACCCTGCAGCTTTATTATTATTACTTCAAATTGAGCTGACCCCATTGCCTTTGTTGGTATTGGTAGTAACGATAAGCGAACGTAGAAGCAATATGTCCTAAGTTCGAACCCTGGTCGGAGAAATTGGATGTGTGATGAGCAGAATCTTGTACCTACTCGGTTCTTGGAATTTTATGTGTTAATGTGTGTATCCATTCTTCCCGCGAAACTGGGAATAATTATAACGTGAACACTTAAATTTAAACAGCATAGCTTAGTTAAAGCTGCATTGACTAGTAAGTCTGAGTTTTTTTTAAGAAGCTCAGTATAATATATTATGAACTTAGTTGTAATGTTATAATTACTTGATTATCGAAACGGGTTTTGAGTATTTCTTTTGATGATTGTTCAAAAACTGAAACTATAATATTTGATGACGATAGAAGTCTATTCAAATAAATAAAGGGACTCGTATGAAATACAAAGATTAGGTACAACCCTAACCCTCGTAATCAGTTATGAAAAGGTTGGACACAGGATAATTAGACTCGCATGTTATTTTAGCCAGCTTAATTATGTGTTCTAAAGAACTGTACTGATTAAAAACGCGAGCTTAAAGTATCCTCCATTGTTCTTAAATTGGTGAAACGGCGAGAATAAAACGGTTTGCATCAGACAATGAGAACAATGGTAAAACCTAAACGATATCTTTTTTATAATAAATAAACAAACCCAATTGTCTGAAGTTTGCGGCGAGTACTTAAACCCTATTGTGAGTAACTCAGCGTTGATGGATGAAAAGCTTTCTGAAAATATACTTGGAAGTATTCTTGTTTATTTCTACTTGCCTGCGTCAGTATGAACTATTAAATAAATGGTTGTTTAATTTGTGGTCAATAATTTCTCTATCTAGTTATTTTTCGAACGCATAAAATCTTTCATGGTAGATAGGTCAACTAAAAGGCCTTAGGTTATCTAATTAAAGGCTTAAAATTAAGGCTCTTAGATTGTATATAGACGTGTATATATAATATAAGTAAAAGGCTCTCTGTAGCGCATTATGAAATTTTCATTAAAATTTGCTCGGTCTGTTGGTCTTGACAGCATCCTAATCCAACTTAGAGCTACAAAACATAATATTTTAAGTAATATTTGTAAGTGAGCAGATGATATTTTAATAAAGGTTATAATGTTCAGATAACATATACTTATAGCAAGGATGATACTATTTATTACATATATAGTATAGAATTGAATAGAATTATGTATAGAAGTTTGAATTTGTTCCATTATTCAAACTACTATTCATTGAGTTTTACATTAAATGTGCGAGTATATAGTGTAGAGTATAAAAATGAGCCTATTTCTCTTTGTCATCGCATCACGCGTGAACGGATGGAACAATCTCGCTAATTCTTTTTTGTGTGCTAATTATTGTCAGGAGAATCTTCTTATGAAATAATAATCAGGTACAGACGAGAGGTTACGGTGAGGCCGAAGGCCGAGCCTACTACGCGAACGAAATCGCGGGCAGTTGCTAGTTCTTTAATAAATATAAGAAGCATTTTAAGTCATGGCTACATTAACAACAATTGAATAAATATGAAAATTGTTTCAACACACTGAAGCATTCAAACTCCACACTAACAGTTTGAAATTTTGTTTTGAATTCGTCATCAGAACTAAAGAAAAAGGTGTCATAATTGCAACTGCCGACATATTAATGTTAAGTACAGTTAGCTGGTTACTGCAATGAAAACTCTAGTACTGTAGCTGTTGTTACAAAATCACTTTCATCAATTTAATTAATTAATTTGCTTAGACAAATGCATATCTAATTTCTACTTCCTGAAGCAAGAGTGTGTCATAACAAAATTACATAAAACCAATATAAACCTTTAAAGCCTACCAACGGGAGTATCTTCGTTTAATTATATAAGAAACCATAGAACTGGAGCGACACTATTTAAATTACTATTAAAGTGCAATACGTATCTCACAACTTCAAGCTACTGATAGATAAAAGAAAAGCCGTGTATTCAATATGGGACATCGGAAATACATCTTTCAAATCGTGTATAGCAGCAAGACGTACATACGTTTCAAGTCCTCGTTATCGTTCATGAAGTCAAAAAAAAATACTGATCATTTTCCCGCTATTGACTTATTAAATTGAACTTATTAAATTGTATTTTTTGCTCTATCTATGCAATATTAGCAAAATCGAATAAAATCGAAGCAAAGCATAAATAATAATAAACAGAAAAATAAAAAGAAAATAAAAGAATAGAAGACTAAATATTTGACTTGGTTTTACCATTTCTGCTATGTCCAGCTTTTTTACTCTGGATGGCTCCGACGAAACGTGTTGTGAAGCATAAATTGTCCCCTAAAGTGGATACGTGACTTAAAAACCGAGATCTCTACAACTGGATTTGAAAAGTTTATATTAGAAGAACCGACGGACCGCAGATGCCTGAACTCATCCGATTATGAGGCAATCTCCGTGACGAGACGACGGATGCGATGCGAAGTACAAATCTCAAACCTACTTTATATATCCTAAGCTTAAAAGTGTTATGTTGTTATATTTGTTAGAATAATTTATTGGCATTCAGCATTTTATTTATTTATAACATACACAACTTCAATATAGGTATCTAGGATCCTGTTATGGGCGTTCTGAAGTTTTAAATTATTCTACCGACGCCCGTGATAAACATAGCCAGGATTGAGAAAAAATAGCAGGAAGCTTGAAAGCCAATGTCGCTGCAGTTCTATGGTTTCTTATACTCGTATAATTAAACTGAAATACTCCCGTGGGTAGGCTTTAAAGGTTTATATTGGTTTTATATAATTTTATTATGATACACTCCTGCTTCAGAAAGCAGAAATTAGGTAATTATATATGCATATGAATCTTTGTTTTTCTACCGACTTCCAAAAAAAGTAGGAGGTACTCAATTCGACTGTATGTTTTCTACGGACTTCCAAAAAGGAGGAGGTTACCAATTCAACTGTATTTTTTTATGTTTGTTACCTCATAACTTTCGATAGGATGAACCAATTCTCAAAATTCTTTTTTGTTTGAAAGCTGGTGCTTCCTGTGTGCATTATAAAATTTCATCAAAGTCCCATTTATACAATTTCATCAAAATCGCTCAAGTAGTTTTTAAGATACACTCCAATAACTGAATAGAATGGAAGTCGGTATTAAACTTTTCAAATTGTACTTGTTAAGTATAATTTAGTTCATATATCGTTAAAACATATTAATACCCAAATTTAATTTATCTACTGTGGGATTTTATTGTGCAGATAAACAGGCCAAATCTATGTGTCTCATACCTTTAAACGAGCAATTCTTGTATATATATGTCGGCGCGAAAATATCACCAAGCTCCAACTAAAGGTTACCTTTAACTGTCAAATAAATACTGTCTCTATTTTGACTCATAAATAATGTTCAAAACGATAATCGTTTAGCCTAGAGTAGTAAAATTGATCATTTAATGTTGACTGTTGAGTTAACCTTTATACCATCACATAATAATTTGTTAAATTTTGTAATAACATAAAGCTCAGTCACTCTACGCTAACTTCATTGTTAGTGGTTTTCAAAAGCATTACTGTTGCGGGCCACATTTTGTTATAAATACGGCCGCCCGATGTAAATCGAGTCATTGTAACATTATGTTCTAACACGAGCCGCCGTAGAGTGCGAACCCCCACAAGACATTGTAAATAAATGAAAGTATAAAGCAGTTTACGAGAGTATTTTTATGCTGACCTACCCGTACCACAGACTACGTCGATGACGTCATGCCTTCTACCAGTAACCTCAGGAGACTATTTTCCAGCATCAGGAGACTCACCATCACATGGCAGTCTCCGACATATATAATTTGAATCTCGGAAACGACTCTCCAACGATTTTCATGTACGCAAGACGATTCAGGGGCGATAAATCGATCTAGCTACGTGTAGCGTCCTTACCTTAGTTAAAATGAAAACCATTTAATATTATGTGCAGGCACCGGCCGTTCGATCCGGGCCGGCCCGTACCTGGCCGTTGATCTATGTCGCAGCTGCCCGGCAACGTTCGACTCCACCCTCGGTTGTTTGTGCGACACATAGAGTCAGCCATACAGATCCGCGCTAGACGCATATTATTGTCTAATAAAGTTAACGTTTTATAAGTGATTATCGTGTTCTCATTGTGCCGGTCATCATCACCACCTCCACATAGGTTTCAATTTTAGAAAAACTGCTACAACACTAAAGCTACATGACAATAGATGGCGTCGTTAAGCAACACTAAGCCAATGAGTGTTTGGTTTTAGGTTAGACCAAGAAAATCAATTGTTTACTTGAGCAAAGCTTGGTCATCTAGGTATTGATAAAATAAAATGAAAATAGCCTTTACATCAATAACATAACACCGGAGAAATAACCTGTATTACCTTCATTATGTTGTCGAAGTACGCAAAGTAAACTGACCGAACCGTAGATCTGTCCGACAATTGCCATAGTTAACGGAAACCGATATACATATAGGATAAAGCCGATTGGAACTGACCACAAACAAGGGGTGTCAAATTAAGTTAAACGTAATGTGTGGAATATGTCAAACTTTATTCTAAGTTATTCAAATGAGCCTGTTCCTCAGCTAGATCTATTTATTTAAAAAATAAGATCAAATATTCTGTTAATAAAATAAAAATTACATGGAACATTAGAAACAGTGAAACTGGTAGAAATAAAGTGTATAATCGAGACTTACCATTACAAATTAATAATAAAGATGTTAGAGCGGAATTGGAGCGGCCGAGATTGAGAATTTCTTCACTAACATTCCTTCATTAACAACTAAAACTTTAAAATCTTCCTTCACTTTTGCTGAGATCTTACTTAAACAAAATGTAACTGAATGTGACACAGCTTTTAAATTTTCAATAGTTAAATGCAAAGATATTTTAAGCAGTTTTAAAAGTCTTGATGCACAAAAACGGCAGACCTATGGGGGCTTTCTGTGAAAACCGGTTCTTCAATTATAGATATTATTTCACTCCACCTAGCAGCTGTGTTTAATAGTTGTGTTGCAAGTGATGTATTTCCTGACCTTATGAAGCACAGTAAAGTGGTTCATTATACAAATCTGGTAGTACCATTGATCCAACAATTTTCGGCCTATTTCTGTACTACCTACGCTAAGTAAGATATTCGAAAAATGTATATTACATCAATTAGAAACTCATTTAAGTCCTAACAATTTATTCCATAAAACTCAATATGGGTTTGCAAGGACCCTCTACTCTACTGTAGACAACTTATAAAAATGTGTTTGGTGCCTGGGAGAGTTTGCCAGTTTGTTTGAGTTTGAGGGAGTCAAGATGCCTTAGGTGTTTTTTGTGACTTGTCTAAGGCATTTGACTGCGTCCGACATGATAAACTTGTCAGCAAATTACAACACTACGGTATTAAGAATATGGCTCTCAACCTTTTGACTTCATTTATTTAATCGATAGAATTCAAAGGGTTAACATAAATGGTACCGAAATTGCCTGGCTCTCTAGTCGCAAAGGGCGTGCCACAAGGTTCAATACTAGGGCCGTTCTTGTTTTTAATCTTTATTAACGACTTACCTTATTATGTAGAAAATAATCACGAGATTGTATTGTTTGCAGACGACACTTTACTGTTATTTAAAATTAAAAGGCAGTTATTAAAATATGACGATGTTAACAATGCACTCGCTAATGTTATGGATTGGTTCAATACAAAAAATCTTCTCCTCAATGAGAAGAAAACTAATTGTGTAAAGTTTTCAATATCAAATATGAGACAAGAACAAGTAGAAACTAACATACAATTGAATGGAACGGGGTTGAACCTTGTAGAGTCAACGGTCTTTTTAGGAATTGCTATAGATGCTAAATTGCAATGGGGCCCTCACATTAAAAAAATGTCTAGTACACTCAGTTCGGCGGCTTGTTATAAAAATTTTACTATTAACTGGTGTAGACTTTCGGATCTTCTCAGTTGAGTCGCGTTCCGATCCGGTTGTATATTTAAGGAAAAATGTAAAATGACAATTTGTAAGTGCTCCCATCGGCCTATATATTCGGCCTATATATCATTATACATAATAAATGATTATTGTCTAAACTATCTTTCAACCATGGATATAATGGATATATATATATATATAAATAGGGCGAATTCTGTGCTTGCGACATACATTTCCAGTATGTATCTAGTTCAGTAACTGACTTGAGATGCCAATATTTTGAACACATGCGAAACATATTTCCAATAAATGAATATTGTGGAAGTATGTTCACTACATATATCTACAAGACAATAAAAGTAGCTTAACTTCTGGATATAAGTACATAAGGGTTATATTTTACGCAATCGAGTGATGACGAGATTAACATGTCTTGCGTCTTATGGTGTCACCATGCGCGCGCCCATTAATGTGTTTATTTCGCCCAATTATTGCAATTGCTTCAATATCCATGCTTGCTCAATATTGTGGTGAAGGCTCCAGTATGTTCATAAAAATAAAAGCGATGTTAGCCTGATAAGTCAAGAATCATTACATTTTGTACTATTCTTAGACGGTGTTAGCTTTTACGTGTTTGTTGTTTGTATGTTTTCTATTTAATAAAATCTTTATATAAAAAAAAATAAAGGACAAAACGACGTCTTGCACAATAGGCCTACTACCTTGTAAGTCCAGGTTTCTCGCCTTGTACGATTCGCGTTCAGACAACGGAAGAAAAATGTAATACATTTTAATCTGTACCTCTGCCCCCTCACGAAATAAACTGCCTATTAAAAGTTCAATAATAAAGTTGGTAATAACATTTATTTGTAGAGAGTAAATAATATCAAGACAGGAAAATGTTATAGTGTAAATATCCACGTTACTTTTCAATTCAAAGCAAAAGGAACAGGAAAATTAACTCATGACGCTCGAAATATGATGTCATAAAAGAAAGCCCGAAGAAACTTCCAAAAGTTCCAACTTTTATATCTGAGTTAATTTGACTTTTTCATATCTGTAAAGATGTGTGATCCCCGTATATGATATCTAGAGCCAAGGTGATTTTCGCATCTTGCGAGTACAAAATAATTTGGATACCTTACCTTACCTTTTTTTACATGTTATTATGAAGTCACCATTAAATTACACTGTTACATTTGGAACATTGGTATCATATTAATATTTGTATCATGCACCTCTGCCCTCGCTGTTTTATTTTGTAAGTAATAGTGTCATTTTTGGTAAGTGACGATTCGGTTGTTCGTCTAATGGTTAGCGTCACGATCGCCCATTGTAACAGCAGAGCGACCTAATCGTGTATTTTCTGCATGGTACTGTGCAGTACTACTCTAAAGGGCGTACCCAGGATTTCAGCTAGGAGGGGGCAGGGGGCTGCTTATACCTGTTTCGAAAAGATCGTCTGTCGGGTATATTGAAACAAAAAATCATGAAAATTGACTTTTATTCATTAATTTTGATGATGACACAAAACAAAATATTATACATAATTATACCATACATTATGTATAATATATATTATTATATTATGTATGTATATATTAATTTAACAATAATCTTCTCGGATTTGCCGCAAATTTGTCTATGACAGTCTTTTCAATAAACTCACTGTTGTCTTTTAAATAGTTGCGATGTACACTCATCAGACATAAACCCGTAAGCCTTTCTTCACCCATGGTGCTTCTAAGCCACGTTTTAACTCTTCGCAGCGTACTGAAGGACCGTTCTACGGTCGCCGTGGTGCATGGGATAGTGCTTAAAATAATTAATGCCTTTCTGACAGCAGGGTAAAAATTTTTGGCTTCGTTGAACAGATCAATTACTTCTATGTCCTTTAATTGATCATCTGATAAAGCCTTCGTCACCCATAAATTATGCCAAAGGTTCAGTTCTCCGGTGATATCCAGGTTATAAAATTCTTGGAATGATTCTGCGTTTTTGTGTAGGTCTGTAATGCTGGTTTTTGTCATATACAAGGGATGTAGCCTGCTTAAAGCAAACGCCGGAGTATTTTCTTGGGAGAATCGAATATTCAGTGATGAAATGAGTGAATCAATGTATGGGATTATCAGGGAACGCCGCCAATATTCGTTATCATTGTCTGATGGCGGATTACTTCTATGTGTTTGCTTATGAGCAAGACGTGGAATCGAAATTTCTATGTTCAAATCCATTGCAACAGCTCGTGCTTTTTGAAGTATTTCATTACTTATTCTATCAGGAAACTCGCGGTCATTTCTGAGAATGTCCTTGATATTTTTGATGTGTTCCCCTACCGAGATCATGTCGATCGATTTAGCTTGCAGTGCGTTAACTACTGGTTCTAAAACTGCTGAATATTTGGCTATTGTTTGTAGAGTAACAATAAACACTGGTTTTGTAACGGCTGAATGCAACTGATATGCAGATTTTCTGGTGGCATAATTTCCTTCTACGGATAACGTTTCTAGAGATTTCACAAGCTCTGAAAAATGTTGAGAAAACTTTCTGATTGATTTATATTTTTCTGACCATCTCGTCTCACATAATCGTGATAGGTTTGGAGCGTAGTTTCGACGTGTAGTCGATTCCCTGAAAAACGTTATAACATCCTTTACAGTGGCGACAGTATTTCTAATTTCTGGCACTGCGTTCGCATCATTCACAACAAGGTTGAGTTTGTGACTTGAGCAATGAAAATATAAAGCACGAGGATATTTTTTTCTCAAAATGGCTTGTACGCCACCCTCTTTCCCTGCCATTGTAGAACAGCCATCGAATCCAAAACCTACGCAATCTTCGGTTGAGAGGTTAGAACTAATTAAGAAATTGTCAATTGCTTCGGCAATTGCGGAAGCATTTTGTGCTTTTAGTTCAACGAACCCTACAAATTCTTCTCTGATTTTCCTTTTGCTTTCGTCGTAGAACCGCACGCCTATTGACAGCTGTTCTTTCCCAGATACGTCTGCTGTTTCATCAGCTAAGACTGCGTAAGCCATGGTCTTCTGAACCTCACTAATTATATTCTCTTTAATAACTTCGCCACATAAATTTATCAATTCGTTTTGTATTTTTGGTGATGTGTAAACTGCATTGCGACGGCACTTTTCCAGGTGACTCTTTAATCTGTCGTCCCCTGAATTGATTCTCAACTTCAATAAATCTAATAAAACACCCTCATCTGCTTGTTTGCCCCTAAGAGGCATATCATGTGTGCCGCAAAATACTATACAAGAAATAATTGATGACAATATTTGTCTGTTTTCATCGATTTCTTTTTGGTGTCCACTTTGCAGTTGGATGTCTACAGGAACATTTTCAAGAAATTTTTTTGCAGCATTTGTCGCCGTTTGGTGAAGGTTGGTCGTTGCATGCTTTCGGCAGTATTCATGCATATTTTTGAACTTTATATATGGCCTGACCATAAACGATCCCAAAATTCCTCTCACAGTGCTAATGGGCGGAGGGAACAAAACACAATGCTTACAAAGAGCACCTTTTAGTCGCTTGGAATATACTAGCCATGGTGAATATTGATCCAACCAAGCATGGTTAAATTTTCTTTTTAAATGGCTTGCATCACTTTCAAAATCGTAATTTCTGGGCGGGATCCAAGGATTTTGTAACAACTCCCTCTTCTTTTCCGTCGATAGCTGGGTAGCCAACCCAACATAACGTCCCAGATCATTTTCATGACAGCCATCGTCCACTATAATTTCAGGATCGACGTTGACGTCATAAGTTTGTTGGGATGTCGATGGAGAAGAATAGTCGGCAACAGATATATTAACAGGTTCTACAGGAGAATTTGACGCTTGTCCAATGTTAGCATGCAATGATCTTGGCATTACATGAGTGGTTTTATCATGGTTGTCATTTTCATCGCTTCCACTGCTACTTTCCCGACCTTTTTTTCTTTTTTCGCGTGTCCTCCCTAAAAAATGGATACACAAAAATACTCTTACAGTGTTTAGGCGGGTTGTATAATCGAAAATAAAGATCAAGTTTCACATTCTAATATATATGGTTTGAACGCCAAATAAGCATAACTAGGTAATTTGAAATAATACACTTGTTGTGACGTTAGAGAAAAGGGACTTTGTTGTCGGTATGGACTTATTAATAAATCCAAAATATTGCAAAGATCTTTCTTTTATGTTTTTTTTTTACTTTTTATTCACAAAATATTCACAAATGTTATTTTAGCTATTATAACAAAACCACGTCTTGTAATTATTAAATTTAAATATTGTAAGTAATGCTTAAGATATACACTTACAAGAGAGTCAAAGCCCCCCATTAAATCAAATAATCATATTAGGTACCTACTTAAGTGTTTTGTTTTGACTCACCTCTTTCAAAGAATTTCCTGATATCCATTTGACGGAGTAATATTTCCAGTTGTTGCACAGTAAACGTAAATCTCGTGTCGCCGCAACGAAACTATAAGACACTATGTCGTATGAAATATTCGCTCGTATTACACTCCGAACTGAATTGTATTCGAACTAAATTGACGTGCTCTGCCTCACGCTTCCGCTTATATATTGAAATATTCTTGCTCCCGAAATATGTAGAAAATACTCGACTCTATTTCCATCCTTGTCTTATACTTGCTATCACTGTCTTTTCTTTCCAGAATAGTCCATGCTAGAACGTTCTTCGCGGTATTGCTATTCAATACAAGATGTCGCTATTGACCGTATAAATTGATCCTATTTCTTTTTACTGGAAAAAGTACTGCCGTCCGAAACTAGATGGCGCTAGATGTTGTTTTCTCCCAATTATATTCGGCTTTAATCCTAGATGGCTCTCTGATTGTCTCGGCGGAACCGGAAACTACGAGATGCGACGGTTTTGCGGGAGATTTAAATTATATTGCATCGCTAACAGTATACTAGAATTACTAGAGTCTGTCTAGTGAGCCGCGGCACAGATAAAACCGCAGCAAAAATCTTTTAGTTGTAATCACTGAATATACTATGAAATTTGAATTTGATACTTTCACTATTTTATTTTATAAACACTAAGAATCTTAAACTAAATCTGTACAGATATATACTACTTAAAATAATATGCAACATATTGAATATTATTTTATTTTAGCATTGAAAACAAATTAATATAATAAATAAAACCAAACTTGCATCAAAACCTTACTTAGTTTTTATTTATTCTGTCGCGTAATCAAAATCAGATTCCTGAAATTAAATTCTCGACTATGAATCGTTACTGTCACTTTCATTATCACTAAAAAATAATAAAAACGAAATAAAGAAATAAATAAAGTGTATCAAAACTTGATCAAAACATTTTGCGTTTCGTTTGACGGCGGCTGAAAGTCACTATATAAAATATTCTAATAAATACGTTGCGGCACGACCGACACGACTCACTATACATAGACTCTATATCGAATATTGTAGAATATTTAACTATAGAAAAAAAAATCTGGCTGAAAAGATATTTTGTTTCCAACACTTCATTTTGCGCAGAGTAGGTAATACGTTTTTAATTTCTATTTGCCAAAAAAAAATTACATTTATTTAATCTTCTAGGGGGGGGCAGCTGCCCCCCCCTGCCCCTACCTGGGTACGCCCTCTACTGTACTCTTCGCCGTCACACCGAGACAGCTGTTTAGTACCCAGCGCCCAGTAATATAAATATGAAAATGACTATATCTAATGAATAATATTCCTAAGCCTCATATACTAAGCCTGTGTTGTTATTGTAGTCTACCGACGTTTATGCGTTGTGGCAGGAAAGATCAACAAAAATCCATCCATGCAAAATAGTATAATTTTGTATTTATAATAATAATATGTTTTAGGGTATGATACTAGCTTATTGATAACCATTTTATACGTATAGGTAAGATTGTGTATTAATGAATACTTTGGTCTGTGAAAGTATTCATTATTATAATGTTTTTTTTTATTTGCGGCTAGTAGCCAATATATTATTTGGCCAATATAATGTTAGTGTGCTCATACTCAATATATAGTAATTCGAGATATAAAGGATTTAATCATTAAGAAATTCTAATTAGCTGCACAATTTTTACTGCTAATATATATATATATATTAGCAGTAAAAATTGTGCAGCTAATTAGAATATATATATATATATATATATATATATATATATATATATACATCCCCCTATTACTCTTGCGTCCACCCTCAAAAAATCCCATAGTAATACTGCGTCCACCGACATACTGCGTCCAGTATATGGACGCAAGATCATTTTCACCTCTAATTAACACCATTCCATAGCTATAGGCATTGGGCACCTATAATAAAAAAATCGTTAGGACGCAAATTCACCTCTAGACGGTCTGGATGAGTATAAGGTAGTTCACCGATTGTCCGTTAGTGTCGCTGCATCGCTGTATATTTTTTGAGTGTATATTTTTGTACATATAGCCGATAATGTTGCGTCAACCAAATGCGACGTTGCCACTTTGTACAGTGCGTATAGTTGCCTTAGGAATAAATGCGATGTTGCCGCTGTGCATTGAGGCTATGAGACTTGCCGCGCCGCGTTTGGCGATTGTTTGAATTCTGCTCGTGAACTTTGCGGACGCTATTGTACTCTGTACGAAAGGATGTGATTAAGGTTGTGCAGCATAATATTGTGATGTATACTATCGTGATATAATTATACTGAAGTTCTGACACGATGAAGCGAAACTTGAGAGGACGTCAGATGAGTTTTGAGTTATGTAAAGGTTAGTATTTAAAGTATTTCGCATTTGGTATTTTTCAATAGTCAGTAGGTATCAAGCTGATTGAAAATTGAATATTTTGTATGGCTTTACCAATCAATTTATGATGATTATCCGACTGTTTATAGCACCTTACCGTGAGTTTGCAACGCCTAAACATCCACATGAAAACATGTGAACACTATTTTATGTCAATGTATAGAGTAGCGTACACACTGTCACACAAAATGTGGTGACTTAAACATGTTACGAGATTCAGAAACGATGCAAAATGAATTTAATTAAATTTTCCTACATATGATAGTTACATATGATAGTTTTGCGTTTGACCTCATCCTGCCTGATGTTCGGAAAAGATGCGGTCTAGGGTGAAGCACGCTTGAATTCTATTCTAACAACAAAACATTAACGCTTTTTAGGGTTCCGTACCTTAAGGGTAAAAACAGGACCCTATTAATAAGACTCTGCTGTCCGCCTGTCTGTCTGTTAGTCCGTCTGTCCGTCTGTTACCAGGCTAACCGTAATAGACAGTTGCAAGTTTCACAGATGATGTACTGTTTCTGTTGCCGCTATAACAACAAATACTGAAAAACCGGCCAAGTGCTAGTCGGACTGGCGCACAAACGTTTCCGTAAAAGCGGCAAAAAAATAATTGCTGTTGTATGGGAGATTTATAGATAACAAGCTGGTACCCGCGGCGTCGTCTGCGCAAGATGAGTACTTCGAGTAGCTTATTATCTTCTCCAAAGCCATATCTATCTTTATACCAAAATGTCATAAAATATTTACATGGTTATATGACCAAAATTTAAGTATTTATTAAATGAATCAATCAGTACCTACGTACATACAAATATAAAACTAATCCATAATCCATGGAAAAAACTGTCATTACATTTCATCACCCTTGACGGTATTTGTGTAACATTTCATTACCCTTGACGGTAGCCGAACACGTCTAGTGTATCGAGCTGTCAAATTGACTTTGCTTTTCACTTAGCTATCAGAAGCTGACATAAACTTTGCTAGACATTGCCTATTATATAATTTTTAATCTTGATTTTACCTGGAAATTAAAGTTTTCATCCAGAATTGTTTTACCAAACTTGTGTAAGTATTAGATTTATTATTATTTATCACATTATTTATTTCCTTTTCTTAAAATTACATTTTTTACAATATTTCTATATACGATAAAAATTAATTAATAAAAAACATTGTAAAAAACCTAATCCTAGATTGCCATCGGCAGCTGGGCATGACCCAAACTACCAGTGGTTAGGGCTGCAGACTGAGGAACCTCCTGACAATACGTGCCGTGTCAAGAAGTACTGCCTTCTGTATCTTATTATTATTATTATTATTATTTCATCATCTCAGCCGTAGGACGTCCACTGCTGAACATAGGCCTCCCCCATGATTTTCCAAAAGGACCGGTTGGAAGCGGCCTGCATCCAACGTTGTCCTGCGACCTTTCTCAGGTCGTCTGTCCACCGTGTCGGTGGACGACCTACGCTGCGCTTGCCGGTACGTGGTCTCCACTCCAGAACCTTTCGGCCCCATCGGCCATCTGTTCTGCGTGCTATGTGCCCTGCCCACTGCCACTTCAACTGGCTAATCTTCTGAGCTATGTCGGTGACTTTCGTTCTTCTACGGATCTCCTCATTTCTGATTCGATCACGTAGAGAAACCCCGAGCATAGCCCTCTCCATAGCTCGTTGTGCGACTTTGAGCTTATCTATGAGGCCCATAGTAAGAGACCACGTTTCAGTGCCATAAGTCATCACTGGTAACACACATTGGTCGAAGACTCTTGTCTTGAGGCACTGAGGTATTTTTGACGAGAAGACTTCGCGAAGTTTCCGGAACGCTGCCCAGCCGAGTTGGATTCGACGACTGACCTCTTTCTCGAATTTGGACCTGCCTAGTTAGACTGTCTGTCCCAGGTAGATGTACTCGTCAACAACTTCGAGAACTGAGTTCCCAACTGATATTGGGGTAGGTACAACATAGGCATTAGACATAATTTTCGTCTTGTCCATGTTCATCTTAAGACCTACCCGTTGGAAAACTCGATGGAGGCCTTCGAGCATTGTACAGAGGTCTTCCATGGATTCTGCCATGACTACAATATCGTCGGCAAATCGAAGGTGAGTGATGTATTCGCCGTCAATATTGATGCCAAGTCCTTGCCATTCCAGAAGCTTGAAGGCGTCTTCCAATGTAGCGGTGAACAGTTTCGGAGATATAACGTCTCCCTGTCTCACGCCTCTTTGCAATGGAATTGCCTTTGAACTCTGCTCCTGTACTCGGACTGACATGTAGGCGTTTTTGTACAAACACTTCAGCACTTCAATATACCGATAGTCAATACGGCACCGCTGGAGAGACTCAAGCACTGCCCACGTCTCGACCGAATCAAAGGCTTTCTCATAGTCCACAAACGCTAGACAAAGAGGCAAGTTATACTCTTCGGTCTTCTGTATAACTTGCCGTAGCGTGTGGATGTGGTCTATGGTACTATAGCCTTTTCGGAAACCGGCTTGTTCCGGAGGCTGGAATTCATCAAACCTGCGACTGAGACGGTTCGTTATGACCTTCGAAAACAGCTTATAAACATGGCTCAAAAGCGAGATGGGTCTGTAATTTTTAAGTAAAGTGTTGTCACCTTTCTTGAAGAACAGCACCACCACGCTTTTGTTCCATGCTTCTGGCGTTGAACCTTCGAGTAAGACGGTATTAAAGAGCTTCTGAAGGACTTTAAATACCGGTGTTCCACCCGCTTTTAGAAGCTCAGATGTGATACCGTCGTCACCAGGCGCCTTGTTGTTCTTAAGCTGTTTCAAGGCCATTCTAATCTCGTACAGGCTGATGTCCGGGATATCTTCGGTATAATGTCGGGTCAGCTTGGCTCTTGGGTCTTTGGCCGAGCTGCTAACAGGTTTAGCGACCGAGGTGTATAACTGTCCGTAGAAACTCTCGACCTCTCCTAACACTTCCGCTTTGGTCGACGCTACACTGCCGTCTCCTCTCTTCAGCTTCGTCAACTGGCTTTGCCCAATAGACATGTCTCTTGCAAACACTTTGGAGCCTTTTTTCCGCTCTATCGTCTCTTTAATACGGTTTGTATTAAAGATCCGGATGTCGTGTCGCAAGGACTTCCATATTCGTCTATTGAGCAGCCTATATGCTTCAGCATCATCCGAAGACTGCAGTTTCAATGAGCGTCGTTCAGCCATGAGGTTGAGGGTATCGTTGGAGAGTTTCTGTGGCCTATCTGTACGGTGGGGTTTAAAGTACTTGGAACCCACTGTATGGACAGTTTCTACTAACCTGTTATTGATCTCGTCCACTGAAGCGATGTTCTCAAGGCAATCGAAGCGATTGGATAGCTCAAGTTGAAAGCTCTCGGGGTCTTGAATATGGGCACGAGTAGGTCGGAGCGTAGACTTCATCAGACGAGACCTCTCCAGTTTGATATTAATATTCACCGTGCCTCTTACCATTCGGTGATCACTACCGGTTTTAACCCTGTTGATCACGGAGACATCAGTGAATATTTGCCTTTTGGCGGTCATAATGAAGTCAATCTCATTTCTCGTGGAACCATCGGGACTCAGCCAGGTCCATTTCCTGTGAGGTGGCTTCTGAAAGAAAGAGTTCATCATAAAGAGTCCCTCTTTCTCCAGGAAGTCGGCCAACCTCTGTCCCCTACGGTTCCGTTGTCCATAGCCAAATTGCCCCACTTTCGACTCATCCTCGCTTCTCTTACCCAACTTCGCGTTGAAGTCCCCCATAACAACTAGAAAGTGCGTTTCAGAGGTATGTATGGCCCGACTAATGTCCTCATACATATCCTCCACCTCATCATCCGGGTGCGACTTCGTCGGTGCGTATACCTGAATGACCTTCAGCGAATATCGTTTGAATACTCTGAGTATTAGGTATACGACCCTATTGGAAACGCTATCGATCTTAACTATGTTGTTAGTAAGGGACTTGTGGACGAGAAACCCGACACCACCTTGGGACTGTTGGTCGCCCTCCCGGTGGTAGAGTAGGTTACCTGATTTTAGGGTTATCGTGTCCTCACCCGCTCTACGGACTTCAGATAACCCCACAATGTCCCAGCGTAGCTTACCCATTTCTTCTTCCAGCTCATATATCTTCTCGTCTGTCCTCATCGTGCGTATGTTGTGTGTTACCAGGGCCAGTCGTCGTCGTTGGGGGTGGTAGCCGGGCGTCTGCCGGGGATTCTTAGCACCCCCTGCCCCACCGTTACCGTGGCCGCTACCGTAGCCAGGAATAGCGGAGCTGCCGGGGACTGGGGGCCTGGTTCTTTTTGTCCAATCCATTGAGGGGTTTTTGCCAATACTCGCCACGCTTGGCAGGCGGGTTGGCGAGCGCAGTTTGTGTGTGTTTGACTGGGAAGGTGCTGCTGCCCACCTTCTGATTTGTTATCCCTTAGCCGGCTTCTACGGCACCCACGGGTAGAGTTGGGGGGTTGCTATTCTAAGCCGGCACCGCCACGGCACATTATTATTTACTCTCACGTTATTTTAGTGCTAGACGTTGCCTATTATATAATTTTATTGTTTGATTTGGCCTGGAAATTACAGTGTTCATCCAGAATTGTTTTACCAAATATGTGTATGTATTAACAGTTACTCTCACGTTATTTTAGTACTAGACCTTGTCTATTGTATAATTTTATTGTTTGATTTGGCCTGGAAATTACAGTTTTCATCCAGATTTTTTTAACAAATATATTAATATTAATATATTAGTGTTACCTTGACGTTATTTTAGTACTAGACGTTCATTTCAAAATGTGCCTAAGGTTCTCGTTCAAAAATTATAACAACGTTACAGTCAGTCCTTAAGTTATATTGTCCAGGTTTTAATCGATAAGATAGTAGCAGAATGATTATTATATTACTCTTAATAAACTACCTTATTTTCATAAAGTGTCTTTATATTATCTCAATCCTGTAAATAGCTATTTAATACTAGAACAACATTTTCGTCAGGAATGAAAAAAGGCTATATACGAGTTTCCGCCATCGTTTCGGCGACAGTCGTTACACGGTCGTTTCTAACTATTTTTAGGTTTAAAGCCCCGTATTAGCTAATAACTGATTTTAGATAATAAAAAAAAACTTTTAAAGTTTTATTTCTGTCGCATTTATGGCCCTCTTGTCGAATAAACAATGATAAATAACTATAGTGTGATATATGAACTTTTTTTGGAATACATTTGTTCAATACATTTTTACTTGTTTTCTTGAACTTAACATGAATAATGAAGAAATATTAAGTTAATTCCGTAAGTGCTAATATGCCGGTCATGGTTACATTTACGAGGTGGGAATGTGCCTATCCTCATTTGAGTCGTTAGAATAATGTATTTCAAAAATGTGTCCAAATAGTGAAGTTTGGTGATAATGCCAGTGGAAATGTTAGACGCCGTAAACTAGTATATTAGAGGACGCGCAAATAATATTAAGAATTATAGACGCAACAAAAGCATCACTATTGATTAAAATATATAAAAAATATACGCTGGACGTGAACATGTACATGACGTAACAAGTATACCAAAATAAAAGGACTGTGAATATCTACAATTTTTATCTTTTTGAAAATACATGATGCACAGGAATATGGCATGTGATACAGAAGTCAACATTCGCATGAACTTTAATGATAATGCCAGTGGAAATGGTGGACGCTATAAGTCGGTGTCTCAGCATGGACGCAATTACTATACCGTGATGTATATATATATATATAGCGGATACAATAATTAGCCAATAATAATTAGTCTATAACAATTAGATTTGTTAAATTATTAATTTGAATTGGAATAATTTACTGTAAACAATTTCAAAAGTATGAAAGAGATTTTTAAATTTATTTATTACAATTTCAAAGATCTATGTTTTACAAATCAATTCAAATAATCAATTTAACTAATCTAATTGTTATAGACTAATTATTATTGGCTATTATTGTATCCGCGCCGATATATATATAATAATATTTAATTCGAGTTTCAGCTAAACTGTACGATGTACAATAACGGAACGAGGGTCGAGGTTCCTTTGTTCCGCCAATATCAAAGTTTGTAGGTACGTAACTGAGTGAGCGTGTTACATTTTCACGTTAAAATGACCGAATGGATTTTAGTATTTTTTTAAATAGAGGTTGTTTTTACTGTTGGCTACACAGACTTTTTACCCCGATTCCCATGTAGATCACCGAGGTAGAGGGTACGGTTAGAGGCAACATGATAACCTTATTTGACGTGGATGAAGTAGATGCCAGTAGCTAGCACAACTAGACCTAGAATGGGCTATGGAAACTACTATTAAAGAAAGACAACTATCAGAATATCCCAGCGATTTTCAGTCTGGAGTATGAAACGTCTTGGTAGCCGTAGTAACCACACGTCGTCTCGATATTTAAGGGCCCTTACATACGAGCGGCATGTTGCTAACGGCAGAGGTAACTTCAGCTGTCGACACGCGTCGATGGCATCCACCGACACGGGTCGACAGCAGCCACCGACACGTCAACGGCAGTAATGACGCTTCGGCGGCAGCCGTCGACTTTCTAACTTTGAAGATCAGCGGCGGCCATCGTCAGCACGGTACAACTGCAAGTGTCGCTGTAGGACGACAGCTGCAGTTACTTCTGCCGTTGGCAACATGCCGCTTGTGTGTAAGAGCTCTTAGCGACTGTAACAACTAGGTAACAACAGTCGTCAAGTCGCCACAGTCTAGGATTTTCCATTTTAGCGCGTCCCGTCACGTCAGATGGTCACAGCTATGGTAAATTTTCAGTCCGTGGCGATTTACCGACTGATATCAGCTGTAATGTGATCTGTCTATATACAGACTTCCATCCGAGGCAAGCGCTATGGTACGCTATGGTATAGTATGGTACTACTGTATATTTTGTCACACATTTACCTTCACTAATCCTAAGCCCGAAATAGGATCCAAACCAGCTAGATAGGCAGCAGAAACTCACTAACACTGAGCTATATCACTGCTCTATAAAGTGCGTGTTTTATTCAACTACATGTATGTAATAGTGAGCTATTTGTCTATTAACAACAAGTAATAGGATCGCGCGGACGAATATACCCGTGACATTTATTGCTCGGGGCTTGTTGCGTTTGGAAAGGTTCCGACCCCCCATTGGACCATCGGGGAAATCGCCGTGTTCCTGCTGAGTTGAGTATTCTAACGTTCAATAGCGTTTATGATCATGCTTGATAGGTGGTCACAACTAATCGCCAGCAGTCGCTTTGAGGAGGATTAACAGTGAGACCTTATCATTGTATAATTGATTTGTTGTAATGTAATAACCCTCAGCGTCGTGTGTGTTCCGCGATCAGGCTTAAAACCCGTTGCTACATTTGCCCAGTAGATAATCAAAGCTTCTTCTAAAAACAAACCCACATGCCCAGCGGGGAAAAAGGCAATTTATATTTATAATTATATAAATTGAATCTTGTATTTATATACCTACTTAGATATGCATTTGATATGACTGTTACCGAAATTAAACAACTTTGATCGGATTAAAGTAAGAACATGTTATTGTGTGTTATTGCATTATTTGGTTCACTTGTAGTTTCGAATATTTTTCTGTAATAATAAGGTTTTTTTTTATATAATTATAAAGTATTGTTTGACGGCCCCGTAAGCCTTTGGTTGGTGTGTGTGTGTCTGTGTTGTTAGTAGTGCTTTGGCGAGAGGTTTGATCTTTGGCCGGTACAAATCTTTATGTGATGAGCATAAATGTTTGTTCTCCGGTCTTCGGTGTTGATGGTTATACGAGTAAGTTAATGTGTGTATCTATTTGTCCCGCGACACAGGAAATCCAGTGCAGTAATGAGTGAGTGAGTGAGTTTTATTAAGTATCAAACTATTTCAGTTCCTCGGTTTGTGGTTAAGGCATTCCTTCATTTAGTGGCCATCGTAGCCACCTTCAAAAGCACCCAGTGGTTTAAAGAAACACAAAATGTTAATTAGTCTTTCAAATTGCCAATAAAGAAATAATAATGCTGAAAATGGAACTATCATCTTTCTAATCTAATTCTCAAGCTACTCACTCCCAACAAATCAATTCAATACGTTTACTCAATTACCTACTCGTGGCTCCATTTAACCGCATAAATCGCTTGAAAACGCAACGTTGGATAGAAAACTCTAGCGAAATCATCTCGTTAAAAATAATCAGTTTAAAATAGTGAGTTATATGATAAATTAAGAACTTTTGGTTCTGCCAATAACACTTTATTTATTATTACTTAAGTAATGAACTGGGGATGAGTGTTATGGGGATTCAGAAGTCAGTTGATTTTAGTGTTATTTGGTTTAATTACCTAAATTTGATGGAATGTATGTCTTTATATATGACCTTTGATGGAATATATGTAGTATCATCATAGGACATTCACTCTTGAACGTACGTCTCTAATGGTAGAAGAATTTTGTAAAAGGGCCGTTTGTAAGCGGCCTGCATCCAACGTCGTCCTGTGACCTTTATAAGTATTTTACTATATAACGCAATTTTAATAAAGTTATCCACATCAACGTGACCCCATCACCCAGGCTGCTTCACTTCACCACATGGAAAATACATTTTTAAATTTATTTAATTGAACATAACTTAACATAAATATTTTTTTGTACAATTAAACCAAAGAGTAATAGTAGCTAGATTCGCAATATAGGCACTGCGTTACGTTATACTTTATGGACTAAAACATACGACGCGGTCAAATTAACTCGACGCATCGCTGGAATGCGGGTCTCCGCCCGCTTCCCCCCGCATTCCCTTTTCTCGCCCGGCAAGTGTCAGTACGGTCAGCATCTTTGTTACCGATACACGCGTCGATAATTTGGCTAATTTTCTTGCTAAATTTGGTTTGTTTCTGTTTTTGTTATATAGATTTTGTTTTGATTATTGTTTTGTTAAGTTTTTTTGTATTACTGTTGGTTGTTGAATATTAACTGTTGAACTGTGTTCAAACCAGAATAACATAGGGAAAGTTATACACAGTGAAGGGAGAAATCTGATGTTAAAAGTGCTTCAGTTCTTCGAGAATGAGAAGAAAAATAAACGTTTTTCCATACGGTGGATCAGGTTGAAAAACGTACCTATGTCAGTGTCAGTCAGTTTTAATGACAACTTTTAATCCATTGTTTATAGCGATGATGACTAAATGATAATCGACTATTCTACTACATTCCTGTAGCCATACCTACAACAAATGTGTGTTTTTCCTATTTTTATGCTCAATATTAATATATATATACAAATATAGTATAACTACCGTTATACGTACGTATATAATACTCAATATTAATAACCTTAAATTTTCACAGAATATGAAGTTGTATATTACCTTTCAAAATAAATAAATATTTTTATTCATTTAACAAACTTAATTTTTAATCAATTTTTACTCTATCTTAATAAAGGCCGCTTGGCCGGTTTTTTTGCACACCGTAATTGAGCGCCAAAATGACGTCACATGGTCAAGCGTCTAGTTAATGTGACCGCACTGTACTAACGGCCGGTCCCAATAATCTATCTATCGCCGGTTTACCTTACTAGAGTTAGATATTTGACACTATTTGTATGGACGTTATGTCAAATTTCTATCGGTAGTAAGGAAAACCGTGGATAGATAGATTATTGGGATCCTCCATTAGTTGACTGATCCGCGCGCTTGAAGTTCTAAGGAACGGCTAAAAACCGTAGTAGGTAGTTAAGAATGTTACTTCTTTTTAAAATTTTTGCAAATACACCAATATAGATGTGGAGTTTCTGAACTCTATAAAGTTCATAAATTATTTTATGGAAACAATATTTTTGGTGCAATTTACTCAAACTGGTAAAAATAAACTTTAACGAAAATAATACAATACATGTTATTTTTAAACACAAAATAACAAATCGTCACACCTATATATACTCGAAGGCGTAAGCAGTGTTTTAAACACCTTCGTTTCGCCGGATACATTTTTGGTCTCATGTTATCGGGCGACCCTATTGCCATCTGCGGAATAGTTCCAGACTCCGGACTGCTATTGAGAATTAATTTATCAGAAAACCCCAATAACTATCCAACCCGAGGATCATACTCAGGAAGGACCCCCAGATTCTAACACGGCGCTTCACCACTACACCAAGACCAAGCAAGCGAAGGCGCTGGCGGGTCAGCTAGTTAATTTATAATTAATTTCATATGTGCGTTTCCGACGAATTCCTATGTAATGAAATGATCTTGATGTAATTTAATTCCATACAAACCAGAAGTAGGTATAATGTTAGATAAATGAAGTTTATGAAATATAATACAGATAGTAGCAAAATATGTATAGCTTTCCTAGCATACCCAAACGTTTCGTGAAATAACCTATTTCGTACGCAGTAAAGCTCACACAAAGCTAATTTATATCATAACTAACTCGACACGTTCACGGATTCGAGTCGTGTTAAAACAACCTATACTTGGATTACGTCGGCTAATTTCCATCGCTATTGCCTCTAACATGCTTACCGAGCTGTAGTAGCACCCTTGGTTTAATCACATTTAGGGGCGTGCTTATAGATATAAATGGCTAGAATGGTTATTATGTGCTTGTATAGGTTAATAAAGTTCAAGGTATACATGACCTCTTTATACCAATAGTATAAGCGGCTTGAAACAAACAGTTTGTGTACCTTGTCGTAAAATTACTACTAGGGTTTTTTCTAGGTTAATATTACTAGGGTTTTTAAAGGGAAGAAATATATCCCTTAAATATAGTTTTAATGCCACTTAATCCTTGTAGAAATTGAACGTTAGTACGTTTCTGCGTAGGTATATATACTACAACTTACACTTTAACAGTAATTGAATATATGAACATACTGATGCAGAATACAGACAGTCTAAATAATAATAACAACGAAAGGAACTTATAACCAACACCTCAAAGATGTATACATTAAAATAAAAATTTAGAACTAGATTTTTTTTTTCATATAAGTAATATACAACTTACTAATTTACTAAATAAGATTCACGAAAAATGCTTGACTTTATAAATTGAAACTTTGCAGGTAGGTGGAAATAAGAGGGAAACAGGAGGGTTAAGGAGAATTGACGTTGAGTTTGGAAAGAATTTTAAGGAAGGGATGAATTTAGAAGGTGAAATAGTGAAGTCAAAATGACTGAAAGTATATATGTAAGTCCCATAATTTTAAATTATGAGAATGGATTTTGGTTATTTATTTCAAATTATCAATAAATTGTTTTTATATAGAAGCCAAATAACTCTCATTAAAGAATTATTACAAACTAGCCGCTTTCCGCGGTTTCACCCGCGCGGTGATGGATGATGATGATGATGATGAATCATATATAGCCTATGTTACTCAGGGTGAATGTAGCATTCCAATAGTGAATGAAATATTTAGAAATCGGTCCAGTAGCTCTACCATGAGTTGACAATATTGACACCAATCGATGCTCGCTAGCGACTGTCGACGAAAATTTATATGAAAAAAGAACAGTGCCACCTTGCGGTCACTTGTAGAACTAAAATCGGCACCACAAGTTTATTTTATTAACAGTCGCTTCGAAAACGCATCGTGAGTCGATAGCGACAATCGATGTCGATACGCGATTTGCTTGGATTTTCACTCAAACGGTACCATAAGTCATTATTTTGACAATCGCCTTCGAAAATTTCGATAGACGTTAGCGACTACGCCACTCACGAGAATTTTGAGGTGTGGAATCGTGTGAAAGGGAAAATAACCTATCGAGTTTCAATTCAAAATACTTACATAATCAAATAATTTTATTTGTATTACGATGAAATTGGCAGGAATAATTTATTTGGCTTTGAATATGGTGACAGCAGCTGAAAATGGAGATCAGCAGCTGAAAATGGAGATCAGCAACGAGAATTCCCAATTTCAAGCCGAAATGAGAAAACAAGTTGGATGTCCACTAAACCTTAGTGAAGAAAGCTTTAAAGACTTTCTAAAAGCATCTTACCTGTGTATGCTTTTGAAGACATTTATTGTGGATTCAACAGATTTAATACCATCACAAAGAGTCTCACTAGGGTTCTAAGGTAAGCTGTAAACATATTTATTTTTTACATATTTGAGGTTATGCTAATAACTTACAAATAAAACTACAGGCTATTTATTATTATTTTATTATAAACCCAGATAGGTATACTACTTTTTTATCTTTGCATTACAGGTTTTATTTGCATTGCTATTCTATGCACAGCACGGGGACCACCCAAAAATTATTTGAAGCTGCAAATCATTTTTCCCAAGAGGCAGTGTCAGAATAATTAATACTCCGAGGAGATCAGTGTGCAGAATCTCCTAAGTAGCTACACAGTAAGAAAACACCAAAACTGTTGGGATGACAGGAAGGACTGTAAACATGCGAAATCCATGTTTCCAATCCTAAACAAAAATACTACGAACAAATTACTATGATTACAACGTCAGGACCTTCGCCTAATGGTGGGAATTATCACTGCTCACAGTAATCTAAATTACCAGTTGCACAAGATCAGAGCTACGGACAGCCCACTATCTGGAGACTGTCTGCAGAAGGACAAGAGTGTGCAGACTGTGTTGCTGCACTGCAGGGCTACGGAAGATATTAGAGCAAAAACAGGATTACTGGAGGTCTACTCCAGAACGCATGATGCATCATTAGCATCATCGGCGATTGTTTATACAACATCTCAAACTACATTGCAACAGTTGTGCCAGCGCCCCAAGGCCTTACTCCTCTATGTGAAGAAGTTAGGCTGGCTTGAGCAAATGTTGGCAGGGTGGAATGCACATAACACCCCAAGCGGGACGTCAGTGCAGGCCTCATCACTCCCAAAACGAATAAGAATAAGAGATCAGTGTATCTAAATAGAAGAAATCACTGTTGCTTAGAGTAAACCATGTACCTACCTAAACATCTTAAATACAATCATCAAGTTTCCAAACACAAAAGAGGATAGGAATGTTATAAAACAACGGTAGCTTACTATATTTTTTATATATAATGAAATTTCTATTGACTATTTTTATCAGACACTCTGTTTTCTGACACTTTGATTTAATAGTAAATTTATAATCCCAAGGGTAATTGGATGTGTTGATGGAAGACATTTTGAAATATTTACACCAAGCTTAAAAGATGAGCACTAATATTATGGCAGGAAGTTATCCAGGTCATTGGTAGTAATTCGCTTGTTAAGAACACCAAACTAAATTAGCAAACTAAAACCTGTTTTTAGTAAATTATCATCTGTTCTGTTAATGTTTATGTTAATGTTCATGTTTATGTCCAAATTCATATAATGTTTGCAAGTGACAATACTTAAATTTGCCATTTCTGTTTAATTGTGGATATGTTTAGTGCAAATTTAACCATCATGTAAGTTCGTGCTCTCTAAACCATTCTAACTGATGTAAAACTACCCATATTTAAATAGTTATGTTTATAATTATCATTGTAAGTGTAACATGAATGTGGATTTTAGTATTAACATAATAAAAACTACCATAGTTTAGAGAAATTTAGTTTAGTATATGCACAAGCGAATCACTAAATAGCAATAAAACAATAGTCTTTTTTTCCCAGAAGTTTTACTGCTAGGAAAATTATTATTGTTCAACATTTCAGTTTGAGTAGGTTAGCTGTATGGAGGTTTTTAAAACATGCTTCAAATATCTTCTTTAACTGACATTTGAACGAAAAGGATTAGCTGTAAAATGTGTTGTGGAAATTATGATTGTGGTGTTACTGTAATTATAGGGCTTATTCTTTGTACTATGTAGTCATGTTTCTCTAGCAAAAATATTCCTTATGGTCTCTGCAATATCTTTTACTCACAAATTCATGTGCACACTAACAAAATTTCTTTCTTTCATAGAATCCTACTCGTATGAATGTGGAGAAGTGGTGATGAAAGCAATAATTGCAGTGAACCGATAGTGTATAGGACATTGCATGATCAATTAGCTTGGAGAATAAGTAATAATATTTAGTGATAATAAATAACATCTTTATTTGTATTCAAAACATTTTATTTCAACATACAACTTACAGAATAGTTCAGAAAAAAACTGAGTGGCCCACATCATGGCCTACTCACCAAAAACATTAGTCTTACTTATGTAGTATGTATGTCTGTTATTTCACCTACCTTAAAACGTATAGGAATCATATATCAACTTAATCTTTACTATCACATCATTCAGGTACAATGATTATATTTAAAAAGCTACAAACATGTATAGAAATCATTTATCTGCTTTTTATTTACAATAATATCAGATAATTTACTATGGTTTTTAAAACTAGGATCATAATAACATTCACACTCATACCCCCATTAGAATTCCCCTGTGTCATTAAGTTCCGGGCCAAATATGTCTGTCATTGCCAGGGATCAAACCTGGCAACCCTCTGTTCGAAGGTAGGGTCTAGCTAGGAAGGTAGAGTAACATGGTGGCTCGTCATGTACCTATTTAATACAATATGAGTATGAGTTTACTTGTTTTATTGTTTACTAATCATCTATTACTAATTATCTAATTACAACTAATATGTATAGGTAGTTGTGGAAACATTTGAGGAAGGCCAACTTCAACACAATTATCGTTTTCCAATAACATCAGTTAGTTTTTCTCCTAACTCCGTCCCTCAAATCAAGCTGTCTCTGCATCTTGCTGGAAAACCTGCCGTTCACTGTCAGCTTTCACAAATGCCTGCTTTGCTAGTTTCGATTGTGAGGCTGGGTCCTCCTGCGGCTTGAAAAGGATGTGGTACCAGTAGCTCTAGTGGTCCATTAGCAGGCTTGCTAAGGTCTCCATTTCCTGTAAAGTTTAAGTAAGTATTAAGTTTACAAGGAACATAATTTGTAATTTTAAAACAAAATACATGTAAGTAACTCATGTAGGTGATGACTATTATTATAGGTTTACTTTATCTCCCAGATTAAGAAGCGAAGGCTAAGGCCTATGTTATTGTAGGAATTAACGTTATTATTATGTTTTTACACAAGTACGTATAGAGGTTATGTATGGTTAGTATGTCTGAGAGATACAATAATCCCTGTTACTTTATTTTTCACATCGTCGTCGTCTATGATTAGAAAGCAACAGTACAGTAGAGATCATTGTAGAAATAATGTAAGAAAATTGATCAATAAACTAATTCGGGCTAAGTTACTAGAACTTACTAGTTCCATGAACTCCACCAGCATAAAAACATTTGGATGGGCTCATTTTCGCTATTTCTTGATTTAAAAAGAAACACTTTTAACTGGTTTTAATATACTATTTATTGTATGTACTTGTTACAAAACAAAATAAATATCTTCTTCATACAATTTTCTCTTTGTCTTCTTCTCCGCAAATACCAGTCGAAAGAGGAGCTGTCAGCTACGTATAATGAATATAAATTCGAAAGTAATGGAGTTCACAGTAAGTAATAAGTAAATTAAGCTTATTTTGTTTTGTTGGTTTATATTGACGTCATACGCTCTCCTTCTTACGTACGTTGATAGAAAAAGACAACATAATACGTGTGAAGCTAGTTCTTAGATAATGCCAACATAAAGAAATAACCAAATCGACACGAGACCCGCTAACGAGTATCGAATTGTCGAAAGCACCTTTTTGACGACTCAGGGTGCCAATTAAATCAGCTCGCAATCGACGATCGTGTAGACGCTAGCGAGCATCGGCTATCGATGACGTTTTACGTTGCCAACTCATGGTAGAGCTACAGTACTTTTTGAGCCAATTCGTTACAAACATACATACATACAAATCTTTCCTCTTTATAATATTATAGTATAGTAATAGTATAGATGACTAAATACTCAAAACATAACTCTAAATCAATTGGTATTAACTAGATACTTAGCAAAATGACTTACAGTAATATTTCAACAGCGGAGTAGTAACTTCAGACTCTGTTGGTTTGATTCTGTGGAGGTAGAGAAGAAGAAGGAGGATCCGGGAAAAAGAATACCAACAAGCCTCACCAGGTCGACGTTTCTCATAATGGCCAAGATCCAAGTGAATTTTCACTCTTGATGTGTGATGTTCCACTCGGTATGTTTTACACTTAGGCTAAGTATATAGTTTATGATTTTCATAATTTACTATTTAACCGAATACCAAAATGGTTTGATTATCAAATCCAAGTTTAATATAAATTTAATAGCGAAAATACATTTTACTTTCCAACAAACAAAATAACAATCAACTTTGCTATAAAAAAGTAACGTAAGTGACATCACCTCGGAAGTATACGCTACCAAAAAAAAATCTAAATCAGGCTACTCTGTAAAAAGTTATATGTACACAAAAAAATTACTGAGAACCTCCTTTTTGGAAGTAGCTTGAAAAGTAAAAAAATCTGGATTTAGGTAATAAAATAATGATATACCCGTGCAATCGTTTTTCGTTAAACAATCAATATGTGTAGATTAGGAAGAGTTTGATGTTGTATATGAAATTTGCTGCTATACAATTAAATATTTCTTATTTAAGTTCACAATTAGTTAAAGGCAAGCACTTACAACATCTGAAGCACTCGCAGTGGAGCTTGACTTGGAGATTGAGTTTGAGTGTGACCAATTTACTGTATAATTATTTCTCCCTATTAAGTGATAGTGTCGTCAAATAACGGAAAATCACTGCCCTTGAAAGTCAGCAGAAAGTTGGAGATTGAATTTGGTCACGCATGGGTCAGGCACGCGCTTAGAGAATACATATTCTCGGCCCTTTTGCATTAGATATAAATCTTTGACCAGAGGGCCGTAAGAATAATTTGCTTTAATTTACTCATAACGTAAACGATTGAAAAACAGGCCACAATTTACTAGATAAGTTATATTTTGTAAGAAATGCCATTGTATCACGACAACTATACGATTACATTAAACTTACGCAAACTTAGGTGCTAGGCACACATAATGGTATGTGTGTTGTAGGGTTGGCAACAACAAGGTTGCCAAACTAGTAGGTTACAAGTACTCGTACCTTCGTAGTTTATTTTTAAGGCCAGAAGCAATTCATTCAAGATACTTTTATGAGCCATCACTGCGACCACAGTGGAACAAATCATACAATATACTAATTCTTGTTGATTCATTTTTCAGAGTCCAAAAAAAGAGTTCAAGTAAGTAGATAGGTACTAAATCAAATAAAAATCTGGTTAAAAAGTCAGTGTCATATTTTATATTCTTCATACTTCATCATTATTGCTATGCAGAATGTATAAACATATAAAAAACAATAGTTATATATAATTATATACTATACATATTTAGTCACCTAAATCTTGAAATTAATAATTAAATACAGTAAACTACAACAAACATGAAAGTTACTAGGACTTAGTTACCTAAACTACAATTAGTCATTTTGTACCAAAATACAACAGTAAGATATATCAGGTTTACAAATTAATCTATAAGCCAATATTAAAATTAAATGATAATATAAATTCAAGTGTTGCTGATGAGTATTAGGTACCATATACAAAAATACAGCACAATAATACAGATAACAGATAACAAACTAGTATTTTGTTACTAAAGCTCAAAGAAACGATCATTTATAAAATCTTTTATTATTTAATAAGTAACATTTGTTTAAGAAAAATAAAAGTAAACAACTTCTTTTTCAATGTGACATGGTTTTTTTTGCTTATATGCTTTTTAAAGCACGTACGCCTGCGTACTTGCGTCCCCATATAAGTAACTATTACTTATTATGTACTTATACGACTGTTAAAATCCGATAAGTTCGAAAGTTAAAATTCGATGCTTAAAGAATATGCCTTGGTGGCCTACCGTGGTAAGGTAAGTAAGTAAGTGGTATTCTAAGCCCGTCCGAGGAAGTATATTTTCTTTGATTACATTGCAATAATTACTATTTTCCTTTAATGGATCATGAACAAATAAAATTGTTTCATTATAGCCAAAATAGTTCAGTAAATGTAATAGTAACATCTAGCCAACATCTAGAAACAAAGAACCCATCATTATATACAAAATATGTACGTTTTAAAGCTTAAAATCGCTTAACATATAGGTTAAAGTCATCGGTAGAAATAGAAATGGCTGGGATGCGTGTACACCAATGTACCTTCATTTAGTCGTGTACATAAGCCTGATGCAGAATCAGCGGAGGGCTGCACAGTACAATTATTGTTATAGTGCGCACGGAACTTGTTGGCCGCGCCTTAGGTGGCGACAGGGGCGAGGGGGCGGGTTGCCTACTGCTCGCAACGTACATGTAATTGGAATATTAGATAACAATATTTGAATTTGTTAATCACAGCAAGCGCCCCCGCCTCTCCGTACCACCGCTCACATACCTAAGGCACGGCCAACTAGCTCCGCGCGCACTATAGTAGATACTAGCCACTTACGTTACCTTTTGAAGTTGACATGCTAAAGCCACGGGGACCAGGTCTCTCGTCATTTGTTTAAACATCTTGAAATGAGTCGAAGCAATGTCACCAAATCGCTCTGTATCCTTCAGCATTGCATGCGTGTCAATGCCAGCAATTTGGGAACGTTGTCCACTGGAAGGCATCTTGGACTAGGCTATTTTATTTTTAGTTAAGGTTGGCGTTTTACTTTAATGCTAGTGTACGTATATATACAACTTATAAATATATAACAAAATAACAATACATGTATAAATATATATTTATAATGATAATAATTTCTATTTAATTTAATTGGAACGCTTGGCCATAAAAAGTTAATTATTCCAACTCAGTCAAGATTGTCCACTGGTGTTACCTAGAACAAGGGTCACTTGTACAGTAAGGTCACGTTTTGAACCTGTGGGACACCGATCAATATTACTTGAATAAATAACTCGCCCAATGGGCGTTGTTTTTATATATTTCCTGATAATTCACATTTATAGCGGTATTGGTTTTCCTGCCAATATTTTGTATGTTTCATTGCGGCCAAATTTATTACGGTTGTACGTCGAGTGTGTCCAGAATATCGTTATGGCCAAGTACCTATTATATCATATGTAGATATCTGAGTATAAGATTTATTATTTACCCTTACCATGTAATATTATTGCTAGTTTGTTTTAAATTTGGTAATGTGAAAACATTGTTTCTCTCATTGTGATACCTTAAAAGCATAAATAATATGCAATGTGGAAGTGTTCAAAGGTTTTCAGATTCACGCAGGGTCCAGGTTCAGAAAAATTTAAAGACCTTCTAATATTGTGTAATATTAATATCGCGACTAAGTCCAGCCTTGTTTAACAGTATGTGAGTAGACATATTCAGCATAATATAATATACTATTGTCAGTAGAGGCTGAATTACACCGTCGCTTTCATATACAATCATATGTATCATTGGCAAATGGTGTATGAGCAAGTATTTAATTAAAAATATATCAATCTTCATACAACAGGGTACGTAGATACATCATATCACTGGTCGCGCATAAAACGATAAAACTAATCAGGCTCCGGCAGCGGACTGTAACGAATGTTTCGAATGGTACGCGCAACAAAACAGAGGAGGAATGTGGATTATAGACAAAGGAATAATGCAAGCCTACCTGAAGATCCACCGGGGCAGGTGCAGCAGCAGAACGGGAGCCGCGGCGAGGCGGGCCTGCCACGCGGCATCCTCCAGAGAAAGCACTGCAATCCTTATCAACACCAGTCCCAAAGCTCGGGAGTACCACTCACACTCGGGTTGTTGCGACCATAGAATTCAATATTACTCGAGGATGCGTTGCCGAACTGTGAGGATGGAAGATAGGAAGGAAGAGATAGAAGGGGCGGGGGGAAGGGGAGCGGGAAAGAGAGAGAGAATGGGGGAGTGGGGAATTAGGCCTCCGAAAACTCCAACAAACTGACTGAAAAGCAATAGCAAGCTATATTACTTCACGTCAGTGTAATGTGGGAGTGTAGTACTTCCCTGGCTGTGCCGGCCCTTTCGGCTGTGGGGTGACAGCGTGGCACTACCACAAAAGAATTGAATAATGGCGTATTTTAGATTTAAAAAATGTAGAATAATGTCGGTAATGAAAAAGGATTGTGACACATAAAATTGTTGTTTCTCGAATATGTACACCTGCGTTCAGAAATTTATTTTGTGTAACCTAAGGAAAATATATCAAGCTACTTAAATATACTAATTAAAAATCAACAAATCACTTAATTTAACAAAATTCGTCAAATCGATTGGTTTCATTGCATCATTCTAGATTATTCTGTCAATTCAGTCAGAGTCAGTAGGTATTTATCTAAATATTTATGTCGTGAAATTTCAAATCGTTCAAATTGAATGTGTAAAAGTGAAGCCACTAATTATCCAACAGAACTTTAATTCTCCTTGGATGTGCCTGGTCTGCGGTGGTAACACGGTACAATTTGCAACTGAAAGCGAGCTCGGTAGTCATTATACTTCGAAATCTAAACCAAAACTATGCAATGGAACGCGCTTGGTGATAAGAACACTGATAAGTAATGTCATTCATGCGACAATATTCAAAGGGAAATTTAAAGATGAGTTAGTTCTCATTCCGAGGATTACAATGATCCCAACGGATATGTCCTATGAGTTTAAACAAATTCAGTTCCCGATTCGTCTTGCCTTCGCCACGATGATTATCAAATCATAAGGCCGATCCTTGAATGTTTGTAGTCTCAACATAGAAAATCCATGTTATTCTCATCAAAAATGTCGTGTATCATAAGGTGCTTCAATGAAGAATTAAACTAAGTGCATCCTGCATGCTGTACAATATGTACAATGTACATTGTTTAATTCAATCATGTCTTGCTGACACGCGATTGATATACTTACTTTTTGTACTTTTTTTTCTTTTGTTTTATCTTTCTAAAGTTAGTGAACTTAATATTTATTTTGTATTGTTTGAATTACTTTTATAAAATCATAAGTTAAGTTATATTATTTAGTATCGTCTTACTTTCGCCAGCGGAGTAGGTAAGTAAAGCCAGAGATCTCCAAACTTCATAGCTTAGAAGCCACACGGATTACTTCTCAAAGCCCCAAGGCCAGAATCTAGTGAGATCATCATAGCACAACAGTTTAAAAAAAAAAAATTAGATGAATATATTGAGAATTGAATCCCACGCATATATCTATTTAGGGACTAGCCAGCAAGTTCATAGTTTACTGATGAGCATCTTCTTATAATTGACAAGTATATATACCACATCTACAAGCAATAATAAGTGGAATTATCGGTGGTTTTTGATGGCGCGGATTGGTTGTGCTCGCGGTCCGGACTTGGCCCGTGGGACGTAGTTTGGAGACCCGTCTAGAGGACAGATTAGAGCATGTGGTACGCAATTCCATTTATACCCAGACGGTCTTTGGTTGATGGTATCTATCGGTTGATGGTATATTTTGGAGAAGTTTCAATTTCCTTTATTAATATCATTGCAAAAACAAGAAATATTCCTGATAAAATTAGAAGGGTTGCGGTATTAATACGGATAATTAAACAGATAATTTCGATGCTTCGAGCAGGATATCGGTTAGTTGATTAGACGACTTCGACTAAAGCTAATTTGCATGACGTTACTAGATAAGTAATAATTAAATTAGGTATTATTTCACTCCAAAGCACTTAAACGTTGTGAGTAAATTTTCAACAAAGATAGATTATGTTTAGAGTTACATACGTGGGTAAACTTGTATCTCGGAAAATTAGATAACACAAAATTTATGAACAAAACGTGGGCTGGTTCATCAAGCGATTTAAGCCTTCCTTTTAACTAATAAGATTTACTTGTGGCACTGGCAATATTTATGCATAATAAACGTTAGGTAACTTCACTCTAACCAAACAATTTAAAGAAATGTCTTTAACATTGTCAAACATATATTAGAAGCACGCATCTGTCCCGCAATTTGTGAATAAAACCGGGAAACTTACATTTTAGTACGTACGGAGTCCGGTCATAACGAAATTAATAGGATTTGGGGTAATTTACAAGGTGGTCAATGTACTTTTTACGATGAAATAGTGTTATTATATATCTACGTAGTGTGTTTATTACCTTCTGCATAAATATCTTATTATTAATGCATTAGAGTCTATTAACTATTATTATATTAAAACACTGTTTTAAACTATCACGGTTGTTCTCTAAAGTTATATGATTATTATTATTATATTTATTCTCATAACAGCTTATCATTGCAAAATAAAGTAGAGAGATAGATAGAGCACTCGCACAGAAAATATTTATGTATTCCCATATTTTCCCCACGAAGTACTTTACCTACACTCCTCCCCACACACAAAAGAAAGATAAATGATTCTAATATAAATACCTGCTGTGTGTTGTTCTGATTTCTCGTATGAAATAAAAATGAAGTTACCTCATGTTATGGGAAATATGATTAAAAACATCAATTAACGAGAAGAAATCAACAAAATAAGTATAACAACGTAAAGTATAGTATAGTTCAATAAGTAATTAAGTGTATATACGAACATACTATGTTCACAAAAACTTGCCGCTCCAAAAACACTATTCAAATTAAAAAAAAATACAAATATAATAGTTAAATAAAGGACTTGGTGATTTTTTTTTTCAAAGGAAACAAGGACTGAAACCTGCCTTGTGACTCAACACCTACGCGTCAAGTTTGCTATTCCTTGTATAATATATTTTGGTCTATGGTTGGCTATTCATTGACAACATGCTCGACGAGTCGGCTCGACCCGTATAAGGGTTGATTTTGAGCGTTTTCATGCTCTACTAAAGGCGCTGGTACAGGGGTACTATACATTCCTCCTTGTGAATTACGACGTCCGTTATTAATATTTATGGTTTATGGTTAAACCACACACATTTATATTTTTTGGAATCGTAGTGTATGTAAATCTTTTATGTTACCCAAGTATGGTGTACGGGTTTTAATTATTTTGTCACAAGACTACAAATATTTTAAAGAAATAACTTAATTAAACATATAACATATGAACACATAAATTAAGTAACAACTAACATCTTGTTAAAGAGCTTATTTAACAAATATGGGTAACAAAAAATATCAGAAAGAGATCTACAGATACGAGTACTATACATATATATATATATATATATAGTTGCCTGGTAACACATCGATATTCATATTGTTGTTGAGGGATACTATTTATTTAACATGTTTGTGTAGTATCTTATAAAATGTGTTAATGTGCAGTGTTTCGCAGAACTTTAGGTAGAAATTAAATATCTGGCGGCTACCATCGCAAGGCGCAAAGTTTACTATTAGGACAATAACTAGCCACTCTCTTTTCTTACTGGAAAAAAGCACCTACCTGTTCAACAGTTCAATCTTTCGGAGACCATGATCGCGATGAACCGTGATCTTAACCATGGGCGTACCCAGTATTATTTTTGGGGTGGGCCAGAAGAAAATATTACATAGGTACTCTTTTATAAGTGAGAGTTTAATATTTTTAACCGACCTCAAAAAAGGAGGAGATTTCTCAATTCGACCGAATATAAATATTAATTTTTTATGTGTGTTCGCGGATAACTTCGTCCTTTATGAATCGATTTAGATGATTTTTTGTTTGATATAGTATACTTCCGTGGTGGTCGCATATAAATAAATCAGTTACACTCCAAAAACTGAAAAGTGTTGATTTATCTTCATGATATGGTTGGCTCTTATAAACCTATCAGCTTGCTACCGGTAATCTCAAAGCTCTTTGAGAAGATCCTGCTTACTCGAATGCTCAAATCTGTTACTGAAACATCCATAATCCCAGACCATCAATTTGGATTCAGACAAGAGCATGGAACAATAGAAAAAGTGCACAGAGTTGTCGACCAGATTAGAAAAACTCTAGAACTCAAAGAGTACTGCTCAGCAGCTTCCCTAGACATACAACAAGCCTAACCTATCCAAAAAGGCTATGAAGACAACACGTCATAGGATTAAACGGAAATTATGTTTAAAGAAAAGGAAATGTGCTTATTGGATCACTCCTCCTACATGCCTAAAATAACACAACAAACCTGCTCATAGTCCAAAGACTGATCGCTGATAACGCTCAAAACTAAAAAAAATCTTGATGATATAATTATTGACGGTGTACCCCGCAAGTAGCAGGTCACTAAAAAGGGTGAAAGTTTTTTTTTCAAGAAATATTACCCACTTCTTCACTAAAAAGTGTAAAGTCACTTGTCCAAGTCAGTACCATGCACCCAATATTATGATAACAGGTAATTTCGAATTATCATCGTACCGACTTCAACAAGTTATTTCACATTTTTTAGTTTAGAAGTCGGTTCTATTTTTGATATTTTTTTTATTAATTACCTACCTTATTTTAATAATAATCTGAGAGAGTTCTGGCTAAAAAAGCTACGTTACCAATATTATTTTGCTTCTAGAATCCTCTTCCTATGCACACTCATCATGCAGAGGCCCCCACCAGCAATGACAGAAAAATGGGTCTTCTGTCATTATTGACCACAACAAAAAATTTTACTCTGTTTAAAGCACTGAATGACCTTTCTATAGTGCATGATGTAGCACCTGTATTATGGCGTGTATAAAACAGATGTATTTTCTATTTTTAGACTGTAGTGTTAGTGTCTGAGATCTACTACCGACCGTTAATGCTAATTTGGGAACATACCTGCAATAGTTCTTTTATTTAATAGCATTTGATAGCTAAGCTAAGCGTGCTCTAGAAGTGTCACATCAGTTTTTCGCCACTGAACCACATTTTAATCACAATGACATCTAAATTAAAGTAAGAAAACAAAAATTTTACTTCGTACACGTATATGCTTAATTAATTTATTCTTTAATAATATTACAAGTAATTAGGGTCGTTGAAACATTACGTGCGGTTGCAATGTAAAAAGTAAAAGCGCATGTAAATTGCTCCTAGGCTAAAACTGCTCTAAAAAATAATTAAAGGATCTAGGTAGGGAATCATTAATGACCTCTTCTAAAACTTGCTAGGAGTTGGAGCCAAAGAATCCGCTCGATGTACCTGCTTATCGTAATCTGAGTGGTTTAATAATCTATCTCGGTTGACGATGGACTCTGCGTATAGCTGCGCAGGGCAATTTGTAAGCAGTTTTCTGCTTCCACTGTTACCGATTTTGACAATTTAAAAGTAATTCTGCGACTCGCTGAATTTAATGCTCTTTGAAACTAGGGATACTATATATTTCTGGGACCAACGAGTTTCACAGAAAATCGGTATATTTGGTACGCATTGTAGACGGAAGGCCGATTACCGAAAGATATAGATTCGCATTGCATTCATGACACTTAATTCCTGTGTATATTTCTGTAATAAATCTGTAATATCATCTCCAATTTAATTCCATTCATGGTAGTCACCACCCTCAGTCATGAACAATCAATCAAGAACAAGAAAATGGTCTTAATGTCGCGCGGTGAATATTCAATTTAAGCTACGCAAAGACGTGAGGTGAGGTGAGGTCTATAGCTCACAGAGCCACTAGTGTATATTATTCACGATTTACAGGTACAAGCAATTTCACAGCTGAATCGTCATTCGCCACCTAATGAAATCTCACCGTGATCGGCACCAAACAATTAGATTTGACTGAACGAGTGTCGGAGTTCCGTGAATTTCCTCGTAACGAGCTTATCGACTTCCTTATTCAATTATGGAACTTTGAACAAATTGCGTTTGATTTTGTTTATCCAGTTTTCGTAGATAATTTGCATAGTGATCGTAATCGGTGTATACATAGCTTTACATACCTACTCGTTATGATAAATATCAAGGACACATATTGGCTGCGTATCCATAATTTGTAGTCTCAGAAATACATCTCAGATAATTGTAGTCTCAGATATTATATCTATATCTTAGCTACTCTGAAAATGACGATAGTAGCTGAAGAATCACTGTAACCAACGTTATATACACATAACGTGATTCCATGTACTTGTTAGTTATATGAAAAGGTGCGCAAGAATACAAAACGAATGTAATTTGAAAGTTATATTTAAAGGCCTTAAACTCTGAACAATAAAGGCGATAATAGAGTTATCGGTGGATGGATTTTTGATTTTGTTAAAATGCTGAAAAATTATAAATGTGAAACTTGTAACGTTGACAGATTTATTTCAAGTGTGAAGCTGAGCGATAATATTTCTGTTATTTTATTGGTTCCCAATAATCCAAGTATTAATTTTTAGGATTGGCAGATTTCTATAGATATATTCAGAAATTGTTATTAGAGTGACGTAAATTTAACAGCATAATCAAACTTTATTTCTTTAACATAAAACGGATAATAATATAACATTTTCATTGAATTTATCTAGATAAATTCTCTCTTTATATTAACGAATAGTTTAATTATTAAATTGTAAAGTATTAGTATCGTTTTAAAACGACGTAGGTAATGTAATATACGAAAGTAATTTTTGTTCTTACATACTTGCAGACTAAATAGTTACGTAATTACAAGAAAGGTTGAGTTTTCATTCAGTATGAAAATGTGATTCAACTAAATGTTTAATGTTCATTTAAGTGCCAAATACATTTGCGAGCTGTGTTAAACATAAATATAAATTAACCTGATTTTGGTATTAATTTACAACCACAAACCTAATTTGAATATTGATTTAAGTTTGAATCCTGTCTAAGTCCGGTGATGTTGATGATGCTCTATACCTTGAAGAAGTTAGCTATTCTTTAATTCTGGCCGAGAAAAAGGGGATATAAATCTTAACTCTACAATTTCGTCAAGTCACCATCTAATCTACTTCGCCTCTTTAAGTTTTGGTCATTAGATTCTCGCTCCACTTTTTATTCAATCTTCCTGCGACGGACAGGTTCCGCCCTTCACCATTGATCGTTCAACCCTAAACAAAATTGCTCAATGGCGTGAAAGCGAGTTGTGGATGGAAATAAACTAGTGAATTATTCACAGCTTTTTTCTTCCCATAACACGATGGGCTTGCGAATATTTGATTCATGAATATTACACCGAGTTTACATGATGACGAAAGGTGATACGTTTTCGTCAGACTTACCATGATACGTTTACTTTAATCTGTTGTTCGATTTGATTATAGAGAACAGCCGTGCGATTCTCTAATGAATAATTAGAGAATCGCACGGCTGTTCTCTCCCGTTGTGCTCGTCGACGAGCTTACCGATCTTCAGATACTTTATGGGATATCGCCCTTGTACATTAGGTTGTTTTTCCAACGTTTCTTGTCATCTCGTCACTTGTCTCACGGATGTTGTCAAAGATGCAACTTTGTTTGCTCTAATAGAATCGCACGGCATATATAGCAGAACAGCCGTGCGATTCTGTAATGATTCGTCGACGAGCTCACCGATGTCAAATACTTTATAAGATATCACCCTTGTAAATAAGGTTGCTTTTCCAACGTTTCTTGTGATCCCGTCATTTGTTTCACGGATGTTGTCAAAAATGCAACGATGTTTGCTTTATGATGTTAGAGAATCGCACGGCTGTTTAGAAACTCAATGTCAAAGTCTTTTGATATTAACGAGTATATTTTTATATGGGTATTTTTTAAACTTAATCATCATGCAAGAATTTACTTTAGAAACGGGATATTAACCATATGTTGTATTTATTTTATACTAACGATATTTCGGCACAGTTGCATGCGCCATGTTCACGAGTAAGCTGATATTGATTTTGTCCTGCTATATAGGTATACCTACATATAATTATAATTGTTAAACTTAGGTAAATAGTTTTTAGCCTTCAAAACTAATCCGGATATTTTTCAATTTTTTGCTGTGTTACCGTGTTATAGATTTAAATTCTTTCTTGACTTTTTCACGCTACATGGTTTACTACTGTTACAAGGTACCCATTGACAATTCTATATCTAATATTTCAGTATAAGTTCCGTATGATTCAGAAAATTCATCCATTCAACAGTTTTGGCTAAAACAGCGGTAATGGTTTGAATTATGTCACTGCATTTCCTAAGAATGTTACAATTAATCAAATAACCTATTAAAACTTTGTGCATATTTCTCAAGCAGAGTAATCAAATTATTAAACGTTACGCAGATACGGTTAGAAATAGTTTTCCAGGACACTTAATTTTAAATTACATTATCTTGATATATCTTAACAATACGTGTCGTTTAAATTTATCATAATTGGTGGGAAATTTTCATACATTTGTCATTGAATTTGTTTATTTTTACTAGGCTTGTATTTTTTCAACCTCATCACATGAAATGTATACTGATCAAACAAACTGGGATGAAATTTAGTAGGTAGACAAATGAGGCACTGAATTGACACATATGATAGTTTTCAAAATCATCATCATCCGTCACCACGCGGCTGAAACCGCGGGGCGCAGTTAGTAACAAATAAAACCAAGTAAATTCCGTAACACAAGTTTATTTAAAATAACAAACTTTACTTATACGTTATATTTCACAATTTTGTTATTACAGCATATCCTATTATCTATTTATATTATAATTATATTTTGTACATTACATTCAAAGCTTGACTTGTGCAGTGCTTTTGTAGCATAATCATAATTAAGGTTACTAATTAGATATTTAAAAGGAAAGCTTTACTAGGCTTATGATCTTTTTTATACAGGTGTGAATAATAAACATTTATTGCGTTGTTTTAGACATTCGCGATTGTTAACTCTATTATAATTAGTACTCACGGGATGTACACCACGATAAGGCAGGTTTTGGTGCACGTAACTGCGCCGAAGTATCGGGAACTCCAAAACCTGCATAATCGTGGTGTACATCCCGTGAGTACTAATTATAATGTATATTTTATTGCGTTGGATTTGTTGATCGTGTCATACATAAAATGTTGTACAAATTAAAATACTATTTACCGTAACTATTACACACTTTTTGTGACTATCGAGTAAAATTGCAACATTATTTTTATAGTAGGAAACCGTTTATGAAAGTAGACATCTAGTCATATTACATTGACGTCATCTCTACGAAGAAATAATATCAGGAACGGTAACGGCCTATAAAAATGGCCCAGCAAAAGTGGTGCTAAACGAATAACATCGTTCACGCTGCTTTGACTCAGCTATCAAAGACGTTACAGCACGCGCGTGAACCAATCCCTGCTTTCTCTAAATTTAAACCAATCACCGAACATGTCTATTTGTAACCTAGGAAGTAATTCGTATTTGGAATCATACGCCGATTTGATTTGAAGGGCCACTCTGTGTGTGGAATTTGTTCTGAATTATGCTTCCTGACATTATTTCTTCGTAGCGTTATCTGTTATTCCTATCGACATAACAGAAAAAAGGTACGTGAGTTCAGTTACGGCAGATTGGCTTTACAGGTACTTAGCTTTGGTTGTATTGTTTGTTCTTAAGCAAGAACATTACATAAACATTTAATGCTATTAGAGTAATATTGAATCCTTTATTACATTAAATAGTACAAACACATAAACATTGAAATCTTAAAACCCTGCAGAATAAATTCACATCAGATTACTTTTTGTGATTGTGACTGTCATATTTCATTAAAGAACAATTACATTTTCATAAATAGTTTTATTTTTATAAGCTTTCTCACATTGACCTACTTATAGATATATCCATTGGCACTTCATATCATATTATATTATATTAAATGTATGTTATCTTATTATATGAATAATGTATATTTACAAACATTTATGACTTTTCTAAAACGATGTGTCTCTAAGCTAAATCTTTATGCACAGATTGAATGAGGAAACCAAATTACAATTAATTAATCGATTTTTAATTGCGGGTAGTGTATGTACTAATATTTTTGCTAAAAATCTATCACCACATTGTCAAAGTATTATTTATTATATTGTTTATTGTAATAGGTACATTTATTTTATATCAGTAACTCTGTGCTTAGATTAAATTTATTTATTGTTGGGTTTTATTTTTTATAACAAATAAAATTTGTTAAATTATTTTATTTGCAGCTTTTAAGCTGAGGCTCCAATCAGTTCCTCGAATGATAATTTGTTTACGATCGTATGAAAATAGAGTCTTTGATGAACGTAATATCCAACATATGAGCTTGTATAATTTAAAACCGTACACAGTTAAAATCATTTCACTCATTTCATTCCTGGGACTCGAACTTTCCTCTCAGAGTGAGGAGTATGAGCCGTAATCCACAACGCTTGCGGTCAGTCAAGTGTCGTCGTTTCCAGGCCACGAAGGCCTGAAATTTAACCTTCGACATATACTGAAGACTGTTATCATAAGGTAAACAACTGGGACCGATGGGTTGACGTGCCTTCCTACAAGCGCTCAATTGAACTTGCCACAGGCGGTCACCCATCCAAGATGCTTAACCATGTTGGATCCACGGTCGCATCGTTTTAAACTTTGGTAAGGTAGGTGGCAAAATACAAGCTTCATATTAACATTAAGATCGTGTCCATAAAATTTTACCAATCATTATTCAATATATGTTCCACAACGTTACAAATAATTTTATCCATAAAGTCATCATATCGGAAAGATTATGTAAGTACCTATATGAAATCATTTTCAGCAGCTCATAATGATGCGCAACACCAGACCTTCAGGTCAGTAATGTATAATTTGTTTCTGAATATAATGTTTATAAGGTTTGCTAATAAGACACATCGTTTACCTGAGAGTCAATAGAATACCTAATTAGTTTTAAAAAATAAGTTGAGGCACATAACTAATTTATTTATATTTGGACGGGTTTTATTTTTATTTTATATAAAGTGGGTTTATTACTTTGAAATTATCATTTTAACTGATAAAAGATTATCATAACCATTTCAAACATGTGTAATTGTATGTATGATATTTCCAAGTAATTTTATATAAATATTGTGAATAAAGTTAACTAAGAAAATATTGCGTGCTTCATAAAATAAATAATTTTCATATGTACAATGGAAAATCCGTAATAAAATTTTGAGTTTAATAATCAAAGTTCAAGATATTATTATTTCCATAATAATACCCTGAACATTTTGCAATATATATTTACTCATTAATTGGTTCCTTCGAACAGCCAATATTAATTGAAACTCGATAGCTTCTAATTAGCTCCATCTTACAATAATATCACTTTTGGTGAAATACCAAACAATTTCTTAATTTCCATTAAAATTATATTACTTATATTTAATATTTACGACCTTATAATTAAACAGAAATAATTTTAGACAACAAGTAGATAAAACATAAATGACTGGATATTTTTTAGTGAACAGTCTACTATACATGCTACATAATAATATAAATAAATATGATAGATATAAAGTGAAAATAATATTTTGTATGAGACAATTCTTATATTGGTATAATTCGCTTATACAACATCAACCTAAAGTAGCGTGAACTGAAATCAAACTTTTGGCCGAAATTAGTTTAGCGATCGACAGTTCTTAAATTTGCCATTTCTGTTGAATTGCGGGAATGTTAGTGCAATTTTTAATCGTCATGCGTCATGTAACTTCATGCCCTTTTGATTGATCTTAAACTAACCACAATAGAATAAAATAATCATAGTTCTAGAGTTGTCACTTAAGTACCTACGACCTAAATACCTATTTAGGTCGTAGCTGCTTAATAGGTATGATGTAGGTAGATACCACATAATTTTGGGTAACCCAGCGTCTGACGCAGCACAAGAATTGTTCAAAATTATCAGTTGCCATAAGCAGGTGTTAGATTTGATTTTTAGTTAACACTAAATTAGTTAGTTAACACTAATTACTAATTTTACTAATTTTAATTAAATTTTGTATTGTTGCTTAGTGTTAAAAAATACGATAGGGCTGACATGTGTTAAATGTACAAAAGCCTCGAAACAAATAAATATGTAAAAAAAAGAGTTATCATTAAAAGTGTTACGAATGTGGATTTTAGTTAGAACAGAATAAGAACTACCATAGTTTAGATAATATTAGATGTTAGTTCGCTACTTTAGTATTCTGCACAAACGAATTGCTACCATTGACTGTTAAACTTTTACGCGGTAGCGCAGTCGAGTATCTCGTCCGGTTTCGAGACCTTTCAGGTCACTTTTTTATAGAGTACTCGCGCACCCGGCTGCGTCCGCGCTTGCGACTCCGCGATTAATAAGTACTCCACTTACTTACCGCGTAAGATGAACCGTCAAAATAATGTTAAAAGATAGACATTAATATAAAACATAGTTCATAACTGATTTCAAAAGTTTATACCGCCTCATTTCTTTAAGGGACGAAGAGATGCGAAGGCCTTAATTCTCATTAACATCCGCATTTAGAGATGAGAGAAGCTATTTTAGTCTCTGAAGACTTAAATAGTTTATCTCATTTCTACATGTGAATGTTCATCAAATTAATTAGAATGATTATGGATTCAGCCTTTTTGGCGTAGTGTAGGGCTACTTATGCAACTAATCATACGGTATGCTTTACGGTAAATCAAATCTTTCTGTATCATTAACTCTCTATATTAATTTAATGTTAAAACTACGTGTACAGAACACCTTTATTTACTTTCAGATCTAACGATACAAGGCACGGCCTGCCTACTTACGAAGCTGTACCTTCACTTTTAATCTAAGAAGGGTTGTTTGAAGCTTAGATATACCCAATCGCCATCACTCTAAGAAAAGTAATAAAAGTAATATTTATGCATTTAACTTGGAAGCAAGCAGTACTTCGAAAAACAAGTAGGTATTTCTAAAATTCAAGTCACCAAGTGATAAATTTAATTATAGATGTTATTTTGTTATAAGATATTATTATAAATACTTATAAAAATATTTTAGGTAAAGATTGATAACGATTCATGTTTTTGACCCGATCTGTACCTTAAAAAAATGTTTATAGTGTTTTTGTGTTTAGAAATGACCAGAGTGAGACCAAATTATGTTTCAATAGGGTCGTGTCAAAATAAGTCAACAAATAAAACATATTTAAGTTTGAATATAAAATGGGTATTTAAATTAAAATTACTTCAGAATGCCATGTTCATTAATTTTTATTTGTAACCATTTTTATTCGTATTAAAATATTTTCATTTTAAGTGGTTGTACGAGTAAAATTAATCATGACCATTTATAATTTGATGCAATAACACGCTTAATTAATTTTTTATTTCATTTATATTTTTTCATTGTATTTTAACACAAACCATACTCTTAAATCATTAACTATTAGCATTATAATGGTAATATGGTTAACTAATTAACTTTAGCATTTGTTGTAACGCGCGCATCGCGAGGAGATCAACAGCCCCGGAAATAGAAACTGGCGAGGATCCGCCGTTTTCCGTCACCATGACCACGACCACTCTGCCAAGAGTGCCCGACTACGAAGAAGATTTTTTGTAACATAGGACGAAAAATAAGTACATAATGAACTCACTTAAGATTATGTATTAACAAGAACTTTAGTTTCAGATTTTAAATGCTAAAAAAATCATCTCGGTTTTTATTTAATTTAAGCAACAGCAAAAATAAAGTAAAAAAAAAAAACTGAAAAAAATTGCGTAGATTTTGTATTTTATATTAAAAAAACATTCTGAATATTTTACTCGATACGAAATATAACCAAGAAAAAGCGAGTTGAGTGTGGCAAAGAGAAAGCCATGTTTCCTACAGAACGGATAACCCAATTATCAAATGGCCTTTTATTAGTTAACTAGTTTACATGTATGTTACATGCTATGAGTACTAATTACCATGTACTGACAGTTTTCTAGTAGTAACCAAGGAGAAGAAAAGTTCGTACGTTTAGCATGAATTCAATTTGCCATACAAACAAAGTGTGAAAATACGTACTTCTTTATTCTTATACGTACTTATTTTCAAAACAAATGTCTCTGATTTTAACTTCCGCCCAAGAGCAGCCGGAACAGCTATGACGTCACTGCTGTTACAGATCGCGCGGCGAGAGTTTGGCTTTGACCTTCGGGTGGAGGGGATAGCTGCGCATGGGTACAGTCGCGCACATGTGACAGAGAGAGACAACAGTCCCTCGTCTTCGATGTGACAGAGAGAGACAAGAGTCGTTCGTCCCTGTGATACCCAATTTCTGATTTCTGCGCAATAACGGTCAAAGCCAAACTCTCGCCGCGCGATCTGTACAGTCAGTCGATATTGCCGATGGCGGTGGAGTCTAGAACTTAGTATAAGTAAAATTAATCTAGTCAGTAGTCTGCCTAGTTTGGAATTTGATAACCTTTCGTGAAGTTGTCCCTTATTACATTATTATTGACTTAACTTTCTTTATTACGTTTTCTATAAGTTATTTTGGGAAAATTCGTTACCTAACTTTGCGTTTGGCAGACAGAGCTCTGAGACTCTCGTTATCTAATTACAAATGCGAAACGCGTTACGTTTCTAACTCAGTAAACATTACAGTTTGCGAATTAACATGGATCTACGTTCCGAATAGTAATGAACAAGCGGTCCGTTAAGTTCACCACAAAAATTGGAAACTAAGAGAAACTGCCAATATAATGTAGAATAGTACATGGTATATTGTTCTAATATAGAATAGCAAAAAGTAATTTTTAAGATAAGTAAAAAAAGTAAATTTCTTCTATTACGATTGGTCATAACAATTATATCTTAGATAGTTTATATTCATTAGAACATTATTAGATAATTTGTCAAACAAATTAACGTCAGTAAGCCTCTTAAATAGTCCAAATACTAATTAACATTGGAGTATTTTGTCCGAATTTATTAATTAAAGAGCGTATTTCCGCAAAACACTGTTTAATCTCAGAGTAAATTAAGTATCAAATTGGCCTTTTTCTATAAAACATAGATATAAGTAGATATAATTTATGAATTAATTTTAAGGTAGGAATTTTCAGATTTCACAAAGAAATATATAAATATTGGTTTTTGTAAATTACGTAGACAGAATGAACCATTTCAGATATTTTACTGGTACTTTAACGAGGTTCACGTCTTCTTGATATTCGGGATGAGACAAATAGATAAGTGTCTACATCATAATTATACAATGCAGTGCTTAAAATAGAATAATTATTCGTTATCAATATATTTTTTTATTATAATAAAGACATGAAGTTAACATTAACTTACATTACATCCTGTACACTTCGAATATTTCTTCGATCCCTTTTATTCTCTACGTTAAAGCGTAAGCTCTTTCCTTAGAACACTTAATAATTCCAAAGCATATAAATAGGTATAAACATTATCACTAACAGCGTTTACGAGACTAATACATTGCACCATAAAGTCTATAACTGAGCGGCAAAAAGCGCTATAGAGGAGTTTCTTCACCGGGTTCACTACACGGCAGTCTAACTACTTTAGCTCCTGCAAGGACCCCAACTCCTTCTACACAAGATCTTCTGTTCGCCAGGACATCCCTAAGAAATGCTCGTCTAGGATTAGCTAGTTCAGTGCCTGTTACAGATCTAGTTAGTCTTCTTAAAGCGGGAAGTTTCAAAGCTTCTTCGTAAGAAGGTGGCTCGTCAGTTGGTGTGGTGAGAGCTCGACCGCCAAAAGGATCCCTAGAGCAAGTCACTTCCAACTCGCTAGAAAAGAACAATGTTGTTTCATTGCTACTGCTCGTTTGAGGTTCAGGCACTGATTGATAATTGGTAGATGTTCGGAAGTCTTCTAGTATTTGCCTCGCACTTCGGGAGGTTGTCAGGACTCCTGCCCATGAGCGTCTGTTTTGTTGTTTAGCTTCGTTTGATCTAGCGCTGGCTGAGATGTTATGACTGGAATGCGTACCTGCAATTGTGACTCTTGGTCTTCTCGGAGGTTCATCAAATGAAGCAGCCTTAATTGTTGATTTACTCCTTCTAGTTTCAGGTTCAGCTGACGGCTCGATATCGATTTGGACATTTTGTGGTTCTTCTCTCAATGCAGCGTCTATTCGCATGGCTTCTGAGTAAGACGGGACTAAGACACAATTACCTCGGATTGCTGCGAAGAGTTCCAGGCTGTCTACTGTAGAGGCGTGAGATAGCGGCAAAGCACGGGTAGGGCGGGGGGCTGACGTCAGCACTGCGCTTTGTTCGTCGGGTAAGGCCCAGGAGTAATTGGCAGCTGTCACTGGAGGGAGGGTGTCTGAGAGGTGTGTATCGAGGTCCAACTGCCGACTCGGGTCTAACTCGTAGTTTGTACCGAAAATTTTAGTTATCTGTAACAATGTAGACATGTGTAATCCCATGACACATTTATAAATAGTCCCCACGTTCAGCTCTATGACTCACAGATTGACAGTAGTTCTGAATCAGAAGCAGAAAATTTTATTAAAATAACTGGCACACACATATCTTATGCTAAGTGTTATGTAGTAAATATAAGTTTCCCCTAATCAAGTGTGCATTAATCTTGGTGGGTACCTGATTACAGGCATACAAGGTACTTAATAAAACAATTTCACATCCATTTCAGAAATGCGCCGCGCGCACTTTAACTAAGTATAGTATCATAAAATTAATATAATATAAACATAGTCATATAATAAAAAGGTAGAATATGTCAATAGTCATATGTCTATATATAAGTCTATATATAATATAGGCTCAGATAGGTAACTATACAGAACTAAATAACTAAAAGTAGCACGTAAGATTGTGATGTTAGAAGCACGACTTAAATAATGCATTTACAAAAATAAAATTATAAAAAGGATCTGGAATTGGGCTTTGCAGTTAGTAAGATTATTTTAAAAAGGAGCTGTAACTAATAAAATAAAAAACCAAACATTACTAAGCATAGTTTTTTGTACAGCTCTCAGTTATCATTATTAGACCTGATCTGGATAAAGAGTATGTGGATCTCAATCATATATAATCATTAACTTATCACAGTGCTTACTGTATAGTGGACGTAGGCAGTATTGCACTCGATCAGGATCCGCAGAGGCCACGACAGCAGTAGGCAGGATAACGTCCAGAACAGTATTTGAGAAGAATACCATGGACACCGATCTGCATCCCTGAAAAGGTTTTAAGTTGTCACCTAAAACTATTTCACCTCTCATTAAATGCTTAGGTAGTTTCTTTAAATTTTCGCGGTGCCGATCTCTTTCTAGATCATGACTGCCTGGTACTTCAGCTCTTAGATTAACCACGTTTTACGAGGCCAGTAGCATATAAGATCCCGCTTGATAGTGGTGGAACACAAACTTACTTTCAAACCTAGCAACCTAGCAAATTACGCTGTAGTACCATAAGCACAGGATTTCTATTTCTCTTGCTTATAAAAAAAAGGGCTATGTTTACATAGACTGCTCTTTAGAGCACTTTTCAAAACAATGATTTTGACTAAATCAAAATAATGATTTTCAATTAAACATATTCAGACAAAATATAAAACAATGCTTTGGAACCAGCCATATATGTGGACTATTTCTTGTAATGACATAAAGTAGCTTATCATCTCTATTTTAAAATTAAAAATCGATCTCGATCTCTAAATTAATTATCACTTACTAGAATTGACGTACGAAAAAACATCTAAATATTATGTTATTATATTTCTACAGAATAGAAGGATTACAAAAAAATACCTGTAAGCTACCATATACTCCTTGAAAGAAGTGACGCCAATTAGATCCAGTCCTTCCCTCATTTCCATGAAATCATCAAATCTTTCGTGCTCGGCGAAGAACCTCGACCTTTGGTCTTCGAATTCTGTAAATGGAATCTAATGTTACAAATAAAAACCTATTGATTTCAATTGTTACAATTATTTTACCTGACATCCCTTCTATTAATATACGTCAGGCGCAGGTATCTTCAACCATGACACTTTACGCGGGCCAATTTAAATATCAAAGTTACTCGCATTGAAAACAGATTCATATTAATTAGTGCCACAAAAACTCATACGAGTGTTGTTAACAAAACATTTATTTAAGGAGTCGGTTTGGTAGGAGCACTTCTCGTGAGCGACTCGTAAAAAACTGTCATCAAATCATTTGCTGATTTTATTGAAAACATCAAAACCTCTAGTGTCCAATATCAGTAGTATCCATTTTGTATTAATTAAGGTAAACATTGCGCTCCTTGCAAAACAATACGAACTAAGACGTTCATATAAAAAAAAAACAGTTTAATCTATTTTTAATGACAAGAAACTCTTGTAACCGTCATAATTTTAATTAATGAACCGTTTGAACGGTCACGAATGACTTTGTTTACTGAAGTTCTGAACCTTTCATTAGCATAAATAGCTCCATAGCTTTCTGGGGAGCTTTCAGAAATACCATTAATGTTTGTACAACGAGTATTTGAGTTGCTGTTTAGTACTGCTAGGTACCTAAATAAGTACCTAACGAGCTGTTTTAGGCATTACAGGGCTTCAATGCTTCAGAAGCATTAACAATCATACTTCCCGGTCATAATTACGCAATTATTTAGATCCGAGCCTTATCCTGGCACATATCATTAAGCTAAAACAAATCTTATCTTTATAAGAAAATATGTGTTACTTACTGTGGGCCTCATTAACAAGCTTGAAGTCGCTCAACGAGCAATGGAGAGGGCTATGCTTGGGGTTTCCCTGCGTGATAAGATCCGAAATGAGGAGATCCGTAGGAGAACTAAGGTCACCGACATAGCTCTCAAAATTAGCAAGTTGAAGTGGCAATGGGCAGGCCACATCGCTCGCAGAACTGATAACCGATGGGGAAGAAAGGTTCTCGAGTGGCGACCACGCACCGGAAGGCGTAGTGTAGGCCGGCCCCCCGCTAGGTGGACCGACGACCTCATAAAAACCGCGGGGAATCGCTGGATGCAGGAAGCGAGTAGCCGGTCCAAGTGGCGTTCTATGGGGGAGGCCTATGTTCAGCAGTGGACGTCTTCCGGCTGATAATGATGATGATGATGATGTGTTAATTGGCTTTATTTTGGAGATTCTTTAATAGTAATAGCCACGTGATTAATACGTCCGATTACGATCACAATATATGCAGAACAATAGATAGATAGAAGTAGTTTTGTCCAAGACGTTATGAACATATATGTATACCTATGTTAATTTATACGGACCAGAATGTATAATAATATCTTTAGGTATAACTATTTCGTTGTTGTGCATTATATAATTATTAAATACCTAAATTGGTACAAGCATCCTGTAGAGTATGAGCGTAGGTTATTACCAAAGTGTACCTATGATGTGAAAACAAGCCCAAGGAATTTATTGTTTCTTAACTGAACAATAAAAATACAGTATTGCAATAATTGTTTTGAAATAACGTTAATCAAAAACTAGTGAGTAGTTAAAGTCTTACCACTAGCTGCTTCGATGTTGGCGAAAGCGAATCCCTTGCTGAAGCGGACTTTAGTGATGGGAGTCTTGGAATCCAGCACTAAGTTCCTCGAGGCGTCACGTTGGCCGCAACACGCGTGAGCGAACGACGTGCTTGCACTATGCGTGTTCACTCTTTCGTAATATACCTGTAGGAAGGCAAACAGATTTAACTACTAGCCTAGACTATCCTGTTTTTGGGTGCAAACTTTTTCGTGGCAGTACTCTAAGTGTACTATAATGAAGGAAAATTTGACGCTGCGCTTTGTTAATTATTGCGTGCGTTTAGCCTACAATTCCAATTTAGCACAGTAATTGAAATTGTAGTTCTGATCTAGAGAGATAGTGGCTCTTCATGACGATTTATTAATTGTCACAATTTTAGAAAGGTTTTCTAACGTTTTAGTATAAATGCTCCTTTGAATATTTTTTCTATCTCTCCTATACAGCTTCAGCTATATTTTTAAATGTAATTAAATGTTTAACTAAAGTAAATACCCAGCAATACCTCATTTATTTATCAAGAGAATTTAAATTTAATTTCATAATAAGTTTGGATTGTTTACGAAGTTCAGTATTAGTTTTAATCGTTTGACGAAATTCTATATTGTAAGTTCAAACGCCCCTACTACCCACGCAGCTATTATGAGAAAGCCCACACGTGACTAGATCTGTTTCAGTTATTAGATAATTGTTCATAGGATTATTACCAAAATTTATTTTCGTACAACTGTACGAAACTGGAACTCCATATTTTAAAGTTTATTACAGATATTAGAGATAGAAGCTTTCAAATTTGGGATATAAGTACGAGTATATAACGACAGATAGGTCTTTAATCTTGGCACTGCGATATGAACAGCGTGAACACTTGCAGACAAATCTGAGTTTTAGCCAAGCCATAATGATTTCTCATATTGATTTCCCTCTGTAAGTTGTTAGTACTTAATATCATGGTAGAATTTGCCCTACTCTGACTGTAACCTGTACTCTGTGAAACTGTACTCCTGACTTAATCTTTTTAAATATTTTAAAGGCTTGTGCTTGACCACCCTCTCTCCTGATTTTAAGTGATGATGCGGTGAATGATGTATCTATATTGAATTAAAGACTCCTAAGTAGTAACACTGGAAAAACAGAGACTCAAGTAATGAGTTCCGATTCCATAGTTACGCATGGAACAGTAGGGGAAAATTGCTTTGTGTTTATATTTGGAATATATACCATGTAATGATGATGCATGGTAGTGAGTCTGGTCGTTCAATGGTCAAAAGAGGATCCTCGAATTATTTTTGTAATCTCGTGTACATTCTTAAAAACGTATTTTATTTAATCGGACTGACTTGCATCTGAAGCATTGCGTCGAATAGTCCGTCACCCACAAAAATCTCCTTGGTTCTTGTCTTAATAGGTTCGATTAATTATATTCGGTCCGAATATTTGGCTAATCAGTCCTAAGAGTGAGAAAATTATTCCGCACATGGCCGACCATGTAATTAGTAAGTATACACTACAGAATATAATAGAATCGGTGCACCAGGGATGTCCCTGATACACCGATTTCACATGCATGAATTGTTTTCGATCAGTTCGGGTCAATGGTTCAACAAACAAAAGGTGGTTTAGCATCGTTTGCAGCGCACGTAGCACTACTATTTTTATATGTTTTTTATGGAAGTAATCTATATTTAAGGTTCATCAAGGTTTCGTTCAAAAATCATGTCCAATGTCCATGTTCCACCTATACCGGTAATTGTTGGAAACGATACACTCGAAGTTGTAGACGAGTACGTCTACCTGGGACAGACTGTCCAATTAGGTAGGTCCAACTTCGACAAGGAGGTCGCAGGAAGAATCCAGCTCGGATGGGCAGCGTTCGGGAAGCTTCGATCCATCTTTTCGTCCCCAATACCTCAGAGCCTGAAAACCAAGGTTTTCAACCAGTGTGTGTTGCCAGAGATGACTTATGGCACTGAGACGTGGTCCCTTACTGTGGGCCTCATTAACAAGCTTGAAGTCGCTCAACGAGCAATGGAGAGGGTTATGCTTGGGGTTTCCCTGCGTGATAAGATCCGAAATGAGGAGATCCGTAGGAGAACTAAGGTCACCGACATAGTTCTCAAAATTAGCAAGTTGAAGTGGCAATGGGCAGGCCACATCGCTCGCAGAACTGATAACCGATGGGGAAGAAAGGTTCTCGAGTGGCGACCACGCACCGGAAGGCGTAGTGTAGGCCGGCCCCCCGCTAGGTGGACCGACGACCTCATAAAAACCGCGGGAATCGCTGGATGCAGGAAGCGAGTAGCCGGTCCAAGTGGCGTTCTATGGAGGAGGGCTATGTTCAGCAGTGGACGTCTTCCGGCTGATAATGATGATGATGAAGGTTTCGTTTGATCTTTATGATAGCGTTTTCTAAAGAGTACAAGACGCTTTTGGATTTGCAGATATAAAGCAAAATTAAATTTAGACGATCTAATTCAGATGCGACATTAGTGCGTTTAGTTTGCACCTTATATTGCAAAATACACTACCCGTTGACTCGCGATTCGCCATATTTGGCCAATAATACAATAGATTTTGCAGAAATCTACCTACATTTCCAGGAACTGCAACGTGAGTGTTTAACTATAAAATACCAGTAGAAAGTACATATATATTCTTGTAGGACTGACTTGTAATAAAATCTTTGAACTATTAAAAAAAGTATAAAATGTTTCATAAAATTTTAGGATACCATCTCAAAGAAATTCCATTATAATGTACGGTAATTTTTTTGTGATGATTCAATATGATCACCGAGTAGATACTTATACCGTCGTATATTAAAAAGTCTAGCACATCCGGTTAGAAACTGTAAATTTAAGCGTATTTACCTACTCTTACCAATATAAATGAAAGAAAGCAACGTCTATGCAGATATACTAGCGATAATATTGACACAGTATAAACAAACAGTTTGCATGAGTGATATCAGTATGTGTATCTCTTTCAGTCGGTTCGTTGTCCAAACAAAGTCTGTGTACTTAGCGTGGTTCAACGAGTTTTATTATTTTGGTACTGTTGCTTTTTTACTGTGATACAAATCTGAAACACTGTAAAAATAAGTTCAGTTGAGAGGCAAAATAAATACAGATATCGTTTAGTTTTAAATGCAAGCCACATGTTTTTTTAATTGATGTTACACAAAAATTATTGTTGTAAAAAGTGTTTAGATACTCAAAAACGGTATGACCAATTTTTTTTATTCGCTCTACTATAGGGGTGTTTTAGGAATTTAAAATAATAACATCATCATCACGACCACACAGGTGATACCACGGGGTGCAGCAAGTCTAATTATACAACGCCTCCTTCTAGCTTCGACCGTTCGCCCGTTGTCGATCATCTGTCTCACAAAGTTTACAATTAAAACAAATACAAAATTTTGACTGCATACATTTTCTATATAAAGTAAAAACCAATAAGTAAACTCCAATGAATAAACGAATTGGCGCGAATTCCCTAAAGACTCAAAACCAAGTCAGCTCACTACGTGTATATGTAAAGGTAACAAGAATAAAGTGGCTGTACCGAACGACAGCTGGTATATATAAATATAACTAGAAGGCCGCCTGTCGCTCTTGTTTCGTTTAACTTGATCCGAACGGGAAATATTACGTTCGTACCTACTATTATATATTCTGCGGTAGTACTTTTGGTTCTACCTATAAGAAGGGTTTATTTTCCTGTTCTGTTGGGATAAAGTGCTGGGTTTTGTGTTGCGACGTAGACAACATGAACGATAAAAGCTTACGAGAGAGAGTTATGTTATGACGAAAGACAAGGGTTGATTAAGTACTTTCATATTTGAGTTACTCTATATTTCAGGGTCGAAATTAATTACAAGTAATTCTTAAACTCGAAATAATGGCACGAACATTATTTCGCGTTTTGGGATATAAAAATTAAGCTTGTTCATGATATTTTTAATTAGGTAAAATATACAGTATTAATTGGTCCTGCAAGCAGATCAGAATTAATCCTAAAACCCCTTTATGCTCCATCATCTGATCTCTCTATGTATCCGGACAGACAGACATACGAATGCATTTTTGTCCAAGCTATTGTAGAGATACTTCATGTTTCGCACTCGGTCGGCCAAGTTTTTTTTTCTGGGATAGATTGGCAACGAGAAAGCGGCTCACCTTATGCTGGAAGATGGTAAGTGAAAACATTGCCCACGGACATCGCCATACCAGAGGTCTCGAGGATGCGTAGCCAACCTTTGAGGTAGGATGATAGGAAGGGGTGAGGGTGGAGGGGGAAGGGAAAAGAGAGGGAGAATGGGGAAGAGGGGAATCAGGCATCTGGAACACAAACCCCCACAAACCGACGAAACGCAAGCTATGTTACTTCACGTCGGTGTTATGTGGGAGTGTGGTACTTCCCCGGTCGTGCCGGCCCATTCGGCTGTGGGGTCACAGCACCACCACCGAAACAGCGTCGCACTACCACCGAAAGAAGTTTGCATTATTCATATCATCTACAGCATTGTACTACGTCTGCGGTTTCTTATGGTATTTCAGATAACTTGAAACCGTTGACATTAGAAGCGTATTATATTGGTAAGTACCAAGTGTTCTATAAAGTAATGATAAAAATAAAAGAGAGGATGATAATCACGGCGCACCAGTAACAGAAAAGAACCATTTATATCAAACCGTATCTTTCTGTAGTCCAATTCAACTCAGACTAGACAAAAATATATTGTATTTGATTATTACATTTGATTATATATTTTATTGAAACTTAATTATAATATTATTTTATTTTATTACTTTTTGTCTTAGTTTTACAATTTATTATATAGTATTTTCTTATGTTTAATTTGTTTATATTATTAAAGGTAAACTGCTCTACTACCTCCCTGATTATTTTTTTAATATGTGTGATGGTTTTCCCTTTTAGAATTATTTTTATGACATCGCGGAAAGTATAGTTTACCCAGTACACCTCTGGCAATGTCTGACAATGTTGGGTTTGACACATTTGTATAATGTGGGTACGCTTCACATTAATAAATCGGTCAGTTTCAAGACACGGCCTTTCATTGATGTTCCAATTTATTTTCTTCTTTTTCTACTTCTGATGTGGGTTTTTAACGTGGGAAACTCTGCCAGCGTCATGTTCTTGCACTCCAAATGTTTTTGGCGGATATTTTGCCCTTCTACTCCCCCAACCTACGAATAATAGACTTATTATTATTCGTAGCCCCCAACACTGAAGGAGTGACCATTGTACGGTACGGAATCAAATGAAAGTAATATGAATATCAAAAGTATTAAAAACTGGTTTCGCTTTTACAAACGTATATTATTGGTTTTAATAAAATTACATAACATATAAATAAATGCTGTGAAAACAAGCGATAAAAGTTCCAAAATTTATATTTACCATTTTTACTTGTTTTCGAGTGCCAGAGACGGTAGATATGATAGTAACCTTTTCTTTATCTGTGCCTATGTAGTAGACGTGAGCATTTCTCACGCCACGTTACGCTCCTGATAATTCTAGCTACGTGTTTATATATGTTAATGCTATTTCATCCCTACTGTAGCTGGTTTTGATGTATGCAGATTTATATTGGACCAAAAACGCAACCTCATACTTACGGTTAAGATACGTAAAATCTCTTACCTCGGTCATGTCCTCCGTCATCAGTGATATGACCTTCTGCAGTTAATAATCATGGGTAAAATTGATGGAAAAGGAAAGGTGGGGAGAAGGAAGAAGCCGTGGTTGCGGAATATCCGGGAGTGGATTGAAATATCAGGGGCGTCTGAGTTGTTCCGCCGAACCAAAAATAAGAAGGACTGTGCCACGCTGATCGCCAACCTCCACTAGTTGGAGAGGCACTTTAAGAAGAAGAAGAAGAAGATTTATATTTAAGTGTATCGTGTACGACGAAATCTGTAGTAAACTCTTAAAGTGCGAAATTGATCGTCGTGGTTGCCGTGGTATGGATTACATGGTTTTCATTTAATACGCAGGTTCAATGTGTTTAAACAGCGTGGATTATTAGAATATCGATATACACAGAAGGAATTCTCGATGAAGGTGTTTAATAACATTGAATATTTCATTCAACTATTAGAGTAATATTAAAGTAAGTCATCACTTTGTTTAAAAACATGTTGTGCTGACATAATATCCGCGATCATCACTAACATGTTCGTATATTAAACAAAAAGCCCAATTTAATAAATAATAGATTGTAGCGGGGATAGTAGATTATTGCAGTGAAACTGAATGGACTAAAGTAACACAAAGTTTCCTGCGGATTTTAGCGATGTCATTGACCCGCATCATTTCTGACTGGATTACGCAAATAGATTATAGCCCATATGAGATGAAGGCCCTAGTCCCCACAGTGGAATCTCAATGAGCCTGAGCCTGAACCTTACCTGAGTAGTTGTATAGGAGTCTCCATTTCTGTATCGCGTGACTTGCCGCTTGCGCCTTACGTAATGATAGCATATCGCCTTCCACCTGCAATAAAGCTCGTATTTTATTAATTGTACCTTATTTTTCGTGTAGTTACATTTTATAGTTATATCTTCAACTTAACGTTACACATTTTTTTCTACATATATAGGACTGCTGCACGAGCTTTGATAGGTACTGACGTAATTCCAGATATTCTGCCAAGCGTTATATAACAGTATTATGTGCATCCTACTATGTTTAGGTGAACTTTATTGCACTAGCATACCAATTCAAAGAACGGTAGTTCCATAATCTTTACAATGTAGTGGAAAGGGGAAACGTCCATTGAAGGTGCTCTACCAAACATGAACCTATCATAAAATAGTACTACTTGAGGTACCTATTATAAATATAGACTAAGTATAGTAGTATATACCTATCATAAACAGCCCTTACTTTAAAGCCCACGGATTCTGCTATTATTTATTCTGGGATAAAATTATGTTACACAACAATTGTTGAGTACATGTATATGTTTACTAAGTATTGAGCGTGGCATTTGGAAAATAAGCAAAAAGGATATTTGTGTTTTATCGTATAATATTATAAAATACAGAATTATGATTAAGGTGAGATGACATAATATTTAGATGTACGCGAATAAAATAAATAGGGGTTCAATTATAAAATACAGAACCCGTTGTATCTGCTCAATCTAAACGCTAATATAAATGAAACAACACAAATCAATTTAAATTGAATTGTTCACGTCATACATTTAGAGTACAGCCCTATTCCTTTGATAACTAAAATTCAAGTTACCTATTGGATATAATTTGATCTTTAAAGAAGTTCAGGCATCAAAAGATACAGAAAAGAAAATAATCACAATGTTAAGAAAGTAATTTAACGACCCCAATTAAGTATACCTTTAAAGAGGTCAACTGAGATTCATGGCCAGACGCTTAGTGACGTCATTGGCTGCCCCAAATTACATCATAGAGATTAATGAACACATTTATTACGTAATCGGCTACGACAAAGTTATGGCACGAGGGAGAGTGAGTTCGTACTCAGATTGATTATTCATTGTAAAGTAGCTTATTATCGGAATAATCGGAGTGTTTGTAGTAGAAAGACTTGCAGAGTTCACCTAAGGAATTACCTTTGCCCGTTACTCAACTGTGAAGCAGTAGTGCGCAAACAATACTTTGTTTCGTTGTTGGTAATATTTCCAGAGAAATAACAGATTTATCATCTTATATCTCAGGAACACAGGAAGAGGAACTGTCAAGGGAAGAACCTCACTCGATGACGCTCTCTTGATCACCATTAGTTTTAAAGATTCACTAAGAAAAGTCTGTATTACGTTTCGTAAGTTTTCCTACTACAGCACTGCTCAAGCAAGTCACTTATTTTTCGGTTTTTATTCGACTGTAGTTGCTCCACCTAGCCACAGGGCGGCACTTAGTTTACCAGTTCATGGCATCCACTCAAAAACTCGTATGATCCAACTGTTATCGGTTCTTTATTTGAAATAAGCAACTTTTACCACTACGAGTAGCACACCACAGAAAGAACACGTTGCTGCCTGTTAGTACGTACGTACCTATATCTACAATTTTACATACATACCACGGCACATTTAATAAACACGTGCGCACACACTTTATGTTAGGTTTTACTAGCTGTATGGTATTACCTCGTACACGTAAAGCGAAAACGTTGACCTAGCTACGTTCGGAATACTGATCACGTAGCAGTTCGTAGCCCGTAGCAGTTACAGCGTAGACTAGTTGCATACACAAGTACCGTTTTATGAATTATCGGCCTTACTTATTTATCATTGCACACAGAAAAGTTGTTGAACGCTGTGTTAAATAAGATAAATAACAGTATCCAAACTCTAAAAGGTATTTTTTAAGTAAGGTTGTTAATCACTATCTCTGTTAAGGCGAGACAATATCTGAAAATTATAGTTATTTATATTTAAAATTAGCTGCGCCCTGCGGTTTCATCCGCATGGTCATGGATGACGATAAAAATTATACTTTGGCCTTTCTCATTACTCATGTTTATCTTTTTACTAAAAAAAAACGATTTTAAAAAATATTTAGTGACACTTCCGCTGAAAAAAGTTTAAAGACAAACATTCTAACTGTTGTCTTACAGTTTATCTATAAAAATCTAAAGTATGTCAAGAAAAACATGAACAGTTTTGAAAAAAGGAGTGATGCTCATTCCATCAACACGCAGAATATACAGGGTGTTTGTTAGAGGGACCGACAAACCAAATGAGCGTGTTCGGGGCCCACTTGGAGAATACAAGTTGGCCAAAAAGAAAAAAAAATTGGGGTGTCGGGGATTTTTTTGCCAACTTGTATTCTCCAAGTGGTCCCCCGAACACTTTCATTTCGTTTGTCGGTCCCTCTACCAAACACCCTATATATAGTAATATAATAAATAAATAAATAATAATATATAAAATATAGCTGCCCGTACATGTAACAAGTCGCCACAGAATAAGTCATTCTTTTATGGGACAATGTATACGATTTTATAATAAACTTCCCAATGTTATCCGAGGTTTGCCTATTAATAAGTTTAAAATTACTATTAAAACTAAACTCTGTCAAAAAGGTTATTTCAAAATTTCGGATTAATTTGAGGATAAAACAGCTTGGGACTGATCACTCCAGGATCTACATACTTGTGTATTACCATGTCAAGTTGTAGCGTTTCTTGCCCTACTGATACCATTATTATGGTCTCTAGTAAGGCAACACACTGGAGCTAAAAATAAACGAACATTTGTTATATACACGAAGAAATTGGCGATAATTTTTTTTAAAAAGACAAGCCCGCTGAGATTCTAACCAGATCTTCTCAGTCGTGGTCGCGTTCCGATCCGGTTGTCAATTTAAGAAATAATCAATATAATATGACAATTTGTAAGTGCCCCCGTAGGCCTTACAGAATAAACTATTTTATTTCATTTCATTACAAATGGTTTTGTAATATTAGTATGTATTGACGTATCTCCACTATAATTACACCAAGCACATAATGATTGACGCTTCTGCTGTGCTTAAAACCTTGTCACTGCATTCTTGCTGTTCCACGCTAGTATTCAACCAAGTAGAATAAGCACAGTTATATAATAGAAAAAATCTCGTAATAAATACTAACCAAACTCTTGGAGAAGCACTTCTCATAGCATTGACCCTTGCGCTGACCGCTGCCACATCGACCCTTCTAGCTAACTGTATCCTTGCTGTACTGTGGTAGCATTCCACCAAGTACACTAAGTACAGCAGAAGTACGAACGCGATGGGAATGTACGCGTAGCCGACCTCGCACGGAGACTTCCGGACTGTGGGTTTGATGGAGTGTCTGAGGGAAAAGAACCTATTTCAATTGTTAGCAGTTTGAAACACGATGAACATATCAAGGCTATTGATTTCTCAAGTCGAAAATGGCTTATCTGTTGATTTTATTCATATTTTATTATATTCGTTATCGTTTTCTAGTAAAAGACTATTACACATTTGAACACGTATATTTTTTGTACAAGTAAGCCAAAGAAGAATGAGAAGTAGTGAACAATAGAATTGAATATTGTTTTTTATAATTGTTCGTGTTTATGTAAGTACTTGTCACTCAAATGTTCGTGACAGCAGCAAGGATTCCAATTAAACAATCAGTGCTTAGGGGCAACCCTAACACATACTGAGTTGGACTTATTCCTGACATCATGCAACATTATTATTACATCAGAATAATGTGTGTGTGTGTGTATTGTTCCAGTGTATATGTAACCTTTACTTGCTTGTGTTGTCAGATGTTACGAATTAATGTCTTTAGTTTCAAGCATCTAAAAGCAATTAAACTACGCAATTTGACCTTTAGCAGCTTCCTATATATTTAAATCGTTTGTTAATAAAAAGTCTTTACTGTAATAATAATAAATAATAAATTCTTTGTTCACCGTAATTTTCGATAGATTATCAACTTATAGATAATAATAATAAAGTTCGACATTATATAGAAGATCAAGATGCTTGGAATACTTCACTTCTGGCAAGCTGTCTCTCGCCACTATATCTGCCATAATAGAAAGTTTTAGTAACATTATCCACCTTATTATAAAGGCGCAAGTTGGTAGCCGGCTACACCTAGCAGCAGACAACGTGTCTTCGCTTCATGTCGCCACGACACGTCGTCACCTTGTTGTCGTTGCAGTCATGATTTCGTACCCGACTGCAGATGGCATCAACCATTTAAAAAGCGATACGAAAGGTTCTGTTTAAAAGATTTTCAGTTGTTTTACTAGGTAGATTGGTACCCGCGAGCGGCACTACTGATCTGCGGTCGGGCGACAGTACTGCTGCCGCTCGACGCGATGCTAGCTTCGTGTCGCTAACTACGTATGGTATTTCATAGAAATAAATAGAAACCAGTAGTTTCGCTGCGACATGTCGTTTGCTGCGGCTTCATGTAGACGGCTACCAACTCACACCTTTACACGTGGAATATAGATAGCCCTGAGTTTAAACCATGATTTAAGGGAATTTCATATAGAATGTTTATTATTATATGTCGGATACGTCAAATGTTTGATAACAACAAGAAAATATTCAAATTTCATAAATGTACATACAGCCTGTAATTGCTTACGAGTTACGTTGTTTTTGTAAACCTCTGTTAGTAAGGTACAGGTAGAATCAATTACGACATCTCAATCAATTACCATCAAGCCTCATATTAATACCAAATGTATATTCTTTAGAAATGGAACAAATTCAATGAATGATTTACTGAATAAGCTTGGATTAAAATATAACCACATAAATATTAGAAATAGTCTAAACATATATGTTACGCCAAAATGTATATTGAGGTAAGTAAAAGAGAGTTAAATACGTATTTATGATGTAGATACATAACCTTGTTAAGTAAACATGTAATCTATTATATATCATGTTTACGTTTCTCTGTTATTCGGAATTATGAGTGTATATATAATATTATCTACAAATATGTTTCCCAAATTACGTCACAAAGTCAATAGTTACTCCGCATTACAAAATAGAGTCTGTAGCACGAATAATTAGTTTTAATGTTTTCAGGTAATTTAAAAAGTGTTATCTCTGGTTGCTTTATAGAAGAATTGTAACAATAAACAGCACAATTTGCTCTTTCCAATATGTAGTAAGTAGGTATTTGTAGTTATTTCAATCAAATATTCACAAATAGCACACTTACTGCCCTGCGATTCTCTTTCTCTGATTCGTCGTTGTGCTCATCGACGAGCTCACCGATGTCAAATACTTTATGATATAACAAAGTATGACATTAAAAATACATCTGTTTACTAACTAGCACCTGTAAACCTCGTGAAGGTTTGTCGCAGTACTAGCTCCTCTTATATAACAGCTTAATTAATTTGTAAAACAAAGTAAAAAATTAACAGTGTACCCCTTGTACACAAGTTTGTTTTCTAACATTTCTTGACATCTTGTCATATGTTTTTTTATTTATTAAAGTATGGTATTAAAAATACATCTGATACTAACTAGCACCAGTAAACCTCGTGAAGGTTTGTCGCAGTACTAGGTTCTCTTATATAACAGTTTAATTAATTTGTAAAACAAAGTAAACAATCTAACAGTATACCTATCTTAATCGGGTGAAATCAGCAAGCCTCCAGCTCATTCATACATCTTTTGTTATAAGTAGCGAAAGCCTGATGCGGACAGATAAATACCTACATCATAACTAGTTATCGGTAGGTAAGTAGGTTACTGTATATAACGTAAAACAAAATTACTGCTAACCTAAAACAAGTAACTAATAAAGTACAACTAAATAAACTAGTAAAATTGCCACTATTTAGGTAGATATAGGAACTTATAGTTGGTCGATAAGGCGGGAGCAAGCACGGCCCACTCGCACTACTGTGCATTGCAATATGCAATGCAAACCTGTAGGTACTACCTCCACTGCACTGTCACAACATAACCGAGCAGCGCAGTGCAACGCAGGTACATAAATACGGTTACCGCGGTCACAGCGCTCCCATATACAGGACGATCCACAGTCATTCATGCGTCAGCTAAGTCGTTTATAAAATATTTTTTTAGTATAGTTTGTTTGTTTCACGGAGGTTGTCAAAGATGCAACGATGCTTGCTCTTAGAGAATCGCACGGCAGCTTGCAAAACCATTACACCATTCGTCACCGTAAGGGTACACATTTTTACGTCCCTGCGGCGCATTCGCGACTAGCTGTGTACCGAGTGTATACCGAACTCTAGGCGCCTAGGTATGCGTATACTCGCGTTTATAGAGTTTGTATATATAAAGATAAAATACTGATAGATAACATTGCGCTGGTCGTGGTTTTAAACTAACTTTATCAAGATGACCCGTGTGATAAGATCTTATTTCTTTAGAGGAATAACAAAATTATCCAGTCAACGATTTGTATAATATGTGCTTAATAATATATACAAAAGTAAGTCTTTTTGAATGAATTATTGTTACTCTTTCCCGTCGTAACTAGAATAACACTTTACCCCTTTAACTTTTGTCCGTATGTAATTTTCTTGTAGGATTATAATTTTCAGCATAGCTCAAGTGGCAGGGCGCAATTAATAATAATAAACATTTAGATAAATCAAAATTTGTGTTTTCATACGCTTACATTTTTCAGAATTAATTTAACAATATGGTTTAAAACTCATTGTTTTTTAAACGTTAATAAGTTATTTCAACAAAAACTTTACATGTGAGAGTATTTTTAATACGAGTAGTTATATGTTGTATGTTATAATTTTGTAATTTAGAACATGAACGTGTGTCTATTATGTGCTTGTAGGGAAAGGAATAAAATAGGTTTTGGGTAATGCACGCAGTTTAGGGCCACATAGAATTTAAGAGCTTAAAGCTCCGGATGCCCATTTTAATATGATGATGCTGCTTTTATGAGATGGTGCTTAACATAACTGACAGAACATATCTGTAGGGTTTTTTGTACTCACTTGCTGAAGTCGTTGTAATCGTGGTCGATCACCTCGGCTGTGTTGCACCAGGCTACAGAGCCAAGGCAACCAGCGATCATGAGCGTCAGCATGAAGCACTTCCAGTTGCCTTCACGTCTCAACACTCCACCAAGGCTTTGCTGTCGCGGACGCTGCAAACAAAACAAAACATGAGTTCATAGTTTGAATTTATTAAATAAAATCGAAGACAAAGGTACACGGCAACAATGTGTTTAGCTTTCGTTTGTAAAGCGGGCAGACGTACTGGCTGTATAAAGGAATTCATGGAATCAGTAGCTGTGTGGTTAAGACAAAATCAAATAATAGGTACCGATCTTATAGAGGATTATAATTTGATTTACGCTGTCATTCAAGACAGACACCCACCAAACTGATTTTATGTTAATCAATATTCTTCCTAACATAATAATTACTGTCATCAAAACGGAAATATAGATCTATTCTAAACTTCGTAACTTTACTAATGTTAATTAATTGTAGCACAAAGATAACAAGAACTCCTGTGAAGGGTAACAATAACGTTCCACCCTAATTAAACACGTAGTCCCCGAAGGATAGAACTCCGTATTCCTCACGTCCAAGGAATACGAAGCGATTAGTAAAAGTAACATTATGCTTTGTAACAACTACTTAGTTTTTAATTATAATCATTCGCAGTGAAGCTTTCCTTGTCAAGTAGAGTAACTTGTTGTACCTTATCATCAAGGTTAAGCAATCCTTGCTGCCGTCAGTACTTGGATGGGTGACCAATAGTGTCATTTTCAACTGCGCTGTACCGTATTTCGGAGTGCATGTTACCGGTTTGTCTTTGGACAGCATTATGTCGGTGGATTTATGTCGGCCTGGAAATGTCAACACTACGACCTACCTATCGCACCTACTGCAGTGAAAATATGGTGGCTATATTTTAGAAATATATCTATACTACATACTATAATATTATAAAGAGGAATGATTTGTATGTACGTTTGTAACGAATAGGCTCAAAAAATTAATTCACCATTGGAAAGCTACATTCGCCTTGAGTAACATAGGCTATATCAGATTCATCATCATCATCATCCATCACCACGCGGGTGAAACCGCAGAGCAGCTAGTTTTTTAATAAAATAGCTTTGTTTCGTGCCGGTTCTTCTTTGTAGTAGCTCTATTAATTTGGAACAGAAATTGTTAAGGTACTTAGTAACTTTTTATTATATAATCGACTAGCCTTGAAGATGAGCATCGGACATGCTCGAAACCCGGGTCGACGTATTCGATCCTTAACGTGAGTGTTTTGCCGGTTAATAAGCACCAATACATCTAATAATAAGAGTTGAATATGGATTTGTCGACACTAAAAATGCTTTTCTGTATGGAGCACGTAGCCGGGCTGTGCCAGTTAGGTAAATGTACTTATAGGCATACTACTACATACTATTAAGACTGTTTTGCAAGAGTTTTTGGTGGCTTACTCCGCAATTATTCTGAATTGATACAGTATTTAAATTTAATGCGTAGAATAGGTACAACATTAAAAACTCTGACGCTTACCACAGACAAACATTTGACCGTCTCGTCACTTACTAGTTTTAAAAATATCTATTGTTTCGCAATGCATTCGACGATCGGTATACGGTCTCGAAACGGTATACCAGTATATGGTGTTGAATTAATTAGCTAACCTAACGTGATTTTGTACCTTTTACTTATATTAGAACCATTAGAGGAGCTCCACGTAGTTCATAAGTTTACCAATAGATGACGATTAGTAAATTGGCCATAAATGCACGCACACGCGCACACACACACACGCAAACACGTGGTGACAAGATTCTCCGCAAGCCAACGAACTAAATGTAGCGGCAATTTAAATTACTTAAAATCCGAGGTCGAGTGATTTGTTTGACTTGTATAACATCCTACAAATAGCTACCTTTTATGATAATTTGGTTATAAACTCGTATCAAAGCGCATTTATACGCTAACACACATATAGCAGTGCGGTCCCAATCAAGCCATAATCAATATTAGCGCGATAACAGTCGGTCCCTTTCACCGTGAGCGTGATTACGATGGCCCACGCTACGTCATCGATGACGTCTTAACTGCCGCCATATTGACGATTACTTGAACCATGCTCTACACCAAAATCGTCGTGAGCGTTCTGTCAAAAGTGACAGGTGTTTGTTTGTTTTTACAATGTATTTACTGTTTTGTCCTTTGTTTTGGTGTAAAAGTTGTAAAAGTCGGTCCATCTAATGTTTCTTTTTAATCTACACACACCAAACAGTCAACCTTCACACTATGTTTATGCACTTGATTATCGCGCGCGAATGGTTGCTAGTTATTGCTACAACTCTGGTCCGATTGATCAACACGCTCACAGTGCCACGAGCTGTCAAAACCGCGATATTTATCACGGACCGGCTATAGTAGACGATATCACTGTGAGCAAAAATATTGCAAAACGGATCGCAGTATAGAATAGTTGGACATAATAGGCTTGTCCATGGACAAATTACTATTATGTCAATACCTACACTTAACAACCATTGTATTGTAGTTCTGCGGACACATGAACAAACCCCTTGTTACGCAAGTGGAATGCAATTTATTCATTGTAATTTTATTGATTGATTTAGTGAATGTGCCGTATTGATAGGCCCGTATTCCAAATGGGCGCTTAATTATGAATCTTGGCTTCAAATTGAGGTTAGACAGTAAATACATAACTTTCTCGATTTTAGTCTAGTTAACGGCCTATTTTCAAAGATATCTTTGTAAAAGACGTTTAAATAAAATTCTGCTCTAGAACTTTCCTTCCTTCTTCGATACTTTCATTCAAATTTATTTCTATATGGTTTTTAAGAATAGGGAATTAAATAATATAAAATTGTATTTTTTGACTGATACTGATACTGACTTTTTAAGACTAATACAATACTCACAAATTACTTTCTACAATAAACATGTCATAGTCCTACTTTGTCTTCAAAACTCAGGCTTTGCCTATATATCTATGATATAAGAATTACCCAAGTATTGAGTTAGAATATTGTTTTGCTTTATAAAGTCTTATAAATTGATGAACGCCAGCTACACGGACGAAAAAGTATGACTCATTGTCACGTTCCTCGTCACGTTCCGCCTGAGCCGAGCGTGCAAGCGAGAACGCAACAAGCAATAAAGAGACACGACCAGCCTAAGCGTTCGGCTTGTCTTATGATCTTATCACGTAAAAATATCGTCCGTACACCGACTTTACAGATAAACCATTTTTTTTCTAGATATGAATTATTGTAACGATATAGAGCTTTGTTCATGGCTATTTCCCGCCACTACGTGTAATATTTGACAAAAGTAAAGGTACATACGTCTTTTACAGTATTTCTTTATACAATGTTGTTCACTACTTGGGAAGCGAGCAATTAAAGCACGGTAATGTTATCATTACCGTGACAAAACTAACCAGCCTATTTCGGTTATAAATAAGTTATTAAAGTAAACGTAAACGTATGTTCCGTAGGAAGCGCGTACTAACACAATTGAATCCTATATTCCACGCGATCTAACTGGTTAAAATAAGTCGCCGCAAGTTCGTATGTTTTCTGAGGTTTATCCGTAAAAATGCTAGAGTCAATAATAGAAGTTATAGCGCCACATTTGATGATCATATTTAATTTATGTATTGATAGAGGTACATTTCCTGACCTAATGAAAATGAGTAAAATCACCCCTATTTTTAAATCAGGTAGTAAGGCCGACCCCTCAAATTATAGACCGGTCTCTGTGCTTCCGGCTTTGAGCAAAATATTCGAAAAGATAATGCTTCAACAACTCTTGTCTCATTTTAATGAACATAGGATTTTACACGAAAATCAGTTCGGTTTCACGAAAAGCAGATCAACAACAGATGCAGGAGTCCAGTTAGTCAAGCATGTGCTGGAGGCTTGGGAGAGCTCACAGGATGCCATTGGCGTATTTTGTGATCTCTCCAAAGCTTTCGACTGTGTAGAGCACCGCACTCTAATTTATAAGCTACACCACTATGGAATTCGTGGAGCTGCTCTGAATCTTGTAGAATCATACTTATCTGATAGGCAGCAAAAAGTTGGCATTAATGGCGTGACATCTTCTGGATCTTTGGTCAGAATGGGGGTTCCACAGGGGTCTATCTTGGGTCCATTCTTATTCTTAGCATATATCAATGACTTACCACATATGGTTGAGGGCCTTGCTGACATAGTTCTTTTTGCGGATGATACTTCTCTGATTTTTAAAGTAGATAGGAAAGATAGAGAACTAGTTCAAGTCAACAACGCGTTAACTATTGTTTCAAATTGGTTCGCCGCAAACAACCTGCTTCTCAACGCAAAGAAAACGAAATGTTTAAAATTTTCCATGCCTAATTTAAGACATATAGAGCCAAACGTATTACTCGACGGAAATAAATTGAAAATTGACAAGGCAATAGTCTTTCTAGGTATTAGCATAGACTCTAAATTACAATGGGGTCCTCATATTGATGCACTATCTGGAAGACTGAGCTCAGCTGCATATGCGGTTCATAAAATTAGGCAATTGACAGATATAGCTACTGCTCGACTGGTCTACTTTGCTTACTTCCACAGCATAATGTCATATGGTATCCTGCTGTGGGGGTCAGCGGCGGACATAGAGACAGTTTTTATATTGCAAAAGCGGGCAGTTCGAGCCATCTACGAAATGGGTCCCCGCGAATCCTTAAGACAAATGTTCAAAGAAATTAATATATTAACTCTTCCATCTTTGTATATCCTAGAAAATATAATGTACGTTCGTAAAAATATAAAGAAGTTTAGAATAAATAGTGATATGCATAATATTAATACTAGAAATAAGGATAGGATAGCTGTATCTAAATTTAGACTCACGAAAACTAAAAATAAGTCCTTCTTAGGAAATTGTGTACGTTTCTATAATAAAATCCCGAAAGACATTACTGAGCTCACTGAAGGGAAATTCAAGTTACGTGTCAAAAATATACTAATGAAAAAAGCCTATTATAAATTGAGTCACTACTTAGAAGACAAAGATGCCTGGAAGCTTTCCACTTCTGCCTAATAGCCAACTATTGAATAAATTTGTTATTTTAATACTACTCATATGTAACCTCAATGTACAAAGACTTGAAAAAATAATGGCCCACGAGTTTCTTGCTGCTTCTTCTCGGCGGTGGTTCTTTTCCGAAGACAGCGGTAGAATCATTTAAAAATTTTGACGTTCATAAGAGTGTCTATGATGCCTAAACTGAATAAATAATTTTTGAATTTGAATTTGAATTTTGAGGTCACTAGCAAATAAATCAAATGTTTTTGTAGAGTAATTGGCGCGCTGTACGTATATGGTATGTACCTTAACTTCTTAAAATCATTTTCAATCAAATGCAGGTTGGGTTAACCATAGCACTCATAACAATTCACAGGCCACAGGCGCGGTTAAAATATTACACCCTATTACACATTATTATAGTAACTAGTAAGGGCCGTGGGGTACCGGCTTAGAATAGTACCCCCCCAACTCTACCCGTGGGTGCGTAAAAATCTGCTAAGGGATAACAATCGGAAGGTGGGCAGCAGCACCTTCCCAGTATTAAAACCTCAAAACTGCGCTCGCCAACCCGCCTGCCAAGCGTGGCGAGTATTGGCAAAATCCCCCCTATGGATTTAATAAAAAGAACCAGGCCCCCAGGCCCCCAGTCCCCGGCAGCCCCGCTATTCCTGGCTACGGTAGCGGCCACGGTAACGGTGGGGCAGGGGGTGCTAAGAATCCCCGGCAGACGCCTGGCTACCACCCCCAACGACGACGACTGGCCCTGGTGACACACAACATACGCACGATGAGGACAGACGAGAAGATATATGAGCTGGAAGAAGAAATGAGTAAGTTTCACTGGGACATTGTGGGGTTATCTGAAGTCCGTAGAGCGGGTGAGGACACGATAACCCTAAAATCAGGTAACCTACTCTACTACCGGGAGGGCGACCAACAGTCCCAAGGTGGTGTCGGTTTTCTCATCCACAAGTCCCTTACTAACAACATAGTTAAGATCGATAGCGTTTCCAATAGGGTCGTATACCTAATACTCAGAGTATCCAAACGATATTCGCTGAAGGTCATTCAGGTATACGCACCGACGAAGTCGCACCCGGATGATGAGGTGGAGGATATGTATGAGGACATTAGTCGGGCCATACATACCTCTGAAACGCACTTTCTAGTTGTTATGGGGGACTTCAACGCGAAGTTGGGTAAGAGAAGCGAGGATGAGTTGAAAGTGGGGCAATTTGGATATGGACAACGGAACCCTACGGTTCCGTTGTCCATATCCAAATTGCCCCACAGAGGTTGGCCGACTTCCTGGAGAAAGAGGGACTCTCTATGATGAACTCTTTCTTTCAGAAGCCACCTCACAGGAAATGGACCTGGCTGAGTCCCGATGGTTCCACGAGAAATGAGATTGACTTCATTATGACCACCAAAAGGCAAATATTCACTGATGTCTCCGTGATCAACAGGGTTAAAACCGGTAGTGATCACCGAATGGTAAGAGGCACGGTGAATATTAATGTCAAACTGGAGAGGTCTCGTCTGATGAAGTCTACGCTCCGACCCACTCGTGCCCATATACAAGACCCCGAGAGCTTTCAACTTGAGCTATCCAATCGCTTCGATTGCCTTGAGAACATCGCTTCAGTGGACGAGATCAATAACAGGTTAGTAGAAACTGTCCATACAGTGGGTTCCAAATACTTTAAACCCCACCGTACAGATAGGCCACAGAAACTCTCCAACGATACCCTCAACCTCATGGCTGAACGACACTCACTGAAAATGCAGTCTTCGCATGATGCTGAAGCATATAGGCTGCTCAATAGACGAATATGGAAGTCCTTGCGACACGACATCCGGATCTTTAATACAAACCGTATTAAAGAGACGATAGAGCGGAAAAAAGGCTCCAAAGTGTTTGCAAGAGACATGTCTATTGGACAAAGCCAGTTGACGAAGCTGAAGAGAGAAGACGGCAGTGTAGCGTCGACCAAAGCAGAAGTATTAGGAGAGGTAGAGAGTTTCTACGGACAGCTATACACCTCGGTCGCTAAACCTGTAAGCAGCTCGGCCAAAGACCCAAGAGCCAAGCTGACCCGACATTATACCGAAGATATCCCGGACATCAGCCTGTACGAGATTAGAATGGCCTTGAAACAGCTTAAGAACAACAAGGCGCCTGGTGACGACGGTATCACATCTGAGCTTCTGAAAGCGGGTGGAACACCGGTATTTAAAGTCCTTCAGAAGCTCTTTAATACCGTCTTACTCGAAGGTTTAACGCCAGAAGCATGGAACGAAAGCGTTGTGGTGCTGTTCTTCAAGAAAGTTGACAACACTTTACTTAAAAATTACAGACCTATCTTGCTTTTGAGCCATGTTTATAAGCTGTTTTCGAAGGTCATAACGAACCATCTCAGTCGCAGGTTTGATGAATTCCAGCCTCCGGAACAAGCCGGTTTCCGAAAAGGCTATAGTACCATAGACCACATCCACACGCTACGGCAAGTTATACAGAGAATATCAGTTGGGAACTCAGTTCTCGAAGTTGTTGACGAGTACATCTACCTGGGACAGACAGTCAAACTAGGCAGGTCCAAATTCGAGAAAGAGGTCAATCGTCGAATCCAACTCGGCTGGGCAGCGTTCCGGAAACTTCGCGAAGTCTTCTCGTCAAAAATACCTCAGTGCCTCAAGACAAGAGTCTTCGACCAATGTGTGTTACCAGTGATGACTTATGGCACTGAAACGTGGTCTCTTACTATGGGCCTCATAGATAAGCTCAAAGTCACACAACGAGCTATGGAGAGGGCTATGCTCGGGGTTTCTCTACGTGATCGAATCAGAAATAAGGAGATCCGTAGAAGAACGAAAGTCACCGACATAGCCCAGAAGATTAGCCAGTTGAAGTGGCAGTGGGCAGGGCACATAGCACGTAGAACAGATGGCCGATGGGGCCGAAAGGTTCTGGAGTGGAGACCACGGACCGGCAAGCGCAGCGTAGGTCGTCCACCGACACGGTGGACAGACGACCTGATGAAGGTCGCAGGACGACGTTGGATGCAGGCCGCTTCCAACCGGTCCTTTTGGAAAATCATGGGGGAGGCATATGTTCAGCAGTGGACGTCCTACGGCTGAGATGATGATGATGATAGTAACTCGTCATTACAAGTCAAGAACAAGTTGGCCTCACAAATTCTAAACTTACTCTCTCGAAACAACTCACATAATTACAAACATATTTAATAATAAATAGAGTAAACTAAATAATCTTGACGTTAATCACAAACAACGCAATTTCTCTCACTAAACTACCAGTGCCGTATATTTGTTCTAAGACTCGTTTCTCGATCAAGTATTTTCTCTGGAATATGAAAGGTTTCCATCGTGAAAACGATTTATCTCTATGTTTGTTTATTATGTTTCATGCCAGTAAACAGAAAACCAATCTGAACTTTACAAAGTAACTTTTTGCATAGTTTTTCTTTGTAGTTTGATTTTAAGGAAGTAAAATTGACTTTACTAAGCAATATCATAAGCAATATACAAAGATATTTACGAAATTAAGAATAAAATAAAAGTTTTTTGTTGTAATAACTTTATACTAAAGTGCTCTTTGAACAACGTTTCTGACAACGTTGTGGAAGTGTCCAGTGTGTCGAACAGGGTAGCGTACCTTATTGTAAAGCTCACCGAGAGGTATAGCCTCAAGGTGGTGCAAGTGTACGCACCGACCTCGACACACTCGGACGATGAAGTGGAGGATATGTTCGATGACATATCGAGGGCCCTCCACTTCACTACAAAGACCCAGTACACCGTTGTCATGGGGGACTTTAACGCTAAAGTGGGAGTACAGAATTTCGGCGAATCGGTTGTAGGATGCCATGGCTTTGGACGCAGAAATCATAGGGGGCAAATGCTCGTCAACTTCCTCGAACGGGAGGGGCTCTTCTTGATGAACTCCTTCTTTAAGAAACAGCCCCAAAGGAAGTGGACGTGGCTAAGCCCCGACACTAGGACTAAAAATGAGATTGACTTCATCATGACGAATAAAAGGCACATATTTAGAGATGTCTCCGTGATCAACAGGTTCAATACCGGTAGCGATCACCGACTTGTCCGAGGCTCTCTGAATATCAACTTCAAGGCGCAACGAGTCCGTCTGATGAAGTCCAGGCTCCGACCAACACTGCTCCAAACCATTGCAGGATCTGAAACATTCCAGCTAAACCTGGAGAACCAATTCGCTGCCGTGGAAACCACCACAGACGTAAACCAGAACCTCGAAAATGTGACTCGGGTCCTCAGGGAAGAAGGTACGAGATTTTGTTACATGCAGCGTAAGGGCAAGAAGTCCAAGCTTTCAGAAAAGACTTTGGGGCTAATGAAGGAACGACGTGAAAACCCACCCATCACTTCGTCAGAAAAGCGGACTCTAAACCGAGAGATCAACAAGAACGTACGACACGACCTCCGGTGCTTCAATACTCTTTCGATCGAAAGAGCGATCGAGCAGAATCGGGGGTCAAAGGTGTTCGTACAATCTCTTGGAAGAAGCCACCTGACGAAGTTGACCACAGCTAGTGGAGAAGTCGTTGCTTCGAAGCCGGCAGTCCTTTCGGAAGTGGAGGACTTTTATGGCCGATTATACGCATCGCATGCATCTCGACCTGATCCCGAAAATGATCCTAGAGCCACGTTAACACGCCATTTCACCGAAGACTTGCCAGAAGTCAGTATTGGCGAAATCGAGATCGCTCTTGGACAGCTTAAAAATGGAAAAGCCCCTGGAGAGGATGGCGTTACAACAGAGCTACTAAAAGCAGGAGGTAAACCCGTACTGAGGGAGCTCCAGAAGCTTTTTAACGCTGTCCTGTTCGAAGGGAGAACTCCAGAGGCGTGGAGTAGGAGTGTGGTCGTCCTGTTCTTCAAAAAGGGAGATAAGACCCTGCTGAAGAACTATCGACCCATATCCCTTCTAAGCCACGTCTATAAGCTGTTTTCAAGAGTGATCACGAACCGTCTTGCGCGTAGACTCGACGAATTCCAACCACCGGAACAGGCTGGGTTTCGGAGCGGATACGGCACCATAGACCACATTCACACAGTGCGGCAGATTATACAGAAGACCGAAGAATATAATCAGCCCCTGTGTCTAGCATTCGTGGACTATGAGAAGGCCTTTGACTCGGTTGAAATCTGGTCTGTTCTGGAGTCCCTGCAGCGTTGCCAGATAGATTGGCGATACATCCAAGTGATGAGATGTCTTTACGAAACCGCCACCATGTCCGTCCAAGTACAGAATCAGCAAACAAGTCCCATACCGTTGCATCGAGGAGTGAGACAAGGGGACGTTATTTCCCCGAAATTGTTTTCAAATGCAATGGAGGATATGTTCAAGACGCTGAACTGGAAAGGACGTGGCATTAATATCAACGGCGAATACATCTCTCACTTGCGATTTGCTGACGATATCGTCATCGTGGCAGAGACGCTGCAGGACCTGCAACAGATGCTGAATGACCTGGCTGACTCTTCTATACGCATCGGCCTACGGATGAACTTGGACAAAACTAAGGTCATGTTCAACGAACATGTTCTACCGGAACCGATTGCGATACACGGCGCCGTTCTCGAAGTTGTTCAAAAATATGTGTACCTCGGGCAGACATTGCAGTTGGGAAAAAACAACTTTGAGAACGAGGTGAATAGAAGAATTCGGCTGGGCTGGGCAGCGTTTGGGAAGCTACGTCGAGTCCTTACTTCGCCGATTCCACAGTGCCTGAAGACGAAAGTCTTCAATCAGTGCGTCCTACCCGTCATGACCTACGGAGCCGAAACGTGGACACTGACGGCTCGAATGGTCCACAAGCTCAAGGTCGCTCAGCGGGCTATGGAAAGGGCTATGCTCGGTGTTTCTCTGAGGGATCGCATCAGAAATGAAGTGATCCGTCAGAGAACCAAGGTCATCGACATAGCCCACCGGATCAGCAAGCTGAAGTGGCAGTGGGCTGGCCATATTAGCCGTAGAACCGACAACCGTTGGGGTAAACGAGTTCTAGAGTGGAGACCGCGTCTCGGCAAACGTAGTGTAGGACGTCCTGAGGCACGGTGGAGTGACGATCTGCGCAAGACGGCTGGCAAAAACTGGATGCGAGAAGCCCAAGATAGACCTAAGTGGCGTGCAATTGGAGAGGCCTATGTCCAGCAGTGGACTGCTACAGGCTGATGATGATGATGATGATGCTCTTTGAAAAGAATTCTTTCAAAATGCGTCAATTTAATTTTATGTTACAAGAAAAATACGTTAATAAGGTGTATACCGGATTACATGTTTACATAGCTATTGATGTTACTTTCTTATAAAGCGTTCCCTTGGGAAATATGAATATCTCTCTTGACCATTTTCATACCTTCGAATTTATATATACAGTCAAAATCTGTTATAACGAAATCGTAGTCCCTTAGTAGTCCCTTACTCATATTTAGTGGATAAAACCAATAGTTGTAACAACCGGTGGTGTTTCAGATTACAAAATATTTTTTTATGAAGTGGTGTTCTTGAATGTGTAGGTAGGTGTGTACAAATAAATATATAAATCATAATAATAAGAAAAATATATTAATGATAATTATTTTTATTTTGTTTTTTTTTCAATTAAAACATGCATAAATATTTTTTTTTTTTGTATGGAAACAGCTGTAATTTTAGTTTGGTTAGAACACTTCTGTCGTGCGTACACATTTTGTAATTCACGTTGGATTTAAATCAGCGTGTAGTCATATTGCGTTGCATGTGAAACTTTTCATTAAAAGAACAATCTTACGTTATTAACTAACTAATTGTTCTTCAGAGTCTTCTCGTTCGTAATTTTGCTCTGAAACTTTGCATACAATATCATCCTCCGTAGCTGGTGCGGAAATTGCAATAGACTTATCTAAATCGATGAACTCGTCTACTTCAGTAGTAGATAAAGCAGGTCATAATTTTTGGGCTAATTGAGTGAAATAAATATTGTCTTCTTCATCATCAATATCAATCACATGATGTGAGGTTATTGTTATGAGATCTTTAGAACCTGCATGTCTAAAGTAAATAGCTATAGTACTTTGTGAAACTTTTCGCATGCTTCTGATATCATCAAGATGGCATCAACAACCCTAAACCTGTTCTGATTATTACTATCAAGGTTTTATATTAACTTGAACACTTGTTAGAATGAGATTTACACATCTTATTACACCTTCGTCCATAGGTTGCAGTACAGATGTAACATTTGGTGGTAAGAACACAAGTTTAATGCACTTTAGATAAGTAACAATAGGACTATTATCAAAAGTAGAACTTTCTTATTGTTTGATAATGCTGATTCCCAGTTTCGTAACCACCTTTAAAAATCTCCGTTGTCATCCACGACTTCACATTGTTTGCATATGTTACCAGCAGTGAGAGTATAATAATCAAAGGATCTCGGTTTCTTAGATTTGCCAATAACGAAATGCTTCCTTTTACAGGATCTTATCATACTTTCTGCAACCATGGTCGTTAGTCTCGTCGTTAGACATTTTTACTCCCCAACAATTCATGCCTTAGAACTGAAGGATGTCTGGTGTCATATTCTAAAAAGAGTCATGTTTCGCCGGCGTTAAGAATATCTTCTGGTCTGTAGCTTTTGCATAATGTAGGCCATTTTTGCGTCATCCATTTTTCTACAGCATTTTTATCAACGCTGACAGCTTCAACACATTTTCCCGCTGACAATGCCGTGCCGAGCCCGGAAAGGTTGAATCCAACTAGACAAGCAAACGAAATCTTCACCAAAACGTTGAGCAAAATTGTTTGCTTTTTGTTGAAGAATTGGTTCATTTATTAGCACATTTTTTGTCCTTGAATATTTAAACCACTTTAACAAAGTTTTCTCAATCTTCGTATGCTTCGTAGTTCTGGCTCGTTGAATTTTCAAAAAAATAAAATCTAAGTTCTGATTTAATAGAAGTTTTCTTCACATTCTCTTTGTTTAAATTAACAGTCCCAGAGTGAGATGCCTTTCGACTCAAAACTAAAGCAATTAAGCACTCCACATCTAGATCCCTCTACGTAAAGTTAGTGTAGACTATGAGAGTTGTTAGAAAGATTTTCTCATAAAAATATTACGAACTTTATTATTTATTTATTTTTTTATTTTAATATAAATTGCTTACATATATTTAACTTAAATTAAAAACTAAACATATGTACCCTGTTAGGGCGTGGCAAAAACTTATAGTTATTTATTTCAAAGTTTGTTCCTACAAAGTATACAAACAATAAAATAGACTTAACATAATAGGTAAGTGACAAATAATATTTTAAACAAATGAGATCTATTTAGGTACATATTATTGCGATTTCAATTATAATAACATGCTAGCTAGGTATAGGAGGTTTTGTGAGAATATTCACTATTGACATTTTTATCATCTAAATACTCTTTAATTGTATAGTAGCATTTTTGTATTAATATTTGTTTTAGTTTATTATGGAAAATATTATGTTTTGGTTCAGTTTGCAATTTATTTGGGAGTTTGTTGTAAATTCGTATCAACATGTAATGTGAGCCTTTTTTGAATATTTCTAATTTAGGATTTGGCAAAACTAGTAGTTGTCGGCGCGGTTTTTCATAAAATTTGTAAAGATCAGGATGTTTTCGAACAAACATAGATGCTTCCAATATATACTTTATGCAATTTCGTTCGGTGTCTGTAGTTAGTAAGATGTTTTAATAAAAAAATATAAAACGAATCAACGCCTACTAAAGTGAAACGATCTAGAAGCAGAGGGAAGATAATGATCGCGAGATTTTTAATTTGACTGGCTACGTGTGTCAATTCTTTTACGGAACCAAAGATGCATCAACGCCAAATGGTTATACTACTAAATGCTTGCCAGAAGCTTTCTCTGTTGTGAGCAACAATCGATCAAACACAGGGATAACGCACCTGCGCACATCGAGCTCAAAACGAGAGTTTTCCTGGACAGCAGGCTGGTCAAACTCCTGGATCCCCCTTCTTATTCCCGATTATAAAAAAATCTGCTCAAAAAGATACAATTTTGTCACCTGAAGATGCTCTGTCAGCGTTGGAGCAGGCTGTAGACAAAGTGTCTGCAGCGAACTGGAAAAAGTGTTTCGAAAACTGTTTGAGACGCATGAAACTTTGTAAAGACGCTGGTACAGAGTACTTTGAATAATTAAATTAAAAAAAAAATGGTTCAGAATTTTGTATTTCATTATTTTTTCAACAAGGTGTTGTTTTTGAATAATAATACCAACACACCTCTGTTCCATGCTTCTGGCGTTGATCCTTCGAGTAAGACGGTGTTAAAGAGCTTCTGTAGGGCTTTAAGCACTGGTGTTCTACCCGCTTTTGGAAGCTCTTATGTGATACCGTCATCAGCCGGCGCCTTGTTGTTCTTAAGCTAAGGCCATCCTAATCACATACGGGCTGATGTCCGGGATATCTTCGGTATAATGTCAAATCAGGATCTTGGGTTTTTGGCCAAGCTGTTAACAGGTTTAGCGACTGAGGTGTTTAGTTGTACAGGAAACCTCTCGCCTTTTCCTACCACAAAATGTCTTTTACAAACACTCCGGAGCCCTTTTTCCCGTCTATTGTCACTCTTTCTGCACGACTTGTACATGTACAAGTCTCACAACACTTGTTATAAAAGTACCATAATAATGATTAGGTATAACTTCTTTAAGATGTACAACTTACTTGGTACGTAAGCCCTTGTGGGAGCAAGCAAATGCGGATTACGCACGGATAAACAAGACATTTGTCACTACTGATCAGGGTCTCGCTATATATCTCCTAAGACTACTTTATAAATGGCGGTTGGTTGAGATTACCAGATTCTTGTCGTTCTTTATCCCATAGGGGAAAAGCCTATTTATCTGTCTTTTTATACTATTATGTAGCCAGTTTACACTGTACAAAGTAGGGATAGGGGTAACTAGTACCTGATTACTGTGCTGATGGTAAACGTATGTTTAGCAATAGTAAAATTTCCCTACTTTTATTATTATTTGTTAGGCTTACTTCTCTAATCACACATTAATAATATAAAAGCAGAAGTTTGTAAGTGAGTAAGTGAGGCCTTTGTTACTTCTTTACGCTGAAATAGCAGCGGTATTTGCATTAATTTTGGAATAAGGAGAGCTTACATTCAGGAATAACTAGTAATAATTAATTATATTTTTACACTTGAGGTGTTTGTCTACTATTTCACTTAATGAACAGTGATGATGCGGTCGAAGGTGGTATCGCACCATACCTAGAACAGCGAGTGGCTGTCAAGGATACCTGCCGGAACACACAGCTATGCGTGTAGCGACAGATTATCAATCTTAAGAATGGTATCAAGCCAGGTGGATTCCAGAACTGCCCTACCACCATGTTACTTATACTATGCACATAATTTATCCCATTTGAAAGGGTAGTTCCCAAAGGATTGGCATAACCTTATTTCAAGAGTAACGAAATCACAGGCTGCGAAAATTTCAACCAGTCTTAGAAATAACCTTATCAGCAGAAATCTACGCACAGAGCATCTACTTCATAATCCCTTCAGATATAATATATAACTGACCTTTCGACTATTCATAAGTCCCAAAGGAAAAGAAAGATATAAGAAACCGTATATTTTGAATAAACAGTTTACTTAATTATGTTTTAACGCTTCTCTGAGTCTCATTCGCGCTCTGAAATTCTTCTAAAGTAGATATATTATGAAACTAGCTGAAAGCGCCAGCGGTTCACTTTCGACCTCCATGGACGTGTAATTTCCAAAATTCCTTCTTTTGTTGATTAATGTTTTATAACATAAAAAAGGCATAAACTGCCAACATCTCAAGTGTGCTCAAGGCTTAAAGGCTCTGTATAATAAATGATTCAGTCAGTCGTGACAAGTAATTATATTATACTAGCGACAACCTGCGACTTCGTTCGCGTAGTAGGCTCGACCTTCGGCGTCGCCATAACCGACGGTCGTTTCTTCGTTTTTCTTTCATAAGAACCATCTACTGACAATAACACAACAAAAAAAGAATTAGCGACATTGTTCCATCCGTTCTCAAATTATATCGTGACTAGGAGAAATAAGGGTTCATTTTAATATATTTAGTATATAAGAGTATCAAACGGATGAAAATGTAAAATATACAATTCATAGACATTCAACGTCTTTATTATTGCTTTTCGGGAAAAGTCTTGAAGTATATAATTATAAATCAAATCTAATCAAATCAAATGATTTATTCTGTATAGGCCTACGGCACTAACAAAATTTAAATGTTTGCTAAAATTTAAATCGTTTCACAATGTCATTCAAACACAAATTTGGCAAACTGAGTGTATACAGCAGCAGCTGAATACAAATTTGGTTATGAATAGTCCGAGGGTCAGAAGGATACCTCAGGGAGTTATGTAGTGTAAGCTTTGTGCGAGGATGAAGGAAACGGTCCCTAACGAAATGGGAGCTTAAGAAATCCAAAGGGACAAAGTACTTCATTATGTTCATAACATTTAATACAAAGATATTTGCTTGGCGTTTTTTGAATTTTAAATATACAAAAATTCGAAGCCAAATTAATTCAAACAAACAAACAAATGTTTCTTCTTTATAAAATTTGAAAGTACATTATAAGTAAAGCCAAGCGTATATAAAATGGCTTTCATAATGAAACGCTTTTATTGTCCCCATTCAAAACTTAATATCTCTTAACTCAAGGGTTGCAGCGAAACGTACATTTTGTGTCATTGTGCGCATATGCTATGGCGCAGGGAAAGAGGGTTGCAAATATTTCAGTATAAACTGGCCTAACAAAGCAAAAATCTTTACGGCCCACAAGGTCAGGTGGTTGCATGCTTGTTTAACAGCCAAATAAGGTATTCCATCGATTAGATCATCTGGAATGATTTCTGATCCGGCTGATCTGATCTGATCCGAAGAGAGACGAACCCTCATCCGAATATACTATTCTGATAACTACCTTGTCGAGATCTTCATTTCGAATGACAGCTGTCAAACTTAAAATTGCCATGTCTCGAAAAAATATTGATTAATAGAATACTAGATGCTAAACAGAAATTATGAATGAGATGACACACGCAAATGATTTCGTGGGGACCAGTGACAGCTGTCAAACTGTGTTAAGTCAGTGGTTAAATACCTAATGGTCACGGAAGACGTGTTTCATTCAAAAAATTACAGTAGTGTAGCGATACTACCCAACCCATTTAAAAATATTATTAAAAGTAAGATAACCAGGTCAACTGTTCATGTTGTATATTTCTTGCTGGCTACATTCTATTTTGTTAAGACTAACGCGGCTTTGAATAATAACTCTTTGTTAGAACTGTCAGTCGCAGCTCGAGATATACAAAGAGATATAAAAACTTTCTAAGGTGGCTTTGTTCATAAAACGAGTAAATCCATTAAGTTCTAGTTGTTGGAGCTATATACTTTTACAAACTTTGATTTAAGATTAACGTAATTATTAAATTGTTTTTAAAGTCATTTACCTTACGCACAGGCACGGTTAACCGCTCACCACGGTGACTTTAACGTTTATTTAAGTAATGTTTCAGTCACAGTTTCACATTGTAGTGATGGAAATAGTACATTTAAAGATTTTTTTTAAGGACTTTCGAACATCCGGTTTTGTACAAAGGCAAAACATTCACGTACACTCGGAAGTAACGGAATGACGCGAGTATTCCGACAGTGACATTACGCTATCTTCGATGTTTGCGTTCCGTTTCAAGAACTTACATACAACGTACATGTCAAAAAAGGCTAAAAGTTACCTAGAAACGTTTCGTTTTACGCATTAATGTCATTTATGTCACCTGCCACTATCAAAATTACGGTGTTTTATTGAAACTTTAAAAAACTATTTAGACTATTTTGGCATGTCTCCGGCAGCTAAAATGTTGTAAATACGCTTTATACAAACCCCTTCAACCCACCCACAGTTTTTGTTTCACCAAATTCAGGGGTCACGATTCTAAAGCCAACCCTATTCAGTTATTGGAGTGTAACTAAAAAACTACTCGACCGACTTTGATGAAATTTAAATGGCATCAGCTTGTAAACAAACAAACGAAAGTTATGAGGTAACAAACATAAAAAAAACAGTTGAATTGAGTAAGTACCTCCTCTTTTTTGGAAGTTGGTAGAAAATCTGTATAAAAAGAATGGCTTCGTCTTTCTTGCTGCTTCTTCACGGCAGGCTCTATATATTTTGGAACGCGGCGGTAGAGCCTTTAAATTACATTATAACGAATAATTGACGTTCACACGTGCGTGTTTGATGCCTAAATTGAATAAATGATTTTGACTTTAACTTTAACTTTGACTTTCAATAAATGCCTACCAACAAAGATACAATTAAAAGAAACAATTCAATAATAAAAACTGATATTATGCTTGTAACATTAATAGTAGCATACTAATAGCATGTAATAAACAATTTATCAACATAAAGCCCGCATGACTTAAAGTAAAACTATGAGGACATAAACAAAACAAAACAATAACATTATAATATATTATATAAAATATATTTATTACAAATCTATTAGAAAACAATATAGGAGCATTAGCATATGCTGTAAAGAGGCGCCTCGTAAAGGGTTACGAGGGGTATTGCCGGGTTGCAAGCCCTAGGAAATACCGAAGGTCATCATCATCATCATCATCTCATACGTAGGACGTCCACTGCCGAACATATCCCTCCACCATGATTTTTCAAAAGGACCGGTTGGAAGCGCCCTGCATCCAACGTCGTCCTGCGACCTTCATCAGGTCGTCTGACGACCTACGCTGCGCTTGCCGGTCCGTGGTCTCCACTCCAGAACCTTTCGGCCCCATCGGCCATCTGTTCTGCGTGCTATGTGCCCTGCCCACTGCCACTTCAACTGGCTAATCTTACTGGCTATAATACATAAGGTATCTTCTTCTAAATTAGATAGACTGTTACCCCAGCAAATTGAGTTCAGAGTAATACATTAAATTTTGAAAATTAAACTAGTAGAGATTCCAAATGACAAATCGTTTTAAGTAACCAAATAATCGCAATAACCAAGTACTAGCCTAGTAAAAGTGAATAGTAATTGTGGTACTCCCTATGCTTAGTATAGTGTATTTAGTATGTGGCTTTATTAGACCAGACCTTGATCTCTGACTACAACGAAGGTGCTACGGACTTTCCTGTTAATTAATAAATAATAGTCAATACTTCATTGTTTATTTCGGAAATACTACAGTAATAAACAAAATTAGAACAAAATGATAAAATATCTATTACCAGAATTATACGAATTTATGTCGAAATCAACTACATATTCAAGCGACATACCTACATAACATCTAGAACTGACCATTGTAGTTCACTTTATTAATATTGAGAACCTAATAAAGTCTAATTTTAACTGTAAACGATCATAGAAGACTCGCGAAATTAAACATAAATAGTAATACGAGTATACGTTTTGAAAGGAAGACTTAATACATATTCTAATAAACTCCTAGGGTAAAAAGAAAGTAATAATAAAAGGCCTTTATTTACTTTAAATAAATCATCACAAAGGATTTACCCTTATCTACCCAAATCTTTACAGTTGGTACTACCGTGACCAGTAGGGCTATTATGTATATCAGTTGCTAACAAACGCTGATTGAAATCTTGAAAAATGGCGGCTCTATGTCACTTTTGTCACCTCCAGTCGCCAACTTACTAACATTTTTGCTTCCTGCAGTTGTCAAAACTGACATAGAGCGGGCATTTTTCAAGATTTCAATCAGCGTTTGTGAGCAACTGAGATACATAATAGCCCTACAGGATCATAGTAAGAGTTACAGGTTTATTGCGGTTTGTTACAATTGGATACTAATCGCGTTACTACGAAAGATTTTGCTAGGAACAGTTTCATTTTTATATATTATGTATTATTTATTTATTCATTTAATATTATAAGTTGCGATCACTCTGCACAATGTTTAAAGTAAAAAAGAAGGTTCAATAAACGTTATGCCGTTTCAGACCTGAAGGGAAGCTAAGATAATTATTTTTTTAAGCAGATTTGTACATTGCCAGTAAGCTTTTAAGTAGGCAAGCTTAGGGTTACTTTTGACTCAGTTTCCTCATTCCGCCGAGGTTTTGAAGATATTTTGTGGGTGTAAACTCATATTTATTTGTTGGCTTAAAACGTCCTCTTTCAAACCGTCAAGAAATTATTGAATTTAATTCCGTGTTTTATGCTTACGGATAAAAAGTTTTGTTACATTCTGTAAACCGCTGTTAAAGAGTTCTTTGGTTGTCCGTAAAGTCTAAGTGTTAAAATATTACATGGATAATAAATATACTTATATTATTATAGAGGATAATACTAATTGGAAACGGCACATACTTTACACACGTAACATGTAACGTGCTTTGTTTATTTAGAAATACCTACTTGTATGTATATTTTTCTTTATCCAGTGGTCAATCCAAGATGTTTTTACCTCATGAAACTGATTACCACGATCAATTCGAGTGGACTGGATTGTTCTTGGATCGATGTAAAGCAAAACTTCCCGATAAATTTTGCAATTTACTAGACAGGAAGAATATTAATTAAATATGTTTATTATTTTTATAATAGGTATAATTTTAAAGCACTCTATATCGCCAAGCAAGCGGTCTGCTTAGCGAGATTAAACATTACAATTATAGAGAGAAAAAATCTCTTTCTCGGACGGTTTTTGAACCCGCGTCTTCCGACAATCCGTATTAGATATTTATAAATCGTTGTCATAGGGGTGGGGGAGGAGGATGTGTATTTTTCTCTGTAAAATTGCCCAGTTTAATCTGTATCAAGTTAAAAGAAGTCTAATGACTTTTTATTCATATTTATTCGCCTTATAAGATTACACCATTACGTCCGTTAACTTTAGATTTAAATTATTAATAAAACACATGTTTTTTTAATTAATATTTTAATAAAATTAGGGCCCTTTGTTCAATGGACGCTATTTTTATTGTGGGACCATTCTCATTATATATGTATATGTATATATATTATATATATGTATATACATATATACATATATATCTTATATATATATATATATATATTATATTTTATTATTATATTATATTCGCATTATACTATATATATATTCCCGTACGTTATCACGTAACACAGCGGGGCGCCGCTAGTTACATGTCAGTCGCCGCTAGTTATGCCATAATGCCATGACTTTGGAAACAGGGTCACTATATACACTATATACAACCGGTGTCAGACGCCATGACAAGTAGCCAGCCGTGCGATTCCCTAAGAGCAAACATCGTTGCGTTTTGACAACATGCGTGAAACAATTGACGAGATCACAAGAAACGTTGGAAAAACAACCTTATGTACAAGGGCGATATCTCAAAGTATTTGACATCGGTGAGCTCATCGACGAGCGCATCGGCGAATCATTAGAGAATCGCACGGCAGGTTTGATCTCGTTAAGCAAGCGTTAGTGCTTTAATAATCATATACTTAATACAAATTGATATAGATTATTGCAACTAACGTTTTAACAATAATCTGCATAAAGTGCCCGGCTGCCAATACCGCCTGGTGATACTTATCTATAGTTATGTCGCGTAGATATTCGACATGCATTAACATGCTTATAAAGTCATGGGGAAACGGTTTGATTAACGAAACTATTCTATTAAATTCGGTAAATTTCATTAGAACAAAACCTACATCGTCGTGAATACTATTTAAGCTAATATCTAGTTTACTTATATATGCTGCGTTTCACGGTTTTAACTGCGTGCTGATGGATGTTGATGATGATGATTTTGAATAAACATACATATCTTAAGTAACTCAGGTATAATGTAGCATTCTAACGGCGAAATAATTTTGAATTCGGTTCCGAAGTTTTGAGTTTATTCGTTCAAAACATACAACCCTCTTCATAATTTAAGTTTTTTGTCTTTTTTATAGTGGTTCATCAAAGTGACTCCGTCTCGCCTGATGGAAAGCGAAGATGGAATCAAGAAGCAATGACCATAAGTGCAGCCGTAAGCTGCACTAATCGCCACCCCTATGATGGTCTGACATACTTTTTCACGCCCCGCTTGAAAGACCCAGGGACCAGGACGCTGGCAAAGCATTCCACAATTTACTTACACGACAGAAGTAAGAACTGCCAAACTTTTTGGTTCGTGGTAAGAAGTTTTGAACAGTATATGGATGCAATGCTAGGCCGGAACCAGAAGTTCGGGATCGGAATGGTGATGAAAGAATAAGATTAAAAAGCTCTTCAGAACATTCGCCATGAAACAACCGGTAAAAAACGCTTATTAGACATGCTATGTTCTAGGTCTACGCATTTGTAGGGGTTTTAGGTGTTGAGTGACTTCAGTGTCTCCAATAATTCGGACAGCACGACGTTGCAGTCTATCGAGAGCATCCATAAGGTACTTATTGGATTCATCCCAGAGGTGGCAACATGGCAACAAGCAACGTGGCACAGTATAGATATTTAAATGTGGTATCGGTAAGTATACTTCCTTTACCTAAATTTACTAATTGTATAATAAGCTACCGTCACGCATAATAAACATGCACTCATTCAGCGCATTTAAAAAGCACCTCGCTGATTATTTGATATCGGACATCAAGCTTTTAGAATAGTGTTACAAGTGATGTAAAGTGAGTATAGTAAACAAATCAAATGTGTGAAGTTGGCTAAAATTTATTGGAAAATATTATTGGATATGTATTGCAAAATAGAATTTATTTTAATGTATTTTTAGAAATGATATGGCGAAGTATAATATTTATAAATAGTTAAGTTCTCAAGTAAGTGACTCTGTATGTGTCTTATTGAGAATAAATGTCTTTAAACCTTAAACTTTACCGTATAATTCTACATAAGAACAAAGGCGACTAGAAATTAGAGTTTTAATTTTGCAATGGAATTTAAGATCCCGTGAGGGAAAATTAAATAGACCAATATAGCGAAGGGTGATTAAAAGTAATTTTATCTCTATTACCTGTGACCAGTAATAGAGATAAAATTACTTTTAATTTATAGGAAATAATATCTGTTTCTTATACGTTAATGTTTAGCTGTAAATTGACTATAATAAAAACTTTAAGACCATATCGACAGCTCTGTTAGTTTTGTTGTTTGTTGTAATTGATAGCGACCGTGCCTTCGAAGCGCGGGGTTCCAGATTCGATCCGGCCGTAGCAAATCTTTTTGTGATGAGCTGAAATGTTTGTTCTCACGTCTTTGTACTGCGTGTGTGTGTCCATGGCCATGTGGCTTACTACGTTAACGTTACTTGTAACGTTATAATATATACAGCTTACCGTATATAGATAGGTATTTATGTACATAGGTAGGTATGATGTACGCACTCTTTTGTATGAAAATTTATACATTTTATCTTATGATGATTTAAAACTTGCTCATACACCATTTGCCAATGATATACACGATTGTATATGAAAGCGACTGTATAATTCACCTCTACCGATGATAAGTAGTATATTATATGCTGAATATTACTTATCTACTTGCCTGTTAAACAAGACTGGACAATAAACCTAGTCGCAATATTAATATTATACAATATTGAACGTCCTTTGAATTTGTTTGAACTTGGTCCCCAAGAGAATCTCAAAGCCTTCATCCCTTTCATATTGGATATTATTTACGCTTTTAAGGTCTCACAATGAAAGTAACAATGTTTCATGTTACCAAATTTAAAACACACTAGCAATACAAACGTGGTAAGTGGAAATATACTCGGAAATCTGTGATATATAGGTACATAACCATAACGGTATTCTGGACACGCTCACTCACATACAACCGTAATAAACTTGGTCGCAATGAAACATACAAAATATAAGCAGGAAAACCAATACCGCTATAAAGGTGAATTATCAGGAAATATATAAAAACAACGCCATTGGGCGAGTTATTTATTCAAGTAATATTGATCGGTGTCCCACAGGTTCGAGACGTGACCTTACTATACAAGTGACCCTTGTTCTAGGTGACGCCAGTGGACAATCTTGACTGAGTTGGAATACTTACTTTCTTTGGCCAAGCCTTCTTATTAAACTAAATTGAAATTATTTTAAATACTTAATACGTATTAATCGAACTCATACTCATATAGGCCTACAACAAAAGTAAAATTTAATGCTAACATAAACTAAAAATAAAATTAGCCTAAAACGCCTTCTAGTGGGTAACGTTCCCTAATTGCTGGCCGCATTGACACGTTTTAAATGCAATGCTAAAGGCAGACACACTGAGCCTACGTATGCAACGTATGCAACGCATTATGAGCATATTATTTATAAGATGTAAGAAATGGGTTTTTAATTTGAAATAAATAATGTATTGATTGATTATGACATCTAGACTCTTGAGTTTGTATGAAAGCAGTTGAATCTGAACCACACTTATCATACGCAACGTTGAGTCACACAAATTCAGGAGTCTAGATGTCAAAATTGCATACGTGGGCTCAGTTTGTCTCTACCTTACTGAATACAGGCTAGTGATTTGGCTTTAATTAAATGACGTGAGCCCTATCACATAAGTATGTCAACCGTAACCGCATTCCCGCGCCTGGGTTATGTGCGCGGTAAGGCGCAGGGGTTCGCCCGCGTATTCGCTGCCACTGGCTGTCACTGATTACACCAACGTTACTAAGGCTGTTTCTTTCCGCACCACGTCTGTCACACCTAAGGCGCGGTACTGCGGTTGCGGTCAGACTATGCTCGTAGCAAGTATCTACTCTCAATGATTGTACTTCGAAGTCCTTCGCTGATTCTGTTTGCGTTATTGTATACGCAAGTAGCATCCCAGTCATTATTATAGGGTGGTCAACTAGAGTTGATGGCCCTGATTGATTTTCTATAGATTAAGGGATTTTAAGCTTAATCACGTATATATTCTGTCTAAAAAAACGATGAGTTTTTTTTTCTAAATGGTAGCTCATTTTAAGGTTCCATTTCATTAATTGAACTAATTTGGTTCTGGTGGAAACGGTTTTATTTGTTCATGGTCCGTAAAAACAAAACAGTACCTCTCTGCTTACTCCTTTTTGGCCTAAAACTGAAAAATGAATCAACAAGAATTAGTATACTGTATAATTTGTTCCACTGTGGGCGCAGTGATGGCTCATAAAAGCGTCTTGAATGAATTGCTTCTGGCCCTAAAAATAAATTACGTAACAAAAGATGTGTAAATTTATGTAAAACGTGAGTAATATCAGGCATCTGTGAGATAATTGCCAACCCTTCAACTATACCATTATGTGCTTAGCACGTACATTTGCGTAACTTTAACGTAATCGTATCGTTGACCTGATACAATTAATTGCATTTCGTACAAAATGTAACTTATCTAGTAAAACTGACGCACGTTTTTCAATTCTTTACGTTTAAACCATGAATATCTTTTCGCAAATTACTCGTACTACGGCTGTCCATACATTTATATTAAGGGCCTTACTTATAAACGCTGCTTAACTTTAAATAACGTATTTAGTAGTGTGCACTACAAAATTGTTATGCGCCGTAATAAGTGACGTTATTTAACTAATAGCAGCGTTTATAAATTAGTCCTTTAATGGAAACGTATTCTTAGTAAGTTTTACTCGGCACTTAACCATATTCTGAACGCGTGCCTGACCCATGCGTGACTAAATTCAATCTCCGACTTTCTGCTATTCAAGGGCAGTGATGTTCCGTTATCTAACGATATTATCATTTAATAGGGCAACATAACTATACTGTAAATTGGTTACACTTAAACTCAATCTCCAAGTCAAGCTCCACTGCGAGCGCTTCAGTTGTGAGAGGGCTCGCATAAGAAGTATTAAATTATTATCGCAGTAAATTTCATATACAACATTAAATTCCTCCTACTCAATACAATTGATGAAAAACGATTGCACAGGTATTTAGTTACTTACCTAAAACCAGGTTTTTTTCTTTTTAGATTAAAAGATTTAAGAATTTCAGATAATCCGTCACCTTCACCGTCTACTTCATTCTCTTACTTGGTCCCTGTCGAAAAGCGAATTTATTCTAAGTGAGAATTTCATAAACTTTTTTTATACGCCTATACTTTACTATTGTTCCTTGTGTCGCGGGAGGCATGACCACACACAATATCACACTGCACACATCCAAGACCCAAAAACAAACCTTTTTTCTATGGTCACGCATATATTAGCCAGGGATTGAACCTGGAACAACGCTCATCGAAAGAAGCGTAGTACCAACTAAACTGACAGCCGCTTCATTATCCCACTCTCCGATTTTCTGGTCTCTTGATTTAAAAAATATAGGATGAGTCTACTAACTTTCAGTGTCCTTTTTTACTTCCCTTATTTCTTCCCCATTTACCCTTGAATTGCGAAATCCTTTGCGATTTTGAAAGTATTTAGTTATTTGTAATAATCCTTATTGGGAGTTATTTGGCCGTCTGAATTCGTAGGTATATCAAAAAACAATTTCAGAGGCCTCTCATGGTTTGAAGTAATTAACCAAAATCCAATCACATAATTTCCATACAAACTGTTAGATATTTTGCCTTCATCATTTCACCTTCTAAATTCATCCCTCTCTTAAAATACTTTCCAATCTCGACGTCGACTCTTCTTTACCCTTCTACTTCCCTTTTATCTCCTCCTACCTGCCAAATTACAATTAATAAGGTCAAGCATTGTTCGTGAAGCCTAGGCAGTGAATGAGTGGGTGGTATGAGCATTTTGCTTGTATGAAAAAATCTATATACCTTAATTTTTTATTTTAATATTACGTCTTTCTATTTGAAAATAATCACAACAACGAAATTAACTTAATTACAATATACACCTCTATTGTAATTAAGTTAATTTCGTTGTTGTGATTATTTTCACTGTCTGAGTTATTTATGTTCATGTTAAAGTCGACTAAAATCACCGATAGTCACCTCCCTATTTTAGTTTCTTTCCTTCACCATGTCCCATCCCTAGCTCGGCTGACAGGCGATCAAATCGACCATTCACTTTTTACTACCACGAAAAACGAAACCCAACGGTTTTTTATCAATCACCAAAAATCAAAAAGTTCAAGATTTCCCTGTTTTATATGAATCATGAGGAAGCCTCTATGACGAAGAAAGGAATACATGACATATTTACTTGACTGGTCGGCCGGTCAGCTCCGCAACTGCCTGCACTTAGAAGCGCCAGTAATATCCCAATCCCATCGGTGAGTTTTTGCATTAATCATCCCAATACCTAACAGTTCATATTATATTCAATAACTATTAGTAATTTAAAAAAAAATCAGACTGCTTCGGATAGATTTTTTTTCCTGATTGACCCCGGTGCCCGCGGGGTTATCCAATAATTACCGGACCGGATATAACAGAGAAACGTACCAACCTTCAATTTATACAAGATTTAATGGCGTTCATTATTTTAGGCATATGCTCCCCTTTCTATATTACCTAGAAATAATAAATAAAACCCTAGTAGTAAATTCAGGACAAGATACACAAGCTGTTTCAAGCCGCATAATACTATTGGTATAAAGAGGTCATGTGTACCTTGAACTTTTATATACAAGTACATAATAACCATTCTAGCCATTTATATCTATAAGCACGCCCCTAAATGTGATTAAACCAAGGGTGCTACTACAGCTCGGTAAGCATGTTAGAGGCAATAGCGATGGAAATTAGCCGACGTAATCCAAGTATAGGTTGTTTTAACACGACTCGAAGTCAGCCGCCATTTATATGGAACGTGTCGGGTTAGTTATGATATAAATTAGCTTTATGTGAGCTTTACTGCGAACAAAATAAGTTATTTAATTAAATGTTTCGGTATGCTAGAAAATAGCAATCCATCTTTTAGAATTCCTATGTGTATTATATTTCATAAACTTAATTTATCTAACATTATACGTACTAATGAAATATTTCGGTATGCTATGAAATAGCAATCCATGTTTTAGAATTGCTATGTGTATTATATTTCATAAACTTAATTTATCTAACATTATACGTACTAATGAAATATTTCGGTATGCTATGAAATAGCAATCCATGTTTTAGAATTGCTATGTGTATTATATTTCATAAACTTAATTTATCTAACATTATACGTACTAATGAAATATTTTCGATATGCTATGAAATAGCAATCCATGTTTTAGAATTGCTATGTGTATTATATTTCATAAACTTAATTTATCTAACATTATACGTACTAATGAAATGTTTCGGTATGCTATGAAATAGCAATCCATGTTTTAGAATTGCTATGTGTATTATATTTCATAAACTTAATTTATCTAACATTATACGTACTAATGAAATGTTTCGGTATGCTATGAAATAGCAATCCATGTTTTAGAATTGCTATATGTATTATATTTCATAAACTTAATTTATCTAACATTATACGTACTAATGAAATGTTTCGGTATGCTATGAAATAGCAATCCATGTTTTAGAATTGATATGTGTATTATATTTAGTAAACTTAATTTATCTAACATTATACGTACTTCTGATTTGTATGAAATCAAATCATAAGTAATATATTGGCATGACCGTAGTGGGCATGTATGAGAAAATCTCGACAATGTGTTAGTTTCTTAACACTCTTAAATATTTGCCTGGTTTCAGATGGCGACTTCGCAGAAATGGATTAATACAAGCATCCTCGTCTTCTAAATAATGTCATACAACACAATAAGCTTTGTGTTATACGTTATTGTACAAGTATAATATGATTTTTACATAAAGTATAATGTTACGCAGTATATTGCGAATCTGACTACTGATACAAAAAGTCTCTGGTATTCCTAATGCTATAAAAAATGTTTATGTTAACTTATATTGGAATAAAATTTAAAAAATGTATTTGGGTTGAAGTGAAGTGAAACAGCCTGAGTGATGACGACATCGACGCCGGTAAACTTTTATTAAATTTAATATAACTTTTATAAAACTTTTATTAATAGTTAAATTTTTATTTAATATCTTTAAATAAATTAAAGTAATGTTAAAATCGCCGCTTCCACCACTACAACAAGACCAAGCGAGCGAAGCCGCTGGCGGGTCAGTCAGTACTAAATAAAGTATTTCAGCGTGATTCACATGATTGAACCAAATAACACTAATAACAAGTAACTCCCTAATCCCGATAAGACTCCACCCCAGTTCATTACTTAAGTAACTAGCAATAAATAAAGTTTTATTGGCAGAACCAAAAGTTCTTGATTTTCCAGAAAAAGCGCTGTTTTAAAGTGATTAGTTTTAACGAGAACCATTGCTAGAATTTTTTATCCAACGTTGCTTTCTCGAGCGATTTATGCAGTTAAATGGAGCCACGAGTAATGGGTATTGAATTGATTTGTCGGGAGTGAGTGGCTTGAGAATTAGATCTGAATGATGTTAGTTCTATTTTTTTACATTTTATTTTGATATTGACAATTTCAGAGACATTGTATACCTACATATAGTACATATGGTAAGCAAGACAAGTAAAAACAAATTTTATCCAGGTGCTTTTGAATGGGGCTACGAAGGCCACCAGATGAAGGAATGCCGAAACCATAGACCAAGGCACTGAATTTGATTAATAATTACACTCACATTGCAATGGAATGCGACTGTGTCGTTGGAGACATGGGCACACACATTAATTCATCATCACCATCGAAGACCTGACAATATTTTTTTTTTCTCATCACACAAACATTTACACCGGCCAGAAGTCGAACCTGGGACCTCGCGGTTCGAAGGCACTATTAACTATAGGCTTACGAGGCCGCCAAACAATAACAACCTAATAATTTAAAAAAATTAGAAAAGTATTCGGAACACCTAAGAGATTAAAAGAATATACTAATACACAACAACATGTACCTACTATAATCCAGTTAATTTCAGAAATAGTCAAAAGTATCAAACGTAACGTACTTACCTACAATACCTAAGTATATAAATTATATAATTATCAATATTAAAGTTCATTCCCCCATAGGTATAGATAGGGCGAATTCTGTGATTCCCCCCGCTTGGCATGTGGGTATATTATAGTAGAAGCTTTGATCATCCACCGGGGAGATGACAGTCGTAGAGATGACGGATTTTAAGTAACGTATCCACTATATGGGACAATTTATGTTTGAATATTTAATATTTTATTTTATATTCTTTTTTTCAATTTGATGATGATGCAGACACACATACAAAGGAAATTGGTCAATAGCAGGAAAATTATCGGTTATTTTTTTACGTCAAGAAAGACAACGTGTATTATGGTGGCACTTTACATGGCTATTTGTGTTTGCTATTGTGTGTTTGTTGTATTTGCCAAAATATATGACGTACGTAAAATAGAGGTAAATACGACCATTCACACTTTGCAGACATACTACTCTGTGTAAAAAGTATCAGGAATATGTCAATAAAAAGACCCGTGTAAAAGAGGTCGTTCTAATTTTTTTACTGCATGTTGGTAGCACTGTACTGATTTAGCGCGCAAAGTTTGAGCGGGATCTGTCATTTAATTTGTTTTAAACTGCACTTTTTGTTGGTCATAGTTTTGAGTTCTCGGCGATTTTTACAATGGAAAATATTATTGAACAAAGAGTGTGCCTTAAATTTTGTGTTTCGAATGATATTTCATGTGGTGAATCACTAAAAATGTTGCGAAATACCTACGGCGAATCGTGTATATCGAAAACAAGGGCTTATGAATGGTATAAGGCTTTTAAAGAAGGTCGAGAAGTAGTAGTAGGCTTGCCTCGTTCTGGTAGACCTTCAACCGCTACGACCAAAGGAAACATCGACAGAATCAAGAAGCTAGTGCTCGAAAATCGACGTATGAGTCTGAGAGAGTTAGCTAGTGAGGTGAACATATCTTTTAAGTCCGTCCACAACATTCTCATTGACATTTTAGGCATGAAACGCGTCGCCGCTCGACTAGTTCCAAAAGAGCTCAAGCTCCAGCATGTCGCTGAAGACATGTTTTCCCGAGCTTCTACGGATCCGACCTTTACGAAACGTATAATAACTGGCGACGAGACATGGGTTTATGAGTACGACATGCAAACAAGCCAACAGTCATCAGAATGGCGTCTCGAACACGAGCCGAAACCCAAAAAACCGCGGCAAAGTCGCTCCAAAATCAAGGTGATGCTGACAGTTTTTTTTGACTACCGTGGTGTGGTTCACTCCGAATTCCTTCCAGAGGGAGAAACAGTGAATAAAGAATATTATTTAGGCGTCATGAAGCGTTTGCGTGAGAGTATCCGCCGAAAACGTCCAGATTTGTGGCACAACTCATGGATGCTGCACCATGATGCACCATCACACACAGCCATTATAGTGAAAGATTTTTCAGCGAAAAATTCAACAAAAGTTCTCGACCAAGCACCGTATTCACCTGATATGGCTCCGTCTGACTTTTTTTTATTTCCCAAGTTAAAATTACCACTTCGAGGAAAACGTTTTGAGTCGATAGAAGCCATAAAAGAAAACTCGCTGAATGAGCTAAAGGCCATACCGCAAATAGCCTATGAAAAATGTATGGAACACTGGGTGAAACGTTGGAGATGTTGTATTGCAAGTGATGGGGCCTACTTTGAAGGCGATAAAATAAATTTAGATGAATAATTTGTATTTTTTGTTTTATTGACAAATTCCCGATATTTAGTACACAGAATGTATAACAAACAAACATCTGTCAGCATATCGCTAGGACTGTTTCCAGCGCTATGGACATATTTCAACTTGTAGTGGGATTGTATTATTTAAATGCATGCTACTATTACATGCTATGACACAAAAATAATATCCGTAAAGACTACGGCGCGTGCGCTTCTGAATACGGCCAATGTGTACGATTTGTTTGCGTATTTGCCTATTTGATCCCTTTGATGTGCCTCGAAAAGTCGACAAGCTCACGGTAACGCGTATTTGGTACTGTCCTTATTTTACAAATAGGCAAATAAGGAAAACACTTTACACACACAAATAAACTGCACACACATGGTAAGTGTTTGCCAAATACGTCAAATAGACAAATACAAAAAAGGCATATGAAGTGCTGGCATTAGAAACGCTGCCGGTGTCGCGCAGCTCTATGTGTCTTACTGCCATGCTCGCGTTTATAACCGCTCATTATAAATATGCTCGCAATTATAATTAATTACATACATTTTTATATTCAAAAGCTTTAAGCCTCTCTCCTCCTAATGTTACGAGCTTATACTTGCACTAATAGGTATCGATAACGTAAGACACATCTAAAAGCAAAAACGTATACATAGGTATAGTATAAGTAGGTAATCCCACTAACATTATAAATGTTGAAGTTTAGATGGATGGATGGATGGATGGATAAATGGATTTTTGTTACTCTTTCACGCAAAAACTACTGCATGGATTTTAATGAAATTTGGTATGTAGATAGATGAGGCGCTTAAATAACATATATTGTACTTTTCATCATCATCATCATCCATCATCACACAGGTGAAACTGCGGGGCGCAGCTAGTCTGAACATAAAACTTTAACAAAATATAATCTGGTCACTTACAAATATTCCACAAAATGTTAAGGTTTTTGCTCAAGATTTAGTTGGATTAGGATGCTGTTAAGACAGATCGAGCAAATAAAAATGAAAAATTCTTAATGCGTAACGAAGAGCTATTTAGTTCACCTACCTACCTTAAAGGATTTCATGTGCGTGCAAGAAGAAGAATAACTTGATTGAAAAAATGATAAAACAATAAGAATCAAATCATTTATATTTAATAGTTCATACTGACGCAGACAAGTAAAAAATAAACAAGTATATCTATATTCAGAACGCTTTTCATCCATCAACGCTGAGTTACTCACAATAGGGTTTAAGTACTCGCCGCAAACTTCAGACAATTGGGTTTGTTTATTTATTATAAAAAGATATCGTTTAGGCTTTACCATTGTTCTCATTGTCTGATGCAACTCGTTTTATTCTCGCCGTTTCGCCAATTTAAGAACAATGGAGGATACCTTAAGCTCGCGTTTTTAATCAGCACACTACTTTAGCACATAATTAAGCTGCCTAAAAACATGCTAGTCTAATTATCCAGGCGTGCGATTCTCTAATGATTCGTCGATGAGCTCACCGATGTCAAATACTTTATGAGATATCGCCCTTGTACAGTCGTCTGCAATAAGATGTACGAGTATACATTTGACTATTTTCAAAAGTGTATTTTAAAAATAATATACAATGTTGATATTATTTGACTGCTTAAAATAACCTTTTTATCTACTAAAGCTATAGAAATGGAAGGCAAGTACCTCCTGCTTGGGATTCAATGATTAAGCTAATAAAATCCCAAAGCCAGCACAATACTGCAAGACCTCTGGACAATGTGAATGACTACTGCGTGCACCGGGAATGTTTTGATTACCTATATCTCTAAATAGTCCGTCGATGGCAAGACAAAAACAAACGCAATAAACGGATTCAATGAATGAATCCTGAAAACTATATATAAACAAGCTAGAAAATATCAGTCGAAATATCCTGACATTTTACTAAAAGACTGGTAGACGACGTCCCGTCACAGAAAAATCAACGTGTGCTCCTGTAACTTAAAGGTCAGGCATGACCCGCAGGCTGAGTTCGTTCAAGTCAGCCACAGTCGATTTCCGGGATGGACCAAAGTAGGCACTATAGCTGTACGTAACTAAAAGGCCGGCCTTTACAAATTCATAAATAATAGCTTTTATCTCTAATCTCTAGGACTAGAACTAGTCTTAGAATGATTTATTTGAAATTAATGTCGAAAGAACAATAATACACTGTACAAAAACTATACTATACTCCAGATCCTCCTTTAAGCTAGGATTAGCTTGAAGTAGGATCATTAGGTTAGTGTGAGTCACGAGAGTCCACAATTACTTTTTAGCAAGGGAGTCTTCAAGCGACAAAGGTGTCAGATTTGCTTTAAGAAATAAGTATTTAATTAAATAAGAAAGAGATAGACCGCCCTTACCCGTTGAACAATCACTCTACTCGTATGCTACCTCTGAGGAGCAGTATTCTTTGAACGTAATAGTACTGCTTAATTTTTTTACAGATATTGTCTTAGTTACAGCCCGCGTTTACGTGCTTGTGAAATAAGGTTATCGCAATTCTTCGGAGAGTACCCGTTGAAATGGGATAAATATTTACATGGTAAAATAAACATGGTGGTAGGGCACTTCTGGAGTCCGCCTGGCTAGCTACCATCCTTAAGATTGAAAATCTGTCACTAAACGTATAACTGTGCGTTCCGGTAGCTGTCCTTGTGAGCCAGTCACCATTCTAGGTCTAGTGTGATACGATAGTCGACCGCATCATCACTGTTAATTCAGTCAGTGGACAAACACTAGCAAGTGTTAAACAATATTTTTAATTTTTATAGTGTTACTTTTTATAGCACTAACGCCTGCTTTAGCGATCTCAAACATTGAAATGTATCCGTCTATTAAGTCCCCGTAAGACGGTTGGTCAGATAGAGAGTTAAAAATTCGATGCTCGGACCCGAACCTCGGTGGCCTAGTTGGTCAATGGCGTCTGACACGGAGAGTCAGAAGACGCGGATACGAATCCCGTCCGAGGATGTGAATTTTTCTCTTTATAAATTTCAATGTTTGAGATCGCTAAAGCAGGCGTTAGTGCTACAAAAAGTAAAACTATAAAAATTATAAGGGTTGCGATGTCAATACGAAAGTTTAAGTATTTCTAAATAATGCTTCTTTCGGTTGGATAGTACTGTCAAAGCTGTTCAATAGATGTCGCTCCGTCCCCGTAAGACGGTTGGTCAGATAGAGGGTTAAAAATTCGATGCTCGGACCCAAACCTCGGTGGCCTAGTTGGTCAATGGCGTCTGAAACGGAGGGTCAGAAGACGAGGGTTCGAATCCCGTCCGAGGATGAGAATTTTTCTCTCTATAAATTTCAATATTATTAATTATAATTAGCTATTCCTGAAGAGCTTTATTCTAAAATGTATGCATAACCCACTGACATTACAGCGTAAAGAAGTTACATAGACCCTCACTCTCTCACTCACACAATTTTGCAGTTATGATATTAAAGTGTGAAGAAGTTAGCCTAACAATTAATAATAAAAAGCTGGGACATTTAACTATTGCTAAACATACGTTTACCATCAGCACAGTAATCAGGTACTAGTTACCCCCCTCCCTACATTATAGTGTAAACTAGCTACATAATAGTATAAAAAGACAGATAAATAGGCTTTTCCCTATGAGATAAAGAACCACAAGAGTCTGGTAATCTCAAGCAACCGCCATTTATAAAGTAGTCTTAGGAGATATATAGCGAGACCCTGATCAGTAGTGACAAATGTCTTGTTTATCCGTGCGGTAATCCGCATTTTGCCCACAAGGGCTTATGTACTAAGTACGTTGTACATGTTAAAGAAATATCATAAATAATCATTATTGAACTTTTTTATGCAACAAGTGATGAGGTGGGCAAGAAGTGCAGCTGATGTTTGCCCAAGACAGTTACAGTGTCTCCCAGAGATGTAGAACTGTAGATTTATTTGGGACTGTCTGCGCTCATCACCATGAGACAATGGGCTTTGAGTCTCATTTGCCCAGTAATTTTACTTACTACAGTGTCTTCTGATAATACAGTTTGCGCACTATTGAGTCGCGGCAGGATATCTGACATTATAGTGGTTGGTACCAACCATCACGGCCTTTTGCAGACCTACCTCCAAGTATCCTCGCTTTTACTATTCACATGCCGACGGGAAAAGGAATACTCTTTAACTCCGTCTCGTGACGGATAATATGATTGATCACGTTCGAGTATTCCGGAGTGCACCGTCCAAGCTTTTTATTTTTTCCAATCAAACGGCACAACAAGCACTGAATGACATACATTTTTTACCATAAAACGCAACCGATTTCAACACCAAAAAGTGTGAAATTGAAATAACTTTCTGAAGTCGGTACGATGATAGTTCAAAAGTACCTTTATCATAATATTATCACAATATTGTGTGCATAGTACCGACTTGGACAAGTTATTTCACACTTTTTGGTGTTGAAGTCGGTTCCGTTTTTAGGTTAAAAATGTATGTCATCCAGTGCTTGTTGTGCAATTTGATTGGATTTGGATTTGGAAGATTTTGGAATTTTTTTACCCTTTTAGTGACCGTTGCTGATTACGGGATGGAGTCATTCAACGTCAATGATGATATCATCAATTCATCAAAATAGGCGAATCACTTTTTAGTTATTAGAGTGGAACTCAATAAGTGCTTTACAGAATTTTATTAAAATTTAAATGGGATTACATCGAATGTATATACACTCTACCAAACAAAAAAATCATCAAAACCGGTTCATAAACGACGAAGTTATCCTATACGGTCGAATTGAAAAACTGTTGTCACAGAGCCATTAGTATAGCAATTAAAGCCATATAGCCATTCTTCTGGCGCAATAGCAGGTATCCCTTACAACGAACATATCAATAACTGGTGACATAAAATACATTGTTTTCTTCGCCCAAAAAACACCCTTCTTTGTCTTGCGACAGTTATATAGTAGGTCGTGGTGAAGATTTATTGCATACTTTGGTACCTTTATTGATATGTTTACAAAACAATTTTTTATAAAAACTCTGCCAATTTCTTAAAGACAAAGCAAAAAAGGGATAAAATTTTTGTTTTTGATTTCAAATGTTAAGTAATTTTTGCATAGTTTTTGACATAAGAAAGTTGTGACAGTATAATTTAACTTATTTAAAAGAGTAATATTTTTATATCATTGAGAAAAATGCTAGTTTTCTACCGATTTCCAAAAAGGAGGAGGTACTCAATTCGAATGTATGTTTTTTTACTATGTTTGTTACCTCATAACTTTGGACTGGGTGAACCGATTCTCAAAATTCTATTTTCGTTTGAAAGGTGGTGCTTCCCGTGTTTTTGAGTTCCACTCCAATAACTGAATAGAATGGAAGTCGGTATTAAATTTTACAAATTGTACTTGTACATATAGTATAAGAACCTCGTTATCGCATTTCGAAGTATGTTCCTAATTAACAAACGCGTTGATGAGCATATGGTTTCCCTATTACATTTTTAAATTACATTTGTTGATTACACGTCATTACATTTAATGTTAGCATATCACTTAAAACAAAGGCGAGATATTGTTTAAACGTTGGCCTACCATAGTATGAAAAAGGATGTAGCCCGCTAGCCCGAAACAATATTTGGTAAGTAGGTGTTATGATTTACTCTACAAATATTGTTATTTTTATTTAACAATAGTAATTATTATAAAAAAGTAGCTACCACTATACTTCAATCAATCAATTAATCAATCAAGCGTTTAGTTTAGGTTTAGTTACTGTTACATACATATATTTTATAGTATCACTATATACTGCCGTTCAGCATGCAATTAATTATACCTATTACATTATAATATTATAATCCTTAATTATAGTTTATATTATATTTTCTGCAGAATCTGCAGAAACCTCAAACGGAGAAAATATGCTTGTCTTGGAGATAATTATATTTTTCCAGGGGTCCAGATGCACGACGTTTAGTAAAAGAGCTGTCCAGACGCCTCAAAGAAATTACAGGTGACCAAAGAGCTGGTGCTTACCTCGGCCAACGTATCAGCCTGGCTATTCAACGAGGTAACGTTGCCAGCTTTTTGGGCACTCTACCCGTAGACAGGGACTTAAATGCTGTTTTTTATCTGTAATATATATGTAAGTATATATATGTATATATATAATTTAGAAATATTTTTGTGAATTAGTTTTATTGTAATAGGTAGATTTATTTTATATCAGTAACTTTGTACTTAGTTTAAATTTATTAACTTGTATGTTTTTGGTTAAATAACAATAAATACTCGTAAGTTTTCTGAAAAGATGAAAAAATTACCATTAAAGTTAACAGAACTTAATTATAGTTATTTTACAATATTCGTATCTTTAATATTCAGAATTAATTATATAAAACTATAATACAGTCACACACAAAACTAATAATTCATACTTTAATATCATCTAAGTTAGTGATTCTTTAAATTCAAATGGTCCGTAGACCACTGGTGGTCCCTGAAAATATCCGAAGTGCGCGAAGTCAACACAAATTACTAATTTGGTAATTTGGTAATATAAAATTAAGACGTGTCAAGATCGCACACAGAACGCAAATCTACCTTAGTCTATTTCGTCTCTTTATTAAACTTTTTTCTCATGTATGAAGTCCCTGGTCGCCAAAAGGTTAAGAACCACTGATATAAGTATATATCAGCTGAGACTCGCATATAATTTTCGATCGATTAAAAATTATAAGAAAGAAAACATTAACGTGCGCACGCGGCGAACGTTCATGGCTAATTGAGCTCCGGTTGCCAAGCGCAGCTGTTTCATAGGCGACTGTGGTGATGGGTGCGCGGTGACTTAACCGGTCGCCCGTTGCGCATGCTCCGTCACAACAGGCGGCCGACGCCGTCATATACAAACAATATTATAAAGCAAAACTCTAAAAGTTTTAAATGAAATTTAAGCGAGTCCTTGGCACTTACCATAATCCTATTAATCATAGAAATCCGATGATCCACTCGAAAGTCAGGAGTGGTCATACGTAAAAACTTGAAAACCTCCATCCTTTTGGAAATGGATAGATAAAATACCTTTTAATTAAGATTCCGCTTTAGATCATCATCATCTCAGCCGTAGGACGTCCACTGCTGAACATATGCCTCCCCCATGTTTTTCCAAAAGGTCCGTGGTCTCCACTCCAGAACCATTCGGCCCAATCGGCCATCTGTTCTGCGTGCTATGTGCCCTGCCCACTGCCACTTCAACTGGCTAATCTTCTGAGCTATGTCGGTGACTTTCGTTCTTAGATGTAACCCAACAACTCTATCAATCAAAAAAAAACATCAGAATCTGAACTACCCATTCCGTTAAATTGATTTTCCACAAATACGTAACAACAAAAACGTCGCAAAAAGAATTCAACTTTCGAATTTTCAACGCGATTCAAAACGCTCCATCAATCCAAGCTCGCGTTCCATCAAACTGGATGGAAATTCCATCAAATACCACACGTTTTGAAGCTTGGCTGAATATTGGAATTAATCTATACCTAGTTGTGATTTTTTCGAATGATGAAATTCTGAATAGAATGTTGTGTCATGATTGTCATACATACATACTCGTACATTATTGTTTCATTCAAATCTACTATACACTATATTAGGGCTGGCCTGTTAGAGAGACGAGTATTAGCTATAAACAACCACGTGAGGAAAGTTGCGTTTTGATGAATAGACTAGTTAGTAACCAGCCCTAGTACTGAATCTTTAACACCACCCGCACACACTGTCACTGCTGTACTAATTACTAATTTTAAACTTGAGCATTACTTATAAGTACCTAAGTGTATGTGTAGTGTAGTGTATTAATTCTGTGACTACCTAAGTATTTACTTAGGTAGTTACAGAGTTATTGAATCATTCTGTAAAACACTTGGTCGTGTTACAACACTACAGTGAGCTTATTTTTACGCGCGTTAATAAATTTTGAAATAGGTACAGTTCTATTTCAAAATTTATTAACATACAAGTTTATCGTAATATTGCAATCTGCTGATGCATTTTACAAGCCCGAAATCCTTCTAAGAGTGTCATTCGGTACAATTGACTTCATTAATAAGAATAGTTTTTGTTATTGAAAAAAACGAAACTTATAGCGTTTCTAAAACAAATAGCTTCATTCTGTAAAGGCAATTTCGAAAACATTTATGTAAATCCAAATTGTTAAAACCTACAAAAATGTTCCAGTTAAAATATTCACACGAATATGTATAAGGAGCCAAACCGACAGTACTCCTCTAACCACCGTATGTGTTCCGCGACCAGGCTTAGAGCCCGTTGCTTCATCTCTCCGGTGGATGATCAAAGCTTCCACTAAAACCCACATGCCCAGAGCGGAGATGAAATTTCCAAGTCCAACAGTACCAATAACATAATAAATATTTTATAATAAAAATATTTTATAAAAAATTGTCTGGAAAAATACTAAATTGATCGACAAAAAAATTTAGTACTACTAGAATGAAAATAAGGCCTAGAAAGTCTAACCTATCAACAAAAAACAACTCTTAATAAAAATATTTTGATTTCGTTATTTTGCGAGCTGCGCGTCCAACAGAACATAAATATGAAAGGGACAAATTCTGCCTTTTGTAAAACTTTGATGCGGTGTGGATGTTTTGATTTGGTTCGAAAAATGAATGAAATTGAATTGGAAAGCAACTGCATTTTATGGATTTTGAAGGTACCTAGCTAGTATAGTATACAATTAACGGTGTAAAGGGCACCGTAGCTAGCGGAATTACTGGGCGAATGAGACTCAAAACCAATATTTCGGGGTGGCGAGCATCGATGCAGTGCCACGCAAAACTTAACTATGACTGCCATAGGAATGTGTAGTTTTTACCACCGGACCTAAAACTTGTCCATCTTGTCACTTGATAGCACAAACATGTGAATAATAATACATTTTAAGACATGCCATTGTAAGTTCTGTAGTATCGTCCATAACCTCCCCTTATCACTAATAGTTCATGACAATAGTTTTACCCATTTTTATACTACGAGTAGATCTACCATCTTACCCCTCGTCCTAAATGTTTATTTTTTATAACACCTTTGTATATTTTTACTAAACAAGCCCATTAGGTGTTGGCTACAGCCCCACTAAATGATTTTATAAAGAACCAGATGTAAAGTCCTTGAAATAAAATATTTCTAATGTGCTAAATCCATTACTACCATCTGACACTCGTATAAACATTAGAATCACCGTGGTGAGTGGTAAACAGTGTCTGTGCAAAATGACTTCAAAATACTAGTTTATGCTTAAATCAAAGTTTGTAAAGGTATATAGCTCCAACTGCTAGAATATAATGGATTTATTCGTATTATGAACAATGGCACTCTTATCAAAGCGACCATAGAAAGTTTTCATATCTCTTTGAATATTTCGAGCTGCGACTGACAGTTCAAACAAAGAGTTAGGTATTATTCAAAGCCGAGTTAAGCCCGATTTACAGTTCAATAAGCACAGTAGCGAGTTAAGAAATCAGTCAGTTAAGTATATAACAAGTAGTAACTTGTAAGAAGAATCCAAAAGTAGGCGAGTAAATATATATAAGTAACCGTTTAGAGAAGAAAACTAGTCGCGTCGGTTGTTTTATTTACTACTTACTACTTGTCTACAAACCTATGGACTGTACTAAACTCGCCAGTCTAGATGCCAGCCAGTTAAGTTAGCGGGGTGCGGGAGACATGGGAGACGCGAGAGAGAGGGTCTACTTGGCACTGGATTCGCCAAAAATAGGTTTGCGATCTATTCATCCCAACTTAATCAACAACTTACTACTTAACTTGCTTTTGTAGATCAAAATGCAATAACAACTTATCGCTACTGTCAGCTCGCTAATGTATGTATTTGTATTATAGGTTCTTAGGTATTTTTGACAGGGACGACTTAGGGTGGTGAAAAGGGGGATGAATGTTTGGTGTTTGGATTTAATGGATTTATTTTGTTTTTGAATTTATAGGTGTACAAATTTGTATTTAGATATTTCAAGTTATTGAAACCAATATATAAACTGAAGAGAAACAATCTTCTTGCTACGTGTACAATTAATCCGAAATTACCTTCCGTTTGGATTAAAGCCTCGAATTTGCTGGAGCGATTTGAAAATGTTTCTAAAATTTTGACAAATATCACATGTAGTGGCGGGCAATAGTCATAAGCATACCTATATATTGTTGCAATAATAATTAGTATCTAGAAAAAAATACCCTACGCGGGCGAAGTCGTGAATAAAAGCTAGTTTGATATAATTTTCATATACCTCAAAGCGTTCCTGAGAAATAAAATCTCGAAAGATAGACAGACGAACAACAAAGTGATACGTTAATGTAAGGGTTCCTTTTCCCTAAAAACTAGTAAATATTATTCTCAGAAATATCAATAACTCAGTTTAAAACCTAATAGTTGTGGTTCGGTGGAAATTGGCAATTGATTAAACTATCAGATAATTTAATACAAGCGTTACAAATATAATGAAAATACTATATATTATATACTATATATATATATACGTGTTCAAAACGCATGCGCGCGTTTTTGTTTTAACATACCCAGGAGAGATCATGTCACGCCTTACTTAGTAAAAAAAAATATTCTGAATATGAAGTCACGCAGAGAACTTCATCTTGCGTGTGTTACCCAAAAAGTGCTCTACAACAAAAAACCGGAATATTTATTCGAAAAATTCTCATGGTCGAAAGATATTCATCAGGCTTATACTCGTTCTAAGCACAGTAACACATTGGCTATCCCATTGTTCAAAAAACCAGGTTTTAAGGGTTGCTTCAAGTTAAGAGCGGCTAAAATTTGGAACGATCTGCCGCCTCCTTTGCGAACAATACGATGTAGTGTAATATTCAAGACACGGGTTAAATTAAATTTGTTAGTCCGCCAAAGACATAACTTCGAGGCAACCTTTAGAATCCACAGTTCACACCATAGATTAGTCTAAGCATAGTAAGCAAACACATACACACACGCACATACACACACAGCACACACAAAAATTCCCCACCACACATCTACTTACACATTAAAAAAAACTGGCATCGGCACCCACATTGTTATTTGCGCAAGTTAATAAATATATATATATATATATATATATATATATATATATATATATATATATTTACTGTTCCACGAAAAGTATTTAAAGTATAGATCGCATTATTATTTTCAATTAAGGTATTATTATTTGTGATGTTATTTAATCTATCGTATATGAAAAAGTCCTACTAATAGATTGCTGTTTATTGGTAATTCTTGAACTCGTTTTTTTATACTCTTTTTTTCTCGGCGAACATCTTAGCCCGAGTTCAGGAATCCACTGAAATCAGTGTTATGGTAGCGCCTTGACTGGTGTGGCCATAACTCAAACTGAGTGTATTCCTTTTGCTATAAGTTGTATATTGTTTGTAAGAAATTGTATGTCATTTATTTTATTTTCTGTAGCAATAAATTATTATTCTATTCTATTCTATATAATTATTCGAGCAGGGGGAAATGTTTTGTGTCTCATGTTTCTACATCGAAGTTCGAAATGTTTTTATTTCCGAAGCTCGAGGCAAACAATTTCTAGTGCCGTAAAAGTTTCGGTGTTGGTTTGACTTCCGTATTGGAGTACGAAGTTTTTGGTGATTGGTAGGAACAGTTTTAATGGCTAGTTTCACAATTGATTAAATAGTAACGACTGCTCGCGACTTCATTCGTGTACTAAGCTCGGTCTTCGGCCTCGCCATTACCTCCCTCTCCTTGTTTTTTTTAACCCTTTCCTCTCTTGGTTTTTCTTTCATAGACGTTCTCCTGTCAATAATTAAAACAATAGAAAAAGAATTAGCGAGATTGTTCCATCCGTTCTCAAGTTATAGCGTAACCAGGAGAAATAGGGGTTTATTTTATATATATATAAACTAGCTGCGCCACACGATTTCACACGCGTGGTGCAGTAATTGTTGATTGTGAAGTAATATACCTTGCTATTGCATTTCAGTCGGTCTATGGCAGGTCCTGGAGGCCCAATTCCGTACCCCCTTTTCCCCCTTCTCGTACCCATCCCCCTCCACTCTGACCCCCTTCTTTTCCTTCCTCAAACGGCGGCAACGCATCTTCAAGATGTCTTTGCAGATGTCCATGGGTGACGGTATCACTTAACTGATGTTAAGTGAGTAAGGCGGCTCACCTGATGGTGAGCCACCTGCGCGTTAGCCAACCTGTCCTATAAAAAAAATCAGCCTCAATGCAATTCGTTCTTGTGCAAAAAATATTCCCGGTGGAAACACTTGTTCAAATATCTTATCTTACTATCGTGTCTTTATTATCTAACTATGGTTTGTATATACGAGTATGTAACGACGTGACGAAGCAATAAACTTGCTAACATCGAGTGAAACGCGCACAAAAGCAATTTATCATGATCAGTGATTGATCTTCCGAACATAACTTACAAAAGGCGCGTATTTTGGTTACGTAGGTACATGGCAACAACATAACAAACAAACAGAGAGCGGTGTCAGAAGGCACAGCGCCGAAAGCCAAGTCTCGTTGGTCTTTTATTAAAAATGGACAATAGACAATAGTTCATGTATTTATTAATATGATGATAGACCACATTACAATTCAGACTCGTATCTACACTACTGATCCGCGATAAGTGTTGAAGTTATTGAAGCTTTTTACAACAAGAAGGTTAACCTGATATAAGTACAGTGTTGGTCCAGATTTCGATAGCCAAGATGAATTGTTCGTCGAACTATTTAAAATTCGCACACAGCATGTTGTTAATTGTCTACACTTTTTCCTTTTGTAAGAATAACTTGTACGTTTATACCAGTAGTATCATCCTTCTTCTGCCTTCTGAAAATATTCTCGCTTATACGGCATTATTGAACCATCACCAAATGCACCTTTACTTCAAAACTCCTTTTGTCATTTTTCTTGGATGTCAATATAACTTCTGTCTCTCAACGTGTATAATCAAAGTCATCTCATCGGAAAATGTAAACCCAGACCAATCTTCTTATGTCCAACAGATACTCTCGAGCAAACTTTAATCTGGCAACTCGATGTTTCTGTGAAGATTCTATTCTGGCAACATTAATGTAATGCAAGATTTCCAAATGTTTGTTGGTTTTGGCTGAAAGCTGAACTTTGCAAGAACTTTATAACAAGAATTTCAGTTGAACTGTAGTTGGTTCAGATTGTATATAATCGACGATTTGGATATATTCCCTAGCTTTTGCTCGCTACAGTAGGCTTTCTAATATAATATTGAAGTTGGTACAACTCCAAAGCCAAAGTAATTAGGTATACCTGAGAGTATCAAATCTTAATAGAAGTTAGGTAGATTGTTCACGTTTGATAATCATGGGATTATGTCATTTGGGTGATAGTTAACCTTACTATACAGAATGTTACTATCAAAGCAATCACTCGTGTTTGTAATCACTGTTACAAACTGCAATATATCTTGATTGTTTTTTTTCTCATCAGGTCATCGTTTTACTTTTCTTTACTAAAAAAGAAGAAAGAAAATAATGTATGCTAATAAGAAATAAATTTATGCTTACGTGATGCATGGTGTATGTATAAGAGTACCTACGTGGATTCACACTTTACTCTCACATCATAAATAAGTGAGTGTGTGAGTACGCGAGTGAATGAGTGTGTGTGTTTGTTCAAAGTCAAAGTCAAAGTCAAATCAATTATTACCAACAAAGGTTCAAAGACAAAATTATAGATGTTAACTAAACTATTTATGCTTCATTGATTGGCAATAGGGATACGCTCAGGACTGTGCTGCGTAAACCGCGGTTTACGCAGGGCTGGTTTTCAGTGTACTCCTTTGCTCGAACTGCGATGTTAGTCGTGGATAAAGTTAGAAGCGGGCTTGATTGTATTGAATACGAACTACTAAGTTAGAGCTTACGCGTGTGTGTGAGTTTATGTGTGTATAGTGGGGGTGTGGTATCACCGGTAAACCGTTCGTATCACAAGCCCTCTAACGAGTCCGGGTACAAGGGCATACCGGGGTTGTTACCTCTTCGTTTAAAAATGGCGCAACAGATTTGGATGAAATTTGGAATGTACATAGCCAATGTACATTCCCAGTCCCAGTAGTACCCAGGAATAGACACAAAGAATTTTATCCCAATTCAGCGGGTAGTTTCAAAGAAATCTTAACAACCCTTTCCCACGCGGTTAAAGTTGCGAGTTGTACATAGCTATTACTACTGCTGTCTTGTTTTTTATACTACCTGTATTTTTTAGTATATTTGTTCATTAAATAACAAAGACTCGGATGCGGTCGAGGATCTTTCGAATCTGTGGCCCGAGCACGAACATTTGCTAAAGTGTAATGTTATCGTATCGTTGACGTATACCGTACAAACTATGAGTTATCTGTGCCACAGTTGTACTAGATAAATTATAGTTTGTGCTGTGTACGTCAACGATACGTAAACGTTACACTTTAGCAAATGTTCGTGCTCGGACCACTGCAGTTCTTCCCTCCGCGTGCAGTCATAGCGTCTGACACAGATTGCCGAAAGATGCTGGTTCGTACCACGTCCGAGAATTTGTGATTGTTCTCTATATTATTGCAAAATTTGTCGAAATATGTTTACTTCGTCTTCTTATTATAGTAATAAATTTAACCCATCGCGTGTCACGCGTACACCATGTGTACGTTTAAAAAAGTGCTAAGCCATGTCGCGCTTACACAAATTGTATACACATTTTTAGACCTCGAGTTTGTGACTAATTTTATCAGATCCAATACACTGCACCGGATAAATTTGCTTTTAGTTGGTCAAACTATTCAAGAGGTATTTTTCATTTGAACTTGAGTAGTTCGGAAATAAACCGAAATAAACTAGACACAGGACGGGTTAAATGAATTTTACAAAGAAACGTAAATTTGTCACTAACAAATCAACTCATCTACCTTTAACTGCCTGTTTCACGTGATGTTTACCTTCCTTCAAGGCACAGTCTTCCTCGCTTATGTTTTTCCTGTATCAATGTTCCCATGTTCCAATTTCAACATTTCGAGGTTCTTTTTTAACATATGCATTCGCGGTAAGAGCACACAACATAAAGGGCGTAGTACAATACACCTCTCGTGCCGTTTCGCTGCATTGTTCGCCGTACCCTGCCTTAAGATTACCTGTCTGAAAGGGAGGGAGAGAAATTTGAAGTATGTGTGTAAATTCTCATTTCCTTACTAACCGTAGTGAAGCTAGTCTATAGTCATGATGATTTATTAGGTTTTCGCGATGATTATAGTCGTACATTGAAATTGAATATTACAGATTAAATCGCGTATAATTTTATTTTATTTTATCCCGACGTCTAGTACACTAATCAGTGAACATACTCACGGGTAGACTAGATGACAGTTGTCTGCCATAAAGTTACGGAAATTATTTCTATGCAACGCCTATTATATTATAGTTGTATAGAACTGTTCTATTAGATCATTTTATCGCGGAAATCTTACTGCAGTCAGTACTTGGATGGCTGTCCGCAAACTGCGAGTTCAGCCGTGCGATTCTGTAATGATTCGTCGACGAGCTCATCGATGTCAAATACTTTATGAGATATCGCCCTTGTACATAAGGTTGCCTTTCCAACGTTTCTTGTCATCTGTTCATTTGTTTCACGAATGTTGTAAAAGATGCAACGATGTTTGCTCTTAGAGAATTGCACTGCTCTTGAGCGTTTCTGTCAGATTCGGTCGTAAAATACCGTTTACACATTCATATGGATATATGAGTGTGGAAACGTTATTTTACGGACCGCATTAGGGCTCTTTGTGTCGCGGGGCAAAAATATTACAACATTCTAGACCCGACTGGAAATATATTTTCTTATTGTTACAAAAATATTTGCCCCCGCCAAGTATCTAACCCGGGACACCGCGCTTCGAAGGCAGGGTGACCTAACCGAGTCATCAAGTTTTCTTAGTAAAGCCATCCCTATATCATGTCGGAGGCTTAAGGCGCGCTCTTACCCTGATAATAGTAAAAAGCAGAATCTTTAAACATCTAATGTAACGAAACTAATCGATAATATTGTATGAAAAAAATACTTACGTTAGAAAAGGAACAGGTAAAGAGTAATAACCGAACAGAATTCATAAATTTTACTCGCTCTCTGGAGAATAAAATCCTGAATAGGTCCATAAAAATAAACTTTCACGTCCAAACTCTCAGAATTTTCAACGATAACACTATATATTTTTTTAGCAATACATAGCCAACATATAGTACTAAATTATTAACCAGCAGTTTTTTCAATTGTGTTAGTATATAGTATCGAGAAATTTAAAGAAAACGTACAAAATTAAAGCATTTTCGCATTACATCGTCTAATCTATCAAGCGATTTTCAGCCTTACGTAAAGCATCGTAAATTATTTTAAAATTGAGGTTGGACCCCGTCTTAAGACGAAATACTTCGCCGGCCAAAACAGAAAAGTAAAGAGGAAAGTTTGTGCCCCAGCAGTTGGAACGTTATACCTAATGGCTGTTTATGTCTACGCTGTGCTCTTTCTAGCTAGGGTTATAAATAGTTTAATCTTATATTTGAGATAGAAAACTATTTAAGATAGAAAAGTAATAAAATATCTTTGTCTTAACTTACATAAAAACTATAACACACTAATATTATAAAGTCGAATGTTTGTGAGTGTATGACATGTGTTTGTTACTTCTTCACGCTCAAACGGCAGGCCTTTGATGAAATTTGATATGAAGATTAGGCACTGTATTAAACACAGGACAGTTTTCATCATCATCATCCATCACCACGCGGGTGTAACCGCGGGGCGCAGCTACTCTTATCTAAATATTGGGTGTATATCTTTGTCTAAAGATAACACTCGTCTCAGCTTACATAATATCAAGCCTTTATATCCAAAGTAGGGCAGGGCAAAACAAAAAGAGATGAAACTTTGCAACTTTAGACAGAAATATTATGCATCTAAACATATTTAGACAAATTTTGCAATTATATAGAGAACAATCACAAATCCTCGGATGTGATACAAACCAGCATCTTTCGGCAATCTGTGTCAGACGCCATGACTGCTAGGCCACCAACCCATTCGCACACATTCATACACGCGGAGGAAATAACTGCAGTGGCCCGAGCACGAACATTTGCTAAAGTGTAATGTTATCGTGTGACCACCAGGCCACCGAGGCGAACCGTCCGAGCAACGGATTTAACTATCTGGTGATTTCAACCGTTGATTTGAATTGAGCTGTTTAATGGATGTTGCTCCTTATTCCTCGCGTACGACGGTTGAAATCATATAATAAAACATAAGATTTTTGTTTACATAACATCACGCTTTTATATCTCTGAAAAAGTCGAAAGAGGTATTAATGCACCCAATGTTTCACAAGTCATATCCTTAGTCTTATTACAGAAGATTAGATAAAGTATATTTACGTAATACAAGGCGAGCCTATTTCCATCTCTATAGAGAATCTTATGTAATTGATGTTTTTATCCCTTAGCAGGCGTTTAAGATAGATATATGTGCAAAAATACGGAACAGTCTTCTAATAAACTTTCTTGGGGAATAGAACACTCCAATCTATAAAACACATACTATTTTGATTAAGGGTAGCAAGTGTAAGGGTTGATTTATTGATAACTGCGTAAGGAGGCGTAAAGGATACAAATTGGTGCATGTTTTATGGGAGCAAAAGATTCCTTTTAATCAATATTGAGAAGTCTTAGAAATTTATAAGAAACTCAAAGAGGCTTCATTATGAAAGTACATAATTAATGTAAGGGGAGTTATTCCGCTTTATGAAAGTTAGACTTCGGTGTAAATCTTTCAGTTTCTCCGGAAGTTAGGATTAATGATGTAATTTATTTGATGAACGACATTGGATTTCAAATTAAAATAAACAAATTATATACGATGAATTTTCATCCATATTTCATGATGAAGGGAACAGTTTTAATTACATGTAAGCTACAACATTACGACACTCTGGGTGAAAAAGTGTCTAGTGTGGATTTTTATTTCTCTATTTATTAATTCTCTAAATAAAACATAAATATTTTATAAGCAAATAATTATTGACGAATTTCCGACGATTATTACAATAAGAGTATTAAATTTACTTATGCGGGTCACAATTGTACTGTCGTATTGTCAGCTTGTTTTTTTTTTCAATTAACATATGTTAGCACTTTGCCAAGAACCAGTGCTGCCTTATAAATTGTAAATTATATGATTTTTATATGGTATTAGGGGACGGTACAAATACAAGGGCCACCTGATGTTAAGCGCTTTGTTTAGAGCAGGTGCATTTCCTCATAAGTGACAAACTGCACTGCGCTCGTAACCCTTAGACATTAAGTTGTGAAGTCTCATGTGCCTGCAATCGCCGGCAGCCACACCTTCAAATCAAAATGGATTACTGCGAACAATACTGGATTCAGGGTAGAACAGGTTATGGTCGCAGTACTCCCGAGGAAATCATTCACAAAGACTTCTACTGCTCTCAAATAAGTAAATTCTTTTGCAATTTCAAGTTCAAAATCATGGAATGATATCATGCCTGAGAGACGCCCTTATGAACTCAAGGACTGAATACCCGTACTTTCAAAAAACAGTAGGAATATGTCAAATAATTAGAGCTAGTAACGAAAAGCAACAACTTGTTTTTTTTTTAAATAACACCAATACCAAATTGGTATACCAGCAAGAACAATTGCGTGGATACATAAAATACTCAATGAAATTTCTACTTCTGGTATCAAAGTAAGTAACATAATAAGCTAGCATTTGTCTCACAAGTCACTTATTAGTGATAGTGACTAATGCGGTCGAAAGTGGAATAGAATAATCATTTAAAGTGCTACACGAATGTGGATTTTAGTTTTAACAGAATAAGACCTACCATAGTTTAGATAATTGTATTTGAGTTTACTCCACAAACGAATCACTACCACTGGATCTAAAATGGTAACTGACTCTCGTTGACAACTGCCGGAATATGCATATTATAGTGAAACAGCTGTTTTTCATGTAAAAACTCTGATTACATTTCCCTGATTTACATATGACACAATTTGATCACTTTGAAACCGACTTCCATTTTTTTATTGAAGATAACTACTCAACGTTATACTCGATGTTGATGATTAAGTATCATCATTCAAATAAAATACTCGTTAGATCTTGTTCAAATAAAAATGGGGCCACATATGAAGCTTTCAAATAAAAACCCGGCCAATTGCGAGGCGGATTCGCGCGCGAAGAGTTGCGAAGTAGTTAGTATTTATAATTATCGTCCAACTCGCACTTGGCTGGTATTTTAGTATTTGGTGTTATAGCGGCAACAGAAATACATCATCTGTGAAAATTTCAATGGTCTAACTATCACGATTCATGAGATACAGCCTGGTGACAGACGGACAGCGGAGTCTTAGTAATGGGTGTCGTTTTACCCTTTGGGTACGGAACCCTAAAAAGAATCATCAAAAATTTCACTAAGAAAAACTTCTGAGGTACACATATAAAAAAACCATTAGAATATAGAACCTCTTCCTTTTGGTGATGTTATAAATCAATAAAAAAACTTTTAACATACAAAAACAAAAAAGCTAAAATAAAAAGGTTAGATCTATAAAAAGGTGCGTTCTGCACCTTTAGATGCTTTTCAACTGATTTCATGACTACTTATATATGGCTACTTATCTTCTTGATTTCATGACTACTTATATATGGCTACTTATCTTCTTGATTTCATGACTACTTCTATATGGCTACTTATCTTCTTGATTTCATGACTACTTATATATGGCTACTTATCTTCTTGATTTCATGACTACTTATATATGGCTACTTATCTTCTTGATTTCATGACTACTTCTATATGGCTACTTATCTTCTTGATTTCATGACTACTTCTATATGGCTACTTATCTTCTTGATTTCATGACTACTTCTATATGGCTACTTATCTTCTTGATTTCATGACTACTTATATGGGCTACTTATCACACACATGATGATGACTCATCATGTGTGTGATAAGTAGCCCTGTAGTGGATTTCCTTAAGCTCCATTTAACTATCCCAGAACTACTATAGTTTATTTACCCTACATACCTAACCTTATGGGATGTATACAGGTATGTATTTGTGTAAACACTTTACAACATCTAAAACGACCGAACGTTCAAAAGCAATTAATTATTGTGGTTTTCATATGGTGTATATATACTCGTTTCTGCGTAGTCAAAATTAGCGAGAAAACCTCTCGGTTTCCAATATTTAGGTAAAGTTGTTATTAATTCTTTATACATCCTTCTACATTTAGTATAACAGTAAACCTTTTAGTTTGATTAATATTACTCAGTTATGAACGCGTTTACAAGCTTTTCCCTTATATAAAACGAATGAATGAGAGATTAGAGATTTTTTTATTAGATTAGAGTATTTGTTTTGAGTCATTTTATAAATTTTAGTATCTAATATTTTTACAATTTATCGAGTTACGTGATGAAATGTACAAACTGTTCACTACGTTAAGCACTAAGCCTGCCTTTGTAATTTATCAGGGCTTTCTCACTTTTATCTATACTAATATTATAAGGAGGAAATATTTGTTTGTTTGTTTGAATCGGATATGCTCAGAAACCACTGGACGGATTAGAAAAATCTGTCACTATTGGTATTCTACATTATCGCTGATGACCATAGACTTTCAGATTTGATTCAGCATTATCCATCACCACGCGGGTAAAACCGCGGAGCGCTCCTAGTATCCTCTAAAGGCTATGAGGCTTTAATCTGTGATCGGATGGAGTGCAAAAACTTTCCTTCTATCTTGGGGAAGAAAACCAGACTAATTAAGTGATATGGCTCTTGTTGTAGAGGGCGTCTTGGTAGGCACCACTGCAGTGCCAAAGTTTATAGTGCCCAAGCATTACTTTGTTATGGTGTGAAGGGCACTGCAGCAGCGTCACACAAAACTATATTCCTCCGCTCTGGGTGGCACTGCAACTATCATCGGCAAATGTACTGCTTACCTTCAGGCGCATGACTTACTCTCTCTAATAAAATGATTTTTGTAAGATAAACCACTGTATGCTAATTTTACAAGGCAATAAATTGTATTTTATTATTATGTATCATTATTATAAAAAACGGTTTCATCTGATTTGTACATTCATTTTACTTGTTGCAGTGCCTTCAAAGCTTGAATAAGTTGTAGAACTCTTCAGGAAGTGTCCGTCTTGGTAGGAACCACTGCAGTGCCAGAATATAGCATTGAAACTGTATTGTGAAAGTACTGCTACACGTATGATTGCTGGGTGATTAGTACTGCACAGGTATATATCGGAGTGATGAGCGCAGTACTGTACCTGTGCCACAGTTTTTTTTGTATTTCCTTATAGTTAAAAAAATCCAGTCATCACGGAGAGTACAAATAATAATACAGCATAAAGAAATCAATGAAAAAGGTTGTCTGTAAAGACGGTTTACGGATGATAATTTTACGTGATAACCTCAAAAGACTAGCAAAACGCTTAGGGATAACATGACAACGTAACGTCATACTTGTTCGTGGATGCAGTCGGTGTTCATCGGTTTATTAAGACGTCATCACGTTAAAAATAAAATTAGTAAGCATCGGAGTGTTACTTACAAATTATAGGTATATAGAATTAATAAGAATATTGTTTATTTTCTTTTTCTCCATTGAACACGTTAATAATACTTGATCAATGTAAACTTCGACTATTTTTCATACAATAAGATAAAGTACCACTTATTCCTGCAGGCACTTTCCATTCCCGGAAGAAAGCTTTATGTAACAGTTTTGGAACCGATCCAAACATCTCAAATATCCTGTTATATAATAGCAAAAACCGCCTTACCAAGTCTTCGTCGTTGTCCGTGAAAATATTAGCTCTATCAGACGCCATTTCACCAAATGTAACATCCAATAATTAAAACAATTTTCATCCATGGCTCACATACACAGCACGTGACACACTTGTAAACACAGGAATCGCATCCAAACTTCCGCCTTTTTATCACATTCACGATGCATTATGCAAGATAATTAAACACAGACGAATGAAACGTAATTTTTAAATTTCGATTTCGTTCGCAATTCGTCGAAGGTTACGTTTGTTAGAGATACGTTCGGTTCTTCCAACGTGCCCGCCCAAGCTTTGCGAGCTTTGAGCGCGTACTGCGGTGGAGGGCGGGTTGTCGGGGACTGCAGCGTCTGGTTTCTATGGTAACGCGAAGGCGCTTTGCTGCGGGAAAGCTGGCGTGCACCCGCCAAATGACGCGGGAAGGATGTTATGCACGCAATAGACTAATAGCAATGTCGATTCGTATTAACTTGATAGATCGGCTTGTGCATTTCCCCCGCCAGCTACCCTAGCCATTCCAACTTCTTTATATAACGGAGTATGACCCTGGGTCGCTGGCACAACTGCTCCAGTGATATTTGAGGTGTTAAGACTGATGATGATTTTGAACTATTGTGATCCTGTAGTAGTCCGGTAGTATTCCGTATATTTTCCGTAGCCGTGCACTCCAACAGCACGTGCTTCACGGTCTCCTGCAAATATTGAAAAAATAAATATTACGGAGGTATTATTGATAAAACTAAAAATCAGAATTAAATGGCATGTAATTGTAATCGTTGAAGTTAAAACTTATTCGGTGTCAATAGCATAATTAGGATTATGCTATTGACACCACACCAATTAGGATTATTACCATGGAGTAATAAAAAATATGTATAGATTAGAATAGAATTAAATATAAAATAGTATAATTTAAAGTAAAATGAAATTTTATATTTCATAAATCGAAGTATGTTTCATAATTATCTATCCAATTACGCCATTTTATAAGTAATTCATTGATTCCATTGCTGAAAAACGTGGTAAACAGAATCAATAAACCTTTGCAGGCCGTTTGGATAGCCCCATCTAAATAGACATTGATACTTCACAATTGACACGGATTTTTCCTTGCAAGAAATTGTCCAAATCCGAAAAAAGTAGAATCTTTTGGTGCAAGGTCTGGGGAGTATGGAAGGTGTTGGAGACATTCCAATTGCAGCTTCTCTAATTTAAGGACCGTCTGTCGTGTAGTGTGAAGTCTAGCGTTGTCCTGAAGCAGCAGTCGGCTGGAGCAATTGACCAGTTTCGGTTGTTGAATAGCGAGCTTTTCCATCATGGTTTGCAAATGTTGAAAATACATCATCTAATGTATTTAAAGAAAAACATTAGCAGTTTTGATAAAAGGAGTGATGCTCATTCCATCAACACGCGAAATAAGCACAAGCTATCCGTACATGTAACGCGTCTCCACAGAATAAGTCATTCTTTTATGGGACAATGTATACGATTCTATAATAAAGTTCCCAATGTTATCCGAGATTTGCCTATTAATAAGTTTAAAATTACTATTAAAACTAAACTCTGTCAAAAAGGTTATTACAAAATTTCGGATTACTTGGAGGATAAAACAGCTTGGGACTGATCACTCCAGGATCTATCTACTCGTACTAAGATGTCAAAGTGTAGCGTGTCTTGCCCTACTGATACCATTATTATGTTCTCTTTTGTAAGGCAACACACTGGAGCTAATATCTGTAGTACCTAAGTAAAAACATTGTAAAAACATCTATATAAAAAGAATGGCCCCGAGTTTCTTGCCGCTTCTTCTCGGTAGGCTCTATATATTTTGGAACGCGGCGGTAGTCTTTAAAGTACATTATAATGAAAAAATTACGTTCATAAGTGCGACTTTGATGCCTAAATTGAATAAATGATTTTGACTTTGACTTTGACAGATCTATCGTACTAGTCTGAGCAGATCTTAAGAAACTTGTAGTGTATGATACCAGCACTGGTCCACTAAATACTCATCAGTATCTTTTTCAGAGTCAACTTTCGCTTGGGAAAGGATTTAGCCGGTTCTCCTGGTGGATTCAACGACTGTGATGAACGTTTTCGATCATACACGATTCATTTGTCATCACAAGTAACAATACGTTTCAAAATTCCCTCGTTATTGTGACGGTTGAGCAATGTAACGCAGAACTCAATGCTCGTTTTTTTGTGTGCTTCACTCAATTCGTGCGATATCCACTTCTCGAGCTTTTTCACGTTTCCAATTTTCGACCAGTTTCGACCAATGAATTTTATACATTTTCGACCTTACCAGCGTTTACCTTACACGAACCTAAATTGGATCTTGGAATTCGTACCTAAGCCCCAGACATTTGAGATCAAAGTGGCCAATTCGACAAAACGCCAATTTCATGTGCAAGGACTTAATATATTATTATATTTAGAGAGCATGATTCTAACACTGCTCACCCTGACAATCATCTCAGACCCTATAACCAAATAAAAATAAAATGAAAATAATAAAAGCAAAACATTTTTCAACCTGAAATAAGGAAGATACTTGTGAAAATTTAAAACAATCTCAATATGAAATAATATACAAACAATTGTAAAATTATAAAGTACAAACAGTTTTAAATAAATATGAATACTAAAACTGTGTCTTCCTAATGTATGGAGCCCTAGGTGGGCAAGTCTATCTCACACTTGCCATTTTTTTTAATAGTAATCAATTTAACTAAATGTTATTTTCATTACATTAGTTGTACGCAAGAATTCAAGTTCATCATTATATAGTAAAATGTATGTTGTTAAAGGCTTAATAAGCTTCAATACACTGATATTATAAATATACTTGTGATACGCATGTGTTAGAATTGTATACGTCAGATATTTATAAAAATTCGTAAACTGTGTAAATTAGCTAAATTATTAATAATATTATATCTAAATGTAAACGGAACTGTAATTAGTATAATTTTTAGGAAATGCCACACCGAAATACTACCTCGTTTAATTTGTAGCGAGTGCCGTAGCATCCTCTTGATTTCTGATAGGCTATTTTTGGTTTGGCGGGTAGTATCTTGTTTATGACTGGTTATGAGGTATGGCGGGAGGTGGAATAGTAGTGGGACAGTCTCTTGGCGGCAGACATTGCTATATAAGCCAATATCTGAGATTGCCGAGCCTCTTAGTCCGTTCTAAATTATTCCGTTCTAAAAACCTTCCGGTGACGCTGTAAATGCCGGTAGAGGCAAACAGCATTAGTCCGTTCTAAAAAAAAATTGCCGAGCCTCTGGCTGAGTGCCATTTGCGCTCGCCACCCGTCCGGTGACGCTGTAAATGCCGGTAGAGGCAAACAGCATTAGTCCGTTCTAAAAAAAATTGCCGAGCCTTCTTTGCTTCACAAGTGACTGTTGCATCAAGACCTCCTGCTTGCCGAAAGTTAAGTGTTATATTTCTTGTTATAAATACTACTGTATGCATATGTATTGTATCTGTGTATGGTATCTCTTAAATGTGTCTATATTTGCTTTGTTTCCTGAAATAGTGTGCCTGTAAAATACTTTCCTAGTACTAGGACATCTGTATCGTGTTATATAATAATATTAATATGAACAATGTGTTTCTTGTGTAAAATATATGGTTCTATTATAATGCTATTAATGTTACTTCTGTGTTTTCCTTCATTCCTTAGTAGAATACGTAGCTACTACTACCGTGTGTGTTATGCTATGAAACCTTTTAATGTAGTAGTGATCAATCCCTCTATCTTGACAAATCTCACACATGCAAACTTTTTATTCAGTTACCATATCCTATAATGCATCACTTTCACGTCCTTAATTATTCCAGTGCCTACGCTCTTCGCTTAAAGTACTGCGTAAATATTACATTAGCATGTGTCTGTTGAAATTTCGCAATGCGGACTGCATTGCGAAAACTAAAGTATTGATTTACTAATTACTTACCATTTAATATATTTTGTTGGTGACTTTAATGCAATATTATTACTAGTACCTACATATTTTATATTATTATAGTAATACGAGATCATATATAAAATGATATCAACCTATACTGATATTACTTATAATGAGGAAAGATTTGTATGTTTATAACGAATAAACTCAAAAACTAGTAGACCTATTTCATAAACTATTTCGCCATCAGAGTTTGAAACTATCATGTGTATCACACATTATACTAATACGAGTATAAAGATAAGCGCACTGATGCACTGCGCGACGTGATCCCCAAGCGTGAACACTCCTTTAAGAACGTCTTATACGTACGAACCGTCGCTCGTCGGACTTAAGCCGACATAATACCAAGTGAGTGCAGCCGGTATCTTTATATTAGTATAACTATTTCGCCATTAGAATACTACATTACCTTGAGTATTGTAAGCTTTATATTATATCATTATATATCATATTTTGATTCATCATCATCTTCCATCACCACGTGGGAGAAACTGCTGAGCGCAGCTGTATTAAACATTTATATTAAATTAATGTTCTGGTACTTGTAAAGATAAATAACTGTAAGGTTAATGTAACCGCTGTTTTTTAAAAAACCCTTCCAATTCTGATTTTCCAACAATATATATATATACGGGATCTATGGTGATCGACTTCAGTGGACCTGCTACCATCACCATTATCATATTCATTTCTACTACACAAAAAAGTATAGGATACGTTAACAAGCCTAATTGATTCCGGTCATAGCATCGATACATTTGCAAAACAGATGAATATGAAAAGGCAAAAATCCAGCCGTTGTAAGTCCAGCGCTCTAAAAGCTTTGTAAGAGTACAAAGTAATGGTATAATTAATAATATCAAACAGATTTTTCCAGCTCACTAACTTTTGAGGATAGCTCACATCTTATTTATATTTTATAATTACTTTCAATTACGGATAATGACTTCTTAACTAATATGTATATTAGATATATTTTTAATAACTAGCTGCGCTGCGCGGTTTTACTCGCGTCGTGATGACGATGATAATTATGAATCATATGTTATTATGTTCTATAGCATATATCACTCAAGATTAATGTAGCTTTCTACTGGTGGAAGAATTTTCATAATTGGTCATTTAATTATTGAGTTTATCCATTAGAAACAAATAATTAAATTAAAGTCAAATTTTTAATTGAGGCATCAAAGACACACTTTGAACGTCAATTATTTATTATAATTTACTAGACTCTACTTACTAGGTTCAGGTACTACTATTATGTATTATGTTCTATGGGTGGCAGATGACAACTTGCCAGAAGTGGTGTATTCCAAGCATCTTTGTCTTTTATATAATGTCGGACTTTATAGTATGCTTTTTTTATTAAAACGTGTTTTACAGTCATTGTGAATTTTCCCTCTGTGAACTCAGTTATGTGTTTTAAGATTTTATTTTAAAAACGCACACAATTTCCTAGGAATGATTTATTAGTATTCGCCAGTCTAAAACTAGGTACAGCTATCCTATTTTTATTTCTAGTAATAAAAGAGTGGTGATCGCTATTTAACTTATATTTATGTATTTTTTTACGAACATGCATTATGTTTGCAAATACATATAGGGAAGGCAACCTACATTGATTTCATTAAATAAATCTCTCGACCCATTTCGTACAAAGCTCGAATAGCACGTTTTTGATAATAAAGATGATCTCTATATCAGCCGCTGAACTCCATAGCAATTGCCCGAATGACATTAGGCTGTAGGCATTAGTATGCATAATGTATTAGGCTGTTTATTAATAAGGCCGTAGAAGTATACAAAATATACAAACCGCGCCGCAGAAACGTATATTAGTTCTCTTATTTTACGTACCACATATGCAGAAGAACCGAGTCTCGCAGTATTTCATCTTTATTATTTTAGTGTCGATTAAATTAATGTTGTTTTGTGTATTATTTAGAACATGAAATAATTACAACTTACAAACATTACAATGAAAGAAGCAAAGCGTGTAAAAACAGCTGACACAAATGTTGAAAAATTCCTTTCCATAATTAAGAAATATTATTAAATTTCTAAGATAATTTCACAAATAAAATCAACAAAACTAGACAAGTAGATAATAAAAATGGGGATGTGTTTGCCAAATAGACACGGGTTGCGGTTTGCCGGGTGAAGGTCGGGATGGGTGCGGCCGCCTTTGGGTCTTCAAACACATTAACTTCTAAAAGCTCAGGATACGGGCGTGTACCTTCATAAAAATGTTCTACTAATTAGCATTACGGACTGCGCTATTCAGTTAGATTTAGGCAGGACTTGGTGTATGTAACTAACTCTAGAAGCTAGAGATTTATAAGATCTCATAGAAACGAGACAAAGTTATATGACCAATTACTAACTTTATTATGATCGTGTGATTTATAAGACCTGTTAAGAATGTTTGTGTACCTAGTGTACTTACTATCGTGTTACCGTTACTTATAGTGTTTATTTACTTGTTATTGTGTAAAATTTTGTTATAGATATTGTTAAAATACCTATTCACCTAGATTTTGCAGACCGATTTTATTTAAAAAAATTGTGGTTGTGGGTGTGGCGACTGTAAATCGCCAATGCCAAATGCCTCGTTACGGCGACACAACCTTTTATTAATTTTATTTTAATTTGTTTTTTTTCTACGCAAATAATGAATAAAAGCAGAGGTGATTTTAATAAAAACATAGTTTTTTTCTGTTATTCGAATAATACTCGAATAATTCGAATAGTACAGTAGTAGTAGTAATAGTAGTAATCAAAATTTTCGAATATTTGCAAGCCCTAATCCTGTTAGCTTCAATAAGCTCATTATCCACTGCGGTATTAAAACTTAACGTTTGAATATTCGTAAGTACAGAGCAAATATTGTTACATGCAATATCGCGAGCGATGCTCAGTCGCATAATACAAAAGTTGAGAACCGCCGCGAGCAATATGTTCTGTTTTTGGGCATATTTACTGCGACACTGGCCCCACCCCCTTTTCATAGCTCCCTTGCTTCTGTGATCTGTGTAAACATACATCTAAACGTTAATGATTACTAGTGTGATAGTGTAATTAGATTTTAAAGGAATATCAATTGATAGAAAGTCCCTTTTTCCAAGTTTGATTATTGTAATTATACCGTAGTTTTATAGATTAGTATTTTAGTTTAGCATGGTATATTTTTCTTACAAATATTACATATCAGTAAACATTCTTATTAATCAGACCGCATCAGGCTCACGTTATAACAAAAGATTTGATGGCTGTGATGAACTGGAGGCGTGCTTATTCCAACCGATTAAGGCGCGTTGTGGTAGTGCCACGCTGCGACCCCACAGCCGAATGGGCCGGCACGACCTGAGAAGTACCACACCGCCACATAACACCGACGTAAAGTAACATAGCTTGCTATTGCGTTACATCGGTTTGTCGGCCTGATTCCCCCCTTCCCCCTCCCCCTCCACCCTCACCCCTTCTATCTCTTCCTTCCTATCATTCTTCCTCAAAGGTCGATAACGCATCCTCGAGACCTCTGGTATTGCGATGTCCGTGGGCGACGGTATCACTTACCATCAGGTGAGCTGCTTGCTCGTTTGCCAACCTATCCGGAAAAAAAAGCATTAAACTAATTACAAATATGGGCACAATTTTCAATTATTTTCTACAGTTTAAACTTTTAAAATGATATTTTATGTAATTAATATACAAAAATAAATTTCAAAAAACAAATTGAGAAAAAAAACTGTTGCAACTGCACACGAACTACAACTTGTTTTGACACTTGGTGTACACTAATAGGTTAAACGTTAAAAGATTGTTTTTATTTAAGTTACGTTATTTCCAAAAGACCTGTTTTTTTAATATATTTATTATCCGATCTAATCCAATTACTAAAAAATTATGATAATTTTCATCAGAAGGCCGCGCGACCTCTGCGCGCGTCTCACGGCAGTCAATTCTCGAGGGTTCGAGAGACAGTTTCTAATGGTCATTTGCGCCTTAAGTCGTTAGATATACTTTTGTTGCATCATCAAGATATACCCACGCGATTGTGTACATAATTATTCGTAACATTTCAGTTGGTGTGAATAAAAAACCGTTGACGACATCCAGCCAACTAATTTTCAGCGACAAATGAAAAATATGCCTTTTTATATTCACAGTGAAACTCGCTCGTAAATATAAAATTCTATTATAGTAAAGATTTCACTCCGGGGACGGAAAAAGGCTCGTTTCGTGGAAATAAAAAGGTAATGAGCAAAAAGAGCGTAAATGAATGGCAAATAAGAAGAAATCCAATCCGACGGCCTTTCAAAGATAAGAGACTGTTGCCTAATCCGTGTAATCTCTTGTAGGCATTGTTTATTAGATATTAGCCCTCTAGGTAGCTTAAAAATAAAAAATTTTTGGCGCCAAATCGAACGGAAAAAGCGCGCGAAAATTCACTATTTAAAAAATTCGCGCGCGCCGCAAACGTTTGCAGGACTAAAATCGTAGTAAAACAGCTATTTGTTCTATATTATATCTGTAAACGGCGTAAATTTACACTGGTTACCCAGTACATCTTCCTTTATTCTATTATTATGTTATCTGTTTCTTTTTAGTCAAATTGTAGAGGTAAAGTCAATCGAAAAAATACATAAAAACTTGAACCGCAACAAAAAAATAACAAATGAAATAAATTCTACAAAGACCAATTTTATCTCTCAAGCAGGTGTAAAAGGAGTAAACATACAATCACAACGGTATAATAGGCTTTGAAAACCTATACTACCTATTTTATAAATTATCCATAATAAATCCACAAATTGTCATACAAACATATACTCTAACGCTAACCAAATAGATCTCAAAATCGTAGTCCCACTCGTTTTTAAAACAATATGGCGGCTGCCTTTATCAAATTACGGGAATTGCTCACAAAACCATAATATAAGAGGATTATAAGCTTTTCTTAGGTTTTTACCTCGAAATGGTACTTATTCACGAGAACAATACACTAGATCATGCACTGCTGCGAAAGTTTAAGAGATATGGTATCGACGCCCATTGTTTTTTTTACTTGCCTACTGAAAAGCAAAATAATTTATATTTCTATGTAAAAATGATTTCTAGGTGCTTATTAGTATTAAAAAAACATCTAATAAACCGAAATGTATTATATATTTGAACAGTTAACGTTTATGTTCTTACCGTCCGGTGACGCTGTAATGCCGGTAGAGGCAAACAGCACTAGACCGTTCTAAAAAAAAAAAAACGTTTATGTTCAGTCCTGATATGGGTTTTGACTGCGGTACACCGGTATACCAGCGCCGCTTTATGCAATGTATAGATTTGGCCACCGGTGTATCGGCGCGAGTTTATAGGTTAACTATAAATTTGAAACAAATTTGAAGACAGGGGTGTCTTTCAAATTTGTTGAGATATAGTGCGTCTAATATACAAGGTAGTCTATTTACATGGGTCAATATTTTGCAACCATAAGACATACAAATATCTCCTTAGAAACCTTGTCACGATTTTAGTGACGAGAAAAACTGCATCAATAATTGATCCTACTATAAAAAAACTTACATTATTACATTATTGTATTCATCATCATCATCATCTCAGCCGTGGGACGTCCACTGCTGAACATAGGCCTGCCCCAGAAATTTCCAAAAGAACTGGTTGGAAGCGGCCTGCATCCGACGTCGTCACCTTTGTCAGGTTGCCAATCCACCTTGTCAGTGGACGACCTACGCTGCGTTTGCCTAATCGTAGTCTCCACTCCAGAACCTTCCGGCCCCATAGCCATCTATTCTGCGTGCTATGAGGCCTGCCCACTAACTGGCTTATCTTCTGGGCTATGTCGGTGACTTTAGTTCATCTACGGATCTCCTCACTTCTGATTCGATCACGTAAAGAAACCCCGAGCATAACCCTCTCCATAGCTCGTTGTGCTACTTTGAGCTTGCTTATGAGGCCCATAGTAAGAGACCACTTTTCAGTGCCATATGTCATCACTGGTAACACATATTTATCAAAGACTCTTGTCTTGAGGCAATAATAGAGATTTTACACAAATTCACCACGTGAATTTAAAAACGCTATACTACAATCATTACATTAACGAGTTATACGTAGTATTGAAAAAAAATGTCTTCATTTCGAACAACGCCTAAACTATATGAAATACCATACATTTAATTCATCTTAGACATCGTGTTTAATATCAACGTGCTTGTGACCTACAGAATTGATATCGAAATAGAAATAATGTAAGATTTTTCTTCAATATGACTGCGCAGTTTTTTTTAATACGAGTATATTAATGCAGTTTTTCTTGTCACTAAAATTGATAAAGTGATTCCTAACAAGACACCTCTGTATGTCTTATAGTTTCAAACTTGCCTTTAATACCCATCTAAGTGGCCCATAGAAATAGAACATGGAATGGCGTAAGTTGTAAAAATATATGCCCACATATAAAAACATATGGAACTAACGCTACATGTTAAATTAGTAAACATCTTGTGGTTCTTCATAGTTCCATATTCATTTTAAAAGCACATCTCTAATGACTTGAGTTTCATACGAACGCGGGCCTTTCCTACAAATATATGGAGGTAATGATGCTCGTTGCTTTTTGAGTGGCCTCCGAGAATTCTTTGTATTCAGGAGTATTTGGCTTGAAATTAACTTTCTGGAGTGTCTTACTTTCGGGCATTTTCCTTTCAATCTTATTCTTACTAATATTATAAAGCGAATGGATGGAGGTTTGTTACTAAATCACACCAGAACGAGTAACGGGTTTGGATCAAATTTGGTATGAGACTTTGGAATCACACATAAAATAAAAATGTCGTAATTATCATCATCCCACACCACGCGGGTGAAGCCGCATAGCACCGCTAGTAGTTGATATGAAGTTGTGGGAAACGCTCTTCTTGTGTTGAGAATGGTTACGATAAACGGCAGTAGTGGATTGTATGGATGTGTCGTAGAAACGTCCACCTACTCTTGTTTTGTTGGGATTGCGAGAACGTGGTCGAAGAAAAAGCGGTTCTGTACTATATGTCGTTGGTGCGTGGGTATCCCGAGGAGAGATTTATCCCTACTTGAGGCTTCAGAAGTATACGAGCGTAGAGCGAGTGTGAGATCTACCGCATAGCAGTCTACATATATATCTGACTTACCGTCAGGTAACAAATTGCGTACATAAGTACGTCGTGTCGAAGTGGTCTCCGACTAATCAGAGCGCATGCCCTGCTAGAATTATACCGTTTTGTACAAATATGTAGTACTTTACCTAACAATTTGTTACTAAAATTCATAACTACATAACCAAAAGCTTTTGAAAGAAAGAAGATTTCGAGATCAAGAAAAATACTGTTTTAATAAGTTATGGTAGAAATCTTTACGTTCCGATACGTGCACATCATTTATTTTTATAGCAAAATATAAACCTTATCAGTGAAGTAATATAGGTGGCTATGAATAAACATCTAAACCGCTAAACCGTACCTTTTTATCCGTCGTTGGGTAACCAAGCAACAAATATACAATATCGGAGCCCATACAAAAGCATTTACGACTAACGTCTCTAATGTCCACGTTTAGACATTTATTGGTCTCTATATACTTTTGACCTAATTGCCCACAAAGAAGTGACACACAAGATAATGGTGATTACGTCACAACTACTTCATTTAATCCATCTTAGCGTACCTAAAACCAAAACAAACCGTTGTTCATCTAAGCTTATAACAAGCAAAGTTACGAAGATACCTTGTGAATAGTCCAGGGGCCTTACTATCAGCTTCATAAAATCCATACAAGTTCCGTGCAGTTCTTAAACCTGGCATAAACAGTTTTGAATGAAATCATACCATGACGCTCGTTTAGGTGAACTGTTTGAACATTGTTTTTGCAAAGGTGAACGGATAATTCTCTGACATTCTAACAATTTACTATAACCAGTATTGCAGACGTCTATATACGTTTGTAAGCTGATAAACTGAGCGAATTTAGAGCGTCATGTCAACGAGAGTCCATATAAAAAAAAAGTAGAACGCGGTTTATCTGCGGTTCTTGAATAGTAGGCTGATTTAACGTTGTCATGGTACGAATAAGCCGGGCAGTTTTCTAGAAGTCCTGCTTTAGAGCTCATAGTAAGACCCCAGCAGGTAATCTACCGGATAGATCTGACGTAAAACTAGACGGTGAAACCTGGAAGCTGTCTTTATAAACTTCACTTTGGTTTCATGTAACAGTTAATAGGTTTCTGTCTTAATCTGCTACCAAGTTAAAATACTGTAGATATACCTAATATGTGGTATACTGTGATGAACAAGCATGTAAATGTTGATTGCATGAAAAAAAATCACTGAAATCGGGCAATGTATGGCGTAAGTATGGGATGGACGAGTACTCGAACTCAATGAGTCAGAATTGATTGATAAAAGCGTATTTTTAACCGACTTACAAAAAAGGAGGAGATCTCAAGTCGACACGTATATGTTTTTCCACCGACTTTCAAAAAAAGGGTAAAAGAAGTAGATAAGGCAAAAAAAGTACTCAATTCGACTGTTTTATTCATGTTTGTTACCTTATAACTTTCGAGTGGGTGAACTGATTCGCAAAATTATTTTTTTGTTTGAAAGATGGTGCTTTCGTGTGGTCCCATTTAAATTTCATCAAATTCAGCCTAGAAGTTTTTGAAATACGCTCCCATAACTGAATAGAATGCGGAAGTCGATATTAAATGTTTCAAATTGTACTTGTTATGTGTATCGTGCATAACTTTTTACTGAGTTGTTCGATTTAGGTAGAAAAGAGTTTTTTTCTTTTAGTATGGACAAGTACTAGCTATGCAATCCCTTAGTTATAACATTTTCTACATAAACACTTTAGATGCCTGAATAACCACAAGGTTCAGCCAGTATAGTCATCTGGACATTGTGATTATATGCAAGTCATGTGTTGTGTCCCCACAAACATACGGACGTCTCAGAGCATAGAATGGGTCGGCGCCGAACTGTCGCGCCAAAGCGGCGTTTCCGTCGAAACTCGCTATAAAAAACTGACCTCCATGAAAAGTACGAGTATTAAAGATGTGTAGATAAAATATCAACACTGAAAGTACCTATAACACAAATTATAAAGTACAAGCTGGTGCCCGGGACTACGTCTGCGCAGGATTAGTATTTCGAGTAGCTTATCTTCTCCAAGACCATATCTACCTTTATACCAAAATGTCATAAAATCTGTACATGGTCAAACGCAATGGCTATAATAGTATTATGTGAGTAAATTTAAACACTTAGTATATCAATCAGAAAACACACAAATATAAAATTAATCACCATGGAAAAAAACTGTCATTACATTTCATCACCATTTACGGTCGCCGAGCACGTCTAGTGTATCGAGCTGTCAAATTGACTTGGCTTTTTGACTAAGCTATCAGAAATTGACACATATTTTGACAAAGCTGTCATCATTACTATCTTGACGTAGACGGAGATCTTATTATTTTGTCTAAGCTGTGCCCAAGTATATTACGCTTTTTCACCCGCGTGGTGGTGGATGATGATGATGAAAAGTATCCTATGTGTTAATCCAGCGTATCATCTACCTCCATACCAAATTTCATCAAAATTTCCCCAGCCATTTGAGCGTGAAAGAGTAACAAAGCTCTACACATCCATACTCACAAACTTTCGCGTTTATAATATTAGTAGGATGATAGACGTTAAATAAAGGTATTTTTATGACTGTGTGTCATTTGGTCTACCCGTGGCCATGTTCAAAATGACAAAAAAAATTATAAAGTTATATATAACTAGATGTGCTGAGGTCTCACCCGCGGATGATTGTTGATGATGATGATGATGATGATGGTGATGATGAAAAGTACTTTACGACCTATTCTCAGACCTGAATATAGAAACAATAAGTGAAGCCGTTTCGGAGGCGTTTTGTTACAAACACTGTGACACGAGAATCTTATATATTAAAAGATATGTAGTAGGTACGTGGTAGTACGTGATTTTACTGATTTAACCACACACGTTGCCTCCTGGAAAAGTAGGTTGATTTCTGCGAAATATATTTTATTATGGGCCAAATATGGCGATTCGATGGTTAAAGTTGTTTAATTTAAACAAATAACATTAAATTTATATATGCTTACCATTTGGCCCACGATGACGCTCATCTCGTCACTTGCGTTTAGAAACGTAATTTAGTTAGATTTCCAAATAAGTAGTTCCATCGCCTTTTTTGCCATGGCGATTGAAACTGTGAATGATAAATTGTATTATTTATTGTATACACATAAAAGTTCAAAATTGCGTAACTATACACTCGTAATTTAGGAAATAAATTCCAAATTCATCCTCTTGCCGAGGGTCATTCATAATTATTACATTTTGGGAACCGAGGGTGACAAACAAAATAGTTCCCACATCGATGTTATATTATTTAGAGTTGTGACGTCATCGAATGGGCATTGGTATGTTAGTTGTATGTTCGACGATAACTAACGTTTGATCGAATCTTCATGTTTTTCAGGAAGGTAGTTCGTGTCAATGGAATTTTTAATTTCGTATGTATAGCGCACTAATCGAATATTATGCTTGTAAAAGGAGGTCAAATTTAAAATACCTACGGTAAACTGAGGTTAGGTTCAGTAAATCCCACATATGCATGGTCCCTGCCTGGTGCTAATCTGGTGACATACCAGATAACTTGATTTATCTGCAAGCGTCTGTTTTTCTTACAAAAGAAATTGACCGAATAGAACAAAACAACTAGTTAAGTTCAGTGGAGACCAGTGGGTATAGCACGAATATTTAAGAAAGTGTAACGTATTTTGTGTCACAGTTCTAGGTACTGGATATAATATAATATTTTGTATTGTGGTCGAAGCACGAATAACTGCGTAAATGTAGCATAAGTCTAACATTACGTGTCGTTGAAGTGAAACAGAACAAACTGTCATTTATCTAGAGCAACTGTGACACAGATAACACATAGTTTGTAAGCCGAAGCGTAACATGTTAACGCTTATAATACGAATACTTTTTCGCAAATTATTTGTGCTACGAATGCGTCACCGATACGATTACGTTACACTTACCTAAATTTTCTGGCAGAGGGCACAGAGTAGCATTTCAATTATCAAGCGCAAGCGTAATGTTTACTATTTCTGAATATTTTGCCCGTTGCATCAGTAGCATAACATCTCTAGGGAAATTCACCTCGATGTTTTCCCAGCATGAGTCACCGACGCAGTATCGACTGGGCTAACCGCGAGGGTTGCCAAATGTCCAGAGACAAGGTCACCCCATGTTATGCACCATTTTTCGCTTTCTCGTTATTTAATTTTGGCGCAATATTACATTGGGGCTTACGTATTATGGCAGACGTCTAGTACGTTCAATTATCTACTGAAGGATAAGTGGGCATGTGCCAAAACTGTTCTTGCGTTTACTAACTCGGAAATTTTAAGTAAAATTAACCTTAATTTTAAAATGAGCAAATATGCTTTGTTGTATATAATTGTAGTAGTTGACCCGCCAGTGGCTTCACTCGCATGGTCTTGGTTTAATGATGGAAGTGCCATTTTGGAATCTCAGTTCCGGGGTACTATTCCCGGGTTGGACAATTATTGGTTTTTCTAACAAATATATTCTCAATAGCAGTCCAGAGTCTGGAACAGTGCCGCGTAGATGGCTCGACCCTTAATACACTAAGTATTAGATGGGACGAAAAACATATCTGGCAAAACGTAAAACACTACTTTTTACCCCTTCGAGGATATAGAGGCGATGGTTGTTGTTAACTGATTGTTGGTTACTGTCAAATGTTGGTTGTTGGTGGTAAATGTTAATGTTGATGGTCAATAAATAATTAATAGTTGACCCTGAAAAATGCTTAAAGTAACACCGGGTCATAATACAGTACAGTACATACAGTAATGTAACGTAAATTTGGGAAATTTGTCTACGTTCGAATAGAACTTTCCAATGTTATGATATGGTGTTTATGTAGGCTTTAATGTAATTGTTACTTAACTAATGTTAGTCTTGTAAATTCAATTGAACGTAATTGGTATAGATTTGAGTTTCAATTTATGGAATACATGTGCATAATCTGGTATTGTTTCATTGTAATGGGTGTTACATTGATGTGTTTAGGTATCCTATATCTTACACCATAATATTAGTTATTAATGTACCAAGTTTCATCAAAATCTCAAAGTCTCTTAGTTGAGAATGATGCGTGTACAAGAGACAGACAGACAGATTGTATAATATATATTTAAAACCTCTTAAGCGATAACAAAATGCTCCTCCATATAATTTACAAATAATATTGAATCTACAGATTTGTAGTTACAATTTTAATATATAGTATTACAAAGAACTATAAGACTTCCTGCCTATGCAGGTAGGAGTGTAATAGTTCTTAGTTTAGTAGTGTTACTTTTACCTTTATGGGACCCTTCCTCATCTCGCGGGTTTACGGTAGAAATGGCAGGAGTGAAATCTTAGAGAAATGGGTAGCACAGTTCTGAGATTACAAATGTTCGAGGTAACGTTAATTTATTGCCTTGATTGCCAACCCACGAAACTGCAATTCCTGGAAACGCGACTCTACTTGTTAAGACTACAAGCGCGTATTATTGGCATATGTATAAGCATGTGTTACAAAAATATACAATAGTAATTAAGGAAATGTCTAAAAATACATTTCTTGTAATAATATTTGTTTGCCTATAACACTCAAAACAAGCATAATAATATGATGGTAGATTTCTCTCAAATGTGTTCTTCACACTAGTTTACATTTCTGGCTGTGTACACCTGATACTCAACTAGATTAATTACCTCCAAGGTTTACAAATTGATACAATCTATTGCCCTCGCTACAAATGAAAGGATACTACAAATTAGACATATTAATCGAAATAGACGCGAGACTCGAGTCTTAAGTGCCAGAGTTTAAAATGTTTAATATGTTCAGTTTCTTTCTTCCACGCTCTATAATATATTTAAAAACACGCTTTTGCCCTCAATATAACTCTTTTACACTACATTTTAACACCCCCGCTTCATTATCTACAATCTGTCAACCTCTAAACGATACCTAATCATCAAGTTCAAGGGACACCGTTGGGCGTTATTATACGCAATACCAATGCAATGACAATCTTGGTAGAGATCAAAATTCGGTAACAACCGAAAAATCAAACGAACCTAGTTAGTCACTTTAATGTCAAAGTTAGTCGGTAACCCGGCTGTAACTATAGGTCTGTGACAAACAACCATCTGATGCTCTTTGTATTTTCAATACATACTTCGCTTATCAACCACGGGGCCTTAGTTATCCGAGGCACATATAAAGTATTCTTAGTAGGTACTATTAACATTGCCACCTCCTGTCCTCACCTGACCACAGCTTAAGTATCTGGTTGGTCTTTGGTGTCTTCTCTAATAACGTTTTTCCTGATTTCCTTTCTGGATCTGAAATTTCTTCTTAATCGGGCGCTCTTGGCAGAGTGTTCGTGGTTGGTAAGATGATGGTTGATAATACACGGTGGGTCTTCAACGTCATCAGCCTTTCCGGCGGCGGTGATTACTTGTTTCCATTTTAATCGGTTCGTCGCATTACAAAAACACTCTGTCATGGACGCATTAGTTGCCGTCTTGATAAAATTCGTCCAGCGTGTACCTGTAACGTGTAGCCTGAAACCTGCCTCTACCTCTCTGTGCTCTCTTTCCTGATATCTGATCTTGGACTACTTGTCTTTCCATTGAGGCTCGTTCCTGCAGATGTGCCCAAAAAAGTGTGCTATTCGTAGTTGTACAGTTAACGAAAGTCTATTCTTTATTTTGATCTCCTACAGAATTGATGCATTGGGGCGGAATGCGGTCCAAGAGATCTTTAGAAGGCGCCTCCAACACATCTCCAGGGCATCAACTTTGCGGATATCTAGCAGTTGCAAGGACCAGGCCTCAGCTCCATATATAGAAAGATTGGATATTCAAGACAGTTCATAAGTTGAACCTGGGGTGGTTTTGGTTATTCTCCTGTCCTTCCAATTCTTTCCCAACCTCTCCACAGAAAATTTGGTTAGGGCACTCCGCCGCCAATAATCTCGTCTTTGCAGCCTCCTTTATTACTACTGTAGTACTAGATGTAGCTCTGTAGTACTACTTCGCAATTAGCAACACCTAGAATGTTTGATCTATTTTCTGCAGCCTAGTATCTTCATTTTAGTTTTGTCTCTGTTGATGGCAAGTCCGAATTGGACACTAGCAACTTCTAAACGAGTTAGGAGACTTTCCATATCTTTTTAAGTCTGGGCAAGAAGAGTATTGCCATTAGCGTAACGGAGATGATTTATCACTTGACCAACTACAGAGACGCCTTTGTTCCATACTTCTAGGACAATCCGCATTATATGCTCCGTGTAGATGTTAAACAGCAGTGGTCATAGAATACACCCTTGTCTAACGCCTGACTCAGTGTCTGATCTGAAACTAGCTAGTGTCAATATTTATTTATGTGAATACGGTTTTTTTGTCCGGGCGAAAACTGCTGCATTGGCTGATGCAGCACCACTGAAGACTTTATTTAATTTACTTAACTAGTGAACCAATTCAACAATTTGTTTGGTATAGATCATTTTTTACAGTATATCATACACTGTCTACAGCTCTCTAAAACTTATTCTAACTTATCTTTTAACATGCTGCATCTTCATACCTAACTGCAGTTAAAAACTCAGCTGGAGGAGATAAATCCGGCTAATAATTACACGCAGGATTTTTTATAATGTCCTATATCGTCTTATATAATTCTTATGCATAATTAAATAAGGCGATGTAGGATAATATCAAAAAATATCTGACATCGATATTGACCACTAGCATGTTCCTATGTTTATATTATTATTAGCTTTGTTGGATCGATGGAACTTTAAAAAGCTTTACGTAGGGTTATGTCATAATTAATAAATTTATAGGATATGTCACATGAAACAATATTAGTAGTAGAGTCAAGATCCAAAGATGAATTTGGGGAATGGGTTTGTATGGAGATGACGCCAAAGAAGTACCGACTAGCTACAAGTCTGTGGTCCCGAGTTAAATCTTAGTTCATAATACCTGTACAAAACCACTATCATACTAATATTTGTTTCAATGATAAATGGTTTCATCAAAGTTAAGTCAGACTCGAATCAAAGCGTCTCCGTCATCACAATGCTTTAACAAAGCAAAGTGAGCGAGGTGTAATGAGGAAGAATGATTAAATCGTTCTCGATGGAACATCTCCAACTGCTTTGAATCACGTCTCGTGGTAAAGTTATGTAAATTGGATTTGTGGGTAACACGGGGTGTAATTATTTCATAGCTTCGCTATAGCGTGTAGATAGATATAGCAATAAAAAAATATATTTAAATAAACACTTTTTGTTACGGCGAATTCGATCGTCAACTGTTACTGAGCTACATAGCGCGGGCTCATGCAGGTGTAGATAGAAGTTTCACGTTCATATTCTCACGCGTACAAAGTGGTTGGTATACCCGGCACCTCCAGTTATACGCCTATCATTAAACTTAAACCAAAGGGCATTATTTAAAATAAATATTTGGACAAAAGTTATATAGGTAAAACCCTACTGTGTCTGCATAGGTATTAACATGAGAGTATAATGCATAAATAACGAAATTTATTATTTAAAGTGAGGAAAAGTAATAGATCGAGGGAGTTCGTCACAATAGCTTGGGCAAAAATGCTTTCATATGTTCGGATGTCCGGATATCCGGCAGGTCGCATTTCTCAACCGATTCTCGTGAAATTTTGTGAGCAGTTCGATTAAATTATACAGAATTAATTTGTTTGTTCGTTTTTGTAAAAAGGTTTTGTTTCCTAGCGGCGGCGGTACTTTACGGTAGGTACGGCTCGTGACATTGATTAATGAGGATGGATTACCGTGCTATCTTAACTAGTCTAAACTTACGTAAGTCTAGCTGTTCCCCGCAGTTTAACCAGCGTGGTCATGGCCGATGATGATAAAATAAAAGTAGCTGTTACTGCTTATACTATCAGCTATTTGTTAGTGAAAGTCTCGTTAAAATCAGTCCAGCCATTTCAACAAACAAATATATATATAATATATATACAGACAAAAAAATCTGTTATGTAACTACCGTATATACTTTCATATGCATTTAGTGAATTTAGTGATAGTGATTCTGTTTAAGCTATGCAAAGACATACAGAGGCCGTAGCACAAACAATTTGCGAAACCGTGTTGGTATCGTAAGCGTCACGGTTTGGCGTACAGACTTTGAGTTATCTGTGTCACAGTTGCCTGGATAAATAACAATTTTTACCTTTTTACGTGAACGTTATGTTACACTTACGTAGTTGTTCGTGCTAGGCCCACAGCTCACTGAGCCATAGTAAGATTTATTTACTTATTTAATTTACTCGAGTATCTGGTACCAACAACGCGCATTGCTCGGTAAATTTGTACAGGGGTTTGCAGTAACTAAAATTTTTGTACTAAAATTGTAGTTGTGAACGAAATCAGTTGAAGATTTTGTCACTTATACATCTATCTCGTACTGGCTAATAACTATTGACTGGCTGATTAATGAATTTGATGGCAGTTGATGCCGTTTATGTTGTAAGCATCCAACTAAGGAAGGATTTATGTTTTTTCGTTCCTAAAGGGGTTGAATTAAATTTATTTTTGTGGCTTTGTATACTTACCACACACCAAGCGCAGCAAGCAAAGCCGCTGGCAGTTAAGTTCTTACGTAAAGTATTTCCACTTAGAAACGTTACACAGAAGAGAAGAAAACAAACTAAAATTATTATTATTATTAATAATAACCCCACTAATGGAAGAATAAATCATTTATTAAAATTATTTAGCACGCACGTTAAATCTATACTAATATTAGAGAGAGGAAAGATTTGTATGTTCGAAACGAATTGGCTCAAATAGTCATGGATCGATTACAAAAATTCTTTCACCATTGGAAAGATACATTCACCCTGATGAACATAGGCTATATAATATTCATCATCATCATCACTATACACCGAGCGGGTAAAACCGCGGAGAGCAGCTAGTCGCATATAAGCTGCCATTTTGATTTTTAACCATTTTTATAGTGCCACACGAGCTATCGAGATGATTCATTCTCGATTTGTCAAAATCGTTTGTGCCATTGAGTAGTTAGGAGCGGACATAGGTACGAGCATACATACATCCATACTGATATTATAAAAAAAACGTTTGTAACTACGAGTACGTCACTCTGTCTCTCTGCCTGTTTGTTAACTTATCGTGCCTAAACGGCTGAACGGATCCTAATGAAATTTGGCAAGGAAATAGATTATATCTCAGGAAATGACATAGGATAGTTTTATCAGCTTCATCATTATCCATCACCACGCGGATGAAACCGCAGGGCGCAGTTAGTATTCATCATCAGCCCACATTCGTTCACTGCTGCACATATGCCTCTCCTAAAGTACGCCACAGAGCTCGGTCTTCAGCTCTCTGCATCCAGTTACTGCCAGCCGCCTTCCGCAGGTCGTCTCTCCGCCATGACGAGTAGGGCACACTGATTAAATACTTTCGTCTTTAGGCACTGTGGTATGGACGACGTGAAGAATTGACGAAGCTTGCCGAATGCTGCCCAGCCCAACTGGATTCTTCTGTTGGCTTCCCTCTCAAAGTTGATTCTGCCTAATTGCAAAATTTTCCCAAGGTACATTTAGTAGATATCTACAGTTAATATTATATGCTTGCAAACCCATAACCCTTCCTTTGAACTTGGCCGCAGTCAAATAAAAATTGGATTTCCTACCCCGCGTTCAAAATCAACCGAATGACTTTGCACCCTCGATCGTTGAAACTCTGTAATCTATGTTTCAATATCTTGTTGCGGAATGAAATGTTCACTCCGCAACAAGATCCATTTCCGAGTCCCGTCTCGAAGCGAATGTTTATAGAATGTTGTTATCGGGGACGGTGGCCCGTAATGCTATAATTTACCCTATCAGCCGAGGCGTAGGCAATATTCTTTTAATTTGGAGAAATATTCCTTAGGGACAATTAAGGGAAGTAAGTACTTTTTTAGGGTAGCATATACCCTAACTGATCGAAAGAGGAATAATAGGTTTTGAATAAGTTTTCTTCCATTAGAAATATTATTTTGTGTTCGTGTTTATGTGAATGTTTTCACATTAACAATAATATATTAAGTAATTCGCATAAACACGAACACAAAAATAAGATAGTAATTTTGAAACTTCTGCGATGTGAACACATATTTATATTACGTATATAAACGAGTCTTAAACACGTTAACAATAGTATTTATTTACCTCGACGTTTCGATCAAGTTACATGAAGCTGTTGAGATTAAAAAACACCGTAACTTCAACTGGGAGGATGGTTTGAAACTGGCGGTAACATTGAATCCAGTAATTAAAAAGTGTATCCGTCGCGATTTATCCTCAGAAAAATCTGTTGATAGTTTTCTGTGTCTGGACAATTACTTTTTATAACAACAACTGTTGGGGGTATTTTAAAAATATATCCATACTTCAAGACAATGACACCCACCCCTTCAGTACGCTCGGGACCACGATCAATGCAACTTGATCGAAACGTCGACGTAAATAAATACTATTTATAACGCGATTGAGATCCGTTAATATGATACAAAAATAAGATTTCCGAGATTTTATTTAGTTCTTAGTTACAAGGATCTCATTTTTATCACCTTGTAATATAAATTGTTTGTGACTGAGGTTGTGTGTGTGTGTGTGTGTGTGTGTTTTTGTGTGTGTATGTTTTTGTTTTAAGTCTTTACACTAAAAGGCTCAACGAATTCAGATAAAATTTTAAATGGAAGTAGCTTATAGCCAGAATCAACACAAAACATGCTGCTATCCACTGAATCGAAGGGCCGTTAAGCCATCGAACCCTTTGGGCTCTTCTAGGGGAGACGTCTTCTATCTTAGGGCAACAGTCGTTAGGCTGTGTCGGAGGCGTTCGGGTGGAAAACTTTAACACTAGCTGGCCACTATAGGGCTAGCCACTGGCTTATCCACAAAACTGCACTGGCCCATATGGGGAAATGCCCAATACGGCTCTTTCGAAAAAGCTCATAGTCCCCGCAATGGGAACATAATGATATAATTAATCTTATTATATTATGTGGTTAGAGAAAGAAATGCAGTACTCCAGTAACGCTACGCAACGAAAAGGTGACAGAAGTATAGGAAGATGATGTTATGTAAACGGTACAACTTTAGAATGTATATAACCCCGTCATTAAAACAGAAGGTCGAACTAATCAGACCGTAAAGGAATCCCAAATTGGTTATTATACTTTTTTATTCAAAAGAGCCCTTTGAATGATAATTTCCTGGAAGGATGCCGCCGGAGTGATTACATTTCGTCGCTTTCCGACCCTTCCTGTTGTTATGACTCGTAAAACTTTCAATTAAACGTTGAATTATAATAACAACAAAACAAGCGCTTTGAGAAGGCAATATTGAATTTTCACTGAATCTTATAATTTGAATTGTGTGTGACCTATATAACGATGGCGTCCTTGGAGTACAGACCAGCTTATAAACGTATATAAATCAAAATCTAAATCAAATTATTTATTTTGTATAGGCCTACGGGGGCACTTACAAATTACAATATAGGGATATCATGCGGATTTTTTTGTGCAAATACACTTCAAATAACAATAACGTAATTTGAATCAAAGTGCAATAAGGTGATGTATATTATTATCTAACTATTATTATAAACTGGGCCATAAAGAAAGCAGGCCGGTTATAACACTTGCGATAACCTTTAAAATTTTTAAGCAATCCCATTAAAAATATTAAAAAGGTCATACTTATTTCTATATTTTTATTAAATAATTGTTTAAATCTTTGCATTTTTTTGTTGGATTTTTATAACCGACCATTCTACGCGGCCCAGTATATAGGTAAACTGTTGGGGTTACAAACTCAACACTTAAGATTTCATGTAAATTTTCAACATGAGAAACGGAATCACTCACTTCATTTCGAGGCAGACGCAACCGCGAGCGAGAGGAGAGTGCACCTTGAAAAAAAACCACCGGATGTGGTTGAAACTATAGTTGGAAAGATCTGATTTATTTATGAAAGCGATTCCCGTTTCTCATATTAAATGTGTATTTACCACGTTAGTTTTCAAGATTTTATGGAAATTTCACCTCTAAGGCATTTCACCGTATCCCATTTTATTTTTGAGTTTGTGTTCGATAACGTACAAATTTAGTTATGTCCAGTTGCTAGAAAGGGAAATGAGAATGGGTTACCGACGAAAATGTTTAGTTATAATCGAACTATGAGATTTCCTCTTAAGTAACAACATCAATATCGCAAGTGTAGTTTGTAAGAAAATTTTCACTAGCTATCAGCTACTCCAGCGGGCTGAGCACGAAAATCTCATAATCATAATCAGCCCATTTTGTTCCCACTGCTGGGTCTCGAGCCTTCCTCTTAGAGAGAGGAGTTGGGCTATAATCCACGCCAAACCACGTCGAAGTTTTCAGGCTGCCCGAAGGCCCTCGACATAAGACAAACAACCGGGACCGACAGCTTAACTTGCCCTCCGAAGCACGGAAGCGCTCAATTGAATAATGCCACTAGCGGTCACCCATCCAAGTCCTGATCGCAACAAGTGTTGCTTAACTTGTTAATCGGCTAAGATCGCTAAGTCGAGCTCCGCTACGAGCGCTTCTCGAAACGAAAATTTGGTGTAACGTAATCGTATCGCTAACGTATTAGTACAAACTGTCATTTATCTAGTACCATATTGGCACAGATAACTCATAGTTTGTACTGTATACGTCAACGATATGATATCGTTACGCTTAAGCAGATTTTCGTGCTCACTGTAATATTCTAAAAATAAATTAATTATGTTTTCTTTAACAAGCTTTGCAGTTAGTGAAATATAGCTAACATTACAACGTACTGGCGTAAGTCCTAAAGGCATAACTCAAAGAGCACACTTGTAGAGCATCTTTTATTATTGAACTGACGTGGTTTATACACATTTTTAGATGGTAGAGCATCATTCAGACTCTACGCTAGTCTAACAAAGAACCCTCTATGTAAGAGCGTTGTGGTACTTCACTCAGTATTTTTGTTTTTGTAATAAAATACATATAAGATGACTTTTCACTGAGATTGCCCTAAAACTTACCTTGTAAAGTCGTATGTTCTGAGGTGCCTCAAAGCTGGCTCCTTCTCCAATAATGGTATATATGAAATACCATTACCCTTTATTTATAAACGTTATTCAAAGTGACTCCCTCTCGCCTGATGGAAAGCGAAGATGGAATCAAGAAGCGATGACCATTATGCAGCCGTAAACTGCACTAATCGCCACCCCTATGATGACCTGCGAGATGCTTTTTTATCTATTTAAATATGGTTATGAACGTATAGTATGTGCGTGTAGCATATGTACACAACCACGCCGCTCATGAAAATGGCAGATGTGGTGACAATTCAATATCGCAATTAAACGTATTTGCAATAAAAAAAAACTAAGCATTGTGATCATCAATTTGAAACCCCGTAAAAAATATGTATTTTTTATTATCTATTTCAACATTGAATTTTCACAAGATGCACATGTCCAGGGTTTCACAGGGTTGAACAGCAAGGCAAAAAGCAAGCTATGTTTAATGTCCAAATTGTTTGGAACATGATCTCATACGGTTGAGATCATTTTCTAAAAATGGCTTGTTTATTCATGCAATTCGTAATCCTTTCTACCTTTCGATGACAAATTTCAATGCGGTCATCTGCCGTGTGATTCAACATCGTTGCATCTTTGACAACATCCGTGAAACGAATGAAAAGTGTGTTTATTCGTTACAATGCTGTAACGAATAAACACACCAATCGCATCTACACTGGACAGCAAATAAACCGAGCCACCCGCTACCTAGGCACTCTAATTCGATTTTCTCAAAAACTAAAAAACCTACAAATATCAAAGTTGTACCTACAGAAAGTGCGTTTCATGGTGATTAAAATGAAAGGCAATTCATTGGGTTTAACCCGTCCGCATCAGCGCAAAAAATAACAATAGATTTATGAATGAAACTTAACTCGAATGAGTCTTGCTGATTCGGACAGATTAATCAATATTTCAGTGTTTATTAAGGATTTTACAAAAAAGAGTCGTTTTCCAGTCGTGACAATCGTTAGTAATGATAAAGTGAAAAAAAATAATTAAAGCCAAAAACAAAGATAAAATCAAAAAAAGTTTTTGATCAATATTTCGTATTCCCTCCCCTTGCTCGGATAACTGCCAGCATCCTTGTATTCATCGACCTTACGAGCCTGACGATAAAATCTTGAGGAATTGTATTCCGCTCCTCTTCAATTGCGATTCGCAGCTCTGGAAGCCTTGTTGGAGCAGTACCCGGGCTCGAACCCGACGTTTCAGCTCATCCCATAAGTGTTCTATCGGATTCAAATCTGGGCTTCGAGCTGGCCAGTCCATCGTACGAATGCTGACGTCGCGTAGATACTGGGTCACCACATGAGCAACATGAGGCCGTGCATTATCATGCATCAATTGCATATCCTGTCCGATATATCCTGCGTAAGGTACTACATGGTCTGCGAGGATTTCAGTAATGTAGCGATGAGAAGTCAGTCCACGTGTACGGCCCGTCGGTTCGATGAAAACTAACGCTGTATGTGCTGTTAACGAGATGCCGCCCCAGACCATTACAGATCCTCCTCCATAAGCAACAGTTTCCTCGATGCAACACTGAGAATAACGTTTTCCAGAAAGACGATATACTCTCTGACGTCGATCATTTCCATGTAGACTCACCCTGGTCTAACTTTGTAGGTATAACTTTAATAGTTGTAAGTTTTATACTTTTTGAGAAAATCAAATCAGAGTTCCTAGGTAGCGGGTGGCTCGGTTTATTTGCTGACCAGTATATATTACCAGCTGCATCTTGCGACTGTACTCGCACTTAAATACTACAGGAAACTTATCCCGAGGCAAAATAGTAACCCAAATGTTTAATGCTGGGTGAAAAGTAACCAAGGAGTTTAAGCAATAAGGCTGTTTCTATTCAAATCTTCATCCAGCGTATTAACGCATCCTGACAAACATATATATAGGGTGTTTGGTAGAGGGACCGACAAACCAAATGAGCGTGTTCGGGGGACCACTTGGAGAATACAAGTTGGCCAAAAAAAATCCCCGATCCCCCAATATGTTATCATTTTTTTTGTGATTTTTCCCTTTTTCTCCGAAATTGTACCTATTTACCACCATAACATTTGTAAAATTTGTAAAAACTAAAAACATGCGGTCTAAAACATACTTTACAAATGTTATGGTGGTAAATAGGTACAATATTGGAAAAAACGAGAAAATTCACAAAAAAAGTTAAAAAAAATTAGGGTGACGGGGATATTTTTTTTGGCCAACTTGTATTCTCCAAGTAGGCCCGCGAACACGCTCATTTGGTTTGTCGGTCCCTCTACCAAACATCCTGTATACTCTCACCAGCTTCCACTATTATGGAGTTACAGGATTGTGAAAAATATTAGATTGACAGATTCATTTTTTAATGGCCAGCCGTGCGATTATCTAACAGCAAACATCGTTGCATCTTTGACAACATCCGTGAAAAAAATTACGAGATGAAACGTTGGAAAAACAAGGGCGATATCTCATAAAGTATTTGACATCGGTGAGCACGTCGGCGAGCACAACGATGAATCATTAGAGAATCGCACGGCTTCGCAGTCATCTCTTCATGGGTAGCAAAAGCTAATCGCCTTTTGTTAGAGACATAAGGGTCTCTAACAAGTGAAGTGAAGTGATGAGCGTGGTGTGATGTAGCAAGTTACATCACACCACGCTCATCATTTCACACCATCGTCACATTAGGTATGTAGAGTTGAATTAAGTAAAATCTATTTTCATATCAAATGCTCGACAATGTCCATTTACATATCACGTAATCTCGACGTAAAGCAAGACGTTTTAGGCACCTCAAGGGATTTAGAGCTATATGAAAATTTCAAGGGATGTAATGTGATTTGAATTTGTAACGTTAACATTCGTATGAAAAGTTTTAGTAAAGATACGGTTATTGCAAAGAGAGTTTATACAAAATTCGTACTAACACAGTTAAATATTTTTCTGGTGTTGTTTTAATAGTTCTCCTTTCTTCTCCGTTTAGTATTTTATCGTAACCATTAGCAATAACTTTCAATTTGTATAAAATTAAAATAAATAAATACTTTACTGTACTTTAATACTTTACTTTACATTTTGCTCCGGTTACTTTCTCACCCCTGAGTCAAAGTATGCCTTCGTCTTGGGCGGCTTAAAGCCCTCGCTTCACTCAGGACTCTACAAAAATTAATTTAGTGTCCCTCGTTACGCTCAAGATCCAATTTGCCGCGCGTGACGTAAGACGCTACTTTATCCTTTTGGCGCATTATCTACTATTACACAATAACTATGTTACAAGTTCAATACACATGAATTTAAAGTAATGGAGAACGAGGCCATTTCCAGGTCTTGCTAGAATATGTCTCTCTTTACTCTGCTGTTACGTATCTTCTACATTCATCACCACACTTAAATCGTAAACTCCCTGAGGGTAGGCATCGGACATGCCCGAAACCTAGATCGCCAAAGTCGGCTTATACGTAAGTAACTATACTTACGGTAATTAGCCTGTTTTGACATTAAATAATTATGTGTAATACCCACGAGAGCTTTCAAACACAAATACGTTTTAAAAGTTAGCAATTTTGAATAAGTGAATTTTGTGTATATACGTTATGCTTAGACGGGCAATAAATGCTCAAACCCAACAATTTCAAAAATAATTCTCCAGTGAGGGTAATTTAATAATCATCATCATCATCATCATCTCATCCAACCAGTTTAGTAATAACTAAATAATAATCTAGCCTATCTAAAACATAATAAATTTCAATTATACCGCTTAGGATGAGACGATCTACCATTATAACGAAATTATTAAGCGAAACTGGTGTATACGACATATATGTATTCTTTCGATATTATGAAAGGACCCGCAAAGCCTAGGTAAGGTACAGACCTTACCTTGGCTTTGCGAACAATTTAAACAACCCCTTAAGAGGATTGCATACTTTCCATGCTAAAAGAGAAAACTCTTTTCTACCTGTTAACATTGTCCGATTTCAGTGATATTTTTTTCATGGAATCATGACATTGTTTACTATGCCCGTACGTTTTGATTTTAAGTACTATAAATTTCCTTTTTTAGAAATAAAAAAACTGTAAAAATCTAAACGTACGGGCATAGTAAACAATGTCATGATTCCATGAAAAAAAATCATTGAAATCGGACAATGTTAACAGGTAGAAAAGAGTTTTCTCTTTTAGCATGGAAAGTACTAGCTATGCAATCCTCTTAAAGGTTGGCGCAACATGATAAAGGAATTCCTTTACCTTTTGACCACTATGTACTTTTAGAAGTCGCCCTACGAACAATCTTGCGACGCTACTTAATAGAGTGGAAAAGACATTCTAACATCGTTTTATAGGGACCATAATTTATTTTACGAGGCATCATCACGGCAATAAGGCTGTTTATGACGTCACTAACCACCCTAAGCGCGGGAGCCTCCCGGAGCGAACCAAATTGTTCTGAGTGACCTTTAGTAACCTACTTAATAAATGTTATTCATTTATTTCAATAAATAGGTTTTGTTGCTTTTAGGTATACTTTTACTAGGCTAACCGAATAACATTTTGGTTAGGTATATTATTTACGTAATGCATATAAATAATATTTTGGATCGTCTTTCACCGTAAACCGCTTGATTGGCTTTGATAAATTAGGTATCATTATATTCGCAAACCAGTGACAGACAATAGTACATTGTTCACCGAGAGGAGAAAGTGACCGATTACCGTCGAGGGTGTCGTTTGAAGCCCGAGCCGTAGGCGAGGGCTTTAAAACACCCGAGATCGGGAATCGCACTTTCTCTCGAGTGATACATAGTGCTTTATACTACACCTACGAGGAAAATAAAAAACTAAATCTTTACTAATTGAAATTTATATTGAAATTGTTGCAGTTAGTGAAGCTTAATGTAACACTTTTTCCATTAATGTTTGTTTGAGATGTTTGCGATAATGTAGGAGGAATAACTGGCTGTGCTGTTGGCACTGCGCTCGTAGAAGGCTGTGGTGCCAAAGGGGCAACTGGCTGCTGAGGGGCATCTGGCATCGCCGCGCTCGTTGATGGTTGAGGAGATGAGTCTTGATGCACATTAATCGATCCCGATATTTGGTTATTTATTCGTGTTTTGTTTTCTACGGAATTCTCTATGTAGCTTTCTGCAACAGCGGACGATTTCCAACCACCGTGACGTTTTATTGTGGTTAAATCAGCACCAGTATTGGCAAGAATAGTCGCTGAAGTTCTGCGAAAGCAGTGGCCAGTGTATTCTAGTGGATTGAGTAAATTAAGGTACGAAGCTATTTCTCTTGGCACAGTACTTATTTTGTTTTTCCCAATTACTTGTTTCGTACATTTTTTGTTTTTATATTGTAGTAAAAACCGATTGGTTTTGGGGTCACTGGGGCGAATTTCGTTATATTTCTTCACTATCTCATAAAATAAGCCCGATATAACAAATGATCGCTGAATTTTGGTTTTTGTGTTAGGAATATTGACGATTATTCCATTTTCGAGGATTTCGATATCGTCTGTTGTCATATCCACAAGTTCTTGCGAACGACAGGCCCCATTTACTCCTAAAATCAAAATAACCTGTAAACAAAAATATCAAACATGAAAACCTAGTAGATTTCTACTCATAAATAGGTACGTAATAAATTTTAAACCAGTGCATTTTGTTCATAAACTTACCTTCATCAACAAATATTTGTCATCTGGAGCATTCTGCAAAAAGGAATAAACATCCTTTGTAGTAAGCACTTTTGATTTCTTACTACGGAATCCCTCCGACTTTTTTTTCAGAAATGCTGTAAGTTTTTTGTATTCTTGAATATTTATGTCGTTTCTTGTCAATATAGTACTTTTCAACATTGAGTACATAGACCATAACGTACTTGGTTTGTATTTTTGCGCTTTTTCACTGAAATAAGCTAGCAAAACAGTTTCAGAAAAAGATGCCGCATTTTTTTCACTTTTCCATTGCAAAAAATCGTCATAAGTTTTATTATATTTTTTAATTGATTTCTGTGGTAAAAAGTTATCAATCAGTATTTTTGCTGTTTCCTTCAACTGCGGCGGAGTTAAAAAATCTTCATCATCACTATCACTACTTATCATTTTGATAGTTTTATTTTACTTTTCTACGAAAACTGAATCCTCAAACAACACACAAATTGAAAATGGCGCCAATGGAGTCTGCAATTTTCACATGTTCTTTTTTCAAATTGTTTGACACCATCCAACACACAGCTAGTGGCCAGTGTCATTTTGCGAACTTGGAGATAAAAACTCACTGTAAAAACTTTTTGGCTTTTGATATTTAGGTTACCAGCGCATAGTCTTACACAAAATTAAAAAAGAAAAACCACGTAAGAAATGGATTTTCATACACTTTTCTCTCCCGCTCAGATGCGTTTTCTCGCCGCATATTTGTTCGATATGCAATGACGTACTTTCTACCGTAAATTTGATAAAGTATCAAGGTACTTTCCGAGCAGATGTAGTATAAAAGATGTTTCTGTTATCGTTAACGCCAAACGACAACTCCAAAATGTATGGCGTTGACATTACCTGTGGAAAAGTCACGTGACGTCACGCTAAGTTCGTAGACGGGACCGGAACGTTCTGTCTGTAGCGTGTACGGAAAAACGCCTGCTTGAATTTTGACTAGGCCTGCTGTACAGAAGTATGAAATTTCTGTATAAAACCATTTAAGGTCACGCTTTAAACCTTCTTATTTATGTACAGGGTGCCCGAAACGATAGCCTGGTACCGGGTGACAGGCTAAGGTATACCAGTTATGAAACAATAAGATACAAAATCCTATTTTTTCCAACATGGAGTGTCGAAGTTAACTGACAATAATTTTGTAAACCATAACTCGTCAAAACTTAATTTATTTAACTTAGTTGACAATGTTTATTACTTTGATTTGTGGTTGCGATTAATAGCACTGTTATTTGCGATAACATTATAAAAAAAATCATACAATTTTAAAATTTTTCGTAAAATGTCTATTATTGCTTGGCGTGACACTGATTTTTTCTTTTTTTTCGTTAGTATTCCTTGGCCTCTCGCTTTGTACCAGTTATCGTTGAGTTTCGGGAGACCCGATACACATCACTTTTTTATGATATAAAGCATAATTAAAAAAGTTTTAACCAAAGATAAACATTTAAATGTGTTCAACATATAGCTAGCCCAACCTACTGTTTGATATAAAAATCATAAACACGCAAGAACGCCTTACTTTCATTGTAATAACAATTTTTTAACAAATATTTTACATACGTCCATTCTATTACACCCGATGTTGATGATAAATTATTATCAAAAATAATACTGGCCTGGGAACATAAGTACATAAAAAAAGATTCCTACGAATTCAGAACCTCCTCATTTTTCAAGTCGGTTAAGAAGGTATCTTTCGAAGACCATTCCACAAATACTTACTAGAGAATTATAAAAAGGAAATTAAATATTTCTGATGATATATTTTAGACAACTTTTCTTAAAGCATTTATAAATATAATTATGTACCTATATAATAATACTAGCTGCGCTCCGCGGTTTCACCCGTGTGGTTATGGATGATGATGAGAATACTCGTCTACTGCTGCCTTCATTTCTTCTACACTCTATAATCTTTGTTTATATCTCGTATACATGGTACATTTACCACGAGCTGAACTATTTTAATAATGGATATGACTTATAAGTACCTCTATGACAAATGAGATAAAATACATTGGTACTAAAGTAGATAAGAACATTTTTATATTGTAAAGTATTCTTCTTCTTTAAGTGCCTCTCCATTACTGAAGGTTGGCAGTCAGCTTCTTAAATTCTTATTTGTCAATCGACAATCTGAACAATTGCTCCACGGTCTTAATCCCGGTCCACTCCCTGATATTACGGAGCCAAGACATCTTTCGTCATTGTAAAGTATAGATCTGATTTAATTCTTGATTACAAAGCGTCGCACGCATCTTAATATAGTATCGCTATATGAAAGCACTTTTCGAACGTCGTCATCTATTTTGAACAAACAGGTTTCTGTGTCACCACTGTCTCAAGAGACAGAATGCAATCTGGATATACGAGTACACTCTTATTATTTACATCTATATATTGGAATGTTTGACGTGTGCCATATATCTTCTTATATTCTTCTATACCAGGATATCTGAAAGACCTTCCCTATAGAATATTTCGTAGAAAAATTAAGATGTGGCTGATAGAAAAACGATTCTACTGTTTGACAGACTTTTTAAATTGTTTTGAGACTACTAATTTAAGTTAATTTGACATACTTAGCTATTTTATTATTTTAAATTAATTGTATTGAGACTACCTTGTTATATTAATTCATTGGACATTTTTAACTATTTTATTATTTTATACACAACTAACTTATATAACTTTTTATTCCTTCTTATAACTAAATGGAAAATTGTGATAAATTTATAATCACCACATTAACAATTTCACATGTCGGTTATCGACAAAATAGACTGAACGAAAATAGCTACTAAGACCTGTGTATTACTCTATTTTTCGTGGATAAAAATCATTTATCATTTATCTTTATATAGTTTACTAGCTGGTGGCCGCAACTACATCTGCGCAAGATTAGTACTTCGAGCAACTTATTATTTCTCCAAGGGCATATTCTATCTTTATACCAAATTGTCAAAAAAATATGTACATTGTCAAACGCAATTGCTATATAATAGTATTATTTCAGTACATTTAAATACTTAGTATATCAATCAGTATACAATCAAATAAAATAAAATTAATCACCATGGAAAAAAAACTGTCATTACATTTTATCACCCTTGGCGGTAGTTGTGTTACATTTCATCACCCTTGACTGTGTCCGAACACGTCTAGTGTATCAAATTGACTTGCTTGGCTTTTGACTAAGCTATCAGAAACTGACACAAACATTGACATAGCTGTCATCATTACGATCTTGACGTAGACGGAGATCTTATTATTTTGTCTAAGCTGTGCCCAAGCATATTACGCTTTTTCATCCGCTTGGTGATGGATGATGATGATGAAAAGTATCATATGTGTTAAACCAGTGCCTCATCTACCTCCATACCAAATTTCGTCAAAATTGCCCCAGCAGTTTATGCGTTAATGAGTAACAAAATCCACACATCCAAACATCCAAATATCCATACATCCATACTCACAAACTTACGCGTTTATAATATTACTAGCTGCGCCACGCAGTTTCACCTGCGTGGTGATGGATGATGATGATGATGATGATGATGAAAAAGTATCCTATATGTTATTCTCTCTCATCTATCTACATACCAAATTTCATTATCATTTCAAATCCATTCAGTAGTTTTTGCGTGAAAGAGTAACAAACATACTATATAATCTATCCGTCCATCCATCCATCTAAACTTTCACATTTATAATATTAGTGGGATTAGTGAGATATAGTAGGATAGCATGTAGCTTCATCGTGAAATCTGGAAGTAAGCTTAATCGATTTAAAAAAAGTTGTGGCACAGAAGATTGTGTCAAAGAAAACCTACGGTAAATTTTTTTAACTGTACTTTTTTTGAACTTTTTTGGGTTTTTTTTAAATTTTAAAGGCTATACCAACCTGGGCGTTATTCGCTACCGCGAGCGATAAACAAATCCGAATGGCTATGCGAATACTACCGCGCGCGGTAGAGATACTCGTATATTCGTTGGCAACGGTTAGCGGGGCGGCGGAACTAGCTTCGCCAAACAAGAGAAAATACCGCCTCACAAGTTTCGCTGCAGTTATGGAACTTCATACTACTTACCCATCGAGTTCCGCGTGGTATTTTTCGCTACCCACAGCGGTAGCGAATAACTCTCAGGTCTGTGGCCCGAGCACGAGCATTTTAAAAAAATTTCGATAACACTTAGGAACCTTCATGAAAAGAGCATTCTCTTCTTAAAGGCCGGCAACGCATCCTCAAAACCTCTGATGTAGCGGATGTCCGTGGGTGATGGTGATCTCTTACCACCAGAGGAGCCGTCTGATCGTTTGCTCCCTCTGTAATCAAAAAAAAAAAAAAAAATAACCTGAATAGTTGTCAATTTAACATTCGAAAACATTAACCATTAATTGGCACAACTAACTAAGGCCTGTTCAGTGGCTCGAGCACAAACATTTGCTAAATTGTACCGTATTGGTATCGTTTACGTATTCAGTACAAACTATCATTTATCTAGTACAATAGTGGCACAGATAACTCATAGTTTGTACTGAATACGTAAACGATACGATAACGTTACACTTTAGCAAATGTTCGTGTTCGAGCCACTGAACAGGCCTTTTTTAGTTGTGCCAATTAATGGTTAATGTTTTCGAATGTTAAATTGACAACGGTTCAGGTTTTTTTTTATTACACAGGGAGCAAACGATCAGACGGCTCCTATGGTGGTAAGTGATCACCATCGCCCATGAACATCCGCTACACCAGAGGTTTTGAGGATGCGTTGCCGGCCTTTAAGAAGAGAATGCTCTTTTCATGAAGGTTCCTAAGTCGTATCGATTCGGCAGTACTGCCGATGGTATCTGGTTCCATAAAGTGGCAGAGCGCAGTCGAAAAAGCAGTAAGAAACGCACTGTGCGTTTCTTACTTCTTTGTAGAAGACAGGCAGACGTCGACACGAAATGGGTCAAACATTATGCTCTGTAGAGACGTCCGAAGGCAAAATTCAGCTGCAGGTGTTGAACCGAACAGTTCATCGGAACACTCCCAGTGATAGACGCGGTAGTAGGTGCAGACGGATCAAGAGGAGAGACAACATGTGTACGCAGTGCCAAATGATCGAGACGGTCGGAGAGAGCTTGATTGTCGACGATTTGAGCTGTTCTGCGTTGAATGTGGTTAAATGGAAGGAGATGGTAATGCGGAACCCCCGCCTAGATTTCAGAATAGTATACTCTTCGGCTCTTCTCGAATTCGGCCTGTCTTGAGTATACGCAAGAATATACGAATTTGAGCCTTATTCATCCGTATCATAACAAAATGAGGAAGCGAGTCGGGCTCTGTAATATAGAGAGTAGAGGCAAGTAACAAGTTGATTGAAAGTTTAAGATATTTAGTTTAGTTTAATATTATTTCTGACGCTTTGACTTATATACTTATATGTACGACGAGCAAGAAGATCCGGAAAGATCACAAAACTGGTCGTAACACTGGATTATACTTATTAATAAGACAAAATCATATTAATAACTAACAATTCGTGGACACTTCAGATCTACGAGTATGTTACAGGTATGTTTATTAAATTAGCTTACTAGTTTGTTCATAGCGCAGTCATGAATAACAAAAATTATTAAAATAAGATGAAAATACCCTTACGTACGAAAATTTGCAGAAATGGCAGTATGACTTCTTTCAATAGCTACAACTTTGTCCGCGTGCAAACGTTGTCATCATCAGCTACCTGTTGAATAGGGAAAAAATAGAAGTAGCTTATGTATACATCTATGTATGTAGCTGCCTTTATTTTGAATTGTGTAAAAATCTGTTTAACCGTTACAATGCTGTAACGAATAAACACACTTACCGCATCTATATTAGCAGCTGCATCTTGCGACTGTACTCGCACTTAAATACTACAGGAAACTTATCCCGAGACAAAAGAGTAACCCAAATGTTTAAAGCTGGGAGAAAAGTAACCAAGGAGTTTAAGCAATAAGGTTGTTTCTTCAAATCTTCATCCAGCGAATTAACGCATCCTGACAAACATATATATACTCTCACCAGCTTCCACTATTATGGAGTTACAGATTGTAAAAAATATTAGATTGCCAGATTCATTTTTAATGGCCAGCCGTGCGATTCTCTAAGAGCAAACATTATAGCATCTTTGACAACATCCGTCAAACAAATGACGACATGACAAGAAACTTTGGAAAAACAACCTTGTGTACAAGGGCGATATCTCATAAAGTATTTGACTTCGGTGACGAGAATTTTTGGAGATAATCGCATGGCAGGCTTAGATTGGTTGGACCAAAAGTTATAATTATGATATCTTCCAGTGATATTTTCCTGCCAAAAGTTGTAACAAATAATGTACTATTTCAAGCCTTATTTTAAATAAGTTTAGTTTTTTCAAATATGTTCGGTCAAGGGATTTGGAATTTGTTGATTAATAACATGATTTAAAAATATGCATCAATATAAAGTTAAACTTCTCTCTCTGAGAGGAAGGCTCGAGTCCCAGCAGTGGGAACAAAATGGGCTGATCGTGATTATGATTTATGATATATACAAAGAGTACTTGCGTTTGTATGGGTACTTCTTTCATAACATAACTTAAAATATACAAGGTAATGAAATATCTTACAGAATGTGAAGATAGTGTATATTAGTCGATATATTAAAAAATGTTAAATACGATGGGATTGCACTATGACTGTGACACCCTTTGAGTTTAATCTTTCCCTTTTACAATAACAAAATTATGGAAATCTCACGAAATGATCAAAATGTCGTGCCATTTCCGCCTGCGACCTTGGCTGGATTAATATCCCCGATCAACAAGTCTGTAGGTTGCTCATACACAGGCCACGGGCAAGCCGGCCTTGCTTCATGACGTAATAAGGCGTTCGCGCCGAACCGCCTGAGACTTCGAACGTACGCGCATCCTACGACATCTTACATTCCAATTTCAAATAATTAAAAAGAATAACCTAAAATAAAATCTTGGGAGCTGTTTAATTTCTTTTTAAAATAACAAAGGCCAGTGTTGTTGTGTGTTTGTAAGAGTGAAACATTGTTTGTCAATTTGAAGTGTGATTTATGTAAACAACGACGTGATCAGTGCAGTTTTGAAGGTAAATGTTTGTGGAATTGCTTCGTGACATGGGAATTTAATAGTATACTGGTTTTAATGAAACCTTTGGAGAAAATTGTGGAAATAAGCTAAGGTATGTACGTAAGGTTCAAGTAGTTTTAGTTTGTAATTATTTCTTTCACGTAGGAGGTAGTTATAGTTATCTCCGCTACTTCACCACCTACATTTATTTAAATCAATCAATCAATCAAATTTATTTAATATTCAGGTAAGTTACACCCATAATCATAATCATTGATATAATATAATTATTTAAAATTAATTACACTAAATTACAAAAGATAAAAATCACAATAAATATAAAAATAACTAATAATTAAATATCATAATATCAGTAATAAATAAGTCATGTCACAATTAATACTACAGTTAATGTCAGTCCAGTGTCAATCATACCTTCTCTTCTTTTTCATTTTTTCTTATCTTTTAAATCCAAACAAATTATTTACTCTGTGCCAAATATATAAAACAGAGATCAAATTAATAGAAGGTGCCTTAAAAAATGAAGAAATCCGTTACGTTTAACATAAGCATAATAACATAATAATCCATCTATAAAAATATATATTTTTCATATAGTCATTATGTAGATTTGAAGATCATGTTATACGAGTAATTTATAATACCCTTGAAAAACCAGTTCATTCACCCCGTTAGTAACTATTGGATATACAACGAGTTCAAGTCATTAAAATAACGAGCAACAAATTGAGTACGGTTGTTCTATAGACGAAGATAGAACAAGCATTATAAATTGTTCTTAATGAGCGGTACTCAAACATTTTCCGAGGCTTTTATCTTGAGATTTCGCCATTTACAGACGTAAAATCTCGTTCAATGGGAAAGAACATTTGTGAAAATGATGTCTATATAAAATAAAAAATGTTTATTGGTAGCAATGTATTTTTTTCGGAATTTTTATCTTTTAGGGAATTTTTCATTCCTTTAACCCTTTTTCTAAATTTAACGACTAAAACATAAAATGTTTAATCATTAGAAATTTCAAATTAAAACGAATATTTAACACAAAAAATGTACAATTCCAATCCGTTCTCAAGTTAAGCGCTTACAAAAGAACAGCTTTATTTTTTTATTTATGTAATACTAGATTAGATAGAATATGTAGGTACATCATTGTCTAAAACGAGTTTGATGACATTTTTGGATGTGGGAAGGATTGGAGAGAGATGCGCTTACCGTGCCGTGTTTGCCATGTCAACTGTTTAAGGCGCGCTCGTACCCTGATTTAAGAAAAAGCAGAATTTTTAAACACCAAGTGTAACGAAACAGATCGATAGTATATTATGAAAAAAAAACAAAGGTCAGAAAAGGAATAGGAAAAGAGTAATAACCGAATAGAATTCATAAATAAAACTCCCTTTCAGCAGAAAAAAATCCTGAATAGGTCCACAAAAATAAACTTTCACGTCCAAACTCTCAGAATTTTCAGCGATAACACCATATTTTTTTTAGGTAATACTTAGCCAACGTATAGTACTAAAGTTATAACCAGCAGTTTTTTCAATTGTGTTAAGTATATATCGAAAAATACAAAGAAAATGAATTAACGCATTTTCGCATTACATCGTCCAATCTAACAAGCGATTTTCAACCTTACGTAAAGCATCGTAAATTATTTTAAAATTGGGGTTGGACCGTGTCTTAACAAAGAAAACAACAAATCCACAAACAAACAACCGACCGCTTGGTACGGTCACGTTGGGTTACCATTGTCAACTAAGGTCCGTAATATCATCCGCAGTTTAGTCCATGACTCTTAGTTTAAACCATCTTTACCGATTTCTTCGTAATAATGTTAGTTAATCTATGAATGTGAGTTTAAACAATCAGAAAATTTAATCGGTCTAGGGATGTCAGTTAAACTGCCATGTAGAGTTTAATACGTATAATATCTGGCGCCGCGACGTCTGTCATAGTTTGTCTCTCCGACTCCCCTCTCTCCTGGCGATGGCCCAAGCCGAGCTCCGTACCTTAGTGGTGCCCTTGAGCAAGTCGCCTACTTCTCTCCTTGCGGCGAAGCGTCTTCAACGCTCGCCTTAGGCGGTGCGCCTTCTGCGCCCGCATCTGGCTGAGTGCCGCCATCTGCGCTCGCCACCCGCCCGGTGACGCTGTAAATGCCGGTAAAGGCAAACAGCATTAGTCCGTTCGAAAAAAAAGTCTGTCATAGTCGTAATTTTTTGCACAGCTAACAAATAATAATGCACATTTTGACAAGTGTTGGTAAATTTAAAATAATTAAACTCAGTTTAGATTATCGACCCGTGATATGACATTGAAATTAGGAGAAGGGTTTAATCTGTAAATCAAATTTTAGTTTCGTTTAGTTAAACTCCGAGAAAGCGGCAATTGATATTATTATATTGGGCTTGAGACCTCCTCTGCTTCTGAGGGCGTGTTAAAATGAAAATCATGCTAGTCATGCCTAGATTTCTTTAAGGGAACAGGGAAATGATAAACAGTACCTCTACCATGAGTTGGCAACATAAATGTCATCTATAGTCGATACTCGATCTCGCCTACATAATAAGCTTGTGATTGGCGTACTCGCTGTCAATTTTAGTTCTACAATTGAACGCAGGGTGGCACTGTTCTTTTTTCATACATTTTTTCGCGGCAGACGATCGTATCGAGCATCGATTGGTGTTAATGTTGTAAACTCATGGTAGACCTACTGATTGAATATGGAATATTCTATAAATTGATTTCTAATTTGAAATTATACATCTTTGTACGTATCTATGTTATTGTATTATAAATTACTACCTAATTACAACTTTTCATTATGTTTTATTCAGTGTAAGTAATAAGTATGTATGTTAGTATCTTTTATTACTTAAATCTTTCTATTTTTATGTATAGTATTGTTATAAGACATCATCAAGGGTTTGCTGGGAGAAAACTTTTTGGGTTTACCCAAAAAAGTTTTCTTCTAGTTAGCTCACCTATGTATATTTTATACATCTATTTCCATATTTTAATAGGTACCTTTGATGTTTGTTATTTTATTTATATAATGTAAAATAATATTTTACATTATAAAAGCATGTATTCTTTCTAGAAATATAACTTCAGTTGCGTTCATTTTGTAAATTAAATCACTTGTAATTGGGTAATCGCGGTATGCAGTACAATCGCTTGTACCATCGCTTGTTTTCTTCTAGGAATTATTGGCACAAGTTTGAACATCACTGATCTAGATTCCACTAACTAACGTAATCAAACAAATTGGAGTAGATAGTTACGCTCTATCAAAGAGTTCATGGTACAATGTATAAATACAAATATTGACGTACTTACCAACATTATTATTTTAAATTTAAGGGGTATTTACTTATCAGAACATACATTAGATTACGAAACAAAATACGTACGAGCAGGTAATTCATGTATTCTACATTTTCAGACTTGCCAAAATAGTCAAAGTAATTTATTAAATTCGAAATGTTCCTATGTCGGTTTGTACAGATGAATGACGGTTAGGTACTCTTTTACGCCCAAACCAGTAAATTTTCGCTGACATTTTTGACATGGGTATAAATGATAACCTTGAATAACACACAGGCTTAAGAACTTCATATCCCGGTAAATTAATGTTCCAATGAGATGGTTATTTTCCAAGCGGACAGGAAACTTGGGTCACAGCTGGTAAAATATACTTTACTTAATAAAATAAGACTAAATAGAATCTAAATAAAACTCGATAAAATAAACAGATATATCTATATACAGGTCTATTGGTAAGTCGACCAATTCCCGTTAAGGGCGTGTAGTTTACATCGTTTCTGACTGACTATGCAACACCCTATCCTAAATCTAACCGTTTTTGAGATATTTGAATTTACCTCACCGTATTATATATACCGTAATATATATTACCGTCACCCTATTGACACTACCCGGGGTTCATCCACCACATGAAAAATGGGAATGTTGGTCCCACAAACCATTATATATATGTACGTTCTAGTATACGTATATTTTATATATTATATATATGTAATGTACCGCAAAATATTGTCATTCTACGGTCTTGGCGTTCAGAAAGCTGGTTAGATGCTTATAGAAACGAGGTGGGAACTAGGATAGCCTGATACACTGCGGATGTTCTCAGTAATCAACAAGTAACGGTAGCTAAGTCTTGTTTAACTTGTAAGTCAGTGCCGTTGGGATTACTGTGAAGGCATGGCATTTGTACAAGCCACGCCTCAGAATATCGTTTCTAAGTAGGCCCCAGACGATGAAAAAAACACTGATCAGATATGAAACAAAATACGAGTATCATTATCATCCGCAATTAACGCTTTTAATATTAAAAAAAAATTACACGCATAAACGTGTTTATTGCTATTTTTGTTTATCTTTTTGTCACGTAGCAACTGAGCACTATAAAATTATGGATATGTTTTTTGGTCAGATATTGTCAAGGGGCCCGAGAGTGACTAAGTGTATTTTTTCGCCATTAAACACAGTTTCAGAGGAATTGACAAATAATCAAATCAATCTTTCATATGATTCGTTTATTAGAGAATCATACATTATGTCAATTAATACTTTGTTCATATGATAGATCAATCAGTTAATACTAATTAAATCACCCTTCACATCACCTCAATACAAATATGAAATCCATATTAAAAAAAAATTGTCATAAAATTTTATCACCCTTGACTATATTTGTGTTAATTTATTTTCATAGTAGAAAACACGAAATCCTTCAAACGACTCTTCGTGGTCTGTTTTTAGAAGTGGATGACAAGAAAGAAGTTGCGGTCGGTGCAGATCGTTCTAGAATATTTTTGATTTAAATTCTGCCAGCTAACCGCCAGACCGTAGTTCCTCCAAACCCCGAAGGGACCACCTCAGGAAACATAAATAGCTATGAGCTGGCAGGTGTCCATTGTATTGAATAGTCACAGCTATGCAATACGCATCACAGCATGATGCATATGCATGTAAACATTAAGTACCCACTTATTATGCGCTTGCGCTCGCGTCACGCGCCGTCAATTGATACAGTGTTCTAACAACTTATGAAGGACTGTTTATTTATATTGGGGTTAGCAGATGAATGTGAGACTGTTATTTCCTCGTCAAGATTATTGAAATAAACTACAATACGGAAACAACTTCCACACACTTTAACACACCAATGAAAACAAAATGACCAATATTAAATCCCTACAATAAGTACCACTTATCTACGCTTGACACTTGATCTAAATAAGTCAATCATCTTTTTCTATTTGAACAAAACTCAAGAGCTTTCTCATTCTCATCTCAGCAGTAGGACGTCCACTGCTGAACATAGACCTCCCCCATGATTTTCCAAAAGGACCGTGTCGGTGGACGACCTACGCTGCGCTTGCCGGTACGTGGTCTCCACTCCAGAACCTTTCGGCCCCATCGGCCATCTGTACCTTCTACGGCACCCACGGGTAGAGTTGGGGGGTGCTATTCTAAGCCGGCACCGCCACGGCTTCTAAGCCGTGAGAGCCGTAAGAGCTTTACAACCTACAATAAAAATATTAAATCTATCCAACAGCTTAAGATTACGTTAAAAAGTCGTTCGTAGTCATACATAAAATTTAAAAACTTGAATACCTTCTTTTTGGAAGTAGGTTATACAGGTACACATCACAGCTATAACATGGCGTATGTAGAAAAAATAATTCGTCTTCCAGAGAGAGTAATAAACAACAAACAACAAAAGCTATTTGAGGCTCGTACTAAAGAGGAACGTTGTTGTCCATTGAACATTGAAATTTATAGAGAGAAAAATTCGAACCCGCGTCGTCTGACTCTCCGTGTCAGACGCCATTGACCAACTAGGCCACCGAGAATCTGGTCCGGGCATCGAATTTTAACTCTCTATTTGACTAACCGTCTTGCGGGGACGGAGCGACATCTATTGGACAGTTTAACAGTACCATCCAACCGAAAGAAGCATTATTTAGAAATACTTGAAACTTTCGTATTGACATCGCAGCCCTTGTATTTTTTATAGTATTACTTTTTAAAGCACTAACGCCTGCTTAAGCGATCTCAAACATTGAAATTTATAGAGAGAAAAATTCCATCCTCGGACGGGATTCGAACCCGCGTCTTCTGACTCTCCGTGTCAGACGCCATTGACCAACTAGTTGTTGTCCATATTATTATATATATTAATAAATTAAAATTCTTGTTTATTGTATTATTGGTAATTGTGTAACCTGGTGTTGTAAAATATAATATGACTATTTTAAAATCTAAGAAACTTATAGAAATAACATAATATCATAAACCTTCCAACTATTTCAAAGCTCAAAAACCCAGGCATTCTCAAAAGTACGCACCTGACATATAAACTAGAAACTTCTCCACTGTACACATAGAATGTTTATCCTTGCTATAACATCGCATTTCTATTTTCTCACAAGACAGTAACACAAGGCCTCTTTTCCTGCATCACACAGGAACCAGGTGTCAAAACTCAAAGGAATTCTTATCGCAAGTAGGAAGGTGAAACTAGCACACCTTTTATCAAGCTATACTTACTTATTATGCTTATACTCGCATACTGTGTAAGGTCGTGGTACTCGCGGTGTCTTTTTATACAGCGATCCTGTCCTTGGCCCGTTCATTCACTGGACCCCTCACCTTTACAACCAAGCGAACCATAACGAGGAGACGCTTCCTCAAAACCATTACACCTTGACCTTTATACAGTGCATCAGTATGTAGCAATCGTAGGCCTGATTATTCTGGCAGATCCCATGCCAATTAAGTACCTAGCTACCCGAAAATAGCATACCGTGTTTTGATCGCGTGAACATCGGTTGTGCTTAACATTGACAGCTTTTTATAGTATTTTGAGATAATAAACCAGTGAAGTGTAAAGTTATGGAGCCTTAAGTTCAGTAATATTATAACATATATAGGAGTATACATTTGTAAATGGAGGTTGTGAAATCACGAGGTGGGTAGAAATTAATTTTCTTTGAAGATGTTTGTTACGTTAAAATGAAATTTAAATTAATACCAATTTATGGATACACAAAGTTTCTTATTTTTTATTTGATGATGGTTTTGTATTTCCTTAAGTTGAAATATAAGAAAACAATTTGTTATTTTCGTGTGTATTCGTTTAAGCTGCATTATTTACAAATTTTAAGAACGATCACTTACTACCTTTTTCGTAAACAAATGACCTATGTACTTTGTTTACGAAAAAGCCAACAAATGTGCATTTAACCTGCTATTAGATCTACCGTTCCTTCGAGTTTAAAAGTAGTTACGGTTCTTCGAATAAAGGTTCTTATATTAGAATATGTAACGTATTACGTACATTTGAAACAATGCATACATAACTCCTACCGTGGGTAACATTTTCATTAAAAAAATAATCTACGAGCATAAAAGTTACATTGATACAATAATAAATTATATGCTAACCTGCCACCACTGCCGTTGCTGATTAATTTCAAGAATGTGGAAGTTTGGGGTATTGAATTAATATTGATTGAGTATAATAGTTCATATCACCGTATCGAAAATATGTGGAATTGAATTTCATCCGGTTCAAACAATAGACACTCGGCATAAAAAAGACCCAACCAGAATAATGGTGAGAGCTCTTCGCTTCGCATCGCTTCTGCCTAATCCTTCTAAATTACGATATATCCAAAAGTCAGATCTGCCTTAAAACTTGTTTTTCGTTAACAGTATTAGTAAATTTATGTTTGAGATTGGAGCGGATGAAATACACGCCCACTAACTTTCATCCATCAAGCCACAGCCATCAAGAGTAAGAATAAATAATAGGATCCTATTTATTACGCGCTATTCCTCAGAGATAAAGAACAGCTTCACTTAGATTTAGCAGCAGTAATACTCTTTGTGAACGAGTTCGTCCAGGGAAGTACTGCCACCATATCGCTGGCTTACTTTTACAAATTCGTATCTCTATTTGGTAAAATTTTACAGGAGGAAAAAAACTGTTTAAATAAATAACTAACAGTAAAAATATTTGGTTGTTGTTAATATGAGTGGAATCATATTAACAACAAATTCAAACACCATTCATATTTTAATGTAAATAAATCATTTGTTTTACGTTTTTATTGTTAGTTATTTAAATAAACAATTTTATCTTCCTCCTGTAAAATTTTACCAACTGGAGATACGAAGTTTGAAAATTAAGCCAGCGATATAATACTACCGCTAAGCCTCGCCTTATTGTGTGCCGTTTTGAAGGGTATGGTTGCCGGTGATATAACAGGGGGCGTTCAGAACCTCAATCTGCGGTTGTTTAGTTGTTTTCTAACTCGCTCTGAGGTACGGAACGGCCACGGTTGTTTTCTAACCTCAAACAGACTGACAAATTCGACATTGACAGATCACTTGATCCTTACTTAATTTTCTTTGAGAAGGGGAAGACGTTTGTTGTATAGTCTGATTGGTCAAAGTTATGTCAGATGCGGGTTGCAACCGTTTACCGATCGATTTTGTTGGTTAAAAAGTTGCGACGCTCCGAGGTTCGGAACGCTCGAGTTAGAACAACCGAGTGCTTTACCCTGAGGTTCGGAACGGCGTTAGTGCGAAAAGTTGCACTCCGAGTGCGCTCTCACCGAGGTTCTGAACGCGACCCAGGAACATAAGACTTAAAAAATTTCTCAGGGTGATGCGCATTGCAGTCACTTGTGACGAAATGCATATGTTATAGGCCTAGTACCTGGGCCACGCCATGCGCAATGAGAAATACGACCTTCTCCAACTGATCATGCAGGGTAAAATCCAAGGACGTAGATGACCAGGCAGAAAACGTACCTACCTATTAGCTCATAAATTTCCGGACGAGGTTCAACATGAGCCATAAGTCGCTATTTCGCAGCATCTAGGTCCGAATAGCCCTAATAATATCCAACCTCCGGTAGGAGATAGCACCGAAGAATAGGCCGAGCTTACCGCTTGACACCAAGTAGCCTTCTTGACTGTTCCGTAACTTAATGACTTCAAAATAATCAAAAATAGTTTCTACACGATTCATAAGGTAATTGTACCGGCGCAGTTCTGTTAGGAAGCAGCCAACCATTAAGCACCGATTATGAAGTGTACAAAGTATAGGTTCGTGACCTGAAGACCGTGAAGAGAATAAAAATGTCTATATGAACATATACAAAGGTATATAGGTACATAGGTATATATATAGTATATAGGTAAAATATAACTTAATGTACGACGTGGAGAATGTGGACACGGCTGGGCCGTGGGGCCTGGATGCCAAGAGATTTGTTAAAGAACTCGGGCGGCGCCTGAAGGAGAGAACGCGTGATCCTCAGTTGGGCCATTATCTTGTGCAGAACATTTCCCTGGTCATACAACGCGGGAATGCCGCTAGCCTGATAGGCACGTTTGGGCGATCGTGAAGGACTTTGACAAAATCAAATGTGTTTTTATGACATGATGTTAATTTTTATTAATTTCAAATAATGTAATAAATGTGTATTTAATTTTACTTTTATTTTAACTTAACAAATATCAATTATATTATACTGTAAGTGAAATATTTTCTTATGAGAAATAAAGATATCTCACACTTAATGTATATTGGCGCACGGTAATGCATGCATGTACCTACTATTTACACGTCGTCTGAATTATGGTCCCTAAATACCATGACGTCTAGCGGCCTAGGGTGCTTTCGTAATTATTTTGTTGTCTGCGTAAACATGTCTTAGAGCTTAAATAATTGACAAAAATAGTTTTCTAGATGTGGTCGTATAAAGTAATAAACTTATAAAAATCAGTAAGTATACAGACATAAATCAAGAGTTGTAGATTTTTGTATTTGACACTAGCGAGTCTCTTCGCGCACAAACATCATAATAACAATATTTTAAACTATGCTTCGGTCAAGTTTTATTGACTTTGGTCACGAGCAGACTCAAATAAAAACGAATTCAGCTCGCGAAAGTTTATAAGGTACCAATGTTAAATATGAAGTTAAATATAGTTGAATATTGAGAAATCTTAATTTTACCAAATGAATCGTGCTAGTATGTATATATAATATCATTGGCTAGTATAAGATGATAATAATAATACGACACATTTGATAAAAAATGTAATATAATGCGCAACCCTTTAAATTTCTAGCTCTCTGACGCCTACGTGACACATTATGGTTTTACGCTTTAATTTTAACACAAGGGATAGATAATAATTTATCCTTTTTGACCTCCACCAAACTGTGCGATTGTGCAAAAGTGCGATTCCTACGGAAGTGTCGGAAGTACCAAGAAAATGAACATACATTATTTGTATTGTTGCAGATACACAAATGAAAGCAAGATGACACGAAAGTTTCTCTTCTGTTTCCCGCTGAGGGTGGGAAATATTGTACTGGGCTACATTATTATCGTAAGTCATCATTACGTTATATATATGTCTTCTTTTTACATGTGCACCTGCACTTATTTGGAGAGCTAGCCGTAGTCACCCACCCCACGTCTTCAGAGAGCACTCAAGGTACTCGTACAAGACACTTGATTATGTACCATCACAGCGTATATGTTCTGTCCGTGAAGTTTAGCGTGAAATATCTATTGTACTAAAGGTTAAAGGACACTATAGCTAATTATGTATTACGATTATATGAGTAAATTTAGATACTTAGTTAATCAATCAGTAAACACTAATAATTAAATACAGTACCTACGTACATATAATATAAAATTATTCACCATGGAAAAAACTGTCATTACATTTCTTCACCCTTGACTGTCGCCGAGCACGTCTTTTGTATCGAGCTGTCAAAATGATAGCGTGCTTTTGACTAAGCTATCAGAAACTGACACAAACTTTGACAGAACTGTCATCATTACGATCTTAATGTATAGGTGGAGATCTTGTTATTTTGTCTATGCTGTGCCCAAGAATATTACGCTTTTCACCCGCGTGTAGATGGATGATGATGATGATGAAAAGTATCCTATGTTAATCCAGCGCCTCATCTATCTCCATACTAAATTTCATCAAAATTGGCCCCGCCGCTTTAGTGTGAAAGAGTAACAAACATCCATACATCCATATTCGCAAACTTTTAAACAAACAAACAAACGCGTTTATAATATTAATAGGAATTATTCTGTAGCAAGTGAAATTACGGGGACTAAAACAGCTATGGCAAGGGTTGAAGAGCTCTGAACTGTACCATGCAGAACTTTGAACCTTCTGGGTTGCACTGCAACAGTGACGAGGCACTGTAAAATATAGGATATTTTACAGTGCCTTTTAATACAATACAATACAATAAATATTTATTGCTTACCACAAGAAAAAATAAATATACAGTAAGCTAATTAACTAATTAAGGTAGGTACCTTACGAGTAGAAAACCTTAGAACTATGATAATACAATTGGCGGTCTTATCGCTAATGCAATATGCGCATAAATTAAAATATTTTTAAAGGATTTGTTGATAATGGGTATTAATACAAGTGAACCTATACCTATGAACCCTTACCATTAAATAAACTACAATCCTTGTAATCAAACGAAATATAAAGTTCAAAGTCATATCAACCTATCTTTATTCTGTAACTGAAGCTTCGGAGTATCATAAAAAATAAATGGAACTAAAGTTACTTTAGATTAGGTATCAAGAGTTTGCTCAGAACAACTCTGTAGGCGTTAAAACTCGTTCAACTTTCTCAACGGATTATAATAAAGACTATGGGGAGTTATATTATACAGACTTACTAAAAACTATTGTCCATTAAAAGCTTAACTCGTTACGTTTCTATACATTGTAGATTGTGCTGTAGCTATATTATGTAGCCTATTATTATTATTTAACATAATATGTCATATTATATAAAACTATCGCGACTTTCTTGCTCTACATTTTTCATCAGGCGCGAGATGCACAATAAACCCAAAGAATACACCTTTTTAGACGAGCTAGTTTATTTTGCCTCGAAGCAGTTTGAAAGGGATACTCTTGCACCTTCAGGCCCAGAAAGTTGATTTTGCCAAAATGTTGAATTCTTATAAGGTTGAAAACATCAAAACGTTGGATCCTAAAATGTTGAACTGGCAAAAAAGTATAGTTCCAAAATGTTGGATTCTCACAATGTTGAAATTATAATTCCTTGTATGATGAATTTTCAAAAAGTTGAATCCCAAATTGTTGAGCGCGCTGGCACACAAAGAGCTGATGTTATCAAGTTCCACAGAGCGAATAAGAATAAAATCTTTTGGGTTGACACATTGTAAGCTTATTAGACTTAATCTAAATTAGTTTTCAATATATAGTGCTATATCATATCATATCATATCATATCATAACGTTGCTATGCAGAAGTGAAGAAGTAATTCTTATACGCAGTTGAATGACTTTACCACGGAGCTGATACAAAGTATATATATATGTATATATACTTTGTATCAGCTCCGTGGACTTTACAGTCTCCTGACTTTTACATTTGAAAAGCCTAGCTACTGTTAATACTTATGCGATAGTCACGTTGATAATGTTTAAAGTTTTTTTTATTGGCTATAAACTTGGTACTATATGATTATAAAATATATTAAAATTAAGAAGTATATAAGTAAAGTGTGTTTGTCTTTTCAGCTTATATCAATAGCAGTGGTAGCGTACCATTTGTTTGAGCTGGCTCTCTGTCTAGTCGACAAGGATGACGAGCATTACCATGAGAAGTTCAGAGATTTTCAAAACTTGGAGAAGATTTTTGGACCCAGCGATGGCGTCATGGTCAAGATTGTAATGATGACGTACTATCTAAGCTACGTGATCATAGGCTTTCTACTGTTCTTATTTGCGATATTTTTAACTTGTGGAGCACATAAGGTATGTTACAGTATAAGTACTTTATTACAATATTAGAAAATATTTAATTTGTAGGGGGCAGACTTAAATATTTCACCTCGCTGAGGAAGCTAATAGATACAGGCGGGAAAGTCTAGCCTAACTAGGTGGAGTGCTTTGCGTGTATCTCACCATCAATGAAACCTGAAATTCCTGTAGGTAAGTTGGGTCTAGCCACACAACTTAACTCAGACATACTTACTGACTTACAGATTCTATAAGCAATGATCAAAAACAAACCCGAAACCGGAACAATAACATCACGTGCTAACATATATATTGCATGACCAAAGGATACCATTTGATTTAAATAATTGAAATCGTGTAACGATAGTAATATATATATACTATAAAATGGTGCATTTTTATGTTTATTTTACAAGGAATTGGTCGTGTTCGTCATTAACTTCGCCACAGTTGCATTGTCACGCCGAACTTGAACTTTAAGCATTTTACTTACATAGCGGTCGTGCACCGAGACAGAATTCTTTATTAGCCTGTCCTCTACTGGCACACAGAAACGCTTTTACACCACTTCTTGAAGGCAGAATACCTGACACTGAAACGATCTACCTTGGTACCCACAGCGCCAAATAGACTTTCGCAGTAGATTAGGTACCTAGAATAAGAACTGACTGGAATTTCGAGTAGCGATTCACTAACTAAAGGGTACCCTATCCTATCCTTTTGCATTGCCGGGGGTTTGTTACACTGGCCTCTAACTTACAAAGAGGACAGAGCTCAGCTCATCCATTCTATACATATATCTAAATCCTTAATGTCTCGATAATGTTGGTTACTTAGCCATTGACATTAATATAAAAACTAAAAACTTAGGAGTTATAATATGGTAGTAATAAAAATAATAATATTTTTGAAGTACATCTTATTAGTTTGCTGTATTTAATGCCGCAAATGATGTTGTCTTTAGCTAGAGAACTAATTTAACTTTTTTGTAGTTTAAAAAAGTTATCTTCAATACTATATAGGTAAAAGAGTAATAATTTTTCGTTTCAGGCAAATCACTGTTTAGTAACGACATTCTTCGTGTACAGCTTTTTTCATCTGTTCTTCACGATTGAGCTGATAATATTTGAAGCACTATCATCAGGATGGATACAACTGGGACTCATATCACTATCAGATTGTAAGCATTCCTATGATTCTTTTCTTTTAGATGTAAGACAACGCTAACTGTAGGAATTTCCTGACCATCCAAAAGCTTTTTCTTCTACTAACTTCGTAACTCCGCAGTCTCCACATAATAGTCTAATGGATAACTATCCTAAGACAACGTTTACTTGTTCAAGCGGTACTAATCAACATCAGCTGTACGATGTCTACGATAAATCTTGTTATATCCCATCAGCCGTGCTATTTTCTAAGAGCAAACATCGTTGCATCTTTGACAACATCCGTGAAACAAATCACGAGATGACAAGAAACGTTAGAAAAACAACCTTATTTACAAGGGATACATTACAATCTCATAAATTATCTGACATCGGAATCGCACGGCAGGTACCAAGTGTGAGTTTTCCAAGTAGCATTTTCACGTAGCACACAAAACATATCATAGTTTGTATGAAAATGTCTAAAAACTAGGGCTATTATGTAATTCAGTTGCTAACAAATGTAGATTGAAATCGAAAAAAATGGCGGCTCTGTCACTTCTGTCAGCTCCAGTCATCAACTTGCTAACATTTTTGCTTACAGGAGTTGTCAAAACCGACATAGAAGTTTCAAGATTTCAATCAACATTTGGTAGCAACTGTTAATTTGTATTGATTTCCTTGAACATATTACTTACGTTACTTGTTTGAATGGTCATCCATTCAAACAAGTAACGCGGTGCGCTATGATCTGATCTGATCTGATCATGATATGAGTGAATTAGGGCCCATCAAGGGTCAGCCGTCGATTAGATGGCTATTATGGCCACGGGATCGATCCCCACGTCACTTGAGTACCCTCGGGCTTAAGCTTTCGGTGAAGGTAGCGTCGCGATGAATTCCACTAATTAAATTGCATTCGAACCGCAGCTGAATGGCGATTTATATGCGTTTTCTTATTCTGCTATTGAACAACAGTCCAGTTGCAGTTACGTTTCTGTTGACGCTAGCGATCGATCAAAACTTTGTGTTCTGCTAACTCGATATATCATGAACGCGTTGTTAACGTATATTCGTATATAATAGTGTCAATTATATATATATATATATTAAAAAGTAGCGTTTACGTTATGTTAATGTGACGCTACAATGCAATTTGTATATAGAAATAGTAGAATGGCTTTTAGCCAAAGTATCGAACGACAACCGGAGTTGATCTGCAGTTGCAGTGGGATAGATTGTTGAACGTTGTGAAATAACAGAATTGGCCTCCTGGTTTCCACCTGGCAAGCTAGCACACTCAAGTATGACAATTTGTCACTAAACACCTAACAGTTTGTTCCGCCAGCTGTCCTTGAGAGCCAGTCGGTATTTAGTGTGGTACCACCTTCGACGGCATCATCGCTGACTATTAAGTGTTCAAACAAGTGTAACAAAATATGGTATTGGTGACATTGACTAGCCACATTTATCATTGGTTACAGGCATCAGACTTGATGGCTTTCCTCCAAATTTAAAATGCACATAGGCTTCGCGTGTAGTACACAAAAGTTACGTACAGAATAAGTAATTTTGTATCTACAAAACCTGAGGACACCTCCATAATAGTAACAAAAACGAAGTTTATCTAACGCTATGCAACCTAATCTACGAGTTTTGTATTTTGAGCGACGCTCATTTATTTTTCATTGATTTTATTATTTTTGTAGTAGTTTCAATATGGAACTAATTCCAGTCCTATTTTATCCTGAGGACCAGTGTATTTTGGCTTTGTACTCGTAGGACGAATTTCTGAAGTGGTTTATGCATATAATGTCACATTAAAAACTAGTGAATAGTTTATAAATAAATATATCTGTTCTATTAAATAAGGTATACAAAAACACTACATTTTGTATAAATTCCTTGAAATGTTTTGTAATGCTTTCAGCATTTTTATGTTGGCGAGATTACGGATATTTTTTTTCTGAAAATTGTTTTCTGAGTTTACACTATATTTTGACAAATAATATAACTGCTCTAAAATCAACAGAAACAATCACACTGTCAGCCAGTTGCAGAAAGCTCTTTAGTAGGCAGGTGCCAAATAACGAATGTTTTTTTAATCTTTGTATGTGGATTCGTCGACTGGACTAGAGTTTTGTTTGTGGTGACAAAACTTGTAAAATGGGAAAACCTTTAATAATTCTGTTTTAATCCCTGATCTGTCAATTCAGAGGTCCTTTAACCCTTTGAGTCCCAGAGACGTAAACTTACGTCAGTTTCATTCATAAATCTTTTGTTTTAATTATCACGGTATAGTAAGGCTTAAGCACTAATGGGCTCTTAAAGTTTTGTGCAACTCAGAATACACGATAAATCATAATTTGACGTTTCTTTAGTTAAATAAAAAGGAACTTTAAAATTTGACAGAATTTTCGTTTGTGAAACGATTTAAAGTCGGATCAAGATTTAATGACGTCTAAAGATCGTTTTTGCAACTGGCTGTAAAACTAGTAGTTCGGCGAACAGTAGACCATGGTCCTATCAGCAGACATTTTTCGCAGTAATTCACAACCTTCTATCTCGACAACCACTTTTATGAAAGTAATACAACGAATATACAAAATAAATAGCTCACTACTTTAGTAAGATAATAACACAAAAAGTGAGAAAAACTTGGATTTTCTAAGTTGAGACAACAAACAGTCAAGGATTAGCCTTGCGGTTTGTAAATCGTTATGGTGAAGGCAAGACAAATTTTAAACTCAAAAGGCTCCGTCAAATCAAAGGTCAATATCCGTTGAGATCATTGCAATCCTCGGAATGAGTAATTTTTAAATTTTCCTTTGAGTATCGTCGCGTGAATCACATAAGTCATAAGTTTTCTTATCACCAAGCGCGTTCCATTGCATAGTTTTGGTTGGTTTAGATTTCCAAGCATTACTACCGAGCCCGCCTTCAGTTGTAAATTATTGTGCGGTGGTAAAAGCTACATTCAAGGAGTAGAAAAATTCTGTTCGATAATTAGTACCTTCATCATCTACACTTTTAAAATCATAAATACGCAATTATCCGAATATTATGGATATATCTTGTCGATTCGAAACCTTTATTTAAATGCGTTTTTTTAATTGACGGGAGAAGTGTACCGTGTCAACGGGATGATTATGTTTGACAATTGAACATTTTGTGTTGGAAATTGTTTTTGTTTTATTTTATTTTTTGTTTTTATTTTATGTTTTTAATAGTTATCCTGCTATTCGGGATGAAGAGAAATACAACAAATCAAACTATGAAAATCGATTTATTTATATATATACATATATGAACTATCTTTATATATATTTTCACACCTATAAGTTCAAAAACAAAGGACTTTCTTACAAATGTTTTCACTGATTTTCACCCCCTTGGGAGATGAATTTCGAAAAACCCTTTCTAACTACACTTCTACCAAGCAAAATAATAGCACTCTTTTAATTTCAAGTCTCTATCAACTGTGGTTAGGGCTGTGCGTTGTCTGTCAGTCAGTTAGGGCTTTGATTCTTATTTAAATATATATATTGATAGTAGAACATACATACCAAGTCTCGTCAAGATTGGTTGAAAAATGTGACCTGTACAGGAATACCAACGAATACCCTAACAAATATACGGACAGATGAAAGTCAATTTGGCCAGTTAAATTAAAGCAGAGACGCTTCGCTCGCTCGGCCAATAACTACTTCAAACCAAATCTTTGTTAAAATCTTTTCCACTTATAATGAAACGCTTGCATCACTGGAATCCAATTCAATTTGGTTTGAGTGAGAATTTGCACCTGAAAAATTGAATCGAACAATGGTTTTTGCCATCTTCTCATTTTAATTTCAAACTAGTTTTACGATAGATACGATGAAGAACCGTTTTAATCGAACCTTTACAATTACAGTATTAGACATAATGGATTGTTAGTAATTTATGAGTGTAAAATAAATGCAAAACATCTGCCTATTATACTGTAACTGTTACTCTTGTAACTGCAGTTATAATAATAACTTGCCAAGAGCATACCAGGCCACGCTCAAAGTAGGATTCCGAAGCTAGAATTATAAACTAAAAATAAGGGTATTGAAATTTATAGAGAGAACGATTCCATCCTCGGACGGGCAGGTGTTAGTGCTTTAAAAAGTAATACTATAAAAATTACAAGGGTTTCGATGTCAATACGAAAGTTTAAGTATTTCTAAATAATGCTACTTTCGGTTGGATGGTACTGTTAAACTGTCCAATAGATGTCGCTCCGTCCCCGCAAGACGGTTAGTCAAATAGAGAGTTAAAATTCGATGCTCGGACCAGAACCTCGGTGGCCTAGTTGGTCAATGGCGTCTGACACGGAGAGTCAGAAGACGCGGGTTCGAATCCCGTCCGAGGATGGAGTTTTTCTCTCTATAAATTTCAATGTTTGAGATCGCTAAAGCAGGCGTTAGTGCTTTAAAAAGTAATAGGTACTATAAAAATTAAGGGTATTTAAGTATTAAGGTTATTAGTTATTATGTTTTGAAAATGTGTACTGGTATTACATACAATGTGAGTAAAAGAGCATTTTTTCTAAGATATATTTTAGTATAATGAAATGTCAATAAAAACGTATATTATAATATACGATTTTATTCAATTTTTCAGCATTGGTTAACCGTTAAGCTCATCAGATATTTTAGGGGTTTTTTTTCAAAGTACACGTAAAGTATTTTTTATGTTATTGCGAAACCGTACAAGCCTCTTCCCACCCGATGTTAACTACTTAACAGTAGTAACCTCTGCCTAGAATCTAAGAAATTTTCAAATTTAAAAGAAAATGTCTTCATCAGTAGAAAATAGTAGGTCTTAATATCCAAGAATTGGACTGCTGGTTGTCCATGTCTGGAAAATATTGCTTCAATGATTCTATTACTAAAGATAAGTGGTGAATCAAAAGATCACACTTGAACAAACCTCTGAACTTTTGCTGCATTTCACTTCTGTATGTTAATTAATACGTACAACGTACTCGTACCTACCTACCTACACAGTCTATATTTTTATGCTGTGATACCTACGAGCAACTGTGGTAATCCACAGAATGTTTTATGTTGAGTATTACTAGTTAATGAACTGTTTTGTAAGAACCCCAATAATATAATAAAAATAATTGTGAAAAAGAATTTTCAAATGTTACTTTTACAGATTCGTCATTTACCAATTACTCACACAGATGTGTGAACATCGACATATCGCCAACTTGAACTCTATGACAGTACGCTGTGGAAATATGTGAAATATACTCACTGAGCCGTAGAAACGTCTGTTACTTCTTTTATTTTACGTACCGCATTGCAGTAGTGGGCCGAGCAAATTTGTTTAAGTGTAACGTTATCTAATTGTTTACGTATGCAGTACAAACTATGAGTTATCTGTGCCGCTATTGCACTAGATAAATGAAAGTTTGTACTAAATACGTAACGATGCGATTACGTTATACTTAAACATACTTTCGTGCTCGACCCACAGAACTGAGTCAGTTACGGACATCGACCGATATGTTAGTGGCTAACCCATGTCGAAGTTTTCAGGCCACGCGAATGCCCTCCACTTAGTCTAACGACTGTTGTCCGAAGACAAACAACCAGGAACGACGGCTTAACGTGCTCTCCGAAGCACGAAAGCGCTAGGTTGAATAATGCCACTAGCAGTCACCCATCCAAGTCCTGACCGCAGCAAGTGTTGCTTAACTTGTTGATCGAGTCAAGCTCCGCTACGAGCACTTCGGTAATAGTGATAGTGACATATCAGGTGATGTATCTCCGGTTCGGCGAGACCAATTTTAATGACTTTACTGTAGTAAAATTAGTATTAATGCATTTAATGTAATTACTTAAGTACAGCATGTATATATAAAACATATATTTAAATTTATACCTAATTATTGAAAACTAGCCTTTTGAAATTAACGCCCTTCTGCCTGTCATCGCGTGTTTATATTTTCTTATTAAATATTATATGTGTGACATATAAGCGTCAGTATGTTGTAGTTGTCGGAACGTTGTGCTGTATTGTATAGTTCGTTAAGCTGAAAATAAAAAAGACGGTAGCAATCGCCGATTAAATCGCCGTTATAAGGTAAACTGTAAATGATTTATGAATAAATTAGGCGTTAAGAACCAAATAGTTTCGATAATTAATAACATATCTTGTTGTTAATTATTCATTCAGTCATCTCATCTCACACACATACACAAACCCTCACTAACACATACACACGCACACCCACATGCAGTCACCCTATACTTTAGATATATTTATACATTTTCACACACACCTTCATCCTTTACCTAAATTCGAATTAACGCGCGTACCTTCTTTTTAACTAAGTACTTTTTAATAATTATATACTTTATATTTAGTAGTTATTTTGATAGGCGATATTATTTTAATGTATAAAAAGAATGAACCTGTAATTGGCAGTAAGTGTTAATTAAACAATATTGTAAGAATGATTTCCTAAGTGCTGTTGGTTCTACGACAATAAATAAAAAAAAAATGATTCAGAGGTTCAAAACGATCTTGTAATGGTAATACGGAACCCTAATAAAAATTGCATTTAATGAATTAATCACAATGAATATTAATAAAATGTAAGTCACGTATGACAGACAATAAAAAATGGTAGGTTACTAACTTTGTATGACTCATGAGATGATGTGTAAAACAAACAAAAGTACGCGACATCGATGACACTTAATAATAAACTTAAGCATAATTTTTATTATAGGGTTTTAAAGTACCTAACGCCTGCTAATATTAGTTAAAAATCATACATTAAAAATTATGAAGAGTTGCTCTTCTTTAGGTTTCATAATGATGTCAAGCTGTTCAATAGATGTCGCTCTGTACCCATACGACTGTTAAAATAGAGTATACGATACTAATAATAATAATACGATGCTTGGACGGCGTGCCTCGGTGGACTAGTGTTTAAGGCGTCTGACATGGATTGTCGTAAGACGCGGGTTTGAACCACGTCGGAATATGTGTGTTTTTCTCCCTAAAGTTACAAAGCTAAGAATAATGTTACATTATTTTCATTTTTTTATAAGTTCTATTAATTTTTCTACCCCCCTCACCTTTTCTGTGGTAGGAACCCTGTCACGAACAGACAGGGTTCCTACCACAGAATAGCTGAGTCTGCCCTTTATCTATTTTATGGTAACTTCCCTCCAGCGAATCTCCGGCTGTTGCTAATCGGATGCCATATTGGTTAGTTAGGGCTCGTCTACAAGTCCTTCTCCATGGATATCGTTGAAGCTCCAAATATTCTGCATCGAATCAGTAGGTAATCATCATCATCATTTTCATCATTATCAGCCGGAAGATGTCCACTGCCGAACATATGCCTCTCCCATATAACGCCACTTGGAACGGCTACTTGCTTCCTGCATCCAGCCCTTCTCCGCGGTTTCGACGAGGTCGTCGGTTTACCTAGCAGCGGGCCGGCCTATACTGCGTCTTCCGATGCGTGGTCGCCACTCCTACGGTCCAGAACCTAACTTTTCGCTCGCAGAACCGATAACCCTTTGGTTATCGGTTCTGCGAGCGATGTGGCTTGCAAATTGCCACTTTAACTTGCTGAAATTTTGAGAGCTGCGTCGGTGACCTTAGTTCGTTAGTTAATATCCAGGCAGTATTGTGTTAAGATCAGAAGGGTACCGTAGGTTAATTTATTAGACAAATGGTTCTAAATAACTCCGTCTATGATGACGTGTGTCGCACCGAATTTAAAAGGTCTGGTTGACACTTGGGCCTGGTTATAAGATCCCTTAAGTATAAAATAAGTTACTCAACTAACGTTTCAGTAAGTTTATTGGTAGTAACTTATCAAGTAACGTTCGAGACTATTGTAAAATAATAGTTAAAAAACTTTTATAAAACATGCTTTTATTTAATTGCCCTAAAAAGAAAATTGATACCCATACTTTGGTAGTACAGAAAAAAATTACTAATCCGCCATCTTGGATGATCCACCATATTGTAATTAGAATAACATCACATAGCTAAGCATGCATTGTCATCCAAAATAAGCGTGTATTCCAAGTTTCAGCTCTATCGGTTAAAGATAACTGATTTAAAATTCAGTAGCAAATTCCACCCGGACAAACATAATTATACATTGCAAGTTAATTAAAAGCTTTTTCACCTCAGCTTAGCTCAAACATGTAGGTTTTGCTGCCTGAAATCAGAGAGCAAAATGCGATTTTGCTCACTGAGTGAGACAAAGTAACTTTTTAATTTTAGAGATAGCTGCTAATATCTTATTCAGAATAAGTTAATCTATGAAGTTAATCATGTCAATTCGAAACATTCACATTCTTTTCCGCCATAAGCAAGAGAGAGAGAAAGACCAGCCCTTTCGAAGTTCCGATTTTCAATTTGACCTCAAAGACAAACACGTTCGGAATTTCGTACTAACTAAAGAAATTTTGCAAAAAAGATAATTATGTTTTTTAATGTAATTTATTGATTTGGTACCTCTACCTACAATGTTATTTATTTTCATTCACAATAAATAGTTATTTCAATCTATTCCTGTTTATTATTTTATCTCCTAAAGTGTTCTCGCCGCTGAAGTGAAAAGTTATGTGTATTACACGAGAGCAAAGTTTTTTGCATCTCGTGCCTTTGACTCCCTCGCCACACTCAGGATTCAAAATCAGCACTCGCAGCAAAAAACGTATATGCTCTCTATTTGCACAAATAACTATTAATAATTGTTAATTAAAATATACATATCACGCTCTCTTTTGTTTCAGTGCTCCTCATTATTTGTTTGTTCAGCGTCAAATACCTGGTGGAAGCTATTCGGAATGGAAACATCTACAGTCGACCCGGAGAAGTTTACTACAAATATTAAAATGTTACTTAAGAATATTATTTTTGTTTATACCCAAGCACCATAGAACATCCGTATAATAACAATCAATATAAATATGAGATAAATATGGTCAAGTACCTATAATAGGGGTAAAGCCCCTCGCCGCTTTATGTCTTGCACTCTACGAAGAGATAAGGTCAGGAAGCATAACTCAGAACAAATTCCACACAAAAAGTGGCCCTTCAAACCAAAACGATGTATGATTCCAAATACGAATTACTTCCGAGGTTACAAATAGACATGTTCGGTGATAGGTTTAAATTTCAGAAGGAAAGCAGGGATTGGTCCACGCGCGTGCTGCAACGTCTACTATGACAGCTGAGTCATGCGACGTGAACGATGTTATTGATTTAGCACGACTTTTATTGGGTATTTTTTTTAAGGCAGTTACTCTTCCTGATATTATTTCATCGTAGCTTGCACTTTTTTCTTACGTCTAGTTATTTATTATTATATCTAGTAATTGCGAATGTGCCTTTTATATATACGTTTACTATTAGCGCTGAAACTGTTTGATTGATTTGGAATTGGATGATACTTGGGAATGAAGGTAGTACGAGTAGCTTTTAGCCCGAATGTACACATCATTTCATAGCGCTTCAAAGATTACTTTTAATTATAATATTATTCCATACGGATGTAAAGTTGCGGGCTGTAGTTAGTTAAACGCTACTTATTATTAAAAGTACTTTCTGCTTTGAATTTTAAAACATAAGCGGATTAAATCTTTATGTTTATAATTAGTTGTCTTTGCTGACTGACTTAACATTTTGTAATCTTCCCTTGACCAAGATCACTGAATAGCGCAGTATATACACGATATTTTTTTTTTAAATTCCAAGTAAACCCATTTTTAAATAGTTTCGGTAACGTATTAAATACCTTTTTTTCATTTTCTGCTTTAATTCAATAAGTAATACACTCGAAAATGTAATACGAAGACTCTATTGCGCCAAATTTTGATATATAAAGAAGAAAAGATCTTTTTAAAATATCGCTAATTTTATGAATATGTTTTACAGTAAATGTAGAAAAGTATGTACTTAGGACTGTGAGTTGTGATTAATATATGATATTTAATATTTTTTTCTCTTTAATGTTGATTTCAATAACAACTTCGAAAGTTTACCGTCAAACAAATTTAGCCTATGTGAATGTTTCATAGTGAGACAGGATGATAGCGACTCACTATGTTACCTGTTCATGAAACAAGGGCAGTTCCGAAGCAAATACCTCTATATAAATAACGATAATATATGAATTAGTTTATATATATAGAAGTCTTTGTTCCCAACGGATAACCCATGTAATAAATACCTGTTATAAAACATTATTATTGTTAATTTACAGTAGGTACCTAATTTAATACTGTAATTAAGGTAATACAATAATTAGGGTAATGTAAGTAACATTATGAGGTGATTATAATGAATGTTGAATTCTTTTGCATTATATTAATTATCCTAGAAATAAATAAACAATAATTTATCACAAATCTACATTCAATGTGAATCAGACTAAATCATGTGAGATTTAATTTAAACATGTTTTAAAATCTGTTCAGTATCTACACTAAACCCTAACATTATAATAAATAATAATTAATAATAAGTAACTAAAAATACGATACATTTATAGCAGCTATGCTTCTAAACATCTTGAAAATAAATTAACAATCACAATTTAACAAACATTCATCACATATAAATAACCTAAATAAATTAAACTTATCGATATCTAAACATATTGTCTAAATGCAATACTGGGAAATCTCTGACATTTCTTCTACGACGTCTGCGTCCTAACATCATGGGAACCACCATAGCCATGGTCGCTGGTACCATACCAGCGCCCACGGCTGCTAAAAGTGTAGAACTATCAGGAGACACATTTGATACAATCTTTCTTCGGATCACTCTGTTTTTTGTAGGTCGAATTTGCGATGCTTCTGTGTCTAGATCATTCCTCTTATCCATATCTCTCTTGGCCTCTTCAACCGTTTGGAAACTTTTCTCAACTTCAAGCATACCTCCGTGTGATGTCGTCATATTTGTGTGAGTGCTATCCACTGGCAGTACAGTCAAAGCAACTGCTTGATGGGACGTCACAGTTGAGACATCTACTCGGTCGTCAGCTACAGGGGTCAGTGATCGTTGACGTTTCTTGTTTCGATATCCTTTAGTAGTAGAGAGCAATACCCACTGGCCGTCGCCATACGGAGGCCTGGAGCTATCTGCGTAGGATGGCCTTGAACTCTCAGCGTGGGCCGGTCGAGAACTATCAAGATAAGGTCTAGAGGAACCATGATCACTCTCATATTCAGATCCTGCGTAAACTACTTGTGTGGGTCTTTTAAGAGGACGTTTCGTCATTGTGCCTTGATGAAGGGCTTCATATTCATATGGAAAATTAGAAGGGCGAGGATCAGTGACCACAGAATCTGACATACCGTAGTATACTGCTTCATCATTGGAATAATTCTCATCTGAATCACAGTTCGGTTTATGCGGACGTCTACCTTCATCGGGAGCCCATGGTAGTGCATGGTTTTGATGAGCTTGCTGGGGCTTTGTCCAAGCTGATGATGATGATTGTGATGCCCATGTAGCTGACGATGGTGATGATGATGATGCCCATGTTGGTCTTGATGGCAGTTCACTTTCAATGTCTGCAGGGACATGTAACTTATTATTTATATAAGTAGGTCGAGTTAATGAAGGTTTCTTCTGTGGATAATTGAACTGGTTACTACTTCCTTGATTGGACGTAAATCTGTCATCATCTATTGGAAACCTGTCATCATCTTCATTCCAATGATTTGGTTTCTGCTTTTTGACGTTAGGTTTCCACTTTGAAATCTTACTGGTAGACCATGCAACCGGCTCTAAAGTTACCCAGCCGTCTTTATCATCGTAAGGGTGTTTATGTTGTTTTACTTTTAACCGATTCCATGTCGTGTACACTTTGCCATTCCCATCAGTATCTTCGTCTTCATCTTGGGAGCTTTGCATATTTTGCATGTTGTGGTATTTTAACTTTTCTTTCTTCAACCTTGCTGCCAAAGCTGTAATTGCTTGCAATCGGTCTTTTGATAAATCACTGTAGTCCTTTAATTTTTCCGCAGCAAGCATGTAATCTTCAAAATCTTCGACCCCTTCGTTAGAATCCCTAATAGCACCGTCTCCATAGCCATCTTGACATGATGGTCCGTAGCATCTGGGTTTGCTTCCATCCAGATCGTGTATGATGTGAGTCATAAGATTTTTGATTTCCGCTTCATCCTGTTTCTTATTAACTGGGACATCCTTCCAGTTCATTTCGTCGTCCCTGTTTTCTATAATCGTAATAGGGTCTCTTCCAGGTACATCTAATTGGTAAGTTTTGATCCTTTCGTGATATTTTTCGAGTTGTGTCGGGTCGTTTGGTTCGGTGAGCACAGTAGCAAACATGCAAACTAAAAGGCGCACTGTCATTTTCATCGTGTTTAATTTCACTTTCTTCCGTTCGCGTGAAGGCGCGCAGGCAAACGCGCGCGGACTGAACGCCGCGGCGCAAGCAGCCCGCTGATATACTTTTGAATTGTTGATGCACATTACCCTCCCTGAATCCTAATACAATGATAAATTCTACGTTCGGTCACGACGAACGAGCGAGATAATTATGTGGCGATTGTCGCTTGCCACGACTATTTTAATCTGGTGTTTCTGCCTGCTCTCTCAAAGCCGTGACCCGCGCTTAGGTGAAACCGTTTTTCATTTTATGGGATCTTTTCTCTGTGAATAATGATAGAAAAGCTTCACAGATAATTCTCACTAGATTAGCTCACTAATTTAGCATGCAAATATCTACAATGAAGATCTACTGTGAGAATATGTTAATTTAGAGACTAGAGAGTTAGTCGATTACCTACGTAGAAGCGATCGATTGCTATAATTATAATTTCAAGCACCACTGATCGCATTTATTATAGGATATAAAAACTTAATGACGACAATCAAGTTGGATTTTCAAAGTGGAGGTCAAACACCTCATTTCTTCGCGTGTAAAATAATAACATTGTTTCCCAAGAACAACTCATTAGCCGAATTAGCTCTATCGCTTTAAGAATGTGAGTCTCCAAAATTGTGTCTAAAATATTTATGAATGGTTCTATAAAGATAGAAATCAGCATGTTTTAATTTTAACAAGTTAGTAGTTAAACGTAAGAGTTCTATTAACCCAAAACCCGTACTCCATACTCGCCCTCTCACGGGGATTGAGAGAGGGGATGTATCTGCTCTCTCCGTGATAGCACGCCCGCTTATTATCCCTATCTGCGTTCGCATCGGTCCGGTCTAATTGCATGGGGGCAATTCTGCAATTTCAATGATGTCACCAATAGCACTATTCGTGTTCGCAATGAGCTTTAATACTTTTACATCGGAACAAAACTAATTACAATGGTTTTTTCAAGTAACACACTAATATTACTTTTATATATTATTATTAGATGTGAATTGTCTAGGCGGCAAATGACATTGCACGCTTAGCTAGAAGATACCTATTCTATCTTAAATTGAAGACGCCACACAGACAGGACCAAGTTGTACAGGTCGGAAAACAAACAGACGTAAGTACCTAAGTAGGTAAGGAGTTCTATTCCTTGGCGATACGTATTCGATGAAAGTAGAAGGCCAAGTAAAACGTTCCGTTAGCGTATTTGGAATGCTTACTCTGTAACCGGTACCATGTGGTAAGCAGTATGTCTGGTCTGGTTGTTGGTTAAATACAATTTTCATTTATTCAATTCAATTCCCAGTTTGGGACTTGATATTTAGTTTATAATATGGCTCTACGGACATTATGAAATTTTAATTACCTAGTAGTTTATACCTAGGATTAATAAATAGGCTGTTTTTTATCTCGATTCAACGGGATGATCGCGGTAACCTTATTTCATGTGGACTAAGCCACGATCAGTAGCTAACACTAACGAATGTCATAATGGTCAAAATAGCAGAATTGAGACGCTGCACTTTAACCGGGCAATCTTGTTACAGGTAGTGTACGATCGAAAGCGAACACGAGCTTGGTAAAGGCACACCAAGTTCCGGATAGTGATGCTCTACTCATGCTAGGTCAAAAGAGCATGATGTGCGCAAGTACTTAGGTACTAGGTTTATTTTAGCCTACTATTTTATAACAATAATTTTAAAATTACCGAGAGTCTACTCATACGATAGAGTCCATCTGCCAACTCACACTTTTTGATTGCAACTAAACAATAATAGTAATTTAAATTATGAATATACATAATATACCTATAATCTAATAAAATAAAAGATCATGACAAAATCTTAAGAAAAAGAAGAGACATATTCGTTACCCGGCGTGTTTAAAACCAATTATCTATTTTAGTCAAAAACGTGTCAAAGTCAAGAGTAGCCTTGGTTTTCTCTATGAGATTTTGTGTTTTGTGTTCTCGTGGATCGCAGAAATCTAGAAGGTTTAGTAGTTGAGTCACTAGTAAAGCGTAGATGCACTACTAATGAGATACTTTATAGATTGAATTAAAACCCACTTGATCTCTGTTAATAATATTAAATATAACAAACTAAAACTAAACTAAATAAAATTAAAATCATCGACAAAATAAACTTGTAAGTAAAGCAACACTTTTCGCAGCACTGGAAAACTCTTCTTCTGCTTGTTTGCAGTTCGGACACGAGGACCTCTTGTGTCATTTTGCTACCTTGGTCTCCCGAAGCGACGGACGCCGGTGTCCTTGCGTGTCGTGTGGGGGTATACACCCTCCGGTCCGGAGTCAGATGACCTATCATGCATGGTAGGATGCGAAAGCGTTTCTACGTTCCCGCCACAAGCGGCTGAGGAGGAACATCGTGTGTCTTTTATTAGCCGGTATTGGTAGTTCCTTGTGAGAGAGTGGTTGATGTTGAGATACCTGACATACAAGCTTGCCTCCCCGGGCAAATGGGAATGTTTAAAATGGTAACTGATGTTCATTCTTATAACGATGCTAGAGGCCTCTTTCACTGGTTAATTAGGGGTAATCATCGCTTTCCTACAGTGTGACCACCGTCTAATCTAACATTCTAGAAATGTAAAGCACGCTTTTAAAGTAGTCTCAAATATCGTAAACTATACCTGTTGCATTACTTTCTCTCCGTCGTAAAATTTAATTAAGATTTAGTTATGACTAAATGTTACTCAACGCAAACTTGTTTTGTATTACAATTACATTTTATACTTACTACACTTGGCGATAATTAAGAACAATATACAATTCATAGTATGTTTTGTAGGCATGTATCTACTTATACATATACATAAAGATGTGAATGCTTGGAGGTAAGAATAGTCACTTACTATATATATTTCTTTATACAAAAACTTTTCAGGATTAACACTTGAGCTGTTTTTTATTCCGATTCCACGTGTTGTACCTATCTTCTAAAGTACTAGAGCGATCACGGTAACCACGTGGATTCGTCGTCTACAGCACAGCACAGCCTGCAGTAAGTACCTACCTAATTACCTACTATAATAATATAGTAGATACTGTAAGTATATTTGACTTGACTTTACTTCATGCCAAGAGTAAAGATTATAATATTTTGTATTTTAGTTATAATTGTTACTGTACTCGTATGTATGGACACTCAGAAAGGTTTGGGAAATTGAAAAAATCTATATATCGTAAATATTTTTTTATTAAATCTTTTCAATGTTCTCTCCACCAAACTCCATGCAAAGTTTCACGCGTCTGAACCAGTTTCAAAACAATGTTTCCAGTCCACCGCAGATATCTGGTTTACCTCCTACCTTACGCCTTCTCGAACTCTGTCTGCGCATCTTCCGGCGACGAAATTGTATCCCTTTGACTTGATTTTTATTTTCGGAAATACAAAGGTACGTGATCCAGGTAGAACGTGATCCAGGAGTTTGACCGGTGTGCTCGTGGTGGCGCATTAGCCCGTGGAGCCCTGTGTTTGGTCGCTTGTTGCTCACAACCGAGAAAACTTCTGCCAATCATTTGCTATTATACCATTCAACATTATGATGCTTCTTCGGTTCCGTAAAGGAATTGACTCCAAGTAGCCAGTCAAATTGAAAGTTCGCGATCTAAATCTTCCCCCCGCTTCTAGATCGCTTCACTTTGAAATGCCCAAACCATCGACTGGTGCTTCGTTTCTGGATCGTATTGATAAATCCAGGACATGTCATGATGACGTAAGCACGCCGAGACGAGCCTGTTTTGTTTGTTTATGATATCACGGCAAGGTCTTCTTCTGAGCATCGGTGACGTTGTGCGGCACCCAGCGTGAAACTATCCTCCTCACGCGAAGATGCACGTGTAGAATTTTGTGAAGTCTTCCCGATCCAATCTGCAGTATGTTCTGAATATTTTAAAACGTAGCTCGCCTATTGAATTTGTACAAAAAATAATAAGAAACTAGATATTATATACGTAAAAATAACTGCAAAAAGAAATTAAAAGAAACTTTTGTATACATTAGCGGCCTTTATAAACGCTGCTTGACTTTAAATGACGTTAGTTAGTACTGCGCAAAGGAAAAATGTTCTGCGCCGTACTAAGTGACGTTATTTAAATTTAAACAACGTTTATAAGTAAGGCCGTATATTATCAAAGCACAGAGGACTTGCTACACGTAATAAAATAAGAAAATCTCTAATTATCATTGCTAAAATCAACAGTCAGTTCTATACATCAGTTTGTTGATGTATTCGACAATAATATTTCGGTTAATGAACAGTAAATAAATTATCTACAAGAAATCTGTAGGTACTTCGCACATGAAGAAATAAATTAATTGATATGTATTTTTTTTTTGTTATAATGAATTACGTCTATCATTCACATCATACGAACTAGTGTCCACGTAGTAGTAAGTACCTATATACGTTGCAGGGGCTTACCATATTGCAACATAAGGTCTCTCAAAGTGTGCACAGAGAATCAAATTCAATGTTCGTATAAGCCTCGGTAGCCGATCCCAGCGATCTTGGCGTCTGGTATAGTTAGCCAAAAGGCGCGGATTCGAATTCCACCCGGATGTAAAATTGCCAAATTTGAATTCCCAATATATCAGTATAACTCTCAAGTTACAAAATAAATTAATCCATGATTGATATACTAGTATGTTCCTACGTAAGTAGGCAATTGAAATTATACTTTCTTTCTTCCGCAGACAATATTCATTAGTGAAACACCTATCAGTTTGCTCACTGCTGAACTTATGCCTCCCCCAAAACGACTGGTTGGAAGCGGCCTGCATCTAACGTCGTCCTGCGACCTTTATCAGGTCGTCTGTCCACCGTGTCGGTGGACGACCTACGCTGCGCTTGCCGGTCCGTGGTCTCCATTTCAGAACCTTCCGGCCCCATCGGCAATCTGTTCTGCGTGCTATGTGCGCTGCCCATTGCCACTTCGACTGGCTAATCTTCTGGGCTATGTCGGTGACTTTTGTTCTTCTACGGATCTCCTCATTTCTAATTCGATCACGTAGAGAAACCCCGAGCATAGCCCTCTCCATAGCTCGTTGTGCGACTTTGAGCTTAGTTACTGTATAGTTACAATACATTAAAACTAGCACATTGCCCCTAGTCCTTCACCGAAACCAATTAACTAATAAAATAAACAGCTCAATTAACAAAGAAAGTTTATAAAACATAATTTAGAAATTTGTCAACAGTTCTGTTTGTTAGTTAGAAAGCATAAAGCGCTCAGACGGCGTTAAATGAACAACCTCCTACCGTGACGACCACGGTTGGGATAAACAACAATAAACACTTTTATTTCGCACTGTCACGTTTTAAATAATAGATAATGGTTTTTGTGTTACGGAAAAAAAATTCTCGTTATGGCAACATATTATGAACTGTACCTATTGGATCATACTAACAAGAAAAACTTTATCTAGTTTTTATTAGAAACTTGTGAAAACATCGGCTACGATCGCCTGGCTTCACGGGATTTGAAATTTTAAATGCGGGTTTGATTTTTTTTGCATGGAAGCCTTATAACATCTGGTGAGATTGTGAAAGTAGTGAAAATTCTGGCAAAAATTATGAAAAAAAAAAAAAATTAAAAAAAAATATATATTAACTAAAATTCTAGCCAGTGAAAATCACGTCAAAATCGCCCAGCCGTTTCGGAGATTAGCCGGTATAACGGGACAGACAAAAAAAATCGTCATGTTATTGGTACTTACCGAATATTATGTACTTTCGTTGTGCATTTAGTAAAAAAAAATTATGTAATTTGATATTACAATCTGAACCTTCAATTTTATTTATCTTTATATCACAAAATCTTTAAAATTGTTTATCAAGATACAATTATCTTTGCATATCGTTTGGTCTATCTGGACCCCTTCTGAAACTGTGCTCACCTCCCTTCTCTCGTCACCGTGACTTATTAGTTAATTAGTCTCATTCTTAATGCAAATGAATGAATGAAAAATGAATATTGAATTACACATGATTTTAATTTCACTGGTTACACTAACGCTTAATACAATTCATTATTACCTTATTCATACGAGTAGGTATGCAGTCATTGCGTTGCACAGCGATTAAAATACCAGTATTGCAGAAGGAGATTTTGTTTGTATTTTTATATTTACAAAAAGAGCATCGAAAAACTTTTGATAACGATAGGTAGGTATATGATATAAATTCTATAATTTTATCAAAGTTTATGATAGATTTGATCGTGGCCATTACAGAACCCCATGCGACTTTTTAAGAACTGTTCCAGGAAAGTATACGTTTGATGCAGGTCTATGAATGGCTGCCATTCAATGCTGGCAATTACTTAAGGTCTGTTGGTCGTCTTCTGACCGTCGAAACTGTGAAACGTGAAAATTAACACAAGAACACCATGCCACAGGGTAAACGACGGACTGTCATCTGCGTACTGTTTGTCTCCGCCTATTTCTAGGAACTATATGTACTAATGTTTAAAATTGAGCCTTTAATTCCCCAAAATACAGCGGTTTTTTCATATACCTACTTTGAGTAAATAAATTCAACGTTATATACGAACACTCTGTTGTCTGCGAGGATTTAGCTGCTATGCCACAGACACCTATCCTGATAAGCAGACACAATTCTGATGTCAAACTTATTACATAATAAACAATTACCTACTATTTCAAAAATTTAATACCGACTTCCATTCTATTCAGTTATTGGAGTGTAACTCAAAAACTACTGACCAAATTATATGAAATTTAAATGGGAACACACGGGAAGCACGAGCTCTCAAACAAAAAAATAATTTTGAGAATCGAAAGGTATGAGGTAAACACACATATCAAAAAAAAGTATAAACATATAAAAATCAGTCGAATTGAGTACCTCCTCATTTTTGGAAGTCGGTAGAAAAAGATAGATGTCCGACAGTGAGCATCTTAGGGTGAAGTAAGTACATACATATATGTATTAACTTCTAAGTTTCACCTTAAAAAGCTTGCGGTCTTAATAAGACATTAAATCTACTGTATCTTGTTTTTATGTTTCATGGAAAAAGTATATTTGCCATGAAGCATACACAACATGTATTGATTTTATAATAAATCGAGCATGTACTTATGCATCAATATTTACTATATACATCACTAGCTGCGCCCCGCAGTTTCACCCGCGTGGTGATGGATGATGACGATGAAAAAGTATTATATATGTTATTTCAGAGCCTCATCTATCTATATACCAAATTTAATTAAAATCCATTCAGTAATTTTTGCGTGAAAGAGTAACAAGCATCCATTTATCCATCCATCCATTCATCCAAACTTTCACATTTATAATATTAGTGGGATAATATATTTAAAGTATTTTTCATCATAAGTCATTCATTGTTATTATTTTCACAAAGGCTGTTGCCATCTCCGAAGCTCTTCAACCTCTATGTTAAAGACCTCAAGTTGGGCTGAGTAGCATGCGTGTAGGATGCCAGGTCAGAGGTGCTGTCCGACATGGTGTTGCTGGGCCAAACTGCGACGGCAATCGGGAAGAAGTTACAGGTTTGTGAGACCTACGCCCAGTCACATGGACTCGTATATAATGTGAATAAGAGTGAGTTCGTGGTTTAAGGCCGCCGGTAAATGCCCGGAATTCATCTTGCCTATAACCCTGAACGGTGCAAATCTAAATCGAGTATTCTTATTTAAATAGCTGGGGCATATTCTAACCGACGACCTTAAGGACGATGCAGATATTGAGAGGCAGCGAAGGGCTTTGGCGGTTCGCGGGAATATGCTGGCTCGTAGATTTACTCGCTGCTCAGAACAAGTCAAAATTAGACGTATTGTCAGAGTCTGTACACGGGCGGTCTGTGGATCAGCTGTTCCCAAAAATCTTTAAACACCTTGCGCATCCAATATACTCGTATAATAATATTTTCATGGTAATGTTGAGACTTCCCCGTTTTTGCAGTGCCTCCGGAATGTTCACTCAATCTCATACTGACGGCTTTCATGCCGTCATTGGGAAAAAGGTAGCGTCCCTTGTGAGGAGGGTACGGGAGAGTAACAACACTATCCTGAAAGTCATAGCAGAGGACACGAGAGCGCCTGTTCTGAGACATCTCGTGCGAACTATGGTTCCACACGAGATGCCTCGTAAGCACATGACGTCATACATATTTACAACTAGCTGCTCTCCGTGGTGTCACCCGCGCGGTGATGGATGATGATGATGATGAATCTTATATAGCCTATGCTAATCAGGGTGAATGTACCTTTCCAATGGTGAAAGAATTTTTGACTTTTTGAGCCAATTCGTTACAAACATACTTACATACAAATTTATCCTCTTTATAATATTAGTATAGATAGTATTTTAAGTTTCTTTACTAACCCAAATGGATCAATGTCGGTTAATAAAACCTTTTGAATTAAATTTGAATGCATGCAATTTGCATGTGATATAATAATATAATCAGCTTAACCTTTGTATAATTCTATCTTTTAGACACTTCTTTTTGTCAAAGGTTTGATGATTGTTTGATGAAAAATAAGGAAATACCTACGTAAGTGATACCTATTTTTGTACACGGCAATAACTGATACTATGACAAATGATTATAATACAAAGGAAAGTATGAACAAAAGCAGACAATCGTTTCGTAGAAATTACAAAAGAAAGGTAATAATTTGAAAGAACCAACACTAAGCTGACTCTATTGTCATAATGCAGTATTGTTTTATTATTCTTGGTTTCGTTTAATGCATTGAATAACAAAGATATGAATACACTTATGGAGTCAGCGCCCTCTTTTGGTTATGGTAATCAAGGTAAGGTTCTACTGAAATAATAGTACTAATGCTGCATTAAATTTTGCATTTTACGAGTATAAATATAAGTTAAGCTAATTTATTTTATAGTATTAAAACAGCCTTTGTTAAATGATAAGGAAACGCGATAAAAAAGTCTCTATAATCATAAGTAAATTTTGACGCGTAGTCTAGGTAGCTATGTACCTTCATAAAATATTGTGGAGTCAACGGTCTTTTTAGGAATTACTATAGACGCTAAATTGCAATGGGGTCCCCACATAAAAAAATTGTCTAGTAGGCTCAGATCAGCGGCTTATGCTGTTAAAAAAATTAGACTATTAACTGATGTAACACAGCTAGAATAGTTTATTTTAGTTATTTCCATAGCGTTATGACTTATGGCATACTGCTCTGGGGATGTTCTGCAGATATTCATTCCATTTTTATACTGCAAAAACGGGCTATACGAGCGATCTACAGTTTAGCACCCAGAGTTTCCTTTAGACAGAAGTTTAAAGACATAAACATTCTAACTGTTGTCTCTCAGTTTATCTATGAAAATCTAATGTATGTAAAGAAAAACATTAGCAGTTTTGATAAAAGAAGTGATGCTCATTCCATCAACACGTGAAAGAAGCACAAGCTATCCGTACATGTAACGCGTCTCCACAGAATAAGTCATTCTTTTATGGGACAATGTATACGATTCTATAATAAAGTTCCGAATGTTATCCGAGATTTGCCTATTAATAAGTTTAAAATTACTATTAAAACTAAACTCTGTCAAAAAGGTTATTACACAATTTCGGATTACTTGGAGGATAAAACAGCTTGGGACTGATCACTCCAGGATCTATCTACTCGTGTACTAAGATGTCAAAGTGTAGCGTGTCTTGCCCTACTGATACCATTATTATGTTCTCTTTTGTAAGGCAACACACTGGAGCTAATATTTGTAGTACCTAAGTAAAAACATTGTAAAACAAATATATAAAAAGAATGGCCCCGAGTTTCTTGCCGCTTCTTCTCGGTAGGCTCTATATATTTTGGAACGCGGCGGTAGTCTTTAAAGTACATTATAATGAAAAATTGACGTTCATAAGTGCGTCTTTGATGCCTAAATTGAATAAATGATTTTGACTTTGACTTTGATTTAATATTTAGTCACTATATGTTTTTTATGCTTCATGGAAAATATATTAAGCAATAATATTTTAACTTTAAATGACGTTATTTAGTGGTGTGAACTGGAAAAATGTTCTGCGCCGTACTAAGTGACATTATTTAAATTTAAGCAGCGTTTATAAGTAAAACCGCTAGTCTTTTATTTGGACAGTAGGGATCATAAGGTGAAGAAAGTTGCTAATGGTAACTTTCTTAGAAGATACTAAAGGTGGTATCTTTTTTGCCCTAAAACGCCAATGGCCGAACATTCAACTTTTTTGTAACCATCTTAATGCACTACATCATAATGTAAATAAATGACACATATCAGAAGACGCAGTCCCGCCCAAAGAAACCAATTAACCAAGAAAACAAAATTTTTCTCCTTAAAAATGGCAACAGTTGTTTTCGTAAGCTGGTATAGTACTTACTTCAAAAATAAAACTAAGTATAATAATATAAATGGCGTCTCACTTAACGATGTGAGATACAAAAATAACTTTACCATGAAATATAACTAATGAGTTATATTTCATGCTAAAGTTATTGTGGTAGACACTTTCGTACAAAGTGTTAGTAATAAAAATAAAGGGACATGCAGATTAAGAGCAGTAGGTCGAATAAATAGCAAAATGACAGTGGCATTAGTGTCATAGCCATCAGCCTCACCACAGCGACAGCGCATTTGTCTTCCAATACAGATTTAGCTTTATACAGCGTACATCAATATCATACATTTTCATGCGTCTGTATGTGTTATATAAAGATGTATCAAAATGCCTGTATTGTTGTTTAAAACGCCACTTCGATTTCACTAATGCACACTGGAATAGAGTTCTTGCAATTCAGGCAAAAGTCATGATGCACCATTTGGTTTGTTTTTCATTGCTGACATGACAAAACTGAACAACAATGATCACAATATTGTGCGCACGGTACCAACTTCGACAAGTTATTTCACACTTTTGAAGTCGGTTCCATTTTTTGGTAAAAAAATGTGTTTACTGTTTTTAGTGACTCTTGCTACTTACAGGCCGATTTTCATTTAGTAACTCACAAACATCTTGACCGAATGTAATGAAATTTAGTGTTCCTCGGAAGTTTACTGTACCAAAATTAAGAAACGGTCCATAAATTGGAGAGAAATCGCCTAACATACACAACAAAAAACTGCATACAATCGAATATATACTCGTATAACCTCAAAATAAGTTAAAATTAACCGACTTCAAAAAAGGAGGTCTATTCTAAATTAGAATAGACAAATGTTTGAAAACTATCGTGAGTATCACACATAATACTAATATAAAGACACCGGCTTCTCTCACTTGGTATTATGTCGGTTTAAGTCCGAGTGCGCGACGCGATCTCCAAGCGTGAACACTCCCGGAAGAAGAACGTCTTACACGTTCGAAACGTCGGACCTAAACCGACATAATACTAAGTGAGTGAAGCCGGTATCTGTATATTAGTATAGACAAATGTATAAAATAACTTGATTCTTTACTCCCATCCGTGAGCTCAAAGCCTAAGTTTACAGCTATTACGGCTACATTACCAGAGATGGCCTACACTTACCAAATCGGATTGCGTCACGGCGCCAATCGAAACCGTAATGGGACCTAACACTGCTGTAACAGCAAGAAACAAAGCACTTTCCACGAGACTCGGACAAATTGTGAATCAGAATAAACGGCCGTGAGAATAGAAAAGAGACGCTCATGTAAATTTGTTTTCATTCTTATATCATAAATATAGTGTACATATATATATCTGAAACTTTCTTAATGTTATATTATTAACTTTCGTAATACGGGAGATGTATGAGTATATAAAAAAATGTTTGATTAGCCATTGAGAGAAATTGGTTACATAATAATTATTGCATGTTTTTCTACCGACTTCCAAAAAGGAGGAGGTACTTAATTCGACTGTTTTATTATGTATGACTGTGTATGGCAGGGCGTAACAACATCTTTGCAGTGCATACGAATATGAGAATTATTTATTTTTGCCCCGCAAAAAAATGTACGGGTGACTATGTAGTTCGCAATGTCGCGAACACCATTGCCATACTGTGCGCAGCTTGGAGAAAAGAGCATTTTGAATGCAATTTCAATGACTCACGCCTCTATACAGCTTTGACCGTGAATGAATAGCCTAAGCCCCTGACAGGAGGATTAGTGGAGGATTGATATAATGGATCTGATAAATTTCATTATTGTTAAAATCAATAGGTTTAGAAATGATGACGTAATTTATTCAAATAAATAAATAGCAACTCTATGTTCACTTATAATGAGACAGACAAGGTTGGCTACATTTCACTTTCTGACGGACAAACATTTTCACCGGGCGCTCTCACGGACAAGGTTTTGCGCAGAGTCGGCATTAAGGCACAACCTGTTTTTATGACTTAAACTTAAATAAGTTTACCGGCTTTCTGTAATTCTGAATTTAACTATAATGTTCCATACTTAGTTCACGTTTAGCCACCCATGTTGTCTTAACTTCGTATGTTTAGAGTACTAACAAGTCAAGATCAAATCAAAGAATATAGATTTAGATAAATATATATATATCTCTAAATCTTTATACACGAACACGAAATATATATATTAGACATACTTAGACCTCTTAAAGATTCTACCGTCACTTTCCAAAATTTATAGAGCCTACCGGAAAGAAGCAGCAAGAACATCGGGCCATTCTTTTCATATAGATTTTTACAATTTTTTGTTTAATGTACGGAAGCCTCGGAGCGCGAGTCCAACTGGCACTTGGATTTTTTCATGAGTATATGGTTTAATATGCGTATCCTATACAAGCTGTTCCTACTCTCTCTACCAAGTTGCAAAGAGCTACAAGTACCTCTAGCATAATTAATAAGAACGCTTGCTAAGTGTGCTAAGAAAATAATAGTTTTACGCATGGACAGGTATGAAAATAAACATGGTATAAACATGGAGTCTCCATTGTTTAAGCAATGATCGATAGATAGTTTATTTTTATACCTACCGCAATTGATATAATGTAGGTGGCATAGAAATTAATTACGTAAGTTCTGAAGACGTAGGTATGCAATGCCACACAGAACCTCACTCCAACTGTCAGCTACTGTCTTACAGACAATAAAAATAAATAGATTGATTGATTTTTAATCTTGTTTTATTTTAAATCTTGTTTTTTTTTTTTATACCGTACTGGGTAGCACTTGACCACTATCTCACCTGATGCTAAGTGATGATGCGATCGATGATGCAGCGCGCTTACCCAGAAGATACCTATGCACTCGTGTTTTGAAGACCCCCATATCGTACTTAACCGGAAACACCGACTCAGGGAGGGTGTTCCATTCCAAATTTGATGATTCCAACAGTCTGAGGTAGGCTTACGATCAAACCCTCAATTTACCCATTTAGTAATTATCCAAGTATAGTATTTCCAGTTGGAATGGCATCGAGAGCTTTTAGCTGAAGTTATGTGTGGTACCCACTGATCAGGGAAGAGAGATCTCTCTTCCTAGACCTCTGATGGCACTGCTGACTGCACTCACTCCGCTCAATGACCAGTACATACAGCGCCTTATAAACAGTAACATTGTTAACGCAGCATCGCTACTTTGATGCAGAATAAGTAGTACTGCGGTGCCAACCAAGACGAGCTTTGGCACAAGAGGCTTGTCAACTCATACATCGCCTGCAATAAGATGTATACATACCGTAATTTTCAAAACTATGAAACAGTACTACATTTCATAACAGTGTAGATAAGGATTATTTTAAGCAGTTAAATAATATAAATAACTTCATTCAAGATGTTTTTGGTGTATTTTTTTATGAATTTGAATACTGAGGCACTTTTGAAAATAGTGAAATGTATAGTACTTATTGCAGGTGACTGTACAATACGCATACCAATCACGAAAAGGATAATAAACTACTTAATCGCCTGTGGCGTAAATATATTAATTGTTAAGCAAAAAACATTTAACGGTATTATTGCTAATTTAACCCGTTGACTCGCGATTCGTCAAATTTGGCCAATAATACAATAGATTTCGCAGAAATCAACCTACTTTTCCTGGAACTGCAACGTGTGTGGTTAAAATCCTATTTATAAACAAGTAATTACTTGTTGCTAAGTAATTTCTCAATGAAGTAATTACTTCACGATAGAGTAGGTAGTTCAACATGAAATCTTATTCTGTAGGTAGTCGAGCAATGAAATTTACTTACTAAAGTAAATGCATGACATAACACTAACAAAATTGGATGTAACTTTTTACACTTGTATTAGGTTGTTGTGATGGGGTTTTAATTTTTACAGTATATTAGATCCTTCCCAGTTCAGACTTGTGTGCGAATGTCATTTTATACAACTTCACTTTTACAATAAGAACGAAAAATTGACGAGTTCTCATTGCAAGCGAAGGAAATTGTGACTATTACTCGGCTAAGAATTCTAGTCTTTGATAGTTCTAACTTCAGGCAAATTCTAGTCTTAAAATCTTTAAATAAAGAATTAAAATCGTCGCTTAAATTATTACTTTTCCTTAAGTAATTGCTTTTACTTGTTTATAAACTCGGCAGTTAGACTTTGTTTTTTGATTCACTCAATATAAATCAAACCTGTATTTTAATAGTCTACAACCAACTTTATAAAAGCGATTCCAAACACGGTCGTAACAGTTTTTATGGCGCATTATGAGAACTGCACTGACCATGAAATTGTCAGAGTCTCACAGTTGAACCTCGTAGTAATTCGGCACTTTCACTCGTTTGTTGTTAATATCTTGGGGAAAGAGTTTACGCAATTCAGTAGCAACAGTGAATGCTTCGGGTCGGTTTGATGTAAGAAAGCGACAGGTCAAAGTATGATTCATTGTCGATTAGAAGGAGGCACGTGGAAGCGCGTGGACATTATTGTGATTGTAGTCAGCTTTCACACTGAATGTTTAGGTAACAAAGGCATTCATAGATTACGTGATGATGTGACGCCTTAATGTTTTTAAAGTGTACGCAATACATGTCTTTAAATGAAAGCTTACTGCCTGCTTTTGTTGATAGTCATGAAATTAATATTATTGAGGTATACAGAGTATCCCGACAACATGTATTTTACATATCTCTACATATAAAAAAACTGTAGGGGTCGAATTTCTGTACAATAAAAAAAATGCTCAATACCGAGTCAGGGGGATGTAAGAAGTGAAATCAAACTAATTTCGTATTTTTTAATTTTTTGTTTATCTGTTTGTCTGTTTGTCTGTTCATCTGTCTGTTTGTACGTGCTAATCTCCGAAACGACTGGATCGATTTAAATGAAACTTTGTATTGTGGTAGCTTATAACCCTGGTCAACATAGGATACTTTTGATCCCGGTAAATTAATGATTTCCCTTGGGATAGTTAAAAAACTGTATTTAACCGTATCCCGCGAGGCCACGCGAGCGAAGCCATTGGGGGGTCAGCTAGTTGACAACAAGACATTTTACTTGAAGGAGACTTCAAGGTATATTCGTAGAACACGAATTTATTTAAAGTTGTTCAAATCTGCCAGTCATGACTGGTCAATTACTGCATACACAATTTATACATAATCAGTAAAAGTCTCACAGTTTTCGATATCCTAGAAAATAGTGACCAAAGGTGTGATTAGCCTCTAAAAACTGTCACTGATGGCTTACTCAGAAACGCTTTTGCATTGTCGTCAGTGTGGTTTGGGTAATTTTCATGCAAATTCAACTTTTACACACTCATACCCCTTTTTTGAATTTGGGGTCATTATCTCATCTACTACATTTGCACATAGTTTTATCCATCACCTTTCTCACGTGATCAACGCCTTAAGTGCTTACCTGTCTTTTTAGTGTACTTATTAGGTACTAGCTGCGCTCCGCGGTTTCACCCGCGTGGTGATGGATGTTGATGAGGATAAAACAAATATAGCGTATGCTTCCTGGGTGCCACCAGTGCAGCCGCGCAGAAGAAACCGCGCAGCACGTGCTGGAGGTTTTCCCAGGGGCTGTCGAGGCGCGGCAGTCCCTGGTTGCAGTCGTGGGGGCGGACCTCTCGTTGTCAACCATTTTAACGAAGATGGTCGACGATGAGAGGTCATTGCAGGTGATGGTATCTTTCTGCGAGGTTGTGATGTTGTAGAGAGGAGCGCGAGAGGGAGATCCCACTCCGAAGAGCGCGGACACGGAGGTGAGCCGATCGGACTCGCACTCCGTTACTATTAGAATAATTTCGATGTAAATTTTAATGACATTGAATGGTGAGGCACTTATCAAAACTGTGAAATGTGTACATACATGTTATAATATCTTATAATAAAAAAAAGTAACCTTACCAAATTAGAAAGAAATGCTAGCAAAATGCCTAACATGATGACATTAGGAAAGGTGTAATTTTGTTTTCAATTTTGTTTTGGAACCTAGGTAATATATAGATAGTATATTGTTTTTGTAATTTTAAATTACAAGCTTTTCCAATCTTAATTATAGTTATTCGACTGCCAGTGCTGAGCATATTGAAACTCTTTTTTTAAGACGTGGTACAATCCTAATTTTAAAACAATTTACGATGCTTTACATAAGGTTGACAATTCCTTATCAGATTAGACGATGTAATGCGAAAATGCAATTGAATACGTGCTAATACTATTATATTTATTTCGTACAATCAAACATTGTAATTCCACACTCATTCCGTAGCAGTCCATAGTTCACTAATAAATTTCATTAGGAATTCGAATATTATACATTCATTGATATATATTTGCCCATAATTGAATAAAAATGCTTTTTCCCACGTAGGACGTAAGAAAAATTGCAAAATTTAGGGAATGTTGCCGATTTTCTCTATCGGGCCAAGTTTGCTCAATCGTGTATTGGCTCCCATACTTCATAAGAACGTATATTCAATTTACACTACGTTTTTTTCGAACTTCGGTTATTAGGTTTAAGCGTCGAAAAACTAAGTTTTCGCGAAGTCGAATTATGTAATTTGGTCGAAATCTATACTTATTTTGCCTTAAATCGATATATTTTATTGCATTACTTGCTTAAAGTTTATTGCTCGTTATTATATACCAGAGATAAGAACATACCTACATTGCGTTTGCTAAATTAACCTTTGACCTCCAATTAATTGCATAAAAAATGGTTATTTCTATTTCTAAATAAACAAACAAAGTGTAATATAACTTATTGTTTCTAAATAAGTATACACGGTGTAACAAGAGAGGTGGATCAACGGTAGCTGAGGGGTGTATCGATTAAACCCCCCTGTATGTTCTGCGATATTCAGTGGGTCAAAAGTTATTTGGACAAATTTTATTTTGAAGTATATTTCTGCCTCTGCCTTCTCAATTGTAGACAAAATATTGGGTCTGCGATTCTGACTTGTTTTAAACATAATCAATAGTGGGCCTTTTGTACCCTTACACCAATTTTATTAGAGTAGATTAATAAAATTCCAAACAAAAATATCTAATGTTTTCATTAGCCATTTAGAACCATACAAATATGGTTCTAAAAAAATACTTCACATATTATTTTTTTCTACAACCTATCTTAAAAACTATTGGCTTTATTGGAGAATGAACCCTGAAAACTTAATTTGGCTAGTACTAGGGAATCATGTTGAAAAATGTACTTGAATCGACTTAGTTCCACTTAGTACAGTAGTTAGGTCCCAATTGTACGAAAGTTTCTGCGTATGGTTTTAGTCATACTAAGTACATCTTTTTGTTACACGCTGTATAAGTACACAGTGACGTTTTAGTTCCCTTCAGCAAAAGTTTTTTTTTTTTTTATAATTAGACTTGTACGTTTGTACATTTGTCATTCCTTTTAATTATTAATAGTTGCATTAAGTTAGATTATTATTCAATAGTCGGTCATATTTACAGTCACATATAAGTTAATTAAGTCACTGTCCTGGCATGGTGTGGATGTTTTACTTAACTTGCATTACTTTCTAAGGCAATTGTCGACGAAAACACAAAAACGTTTACTTTCCCTACACTCATGGACCATTACGAACACTAACGGTTAATAATAAATTAAATAATATATTTAAGTAAATACTTATCTTTCTCGTATACTTAATGTAATGTAAAACCTAATTTAGTTTTTATGTTGGTAGGTGAACAAGAACAAAAAAAATTACATATTTTGTTTTAAATATAAATATAAAACTCAGGTGTATTTTTCTAATTAAGTATAACTTTATTTCTCCAATATCAGATCACGATTTATGGTAGGAGATATTTCAGCAGTCGACAGAAACTTTATATAAAACATGATAAAACTCAACTCATGGACGCTTGGTTCACTTCACTCGGTTCGGTAGCCTATGAAGGCTCGTTATTATATCCGCCAAGTAGTTCAATAAGCTGCTACTAGATGGAGCTTTAAGAAAACTCACCATAAATGCGATTATTTTTGTATTTATTACAAAAAGCGGCTTTAGCTAAAACAGAATATTTCATGTTTTTCGGTAGTATACAAATAAAGAGTTTCTACCTATCTATCTATTTATAATATTTTAATTCAGAATAGCTTGATATTAAGTATTTTATCTTAGGTTTAAGTAAAATGAAGATTCAGAATCGCATTATTACAAGTATTTGAACCAGTAGAATATAAGCTAAAGTTAGAAGTATCTACCCCAGCAACCCAGCATTAGTAAAGCATTTGTATTACCTAAGGGAATTTTATATGTAGATAATTCAATATAGTGGAAAATAGTATCTTCAGGTTCAGTAGTTATATTTTAGTCAGTCAGATATTTTATTACAGAGGTTTTATCTTTTAAATTTGACGTAACAAAAAATACCCCAGTCACGAATTTCCGAACGGAAACGATCCTACTAATAAATATTATAAAAAACGTTTTTACTAACCAATTTACCATAATAAATATTCCTGCCATCTGTTGAAATTGTATGGGAGCGAGTGAAGAGACATTCAAATTTTTCGTGGCCGTTTGGAATAGGAAGATGAATACAACCTTAAACGGTCCGCTCTCTAGCATGACTCTGTTGCATTTGTCATTACACTCAATAGGTGGCAGTGTACTTAATAAAGTAAGATGCATGCAGAGACCGCAGATTTTCACTTGTTATGAGCCTGGCAAAGATAATATAAAATATGTAATACCAAAAGGTAGAATAATTATAATACTAGCTGAGCCTGGCATACATCCATACCAGCAAGGATCATTATCTGGAATAATGATTCTGATACTAGATCCTTACTACTTTACTCTCGCCAAAATACATTCACGACAATTGAGAGAACTTGTACCGCAGGTATTTTACAAAGTTAAGGCAAGGGCGTAGCCAGGTACAGGCAGTGAGGGGCAGCTATAGAAAGATGTATCACGCGGTTGCTAGTCGGCTGAAATACTTACAAACCGGAGAGTACATAAATATTAATAGGTCAAGGCAAAACTGCATTAAAGTGGTACTGCGTAAATTTTGTAAGTAATAATATGTGAAATAGAAAAAAAATACTTTTATCAGTGGCTACAAATAACATTTAGGTACTTAATAATCGAAAAATAATCTATTATTTTCTTATATCAACGTTATGGTGTTATAAAATGCTTACGAAGTTTTTCGATAATATCTTTATTATTCTTTACATTATTTGACATTATTGCGCACCCGCCAGCTGATTCGCTCGCTTGGTGTTGGTGTTGTTTTGGAAACGCTGCTTTGTAATTTCGATTTGATACCCGGGCTTGGCCAGTTATTGGGTACTTCTGATAACTAAATAAACTCGCAATCCGGAGTCTGGAACAATGCCCCGTAGATGTCAATAGGCTCGCCCCCTATTACATGGGACTTAAAACATATCCCTCTGACGAAACGCAGGTGGTTAAAAGTCAGCTGCTTACCCCTTCGAGGATATTTTTTATGGGATAGGTTAGCAAACGAGCAAGCAGCTCAACTGATGGTAAGTGATACCGTCGCCCATGGACATCCGCAATACCAGAGGTCTCGAGGATGCGTATAGCCAACCTTTGAGGAAGTATGATAGGAAGGAAGGATGATAGGAAGGAAGAGATAGAAGGGGTGAGGGTGGAGGGGGACGGGAAAGGAAAGGGGGGAAAACGGGGAACGGGTGAATCAGGTCTCCGGACCTCTCACAAACCGACGAAACGCAATAGCAAGCTATGTTACTTCACGTCGTTTGGAGTGGGAGAATGTGGGACTGTGGCACTTCCCCGGTCGTGCCGGCCCATTCGGCTGTGGTGGTACAGCGCGGTCACTACCACAAAGATAAAATGTTATAAACCCGTTATCTTTAAAAATAACATGTAGGTATTGCATTATTTACGTTAGTTTATATTTACCAAGTTTTGATTGAAATGTGAATTGAACAAGAATGATTTTTCCACGCTATACATTTCTGAACATCACAACCTCCAGGAGCAGCATTGCAAAAATAAAAAATACGTGTTAATTCTTAAATTAAGAATCTTAATTATTAAATTATTTTCTCTTAAATGATTTTGTGTGTTACCAGGGCCAGTCGACGTCGTTGGGGGTTAGCCAGGCGTCTGACGGGGATTCTTATTACCCCCTTCCCCACCGTTACCGTGGCCGCTACCGTAGCCAGGAATAGCGGGGCTGCCGAGGACTGGGGGCCTGGCTCCTGTTGTGTCAATCATTGGGGGAGGGGGCTCACATATTAAAACGCCAATTTAATCATAAATTAAACTATGTACAATTTTAGCATACAAAATAAAGTGGTCATCCAGACCGATCCAACTGAAAATCGAAGCGATAAAACGCAGGGCAATGTCCCTTTAATTTTTTAACAATATTTTCCTAGGCTAGGTAGGTTATTTTACTTGCTAAGGTACTCGTATTAAGGTATTAATAATTGTTAAGTTAAGGTAAAAATTGTTATGACATAAAGATTCAATTTTTTCATTTATTTTATGTCTGTCGCAAGTATTTGTCGTATTATGTATTAGTTAACAGGCGCCAAAACCCCTGTCCTTCAAACCGTTAACGTATACCTATACTTGGGTACCTATACCATTGTTTCCCAGCCACAGTATGCGACATAAATCAGAATATCCAGCACAAACGGACGAACCTTTTAAACTTTTTTTTTGTTCTATGGCCATGATGCGACCAGCGTATAGCAGCGTATTCTTATTCAGTAATCTGTGGTATTGTGCCATTGCTTCGAGATTCATTTTGCATTGGATTGATAAAACACGACGTAAACTTGTATTTCTATATTTTTTTACTTTTAAATAAAAGCGGAGAAACTTGGTATTTACAAAATAAAATTACACGGAATAACTACGGATAATTTAGAAATTGAAGGAAATCAGGATCAGGAAAGTGTGAAAGGTTATTTATTAGGTGACATAATAATTATCGACGAAGAGATTAATATAATATAACTGCAAAAATAATATAGTACCAGAATAATTCAAATATATACATAACATATTACAATTTTATATTGTTTAAAGCCATGAAATCCGTCATGGCCTTAAACTGCTTTTAGAAGTTAGTAAGAACGGAATATTTACAGGAAATGGAATATCTAGTGACTCGAGAATTTCAAACAAGGAGGAACGATCACACAAAGGGCAACCTTTTAAACATGCCTACGTTTCAAATTATCACAAAACGTAACAGTCTTTAGATATAGTCTGATTAATCTATGCTTAACAGTCAAACTTTTTAAAGTCAACGTCTTGGTTAGTGCCGTAGGCGTTTTCTCAATTTTGCCAATGACAGGTGTCAAGCGTTTTATGAGGAGCCATGTGAATGCCGGCAGGTAATATGTAGCCAAATACAAAAGAAGGTAATACAATATTTTAAGCTATTGTAAGCATATAATTTAAATAAAAAGAACCATTATTTAATATTAACGTAACCATAGAATAAGAAATATACGCTTCGGAATAGTCACCACGTGGTTTCAATACTCGTAAGGAAATCATAGTTATGAGAATTCTGTTACTAATACCAGACTAATACAAATTGCTTAAACTTGCAAGGAGTTGATTGTAAGTAAGTAGTATTAATACAGTGTAGGTGTTATGTTAATATGTAGTATATCACCTGTACATTCGTGTTTTCAGCAACGTGTTTGAACTGAAAATCAGTGTCTTTTTATTTCATTATCATTCATCATTATCAGCCGGAAGACGTCCACTGCTGAACATAGCCGGGCGTTCTATTCATAGAACGCCACTTGGCGCTTAGCGATTCCCCGCGGTTTTAACGACTTCGTCGGTCCACCTAGCGGTGCGTGGTCGCCACACGAGAACCTTTCTTCCCCATTGGTTATCAGTTCCGCGAGCGATGTGGCCTGCTCATTGCCACTTCAACTTGCTAATTTGAGAGCTATGTCGGTGATCTTAGTTCTCCTACGGATCCCCTTATTTCGGATCTTATCACGCAAGGAAAGCCCAAGCATAGCCCTGCCATTGCTCTTTGAGCGACTATAAGCTTGTTAATGAGGCCCACAGTAAGGGGCTACGTCCCATGCCATAAGTCAACACTGGCAATACACACTGGTTGAAAACCTTAGTTTTAAGGCTCTGAGGAATTGGGGACGAAAAGTGGGTCGAAGCTTCCCGAACGCTGCTCATCCGAACTGGATTCTTCGTGCGACCTCCTTGTTGAAGTTGGACCTACCTAATTGTATTGTGTCTGTCCCAGGTAGATGTACTCGTCTACAACTTCGAGCGTATCGTTTCCAACAATTACCGGTTTAGGTGGAACATGGACATTGGACATGATTTTCGTCTTATCCATGTTCATCTTAAGACCAAGCTTTTGGGAAACTCTACTGATGTCGTTGAGCATGGTACCGACATCCTCGAGCGACTTCGCCATTATGACTATATCATCGGCAAAACGAAGGTTAGTGATATATTCGCCATTAATTTTGATGCCAGATACTTTCCAGTCCTAGAGTTTGAAAACATCCTCCATTGCGTTTGTGAACAGTTTCGGAGAGATGACGTCTCCCTGTCTTACACCTCTCTACAATGGAATTCCGTGCTCTGGTCCTGGACTGACATAGTGGCCTTGCTGTATAAACACTTCAACGCTTCGATATACCTATGGCCAATTTGGCATCGCTGCAAGGACTGCAGCGGGTCCCACTTCTCTAGACTTCTTTTTCTTTATTTCTTTCTATGTAATTATCTAGCTATATTAATTATCTAATTATATAATTATCTTATTGGTAGTGGATGTAATCTAATATTATTTATTAGACTAAACTCTCGTCCAATGTTGCTTAACCCCAAAATGAAATTACTTAATGCTTATATCAGCCTGGACACGACAAAACCGTGGTAATATAAAAATAATGTCAGAAGGCTACCTTTTTTAGCTATCTAAGTACTTATATTTTTAGATACCTAGCTAGCTGTTTTAGTTTATCGCTTACCAATGACGTACCAATGTCATGGAACTTAAGTATTGTACACCGAATGACACAAAAGAAACTTCCATGGTTAGCTACACAGTCAAATTGGCTATGAAACCGATTCACTTTTGTTCTTTATTCAATGCATAGGTTCACTCTCAATTTCATTAGAAACTGTTTGGGTAGGTGCGTAGTTACTTAACATAAGTTACCTTATTGTGTGCATCAGTACGTAAAATATGACTTATACGTATATAACATAGTTTACATACGTTTCAAGCTATTAAAATATCTATATATATACACACACATATACACAATGTGTACGAAACGACCGAAATGTCGGTTTCGGTTTAGACCAGTTTCGGCCAAAAATCTAGTTTCAGCTTTAGTTTCGGCCCCGCCGAAACTCGCGTGTTCATGAATTTTCGTTTTTATTAAGTTTATCAAGAGTAAGTCTTGTATATTCTACCCAAACAAAAAAAAACATTATAATTAGTGCTCACGGGATGTGCACACAATTGGGGTTCCCGATATTACTACGTGAGTACTAATTATAATGTAGTTAACAACCGCGAAAGTCTAAAACAGTATAATTGTTACGACTTTAATTATTGATTTATTTTTATTTTATTTAACATTGTTAACTGTCTTATATTATATTATATATTTAAGATTATAATAATATAACACTTTTTTCACGAGGAAAAAGTTAATTTTAGTAAATAATCGTGATTTTTAATAAGTTTCGGTTTCGGTTTCGGCCAAAACCGAGAGCATGGCCGAAAGTTCAGTTTCGGTCGGACACTAACACAAAAACACCCGTACGTAGTTCCCAGGTAGTGCTAAGAGATGATATACCTACTTGTTGGTAGGACTTGTCTACCTCAGATCTTGATTTATAGGAACACTTATACTGCTTATGCTCTTGGTATTGGCTCATTACACTCTTACATAACGAACCGTATACGCAGTTAAACTAAGTTACTATGTATATATAGGAAATAAATGCGAGGGACTCATTCCGCCTTATTATTAAACCAGGAATGAAGATAGTGCCGAGTTAAAACCTTGGTTTAAGATAATTTCGTAAGTGAGATATAACTTATGGTTTAAATCCGGGACTATTTTTCAATAAGGCGGAGTGGGTAGATCATTTGTATCCGGAAAGACTCTTGTCAAAAGTAGGCAAGCAGTGAATATAGTACCAAAGAGAAACAATACAAGTAGAAGTATATTTCTAGCCGAGAACCATTTAGCTACCAAGCGTTATTATTTAAACTAGTTCACCATCTTTGTCTACATATTTTAAATCACAGCATATAAAAAGCAACTCGTTTATGTGTGCTAAAAAGAAGAATGGTCCTTAGGTAAAGCCCTGACGATTAGCTATTTTAACTAAAAGTGACCTGTGTTACATTTTTATATCGTAACCTTTTGTGGCCTCTCAGGTAAATGTGGCTTGCTAAGATCAAGAGCAGCTCCATTATTAAGTACCACAGTAGAAATGCTTGCGAATCCAAATGCATTAGCTTTACAAAATTAGTGATATCATAAATAATATATTATAATTTAGCGTCATTGAACTCGTCACTCTGAATGGTCGAGTCGATCCCGCCCGCTGCCTCGATTGCTTCACTCTTAGGGTTGAAATTACCATAAACCCTATTAAAATTGGTGCTTATAGTAGTAATACTAGCTAGTAAAGGTCATCAACTTACAAAATTCCAAGTTACCCCAGTTGCTTTCCTCCGCGTTGAAGAATCAGTCAGTACAAGTCATTGATACAATTAAGTAGTAAAGTAAATAATTTATAAATTAGGTACTGCTTAGGTTATATCTATATCGGGTATTTCGAAACTCAACAAAAACCTGGTACTGGGCGAGAGGTCAAGGTATGCCAGTTATGGAAAAATAAGTAAAAACTTAGCCAAGCGTAGACATTATACGAAAAAGTTGAATTTTTTTTACAGTGTCCGTTTTTATAATGTTATGTCAAAAAACAGTGCTATTAATCGCAACCACATATCAAAGTAATAAACATTGTTCAGTAAGTAAAAGAAATTATGTTTCGACGAGTTATGGTTTACAAAATTATTGCCAGTTAACTTATATTGGAAAAAAATGTTTTTTTTTTATATTTTTTCATAAATGGTAGGTATACCTTGGCCTTTTGCCCAGTACTAGGTTATCGTTGAGTTTTGGGGTGTATACCTATATACACCTTTAGATAAATAACCTACGCATCTTCACAGAACTCGCCAGCGTTCAGTCTAACCATGTAAAAACATGTCAATAACATCTAATCCAGATGACAATAGATTACGTGATCTTACCAAAACGTTGTCCCACATAGTAACGTAACTGTTACGGAACTGACATGCCTCTGCGATGTTACGGTAGGTTTAACTTCGTCACCTGCTTGCGTACTGAGACTATTCATTTCTGGATTTGTATATACATAACGATAGTGTAAGTAAATATGGCCATCAGCGGGCATAGTAGTAAAACTTGCGAAAGTTTAACGTTAACGTATACAGTAGGCCTAGCACGAATTACTGCGTAAGTGTAACGTGACATACCATTGACGTAAAACATTACACACTATCATTTATATAGAGCAACTGTGACACAGATAACTCATAGTTTGTACGCCGAAGCGTGATACGATATGCTACGAGACGCTTACGATACGAATACATTTTCGCAAATTGTTTGTGCTACGGCCTCTATATAATATTTTTTATAGTACAACTGTGGCAATGATAAGTCATAGTTTGTATTGTATACATCTACGATACGATTACGTTATAGTTACGCAAATTGTATGCTAGGTATCATGGTAATTTTAGGTAGGTCTCATATAATGCCAACAAAATGCCGTAGTATTGGCCCTAAGTGGCAACTAACCCTCGCGGCTTCGCACACGCGCTTTGTGATTATTGCATGTTTCCGGCTATATTCTACAGCATATTTCCGGAGTAAGTAGCTTCGTAATTATATCCTTTTCTGAACTATATCTGTGGCAAGTTTATTCATCAAAATCGCTTATGTAGTTTAGGCGTGAAAGAAGGACAATCAAACCTCAAATGGCAAACACGCTCGAGGAATTCAGCAAATAGTATTTTTTCTCAGACTTCCTTCCGTAGTGGATGGTTTAGGTGTGTTATGACATGACGTGTGTCAAGACAGGTAGTGGTAGCATCCATGGTAGTGACAATCCCACCCAGGGCTCTAAACTGAACTTTTTACTGGCACTTCACGGCGCTTGACACTCTAAAATGTCTTATGAGAAAACTATAAAGAGATTAAGAACATCTCAAACAAAATTGTTACTTACACAATAATACGAGCTTTTCTACATGCAACCCTGCCAACTAAATATAAACTTGATAAAATTCTGGATTGTTATTTATGTTATATGTACTCATCGCAATGTTTATAGCTGCGGTTGTTCGCTGCAATTGCCTTTGGAATCATATCAATAAACGTAAGTATATTTTTTACACTGACCGAGTTTCAACAGTCGGCAAACTAATTAACCAAAATAAAGTTCCTTACGACAATGCATTGCTACCATCGTTACAAAAACAACTCCATACCAGTAAAGAGCAACAACAATGGCACCATTAGAGGATGTCATCGTGCGTGCAACGAACAAAAGCGTACGGGAAGAGATAAAACAACTCAGTCTACTTGAGTCGCTGCAAACACTATCATCCACTATTGTGGGCACACTACCTGCTACTTGCTTCCTTATTTCCTTATTCCAGTCGCAAACCAACCGCCAAACAATATGGTAGCGATTATCGTGTTCCTATCCTGTGTAGTGTTTGCAAGTGCGGAACATTCCGGAGCGTACTCATCCCCGCAGTATGCTAAGAAGATGTACCCGATGAAAGGATTTGACTATGACACTAATGCATTGCTCCCAAAAGAGAAACCACCAATACCGTTTAAAGACGGAGAGGAATCTATCTCAAGATACGACATCGGCAACGATACAGCACAATACGGAAGATCTTCCTTCCTAGAAACTGCAGGGAGCTTCCTCAGTGGCACAGGAGGTCAGGTGATGAGTAGCTTGGCCAGCGACTTCATAGCGCGATCGACAGGTAGCAGTCAGGTTGGTTTTGACTGCGTTTCGCAGGTTCGTATCGCACTTTACGTTAAAATTGCACGCATTTGTTTGGCATGAGTCAGAGTAATGCTTTTTGAAGGAATGTCGCAGATAAGGGAAAAGAAAAAGGTCTGTAGTGACTCAAAGATCTTTGTGATATGTGAAATTGATGATAACAAAAGGATGATTTGTAATTAGAGGCTTTTATATATTTAATATGGGTTTCTCTTTGTTAAAGGTCCTGAGTTTGAACTTGACGAATTTGGTGATCCTGATAGTGCTGAAGGCTTTGATCTTAGCTGCTGGTTTCTTTGGTGCAGGCGCTTGGAAAGGGGGTCATCACTATGGTAGAAGTCTTGATGGTAAGTCTATTACATATACAATTATAGAAGAATATTAAAACAAATACTCGTTAGGTACCAATGTAAATATTAAAATTGTAATTTTAGAAATTTAATAATATGTTTTTCTTATGGTAATTAAAAAAAAAAAATAGCAAGACAAATAACGACCAATGTTAAAAAACTATGACACAGATAACTCATATTTTGTAAGCCGACGCGGGACGTGCTGACGCATTCGATATTTATACTTTTTCCTAAATTGGTTAACGGCCTCTCATGTAAGCTCCAATGAGTATTTTGTTTTAATATCCTTCTATACTGGCATTACTTTCACCGCCATTATATACATGTCTACACCATTTGTATTGCGATATTTGATTAATACTACCGTAAGGTACAAAATGGTACAGGAACCGTTTAAACAGTCTTAATCCGACGTGTCCAGTTAATCTGACCTCATTTTATTTCACCAAATAAATCGCACCTTTCAACTGGCTACTACCAGGAAGTGTCACCTAATGACCACTGAGGCCAATAATCAGTTCAAAATACTTCAAATGACCATCTGTCTTTTATACGTAGCACGTGGCTACTCTAATCCAATATACAGGAGGATGCGTTTGTCGTGTCCAGCCAGCCTTTAATCCTATTGGGAGAGGATTATCTGCCACAGGATGACTGGCGGAATCTGTGATGTGAGTCAAATGGACCGAGGTCTTTTTCTACATCAATTATGCGTCCTTTTTTGGGCTTAGGGCGAAAGGGTTGTACTCGTATTTTGTAGCTGTGAGGATTATTTATACGATTTATTCTTGTTTGTTTGGTTTTTGCAAGGAAAGCTACATATATTTAGGGTAATAAGAAAGCAATCAAATATCTGATAGTATTTAAAAGGGGTCGTTCCGCATCAGTATACACTGCACTTATTTATTTCCTTGATAAAATGTTTGTTTTATGTACTATCTACTAACTGCGGCATTAATATGCAGAATCCTCTCCATGCAAGGTTGCCTGTAAGAGATTGCTATAGCGATAAGGCCGCCAATTGTCCAATCTACTCTCGTGCTTTTTTACTGTATTATGTTTTGTTTTCTATAAGATTGTTACTCAATAAAGAATGCTTGTATTGTATTGTAGTAAGTATACTGCCTAAGCACGGATTCAAAATATATAATATATTATTAATTATTATTATAATATAATATATAATTTTAGGACAGTATTTATAACGTTATTTTGACGGTTTAACTTACAGAGTAGGTCAAAATAACATTAAAATGTGTAATACTTACGAAAGATTCAATAGTAATTCAATCAGTATTTATAACCTTAACCCATCTGCTGCCACTGATTAGGTTCACGAGATAAAGAATTATTGGGATCTGGCTGAGGGATCGACCCGATAAAAACAATATGCCATGTTTCTTATTTGTGTCAAAATTAAATAAACCTGTTCCCGGTATTCAAAAACACGTTTTTACAGATAACAAGAACGCCTCCTTCATCACCGAAGACGAAATCATGCTCTACTTGAGCTACCTGGCTGGCCAGCATACGAAGAACTACGGCTGCTTGTATCTGCTATCCTGCCAAAGGCCTCAGCAGGCTGGACTGTATGCATCAGGAGCTGAACTTCTAGTGCAAGGGGCTAAGCTGATGCAAGGGTTAGTACTACCTTCTTTTATTTTCTATTTGTGCTAGGTATACTGCGCCTTTTTTTCCGTGTGGGGAATGCTTTTACGCATCCCCGCTGACCCGGTTCAGCCGGAGGTTCGACGGGGTTTGTCAGACTCTTCATCTACGCGCTAACTGCACCCATAGCAGCAAGCAGACCATACCGACTAAACCCCACACGGTGTTCCTACGGGCGCCTTGATGCCGGGACAGCAGGTACGTTTTTGCAGTGCCCCCGTCGTCCGTGGTCCCGGCGGCGTTGGTCATGCCATGTGGTATACTACGCCTAGGCTTACAACGATTGAAAACGATAAAGTATCGTTGAATACTATATATAGTATCTAATGTAGCTGTACTATATGTGCTGTACCAATGTACGCTTTTGTGAAGCGTGGTTTCGAAATTTGTAATAAAAGTTTTATTATGTTTGTAGTGACACATCACTATTCTTCTCAAAGTAACTTGTTTGGTGAAAGTGATAGTCAGTGGTATACTGCAAATAAAAAATAAGTAAAGTATTTTTGCGTTTAGTTTTTAAACTAAATTATTTAAGTATTTCTTAGGATGTCGAGATTGAACTGTACTTCTAATTTACTAGCTTTTTTCAAGCTTACATAATTTATTCAAAATATAAATGGGTCATAATTTTTATTAATAACTAGGGACTGCCCGCGACTTCGTTCACGTAGTAGGCTCGGCTTTCGGCCTCGCCATAACTTCCCGTCTTTTCTTTGTTTTACTTTCATAAGGACCTTTCCAGACAATAATTAACATAACAAAAAAACCTTAATTGTTCCGTCCGTCGTGAATCCGTTCTCAAGTAATAGCGTGACCAGGAGCAATAGGGGTTCATTTACTACCGACTTCCAAAAAAGGTTTTTATGTTTGTTACCTCATAACTTTCGACTGGTGGACCGATTCTCATAATTCTTTTTTTTTTAGAAAGCTGGTGCTTCCCGTGTGGTCCCATTTAAATTTCATCAAATTCGGTCCAATATTTTTTGAGATACACTCCAATAACTGAATAGAATGGAAGTCGGTATTAAATTTTTCAAATTGTACTTGTTATATATATAGATAAAATGAACAATATTTTGTGTATGATTTATGTGTACTCGTAAGTGCACCGACTCTTCTTCTACTACTTCTGTTTATGCTAATAATGCTAATATTCTTGCAATACATTATTTTATTGTCTGCGACCGACAAAGATGAGTAAATGTATTGCAAGTGTTTTCTACCGACTTCCAAAAAGGAGGAGGTACTCAATTCGATTGTATGTTTTTTTATGTTTGTTACCTCTTAACTTTCGATAGGGTGAACCGATTCTCATAAGTGTTTTTTTGTTTGAAAGCTGATGCTTCCCATTTAAATTTCATAAAATTTGGTCCTGTAGTTTTTGAGTTACACTCCAATAAATTAATAGAATGGGAAGTCGGTATTATTTTTTTTCAATTTGTACTTGTTCTAATTTTACTTGTTTAATTGACTTATATTTTACAGAAACAACATTGACCTGGAACAGTACGAGAACATTTCAGAAAACATTAAACACGCCGCTGACTGGGGTGAGAAGGGGATGAAATGTGACACGCGGTACAAATGTGGAAAGTAAAATACTAATTAGATACGAGTACTAACATGAATACAACATACTTTCGTTTTTAATACCAATTCAATTATCATGCCTCAGGTTGACGCCACCAAAGTTTCTGTATAAAATCCGCAGCTTGTACTGTGGAAATTAATGTACACTTAGCGTTAATGACACTGTGCACCTCCAAAATTATAAATTAAGGTATTTTATAATACGTGTGATCTTCATTCTTTTTTTATCGATCTATTTTCACAAGCCGTAGAAAAATATTCCGCCTTATATAAAGTATGGACAAAATATAATCTAAAGTTTAAACCATGACTTGCCCAAATTGTATATATGAAATTCCCTTAAATCATAGTTTAAACTATATTTAGTCCACGTTTTATAATAAAGCGGTTAGGATTTAAAACAAAAGTGTACCTACTATAAACTTATTACAATATTACAGCTAAGCACAGTTGAGCAATTCACCAGCTGTTTTCAACCCAAATATAGCTTAAACGTTCCACTCCAGCCTGTTGGTAGTTGCCTGCTTGGCCTGGCCGGGATGATGTAGTGAGAAAAGAATTTAAAACATTTCTGATCTCGCTAATAGTTTTTTACATGCGTGTACTTATAACTTAATTGCAACACATTGTCTTCAGAGTCACACATCAAGTAGGTATGTAGGTAGATATAACAATATTGTTTTATAACGTAAATACGGTAGGAATGAGATGACAGACCTATATACTTGGATTTGAAAAACAAACCTGAAAATATTACACAATCGGATTCTATTAAAACGTGAGTGTTTGCCGGTTTACCATTTAATTACGAAACATATTGTTTTGTAACATATCCTACATTTCAGATATATTAATTAATGTAATACATTAGTTGGTAAGTAAATAAAACCACATAATACATTACTTAATGATCTAATTAATTTAAGTAAATATACAGTCAAAATGTTTATTACACAAATCTTTTATTTTATTCATATGTATGTTAACCTTAACTATGGAGTTGTTAATTTTATAACATAAAGCTATTGTAATATACATAGGCCGGTATGTTGGGAATCTTTTTATTATTGATTTATAACGTTTACCTATACGTATAGGATGATTCATTTGCAGGAAGTTTTTTCAAATTTGTATTTTTTTATTTGTATTTTTTAATTATGACACTAAATGCCTATTCTAAACATTTATTTTTTAAAGATTATTGCTTCCAAATGTTGGCCGTAACCAAACGTTGCTCAATATGTGGTCTATTTGGTCTCGTGTTATCTCATAATGTAATTTGGCTTTCAAACTTTTCGATGGTATAGCGAATCGTAAGTTCGGTAGGCCGATTATGTGGACCATAAGTTTCTCTAAGTGCACGAAACACATTCCTCGCAGCACACTGATTTTCATAAAACAGCTGAAAAAATAGTAGACGCTGTGCGGGGCTAAGTCCATTCCAGTTTCCATAATGAAATTTCAATCTATACTGAACAAAAATACCATACAAAGTTACCACGACTCACGCTTCATCTGTCAAAAAATCTATAGACAAAAAAGTACCTCTAAATGAATCACCCGATACATACTCTGGCTCAAAACTAAGACTATTTATCGAAACAATTCCGTTTCTATTCCACAAGTATTTATTTAGAAAATGAAATTTATAGAACATTACTTGCGAGACAAATTCTTTCCCAAGCAAAATTAGGCCTTAACTCATTCATAATCAACACAAAATCAAAAGTAAGTATACATACCATTAGAAACTAGAACATGTTATAATTATTTTTTTGCCATCTTATGCACATACTACCATACATATTCCCTGGTGGGTTTTATTATTGAAAATATATGTTTCCATTACAATTTACTCATTATTCCAATGTAAGAGTAATTCAGCCAGTTTTATTGACGTTGCCGGTTAGCGAAACTTGTATATTATTCTTCTTCAGGTTCCACTCCTACATCGGAGGTTGGAAATCATTATAATCATTTTTATTTTACAAGCTGCTGCTCGAAAGAGTGAGGTGGTACTACAGCCAAATCACTCCCTCAGATTTCTCAACCAGGAGTGTTGCCATTGGCCAGCTCCTCTTTTTCCTGCAATCTTCCCTTGAAGAATGCGTTGAAGGATTCTGTACTTCATAATTCCCATGACGTGACCAAAATAAGCTAACTTTCTTCGCTTTATGGTATTTATAAGCTCCAGCTGTTTATTTAGCCTCTGCAGTAGGTACTTCAACGTTAATGACTCGGTCACGCCATGAGATTTTCAAAATACGACGGTATATCTACATCTCAAATGCTTCCAATTTATTTTCGGTACTCAGTTTAAGCGTCCAAGTTTCTACGCCGTAAAGTAATACGGATAATACGTAACAACGCACTATGTGCAATCTAAAGGCCAAAGCGAGATTCCTGTCGCAGATCATCTTAATCATCTTAAGAAATCGGTCCGCGCTATTTCAATGCGGATTCGTATGTCTTGTGAGATATAATAGTGTAGGTATATAGAGCTTTGGAATTATGTCTTTCTACGGTCTTCGACAAATAATTATAATTAATTATACAGAAATTTAGGTAAAAAAAATGATAATCTAAACAATTTTGTTATAAAAACTAACGTGGTTTTTAAGCATTATTAATTAAAAATACGGGATTACTCACGTAATATTTATCGGATAGGTCCGACTATAATTTCGACCACATTCGGTGGCCTTTTTCAAGGAGTGTTCAGGACGCCCACGTCGCGTATTTTTAATTAATAATCAAAACAGCATTAAAAGAAATATTTAGTGACACTTCCGCTGGAAAAATGCTTATGGCAGAGATGCAGTGTACACCGCTCTCTCGCATAAAATGCAAATATAGAAAGGAAGTATGTATACAGAATAAGCAACACACACAACAATCCAATCAACCAAAAAATGATTCTACACGTGTTTCGCCTCTACACGAGGCATCCTCAGGAAATAATTGCATCCTGAGGACGTTTTAATATGGATTTCCGCAAAGTCCACCTCCTGAATCAATAAATTGACAGGCCTGTTGCATGCAGCACCCCTGCCTTCTGAGCCGCTGGTCCCGGGTTCGCTCCACGGACAGGTCAAACATTTGTGTGCATGAACATGTCTGTTTGACCTGTGTCTGTGTGTGTATATGTATTTAAGTATGTATATCAGTCATCAGTTTACCATAGTACAGGCTCTGCCTAGTTTAGGACCTGAAGACCTTTGTGTGGATGTTGTTCCATATTATTTATTATTATTATTAAATAAAAATTTGATAGCATTACCACGGAATATTTAAACATATTGTAGAAAATATGTTTAAGTTAGTTATGCTAATGCTTAGTTAGAACTAAAGATTCGATAGAGATTTGGACGGTTACATACGAAAAATGATTGACAAAATAACTGTTCACTGGTCACTTGAACAATAGAAACAAATTGCATTGGGGTTTCCTTGTTACTGTAACTAGATTTGTGTGTGATGTTGAGGCCGAAAAGTAACAATACTGGATAAATTTCTACTAGGGTGTTAGTACGACTCTTGGCGAGTGGTCGGCGCTGTTGTTTATCCTGGCTTCTCGATACTCCGGGTAGGAGATGTATCCATCGCCGTCCGTATCGTCCGTCTCTAAAGTCTTGTCTACAAGGGCTGAAAATAATAATAAAATATGTATCTCTAAAGATCTCTTACAACTACTCAGCACATAGGCCTAGCACGCACTACGTTGCGTTTTTATAACGCATATTCTGTGAAGTACGGAGAGTCATAGAATTGCGCGCACTGCGGTGAAATAAACGCACAGGCATGCAGTAAAGTCATCGCTGAAAAGTTGCGGTGAGTCTAACCACAAAACTTTGTATTGCATAGATGTATGTAGAAGGGATGCACTAAATACTATATAAGTACCCTACTTTTACGTAATAATAAATATATTCAGATAGCGATTCTTGTATGGTAGTATATAACGATGTGGTATAGGACCCACAGCTGTAACTTAAATATCAAAACTTGCGTTTTTCCGCCGCAGTGTGCGCTAGCCCTAAAGAAAGATACTTCTTTAATTACTACTTATTTTTTATCCGATTTCTAAAATGGAGCAGAAGGGTTCGACTGTATCTATTTTTATGTATATTCACATCGATTTACACATCAATTTAGCCAAATCATTTTTGTTATAGTATGGGTTTTAAGGCATTAACGCCTGCTTGCTGCCTGCGAGACTAAACCCTGGAATTGTAGAGAGAAATATTACTCATCCAAGTATGAATAATTTTCGACGACGGAAGACTGCATTCGAGCTCGCGTCTTCTGACAATCCGTGTCAGACGCCATGGCCACCGAGGCGACTGAATCGAATTTAACTCTCTAGTGTATTTAACCGTTGAATGGGGAGCGACATCTATTGAGTAGCGTGACAAGCTTTGTCCAACCGAAATAAGAGTTTATCAAACACGTTAGTTCTTTTTTTGTTGCATCAGTTATGGCTCTAATTTTAAATGTACGTCACGATCGCTTGGAAACTCCTGGATTATGATCAAAAGTAAAAAAAGGGTTTCGTAGGAGGTTAATATTATAGTTTCAGGAGTAGAACGTACTACGTTAGTAGTTAATTCTGTTTCGTATTGTTTTGTAATAATATCGTGACATTGCGAGGCGAGACGCAAGAATGAGCGCACTGCACCAGAGAAAAGATGAGTCTGTCCATTGGTACCTCAGTGTCCATCGTCCGCTATCTCTTAAATATCTATCTAAGACTAACAGCTGTTTTGTGCACGGCACTCACAATTTGGAGAGCTCTTCTGCACGTCGAAACAATGGTTACACGATCATGACACTATAATATAATTTGTGTAGAATTTTATTCAAATCTTGCGATAAGTAATTTAGTCGAATAACTAACTACCCAATCAAAAAGATAAGATAACAATTCTGCGCTAAAAATGAGATCATTTACCTTAAAGTCATAATTACACAATTTTATTTGATAACTAGCTCAACCACCCGCGGCTTCGCTCGCTTCAACCCCTTAAACATCTCTCATCCCCATTTCCAAAAATCCGTACTAGTGGAGCATTAATAGTTAATTACTTAATAGTAAGTTAGTTTAGCAAAGCTCAAATAGTTGAGCCTATATTTAGTACATGTACATCAACTCCGTCAATATACGCCAACAAAAATAGATTATACTCTCAAGTATGAGAGTTAACCTAAACTAACTTAGTTTAGTTGGTGTTGAACCATCGGCTGGCATTAACTGCCAAATATGTCAAATTTGTAGCCCCAGGGGTTTAAGCTTTGCGTTTGTTAATCTGTCAGTCATATTAAGTATTTTCATCATTTGGCAGTTAAAAACACTAAACAAAATTAATGACTTACCAATGTAACCGTCTAATTCATCAGCTTCTGGTTCGATCAAGGGATTCTCATCAGGGTCTGGAGTTTCGTGCTCTAAGGTGTGATATATTGCCTGGAAATTACAATGAGATGTGTGCTAAATATAAATTAACCACAAACAGCCACTATAACACTAAAAATAAAACGTACACTCAAGAAAAACCAATCTTTTACATATATTAAAGGTTTTATTTCGTACAAGATAAAATGAAACCTTTTTTTATATGTAAGGTTGCCTATAAAGTGATTTACTCATTTGACTTGCTGGAGGGCGCAGTTAGTAGCCTGCCTTCTGAGCGTCTAGTTCCAGGTCAAACATTTATGCGCATGAACATGTATGAACTATCTCAGGGTGTGTAATATGTATATTTAGGACAGTGTGACCGTTTCTAATTTTACAAACCTACCAACGGAATCTTAGAAATCTACTAAAAAATACTAAATAGAACACTCAATTATACCAAAATGTTTGCTTCATTATTATGGAAATATTGCAAATAAAACACATAATTTTTAATCAAAAATGTTTATTCTAAATCTATTGTATAATCATTATTACTAAATTTATTTATTTTGATCATCTCGGTCGTCGGAACAAATGAAGTACAACCGTCAGTCAAACCTTGTTTTACATGTAAGATTGAAGAAACATGATTTGATGTAAACCTGTTTCTGTATTTAGTTTTGATCATATTAACTTGGGAAAAAAATCGTTCACACTGAGCATTAGATATAGGCAAACACATTAAACATTTTACAAAACTGGTCAAATTTTTATATTTTCGCAATTTTTGGCTGCTAACAATATTACTAACTTTGCTCCAAAATTGTTCACAATTAACTGTACCGGTACTAGTACCACACATCAAATTTTGAACATCTTGGTCATACTTCATTTGACGGTATTATTCATCAATTTGTTGCTTTTGAGTATCGTTTGTTACAATGTTGGGGAACCTTTCAGTAACATTTACAAGTGAAGAAAAGTTTTCATAAACAGCTATTTGCGGATCCATGAAACGTAATTCGAAAAATATCCTTTCATTTGTAGGCAATCTGTTTTTTAGCTGACTGCATAATTCAATCAAAAAACTCTGGCATCTTTGCAAGAAATCTTTGATAACAGTAACATTAAATGATTGATTTCTTAGCAGCGTAATTTCTTTAGCAACTTTAACTCCCAAATACAAGTCATTTATTTCTACGAAGTTTACTGTACTATTTGGGTCAACGTTTTCAATGCTCGTAGCTCGGACGTAGCTGGCTTTCATATAACAGCTGAGTATACTTTTGAACAAATCAGATATATCCCTATAAATAGTTTGAACATTGCAATCATTTCCTTGGTAAACTACATTAAGTTTATTCACAGTAGGTAAAATGTAATCCAAGAACAAGAAATAGAGCTTTATTTGTTTATTTTCAAAGCTTTCATGTAAAAAAGATGCTGAATGACTGTGCTCAACTAGATGCTCTTGTTGAAAGTACAAGTTTAGAGCATCCCACTGCTCTAATATACGGTTAACACATGCATGTAGAGATAACCAACGTATCTCGTAATGGCGTAATATAGTATGCAGTTGTGAGCCAACAAATTTTTGAAATTCTACAAATTCCCTTTGACGTTTAGAACTGTGGCTAAAATAATTATGTGTTTCTTTGACAACTTGGTCTAGAGCTCTAGGAAGTTTTTTACATGCGTAGCTTACAGCCAATGCGCAAGAATGGCACACACATTTTACGAAAATGCAATTTGGGTTGACATTTTTAATTTTTGAAACAACACTATTGTTTCTTCCAAACATTACGTTCGTTGTATCAGCTGCAAAACCTAATATATCTTTGATATTTAAATTTAAATCAATTAGGCTTTGACACAGTGAATTAAAAATATCCTCTGCTGTTTCGCCTGAAAGCCTGACGGAACATAAAAATTTAGTTTTGAGTTTATCGTCGTTGATGCAATAAAACTTAACTGCTACGGCAAGTAGTTTCTTCGTCGTTATGTCTGTGCTTTCGTCTATGATCAAAGAAAAAACGGTATTACCTGATAATTCGGAAGTTTTTTTTTATATCTGTCAATAATTGCTTTTCAAATGATGGCGCCATAACATCATAAATTAACTGAGCGGTTTTAGTACGTTTACAGGAATAACCTTTTGCGATTTCAGAATCAGGAAACATTTTACCAAATAATTCGCTTAGGTGATCCATTGCACGAAAAGAAATATTATGCTCGACTAAGGCGCCGCAAAATAGAAGTTCGGCTTTTCTTATCTCCTGTGAAATTGGACCTTTGCTTTGAAATATCTTGTCAATCTGGAACAGAAAGAGAATTTATAAAGAAGAAAATAATTTAAAAACGGGACTACGTTTACGTTAATAAATCTTAGCTTTTGTTATCTTACCTTCGATTTTCCACTGTAATGTATTATCTTTTTACGATGTTTCTCAGTCTCGGCATGAGACTTTATTGTAGCGATTCTACTTAAAAACGTCACTCCACATGCTTTACACATAGCATTTTCACTATATTTATCTTTGGTTAACCAAGAAGAGAATTCCGGGTTTTGTTCCCACTCCGATCTATATTTCTGTTCATATTTGCGCTTCATATTGAAACAACCACCATAAACCGACCACCGTGAATCGAAACACCAATACCAAATAACGCAAAAATCTTCGGACTAGTTTGGACACCATAGACAAATCTAATTTAACACAACTACCTACACGGGAATCCCCTGAAATAAAACTGACAAACATTCACTCGGTGTGTAAAATAGAAAGATTGCTACGAAGAGCCCATTGCGTGACAAAGACAGCGTTATTAAGAACCGACGAAGAACCGATCATGACATATGTAGGTATTTTTTTGAAAATGTTTTACGGTCTATTACAGGGCTGCCAGGTATATATACCAAAAAAATATCATACAAGTTGAAATTGTACCAATATTATACTGATATTCAGTAATATACTAAAAATATACTGTAGTCATTCTTCGGAGCCTCAAATATACCAATTTAGTATCAAAAATACCAAAAACGGTCACACTGATTTAGGACTAGGGGTTATTAATAAATATTTAATCGTAGATTACGGGTAACGTATATCTGTCAAACATATGGCAGCAGTATACAACATTTCATTTCTAATGAAACAATTAAGGAGCGCTCGTATCCTGATAATAGTAAAAACCAGAATTTTAAACATCTAGTGTAACGAAACAAATTGATAATATTCTATGAAAAAATACTTAGATTAGAAAAGGGACAAGAAAAGATTAACAAGCTAATAAACTTCATAAATATTACTCGCTCTCTGCAGAAAAAAAATCTAAATAGGTCCACAATAATAAACTTTCACGTCCAAACACTCAGAATTTTCAGCGATAACACTACATATACTTTTTTTTAGGCAATACAAAGCCAACACATAGTACTAAAGTAGTAAGTTAAGTTTTTTCAATTGTGTTAGTATATATCGAAAAATATAAAGAAAACGTACAAAATTAATTCGTTTTCGCATTACGTCGTCCAATATAACAAGCGATTTTCAACCTTAAGTAAAGCATCGTAAATTATTTTAAAAATGTGGTTGGACCGCACCATAATTATTGAATTCTACGAGTATCGAACACGGTATCACAATAAAGTTAATCCAGAACTATTCCAGGAAAGTACAACAGCCTGTACACAAATCAGAATAAAAATAAATAGGTACTTTACTACGGAATCTTACGCACACCTAAGTATCTATGATATGTGTCTAATCGAATCACAAGCCATTTGCATTATAGTTTACCTTTCCATAGCAGTTCGATGTCACCCAGGCTTTAAAAAGTGTCATTCGGCAATGCACTCGTCTTAACGAGAGATAAAGTATAGAATCTTAAGCTAAGTAAACCCATTTGCCAAATAGTTCGCATCCTTTGTTCGCATTCAAACAGTTCCGCTTTGAGAACTATTTGAATTGGTTAACTGGAGAGAAACCGTCAACTCTGAAGACTGTGTTCTAATGACAATAATTTAAAAGCTTCTGTTACGATTCATTGAATTACAGTTATACGATTGTGTAGGTACATACTTTTAACAGTTCTAAGCCATCAAGTTTGGAGTTTCTATCGAAGTCGTGTGCCGAGAAATAGTGGAACTCCAACTCTTCTGGTGTCATTTTTGATAATGCTTCTGGAGTCAACTCTGCTGAGTGCTCCTCTATATGTCTGAAAATAGGGAAACCTCGTGTTACTTGTAGAGTTTCAAAGTGGTGTAGTCGTATTATTAGTCTTATAAACACGTTTACTTGGCCAAAAAGTCTCACAAATAAAAACATTGATATTTGTATTCAAATACAAAATATGCAAAAAATTTTTTTCAACACATTTGCATGTAAAGTGAGCCTTATAACTTCGCTGTCAGGGTCTCAATCCGAGCTATAACACACACGTGCATAATAAAATTATCCCTAATAGGATTTTCCTTACAAAGTTAAATTAGTACCAAACTGCAAGTTATAGGCGAGTAAACAGAGCATTTTCAATTTGACCGGTTACTACAGTTATTTTTTTAGTAACTTTTAGAGGATTTTTACCGCTGGAAATCCATTTATAAATTTTTAGAATAAATAAATGTGTTTTTGTGTGGTTCGTCTTTAACTAACTCAAACACATACTCGTATTTATTATTATCAAAAAATTCATACTTCACAATAATTTGTTATAAAATATTTACATTATTATCTATACTGCTGTACATTCACACACTTTGCATTTGGCGCGTGAAAACAAAACTTGCCCGCCGTTTCCCATTAATAATTTTTATATTTTGTTTTTATCCTATTCACCGCTGTGTGGTTAAAAGCAATATTATGTCTGTTTGTACATCGCAAATGTGTTGAAAAACGTCGTATGAAACTCGTGAACTCTACCGTGCGATTCTCTAATGATTCGTCAACGAGCTTACCGATGTCAAATACTTTATGAGATATCGCCCTTGTACATAAGGTTGTTTTTCCAACGTTTCTTGTCATCTCTTCATTTGTTTCACGGATTTGTCAAAGATGCAACGATGTTTGCTCTTATGGGGGATCACAGTTTTCCTTACTACCGATAGAAATTTGACATAACGTCCATACAAATATTGTCAAATATCTAACTCTAGTAAGGTAAACCGGCGATAGATAGATTATTGGGACGGGCCGTTAGAGAATCGCACGGCTGCTCATTGTGTGTCATAGTATTACAGTAGTAAACTTAAAGTAAAAATAAACATTTATAAACTTTTTATTATTTTATATAACATTATAAAAAACCTAATTCTAGTGTAAGACGAGAGCAGCGCCAAAGTCAGAGAGACCAAATTACATGTAGGGCTGCAGAACCTCCTGGTAGGTTCCAGAGGGCATGTTTATACTCTGTTTACAAGTGCTGCCTTCTGTATCTGATCCATGTATAACACTGTTATTATACTCAGCATAGCAAGACAAAAATCTCTCAAGAGCAAGGCATATAGGTTCAAAATGCTGATTACGACAAAATTTTACATATACGTAGTTTGAATACTTAGTGTAATTAGAGAAGTTACGCAAATCAGATCAAAGACGTGTATGGATCGTGCTGAATCTGCTTAATTGCCTTTATTCCGGAACGTTTATATCATTATTTTATTACGTAGCCTTGAGCGGAATATGTATTTAATATACATTGTAGGCTTGACGTTATTTTAGTGGCTACGTCTTTATTATCTAACTAACTGGTGCCCGCGACGTCATCTGCGCAGGATTAGAACTTCGAGTAGCTTATCTTCTCCAAGGCCATATCTATCTTCATACAAAAATGTCATACATTATTTACATGGTTATATGAGTTAATTTAAGTACCTAGTAAATCAATCAGTTAACACTAATAATATAATACAGTACCTACGTACATATATACAATTATAAAATTAATCACCATGGAAAAAAACTATCATTACATATCATCACCCTTGACGGTCGCCGAGTACGTCTAGTGTAAACTGATACAAACTTTGACAGAACTGTCATTATTACGTTACCGCTTAACGTACCTAGGCCGAGATCTTGTTATTTTGTCTATGCTGTGTCCAAGAATATTACGCTTTATCACCCGCGTGGTGATTTGATGATGATGATGATGATGATGATGACGACGATGAAAAGTATACAATGAGTTAATCCACCGCCTCATCTACCTCCATACCAAATTTAATTAAAATTAGTCCCGCCGTTTGAACGTGAAAGAATAACAAACATCCACATAAGTATCCATACATCCATACTCACAAACTATCGCGTTTATATTATTAGTAGGATTCACCCGCAATGTTATTTGATGATGATGACGATGAAAAGTATCCTATGTGTTAATCCAGTGCCTTATCTACCTCCATACCAAATTTAATTAAAATTAGTCCCGCCGTTTGAACGTGAAAGAATAACAAACATCCACATATCCATACATCCATACTCACAAACTTTCGCGTTTATAATATTAGTAGGATTTAATGTTCATGAAGCTATAGAGAGAAGAATAATGAAGGAGCTGATCGAAGCAAGTAGGTTGGCTGGCATCAAGTATGCCGTGACATCATCGAGGTAAGCGTAGCTTAGCTCAGTTTGGAATTTATTCTCGCTTATGGGTTGCCATGTATACCTACCTATTTTTACCATTTACGGCAAATCCGGTCTATAGATTCAGATTAAATGGAACAGTTGAGCTTTGCCTGCTAATAGTGGTCAGAGCATATTTCAAATGCTATCGACGACAGCATTTCATTGTTTGTTTATAAATATGAAGATTTGTTCTTAGTTATTTTTTAAATAAGCCCAAAACTGATGCTACTCTACTAACTGACAGTATATGTCTTGGTACTTGCATATTCAGTTACCAGAGATCTTTTGCGATAGCTCTATCCAAAAGTAAGTGTCGAGACGCACCCACCGCGGTTTGGCGTAAAGTTTTGATTAGCAAAGTATATGTGTCACACTTCTTCCCTTTTCATCTGTTCGATCTAAGCTGGACTTCACTGGCTCTCATGATTACCAGTTCCTTAATATGAAGCAACTTACTTGGTATCATGTAGTAGCTTGGTATCTGCAGTGAGCGATTCCGATCCCCTGGGTTTGTAATGGTGATGCTTGTGCTCCACCGGGGTCTGGCCATGAGGATGGTGTGGGCCACGACGCATTCCGTATGCTATAACGTTCACCATCAGGATCAAACATGCTGAAAGATAAAAGTAATGTTTATTATGCATCATGATCTTAGGTTTCCTTCTAATGTAGATACTTATATTGTTTGCCAAGATTTGTAGCTTTAACGTTTTGTCGTGAAAACAAATGCAGAAAAATCTATTTATCAAATAAATGACTGAAACTCAGTTTTGTGATCTTGCTAAGAAAACGATTTAATTAGACTTATTTTGTAAATTTATTATTATACTCTTATCTTATATTCAATAATAAGAAATACTTAATTGATGATATTGACGCTCTATGTTAGTATAAGAATATTTGGTTTTACCAATACCATTCAAATAGTAGTTGTAAGTTAATATCCATATACAACTAGCTGCGTCCCACGGTTTCCCCTCGCGGTTGGGTGATGGATGATGATATTATCCTATCCTATCTCCTTCCAGCCGGTTAGGTGTGAAAAGTGTCAAAATAGCTTCACAAACGAACTCACTTTCTCATTTATAATATTATAAATGTATACTAGCTGTGCCCGTGATTTCAAGTGATCTTCGATCGATGATGATGATGAAAGTATCCTGTGACCTTCCCTGGGATGTGATCTATCTCCTTGTCAAATTTCATCGATATCCGTTTATACGTTTAGGTGTGAAAGCGTAACAAACAAGTACAATTTGAAAAATTTAATACCGACTTCCATTCTATTCAGTTATTAGAGTGTATCTCAAAACTACAGGACCGAATTTTAAGAAATTGAAATGGGTGGTCCCATTAAAATTTTTTCTTTCTTTACAGAGATACAATTCACCCAGCCGAAAGTTATAAAGGGAACAAACATTTAAAAAAAACATACAGTCGAATTGAGTACCTCCTCCTTTTTTTGGAAGACGGTAGAAAAACAAACAAGCTCACTTTCGCATTTATAATATTAAAGTTAGGATTATGATATAGTTTTAGGATTACGATTAGGATTATTATATTCTAATATAGGTATATTAGAAGCATATCAATTTTGAAATATTGAAATAAAAAGTAGGTAAATTAAATTATTGCCTACATCCGTAGGAGTAAGAGTCAAATAAAATTGAAACAAAACTAACATTGGAACTACCTGTGCGTATTTGAGAGGCACTGAATTCGCGTAAAGGGCTAAAGGGTGCGTATTTAGGGCAGCTGGGCAGGCGCCCCCTGGGGCCGAAGTCCCGCCGGCAGCCCCCTGCGGGGACGCAATATTCACACCTCATTTCACAAGGACCCTGCCCATTGCATTTGTCATCGACTTGTCAAAAGTACGTCAGATAAAACAGTTCAAAGGCGGATATGTTTTAAAATTAGCTAGATTCATTTGAGCGTTGAATTTTTAATGTTACATTGAATTAATTAGGCCCAAACTTATTAATTCACGATCGTTTCTTGAAGATATCGTAACGCGGCGCGTTACTTGTTTGTATAGTCATAGCCAATAAGGGGCTGCCTGATTTATGTGATAAGGTTCTGCCCGTAGCCTGATGATCGAATAATTAACTATAAGATATCTAGAATGTACTAAGCCGTGAATGCTGGCGCAGAACAGAGAAGAATAGTAAGAGAGGCACCAAAATAAAGGGTAATCTTTTTTCATTAGTCTGTTGACTTAAAAATTCCTATTATGCAATTTTCGAGTGTATAATTAATTCATGACAAACTATGCTCATTACGTACTGATATGTATTTTGTAACTTATTTTATTATCTTCAGTTTCTCTCTACATTTATTAATTTTATCTAATATCATTTAATTAGCGGTTTGTGCGAAAGACAGATTTTACAAAATTTAGACATTATGTAGGTATATTGATATAAGTATACATCGATTGCGTAAAAATACCTTCTTATACAGTACCTAGAATGGGTATGTAAAGTAAAATATTAAACTTTTTTATTTTCTATTGACTTCCGCAAAAAGGAGGAGGTACTCCATTCGACTGTATTGTTTTGTCTTTTTTTATGTTTGTTACCTCATACGTTTCGACTGGGTGAACCGATTGACAAAATTCTTTTTGTTTGAAAGTTGGTGCTTCCGTGTGGTCTCATTTAAATTTGATCAAATTCGGTCCAGTAGTTTTTGAGATACACGTGGATATATGGTCTGTGCACTCCAATAACTGAATAGAACGGAAGTGGGTATTAAATTTTATAAAATTGTTCTTTTCATTGGAAATATTTCATAACTTCTCATACTAAGTTTGCTTTATTTTTTAGTATATTTATACTCATATTGTGCTTATAAGCACAAATCGTCTCGCCTGTCGGTGACATTATACTAGCAACAAAAACTTTAAGTCTTAAAAATCACTGCAATGCACAGCGCTTGATCACCTCAAGTTTTTTTTACTGTCGTAAGTTGGCAGACATTTGGCTGTAACCCACATGGTTACAGCGTGGCACTACCACTACCAACTAACTATCACTTTTAATCGCATGTCACTTGAAAGAACACAATGATGCTCTCACACTACTGTATAGTTAGAGATATGATGATCCTTGGTTACAGGCAGAACATCAACACCTCGGCTTAGCCCGTCTTGAACTGAGCTTGCAGAAAAAATCTTCTATCAAGTGAAGAAATAACATTCATTGATATTTAAGACAGAAAAATTCTCATTATCGGACAGGATTTGAACCCGCGTTTTGTCTTTCGACAATCCGCGGCAGACGCCATGATCACCCAGGCACGATGTCCGAGCATCAAATTTTTACTTCCTATTTTATTTTTAAACTTCAATGTTTGTTCTCGCGAAGCAGGCGTTAGTGCTTTAAAAATCATGTAAGTAATAAAAATAACATTAATTTTAATTCGAAATGTATCCATATCTCACGACCACATCAGATAATGTAAGAGAATATCAAATAGACTTATTACATCAAAACAAAACCGAATCAGGTGGCCACCCTTTCTACAAAAAATCTATTACAAAGTACTTACAATACATCGAATGCATAATTTATTTAGGGGCCCTTTTGGAACAGTTGTTCGTACGGAAAGAAGAGACCGGTCTTTAATCGGACCCTCTTTATTATAGGGTATAAAATGAAGCCATAATGGAGTACAAATTATGCGTTTGCAATGACAAGTGCAGAGTCCATATGTCGGAGTGTCCGTAGTAAGTGCACTGAACCACACATACGGATAGAGAGCCCGGCCAGCTTTTTCGTGAATACTTTCTTAACAATCGTCATCATCATCATCATCTCAGCCGTAGGATGTCCACTGCTGAACATATGCCTCCCCCATAATTTTCTTAAAGGACCGGTTGGAAGTGGTCTGCATCCAACGTCGTCCTGCGACCTCTATAAGGTCGTCTGTCCACCGTGTCGGTGGACGACCTACGCTGCGCTTGCTGGTTCGTAGTCTCCACTCCAGAACCTTCCGGTCCCATCGGCTATCTGTTCTGCATGCTATGAGCCCTGCCCACTGCCACTTTAACAGGGCTATGTTGGTGACTTTCATTCTTCTACGGATCTCCTCATTTCTGATTCGATCACGTAGAGAAACCCCGAGCATAGCCCTCTCCATAGCTCGTTGTGCGACTTTGAGCTTACTAATGAGGCCAATAGTAAGAGACCACGTTTCAGTGCCATAAGTCATCACTGGTAACAAACATTGGTTGAAGACTCTTGTCTTGGGGCACTGGGGTATTTTGACGAGAAGACTTCGCGTACTTTCCGGAACGCTGCCCAGCCGAGTTGGATTCGACGATTGACCCCTTCTTCGAAGTTGGGCATGCCTAGTTATACTGTCTGTCCCAGGTAGATGTATTCGTCAACAACTTCGAGAACTGAGTGGCCAACTGATATTGGGGTAGGCACAGCATAGGCATTAGACATAATTTTCATCTTTTCCATGTTCATCTTAAGGCCTACCCGTTGGGAAACTCGATGGAGGCCTTTGACCATTGTACTGAAGTCTTCCATGGATTCTGCCATGACTACAATATCGTCGGCAAATCGAAAGTGAGTGATGTACTCGCCGTTGATACTGATGCCAAGTCCTTGCTATTCCTTGGAGCTTGAAGGTGTCTTCCAATGCAGTGGTGAACGGTTTTGAAGATATAACGTGTCCCTGTCTCACGCCTCCTTGCAATGGAATTGCCTTCGAGCTTTGCTCCTGTACTCGGACTGATATGTTGGCGTTTTTGTACAAACACTTCAGCACTTCAACATACTGATAGTCAATACGGCACCGCTGGAGAGACTCAAGCACTGCCCACGTCTCGATCGAATCAAAGGCCTCATCTCGTGGTCCACAAACGCTAGACATAAAGGTACGTTATACTCTTCGATCTTCTGTATAAATTGCCGTGGCATGTGGATGTGGTCTATGGTACTATAGCCTTTTCGGAAACCGGCTTGTTCCGGAGGCTGGAATTCACAAACCTGCGACTGAGGCGGTTCGTAATGACATTCGAAAACAGCTTGTAAACATGGCTCAAAAGCGAGCTGGGTCTGTAATTCTTAAGTAAGGTGTTGTGAGCTTTCTTGAAGAACAACACCACTACGCTTTTGTTCCATGCTTCTGGCGTTGAACCTTCGAGTAAGACGGTATTAAAGAGAATCTAAAGAACTTTAAGTACCGGTGTTTTACCCACTTTCAGAATCTCAGACGTGATACCGTCGTCACCCGGCGCCTTGTTTTTTTAAGCTGTGTGAAGGTCACAAATATATTTACTTACACTTTTGTGGTCATGTGACTTAAACTATTTCAATGGTTAACAATTTGTGAACAACCTTCATAGCGTAATAATGGTTATCATGTTTTTATATAGTTACGATTTTGTCTTGTTTTGGACCTGCATATATGAGGAAGTAAATAAAAAAAATTACCAACATTGGTTTTGGTTCTACAAGGACTTATTAAATCCTGGAGTTCGTATCGTTTCCGTTTCACATTTGTTCGTAATCCGTGCCACCCGTGTGTCCGCGACCAGAATGCTAACCTCACACGTAGTGACAGTTATTTCAGCAGTGCCCACGCCCCATCATCTCGCCAGCCTGTCCCACCGTGCTATCATCCCATAACACCATAATCCTATGCGATTACAACGCCATAGAATACGGTTCGCGAATTACTTTATTATGCACTTTGGTTACTTTATGGTTTAGGAATTGCAACCTGTCGTATTATTAACAGTCGACTACGTATATAAAAAACTGGGTACCGATTCACACACGTCCGTAAAGGGCTAATCTTGCTCTCTGCAAATACCCGTCTCGGTTGACCGCCACAGTGCCTGGGATGCGCTTTCACGTATATATTTTCATATCTATCTGGCTGTTATAGTGAAAGTAAGTAGAGTATCGAATGTTATTTACGACAAGAGCTTAAATGAAACGTGTGGAAGGGGGCAAATGTACTCCAATTTGGTCAGATTACGTGCGGGACAAAGACCAGGACGTAAGTTCCCTAAGCTGACGAGGAGCACGAAAAATATACTGCGAACAAATTCCTTCATAACGACTGAACAGGTACTGGAGCAATGGTGGTTCAGTAGTAGTGAGGCTGGTATCCGATTCGGCAATTCGGCAGTTTGTACCCTACCTTGGGATAGGTGTATGATTGTGTGGTACCTTAAAAGGTTTAAGATTGAGTAAAAATTGATCATGACGTAATTAAATTAAACCCTTAATGCCGCCTTACACGACATTCACTACACTAAAATAACGTTATATCTACGTATTTGAAACGCTATTATGTTTTTATCAACACGCACAAGCACAAAAGACAGGATTAGCATGTTTTGTTTGTGATTATAGCTAAACGTATGTGACACCCTGCAAGCGAGCCTTAAATATACTGGAATTTCAAACAAAATTCCAATAATTAAAAATCATCAGTCAATTTGTTATCCGTCATTTACGAGTATGTAGCGCATTTAGTTGTTGTATGATGTAAATTAAACCAAAAACATGCTACTTTTCTCTTCTACCGTATCTGACTTCTACTGTACTTTTTTCATAGATTAATCAGAATAAGACTTTTAAGACAGCTAGACAAGTCAAATTTATTTCGCAATGTTTTAGCACTAGCAGTTGTCAAATTGACTCCTGTCATATTGACATCAGAAGTTAAAAGTGAGAGAAACTGTTTACATGGAAAAATAGCCTAACTCATATGCATTCTAAAAAAATAAGCGTGATAAAGTGATAAATTTAATTCATTCTTTTCTAAGGGGCATACGCTAGGAATAGCCGGAACTTAACAAAAGGATGAACGAACATATGAATCTCATAATATAATACTTAACTATTCAGCATATGAAACAACACAAACACAAAATTTACGTAGGAATACTTATAACATAATTTACGTACGAGTACGGAAAACTGAGGTATCTACGAAATTGTAGAATACAAAACAAAATACATATTCTACGATACAAAATAGCCGGTGTAGGTTATATTTTATTCTAACAGCATTGGTATGAGTGACACATAAAACAAGAATGAACTAAAACATAAATATTACCTTCAAGTTTCATATTAGCATCACAGAACTTGTTTTGTTTATATTTTACAAAAAAAGACAAATCTTGACACACATTCAGTTATCTGACTTTTGCGAAATGTCAAGCAATGTCAGTCTGAAATCGATAAGCTCCGCGCAGGCGCGAAGAGCCCTGACGACTCTGGATCTTATTTGTATTCTAGTATGCATTACTTTTGTATAGCATGTGTTTGTACTCTTTTTCTACGGTTTGTATACATCTTAGCGCATGCTATTTGAAGATTGTCTTGATGCTGAAATATCTGTTTAAAGTTGTGTGGTAAAGTCGAGAGATGTCAGGAGTAGTCTTTGAGTTTTATAAATGGATTTTTGTTTTGTGTCTTAAATTTCGATAAGAAGATAAGAACGACAATATACTACTATTACTTTGACTACTATTATTCCCGATCATGAAATAACTGATTTGGGAAACAAAATTATCAATCGGACTTATTTAAAATACTATACTTATTATGTTGTGAATGACACAAAAAAAAACAAAAACATACCTACGTTCTAATATTAAGCCAGGAAGTTTTAGCAGCACTAGAACTCTTTGAGAATGAGTTCGTCCGGGGAAGTACCGCTACCATAACCTATATCTACCGCGAAGCCGTAATGTTCGTATTTCGGCGAAGTTACAGGCACATGAGACTTAACAACTTAATGTCTCAGGGTTACGGGCGCATTGAAGTTCGTGACTTGTGACGAAATGCATCTGATTAAAGCAGAAATTACCACTTAACACCAGGCGCGCCTCGTGCTTATACCGTCACCATTATAATAAAAAAATCTAAGCATGGGCGTAACTTTGTTCTCATCTACAGGTCAGCGGAGATAATAATAGGCAGGTAATTTAGGCCTGTATACCTAAACAACCTTGATAGATATAGGTAGATAGATAATCTCTTTATTGCATCACCACATTATAAAATACAACAAACAAATAAAAAACTTAAAACTAAGTGTCACATTGGGCGGTCTTATCGCTCAGAACGATCTCTTCCAGACAACCATGATAGCTAAATTAAATAATTTATTTGACTGACTGAGACCGGACCTAAACTACTTATTTATTTATTTATTTATTAAGTCCGCCAACGTAGTGTACACCAATACATTACAATATATGTCAAATAAGTACAAATCAAGCTAAATGTCACAACAATTATAGGCGAAGACGGCATGCATAGAAATTAATAATATAGTCACAGTTAAGAGTAATAAAAGTTACAGTTCAGTTACAGTAAAAAAAAAATAATAATAATAATAGGTAGTAATTAGAAATTAAAAATTTAAATTGCGTGGTCAAAGTTAAAAATGTAGTTTTTTCATAAAGCTGAGTCAATAATGCGGATAGCCCGCTTAAAGCTACCAACAGTTCTACTGAAGAGGTCCAAGGAATGTTCGTTATGCATTTTGTTAAGTAGAGTGATTAATCTTTTCAGAGGTGCATTTTTGTTGGTATAATATTTTGGATTAATTAGGACGTTGCTCCTCGAGGCCCTAGTGAATACTCGTGGGTACAGGGAAATTCAGTCTACCATTGGAGAAAGATCGCTAAATACAAGTAATGTTTAGTTGGATTGGATATTTGGTTTGTTTTATTTGTGAGTAAGCCAACACATGTTGTGAGTGAATCGAACCAGGGAAGAAAAAAAAACAATACTAACTTTACGGTCTTGTAATAATAGTTTGCACACTCCCTAAGTCTACACTAATATTATAAAGAAGAAAGATTTGTATTTCTGTATGTAATAAACATAAAAATCATTGGACCGATTTCGTTAGAAAGCTACAGATCACTAAGTAACAAAGGCTATACAATATTTTCAAAAAGTTAGGGATCCATATGAAAACTTAATAATGCAACCTAAGTTGTGAAAAAATACATAAATACATACACAATACGGATACTATTGACTGTATATATATAGAGCTAAGTGATGTACTGCAGTTTTATAGAAAACATCAATATCTACAAAAAAGTACGCAAATTTTTTCATTTTAAAATATGCAATTGTAACGCCGAAAAATCCGTATATCACGTACTCTGCGGAAACTATTGACAATAGAGCAAAGTGATGTACTTTAGTTTTATAGACATGAATGTCTACAAAAACTATGCAATACATTACATACAACATACAGTTAGACATATGGATGTCTAACTATTACAGTTATGTCACAATAGCTACGAGTACTTTTCGGTGTTAAAATACGCAATATTAACGCCGGTACAAACAATAGGCCATCTACTCTAATCTTGGTGTTAATCCTTATCCATCTACTCTAATAATAAAAAGAAAAGAATTGATAGTTTGTTTGTAACGGATAAACGCAAAAACAACATAACCAGTTTAAAAATATTTTACCTATATTATACCAGAGTAACATCCGCTATCAAATGATTCATCATCATCCATCACCGCGCGAGTAACTAGTACTGTATAAACATTTAATTTTTTCTCTCTAAAATGTTCAAAGTTGGTCTCGCAGGCTTAATGCCTGCTTAGCGAGACATGCCTGACGAGAGCGCCTGCTTTAAAAAATATGTAATAAAAATTACTACTGCCCCGTTGGTGAAGTGGAACCGCCTGTTTGAAATCTCAAGGTCCTGTTTCGATCCCTGGCTGGGACATTTGTTGGGTTTTCTGACAAATACATTTTCAATAACAGGCCTGAGTGTGGAACAATGCCCCGTATATAGCAATGGGCTCCCCTCTATTACATGTGACCAAAACAAATAAAACACCTCAGTATACAAATAATGAAATTGACTAAGTAACAAAATAAACAGTTAAGCAAACTACTGATGAAAAAGGGATATTGCGAAAAAGCAAACTGACAGACCTACTATAAGCAATTCGACAACTAAGCAAAGTGTCGAAATATGGTGAAAATGGCAAATAATGAAACTGTCGAATAACAAAATTGACGAATGAGAGATACTAAAGAACAAGTAAACTGACCGTAGTGGTACGCGAAAACCATATAATTATAAGCGTGTTAATGCATATTTAGATATATATATATATAAATTATTAAAAATACATTTTATTTTCGTCAAGTATTTTTGTGTATAAGAACAATGCCAGTGGTTGTATCAGATTAATACTCATTGACATTTTGAAATAAAGTTAGCAAAACTTGGCCTTCGACCTCGCCATGAAAGGCTTCTATTTTCTCGTGGGCTCATAACTCGACCGCGCTTCGCTTCTAAGCATGAGAGCAAGGAATGTTCATACAAATTTCGGAACTTTATTTCACCCCTTTGAGGGAAGTTTTTAAAATAATTAAAGTACTTACGTGTTTTGTCATCTGTGTTCCAGTTTATTTGTGTACCGTTTTTAGTTTTGAGTGAATTAATACAAGAAGTATTTATTTTCCTAGAATTTTTGAATGTGTGAATACAAAAATTATATTAGAGAGCCTATGTGAATCAGCACCTAAACATTCATCTCATAAAAATAGTTTTAGTATTTACAGAGATACTTAACAAACATTGACACACACAAACTCGTATTACTAGTATCAGCTCGCGACTTCGTCTTCGTGCAATAAGGTTGTCGCGATCCCTCGGGAGCTAATCTTTGAATCGGGATAAAAAGTAGAAATGTGGTAATCCTGAGCACAACCCCGGGATTTGTGCCTGTGAAGCCACTCCAAACTCATCCAAATTTGTTCAGCCCTTTTTACGTGATTGAGTAACAAATATACAATCATTCAAACTTCCACATTTATAATATTGGTGTGATAAACGAACAATTCTTTTATATATATATAATCTGAATCTCAGAGACAGCTTATTTTTTATCCACATTTTCAGGGATTTTCATGAAATTCAGTATGCAGGGGGTTGCAGGGGCGATAAATCGATCTAACTAGGTTTTATTTTTTAAAACACCGTTTTATCCGTGTTTTCAGGCAATGAAAAACTGCTACAACACTAAAGCTTAACAATAGATGGCGTTGTAGAGCAACACTGAGCCAATGAGTGTTTGACTTAAGGTTGAGATCAAGAGAATCAATTGTTTACTTAGAAGCAAAACCCGGTCGTCCAGGTACCTATATACTATAATTTTGGTGTAATTAGAATGTGTTAGTTTGCATATATGGATGTTTGTTAGTCAATCGCGCAAAAACGGCTGTACCTACGTATTTGGATTAAATGTATAAGGTAGACAGATGAGGCACTGGATTAACACTTGTCATCGTCATCATCCATCAGCACACGGGTGCAAACCGTAAGGCCCAAATTGTAATCAGTTTTTCTTGGCAACCAAATCACGTAGGAATATTTTTCTTTGTTGATACATCAGCAGTGGCTAGCAGTGATTTTCTTTTCGATGATTTGTTTGATTGCATGTTTGATTCAGTGGTTTATTATAATAGTGTTTTATGTGTCATGCTATAATCTACAACTACTGCTAATCTTTTATTATATTTTTTTTCATTCACTCCTAGTTTTCTATAATCTCATATATCTACCATAATATTTATGTTTATTAATATATGAATATAGGTACATAGGTTTATGTGTATAAATATGTTATCTATCTATAATCTATCATCCATGGTCTATAGAATCTACGTATATAATAAAGAAGTAGTGGAAGAAATTTAGTAAAGTGTGGGTCAGAAGACGTAAAATTACCTACTGAAAAAGAATATGACGTTTTTGAATAAAAAATCGGTCTGTATGCTCGGCTATAATAAAACTACGGCACAGATTTTGATGAAATTTGGTTTATGGATGAATAGAACCCGGAGCATCCAACCATATACTTTTTATCTTGATCCGACACATAAATTCAAGATGGCAACTTGATCTGTAAATGCGGTCTCATATAAAACTCGATTGCCTGGTTGATGCACATGTACTTCTATGGTAAGACTTAATCCTACCGGAATGTAACGTGTCTTTTTTTTAATTTTTGTAATATTGCCATAAGGTGTGCAGTAAAGTTCAAAAAATATTTTAAGGAAAAAAAATCTGGTCAATTTACCCAAAACACGATAAAATAAAACTTTAACGAAAATAATGCAATACATGTCATTTTTAAACACAACATAACACATTGTCATACCTATATATCCTCGAAGGGGTAAGAGAAACACCTGCGTTTCCCCAGATTTAGTTTAATCCCGTGTAATAGGAGGGCGAGCCATCTGCGGAACACTGTTCCAGACTCCAGACTGCTATTGGGAATATCTTTGTCAGAAAACCCCAATAACCACTACACCAGTTCACCACTACACCAAGACCAAGCGAGCGAAGCCGCTGGCGGGTCAGCTAGTTTTATGATAAGTAAATTTATAATTAAATAATGAATACTCAGATATAAATATGGATATACAATCAATTACATAACTGGGAAATCCCTAGCAGATAAAGTAATTTCATATCATTAGTGGTTTTAAGAGGGATTAAGAGTAAACAGCTACATAACTACATACATATATCTACAGAGAAAATCCAAACTCATCACCGTGTTTACAACCCTCTATCTCTTAGCATACAATATAAGCATAGGTACTTATGCGAATAGACTTGTCAACAACTCCAAAACCGAGAGCATAGCTTCGGCCGTCGATAATAACCCCTGAAATTGCTATATACGATTCATTTTCTCTTAACTCGTCAGTGAAATAGATCTTTATTCCTTTAAAGATACGAGCAGAATTTGCTGGCACAACAAGGCGCCTTCTGAAGTGGAGAAAAGCTCAAGTATTTATTATGAAGTATTTTTCAATTTAGATTTCAGGTAGCGGAAAATAAGGTTGATATTTGTTTGAGATAAGGCTCATGGAAGGCTTTTTGTTCTGAAAATGTTTATGTTTATAGCGATCTGTTGTGGGGAAGTTAAAAAGAGACGGGAGTATGTAAGCATGTGAGGGGGTATATGATCAATACGTGTATCTGAAGCTGCGTACTGTGTTCCGAACAGGGCTTTAATGGTCGTTTTCTTATATTTGCATTCTAATTGACTTCTCGCTGGAACCTTCGACGTTCCTTTTGTATTTCACAGCAAGACATAAATTGAGACGAGCTACTTTCTTGTATAAAGTTAAGCTAGGTAATGTATATTATTCTGCCTTTTCTTGTCTCTCCTTCATTGTTAATTGTTTATAGTTTATACTAAGGTTTATCTTTTGTATCTGGTTCAGCGAAAGCTAAAGGATTAAAAGATTTGTATACGAGTATAATTAAACAAATCAAATATAAAATCATTGACTACATAGTCAATTATTGTGATTGATGATATGTGGCATATCTATGTCACTTTTATATCAACGTTTGTTGTATAGTAAATATAGAAAAGAATTTGATATTTTTCGTAAATAGTAAATAATGATAACGCAATAATCATACTTATGAATTGGCCTTATTGGGTCGAGTCTTGGGCGTAATCGCTTTACTGCAACGAACATGACCATTATTTAAATAAACTTTCTTCAACACGCATAAAACCGCTCGGTTTGCAAGACCTTAACTATGGTCCTGGTGGCCTACATGAGATTTGTACTATAGAATGATTAATATACCTACAATGGTAAAACAAATTTAATAACGTTTACGTGATTTACAAAAGGTTTCAAAATTTAAGGTAATAGATAAGGGAAAGTAGGCTAGAATCTGGAAATTCTTTTTACAAAACTTTTTACCGTAACGGTAAAAAAAAATTGGTTTAAAAATTGTCCTATCAATTACGCCTTTTATCTGCCTGTTGTTCCTTTTACTTGTAACCAAATTCATGGGGTAGACAATGATTTTAGGTAGTAAGTACATATATATAGAAGCAGTTATTTAGAATATTTTGATTTTAAGTACCTAGTTGTGTCTAAAAGAATTTTAGAGAATTCTAGAATTTTACAACATAATTTTTCAAATTAAAATATCATCAGCAACACAATTAAATCGACACAATTCAATAATACAAGTTATAATAAAGGGCGTTGCACTTTTTTTATTAATGAATCCTTAATTCAAGCTAGCTGACCCGATAGACATCGTACTACCCCTTAGAAAAAAATACTTTTAGTTCTTTCCAAATCTTCCTGGCTAGCTTTTCCAACTTTCCTTTCCCTACAAACCTTACAGATTGTACTTAATATAGAAAAAAATTAAATTATCCTAATCCCCGGTCTCAAGCTATGCGTTTGACAACGAGCACTTAATTTGTATTTATATAGATAGACAAAATAAAACACAAATCCGGGCGAACAATAAATTTTTGGTTTTCTGTACCAAACGGAGATTTGTGGCGTAGGGCGGGTTTGGGTGGCGTTGCCTAGCAACCGACCTCGTGCCTAGGGCGGGGGCGGCCCCCTTCGGATCACTTTTAAACTTTCATGTCGGAAAGTTTTTAAGGTTTGCTTGTGGCTCTCAGATTCGCCATCTTTTTGTTTTAAGCCTCTTTACGGAGAAGCCGTCACGGCAACAGTGTAGGTGCTTTTAATCTTACACGAAATAAGGAACCTTTTCGTAAACAGGTAAATGGTCCCTTCTTTAATAATGAAAATGGGTAATTTGTGTACCAAGTACTAGGAGCTCTTTATTTTCGTTTTATATTCCTAAATTTTACATTAGAGTTTGGTGAAATTTTATGTATGTCACCCCAATAAGTACACTACACTACACTATCAAGAATAGTGACTACCTCTAAGACCTACACTAAAATAAAATAAAATAAATTTTAAAGATGAATATAAAATGGAATAAGTATCACTTTTCGATGTCCCTTTTTCTTCACATCACCCCCTTCAGTGTATAACTGGATTCTCTTCATTATTATGGGCCAGACAACATCGAGCCAGTATTTCTCAAGCCCAATGGCTCCAAGGTCGATGAGATCTTCGCAAAGCCCAGCCAATTCATAAATCCTTCCTTATATGGGGATATACGGCACATAGTTGAATGCTTCTTCATTATTATTGGCCTGATGACATCGAGCCAATTCTTCTCAAAATTCTTGTTTTTCTCTCTGTTGCTCATAACTTTGGGTCAGCTCCTGAGTCCAAATTCACTGTCGGAGTCTATCTCAATTTTCCACGTTTTTTCCTCTCTGTTGGATCATAATTTGGATCCTGGGTCCAAAACTTAATTTTGGAGTCGCCTCAATTTTCTCCTTTTTTTCTTGTAACTTTTTCTTGTCATTCTATTTTTATGTTTTAAACTAGATGCGCCCCGCATTTCACGCGATGGATGATGATGATGAAAAAGTATCATATATGTTATTTCAGCGCCTCATCTATCTACATACCAAATATCATTAAAATCCATTCAGTTTTTGCGTGAAAGAGTAACAAACATCCATTTAACCATCCATCCATCTAAACTTTCAAATTTATAATATTAGTGGGATAGTGGGATTTCACGTATCGATCAATTACTAATGAGTTTTTAATATAAAAAACGTAGTTTTAAATGAATAATTGCGAGATGATGCGAAATTATATTACAATGTGTTTTTTTAAGTCCACGTACAATTTATGTGACTTCAGGGCAAGAGCGAAAAGGTAAACGTGTTACATCGACCGCATCATTACTTAATATCAGGTGAAATAGTGGTACACATCAAGTATAAAATAAGCAACCAAGGTTGAGTTGAATTCGCCCACTGAGGGTTCCGTACCGCCATTATTACCTCACACATATTTAACATGTATTTATCCATAGCACGAGCCCGACATGCATTTGGTTTTTATTATTTGTTGTTTCATATTGTATACTTTAAGGATCACGTTTTATCCTGTTCGCCATAAAAACTGCAGCTATTTTTGGAATTTCCCTTCACTTCCCTTCACTTGTGTTGGGACTTGCTTCTTGCCTGAGAGCTTGCCTTAAACTTGATTTCAGAACTCTAGGTAATCTTCTAAAACTCTCCTCAACCCTTCTTAGTTTTACAAGTGTACCTTTTATCTTCTTTAGGCCGCCTAAATACATTCAATGTCTAGTAATATAATATAATAATCGCAGGCGATCTTGTAATTCCACTCTAAAATGTGAACATTTATACAAATACTAGCGACTGCCCGCGACTTTATTTGCGTAGCAGGGTCTACCTTCGGCCTCACAATAACCCTCCATATTTTCTTACATTTTTAATTTAAGAACCCTCTACAAAGTATAAGAAAACATTTAAAAAAAAGATGAATGAAATCGGTAATGCCGTTTTCAAATTATAGCGTGACCAGGAAAAACAGGAGTTCGTTTATATATATATATACTAGCGACGGCCCGCGACTTAGTTAGCTTAGTAGGCTCAGCCTTCGACCTCGCCACCTGCCATCTTTTCTTATATTTTATAAAATGTAAAAAAAGATGAATGAAGTCAGTAAAACCGTTCTCAAGGTATAGCATGACCAGGAGAAATAGGGGTTTATTTTTATATATATAGAAATGTTGGCTAATAAGTGCATAAATTATTATTTCGCCGTATGTATATTTTTTTGTTCTCATATATTTTGGGGTATTTTTACCAATTATGCCGACCCTATCGTACCCTTATCGATAACGTTCACTTTCGAACTTATTTTAGTTCCAGGAGACTGTAGACCGAATACCGTAGGCATATAATTATAATAATGATATGGGACAGTATCCACACAAGCTCTTCAGGTCCCAAACTAGGCAGAACCTGTCCTATGGTAACTTGATGACTGATATACATATACCTACACACCCAGACACAGCCCAAACAGACGTGTTCACGCATACAAATCCTTGACATGTCCGGTCATATGCATTTGCAACTTCAATTTTTTTTATTCATCAAATATGTGATCCAATGAACATGTACAAATAAAGATGTTTATCGGAAACAAGTCCACACCCACTAAAAACATACGTTCTATAATCAATGTACCAATAATTATTATCGGCATAGGTGAGGTTTGTGACCCAGTGTCAATAACTGTTGCAATATTGTGCCAATAAATGTTGGCTGCAATGACTTGATAAATACTACGGCAGTGGCAAATATTCTTCCTAGAAGCTATGGTCTGAAATCACTGCTGTTTTAAGATTGAATTGCATTTTAGGAAATGATACACAGGGCGAATGGAACTGAACTGCTATGGCTTGAGGTGACAGTGTATTTGTGATACAGTTGCAGTGCTGTGGAGAACTTTGAATCTTAAAGATCAGGGTCTCACTGCAACTGTTTTGTGCAGGCTTGATACACTCACATACCAGACGAACAACTCGCTCGTCTTAACTTATACCTAGTTACCTTATCACAGTAGAGATAGAAAAAAAGCGGAATTAAACAAAATTCGGAATGAAGATAAATACCCTTGATTACCGTTATAGACTCCTTATATGTATCCTATACTTTGCTCCTATACTTTTTATCTCGAATAAACTGATCTAAGCCGTTTGTAGTATCAAATATATTCGTAATATCACTTAGTAGTATCAAAAAAATCACTTAGGTATATACGTGAATATGGGCTTTAATAGCCCGACATTACTTATTTAACTTGAAAAAATCTTAACAAATTTTGTGTTGAAACGAGGAACTCGCCGAGTGTTACCAGTAAAGTGCCTGACAACACAAAACCTGGCAAAAAGGAAAAATCATTTTACTCGCTCTTTTTATCTTACTAAACGTTGGATAATTGACGGCGCTATTTACCTACAGGTGTTTGAATAAGTTACCATGTATAGTGAGGAAGGTTTTTTAATTAAAGGTTCCTATTCTTCATACCTAATAGTGTTCGCAACGTGCTAATTTCGGTTTATCATCATCATCACCATCATCATCATCATCATCATCATCTCAGCCGTAGGACGTCCATTGCTGAACATAGGCCTCCCCCATGATTTTCCCAAAGGACCGGTTGGAAGCGGCCTGCAGCCAACGTCGTCCTGCGTTCACACCAGAACCTTTCGGCCTCATCGGCCATCTGTTCTGCGTGCTATGTGCCCTGCCCACTGCCACTTCAACTGGCTAATTTTCTGAGCTATGTCGGTGACTTTCGTTCTTCTACGGATCTCCTCGTTTCTGATTCGATCACGTAGAGAAACCCCAAGCATAGCCCTCTCCATAGCTCGTTATGCGACTTTGAGCTTATCTATGAGGCCCATAGTAAGAGACCACGTTTCAGTGCCAAAAGTCATCATTGGTTACACACATTGGTCGAAGACTCTTGTCTTGAGTTAAGAATAAGTTAAAAAAGTTATAAAAATAGAGATCATACCCCTTATAAAGGCTCCTTAATATTTAATTTGTATGGGAAATATCCGTCAAAAGTTTGACAACATCTGCAAGGTCCATCCACTAGGCAGAGCCTGTAGCCTGTATGGTAACCTGTTGACTGATAAAATATACACACCCAGACACTCGTCAAACAGACATGTTCTTGTACACAAATGCTTGGGGATCGAATCCAGGAACAGCGGCTAATGCAGGGTTGCTACTAACTTTCCTTCCGGCTGGTGCAGGTGCTTTCCAGGCATGGGTGCTTTGGAAAGTATCTCTGCCGCATAGCTGGAAGGGAACCGACGCCCCAGTGTCACCACTGCGACTGTGTCGAGGACACTGCGCAGCATACGTTGGAGGCATGCCCGGCTTGGGCAGATGAGCGCAGTGCCCTCGTCAGAGCAGTAAGAAACGACCTCTCTCTCCCTGCATTGATATCATCAATGCTGAGATCTGAGAGGTCATGGGTGGAGGCACTCTCCTTCTGCGAGGAGGTGATGGGGAAGAAGGAGGTGGCGGAGAGGGAGCGGGAAATATTTTCTGAGCTCCCAATCCGCAAAAAGAGACCAGGGCGTCGGAGGTTAATCTTTCACGCCCTCCTCCGACCTCCATAGTTGGGGACTGGGGCAGATTTGGGGGGGCGTCCACCGTCCAAACATCTGTGTCCCCGAGATGGCGCGCGCGCTGTTTCCGTGCGCCCCTCAGGAAGACGGGGTTAGAAAGTAGTCTCCTCTAACCCCGACGGGTTGGGATCCTCTGCTGGGGGATCAGCGTCGCCAGGACCGCAGACGATTAAAAAACCGTTCCTGTAGTCCCGACATGAAGGCGCTTGGAGGAACACCCCGGGTTTTTGGTGGGTATACGGACTCCCACATAACCACCGTGCTCCCCCGGGGGCGGTGGTATCTATAAGATTTTCCCGGGATAAAAAAAAAAAATAGTGTTGCTACCAACTGCGCCAGCCAGCCAGTTATTTTGATATTTTCATCACTTGAAATGAACGTATCGTTAGCTGAACTTTCTCAAACATTGTGACTCTGTGGGACTCTAATATTATAAGCGTTTTTCAGCAAACTTACCTTTTTAACTTTGCTTTTAAGCACTAAAACAGACATAAGTGCGAGCAAACTACGAATAAAAATACGACTAGAGACGTATATGCTATAAATAGTGTTCTATCTCTCTGCTCAAAGATCTATTTTATTTATACAGATATTTAAACTAATTAAAAGGACCTAGAACTGTCTTATATCCTTTCCTTGGATGATCGTAAAAAGTGACTAAGGGGAAAGCCATGCCATGACTTACCACGACGATGTTTAGTACAGTCTGTGGTACAGTGTTGGTACACACTACACATTACAGGCTCTTTACGATCTTGACACTCGCATGATCCGAAAGTATACTGATTATGCTACCAACGCGGATTCCTAAGGAGGATAGGTATAAGCAGATATGTGCTATTGATTGTTAGCATAGAACATAATAAAGGTGAATATGCTTCAATATAAAAAATCGTCAAAGCCAACTATATACGAGTAATATACATAATGAATAAATGTAACTAATAAAGCTAAAGCATGGCTCAGAGCCAGACCATCGACTTTTTCCAGTCGCTCCACTCTTTTTATACATACGAGTACATACTTTGCTCCACCTAACACGCCATGCTCTATATCTGTGCCTACATCCTATACTATACGATCATTCGTTCGCAATAACATGAACTTAATATTATAAACTAATTCATATTATTACCTAGCTAAACAATTGAAGGGCTAGTAATTTTTAAACTATCGCGATGTGAACACATATTTATATTATATTAAGGGGGCTTAATCGCGTTAGTAATAGTATTTATTTACCTCGACGTTTCGATCAAGTTGCATTGATCGTGGTCACGAGCGGACTGAAGAGGCGGGTGTCATTGTCTTGAAGTATGGAGATATTTTTTAATATACCCCCAACAGTTGTTATAAAAAGTCACTATCCCGACACACAACGATATCGACAGATTTTTCAGAGGATAAATCGCGACGGAAATACTTTTTAATCAATCACACAATTTGAACTCCATCCATCCAAACATAAAGTTTACTTACGAACTCGAGGTGAAGAGAAGCTTGCCTTTCCTGGACGTGAAAGTGATGGCAAAACCAAATGGCTCATTAGGACATTCTGTTTTCAGGAAGCCCACACACACTGACAGATATTTCAACGCCACATCTCATCACCATTCAGAGACAGCCGGCATTCTTACCGTATGTGTAAAGGATTGCCGTAGTATTGATCCAACCTTATCTGTTTTCAAACCTCCTGTACTTGCGTTATTTCAGAAGCTAGATGTTCCGGGTCGCAGAGATCCTGAGCTCTGTTTAATAGAGACCTGGCTACTGGCTGTAAGTGACGAGGGTGGTGATGAGATGTGGTGTTGAAATATTTTTCAGTGTGCGTGGGCTTCCTGAAAACAGAATGTCCTAATGAGTCATCTGGTTTTGCCATCACTTTCACGTCCAGGAAAGGCAAGCTTCCCTTTACCTCGAGTTCGTAAGTGAACTTTATGTTTGGATGGATGGAGTTCAAATTGTGTGAGTGATTAAAAAGTGTTTCCGTCGCGATTTGTCCTCAGATAAATCTGTCGATATCGTTAGTGTTGTGTGTCGGGACAGACACTTTTGTAAACAACTTATTCTAGGCAATAAAAGTCCAGCCACTAGAGTTTTCTTAGCCAAACACAAAGTTTTTTAACTCCGAGAGAGCCCCGTACAAAATTGATGAGGTACAGAAACCGCGCGGGCTGCCAAGCAAGCAACCCGAAGGTGGCTTTTAGTGCCTAATTGCCGGGCTTTTAAGACTGCCTCGCGTTCGTTTGACGTCGCAACTGGTAACCCCGCGTACAGACAACGACAAAAACGAAACTCTTACCCCGAAAATTAGAAGAAAATATCGGTAAAATAAATAATTTACTAACCATCAAGCTTAGATTAATCATTGGTCTCGCTCGTCGAAGCGCGCGCGCAGAGACTAATCATTAATCTAAGCCATCAAGCTATTTCATTTTTGTTTTATGTTTCTCTAACCAGTTTAGCAAATTATATAACGTTTTTAACATTAGTGAGATGATTGCAGCATAACTTCTAAATATTTCAAGACAATGTAGTCCATAGTTATTATATTAATATTATAAAAATATTTGTACTAATTATATAATAAATATATAAATATTTGTAACTATGCCACTCTCTCTCTCTCTCTCTCTCTCTCTCTCTCTCTCTCTCTCTCTCTGTCTTTCTGTTTCTCTGTATGTTTGTTACCTTATCACGCCTAAATGGTTAAAGGAACACGAAATCGAAATGAAGAACATAGAATACTTTTATAATCATCATTATCCATCATCATGCGGGTGAAACCGCGGAGCGCATCGAGTTCTATATAACCTGTCAATAATTTGTCTGACAGATATCCAAATAAAAACAGAAAAACAAAAACAACTTAGATGATTGAGTTGTCTTCGCGGTTGTACTATGAATTTTGAATTGACAACATTATTAGTAAAACATAAGGATCAAGGTTTATTTAATATAACCACTCAATTATGAAAGATTCAAACCTAACGCATTTAGGTATGCTAGAAAGTAAATAAACCAATACATTTAAAACGGGTCGATGACAAGTGATAGTACGTAACATGTTCTTTGATTTACCGGTTTAAAGTGCATTGGTTCATCAAGAACGCCACAATATCGATCTGTGTAAAAATACAAAGCATTATTATTACTGGCAATACGCCAAGCATTCATTGCACGTGGCTACAATAAAAAGTAAAGAGTTCTAATTTCAAATTAACAGTGGGCGTAAACTGGCGCGCGTACTAAATTAGGCGGCAATTTTAACAGTGGGGTAACATAGAATTTTCCTGTCAAAATATTTTTGCAAACACTCGACATTTGTAAAGCACTTCATTCCGTCGACGCCCACTCTTGGCTATAACAAAACAAAACCACAATTAGCATAATAGTTACTTGCAACAACCATTGATAAAATAGTTACAATAAGTTTTACTGTCGCTAAGTACCGCCTTATTTGCTCTGTGAATATTTTAAACGCCGTTTTTTAATGTTACTGAATCACTTTTACGTTTTAGAAATTCGCGAGAGAAATAATTAATTATCTCAATTGAACCACTCAAATCTGGAGCGTTAAATAAATAATTAATAAGGGAAAATGGTTCAAAAAGGATATGAATTATAAAATTATCTGTCAAACGTTTCGTGGCGACCGGGAAGGGTGGGTTAGAGGACTTTGCACGTTTTGGTTGTATTCTATCTCGTTTCCACACGTGCGGGTTGAACGAGCCTTTTCGAGGCTCGGCGGAATTCACCATACACACATCCCTTGAAAACACTCCTCTCATCTAATAACGTACTTAATCGATTCTGGATAGATTACAAGAAGTAGGCATGTATAAGCAAAATTATAAATGAAAGCAATGATATCGGTTCTAAAAATCTTGCTCAAGTTTATATCGTGCGTGTTACGTTACACGCCTACAAAAATATACTTATTTAAAATATTTTACAGTTTGTTTTCATTGTTATTGTATGCCCGAACGGATCGCCTCAGGACCCTAGCGGTCATGACGTCTGAAATGGATTGTCAGAAGACGCGCTTCGCATCCCGTACGAGAATGTGGCCTTTTTTCTCTCTAAAAATGCAAAGTTTGATATAGCTAAGTAGGCGTTAGTGCTTTAACCCCTCACTTTTCGTCTTGGTTAAGCCATGTCTCAAGCTAATACCTATTTTCTCTAGATGCAATAAAAGTTCTAAATCCTGTTTTTAGGCATCAGACTTTGAGAGTTCCACTGACCAAAAAATAACTTTTGTACATTGGGACTCCCAAAGCCTGACTGGGAATTACGGTTAGTAAGAGTTTTAGCGTTAAAAATCATAATAAACAATAAAACTTAAGAATCAGTCTTAGGGGTAGCCCTAAAGTATGCTGAGTTGGGAGTTATTCCTTACATCGTGCACCATTACTAATTTAATACATTATTGAACGTAAAATAGATAAAAATTTGAATGTGATTGTGGTAAGTACGCAAGAATTTTACCATGTATTGTAGATAACTATAATACATAGTAAATATCCCGTTAATTGTTATGGTAAGTACCTATTTAGTTATTAATTGCTCGCCATACTGCGTCGATGGCATCACTAATCCAATCTGGCATCACTGCACTGACGCATGATGCACCGCCGCACATACCTATAACATACTAATCAGAATCATTTCTTCAAAGACAGTTCTTGTCTATTCATTCAAAAATTGTTAGAAAATATCGTGTATGATACGATTTCCGATATTGAATATTGTATATCGATGTATCGAATCAAAATATATCGGCTAAAAATATCGATAGGTATATCGATATTTTTTCAACAAGCCTAGCATTTATTGTCGTTAGGACAAAACGTGACAGTTATTATCGATAAAAGAAGACAAGATTTAGTTTAGTTTTTGCGACAATTACGCCGAGAATCTGAAGAGGTTTTTGTTATCTATATCTCGTAAGTAACAATATGAATATTAAAAACAAATAAACATCAATATAAATAAAACAATATAGAAATTATAATAGGAACGACAAGGGAAAAATACGTATTGGAACAGTTGAATATTAAATTCTATATTTTCTAATCACGACCGCTGTTCTTTTTATCATAGTAAAAGAGTCGCATCAAAATATGATTCGACTCTGCTATATAGTAGGTAAGTACCGTGTATGAGAATGAGATATCTATGCTTTTGTGAATAAATCTGTCACCAACATAGAACTGTTTTAAATAAATATTAGGCTTTCTAGAGGCGGGGAATTGAGCCCGAGGTGAAGGGGAAAGGTCCTGAGGTGCGGGGCGAAGGGCGAAGGGTAATTGCTCGAGATGATGTTTAATAAGTTTTTAATGGCTGTGACGGCGCGGATCCTCGATCCCGCCGTTTAATCGTTCCCCATATACAAATTTCTCAGCCAGCTTTACAAGACCTTCAGAAATATTTATTGGTACCTTAGTTTGTTACAATTGCTCATGTACAGTTAATTATATAATCACTAGCGACTGCCTGCGACTTCGTCCGCGTAGTGGGCTCGGCCTTCTGCCTCGCCATAATCTCCAGACTTTTCTTGTTTTTCTGTCATAAGAACCTTCTCCTGACAATAGATAACACAACAGAAAATGAATAAGCAAAATTGTTCCATCCATTTACGCGTGATGCGATGACCAAGGAAGATAGAGATTAATTTATATACTTATAGATAGTACCTATATGAAAGATAATGTGCAAATAAAGCTTAACGTAAACATTCTCACACCGCACTAGGATTCTTTGTGCCGTGGGAAGCATGAATGCACATAACACATCACAAACATTCCAAAGACCTTGAGAACAAACATTTCTGCTCATCACACAAATAATTGTCCCGACGAGGTATCGAACCTGGGACCTCTCGCTTCGAAGGCACTCCTAGTACAGGTCGTAGCAAAGAACGTACTTCAGTGTTTTTTATTATATTCGCATGCATAAATTCGTATTGCGTCGTGTAATATATTCGTATTTAATTCGAGCGTATCGTTTTCACCAATTACCGGTTTAGGTGGAACATGGACATTGGACATGATTTTCGTCTTATCCATGTTCATCTTAAGACCAACCCGTTGGGAAATTTACTGAAGTCGTTGTACATGGTGCCGATATCTTTGAGTGACTCCGCCATTATGAATATATCATCGGCAAAACGAAGATATAAGAATGAAATATAAGTACACCAGTGTGTACTTACCTAATTTTCATTTACACATGTGCATGTTCCTTTAGGTAGTCTTATTTTTAATAAAATGTAAATGAACACCAGTGCGATCTATAGAAAGAAAGATTTTGAACGACGTGTAACGATTTCGTCAATAAATTTAGCGGAAAATGTTATTTTATATCGGAATAGAGGGTAGGTAGAGAATGATTCCACTCCGTCGCGTCGTGCCCGCTTCCGGCGACCACCGCATCCGCTACTTCCGGTCGCAGCCTCGACTCGAGATTATTGGAGAATTGGACTTTAACGTGTAGATGTAGGTATCTACCGATGGGTAGTTTGTGAAGGCAATGTATCAAGGCGCAAAGTTTATTTATCTGTGGACACCTAATAAATAAAATAAAATAAAAAAGCCTTTTTTTCTTCTGTAGATTAATTACTAATTTAACTTTGTATAATAGAGGATTATTACGAGTATACAACAAAAGTAAGTAACTATTTACAAACCATAAATACAAACACGAACATGTGTTATGTAAAACTAGTAGAGTATGTATTTCTATGATAATCAACTTTACTTATTTATTCTATAAGTTACTTATTTACTTGATGTATCTTACTTATTTAATATATCTAATGTTTATCTTATCTACAGAATCCCTAGGCACGGGTAAAGGCCTCCATTGATCTCTGTCCTGTGCTACTTGTTTCCAGAGCGGACCAGCTATTCTTTTAATCTCATCTTCTCATCTCAGCGTACACACCTACTTACTAATAAACCGTTTCAAAATACTTATTGTAATTAAGCACTAAACATATTTATATTTCTTCTTTTTTGTTAAATAATATTCATAATATTGTTTTATTAGTATACTAAAAATGTGGATTAAATATTTCCACGTCTGCACGCAGGCTAATTATAATGGGTTTGTACATATTAAGCCCATCTCTGATAACATGTAGCAATGTAAGTGTAATCTGGCAAATAAAATATTACTGTTAAAGTTTAAGAATTATTTGTGTAGTTTGCTTGATCGAATAGAAGGTGGCAACATAATTGCGGTACTACGTTATACGAGTATTAGTGTTATGGTACCTACTCGTACTTTAACTTCTAATGCAAAAACAATTGAGATTTTTAAGTAACTGTTTATTGGTAAGCTATCAAGACTGCAATATTTATTTAAGGCGCTGTCAGCTCAGCTCTTGGCTACGTTCAATTTGTTTTACTTGAAATCAAGCAAGCGCATCTCGTAAAAACATATAAAATTCATAAAAAATGTGCACTCTTAAATATAAAATAAAACGTCAATGTATGTGTATTAAAAACTTCTATTTTTTGATATGTGTTTCACGACCATTACAATATTAAATAAAGAGAAAAACTGTTTTAGAGGTGAAATTAAATGGTATGTTTGAATTTTTTTTAATGCACTAAAAATATTAAAATATGTTTTTAATTCCGTCAATGTGTACTTAGAAGTCTTAGAAATGTCATATTATTTTTTGTAGTTATAATTAAATCTCCGCTAATGAGATAAACTGCTTTAAAACCCTCATTTTATCGACATCCTATGACAGCACCTTAAGTACCTAGAAGCTGACCCGAAAGACGTCTTATTGCTTAGAAAAGCCATTTTCAGATTTCCTTAATTTGTATTCGTCCTTAACCTTATTACGGCTGTACCGCAATTAAAAATAAAAAAAATCCATATGATCCAGATGTTCCCATCCTGATCGAATCTCGAAATTGTCTTAACATCTAAATTGCAATCTATACCTAATATGTTGATCCCTTAACTTTCAAAGAAACAACATGCCTAAACACCTATATGCTAATAAGCCCGTATAAATAGAAAAAACAAATAATACATATAAAATTATTTAGATAAATTTAGAAAAGTTTAAGTGTTTACCATCTTTTTATTAATTAAAATTAGATGTATTATTGATATTGAAGAAATATTGTAAAAAAATAATACATAATGACTGATGAATTTTGAAAATTTTGAGTGCTTACCATCTTTTTATAAATTAAAATTATATTTATTATAAAAAATTAAAGAAATATTGTAAAGTAATTAATAACTTATCTATAGCTCGTCTACTGATCTCCTCATTTCCGATTTGATCACGTAAAGAGACCACAGCATAGTGCTTTCCATAGTTCGTGCGATTTTGAGCTTACTTATGAGACCCATAGGTAAGGGTTTCCCGGCGACCCCGTTTCATTCTTATATTTAAATTTTACTTCAAAACTGTTATATGTCTGCGATGTTATTCCTATAACTAAATATTGTTCTATAAAAAGTAAAATGCATCCATATGCTTGTTCGTCAGACTTACCACGTAAAGTGCCACGTGCCCGGAATAATAGATGAAAGGCTCCTAATTTGACGTCATCACCCACGTTTCTCTGTAACCACCCTTTAAAGCAATATCCTGCCATGTTATTATCTATTTTATGAGTACACAATGTAGCTGAGAGCGGGGGCGGGGTCGCACATGGTCAAAACAAATGTCGCAAATTGTTGCTATATTATAGAATGGTATCTGTAGGGCATTGGCTTGCACTGAATGAGATTTTACGACTGTAGGTAGGTATATACCTATTTCAGTGAGTATTGATGCGTTTTCTATGGTAGTGATTATTTTGAACTTAAGACGCGCTCCAACCCCAATTTTAAAATAATTTACGATGCTTTACGTAAGGTTGAAAATCGCTTGTTAGATTGGACGATGTAATGCGAAAATGCGTTAATTTTGTACGTTTTCTTTATATTTTTCGATATATACTAACACAATTGAAAAAACTGCTGGTTACTACTTTAGCACTATATGTTGGCTATGTATTACCTAAAAAGTAATATAGTGTTATCGCTGAAAATTCTGAGAGTTTGGACGTGAAAGTTTATTTTTATGGACCTATTTAGGATTTTTTTCTGCAGAGAGCGAGTAATATTTATGAATTCTGTTTGGTTATTACTCTTTGCCTCTTCCTTTTCTAACCTAAGTATTTTTTTCATAGATTATTATCGATCTGTTTCGTTACACTAGATGTTTAAAGATTCTGCTTTTTACTATTATCAGGATACGACCGCGCCTTAAGATTATATCACTTAGTCTGTGTGTGTGTGTTGTCAAAACAAAAAGCCGGTTGCAAGTGTTGCAATAACCTGTTTTCTGTAAAATAAACCCGGTATTTGCCGAAAATAATGTTCAACAAATTTTATCTACCTTTTATTAACCCTTATTATAATATAAGTTGTGCCTACTTATATTTCTGTTCACTAGCAACAGCTTTAAAAAATATTTTTTGTAGAAATTTCCCTGTAAAATTCATGTCAGATGTTTGAAGTTATATTGTGTGAGTAGTATTGCTTTTATGTCAATAACTAACTAATGAATATTCAGAATCAGAAATTTATTCACCATTATAACAATGATTAGGTTAGTCACATTACATATAAATTAACAATATTGTATATATACATTTAAGATTATATTAATTAACCTACATTCACAAAATATCATTACATATTTTGAAAATAGTCATTCCTGTTCGTCACTAAATTCAACTTTCAAGTATACATAATATTAATTAAGTTAAGTAAATTTAATAATGATGAGTTACACAAGCAACTTTATTTGCTTGTCAATTGTTAACAACTTCACAGTCAGAGAAATAATATGTTATTTTTTGTTTAGTCTTTGTACACACAAAAATGAAGAGTCTACTAATTTCATTTCCATAAACTCATTTTAAGAATAAATTGGGTTAGTTACAAAAAATACTTAAGTGTAATTTTAAAAACTTTTCAGTTTAGTTAAAGGGCCTGATAGGCCCCGATAAGGGGATAGTTAATCCGGCCCTTATCATAATAGGTAAGAACTTATAGGTATCTATATGAACATGTTGACAGCTCCAATAGCTCAGTTGGTAGCGACCTGGCCTTCCAAGTGGGGGTACCAGGTTCGATCCCTGGCAAGGGTAAATATTTTTGTGATGAGCCGAAATATTTGTGGTCGGGTCTTGGATATTGGGATGTGTATTGCAGATATGTGTCATCTATAGGGGGCCGTGTGCCCCCGAAAATAACACAAAAAAGCTATTTTATGCTAGGCCTATCTGATGGCAAAATTGTGATGATAATTTGACTGTCTGCTTTACTAAGTTAATTAAAGATTTCACATTAAAAATCTATCAATAACAAATAAAAATATATAACACAAGAAGAATGAGATAGTATAAAACGACACTGGGGGATGTCTGGATTAAAATAGAACAAAAACTAAAATTATCTTCATAAATTCCAATTTATCCATATACCTAATAAAGTTTGAGTGCACGCTGAATACTAAAAAATGTACCGACTTGTAACGGAACTCTTGTACTCAAAATAGAATTGTATTTCAATCGAGACATCAATCAACATAATATAAATTCATTCATTCATTTTGTAGTCGAACTTCTTGTTAATAATAGCAGCGGTTCAACTGTATGGATAAAAATAGAATAGAATAATGTAAAGTATCTGCTTGTGTTATAATTTGTAGCTAAATTTTGACTACTCAAACAAGTGGCCTTGTGGCGCAACGGATAACGCGTCTGACTACGGATCAGAAGATTCCAGGTTCGAATCCTGGCAAGGTCGAATTAATTCTTTTTATTTCGTATTTTGCCCTTATTTTACTTTTTTCCTCATCTAATATTTTGTCACAGCATATTGAATAAAACAACAATATAATTTTTGTTAAAGCCTACTTATACTATTTATTTAGTTCATTTAGATGTCAGTGACATTATTGTTATACCTAATACCTAAAAAACCAGTAATAATCTGCATTTATTATTGTTGGACTTATTGTTGACTGTGGACATCTGTTGGCTTTATTTCATGTAAGTATCTAACTAGGTACCTAGGTTTTTGTTAAACTGATCGCTTCCCGCTAAATGAGTAATCGCCTCGACCAATCTATGGCTGAGAGAAGTTCCGTCCGCTGCCGTCATCATTGCAACACGCGGCAGCGCCACTGTCTTACGTTGCGCGCGCGCTCTTGTAATTTCAAAATAATCGTAGAGTACGAAAAATCCCTGTCTGGAACGTGAAAGCTATCACATTTCACGCTATCACGCAATAGATATTCTAAGTACAAACCTAGCTCTTTGTGGTGTGTAGTATAGGTACTCAATGTTAAAAAGTACAGTCCGAACATATAATGGAGTGGACTTAAAAACAGACCACAATCTAAAGAGACTAGGTATCTGATGGATTTAGAAGCGATAAATCAAAGGTTTTATCGTCTGACAATATTGAAAAATTTATAAATGATGCTAGTATTCTAAAACCTAGTAGCCAGATACTAATATTTGGCTACTAAGGTTAGTTAAAATAATTTTAAATATCTACGCGACTTCAGCCTGTGTTCTTACTTTTGTTCAGGTTGCTTTATTTATAATATTTTGTGTAACTGGTGCTTGTAGGAAAAAAATTAACAATATAACTATAAAAGGCATAGAGAACCATGGCCAGATGCTTTTAGTGACGATACTTACCTATCACGTGAAATAAAATAGAATAGAGGTCAATCACTATACACGGTCCATTCTATGAAATTGTTAATTAATATGGAAGATTGCATTTAACGAAAGCAAAAAATTACCGTTTCTTTCTAAATTACCAGAATGGTAAATGTACAACCTGTCAGCCTATAGGTATAATGGTTGTCTGGAAGAGATCGCTCTGAGCGATAAGATCGCCCATTGTGACACTTAATTTGAATTTTTTTGTTTGTTTCTTGTATTTTTAATGTGGTGTTGCAATAAAGAGTTTATCTATCTATAATATGATTATGATAAACAAATTTGGATCTTTGCCTAAAAAATCGCTAAGTTTTGTTCAGCAGATGCTGAGAGTTACATAGTTTCAGAAGAACTTCAGCTACATTGCTGGCTAATTCAGGAGCTGATATAATGACTTTGAAGCGTCATGGTGGGTGGCAATCTAGCAATGTAGCAGAATCATACGTAGAAGATTACATACAAGAAGGAAATTTGTGCAAAAATCACAAAAACAGTTAGACTTGATTCTGAGGCACGCTCCTACTGGCGAAACACCAAGTAGATACCGGTACATTCAATGGTTGGATTTCACCTACCTACACGAATAATCAAATAACTATGAAAGCATTTCAGTACATACCTACCGCTATGCTATCAAAAACAGTTAATTATAATTTTACTAACTGCACATTTACAAATTGTTTGTCTAAATAAACTTATTATCTACTAAATAAAAAGTTTTTTAGTATTATTTTCTTCACAAGTGTGTTGAAAACCGTCGAACACGTGTGTATTGATGATTACCGTCCTCGGCTCTCTCTTAAGAGGATTGCGTAGCTAGTACTTGTCCATACTAAGAGAAAAAACTTTTTTCTACCTCTTAACATTGTCCGATTTCAGTGATTTTTTTCATGCAATAGACACACTGTTTGCTATGCCCGTATGTTTTGATTTTTTCAATATTTCAAAGTAACATACATTTATTTGTTTAAAACTTAAAAAGAAATTAAAAAAAAAATCAATGGCGCCTCAGCGGTATTCACCAACATTACACAAACTTGTACCAATGTACTATTTGGGCAGGCGCTAGTGGTTGCAAAATTATAAATTTTTCGATTGATTTCGAAATTGGTTTCCTTATATGTTCTCACAAATTATCCGCCTTATTATAAAACGTGGACTTAAGATAGTCCCGAGTTTAAACTCCTGTGGGCAACTGTTATGGGGGTTGGAGTATTTCTCCTCGTGTTGCCTCTTCTTGACACTTTTTTATAAGTGTTAAATGATGTTACTAAAAACATATAGGCTGATTAATAAACTCGTTGCTTAACCTAGTGAGCTCCCGACTATGATCAAATTTGCAAACCAGAGTTGCAAAAACCCCGCAAAAAAACAAGTGACTGTCGCTGTTTCGTTGATATTACCGATCTGGTATCTTGCAAATGATAATTTGTTGTGTAAAAAAAAAATCCAGGTCCTTTACAGCATCAAAAAAAGAAAACATTAGCTGAAATCTATTGTATATTTGAATAGATAACATTTTTAATTGGATTCTTATTTGATTTGGCCTTGGCATACCTGTATGCCAAGGCGGCTTTACGAAATGTTTTTTGGTATACGAAATGTTTTTTGGCATGTTTTTTGTTTCGCTGAACATAACGCCTTTTCAGCGCGATTTGAAGGTGCAAGTTGGAAGCCGGCTACATGAAGCCGCAGAAAAAGACGCGTGTCTACTGGTTTCTTTGTACCTAGGTATTTCTATGAAATGCAATTCGTAGTTAGCGACACGAAGCTAGCGACTAGTCTATCAGTAGTGTGTACTTAAACTTACATATGTTTAAATTTACACTTTCTGAGCACATACTTACGCATTTATAATAATAGTAATACTATGTATTACTTACATTAAAAACGTACACGACGTACTTAGTTCCAAAATGGCTGATAACAAAGTTGCTGCTAGAAATTCAAAGTCCTGTATCTTAGGAGTAACTTTTTAACTCCCGTCTCTTACTCCCGTAAAAGGATACACACATACATACGTAGGTGCCAAAAGCATCCAACAATATAACATATCTCTTTGCTAAAACTTAGCCCAAGCTTCCCAAGTCTCACTTCAAGGAGCGGGGAATCAATTAAAACTACTAATGAAGTTCTAAGACGTTTTACTTCTCCTCTTCTTACCGCCCGAAAACTTCGCTTTAGTTTATAAAATGGATTCTACGAGTATTTAGGTGCGCCTTCCTGTTACTTTAATATTTCGTCAGGTAATACTAATAAAATGTATGGTTTTTTTTTGTTTTTTAAACTGCAAGTTTGGTTTCTGTAATCAGTTGTTAACGTATATAAATATTTATCTTAAAAAACATTACAATATAAATACACATGCTACCTACATAATCCTAAAATGCCTTTAAAATGCTAAATTGTGTTTGTCAAATTCAAAAAAAGAATGTCAATTTCAAATCTGAATTCAAAAAAAGAGAAGGTTCTATGTTCGACTGTATGTATTGTTATGTATGTTCCGATTTCTCCACCATTTGTGGACCGATTCTTAAAATTATGTTTCTATTTGAAAGAGTATACTTTTGAGGTGGCCCCCTTTAGTCAAGTGGCAAGAGTTGTTTTAATTTACACTCCAATAACTGAAAAGTGTTTCACCTATTTTGTTGATCCTTATACGGTTAATGACAGTCAATCCAGTAAGTAACAAGGGTCACTAAAAAGAGTGTTTTTTTTTTACTAAAAAAGTGAACCGACTTTAACACTAAAAAGTGTAAAATAACTTGTAGAAGTCAGTCACTAAAAAGTGTGAAATAACTTGTTAAAGTCGGTACCATGATAGATGAAAACCTAATATCACAATATTGTATGCATCAATATTGTGATAATAAGTTTTGAACTATCATGGTACCGACTTCAACAAGTTATTTCACATTTTTTGTGTTGAAGTCAGTATCTTTGGTAAAAAAAATTACAGCTAAACTATTGAACAAATTTTGATGAAATTAGGGGCATAGGTAGGTCCTGGTGCCTCGAAAAAGTCTTCTGTTTAACCCCGACAAATGTTCTTGTGGGATAATCATCTTCCGCCAGCGCAGCTGGTATAGCATAAATATGTCTAAATATTCCATAAAGTTATTGCTTAAGTACCTATTATGTTATATACTTCTACACTTTAAGTTTACATAGGTGAAGGTTTTTGGAGGTCATTTAAGGATGGATTTGTCCTGGTTCATACTTAATAGTGCAGTTACATAGGTCACACTAAAAGTTTCCGGAATTGGCCACTTACATAAACAATATTTAAAATGTTATAACTACCTAGTACATTTGAAATTGGAACTCTTTAACCGTGGAATAAAATTTGTTTCATCTAATTGTCAATTGTTTTCACATTGTGGCGTCATTTTAAAAATTGCGTGATACAATAAAATGGATTTAACTCGGGAAAATTTTTAGTTGCAAGATTTTTTACGATTTTAAGTGTGATTTGACAGCGCAGCAGAGCCTCGTTCGGCTTCTATGTGCTTTTGGCGAAAAAGCACCATGCAAGACGACCATTAATAGCTGGTTCGCAGAATTCAAACGCGGTCGTGTCAATCTCCATGATGAAATTCGTGAAGGTCGCCGCTGTGAATAACAAGAACATCGACGCCGTGCGCCGTAATTGAAACAGACAGGCATGTGACCTACCATGAGATCCGGACATCTTTGGATATAGGCATGAGTCAAATACAGTCAATCCTACACAAACATTTGGGTGTGAAAAAGCTACCATGTTCTCGATGAATTCCACACAATTTGACCGATGCTCAAAAACGGACCGCATCACTTGGGGCCATGCTACTCGTATGCTTGCCAGATACAACGAAGGGGCTACAAATTTGGTGCAGGACATAGTAACAGGTGACGAAACATGGATTTACAGCTATGATTCCAAAACGAAGCAGCAATCGAGAGTATGGGTCTATAGATATGAGCCGAAACCAACCACAGTGGCGCGCATGAAAAGTGCCTCGTAGAGGATGAGTGCGTCTTTTTTTAATAAAACTGGACACGTGGCTACTGTTGCTTTAGAAAATCGTTGTACCGTGAATAGTGACTGGTACACAACCATTTGTTTACCGGAGATTATTGGCAAACTCCGTGAAAATAACGGTAAACGCCGTATCATCTTGCACCACGACAATGCAAGTTCCCACACGGCCAGACAGAGAAATGAGTTTTGAAGGCGAAAAAACGTACAACTTATGAGTCATCAAGCATACAGTCCTGACCTAGCACTGTGTGATTTTTTCTGTTCCCAAAAATCAAGAACCAATTACGCGATCAACGTTTTTCATCACCATAAGAGGCTGTCGAAGAGTATGAAAAACACGTATCTGACGTCACCACGGAGAAGTGGCACAAAAGTTTTAAAAATTGGTTCAATCGTATGAAAAAGGGTATTGACGTAAAGAGAGAATATTTTTAGAAACAATAAATAAATTTATGACCATTAATATTATTTTTTATTATTGATTACGGAAACTTTTAGTGCGCCCCACGTATTAATCAGTTGATTGTGTTATTCTTAAAAGTTAGGGAATTTAATTAGTAGCCTACCAGGTTGTGATTGATGTATGGCTAAATATTGCTATTTTAGTAGTACATGCGCTAGTTATTTATTTAATTTATATACGGCAATATATTTATTATGTTGTTATTAATTACAAATTTAATTATAAAATATCAATTATATCTTTATACGTTTAGTTCACTTTTAACACATGGACATTCATGTATACACTTCGCGCTATACAGGTACAGGAACAAAATTGTTTTGTAATTCTTGCAAAGTTTTTTCTCTCAGTGTATAAACGTATGTTAGTACTCTTATTTTACGTACTGCATAATATGCAGCAGATCTGAGTCTCCCTGAGTATTTATATGATGACCCCATTGTAATTTTGGGTCAATTTTAATGCCTAACAAGACTGTTGTTTTTTCCATTTCGAGTTTAATTCCACCAAGCGTAACGTTGGACTCCCAATATGAAACAGTGCGAAAAGCAAACTTCAAACATTTTGTCATTTTTAATTCAGACGTAAATTATTACTTGAGAAACATTTAGAGATACTGGATACAACGTTGTCACAATGATCCACAGACAAGTCACAAAGATCCTTGGCCATAAGTGGCAAGTCGCTAATGTATACTAAGAACAAAAAAGGCCCTATATTGGACCCTTGTGGAACTCCCATTCTAATTATAGGTCCCGAAGATGTTACTGTTTATGTAACTTTGTTAGAGAATCATCACGTGATGAAATGTTCATATTTATATACATATTTATAATGGTAGGCTTCCGTGATTCGTATACGTTGAAATTAAAGTTCCTTAACCCGTTGAATGGCGATTCGCCATATTTAGCTACTAATGCAATAGATTTCGCAGAAATCAACCTACTTTTCCAGGAACTGCAACTTGTGTGGTTAAACGGATTTAATCGCGTACAATTTTATATTATTTTATCACGACGTTTCGAATACTTTTCAGTGAACATGTTTACGGGAAGACTGGATGACAGTTGTCTGTTGCTACAATATATACTTATACTTATAATATTACAAAATATTTTATGTATTATTGTATCTAATTTTTACCATTTTACCCAAAGTTATATTAAACTTTGGGTCAGTGGGATCTAGGCGCATACGAATTATTCAGGAACTTGGCCAAATGTTTGGTTGAAGCGTCAGGTGACCAGAATGCTGGATCATATATTGCGCAAAAAATTAGCATAGCTATATATAGCTATGCTAATTGGACGCGTTGTAACGTGGAAATGCAGCGAGCATTCTGGGTACTTTTCCTTTAACAAACAGTTTACTAAATTTTTGAGTGTTTGTTAATCTTTATCCAATATTTTTTGTTACTACATTTAAGTTAACTATTTTTTATTGATAGTCAATTCTTATAATATTATAAAGAGGAAATAATTGGTTTGAATTAAATAGGCTCCGTAATTACGGGACCGATTTGAAAAAATCTTTCACCATTAGAATCCTATATTATCCCTGATGAACATAAGCTATATATTTTGTTTTATCGTCATCATCATCCAACGCCACGCGGTTGTGATCGCGGAGCACAGCTAGTCTGTTAATGAAGTTGTTTTATGTGTATTGTATTAAAATCCTGTAATGTCATAGAACCATATAATAAGTATTATCCATAAAGGCGGCTATCTTTTTTTATAATAAAGCTTAACTGAAAAGTTTTCAACCGATGTTCAATGAGATTGACTATTATATATAACATCATAGCCGATTGTGGTTTACTTTGTTTCTTATAGCTATAACCTATCCAACAATATACAACTATCCGTTTCCGATGATATACGCGTAGTCATCTACAAAGAAATAATATCAGGAAGAGTAGGTAACTGCCTTAAAAAAATACCCAATAAAAATCGTGCTAAATCAATAACATCGTTCACGCCGCTATGACTCAGCTGTCATTGTAGACGTTGCAGCACGCGCGTGGACCAATCCCTGCTTTCCTTCTGAAATTTAAACTAATCTATACCGAACATGTCTATTTGTAACCTCGGAAGTAATTCATATTTGGAATCATACGTCGTTTTGGTTTGAAGGACCACTTTTTGTGTGGAATTTGTTCTGAGTTATGCTTCCTGACATTATTTCTTCGTAGGTAGTTAAAAAGTCGGTTAAAAGTTGCTACAAGAAGAAATCATATTCTTTTTCTATTGACTCTTTTTAATTTTTAAATCATATTTCTTTTAAATTCCCCGTCTGATTAAATCAAAATGAGTATAAGCAACCAAACCAGTACTAAAAAGTGTGTAGATAGGGCGAATTCTATGGTTAGTATCCATTTATTGTTTTCAATAAACCGCAAAGGCACAAATGTTTACTATCAGCTTTTAAATCTAAAATTGAATAAGTGATATTATTATCATGACATATCTTTGATCTGATCGTGAAATATGCGCATTCGGTGCGCGAACTTGATACCACTAATGATATGCATAACCAATATACCAAGGGGGATAGAAAAGGGTAGCTATAATAAAATACAATATATAAGATATAGAACTTTAAAAACAAACTTTCAACGCGACGATATACGAATTTCCTAGACCCGTAAGACACTCATATATTATGTGACTTTAAGTTATATACTCAACATAGGCGTTTTAGATGTGGTGGACTTATACACTAACGGAAGGAGACTATGTGGTATTAAAAATATCAAAGGCTACGTAGTTGAAAGCAGTTTATTTATCGGTACCTGAATAACGACTTTTTAGGACCTACCTACATAATATACAATGCACTGAAACTGCCACAACACTCAGCAACATTTAAAACAAACCACCTAGTTATTCGTCACGTTTACCTCAAGAACTTCATACGTGATTTTGTGTTTTGTGAAACAAAACATAGTGCAATGCATAAACTTTAAACGCAAGATCGACGATGAGCCGTGGGGACAATAAAACAAAGAAAACCCATATCTCGCCCGGAGCGGTGGTTCGACGGCTGCGACGCGTCCGCCAATCGGCGCGCCGCTCCCGCCCCACGATCCGCCCTTCGCGTCACTCGCGCCCGGGAATGAATGAGACGCAGCATCCCCATGAAGGTTTACATCGATCACGGGGGTATGTGTGTGAGCCGTTTCGCTCTTGCCCGTGGGCGGCGATGCCGTGTCCTCTCGCGCAGTCGCGAACAATTAACGCGCGGGGCGGCGTGGTCGGCGGATCGCGACGCGCGACGTCACTATAATGTGGTTAGTCAGTGAGCGTCGGGGCCGAGCCGACGGTGACGGCGACGGTGGTGGCGGTACGGATCACGATAGGAGCGTGGGAGAGCCGCGCTGGTCGCTCAGCCAACGCACCGGCCACAGCACGGTGGAGTTCAAGAGCTCGGCGTGCGCGGGGGCCACGGAGCCGCCCGCGCCGCCACTCGCCGCGCTGCCGGACCCTCAGCAGTTCAACATCTTCCCGGCTTTCTTCAGCCGCCAGCTCAACTTCACAAGCGGGGGCGCCTGCGGTCAGGGAGCCAAGATTATGGAGGAGCTGAGACCCAACCTGGTCGGGGGATTGCTTGGCGTGCCCGGCTTGCTGGACGAACATCAGACGGACGCCAAGTACCTGTCGTCGACCGGGGAGACTAAGTACTCGCCGGACAAAGGACGGAAGTGCAGTAATGCATCATCTTCTTCGGCAGAGGAGTTTGGAGGATTGTACAGTGGAGACCATGCGGCGACACCTCCCGCCTCTACACTTAGCAGGTCACTCCAGGATCACACAGGTGTGTACACAGACAGGCGCATTCTAGAAGAATAAAGTTAGCGCTAGAATAGTTTAAGTTGTAGGTCTCTCTTGGTACCAATGGTATTTATGGTAAATACTCGTGGTAGAGCGCCATCACTACTGTGTTTATGCTTATATCATAGCAAGTATTGAAAGAGTGCTAGTGGAAGATTGGTATGAAGATTTAATTTTGTCTGGGGAAGATGAGTGCATTGCAGTGATTTGTAGATTTCTAAAGCTTAAAGTTCCAGCTGGCACTGTAACCTGTATCTGTCACGTACAGAGGAGTAATGTAATTTTAGAAAATAACAATTACAAAATACAACTTAACCTTACTTGAAGTAAATAAATTACTTTTAAGTATTATTACAAATAAGATATACCTACATATTTCCAAAATAATTACATACAACTACGAACGTGGTATATGGCTTCACGGTAAATAATTAACATATCGCAACATAATTAACAATGAGACCGAAATAAAGCGAAAGCCTATATCTTGGGACTCGGAGATACGTTTGCCTATTACGCTTTACTATAATTAAGTATATTTTGAGAGATTCCTATAGATACTACTCCCGTTTTTTATTAATATCTGCACCTTACATGTTCAATATTGTATATGTTCTAGAAAATACACACGTTCGATTTTTACAATCAATTTATAACTATATATAATTAATTATTTAGCCTGAAATGGAATATTATTCTCTGACCATAATAATTATATAAACTACTTAACATTACAACATTTACACACTCATACCTCGCACTATGATTTCCTGGGTTGCGGGAGACATGGACATACACATGAACTCATAACAAAAGTCCAAGACTTGAGAACAAACATCTCCGTCACGCAAATATTGGCGCCCACCAGGGATTGGAGCTGAGCTCCCAGTTTGGGCCACAAATCAACTAGACCCGGGCTCAACTTGATGACAGGACCATGTTTACTTAGGTACAACGAAACAAAGGATACAATAAAGTTATATGATTATTAACGGGATATTTTCCGTGGTAAGGTTGTGGAATGAGCTCCCGATATTTCGGCGCAGTTACATGCACCATGTTCACGGGAAGACTGAAGAATATGCGGGTGGTTGGTCAAAAAGTTTAAAAGTTAGGTGCAGACATAACGATCTACCCTCTTTCTTAGTCATTTGCTACGGTTATCACTAGAACTCGAACTCGATCCTAAGTGCCGACAAAACACACTCACTGTATCACTGCGTATAGTATTTTGAACACACTTTGAACGCGGACTTTTATTTTTAAAACAACCTAATACTGGATTCCACGCACTGGCGAGTTGAAAACCATCACCTCGATTGAAATTCTGGAATTCATTCCACAACCTTACCACGGTAAATATCCCGTTAATAATCATATAACTTTAGAGAACAACCGTGATAGTTTAAAACAAAGGATACAATAGTCCTATTAAGTCCTTGTACACAAGGATCAACTAAATGCGTGTATGTTTATATATCAGAGGCCGTGGTCATACCGATTTGTCTTAGTAGGACGTAACGTAAATACTTAAGTTATTTTTTAAGTAGGCCTAGTAAACTTTGTTGCGGTCGCTTATCGGTTGCCTGACCGATAATAGCATTTTCAACTAAATGCTTCCGTGCTTCGGAGAGCACAAGAAAACGTCCGTCGGCCTGGTTATTGTTTTTATAACAACAGTCTTTAATTATGATGTAGCCACATCTTGAACGATCTTTATATAAAGTAATATAGTCATATTATATACCTTTTCGCCTTTACGTCTCCGAAGGGGTATTACAATCATCATCATTTTTTCAATTATCTTTTGTCTCATGACCATGGGCGATCCCATTATGCGCCAGTAGATTTTATGACGATCAAATGAGAGAATGTGGATTTGGTTTCAAGACTTTCAAGTTTCTAAAATTTGTTTTTAAAGTTTTAATCTTCTATGAAAAGACCAAGGTTTACTTTGTTTTTTTTTTCTTAGGCGGATCTAATTTACCGCCAATTAGGTGAAGTAAAATAAGTACGATTTCTATTTTAAAATATAGCACGTATTTAATTATTTGGGTTTCCGTATGTGATGGCAAGTCTTTGTCGTAACGTTTCAGACTAGATATAAACCACCAATCAATCATTTATTGATAACGCCAAGTGAATAAATGTTCCACGGTGGACGTTCCGTTTGATAAAAAAAAACAAATTCAATTAGTTTTAATTAATCTATACAAATCTATATCTATAGGTACTTACTATAGTATAATATTATATTATTATAATATTATAAAGAGGAAAGGTTTGTATTTTTGGATTTTTGTATGTACCTAATGTAACGAATAAACTGAAAAAACTACTGTACCGATTACAAAAATGCTTATGCCGTTGGAAAGCTACATTATCGCTTAGTAACATTTTCAAAAAAGTGAGGTGTCCGTATGAAAATTTCGATAATGTAACCCTAGGTGTGAAAAAGATACCAAAAAACATCCTTACATCGCGTACGCTGCGGAAACTATTGTTATTAGAGCAAAGTGATGTACTCCAGTTTTATAGAAAAGATCAATATCTACATTATGGTCCATGATACAATTAAGTCACAATAACTACTTTTTTATTTTAAAATATGCAGTAATAACGCCGAAAAATCTTTATATCGCGTACACTGCTGAAACTATTTATAATAGAGCCATAGATCAAAATATATACTAGCAAAAATAGAGCAAAGTGATGCACCATAGTTTTATAGAGTACATCAATTTCTCCAAAAAAAGGTATGCTATACCATAATATTTATTAGTATTATATTTTATTTTCGCCTTTATAGGCGACGGACGTTTTTGGACGTTATAAACATACGGCCGGAAACACTGAATTTATTGACTTAGATACTGATTTTCACAAGATATAAAAATCATTTCCGGTCAGCCATGATGCCATTAAATTTATTAAATTCGACACAGATCCACCGCGGTTGGTTTGGATAATGATCTAAGTTACGATGTCCAAATTTTTATGTGAGCAACAGTATATTGTTGAACAGTCAGCACTTAATTCCTTGAAGCCTGTTGGCCTATGTTTCATTATGAACTACGTAAATACTTTTTGTATATTATGAAAGTCCTCTAGAGGTAAGGAAGGTAGAATAGACTTATTAGGCGAGTGGTTATATACTCGAATTTCGTGGTATTTATTATTTGTCTTTTCTTATATTTTCAAATTAATTATCAAACTCAAAAACGTTATTTCCATTTTTGTTATTGAAATTGTTGTGAGTTTGGCACATATTAAACTATTACTGTTGTACGGCAAAACACTCACGTTAGGGAACGAATACGGTGACGCCTACGAGTGCCGGGCACGCCGACACGCGACGCCGTTGTGCACTCGCCCTGAAGATGAGCATCGGACATGCTCGAAACCCGGATCGACGTATTCTATCCCTAACGTGAGTGTTTTGCCGGTTAACAGTAATAGTTTAAAACTTTATTTACTCTATTTATTATGACATGTAGGTATATTTAAATATTATTTTGACTAAAATTCAAGCGTTTTCTCTAACTGTAATAATATATCTTACTCAACCTTATCCATATTAAAAACGTAAAAGCAGTTCATCCATTTTCATACTTTTAAACCGACTTGTAAATAAGACAGGGGTTTTGAAGCATATATAATATAATCTATTTATGGACATATTTTTTGAATATGTTCATCATAGTAAGAAAAAAATTTTTTATAAGAGACAAATTACTTCGGTATCTATGGGATGTATATTATTGACTGGCCGGTTGACGCAGTTGGTTGCACCCCTGGCCTGCCTTCTGAGCCGCTGATCCTGGGTCGATCCGGACAGGTCAACATTTGTGTGCACGAACATGTGTGTTTGACCTGAGTTTGGGTGTGTAAATGTTATATACATTTACATATATATATATATATATATATATATATATCAGTCATCAGGTTATCATGTACAGGCCATGCTAAAAAATCACCCAAACGCGTTACTAATATGGAGACTTGTGTCTGATGAATTAATGAATTGAATTGTTACTATGAAAAAAAAACGATACTAAAAGAAATATTTAAACACACTTCCGCTAGAAAAAAAAATCTTATGGCTGAATAGCTAGAAGCTTAACTGTCGGTCTAGCGCTTGACGAGTCAACATCTGAGGATGCCTCGTGTAGAGGCGAAACACGTGTCGAATCGTTTTTGGTTCATTGGGTTGTTTTGTGTGCTGTTTATTCTGTATACTTCCTATTTGCATTTTATGCGGGAGGGAGGGTGGTGCAGACCGCAAATCAGCCATAAGCATGTTTTTCAAGCGGAAGTGTCACTAAATATTTCTATTAATATCGTTTTTGGTAATGAATTTCCGCAAAGTAACGCTTAAATCAATAACTTGTTACTATGAATTGACCTAGGGCCATTTCCTTCATGGATATCTACTTGACTTGTGATACATATCGTGATCATTAGCAGACCCTCAAAGTTCTGGCCTAGAACCGTCATATCAACAGGTACTAAAAATCAAAACTTGACGCCTATGGCCATTTCCATCACTGAATTCCAGTTGACTTTTTGCTCATTAGCAAACCTTCAAGAGTTCAAATCTGGAAGCTTCGCCCCAACACTTTACTATAAAGTCAAACATCGACTCCTCTTGCTGCTTCACTGAGATCTAGTTACCGCTCTCTGCTCTCAGACTCTCAATAGTGCATCACCTAACACGTTACTACACGTAACGTAAAAGTATTAATTTTTGCTACAAGTCTATTGTCTATTGTTTAGTTTAATAATTATTGTAGTACTTATAAAATACTAGCGGCGCTTCGTGGTTTCACCCGCGTGGTGGTGGATGATGATTATGATGAAAAGTATCCTATGTGTTAATCCAGCGCCTTATCTACCTCCATACAAAATTTCGTCAAAATTGGCGCCGCCGTTTAAGCGTTATAAGAGTAACAAACATCCATCCATCCATTCAAACTTTCACATTTATAATATTTGTTGGATAAGTTGTATATATAAAACAAAAATTTAACATCCTTGGATTGTCAAGTAAAAAATGGTGTACTGGTTGTCCCAAAAAATAGTGTCAAGCTGAAGTCCAGAGATAGGACACCCCTTGAGGTACCCAAATCACCCCCATGTATGTTCGGCGATTGCTTATAGTTTTCGAGTTATGAATTTGAATTATTGAAAATTTTTGACTTGACAACTTTATTAAAAAGTAGAATACTTTTTTGAGTTTTCTATTTTGCTACTGAATTGTCAGGAGTTGTTCTTTTATGTATAAAATAATCAGCTACGTGACTTTGATGAAACTATGAAAATGTTGGTTAGACTTATATCGAAAACACGAAAACTGCTGGATTCTAGTGAATATATTTCAGTAAACTCTGTATAGATTATTTGGACCAGTATCCTGATTAACTAAAATAAAAAGAAAACCCAAAAGTTATATTATAAAATGTTAATACAAATCACCATTTCATAGGTAAAGACCTAATATGTAGATAAATAAGTATAGAGAACCAGATCATAAAGTTTTGCTGGATCATCTGAATCGGATAGTTACTTTTGGGTAGATTTCTCATTTAAATTTCAGTATTGTTGGATGAAATTTTTTGACCTACCATTTTATTTTATTCTGTGGTTATACTAAATAAAATAAAAAGGTATTCGCGTATGTGAATGGTATTGCTTTAGGCAAAGATGTACACGTCAGTAGTGAAAAGTCTGAAGGCAAAAGTAAAAAATTTATAGGATGGCGTTCGGTTCCCTATATTAAGATGAACACTCCCTTGGTTAATGTGAAAGCGAACATGCAGTTGATTGCAGCGTATAAACCTAGAAAGGAGGCTGGCTCTCAAAGGTAGCTGCAATATGTTTACATTATGTTCTATATAAGTTTTTAGTAGTATACATAATATCAACAAGATTTTTGTACTTTTAGAGGGAAAACTACATATGCTCGGGGAAAGGAGGCTATTTTAACCCGCGTCTGACAATCTGTGTCTGACCGCTAGACAACCGCGGCAGCTATCTTGATATCGAATTTATCTCTCTAGTTGATTTTAACCGTCGTATGGGGATGGATACAAAACAGACGACGGACAGACTCAGCTTTTCTGTAGGGACGGAGTATCATCTATCGAAAAGCTTCGCAAGCTTTATCCAACCGAAAGTCGGAGAGAGGCATTACAAATACTTACCTTACGAGTAGTATTGATGTTGCATCGCTACCCTTGGGTCCTGTTATAACTCTCCATGATATTCTTAGACATACACTAGGTTGAGGAGTAAGCTCGATATTATGTCAGTAAACTTAATAGGTACAGTAGTTTATGAGTTGTGAGTTAGGAGCAGCAGGACTAGATAAGATTCAAAAAGGGCGTGTTTCCGCAGGCGCTACTTACAGACAAAACTGTGTATACGAGTACGAACTTAGGGCGACGTCTCGTGACTTTTCCACAGGTAATGTCAACGCTATACATTTTGGAGTTGTCGTTTGGCGTTAACGATAACGGAAACATCTTTTGTCTAGGCCTGCAGGACAGAGAGGTGTATTCATGTCAACTGACATAAGTTTTAAAACGGTTGACTAACATAATATAACATAATCAGCCCAATATTTTCCCACTGCTGAGACTTGAGCTTTCCTCTTAAAGAGAGACAGTGGGCCATAATCCATCACACGGGCCCAATGCGGCTTGGTAGAAAGGCCATGTCGAAGTTTTCGAAGGGCTTTGACATGGCCTAACGATTGTTATTCTAAGGCAAACATGGACATAACGTGCTCTGCGAAGCACGGAGGCGCTCAGTATATGAAGCACGTTTTTAAACTTTCACGGTTATTTTCAATAAACATATTGTTACTTACGGGATGAAAACCGGTGTATTGGTTTGTGATGAGCTCCCGATATTTCGACACAATGTCTCACAAATCTACAAACGCTGGGCCTCGGTCGATATTACATCAGTATAATAGATAAAGCTTACTATAAAGTTCGACATTATATAGAAGATAAAGATGCTTGGAATACTCCACTTCTGGCAAGCTGTCACTCTGCCACCCATAAAATGTGATATTCGTAGTACCTAAGTAGAAACATTGTAAACATCTATATAAAAAGAATGTTTCTTGCCGCTTCTTCTCGGTGGGCTCTATATATTTTGGAACGCGGCGGTAGAGTCTTTAAAGTACATTATAATGAAAAGTTGACGTTCATAAGTGCGTATTTGATGCCTAAATTGAATAAATGATTTTGGTTTTGACTTTGACATTGAGATGGTGGTGGAGGTAGATTTTTCTTCATTACAATTGGGATCGCTGGGATAAAAACTATATGAAAATAAAGCGAAAAAGTTTTTTTGTTTGTTTATTTAAACGCGCTAATCTCCATTTAACTATCAGACCAATGAAAATATGTATTTGTATTGTATATGATATCCAGATCCAAGAGAAATGGCAGAGGCTATCTAGCATAAGGCTAAGCATAGGCTATTATTATATGCGGTGGAGCCACGTTTTAGAGGATATAAATTTACTATTGGTCTGGCGTCTGACACGGATTGTCGGATGATGCTGGTTCGAATCCCGTCCGAGGATTGAGTTTTTCCGTCTATAATTGCAATGCTAAATTTATTTGTTTTATTATTCAAATGTATAGTTAGAGCTAGTATTGAAAGTATATTCTCATAAGGTTAGGTGCACTTCCAAGAATTTCTTGACAAAATAATATAAATGCAGTAGAAACTACATTGGCTGACCAGTAGTCCAAAGTATGACGGCTATATACCCTGATAACATTAATTAGCCCACAAAAGACGCAACTAGCGAGCTACAATCACGTACCTGCAGACGGACGCGGTATATGAGTGTATAATTACAATTCCAATTAGAGTAATATTGCAAACAATCGGGGAACGGGTGACGTCATGAATACGAAATCTCACTAACGATCCTCCCCCCTCTCCCACCCCCTTCGGTCCAACGAAGCGACCTCGCTGCCGCGAGCAAAACCTGAAATTTCAAGCGGCTACAGTTGGCAAGTTGGGTTATACAAATGTATGAAACATACCTACATACATTTTCCAGTAAACGCGGGACAATTCAATGACTATTCTAGATAGTTTTGAGGTTATTAAAACTTTTCTATGAAGAAAATTAATATTATAAGCGCAATATGAAAATGGTTTATTGGATTTAGGAATATAAGCTTGATTCGATATTTTAAATAATCTCAAGATTTCTAAAGAAAATAACCAAATAACTCATATTGGATGCACAACAACTCTGAGTATAATCATATTTATTTAACCAAATTTTATAAATGTGTACATATACATACTACACAAAGTACTTGTTCAATAATGTAGTGCTTATGTTGCATGGGTTTGCATTGTACTTCTACCATTGCATTATAGTTTAATTGTTACCGTAAATAGTAAAAAAATATTATGAAATTAAAGTAAATTAAAATTTTGATTGTTATTTTATTATTAAAATGTCTCTATTAAAAATCTAAACGCAATCTACATAGTAAGCAGTGTTATTGTGCTCTTTTGTTTGTTTTTCATTTTCTGGAATAACGGGTTGAACTTGAAAATAACATTTTCGCTTTGTATAATATTCGTTTTTGCTATTCACACTACTTTTATTTACATTTTCAGTGCCAGTTTTTGATGATTCAGTTGTATTATTAATATTATTTTTATCTGATTTAAAGTTTTCATTTTCATTTTTGGGTTTGTTGAACAGCTTGCCTTCTTCTTTAAGCTTGTTAAGTTCTTTTAATTCATTCAATAGTTTGACACCTTCGGGAAATCTTTTTGCTATTTCCGGGTCCACACCATCTGTATTTTCTGTAGTCGTGCTTTGAGTAAAACCATTAACAATGGGCCTTTGTTGATTAGGTAAGAGTAGTGTTAGGTAAAAATTTCAGTCATACCTATTCAATAGACTGTAGCACCGAACATACCAAAAAATATAAGAAACACAAGATTGTGAAATACGGCTGGTTTCATAATCTTATTTACTGACAATTTCCTTGTACAAGTGTTACCTACAAGTTTCACACCATTTGTGTAAAACTTATGCCTCATCTGAAAATTTAATAATAGAAAATAAAACCGGCCGTTAGTTGGTAAATATACTGCTCAAAACATTAGGGGAATTTTTTTTCGTACCTTTATGGTTTAATAGTTTTTACAATAGGAAGGACCAAAATTAGGTTTAAAATAAATGATATGTTAAATATTTTATTTGACATTTTTTTTAATTACCACAAATATTTAAAACTCGTATTAAGCAAGGCTCTTCAAGAGAGGCGATAGCTCGGGAGACATGCAATTCAGTCAGATCTGGCATTCTGACTGCCTCGCAGATACAAAACTCACTCGCTTAAAACTCTAATAATACTCAAAAGATTCAAAAAAACACTTAAAATGTATTTTCCGTGATTAGAAAGTAAAGAAAATTCAATGGCGTCACTTCATTTTAGGTGTTCATAAACTCTTGGCCATTTTATTGAAAACTACTTACAAAAACGTCGATGTTCTTTTATTTAGTAATTTATTCGACAATGCCTCTACATTATTTAGAAGCCATTTATAATTACAATCTTAAGAAAAATGTTTAGTTCTACTTTAAAAATTTGTTCCCTAATATAATAAGGTATTACAAATTACAATCATCAATCAATATTATCTTACCAAACAAAAAGACAGTAAGCACTGCAGTGATCATAGACATTTTCAAATTACAAATCACTTTATCACTGACGACGTACGTATGCATTCCGTGATTAACAAAACTGGACTAAATTAACTTGTCTAAACTATTTCGTTAACGATGTTAATAATTTAACAATTTATATCAGAACAAGACAATTACTTAATGTAACTTAATATTGTTTTAAATTTGATGCTTATCATACCATATTTAGAAGCGCTCGTAGCGGGGCTTGACTTGGCGATCTTAATCTATCAACAAATTAAGCAACACTTGTTGCGGTCAGGACTTGGATGGGTGACCGCTATTGGCATTACTCAACTAAGCGCTTCCGTGCTTCGGAGGGCACGTTAAGCTGTCGGTCCCGGTTGTTTGTCTTAGGACAACAGTCATTAGGCTATGTCGAAGGCATTTGGGCGGCTTGAAAACATCGACATGGGTTGGCCACTAACCTATCCGCCAAGCCACACTGGGCCCGCTTGGTGGATTATGGCCTAACTCCTCTCTCTCAGAGGAAGGCTCGAGTCCCAACAGTGGGAACAAAATGGGCTGATTATGATACCATATTTTAGTTTTCTGTGGGAATTATTTATGCGTAGATTGTTATATTTTTTTAAGGTGGCACCACAATCGGTGACGACACGACCAAGTCGCTCGCCCGATGTTGTCACGTGTGCCCAAAACAGCCGTGCGGTTCTCGCTAAGAGCAAACATCGTTGCAAGACGATTACAAGAAACGTTGGAAAAACAACCTTATGTACAAGGGCAATATCTCAAAAAGTATTTGACATCAGTGAGCTCGTCATTGATATTTTTAGAGATTTGCCGCCTAGGGAAGACCAATCTTTAGCAGCTAGGTATTCTATATTGAAACGACACACAGTAGCGTGCAACATTAGTGTGTATCGTTTCGAAAGGCAATATTTGCAGGAAAATTAGAGGGCAATAGATATAACATCTTATCTCAAGGTGACGAGAGCAGGCCTTACAAATTTCATAAAGAAAATTCCCTTTAACCATGGTTTAAACTCAGAATACCCTTTAGACCACGATTTGTAATAAGGCAGTTTTAGTTTAAAATTCTGAATGGCACTGAGCTTTTCTGGGCAAGCGTGACGCTTAACATCAGGCAATCGACTTTTCCGTCCGTTACAGATTGACAAAAATATACTGATATTACTATTTATATAATAGTAATATATAAAATATTTAAAAGTAATATACTATTTATATAATAGTAATATATAAAATATTTAAAAGTAATATACTATTTATATAATTGTAATATTTTCGCAAAGCAAAGAATGCCAATATATCTGTCCGGTGGATTGCCCAGCCCAAATAATATCACTACATACTACTTGTATAAAACAATGTTACTTTCCGCTGTCTGTCTGTCCCTATGTATGCTTAGATCTTTAAAACTACGCAAAGGATTTTTAAGAACGTTTTTTTTTTCAATAAATAGATTGATTCAAGAGGAAGGTTTACATGTATAATACATGCATAGTATAGTAGAGAAACACTCATAGTTTTAGAGGTTTCTAATGGGATGTCGTAAATAAACACATTTTTCGCTCTTACATTGCAAACGCAAGCTAAACCAAACGAGATAGACCAAAATAATGTACTACAGTATTGTACACCAAGGTTTACAAAAAAGTCCGCGATGGCATAGGTATGTCTATCTCTTAGGTGGGCTATAGTATATTTCGTATCAGCATTGTAACCGTGCGAAGCCGGGGCGGGTCGCTAGTAAACAATAAGCTACAACATATAAAGGCGATATCAACTGTAATTACAGAGTGGTATTAAGTAATGCAGGACGCGTGTCCTTCACACCTGCAATGGCTGCTCACCCCTTTTCACACATTTCGGACATTTCCGGATATATAAAAGAAATTTGTTTAGATTCATAGTATGGCGCTTTAAAAATAACCATAATTGTATTGAAGTAGGTATTTATAGGAAATTGCACTATATAACATGAATTTGTATTGCATTGAGCAGTTTCGTGCTTTTTGTAGATGTGAAGTTGTTAATAAGTATCTATATAAGGTCTTTCTTAGCCGTAATAATATATAATATACAATAATAAAATAAATATGTTATTTTTTCTTTCACTATAATGACCAAGCATCGGTTCCAAACCATCCAATATTGTGCACTAATTAACAAATACTTATCTTATATAAGTATCCGACAGTCTGTATGTGTATATATCTGTCCTCCATTTAAATTAAAGGGCTTTATCTTTTAAACCATAATACATAACGGGTGGTTATTTTTATAGAATACTAGCTGCTCTCCGCGGTTTCACCCGCGCGGTGATGGATGATGATGATGACTCTTATATAGCCTATGTTACTCAGAGTGAATGTAGCTTTCAAATGGTGAAATAACTTTTGAAATCGGTCCAGTACTTTTTGAGCCAATTCGTTACAAACATACATACAAATCTTTCCTCTTTATACTCGTAATATTAAGGTATAAATATTAGTATAGATGTATTATGTGAGATGATGAGATTTAGTAACACGAAAATAAATAACATTTTTAAAATAAAATAAACCTACTAAATTAAGAATATCTCAATGCAATAAACTATTCTTTATTTGTATTGCTCTAACATATAAATAAACAGCACATTTAAGATCCGAACTTAGTGTGATCGTAGTGAAAACTATAATATAACATCAATAATAAATATCAGCCAAGAGTAAGTCGGACTCGTTCGTTAATGATAAATACATAACACAAATATTATTTTGGGACTGCATATCTACTTACAATTTTTGCATTAACCTTTTAAGTTGTAAGAATCCACTAACGAAGGACTTGGAAGTTTCACTGCAAATGGGTTAGAGCGAGCGAAGCAGCTGGCTGGACAACAAGTAAGCTATTAAAAAATAAAAATACCTGTCCATAAATAGTCTACCACTGATAGTTAAAGTTTAGAAATGGTAAACTTACAAAAATTCAAAACCACTGACCGCCATTTTATAGTCTTTCCCGCCAATTTGAATTTGTGTTAATACATACAAACAAATAAGTGACCTGGCCTACCCTCATTAAAAACAGCATCCAGAAAAAGTAAATCCTCTAAACAGCTAACCAATATGCGCATAATAATCTTAACTAGAGCACCTCTCGACATAATGGAGTATAATCGTGGCGCGTGCGCACCCCTCTCACCCGGAGAGTCCGGTAAGCCTATTGTAAAAACGCGCTGGCCTAAGAGATCAGCTGCCACTAGAAAAAAAACTACTTTCAATTGAGAGAGTATAGGCGTGAATTGTTTTGACTTGCAGGGGTATTTTTTAGTTATTTTACACGTAAAGACATCTACTTTACTGTGGTCTAGTTTACTAAAAATGTATAGATAGTGTAATAAAAATAACTTATTGTAAGTTATATTGAGAAATATGGAATAGAAAAAATATGATTTTATGCTTCATGTACCAGTACGCTAAAGCCAATTGTAATAATATAAAGTTTGTTAGGGTAAGGTTTATGTAAGCCAACCAAAATAAAGTAAAATAAAATAAGGTAAAATAATGAAGTTTTGAATAGTACCTTGTAGTAAAAAAATAAACAATTACAAGTTATATTAAGTAAGTATATGTAATGTCTAAAAAATATGCATGTGAGCGCTCCTGTAAAGTGATAATCTCACTAAGTTATCTAGAAAATTAATAAGAGAAGTAAGTTCGGGCGCCTGGAGCCACCTCACAAAAAGTTTATATATTTATATATATTAAAATAAACAAAAATTTACCTGGAATAGCAGCTGTAGAGGATCGGTACTTTTAATCTTCAAGCGGGGGAGAAGTTGAAATAAGTAGCAAAGCATTTAGTATAGTTCAACTTTTATTTCCAGGAAGGAACACAGTGTTACAATTAATTTAGAATTTTTTTATAACTAGTTTGATAATGTCTTAGCAATTATGCAAGGTCTGAAGGACTTATGCGGCTATACTGATGTGGTAGACAGCCTGAGGGGCTTTATAAGTTTTCCCATAGTAAGCTAAAATGACTTATCTTAGTTTTATCGCACGCTATCGTTATTGCACCCTTATTTAAAGGAAATTAATTATTTTATATTTTTATAATTACACGTGCCTAGTAGCGCGGATTGTAAGATAAAGAATTGACAATACCTTACTCCGACACGAAACCTGTGCTTATATCATGACGCGGAGAAGAGATTCTCCTTCCAGAGCACGATGAAATGCCAAGATGTCGGTCCTCAACTTCCCACGGTGAACTCATGGTGAAAAGTAAATTCGGAAGAAAAATCCGAAAGAATAACTCCAAAACGTGTAGTAAAAAACTCCATAAGAAAAAAATAAAAAAAAGGAAGAAAAACGCCAGTGGCTGAAACAATACAAAACCACCGTTTAAAAGAATGTCCGAATTTCGAGTATCACGTAATTTTGACTAAACAGAAAACGCACTCACCGTTTTTCTTTTTAGATTATGGCAGACACGCCAAAAAATCCATTATTTTGGTAAAATCACGTCGAGTATGTAAAGCCCTTGACTTGTGGCTTCTGTATTTCGCCTCAACATCTTGAAAAGTCTACTCGAAAACTCAGATTTGAATCGATTAAAATAAAAATAAATATTATCGACTTCACATGACGACTGTTGGCAGAAAAGTGGCGTCTTCAAAATGGCCGAGCTCTCTCATAGCCAAGACGACGCTCCAGTGTGGCCAACCATCTAAGCAAAAAAAATGTAGAATTTGCGTCCTTGGGTTGCCAAAGGTGTTACCCTTGCAATAAAAATGTTACCAGAATAGCTTCCTCTAAGGATTGGCAAATTTTAAAATCGAAAATATGTGTCTAGAATGGACAACGTGTAACGGAGCGAAAAACGAACGTTACAATAGACATAGAGAAAACTCATTGGCAAACAATAATAAAAATGAACAGTAACAAAGAAAAAAAAAAAGCTTTAATGATGCAAAGATAACGGAAAATATTAAATAATATTCTCATAAGATAAGATGAGTAGATCATTAATTCTTCTTTCATCATCATTAATTTTTAATTCATGACACGCGAGTATGTTGTTATTTTGCCCTAAAAGACATTTCCATGTGGGAGCATATAGAATAGTCAAACTCTTATGCCAGGAAGTGTAATGATGAAACATTTCTTAAGAATACGGTGACAAAGTGCAAGCTGTATGAGAATGTAATGGGATGCATTCAAAACAATGATATAAGTTAAGTATACAATGAGAATACATAACAAAGACACCAAGGAAACCAATGGGGGAAATTAATAAAAATATACATATTTGATAGTAAGTACACTACTGCTCTACTTTACAAAACAAATTGTTTATTTTGTAAAAGAGATGCGAAAGACGTTAGACTTAAAATGGTTTATAAACACATATGTATTATTATTGTTACATAGTCACGATTATTAATACATAAAATTTTGATTCAATTTAGCTTTATTATACTCATTTCAATTTGATTTGTAGGTACTTTTAAATACGTTATAAGATAATTTTATCATGTGATTGAAGCAATGGTAGTAATTCGCTTGTTCAGAACACCAAACTGAACTAGCAAACTAAAATCTATTTTTAGGAAATTATGGTAGCGCTTATTCTGTTCATGCTTACGTCTAAATTAGGATAATGCTTGCAAGTGACAATTACATTTGCCGTTTCTGTTTAATTGTGGGTATGTTTAGTGTAAATTTAATCGTCATGTAAGTTCGTGCTCTATAAACCAGTCTAAACTGATGTTAAAGTACCCACATTTGAACAGAATATATAATCATATGTTTAGAATTATCATTATAAGTGTTACACGAATGTGGAATTTATTATTAACATAATAAGAACTAGCATAGTTTAGAGAATTTTAGTTTAGTGTACGCACAAAAGAATCAATACCAATGTATATATATTCATTTTAAATCACACAATAGTAGGTACGTTCTTTAATGTAACTTTAGTATTAGTTTGTATTATTTATACCATTATATTTAATGTAGGAAAGACCAATGTTCATCACTAGAAGTCTACCAACAGATAAAGATTCTGATTATACATAAAGAAAGTTAATGATAAAACCCAAGAGTGTAACACAGAATTAGCTCTACTGAGATGAATTTGTGATAGTAGAGAAGTAGTATAGGTCAACAGATTGCCAATTAAAGATCGCAATCACACGGCTTTGTGGCATTTGCGCCGATCACAAACCTATTAGTGGTGCAGTGGTGGAGTGGAGACAGGCATATGGACACCGCTCGAGGGGTGAAGCACCCTGCCACGCACCAGAGGTGGTCGCTCGATTAAGAGACATGATTTGGAATTTATATTTTTGCAATTTTCAAGTGATTTAGAGGGGAAAATTGTAACGGGCTTCGACATTGCAACACAGACGTGTGTAATATTTTAAGTCTAGTTTTTCATGGTTTGACTTTATAAACAGCCATGACGGTCAAACTGACTGAAACAGGATTAAGAAACTGTTACTAACAATTAAATGAAAACGACTCAGCAAGGATAAAGATTTATTTAGCCTTGCAAAAAGCTAACTACAAAGGTAACAGCCAAATCTTCTTAAATGCTTCGTATAATCATGATAAAGCAAACAGATAGTAAACAAAATGAAAATTTTGTCAAAAATGCCGTAAATGTTTAATAAGTGTTGATCATTTGATTATTTTATTGATTTTTCTTCCAAAACATCATTGTAATATATTTAATTATCTTCAGATTTTTTATTACCAAAGTTTCACTGTATCATTAATTTTACATCTAAACAGACGTGTTGACACCCGTCCGTCGAATCAATTTTCACCAGGGATGTATTTAGTGACGTCGACACTTCGCCCCGACACCCGACACCTCCCGACCGCCACAGATGGCGCTTTTATGTCAATCGTCATAATTAGGGGATTACGGCCCCTAATGACATGTTACATTGAATCTCCGTTACGCCCCCGAACAAATGTTCCCCAATTTCAACAAATAAATACTGTTCATTGACTTGTTACAAATTACTGAGTGGTTTGGTCGCGTCTCTTGTTGTTGTCACCCTTAACAAATTGACCGCTACACAGGTGAATAATAAATAAAAATCTATGATAAGCTTTTTATGTAATGACTTAATTACATCTCGAAAAAATGACAGATAAAAAGCGAAACCAATATATTCGCCATCAAAGACCCTAAAACATAGAAGCGAGCAAAAAATCCAAGCTTTTAAACGTTAAAAGGCCCCGTTTACCGCGGACGCAAACACTTAGCTCCATGTTAATTAGTAAGTAGCTGGAACACCGTCAAAGGGAATGCATGAATACTCACCAAACCGACCTCCGAAGCCGGTTTTAAAACCTCCCCCACTTAATTCGGGAGCTCCGAGAAACCGAAGGTAAACTGATTATGTCGCCAATATGCGAATTTTTCAGGGAAACTTGATTACGTTTGAGTATTCGTTCAGTCAAATAGCAGGCTGTGTGAGGAATGCTTGTTCGTTCGTATGTGAAAATGGAATCAGAAAAATATTAAAGGAGATCATAATCCAACGCCAATCACATCATTTTGCTATATGAATGGCCTTTATATTTTTGATCTTAATTCTCTCATTCTTTCCTTATACTTAGATAAAGCTATAATATAATTAATAAAAACAATAATACAATATGATGAATAAAATAAATTTGTTAACCGCCCAGCATGCGTAAACCCACCGTATTAGATACGTCCCCGAAGAATGAACGCAGAGACCCTTAGAAGAGTGAACCCAGGAGTATCATACGCAAATTCACCTCGAGGACATAATTAGATAAGTACATCTTTTCAGGGACTCTAAGTATTAATGTTCTCGTAAATTCGTACTCATTATTTGATTTATATTTCTGAAAAACTTTTTTTCTTATTACAATAATTATATATAACCAGAAGGTGAGCTAGTATGAGAATAAATGTATGCTAGCTTGGAAAACGGAGTACTAGTGCGTAGACGTGAGTACGTAATATTTGTATGATTTCTTTAGAAACTTCAATGTAGCGTAATGTCATCTTTCTCATATATATTTTTCCGGGCCATTTATTACCAACGTATTTAAAAATAAGACGTGTGGCATTCGGAGACTGCCGCGGTAAAGCTATTGCATAGCTGTTTTTATCAACTTATGCAATTATAATTATTTAACCAATGCCATCTAGAGGCGAGTTGCTGAACTAAAGAGACAAGCGTGATATTTCAAAAAGTCATTAAAAGTTTTGCTATTCTTAGATAGATGCCAAATCAACTTATGCAATTATAATTATTTAACCAACGCCATCTAGAGGCGAGTTGCTGAACTAAAGAGACAAGCGTGATATTTCAAAAAGTCATTAAAAGGTCTGCTATTCATCGATAGATGGAGTCGGAGTGGGGGGTGTTAGGTTATATCGTTACGGAATTTTTGGATTCGGTCTCCACGCTCAAGGCCCGCGATAGAAGCTATGCAATAGCTTAAAAAACTTACATTATTTCTGTTTCGATATCGATCGTGTAGGTCCCATAAGGCGTATAGGTCACATGTATTAAATGGTGCTATGAAACATGACATCTGAAATGAATAAAATGTGTTGTACTTATTTTATATCCTTTAAAATTGTCTCTATGGTTGCTTGTAGGTTTTCAGTGGTATTGGAGCTTGTTTCCTACACTTCTCTACTGTATTGAGTGCCATTACGGAAGTTTTGTTATCTACGATAGGGTGTTGTCTTTCTATGGATGTAGAGAGCAATATATTGGTTTAGTTTTATTACATTATTATTATTCAATTTTAGATTTATTTTTATTATGTCACATTAAGGATGAAGTGAACAACACCATTGAATACCTAAAAGCAGCCTAAAAGACAATTTTAATGCTAATGCACCACCAGGGCTCTGTTTCATAAAGCTACAAGTAACAATTATTGTTAGATAAAATAGCAGAATCGACCTAAAGTAGCAACAAATACAATATTATTTGTAGAAAATCTCATAAGCGAAACACTTGTTCTGAATAGTTTTGCCACTTTAGGCTTATGAAACGGGGCCCTGAAGACACAAAACGCAAAAACACTTTTTTTTAAATCATCTCATGTAAAATCGTTATCTAAGCTAGTTGAATGGTGTATAGAGAAATCGTCATTTTAAACAAATAAAATTAAAGAGCATGGACACACAATGAATTTTTTTTAATTTTAGATTTATCATGTTTCATAGCATCATTTACTGCTTATGACCTACACAATCAATATCGAAATAGAAATATTTATTTTCTTCAATATGACCGGGTTTGAATCCGAACTAAGTACAAGTTTTTTTTAACTCTATGAATGCATATTTTCTTGTCACTAAAATCGATGGCATGGTTCCTAAGAAGACATCTTATAGTTTCAGACTTGCCCATACTGACCGTCCTAAATGGCCACCTTGTATAAATTCTACCAGCAATACGTTTTCATAACTAGGCCACTGGCACAAAAACTGGCCTCTCCACCCCAGTCAGATGCCACGCGACGTAAACAAAATCAAGTGTCAGGAGAGTTTCTAGAAACGTCTGCGGGTGGCACCTCCTCGAATCATTAGCTTTTGACGTAGTTAGTTAAAACGCAATTACAATTACGAGCGGGGAACTTGACCTACGGCAAGGGTCGATGCGCTACACCCACTATGCAAATAGGAACAGCTTCTTTGAATGCGGGTATAAACTGGATCAAGAGTGTTAACACGGTATTTTAGGTGGTCAGGTATGCATATAAACAAAAACTCAAATATTGCAGTATTGTTTTTAGTGTTTTTACATTTGTAAGTCAGACGGGTAAGTTGTTCGCCTAATGATATGCGTTGCCGAGTAGGGAATGCAAAATTAACATGTTTTGAAGTTTCGTTTGTCACTCCACTGCACACGTCACATCCACATACAGTTATTATCTACTATATAAAAATAAGTCGGGTTTTCCTTCCTAACGCTATAACTCCAGAACGCACGAACCGATTTCCACGGTTTTGCATTCGTTGGAAAGGTCTCGGGCTCCGTGAGGTTTATAGTAAATTCAATTAGAAAATTCAGGAAAAATTTAAAAAGAAAAGCGGGATAATCTTTTTTCACATACAGTGCCATCTCTGATACATAGCATGTACTACAAACCAATATTTTAAGTAGGTGGCGCCAAACAAAATGTTACATAAAACGAAGCCATCTGGTGGCGAAACGGAGTTCGCAGGGTTTGCTAGTTTATTATATAACTGTTTAGTCCGATTAACCCTTCGCGTCCCAGATACGTTAATGTACGTCAGTTTCATTCTTAAATGTTTGTTTTAGTTATCACGGTATAGGAAGTATTAATTCAGAAGTTTCACTTGTTACACTGATTTTCAAACCATAAGCCATAGATATAATGTAAATAGGGCGAATTCTGTGTCATAACCCTGTAAGATTAATAACCATTGATAAAAAATCATGAATAGTAGTATTCACTCAGGGGGATAGTAGCACAAGACCACGAGAAGGACCACGTTAAGGGATTCTCAGCGAGCCTATCACGAATAACTGCGTAAGTGTAACGTAACAGGTCGTACTCGTGAAACAGTACAAACTGTCATGTATCTAGGGCAACAGTGACACAACTGTGATACCTCATACTTAGTGCGTCGAAGTGTGACGCGTTGACTGTTACGATACGAATACTTTTCCGCAAATTGTTTCGGCCTCTGATGGATATACTCTCCTACGGACTTGGGTTTATTGCTTCCCAAACATATTTCTTCTATTTCTTATATATACAAACCAATTGCTGTTCATTAGTCCTGCGAAAACTCAAAAAAGGCTAGAACGATTTCAATAGCTCTCTTTTCATTGTGTTCGCATCAATGAAAGGGTGGTTTAGAAAAGAAAAAGAATTAATCATCAGCATCACCCATCATCACGCAGGTGAAAACGCGAGGCACAGCTAGTTTTTTATATAATTTTAATTTGTCACTTTTTGACATTTTACTTGTCAATTGTTTTGTAATTTGATCAATAAGGTTAAGCACCCCTAGCTGCGGTCACGAATTGGATGGGTGACCACTCGTGGCATTTTTTGAACTGAGCGCTTCCATGCTTCAGTCAGTCTCGTTAGTTTCAGTGTGTATTATGTAGTCTTTGAACGGTAGTTTGTCTATGTACGAGTAGGAAGTTGCCGGGTAGCTTGAACACTTTGAGACTAGGGCTGACTAGCGTATCCACGAAAACCGCACAGGGCCCGCGTGGTGGATTTCAGTCCATACTACTATCTGAGAGGGCCCAATTCCCTGTAGTATAGGAACCTAATACGCTGATATACTTTCCTACTTTATGAAATGTTTTACTATACTAATCTAATACGTTTTATGATTCATTTTGTAAACAGTTATTTTTATTGTAAATTACTGAAAGAAGCTTCAACCCTTCATGATGGCCATTTTCGAGATAAACATAAAAGCAACTTAATATCTACAACGGCCCCTAGGAGTTATTTTTTAATCAATCCTTTATCAGTATTTTATGTTCCCTCCTTTTAATAAAGTTAATGGATATTTGTTTGACCTTGAGTTATACTCAAGGTGCACATCGATGTGATGATTTTCTGAACAAACACACTCATGTCTTGAGCCCATAAAACATATCTTACAAGATCGACTAGAATATGTCCTATATCTTAAATTAAAATAAACAAATCCTCAGCCAAACTACATGTAATTTTTATCATTATCCAATGTTCAAAGTTCAGAAAGTATTATTTTTCTTTTTAGAAGATTTTTTTCTCATTCCTGAAAATGCTTTATTATTCACATAAGGAATCTCGCACGCCTTGACCTGGCAGGGGTTGAAGCTAGGATCCTTCGCTTTGAAGGCACCGTCACTACCGATTAGGATAACAGGGCGAGGTTATCGATGAATATCGATAAATGTACGAGTTGTATAGTAATCGGCGGAGAGAATGCCATTGCCATGCCAAACCCATTCCATAGGAAAACTGGGTAAAGGCTACGGAAGCTCTTTACCTAGTTTACACGCATGTAAAATGAGTGGCCATAACAATAATCATAAGCTAAGCGTGAAGATTAGGCCGAAAGCTCCTTCATATGCATGGTGTTCTTGGACAAAGTTTACCAGTGGATGCCGAGCAGAAGATCGAAATCCGAACCTACTTCTGTCTCTAATGTGTTTAAAATAAGCGTTTTGTGCCCAACAGCGGAAGGAGCGTTCAAAAAGTTAAAACCAGAGCCAGGCGGGACGGGCGGCTCGGGGACTTCAAGTGGTACTTCAGCTCTGTCACCAGTATTAGGCCCGCAACACGCTGGACACACGCCTACTACTGCGTCATGTCCAACACCGGCCAGACGAAGGCATAGAACTACTTTTACACAGGTACTCTTAATATTAATAATAACGTTTACACATTCAACATTACAATTTTAGAGAGATTCACATCCTCGGACAGGATTCAAATCCACGTCTTCCGACGATCCATGTCAGACCCGTGACCACCAGGCCACCGAGGTCAGAGGTCGGAGCCGAATTTTAAGTCTCTATTTGATTACCATCGTATGGGGACGAAAAATTTGAAATTCGAGCATGTGAATTTTTCTCTCTAAAACTGCAATGATAAATAAATTATTATCAAGTCCATCACTATCTGAAGTATTAAAATGAAACATATGTCTAATCCTAATATAATAGGGGGGGATATACTTGCATTTTGCGAGGATATTAACCTCGGATTTGAGATAAAATCTACTGCATGGTGGTCGGGGACGCACTCTGTGTCTGGCTTGTTAGAGCTACCGCCTTCATTTTTGATAATTTGTCGCCAACAAGTCAACCGCGCACGACTTCGGGCAACTCTCACAGAGAGCAGTCTACTACTCTACTTCTAGTTTGCTACTATGTTCAACTTTAGAGCTCATCATCAGATCAGCATCAGAACGTTTTCATAGCACCTACCTACCAGCAACAAATATTAAAGGGACAAAAACTTACAACCTACTCTAGGTCCATCGAATACGCAGACCTGAGTTTTGAGCAGGTGCTTATCTTGAAGACGCAGAGATAGTTGGCTATGACTGTTATGGGTAGTAGGAAATAGTTCATATTATTATGCCGTTTACCACAGACTTACTAGAATAGTTATTACATATATATATAACTCAAAATACAGACCTTTTTATTATAGTGCGTCTTATTCGACGCGTTATCTAAGCTTTCAATAGTGTGAAACGTGTAATTGAAATAAATTTTATGAGACTTTAGGGAACGATAAATACTCGAATCAGTGCGTTAAATACTTATAGCACTTCGCTTGCCCATAGCCGTAAGCTGGAACTTAGACTAAGAAATACTATAGGATATAAAATATGCAAACCCCAAGCGAGTCTAATCTATGGATTGGTATGGATGATATGGAAGTAAATAAGTAACTTTGTTGTTGACATGAAAGTAAAAGTAAACATCCAAGTACTTAATAAAATAAAACACGTAGAGAACACAAAACAAGGAAAATCTGTATAAAAATCTTAATTACTTTTAGGCATATTCATAACACAACAGATTAACTTCCAGAGGTTCTCAGAGCACACCTCAGAAATTAAAACAATACTTCATTGTGACAGGAACAATTAGCGGAATTAGAAGCGGCATTCGCGAAATCACATTACCCCGACATCTACTGCCGCGAGGAGCTGGCGCGGACGACGAAACTGAACGAGGCGAGGATACAGGTCAGTCACAAACCGGACCAGGGCTTTTACGTATTTTACGTACTGAAATCCAGCAGGGTTATTATGTATCTCAGTTGCTTACAACTGTTGATTGAAATCTTGGAAAATGGCGGCTCTATATCACTTTTATCAGCTCCAGTCATCAAGTTCCTAATATTTTTGCGTACTGGAGTTGTCAAAACTGACATAGAGCCACCATTTTTTCTAGATTTCAATCAACATTTGATTGCAACTGAAATATATAATAGCCCTGCAGGAGGCCTACTACCATAAACGAACTACGAAGTTTCGTACGACGAATTTTACGATTTCTACTACGAATGTGAAAAAGCTCAAATACTGTCTAGGGCGATGAAATGCAATACAATGCAACAGACTAAAGTGATTAGTGTTTAAGTGATGATATCATCATCATCATCATCATCATCAGCCTGTAGCAGTTCACTGCTGGACATAGGCCTCTCCAATTGCACGCCACTTAGGTCTAGTGATGATATATGAAATCTAAACATCATAATGTACGAGTATAATTTGTTGAAGTTTAATTTTGTTTAAGTGCGTAAACCATGCTTTTTTGGAAATTTAGTGGTACTGATGTCAAAACATACTTATATAGAACATATACAACATACTCGTATAACAAGTAAATATATATATGCTTGAAATACAAAACCATTGCTACACAGTAATATGAGTTGATTTTTGATACTTTGATCAATGGGTGATTCAGCAACTGTCTATAATAAAACACACTGCCTACAATAAAACACACTGCCTACAATAAAACACACTGCCTAAATACAAATATCATCATCAGATCATGATGAAAAAACCTGTCATTACATTTCATCGGCCATGACTGTATTTGTGCTTTTCCATTATACAGTAGAAATCTAGAAATCCGTCAAACGAAACTTCGTAGTTCGTATTTGGGAGTATAGTCCCAGAAATCAACTTACTAACAATTGTGCTTGTCTGGTCTGGAGTTGGCAAAGCTGACATAGAGCTGCAATTTTTTAAGATTTCAATAAACATTTGATTGGAACTGAGATACGTAATTGCCCTGCCGATAATCTTTACTCTTCTATATCTGTATCTTCCGTGGAATCCAGGATCATATTTTTATGTGGAAATCATATTTAGTATGCAGTTTCGCGGCATCTTTGGTTCCACATTAACGGAAGGTCAATCGTTCACACATAAACTGGTGCAGGACAGTCATTTTTAGTGGATCCGTTTTTATTTCGGTGATATCATAGTATAAGTGTACGGCAAGTAGAGTAGAATAGAATAGAGTAGCCATGATTTCAACACACGATAGTGTTTTATTAAAACATACTGATCTGGAAAAATATGTCATTCTGTTGTGTCAACAAAACGATGAGCTGAGATACGAGTATATGCGGAAACAGTAAATAAACGGTTCTGTACATCGATTATATGAAATATAATTATTTCTTTGTATCTAAAACGTGTATTGTAAACAGTACGCATAGTCCTTAGTACGCTTACGACGCACATTATAATGCACCCATTATTAGAATTAATTTATCTAAGTTTGATTAATTAAATAATGCAATTATAACAAGTAGGTCATTTTGGTATTTTTATCACCATCGTTAGTAATGTTAATATTTTTTTGCATATCGTTAATTACGAGTCTTTATCCAATGTGTGCCAGCGATGACTTACAGTAGGTACTGAGATGTAGGTAGGTAGGTATTTGGCCCCTTGAGTCCGTGTCAACCCGCTGTTGTATGATCTTGTTAAAGTTACCCTTGTTACTGTATTCAAACAGTAGGTATAATACCGAATAGACTAAACTATCTTTTTCGTTAGTCTGATGTCTGTAAATATTAAAATTCAGTACTTACCTCTATGTTAGAAAAATAAAAACAAAACTTATTCGATAACCAAACTATTTTAAATTACTGAATATGATAAGCTAAACAAGGACACCTACTAAGAAACAAATGTGGAAATAGAAAAACGAACAAAACATAGAGCACAATACCGACGCGTCAGTTCTTCTCTCGAATCGTCGAAATATCAATGATGCGCGAATGCTCGGATAATACAATTTGAAGCGTAGGCCGGAGGCGGATTGAATTAAAGCGCCATCTGTCGTCCTCGACCGTATGAATACGAAATGCTTACAGTAACTCGCGAGAGATCTTTATCTCAGTTTTAAAATTGCTCAATCCCCCGGGACCCTCCATATTGATTTGTCCCCGGAGCACCTAATTTGTCGCTTTAGATATTTTATTCAGAACGTGACTTTAACCAGCCCTTAATAATGTAGTGACCTCTTGACAAATTACGTGCCTACTTTGGCGGGCCTTTTTATACGCGCATTCATTAAGGCATGCGAGCTCTCAGTGTGTAATATTTTATTCATTGTCACGACATGACAGTAAGCAATTACTTTTTTAAGAGTGCTAAGCAGGTTCTTTTATAAAATGAAAGGTTCTGACAAACGATATTACGTCTAAGACTTTACCCATCTACCATCGCTAAAAGCACGTGAAATGCGCGTAGGCGACCGTGTGACATGCCAACGCGCTGTAGGTATGTATGGAAGCGTCGATATACATATGTATGTACTCATGTGGGGTGCGATGTGTTCGTGCACGCGCTCCGTAGTAGGCTATTAACGTTTAGGCGACGCTACATAAGAATGTAAACGTTAAAGACGACAGCGACGACGTCGAGCTCCCTCTTTCTAGAGGAAATTTCGATATAAAAATACAGCGTCGTTGAGCGCGCGGGGGTTGCGGGTGTTCGGGCAGGCGGGGGTGGCCCCTGAGGCATTGCAATCCCATCAAATGGATCCGTAACGAAGTTAGCCGCTCATCCTCCCCGCGCGCCTCTCGACATTGTCTCTGCCCTCAAATGAATTCTACAATTGGAAATAAGAAAATGTTTTGTTGGATCCCCGTGCTTTTTCAGTTTAAAAGCGACCGTTTTCTTCTGATAGCTGGAACTCTTAGGATAATAGATACGTATTTGTAGCGCTTTATCTCGAGTCTTAACTGGAGAAGAGTGTTTTGAGTGAATACTTAGCGAATTCATTCAAATGTTTGGTAAGTAAATATTTTAAAATGTCTTCTTAAAGCGTATAATATAATATAACGTTATATAGTATAGATATGGCTATAAGCTTGAGTATCGTAGCTTCCTATAGCTCTACTCGTAAACGTAATTATCAAGACAGCATTCATACCGCAATGACCCGAAAGTACGGAAAGTCATACATTGTTATGACGTTTTCAGCACGTTTTTTTAATTACATTATGTAATTTTTTATAAATACTTTTTTAACAATAATTGAAAACCGACTTCCATTCTATTACACCCGATGTCGATGATAAATTGTTATAATAAAAACGACCAGTCCGACCTTAATAAAAATTAAATGGGATCTCGAAGCGCCACCTTTGGTATAAAAAATAATATACAAAATCCGGACTCTAGGTAAAAGTTTCAAAGTAAAACACACAAAAAAAAACAGACAAATCGAGAACCTTATTTTGGGTTTTTTTTAAAGTCGGTTGAATAGAAATATGCCTGGCTTACTGACACATAAAAGGAATAAAAGTTTAGAATTAAGCTTATGCCTGCTTTCTTTACATTATAAATATACAAATAAAATATACATAACTACATAGTATATAAATAATACAAAACTTGAATAACTTTATAAGTGGCACAGATAAACGCACAGACAACGCAAAGGAAATAAATTTAAAAACCTATTGACCCGTATCTATGTGACGCAATTTTTTTTTTGAGTGTTATTATTTATAATAATAATAACACTAAAAGTTTATTTAGATCATATAGCCTTAAAACTATTTGATTTAATAAAATATTTTTTAGACAAAAAGGCATTATTTAGATACAGTAAAGTGTAGGACTTGATGTTCCCGAAGCTAAACTGCATAGTTTGTGTTTTCGAGAACAGCATGATTCCTCTATCATAATCATCATAATCAGTCCATTTTGTTCCCACTGCTGGGGCTCGAGCCTTCTCAGAGAGAGGAGTTGGGCCATAATCCACCACGCGGGCCCAGTGCGGCTTGGTGGATAGGTTAGTGGCCTACCCATGCGGAAGTTTTCAGGCCGCCCGAAGGCCTTCGACATACCCTAACGACTGTTGTCCTAAGACAAACAACCGGGACCGACGGCTTAATGGCCTTCGAAGCACAAAAGCGCTCAGTTGAATAATGCCATTAGCGGTCACCCATCCAAGTCCTGACCGTAGCAAGTGTTGCTTAACTTGTTGATCGGTTAAGATCGTCAAGTCAAGCTCCACTACGAGCGCTTCTCATCTCTTCTATGCATTGATATAATATACCTAATAAACATTGTACGGATGTTTACAATTTTATACTATACTCTTAGAACATTCTTGGTAGTGTAAGTAATTTAGTAAAATAGCCTGGCTATACCAATTTTGGTATATCAACCTATTTTATTAGCTTTGACTTTATTGATTGTCTTGAAATATTAGGTATCCATAATATAGTCCATTAAAAACTATATAATACAATAATATTTAAACATTTAAAACAATACCTAACGATGAAAGTTAAAATTTAAATATTATATTTTTAGGAAAGCAATATACTATAATATACTAGAACAGAATTGGCGCTACATTTTAAATAATGTCATTTAGCACGTCATTCAAATTTAGGCATAGTTTATATGTAAAGTCGTTGATATGTAGAAAATTCAACAGAAGGTTAGGTAGGAGGAATTTGATATATACAATATTATTACAAATTGATATATACTAGTGTTTAAAATGTAATATAAGTACTACATGGTGGGGTCTCTCTGTGTTTAATGCGCAACCTTTGCGCACCCTTTACAGCTCAGTGGGCCGAGCTCGAAAATCTGCATAAGTGTAACGTTATCTTATCGTTTATGTATTCAATACAAATTATGAGTTATCTGTGCCACAATTATACTAGATAAATGATAGTTTGTACTAAATAAGTTAAGGGTGCGATTACGTTACACTTAAAAAGATTTTCATGCTCGGCCCACTGTGAGCTATTTTAGAACACCTAGATGATAAAAAATAATTATAATACTTTGCACCATCTTACTTCGCTTGCAAGTACCTTATATAAATAATCCTTGAATACTATTTTCACTAGTCAGGTAAAAAACTCTTCAGCGGTAGCAAAAATATTATCGTACAGTATAATAAAAATCCTAAATTGGGAAATTGATTCATTTTTCATTACAACGCTCACCAGGACGGAAGCCGGGTTGCTTCGCGAAAAAACTAATATCCCATTTACGTTTCCTCCCCTGTCTGTCTATTACTATTAGGTATATTGTGGGGTAGGTGTATAATGGTTCTCAACATTCGTCTCATAGATATACAATAGTTAATAACTTGCCACGCCAAGCCATGATTGTGAAATAGGGTTTAATTATACTTTCATTTTCATATTAGGTATTGAGATGAATGTATTGTGGACTAGCTACGCCACAAGGTTGCATCCGCGTGGTGATGGATGATGAAGGATGAAAATATAAACATTTATAGCCTATGTTACTAAGGGATAGTGCAGCATTCTAATGGTGAAAGATTTTATGGAATCTGTTCTGTAGTTTTTGGGTTTATTCGTTACAAACATAAAACATACAAATCTTTTCTCATTATAATATTATATTGTATAGATAGTAATCTATTTGTACACGTAGCATTTTTAATTTAGAAACAGTCAATGATATTAATAACCTTTTTTTTTTTTTTTTTGACCCGGGAAAATCCTTTATGGATACCACCCGGCTCCGGGGGGGCAGAGTGGTTATGTGGGAGTCCTCGCCTGAAGGGCCTTACTACCCCCACGGGGGGGTAGTAAGGAGGTTACCCACTAAAAACCCGGGATGAGCAGTCTGCCGCCTAGTCAGGGCGAAATGGGGTAGCGTTAGCAATCACCATCTCGCCCCAGCGGTTGGCCCGTCACCGGTGACGGGCCCCGGCCAATGGAGGGATGACCTGGCTCATTGGGGCCATCCCCCAGACGTGTGGGATCGTGCAAGCCAGTGGAGAATCCCCCGACTCTCCACCGGTGATCCGCACAGCTAGGATAGAGCGAGAAGGCGCCCGAATCGCCTTCTCCTTCCCCCAGTTCGTCTACGCCGGAGCGGGTCGGAGAGGACGTCTTCCTCCCTTACCCGCTCCGCGGCCTCTTTCTGCACCATCACTGCCTCGCAGAAAGAGACCACTGCCTGCCACGCTCCGTCGCTGCCGAGCATAGCGTTAACCACGCTCGGCAGCGACAGATCTGCGCCTATGACCGCTGTGAGGGCGCGCCGCATGGGACTCCATGCGGCGCACTCCTCCAGCGTGTGGAGCGCCGTGTCTTCTGGTGCTCCACACTCGTGACAGGCGGGGGTCGCCTCGCGTCTTGCGATGTGATGCAGGTACTTGCCGAAACATCCGTGTCCGGAAAGCACCTGCACCAATCGGAAGGTGAGCGACCCGAATCGCCGCCCTACCCACCTCCGGAGGACCGGGCGAATGGCATCCACCGTCCTCTGTCCAGGGACCGGTGGAGCCAGGTCCTCCGTCCACCGCCCCAACAAGGCGGCCCGCGCCCGCCGTCGAAGGCGCGTCACCTCCTCCCACGCTGGAGGCTCCCCGCGGGATCTCCTCGCCGCCACGAAGTGGTACACCTCGGCGAGGATCTCCGCTTGGAGCTCCCAGGGGGGATCACCGGCCAACGCGCATCCCGCAGTCCAGGACACCGTCCGGTACCCGCGTATCGCCCTCGTCGCGATGACCCGCTGCGGACGACGCAGCAGGGCCTTATTGGCGCGACCGAGGGCGTCCACCCAGACAGGTGCCCCGTACAAGGCCATACTCCGGATCACTCCGGAGTACAGGCGACGACATGTGGCGCTCGGGCCGCCCACGTTGGGCAGCAGCCTCCCAAGGGCGGCTGCGGCGCCTATGACTTTTGGGGCCAGTTGAGTGAAGTGGGCCTCAAAAGTCCACCGCCCGTCCAGGATGAGACCCAGGTACCTCATTTGGGTCCCAACCCGGACCAGGACCCCGTCCAGGTCTATCCGCGTTCCTGGAGGGGGTCCCCCCCGAGGCCCATGGAACATTAGGGCCTCGGTCTTGGAGAGGGCGACCTCCAGCCCCAGGGCATTTATGCGGCCGACCACGAGTGTTGTGGCCACCGTGGCCCGCCGCACTGTCTCCCTGAGGTCCCTCCCCTTGACTACGACTAGGGTGTCATCCGCGTAGCACGCAACCCGCATACTTGCGGGAAACGTGCCGCGGAGCACCCAGTCATAGCCAATGTTCCACAGGAGCGGTCCCAACACCGATCCCTGTGGAACCCCGCAGGACACGCGACGTCGCCTCAGACCGTCGCTTCCCTCCACCAGGACCTCGCGGTCCTGGAAATGATATTAATAACCTAACCTAACCTAACCTAACCTAACCATACCAAACAGGTGAAATCCGTTGTGAAGACAATTTATCAAACGGTCGTAAGAGTTATACTATCAACTCTGTATCTATATATAGGTACTATGGGTGGACAAAAAGACGGACAGATGGATAGACATACAAAAATCAAAAGAGAAATTATAACTAGTTGCCGAAAATGTGATTTCGTGTTTTCACAACCATTGCAGATGACAGCTACATTTCACCTTTCAAATTACCTATCACCAAATACTAAACCGTTTTGCCTACACGCTATTTAGTATGTACCTACGTTTTTGTAGACGATGTATGGTCATGGGCGCATTTAATCCCAAAGGCCACGTAATGCCGCGAATCCGAAAGGTCATGAAAAGTTTACGTAGGTACGACGCGACGTAGGTAACATTTCTTTTATCTTTCCGGCCTTTAAAAACCTAGACAGCTCTTTCAATACTAACAACCTTTATTCGCCTGTCTGTGCTTGCAACGCACGTGCTTCCATATTGTTTTACTTTACAGAGACGAAGCGTGTCGAATGAGATTGGGAAACGCTGGAAATACTAAATAGAACCTACCTACCGTCCTACCATCCGACGACGGTCCTACGTGTATTTTGGATAGGGTGAGCTCACTAACAGTTAGGTATAGGATATATCGGTTTATTTATATGGAGAGTGCGTGCGAGGGCGAGGCCCGCCCCCGCGCGGGTGGAACAAGGGGCGGGCGGGAAGGACCACCCTCTCCCTCTAATCAGCTCTAATCACCATATCAAACGACGCACGCTCTCATTCCCGTTGACAACACACAGATTAGGCAGTCGCTTGTTTTGCTTCTTGTTTTTTATTTACGTTTTATTCATAAACCACTATAATGGTTATTGAATAATTCATTACTTTTTGAAGTACTTTTAAAGGCTCAAAATACACAGTTGTTTCAGCCATGTCAATGCAATGAGATACTTCCCTAAATACATTCTAACATTTACACAAACCTTATGTAGAGGAAGTATGGTTATGCTACTTAAATGTAAATAATATTTGTGTATTATCTAATAAACGTAAAACGTTCAAACAAAGTGAACGTACATACACTCATCCTGCACTAGGATACACTGTGTCGCGGTAGGCATGGACACACACATAACACATCACAAACAATCACGACCCTCATACGAACCATAAAAATAAATAATACAAATTATAATAATACACACACTGTGTTAAATGGTCAAACCGGCAAACACTCACGTCTATTATCTCGTAGTTATACTCCGACCGGTAAAAAATAAATAATACTTACCTACCTAATTATGGTATCACCCGAGTATCGGCTTAATACACGAAAAATTGCCCCGGTAAGTGACCGAATCTGACCACTTGCTTTGAAGGCAGTGCCACTACCAACTTGGCTGATGGGGCCGTTGGGTCGGGTATCTATTAGATAGCTGGAACTAAAATTCTAACTTCGATGTCGCTCATTATTTTTCTTATGAACCAATTATGCACATCAAAAATGTATATTATAATTATTATATTTATGCAGGTGTGGTTTCAAAATCGTCGAGCCAAATACCGGAAGCAAGAGAAACAACTGCAAAAGGCTTTAGCGCCAGCTGTCCTGCCGGGGTGCAACGGCATGATGCGGAATATCCAGGGTTACAGAGGCTACCAGCCATATCCACATCCAAACACCATCAATCGATATCCTCAGGTACATTAATACAGATACATTACATTTTCAGCCGGGCGGCTCGCGCACGCGTGATTTATTGCATACTAAATGCATGCACAGCAGTATGTAAGGTACCTAATAATATGCTTGCTTATTGAATGTGACATTTTGTTTCATTCCACTTATAAATGTCTTTTTTACTTTATTACTTTACCATTCAGTGATCCAGTGACAAAAATTCAATTTCAAATTAAATAATAATTCTGCGGCCTACAGTTTTGCTTTAGTTTCTGGAATAACATACTCAAGTGACCCTGTGCTTCTACAAACTCTTCCACATTTCTCTTCGAATTCTTACAATTAGTCATTTTATCTGAGATTTGAAAAAGTAACTTCTAACTAGAATGAAATGTAATCCCTAAAATCCTTACCTGATTCCATAAATTAGTGAGGCTGATCAAGGGCAACGTGGTGGGTTAATCGCATTCTTCGTTTATTCTTTTTGTTTATGATAATGAAATCATGGTTGAGTGATTACCGATACTTCATTATGGTTTAACTTGATACTAGAAAATCAGGATGCTTTCCCACAGCTTTTTTAGCACTGTCACCAAACTTTGTATGCAATTGGTAGCACAATGAGTGATAAAGGATTAGGTACATGAAACTAATAACTACTCAACAAAGAGCATCTAGTAGGCATCGTGCTACGAAACCACACAAATGGAGCTGTATTTTTAGCAAACTAGCAATATCTGGGACCCGTACAAAAACATCAGTAGGTCTAGTATACAATAAAATACAATACAAAAATTCTTTATTGAGTACCAATCTTATAGAAAACAAAACATAATACAGTAAAAAGTATAGGTATATAGTAGGTAAAAATACCAACCTATCCAGGACAAACACAGTCATCAATATGCTTTAGTGTTCCGGCCAGAAATGGTGTTCATTACCGCAGTACGCTAATCAGGCTGCGTGATTACGCGGTAATGCAATTGCTCTGCGTGCACACTGCGGGCGTTGGACGACCACGGAAAATAAGCAATGCAAATATCGCTGCAGAAACCCACTTGTTCCAGCCTACGTATCTGCGGAGTATTAGTTTGATATTGCACATGACACATTGGAGAATAATGTACAATTTACAGGGTTATTGGTAAAATGCTAACAACGTTATAAGGATACCTCCCGTACAATACATTATTTAACAAACTTATTACATTCAGTTTGTAGTACTTATCTGACACTTTTTAGCTCTGCCTTATAAAAAGAAAAGTACTAAGACCTCTACGCGCAACGCCTCCCACGAGCTTCGCAGCGCGGTGACTGCCGCATAGAGTTACGACTATTTATATTATTGTTGCTTTATTCTGGCTTTATTGTTGATATATTGTCTTTCATGGGAGTAAAAAATATATAGATTATTAAAAACGCATAGCAATAGCTAATGATGTTTGTTATGCTTAACAGAAGTCTACACTAAGAGGTTTTTAATATGTTTCCAATAACCCTATATAATCAGTTACAAAAGAATAGCAACTGAAATAACTTACGTAACGCAACGTTAGGAATCATAGCCAATGATAAAATAAATATACTCCCAAGTATAAAAATATAAATCTAAAAAATGTTTATAGAAAGTAATGTAAAATTTTTTGTGAAAATGCGAAGAAAATTCCATTCCATTTCCAGGATTTAACGTGATCATATAGTCACACATACAGTAGCAGTAGAATCCTTGGTGAACAAGCTCGTCAGGGAAAGTAATAATTATTTCTACCGCAAAGCATTAATTTTTGCATTACTGTGTTCCGGTTTGAAAGTTGTGGGTGCCAGTGAAGTAACGGGCATATGAGACTGAACAACTTAATGTGTTGGGGTGATAGGTCACTTGTGACGAAATGCATCTGTTATTAACAAAGATTATCGTTTAACATCAGGTGGGCCTCATAGTTGTTCCGTTACCGGTATCATAAAAAATATAAACTTTTAAATCATTTTATTTCCGTCCATTAAATCACGTTGCAACAGCTATTTCAATATAGTCCATCAGCGCAACGCCACCATTGCATTACGGAGAGTGTTAATTTGGCCGGAATGTACCCCGTAAGCACATTACCAAAACTGAAAAATATTATTAAACGTGTGATAATACCGTTCAGTGGGCGGACACTGGTCACGGCATAATGTCGTTTGCGAATCTCGGGATAAGCTCCATAATGGATGTTGGTCTACAAAAGATTATGCATTTTAAAACCACGGGTCGATAAATAAGCTAGAGTATTTATTCCTTCAATGTATTCCAATTGGTATAGTTCTTTATTCTTCATAATAGTTCGTGGGTTTATTTTTAGCTTCTCATGAATGTTTTTAGCATTTGTCGGCATTTCGTATTGGTGATTAGTTCTGTAATAGATTGACTAGTGTTTGACGTCCAACTTAATGATCGGTGATGATGCAGATTAAGCTGTCTCACAATATTTAAAATGGCGACAGGCTTTTAGGACAGCTGCTGCTATTAGGTATTTGTGACTGAGGAAAGAGTGCCTTTACTCTTGGGTTATGATCTCTTCAATTCAATTATGTTAATGATGCTACTTGTGATTCTCTTCATCACAATAATTTCTAGGCTGTATGTAGCTGAGCTGTACAAAACAATACAAAATTCTATATTGATAATCAATCTTACGAAAAACCATAATACACTAAAAAGCGCTACAGTAGATTGGACAATTGGCGGCCTTAGCGCTATAGCACTCTATTCTTCTAATTTATTTCTTTTATAAGGATTCTAATATAATAATAATGTATTACAAAAACTTTTTCGAGTTCTATTCTTTGTTCGTTACAAACTGCTGTAAACTGTGTTTGTGTAGTAGCCTTTAATATTAAATTGAGTTAGACCTACGGAATAATATCAGCAATCAGAACTAGTTTGCTGATTGCTGAAACAGTACTCATTTACTTCAATAATTTCTAAAACTTCCTTTTTCTACATAGCACCACGGAAGTTACGAAGAATTGCAGAAAGACATATTCTCGCTATCACAAATGGGCGGTGGATCCTACCCCATGCCGCAGGGCTTCTCCATGGGACACGGCGCTAACATGAGCGCTGTCGGCATGAGGCAAGACACCATGGGTAAGTGTAATTTTTGAACTTCTTACAAAAATAACGATTTCACACTAGGGTTCCGTGTGTGGTGCGGGCACGCGAATTCATTAATACGTCATTGGCATCCGAGACCTCAGACGAAACATTTGATTTTATTCATCACATATAATATATTGCCTTGGTTAGTGATGTCCTGGGACCACTCGCTCTTCGAAAGCAGTCTCACTACCAGCAGACTAAAATTGATTCTAACTAACACTTTAAAAAACACTAACACTAACACTAAAACTATTAAGTTCGGTACACATCTATAAGTTAGAATTATAGTAGTTAGGTACACAGTAGAGCTTTAAATACCTAGCTTTTGACAAACAAGTACATGATGAATCATGTAGCCATTAAATAAATGACGTCATATACACATAAAAATAACAGCACTCCACAGAACTTTAAATTTAGGATCGATTGGTGTAAAAAATGTGAACTTGATGAAAATGGCATACATGACGTAAACTTTTGGTTATCACACGTTGTTTTAAGGTGCTGTCATATCATGATGTCGATAAAATGAGGGTTTTTAAAGCAGTTTATGTCATAAGCAGCGATTTAATTAAACACTACAAAAATAATATGACATTTTTTAGACTTCTAAGAACACATTGACGGAATTAAAACATATTTTAACATACTAGAGTACATGAAAAAAATTCAAACATTCCACTAATCTCACCTTTAAAGCAGTTTTTCTCTTTATTCACTATTGTGTTTGTCATGAAACACATATCATAAAATAGCCATTTTTAAAACACATACATTGACGGATTATTTTTTTATTTAAGAGTGCACATTATTTTTTTATGATTTTTTATGTTTTACGAGACGCGCTTGTTTGATTTCACGTAAAGGAAATTGAACGTAGCCTAGCGCTGAGCTGACAGTGCCTTAAGTAGGTAAATTATGCAATGAAAAATAAATAAAAATATAATGGTAGGTGTATAACGTTTTATTTCGCTAGCCCTTCCCTTTAATCCTTTCAACCGCAAATGGAAGGATACGAATGAGTCATCGAAAACTTAACTAGGTCTAGTAATTGTTATTAATGTTAATTAAAATAAAATTTCAATATTTTCAGATTCAGATAAATTTAAAGAATGTTTGTAAGTTATAGTTTTTGAGAAGTACTTACTTTTTAACATATAACAAAATTGTTTCTATCGTGTGTGGCACTGGGTCCTCTAATGGCCTGTAGCTTACAAGGCTGCGTGCCATCTTTAATGTCTACTTCTAAGAGGTTATAGTAATATTACTCTTAATAACATGTGTACATGTTCCGCCTGAAATCTCTCACCAACCAATTTAACTTTGGCACCTCCAAACAAATTATTCATCGTAAATGTAAGAACTAAAATGTAAGTTTGTAGCTCAAAACAAAAAGCGGTAGACGGCAGGCGGCAGCTTTCATCAAGTTTCTATTAGAGCCGTCAAGCCAATTATAAAGTTAGAAGCTGAAGCCAGCCCGGGCTTCTCGTTTTTATACAAATATCCCTTGTAATAATGGGAAAACTTATTCCCGCCACTAAGTTCCGACAGATGATCTTGAAACGAGAAAAAACTTGATTACAATTTATTAATATCACCACCGCCGTCTTTTTACATTTATTCTGCAATTAATATCCGTCCTGAGCTTGAGTCATTTGATTGATAACAATTAACGATCAGGCGTACATTTTTCAATTTGTTTTGCTAATGCGCTACTTTTGAGCTATGAAGTTTGTTTAATCGGCAGTGCAATTACGTATCTCAGTTACAATCAAATGTTCATCGAAGTCTTGATAATGGCGGCTCTATGTCAGTCTTGACAACTTTAGTAAGCAAAATTGTGATGATGTTAGGACTGACGCTGGCAAAAGTGACATAAGGGGTCACCATTTTTTTAAGTTTTTATCAACTTTTGATTACAACTGAAATACATAATAGCCTTCCTAATGTAGGATTTCTCTAATCACAAATGCCTTCTTTACGCAAAGTGTAACAGTAATAATTACCTATTATATTCATAATGTTATTATTATTCATAAGAAGCAGTTTGTAGTCTTCGGTGGATGTCGGGAAAATACAATGTCTGACATCGATTTTGTTTAATTTTCCTAGACTTGCGTTTCCCGGACATGTAAAAATGATGGATTATTAAACATTAAGTATTCGTTACTAGACTAAACGTTTTTGTGTTTGCCTCGTCATCAGCCTAGAAAGTTTTAGTAATGCTTCCCCCACTTTACTAGAACGTGACTTAGACAGGACAGTGATTTAACGCCTGACTAATTTATCTGTGACTTAACTCTAGTTATTTGAATACAAAATTTCACTAGATGCAATTCAAATATTTACATAAATAACTTGAAGAATGGCAAATTTACAACCGTACAAATACAATAACAAAGGAAAAAAAAGTGCCCGAACACTATTCTCTAGTATTTTAATATACGTACATGTGAAAGTATATTTGAGGGTTCACATACTTATAAAGTATAAAGATCCGCTTGATGATAGAAGCTCTGATATACGGTGTTCCCTAATTCAATGACATCTTAGCATGAGGCCGGAGATTGTTAATTTGAACTCCTCAAGTCAAGAGGTATGCTAATATGGATTGACGTCTGATTTTCGAACGTCTTTGAAAATGCAGGCAGTGATACTGGACCAAATCGAAATATAAAGAAGTGTGCGTTCGTGCGGTACTTGTTGGCTCAGTGACCCCAAATTGATCTTCTACAAAATATGTATAAATTAGTACTGGTATGTATATACATTTTTGGCAATACGGATGACATTTTGTCATAAAGCTAAATAATATGCAATTTTACCTTAGGCGGCTTTTATGATATTATGTGGAAGGATGGTAGAAACCATAAAGGGTAGGAATAATGTGAATATAAATGTAATAAAAAAGCAAACAATATAGCATGCTATAGCATACGAGTATAACAGTTATTTTCACATTATTCCTCAATCAAATTTGCTATATACCATTACCTTTAGTTCAGTTTAAACATTAAATAACTCTTTAATTATTTTTTTAGTGACTACTATTTTTGATTTTAAAGGTTTACCTACATACATTTAAGTACCTTTTTATACTTACGTATCTAATTACCGTTAAACTACACACATATTAGTACTGTGTGAAATCTTGGTCGAAATGATTCTTCTGTCTAAAAAATATAGGTACAAAAAATTCAGCTGTAATAACGGCGAGATACACAACAAAACATTTCGTACAATAAATTACGCGATAAACCGTAAAACACGAAGCATCCACGGGCGTGGGTGCAGAGATTCCTGCGTAGAAAAAACGAGCAAGTAATGGGGGCGAGGCATCGTACCGTAGATATTCTAATAAGAAAATTTCCACTACATTTACTTTGGCGGGCGTCCTCGCGGCGTCTTGGCAAATATCTTATTTCCTGCGGCGAGATTGCATCTTGAGAAAACGCGAGGGTCGATTCAGTACCTCACTATTCGTACCCTACCCTCACTCAGTATATACACAGCTATGTATTATATAAGTGTATATATCGCTCGTAGCTGTGGGGATGTGGACTACGAGCTAGCTACGAACACGCTACGAATTATGTAGAGCTTTCGTAGCGGCATTGTATTGTAAATTCATGTTTGCGTTATCTCGTTTCTGATATTCATGATAGGAATGAACTTTAGAAAACGTATGAGCCAAGTAACATTTGTGGTTGTAAACACTCAGCTTACAAAATAATTTATCTCTGTAGCACGTTGCTTATTTTTGCAATACGAGTACATGCAATATAGGGCGTACATACAAGAATGTACGCCCTATATTGCAATGTCAAAAACTTTGATGTTCTACATACAAGCATAAATAAAATTGCGTCGTAACAACTAACTACTCTAAGTAATTGACAAAGAACTAATTATGAATACGTGTAAACTCGAAGCAATAAAAATGAAACTGAAGATATAAAAAAAAAACACCACACGATAATGTACGTATCTATCCTAAGGTTTCTCTCTCTACATACACTACAAGAAATATTTATGTGACTTTAGTTAGGTCTACGTTTTCGTTACACCGACAGTTTCCAAAACTCGAAACATTCTTAAGTTTAACAGTTTTCACGCCAAATACTGCATCTATATATTTAACCATCTCCAGCAGGCATGACAGCAGAAGACGAGTGGTACAACAAGTCTCTGTCCGCACTTCGGATGAACAGCGGGCACCACGCGAACCTCGCTGCTGCGCCCATGCTGCAGTACCAGACCTAATCGCTGCTCCACGGCGCCGACTACGCACCGGCGCCAGCGCACGACTACGCGCCGCCGTAGTCGCCGCGCAGTGGTATTCGAACATAGCGATAGCAGCGGTAACATTCCTGCTTACTGTTATACTGATACAGAGACCCAAGTGCGAGCTGTTTTCTCTCCTTTCACACAAGCACATATGCAGATTTTTCTGTAAGATTGTAGATTTTTTGACAAATCTGCGATGTACACTTCTGATTATGTTTGAAGGTGACCAAAATGGACTAATACCTAAGGTGGCTGCTTTTAGTAGAACCACGGTCAATAAATTGACCTTTGATCGAATAGTTTTGATATTTTACTTGTTTAATGATAATTGCCCATTATCTTAGTCGTTGAGCATCACCAGTTGAACCTAGGGTTATCATCATCATCGCCGGTCATCGCGTATGAAACAGAATAGATAATTGTTATGTAAAAGAACGTGAAACAACTCACACTTGGGCCTTTGACGTCTCTTCAGTTTTATCAAATGTACGAAGCGTGAACAAGACAATTAGAATTCAAGTGACTTTATGGCTTCGTGTGTCCTCGTGACAAGATTCAAAGACTTTGGTAAGGACGGAACACTTTGCACACCTCTTACTCTCTCGACGTTTAGATAAAAGCGAGCAATCTTAACTCCGCGGCTAGCGGAGTGCGAATCTCATACTGAGTTACCATTATCATACTCATCCTTTGTTATAACCAATGTGAGCAGAGTCCAAACATTTTGTTAACTCGGGACATCACTATGCGACTACTATCGCGGTCACGATTGCAAGAGTTAAGATTAGAAACGGGATATTTACCGTGTAATCCATTTTGTTTGAGTTCCCGATATTTCGGCACTGTTGCAAGCGCCATGATCACGTGTAAACTGAAGTCTGTGCGGTTGAGCGAACGATACACTAAACTAACGGCATATATATCGGAAACTCAAACAAAACAATTACATGGTAAATATCCCGTTTCTAATGATAACTCTTGCAAAAGCGAGACAGTGTGGATAAAAGATCAAATATTTTGCATTTTAACTTTTATCAGTATATCACACCACTTAATTTCATATATTGCAATAATAACAGAAATAGTCCATATACCGGTCATAACATTGTGAATGTATTTCCTCATTTCTAGAAAGTTTGTACTGAAATATAGTACTTACTATTTAAACAATGCAAATATGCTTTTCATGTTGCCTTTGAAATAAACAGTTGGAAGTTGAAACAAAATTCAAATCGAGATGAACGAGATATTAATATCATGCCCTTTCACAAAAAATCAGAGATTTATCCGCATCCAAATATGTACCTATACCTATAGAGGTATCGGCAATTCACAGCAATGCCGTCGGCGCCGCAACACAGTTCCGAAACATGATCGATTTTGCATGAATTATCTGTTGTAAAGCGTATATTTTACCAATATTCACCCAAACATGAATACTTAAAAAATACACAGATAATGTTATGACAGTTTTGGTAAAAAGCTCACTTAAGCAAGTTTGTTAAAACGTCAAACTTTAACAATATTACTTACGTAATGAGAACGCATTAAGGTTTATACATATTATCGTAAATTTGTATAAATTGGGACTCACATATTTCGTTAGTCATAAAGTTAGGTAAATATAGTGTTTTTAATATGAAACGTTTGTTTCATGATATACGTAAATGTGTATGCTAGTCATATTGTACAGATATTTTCAATTAAACTTAGTTATAAGTATCATATTTTCTTGATTGATGTATTTATAAATGTGAGACTATAATACATTTCTGGGGTAAAGTAATACATTAGTTTTAACAGCTTATGATTGATGATCCAAGTATATAACAAAAAATCTATTTCCGTCGGCATTTAGCAGTTCGCCTATTAATCACGTTAAAGCTAAAATAACACATTTTATCGCACTATTTTTTATAGCATTTAGAAAATTACCTTATCCTAGAACTGTCGATCTTTAACAGCGCTATTTTATATTTATCCACGGATATAAGTAAGAGAAGTTTTCAGGCCGCCCAAAAGCCTCCGTCATAACCTAAAGGATGTGCTATGAGAAACAACTGGGGCCGATAGTTTAACATGCCGTGACGGAAATGCTTATTTCAAAATGCCACTAGCGGTCATCCATCCAAGTTATGATCGCAGCAAGAGTTGCTTAACCTTGTTGATTAGTTAAGCAAGCAAGCTCCGCAGCGATTGCTTCTTATGCAAGAACTAATTTAAATATATCGTTCATATCTAAGCTACAAATAAATGTTTTTTGTTATCTAGAATGGAACTGTTAGAGAATTATAGTCATTTAACTTTAATGCCTGTGTACATAATTTGGTTTTGCATGATAAGTTTAAGGCGTTAACCGCTCAACGATATTGTAATGTTACCTAATTAAAGTTTAGTCCATTTTAACGGTAAGTGGCCCATTTCATCACATTTTTGAGAATGAGACACAGGCAAGCATGAAGCAAAACTGCAGCTAAATTTGCGATGACGAAAAAACAATTATAAACTTTAATGAATACAAATTTGCCGCAAATGCCGTGTCTCTTCTCCCATACATATAGTTATACCAAAGAATGCTAGTCCTTTCAAATAATAGTTAATCAACCATTATATCAAGATTTGATCTCATATTAAATTAATTATAGTTATAAATGAAAAATATTTGCTTCTGTACAGAATTGCATCCATATCAAGACTGCCCCGGCGACATTTAAAACTAAAATGAAACCAATCGATGGCCGTTCTGTGCATTTTCCTGTAAATATAAATCTAAGTGAACTTGTCTTAATGAACATGTGTAAAATGAAATAAAGTGTCTAAAATGTAATGCATGTATTATTAAGTGGCCGCTAATAAAATGTTTTCAACTAGTATTTGCTCCTGACTTCGGCTACGTGGAATAAGGCTATCGCGGTCCCTTGCGAACAATGTTGAATTGGATATGGGCTACGAATAAATAATAACTCCATGGGTAGTCTTAGGTATATGCTATCTCTATAAGCCGTTTTAGTGAGGATTAACAGAACACCTACTCACAAACTTATGCAATTATTAGTAAGTGGTTCTATTTGATGCTCTATGGGTAAGTATAGGAATAAGTCGCTACAATGAAAATAGTGTCTGCATTTTTTCCATCATGCCCTCTGCTTGAAGTTTTTTTAAACTATTAAGTGACAAGAGAGGTTGTGCGCTTAATGTTAAGAGCTACGCTTGTCCATGAGGACTGCACGGCGCTCGACACCTGATACATTGGTTTTGAAGTCTTTTTCGCCTAGAAATTTCACTTGCTGCAGTGTCATTCACACCCTTACACAGTAATGTTTGCGCACTACTGCATTCCGCAGATTATCAGCCACAGCGGTGATAACGGCCAAGTCAACCTCTCAAGAGGACACCACCTAAAAATGCTCTATGGGCAAATATAGCAACAACTTTATCATCACCATCAGCCATAAGACGTCCACTGCTGAACATACGCCTGCCCCACTAATTTCCAAAAGGACCGGTTGGAATGTATCCAACGTCGTCCTGCGATCTATCTCTATCAGGTCGTCTGTCCACCTTGTCAATGGACAACCAACGCTGCGCTTGCCGGTCCGTGGTATCCACTCCAAAAACCTTCCGGCCCCATCGGCAATCTGTCCTGCGTGCTATGTGGCCTGCCCACTGCCACTTCAACTTGCAACAACTTACCACAATGAAAATAGTTACTCTCTGAAGATATAAACTCAAGAATTTGTCCAGCATGTGCATGGTTTCATGCCTTCTCATGGTTATTTATTATACCTGACAAGATAATTAATGAAAAAAATAATCAAATATATTCAAAATCAAACGCATAAACTCAGCTGGTCACCTATTTAATTAAAGAACAAAATTAAAAAACAACAGAGAATAATTAAGTTCATGACAAAAAGTTTCATTAAGGATTAGTTGCCAGGCTAAATAAAGTCGAGGTCGGGTACGGCGTAGTGCGGATTGTTGACGCTGTTCCTGTTGAGGTAGTTCGCAAGATGAGCGAAAACGATGCGTTCTCCGCCTACAGTCTTCCAGAAACCAGCCGCATTATTCCGGAGTACCTCGCTTTGGCCGCATTCCTACAGGGCAACAAGTTATTACACTGTATAGTTAGTCTCTCTATACATTGACAGAACTAAAAACATCAGTGTCCCCGAGGCGGCGCGCGCGGTGTTTCCGTGCGCCCCTCAAGAAGACGGGGCTAGAGCTTAGTCCACTCTAACCCCATCGGGTTTTTAGTGGGTATACGGACTCTCATATAACCACCGTGCTCTTCCCGGGGGCGGTGGTATCTATAAAAGCATTTCCCGGGAAAAAAAATTCTTGCCGTTTCTCGGTAGAGGTTCTATTTGTTTTGGAAGTGGTACAGCATTTCATAGATACTAAGTAATAACTAATGCATTTTTTTTTTTTAATTTGACAGTGATGAAATGATTAGCCCTTCTCGTAGTAATTGTTTAGTCCAAAGAAGCGTGCGTTTGACCACTACCACAATTGGTGTTAGAAAGGAAAAGAACGATGATGTGGTCTAATGGGGGATTCCAATAATCTATCTATTCACAGTTTTCCTTACTACCGATATAAATTTGACATAACTTCCATACAAATAGTGTCAAATATCTATCTCTAGTAAGGTAAACCGGCAATGATAGATTATTGGCACCAGCCGTAAATCGTAGCACGCCTATCACAAGTTTCTTTATGGTTTGCAGACTCCAAGATTCGGGGAATCGGGGAACATAGAATTACGCAATACAATCAACTCCTGCTGCTGCTGTGTGGCGTTATGAGAGTGAGGAACTGGGTATGGTGGAATTAAATTGTATGATTCCAATGCACACTCACCAAAATATATCTAAAACAATAGCCAACAGGCGAGCAACACCACCGGTGTACAAAACTCTGAAGCCTATCTTCTACCTGCCATTACCAATTATCCTCTTTGCTTGCTTTTCAATTCATTCCTTATCTTCCAGTACTATATCGTAATAATACTAAAGTAAAATACTCAGCCTACATTACTGTTATGTGTGAGACACTTACCGAAGGAATATCGGTGGGCTTGGGAGCATCCATCTAAAATGAAAAAATATGGTTTATACCATTTAGAGTTACCGTATTCACATCCAAACGACGGTTAACATGAGCTAAACGATATCGATACACAGGCAAAAGTATCTGCTTGCGATTTCAGACCAGCCAGACTTGACAGTCTGGAAGGATACTTTCTGTATGCTAATTGGATGTTGTTTAGTATTGCTCGTTGAACAGCTGCAGTTTGTTTTACAAAAGTACGTTTCTTAATATGTTATCCCGTTTTCCATTCCATTTTGTATGTACGGATGTATAGATTTGAGCTTGTTGACATGCTGGTTGGCGCAGTTGGTAGCAACCCTGTCTTCTGAGCCGCTGGTCCCGGGTTCGATCCCTGGACAGGTCAAACATTTATGTGCATGAACATGTATGTTTGACCTGTGTCTGGGTGTGTATATGTATTTAAGTATGTATATCAGTCATCAGGTTACCATAGTACAGGCTCTGCTTAGTTTGGGACCTGAAGACCTTTGTGTGGACGTTGTCCCATATTATATTATAAAAAAAAGATGTTTGTTACTCTTTCTTCCAAAAAATAGTGAATGGATTGCAATGAAATTTTGTATGTAGATATATGAGGCGCTGGTATAACATATAGGATACTTTTTCATCATCTTCACTGTCCATCACCACGCGGTGAAACCGTGAAACACAGCTAGTGTAACATATTTATTACTAGCGCAAGAAATATTTAATGTTACACATTATTTAGATACGCTAGACACTTAAATACCATTTAGCAAATAAAAGTTGCATACATGTAGGATACATACAATCTGCAAGCGTATATTTATTTTATTCTTTTATTTATTTACTGGAAGACCAAAAGCTATATAATATTATTTATATAGTATAATAACAGAGACGGTGAAACATTATGACAAATATATCAGCCAAAAAACTCTATGCTCATCAGTCGCCTAGCGGACGCTATGCTTGTACAAAACAAATCAATATCTAAGCGTTTAGATAAGTTGTTAAAGTTATTACTCGCTCTCCACACATATGAATTCTGTCTATAATTACTATTGACGGCCGGCACACTTAAAGGGGGATTAAACCTCAACTGTCTTGAATGACATAGTAAATTTATTTTATTTAACAGACCGGGACAATCAACCAAGTTAGAGGTAATCTTAAGAAGGTATGTTATATCTGTGATTTCTCTCCTCTTAGAAAGTATGTGTAATGAATACATCCATAGCTGTGTTTAGGTTTGTAGGACAAGAAGGATGTTGAAATTACTACTGGAAGGAACTAAAAACAGGCACGAGATGATACTGTTACGAGCAGGAGCTCACTTATTCATTAAGTAAACAATCGATGCAGGTATCGAACGGACGGTTATAAATGTGTCTACTTACAATATGCACGCTGGTTTTTCTTGTAACGTATTTGTCTATCACAGAACGGAAAGTTCCCATTTTCCGCGAGTCCTGGGAACAAATATGAATTATTTGCATTAAATTGCAACCGCATAATCGGAACTGTAGAGTTTTGGAGTGTGTTAAATCGTAAACAATTGCGGAATGGAAGGCATTCATGCTCGGTGTGTGGCTCTCTACGAATGCAATCTTATTGCACCCTAAAGGTGCGTTCGTTTAGCTTTTAGGGCATTGGTGGCGTTGTCATTGATGGCTCTTGTGTTAAAGCGTTCGTAAAGCTCAAGAACGTTATTTTTGCAACTTTTGACACTTTTGCCCACACCCTATTCGAACGTTCAACTGAGCATAAGACCTAAAATAGCATGATTAAGCTGTCAAAAAACGATCACAAACAACCATGCTCCAGACGTGGGTCAAAAATTGCATACCTCTTTTTTAGCTTTCCGAACGCTGAACAAAAAGAGACATGAACGACATTTTCACCCACAGATTCCCAATTCGAACGCCCCTTATGAGGGTTTTTAGCGTTATTTTCGCTAAAACGCTCACAAGGGGTCTATTCGAACGCACTACAAATGGTTACATTATGAATTAATTAAATTAATTATTACTTCGTTTTTATCTCAATAAATAATAATTTAATTTAATTTAATTTAATTTAATTTAATTTAATTTATGAAAACAAACGTGGTTTATACAAATTTTTAATATGAGAAACGGGAATCACTCAAGTAAATAATCGCAGCGAGGCGAGACGCAACCACAAGCGTTCTGCACTCACCTTGAAAAAGACCACCGGATGTGGTTGAACTATATAGTTGTAAAGATCTGACTTATTAACGTTTCTCATACCAAACGGTTACCAAAGCAACCCTTTTTATGTAGGTATGTATGAAAAAACCGGTAAAGTGCGATTTCGACTCGTACACCCAGGATTCCGGACCTTCACCATATTTGATTCATATTTTTGTCGCCCGGCTTGCACTTTGCTGCTTTTTGTTATAATCAGCAATTATTATGACGGTTAAATATATATAACCTACTACAATTACCGTTTCAACGATAGAGCAAGAATTAAAATGTTTAAATTAACACATTTCTTCCGTCCCTTATACGTGTTAGGAAAACGGATATAATAACATATGCTCTATGAGCATTTCGAATTGACAAACGGACAAACAGGCAGACAGACAAACTGACGGCGCTCACTTGCTTATAGGATCGCCTATATACTAACCCTAAAATAGTCTTAAAACATTAACGACCACCAACAATGCTTACCACCAAAAATTTAAGAATGATATTTGATTAATTTAATTATCAATAAAATCAATTGATCAATATAAGAAATGATTACCTTGAAAGTTTTAGACACATCGCTTTCTCTTGAAATCGGCGTAGGCTTAGTATCCATGTCATACACGCTCACTCTAGACTTCATCAGGTCGCTCACCTGTAACATAACGCTACTTGCAGGATTTTGATATCGTTAAACACTGTTTTAAACTATCACGGTTGTTCACTAAAGTTATATGATTATTAACGGGATATTTACCGTGGTAAGGTTGTGGAATGAGCTCCCGATATTTACGAACGAACATGGTGCATGTAACTGCGCCGATATATCGGGAGCTCATTCCACAACCTTACCACGGTAAATATCCCGTTAATAATCATATAACTTTTGATAACGTTATTTTTGTACGAATGAAAAGTGTGCTATTGTCGTTTAAGCTAGGGCTAAAGTAGACCATGGAGAATCTACGAAATAAAGTACTATCAAAATATTTCACAGTTGTCCGAAATTTAATCTCAAATAACGTAAATCATAACGGCGCGGTGGATTATGCAAGAAATTATTTTTCCGATAAAGTCTAAGCGTGGAACATCCACAATTGTATGAACTCGGAACTCGTTAGACACCAGCTGAAGTCAATTGACAGGTTTATTAATTTCTCTATCCCTCACCTACTAATTAAGCTAGAAGGACTAGGGGTTAGAGGGCTTCCTCTCAAACTAAAGACTTTAAAGACTATTTGTCCAACCGGAAACAACGTGTGAAAATTGACCAATGGCTGAGCGAGGAACAAACGCTGAGTTACGGAGTACCACAGGGTAGTATATTAGGTCCTACCCTATTTTTGGCGTATATTAACAGTCTCTGTAACCTAAAAATAGAAAATGAATTTTTTTTGCATATGCCGACGATACTGCGCTTTACTTTAGCGGAGATAGCTGGTGCGATGTTTTCTCTATTGCCCAACGAGGTTTTGATAAAGTGAGTAAGTGGCTTAAAAACAACGTTTTAACACTAAATATCGCTAAAACAAAGTACGTAGCGTTTGCTCTCAGATCAAACCTCCTCCCACCTACTAGCTTTGGCATCATTGCTCACACTTGTGGAACTAATTCCATTAACTGTCGATGTCTCTCTTTGCAAAGGACTGATACCATAAAATATCTAGGTGTTATTATAGACCAGACCCTCACTTTTAAGCCACATATTGATGTTCTTGTGACTCGCGTTCGTAAATTAATTTATATATTTAAGACACTGAAGCAGGTGGCTGACATGAAGACGATTGAAATGGTTTACTACTGTCTCTGCCAATCAATTATTGAATATTGTATAACATCCTGGGGTGGCTCAGCCAAAACACACCTCATTGGTTTGGAAAGAGCACAACAAGCCGTCCTGAAGGTTGGTGCGGGTCTTCCCTATCGCTTCCCTACAACGGACCTTTATAGAAGATGGAATGTTCTCTTCTACATATCGTGCTGAAACAACACTATTAGATTACGATCCAAACCTGTTGAAGGATAAACGCAGGAAGGATAAGGTCTGCGATTTACGCTCCTTTAATCGTAGTAGTTTAGAATACTGCAGTGTTACCTGGAATCCTTTTTACAAAATTTATATTGAGCGACTTGAAAGAGTTCAGAAACGATTTCTGTGGCATCTAGCATATTTTTGTAATTTAGCCAAATGTATCCCGAGCTACACAGAAAGGTTAAAGTACTTTCAAATGAGTTCCCTTTCGGATCGAAGACATATGCTGGACCTATCGTTTCTTTTTAAACTTGCAAATGGTTTATTAGACTGCCCTGATTTGCTCTCCTGTCTAGATTTCTCTGCACCTACGAGATCAATGAGAGCATCAAATTTTAACTTGCTCGTTGTTACCAGATCAAAATCAAATCTTGGCCAAAATGCGCCACTCAATAGAATGATAAAACAGTACACAGACTTTTCGAAAAACCATTCCATCGATCTTTTTAATGGAAGCCTTTGCGGATTTAAATCGACAATAAAATCTCTCTGATTGTTTATTGTATAACATTATTATGTAAGGTATTTAAATTTAATAACTATCTCTATTCGTACCACTTTTCACTATATTATATATTATAATGGTAGCGCTAAATCCCCTGTTTGCTCGCAAATTTGTTGCATGTTGTATTCCCCTTCAATTGTAATGGCATTTAGTATTTATTTGTTAAGTTAGCATAGAACCTATTGTAAGAAACAGTGTACATTATGTTGGGGTTCAAATAAATAAAATAAAATAAAATAAAATAAAAAAATACCATCCACTTTCGCAACTTTTTCGACTTTCTTGGCCCTTACTTATACAATAAGACAAACAAAACCTTATCAATCTACCCTTTACACAAGACAAGCTGCAAAAAGGTTGTTTCGTCTTGGCTTAAAACTCTGGATTATGAAGAGACAGAGAAACTTCTTACCCCACAGACACGATCTAACTAAACTAAGTAGTTGCTTTCCTAAACTTTGACCTATCAATAGTTCTCGTTCTTTCTGTTCTATTCGGGATTCACAAACCACATGCACACAATACAGATCTTCACAACTTTATACATACCATACCTGACTTACACCTACCACATCGTACACACACCTCCACATATAATTAATCACTTCATACACACAACCTTGGCACTCGTATTGATCTATCTGTGATACTTAACGGTAATGATCCGCTAAGTTCTTGTAAAATGTAATGTAATGTAATTATGTATCTGTTGCCTAATCTGAAACATTTATAAACACTTTCATTGATATGTCAACACCCTAAAGCTGCCAAAGAAAACTTAATTCGTGGAGTGAGGCCCTGGTGACTTGTAATACAGGTTTTCACAAACCTACTTCAGGCACCAGTCTCTCACAAAGCAGGTTTACCTAAGTTAAAATATTAGGGTTTACTTTATCAATAAGAACCTTTGTAGAGAGAAAATAAACAGATTTTATTATTCCTTTTATTTGACATATTTCACGGGTTTCACCCGGTCCTTTACATAGGCATAAGTGGGGCTGTAGCCAACACTTAGAGGCCCGTTTGGTATAAAAATACAATGTAGTATAAAAACAGAAACATTTTGGATGGATGGTTACATGGTATATCTATTACAAAAATGGGTAAAATGGGCATGGCTATTGATATGTACTTATTAGTGGTACGGGAGATAGTGGGCTATGGACGAGACTACGGCACCTGCCAATTTCAGTCTCATCTTAAAATATTTAGGCGATTAATAATTAAATATTTAGGTGACTTGCCACCCACTAAACGGGCCCCCCATAAGAGCCACCATCAATGGTGACAAAAGGGGCAACGTTGGTGTGGATATCTGAAGGGTGTTGAGAGGTGTGCTGCGGTTTCACTAGACCGTTACTATCGGTGTTATGCCCTTTAACACTTTCACCCTTGGAGCTTTTTGTTTCTTGCTCTTGCGTCTCCACCCCCAGACGACCAATTAAGGCAAGCTGGGGGTCAGGGGTCTCATTTAGCCCCAGGAAGAATAAGGGTCCGCGGTGTCGCCACTCACCGACGGCTCGCCACAAAGCCACCCCCGCGGTACTGTTTTTATTATTTTATTATTGTATGTTTATTATTATTATTATTCACATTATTTATTTCTTTTTCTTAAAATTACATTTTTTACAATATTTCTATATAAAATAAAACATTATAAAAAACCTAATCCTAGATTGCCATCGGCAGTGGAGCATGACCCAAACTACCGGTGGTTAGGGCTGCAGACTGAGGAACCTCCTGACAATACGTGCCGTGTCAAGGATTACTGCCTTCTGTATCTGGCTCTTGATCCAACCGTCTAGCGAGAGCCTCTTAAGATGTTGGTCGAGGCTTTTTGCTATAAGGCTGTTTGCTGAAACCACTATCGGAACAATGATCGTCTCGTCAACATCCCACATGTCGGTCACCTCGTGAGCTAAGTCAAGGTACTTCCTGAGCTTGTCCTTCTCGGCCTTCACGAGATTCTCATCATGAGGAATGGTGACGTCAACAAACATTACCCGGCGCTGAGATCGATCGATCACCACGATGTCAGGCTTATTAGCAACAACAGTCCTGTCCGTGATTATAGATCGATCCCAATAGAGCGTAGCACGACCGTTTTCAAGAACAGGCGTAGTACTTATAGTACGGCACCTCAGACTCAATAAGGCCGTATTGAATTATTATTATTATTTTTATTCAACCAATTTCACGGGTTTCACCCGGTCCTTTACAAAGGCATAAGTGGGGCTGTAGCCAACACTTAGAGGCCTGTTTGATATAAAAATACAATGTAGTATAAAAACAGAAACATTTTGGATGGAAGGTTACAGGTTATCTATTACAAAAATGGGTAAAATGGCATGGTTATTGAAATGTACTTATTAGTGATACGGGAGATAGTGGGCTATGGTCGAGACTATATATGTATAGCGTTCATTATCTAGTTTACTTTTGTCTTTGTATAATAACGATTCATTCGATGTCGCGATAATAGCACCAGGAGGGGGAGGTCTATATTCAATAACGGGCGTCCTTCGGCTGTTACGGTGATGATGTCTTCTTATCTGATTGTTTCAGAATCAGAATATTTCATTTGCAACAACCTAGTATTAATACAAAGTAACAATTGAAACTCGATCGAGTTTCGATGTCCAGATACCGTAGCACTATCATAACTGTTAGTTAACAAGACATAATAGTTACCTGGTTAAAAACATTCGATTATGAAGGGCTTGAAAAGATGTTGACAGTTTTATACTTAATAAATATTAACCATTATTACACCATAAACCTATATATATTATATACACATACACAAACTCAGCCACATACACATACATACACATAAACCATACACCTAATAACAGAACAGCACACATTTATTCGCTTTTTAATATCAAGGATCTGACATAATTACCTGCTATGTATTTATGGGAGAAGCCACTGGCTCCTGAAACACAGTTCACACTAGCTCGGGAGCCAAATATATAATGTACCTACCTTTTATGTCAATAAACTATTCGTATTTGTAGTATACTGTACATATAAGTATCCTAGATATGAATAGGTAGGCTTACCGTTCCGATATCCTGATCGTTGATATCACTCAGAAGATCATTAAACGTTTCCTGGTAGAGGCCTGACATCCAGGGCTGTGTGAAGAACTCGTAAAGATCGTCGATCATGCCCATCTGAAACGTGGCCATCTAATTATTCAGATGATCTGGACATATTACAAACAAAGAGTCATTATTTACATACAATAGCATGCACATGGATTTTCGCATGTGCAAATGTTCAACTGCGGCGGCGTGACTGCATGTTTTCCTCCGAAACGATCTGTTTACATTCCCCATTGGTCCACTTTCACTATTAATCTAGTTTACCAAACAGTAGGTACACGTTTTCTTTACTGCGAATATAAGACCTGGCCTGCATGAACATAAGACCGTTTGAGAAGTAGACCTATAACGAAAGTAGACCGTTTGAGAAGTAGTCCTACAGTGAAAGTAGTCCATTTGAGAAGTAGACCTATAACGAAAGTAGACCGTTTAAGAAGCTGGCATTTAACGGAAGTAGACCAATACCGTCGGAACGTGGACCTGGTGATGGGAAATAAAGACTGATCCGTTCCGGAGGGGCATATTTGAGTGCTTTCTAATATTTAGTTATTTCTGATAGCTCACGAATATTCCTTTTTTACACTATGAAGTTACGGGGCTGTCAAATCATGTGCCTAATGGTATCACCATCATGCTTGCTCGTAACAGAATTAATCGAGCATCGAAATAGAGAGAGCTCATGTTATTACCGTATGAATTAGTAGTTGTTACTCTTAGTTACTTCTTACCTTAAATCTATAAAGTATAGTAGTTCTTACTCTTAGTTACTTCTTACCTTAAATCTATAAAGTAGTAGTTCTTACTCTTAGTTACTTCTTACCTTAAATCTATAAAGTAGTAGTTCTTACTCTTAGTTACTTCTTACCTTAAATCAATAAAGTAGTAGTTCTTATTCTTAGTTACTTCTTACCTTAAATCAATAAAGTAGTAGTTCTTACTCTTAGTTACTTCTTACCTTAAATCTATAAAGTAGCTTGTTAAAAACCGCTTCATGGTTTCCGTATAACTGCGTCAATGTTTCCGAAGAGAACTGCTTTTTCGAAAAACAGGTGACAGATTCGACGCAATGTAGCACGTTCAGTTGGAGACGAAAGTAGTTGCCATGCTTGTTGGTAATTAAAATGTGACCCTGACAAACAATAAAATGTTGATAATCTATCGTTTACATCATCCTATTTTACTACTGTTGGGCTGTTGTCGCGCATTTGTGTCCTCAAGAAGCCTCTGAACTCGGCCTTCCAGCGTTTCTCCTAAGTCGCTGACCTGATACCTTGGGTACAAACATCGACTCTCCAGCTTACATCTGGAAGTCTCTACATGTACACCGTAACACCAGTTGTTAAATCGCGACAGTCTGGGACTTCACACTAGCGCGGCCCGGTGCGAGTATGGGACGCAACTAAGGTTAATTTCTAGTCTGTGTCGATTTAACGACCGATTTCGGTAGTAAAGTGATCGCTAATCTATGTAGAGCTCCACCAGTTTCCACCTCTGGTCGAAGATGGTGGTCTATTGTCTGTCAGGTGGATCTACAAGTTCTATTCTCATTATGCACATAAATAACTGCGCCTAATATTCCGGAAATTACTTTTTATACCCACAGGAACGTTTTCCTTGGAGAAAAACTAGCTTTTATTTTTTCCAGTTCATCATCTAAGTACTACATAATATGTAACTAAAAAAACAGTCGAATCGGTTCAGTTTTTGGTAGTGGTTTGGTGGTTCATCCAAACAAACCTATTTTTGCACTAATACGAGTAATATTAGTGTGCATGACAGTTTAATAGATTTAACAAGTGTGATTTTCGAATCGCATCAATTATTCTTTTGAAAAAACATCTATGAATTAAAAGCCTAAACTAGAAGTAACAAAGATAAACATTGACCTTTTTAAGTTTTAAAGATGTTATTATCATTTATACAAAAAAAATCCGTCCAAAAGGAAACGCGTAAAAAAGGTACCTACACAACTAACGGTGGAAATAAATTAAATATTTTATTAGTTACAACTCGCAACAGAAATGTGAATAAGATTATCGCTATCCACCGAGTACTGCCTACCCGTTCAACTGGGATATAAAGTCGTGTTTACCCAGGATACAGACGGTCTCATATTATGGAGATACACACTTAACGTACGTACGCTAAGTAACTATCGTGTAATCCGTGGCAGCGCACACGCTTGCGGACGCGGGTGGACCCCCCTAGGTGGAATACCTAAGGTGCGATACAGCGGTTGTGGTCAAGCTATAGTACAATTATTTAGCACTACCAAAGAACCTGAATACCTGATGGGGCAGAGACAGCTGAACTTCCATGGGTATCTCAATCCCTGGCTTCCTGATTTTCAAATAATAAAATGGACCTGGCAACGTCGCCGATTGCACTATGGGCGACTTGAACTTCAACACTGGTTGCCATCTACAAACAAAATTACCAATAATTATAACAAGCACAATTTGAAAATTTTAATACCGTCTTCCATTCTAATCACTTATTGGAGTGTAACTCAAAAACTACTGGACCGAATTCGATACTGGAACTAAACCCCATAAGAGCCATATTATTATTATATAGTAATTATTTTACCCAAGATAATTTAACAGTAATATTAGGATAACAGAAACTTTTTTCTAAGTTTAACTTAAGCTGTATAATCGAATATCTCGATTCTATCGACTACAATATAGTCACATTTCCAACTCGCACTGTAGCGTCACACACACATAAGTTAAAAACCGTGAAATGCACAGGGACAGGGTCATGAAAAACCTCAGTTCTATTCATATATCTGGGTGTCATGCCTAAGGTACTTATTATTATAATATAATGCTTAGCATAACGTTAAGACATGCCCATCTCGGCACTTGATAACAACAATATAATAAATGCTCAGTGACCGAGTGTACATGTTTGCTATTTTCTTCATGCTGAAGCGGCTAAACGAATTTTCATTAAATTTTGAATGGAGATAACGCACATACACCCAGATATATCACATATAGGCTACTTGTTATCCCGACTCATCATATTACCCCCCACCCCGAGGGATCGCAATGGTCTCATTCTACGGGGACGAAGTCCCGGACGGAAACTACGAGTAGTAGCATAATAAAAATTATATGGTACCTACCTTCTTGTAGCGCCCATCGATTGAGTGGACACTCGTTTTGTACTTGCAATACTAGAGTGGGAGTCCCTGTAACTAATAAATAATTTAAAAATATATAAAAATAAAACTAAAATAGGTATCTATTTTGAAGTAGTGTGTATAATAAAAATATTTTTATCAAAAATTAGAACCAACATGTTATTTTACACTTTTTAGTGTAGTTTCGGTCGTATGTTTTGATAAAAAAAAATCACCCTTTTTAGTGACCTTCTACTTACGGGATTCACCGTCAATGATGATATTATCAAGGTTCTAATACCTACCATCAAGATGAATCAACACTTTTCAGTTTTTGGTGTGTACTCAAAAATTTCTTGACCGAATTTGATGAAATTTATATGGGACCACCACGGAAGTATACTCTATCAAACAAAAAAAGAATCATCTAAATCGGTTCATGAACCACGAAGTTATCCGCGAACACACGGAAAAATACGATCGAATTGAGAAACCTCCTCCTTTTTTTGAAATCGGTTAAAAACAGATTACAGCTTCCTCGTTACCCGTGGTTTGATATGATCAACTATGCGCAGACTTAGTAGCACTGCTGAGGCTTCGCTCCAGACACATTCCGTCAAACAAGTTTAAATTATTGGCCTGTCAGAGACATATATGGCCTGTGGTGTTCAATATGTTTTGATAAAAAGTGTCCGAAACGATGCGATAAATATCAAGCTTTTTGAAATATTATGTCTCCGAAACGGGAATCTGTAATAGTCTCCTTGCCTTTCCTTATTCTGATGAGGCCAGGATGCTACTTAAAATGTAAATGTTCCTTTAGGGCTGACATTAACGCGTTGTTTTGTCTTACGGGGGTGACATTGGTGTCGATTCTGTAAGCATTCTCTTAACTAAAAATCTCTAAATTATGGCACTACTTATTTTGTTCAGGCTAAAATCCAAATTAGTATAACACTTTCGAATGACAGCACTCGAATTAGACATTTCTCTCCAATTGTGGGCATATTTTAGACAGTTTAGTCGTCACGTAACTTGGTGCTCGCTAAACTAACCTATTAACTATATAATAAAACTATTTTTAGAAGTGTCATTCTAAATGAATTCGGATTTTATTGTTACCAGGATATGGACCACCATAATATTTTTTTAGTTCGGTAGTTTAGTTTAGTTTTTTTGAACAAGTCAATCGCTACCATTGTCAACATCTGACCAATCCCTCATGTAAAAATTAAGATATAAAAAAACAGATTACGCTAGTAAGGTGGAAGAAAACCGACGCAGTGAGTCTGCTGTTTCGACATCAGTGCCCATTACGAATGGATCTAATTTCTTCAGAAAAAGTTTCGCCAACTGAAAAATAGACGAAGAGGGTTTAATCAATCTGTGAGACCATTATACGAATGTAAAGATACTCGTATTTCATAATTAAATTTATTATAAACTACTCCTTGCCCATGATTTCGTCGGCGTTACAAAGTTTATGACGAACCCTCGAACGCTGATTCTGATTTAATAGGGACAAAAAATATTAGTACCGTTTCAAATTCCATCCCAATACGTCCCAAAAAATATTAGTATGATATTGTAATAATACTAAAAATTTTACATTTGTATTCATAGGGATAGTTTCATGTTTAACATCTCTCTCTCTCAATGACTTTAACCCGTCCGCATCAGCGCAAAAAATAACAATAGATTTATGAATGAAACTTAACTCGAATGAGTCTTGCTGATTCGGACAGATTAAAATACCTACTAACGTTACACTCCACGCCAGGGGTGCATATTTTTTATTATAATATTCATCACTATTTCTTATTCAAAGATACGAATGCAAATATTTTATGGTACACAGTAACGATGTTGACCTGATGTTGAAGCGCTACGCCTACCCATAATAATTATTCCAGTGTCACCCAGAGGCTTATGCTGTTCTCATCCTTCATAGTACTCGTTTTGATAGTTCTAAACATATATAGGTACACTTCTACCATCTTATTCACGTATAGTCATTTCATTTCGTACTTATTTCCTTCCAAACCTAAACACAGTAATTATGGCTACAGTATTTATGTACCTGTTTGGCAGCACCTTGAACCTACACTCGTATTTATAAACAAGTATTACTTGTTGCTGAGTAAATTCTCAAGTAATTACTTCACGATAGAATACTTCAACATAAAATCATATTCTATAGCCGAGCAATGAACGTTACTTACTAAAGTAAATGCATGACATACCCTATCAAAGTTAGACGTAGGTATATTTTTAGGTTGATATGTTTTTTTTTACAGCAGAATAGATCCTTCACAGTTCAGACTTGTGTTAAAATGTCATTTTTATACAATTTCATTTTTCAATAAGAACGAAAAATTGACGTGTTCTCATTGCTTAAGCAAAGGAAATGGTGACTATTACTCAGCTAAGAATTCTAGCCTTTGATAGTTCCAACTTCAGACAAATTCTAGTCTATAGAATTATTATCTTTTTTTTTTATATGAAAAACGGGATTCACTCACGTAAAAGACAGATCTTCGCACTGCGAGGCGAGAGTGCGAGGCGAGATGCAACTCCTTGAAAAAGATGTGTTTGAAACTAAACTCCGGATGTGGTTGAAACTATAGTCGGAAAGATCTTTTTTAAAAAAAAAAAACCTTTTTTACGTGAGTGAATACCGTTTTGCATATTAAAAATGTATCTAACCACGTTAGTTTTTATTATAGAACTTAAATCGTTGCGTAAGTAATTACATTTGCTTGTTTATAAATACGGCTGTAAGTATTCACTTAAGGAGACCCTAATTAAAGAAACCCTGCTGTGATCTGTGCGTATAAATAAATTTCTCTATTCATTCATTCCTGCTTGGGTGACTGCCTCAATGCTATGAAACTGTAATAAAATAGAAGTGCGATGAAAGGTCACATACCGCTTCGCCAACATCCTCGGAGCAGTAATACTTGTGCGCGTGAGGGCTCGCATACAACCTTCGAGAGTACTTCACGCAACCGCCAGCGCCGTAGATATTCGGGTCGTTAGTCTCGAACGACGGGCTTACCACTATCCCGCCGTCATACACTAGCCCACTGTCATTAATTGCTGCGGTAAAAACTGCGAGTTACAACACAAACAGAGAAATAACATCGTGACAATTAAACCATGACGATGTTAACAATGCATTAGCTAAAGTTGTGAATTGGTTCAATATCTCCTCAGTGAGAAGACTAATTGTATAAAGTTCTCGACGCCAAATGTGAGACAAGTAGAATCCAATATACAATTGAATGGAACAGGGTTGGACCTTGTGGAGTTAACGGTCTTTTTAGAAATTACTATAGACGCTAAATTGCAATGGGGTCCCCACATAAAAAAATTGTCTAGTAGGCTCAGTTCAGCGGCTTATACTGTTAAAAAAATTAGACTATTAACTGATGTAGACACAGCTAGAATAGTTTATTTTAGTTATTTCCATAGCGGTATACTGCTCTGGAGATGTTCTGCAGATATTCATTCCATTTTTATACTGCAAAAACGGGCTATACGAGCGATCTACAGTTTAGCACCCAGAGTTTCCTTTAGACAGAAGTTTAAAGACATAAACATTCTAACTGTTGTCTCTCAGTTTATCTATGAAAATCTAATGTATGTAAAGAAAAACATTAGCAGTTTTGATAAAAGAAGTGATGCTCATTCCATCAACAGGCGAAATAAGCACAGGCTATCCGTACATGTAACGCGTCTCCACAGAATAAGTCATTCTTTTATGGGACAATGTATACGATTCTATAATAAAGTTCCGAATGTTATCCGAGATTTGCCTATTAATAAGTTTAAAATTACTATTAAAACTAAACTCTGTCAAAAAGGTTATCACAAAATTTCGGATTACTTGGAGGATACTCGTAAAACAGCTTGGGACTGATCACTCCAGGATCTATCTACTCGTGTAATAAGATGTCAAAGTGTAGCGTGTCTTGCCCTACTGATACCATTATTATGTACTCTTTTGTAAGGCAACACACTGGAGCTAATATTTGTAGTACCTTAGTAAAAACATTGTTAAAACATTTATATAAAAAGAATGGCCCCGACTTTCTCGCCGCTTCTTCTCGGTAGGCTCTATATATTTTGGAACGCGGCGGTAGTCTGAAAGTACATACCTCCTTCTGTCACTCCCGTGACGGATGGTAAGTGCACAGCATTCCTCCCCTTCCCTCCTCAAAGCCTTATAATTGTATACCATGAAGATATTTTTCTTAACCAGTTGACTCGCAATTCGCCATATTCGGCCAATAACACGATAGATTTCGCAGAAATCAACCTACTTTTCCAGGAACTGCAACGTGTGTGGTTAACACGTAAATCACAAATCACCTATATAAGCAGGTATTCTTGAGTGTCGATATTTTCTAGATAACTCATAAGCAATATCATAAAGGTTTTGTTTTGTTATAACTCCATATCAATAAGGTATAATATAATAGTTCGTATCAACTCATACCAAAATATAATTGATAAAATAGTAATATGTATATAAGTGTAGTAATGATTACATGGAAATTATATAGAGCATAGGATTTTAAAGAATTAAAGTTACAGATGGCTGTGCGTTTGAAGTCTCAGACAAATGTAGCGTCACCCAGAGCCATAGTACTATTATTTATTCTGTCCCAAAGCTGCGTGGCACTACCATAGTATTACCACTGCGCTCATCACCTGCTGCATTAAAAATAAATAAAATACTGCGTGTTTCTTTTCGGAAGAGAAGAAGATGTGACTTGGTCAGATTTTTTGAGCAGATTTTTCCATTACCGTAAAATATTGTATGCTTCACTAGCTGCTCTCCGCGGTTTCACCCGCGCGGTGATGGATGATGATGAATCTTCAATAGCCTATGTTACTCAGGGTGAATGTAGCTTTCCAATGGTGAAAGAATTTTTGAAATCAGTCCTGTACCTTTTGAGCCAATTCGTTACAAACATACTTACATACAAATCTTTCCTCTTTATACTCGTAATATTAGTATAGATATAGATTACATTTTAAACAAATAACCTTTAAAAGCGGAAACGTCGATCGCCTTCAATCCGTAGTAAAACATCGCAAAGCACGGTAGAGAGACAGCTTGAAGGTGCGACATCAGGTTTATGGACTCTACGTATATATCTTGTTGGTCCCAGCCGGCTAAGTGCGATTTGCGGAAGATGCGTACACCTATCTCTTCTAGGGTTGCTTGAACTCTTTCATCAACCTGCACATAAGATAAGATTGTATCCGTGAAGGGACTGAATTAAAGAATATTCCCTTTGCCGCGGCGCCGTCGAGAAAGGAATCGTAAGAGGCGCGAAAACCCGACGTACTAGTTGGTAGGTCTCGTCTGCAAGAGGTCGTCTTGGTTGAAACCACAACAGACACATCAGTGGCAGATATTTGCTAGAAACCAATAGTGCTCAAGCGTTATTGTGTTAAAGTCTAAAGAGTACAGTAGCAAGTGAAACTCCTGGGCAAGATAGACTCAAACCCGATGTCTAGTGACATGCGAAATGCAGTGCCTTACAGCTGATCTCTGGGTGGCACTGCAACTGTCATAGGCAAGCGTAGTGATTCATTTTGTTTTACTTTAAAACCGTAGTGCTTTCACCACTATACTATTTCACTTCAATAAGGAAGAATATCTGGTATTGGAGTTGTACCTACCAAGAAGAACTCCTGGAGAAGTGTCCTACAACCACGTTAGTCAGCTGATTGGCATCATCTAGGGACCACGTTTAGAGATTCGCATTATCTTAACTTCGTACGGACCAGGATCACTTGCATCCAAAATTTTAATTTTAAGTCGCGTACAGTTTGGCGAAACGTCACATGAAATGTATCATTCTCCTGTTGCATGTTCTTTGCAAGCGTGGACGCATCACGCGTCTGAACTGCGCATTCACTACAAACCTACCCATGTGTCTGCGCCGCGCACAATATGCGCCGCTTTGTTTGTCCGACAAACCGACAAATGACGGATTCGTCAGCGCGCGACTTGTAATGCCCGTAGCGTGCACGTGAAATGCAGTTCGCGCGCGCAATGCGTCCACACCATGAGAATTTGTTACGAGTGTAATGTTGCTATGTTACCATTCATGATAGATTGCAGGAATGTGGACGGCACCTTCATTGCAAAGTACATGCTACGTTTCATCGTTCAAATATAGAATATTTGTATTTTAGCATATTTTACCAAGGGATTAAATAGGCAAATTGTTTGTCTGACAGTACCTAAGCGAGAAGTATAACCCAGACAGTTCTAATACCACCAAGGTCTAAGCTTTAAGTTCCACGCTGCACTAAACATCGCTCTCCAATTAGCCGCAACGATCGAATGTCTAGATTATGTAATCATTTACCAGAAGACTTTTAAACATAATTTAAAACCAAGTTTAGATTTAAGGTGATAGAAAATAGATTAATGAGAGTCTGCACCTACCTACAAACTACTACGCAGTTGAGCAGTATTTTGTAACACTGCTATGTGGCCTGTTTCATAAGATGCATAAATAGATATTAAAATAAGCGGTCTTACTTATTAAAGCTACTTAAATACAAGATCGCGTAATCTTAAATCGTGTCCGCATATAATCGTTCAAACTGAAGACACCGTTGCAGAAGATACCTCTATGTCCTGAACAATGTTTTAGAGCAGTAGAACTATTTGTGAATGAGTTAGTCCGGGGTAGTACCTATACTGCTATCATACCTATTTCTACCGTGAAGCAGTAATGTTCGCAATACTGCGTTTTGCTTTGAAGGTATAGTTGCCAAAGAAATTACAGGCACACGATACTTAACAACTTAATGTGTCAGGGTTACGGGCGCAGCGCAATTCATCACTTGTGAGGAAATGTCTAGGCAGAGGTAACCACTTAACATCAGGTGGGTTTCGTGCTTGTACCGTTTTGTAAATACAAAAAAAAATGTTTCTGATTCAGGCTAACTACTTCAACTTATAAAACAATAAAATAATACCGTTTCATCATTAAAACAGTTTACTCTCAATTTAGTCGGGTCATCAGGCGGGAAGGGCTCGACGAAGGTGATCATATCAGCCAATATACCAAGTTCTAACAAAGCTGCTATACAGCTGTACGCTTCTATATAATCGCCGTAGACTATGACGGGCCTGTCGACGCTTAGGCATCTGGAGGAGTCTTCTACAAAGGAAAATAACAAGTTAGTACTATACGATAACTAACAAGTGATAGGAAATTATTGAGCGTCAAGCCTGCCGCTTACAGTCACAGTGCAGCCCATGGTAAATATTTATTTTAATAATAATAACCAAATAAAGTAAGATTAGCTAGTTAAAGTGGCAGTGGGCAGGGCACATAGCACGCAGAACAGATGGCCGATGGAGCCGGAAGCTTCTGGAATGGAGACCACGGACCGGTAAGCGCAGCGTAGGTCGTCCACCGACAGATGACATGATCGGTCGCAGGACGACGTTGAATGCAGGCCGCTTCCAACCGGTCCTTTTGGAAAATTATGGGGGAGGCATATGTTCAGCAGTGGCCGTCCTACGGATGAGATGATGATGATGATGAACCAAATAATATTTTCTTTAACTGTAGCGAGCTATGAAGAGGGCTATGCCCGGGGTTTATCTACGTGATCGAATCAGAAATGAAGAGATCCGTAGAAGAACGAAAGTCACCGACATAGCCCAGAGCATAAGCGATACTATAAGGGTTCTTGCCTTTGGAACTACATGGTACATACTCTACTTACTTACTCGTATAGAATTATATTTTTTTGTAAATAAAAAAGTGCGTAAGTATAACATAATCGTATCCTTGACGTATACAGTATAAACTACTATTTATCTAACACAGCTGTGGCACAGGCAACTCATATAACACACTCGTCTACGATAAGGCATACTTGCGCATATTTGCAAGGCCCACTGTAAATGTGCAGATAGGTGTCTAATCATTTTATAAAAGATATAAATAATAAGTAAACTAAAATAAATGTTGTAATCATATATAAACTGACTGAAATCGTTAATCATGCGTAAAAGTTTCCTCATACAGATGTTGGCTTCGAACAGGGAGTTGATCAATATAACATTATCTGGCAATTCTAGCGATTGTGAAACTCGGTCCGGCCGATATTTAGGATTGTCCATAAGAATTCTTCTACACGGTTTGCCTTGCCTGCAAATAAAACCGTTAAAATAAGAAAAAAAACGAGTTGTATAAATTGACCTAGAGCGATTATAAATCCCCATCAGCTCACAATCGCCATTATTAGGCCAAACACAAGATATTTCAGCATTGCGAAAAGTTATGCCATCAGTTTGACGTGACCCAGGTACTGGAGTTATTTAGGGTAGATTCCGGGAAGCGCCGTCAACGCTCACAACTGCTCTCGCTGCTCGCACCCCGGTTGGCCGTTCCCTTTGGTTGACAGTGACAGCTCGCAGCGACCACGTTAACCCACCTTCGAACCGCGAGCGTCTTCGGTGACGTCATCGATGACGTATCGAACGCCGCGAGTGATTTCGGCGTTTCCCGGAACGTAGCCCTAGTCTTTTTGGTATTACATATTTAAGTCCTGCACAATGACAAATACGACCTTCTCCAATTTAACATGCAGGGTATCATGCAAAGACGTAGGAAACCAGGCAGAAGACGTGGCTCAAAAATCCCCAGACGTGGTTAAACATGAGCAATAGGTCGCTTTTTCGGGAAGAAGCATCTAAGGTTCAAATAGCCTTAATGATAGATCAGTAGGCCTACCATGAGTTTACAACATTGACACCAATCGATGCTCGCTATCGACTGCCACTAAAAAAATATGAAAAAAAGAACAGTGCTATCTTGCGGTCAATTGTAGGACTAAAATTGATAGGTAGAAAGTATGGCAATCATAAGCTTAATAGGTACCGTATGCGAGATCGAGTATCGACTATAGATGACATTTACCAACAACAAGTTGCCAACTCATGGTAATAGATAGCACCGCAAGATGCTATTAGTTTAGTCAACTAAATCGTAACTGATACAGAAACAAAGGACGTTTTAACTTCAAAAAGCATATCATGTAGCAATAAGGTCAAATCTAAGCCGAATTATTGAGATAATATTCCTACTGACTTTTATATTTTAACAACGTTTCGAACACTTTTCAATTAAACGTCGTGATCAAACAATAAAAAAATATACGCGATTTAATCCGTTTTATATTTGATTAACTTCAAAGCCTTAAAATATAAAAGTCAGTAAGTACCTAGGAATATTATCTCAATAATTCGGCTTAGATTTAACCCTATTTTATTATGGCTGCATGAATGTATTTCAATTTGTAAAAAGAATATTTCAATATGTAAAGCCTAAGAAATCATTATGTTTAAGATTTTCAGTAATAATATAGTTTCAATGTGTTTCATATCGCTACTACTAACTCGACTTTTTTGACAAGTTTCATGGGTCCGTGGAGGTAGTCTGGATGTTGGAACTGTTGGCCGCACGTTAAAACAAGTTCATCATAGAACTTCACTCCGCCTCCTTTCAAGTGGATGCATTTCTTCTTTCTGTCATTACAAGAATTTGTTGGGATTCATTTTGTCTTCAATTATATTCTATACAATCCTATAGATAGGGAAAATACAGTAACAGGTTTAAAATTCAGTTTATTTGTAGGCTTTAAAGTTCAGTGCCACCAACTCGTTTCACCAGTGCCACTAAAAGGAACTGTGAATTCTAATTATACCACTGGCACTTATTAAAATCCTTGCGTCTGCGTGACAGTTATTTTACTAAAGTTTGCTAACACCTGATATATACGAAAAATATTAGAAGTGAAATATAATTTCTAACAAATATGTATCATATACAGCATACCCAAATAAGAAATGGATGTCTCAAAAACAAGTGAATGGTCAAAGTAAATATATACTGAAAACTTGTAACAATATTATAAAGAGGAAAGATTTGTTACATACAAATCTCAGTATGTTTGTAACGAATTGGCTCAAAAAGTACTGGACCGATTTCAAAAATTCTTTCACCATTGTAAAGCTACATTCACCCTGAGTAACATAGGCTATATAAGATTCATCATCATCCATCACCGCGCGGGTGAAACCGCGGAGAGCAGATAGTTCATTATAACGCAAGGTAAGCAAGGTTAATTTATTTATTCGAACTATTTAGAACATCAAATATAAATAAATATACAAATAAGTAATAATTCGTAAAAACTTCAATTTCTTAACACTTTGTTAACAGAATGTTTAGTAACGCATTCTATAACGTGTACTTGCAAACGGAATGTCGAGAAGTGATGCAAATTGGAAGAACAATTCCTTCAGGTGATAATGATAGAATGATGGTGGCAATATATCTAGCTAGCTCCACTCTGCGGTTTCACCCGCGTGGTGATTGACGATGATGATGAATCAAATAAAACCTATGTTATTCAGAATTAATGTAGTTTTCTACTGTTGAAAAAAAATACAAAATCGGTTATGTAGTTTTTGAGTTTATCCATTTACAAACACACAGTTTCACCCGCGTTGTGATGGATGATGATGATGATGATGAAAAAGTATTAAGTACATACCAAATTTCATTAAAATCCATTCAGTAGTTTTTGCGTGAAAGAGTAACAAACATACTATATAATTTATCCATCCATCCATCCATCCATCTAAACTTTCACATTTATAATATTAGTGAGTTATTGAGTACTAAACTAATTATTAAAACAAACATTTTTGACATGCGATTATAAAAATAAACGGTGTTGCTAACCTGGTACCAATATGTGGTATGATTTGCCTTGTGTGAAATAATGAGAGTATTTTGAATCATAGGTACTATACGGTATCCGGCCGAAAAGTGGAAACAAGACCAGATAGGCTGGATACCGGATATCCGTGTCATCTCTAGTCTTAATTATTGTATTATTACTATTTATTAGGCTTATTAAAACTAACCAGCTTCATTATATACGTAGTAAGGTTAAGATAGATTCTATACTATTCTTGAAAATAATTATACAACTAACCGATCAATCCCGACCATGACAGCAGACATAACATCAAGGTAGAAGTAAAACGGTACACTCTTCAGATACCGATCCGTGTACCGGCCGTGCGTCGGTACACAAGTGACCGCAGCTCGGAGGCACTCTGTCACCGTTGGTATGCCGTGCTCTGATACTAGAGTCACGTTGCTAAACGTCAAATATTGTGATGTTGGCCTGAGGAATGACAATGTTATATTCAACTCACAATCTTGTATCTTATATATACTCAGATATACCCTACGAATAAATAATAGTCAGGAACTGTAACTGCGTTAAAAAAATAACCCAACAAAAGTCGTGTTCAAGTAGGCGGGGCTTAAAAGTCGTGTTCAGTACGTCGTCAGTCGGAAATTTTTCTTGCAAGCGAGCACACTTCAAATCTTCGCGTACATTTTCATTTTTATCATTGTGAACTTCAGTTGTGGATCATCATGCCAGCATTCGTTGTGAAGTGGTGCAGATACAATACACGATTAAAATATAAATAATAGCAAAATTATAATTATTCAAAGATGTTCAAATACGTTAACAAATCGAGATGGTCAATACTATGCAAAATAAAGTCAGTAAATTTTTATTTAATTTAGGATGTATTTTTTTCTTCAGGACTAAATATTGAAATGTATGTAATGTGCAATGGTTTTGCTTGTTATGTTTTATTCTCGCTGCACTTAAGCTAGAAAAACAAGAGTATGACTGCCTGTGAAAACCAGCATAGTTATACGACGTTAATTTTGGCTGAAAACAATAAAATTATAGATAATAAAAAAATTATGAACCATGTTACACAAAACTGCAGTACACAGTAGTTACCAAAACCTACCTACCGGTTGGTACAGTAAATACCTACTGTTTTTTTTTTAAATTATGTTATATAAAATATCATATTTATCTTTTTATGCTGATGATATATCCCGAAGAAACATCAACATCTTTAAGAGCCTTTATTCTGCGCAGCGCTGCGCGAGTTTAGGTATTTTACATTAGCGAGTTACTTACTAGCGCGCCCTGCGGCAGTGGTCTTACCGCTTGAGCAAAATAGTGCGCATTAATATTTGGATCTTTTTTTTATCTACTTTGGATTTTATGTCACAAATAGACGTAGGTCAAAAAGGTGAAATAAAATATCACGCAGTACGCCTTTTTTAATATTGACATTAATTAACATAATATAATAATTATTAATCAAGTACATGTTATCTACAAGAGCATAGACTAGAAAAAAGTAAGATTTAACTCATGTACCTAAAGAGATGAGAATGAGAATAGCAAATAAAACAACCATCACATAGTTCCTGCTACCAGTTTCCGGCTCAAGCATGGATTCCTGGATACCAAGTATAAGCATAAGAAATTTGGTTAATAGCAAAATACTAGCCCCTCAAGGGTTGATGTCATTATAGCAATGAAATTTCTATTGTGTCTGACCTTTGATGCACTGGATGTCATATAAAATTATTTGTTAGAATCCCACTTAGAAATGTTACCTCAATAAGTATCAGGAAGTTTTGAGCGCACTAATATTTAGTTGTGTAAGTGCGGGCGTCAGGGCGATACGTCCTCTGACCTCTTTCTAAGAGGCCTCAGCCGCGTCTGATGATTCGTGACTGGCGCGACCGGTTTTATGATTGATTTTTAAAACGTGTGTGTCTCGAAACCGCTCGGCAATAACAAACTAATAAACAATTTCTAAATGTAGTCTATGGAACTTGAACTTGTTAATCAAATAATGTTCTATTACATCAGTTAAGAATAATTTACATAATATACTATATCAATCATTATTATGTGACCCGTCAAACACTCAGCAAAAACGGGAATTGGCGCTTCCAAAGCGTTTACGCTCTAAAGAGATACTACAGACAATTAACAATAAACGATTGCCTACAATTGGTATGTGATATAGGTAACTATATAGCATTAAAAAAACAGTTTAATGTTTGGTCAAATTAAAGCATGTTTAATTTTTCAACATAATGAAAATTCACCCTCTGCAAATTTTAAAGTGGTTTAGCTGAGTTGCTAATTAATTTGTCAGTAATATCAACACAGTGCTTTTCTAAAGTAATTCTATAAATTGATTGAATTTTCTAAATTGATAATGAAGGTGACTACTAAAAAACATCCAGCTGGCAAATAACGACTTATTTTTTTTTCGTAAAATGTATAAGCCTAAAATGTTTCATAATCTTTCTTTACTACATTGCGAAGAATCTCTTCTAATGTATTCTAGACAAAAACTTAATAAATTAATCATATTTCGCGAGACATACGAGATTTACGATTGATTTATTATTAAGTTGGTCCAGTCTACTTGTTGCATAACATCGTCCACGCCGCCATGATTCTGCTGTCATTGTAGACGTTGCAGCACGCGCGTAAACCAATCCCTGCTTTCCTACTGAATTTAAACCAATCACCGAACCTTTCTATTTGTAACCTCGGAAGTAATTTGTATTTGGAATCATACGTTGTTTTGATTTGAAGGGCCACTTTTTGTGTGGAATTTGTTCTGAATTATGCTTCCTGACTATTATTTCTTCGTAGGATATCACTCAGACAGGACTCAGAATCTTTATCCACCTTCTCTTTTATCATTAATTATGTGACGTAGGTAGCTAGTTTTCTGTGTTTGAAATTATACATTGCAGTATCGAATATATCAGTCTAAGTAAAAAGTTTGATCACTACTAGATTCATCATCTGGTCATCATTCATCATTGCTAGCTACTATTCGCGATATGACTTGTGTGATCTATGAATTTAAACACCTTGTTGGACGGGTCTTGCACAATTGTTTTTAACGTAGACAAGAGATTGTTGGAAATCACTATTGCGACACATCACACCCACACAGTTACCCATTTCAGACCGTACGTAGGTCTTAATTATTTTTACTTATAACAATAACTACTTTTATAAGAAAAAAAATAAAGCGACTTCCATTCTAAATGGCATCACACGAGAAGCACCAGCTCTGAAATAAAAACTAGATCTTCATAATCAGTTCACTATGTAAAAAGTAGTAGTAGTAGGTGAAATGAAAAAAGCGAATGAGTACCTCCTTGTTTTTGGAAGTACCAGTTGATAAAAAACGCACACTCTACGGAGTATCTAAAAAACATACCCCAAAAGTAAAGTCTCGAGGAAAGCAAGGCCAGTCCGACTTGCACCGACCACCACTATGCTATTGTTTACATACACTTTGGGCAAACTGGACAGCGGCCGTTCCAATACCCACAGAGCGAATGGTATTGAGCTGAAATCACAATCATCATTTTTATATTGTTTTATTAGGGTATCCTGACTTAAAATTATGTCCATCATTGCTGCCGCATATACCTAATTGTTAAGAAGGGGTGACGGAATAAAGTCAACTCGGTGAATTGTTATCTAGAGATCGGGTTATAAAATACTTACGTCATTCAATTTCACCGTATCAAACTAAAATCATAATGAGGCGAACAAAATAAAAATAAAAATATGCAAATCAATCTAGCCGTGTTTTTGCAAGACCAACGAAAAGCAATTGACTCTTAGCTTATTTTATAGAAAGAAGATTAAACAGATCATAACTTGTCTAAATTGAGATGCGAGGTTACAAATTACAAACCTAGTAGAGAAAAAACTAGTAACAAGCGCCAGCGTGATAGCTAACAACTAAAAAAACTTCAGAAAAAGTACATAGCTTATGGCTAAAAAAGTTGGCTTTAAAAGTAGGAAATTGGGTCAATAATAATTCTCACTATGAAGGTCTAGTAAAGTAACTTGGGTCTATGAATTATGCAACAACAACACACTCCTAAGGCATACACTAACCTAATTATATATTGATCTGTTGTAAGTCAACCACAAATTTCCTACAAACCAAAGCAACAGCATGTATCACAGACATGTGTCCGTGGATTCTATGACCTTGTTTCTGCATCATCATGTCAAGTACACGTATTTACACGTAGCTATTAGTCTAAATGGGTGATGGTATGGATGAAGGTTGTGCAGATGGCGTGATGCATGATAGTATGTGGTGCGATTGAAACAGGAATAGTTGCCCAAACTGAGTTGAAGAAATCCAGATCAGCAGAAGCATGGTGAATGAACTGGTCATAAAACAGTTAGTTTTGATACTGGCGATGAAAGATCGGTGAGAGTGGTTGAAAAAAAGGGGGTTATTTGCTCAGCAGTAGGCAATAACGGGCTGATGATGGTGATTATAAAACTAAAGTTAATGGAGGATAGATTGATCAAAGAGGAGACAAATTCGCGTGTGGTCAAGATTCCTAAAGAGATTTAGTAACATGCGCACTTCGACTCCTAAGTTAGCAAGTAATGGTGTGATTTTTATTTTATTTTATCAGGAGACGGTACAATCACGAGACCCGCCTGGGTGAAGTGGTAACCTCGACCTAGAACAGATGAATTTCATCACAAGTGACGAAATGCACTGCAATGTGCATGTTATTTCGCCGGCTTCCATACCCCAGCCAGCCAATTCAAGCCAGAACGCAGTATTGTGAATAATACTTCACGCTTGAAATAATGAATAGATTAACTTATTCACGATGAGTTCTACTGCTATATAAAATATAAGTTTGAATCACACTTACATATTATCCCTGAATACTTTGTCCGATTCCTGGTAACTACTTATGTTCGGTACATAACGGCGCGGGTGCACAGGTGACATGTGACCAGCCAGAGACATTAAGTGTTTGTTTGGACTCTACAAACAATATGAACTCATGTATACAGGATAATTAAGAGTAGGAATTTGCAATATGTGTGATTTGATAAAAATTTAATCATTGCTCGTCACAGCCTTAGTAGCCATAATAGTTAGTCAATAATATTTGGATTAAATTTATTTGCGGCTAAACTTACATTATTAATGACTTTTGACAGTAAATGATCAGATCTCGTCTACCGCGAATTCTAAATAGGCACGAGTAGGTATGATACGAATTGTCAGATGACGCGGCTTCCAATCCCATCCGAGGATATGAAATGTTTCTCAATGAAATTGCTAATTAGTATCAAAATACCTAATAATTCTATACAAGTTATCCACCAAAGGTGAAATTCATCTTTAGGTATTGCTAGATTTATTTTTATAACACCAGACTGCTTTCCAATATAATAATTCTTACCGCATCACCTTTAGCGAACAGTCGGCAAATCCAAAACAGTGTGGAATACTGGGAGAGACGCAGTAGCTCCCTCATGAACCATCGACTATGAGGCTCCACTACCAAAGATACAACTCCTAATACTACCTGGAAAAATAAAATAATTATGTAATAAACGTTGAAACAAAAAATACGTCATATATATAACTAAGTAGTTATACCTAGGCATAGTACCATAATCTATATATAAATCCCTTTTGTATATACATTTTTTTTAATGTCATAAAAAGGCATACAGGCAGGAGCCCACCTGATAGAAAGTGGTCACCAAGGGCGTTTCCAACGCGCTGCCGACCTCTAAAAGGAATAGGAGAGAGGGTGGAAGGGAGAAGGGTGGGGGAAGGTAAGGGAGAAGTAGAGGGGAATGGGGAATTGGGCCTCCGGAACATCCCGCAAACTGACTGAAACGCAATAGCAATATCTAAAAATTACCTCAGGTCGGTGTTATGTAGGAGTGTGGTAATTCCCCGGTAGTGCCCCGGCCCATTCGGCTTTGGGGTTACAGCGTGGCACAACCACCAAAAGACTTTTATTCAATTCAATTCATGAAATAGACAGTACACTCCAATCAACGGATAGCTTGAATAGCAATACCTAGTTGGATCATATACTGCTGACTGAGGTGGCCACTACTGATATTGACTTTTTCCCAAAGGTCAAGATTTGGGGAAGATATCGAAAAATTTTTGATGTAGAATTTGATGAAGACGCAAAAGACATTCCTCATACATACTAATCCATGGATCGTAATATTTCATCTTTTTTTACCTAATTGCAAAAGTTATAGACAAACAATATTGAATACATTTGTAATTTTACATTGAGGTATTGCCATGGTTACATAAGCTGAACAGAGCGAGGCGTTTCTTTACTCCGGATCAGCGGTGCCTTCTTTATAAAACTCAGGTGCACCCACGTATTGAATATTGTTCCACCTCTGGGATGGATCCGCTAAATACATTATCAATGCTCTCGATAGACTACAACGTCGCGCTGTCCGTATTATTGGAGACACTAAAGTCACTCAACACCTAGAACCCCTACAAATGCGTAGAAACATAGCTTCTCTAAGCGTTTTTTACCGGTTATTTCATGGCGAATGTGCTGAAGAGCTTTTTAATCTTATTCCTTCCTCACCATTCCAATTACCGAACTACTCGTTCCGGCCTAGCATTGCATTCATATACTGTTGAAAACTTCTTACCACAAACCAAAAAGTTTAGCAGTTCCTACCTCTCTCGTGTAAGTAAATTGTGGAATGCTTTGCCGGCGTACGTATTTCGGCTCAGTTTTCCATTGCCTGACGTCGGTTTGAGGGTTGATATTTTTTTCACAGAAAGGTCACGTTATTATATGAACACACGCCAAGTTTCAATACCAGAAAACGCGTAGTTTTTGAGAAAAAAATTATTGAAAATCAATTATTTTTGCAATATTTACGTGAATCCATACCACAGATTATGTAGAATTCTCGCAATTGAACGTTTCGTTTTAACTACAGTTAAGTTGTGGTACATTCGGTAACATTTTATTTTATATAAATTTACGTAAATAATTATATTTTGAAGTTATTTCAACTGTTTTTCATTACTTTTACGTAAATAATTATATTTCGTACTTATTTCAGCTGTTTTTCATTACTAGCTATTAAAATGGGTAGTATTTACCGTCTCTTGCCGGTTTGTGAAACGAAACGTAAAATTGACGCCATTTCGTATTGTCATTGTCATCGTCAGTCAGTCATCTTTTGTGTTCCTTGCAGTTGAGCGCGTTTTCGTACTCCTGTCGGTAAACAACATTTGACTACTAACATGGCGTCTCCGAAGCCCCAGGTTTCGTGTTCTGCCGTGCCGTCTGAAGAATCGAGTGTAGTGGAAGTGTTGGACTCTAATGAGCCACTTGTCGCGAGCTCTTCTTCAGGCCCCTCGTGTGGTGCCGTTCCGTCTGTAGAATCGAGTGTAGTGCTAGTGTTGGACTCTGATGAGCCACTTGTCGCGAGCTCTTCTGCAGGCCCCCCGTGTGTGCAAGTGTTGGACTCTAGTGAGCCACTTGTGCCCATGACTGTGCCATCAAAACCAGTAGCTGGTAGTTCCCGCGCCGTTCTCAGTACCGTGTCGGTACTGCCGCCTGCGTCTCCAACATCGTCTGAGAGCAGCGTGGGTGATGCGGAGCCTCGAGCTCCTGGGTCATCTGGCCGAAGAGTCCAATATAATTCCGATGAAATGAGGTTGGTTCGCAGTGTTTTCTTTAAAAGCCACATGTGTAAACTTCACAGACATTATAAATAAGAACACCACACGAAAAAAAATTAGGTTAGGTTGAAACTGCGACAACCAACGCGCGAGCCGAGCGAGCGAAGCGAGCGTGCCGCGGCAGCGGCCGGCGAAGCGCTAAAAAGTCAGTTACACATCCAACAAAACAATAAATTAGATCAGCGAAGTGTTAAATAACGTGAGGTCATGATTTTACAAAAATAAGCATAACTCAAAAACTATGCATTACCTTGTAATAAAAATGGTGAAAAAGGGAGGGGAGGACCCTATCCTTCCCCCCTTCAACCCCCTATTTCATGCCAATCTATTAAAAAATATTATCTTAATTTTAATCCATAAAATTAGGAAAATTAAAAAATAGTAAAAAAGGGGGGGTTCCCGTGCTTATTATTAGAAGAGGGGGGAGGGAAACCCCTCCCCCCCCCTCCCCCTCCCCCCCTCCCCCCTTAATTCGGCGGCAGTCAATGGAAAGTCGTACCCGTATTTCCTTGCAGCTATGACCCTGGGTCTTTCAAGCGGGGCGTGAAAAAGCAGCTGTCAGGTCATTATAGGGGTGGCGATTAGTGCAGACTAGTGGTCTTTGCTTCTTGATTCCATCTTCGCTTTCCATCAGGCGAGAGACACAAGAACAGGTCACTTTGATGAACCATTATAAAAAAGCTCTATTTCACCTTTTGGGTACGGAAGCCTAAAGCAGTTAAAAGGCGTTTGTTTTTAAACCGTTCTTAACTTCCAGACTTTATTGAGATCAAAGACTCTCTATGCTCATATCGCCTTACCATGCCATCGGTGCCAGGTCGCCGAGGTTCTGGTTCCAGGTCATATTGCGCTCTCACCGAAGGACCGTCTTCTAAAGGCCTAAAATACGTATGGAAATATAAGCGGTAGTCGATAATAGATACACGACCTGCAGGGCTTTTGCTTATCTCAAATGCAATGACATGTTGATTTAAATCTAAAATAATGGCGCCTTTATATGTCACTTTTGTGAGCTTCAGTCAGCAACTGACATCTATGCTTACTGGAGCTGTCAAAACTGACATAGAGCCGCCATTTTCCAAGATCTCAATCATTATTTGATTGTAACTGAGATACGTATGCCTTCCTGAACACATTTATTTACCATGCCAACATTCCAGCGGCGTTATAAACGAATATTTTAGTTCCAAAACTAGATAAAGTTATTGATGTCATTTACCTTTATCCAAGCTAATGGGGGTTGATTCAATATGTGATACTCTTCCCAGTAATTGTGCAAATAAAAACCGTTTACTTACACACATCTGCAAATGGATTACCATGGCCATACCATTAAGACATGGACACACAATAAAATAAATAAAATAACACAATAACAGACCAAAATTTCCAAGACCTGACCAAAAACATTTCTGCTCATCACACAAATATTTAACCCGGCCAGGAATAGAATTTGGGACACCGTATTAACCGTATTTCGAAGGCAGAACCGCTACCAACTGAGCTAACGGAGCTGCCAAAAAAGATTAGGGTATGATTTCACCGGACGCCTATGGCTATTCCTTGGGAACTGTTACAGAGCGGGTCAGGATTTGGTTTAAAAAAAAAGAAACTATTATTAACACTAGAACTTATAATCTCGACAACGAAAATAGAAAAATAGAATTAGAAATAGAAACAACAAAAACGTTTGGCCATGACGAAGTTCCACTACGGTCTGACTTTACATACAACTATAAAAACAATATCGCGGGAATGGAATGCAACTTCAGCAGTTTTACCCTCGATGCATGTAAGTACAAGTAGAAGGTATTGTAACAGAACCATCTTTGAACAGTCACCTGTCGGCTATAGGCACAAGATGGAATGCTCGTCTTCGTGCAGTTGACTTCCAGAAACATGGTAACTGTTACAAGTTAGAAATCTCCGAGGTCAGAAGTAACTTACTGCTAACGTAGCACTTAGACAGCTCTTGGAGGATATGGAATAGTACAATTATAATTCTTAATTTCGAAAATGTATTCATCTTAATTATGTTCTCATTTTTCAAAAGACATCAGAGTATTCTTTAGATCCTGTATGGTTAAAAATAGCAAATTTATTTACATAGTAGCTGCGCCCTGCAGGTACACTCTCGTGGTGATTGACGATGATGATGATGAAAAGTATCCTATGTTTTAATCCAGCGTCTCGACTAACTCCATACAAAATTTCATCAAAATAGGTCCAGCCGTATGAACGTGAAGAAGTAACAAACATACCAACAAACTTACAAACTTTCGCCTTCGTAATTGTCTCTGCTTTAACTGGCCAAATCGACTTACGTCTGTCCGTATGTTTGTTAGGTTGTTGATGTTGGTCTTCCTGTACAGCAGGCCTAGACAAAGTTCAAACAGGCGTGTTTCTGCACACGCTACAAATAAAAATAAGGTCTACGAACTTTGCGCGACGTCACGTGACTTTTCCACAGGTAATATCAACGCCATACATTTTGAAGTTGTCGTTTGGCGTTAACGATAACAGAAACATCTTTGGCTTGTTGGTCGCCAATCTTGACGAAACTTGGTATGCATGTCTTACTATCCTACAATATTTATTTGCAGTCGTCGATTTTTGAATGCGGGTACTTTTCCTAAAAAGAGGGGAAGTTAGCTGCGGTCCCATTTTTTATATTTCTTTATCGACCGATTTTGATAAAATATGGTACACACACTATGTACCTTACTTTAATTAGATTTTTTTTAATATGAAAATGGGGTTTACTCACGTAAAAAAAGTCAGATCTTTCCGACTATAGTTTCAACCACATCCGGTGGTCTTTTTCAAGAAGAGTGCCGAACGCTCACGGTTGCGTATCGCCTCGCACATGAGTGACGCAACCGTACCGCAGACCACCAGATGTGGTTGAAACTATAGTCGGAAAGATCTGAATTTTTAAAGTGAGTAAATCCCATTTTTCATATTAATAATGTGTACAAACAACGTTAATTTTCATAATACGAGTAAAAAAGATATTGGTAATATTCGGCAAGGACATTTGATACCCTCTCCAGATGGCTCAGACTGGGAAATTGCCGCTGAGAAGACTGTGCTCGCGAGGTCTGCTGTTTGCAGAACTGCTAGCATAATTAAAAAAACTCAGACTTTCTTATTGACTGATATAGCCTAAGCAGTAAACACGTTATTTAACGTGTATGTATATTTGCACTATTATTATTTGCTTTTTTATTACTTTAAAATTTCTACCCACAGATTCCAGAGTCCGTGCCATTTATTTTTACATTTACTTAAATATTTACTCAACTATTTAAATATACATCTTTGCATAGAAGGAGGAAACATAGACTTAACATATACATTATGATATAACAAGAAGTAAAAGAACAGAGGGGAAAACAATACTAAATAAGGTATCCAATACAATGCCGAGCAGACGAGTCTCTGGATTATTTATTATCTGCTTAACCTACATAGTCAATTTACAAATGAATAATAATAAATTCTTCTTACCCAAGCACCACCATGCCCACGGGTTGGTTCTGGCATAACATAACAAAACATTGAAGGGTAGACGAGCTTAGACATGACTCGAAAAGATCTATGAGACCCTGCGCACGCGGCGAATGCTCACAAATGTCGAACATCACCGAATTGTCGTACGCTTCGCCTGGACGGACTTTTAGGTCACTGTAATTTGAATTAATGTGACTAAATATTATTTATACCATACCCACTCTAAAAAGCTTATTTTATTAATTGAAAACAGTTAATAAAAAGGCCTTTTAATCACTGTTTTGGTGTTTGAATTTAGAACACACCAATATATTCGACCTCCATCTCAATGCTTATACATCTTCCTTACGCAAAGAATAATCGACATACAAACTCTTTGTATGTCGATTATTCGACAACTCCTCGAGATTTGATTGGTCGATATTTGAGACAAGGAGTTAAGCATTAGAAAAAAAACTGTATTGTGTTCGTTGCTACGATTATAGAAAAAAATAATAATAATAATATATATATAATTCTTATGTTTAGTAATTGTTAGTTAGTAATTGTTCCGATTTTAATGTGCATTTTAATTAACTTAACCTTCCTTTTTTCATTAAATGTCTATTTTCGCTTAAATTATTTCTTTTTCTCGTAGTCATGTTATAAAGTATAGTATGCAACTCTTGAATAAAACTGATTTATATCGAGGGCCATGAATCACTTGCATCGCTCAGGATTCTAACAGTTGAATAACTCGCTACGCTCGTGATTCAGTCGTTAGAATCCTTCACTTACTCGTGATTCCTCTATGGCCCTCGCTTTAAATCTGTCCTTTATTCACTAGTTGCATAATATACAATACAATACAATACAATACAATACAAAAACTCTTTATTTGCACCAAAGTAAATACAACATAAGGAAACAACTTAAATAGTAGGCACAAATGGGCGGTCTTATCGCTAAAAGCGATCTCTTCCAGACAACCTTTGGATGGATAGAGATTACATGATTGACATGGACGGTGGTGCAACATCACGAAGAAATATATTATTACCTAGTATTACATGAAACAGATGTAACACTAGATAATACTAGATAAAAGGGTAAAATTCAAATTAAAAAAAATACACTTAAATATAACAATACTTACACTTACCTACACGTAATAATAATATAATACATATATTATACTATAAACATACATGAACATATATACTTACACATACATAAATATCAATAATATAAAATAATATCAATCAATGAATTATGTCAGGGATTAACATTTAACGTGGAGAGATAGTAGTCTTTTACTTGAGCTTTGAAGCTATTCAGCGATTGCGCGCGTTTGATACTAGTAGGGAGGGCATTCCAAAGGTGAACTGCCTGGACTGTGAATGAAGAGTTGTAGAATATAGTACAATGTTCAGGAGTCGTTAGAAGTAAGTTTTCTGATGACCTAAGAGAGTAAGAAGAGCATTGGAGAAATCTAAATCGTTCTTTTAGGTAAAAGGGAGTAGAAGAATTAAACAATATGTTATACAGAATAGAGAGGATGTGAGAATTCCGGCGAAGGCGTATAGGGAGCCACTTAAGTTTACAGCGAAATTCGGAAACGTGGTCGTACTTTCGCAGACCAAAAATAAACCGAATACAGAGATTCTGTAGACGCTCCAGCTTGTTAAGCTGGTCCTCTGTGAGATCTATGTAACTGGCATCAGCATAGTCAAGAATGGGAAAAAGGAGAGATTGTGCAAGTGCAGCTTTGGTAGCAGTGGGTAAAAAGTTACGCAGTCTGTTAAGGGAGGCTGCTGATGCAAACATTTTTCGTGCTACAGATTGGATTTGTGGTTGCCAAGACATACAGTTATCCATGATTATTCCCAGGTTCTTAACTTGAGTGCTATAAGGCACACATATACCACCAAATACGATTTCGGGGAGAGTTGTGAAATCAATCTTCGATACTAATCTGGAGCTTCCAACAATGATAACTTGAGTTTTTATTGGGTTTATTGTAAGTCCGTGAGATCTACTCCAGTTAGCTATACGAAGTAAATCGCCGTTGACCTCATCAACAGCATCTGCTAAGTGATCTAGTGGAGCCTGAGAGTATATCTGAAGATCGTCTGCATAGAGATGGTAGGAAGAAGTAAGAAAGAAAGATATAGAGTTTATAAATACGGCAAAAAGAAGAGGTGACAGTACGCCACCTTGAGGAACGCCAGCATTTGTTTCACACCAAGAAGAGAAAGTATCCTGAATGCGAATACGTTGGCGTCGCCCAAATAGATAGCTTCGAAACCAGTCAATTACCGATGGAGATATGTTTATAGAGCGAAGCAATGCTAGGAGGATGTCAAAATCTACGGAATTAAAAGCATTGCTAAAGTCAAGTAAGGTAAGTATGGTAAGCTGTCTGTAATCCATACCTAGTCTGATGTCATCAGTTACTTTGACAAGTGCAGAGACAGTGCTATGGCCGGTTCGAAACCCAGACTGGAGTGGATTAAGAAGCATATTTTGGTTGAGGAAGGAACTGAGTTGGTTATGTACTAGGCGCTCCAAGACTTTTGATAGGAAAGGAAGAATAGAAATAGGTCGATATTCGGAGAAGGACTTGGGATTAGATTTCTTGGGAAGCGGGATGATTTGAGCTTCTTTCCAGCAAGATGGTACGGTGCCCTCCAAAATAGAATTGTTTAATATATGGCGTAGGATAGGGAGGATTTCATCCAATATAAGAACAATCATATTTCGGCTGATGCCGTCACCGCCTGCTGCATTGGAGGATATTGATAGTATGCTCTTTTTAACATCACATGCAGTGAATTGACTCAGAACAAAAGGTGAGTGATCAAGAGTAGGGAGAGAAGAGAGATAAGTCAAAGTAGCTATTTTGTCATTTAAATTTACATTGGATGACGAAGAGAAATGTTGGTTGAGTGAGTTGATATCTAAATCTTGCGGAATTGAATGATGACGTGATTTCCCTACTCCCAATGATCGCAAGAACTTCCAGACTTTAGCTGGATCTTCATTATCTACTGAGTCATGGATGTGGCGACGTAGAGCATCCCTACACATTCTATTGCAGCGATTTCGAGATTTAATATATTTTTGCTTATTCACGTCATTAGAACAATGCTTTAACTTAGACTTTGCTGCTACTCTTTTGTGCATTAGTTTTTTTATGTCTTCAGTCAACCAGGGTGCAGGAAGGTGTTTTATTTTTATGGCCCGCAAAGGAGCATGGGTGTCATAAAGCTGTGTAAGAGTGGAATTAAATATGGATACTTTGTCATCGATATTATTGGCGCTATGAACTTGTACCCAATCTATTTCACCAGCATCGTTTCGAAGTTTTTCCATGTCAATTGTACCAAAGCTGCGCTGCAGAAGTATCTTAGGCTTAGGTTTAGGAGGACGTACCTTATACGACAGAAAGATGAGGTCATGATAAGAAAAAGCATCAGCAGAACATTGTCCGTGTTTAACAACATGGTGTAAGGATGATACAAAAATAAGATCCAAAAGGGAGGGATTACAATTTGGAAAGTTATGGGTGGGGTTGAGTGGCAAAATGTGCATGTTGCTAGAATTAACTATGGATTCCAAATTCGCACAACGAAAGTCTTTTTTTATAAGGCAAGTGTTAAAGTCTCCCATAATTATATTATGGGTATAAGATGGAATAAGATCTTCTAAAATCTTTTCAAAAGATGCGAAGTAATTGACTCTTATGGAATGGCTATAGTAGACTCCGAGAAGAATTTTGGTGTGTGAAAGTAAAACTTCAATAAAGAGATGTTCACCGGCATCACAAGGCGGAGGCTGTGGTGACATATTTATTATTGAGTACAGAAAATGAGAACGTAGATAAATAGCCACACCACCGCCAACGCTGCCGGTTCTATCGTTACGTATAAGTATGAAACCGGGGAGAGAGAAAGAGGTGGACGGGAGACAAGGTTTCAACCAGGATTCGGAGACTAGTATAGCATGAACATTTGTATTGTCAAATGATGCCAGCATATCAGAGTAATGAGCCGGAATACTCTGTGCATTTATATGGAGTACATTAAAATTCTTAGGCACATCAGAGAACTGAGCCGCTAAGGTATCACTTAGCGTAGGAATGCTTACAAAGCTATCGTTTCCACTGTTAAAAGTATCATTGTAAGAGAAAGACAGATATTCGTCACTGGTGCTGCTACTATCTTGAGTATTCGACATATTACATTAATATTATTAATATACGAGTAGATATATACAATTATATAATAATAAATATTTTATATATAAACTAAGAATATATAATTTCTTAACTATGTGTAAAATGTATGTACTACTACATACTTAAGCATACTCCATCTGCCGACTATGTGGACGAGAGCGCTATTACCTTCTCTATAACTATAACACAAATATAAAAGTAAAAGTAAAATGTATGATTTCTCCTACAAATTTAGTAATGGATATTCAAAGTTTTATAACATTCGCTTGGACAAGATTACAATTAAAAACCTACTTAAGTCGTCGTTACTTCGACTTCACGGACTTGACATATCAACTAATATTTTTACGTGACAAATGACAAATGTACAACTCATAAGAGTCCTTATAAAAAGAAAAAAAAAACTGTCTTCTGTCAAATTTTTAGTAACGTCAACAAATATTTATGAAGAAGAGGTTGACTTGAATTGAATTGAACTGAAAGTGGAAAATAATTTACAAGTTTGAAATTGGGTACTCAAAAACAAAGGCAACTAATTAGACAAGGAAGTGGGTAGACTACGTAGTACATATTTGGTATATATTTGATAAAATAGTAAATATTGTAACGTGAAGTAAACTATGAAATAAAATTCATTTTATATAAAGGAAAATAATCAATGATATTTTTCAATGTTAAATCAAATCAGTGACATATTTGACAATGCACAATAATCAAATAAAAATAGTTTCTTCTTCTTGAACAGTAACAAAGAGGTTTTCTAACACTGCCCCTTACTCTAGCAATCATAAAGTTGTAAACTAAAACTACTATTGCAAGAGTACACCATACATATGAGTACAACAAAAAAAATATATATAAGAAACCTAAATTAAACCTAAACACTTAACAAACAAATTGTGTTTAACCTTTGGCAAGGCTTTTGTGAATAGGTCAGCTTCCAACTCAGCTGATGGCTTATAAAATATCTTTATTAGTTTACGCTCTACACATTCTTGCACAAAATGATGTTGTATGTCAATGTGTTTGGTTCTTCGGTAACATTGATTTTCAACTATTTTGAGTGTGCTCTTATTATCATTATAAATAACAATAGGCTCACGCGATAAATTGAACGGTTTCAATTCATTTACAAAATTATGTATGAATTTAGCTTCTTTTACCGACGTACCAAGAGCGTAATATTCAGCTTCTGTACTAGAACAAGCAACATTGTTTTGCTTGTGGCTATGCCAATTTATCACATTCATTCCAAATCTACTTACAAAACCAGAATACGATTTTCGATCGTTGGTATCCCCCGCCCAATCTGCGTCGGATGAAATTTCAAATTTGTTACTACCTCGCCTAAAATTGAGTCCGTAATCAGTTGTACCCGATAAATATCGTAGCACGCGTTTGGCAGCAATCCAATGCGTCTCATCATAACAAGTGTTATATTGGCTGAGCTTACTGCACACAAATGCAATATCCGGACGAGTGCATACAGCGAGATACATCAAACTACCGATAAGTTCCCGATATTGAAACCTCAAATCAATCTTCTCTGCTTTTGGCGGATTAAAATTTACTTCCATGGGAGTTGCGACTTTGTGACAATCATCCATTCCAAATTTTATCAACATATTTTTCACATATTCAGATTGAGTCAGTTTCAATGTCCCTTGCTCCCTGTTCCTTTCGACCTTCATACCCAAAGCTTGTGTAACAGGTCCAAGCAATTTTATATTAAAGTTGGAACTAAGCAATTCATAAAGCATTTTCTTTTGATGATCATTGGAGCTAAATATGAAAAAATCATCAACATATAGAGCTATTATCAAATTATCTTTGTAGAACACACATTGTTCACTCTTCAATTGTTTATAACCATTGTTAACCAAAACCTTATGAACTTTTTCATTCCAAGCTCTACTGGCTTGTTTGAGCCCATATAGACTCTTTTTGAGTAAACATACTTTGTTCTGCCCCTCAATTTGAAAACCGGTAGGTTGCTCCATATAGATTTGCTCATGTAAATCTCCATTAAGAAATGCTGTGTTGACATCAACATGTTCAATGTCCATATCATTTTCAACACCAATCGCAAAGAGTAGTCGTAGAGTGCTATGTCTCACAACAGGTGCAAATGTTTCTTCATAGTCAACTTTATATTGTTGAGTAAAACCTTTTGCAACTAATCTTGCTTTAAACTTTTCAAATTTCCCACTTGGATCTACTTTTTCTTTGAAAACCCATTTCGATTTTATCACATTACTATTTTTAGGTCGATCAACAAGTTCCCAGACACCATGCGACATTAGTGAGTTATATTCATCTTGCATAGCTTCTATTCAACCTTCACTATTCTCACTTTCAATCGCTTCTTTATATGACTTAGGCTCACTACATCCCATCAAAGCTAGACCAGAGAAATCATTCACTACATAATCTTTGAACCAAATAGGAGGATGGCGGTCACGTTTGGGTCTAGAATTTTCAGCAACTTCCTGGTCTGAAATATTCTGATCCATAATTTGTGAGTCAGGTTGAATATTATTCAACGAAGTTTCTTCCTGTTCATCAGATGTAATTATTCCTTCGACATGAGGTTCTTCTTCAATTGGATCTAGAACATCAATATCCGTTGATGATACATCTGGTGTGGCAAATTCATCACTGTCAGATTCATGGCTAAGTCCATGAGAAGTGTTGGGTTGATACACCGTAACTTCAACAGTATTGGTTAAATCTTTAGAACTTTCTAAAGAATTTGATGTTTTGTAGGTTATACCTCGAACATTTTCAATAAATTCGACAGAACGAGCTTTTATCAATGTCGAACCATCATCTGGATCACCAAGTCTGTAACCTTTGGTATGATCACAATATCCCAACATAATATAGGGCTTAGATTTTGGATCAAGCTTTTTGCGTTTTTGTTGTGGAGTAAGAGCATAAGCTGTGCTACCAAAAACTCGAAGATTACTGAGATCCACTTTAGACCCAGTCCATAATTCTTCAGGAGTAGCATTTTTCACAGCTGCAGTTGGACTACGGTTCTTCAAATAACACGCAGTATTTACCGCTTCAGCCCAATATTGTTTCTCCAAACAAGCATCTTGCAACATGGCTCTGACTTTTTGCATTAAAGTTCTGTTTAAGCGTTCAGCAACGCCATTTTGTTGAGGTGTATACGGAACTGTCGTTTCGTGAATAATACCACATTGCTTAAAATGATTCGCTAAACTTTTATTACAGTATTTCGTGCCGTTATCGCTCCTAACCCGCTTTATTTTAAGATCAGTTTGATTTTCAACTAAAGTTTTGAATTCGATAAACGTATTCAAGACAGTCATCTGATCTTTGCGTTTTAGAAAATATATAAACGTTTTGCGCGAAAAATCATCCGTAAACGTTATAAAATAACGATAACCACTCCAACTATTGACCGAAAAAGGTCCACATATATCTGTATGAACTAAGTCAAGTTTAGTCATGCTCCTATGTGCCTGACCACGCGGAAATGATTTGCTCGTTTGTTTACCCTCAAAACAAGGAGTACAAGGTGTCAAATCACCATTGTTAAACTTAATACCATTCGCTAACTTATCACGAAGTGTTAACATACCTGCTAAACTTAAGTGGCCTAGGCGACGATGCCATAGTTCCAAAGAATTAATGTTGGACACAAAAGCATTACCTTCAGTGCTAATATTAGGCTCTTGGTTTTTCTTACATACGTAACTACCCCTTTTCTGATCAATTTTGTAAATGCCGTCCACATTAGTAGCTGTTACTACGCTGGAACCAGTCACATTGACATTATCCTTCCTGTAAATATAACAGTTATTAGCATCAAATAATAAAACATAGCCTTTTGCTGCAATTTTGCTAACAGACAAAAGATTAGTTGCTACTTTCGGCACATACAAAGCATCAGTGATGACTTTATCAATGTCATCATCAAACGTTACAGTAATATCACCAACGCCTTCACTGTATATCTTATCATTATTTGCAGTAGTAATTTCAGATTTATTACTGGCAGAAAAATTCTTCATCCAGTCTTTCCGGTTAGTCATATGACTAGAACAACCTGAATCTAAGATCCAACTATTACTGTCACAAATGTTATTCACTAAAGCAATTTCTCTAGATAATGAAGTCAGATTTGCACTACTTCCCTTCTTTGTAGACGAAGATGCATCTGGCGTCAAGCTTTTATCATGAATCTTCTTCAAATTCTTTTTTAATTTGGGACACCTTGGCTTAATATGCCCTTTTTCATTACAATTATGACACGTAGGAATAAATTTGTCTTTTGCAACAAGAATCTTCTCAGTTGGTTCCACATTCGAATTCAAAGTTCCCTTTTTAAATTCGCTTTGTATCAACTGACATTTCACAAAGTCAGATGACAGTTTCATATTCGTGGCTTCCATGGCCATAATCAATGAGTCAAATTCATTTGGTAATCCTATTAGCATCATTTCGGCTAATTCATCATCCTCTATTTGACATCCAATGTCTGCCAATTCTTGAGTTACAGAAATTATATTTCCTAAATAATGATCCATTGAGCTATGATCAACATATCTGAGCTGCGATAACTTCCTTTTAAGACATAATCGTCGGCTTATGCCACTATTTTCGTAAGCTGCCTTTAGATTATTCCAGGCGTCTGCCGCCGTCTTGGAAACCTTTACATGCGGATAGCAAATCGGCTCGATATTCAAACATATTTTGGCATATGCTCTCTGGTCTTTTATGGGGTCCGAAATAGTATTCGACACAACATCCCATAAACCATTATCAATCAATAAAAGTTTTATTTGAAATTTCCAGTTTTGATAGTTTGTAACACCCTTTAGTTTCTCAATAGAAATATGTGAGTTACTTACAATTGTAGTATTCATTTTTGACGAGCTAATAAAGTTCTCCATGCTCACATAAACACCCAGTGATTTATTTCTTCATAGAATAATATTCCACAAGAAAAAAATATCACATTATTGAAACATACATGGGAAAAACTTCACAAAATAAATAGGTACTAATAATTATTACAGCCCATAACCTGATAAAATAGTAAATATTGTAACGTGAAGTAAACTATGAAATAAAATTCATTTTATATAAAGGAAAATAATCAATGATATTTTTCAATGTTAAATCAAATCAGTGACATATTTGACAATGCACAATAATCAAATAAAAATAGTTTCTTCTTCTTGAACAGTAACAAAGAGGTTTTCTAACAATATTTGGTCTGTAGGGTAGACAATTTATATGCAATGAGGAACCAGACAAGCGATTTTACAGTGACTGGGTTATTGAGAATGAACTATACCTATGTACAATGAAATATGTACCTATTCCTACTTTCGAGATGATGCTGCAGCGACCCGCCTGGACTTTGATGTTGCCGCTGTTGTCTCTTTCGATCCTGGAGCAGGAGCTGGCTTCAAAGTTCCCGACACTTGCGCCGGTACAACATTTTGTAGTTCGATAAGGCTGCAGATGCGGTGACGAGTACCATCGGGCCCAATGACATAAATAAAGCCGTCCTTTGTCCAACACTTTGCAATACCGACTCGATGTCTTGCTTCCATAAAGGCTTGGTGTCTAGACCTGGTTAGAAACTCTGACAGTGTTATACCAGTACCCTTCAATGAGGTTTTTGAAAACCACAACTTGTTCCGCATATCCAAGTCCTTCAGTTTAACCAAGACAGGCCTGGGCTTATCAGTAGTGGCGCGGCCCATTCTTTGGCAGCGATTAATATCATTCAAACTAAAGTCTTTCACATGCAAGTGATTAGTGACTGCCCGCATAACAACCGCAGCTGTATCTTCCTGTTTTTCTTCTGTTATCCCATGGAGCAGGAGGATTTTTCGCCGACTATGCATTTCGATGTTATCCAGATTCCGTGCCAGTAACCCCATCTGATGCTGAAATCCACGCATAACTTCTGCAGTGAATGATTTGAATGCTGCAAAATCTGCTGCCAAGGTGCCTGTGGTATTGGCGACAGGGGGTGTTTTCTGCAGTTCGCCTTCAAACTGGTCCATCCTCTTGTTAAGGGCAGCCATCACTTCAAGAAAAGTTTGGGATGCCTCCATTGTGAAAATTTTGTGTCTATATTAGTGAATTGAATTATAGATAGTGAACAATGGTGATAGTGCTGTTACAGGAAATAATGATTATGGCAGGTGAAGTATGCTCTCTGTTATGCTAAACTAAGCATAAATTATGACCCTACAATGGGTTTTTATAATTAAAACTTTATAAATTTAGAAGAGCTTATTTGGTGAGATGTTAACACACATACCCTCCAAAGAGAAAAAAGCATATACTATTATACGAGTACCATTCCCACTATAAAAAGCTTATTTTATTCATTGAAAACTGTGAATAAAAAGGTCTTTTACTCACTGTTTTGGTGTTTAAATTTAGAACACACTAATATTATTTGACCTCCATCTCATTGCTTATACAAACTCCTTGCGCAAAGACTTTCAACTCTTTGTACAAGATTTGATTGGTCGATATTTGCGACAAGGAGTTTAGCATTAGAATATAAACTGTATTACATTCTTTGCTGCCATTGCAGAAATAATATATAATAATAATAAGAGAATTACTCTTATGTTTAGTAATTGTTCCAGTTTTAACCACACACGTTGCAGTTCCTGGAAAAGTAAGTTGATTCCTGCGAAATCTATTGTATTATTGGCCAATGGCAAATCGCGAGTCAATGTGTTATGTGCATTTAAATGAATTTAACCATCCTTTTTTCTTCATTAAATGTCTATTTTCGCTTAATTTTTTTTTTCTCGTAGTCATGGTATAAATAAAGTATAGTATACAACTCTTGAATAATCTCTCCTCTTGAATATATCGAGGGTCATGAATCACTCGAATCGCTTAGGATTTTAACACTTGAATAACTCGCTTACGAGGGAGCAGATGAGCATACATACATACATACATACATACTGCTCCAAAACATAACCCTCCCTTTATCTTCCCTTTAGTCGGGTAAAAAATGGTATAAGGTCAGATAATATGTATAATAGATAAAGATAGACCCTTTGCAATAAGCAACTATTTATTTTTTCTACCGACTTCCAAAAAGGAGGAGGGTACTCAATTCGACTGTATTTTTTTATGTTTGTTACCTCATAACTTTCGACTGGGTGAACCGATTCTTTCAAAATTATTTCCTGTTTGAAAGCTAGTGCTTCCCGTGGACCACCCTTTAAATTTTATCAAATTCGGTCCAGTAGTTTTTGAGTTACTCCAATAACTGAATAGAATGGAAGTCGGTATTACATTTTTCAAATTGTACTTGTTATAAAGGAATATTTGGCGAACACTAGTTGCTCCCCGCGATTCCGCTTCGCATGCTTGTCCCACGGTCTGTTTTCCGGGATTTCAATAAAACATGCAAACATAGCTTTGGCATGAAATAGTAACGAACCACACATCCAGCCATACAAAAGGGCACATTTTCTTAACTATAATAATTATTACTATGACTTTTGTCTAAGCATATTTATTATTAAGTACTCACCCTCTAACCGAATTAACATGAGCCACATAAAGTGAATCGTTTATGAATCGCATTCGTGAATTGTACGCTGTAACAAGCTGAAAAAAAACAATATAACGTACTTAAACAAATAGTGTGTTTTGATAGTCGAGGCAAAAGAAATAGAAAACTTACAGTGAAATGTTCAAGCAACGGAAAAGAAGCTTGGTTAGACGGTAAGCATATGATGCAGTAATCTCTGTCAGGAAATAATTCGTATGCCACTTCTAGCATGTCAAAACCATATCTAACAACAAAAAATATTAAAATAAACATACTGTATCAATATAATAAATACATAAACTAAGGTCTGTGTTCCGAAAGGACGGTAAGTGATAGTAGTAGATTTGAATTGAGCGCCGTACAAAATTCTGCAGTTTCTGCACTCTAGTCAAAGTTTGCCTGACGAATAGCCTGACTTTAGTTATATGTATATAACTAAAGTCGTACAGACTGCTGGATAGAATATATTCACTGAAAACAGTGAATGAAAAGGCCTTTTAATTCCTATTTTGGTTTTTTAATTTAAAACTCGCCAATACATTTTACCTCCATCTCATTGCTTATACAACTCATTGCGTAAAAATACTCTATACAAACTCCTTGCTCAAAGAACTACTCGACATACAAACTTTTTGTGCAAATAACTCCTCGAGATTTAATTAGTTGATAATTACGAGAAGAAGTTAAGCATTCGAATAAAAACTGTGTAGTGTTCTTTGCTGCCATTACAGACAAAAAGTATAATAATAATAAGAAGATTACGCTTATGTTTAGTAATTGTACCAATTTTAATGTGCATTTTAATCAATTTAACCTTTCTGTATTCTTCATTAAATGTCTATTTTTGCTTAAATTATTTCTTTATCTCGTAGTGGCGTTCTCGTAGTATAGTATGCAACTCTGGAATTAACCGGATTTATATCGAATAATCACTCGCATCGCTCAGGATTCTAACACTTAATACCTCGCAACGCTCGTGATTCAATGATCACGAATCACTCCCTACGGTCGTGATTCAGTCGTTAGAATCATTTTCTTACTCGTGATTAATCTATGACCCTCGCTTTAAATACGTCCTTTATTCACTAATGTTATGTTTATTTAGTTATGTTTGAAAGCGAGTTCTATAGCAGTAAGTGTACCTATACGAATTTTAAACAGAGACTGTAACAATAGATCGCGCGGAACTAGTTGGCCGCGCCTTAGGTATGTGAGCGGTAAGGTGCGGGGGTTCGTCCGCGTATTCGCTGTCACAGATTACACCATAGTTACAAAGGCTTTTCCTCTCCGCACCACGTTTGTCACACCTAAGGCGCGGCCAACTAGTTCCGCGCGCACTATAATTCAAGAATCGACCTCCAGTAACGTGATATTTACCATGCAGGTGTAGTATATATCTGTTTCGAGGTCTCGACATTTCGGCAGTTTCGACACAGGCGTACGAGACATGTCTAGGAGTAAACTTTTTTTATTAGTAAATCATACAGTTTTATAATATACCTTTCATCATAGTCGTGATGCATCGCAAAGAGCTCCAAAAGGAAGGCGTTGGGAGATCCCGAGTAGCGAGTGGGCTCTGGAGCCACTTTGCTGTTGGTACACGGTGCCAGTACAGCTGAAATCACACTAATATTATAAAGGTGAACGTTTGTGAGTGTGTTTGTATGTTTGTTACTTCTTCACGCTCAAATGGGTCGCACAGTTTTATTTGGTATAGATGTAGATGAGGCGCTGGATTAACACATAGGATACTTTTCATCATCATCCATCACCACGCGGGTGTCACCGCGGGTCTCAGCTAGTAATCAAACAAAATTCTAGTTACATATCACAAAATGGAAGAAAATGATGAAACCTACTACATACATATAAAATGTATAGATACTAATCGGGTTCGATCCCCGGTCAGGAAAAACATTTGTGTGGATGGACATATATGTATATGTTTGTCTTATGTCTGGATGTGTAAATGTGTCTAAGTAAACAATGTATATCAGTCATCGTCATCATCATTAATCATTATCAGCCGGAAGACGTCTACTGCTGAACAGGTGCCTCCCCCATAGAACGCCACTTGGACCAGCTACTCGCTCATCAATATCTCAATATCAGTCATCAGTAGGGCTATTATGTAGCTCTGTGGCTAAAAAATATTGATTGAAATCTTGAAAAATGGCGAATCTATGTCTTTTTTGACAACTCCAGTAAGCATAAATGTTGTTTTTGCAAGTTGATGACTGGTGCTGACAAAAGTGACATAGAGCCGCCATTATTTCGATTTCAATCAACATTTGTTAGCAACAAATACATAATCGCCTGTAGGTACTATGCTAACCTGCAGGAGGTTACCATAATACCTACAGGCACCGATACCTTGGGACCGGAAGATCTTGTGTGTATATTATATTGCCCAAGAGCAGTAGAACTCTTTGTGAACGAGTTCGCCCGGGGAAGCACCACCATGAAGTAGCCTGTAAGTTCACCGGCAACTATGCCCCGGGCATGGTTGCCGGTGAACTTACAGGCACACGAGATTTACGCAGACGACGCAGTCCAGTTCGTCAGTCGTCACTTATGTGACGGAAGGCATATTTTATAGGCAGAGGTTACTACTTAACACCAGGTGGGCCTCGTGCTTGTTCCGTAACCTAATGACATAAAATCCAGTAACATAGAAGTGATTATGATATGATGACACAAAGACAAACATACGCAGGCTCTTCTTCACAAAACAAAACCAATAAATGTTATACATAGCTATAATTTATTTACAAGTTAAGTACTGACAACGCCGACTTACTTTTAGGCTTTTCTTTCTTTTTCTCCTCAACAACAGGATCTTTACGGAAACCATCTAAAATTTTCTTAATGTTTTCGGTAGGGCTGTAAAACAAATACACAGTTTAAATTGATCTCTGGTAACACGACGGTTGCTCGAAGCTAACGCAAATTTCGGAGGCTTTTGGGCAGGTAAAGTATTTCTTGGGGTGACCAGTAACTTATACACCAAACGACTATGCGCCAGCGGGGTACTGAGTACTGAGGGGAATAACAGTAGCTCTGCCATAAGTTGGCAACATAAATGTCATTTATACTCGATCTCGCCTACCTATTAAGCTTGCGATTGGCGTACTCGCTGTCACTTTTAATTCTACAATTGACCGCGAGGTGGCACTGTCCTTTTTCCATAATTTTTTTTTGCGGCAGTCGCTATCGATAATCGATTTGTATCAATGTTGTAAACTCATGGTAGACCTACAGTAGCGGAAAGAGGGGCTGAATTTTTATTTTACGCTTTTACTATTTACTCTCCATCATATAAAGCTAAACAATAGCCATGAATTCTGTCAGTTTTGTCTACCTACATTAAAATTTCAGCCATATCAGTTAGATTGGGCGTGAAAAAGTAATGAACACACTGAGACATAGTTTGGTATTAGTAAAATATGTGATTATTCTAAATTCTCGCGTTTCGAAAAAACATTTTGTGGCGAGATTTAAGCCGCACTTTTCAGCGATTGTCAGTTTTCCCCAGTAATATAAAAACAAATGCGATCTCATCCATTTCAAGATATTTATATTAAATACAAGTACAATTTTAAAAATTTTATACCGACTTCCATTCTATTTAGTTATTGGAGTGTATATCAAAAACTACTTAACCGAATGTGATGAAATTTAAATGAAATTTAATTAAAATGAATGAAACCACACAGGAAGCACCAGCTTTTAAACAAAAAAAATAATTTTGAGAATCGGTTCACCCAGTCCAAAGTTATGAGGTAAGAAACAAAAAAAATACGCTAATTGAGTACCTCCTTATTGGAAGTCGGTAGAAAAAGAAATAATTTAAAAGTAACAACTTGCCCCGTCGCCACGAAAGTTTCATAAGAGAGTAATTGCGGTACTCTCATCAGGTCAGTATCAATATTAACGATGTCAAACTCCAATTCGTCTTCATCTTCCTCCAGCAGTTGCAGTATGTCTAGTTGTGCAGGCGTGCCGAGGTGAAAGTCTTTAAACTCGTCATCTTCGAATACCCAGGTCACCTGGAGTGAATAGCAACAGTCGAGCGATTTGGTATTGTGTAGGCTGTAGCATCTCTCATTCTTAATTTCGGCTGATTGGTAGATCAACAAAGAACTAAAGCTAAGTCAGTAAAGAAACCGCGAACCAAGAAAAAATTCGCGCAAAATACATTCCGCCTTCGTTCGTATACACTATAAACAATTACGTTTACTAAATTCGAATTTTAGTTATATAAAGTTTTATAAAAAATGAGTGTCTTTTTCAAGTAATGAAAATGAAATACATTTGTTATGGTGCATTTCCATAACCGTTCAAATATAAACATTAGTCTCTAATTATTTCTATTTTATGTCTCACATTGTTTCTAATTGTATGTAAATAAATAAGCACGTTTATTTATAGAAATCATTTAATCATATTAATAAACTAAGCTCAGAAATGATTCCTCACGTTTACAAGAACGAGGTCGAGCCCAGTATTTTTTCTTGTAAAAAAGACGGCAAATGCATACACGCATTTAGTTTTATAAACAAGTGACTTATCTTCGCGGGGGACTCATCGTATTATTTTCACTTTAATATTATCTACAACATGAATCATTATTTTTATAATAAATTCCAACCTTGACGCAGTTGGTACACGGGTAAACAGGAATTACCCCTACACCGGTAGGTGAAGCCATTGGGTGCACGCGTAGCGAACTCTATATCAGGTAGGTACCAACTTGGAGTTTCATTGCCTCTTACGGTTGACATGTCGAAAGTTGAACGGTAGGAAGGGGGTGATACGTTGTCGTCGGCTACATGTAACGTTTAACGTTTAACTTAATTAAATTAACTGCAATAGCCCAAAAATTTCGAGCCCCGAAGGCAAGGACATATTTCCTTATATGTATTCACGTAATTCAATGCATTAAAAAGTCGGGACGCTAGGTTTCAATACCTGCTGATGTGTGATTTTTGCGTTATCTATTGTACATATATCTATATCTGTTTCATACTCTTTCTACACTCTCTATCAGATATTATGCTACGAATCAATACTACAGTGATTGAAGGTTTGCATTGAAGCTAGTGAAATTACAGGGCGGTTGAGTCTAGAAAACCCGCAGTACTACTCTATAGCGTCTCGGGCAGACTTGGAGCATGTGATCAGGCCAATGACTTGCGTCTTGCTACTTAATAGTGTTTATAAAAGGTTTTTTTCGGTCTTGAGAAGTTAAATTATAGAATTCCTCAAGTATTTTACATTTTGATACATTGCATTTAGTTTAATCAGTTAGTTCGGTATATTTAGAAATTTCATTAGATCACGACGGCGTAATAAACCGTGAACGGATGCTTTAATTTATTATAACTTTAACTCTTATACCTGTTTAGAAAAACAAACTTTGAAACTACGCCGTAAGAAGACGGTACAGGTTCGTATGTACATACATCTATAAAGTTTCCGATCACTTTGAAAAATTGAAATCTTTTTTGTTACGGTAAATTATACTATATTTCCTTCGTCTTTTTAGTTGCTATTGATGGAATTGTCAGACCATTCCGAGTAAACCATGGGCACTAATTTGTACTGGTCGATGATAATGCGTCCGCCCATCGAGCTTAACGAATCAATGCTGCTCTCCGAGAATACGACATCACAAGGTTAGACTGACCTGGCGGCTCGCCTGACTTAAGCCTAATGGAGCACGCGTGGGATGCTCTGAGCTGTTTGGAACCTTCAGCCTCGACCCCAGACAGTTCCAGAGCTCAAGGAAGCCGCTATTCAAGAATGGGACAGGTTCCCCAAGAAATACTGGGTAACTTGATTCTCAGCATGCCCAAGAGGATCACCGTATGTGTTCGAGCCAGGGGAGGAGTTATATTATATTGAATATAAACCTTTTATTAATAAATTGTTTATTAAGTTCAATAATAAAAAATATTTCAGCTTATGTTAGTGATTACAAACTTTTTTTGATGTGTTGTGTTTTGATTATGAGGATGTATTTTCCCTCCCTAAAATTCTTAAGTAAGTGTCCCCTTCCACTTGCAAATTAATTACTGGCTTTTCGCAATTTTCAAATTAAATTTTTATCACTGTTTAGTTATACTCACTCTGCTGTTTTTCGGATCTCTATTCCGAGTGAGCTCCGCCAGAAACGATGCATTATGCGAACTCGACTCAACCACTTGGTTCATAGTACTCAAGTTAAAACTGAAACCACATGTTAGATATCACAAATATACTTCGTGCCCATTGATTTCAAAAATATATGAATAAGTACAAAACCTACCTACCCAAAGCCCAATATCCCGATTGGAATGCTCTCATCTAAATATTAGAAGTTAGTTAGCTCGTGACGGCAGGACGTCTGACAATGACGTATTCCAGGCGAAGTTCCTCTCTATCTCTTATCCAAGAGTAGAGTAGCTATTGCCGATAGCGATATAAAAGCTCTACCTAACACTTTTCATAATTTCTAACCCGTGTCAGATCTTTGTTGGAAATATATCAATACACATGGTCCCACTTTGTCGCCTGGCGTTGGTTACGCAGCATGGCCGATAGCGACTGCAGAAGAGCCGAAAATCGTATTGATGGTGGTGTGTGTTAAGAGAGGCTTAGTAGGTAAGTTGACTATTAATTTATGAACTTGTAATCGAATTATATTAATACAGCTAATAATTTACATTTGATTTGTGATACCTAACATTGGATTCAATCTCTTTGCTGCGTTTATAGATAGGCGGGCGGTCCAGTTTCCGAAGCCCAGAGAAGGGCGATAGCTCGAAGTTCTCTTCCAGGGATTCAAAGTTAATTTGTGTGTTGAGGCACATCACGCCCACAGCGACCTCTTTGTGCTGCAAAACATCATTCTAAAGTTATAAATTATAATAGGTTATACGCCTGAAGTAAAGACCTAATGTACATTATTTATTTTCTCATCTTAAAATTATGTTTATACAATATTTCTATATAAAATAAAAACACTATAAAAAACCTAATACTTGATTGTCATCGTTATAGTAGCATGCCCCAAACAACCGGTAGCTAGGGCTACAGGCTGAAAAACTTCCTTACAATACGTGGTGTGTCAAGGAGTAGGTACTGCCTTCTGTATCTGACCGTGTAGCGTGTGTTGGTCGAGACTTTTTGCTTTAACCCTTTGCGTCCCAGAGATGTAAATATACGTCAGTCCCATTCACAAATCTTTTGTTTTAATTATCACGGTAAAGGAAGGATTAAGCGCTCTGCTGAAATGACTATCGGAACAATGATCGTAGAGTCAACATCCCACACGGCGGTCAGCTTGTGAGCTAAGTCAAGGTACTTGCTGAGCTTGTCCTTCTCGGCCTTCACGAGGTTCTTATGTGGAATGGTGACGTCATCAACAATTCTTATTAATAATACTATTAAAACATACTAGCAGCGCCGCGCGGTTTATCTCGCGTGGTGATAAATGATGATGTTGATGATGATGAAATTATCCTATGTGTCAATCCAGCGTTTCATGTGGCTCCATACAAAAAATCATCTAAACTGATCGAGCCGTGAATAAGTAACAAACATTCACACTCACAAACTTTCGCTTTCTAATTAGTGTGATGTTATTAAATAATGCGAAAGCGTGTGTGTGTAATATGTTACTCAGGGTTGAATCCACTGGACGGGTATTGGCGACAGACACAGTATTAATTAGGACCTAATATAACATAAAATATAATGTGTCTAAGAGATAGCCATTATTTTAGCGGAGTCCCGGGCAGATATAATTATTTTCACAAATTGTTAATGTTTCACAATGTTCATATAAGCTCCGTAAAAACGTGAAACATATATTCACTTTTTAATGTGATCCGATAGCTAGAGCTTATTTACAAATAGATTGTAAAAAAACTACAGAAATGTACACCATGGTAAGTAGTATTTCGTGTAAGGGCATTGTAGCAATAGAAATAGATTAAAGAAACTCAAAACCCGATGTTTCGTTGTGACGAGCGCAAATGCAGTGCTACGTAGAACTACATCTCAAAGCTTTGGCTGATACTGCAACTGGAATGGGCAAGCGTAGTGTTTACCACAAGAGGCCGTAGCACATTTTGCGAAAAAGTATTTACGCTTCGACGTACAAACTATGCGTTACCTGTGACACAGTTGCCCTAGATAAATGACAGTTTATCATGTTTCACGAGAACGACACGTTGCGTTACACTTACACTGTTATTCGTGCTAGGCCCACTGGCGCTCGACTTGTCCACCTCGTTACTTAATTGAAAACACAAAATTAAGTCGTCTTTATTGTATCTGCTGTATGTTCCCGATATTATTACGTAAGTAGTCATCCCGTATCATCTAAAAACTAGGTGTGAGCCTATTTTGTGCCTTATTACCCTTTTTATAACTATAGTAGTTCTGCGAACAGTAGACATCACGAGCAAAAAACTTATTCTGATATTATCAAAACAGGTAGGTGGAGCCGTAGCCAACTTCCCCCTTTTTAGGCGAAATACCCCTCTAATCAAAAAACGCAGATAACCTACTAAATCTGCGGGATTGCAGAACATGTATACGAAATATCGACAAGTTGAAAAATACGACCTTAACGCGAGTATCAACATCCGAATGGGTGAAAACAAATTTGGCGAGTCGTAGACGTTTTCACTTCGCTTACTCGGTCAATACTCGTAATTCGTACACCTTGTAGTTTAAGAAAAAACGGCAAATATTACTATTGTCGACTGTGATGTGCACCAAGTGTGATGTTATGACATTCGAGTAGAGAATCATCATCATCTCAGCCGTAGCCGTAGCTGAACATATGCCTCCCCCAGAGTAGAGTATTGGTAAAAACAAACTAAGCCCAGGTATGCAACGTATACAAAGTGGAAGAGTTGGAGTTAGGGTTCATGATTTCTCGAGCTTATCAATTTCTCATGACTCGCGAATTCTCGAGGCTTTTTTTTTTTTTTTTTTTTTTTTATGTACAATAGGTTAGCGCTTGACCACAACTCGCCTGATGTTAAGCGTAGTTGTGATCTACGATGGAGCGCGCTTACCTAGAAGATACCGATTCACTCTCGACTTAAATTTATAGATAGGCTAGGATAGGATATAGATAGGCTTATATCTCGGGTGTTCTCGGGTTGTCGAAAAATTAACATTTTTACAAAGCATATCTTCTTGGTACAAATAATGAAAAAGGTCATCTAAAAAATTAAAAATGTATGATAAAATTTATCTTTTTTTAAATCAATAAATTAAGTGGTTTTCTCTGAAACAAAAGTATAAAAAACATTTATTGACAGTTTTCTACAAAACTAGAATCTCTCGAACAAAACAAAAAATACATTAAATGTTAATACATTATGTACCTACTATGCTGACTTATAATTACAATCACAGCACCATTACTTACACCACTAACGACTAATTTTCGGTCGAAGACGTTGTGGGCGCGATTATATTCGCTTTTAGCGAGTCCGATCAAAAGTTGTCGGAACTGTTCAAGTATTTTGGATGCGATATCAGAGACGTATTACGGCGTTCTGATATTTAAAATTTAGTTATTTAAAAAAATAGGTTGTATTATTTTTTAAGTAAATCTACATGGTTGAGGGCCAAAGAATCACTGATACTTACTAATTTTTTTAGCGACGTTATATCCTCTGCAGTCAATGCATACGTGGCATACGTGGGCTCAGTATGTCCTTACCTTTATTCTGTTACCTCACAAACCAGCAATACTCGCTCCGACTCCGGATGGCGCGACACCAGCTCGCTGATGTAGAACTCCCCGTACATTTCGCGTAGTTTCTGCGAATGAGCCTCGATTATTGGCACTATGTCGTCATTGTCCTCTTCGCTGGGGATAAATAAAACTGATCTGATTTTACTGAAAAATACGGGATTAATCACGTAATAAATTGTCAGATAGATCCGAATATACTCGCAGTTTTGACCTACGAATAAGTAATAACTAGGTTTTGACCACATCCAGTGGTCTTCCTCAAGGAGTGTACGCCTGTATCGATATAAACTATTATAGTAGTAGTTCTGCAAGCTGTAGACCTTGCGAGTACATAGTCTTATCGGCGGCAACTATCTCGGAAACCACTTGACCAATTTTATTATGAATTTCGGCTTTAAGGTCATATACCTTTTATGTGTACTTACTTTTTTTTGCAATACCTATACAAAGTTTCGTCAAGAAAGGTTTGGAAAATGCGACATACACAGGAAGATCTGAGTAGGTACAAACAACATAACAAACATACGGACAAATAAAAGCCAATTTGGCCAGTTAAAGCAGAGACCCTTCGCTGGCTCGGTCAATTAATAGCAACCATAGTAGGATCTATCTGACCATTATTACGAGGGTAGTGGGAGGATGAGGAGGTGGAGGGAACTCCATGAGAACCCTCCGCCAAGAAAAAAACTTATAGTATATACCTACCTTTGTAATGGAATGTGGTCAGGTCAGGCGCGGATCCAGCCCACAAAAAAGGTTGTGGTCACAGCCACCCGAAAATCAGCAAAGTACGAGTCGGAGCATGAATTCTCTCATGATAGATATAGTATCAAGTCGTTCGCCTGATGTTAAGCGTCACGCTTGCCCATAACAGTCCAGTGCCATTAAGAATTTTGAACACTTCAAAACCGAGCGTGGCAAAGCACTGTGCTTTTTATTCAGAGATATTAGATGTTCTTGCTCTGTAACTTCGCTGCAAACAACTACAAAGGATATCAAATGATGTCAAATCAAATTTAAGAAAAAGAAGCTTACGTTTTATTTACGCGAAAACGTTAATAATTTCATCGGTATCCAGGTTTTGTACATTTTATAAAACGTCATACCATCGGTGAGTCGAATTTTATTTATTTATTTATGATACACAAAACAAATTACAATCAATTTCTCACTTATAAATATAGATGCTAATACAATTCTTTACTGGATTGTAACTCAAAATATGTGTATAGGACACAGAAAAACAAAAAGTACCGAGATAGATGGGATTGAAAGTATCCACCTGCAAAGCAATGATCTTTGCAGATGAATACCAACAGGTTGATGCAGATATATATATTATAAATAATCATGAATCTAAAACTTTAAGCGGGGTGGATTATCCAGACGCAACACCGCTGTTGTGTCTGAACCATCTGGTTTAAGATGGAGGATATCTTTAACAGTTTTTATGTAATACGATAACGAATATGAAAGTGTGATGTCTGATGTCACAAGTCTTTTAGAGTTGTGGGCATGCCCATCGTGCCCATAACGGTGGATCCGTGCTTGAATGTGGTGCTATGATATAGTTTAAAGGAATACACATATATACATATACCTACGCCTTTACATCCCTGATGGGATTTGCAAAAGTATAATACCAGTAATATTTTGTAAGTTATGTTTTTACTGATGTAATAAGGGGTCAAAGACTTTTGTCTTGAGGCACTGAGGTATTTTTGAGGAGAAGACTTCGCGAAGATTCCGGAATGCAGCCCAGCCGTGATGAATCGACGCTATAATTGACCTCTTTCTCGAAGTTGGACCGGCCTAGTTTGACTGGTAGATGTATTAGTCAACAACTTCGAGAACTGAGTTCCCAACAGATATTGGGGCAGGCACAACATGGGCATAAGACATCATTTTCGTCTTGTCCATGTTCATCTTAAGACCTATCCGTTGGGAAACTCGATGGAGGCCTTCGAGCATTGTACTGAGGTCTTCCATGGATTCTGCCATGACTACAATATCGTCGGCAAATCGAAGGTGAGTGATGTATTCGCCGTTGATGTTGATGCTGAGTGCTTGCCATTCCAGAAGCTTGAAGGCATCTTCCAATGCAGCTGTGAACAGTTACCTACGCAGATATTACATCTCCCTGCAATGCCTTCGAACTCTGCTCCTGTACTCGGACTGCCATATTATGTTGGCGTTGTACAAACACTTCAACATTTCGATATACCGATAGTCAATCTCTCTATCTGTCGATCGAACCAAAGGTCTACTCATAGTCCACAAACGCTGAACAAAGAGACAAGTTATACTCTTTGGTCTTCTGTATAACTTGCAACAGCGTGTGGATTTAGTCTATGCTACTATAGCCTTTTCGGAAACCGACTTGTTCCGGAATATATATCTTAAAATAAACAGGATGAATGCATGATTGAATGATATTAATATTAGCTTTATTATCATACGAATAAAACCAAAACCATCTTGTTAATCAACTCACACGGCTCTCCTAATCCTCAGCCTAGGGCTAATCTCGGCCCTATCCGCTATGTATAAAGCTGGTAGCTGATCACCCGGAATGCCTTTTTCTGTAGCAGTCACGCGTCTGAAGGATGCCTCCGTTCGGGACTGGCCCGGCATTAGTACTAAAAAATAATATACATTAGGCTTAGTAGGTATACTAAGCTTTTGATACATCACCACAGAATATATTTATATATAGTACTCCGTAGGCACTGCAGTGATTTTTTTTACAAAGAGAAATTAATATATCGGATGAAGCTTCCGTCACTCATTTCCGACGCCTCGACATAAGTGTGGCAAATCAAAAGCAGAGTAGGGAGTAGGGAGTAGGTAGATAGATCATCATTCATCTCAGCCGTAAGATGTTCACTGTTGAATATAGGATTCCCAAATATTATATCCTAAACGCTAAAGTTTGTATGCATGAATGTTTGTTACTCTTTCACGCTCAAACGGCTGGGCCAATTTAGATGAAATTTGGTATGGAGGTAGACGAGGCTTGAATACTTTTTCTTCATCATCATCCATCACCATGCGGGTGTAACCGCGGGGATTAGCTAGTATACATATAAAGCCGTCTATCCCGCTTGTCTTACTACAGCAGCAGGACATACCAGTTGGATTCTGAAAGCTTCGAAAATAGGGCTGGGCACTGATATCTGTTAAACCCCACACCCCCTACTGAATTGTGTATTTCACAGGGGTCAGGAGCTGAGTATGTACACCATAATTATAAGTTTAGCTATATTGAAAATACATCACAGCAATTACACAGACTTACGTCAGCTATTACTTTAGTACCCAGTAATATCCGCCTAGTGGCGCTTTAAGGGTGCATTCACAAAGATTCGAGTGCGTTCAATAAATCAGTATATTTTAACACCCCCGTGGTAGATCGTAGTTCTCACACAGTTCTCAATCTGTCTTTTCTGAGAGAAAAGCCTGTATCCCCGCTGTGCATCAGAAACGTAAACGTAAAAACGCTAATCTATATCTATACAAATGAATAAAGTTACTGTAATGACAAAATACTTATGACATACACTATTATTTTTTAATGTGTGTCTGTCTGTTCCGGCTAATACCCGGAAGAAATGGACCGATTTTGATGTGACTTTCACTGGCATATAACTAATGTTACAATGAACGTCCTAGGCTACTTTTATTTAAGAAAAATAATCAGGGATCAACGCGAAGACATAAAAAGCTATTGTCCCGCGAGACCACGCGAGCGAGGCCACAAACGGGTCAGCTAAGTATAGGTATGTATTTTTTAGTTGGGACGTCAATCAAGTGACTTTAAATTACACTTGTGTTTATGTTATAGTGCGGATAAACATCTTAAACTTACAAGGATAGTTGATCAAAGACTTGATCATGGCGATGTGTTGGACGTACGGATCGTGCATGAATACCGACTTGAGTAAACTGTCCACTGTCTCCCGCCCGTACTCCGGATCCCAGCACAGCAAGTTGATAAACAACGTGTTCCGGGAGTTTAGTTCCACTGCTCTACAACAAAGCAGATAGACAAATGAAATTCTTTATTGCACCACAGTACAAAATAAAATAACACAAAAAGAAAGATATGCGATAATTCTGTCCACTAAAACAGGAAGCAAAACTGAAAAACTTTAAATTAAATTTCACAATGAGCGTTCTCATCGCTCAGTGCGATCTCTTACAGAAGTCAAAGTCAAAGTCAAAATCATTTATTCAATTTAGGCATCAAAGACGCACTTATGAACGTCAACTTTTCATTATAATGTACTTTAAAGACTCTACCGCCGCGTTCCAAAATATATAGAACCCACCGAGAAGAAGCGGCAAGAAACTCGGGGCCATTCTTTTTATATGGATGTTTACAATGTATCTACTTAGGTACTACAAATATAACATTTTATGGGTGGCAGAGAGACAGCTTGCCACAAGTGGAGTATTCCAAGCATCTTTATCTTCTATATAATGTCGAACTTTATAGTAAGCTTTTTTTATTAAAACGTTTTTTACAGACAACCATGCATGGAAATAAATAGATAGAAACTTACCGATGGTGTATAAAACAAGTAAAATTTTATAGGTCACAGGCAATACAAAATCTTATGATGTGAAAAAAGGTAGTAACTATGATAACAAGAGGGTGATTTTTACGCGTTCATTTCATATATTTTCTCATTCATCCCTATCATCTATGAAGAATATGGAGAAAAACGGTTTTAATTATACTGGCATGAAAGCAGAGCTTACATATACCTACATTTACACCTTATCAGTAACTTTTAGAGAAACACGTTCCGTTTTAGCTTTGTTGTATTCGCTATCGATATCGAAACACTTCTAGGTCTACCACGAGTTTCCAACATTGACACCTATCGATGCTCGATATCGATATCGACTCCCGCAAAAAATGTATGAAAAAAGAACTGTGCCACCTTGCGGTCAATTGTAGAACTAAAATTGACAGCGAGTACGCCAATCACAAGCATAATAGGTAGTCGAGATCGAGTATCGACAGATGACATTTACCTATGTTGCCAACTCATAGTAGAGCTACAGGTGAGATCGTGGTCTTAAGAAAAAGAGATATACCTATCTATTACCTAGTCGTTCAACGTGCAAAAGCTTTAATAAAGTAGAATTAATAAATATTAGCTATTAACCCTTACTATACCGTTATAATTAAAACAAAAGATTTATGAATGAAACGCACATAAATTTACGTCTCTGGTACGCAAAGGGTTAATAAACTTATTAATTATTAAGTAAGTACCGTTTCTTTTTTTTATAGGGGGGGAAATGCTGTCCACTTCCCTTCCGTTGCGGGGGTTGAAGGAAGGGGGTATGTGGGGCTCAGATCCACTAAAACCTCCCCGTGAGCAGTCCTCCGCCAGATGGGGCTAGATAGGGTTGCGCTTACATTCACCATCTCGCCCCAGCGGTAGGCCCGGGTTGATCTAATAACCGCGGGCCTCAGCGCCTGTGAAGGGGTGCCCTTGCTAACCAAGGGCACTCCTCAGACGTGTGGGGTCGTGCAAGCCAGCTAAGAGTCCCCCGACTCTTCACCAGTAACACCCACTACGGAGGAGGGAGAAGACGAGCGAACTGCCTCCTCCGCTGCCTCCTTCTGCGCAATCACCGATTCGCAGAAGGTGGCCACCGCCTGCCACAATCTCTCGTTGTCGAACATGGAGCTTACCACGCGCGGCAGTGAGAGATCTCCGCCGATTACAGCTGAAAGCGTGTGCCGCTGCGGGCTCCATGCAGCACACACTTCCAGCGTTTGGAGTGCCGTATCCTCTGGATTATGTAAGTACCTACGTCAATTTGTCCTTACTTGTATTTAGTCCAAACATATTCTTCCCAAGCTTGAGGGTGAACCGATGGAACTACAGCGTAGTCGCGAGCTGCAAGAAATCCAATGATCGCCTCGTCGGGATCCAGTTGACATATAGATAGCACACAATTTTCACTGGAATACCAAAAAACATTGAACATTGAATACGATGCAAGTATCTAAGGACATAACTCCTACAATACACCTAGTTACGCCCTCATCGGAAGCATTTGCCTATAATTTAACGCAACAGTGGGCCTAGAGCAAGCGTAGGTAGGTATAATGCAGTCGTACCGTTGACGTATATACAGCACAAACTATAAGTAAGTAAATAACAGGTAAGTCAACGATACGATTACGTTGCACTTACGCAAATGTTCGTGCTAGCCCCACAGATTCGATTTTGAGCATTACGTTACATTACTGCCTGACTAACGAGCATGTATCAAAATTTTACAGTCGTTGCAATGTTAAGTTTCCCTCACTCACTGCTGAAAGCTCGACTCTGTAGCGTTACATCAAAGGCGATAAGAGAGCACTTTAAGGTTTATTTTATACTAGTTGCTCTCCGCGGTTTCACCCACGCGGTGACGGATGATGATGATGATGAATCTAATAAAGCCTATGTTACTCAGGGTGAATTAGGCTTTCCAATGATGAAAAAATTTTTAAAATCGGTCCAGTACTTTTTGAGCCAATTCGTTAGAAACATACATACAAATCTTTCCTCTAATTGTTTTGATCTATACTAATATTATTAGTACATTATGGTACTAGTGTGTAACATTGGTGATTACCGCCGAGGCGCCATGCCATTGAGACCCGAGCCGTAGGCGAGGGTCTTAGGAGAGACGAGGACGGTAATCATCAATACACACGTGTATCATACGACGTTTTTCATTAAACTTGTGAATAAAATAACAATAAAAACTGATTTTATTTAGTAGATAAAAAGTTTATTTAGAGAAACAATTAGTAAATGTGCAATTAGTAAAATTATAATTAACTGTTTTTATGGTTTATAGCGGTCTCATCAGATAGATTATTTATTGAAATACTTTCATGTTCTATTGTAATTTGAGATGGCTCATTGTTCGTGTAGGTAGGTGAAATCCAATCATTGGCTGTACTTGGTGTTTCGTCAGTAGGAAGCGCCTCAGAATCAAGTTTAACAAATTGGCACAAATTGCCTTCTTGATTTGTATGGAATCTTCTACGTATGATTCTGCTACATTGCTAGATCGCCACCCACCATGACGCTTCAAAGTCATTAATTATATCAGCTCCTGAATTAGCCAGCAATGTAGCTGAAGTTCTTCTGAAACTATGTCCAGTGTAGCTCTCAGCATTTACTAAACCTAAAAACTTAGCGATTTCTTTAGGCATAGAACCAAATTTGTTTATACCTTTAGGCTGACAAGTATATTTACCATTCTGGTAATTTAGAACGAAACGGTCAGTTTTTGCTTTTGGTGACCGCAAACTTTCATACTTCTTAACAATTTCATAGAATGGACCGTGTATGGTGAATGACCTCGGTATTTTATTTTTGTGATAGGTATCTTCACTAAAAGCATCTGGCCATGGTTATCTATGTTGTTTACGGTTATATTTGTTAATTCTTGTATCCCACAGGCACCAGTTACACCGAATATTAAAGCAACCTGAAAAAAAAGAAACAATAATTAAGTTCAACACACAACACAGGCTGAAGTCGCGTAGATATTTAAAATTAATTTAACTAACCTTAGTAGCCATATATTGGTTATCTGGAGCATCTTTTATAATTTTTTCAATACCGTCAGACGATAAAACCTTTCATTTCTTGCTTCTAAATCCATCTGATAGTCTCTTTAGATAAGCTGACAAATTAGAGAATGTTTTTAAGTCCACTCCATTCTTTGTTCGAGCTGTACTTTTTAACATTGAGTATAAACACCACAAAGAGCTAGGTTTGTACTTAGAAAATAATTCTTTAAAGTACGCCATTTTCTGAAAAAGACTGCGTATTCTTGCTGTTTTGCCATTTTATGAAATGTTGGTACGCTAATAGATATTTTTCCTTGGAGTTTTCAGGTAGTAAACTTTCCATAACGTTAAGGGTTTCACATCTTATATCGGGAGGTGTACGACATAAATCATTTTCTGCGTAACTAGTACCTAGGTACTCGTACTTGTAGACATTTTAATTAATACATAACTATAATTTCAAAATTATCTATTTAAATAAGAAGTTGCATGAAATGAGCAAGCAATAGGAACATTAATTTATTTGTTCTATTGAACACGATCTTTTTTTGAATAAAAACTGTTTTAAGAACAAAGCACCCCAACCGATATTTTTTTTTAAATGAAATAATAATGAAAAAGCCAGTTTGATTATGGGTGTCATTCTGTGCCTAATTGCGGTGACCATAGAGCTACTTTATGAGCAAGTGTGTTGAAAAAAATATTAGTATACTAGATCAAAACCGACTTTAATCACGTAATTAGCCGATGTTATGGACCTAGATTTCCGTACCATGTCCGTTGCCCATCCTCAGGGAGTTTACGCTGCAAGATCGAGCGACTTTAAGTTTCACCTAAGTTATCGAAACGCCTCGAAAGCTGTCCGTAAATATGGAGTCCGATTAAAGTCAACACTTCCAAATAAAAATCTCTTGTTTATCTCGAAAGTTTCTGGTTAAGTAGATGATAAACATCAATTAAGCAGGTATAGGTAACTATTATTATACTAGCTCGTCCGGGAAAATACTGACACTTTCTTTCTACCACGAAGCAGCAAAGTTTGCATTACTGTGTTCTTGTTCGAAGGGTATGGGTTACAGCAAAATTACAGGCACATTAGGCTTAACTTTATTTCTCAGGGTGATGGGCGCAGTGCAGTTCGTAACTCGTGACGAAATGTATGTTTTTCGGCCGGTGCCAAAAATCTATTGCCGCTATAGCTTACTAGAGATATTTTGATGAACGATTTGGATGATTAATAATGGGTTCTACTTTAATAATTAATTTAATAATGGGTCCTACTTCAATAAAACTTTAGGTATTTAAAAAATCAAAGACTAAAAAATATGTGATAAAAACTAAAACTAAAGGTATTCAGTGAAGTCATGACACGGGTAACTTTATTTCAGTGCTAGTTATTTTCTAACAGATTAAATAATAAGTTAATATGACTTATTACTGTAGGAACTAGGTAGGTAGGTAGGTATAGCTTGACCGCAATCGCTGTATCGCACCTTAGGTACTACGTGCGCGGTGAGAGGCGCTGGGGGCCGCCCGCGTCCTCCCGCGTACGCGCCGCCACGGATTACACGATAGTTAATAAGGCTCATAAGGCTTTTCCTCTCCGCACCATATCTGTCGCACCCAAGGCGCGATACAGCGGTTTTGGTCAAGCTATACCCTCAGACAAAATAAAAAAGTCAAGACAGAATGTTGTGAACAGAGCAGTGAGGCCGGTTTTCTATGCATGTAGTGCGTGAATCGGTGCTGCCATGATAATTTAAATTACCCCATAAAAATAACGTTATAAAATTATTAACGTTATAAATTTAATAAAGTTATAACGTTATTAGTTTTAATATAATAATAGGGTTCCTACATTAGGTGTCGGTAAAAAGTAGTGGCATTGGGTAGTGAAACAGAAAAGACAAAGAGTTTCAGAAATAAAATTACTCGGTGTAACTGCTAGTTTTATTTAAAAACCTTTATGCTGAATTAATTTTTTGTACGCTTGTCGTTTACTTTGCACTGATTTAGAAATACTTTCTAATTTAGCAATATGGTAGAATCTAATGTTTAAGTATTTCTCAATTACACACCGTATTAAATTAAGTTTATGTTCCTGCCCAACATATTCATGTTTTGACTCTAAATTGATAATTATCTGATTGTTTCCAATGATTTTTTTTAATATGTTCAAGACTATAGTTTGGTGTTGATTTTCTGCGGTTATTGCAATATTTTTCGAACAACTGCTTCACAAGTGACACAAATGTCAAAAAGATTCTTAGACGGGAAGCGAAGACCACCTTTGTTTTTTAAACTAATGAGCTTGTGAAAATAAAGTTTCTCATCAGTCTGCAAGGCATCTTAACATTTAGAGCATTTTATGGTTTTAACAAGATAGTGCACTGTACTTCCAGATATGTAACCAATTATCATTTTTCTGTAGTCACCATAATATGAATTGTCATGTAAACAACTGGCCCGATCAAATGATTCATTAACAATTTCATTAAGAAGTTGCAACGAAGAATTTTCAATGGTTTCTTCTTCTTCTTCGTGTCTATACGACGATTAAGTGCTATTTATAATATTAGTTGTTGAAGTGCAATTAAGTATTGCTATGTGTTCTTTACACTTTACAATTACTTTTTGTAAGACATTTTAATTCTAAATGACATTGTTATTTTTTGTAGCTTGCTTTAAACTGTCTTACGTTAGGGTTATCGTTGAACCCTCCATGCATCCTAATAGATGTAAATAGAATCTCCAAATGATCCTGGCTTAATTTATAAGTAGATAAAATAAACAGCCTTTTTTCATTTTCTATGTACTTCGTATAAAGCGCTTTTAAACTTTCAATATTTATTAAGTACCTATGAATCCTGCTTTGCATTTTTCTTCTACGACTGGTTTATAAAATCGCGTGATGACAAAGACTGGTCGACCATCTCGTATAACTTTCCGCATACTAACTACACACAACAATATTCAATATAGATACACCCTAAAAACAAAAGACTTCAATAGAAATATGGTTTATTTTTACAAAAATACATAACCGCCTTCAATATTTACGAAATTAAAAATCCAGTGTGAAATTAATGGGAGTCCATATTAAAGGTATCAGGTTTCCAACAAAAAAATAATTGTTCAAATCGGTTTATAAATAACGGACTTATGAGGTAACAAGTATTTAAAACAATAGAACCTAATTGCGAACCTACTCCTTTTAGATGTCGGTTGAAAATAAACTAAAAATAAAAAAAAAGAATTGCCTATTTTTTTAATTTGCTTTCAAACGACGGAACCGGTTTTGTATAAAGATATTGCGTCGAGTGTCATACAATATTATATTTAAAGAAAAGTCCTCAATTAGACTTTCTTAACCTACTTCTTTTTTGAAGTCGGTTAAAACACGTTGATAAACTATTATAAAAATGTACCCTTATTAACGTAACATATATACTAAATATTAAGATTACCCAATAATAGGGTAAACCTTACAGGCTTTACCATGGCAACACTTTCTATGTTCCAAGCAATAACCTTTATTTTTATTTATTTAAAATATTGGTTTCCAAGTTACTTAAGTGTGAAATGTGATTCCATCCTTCTTATTATATTTTGATGTTTGTTTTATACACCGTTTCACGACACAATTCGGCATTTTGACTGGTAAATTTGTTGATTTACTTTACGTGTTGCTTCCACGCGCAGCGATAGTTCGACTGACGAGTCAAGGCGTAGTTTCGTTGTGCGTGTGTGTGTGTAATTGTGTATGTACACGGCGAGGCGTAGTTTTACCGGCTTCACTTTTCTGTTCACAACATTCTGTCTTGACTTTTTTATTTTGTCTGAGGCTATACCTACTTAATTTAATAGATAGATCCGAAATACCTTACATCATATATACAATACATGGAGTTCCCTCAACACGAAAGTTCTTCGCCATGGACTCGTTGACCAGTCCCATGATGATAGGTGCATCATCTACACTAGCCAGTCGCAAGCGGCCGATCGCCGGTCCACGATTCGTATGGGAAGTCATGTCGGCTCTTATTGCTTATAAATTTAAAGGAAATAATGAACGTATCACTGCCAATCTAGTAGTCTTCCCTTATGAAATAAAATGAAAAGTGTTTCAAATTATTCTATAAACTCTAAGGAAAATCTAAATCTGACAGAAAGCAAAATCAATATCATCTATAGATGATCTATAATATTTATCTATGAATATCATAACATGTTAGTCTATGATCAATATTTTTGGACACAATTATTATTATTTTAGTCTATGACCAATTTTCTTGCATTAAAAGAGAATACAAATGGATATTCTTCTACGATACAAATACCTCAGAATATAGATACCTACCCACTTACAGTTAGCAAATACTACATAACTTGCAACTGTACCTACTAATAGCAAACCATAGTAATCCTGTAAATAATATTATATAGGATGTTTGGTGAAGGGTTAGACAAAACAAACTCGGCGTGTATGTCGAGGGATCTATTTGCAAAATAAAAATCGAAATAAGCCCAAATTCACGAGCAGCTTGGAGTAGTCGGCATGGACTGCTTCATGCTGCACAATGAACTTGTCTTCTACATAGACACACACGAAACCGCTCGAGCAGTTTCAAATGCTTCGGGCGGTTGGCTGTCAAGCAGTCGCCTAGGCAAACACGGACTGCTCAAGCTGTCGACTGCTCTCGCGCAGTTACCTCTCCGCCTGCGTTCTTCATTCCACCTCAAGCGCGCTTTCCGCCCCCGAATGAAATTGTCACTTGTTGAGAAGTTAATACCAACCGCTCGAGCAGTGATCAATAGCAGCTTAAAGCTGTTGACTATGACTGCAAGTGCGGTCCGTGAATGTTGATCACTGTCTAATTGCTAGAGCACTCAGTGTATGTCGGTTATAAAAGGTCCTAATTGTTCACTTTTTAATCCTCTTGTAAAATTCTAAGATTTTCTGAAATTTTACCATAAGTACTTTTTGGTACGTTTCCGATATTACTTTTTATTTGGGTTTGATTTACCATTGATTTAACGAATGCATTGTTGGAGCAAAATATAAGTAAATAAGAGCTCTGCAAGTTACAAGACAATAAACACAAGTAAATAAGGTCAACATTAAATCGTTTTAAAAAATTAATAGCGTTCAATGATTTTTAAAATTCTCTATTCGTCGCTCATTACAACGTCTTTAGATATAGTCTGATAAATCAATGTTAGAACTTGATAAAGACAATGAAAGTTTTGATGTATGGATTTATCACCCATAAATGGCTGAACGAATTTGGATTTTTAAGTAGTGATGGTACCCGGGATTAGCACATGGCTACTTTTATCCTAATTCAACAGGTATTTCCCGAGCTATCATGATAACATTTATCAAAATAGGTTGAACCCTTGAGTAGTTCGGTCATAACTACTAAAGGGTTCAACCGATTTTGATAGACATAGACATAGATACATACAGGCAAACTGAGCAATTCTAGTATTTCACAACTTTCAACAATCCACCCCGCTGCAACTGCAGTTCACCTCCGGTTGCCGTTAGATAATTACCCAAATAGACATACTACTATGTCTGTAGACAAATTGGAACATAAAGTCACGAAAACGTATCGTAAACGCTACTATATAATAGTAAAATATATAACATAAATATGAGTTAGCGCCGTGTTCATGATCTATCGAGTTACCGGAATATAAAATATTATTCGATCGCTGGCGTCAATAGAAACGTAACTGCAGCTGCACTGTTTTTCAATAGCAGAATAAGAATGTGTGTAAATTGTGTGTACGGTTCGATAGCAGCTGGAACAAATTTAGTGGAATCGGCCCCCAGGATTATGTGAACCCTCCGTTTGGGCTTCGCCGCAGTCAGATATATCATATATTATACAGAAATAGTATTACAAAACACTCTCTCAATAAAAACAAAATATTGCAAGCATATTACGCAACATATAGATTAAGAAATTAAAACATAATTTCATTAAATTGGTATAATACCAATTGTATTAAAAGACAGTAATAGATGCATTCTTATGGTTATTTATTAATCTTAAAATCAAAATATGCAAATATTCACAAAAAGTACTAAATCGTTAGTGAGAATTACTACCCTACAAGTTTCGGTAAAAAAACAATACATGTCGGTATTTTGAGCTTTGCTTAAACAATAGAAACACTTCATTATCTGATTCAAAGTCTTCATATACAGAACACAATTTATTCTAATAAAATAATAATTTAGTAACAATATTTCTACTAGCTCTAACTAACATCAATAAATAAGATGACTTCATTTTGTGGAACTCTTTGGAGCGACATTTGCCCGACACAAGCTATTCGCATGATAATAAAACTAAATGCAAGGGAACTAATAAATTTAACATAAACAGATTCCACAGAAATTTCCTATGAATAAGTCAAAATTAATGTGACCGATTGATTAACAGCAAACTTTCTACGTCATAAGTAAACCAATTTTGTACCTAAACTTTACCTTGTAAACCAAAAATCATAGTACTATAATTAGTGCCACAAACAAAGATTATTTAAAATAATAGCTAGATAAGTATATAGAAAAAGAACGATATTATTTACAAACATACATTAAAATTGATAAAAACCCATAACCCAAATTATCGACATATAAAATTATTAATTTCTGCATACGGTATAAGCCCATATATGCTTAATAACTCGCATAATATCATTGCAACTGCTCATAGGTGTTAACACTTAAATTCAGAGATCAGTTTTAAAGTTTTTGATTTTATACCACACCAGTGGCTACACATTTCTGTCTGCTAACGAGATATAGCAGATACAATGATATGGTTCATGTCTTGTAGCGATACAAGTAACAACTTTAATTAAAATTATTGCTTATGTCAATGTTAGGCGGACGGTAACCCTAATCAATAAAATAGCGATCCTAGCAAGCTTGCTATTCACTAAATAAAATTAACATATTTTAAGGGTACATAAACAAATGTAAAAGTTATATATTAATGAAGCCTTGTCACTCTGATAACAGTGCATTATCGGTAACAATATCTTCGGTTCCGTGTTAAGCCATTACATTATTATGCTAAGGGCTCACTTTGCTCATCTCATTCGTGATGTCTCAACTATTAAAACTAGTAGATTATGCTATTACTAGTGATATTATACTACCTTATGTAAGACTAAATAAAACTTAGTACATTATAAAAATTAATAAATATGAAAAACATACCAATATACTGTCACACCAAAATTCAAAGCATTCAATGTCTTTTACTAGTATAAAAATATCAATATTATATTCCTATATAATATAATGATCTTTATCATGTGGAAAAAATAAATTTTCTTATGATCTCTGCATTTAAAGCATTCATTCATAATTGCCGTTGACTGCCAACTAATGTAATGTTGCTCTATTTCTGTATTTACAATAATTACCTATATCGGAGCATACCTAAGATTCGATTATATGTAAAAGAATATTTTAGCGTGTCTACTTACTTGAGTATCGTACAATAACTTTACCTAATACCTAATTCATTGTTAGTTAATTCATATAACTAGAAGAGAGTGGACATTATTGAAGAATACATGTGATTATGGATAGATAGAAGCTATTAGGTTTACATTTAAATTCCTAACTAATTTATTCAATAGTCATATAATCCTTAAAAATACTAATTTGTATTATCATCGCAATACAGCGAATATAAAACTCTGAACCACTTGCTATGATATATGAAGCATGCGAGTACAAGAGATAAGAACTTTATTATTATAAGGCAAGTGAGTATAATTGTATTGCTATTATTGTATGTCTAAAGACTATCACACTGTTTAACAAATATTCTATCAAAAATGGAACAAACATAGATGTATAGAAAAAGAGCACAGCTCTCTATCGTCAACCATATCAAAAACATAAGGGCCACTGAAGAAAATAAATCCTTACTTTGCACTCTTTCTTCATTATCTAATGCCTTTAGCATTCTCATAGTAATAATGTCAAGATATTATTTAAAACTTAGATTACGAATTTCTATAACGTATACCACATTTGTTTCAGCTAAAATATGAAATCGCTAAATTTACAACCTTTCAATCACACATCACAATTACACTTGATATTACACAATTCTATAGATACAAGTATATTTGAGACAGAAATAGTATTATAGTATGATTTGTGCAATCGCATTATACTTTAGTATGTATTTTAATATTTTACAAGTCTTACTTAATGTTTCTGTGTAGTTCAATGTAATAAGGCAACATGTCAATTATTAAAATGTATAAAATATTGATGACCTAGCAGAATCTAATATATTTTACCTGATTTAACTATGGAAGATATAATAACAGTCGTGGAAAGTCATACAGCTGAGATAACTTTAAACCAAAAGCCCTGAACACATTGATGCTACTAACTTCGCAGCATACTTATGAGGGCGTACGCTGCGTTAGGGTTAACGCGGGAAACACGCAGTATTTCGGAGACTAATTTCAACTCTTCTGCTACGCGTAGTTATATGCAACGCAGTTTTGGTCGCGTTGATCGGTAATTTCAAACACAGGTTGACGTATGCGAGCGATCGCGCTGACAAGTTTGCAAAGATATGCAGCTATGACATAGGTACTTACCACTTACTCGTTTTAGCAAAAGCCCTTTGGGTTTTGCACACTTTCTCCTACGTTTCACGGAAACCTCGGAGCAATTGTAAGGAACCACGTTTTATTTGCGATTATCTATAGGCTACTCCAGACCTCTGTCCGAAGTTATCTCGCGTGTCTCGAAGTTATCTGGCGTGTCTCGTAATGCGCATTGTGCGACCTGCGCTATGCAGCGGCGCACTTTATGTTTGCAGAAACAGAACCGCCACACCACAGCGTACGACCTCAGAGTATTTAAAAAAAGCCTCTTTACATAACACTGCTTCATGAATATGATGTCAATGATGACGTTTTTTTAACACTGGTAGATTTGCAAGTTGCTTAGTTATCAGATGATAACAATTTAATTTCAATGTCTAAAAAAAAACAATATTGACATGATCTAATAGTAGCATATTGTCAAAAATGGTTGGTGAAAGTCGACTCTGTCAATGTGGTCAGCAGCTTCCTTAGAAGGCCGTTTGGCGGGCGCGTTCGTAAAAATGTAAATGCGTTACGTGACGGTGACGTAGCGTGAGGTACATCACTTAGCCGGCTTGTGTTTCGGCGGCGTAGTTGGCGGCCCGCCTTGCTCTGCTGATGCGCCGATAGCCACACCTTCGCTGTCCACTTCGGTCTAAAACAAATACAATCCAAATGTAGTAAAAAAGTTAAGACAACGCTAATCAGCATCACAACCCCACATGGAGTTTTATCTCATGGTTTTTACAATATCTTAGGCAACTCACTAGCAAGAAGCTGCACTAAATATGATTATCTTTATTCTGGTTGTATGAGGGTCATTTGAAAAGTTCTTAGCCTAACATGGTTAGTCATTGGTTTTTTTATAACTATCCTCATTTTGTAGTTACATTATTTAGCAACAAGTATGCACAGTTTAGTTTATTCACAGTAACTCATTGTTCGTTTACACGTGATACCGTAAGTCAAGTCAGAGCTATTTTTGAAAATGGATAAAATTGAACATCGTGCAGTGATAAAATACCTGAATTTGAAAGGTTTAACTCCAAAAGCTATACATGAAGACATGTCTGCTACTTTGGGTGAGTCCGAAGAAATCAAAGAAAAACGTCCAGGTTAATTGAGAAGAAAAGTCTTGTTTCATCAGGACAATGCGCGCATTCACACCTCTGTGCAATCCATGGCAGAAATCCATCAATGTGGCTTCGAATTGTTACCTCATCCCCCATATTCACCGGATTTAGCACCGTCCTACTTTTATCTGTTCCCAAAGCTGTAAAAATTTTTTGGTGGTAAACATTTTTTTACAAATGAAAAGGTCATAGCCGCCGTGGACGCTTATTTTGAGGAGTTAGACGAAGATTTTTTTAAAACGGGTATCGAAGCCTTACCGGGTCGATGGAAAAATTGTTTTGAGCTCGGAGGAGAGTATGTTGAAAAATAAAAATAAACTCAAAATCGTGTGGTTTCATTAAGTATGTTAGGCTAAGAACTTTTCAAATGACACTCGAATGTATTTGTGAGTGTACTTAATTTACTTCCTGAGAGGATAAAGAAATGTTTCGGCTCATAACATCATTAAGATTATATAAATCAGTAAATGCGTATTATTCCATTGAGGAATTCCTCAGTGATACATTGAGTAATTATAAGCATAATACATTTTATTGGCTTTCCTATTTTAGTTGTTACTTAACTGTAACTAATGACGTAAGCTTATTCGGTTTTACCAATAAATATCTGTACATGTATCACTAAAGAAAATTACAACAACTTTACCTTCTCATCTTTAGTAGGTGGCGAGCTTGTGCCGTTTGCGCTTGTGTCAGCCGAGGTTTCGGTTGCCTCTGCGCCTGTGGCACCTGGAAATGTAAAGAAATATGGATTTATTTATTGTATAGAAGACAATGTCACTATAACCATCACTCTCCACATCTAGATTATTTTTCTTGTACTCTTCTTCATACACTTCTATAAACTTTGTTAGAACTGTGTAATCTTTGCAAATAAACAAAATAAAGTGTCTGTGTGTTATAATGTCTAAAAAGATTTAAATAAAAACATGAAAGTTTACACGGTAATTTTAAAAAATAGCATTGTTTTTATTTTTTGTCTGTCTGTTTGTTCTGTGTAATCTACGAAAAGGCTGGACCGCTTTTGACGGGACTTTCACTGGCACATACCTGTGTTTATAAGGAGTTACTTAGGCAACTTTGATTTAGCAGGCGCGGTATCCCGCGAGGCCACGAAAGTGAAACAGCGGACGGATGAGCTAGTTCTCAATATGTCGACACGGGACTCTCCCATGAGAGCAACGTTTGCGCTGAATGTTTATGAGTGGAAGTAAAGCAATCAAATTGCAAACAAAGAGCATAGTGAGATCTGTGACCACCTAGCATTTGTTGTACAGACAGATAAAATCAGACACTTTACGCCGTAAATTGTATTGCGACACAGTAGATATATATAGAGAACAGTACGGAAACTACCTTCAATCGTTCGAAACGGCCCACTGACAAACATGCGCATCGACGAGATCCCTAAGCGGTTCTCGCGGTGCCGTCAGTAGTGAGTGTTACAAACTATTTTTACATCATAACCTTTTTTATATAATCTAAAATATAAAATGTCACACTTGACTGACTGCTATGTGTTTTAAATTGTAATAGTGTTTTTGTATGATCAATCATAAATCATAATAAATTCGCAAAACATAACACAAAATACAAATCTTAGATGGCGGCTGCAATAGATTATAATATTATTATGAACTATATCGTACTAGGTGTCGTTTTTATGGTTTTCGAAGGTATCGAACCCGGTAGTGCTAACAAAATTGAAATTGAAGATGGCGGCTGGGCGAAATTATCAACTTTATTTGGAGTCAATAATTTGTAATTTATGAAGAACTTTTAATGTAATGTTTTTTTAAATTACAATGTATCAAACGCATTTTTGAGGTTGAAACGCAGTGCGGTTCAGCCCGAAAATGCGTGACAAACACCCGAAAACAGAGCTCATGAGCACTGCAACCGCGCCACCTGCGGTGCCTACCACGCGCCCAACCGCGGCTCACGTACGCTCCCGCCAAAACTTGTAAAAGTTTATGCCATAATGATAAGGTAGTGTAGTAAATCTACAAAAAATCCTAAGATCTACAAGTGGTTGTGTGTCAATACTAAACTGTTTTCCGTATTTTAAACTATCAAGATTAACCGACGCCATGATACACCTACATACATTTTATTTATAAACTAGAACTAACTAGATTTAATGTCTACAGCAGAAGAACCAATGTTTTATTTAAAAAAAAACAATACTTTAAAACATTAAAAGTGATAACCCTATGGCTTCAATGGGGCATAGATAATTATTTGATCAACTAGGCTTAGTTTCCATACTGTTGCATCTTACTGAAATTGCGAGTTGAAACTATATTCCTTCATCATTCGCCGAAGGAGAGCAATCCAATAGGAACCCCTGGATATTCCACGTGAATGTGGCGAAAGTTATGTCAGCGAACCAGGAGCTAACAATCAAGAAGAAAGTATTATGGGACAAGTATAAAGCATCAAACGAGGAAAATGACTATAAGATGTACTGTGAACTGAATAATAATTGTGTGGCCCTGACCAGAAAAGAAAGAAGCACTTATGAGTCAAAGATTCTTGATTTTGGTGATAAGGCGTTCTACTTTCATATTCGGAAATGTATCACAACGAAAGTCTGCACCCCACCAGCGATTAGAAACCACAATGGAGACCTTGTGACAAAACAAATTGAGATTGACGATGTATTTGCTGAAACATTTGAAAAAGCATACTCTACAGAACCAGTGATTAACCAGGATATCCAAATTACTAGTATGGCCAGAGTTGAAGAGAGCTTATGTGACATAGTATTAGATGATTTTAAGATATTGTTGGGGCTGGATACTCAGTCCTCTACTGGTCCAGACCTACTTCCTGGCTGCATCTTAAAGAACTGTGCCACTGTTATTACCCCAACTCTGACACGGATATTGCAGAGTTCGTTCGATACAGGATATCTCCCTCAAAACTGGAAGGACGCTATTGTGACACCCATATTCAAGAAAGGCGACAAAACTAAACCTGAGAATTTCCGGCCAATCAGTCTAACAAGTATTGTGGTCAAAGTTATGGAGAAAATCATAAGCAAGCATCTAACCCGCTTCTTGAATAGAGAGTGCATTATCTCTGTGAAACAGCATGGTTTCGTCGAGAAGAGGTGAGCAGGTTTGTAATGGTTGACCATTACAAACCTGCTCACCTGTGTTCAGACTTGGTGCAAAGAGGTTGACATAAGAAATCCTATGGATATAATTTACCTGGATTTCGAACGTGCTTTTGACAAAGTACCACATCAACGCCTCTTAATGAAACTGGATCACTTTGGCATACGTGGAAATTTGCACAAGTGGATAGAAAGCTACTTGACAGGTAGAACCTTCCAAGTCAGAGTTGGCAATCGCGGCAAAAACAAGTGCTCAGCGGTGTACCGCAGGGCCCAGTCCTCGCTCCTCACCTGTTTGGGTTCTTTATAACTGATTTGGTAGAGCTCATAGAATGTCAAACCATCTTTTTTGCGGACGACGGTAAATTCTTCGCTAATCCGCTCATCAAATCAGGCCAGCTCCAAGAAGATATAGAAAAAATACAACACTGGAGCAGAGATACCGCAAGCCTTGCGTCGCAAGAGCTACGACCAGAGATTGGAAATCCTGCGCCTCACTACTCTTGAAGAAAGGAGGTTACGTGGGGATCTCATAGAAACATTCAAAATTCTCAATGGATTCTACAACCTCCCAGACCTACACAACTGGTTTATTAAAATTAACCGCAATGAGGAAGCCAGAGGCCACCAGAAAATCCAGCGTGTACCTGCTAACACCAACACTGCACACCATATCCTCAGCAACAGAGTTGCTCACAACTGGAACAGGTTGCCGGAGGAGGTGGTTTGTGCTATATCAGTCAACATGTTCAAGAACCGACTGGATGGCTGGCTGCATACAACAAAAAAAATCTCTTGCCAACCTCTAGCCAGTGAACTAAAACAGTGTATTTGTGGATATTACAATATTTCAACACAGCAGGATATAGGCACATCAGCATCATGCTGCTCGCCTATAATCAAATAAATAAATAAACAATTACTACGTATCTCAGTTAAAATCGAGTGTTGATTGAAATCTTGAACAAGTGCAATTTGAAAAATTTTATACAGACTTCCATTCCATTATTTTGGTAAAAATCAGTTATTGACGTGTAACTCAAAAACTACTAGACCGAATTTGATGAAATTTAAATGGGAAGCACTAGCTTTCAAACAAAAAAAAATATTTTGAGAATCGGTCCACCCAATCGAAAGTTACGAGGTAAAAAACATAAAAAAAAATACAGTCGAATTGAGTACCTCCTCCTTTTTGTGGAAGTCGGTAGAAAATGGCGGTTTTATGACAATTTTGACAAATCCAGTAAGCAGAAATGTTAGTAAGTTGCTGATGACTGACTAAAGTTTTTTTTTAGATTACAATCAACTTTTGATTGCAATGCAACTCAGATAAATAATAGCCCTGCAGGCCAACAATATAATCTTCGAATGTTGCAATATATGTAACTCAGTCGCAATCAACTGCGATCTAATTTTGCCTGTAATATTCAAAATTCGATATATGGCTACTACAGTTCTAGAAATGTCAGTAACTAAAATAAAGTATGAAATCATACTTTATTTTAGTTACTGACATTTCTAGCCGTATTTTTTTTAAATGCAACTGAGTGCATTGTAACCAAATTATGAATGAATAGCCAATCGTCCACCGCTAACTAAACTAACTTAGTTTACTTTAGTTACTAAACTAAGTTAGTTTACTTTAGTTACTAAACTGAGTTAGTTTACTTAAGTTACTAAACTAAGTTAGTTTACTTTAGTTACTAAACTAAGATAGTTTAGTTACTAAACTAAGTTAGTTTAGTTAGTTATTTATTGCGTCATATGAGTTACTCGTACAATAGGTCTTACAAAATGTCATGTGTTACAGTGACATATGACAAATTTATAGTTCACATATTTGACCTAGTTTTTCATACATGTACGTCCACCGCAAACTACGCCACCTAATAGTTTTTTATTCTCAACTACGTGAGCTAAGCTAAGCTAACTTGGTTTAGTTGGCGGTGGAGGATCGGCTATTCATTCATAATTTGGTTACAATGAACTCAGTTGCATTCAATTGTCACACTTGTATGTGCACTTAGTTACGCTGGTTGGTCCCAGCAAATTTCACAGCAGTAACATTATCATCTTCAACTCACCAGCCTGTATATGATTGGCGTTTCCACGCTCCGCCTCGTGTTCGCGTACCACTGCGTCGAGGTTGTAGCGGCGCCGATACGAGATAAAGAAAGAACGCACATGCGCTTCAGTCTTAGTGCCCAGAGTTTCGGCGATCGCTTGGAAGTCCCGCCCTGCATAACGTTTGATTTTAGCGTTCCAGTAGTTAATAACGTTTGACGTTAGCGTCCCAGTAGGTACAGTAGGTACAGTAGTTAATAACGTTAGATGTTAGCGTTCCAATACAGTGGGCAGACTACGAAAATCGCCGCGTAGTCGCATGGTATAAATGTCGCATAAGTTTTAGTATATTGCCATTTATCTAGAATAGTGGCACAGATAACTCATAGTTAGTATTGAATACGTAAACGATACGACAACGATACACTTAAGCAGATTTTCATGCTCGGCCCACAGTAGTTACTAACGTTTGGTGTTAGCATTCCAGTACCGTAGTTACCACGGCAGTTGAGATCGACTTCGCGAGCGTTTCATAAGCAATTTAAATTTGCCATTCTTTGTTATAATCGTGTACCAAAATAAGTAACAGAAACCATAGTTCATTGCGAAACATACCATCTGTCTGCTAACCAAAACAATTCCGAGTCTAAAGTATATTTTATTTAATACGACATTTACCTTAGATGTAATTCTTAATTTATTAGTTATTAATGTGAAAATAAGTTACCATATTTTCTGACTGCTGTTACGGCCATAAGTAGTTCGTCATTTGTCCAGCGCGAGTTTATCTTTGCGGGGGGCTCCCCGGGTCTTAGCTCTTCGACGCCGCTGTCACCAACTTTGCGTTTCATCGCACTCAACTGTTGCTTATTCTGCTGCACCTAATCATAAACAAAACATCAGTCCATCGTCGTCGAATACATCTGCAAATAAATAAGTCGTATTTCATACTAAACATTGTGCATATCTGGATTATCCAATACTACTCGGGACAAGGACGCGCAGCAAAGCACAAATGAGGATAAGCGGGTCAAATAAATAAACAGAACTCAATCAACAACTAAATTCTAATATGTGTGCAGAATACATTTTCAACAATACATCCTTTAGTAATGAGCACTAATAAATCATTTAGATACTAACTATCAAAATCGGGTTATTCCTCACATTCTCACATTACATCACTCGGCCGAGTATAGATGTTCGAAAGGAGTTTATAACGTGTACCGTCTCGGCAGACCGGGTGTTGTTGTAACGATGAGAATGTGTTGCATTGCAACGGCATGGCACTACGTAGCGACATAGTGGCGGTTTGCGTCTTACTTGTCTCTTCAGGGATATGATCTCTCTGTCCATAGCTTTGAGCACGGCCTCGCCTTGATTGACGAGGCCGGGCTGCGGCGGATCGCCGGGCTGCGGGCCGGTCGCCATGGCCACGAGATCATCGTGATTGATGTAAATGCCGCGCGGAAGCCGGTGCTTGTACCGCTGCTGTTTCGAGCCGGGCCCGCGCCGTCCCGACGGCCCACAGAGCGGCCTCATCGTCCCCGTGCGTCTGTCACATCACCGCCAATGTTCAAATAACAATCCCTAATACATCACTAACAATGAAATCGTTCATGATAACATGCGAATTATTGCAAACATTATTAGTTATAAAATGGATTGAGTATCGGTACCGACCTGGCGTGCACGAGGCATGCCTGACACAACTTCTGCGAGTTGTGTGCCATGGTTTGGTTGCACAGAATGCCGCAAACAGTGCACCACTTCCCAGCTTCGCCGCCGCCCTCGCCCTAAACCCCAATCAACACTTTACAATCCTGCCTGTAATCTAATGGCGTTTACAACAATAACGGCACATTAGCACGGACAAAACAATGATCTCTCACACACTTCTTTTAAAAACCCATTCCATTATTTAAATTATATTCTGCACACATTAGAAAATAAACATGTTTGCCTGTATGGGGCTATTAAAGGAAGCATGCGGGAACACTGTGAGGAGTTAGGGAGAGGTATACAATAAAACACAATAGTTAAAATCGATAAATAAATAAATAAAAAACAGTGAAAATGAATGTAAGCCATGATTACGGTTACCTAGATGAGATGTACAAAATATTTAAAAGTATTATTTTTGTCTGTAATTTTGTGTACTAAATTAAGACTTGAAAAATATATTTTCGTAAATGTGTAATTACATAACTTACAAATATTTTCATTATTGTCTATTGTCTTGTACACAACTTGGAACCCAAACATGTTTAACTGATAATCTTATCAGTAAATGTCATGTCAATAATAAACACAAGCTTGTGTTTAGGAAATAAAATTCAAGACCACAAGGAGAGGGACTCTATTCAAACAAGGCTTTTTAAATGTAAATCATTGTTATCAAATTACTAAAAAAACCTGTCCTGGTCCCCAAAAAACAAATGAGCTGTAGGTGTTTTTGTCATATACATACACTTAAATTGTTTTAACAGGAGTATTAATCATGATTGAAATGAATTACAGTAGATAAATGAAAAGACAAAGACAAACAGAAAAAGATGACCTGATAAAGGTTGCAGGACGATGTTGGATGCAGGCCGCTTCCGACCAGTCCTTTTGAAAAATTATGGGGGGAGACCTATGTTTAGCAATGGAGGTCCTATGGCTGAGATGATGATGATGATGATGATGAGATAAAAATGCAGAGTGGTTGAACTCAAAATTGGAAAACAAGCATTTGAATGATGTAACAAGACCATTCTCAACATAATATTTCTTCTCACATTATTTGGTATAATGATTTCAGGTATTTACTTGAAAGACCACAATCCAATATAAATTTATACATTAATGTGAATTGTAATGCTGATATGAACTGAAAGGAAAGCCAACAAATGATTAAATGACCTGATAGATGCAAGTACTTTAGAGTGACAAAATGCAGCATGATATCTGTCAAATATCCTGGAGTAGTATTTTTGAAGACTGATGTTGAAGAGACAGAGTAACTTATAAACATCAAGAGAAAAATGGTATCACATAATAATAGCGACAAAATGTATGAAGACATTTAACACTGAGATGTGACAGAGTGCAAGACAGTGGGGTGAGATAGACCCACCTGCACCGGGGCAGCGTGGTGGCCGGCAGCGCGCAGCGCAGGCCCGCCCGCCAGCGCAGACGTGCCCCTCCCACCACGCACAATACCACGGTGGATAGTCCACTTCTGCCATATATAACCAATCTTAACTCAAATATAACACCTCTCTCCATGAAAACCCCACTTGGACTCACAAATGAAAGCTTCACCATTATCAAGCATAAACCCCTCAAAATAAGCCCATAATATATACATGCTGAGCAAATAAGTAAATCATAACTTTAGCAAAACTGTATTGTAAAAAGGGCTGCTATGTTATATTTTCACTAAGAGGGCGCAAGTCTTCCACTCTGCATTTTGTCACCTGTCAAGTGTTACCACTTGTTGGACAATCCAGATATACTGTCAATAGTAAAATACAAACAAAGGGATTATAAGTTTGTGAACCAGTTCTGCGTAAAACAATGACTGTATATGTAATAAAAGAATAGGGAATGTTTACAAAATAATTGGAAAAATGTTAATTAGTATAGAAATTGATGATCCATACCTTCTCATCATTGTCCGATTCTTTATCCGAGCCGCCAGGTTCAGAGCCTGCACCAGATTCCCGTTTACCAGTTCCTGAGCTGGTAGCATTACGATTTTCACTGGCAACATCCATTAAAGAAGCTCGAGCCCTTGTCTTCTTCCATGAATAGTAGTATTTCACTAATGATGCTATTGATTTGTCTGGCAGCTGTTAATGTAGAATAACGAATATTTATAATAAATAAACTTATGGAACCATATAAAAAAGCATCATTCCATTGACTTACCATTTGCCGTATTCTGTGAAAACTTTTACCATGAAACTGGAAAGCTTGTTCAAACAACACTTTATCTTCAACTGTCCACTCATCAGGAAAGGGTGTGAAGTTAGCAAGGTCCATAGAAGCTCTATTAAGGTCATGTTTGTGCCAGAACAACATTCCAAGTGCCTGTTCTCCATTGTAGCCATATTTTTCTTTGGCTGTTGTTATGTATTCATCCACTAAAAGATATGATGAAAATAAAATAATATGAAAAAGTCTAATTCATATGAAAACTCAAATAGAATTAGGGAAATGTGTTTATTGCACTTACATTTCATATCAGATATATCACATGTGGGTGACCAAACCAACAATGCTCGGTCAGATATAAGCTCAGGTTTCCTTTGCTCCACTGGTTCCAACTCGGGACATACAGCTTGATAGTCCCGTCCCACTCTAATTTTCTCAGCTGCAAATGGTACTACTGCTTGGTTTCATGTTACATTGTAGATGAGATGAGCGCAGCATGGAGGTGATGATGGAAAGCATAAAAAACAAAGCATATGATATAGATGAGAATGAAATTACTAAAGCATCAACGAGTAACTGGCAGAATAAGGGGCTACATTTACGTCCAACTGAAACGAGTTATCTTTAGGTCGCAGCGTACGTAGTTAGATAGGTACGTAGGAGTTAAAAAGTTCATATGAATCAGCATGAGTTAAGCTCACTGATCAACTTGAAAATTTAATAAAACGAATAGGTTCTTGGGTAAGTACTTAATAAAATCTTGCGTACCATTCTCATCTTCGGAACTGGAATCTGGACTTCCATGGCCATTGGGGCTTGGCCCCCTTGACCGCTTCCCGTTTCGCACGTCGTTACTTCGCTCGGCTAGTACCATATTAACAACTTTGTAGTCAAATATTCACTATACCCTCTCTTAACCCACAAACGTTTTTATTTCGGAATAGAATAAAGCATTTAGACTAAAACTATTACAAAAACTACATTAAATTCAAACGTGATTCAAACCACCGCATCAATAATTTGACACACAGAGAACAGTTGTAGCAATTCATTTTAAAGAGTCTGTACTTCAGGCACGTACACCTTTCTACAATTGTAATATTTTTTTACTTCATTATTTTGGTTTGAAAACTTCGTAAAATATATACAGGATTCAAATTAGCACCTAATTAATTTATAAACATATTTTAAACAAGAAATTATAACATTTTAGTAAATTTGCTACTGGCAATTATTAGATACAGGCTTTAAAAAGTGTGTCATCAAACAGTTGTTAAACAAAAATAAGGTGTATTCTCCAAATCATATCGCGAATTGCATTTGTAAGATTTTATGCCAAAAAATCAAGGACAGGTAGCATTTTGCATCAATCAACAATGCTGATATATTTTTAAAAAGCGAGTTTCAGGGATTTAATAATTGCGTATTTTCTTTTTCTGATCACAGATGGCGTTGTTGCGTTATTCAGGAAAGCCATGGCGCATGAAGCATTGTACTGTCGGCATGAATGATCTCAGTCAGCACCGTATAGTCTGATTTACCTATGGTCAGCTAGGGCCTTACTTTAAGCTTTTTAAGCAGGACTTCTAGAACACTGCTCGGCTTAATCGTACCATGACAACGGCATAGCAGGCCTGCCCAGGCCAATTATTCAAGAATCGCAGAAAAATCGTTCACCTGTTTTTTTGTATAAACTCTCGTTAACATGACACTCTAAATCCGCTCAGTGTAGCAGCTTACAAACCAATGTTGGTTATAGTAAATTATTAGAATGTCAGAGACAATATTATCCAGTCACTTTTGAGGAAAACAACATTCAAACAGTTCACCTAAATGAGCATCATGGTATGATTTAATTCAAAACTGTTTAAGCCAGGTTTAAGAACTGCACGGAACTTGCATCGCTTTACAAACCTGATAGTGAGTCCCCTGGTCAGTATTAAATTTATTCCAGGGGCAGTTCTTAATCCAGGCTTAAACAGTTTTGAATTAAATCATACTATGACCATTATTTAAGTGAACTGTTTGAACATTGTTTTCGCAAAGGTGAACGGATTATGTTTTCTCTCACATTCTAACAATTAACTATAACCTACATTGCAGACGCCTTGACGTTTGTAAGCTAATAAACTGAGTGGATTTAGAGCAAATACCTTACACACACTAACTAGACTGTGCACTATGGCGAAAATACCAGTCCGCGTGAGAGGGCTCCCGTTGGGAGTGTGTCCCTTTCTAATGTGGTGACCATGACCAAACAGAATAAAGGACAAATTGCTTGTAAAAACGATTGTATCCTTATAATATTGATGCTAACTAACTACTCTACATTAATATTCATACCTAATTTTTGTAAGTACAAAAAAACAACCAAACATGGTATGTATATTTTTTTGGAATCTACATCGTCTGAACTTCTGAAGTACAAGGTGTCTCAAAAGAAAATTTATATTTATTTAGTAAACTAAACAAATATAAACTTCCTTAAGCTTAATACATCTAAAGCGTGAATGTTTCAGAAACACATGTCAATATTCCGCCTAAATCAACGCTACTCCAATACTTGTCTGGCCCTTTATCATATTGTTTGCCAGCTTTGATGGCCATTGCATCAAAAATTGTAGCCACGTTCATTTCACCCTTTTCAGCGTTATCGATCAAGAATTCCTTCATTTCTGCTATAAAATCCAGGGTGCATTTATGTGCTGTCAATATCCTTCGCAGAGTTGCAGGCCGAGGTAAGGGGATACGGTTCATCAAAAATTAATAGGCTTTACCCGAATAATCATATAATTATAAATAAACGGTTTAATTTTATCTCAATATTTATTGGACGTGTTAGATTTTGTCGTATTTAATCTTGTGTGAATGTTTTCGAAATTATGTTGGACCATCTGTTCGACTTCAGAATAACTATCACATTATTTTTAATAAACGTTTTAGGTTAGCAAAAGTTGTGTAACGACTATTCAGGCGTTGTTGTAAGACTTTGACATCTCGACGTATTTTATTTTTACATGGTAAGGCAGTAGTTGCAGCAGATGTTTGTGTGCAAACACTTTCCGTAGTAATTATCTTATTTCTGCCACTTTCTTGCAGTTTAATCGTTTTTGGTGCTTTTCTTTATCTAAATTGCTTAAAACATTACAATTTTTTCGCAGGGTTCGGTCTGTAAAGAAAGTTAATACATGGTATACACGAGTAGACTGGCGCAGAGGGGTGAGATTAAAGCTTCTACTAGCAATCGTTGAAGAGTTTTACTTTTGTCTTCTCATCGGACCCTCATCACCAAAATTTTAAAACGTTTAAACATTCGTTGTACAACATATATGTATTGAAATGCGAATTTTATTAAAATCAGTTCAGTAGAAGCAAAATTATGTGAAAAAGCCGTTGCACGATTTGAATCTTCACGATTAATAGGTAAATGCACGTACGCATTCTGATGATTTATTCCTTACCTTAGGAAATATTGACGGAACAGCATCAGGTTTTAGCATTCTCCTAGTATAAAAAGGAATAAAGCCGTCACATTTGAAATGGGCTCTGTAAACGGCAGACGATTATGACATTTTACAGGTGCATTTTCCCAACTCAATTTCTGGTTTACATTGTTCGGCAATCTACAATACAAGGAATATAATTAATAACAACTAACATCATCGGTGCAAAGTCGAAGGACATGATAAAACGACAGAAAGTTTTACAATAAAAAATATCTAAGTTTTGGGTTTGCCTTTTTTGTACACTCTGACGGTGACCGATACATCTCCAATTTATGACAATCGGACAGAAATATCTACCTACGTACTATGGAGATACTATGGAATTGCAAAAAATCTTAGATCAGCAATATTCATGGTTACCCTAAAGAATATACAACAAACCACCATCTTGCATTTAGTATTACCAGGCCCGAACATTTAAGTACTATTTTTTACTCAGTATTGGTTAATTACATTTCAAAGTACAACGAATTAACGAATGAATTATAAAAACTGTAGAATATTTAAATCAGTTTCAAAGTTTATGAATCATTCTATAAGGTTTCCAGAAGTAAGAGGAACTTTTAGTTAATTATGTAGGTTTATTCGAAGATTTACACTTTTGAGTATTTACTACTTTACTGGTCGATCGCTACGAACACTGTCTGTCCTCCTACCAAGCCCTTTAATCGGCTGTTGAAATTAGTGGAGTGGAGCTCTCGCTTTGCTATTGGTGGAAACAAGTAGGAACTCAAGCAAAGGGTTGTACTCATGACTGTATAAATAAATAATATTCTGCCGTTTAAGTTCTTTTTAGTAAACAATAATCATAATTAATAATTATTATATTAATAATCATTATATTGATATTTATTATATTAACAACCATTATATAAATAAATGAAGCTAACAATAATGCCAATAATAGTTTTATTTATAATTGAACTTTACAGCTCGGCCAACCTGTTCAAAGATAGACCCTTCGCTTAAATACATATTTTTACAAGAAATTTCATGGGTACATGAATAAATGAAACTAATGCTTAGTTTTATACGATTGCGATTGCGTCTTGGCAAGATAAAATAACAGTCCACGGTAGAAATATAAGGTAAATAAGTAAATGTAAATAGAATTTAAGTGATAAAGGGTTTATAGAAATAGCACAAAAAATAGGGTGAAGCAAAAAAACTTATATTATTACATATATTTTTCAAGGCGCAGGCGTGGAGAATATCCCACTTCTGAAATTAAAGGTTCCACAAGTAAGACGAACTTTTAGTTATTTATGCAGGTTTATTCGAAGATTTACACTGACACTTTTGAGTATTTAGTACTTTACTGGTCAACCGCTACGTACAGACTGGCCTGTCTGTCCTCCTACCAAGCCCCTCACTCTTATCTTCTGTTGAAGTTAGTGGAGTGAAGCTGTCACTTTGCTATTAGTGGAAACAAGTAGGAGCTTAAGCAAGGGTTGTACTCATGACTGTATAAATAATATTATGCCATTAAAGTTCCTTTTAGTAAAGAATAATCATATTAATAACAATTATATTAATAATTATTGCATTAACAACCATTATATAAATAAATGAAGCTAACAATAATGCCAATAATAGTTATATTAATAAATTAACCTTATAATTCGTTTACGTAAATAAAAAAAAGCAAAATATACAAATTTCAACCATTTCTACCTAACCCGATGATTAGTTAAACTGGCAAGACGTTAGACAAGGACACACTACCAACGGGAGCCCTCTCGCCAGGACCGCTTTTAGCTAGCTACCGCCTTTAAGGAAATGGCTGCCCTAATCGTAAGTCAATAGATCTCAATTTAGCTAAACAAAAATTATTGGCACTCATTTAGTATGTATAAGGTCTTTGATTTAGAGTGACATGTTAACGAGAGTCCATACAAAAAAAACAGGTGAACGGTTTTTCTGCGGTTCTTGAATAGTTGGCCTGGGCAGGCCTGCTTTAAAGTTGTCATGGTACGAATAAACCAGGCGGTTGTCTAGATTAGCACTCAGGAACATAGATTAATCAGACTATATCTAAAGAGAGATGGAAATCACTAAAGCAAAGAACGGGACGTTAGCGGGAAGTTTATTTTTTTAAGTGTCATCCACTTTGACGGATCATATTCGCACGCTCGTCTTCCATTTGTGATATTAGTGACGTGGAACGCATTAATTTTTTATACATTGTGTATAAGTCACTCGTATCTGCCTGAGGACTTAATGAAATCTATAGCAGTGCCAATAGTCAAGAATAGAACAGGGAACATAGCTGATGAGGCCAATTACAGGCCAATATCGTTGGCTACCGTGATCGCCAAAGTTTTAGATCGGCTTCTGGATAGACAAATATCTAAACACATACATCTACACGATGGACAGTTTGGGTTCAGGCCCGGTCTGTCCACTGAGAGTGCCATATACAGTCTGAAGCACACAATTAGGTATTATGTGGATAGAAGGACACCGGTCTACGCGTGCTTCCTCGACCAGTCAAAAACGTTTGACACGGTTTGGTATGACGTGTTGTGGAGGAAGCTGCGCGACGCGGAGGTGCCCACGGAGATCTGTTCTATTTTTGAGTATTGGTACGCGCATCAGATTAACTACGTGAAGTGGGCCGGTACGCTTTCTGCCTCGTATGGGTTGTGCTGCGGAGTGAGGCAGGGTAGGACAACCTCGCCCCAGCTGTTCAGCTTGTATGTGAATGAACTAATAGAGAAGCTCAGCAGTCAACCTGTCGGATGCTACAATGATGGTGTTTGTGTGAACAACATCAGTTATGCTGACGACATGGTGCTGCTGGCGCCCTCTATCAGTACTCTCAAAAAGCTGCTGTGTATTTGCGAGGAGTATGCGGCCAGTCACGGGTTGCAATACAACGTTAAGAAAACGGAATACATGATGTTTGTTCCACGCGGTATACCTTCTTTCGAGGCACCATCGATTGTTCTTAATGGCAAAGCACTGAATAGGGTTAGTAGTTTTAAATACTAAGGACATATTGTTTTAGAAAATTTGAGTGGTGAGGCAGATATGGAGCGGGAGCGCAGGGCGCTGATGGTGAGGGCTAATATGTTGGCTCGTAGGTTTGCTCGTTGCTCTAAAGAGGTATAGATTACATTATTAAAATCGTACTGTCAAACCTTCTACACGAGCAGCCTGTGGACTTCATATACCCAGAGAGCCCTCAGCGTGCTGCGCGTCAACAACAACAATGCCTTCAGGATGATGCTGAGTTTGCCTCCATACTGCAGCGCGTCAATAATAAAATAAGTGTAAAGTAAATAAGTGTTAAAGGGCATAACGCCGGTAGTAGCGCTTTAGTGAAACCGCAGCACACCTCTCGACACCTCAAGTAGTAGTAGTTGTAGCTAATAGTTAATAATGAATGAATTAATTAATTTAATAGTTGTAGTCTCGTCCATAGCCTACTATTGCCCTTATCACTAATGAGTTCATACCAATAGCCTGGCCATTTTACCCTATTTTTTAATAGTTATTATTACCCTGTTAATCTTCATCCAACATTTTTTCTGTTTTTTATATTCCTTTGTATTTGCTATACCAAACAGGCCTCTAAGTGTTGGCTACAGCTCCACTTATGCCTTTGTAAAGGGCCGGATTAAATCCGTGAATTTGTTTTAATAAAAGGTATAATAATAATACCGCAGGGGCGGCTTTGGGCGGCTTGATTTAATCCGTGAAATAATATTATTATTTCACGGATTTTATTATTAATAATATCATTTATTCTTCAGACAACATGAGATCCAAATTTGTTAGTAAACACAGATTAGAAAGTTATTTGATTAGTGCAGTAGAAATTTAATTAATTACATTATTTAGAAAAAATACATAATATCATATAATCAATCAAAAAATTAATGTCTAATCAATAATAAGATTAATGTCAAATCAATAATAGTCACCATACTCAATCACCGCGTTCACAAGCCCTTGGGCACTAGACGTGGCGTTCATGCAATCAGCACTCGAACACAGTGCTTGAACATTGGACTGAGTAGGGTTTGTTATAAAACTAAGCAAGAAATGCATTACAATTCATCTCCTAAATGCATAAGCTATGGTGTCCCACAGGGAAGCGTTCTGGGGCCATTAATATTCTTAACTTACATTAATGACAACCCTAAATAAATCAACAAACAGATAACGTTATATGCAGATGACTGTACGGTTTTATTCAATAATCAGAAGGATATAAATGATGGTTTAACTTCAATAGTAGACTCGTTACAAAAAAACAATTTAGTTATAATATATAGGAAAAACAAAACTTATCAATTTCAAACAAAAAGCTAATCACATTCTCAGTATCCCCATTGAAAACAGTGGACAAATTGTCAAAACAAAGATGACAACAACATTTTTAGGATTACACATAGATTACAATTTAAAATGGCAAAGCCATATAGGATTTATTTGTAAAAAACTAGCACAGTCATCTTATAGTCTATACATTTTAGCCAAAAAAGTTAATATTCAAACTTTACTTATATCGTTTCATGGTAATGTCGCTTCTCGGCTGAGGTACGCTATTATTTTCTGGGGAATGCAGCTAATTGGGAAAAAGTCTTCAAATGTCAAAAACGTTGTATTCGTGCCATGTGTGGTTAGGATAAAGCTGAAAGCTGTCTCACATCCTTTAAGGAACTAAACATTTTAACTATGCCTTCACTATATATATACGAAATATGTCTCTTTATTCGACAATCCTAAACTATTTGAAATTGTTTCCAGGTCTAGAAACCGAACTGTTTTGAGAAACATAAATTTCATCAACCATAAAACGAGTCTTTATGGAAATAGTGGCACTATGGCACCTAAAATGTATAATAACATCCCCAAACCAATAAAAAAACAATTGAATTGAAATGTTTTAAACGTAAATTATTTAATTTATTATCGACATCGACAATGCATTTTATTCCATTAATTACTGTTTACAAAATAAATTCTTATATTATGATTGTGTTGTGTGAACCTGTTTGACTGAATTTCATACTGTTTTCTCTTATTATTTTTTTATTTATTATTGTATAACCGGCGTAAATGACGTGACCCTCATTTTTATTGATTTATTTTAATGTTCTTTAATATAATTTGACAACTATATTATTTGTATGTCAAAATGGCTAATCACGCAAGCCGTGATCAGCCACTATTTAATTTTACTACCTGAATTTTGAACCTGTGTATCACAAATAAAATATTTTGATTTTGAATTTGAATTTGTTTAAATCGAAGCTAAACACCTGGCTCATTCAGAATACATTGTATGTTTAATGAATATTTTGACTGTACGTACATGAAGTAGGTACTTCAATTAATTTGTTTTCATTACAAAATGAATAATACCTTACTATGTTGTCCAAAGAAGATAAATATTAAATTAAATATAATTTATTATTTTAATGCAATATTGAATTTGTTTAAATTTAATATTTTATATACACACAACTTAGTTGTATATTTAATTAAATTCGATTGTATTTGTTACTGAATTGCTAAAGTAACTATTATTATTACTCATTATTTTAAAATTGACTTGTAATTTCATAACAAATTATCAATATATGGTTTATCGTGTCAAGCTCGTGAACGGGCGCTGCTTGCGGGAGCCAGTCTTCTCTCGGTATGTACGATATTTAGAAGTTAGTTAAGTCTGCAACAAAAACTGTGAACAAAAAAATTTACAAAATGCCCTTCTGGGGCCTTACTATCAGCTTCATAAAAACCATGCAAGTTCCGTGCATTTCTTAAACCTCACATAAACAGTTTTGAATGAAATCATACCATGACCCATGACGCTCCTTTAGGTGTACTGTTTGAATATTATTTTCTCAAACGTGAACGGATAATATTGTCTCTGGCATTCAAACAGTTTACTATAACCAACATTGCAGACGCTTAGATGTTTGTAAGCAAATAAAGAGTAGATTTGAGTAGATTTAGAGCGACATGTTAACGAGAGTCTATACAAAAAAAAGCAGGTGAACGGTTTTTTTGCGGTTCTTGAATAGTAGGCTTGGGCAGGCCTGCTTTAAAATTTTCATAGTACGAATAAACCGAGCAGTTGTCTAGAAGTACTGCTTTAAGAGCTCATAGTAAGGCCCCAGGCCTCTTTTTAAATTGTATGTGCCCCTCAGGCGAAGAAATTAAAAAAAAATATGTTTTGTGCCCTTCAGGCCCTTATATATATAGTATGTGGCACACATACGATATATATATATCAGGCTAAGTAAGTTTTCAAAGTGCCCTTTAGGCCTTCACAAATGTATTATGTAAGTCTAGTTTCAGTAAAATTGTCACTCCTTAGAAATAGTGTATAATACTCATTTCACTATTTCATACTATTATAACTACCGGGATAACTCTTTGGATACTTAGTTTACTCATAGTCCTGAGAACGGGGGTTTCACTTCCTTACTGTCCTGTGGGCCTAAGAAAGATGTTGTCTATGGTTGTGTCACCACGCAGTATTCACCAAAGTTATCTATGTTCTATTAAAAGGTGGCTTAGTTCCACAGAACAATATATACTCCAAGGAGCTTAGTTCTCTTCAATTCTATTAGAGCAAAGAGTTTGCGTAATCTCATATCGTTGTCTAATCGTCATTTGTATGCGAGTTATCATTGATTGACTGACGTATATCAAAGGTGAAAATTATAACGAGCTTAATTGCTATATATAATTATCATGTTTCTATTCCTATAATTTAAGTTTATACAGTAACTTCATTGTGTAACTTCTTTGTACGTTGTCAGTGAGCAAAGATACTTAATCCCGCTCAGGTTATGTGTCAATTCGATGTTTCATGAAGATCAGGTGTAAACAGTGTTACGGCTACAGAAGGTAAATTTGTAAGCACAACTTCGAGCGGCGAACGACTGGAGAGATCGCAGCCGGCACACGATACAGGTATGAGTTTAACATACATAGAGAAATTAGAAGGAAACTCATTTTACAATACACTGAAATTCATGATCGAGTTGTATCTTATCCATGGCAAACTGTGGGAGTACACTCATACGACACGGGTGAATTCTGAGAAGGCATAAAGAGAGACCAAAAAGCAAGAGCGAGGATATGTTCGATGATATATTCACATTGCCTGGTTCACGTGAGATATGCAAAAATGGCAAATTAGTCATAGTTAGTTTTAAGGTCAGTTTTTGAAGATAAAGGTCTGAACAACTGCTGCAGATTTTTGTCAAAGCTATAAGACTTAACGAAATATGTTCAACCAATGAGACTTGCAATGGATAACTCAAATATTGACTATAGACCACGTGAAGACCAAGCTGTTACAAATTCAGGATTCATACAGTGTAGCTCAGAACCAAGTACAAAAACCAAAGATACTGCACTATTAACGGATAAACAATACAAAGCAAGAAATCCCTACAGAAAAAGGGCACTCGTTATTGAATATTTAAATTGAATATAGTGATGATATGCTAAAATTAAAGTTAAGAAATGTTTATTTATTGTAACATTTACGTTAATAAACCTTCTATTAAAAAGCCTTGTATTTAGATATTACTTGACATCTATCAGCACAGATTTTCTTCAAAAATATTTTATTATCAATGTAAACACCTTGTTACAGGCGTAAACACATTATTGATATCTGTTTCACATAATTATAACTAATATGTACGTAATTACAGTTATTTAATGCATACTAATTTGTTTTTAGCTACTTACCTAAATAACAAAACGAAAATGTTTAATTAGAAATTGTAATCATGCATGTTTTGAATCGTCATCTCACAAAACATAAGTGCTTTCAATTGTAAGGTAAATATTTATTACTCTTAATAAATTACAATCTTTGTGATTTTAGAATGTGTTCTTCAATAAATTGATTAAATTATTTTAAACTTGTTTTTTATTTTCATACACCCTGGTTTACATACCAATATTTTAATAGATTAGATAGGAACGCTTCTTGCTACCTCGATATCAAACAGCACATCCCTATTTATCGATATCGATATCGATACTGGCGGCGCGCTCGTCTTCACGTCACTAATTCGTTCCACGTCACTAATGTCACAATTGGAAGACGAGCGTGCGACTATGATCCGTGAAAGAGAATGACACTTAAAAATTAAACTTCCCGCTAACGTCCCGTTCTTTGCTCTAGTGATTTCCATCTATGTTTAGATATAGTCTGATTGATCTGTGCTTTCTTATCTGTGGTCTGATTTATCTATGTTTTTGTTCTGAATCTTTGTCAATTTGGCTTTTCGATATTTTGTGATTGTGATTCAATTAACGTGTTATCAAGTAGATAACGAAGTTGCAAGATAAATGAGTTCTCTGCGAACCGTTGGCAAAGTCGGTTGATTGTGGCGTGAGGGACAATGAACACGTATTATCTGTCACCATGGCTCTGCTGTATAGTGTAACTGCCCGTGTTATTTTCATTTAGTTTTATGGGTGCACATTTATTCTGATTGTTATGTAACGGCTGTTTTGGTGTAGAGAGAGTTAATTAGCGACGATGAGGACTGTGGCGCTGATCTCTGGCGGCAAGGACAGCTGTTACAATATGCTGCAATGTGTTGGAGCCGGCCACAGTATCGTGGCCCTGGCCAACCTCCAACCAATAAGCAAAGGTTACTTTACCCATTCCTTTATTAGTACTAATATCTGCCTACGACCCCGTTGTGTGGGATAATATTATAGTGATCATTCAGTAACTATTTTTCTTGCATTGGGATAAAAAGTAGAAAGTGTTCATGCTAATTAGGTTCAAATTAAATCTACGTGAGTTAACCTTTTTATTTACTGTGCTAGAATTCTCACTCACAAACTTTCGCATTTATATTTGTGTGATGTATCTTGATGTGTTTTTAAAATACACAACTCAAATTATTTTCAAGGTCATTCCAAATTGCTTTGGCTTTTATTTTTTAAGTTCACTTCGAAAACAACCAACATATTAATAATATAATGTTTCATCAACTTACATGTTACATTTCATTTCTTATAATAGAATAGAATATATTCTTGCCTTTATAATTGATGAGGATGAATTATGTATCCTTGTTGTTGAATGTTTTATTTGTCTAAATAATGCATAAGTTTAAAATTGGTTACAGAAGAAGTAAGAGTGGGCCTTCTCCTTTCTAATTAATTTTGATATAAAAAGTTTGAAAAAAAAATTACAATATTTTGTTAATAAAGTAAATGAATAGAAGTAAAAGTAGAATACAAATTTACTTATTAACTAATCATAATAATTAAGCAATTCATAGATACTTATTTTTTTATATAACATTCAATGTCTGCAATTTATTTTTACAATTGCCATTTATTTGTGTCTGTCTACCTAATAGGTCATTATATATCTACATTTCTTCAAATTATATATTATTGGAGTTATTTAATGGATCCCCAGAATACTACAATTTCTATTTAGATAATGATCTATAAATACCTCCTATCTGACTTGCCAGTTGACATAATAGTTAAATTTTGTATCCATTAACAAGAACTCCCAAATAATTTTGTGGAAATGGGCTCCACAAATTAATCATGCAAATACCTTCGTAAATCACACAGAAAATATAGCTCATTAATACTGGTACAATCTTCTAACTAGTCATAGCAAATATCTCCTTCCTATGTAACTTTTTCTTCTGTTTGCTGCCCATATCTACTATGGTACGACTTTCCAGTAACGTCCGTCGTAACGTAAGTTGAGAGGGGAGAAGAGGGAAAGGTACTAATTGAAAGGAAAAAGGGGAGGGGGGCGGGAGGCTTTCCGATATTTTTAAATTATTAATTCTGAAGTTATATATCCTTATCGAGGTATACATCCCTCGAGGGGGGAGAGGGGACCGACCCCCTCCCCCCCTCAAACTAAAAACGGGGGAGCCCCCCCTTTTAAGAAGTTTTTAAATGTATAATTCTGAGAAACTTATATATCCTTATTGAGATGTAAGTCAGCCTAATTCTGGCGCTTCGGCGGCCGCTGCCGTGGCACGCTCGCTCGACTTGTGCATTGTGTGGTCACCATTCAACCTAACGCTCCTCCTCGCTTCGCTCGTCGTCGCACCGATTGTGACTTTGTTCTGACTAGATACTCCGCTACTGTCCGCTACTGTGAAATATATGTGTGCATGAAAACTATTAAAATTACAACAAAATATAATTATTTACGTTAATTTATGTAAAATAAAATGTTACCGAAGGTATGACAACTTAACGGTAGGTTACGTACGAAACGTTCAATGGCGAGAATTCTGTATGATTTGTGGTAGGTATTGACGTAAATATTGCAAAAATAATTGATTTTGAAATGCTCAGTTGAGCGTTCGAGTAGGTTGTGGGCAAAAGTGGCAATATTAACGTTTTGGAGCTTTACAAACGCTTTAACAAAAGAGCCATCAATGACAACGCCACCAATGCCCTCATAAGCTAAATGAATGCAATGTTAGTAAACATTGTCCTGTCAATGTTTTATTTTAATAATGCGGTGGATATATTACAATCTGTAGTGCGTTCAAATAGGCCCTTAGTGAGCGTTTTAGCGAAAATAACGCTAAAAGCATCGAATTGGGAATTTGTGGGTGAAAATGTTATTCATGTCTCTTTTTGTCCAGTGTTCAGAAAGCTAAAAAAGAGGAATTTTTGCTACTAAAAAGTGCAATTTTCTGACCCACGTCCGGAGCATGGTTGTTTGTGATAGTTTTTTGACAGCATAATCATGCAATATTAGGTCTTATGCTCAGTTGAGCATTCAAATAGGGTGTGGGCAAAAGTGGCAAATATAACGCTTTTGAAATACAGAAATGTTTATTTGTGGAAAAATACACGTGTACAAATGAATAAGATCAGGACAGCAGGTAATTAAGACTAAAGACAGTAACACACCTATAATTTTGTCACAAAATCGATCCCAACTCAGCATAATGCTGATTGTAAACAATCAGCGCTGGGCCGCGTTCAGAACCTAGGGTATCCTTTACACGGCTCAAAGTTAAAGATTCCTAACAATTCGATTATAACTATGATTTTATACACCTATTCTAAAAATACTTAATTACGATTAACCTACTAAATTATATATCTACAATTATTTACTTAGGTAATACATTAAATTATACGCACACATACATCATAGGTATTATTACAATGCACTGGTGTCATTCCGTAAGCATTCCTCATTTTCTTTTCCGTAAGCATTTTTTTGATGCTGGTAAATAAAGATCTTAAGTTTGTTTCTAAAGCCATAAATACTTTTGAGCTGTATGAATCCTTTAACAAAAGAGCCATCAATGACAACGCCACCAATGCCCTAAAAGCTAAACGAATGCACCTATGATGTAGGGCATGTAATGGCCAATTTGATAAATAATAGTTTGGAGCTGATCATATTGATAGTAACTTGAATGAATGGTAGGGTCTTCCTGTCAGCAATGGAATAATGTAAACACATCAGCAGAAGCATTGTGGGTAGCAGTGCCCTTAAAAGATGCAGGAGAGCATAAACTTTCGTCTCACAATAACTTAGTGACGATCTTGAGGCTATCTTTCGCAAATGCTAGTGTTGAAAGAGCATTCTCAATAATGTATATAATAAAAAAAACTAGGGAATAAAATGTGTACCAGCACAGTAGATCACATTATAAATAATAGTGCGGTAAAATCATAAAAATGGTGACTATATTAGGGTTCTAGCCAAAAACCTACAAAAATGCTCGGTAAATTTAAGTCTGACCAAATTCATAAAGCTAATAATAAAAATAATGGCGTAGGACTTTCATATGAATTTTATGTATAAAAATCATATTTCAATGCTAGGGTGTTCTATTACTGTACCCTATAATACAAGCTTCCCAGCTTAGCTTAGGGTTCTGCGGCATAATGTTAACTTTGATAACCATCACTTTTTAATTTTGTACAATAGATGTTGTGCTACATATATTCATAGAATAAGTTTTGGTCATGAAATAAATTATTATTGATGTATAAAAAATTAGAAATATGATGGTTTCAGAATGTCTGTGGAAAAATAGTAAATATCTTTTTTGGGTTGTTTTGTGGATAATTTCAAAATCTCAAGCTAGACTTTAACAAAGATTGGTTTGATATTCCTCGGAGACAACATTTTGTTAATCATACAGTTACTAAATGTCATGATGGAAGCATGATAAAAGGAGAAGAATGTGTGTTGAAAAGATAGAAAGAATATTTTGAAAATTTATTTGAAAGAGAGGGAACACTGGACCAGGTTCCGGAAACCTATATGAATGATGAGGAAAATGAAATAGGTATGGATGAAATTTTGAAAGCGTTAAAGGGTATGAAATTAGGAAAGGCTGCAGGATATGATAGAGTGTCAGTCGAGATGCTGAGAGCTGGGCGAGGCATAGTAGCTAGTCTGTTGCACCGCCTTTTTAATATGTGTTGGAGGAGCGGCCGTGTACCAGGTGACTGGTGCAAGGCTGTGATTGTGCCGCTTTATAAAGGAAAAGGGTCGCAACAAGACTGCAAGAATTATCGCGGAATCAGCCTCCTCAGCGCTGTCGGTAAACTATATGCGAAAATATTGATTGAACGAGTGATAAAAGTGACAGATGAGAAAGTGTGGGATGCACAAGCAGGGTTTAGAAAGGGAATGGGATGTACGGATCAGGTCTTTTCTTTACGATGTATAGCCGAAAAATGCTTGGCGAAAAGCCAAAAGGTCTATTGCGCTTTCGTAGATTTAGAAAAGGCTTATGATAGGGTGAGTAGGCATGAACTGTGGTCAGCGTTGTCTATGCATGGGTTGAATAGTAACCTGATCCAAGCGCTGAAATCCCTCTATAAGGATTCCAGTGCTTGCGTTAGGATAAATGGGACATACACTGATTGGTTTAACATCGAAAAAGGTGTTAGACAAGGATGTGTAGCGTCACCGTGGCTGTTCAACTTATTCATGGATAATTGTTTGACAAACCTGAAAGACAGTGAATGTTGATTAAGAATGAACGAGTTACTCATCAAATGTCTTCTCTACGCTGATGACCAAGTGATACTTGCGTCATCGGTAAAAGAGTTGCAGGAGATGGTAAATGTTATGCAAGAGGCTTTAGAAAGAAAGGGAATGAAAATAAATGTAAGTAAGACGAAAGTGATGGTGTTTGAACGAGATGATAGAGTGACCGATTGCAATATTGTGATTGGGGGTGAAAAAGTGGAACAAGTGAAAGAGTTTGTATACTTGGGATCCATGTTTACAAAAGATGGTGAGTGTGAAAGTGATATAGAAAGGAGAGTGAACGCTGGAAACATGGTAAACGGAGCATTGCACGCTTTTATGAACAGTCAGAAGGTGTCTAAAAAGGCTCGTCTGGCTGTTCATGGGGGAGTGTTGGTTCCGACACTGATGTATGGTAGTGAAAGTTGGGTGTGGCAGAAAAAGCATGAAAGTAGAATAATTGCTGTGGAGATGAGAGCATTGAGGAGCATGATTGGAGTGAAACGGAGTGACAGGATAAGGAATAGTGTGATAAGGGAACGATGTAGTGTGAATGAGGGTGTAGTGACAAAAATCGAGAAAGGTATGTTAAGATGGTTTGGACATGTGGAGAGAATGAATGAAATGAGAATGACTAAACAGGTATACATGGGACAAGTAAACGGAAGTGTTGGAAGGGGAAGACCTAGGCGAACGTTACGAAATCAGATTGAAGACGTTCTGAAAAAAGGCCAGGTCAAAAGTACCCTAAACCGACGCTTATGTATGAAAGGATTGATGAGTATAGATGAAGCGAAAGAGATATGTCAGGATCGTAGTAAGTGGAAATCCGTGGTCTCTGCCTACCCCTACGGGAAAGAGGCGTGATTTTATGTATGTATTTATGTACTAAATGTCTTCATTCTGGGCTTATAGCATCTACTAAATACAATCACTTACACAACAGTGGTGGACGAGTTCTAGAGTGGAGACCGCCTCTCGGCAAACGTAGTGTAGGACGTCCTGAGGCACGGTGGAGTGACGATCTGCGCAAGACGGCTGGCAAAAACTGGATGCGAGAAGCCCAAGATAGACCTAAGTGACGTGCAATTGGAGAGGCCTATGTCCAGCAGTGGACTGCTACAGGCTGATGATGATGATGATGACACAACAGTGGCTCTACCATGAGTTGACAACATAAATGTCATCTATAGTCGATACTCGATCTCGCCTACATAATAAGCTTGTGATTGGCGTACTCGCTGTCAACTTTAGTTCTACAATTGACCACGAGGTGGCACTGTTCTTTTTTATACATTTTTTTGCGGCAGTCGATAGCGAGCATCGATTGGTGTCAATGTTGTAAACTCATGGTAGGCCTACAGGTTAAATCTGTTATATTGCAAATAAATTGTCTAACAAGTGCAATTTGAAAAATTGTATACTGAGTTCCATTCTATTACTTTGGTAAAAATCAGTTATTGAAGTGTAACTCAAATACTACTCGATCGAATTTGATGAAATTTTAATGGGACCACAGCTTTCAAACAAGAAAATAATTTTGAGAATCGGTCCATTCAATCGAAAGTTATGAGGTAACAAACATAAAAAAAACGCAGTCGAATTGAGTATCTCCTCCTTTTTGGAAGTCGGTAGAAAACGAATTAAGGCATTGTACAACAGTTGTATAACTAGTGGTATATTGTAATTGTACATACTTATATTATTAGTTAACAAATAAGTATGTTTTATGTGAAAGTTTTCTTTAACTATTTGCATGTATGAGCCAGGTTTTTCAAATATGTGTACTTCATTGATTGCTTTATGGCTTTGTTTTAATAATACCTTTGTTCACCATTAAAATAAATGGGAATTGGGCAACTAACCCTAACTTGCATACTACTTGTCTAAAGTTAAAGCCATGCCAGTATCAATTATATTACCCATTTAAATACAAATACAGTATGACATATATTCATAAATTAAGTACATAGACAAGAAATCTTATTTTTCGGCACCTGTAAAATTAGATTTTTGTTAGTTAGGAGGTTTTGACATATTCATATTATATAATCTAGAAGATTGAATTTAGTCCCCTGATTATCTGAATATTGATTATATAAGTTCTTCTTAACCTAATAATGTTTAAGGTCTACTTTATATTAATGAGTACTTGTTTTTAAAGTTACGCGTGTACATGCATAACAAAAATACGCAAAATTTTGGTTGCGCAATTTTGCCAATATCGCGTTGAAAAAGAAGGAAACAAACAATGGAGATTGTTGTTTTTATAGTGCGTTCGAATAGAACCGTTATTTTCGCTAAAAACGCTCACAAGGGGCATTCGAATTGGGAATCTGAGTGAAAATGTCGTTCATTTCTCTTTTTGTTCAGCGTTTGGAAAGCTAAAAAAGAGGTATTTTTGCAATGCAATTTTAGGCCCACGCCGGGGCATGGTTGTTTGTGATCGTTTTTTGACAGCTATGTATTTGACAGCATAATCATGCGATTTTAGGTCTTACAGTAATGCTCAGTTGAGCGTTCGAATAGGGTGTGGGCAAAAGTGGCGAAAGATAATGTTTTTGAGCTTTACGAAAGCTATAACAAAAGAGTCATCAATGACAACGCCACCAATGCCCTCATAAGCTAAACGAACGCACCTAAAGTGCCTGTCAATCCTGGGTGTCAGAAATTAACTGTACATTATAGATTCAATCATTTTACAGATGAAATGGACAGCTACATGTACCAAACTGTGGGTCATCATGGCATTAACTTGTATGCAGAAGCAATGGGTCTCCCATTGTACCGGGAAATTATATCAGGCTCAGCAGTAGATCAAGGACGAAATTACAAACCCACAGAAAACGACGAAGTTGAGGATTTATACAGGCTACTCTCTAGGGTCAAGGCAAGTAAAGATATTTTTTATATATAAATAAAGCTACCTTAAATGGATCCTATATGGACTATAAGCATATTACATAATATACAGTACACTGCAAATGCACAAGGAAACCTAGCATATACTTTTTCGAGATTGCAGTAAGAAAATAACTAGAAATGGCTGGATGCAAAAAATAATAATTATAATAGAGCCTTTTATTCCGATTCTTTTCCATCTTGCCTTGACTGCATACATTACTTTGCTACAATATGTCTCTTTGTTCGGTGTGCCTTACGGCATAGGCCTCCTCCAACATCTTCCACTGTTGTCTATCTGCCGCAACTCTAACCCCGGTTTTCAATATCTAAAAACGGACTGTTTTGCTTATGACTCGTTAGTTTTTGACACTTTTTGTATGAGACAACTGTCAAAAAGTAACAATTCGTAAGCAAAACGGTCCGTTTTCCCTACTGGACCAATAGAGAAAGTACCTACATTCACCAGTTCCCTACTGGAAGTGGTGTGATATTGCAATGGGTATTTCTGAAAATAATTTCCTGTATTCTTCATCAGTGGAGCTGATCAGTGATCAGTAGGGGATTCGGGGAATTTACCTGATTTATAGATATTTTCATTAGTGGAACACATTGTATACTGCATGATAAGTGTTTATGCTTAGTTTAAGACCAGTATGAATGTGACTTACATTAGTTATGGTACTTTCCATTCAGTAAGCAACTTGATGTATTTATTTAATTTAATAACATAAAAGAGAATGGTTAGATTTAACCACACAAGTTCCTGGGAAAGTAGGTTGATTTCTGTTGTACTATTGGCCAAATATGGCGAATCGCGAGTCAACGGGTTATAACTTAAAATATAATGGTAGGTTGGAATATTCCCTTTTTAATTTGACTTTAAAGGTAGAACCATTGACATTGCAAATAATTAACAACAATGTTTGATTTAAGCATTGTGTCTATCCACATTTTATCTCTGAACAAATATTTTTCTGCTTCACTGATAATGGAATTACTTATTGTAGCATGTGTACTAAGTGACGTTATAAATGGGTGCATTTTTGTGTGAATACTCCTGTGAATTTAATTTTACTTGTATAATCTATGAGTTTAAACATGTTTATTATAACCTTATTATCATGTATTAAACTATATACTGTATACTTGCACAGATTCCACTTCAATATATTCTGAATGTGCTCCATGTCCACTCAATTGAATGTCGTAATTTTGTTTCTACAGTTTTATTATAAAAAAGATATAGATAGATATAAAACCTTGTACATGTGTGGCGGGTCGTCCTCCTCCCTCAAACATGGTTGAGGAGGGCGATGGTTGGCACACGTGTCAAGCTCGTGAACGGGCGCTGCTTGCGATAGCCGGTCTGCACTCGGTATGTACGATATTTAGAAATTACGAGTAGTTAAAAGTCTGTGTACAAAAAACAAAATGCAAAAAGGCCCTTCTGGCCCCTTCTTAAATTGTATGTGCCACTCAGGCGACGAAATTAAAAAAAAATTTTTTGTGCCTTTCAGGTCCTTGTATATATCGTATGTGTGCCCCTCAGGCTAAGTAAGTTTTCAAAGTGCCCTTCAGGCCTTCACAAATGTATTATCTAAGTATAGTTTCTGTATTCCTTTAGAAATTATAAAAACAAATTCAAAGTAAAAATGTAAATGTAAACAATGCCACATACCCATTAATGTCTGTGAACAAAAGCATTATAAAGAAGAAAAAAACCTTATGTATTATAGTACATTATTACGTTTGCCATATAATAAGTACATGGTACATGGTATTTTTGTACTAATTTAATAAGTTTGTTTTCATTGCTGAGCTAGTTAAAAACAGTAGAACTCTTTATGAATGAGTTCGTCCGGGTAGTACTGCCATTATACCCTTTTCTACCGTGAATCAGTAATGTTCGCAATACCGTGTTTTGGTTTGAAGATATGCTTGCCGGCAAAATTCCAGGCACATAAGGCTTACTAACTTAATCTGTCCGCATCAGGACAAAAAATAACAATAGATTTATGAATGAAACTTGCCTCGAATGAGGCTTGCTGATTCGGACAGATTAATGTTTCATGGTTACGGGCGCAGTACAGTTCGTCACTTGTGAGGAAATGCATCTGTTCTAGGCAGGGGTTACCAATTAACACCAGGAGGACATATTGAAATTTTTTAATAAAAACCATTTTTCATACACTGTATTTCGAGGGTCTTCTATGGGCCTCATAAGCAAGCACAAAATCGCACAACGAGCTATGGAGAGGGCTATGCTCTGGTTTTCTCTACGTGATCGAATCTGAAATGAGGAGATTAAAGTCACCGACATAGCCCAGTAGATAAGCCAGTTGAAGTGGCAGTGGGCAGGTCACATAGCACGCAGAACAGATGGCCGATGGGGCCAAAAGGTTCCTGAGTGGAGACCACGGACTTGCAAGCGCAGCATAGGTCGTCCACTGTCAAGGTGGACTGACGACCTGATAATGATAGCAGGACGACGTTGATGCAGGTCGGTCCTTTTGGAAATTTGTGGGGGATAAATATGTTCAGCAGTGGACGTCCTACGGCTGAGATGACGACGATTTCTGTGGGTATTTTGCCTGCAATTAAGCTATTCAACTGAAGGCCAAGATATGTTTCTAGTTGAGAGCGGAGGAGTGGTGTTCAGCTTGCGCTTTGTGTATTAAACCAGATAAGTTACATTTAATATGAAGGAGATGGATGTCATTGGCATGCATGGTGATCTATACATATAATAAAACAGTAACTGAGCCAAATCTGTACAATAAGTATTTTTTGTAAATTAGGTATAATATCGGTGTACTTTGTTGTCGAAATGGAAGCCAAAAATATATTATAAACAATTTTTGTCTGTCTATTGTATGCGCATCACTCTGAAACTGTTACCGTATGTCACTTTTGTCAGCTCCAGTCAGCAACTTACCAACATTTGTGCTTCCTGGAGCTGTCAAAAATGACATTAGCCATCATTTTTCAAAATTTCAATCAACATTTGATTGTAAGAGAGATACGTAATTGCCCTGCTAATCAACCGTTTCGAGTGATTTTCGCTATTGAATAAATATTTGTTAATTTATATGTTTGTTTTAGGATGAATTGGACATTGAGGCTGTTGCCGTGGGCGCCATACTGTCGGACTACCAAAGAGTTAGGGTTGAAAATGTGTAAGTATATGCAAAATGATCTACCTATATGATGTTTTACGCACCGTTATCGCAAGGGCGGCATAGCACGACAGGCTGAGATGGTGTATTTTGCGTTGCTGTCTGCGTCACCATGCTTTTACTAATAGTTTGGAAGACGCAGATCAACACGCAAGTCTGTAGGTACTACAGGCAAATTATGACTATTTCCTCTTATGACGGGTACATACCAAGCGAACGAGAGCGATTGAAGAGCAACGATCGAGCGCGAACGATTCAGTGTGGACGTCATGCCGTAAGCAAGCGAAGCCAACCAAAGGCCTTCGGTTTGCCTTTGGCCGTGCTCTGGCGGCTGTCGGTACATTAAAGAGAAATACTCGTAGAACGAACGTACGGTCGCGGTGTGGACGGACGAGCGAATGTTCATTCTGTTGCGGTGATTCCACGCAACGAGCGTTTTGATCGAACGAATAAATTGTATCAATTTACGATTATGGATTGAATAATGACATATTGCTAGTGTTTACTAAATTCGAAATAAGTGGTTCAATTTAATTTAACAATCACCTAAAATCATGGTGAGACATCCTTTTTATAAACTTTTTGGATTCCCGCTTTTTTGTAAGTCGTTCATTAGTTGGGTTCCATCATACAAAACCCTGTTTTTAATAACGACGTCATCCACCAGCGCCGTCATTGTCGTCTAGACCTAGTACTTTCGTTTATCACAATAAATGCAGCACTAACTAGTAGAAGATCGTTGACAGATTAATCCGCTTGTCTATTGAGCTAGTAAAATATGCACCGATAATCCAAATATCCTACTAATATTATAAACGCGAAAGTTTATATGTATGGATGTTTTCACGAAAAACTACTGAATGGATTTAATGAAATTTGGTAGATGAAGCGCTGGAATAACTTATAAAATTTATAGAATACTTTTTCATCATCATCAATCACCACGCGAGTGTAACCGCGGAACGCTGCTAGTAAGTAATGTAATAATCTTGGCTTGCAACTGACTACCGCTACCGTCCGCACGACGACGGGCCACTACATCGATTTTCAAATGGGTGCCAGCAGTCATAGCGACTGACGCGGTTAGGCTGAAGACGCGGGCTGGAATTCCATCCAAGGATGTAATTCTTTATTATTTTCTCCCTAAAATAGCAAAGTAATGCCCGTTTTCTCCAACATTGTAGGTAATACCTTAGACAGTTAGGTAACACTTAGTACCTAGTACAAAAATGGCACCTACCTTGGCTTAGGTGTTTTCTAAAATGTTGGTGAAAACGGGCATAAGTCTTTAGCGTTTGTAAAACAACAATATGGATATATTATAATTAACGGTATTAATGTTAAAATGTCTTTATTTAGTTGTATCTAGTGATATTCCTGTAAGAGAATTGCATGCATTGTTTCAGATGCCATCGTCTAGGTCTAGTTTCCCTCGCCTACTTATGGAGGCGGAATCAAAAGGAGCTGTTAGAGGAAATGATTTCAAGTGGAATTGAGGCTATTATTATAAAGGTACGAAGCAAATACATGTTAACCTTATACTGTACTAGGTGGTGCACGCGACTACGTCTGCGCAGGATTAATAATTCGAGTAGCTTATTATCTTCTCCAAGGCCATATTCTTTATACCAAAATGTCATAAAATATGTACATGGTCAAACGCAATTGCTTTGATTGTATTATATGAGTAAATTTAAATACTTAGTTATATCAATCAATTAACACTAATAATAAAATACAGTACTCGCACATACAAATATAAAATTAATCACCTTGAAAAAAAACTGTCATTACATTTCATCACCCTTGACGGTCGCCGAGCACGTCTAGTGTATCGAGCTGTCAAATTAACTTGGCTTTTGACTAAGCTATCAGATACTGACACGAACTGTGACACAACTGTCATCATTACGATCTTGACAGGCGGAGATCTTATTATTTTGTCTATGCTGGGCCCAAGCATATTACGATTTTTCACCCGCGTGGTGATGGATGATGATGATGATGAAAAGTATCTAATGTGTGAATCCAGCGCCTCATCTACCTCCATACCAAATTTCATCAAAATTGCTCCCGCCTTTGTGCGTGAAAGAGTAACAAAGATCCACACATCCATACATCCATACTCACAAACTTTCATGTTTATACTCGTAATATTAGTAGGTTATACACGTAATTTGTATAATTACCAAAAAAAAACAGCACTATATGCTGCTGGTACTTAATACATACATGGGAAGAATATTTAAAACTACTTTAAAAAAAATCCCACATAATCATCAATATTTGGTCAAACGTCTAGATTGATTCACACCTAAAAATTTTATTCTAGGCATTTCCACTATTCATTAAGATATACTACATGCGCGCGGTTTATGCATGAAACTTAACACCCCTACATAGAAATGTATCATTCATAATCATAACATTCGGCAAACTCGCGTCCTAGCACGTTAGTACATTATTCATTCATTCTGGTCGCTCGGGCATTCTCGCAAGACCTGGCCACCGGACCAACCCCGCACCCTCCGCCCTGCCACCGCGCGGCCTTTGTTTCTTCCGAAAACGAACGAACGAAAGCCGAAAGGCGACAATCTCTTTCACACCGAACGCTCGGGTGGGGGGTGTAAGAAAGAGTAAGAGAGATATTTTTTCACTGACGCGAATCATGTGTTTTCATTAATAAGTTGTAGATAGGCATGTAGTATTTTTGTTAAGATGGTGTCCATACTTTTAGATGGAATTTTCGAAAACTTTTAACAATTAATAATTATTTCACTGTGAAGTAATACAAATTTTTTACTACATATCTACAATGTATTAACACTTTTGTACCGCCCATTTTTTTTTTGGTAATTATACAAATTACGTGTATAGGTACTATACATACCTACCTATAAAGCTAAGTTATGTTTTCATGTTTCTCTAATGGGTAATAATAACATAGGAGTAAGAGAGATAAATATCTGTGAAAGATTGCTCTTCGATTAAGCCACCGGGAGGACTTAAACTTGAATGGCGACCACGAGGTACTCATTAAAAAGTTATCCCAATTGGAATGTAGGGGAACCAGGTTTTTGATGCGCGTATGCTACTTACTATACTTATTCGTATTGCGTATGACATAATATGTATGTATGTTATAGTAAATGCACATATAGTGAGTTCGAATAGGCCCTTCGTGAGCGTTTTTAGCGAAAATAACGTTCGAATTGGGAATCTGTGGGTGAAAATGTCGTTCATGTTCTTTTGTTCAGCGTTCGGAAAGCTAAAAAAGAGGAACTTTTGCCACCAAAAAGTGTAATTTTTGACCCACGTCCGGAGCATGGTTGATTGTGATCGTTTTTTGACAGCATAATCATGCTATTTTAGGTCTTATGCTCAGTTGAGCGTTCGAATAGGGTGTAGGCAAAGTGGCAAAAATAACGTTTTTGAGCTTTACGAACTCTTTAACAAAAGAGCCATCAATGACAACGCCACCAATACCCTCAAAGCTAAGCGAACTCACCTATAGAAAACCCAGAAACACAAAGACACAGCTTATTGACCGAGCGAGTGCGAAGCACGAGCTAAGCTTATTTGCAACAGATTAGGCAAACATGCTTTTGTATGCCCGGTTGACTGGATATCCGGCTGTTATTCTCTACAGGTCGCAGTTGTTTGGTTTAAAAGTGCGACCTGATCAGGAAGACAACCACAACATACGGACAGATGATAGTCAATTTAGTCAGTTAAAGCAGACACGCTTCACTCGCTAGGTCAATTAATTTTTCAGTCCATCTGCTCGACAATGTCCAATATTAATAACACATCACGTAATCTCGACGTAAAGCAAGGCATTATATCCCAAGGATCTACGACTAATGTTAAATGAATATCCCTAGGTATGTAATGTGATTTGAATTTGGAAAGTTAAAATTCGTATGAAAACTCTTAGTATAGATACCGGCATAGTAAAGAGCGAAATCGAAAACGAACTACACACCACAGGCAGTACACAAAAAAGAAAAGATAAAAGACGCGGTTGTAATGTTGTGAAGAGAAACAAAAGACGATGTTTGGACTGTTTGTTGTTATTTGAACAGTTCTTCTTTCTTCTCTGTTTAGTATTGCATCATTTACGTTGATTTAAAAATATTAGTTAATGAAATGAAATAGGCGGCTTAAAACCTCTCGCTTTACTCAAGATTACATAACCGCCTCGCTTAGCTTTGGGGGTTAACTCCCGAGCCAAGCGAGGTTAACTCTATAGTGTCCCTCGTTACGCTCAGGCTCGAATATGCCGCCCGAGATGTAAGACACTGCTTTGCAACCCTTGGTGCATAATCTACTATTATCTTTGGCGGTAGCACCACCGAATATATTTTAATCAAAACGTTCCTGATGTAGATTTTTGATAAATAATTATACTAAAGACGTAAAAAATATTTTTGTATAATGTGTGACTATGGTCGTCGTACATGACTAATAGCGGCGGTATGTCGCGTCACGAGCTCATTACAAATATATATAATATATAACACAGACACATGTTTGTTTACATCGCATTATCGCCCTCTCACAGTTCTAACTTCACGTTTTTAATTAAAAAATTACACGATGAACGGGAAACTTTTACCATTGGTTTATTGTTTACACTGATTTCTATTTTATTATTTAATAGCAAAATGTATATTATACGGCTTTGCAGCCAAGGCTCAGAATTAATGTCTCGTCATGGTCTCACTCCGTTCACGCTTAGAACAAAAGATTTCGACGTCAATGTACATTACAAGTACGTCCACGGATGCGGACGGGTAAAATATGAGTACAGTCGCCTGCAATAAGACGTATATATTACACAATATTCAAAAGTGTCTCAGCCTTCAGTTTCATACAAAACATCAAAAATAATCTAAAATGAATTTATTTTAATATTATTTTGACGGTTTAACTTACGCGGTAGGTAAAAGTATATCGACGTGACTCGTCGTGACCTGTGGGGCCACTTCTTCATAGAGTTATCTATATTTATGAATTTATTTATATTATTTGAATGCTTAAAATAATCTATAATACATTGTTATAAAATTAGTACTGTATCATAGTTTTGAAAATTACGGAATGAAAGCTAATTACAACTACGCAATTTAACATAGGGTAAGTACTTACTTTGGTACATACTTTGGTTTAAAAACGATGAGCCAAACAACAAAAATATCTATGTTTAGTAGTCGATTTGAAGAATATTGTAAATCACGATTATTTACACTACGTATTGATAAAAACAAATTCTTGATTCTGAAAATTATATTTATATATTTCTAAGTATTTTAGGTGTATTTGTATGTGTATGAGGTTGTATTCGATGAAATTAATAAAACAATCAGAATAGGTAGCTCTTTTCTAAGATTACAAAGGATAGTAAAATAACTTGCAAAAAGCATGGCGGGTAGAGTTATGCTTCACAAAAGGTCATGTAGCTCTTAGCAGAAAACTAAAAATAATAACGTAGAATATAATGCGACCGTAGAATGCGTTATTTCATACGTTCTATATGTTATCACTCTTTGGCGACAATCAACATTCGAGGGAAGTTCAATGTATTCTCGGTATAGGCATGAAAGAATAAGCAAAAAATTCTGAATAAAATTTATTTTTCAATGTTGTCCCCTACGATCTGAATACACTTATTTGTCCTGGAAAATAACTTTTCAATTCTCTCCAAAAAATATTTTTCTTCCTGGTCTGAAAAATGATCGTTAATTGCTGCCTTTAACTCTTCATCGTCGGAAAAATGCTTGCCTCGAAGTTCTTTTTTGACATTTGGGAACAGAAAGTAATCACTAAGGGAGAAAGTAATTCAAATCCACAATCCCGCACAGCAGCATTGGCAATGCGCGCCTTGTGAACAGGCGCGTTGTCGTGCAGAAGCAATACACCTGCGGTCAATTGTCCCTGTCTTTTTTCTTTTATTGCCTCCTTTAAAATGCGCAGGGTGTCAGCGTAAGTTGCGCCAGTAATACTTTCACCTTTTTTGAGCACTCAATAAGATTCCCTTGGAATCCCAAAACACTGTGGCCACGAGCTTTCCGGCGGATGGGCTGACTTTGAACTTCTTCGGTGGGGCTGTTCCTTTTTTATACCACTGCCTATGCAATGAAAGCAAGCAGGAGTCTATACTCCTGCTTGCTTTCAGGATCCTAGTGATGAACCCACATTTCATCACCAGTAACAATCCGCTCATAAATACTTTGCGGATTTTCACCACAGAGCTCCAAAAACTCCTTGCAACAATCAATTCACTCTTGTTTCTGAAGCGCTGTGAGCATTCGCGGCACCCATCTTGCACTGACCTTTGACAAATTCAGATGATCATGAAGGATGGTGTGAATGTACTCACGGATAGCTTGGTTCTTTCTGCTAATATTTTCACTCTCACACTTCATCTTCGAGTACAAGTTTCTCAACAATTGTTACGTTTTCTTCAGTAGCGGTAAGTTGATGAGCTGACAAAAATGACATAGAACCGCCATTATTTCGATTTCAATCAATATTTGTTAGCAACTGAGATACATAGTAGCCCTAACGGTTTCCGCTTGCGGCCATTCACGAGTTCACGCAAGTGCCGCATCCATGCATCGACGTATTTGAGAGAGGTCGACAAGTTAGTGTTGTAGTGTCATAACCGATGTTTTTGTCCACAAGGTAGCGGCGCTCGGATTGGATCCTCGAGTGCACCTCGGTATGACGATACGGGACATCCAGCCGCACCTTCTAGTCATGCAAGAGAAATACGGACTCAATGTATGTGGCGAAGGGGGGGAGTATGAAACCTTTACCCTCGACTGTCCACTCTTTAAGAAAAGATTAGTTATGTGAGTCTCTATATCTAAGTATGTATATATATAATATATCTGTTACCGAGTTGTTTGTGCCTATACATAAATATAAATCTTCACAACAAACACACACAACAAGATTTGACCTATTCAGATAAAATCGACTATATTTATCAAACAAGAAACGTTTCTTTTAGTGTATTCGTTTCTGTCAATTGACTAAAATTTTGATAACGTATATAATTACAGCTTACTATAATGTGACTTACAAGAGGCCTACTCACAGAAGCGAACCACGAATTCTCCTTTAAAGGGCTTCACTTTTTCTACTGTGAAATTAAAAAGCACAGATACAGTCAAGGGTGATTAAATGTGATGACAGGTTTATTATGAAAGTGATGATGATAATATGAAATCTTAATACCTATAAATTTGTGTTATTTATAAAAGTTTGATTTTATGTAGGTACGTGCGTAAATCGTCATCAAGTACTCATTTTTAATTATAAATACGAGATTGCTCACGTAATATTTATCGGATAGGTCCGACTATAGTTCGTCGATAACGTCTAGCACTGAGTGCTAAGCGGGACGTCATTGACACGGGCGTCCCGAACACTCCTTGAAAAAGGCCACCGAATGTGATCGAAAATATATTCGCATCTATGCGATATATATTACGGAGCAATCCCGTATTTCTAATTAAAAATGAGTGAAAACTACGTTAGTTTTTATTAAAAAATACGAGGGTGAATCAAAAAGTTCTTAGAAGTGCATATATATGAAACCTTTTTGGATCAAGTTCGATATTCAAATTAAAGAGTGTCTATCACACTATATTTATGCAGACTGTCACTTGTTTTTGTCAGTTCGTTCGCATGTAATAAATTTTTTTGTGCAACGAGTTGCTAAAAAGTCAAAATTATGGATAAAAGTGAGTTACGTGCGGTGATAAAATATCTCAGTTTGAAAAAAATGTCTACGAAGGAAATTTTTTTGGACATTCAGCAGACATTAGGGGGTGATGCTGTACCCTATTCTACGGTTGCGTACTGGGTGGCTGAATTTAAAAGAGGTAGATCAAGCTGTAAAGATGACCCGCGTTCTGGGCGGCCTTCAACCTCCGTTACAGAAGAAAATGTCAAAAAGGTTGAGAATCTGGTTTTGGAAGACAGAAGAATGACTATAAAACATATAGCTGAGATCCTAAAGATATCTTTTGGTAGCGTTCAATCCATTTTAATTGATTCACTGGGGTTCAAAAAAGTGTCTGCAAGATGGGTGCCACGAATGTTAACCGACGAAAACAAAAAGCGACGTTTGGAAATTTCCAAGCGTAATCTCGAAATGTTCCAGCGTGATTCGGATAATTTTTGCCGTCGTCTTGTCACCATGGATGAAACGTGGGTCCACCATTTTGATCCTGAAACTAAAAGACAAAGCATGTCTTGGAAACGACCATCCTCTCCATCCATTAAGAAATTTCGAGTTGCTCCTACCGCTGGCAAAGTTATGGCCTCTGTGTTCTGGGATAGTGAAGGAATCCTTTTTATTGATTACATGCCAAAAGGCCAGACGATTACTGGACCCTATTATGCAAATTTAATCCCGAAAGTGCGTGAAGCGATTAAAGAAAAACGTCGTGGAAAACTGTCGTTGGGCGTGTTGTTCCTTCAAGATAACGCTCCTGCTCATCGATCGGAAGTTGCGCTCAACGCAATCCGCTGTGCTGGCTTCAATCTCCTTGACCACCCACCATATTCTCCGGACTTAGCCCCAAGTGATTTTCACTTATTTCCAAAATTAAAAGAGGAAATTCGTGGAACAAAATTTCACGATAATGACGCGGTTATAGCTGCCGTAGAGGACTTTTTCGAGAGTCAAGAAAATAATTTTTTTTCACAAGGAATAAGGAAGTTAGAAACGCGTTATTCTAAATGCATTGCATTCGAGGGAGATTATGTAGAAAAATAAAATATTATTATTTAACCTTTGCATTTTTTAATATTGATTCCAAGAATTTTTTGATTCACCCTCGTAGTACTAATATTAAACCATGTATAGAAAATATACAACATAAATTATATTTCAGAAATGTGATGACATATTTACATTCTTAAACTCAATAGTTTGCTACACAGATTTATATGAATAGTTTGTTCCTATAGTAGATCAATCAGTAAATATAAATAATAAAACACACTACCTAAATACAAATATAATTAATCAGAATGAAATGAACCTGGCATTACATTTCATCACCTTTGACTGTATTTGTACTTTTTCACTTTCACAGTAGAAACGCGAACTCCGTCATACGAATCTTCGTACTTCGTATTTTCCCCTGGACTGTTATTATGACTTATATGCCTTTGATGTGACTCCAACTTTAAACTGTTATAAATCTGCCTCAGAGATTAGAAATATTCAAATTATCAACGGGATAATTACCATGTATATTTTCTGTGAGTTTCCGACAATGTACAAGATTTCCTCGGTTCATCCGTGATCATTCCGCTTGCAACAGTACCGAAATATCGAAAACTCATAGAAAATATACATGTTAACTATCCCGTTGATAATTTGAATATTTCTAATGCCTCAGAGAATTAATGCGACAGGTGACCAGAATACTGGCGCCTATTTTGGGCAAAATCTTAGCATGGACATCCAGCGTGGCAATGCTTCTAGGCTTTGGCCACTTTTCTCTCTACCATAGGGCTTATATAGATTAGTATTTTTTATTTTCACTTTAATCTTAAATTCAAATTCAAATTCAAAATGTTTATTGGCCTTATAACATTGTCAGTTACACTGGGCAAGTCAAATTTACAAAATAATATATATGAAGAAAGAAGTCAAAATTTAGGAAGTATATTCTACAGTAATAGTAAGATTATTAATAATGTCAAACAGATTAATGAAAAAATTTAACAGTACAATTACATTACAATTTGATTTAAGTGCTATGTTACATGTTTAAAATACAAATATTAAATATATTCAAATAAAAATGTGCTTCATTAATGATAATCTTACCTAAAATAATTGAGTCAACTCTTTATTCGATGAATTTAATCTTTCGTTATAAATGTAGATAGTTGGCAAAAAATATAGTCGAAAAGATCACACCATCAAGAGTTCACGAGATCAAGTTGAAACTTCGAAGTAGTATTCAGCCTCGTATCTATAAACTTGACGAAGAACAAATGTTTAAAACCGACATGCTATACCATCCGTATCTGTCTGTGTGCACAAAATGTGCTAAAATAATACAACTTCTGCAAATACTCTGTTGACCTTTGATTCGGTCAAAGTCAATAAAAAATATCGCACAACCAATCTGCTTTTGTAACGTTATCTACTTACATAGATTTTTAGCGTTCGTCTACTAATCATTTACACATAACATGACAATCGGCGATAAAATCATATCATATAATTATTTTATGATACTCGTATTTGTTATCTTTTTACATAACGCTTTTTTGCATAGTAACCTTTTCCTTACAAATACATACACAAGTTTTACTACACTCAACTATGTAAAGCGTTATAACTATTCTCAACTATGTTAACAGATTTTGTAAGCAGGCGACATCATACTGATATGTCAGCTCAATAGATTAACATGAGTGCATGTTCATGATGCGATTCATTTTTAATGTTATAACCTACTTTTCGATGTTATCAAGTAACAAGATAGGGACGTTGTTGGTCTGACGGATGCGCCTGCTGCCATTATATGACTGTCACAATGCCGCTATAAAGCTTTCAGAAAAAAGTCTCTTGTGATAATCCTCTACAGATTGTATATACAGTGAAACTTGGTTAAATGGGACCTGGATAAATGAGAAACCTCTATTATTGAGAGTTGTAATGAGGTCCCGGTACTTTTTCATTGAATTACCTCTATTGTGTATAATGTGACTTTTCGAACCTGGTTGAATGAGACCTGATTTCTAGGATTTATTCGATGTTTATAATTGGGACTCTGTAACTCAATTCCCTCTATAAATGAGACAAATTAATCTGGTTGGGACAGGTTTGGCACTTTTGTTTACAAACATTTACAAGCGTGGGCGAAAGATATTCTATGGCTTTCGCACACGCTTTGTTTGGTTGTATACTATCTCAGGTTTTGACCTAAAAACAAGGGACTACGCTCCCTCTAAAAATGGAATAGCCGTACATTTCGACCTCTATAAGCGGGAGCCTCAGTAAATCAGACAACTATAATTTTAAACCTGCCTAATTGGAAAGCTGGTACAATATTCTTGGTCCATTGAGATCCCAATTAACCAGGTTCCACTGTAGTATGTACCTACTGCGTACAGAAAGGTTATTAGTATTAGGTATTCTCTGCCCCTGAGCAGAGTTCAGTTTGAGTTACATTGCTTATTTGCATCTTTGTGTAGATACGCCATAACACTGTCTCAGTGTTATGAATTGCGAGATTTGAGATTTTACGCCACGATTACAATCGATTTATTTGTATATAATTCCTGGTGTGAGAGTCCCCTCAGTCTTCTATTGCTGCAAAGGCCTTCAAATCTAATTACAGCTTGGCGGTAGAATATCTACTGTAGGGGTACGTACCAAGACAGTCTGTCTTGCTAAATAGTTCTACTACCTCGGGAAAACTACTTTTTTAGAAATAAACATACCATATCTTTTTACGTAGATGACGTAAATGCCGACAAACGAGATACGTATAATGATTAATTTGGCTAATATAGAGGGTTACAGGTTAAGTCGACCTAGATCCGTTATAGAGGTTGTAGTTTCGCTCGTTCACGACAGATTTGACTATAAAATACCGTACCCCAAACTTAACCGTTTTCAAGATAATGGATATTGAGATATTTTATTTTCATTTTGATATATTTTTAAGCACATCTGCAGCATAACTTTCGTAGATTTTTTTTTAAACATTTATGAAAGAAAAATATTTTAGCCGAATTCTTTTCATTTTATAACTATCAATCGTCTATGACGACTCAGTTGGTTCAGTTAACTGCAGTTTTAGAATTGAGAATAATAAAACAACTTATCTACTACACAAAAAACGTAAACACAAATTCGTTGCAGCAAAAACAAAGACAAAAAATAGGCTAATAGACGAAAACTCGTCAATTTTCATAAAAAACTTCGATATCCAATATCTTGAAAACGGTTAAGTTTGGGGTACGGTATATTATAGTCAAATCTGTCGGAGACGATGAAAACTACAACCTCTTAACGGATCTAGGTCGACTTAACCTGTAAGACTCGAGAGAGATTGAAACATGATCCAAAGAACATGAAAAAACGTTGATTAGGTAAGAATCTCAATACAATATCTTATTACCTATAACTCAATTTTTCCCTACAGAGACGATAAAGAGCTAATAATGCATACAGACGACCCAGTAGCACCCGTCGGCTACCTAAACCTTAAGCTACACCTAGAAACTAAAGAAAACTACGACTTTGAACTACCTCCGACCGTTAAAAACGCGCTAGACTTTCTTGGCGATTTGAGCGACACCACAGTATTCAGCGACATTAGCGATATAGAACTGAGCGAGACGGAGGTAGAATCTATTGAGAAGTTAGAAAAAGAAGAGAAGCTCAAATTAGAAAAGGAAAGGAATGAATTAAACCCATTGCTCACGTACTCAGGCGATAAGATTGACTCTTCTAATTCTATCGCTGATGTAGACAGTCATAACGACAGTTTGGAGAGTATAGAAGAGGGATACAACTATGAAGTGAATGAACATAGTGAGAGTGAGAGACAGCCTGTGTTGGACCACAGATCTATTTATGGGAACAAGAATGGCTGGTACTTTATAGGTGGCATTGTGGGCGAGGGTGTCGATACGAGGATAGCAACGGAAGACGCGATGAAAAAACTCATTAGTAGGTAAACTTGTTCACGAGCTTTTACTTTGTTACTTCAGTTGCATGTGTATGTGAAGACAAAAGTGTTTTAATTCGGTATTGGATTACACCTTACTTTCTCAACAAATTGTGTGTTTGAACAGTTACTTGAGAGACTTAGAGGTTTAACCTTGCGTCCAGCTGCTTTGATTGTTCTTTAAATAAAACCTCAACTGCGTAAAATGTTATCATAGTCTCTATATATATTCTTCTCCATACCCTGATAAAACTAATCGAATTATTTTATGAAGAATAAGTCTAAATTACAGCTCGTAACCCCTAACTGTTATTAAGCAGTAAATTTTTCTGTTGTAGTTTTGTTAAATTTTAAATAATTTCACTCAATTATTACTTTTTCTATTGTGTTTTAATTTAAAAAGAATTGCGAGAATTATTAGACATGTTCCGTCTTGTTATTAAATGTGGCCTAAAGATAGTCCCGAGTTTAAACCAAGGTTTAAGGGAATTTCCTAATTATATGAAATTTGTTTTAACCATGGCTTAAACTTTAGTTCATGATTTATGATAAGGTGGGATGTATTTATATCTAGTAAGTTGGTCGTTTGTGGACAATAATAGTTCATAGTCAGTCATATATTTTAAGAAAGTGTAACCAATATAAAACAATATTCGTCTATCCAAGGTGTTTAGTTCCTTGTGTAATTCTTTAATAACGTATTCCAGACTTGCTGTCGTCCCAAAATCTACAGTTACCTGATGTTTGCTCAGTTAATATCTATATGCGAGATATGGAACAGTACGCGGCTTTGAACGACGTGTACGTGAGAACGTTTAACTTCCCAAACCCGCCGACGAGGGTGTGTGTGCAATGTCCACTGCCGGGAGACGTAGGCCTTATACTGGATGCTGTAAGTACCATTATTGTATCGACAGCACATTGTACATTGTACCTTTGCCATTACTCAAGTTGTTCAGGTAAATATTTTTGTACATCAAGTGAGATAGTGTTCAAGTAGTAAGAGTCAAATCATATCAAGTACCAGCATGACCGAGCGTTGCCCGTAAGTAAAAAAATCATTTTGTTGTTTTAACCTCAAGCCAAATTTGCTTAGTGTTGCTTAACAACGCCATCTATTGTCAAGTAGCTTTAGTGTTGCTGTTCCGTTTTTTCTATATTGCTATGGGAAACATGGATGAAACGACGTTTTTTTTAAATGAAACCTAGATCGATTTATTGCCTCCGAAACCCCCTGCATACTAAATTTAATAAAATGGAGCTGTTTCTTATACAATTTCATATTATATTTTGATCAGATATATAAACATATGTTGATATGTTATATATATGTATGTACATGTTAACATAAATAAAAATATGTTTACTATAAAATTTTGTTATATTAGCTAATTACGTAATAACTTAAGACAGAAGGTCCCTTAAATAGGGACTGAATAAATTAACCGACTTGGTTTTACATGGATCTCAAATTTTTTTCCGGTAGAAGAACAGTAACTGAGCGAGACTTATATACAAGAAGAACTCATTTAATCCTTCCTATACCGTGATAATTAAAACAAAAGATGTTTGAATGAAACTGACATATATTTATGTCTCTGGGACGCAAAGGGTTAAATGTATTAGAAATTTTATATATATTTCGTTGTTATTTATAGATACATCACTGCCCTCTCTAAGTTACTAAAACTAAACTAAAGTACTAAAATTAGTTACTACTACTTAAGTTACTAAGACTTCTTGGACAACTGACAAGAAAACAATAAAAACAATGCTTCATGATTTTATACACTCTGCCTAAACTTGCGCATCTTTACAAACAATCTTGCATTTAATAATAATGGTCATGAAACAAAATCTGTGCAAATTAAACAAAATCAATGAATATGTGTGTGACTCTTGTTTTTACGTGTAAAATGGTGGGTTATTATGTTTAATTTTTCCAACCAACCGACTAGGCTATACGTGCAATACCGAAAGATGTGGGAGCTATACCTGAGGCTGTAAGGTTAATATAGCCACACTTATTATTCTTCTTTTCTTCTTACGAATGGGCTAGTGACAAAATCCCTTTTAGATATCCCCTGTAAAGGGGAATTTGAGACTTTTCGTATCATAATCCCCTATATTCACTCAGGATATTTTGAAGCTATATACGTCTCAAGGCTATACATCCTCTTAGAGGAATATCATATTATTTTACATTACTATCCCTGCGCATTCACCCCGAAGATGAGCATCTGACATGCTCGAAACCCGAGTCAACGTATTAGAACCCTAACGTGAGTGTTTGCCGATTAATAGTAGTTAATATATATGTCAAACTCACGAGAATTTAAATATAAAAATACTATCCCTATCTTAATAAACAGCATGCTGTTTGCTCAGTTAGACAGAAAAGGTTGACCACTATCTCACCTAGCATCTACAATGTAGCATGCAAGCCTAGAAGATTCACTCGCGATGAGAAAACTCCAAGATTGTTTCCAACGGGAAATACAGACTCAGGGTATTAATTACTCTTCTTGGTAAAGCGCATTATGACAGTAGAACCAAAACGCTTCCTCTGCTTTTGTGGTATATTTGCCTTATACAGTGACATATTTAAGAACGTCTGGACGTCCGATGATGGAATGGAATGATGATGGTAGACACACAAGGTCTACAGATACCAAACTAGGCAGAGCCTACGGTAACCTGATTACCGATGCACATGCTTATATATGCACCCAGACACTGGTCTAACATACATGTTCACGCACACAAATGTTTGCCTCAAACTTTGAATGTTTTGCTCAGAAGGCAAGGTTGCTACTAATTACGTAATTCAAATGCACACTCTGCCAAACCGGATATGTCAATAAACAGACAGCCTGGAAACTCTACGTCTCACCTTCTTTATTGTTTTTATTATTTTAAGATTTAGTATTCTTTTTTCCTGTACATTTTTAGAAACTTTCAAGTCGCGAAATTCAGTAGCAACGGGGACGCACCCTAGTACAATCGCAACATAACGTCAACTGTTTTGTTTACATAGCAAGATAAAAGTACTCAACATATTATCTTATCTATACTGCAATGTTTATATTTACAGGTCGCGCATAAATCAACCGAGAACAACTATGACGATAGCAACACGAGCGAGCGGATTACAATGCATGTGCAAGGCATATCGCATTGGGCACCCGCCAATATAGGACCTTACAGTCAAGCGATTAAGGTACCTATTTCAATATCATTTTCTAGACGTGTGGGTGACGATAGAGTGCGAAATGTGTCTACGCACGCGTGCATAGGCCACGATCACAAACCATACAGAGAATATTTTTTCGATACCTATATTTGAAACGAATTTCGGTTAAGGTTTCCGTAAGGAATTAATGTTCACTCGAGTGAATGCTTCATTTTTCTTTCATTCCATGTTCACACGGAATGACTTATAAATGAACATTCACCTCCTCTTTTCATTCAATAAGTCTTTGAATGATGTCCTGCGTCCAGGTACTTAGTATTAGTATAATAGGTATGTGATAATTTATCGACGTGACATTCGTCTGCTATAGGTATAAGACTGGAGACAAAATGGCCGAATCCGAGTGAACATTCCCTTTTTTGTTTACGCTGTTATTTTTCGTTTATTCGGAGTGGAAGTGAATGATGTCGAATGCCAATATCAGGTTAATTAATTTTAATTAATCATTTTTAATTAATTCATTAATCCTTCCTATACCGTGATAAATAAAACAAGAGATTTATGAATGAAACTGACGTGTATTTACGCCTCTGGGACGCAAAGGGTTAATGAATAATTCTTTCAGCACTCGTGTTGCGTTTTGTGTTCAGACATTTCAGTTCAAGTACAAGGTATCGAATGAAAGGTGAAAATGAATGAAAAATAAACCGTCTAATAACATATAAGAATGTTCAACCAAAATAATGATATAACCTGTAAAATTTACTTGCTTTTGACGAATAATTGTGGCTATTCGCATGTTCTGAACACCAAACTAAACTAGCGAACTAAAATATATTTTTTTAGTTAATTATGGTAGTTCTTATTCTGTTTACGCTAAAATCCAAATTCGTATATTGCTTGCGAATGAATGTATAGTGCAAGTTTATTCGTCATGTAACTTCGTGCTCTCTAAACAGATCTAAAACGCACAAGGGATTTCAGTGGGCCGAGCACGAAAATCTGCTTAAGTGTAACGTTATCGTATCGTTTACGTATTCAGTACAAACTATGAGTTATATGTGCCACTATTGTGCTAGATAAATGACAGTCTGTACTAAATATGTTACTATAAGAATAAGAACTACCACATTTTAGAGCATTTTAGTTGAGTGTTCTGCACAAGCGTATTACTACCCATGTCTGTGCTTAGTTACGATACGACGATCTTAACCGATCAACAATGTTTGATGCTTTACTTGCTACGAACAGGAGTTGGATGGGTGACCGCTAGTGGCATTATTCAACTGAGCACAAAGCACGGAAGTGCTCACTTGAATCAGTTCAGTTGACGCCTTATGGGTTGGCCTCAAGCCAACCCTGTTGCACTGGTCCCGAGTGGTGGATTATGAATTGAATAAGACGGTTGCAGTTTGCAACGTACAGTTTTGCGGTCGGTCTCGGACTTGTACCTTAAATGTGTGTCTGTTTGTGCAGGTGGGTGAGGTGATAGGCACGTGCGGGCAGATCGCGCTGGTGCCGGGCAGCATGCGGCTGGCGGGCGGCGGCGCGCGGCGGCAGTGCGCGCTCGCCCTTCGACATCTCACGCGCGTCATCCGCGCCGTCAACCCCAGAGCGCACATACGCAGCGTCGTACAAGTAACCACATTATTTATATCATCCCCCCTCTAAACAGCTTATTTTGTCCAATGAAAACAGTAAAAAATTTAAAAAAGTAGCACGGGTGAATAATAATAAAGAGTGAATATTTTTTTTTTACCAAACAATGGAACCTATATGTTCCATGTGTAATTGAAACCTGTATGTGGTACACATCAACACAAAAAATTGTGAAATAACTTGTTGAAGTCGGTGATAGTTCAAAAGTACCTATTATCACAATATTGTGCGCATGGTACCGACTTTGACAAGTTATTTCATACTTTTTTTATATGTGTGACAGTGTAGAAACCGGTTCCTTTAAAAAAAAAAGAGATTTAATCTTTTTAGTGACCCTTGCCCTTACGGGATGATTGTCACTCACCGTCAATAGCATATCATCAAGATATGCGATACACTTTTCAGTTATTGTAGTGTAACTCAAAAAACCGCTTGACCTGACATTTTTTGGAAGTTGGTGGGTTGGTCAGGGCGAGTGCGCAGTGGCGTCCGCCGGGAGCTCGCAGACGCCACTGCGCACTCGCCCTGAAGATGAGCATCGGACATGCTCGAAACCCGGCGAGACGTATTCGATCTCTAACGTGTGTGTTTTGCCGGTTAATAAAAATAGTTGAATATGTGTCAAACTCATGAGAATTTCAATACAAAAATTATAACTTAGTTAACAACCGCGAAAGTCTAAAACAGTGTTTTCCATAAAATGTTCCTTCCAAAGATATTACTCTGTCCCTCTATAACAGGACAAATGAGTCCAATTTGAATATTAACTATTAATGTATTTTACTTTTAACTATATAACTGCTATTTTAAAGCTGAGTTTTTATTGTCTCGCAGTAGGTATGAAAAGTAGAGTAAGCACCTCGAGGATGAAGCTTGTCTTCGTCTTGGGCGGCTTGAACCCCTCGCTTCGATTAACCCAAAGATTCCCCGTTACACACAGGGTTTAATATACCGTCCATGATGTAAGACACTGCTTTACTCCCTCGGTGCATAATCTGCTATTTCTTTATAATACTATAGTATAGATTAGTGTTCGTGACGACTGAGTGGTAGTATTGTTTCCAGAGCGTATGCTACGTAACCGAGGGTTGTGCAGTGACAGAAGCGCGCAGACAGTTGGAGAGGCGTACGGCGGGCGCCATCGTGCAGTACGCAGTAGTCGGCGCGCTGCCCAGAGCCGCCGCCGTCGAGTGGCACGCCTGGGCGCACGCGCACAACAACAGGTTCGAGTGTGAGTACCCACGCACACACATACATACATACGCACATATACATGCGCACACAGACAGGTTTCAATGCAAAACATTCTATTTAGAATGATACACACACACACGAATGCACACCTGTGGTCGTGTCATGAATACTGTTTATTTTCCTTTATAACTGGACTCATATGTTTGCATATTTGCATTATTCGAATTATTTAGATAAATAAATGAATAATGAGATTTTTGTTAGTCAGTCAATTCATAGTCGCATAAATAAGTCTGAATGATTTTGATTGTGCAATTATAATATAAATACATAATTAGGACTGCCATAATTAAATTTTTATGAATTTTTCGCGTCTATTGTTGGTTTTGTTTTATTTTCCTAGATTTGTGTTTCATCTAGTTTTGTCTGTCTGTTTGTTTCGGTTAATGTCCTAAACACCTGGACGGAATTTGACGGGCACACAGCTGATGTTATAAGAAGTTTTCAGGCCTACTTTTATTTTAGAGGTGCAGTAGCCCGTGAAGCCACGCCGCGGACAGGTCAGCCAGTCAAACATATATTTAGGCAGCTCCTTCGAATCTTCATGCTCATAGAAAGCCACGCACTCCTTATAGTTTTATTGTAAAGTGTGTGTCAAAGACTGGCCGTCTTATTATTGACCGAGCTAGCGAAGCGTCTCTACTTTAACTGGCCAAATTGATGTTCATATGTCCGTATATTTGTTAAGTGTTATGTTGGTCCTTCTGTATAGGTCGCATTTTTCAACCAATGTTGACGAAACTTGGTATCTACGAGGGCTGCACTAAAAGTATCGGGAATGGAATATTTCCACTGTTCCTGTCATATTAAAATCTTTTTAATTGAAAACTCCTTGATGTTAAAAATCGAATACCACACACAAGGTTTTGTCAAACTTGTTTAGTCGTTGAGAAAATGGAATTGACTCGAGAAAATTCAAGAGCGATGATTTATTATGACTTTCGAAGTGGTTTAACACAAAAACAGTGTGTTGACCGGATGATTTCTACATTTGGTGATGAAGCCCCATTCAAAACCACAATTTATCGCTGGTTTGCTGAATTTCAACGTGGACGTGTCAAGCTCAGTGATGATCCCCGTCAAGGTCGTCCAAAAACTGCAGCCACCCAAGAAAACATTGATGCTGTGCGTAAGCTGATTGAGGAAAATCGACATGTGACATACCGCGAAATTCAGGCAACTTTAGACATTGGCATGAGTCAAATACAAATAATCTTGCATGAACAATTAGGTGTAAAGTAAAAGTGGTTTTCCCGATGGATACCGCATTCGCTCTGTGAAGAGCGAAAAGCGGCTCGCGTTACTTGGTGCGTCAGAACTCTCGAAAGATTCCACGCAGGATCCTCAAATGCCTGTATACAACATCGTATCAAGTGACGAATCCTGGATATATGCGTACGAACCCGAAACAAAAAACCAGTCACGAGTTTGGGTGTTCGAAAATGAGTTAAAGCCAACAAAAATTGTTCGTTCACGGAGTGTTGCAAAAAAAATGGTGGCCACGTTTGTCTCCAAAACCGGCCATGTTACGACTATTCCTCTTGAGGGACAAAGAACGGTTAATACAGAATGGTATGCTAGCATTTGTTTGCCACAGGTTGTTTCTGAACTCCGTAAAGAGAACTGCAACCGCCACATCATCCTCCATCAAGACAATGCGAGTTCTCACACCGCGCTCAGAACAAAAGAGTTTTTAGAGCAAGAAAACAGAATTATTAGACCATCCGCCGTACAGCCCCGACCTAAGTCTTATATATATATGATTTCTATACTTTTCCTAAAATAAAGAATAAATTGCGTGGACAGAGATTTTCATCACCTGAAGAAGCTGTGGACGCCTACTAAACGGCCATTTTGGAGACCCAAACTTCCGAATGGAATGGTTGCTTCAATGATTGGCTCCATCGTATGGAAAAATGTGTCAAATTTCGCAGAGAACACTTCGAAAAGCAATAAATACATTTTTAAATAGTAATGTTGTGTCACTTCCTTGATTCCCGAAATTTTCAGTGCCGCCCTCGTATGTTATACTTTTAATATATATTTTTTTGGGGGTACTTTTCCTAAAGAGGGGGGAAGTTTGCTGCGGCGATATTTACGGACCGATTTTTCATGAAGTTTGGTTCACACCTTAGATACTTAACTTTAATCCATCAAAGGTCACACGGCCAGACACAATAGAAATTTCATTGTAACGGCTGAGATGATGATGAATGACATCGACACTTTAGGGGTTAAAGAGGATGTGTGCACATGAGCATAATTGGTCAAGTGGTTTCTGAGATAATAGGTTGTGAAGTACTGGGAATATTACTTTATTTATTTGAAAACCAACAGCTTTTACACAACAAAAATATTCACTAAAATAACATTAGAAAGCCAATTACAGGTTCTCATGATTATACAGTACAATAACAGTTAACCCTTCAAGAGTCGTTATATTATAACAATGAAATGTCTATTGTGTCTGGCCGCATGATGACCAATGACCTTTGATGGATTAAACATGTGTCAACACTAGAATTTAATGAAGTAGAATAGTTGAGACATGACTAAAGCATAGCAAATTAATACATTAAAAAAAAGTGTTGTATATAAAACCCTTTACGATCGTTAGCCGTCTGCTAGGAAGAATTCACTGCTCAGCCGTCGCCTCGCTGATGAAGCACTGGTATAGAAAAGGTCAAGTTCAGTTCGCTTGCTTAGTTTCTTAAAGTTGTTGCTCGCTCGGAATTGGTAAGAGTTCTGTATATAATTAGTTGATACTACAGGTACGTTCAGTGGTGCATGATATCTGGTGGATTTGAGTGGAACATTAAGTTTAATCTCGTTCATAAGCTCTGGGCAATCAATTGCATTGCTCGTGATTTTTAAAGAAACACAAGGTCTGCGATTTCACGTCGTTTGGAAAGGGGTAGAAGATGAAACTGCTTGCAATGTTTATTATAATTATCCGACGACTAAGGATAGAAAAGGTACTTTAGAAATCTCATCTGGATCCGCTCAATCCTTGAGATGTACTTGTCATATTGGGAGCTCCAGATATGTGATGCGTACTCAAGATTACTTCGGACAAAGGTACAGTGTACAGTATAGGATTTTAAACGTTTTTGCTCTCTTGAAGTCAGTAGAGGTGCACATGATGAAACCTAGTGCTCATGTAGCTTTCCGGACAATGTCTTCGATATGATCGTCAAAGAGTAGTTTAGAGTCATGGATTACTCCTAAATCTGTAACTACACTGCTCTTTTGCAGTAGCTGGCCTTTCAGTGTGTATGATGACGGCAATACAATTTTTATTTACGGGTAAAATTCACTACGGAGCATTTAGACGGATTAAGGTCGAGCTTGTTGAGTGCACAGTAGGCGTCAAGGCGTAATAAATCCGCTTGAAGTTTCGCGGTATCGTCCGTTGATCTAATGAAAGACTGAATATTTTCATATCGTCGGCAAAACACAACAATTGACTGTTATGAAAACAACCAGATATATCGTTGATGAATATCAAAGAGAGCAGAGGTTCAAGCAGAGAACCTTGTGGAACCCCACTTGGTATGCGGATCCAACCAGAAACATAGTTGTTGACTACATTACGCTGATAAGACTCTAGTTCTAGCTCTAGTGCTCGCGAGGCGACTACTGTTCGCGGAAATACTTGTTATTAAATCTATTTACTAAATTAAGCATACCAACTAACCAATCACCTTGTTGCAGATGAAGAGACTGGTTGCAACGTCGGTGATTATAAAGTTGCTATTACGAGAAGATGGAATTATGAAAATACGGTCGCTGCCTTCGTATGTTATGTCGCAACAGGTTCGTTTCTATTTTTGTTTTAGTTTTAACTTACCCGACCGCGTGGTCAACAGAATGGGGAGGCAACTCAAGGTTTTAATAGTCATCTATGTTTAAACATGCATGTTTTACATACAGTGGAATCTCGCAAACAATGATTTTTTTTCGTTATTTTAGAGGTGCTCCTTTGAAGAGAAGGGTTTAAAAAGCAGAATCATAAGAGAGAAAGAAGAAATAAATGAGTTTAACGAAACAGATCGATAATATTTTATTTAAAAAAATAGTCTGATCAGATAAGGAACAGGAAAAGAATGTTAACCGAATAGGATTTATAAATATTACTCGCTTTCTGCAGAAAAAAAGTCCTAAACCGGTTCACTAAAATAAACTTTCACGGCCTAGCTCTATGAATTTTCAGCGATAAACCTATATATTTTTTTAGGTAATACATAGCTAAGGTATTCAAATTTAAACCAGCCGTTTTTTAATGTATTAGTATATCGTAAAATATAAAGAAACCGCACAAAGTTAATGCATCTTCCCATTGTATCGTCGAATCTGTTGCGATTTTCAACTTTACGTTATCTTTAACCGCAATATTATTAGCATTTCTTGTATATATGTATATAATATAATTTGAATCTCGGAAACGCTCCAACAGTTTTCATGAAATTTAGTATGCAGGAGGTTTCGGGGCGATAAATCAACCTAGCTAGGTTTAATTTTTTTATTCGTGTTTTAGGCAATGAGAAACTGCTACAATATCATGGCAACTAGGGCCATCAGCTTAAACAACAATTAAACTGTTCAATATCGACACAGCATCACTAAAGCTACTTGACAATAGATGGCGTTGATAAGCAACAGTAAGCCAATAAGTGTTTGATTTGAGGTTAGACCAAGAAAATCAATTGTTTATTTTCGAGCAAAGCTCAGTCATCTATGTACTAGATATTAGTTTACATGTCCTCAATATCTCAAACTATTATTGAGCTGAATCGTTTATCATAATCATACTATAATATTATAAAGAGGAAAGATTTGTATGTATGTTTGTAACGAATTGGCTCAAAAAGTACTGGACCATTGGAAAGCTATATTCACCCTGAATAATAAAGGCAATATAAGATTCATCATCATCATCCATCACCGCGCAGGTGAAACCGCGGGGAGCCGCTAGTAATATTATGAAGAGGAAAGATTTGCTTCTTAGAATTGAATAGCTTCCGTTACTATTGGACTGATTTGAAAAATTATTTCACCATTAGAATCTTACATCATCCTTGATGAACGTAAATATATATAGCCTATATATTTTTAATTATTATTATCATCCACCACCACGCGGGTGTAACCGCGTAGCGCTAGTTATTTATGATGTTAATGCTATTTGATGTTGTCAGGGTCGTCTCCGTCCACGTGCCAACTATCGTTCCCTAGCGAGGAGGCGTGCGACACGCACCGCTCGCTCGCCTCGCACATGTGCCAACAACACTTGGAGGAAGTACTGGAGTACGCGCTCAGGAAACTCACCAGCGAGTGTCGGGAGAACTCCACGCCTGCTGTCAAGATGAGAATATTCTATCAAGTGAGTCATTCTATTATAACTATTAATCAAAAAATGCTTACTGTGCCCCACGCGAAACATGACTTCCCTACAGAAATATTATCTGGAATATGAACCCTGCGGTCCGAGTCAAGCCATAATCGATATTAGCGTGACAACAGTCCCATTCCCCGTGAGCGTGATTGCGATGGCCCTCGCTACGTCATCGATGACGTCTTAATTGCCGCGATATTGACTATTACTTGAACCGTATTCTACACCAAAATGGTCGTGAGCGCGTTCTGTCAAAAGTCACGGATGTTTGTTTATTTCGTCAAGGTATTCAGCAAGTTTTACTGTGTTGTCCCTTGTTTTTGATGTAAAAGTTGTTTCACATCTTCAACGCTTTCGTTGCTGAGAATTATGTCCAGATCTTTATCACTCGAATCTTCTTCACTTTGGCATATAAAATTCTCCATCTATTATTTCTATTTAATCCACACACACACCACACAGTTCACCTTCACAATATTTACTTGGTTTTCGCGCGCTTATGGTTGTCCGTTATTGTTACAACTCCGGTCCGATTGATGACACACACACAAACTACTATGTGTGATTCTTAAACAACTATATGCTAAAAAAGGGTAAGCTCCGAATATCATTTGTATATGGATATATACAAATATAATAAAATATAACACATTTAAAAAAGATGAAGTGTGTGCAAATGATTTAAAGATTGTAATTGTAGTGACCAAAATATTGTATTTCTGCGGTATACAATTTAACAAGTGTATCATCTCTTATAATAAAATTTAAATGATTATTATTTTAATGTGAATATATAATAAAGAGCAGGACCATAGTGCATGGGAAAAAAAGGATTTACTATAAATAATATAATGTATTTTTATAATTATAATGACTTATTTCGGCCTTTTATACGGACATGTTTCTATACAATATGTCTTTTTACTATATGATTTTTAAAGCACTAACGTCTGTTTAGCTAGACTAAAATTTATTTAGTACCTTAAATATCATATTATAAAAACGTTGAAGCATCTTTAGCTTCAAGACTGTAGGTTTAAGGCTCTAAACAACCGGCCCCTACTGCCGCTACCTAAACTGAGCGTACAGGCACGCTAGTATCCCAATAACAGTAAAAGCAGAATCTTTAAACATCTAGTGTAATGAAACAGATCCATAACATTCTATTAATCCTTCCTATACCGAGATAATTAAACAAAAGATTTATGAATGAAACTGACGTATATGTACGTGTCTGGCACGCAAATGGTTAAGAAAATATTTAGGTTGTAAAAGGAACAGGAAAAGAATATTAACCGCTATTCGGTTTTCATAAATTTTACTCGCATTCCGCAGAATCCTAACTAGGAAACAAAACTAAATAGGCCCACAAAAATAAACTTTCACGTCCGAAATCTCAGAATTTTCAGCGATCACACTATATTTTTAGGTAATACATAGCTAACGTATAGTATTATAATAGTAACCAGCATATTTTTTAATTATGTTAGTATTAATCGAAAAATATAAAGAAAACGTACAAAATTAATGCGTCTTCGCATTATATCGTCTGATAAGCAATATTCAGCCTTACGTATAGCACCGTAAATTATTTTAAAATTGGGATTGGGCCGCGCCTGAACCATAATTGCTATTATTAAATTGCAGGTGTGGAGCGCGCCGCCTCCAGCAGTGATAGCGGCGGCGGTAGAAAGCGTGCGGGCGCGGACCGGCGTGCGAGCCGCCGCGACCGCCGTGCCAGTACTGGCGCTACACAACGCGTTCACCTTCCTCTCGGTCAGCGGGCTGAGGCTGGATGAGTAACGCACCACCGGTAAGCTTGCTTCGCATCACCCTACTCTTTTACTAATCAGTAAATTATTAATTGGATCATAAAGCAATTTAAATAGTGAATCTGAAAAAAAAAACGATAATTATATTTTTTCAAACAGTAATGTTTGGGGATGCCGAGCGCAGGGTAGTGCAGTGTAGAACTTCAAATCGAAATATCTATAACACACTAAGTAGTCGAGTACTGAGTAATTGAATCTAATATAAAAAGTAACAAAATATTTGTTACTTTCTCTATTTTCAAACAGCTAATTCGGGAAGACGGCAGTGTAGCGTCGACCAAAGCAGAAGTGTTAGGAGAGGACGAGAGTTTCTGCGGACAGTTATACTCTTCGGTCGCTAAACCTGTTAGCAGGTCAGCCAAAGTCTCAAGAGCCAGCTGACCCGATATTATACCGAAGATATCCCGGACATCAGCCTGTACGAGATTAGAATGGCCTTGAAACAGCTTTAGAACAAGGCGCCGGGTGATGACGGTATCACATCTGAGCTGAAAGCTGGTTGAACACTGGTATTTAAAGTCCTTCAGAAGCTCTGTAATACCGTCTTACTCGAAGGTTAACGCCAGAAGCATGAAACAAAAGAGTGGTGGGGCTGTTCTTCGAGAAAGGTGACAGCACCTTACTTTAAGAATTACAGACCCATCTCGCTTTTGAGCCATGTTTATAAGCTGTTTTAAAAAGTTATCACGAACCGTCTCAGTCGCAGATTTGATGACTTCCAGCCTCTGGAACTATCCGGTTTCCGAAAAGTCTATAGTACCTTCCACACGCTATGGCAAGTCATACAGAAGACCGAACAGTATAATTTGCCTCTGTTTGTTTAGCATTTGTGGATCGAGACATGGGTAGTGCCAGAGTCTCTCCAGCAGTTCCGTATCGACTAGCGGTATATCAAAGTGTTGAAGTGCTTTTACAATAACGCCAACTTCAGTTCGAGTACGAGCAGAGTTTGCAGGCAATTCCATTGCAAAGAAGCGTGAGACAGGGAGATGTAATATCTCCGAAACTGTTAACCCTTCAAGCTCGTGGAATGGCAAGGACTCGACATCAACACTAACGGCGAGTGCATGTTCACCTTCTATTTGCCGACGATATTGTAGTCATCATGGCAGAATCGATGTTAATCCGTGATTAATGGACGGCCCCTTATCCATGTTAATCTTACGGCCCACTCGTTGGGAAAATATTGAGACCTTCGAGCATCGTGCTGAGGTTTTACAACGATTCTGCCATGATGACTACAATATCGTCGGCAAATAGAAGGTGAACATGCACTCGCCGTTAGTGTTGATGTCGAGTCCTTGCCATTCCACGACATAAATGATATTAACTGTCCATGATGTGCCTACCGCAGTATCAGTTGGGAACTCTGTTCTCGAAGTTGTTGACGAATACATCTACCTAAGACAAACAGTCCAACTAGGCAGATCCAAATTCGAGAAAGAGGGCAATCGTCGAGTCCAACTCGTCTGGGCAGCGTTCCGGAAGCTTCGCGAAGTCTTCTCGTCCAAAATAACTCAGTGCCTCGAGCTTTAAGTCCACCAGTGTGCGTTACCAGTGATGACATATGGCACTGAAACATTGGCTCATTCTATGAGCCTCATAAGAAAGCTCAAAGTCGCACAACACAACTATGGGAAAGCTATGCTCGGTGTTTTTCTATGTGATCGAATCAGAAATGATAATATCCGTAGAAAAGATAGGCAGGATACATAGCGAGCAGTCCACTGACCGGCAAGAGCAGCGTAGGTCGTCCACCGACACGGTGGGCAGACGACCTAATAAAGGTCGTAGGACGACGTTGGATGCAGGCCGCTCCCAACCGGTCGTTTTGGAAAATTATGAGGGCGGCATATGTTCAACAATGGACGTCCTACGACTGAGATGATGGATGATGATGATGATGTTTCGACGTGGCGAACGCGAGGTGGGGAGTGTAGAACTCTAAATTTAAATATCTCATTTACACTAAAACTGATGTGTGTAGGCGTAAGACTTTGAATTTGAATTTGTATAAATTATTTTACAATTTCAAAAATATTGCGTGAGCATGGAAGTCGCCGATAAAAATTTAAAAAAAAATTGATATTTAATGGCTACCATTACAATGTAGATAATCTGATTATGCACCTTTTAGTAGAGATTATCGTTACCATAAGAATATTTTAACTATCGGTACTAGCAGTAATGCGTGTTAGTGGAAAATTCTGCAATTATACAAACAGCAAATGTTAATTTTAACGAAACCAAATTTCGAAATAATGATAGCCCTCTGAGGTTTTTATTTTTTTAATAATCTAAGTTTTAGCAAGAATTATGCGAGAATGTGGCGGTCACATGTTCAAAAACAAATGTTGCATTATCCTACTTAGGTGAATTCACTCATTCATCATAATCAATGTGATATTTGTTTTAACTAAGATTTAATTGTCCAAAAGCAGCGTCATACACCACATCAACATTAAGTTACGTTTTTGCTACTAATCCCAAATAGTTACATTCTTTTTCAATGCTCCGATATTGATTTTTTCAAGGAACTATATTTTATATATATTATATATGTTGGCTAAAATATTGTTTGCTTGTCCACAGATTGCCCCAATAAATATGGATTCAGATGCTTTATTGCCAATTTATAAAATATATTTGCTGAATATTTTCAGTGTTTATTATAAATTTTGTTAATTATGCTACCGAGTTTACCATAATATTATAAGTCAAATTATATACATTATTTTTTATTGCCAATAGTGTTTTAATTATATCCCTAATTAGAAAATGAAAACCAGAAAATCAAATTAAATTTATTTTATTTTTTACAAAATTGACCGAACAGTGCGAGATTTCTAGAACGTTTACACTTGCATTAAGTAGACATAAAGTTATAATAATTCTCTTACAAATAAGTCTTAATAATTCACCTTGTGTCAGTAAAGCAATGAGAATAACGGTGACAGACACCCGAACCGGTTGTGTATAGTTTATCATGATTTCTAGAACGGACAATTTTAATTATCTTAGGAGATGGTACAACGTAAAGTATTACATTAATAATAACCGAAGCTTAATTATAAACTAAACATGATATATTTTAAGTCAGTGTCCAATAAAATTACTCATCACTGCACTTACATAATATAAATTCTAATACAATGTATAATACACAACACTATTGGGGGTAATTGCACACAGCAGTGGTTACAAGACGATAGCGTAGAGATTATCATAAGTACAGCAAATGCAATCTGTAGAACACATAATAGGTACGTATTCCGGCGTAGTTTCTACAGCAAAGAAGTTTCATCGAATCGATTTCAACTGTTACTCTGAAACTCCATACCACCCAATCCATCTATATTTTAATACTATCTGTAGAATAAATTAATTTCTCGTAACGAAAATAAACATATTTATTTTGATCATACTATATATTCTATACATATCGGGTGATACGGTTCCCAGAGTAGCGATAATGTTAAATTAGCATTATACATTTAGTCTATGTGTTTTGTACTTTGAAATTAAGTAAGGAAATAATTTGTCACATAATAGAAGAGCTGCTGAATTACATTCGTAAAAGTAATTAAACTACAAAAACGAAAATATACTAAACATAAACTAAAAAATATTTTATCAACAACTTTCAATAAGAGCTTTTAGGGGGAAACATTTTAATCAATAAACATTTGATGAGTAATTATACTATTATATACGTTTGTAGGTGGCGGAGGATTAGTGTATCCTAGAGGTTTGTATGTTTTCTATAACATATTGCCACTATCCTGTCTAAGTAAAGAAATGATATAATGTTTGTATACAGTCGTATCCGTATGAAAATACAGCTAAAATAAATACCTTAATAAGCAAAATTAACGATAAGTTATATCTATTGTATGAAAAACAAAATGCGCGTTGTCTCCAGAACAGCGTGTGCACTATTTTAAATTAACAGTAAAAAAACGTTATAATTTTGAAACAAAATCAAATGCAATAATAGAAGCCAGAATTTTAATCATTCATCTAGTCTTATTTTCGAGGACTATTTGTAGAGATAAAAATATAACCTATATTCCGACTCTATTTTATAGATTTATATAATTCTCACACTCATTCAGCACATACCCATAGGGAAAACATGATACCAATCTATTACTCCGATACAACACACATCTACTCAATTTTGCGCTCGTTCTCTCATCTACTCTTATTTAACATAAAGAATACAATCTGGACGAATACACAATACATGATTTGTCTTGCGGGATACTTTAAAACATAACTACAAATATTAAAAATAGTATGATTGCCCAGCTACCCATATAGTGAAGTTAGTATTAAATTACTGTACATATCTCTTTACTCTACCTGCAATCTACAGCTATATAACCACTTCACGATGTTCGCCTTCCGTCAAATCAAACCTAATACCCACTAGGGATCAATAATTAATATACATAATAATTCGAATCTTAACTCCTCAATTCGATCAGTAATAATATTAAGATCTCAACGCTTAAGAAAACTAAAGATACACAGCGGCACATACGGAGAGACGATACGGCCGGTACATCTCACGGCCCGACGCTCACTGCACATACATAGCCTACGGTTAATTATATTAATCAGATTTATGCAACAGTTCAACTTACAACCGAAGCGGATAAATGTTACACGTAAACTAATAATTCTAGTATATTACAATAGTCCGATTTTATACACTGGCGAGGGGATGCGGGGTCGCAACGCCAATCTAGATATATCTAGTATACAAAATATGATCTCTGTTCGTGCGTGATGGCGCGTCAGTCACCAGAGTCTTCCGCTGTGGGTGGAGGCGGTGGGTCAGCGCCCGCGCCCTCTAGCGGGTCTACAGAGCACTCGTCAGCGTCTGGCGGCGCGTCAGCATCTGGCGGCACCTCAGCGTCGGCGTCAGCGTCCTGAGCGGCCGCCAGTCGCGACTGCAGATACTGCCGATGTGCGTACTTGTTGAAACGCCGCTTGGCCATGAACAGCGTGGCTATAGTACGCGGCGCGACGCGCACGGCGGCCGCTCGCGACGTGATCCCGCCGCGCCGACAATCCGCGCACGTGTAGTCTAGCACCTTCAGGTGTGCCACCGTCGCTCTAACGCACTCTGTTGGGAAATGGAGCCTTTACTTCACCACTCATTACACGCACATTCCGCTCGCTTGCGACTTACGTTACCAATATGCCGGTAATTACCATCGGCGAGTGATTACTGTCTACTAGTAGTAGACGACTATTAAAATGAATATAGAAATTGTTTACGGGATAGGCCATGTACAGTAACCGGCACACAACTTGAGCCATGACCTTGGGTGCGCAGTAGACTATTTTCAGGTATCGTAGGTGGAAAGAAAAATGCGCGGGGGGACGGCACGCGTCCACCCGATTGGTCTATCAGTCGGCTGCGCCGCTGTACTGTACCGCGGTGTGCACACGTTCCGCTAGCACCCGACTACATTGTTTTGAGTATCAGAGATCAGAGCCTCGTGTTATAAACGAGTACAGAGGAGGGTAGACAGCTTTGTCTGCTCAACATACAGTCATTCACCCACCCGCAATCCCTTGGGCGTCCCGTGATCACTATACTTACAACAGAGCAGAACTATTGAGTACTCGAAACAAATATACATAGTAGCAATCCCGTAAATAATTTAAGTAGTTTACGAACTATCATAGTCACATGATATAATCATTTTGAATCAGGAAACTTTTGACCTGATTCAAAATAATCTCGTTCTTGCTGGTTTCATATATATTAAGTGTCCGCGATGCTGGAGGACCGAAATGGAGCAAAACGTAAGTCACAAGCGAGATACAATATATATTTTAACCTACAGACACGACAATGCATGGCACACACAAACCGGCAAATCTCCGCCCCTCCGTGTTCTACGACCCATTCATTTCACTACCGTCTAACGCAACTCATTGCTATCGGTGTAATTATTGTACATGCTTTCACCTATTTTATATAAACGCAGCTAAGGAAACATAAGCTGTCTAAATTTCAAACTGTATTATACAATTTTGGTTGCAATCTTTATTCAAGTATTTGTGTAGGCTTTTTCAATCTTAGCATAGATAATGGAAATGAAAATCGAGCGATGTATATGGGAGTAAGCATAAAATATCATTCAATATGTATGATTATGAAGGATAACAATACAAGCATAACGAAACCGAGCATAACAATACTATGAGAATACCATTCCTGACGCATATTCTCATGCAGTTTAGAATTCAATACATGCTTGTAAAACATTCAATGTGGCGATGCAGCAAAAATGTATTCTCTTCAAAATATTACAAACACAATGCAAAAATCGTGACTGGCTATTATAAACACATTTCAACAGATTTATACAATATCTGACAAAAAATATATTACGCCAGAATAAAACAAAACTTTTTCATTCGGCTGTCGCTAATTTACACACATGCAAACTCAAACTTTCTATCTGAAACATGATATTTCTTTTACATAAACAAATTAATTTAGGCAAATTTGTAGTATAAACCAGGACTATTTATTTATTTATTTTCCAGTCGAAAGCGTGAGGGCAACAAGCTTTTATGTCTACGCGTGCGCTCGTATATGACTCGTAATAATACTGCGTACATTTATCGACGTTAAGCACTTCATGCAATACGGCGACGATATTTTAATGTGAAATTACGATAACTTGTGATCAAGTCAATATATAAATAACAGCTGTTTATAAAAAAAATCGTCGAAATTATACGCAGTATAACGCCCATGAAAATATGCCACATCGGATAGAAAACATAGACAAAAAGTTTCAGTTTTGTATAGCCTCATTATTCCCACAAATGCACAGATGGCGCTGTACAAAACTGAAATGTTATAGCGGTGAAACATACTTAGGCTGGATTGTACCAACATGTTTGATTATATAACTTTGTTAATTCCATGTTTATGTAAAAATACGAGTAAATTATAAATATTTCATCCGACATGCCATAATTATCGGAAAACAGGTAGCGGCATATAAGTTTAGCGCTGAGCGAAATGTGGAGGGGATAGCTGCGCATGGGTACAGTTGCGCACATGTGACAGACAGATACAGAGTATCGGGGCGGGAAATGGATTACAACTGGCTAGCCAATGGGCGCAACGCATACGCCCCCTTCGTCCCTCTAGCCCCCGTGGTACCCAATTTTTGACTTCTGCGCATTAACGGTCAGTGCTAGAGTTTCGTGCCGCTACCTGTAAAACCGCTGCGCACTGCTACGATCAGGCGTCCAATTTCGGACGTCAATACAACTGTGTGATCGAGATTCGTAGTAGTGGCGTTCGAGATTGTACGCGGGACCGTTTCGGCGCGATCGCCCCATGGCCTGATTCCCTCTTGCGGCATGACGTACCTTGATGCAGTTGCCTATCGCACAGCTTACAAATGACGAGCTGCATTGTCCCCTTGGGCCCGATGAAGGAGCGGTCGCAGAGCGGGCAGTACCGACCGATGCGATACGCCCTACGCACGCACACACACATACGCACCGCACGCGCACAACCACCGGAACACAGAAACACGCTATTAGTATCCACATCGAGACGGACACGCCCCGGTGGGTCTATGTACTCGAACGTTACTCTATTACTCATCTTTGTAGGCTCACCGGATTAACTAAGTGGCATGTGTATGTTGTATGTTAAGAAAATATTAGTTTGACTTTGTATAATAATTATATGTTATACTTATACCCATTAAATATACGTATAAATTTAGTATTTGATATTCATAGTAATTCGCTAGTGCAGAACACTAAACTAAAATTCTCTAAACTATGGAGTTCTTATTTGGTTTATACTAAAATCCTCATTCGTGTACATTTAAAATGACAATTCTAAAAATACGATAGATATGCAGTATAAATACATTACAAATAATGAATTACGAAACAATTGTATACAAAAATATTTTTACAATTAAATGCTTAAAATCAATATTGTCACAATGGGCGGTTGTGTAGCTCAGAGTGATATCTTCTAGACAACCATGTGATTATACAATACGAAATATGATTAGTATATTTAACTGTGGGTAGTTTTTGATCGGTTTGGACTATTTTAGAGAGCACGAAGTTACATGACAATTAAGTTTGCACTAAAGATACCCACAACTGAACAGTAATGTCAGATTTAAGAACTGTAATTTTCAAGCATTTAAGGCGAAATGAGTTCCAAACTTCATGATTCTACTTCGCGAAAACATAGTTTCGACGCTTAAACCTAATAACCGAAGTTCGAAGAAAACCTAGTGTAAATTGAATATACGTCTTTATGAAGTATGGGAGCTAATATACGATTGAGCAAACTTGGCTCGATAGAGAAAAATCGGCAACATTCCCTAAATTTAACAATTTTTCTTACGTGCTTCGTGGGAAAAAGCTTTTTTATTCAATTATGGGCAAATATATTTCAATGAATGTATCATATTCGAATTCCCAATGAAATTTACTAGTGAACTAATACTCTTTTATCATTAACATTTAATCATTTGATTGTACGAAATAAATATAAAAAGTATTGGCACGTATTCAATTGAATTTTCGCATTACGTCGTCCATTCTGGTAAGCAATTCTCAACCTTATGTTATGGACCGCGCCTCAACGATTTGACTTGAGCCTAAACAAAATAAGAAGTACCATAATTTACTAAAAAATATTTTGTTCGCTAGTTTAGTTTGGTGTTCCGAACAAGCGAATTGCTAATACAGTATACAATAAGATTTATAAAAATATAACATTTATAACAATAAATAGCATAAAATGTATATAAAAGATAGTTATGTTTAAATAAAGTAATAATAGGTATTATAATATTTTATTAATAGATAATATAAGATCCCATCACGTAAAAGAGGAAGACGTGTGTATGTGTAACAAAAATTGAGCCGAAAGACAAGTAATAAAATAAAACTCAAGTAAGTGATAGTGATGAGGAAGACTGATGTTCTACGCCCTTGTTAGTCAAAACTCAACATATATCATGGAATGAGTTAGTCTGATTGTTAACGGTCATGAGATGAGCAGGCGCCACAATGACTGTAATTGACGCAGTACATCGCACAATTGTTCAAAACAACGCACTCATAATAATAATATAGAATATAATAAAGTATTGCATCAATTATGTATGTTAAACAGCTCGATTCAAAATGAAAATTAACAAAACAAGGAACAGTAAAGTAAGGAGTTAGAAAAAGTCATAGCCAATAGATTAAGTCTAAAATACATTTGATATTGATACATTTTCAAGATTGTACATTAAATTTCAACGGGGTGACCCAAACACCATGAAGTGCTTTATACATTGGACTTTTCTGTTCTTTTTAAGAAGACTGTTTGGTCATTAGACTGGCATTTTCTTCTTTATATACTGTGAATGTGAAATGGTGAGTCGAATAAACAAACTGTCTTCATGAATAGATGAACTTAAGACTAAAAGGAAGAGAGCATGCAACTTAACGAATAATACTGATGTGTGCTGAGTTAAGTGGGTACGCTGCGTTGGGGTAGATAACATTCCGCGGGGGCCAAATGCTACGAGGTACCATAGACAATAGATAAAGCGGAGATCCAGAATGAAGGCAGACGTCCACATGAGACAGAGTGACCAGCGAGTGTTACGTTAGTACACATCAAACGCATGAAATGGCCGTGAACACACATTTAACTACCAAGACCAGTTATTACTCAAAAAAAATTTACACATAATTGAAATATTTTTATTGAAAACTTGTGTACTTTTTATCTGCATCCCTCGAAACAACACTCTTCTTCTATATAACCGTGATCAGGTTTTGTTGGAGCGCCTCTTGGTATTACTTGAAACACAACACGGAATGTTTAAATTGTTTCTGTGTTTGATTCCGTTGTTTTTACTGGTGGAAAAGAAGTTTTAGAAGCAAGGATGAAATAAATAGTTTAGCAATTGATTCTTCACCGGTAAACTTGTTCTAGTAACACTGGTACTATACTATAATAAGAAATAAACAAATTTATATATTATTAAATATATCGGATTAGGTAAGTGAAGAATCAAATGTTCATGATAAAGGATAACTGATCTATCTAAATAAGCCTTCTCTGAAAATGATCCTCACCAAGTTTTGTTTTAATTTACCTATTAGAGTACATGATACTAAAATACAAGGGTCTATATCACGCTCACACTTTGTTTGCTCAAAACAGTACATTTGTTTGTACAGGTGCACAATACCAGTTAGTATCAGAGTTGTGTCCACTTTCTATGATATTTTGTTTATATGAAGAAATTCTAACTAATATTAACAAGAGAAAACCCGTGATGTCCGCCGCTCCATATCGTAATATAGTGTATGCTGAATTGAAATACACATACATATTTTTCATACTTGATTAAATTAAAATAAACCTTAGTTATTCATCAAATAAAGCTCAGTCACTAGAATAGTTTCTTTACCAACGGTTTATATTTCGTTACTCGTACTTTTGTTGTCACTTAGACATACATTACATTCACACGAACAAAGGCATAAGATTTATAATCACGCTCATTTCGCAAATGAATTTTTTTTTACACAACGTAAGCAGAAATTTTTCATGTAATAGGGAGTAAGCCTATTGCCATCCTATACCTGACTTGTATACTATCCAATTCTCAGTCAGGGACTCTACAACTTTTTTGTTATAAAATCGAACATGGGTTTCATTAATTTATACAGTCTTTGAAAAAAACCACCGGATTAGGACAAAACTATAGTCGGATCAATAATAATACCAACAAATAAAATGTCAGCATAATCAACTGTCAAGACATTAAAAAATGAATTACCTGTGTCTAATGTGTCTAAAACTGTTTATTTATTTATTGTACCATTATATTATTATAATTGATAACAAAGAGCGACGTCATCACTACATTTACCTATAATACAAAAAACATAAACAAGTTATCCAAGTACTGACCTCGCGCAAGGCGTGCACAGAGAATGCGAGTAGACCTTGTGTCCGCCCGGGCCCCGCCGCGTCTGGTGGTGCCATTCCCCGGGGCCTACAGAGATACCAGGCGTGGAGGGCCCCGGAGTTGAGGGCCCTGGCGTCAAAGGCCCCGGATTTGAGGACCCCGGAGTTGAGAGCCCCGGGGTCGAAGGTCCCGGCGTGGGCGGGACCACCGGAGTTAGGCCGTTTGGATCTCGTGCACCGCACGATTTACAGATCGCGCATTCCACGCAATGCCAACGTCCTGGAATGTTTAAAGCGAAATTGTATATTGAAAAGTGAACACTAACACTACTTTACACAATCGACAATTTTTCGCAGTCATGAGCTATCACCAAATGTTCTTGCCGAATATTACCAAAATCCAGTTTTTAAATTTCACAACCAAATTATCTCGGCAACCTCTTGACTAATTATGCACATATTCCAAATTATCTTAATCTTTAAAATCAGGTACCTAATGTGTCTACCAAATTTTATCAAAAAGTAGAAGTAAAAGTACCCCCTTCAAAATCGCCGACGCCGAAAAAAATTATATTGAATAGTACCATGTTTTGTCAAGATTGGTTGTAAAATACGACTTGTACATGAGGACCAACATCAAACCTAACAAACAAAACGTCAGATGAAAGTCAATTTGGCCAGTTAAAGCTCTTCGCTCGCTCTATCAATTATAATTGTTTTAATCCCGAAGTTTATCAAATTGATAGATAATATTTTTAATCTACACTCACGACATTTGTGTAATTCAAAAAAGATTGTATATACACGTACTTTTTTTTCGAGAATAGGTAAAATTAAAAAAAAACATTACAGTGCAACATTTTCCTTCGATTTTCAAACAACTGCATCATAAAATAGCTTTTTAATTTTTATAGAACACTTTTACTTTTTAATTTATTAGCGCATGAGCTCATTGACTTAATGTAGAAAAATAGTGTCATTGTCTATGGATGCGCGCGCTGCGCAGTCAAGCGCAATGAGAATCTTAATTTACCGCCATACCACATTTTTTTCCGTAGATGTACAATTTCAGGATGTACTTCCACATCTTTTGAACGACAACTATTTTGGTGAAAATTTACAACACCTAAACCGAAGTCAATCGCTCCTTCACTTTTACGGGAACATAATTTGAAATATGTAAGAAATACATGGAACCTCGTCCGTATCCTTGTTTTTACCCAGTTTTTTAGTAGTAAACAGCAAAACGGCTTAAATAAATTTGGTAATTTAGGAAAAAACTTATATAAAATTAAATAATTAAAATATTAATATTAAATAGTTCAAGACCTAAGCCTTCCTAACCCGGATTCATATACTGGACATTGTTTCCGAAGAACATCGGCCACATTACTAGTGGATGGTGGTGGAATTAATCCAGCGCTCAAAAGACATGGTGGATGGAAGTCTACTGCAGTGGCGGAATCATACATAGATGTGTCCGTAAATAGTAAGATTTAAGTTTCAAACACAATCAAGAATCCTATAGAAAACAAGGCAAAAGAAGTAAATATAAATATTCCAGCCCCAACTCTGAACAACAATAATGCCTCTGCTAGCTCCATAATTAATATTCAGTTTCATAATTGCAACATTCATAATTTGAACAATTGTAATAGTAAATAAATACTTAACTCAATTTCCACTTTTGTTTTATTTCGCCTGTATGAGTGAAGATAAAATAGTGTATGCAAAGGCATATAATTAGAATTAGGTATTATATGACTATTGCATAATATACTATTACTAACTTTGTAACAGACAATTATGTCATCTAATATGTCATTTAATATATATTGTAGACATTGTAATTCATCAACAATGAGCTATGGAGAGGGCTATGCTTGGGGTGATCGAATCAGAAATGAGGAGATCCGTAGAAGAAAGAAAGTCACCGACATAGCCCAGACGATAAGCCAGTTGAAATGGCAGTGGGCAGGATACACAGCACGTAGAACAGATGGCTGATGGGGCCGGAAGGTTCTGGAGTGGAGACCACTGACAGACAAGCACAGCGTAGGTAGTCCACCGACACGGACAGACGACCTGGTCAAAATGGCAGTACGATGTTGGATGCAGGCCGCTTCCAACTGGTCCTTTTGGAAAATTATGGAGGAGACCTATGTTCAGCAATGGACGTCCTACGGCTGAGACGATGATGATGATGATGATGAAGACATGTAAGCTGCACTAAATATTGGGAGAAGACCCTGGTTCCTGAAACACAGTACCCACTAAGTAGTTCGGGAACCAGTGGCTTTCACACTTATAATATTGTAAATTTCTACAACAATAAATCATTTGATTGATTGATCTAGTATAGCCGTGTATACGATCACAAAAGTGTTAAAAACGTTTTTATTAAATAACATGAAATATACACGATTTATCAGTTGAAAATAGTATGGATATTAAGCTATTAGGTAAATCGCACACCGCTGGAGACACGGCGAAGCGCATTTCCTTGAGTAGTGGACACGGAGTCAACCAAGAGTGTCCCCGAGCGGCGCCAAGAACCCTCCGAGCAGTCGCACGCAAGTTTTTGTTTGTTGTTGTTTGAGAACTCTGTTCTTGGTATACAATAATTGACCGTATGTCGCTATGGTTTATATTAAATTGTTGTCTTCAAAAGCGCTTCGCCGTGTCTCCAGCGGTGCGCGCTAAGCCTTAATCACGAATATCTAAGTGATATCTAAATGAATAAAACTATCCAGAAATAAAACATCACTCTGCATTTTAAATAAATTTTGCTTTAGTGTTTGCTGCACATGTAACGCGTAATAGCACAGATATATGTATAATTCTGTACTGAAAGTATGTTAATATCACGCAAAATATGTTGGTTCTGCTTTTAAATAACGTTAAATAAATCATAGGGGATTTTTTTTACTTGTGGTTATAAAAAAATGTTCCTGTGGAATAATTATTTTAAGGGGATCCCTGATGATCCGGTAGAAGCCGCGGTCGCAGAGGTCACAGAAGAGCATCTTGTCGTAATCGTGCAGTTTGCGACAGGCGCAGCATGACTTGCACTCGGCGCACTGCCATGCGTAATTGCGACACTTGCGGATCGTGTCCGCTGCCAGAGGCCGTAGCACAAACAATTTGCGAAAAAGTATTCGTATCGTAAGCGTCAACGCGTCACGCTTAAGCGTACAAACTATGAATTACCTGTGTCACAGTTGCCCTAGATAAATGACAGTTTTTACTGTTTCACGTGTACGACACGTAACGTCACTATTTACGCAGTTATTCGTGCTAGGCCCACTGTTCCACGCAGCCCAGATGCACTGGAAACTTACCGCTAGGCACAGCATCTAAGCCGACGCAGTAGATGTGGAAGCCACGGTCGCAGAGGTCACAGAAGAGCATCTTGTCGTCATCCTGCGGCTTGCGACAGGCGCAGCAGGACTTGCACTCGGCGCACTGCCATGCGTACTCGCGACACTTGCGGATCGTGTCCGCTGCTAGTTCCACGCAGCCCGGGTGCACTGAAACACACAACACTCACTTATTAGCCTTCACTCCATAAAGTGGGACACTCTCGAGTTTTAGTTATATACTGTCTACATTAGTTTTAAGCATCAAACCGGGACTCAACCGCGATATGAGCGAGGCCATTAATGAACCCGCTTAACTTGCAACTATAATTTTCAAGTTGAGGCTCGACCGCGAAAGAGGCTAGTGGAGCGGTCTGAGAAGGCGAAAGCGGCCTTGCTGTGTCATTGCGTTGGTTGCGAGTCTTGAGCAGAGCGAGGTGTCGGCTCCCATCCCCCCCGTACCCCGGCCGCGCCCCTCGCTCGCCCGATTGTATGGACGCGCGGGCGCTTCGTTTAGTGTTTTGATTTACCGTACGCAACGGAAGAGTTTATTGATGTTTGTGGAATACAGAATTGAAGGAGTATCGCGATACTAAGAAAAGGGTGGAGCCCTGTCTCAATGTGACTAGCCGAGTCTCAATTTGACTATTTATCCAATATCTTGGTGGTCGTCTATTTTTCCTTTTATAGTACCAGGCCATCAAAATCTTATCGACAAAATAAGAAAATCGTCTTCAGAGCTCGAGTCTTCATACATTTTGAATTGAGCACAACCATTCTGTAAATGCTCTGTAAATATCAAATGCGTCGTAACACTAACACCGCTGGCAGCTATTTTTAGGTCGAACCCCAGCCTAACAAACTCAGTTATTTATTATTTTAACTATTACTCGCTTCCAAAACCTCGCCCAGCTCGGTTTTGTCCGTTCATTTCGCGGTCTAGCGCCGGCTTCAAAGACAACCATTTAAAGATAAAGATAAAAATTTATTCATTTGTAGAACATGTGCGTAGTCAAGTTATACAAGGATGCGCATGTAGGTCTAAAATCTGAATAGATTTTAACATGTTTCGCCTGTGTAGACGTACAACTAAACGTTGTGATGGTAGATGGCGGCCACTTTCTCACAATAAAAAATAATAATTGATGTATTTATATGAAGTCAGAATTTAAATTAAATGCATGCTTGTCAGAGAAATAATAATAAAACTTATTGTGCTTCTGATTGTTTGTCATTAAAAATATCATTTACACTGTAATAAAATTTAGTCAATAATTTCAGTCAGTTCTTAATTAAACTTTTTCAACAAGTAGTAGTAGAGGTAAAAATCTCATCACTCATTCTCTCCAAGTATATGCATAAACAAAAATAGATGGTCTATGAAAATTCGGTATCTAAGACATGAAACACTTGGACGAGTCCTGAATACTGACATCAAAGGTGAAAGCAAAACGTGAGAGAATTTCCTCTAAATGTCTTCTTTCCTTCTCTTAAGAGTTCTGGTACGCCTCAATTGCTAGGTCCAACCTATACTACGAAATACACTTGTCGGCGTTTTCCCGATGGTCACTCAGTGAAGTTACTATTCAGTTCAAAATAACTCTGAAGCAAAACTACATTAACTTCAACCCTAACCCCATATTCACTAGCATCAGCAGCAGTATCTAGCAGGAGCAGCCCATCGATGTTTTTATGAATATTCTAGTTCACGTGATAGTAGTTAGACCAGTAAATGAATTGTAAGTTAATGTTTTAAGATTTTATTTCTCATAAGAATAACACATTCACTTAGAGAGAAACGCATTTTACAAAATTAAAATATACGACGGCAGGCATATATGTATAATATATGCCTGCCTATATGATATATTAATGGTTAACATTTACCTGAAATCTTACCATAATATATAAAAAATATATATAAAAAACCATAAATTAAAACAAATAAACAAGATACTCACACTTAGCGTTGCAGTTTGCACAGACAAGAAAACGTTCATGCGTGTACTTCCGGTTAGCTTCCAGCCGTAGTTTGCACACGCGGCACGTCTCCACCTCTACTTCCGGTCCCCGGGAGTCTTCTTTATCTTTGTCATGTTGGCTGCTCCGCTTCACACGACTTAGCTTCTTGCGCTGGAAATATACAACTTTACATTAGAGAATCGTCCCGAAAGATTTGCAGCAATATAACTTTTGGTCTACTGACTGAAACGATAAAATAGAAACCTGGTCAGGGTATGATTGGGTTATTAAAACGCTTGTTACAAGAGACTTTAGACATACTATCATTACAAACCTTGATGTCAGATGATTGGAACAGATTAGACGTAAAATTTCATGAAATAAAATAAGAAAAACGATCATTTCAGTGGAGCTGTGAAGAATTGCAAATGACTCCTCTCTGCGTGAGTAAGGCCCGATCCCTACTGGTATAAACATAATGGGCATTATGCTATAAAGTGAGCGTGGATTTCTCCGCGACATGTGGAGGGAAATAATGAATATTGGATCTTTAGTCGAGTAGAGACTGAGCGTATTGGTACCGAATGTCAAATGTTAAAGCAGTATTAAACGCGATACTCTGTTGCATCTTTTGTTGCTTAGATTCTAAATTATTTCAGAATAAGAACTGGAATGAACTTCAAACAAAGTATATCATCATTGTTCACACAGCATAGTACACAGGTTAGAGCTACGAAGAAATAATATCAGGAAGCATAACATAGAACAAATTCCACACAAAAAGTGGTCCTTCAAACCAGAACGACGTATGATTCCAAATACGAATTACTTCCGAGGTTACAAATAGACATGTTTGGTGATAGGTTTAAATTTTAGAAGGAAAGCAGGGATTGGTCCACGCGCGTGCTGCAACGTCTACTATGACAGCTGAGTCATAGTGGCGTGAACGATGTTATTGATTTAGCACGACTTTTATTGGGTCATTTTTTAAGGCAGTTACTCCTCCTGATATTATTTCTTCGTAGGGTTAGTCACATAGTTGAGGCCTAACTAGTTATCTGGAACTTGTTGCTGCAACTGCAGCAATGTACATTAGCTTATCTATTTTTTAGTATTAATTAATATTATTTAACTAAAAAAAAAGTAGAAATTAAGTATCTTAGAAAATAAGTAGTTCCCCTATGTCTCCTAAATTAACATGTTAAGTTGTCCTTGAAAATTAATTGTTGTTCAATAATGCATTGCAAAAAGTTAATAAAAAGCATGGACCCTAGTCTATGGATTATAGTTGTAAAAATACACTGAAGTTATACCCTGTCACCATATCCACTCCCTTCTTAGATTCCGACTGCCCATAAGGATTTATATAAAAGGAATGTGTATATTATGTGCATAACTCTTTATAGTTATTTACCAGATGACATTAAGACCTTGGATGGAAATCTGTTTAAAAGCAAACTATCAGACTGGCTTATTGCAAATTGTTTTTTAATGTACAGGAATTTCAGGATTAATGTGTTCGATTTTTTTTAATATATAAACAATATTAGATTTAGAAAATTTGCACGTCTGTCAGCAGACAGAATACATAGTGACCTGTATTTTATAAGATCTCAACTTTGTACATGTGTTCTAGCAAATAGACTATTTGATTTGATTGGTTGGTCCTCGGACTAGTAAATACTTACTTTAGCCGAGTGTTGGTGCGGTGCGTCGGACTCATCACTGGAGGAAGAATGTTCTCCCCAAGACCCTTCCGATTCAGAGCTGGATTCTGTCGGTGAAGGAGGTGCGGGTGGCGCCGCCAACACTGTGTTCAGGGGGAAATATCTGGAAGGATATCAAACTCTAATAAGTATTAATTATTTAAAAAAAACATTCAGCAATTCTATGTATTGTGACATATTGTTTTTGTTCGTGCGCAAATTCCGAAACACTGGGAGAAATAGTACACTCACTACTGTCAAGGTCTGAAATAAAACAATTGACAGACGAGCAATACTGGGGACGGGAAGTCCGTGTCTACACAGGGGAAATGGTGAGGCTGGGGTTCTAAGAGCCATTCTAATTCTTAACCCTAATGTTGAAACAATGAGCTATTGAGGAATAAAGAAATCGTGAATACGAGATGTGGTGCCAGCGCCCTCTATTTGAGGAATATTCCGGTGTCGCCCGGTTAGACCTAAATGGGGAAAAAGTCCTTTCGAGGCAATTATGCAGTTCAATGAATGAGATAATTATACTAGTTGAACTGGATGATTTTATATTATTATTTTGTTTAATAGGACAACAGGCGGAAGTATCTGGAAGGATCAAACTCTAGTATCTTCATCAACATCTCAGCCGTAGAACATCCCCTGCTCCCCCATAAATTTCCAAAAGGACCGGTTAGAAGCGCTCTACATCCAACGTCGTCTTGCTACCATTAAAAGTTCGTCAGTCCACCTCGTCGGTGGACGACCTACGCCACGCTTGCCGGTCCGTGGTCTCCACCCCAGAACCTTCCGGCCCCATCAGCCATCAGTTCTGCGTGCTATGTATCCTGCCCACTGCCACTTCAACTGGCTTATCGTCTAGGCTATGTCGGTGACTTTAGTTCGTCTACGGATCTCCTCATTGCTTATCAGGCCAATAGTAAGAGACAACGTTTCAGTGCCATATGTCATCACTGGTAACACACATTTTTATCTTGAGGCACTGAGGTATTTTTGACGAGAATACTTCGCGAAGATTCCGGAACGCTGCCCAGCCGAGTTGGATTCGACGTAAGTACAACTCAACTGGTAATCGCTCCATATATGAATAGTTTAGTGGTAATACCCTCTGATAAACTAAAGCTGCACAACTATATTTATAGAAAAAAAAAACGATATTAAAAAATATTTAGTGACACTTCCGCTGAAAAGAAAACAATGATTTTGGCCTATTTGGGGGCGTGCGTATATTTATAGACTAGAACTACAAACTCCAAACTTCATAATTAATATTTTTCACCCGTTTCTTACAACATAAGAGTTAACGAACTTACAAAATTTGCGTACCATAAACGTACATTTACGTCCGTTTAATTCATAAATCTTTTGTTTTAATTATCACGGTATATGAAGAATTTATCTAAACTTTTATAATAAAGTCTTCTATACTTATAATAAAGTAGTAGAGGTCAAAAAATATGAACTTGGAAGAAAATTAAAAAAAAAGTGGATCAGAAGACGTAAAATTACCTACTAAACAAGAGTATGAAGTTTTTGAAAAAATAATCATGATCTATGGTACGGCTAAAAAACGTAATAATAAAGAATGTAATACGTCTTATTTAAATTTTCGCAAATAAACCCATATAAAGTAAACACCCTGTCAAGTTCAGAAATTATTATAAGGAAAAAATATTTCTGGTGCAATTCACTCAAAACTTAATAAAAAACCTTAACGAAAATAATGCAATACATGTTATTAAACACACCATAACAAATCTTCCTATATATCCTCGAAGAAGTAAGCGGTGTTTTAAACACCTGCGTTTCGCCATATATATTTTTGCTCCCATGTAATAGGGGGCGATCCTATTGCCATCTACGAGACACTATTTCAGACTCCGGACTGCTATTTAGAATTTCTTTCTCAGAAAATCCGAATATCTGTCCAACCCAGGATCCCAAAACTCCAAAAGGTACTTCCACCACTACACCATGACCAAGCGTGCGAAGCCGCCTTCAGCTAGTTACCTGTATACATAATACCGGGTAGTTCAAAACACGCCAAGTAAGATCGCGTTGTGGCCATTAATTTTGTGCTATTGCCACCTAAACAAACTTTTTCTCAGAGTATCTGATTATGATGAGAGACAAGTACAGTATTCGTCGACTTCAATACTTCATTTTTTTTCTTTCGAACGGGCTAAATGCTGTTTACCTCTACCAGCATTTACAGCGTCACTGGATGGGGTACATATATACAGGTGCGATGACGGGCAAACAAGACAAAGAAGAGTGTGATGTTTACTGATGACTACTCTGCGCAGGCATTGTAAAAAATTGCTATCAGGCGATACAAACCTTGAGTCATGATACATATTAAAATTTTTGGAGCTTAAAAAGTTTCATTATTGACCTAGCGAGTGAAGCGTCTCTGCTTTAACTGGCCAATTTGACTTTTATCCCTATGTTGGTTAAGTTGTATGTGCAGTCTTCTTGTACAGGTTGCATTTTTCAACCAATCTTGACGAAACTTGGTACGCATGTTCTACTATTCAATAAACTTTTTTTTCATAAGTGATTTTTAAATGGGGGGTACTTTTCCTAAAAAGGGGTGAAGTTAACTACGGCGCTATTTACCGACCGCTTTGGATAAAATTTGGTACACACATTAGGCTGAGCGCAGACTTGAGTCACGATAGTTTTAAGACAGACCATTGCTTTACAAAAAATATGAAGACGCGCACACTTCAAACAAAACGTCTAATAGACAAAATTGTCTCATCAACATCATCAATCAAAACAGTTCCGTTTCAGATGTCCGACGTGTCATAGGCAAAACAATTTGGTTTTAGTTTTAAGACAGACTTGTCTGTGTGAGGAAAGCCTGTCTTAAAACTGTCGTGACTCCAATGTGCGCTCAGCCTTAGTTACCTGACTTTAAAGAAGAATTTCGAATGGCCAAGTAGTTTCCGAGATAATGAAGTACAGCGAAAAATTGGCGCTGATAAAACTGTACCCGCAAGGTCTACTGTTCGCGTACTACTTGTTTATTCTGGTGGGACCTTAGGATGAAAACCTTTTTACAAGTGTTTTATACGTTAAACACTTACGCGAGTTTCCTTTAACTGACCTGAGTTGTTCCGCAGTGTAGGTTCGATACCAATGCTGGAACTGTCCGGGCAACAACGCATGTGGGTAGAATCCGACTGCAGGCCGCACGCACGGGGGCGGTGCGGGCGGCGGCGGCGGCCGGCGGCGGTGGATCGTCATACTCTGTAGATCCACGCATGCGGGCCGTCGCAACGCATTCGCACGCGCGTTCCACTCCGCTGCGGACGCTATCGCAGCCGCTGCCATATCCTGTGCGATATATAACCTAGTTGAATATCACTTCAATACAACACATAGAATTACACTTACAAACTTGCTACAAGTCAGGCATTGGTTGCGAGATATAAAATTCCGAAAAACGTTCATAATGCCCAGTGGCCGGACATTTGAATGAAAAGGCCAAAAGAGTTGGGTGGTGTGTCGCCACCTACCTCTCATACTCATTAACTCTTCATGCACTCCATGGTGCTTTCTTTTCACATTCTTTCAAACTGTTTATATCTCATAGTCACAACGTACATATTTCTCAATGCTCTCATATCAACTGCATTTTACACTATACTAGTAACTGCCCGTGATAATCTTATTCCACATGGAATAATAATATCACGATATTTCGGGAACTACCCGTTGAATCACGATAAACATGTTAATCTTATGGGTATAAACTATTTCCATTCCAAAATTTGTAGAGTCGTTTTAGCGTGAAGAAAAGCAAACATATACGAATTTATATTAATTTTCATTTTAACCTTAATTGATATTAGTGTGATTACTTCGAAACACTGCACAAATTTGGACCTTACATGGCCAGAAATTGCGATTTTTTGAGCCAGTCTATTTTTGTAACTATATAATTGAACAGAAAACCTAGATATTATTATTCTCTAGGAGTGTACAAAATCCAATAGATATTTTTATTAATATTTAAATATCATCTAAGTTTGTTACAGATCATATACTTATAGCCCCTCTGATGGATATCATCCACATAGAAACTCTACAAAAAATAACTTTTGGCATGAACAATGGAACAACAACCTTTGTGTGGGCAAGCATTACCCTACCACCGGTCAAACATGTCGGCATATATACGTAATTGTTGTCAGACTAACTTTTCACTACATTACGATTGCCAATCATTAGATTGTCCATAAAAAGCAATAATTGTTGTCAATTAACAAACCCTTGAAAATTTAAATGGCATCCCTATGAATGAATGATACAAATAAAATTCCGTTGCCAAGAAACCTAGTGTAAATATTATCCACCTGTGGCTTGTTTCAAGTATGCAGAAGTTCGGCGCACTTTCCACAGGTGGTTGAATCAATTGAACCAATCTCATACATAAACAGGGATAATACGCATTCCAGTTTTATGCATATTTTATATTTATTCATATAAAACATCTGTTACATGTTTACAAATGACAATATAGAAATATTGTATTTAGTGATAATTGACACACAGCTAATAGAAGTACTTGATACATGTTTACATTAGTTTAGACATTAGCTTACTGTTGTGTAGTAACAATTTAATCAGTAATAGTGTTCAATAAGTAACATTGAGGGCATGTTGGAAACCAAGCTAGGCATAACCTGTGTTATGGTAATAAATAAATATTTTGTTAACTGTCAATATAAATATAGAATCGGGAATATGAATATGATCTAAGAAATTATCAAATTAAACCACGACGACATGTTTTATCAGGGTTTAATTTGTCGATTTGTTTGTCCCATATTGTATGGAAACGCCAAATAGCACATTCACTTTGATAACCGAGAAATACTTGCCAGAGACCGGTCCGGCATGTGTTTCTAGGTTGAGGTCCATGAATTTAAAAACACCCTTAATGTCAAAAGAGAAGACTGCTGGCAAGCTCGCGTTCATACGCAGTCAGTCCGATCATGGTTAATTCTATTAAATTCGAAGGTCAGCTTAATATTGCAAAACCTCTTGAAACCAAGAGCGACTACTCGGTGCATCGGGAACACTTTGATTATGATACTTTAGGCTTTATTTAGATAAATAATTTGAACTAACTATTTTAATAGATAACAGATATAAGTTTCAAAGTTGGTTAATTTCAATGTTTTGTAAGATTTCCTATCTAAGTGCTATTACGTATAACGTGCTGCTGCCCGCGCTAGCTGCTGTACTCAACAGTAACTCCCAGATAAACTAGTAACTTTCGACGAAATAGTTTCGAAACTTTCCTGAAAGTACCGCGCAAACCCTAGCCGGTCAAAGTATTATTATGGGCATAACTCACGATAGTTTTATTTTATATCTCAAGATATTAGAGATGATTTTTTGATGTTACTCATTCTCTTCGCACTGTCAATAAGTCACTCACGGAACAAGCAAGAAATGTCAAGAATGCACGAGAAAAATATTCTCGAGAAAATGTAAAATTACTGTAAGCAGAAAAATCTATAGCAACAATTCGATTTTTTGCTGTGTCAGAAAACTTTGTGAAGTATTCGAGTAATTCCAAACTTACTTGTCTAGTCTTCTCTGGGTCGACTTTAGGTGGTTCCGGTTTCTCTGATGGCTTTTCCACCTTAATCTCGACCTTGGTTGGCTTCTCCTCAGGCTTGCTTTCCGACGTTTCCTCTGATAACGAGGCAATATGTCGCTCGCGCTGGTGCGTCCGGTACTCCTCGTACTTGTGAGGGTAGTCCGACAACATTATGTCCAGAACTTCGCTCGCGTCTACAGCTGTTATACCTATAAGGAAGAAGCTTAACTTATATTATATGTAACGGATACATCTGTGGTTTGTTATAGTACAGATTTGAGAGGGCTACCGTGTATGTACCATTGTCCAAAATGCAATAACATTATTGTGTTACTTTGAAGGCCATTGTAACTTTATTTATATTGCTTATTAGGAAAATAGGTCACTGCCCACTTAACTATATAATTACATTTATATTTTATATAAACAAGCGCCTGACATCTGTTGCTCTGCCATGAGTTGGCAACATAAATGTCGTCTATAGTCGATACTCGATCTCGCCTACCTATTAAGCATGTGATTGGCGTACTCGCTGTCACTTTTAGTTCTACAATTGACCGCGAGGTGGCACTGTTCTTTTATTCATACATTTTTAACGGCAGTCGATAGCGAACATCGATTGGTTTCAATGTTGTAAACTCATGGTAGGCCTACAGTTGCACACGAACGACATTATGTAAAACATATTAACTAAAAAATCTATCAAGAACAAGATAACTCTTACCTCCCTTCATATGAGGTATTTACTTAATCGTAAAGTAAAAATTTAAAAATTTCCGCTTCTATTTAAATATGTGAGTCTCCAGTATCTCACCTGATGTTAAGTGGTAATGTCGTCCACAGAACACTATAATACACGTAGAAATTTTACTTTCTAACCTGTGGTAAGATGCGCTCGCCTACAAAATCTATGCCTAGAATATTTCTGTTCACTCTCATTGTTATATACCTCCAATGCTGTAGCGTCGAAGATATATAACTAGTTACTTCAAACTTTACTAAACGGGGTAAGTACATGTCTATTACCAAGTTTTTAGTTTTTACTATTTGAGCTCTCTGTGTTAGAAGAGAATATAAAATGTAAAATCTATGTTTTTTACAATTCTCAATCATAAAACTGGGAAAAGCTCCTATCAGTATGGCACTCAACATTTTTATGACTAGCACGGTTTGGCGAATTGCCCAGTGGGTTTGGAGTCTCAATCTTTGTTATTATTACAACTGTACATATCTGCCGTCAAAATGTTAACGGCGTATAATTCGTTTGATAAAATGCGTAGGAGTTCTGTCGCGAAATGGTCGCGCTTGTCAGTCAGAGGAAATGCAGACAGGTCTCTACATACTGCAGCACTTTTTTAAATTATAACGAGTACATTAATTTTGTCACAATTGATACATTACTTTTTTTCCCCTCACAGAATGTTCTATACGTTAGACTTACGAAAAAAAAACTCCTAAGACTCTTTCTTGCTAATTTCACCTAATAGATTTTGTGTTTGTAATAAAGTTGTTTTGCTATTTTAAATCAAATCAAATAATTTTATTGCAATTTTATGTGAAGATTTCTTACATGCCTTACTTTTCATTCTTATATTTCTTAACCCGTCGCGTGTCGCGCGTACGCCATGTGTACGTACAAAAAAGTTCTATGCCATGTTGCGCGTACACGCAATGTATACACATTTTTATACCTCTGGTTTGTTACAAATTTTATCAGATCAATTGCACTCCTTCGGTATAAACTTGCTTTTAGTTGGTCAAACTATTCAAGTGTAGTATTTTTTATCTGAACTTTTATGCGTAGTTCGGAAAGACACCGAAAGAAGTAGACACTGGACGGGTTAATTGTCTTATAGTTCATATTGGAATCACATAAGAACCCCTAACTGGGTGTAGCAATAGCAAATAAATGTAGTTTATCGCACATTTATACTTTAAGAGAACTGTAGGGGTCTAAATGTCTGCACATGGTAAAAAACCTTTCATGTGTATGGGTGTTATATATAAATAATAGGCCAAGAATAAATAATTATTATAATGTTTGTTTTTATGTAAACATCTGTACCTATTAAATATTAAAGGTAGAATCGGATCACGTTTTCATTATTTTGCCTATATTTTCTGCCATGTTATGGACTATGTTTTATTTCAATGTGACGTCAAGGGAATGCTCATGCTAAGTAGTGTAGATGCTTACTTGAATGTTTGCTGATAACCAAGGAAGAGTTGATTAGATTCCAGTGATGGAAAATACTAAAGATCAGTCAAACCTGTATGTTTGTTCAAATAATGACGCTTTTAAAATTGTCCTATTTTGTCATAGTAATGTTGTACATTTTTAATTCGCTCTACTGGCTTCCACGAGGCTATGTGTTACTAAGGAGACCATTAATAAGTTGTGTTATGAACGCAATCTTTAATATACAAGAAATATTTGAAAGCTTTCTTATAACATTTTGTACTTACACCATAGTAGTAATATTGTAAAGTTAAAAGTTAGCGAAGCAAACTCCCAACGCCCAACGAGGAGTTCTGCAATTGTGGAGCTACTATATGAATAATTTCAATAATTAAATCTCGACATATATGATATGGAAACGTGCCGTGAACGCTTACAACTAAACGTCAGTGCATCGAAACCCTCAACAATCAACTCGCAAGAGAAGCCACATTAAAAGCACAACTTTGAATAGTGATTTTCATAAAGATGTGGTTCCAACAAAATTGCAGACCACATTGCAAGAGTGGTATATATAGAAAACTTATTTCGAAGAGAGGAGGTAGGTAAATCAATGACTTAACGCAGCCGCGATCTCGGTCCATGTGATTCTTGGTATCACTTTAGCATGTCAAGCTGTCACTTACCTAGGTCGCAAAGAGCTTCCGAGACCACGCCCTTGCTAAGCACGTACTCTCGCTCTTCGCCGCTCACCGGCCGTCGTTTCAACTCGGGGTAGCGCCGCTTGAAGCTTTTCACTCCGAGAAACATCGCTACTTGTTCCTGGATCATCATCACCTGAGGATATGAACAGAAATGCGATTATGCTTAGTATAGTTTTGTATTATAAGTATACTAGCTGACCCGCTAGCGGCTTCGCTCGCGTGGCCTCGCGGGATACGGTAATTACAGATTTTAATTATCCCACAGGAACTCTTTAATTTACCGGGATCAAAAGTATCCTATATGTTGATCAGGGATATAAGCTACCACCATACGAAATTAAATTTAAATCGGTCCAGTCGTTTCGGAAATTAGCCCGTACAAACAGACAGACAAACATACAGAGAAACAAACAATTTGAACTTAATTTTCACTCCTTACATCCCCTGACTCGGTTTTTAGCATATTTTTCATTGTACAGAATTGTGACCTGTACAGTTTATAATATGTAGTAGTTTTTACATCCCTCGTTTTACCCCCTTAAGTCATCCCTGACAAAAATATTGTAAGCATCTTAATCTTAGCAAAGTAATCTTATAACTTTATATAATACTTAAATATTTCATTATTTTATTAAGCTTAACACTAAGACTCAAACTCAATAATCTTATTATAAAGTTATATTAATAATTATTTTATAAAAACTTCCTATAATAAATGTATAACTATATCATCATTTCAAGAAGCTTATAACAAAGATTTGTGATTGTTCTCATTATATAGTTAATTTAGTACCTTTGAGTTATGTACTATTGGTACGATACTCACTATGATTGCAATATAAATGACAAAAATGATCGAAAGAAATAAAAAAATATATGAATGGAAATTAACAGTTTGTCATTGTAACATAATCACCTATATATATAAAAAATCATCTATGAATTGAAAATTAATAATGTACAAGTACAATTTGAAAAGTTTAATACCGACTTCCAATCTATTCAGTTATTGGAGTGTATCTCAAAAACTACTTGACCGAATTTGATGAAATTTAAATGGGACCACACGGGATAAATAATTTTGAGAATCAGTTCACCCAGTCGAAAGTTATGAGGTAACAAACATAAAAAAAACATACAGTAATCCTCACACAAGGGTGAGGATTAGACTTTTCATCATAATCATCATTCTGCACCACGCGGGTGAAACCGCGGGACGCAGCTAGTATATAATAAGAGTGTGAAGTTTTCATTTAGTACAAACCTGAGGTTCCTCAGCTGGCGTATCGGGAGGTGGCCACGTATATTCCTTTACATCGGCTGCAGTCCATACTTTATTACTGCAATGAATAAATACATGTGTAAAAAGGATAGTTTAATGTCAATTTTATCCACACTATTAATTAATAATTTTATGACTGCTGAAATGGCTCATATTTTGAATTTGATGTGGAGCTAGCTTATACTGGAGTTTTTTTCTATCCTGATATCTGTCCGCATCAGGTTTACGCTATAACAAAAGATCTAGAGGCTTGCTGATTCGGACGGATTAATAGTTGGTTGCCAAGAGATTACCGATAACCTTATATTCGACACGATGTAGGTGGATGTGGATTTTGACAATCTTGGGCACAGACATAGCATACTACGTAAAAGCACATAGGATACTTTTTATGCCGCAGTGTTACTGTGGTAGTCACGATGAGCGCGGGCAGAACCGCGGAGCGCAAATGGCATTTAAAAAAATTTACACAGAAGCACCATTCAAAAGAACTATGTATAATTGTAATATGTAGCAGAAAAATGATGTATAATTGTAATATGTAGCAGAATATTTATTTTATAGGCATTCTACAACATTCATAACTAATGAAAAAATGAAATATATTAGAAACTGTAGTATTCAAATTCATTTGTAAGCTAATAAAAATATGATTTTTAATTGGATGATTTATCTTGGTCATAAACTAGTATGTTCTATTTGTTTGTTTTAATACCTGTCAAACAAGTCTGCAAACTTTGATTTCTTCATCTTATTACTATCGTTGGTCGAGCTCTTCACTGAACTCTGAGAGTCTTCGTCTAATAAATGTGACGGTCTGAAAACATAAACATATTATATTTTACAAATATCATTTAGCATGTATCATTGAAACATATGTTACAATATTTCTATTCTTACTAGGTAATACCAGATTGAGACAAATGAAATATTTTCTACTGCTAAATGCAATCCACCTAAATTGCTGCTGATTTTCGTACTCACTTAGAAGGTGTAGCATTGTCATCCATCATACAAGTCTCCTCCTCAAAAAGCTGAACTGTAGTCGTAGCCGGACCGCACACACGCCCGTATATTCCCATAGTCTCCTGCAAAGGTTGAAACATAGCATGAGCTCCATGTTTCATAGTAATTCAATATATTATGTAAAAAACTGTTTAAGACGCGGTCCAACCCCAATTTAAAAATAATTTACAATGCTTTACGTAAGGTTGAAAATCACTTGTTAGATTGGACGAAGTAATGCGAAAATGCGTTTATTTTTTACGCTTTCTTTATATTTTTCGATATATACTAACACAATTGGAAAAACTGCTAGTTTAACTTTAGTACTATTCGTTGGCTATGTATTACCTAAAAAAAATATAGTGTTATCGCTGAAAATTCTGATAGTTTGGATGTGAAAGTTTATATTTGTTGACCTGTTCAGTATTTTATTTCTGCTGAAAGAGAGTAATATTTATGAATTCTATTCGGTTATTGCTCTTTTTCTATTCCTTTTCTAACCTTTGTATTTTTTTCATAATATATTATCGATCTGTTTCGTTACACTATGTGTTTAAAAATTCTGCTTTACACTATTATCAGGATACGAGCGCGCCTTAATAAAAAAAATATATTATAAAGTCCGACATTATATAGAAGACAAAGATGCTTGGAATACTCCACTTCTGGCAAGTTGTCACTTGCCACCCAAAAAATTTAATAATAGTAGTAGTACCTAAGTAGAAACATTGTGAAATCTATATGAAAAGAATGGCCCCGAGTTTCTTGCTGCTTCTTCTCATTAGGCTTTTGGAACGCGGCGGTAGACTCATTAAAGTACATTACAATGAATAATTGACATTCATAAGTGCGTTTTTGATGCCTAAATTTCATAAATGATTTTGACTTTGACTTATGTAGTTCAAAGATCAGTTAAAGCTAAAGCAGTTTGCGGAAGGTTTTGCAGGTAATGTTACATATTCCTTACCTTCATGTACATAGCACCGCGGCCTCCGCCACGGCCACGGCCTCGGTTGCGCGGCGTGCGGATCCGACCTCCACGCGATCCACGGCCGCTCTTAGGCCGAGTCGCCTCCGGAGACTTCATGAACTCCTCGGCCTTTTCCGGACTGTCCGGGTGTGAACCCGTGCGGAACACCTTCAGATCGGAAGAGGCAGCAGAGCTCCGTCGGCGACTCGTCAGCGGAGTTGCACAACCCGCTACAGACTTGTCCAGCACCTCCGTCATGCGCGGCAGCTTGATGCGCGAGCTGGTCGGGTCGATAGGTGATGGCGCGCGAGCCTCCACCAAATCCACTGCGACAACGGGCTCGGGCTGCGGCTCGGGTTCGGGCTCCGGTGCTGGCTCTGGCTCGGTTTCAGGCTCGGGTGGCAGGATAACAGCAGGCCGGCGACCGCCTCGACCTCGTCCGCGACCGCGTCCTCGAGGCTTTTTCAGTATCGCAGGTTTCTCCCTGAAATTTACAGTGAAATATCGTATTATTGTCAGTGTACCGAATTGTGACGTGGTAGTGCATAAATATGATTAAGCCAAGAAACATTACACTCACCGCATCAGTCGGAGCGAGCGCTGCGGGCGTTCTTCGAGCGCAGGTACTGGCAGCGGGGCGGGCGTGGGAGGTTTAGCGCCTTCTGACAAAGGCAGCTTTCTCGGCCTCCCGCGCTTCCGCGGGGTCGGAGTTAGCTCTATCGTCGTAATGCTTGCAATTTCTTTCACTTCTTCTTGCACTGGTTTTGTGTTTTCCACTTCCAGGGGATCTTGAGAAACTTCGTCATTTCCTGTCAGATCACACACCGAGTTCTCGTTTATCATCATTTCTTGAACTTCAGGGTGACAATTCTCTACTCTTGTAATTTCGACGACGTCGGAACTAGTCGTCGACGTATTGGATTCCACCTCAGGCGTTATCTCTACAGCCTTTTCCGATTTGTTTTCGTTCAACTGCAGAGTTTGCATTTGTTTTGTATGTAAATTAGATAAAATATTGTGCAGTTTTGAGTTACCATTCTTTTGAGAGCAGTTTTCTTTCTTCAGTAAAGAGTGATTGTGTGAAACTTTTCCTGCTTGTTTTAATGATGTGTTAGATTTACTTGGTGACGTTTGCGTAACTTTTGAAGCAACAGGTGTAATAGTGAGAGATTTGTTGACAGACAATAATTGCTCCAGTTTTATCTTTTTTATTTCGAAGTCAGATTGTTCACTTTCTATGTGCTGTGGTGTGCTACTAGTCTCACTCGTGGGGGGCCGTTTAGTAACATTCCGTTTTACGGCGGGAGATTTCTCCGCGCTTTCTACTATTCTCGAACTTCGTAACCTTTTGCCCATTGTCATATTTATAGGTGTACCAGGTTGGTTAGGTTTTCGTCTACTATTCGCAAGATGCTTTTTCGGGCTTGGTATGTCATTAACAGGTTCTTGAGGCGCGTGTTCTCTGCCATGACTCTCACTAGAAGGTGAACTATCTGCTGGTATATGAGTTTCTTCTGTTATAATTTTTGCAGAAGCACCATGATCAGTCTTATTGATTTTTAATATGATTCGTGGGGAATCCTGACCAGAACCCTGGTTAGTGAACTTGTCTGTTATGATTTCTAATGGTTTTGTAACACTTTCATTAACTTCTTTATGTATGTCATGGAATGAATGTATCTGGACTGAATCCGAGGCTTGTTTCTCTAACTTCGGACTGAATTTTATTTGAGACTCTTGTGGTTCTTTAGTAATTCTTGTATCATTGCAATTAAGCAAAGTAGACTCAGATTTTTCTGATTGTGATAAACAGTTCAGGGTAACAGGTTCTGTAACCTTAGTATTATCTTCTTTCGTAGCTGATAAAAGTTTTTTCAGCAAAGTATAGTTCTGAATTGAAGGTTTTGTACAATTGATGTTACAATGCTCTGCAATCCTGTTAGCTTCGTATGGTTCATTAATCTGACTTGATTTTTTTTTATTGGGTTTATTTTCAGGCAATTGTTCAACTTTTGGTATTGTTTCTTGAACAAACTTTTTAGGTACTGTTTTATCTGTACATACTGGTTTGGATAGTGTCTGATCCTTTGATAAAGTAGGAAGTTCATTTGAAATAGATGTTGAAACATTTTCAGGTACGACACAACAACCACGTGAGTTATCGAAAAGTGATTCGCAGTCTGTTGAAAGTAAGCTAGGACTGCCTGGATTACGGTCAACATTTTTCGAAGCTTCTACTACACGTGGCATTTTTGGTTTTGAACTCTGATCAGCATTACTTTCTTTTGCTGTTGATCGTTTTGTTCCTTTTGGAAAATTCGGCAATTTAGAAGAATTCGCTTTCCCTGACACATTGTTGCAAAGATGTTCATTTTCCGATGGTTTATCAATTGCATTTCTCTTGTTTATTTTCATTACAAGTGATGGATTTTTACTTAGTTTTTCTGTGTTTTCGTCTTTTGTTTTGTTATGTGAGTCATCTGGCTTAACAATAGGTTTGATGTTTAACTTGGTAAGAACTGGAATGCCTGCACTCCCTGGACTTTTTGATGATTCTTTTTTAGGAGATAATAATGATGAATCTTCTGGTTTTACTAACGGTTTTATATTTAGTTTAGTGACAACAGGAATATTCTGCTCATTATGAAGGTTTCCAGCCTCTGCTAACTCACTTGGTTTAACAATAGGTTTAATGTTCAGCTTTGTCACCATTGGTATGTGATCAGCATTGTCATCACTTGAATTTCCAGTCTCCAATAGTTGATTCTCTGAATCTTTCAAAGCTTTACTCTCTACAGGCTTAACAATAGGCTTAATATTAAGTTTAGTAACAACAGGTATACTAGTATTATCTTTCATGTCAGCATTTTTTTCATCACAGTCTTTTTCTTCTGAAGAACTTTCTTCAGGATTTTTTAGAGGTTTAATATTAAGCTTAATAACTTTAGGTACATCTTCTACACTACAATCTACTTCATTATCTTTAGGTTTTATTATAGGTTTAATATTCAGTTTTGAAACTACAGGAACTTTATCATCGAAGCATTCTGAGCTTTGTCCAGCCTCTGTAGGTTTCAAAATAGGTTTTATATTTAATTTTGTAACCACAGGAATATGTTCTGAACTGTCACACATCACTGGGGTTTTCTTGGGAGTTTTAGTTCCATCTGTATCAGTTTTTGTAACAGGTTTGATAGTTATTTTGGGTACATGTTGATTTTCTTTGACTTCTGCACTTGATGAAAATAACTCAGGTGATATTTTGAACTTTGGAATTTCATTGTCTTTATTTACCCTTTCTGGTGATTTCAGTGGTTTTATAGTCAACTTCGGATTGACATTTGATACAGTTTTTATAGTTATTTTGGGTACTTTCTCATGCTGTTTATCAGCAGACTGGCTTATTACTAACTTCAATTTATCCTGGTCATCTTTATCGCTGTGTTGTATATTTTTTATTGTAAGTTTTGGGATATTTTTTTCAGTATAAAATTTACCTTCACTTTCAGTGCCCGGTTTTCCTAACTTTATGGTGACTTTTGGAACAGTACCCAATGACCCTTGATCAGAAGCTGATGCTTGATCTGATGTGCTTGTGCTTTCATCATTTTCAGAATATTCAGATTCTGATATTTCACTGCTACTAGACTTTCTTTGTGTAACATTAATTTTTTCGGGGGGTTTAGGTATTGGTTTGATATTTAGCTTTGTGACATTATGAATATGTTTGTTTCCACCAAGCAGCAGATCATTTTGATGAATTTCAAGATGAGGCTTAGACAAACCATCAATTACTTTTTCCGCTGGCTTAAGTACTGGTTTAATGTTAATCTTAGCAACACTTGGAATTTGATGCTGTGTATCAATATCATCAGCATTTTGATTCATAATTGGTTGCAAAGTTTTTGATTGACACTCACCAGGTTGTGCAGTTGGCTTAGGTATTGGTTTAATGTTTATTTTTGTCACAGTCGGAATCTGGTGGTTAATCTCATGTTCATCAATATTTTGTTCTGCAATTGGTTGCAAAAGTATTGCTTCACCTTCACTTTCTGTTGGTATGGTATTGATTTTAGTTATACTCGAAAGTTGCAGTTTGTCAAAGTCATCAGTGTTTTGGTCTGCAGGTTTTAATACACTATCATTTGGTTTGAGTATTGGCTTAATGTTGATCTTAGTTACACATGGAGTCTGCTGCCTAATATCAGCGTCATCGGTATTTAAATCTGAAGTTGTTGATAGAGGTGCTGTTACAGTTTCAAAAGTAAGTTCCTTTTCAGATCTATCCATTTCTGATCTGGATTTAATGCTTAATTTTGATGCATTTGGTATTTGTTGATTGACATGAGTATTATGACTTTGTTCTTTTAATTGTGAAAGTTCTGCTAAATGTTCATTGACTTTTTCAGATGGTGTATGATTTTTTTTAATATTAATTTTTGCAACACTTGAAGCTTGTTTGTTTATGTCGTCAGTGTTTTTCTCAACAGGTGATTGTAAATGTTTTATGGTCAGCTTAGGTACAGGAGATTTTACCTCTTCATTGTGTTTATTAGTTAATTTAATGGTTAATTTGGGGACCTGTTTTGATTCCTCCAACTTGTGACTGACTGACACCTCATCAAAAGTTTTTGATTTTTTAACACCACTGGTCAGTTCTGAACTGTGTTCTGAATTGCTCAAACTCAATTTAATAGGAGGAATTTTCTTGTGGTCATTCTTAGAAACATTTACATTTGTGTTGTGTTCTGCTTGTTTGCTTTGTAGATCACATTTTGTTTCTCGAACATCAGAAAGGAGATCTTGGACCACCAACAGTGATGGCTGATTATCATCTTGAAGATTCTGAGAGTTTTTAAGATCACTGTTTATGTTCAGTGGTTCTAAATGATTTATGTTTATCTTAGATTCTACTGGTTTTGCACCTGATAAACTCAGTTTAATAGGGGGAACCTTTTTCATATCGAGCAATACTTCATCATCATTGTTATGGGCATGTTTTTTCAAATGAGTATTTGCTGATAAGGTTTCCTCGGTAGATGGAGCAGATTTTGAAGTAGTAGGTTCACTAACCATTTTTTTGTGTGTTTCAATGACTTCTGTTTTTTTTTCTAATGATTCATTATGAGAAACATCTTTAGCTTGTTTTAATATTTCCAAAGCCGGATGTTCTTCAGCTATATTGTCTGTGCTCGGTACCCTCTCCTGGTTTTCAAATTTTACAAGAGATACTCTATTACATGCTTCTACTGAAAGTTGAGCAGATGATAGCACAGAATTATAATCAGATGATGTTGATTGACATTGATCTTTTTCTAATGCAATGGGACTTTTTTGTATATCAGATTTCACACTATAGTTCATCAAAGGTGTAACTTTAGGCCTAACAAGTTTGATTTTTCTTAAAGGAGCTGTTGATGTTTCTGCTTTGCAGATACTAATTTCACTTACATTGCTAATCTCTTCAGGTTTAGTACTATCATCGTCATGGGGTACAGCATCAGAGGAACTTGACACATCCTTGGTTATGATCTCACAACTGGTCTGCTCTGTAGTAAGGATGTCTAAAGTTTGTGAGTCCACTGTGGATGACACTGTGGAATCTGGTCGCCGGTCACTTGGCACAGGCCGTATGAGCCGGCGCTTAAGAGGCGATCGAGACGTAGGCTCCATGGAAAATGGCCTACTTTCACTAACACTACACTCACTTGATGTTGACTCTGCTAGTTCAACAGTCACATTGTCCCTGTTTTCACTAGAAGTCGTACACGTCACTGTTCTATTCACATTTTCACACTCACTAGTGTCTGTTAATATTTGCACTGTTTCCACACTACTCGATGTAGGAGCTATAACTAACTCCGGTAATGTTTCTGTTTCCATACTACATAATAGTGGGGATATTACACATTGTTCTATCGACACCCCTGAATCAATATTGCATAACGAAGCCTGCTCAGGAAGAGTTTCTGGTTCAACACTACTTGGTAGAGGAGTTATAATAGGCTTTTCTACTGATGTTGATTCAGAACTACTTGATGCAGTAACTGCAAATTGCTCAGTTGATACTTCTGACTCAGTACTACTTGATGAAGGTACTATTACAAACTTCTCTATTATCTCAAGTGGTTCAACGTTTTCAGGTATAGGAGCTAAGACAGGTCGCTCTATTAACACTTCTGGCTCAACACTGGTAGATGTTAACTCATCGCCTTCAACACTGCTACATAAAGGGGCTATTACAGGCAGTTCTGGTAACACTACTAGTTCAACACTGCTAGATGAAGAGGCTATTACAGGTTGCTTAGTTGACACTTCTGGGACAATACTGCTAAATGACGAAGCTATAGTTAATTGCTCTGTATTCACTTTTGGTTCAACACTGGTAAATGAAGGAGCTATTGCAGGTTGTTTTGTTGAAACATTTGATTCATCACTATTAGTTGAAGGGGTTATTGCAGGTTGCTCTGTTATCACTTCTGGTTTACTGGCTGAGAGAGCAGGGTGCATGAATAATTGTTCTGGTATGACATTACTTGAATGTTGTTCGGACAACCCCTCTGATGCAGCAGTATTTGATGTACAAGTTATAACAGCCATCTCTATTTCCAGAATAGGTTGTGAAGAAGATTGTTCAGCGATATCCACTTGAATAAAACTGCTTGCCTGCGGTAATGCAATTGTGTTGCCTGTATTTGCACAAATAAAAGTTTCACTGTGAGGTGATTTTTGTGGTTCAGCTGGAAGTAGGCATATACTCTCACTAAGACTTTCACCATCACCACCAACAGCTAGCGTTAGTTCTTTAGGTGGCACAGTGATTTCTGCTTTTAGCTCCTCTGATTCGCATTGTGAGTCGAGATGGACAGACGCCGATTTCCCAGGCGTCGGAACTGGGTCGTAGGCAGTCGTTTGTATCTCAAGCGGCAGTCGCCTGGAAGCTCCAGGACCGTCAATAAAATCGTCTATCATATCCAGAATCGCCTCCGTACTCGTATCCTTCGTCGACGGCGACGGAACGCTGTCGCCGTCGAAATTGTACTCCGACATCGCGGGAGTTCTGCAGGACGCTCGCGCTTCGGACGATTCGTGCTGGACATTACGAGTTGGTTCGACGTCCTCCGCCAGCCCGACGTCTTTTTCCCGCGCCGATGCACGGCAGGACGCGCTCGTTGCGTTACCCGCATCCTCTTCTGAGCTCTCCATTATCTACTGTTTTGCAATGCTGTCATATCTGAAAGATAAAACGCTCGCTGGGTGATATTTACGTTACGATCGGGTAACCTGACGACGTGCGAGATTGACAAGCCACAGGCACCATTCTAATTCACCATAACGCAACAATATTCCGTTCACGGGGTCCACAGCGTAGATTTATATACCTACACATGAACTTAAATTTCATATTCACGACGTTCACGTCTCGTTTGAGGACGCGCAAGGTTTAGGAAACTGTTCAATAGCGTAAACCGGCAAACAAAAAGCTTGTATACGCCATTTTTAAAACCAAAGACATGGCAGGTTGGGATGTATGGGCCAATAAAAAATATCCTATTCCGTCAATTCGGCCATTGTCGTGTTGGTAAACTGCAAGAAACCCATCGCTTGCTACACTTGAGCTTTCAGCTTGTAAAAGAGTAATAAATATATTTTCGACATGTGTTAAAACGAGTCAGCTAATATAGTGCTTGTTTCGTAGTTCATGCTATAGATTATAAAAATGTTACACTACGTTTCTTTAATCGCTGTACAGCTTGGCAAGAAGTTTTGAAACGGATCTAATTTTATTCTTCTGGCAGCAATTTGAAAATTCTACACTGCCTGTGGTGGAATTATAAATACGTAGTATCCCTATAACTTTTATGATGTAAAGAAATAATATTACAGTGAAAAGGACAAGTACGAGTAAATATTAACTTTGAACGTTATTTGAGTGTAGGGTGGTGTGGTAGACATTGAACCATCTGTATTCAATTAACCACTTATGAGAGTGGGGAAATTTCATACCGTGCAATTTACACGTTTTAAAGTGAACGTATGCTTATCCGAGTCGAATGCAGTCGAATGCGTCAAACGGAGTGAAGTCAAGGTAGCCGAAGTTATTATACATGTGAATTGTGATGGATCTTGGACTTTGGACGAAGTTTTATTGTCAGTGCTTTATTAATAGAAGATGAAAAAGTGAAATATTTTTTTTAGATATTTTCATATGACTCCTACACAAAGTTCATACGACTGTTGAAATACTAAAAACGCATATAACAAAATAAAAAAACAAGGTTTTTTTTTCTTTATTTAAGAGCTTTATCGCATTTGCGATTATAACGCTCTGATAAGCTCTGATAATTTATACAATAATCTGGCACTATCTGACAGTAGATAGGCCAGGATAGTGTTACAATAACCTACTTCTAACAGGTTCAGCTTAACAATTCTTCGGGAGGTTTCGTTCCGTACACATTCCATCAGGATGTGATGAATGTCCTCTGGAACATTCAGTACAGTTAGGGGAAGGAAATTTACGCATCAGGAACGCAAAATTTATTTGAAGTAATGTGTCCGGAATGAATTCTTAGAGCTATAACCGTGTCCAGTCTATTCAGAATGGTATTATCGATCCAGGGTATTTTGAAAGGATCTGGTTGGACTGTCTTATACCATATCCCTTTCTCTTTAGAACGCTCGTCAAAGTATTCCTTCCATATTTCATAGGACTGCCTTTTGATTAGATAGATACCATCAGTATAAAATTGAAGTATGTTACAGGGTACACCTTCCGAACAAGCCTGTTTGGCTAAATAATCAACATTGTTATTATCACCAACGTTGCAGTGGGACGGTATCCACTGGAGCACTACAGATTTAAATTGTAATTTTAGTTCTAAGGTAAGCTCAATGACGGTGTAGGCTATCGGTGTGCCTCGGAAAGCCGAGGTACATCGAGCCAAATGTTGAAGGGAGCTTCGCGAATCTGTCAGTATCAAGAATTTATTATAATAAATTGTTTTTATATACGCCAATGCCTCACAAAGGGCTACGAGCTCGGTATTCATAATGCAGATGCTTTCAGTAATATTATATTTCATAAAATTTTTAGTATCAGAATCTAAAAATGCTGCTCCCGTCGAGTATTCCTCCTTAGAACCATCTGTATATATTTTATAGTGTAGACAGTAGTGCTCCTGAATAAAGTCATCACAAATCCTTTTTAGATATGCCGAGTCATAACGATGCTTGGCTTCTGTTATGTTCTCTATATTTGTTACCACTATTTTAGATATATCTATATTATTGACCCACGTATTCATAGAAAACATCTCTAGTTTGTCACTAGCATGTATATGTAGATAATGGTACGCATCATGAATATCAATTAGTAACGGCACTTTTTCTACTCCATAACCTACGATTTTTATATACCACTAAATTTAACAATATTTCCGTAGTTAAATTCTGCTTGTGTGATTTACATTTCATCCAAAACTTGCCACCACTCCTATCTCCGATCATGTAGTGGAGGGATGCATAGCTCATTTTCTATAACATGTATTGGAGTTGTATTAATGAAGCCGCCAATGATTCTCATACACTGATTTTGGATTTTATCTAGTTTATACAAATTACCTTTACAACTAGTGTCATAGAGGAAACTCCCATAGTCGATTCTGCTTCTTATAATGGAAATATACAGTCTCCTTAAATGCTTAGGATGGACTCCCCACCCAGATCCAGCCAGCACTTTAAAAATATTTAAATATTTAGAAAGTTTGCCGTTCAATTTATTGATGTGTTTATACCATCTAAGAGAGCGATCTAACCACATCCCCAGATATTTAACATTATCAACAAGCTCCAAAGAAATGTTATTTATTTTTTAATTAATTGATTTCCGATTGACACCTTTCTTAAAAAACAAACTTTGCTTTTTGTAAGGGATCTCTCTAAAGATAAACATGTCAGTAGACGTGATAGACTATTTAAAGCTAGCTGTAATATATTTGAACCGTCTTCGATACTTTTACATGTCGTATACAGCACGTAATCATCTGCATATTGAGATATATTTACAGTATTAATATGTTTACAAATGTTTATAGTTGCTACATTAAATAATAAACGAGAGAGTGGGTCACCTTGAGCAATGCCCCTACCAGTACTCCTGCTTAAATAAATATTATTAAGTTGAATTTTTAAACACCTTTCCTTAAGAAATGACCAGAGATACAGACAAATCCTGGAGCCAACCCCAAGCTGATCTAATATGCAGAGTAACGCATTAATATCGACGTTGTTATAGGCATTGTCTACATCAATAAAACAACCAATAGTCGTTTGATTGGTTGGCAAATCCTAACTGGATTCTAGAAACTAAGTTGCTTAGGTTATCCAGGGTAGATTTAGACTTTCTAAAAGCGGTAGTCTCTACATGCCCAATCTCATTTTTATCAAAATACCACTCGAACCTATTATTGATTATAGAATGTAATATCTTACAAAGACCCGAAATCAAAGGTATCGGTCGAAGTGCCGACGTAGACGCGTTGTCTTTGGGGTTGGTATTATTCGTATATTTCGCCATTGCGTGGGCATATAGCCATATCATAAAATTTTATTATATAATTTGACTAGGATATCTTTACCAGTATCGGGCAGCATTTTAATCATTGAGTATGAAATGTTGTCACCACCTGGGGTCTTACTATGAGCTCTTAAAGCAGGACTTCTAGACAACTGCCCTGTTTATTCGTACCATGACAGCTTTAAAGCAGGCCTGCCCAGGCCTACTATTCAAGAACCGCAGAAAAACCGTTCACCTGTTTTTTTCGTATGGACTCTCGATAACATGTCGCTCAAAATCCACTCAGTTTATTAGCTTACAAACGTGTAGGGGTCTGCAATGTTGGTTTTAGTAAATTGTTAAAATTCCAGAGACAATATTATCCGTTCACCTTTGAGAAAACAATATTCAAACAGTTCACCGAAACGAGCGTCATGGTATGATTTCATTCAAAACTGTTTATGTCAGGTTTAAGAACTGCACGGAACTTGCATGGTTTTTACGAAGCTGATAGTAAGGCCCCTGGGGATGTGTCTTTGGTATGCATTTTTCTAAGTCAGATTTATAGATTGGTGCCTCTAGATGCATATTATACGATTGAAAAGTAGGTGACTTTGAACAGACAAAATCTGGTGTTAAGTTACGTAATAATATATTAGCTATTACTCGGTCCACATACGACCTAGGAGATCTGTAGCCTTTCAGCCACCTCATCTTACGCCAGACATCACTAGCTGTTGTCGACTCATTGATTGAAGAACACTGTTGAAACCAACCTTCACTTTTAGCCCTGCGCGTCAATCGTTGACTGTCACAAATTTTTTTTTAAATATCTAAATTCGTTGGAGTGGAGTTATTTCTAAATTGTTTTAATGCTAAACGACGGTCTGCGACCGCTTTTGACAGTTCTGTTGTCCAATAATATTTAGGTCTAAATGTTTGAGTTAGATCCTGGGATATTTTTTTTAAGGGTATGTATGCATCGGCCGCCTCATTAATGATATCTAAAAAATTGTCGTATGCTGTTTGCAATTCATTAGGTAAAGTAAATGCTTTAAGTTTATTTTCAATATGTTGTGTATACAGTGACCAGTTAGCTTTTTTAAAATTTCTTCTTGTCAACCACTGTGGATTATTATTATTATAAGCCATTGTAATTTTGATGATGAGATGGTCACTACCTAGATTATCATTCATAACAGTCCAAAAGAATTGTAACGCTATATCTGTTGATACTGCAGAAATATCTGGGGAGGTCTTCTGTAGTAAATTACTGACAAGTTTAATGCGAGTAGGGTTACCATTATTCAGTGTGATATAGTTATTTTCCATAAGCGAATCGAATATCTTAGTACCTCTAGGATCAGTTTTGCAAGACCAGCTGGAATGATGGCCATTGTAGTCGACTAGAATCAATGTTCTGGTCCGGAAGAGAGAGAAAAGTTCATCCCATTCACTTTGAGCTGTTCTTACAGAGGATGGGCAATAAATAGAAATTATATTATCAAAATGTTTGCAATTAAAAACGTTAACATGATGATGACCTTAGCAGTTGAATTTCTTGATTAGAGTTACTAATAGAACATACCTGTGCCTTTATAGACATATGTGTTAAAATAGCCACGCCTCCATATGAATCACCTCTGTCCTGCCTAAAAATATTATACCCGTTTATTTTACATTCACTTCCAGGTTCCAGCCAGGTCTCACTTAATCTGTCCGACTCAGCAAGAATCATTCGAGTTAAGTTTCATTCATAAATCTATTGTTATTTTTTGCGCTGATGCGGACGGGTTAATACTGTGATGTGAACTTTTTCCCTCCAAAGTTGTTGTTCAAAATTATGAAGTTTACGCCTAACACTCTGTGCGTTCCACTGACAAATAGTTAGTTTTGAACCTAAATCCATAATTAAGTTAAATTAATTTTAAAAGACAGGTCCCAAAGGTACTGCACCGCGCTGGTGGTTACCCACTCCATCACCAATGCTACTCCATGCTAGAATTTACTTATGATCTCTCCATACTCATCTGAGAAAATAACTGTTTTCAACTTATTCAACAGCTGGCTGAACGTTATACCAATTTTTCTACCTTCTCTCTTACATTGGTGAGGAGGCTCCGAGCCTACATCTACATTTTTGAATAAGACATACATATAAAATATTTGATATGGTCCCATGTATCTAACTGATTTAAATGTTACTAATTGTGAGCTCTGGAGACCAGGATTCAGCAGAGGAGTGCTTGATGGAAGTAGAATTCTTTGAAAGTGATAGAGCACAGCTTCAGGCAAGCGAAACCTTGATGGAGGATGTCTTTCAAAATGTTCCCCTGCCATAATCTTGTTCTTCTGCCATGAAGAAGAAAACAAAAAGAAAAAGTGATGTTTTACAAGAACTTCAAAATATTCCACCGGTATGTACATTGTAAATATATAAAATTTTGTCGACATAGATGTACAGGCTTATAAGTTACTATCAGTCAGTTTTGGCATTGCCTTTTTTTGCATTGAAATGTTTATGATCTGAAATAAGATTAGGTAGCGTACTTCATACAATGACAATAAGAGGAAAGATATAAAAAATTTAAAAGACTGTCTGGATACACAATTCAGTAGCCATTATTCAGTTCGAGTGTCAAATCCTATGCTAGGTTAAGCCTGCTCAGATCCCTGACTATCATCACTTACCAACAAGTTAGTAGTCGATAAACTAACTGCTAAGTTGCTTAATTATGCTATGCATGACATTGTTTATCAATTTCCTAAGGAACCTTTAGGCCACATTTAGACGGCTGCGACCTCTAACCGCAGATTAACAAAAAAGTTAGCTTGTTTAAAAACATTATTGCAGAACTAAAGTGTAAAATGACAATGAGTGCAGAAGACTTTGATATTTTGTCAAATATTGAGACTGAGAATGCCGATTTTCTCAAACGTTATCTTAGTTATCAAACTAGGCAGGTCCAACTTCGATAAAGAGGTCAATCGTCGAATCCAACTCGGCTGGGCAGCGTTCCGGAAACTTCGCGAAGTCTTCTCGTCAAAAATACTTCAGTGCCTCAAGACAAGAGTCTTCGACCAATGTGTGCTACCAGTGATGACTTATGGCACTGAAACGGGTCTCTTACTATAGGCCTCATAACTAAGCTCAAAGTCGCACAACGAGCTATGGAGAGGGCTATGCTCGGGGTTTCTTTACGTGATTGAACCAGAAATGAGGAGATCCGTAGAAGAACGAAAGTCACCGACATAGCCCAGAAGATTAGTCAGTGGAAGTGGCAGTAGGCAGGGTACATAGCAAGCAGAACAGATGGCCGATGGGGCCTGAAGGTTCTGGAGTGGAGACCACGGACCGGAAAGCGCAGCGTAGATCGTCCACCGACACGGTGGATAGATGACCTGATTAAGGTCGTCGAATGACGTTCGATGCAGGCCGCTTCCAACCGGTCCTTTTGGAAAATCATGGAGGCGTATGTTCAGCAGTGGATGTCCTACGGCTGAGATGATGATGATTTAAAATGCAGTAAGTTACCATTGATTAGAACCAATTTATTAATATTTAACTACATAATTTAGAATTTGTGAAGTGGCTTTTTTACTTTTCTCAACCGACTTCCAACAAACGGTTTAAGATTCGACTGTATTTTTATAATGTTAGTTACCCCATAACTTTCGACTGCGTGAACTGATTTTGATGATTCTTTTTTTATTTGAAACCTGGTGCTCCCTTTGCAAGCATGTACCAAAACATATTTAGATTTTAATTTAGAATCGCTGTTATAGCTTAAAGTTTTCAAATCTAGTATGGAGCCAAGTCTTTGTTCGTGGCGAGCTACAAATAAGGTTTGTTTATCTATCGAAATAAATCCTTCCTACTAATATTATAAACGCAATAACTTTGTGAGTATGGATGTATGATATTTGTCACTCTTTCCCGCACAAACGGCGAAGGCAATTTTGATGAAATTTGGTATAGAGGTAGAAGAGGCGCTGGATTAACACATAGGATACTTTTCATCATCATTATCATCATCATCCATTACCGAGCGGGTGGATAAGCGTAATATGCTTGGGCACAGCATAGACAAAATAATAATATCTCCTCCTACCTCAAGATCGTAATGATGGCAGTTCTGTCAAAGTTTGTGTCAGTTTCTGATAGCTTAGTCAAAAACCAAGTCAGTTTGACAGCTCGATACACTAGCCGTGGTCAGTGACCGTCAAGGGTGATGAAATATAACACAAACACCATCAAGGATGATGAAATGTAATGACAGTTTTTTTCCATGGTGATTAATTTTGTATTTGTATGTACGTAAGTTATTTTATTATTAATGTGTACTGATTGATATACTAAGTATTTAAATTTACTCATATAATACTATTATAGCAACTGCGTTTTACCATGTACATATTGTATGAAATTATGGTATAAAGATAGATATGCCCTTGGAGAAATAATAAGCTACTCGAAGTACTAATCCTGCGCAGACTTAGTTGCGGGCACCAGCTAGTATGTTTATATTTATTGTGGTATATTTTACCTACCTCCATCCGATTGCGTTACAGTTGTAAGATTTATTTTTAGTTGATTATGCTTAATTAATAAACATTATAAAGAGAGACTGTTTATTATGGTGTCACCTAACAAGGATAATATGAAAATATTCTCAGAAAGCTAATATGGCACAGAACCTTTTATGAGGAAGTCCGATTCGCACTTGGCCAGTTATTTGTTTATATCAATTTTATTATCCTAGAATGATTTCATTTTAATTTACTCAACATGTGGAACTGTGTTGAACATGGCAACATATGAATATTTTACAGCTGTCTCATGTGCGGGCACGGCATGGCTACTTCTGTAGGTTCTTGTTCTATGGACTAAACTGATTGTCACAATTCTGCGAGTGTCTGTACACGCTAGTGTCATAAACCGTGAGGAATAAGTAGGTTGTAGTCTAATATTTATAAGGTCAGTAATAAAAAAAACCATCAGTATTTAAAAATCCCTCCTGGTTTTGTATCCACCTTATATAATGACTAGCTGTGCGCCGCGGGTTCACCCGCGCGGTGATGGATGATTAATCAAATATAGTGTATCTTACTCAGGCATAAATCATATAATAATATAGCTATCTACTGGTAAAATATATTTTTGAACCGGATGTAATTATCGCGCTTATCCGTTAAAAACAATCAAATCTTTCCTCTTTATTATAAGTCTAGATAAGGATTAATTAACAGCAAGGTTATGCCTTTTTTTTTTTTGTCCCGGGGAAATCCTTTATGGATACCACCTACCACGGGGAGGGAGGTGGTTATGTGGGAGTCCGTATACCCACCAAAACCCCGGGGTGTTCCGTCACTGCCGCCCTCGGCGGGAACGCGGGACAGATTTTCCACACGACGCCAACCCGCCGTGGCTGTCCGTTGCCGGACCCTTCTCTTCGCGGCACGCCAGAACACATGGCGCGCCGCAACTGCCTCGGAGACCAAACTCGCCAACAATGGGCGCCAGACTTCCCCGTGTCTGGTCGCCCATGGTCTCCCTGCGGTGGGTCGGATACGTAGCCCCACCGCCTGCTACGTCTGCCACAAGGGATAGCCCCCCCGCGACCCCACCTCCTCGAGTCTGCGCCGAGCGCCCGGATCCCACCTCCTCGAGCCTGCGCCGAGCGCCCGGACCCCACCTCCTCGAGCCTGCACCAAAGTGCCCGGGCCCCCCTCCTCGAGCCTGCGCCAAAGCGCCTGGGCCCCACCTCCTCGAGCCTGCGCCAAAGCGCCCGGGCCCCACCTTCTCGAGTCTGCGCTAAAGCGCCCGGACCCCGCCACTCCTATGTGGACTTGGCGGCCAAAGCCCATAGGAGCGGCCCGCCTGAGCCGGCCAGCGCACCACAACGCCGGCGCGGCCCCTGGGTTCCTCTTGGCTTCACCGTGGTGTACCTAGCCACGGTTACTGAGCCCCCCCGCCACGTCAATGCGAGAACCCTTCGGGGGGGAGCAAGGTTATGCCAGTAGTAACTTTGTACTAACTAGAAAGAAGTGATATATCCGGTATTATTTCAATACAAACAACCAATACATTATCGCGAACTCAGATTAAAATCTTATATCGCATGTATTATTTTTTTAACATATTTCGTAGGAAAATCAGTAGTTCAATCTTCAATCTTCAATATAATCAATGAGTAGTAATAAATTCACCGTTTGCCACGCAGCGAGACAGGCCAGCCGTTAAAAATCGTAACAGACTCGTCAGGGATAGGTACAACATTTAGGGCTCTTGGGTGAACCCTGTGTCTTTGGTTTACCCTTTTTGGTGATACCCAGTCACAGAAAGGTATTTAGTACTGTTAAACATCTCACTAAACATGAACCTTACAGACTCATTGCTGCAACTTGAATTTAGATTAAATGCGTTACTTGAGCCTGTCACTTCTGCACATGTTTGTGCAACTGAAAAATCAACGTTATGTTTCAACGTTTAAAACAAATCTTAATGTGCGAGCAATTGTAAGCTTGCTCGGATATTTCTACAACGTTACATAAACACCATATCTTAAACGTTATATTGTAGGGTAATGAATGGTATACTTAAAATTACAATAACTTATAACAACTTCCAAAAATAATGTTTCAGTAAATCCTTAAATGTCAGGTACTTTCAAGCTCGCTGGGACTTGTTTTCTTTGTTGCATAGACGTTGCAGACTTGCAGACTAACTTAGAACAGTTCATATGCAAATTTATATGAACTAAGCCTTGCTCAGTGGACTAAATCCGACATCTTCAAATTTTTGACCAACGTTAATCGATTCTTTCTTACGACGCTTCATAGAAACATCACTAACGTAATTATCTATGATCACTAATAATAACTATACACCTCGGTCGCTAAACCTGTTAGCAGCTCGGCCAAAGACCCAAGAGCCAAGCTGACCCGACATTATACCGAAGATATCCCGGACATCAGCCTGTACGAGATTAGAATGGCCTTGAAACAGCTTAAGAACAACAAGGCGCCTGGTGACGACGGTATCACATCTGAGCTTCTGAAAGCGGGTGGAACACCGGTACGTAAAGTCCTTCAGAAGCTCTTTAATACCGTCTTACTCGAAGGTTCAACGCCAGAAGCATGGAACAAAAGCGTGGTGGTGCTGTTCTTCAAGAAAGGTGACAACACTTTACTTAAAAATTACAGACCCATCTCGCTTTTGAGCCATGTTTATAAGCTGTTTTCGAAGGTCATAACGAACCGTCTCAGTCGCAGGTTTGATGAATTCCAGCCTCCGGAACAAGCCGGTTTCCGAAAAGGCTATAGTACCATAGACCACATCCACACGCTACGGCAAGTTATACAGAAGACCGAAGAGTATAACTTGCCTCTTTGTTTAGCGTTTGTGGACTATGAGAAAGCCTTTGATTCGATCGAGACGTGGGCAGTGCTTGAGTCTCTCCAGCGGTGCCGTATTGACTATCGGTATATTGAAGTGCTGAAGTGTTTGTACAAAAAGGCCTACATGTCAGTCCGAGTACAGGAGCAGAGTTCGAAGGCAATTCCATTGCAAAGAGGCGTGAGACAGGGAGACGTTATATCTCCGAAACTGTTCACCGCTACATTGGAAGACGCCTTCAAGCTTCTGGAATGGCAAGGACTTGGCATTAATATTAACGGCGAATACATCACTCACCTTCGATTTGCCGACGATATTGTAGTCATGGCAGAATCCATGGAAGACCTCAGTACAATGCTCGAAGGCCTCCATCGAGTTTCCCAACGGGTAGGTCTTAAGATGAACATGGATAAGACGAAAATTATGTCTAATGCCCATGTTGTACCTACCCCAATATCAGTTGCGAACTCAGTTCTCAAAGTTGTTGACGAGTACATCTACCTGGGACAGACAGTCAAACTAGCAGGTGCAACTTCGAGAAAGAGGTCAATCGTCGAATTCAACTCGGCTGGGCAGCGTTCCGGAAACTTCGCGAAGTCTTCTCGTCAAAAATACCTCAGTGCCTCAAGACAAGAGTCTTCGTACCAATGTGTGTTACCAGTGATGACTTATGGCACTGAAACGTGGTCTCTTACTATGGGCCTCATAGAAAAGCTCAATGTCGCACAACGAGCTATGGAGAGGGCTATGCTCAGGGTTTCTCTACGTGATCGAATCAGAAATTAGGAGATCCATAGAAGAACGAAAGTCACCGACATAGCTCAGAAGATTAGCCAGTTGAAGTGGCAGTGGGCAGGGCACATAGCACGCAGAACAGATGGCCGATGGGGCCGAAAGGTTCTAGGAAGGAGTGGAGACCACGGACCGGCAAGCGCAGCGTAGGTCGTCCACCGACACGGTGGACAGACGACCTGATGAAGGTCGCAGGACGACGTTGGATGCAGGCCGCTTCCAACCGGTCCTTTTGGAAAATCATGGGGGAGGCATATGTTCAGCAGTGGACGTCCTACGGCTGAGATGATGATGATGATGATGACTAATAATGTTTGACATCTGGTTACGTTCCGTTTTTCGCATAAGTTTTCTTGCTACCACACAATAATTAGTGCATTGCATCTAACAATATTATTTTTCCTAAATACATTAAATAAATAATAGATATAATAATTAAGTAAATGTAACATAATTGGTAACATATTTTCATTGTAAAAAAATATTAAAATGTATGAACTTGTATTTAGTGTCATCTAACTGAAATTGATATTACTATTACAATTCCCGGTAAACCTACAGTTCTGTCATATTTGTTCTAAGTGAACAGCGCATAGACTAAAATATATACTAGGAAAGAACAGCGTGTGTGTCACTCGCTGTGGATACTGAGCATAATCAAAAATCAAAAATACCGTTTTGTGCGATTAGATTGCGTAAAAGTTAGAGGATATGTAAAATAAAGGAGACCACGGTCTCCCTTCACGCATAAGTAGTCACCAACAATTCTTTTTAAGTGTTTTTCAAGAGATTTTCTTATATATGCAAATCAGAATTAGTGTTACCACTCGACTCGACTTTGATTTTCCTATTGATGTTATTTAGGTTTCCAAAAAGAATCCATTTATAGATACACGTTGGATCATATCAATAAACAAAATACTTGTGCTATATTCTACCGACTTCCAAAATGGAGGAGGTACTCAATTCGACTGTATTTTTTACCTCATTATTATGTTTGTTACCTTATAACTTTCGATAGGGTAAACCGATTCTCAATTTTTTTTGTTTAAAAGCTGGTGCTTACCGTGTGGTCCCATTTAAATTTGATTAATTTCGGTCTAGTTGTTTTGAGTTATACTCCAATAACTGAATAGAATGGAATTCGGTTTTAATTTTTTCAAATTGTACTTATATAGAACAAAAAAGTTTCCTTAAGAACAAGGTAGGTATAATGTACATTGGTAACTCTTACAGACAATTTATTGCACAAGAATAATATATTAGATTGCCGTCTTTATTTTCAAACTTTGGCTACCCTTATGTTTGGTACGACTCGTTTTTATTTTTACGTAGGCACGATAAACAGATAAGTTTCGGATTATTATCTAAAACGGCTAAAGTTTTAATAGAGCATAGTTTTAACTTTTATCATATTCAGTACTGTAATATTGTATTGTCTGTTTAATTTAATAGCATATCTGTTTTTTTCTTATCGGATAGCCTTAAAACATCTAGCCACTTTTTTAAAATTTTTCTAGATTTTCGACTCTAAATTGGATTTTATTAGACTTTTGATTGGGTAAAAAGTTTGTTTACAAATTATTGTAAAACAATCTTTTATCCACAAGATCAAGTCAAACACAAAACAGGACAAAGATTGAACTTTGTGATACTTCGCATGAAATTCTGCATGAAGGTAGATGAGGCGCAGGATTAACACATAGGACACTTTTCATCATCATCATACATCACTATGGGGGTGTAACCGCGGGGTGCGGCTAGTACTTTAAATAGTGGTTTTAATAGAATACTATATGTGGGGTATATAGTATTCTATTAAATCCCGTGTAATGAGTGATTATTATAATGTTGATGAAAAAAGGAGCATGAGTTCAAAATGTGCAAATCCCATTTTAATGACATTAAATTCCATCCTATGGATCCCCATATATACCTTGAGATTTTTTTTGTAATATTGTCAGATCAGGCATTATGGCCAACCCCAAAAAAGCTTTTTTGCTTCACTTTTAAATGTTTTTTGTATGAAAACTATCCTTCTGGACCTATGTAAATAGGGCGGATTCAGTGGCCAAAAGTTATACGCCTCATGATTTGAAGTTAAGGGGCCTTACTGTCAGCGTCGTAATAACCATGCAAGTTCCGTGCAGTTCTTAAACCGGACATAAACTGTTTTGAATGAAATCATACCATTACGCTCATTTAGGTGAATATTGAAACAAATATTGTTTTCTCATACCACCATATCATCAACGGATAATATTGTCTCTGACATTCTAACAATTTACGATAACCAACATTGCAGGCGCCTAGACGTTTGTAAGCTAATAAACTGAATGGATTTAGAGCGACATGTTAACGAGAGTCCATACTAAAAAAACAGGGGAAAGGTTTTTCTGCGGTTCTTGAATAGTAGGCCTGGGCAGGCCTGCTTTAAAGTTGTCATGCTACGAATAAACCGGGCAGTTGTCTAGAAGTCCACTTTAAGAGCTCATAGTAAGACCCCAGGTATCTTATAGTTTGTGAGAGGTATTTTTGCCACCAAAAAGTGCAATTTTTGACCCACTGTGATCGTTATTTGACAGCTATGTATTTGACAGCATAATCATGCGATTTTAGGTTTTATGCTCAGTTGAGCGTTCGAATAGGGTGTGGGCAAAAGTGGCAATAATAACGTTTTTGAGCTTTACGAACGCTGTATCAAAAGAGCCATCAATGACAACGCCACCAATGCCCTCATAAGCTAAGCGAACGCACCTGTAGTCTGAGATTATAATTTTATTTATAACATGACATTGACAGAGTAACGTCTTACAACGATAAAAAGGGCAAAGTTGCGACACTCAAACAAGTCGCAGGGGCCATACACAAAGAATCTAATCGGCGAGGTGGAACGTCAAATCGTAAACACGCGAATTTTATGGTATTTTGGTAAAATTTTTATTTTAGTTAATTAATCTCACCAGAATAGGTTTTTGTGTTCCATTTCATTAGTTTATAGACATCACTTGTTAGTAGGTTCATTTCATTAGCGTTTTTAGTATATTGTTGCGTGATGAATGATCCCCCTGATCCTGGTGGAGGCATGGACTTTGTCCAGCCGCCTTCCCCTGCGGCGTTTACATCAATTTCATCATCTGTTGACGAAAAGGCTTTTGAAATAGTCAACAGAAAACGACGATTGGAAAACCGTAACGTGACTAAAGATCCCCGTAGTGACCGTTCACGATCACGTACAAAATAAATGGTTCACGATGAAACAACGTGTAAATTTACAGATGCGTCTGACGTTGTTCTCCAGGGTGGACAATGTACCCCTCCCAACTCCTTCTCCCCTAGTTCATCTAGCCCCCTTCCTAGCGGACCCCCTGCAGCTTCACAGAAAACTTCATTTACACCTATCGGTCGGCAATTATACGACTCAACAGATCGTGGCCCTTTTACGGTCCATGTTCAGAGGGAAGAGACTTCACCTACCGCTGGGACATCCCTTCACCCGGTGACATTTGGGAGATTCCTCTTTAGCCGCGCCCGGGAATTTCAAGGAATCATCGATGGCTCAATAAAGAATGTTGGTCGCAATCGTATAGCTCTAAACTTTCATTCCGCCATTTCAGCCAATAATTTCATCCAGTCCCCTTCATTGCCAAACAACAAACTCAGAGCTTTCATTCCGTCGTTTAATATTACTCGGATGGGTATAATTTGCGGAATCCCAGTGGATATGACTCCAGAGGATGTTATGAACGAGATGAAAGGTCCTGAAGAGTGTGGTCCAATTTTAAAAGTTCGCCGGCTCAATTTTAAAGTTTCCATTGACGGAGTTGTGACGTGGAAACCGTCGCAAACAGTGGTTTTGACTTTTGATGGTCAAATTTTGCCCTCTAGAGTTTATCTATGTTACAACTCTTTCCCTGTTGCGGCTTATGCCTTCCCGACTATTCAGTGCTTCCATTGCTGTAGATACGGACACACCATGACGCAGTGTCGGTCAAAACCTGCTTGTTTTAAATGCGGTTCTAACCACTTAGGAAAGTCATGCAACGTGGATGAAGTTGATGCGAAATGTTTGTGGTGTAGTGGCAATCACTTTGCTAATAGCAAGTACTGCCCTGAAATGCAAAGGCAAAATAACATTAAATCCCGTATGTCAGAATTATCAATTTCATATGCTGAAGCATCTCAGTATTTCCCTGCATATAAAAAGTCCTTTGCTGAAGTTACTTCCACCTCTGTTGCAGCTCCTTTACCTAGTCCATCCAGGAATTTAACTACTGAACCGTCCAAAGTTCATTACAGGGGAGGAAGAAAATCTATGAAATCCCATATATTGCCTTCATCTAGTGTTGGTTATGATCGTGAAGCGCACATGAGCATCATTCGAGAAGAATCCTCTGGAGCATCGCAAAACGGTTGTGCTTTATTAAATCCTCTGGCCCAAAAAAATGAGACTCCTTCTGTTCAAGCAATAATAGCTGAACTCCTGCAGCTCTTGAATCTATTATCCTCTCTCATGTCTAATTCCTCCTCTTCAAGTAATTCACCGTCCAACGCTGCCTTCAACTTAAATTCACTTATTTCCCTACTTCAAAATGGGTCCCTTTGACAGGATTCTTCAATGGAATTGTCATAGTATTTGCAACAAAAAGTCTGATTTGATATTTCTAATAAATAAACATGAACCAAGCGTCTTGGCCGTCTCGGAGACTTGGCTTAGACCTGATTCCTTTTTTAGGTTGTCAGGCTATGTTGACGTTCGAAGTGACCGCCAGGATGGCTTTGGTGGTGTTGCACTATTTATTAAAAATAATATTAACTTTTCAAGTATTTCTATCCCTTTTCATAATGATGGCTTTGATGCTGTTGCTGCACGCATCAACGATTTTACAATTGTCTCCATATACATTCCTCATCCTTCTAAATCTATTATTCGAAATTTAAGTTCAGTAATTATGACTCTTCCTAAGCTCCTTCTTATTCTAGGTGATTTGAATTGTCATCATACGGTATGGGGGTGCGGTTTGTCGGATGCTAATGGTGTTTTTTTATTAGATTCATTAGATAGTCTTAATCTCTGCATCCTTAACGATGGCTCCGCTACGAGAAGAACTCGTCCTAATGTGTTTACTAGTGCAGTGGATCTTTCTTTATGCTCTCCTGAGCTCGCGTCACTAATGTCTTGGTGTGTTCTGCCGTCTACTCATGGTAGTGACCATTTCCCAATTCTTTTACGAATCTTGCAAAAACATTCCCGTCCTGCTTCAATTAATTCTCCGCTTCTTAAATATATAATTGACAATAACAGTTCGAGCTGGGATGTGTTCAATGATCGTACTGATTCCAAAGCCTTAACTTTACCTCTTATAAATTCCTCTAACATTATTACCTGTTCTGAGATGTTAGTACGATCTCTAGTAGAATGTGCTGATTTGACTTTCCCGGTTAAGAAATCTCATCCAGACAAAGTTCCTTCTCCTCCATGGTGGGATAAGGATTGCTCTGAAGCCGTTAGATCTCGTAATGATGCAGAAGCTATCTTTTGTCTGTCTATGACCCGTGATAATTTTATTGAATTGAATAAAATGATCGCAAAATCCAAGCGTCTCTTTCATGATAAAAAACGTAATGGTTGGAAGTCATTTTGCTCCAGCATAGGCCCCAATACTCCTTCATCTCTTATCTGGAAGAAAATACATAGGTATCGTCGGTCTCAATGTGTTCCTTATCGTAGTTGTTGCCCTTCCCAAGTTTGGGCTGATGAATTTATGGACAAATTGGCCCCTCATTATTGTCCCCATCATTCAGAATTACCATCTCTTTCTAATCCCTTTTCTAATGATCCCCTCGATCAACCGTTTACACTTAATGAGTTGAAAAACATTTTGAAATCCGTTAAAGATTCTGCTCCGGGTATTGACGGCATACCATATTCCTTTGTTTCTAAAGCTAATGTTCGCCTTCAGAACTATTATTTAACTTTGGTTAACACAATTTTTGCAACCGGATTTGTTCCAGTTTCTTGGAAGTCTCAATATATTATTCCTATTCCGAAACCTAATAAAGATCCGTTGGACCCTAACTCTTACCGTCCTATCGCTCTCTCTTCAGTCTTGACTAAAATTGCGGAGCATTTGATTAAGAACCGCCTTGAGTGGTTTCTTGAGAGCAATGAATTACTCGCTAAGTCTCAATACGGTTTTAGAAAAGGCACTATGGACAGCCTTGCCATTTTTACGACTGACATACGACTTTCATTTACGCGCAATCAATCTATTATAGCAGCTTTCCTAGATATTTCCGCAGCCTATGATAGTGTCCAACTTCCCCTTCTTAAAAATAAACTAAATCGATTGAGAATTCCAGCTAAATTAGGCAATTTTATTATGAATCTTCTTTCAGAGAGATATGTATATCTCCGTTGCAGTGATTCTTCTATTACTTCTAATAGGGTCATTTGGCGGGGCTTACCGCAGGGCTCTGTCCTAAGTCCACTTCTATATAATGTATACACGTATGATCTGGAATCCTCTGTTGGTCTAAGTCGTATCCTTCAATACGCTGATGACATACTTGTCTACAGCTCTCATCACAAAATTGATGTGGCTAGTAAGTGTATTTCCCATTCCCTTGAATGTTTAAATGACTGGCTTCAAAAAAATGGTCTAGATTTATCTCCTACAAAGAGTAATATCGTTCTGTTTTCTCGTAAAAGAAATCCTCCTGATTTAAATATCTCTATTAGTGAGTGCAGAATTCCAGTAAAGGAGTCGGTTAAATTTTTAGGTCTCTGGTTGGACAGTAAACTATGTGGTCGTCAGCATTGTGAATACATTTCAAATAAGTGTGAGAGGAATATTAACATATTACGGTGTTTGTCTGGGGTGTGGTGGGGTGCCCACCCTTTTAATCTTAAATTACTATATAATGCCATTATACGTAGTGTCTTGGATTATGGTTCCTTCTTGCTGGAACCTGCACGTAAGCAAGATCTTACCAAACTTGATCTAATTCAATCCAAATCACTCCGGATTATTACTGGTGCTATGAAATCATCTCCAATTAACGCTCTTCAGGTGGAGTGTGTGGACCCTCCTCTTCATCTTCGTCGTCAATTCCTAGCTAATAGATTCTTCTTCCGTTCTATTCATTTCTCTAATCACCCTCTCATTCCTAAACTCCAACTTCTCAAACAATATGTTTACACTTCCCGTTTTTGGACTTTTAAAAAACATCCGCTTCTTTTGAAAAGTTATTCAAACTTTAAATTGCTTAAGGATCCCACGTATCGGTCTACTAAACTATCGATTTATAATATTAATTACTTTGTTATAATATCGCAGCCGGAAATAATTTTGGACTTTGGTATCTGTAAGGGGGACCTCTACGCTGATAAGTATTTTCAAGAGCTCTTGCTCAGGAATTGGCGTGGATGGCATACCATTTTTACGGATGCCTCAAAATTGTCTCAGGTTAGATGTGTTGGTTGTGGTGTATTTCACTCCCAGTTTGATATTGTTCAAAAGATAAAATGCCCTCCTGAGTCCTCTGTTTTTACAGGTGAATGTCTAGCAATTCTTGAGGCGGTAAAATATATCCTTCTCTTCAAACTTCGTCAGACCATAATTTTTTCAGATTCTCGTAGCTCGCTTCAATCCCTTCTGTCTAACCCTTTTCACTCTAAATTTCACCCCATTGTTCTCGAAATTAAAAAATCTTTATCTGATTGTATTGATAAAGGACTAGAAGTGGTTCTTGCTTGGATACCAGGACACCTTGGTCTTTCTGGTAATGAACGTGCTGATAAAGCGGCCAAAGAAGCGGTTTCTTGTGGTGATAAGGTCCCGTTTATTAATTATAGCGTTGACCTTATCTGCCTCCCTAAAAGTTTTCTTTATAAGTCATGGTCTACATACTGGAGAACAACTAGCTTATCCAAAGGTTCTGGTTTTGCTAAGATCCAACCAGAAATACCAAGTAAACCTTGGTTTTCGCGGTGGTACTTCGGTAAGATTTATACGTCGACCTTAATTCGCATGAGGCTTGGTCATTGTTGCTCACCTTCACATTTAAAAAAGATTCATGTGAAAGATTCCTCTATATGTGAATGTGGCCTGGATGAGGGGGATCTCAATCATATATTCTTCTCCTGTCCATTGTATGATAATGTTTTTTTCTACAATTCTCTCATATCATTAAAAGTCTCATTTCCGACTCATATTCCTGAACTTTTATCATCTACTAATATTGATATATATAAAGTTTTCGTTCACTTTCTCCCTATCAATAACATTCGTTTATAACTTTGTACATATTTATTTGTTTTTAATGTTGTTTGTTTATGTTCGAATAAGTTTTCTTTAAGTTATTATTCTTTTTTATTGTTATATGTGTATATTTTCATTTTTTCATACAAAATAAGCCTATTCTGGTTCATAGTTTGCTCAAATTCGTTTTAGGATGTTTTTTGTTTTTTTTTGACGTGAAACTGGCACAAATGTCATGTTGACAATTGCCACAAAAAAAAAAAAAAAAAAAAGAATCTAATCCAATCTAAGTCACAGAAGAAGAAGAAGAACCCAACACCGAAGAAGAATCTCATAAAAAATCCAATAAAAAGAAGAAGAAGATCTCAAAAGAATTTTTTTGCGCTATTCTATTTGTGTTAATTTGGAGATTCGGCTATGGCGACAATTAGATCTTTTAATTGTGAAGATATGTTAAAATTCAACAATGTGTAAGTTTATACACATTAAGTGTCCTTTTGTAACTTGGTGGCATCAGGCGCGGATCCAGCCCACAAAAAAACTTGTGGTCACAGCCACCCCAAATCAGCAAAGTACTAGTCAAAGCATGAACTCTCTCATGACAGATATATTATCTAGTCGCTCGTCTGATGTTAAGCATCATGTAACTAACAGTGCCATTTAGAATTTTGAACTAGGTACAAAACTTCAAAACCCTGCATGGCAAAGTACTGCGCTTTTTACTCGGTGTTATAACTCCGAGTAAAAAGCGCATCTTGCTACAGAGCAAGAATATCTTATAAGATGTTCTTGCTCTGTAACTTCGTTGGAAACAACTACAAAGGATATCAAATGATGTGAAATAAAATTTAAATACGTGTCTTTTTCGCGGAAACTTGAAAAATTTCATCGATATCCAGGTTTTGTACATTTTATAAAACGTCATATCATCGGCCTGTCGAATATGAAAGTGTGACATCTGATGTCACAAGTCTTTGAGGGTTGAGGGCATGCCCATCGTGCCCACAACGGTGGATCCGCGCTTGGGGGGCATGAACATTATTTTTATCAGCTTTTCTTAAAAGAGTTCTATGCTCCTTGGAGTATTTATCATTCTATGGATACATGTGACCTTCTTAACATCCCGTCTCCTCTGAGGCAACTGTTAGTTACCTAATTGTTGGTTCCTATTAACTTGCAGAGTTTATTCTCTTGTTAATTATATTTTCAATATAATGGATAAGCTGGGATTGTGTTTATTAAACCCTACTCGAGCCCTACTCGTCATAAAAAACCAAATGAGCAGGTTAGTGCTGTGGACTTGACTACGGTATCAGCTAGTTTAACTCCTTCAATGTCATGGAAAACCTTATAATCTTGTTTTGGCAGTGATCACTTTTGTGTTTAAATTGATCTTCCATTTTCTAAAATTGAACATAAAATAAAATTGAACATAATAAAATTGAACAATTTAAGCCATTGTTACAGTATAAACTAAGCAATAAAAGTGATTCTGATGTATGGTCCAAATTAAAAATTATTTTTAGAACAAATTGTTTGTGATCTTCCCCTGATACTTCCCCATTCTTTGAATCAATGTATTCATTCATTTATAAATAATATTCATTGTGCTGCTATGTATTCATTTCCCCCAAAAGCTCAAAATAAGAAACATAGACCTCCTCCATGGTGGAATCAAGAGTGTAAGGCCGCTGTGACAAATAGAAAGACCGCCAAAGAACAGTATTCTAAGGACATGACAAATGAAAACTAACTATATAAAAAAACATTAACTGATGTTCTATCTCAATCAAAGGCAATCCTTCATTCGAAAAAGTCACAGGGATGGAAAAACTTTTGCTCCACTATTTCTCCTAGTGTCAATTCCTCATATGTATGGAAATCAATTCGAAAGTTTCATGGTTCATATAGAGAACATTCTCCTTACCCTAGTTGTGAAAGTTGATTTGAGCAATTTATGGACAGGCTAGCTCTGCCCTTTGTTTCTAGTTATTTTGATACTTTCACCTCAAGTTCTGATTATGATCCAAGTTTTACTCCTTTCTCCATGCAAGAGTTGCACCTTGTTCTCACTTCTCTTAAAGATACTTCCCCTGGTCCAGATGGAATTCCATATTCCTTTTTGGTTAATGCTGGTGAAAAAATGTTAGGTTATTATCTGGAAATGATAAACTTGATGATAGATTTGGGGTTTGTCCCAGATGTGATGAAAACCCAAATCATTATTCCCATTTTAAACCCCGGCAAAGATCCTGAAAGATCTGATAGTTATCGTCCAATAGCTATGTCTTCTGTTTTGACAAAGATCACAGAACATCTTATTAAAAATCGTCTGGAGTGGCTAATCGAAAGCAGAAATCTTTTGCCTGAATGTCAATATGGTTTTAGAAAAGGTAGGGGGACTTTAGATAGTTTGTCTATTTTTGTTAATGATATTAGACTCTTATTCTCTAGAAATGAATCCGTTTTTGCTGCTATTCTTGATATATGTTCCGCATATGACAATGTTATACTTTCTATTCTTAAAACTAAAATGGAAAGTTTGTTTTTTCCTGGTAAAATAATTAATTTTATACTTAATTTTCCTAGACCGTACAGCTCAACTAAGAATAAATGGGGAAATTAAATGTTGCAGATCTGTCTTCAAAGGTTTGCTGGGCTCTGTTCTAAGTCCTTGGCTTTTTAATATTTACACATATGATTTAAACAAATTTGTGTCACCTTATTGCAATATGCTGATGATCTTGTTTATATTTCAGATCATGATATTTTAAATTCTGCTCATAAATTGCTCTTGAGTCATTAAATATTTGGTTATGTTACAATGGTCTAGAAATAGCTCCTCTAAAAAGTTCTGTAGTTTTTTTAACTAGAAATCGGTTAAAGCCTTAACATAATTTTTAACAACACTAAGATTCCTGTCGAAATTGAAAAAAATAATTTAGGTCTTATTTTAGACAGCAAATTGAACTTTTCATCGCATTTAAACTATATCTCGGTTAGTGCGAAAAAAATCGGAATATTTTAAGGTGTTTGGCTGGTGTTTGGTGGGGTGCTCATCCTTATAATTTAAAGCTTCTTTATAATGCTATTATTCGCAGTGTTATTGACTATGCTTCATTTTTATATGAGGCCAGCTTGTAAAAGAGCGCTCAATTCATTGTACTTGATCCAAGCAAGAGCATTACATATTGTTATTGGAGCAATGAGATCTACCCCTAAAAACGCTTTGCAAGTAGAATGTGATGAACCTCCTTTAGATTTAAGAGGTCAATATCTTTCGGACATGTTTTTGTTTCATTTGTTTTAATTTTCTTCTCATCCAGTTTTTCCAAAACTGCAATTATTATTTAGTTATAATTCCCAGCCTTATTGGAAACATAAAAAAAACTCCTTGCTTAGTTATGAGTTTTTCAAAAATTAAAGCCCTTAAATACCCTACTCATAGAACCCCTAAAATTTCTCTGTTTGAATTTGACTATCAGTGTATTTTATTTGAACCCACTTTACATCGTCATTTGGATCTGAACAAAGGAGATCCCTTCGTTAATTAACATTTCTTAGGATTAAAGATAATCTTTGGCCAGGCTGGCATAGCATCTTCACAGATGCCTCGAAATTAGATCAAAATGGGTTTATTTCACCACAGTTATGATATTGTCTAAAAGATTAAGTGCCCTCCTGAAACTTCTGTCTTTGTCGGTGAATGTAGGGTATAATGGAAGTTATCAGTTATATATTGCTGTTCAAATTAAAGAAAACTGTTATTTTTTCTGACTCTTTAAGTGCTCTTCAAGCTTTTCAGAGTAGTCCATTTAAAATAGGTTCCAAAAGCTGGATTATATTTAAATGCATGGAAATGTTAATACAGTGTAGTTCTTTTGGTTATTCTGTTCACTTAGCTTGGATTCCTAGCCATAATAATATACATGGCAATGAAAATGCTGATGAGTTTGCCAAGTAAGCTATAATATGCGGTGATAAAGTTCCCTTCAAAAATTATCCTCAAGACCTTTTACTTCTCCCTATACGAATGCATAATGAATTAAAGTCTAGGTGGTCCAAAAGATGGTCAGTGACTAGTAGACGAACAGGAGCTTATTATGCTAAACTCCAACCTGTCATTCAAATAAACCCTGGTTTTTTAAATTTAAATGTAATAGAAAAATTCATTTTAAAGCTAGATTGAGATTCGGCCATTGCTCTTCCGCTGTTCATCTTAAGAAATTGAGAATTAAAGATTCATCAATTTGTGAGTGTGGTATGGATGAAGCTGATATAAATCACATTTTTTACTTGCCCCTTATTTGATCATAATTCATTATTCAGTTCATTTTAAATTTCCACTTCCTATTCATATAGATAACATTTTGTGTAATATTAATGTTAATTCAATTAATATATTATCATCTTTCATAACTGAAAATAACATAAAGCTGTAGTTGTGTGTAAATTAAATTAAACTGGTATTTATGTCAAACCATGTGTATATTATGTAATTATTTAGTTTTTTAATAAATATTAATTTGATAATTTTGTAGATAGATGTAGGTAGGTAGTATAAGATATTTTTCCTTTGTTTCAGATACCTACTTACAAAATTCTAAATTTGTCTGATTTTGGTTATTATATCTTTCTTTTTTGACATGATGCTGGCATGAATGTTCTATATATGAAACAATTGCCATAATTTAATTAAAAAGAAAAACTTGCAGAGTTTTTGGAGTCAAAGCTTGAATAAGGGTTTTGTCAGAAAATCCGCCAACTGATCCTTTGTTGCAATATTTTCACACACAGATCATTTTCTAGAACACACTGTCTTACGAAGAAATGTCTAAGTTTTCTGTGTTTTGTTCTTTGGTGTGTCTTGTAGGATGGCGCTTGTGCTAATTTTATTGCGGATACACTGTCTATGTAGAGCGGCGTAATCTCCTTAATTTCACTCTTCATAAAGTTGAAAATCCGTGGGAGCCAAATCACCTCTAGCCGCATCCCTGGCTGCCACTATTTCAGTTTCTGTGGATGATATAGCAACACATGACTGACTCTTACTTTGCCATGCTACTGCACCATCAGCGTAAAGGCATATCATGCCGCTCGATGAGTGTCCAGTTGTGCTATCACCACCATGATCAGCGTCACTGTAGTACCTTATTAAGCTTTGGCGTGCAGTGGACTTGTATGTTATGCCATATTCTATTTAACATAGCGAAAGATTTGCTTCACTCTTGATACATATTCTGATTGTTGGGCTATCAAGTTTGCGAGACACCATGCCGACTGCGAACGCTATGTCTGGCCTAGTGCCGACCATCAGGTAAGATAGTGCACCAATGGCCTGTCTATATGGAAAAATCTGGGTATCATTGTCATCTGTGGATACCATGCTGCCTTTGACTATAGGGGTTACTGCAGCTTTGCAGTCCTGCATATTAAATCTTTGCAGTAGCCTTTTAGCATAGCTTTTCTGATTTATCTTGATTGTCCCATCTGCTTTTCGGTGCGTTTCTATTCCAAGAAAATACGAACCACATTCATCAGTAATGTTAAAACGTTGTCTCATCTCATGTAAAAACTTGTCTTCTTCTTCCGACTTTGCATAAGCAATGAGTTCGTCGTCAACATATAAAGCTATTAAGCAAGGGTCTGAGCAAAGTTCGAGGATGTATGCAGTGTCTTGCATCTAGGCACTTCGAATCCCATAATCGCATATTACCTAGAAGGTAAAGCAATTGAACCAGTTAATATACAAAAGGATTTGGGAGTATTAATCACTGGTAACTTAAAATGGGAAGAACACATTACCGCAATTGTTAAAAAGCTAACTCACTTGTATATGTCATACGGAAAGCCTTTCAAACAATTACTGTGGAGGTATTTAGCAAGATCTACAAAACCTACATAAAACCACTGCTTGACTATGGCTTTCAGATATGGAGATACTTCCATAAGGATATAAATTTGATAGAAAGTGTGCTAAGAAAAGCCATGAATATACCTCTAGCGTTAAAAAGAAAATCTTACTCGGACAGACTGCACACATTGCACCTCACTACACTAGAAGAAAGACGTCTTCGTGGTGACCTCATTGAAAGTTACAAGATAATCACGCACAAATACAACCTGCCATGTATGTATTCACGAAATGTATGTGGTCAAAGAAACAATAAGGTCAACCAGAGGAAACCAGACTGGAATAGCTTGAACACTTTCAAGTAAAAAAATTGGGCACAACTTCCTTAGCAACAGAGTGGTACTCAATTGGAACAGATTACCAAATGAAATTGTGACTTTTAACTGTTTTAAGAACTGGCTCGATAACTGGCTACGAACTAATAAACTAAACTAAGTGAACACCCAAAGTGAAATTAATAACTTTCGATACTGTGTGATATAGGCACATCAGCAATTTGCTGCTCGTCTATAAACAAATAAATAATTAATAAAAAAAAATATCGTTGACTACCAACATTTCGGAGCTTGTTTAAGGCCATAAATACTACGTTTAAGCTTGCATACTTTTCCGTCAGTATTAGAATATCCTTCAGGAAGCTTCATGTAAATCTCTTCTTTCAATGTTCCGTTGAGAAAGGCAGTTGACACATCGAATAGAGAAAGTGAAAGTTTCTCTTGAGCAGCCATATTAAGCAGCGCTCTTATTGTGCTTATCTTTGCTACATGGCTAAACGTTACATCGTACTCCAGTCCATTGCTTTGTGCCATTGATCATGATCCATACATGACATTGCTTCTTGAAACGTATTTGGTTTAGCAAGAGGTTCGTCAGTTATTGAGTTCACATTGAAACAAACGTTGCAAACAAAGTCCTTGTATCTGGTGGGGTGGCTTGAGGTTTGAACGCCCTTGTAACGTCATCCTGTCTTCAGCATTGATTTCTGATGTAGATAGTGGACCTTCTGTCTCTGACCTAGTACTTACATCATTGACTCTATGATCAGCTTCAACCGTATCGTTAACTTGTTCAGGTATGGAATGATCAAACTATTCCACCTCTAGGAAAGTATCAGCCTCAGGTAATTGAGCTTCTGTCACAGAATCACTTTCTGAACATGAATGTTCAGTAGAATATTTTTCTTGCTGTATTGATGACGTAACATCATAACTATTTGATGGCTGCTGGTCATCGCTCATCTCATCCGGAACATGACATTCATATGCTGGTACAACAAAGTCGAATAGGCAGTTGGTGCTCTTGTCAACAGCTTTGCTCTCTAAGGTATTAGGTTTTGCAGTCTCCTCAATGTGAACCCAGTAGAGGATTTTCATCAAATATGAAGTCTCTAGACCGTATCAAGTTGAATGAATTGCTGTTTCATATACGATAACCATCATCAGAGTCGTAGCCAATTAGTATTCGCTTATGTGTCTTTCTATCCAGCTTAGTCCTTCGTTGTTTGGGAACATGAGGATAGCATTGAGATCCTATTATTCTCATATGACTCAGTTTAGGCTTCTTGTGGTGCCACAGCTCGTACGGTGATTTCCCATCCATATCCATTGGACCTGTTCTATTCAGGATATACACCGCTGCTGATACCATTTCAGCCCACAGTCCAGTAGGAATCTTGGCATGTGCATACATTCGATTTCGTGCCATTTCCACAACAGTTCTATTATCCCTCTCTGTTGGTTTTTGATGTGGAGTGTAGGGCATCTTCAATCTTTGCGTAATGCCTTCCTTCTTCAGAGTAACTTCTACCTTGGCGTTAACAAATTCGCCACCATTGTCACTTAAGAGTTCCTTTATGACAACTCCAGCTGCTTTCACTTCAGCCAGCATAAGTAGCAGTTTTGCGTGAACTTCAGCCATCTTTGAAGAGAACAAAATATCGTAGCTTGGTGATAGAGTACTGAAAGGGTCCACAAACATTAGCATATTATATATTCTCCAGGTTGAGTAGCTTTTCTTCTGGTTCCAAACTTAAATCAAACACCCTACACACAGTTCTTTGGTAGTTTGGACTTTTATGTCGAACTCCCTTTCTATCAGTTTCTTCGCGTGGCTTTTATTTTATTGTCCAAATCTTTCATGATAGAGTTGTAACAGATAGAGGTTGTGGACAGCTGATTTACGACATGTGAGTTTCAGTTTGAATGGTCCTCCAAACTTGCAGCGAGTGCCAATCAGTTTTAATTATTTAATTTTTCCATTTACTTCAGCCTCTGCAAGAATGTCTCCAATGCCTAGGGCTTCAATGCATTGGCCGTTTGCACCAGTCACTGTATGTTGACTGTTGAAGTACCTACTTGAAATGTTTAAATATGTCGGGAGGTCTCCTCTATTGGTAACGTGACTGGTCGCCCCATTATCCACTTATCAATTTTCTAGGTCCTTTGTTTCTCCAAAACCTTCTGCCGACTGTACCGTCACCACTGTCAGATTCATATTCACAGACATAGATTTTTATTGGCGGTCTTCCGTATTAAATCCATCTTGGACAACTTCTGACTCTATGGCTTTTTCCTTTACAATAATTGCATTTGAGCTCCTTAGATGAACACTTCTTTTTTCCCTTGTTCGTTTATTGTAAACAAAGCTTTTGCATTATTCCCGTCTTCTGTGACGTGTATGTCATTTTAACGTAGAACTCTCTCCACTGCGGTCCGTAATATATTAATAAGAAATAATAGATGGACCGACTTTTACAACTTTTACATCAAAAACAAGGGACAACACAGTAAAGACCTTGTAGAAATAAACAATCACCTGTCACTTTTCACAGAACGCTCACGACGATTTTGGTGTAGAGCATGCAATGGTTCATGTAATCGTCAATATGGCGGCATTTAAGACGTTATCGATGACTAAGCGTGGGCCATCGTAATCACGCTCACGGTAAAAGGGACCGACTGTTATCGCGCTAATATCGAATATGGCTTGATTGGGACCGCACTGCTCGTGTGCGCATAGCTGACTTATCAGGTTCTCGACTGAGCGTTCCTTTTTTGAAATTAGTAGCCAACTTGAATTCTAGATATTCTGAAGGTAGGGTGTCTAGGATTTTACACATTACAAACTGACACATGAGTAATTATGTCATGCATCAGGTCCTTTTTAAAAAAAGAAAATTAAATTCCTAAAGAATTTCAAACATACGTCGTCTGTTTTGTCTACGCACGTACCTCCAAAAATGCGCTCTAGTTGGAAGTCTAGTTTCTGAAAACACACTTTCCTGGGTGTCTAATATCAGACTCAAATGTTTGGACAGAACACCCCATGGCACCACCTACAGCGACAGACTGGGCTGTTGCACAGACTGTTGTTACAGGAGAGAGACTAAACTGGGCAATCAACACATTCACACCGTACAAAACGCCAGGTTTGGACGGGATATTCCCAGGACTCCTACAATGGAGTGAATATCATATAAACGAGACATTGAGTGCTATCTTCAAGGCATGTCTGGCGCACAGATACATGCCCAAAGAGTGGAGAGAGGTTAAGGTCTTGTTTATACCAAAGCCGGGTAAGAGTGACTACACAGAAGCAAAGGCTTATAGACCGATAAGTCTTACGTCTTTTCTCCTGAAAACCCTGGAGAGGCTCTGTGATAGGTACATCAGAGACACAGTTCTCATTACCGCGCCACTTCACCCAGAACAGCACGCTTACAGCGCAGGTAAATCTACCGAATCCGCCCTACACAGTGTTATACACAAAGTAGAGCGAGATATTAAAAGTAAAAATTTATGTCTAGGAGCTTTCATTGATATAGAAGGAGCCTTTGACAAAACTAACTTTAGCAGCATTAGAGCAGCACTGCTTAAACACAAAGTAGACCTGACCCTGATCGATTGGATCATTAACATGCTAGAATTAAGGGCGATACGTATTGATTTAAACGGCACGACCAGGGGAGTGGTGGCCAAGGGGTGCCCCCAAGGAGGTGTCCTGTCCCCGCTCCTATGGAATCTAGTAGTCAATGATCTAATCACCAGGCTGAATACAAGTCGCTTCTTCACGGTAGGGTATGCAGACGACCTCGCAATACTAATATCAGGCCATTTTGCCAGTGTGGCATGTGACCTGATGAGAAATGCGTTAAAGGTTGTCGAAAAATGGTGCATAGAATACGAACTCTCCGTAAACCCAGCTAAAACCGAACTGGTGATGTTCACTAACAAACGAACCCTAGGCAGGTTTACACTACCTAGCCTATTTAACAAGCAACTGAAACTGTCAGAAGAAGTGAAATATCTGGGAGTCACACTAGACAGCAAGTTGAATTGGGCCAAGCACTTAGAGAACAAGTTAATCAAAGCCAGTATTTCGTTCTGGCAATGCAGAAGGATGATAGGTAAAACATGGGGACTAAGCCCTAAGATCACCCTATGGCTATATAAAACGGTAATCAGACCTTCACTAACATATGGTGCAATTGTGTGGTGGCCCAGAACCACCCTGAGCACCACCAAAACCAAGCTACAAACCTTTCAGAGACTTGCCTGTGTAGCCACAACAGGCTGCATGCGCACTGCACCAACCGCCGCGATTGAGGCCCTGATAGGCCTGACCCCGCTACACCTATACATACAACAAGAGGCCGCGGCGGCTGCGTACAGGCTAAAGGCACTGAACCTCTGGTATCAGGATCAATTAGCACCCCATACAACAATCATAGAAAACTTTGCAGTTGGAAACCCCTTAATAAAGTCTATCTATGATAGAGTACAAAAGCAACACTTCTTTACAAAGAGCTACCGCGTACAACTAAATGAAGAGCCAAGCGACTGCTCAGGTATTCATGAAGTCAGAATTTACACAGATGGCTCCAAGATGGCAACAGGCACCGGAGCGGGAGCGTTCTCGGAGAAACTAAACATACACATAGCAACAGGGCTAGGTAAACACAACTCTATATTCCAAGCAGAATGTGTGGGTGTCATCCAAGCCACAGCAGCAGTATTTTGCAGGAAGGTAACCAATAGTAATATTAGGATACTCTGCGACAGCACTGCGGTACTACGAGCCCTAAATAGATACGACCACTCTTCGGGGCTGACCATACAATGTCACCGACTATTGGAGGAAGTAAGTAAACATAACAATAATGTCACACTCCAATGGATAAAGGGGCACAGCGATTCCAGAGGTAACGATGCGGCTGATGAGCTAGCAAGGAGAGGTTCCGGTATGACGTGTGCAGGACCAGAACCAATGATCCCCCTACCTTTCAGTCAAATTCGTGCATGGATTCGCAAAAAAACTAAGGACCAGCATCAGAACTACTGGGCAAGTATCGAGGGTTGTAGGCAGTCGAAGGAGGCTTTTCCGATTCTAAATCTGAAATTCTCCAGAAAACTCCTCAATCTTAAAAGAAATAATGTACGACATATCGTCGGAATTATGACCGGTCATTGCTCCTTAAACAAACACCTGTTTAATCTAGGTGTTACAGACAGCCCCCTATGCAGAGGCTGCATGGAGGCGGAAGAAACAGCTGCGCATCTGCTCATCGAATGCAGGAGCGTGGCGGCACAAAGGGCAGCTAACCTCGGCTCGCCGAGGACAGTGTGGGAAGCCTGCGCCAAGCCGAAGGAGCTGCTGGCTTTCCTGGGCGACACCGGGTGGCTGGACTGATCAGCGACACCCGGCTATCACGCAAAATGGGCCGCGCCACAGCGGCCTGGTTGCGGAAAAGAGCCAGCCCACCTAGTACCAAGTACCAAGTAAGCGCTCTAGTTGGTCCCACATGTCTTTAGCATAATCGAATCGTAGAATGTCTTCGGACATGTTTGTCGTAAACAGAATTAAAATAGCACTGTTCAAATTCTCAAAATCTTGTAGGTCTTTTACATATTTCGCCTTTGCAACAACGTCTGTCCCTGGCGCCAAGGAAGGTTTCGTCCTCTTACCCTCGAGATTATCAACATTGCATACATCCCGGCATTGCCTTCAGAACAATTTGTATTTTAAAACTGTTTTATTGTTTTTCGAATCTAAATTTCCGATATGAACCTTGCTAGCGTATAAAATTACTTATTCCATCGCTCTGTTACCACTATATTCAAGACTTTTCGGGGATACAGGCGTGATAATACGTTTACATTATATAAGCATTCAATCAGTTAAAAGTTGTTTAATTTCAAACTATCTTTTTGTTTAAATTAGCTTTGTGCTTCGAACTAATGCCTATCGATCTGTTGGTTTTCGATACAACGTAGGTACTTTCGAACCAATGCCCCACCTGAAAATATTTTCGCAACAACGTGCGTCGCACTGACGTTCTTCGAAACAAGTTTAATATTGTTTCTAAAATTTTAAAAGGGCCGAACAGACGTTGAGATCGATTCCAAGCTCTACGACTTATCGATCTCGTTTTTAGCAGAGAAAAGATAAAGTTTTGATGCTTTTGAAGGGACAGGGGAAAAAACCTGAGAAGAATATTAAAGCACTTAAAAAGACTTAAAGACTTATAAAAAAGAAGAAAAGAAACGACGAGTCGAGAGAGGGAAAAGTGATGTTACAAGGCTTGACAATTTCAGAATTAATACTTTCGTTCCTATATGCGATCACATATTTTTGTCTAAAATGAATATGTTTTCTGAAGCGCAAGTTCGACTTAACGCCAAAAATTTTCAGCAATTGTATCCGAAAGATCTTGCGGAAGATTTACAAGAGGAGTTTGTTCTCTTAAAACATTTTTTGAATGAACCAAATACGAGCTTAAGACAGAAATGAACTGAAATGAAATAAGTTTCACATCAACAGCTGAATCTCGATATAAAAAAGAGATCTAAAATCATTTCCATACACGGAAATTCCGTTACACATCTTTTTGTGCACTGTAGTGACAAATTTCAGTGCAGAAAGATCATGTCTGGTTCTGAAAAGATATAAAAAAATGTCTTTGTTCAATAAACAAATTAAAAATAAATCTTTCACGTATTTGTGAAGAATGTGTAAATAATATAATAATAATAAAATTAAATAGAGGACCGGACGAAATCCGAGAAAATATCAAGTGATAAACTGCACTGTGCCCATTACCCTGAGGTATTAAGTTCTTAAACCTCATGTGACTGTTATTTCACTGACAACCATACCCATCAAAGAGGAATGTTGTAATGCGAACATTACTGCTTCATGGTAGCAGTACAAAAAATAAACTGGTTAACTAAGAGTCAGTTCAGTTCAGTTTTTTATTTATATGGCTTTTGCGGGGTTGTGCAATTTCGCCAATGTCGCGTGGATAAAGAGAGAAACAAACGATGGAGATTGTTCGGTGTTGTAAGTATGGTCAGTAAGCAATTGAGACCTAACTAAGAGCAGAACTCTTAAAATTAATTTGGATTTTATTGCCCGAGTCGATTAGCCTCAGCTGCCGTTGTATGTTTACCTTACATGTTTGTTACAGCAGGATCGAGTAATTTTCCATCTGCACGTCCAGCTTTATAATAACAGTGTTGTATAGGGCTATACCATAGCAAGGTGGAGTATTCTGATTTGGCTTTTCTGAACTATCTCTAACCTACCTATTCTTATTTAATTGTTAACATTCTTTCGTGTGAAAGTCTGGCAAGGATTTTCAGTTTGTGGCATGGATTCTGCCTGTTCAGAGTATGTACTCTGAACAGGCAGAATCAGTTGTGTACCTTCACATTCTGCAGACTTGATCGAGCATTATAATATACTAGCTGGTGTCCGCGACTTCGTCTGCGCAGACGTATTAGTACTTCGTGTTGCTTATTATCTTTTCCAAGGCCATAACTATCTTTATACCAAAATGTCATAAACTATTTACATGGTCAAACGCAAACACTAATAATAAAATACAGTACCTACGTACATACAAATATAAAATTTATCACAATGGAAAAAAAACTGTCATTACATTTCATCACCCTTGACGATATTCGTGCTACATTTCATCACCCTTGACGGTCATCAAGCACATCTAGTGTATTGAGCTGTCATTGACAGAACTATCATTACGATCTTGTCGTAGGCAGAGATCTTGTTATTTTTTCTATGCTGTGCCCAATGATATTAGGCTCTTTCACCCGCGTGGTGTTAGATGATGATGTAAAGTAGCCTATGTGCAACTCCAGACTATAATCTATCTCTGTACCAAATTTCAACCTGATCCGTTCAGCCGTTCTGCCGTGAGTAACAAACATTCATGCATGCATCCATCCATCTAAACTTCCACATTTATAATTTTAGTGAGATTCATAGGTGGTAGATTTTTTATTTTTTTGATTTGTAGCGATTGAACTTTGACTTTGCGTTCGTAGTGGAGCTTAACCTGGCGATTTTAATCCATCAACAAGTTAAGCAACACTGGCTGCGGTCAGGGCTTGGATTGGGTGACCGCTAGTGGCATTATTCAACTGAGCGCTTCCGTGCTTCTTTTTTTTTTGAGGGGAAAAAATACCTACTTTAAAGTAGTTTAACCCTTTCTATACCGTCATAATTAAAACAAAAGATTTATGAATGAACCGCACGTAAATTTACGTCTCTGGTACGCAAAGGGTTAATTTACGGATAATTGATAAATATTATTTATATGAAGAATTAATTATTAATACTTATAAATTGCGAAAATTTCATACAATTCACAATACAACTTTTGTTTTCAGGAATTTGGATCCTTTGACTGAAACCTATGGGTTATCTTTTTATACACAATATCTAGCCCACTGGCCAGAGTATTTCCAAGTTGTTGAAGCACCAAGTGGAGAAATTATGGGCTACAGTATGTACAATTTTCAGCTATGTCATATAAGTATACTATATTATTGTTAGTGTTTCCGACAGGCAAGTCATTCTAGTGGTAAACAATTATCTTTAACATTTCCAGCACCACCTAGCTTTAAGCCCGTCACACACGTAGCTATAATATATATTAATATAACTTATAGCAAGGCATACTACGATATATTTTCTATACAAATATTCAAGTGACCGCACACGCAGCTATAATATATATTTCTATGATGTCACCAACTTTTACCGAAATTTATATAATTTATTGTATATTATGGTATAGCATGACATATTACGACATATTTTGAATGTACAGCATGTATCGGTGGTACTCCTTTCCAACTTCCACAGAGGAATCAGCCTTTTCTACCGACTTCCAAAAAGGAGGAGGTACTCAATTCGACTGTATGTTTCTTTCTTTATGTTTGTTACCCATAACTTTCGATAGGGTGAACCGATTTTTAAATTTTTTTTTTGTTTGAGAGCTTGTGCTGTCCGTGTAGTCTCATTTAAATTTCATCAGATTCGGTCAGTAGTTTTTGAGTTACACTCCAATAACTGTATAAAATGGAAGTCGGTATTAAATTTTTCAAATTGTACTTGTTTACAACCAAGTTCTGCACAATCATCACAAACATATTACACCTCACAAAGATGTGACGTCTACAATAGCCCTGATTCAATACAAACTCCAACGCCAACACATACTACTAATTACACATCTTATATCTCACCAAGAGCTGAAGAGTATAACTATAATAATCCTGACGACACAACGCATACACCCTTGGTACAAATGACTGAATCGGCAGAACCATCTCTCAATATTAGAAATTTCCTCAGTGATTTTAATTAAGTATTTAAATGCAATTTACTTTCTTCACTTCATAAAAGATAGATTTAAAATGTTTTCCTTACCCTAAACACACAGCAAGTCGTCTAATACTTTTGAGCATGATTGTGTCTTTTCTGCTTATATATTTTTATTAATTCATGAAGATTTACAAATGACGATTTTGAACTCTTAAAATATTGAGCGAATTTTTTTGAGGATAGTGCACGATACAAATTAAATTCGCCACGAGTTTTTTTATTGTTTATATGCGATTCAATCCATTTGGATTATTTTTTGTGCCCGATAGAGAAACTAACATATCACAAGCACAATCGGAATCGTCCTCTGAAGAACTGTCAATTAAATCCAATAACTGTGTACTTGTTGAATTCATAATTACCTAATTAGTAATCAAAACACCCTTTATTACAAAACACGTGCAAACGCTAGGCCGACCATCAATGAAATGAAGGCAAAATATATATATTATAGCGTCGTCTCCGTGTGTGGTAGCTTACTATAATATATATTATAGCACGGCATATTAATATATATTATAGGTACGTGTGTGATGGGCTTTAAGCATGGTAATCACCTCTAAACTCACTATACACTCTATCAATAGGCCATATGTTCTACGGCTATTACACTAAACCATATAGGTTCACATCAAAGCTGCAAGTCAAGCAAACTTGCTTGTGTGACACACATTCAGTATATTCACCACCAGTTGCCACCCTTTGTCGTATAACCACGTCGTATCTATAGGGAGCAAGGGGGTTCGATATTCTATTGCATGATATATAAAATAATAAATTAAGTAAGAAACACAAATGTAGAGTGACTTTACTCTTTACAGTAATGGGCAAAGCAGAAGGACATGGTGAGAATTGGCATGGCCATGTAACCGCACTTACTGTGAGCCCTGATTATAGGAGACTGGGGCTTGCAGCCACTTTGATGAATAACTTAGAAGATGTTTCAGAAAAGTAAGATTTTTCTAGTTTATGAGTCATTACCTATCGTATCCCAATTTCAGAGAGAATCCCGTATAAGGATGTGAATGTATCTTTCTAAAATTGTAATGTTTAGTCTCGTTAAGCAGGCGTTAGTTCTTTAAAAATATCATATAATCATATTATTACCTTGTTAATAAATGCATCAGTTATCAGAATGAAACAATAACAAATTATCAAACAATATCAAACATTTCGACCATTCTACAAAGAATTGTATATATAGTTAGGGCAGATAGAACTTTACCAGATTTGAATCCTGATTTAATTAGGAAAAGTTTTTTTGATGAGTGGAACGTCTTGGTGTGAGTTCATGCCTCAATCGTAGTGTGGTGATTAAAATAAGAGTGCGTAAAGATTAATTTACCCTGACGAATGGGACTAGGCGATGCGTATAACGTCCTGCTTTACTTGTAGCTCTACCATAAGTTTGCAACATAAATGTCATCTATTCACAACACTCAATCTCGCCTAAGCTTGTGATTGGCGTACTCGCTACTAATTTTAGTTCTACAATTGACCGCAACGTGGCCCTGTTCTTTTTTTCATACATTTTTTTCGCGGCAGTCGATATCTACAATCGATTGGTGTTTGGTGATGTTGTAAACTCATGGTAGACCTACTGGCACGCGTAAACACAATCAAAACGATACATAGTCTTGATTGTTTACTACGCTTCGGCTCGTTGCGCGGCGCTTACAATATCTGACCTGTCTGATGATACGTGCGCTGCAAACTAGGCCAGTCACATACACTGGATATCAATGAGATATAGTGTATCTACAAACGCTCTCACGTATTCTCTCACAAAAAACTATGTACTCGCAGGGAGCATTCCATGTGTTGGATTTTAACGCACTACGTGACGACGAACCAGGCGATGCACTGCGAAGTCTTGCTTTGGGAAAAAAATTACTCGCATGATTTCGAAACAACTCAAAATATCTTTCGATAGATGTTTTTTATACTGATGTACGGATCGTTTACAATAAGAGATAAGTATGATGAGAGAGAGAGAGACATAAATTGATCTCAATCTAATTTGTATTTCTTGTTGGCAATATTGTTATCAAGTCCAATCAAAAAAGTCCACCATAAGGAACTCTCTTGCCAACAACTAGTTGTGCCATCCTTTAACCAAAACAGTCAATGTACTTACCTTTCTGTCGACGCTTATTTATATATCTGCTGTGAACAATAATGTATCCTGACGACAAAAGATTTTATAATAGGTATCTTAAGATCTTGTGTTATATTTCGAAATTGTACCACTTCTTAACTAAATGAAATATCATAAGTATCTTCGTTAAGTACTTTGGACAAACTTTTGGGTTTTATAAATGCTTGGCATGGAACTTTGTTTTAATAAGCAATAATAAACATTCTAATTCCCAAATTCAGCAATAATGCAATAGTTAAAAAAAATATCTAATTTTGGGTTCCGTACTAAAGAAAGAAGAACTCTTATAGGATCACTTTGTTGTCATTTTCTCAGGAACGCGTACAGTTATCAAGTTGACATTTTTATCAAATACTACAGAGTAAGTATTCTTTCATCTGCGGTCTCTTACAACTGTGAATAAAACAAATTTGTAAGTGTCAACGCGATCAAAAGATATTTTTACTGTTTATGTCGCATATCTTGAGATTTCACAAGGGAATCAAAACCTTTACGGTTCTTCTCGTTGATCTAGAGTTATGAAATTTGACAAGACTATCTTATAGCACATAATAATATATGGGAATAAAAACGGAAAACCTAAAAAAAGCGAATTCACTATTACGGTGATTTGCTGTTGGTGCAATAGCCGTGTCTAGCGATCGAACTGCAAAGATAAGTGTGTCCGTTAACCTAGTTCGTCTTTTAGTAAGAGAAATGTTAGATGCTTTCTTGATGTACGGAACCCTCAGTGAGCAAGTCTAACTCATACCTGGCCGGTTTATTTATGATTAATCATAATATCTAAACCGATATTCTTTAGACTCACTAACTTGTCTGAAAACCAATTCATGTCCATCATCATCTTTTGAGACTCTTATAAAATTAGTATTTTCGTCTCCAAGATTCTTATTAGTTTGACTGATGACCAATGTCAGTTCATATAAGATCATATCTTCATTATCAAAGTTTTGCTTTTGCAATCATTTATTATTATAATATTAATTAATTTGACAGTGTTCATTAATACTTCATCAGTCTAACGACCCAGACACAATAGAAATTTCATTGTTATATTGACAATCGACTGGTGACACCTCACCCCTTAACGTAAATTATTGTTTTCTTTTTCAGGAAGAAAGCTTATTTTGTGGATCTTTTCGTTCGAGTCAGTAATAAAGTAGCTATAAATATGTACAAGAATTTGGGATACATTGTGTACCGCACAGTTTTAGAATATTATTCGGGTGATCCGGATGAAGATGCTTTTGGTAAGAACACTCAATATTGTAAAACTTTAGCTCATTTACATTATGATAGATTAGATTATTTTCCAATATACACAATTTAAACTGTTGTTAAGCTATAATTTACCGATTTAAACTTACGTTATAAGCCGAGTATGCAGGACTCGACCGGTTTTGCGACATTCTGATTCGCTTCTTCAAGGAGTACGTGCGCTCCCGATTCGCGGCGCCCGACAGTAATTTCCCCGGCGGCAGCGCCATCGCAAGCAGGGATGTTAGATGCCAACTCAGGAATTATGACATCGGCTCGTCAAAATAATGGTACTTTAGATAAAACTATGGTACGGTTTTCTGAGAGTCTATATTGGTCTAGGACAACAACCACTGTATGTGGTATACCAGGATTTTATTTCACATCTTTTAACTTAATTCTGTGTTATTAACGATAGCCCAGTCCGATTAGGATTTGACCTGGGAAAAATTATAAGTATAAATTTTCCTTCGGAATTATATGGGAAAGGTCACTGGCAGTCTAAATTTTATTGTGTGTGGTAATCGATCCGTTGCGTCATCCGCCATCTTTATTTAAGGGGTCAAATTTTGTTTATTGAATTTATCGTGTACTTTCAATTGAACATGGTTAAACAATATAAGGTCAATACGGTTTCACAACAGTTGTTTAAAATTGGATTGCCTACAATTTTGATACTCATATTTTTTTCTAAGATCGATATTTTATGATTTATACCCAAAAGAGGGGGCGAATTTTTGTTTGACTAACAACTCTTTTATTTTCATATTACCTTCATGAAACTTTGTTGTAAGTAAACAAAGTTGTTAGCAATTAAGTTTTCTAATAATTTGGTTCTTATATTTTTTTCTTCGGATCGATATTTTTCTATTTATACTTACCCGAAAAGAGGTGGAGGTAATATCTTATAATTGCATAATCATGTTTATTTTCAATTTTACATGGAAAATTGATACCAACAAACTTGTTTGTAATTCAATTTGCTACAATGGCAGGACTTGTAAACTAACTTTAAATAAGTGAGTGAGTAGCAATCTACGGAACTCACATTAATTTTAAAGTCACAGGCATATTAAAAATTAAATTTGCCTGACTGCCTACTACCAATATTGACACAAAAGTAGTATTTTGGGTTGAATTTAATACTTACAATGAAACATTTTATTGTGATTCGGAATGCGGGAATGATGTAAAACCAATGATCCTGCAAAAGGTATTCAAAATTGTTGTATTTATTTCTGTCTCTATGTATCGATGATAAATGAGAAATTGCACTTGCGATTCGCAAGTGCTTTAATTTCTTCGTCTTCACTGGCACTGCTATCGGTCAATAAGTCTGTTTAAGGGGAAGGGGAAGCGTGAAGACATCGACAGCTATCGCCCCGTCTCAATTAATACTGCTGTTGCTAAGATTCTGGAAAACGGCATAAGCACTTTTACCGACTACCTAGTGGCGACGGGCGCTCTGTCTGATCGCCAATACGCGTACCGTACCGGGCGCTCCACTACTTCTCTCACCTGTGAGCTCATTCGCCGCGTGCTTTTGGCTTGTGAGAAGAAACAGCAGGTTGCAGTTTTGTGCTGCGACTTGTCGAAAGCATTCGACGTCGCAGCTCACAGAGTTCTCTCTTCCAAGCTGCAGCACTACGGCATTGGAGGCTGAGCGCATTCACTCTTGACTGACATTCTACGCAACAGGTCTCTGGTGGTAGTCGGCGACATGCGAAACAAAGTCAGACCCATTGAACACAGTATTAGCCGTAGCGTTGTTTTTAGTTGAATTTGGTCTCTAATACACCTTCAGGCCACGCAAAGCAAAATTGGATACAAAACAGAGCTAACTAACTGATTTAGAGCTTATAGAGTCTAAACATCCGGTCTAAAACAGATTTTACAAATGTTATGGTGGTAAATAAGTACGATTTCGGAGAAAACGGGAAAATTCACAAATATAAGTTAAAAAAATTGAGGTATCGTGATTTTTTTTTTCGCCAACTTGTTTTCTCCAAGTGGGCCCCCGAACACGCTCATTTGGTTTGTTGGTCCCTCTACGAAATACCCTATATTTAATTTTCACTCTTGCTTATATATTTGCCCGAACATATTACAGGTGAAATCTTTATGTATGCGGATGACGTCGCAATGTACGTGAGACAAAATTTCTCGATGTGCAAAACTCGCAGATCTGCACGCTCAGTAGGTACATCAACACCCGTGATGTGAACAAGCTCGTTATCGTGGCACTCTCTATGAACACACCATCAAAACCTTTTATGTGATGACGATATACATTTTGATAATTTTATTAATTTAAATGTATCATGATTACGATTTTAATGTATTATTTTATATCATAATTAATTTTGATTACTATTTTCAAGTTAGATTAATATTTTGGTCTAATTTAACTGTAATTTTTGAGTTATAAGTAAATCGTATTTACTAATAACTTGATCTGATTATGACTATACTATACTGAAAGACCTGTGCACTCCTCACTAACTGTATCTTGCTATATGATGAATGCACTGTTCTGTACAGTGGTGACAAGAAATGGTTTCCACACCGCTGCCAAAATTCATCCGCAGTCGCGGTTGAATGAAAAAGCGCACGTACCTACCTACTCCTTGGTTAAGCGAATCTGAACGTCGCGAAACCGGTCGAGTCCTACATATTCGGATCGTACGTTAAAATCGGTAAATTATTGCTTAAAAATGCAATTATTTTCATTTAATCAAATTTAAATTAGTAAGTTGTAGCTTGATTTAGGAATTTATATTAGTATCTACCGACTGCGAATCGTTTATAATAAGAAGGAATATCACGATCCTTTGGGAACTATTTGTTTAATCGGTATAAAAAGTAGCTTATGTGATCTTAGATATAACCTATCCATTCCAAATATAATCCCAATCTTTTGAGCCAATATCATCATGAAGGAGTAACAGATATACCCTCACAAAATATATATTTATTATATGTGTGATTAATTTATTGCATTTATTTTTATTTTTTTTAATTTTAATAGTTTAACTTAAGCGGCAGGTACAGTTAAATATCTCGAGTGTAACTAACTTTGGGTTTCTTGACCTTTCAGGTCAGTTCTCCTCCTTCACTAGTCTTTATTGTATGTATTTATTTATTTACAGACATGAGGAAAGCCTGCTCAAGAGATGTCAATAAAAAGTCTGTGGTGCCTCTATCACATCCTGTAAGACCTGAAGATGTTGACTAACTTTCGAATAAAAACAATAATTAGAAAAACATGGTTGTATTATTTTGAACATAATGTTTTAATTATTGTCTTCTTCACTGGATGATTGTGAATTTGGACGTGGTGTATGACTCTCTTCTTCTTCGTGTTCTTTATTTGTGTCAGTTTCATTTTCAGTCGATTCAGCTGTTGTTTCTATGACTTCTTTATGTTTGCGCCAATTTTTGGCTGCTGCTAGCAACTTCAGATTCGGCCTAACCATCTCATCTTCGGGGAATATGTAGTCAAATACTTCTTCCCAGCCCTCTTCCACACCGGATTCACTAATAATCTTCTGCCTTTTCTTAACCCTACGAGGCATTTTAGTCATCACTTTCTCAAGTTTTTCTTCATCTCCAATTTCTGTTTCGAAATCTTTCCATGCTTCCAGTAATAACACTCTTGATTCTTTCTCACCGGCACTTCTCAGGCTATCATTAGCTCTTTCGTAAACCCGCCTCGCTAAATCAACGTTGAAGTTATCCGCATTTTCAGCATTGAGTTCAAATTTGGCGTATGAAAGCCATACCTTTACATGCACAGTTCTTTCTAGCAATCTTTCATACAATTGTCTAGCCTTTTCAGTTTCTCCCTGTGTCACTTCAAAGTCTATGTAACTCTTCCATAGAAGCTCTGGCATGTCTAGTCTAGGTTGTCCAACTGCAATTTCATATATTGCCCTTGCTCTATCAATGTCACCTAATAATGTTTCTAATTCAGCAAACTTTATCCATGTGATGCAATTTTCAGGTCCATATTCTAAGAATTTTTGGTACAATATTCTACATCTGTCAAATTCTCTCAACTGAATTTCTAGATCTATGTAACCTCTGTATAACTTATCTCTAGGACACATGCCCAGAGCCAACCCCAAAGTTTTCCTTGCTTGTTTCAAGTCTTTGAATCTAACTTCAAACTGTGCATACATTAGCCATATCTTAGAGAATGTGAAAACTTTATGTGGTATGAGCTCCAAACATGTTCTGTACACTTGTCTTGTTCTTTCCATATCTTCTGCCTCTAATTCTTCATATAAAGCATAGTTTATCCACAAATAAATATATCGTCTCCAAAACTGCTTATCTTTTGATGGGGGTACATTTGCAATAGCTCTCTCATATGTATCTCTTATGTCATCTATATTTCCTTCATTCTCTACTAGTCTAATGTAATCAAACCAGGCATCATAATTGGTAGGATTTTCAATAACTTCTTGCTCATACATGTACTTTCTTTTATTTACAATGACATCTTCAATCCCAGACCTGTCACCATATTTTTTCTCATGAATAGTATATGCTTTGTATAGTTCCTTATTACGGTCTTTAGGAATGTGATCCAAAGCATACTTATAAATAACTCTAGCTCTGTCATGTTCCTTCTGATTTTCTTCAAATTTAGCAAACGAAATAAACAATCTTTCATCTAGTTCTTCATCCCCGAAAAATTCTACCGCTCTTTCGAAAACTTTTCTTGATCCATTAATGAAGCCATGGTTTTCTTCAAATTTTGCATATTTGATCCAGTTCTTAACATCAGGATGGACCATCACAAATCTTTCATAGATCTGCCTGGCTCTGTCTAGTTCTTTGTATCGTAACTCAAAATTGATGTAAGTTTGCCATGCCTGTTCATCTGGTTGCCATTCCATCCACCGCTCAAACACCTGAAACATTTCACAACACAACTCAAATTATGAACATCTATTTAATTATAATATGAATTGGATGCTGCTCACTTACTGTATTAGCCAACGCATGCAGTCAGCCAACAACAATTATTAGAATTTGTTAGGTTTAAAACAGAAAATGTCTAAATTCTGATTCCTGAACAAGCAAGGTGTTGAGCAGAATTTCATAAGGCAACATTTCAAAAAAATTATCCCATATCGTCCCGCCTATTTATTCTCGAAGGGATAGGCTGGGATGTTTTTATACACCCATAGCCAGGCCCAGTGTACTTGAGGGTGAGCTTATTGCTACCTACAGGGCACTGTTCCTGACCTGTTATTCAGAATCTCTTTGTCATAAAAATTACTGTCCGACCTGGGGATAGCACCCAGGATCATGAGATTATAAAGTGGCACTTCCACCACTAAACCAACTACAATGTTATATGTAGTAATAAAATCAGTTTAAGAAACTGCCAAATTGCGACACTCAAGTCAGAATATAATCTAATCTAGGACTGAATGTGTCAAATCAACTGTAAGTAAAAGAGCTGTATTGAGTAGGTATACAGGCCATATTGGGAACAAAACCAATTCCTTACAATCATAAAATACCTGTCTTGCTCCAGCTACATGTTCCAGCATTTCTTCCATGTAAGTATATTTGTACCAAAACTGGGATACTCTTGGCAGAATGGTGACAGCTCTGTCCCACAGGTTACGGGCATGATTTACTTGCCTATTGCGCATCTCCATTTCTGTGTATTTCAGCCTGGAAAAAGTTTCGAAGATACATTTGGCAAGTGGTTGTGGATGGCCAAAATAAAACTATATTTTATTAGCTAACTTACCTAAAAAACTAAACATGCCAGTGGCCAATATATAGATATGTTTCAGTCTTACTACATCACATAGGTGATGTAGTAAGACGGAAACACACTATTCAAGTTAAGTATCATAAAAAGTGTGCATGCATGAAATGCAAAATTAAAGAAATAGCCATTTGACTGAAATAGACATTTATTCCTAGTAGTTTTGGATTAGACTGACCAATATACTGAATTGAAAAAATCACCTGAATAGTCAAGTACATAGTAATAATCAATGGAACTACACTGAGCTAGGTCATTTTTTGGAATGCATGTTTAGCAATAGCTTACTATTTTTATACTTATCTTCATGTTTTAAAATGTTTAGTCTTACCATAGGGTAACATTTCTGTGATCCACATCCAATGCACGTTCATATATTGATCTTGCCCTCTGCACTTGCTTCTGAGATTCTTCCCATTGTGCATACTTCAACCAGTTTCCTATGACCTGAAGAGTATAATAAAAATATTTACACACTACTAAAGACTAAAATTCCCTTGTGACTTAAGTGGTAGATAATTACACTTGTTGAAGGAATTCTCTGTATTAGTGAGTTATGTTGCAGATAGTTATTTTGCGTTTTGTATATCACATCATACTTTCTGCTAACCTACTATATACTCTGCTGGCACAAGCCTTCCTTTCAGGAATATGAGCGATAATGGTTTTGTAGAATGATCCCTACTATCACCCTTTGTTGATTTTATGTTCATGTAATTGGTAGCACAATACCATCATTTTGATTTCACCATACATTAGAACATATTGAAGGCACAGTGTGGCTTGGTGTATAGGTCAGTCCTTTCATCTCAGTTTTCCAACTCTTTCTCAGTTAGTTCTGATATATCTACCTAGTATGGATTATGACAGGGTGAATACCTTAATGTGTACTATGGAGCACATACCCACTATATTTCCAGTCACCGATCACAGTAGACAGTGGTAAGCTTTGCATGATAGCTGAACAGTTTAGAATGATTGGGCAAGTTTTACCATTAGTGTTTCACCCTGCACTTGCATCTTGTACAGGTCTGACAGTAAAACTTCTCTAGTTATACATCAAAATTTAACAAAGTCATACTGGAAATGGGCTAAAAAACTTAAGCACAGTGGTATTTACTATTATTCATATACTTATACTTTATGAACACAACATAATGCCACAATTATGTCCTAATTTAGGCATATTTAAATTAGTTTGTTCATGGCCTTTCAATGCACACAACATATCTCGGTTATTATACAATTATTAATTACTAGCTGCGCACTGCAGGTTCACCTGCGTGGTGATGAATGGTGATGATGATGAATCAAATATAGCATAATATGTTACTTAGCCATAATGTAGCTTTATCCTCGTGACTTTTTTGTGTATTGGTTAAGTAGTTTTTATGTGTAGCCATTACAAACAAACACATTTTAATATATCTTTCCTCTTTATTATAAGAGTAGATAAGGATTAATACCAAGGTAATGTCAGTCTGTCGCAACTACATAGCGTGAAAACGATGTATGAAACGGGGCAGAATTTTAGTGGCGGATATATCTCTCTCACTCACGCAATAAATCGCTTTCTTTCTCTCACTGTCAATATTGTCATTGAAAATCTTTGTTTATGAGTTGTTTTTATAATTTAGTCCAAATATATAGTCAAATATATGTATATTGTGAAGTTGTTTTATATTATTAGTAGGGATGGGCAAAATTCGTTTAACATTCGGTTTAACCGAACTTCGGCAGGTTGAACCGAACTTCGTCATTCGGTTTATATGCCGAACATTCGGTGCAAAACAACCGATTTTTTTATTACACTTTCACTATCATACATAATAGAAATAAATTAAAACAACATATCTGTAATAATAACAGTGAAATAAAATTAGTCTGACATAGGTACTCATAGTCATTTATTTGAATAAAGAAAGAAAAGTAATCATCAAACGTCTTAAAAATCTTTGCTTACTTAGCAATCACAAAATCGACTTACTAATCTCAGCCTTAGATATCTTTCTTACTTATTAAATAACAAAATTAAACTGCTCTTCTCAACAAGTCTTAGAATCCTCTCTTACCTAGTAAAACACAGTGAAACTGATATTCTTAATAAACCAGTCTTAGAAATCTTTACATAGGTAGTACTTAATAAAAATTGGTCTCCTGATTCAATAATCTATCTATCGCCGGTTTACCTTACTAGAGATAGATATTTGACACTATTTGTATGAACGTTATGTCAAATTTCTATCGGTAGTAGGGAAAACTGTAGATAGATAGAATATTGAAAAAGGCCGTAAATTAAATTGGTTACCTTAACCGTCTAAAAAGAATGCAAAGTTTATTTAAATTTTGTTACAGATCTACTATAACAAAAATTAAATAAACTTTGCTTGCATTCTTTTAACACAGTGTCATATATTAACAAAGTACAATTCGTAAAATGAATTTAAAAAAATAATACTTCTAAGTAACGAAGGTATACCACCAATTAGGTAAATTTTTCATTTTTACAACATTAAGAAATAATTTATTTATTATTTTGGACTATTAAACCACTTTAAAACAATTGTTTTGCGTAATATAAACAATGGGACGTGACGAGCTGGTGACGTATTTACAACTGACCGCCCGCCTAAAATGCCCGCGGGGTAGCGCGGAGTGCGGGCGGGGGACATTTTCAGCGAGCGACGGCCGTGCTGTTTACACAAGTCACAACATGAAAAAGCGCGGCGAAATTGAACCGAAGTTCGGCCGAATTTTTCATTTATACCGAATGTTCGGCCGAAGTTCGTATTCGGTTCAAACCACATTCTACTCATCAGTAATTATTAGCTAAAAACTATAAGGAAGTGTAATTAGAGAAGATATGTAGTACAGAAAATGTGAAATATGCGGTTTTAAAGGAAAGGAAAGATGGTACTAAACATTGTTTTATGGCCAGATATCCACTGGAAAAAGTATGGTAAGTAGTATATTAATTCATAATAATGACCCCTATTCATATGATACGAGCTAATATAGCCATAAATTCATTTTACATATACCGACCATTTAGTTCAAATAAAATAGTGCAGTCCGCAATTATTTTTTTGTAAATATCAATATCGATGGTTTTCTACCGACTTCCACAAAGGAGGAGTTACTTGTTTCGACTGTATTTTTTATGTTTGTTACCTCATAACGTTTTACTAGGTAAACCGATTTTCAAATATTTTTTTTTAAAGCTGGTGCTTCCCATTTAAATTTCATCAAATTTGGTAGTTTTTGAGTTACCTTCCAATAACTGAATTGAATGAAAGTCGATTTCAATTTTTTTATATTGTACTTGTATTAAGATGTAAAAAATGGGTCAAATGTACGGACAACGAAGACTAAGTGTATACACCGATCGAAAAACTTCCCTCGCCGAAAGTCTACCCTGGGTGCAGCAGCTATGTCTTGATGGAGTATAGAACAGGCTATATTAAAGTTAAACCAATTTTCAAAATTTCCTGTCCATGCATTTCGCCGTTGTGGAGTTCCATTATCCACCTCCTGACTCCATTATCAGATCCTGACTTGATAATGGACCACCACGGGAGTACACTCTTTCGAATGATAAAGATTTTTTAAATCGGTCCACAAATTAGCGAAAATATTGATTAACATACACAAAAAAATCTCATTTGAGGGGGTTCATTGATATATTATTAATTTTATGCTTTCAGCAAGAAGATAGCATCAGCATAGCTATTTAATCCATGATTCTAATTCCTGAATTTCAACACCGCACCATATGTTATCAACAGGATCCTTACTATCTCAAGCTACTTTTGAAAATGGCATACTATCTTCAAAGTTGCAGAGTATTCGTTTAAAAGTCACCAAATGAAGAAAAATAACGGAAATATACTTATGTTACATGAATATGGATTTATAACCTCAAAAGTTGCCGAAACTAAATTTGCTTCAAGTGTCCCATAAAGTTATTGAGACATTCCATTACCATACCAACTTAAAACAATGTAAATAAATACTTAGTTTGCTGATAAATATCAAATTTAAGTTCCATAAATAAACTGAAACTCGCTTACACTATGGCATTTTTCTTGTTTTGACGAAGTTCTGTTGGCCTCTTACATTCTGCAGCTCTCTCATCTACACTTTAAATATTTTTTTTGCATAGCCAATGTTTCTATAAGAAAAATATGAAAAGTGTAATTTGAGAAGGCTCAATTTACACTTTTTCATATTTTCTTATGCAAACATTGGCTATGCAAAAAAATTTAAAAGTGTAGATGAGAGGGCTGCAGTATGTTATAGGTCTCATAACTAGTAGTTATGGAATCGATATCGATACATTTCGAATAAAAGGGGAGCACATCCCTATTTTATCCCCAATGTTGGCAGAACTGTTAAGTTCATCAGGTTGGCTTGCGGAGGTAGCCCCATTTTGATGTTTAAATATTACACTTTTTATTGTCTATGAAGTCCCATCTCTTCTCTATTATATTTTCTTTGGGTAATGTGGCCTGGATTGTACCAGCATTACTATTGCATATTTCAAAATGAAAAAGTATTTATTGTGACATAACTGTAATAGTTAGAAATATGGTAATGCAGACTTCTTTACACATATGGACATTGACATCTTCTATAAAACTGTTGTACATCTCTTTGCTCTATGTTTCCGCAGCATATGTGATATAAGGACTTTTATGGTATTTTTTCCACACCTTGGGTTACATTATCGAAGTTTTCATACAGATCCCTAACTTTTTGAAAATATTATATACTTAGCCTATGTTCATCAGGGATAATGTAGGATTCTAATGGTGAAAGAATTTTCCAGTCCAATAGTTAGGGACCTATTCAATTCAAACAAACAAACAAATCTTTCCTCTTTATAATATTAGTGTAGATGTAGACCAGTTATTTACCTACTTATGTTACTCTCCTTTTAGATATCACATATTATTCTGTTTTACTCTTGAAAACGAGAGTATGCTTTGTGGCGTTAATTGTATATAATTACTAACAAGAAGATATCTTACCAATCTGTTTTTGCGGATATTATCTTCAAATGCTTTTCTCTTTCGATGCTGATAATCTCTAAGCTCTTCAGGATCAGAGATTTTCTGTTTTGGTGGTGGCGGCAGTATTTCCAGATCTCTCTCTTTAGCCTCTCTTAGCAATTGCTCCGCAGTAATTTGTATTTCAGCTGGAGCTTTATTTTTCACCTGCAACGAACAAGGTAGAAAATACAGTTAGCAGGTACATAAATTGCACTATGTTAATCTGTTTAGGAATTGAGGTCTTGATTACTTTTGCCACTTTTGGCATCTTTGTCGCTTTTCCGTCCATTATGAAAGGGTTTTAGTTAAGAATAATCTCAAAAAACTAGTTAGAAAAAGAAATATCATCCACAAACACAACTAATAGGAGGGGTATCACAGACTAATAGAAGCTAACGCATAGGTAGGGGTATCATCAAAGAGTAGAATAACTGTCCTATACAGGAAAAGAGAGCCATCTGCCGAGAAAATGCGGATCCTCGGTAACACTAGCACTCCAAGCGTATTTTGGGTGTACTAAATATATACCTATAGTAGGTAGGTAGTATATGTATTCAGTTCACCTTATAATAACTATGAAGTGGGTATTTTACAATCCTTAAAATTTAAACATTATGCTATAGATTGATATAAACCGACTGCAAAGTTATTAATATGGTGAGCTGATACCACATACTACCAAGATACTGTGCCTAAATAAGGTTAGAACTATTTGATTAGCAATAACAGAAATAAAATAAGCCTTCATATAATTTAGAATTTTATTCATTTTGCACAAAAATTTCACATTCTTACGAATACATAAAATAATATTTATTCTTAATAAGTATTGGTTATCAGCTCAAAATTTTGATTATCACAAACATATTGTACACCAATTTATTACGTATACTAAAAATGCCCTGTGTCCTAGTCCAACACGCAGACAGAGCACAAGTACTTACACTTTTATTTTTAATAAGAAATTAATCCCGTAGTGGGAATCAAACCCACAACCTATGTGGTGTATGAAATGTGAGCTGACCTACCCTCCCACTTTATCATAAGGGCCGTCTTGGTTATTCACTATTTTTTATGTCTGTGAGTATTATAATATATTTGAGCACTTTCTTTGATTGGATCATTTGAATCAAGGTTTTTCATTTTGCCAGATAATATCCGGTCTAGATTCCTGCACCAACTATATATCAAAATGTTTATTGATGTTTCTATAAAATAGTTTTGCATAGCTTCTTTATGAATCTCGCAATAAAATGGCAATGTTATGAATGCATTAATAAGAAATTTAATTTCATCTTTGGGTTTGTGTTTTTGTAGATTTGGCAGTTTGGTGATAAATGTCTGACTCCTAAGCTTCGGATGTTACCGAAAAAATCCTCCACTGGGTCTTGATTGAAATTCCTCGTTAACATATATATTATATCGTTATAATCTAAAGAATACCTTTTACTTAAAATAATTCACAATGACTGCATGCCTTGAATTGTTTTTATAAAGTTTTTTACTGATGGTGCAGAAGACTATCAACCGGATATTATCATTGTCTATTTTTTTTTACAAATTTAATGCTCTTCAAAACCTGTATGGCATCCTGCCATAACTTGTGGTGCGGCGAATTCTTCCGGACAGCTCCCCTATATGTTTTTCCATTTGGAATGTGGAAAATGCCAGTATTTACACTCTCAAATAATTTATCTAACATTAAAACTATAGAAATTAGTTGTCGGCACTCCTCCGGTAATATTTGTCGAGCTGTTAAGTGATCTGTTGTTACTGCCACACTATGGCTAAACAGTTAAGCAGCCATTTTAACCATAATTTTTTTATTTTGTTTTTATATACATGCTCCTCAGTAAGTTTGTGAAGGCACCTGAAATTAAACACGACATTGGTTAAAGGTTAACACAGAAAGGTAGTAATTTATAATGTTAAAAAATATATTACCAAAACATGGAATCAACTTTGACACCAAAAAGTGTGAAATTACTTTTTGCAGTTGGTACCCATGATAGTTCAAAGTACCTATTATCGCAATATTGTGTGCATGGTACTCATTTTATACAATAGTAGACCCTTGCTAATTACTGAATCGATTTTCATTCACCGTCAATGATGTTATCATCAAAATAGGCGAAATACTTTTCAGTTATATTAGAGTGTAACTAAAAACTGCAAGACCGAATTTGATGAAATTTTAATGGGACCGCCGCGGAAGTAAACTCTACCAAACAAAAAAGAATTCTAGAATCGGTCCACAAATGGGGAGAAATCGGTGAAAATACACTAAAAAACATACACTCAAACATATAACCTCCTCCATTTTTCAATTCGGTTAAAAATTGAGAGTGAAGTTACTGAAACTTGTCTTGGGAGATACTTATGAATAAAATATCCAGATAACATTTCCTACTGAGTATAGGCCTCACTCAAGATTGTACATAATATACTATATCTCACCTGAGTTCTCCGCAGCTTTTGTCTGCTTCATATAGCATTTTGAAATATTCCCATTTCATAACTTTTTCTTTGTTTCCATCATTGGAATCAATTTGGAATCAAACAAATTGGAAAGAAAACGTTTTAAAATATATATATTTTAAAGAAAACGTTTTAAAATATATATATTTTAAAACTTTTTCTAACATATTGTTTTGCAGTCCTTTAAGCAGGTGGGGCACATCATACAGTGGGATTATTTGCTTGCTATCGATACAAAATATATCTTGGTGCCACTCTTTGCCATTCTTCAAATACATTCTTTTGTTTCTGCCACTAAACTGTTAACAATGCTGACATTTGTTGCTCCTTGGTCACATACTGTGCACAATATACGCAAGCCAGTGCCATGTACATGTCGTATGACGTCTTTTAAAATTTCTTTCAGATCTGGAATCTTCAAGCTCTGAGTGAAATAGTAAGCCACAGGTTGTTCAAAGTTCATTTTAATACCTTTCACCATGAAGACAAGCCTTTGAATTGGTCATTGCTTGACTCATACTGCACATGTGGCTCTATAGGCATCTCATCAAAAAAAGTGCACAGAAAGTCTTGATCTTGTACTTTCGCATTTATTATATTAGCAGGAGTATAAACACAATTACCTTTCCCCGCAGTAGTTTGAGATGTCGAGGGAAGATTTATGCGATCACTAAGTGGTTGTACACTATTGATCCTGAAATTATAAACAAACATTTAAATTAATATTCACTTATTTCTTGCATACCATAAAAAATATTTAAAACAATGTATCATGCCATTAAGAAATTATTAATTTTAATTTGAATCCACCTGTAATACACAATATACAGTTTTCAGTGTCAAAAATATGAATTTATAAGTTGACCTGACTTCATGTTTTATGGCTTCTATGTCAAAATGTTAATCTGCAAGTTCTATTCCATACTAGTTCCTTATACATTAAAGGGATGTTGGTTGTATTCTAATTATGTGGCCGCTGATAGTCTGAGAGTTAATTTATATTAAAATTAGTACAGACAGATAGGCGGAACTTGTATTTTAACTAGGCATATTCAAACTCTTACTCTAAAATGTAACAGAAGACAAAACTTCTTGGGTGGCACAATATTCTGATGAATTATGCCTGAAACAAGGCCATTAGATAGAATGTATAATTCAGTCTGCTAGGGTTGAAAATCATGATAATACAACTAACTGATTATAGACTTACCAAGATCCGACCTTCCAAGGGAGGACATTTTGAAGAGATTAAACAGATATATAACAAATAGTTCAACGATAACAATTAACGATTCAAAACAAAAACAAACGAAACTACTAACAAAACAATAACAAACAGTAACAACTAAACCGAATTAACAAGAAACAATAACGAAAAAGTGATGAAAATCGGAAGAAATTCGAAAACACATTGCAGACACAAGCGGTTGATTTCGAATAAATTTGTTCTCTCTTCTCTTGTCATCTGTCAAACAAATTTTTTTTACCAAAAATCGATAGGTGGCACCACTTTCCATGCAAATCCCAGTTGTTTTAAGTTTTACGATAGATGGCAATCACTGGAGCAAAATACGGAACGTTAGCTTGAAGTTTAATTTTTTTAGTGCCATCCACTTTGACGGATCATAGTCGCGCGCTCGTCTTCCATGTGTGACATTAGTGACGTGGAACGCATTAGTGACGTGAAGATGAGCGCGCGGGTATCGATATCGATAAATAGGGATGTGCTGTTTGATATCGAGGTAGCAATAAGCGTTCCTATCTAATCTATTAAAATATTGTTATGTAAACCAGGGTTTATGAAATTAAAGATCAAGTTTAAGATAATTTAATCCATTTATTGAAGAACACATTCTAAAATAACAAAGAATATAATTTATTAAGAGTAATATATATTGTCTACCTTGCATATTGAAAGCACTTTCAGTTTTGTGACATGACGATTCAAAACATGCATGATTACAATTTTTAATTAAACATTTTCGTTTTGTTATTTAGGTAAGTACCTAACTATAAATTAATATGTATTAAATAACTGTAAATACGTACATATTAGTCATAATTATGTGAAACAGATATCAGTAATGTTTTTTAACTCATGGAACAAGTGTTTACATTGATGATAAAAGAAATTTAAAGAAAATCTGGGCTGATAGGCATCAAGTAATACAAGGGTTTTTAATAGAAAACTTATTTACGTAAATATAACAATAAATTATCATTTCTTAACTTTAACTTTATCATATCATAACTAGATTAAATTAAAACATTCTATAATGCGTGCCTTTTTCTGTAGAGATTTCTAGCTTAGTGTGGTTTATCCGTTAATGGTGCTGGGGCCTTACTATGTATATAGTATAAGCTTCGTAAAAACAATGCAAGTTCCGTGCAGTTCTTAAACCTGACATAAACAGTTTTGAATAAAATCATACCATGACGCTCATTTAGGTGAACTGTTTGAATATTGTTTTCTCAAAAGTGAACGGATAATATTGTCTCTGGCATTCTAACAATTTACTATAACGAACATTGCAGACGCCTAGACGTTTGTAAGCTAATAAACTGAGTGGATTTAGAGCGACATGTTAACGAGATTCCATACAAAAAAAGCAAGTGAACGGTTTTTCTGCGGTTCTTGAATAGAAGGCCTGGGCAGACCTGCTTTAAAGTTGTCATGGTACGAATAAACCGATCATTTGTCTAGAAGTCCTGCTTTAAGGGCTAATAGTAAGGCCCCAGTATCTTTGGTGTTTGTACTTGGATCTGCACTACACTGTATGAATCCTGCATTTGTAACAGCTTGGTCTTCACATAGTCTATAGTCAACTCTATATTTGAGTTTTCCATTGCAAGTCTCATTGGTTGAACATATTTCGCTAAGTCTTGTAGCTTTGACAAAAGTCTGCAGTGGTTGTTTAGAACTTTTTCTTCAAAAGCTGACCTTAAAACTTTCCACGACTCTTTTGCCATTTTTGCATATCTCACTACTACTATTATATCATCAAACATATCTTCGCTCATGTTTTTTGGTCTCTCTTTATGCCTTATCAGAATTCAACAGTGTCGTATGAGTGTACTCCACAGGTCGCCATTACAACTCGATCATGAATTTCCAGGTATTGTAAAATGAGTTTCGATCTGATTTCTCTATGTCTGTTAAACTCATACCCATATCGTATGCCGGCTGCGATCTATCCAGTCGTTTGCCGCTCGAAGTTGTGCTTGCAACTATACCTTCTATAGCCATAATACTGTTTACACCCGCTAGACACCTGAGCGGGATTGAGTATCTTTGCTCACCGGCAACGTACAATGAAGTTACACAACATTTGTGTATAAACATATATAATAGGAATATAAACACGATAATGAAATATAATTTAGCTTGTTATGTGCGGCACCACTATGAGGAATGCATAGTTGCACTTCGCGCCGACCCTTCAGCATTGACGTCAATCGCTGCGCAAACGCCGCATCAGCATCGAGTGTCGTTTTCGTGGCGCATGTTTGTAGTTTGTAAGACTCACTTTTGTACCTAACTTTGGTCGAAGCAGTCACTCTAGATTTAGAATAGATTGTAACTTTTTATGTAAAATTAAATTAAGTTAAAATAAATTTGGTTTTTTTGAGATCCTCGCTGCGACCATCTATTTTTGGCGCAGTCGGTAGGATTGCTTAGGGAATTAGGGAACACAGCATCGGTTTCCTGCCAAGCAATCAAGAATCTACGAAGTGGTCGCAATTGAGGAGAGTCCAGACTTCGACTCGTCAAGAAAAACTATGTGAGTACATTGAATCGTTCAAGTGTTCGCCTTCCTATTTGTTGTATTTCCGTGTCCTATTTTTATATATTGATAGACTATTCTACTTATAATTTTTACTCGATACTATCTCGCGAATAGAGTAGATTATCCTGTGTGTAGTGTTTAAATAGCTAACAAGATTTTTCACCTGCGTGAATCTAGGCGTAGAAGCTGTGGTAGGAATAGTTATAGAATAGATACTAGGTTAAGTATAATTGACGAACGTAGAGAATTAGAGTCTGTGCAATCGAGCAACATGTCTGATCAAGTAGACGTCATCTTTAAGTCCCTCAGACTGTTACCTGAGTTCGACGGGAATCCTCATGTCCTAACGCGCTTCATAAATCTGTGCGATCAATTAGTGTTAGCGCATTACAAGGTCGAGCCGGGTCACGACTTGTCACTTGGTAACACATCACTAGGTAACTTGACGATAAATATCCGATTCCTAATATTACCGATGTCCTAGATAAATTAGGTAAATGTCAGTATTTCACGACCCTGAATTTGGCCAGTGGCTTCCACCTGGTAGAAATGGATCCTGCTGATATCCCAAAGACAGCTTTCAACGTGGAAAACGGGCATTATGAGTTTCTTCGTATGCCCATGGGTTTGAAGAACAGTCCATCAACCTTTCAAAGGGTGATGGATAATGTGCTTAAAGACCTCCAAAACAGCATCTGCCTGGTTTATCTTGATGATATCATCGTTTTCAGCACATCCCTTCAGGAAATGATGGTAAATCTTGAAAATGTCTTCACAAGATTACGAGAATCTAACTTAAAGATTCAGATGGATAAATCAGAATTCTTAAAGTTAGAAACCAACTTTTAAGGCCATGTCATATGCAGAGACGGCGCAAAGCCGAATCCAGACAAAATAAAAGCCATTCAGAATTACCGTATTATTATATTAATACTCAAAACCCCGACGAAAATCAAACGTTTTTTCGGACTTCTCGGATATTACAGGAAATTGATCCCTGATTTTGCTCGACTTACAAAACCGTTAACACAATGTTTGAAGAAAGGTTGTAAGATAGTACTCGATCAAAATTATAACAAATGTTTCGAACATTGTAAAAGACTTTTAACGAATGACCCGATTCTTCAGTACCCGGATTTCACGAGGGAATTCATATTAACAACCGATGCATCCAATGTCGCCATTGGAGCCGTGTTATCGCAGGGTACTATAGGTTTACTTTAGTATAGGTATTATAGGTTTAGTACTACAGGCGAGCTGAAATACAGCACGATAGAAAAGGAGTTCCTTGCAATAGTTTGGGCAACGAAATACTTTAGAACTTATCTTTTCGGTCGAAAGTTTAAAATTATAACTCATCATAAGCCTTTGCAATGGGTGATGAGTTTAAAGGAACCCAACTCGAGACTTACAAGATTGAGATTAAAATTGAGCGAATACGATTTTACCGTTATCTATAAACAGGGCAAGTGCAACACGAACCCAGATGCCCTATCGCGTATTGAGATTAATAATGAAGACACTAGCTCTATCGTTGTTAACCCATCTGTGAATTCGAACACATTAGATGATTTAAGAACGCTCACAGCTTCAGAAGTTGCAGATGAATCTCGAACGATCACAGTGCACACTGATGCTGAAAACCCCATCCTGGAAGTCCCGATTACGGACGATCCATTAAATAGGCTTACGAAGCAAATCATCCTCACTGTTGTGGGTGATATTAAGGGTAGGACTATTGTGACTAAACCTTTCGACACACATACTCCTACGTCTATTCAGTTATCAGAATCTAACCTAGAACAGGACGTTATCAATGCCATAAGGGAGTATGTGCACCCTAAATAAAAACCGGTTTGCTTATTAACTCTTACGATGCTATGTATAAAATCATACCAATTATACAAAGAACATTTAATAATTCGGCTATGAACATGACACTAGTAAAAACGGAAATAGAAAATGTTCGTGAATACCTACGACAGCAAGAAATATTAAGTAAGTACCACGATGGTAAAACCAACCATCGCGGTATTAACGAATGCTATCTAGCTCTGTCTCATAAGTATTATTGGCCAAAGATGAGAGAGCACATTACAAAGTTCATAAATGAATGTACAATATGCGGTCAGGCAAAGTACGATAGAAACCCAATAAAACAACAATTTCGAGTCATACCACCAGCCAGCAAACCATTTGATTTAGTCCATATGGATTTACTTACGATTCATGGTGAGAAATTTCTAACCATCGTTGACGCATTTTCAAAATATGCTCAGGCCTACTACTTAAGAGACGGAACCGCAATTAGTGTCGTGCAAGCATTTCTTACATACTGCACTCATCACGGGATGCCTTTTACTATAGTAACAGATAACGGACCCGAATTTGTCAATCAGCTGATGGCTGAATTTGTTAGACTACATAAAATTCAACATCACCTCATACACCTAACGACAACGGTACAGTTGAACGGTTTCATTCCACAATATTAGAGCATTTACGTATTTTAAAGATCGAACATAAAGGGGAAGCGACCATCAACCTTATGCCTTATGCCATTCTTGCTTACAATAATTCCATCCATAGTTTCACTAAGTGTAAGCCGATTGAAGTGATAACTGGTCACTTCGATCCACGCGACCCATTCGACATAGACCTCTCATCTCATCTATTGCAACAATATATCACTAACCATAAGAATAGGATGTGTAAAGCTTATAACGTAATTCATGACTCATGTACTAACCTACGGACAGACCTTATGGAAAAACGCAATGCTAATCGCGACCCGGAAGTAGAATATTCTCCCGAGCAACCGATATTTGTCAAAAATCCGTTTGCCTCCCGACAGAAACTAGCTCCGCGGTATACTCAAGATAAAGTCATGGCTGATTTACCCATACACATATACACAAAGAAACGACGAGGGCCTGTCGCCAAGTCTCGACTTAAGAGAGTACCAAAAAGCGCTCAATTGTTACAGGACTTCCCTGGTACTTCTTCTTCTCCTGCCAACGATGGCGCTGACGCAAGAGATAACGCTCGAGAAACTCAGTGATGGTCCTGGAATCTTACCTTTTAAGTTAGGTCCCACTAGAGTCATATCGCATTATCATTCATTCCTTCAACCCATAAACCTTCAAGAATACACGATCAAATAAACTCAATTTCTAATCAGTTAGGTAAAATAGGTCCTGTGTTAAACAATAAAACTTACTCTTTGTTCGAACCTCATCTTAACTACTTGTCAAATAAAGTCCAAAGTGTTTCTGAACAGTTACAGACTTTTGAGGTTAGTCGAGTAAATAGGGGACTCATAGATGGCCTCGGATCTATAGTTAAAAGTATTACCAGCAATCTCGATTATACGGACGCTCTTCATTATAACCAGGCAATCAAAAATCTTCAGCTTACCGATAATACGTTAGTAACAGAGTTAAATAGCCATGATAGTATTTCTAAGGATTGGATGTTGCAATATGGAAAAATTGTAGATAATATCGCAGATAGTCAAACTAAAATTGCACACATTGTTAACAAAATCAGCGAAACGGAAGCTACTCGTGACTACGACCTCATTAAATACGCACACTTAACACAAGCATTTCTTATACTCGGTGACAATGTTGACTCGATTTCGCAAGAAGTGCTCAGATTGCAAAACGGGGTCGGGTCTTGAATCGAGTCGCCTGAATTTGAGGATTCTGCTACTGTGGAATGGTCAAGGGGCTTTGTCTTGACCCTCCCAATTCGATTTTGGCTGCCGGAGTTACGCGAAAGTATTTTAAATTAATATTTAAAGTTTCTGTAATTTCACACGAAAAACATGCGGATGCGTGAAACGGAACGCAATATTAGGAAATATTGCATAAATTTGAATGTCTGCTATGTTTATGTTCGTAAAACGAAACGTTTTGATCGCTATTTTTGAGGTTTGTGGTGTTTGACGTATGTGACGTTGATTTGACAAGGTTTTTTAAAAAAGACAATTATAATAATCCGTGTGATTTTAGTGATGCTATAGTTGAATATTTGTGGAGGCGAGATCTATTCAAGCAGAAAAAAGATCCCTTTGTCGAGTTGATCAATGTAATTAACTATGTTTACAAAATAAAATAAATACTCCTACATAGTTTTGTGAAAATTATTTTCCTCCCTTACCCACCCAGAGACCAACTCAGACCGGTTAGGTTGAAAGTAGTCAGAAAACCGACACAGAGCACCCCGACTCCACCTATTCTTGTGGCTACTACCCCTAGAGTGTTTATAAATAATGCGGGAGCCAGAAGCTCAAGGGAGGTCCTGAACGAAATTAGTGACAAATCCAACTCTGACCCCCCCCCTCTCTCTCCCCTCCCCCCTAAATTTAGGTGTAAAAGTAATAATAATAATAATAATAATAATAAACCCGCAGGGGCGGCCTTGTGGCGAGCCGTCGGTGAGTGGCGACACCGTGGACCCTGATTCTCCCTGGGGCTAAATGAGACCCCTGACCCTCGGCTTGCCTTAATTGGCCGTCCGGGGGTGGAGACGCAAGAGCAAGTAACAAAAAGCTCCAAGGGTGGAAGTGTTAAAGGGCATAACGCCGGTAGTAGCGCTCTAGTGAAACCGCAGCACACCTCTCGACACCCTTTAGCCATCCACACCAACGTTGCCCCTTTTGTCACCACTCATGGTGGCCTTTATGGGGGGCCCGTTTAGTGGATGGCAAGTCACCACCTGCCTAAATATTTTAACATGAGACTAAAATTGGCAGGTGCCGTAGTCTCTTCCATAGCCCACTATCTTCCTTATCACTAATAAGTTCATATCAATAGCCTGGCCATTTTACCCATATTTGTAATAGTTATAAGTACCATGTAACCCTTCATCCAACATTCTTACTGTTTTTGATACTCTGCATTTTTATACCAAACAGGCCTCTAAGTGTTGGCTACAGCCCCACTTATGCCTTTGTAAAGGACCGGATGAAATCCGTGAAACTTTTTGAATAAAAGGAATAATAATAATAATAAATCTTTATTGCCACAAAAGAAAATTACAATATTGACAATGCATAATCGTTATTAACACAAACATTTAATAAGCCAAATATTGTGTGATGAACCTCAGATGCCTAAGCTAGACTTGAGAAAGCCTGTAATATAGGCATCTGCGTTTCCCCTAGTTACATATCATATTACGTGTACCAGTTAAAGATTGCATTGAATCAAACTAAATAACAATTATATATTTGAATGACACATGATATTTTTATGAAAATTAAAAATGGAGAAGTGAAACTAATTACATATAGAACAATGGGCAAAAAAAAAAAAAATATATATTTAATTATAAGAATTGAAGCCTACCTTCTATTTATGGTGTGTGAAAATGTTTGCTTGTGTATGAGTGAGCGCGTGCGCGTGTGTGTAAGTGTGTATGTGAGGGTGGATGTGTGTGTGTGGTTAATGCGTGTGTATGTGGGATGAGGAGTGCAGTTATGTGAGTGCTCTTATTGGAGTTATTATATATCTTATTGGATTAAGTAATTTCATTTTAATAGTGATTCCGTTTTATCATAACTATAAGTGATTAATATATCTGTAACAGATTTTTTAAGTTTATAAAAATTCAATTTTTGCAAATTAATGTGTTTCGCCAATTGATTGTAAATATGACCACCCAGAAAACCAGAGAATCTCTTGGCGAAAACTGTGTTACATTTCGGAACGACAAAAACATTACTATTTTTTCGGTTATTCTTCCACTTTGGCTGGTGTGGTTGGATCTTTTGCTGCCTTAGTATCAGTCTGAGGATAAATAATTGCCTTACTGTTAATACTTTGGTCTGCTCATACAATGTCTCAGTTGGAAATCTAAAAGGTAAGAAGTTTTATCAATGTCGTTTTCGCACATCCTCCCCAAGTATCTACGCAGTACATAAGCAGCGATTGACAAAGTGCAAAATAAATAGATTTTAATAATTTCTTGTCTGCTACATGTCGTACATTCTTAAAAATGGCTATAAGCTTTCGTACTTTGGCTGCCAGATTTTTAATATGTAACTGGAAGCGTAAAGTACAATCCAGTGTAATACCTAAATATTTAATTGTTTGTACTCTCTCTAGTTTATTACATGAACATGTGTTATTGGAACATAAGCTTGAAGCGTTATAACTTTGGTGAGCAATGAAGTTATATAAGGTCAGAGGAGGTTGAGATATACTTAAAATTGAAAATGTCATAACTTTAGTTTTCTGTGCATTCAGGCTTAAGAGATTTTGCGTTAGCCAATCTGACACTTTATTGAATCCTTCCTGTGCATCTTGGAAAACTTGGTCCCAACTCTCTCCCCGGAACACAAGAGCTGTGTCATCAGCAAAGGTAAAAAGGTGGCCGTTACGTAATTTTAGGTTACACAATTCATTTATGTAGACCAAGAAGAGAGTCGGACCCAATACGCTACCTTGTGGTACACCATATTTTACTGGTAGAGGTTCACTCAAATGACCCGCCAGTTTTACACATTGCGTTCGATTTTCTAGGTAACTTGAAAAAAATTGTAACTGTAGTCCCCATACCCCCAAGTGTTCCAATTTATGAAGTAATAGTGGTATTGATACGGTGTCAAACGCCTTTGCAAGGTCTAGAAAGATTGCAAGGCACTTATCACCAGTATCGACAGCTTTTACGACATAGTTCGTTAAATGGGAAACCGCATCAGCCGTAGATCTATTTTTACGGAAACCGTATTGGTTTAATGAGATTGCGTTAGTTTTATCAAGAAAGTTAATCAATCTTTTATTAACTAGACGCTCTAGTATTTTTGATAAGGATGGCAAAATTGATATCGGCCTATAATTGCTAGTTATATCCTTCCTCCCGGCTTTGAATATAGGAACAATCACAGACTTTTTGAAGATTGAAGGAAAACAACCCGTGGAAAACGCTAAATTAAATATGTAAGCCAATAGACCAGCAATAGATGTTATATTGTCTTTAATGACTTTCATTGGAATATTGTCAATACCGACAGAACAAGAATTCTTCATTGAATTGACTATAGAGATAATCTCAGCAATGTCTGTAGGGAGAATTACGAGAGAGTCGGAGGATGAGGAGAAATTACGTATGTAACTTATCATTATAGAGTTTCGAGACTGAATTATTTCATTTGCTAAAAATTCACCGATACCAGCAAAATAAGAATTAACCTTATTTGCGGATTCCAATGTAGAGGAGCATAACGACACTAGATCGTGAGGTTGGTTTTTCTGAGGTTTTAAGTGTGTTATATCATTTATAACCCGCCATAAATCTTTGGGATTTTTTGCATTTTGTAATTTAGAACGCTCATACTGGTGTTTTAATTTCCTTAGTAATCTAGTTAAGTAATTTCGATACCTAGAGTAAGTTAACTTTAGCGTTTCATCGTTGGGTGATTTTTTTAACTTTTTATGCATTGCATCTCTATTTCTCATGCACCTTATGAGACCAGGCGTTACCCACGGCTTAATTGGCTTTTTGCGACGTGGAAGATTAATGTGTTTTGTATGTAACTGTATAATGTCTGTTATTTTATTAACTAAGTATACGGCAGCCATATCACAATCAGGTATACCAAGTATTTCTTGTAAGTTAATTGTTTTAAAATCATTATTTATGGCTTTATAATTTATTTTTGTTATACTTGTAGGAACTGTACACCTTTTATTCGATGCAAGGGATAAAACTAATGTGTAATGATCGGTCACACTACTATTTACCACTAGAGTAGTGGCACTTAATCTAGATTTTAGCATTAAATGATCTAAACAGCTATTGAGTCTTGTTTTTAAAGTATGTGCTGGCAAAATTCCATGAGATGCAACAAGATTCAAATATGTAGCTGCGTGTCGGTCCAGTGTATCGATCTTTATGTCTATATTAATATCACCAATTATAATAATGGTAGAATATGATTTTAAATCAGTGAGAAGTTGATCTAAAGAGTCTATAAAATTCTCAGTATTTTTAAATTCATACGGTCTATAAATTGAAATTATCGCAATGTTATTTTCTACAATAGTTACAAAACAGTTAGCTTCCAGAAAAGGTGGCTCAAATGTGTTATGTTTGCATTGCATTTTTACAAACAGTACCAGTCCATCATTTTGATTGTATAGTTTAGTTGATGCAAAAGATTCATATTGCGATAGTTGAGGTACAATCGGATTACAAGATAACCAGCACTCCGAGAAAATAATTATGTCTGGTTCAATATCCATTCTGGACAAGAGTATACAAAAATCATCAATGTTACGGGAAATACTTCTAATATTTTGAGATATAATAGTTAATTTTGACTTGTTAGCATATTGTTTCGACAAATAATTCGAGCATTCTTCTGGATCACATGAAAATGTATTGGACACATTAATTTCATCGAGTTCTGTTATTATTTCATTAATTAAACTATCCATGATGATGCGAGTACATGATTATAGTCACAGCGTTTTTGCTCAGATTATATAAAACAGTTGCATTCAGTATAAGAAAAAGGGTGAATATAAAATAGTTAACAGATAGTATTTTGATATATAACAAGTGAATATAAGAAATAATGAATGTGTGTGTGGTGTACGAATGAGAAGTATTTACTATTAGTAATGTATTTACGATGGCACTTTTGTGTGATTGAAGGTATAGCAATATTGCCCAATTACTACTTAATTTTAAAATAACAATTATGAAGTGAGTTCTATTTTCTAGTCACAAGTTTTGTAAGTTAGTAAAGTCTTCTTCCGCCGTGATTCGAAAGAAGGGTGTGTTATCTTTCTTACGCAAATAGTTAACTCCGTTTGATGTCTAACAATAAGCGAATCCGTTTGTTTTAGCGAAGTCCCGTGCAAGATAAAACAGTTTCTTTGACTTGAAAGTAAGATTCTCCGAGACATATATTGGCATTTGGGCTCCCTTTATCTTTAGGTGACGAGTATTCAATTTATCGTCACGTTTCTTTCCTTTATTGAACTTCCGGCATGAACTCAATACTTCTTCTTTCATAATAGCAGAATTAAATTCTACAACAATAGGTTTAGGGGTATTTTTCTTTGATGGACCTCTGTATATACTTCTTATATCAGTTTTCTGTATAACTATATCAAGACTGTCACCCAAGGCCATTACAAGGTCGCAGAGATCTGATTTCGTTTCCGTCGGCACTGAGTGCACACTTCGTATTTCCATAGACGAGTTTCGAGATCCACGCTCCAAAGCTTCTATTCTATCCTCCAAGGTCTTTATATATGCTTTGTCCTCCGAGCGTTCCTTTTTTATACTATCAAATTTTTGTTCAAACTCTTCACTCATTTTTGACATAAATTCCATGCTTTGTGTTAGGTCAGTCATCTTCAGCACCATAGCCTCGAAAGATTTATTCAAAGTGTTGAACTTCTTTTCCTGGTCAGAAGTAAAATTATTGAACAAAATACGCATTTCAGAGATAACTGATTGTGTAGCACTGTCATCTTTGCCTTCAAATTTCCTCTTAAGACTCGAATTTCCTTCACCTTTTTTACCCTTTAATTTCGGTTCAGACTCACACCGATGTAGTAATGGGTTAGTTTTAACTAGACCCGCTTCAGGTGTAGCAGGTGGGGTGCGTTTAAGAGGCATCCTGATGAAACGATCGAGCAAGTTCGTATATGAGATTGCTATTACAATTCTTCCAGGCGAGTTGAGTCTGTTAATAATTGCTCAGTATAAAGCGACAGATGACAATTAATATGTATACGGGGGTAGACTTACTGTATACAATTTTAGCGAAGTTTTCAAGTCCTTATTTAACTTTATTATTACACTTTTTCTTTGAAACAAATCACTTTTAACTTGAACAATGGTACACTTATGTGTTATATCACTAAATAAAACAGTGAACTTCGTTTTTGACACAAAAAAATAATTATTTTGTAGGAGCAACTTTCAATAGGTCTCACTTATTTGACAGCTGGGGGGGGAAGTGTTAGTAGAGTAGACAAAATTATCTTTGATATTAAATTTAAAAAAAAACTACGCGGTTCCGGCAGGGGGAAATGGTAGGGGGGGTTCACTTAATACTAATCAGTACTTGTGTGTTTGCTTCAACCATAGCATACCGCAAGTATTGTCAGAAGAAGGAAACTGAAGAAGACCAGACGGGCCTGCCGCGGATCTACGCTGTTCCTGACACTGAAACAAGGGTTGATGTCCAGCAACCCCCAGCTTCGTTTAACACCAAGGTCTTCACTCGCTGTTCTACGGGGGGATGTGTTATGTGTGGCACCACTATGAGGAATGCATAGTTGCACTTCGCGCCGACCCAGTCCAGCATTGACGTCAATCGCCGCGCAAACGCCGCATCAGCATCCAGTGTCGTTTTCGTGGCGCGTGTTTGTAGTTTGTAAGACTCACTTTTGTACCTTACTTTGGTCGAAGCAGTCACTCTAGATTTAGAATAGATTGTAACTTTTTATATAAAATTAAATTAAGTTAAAATAAATTTGGTTTTTTTTGAGATCCTCGCTGCGACCATCTATTTTCAGCTCATAGTTATTTTCACGATTGACATACGTGTGTCAATCAATGACAACTCTCAAACAAATGATGATTAGACAACGATATGAGATTACGCAAACTCTTTGCTCTAATAGAAATGAAGATAACGAAGCCACCGTTTAATAGAACATAGATAACTGTGGTGTTGTAATGCGTGGCAGTCAAGAAGCTTATATACAACACGTTGTATATAAGCTTCTTGGTGGCAGTACAACCATAGACAATATCTTTCGAAGGCCCACAGGGCAGTAAGGAAGAGAAACCCCCGTGAGGGATATAACGTTACGACAGGGGTACGGGAGGGGGAACCGATACACTAGAAGTTGCCATTTTTCTTTTTTTTCTCGCCCCTTGTTATGGATTTATTGTAGTGACAGGACACCCGAATATGAAACCTATCGATAATAAAAATAACGATGAAGTTTTACTGTTTTTAAGCTATTGCATAGCTTCTATCGCGGGCCTTGAGCGTGGGGACCGAATCCAAAAATTCCGTAACGAAAATAACCTAACACCACTCCGACTCCATCTATCGATGAATAGCAGAACTTTTAATCACTTTGAAATATCACGCTTGTCTCTTTAGTTCAGCAACTCGCCTCTAGATGGCATTGGTTAAATAATCATAATTGCATAAGTTGATTTTGCATCTATCGATGAATAGCAGAACTTTTAATGACTTTTTGAAATATCACGCTTGTCTCTTTAGTTCAGCAACTCGCCTCTAGATGGCATTGGTTAAATAATTATAATTGCATAAGTTGATAAAAAAAGCTATGCAATAGCTTTACCGCGGCAGTCTCCGAGTGCCACACGTCTTTTTTTTTTGTTATTAATAATTCGATGTTTACATACACAAATTTCAAAACTAACATAAGCACTTTTTCACAAAACCCACATCTTAGGACTATTATAATGGCATATTATAATAATTGTATTACTCACTTTTTGTCTTCATAACTGTGTTATTTTTGTTTCAATAATAAACGAAAGTATAGTTTTGGTATTTATAAAGTTTATCGTGTCTAGCATCTTTTTTTCAAAATAGCTAAATCCATGTTTTTTCTTATTTAGTAAATCTTCTTTCTGCCGCTAATTTTATCTGCATTCAGAAAAATTATATACACGTTTTTATTAAGGTCAGCTGTCAATTTTTCAAAGACTGGACTGTTCACACTTTTCAGCCAACTTTAGCCGCTTATTATATTATTATATTCATTTGTTTTCTGCTATTCCTTGATTTGACGCATTTTTAATGCATTTTCCTACAGTTTGGCGTCAATAACGCAATATTGGCGGAAAGATTCCTGATCGCTTTGGACTCTCTGAAAGAATCAAAAGTCTACTTTAAGTATAAATATAGCTATAAATAAAATGATGGATAAAATTGCTGTAAACGTAGGATGCCGAAAATGTTTTTGAAGGTTTACCTCTAGTTTCAGGCGTGATAGGGTAACACTCAGTCCTCGTTTCCCCTTGGACTGTTGTTGGGATTGGGACTAATATGAAATCAGATTGGACAGGTGGGGTTGTGGTCTTGAAGATGATCAGGCACACACGTAGGAACACCAAAAGTGATACTACTTCCTAGAAAAAATAAACAGATATTTTGTTTAAACCAACATTTTATGAACAGTTTTAAAAGTACGTTTATATAAATTTTTTGATACAAAGGAGTTTTTTTGATCTGAAAATCCATATATATTTTTACACGTCTTTGTGCGTGTTTTTGTAAGCAAAACAGCTGTGGAGGGGCGTTCATTTTTTTAATGGTTTATCTGTTTATTATATATTGTATATTTATTTGTTTATTGTACTGTTTTTTTTGTCCTACGCACTTAATTTTAAACAAGCTGTTAACATAGTTATATAAACCATGTCTTTTTTTAATATGTCTAACAAAAGATTTAAAAAGTCTGTCCGTCTATCTATATACTATCGATCTTTACATAGATATGGCACACAACTAAATCACTATCAAAATCAAAACATAATCTCGTTTTATTACACTTACCGGAATCGTTTTGATTTCGAATGCCACTTGCAACATCTTCTTCGGAAAATAGAGTAAGTAGGATCAGAAGTGAGAAAAAATGAGTTCCTTGTGTTGGTCTTTGTCGAATGTTCTTAGTTGCAAATTGTTTTCGACAGACTCTTCGTCGCATTATACCCACATTCTTATTGAGCTTCTACAAAGCCAAATCATATAGAGCTTTTACCCATATTTGCAAATAGCTTGGCCCCGATATATTTTAAGCAGTTGTTGTAAAACTGTAAATTGTTTATTTTGAAGACTTCTTTCCTTCATACTTGTTTCATTAGTGGCTGATGAACTAAAAAAAAACGCCACTATTCGCATTGCCCTTTCCTGCACAATTATCCTACTAGCTAGAACCGAACCAACTTACGAGTCTTTTTTCGGTTAATAATAACTTCTGACCGTTGACTCCGTTAAACTATTATTATTAAAAAACCGGCAAAACGCTCACGTTACGGATCGAACACTTTGACTACGTGTTTAGTTATTACTATGTAGTATATTCAAATTAAAGTTCTATTTTTTTTAAGTTTGTAATCACAACACATCAAAACTTTACGGCTACGAAAACAAAATATAACAACATGTTAAATTAGTAGATTTAACTTTAATTTTTTTCAAATATGGCCTCAGCGGGATTGCCGCAATGCCGCCAGTACCACGTGGATTGATTAGATAATAAGCTAAGATTGGTCGGTTATTGAACACTGATCAGCGTCATTATCAATGAATGCCAAACACAGAATGAAGTAAACCAACGAAATTGTAGTCAAATTTCTAACCATATACGATGCACAGTTGACAATGTTGACAGTGACACCTTCGTTTCGTGGGATTTAACTGTGGTGCACGAAAATCTGCGTAAGTGTAACGTTATCGACATTGTCAACTGTCACGCGTTGTTAGTGTTTTTTTAATTTTTAGTGAATGCTCACGTCTTTGGTTTCTACTTTCCTCGCATCCTGCGCAGAAAATAGAAACCAAAGATGTTGACGTTACTGGTTCTGTTACACGCATATGTTGAAGTAAAGAGTTTTTATACATGATGATGATGAACTTTTTCTATGTATCTCTTTGCATGACATATGTAATTTGTTTATGACAGAGAATGTTTTGTCACAGCTTGACTTGAAATATATTCGTGTGGTCACAATGTTTGTAAATTGTTGTTTTATGTTACCATTCCAGCTATTATTATCATAGAAAGCTCTGTATACTCTAACAGCATAACTGAAGTTTGATGTCAACATTTTTTTAAATATGACGTGGTATCAAAAAAGGTTGATTTAGGGCTACAGGTAGTCGATAGGTAGAATCAAGCTAAAACAGGTAGATCTACCTACAAGTTCGTAGTTATGACAATATGACACCTTCCGATTGGGTCGGAAACACTCGAGTAAAGTCGGCTGAACAACAAAGACGGATGACATGCGGACTCTATATGCATTTGCCAGCGTCTTGTTTTCTTCCAAAATTCTTCTAAAAAACTTCGTCATCGATTCATTTTCAGATTTGACGTGAGAGCGGCAAGGGTTGGAGTAGGATTTATAGGAACTATGTACAATTACATTGATTTTATTTGTTTGTTTTCGGGGAAACAGATATGTTATTAATTTATAAAGAATAAGGAAAATGATAGGGTCAGAGGAGTTATCTATAGGAAGGGAATACATCTAAAAAATATTAATATACCTATATATCATTATTTTAAACCAATTTTTTGCAAATTGATTTTATTAGCCTCAATGAATGAAGCAATGACTTTTTATTTAGGTATATATTTAGAAGATAATAAACATAACACGTTAGTAGGAAGAGGTACGTCAAGATCTATCAGATTTTGGTATAGAAAAAAGTGATCATATCGCGGGCAAGAAAAATGTGGTTGGAATCACCCACATCCTGCCCACATTCACAACTATTTGAATTCAGTATTCGTATCTGAGCGAGGTGTGCTGGAGTGCACATGTGCCCCAGTCTCATTCGTATAAGCACGGATGTAGCTCTTTTGTTCAACTTAGCCATATAAAACCAGGGTTTTACTGGAATGTTAAGTTGAACATGGAAGTAATACTTTCCTTTTAATTGAGCGCTCTTTTCCCAAGCTTCACTCCAAGATTGTTGAAGAAAGGGCTTAGAGAGAGCAGCCAGATCTGCACTGTAATTTTTGTAAGGGTACATGTTACCAAGTAAAAGAAACAGAAAGGCCCTTATTCACACACTTCAAAAGCATTTCGGGGAGTACGAATTTTTTTTGGAACGGGAATCTTTGAATAGCCTGTAACGCACTTTTTGAGTCGGAAAATACTTCTGTTTTCGAAAGTAAATGTATGTATTCTAGAGCCTTATAAATACAGAAGCACTCAGCTGCTTACTACTACTAGCTTAATAGGGCTGTTGTTCATTGCTCCAATTATAAGTAATATATTACTTAAAGTATTACTTGATATCTATCAGCCAGATTTTTTTCAAAAATATGTGTATATAGTATGTATATATATATATATATATATATATATACATACTATATATAATAATATGTAATATATATTATCAATGCAAACACTTGTTCCATGCGTCCATGCAAAACATTACTGATATCTAATTCTCATAATTATGACTAATATGTACGTATTAACAGATATTGATTGCATATTAATTTATAGTTAGGTACTTACCTAAATAACAAAACGAAAATGTTTAATTAGAAATTGTAATCATGCATGTTTTGAATCGTTATTTCACAAAACATAAGTTCTTTCAATATGTAAGGTAAAAAATATGTGTTACTGGGGACTGACGTCACAGACGGCATAGCGTCATGTTACCTGTGAGCAATTTCGCGACTGCAAAAATAGTAATTATATCCAAATCGCTTCCATTCTATTGCTAAAGTATTATCTAACGTTCAACGCAGCTGTGTAAGTGTTCGCGTTCGCTGTGGTGCTCTGGATAGTGCATATTGTTGTAAAATGTAGATCAGTGATACAACAGTGTTTAATTGTTTGAATGTGGGTAGGTACTTTATGTTCTCTAAAATTGACATTGGAATAACAAAATCCACTATCGATCTTCGTTTTGGTGCCATCTGGTAGATACTACCAGTACCTTTTAAGAACACATAAATTTGCACTGTACTTTTTTAAGCGTTCCGATGGCTAAATGCTCTGCGTGCGGCAAGTTACTAAAACCATCATCGGGGGTCGCCACATGTACTACTTGCCCTTGTATTTTTCATAGAGCAGTTCCCGAGGGAGCAGCTATGTGTAAGGATTGGACGGAGCAAAACGGTCAAAATATCATACACACTACACTATCCTGTCAGCGAAACTAGGTGTACAAATCGAAGGCAAAGATATAGTGTTTGCTGAGCGTGTCGGTGCGATCGAGTCAAGTGGCAGCGGAGCAGCGGGAGCGGTGAAGAGGCGAGCGCGTTGTGTTTTGGTGCCTTTGACGCGCCGCCATATGCGCGAAGAGCTTTTACATGCCGCGCGCGTACGCTGTCACTTTTATACAGCCGATATCGGCCTGGCGGGGCCGGCTCAAAAGGTGTACGTGAATGAGCGTTTAACGAGTAACAACAGTCAGCTTTTCCATCGGGTTCGGGAGGAATGCCGTAGACTACAATGGTGCTACTCATGGACGAAGAGAGGTCGTATTTTTGCACGGCAAAACGATGGAAAGCAGGTGTTTGTATTTCGGTCAGAAGCCGATATTGAGCGGGTTTTTATAAACGCAATTGTTTGAAATTGACAACTATACATTAAGCCTGTTCTTTATAAATCATCTTTTTTATTTTTATTCTTATATACATAATCCCTGTTGATTATAACAGCATAATTAATGGTAACAAAGCAATAACTGTATATTATTCTGTAAAAAAAACTTATTACTGGTAATTATAAGCATCATTCCTGTTCACACAGGATATACAATTATTTATATTGGCGAAAAAATATTTTCTTCATAAAAAGCCGGACGGAGTTGAACTCTACTATGTAGCATCGTATCTCATCCACTTTCACGAAATGTTTTTTTAAATATTATTATAATGGCTAACAAACTTTTGAAAATTGGTTTGTATAATGCTGGTTCACTGGGAACAAACCACGATAATTTTGTATCCTCTGTTGTTCGGAATAATGTTGACATACTCGCTATTAATGAAACCTAGCTTAGAGAGGGTGAGGAAGGGCTGTGATTCCCGCGTATAGACTTCGTCATATAGCTAGAAGGGAAGGTTCTCGCTCCAAAGGTGGTGGAGTCGGGTACTTTATCAAGAAGAGTATTAACGTTCGTATTTGTCCCCACCTAGTAGACCCTTTGCATAAGTCTGTTGAGCAAATGTGGCTCACGGGTCACTGTGAGCCACATTTTTTTTTTAAATTAATTTATTATATAAAATTAATAATCAGGTTTTAGATAGTTTAATCCATTTATTGAAAAGCACATTCTAAAATTACTCTTCATAATTTATAAACTCTGGTTTACAATATTTAATAGATTAGATAGGAACACTTCTTCCTACCTCGATATCGAACAGCACATCCCTATTTGTCAATATCGTTACCTGCGCGCTCGTCTTCCAGGTCACTAATGCGTTCACGTCACTAATGTCACACATGGAATACGAGCGTGCGACTATGATCCGTCAAAGTGGATGGCACTTAAAAAAATAGTTCCCGCTTACCCCCCGTTCTTTGTTTTAGTGATTTCCATCTATCTTTAGATATAGTCTGATTAATCTATGCTTTATTATATAACGTGGCCCGGTGGGGGCGTTCGTACCTCAGAGCGCGGTTGTTTAGTTGTTTTGTAACTCGCTCTGAGGTACGGAACGGAACGGTTGTTTTCTAACCTCAAATAGACTTTGACAAATTCGTCATTGACAGATCACTTGATCCTAACCTAATTTTCTTTAAGACGAGAGAAGAAGAAGAAGTTTGTTGTAGTCTGATTGGTCTAAGTTATGTCATGCGGGCTGCCACCTTTTACCGATCGATTTTGATGGTCAAAAAGTTGCGACGCTCGAGTTAGAACAACTGAGTGCTTTACCCTGAGGTTCGGAACGGCGCAGCGTGAGTGCGAAAAGTTGCACTCCGAGTGCGCTCTCACCGAGGTTCTGAACGCGGCCATCTCCCTTTTAGTGCGTTCGAATAGATCCCTTCTGACCGTTTATAGCGAAAATAACGCTAAAAACGCTCACAAGGGGCGTTCGCCTCTTTTTGTTCAGCGTTCGGAAAGCTAAAAAACCGTTTTTTTGCCACCAAAAAGTGCAATGTTTGACCCACGACATTTGGAGCATGGTTATTTGTGATCGTTTTTGACAGCTATGTATTTGACAGCATAGTCATGTCATCCTGAACTGGATCAGTGGAGTGATCCTCCTGATCTTGGTTCGGAATCAGATAATACAGATAACACATTGGTTAGTCTTTCTACAGGAGCTAGGAAGCGTCAACGTGCTCCTAGTGCTCAGGATGGCTTAATTCCTAATAAAAAAAATATCAGCCCTTCAACTTCGACGCAACATTTCTATATTGTCCCCCAGTTTGACGTAAAAGATCTTCATTATGATCAGACGGATTTGGGCCCCTATGTGGTCCACTTAACAAAGAATATCGCTGACCCTGCTTCTGGTTATACTTTAAGAGTCTTAAAGGTAGCTCAACTTCTTTTCAAAAATAAAGTTACGCATTTGTTCGGATGTAATAAAATTAATAGGTCGAAATAAAGTTGCGCTTCAATTCAAAACGTGGGATGAGGCTAACAAGTTTTTGGAATGTGAATTTCTGTCTGCTTATGATTTTCATGCTCAAATTCCGACTTATAACGTAACGCGCACGGGTATTATTAAGGGCATTCCAGTGGATTGGTCCATGGAGGAGTTGGTTAAAGCACTTGAATGCCCTTCTCGCTGTGGGCCGGTTTTAAAGGCAAGGAGATTAAATAGAAAAACATTTATTGAAAACAAGCCAGTATGGATTCCGACTCAAACGGTTGCAGTTACGTTCAAAAGTACATTTCTACCAAAGAAAATTTTCTGTTTTAATGCTGCCATTAATGTGGATAAATATCAATTGCCTTCAATTCAATGCTTGTCCTGCTGTAGATTTGGTCATACTCAAAATTTTTGTCGATCTAAACCGCGTTGTTTTAAATGTGCACAACCTCATTCGGGCTCTACCTGTCAGGTAATTGATTCTTCTTGCCTATTCTGTTCTGGCAATCATTTTGCTACAGACAAGGTTTGCCCTGAGCATAATAGACAAAAGATAATTAAAAACATTGTTTCGGAGGAAAGCATATCATATATGGAGGCTTCCGCGCGGGTTCCATCCATCAATCATCGTCTGTATGCGGATATAGTCAAATTTACGCCAAGTCCTCCGTCTCCTATTATTGAAAAGGCCCAAACGCAATCTGCTCCTGTCTCCTATAAAAAAACTGTGTCTGTGCTTCGAAGCTGTCCTGCGTCAGTTTGCAAATCTTACGATAAAGTAGCTCATAATGCAATTATTGCATCTCCTTCATCAACTATGACTCATGGTTGTGCATTAAATTCTGAAAGATCTTCTCAAAATGAAAACCTTTTGGAATTAATATCTTGTACTTTGTTAAATATGATTTCAAAATTTGATGAAATGCCACTACCGAACAATATTCTGCAGATTTTACAAAAAATCTCTTACGTCGTAAATTCTCAACATGGATCAGATTCTACAATGGAATGTGAGGAGCGCCATATCAAAGAAATGTGAGCTTATTTACTTGATTAATAAATATAAACCCGTTGTTGCGGCTATCTCGGAGACATGGCTGAAGCCAGGTTCTAATTTTAGGTTGCCTGGCTACGCCTGTTTTCGGGATGATCGTGACGATGGGTGGGGAGGTAGCGCCATCTTGGTTAAAAAAACTATGCCCTACTCTTTACTCTCACTTCCTCCTCACAGTAGTAGATTTAATGCTGTTGCTGTGAGATCTTTTGATACATATATTTTATCAATTTATATTCCTCATCCTAATGCTTCTATAATTTCTGAACTCTCACTCATTTTTTCCTCTCTTCCTCCTCCACTCATCGTTCTTGGTGATTTCAATTGTCATCACCCAATGTAGGATTCTCGTGCTCCTGACTCATTTTCACCTTACCTACTTGATCTCATTGACGATTTCAATTTATGCATTTTAAATGATGGTTCTCCCACTCGACAGGTTTCCCCCCTTCAAAATCCTAGTGCTGTAGATTTATCTTTAACTTCTGCTTCTCTATCCTCCAAATTGTTTTTGTCTGTTCTTCCTAACTCTCATGGAAGCGATCATTTCCCTATTCTAATCTCCTCTTCCTCACAATGTCCAGCTACTTTTAGTTTACCTCCTCTTTTAAAATATAGACTTAATAGTGCTGATTGGGATACATTTTCTTCCACTCTTGATTCTAAGGTATCTTCTTTACCTCCTATTAATGAGTATAATTACTTAAATTTATATACAGAATTAGTAAATGCCATTATTGCATCTGCAGACTCTACTATTCCCATAAAGAAGCCTCGATCTAATATCCCTCTACCTCCTTGGTGGGATTCTGAATGTACTAGTATTACCAAAGAGCGAAATGAGGCAGAAACATACTTTTCTGAAAATATTACTTATGAAAACTTTATTCTATTTAAAAAGGTTTTGGCAAGGTCTAGAAGACTTCTTTCTAAGAAAAAAGAAATTGGCTGGTCAAAATATTGCGAAAGTCTTTCTCCTCGCTCTCCTTCCTACCTTATATGGAAAAAAATAAAAACGTTTCGAAATTCCAAAAAGGACTGTCGTGATTTATCATCTAATGACATATCATGGTTAGAAGCTTTTTCTGACCGGTTAGCTCCTCCTTTCGTTCCTCCTAAAGAATATTTTACTTGTTTTTCAAGTTCTGGGATCTCTAGTGTCCCTATGGATGACTTGTTTTCATATGATTAACTTTTAGCTTTCCATATTCATTCATTTGTCGGTCATCTTTGAATACCAAAAAATATTTGTTGAATATCATTAATAACATATATGCAAATTGTAACTTTCCTGATGTTTGGAAACATCAATTAATCATCCCAATTTTTAAACCTGGCAAAAATCCTTCAAACCTGTCTTCGTATAGACCTATTGCTCTATCATCTGTTATGGTAAAAATCTTTGAAAATCTTTTAGGTTAGAGTGGTTGTTAGAACATCGTAAAATTTTATCGAAGTCTCAATTTGGCTTTAGAAAAGGATTTGGCACTATTCATAGTTTAGGTGTTTTTACCACTGATATTCGCATTGCTTTTTCTAAGGATGATCATTTGATTGGCGTTTTTTTAAATATTACGGGTGCTTACGACAATGTGCAACTCCCTATCCTAAAACAAAAAATGCTTCAGTTAAATCTTCCTCAACGGATGACTTATGTCATTTCTAATCTCTTGTTAGGTAGACTAATATCGGTAAGATATCAAAATTCTCTGTTATCCCCAAAAATGGTATGGAAAGGCCTTCCTCAAGGATCAGTGCTGAGTCCACTACTTTATAGTTTATATACATATGACCTTCATCACAGTGTTGACTCATTTTGTGAAATCCTTGAGTATGCTGATGACATAGCTCTTTATTATTCTTCTAAAAAAAAAAATTTTCAGAGTCAGTTTCTCGACCAAACTCTGCTCTCCATTATCTAAATATCTGGCTAGTAGATCATGGGCTTTCTTTAGCTTCAGAGAAAAGTAATGTTGTAGTATTCTCTAGAAAGCGGTCTATCCCTAATGTTCAAATTTTCGTTAATGATCATTGCCTTATGGTTAAGAATCAAGCGAAATTTCTCGGTCTTATATTTGACTCAAGACTAACTGGTTCTCCTCACATAGAGTATATAAAAAATAAATGTGAAAAAAATGTGAATATTCTCTGAGCACTCTCAGGGGTTTGGTGGGGTGCTCATCCTTTTTGTCAAAAAATACTATACAATGCAATTATAAGAAGTCATTTTGATTACGCTACTTTTCTGTTAGAACCTTGTAGTAAACTTTTTTTGAGATTATTTGATTTATTGCAATACAACATAATACAACAGTCTTCGGATTATATCTGGGGCCATGAAATCTTCTCCTATCAATGCTCTTCAAGTTGAATGCGTAGAGCCCCCTCTTTATCTTCGTCGTCAGTATCTTTCTGATCGTTTTTTTTTTCATGCTGCTCAATTTCAATCCAATCATCCAATTTTACAGAAGTTAATTTGTCTTAGTAATTTAGTTTCATCCTCTCGTTACTGGCGTCACAAGGATCCTCCATGTATTTTGAATTCACACAACAAATTATTTAATTTGTCTCACACTATTTATCAATTTACTATACAGCCCATGTTTACTGTTCCCTATGAGTGTTTAGTTTTCAGACCTAATATTATTTTAAATTTTGGCGTTGATAAGAACTCTCCTGGTGCGGATAAAAAGTTTCTTGATATTTTAGATCGTTCTTGGGCAGGTTGGCTTTCGGTTTTTACGGACGCGTCTAGGTTAACGAGTAATGGTTATGTTGGAGCAGCTGTTTGGATACCTAGGTATCGTATTATACTTAACTTTAAATGTTCGTCTAGTTTATCTGTTTATTCAGGTGAATCAGTGGCAATTTTAGAAGCTGTTAAATATGTCGAATCTTATAAATTAAATAAATGCATCACATTTTCGGATTCTCTTAGTTGTTTACAGGACATTTATAAATTTCCATTTCGTGCGAAGGATATGTTACACACTAATTTGAAAATTAGAGAAATTCTTTATAGATGTTATTTAGCTGGTATCGCAGTAGTTTAGCTTGGATACCAGGCCATAGCGGCGTTAAAGGTAATGAAATTGCAGATAATTTTGCTAAGCAGGCTACTGATTTGGGGCTGGAATCATACTGCAACTGTTTTTCTCGCGATTTACGTAACTCTGCAAAAGTGCAGTTAAATGATAAATAGTCGAATATTTGAAATCGAACAAGAATGATCAAAGGTAGGCATTTTGGCTTAATTCAGCCTAGCATACATTCAAAACCTTGGTTTTTTAAGTTTAAAAATGCTGAGAAATGGGTCACTTCCACCGTAATTCGTTTGCGCCTAGGTCACGTTTGTTCTCCCGTGTTTCTTGCTAAAATCAGGGTCAGGGATCATTCGCTTTGTGAGTGTGGCCTAGATGACGGTACTTTAAATCACATTTTCTTTTCATGTCCTAAGTTAAGTTCTTCTTTGTATGATAAACTTAATTCTGATATCGCTAGACCTACTGATATTAACTCTCTTTTATCGCTTGTTTTCACACCATTTATTTATATGTTATGTAATTTTATTAAAACCAATAATATACGTTTGTAAAAGCGAAACCAGTTTTTAATACTTTTGATATTCATATTACTTTCATTTGATTCCGTACCGTACAATGGTCACTCCTTCAGGGTTGGGGGAGTACAAGGGCAAAATATCCGCCAAAACATGACACTGGCAGAGTAACGTCTTTCCACGTTAAAAAGCCACATAAGAAGAAGAAGAAGAACGCCCCTTGTGAGCGTTTTTAGCGTTATTTTCGCCAAAAACGATCAGAAGTGATCTATACGAACGCCACCAATGCCCTCATAAGCTAAACGAACGCACCCAGAGTAGACTGATCAAAGAATACTTTGAGACTGATGATATATGGCACAAATTATATAGTAGTATGTCCAAGGATATATGGCTCCAGTGTGTGAACAAAATATAAACAAACAAGAGAAAAAGAAAAATATTTTATATTCGTTTAAACAAGATATTCTTATTATTTTTAAAATGATATCATGGCATCTATTTTCACGAGTTTCACGCCAGATAATTCAACGATCATGTTTTTTTCATTTTAGTATAGGTGAGGTTATGTTCGTAGTTTTGTGTTGTTTTGGATTCAATGTACCTATATTAATTTATATTCCACATCCACCGGATGGAGAAAACCACTGTAACGTTAGATTTGGGTATAATGAAGTTCTTGTATGTATGTTTGTACATCTAACCTAAGGATTCTACTAAAACGCGTGCTGTAACAAGGGTACCGGCAGGCATTATTTATTTCTTATTTTGATTTAAATTCCAGTGAATCGATTTGCAAGTACGATTTTAAATCCTGCCAGTCCTACAATATCCCGAAGAGGAATAGATCAAGTTAAATATATCAACTCTGCCATTGAAGACAATAAATTAGACTGGCCTACAATCAAATCCGAAGTTTTAGCTCTAAAAGGTCAAGTAAGCCAAAAGAACTTTGAAGGAGTGTTGTTAAAGATTTTGATAAGCGCTAAAAAGTTAGATGCCGCCCAATCATTCGCCAACTATATAAAATCTAGACCTGATGAGATGAATCTTGGATCTATAAATGGAGTGTTGGGTCTATATTATGAAGTTGGAAAAACGAAAATGCTTTCTAAAGAAGAGAAAGCCTTTATTTTAGATACATATAACAGCTTATATGACAAGTACAAAGTTTTAGATTCATTTACTAGTGAGAAACTAATACGCACTCTTTGTGTTATTGATGAATATGAAAAAGCATTAAAAGTATTGGAAGATATACATTTAAGTAGTGTCCCTTCTCATACTGCATACAGCATCTTAATTGGTGCATTATTTAGAAATAACAAAAAGAAGAAGGCCTTAGAATTAGTCAATAGAAGTATAAAGGACAAAAGATCATTACAGTATTTAGCATTCAATGAATGGATTAGTTATATATTAAGGAAATACAAAGAAAAAAGTAAAATATTGAAATATTTGGATGAAATTTACTCGCACATCTCAAGAAACTACGCCATAATTGATGAACAGACTGCAATTAAATTAAAAGATACATTTGAATCATTGGATTGGGATGCTGGTTTTACCAAAATAAGAAAAGCGAAGTATATTACACCAAATTATAAATATATATAGTATAATACATGGATTATTGTTTGAATTGAACAGAAACTAACTTGTATAATATTTTTACAGTGGCCAGTGCATGCACTGCAGGGATACATTAGACCATTTGCAGTTATCTGACAAGGAATTCCTGTTACTCCAGCAAAATGTAAAGGACAAGCTAATAGTTGGTTCAGATTTATTCTTGAAGACATCTCCTGAAGAACTGAAGAGGTTCCTGAATTTTATCGACCAGACTGCACCATATGATGTTGTCATAGATTCTTTAAATGTTGCTTATGCTGCAGGGAAAAACTCAGCACTAAATAGATTTAGCATGCTTTCTGCTGTTGTTGATCATTTCAAACAGCAGAATAAGAAAATATTGCTTCTAGGCAGGAAACATATGCTCAAATGGGGCAAGGCCCCCATAGAGCGATTGACATCGAATACCAGCTACTTTTTCACTGACAATATGTAAGTACATATTAGGCTTATTATGTTCACACATTATATTATAAACTAGCTGAACCTCCAGCGGCTTCGCTTGCTTGATATTGGTCTATTGGTGGCTTAGCTTTGGAATCTCAAGGTCCTGGATTCAAACGGACAGTTATTAGAATTTGATGACAAAGAATTTCTCAATAGCAGTCCAGGGGCTGGAACAGTGCCAAGTAGATGGCAATAGGCTCGCCGCCAAAAACATATCCCTCTGACGAAATGTAGGTATTTAAAACACTTCTGCCTATTTTTTCGAGGATATAATGTATGACGATTTCTTACATTATATTTGAAAAAAATGTCTTTCATTATTAACATTAAAAATCACCTATAGTATTTCTCCTATATGCCAGTAACATAACCATACTATTTTTTGGTTGAAAAAGTAATACTATCTCATATTAGAAACCAAAATGTTTAAAAACCGATAAAGACATTGGTGGAATCCACCAATGAACCATGGCCCGTAAGGTCTGAAGCCCGCACTTGTAACCTGAGTCACCTTTGCAGCAATGTTAGACGCGAAATAACCATATCCTTGCTATAATAATCATTACAGAGTGTTTGATGTTTTTACTCTACTCATAAAACCTAGTCTTACTATCAAAATATTCTGTGGTGGAAATACAGATTCTACAACTACTCATACTTATTCTTTGAAAAAGCTTGCGCTCCAGAATTCGAGTTACATGTTACATCACAATATATGTTTTAAAATTTAACTAAATATAGTATTTTCTCCAGAAAAAACCTATGTTGCTCCTTATGATACATACTATTACCTCGCAAAATATTTTCAAGAATGGTCAAGTTGTTTAGTCATGATTATGTAGCAAACAGACAGACACAGAAAGAGTTACTTTTGCATTTATAATATTAGTATGAAACATTACACAGTTGCACTGAATCATGAATACAGTGCATGCAATGTTCCATACAGTTTAGTGTACATTATTAATTATTGTATTCTCACATGTTACTGCATTGACACAAAGACCAGAATGAGGCAGTATACGAGTATAAATCGCCTTGTTGCTCCTTTTCCCAAAGAGAAAAAAATATCATGTTCTTGGATGGCATTTTAACCCACATATTATGTCAGATGGACACCATGACCTAAATAGGACATAGAGCATTTTTTATGAGAGGAATTTATCTCTACTTAATTTAACAGCCATATGGTACAGAACACCATCTATGAATGCATACTACCCATTTTGCAATCCAGCTTAATCACCATGTGACTTAACGCGTTTTGCCTAAAATACATCACAGCTTGTCAATAAGTAAAAATCAACGTAAGCTCCTTTATGTCTTCAATGGCCACTTGAATTTGAAGTATCTATGCAATTACTGAAAAATAAAAATTATTATCATTCATCAAAATGGTGTTGCTTTTATAGTGTTGTGATTTATGGTTCATTGAAACAAATTTTTAAGTTTACACAATCCTTTGTAATGAACACATACAAAAATCAAGATTTTTGAAAAACAAAAAAGGCATCAAGAATTTATTGAGGGCTGGCTATGCTTATTCATTAAATAAGACTAATAAAGATGGCTCTACTTTATGGCGGCGTAGGTAGGTACTAATACAAAAACATTATTGCATGTTTATACGAGGGTCATTTGAAAAGTTCTTAGCCTAACATACTTAATGAAACCACACGATTTTGAGTTTATTTTTATTTTTCAACATACTCTCCTCCGAGCTCAAAACACTTTTTCCATCGACCCGGTAAGGCTTCGATACCCGTTTTAAGAAATCTTCGTCTAACTCCTCAAAATAAGCGTCCACGGCGGCTATGACCTCTTCATTTGTAAAAAAATGTTTACCACCTAAAATTTTTTTCAGCTTTGGGAACAGATAAAAGTCGGACGGTGCTAAATCCGGTGAATATGGGGGATGAGGTAACAATTCGAAGCCAAATTGATGGATTTCTGCCATGGATTGCACAGAGGTGTGAACGCGCGCATTGTCCTGATGAAACAAGACTTTTCTTCTCAATAAACCTTGACGTTTTTCTTTGATTTCTTCTCTCAAACGACGCAACAGGTTGCGATAGTAATCGGAGTTTATTGTTTCACCCTTTTTTAAATAATCCACGAGAATTATGCCCCTTTGCATCCCAAAAAACGGAAGCCATGACTTTGCCCGCCGATAAAACCACCTTTGCCTTCTTTGGGGTGGTCGATCCTGCTCTTTTCCATTGTTTCAACTGTTCTTTTGTCTCGGGTGTATTGTGGTGAACCCAGGTTTCATCCATGGTTATACATCTTTCAACAAATTCTATTGGGTCAGCTTCATATAACTCTAAACATTCGCGAGAAGTTGTGAGTCGGTTGCGTTTTTGTTCCACTGAAAGCAGTCGCGGTACCCACCGCGCAGACACCTTAGAGAATCCAAGTTCAGTAGTAATTATATGATGTGTTCGCTCAGATGAGATGCCTACAGTCTTAGCTATCTCCTCAACAGTCAATCTTCGATGAGATAAAATTAAATCACAGATTTTTTCTTTGCTTCATGTATAGCTTTTGGAGTTAAACCTTTCAAATTCATGTATTTTATCGCTGCACGATGTTCAATTTTATCCATTTTCAAAAATAGCTCTGACTTGACTTACCGTATCACGTGTAAACGAACAATGAGTTACTGTGAATAAACTAAACTGTGCATACTTGTTGCTCAATAATGTAACTACAAAATGAGGGTAGTTATAAAAAAAAAAACAATGACTTTAACCATGTTAGGCTAAGAACTTTTCAAATGACCCTCGTAACTAAATTCTGCAAGTTTATTTTTAAATAAGCGGTGAATATACATGCACACCAAATCAGGAAAAAAATACATTTCCATAATTACGGACAAATGCAAAGAAGAGATGTGCCGAACATTTGGCCCTATTCCAAAAATATTGGAAAAGACGATTTTAACTAATCCCAGTTCAGAAAATATAGAGATAAATAAAGTAGCACTATTGAAATCTAAAAAAAAGATTCACACAAAGCGTTTTAGTCATAACGCGTTTTAGTACTAAAGCGTTGTAGCCCGATAACGATGTAGGCGAATGAATTTTAGTCAAAAGGCGACATAGACTTATAACGTTTCAGCCATACATAGAACAAAGAATGAATCTACCTATTTTTAATATAAGATCATTGACCCTAATCACGGAAACGTCTTATCTGATTTAATTTATTGTTTGTTTCATTTCAACCGGTTCATAAATTAAAAAAAAAGTTATTGAAATTTAAAGAATAATTCTTTCGCCACTAAACCAAGACCTAGCGAGCAAAGCCACTGGCGGGACAACTAACTACTAGTCTTGTTCTTAAGTTGACTTAACTTCATTACAGATCAGAGGACGACCCATTCTTCATAACAGGAGCAATCCTGAGTGGCCCCAACACGGACATAGTTTCGAAGGATTTGCTGCGTGGCCACAAATTTCTGTTGCAAGACGATCAGTTGAGATATTTGTTCCGGAGGTGGCAGTGGCAACACCAGTGGATGGTTTACATGAATGCAAATAGAGGGATCAAGATACAGGTATAATACGCAATAAGCCGAGTAAGAGTATGTAGGACTCGACCGGTTTCGGTGCGTGAGCGGACGCGATCGCAGGCGCACGTGCTCCGTGAAGAAGCGACTCTGAACGTCGCGAAACCGGTCAGGTCCTACATACCCGGCCTTTTGCGTATGTTAAAATCGGTTACTAATCGCTTATAAATGTGTTCAACTTACGAAAGTTTTAATCAAACGTATAGACATGTCACCAATAAGTGTAGTACTATTACTTATTCTGTGCTTTGGTTCTTGCAATATGTTTAGCATTTTCGAAGAGTCGATAATAATAGTAGTACTTAGTAGTAGTATGTTTTTATTTATTTTATTTATTGATATATAACGAGAGTCTACAGCTCATAATAATACATTAATAAGCTAGTGTATAAAACTTAAAGCCAATAACAGATTCAAACTATTTAGCCTAAATTTACTTAATGCACTGACTGTCACTGACAGTTCATGAAACAATTTAATAAAATCATGTTACAAAATAAAATAAACTATTAAACATTGATTACGTAGTAAGCAGGTATTGCTGTGTTTGTTAGTGTGGGGATATGTGTGTGTATGAATTCAAAAATAATAATAAAAATGATCACAGAATTCGCCCTACATATACATTTTATTGATTACACATTAAACTTGTCTTAGTTTAATGTGTAATCAATAAAATGTATATTATTTAATATTTTATATTAATTTATATTTATATTTTATTTTATATTTTAATCTTTTTTGGCGTTTAACTTATCCCTTATTCGTTTCAGGAGCCGCTGTCATTCACGCCGTGTGCTCAAAAGAAGAACAACGCGTGGCATATACCATACGAAAGGGCAGTTGCCCAAGAAACCACGCGGTTGATCAACGACGGAACGCCAGATCTTACAAGCTGGCTTTGTATTAGGCCGAAAAAATTAGACCTAGAAAATATAATTAATAAATAATAAATCAATTTGTAATTACTGTTATATGTTAGTTGTGATTTCGAATACGCTGCTCGTCTTAAGAGGATTTTTAAGTTTTTTAAGTTTAAAAAAGGAAATTTATAGTACTTTGAAATACTGAAAAATTCAAAACGTACAGGCATAGTAAACAATCACTGAAATCGGACAATGTTAAGAGGTAGAAAAGATTTATTTCTTTTAGCATGGAAAGTACTATGCAATCCTCTTAAGGCTTGTCGTGCAGCTTTGTCATTTCACTCGGTGAAAATGATCAACGTCTTTTCATATTTTGTAGACATTTCCAAACCTTGGGGTTTTTAGCTAGACATCGCTGTATTCTATCAAACCCAAGCTGGGTTTGTTACAAACGCCGAAAACAAGCGTAGATAGATGTGTCAGTGGTATTCCATAAATACGTAGGCGGTGAGACGCCACACATCCTTACGGATATCCTTACGCTACAAGATAATAATCTTTATAAATAATATATTTTGTATAAAGATTAATAATATATAACTAATTTATTTTAATATTAAAAATAATTAATAATTAATATTAATTAATTAATTGAATATATAACAAAGTCGTGTTAGATACATCATTTATAGCTCAAGAACAGCAGGACCAATTTTTGTGATTTTTGATTTGTCATATCTGGGGATAACTAGACACTTATTTGTCATATCTGGGGATAACATAGGAAACTTTTCATGATTATCATCCATCACCACGCGGGTGAAACTGCGGGGTGCAGCTAGTTAAATATAAATGTATACATGTAAAGAATAGCTCACGTACAGTAGGTATCTATTACGTCCAAGAAATACCTGAAAATATTTAAAAAATATTCGTAAGGAAGATACTCGTATTGCACATATTTAGCTAGTTTGTCCTCATAATCATTTAAAGCCAAGAGTAAGAGTTTGAACTTGAGTTCAAACTCACTTCACTTCACTCCTTAAATGTCGAAACAGAATGCATTTTGACTTTACAGAGTATGAGTTTGCAATAATCTATGGGTTGACTCAACATTTTATTCAGAATTTCAGTTACGAGTATGTCAGCTATTCAATTTCGTGCTGCACTTTAAGTGAATCATGAACTCGAAGTTCTTCTCATGCTTTGTTCATAAACTTTAAGGTATGGTACTAAAGTACAAATTGACTTTTAAGTATTATTGCGAATCGATTGTATGGGAGTATAGAAAAGTGTTATTTTTAGACCTTTTCAGGCAATTTTTAAAATGTTTCTCTCCGTAAGAACCATCCTCGTACTTCAAGGAATATTCTAAAAAAGAATTAGCAAAATCGGCTGCTCTCGAGATTTGCGATTAGCAACACAGAGCAACACATTCAGTGATTCATTTTTATATTATAAGATGGTTTGACAAACTTGTATGAATTCGAAAGTTATTATCTTATTTTTGTCAATTTTTTATTTTTTTTTTATTTTTTTTATTTTATCTAATTTTAATATTTTTTTACCAAGGAGTTTAAATATTAGAAGTTACTTCAGTTTCGCAAAGTTTTGTACTTATTTACAGTACGTTTACGATACCAAAGAGTAAGTATACAATACCAGTACGATACCACAGTAGATATATAGAGAACAGTACGGAAACTACCTTCAATCGTTCGAAACGGCCCACTGACATAAACATGCGCATCGACGAGACCCCTAAGCGGTTCTCGCGGTGCCGTCAGTAGTGAGTGTTACAAACTATTTTTACATCATAACCTTTTTTACGTAATCTTAAATATTAAATATCACACTTGACTGACTGCTATGTATTTTAAAATTGTAATAGTGTTCTTTTATGATCGATCATAAATCATAATAAATTCGTAAAACATAACACAATATACAAATCTAAGATGGCGGCTGCAATATATTATAATATTATTATGAACTATATCGTAATGGGTGTCGTTTTTATAGTTTCGAGGGTGTCGAAGTCGATAGTGCTGACAAAATCTAAATCTAACATGGCGTCTGCGCGAAATTATCACTTGTTTCGTCATGGGTGTCGTTTTATGGTTTTCGAGGGTGTCGAAGTCGATAGTGCTATCAAACTTAAAATCAAAGATGGCGGCTGGGCGAAATTATCAACTTTTTTTTCGAGTCAATAATTTGTAATTTATGAAGAATAAAAGTTTTTATGTAATATTTTTTTTTAATTACAAGGTATCAAACGCATTTTTGATGTTGAAACGCAGTACGGCTCAGCCCAAAAATGCGTGACAAACACCCGAAAACAGAGCTCATGAGCACTTGTAAAAGGTTATGCCATAATGATAAGTTAGTGTAGTAAACCTACAAAAAATCCCAAGATCTACAAGTGGTTGTGTGTCAATACTAAACTGCTTTACGTATTTTAAACTAGAATTAACTAGATTTAATGTCTACAGCAGAACAACGAATGTTTTATTTAAAAAAGCAATACCTTAAAACATTAAAAGTGACAACCCTATGGATTCAATGGGGCATAGATAATTATTTGATCAACTAGGCTTAGTTTCCATACTGTTGCATCTTTATACTGTGACGATACTAAGAAAGAATCTCGTGCATAGAAAAAAGTTTATCCTAGCGATTCCGTGTCTTTGATTTTGATTTTTGATATGGCCATATTAAATTATTTATTATCTGTGTATTTTATTATCTAATCCATAGAGAAAATTGATCTAAACTGTGTCTGATGGTCATGGTTTAAAATTTTGCGTTGAAAAATAATTATTTTGCGGTTTAAAATTACCAGTTTCAAATTATATTGAGTATCGACCTTTCAGTTTAATATACATAAGTTTTATACAATTAGACATCATGCCGACTTGGCGGAAAAAAGTTAAACCAACCACACCAAAACCTGATGAGCCTGATGAGTCAAACACCGGAGAGTCAAAAATGGGGGTTCCTTCTAAAACGGAACAAAATGTAAAAGTAGCAAAAGGCTGTGACTCTGGTGAGACAGCATTATTTACATATCAAATCACTATCGCACTTACAGCCCACATACACGCCGCACTTATACATTTATTTGATTACTGGCTGCGCCCCCTGGTTTCACCCGAGTGGTTATGGATGATGATAAAAAGTATCCTATATGTTATTCCAGCGCCCCATCTATCTTCAACATCTACATACCATTAAATTTCATTAGATAACATACATTAAGTAGTTTTGGCGTGAAAGAGTAACAAACATCCATACAAGCATACATAATATATTACTATCCTAATCCTAACTTTAATATTATAAATACGAAAGTCGGTTTGTTTGTTACATTTGGTAAGGAGCTAGATTATATCCCAGGAAAGGACATAGGTATAAGAGTTTTCATCAGTATCACCATCCACCGTAGGTGAAACCGCTGGATGCATCTAGTAATATCTATGTAAAAGTTTGGATATATGTCTGTTACTCAATCACCCAAAAACGGCTGAACGGATTTGGATGAGATTTGGTAGTTAGATAGATGAGGCACTGGATTAATACATAGGATACTTTTCTTCATTATCATCCATCAACACGCGCGTGCATACGCGGGGCGTAGCTACTAAACACTGAACTATCACACTGAATATATATATATATATATATATATATATAATGTTTTCAATATTTCTGGATCGCACTATTTCTAAAATTTCTGTAAGTGTGTTTGTATCGTAATTCGTATCAATATACGAGTGAGTGAGTATCATTGATAGGGACACCAAGTTTGTGTGTGTCTTTACGTTAACTGTTTAAGGTATTTGAATGGATAGCTTATACCCAATAATAAACATTATGCCGAAAGCATATAATGCTTATTATTGAGTATAAGTTTACGTTTAGTTGGGTAAAAAAGTTACACAAAGAGTATAACTCCTTTACTTTGACTGTTTAACGTATTTGAATGGATAGCTTATTCCTAATAATAAACATAATTATGGTTCTTATTATTCAATGTGTAGTTCCGTAATTATGGACAGAGATCGCAAAAACCCTAACCTCGCGGACGATGTCGTGGCCAGTAGGTATATACTCGTGTATGTAGTAATTAATACATGATTACAGAGGGTAAGCTTTCTCGTTTGCTCGTAAAGATTATTTAAAATACTAATAGACACATTTACAGTTTAATAACCACAGCGATGCTACACTAAATATTACGAGTACAATGAATAGTAGGTACCTACTTACATTAAAAATAATGATTTGAATAATACTAACAATATTAGATGTGTAGGTAATTAGTTAGTTACTTAAAATATTTCAATGAAAATGTTCTAATGGACATGTTTTCACAGACCTTGTGCGCCGTTTCTGTAAACTTCGCCAGGCTGCAATTAAAAATGTCTATGTCTTGTGCTACTGCATTCAACAATTTTAGAACACGAACCATGGAGGCAAACTTGAGTAGGTTCGTCCGGTAAGATAACCTTCACCCAACCGCAAATCTTCAGCGCTTGTCGCAATGCCGAAATATCGGAAACTGACAACAAATAGATATTCGGAATAACTATCTTGCAGATAATGAAAACATTTATATACTTATTACATACAGTCTACAGAATACCTTTTTTATTTATGTGATTAGGAGTCGGTTGAAGCCTGATACCCACCTGATGTTAGCTGGTAGGTGTAACTTCTGTCTATAACAGATGCATTTATGTAGTACCTACCTTAAATGCCTTAGTAGCATGTTTGAATGCCGCTCGGCACTGCGATCAGCTTAATTGTAGACATTAAGTACTTTCTTTATCTTCTGAAATATAGACCTACCTACTAATATTATGATTAGGTAAGATTTATATTTTCGTATGTTTGTAACGAATTAACTCAGAAACTACTTACTAACTTTTCTCCAAAAAACTCAATCGCATAAGAGTCCCTGACGACATCCTAGAACGAGTGAACTCCGATGCTCTACCATGAGTTGGCAGCATAAATGTCATCTATAGTCGATACTCTCCTCCTACTCCTACCTATTCGGCCTTATTAATAAATAAACTTGTAATAAGCCCGGAGTAGTTAAAACATCTATCTGTCAATTTTTCGCTTGCAGTAAATGTCACGCGTGAAAGCAAGACAAAGCATATATGTTACGCCTAATCTATGTTTACGCAACGTTTATTAATAAATGCCATTATGCTTGTGATTGGCGTACTCGCTGTCAATTTTAGTTTTACTATTGACCGCGAGGTGGCACTGTTCTTTTTATCATAAATTTTTTGGCGGCAGTCGATATCGAGCATCGATTGGTGTCAATGTTGTAAGCTCATGGTAGACCTACAGACCCATAACATTCATGCAATGCATTGTGACGGGTGGTTTATTTTTTCTTAGTTAGATACTAATCTTTTATTTTTTCTTAGTCAGGCACCCGTCCTGTATTTTATCGCCTTGAAAGTATCCTTCAGAAACGATACTCTTACGCCAACGAATAATCCAATAATCAAAACATTTTTAAACGCTTTTACCGGAATTGACTTTAGTTCTCACCGCGAATTCTCACGTAGGTATATTTTTTATGTATGACCACGCATAACTTTTGTACAGAGCAGTAGTCTGATTTAGATAATTCTTTTTTTGTTTGGTAGAGTAATTTTCCCATCTATTTTTCAATAAACGTAGATACCTATGGGTATACCATTTTTTTCTATCTTGATGAATGTGTTGTAAGTGGTTCCCTAACAATAGATTATATTCCATTTAAGGTTATATTTTAGGTATTTCCATTACTTGGAGTAGGTACTTCAAAATCAAAGCAACGTAACATTTACGCGTACCTATATTAATAGTGGATATAATATGGATATACATAATTGTGATGTTTAGAATGTCCCGGACGCAAGTATCCTAGAAGTCGATGCAACATAGAACGTGTCGAAATGCTCGCTCGGCCTACTGCGCGCCGCTTGCGATCGCTTTGGGACGAGAAATGCGCCATATTGCCGCCAGAGAGACGAGACAAGATCAAGAGTGCTCTGGAGGAAGATTATTTTCTTAGTCCTGAGTAAGGACCATGGAAACTTTTAATTTAAGAACAATTGAATTTAGATAAGGACTTGTCTATCCCTCCATGTTTATCAAAGTATAAGCTTAGTTTTCCTCAAAACAAATTGTATAAGTACGAAGTGACCTGAACGTAGCTCTATATTTATGAATGCGGCGACAAACTTCTAAACCACTCTTCAAATAAGTACTTAGTTTTTGTACAGTTGTGACCTGGCAAAGATGTTTCACAGTGTATAGCTTACATTATAATAATATTTAATTACTTAAATTGCAGCTGAGAACTTGCTTGAAAAGTATTGTTCCAGGCATCTTTGTCTTCTTCTAAATAATGTTTTTGTTCATAATGTGATTTTCTCTTTTTGATTACAAGGCACGCGACCTAGGGCATTTCAACATTATCCAGCATCATCAGCCAATCATAGCCGCTCCTATATGCTATGATATACCTAAGTACTTCTACTTGTATTGTGCCTAAGCTCTGTGGCTCTACCATGAGTTGGCAACATCCTACTATAGTTTAAACCACATCCGGTGGTCTTTTTCAGAACGCTCGCAGATGCGTCTCGCCTCGCACTGAGCGAGCGAGTGTTCTGCACTCTCCTTAAGAAATACCATCGGATGTAGTTAAAACTCTAGTAGGATAGATCTAACTTATTTACGTGAGTGATTCCCGCTTTTTATATTAAAATAGAAAAGCTTTATTAATAAACCAAAAAATCAACGTGGTCATCTCCATAGCTTCTCTTTGTAGACAAACCGAGCAATATTTCCAAGCTGTGAACGAGTCGTACAGACGATGGTCCGGTCCGGGAGGCATGTTGGGCCGAAAGGAGCAGATTGAGAAGGCGAGGGAGCTACGCCAGCGGCAGAAGTGGCTCGTCAATTTTAGTGCTCAGGTTTGAGACTAAATATTATTATTCTTACTTCTTAGCCTGCAAGATTCAGATTCTTTATGTGCATAAAGAACAGGTACAAAACAGATCTTAATAAAAATTTTGACCATAACTGTAGCTTGCCTATATGTCTAGGCGTGCAAATATTATTGCTAACATGAATTTAATTAAAACATTACAAAAAATATTCAAAATTATAATTGCTTGTTATACGTACTTAAGTCATATACTATTCCATGATACAATTATTAATAAGTACCTATTATCCTACTAATATTATAAACGCGAAAGTTTGTGAGAATGGATGTGTGGATCTTTGTTACTCTTTCACGGTCAAAGGGCGGGGGCAATATTGATGACATTTGGTATGGAGGTAGATGAGGCACTGGATTAACACATATAATACTTTTCATCATCATCATCATCATCCATCACCACCCGGATAAAAAGCGTAATATGCTTGGGCACGGCATAGACAAAATAATAAGATCTCCGGCTACGTCAAGATCGTAATGATGACAGTTCTGTCAAAGTTTGTGACAGTTTCTGATTGATTAGTCAAAAGCCAAGTCAATTTGACAGCTCGATACATATAGACGTGCTCGGCGAACGTCAAGGGTGATGAAATGTGTTCCTTTATTCAAATCTGGTAGTACTACTGATCCAACAAATTTTCGGCCTATTTCTGTACTACCTACGCTAAGTAAGATTTTCGAAAAAATCATATTACATCAATTAGAAACTCATTTTAGTGCAAACAAAATTTTCCATAAAAATCAATTTGGGTTTACAAGGAATCGCTCTACTATAGACGCAGGTATAGAACTAATAAAAGATGTGTTTGATGCCTGGGAGAACTCTCAAGATGCCTTAGGTGTTTTTTGTGACTTATCTAAGGCATTTGACTGCGTCCGACATGATATACTTGTCAGGAAATTACAACACTACGGTATTAGGGACATGGCTCTCAACCTTTTGACTTCATATTTAAATGGTAGAATTCAAAGGGTTGACATAAATGGTAAAAAATCGCCCGGCTCTATAATCTCAATGGGCGTTCCACAAGGTTCAATACTAGGGCCGTTCTTGTTTTTAATCTATATTAATGACTTACCTTATTATGTAGAGAAGAATAACGAGATTGTATTGTTTGCAGATGACACTTCACTGTTATTTAAAATTAAAAGGCAGTTACTAAACTATGACGATGTTAACAATGCATTAGCTAAAGTTGTGAATTGGTTCAATACAAATAATCTTCTCCTCAATGAGAAGAAAACTAATTGTATAAAATTCTCGACACCAAATGTGAGACAAGTAGAATCCAATATACAATTGAATGGAACAGGGTTGGACCTTGTGGAGTCAACAGTCTTTTTAGGAATTACTATAGACGCTAAATTGCAATGGGGTCCCCACATTAAAAAATTGTCTAGTAGGCTCAGTTCAGCAGCTTATGCTGTTAAAAAAATTAGACTATTAACTGATGTAGACACAGCTAGAATAGTTTATTTTAGTTATTTCCATAGCGTTATGACTTATGGCATACTGCTCTGGGGATGTTCTACAGATATTAATTCTATTTTTATACTGCAAAAAAGGGCTATACGAGCAATCTACAGTTTGGCTCCCAGAGTTTCCCTTAGACAGAAATTTAAAGACATAAACATTCTAACTGTTGTCTCTCAGTTTATCTATGAAAATCTAATGTATGTAAAGAAAAACATTAGCAGTTTTGATAAAAGGAGTGATGCTCATTCCATCAACACGCGAAATAAGCACAAGCTATCCGTACATGTAACGCGTCTCCACAGAATAAGTCATTCTTTTATGGGACAATGTATACGATTTTATAATAAAGTTCCCAATGTTATCCGAGATTTGCCTATTAATAAGTTTAAAATTGCTATTAAAACTAAACTCTGTCAAAAAGGTTATTACAAAATTTCGGATTACTTGGAGGATAAAACAGCTTGGGACTGATCACTCCAGGATCTATCTACTCGTGTACTAAGATGTCAAAGTGTAGCGTGTCTTGCCCTACTGATACCATTATTATGTTCTCTTTTGTAAGGCAACACACTGGAGCTAATATTTGTAGTACCTAAGTAAAAACATTGTAAAAACATCTATATAAAAAGAATGGCCCCGAGTTTCTTGCCGCTTCTTCTCGGTTGGCTCTATGTATTTTGGAACGCGGCGGTAGGCTTTAAAGTACATTTTAATGAAAAATTGACGTTCATAAGTGCGTCTTTGATGCCTAAATTGAATAAATGATTTTGACTTGACTTGACTTGCCAGTTTTTTCCATGGTGATTAATTTTATATTTGTATGTACGTAAGTCCTGTATTTTATTATTAATGTTTACTGATTGATATAGTAAGTATTTAAATTTACTCATTTATTACTATTATAGCAATTGCGTTTGATCATGTACATATTTTATGACATTTTGGTATAAAGATAGATATTGCCTTGGAGAGGATAATAAGCTACTCGAAATACTAATCCTGCGCAGACTTAGTCGCGGGCACCAGCTAATTAGTAAGCTAATTAGTTAGATAAAAAGTAATTTGGGTTATTATACAATGTATAATTACAATTTTCACGTGTCAAAATTAACAAATCAATTTCTATTTAAGTAAACGGAGGAAGAATAGAAACATTTTTGTACAAGCCATTGAGGTTTTGTTAACCGGAAATTCTTTGATATCTTCAGGGATGGTATTATATATCCGCCCGCACATTGCATAACATTTATTGCAATATACCTATTGTAGTTTTCGGTATATGTAGTGAAACAATTATTTTCCGATTCCTTGTATTCCGAGGATAAATATCTCTGGAAGTTTAAAAATCATATGGATTAAATATGTATTACTTTATTAGTCAGGATGTAATATACCATTTACATCCTGACTAATAAAGTAATACATATTTCGAAGTGCTATGAACGAGTCTCTTGCAAGCTGTAGGTCCCAATGAGCTGGAGGCCAGAGGGAGCAGATTGAGAAGTGAAGAAGTGTGCTAGCTGCAAAGATGTATCTCACATAGACATAGTTAACACATCGTTATGATATAGAGGTCTAATTAGTATACCTACCTATTAGTACTAGTAGTTCTACGAACACAGAAGACCTTGCGAGCGCACAGCAGTCTTAACAGCGGCCATTTTTCGCATTCTGAGCTATCTCCAGGTCATAGAAATTCAGAATAATATGACAAATATTTCTTTCGACAAGACCTTGACTTATTTTGCTAAAATTGTACGTGTTGTTGGTACTTAATGCTCTTGCCAAATATTACCAGAATCGTCCTGTGATGTCGTGTGAAACACTTGACCAAACTAAGTCTCATTTTCGAAACTCTTCTTTAATGTTAAAGGTACCTAATGAGTGTACCAAATTTTATCAAAAATTATCGGTTAATAACGCCCCAGCATACTTCCCCCCTTTTTAGGAAAAGTACCCCCCACTCAGATCCGCCAACGACAAAAAAAAACTTTGTATAGTAGAACATGCATACCAAGTTTCGTCAAGGTTGGTCGAAAAATGCGACCTGTGCAGGAAGACCAACGAACATAATTTACTCATATCTGTACTCAAGCCTATATAGGTACACAACTGAACATAGTCCTGGATTACGGCTCCAATCCAAGAGTTTCAAACATGCTATATAACGCAACAGACAGATGCTATATTAATGACGTGATTTTGTTCCATCATCGACAAAGACAATTTTATTTTCGTGTCACAATGTTAAAACTACGATATGTTCTGCAGGTGGCTTACCGTCTATGCGACTACATAGCGAAAGGTAACAAGGAGATGCTGGTGTCTAACAGGCTAAGGAGCATTGCAGACGTGGTATTAGAAAGAGTTGCTGAAATATTGGGTAACTTTTGTAAACCTTTTTTGGAATATTATCATATTTTTCATAATTTGTAAACGTCTGCCGGCTGCACGCACGAAAAAGTATGACTTAATGACGCATTCCTTGTTCCGTTCCGCCTGAGTCAAGTGTGCAAGTGAGAGCGCGGAACAAGCGATAGAGAGGGACGATCAACGACGTTATCACGTAAAATTAGCGACCGTAAACTGACTTTACAGACAACCATTTTTTAACTGAAAAATACGGGATTAATTTGACTATATTAGTTTCGACCACATCAAGTGGTCTTTTGGATACTAGGTACTGGTACTACTCGTACTTTGAGGATACTACCTCATGCATGTTACAATTAAATGAAGTATAATATATACCATGTTCTGTGCGTGATGAAAGCTCCCAAGAACGATCACTAAAAATGGCTGAATTGTATATTGTGTATGGCTGTTGATTGTATAGGTATAATGTGTTTAAAGTTTTTCGTTTTAAGAAACCATATTAAACATATTACTTTTCATATTATAGTAACTTTAAAGTAATCATTTGTAGAGCAGCAGTATGTTACTTTTGTTTCATATGAAAGAGGATAAAGATCTTTTCAAATGGTATTTTTAAGGCTAAATTCACTAATCATGAGCTACGTCTACAAGTTATTGTAGAGCAGCAGTATGCTACTTTTGTTTCATATGAAAGAGGCTAAAGATCTTTTCAAAAGGTATTTTTAAGGCTAAATTCACTAATCATGAGCTACGTCTACAAGTTATTGTAGAGCAGCAGTATGCTACTTTTGTTTCATATGAAAGAGGCTAAAGATCTTTTCAAAATGTATTTTTATTGCTAAATTCACTAATCATGAGCTACGTCTACAAGTTATTGTAGAGCAGCAGTATGCTACTTTTGTTTCATATGAAAGAGGCTAAAGATCTTTTCAAAAGGTATTTTTAAGGCTAAATTCACTAATCATGAGCTACGTCTACAAGTTATTGTAGAGCAGCAGTATGCTACTTTTGTTTCATATGAAAGAGGCTAAAGATCTTTTCAAAATGTATTTTTATTGCTAAATTCACTAATCATGAGCTACGTCTACAAGTTATTGTAGAGCAGCAGTATGCTACTTTTGTTTCATATGAAAGAGGCTAAAGATCTTTTCAAAATGTATTTTTATTGCTAAATTCACTAATCATGAGCTACGTCTACAAGTTATTGTAGAGCAGCAGTATGCTACTTTTGTTTCATATGAAAGAGGCTAAAGATCTTTTCAAAATGTATTTTTATTGCTAAATTCACTAATCATGAGCTACGTCTACAAGTTATTGTAGAGCAGCAGTATGCTACTTTTGTTTCATATGAAAGAGGCTAAAGATCTTTTCAAAATGTATTTTTATTGCTAAATTCACTAATCATGAGCTACGTCTACAAGTTATTGTAGAGCAGCAGTATGCTACTTTTGTTTCATATGAAAGAGGCTAAAGATCTTTTCAAAATGTATTTTTATTGCTAAATTCACTAATCATGAGCTACGTCTGCAAGTTATTTTCCGGCATCGTCTACATAATATACCTGTTGGTATGTTAGGACTCTGTTTGTGTTGTTGACAGAGTAAAAGCACTCGCCGTTGGTGCACTATGCCAATGGAACCAATATGGGTCTTTTTCTACCGACTTCCAAAAGGAGGAGGAACTCAATTCGACTGTATTTTTTAAATGTTTTTTACCTCATAACTATCGACTGGGTGAACCTATTCTCAATATTATTTTTTTGTTTTAAAGCTGGTGCTTCCCGTGTGGTCCCATTTAATTTCATCAAATTCGGTACAGTAGTTTTTGAGTTACACTCCAATAACTGAATAGAATGGAAGTCGGTTTAAAATTTTTCAAATTGTATTTTTTTTTATAATGGTTCATCAAAGTGACTCCCTCTCGCCTGACGGAGAGCGAAGATGGAATCAAGAAGCAATGAACATTAGCTGCACTAACCGCCACTCCTATGATGACCAGAGAGATGGTTCTTCACGCCCCGCTTGAAAGACCCAGGGTCATAGCTGCAAGGAAATACGTACAATGGATTTTCGGACATTGCTCGTGTTCACATAATATAACACAGTTGTGATTACGTGGTACAAAAAAGTTTTATCCTTGGAAAAAACAACTCTAAGTAGATTAACTTGGATATATTTAATATATTAAGCATGTGTGCGTTGGCTCTCTAAGAAACACAGTTCTTCCTCTATTTAACGTAAGAGTTGCGCTACACTCGTCACGCTGCACACAGCTCCATCGAGACGTTCCATTTGAATTATTTACACTCAAATGGTATCTGTATTTATTTACCTCGCAATAACGTTTCTTGAACTCTTTTATTTTTAGTAAAGGTGAATTCTCCTGCGTGCTTTTGTGTTTCCATGACTCGTTAATATTTTATTTTATTTTTGATTGCAATAAAATTCCAACAAATCACCAACAATTAAATAGATATGTAATATCATGGAATAAGTATATCAGAATGTTTACGTGTCAGTGTTATACATAGGCTACGTTCCGGGAAGCGCCTAAATCATTCGCGGCGTTCGCACACCCATTCCATTAGAAGCCCGCGATCATCAGTGAGCGAGCTCGATACGTCATCGATGACGTCACCGAAAACGCTCACAACGCTCGCAGATTGTAGGTGGGTGGTTTCGTGGTCTTTTGCGAGCTGGCACTGTCAAACATCAAATGTATAGGATTCTATCGATTTTCGACCTAAAAGTTGGCGCGCTTTTCGCGACCGCGTAACTGTTTCACTTGGGTTGAACAATGCAAGCATTCATTCCAACCGGAACGCTAAATCGGGGCGCGACAGTTGTGAGCGTTGACGATGCTTCCCGGAACGTAGCCATGGAGGTATATCTATATAATCAAAATACATATATTAGGTATAGTTTAAACACTGTAACTCCTTTGGTGTTTGGAAGAGAGTATTCAATTTGCGCACCATACATGAGGTAATCAAATACAGAAGTGGTCGAAACCAGAACATAGACACACCTAGAAAAAGACAAATTAAGAAGTGGTCCCTAAACGTCATAACCATATTTTAAATTGAAAAGTTTATGAAATTATTAGATTGAACCACTTCGTTCTGAGGGTTTGTTCTGAGCTACGTAACACAGTAATCTATTACCTACTAGTAGGTATATAGAAGCCAAGTATATCTTCTTCTACGTCGTTGCCTCATGGCTAAGGGTCGTGGTCATCACAAGTGGGTTTTCCTACTAAGATCTTCCAGGCTTCTCTGTTTTGAGAAAGTTTAATGAATGCGTGAATGGTGGATTTATACGCCTGTTTTACAGTATCGGTCCATCGAGTAGGTGATCTTCCTCTACTTCTCTTTCCTTCCTTTATTCTTATTTATATTATATTCTTATATATTATTATATCTTATATTGCAATTTTACGAAAAAAAGTTCATATCGTCGCACGGGATTCGAACCCTAAAATTGCAATGTTTAGTATCACTAAATAGGCGTTAGTCGTAGCTTTAAAAATCATATACTTAAAATTATAAAGGGAACTTAAGCGTTTCAAAAAAACTCTTCTTTCGGTTGTATATTGCTGTCAAGCTGTTAAATAGATGTCGCTCCGTCCCCATACGACGGTTAAAATCAAATAGAGAGTTGAAAATTCGGTGAGACTCGGTGGCGTAGGCCACTGGCCTACCTGGTAATGGCGTCTGAAACAGATTTTCGGGTTCGAACCCGTCTGAGTATGTGAATTTTTCTCTCTAAAATTGCAATGTTTGGTATCGCTAGACAGGCGTTAGAGCTTTAATAATCATATAAATGTTATATCTTATCGGCCTTACTTATAAACGCTGCTTAAATTTAAATGACGTTATTTAGTACTGCGCAAAGGAAAATTGTTCTGCGCCGTACTAAGTGACGTTGTTTAAATTTAAGCAGCGTTTATAAGTAAGGCCGTATATGTTTACGAGCCTGTAGGTACTTAGATGTGCAGCTGACAGCGTGACAGAATCGACGTCAACTAATTACAAACATAATTCGACTTCGATCGTGATGCGGTTTACCGATTCACATCTGGGGCTATGATCATTCATGCACGTATCGCAGCACGCTACCATATCTACAAGGAACTATAGTAAAATTATATTGACTTCATGTTCATTCCTTGAAGATATCTTAACGCAGCGCGTCACATGTTTGCATGGTCATAGCGAATAAGGCCCCAGCTTATATCCACAGGTGAACCCAAACCATCCCGCACGCACCCCGGTCGTCTCGCCCGGTTCATGGTCGCGATTTCCGACCGAATTGCCGTGTGGATCGAAAATGCTGTCTACCGCGCTGATGCATATGAACCTTCCGAACGTGGATCCCATGAGCATATCCGATTAGACGCTGAAAAACCGCTCATATGCTGACGGTGATAAGATTGACAATATTTCACTCCGTAAGGTCAGTAAAGTTTATCCATCTTTTCTACCGACTTCCAAAAAGGAGGAGGTACTCAATTCGACTGTATTTTTTTTAATGTTTGTTACCTCATATCTTTAGATAGGGTGAACCGATTCTCAAAATTATTTTTTGTTTGAACGCTGGTGCTTCCCGTGTGGTCCCATTTAAATTTCATCAAATTCAAGTAGTTTTTGAGTTATACTACAATAACTGAATAGAATGGAAGTCGGTATTACATTTTTCAAATTGTACTTTTTTTAATGTTTAAGTATGAATAGAGCCCAGTCTATGCACCTATTAAGCTATACATGAGTATTTCCGGCAAGATATTGAAAAACCACTCGTGAAATGTTAGAGTCAAAGACAAAGTCAAAATAATTTATTCAATTTATGCATCAAAGACGCACGTATGAACGTCAATTTTTCATTACCGCCGCGTTACAAAATATATAGAGCCTACCGAGAAGAAGCGGCAAGAAACTCGGTGCCATTTTTTTTTGTAAAAATAATGTAGCTATTACTACAGTCCGTAAAGTACGTAAATACCTATCTATTTTTTATTACGAGTAATATAAGTAATGACTCCAAGTTGATTTAATGACTTCGGAGTCCTAGTGGTCATGCGTCTGAATAGCTAATCCAAAGACGCAGTCTCGAACACGCTCAAGGATGTCATTTTTCTCTTTAAAGTTTAATAGATTGGTTTCACTAAACTGGAATAGTTAAGTAGAATTTGTATTTTGTATAAATTGTAATAAGGTTATCGCAGTCCCATATAAAAACTATCCATTTATAATAACGTTTAGCCTCTCACCTGTCGATTGTCAATATAACAATGAAATTTCTATTGAGTGTGGGTCGATCGACAGATGAAGTAAACACTCATTCACCCACACTGGACATGGACACACATACATAACACAGCACACCAAGAACAAACATATTATTATCTGCTCATCACACACATATTTGCCCTGACCAGGTAACGAACCTGGGACCTCGAGCTTCGAAGCTAGGGCACTACCAACTGAGCTAACGGAACCGTGTTTGATATCCTAGAATAGGTATAAACCTAAACTACATAAAGTGTATGGAAGTATACGTAACTATAACTCCTAAGCTCATTCCAAAGTCCATCGAAACCCGTTCAGCTGTTTCGGTACTGAGTATAATATTATATTATTTTTTATATATTATTTTTATTATATAGTATAATATTTAAGGAATATTAAATGTAATATGACAATTTGTAAGTGCCCCCGTAGGCCTTACAGAATAAACGATTTCATTTCATTCGCATTTAAAATATTAGTAGTGTTTATAGTAGTTACCCTACTATTCGGAACCGGTGCTGGTTTTGAGAACCGGGATTTTCGGTATTCTCCTTTAACAGAACCGGGATTCCTGGTTCCTTTCCGTTTACACGTCGTGATGTTGAACTATCTAAACTGAATCTTAAAACCAAAACTAAAATGATAAAGATGAACATTTTGATGTGTAAAAACTTTTATTTGTGAAATGAAAATACGCCTTAATATAAGGAAATTACTGCTCCAGCTTTAATTTTAGAATGGAAACATAAACAGAATTAAATTGTTTAACATACGCAAAATAACAGGATCTTAAACTTAAAACAATATCTTAGTTGTAAAATAAACATAAATATATATTTAATCTAATATGCATAATCATTTGTGTGACTTGTAACTATTTCAATTTGCCAAACATTATAAAAAATAATCAACACGAAGTCAAACTAACTGAAAGTCAAGCTTTATAGAGTATTTATTTAGTAAGTATAAATTAACTTTTATGCTATGTATAAAAAGATTTAAATAATTTTTTAAATAAAATAAAAGAACGTCTAGAGTTTTCTTGATTTTGTTGGACAGAAAACCAGTGGTAGAAAATACCCAATCTGGCTCGACACTAGAAGATAGTATCGAAGTTGGTTGAGATCATATTATGTATTATGTATGAGACAAATAAAGACCCTGATTTTCATTTACATTGAGGGTCTTCTCTATTTTTACACTTGTTAGGAATCGTTTTCACGTTAAAATTCGATGCTCGGACCTCGAGCATCGGTGGCCTAGTTGGTCATGGCGTCTGACACGGATAGTCAGAAGACGCGGATTCAAATCCCGTCCGAGGATGTAAATTATTCTCTTTATAAATTTCAATGTTTGAGATCGCTAAGCAGACGTTAGTGCTTTAAAAAAGTAATACGAAAGTTTAAGTATTTCTAAAAATACTTCTTTCGGTTGGATAGTGTTCTCAAAGCTGTTCAATAGATGTCGCTCCGTCCCCGTAAGACGGTATCAAAAGCGGGCAACGCACCTTTGAGACCTCTGGCATTGCGGATGTCCGTGGGCGACGGTGACCACTTACCCTCAGGTACAACCTACACCATAAAAAATACGTTCCCGGTTTTAAAAAAAGTCTTTTATAATATTAAAAAAATAATACGGACCAAACATAATTTTGTTTCCTTAACCATCAACGCCAGGAAATCCTTTGTTCTATGGTTCACGCTGCCTATACATTGACATTCCTGGAAACGAGATTCTACGGGTCCATTTAAGAAAATAAAGAAAGACTTCACTAAATTAATGAAATAGGACAACAGAGATACCATTAATAACTGCAAATACAAAGAAGCTCTTGTGTGCTAATGAGGCACAACCAGTTGCTAGCGCGGAGCATTATTATAAATGATTTATCTTAAACTACTTCGTGCCGGCGGCTTCTTGTGACCAGGATATTTTTAATAAGCATTTGAATGTTTACACATGAAATAAGATGAAACTGCTGATGCTACTATAACTATTTATATTCTGTGCATATAATAACGATCAATCTGAAATTATTAATTTATATTATATAAGTATATATTATATTATAATTTATATCTGAAAATAAAGTATTTATCAGGCGTTAGATAAATGTACCCCCTTCAGCCGTCTAGGTAACCGCAGTTTCAGAACCAGTATATAGAATAGTAGTATATAGAGTATATATACCAGTATTATAGAATGAGTAAAACAACAACAGTTCGTGTAATATGGATACATTAGTGCGGAACTGGGTCCATGACACTCGCAACATTTTCCTGTAGCACCACATCTCGAGGGCATCAATCTTCTTCTCACTCAGGTGCTGAAATATAGGAAACACTAAAGCTTTTACGAGCCAGATTTTTGAGGCTTATGTTATGTCGCGGTTCCTCCATATCTTTCTGAGCCTATCCATGGCTGATCTAGTAATAGCCATTCGCTTTTTGATTTCGTCAGCGCAACCTGCATTATTCGTTATAGGTTTCGTATACCGAATCATAATTCTTTGTATGAAACCGATAAAAAAAGATCATCTAAAGATTTTTTCACATTCGTAACTGGTTACGAAACTACGTAATTGGTCGAGTTAGTAATACGTTTCGCTATTCTATATACTTCATAGAAATTTAGCGGACTTTATGCATGCATTTTAACTAGTGGGATTGCGGTGCAGAGTGACTAACGTTGTTGCGCGACATTTTTTCAGTGGACGTGTACTATTTGTCGTATCAAAATGAGTTTTTATATAAAATCATTGACCTGCATTCCTGCTTTGGCACATATTCCTCTCTTTAAAAACTGGGTCCATGTCCCAGCAGGAGGAACTGCTTTTGTATTGGGTGGATTATCTGTAACTGTAAACTTTCTTGTAGTATTGTATGCATATCCGAAATAAACTTATATTCTTTCTTCGTCAACTTGTTTCTGCCCTCGACTTCGTCTGCGTGAAATAAGGTTATCGAGACCTCTTAGGGCGCTTTGCCTTAATTCTGGAAATAAGCTATGCTGATTGTTAATTTGACCTAAATACTTACGTTGAACCGTTTCAGCTTGAAGAAGGAACAAACATTATGTATTGTATATGTATGTGTACATGTATACATAATTACCGGGTGGTATACCTCATGGGCACTAATATAATAATAATAATAATAATAATTTTATTGGCATATTGTACATATTGACATAAAGAATACAAATTTTAATTTTACATTACTGGATACTGGCATTCAAATAATATAAGATAGGCCTCAGAACTCTATACTAGGCTAGAAGCCTGTGTTATAGGGATCTGCGCTCCCCACATTACTGAACTTGATAAAGTTGGTAACATATATAATATGACACATTTTCAATAATCATGACCATATCATAATAATTCATCAACATTAAAACATCTTAAATATAATTATAGTACTTATTAGTTGAATTTAATGAACCTATACAATATAAAATCTTACTATTACGCACAGACAGAACAGTTTAGTTTTATATCTAGATATAACTAATGCTAGGACAACTCCACCTATCAGTTTAATGCAACAATGTAGTACGAGTACTTAATAAATAATAATGCGATCCATATCTGGAGCGCATAATCACCTCGTAAAGTTTTTCCAAGACTGGTATTTTCATTTCATATTCAGATTGGTAGTGACCTTAGGAAGTTCTAAGGTAGGCTAGAGATACCTAGAGGGCTATGTTGGTTGTTGGCCTTCTAAGGACAGTATATATGCGTCTGCCTTCCGTAGGATAGCATAGTTTGCACTTGTAAGGCATACAAGCAGTTCCAGTGAGATCTACCAACCAACTACCCTCAAAATGAAATTCATCGTAAGTATACTTTCGAAAAACATATTCATATACAATATTTAAGTTACTAAAACTATACGCAAAACTAATGTTTTTCAATGACGCCAGCACCATATTATTAATGATGGGTTGACCTATTTAATAAAGTTATATTTTTTGAATAACCGGACTGGATCTGATTCTGCATCTTCTTGATATGCCGGTCCAGATCCCAAATAAGCTACTGATGCTGTAGACTGACGGCTGATTTAGTGGCTGGATTTTTTTCTTTCTAATTTGAAGTTGCCCGATTTTCGCTTAGCAGACTTTAGTGGTTTGAAAATATTTCTTGATCAACATATTTTTACTGTCCTAGGTATATTAAAGCTTGCTTTTTTACTCCTAATAAAAGGTTACTTTCAGCAGATTTCTAAAAAAAGGTGAGGTTCTCAATTCCACTGTATGTTATATTTGTATGTTACGCGATCAATTATTCGCCAATTATGAATCGATTTTGATGATTATTTTTTTGTTTGGTAGATCATTTTTCAGAGGTGGTCCCATATTAATTGTATCGAAATTAATGTAGCGCTTTTTTATACTCGTAATAATTTATCATCAACGAGCGTATCTTAAATAAATTGAAATCCTAATGGAAAATTTTCAAATTGTATATGATCTAGTTAAATTTCCACTTGATCAATTTCAAAATTGTGCTTGCTTTTTATCCTAAAGTATGTATGATATCTCTTATAAATTTGTAATTATGTTGACTTTAATGGAACATTAATAACCGTCCATTATGTACATAATTTATACAATCTTTTATCTTTGATTGATTTTTGATCCGTGTTATTTGTGGCAAAGTTAAAGAAAATTATGTTTTTTTTAACATCCTGAATCATACTTTTCGTAGTTATAAAAAATGTATAAGTTCGTACTTTCAATGCGCATAACTACAATTATTAGCTTCCAGTAAAGGTATACAAATCTTTAAAACTAATCGACACAATAAAAAACGAATTTGTCAGAAATAAAGATTCGGTCGTTGATATGATGTTCACCATCTCCAGGTATTCTTCCTGTTGGTGTGCGTAGCCCTGGCCGCCGCTGCTCCTCAGTACATCACCTCCTGGCCTGGTGCTGTTGCCCCCGGTTATGTCGGTGGTCTGCCCAACGTGAGTACTGTGCTTGGATTATTCCATACCTCAAAAGGAAACAGGATCCGTCCGTCCGGCTGTTCGTCTGTCTGTCTGCCAAGGCCCGCAGTTTTTAAAAATACAATGTGTCATGAGTCGATCGAAAACAAATATCACCTTTTAAATATGCCATTAGCTCTGGTACCTTAATTAGTACTAGCTGACGCACTCGCTGAGGCCGTAGTACAAACAATTTGCGAAAAAGTATTCGTATCGCGCTTCGGCATACACATTATGAGTTATCTGTGTCACATTTGCCCTAGATAAATGACAGTTAGCACTGTTCTACGTGAACGACACGTTACGTTGCGCTTATGCAGCTATCGGTGCTAGCCTCCCAGCAGCGTTTATAAGAAAGGCCGTAAACATTAAAAGTTGTAACATTTTATAACCGAACCGCTTTCTTTGCGGTCCAGTTTAGTATGATATGTTAGCGTTTACCTAGTTAGTTACTTTCCCAATGTGGGGCCTTAATTTGTTATTAAATAAAAAGTATTTCCGAAATTAACCAATCGCGACAACTTTATTAACTCAAGTATTAATAAAACCACAAAATACAACCAATTTCTTTATATGCCCTTTAAAATTGAGAGCATACCGGTAGTAAACCTTAATGTTTTGCGATCACAAAACACAATAAATTGATTCCAAAGAATTGGATCAAAAATGCAGCACCGACTTCAAGTATAAGCTTATGCAATGGTATAAATAAAATTGTCGATGACGATGAGATGGGATCTTTTTGGATATTACTGTTTGTTTGTGTGTACCGTCGTTGCCTTTAACTACTCCGAAAATATAATAATTCCCTGAAATTAAACAACTTTAAACGTATCAAATCGCTTAGGTATAATTTTAAATTATTTTCGTCCCCACGTTTCGAACACTGTTGTGTTTTTCAGTAAACAGAACATGGTCACGGATAGACTATTATCTAATAGTGATATTCGATCGAAACCGTTACAGTTTTTGACTTTCGCGGTTAACTACATTATAATTAGTACTCGTACTCACGGGATGTACACCACGATTAGGCAGGTTTTTTTACATCCACCCGCATCTTCAGTCTACCCGTGAACATGGTGAACTGCGCCGAAATATCGGGAACTCCAAAACCTGCCTAATCGTGGTGTACACCCCGTGAGTACTAATTATAATGTAACCGTGATAGTTGTCTGTTATAAAGCTATAGAAATTCCGATGCACGCACTATTCACTCAGTGTCCAGAGGTCTTGCAGTATTGTGCTGGCTTTAGGATTTTATTAGCTTGATCACATGCAGGTGGTACTTGCCAACGATCATCTCTAATGCAATTAGGGTGTTTTTTTTTTAATTTCTTTGGCCTTTAACATTCTCGGCACATAGCGGTTCTCCCTAGCTACAATTTGTGGGTTATTGAACCGGGTGTAGTGGTAGGGTTTATCCAGAAAATGCTCATATAGATAGATAGATAACATTTTATTGAGACATCACATTTATGACTTAATATTAGAAAATAAATAACGTACAATTTGAAAAATTTAATACCAACTTCCATTCTATTCAGTTATTGAAGTGTATTTCAAAAACTACTGGACCGAATATGATAAAATAATTAAATGGTTTTGAGAATCGGTTCACCCCATCGAAAGTTATGAGGTAACAAACATAAAAAAAACAGTCGAATGAGTACCTCCTCTTTTTTGAAAGCCGGTAGAATAAATAATGCTAAAAACTAGGTGCAACAATTGGCGGTCTTATCGCTCAGAGCGATCTCTTTCAGAGAACCCATATTCTGCAGACTTGGTCGAGTGTCTGTTCTTCAAGTCAGCCCACACTCACAGCGTCCAGTGGCCCGAGCACGAACATTTGCTAAAGTGTAACGTTATCGTATCGTTGACGTATTCAGTACAAACTATCATTTATCTAGTACAATAGTGGCACAGATAACTCACAGTTTGTACTGAAAACGTAAACGATACGATAACGTTACATTTTTTCAAATGTTCGTGCTTGGGCCACAGAGGGCAGAGGTCGTGATTGTGTTAGCATTGGATTTTATGAGTTTGATGACTTGAATTTGAGTGAGTAGTGCGTGCATCGGGAATGTTCCAATTAAAATATGATAGGCGGTACATTAAAATAATTTCCCTTATTGACAGACTCTCTTTCCAGAACATTCTGGTCCCATTGGCCATCTGTTCTGCATGCCATGCGCCCTGCCCACTTCAACTGGCTTATCTTCTGGGCTATGTCGGTAGCTTTAGTTCTTCTACGGCTCTCCTCATTTCGGATTCGATCACGTACTTAGAGAAACCTTGAGCGCAGGCCTCTCCATAGCTCTCTAGTTGTCTGAATATTTCCTGTCAATAAGGTGACATCAAGTCGAGTTGTAAAGTAAAACTAACTGCAAGGCGATTCCAAGTGAGATAATAAAAAAACATAGTTATACCTAATACTTACCGTGGTCCATAGGTTTGCGAAATGTAAAATACATTTACTTGTTTGTTATCTCTATGTCCTGTTGTTTCTCTATATGTTTATTATTAAAATAACGCCTGACTATCTATTTGTGTATTAGAATTTTATTATATTTTGGTCTTTAGCTTTGCCAAATATATAATATATTTGCTTGTTTGCTCTCTCTCTCTTGTCGATTTTCTAAATGTTTAATATTTACATAACACCAGACTATCTATTTTTGTATTAGAATTTTCTTATATTTTGTGGTTATTACCATTTAGCGAAAGTTCTATTGCATGACAGCTTTTAAACTTTTTAATAATAATGTTGTGTCAGCTTATGGTCGTATATTTGCACAACATTAATATATTTTAATAATAGTTTTTGTTTACACTTTTTTTACTACTTTACGTACCTAATTAGCATGAGAGTAGGTACGTGCGACTTAGTTGTTAAAAAGCAAAAATGAGAAGAGCTAACTTTTAAAAGTTTTTAAGTTTTTAAAATTTCACAGCGACATCCATTAATTTGGGCACGCAGTTAAATGAAGTGTCCCTCAGAGCTTTGTATTAGAACTGCACAGTACTAATGTACTATTAGCTGTTCTATGGAGCAGTAGTATCTTATCACCCTGAGACATTGTTCTTTACACTCATTCGCGATTTCACATGTTGCGATAACAAATGACTGTTCCAAAAGAGTTAATGACTACTCGGTATATATGCCATCTACGGTGTGAAAATAAATTTAGATTGTCGATAGGATAAAATTATCGGTAAAAGGTAGCCTGCGTTACAGCTATCGCAGCTAGGTCCATACTAGATACCATGTAAGATAGCTGATAAAAACCAGTTTGTCGTAAGATACATGCTTGCACGTCTGATTGTCCCTCCGGTGACCATGTACCTATACGGGTTCCTTGAACAAGGATACTTTTCTATTAAAGGAAGAATTGTATTGAAATTCTCGTGAGTTTCACACTATTATTATTAACCGGCAAAACACTCACGTTAGGGATCGTATACGTCGAAACGAATACGTCTAAATTCGTATACCCAATGCTTGCAAATGACAATTCTTAAATTTGCGTTTCTATTGAATTATGTGGTGGGTATGTTTAGTGCAAATTTAATCGTCATGTAAGTTCGTGCTCTCTAAACTGATGTAAAACTACCCACAATTGGATAGAATAATCATATTTTTCAAATTGACAATTATTAGATAGTTTATTAGATCGATTATTAGATAGATCTAAGTGTTACACGAATGTGAATTTTAGTGTAAACAAAATAAGATCTCCCATAGTTTAGAGAATTTTAGTTTAGTGTACGCACAAGCAAATCACTACCAGTACCTAATGTATTTTAGGTATTAGAAATTGATTTCATCCAATTTTTTCCAGACCGTGGTAGCTGGACCGACCGTCGTGCACAGCGCTGGATTTGGCTATGGCGGTCGTTTCGTCGCCCCAGGCTACTTTGGACCGGCCCTGTTCTAACCCCCACTACCTACATCTACCCTACACTACCCCCGACTCTGTCACCTTTCCCAACGCACTGCACTTCCTTATTGGCTACATTAAAATGTGTATAATATTTTATAAATAAATTGAACGCTTTTGTACATTTTTCGAGTATTATTTATTTCATTGTGTCGTTATCCTACTAATATTATAAACGCGAAAGTTTGTGAGTTTGTTTGTATGGATGTATATGGATGTATGGATGTGTGGATCTTTGTTACTCTTTCACGCTCAAACGGCGGGGGCAATTTTGATGAAATTTGGTATGGAGGAGGTACGTGAGACGGATTAACACGTCATAGGATACTTTCATTATCATCATCATCCGTCACCACGCGGGAGAAAAAGCTTAATATGCTTGGGCACAGCATAGACAAAATAATAAGATCTCCGCCTACGGCAAGATCGTAATGATGACAGTTGTCAAAGTTTCGGTCAGTTTCTGATAGCTTAGTCAAAAGCGAAGTCAATTTGACAGCTCGATACACTAAACGTGCTCGGCGACCGTCAAGGGTGATCAAATGTAATGACAGTTTTTTTTTTCCATGGTGATTAATTTTATACTTGTATGTTGTATGTACGTCATGTATTTTATTATTAATGTTTACTGATTGATATACTATGTATTTAAATTTACTCATATAATACTATTATAGCAAATGCGTTTGACCATGTACATATTTTATGACATTTGGGTATAAAGGTAGATATGGCCTTGGAGAAGGTAATAACCTACTCGAAATACTAATTCTGCGCAGACGTAGCCGCAGGCACCAGATTGTATTGTCATATGACAAAGGAAAGTATCAGAATAAAGTAATATACTGAGTGCATATCAACAAGATATCTACAATGAATCTAAATTGTTTTGGCAAACATGAAAACTTGGCTAGTTTTTTGATGTTGTATCTGTTCTACATTACAGTTTTGAACTGAAAAAAGTATTAGCATTTATAATTTATTTACGCATGCAAAATGGATTTGACTCCTAAATTTAGAAAGATAGATTTGGAGCAAGGAGGTTTCATAATTCCTTATCTTACTAATATTATAAATGTGAAAGTTTAGATGGATGGATGGATGCATGGATGTGTTTGTTGCTCTTTCACGCTCAAACGGCTAGGCCAATTTTGATGAAAGTTGGTATAGAAGTAGGCTTTGGATTGACACATAGGATACTTTTCATCATCATCATCATGATCATCATCATCATGATCATTATCGTCCAACACCACGCGGGTGAAACCGCGGATTGCTGCTAGTGTCTCATATTTCGATAAAGGATGAAATCCTTAAACAAAGGCGCCGTTCCATGATATTTATTTTGTTATTATTTATTTCTTATAAACAGTTATAACTTCAAAACCAGGGCAACCAAGACAAAGCCAAACTTACTTAAATCTATTAGCTGACCCGCCAGCGGATTCGCTCTCGTGGTGTCGCGGGATACTTTAAAACGAAAGTAACTTTTTTAATTTATGAACCGATTATGAAACAAACCTTAAATGTTAAGCGAATCTTATCTCAATATATTAGTGAAAACGACATCTAAATCGGGTAAGCCGTTTCTGAGATTAGCGTCCACAAACGCACAGACAACATTCTTACAATTTTTTTTAATTCTGTTTTCGTTTATAAAAGTCCCAATTTTTTTTTCTCATATATCTTCCATGTACAGACAGCGATCTGTTAGATTTTTATTATATGTATAGATTACTATGTAATATTAACTAGAAATGACACATATTATATGTGCTGTCCTTGAGAACTCTGTCAAGCCACTGCAAAAATCCGTCATTTTGGAAATCAAATGAAGTAGTCCGATATAATTGACCAAGCGAGCGAAGCGTCTGCTTTAACTGGCCAAATTGACTTACATCTGTCCATATATTTGTTAGGATGTTCGTTGGTCTTCATGTACAGGTCGCATTTTTCAACCAATCTTGACGAAACTTGGTAATCGGTATGTATGTACTATTTGAGATTTTTTATCGTCAGCGATTTTTGATTTGGGGTGTACTTTTCCTATTAGCGGCACTATTTACAGATCGATTTTGATAAAATTTTGGTACACACACCTGACTTTAAAAAGGAATTTCGAATATGAGCATAATTATTGGTCAAGTGGTTTCCGAGATTGGTTGTGAAGTGCTGCGAAAAATGGCCTCTGATAAAACTATGTGCTCGCAAGGTCTTCTGTTTGCGAACCTACTTGTAATTTAATTTATTCACCATGTTAACTAATATTAACAGCGAATAGTGGTACATACTACAGAAATAGACATTTCGAACGAATAAGAAAGTGTCATTTTTGTTAGACGTTATATCGTGTTACATCACGAGATTCCGATAAGATTAATTAGCATTAATACTGTTTTAGCTAAATATTTAGCAATAGTTAAACGGAAAGATGAGAAATTTATGTTACATTCAAATATTTCTTGTTTCTAACGGAAATGCTTTATGGAAATGTAAATGATTTATCATCTTGATGAATTTGTTGACGATTATAATTCACAACGGTTAGATTTTTAATAAAAACTATTAACTATACGATACGTAACCGTATAAGTTTTTGATGTATGAGAATGAAGTAACTAAGTATATTTTATCTAGGTATACACTAGCTGCTCTCCGCGGTTTCACCCGCGCGGTGATGGATGATGATGATGATGATGAATCTTATATAGCCTATGTTAATCAAGGTGAATGTAGCTTTCCAATGGTGAAAGAATTTTTGAAATCGGTCCAGTACTCTTTGAGCCAATTTGTTACAAACATGTATACATATATATATATATATATATATATATATATATATGTATATATATATATATATATGTATATATATATATATATATATATATATATATATATATATATATACAAATCTTTCCTCTTTATAATATTATATGGTAATATACACACATCAACATGGTCTAGGGATATTTTAATTAAACCTAAATTACAAAAATTCTATAATTTTTTTGTTAAGACACTTACACATTAAAATAAACCTTGTTTAATAGCCCATCTAATGTGATAATAAACTTTTACATTAGTAAAATTTTAAAAAAACTTAGAAGTAGAGGAAACACTCAGACAAAATTTCAATCTCAACTTTATTTTTGAAACATCAAAACCTAAACAAAACAACTATTTTTTTATAAAAATTGTTGAAAACTTAAAATTAATAATCCGTGGATCCACCTAAGACTCTCCTGACACATCTGCAGTGGTTCTGCATACTCAGATTAGATAGGCTATATTAAACATGGTTTATTTTAATGTGTAGGTGTCTTAACAAAAAAGTTAATAGAATTTTAGTAATTTAGGTTTAATTGAAATATCCCTAAACCATGTTGAAGTGTGTAGTATGGAAATAATAAAAATGTAACTGATTGCTGTCTGTACAAGGAAGATATATGAGAAAAACATTATTGGGACTTGTATAAACGGAAATACAATGAAAAAAATGGTTGTTGTATTTTTTCTGTTTATCTGTTTGTCTGTGCGTTTGTGCACACTTATCTAAGAAAACAACTTATCCAATTTAGATGTTGTTTTCGCAAATATATTGTGGTAAGCTTCACTTAACATTTAGTTTTTGTTTCATGTCAATCAGTTCATAAATAAAAAAGTTATTGAAAATTAAAGAACAACTCTCTCGCCACTACACCAACTGGCTTTTCTTTGATATTTTTTCTTGCAAGCGAGCACACTAAGTATTCGTAAATGTTCTAATTCGTATTTGAAATCATACATCGCTTTGGTTTGATAGGCCACTTTTTGTGTGTTTGTTCTGAATTATGCTTCCTGATATTATTTCTTCGTAGCTTTTAACATAGACATTTATTAAACTCGTACAAACGACTGCCCGCAACTTCGTTCGCGTTGTAGGCTCCGCATTCAGTTTCATCATAACCCCATACATTTTCTTGGGTTTTCTTTCATAAGAACCTTCTCCTGACAATACTTAACAAAACAAAAATAAATGCGATGACCAATGGAAAGAAGGAAATAGAGATTTTTTATACCTATATAGATAATAATTTACCTAAAAGTTGAAGCTTGAAGTTGTAGTATTTTATTAAAAAAACAATATTTCACTAAACAATATTCTATTTCATAGAGTCTAAGAGCCGGATTCATGGTGTCGTATATAAGGAGCCAGGATTGATATAGGCTGGATCAGAAAAAATGATTGAAAGGAAGGCCAGCTCAGCAGCCTAACCATGTGAACTTCATTTTATATGCCCCAAGTGCTCACACTACTAAACTATGTATGTACCTTCTCAAGGTACTCTGTCTCCCCCATCGAATAGCATAATAATAAAATAGTTTTAGGCTGCTTCGGTAAAGTGGCTTTCTTACTCACCTTTCAAGCCGGACCCAGGACCTATCAGTCCGTGAGACCTACCCACAAATCCTATAAAGGGTCCTTTTTGCAGGTCCCACTTCTGCTAGAAAGAAACTCACAATAAAGATAATTCCAAATATTAACATAAAAATAATAGCCCGAATGTTATCAATGACGTTAACAGCGGTATGTATGTGTGACACACATACAGATGAATGAAAAGACGGCGAACATGATCAAAACGCCACGGAAAACATAATAAAGAAATACTTTTCTTTTTAGAAAATGATAGATGTAGAGATAGTAAGAAAATCCTTATATAAGCAATTGGTATATTTCTATACATATTTTCTCTATGCCATATCGATTACTCTACATGTTGCTACATATATTTCAATTCATTTATTCTTCACCTACATATTGAATACACTTGTCCATCAACGGAAGGTTTGTAGGCTGACATCATCAAGTTACATAATTTACCATAAACAATGTATTATCCATTCGAGCGGTCCACTCTAAGAGAGTAAAAGTGGTCAGTCTGGAAAAAAAACGACGAAAACTATACGCGAACGGGCTTTGGACGACCGACATAACGGCCTTGGAGACACCAACTACGGAAGCAACTTGACATCACAAAATATTAAGCAATATCACTTCTATTTCAATAACTTTAACGTCCGTTTAAGCTTTTGCTGAAGGTTTTATATAATTTGGTAAACAGCTCTGCTATCCTATTACATAAGGGTGAATCAGAAGATTTGGGTGAATCACCTACTTAGAAAGGCTTTTAGATCATTGGAAAGGCTGCCTCGGAAGTGACTTATATGTTACATAATTCTATTCGCTTCGACATGGCTCTAATATATAAGTATACGGTTCAGTGTTAGTGAAACTATGCTTTTATAATTACAATAAACTTATAAGCTAAGCTAGAAGGAGGAAGTACTTATTATTATAATATACCTATACAGATCACCCAGCATAGGTCCTAGCCTATTCAGAGACATATGATCATGTGTCTTGAAATTAATTAATGATGTATGTAATGATGGTTTATTTCTGAAAATTAGCTGTTTCTAGTATGTTGATGGAGTAAAAAACTACGGAGTCTATGATCTTAAAACTATGGTAAAAATAAGTACAATGATATTCTACAACTTATTTGTTTAGTTTTGAAGTTTTTATTATACATTTTATTTTATTAATTTAAAGTTACTTTAAGTTTCCTGAAACGGCAATGTTACAGTGCAGGTAATGCTTCTTTTCTATTTGTTTTTATACATATATAAAGTTAATAAATATTTTTATTATGTACACATGCACATCAAAAATTATTTGTGATTTTATGTAACTTCTGTACTTTATTTATCTAGGATATATGATATTTATTCTATTATATAAAAAATACAACAGTTAGGTACACACATGACCGTTAATAAAATTAGTAAGTATGAGCTTTATTTTTTCTGCAGTTTCTCGTATGTACTACGATAAATTTCAAACAAATTAATTTAACCCCAATTTGTAGAAACGTATACTTAATACCTACATGCAGTTAGGACTATCGAATACATATTGCATGTCCGTAACCATTTATAGGTACTTCCTAGTTAAAAAGCCCCTATAATCACTATGTGGCAATAACTCAGTCATTCAGGCTAGAGTCGAATTAGATAACTAAACATAGAATTAATTTGTTATTGTAATGCCGAAGTAGAAAGCAGGTCGATAAATTAATAACAAAATACGATAGAATACCTATTCGCACGTAAATTGTGTGGGTGTGGAATGTTTATAATATGTAATAGGTACCTACTATAAAACAAACCATTTTTGGTTTACACTAACAATTTTGGTATGTAGATCAAAGTTCTAGATCAAGGACAAATTATTTTTATGAAACATTTTTCTCTGTATATTGAACAGCAGAAAAGCTTCGCTGAACTCATTGAGCCTAGTAAAGCTTGCGATTGGCCATTGGTACAAGGAAAATTGGTAAATATACAAAATCATGAAATAATTAACTATTTGTATGATAACTTATCTAAATAAACGGCTTATGGTCTCGTTTTGGGGCTGTGTTGCAAGCTAGTTCTAGTTATAAGTTATTAACGTTGATGAAAGTCCTAAATTTATTTTAAAACATAATCTACATATATAAAAATGAACTCCTATTTCTCCTGGTCACGCGATAACTTGAGAACGAATGGAACAATCGCGTAATTATTATTTTTTTGTGTTAATTTTTGTCAGGAGAAGGTTCTTATGAAAGAAAAACCATGATAAGATGGGAAGTTATGGCTAGGCCGTAGCCCGAGCCTACTACGCGAACGAAGTCGCGGGCAGTCACTAGATTAATTAAGTATATCTATTATGTGTTTATATATTTATATTGTAAAAAGTAACACGGACGTGCTTATTATCTGCGCATTAATGTCAATATGGGGCCAAACCAGCATTTTTTTTGTGTCTGTCTGTCATTTCGTCTGTCAGTATCTCTGTGCGCTCATTATTCAGAATTCATTCATCATTCAGAAACTAACTATAGTACAGTAATATATAATTATGAATAAGTGTATTTTAAAATAGCTATGTATTTCTAAAATGGTAAACTAAAAGATCCGGAAAATAATGAGACGGAATAGGTGATGTAAGTTCTTTTGATTTTAAAGTTGGATTGAATATTAATAGAATATAATAAATAGTAAATAGTAGTATCTATAATATTTAGTACGAGTAGTAATAGTACCTAACCTACTATTACAGTACCTAGCTATGATACTAGAGAGCTTTGTTACTCAAGATACAGTTTGATGCATAATAAAGGGGGAGCACATTTAGGTATTATAGCAAAGCCTTCTGCTGTTTGTTAAGTTGTTTTTCTACCTACTTCCAAAAAGGAGGAGGTATTCAATTCGAATGTTGTGTGTTTTTTTTAATGTTTGTTACCTCATAACTTTCGGTAGGGTGAACCGATTCTCAAAATTATTTTTTTTTCGAAAGCTGGTTCCCGTGTGGTCCCATTTAAATTTCACCAAATTCGGTCCAGTAGTTTTTGAGTTACACTTCAATAACTGAGTAGAATGGAAGTCTGTATTAATTTTTTCAAGTTGTACTTGTTGTGCGTACATAATAATGTTTTATATGAACTCTGCAAAGATATTCTATAAATTAAAATACGGGGGCCGCACGGGAAAAGCCATGGCAGCGTTAGCTGGTTACTTAAGAAATAAAAGTCCATCGATGATTACGTATCTGATCTTGATATCACAACGTTTCCGGTTTCGAGGGTGTAGTTACAATCACCTACGATTGCGATTAGTATCGACTATCGAGCGATGTGCTAGTGTATATGATTAGTAGTGATACTTATCATATACACTCTCATTTCATACACTATCATTTCACACTTGCCTATTCTATAATAGAAGTATGTGTTAATAGACAATTATCAAATAGAGAACCCATTTTATATTGATTGTAGATAGTTATTTGTAATTTTGATAAGTAATTTTGTTTATTAGTAACGTAATTGTAACGTGTGACAGTTATTAATAAAATTAGTTACTGGTACTCTGCTGTTTTATTTATTAATTAATTGTAGGTGTATCTATCAATATAAAATGGGTTCTCTATGATAATGGCCAGTATGTATGTATGTATGTCCAGATGAGTATTAGTAACTTCATTTATAATTTATTATTATTTCTATATATTAAGTTATTTCTTCTTCAATGCCAACGGGGATGAAAGCGATCTCAGTAAAGCAAGATAAACATGTTTACGGGTTTATGTCTAGAACAGATACATTTCCTCACAAGTAAGTGTAAGTGGCCAGTATCATAGAGAACACATTTTATATTGATAGAATTAGATAAGTATATATATATATATATTATATTATATTATATTATTAATTAGTAACAGGTAGATACTCCGCCGTTATATTACTAAACAATTTGTAAGTGGCCAGTACCATAGAGAACACATTTTATATTGATAGAAGTAGATAAGTACTTGTATTTGCGAAAAGTAATTCTATATATTAGTAATGTAATTATAATGTGTGCCTTTTATTAATTAGTAACTGGTAGATACTCTGCCCTTATATTACTAAACAAATTGTAAGTGGCCAGTATCATAGAGAACTCATTTTGTATTGATAGAAGAAGATAAGTACTTGTAATTTCTAAAATTAATTATATTTATTAGTAATGTAATTATAATGTGTGCCTTTTATTATTTATAACTGGTAGATACTCTGCCCTTATATTACTAAACAAATTGTAAGTGGCCAGTACCATAGAGAACACATTTTATATTGATAGAAGTAGATAAGTACTTGTAATTTCGAACAATAATTATATTTATTAGTAATGTAATTATAATGTGTGCCTTTTATTAATTAGTAACTGGTAGATACTCTGCCCTTATATTACTAAACAAATTGTAAGTGGCCAGTACCATAGAGAACACATTTTATATTGATAGAAGTAGATAAGTACTTGTATTTGCGAAAAGTAATTCTATATATTAGTAATGTAATTATAATGTGTGCCTTTTATTAATTAGTAACTGGTAGATACTCTGCCCTTATATTACTAAACAAATTGTAAGTGGCCAGTACCATAGAGAACACATTTTATATTGATAGAAGTAGATAAGTACTTGTATTTGCGAAAAGTAATTCTATATATTAGTAATGTAATTATAATGTGTGCCTTTTATTAATTAGTAACTGGTAGATACTCTGCCCTTATATTACTAAACAAATTGTAAGTGGCCAGTATCATAGAGAACTCATTTTGTATTGATAGAAGAAGATAAGTACTTGTAATTTCTAAAATTAATTATATTTATTAGTAATGTAATTATAATGTGTGCCTTTTATTATTTATAACTGGTAGATACTCTGCCCTTATATTACTAAACAAATTGTAAGTGGCCAGTACCATAGAGAACACATTTTATATTGATAGAAGTAGATAAGTACTTGTAATTTCGAACAATAATTATATTTATTAGTAATGTAATTATAATGTGTGCCTTTTATTAATTAGTAACTGGTAGATACTCTGCGCTTATATTACTAAACAAATTGTAAGTGGCCAGTACCATAGAGAACACATTTTATATTGATAGAAGTAGATAAGTACTTGTATTTGCGAAAAGTAATTCTATATATTAGTAATGTAATTATAATGTGTGCCTTTTATTAATTAGTAACTGGTAGATACTCTGCCCTTATATTACTAAACAAATTGTAAGTGGCCAGTACCATAGAGAACACATTTTATATTGATAGAAGTAGATAAGTACTTGTATTTGCGAAAAGTAATTCTATATATTAGTAATGTAATTATAATGTGTGCCTTTTATTAATTAGTAACTGGTAGATACTCTGCCCTTATATTACTAAACAAATTGTAAGTGGCCAGTATCATAGAGAACTCATTTTGTATTGATAGAAGAAGATAAGTACTTGTAATTTCTAAAATTAATTATATTTATTAGTAATGTAATTGTAACATGTGCCTATTATCAATTAGTAACTGGTAGATACTCTGCCGTTATATTACTAAACAAATTGTAAGTGGCCAGTACCATAGAGAACACATTTTATATTGATAGAAGTAGATAAGTACTTGTATTTGCGAAAAGTAATTCTATATATTAGTAATGTAATTATAATGTGTGCCTTTTATTAATTAGTAACTGGTAGATACTCTGCCCTTATATTACTAAACAAATTGTAAGTGGCCAGTACCATAGAGAACACATTTTATATTGATAGAAGTAGATAAGTACTTGTATTTGCGAAAAGTAATTCTATATATTAGTAATGTAATTATAATGTGTGCCTTTTATTAATTAGTAACTGGTAGATACTCTGCCCTTATATTACTAAACAAATTGTAAGTGGCCAGTATCATAGAGAACTCATTTTGTATTGATAGAAGAAGATAAGTACTTGTAATTTCTAAAATTAATTATATTTATTAGTAATGTAATTGTAACATGTGCCTATTATCAATTAGTAACTGGTAGATACTCTGCCGTTATATTACTAAACAAATTGTAAGTGGCCAGTACCATAGAGAACACATTTTATATTGATCATCATCATCATCATCTCAGCCGTAGGACGTCCACTGCTGAACATAGGTCCCCCCCACAAATTTCCAAAAGGACCGGTATTAAGCAGCCTGCATCCAACGTCGTCCTGCTACCTTTATCAGGTCGTCAGTCCACCTCGTCAGTGGACGACCTACGCTGCGCTTGCCGGTCCGTGGTCTCTACTCTAGAACCTTCCGGCCCCATCGGCCATCTGTTCTGTGTGCTATGTGGCCTGCCCACTGCCACTTCAACTGGCTTATCTTCTGGGCTATGTCGGTGACTTTAGTTCGTCTACGGATCTCCTCATTTCTGATTCGATCACGTAGAGAAACCCCGAGCATAGCTCTTTTCATAGCTCGTTGTGTGACTTTGGGCTTGCTTATGAGGCCCATAGTAAGAGACCACGTTTCAGTGCCATAAGTCATCACTGGCAATACGCATTGGTCAAAGACAAAAAAAACCCGAAAAAGTTTATATTGATAGATGTAGATAAGTATCACGTAAGTACTGTGACAACGGCATACAGTTCTCGGCATCAGAACTATTCCACTATCCTACCAATAGATGATCGTAAAATGCGACTAAAGGCAAAACACGCCTAATGAGAACTCACGTCATTTGCTGTAGGTTTTTGTTGCACATTAAGCAGACAGCAAGGAGATTTGACGCTCTTAAAGGCAGAAAAGTAAAAAACCAGCAAGATTTTCCAAAAAGGATTAATGGCAGGCACGCGGCCGGCCCCTTAAACTTGAAACGAAATTGAACCAAAAAGTTTAACAAAGTGCATGTGTGTTTAGGGAATATACCGACCCCATAGAAGAAGGAAGATAAAATGATGTTTGTAGGAACAATACAATATACTTAGGTGTTTTACGTTATCCGATAAATGGGGTGTGAATTTTTCGACGGGTAGATGGGCTGTGAGCTTTTAATCATGAAGCGTAATTCTATAAAATATCCTCTCATGTGTCGATGTCATTAATAAAATTTCTATTGTGTCTGGAGGTTTGACTCTTGCTAGATTATATTATAGTAATCATATGTGTGCCTGAATCCACTAACTTCAGACCAGTAGACCTCTTGGTGAACGAGTTCGTCCACGGTAGTACTGTCACCATAGATACTTTTTTCTACCATGAATCAGTAATGGTGTGTTTTGGTTTGAAGGGTATAGTTGCCTATACAGACACATGAGACTTAACCAAGGTTACGAGCGCACTTGTGAGGAAATACCATAGTCCGAGAACATGGATGGACTGAAAACCAGCGTTGCGCTTACATTACGAATGTAAACACAACACAAGCTGAGTCTACCCCTTGCCCTAAATATGGTAGGTACTGTTGTCTAGGCTTATTAAGTAAGATCCTTACTTTGGCTTAATGTTAATTAGTTCATTGTTTTGTTTGTACCTAACCGTGTGGCAATAAATTGATTTATTATTATTTATTATTATTATTATTATGAAATGCATCTGTTCTAGATGAATACTGGTCACTAGAAACCCGTAAACATGTTCATCTTGCTTTACTGAAATCACTTTCACCCCTGTTGCCATAGAAGCTCAGATAGCAAAACAATTCCTAACCTAATTTGGTGCTATTTTAGGTACGTAATTAATTATTTACCTACCATCGTGGACTTCAATGTCGGGTTTGCTTGACTGTTTTTGTACACTACTTTTTACTGTTAAGTTCCAAGTTCACTAGTTCTTATAAAAATTTAATTAGGTAATTATTTTTAGCACCGGATGTTGCTAGTCAACATTATGTAAGTGAGTAATTAAATTTTATACTGTCACTATGGACACAATATTTAAGGAAACGTAGTATTGTGTCGATTGATTGATCTTTACGTATATAAGTTTACGCGATTTAAAATGATATATGAGTTGAAGAAATTATCGACGTTTATAAATTACGAGTAATGTTATATATATAAAATATTAAAATAATTTAGGTAGGCCTTACTTATTAAGCTATTATTAAAATGATTATGTAATAAAGTATGTTGAAATGTTAATAATTACCCAGACATTTGCAAAGTGAATAATGCAAACGCCCTTACAGGGACATACATGTACTTAACTATTACTCAGTCCATTTTCCTTCCTATGTGATATAAAAATAATAATAAAATGGATGTAGGTAAAATGCAAATAAATAAAAAAAAAACCATTATCTATTTCTTAGTTTACTTACTAGTCATCTAACGGCCCATCTTCTTTCTATATACCTACTTTATTTGCCGAAAATTTAACCTATGAGAGATACATTTATAGTTTATTTGTAGAGTAAACCAGAGGCCGTAGCATACACAACTTGCCAAAAAGTATTCGTATCGTAAGCGTCAACGCATCACGCTTCCGCGTACTAAACTATGAGTTATATCTGTGTTACAGTTGCCGTAGATATATGACAGTTTGTACTGTTTCACGTAAACGACTCCTTACGTTACACTTACGCAAATTTTCGTGCTAGGCCCGCAGTAGTATAGACTAGTAGAGTAAACCATCGTGAGATATGATATACAAACTGGCTGGTAAGAGGTATGGCGTAACTAGTAAAAAAAATTAGGTACATTATAAGTTGAATTACGTAAAAAAGGAGATTGACAGTTTGTACTGTTTCACGTGAACGACACTTTACGTTACACTTACGCAAATATTCGTGCTAGGCCCACAGTAGTGTAGACAGTAGAGTATGAGATATGATATAGAAACTGGCTGGTAAGAGGTATGGCGTAACTAGTAAAAAAAATAGGTACATTATAAGTAGAATTACGTAAAAAAGGAGATTCTCGTAAAAGTAACATTACGGCTCTTCATGAGCTTGAATATTGGCTGATTCGGTAAGGATTTCATAACCTAGCCTACTCGTATAACATAATAATAAAACGTTCACGTTTGAAGGTAATATACAACAAGAGTAAGGATAAATTTAAGTATTGTAATAATTAATATTATGTTAGTTAACGTATATAAATATTCAGGGGTTCTAAAGCGAATATTGGTTTAAAAAATATACTCTATATGGAGTTGAAACATATCGCCCCAATCATCGGTATATGAGTCGAACAAGGCAGTGAAGCCCCACTTTCGCAGTTGTATATATTTCCATCCGTAAATGTCCGTCTTGGTTGGTACCATCGCAGTGCCAGATATTCTATCGCGTAGCAATAATACAAAATCATTACTGTTTTGGGATTTGATGGGCACTGTAGCAAGTGAAATCACTGGGCAAAAGTGACTCAAAAACCTGTCATTGAGCTGAGGTGGGTTTGGGTTGAGCGCAATGCAATGACACCACAAACCACTATAATTCTGAGCTCTGGGTGGCTATGCAACTGTCATGGGCGGGCGTAGTGCTTATCAGGTGCAGGACTTGCCCGCCTCTTCCTTTGAAACCTTACAAAAATAGTCGAAAGATCCGGCAATTAGGTACGTATCTCAGTTACAATAAAATTTTGATTGAAATCTTGGAAAATGGCGGCTCTATGTCAGTTTTGACAACACAAGTAACGAAAAATGTAGTAAGTTGATGACTGGAGCTGTCAAAAGTGACATAGAGCCGCCATCTTTCAGATTTCAATCAACATTTGTTAGCAACTGTACGGCTATTATCTATCTCAGTTGCTAACTAAAATCGAAAAAATGGCCGTTCTATGTCACTTTTGTCAGCTCCAGTCATCAACTTACTAACCTTTTTGCTTACTGGAGTTGTCAAAACTGACATAGAGCCGCCATTTTTTAAGATTTCAATCAACATTTGTTAGCAACCGAGATGCATAATAGGCCTGCTGAGATACATAATAGGCCAGCTGATTACATTATTTGTCTCCATTATCTAAATTTTGATGATTTAACATTTTTATAGAGTTATTATTAATGTAATGAACAATCTTCGTTTGGAACAATTTCATAATCTTGCTCAATACTCACTGACTAACCACAACATAAAAAACAAACAACTGACTAGGTGAAACGGACTACCTTAAGTAGACTAAGATGAAGTAGGACAAGTTAGAAGTAATATAATAATACAAATAGCTGGACAATTACAGAACCTAGATGATGATGATTAAAGACACGATACTGCGGCAAAAGTGAAAATTCAAGCCTCCGATCTTCTGGCATGAAGCTTGCGTAATTCTTGTTAAATTCTCAGCATTTGTAGAACGCTCCACTTACCAAGATAAGTGATACAATTCAAGAGGTGTTAAATAAAACAAATAAATTGGAGGTACAGCCTGAACAACTCGACCGGTTTGGGACGGTCGTATCGTGGCGTGTCTAAATCTGAGGCATTGCAAATTAGTTCTAAACACCTTGTATCAAGGTATCATGGATTATGCGCAACAATGCGTTGGACAAACTAAGTTGGTTGTAACATGAAGGTACGGTGACCAAACTTGTGTGCCAATTTTACAGTATATATGATATAAAATTACAGGATTCAAGGAATACATACGGGACATTGTGTTAATATTCTTATCATCATCATCATCATCTCAGCCGTAGGACGTCCACTGCTGAACATATGCCTCCCCCATGATTTTCCAAAAGGACCGGTTGGAAGCGGCCTGCATCCAACGTCGTCCTGCGACCTTCCTCAGGTCGTCAGTCCACCGTGTCGGTGGACGACCTACGCTGCGGTTGCCGGTCCGTGGTCTCCACTCCAGAACCTTTCGGCCCCATCGGCCATCTGTTCTGCGTGCTATGTGCCCTGCCCACTGCCACTTCAACTGGCTAATCTTCTGGGCTATGTCGGTGACTTTCGTTCTTCTACGGATCTCCTCATTTCTGATTCGATCACGTAGAGAAACCCCGAGTATAGCCCTCTCCATAGCTCGTTGTGCGACTTTGAGCTTGTCTATGAGGCCCATAGTAAGAGACCACGTTTCAGTGCCATAAGTCATCACTGGTAACACACATTGGTCGAAGACTCTTGTCTTGAGGCACTGAGGTATTTTTGACGAGAAGACTTCGCGAAGTTTCCGGAACGCTGCCCAGCCGAGTTGGATTCGACGATTGACCTCTTTCTCGAAGTTGGACCTGCCTAGTTTGACTGTCTGTCCCAGGTAGATATACTCGTCAACAACTTCGAGAACTGAGTTCCCAACTGATATTGGGGTAGGTACAACATGAGCATTAGACATAATTTTCGTCTTATCCATGTTCATCTTAAGACCTACCCGTTGGGAAACTCGATGGAGGCCTTCGAGCATTGTACTGAGGTCTTCCATGGATTCTGCCATGACTACAATATCGTCGGCAAATCGAAGGTGAGTGATGTATTCGCCGTTAATATTAATGCCAAGTCCTTGCCATTCCAGAAGCTTGAAGGCGTCTTCCAATGTAGCGGTGAACAGTTTCGGAGATATAACGTCTCCCTGTCTCACGCCTCTTTGCAATGGAATTGCCTTCGAACTCTGCTCCTGTACTCGTCAACAACTTCGAGAACTGAGTTCCCAACTGATATTGGGGTAGGTACAACATGGGCATTAGACATAATTTTCGTCTTATCCATGTTCATCTTAAGACCTACCCGTTGGGAAACTCGATGGAGGCCTTCGAGCATTGTACTGAGGTCTTCCATATTCTTATATTTCTTGATTATCTTTATAAAAACCTTAAAACTATATACATAGTTACTATATACTTCTTTTATGATATATTACATAACAAACATAAAACTACTAACATTAATAAATACACTACCTAATAGAAACAAAATTCGTAACAAAATCAATAATATCCATAATTATTAAAACAAAAATTTCTTTTCAGTCAAAAAGGTCAAACAGATATAAATTTGTTAAAGTCTGCGCATTTTAGTAAGAACAATACAGGACGCCGGAAAAAATGAAATAATGAAAACGGGACGTCCTGGAAAATTCAGGAAAGTTTGTCATCCTACATGAAGGGCTACTTAGGCTCACGCAACGGGGCTCCGTGAAATTAATGAATGATGACGTCACGGTTCTTTGACTTAATGAAATCATTAACAAGAATTAGCCAAAGCGTTAAAACGTAACAACGATGTTGATTATTTAACTTGGAAATTTGTATGTTAGGCAATGTAGAACATAAATAAGGCATGATTAGACATGTTCACATTGCATGATTTATGAACGAAATAGAATAGGCAAAACTTAGTTTTAGAAGGAGATGGCGGGAAAAAGCTCAACACCCAAAGTTGATTTTGTTAATTTTCATAGTTTTGTATTTCTTTAAGTTTTGACGTGTAATAGTGGTGGATTATTAACCGTTAATTGTTCTTAATGGAGCATGAGTGTAGGAAAAGTGAACAAAATCATGAAACGTTGTTTTGTGTTTTCCTCGTCAATAGCCTTAGAAAGATTCAGTAATTCATCAACTGCATTACTAGTACCTACAGGACAGTTACTTAATGACTGACTTATTTATGTGATTGTGATTTGACTTTGGCTGCTTGAATGGAAAACTCGATGCTACTATAAATATTTTACTGTAATTTTTCAAATCGGCCATAGCGTCTTATAGTAGGAGAATACACATTAAATATAAAAAATAATACGACGAATCGAGGACCCTTTGTTGAAGTCGATTAATAGTAGATTAGTAGTCAAGGGCTGTAAGGCATCAATTGCAGCCCGAGATATTTAGGCAATTGATGCTTACACCCAAACTAACTACTCTGCTTTACATCTCGATTGTGAGGTAAGTAGAAAAAAACAAAAATAAAATTGATAACTATTATACTCATACGAAGACAAGGCAGAATAGCGAAGCGACCTCTTTTGTCATTGGGCTGAATGCATGATGTCTATTGCCAGTATGATGGTTAGATGTACGCGAACTTTTTGAAAGAGTGAAATGTTTTTTTAAATACTTACCGCCCTAGGGCTTTTCTAGCTACATTATTACCCTAGAGCGCTAATTGGCTACCTACAATTAAATTACTTTGGTCGTAGTAGAATTCCCAAGCTCTGCACTTATATTACTTCCTCAATTACGTAGTTTGTATATCTATCTATGTATATACCTATATATATTATAGATAGACGTACGTAGGCGTGCGTTGGTAGATTGTATTAGCTTAACGATACATATCTATTTTGCCGTAGTAGCTATATATTCTTAAATAAAAGTAGCCTAAGTTACTCCTTATAACATGAGCTATCTGCCAGTGAAAGGGCACATTAAAATCGGTCCAGTCGTTTCAGAAATTACCCGGAACCAACAGAAAGTTAGACAGACAGAGAAACAAAAATGTTTTTCTGTAAGTACCGTATATACTTTCATATGCATTTAGTGAAAGGTTGTTAATTTGGAATTACAAACAGACACTATTACCTCGCTTACCTTACTATATAGGCGAGACAACATAGACGTGGGCGTCCCGAACACTCCTTGAAAAAGACACCGAATGTGGTCGAAACTATATTCGGATCTATCCGATATATAAATAAAATAATAATATTACGTGTAAATCCCGTATTTATAAGTAAAAATGAATACCACGTTAGTTTTTATAACAAAAAAGATTACACTATGACTGTCTGTCTTTTTTCATTAACACAGAGCCTAACAGCTGGGGCAACGAACCAGCCGTGCGATTCTCTAAGAGCAAACATCGTTGCATCTTTGACAACATCCGTGAAACAAATGACGAGTTGACAAGAAACGTTGGAAAATCAACCTTATGTACAAGGGCGATATCTCGTGAAGTATTTGACATTGGCAACGACGAATCATTAGAGAATCGCACGGCAGTTATTTTGACAGTTGATGCCTTTTATGTAATCAGCTCTAAGAAAGGATGCTTGAAAATTTCAGCGACGGCACTGAATTTAATTTATTTATGTGGCTTCGTATTTCATACATGAAACGAGCAGAGCCGCTGGCGGGTCAGCTAGTTTGCAATAAAATTAACAGTTGCTCTTAATTGCTCATCTAAATTATAACCGGTGTTGAATTAAGTACACTATTAAACTGCAGTTTTAAACAGAAGCTGACACAGTACGATGTTACATTAGATAATATCTTGTTGTGATTATTTTATAACAAGCATTTAAAAAGTAAATATTATTTGCAAAACTATCGTCGCCTATGTTATTGAATACTCGATATTCAATACTTTATTTAAATCATATGTATGCGCGGCTGTAGGTATTTAAAATCAAAGACAGGGCCGAGTATATATACTGTATGGATAATAATTACCTTGGCGTAGAATTGGACTTTGGCTGTTACTTTAAATACATAAGAATACATGTAGGGCCTAAATACATATTCTTATCTATCTAACATGTGACCCTGGTTGGGTATAGCAAGAAAGGTAAAGCGACCGACCCATTCAATAATCATCAAATTAGTCATTAAGAAAGTCATTTATTATATAATAGCATTTAGTAATTAGCAGGTTTTTCAGATATTTCACAAGTTTAGTCACATTTTCTTCATCTTTTATTTTGCTAGGTGATTAAATTTTTTTGTAGCCATTACGCGAGGACCAGAACTGTGTATTACCAGGTAATATATTACCAGGTAATATAATATATTATCTCAGTCAGTCAGTTACGAGCTCGGAAGAATGAGTTATGTTTAAATCTAGATGTATACGGTCGCGGTAGGCTGCAACTTTTTTGAAAAACTGGGATTGTTTTCTAACAAATTTACAGAGAAAGTAGATTTAATTTTTTTTAGATATTTTATAAATCAACAAATGGGCTATTCGTTTAGCTAACGTTAAGCGCCATGTCTGCTCATAAAAATACTGTCTCCTCTTTTTTTTGACAAGTTCGGCAAGTTGTGCTCCTGAAGCATTAAGCTTGCCCATGACTGCAGTGCCACCCAGAGCTTAGAACTGTAGCTTTGCGTAGCACTGCACTGTACTCGTCACCCCTAGACATTGGGTTTTGAGTCTCATATTTCAATTGCTAAAACGCCTTTCACATCCTAGCACAGTAATGCTTGTACACTATAGCATCGAGATATAATATCTGGCACTGCAGTATTCGATCTCGATGCTATCTATCTGTGGTACCAACCAAGATGACCCCTTGCACAAGAAGCCAACCACCTAGTAAAATACAATTCACATCTGTAGAGCCGCTCTACACAGAGCTACATATAGTTTTTGTGTTCCATCTACCCATTGCTATTACTAGCTACAGTGTCGTTAAAACCTATATAACGAATTAATGTTCGCACTACTGATTAGTGGCAGAATATAGCACTAAGGTGATACACACCAAGGCAGATTCGTGCAGAAGATTAATATCACCTTGTTGACCACCGCTGAAATACCATGCTTAGGGATTACCTGAAAGATCTTTCTCTTTTTAAGACCTTCCTTCGGACGTCGGATCGAACTGACTTCGCCTTAAAGTTACTTCAGAACAATTTTATTAGTTATATCACACTTTTAGTGTTGAAGTCGGTTCTATTTTTAGGTAAAAACATTTTTCTCACCCTTTTTAGTGATCTTTTCTACTTACGGGGTTTCATTCACCGTCAGTGACGATATCCTCGAGATAGTCGTAACTCTTTTCAGTTATTGAAGTTTAACTCAAAAACCGCTTGACTGAATTTGGTGAAATTTAATTAGGACCACCTCGGAAGTATACTATTTCATAAAAAAAAAATCTTTCATAATTTTGAGAATCGGTCCACAAATGAGGGAGTAATCGGTGAACATACCTAAAAATACATACTATCGAACATAGAACTTCCTCCTTTTTTTAAGTTTGTTAAAGGTGAAGAGGTATACTCAATTCGTCTCGTATGCTTTTTAAAGTGTATGTTTCAGATCTATTACATTGTAATGTCTATTACAATACAGAAGCGTCGTCTTTATGACTTCGAAACAAATACGAATAGCACGGTCCAAAAACCTGAACGAATTAAAAGTGTCGATTGAATCCGTCTAACTCGGCCCCTATACAACGCGTAGGTATAACTGACTGAAATCTGAAATGACTATAATTAACAATTAGTTTCGTCTGCTTTCTATAATAACACTATGTATATAAAATGTATGACATGATGTATGCTTAATACCGCCATTAGTAATGTGTCGATTTGAGGCGTTGAAGTCTTTTTGTATGGGATATTTTTAAATTGAGAGAGAGTTGGGGTTTGACCTTAATATGTCTCAAATGTACCTGTATCATATTAGTGATAATGTTTTATAAGATTTATACCTATACATAGGAGGTATCTATAAGTTTATGCGTATATATTTTGTTTTTGTGTGGCTATGCATAACTCTTAGATTTTCTGCCGTGAAAGAGTATTGCCAGTGAAGTTACAGGCACATGAGACTCGACAACTCAATGTCTCAGGGTTACGGGCGCAGTGCAGTTCGTCACTTGTTCTAGGCAGAGCCTCTTAACATTAGGTTGGCCTCGTTCTTGTATCCTTTACAACAGAATTATTTTTAATATAAATTCTAGCATTACTAACATTAAATACAGGTTATTACGTTCAAGAGGGTTCTATTTAAATTTGCATCATTCTTGATTGTTAAGATAAGCTTTTGAATAACGTTCAATAATTTGTTTTGTATCAAGTTCTTCACCTAAAGTTAAAGTAGCACACCTATTCAGCAGTTGCAAAATACGGGACTTAGCTTCGATCAAATTTGATTGAAGTGTTCAAGCCGTAAAGATCAAAAGGACTAAAAAACCAATTCACACATATCAGTGAAGTCACAGCCTCATTTGTGCAGTAACTTCACTTGCTAAGTACAGTGGTCTTCTAAACCTTCAACTTAAAACATTTTAATCGTAGCTTATTTCTGATTGGAGGTTGATGACTGATGAATACGTCCGATTCACGGATTTAACGAGCAGTTTCATAATTACTTTTGCTAGTTAATGAAACATTATGTTAATGAAAAGTATATCCTGTGTTCTGTTCCAAGATCTAAGATAACTGTGTAATAGATAACTAACTACTTATATATGAATGAGATTGCATGAATTTTCATTCAGCCATTTAGTCATGAGAAGGTAACAAACAGACATACTCAGAGTTAGTTTCGCATTTATTCCTGTGGATTAATACCTACCCTATAGAAACAGAGGTACCCTATAGACACAGTACAGGTACTGTGTCTATGTATGTGTGTATACTACTCAGGAGTAGTATACAAAGTAATTATTCCATAGTACATTTCAAATGTAAATATTCAATCATACTCGATCATACAAACACACAAAATTATATAACAACGCAAATCCAAAATGAACGATCAATGTCAGATCAGAAATACAATAGCTTTATGTAATAACTACAATTATTTTGATAGACATCATAAAGTATAAGTAGTAAGTAGTATATCAGAGCTTTGTAGGAACTCAAGATAGCAACAATGGAACTATTAGCGTTTATTGTCAAAATAACGCAAGAAAAATACAATGCTCATATGTATATAGGTGTGTGCGATGGTAGGTATGAATGAGAAAATCTAGGTGATTACCATTCTAGTTAAATAACTGCACTGGCTCGGGCTTCTGGTTGGCTTAATGACCGGAGACTTTCTGATAGGATTTTAGAATTGTGAAATAGGTACTGAATATTTATAATGGACTAGCGACTGCCTGCGACTTCGTTCGCGTAGTAGGCTCGGCCTTCGGCATCGCCATGATCTCCTTCCTTTCTTTTCTGGGGTTTTCTTTCATAAGAACCTTCTCCTGGCAACAATTAGCAAAACAAAAAAGAATTAGCGAGATTGTTCCATCCGTTACATTGTATCGCTTGACAAGGAGAAATAAGAGTTAATTTTTATATTATATATATAATAATGAACCCCTATTTCTCCTTGTTTGTTTTATAATACATTTAGGACTTTCAGCAACGACATTAAATTATAACTAGAGCTGGCTTGCACCACAGCTCTAAAACGAGACCATAAGCCGTTTATTCTTAAATGAAAACAAAAAACTTATTTTAAGTTAATAATTAAAAAAAGCGACAAAACCCAAATGATTTATTACGAAATTGTTTAAACACAACACAGAACTTCAAAACTTCAAACGCCTAATTTTGTGATTCTAAATGAAAGCAGTCAAGCTCTTTCAACCAGGCAAATGTCTAATAATTCATTTCATGGATTTTATTCATATGTTTTTTTATACTGATGAAACATTAATTCATAGGTAACCATAATAATATTTTAAAGTTTCGAGAACATTTTCCGTATTTTTGAACTAGAGCCAAAAGTACAAATTATTCGGGAAAAAATCTGGTACAAGTAGGAACCAGTTTTTTTGTGTGCCGTGCAGTTTATAGGAAAAAAAATCACAGATGGTATTCTGTAGTCCAAGTCGTGATCCAAATACCAATCATAAAGAAAACTGCTTGTCCAATAGTATCCATTTTTTTTTCTTGTTCGTCTTATTACGGAACCAGTATCTAGAAAAAAGTCCAGTAAAAAGTGTTAGACTTTGAAGTTTGAATTGGTAAATGTTCGATTATTTAATTCAATTCATCGGCGCAGCACGAGAGTAATCATAAAAGTAGGTCATACTTTAATTCGTTCATGTACGTTGGTATGTTTGTTATTACTAAGGATAAAGGCATGAAAATATTTGATGAAAATTGTTACAATATTAGACTTTTGAGTTCTGAGATGGATATGACTATTTATCCCCGCGATAATTTTCTATGGTATAGCGACTATGGCTATAAAATACGCTGCAAAAGTTTTTTAAACTGTCGCTACTGTACTTGAACATGAGGTCAATACACTAAAACACAATAAAATTACTATTAATGCATTTTGCAGTATAGATAAATAAACCATTTCTCAAAATGTATTCAAACAATAAACTAAAAGGTTTATTCTTAGGTAAGTCGATATTTCGCAAATCACTAATTAAAGTAGGTACATAAAAAAATCTAAATACAGCGCTATTGAACAAACAATTTAATATATGTCCGACTTCGACCTGTCTGTGTATTCTCCGATCATTAAAACAGTGGAAATTAGTTTTAATTTTAGCTAGGTATATGTATTAACAACAACAAGAGTTTAATATTATGGATGTTTGCGTGATTGAACTAGCTAGACCATTAAGTTGGAAACAGTTATAATCATAACATAATATAAACAGCCTGTAAAATCTTAATTATACCTTCTTAAGTTCAACAGCCTACAATTGTCGGTGTTTTAACTATGCAAATGTTCAATACAATCGCGTCATTGTAAACAGCGTCTGCAAATAACATCAAATGAATGAAAGTGCGATTCTGTTACTGATTCCAAACACATGTAGGCTTTTATGTCTCTAGATGGCGATCAGCCAAGGAACTGATCAGTAAAAGTATAAGAAGTTGAGTGAAATTGATGACTAAGTTTGATAACAACGCTGTCACAGGACAAATGTAGACACTAAAACTATTGGGTTGCAGGTCAAACAGTAGTCCTAACATAAGAGTAATAGGTATATATTTCCTACCAGTCGTAAAGATCTACTTTATTTAAGCGCAAATCTCAGATATGTGTATTTTTAAAAAGCGCTATATTTACTCTATATAGGTACTTGTATTGGTCAAGAAAGGTTAACAAACAGCATGACAAGCCAAGCTTGTTAAAATAGAAATCTCAAACAAATTGACACAATTTACAGTGAAACAAGAACACGTCCAGTGCTATCGCAGCATGTAAAGAATGACACTCGTTATTTGTAGATTACGCGACAGGCGACCTGCCACGGACGACATCTGACCAATAGTAGTAACAAACCGTGATCGATTTATGATGCAATATACTTCCGGCCTCTATTACCTCATTGTTGGGTTCGGAAGCCCGGTGGTTCGCTCCCATTCTTTCAGCCAGTGAAAGGGTCCTCGCACTTTTACCCTCCCGAGCGCGCCTGCAAGCCTCTGCCCGGGTGCGCTTCGCTCGCTCTCTTATAAATTCGGTGAGAACACTGCAACATCACATTACGAATTCGGCGGCTGTACAAGGCAGCCGACCGATCTCACAGCTTCATATTCAACTCTGTGTTGTGTGCAAAACATCGTGCAGTGATTTAGTTTCTTCAACGAGACGAGCATACCAAATAAGCACGTAGAAATGAAATTCACGGTGAGTGTGCGTTCTTTGGTCATCAAAGACAAGTAGCGTTAGACACTGTTGTGATAATTTAGATAATTAGTACAACCTGAGAATACTTAGTGAATAAATTGGTTCAGCAATTTTTGATGCATACAAATATAGGTTAGGACTAACAACGGAAAGCAACGTTTTTTGAAGTTTTAGAGTGTTAATGCAAATATTAGCTCATTAAATTATTTGATAGACTGCTAATTATATATTTTAATTATTATTAATTTAGTGTTTACTCATTATATTATCAGAAAAAAGCACGCGATAAGGAGAACATACACACACATATGTTCTACAAAAGTAAAAGTGGAAAAAGTGAAATCAAATTTATTATGTGGGCTATAATCTTAAACACAACATGCGGGTCAACATTCAACTTGGCACTTGTGCGACCGCAGTGCTTCCGTTTTAGGAAACTGGTTTAAGAGTCCTTTCAAAGACCGTAACATAAAAATTCTATATTTATAAGATAAGTAACTATGTCTATATTTCTATTTCAGGTCGCATTCGTTACTCTTTTGAGTGTTTCATCGACATGGGCAGTGCTAGCAAGGACAGAAGAGCCGAAAGATAAGAGGGAAGCTCCAAGTGGCTATCCTTCATCGTCATCAGGTCACTCTTCATCAAGCTACCAAGCACCTTCACTCAGCCACGGAGAAGCCAGTGCCATCAGCGTTGGTGCTGGCTATAGCATCGGAGGTGCAAAGCCAGTCTATAGCTTTGACGGACATGGTTCAGGCGCAGGATTACAATTTTCCGGCGAAGGATTGCAATCCGGACATGGTGGTAACATTCAACTTGCCCCTATAACCCTGCAGCCCGGTCAAGATCTTTCACAACTAATGAGTCAACTACAACACAGCTTAGGATCCGGAGCGTTAAGCCTACATCCATCGAATACCGTTGCTGAGTTCCATGAAAGTAGCCACGGTGGCCAGCAATTATCTTTCCCCCAATTTCAACAATACGCAGTTCCCCAATATCAACAGTATCAGTTGGCAGGTCAGATAGCTAGCGCACCTTCTTACGCAACTGGAACTAAAGGTTTAAGCTCATATGGACAGACTGGACCCGTACTGTTCAACCCTTCGCAAGAGCACGGTGGTCAACAGGCCACTTTGAGCTACGCTGTGCCTAGCCATGGCCACAGCAGCGATGGTTCTCTGTCTTTTGGTGGTGGACACTCTCTTGCAGGCCTTTCATTGGAGTCAGGTCACTCTCTTGGTGGTGCTGCTCTATCTTCAGGAGGACCTGGATACTCCCTAGCCGGATTAGGACATTCTTCGGGTGGAGCTGGACTTTCCTTCGATGGTGCTGCATATAACCTTGGCAGTTCTGGTCACTCTTTGGGTGGTTCTGGACATGGATTAGGTGGTTCAGGATACACTCTTGGCTCTTTCGGTGGTTCAGGGCATTCTCTGGGCGGCGCTGGCCTTTCTTTGGGATCTGGATATTCGTTAGGTGGCTCTGGACATTCTCAAGGACCTTCTGGACATTCTCTTAGTGGTTCTGCAGGTCATTCTCTGAGTAGACCAAGCCAATCTAGCGGTTCCGGAAGTTCTCATGGTGGATCTGGACATGGCGGTTCCAGCTCTTCGGGCGCTCATTACAAGGTCTTAACCAATCATGGTGCTCCCAGCAAATCTGCTTTTAAACCATCTACTTTCCTGGGTGCATCCGTCCCAAGTGATTCCGGTCTTTCCTCTTCACACGGAGCGTCATCTTTCCCTAGTTTCTCAGCCAATCACGGTGCGTTGTCTCTTAGCAGTCATGGCAGTTTCCCATCTTTTGCTGGATTCGGCGGTGCATCTAAGCAAATTTCTCCTCTATACACAAAGTCTGAAGGTTCATTCGACTCTGCCGGTGCTTATTCATCGGCTGGAAACTTGGCCTCTCCTCCAGGCACTACCTATGGTTTCCCCACATCTGCGTACTCTGCTGGTGCTGTGCACGCCGCATCGTCTAGCGGTCCCCAGTATTACATCAGTTCTTCAAAATATCCGTCTAGCTTTGGCGAGGGCAGCTCATCCTACAAATCTCCGGGTTCATCTCAGAGCTCACTGAGCTCTCATTCCTCTGGTCCTAAGTATAGCTTCGGTGGTTCGAGCTCCCGTTACTCCTCGCCTAAAGATTCCCACGGAGCTCACAGTGAGACTTCTTATAACACCATCAAATACAGCGAGGAGCTCAAGCCCCGTGCTCATTGAACGTATTCAATTTAGGCTCACAAAGCGAGTTTTCTTGTATATATAGACAATAAATAGTCATTTGTGAGGGATGTGTGGGTTGACATGTTAATGACACCTATTGATGAACGTATGGGTGAATCTCGGCGAGTGTAGGTATTTTGTAGTAATGATATTTGGGTGTGTTCGGTTACGTTCTCAAGCGACAGCTAACCGCTTTGTAATTCACCGTCCGCATGGATCAGCGGCTGGTTACATACGTACTGTGATGTGTCTTGCTTTCTTTTCGGCACGTGTATAAATAATTATGCAGCTCATTTACTTCCCTGTTTAGAAACCTGTTCTTAAAAAAAATGTTATCGTGTGGGAACCAATGTGATATTACCATCGATCGCCGTGAATTTCTGTAAATAAATTAGGTTTAGACTGCTTATTTATTACTTGTAATTAGAAGTTGTTAATTGTTATCAAATAAATATGTTTCATATGATTATTTTGTTTGTTTACCCAGTAAATACGTAACATACGAATTCCTTTTGAATTGTCCATTGTTTCGGCGTTAAATGACACTGGTTGCATACAAAGCGACCATTGGTTACGACAACGACGGGTGTACGAGCCCATAAATGTATAACTTAAGAAACTGCATAAGGCCGTTTCCGAAGGAAACTGATGCCTCTTGCTTGGGTAATCAACACCAGGCGCGCATCGGCAGTTTCACTCAGAAGAAAGTAGATAGCCGCTGAGGAAATTGAAATGCTTTCGTCACTAGTCAAGTTCTACGCACAATCCTGTCTTGTCACTTCCCTGTGAACTCGACTACAGCTAAACGTCCGACCATAAGAGCACGCAACTTGTCAAACCATCGCACTGATTAGGTAACATATCATTAAGTTGATGGATGTTGCATTTGATTAGTCGTTTGGACAGCTTTGGCTTTCGGAAGCCGGATCTGTCATAAAATTGGATCACAACGGTCGCTAAAACGTTGCTTCATTTAGGTATTATCTAATGAGTTTTTAAACGATAGGATTGTAATGCGATAGAATAACGTAATAGTTGTGTATACGAGGGCATAAGAGCGTTGTTGTACAGTATATATTGTGTAAACAGCTTACTTAATACCTTCACGGTCGAGGGCGCATGTAGTCACCGACTGGAAGTGAATGTTTTACTTCCGAAACACCAGAGTATGTTATGTAATAGGTTTTTCAAAATGTTTGAATAAGTTTAATTATATCCAACAACTGTATAGTCACGTTATAGTTTTTTTATCCCTATTTAACTAGTAGTGCCGGGAGGTTGCGATAAACATAATTCACGTGAACGACGTCTTGGACATATACTAGTTATGTTATAACTATAGTAGATATTCTGAGAAGATGTGTGAATGAACTATTGTTCTACTTTTTCAGGAGTGACGAGCGTAGTGTAATGTTGCGCAGAAATATAACACTATACCTGGGTTTATCTACAACTGTTATGGGTTGACGTAACGCGTACTATCAAGGGAAAGTCTCGACTCTGACTAGATAAATAAACATGTTTTTAATGTTATAAATCTTCTATTCAAATCAGGAGTTACATGTATCTACATAATTATGTAAGCGTCCCATCCTTCCAAACATACTTTTTACAACATTGGAGATGGAATATATTATACTAAATCAGTGCTTTTTTAACAAGAATTTGTATCTGGCTTTCATTCTATTATGTATTGATAATAAGTAATAATGTATAATATACAAAAAAATCTTCTGGTTATATCTAGATTGAATTTTAATTTGAATAGGACATATAAGAGAATTGCCAGCTTGAATAAAATATATACATCCTTACGTGAACCGATCACAAGGTAAAAAGTTGTGCGGTGGCACACATAAAAAAAGCAGACGTATTGAGAACCTCCTCTTTATTTAGGAGTTTGTTGAAAATTTAATATAATACAAGTGCGAACTGCTTTTAAAAATTTTGCATTTAGTTTTACAATTTTTTTTATAAAATGATTACGAAAGTCTGTATTGTGAGTCAATCCACGCCACACGTTTAGCCGATTAAAATTGTAAAACCTTCAGTTTAGGTTTATTTTAACGAATACAGCGTCTAAATCTATCATTATATCACTTGATGATCAGTGATGGTCCGGTCAGGGATAGCTCCTATAATGGCAACTGGCTTCCATGAGCAGCTGCTTATAAACACTGTTATATATACTTTGCGATGGATTTCGTGTAAGGCTGGTATTAGCTGCCAGCACTAATAAATATCATAGACATCATGCTGTCTGTGTATATCTTCACAATATCACCTTTACATAAAGTTTAAGCTGGGGTAGGATTTGATCTAGAGACTACCAGTTCAGCGGCTGTGCCTTACTAACCCTGATCCCTCATCGCTTCACATAATACATAAGACTACAAAAAGGTAATAAATGCATGTTAGAGCATTGTAGTAGATGGTTAACTTAGGGATGACCTCGAAACAGATATGCCCACGAGTGTATGAGGGCTTTAATAAATCATGTTATTGTCACATAAACTCTATTAGTTTTATCACTATAGTAAAGGAATGAACAAAACATGATGATAATCATTACATTATCAGCGTGAATCATATGTTTGACTTTATTCGCATATTTAATTTTAACTTTTTCGCATGGACTCCGTAATGTACAAAACTACGTGATTTTGTCTATTCGATCGTGGCTTGTTAAGGCAATTAGTAGATATTATTATTATAGCAATATGCTCATGACAATTTGGTGCAAATACTATACAAAAATTTGGAGTGGGTCTACACTTATCTTCAACAACTACTACAACAACCTGAACCATTGAGATTTGAGTTTCATTTTCTCAGTCATTTTACGCGCTATACACATCGCCCTACAAATCTTATCGAAAAACGGTGTTGCTATTGCCTTCAGATAGAATATCTGGCAACGCGATGGTATACCAACCAGGCTTGGAGTGTTTATTTAGCTTGTAGGTGGTTTCCCTTTGTGGATATAGAGATGGAAGGATCATAAAATCGCTCCCCCTAAGGAGTAAATTTACACCACGGTGGAGATGGCCACAGACCGGAGCCGATGGAGACAGTTCGTCAGATCCAAAGTGCTGCCATGAGGATCACGATCCTCAGTCATGAGGGAACAACCGAAGAGAGAGAGAAGGAGTAAATGCTCAGTTAGTCAAATAGATAGTTAAAATTCGATGCTCGGACCCGAACCTCGGTGGCCTAGTTGGTCAATGGCGTCTGACACAGAGAGTCAGAAGACGCGGGTTCGAATCCCGTCCGAGGATGGAATTTTTCTCTCTATAAATTTCAATGTTTGAGATCGCTAAAGCAGGCGTTAGTGCTTTAAAAAGTAATACTATAAAAATGCTCACATACAATGATATTGTTTTAATTTTTTTAATGTTTTGATGTATGAATTGTTTTTTCGAGATTGCCATTGCAATGAAAATATAATTATATTATTTGTTCCTATGAACTAACAATCGAAAATATTTAATAAACGCTTATGGTGTAAACTTTGACAGTTTATTCAGAGGTTGGTAATTTATCTAAATATTGTAAGTTTCTCATCAACACAAAGAAAGATTTGGGATACGGACAAAAAATAGTAGGTACGAGTATATGTATTTATCCATGATATAAGCTGTCTCCCTTTTTAGAAATCAGAACGAGTTTGCCGTTTCGGCGTACATACAAGCAAACACACTCACCATAGAGAAAAACTATATAACACTCACTTTCATTTATCTAACTCTGGAGTTGATGGATGAATTTCAATGAAATTTGGTATGTAGTGCCATATTATCAAAAATAATACATATTATATGTACCTACGTATGTAACATAGGGCTCTGTTAATTGCGATTCAATGGGTAGTTCTAGAGGTAACGGGATAAGCTTATTCCACAGAGATAATCTCACGGGCAGTAGCTATATAACCTTAAATAAGTAATTACTACTTACTCAAAAATTATTTAATAAAATTTCATAAAATGATATTCCTAAATTACTCTAAGAATATCTTATTTATACATAATATAATTTAATATAGTAGGTACCGTGCACTGCCTAGTATTTAGTTTGAAAATGTAAATTAGTGATGTTAGTGATAGCTGAAAAAGCTCCATCTACACTATTGAGTCGGAACTACCGTTTTATGAACGCCTTGGCATCTGGAACTCGAGAAAACCATTCACTTTTATTTACATAGCAGACTGCAACTACAACATCTTCGAGGAAGACTTATTTAAGCCAAGTCTGTGTAGGTGGCGCTTTGTGTTTGAATGATAGAATCTTTTCATTTCAAGAAAAGTATGGCTAGGAAAACAAAGGTATTCAGTACAATAACTCAGTAATTTGACAATCAAAGTAATCAAATTTTTGTTTCTAATGGTCTTACTTATAAACGCTGCTCAAAGTTAAATATCGTCATTTAGTACGGTGCAGAACAATTTTCCTTTGCGCAGTACTAAATAACGTCACTTAAAGTTAAGCAGCATTTATAAGTAAGGCCCTATGCATTTAAAAATAATAGAGGTGAATTCTCTACTTTTCATACTTACTGCGAAACAATAAAATCTCAGTGCTTCATAAAAAATCATTTATTTCAAAGTAAAATAAATTAAAATTTTGAAATAATATTGGACACATTTGTCCAATTATGGAGGGATAGAGTAATATTGTAGTAAGGAACAATTTATGTAAGTTGTTAAAATGGCACATAACACCGTCTTATGTTTCATATTCATTTGATTCGCGCCTCTTTTCTTTTGTTTTTCTGTGTGCTGTCTGTGGTGAGGTAAACTCTCATCGCATGTTCGTATTTACTCCGTTCCAAGAGTTTCCCTACAAATAACGTTCCTAATCCAAATCACTCTACCTCCCTGGGAATGTAATACCTTCCTTTAGGTCGAGGTTGCGTGATATGTAATTGGATATTGTCGAACAGGTGGTATGAAAAAACTCTTGCAGCTGGGAATATTATGTGTTACGTGATTCCTAACATTTATGATTATTTCCAGAGAAAATCAATGGGTTAAATATGTAGTCGTAGTACCCAGTAATGGGAACGAAAGTATCATACTTAGTAAATGTAAAAAAGTAATTTTTCTCCAGACTGCTGAAAATACGTTTTTTTAATTTTTAAAGGCCCATAAATACCTGCGAGGGTATCCATTATTTACCGGTCATTCCGCATACGAGTATATCCTACTAATATTATAAACGCGTAAGTTTGTTTGTATGGATGTATGGATGTATGGATGTGTGGATCTTTGTTACTCTTTCACGCTCAAACGGCGGGGGTAATTTTGATGAAATTTGGTATAGAGGTAGACATCTAATTATGATTGTATTTATTCTGCGAAAACTCCAATCCAAAATCGTGTAACACGTCTTAGAATTACATTTTTAAAAGGATTATTCTATTGAATTTAGGGTATTTGTACGTTATTTAGCGAGCACCAAGTCACGTGACGACTAATCATTCTATAATATGCCCACATTTGAAACAACAAATCTAATTTTAATGCTGTCATTCGGAACTGTTATACTCAATTGGATATTAGTCTAAACACAATAAGAGCTGCCATAAATTAGAGATTTTTAGTTCAGAGTTTAGAGAATGCTTACAGAATCGACACCCTTGGCACGTCTCCTTTTTCGAGCAACAAGACAAGTATAGTCCCACCATCTTATCTGTTCAGATGACAGCGTCGCTAGAGGCGAGGAGCATTTGGTATTGCAACCTAAGAACATCACCAAGAAAAAGAGAATCAAAACATAGGGCAGTCTTTCACCCACTCTTTACTCTGCAAATTCTATAATTATAATCCTACTAATATTATAAATGCGAAAGTTTTGTAGGTACGTAGGTATGGATGGATGCATGTATACTGCAGTTCCAATTTTGCTCACCTGAACAGATAAGTTGGTGGTATTGTACGCAGAAATCTCATGGATAACCATGCTAATGATACTTCTCACTTTGGCACAGCAACACCAGCATCAGCTAATTTGCCGTCAAATATGAAAAATCTCAACTACATACTTACGCAGAGGTAAGAGTGAAGTTTACGAGCTAAAGGAATGTAATGCAATACCACGGAGAAAATTACCATTTCCAACCGTAACCACAAGTATAACTGTAACAAATGAAAGTGACAAGGAATGTTTATATAATTCAAGATACGCTTTTTGCAATGATGGAGCATCAAATTATAGGGCTAATAGGCAACGCATGCATGCTTATTTCAAAAACATACATACACCTCAATGCAAGTGGAAATAACTGTAATAGATATTCAATTTCTTTTTAGTTTTAGCAAGTACTAGCTGACACGACGAACTTCGTACCGCCTAACAGTCGATTAGTTTTTTTAATAATTATTCTGCCATTAGGTACGCCCGCGCGCCGGGTCAGCTAGTAAGATAATAAAAGAAAAAAAAAGTTAATAAGTCAACAATTACATTATGTCAAAAAATAAAAATGATAAAACACCTACTTAGATTTCTTATTTAGAGTTTGACCTACTTAGAGCTTCTGATGAACGATGTATAGTTGAAAGCTATGTATTATACATATATATATATATATATATTTATTATATATATTATATTATATTAGCTTACCTACTTATATATATATATATATATATATATATAAGTAGGTAAGCTTTTAAGCTAGAAAATATCATGTTGAATGTTGTAGAAATTGTCTCGTATTAGTTATTCTGTGCCCTTGGCTTGCGGCTAGGCAGCAAAAAGCCAAAGGCAAGTTCAGGCAATTTGCCTGAACTGAGACGGAAGAATGTGAAGCAAAAAGCGCCGAAGTTATGAAACCAGAAACATCCTTTAGCCACACTAACTTTGCACCGTCGCCAGTGCTGTGGTAGCTCTCATGAAAGGCCCATAATATAACGAGATATTTTGATTGACCTTTATTGGATGGTACCGAATATTGTGCAAAATTGCAAAGTGATTAAGAGCATGCTAAGTTACTATACTTTAACATTCACATTGTGAGTGCTTATACACCTCTGTCGACCTGGGACGAAACGGCGTGATGGACGGTGAAACCTGGAATTAAATTTTCCTATAGCTCCATATACTGATAAAAAATATTGACTAAAGTTTTTTTGATTTATCAATATATAACACATGACCATAACATTATTCCTAGGGTCGATAGATATAAAATATTAATATTAAATATTTAATTAATTTACATTTTTATTTATTTATTAATTTATTAAAGAATATTTAATTTATTTTGAATTATTGCGGCATAATTAATAATTACTACGGATATTTTAATTTAATTTATAATTATTGTAAGATGAATGAATTTGTATAATTATGTGAAACTGTACTTACTAAAATGTTTTAGTATTATTACAGTTCCTTTAATAACAATTCTCATAATTTAGTCTTAAGTAACATGTCAATTAATACTCGTACTATTAATATTTTACTAGTATTTAGGCAATTTATTATATTATCTTTTTACACTGGCGAAAGAGGTCTGGAACCTATCGCACGGGTCTTTTTGAACCTAGTTTAGTATCCAGTAGCTCTTCTTACTTCAAATTGTGAAAATATTGCCTATTACCGAAATAAATATTATTATTATTATTATATTTTATTATATAAACTCATTATTTTTACACTACAGTACAACATAAAATATAAAAACTTACGAGAAAAAAAGAACAATGTACTCGTATTACAGAAGTTAACCCTGTTATCATAGCCAGCACATGCACAGTCGTGCATTGGTATATAAATGCACGCCACGGTTTTTAAACTGAAATTTGCTAGAGCTCGTAATAACCCTACCCAAACCTACACATGCATGATGTATGTATGATATAAGAAGACTATTAAAAATAATACAAATATAAACAAAAAGTTGAGTAGTTTGAGTAGACATTATACCAGGTGTACGAGTAAGTACAGTCACATTCACAAGTTCAGTAGCAATTTATGAAGCCATAGATTGGACGCTCTACATAATAATATTCTAATGCGTTCGATTAAATCTAGAACACAGTTTAAAAAAAAATGAAAATTGTTATCTGTATATACTTTATTATGCTTGAATTTAATGAAATTAATTATATGAATTTAATGGTAAAGTACTTACCATATCCTAAGCGTTGTATTATTTTTTACTTTTTGGATTTACTAACTGCGCCCCGCGGTTATACCTCTGCGTGGTGATTGATGATGGTGATGATGATGAAAAAAGCTATATTTTAATCCAACGCCTCATATCAAGTTTAATTAAAAGTGGTTCCACCGTTTGATCGTTAAAGAATTAAGAAACACACTCTCACAAACATGTGCCTTTATAATATTAATCTGAAATGCAGTTATTTAGTAGCTATAGTTTAAAGCCGATCGCCCACCACCAACTAAACTAAGTTAGTTTAGCTTTGCTCACATAGTTAAGCCAGATTTTCATACATGTGCGTCCACCGAAAAATCTAAGCTTCGTAAATAAGGCCCAACTAAGTCGAAATAACTAAGTTGTATAGGCCGATCTGACTGTAACTAACGTAGATTTTTTGTCGGTGGACGACACGTTTTCTAAGGTTAGCTCAGCTTAGTTCACTGTGTTTAGTTTATACATAGTTTAGCTGGTGGTGGACGATCGCCTTATCTATATATCTATAGCTAAGATCCCAGGGGAAGGAGAGTCCCATTTTAAAGGCTCCGTAATCAATTAATGCTATTCAAGGAAATGTAAAACATTTTTGTACGCAGAATTACTCAAGCAAGAAACTGCGCATGCAGCCGTTCGTGTTTTACCGGAGGCTTTAGACTCTTTTAGAGCCTCCGGTAAAACACGGTAAACTCTAGAGTCTACAGTCTACTTGCAGGATGTGTCCGTACATACGTTTAAACTTCGTTAAATGCTTTATTGTATAGAAGATGCGCTTGTAATTTCACATATGTAGATATTTTTGGTTGTGTTTGAGTGATATCACCTTTGCCTTTGCCGTGGTGGTACCGGCTACGAATTGTACCCCCCCTAACTTTTCCCGTGGGTGCCGTAAGAGGCGGCTAAGGGAATATCCGGGAAATGGGCAGCAGCATTTCCCGCAGTCTGCGTCAACATCCACTGCGATCACCAAGACGCCTGCCAAGCGTGGTGCATTAAGGCAAATCCCCCCCCATGACAATTAACATTAAACCACGGCCCCCAGTTCCCGGCAGCTCTGCTATCCGTGGCTACGGTAGCGGCCATTGTAACGGTGGAGCAGGGGGTGCGAAGAATCTCCGGCAGAGATCCGGCTACCAATCCCAAAAACGACCCCTGGCCCTGGCAACATACAATACACGCACGCTCAGGACCGACGAAAAGATGGTCGAATTGGAGGAAGAGATGCTCAAGTTACGCTGGGATGTCATGGGATTATCTGAAGTCCGAAGACAGGGACAGGACACGATAATTCTAAATTCCGGCAACTTGTTCTTCCACCGGGAGGGAGACCAACAATCCCAGGGTGGTGTCGGGTTCCTCATCCGCAAGTCTCTCGTTAACAACGTAGTGAAAGTCGATAGTGTGTTACCCGTTCCTTATACTCAGAATAACCAAACGGTATTCGCTGAAGGTTATACAGGTATACGCACCGACCTCGGCACACTCGGACAATGAAGTAGAAAGTATGTACGAGGATATATCCAGGGCCATGCATACTTCTAAAACCTACTTCACTGTTGTAATGGGAGACTTCAACGCAAAGCTAGGCACAAGGAAACGTGATGAGTTGAGAGTAGGGCCATTTGGATACGGGCAGCGGAACTCGAGGGGACAGAGGCTGGCTGACTTCATGGAGAAGGAGGGACTCTTTATGATGAACTCCTTCTACATGAAGCGGCCATCCAGGAAGTGGACGTGGATGAGTCCCGACGGTTCCACTACGAACGAGATAGACTTCATCATGACGACCAATAAGCGCATATTCAATGACGTCTCTGTGATCAGCAAGGTAAAAACCGGCAGCGATCACCGCATCGTAAGAGGCGCATTGAATATCAATGTCAAGCTTGAGAGGTCACGTCTGGTGAAGTCTACGCTCCGTCCTAATCGTGCCCAAATCCAAAACCCCGAAAAGTTTCAACTTGAACTTCAAAACCGTTTTCAGTGCTTAGCTGAATGCGACACAGTGGATGAGTTGAACAACGGGTTGGTGGAAACTGTCCAAGCGGTTGGGTCCGAATTCTGTGAGACCAAACGCCGCAGGAAAGCTCAAAAACTCTCAAAAGAAACTCTGAAACTAATGGCAGAACGGAGCGAAATGAGACTGCAGTCCGCAGTTGATATGTCGGATTACGGTAAACTCAATAGACGAATTTGGAAGTCCATGCGACACGACTTGCGTGCTTATAATACTGCGCGTATTACGGCAGCAATTAAGCGGAACCAGGGCTCTAAAGTGTTTGCAAAGGATTCGTCTATTGGGCAAAGCCAAATGACAAAACTGAAGACCGAAAATGGCAGTATCGTTTCATCCAAGCCTGAGATTCTGAGAGAGATTGAGAGCTTCGATCGACAGTTATATACCTCGACGCGCGAATCCGTCACTGAAGCAGCTCAGGACACCAGAGCAAAGTTAGTCCGACACTATACCGAAGACATCCCGGACATCAGCCTGTACGAGATTAGAATGGCTCTCAAACAGCTTAAGAACAACAAGGCGCCAGGAGAGGACGGAATTACGACTGAACTTCTGAGAGCGGGTGGTAGACCGATACTTTTAGTCCTCCAGAAGTTATTCAATTCTGTCATCTTCGAAGGCAAAACACCGGAAACGTGGCACAAGAGCGTGGTGGTGCTGTTCTTCAAAAAAGGTGATAAAACCTTATTGAAGAATTATAGGCCCATATCGCTCTTGAGCCACGTGTACAAGCTGTTTTCGAGAGTCATCACGAACCGTCTCGCACGCAGGTTTGATGAGTTCCAGCCTCCTGAACAAGCCGGTTTCCGAAGAGGCTTTAGCACCGTAGACCACATTCATACACTACGGCAGATTATACAGAAGACCGAAGAGTATAATCAGCCACTGTGTCTAGCGTTTGTGGATTACGAGAAAGCCTTTGATTCTATCGAGAAGTGGGCCATACTGCAGTCCTTGCAGCGATGCCAAATTGACTATAGGTATATCGAAGCGTTGAAGTGTTTATACAGCAAGGCCACTATGTCAGTCCGATTACAGGACCAGAGTACGGAACAAATTCCATTGCAGAGAGGTGTGAGACAGGGAGACGTCATCTCTCCGAAACTGTTCACTAACGCATTGGAGGATGTTTTCAAACTTTTGGACTGGAAAGGATGTGGCATCAACATTAATGGCGAATACATCACTAACCTTCGTTTTTCCGATGATATAGTTATAATGGCGGAGTCACTCGAGGATATCGGCACCATGCTCAACGACCTCAGTAGAGTTTCCCAACAGGTTGGTCTTAAGATGAACATGGATAAGACGAAAATCATGTCCAATGTCCATGTTCCACCTATACCGGTAATTGTTGGAAACGATACACTCGAAGTTGTAGACGAGTACGTCTACCTGGGACAGACTGTCCAATTAGGTAGGTCCAACTTCGACAAGGAGGTCGCACGAAGAATCCAGCTCGGATGGGCAGCGTTCGGGAAGCTTCGATCCATCTTTTCGTCCCCAATACCTCAGAGCCTGAAAACCAAGGCTTTCAACCAGTGTGTGTTGCCAGTGATGACTTATGGCACTGAGACGTGGTCCCTTACTGTGGGCCTCATTAACAAGCTTGAAGTCGCTCAACGAGCAATGGAGAGGGCTATGCTTGGGGTTTCCCTGCGTGATAAGATCCGAAATGAGGAGATCCGTAGGAGAACTAAGGCCACCGACATAGCTCTCAAAATTAGCAAGTTGAAGTGGCAATGGGCAGGCCACATCGCTCGCAGAACTGATAACCGTTGGGGAAGAAAGGTTCTCGAGTGGCGACCACGTACCGGAAGGCGTAGTGTAGGCCGGCCCCCCGCTAGGTGGACCGACGACCTCATAAAAACCGCGGGGAATCGCTGGATGCAGGAAGCGAGTAGCCGGTCCAAGTGGCGTTCTATGGGGGAGGCCTATGTTCAGCAGTGGACGTCTTCCGGCTGATAATGATGATGATGATGATGATGATATCACCTACGCACCAGGCATTCCAACGGTTAAAGAGAGTGAACCTTAGCAATGTAATGCACTGTTGAAGATGACTGTACATTAATACAGGTGGCCAATTGAGAGAGGAATTAGATAGTTCGCGTTGTAAATTGAAGGCTTACTTTAGCTCTACCTACAATTAGAGTTAATATTCACCTTCCCTTAGTAGAAAGCTTGTGAGATTTCGCGGTGATTTTGTTGTACTTACTGGCCCTTTTGCTAGACTATTTGACACACAGAAATATTCGAATAACGAACACTATTCAGGTAGTACAGTAAGCTAAGAGCTTGAAACAAGCTTAAACATAACGACGACGAAGCAAAGTATTGTAATTGATAGTATCATGTAAGACTGAAATGTACTGAGATGATTATATTTTTCTTACCGGTATAGAGTTATACGAGTATGAGACTATATTCCAATTTAGAGAGAAAAATACACTTCCATGGACGGGATTCGAAGTCGCATCTTCCGACAATCTGTGTCAGACGTCATGGCCATGACCCTGGTCCCCGAGGTTCGCCGTCCGTGCATCGAATTTTAACTCTCAATCTGGTTGGATAATGCTTGTCAAGCTGTTTAATAGATTTGGCTCCATCCCCATACGAAGGTTAAAATCAAATAGAGAGTTAATATAAAAAAAAAACAGTTGAATTGAGTACCGCCTCCTTTTTGGAAGTCGGTAGAAAAATAATATTACATTCCTTACAATAACAGTCTCTCGGAGAGTGCCCCGCAATTGTTCCTCTTGTGGTAACTAAAAATTTAAGTAGTCCGATTGTCTGTAACCTCAGACTACTGAGACGAAAAAGTCTCATTAGACTTCAAACTGAATAACGAGTACATTACAAGTCTACGGACAAGAGGCGCCAAAATCACTTTTTAAAATATCCAATTAATGAAGAATGATTTTTGCACTAAGGTTTTTCGACAATTCGATCAACTGAGTATGAGTCATATCGATTTTCTACCTCTCAAATGATATCCATCTATGGTGCTGTAAATTTTAAATTATGCACAGAGATACAGATCGGATAACCACTTCCGACAATTTTCGGTCATTTCTAGGCTTGTGTTTTAAAGTGCATCAGATGTATGTTGCGCTTAGATACACTAAAGAGAGAGTTTGTCAGCGAATTAAGTTTGTCATATACCTATGCGGAAATTTTATTAGCAAGAACGTCACTTGCTACTTACTTACGCAACATGCTATAGGAAACCGGCATTTTGCGCGAACTGGATATATGTTTCGATAAGGGACAAAGACCTATCGCGCGGTCATTCCCTCGTCTGATCTGGAGCTAGAGGAAAGTTGTCTATGCCCGCTCATATAAATGCATGAACTTGATACTGACTTCCACTTTTCCGTGCGCCCCCGAGTATAAAACACTTTTCATTTCCACGAGAAAATAATGTAATTAGTGATCTGCACTATCTGAATACAGATTACATAACACAATGGCGAAGACAGAACTTTTGGTGAGTGTTTCCTTTGCGTGGTTCAACTGTTTCGAGATAAATGTTTATCGTTATGCCTCTGTGTAATTTATTATTTGTTACATTCTACATCAATGCAAATATACATACCGGACGCTGATAGATTAGCTTCCACGCCTATTCGAAAACGCTATGATTGATGGTTTAACCAAAGTCTGTTCATTGCTTGCAGGTAATCATCGCTTTCGTTGCATTGGTGTGCGGCACTGAAGTTGATGATAACGAACAGAAGAAGCGAGGCGCGGGGAAGACCACTCTGAACACAATACCCACCGGTGCACAGAAACAAGACTATACATACAGCATCTATTCCCAAAACCCAAGCTCGCAACCTGGATCATCCAGTCCCTCTTATCAGAATCAAGTGCCAAACTCTTTCTACCCAAACCAGGCCAGTCAGTATTACTCGTCGTCTAACGCTCCAACAGAGCAGTCTCCACAGTACGCACCTCAACCCCAAATAAACATCTTGCCTCCATCTTCATCATCATTCGTTCCTATCAACTTCTTGCCTAATCCAGGTTACCAGTCCAAGTACCAATTTGTACCGTCGCAAGCTAAAGGTAACATTCAACTTGCTATCCTCCAACAGCCGAACTCATACCAAACACCTTCAATATACCCTTCATCATATCCGCAGAACCTGTTTACACCCAGTGCTACCAGCCCAATAGGTCCTCATCAAAACTTCCTTAACTCAATACATTCTCCAGGACAGTTTAATGTCGGTCCTAATCAGCCTTTCTCTTTCGGAAACTCCTATTTAGCACAGCCGTCTACAATGTTCCTCTATGCTCAGCCGAACCCTTCCTTATTTAACAATAATTATCTGTACAGTAATCCGGGTCAAAATTATAACTATTTTCCAGCGAATAATCAGCCTCGTTATGGCTTGTCCTATACTCCCCAGAGTTCATCAGATTTACAAGTTCCGATTGCCCAAAATACTCAAAAGGAGGAAAACGAAATAAATGGCGCAAATACGAGTGAGTACACTTCCGCACCCTCCGATTCTAGCACCAACTACAAGAACAGCTATGCGACAAGTCGATCTTCATACTTGAAAATTTAATTGTACAGGATTTCACTTAAATATTGTATTATAGGTATATTTAATTTATGGCCATTATGTTAATCCTATGTATTTATTTGGACGGGTTCATGCCATATTACACGTTGTTATGTTGTTGACTTTTTCGTTATCTTTTGATAAATATAAATGTTTCATGTTGTTTATTGGACTTTTATTACGACGCAGCCAGGATTAAGTGTCAAGTTATGCCTTTTGATTTCAATTAAGATAGCCTTAAGGTTGGCTTACATAACTGTTGAAGGTATGATACTTTCATCAGATATTGCCCACAATAACAATATCCCTTTCAATATCGAATGGTTGCCTCCTGTTTAGTTCAGTTTAGAACCTACACCTATATAATAACCCAATAATCTACTTTCTAAACAGCTTTCAATAGAACTATCCTATTTTAAATTTATTATTAAGTGAGTGCTCTTAAGTTGTCTATTTATTCACACATTTTAAAGACCAAGAATTAGTTAAATCAAGGTTTTTGACATTGCTAAATGTAGTTTCGTGATAGGAATCAGAAACAACATCATGAATTATCAGTTAGTTTTTTTTTAATGTATAGATGTTTTATAAGTTGCCAGTGTAACGTTTAACGAAAATAAAAACATTACATAATTTTCCTATTAACGAAGAGTTTGGATTGGATTAAGATGTTATTCCTCTCACTTGACTATGAGCTATGTACCTAATTAAATTGAATTCCCTGTTACATAAAAATACAAGTTGCAAATTTAAAGCATTTTCGAAGCGAAGCTTGTTTAGTAAACCATACTTATCTCTAATTTGATGGACATGAGAAAAAAGTTCGTAATCTTCACATATTACATAAGTATTTTGTTTTAATTCACGGTTGTGTTTTTATGTTATGAATGTTTAGATAAAATAGTGTAGGTCAGTGAAAGGAAAACGCGTGTGTTTGTAATTGACGGGCGTATGTATGATATATTTATATCATTTGAGATGCGTAATCTTGCACCTGTTATAATACTATACAGGTTGTGTTGAAATGTGAAATAAGAGTGTTAAGACAAAATAAGTAGCAAAATAATGCGTCACGCGAGATACGAATTAGCCAAGAAAATGTTATGTATGATGGTAAAATTATTTTAGAACGGAGGTATTTCCATAACAGTTCTTTAGAAATGTATGATTTGTACCTACAATATGTGTAATATGTATATACAGTGCTTTTATTTTATTTTTCTTATTTTACGTCGTGCCTGTACACGACAGTCGCAGTACGACCCAGATCATCGAGCTTTTTAACATTCACTTGGCACTGTCGTATGCTCATCACCTTGCTGCCGAGTCTCATTTGCTTCATGTCTCATAGGCTTCAAATTAAACAGACCTTGGGTTGATGGACCTGGCCACAAGTAATGTGGAGAGTGTGAGCAATCTCGAAAGAATCTGCAACATTTATGTTTTTTATTTGTATACCAACAAGTTTTACATTGTTTCTTACAATAAAATAATAAAAAAACCTACTTATAGCTAAGTTACATAATGTACATACATGCTAAATGCATACCCAATTAAAGGTACACACGGCTTCTATTGAAAAAAACATCGAGAAAATAACAAAACTTATCATTATAAGCAGAAAGAAAATATGTAACAGTGATAGGTACTATATAATGACAATTTGAAATCTGGTTAGAAAGTATTGTGAGTAAATTCCCACGCAACTCATAAAGTTTCATTGAAAACATGTCTAAAGATCCTGCACCACAGCAATCGTTAAAGGCTCGGCATTCCTGTAATAACTTTTGTTCCATTTCAATAACAAAACATTTTAACAAGCATACTCCATGACAATCAGTTTGGTTTCACATAAAACATTATCTACTGTGGATGTTGCTGTCCACTGTTGGTTGGGTCAACTTATATGACGCTTTTGGCGTTTGTGGTGATCTCTCTAACTAAAGCATTTGATTGTATTGAGCATTGCATTTTATTTTACAAAATGTCCCACTACAGCATTCATCGCCATAGTACCGATCTCATTGAGTCATATGTATAGACAGGCAGGGCAGGGATTAATAGTGCAAAATATTCAGGGTTTTTGATTGACAAAACTGCGTACTGTAGATTATAGGTCATACTTATAAACGCTGCTTCTCGTTGACTCGCGATTCGCCATATTAGGCCAATAATACAATAGATTTCGCAGAAATAACCCTACTTTTCCAGGAACTGCAACGTGTGTGGTTAACTTTAAATGACGTTATTTAGTACTTAGTAGTGCTCAAAATAATTCACCGTAAATGGCGTTATTTAAATTTAAGCAGCGTTTATAAGTTAGGCCTTAAATATTCAGATAATCGTCATTTATGCTTTTTAAAGAAAATATGTATTTAGAACAGATTCATATAAACCACGCTTTGTTTAATATGTTTGAATAATTTTAACCTAATAATTTACATCCGAATTGATAAATGTTTGAAACATTCATACAAACTTTCAAATTAGTAATTAAACGGTAACTTTATATCGATTTTAGTTTGAATTGATTTCAACCCTAATATATTACTTAGAAATGTTATATAAAGTTTAGACACACAAATAAGAAAACTGTGGTTCCAAAAGACTCATAAATTTAAACTCATACTCATACTTATACTCATACTCACGATTGACACCCTCTCTCGAACGTGAGTTAATCTGAGTCCATACTATACATACTTACATACTACGATTATATATATACGAGTACTATGATATTATAAAAAGGAAAGCTTTGTTTGAATCGAATAGGCTCTGATACTAGTCGACCGATTTGAAAAAGTATTTCACCATTAGAATCGTACATTATCTCTGATGAACATAGGCTATATATTTTGATTCAAATCATCATCCATGTGGGTGAATCCACAGAGCGCGGCTAGTGTATAGATAAAATAAAATATCTGTTGAATTTGCTGATAACTAAAATATCCTCATTTATATCGCAATATTTTAGACACCACTAAAATCTGCATTATGATCAAAATCTTATAATATTACAAGTCACTGTTATCGTAGATTTTAGAAAAGTTATGTGCAGTCAGTTCCTATTTTACATTTAAAACACATAGTTTGCATTTTGCATTTTAAAATCTAGAGCTATCGTTGTTTGTTTCATAACAATCTCCATTCTCAATTATTGTATGTAAATAAAACTTGTAGAATGAAAAATGAATATATAGTAGGCTGATGTAAATTTATATAGACAGCTTATTTGTATTGATCCAGTGGTGGATACCCACAATATGTTAGTGCATGTATAATAATATATAATCAATAAAATAATAAAGAAATAATTACGTAGTAAAATGGTGTGTGATGCAGTCTTAGACCATAGCATCACTGATTTGTCAAATGAGATAGTCAGCAAAGCTACCCTAATTAAAAATAAGATGCAAATGTCAAATTAATCAAAGCTTAGCAAAAATGCACACACGCAAATGGAAGCGAGGCTATCTGGACTACAACACCAACTTTTAATACTCAGATTACTCAGATATTTTATGTAAATAGGTAAAGAAGAAATATAAAAACGTATTTCATCTATTGAATGTAACAATCGAACATACAAATAAACAAACATCCGAATTTACTGCTGAATATTGAAAAGGTCCTCAAAGGAACACTGTAATGGAACGTTTCACTAGAAAATAAACAACTGAGCGCTTTTTACCCTAATTTGATAATATTTGAACGATGTTTGAGAAAAAATGTTGACCCAAAAATGGATTGGACAAGTTATTTAACACTTTTTAGTGTTGAATTCGGTTCTATGTTTTTGTAAACATATTTTTTTCACACTTTTGAGTGAAGGTAGACCTTCGGGACATACTTGTACCGTCAATGATGATATCATCAAGATAGGCGAAACACTTTTCAAAAAGTACTTGACTGCATTTGATGAAATTTAAATAAGACCACCTCGGAAGTACACTCTATCAAACACGGAAAAAACATCGAAATCGGTTCATAAACGACGAAGTCCGCGAACACATCTAAAAAAAATATCATAAGGATCGAATTGGGAAACCTTTTTTCTAAGTCGGTTAATAATACGAGTAAGTATATAGTACTCGTAAGTGTGCCTATCCAGTATCCAGTTACACGTTCAACTGGATGGCTTACTGGATCAATTTAAACATTCTTCGATACTTTGTAGACGTTTTATCTGACCAGTTGATCACTTCTTGTCATACAAAGGATGGATGGCTCTCAGATCAAAGAAATAAGATGGCCTACTGTGCAACGGATATGATGGATGAAGATGTATAAAAGGTCACGTGGTACGTTAGATTTCTTTTGAATTATTAGGTAAGTCAAAATACTCAGCAACATGAACTCCAAATTGATCTTAATATATATAATATACGATAATAATACCGGTAGACAACAAAACTCAGATTGTGCATCAAAAGTTGCCAAAATAGACAACAATGGGTATCAGTGGAATATAATTATTAGATAAGATATTTGCAAGAACATAGATACAAATTCAAGTTCTTATAGTAATATTAGATCATTGTACTGAGCTTGCAAGCAGATGTGCTTATATCTTGGTCTTGTTAAATATAATTGAAATTATTCCATTTACCAAATAACAAATACAATGTCTATGATACATATCATAATAAATAAATAGATTACGTATTTACAATGTCAATACTCTATTAAGAATATTACGATTTGTAAGAATTGCAATTTAATAAGGTCAGAATCTCTAAAATCTTTCACACTATAAAACACATGTCCGATATCCATGCAGTCGATCTTCTCCTAAAAACATTAAGTTTTTTATATCTTCCGGGATTAAACACATTTCTTATGAAGATATAGTTATGACAAGAAGGTGGATACAATTAGTGCTCGAACTTTGCACGCTTCTGTCTCGGCATGATCTCATGCCTTTTTTTAAATATTCCGGGAGAGTGTTAACAAAAGTAAGTCTCTGATGTAGATACAGGAAAGACCGGGTCACTACCAACAGAACTAATTGGCAATACACATACTCGTAATACAAATGCAACACATAAAATAACACTTCCTGAGCATCAGAGTTGTGCAGAACTGGAATAAACTGCCAGAACATGTGATATCAGCCACTTCAACTAACATGATTAAGAATAGACTGGACAGATGGCTATTATCAGAAAGGAAGTCATTGCTTAATTTATAGATGATCTGATGTACCAACAATGCATTGAAATAGGCACATCAGCAAAAGTGCTGCCCTTCTCCAGTTAATTATAAATAAATAAACTGAGTAAAAAAACTACGGAATGTCCGATTTTCTTAATTTTCGATTTTTTTAAAACAGTTTCTTAAGAGTATTATAATCGTTCTTTAAATACTTAATAAATACATTAATGTTAACTTATCTAGTATAATATTATAATTAGGAAACATGTGTTTGTTCGTTTGAATTGAATACTTAGGATCCAAAACTATTGGACAAATTTGAAACATTCTTTCACCATCATCCCTGATAAAAATAGGCTAATCACGACATATAATAAAACTGTGGAGGTCGAATTTCAGTACAATGAAAAAATGTTGCTAAAAACCGAGTCAGGGGGATGTAAGGAAGTGACATCCAACTAATCGAGTTTTTTGTTTCTCTGTTTGTCTGTCTGTTTGTACGGGCTAATCTCCGAAACGAATGTACCGATTTAAACGAAAATTTGTATGGTATTAGTTTATATCCCTGGTCAACATATAGGATTTGATCCCGGTAAATTAAAGAGTTCCCGTGGGATAGTAAAAAAACTGTAATCCGCGAGGCCACGCGAGCGAAGCCGCTCAACTAGTATAGGATAAATAAAGGATAATATAGGAATATATTTTGATTCATCATCATCATCATCCATCACCATGGTGCGTGAAACCGCAGAGCGCAGCTATACTATATATGGCATTTCCACACTACATTCATTTAAACATTCAAAATATGAAATAGACCTGTATCCTTCTTACAAGATTAGTGTCATATTTGATTTAAATACTATGCAACTATTAAATGTCAATAAATATATGAGATCGTGATTTTCTTGATTATTATTTAAATGTCATACTAGAATACCTACTTAATGTTCAATCTTTTTAGTGCCGTGCAACTCCAAGCTTGTGAATTCCCACTAAACTAAGGGATAAGAGAGGAATAGGCCTTCTCGCCATAGATTAAAACTATGACTGGGAAAATATTGTTGTTAGCCCTGCCTTCGGGAATACGAGTACCTACTTACCAGCAAGAAAAATGATTCTCCGAACTTTTGTAAAAAAATATAGTAAGCAGTGAGCAAAATTGGAGAGTTATTCTAGAATCGTGAATTCCAACTCAGAAATGAGCCCAAATACTTATTTCCAGTATTCTAATTTCTAGGAGATATAGTGAATATTGCAGGGTTAAGATTTAATTTAGCCTTTTGTGATATATAATGAATAGTAGCTTAATAATGATGTTTATTAAACAGCTAGTCTAATCTTGTAATTTTGATTATATAATAATTTTTCCTCTTCAATTAACGGCCGGTGCCAATAGGCTATCTATCGTCGGTTTACCTTACTAGAGATAGATATTTGACACTATTTGTACGGACGTTATGTCAAATTTCTATCGGTAGTAAGGTACACTGTGGATAAATAGATAATTGGGATCTCCCATAAGTCGGGTCCATATTGGCTACAAAATTTTGGCTGCCAAATTCACACCGGTTAGTTTATAAGAGCAACTCTTGTTTCACTTGCAACCTCATAGCATTAAACGCTTGTTTGGAAGTGCTATTCTTACGAAAGTGAATTTAAGAATCTGCAGAATTTCTTATTTTTTTTAGGTACTGCATGTTTAACTGCCAAAAGGGGATTTGAAAATATGCAGAATTTCTTCACTGGTATTGAGGTAGCAAATTAAAATTACCTTTACACAACAATTTAATACAAGCTACAGCCTGCGACGTTGCACGCGGGTATGTTATCGCGATAATAAACTACCGGTTGGATCACTACCCTATGTAATCCTCGGGATATAATATTTTAATATCAACAAACTCGTGTAGTCATTGACAAATTACAACAAGACTCACTTTTTAATTTATGAATTCAGTATATTTTACGCAATTCTAGCAGAACCCCTGGCACCATCCGTGTGTTTACGGATTATGGTGATGATGATGACAGTAACTTACGTGTTAATCTAGCGCCTCATCTACCTTAATACCAAATTTCAACAAAATTGGCCCAGTCGTTTGAGCGTGAAGAAGTAACAAACATACAAAAACACTCGCAAACTTTCCCCATTATAATATTAGGATGATATATGAGTATTGTGACAAGACTCAAGCAAGCACTTAGCCGCAGTGAACGAGTAACATGAACCATGGCTTGCTATTGCACTTAAAAGGTGACTAATAATAAATGTAAATTTGACTTCATCAATGTATTCTTATATTTCTTATTCATATTAAGATTGGGGTCGATAAGTCCTGCACTGACGTCCCGCTTGGGGTGTATTGTGCAGTTCCCCTCCAGTTACCCTAGCCATCCCAACTTCTTAATTTAGCGTAGGTAGGATTTCTCTAGGGCGATGGCACAAATTATCCGATAAATATATTTTGCTTCGAGATGATGGAGTCGCTTCAATTTGATTGCGTTTTGTCCTGTTTTTTGCCTAATTTATTCTGTAGCCTTGCACCACAGTAGCACATGCTTGACAGTCTTCTAGCGTACCTCAAAATAAACAAGTAGGTAAATACTATTATCGCATGTGTTCGTTCGTATTTCCTAATTATAGCCGAGAGCTAAAATATTCATACACATACCATATCTATGTCTATAGTTTAACACACCCTGCAGTTATAATTGAGTAAAAGTGAAGCCATATCAAACTGGTCCGATCGGTTACATCCGAACCGGTCCACTCATCTCGATACGTCCAAAGCAATGCCAACAACTCACACGTAATAACGATTAATAATTGCAACATATTGCCGACATACATTTCGTGTCATACGACTGGGTAATTTAAAAGCATTTCGATATATTAAATAGCAGTAGAACTCTTTGTGAAGGAGTCCTTTTGGGTAAGTACTGTCTTCATACCTACGCAGTAATATTCGCATAACTGTGTTATGGTTTGAATGGTATAATAAGGTATAAATAAGGTGCTGGAGAAATTAGAAATTCGTGAGACTTAACTTAATGTCTGAGGGTTATGGGCGCAGCTTAGTTCGTCACTTTTGCCGAAATGCATCTGTTATGGGCAGACGTGATTGTTTGACGCCAGATGGGCCTCGTTATTGTACAGTCTCCCAATCGCATTAAAATAAAACCGGCCAAGTGCGAGTTCGGTTAAATGACAAACTTAACTTTGCCGTTCGATACCTCGGCATGATCATTGCATCAACCGCAAATAATAAGCTTGTAATAGTTAATTTTACCTACCTACCTACATATTTACAGTTTCAGATTTGTTTTCCTTATTATGTACTGTAAAGTTACAGTATATAAATGGTTTATTATTTATTAATATTCTACCTTAAATATCTGTTCTATAAAAACTCTCAAGTTCTGAACAAAGCATCACCAAACACACTTCCATATCACACAAAGGTTAGCTAGAACAAAATGCTAATTAGCATTATGTTCGCTTATGTACTTTTAGTTTTGTGCAATAAATAATTTTCTATCTATCCAAGACATTGCTTCTTGCAATTCATGATTTTAGGTCAACGGGAAGTATCCTAAAGATTTTGAATTCCTTGTGAAATCGTAAAATATGTGAAAATTACCGAAAAAACCCCCTTAAAATGAGGCCAAAAAATTATCACATTAACCCGAGCCATTGGTGAAATACTATAATTGATGAGTTTTTGAGAAGTATTCAAGATGCGGATATTAATTCATAATATCGTACGTTATCTACGTAGTTAATTTGAATATACGATCACATTATTTGAAAAAAAAAAATCAAACTAACCTAAATTATTCTAGGCACAAGCTATTCCATATATCTACGATAGATGTGCATTGATTCCCTTGCTAATGAGATGTACTGTGCTTGTCATTGCCGGAAAGTTTAGTGTCATTTCTCTTGTAAATTAATTAGCTACAGGAGATATTTAACTATTGTATCATAAATAAATAGTACCAGAATAGCTAATATAGTGGTGGTACCCATAGACTTATTTATAAGACAAAAACCCGAGGTTATGTAACCTGCGATTTTCAAGTCCTCTTTTTATGGTATTCGGAAACGGTAAAAGCACGGATGTTAAGTGTTTACTCCTGCCTAGAACAGTTTAATTTTCTCACAAATGACGAACTGCACTACACCCGTAACGCTGACATATTAAGTTGTTAAGTCTCATGTGCATGTAATTTCACCAGCAACCATACTCTTTAAACCAGAACACAATATTGCGAACATTACTGCTTCACGGTAGACAAAGGCATGATGGCAGTACTCCCCCTGATGAACTCATTCACAAAGAGCTCTACTGCTCTACTTCAATAGTTTCAAAATAAACAGATATATTGCAGCCGTGCGATTCCGTAATGATTCGTCGACGAGCTCACTGATGTCAAAAACTTTATGAGATATCGCCCTTTTACATAGGGTTGCTTTTTCAACGTTCCTTGTCATCTCGTCATTTGTTTTACGGATGTTGTCAAAGATGCAACGATGTTTGCTCTTAGAGAATCGCACGACAGATCGTGATAAATGACAACATTAGATTCTCTTTCAATTGCACTTGACACTTTATTAAACAAAATAGAAAAATAGATAGTTATTGAACTTTAAAACTAAGTAGATAGAAAATGTTATTAAGTCGTTTATGTATCCATAGACAAAAAAAAAACAATCTTCTATTACATATGAAAAACAATTAAGTTAAAGTTACTGTCGTACAAGTACGAACATATATGTATAGCACAGTCGCAGACTGTGGTTACAGCATTATTATCAACCCACGTGATATCCCAACTTTCGCATCATTAAACATTTATGATGCTATTGCTCCGAGGATCAATAAATCAGCATAGGTCATATCATGAGCACATCCTAAATGTTAGATTAGTCTAATTTGCATACACTTACTATAAATAGTTTGATTTTAAATTTAGGTACATATTTCATTATGAATGTACAATATTAAAAGGAGTGGCTCATTTATTTGGGTCAAGAATATTTCAAAAAAGTTGTTAGAAGCTTCAAGTAGAGTTAAGCTTTAAAAAATTACAAGATAACCCACTACATAATTTTGAAATTTGTAGTTAATAATGTTTTTTCTTACCAAATGTTAATAGCATTCTGAAATGGTTATTATTGTTAAGTTGTTTATAACCATACATAATATATACATACTTATATAATATTGGTTATAGTTATAGTACCTCATAGTAGGTCTCATCTTGTAACTATTAACTAATCCTAAATTTTATGAGATACTTTCTAAACAGTAAATTATAGTCTGTTTTTATACAGAGAAACGTAGAAGTGCTATTTATAGGCTATACAATCGATTTCCTTGTGAAGCAACGCAATGTCCATTACATGCAATTATTTATAAAACATTTCCCGTGAAAGTGCACGCTCGTACCCTTGATTGACATACTCAGGCTCTAGAATTTACTATGCAGTAAATGGTAGAGCGATGCGAAAACATATATAACAAGGAGTACTTAGACATCAAATGTGACCTAAAGATAAATATACGTAAAAGCAAACAAAGTGGTCGGCGTTATAGTGGTCTAAATTGCAATCGAACCGCAGGTGATCGGTGACGTTTTACGTTATCGTACTCGTATTTGGCTATTGAACAACAGCCGTGCGATTCTCTAATGATTCGTTAATGCGTTCGTTGACGAGCTCAACGATGTCAAATAATTTATAATATATCGCCTCTGTACATAAGGTTGTTTATCCACCTATTCTTGTCATCTCTTCATTTGTTTCACGGATGTTGTCAAAGATGCACCGATGTTTGCGCTTAGAGAATCACACTACTGTCCAACTGCAGTTACGTTGCTGTTCACACAAGCGATCGATCAAAACTTTATATTCCAATAACTCGATAGATCATGAACGCGACGCTATCTCATATTCATAATTAATATTAATATAATGTATATATTTAATATGTTTAATAGTAGTGTTTAAGATGCCGTTACGTTCAATTTAGTCGAAATAGTAGAATGACTTTTTCGTAGTGATTGAACGACAACAGGAGTTGAACGAGACGAACTGCAGTTGCAGCGGGATAGATTGTTGAACGTTGTGAACTAGTAGAATCGGCCTCTAGCTCTTCGCCGACAGTGCCTAAACTTCATCGATGTTAGGGATACGACGTGACTTTGTTTGGAACCACGTCGACATTGATTCAAAGAGACGATATTTCCGAAGTATTGTTGGGCTGCTAATTTTGAAACTAATGTGTTACGCACTTATTTACGTAATATAGAGGAACACACTTTGATAATTAATGAGTTATTACACATGTAATACAATAATATAAAGATATCGGCTCCACTCACTTGTTATTATGTCGGTTTAAGTCACACGACGTTTCGTATAAGACGTTCTTCTTCAGGGAGTGTTCATGCTTGGAGGCTTCTTTATATTATTATAATGTGTGATACTCACGATAGTTTTCAAACTTATATTATAAATGAAAAAGCTTGGAAGTTTGGAAGGGCGAATGGATAAAGCAGACAAAATTACATACTGCGGAGATTTGGAATTTAAACATGATTATCATAGGAAAGTTATTCCTCTCTACATTACCAGAATCAACTAAACGAGTTGATGGATGTCATGTTACCCGTGTAAACAGCAAGCTGGGCACAAATAATATAACACCATCAGGCACAAATAATATAATTAAATTAATTAGACAAGGTAAAAAAGAGTAATAATAAGATTAAGAAGACTCTACTTCATATTGGTAAATTTATAAACATACAATTTATAAAGTAAATATTATATAATATAATATATATAAATATATTAAATTTTTATATTTCATAAAGAGTTTCTAGCCTGATATTTAGCCAAACCAGAAGGTTCATTATTGCATACTAGTTGCGCCCCGCGGTTTCACCCGCGTGGTGATGGACGACGATTATGAACAGTCCTATGTTTTAGTCCAGCGCCTCATCTACCTCCATAAAACTGGACAAAATTCATCAAAATTGGTCCAGCCTTTTCAGAAGAAGTATCAAATATACAAACACACTAACAAACTTTCACATTTTATTTAATATTATTAATTAAATTAATTTAATATTATTAATTAAATTAATTCAATATTATTAAATAAATTAATTTATTTTATTACTAAATTTTTTTTATTAATTTAATTTATTTAATTTTAATAATTAAATTTATTTAATTTTAATAATTAAATTTATTTAATTTTATTAATTAAATTAATTCAATATTATTAATTTAATTAATTTAATATTACTATAGTGTAACTAGCTGCGCTCCGCGGTTTCACCAGCGTGCTCATGGGTCATAAAATATTTAAAACACAGATATTGTTAAATAAATATTAACTCAAAATGTCTAAATATCGTGAAGACTGGTATTGCACTAATATTTTGCAGCCGTATAAGGGTTTCTTCATATAAAAGACATCAACGCGCGATGCTTCATCTTCACAATTGTAGTATTTTTTTATTCATACCATCTTCAAATTTATGGAATTGAAGTTATGCAGAGTATATTAGATTACAATATTGGATAAAATCCATATAAGGTTACAGGTTCTAATCTAGGTAGAGCCTTTAGGTAACCTGATAACTATTATAAATACTTAAATGCATATACACATCCAGTCACAGGTCAAATAGACATGGTCATGCACACTTATGTTTGACCTGCCGTGCGATTCTCTAGGGATTAATAATAATAAATAAATAATAAATATTCCACAACTATCACGCAACGCCATCTAGTCCCAAGCTAAGCAGAGCTTGTGTTATGGGTACTAGACAACTGATAAACATTAACTTATATATTTCTAAATACATACATATTATAGATAAATTACACCCAGACACAGAACAAATGATCGTGCTCATTACACAAACATTTGTCCTGGGCGGGAATCGAACCCACGACCTCCGGCATAGCAATCAGGGTCACTAACCACTAGACCAATATACAATAATATGTACAATAGGTTAGCGCTTGACCACAACTCGCCTGATGTTTTTTTTTTTTTTTTTTTTAATTTATTGGGGTAAACAAACAATACCACAGTAAAAGCTTAAGCCTAATAAAACTTATATTTAACATAGTACTAACTATGGTATCAGCACCGTTTACCACGGATTATTTAAAAAGTATTAACTTTAGGTACATAATGCGATAGGTGGTAGTACTATCTATTCTAGAAGTTGTATAATTTTATTCTTAAACATACTAGGTCGCGTTGCCGCAATATCAATATTATTGAAATTTGTGTTATACAGTTGTACCAGCCGATATAGCGGAGAACGCTTACCAGCGTTAGTGCGGCAACGGAAGGTTGCAAACAATTGTGAAGGTTTACGGCAGTGCGTTCTAGTAGGTATTTTATAACATATCTTACTAATGATAGGTATACAATCATATCTATTGTGACATAGGTCATAAAGCAACATTGCTTCCAGTTGTTTACGTCTAGCCTGGAGTTTCAATAGTTTATATTTATGTAAGAGCTGTTCATATGATAAACTGCTACGGAAACATTTATAATGCATACAGCGCAAGAATTTTTTCTGTACACGTTCGAGAGCTACAACATATTTACTATAATAAGGATCCCAAATGGACACAGCATATTCAAGTTGAGAGCGAATTAAGGACTTATAAAGATGCAGGTAAGTAGAGGGCCGTCTGAACTTAGTAGCAAATCGTATTACCAAACCATACAGTTTAAAAGCTTTATTGATGATGTTATCAATATGTACGTCAAGATGTAATTTGTTATCTAATACGACTCCAAGATCTCTGATCGCTTCAACAGTCCCCAGTTGTTCACCACATAACCTGTACGAGAAATTACTTACATACTTTTTTTTTGTAAAAGTAATAGCTTTGCACTTTTTAATGCTAAAATTTAGCTTATTATTAATACAGTAAGTGGACAGACGGTCAAGATCCTGTTGGAAACGCTCATGATCAGCAGCGTTGTCTATAGTATGGTACATTTTTAAGTCGTCTGCGTATAGCAGGAAGTGACAGAATTTAAAACAGTCATGTACGTCATTGATGAACAGTACGAAAAGCAGTGGTCCCAATATTGACCCTTGTGGTACACCAGAACTAATAGATACAATCTCTGACTCATGCCCATTGAGAACCACCTTTTGATTGCGATTAGTTACATAGGATTTGAACCATCGCAATAAGTTGCCTCGAATTCCATTATAAGCTAGTTTCTCCAGAAGTATCTTATGATCCACTCTATCAAATGCCCTCTGAAAGTCAGTGTATACGCTGTCTATTTGCTTATTCATATCAAGTCCCTCAAACAAATAAGATGCATAAGACAAAAGGTTGGTAACTGTAGACCGTCTTTTAACAAAACCATGTTGTTGTGGTATAATATAATTATGTAATGATGGATATATGTCATTGTGCACTACCCTTTCGAAAATCTTTGACAGAGTGGGTAGAATGGATATAGGGCGATAGTTTTCTACGTTTGATTTATCACCACCTTTAAAAACTGGCACGATTCGCGCAGATTTCCAAACAGAGGGGAATACCCCTTGCTGTAAACACAAGTTAAATATATGGTGTAATGGCTTAAATATGGTAAGAGCAGTTGACTTTAAGAAGGCTGGCGGGATATTATCTACTCCAGAACCCTTAGTTGCGTCAAGTGTGCGCAGCTCCTTTAAAACTGCATCTTCAGGTATTTTTATGTTACTGAGAATGAGGTCAGATGTATTGTTACTATCCGGTATAGTTTCAACATCGTAGTCCTTGATGACAGATGATGGCTCAAATACTGAATTAAAGTAAATTGAAAACAAATTACATATATCAGCTGGACTGTTTGCAGTTTGATCTTTAAATATGTGATCTACGATGGAGCGCGCTTACCTAGAAGATACCGATTCACTCTCGACTTAAAGACTCGTAGATTATATTTATCAGGAAACAGAGACATCGGCAGTAAGTTCCACAGTTTGGCAGTTCGCACAATGTGAGAGCCAGAAAACCGCTTAGTGCGAGTCCCTGGAACCTCAACCATGTAGCGGTGACGCCTTGAGGTGTCTCTGCTCGTCCGGTGATAAAATGGGGATGGGGGAATAAGATCGTGTAATTCCGATGCACACTCTCCGAAGTGCAACCGATAAAAAACCGAAAGGCAAGCAACTTTGCGACGATGTTCTAAACTTTGCAGCTTAGATTTGCAAAGGGATTCACTGCCTATGAGCTTCCTGGCTCTCTTCTCAATCGATTCCAGCGCCTGAAGCTGACATTTAGCCGATCCATCCCAAAGGTGCGAACAGTACTCCATGCACGACCGAACTTGTGCTTGATACAAGGTAAGCAACTGTTCCGGCTTAAAGTACTGACGCACCTTTGCGAGAACACCCAGCTTTTTGGCAGCCAATTGAGCCTTCGACTCAATATAGGAACCGAAGTTGAGAGTTGGGTTCAGAGTAATGCCAAGAAGCTCCAGGTAGTCAGTGATCGGCAAAGTTGTACCACGGAAAGTCGGAGCCAGATCAAATGGCCTCCTCTTGGCAGAGAACAGACACGCCTGGGTCTTTGCTGCATTGAACTTCACCAGGTTGGCATCGCCCCAGTCGGAGACTGCCTTAAGGGAGAGGTTCAAGCGCTCAACCATGGTCTCTCTTAGTGACTGAATTTCGGCCGCACTGGCACGCGCGTTGGATATATAGCTCTCCACAACAGTGCAGTCGTCTGCATACCCAAAGATACCGGGTTTTAGCAGATCGTTGATATGGAGCAAGAAGAGTGTTGCAGAGAGCACCGACCCTTGAGGAACACCGGCATTAATCGCCCTTGGATCCGACGAGCGGCCATCGATGACCACTCGTATAGATCGATTCCTCAGAAAGTCCGATATCCACGCAATGAAACCAATGGGCAAGCCGAAAGAGGAAAGCTTGCTAATAAGGCAACCGTGCCAGACCCTGTCGAAGGCCTTAGATATATCTAGGGAAACCGCAAGTGCTTCCCCGTATTTCTCTATGGCTTCACTCCAGATGTGTGTGGCGTATACTAGAAGATCCCCAGTGGAACGATTCCGGCGGAAGCCATATTGTCGATCACTGAGGAGGTCATTAGACTCTAGATACGCCAGGAGCCTGCTGTTCAAGACCCGTTCCATGCTCTTACAGAGAATGGACGTGACTGAAATGGGTCTGTAGTTAGCAGGGTCAGCACGACTACCTTTTTTGGGCACGGGCTGCACGTTAGCAAGCTTCCAAGAACTCGGTACTTTGCCAGTCTTAAGAGAAAGCCGAAAGAGACGTGTCAGTACAGGAGCCAACTCAGGTGCACATGTCCTCAAAACTATGGCCGAAATACCATCAGGACCACTGGCTTTATTCACATCAAGATTGCGTAACGTTCTGCGAACCTCAGCTTGGCGAATGTTAATTTCCGACATAAATGTCGAGCAGCCAGAAGGAGTTGGAGGTATCGCGCTACCAGCATCAAGACGCGAATTTTCCGCAAATAGAGAAGCAAACAAGTTTGCTTTCTCTTCAGCGGTGTGTGCCAGCGTCCCATCAGGTTTCAGCAATGGAGGCAGAGAGGGGCGGCAGAAGTTCCCTTCGACCGACTTAGCCAGGGACCAAAAAGCTTTACTACCCGCAGGGTACGAAGCTAATTTATCACCTACTCGGCCGATGTGGTCAAAGCGAGCCCTCCGAAGCACCTTTTTGCAGGACTTAGCAGCCTTGTTAAACGCTATCTTCTTCTGACGTATGTCCCTTGCCTTGCGGTGTCGAGCGTCAACCCAGGAGAGGTACGCTTCATGCTTCAGCGCTTCTGCGCGTTCACATTCAGGTCCAAACCATGGGCGAGCTTTGCCGGACAGCGTTGAATCCGAGTATGGAATAAAATACTCCATACCCAGACGCAGTACCTCCGTCACGGCATCCGCACAGGTTGAAGGATCATCGGAAGAGAAGCACACAGGCTGCCAAGGATAAGATGCAAAGAAAGACCGCATCTCGTCCCAGTCTGCTGACTTGTATCGCCACAGCCGCCGGGTGCCACAAGGGCTGGGATCAGGCGGGGAGTAGACTGATACAGATTTCACCAGACAGTGGTCAGAACTACCCAAGGGTGATGATACTGACACTGAGTAGCGGTCTGGATCTGTTGTCAGCAGAAGGTCCAAGCAATAGGGTGTGTGGGAATCAACGTCAGGTACCCGGGTAGCATCTCGGACCAGCTGGGTGAGATCTAACGCTAAGGCTAGGTTTCGCGTCTCTCTCCCAGCATGGTCAGTGTCCTGGTATGGGTACAGCCACTCCTTGTGGTGGGCGTTAAAATCCCCCAGAAACACTAACTGAGCCGACGGATACCTTAGTTGAGCCACATCCGCTGCCTCACTAAGGTATTCAGTGAGCCTGGAAGTCTCCTGATCTCCGCTGTGCGAACGGTAGACACAAGCGTAGAGAATCTTCTCAATACCAGTGTCCACTAGGACCCACTTGTCATATCGTCATTTGTTTCACGGATGTTGTCAACGATGCAACGATTGTTTTAGACTTTCGCGGTTGTTAACTACTAATACTGTTCGATTGTAAGTCTTACAATCGAGTTCCAGGGCCAGTGGTATCCGCAAAAGAGGGTAGACCGTTCTGTCTGCTCTTAAAATTTCGAACTTTTTTCACATCCACCCGCATATTCAGTCTACCCGTGAACATGGTGCATGTAACTGCTCCGAAATATCGGGAACTCCAAACCCACCTAATTGTGGTGTACATCCCGTGAGTACTAATTATAATGTAGATGAAACGATGTTTGCTCTTAGAGAATCGCACGGCTGTCCTGGATCGAACGTGGGGCTAGCGGCTCAGAAGACTTGCTGTCAACAGCGCCAACCAGCCTGTCAAATAAGTACCTACTTACCCATAACAATGAAAAGGTAAACCATACGAGTTTGTGAAGTATGTAAAACACATTACTTTTCCAATGCTTTTACTGGTGTTACTTTTTATATTATAACATATTTTTCGCATGATAAAATCGCCATCTACATCTTAGCTTTGTAATTGCCAAGTAATAGCACAATACTTACTAAAAATAAGAACATAACCACTTAATAATGGACTCAATACTTGTATGAGCTTCGTACCTTACCGGGTTAAAGTTCGCAAAACTTCTTATTGAAATTAATTAAAAATTATGCAAGTCAAGCTTCGTTGGTCTCTTTATACGGACTACAATCGGTCAAATTCAATCACTACATGAATTTGCATGTTTTCATATATGGGTTTGAATTATACCTAAATGCGCAACAGCACTATAGGTTTACTTAACTTAGCGCCGGTAATATTCAAACATATTCAAAATTCAAAATTCAAAATTCAAAAATTATTTATTCAGTTTAGGCATCATAGACACTCTTATGAACGTCAAAAATTTTTAAATGATTCTACCGCTGTCTTCGGAAAAGAACCACCGCCGAGAAGAAGCAGCAAGAAACTCGTGGGCCATTATATAAACATATAATAGATCAGCAATTCAAATAAAACATTATGTAAAATAATTGAACAGAAATAAGGCCACACCAAACCAAACAAGCTCAGTGGTGAGATCAAACTCTATGATAAACAATTGCTTGCTTACTTTCGTTTATAAGGTTGTTTCCATAATTCAAAACACATATCGTAAGTCAACAAAGCTTCTGGGCAAAGTTTATCACAAATGATATTAATTAGTCCTGGTACTCATTTTTCGTATAACACACGTGCAGGGAACTGTGAAGCGTACTTCAAGGGTGCAAGTGCAAGATGCCAGTTCAATCAAGTAATCTGACTTACCTGGTCGTAGGCGAACTGAGAAGCCCACTTTAGGAGTGCAAATGCAAGAGCCAGGTTCAATCAAGTAATCTGAATTACCTGGTCGTAGGCGAACTGAGAAGCTTACTCCAAGAGTGCAAGTGCAAGATGCCAGTTCAATCAAGTAATCTGACTTACCTGGTTGTAGGCGAACTGAGAAGCCCACTTTAGGAGTGCAAATGCAAGAGCCAGGTTCAATCAAGTAATCTGAATTACCTGGTCGTAGGCGAACTGAGAAGCTTACTCCAAGAGTGCAAGTGCAAGATGCCAGTTCAATCAAGTAATCTGACTTACCTGGTCGTAGACGAACTGAGAAGCCCACTTTAGGAGTGCAAATGCAAGAGCCAGGTTCAATCAAGTAATCTGAATTACCTGGTCGTAGGCGAACTGAGAAGCTTACTCCAAGAGTGCAAGTGCAAGATGCCAGTTCAATCAAGTAATCTGACTTACCTGGTTGTAGGCGAACTGAGAAGCCCACTTTAGGAGTGCAAATGCAAGAGCCAGGTTCAATCAAGTAATCTGAATTACCTGGTCTTAGGCGAACTGAAAAGCGTACTTCAAGAGTGCAAGTGCAAGATGCCAGTTCAATCAAGTAATCTGACTTACCTGGTCGTAGGCGAACTAAGAAGCCCACTTTAGGAGTGCAAATGCAAGAGCCAGGTTCAATTAAGTAATCTGAATTACCTGGTCGTAGGCGAACTGAGAAGCTTACTCCAAGAGTGCAAGTGCAAGATACCAGTTCAAACAAGTAATCTGATTTACCTGGTTGTAGGCGAACTGAAAAGCCCACTTTAGGAGTGCAAATGCAAGAGCTAGGTTCAATCAAGTAATCTGAATTACCTGGTCGTAGGCGAACTGAGAAGCTTACTCCAAGAGTGCAAGTGCAAGATGCCATTTCAATCAAGTAATCTGACGTACCTGGTCGTAGGCGAACTGAGAAGCTTACTCCAAGAGTGCAAGTGCAAGATGCCAGTTCAATCAAGTAATCTGACTTACCTGGTCGTAGGCGAACTGAGAAGCCCACTTTAGGAGTGCAAATGCAAGAGCCAGGTTCAATCAAGTAATCTGAATTACCTGGTCGTAGGCGAACTGAGAAGCTTACTCCAAGAGTGCAAGTGCAAGATACCAGTTCAAACAAGTAATCTGACTTACCTGGTTGTAGGCGAACTGAGAAGCCTACTTCAAGAGTGCAAGTGCAAGGGACCGGTTAAATCAAGAAATCAGACTTTCTCGTCTGTTGCGTTTCTGATCCTGACGGGGAAGGAGAAAATCCTTCAACTCAACCCCCACACTGTAAAAAAGAAGAAACCTATTGACAGCTCCTTTTACTGGCATTAAGATGACAAGGATACGTTCCACTTCTAACTTACATGGAACTTGTTAAACGTAATTTTTTGTGAATGTGGATTTTATTATCATTATACTCATACTATTTCATCTTCTTCTTCTCGGGGTGCCATCTTTTAATGAAGATCGGCGATCATCAGTGCAATTTGAAACCTCGACAGAGTAGCTCTGAACAATGCACGAGTGCTTTTATTATACCACTGGCGTAAGTTCTTCAGTCAGGATGTTCTTCTCTTACCAGCACTGCGTTTGCCTTGGATCTTGCCTTGAATAATTAACTGTAATAACTCGTACTTGGGATTTCTCATTATGTGTCCGAAATATTCCAACTTTCTGGTTTTTACTGTCTGTAGTACCTCTACTTTCTTGCGCATTCCTTGCAGCACTACTACGTTTCTTATTTTGTCTCTCCAGGATATCCTTATCATCACTATTTCATCAACGGGAGATTAATGTGTTATTCTAACTACCTTACTCAGAAGTGTCCATTAACTTGAAACTGGTATTAAATGTACTTGTAACGCGTTCATAATTTCTTTATTGAATTAACAGCAATTAAATCTATCATTATAACCACCGTAATTTAGAGACATCAAACTAACCTTTGTATAGAAGGCGTCGGTAATTGACGTCTTTAAGTGTGCCAGAGTTTAAAATGTATAAATTCAATTGGTATTACCAGCCTTAGCAACACTTTTGAAGAGACTCTTACTTTCTTTATTCTAGACTATCTAGAGATATCTTCACACATCAGCTGTCCATCACGTAACAAGCATCCCATAGTTCCGTTGCCAAAAACCTGTGGAGCATGAAGCTTCCTTCAGTGGAAAGCATTGGAGAACAATGACATACAACGTTACATAACTGTAGTCCATTCAACGGGTGTTATAGTCAAGCACATGATTGAATTGTTCTTGATTTGCGTGTTTGTAATACACTCCTAGCGGAGGACGGAAATTATCGCTAAAGTATATTGTTAGCGACTTCATCCGCGTAAGGTTAGCGTGATCTGTCAGGTCAGTTAAAAAGAATTAAAAGTATCCTCACATAGGCTACTAATGATATATATATAATAACCGCTTAATTGGTACTTGTCAACCATCATCTCTATTGAAATGAGGGCGTTTTTCAAATTTATTTGGTCTATCACCACCATCATCAACACACCATCCAACCACCTGTTTCAGTACAGTATAGAGATCCAGTGAACAAGCTAATAAAATCCCAAAGCCAGCACAATACTGCAAGCCCTCAGCCGTGTGATTCTCTAAGAGCAAACATCGTTGCAAGTATTTGACATCGGTGAGCTCGTCGACGAGCGCATCGACGAATTATTACAGAATCGCACGGCTAGACATTGAGTGACTGCTGCGTGCATCGGGAAATTTTTTTTTTAAATTTTTTAAAAATATGTTAGACTTAAAAATAGTTTCCATAACTTTACAACAAACAACTGTCATCCAGTCTACCCGTGACTATGTTCATTGTTCACTGAAAAGTGTTCGAAACTTCGAGATTAAATATTATTAAATTATAATATTTATTACATTTTAATCGTTGGTTATTTCAATAATTACAATTAATAAGAATAAGCATCAAAATTGATTACTTTTTTGATTGAATACTTACTAGATATCTTGTAGCACCTATATGGCGAATTTTAATAGCAAATAACTGAGATAACATATAACTACAGCAGCGCAAGTACCGCACTTACCGATCGATAAATTTAAGTTTTTAATTTGTCTTACTTCGAAAAAAACTAGCTATATCGGCCTTTTGCCTATCATTGCAAATAAATAACAAAATTAAGCGATCAGTAGACAAATTCGATAAGCTTTTACGATTATATATAATAGCATATAGATATTAATAAAATAGCCTTCTTTTGATCGTACTCGTAGAAGAGCGAAATGCTCGTAGAAATCTTCAAATGATCGAAGGACGCATTGTGGAATGCAAATAATTCGTAATAATCGATTACTGTCGACAATTTGACGATCGTATAAGTCGTCGATATGACTTCCATACTTGCTAGGGCCGGTACGATGCGTTAAATTTATCGATTAGTTAGCGACTAGACAAGAAACGAGTATTTAAGTATTATGATGTCTAATCCTTTAGATACTTCATTTAGGCCATCTACACTTAACTCTATTTAACCATATTCCTGGTTCATTTTACATTTTGCGCAAAGTAGGTAACAAATGGCGATATTTTATAAAGACCTAAATCTCTACTTTCCCTGTTGCTATATCTTTAAAAATTTCAGGCGTGTCTTATGGCAATAGTTCACAAACTGTCATTTTAAAATTCGTGTTCTTATTCGTCCTATACAATTAATCATAAAGGCTCGAGATTATTTCTGAAGCCCGGTATGAGTGTTAAATTTTTTATACTTATTACAAGTACCAAACCTCTCACCGGGTCATGTTGGATGATGGAAAATATGGAAGCTGAAAAAGAAATGGAACCTATCTCACATACATGTTGAATAATAAAGTAAGTCAGTAGTAGTGAATGCTAATTTAGAAATCGTTCGAATTGTAACTATTCTCGATGTTGCACTAATTTAAACGATTGTGTATATGTATACGTACTTGTATGTATACCTATTACCTACGCAATAATTCGTACCATGCACGTACAATTATGTACGTTCATGTCAGAATTCACATGTGGGTAACGTGTAACAGTTTGTCGGCTGACGAAATTTGTATTGTCTATACCCCACTTATGGTTTAATGGGATGAAACACAAATTTTGACAATCCAATTTTTTTTGTGACATGCAGTGCATTATTTTCTATAATGAAACACACCTATGGTTAACCTAGTCTACCAAATTGGCAACATCCATTTAGTATCACGCATTGCTTTCGGCAAAGTTTGGCATTAAATTTCAAAAATTTTAAAACGTATTTTTATCTTAGAACACACTCTCCTTCTCACATGCTCATTGTAAATAAACTAGCTGGTGCCCGCGACTACGTCTGCGCAGGATTAGTACTTCGAGTAGCTTATTATCTTCTCCAAGGTCATATCTACCTATATACCGACCAAAATGTCATATAAAATGTATATGGTCAAACGCAGTTGCTATAATATGTCTTGTATTATATGAGTAAATTTAAATACTGAGTATAATCAAACAGTAAAAGCTAATAATAATATACATGACTTACGTACATACAAAAATAAAATTAATCACCATAGAAAAAAAAAACTGTATTACATTTCATTACCCTTGACGGTATTTGTGTTACATTTTATCACCCTTGACGGTCACCGAGCACGTCTAGTGTATCGAGCTGTCAAATTGACTTGCTTTTTACTAAGCTATCAGAAACTGACACAAACTTTGACAGCACTGTCATCATTACGTTATTCATTACGGTCTTGACGTAGGCGGAGATCTTATTATTTTGTCTTTGCTGTGCTCAAGCATATTACGCTATTTCACCCGCGTGGTGATGGATGATGATGATGATGATGAAAATTATCCTATGTGTTAATCCAGCGCCTCATCTACCTCAAACCTACCTAAATTTCATCAAAATGCTCCGCCTTTTAAGCGTGAAAGAGTAACAAAGATCCACACATCCATACATCCATACTCACACACTTTCGCATTTATAATATTAGTAGGATATATATGCAGTTAAAACATTTCTAAATCTCAATCTCTAAGAGAAAATATCGTCTCATCTTTGACTATATCCTTGAAATAATAATTATTGACAAGTCACACTGCCGTGCGATTCTCTAAGAGCAAATATCGTTGCATTTTGCACAACATCCGTGAAAAAAACAGTTAACAAGAAACGTTGGAAAAGCAAGCTTATGTACAAGGGCGATATCTCATAAAGTATTTGACATCAGTGAGCTTGTCGACGACGAAGCATTTTTTTTAAAAACGTACGGCTTTATTAATGCAAACTTTAGGATGGCTGGGATGCTATAGATAGTGTAATTAAATTAGAAATATCGAATTGTGTAAATATAGTCATGAACAGCATTAGAGGTGATCGACGTACTGCTAAAACTTATTAAATTTATTCCTGGATTAGTTTATTCTCATCAGAGTAGGTATAATAATAAAAGGAATATATTATAAAAGGAATATATTATAAAAGATGAGACTAGAAAATAAAGACTGGGAGAGTTAAAATTTAAATTGTTTGTAATAGAGTTCGGACTTGTTTTACCAATTCCTAATAATCTGAGACTTTGACTGGTCATCAATATCGATCGATTTATGGGCTTGGTTACATAAAAAGTTTTTGGGATCAATATATTTATTCAATAATTTATTGATTCAGGCGTTACTTTGCGGAAATCCAATATCGAAAACGTTATTAGAAGAAATATTGAGGGATAATATTGTTTTTAGCGGAAGTGTCACTAAATATTTCTTCTAATATCGTTTTTTTATATTTATTCATTTTATTAAATACGACACTTTTTACATAGGTATATCACTTACTGTTATATGCATTACAATTTTATTGTCATTATGCTGTTGCAAGTCAATGTTCATACTTTGTTATGTCCTCATTCGGTTACAATTTTGTAAATGTCACAATCATCTTATACTGTCAGTAGTCAGTGCACATAAGATATAGTATGTACCATGTACCCAGTACGGTACCCATAATAAATTAGTGGAATCAAACTATTAATTATAAACACATAACCATATTCATCAAATATTCAACAACATTATAAGTATAGTAAGATCAAAAACCATCTTACTAAATATCACGAATAATGCGTACCTATATGTAAAGCAAAATTTTATTGACATTATACTATATGATGGTGGTCATGTTGATTTGATTTGATTAGTGACTTATTACTGGAACAGGATGCTTGCTAATTTCCGATCATCGTTATTTTAGATTAAGAAAACCCTCTTGCATAAGTGTATTGACATAGGTACTTATTCACGTATGATTACTTGTTGTTTTGATTCCAATAGTAAAGCATAATAAGGCTTTAATTTGACTTAACTCCTATTTTGAAAGAAATCAGTGTCTGATCAAGATATTGATTGCACAGATTTGAACCATCAATAATAATAACTAACTTGGTTTAAAAGTTACACGGGCGGCCAACAGAGGGCGCTGTATTCTCTTAGAACACGCAAGTGTTTGTTTACGAGTTAACCCTAGGCCCGCCAAGATTTTGATATTGTATGAAGTTCACACTAGAGCTAGCGCTTAACAGCGGCACATCTCAAACTCTCAAGCCTTTGCGACTAGAAGCTGTTGACGCGTACTTATACTTCGTTTGTACCTCTGTCAAAGTTAATAAACGCACTTTACTTCGTAAAAGATAGCTGTTTTCTTTTATCTCTCTCGCTGTCAACCTGACCATCTGTCGGACCACGAGTACCCTACCTTATAACTAGATTTAAAAAGTTCGTATCTGCACATTTGCAGTCTCAAAATGTAATCACAGAATTTGTCAACTAAATAATTTAAAAAGTGTAGTGTAGTCCCATGGTCTGGAAAATTATGTATTATTCATGCAACTTATCATGCATTTATTTCTTTAAATCTTTATTCGGACTATTACAAACTTAAAAAAACTAACACTATAATATTTTTATAAAAATATAATATCTCGAGCGCATCTTCGAAAAGTCGTCAGATAATATTTCAATTTGTCTTAAATGTTTATCATTGACATTAAATATTTACTTTTTGACAGAAAGTATAAGTAAGGCATTTTTATCCAAATATTGCTAATAAATTATATTATAAAATACTGAGAAGTAGCGTGCTAAATATTTCCAGTATTTTTTTATTCATGCATGTTACGTATTATCAAGAAGCTCATTAATTAAAAATTTTTAAACTTATCTAAAGCTTCCCTACTTCGGAGGGAATATTAAACTGTCGTTCTCCATCATTGTCTTACCACCACAGTTGTTACAACTCTTCGGAGGGCGTCACTTAACACACTTAACACAAAAACGGCTAAAAAGATATCGACAAAACCACACTGGGCGCAAGTTGGTATCAATAAAAATCTTTATATGCCTCAAGTAATAAATCCATTTGTAACTATGGTACAAGCGGTATTTCAACATTTATATCGAAACGTTTCAAATAGGGCCAAGTTATAGCTGTCATAAAGTTTCACTTTTAATTGTTAAGATGGATTAATAATTGTAGAGTTCTATTGATTAATATAAAGGGCGATAACATACCATTAACAAGCGATTAACTAAATAGCTATTAGTATTGGGTATGTAAGGCGTATGCCTCTAATTAATATGTGAACACTCTATAGTATTATTATATATTCTATAGTAATACGAAAAGAGAAATTATTTGTTTGTGTAAAAAAAATAATTAACCATTAGAATCCTACGGTATTATATTATATTTTGATCTATCATCATCATCATCTATCATCACTCGGGTGAAACCGCGGAGTGCAGCTAGTTATAGATAAAATTGCGATTTCCCTGAACATATCCTCTTGTGCTTGCCTTGGCTCTTGGGCCCCAGTTTTTATGCAATCAAGTGACGAGACGAACAAGCTTCCACCAGACTGGTGGTAAGTCCACAGCATTTACAGCAAGTCCTCAGTCATCTTCTAAAATACGCGACATGGTTCTAGGTGCTACTTTCATCACCCGAGATAAAATCTTTTGCTTTCGGACAGGATTTCTTCGAATTCTTTGTCTTACTGCTTTGACCACCTTTTTCGTACGAACACTACGTGGACGGCCAGATCTTTTTCTGTCACAAACAGAGGAGGTCTCATTGTACCTATTAATCCTTCGAGTACCGTTGACGTACATTTACGTGTATTTCATTCATAAATCTTTTAATTATCACGGTATATGCAGGGTTAATAGTTTTAAACATTGCATTTGGCTCGATACCTATACTTTGTGTAATGCAATCACAGCGATTCGGTTCTCTTTATCACCCCACTCCATTTTAATATCTATAAAAGTGAGAAAACAATCATATAAAAATGACAGATTCCATATTCAAATGTAATATTTCGTTTATTTTTAATTATAACATTATTTATGATCAAACTAAGTATATAATATATATATATATATATATATATATAATACAATCACTCCCTGCTTCATTTCATCATAATCAGCCCATTATCTTCCCGCTGCTGGGACACATCTGGTCCATAATCTACCACGCGGGTCAAGTGCGGCTTGGTGAATAGGCTAGTGGCCAACCCATGTCGAAGTTTTCAGGCTGCCCGAAGGCCTGTCGACATACCCTAACGACTGCTGTGCTAAATCAACCGGTACCGTCGGCTAAACGTGCGCTCCGAAGCACGGAAGTGCTCAGTTGAATAATGCCACTAGCAGTCAATTCAAAATGGAATTGACTAGCGGTCACCCATCCAACTCCTGACCGCAGCAAGCGTTGCTTAAATTTGTCGATCTTTTAAGATCGCCCAGTCCAGCTCCACTGCGAGTGCTTTGCTTCCCTGATTCATTTACGCCATCACAGTGTAAAACAATCCAGAATAAAGACTTGGTTGGTTTTAGTTACAACTCATTTTAGGATATATGTAAAATATAAAACGGAAACTAAACTAGGTTGAAATACAGGAAAGATAAAATATAAATGCCCAAAAAAACCATATACATGCAACATGCTACTAAATACTACTGCAACTGCATATGACATGCTACTAAAATAATATGCTTATTAGCATGCGTAAAACGAGCATGCTCTTTAGCTGTATACATTAGCTTAAAAAAGAATTCTCATTTTAAGCATATCTTTGAAAAAATTAACAAACTGCAATGTTTTCTCGTCTCCCCAGAGAGACATTTTGGCACGAAGTAGTGCGTGGACACACATCTACTGCTAGATCGATAATAGCATGTAGCATGCTAATAAGCCAACATGTCCAAACGCGCCCAAAGCACGCTCCCTTCCACCCGCGCAGCAGGTAGCATGCCCGAAATTCGATCGACCCTCGATTTTTGAGCATGCTCGTAATAAGCATGATAATTACTAGCAAGACTTTGACACACACACCACTAAGTAGCAATTGCTCATCAATAGCATGCTTTCGTGCTAGTAATGAGCATATCTATCAGTACCTTATCGTTTAGACGTGCATACTTCCGGTGTAGACAATTTTGGTAAATTGGTGGTTTTGTACCGTTCTGTGTCTTATGGTTTTTGTGGCCAATTTCGTAATCGCCCATAATTTCACTATTACGATTTGAACTTTGTATACCGCAGTGTTGTTGGATATTTTTTTTTAGGAAAGTTGCGTAAGCCCTTTGGGTTGAAACTCTCCGGAAGTGTAACATGCGTAGACTGTGCGAAAAGAGGAACGTTCTAATAATTAAAGTCGCGCTCCTTAATAACAAGCTGGTCTAATTGCAGCTAATTTACTGTATTATTAACCAACATCAAAAATGAAGGAGGTTCTTTGTTCGGCTGTATGTATTTTTTTGTGTATGTTTACTGATTTCTCTCCCATTTGTAAACTGATTCTCAAATTTTTTTTTGTTTTATAGGATACACTTCCGAGGTGGTGCCATTTAAATTTCATCTAATTCAAGTGGTTTTGAGTTACACTCCAATAACTGAAAAGTGTTTAGCTTATCTTGACGATGTCCTTATTGCCATCTAAAAACAAGCCGTGCGATTCTCTAATGATTCGTCGTTGTCAAATACTTAATACTAAAAAATCACCCTTGTTCATAAGGTTGTTTTTCTAACGTTTCTTGTCATCTCGTCATTTGTTTCACGGATGTTGTCAAACATACAACGATGTTTGCTCGAATCGCACGGCTAAAATGATAGTCCACTGTTATACCTTAATTTAACGGTTTTCTTTTTGCGCAAACCCTAGTGAAAATATTCTTCTATTTTACGACTGCAAGAAGTTATATAGGTACCTACTTAATTTTATTTTATTTACGATGAAGATCTTCTAATTTTTAACACATCTTTTCTTCATGATGTTTAATGTTTTGTGGTTTTCTGCTTTAGTCGAAACAGCGGCAGCACAAAAGGTTCCCTAAGGACTTCATCATTCATCATCATCATCTCAGCCGTAGGATGTCCACTGCTGAACATACGCCTCCCCCATAATTTTCCAAAAGGACCGGTTGTAAGCGGCCTGCATCCAACGTAGTCCTGCGACCTTTATCAGGTCGTCTGTTCGGTGGACGACCTACGCTGTGCTTGCCGGTCCGTGGTCTCCGTCCGGCCCCGTCGGCCATCTTTTCTGCGTGCTATGTGCCCTGCCCACTGCCACTTTAACTGGCTAATCTTCTGGGCTATGTCGGTGACTTTCGTTCTTCTACGGATCTCCTCATTTCTGATTCGATCACGTAGAGAAACCACTAAGAAGTTACTTGTAGATTATTTAAATGAATTAACTGGTAACTAAGTAGGATTTCGGGCACCAGGCCTGATGATCCTGTAACGTAACGTTTAAACACTCATAACCCCGCACTACGATCCCGTGTTGTAGGAGGAGTCATGGATAAGCTCGAGGAGTGCCAAGCTGGAGAGCCAGCGTCGTGAACTCGTTGCAGTAGTGGGGGACGACATCTCGCTTCCGTCATTGGTAAAGGCCATGGTGGCAAGTGAAAGGTCATTGAACGCAGGGCTAGAAGGGATCTGCGGAGAGGTAGAGAGAGATTACCTCTTCTCTTCCGATCCGCACCTGGAGAGCCGGGCGTAGAAGAAGGGCGTATCAAGCCCTTCTTCATCCCCCATAACAGATATCACGGTGATGGACACGGGGGTGTCCGTTGCCGCCAAAGATCTCGAGGTGGCGCGCGCTGTGTTTCCGTGCGCCCCTCAGGAGTGCTGGGATGGAGTGATTCCTACTCTATCCCACCGGGATGTGGGACGAGTCCGACATACCCCGACGAACAAAGAGAATACAACGTCGAATCCCTCCGAGTTGGCGGGGATGTGTACACGCTAAAAAAAAGGAGTCATGGACACAAATGTTAACATATCACAACATTCAAGACCCATTGACAAAAAAAATATTTATAGCCTCATATAGGTTTGTACGACACTGAATTTGTTTACCGCAGAGCTTCACGTGGGACCAAGCTTTTCGCCTAATTAACCTCATTAGCACCAGTCCCAAATTTTAGGTCCATCGATATTAGAAATTCCAAAAAATAACAGTTGGTCAGCTCCTATTACGAATGAATGTACAGATGTATATATGGATTCCACAATAGGAATATGTGATTTTGCAAAATAACAAGAACGATATCTCAACCAATAGTATATTATGCAACTAGTGAATAAAGGACGGATTTAAAGCGAGGGCCATAGATGAATCACGAGTAAGTGAAGGATTCTAACGACTGAATCACGACCGCAGGGATTGATTCGTGATTATTGAATCACGAGTGTAGCGAGTTATTCAAGTGTTAGAATCCTGAGCGATTTGAGTGATTCATGGCCCTCGATAAAAATCCGTTTTATTTAAGAGTTGCATACTATTCTTTATACCATGACCGCGAGAAAAAGAAATAATTTGAGCGAAAATAGACATTTGATGAAGAAAAAAGGAAGGTTAAATTAATTAAAATGCACATTAAAATTTTGATAATTACTAAACATAAGAGTAATTTATTTATTATTATTATATATTTTTTCTATAATCGCAGCAAAGAACACAATGCAGTTTTTATTCTAATGCTAAACTCCTTGTCGCAAATATCGACCAATCAAATCTCGAGGAGTTACTTGCACAAAGAGTTTGTATGTCGACTATTCTTTGCGTAAGGAAGATGTATAAGTATTGAGATGGAGATCGAATATATTGGTGTGTTCTAAATTCAAACACCAAAACGATGATTAAAAGGCCTTTTTATTCACTGTTTTTAGTGAATAAAATAAGGTTTTTAGAGTGGGAATGGTATAAAATAATATAAGTGCATATAGTATGTAGTACTTACATTCTATAAATATAAGTCTTAAGGGATAGACGATTTGTGGTTACTGGAACTGGAAATTAAAAAAAAACATAATCACGACGGAGTATACGGCCGATTTTGATTTCAAGCAGTAGGGTAGTAAGAGTTGTTAATGGCTAGTAGTTTTTTACTATAAAATATGACGTAAAATTACAATATGTACGCTAAAATACATTTTTGTTTGTTTGTTAGAGCAAGTTCAAATGAAAAGTAAAATCGGAAATCATAGCTGAGTTACAAAAGGGACAGCCATGCATAAAGAGACAGGGTGCGCTGCTCCACTTGCGTAGAAAGTCCGAGTGAAACCGATTCGCCGAGGGAAACCTGTGATATTATGCGTTTTCAAACATCGGGTACTTATGGCGTAATGTCAGGTGGCTTATTTTATGGTATCAAGAGACGAGATAGGTGCTTCGTCGGTCTATGTTAAGCAATGCGCTTGCCCATAACCGTAATAGTGTTATCTCCTCAAAGTACAGAATAACTGCAGTAGGCTCAAATGCAAAAAGCTCCAGTACATTGAACGCGGGCCTGCGCGTGTTGTATTACTTCGAAATGTATCGAACGCGGCACATCAAATACAGCAGCATCGGTGTGCCCGCGCTTGTTTTTGATTTGCCGTTTTTGATACATTTCGAAGTAACACAACACGCGGGCCCGTTGACAGAACGCACCGCACAAGTCACGCGTTTAATGTCTTAGAGAATCGCACGGCTGGAGCCTAAAGCCGATCATCCAACCCTAACTAAACTTGAGCCGGTTTTTCATACATGTGCGTGCACCGCAAAATAGTTTAATCTGTCAACTATGTGAGCTAAGCTAAAGTAACTTATTAGTTGGCGGTGGACGATCGGCTTATGGGTGCGTGGCCCAGTACTACTCACCGAAACACACCTAAATTGTTTGGTACTTACTATTTGCGTAGAGTAAAGCTAACATAGTAAAGCCTACACCATATAGTTTGGGGGCGTCGCCGACTTTTAATGGCTTCGTTAGCTTATGTATTTCGTAGTCACCCTGCCTTACAAGCGCGAGGTCGCAAGTTCGATCCTTAGCTTAATTAAATTTTTGTCGGGTCTTGAATGTTGCGATGTGTTATGTGTGTGACCATGCCTCCCGCGACACAAGGAATCCTTATCAGTGGGTAATTTTATTTATTTTAGAAGTAATTTAATCCTTCATATACCGTGATAATTAAAACAAAAGATTTATGAATGAAACGAACGTACATTTACGTCAATGGTACTTAAAGTATTAAGGCAAAAGGTCGTAAGTTAAACTTTTGTATTAAGGCGAATGGGTTCTTCAACCAAACAGCTTTATGGGGTTGCGTGCAAATTGTCTAAGAAACTTAAATTTAAATAGTATTTATGTTTGCGTGCGCTATAGTGGTTGTTACGCCAAGTATATTTTTACCTCGGCCAAAAATACAAAATAATAAACTATATTTTTAAAGAAGAGTTTTATTCAAATTAATTTCATATATGTCGGATTAATATTGTTTCTATGAATGAAGGAACAAAATTGTTCCTTCATTAAGTTAATACAAACATTAAAAATAATTAACTAGTCACATATGCTGTTGTCATATATTTTATTTAATGTAAAACTGGAAAGGGCCGAGATAAATAATTACACACAGTAATGTAAAACTTACTGATCGGTCAGCGGCTGCACTCGCCTGGTCTATACGATACGAAACCAGAGAAATAAATTGAATTTACTCCCTTAGTAAATTACCCTTGGTAATTTCCAAAAAAACTGTAATGTAAGTAATGCCGTGTGTAATGTAATAATGTAGGTAACATAAAAAAGCATCAATTGCCAAATGTTCAAGGTACGAGTAGTAGCCCCAGTGATTCAGGGTTTGCGTTCATGAATCAGTCAGCTGTTTCAACTATTTATTCATTTTGATAGTAAATTGTTTTATTTATGAGTATAGGTATATTATCAAATATGAGCAGTGAGTATATTAACACAACATTATTCAGTCAAATGGAAAAGAAAGCTGCGATTATTCATAATAATGGCAATTGTCTCAACTAAGCTATAATTTGACGGAAACAAAAGTATAAAATAAATTAAAAAAGTTTAGACGTTCAATATCTCAAACAACTTACGATTTACATCTCTTGTTGCTTGTTATTTTCTATTACTATACAGTTAAGGTTCAAAATAACTTAAAATGAATGTCACAAGTACTATATTATTTGGTTTGAATGTAACAAAGCAGATTACACGGTTCGTCAACGGTTGTTATGCCTTGTCAATCACACTTTGTTATAGATTTTTCGAATTGACAACTGCTAACAATAATCTTTCTGAATTGCGTTGAAACATACACATTTGTATATAACATCCCACTAATATTGTATAAAATTATATTGTTTGTATAAGTTTGTTTTTATAAACGAAGTGCCCGTAGCGGAGCTTGACTTGGCGATTTTAAGTTTCAACCGATCAACAAGTTACGCAACCCTTGCTGTGATCAGGAGTTGGATGGGTGACTGCTAGTGGAATTATTCAAATGAGCGCTTACTTGCTCTGTGAGTGTCGATCCCAGTTGTTAGTCTTGACAACAATCGTTATGCTTCTAAGGCCTTCGGGCGGCCTGAAAACTTTGACATGGGTTTGCCACTAGCGTAATCACCAATGCGCACTGGGGCCGCGTGGTGGATTTTGGCTCAACTCCATTCTCTGAGAGAAAGGCTCGAGTCCCAGCAGTGGGAATAAAATAGGCTGATTATGTACTTATATAAATATACTTTATATATATCGGGTGTCCCGAAACTCAACGATAACCTGATACCGGACGAGAGGCTTTTTAGTATAGAGAGTATACCTTTTGTGAAAAAAATAAAAGAAAACTTTTTTTCAGCCTGTATATTATAAGTTTTAAAAATATGTGACTAAGGTATGTATTAATTAAACACTGGAAATCTGGCATCTATTTTATTGTATAAGGGGCGATTAATTAAATATAAGATTATGCGCCACGAATATAAAGTAAAAGGACTGCCATTCCTGTCAAAACCGATGTACTACTCACTGTCCGGCCGTGCGATTCTGTAATAATTCGTCGATTCGCTCGTCGACGAGCTCACCGATGCCAAATACTTTATGAGATATCGCCCTTGTAACAAGGTTGTTATTCCAACGTAAATTCATTTGTTTCACGGACGTTGTCAAAGATGCAACGATGTTTGCTCTTAGACAATCGCACTAAAATTAAATTGTAATTTATCATAATTGTTTGTGGGAAACTAACATATTTTGTGTAGTCATATTTATTATATTCAATACATAGTATACTTCATTGTAGTTCAATACATAGTATTTATTTTGTGCCGTCCTGTATTGTCCTATAAAAGTTGCTTCAGATAAAGTATCCTCAGACGCAAAATTGTTAAATGGTTCAAAAACTACCGATCATCTCGCTGCTTACCGATCATTCTCCATCGTTTGTTGTCCTTCCTATCCGCGCGAACTGTTATTGGCAAAATTGTGGTTACGCCGCATAAGCCATACAAACAAGAAGAAGAAGATGAAGAAGAAGAAGAAGAAGAAGAAGAGAATCGCACGGCTGTATGCGTGGTACTGCGTAAGCAATTAGCATTGGTTATTACGTTTTTGTTGCTATGTAATGGTCAAGTATAGTACTACTGTGCGTAAGTATATTACTTGTTATAACAAACAGGTCATGGAACTTAATAGGTACCTATAAGTGAAGTTATAAGTTAGAGTGCTACATTTAATCCAGTGATGCACTAACTATGGCACTCTCACTTATATATTCGTATAGCAAGTTTTTTAATTAATCTTTAAGACGGTCTTAACATCGTGTGCTGAACATCGCCTGGTCACGGTAAAATTGAAAATCATGTTCAAACCCTAAGCGAGCGGTAATACGTATTGAAATATAATCAGAACGAGACTGGGCTATTTTCAGAACAGATTCATTGAATGAAAGTGTAGTAACCTTACAAATTATACGCCGAAATTTCTGAGCTCGTTTTCTTTTCGTATTCTGCCTTTGCATCATCTCCGCAAAAGAAGCAATTTTAAAGCAAAATTCTGATTCACTTTCGCGTGCTCTGGTACAGGAGGACTTATTTCGATGTACTGGCTTGATCCTCTTCATTTTGTCTTTTCATTGCAACAATACTGATTTTCCGAGTGTAGCTTACCGACATTGCACATGTACTGCCACTTATTTTTGGCTTATTAGGTAGTCTAAATATTAATCACCTCTTTCAGCAATTGCGTCAATCAATGAATCCGTGCCACGATTGCATGTGTGCACTTGCACGCAAAGGATCTTTACAAATGAAGTAAAGTCCTGTCAGTTTCTAAAAACTGAATGCAGTACAAACTTTTAAAAATAGGTATTAGCAATAACCAAGTATTTTCACTACGAAGGAACATTAAAATACTAAATGTCCTTCGACGGAGAGCAGGTAGTCGAGTACCTATATCCGAGTAGACAATTGAACAGCAGACAGATGTTGCTCAAGATCACATGGTCACATCAAATAAAGGACGAGTTCTATTTAACTCAAATTCTCAGAATTACTCTTTTATATGTATTCTATAGTCATGCAAACTTAAAATTTTACTTATATTACGCATTTTAAAATGTTCAACGCCAGGGTAGCCGTGCATGTTATGAAGAATACAGCTCCAGCTAACTCTCAAATGGCTTTTTCTCATAATTGGTAAATCTTATAGAAAAAAGTATAAGGATAATTTTAGTAGATTAATTATTTAGTAGATTTAGTAGATTTAGTAGAATTTAGTAGATTTAACTTGATCTACAATTTTAGCCTAAGCTATTTTTATCGTAAAACTTACCGTTTGTGAAAAAAATCCAAATCGTGCCTGTAAATTTTCAGATGTTGTGAATTGATGCAAGTGTCTATTGTATAACCGGGCTTATTTTGATATTGTAGGGGAAGCGAAATAGTAGACCGACTTGCAAATGAAATGGCTTGTAAATAATGTGTTTCAATTATCTATTTAATTAGTATGGTAAGTCCTACCTATCACTAATTAGATAGGGGCTTGGGCTGTCGCCAAAAAGTAACACTACGAGTACCATATTTGCAAAATCCATTCGGCCTTTTGACCTGTACAATGTAACATGAACGAAATACGTATAGGTACGTGTTTGGGAGGAAACTGTTAAACGCAGAATAAGAACATAGTAATGCCTGCAACACTGTAGTTTTATTTCATTGTGATCATAAAATTAAATAGTAGGTATATAGTATAGAGGTACTAGTACGAGTGGAAAAAGGAAAAAAAAAGGAAAAAGGATAAAAAGGAAAAATAACGCTAAGCGGGGTTGAACTTGAGTATGTAGAGCAGTACGTATACTTAGGAAAGCAAATATCGTTTCGTAAAACAAATAACGAAGACGAGGTCAACAGACGAGTAACGTGCAGCTGGAACAAGTACTGGGCCCACAAAGAAATACTAAAAGGTAACTACGACCTTAATTTGAAAAAGACCATCATGGACACTTGTATTCTGCCCTGCTTGACCTATGGCTCCCAGACGTGGACGTTTACAAACAAAATTATTAACAAAATAAGAACTTGTCAACGAGCAATGGAGAGAAGCATGCTACGCATAAGGAAAATTCAAAAAACGAGAAGTCATGAAATAAGGAACAAGACAAAACTGACAGATGCAGTTCAAGTCACTAAAACTAAAATGGAACTGGGCTGGCCATATTGCGAGATGCACAGACCAGCGAAACTGCGTCCACTGGGAAAAAGAAACGTGGGTAAGCCACAAAAACGATGGGCGGACGACATAGTTATTCGTAGCAGGGAAAAACTGGACAGAAACAGCACAGGACAGAGAAAAATGGAAGAAATTGGAGGAGGCCTATACCCTATTAAGGGGTTCCTATAAGTAATATTAGAGTCATTAAAAAAATACAGTTACATAAAATCAAGAAAATATAAAATATATTGTAACTACATACATACTTTAAGGTTTATAGGAAATAAAGAGGTTTTATTATTACTATTATTATTATTATTAGTACGAGTGGGTCGTACTTTATTGAATCTATAATATATATATATATAATTGTCTAAAGATATTATTTATTTGTAAAATTGTGAAATCACTTGTCGAGTCTGTACCATGCGCACAATATTGTAGGCACTTTAGAACTATCATGGCACCGACTTCAACAGGTTAGTTCACACTTTTTAGTATTGAAGTTAGTAATTTTTTTTGGTAAAAATAATATTTCACTCTTCTTAATGACCCTTGTTACTTACGGGTCGCTTGTTTTTCACCGTCAATAAGGATATCATCAAGATAATGCGAAACACTTTTCAGTTATTGGAGTGTAACTCAAAACCGCTTGACCGAATTTGATAAAAATTAAATGGGACCAGGAGTATGCTCATTAAAAAAACAAATTGGTTATCGGTGCACAAATTCGGGATAAAATGGTAAAAATATACATACAGTCAAACGAAGAACCTCCTCCTTTATTTTTAGTCGATTAAAAACGCAACAAAAGAATTAGTCTTCTCATTCCTTTGTAATGTTAATTTCAATAACAATTCAATCGTTGCATTGCAAATATCAAAAGCGAAGTATTAGGCAAGCGTATTTAAACTCGTAGCTACATCATCGAAACAATTGAACCAAATAAGTATTATTGGCCTGTCCATAATAAAGGAGGAATATTGCTTGTAAATTTGTTAATGATAACCTACTGACATAATAACGAATACTCACCGAACAGAATGCTTTTATTCCACTCTAATAATGACTATATAACTTTTAATGTGACTCGGCAATTTAAACGTAACATAATAGCTCTATTGTTTTCAAGTGGAAAAATTATAACGCAGACAGTATTTGGGAAGTAAATGTAACATGTTAAATAATAATAATTGTGTACATGATGACCTGCTAAAATTGTTTTATTCCGTTTCGCTATGTGATCCTACGCCATTTCATTTTTATTTCCGTCCCGTGTCCCAGCAATGGGCGACGATGAATCTCGTCATAAAAATGAACAAGTGCTTTTTCAAAGATTTTACAGACCTACCGCGACCATATGCATCTAGTTCTAAACAAGTAAAGTCAAGTCAAAGTCAAAATCATTTATTCAATTTAGGCATTAAATACTTATGAACGTCAATTTTTCATTATAATGTACTTTAAAGACTACCGCCGCGTTCCAAAATATATAGAACCTTCACAGTAGTAATACCTACACAGTTCAAGTCCTAACTCCTTGGTACTATAGTAATGGCTACAAAATCGTTTAATCATATCTTCGATCGTACCAGCAAGCATACCTAGCAAAATAATAGATTAAGAATGTGACACAGTTTCTGAATAATCTACTAAGTATTAACTTAATGGTATTATAGTTTAAATGATTTTGCGTAATGCCAAATTTGATGATTATTAAATGGGTCGGACGCTTTACTAACTGGCTTGCTACAACCTACCAGAGTCATATGTTAGATAGATAAGAATCTCAGGTCATAAATACTTATGACCTGATGCACTGCATGTATGAGACCATGACATATGATTGCAATAAACTATTGAATATAGAGTATCTACCTATATTTTCAATGTAAATTTCTACGGTCATCTGAAAACTGAAAATAAAATGGCTCAACAAAAATAAGTTTTTATTTGTTAGATTTGGAATGCGAAAGTCTCCTGCCATGCCAATTATAACAGTCTTCTTAAGTAAGATTTCGTGTACCGCTTACATTCTTAGAAAACGTAGGCGGGCTAAGTTTGCGATTGAGCTAGATCAACCTTGAATTTTAATTCAGTAGGTATATAAAATACAAAAATATTTGGCATTCCCGTTCCCATCACCCGACTTGAGGTCATTAGGCAAGCTCCTCTGCCAGGCTCGATGCCACTGACGCCTTTCTGTTCGATATGTAGAGTAGTGGTATTTAACAACACAACGGCCGATACGCGCGACCACTTTTCGCCCGCGCCGCCTGTCGAACGCATTTGTCTGACCCGTGCATTAAAAAAAAGTTTGTCCTGCTTTAAATACATTTCTAACCCATTTTTATAAATCGAACGTAATCTAATTTGTTCTTTAATCCATGACATTTTATTGACTTATTTGAAATTGGAACACGAATTTCCCTAATTATGACAGCCGATAATGAAACGTTTCAGCAACTGGACTATTATCGGGTGTAGTCAGTGGTGAAGGAGATTTTCTTTTTAACCGATGGTTTCTGAAATTATAGGATTTCCTTCGGCTGCGCTTGCGTGGACAGTGAGCTAACAACGGATATGAGGACAGGGCAGTGTAGCGGGTGGCGTGCCAAGATGCGGTGACCACTTGACCAGTGCTGTGCTGAAGTGACTGTCATAAACAATCTGTGACCGATACACGTGCTTGTGCCTCTTCGAGATTACTATTCGGAATTGTCTGTGGTGCGCTGTCTATTTTCGAAATGTTTTTATTCAAGGTAAGGTTTTGTTTTATTGTTTATGCTGTAGATAAGTGTGCCAGTGTGAAACAGAAATAAAAGCTTTCTAGTTTATTTTAAAGTATATGCATCTCTACATACATAACTTTTGCTACATGTATGATGAAGAGGTTTATATATGTAGTAAGTCTTAAAAATGAAATTGCAGTTGAAAAAAGTTCAGTAAAAGGTTCTATTGGGAAGGTTAGGTTAAGATCATAAATATTATTATCATATCTCACTAGGCCTTTAGTACTTATGATTTCTTATAATCTCACCTGATGGAAAGTGAAGATGTGTCCTGTTAGAAGCTTCCTTCATCACAATATTATTATTATAGTCAGAAAGCGAAAGTTTGTTTCTTCAGATGGACAGGTTGATGCGTGTTACTCTTTCATGCGAAATCAACTGAATTTGTGTTAAGTGGAGGTAGTAGACGACCTGGAGCTAAATATTTGTATACCTATATTTTACTTAGAATTCTGAGAAAGTTAGTCGTATTTTGCAAAGATGAAGCCGTGGAGTACAGCTAGTTTCGTTGTAGTTTGATAACAACATCGTGTACTTATGTATAATACATTTGCATGTATATGTATAACATGGAAGTATATATAATATACTAGCTGCATCCTGCGGTTTTACCATCGTGGTGTAGGATGATGATGAAGAAAAGTATCATTGTGTTATTCTAGAGCCTAAAGTACCACATACTATATATCCTACATATCAAATTACATCCACATCTGTTTAGCCGTTCTTGTGTGATTCAGACATCATAACAAAGATCCATCCAAACTTTTGCATTTTTAATATAAAATATACAGTGTTGAAGTATACATTCAAATAAATATGTGTGAACCATAGACCAAAATATATACAAGGAACCAAACATCGAAATGAAATGCAAAGCAAAGCAAACGTGGGATCAAAACAAATGAAAGGCGCGTACCAAAGAGTACGTAATCATAAGAATAATCGATGTAGGTGAGAAAAAAAACAGTAAAAAGTAAATGGATATATACAATCTTTCGTATCTTCACAAATTAAAAAAAGATTGCTTGCTGTGTGTAAACTTTTGGGCTGCTTATTAGTTATGGAGTGGGACCACGTGCTAGATATTATGCTTCCAAGCAGTAGTATAATATTGTTACTGTAGAGTGACTTGGAGCGCTGATAGATATTTAATTTACTTACTTAGCTAATGGTAAGCGCCATGCGTGTCCACGAAGATTGTAGTGCCAGAGAGCTTATAAAAATTATAAAAACTGATGAAATTTTCATAGTTTGAATTGACATTGAATTGGTAATATCTGAATAGTAACCGGAATGTTACGAACTGTTTTTTTATCGGACGCTTTCCACAGACGTAATTGGTTCTCATTACTATTGTATATTATGATGATTGGTATGTACATATACTTACTACGTATATTGTAGGTACATAGTGTAGTAGTAGTTTATTAAAATATTATACCGTACCTCTTTACAGATCATAAAATTTCTTATTATACATGCGTTTTAATTGAACTATTAAGAAATCATTCATCAGTAGGATGAAACGATTATTAAGGCAATATGTGAGATTTCTTCAGGAAACAAGACAACTACTGGAATTGTAAAGTCGGGTCACGTAGCAAATCACGTTTATTGCATTTGATAATAGATTCTTGATTAATTCAATATTCTCCATGACACAATCTCTGCTGTTAGTTAACCTATGATCATCACATCTATAAATTTCCTACTTTTTAACAAAACCATAGGTTGCTTCATGAAAATGGAACCAGCAACACTTGAGCAATAGAGAAACACATATTTGTGCCTTACGCATATTTTTAACATATTTTGGCCCAGTTTGGACGATAGTAGGTGTGTCACGCGTGTGACGTAATCATATTATGGTTGTAAAAATGCAGGTCAACAACAATAACGTAAATGCTTGCCTTAGCTTAACCCGCTATTCGCCATATTTGGCCAATAGATTTAAAATTAGATTTCGAAAAATAGATTTCGCAGAAATCAACTTAATTTTCTAGCAACTGCTGCAGTTCCTGGAAAAGTATGTTGATTTCTTTAAACACAATTAACAATTAGCACACTTGAACATTGTTAACCCATCGCATGTCGCGCGTACACCATGTGCACGTTTAAAACAGTGCTGAGCCATATTGCGCGCACACAAAATGTATCCATATTTTTAGACCTCGAGTCGAGTCGAGTTTGTAACTAATTTTATCAGATCCAATACACTCCACCGGTATAAACTTGCTTTTAGTTGGTCAAACTATTCAAGGGTAGTATTTTATTAGAACTTTTATGTGTAGTTAGGAAATAAACGGAAAAAAACTAGACACTGGTCGGGTTAAACATTGTTTAACTATCGCTGTTCAAGTCTTTGTTACAGATTCGAATAAGATAAAATTCGGAAAGTTAAACTACAAGTTATTTCAACTGTATTTTTCGTTGCACTCAGTTTTTAATATTTTAGATGTTTGTTGAAGGAAGAATGTACGTTACGTACGTAGTAGTATAATATATAAATAAATGTAGTTATACATATATAGATAATAATAATACGAAAAGTTGTTGACAACGGGTGGGTGGGAACAGCTAAGGATCAAGCGCTGTCGATAAGTCCTACTATGTAGTATACAAGTGGTACCAATGAGCTCACACGCGAACTATAAAATAGTAAATGAAAAACAACATTATAATATAAAAACTGATAAATTACATTACCAAAAAAATTAAACATACATATTTGTTATAATGTAAATAAGTATAAAAAGTAATGTACTAAATTATTACAAAAAACATTCAAAAACTATCTAAAATTAATTTGATAAAATAGCGACAAATTTGCTCTTGAGCCGATGCTCTGGATTCTGAAGCCTTACGTCGACTAGGTCGCTATCGTCAGCGATTTTTTAGCTCTATCAATAGAATCAAGAGCCGCGAACTGGTGCTAGACTGGTTCATTCCATATTTTTGAACAGTTTTCCATAAAACATCGGGCTTGTGCTTGGTATAGAGCAACTGTCCTATTCTATAGTACTTACTACCTCACCTTCACGAGAATATTGAGCATTTTTGCGTAGCGTTCGGCTTCAGACATCTCAGAGAGATAGAGTAAGGTAAAAGTTACTAATTTTTACGGATGCGGTAGGTCTGATGTAATACTATCAAGCCAAGAGCAGAAGCCTATCTATTAGAAACAGAAAGCTATAGTGTACCCTGGTTTGTTCCCTTAGCCGACTTCTACAGCACCCACAGGAAGGTAGGGAGCGGTCCTATCCAAAGCCGCGACCGCATGCATAAAATATGTAGAATAAATCAGACATTGAAAGTTTTACCGATTATATATTTATCATAAAGAACAATATTCACTTATAGATACAATTAATTAAATAATAATAGCTATTTAATCTATTTAGCCAAGTCGTAAATAATTTTTAGTCCATAGATATAAAGATATATATTTTGTTTCTTTTTAAATAAAGAAATTTGACAGTCTTTGAGATCTTTAGATTAATCGTTATAAAATTATTGTGACCCTTCATACATTATGTTCAGATTACCGTACATTTTGGTTCAGCACATTGAGTAACCAGAGCTTCAATACTTTGCCATTAAATAAAAATTCAGGTCACCTCAGGTCAGGCCAGTTTACCTTTTTCAAAATGTTAATTGTAGTTACCGATATGGTGATCTTGTTTAACTTGGTTATGAATCACGTTTTTTATTATATACTTTTTTTTTAATTTATTTCATGACCAGATCAGATTCCTTCTTTCGCCAAATATACTTAATGTTAGATACTAGTATTGCCACTGATAATTATTGGACGCCAAAAAAACTGTACCAATCGTGTAGGTACATAAACACTCCGTTTATCTTTCGCATTGATTAACAATATGAATGTCTTTAATTCATATTTTTTTTCAGATTCAGATTTAGGACATTCAGATAACTAGTAATTTACTACTTCTACTACGTTCTACTTACTTGAGTTTAGACTTGCCTCAGAGGGGTAGAGGCTTTTCGTATGTTTATCTCCTAACTAGTCCAAACAAAGTTCCGAAGTTAAACTTTCTGCTTTCGACCTTTCCATCCACAATCCGTTATCTGAACTATATAGATATAGATAAAAAATACTTTAAGACAGAAAACCTTTACTTGGCTGCGTATAATAGTAATATACTTCTTGGAGGCTTTAACTCTTCGTAGAGTGATCTTAAAGACTGTCACTTCCGGGTAGTTAGCTAGTCTAATAATCGTAATTTCTGGTGGAATGCTTTCTAATAGGTATGTATAAAGGATCACTCATTAAATCGGTTCTTCGCATTAAAAAAATATAACATACGTAAAATATGTTTGTTGTGGAAAATAATTTTTTTTTAACTAGCTTTTATAAATACATATTTATTGTTATACGCGTTTCACTGACGCCTGCTTAGTGAAATATTTGAAATTATAAAGAAAATTTTAATTAGTATTCTTATTCTTATTCTTATTCTTATTCTTATTCTTATTCTTATTCTTATTCTTATTCTTATTCTTATTCTTATTCTTATTCTTATTCTTATTCTTATTCTTATTCTTATTCTTATTCTTATTCTTATTCTTATTCTTATTCTTATTCTTATTCTTATTCTTATTCTTATTCTTATTCTTATTCTTATTCTTATTCTTATTCTTATTCTTATTCTTATTCTGATTGGGGGCGCTAGGTCCTGCACTGACGTCCCGCTTGGGGTGTATTGTGCATTTCCCCCGCCAGCTACCCTAGCCATCCCAACTCCTTTACATAACGGAGTATGACCCTGGGTCGCTGGTACAACTGCTCCAGTGATATTTGAGGTGTTAAAACTGATGTTGATTTAGAACTATAGTGATCCTCTAGTAGACCGGTAGTGTTCCGTATATTTTCCGTAGCCTGCACTCCAACAGCACGTGCTTCTCGGTCTCGTTCTCCTGCAAATATCCTCTGCACAGTGGACTATCTGTTGCACCAGTTTTATATAGATGGTAGTTGAGATTGCAGTGACCTGTGATAATGCCTACCATTAGGCGGAGGTCCTGTCGTTGAAGTTTCAACAAATTATTAGTTGTGTATCTGTTTAAGGTTGGAAACATAGATTTTGATTGTTTGCAGTCATTTTTGTTATTCCAAATGTGTTGTTGTTCTTTTTCAGTAAAGCGACGGAGTAGATTACGTATTTCCATCGCTGAGGGTTTGCAGAGATCATCTCCACTTACCTGTTTCTTAGTCGCATTTTTGGCGAGGGTATCTGCTTTCGCATTTCCTGGGCATGAGCCATGCCCTTTTGTCCATGCTACCACAATCTTATACTTGTTTGATAGTTTTTGTAGAGTCGCGTGACACTCGGCTATCACTCTTGATCTGGTTACCGGCCTACTGAGTGCATAGATGACCGCCGCACTATCTAGAGTGAATGCTATTAGTTTTCTTTCCACAGGTGATGATATGGAGCCCACCTCGTCTCTATATGGTATAGCTTTTGCTGCTAACAGTAGGCCCATAGCCTCTGCTTGTGCTGGTGATGTGGTCTTATTTAAGGCCTTTGAATCTGATATACCAAGTTCCGGCGAGAAATATCCACAACCAGCTCCCGCTTTATTTTTCGCCCCATCCGTAAACATGTTGTATGACGGTGAAAAACCATCCAAAGCAGTCTTCTCAGTGATCAGCTCGTACTTTCTCTCATCAAGTTGCGTGCTGACTATCCTGTCAGTGCCTTGTGATGATTCTGGGATAATTTTTGTCACCTAATGTAAAATTTTAGTATGGTGTGTATCAGGTCCGGAGTCCTTCCACTAGCCCGTAGATTTTATCCGTAGCGCTGATGCCATTGCTTCTTGCTGTATGTGAAGATGCAATGGCGTTAGGCCTAAGATTACATCTAGGGCTGCCGACGGTGTGGTCTTTGTGCATCCGCTAATAGTATTCAAGGGATGTACACTACGATTATAGGAAGGTTTTGGAATGATACAGTTAGTGTATATTGTTGAGTACAATCTAGTTCGAGTGCCAGTACCAGTACCACGAAACTCTAAAACAGTCATCAGGCCGAGTTAAAGTTTATCTCTTTAGTTCTTTTAACCCTCGCATGGGGATGGAGCATCATCTATCTAATAGCTTGAACTTTATCCGACAGGAATCTGACTTACGTATAATTTATATCAATCGGAGGTGTTAGAAGGAAGACAGTTTGCATGTTATTATAAGTTATGTGCGCATCATTTATAATTTCACCATTAATAAGCTAGTTAAGTTTATTACATGACCATTCTCTTTTACTAGGTATTCTATGCAAGAGACCGCCTTGGTTGTACCACCGTAGTGTAAGATATTCTGCCGCGAAACAATAATTGTGCTAGAGTGTGAAGGGCTCAGTAGAAAATGAAAATACCGAGTGAACGAGAATACTTATGTCTCAGGGTGATGAACATTTCACAGTGCCACGGAAAACCTAATTTCTAAGCTCTGGGTTGAACCTCAATTGTCATGAGCAGGTGTGATACTTACCAACCGATGCACCACTTGCCCGCTTCATTACTACAAACAAAAAAGAAAACTTACTCATTACCACATGTTTGTATTGGTAGTGCCATGCTGCAACCCCACAGCCGAATGGGCCGGCACGACCGGAGAAGTACCACACTCCCACATACCACCGACGTGAAGTGACATAGCTTGCTATTGCATTTCGTCGGTTTGTGGGAGGTTCTGGAGGCCCGATTCCCCCCTTCCCCGTTCTCCCTCTCCTTGCCTCTCTCTGTCCACCCTCACCCCTTATATCTCTTCTTTCCTAACATCATTCCTCAAAGGTCGGTAACGCATCCTCGAGACCTCTGATATTGCGGATGTCCGTGGGCAACGGTATCACTTAACGTCAGGTGAGCCGCTTGCTTGTTTGCCAACCTATCCCATATAAAATAGAACCCTATACATTAAAATAATGTAATATATACTTATATAAATTGATTAATTATTATTATTATTATTTGTTCAAAAAGTTTCACGGATTTCATCCGGTCCTTTACAAAGGCATAAGTGGGGATGTAGCCAACACTTAGAGGCCTGTTTGGTATAAAAATGCAGAGTATCAAAAACAGAAAGAATGTTGGATGAAGGGTAACATGGTACTTATAACTATTACAAAAATGGGTAAAATGGCCAGGCTATTGAGATGAACTTATTAGTGATAAGGAAGATAGTGGGCTATGGAAGAGACTACGGCACCTGCCAATTTTAGTCTCATGTTAAAATATTTAGGCAGGTGGTGACTTGCCATCCACTAAACGGGCCCCCCATAAAGGCCACCACGAGTGGTAACAAAAGGGGCAACGTTGGTGTGGATGGCTAAAGGGTGTCGAGAGGTGTGCTGCGGTTTCACTAGAGCGCTACTACCGGCGTTATGCCCTTTAACACTTCCACTCTTGGAGCTTTTTGTTACTTATTATTATTATTATTTTTATTCAACCAATTTCACGGGTTTCACCCGGTCCTTTACAAAGGCATAAGTGGGGCTGTAGCCAACACTTAGAGGCCTGTTTGATATAAAAATACAATGTAGTATAAAAACAGAAACATTTTGGATGGAAGGTTACAGGTTATCTATTACAAAAATGGGTAAAATGGCATGGTTATTGAAATGTACTTATTAGTGATACGGGAGATAGTGGGCTAGTGTCGAGACTACGGCACCTGCCAATTTCAGTCTCATCTTAAAATATTTAGGCAGGTGGTGACTTGCCACTCACTAAACGGGCCCCCCATAAAAGCCACCATCAATGGTGACAAAAGGGGCAACGTTGGTGTGAATGGCTAAAGGGTGTCGAGAGGTGTGCTGCGGTTTCACTAGAGCGCTACTACCGGCGTTATGCCCTTTAACACTTCCACCCTTGGAGCTTTTTGTTACTTGCTCTTGCGTCTCCACCCCCAGACAGCCAATAAAGGCAAGCCGGGGGTCAGGGGTCTCATTTAGCCCCAGGGAGAATCAGGGTCCACGGTGTCGCCACTCACCGACGGCTCGCCACAAAGCCGCCCCTGCGGTATTATTATTATTATTATTATTATATTCGTTTTGCCTATACCCATCATAATAAAATTATTCATTTTATTTCCTTGCTACTTTCGCTCACACCGTGCATAAAGTACTCGTACCAAGACCTAGGTCTAAAACGTCTAGACGTTTTATTATATAACTGAGCATCATTTCACCCACGCTTCTTATTGACACAGTTATGAAACTATTATACAGCACTCAACGATTAGTGAAAGACATAATGCACGGTACAATACATTGAAATGACTGAAGGTAAATATAATTTACTAGAATATAATCGTATAATATACTACATAAATTGAATAATAGGTAATAATAATTAAATACGTTTCTTGTTATATTATGTGTTTTATAAATATCTGTACGCCGTAATGCAAAACATGCAGGATACGTCAATGAGATTGAACTCAGTTTATATTAACATCATTGGGATACGTAAATTGCAATTTATTCTTAAGAGGGGAATAGTGGACTTTTTTGTCCACAAATCCCCATTACAAGCTCTTTCAGACGTTAATGGGGAGTAGTGGAAGAAAAGTTCACAAATCTCCATTGATGGAGATTGTCAATGGGGATTTGTGGCATAACCCAGATCTATTTATGCTACCCATGTGTATGAACGTTATAAAATAAATAATATAACGTTCACACACTCGGCCCATGCACTAGGATTCCCTGTGCCGCCGTAGGCACACGAGAGCAAATATTTCTGTCCTTCACACAGACATTAAATTTGTCTCGGTCGTGGATAGAACCTGCCTCAGGTTGCTTTCGTTAAAGTATGCACTTGTCCCACCTTAAAGGCAAGATTCAAGAAGTTTTCTTTTAATACATACCTATATGAGTTTTAAAGCACTAACGCCTGCTTAGCGAGACCAAATTTTGCTATTAATAAAAATAGAGAAAAATAGACGTTCTCGGACGTAATTCGAACTCGCGTCTTCCGACAATGTACGACGTCTTCATACGACAGTTAAAATCAAATAGTGAGTTAAAATTCGATGCTCGGACGGCGTGCCTTGGTGGCCTAGTGATCATACAGTCTGACACGGATTGTAGGAAGGCGCGGGTTCAAATCCCGTCCCAGAATGTGTTTTATTCTCACTAAAATTGCAAATTCGAAAAGAAGTTCGATTAAAAAAACCGCATTGAGATCAGAGGAAGATGACTTTTAAGTTTAATTGAGGATGTAAATTTGAGATAGTATTAGTGCATTAGTTAATTAATGAATTACGTAAGAGACAATAAAAAAGCAAGATGTTAATTGGTACTCGTTTGTTTTGATCGTAACCGGTCTTAGTATCACATCAAGTTTAAATCTTCTTACCAAGTCCATTGATAAATACAAAGCTTTACAAAATTCTTTCCGAAAAATGGAACTGTTTTCAACACCTAAACGTATGAACTTGCTAAAGTCGGTACCATGATAGTTCAAAAATGGAACTATTTTCAACACCAAAACGTATGAACTTGTTGAAGTCGGTACCATGATAGTTCAAAAGTACCAATTAACACAATAATTATTGTGCGCATGGTCACGACTTCGACAAGTTCCTCGTATTTCACACTTTTTGTTATTGAATTCGGTTCTATTTTTTGGTAAATATTTCTTTTTCGCCCTTTTTAGTGACACTTGCTAATTACAGGATCGATTGTCGTTCACCATCAATGATGATATCATCAAAATAGGTGAACACTTTTCAGCTATTGGAGTATAACTGGAAAACTGCTTGACCGAAAATGATGAAATTTAAATGGGTTACTTCAAAGTATACTCTACCAAACGAAAAAGAATCTAGAGAATTTGTCCACAAATGGAGAAGTCGGTGAACATACACAAATATACACACAGTCGAACAATTAACGTCCTCCTTTTTTAAAGTCGGTTATAAATGTTTGTCATCGCTTTTAACTGTAGAGGAACAGTAATCACATCAACACTATTTTCAAAAACCTATCACAGAGCGAGAATCATCTCGGGTTTTCCAATTTTTTGCCTGTATTATGTACCAATTACACATAGTACCAATTACGATGCTATTTTTTCGCTATTGCAATAAACTCGAGTCAGGAAAAACTTTACCTATGCCTTCTAAGCAAGAGCTTATATATAATAATATAATTAATATAATACCCTAATCCAGTGAAGATAGATTATTTTGAAGTTTTAGGTACACTATGGTTTATTTTGTGGTACTTAGTACAATGCGCCTATTATAGTGCGTTATTTGCTTATTGACGTATCCACTTCGGTGCGTAAGTTACGCGCGCGAAGTAGCGCGCGGGTCAGAAATACTAACAATAAAATTATATTATGCTTTTACGGATACATTCCCGCTTATCGCATTAAAATTGGTAATTTAATGATGAAACGATAGTAATCTTGCATACATTGATTTTTAATTAGGTTCGAGTCAAATGTCAACTTTTCTCTTTTTCTTTAGTATGAACGCCTTTGAAGGACATACGAACGTCATCGCTGTTGCCATATCCATTATTTTTAATCGCATTATCGCAGAATTGTATTAAGTATACACAGAATTATTGTATTAAGATACATTAAGATTACATGAATTTTGAACCATTTTTCACACAAAATTAGAAAAATTATAAATATTAAGTTGTTAAAATAGTTTAAAATGGTTGGCAAAAGTTAATCATTACCCAACGTATAATTATTATTGTGTCTAGACGGTTCATCAATAAGGCTATTAAATCATGCAAGCCGAATTAGCAGGGCACTTAATATGCTAATTTTCGTGACCACACATGGTCGCGTCACTTGTGATTTTGATAGATTAATTAGCCTTAATTAGTTTGCAGTGCGTGCGGGTCAGCACTTGACGGACAAAGTCACGCGCTTTTAGCTCGTTGTATAAAAAAAAATATGGTCTAGTTTGCCAAATTGATAGTGATTTTGTTTGTCTTAATTTTTTTCTTTTTAATTTGTCTTTGACCGGTCCCAGGTTTGATACCAGGCAAATATTTATGTGAGCAGAATGTTTGTTTTCGGGTAATGGATGTTTATGATGTATTAATGTGTGTGTCTATGCCTCTTAGCTCTTACACTTCAAGCGTTTGCAACACATTTTCCCTTGTTCTCGGCTGACCAAGGTTAAGCAATCCTCGCCGCAGTCACGAATTTGATCGGTGACCACCGGTAGTAGTGCTTCCGTACTGTGAGGATGTCATGCCGTTGGTTGCAGTTGTCGGCATGTCTTAGAACAGTCGTTAGTCTATGTCAGAACCATAATTAGGATATTCTATGATTTAGGACGAATTGATCGCTCAATTCCCTTCACAATAAGACTGTACTATTTTTACTATTATTACCAGCTAAAATTAGCAATTACCTAATTAAATACATATAATAAAAAAAAAAGTAAATAAATAAATGTAAAATATATAAAATATATATTTATATAAGAAAAAAATATAGAAAATAAATGTAACATCGCAAATATTATTATAAAGGTGAAACTTTGTGAGTGTGTTTGTATGTTTGTTACTTCTTCACGATCAAGCGGCCTGCTGCTGAAGAAGTAGTTGAGGCGCTGGATGGACTTTTCATATACATTATCATTCTTCACCAAGCGGATGTAACCGCAGAGCGCAGCTAGTAATGAAATAAATGTAATAAAATATAAAAGTTTCACTTTTTCAGTTCAACTCTTACACACTAATTATGTAATTTGTATACTATGATGGGTTATCTGTGAAAAAAACACAATAGGTACATTTTGCCAGACCGGTAGACATAATAATGTCTGAGTCTGGTGTATGATCCATTTCACACACCAACATCGTTATAAATAAAATGTATAATAATAATTTGCATTCTGTAACATTGCAGGTCGCAGTTTTTATTTATGCAACTGTCCCAGAAGACTAATGCTCTTTCATAAATATGTATCTATGCCAGACGGTCAGGAAATGCACATGATGATAATGATAAGCGTTCGATACCATAACCATACGTAACGTTCTATGAAAGTGTAGGAATTTTATAACTACATAAATTGCTCGGAGTAAAAGCTAGCACTCCCATTTTTAAGTACCTTTACGTTGGCAACCGGTTTCATAATAAGCTCTAGTCTATTTTTTGCCGTTCACCTGTTTGGTACGACGAGGCGCGGCGGTGGCGGTAGGGCGCGCCTCCTCTCGCCTTCTCCGGCGGTCGGCACGGGTACACTCGGCAACCTTGCACGTTACTAACTTTTCCGCTTTTACTTTCAGGTCGTGCCCATTTTCCTGCTCGCCATTGTCGTGGGAGCCGAGAAGAAAATTGAGCTACAAGACATAGAAGAAGACAATCTCAAAAGTGAAAAACAAAAGGAATATGAGACTTCAGACCCTCACTCACAAAACTCAGGATCAGGGCCCGGGTACTCTTCGTCCCCATTAGAGTTTCTCAAGAACGGATTTCGTTACTTCGAAAATCCATCTCAGCCACCTCAACCAACGCGATTCGTGCAACAATATGCTGTAACAGAAGCACCCGAAAGGCCTCCTGCGGTAGCTCAGAAAGTGCAGTATAGCCATCCTGCTCCGCAGCAAACGATGGTCGGGTATTTATCCAATGTTCCGATGCAAATATATCTGGTACCCCAATACTACAATGAGGCAGAGCAAGGAGCGACCGCACAATCCGGAGTACATTACTCGGCTCCAGTACAGTATACTACCGGACCGCAGCACACACAGGGACTAGCCCACGTGACGGGCTACTCGTCATCGCCTCAAGCAGCACAAACACAAACTAATTACGTAGAAGTGCCGTCATATATTGCCCCTACGGCTAAGACTTACGTACCACAGTACACCAGTCATCAATCATCATCTGTTCCAGTAACTTATGTCAGCTACACGGCCCAGCCTACAGGTGCCCCAGCTCCAACCGTTGCACCTGTAGTAACTTACCAGGTGCCAATCGTACAGTACTCGAGTGGTGTCGCCCCGTCTCAACCCGCTCCTCAACATGCTCCCAAAGAATATTACCAAACCTCGCATTACCAAGATACAAACGCTGTAGAAGAAGTACAAGAGTCTGTAGATGAACATTCTAAACCGTACACTCACACTGAAATTACCTACTCAAAGGTACCTACTAGTGATTTTCCACGATATTACTCTGCAAGGCCTCCCCAGCAGGAAGACTATAGGCATAGTCAAATTCAGGAGTTGCCACATCCAAATTCACTTCTATTAAAAGGTCCGCCGTCCCATCTAGCGCACATTCCAAAAGCTTTACCGATGTATAGGCCTCCAAGGCCCGTATACGGTCCTCCTCCACCACGTGTACTGGCAGAAAGACCAAATGAACATTATGGACCTTTCAAAAGACGTCCAACGTCACTGTTAGATTCTTACGTTCCTTCAAGACTTCAGGTAGAGTACATGAAGAGAGGCTTCACGAATGATCCCCTGCAAGCTTACGAAGCTCTTTCGAGTGGCCATCACTTCGCCCATACTCCAGCTGCTAGACACTTTGAGCGAGGCTTTCTCCCGAACCAAATGTACCACACAGGTGCTGGTGGTGTCACTTTCGGACACTATAAAAGGACACCCAAAGTAGATAACGGTCCGAAAAACTAGGTTATTTTGGACAACCAAAATCAATACTCGTATACGTTAAACTAAAGGTCAACAAGTAATATTATACTTATATGCGTATTTTTATGTATGTACTTAGGTTATGTACTACGGCTTAAGATTGGCGAGACTGTTACAGTATATGGATAGATTTAATGCAAAATAATTTAATGCAGTGTGTACAAAGATTATGTGTTAATGTTGTTGATGTTTTGATAAGTTTATACTTAGTTATGTCTATAAATGTCTATGGATAGAGATAGTTTGAGCGCCAAGAGATTTCATATTGCTATTCAATTTGGTTATTATTTATAATAAATGTTTTTAATAGAAGTGTTCCTTTTTTATTTTCACTCTATGCATCAAACAATGAAATGGTTCTCAAGATAAGACAAACATAAAATTTACTTGGAATAAATTAAACAGACACGATCGACAATGAGTTTGCCGATGGCAGGTTCAGGGCCAATTTTCAAGTTGTGCTCTAATTTGACACTATACTCATAGCAAACCGTCACCCAGTTGCTGTTTCTAGTTATGGCATTCAAATTGATACTATACCTATCAAATCACATTACAGAAATGCTTGGACTATGAAAGAAGTGCTGAGAAGCAGAATATATTTGATACTAATTGCCACATTATGACTTGTAACCAGCAATGAACATTGACAATAAACAGTATGAACTCCAAAAAGACCTACCCATTGCTGTTGAAAAAATATTGACGGTAAGCATATGAATTTGTTGAAAAGAAAAACTTCAGGCTGTCATGAAATATCATGTGACCTAATTCGTCAACTGAATATCGTGCACGGTTAGATTGGTGCCCGGACGCGACACATGCATTTAGTTTAACTGAACACGTTAACCGAATATGTTCGTTGACATTAGGTCAGAGGCGGAAAGTACTGAACTGAAATAACAACTAATATAAAATCATCATCATCAGCCCAGATTCGTCTACTGCTGGATAAAGATCTCTCCTAAAGTACAACACAGTGCTTGGTCTTCAGCTCTCTGCATCCAGTTACTGCTGGCCGAGTTCCGCAGGTCGTCTCTCCATCTGGCTGCAGGGCGTCCTACACTACGTTTGCCTAAACGATGTCTCCACTCAAGAACTAGTATTCTCCATCGGTCACTGGATTCGGGATAGGCCAGCCCAATTCCACTTAAGCTTGCTTATTCTTTGAGCTATAACGACTACTTTGGTTCTCTGTCGGATATTATCATTTCAAATCTTATCCCTCATAAAACCCCGAGCTAAGCTCTCTATACCTGTAAGGTATAGAGAGCTAGGCTATGCTACATTTACACTCCAAAAACTGAAAAGTGTTGATTTATCTTTTTCTTTATGCAACCTCGATATAACAAATCGGAGGGGAACAAGAAAATATTCGTAATATCAAGTAATTCGTTGAACTGAGGTTTGTTATGTTGAGGTTAGATTGGTCTAAAATTCGTTATAAAGAAGTAAAAGAATAGTTTTATTCACCTGAGCCATTTTAACTTAAATCTTTAACAATAGTGACGAGCAGAGGTGTTTACATTACTTTCCATCAAAACAACAATGATTACTGTACAAACAAAAGCGTGTCGAAACATGAATCACATTATAAGATTAAGAGTTATATTATTGATGAAAACTTTATATAAAGGTTTTGGGTTGGCAAAATTCGTTAATTAGAGGTATGAATACTTTTTCTTGATAGTTGAAAATTCGTTATAAAGAGGTTGTACGCAAAGAATGTTCGCAATGTAAAGGTATATTTTATATTGAATCTTATGGACAATTCAAGGGGATTACGAAGAATTTGTTAAATCGAGGAAGTCGTTATATTGAGGTACGTTATATTAAGGTTGCACTGTAATATCATCATTGACCCCGTCAGTAGTGGCTACTAAAAATGGCGAAAAAAAATGTTTACCAAAAAATGGATCCGACTTCAACACCAAAAAGTGTGAAATAACTTGTCCAAGTCGGTACCATGTGCACAATATTGTGATAATAGGTAGGTACATACTTTTGAATTACGTATCATGGTACCCATTTCAACAAGTTAATTCACACTTTTTGGTGTTGAAGTCGGTTCCATTTTTTTAGTATAACATTTTTTTCATTCCGAATCAACGGGTACTTTTCGAAATACTATCGCGATAGGTAAGTACTTCAGTATTAATCTCATTAATTTTATGTTGAAATCTTAGGTCGAAGTCGTCAGCGAATAGGTAAACTAGAACTAGATTTATCGCCAAGGTTCTTTTTGAGACAGAACCCCATAACTTACGTTAAAAAAACTTGTAGGTGACGGTCCTGCCTACGGTTCTACTTAGTAGTTATCGACATAACTTTACCTAATAAAGAACTAACTTAGTTCAACTAAGTAACAAATACGCCTGTTTTTTTAACATCACATGAGCTATTAACCCAAGTCTTTAATTGATTGACATCTGCTGGTACATTTTTGTCATTGATCTGCCACTACATTTACATTTTGTATATGTTAGCAATGCACATTTTTAAAATAAGTTTTTATAAAAGACATTATTTTTCAGAGAAGCTTTAATTTAATACACAATTGATGCTGTAACATGATCAGATGAGTATAAGCTAAACGGGGTTATATTATGACGATAAAAACTTCCTATGGCTATTCTTCGGCTCTATAAGACCAGTATCTAGGTACTTACCATAATATTATTCCAAACGAACTAACATGCTACATTGAGCACATACTAGGTACTCAATTTTAGCTCAGATGCAGGCAAATGCTTGAAAGACGGATTACCTGCGAGTTTTTGGGTCAGAGTGGATTATATTTTTTTTAATCGGGAAGACAGACATAAGAACAAAGCGACTGAAAGACGCATAATATTAGAGTTTGCTATTTTTATTCTAGCGGTTAAGGTTAAGAGATTGTAAAGCAATAACAAAAATTCGATATATCACTTGAGTTAGCAGGCCGGTTGACTTGTGAGTTGCCCAACTTTTTGCTGTAGGTACTTGGTTGAATTATAATTATTTTAAAAAGTACGCCCTTACAACGATAATATATAGATAATATTACTGTGCCCTTACTTATAAACGTTTATTAAATTAAAATTATGTCATTTAGAATTGCGCATAACAAATTTGCTGTGCGCACTACTACGCCTTTACCACGGTAATATATAGATAATATTACTGTGCCCTTACTTATAAACGATTATTAAATTAAAATAATGTCATTTAGAATTGCGCAAAACCAATTTGCTGTGCGCACTACTACGCCTTTACCACGGTAATATATAGATAATATTACTGTGCCCTTACTTATAAACGTTTATTAAATTAAAATAATGTCATTTAGAATTGCGCATAACAAATTTGCTGTACGCACTACTACGCCCTTACCACGGTAATATATAGATAATATTACTGTGCCCTTACTTATAAACGTTTATTAAATTAAAATAATGTCATTTAGAATTGCGCATAACAAATTTGCTGTACGCACTACTACGCCCTTACCACGGTAATATATAGATAATATTACTGTGCCCTTACTTATAAACGTTTATTAAATTAAAATAATGTCATTTAGAGTTGCGCATAACAAATTTGCTGTACGCACTTCTAAATAACGTTATTTCAAGTTAAGCAGCGTTTATAAATAAGGGCAAAAAGTTAAAGTACATAATAGTTCCGAAATACTTCAAGGAGGCTATTATTGACTTTGGATGGGGATCACAAAGAACTTTGAGGACATACCAAGGTACCAGCTCATACTTCCCCCGGAATGGCGAAAGGCACCTATAACTAAGAAGGATGAAAGAGATGTCTCTGAACCAGCTCTTTTGCCTTCCTAACATGTATTAAGCATGGCCTTATCCTTGGCAACTAAATTATGAACGATATTTATATTTTATTGGCAGAGCACAATACGATTTCAGCCACTTGTTTCTATCTGAAGTAGGTACCTACCTACGTGCTCTTTCTGATGCTATTTAAAAGAAACAGCTCGTTTTTAATAATATGAAGGTGTAAACATAATGGTGGTAGACTGGTGATTTCAGATATAGATACACTTATACCTACTGGTATAGGTCGAGGCGCGAGTATGCATGCACATTGGCGGGTTAATCAAATAGCATTAGGCCGGTAATAATAAAAAAAACTGGCCTTTGGTGTACAAGAAGGTACTTTACTACACATAGTGTACACATGTATAAAAGTCCTATACATACAACTCATAAATGTGTAGGTACTTAACCCGTCGCGTGTACGTACAAAAAAGTACTAAGCCTTGTCGCGCATACACGAAGTGTAACACATTTCTTTACTCCACATGTGACTAATTTTATCAGATCCAATACACTCCATCGGTATAAATTTACTTTCAGTTTACCGAACTATTCAAGAGTAGGTAATTTTTTATCTAAACTTTTATGCGTTGTTCGGAAAGACACCGAAAAAAGTAAACACTGAACGCCATCTACCCACTATAAGTAAACTAACTTCAATAATACAGTTCACTAACGAATTCTCTGGTAGGTACGACGTGTACGTTTTCTCTCTCTCTGAAAGTTCGGAATAGGTAACATAGATGGCAGCGCAGTTGATATTGATACCCAGTTGATAGTAAAGTATGACCTGTATGACATAACCAGTCTGAAACCGTAAAGCCTAGTGTTGCACGCTTGGAATTGTATAAGTTTAGTTCGTAATGGATAGATGGCATTAGTTTAGATTATGTTAATATTAGATACCAGAGAATAAAAGGTCAAAATCTATTAAGAAAGTACATCAGCGAGTGATTAGAGATTTTTCTGACTTTAACAAGTTGCTTTCAATGTACGTCCATCAGAAACCCATAAAATGGCACCATATGGCTTAAAATGGTTACCAGGTCACAATGTTCTTTTATTACCGTGAAGCTGTTCTCAACATGTTTCATATTATAAATTAATATATGTAATGTTATTTTAATGTGCTTGTATCGTTACATAATCTTAGGAAAGTGAAATTCCTCATTTTTTATATGGTACCTACGTATTATGTTCGATGACTTTTATGCATTTTCTACAGACTTCCAAAAAGGAGGAGGTACTCAATTAGACTGTTTTTTTATGTATGTTACCTCATAACGTTCGATTGGGTGAACCGATTCTCAATTTTTCTTTGGTGGTTCCATTTAAATTTCATCAAATTCGGTCTAGTACTTTTTGAGTTACACTCCACTAACTGAATAGAATGGAAGTCGGTATTAAATTTTTCAAATTATACTTGTATGTTGAGTTGTTGGCTGGTAGGATGAGAACAATGACATCAATTATTAATATTACTTTTCTTCCCAATGGTTGCCAAAGGTTGGTATAACCAAATCAAACCTTCCACCGTGTACTCTATAGCCGATAGGGTATATGTCATCAAAGGTTACTACACAAACAAATTAAGTAGATTATAAACAGTCGATGTAGTCTAAAGCATGATTATGGTTCAGATTATGACGACAATGGTTATTAATTCTGACGCTAGGCACCGCGCCGGAAGTTAGAAGTCGGAAGTCACGTTAGAATTAGGATAATGAAAAAAATATGTGATATTTAATGTTGCTCATGCATAGATACAGACTTGCTATTAGGTAGTCTAGACTAATTAACGTATTTAAATTCTTTAATTAACTTATTCATATAACTCGTTTACTGTTATAAGTTTTCCTCTCATTTTTTAACTATGTTGTGCAAATAAGTGACAAGATGAACTGATTGTTCATCTGATGGTAAGCGTCATGCGTCATGCCCGTTCATGACAGTTGCAATGCGAACGAGATAGAGATAGAGAGCTTCAAAATTCTGCGCAGCACTGCATTGCGCTCGTCTGCCTGATATATAGCTGCTTATAGTCTCATCTGATCAGTAATTTCACACTGTGGTGGTGCCTACCAGGTGTGTTCTACCAACTATAGAAATGACTACCACATTAATCGGAAAACAATAGTAGAATTAGTTTTATATATAACACTAGCCGCGCTCAGCCGTTTAACCCGCGTGGTGATGGATGATGATGATGAATTAAATATACCGTACATTACTCAGGCATAATGTAGCTCTGTACCCGTGATAGAATGTTTTGATTCGGTTAAGTAGTTTTTGTGTTGATCCCTTAGAAACATGCATACAATTAAATCGTTTCTCTTTATTATTAGAGTAGATAAGTATGAATGCCAAGGTACGAATAATGTGGCCTAGTTTGTCCCGGAGTTACTATAGCCTATTTTAACATGAAAAAGTTGTCATGTGACATAACTGTAATACTTATGGTGATGCGAACTTTTCTACCGACTTCCAAAAAGGAAGAGGTACTCATCTGACTGTTATTTTTTTAATGTTTGTTACCTTATAACTTTCGAATTTCGATAGAGTAAACCAATTCTAAAAAAATATGTTTTTTGTGTGAAAGATGATGCTATTTCATCAAATTCGGTCCAGTAGTTTTTTGAGTTACACTCCAATAACTGAATAGAATGGAAGTCTGCATTAAATTTTTCAAATTGTTCTTATTTTAGATAAGATGATTTCTATAAAACTGTGTTACATTACTTTGCTCTATTATCTATAGTTTCCGCAGCATATGCGCTATGATCCCTATGAAGTTTTCATAGGGACTCCTAACTTGTTTGAAAATATTCTATAGCCTATGTTCATCAAGGATAATGTAGAATTCTAATAGTGAAAGAATTTATCAAATCTGTCCAATATTTTCAGAGCCTATTCAATTCAAACAAACAAACTTATATTTTCTATTTATCTATATCATTTATAAAGTAGGAGTAGAGGCCAAAAAACCCTGTACATGGAAAAAAAATGAAAAAATAATTGGGTCTGAAGACGTTAATTTATCTACTGAACAAAAATATGACGCTTTTGATAAAAAGTCTGTGTCTGTTTGTCTGTATGCATGACTTATAAACTACCGCATAGATTTTGGTGAAATTTGGTATATGGAATCAGAATCAGAATCCGAAATTTATTCACTACTATAACAATGAATCGAACCCGGAGCTGCCAACTATAATCATTTTATCTTGATATTCTTGATCCGTCATATAAATACAAGATGTCAGCTTGATCTCTATATGCTACACGATGTCATATCAAACTGGGATCTCGATTGACTGGTCGGCGTGCATGAACTTCTATGGTACGGCTTAAAACCGTAATATTAAACTTCTTTTTTAAATTTTTGCAAATATACCCATATAAGGTGTGCAGTAAAGGTCGGAAACGAACTCAAAACTTGGTAAAAATAATGCAAAAAATGTTATTACACAACTTAATAAATCGTCAGAACTATGCATCCTCGAAGGGGTGAGCAGTCAGTGTTTTAAACACCTGCGTTTCGCCGGATATATTTTGGTCCCATGTAATATGGGGCGAGTCTATTGCCATAAAGGATACTGTTCCAGATATTGAGAATTTCATTATCAGAAAATCCCTAACAAACCTGGGGATCAAACCCCGGACCCCGAGATTCCAAAACGGTGCTTCCACCACTAAACCGAGACCAAGCGAGAGAAGCCGCTGGCGGATCAGCTAGTAATATTAAAAGAGTAGAAAAAAAGTCATATTTATAAGGGCCAATACAATGCAGGTTTCTGTATAGTTTTCTTTCCCCTTTCCATTTCGCATCTGCACTGCGCCCATGTTAAGTCTATATGCAAGAGCACCCTGCAAACCTAACCATATTCTTTCACTCTACTGCTGGAGAATGAAATATTTCCACTGCACCTACTAATATGGATTATTCTACATAACAATAAGTTTAGTATATGTTTCTCCGCTCATACAATGTGCTGTTAGACGGTGATGATGGGAAAATCTTACATATCCGCATCCTCGAAGAGAGATGTTAACATAATGTTAATAAAAAATAAACAAAATGTCGTGGACATCCTTCTTACATCGAATGTTATACAAAGATGTATGTAAAATGTCAAATAAGTAAATATGTAAAATGTACTAGATTGCAGGTGCGCCAGCGACCGGCCATCCTACTACAGGATCTACGTCTACTGCAACAGGATGTATGCTTGCTACGACAGGACCTACGCCTACTGCGACAGGATGTATGCTTACTACGACAGGACCTACGCCTACTGCGACAGGATGTATGCTTACTACAACAGGACCTACGCCTACTACGACAGGACTTACGCCTACTACGACAGAACTTACGCCTACTACGACAGAACTTACGCCTACTACGACAGAGCTTACGCCTACTACGACAGTTCTACGCCTTCTATGACAGACCTACTTTACTGACTTTTGTATGTTTTCATCATCAGTCACTGCAACCCGTTATAACTTTCTAAGTAACAACTTATAATAATAATATATACTAGGAACAATTTACTTACTGGCAAGTCGTTCGTTTGATGATAACTGACACGCCCACTCATAACATTGGCAGAATGGCCCAAATATTTAAAATTCAAATTCTTGCGCGGCGCTGTACTGTGCTTGTCACCCCTACACAGCTGTAAGGTCCCATTTAACGAATAATTTCACCTACAGCAGTGGCTTTGAACCTTTTCACAGTAGTGCTTACGCACTGCACCTTCGAGATAGAATGCCGCCCACTCTGGTGGTACCTACCAGACACTTGCAGAAGTGTCGTACCACATATGTAAGCCTCAAGTAATATGTAAGTCTATGGCCTAATGTGTAGATCTTCTCAATAGTAGTCTATGATCACCATCCCAAAGTTACGGCTTCATTAATCAACAAGTTGTCATCGTTCATTTAAAGGAGACACAGATATATCATTATTCAGTATTCTGTATCACATTACACAACCGTAATGTGATACAGACTCTCGGACAACTATAGCACTGCTCATGAGTAACTGCTACGCTGTGACATATAAAGTGAGATCTTTATAATGCGCAAAATGACACACACTCATAAATAATGCATCGCGAACGTGAGCACGGTTATTACACCCGAATTCATGCATGCTAAGCGAAATGAGGTGCTTCATCTGAGGAAAAGTGAAAATATTGCAGTCGAGAGCAATTAACGGTGGCGTGGTGTCTGACCGAGAAGAAGCCGCGCGCCGACTCGGACGCATTGATCGCAATATTTAATGTGTCAGTAAGGGATACAAGTTGTATCATACAACGCTGTGTTTACTAATCACACACACTGAAACACAAATCACAATACAACAACTTACAACACCCTAAATCTATTATCGAACTTCAATAAAAGATACCCAGTTCACGACTGCCTGGTGCTTAAATATTTGGATATGCACCAGTCCTTACATAATTCAACCTTAGACATTGAGAAGCCCTCTATATTTTGATTTAATTTTGTTTATATATTTATGTTCCAGTCCAAATAAATCCCCCACGGTATCCTACAGTATCTCTTCTTGGCCAGAAGATCCATGAGGATAAAAAATCCAAATTAATCGCCCAGGTGATCCGTATTAGGAGAGCCATGTAGATGGAGGCATCGGTGGCGATGATCATGTACGGTGTACCTGGAAAATGGTTTTTCATAGTTGTGACATTATCTTATACGTCCTTAACATTAAGTTCTATATGTATCAATAAAGTATTATGCTGTCTATCTTCGTAAATGGAAATCAATTTGCTACATTACTTCGTAACAATTAAACCGATGCCCTTTGCAGTCACATTTTATTACAAGGAAATAAATTTCAAAAGTGTTTCAACTATGACTAATATCATTGTTTTATTAAATGTTTGTATTGCTTTAGAATAATAAGTGAACATTTTATGAAACCTCCTCCGAAACAGTTTTTCCAGTTGTCTGTTGTAATCATTTCATATTTTAATATTAAATAAAGTAAATTAAATGATTACTGGATAAATTTTAATCAGCAATGACGCATAACTTGAAATAACACTTAAAACAAAACTAAGGTTTACCTATATGTAACTCCGAAGCGATCGAGTTAAGACTAGAACGCTGAGTGCAGCGAGGGATTAAAACTAGCCTTAGTAAAGACAACTTCATCGCCATCTCCTTGTATCACCTTGGAGATAAAGTTATATGTATATTAGAAAAGTAGCTCTTAGTTTTATTTTCTCGCAGCAAGTTTGGAATACAAAACGAGCCTACTAGAAAATAAAATGATTTATTGGCACAGATTTGAACATAATTTACAACTTAAAAGTATGAGTTGATAGGTGAATTACAAGGATGGCTGATTTTAAACACCCTAAATGACTTATTTTGGAAAATAACAAACAACATCCCAACTCGCGTCAAAAGACTTAAGTTGTGTGAAAGAACAATCATCAACAGTTCTAGACAATGATCAAGAGTGACTGCTAAAAAGATTTTGTCTAAAAACGTATAAAATTTCCCTTTTTATTTTAAATATTAAGCAATTTAACAAAAGCGTGCAGAATAATTATTTTCAGAACAAAGTTACTAATATTAAATAAATCTACCTATTACAATAAAACTAATTTACAAAAATTTCCCCTGAAAAAATGTATAGGTAAGTAGGTAAAATATCGATTCAACAATTTCATTTTAAAGTTTTCATTTATCTAAGTAGGTAGTAACTCTTGTTAAGGTTTGATTCCGTACAAGGATTCTCTTTCTACGGAATATATTAAACGGAGTCTCCTTTTTTTCTCTGTATTTATTTGGTCTCGTACTTCTGTAAATTTGCCATTCCTCAAGTTATTTATGTAAATATTTATAGTTGCATTAAGTAAAATTTTTATTCAAGTAGTCAATACAAGTCAAGTTACAGTCAGTAGGTAATGTATGCATTACTATAAAACTTTTCAAGACGATTGACGAGGAAAACACATTACATCAACATGACATGACAACGTTTCATGATTTTGTACACTTTGCCTACACTCATAAAGCATTACGAACACTTAACGGTTCAACCACTATTACATGTCAAGACTTAAACCAACACAAATATAATAAAGGTACTGATAGACATGCGCACGAAAGCATGCTATTGACGAGCAATTGCTACTTAGTGGTATGTGTGCCAAAGTGTTGCTAGTAATTAGCATGCTTATAACGAGCGTGATTTTTAAGCATGCTCGTAATAAGCTTGCTAATTACTAACATGTCTATTAGTACCTTAAATCAGGGGTGTAGAATCAAAATTTACTATGTCCATTGAAATTGTTTTTGCAGAATGTAAAAACCCTGACTACTAAGTACCTAGCCTAAATATAAAGAAAGAAACTGACTGGTTCTGAAAATACTTATTTCAACATACTTTTAAAGCAATAAATTAGGAACTAGGAAACTATTGGATGTAACCATTTTCGATCCCAAACGTTGGAATATAAAATTAAACATATTCAACGATAACCATTGTTGGGCCTTTTTCCCGCCATCAAATCGGGCCGTATTGACTGACGGTACACCATAACTCCTATCTTCTTCTTCGTTGCGCTCTTGACACTTGTCTTGACAGAGCGGTCGTGATCGTCATATCCTCCATTACCTATATCCTATAAGGATAATAAATTAATGACTTTATTTCTGCAAGGGTTTTGTGACATAATATATAATATATAATGTGGCATTGTCGAGCTGGTGGTGTGATGTGAAATCTACGCTCGGGTATACCCTAATTATGAGTATAATATTGGGTTATGAGTAGAACATGTATCAAGAACATCTAGTTTAACAAAGTATTATAAAATATATAATCAGCATATATCCTACTATAAATAATGAGTGTGTCAAATGATTGTTGATTCCATTCTGTTTGGAGACTAGTTTCTGATCATGACTTGTGTATGTTATTTAGCTTACACGTGCTTGCTATGTTCAAACACGACATGTGTGTAAGAACCAATTAATTCTTACATTGCGTAGTTTGGCTTCATTAGACGCAAAAATGAAATGAATGCTTAACAAAACATTACGAATTTAGTTGCGTGAATCTGTATAGAATCTTTTAGATTTGTCTTTCAGGTAAAATATATTTGAAAATATGATTTGGGAGGCGTCGTGTCTACGCTTGTTGATAATTAGGCGCTCGAACTGTCCGTCTCATCACTAAGAAGTATAAATCAAACATAAAACTTACATAATTTTAAGTTGAACAGTGATTATCATACTAGAAGGAAGCTTTACCTATAGTTTCAGACTAGTGAACACATTATAAGCACCTCTCTAAGAGAGCTGTGTTTTACAAAAAAATAACAAAAGTTGAAACAAAGCTAATGAAACAAACATCCAGTAGGTAATTTATTTTATTAAATATAGCATACTATAAAGAACAAGAGACTACGTTTAGAAGATATTTAAAAAGATGAAAGATTTTTGGACTAATCTTATGTTTCTGTCAACCCATTTTATCACATAAGTAAATACACTAAATATATTTTGAGTTAAAATTATAGTGAGTCTCGTCTTTAGGTAATTATATCGCAAGTCCTAGTCGATTCTTAAGGAACAAGTACCTGGATGATGATGGAGCGTTGCCCGTAAGTAAACAATTGATTTTCTTGGTCTAACCTCAAACCAAACATTCATTGGCTTAGTATTGCTTAACAACGCCATCTATTGTCAAGTAGCTTTAGTGTTGCTGTGTCGGAAAAACAGTTTAGTTATTGTTAAAGCTGATGGCCCTAATTGCCAAAATGATATTGTAGCAGTTTTTCATAGCCTGAAAACACGGATAAAATGACGTCTTCTAATAATGAAACCTAGCTAGATCGATTTATCGCCCCCGAAACCCCCTCCAACTAAATTTCATGAAAATCGATTACGAGATTAAGTTTAACTGTATATATACATATATACAAGAATCGCTCGTTTAAAGGTATTAGATAATCATTATCAAAAGTTATTTGAAAAGAATGGCCCCAAATTTTCTTTTCAGTACTTAGTAACTATATAGTTATTTCAAGGAAATAAATTTGCTATTATTTCATTTTGATTACATTCAGTTTCTTATCAGCCGTGCGATTGACCAAACATCGTTGCATTTTTGACAACATCCGTGAAACAAATCGACGAGATCACAAGAATCGTTGGAAAAACAACCTTATGTACAAGGGTAATATCTTATAAAGTATTTGATATCAGTGAGCTCGTCGACGATCGCAACGACGAATCATTATAGAATCGCACGCCAGTTCGTTGTATCGCGTTTTGTATTGATGTACGTATGCTTCATGTATGATATCAGATTAAGGCGCTGTCAGTTCAGAGCTTGAATTGTTTCAGTTTCTTTCAGTTGTAGTCAAGAAAGCGCATCTCGTGAAAATATAAAAAAAATCATAAAAATATGATGTTCACTATTCAAGAAAAAGTATCCGTCAGTGTTTGTGTATTTAAAATTGCTATTTTATAATATGTGTTTCATGAAAAATACAATTGTGAATATCAAGAGCAAAACTGTTTTACAGGTGAAATTAAGTGGTATGTTTGAATTTTTTTTAATGTACTCTGGTATGTTAAAATATGTTTTTAAGCCCGTCAATGTGTACTTTTAAGTAAAGCGCTGTTTACGAGAAAAACTGCTTCTAAACCCCTCATTTTTATCGACGTCGTGAATTGACAACACCTTAAGCAATGCTCACAAGATGCAAAAATAACGTGTAGCATTACACGTTATTTTAGCTAATAATTTATCATCTTAACAACTGTTGAAATAAATTAACACTTACACAATTCCTTGTTACACTTAATTCTTTTTTCTTCATACAACATCTTGACCAATACTTGTTTGGGTAAGTATCATCTTCATTGCTGAGAGTCATTCGAGTGACGTAATAATCCAAGAGTTACGTGATACTACCTTAACGTTTGACATGTCTATCTTAATATCTGTCATAATATATCATACGAGATTTTCGCATACCACACCTTTTATTTTATTATTTTGTGAATGATAACTTAGATAACTATCAATGTGACAAAATTGTGTAATTTTCCAAATTAATGTTAATAAGAAAGACGAAGGTATGTGAACACACATAGTAAACGACAGGTAAAACTTTTTTCGAACCGGCTATGTGCTGTTTGCCTCTATCTTGTTATGAAACGCCGCGAATCGGATAGTATGGATGGCTCAATCCCTAATTAGGGTTAGTGTCAAAATCACCCATCAGATCATCCCCTTCAAATTAAAAAAGGCACAATTCTCGTTGGATTGAACGTTCAGTGAAGGTAGCATCGTGATAAATTACGCGTTTACCTTGTAAAAGAAACTGCCTAAGGAATTAGGAAACTAGATCCTTCACTTAAGCGTGTTACATACAACTCTTTATTTTATGAAAGAATAAAAATACATATCCTCGGACGGGATTCGAACCCGCGTTTTCGACAATCCGTGTCCAACGCCATGACTGCTAGGCCAACGAGTCATTTAAATCTTTATATTATAGGAACATAATAAGCATGTATGAGGTATTGTGCCGCACTTGTATAACAATAATTATGCTCTGGATGTGATGGCAACTTCGTCTCATGCTGCTGATCTTTTAGCACCGCAGAGAGGAGAAAGAGGCGACTGCATGTAAGTAACTAAAATACGATAAGCTGTATATTATAAGTTACAGTTTTAGTAGTATCACACAGGAAATGAATTAGAATCTTTTTAGTTCATAGAACTACATACACAATAAAAAATACAACCCTCAAGGTATAAAACCTGTTGCTAATTTTGAGATTCTGGAAATAATTGTTATGCTAGTTTCACAGACATGTTGCTACGCACTTAACAGTTGTTGGCAGTTGTCCTTGAGAGCCAGTCGCCATTTTAGATCTGGTATGAACACAACTTCGACCGCATCATCGCTGACCGTCAAGTAAGATAGCAGTCAAACACTATATTATTTCTCTAAAGAATTAACAAAAGCGTCACTACTGGTGACGAGTACAGAAGGCTAGGCTAGGTACGAGTTAAACAGATTTGCTTGGCTATATACGAGTAACTTGTCGATGTCGGTACATGCACACAATTTTGTGATAACAGGCACTTTTCAACTATCAAAGTACTTACCTACCGACTTCAACAAATTATGCGCCCTCGGTTCATTCCGTGTGAAAAGGACAATGCACCTGGAAGATCTTCTTTGGAAAAATGGTGTTCAAATAGATAAAAATAACAATAAGATAATATAGTATAATTTGTTCTTTTCTTTATCCAACTTTGTCAAGATGCCCAGTTCTAAGTGATAACAAATGAACAAACACATACTTTCGCATTCATAATATTCGTTTGATTATTGGACATTCTGGGCGGTTGTGTCACTGTTCTTTCAAACTATGTCTCGAGATAAAAATAAAATGATTTGATTATACATTCGTAGTAAATTATTATGAGTTCATAGGTTGACACCATTTTTATTTATATTATAAAACTATTAATAGTTGTACTCGATTTAGAAACTATTATACGAAATTTCTATTGACGATGTCCTTATTATAGCTTGATATACAAATTGCGTTCAAAACGAGTTTATATGGGCTCGTTCAGTTTCAATTCACAAGCAAGTCTAATAGACATGTTTATATTACTTAATATAATTATTAACATTGATTATAATTTGATAACTTATAGTTGACTTATAGGTTAAAGTCAAAACTCAAATGGCCTATAAACTCATAAGCTACTTAGTGACACAAAAAGTATATAGATATTTTTTTAATAAAATTTCTGTTACAAACCGTGATTTTGCATGGTTGCCGTCCGCACCGAAGGACGTTGTTGAGAGCGGCTTTTACTTACACATTATATATATCTTCACTGTGAGGTTGATGATGAGGATTCGTCTTCCTCTTCCTCTTAATGTGGAAGTTCCTCAAATTTTGAAGCTCCACATCTCATTCCGCTTCCCAATAAATTAAGTTTAAAAACGCCTCTAAAATTTTAAAAGGAATTTGATGAGACCGAAGAATTTACGTGTTCTCAGAAGCACGAAAGCGTTGGGTCAAACATGTCACTACCAGTCACCCATCCCAGTAGTGACCGCAGCTAGGTTTGCCGATTAGTTGACGACAAGGCAGAGACGAAAGACTACGTAGTGTCTTTGTAAATATAATCAGTAGCAAAGTATACCTACATATTTTTTAAGGAATTCTGACAAAGTCAAAGTCAAAGTCAAAATCATTTATTCAATTTAGGCATCAAAGACGCACTTATGAACGTCAATTTTTCATTATAATGTACTTTAAAGACTACCGCCGCGTTCCAAAATATATAGAGCCTACCGAGAAGAAGCGGCAAGAAACTCGGGGCCATTCTTTTTATATAGATGTTTTTACAATATTTTTACTTAGGTACTACAAATATTAGCTCCAGTGTGTTGCCTTACAAAAGAGAACATAATAATGGTATCAGTAGGGCAAGACACGCTACACTTTGACATCTTAGTACACGAGTAGATAGATCCGGGAGTGATCAGTCCCAAGCTGTTTTATCCTCCAAGTAATCCGAAATTTTGTAATAACCTTTTTGACAGAGTTTAGTTTTAATAGTAATTTTAAACTTATTAATAGGCAAATCTCGGATAACATTGGGAACTTTATTATAGAATCGTATACATTGTCCCATAAAAGAATGACTTATTCTGTGGAGACGCGTTACATGTACGGATAGCTTGTGCTTATTTCGCGTGTTGATGGAATGAGCATCACTCCTTTTATCAAAACTGCTAATGTTTTTCTTTACATACATTAGATTTTCATAGATAAACTGAGAGACAACAGTTAGAATGTTTATGTCTTTAAACTTCTGTCTAAGTGAAACTCTGGGAGCTAAACTGTAGATCGCTCGTATAGCCCTTTTTTGCAGTATAAAAATGGAATTAATATCTGCAGAACATCCCCAGAGCAGTATGCCATAAGTCATAACGCTATGGAAATAACTAAAATAAACTATTTTAGCTGTGTCTACATCAGTTAATAGTCTAATTTTTTTAACAGCATAAGCCGCTGAACTGAGCCTACTAGACAATTTTTTTATGTGGGGACCCCATTGCAATTTAGCGTCTATAGTAATTCCTAAAAAGACCGTTGACTCCACAAGGTCCAACCCTGTTCCATTCAATTGTATATTGGATTCTACTTGTCTCACATTTGGCGTCGAGAACTTTATACAATTAGTTTTCTTCTCAAGCAAAGAGATGAAGTTTCTAGAACTATTAAATGCTTAAATGCAAAAAAGAGTCTCTATTTATAAAGTCCGAGATATTCTGGTGTATTAGATAATGTTAGTGGCATTGTAAGTATGCGTGCCATTGTTTTTGTTGGTCATCAGAGCAATAGCGGACATTTGGCACAGAAACCAAACGAAAGTAAGGAAGTGGAGCGGCACGCTTCTTCAGATGCACCTGATGTTATCGATTGATGCGGTTACGTCTGACCTGATGCTGTTTATAGATCTCCATTCGTTATTGAGTCAAAGCGGTCAAAATTACATATTATGCTAGTTATAACATGTGTGTATCGAGCCGAGCTAAGTTTTAGTTACCTAGGTTCCTCATTTCATTTGTCACATTCTAACGGGTATTTTAAAATCTTCTTCATACAGTCATACCTAGTAGTTATAGAGTACTGATTCGGGCCAGAATTGTTGTATTGTGGTGGTACCAAGTAAATCTTAGTCTTAGACATTATTTTGTGAAATTTTAACTGATCTGGATTGTTAAAATGTACTTTAAATCAAAGTTTTTATCGTAAGAAGCAATTGTATAATGTATGTAAGGCTATGATGGGACTGTCATAACCATGATGTTTGAAATTCCCTAAACTAAAACAGAATTGAAAAAAAGCAATTGCTTTTTCATTAAAAATTATAGATTATAGTTATATAAATTTCTTTTTATATTTTGTTGTTTTCCATATGCAAACTAAACCTTTGAACGGCATAGTTAAACGAGGTGTTTTAAGTCAAACTTCACTGCATTTTTGGATTCCATTTTCATTCATCATTATTTTGTTAGCTTAAACGTATCTTACACTACGTGCTCGACAATATCCCATTATATGTCATGTCACCGCATAAAGGACCCAGTCCCAACGAAAAGTAAGCCTTTTTTATTGAAAAATACTGGATTACTCACGTAAAACTTGTCGATATGGTCGAAACTATAGTCGTATCTATCCGACAAGTATTACGTGAGTAATCCCGTATTTTACAGTAAAAATGAGTGAAAGCCACCTTTGTTTTTAAAAGAAAAGTAAGCCATTACACGTTCGTAGAAAAGTCATGTTATACTGATTTTTACTGACTGCCGGGCTATAATTTGATTTGATTTCGAACATCTAAACTTGTATGACGGCTTCGACCTTCACCTCCTCTAATGGGACGATTTGGCTTCGCACGTTTAGTGAATCTGCCAGTATCAAATAAAATCTTCTTCTAACTTCATTTCTTTCTTCTTTCTTTCTTTTTTCACTAATAACGTATGAAGCAATTTTATGTGTTTTGGTTTGAAGGTATGGTTGCCAGCGAAATTACAGGCACACGAGACTTAACAACTTAATGTCTCAGGGCTACAAGTGCAGAGCCTAGTTACAATTTAAAAATAATTAGCTAAAGCATCGTTTGAAAACAGATAGATTAAGTACCGATAAAGAATCATGATTCGTGTATATATAACTTAAAACTTTTAATTGTAATTACATGTACCTACCTACCTATACATTTTGTCTGTATACGGCCATATGTATAGTGTACACTGAACTTTAATTGGCCTACAATAAATACCTTACTAATACGATAAAGTACATTACTTGTTCACATTTGTATATAATTATACTTACTCATATTTTAACCAACAAGAATTTATTACTATTTTCTCGTGCAAACGTAAGTTACGTGTATGTGTTGAAATGTATTCGTTATGCCACAGAATATATAAAAAAATGGGTTTTACACAATTATCATGGTTATGTGATTCGTTCAATTATAATAATAAATTGAGCTAAGCGGTATAATAGCTTTTATGAAACTATTTTATTCGTATTTTTACGTCATAAGGATGTATGATATCTATAATAATATTGTTATTTTTTGCCAAAGAACCTCACGCTAAGCAAAATAATGTTACTTACCAAGAACATTGGTAGGTATTTGTCTACTTCTAACATACCCAATAATAATTTTATTATCTTCTAATTAAACATGATTGAATAGTAAATTTAGTACTTATGACAGTAATCAAGAACATTGATATTTACCACTTCTACATCTCTCTTCGGTCGTTCCCTCATGACCGATACACCGTACACCTTAAATTGCCAACGCCATCTAGTTTCATTTTAGGATACTAAAACCTGTAAACTTAATTTTAATTTGAAAATTTTCCAGTATGAACAAAAGCCAAAAATTCAAGAGTTAGTAATAAGAAATGCCAAAGAACCTCACGCTAAGCAAAATAATGTTACTTACCAAGAACATTGGTATTTGTCTACTTCTAGCATACCCAATAATAATTTATTATCTTCTAATTAAACATTATTGAATAGCAAATTTGGTACTTATGACAATAATCGAGAACATTGATATTTTTCCACTTCTAGATCTCTTTTCGGCCGTTCCCTCATGACTGAGGATCGTGAACATCACGGCAGCACTTTGGATCTGACGAACTGTCTCCATCGGCTCCGGTCTGAGGCCATCTCCACCGCGGCGTAAAAGAGATCCACTTCTAGATATGTCATAACTAATTTACAATTTCATAATGTTTACTAATAAAAATACCAGGCTTTGTGAGCTGTAGACCACGCGAGTATATCTTTGATCTTAGAGACTGACTAAATATTCATCGCACAGCTTAAATTGCCAACGCCATCTAGTTTCATTTTAGGATATTAAAACCTATGAAATTAATTTCAATATGGATATTTTCCAGCGGCTTATCCACAAAAGCCAAAAATTCAACAGTTAATTAGAGATAGGTACTTATACAAAAATACTTGAAGCGCGCTTACTTACTTTGCGCTTGTCTTTTGTTTTACTCTTCTCTTTCTACGTTCATTTCGTTCATGTCGTGTTTTTATATGACGCTATGTCATACACATTAACGAAACATAGTTAGTAGGTATACTTTGTTGTATACTAGTACTGCTTGGCATCCATTGTTTAATTTTATGTTGAAACATTTGCATGCTCAACATCTCAACAAAGTTCCATAGTAACGGGAACAGATATAAGACTAAAACAAACATATATACTACGAGTTTTTACCCGGTGCTTTGTCCGCGTGGAATAAGATTGTAGCGATCCCTATCAGCCGTGCGATTCTCTAATAATTCGTCGATGCGCTCGTCGACGAGCTCACCGATGTCAAATACTTTGCTATTGCCCTTGTACATAAGGTTGTTTTTCCAACGTTTCTTGTCATCTCGTCATTTGTTTCACGGATGTTGTCAATGATGCAACGATGTTTGCTCTTGGAGAATCGCACGGCAGGACTCGATAATATTATTCCACGTAATTGAGATTCCCCAAAGTTCAACTACGTTGAGCCGTTACAACGTGAGAGTTAACAAGCGTAGGTACACACTCACCCACTCACATCCTACCTCACTCACGCACTCATTCTCAGACATTCGAATTCATAACTGATTTCATTTGTTCCATTGATTGAGACTACCAACAACAAATGAAGTCAACCATTACTGGAATAACAGCAAATGAAATCAACCATCAATGGAAACAAATGAAATCAACTATGAATTCAAATGTTTGTGAAAGAGTGCTCGCTAAGGCACTCATTCACGTGAGAATGTGAGCGGGTGAGTGTGTACGCTTGTTACCTTCCAACTGCATTTCATCGTCTCGATATCCTAGGTCAAAACTTGAATACCATTTAAAATTAATTTACCTTGTTTATGACATAATAAAACTTGGTGATCACGAGGATCAAAGGTCGATATCTTTACTGGGAAACTATTTTATGTAATAACCAAAGGTATTTCCTAGGACTAGATACTTTCTGGGACGATTTTCTATTTTTATGATGTAGGAAGTATTACAATCTCATGTCTATTCTACCTGTCTCTGTCTCCCTAATGATATTTTTAAATTGTCTGTATCTTACCTTTCTTGTACCTTCGATGTGGTGATGTAGCACAGTTATTTGATAACCTCAGTGGCGCAGCGGGCGAGAGTCCGCCTGCGACACAAGAAGTAGCGGGTTCGATTCCCGCGTTAGAACAAATTTGTGTACGATCTGCAGAAATTTGTTACGTTGGTCTGGGTGTTTTCTATGTAGAAAAAAAATATCTATGTACCTAACTATATAATGTATTAAATATATCAGTTATCTAGTACCCATAACACAAGCTTTGAGTAGCTTACTTTGTGGCTAGATGGTGCTTTGTGGATTGTCCAGCATTATAAAATAAAAATAAATGCTTTATGTAAACCATTTTTGATAACACGTTTTTTTAATGTATGCATGTAATCCCTAAAGATTACACAATAGTACTTATTTTAACTATGTAGGTTTTTAATTATTTGCACCACCGACCTCTCTCAAACTCTTACTTCTGTCTATCCAAAGCTATAATAGATAATATATATTACACTAATTATTATGATATAGTTTAGTACTGGTGTGTGCCAAAGTATAGGTATTCTATCCGTGGGAAGAGACCTTGGGATCTGTGACACAGGTTTTTTATTTTAAAAAACCTATTTCGGGCACCAGCTCCCTCACATAGTTAGGTTTTATTTTGTCTTTCTTTGCTAATTATGTTAAATTGTTTTTTACCAACCTTTTGTGAGGAGGAAATAAATATATGTTTGATTGATTGATAAGACTGCCCTTTTTAGGGTTCCGTAACCAAAGGGTAAAACGAGACCCTATTACTAAGACTCAGCTGTCCGTTCATCTGTATGTCTGTCTGTCTGTCCGTCTGTCACCAGGCTGAATCTCATGAACCGTGATAGTTGAAATTTTCACAGATGATGTATTTCTGTTGCCCGCTATACAACAAATACTAAAAAACTGGCCAACTGCCATTCGGACTCGCGCACGAAAACTTCCGTACCGTTATCTATAAAAACGCCAAAAAAATCATGTCTGTTGTAGATAATGGTGCGGAACCCTTCATGCGCGAGTCCGACTCACAGTTGGCCGGTTTTTTATTTATTTTTTCAGATTATCACATCTCTCTGTGTATGTAACTTTACTTAGTGGCCTATAATAAAGAATTTTATATTTTATAGTAAAATTAAATTAATATTGTGCGCAAACATTTTATCGGATCTCCAAAGAAAATGTAAGTAATATAATAAGTTTAATAAATGTGTATGCAATCGAATGCCATAAAATAAAAAACAGACGAGCAACCCTTTTTTAGTAAAGTATTTCTAAATAAATTGACATCAATGGCCTCATTTTTTTTATTTATATAACTACGCTTCACAGACTTCAAGGGCCGGGCTCGATTTCAAACCACCCCGTTCAATATTGTGCACCAATTAACAAAGACTTTATATAAGCGTATTTATCCAGTTTTCCGGTAAATTAAATGATTTTAAATTAGATCTCGAAAGTCGCATTCCCGGCTCTAACAGGCCCAACTTAACTTTTTAGGAAACAACGTATTCCTGCGGATTTTTTAAAAATACCAGTCTTTTAGACTTGACAAGATACGGCAACTTTAAATACTCGTACGAGTATATATATGAATGAAACAATAAAGAATGAAAATACTACGAATAATCAAAATGTCCGGAGCTACACTGCGGATTTATGCATGCCATACCAATAAAAAACCTTCATGTCTCTTTATTAGATATAAAAGTTACCTCAGATTTTACAATTACACTGATCGCGTTTTACCAAGATAAATATATGCATAATGTCATACTGAAGCAACACACGATATTTCACAGCTAATTTTGACAGACAGTTTAGCAATACCATCGAATTGTATCTATTAAATATGCACTTATACACTTGCAAAGAGTAAGTCATAATTAAGGCTGAAGAGATCGGATTGCGATCCATCTAAATTGTTTCTTTGTTGTTCTTTTGATACGTATTACTATAATAGAGATGAGATAGTAGGCACTAACTGTGCGCGGCTTTAGCAGAAGTAAACAACAGTCGATGAATCGATGTACCTGCATAAGTGTGAAACTGGGTTGCATATAATAAAAGTTAGGAAACATTCTAATTCATTATGCATTCGTAAAATGCACTGAATAAGATAAAAGCTAAAGATCCTATTAGAATCAAACTTCGACAATCGCCGCTGGCCTGGTAAAGAAAGTATCTAACGACACTTATTAATAATTTAACACTTAGAATGATACTTCTATAAATAGGATTATTCTATTCCATTTTGGGTTATTTTAGGTTAGTTTAGCGAGCACCAAGTTAAGTGACGACTAAACTGTCTAAAATATCCCACAATTGAAGAGAAATGTCTAATTTTAGTGTGTCATTCGAAAGTGTTATACTAATTTGGATTTTATCCAAAACAAAATAAGTACTGCCATAATTTAGAGATTTTCAGTTAAGGGAATGCTTACAGAATCGACACCATTATCTATCTATGCATAAAAAAAATCGATGTACTCGTAGCATGAATGGTGGTGTCGTACTGTACTTAATTTCTGGAAATTGAGTTTAATTTGCATTTACAATGGCAATTCAATCTTTGGCAGTACTTAAAGCAATTAGTGGAGCAATCTCGAGCATTGTTTCCATAAAGTTTAGCATTCATTGCTTTTTCCTGATATTTAATATAATCTGATAATATTGCTGATATGAATTGAGCTGAGAATATTCAGTGGGTAGAGAAAAATTGGCTTCAGAATGGTGTACACGAACATTTGCTAACTGTAGTGATGCAACGTGACGTCATAATTATCGTATTGTTCGAGCTAGACTATTTATTCGTAGAAACTGGAGTAATTTCAATTTGCCCGCTTAAAGGTGCGCTTATACAGGCAATTTTTTGAGCAGTAATTGCTTGGCAACACGAACGGATCAATCTGGAGTAATAGTGGAGCTAAATGCAGCAATGTCAATAAAATACGCCAATCGTTTCGGTAATGTTGCTTCTAAGTGCCCCATAGATTCCATATTGCTCAATGTGGCTTATATGAATTGTCGAATATCCAGCGGGTATATAAATTTAAGTCAATTTGTTTTCTATCTCCTATGCACTTATTTATTCTGCGGCTTATACGTCTAGCTTCCGCGGGGAGAGTGAGCGAGCGGGTGTTGGGTCTGTGTTTGTTGTGAAATGTGGCTGCACATGGTTTTTTTAAGTGGCATCGTCTTCTTCGTGGAATAATGAAAAGATTATGCACTTTATTAATGCAGTTCACTTGCATCCTTGTTTTGTGGAATGACAAAAGTTCAGATTTTAAAGTTCACTCGCTGAAAATAGATGAATGCACTTCTATTGGGCTGCAGTTTCAAATATCTCACTACAAAGCAGTAAAAAAAATAATAATTTACGCACATATTTCAATATAATAAAAGCACTACAAGCCGCCGCTGCAAGGAAAATGTCGTCTATAGCGAGCGTAGTTTTTCAACTGAATTGCTCATGTATAAAATCATTGTCCAGTTTCTTGGAGTTGGTCCTTATCGCTCAATATTGAAGTTGCAGCACCTATTTTACAAAATTGATGCTTGTAACCGTAATTTGCTTGATATTTTGTCACGTCGCAATCGATCATCATTGCTCATAATTGGGAAATTATTGTTGCCCGTATAAGCGCACCTTAAGGAGACGTATCTAATAGACTGATAGATTCCGGCACCTCTGCTAACAAGTCGAATCTACTTGTACTAATAATCTACTTTAAGTAGCCTGTAATTTAATATATTCACTGTCTTATGTCTAAGATAAGTAAAGCAACCGGTTTCTTACACACACATTTCAAACCGATCCCCTCAAGTGTTGCATGAAAGCAATGGGGACTGTAGACTAAAGATGTTTAACGCTAAAATATTAGAAGGAAGCAATTTTATGAGTTTTAAGTAGGTACTTATTAATACAAATTTTCATTGTAAATGGTTTTTAAAGCGCAAAGCCTGCTATGCGAAACCAAAATTTTAAATTTTAATGAGTATAATTTTGCTCCTTACATTTTCAATTACCTAGGCGTCTGTCTAATTCACGGTTCGACAGTGACGCGACTGCAATTCTTTTTTCATACTACCTGCTCGAAAATGCCATAGGTAATGTTCTATGAAACTCTCACGGGCGTAAAGTGATTTGGATTTGGAACGTTGAATTTATAGTTATATTTACGTGCGATCTGTAATGATGTAATGAATTTCTAACAAACACCGTGTTTGGTGTTATTTTAACAACTTCCATAAAATGTTATAATTTTGACCATGGTGCATGTGACTGTGCCAAAATATCGAGAGCTCCAAAAGCAACTTTATCATCAACATATATCACATCCCGTGCGTGCTCATTATAATTCAGTTAACAACCGCGAAAGTCTAAAACGGTGTTTTCCTTAAAATGTTCCTTTCGAAAATATTACTCTGTCATTCCATAACTGGACAAATTTGTCCAATTTGAAGATTATTTTTAATTTATTTTACTTTTAACTATGAAACTGCTTTTTTATATAGCGCTTCTATATATAGTTTTCAATGTAAACTCTAGAACCCCCGTTACACTCAAGGTTTAATATGCCGCCCGTGATGTAAGACACTGTTTTACTCCCTCGGTGCATAGACTATTATTCCTATCTAAAACTGTAAAGTCACGAGATCATCTCACCTCTAACAACCCACGTGTTTCGATAGTGCATTAACTGTTACGTAACAGCATTTGTTTTGATTGTTCATTTGTAAGAGATATGTAACAAATCGATAGAGCTCTCTCGTAATTAGATATTATTGCAAGAATGATGACTCTGATTATAATGATTATTGTTACACCTACTTATTTCAAATGTTTTAAGTGACTGGCATTCTTACACAATTGGTAATTTATATTACCATAATTTTAGCTCAAGGTTAATAGTATATTTTTTTGTTTGTGACTAATTTTCACTTGAATTTTACGATTGTAATAGGTTCTACCTACGACCTACACTAACTAAAATAAAAAGTGCTTTACTTTACTAACTTGCACTTTACTTAAACTTTGAAAATAAATTTAGTTATGTATAATATAATATCTATATATCAAAACTAACCCCTATTTTTCCTGGTCACGCTACAACTCGAGAACGGCTTAACCGATTTCATTCCTCTTTTTTTAAAATGTTTTCTAATTCTTCGTAGATGGTTCTTACATTAAGTTTATAATATTGGGAGGTTATGGCGAGTCAGAAGGCCGAACGTACAACGCAAAAGAAGTCGCGGGCAGTCGCATATATATATAAAAGACCCAGGATTCTATTTATTTTGCTCATCATCGTTAACGACGTTCACAATATATACGCGCTGATGAAATCGTAGACCGCAGCTAGTAATAAATAAAAATACATGACTTGGCAAATTAACACTTCACTGTTAGTAAGTCCTGAAAAGTGAGATCGTCTAGCAGGTCACACATGCTCGACAATCCAATAGCCTCGGTTTGTTATTAATTAACACAAATGAAAATATTATATCCTGGGTCCTGACTTCAGGAATGAATTTGAGGATAGCGTGGGCGATTTCTCGGGTACAAATCTATATGTCATAAATTTTTAACACTCGCTCTACATTATTTTTTTATGGGATAGTTTGACAAACGAGCAAGCGGCTCACCTGGTGGATGCCGTATCTTCCGACAATCTATGTTAGACGCTATGACCACTAGGCCACCGGAGCTTGACCAGCTTTATCCAACCGAAAAAAGAATTTATGCTAACACTAAACTATCGTTTTTATGTGTAGTTTTTCGCTCTACGATTTAGTTTTTAATTTAGTATAACCTAGTAATTTATTTAGTTTTTTAACTAATTTATATTTTAAATTTAGTCTTTAGACTTTACTCGTGTTACATACGCATGTGATGTCGGTTCGTTAAATAAATATTTGTCAAACTCATGAGAAGTATCAAATTAAACTCGTTAATTTGATACTTTTTTATGATATAGTATATATATATATATATGTACATTAAACCTTGGTTTAAATTAATTCAGGTCGCAAACAAGAAACAAAATTATACACTTACAATCTTTAACTGTCTGCCCTTCGTTTACCTTTTAACTTGTTTACGTTATCAAGTTACGAAAGAATTGGTGCATTTAAGTCGACAACAATTTAAAATTATTACTAGTAGGTACTCAATTACTTCATATTTATTTAAGACCATGCGTGAGCAAAACAAAACGTAAATCCTAGAAGTCCTGACTTAAATGTATTGCGAGAGTGTCGCCGCGGGCGTCAGCATGTCAGCATGTCATGTCAGCCTATAACAAATACAATACTTACTTTTGATACTAAACAAGTACAATTTGAAATTTTTTATACTGACTTCCATTCTATACAGGTTTTGGAGTGTAACTCAAAAACTACTGGACCGAATCTGAACTGAAATTTAAATGGGACCACGGGAAGCACCAGCTTTCAAACAATAATATAATTTTGAGAATCGGTTCACCCAATCAAAAGTTATGAGGTAACCTCCTTTTTGGAAGTCGGTAGAAAAACCCTATGTTTTGATCATCGTTCACACCGCTGAAACTGCAAGGTGCAGCTATTTATAATTACTTAGGTAATATAAATAACAATTAACTATCTATACTACATAATAATAGGAAAGGTATCTTATACTTAGGTCACAAAGGCCTTAACGACCCCGTTGACTTAGTTATTGAACCATGAACTCACTGCTACGAAGAGAAACTCTTCGTAGCAATGAGTTCACGGTTCGATCCCTGGATCCCTGGCCTGAGCAAATGTCTGTGTTTATACTCCTGTTTTGGATTATAAATTGTTTATTATGCCTCCCGCGACACATGCTTTATAATGGGGCTATGAATATTTAAAAAATATTTTTATTTTTATTACTTGACTTTCCAGCTCTTTGTTTAAATAATTTTATGGATGCTCTGACTTATTTTCATTTAGCTAATATCGTCTCGTAGGTGTATTCCTTTTAATAAATAAAAGTATACGCGGGAGAGCTTGTTGCAGAATTGAAGAAAAAAATATGAAGTAAAAGCACGTAAAAGATACTGAACCGATACGACTTGAGAACCTTTAAGAAGAGAGCTCATTCCTTCCTCAAAGGCCGGCAACGCATCTTTGAGACCTCTGGCATTGCGGATGTCCGTGGGCTACGGTGAGCACTTACCATCAGGTGAGCAGCCTGCCGTTTGCCAACCTATCTCATAAAAAATGACACAGGTGCATAAAACAATTAAATATCGAGAATAGGTAAAGTTAACATGGTAAAATACGAAAACATGGAAGCATTCGCTCGTATACAAAAAGCAGAGACTGGGACAAATTGAATGGGCGCACTAACTCGCGTTGCATAAACTTAACAATAGTATGATAAGAAGAACAAAAACGAACACTTCAAACACGGCCAGAATTTACTTTATAAAAAATGGATCTTTTTAAAAGTCATGAATACAACAGTTCATTTACATTAATTAACTCGTATCTAAGCAGGTAATTGCTCTATAAACGGTTATGCACCACCTAATTAAGAGGAAGCGGTCTCCGTTCTTCCGCCCGCAAATATTATGCGACAGCGGACGCAAGTGATTTGTTAGAGAGCTACTGGTTTTATAGCGTAGGGTTGTTTGATTGTTATATTTCTCGTTCTTCAACCGACTTCCAAAAGGTTCTCAAGTCGACCCCTAACTTTTTACAGAGTAGTTCAATTTTGATAATATTTTTTTTTGATAGAGGTAGTCCTATTTAAATTTCACCAAATTTGGTCTAGTAGTTTTTGTGTTACAATCTAATAACCGAAAATTGTTTCGCATAATCTTGATGATATCGTAATTCACAGTGAATTACTCGTATAATCATTCCCGTTCCACTAGCAAGGATAACTAAAAAGGATGAAAAGAAAACTTATAACAAAAAATAGAACCGACATTAACAAGTTATTATGATATGATTTTTACAGCACTAATGCCAAACGGATTGTCGGAAGACGCGGGTTTGAATCCGTTCGAGGAAGTGTAATTGGTCTATATTGCAAAGTTTATATCTTCCATCTGTTCCATGAATCATGAAAATCGTCTGTTTTGAGCGTATTCGTTCCAAAAAACATAGAAAACTAGTTCTTGTTATTCGTTTGTTTCATAGAACTACAGATCACAAATATTTGTAAAAATACCGAGCTACAAGACTGAAAGAGATATCCATAGGAATAAGAAAGTATGGCATATTATTATCTACTCGTATATAAGATAATAATCTGCAGATCGTATTATTTAGTTTCCGATTTAATGGGCACTGGGGTGAAATCCGTTCAAGCTTTAGTAGATATATTTATTAAAATAAAATTGGGTAGTAACTTTACACTAAATATTATAGTGTGGTAAAAATAGAATACGAAATACTGTAGAGAGAATGCCGTAAACAACCACTAAGATTTCATTATTTTTAAGGAACAATCACATGGTATTAAGCGGCAACCTCTGCCTATATTAGATACATTTATAGACGAACTCCACTGTGATAATACTTGTAATATTAAGAAATACCCTGAGATATTAAGTTGTTAAATGTGGTTGCGATTTCACCGGCAACCATAGCCATCAAACCGGACAGTAATGCGAAAGTGACTTCTACCATCAGGTAGAAATAGGTATTTTTCTACATTATGTCATATTAAACAGATTTTATTGGATAAATGCGACAAACTGTTCTGGTCTCTGCGCATCAACGCTCTGTTGAATACCAGGCCTAGCACCTTAGTCGTGGCGTCGGTAACCTCCTCAACTCTCACTGTCAAGATTCCCACTATTGTTTCCAAATTCACAATTTGCATTAAAAGTACACATAATTTGTTACGTGGAGTATGTAGCGGAACCGTTACGTGATGCAGATGGATGTGATCAAGTGAATCTTGCGGTTGTAATTTTATTATTTTGACGTTGAGAGATTTTGTATGAGAATTTGCTATTTGTTTTATGGATGTCTCACATTCTAGTTGCGCAATTCAGCAAACTCTTAGAACAATTGGAGTTATCTCTTGATTGCTTTTGTTTTGCAACCCGTGAAAATGTTAAATGAATGTATACGTTTATAATCAGACTTTGATAGCGATTAATGGAATATATATTTTGATTTTCAAGAAATATATATACTTATACCATTTATTAATTTACCTACACAGGTGGGTTGGGATTGCGTCAGAGATATCACTTCTGGATGGACACGTCGTAACCTGCGAGGAAAACCGTCTACTACTACTGTACTAGTAATTTCTTGTGCAAGAGACTCTTTTGGTTGGTATCAAAGCAGACCTGGATGGTTTACCTCTAACAATTGTATAAACTGTATTTATATTTGAAAGCAAATGAAGCAGAAGCCATTATTGTATAATTTAGTCCTAAAACGAGAAAGGTCTCGGTGGCACTGTAAATATCATGGTCAGGCATGCCATCAGAGGCATCAGGCACATAACTTGTCGTCTGGTCACTAGATTTGATTTACTTACTATATCTATACTTCTATACTAATACTATAAAGTGAAAAGATTTGTATGCTTGTATGTTTGTTCACCATTACAATTCTATCCCTGAGTAACACAGGTTATATTATATTGATTTATCATCACCACTATCCAAGACCACGCGGATGAAACCACAGAGCGCAGCTAGTGAAAAAATTGAGTTACAGACACATCAGTTGGGGCCAATTTATTTAGCACTAAAGCAATCCAAAGCTTATACACAATACAAAAAGTAAAGACTGGCTTGTTCTAATTATCTTCACTCGTCTACAATGATATCAGCAATATTTTTTTTCTTTTCATTGAACTCAATAAGTTTTCGACTGCTGTTGGTAAAATTCAAATGTAAAGAATAAGATTTAACCTATACGAAAATAATAAAGACATCAATAGATATTGGATATCCAGTAAAAAGTTATATGGTCATAGATAAATATACTTAATATATGGACTCTCCAGAATAATTACAAATTACCCATTGTACTTAATGAAAAGTACCTGGATCACCGAGCTTTAGTCGCATGTTAACAATTGATTTTCTTCGTTTAACCTCAAACCAAACACTCATTGGCTTAGTGTTGCTTAACAACGTCATCTATTGTCAAGTAGCTTTAATATAGCTGTGTCAGTAAAACAGTTTTTTAAATAGTTTTTCATTGCCTGAAAACACGGATAAAACAGCGTTTTCTAAAAATGCAACCTAGCTAGATCGATTTATTAAAATTATACATACAATATATATACAAGAATTGTTCTTTTAAAGGTATTAGATATATAGATACATATTCTTTTTTAATTTTCACGTGCCTGTGCGTCATATTCATTTATTTTATTGAAATTTTGTAAAACATGCATGCCCGATTGTCCATATGGTCTTATTATTCAGTGAGCCGCACTGCAATTCGTACTTACAAAAGTTCAGTGGAGTTGATAACTCATCTTTCATAATCACCCGGCAATATTAAGCAAGCAGGCGTTAATAGGTCTACAGATGCACTTGTATTGCAAGTATTTGCAATATGAGTTCGTAGCAATTATTGTACGAAGATTTCCTCAATTTATTCTCACTTATGCCCTCTCAAATGCTAAATTATTATGAAAAAGCAACTATTACTGATGTTATGCTCGCGGAAATGAAGATAATCTTGGAATCGTTACGTTTAAACACGTAAATCCTCTTCTGGATCCGTAATTGCTAAAGTGTATTATTACATTTGTTTGAAATGATCTACTAAATACGATGCAGAAATTTAAACTAAGTTAAGTGTATTATTCTTACGTTATGTTGCAAAATTAATCATGAATCTTGTTATATAATATATTGTATATAATTCTTATTCTATCTTGCACACAGCCGGAGTGGAATTCCCCACCAGAAACTATCACGCTGTAGATATTTGAGCTTTTATCACAATCTGAACAGATAAATAAATTGAGTTCACCAAGCCGCACTGGGCCCTTATGACTTTATGACTCAACCCTTCTCTCTGAAAAGAAGGCTGGAGTCCCAGCAGGAGGAACATAATGAACTGATTATGATACGAAGTATATTTTATGGATCTACGTTCGTCTGGAAAAAACGGGCAAACTAAAAAAAAAGGCAACATAATTGTAGTTACTCGCTCTAAGCGCGTACAACATTAATTTATTTAGGTATTTGTATTATTAAATTTACTGACCAGTACGTAGTAGGTTGGTTAGGTAGGTTGTTCTAATAAATTGCGTTCTAATAAAACGAAATATTAGAACACAGAATATTAATATTAGAACACTGATACAGAAGTTTGCGTATTCCAAGCATAAGATATCATAATTTGTGTAGGTCAGTATTGCCTTTAAAATAAATTATAATTATCATATTCAGATAAGATAATATCAAAATACTGAACAGTATTTTTTAGAGCAAGATTTAACAAGTAAGTGCCCATATTTATTTTAAAACACGACAAAGATATTAAATTTAATTTAGTTGATTATAATTTTATTTGATTATTTCAATAAGCTAATAAATTTATAAAATATAATCCATTACGAAATAACAGTTCTTATAATTTAAGAACAACATGAGTCCATAGTGTGTTCTAGCAAATACACACTTGTATGTACACTGTATTTATATCCTATAGTACTGGTAAACGGTCAACAAATATTCAGCAGATTTTGAAATGTATTACCAGATTTTTATATGCCTTACATTTAAGCGTCTTATTGAATATCATCATCATCATCATCATTATCAGCCGGAAGACGTCCACTGCTGAACATAGGCCTCCCCCATAGAACGCCACTTGGACCGGCTACTCGCTTCCTGCATCCAGCGATTCCCCGCGGTTTTTATGAGGTCGTCGGTCCACCTAGCGGGGGGCCGGCCTACACTACGCCTTCCGGTGCGTGGTCGCCACTCGAGAACCTTTCTTCCCCATCGGTTATCAGTTCTGCGAGCGATGTGGCCTGCCCATTGCCACTTCAACTTGCTAATTTTGAGAGCTATGTCGGTGACCTTAGTTCTCCTACGGATCTCCTCATTTCGGATCTTATCACGCAGGGAAACCCCAAGCATAGCCCTCTCCATTGCTCGTTGAGCGACTTCAAGCTTGTTAATGAGGCCCACAGTAAGGGACCACGTCTCAGTGCCATAAGTCATCACTGGCAACACACAATGGTTGAAAACCTTGGTTTTCAGGCTCTGAGGTATTGGGGACCAAAAGATGGATCGAAGCTTCCCGAACGCTGCCCATCCGAGCTGGATTCTTCGTGCGACCTCCTTGTCGAAGTTGGACCTACCTAATTGGACAGTCTGTCCCAGGTAGACGTACTCGTCTACAACTTCGAGTGTATCGTTTCCAACAATTACCGGTATAGGTGGAACATGGACATTGGACATGATTTTCGTCTTATCCATGTTCATTTTAAGACCAACCTGTTGGGAAACTCTACTGAGGTCGTTGAGCATGGTGCCGATATCCTCGAGCGACTTCGCCATTAAAACTATATCATCGGCAAAACGAAGGTTAGTGATGTATTCGCCATTAATGTTGATGCCACATCCTTTCCAGTCCAAAAGTTTGAAAACATCCTCCAATGCGTTAGTGAACAGTTTCGGAGAGATGACGTCTCCCTGTCTCACACCTCTCTGCAATGGAATTTGTTCCGTACTCTGGTCCTGTAATCGGACTGACATAGTGGCCTTGCTGTATAAACACTTCAACGCTTCGATATACCTATAGTCAATTTGGCATCGCTGCAAGGACTGCAGTATGGCCCACTTCTCGATAGAATCAAAGGCTTTCTCGTAATCCACAAACGCTAGACACAGTGGCTGATTATACTCTTCGGTCTTCTGTATAATCTGCCGTAGTGTATGAATGTGGTCTACGGTGCTAAAGCCTCTTCGGAAACCGGCTTGTTCAGGAGGCTGGAACTCATCAAACCTGTGTGCGAGACGGTTCGTGATGACTCTCGAAAACAGCTTGTACACGTGGCTCAAGAGCGATATGGGCCTATAATTCTTCAATAAGGTTTTATCACCTTTTTTGAAGAACAGCACCACCACGCTCTTGTGCCACGTTTCCGGTGTTTTGCCTTCGAAGATGACAGAATTGAATAACTTCTGGAGGACTAAAAGTATCGGTCTACCACCCGCTCTCAGAAGTTCAGTCGTAATTCCGTCCTCTCCTGGCGCCTTGTTGTTCTTAAGCTGTTTGAGAGCCATTCTAATCTCGTACAGGCTGATGTCCGGGATGTCTTCGGTATAGTGTCGGACTAACTTTGCTCTGGTGTCCTGAGCTGCTTCAGTAACGGGTTCGCGCGTCGAGGTATATAACTGTCGATAGAAGCTCTCAATCTCTCTCAGAATCTCAGGCTTGGATGAAACGATACTGCCATTTTCGGTCTTCAGTTTTGTCATTTGGCTTTGCCCAATAGACGAATCCTTTGCAAACACTTTAGAGCCCTGGTTCCGCTCAATTGCTGCCGTAATACGCGCAGTATTATAAGCACGCAAGTCGTGTCGCATGGACTTCCAAATTCGTCTATTGAGTTTACCGTAATCCGACATATCAACTGCGGACTGCAGTCTCATTTCGCTCCGTTCTGCCATTAGTTTCAGAGTTTCTTTTGAGAGTTTTTGAGCTTTCCTGCGGCGTTTGGTCTCACAGAATTCGGACCCAACCGCTTGGACAGTTTCCACCAACCCGTTGTTCAACTCATCCACTGTGTCGCATTCAGCTAAGCACTGAAAACGGTTTTGAAGTTCAAGTTGAAACTTTTCGGGGTTTTGGATTTGGGCACGATTAGGACGGAGCGTAGATTTCACCAGACGTGACCTCTCAAGCTTGACATTGATATTCAATGCGCCCCTTACGATGCGGTGATCGCTGCCGGTTTTTACCTTGCTGATCACAGAGACGTCATTGAATATGCGCTTATTGGTCGTCATGATGAAGTCTATCTCGTTCGTAGTGGAACCGTCGGGACTCATCCACGTCCACTTCCTGGATGGCCGCTTCATGTAGAAGGAGATTATTGAAGTATGAGTATATGAGTATATTATTGAATATATATAATATTTATTAGTTATATCATTATGTATGTAAATATCAAGAAGGTCTTATCTCAAGTTCAATAGAGAATTTTAGAATTAGGTAAGTTATACTTGCAAAATACCGTACTTTACAACTTATTTTCGTAACTAAATATTCTTATCGAATTAAGAACTTAAGTGAGTATAATAAATATTATAACTTGCTGCAGACTATCGTTATAATTCTTTATGTACGGATTACTAAAACATTAACATAATGAAATTGAATTTTTGCTTATCATCAACTATCTAAGTAATTTATTTAAATTTTGTGTTTATGTAAGAAAATTATCTGCTATGAAATCGTGCTATAAAACAGTAATTAGATTGAATCCGCATATTTTATAACACTTTATTAAATCTGACAACCAAAAGATACGCATTATTAATCGACTCTACACATGCATTGCTCTAAGTAGATTCATAATTCAAACAGACTACAGGTACGCCGTAATTTAATGCCAATTTATCGCTATTTAATTTACTGCAATATCATTAGCAAATACATCTGTCAATGTGCAATTGAGAGTACTAGATCAAAGTGACTGTTATGTAACATGTCAATATATTACGAGCTTAACTATTAACTACTGAAGTAGCGTTAAGTTTACTCTAAAATGTATGAAATACTTATGTATTTGTCAGAGCAAACATATTTCGGCAGCGCGTCGGTAACTGGTCACTGCATTGCTGGCAATACCATGCCTGATATGCAAATAAATCGAAAGCGACGTTATGATTTGTACGCTTATTTACGGTGCTACTTCTACTATATTTCTCATGGCACAGTATTTATCTAAGTTTAGCAAAGTCTGACAGATTTACCATGCTATGACACAGTGTACATGAGTAATGAATGATTATGAATGAATAATGAGTAATGAACAGCTAACATCATTTATTACATGCCAATGGAAGACGCCAATGTAAAATGTGTATTGTGTCACACGGCCAGACACAATAGAAATTTCATTGTTATAATGACATCGACACATGAGGGGATATACATGTTTGTTATTAAAGATAAAAAAAATCTGATTCAAATCTCCAAACGATTGATTATGATATGAAACAGCGTCAACCGTCCGCTGTCGTGTTTTATGGAGGTAGAACAGCAGGTGACTTTTGAATGGTGATAGTGATATAAGAGAGACAGAGATATATATAGATAGATAGATAAATAGAGAGACAGAGGAAGAGAGAGATGAATTGCTTTTTTGCGCCGTAGTGCTAAAATATTAATTGTGGTGGTGATTAGAAGTACGTATAGATGGAATGATAACAAAAAGAAAATGGTGCCTATAAAATGATGTATCACCAGTTAATGCAGCAGAACAATCGCAGTTTGTCCAAACGCAATTAACACGCAACAAAATAAAAACAGGTGAGAATTGTTGCCGCCGTCACGCTGCAATTTCGGTAACTTTATATCTTCTTATTTCGATCAACATCGAAATTGGCATCAATTTGTGAAAGTCGCAAAATTGTGACAAAAACATATCGATTATGGATAATGGCGCGAGACGGCGGTCAATGGTGAAAGCGCAGTCTGGTTTGTCGCGTAGACAGTACCGACCGAAGAAGGCATTCGGCTCTCGGAGCGCTTTCGGTCAAGCGAAGCCTCAGCGAGCATCTTGTGAGAACGTTTCCGAGGTATAAAAGAAGGTAACATAGTGTTTCGCCGAACCATTGCTTTGCACATACCCGTACTGGAATACACAAAAGGTATACATCGGAGTAAAACAGTGACCATGTGTTGTTTATTATTATCTTATGACAAGTGATCTAGTGTGGTGATAGTGAAGTGTTTACAAGGAATTGATCGATCTGTTTTCTTTTGACAGAGAGTGCCAGCCCAGTGACGTCACACACGCAACATGCGGTTGTTTATATTGGTAATGTCAATTTTGAACACTTATTAGAAAATATGGTGATAAGTGCTTGTGAATTAAAGTAGCGAGTTTGCCGACATTCAATTTTGAATTTCTCTTTACATAAGTAAAATGATGCGATTATTTGTTTCCGCAGTTTTGTAAGATTTACATAACTAGTTAATTACGATTGTTTTGAATTTGTTTTTTAAGACAGATAAACTAATAATATTCCTCTATTAAAGTATACATAACTGTATAGACATATTCTTGACTTTAGATTATTTTACTTGCTACAACGAGCCGGACAGGTCGGTTGCCTGATAGTAACTGCTTTAAGTTATATAACTGCAATTCTGAATACATACTACACTACGCTCGTCATTCTGAAACGTAGTTGTTTATTCCCATTAATTCCCAAGTAATTTCAATAGTAACTGTCCTTCTTCAAACCTAAACGCAGTTATGGTAGCACACTACTCCGTGACAGCACAATAATTGGCACTGTACCCACCAAGACGGACTCTGGCAAAAGAGTCCTACAAGCTAGTCTATCCAATCACTGTCTCCACTCAACCACATATAGGGATATACTTCAGTACTTTTCTTATTTATCGTTACTTTTCTTATTTCTTACTTGGGAGGAAAGGCCCAAACGTCCTCCCGAATTGGTGACATGGCTCCCAAACATATGCAGCAGTTTTACTTTGTCTAGTTTTTTTTAATGGGAGTTGAATTCAAATATCATAGTTATAAAAATGTACATCCTAATTTAAATCTGCCCCAGTCAGTTAGAATATATCTATATAAATTGAACGTTGAATGCAATAAATTGAACTAGTTTCCTTTTATACCGTACTAGGAATCTTGTTTATAGTCACATTTCCTATATACGGTTAAAGTTCAGCAGTTTTCTATCATTGATCCTCAACGTGTATCGTTAACTGAGTTGGTAGTGACCCTGCCATCGATTCACGTGGTTGAGGTTTGATCCCTGACCGGGGAAAATATATGTGTTTAGTAAACATTGCTGATCATCATCAGGAATGTTTGCTCTTGGTTCTTTGATGTTGTGATGTGGTGTGTGTATACATACCCTCCGCGACACAGAGAGTCCTATTGCAGGGTATGTGAGTGTGTAAACGTTATTGTTATATACCTACCCATAAAAATGAAAATGACCAGTTAATAAACTACTGCTAATTCATACTTCCTGTATGCAATTTAGACAGCAACTTTACTACTTCATAGCCTCACGTAACATTTATAGTTGTAAATTTCGTAAAGGTGGTTTTTAAGATTTTTAGTATTCGTATGTTTTAGGCTACGTTCACAATGTGTTCAACACGATGTATATTTATGCTCATAATAGACTTGAAAATGTATTATAGATGAAGATCTGAAAATTGGGTGGTCAAACGTAAGCTTACTATGTAGGTCTGAGCTGCTGGCGGGTTCACTTGCTTGACTTATGGGGTATGAACTCTCTGTCCGTCGCCATTTAAAACCCTCGATATAGCGCACGCGGTTATACGAGCGCCCCTCATTGATGGTGCTGGGGTGGAGTGACTCCTGCTCCTGAGAGGACCAACGCCCCCGGTACCGCGGACAAGTGCGAAAGCGTTCCCGTAGTGCCGACATCCCGGCGCCCGGAAATACACCGTGTGGTAGTTTAGTCGATATGGTCACCTGCTGCTATGGTTGCAGTTGGCATTAGAAGACGAGTCCGACATACCCCGTCGAATCCTCCCGGGTTTGGCGGGGATGTGTATATGCATTCCCCACACGATGCTAAAATAAAAAAATGGGGTAGAAACTCTCAGAAATAAATATGAAAATATTCCAAAATTCTACCCAAGTGGAGACTTACAACATAAAAGGCACACTTGACTAGTATTTCACCAGACTGCACCCAAATTCAGTGTTGAGTGCATATACATGCATATACATACATACATTCATACATATACATACATACTCATACATATACATACATAATACATATATACACACATTCCTACATACATACTTTCGTGTATTGATATGGTCGTGTGATATTAGTTTGCTACACAAGGCATTACACGATAAATGCTCTGATTCATCACTATGTGTGTTGAGCGAAGAGCAATGCTTCTTTAGCCCTACCTATATACATTCATAACTTTACTTGCTACTGTTCCCTTTAAACCTAAGAACACTTGCACGGTGACATACTATATATCACTGCAGTACCCTCAATGCGAACTCTTACAGAAGAGGTGCCATGGAAAAGAACGGATAATTGGTTATGTATCTTGCACCACCTAAAGCTTTAAGTTGGAGTGTTTCATTGCACTGCGCTTGCCATCCCGATGCATTGATTTTTACAACTTAGTCAGTACCGTCGGATTTCTTCGCCAATTCCGACTTGCATTCAATAAGCTCTCTTTCAGTTATTCTTAGAGTCAGTTTCCCTGTGAAGCGCTTGCAGCTGGGCTTGATTCGGCGATCACAACCGAGCAAAAAAGTTGAGCATCGCTTGCTGCGCTCAGAAGTTGGATGGGTGAGCGCTAGTGGCATTGTTCAACTGAACGCTTCCGTGCTTCGGAGGGCAAGTTAAGCCTTCGGTCCCGGTTGTTTGTCTCAGGACAACAGTCGCTAGGCTATGTCGAAGGCCTCCGGGTGGCCTGAAATCTTAGACATGGGTTGGCCACTAGCCTATCCCCCAACCCGCACTGGGCCCGCGTGGTGGATTATAGCCCAGTACCTCGCTCTGAGTGGAAGGCATGAGTCCCAGCAATTAGTTTTCCACTGCTGGGACTCAAGCCTTCCACTCAGAGAGAGAAGCTGTTATGTTTGTCTCCCTTAACAGCATTCAGTTGCTAATAATTTCTGCAGAAACTTTTCATAACTGGGTAAATTGCATAGAACTTATTTCTGTGGACGTGATCTGTATGTTGTGAGATGCATATATTAGATTAGGCAGATTATCAAACTGCTATGAATATATATAGAAGGCTGCATTTTATTATATAATAGAAATAATCTAAGATCTTTTGGATCTGTCTTTACTTTCCGAACGCGGTGTTATTTGGAGCTCGATAGAGATTTATGGAGATATTTACGAGTAGAGACGTCTAGAAGAAATCCGGTTTATGCATCATTTCACTCGGCATGCATAATTGATGAACTATTAAAGAATGCTATGTTTATCAATGATCAATATTATTATGATAGGAAAAGTTAATGACCCGGCATCCTGTTAGAAACTGTACGGTAAGAACAAAAGATTTCGACGTCAATGAACGTCGAAGGACGCGGACAGGGTAAAAGGAAAAAGGAGAGAAAGGACATATATTATTATTGTAATGCTACTGTAACTACTTAGTTCGCGTGAAATTAGGTTATTGCCGCCACTCGGAAACCACTCATAGGCATAATAAGACACCTAACTAAAATGTTAAATACCTATAATATAATTTCATATGGAAATAATGACCCCGCATTTTAATGAGCATAATATCCTCCCTCCATAGCTCGTCGACGAACGCAACGACGAATCAATAGAGAATCGCACCCCAGATACGGATACAATTACAAAAGATAAAGTTTAAATAAGTTTGACGACGAGAAGTCAAGCATCCGGGAGAACCCGTCGATAACGATTAATAAATGCATATTTATATGTCTACTAATTGAGATAATAGTCTGTTATGTAACAGTTATCTTTGGGCATCAGTCGCAGTAACTAGATTAGTTGTTTGTTAGTGTTAGGTATATATAATATGTAATCGCGGAAGCTTATAAATATTGCGAAATTGGCGAGAAAAACAACAACACATTTTTTTCTTTTAAGCTGTATTGTTCGAATGCAGCTGTACAATATTATAATTTTTTATGACTAACGTTTATAAGATCGTTCGTGATGCCTATATTGACTATAGTCATTTTTATTTATTTGTTCATTATGAAACACGTGTATATTTAAGAGCTGCATATGTAAAATACATAATGTTGCAATAAAGATATGGAGTATTGAGTATTGTTTTTTGCACAAATAAGCTAAGATTATATCATAGACAGGGTTCGAATTTGCGTCGTCTGTGAGCCTAGAACGAACATTTGCGTAAGTGTAACTTTATCGTTTGATGACGTGAAACAATTGAATGCAGTACACACTATCATTTATCTACTACAACTGTGACATAGCTCACAGTTTGTACAACGAAGCGCAGCGAGCTTTTCAACTTTATTGTTGATATACTTGAGATATTAATATCGTTGACGATAGGAATAGTTTTTCGCGAATAATTATTCGTGCCACTGGCTAGCCGGACCAGATTTTTTACCACGTGTGTCTGTACTGCGCCAAGCGTCGACCGTTGTAGGTGCTATTTATTTATGTTATTGTGTTATAGTTGATACTATATATGTCTAAGCATAACATACATTATGTAGAGCACGAAAGTAACAACGTTGGTCAATGCAAACTCCTTCGATTGCGTTGGTCCCCTTTTGTAAAATAACAAAGATGAACATACTCAAGGAATCATTTGGCGAGTAAAGTAATAATCTTGCAAAGGAGAATCCAAGCGGTACACGTCATTATGTAATTTTATTTACAGTAGCTTATTTGTTAATGGTATCCATAAAATAACTACCAGACGTAATCTTAAACACATAAGAGTGAGCTCATTGGAATTCATTACTTTTCTATGCGCACTAGCATAATGACTTGTTTTGCTTAGTAATTGTTGTTATATTGGCATACTCGAACACATTTTTAGGCGGATATAGATATATGATTTTATTATATATATTATTTTATAATTTTTTTATAAAGCTATGTAAGATTTTATTTCTCATAAGAATGACACATTCACTTAGAGAGATACGAATTTACAAAAAAAAATGATGTTGTAAATATCGAGAAACACTTTTCATGTTAGTCAAAACAATGGACTGCTTTATCAGAGAAATATATTACAGTTGATAGGTTTTTAATATTTAAAGTGAAGATGGTAGGTTTTTAATAACATAAAATCTACCATAGTAACTTAACTATTATACCTAGGGAAGTCAACAGAGTTTTATTAGTATATATATTATAAACTCATTTGTAAAAAAACGGGCACTTTAGATTTTTTATTTACTTCAATGAAGATTTCAAGAAAGAGGTTTTATTAATTTACAGATGTATTGGCATGTTAAATGAAGCATCCTGGCATGATTCCTTACGTTAAAAAATTTAAATTTTAAAATTAAAAAGAAAAATAATGATTAGTGTAAAATTGCTTTACTAATGGCACGAATTGCTGCTGTAATTACAAGAAGATTTATTTAAATTAAATAAAACTAAAAATGTAAAAACCTTATAACGTGTGTGACCTCCTCTCGCCAAAATCTCATTGCGGCTTTTATTTTTATTAACCACTAACAGAACAGATAAAGCTAGTTTGCATGATATTTTTCTTACTAATCAATTCAGTAGCTCCATCAGAAATTACTTTTGAAAGATGTGAAACTCATAAACTTTTCTTTTTATTTTGTCGATTTATATGTAGAAATAGGCCAAGTAATGGCATTTAAACTTCTTACCAACCTTACGTCATGGCAGATGACTGTACCTGCTGTAATAAAGCCGCTAGTACCACGGTTGCGCACGCGGCAGTAACAACCTTAATAACAGAGCATGGTTGTCGTTGCCGAACAGGGTTACCACTTCAAGTCAGATATTTACGCGCGTTCCAAGTAAACTAAACAATTTTAAACAAAATGATGGAATTCGGTATGTAAAGTTTTTTTTTGGTATTTTTTTTATATTTTTATTTCGTAGATTAGGTCATTATAAGAAACTAATTTCAATATTTTTGTTATTTTATAATATTTTTTTGAAAATTTGAATCCTATGACGTCACTTTTTTGCACAAATATGTAGTTGCGTTGAGGAGCCAAGAAAAGCACGCGAGTAAAAAAAAAGAAACTAGAATTTACTTTGACACTTGACAGTGACACCTACTAATTCGTAAGTCTCTATTCAATCAAAACAAAAGTGCAAAAAAGTGACGTCATTTAGAGGTCAATGAAAGTCGAATTATTTCATCGTTTTTTGTTAAAATAAATGGCATCTTATCGTTTTAAAAGGTCAGAGTAGAAAAATAAGGGTTTGTAACATAAAATCTCGAAATGGTTTCGGAATTGGCATAGGTTAATTTTTTTAAGCATACCGAATTACGTTCTTTTGGGCAAAACTCCATTACGCTTTTTTTAGCATAATTGCATCATAAGGGTTACGTTTCCGTTCCAAATGTTCAGTCTTCAAATAGTCATATGTATAGTCATCATGGTCTGAGCATAGCCCCCCCTAGCCCCCCCCCCCCCCCCCCCCAGCCATGTCATATGTCCTGAAACGCGATCTTTTACTATGACACTCACTGGTCAAACTTTTTTGTTTTAAAGAATTTTGTCTTTAGGCACTGAGGTATTTTGGACGAGAAGACTTCGCGAAGTTTCCGGAACGCTGTTCAACCGAGTTGGATTCGACGATTGACCTCTTTCTCAAAGTTGGACCTGCCTAGTTGGAGTCATTCAATAGAATCATCAATCAATAATCATTATGAGAATAGTAATTCATTTCATTTATTAGTTCATTCTGTTGATTTGAAAATTACTGTAACAAGTAAAATTTCTGAGCAATTGCCTTCTTGTCACTCGAAGCATAGTAATTCTTATTAAGTATTATAACGTTTAAGTTGGGTCAGCATAAAATTAACCTGTTTAATATTGGTGACGAAATTGACCATGTCTCCCTCGCGGGTAGCTTTTTACTCTACTTAAATCTCTACTTACTTACTACTCTACTACTAAGTAAGTTAGTAGTTTATTTTTGTTACTGTTTAGTAAAATCGGTAGATCAATCAAGATTATTGCAGAGTGAGAGTACAGTATGCGTTTGTTAAGGTTTATTTATTTGACGATATTATGTCTGGCAAATGTCTCACCTTATGGTAAGGGCCACGACTTGAGCATAGGAGCAATCTACCCCAAACTTAAAACTCTGTACGCTAAGAGCTTTTTAGGATTTACCAATTGAAAAAAGTCAGACAAGTTACAGGCAATCAAGGCTCCTAACGTAATGGTGAGCGCCAATGACAGCTATAGCTCCAAAGCTTACCAGAGCTTTTTACTTGAAGCCTTTGGCTAATTCTTAAGTGATTATTTGATAATGCAACATTTTAACTATCTCACAGCCCTACTCGCATTTGTCATAATGTTGCTACATGACCACAATGACATGTGATACGATGATTTTGACTTTTTTCCAATATGGCGTAGTTTATTGCCATATGTATATTGATAACCGTCTTGTTGACAGGTATGTCATTGGGTCAAGTGAGATTACTACATTTTTCAGAACATTACCCTACTGTCAGCTGCTTTGTGTTGTGGGATATGAGAGGCCATTTATTTACGCATCATCTTATATTTATTGGTTCATGATTCGGGTTATCTCTGACGCAGTATTTGTGCCATTAGTATGTCAATAGGTACTGCCATATTCTATATTAATATAGTGTTTTAAGGGGATGGGGAGAAATCTAATATCAGTATTAAGAAATTGAACTAAGAATAAAGTGTAATATCATAATAAGTATGATATGACATCCATAAAAATGAACCCCTATTTTTCCTGGTCACGCTATAACTTGAGAACGGATGGAACAATCTCGCTAATTCTTGTTTGATGTTTTAACTATTGTCTGGAGAATTCTTACGAAAGAAAAACCAAGAAAACGTGGGAGGTTATGGCGAGGCCAAAGGCCGAGCCTACTACCCGAATGAAGTCGCGGGCAGTCGCTAGTAAGTAATAAATAACGTCCACGTGGTCGCGTCCTGTAGAGTCGCGGGAGGGATGAAGACATACCCATTTATTTACCTACCACAAACATCTAAAGCCCCAGAACAAACATCAGCCCATCCCGACAACATTTGGCCGGCCAGAGATGAAACCTGGGACCTCTCGTTTCGAAGGAAGAGTGGACCAAACCAAGGTCCAACTAGGCGTAAAATAATTACTAGAATCGGAAACCGAGCGTTGAAAAACAAAAGTGGAAAGAAAGCTTTCCATGAATTCACTTGTATTGTTTTAGCGTTCACAGACAAACATCTAACCAACTGTCTGGTCTACATCACAGCAAATTGCCGTTATTTAAACTTGGCAGGAGATCGAAACCAGGAAGTGATTTGTTATTCTATGTTGCAATTCTTACGGGAATCAAACTTTCTCTTTTAAATCACTTACTACTTTTAAGTCTACGACTGGTGTACACCTAAGTTTTCTTAGATATCGTTGTCTGTCAGGCAACGAACAATAAATAAATTGAATATATTTAAAGGCATGTGTTTTCATTTAAGTATTCAATTTATTTATTGTTCGTTGCCTGACTGACAGCGATATCTAAAAAAAGTTAAGGTGTACACCTGTCGTGGACTTAAAAGTTATAAGTAATTTAAAAGAGAGAGTTCGATTCCCGTAAGAAGGAATATGTTTTCATAATAGAATTAAACTCAATATTAAATATATATTATTATATATATATATATATAAGAATATATGTGCTTAAATTGTTTTAAATTTAAATGTTATACCACTCACTGCATAGTTGCAGTGAGTGGTATAACAATGTTTTTGTATCCCTGAATAATTTCCAGGTTTCCCTGTTTACAATATGTAGGTGAGAAACCAATATTAGCGTTACAAAGTATCAAATTAACTGTTAATTGTAAATTGTACCTGATATGTAGAAGCATATTTTTGTTGTTATAAAAATATATATTAATGAAAAAGTGTTTTAATCGTAAATGCTGAACTGTATTTGCTGAACTGTATATAAAAAGCGTCATTCGTTTGAATGTTTGTACAGCACTACAGCGCAGTTAATTATACAAAATTATAACATTATTGTATACGAAAGAAGCACTGTTTCTCTGTATGTATTCTGTGCCCGACAAAATAGCTGAAAGTTGATAATTTGGCACATCTGTGTTTTATCGTTATACTGTAGTACAGTTCACGGTGAAGAGTATTAGAAGATATTTTTCTTTCGCACAATATTTGATAAAATGTCGCGCACGCACAAAGACCAAAAAGTATATTTTTTGTTTTGGTTGGTTGCTTAACAATAAATTGGGCTGCTCTTTGTGTATCGATGCTAGCGCAGTAGTTCAATGAGGTTCATTCACCAACATGACGGCCCATCGATGCTTAATATTTTGAAGGTAACATAGTGATGGCATCCATAGCTTATCTTCCTGATGACTGCCTCACTAGCTTATACCCTCAAGATTGAAAAAGTGCATAATTTCTGACCACCAAGCGAGATTCTATAAAAAAAATGCGATTATTATATACCTATCATTTGCAATTGTTGTTACTATGCTTATTAATATGAGCTTTTCAAAGGAAAGCGGCCGTCGTGTAGTTTACAATGCATTCTGTAGGCCACATTTTACCAATATTTGAACTCGGGTTTTCCTCTCAGAAAAGAGGAGTTTGTACCGTAATCTACAAAACAGGCCCAATGCAACTTGGTGGATAGGCCAGCGTAGTGATGATGACATAGCCTAACAAATGTCGTTGAACAAGCAACAGGGAACGATGGTTTACGTCTAAACCACGGATGTGCTGCTGGCGGTTGCCCATCCAAGTCCTTACTTTTTTTATTAACGTGTGGGGAATGCACTTACACATCCCCGCCAAGCCCGGGAGGATTTGGTATTTGGAATGTCAGACTCGTCTTCTAACGCCAACTGCAACCGTAGCAGCAAGCAGACCATATCGACTAAAGCAATACACGGTGTTTCTCCCAGCGCTTTAATGTCGCGACTACGGGATAGCTATCCAAGTCCTAATGTTGAGTAGTTGAAAATGATCAGACAAGCTTCACTGTGAGTGTTTCATTCATACCATAATGTACCATATATTAACGCGTGTAAAATATCATGCAGCTATTTGACCGAGAACTAACCCAGTCGTTAAGTTGTTGTTGCATGCGTCATGGAAGAAGTTGATAGTAATTGTTAACTAGATTGTTGTTTACTTTTGCTTTTGGCACAGCTTATGGTCCAAACGAGTCCTTAATTTGTTACCCGACCACCTTGAGGAGGGTAATGTGAATTTAGTGAGCAAAAATTACCTATATTATGTGTGTTCCTTATTAAACCAGTCCTACAGTGTAAGTGATTATCTGACCAACTCCAAAGAGTTGGTCAGATAATCTTTGGTGTCATTTAACCCGTCTAAAGCTACCTTTTAGTTTTAAGAAGCGTAAATGATCAATTATTCATCAAGTAAATAAAGAAATTATAAAATTAAATCCATTATATATTTTAATTCTTGTTTTAGCCATGAATGTGACATGCATTCGGAAACATCCAGCGTCTCATTTTTAGCTGATTCCAGACATAACTCTATAAGTTCTAGTTGTCTAATAATTTTACTTACTACCGTACTCATATCATGATAAAGCTATTCACGCTTTAAAAAAAATTTTAAGCAGGTAAATCAAAATACCCATGTATTTGGCCTATTTCATTGTAACTTGTATGACACTACCGAAATCGCAATAATAAACAGTTTAGCTAAATAAACTAACAAGTCGTAATTCTTTAATTTTATAGTTATGTATCATATATTATCGTACCAAAAAAGTCATACTAATTACATGCCATGTAACACAAAAAAAAGTAAAATGAACTGAATTAAGACTACGCAAATCAATAGTCTGTATAAAAACCTGATAGCTCGTTAAGTTACCACGTTACACATCACATGAGTAGGTTTAAATTGTAGGTTACAACATGCTATTTCGCAACTATAGTGTAAGTATGTTATTAATAATTACCAGTGAAGATGCGACCCAGGGGTCGTGGAAAGCGGGAACCTGCGTCACTAGAAAATTAACGTTATGTAATACTCGTATATAGAGAGATTAAAACTGCTTCATCTCTCCATACATTACAGCACATACTTTTCTAGAACATAGTTCAAAGATATGAATATATATAATTGTTATTTTATCTGATACCTTCTGTTCCCACGGATGTACTCAAGATTTTTTCTTAGTGATATTATTGTGCTGTCCAGATCTTTCCATTGCAATCAAATCAATGACTTTATATCACATGTAATGTTCCTACTTCATTAACATTATTAAATCCGTCTTCCTGCACGAATAACCTAAATAAACCTCCTTATCACTAATAAGTTTCGATAAATGGTATTATAGAAATATATTGTCGAGAATAAAAGAGATATAGCTAATTATGAAAAAAATTAAAACGCTTTGATATTTGACAACACGTCGGGTCTGTGTCGACTAATAGTTCAATTGGACATATTTGTAACACGTTTTTATACCTTCATTATTTTTATAAAATCGTTGAATAAATTCTTGATGTTCTGTTGAGTTCGATTGTCTACATAAAATATTGAATTTCCAGGCTTTTTGCGCAGTTATCATGTGACCAGTCGTATAATATTCGTAATGTGTTTCTTATCATCAATCAAAATACCACCGAGTATCATGCTTGAGGCTATAGGAAGCTGAGTGGGAGGACAGGTTATAAACAAACAGGTTGTCAACTTTATGTAACCGAGAAATTCGCACGATACCTGTCTCTGCGCGCACTTAGCTGTACTAACCAGAATTATATAAAACTGCCTCTACAGGTGTACATGCTTGTGCATTTGATTGTTGGTCCACTAATCAGAAAACGGAGGTAACGAAAGAGGTTTCAAGAAATCTGTCTTTTCATAAGTAACTGTATAAATATAACCATTTCAGAAATACTCCTAGATATGAGTCTCCAATTGAGTGAAGATTTGACAGCGAATTCCATACAAAATTTACTCAGATCTGCTCTTTATTCTTAATTCACTGTTGAGCATCCTTCTGGAATACTAGTATTAGACAAGCTGGCATACTAGCAATACTCTTGCTAGAATGTTCTTACCAAACTGCTCTGACGTTCGCTACCCCTGTTTACTCGTAAATAAGGATAGGAGAATGACCAGCATTGGAACTCATGTTGTATAAAATGGTGGCAGCTTACAGCATCTATCCACCATTTAACACCATCCCCATATTTAACACCTATCAAGTTCATTAAACAGATGACGAGACAGGCAAGCTGTTTTCCCGATGGTAAGCACCACGCCTACTCATGAAGTGCCACCCAGAATTTAAAACAAAAATTTTACGGACGGCATCTCGAGACACTGGTCTTTTGAGTCTCATTCACTCATTTCCCTTCACATTTTAACACAGTAACGTTTGCGTACTATTGCCTCGTGACAGAATTTCTACAACGACAAAAAAACAATTACTAAGCTGAGTGCCGAACTGAATCAATTAGGACCTAATTAGACCGCGCGGCCCCGAGTTAGTAGAATATCATCGCGATAAATAGGCGATACAAGTGGGATGAGGCGGTAGGAGGAGGCGGAGTACGCTTTTCGGCAATTATTACGTGACTGCCGGCAAAGCGGTCGGGGTTGTCAGTTTTTAAATGTCATTGTTTTCTGTTGCGTAGGTATGCTACCAACAAAACGTAGATGCGATGTGTAGTTGTTTTGTGGCGATGTTGACATCCCTACACGCGTCTACGTATACGCAGACGTTCTACTTATACGGCCTTATTAATAAACTTGGCTTACACCCGGAGTAGTTAAAAAATCTATCTGTCAATTTTTCGCTTGCAGCAAATGTCACGCGTGAAAGCAAGACAAAACATGTTACGCCTAATATACGGTTTACGCAACGTTTATTAATAAAGGCCATAGATATTTACTTACTTTGTCTAAGCAAGGAAAGCATGATTACAATTTTACAAATTTACTAGCCTCTCGCTTTAAATTTCGGCTCCAGAATTACGGAAGAATATTCCGAGTCTCTTTTTGCTGCTGTCCATAAAGCGAGCAACACCTCGAAAACAGGAGAACCGCAATCACGGTGGACCAGGTTCTCCTTGATCTCAGTATGCCAAGTGGCGGGAAATTTCAATGTCTTTGATGAGATGGGGTAAATATTTGATAGTTACAGGGTGATGGAAGATTTGCGTTAAATTAAATCGCTGCACGGTAGTGTTTGATACAATAAAACAGACTCTCCTAGAAAAACTACTTTTCTACGAATCTTTTTTACGAAGTACCTATTCTGTATTGTGAACACGTTATTATTCAACGACGAACACTAAGATCTGACCTCTAGGCCGTGGAAAGCCAGTGCGGGCAGATACGTGTGATAGTGAGCAGTTGGCTCACGAGAAAATTGACGTTGTGTAACCCGACAGATTTAACGATTATCATATGATTGTAAGGAAACGTAGTAGATACGGAAGGGATTTCGCTGTTTTTAGTAGATATTTTCTTTGAAATAAAATTTTCCGAATAAAAACTATATGTTAACTAAATCTCTGGGTGGCAGTGCAATGCTGCGTAGAAACAGAAGGTTTTTCATGCCTTAGCTGACACTGCGACTTTAGGGCCAGGCTATGCTTAACTGGTTTTAATTATTTCTAGATTTACTAACGATTTTTTCATTCTCTTGAAGTACTTTAAACATAAGGTGTGCTCTGATAAACAAATTGCACTCATTCAAATTTCAACAACCTCAGTTTGTATAATTTCATGACGCTCTGCATATAAGAAAACATCTAAAAATGTTCTAACATGCCAAATAATAAAAAAGGTAATAAAGCCTTGTAATGTCGAACATGAGCGGTCATCAGCGCAACATTAGGTAGTAAAAATTTCACAACATTGAGTCAATGATGGAATACCGAGAAGTAAGATAATGTTATGTTACCTAATTGCGTTCGCTGGAGACTGAACAGTTGTGACTTGCACGCAATCGTTTAATGAGATGAGATGTGTTCTGTTAGCTGTTTGTAATAGCATTGTAGTTGTGTGGTATTGCACTCTATTCAGTTATATACTCGTAGTTAGAGATGAAGTTATAATTGACACTAACACTCTGCTTTTTTAAGGATTAAGTATGCTACATTTACACGTTGTAAACTTGTAAGTGTATTAATATATGAGAACATAACAATAAACGAACACACAATAATAACATTAAACAAACAGACACATAACGCTATTATAAAACTATCATAGTCTCAGATAGTACCTTTAATGAACTACTTTGTGCTACCTTACAAAATACTTTAACATTTTTTGTCTCAATTTCAGATGGTGATTTGTTCGGTCCTGGCCTTGGCATTCGCGGAACCTGAGCCGAAAAAATTTAAAGTCCAGCAAAAGAAAAACAAACCTTCTAATACAACATTAACAGATGACGAAAAAACATTCTTAAGAGAAGTAGAAGCCAAGTTCGGTATAAAACCAGACGTAAAAAAAGAGGACAAGAAAGATGAGAAAGAAGTAAAAACTGCGGCAGATGATAATGTTGCGAAAATTCAAGGAGATCTTAAATTACCATTTCCCGCTGTGATAGCTATAGAAATAGTGAACGATACAGACACTAAATCAAAAGGCAAGAGAACAATAGATGCTAATCTTGGATACGGATATAAAACAAACGGTGGTTATAGCTACTCGTACTTCGGAAAACCAGTACAGGATAAAGGAAAGTTTATGATATATCCATACTCCCAACAGGACATACCCTCAGGAGGTTACGAGAACACCGGTCACAAGTCAATCACACAAGTAGAAATACAGCCATCAAAAGCATTTGAATTAGTATCTGTCAAAGATGAAAACCAAGGTTACAACTATCCCAAGCCATCCAATGGATTGTCAACAAACTATGACAACGTCAAGGGATTAGTGTCTCCTCCTCCGTCGTATTCACATGCACAACAGTCTCAGGGTTCTTCACATTCACATATTCCTTCTACACTGTACACCACCTATAATGGTCACGAGTTTTCTGGCTTGAGTGGACAGTTCCCCACGGTGATGCCAAACTATCTTGTGGATCCATCGCAACTACTTAAAACTCCAGAATACCAAAATGTGGGATTAACAAATGATCATTTGCGTTTACCAGGCTCGCACGCAGCTGACCAAAGAGTAGTTCCAGTATTAGTTCTGAGGGTACCGAGCTCATCTCTCAGGAATCCTACTGCTGAACTTTTTGCGAATTTACCTTCTAACTACCCACTGTCCAGGTATCTGAATAATGTAAATATTCAAGAATTGGTAAACCAGTACTTTAAGAAAATGGGTTATTCTTTCGCACCGCCAGTGATGCATTACCAGAATGCTATTGTACCAACTACCGTTGAATCACATTCCTACCAAGGAGAGATGAATTATGGACGACAACACTATGCCGCTCCGTATGTGCAACCATCTTATACACAATCAGATCATTCGGGAGTTCAGTATTCTGCGGTACAACCCGTCATGGCCAAATACCCATCGACATATCCTCAACGGTACATTTTGTCTCACGGTCATTCTCTCTACCAGCAGCCGATGCATCAGCAAAAGTATGAGTATCGGTACAAGTATGTACCACAAACTCCATCAGTACCTCAGACCTACTACGCCCAGTCACAGTACCAGATGTCATCTCATGAAGCTAGTGCACCCGCAAGTGCACCAGAAACTAACCAACACGTCACATCAGCTGAAGTCCAATATGAACCATCTCCTCAAGTCAATTCACATGACACTGGAACTTACGAATATAGAACTCAGTCAAATGAAGATGACGATGAAGCAGCTAAGGTAGCCGCATATCAGTATATACAACAAGGGAATATAGAATCAGTATCACCTTCATATAGAACCTTAGGAACACAAGAAGATGTCCAAAGATATACCCAGCATATTCAAGAGGAACAAGGCCAGAGAGAAATGGTAGCCCCATTCCCTTCACAGTCAAATAAATTTGAGCAGAGCCATGGTAATACAGAACAAATTCATAGTCATCCAGAATTGGGCAATACTCAAAATTATCACTTTGACCAACAGAGCAGCGAAGAGTCAGATAGCAATGGTCTAATACTTTCAGAGAATTATCCGAGCAAAGATCACACAATCGCCACAGTTTTCCCAGTGAGTTACAAATCAAACCTACAGAACCAGAACACAGGCACTGTCCAGACTGTAAGCTATGTGACTCCGACGCCTTATTCTTCAAAATACCAGTCGCCCTACAGAGTCATGGTGCCACAGACTTTTCTCATGAACCCATCCACGGAAAAAGTAGCGTACGTAAATTCACAGTCTGTTTCTGCGTTTACACATCCTAATCAAGAAGAATACAACCCTGAAGCAGAATATACTGTAGGACAACATTACGTACCACCAATTAGCAAGCAAAAACCTCCATCATACCCCAGGAACTACCACTCTCATCCGAAACGAATGGCAAAACCCGACAGCAGAACAGAGAGCACCTCATCTTCTCATCCACGGAAACATGAAAGAAACGATCATAAAAAATCATCCTAGTTATTAAGTGCTATTTCTAAACGCATAAGTCAAACTTGTAAATATAGCTACTAAGACATTGTAAGTATTACGTTTGAAAACAATAATAATCTTTCTTCCTATAGAGATATTATATTCTGTTATATTATATACAGAAATGTGTTACGGAGAGAAACAATCTTTCTCTTCATCTTGTGTGCTTTTTCCTTTTTATTGTAAATTTTTAGGCTAAGTTTTTTATCGATATTTATTATGCCTGCGATGTAAAATTGCTTACTTAAGTGCAATATATGTTGTAGTAAAAGTTGAATTTTAATAAATTATGTGATACACTGAGTTTGAAGTTCGATTTCATATGATCAAATATGAAGTTTCTATTTTAAGAGATCAACCATAAATATTTATTTGCGTATTGAATTTAACAATATGCAGATATAGAATATCATTAGATATCACCCTTGTACATAAGGTTGTTTTTCCATTTTCTTGCCATCTCTTACATTTGTTTCACGGATGTTGTCAAAGATGCAACAATGTTTGCTCTTACAGAATCGCACAGCTGATGATTTGCATGGCATTGCATTGCACTAGTTGCCCTGACACTTTGGTTTTAAAGCCCAGTTTCACTTGATACAGTGCCTACACACCTTGACACAGTAATACTTGCGCACTATTTATTAGTTATTGAAAGAATGATAATGCGGTAGTACCAATCAAGAGGACTTCTAACACTATATGCAGACCACCTATAAAGACAAACATTCTCAACTCTTACAATTCTAAAATGGGAAAAATTAGGGAAACAGTAGACTATCGGTCCTTAAAAAACCCGGAGCTTATAGAAAAAAAATCTTATTTAATCCTTCATATACAGTGATAAATGTTGTCTGGAAGAGATCGCTCTGAGTGATAAGACCGCCCATTGTGACACTATTCGTTTTAAGCATTTAATTATAATAAGATATTTTGTTGTGTAAATAATTGTATCGAAATGACTTACGTTTAATGTGGTGTTACAATGAAGTCTTAATCTATCTATCTATAATTAAAACAAAAGATTTATGAATGAAACGGACGTAAATGTACGTGCGTCTAGTACGCAAAGGGTTAATAATTAATTACCTATAAACCAGCATTAACTAGGTACTGATTTGGTGACTGGTGACAATGACAATACCTACTAGTCTTGACACTTGAATGGAGATATTGTATGGAAGTAGGAGAAGGATATAGTAAGTGTGAGAAACGGCTGAAATGTAGTCACAAAATCCTTATCTCTAGGTCTTTATTTTAACAAACAGTCGAGCTTTGCTCGTAATTAAACAATTGATTTTCTTGATCTAACCTCAAACCAAACACTAATTGCCTTTGTGTTGCTTAACAACGCCATCTATTGTCAAGTAGCTTTAGTGTTGCTGTGTCGGTAAATTTAGCTGTTGTTTAGGTTGATGGTTGATGACAACAATGACATTGTTGTCAGTCAACCATCGACATAATGATATTGTTTCATTGCCTGAAAACACGGAAAAAACGACGTTTTCTTAAATTTTCACCTATCTACAACGATTTATCGCCCCCGAAACCCCCTGCATATTAAATTTCACGGAAATCGATGGGGCCGTTTCCATTCCATTATAGAAGAATTGCTCATTTAAAGGTATTAGATTATTAGACAAGTACAATTTGAAAAATTTTATACCGACTTCCATTCTATTCAGTTATTGGTGTGTATATTCAGTTATTGTTCATTATTGGGTCAAAAACTACTACCGAGATTGATGAAATTTAAATGGGACCACACGGAAAGCACCACCTTTCAAACAAAAAAGAATTTTGAGAATCGATTCGCCCAATCTAAAGTTATGAGGTAACAAACATAAAAAAAAAACATACATTCGAGTTGAGTAGGTACTCCTTTTTGAAAATCGGTAGAAAATAATCAGCACTTCACCAATCCATATTTCCCAGAAATATTGGTGTATACACGGTTTGATACCTATAGTTCTGACTGGAATAACTGGGTTTGATGTTGTCACAAACATAAAACATATCTGTAAAATTGATTGATAGGGCTCGTATGACTTTATTGTTACTGGGCATTTGAGATTGGTAAAAGTTATATATATACAGTGGTGGACATATAATTAAGAACGATTTAAAGTTCATGTTTTTTAAAATATAAATCATGTCACGTATATTTATGTGTTCCTTCTTAGAAATAACTAGGTATGTTATGAAATAGCCACATGGATAGAGCAAAGGGGAATACAAATATAAAATAAAATTGCTAACATTTTTTATTTAATTATACTCTATAATAACAAATTCATATAGTAATGAAGCTGGACAAATAATTAAGAACGAATTATTAAACTGTTCAAGAGTTGTTTTATATGAAACTTAGATTAAATAAATCACATTAATATGAAGTGCGTAAAGGAAAAAAAGAACAATTTATTACATTTAAACTAAAATTAATAGTTAGTAGCATGTCCACGGCTTTTAATTACTGCTTTACACCGGCGAGGCATTGACTCTATCAATTTTTGACATTTCGCAAGAGATATAGAGTTCCATTCTTCTAAGAAAACGTCGTACAGTTCTCTTAAATTGCCACACTGTCGATCTGAAACCTTTTTCTTGACTTCGCACCAAAGATGCTCTATTGGATTTAAATCTGGGCTGTTAGCTGGCCAATCTAAGACAGAAACTGATTGCGATGTGAGAAATTCCTTAACTGTGCGTGCAGTATGCTTTGGATCATTGTCATGCTGGAATGTCCAGATAACCGGAAGCACGTCTTCAGCATAAGGTAACATTGTTTCTTCCAGTATATTTTTGTATTGGAATTGATCCATGTTTCCTTCTATCAACTTAACAGGTCCAACACCATACCCAGAAAAGCACCCCCAAATTTTCACATTTCCCCCACCATGCTTTAATGTCACTTTTGTGTATTTTGGGTCAAATGCTTTATTCGGAGGGCGTCGTACATATCGTTTTCCGTCAGAACATACCCTATTTATTTTTGTTTCGTCAGAAAAAAGAACATTTTTCCACTGACTAACTGTCCAGTTTTCATACCTTCTTGAAAATGCAAGCCGGGCTTGCCTATGGCACCGTTTCAACATGGGCACCTTCCTTGCTATCCTTCCGTGCAACTTTTCTTCTACCAAACGCCTTCGAATAGTGCGTGCCGAGATTGCTGAAGGGTTGTTTTCACCAAAATATTCTTTTCTCAGCTCATTAGACCCTTTAAAAGGATTTTGTTTTGCCAAACGAACGATATTGCGATCATCTCGACGAGATGACTTTCTCTGTTTAGGTACACGGGGAACTGTTGAAGTAGTTTGATACATGGCAAAATGCTTCACAGCGTGGAAAACCATAGTTTTTGAGCATTGCAGATGGTCGGCTATCTTTTTATATGACCAATTCTTGTCGCGAAGTTTTATTATTACTTCCCTTTTAGATTTATCACAACTTTTATTTTTCCCCATTGTTTTTATATGAAGCAATCACCTTTAAGACGTTTACAGCACTAAATGGCGCCAAAATTATACGAATAGTGCCCAAGAACCACAGAGCAACAGAGTGTTCTCTATTTAAATTTGAATAAAAAAATAAACTATTCAGCGTTCTTAATTATGTGACCAGCCAGTAAGTAGTAATACTAGGCTCAGATCTAATGTATAAAGTTTATATATGAATTTTTTAGCCAATCATGTGTATCAATGAATGTACCGCTAGTATGGAAAAGTTTTGCGATACCAAGAGAAATACAAAAAAATACATGCAATTGGTTATACTTGTTAGTTTGAAAAAATCTTCCCTTTAAATTAGCGTTCTTAATTATATGACCACCACTGTATATATATATATATATATATATGACCCGCCAGCGGCTTTGCTCTTGATCTATGGATACGAAGCACAGAAATATATTGAATAAGGGTGAAAAATTCCAAAATTCCGTCTTTAGTGTGTACCTACCCTCTTAGTTAACATAAAAGGCATCAACTGCCAAATTTCAAGTATCAACCTTAGCATAGGCTCTGCGTTGATAAATCAGTTTATTCAGTCAGGACAAGTAATTGTATAGACATATATTTATATAGACAAACGTTAGTAAGAGCGTCCTTGAATTTTTAATACGGCCTTACTTATAAACGCTGCTTAAATTGCTGTCAATTCATGACGTCGATAAAAATTAGGACAATAACAAAAAATAAATATGACATTTCTAAAACTTTTTAGTACACATTGACGGTTTTACAAACATATTTTAACATCCCATAACATATTAAAAAAACATTCACACACCACTTAATTTCATCTTTAAAACAGTTTTGCTCTCTATTCACAGTTGTTCATGACAATACATATCATAAAATAGCGCTGACGCATACCTACTGTTTTTATGGAATACATACATATGAACATTTTATTTAAGAATGTTATACGTGTTTATGTGGAGCGCTTGCTTGATTTCAAGTGAAAGAAATTGAAAGAATTCAAGCTCTGAACTGACAGAGCCTTAAATTTAAATAACGTTATTTAGTACGGTGCTGAAAAATTTTGCTGAGCACTAATTTTAGAGTGTCACAGTTTGATTTGATTTGATGTATTAATATTGTTTACAATCTTAAATAACTTTACACTTTTACATAATATACATAGCTATGAGACAGTTCTACTAAGTTACAGACTACTGTGAAGTTAAAAGTAAATCCTAGGAAGATTATTGGTACCCAAACTAGGATAACCTGTGGTATAACGTACCTCCGCCCTCCTCCCGAAACAAACTCATGTAACATGTATAAGATTGATAACCATGACAGGTTATCAAAGCATCTGTTACTGTCCTCCTCGGCATATATCCTTCGGAACCAGTCGCCATTAGGTCTAGTGTGCACAACCCTCAACCACAGCATAGTAGCCTAACTGTTTTCTCAAATTCACAATTAACAAAATTGTATTTTTATAATTAAACTTAAAACATTATAATAACTTATAATCAGACTTTGCAACCGTAAAAGTATCATACTTAGCGCATATATGGTTGCAAAGTCACTAGGCATTAGAAAGTACCACACAAAATGTTGATTACCCAAATTGAATCGCGATTTTGATTTATAAAGTAGTATTTGAGGTGACGTTACTGTGCGCACCATACGGTAGAATTGATACTGAAGATTACCTCTGGTACTATAATCTTTCTTTTGCTTTCAGGATGACGGCCTATTAGCTCACTGATGTAGTAACTTCCGTATAACTCTTTCAACAAAGAACATTTCATCTCAAGAACCTTCACGGTGTCGTCGTTGTCTTCTTCCCTATAAATCAAATACTAAATAAATCGGGCGCCGATTGAGGGGTTCCGGGTCGGAGGGTAGTACTATTATTAGGTACATCGTTAAAGTACCATCAGAGTTTTATGTTGCGATTCTTAAGACGACCATTGAGGTTGATTCACCTAGTGTTAGAGTAAATGTATTGGGTTACTATGCAAATCAAAGAAATAAATCATTGTAGCGTCAGCTAGCTTGATTTATTAATAGCTTTTAATCATTAGGCGTATCATTACAGGCATTATCTAATGATGCTGTTGATCATTCGGTGAATACAGATTTTTTATTGTTCTATTACTGATCGCTTCGTTCTGACGAGCATGATAATTGAACAGAAACATATTTATTTTTATTACAGTAATAAAAAGCGGTACCACATTTGCGGGTTTCTTTAGCTGTACGATGTAACATTGGCTCAAAACAAAAAAAAGTTTAAACTTCCCGCCTCTTCTTAACAATGACAGTTAAGAGGATTGCATAGCTAGTACTTTCCATGCTACGAGTAAAAGAGAATTAAGAAGAGTAAATGCGCATAGTAAACAATGCCACGATTCCATGATTCCAAAATCACTGAAATCGGACAATGTTAAGAGGTAGAAAAGAGTTTTTCTTTTAGCATGGAAAGTACTAGCTATGCAATCCTCTTAATATTGTAGTTCGACTTGTGTGAAATATACTTGTTCTAATATCTCAACTATTGATAGATAGAAGATAACTGTTAATTATTATAAAAAACTTCTTTATTGAGTTATAATTTTTACACACTTTCGTAAATATCGAAAAAGTTCAGGGGCTGTGTTTTTTTTTCTGAAAATAAATTTCTTTTCACATCTAATCATTGGTATTATTACTATCTATTGTTCAACAAGTCTTAGATTGGCTCAATACAGTTATTAATTATAGTTTTTGTATCGAAACTATATGCTGGTCAAAGTAACCCGATTACTACTACAACTTTGGCTCAAAAGTAAAAAATAAATAAAAATATAATAGATGTATTTTTTAGGAAAAATAGTACTAATATTTATTAGCTTATATCTTTTTCTGTCAAATAAAGCCATTAAGACAGTAAGAAAATCACCATCATCGTTAGTACTGACAAATCACTATAATATATCAAAAAAGTTGCTAAATTAACCCGCATTTACTGTATATAATTATTTTCCTACGAAACTACTACAGTAGAATAACATATCCAGGCTTAGACAAAGAAAAGAATAGACGGCGGGTAGCTCCGTTTCATTTCAACAAGAAAGAGATATAGTATTGAGTTATTATAAGTAACAGAAAAGGACAAAGCTATACTATATTCGTCTCTAATAGCATATTTGATATTTTAAATAGCAGAAACTTCCATACATTTGGTTTCAAAAAACCTATGAATGATAAGAACTATAGTGACATTGAAAATTTCTTGAATGAAATGGAAAATTATATAGTTGGATTAAAATTAAAAGATCAACCAATATTACAGACTAATAGAAAAGTAGGTTTTTTTGGATTCTATATTTGTATTCAGAGTCTTAAAAAGGTTTACCGAAATTTAATCGCTTCCAAGATTTTGAATTTTGTGCCCTTGTACAAAATGAGCCAGGATCACCTGGAATGTTTTTTTAGCTCTATTCGTGCCAAAGGTGGATTTAACAATAACCCCACTGCTATACAATTTAAAGGCGCATATAAAAGACTAGTTATACATGGGGAAATAAAACATATTACGTCAGGAAATTGCATCCCCCTAGAAGACATAAAAATTTTAACGTTCAGTGAGATGCGGTACGAAAATAAAATTAATTTATTTACGCATACAACTGAATCTATTGATAATTACGAGTCAGTAGAAAGCCTACCAGCTGTCGATGGTGACCATGACTACTTGGCAGACCCCTCTAGGCTTTCTTTGTACACACAAGAAGTCATTGTGTACATAGCCGGATTCGTTGTTAAAAAGTTGAGAAAAGTAATTAAATGTGAGGAATGCCTCCTATCTTTAATCTCCAATAAATATGATGGATTTATTGCCAAAAAAGATAAAGGAGGGTTGATCTATCCATCGAGGAGCGTTACTAAAATATGCGAACGTGCTGAAAAAATATTTAGATTGCGTTCACATGAAGGTATCAAATTTTACAATGAGAAAAACTTAATGCAGAAATTAATACTTTCATGTTTTAAGGACTGTATATGTGACATTTATATGTTTGAAAATCTTCACAATAATGATGACCAAATACTGATTGGAAATCATAGAATAATGCTTAAGAAAGCAGTCGCCATGAATTACTTTGAAGTAAGGATTCACCACAGTACCAAACAGTTTTTTGCACCCAGAGATAGGATTCGTAATATACATAATAAACTAGTGCTATTCAAAGGGCAATAAATGATTCTCTCTGTTCTGTGGTCTTATATAGTATGTTTACATTAATAAAAATGTTGATTGTGATTCAGGTAATGCCTTTATTTTTGGACCCTTGTTTTATTCTCGAGGAACTAAAATTTAAACTGGTGATATAATGAACCATTGATAAAAGTGAACCATCGATCTCGTAATCCGATCGTATAACGAGGCTTTTAACTACCCAGCTTGATAACTACGTAGAAGAATATATATTTTTATATATCACGATATACGATAGAATATGCTATAATTTATATATTATTATTATATCGCTCCACGCCACGTTATATTCCTAATCTGTGCTCCGCTCCGCGTTGGAACTGCGTGGTACTTAAATCTCCCTGTGTCTGGGTAGAGGGTAAGGTTTATGGTATCACTGAGTTTAGTTTTTTGTCTCATGTGTGGCCACGCTACCCGATCCTCTATAGCTTTCTTCCTCTAAGTATCCAGGCGTTCGTGACTGCTCAAATAAAACAAAGCGACTCGTTCTGTCAAAACTTGGTTTGAGTGACCGTTATTGGTATCTTCAATATAGCCCTTTTTGTTTTTTTCTAAATTCAAATCCATTTTCAACCGACTTCCAAAAGGAGTCGCGTATATTATTTTTATGTATTACCACGCATAACTTTTGTTTTTTTGTTTGATAGAATACACTTCCGAGGTTGTCCCATTTAAATTTCATCAAAGTAAGTCAAGATGTTTTTGTGTTACAATTTAAAAACTGTAAAGTGTTACGCCTATCTTGATGATATCCTTATTGACGGTGAATGAAAATCGATTAAGTAAGAATAAGTAGCAAGGATCACTAAAAAAGGTGAACAATTCCGGGGGTCCATTTTTTGTTAAAAACATTTTTTTATTATACATGTATATTCTAATATATACTATTTGTGCTGGTTGAACGATTTCATGATAAACCGTTCCCTTGGGATAGTCATTTTACATGCGTGTGGAGCCTTCGGGCAGAGCTAGTTAATGACCTTGTTGTCAAGTATTTGATACACTTATAGAATGATATGAGGCCTTAAACATTAAAGCAGCAAACCAACCACCTGCTATATTTATCCTCATTACACGAGCACATACTATAAGAGGAGAAAGAAGCCCGATCAGGAAAATCTACTAATTGCTGTCTTATTTACTACGTCTCTACTATAACCGGTAAAAACTAGTTGTTTGGGTAATACAAGGCAACATTTTTATCTCCCTTGTAGGGTTAGGTTTAGTGTCAGCAAATCACTCTCATTTCCCGGTCACTTTCCGCATTTTCCGTTCAAGTAGGTACGTTTACGAGGAATCAGGAAAAGGCCGGTGAGCTTGGTGCGTAAGCTATCATTACTACTCGTACACATGGTGAGAAAATTCAACTAACTTTTGAATCCACAAAAGTAAGACTATAGGAATTGCTCAGTAATGAGGGTTTTATACTATTTGTTTTATAATGGTAACTAACAGTAATAATGTAGCAAATCCTAAATTTAAATTATAATGAAACAGAGAAGCTTCTTATTACCCCTACATAAGACAGTTATACCTATGTTTTTTTGTTATGTTATACACGCACGCTCACACACACACACATACACACACACATACACACATACACACACTCAAAAACACACACACCCTCATTACATTACAAATTTTGGAAGTATATATATACTTTGTCAATTAATTTAATACTTTACTTAAAATTATATAAATTGTTACATCTATCAATTATTATTAGTATATAATATTAGTGATATGTTTTATTATTCATTTTACAATATGAAAGAGACTACCTCCCACAGCACAGGTCCGCCTAAGGTGGTATTTAAAAAAAAAAATTAATACATAAACTATGTAAAATGGTGGTAATAAATGATGATTATTATTATTATTATAGAAACATATGAAGCTCTCATTTTCCGTTTTTACAGAATAAATTCTATTTACCCTGAGCGGAAACTATGAACATTTTCTATTTTTTTAACATTAATCCTTATTCAATGTTTTTTTTTCTTTTCATTGTTGTAAAAGCGCCAAATAGAAGCTGCGAGCAAAATATGACAACGACACCGAAAACATTTAATCCTCAGATAAGGTTGCGGTTTAAGAAGATTTTAAGATCAGGCACCGTATAATTATTATTTAGATAAATACCGTGCAAATGCTAGGCAAGTTATTTTAACAGCATCGCTGATTCATACGACTATAATCTATTGATGTTTTATGTGTTTCTTATAATTATGGAATCACAATACAAAAAGTTTAGTTTGTAGCGACACTTTGTCAGATCTAGCTGAGGAAAGAGGTTTTATTATGGCCCCAGCTTTTAGCTCAATGCTTTGCTTATTTTTGCAGGCGCCTGTGTGTATCATTAGCGGTCGTTGTCGCTGGTCACTATAAAGAGGAAATCATAGGGAAACGGTGTGCGGTGGTCAATCAGTTGCGTAATTACAACAGGATATGGATATCTCGTTGGATAATGGGTTACTGATATATCCTGCCTTATAGCAGAATTGACACGCCTACCTTAGTCAACTTTAGAAGTAAAACTGTTTAAAGGTTATTTTAATAATCTCACTATCAGATTATCACAAAATGTAATTTTGCGCTTTATTGTCGATACAAAATTACTATCTGTTTTGATTAATGTTTTTTATTTTCAACAATTCAACGTTTTCGCAAAAAAAGAGAACTGATTGCTGATGATAAACGTTTTAGCTCCATTAAGTAAAAAAAGCACGTCGGTTGAAAAATGGATTTATTTTATATAAGTAACTACTGTAATGATAATATTTGAAGGTAATGTGGGTGGGAGCGCGGGGTACAACTGATAAATTATAAAAGTTACGTTCAAAATTTACAAAGCAAGACTTATAAGAGTAGTTTTCTAGTTTCCAGTCATTAGATTCAAACGTAAATTCTGGTGCTTTAAAATTAATCTATCTTTATTCATCATTAATTTTCATAGAAATATATAGTTTGATAACCTACATGAACTGTGTATTTCCGGCGATGGTAACAAGAACGTGAAGGAACCCAAAACATGATGGCAAAACATCTTCTGTTGTTTGCCTGGCTAGCTAGCAAACAATCAATAATCAATCCAAATAGTCTCGAATACTAGTATAATTTAATGTTAGTTTGAAAATAGTTTGGACGATTAAATATTTTATGTATAGTAGGCCTTACATCTTTATGAAGAGTTTTAGCCTTTTAGCCATTACCTTACTACTTAACCAACTGTTACATAAGTTTTAATTTAGCTATGTTTAACCCTACTGTCCAGAATGAGGGTTTGTTTTAGTTAGAGTGTATGTATATTAGCTACTATGTACAATGTCTTACAGTCATACAAATACGGTTCTTGTACATTTAATCACTGTTAGGTACAGTTCTTTACCATGGGAAAAATAATTCCGATATGCAGCAGAAATATTTCAATTTGAAGCAAAATTAAAGTATAAGGCAATAAACAAGCACTAATACTGAGATAGAAATGTATATTATGCAACCGTAGTAACAACGCCTCCAAGGCAATAAAAACATTAATTACAAGTAGGTGCTCTCTATTTTATATCTAGTCTGTGCTCGGTGATAAACCGGTATTAGATTCAGGTATTGATAATACGGAAAACTAAAACATAACATGGTCTGATACTATTTAGATGTGATATGATAACATACATAAGTTTGAGATAAATAAAATACCTTTTTATTTCAGTATTCTATTCAATAATAGTTTTTTTTCAGTAATTGGGTTGCTGGTTAAATATAAAATTCAGAAGTCTCACATTTATTCAAATACTCAATTAGTCATCAACACTAGAATTAGTCATTATAATCATAATCATATCAGCCCATTTTCTTCCCACTGCTGGGACTCGAGTCTTCCTCTAAGAGAGAGGAGTTGCGCCATAATCTACCACGCGAGCCCAATGCGGCTTGGTGGATAGGTTAGTGGCCAACCCATGTCAAAGTTTCCAGGCCGCCCGAAGGCCTTCGATATAGCCTAACGACTGTTGTCCTGAGACAAACAACCGCGACCGACGGCTAGCGTGCTCTCCGAAGCACGGAAGCACTCAGTTGATTAATGCCACTAGCGGTCACCCATCCAACTCCGGTTCGATCGGTTAAGATCGCCAAGTCAAGCTCCGCTAGTTCGCTTCAGTCCATTAGAATTAGTGTTACGTAGAATTCACGCAGCAAGTTTAAACAAACAATTTAGGTTTTTAGCTTAGTCTATTCAAGAGTTCAATTAAAAAATTAGTTGTATTAGGGCTCTGTATGCGATATCTCAAGCGTGTGTATCCTAAAAGTATGTTTAATATGACGCCATCTCATATCAAAATATTGCGTTTCTTGAATTTTAGAGGTTATCTTCGTCATTAGTGATATACACACCAATTCATTTTGTACTGGATTACATCATAAAAACTTTACAAACCTTTGTTTGAATCAATTTATCTGAAATATAAAAACATGGTAGATCTAATGATACACAACAATGAAAAACTTATTATGTAAATGTATACTTTTATTTGTCTGAGGCTCTAGGTGGATAGGCTTCAGCTAGAGATAATAAAAGATTAAGTAAAATACAGTTAACATTTTCAAAATTATATATATGACTTTTTGATAAATTAGTTTAAATAGTGTAGAAATGCGACAAGAAATAATCTTCTACATATAAAAACAAGAGTTTGTAAAAAAAATTTTGGAGTTGGCTAAACGAGTTCACTTCAAAAAATTTGTGCTTGCAGCAGTAATTACTTTGTCGATCATAACTGATTGACAAACATAAAAATCTTAGCTGCGGTCATTAATTGAACGGGTGACCGCTCATCAGAAACCTGTATGAAAGTTGCCCTACATTGCTGCTGAAGGTCATATATCTCATGATGCCACATTCGCAAAGTACAGCATTCGTAAGATACCCCATTCGAACTACAGTCCTGGACATAATTAAAACCTTTGGTAGTGCTGCGGATTGTTTTAAATTAAAACAGAATAACGAATGAATTTTGAAGAGAACTTTAACATGTTTTTTAAGCTGTCGCACCAGAATAAACGGTTTTAACTTCACATGTCATATACCCCATATAAATTTAATGATAACAGAAAACGTATCATGTTTAAAAGATTGCTATAATAAAACTGGAAATCTCAAATCTGCGACGTGCTGATGTTGTCATACACGTTTGTTTGCTTCATCAGAGGTAGTACCCAGCCCAGTGCTACCATAAATTGTTCTATTTTGTGGTACCGGGTAGAACTGAATAACGAACTGAAGTCAAGGATAGGGGTGGGCTTGATTTGCTAGGTAGTATTCTAGTTAGGCATTATTTAATTGAATTTATCATCTTGTGTATTGATATCAACAAATTGGGTATTTTACTAATCTATACATGTATGTACTTATGTGTAAAAAGTATTATTTATGAATAGACACAAATCTTTGTGATTGTCTCCAACATGTTTAAAAACATATCCAGCCTATATGTATAATATAGGACATGTATTGTGTATATTATTATAAAATTACTAATTATAATTGTACTTGATCTGATTGACTGACTGACTGACTGATTCATCATCGCCTATATCGCGGAGGATACAAACTTACAATTTCGGCACCTCATGCCTTTTACGTTCTAGGCATCCCAAAGGAAAGATCTTTGGAAACTTCCGCCCTGAGGAGGTGAATTCAATTTATTTCAGCAGATTCTGTAGGCCAAGCACGCGAATCAGTTAGCTGGTCATCAAGTAATTAAGTATATACAATGTGTCTGTTTACCAGTGTCGGAGACTTAAAGGGGGTAAAATATGGTATTTTTTATCGACAAATCACTATCTCAATTTTCTCTTGCCCCCTCTATAGTAAAATGGCAGCCATTTTGTTTTTTTTACCTCAAAGCTCGGGCGCCTGTACTGTTTTAATTATTGCTATCGATGTAGACGTCCTAGGAAGACGGAAGACTCTCATTTGAAAGCTAACAATGTAGACCATCAACTAATGATACATTTTATTCAATATCTTTTTCATAAAATAACATAAAAGGATTGAAAAAATAGAAAACAATATTTTATCCTTAATTTTTTTTACTTTATTTTATTTTTCATGTAAACTGACATGTCAAGCTACATTTTTTTGGTGTCTTCTCATAATACAGAATATCTCCTTTATAATAAGTTTTAAATCAAAGCCCTAAGTAAGATAGTTTAGAAGTTATGATGATTAAAACAAGGTAGTGTTTTTAACCCTAGAGTGGGAATAAATAAATAAAACAAAGTAAATCGATTCTAATCATGGTTTATTATTCTAATATCATTAAAACTTTTACAGCCACGATTCAAAATGTCCTCCATTATGCTGCAGACAAGCAGTAGCCCTAATTGACACATGTTGTGCAGCTCTTTTTATCATGGCTTTGTCCGCCCTTATTTCATCCCCGACTTGCGATATTTTTTCTATGAGTTCTTCTCTTGTGTTTGGCACGTTGACATACACTTTTTGTTTCAGTGTGCCCCATAAGAAAAAATCAAGGGGCGTCAAATCCGGTGAACGCGGCGGCCAAGCGATCCTCCCACCTCGTCCAATCCACGTTGAATATGTGCTGTTAAGATAATTTCTTACATTCACGGCGAAGTGTGCCGGGTCTCCATCTAATTTGAGTATCATCCTAGACCTATACACCAATGGTAATTCAGTTAGTGCGTCTAGGTATTCTGTTTGTAGAAACTCCAAAAATCTTGGGCCATTCAAAGTAGTGGGCAAAATAATAGGCCCAATTAAAATGTCGTCGATCATTCCAGCCCATACATTCACCGAAAATTGGTGTTGGAAACTGCTTGGTCTCACTGCATGCGGGTTTTCGCGGAGCCACTGGTGCTCGTTCCGATGATTTGAGTATCCTGCTCTTGTAAAAGTAGCTTCATCGGTCCACATGATCCTCTTTAAAAAATTGGGGTTGGATCGCACTTTTCGTGATATCCACGAACAAAAAACTGACCTTCGAGCGGCGTCAGGTTTAATTAAATCTTGAACTCTTCTAAAATGGAATGGATGCAATCCTTCCCGTTTTAAAATCTGCCAAACTTTCCATTTGGTTAAACCGAGTCTAATCGCAATGCGTCGGACACTCAGTTGTGGGTCTTGCGTTATTAATTCTAACACCTCTTCTTCCTCTCGCGGTGACACCAAACGAGTACGTTCGTTAGCGGGACTTCTGATTCCATATTCGGCGAGATTCAAGTGCAATCTGATGAATGTGCGAGCATTCGGCGTAGGTAGAGTGGGGATTCTTCTCGCATACTCTCTAACTGCAGCATTAGCGTTCCCGTCGCAAAATCCATATACAAATGGATGTTGGCCAAGTCGTGCTTTGAATAACGAAAGTCTTCCATTTTATTTAACGAAAGTTAACTAAATTAACAAAACTTGAGTTTAAAACACCACGAAAGGTTCAAAAATAACAGAGATTTCTTCCGTCTTCCTAGGACGTCTACATCGATAGCAATAATTAAAACAGTACAGGCGCCCGAGCTTTGAGGTAAAAAAAACAAAATGGCTGCCATTTTACTATAGAGGGGGCAAGAGAAAATTGAGATAGTGATTTGTCGATAAAAAATACCATATTTTACCCCCTTTAAGTCTCCGACACTGGTAAACAGACACATTGTATATACAGGGTTATTGGTAATTAGACCGGATCCTTTTAAGGGGTGGTAGGGAATGCCATTTGCAACAATATGACTGTACATTGTGATATCCGGAAATGAATCATTTCTGTGATATTCTTTTGTTTTATTTTTTTTGGAAAATCCAGTTTTACTACTTTAAAATTCAATAAAAAAAAAGTAATCAACCGATTTCAATTCTGTTCGCAGTTTTAGAGAAACCTTGTTACAGCTCTTAATAATAAACAATAATATCGTACTAATGTAGATCCATCCAAAAACTAGAGGCTTTTTCATAATTTTTATTTGATAATTTTTGTAAGATGCTTTACAAAAACCTTTATTTTCTCTACAAAAACGATAGTAAATTAAGTCTGCATTTTATTTAAAAAACATCTACAAGTCTTTAGCTATCCAACGAGGTAAAAAAATTAGCACTTTATTGCACAATTGCAGAAATAATGCGATAACAAAGACTCAGGTAGAGACATTCCGAGAAAGGGTTTTAGACAACGGTATCCATGTTGAATGCGCCGTCTCCCTCTCGCTTATGTTTGTTGAACGAGCAATGAGAACCCAGTTTGCTCAAGCGCATCGTACTGTTCAGACGCTCTTTGGCAACCCTTTATTACGATTAAATTTCGACCTTGATAACGTTATTGGACTTGTGTAACTTCTTTTTCTGTGATTCGGCTAGTGAACTGGACTTTTTGATTGTTTGCCTACCCGACGACTTGGCTTGTACTAAAGGATCTGATCATGACTGCGGAATCCCACGACCATCTACCTTGGCTTCGAGAGTTCACAAACGAAGAGTATGCGGACATACTGTTTTGCTATGGTTTTGCCAACGGCGTCGCTACACATGCTCGAACGGAGTATCAGTCTCGATTTCCACAGCGCCGTTTACCCCATGTGAGTGTATTTGACGGAGTGTACCGGCGACTACGAGAAACTGGTCAAGTTCAAAGACGACAAAGTGATGCTGGACGATCTCGTATTTATCATTCGGATGAAGAGGAACAGATAATTCGCATGTTTGAGCAAGATCCTACGACTTCAACAAACATCATTGCGACGACGTCTTGGCATGTCGCAATGGAAAGTATGGAACACAGTGCACCGCTCAAGACTCTACCCGTATCATTTGACTCCGGTACAAGTTATCCAAGACGGAGATCCTGCACGTAGAGTCGAATTTTGCAGATTCATGTTGAACACCGATATGGAAGATGCCAATTTTTTATTAAAAATCTTATGGACCGACGAATCCAAATTTGATCAGGATGGAATATCAAATTATCATAATATTCAATATTGGGCCCCGAAAGATGACGGTAACCCAAACAAGAAAAGATTACAAGGATCACAAAGAAGGTTTTCCGTTAATGTGTGGATGGGCATTATTAAGAATGAATTGATCGGCCTTTTCTTTCTGCCCAACAACCTCAATGGTGAAGCGTATGAATTTTTTTTTGAGAAACGAACTTTATGAGCTACTCAGTGAAGTAACCCTTGAAACCCGCAGAAACATGATTTACCAACATGATGGTTGCCCCGCACATTTTAGTTTGAGCGTCCGTGAGTGGCTCAATCGTCAGTATCCCAATAAGTGGATTGGCAGAGGAGGACCCATTCCGTGGCCGGCCAGAAGTCCCGACTTGACTCCCGTCGACTATTACGTATGGGGTCACATGAAAAGCTTGGTGTACGACGATACTCTTGGACCTGTGGCAACCATCGAAGAACTGAAACAGCGCATAATAAATGCAGCATAAAAAATGAAAATTAATTTAAATACAACAAACAAAAGCAATTTACGCAGACGTATGCGTCTCTGCATTCAAAATTCTGGCTCACATTTTGAGAACGAACTGTAAAAATAATAAATACAGACTAATTACATCTACTCTTTTATTTCTTTAAAAGAAATTAAGTTACCTTAAGAAAGTATTTCTTCCATAGCTACTTCTCATGGACTATTCTCATTCCTTTCTCGGCCTTTTGTAATCGCATTATTTCTGCAACTGTGTAATAAAGTGCTAATTTTTTTACCTCGTTGGATAGCTAAAGACTTGTAGATGTTTTTTAAATAAAATGCAGACTTAATTTACTATCGTTTTTGTAGAGAAAATAAAGGTTTTTGTAAAGCATCTTACAAAAATTATCAAATAAAAATTATGAAAAAGCCTCTAGTTTTTGGATGGATCTACATTAGTACGATATTATTGTTTATTATTAAGAGCTGTAACAAGGTTTCTCTAAAACTGCGAACAGAATTGAAATCGGTTGATTACTTTTTTTTTATTGAATTTTAAAGTAGTAAAACTGGATTTTAAAAAAAAAATAAAAAAAAAGAATATCACAGAAATGATTCATTTCCGGATATCACAATGTACAGTCATATGGTTGCAAATGGCATTCCCTACCACCCCTTAAAAGGATCCGGTCTAATTACCAATAACCCTGTATATAGGTATACAGACATATTACTTTTGAATTCGAGAATATCTGAACAGAAAACCCATGCTAGCATTTTGTAACAATTTACAACCAATAAATCTTGAAGGTAATGTAAAATAATACTAACAACCGATAAAATTACGTAACCAACATAAAACATTCCCTTTCAAAGGTAGTCAAGCTCTAGGCGAGGAAACGCTAATGCACTGAAACTTGCTTGACTGTTGTTTCTCAAACTTTCCGAATTGTCTGGGATTATTTCCTAATGGATAGATTTTTTTCTTTCAGCTGAATACACCTTAGAACTATAATATTTTATTTATTATTTGTATTATTGTTAGTACCTAATAATTGTTTAGGTCCACATCAATTTATTTTGACAAAAGTAACTGAACTATAGAAATAAAGAACTATAGAATAAAGAAAAACTATAGAATAAAGAAATAAAATTATTATATCTATTATATATTAATTATATTAATAATATATATTACGGATAAAATAATTTGTATATGGTATATATGATTTGATTGCCTGATAATTAAGTTTAATTGAGAACCTAAATGCTATGTCAATAAAATGATACAAAATATGAAACTTAAAACTAAGAAAACAACCCAAAGATGCAAAGGTGCCCACAGCACTAGCTGCGTTGCCACGTTGAATGGCATTGGCTAACCTTTGCACCAGGTCAGGTACGAGCCGGAGCGGGAATCCGCTGTCTTCTCCCTCATTTTCAGATTACTGAAAATCTTAAATACAGTTTTGAGTTAATGGCTATTTACCAATCATTTTTCTTGAACCTTTGTTATCGCTTATATTTTTAAATTCTATTGTCTAGAATGCTGTTACTTTTGTCGCTATTGCTACCATATTTAGGTAATACTTAATAATTTAAGTTGAAATAATTCTTGGTATACCTACAAGTATTCGAAGTAATATAGAATCCTAATGTCAATACTAGAAGGTAGGATCATTATAAAAATTGTGCATTATTGAGATTTAGGTATGTTAATTTGCGTGGGTTTGGTAGACATCACTAGATTAGTATAGATTCAATTAAAACAAGTCTTGATAAGTCTGAATTTAAAATTTCAGATTTCTCATGGTTATGTCCCCCTTAAGACTCCCCCCGCGAACGTCAATCGTAATGGACTCTGTTGAATTAGCTCTGTTAAATAAAAAATATTACGCGCGATTTAAGTGAGTTTATTGAATTTTTACTATCTGTCACAAAAGAAGACATATAAAGACTTGAGTCAGTGTATATTTATGTGTCATAAACTGTGTAGAACAAGTATTAATTTACAAATAATATTCGGATCAGCAGTGTAATTTGTTTGACTACCTACATTTATTATTAATTTTGCCTAACACCGTATCTGGTAACGTACATCGCAATATAAACAGTGCCTGCCGTATTTGTAGTAGCAAAACGCAGAAACTTTGAATTGAAAAATTTTTCATATCGAACGATACATAAAATGCATCATTCTCCACCAACCAAATCATTCTCAGTCTCCGACATTCAGTCGGCAACTGAAGGCTCAGGCTCTAAAACAGCTCAACGGGCTGAAAAACGCCGTAGGATGTCAAACGATGATTACAAGGATCTTGATGTGTTCAAGCAAGAGATGAGGGACCTGATGATGGCTATGATGAATAAGCAAAACTCAAGATTAGATACTTTAGAAGAACGGCTTTTCGAAAAAATACAGAGTACCAACACTGATATCGAGAAACGGCTTGATTTCATGTCAGGGCAGCTGACAGACTTACAGACAAAAATTAATATTCTCGAAGATGGGCGCAAAGATATGTCTTTGCAGATTTCCAATATTGAAAACAGGATTGACTCCATGGAAAGAAATCTTCGGAAAAGTTCTGTAGAGATCAGAGGAGTACCAAAACAGCTACAAGAAAAAAAACAAGATTTATTTGCTTATATCCACAAACTCTTGAACACGCTGGGAGTGGATTATCAAAAATCAGAGTTGAAGGACATTTTTCGCCTACCTGCAAGAACCGATGTGACGAAATCCACCGTGGTCGTGGAACTCAACAACACCCTTACCAAAACAAACATAATAGATGCCTATAGAAAGTTCTCAAAGGCCTACAAACTCACCTCCCACCACCTAGGAATCGCAGGTCAGGAAGCCAGACTGTTTCTATCTGAACACATGATAGCAAAAGACAAACAACTGCACTTTCAAGCTAAAGACTTTGCGAAAACCGAAAACTATACTTTTTGCTGGGTAGCTAATGGCAGAGTTTACCTCCGCCAAAAAGAAGGGGCCCCACACATACTAGTGAAGAACGAAGAAGTCCTAAGACAGCTTAAACTTAAAAAGTGACTATGTCATGGGCTTTTCAGTAATTATTACCTAATATCTTATGATTTAATTGTAACTACGAGTAAGAGCGTTTATGCTGTTGTCTTGTTTGATTTTAAAGTACTTTTTCATGTATATTTAATTATTTGCTTAACAACCAGTCACTACTGAAACAGAAGAAAATATATAGAAATCGTACAAATAGCTGGATATGTCTCGGTTATAACTCTAAAACAATATACTCGGTTTTTACAAATTCTCAATTATTATTACACACATAAATTGCAATATATACACAACACAAATAAAAAAGTATTTTACTCTGACAACATAATCCTAGTAAGGGAAATTTTACATTGTTACATTCTAACTGATGAACACGATCAATTTACAAAATATTGCAGACTAATATGGTATAGCAGTCACTTTTCAAACAGAAGAAAATATATAGAAAACGTACAAATAGCTAGAAATATCTCAGATATAGATCTAAAACAATATACTTGGTTTTCACAACTTCTTAATTATTATTACACACATCAATTGCAATATATATACAACATAATTAAAAAAGTAGTTTACTCTGTCAACATAACCCTAATAACAGTAAGAGCTACTTTATATATTTACATTCTAACTGATGAACACGATCAATTTACACAATATTGCAGACTAATATGGTATACCTTTCCCACAGTATGGACTTAGCAGATGATATGGATAACACGACTTTAATAAATATCATATGTTTAGATGCACCAGAACAATGTAGTGAGTATTTAGAAAATCCAAGCCAAAGATTTACTGTAGTGACTCAAAACATCCGAAGTGTTCGAAAAAACTTCGATAAGTTTACAGTATTTTTATCTAAGCTAGGTTTTTTACCTGACATTATAGTACTAACAGAATGTTGGCTAAACTGTAACTTTTCTCATGTTTTCCTGGATGGCTACAATTGTCATAGCTCAAAAATATTTCTCAACCAAAATGATGGTCTGATAATGCTAACTAAGGCTGGTTTAAACATCGAAGTAACGGAACCATCGTTCACTGATGGCAATTGTCTTACGGCTAAAATAGGGAAAACTTTAACAGTTGTAGCCATATACCGATCCCCGTCTATAAAAAATATTGACCCCTTCGTTGACTCCTTGGAACAAGTGATAAAATTTCAGCCTGCGAAAGTTTAATCATTACTGGTGACATGAATATTGACATCAAACCAAACTGTATAAAAACTGCGAATGCTGACAAATACCTAGATATGGCTGCACACTACGGCTTAGTGCCTGGGCATCAGTTACCGACACACGAACAAAACTGTATAAATCATGTTTTGGTAAAGACCAGGCATAGAGTACATGTGGCGGTATGCATATCGGATCTAAGTGACCACGATGCCTTGGTTACAGGGTTAGACGAAAAACCGCAACAGTTGTTCATTCCTACAAACTACATTATTAAAACCAATTTTGCTGAGTTAATTCAAGATATAAACAAAACCGATTGGTCAATAATATACAACTTAACAGACGTCAACTCAGCAACTAACTTTTTCATAGGTACCCTAAATTCGTTAATTAAAGCTCACCAAAATCAAAGAATATTAAAGAATTCAAGACAAATAAGGAAAAAATGGATCACACCTAGCCTAATCAAAAGTATAAGAAAAAGAGATGCTCTTCATGTGAATTTTAGAAAAAATCCTAATAACATCGTAATGAAAAATACCTATAAACTTTACAGAAATATATGCAATAATCTACTGCAAAAACTGAAGAATGATTATGACTGCAAAATTATCACAGAAGGAAAAGGAAACAGCAAGATGATTTGGAATGCTGTCAAAACTGTTGCTGGCATCCATAAACAAAGAAACAAAAATGTAGATTTACTGTCTATCGGAAGTTGTCCCAATGAGTCGTTGAACAAAGCTAACAAATATCTTGCGAATGTCGGAGAGAGTTTAGCGAATAACTCGCTCAACAAGCTTTAAGTCACTGAAAAACAACTAGCTGACTCAATCAAAGTTTCTAGCCAACAATCAGACTCATTCTTCATGTCACCCGTAGATGAATATGAAATTATTCAAATCATAAACAGTTTAAAAACAGATTCAGCTCCAGGACCAGACGATATTTGTAATACTTAAAATGGGAAAAACCAAGTTGGCTGAACCTATTACCTACTTATGTAATCTCAGCATGAGCTCAGGTACTGTCCCGAACAGCTTCAAAGTAGCAAATGTATGTCTTATCTTGAAAGCTGGGGACCCTAAACAAGTAGCCAATTATAGACCAATTTCTTTACTAAGCTCATTGTCGAAGCTACTGGAAAAAATTGTTAATAAACGGTTGCTTAATTTCCTATAAAGTAAAAGAATTTTGGCAGACAATCAATACGGTTTCCGAAATGGCAGGTCGACGGAGGACGCAGTAGTATCTCTGGTAAGGCATGTCACAGACATACTAGACGCAGGTCAGAGATGCATCGGAGTCTTCCTCGACTTAGCAAAGGCATTTGATACCGTCTCACGCCCAATTCTTCTAAAAAAGCTTGAGCAATCTGGCGTTCGCGGTACTGCACTGGACTGGTTCAGTTCCTATCTCTCTGGCCGAAAGCAAAGACTTAAAGTTGATAGGTATTACAGTGACTATTCCGACATTTCCTTTGGGTACCTCAAGGGAGCGTCCTCGGACCTACCCTGTTTTTGCTTTATATAAATGATCTCTGTAAACTACCTATAGATCACGGAAAGATATTGACATTCGCTGACGACACAGCCATAATATTTGGTGCAGACTGCAGAAGAGATGTTTATAAAGTTACACAAACAGGCGTACAATTAATCTGTGATTGGCTTAATACAATTTTACTTACCCTAAATGCTTCAAAAACTAAGTTTATATAGTTTAAAATAATTAATAGTAAAGCCCTAACTTCAGAACTTACTTTACCACTCAAGATTCACTCTTTTATTCATTAAGATTCATCAATTATTCAAATAGATTCATTCTCTTTCTTTCTTCTTTTCCTGTACCTTAATTGATTGCCAATGTCCTGAAATAGTAAAAGTCGACCATATTAAGTACTTAGGCATTGTAATTGATGACCATCTCTCATGGCAAAAACATATTGACTTGGTCTGTACTCGGATTAGAAAACTTAAATACATCTTTCTAAATGTAAGAAAAGTCGCCGACCCTAATACAATCAGACTAGTGTATACATCCCTATGCCAATCCGTTCTCAGTTATTGTGTTGTTAGTTGGGGAGCAGCTTGTAGTAGTTATTTGATAAGAGCAGAGAGAGCGCAACGATCAATAATTAAAATTGCGTACAATAAACCGCTTCGATACCCTACTAGTCAATTGTACTCAGAATACAAATTCTTGACAGTTCGTCAGCTATATTTAGTCTCTATTGCACTTAGGTTCCACAGGAATGCTTCCAGTAAACTAGTTGAATCAACGAGATCACAAAGAAACATCAAGTGGGAAGTTCCTGCAGTTCGCACGGTTTTTGCAACAAGATCTTATTCTTTCGCAGCACCGTATACATACTCAAAAATGAATAAAATTTTAGACATCTTCAATTGCACTAGATATATATGCAAAACAAAACTTACTACCTGGTTGCTGACGTTGGATTACACACAAACTGAAAACTGGCTAAATATTGTTAAATAAAACAAAAACCTACTTGTTTCTAAAAACCCCAACAAAAAAGTGTATATTTCTTTCAGCCACATTACTACTCATCTATGCCAATAACTTTTTTTACATAATAATGACACGTGGCAAACTACGCGTAAGTTCGTAATGACTCTTATCGTTTAATATTTGAACTTACTTATATAAATATATATGAACACTTAATTAGTAAACTTTTAAATAACACACAACACATTCCTAAGCAACACTAACTTGCATCACCACCATACTTGTTTTCTAATTTCATTTATAGACACATTCTGGTAAACTATCATTCCAAAATTCATATTATTAAGTAAATCCTAAGCAAGGCAACTTTACTGTTAGTTTCTATTTTGCACGAATGACACGAGACCTCCTCTGTCACACCGTTGTGAATGGTTGTTACGGTCATAATTTAAATACTAGCTGTGACCCGTGGATTCACACGCGTGATTAAAAAATACATATAAAAAGTTATTAGTACTTTTTTATGTCTACCAAAATAGTGTAATAATATTTGTATTTTTATATAAATTAGTCTGATTGTGTTTTTAGTTAATTATTTGTAAAGATAAAATCTACTAGTAGTTGTTAATATATGACGAACAAACAGACATACAATTATTTATAATATTAGTGTGGATTAGTGAATTGATCTCTTTTTTAATAGTTCATTATAATATGTAAAATGAAAAGGTCAATGGGAGAAACTAGTCCTTATAACACAGGGAATCCTAGTATAAGGATTAGAGAATGTTCTTTGGACAGCTTGTTAAATAAAATCAACCTACTAGTATCTATCAACACAGGCCTAGAGCCTAGTGTGGATACTATTAGGTACATACGGTTAAGTATAATATATTAATTAGAGTTAAGCATGTGTACTAACTGTATATTGTTGGACAATAAAAAAACAATTTCAATTTCAATTTCAATTTCATGTATTGTACCTACCTACTTAGCAAAATCAAAGATGAATTATAGCTGCCGTTATAGACGTTTATGGAGAAACATGTACTTACCTACCTAGCTACTATAACCGTTAAAAATCAATTTCCTTCTCATCTACAGTAAAAAGTTCCTCAATGATCTATACTCTTCGTATACTCTTCTTCTCTTCAGTTCAGACATTTTTTTAGATCTTAATGCGTATGCATGTCTGTCGTATGACAAGAGTAAAATAAACCGTGAGACCGAACAATTTTTTTTTGCTTACAGGAAGGACCCTATTCGTGATTACCACTCAGACACGGCACGCGGTGCGTCTTGAAGATATCCATCTTCAAGGAATTCTTGTGGATTCAATACATATTTACTATCGTTCTTTGAATGTATCGTAATGTCGTTACGTGTCTGAGTGGTCATAGTGAATAAGGCCCCAGTTTGTTCTACTTTAGTCAGCTAAAGTTTGAGATGCACTTGCAGCGTGCAAGTGTGCATCGGTCCTACGTACATGCACCTAACTGGGCACTCACACTATTGCAGTTCCACGCTACACTACCCCCGTATATAAGCATCACTCTGACTTACCTTGAACTTCATTTCAACACTGCAACGATCACAGGACGCATCGATATCTCCACAACCCTCAAAGGTCATTGCCCCCAGATTACGGACTGAGTGTTGAGTGAAATGTTACGGTGAACTGTGTTTGGTGCTGAAACTGATTTTTATACAAGTGAAAATGAAAGCCGTACAGCATATCGTAAGTTGAGCTTGTATATTTAAGATTGGTATGAAAATGGCATTGAAAAGTTAGTACTATACTTTTCAATGCCATTTTTTTTATTTATATATGTATATGTATATGTATATGTATATGTATATGTATATGTATATGTATGATAGGACTAATAGGTATGATGTATCATTGCATCATTAATACAGTACGATCATATACCTACACATTTTAATCAAGAACATGAGTTTATATGATAGCAAATAATGAGTAATACATATATACAAAAAAGACTATGAAAATATTAGGAGTATTAGTGAGATGCACTTCTGTATGAATAATATTATTAATATTGTAACAGTGAAATTTCTTGTAATTGCATACTTAGTGGACAATGTAAGTACACAATATTACAATACTATACTAAGTAACATATTATAACATAATATCATCACGAGGCACAAAAATAGTTATAAAAACTAACGTGGTTTTCACTCATTTTTACTTACAAATATTCACGTAATACTTATCGGATAGATCATCATAAACTATAGTTTAGAGTCGAAACTATAAAAACACACAAGTACAATTTGAAAAATTTAATACCGACTTCCATCCTATTCAGTTATTGGAGTGTATCTCAAAAACTACAGGACCGCACAATTTGAAAAATTTAATACCGACTTCCATCCTATTCAGTTATTGGAGTGTATCTCAAAAACTACAGGACCGCATTTGATGAAATTTAAATGGGACTACACGGAAAGCATCAGCTTTCAAACAAAAAATTATTTTGAGAATCGGTTCACCCAGTTAAAAGGCATGACGTAACAAACATTAAAAAAATTCACAGCAAAGTCGAATTGAGTACCTCCTCCTTTTTTTAGAAGTCAGTAATAAAATAGTGTTAGGTTTAAAATTCTAAATACCTCTATAAGAAGTGCAATCAGTAGTAAATTTAAGGATGAGTCTATACTCATACAATTTATTCAGATCTATATCTGAATAAATTTTAACATAAAAATTTGCGCATTTAATTTTGTAGTAAAATTAGGCCGACTCCAAAAGTACGTTCACCAGTGAATCCAGGCTTGAGTCTCTGAATAAACTTTGCCAAATCTCCACTTCATTATAGATGCACAACTAAGCAAAGCTAAGGTCTTTCTGGAATACCAACCTGAGTGAGATTAGTATAACATAAAACAACAATTAAAATTATATTATGCTTAGATACAGTACATTATGAACTCTAATTTATTCACCGAATTTGGTTTTAAACATACCCTTATCCTACTTATCCATATAGGATAAGCTAAGGATGAGTGTAGTAATTTTTATAAATAGAAGCCTAGCGTAGAAGGTATTAATTTTATTAGTGGAGGCGAAAAGTACAGCTTAATGTACAACTAAATAACAATACTAAATTTGTTTCCATCTCGGACACCGAATCAACTATCAGAATTCTGGTCGGATGTCGCCTCTACTAAACGCTTCCACTGGTTTCCTTGAGCTACGGATAAACATTTATACCTCTAGACCCTATTATTTTATAATTAACTTAGAAAGGATATAGCTACCTAAAACTAACACATATGCTATTTTTAATCACGGTTCAATGAGTAGTTCCCAAGGGACACTTTAACCTGTTTCTTCACGGATAAAGTTGCATGTTATTGATATTATTGTCAAAAATTTAAAAAAAATCAATAACATAACCGCATCACTGTCTAAGAACAAAAAGGTAAGCTGTATTTGGTCATTTATAAATTAATTAATTAATTAAATTAATTGTAAAGGGAAGATGTCATGCAATCTGGTCAAATAAAAGGTGTACACTTTAAGGCATGTGTGCTCCTTCATCACACGTCGACGTCGAGATCTTACGTTAAACTTAAACAGTTTCCTACTCAACCTCTTGTTTAAGGTATAAAGCTTTCATGGGTATTTTCCTTTTCAGGTAATTAGATTAAAAAGGGAATATTTCATCTTAAATTAACCTTTATACGTCACCTTGCAGAAATATCAAATTTGGATTACCCGCAACCGGCTTCACTCGCTTCTTAACCTAAGGGTTGAAAATGTTCAAAAATGTTATTTGTTATCCTTAGTTAGGGTTAGGATGCTTACAACATAAGGGCATCAACTGGCAACATTTCAACCCCTAATGTTTTAAGCTCTGGCACGTAAATTGTATTATATAACTAGCTGATCCCGCGAACTTCGTACCGCCTAACAGTCAATTCTTTAATTTTTTTTTAATTTTTATAATATTTTCTCCGTAAGAATCATCCTCGTACTTCAAGGAATATTCTAAAAAAATAATTAGAAAAATCGGTTCAGCTGTTCTCGAGATTTGCGCTTAGCAACACATTCAGCGATTCATTTTTATATTATAGATACTCGTTAATCTCTTGACAACACAGACCATATAACTCTGTGCTTGACAAGTATCTCGGCTTTACACGTAACCAGAGAAGCTATGATGCAGTTACTATTATACTTACTGTGCGATTCTCTAAGAGCAAACATCGCTGCATCTTTGACAACATCATTCATCGACAGTCATCATCATTGATTGGTGATGGTAACAGTGCCCAAATAAGTATCGAAAACTTATACATTTTGCTAATTATACAGTCTAGTTTCGTTTCATTCTAAAATGTACCTACTTACACTAAGTTTCTTTATAAAATTTATATAACACAGGGCGCTTAAATCGAATTTCTGGGAGACCAACCAAACATTAAACAGAATAAAGGGCGTATAATATTTCGGGTATACTGTTTTAAACACCCAGATTTTACACGTAGATGTACGAGTATACCGATTTATATTATATTAATACCGGTGTACAGCTTGTCAGAGATTTTCAGAATACAGACGGTTGAACATACCGAAACCTACCCAGTAATAAAACAACCACCAGAAGTAACCAAGGGAGCCAGTCTACTTGAGTATTTCTACCTGAAAACACGATGATATAAAAGTGTTCAAAACGTCGGGATTAAAATTATTTAAAATGCCTGTGATAATAATCCGTTTAAAACTGTGTCTATCAATGTACATGTAATAGAGGGAGCTTAAGAGGATTGCATAGCTAGTACTTTCCATGCTAAAGAGAAAACTCTTTTCTACATCTTAAAATTGTCCGATTTCAGTGATTTTTTTTCATGGAGCCATGACATTCTTTACTATGCCCGTATGTTTTGATTTTTTCAGTATTTCAAAGTACTATAAATTTCCATTTAGAACTTCAAAGTAATCATAGTAAACAATGTCATGATTCCATGAAATCGGACAATGTTAAGAGGTAGAAAAGAGTTTTCTCTTTTAGCATGGAAAGTACTAGCTATGCATACCTCTTAAGCACTTATTGTTTATTCCGTGCCTAGATTTTATAGTGAGATAGAAAGGAACTGGCACTGGGATAGAATTATTTTATGTAGATATTAATAAAACGCTACCTACTTTATATATAACGATGCTCGCAGGACAGTTATTGTGTTTTCCGCAACGACAATAAGCAATTTCCGTCTCTTTAACGTTCTATTGTTCACATTTACAATTAAATTATTTAATTCATTGTAGATATAAATAGTAGAAAGTCATGTCAACAATGCTCTTATTATCATACAATTTTAAATAATTTATGAAATGTTCATAGATAGTGGTGATTACATTTTATATGTACTCTTGTTACTTTCTTTAACGACAAATTTATTGTAAGAGGAGCACTGTGACTGAGAAAAAGTTTTCTTTAAGACATTGCATACATTGCATAGTTTCTTTTATCTTTTTCATTATCTAATACCAATATCAATAAAATTGAGCCGTACAATAAAATCACACGATATTATTTCGTCATATTTTTAAAGATTCGGTTTTATTCAAAACACACACATTTAAAGATATTAAACACTCCTTGTTGAAGTTAAACATTGTCTTCGTTCTATCACAATATTGTAAGTGCAAAAATACGGATACCGAACGGAATCTGATAAAAATAAGCACATTTTTTTTTAAGAATTTGGCCCTGATTAAGTTTTTAGTATCAGTGATCAGTTTTGCGCGCGAAAGAATCCGCGAGTGCAGTTATAGTTAACCATAATACTTAATATTTAATTCCGAATTAAAAAAAGGAGGAGGTTTCTCAATTCGACCGTATTTTTTTATGCGTGTTTGCAGATAACTTCGTCGTTTATGAATCGGTTTTGATGATTCTTTTTTTTTTATATAGTATATTTCCGTGGTACCATATAAATTTCGCCAAATTCGGTCAAGCAGTTTTTGAGTTCTACTTCAAAAACTAAAAAGTGTTTCACCTATCTTGACGATATCATCATTGACGATGTATCCCGTAAGTAGTGGTCTATAAAAGGACCGAAAAAAAATTTGCATCAAAAATAGAACCGACTTCTACACTAGTGTGAAATAACTTGTCAAAGTCGGTACCATGCACGCAATATTGTGACAATAGGATACTTTCGAACTATCAACACCGACTTCAACAAGCTATTTCACACTTTTTAGTATAGAAGTCGGTTTTATTTATTTTAAATATTAACCAACCTTGGTAAACCAGATTATTTTTAAAAAAGGGGATCACTATTCTCAATATCTTTTATATGTGTTTAAAAAATATCAAGTTACCGTATTGTTTCTAAAAATAAATAATGGACCTTAACTTTTTGGTATTAAAAATTATTTATCATGCACTAATAGTCACGAATATCTTTTTAATTCCTAATCAATTGTACTTCTTTGTATTTACATTATCATTGACACCTAGTACGTCAATATGATAAAAGTTACGATTTCCAATAATTAGATAAAAGTTGCAATAGATTTGAATTCATTTATTTTGTATTCCAAATTCTTTTGGAATTTAAGCTCATCTGAAGTTGCAATGAGAAATCAAGCACTAAATCCAAAAAGTTAAGGTCCATTAACTTTTTGGTATTAAAAATTATTTATCATGCACTAATAGTCACGAATATCATTTTAATTCCAAATCAATTGTACTTCTTTGTATTTTCATATATACATATCATTGACACCTAGTACGTCAATATGATAAAAGTTACGATTTCCAATAATTAGATAAAAGTTACAATAGATTTGAATTCTTTTATTTTGTATTTCAAATTCTTTTGGAATTTAAGCTCATCTGAAGTTGCAATGAGAAATCAAGCACTAAATCCTTATGCCAATTTATAAAGATAGAGTAAAATTAACTACGAACATAATGTTTCTTTTTCTTAAATGTATAATTCAATATACGAGATTACTGTGTCGCTCTCTATTCAGAAATGTCAATGAGGAAGAACACAGTTTATATATTAACGGAAAATTTTTAATATTGTGTAATAAACTACCTGCGTATATTATGTTAATATTTCCGTCTTTTAATAATTTAGTACATCACTAAGTATATATTATAATACATAACAAAATCCTCCATTATGTTTATCTATCTGTCTGTAAGCATTAATCTCTAGAACTACTATTATTTGTTGGATTTACTTGGATATTTAGAATAAATATATACAGTAATAGTAATAAATAATAGAAATAAATACAGTACGATTCCCGAAGAAAGTCAAATTAGGTAGCCATAGTAACTACGCCTCGTGTCTCCTCCAGTGTTGAAAATGACTGTCTAATAGGATAATCATTCTGAGATTAAATAGAGCATACTTTTGTAGAAAGCCCCGAATATTTAACTTTTATATTTTTAAATTGCCATCAGAATAAAATCAAATTTGTTTTAATAAAAGTATATATTTAACTAACCGAAGTATCGTCCATTAATAATATTATTGGCGATGCACTTTTGCCATTTTAATGGAAGTTCATCGATAATTAATTCTTTATATATATATCTCTACTATAGAATTCTTTAGGACGAAAATACTTGAACTTTTTTTATGCATTATGCTATTTTGTTACACATATTTAGCTTATCACGAAATAGCTTGCATTTGAATCGATTCGGTTACGAACAGTAACTTTTGGAGATTCGTCACATACTAAAAGTATCAAAAAGCTGGGATTCGTAACCAAAATTTATCGCTTCTTATAAGGTACCCAGCATTAGTTCATCGTTCGGTTAACAACTTGATTACAAGCTTATATAACCTAAAATATTTGTTACAGTAAGTAGTTAAGTGTCTTTATTACAAATTAAGTATTAAAAATGTGACTTATTAGGGTAGATAATAAATGTTGTTTTAGAGATGTCGAAGTTTTACATGACATTTTTATAAATTCATACACTGATGCATTTTCGTCCTATTTTATGAACAACCATACTCCATGTTTAATCGCATAATCACGCTTGGCTATTAATAAAAAATGATAAATTTATGACTGAACGAACGAGGAGTGGTCCTCGAGAGTTGCCGTACCACAACCGTTCCAAAATATATAGAGCCCACCGAGAAGAAGCGGCAAGAAACTCGGGGCCATTCTTTTTATATAGATGTTTACAATGTTTCTACTTAGGTACTACAAATATTACATTTTATGGGTGGCAGAGTGAGAGCTTGCCAGAAGTGGAGTATTCCAAGCATCTTTATCTTCTATATAATGTCGAACTTTATAGTAAGCTTTTTTTATTAAAACGTTTTTTACAGTCAACTTGAATTGGCCCTCTGTGAGCTCAGTTATGTGTTTTGGAATTTTTTTGTAAAAACGCACACAATTTTCTAGGAATTACTTATTAGTCTTCGCAAGTCTAAAACTAGGTACAGATCACTATTTAACTTATATTTATGTAATTTTTTACGAGCATACATTATATTTTCAAATACATATAAGGAAGGCAACGTTAATCTATTGATTTCTTTAAATAAATCTCTCAAAGATTCACGGGGGCCCATTTCGTATATAGCTCGAATAGCACGTTTCTGAAGGATAAAGATTAACCCGATAACTCGCGATTCGCCATATTTGGCCAATAACATATACAATAGATTTCGCAGAAATCAACCCACTTTTCCAGGAACTGCAACGTGTGTGGTTAAGATAAGAAAGCCAATTGAAAGGAAACTCTTTCGCCTAGGTTAAATACGTATAAAATATTAATCATATATCAGAAAGTTTTTGGTTAGCACTTTATGTATTTTCTTTAAAATATGAATACCTATGTTGTTATAAAATTGAATAGCGCTGCAAACGTGATTAGAGTGGATGAATGGTATTCCAGCTCAATATCTACGTATTTTAAAATGCTAGTCAACCACAATCATCTCTAGAACAGGTCATATCAGGTGTATAGATCTAGCTGGGAATCTAGATGTGGGACTAAATTACTTGTAGATGAGAGAGAAAGGATTAGGCCATAACCCACCACGCGGGCCCAGTGCGGTTTGGTGGATAGGTTAGTGGCCAACCCATGTCCAAGTTTTCAGGTCGCCTGAAGGGCTTCGTCGTAGCCTAACTACTGTTGTCTTACTTGTCCTAAGACAATCAACCGGGATCGACGGCTTAACATGCCCTCCGCAGCACGGAAGCGCTCAGTTGAATAACGCCACTAGCGGTCACCCATCCAACTGCAGACCGCAGCAAACGTTGCTCGGTTAAAATCACCAAGTCAAGCTCCGCTGCGAGCGTTTTCAAACGATCTGTGGCAACTATTAAACAATGCATAAAAGACAAATAATTGACAATTAATTTATAAAATGACATTTTAAATGGCCCACTTGAACTTATAGCTCAGCTTATGTAGGCTTATCAGTAGCATTACTTAGTTTTTAGATGTTGGCAAGCAAAATCTACTTAATGCCATGCCAGATCTCAACTTTTGTATTTACAATAATATAAAACATACCGGCTGCATTCACTTCATATTATGTCGTTTTAAGTCCGCGGACGACGTTTTGACGTTTTTCAGTTACTATTAAACAGATGAAAAAACCGACATTGATGTCTTATCACAATCATAATATTTGATCTTTAATTTACGTAACCTTAAAACACTCGAAAGATTTTTTTGAATTACAGTTGCAATTTCTTGGTCCTCTGTATTAATAATTGTATTATGAAACTATCGGAACAAAATTTACATTATTTCACGATGTTATTTAAATTTTCCATTAACACTAATTTACTTCCGATCATCAATTACTGGCATATGACATAAACAACCATCAAGAAAAAGAAAATCAACCATCATTATTTATGAAACGTCTATCTATTATTTCCTTTCACATGGCCGATAAAGATAATAAGTTTGTATTGAATAATCTTTTGCATTGTTTTTAATATAATAACATTATTTATAAGCTGATGCTATCGAAAGTTACGTGGGTTGTCCTCATTTTAGGTAGATTCAGATGTCTCGTCCTACTTTAAATCTACGTCGTAAATCTAAACCAAATTATGTTTAAGGGTATTACGCAATACCGGTTTCTAGGCCAATGAAATGGTTTGTTGCATTCTTCATTTACATATTAGTGGTAACCGGAATGCCAGGTGTTGTTTAAATATTATTGTGAGCAATTCTTTTCTGATGATCGGATCCGTTCAGTACCATCTTCGCCTTAAACTTCTATTTGAAAGAAATAATAGAATAAAAATCAAATCATTTATTCTGTATAGGCATACGGGGGCACTTAGAAATTGTCATGATACATTATTTATTTCTTAAATATACAACCGGATCGGAAAGCGACCACGACTGAGAAGATCCGGCAAGAAACTCAGCGGGCTTGTCTTTTTACACTTTTTTTATCGCCAATTTCTTAATGGATATAGGCAACAAATGTTCGATTATTTTTAGCTCCAGTGTGTTACTTACAAAAGAGACCATAATAATGGTATCAGTAGGGCAAGCCACGCTACACTTTGACATCACGAGTAGGTAGATTCTGGAGTGATCAGTCTCAAGCTATTTTATCCTCCAAGTAATCCGAAATTTTGTAATAACCTTTTTGACAGAGTTTAGTTTAAATTGTAATTTTAATCTTATTAATGGGCAAGTCTCGGATAACATTGGAAAGTTTATTATGGAATCGTAAAGTCGTAGAAGTCTCAGTAAATCCAGTTTATACGGTAACTTTTTATGGAAGCTGTCTTCGAGGCAGTAGCAATTCTACGTCTAGTATTGAGAGATACCATCTCCGATTACAATTAAATGATTGTGAAGTGAGATAGTAGACAAGCAACAAGACTAACCTAACAATTAGGTACATAAAAACACCGCTAGTTATCCGGAACCAGAACGGCTTACTGTTTTAATCTGACTACGGCAATAGTTTAGAGAATAATTAGACAGTTTAATTTACACAGTCCGTAGTTACAGTAGTGGACGAATATACCGTGGTAAAAAATATCGGTGACAGAAAAAGAACATATGAATAAGTATTTTTTTAAATTATTTTTTTTGGAAGGACATAGTTCTTTTTGCCACTACGGGCATTGCAATCGACACCATCATACTGTATATGAATAAATTGTAGCTTAAGCATCCATGTTTTTTACCGGCATAAAAAATATTGATATGTTAACATTGTATTTAACAAAAAATGTTGATAATTTATTTATACAATAAACTTTGTCCTCCAATTATTTCAAACGAGATAAATATTCATTATTTAACTACAATAATTGAAGATATTACACAATATTCTAAAATTTTAAAAATATTACGAGATTAATATTGAGAAACTTGGAAATGAAATACAAATCGGATATTATGGCATTATGATATAATTTAAATAATGGAACCGACTTCAACACCAAAATGTGTGGAATAACTTGTTGAACTGTGATAATTAATTGTACATATTATCACAATATTTTGCACATGGTACCGACTTCAACAAACTAACTATTTCACACTTTTTGGTGTTGATGTCGGTTCCAGGTAACAATTTTTTTTCCCATTTTTAGTGACTTGATTGTCAGTCACCCTCAATGCTATGATATCATCAAGATAGGCGTAACACTTTTCAGTTTTTGGACTGTAACTCGAGAAACCGATTGACTGAATTTGATTAAATTTAAATGGTACCACCTCAAAAGCCTTAAGACATGAGTCTTCGACCTATGTGTTTTATCAGTGATGACTTATTAACTACTATTAACGTGGTCTCTTGTTATGGGCCTCATAAGCAAGATCAAAATCGCACAACGAGCTATGGAGAGGGCTATGCTCGGGGTTTCTCTACCTGATCGAATCTAAAATGAGGAGATCCGTAGAAGAACGAAAGTCACCGACATAGCCCAGAAGATTAGTCAGTTAAGGTTGCAGTGGGCACATAGCAAGCAGAACTGATGGCCGATGGGCCGGAAGGTTCTGGAATGGAGACCACGGACCGTTAAGCGCAGCGTAGGTCGTCCACCGACACGGTGAACAGACGACCTGATAAAGGTCGCAGGACGAAGTTTGATGCAGGCCGCTTCCAACCGGTCCTTTTGGAAAATTATGGGGGAGGCATTCCGTTCAGCAGTGGACGTCCTACGGCTGAGATGATGATGATGATGAGCTCAAAAGTGTACTCTACCAAACAAAAAAAAGAATTTTGAGAATCGGTCCTGGTCGAGGGGGAAATCGGCTAATATACACAAAAAACATACAATCGAACATATTATAATATCACCTCTTCCTTTTTTGAAGTCGGTTAAAAATAAGTTTGTATGTCTGAAACTTTTTAATTATATTGCAGACAGTACATTTTATAAAACGTCAATAGAGTAAAATAAATAAATTAAACATAATTCATGATGCATGTCGCGTATTTCCAGTGGTAAATTATTATACATTTTGATAGTAGGCATTATACTCATAGCAGATTTTATTTACAAATTGGCACAGCCAACTTTTTATAAAAGTGAGTACTCCATTGCACAAAACTTAATGCAATTTTTTTCTTTTCATATATCACTTTACAAATATATAATGTAACAACAACCCACCCATGTAGTTGCATAAGTACGATATTTATGCAGTCGGTTTAGCGAAGAACACAATTATTGTTTATTGTCGTTCCGAGTGTGAATCTGTCAGTTTCGTAATAGTGACTTATTATATATAAATGCATAAGTTTATTTTTGTAATAATGTATTTGTACACTACATTCAGTCAACCCACAGTTATTTGATATACGATTATATTTTAACGCACAGTGCTGTCTAGACTCAATTTGCCCACTGAAGACTTGCAGGAAAAGTATAAAATATAAAAAAATATAACTTCTACATCTGCCTTACCTAAAAACGCTACCTAACTTCTAATGACGTTATTTAGTATTGCACAATGGAAAACTGTTCTGCACCGTACTATAGTTCTTCAGATCTAAGAGATAACGCACATTATTCAGGCAAAGGTATAATTATAATAAATTATAATAGACAATTGTATGCTACTTATAGCAGTCAAGTATTTTATGAATGAAACATCCTATGATAAATGTGCATCATAAAAATAATGGCGTTACAATGAATCAAATTTTCTTATTACATAAAACTCGCATATCTCTCGAGATGGCTCTATAATGTCTTATATCATTTCTGTTACGTTTTAAATTTGACATTAGTATGATTTATTGTTTCTTTTAATCGGTTTCATAACCATTATAACCACGGTAAATAGTTACATCAAGATGTACTACCGATGTAATGAGATGTTTAAAACATTTGAAATGCATGTAGTTTTACTTTAACATACCTACAGTTGGATATAAAGCCTATTCTTTCCACATTTTTTACATTATGGAAACGTGTAACAGTAACATATACATATATATCAAAGTGAATACTGAAAACAAATCATGGTAAAGTAAAATAAAATTAGTTACAATCAGACAATGAAAGTTGCAGTGTTAAATAATGATAGCGGTAAGTAAAAAGTAATTAATTATCTGGTTAACATCTTATTTACAAAATGTTAATTTATCAATTAAAACATTACTGTGTTTTCACTGCATCGTTAAAGTTGTAAAGTATTCAGAAGAAATATATAATTAAGATGAAGTCGCAAAGATATGACTAAGTAGACTCGGACATTATAGATTATGTGAAGCATTTAAAAATTAATACATATTAAAAAAAATCTGGCAGCATAAGGACTTATATTTTGTCATTATTCGTCTTACAAGAACCGACTAATATAATTTATATAATTACAATAGCGTAGCAAGTAATAAAATGTAAAATAATATGAACTATAATATAAGTACATTCATGTAACTGCGCCGAAATATCGGGAACTCATTCCACAACCTTACCACGGTAAATATCCCGTTAATAATCATATAACTTTAGAGAACAACCGTGATAGTTTAAAACAGTGTTTTAAGTACATTCAGTCATGATTTAAAGAAGTCATGACAGCCTTCTAAGGGAAATAGTAAAAGTACTCAAGATTTCTAGTTTTAAGATATAATCAGGCTTTTATCAATTCCAATGACTGAGTTGCAATTAGGCAACTCCTTAGACAAGTTTACCTAATATGCATTTTCCCTATCTCAGATTTTCCCAGGGCGAGTCAAATACCTAAACGAGTACGAACAGGTAGTAAAGGTTCTCGGTTTGGATCAGAAGTATTCACTTTCCCTGGGTATGTCAGGTGAAACCGTGCTTCGGTAAAGGCCAGAGAAACTAGGAGCATCCTAGTCTCACTTAGTTATATGTCGCGTTGACCTACGACCCCGGGATATCTCGCTTTAGTCATGGAAGAGTAGGCACTGACAGCTTTACAACTTGTTTGTAAATGTTACATAGGTGTTTATTTATTGGAACGGCTATTAGTTATGAGGGCGGTACTGGCCGCTGGCATAACTGGCTTTCTCTTTGTTTATTATTGGCCAGTGTGAGCCTGACAGTTGGTACTTTTATTACATCGGTACTGAAATATCTTACCACTTTGTCACATAAGTAATATTAGGCATCTGTTATCGTTACCGAGAACTGTAGCTTTACCATGTATTGGCAACATAAATGTCATCTATAGTCGATACTCGATCTCGCCTACGAGTACTAGTGAGTATTTTTTCATAGGTAATTTTTTCGCGGCTGTCGATAGCTTGCATCGATTATTGTCAATGTTGTAAACTCATGGTAGACCTACTGGTACAGCACTATATTTGGAGTTATTTGTTTTTGTGGTTGTGAATGAGTCTTGCTGATGAGACTGTGTGGTTAAATCGGTATATAAAAATTTATGTAACTTGATGGATAACTTCTTTTGGGCCTGGCCTAAGATTTTGACACGCCACCGTTTATATTAACTGCCTTTTCTCATATCTATTTTCCATATTCATGAATTTTAATGTACATCAAGTAAGATTTAGGTTGAACCTTGACATACAATTTGTAACAACTGTCATCAAATTTATGAGTGTCCTTGGTATAAACCTGAAAGAGAAAGTTTTAGGTTAAGGTGGCATTCCTGAGATAAAATCTCAAACAACAACATCAATATGTATGTCGATTCTACAACTTAAACCGGTAAGACAATCATCACATTTCTTATAATTGGCAATTGTTTTTGCGTTATTAACTTAACTATTATTAAAATCGTTTATATTTCGTTTTTATTATCGTTTGTATCTTTGGTACTGATTTACTCATTTTATCAGTAGTAGACTACAAATAAAAAGACAAATGATAGTGGAATGATGAGTCATAGATAGAATAAGTTTATAATAATAGATAACACGTTACCTACTTTGATTTACTATATAGTTTAAGAGCGTGGAATAACCCTCATAAACATACTTCCGAACTTTCACATTTATAATATAAATAATGTGATTATTGTGTCTTTATAATTATATGTTGATCGCGTTATAGATAGAAGTTAAACATTATTAATGATATCAAAAACGAGCGCTTTATAATGGTCTACAACAGCTGTTGAAATGATAAATGCACTTTAAAATTTGTTCTATGAATCATAACACACGCAACCTACGAAGACAATGTTTGTTTCATATACTCTTCTTAATTGGTAATCACTAGATAAATTGCTACTTCATTGAAATTCCTATGATCATTAGCAACGTAAAATGTATGAGAATGTCACTAATAATAATTTTCTCATTCTGAGAAGACTTATTCTGACTACACGCACCTGATACTAAGTTATTTTATTAGCACTTGCTATAACGTAGTAATGATATCATTAATTCAGTACATACTGTAGTACTATTTGAAATAATCTTGAATTTATCATGTATCTTATAAGAGAAACATAAAGCTCAAATGTTTGTAGCCGGAGTTTTGAGAGCTATTTTGCCCTTTCACCCTTGACGGTTATCTCGCAAATTTGCATGTATAATGGCTGAATTGAAAGCTCCCTAACACTGACTAAACTTTCTATTGTGTGAATCCATGCACGATTTCCTTGGTTGTAAATTGAAGGGTCTGCATTTCAATGGATAATATCCGAGGCTTTGTTTATTAGCTTGAGAATTAACTTATCTAATACAAATTATTTAGAAGCGGTTACATACACTAATATAATACGCATTGTCATGCATTTATTGAATTTCTACTTGGTAAAAGATAGGATAGAGCCAAAGAAAAACATTTTTATCGTGATTATCTCTACTACTCTAGGGTACGAGACTTTTTTGTTTCTTTTGACTTGAGCTAAAAACCACATAACATACATAATACATAATCAGCCCGTTATGTTCCCACTGCTGGGTCTCGAGCCTACAACTCTCAGAGAGAGGAGTTGTGCCGTAATCCACCATGTGGGCCCAGTGCGGTTTGGTGGATAGGTTAGTGGGCAACCCGCGTGTCAAAGTTTTTAGGCCGACCGAAGGCTTAACGACTGTTGTCCTGAGACAAACAACCGGAACTTAACGTGCCCTCTGAAGCATGGAAGCGCTCAGTTAAACAATGCCACTAGCAGTCACCCATCCCACTCGTAATCGCAAATCGCAGGAAGCGTTGCCTAACTTGTTGATCGGGTAAGATCGCAAAGTCAAGCTCCGCTGCGAGCGCTTCACATAGATAGATATCCTAATATTCTAAATCCTGTCTTCAAACAGTACTGTTAAGTACTGCTGTGAGTGTTTAAAAGGCACTGTAGCAAGTAAAAATTACTGCATGAGAGACCTAAAGACATCTAAAACCTAAGTCCCGAAGTTGTCGCCTCGAGAGGTTGGTTGTCAAATATTTTTCGAGTGTCATTTCACAGGGCAAATCATTCGAATGACAGTTTATTACGTTGTCTATGAAAGTTGTAGTGCGACCCAGACCTCTAATACATGTAAATACTTTTGACGGTTAAATATCACTGATTACTATATTATTCATTAATAAAAGTTATATCGGATATCATCTATCTAATAGAAATGCGTACAAAGTGTCTTCTCATCCGTGAAGGCATCTCGCTGTCGCCACTGTGAATGCGCTACATTCCAAGCGGTCACACTGTCCGCACTATATGCTACTACGATTACATTTTATTAAATTGTTAAGTTATTATGCATACAGTTTGGTATAGTGACATAGATTAAAATAATTGAAAGTTTACTTTAAGAATGGATCAGTGCATTTTTACTATAAAATATATATATATAAATGTTAGCACGGTGTAGGCGTTTGTGTGTTAAAGATCATATAATGAAATAGAAGATTAAATCTAGTCACTATAAGAAGCTATAGGGCTGCTGTCAGCGACACGAATTTTAAATCTTTTTTATTAATAATTGTTTTTTCTTTTTATTATTGTATGTACAAGACAACATACAATGTAGTAATTCTATGTACAATTTCAACGATATTTTCCTTGTAAATTCGCCTTATATTGAATTGTAATTTCTTGTTTATAACTAGATTAAATTCAATACAACAGTATTGAATTTAATTTAATTATAAGCAAGAAAGGATTAGCTAATATTTAAAAAAGTGAACACGCTATGGGCAGCCATTTACTTTAACTAAGAACTAATCATTGAAAGGGAAAATGCACTATTTTCTGAATCATGAAAATAACACAGTGAATCTAGAAAATTATACGATATCTAGATACTAACAAATGCGCAAGATCATATCATTTCCAATTCAAATATATTCTATATAGGGACTTTGCCATCAAAAGCGCGAAATCTGATGAAGTCAGTGTGAAATCAATCCGATAAGATTTCTGCGAGAATGTTTATAATTGTGGTTCTTATTTGCATTCCAGATACGGATACTAGTCATACTACTCGTCGACCACACTCGCTGTCAAGATGGATTCAGCGACCGCGACTTCCTGCGCTACCAACAGATGGCCGCTAACGATGGCCCGATTGAGCCAATTAACAGTTACAGTAGCAATATCGTTCAGCGAGATCCGAACAATCAGCCCATAAGCTCAGCCAATGTCGAGTATCACGTATCAGATGATAACAACAACAACAGAGCCGATCGCACCCGAGCTAGAAAGGTTTATAGAATAAAAAACCCGTTTGGTAACCAAGAAGAAAATAACCAACAAAATGAAGGAAGCATTGAATCACAGGACAGCGGTACCTCGGCTAGTAACCAGTATGCTTCGATGCAGTACTCCTTACCACCGGAGGAGTTTCTCCGACAGATGAGAGCTGAAAATCTGTATTATCAACAACAGCAACAAACGACACCAGCTCCGAACCCTGGATATACGGCGACACCACAACCACAATTTCAATACTCGACCTCGGGTGTTTATGATAACACAAATCAACAATCTAACCCAATCCCTCAATTGGAACAAAAATCGCAATATCTGAGTAACAGCGCTTATCAGTTTAATCCAGCAAATACATTTCCTTTCGATACTGCTCAGAGTACTTCGTCTCCCGTTACAAATTACCTTTCAACTGCTTTACCGAATAGTCAGTACGTTGGCACTCCAAGTAATTATCTATCTAGCTCCTCGCCGATTTTTCTCTCGAGTCCTTCTAATTTACAATATGTATCATCGCCACTAACAAATATCCAAACTGGGTCGCCTGATTACAGTGGTAATAGAGTGTCGACGATAATAGGTAGCAACTTATTGAACTATGATAATAACGATCAAAACAAAAGACTGCAAATTGATCACTACGATAACTCTGTGAATGGAATAAGGTATCCAATAAACGCGCCCCAGCAATATCAACATGAATACGGTTCTTCTACAGTGTCACCAACTTCCGTTTCTTATTCTGACTCACGAGATACGTGGCAAAATAATGTAAATGCTGGTGTCAATCCGTTATCAAAGTCATTACAAGAAGTTTCTTTGACACAGTATCAAAATTTTCCCTATAGTCAACAAGACACGCGGTTAGATACTAATGTAGATTCAAACAGTGAAACTCATCGTATTGGTAGCATGGCGTCTGCTAACAACCTTTACTTGAATTTTGCGCAACCTGAGTACCAAACATTCAGTAATGCCAAAAGTAAAACAAGGGACACTGAACAGGAAACAGGGCAAACAGAGTTTTACTCAAATGGAGAGTATGGCTGGAAGTTATCCGACAAAAAACCTCAAATTAATAATGATGGCCACTCGGCAACAAACTCTGGAAACTATCAAAGATATCAGACTGCTTTGCAAAATAACAGTCCGGCAATGAGTCAAGTTACTTTTCACATGGATACCAGTAGGCCGAACAACTATGAGCAAGTGTCAAAATCGGCCACAGACTCTATAGAAGCGCAGGAATTTGCTAGAGCAGCAGCTAATGCCCACGAATACATGAAGCAACAGCAGAGTTATAACAGTAACAATAACAATTATTTAAACAACTATAACAACAATGCAGGTACATCATACAATACAAATCCTTTTTACGGCAATATAGAGAAACAGAGTAACAAATATTCAGAATCTTCAACACCAAGTCCCTATTTATACAGTCCTCAACCAGATTTAATTACAGCCTCGCCCTACTATTCCAATTCCAGGGAGAACATAGATAATAAACCAAAACAACCATTCGATCATGCCAAGGCATTAAAAACTATAGTTCCAATAGATGTTTCTAATGTAGTATCCAATTCTGAATCACAACAGAAGAGTATAGGGGGAGGAGATAGCAGCAGATATACTTTACAAAATTATGCTAAGGAACAAGCAAACCAAAATCAACAGCAACAACAACAGCAGCAGCAGCAGCACCAATATCGACCTCTTACAGATTCTTACTATAAAGATAAAAATTCATATTATGGCTTGAACATCAAAACGAAACCAGATGAATACCAATCTGACAATATAAAACAATTTGATACAAATACTCCTTATTATACAAAGCCGCAGAAACTTTCTGAATCTGGATTTAACCAAGGTTATTCATCGGTACCTCAACGCGTAGGGTACAATCAACAACATTATCTAGATATTCAATCTACTGTCAATGGCCAACAAGAGTTACAGAGACCCCAAGTTCAAAGTCCAACAGATATAAACAGTATATTAAAACTAAACGATGTACCATATCAACTGACTCAAACTTTCTCTCCAGAGCCCTTCAGGTATCAAAACAATGATTATGATCGTGGAAATTTGCCAACACAGTTACCTGTGAGAATAAATCAAGACGTCACAAGTCATCAGTTAGACGTTACCTCTAATGTTCTCAGTAAGTTATTGTTAAACAAACAGCCCAGCTTATATAATAGACCTGACGTTGATTCTCAAGCTAATAATGGTCTGGCAACTGTCAATGGCTTCAGAGTAGCTAACCCTTTCAATGTGGATCTTAAGTTGGTTGCTGAAATGCTAAAAGGAAAATCTTTTGACAACACGAACGTAATGGCACTAAGAGACCAGTTTAATAAGCCTGCTACACCTCTAAAGTTGGATCTTACGCAGTTACAGCTTCTGTTGAAGAATGAGAATCTTGGCAATTTAGCACCAGTACATGACGGGTTCAGTGCTCTTTCTAATCCATTTTTAGAATTTTACAATAGTGGGCGATATCCTTATCAAGGCGTAAAATATTCACGAAGTCAAGAAGAAGAAGAAGATACAATAGTGCCGATCGCTGACGCATCGAACAACCACCCCATAGGAGCTGTCTCAGAGCAAGGTGACCCTACCCACGAAAATGAAGCAAGCACTGGTTCGGACACAACTTCACAGGATGAAGAAACCATTGCCAACAACTATGAAGATGAGAGGGCAAAGAAGTCGTTTCTAACAGGACATAGAATTATTAGAGATAGGCACCGACACCCAAATACATTGATATCCGGCCGGCACTCATATCATCGCAAATATCCTAAATCTGAAGTTGATGAGCCATATCCATTATTAAAGCCTCCTCCACCACATTCAACGAGAGCCAGAGGCAGCCATATAAAAATTGAAAGACAAGGCCGCAAAAGGCGAGTCAGCAAGCCTAGAGTGTTCAAATATTACAAATCTGAACCACTTTTTGAGTCAGATACAGATAATGAAAATGAAGAAGAATCAGTACCAATTACTGTACTGAGACCACCCCCACCTATCGCGGAGTCCAAATCAGACAATGTTGAGGCTATTGAAGAAATTTCATAGGATTACACTTTCTCTTTCTAATATATTAAAATCATTACTATTTATTTTACCTTTACGATTATTATTTATACTGTATTTGTTTACCAATACTTCTTAGTCACCCAGGTACAATATCACTTTTATTATTTAAAGTTATAGTTGTTAAGGATTTCTCATTCGATAAGTAGTTTTAAGATATTTTACTAACAAATATAAACAAAAGTAAGGGATAAAGTAAATGTTATCTCGGATATCATTTGATACGTAGGTATTATCAGAAACTTATTGGATGTACGTTCGGCATTTACTAATAGTATGTTTAAATTACTTATTTATATTATTATTTTGACTCAAATTTGTAAATATTATGTCTTAGGGTAATTTACAACTTAATAATTTAGTCCTGTAGATATTTTGTAAATAATTAATTTCAACGATGTAGCAGTTGTAAAAAAACTGCAGATATTAATGTTTGAACCTAATATGTATGTTTTGTGATAAGTGGTTTACAGTTAAAAGTTATATTATTGTTAATAAATTTTAATTTGTTCAAACAAAAAATAAAAATCATCTGAAAACATTATTTATTATTTCCTTTCATCGTCTTCGTCCCGTAAAATTAGCCATTGAAATAGAGACATCACTCTATTCTTGAATTCTCAATCACCAAATGAATAGTTAAATGACTGATGAAACTTGTAGGCTGACTAAGAGACTGGATCTGGTGAGACCAATTTTAGCTGCAGGACAGTCAGCTCAGTTGCATTGAATTAAAAATAACATAGCTTTATGTCAATAAGTTTTTATTTAGTTAGTTTGCAGTATAGTTTAGAGGTTATATAAACAAATATGCTGAATCTTCTATGCCTAGTCCCTATTTATACAGTTTTCGTCCAGATTTAATATGAGCTTCACCCTATTATTCCAAAATTAGAGCATTAGAGCATTCGATCTTAACGTACATAGGAGCTATTAAGTTTAAGCAGCCATACTCAGGATTTCAATGGAAATTTGAATGCCGTTGAGTTACGTATTGACCCTGGGTTTTATTGTGTCTAAATCTTATAAAGAGTATTGCTAGGTGGTATAAAAATATTAAAATTACTTCTATAAGTTTTAATAGGTTACATAGTTCAGTGGAGTATACGCTAGTTCAATAATCATCAGAAGCGATAATGACATAATATCACGACAACATTTCATATTCAGTGAAAACTTACTGATTTCTCTAGAATAATGCTAATTGTAGAGATGAGTGACGCCTATCAAATTACATAATTGCATCTATTAATTAGTGATTTAATTCATGCGTAACGTGTTTTTTTTAAGTATCTGAGATTATATGTGAAAATTGCTTTGATCGTTTTAATATTTACCTGTAAATCTCAGGCGTCACATTAATATGTTTATATTTTCTAGACATTTATCACCTACCTGTATCTAAGCAGGATAGAGAGAGGTGAATTGACATCTATACATACGAGTACATACGTACATTTAATAACGGATCGCTGTCTGTTCTGTAGTTGCAGCATTATTGATATATTAGGCTCATAATTAAATAAAATGTGCGTGATACCGCATCAGGATTTGACACCTTTCTAATGTGATGGGCGCGATAATTTGTTACATTAACAACAGCCGAGGCGCCGCTTGCTAGGATAAAATAATTTTTAAAACTTTCGGCTGCTTCATTACCTCCCGTATTTTCTTGGTTTTTCTTTTTTAAGAACCTTCTCCTAGCAATAATTAACACGTGGATATTTGAGAAAAAATATTATTGAGACTTAACGAGAATGGAATGAAATAAAAAATGATAGTTTTTGTCTGTTTATCTGTTGGTTTGTGCGTGTGTGCACGCTAATTTCAGAAACGGCTTATCCGATTTAGATGTGGTTCTCACTAATATAGTGTGGTAAGCTTCATTAAACATTTAGTGTTATTTCTCGTCAATCAGTTCATAAATAAAAAAGGTTTTGAATAATAAAGGTTACTTTTATTTTAAAGCCACCGTATCCATCGAGGCCACGCGAAGTTTTGAAGTGATAATAAATCAAGGGAAATGAGAGAAGGCCTTCGATCATGTGTTCATCAGTTCAAAAGCATTCTATGAAGGTAATATCGTGAGGAAATCCGCAGCATGACGATAGGGTATTGTCTAGTGCCCGCCTGGGTAGGGACGTCAAGATTGTAAATCAGTCGCACCTGTCGGTGGGTTCCGATAGCCTTCTCTCTTCTTTTTAGGACCAGTTAACAGTTCTACACCTAGACCTACAAGATACAGAGGCCGTTGCACTAACAATTTGCAAAATAGTATTCGTATCGAAAGCGTCAACATGCCACGCTTCAGCCACAGTAGCTTCAGCTACCAACCGTGAGTTATCTGTGTCACAGTTGCCCTAGATATTCAGTTTCCATTGTTTCACGTGACTTACGAATTATTCGTGCTAGGCCCATTGGTCAAACGCTAGCTTATGAAATATGGTAAAATGTATAGAATATATAGGTGCAATAATACTATGAAACAATGTATATTCGTATACACGGTAGGATGTATGGCTATTTGTTACTATTTTAACGCTAAGTACTGATTTGGCTGTAATTTTACATAGTAGACGATGACATGGAATTATAACACATCTATATTAAATACAAAAATGAACTCCTATTTTCCTGGTCACGCTATAACTTGAGAACGGATGGAACAATCTCGCTAATTATTTTTTGTTGTGGTAATTATTGCTAGGAGAACGTTCATAAGCAAGAAAAACCAAGAAAATACGGGAGGTTATGGCGCAGCCGAAAGCCGAGCCTACTACGCGAACGAAGTCCCGGGGAGTCGCTAGTAGTCTATATTTATTGATCTTGATAGAATATTATTTTTGATCTAATTCCTAGCAAGCGGCGCCTTGGGTGTTGCTAGTGTAACAAATTATTGCGTCCATTAGAAATGTGTCAAATCCTAATGAAACATTACGCACATTTTATTTAATTATGAGCCTAATATATCACAATAATGTTGCAACTTTGATAGGCAATAAATCATGGACGTACAGGCCATCATTAAAGTATAACATTAGGCTTGGCTTTAATCATCTTTTTATATTGTTAGATTAATATCATCTAATTATAAGATTCGTTTGTGAAACAATCATATCAGTTTATTGCTGTGATGCGTCTTCGTGGGTGCGTCGCGTGTGTTTCGCTTTCTTCATCCATGCCACCATACTTAAGTTGCCAATCGTTCATGAAATATTATGACTGTATACAATTATGACACCAATCAGTTTTCCTTCACAAATGTTTCCATCAATTCTGTATTTCTAGTGATGTAAATTTATCTTTAGCTCACCTTGAAAACTAAAATTTATGATTATAGCTCGCAATCAGAGACGTTGGTGGCGAAAAGAAAGCCTAAATAGGTTTGAGTTGCAAATTAAACGTGTGTTTCTCTAATCGGAATCCTAACTTTAAATTTTTTACTCACATATAATAAATGTCTTTTTCAAGACGGTATTTAGCATAATCAGCCCATGACGTCACCTTTGTTGGTACACGGAGGAAAATTTTACCTGTATCTGAGAAAGGGAAGTATACTAGGGAAGTAGTACTATATAAGGTCATTGTTTTGATATTGTGCACTAATTAACAGTGACCTATGCAACGTACAGCCTAAGCCACTGGTCGTTGAGACTTGAAACTTGGAGGGTGTTTTGAACTTGGTGGGTAGATGTGTACTTAGAAAAGTTTTATTTTAATTCAACCCCATAAGGGGGTAAAATTGGATGAAAACGTTTGTATGAAAGTCCTTTGTTTTTGACCTTATAAGTGTAAAAATTTGTATTTTAGATATTTCATTTAAAATTAAAAATGTTGGATTGTAATATTTTTTGACAGGGATGACTAACGCCTCATACATACGTAACGATTTATCGTAGCGATTTCAGATTGTGCAGATAAATCGAACGTTCCTAGTGCCTCCACACGCCTCCGATATCGACGTCGATCGGGCAGTTCTCCGCAGAAGCTCACGCAAAATACATGTTCACAATGGAAGATTATGACGCACTTGCTATATTAGACCTGGTTTTGTGTTTAAAGAAAAAAAAGAAGCGGAGTCTATGGTGTAAAGACTGGCTCATTAAAAGGAAGCAATTTTCTCATACCAAATTGTTAAGTGAGTTGAAATTCGCTCCGCAAGATTGGCATAACTATTTAAGGATGAATGAAGAGGCATATTTAAATCTGCTGGCTTTAGTTTCTCCACTATTAAAGAAACAAGACACTGTAATGAGAGAAGCTATAAGCCCTCATGAAAGATTAACTGCTACACTGCGATTTCTAGCTACAGGACGATCCTACCAATGTATGAAGTTTTCTACAATTATATCAACTGTACGAGGTTCTACGGAAAGATTACTTAAAGGTAAGTAATGAAAAATACTGTATTAATCAACAAATTATTTATTAATTAAACTTTTAGGACGTATTGAAGAACATTTTACTAATAAGTAACTTTTTTATTCATCATTAAAACTACGTAAATAGGAAGTAATTGTATTATCAGATTGAGTATGGTCTGGCTCTAATGGTGATGTAAAACCCATTGCTGATTGAGTGTGTGGTTGAGTGAAAAGATTTTGAGTGTGTGGCTGAGTGTAAATGACTTGAGTGTGTGACTGAGTGCGTGACTTAGTGGAAAGGTTTTGAATTTGTGGCTGAGTGGAAAGGTTTTGTATGTGTGGCTGAGTGGAAAAGTTTTGAATGTGTGGCTGTGTGGAAAAACTAGTATTTGCAAAGTCATCATATTTTCTTACAGTGTGTGATATAGTTAAGCTACCCATTTCAGCCAAGAACAGAGTTTCATTAATTATTTTTTCTACTATAATTCTCTGTTCTTTTGGTAACTCTTGTAGTTTCATCCCAACATTTTTGCCTCAAAACGATTATCGGGTTGTTTAGGCCTTTTAAAATGATCATTTACGGACTTAAGTACGTCTTCAGTTAATGTATTTTTTTTTGGTCTAGGCCGAACACGACCCGAGATTGATGTAGCTCGTTCGCTGTCAGAACGGTTTGCCGGGGTCGATGTGTCTGATTCGTTGTCGGATAGGCCAGTGTTGGTGTGTCCCGATCGCTGTCTAGACAATCGTAGCTCGTTGAGCCGATGCTGGTGGTTGACCGCGTCTGTAAAATAGAAGAACTATTATATTCCTGAAATTACTATACTAATTATGTACTCATTCTGTTACAGTTTCCAACAACAGAAGAAGAGTGGAGAATTGACTTGGAGAATTGATGGACTTTCCTCACTGTTTAAGTGCTATTGATGGCAAGCACGTTGAAATCGTGCCCCCAAGTAACAGTGGCTTGTTTTATTATAACTATAAACATAGACACAGTATGGTATTACTAGCGATCGTTGATGCAAAATACAGATCCCTGTTAGTTGATTTTGGAACAAATGGAAGTATTGTTGAATACAAAATTTTATGAAGAACTTGAAAAAAAGGCGTTAAATATTCCTACAGAAGAAAGGTTACATAATAGTCCACGAATACTGCCGTATGTATTTGTAGCTGATGACGCGTTTCCTCTAAGAAAGGACACGATGAAGCCATTTCGGCAAAATGACTTAGATAGTAGAATTAAGAAGATATATAATTATCGGACATCGCGAGCACGCCGTATAGTCGAAAACGCTTTTGGTATACTAGCGGCGACGTTCAGAATTTACAGAACACAAATGAATATGTCACCTGAAACTATTGGGTCAGTCGTAAGATCAACCTGTGCTTTGCATAATTATTTGATGTCATCATCGCTTAATTCATACGCTCCTTCAGAATGTTTCGATAGTGAACATTATGAGGAAGGTACGATAACGTCAGGATTCACAACAAAGGACTCAACACTTGAACCATTACAAAGCACTACACAAGGCCGTACAATTCAAACAGCATATCAGATAAGAAGGCAGTTTATGACGTATTTTGTAACTGAAGGCAAAGTTCCTTGGCAAGACAATTTTGTTCATTAATGTCAAAATACAGGACTTGTATTCGAGTAATATAATTAAGCAATAAATATTTTTTCAGAAATAAAAACTTACCTCATTTTCGTCATCATCTATATTCGATGTAGATGGTCTCGGTACTTCTTGATCGTATAAAAAACTCAATAACTCAAAGTACCATAAACGAAGTTTATAAATCTCGTCAGTCCCTGCTCCAGATTTACACGATTTTTTTATTTTATTGAGCTCTTTTTTATATGTAGTTCGAAGATTATTAATCTTCTTAACCACTGTATCCCTGGTGGCATTTGGATCTATGGGTTTGTATTTTTCGATTAACCTGTCTTTATTTTTTGTTGCGGTCGTGGTAATCCTTACATGTAGTCTTCCAAAGGCAAGTTTTGTTTCTGTAGCTTTCTATAAAATCTTGAAGTAGTTCGCGGTGTCCAACTCTTTCGTCTTCCGACATATTTCTGTGAAAGCGATGTGCACGTGCGCACACTAGCAAGCTCCGTGAAGCACTGCCGAACTGAGCGATCGTCGTCCACACGCAACGATAAAACTGTGCAAATGTAATCGACAACGATTTATCTGATAGAAATTGCAACTGCCACCGCCGAACGATTATCGACAACGATTTTTCATACACACGATCGATAAACCTGCGCAAACTGAATGCACATGCACAGATTTATCGCTACGATAAATCGTTACGTATGTATGAGGCTTAAGGGGGTGAAATGGAGAATGAAACTTTGTATGGAAAATTCTTTGTTTCTTAACTTATTGGTGTAAAAATTTGTATTTAGTAAGTAGTATTATTAATTATTATTATTTTATTTAAAAAGAAACCTCTACGGACGGAATCGTGGGAAAAAATTAGTTCTTATATAAAAAATACCAATTAGGTGTCTTATCGCCTATGATTTGAATGTATAATGGCGTGAACGTGCTTAGCTCCATAATAGGTGAATTGCGCGACAAAAGATTATACACAAGGTACACAGTGAAAATACTGTTAAAATTGCAAGCTACTCGTATGTTTCGAAAATGATTTTTATTTAGAGGATTTGTCTTACCAGGGGCCTGACCAATTGAGAATTACGCCACGTACAACCCGGTCAGAATATCTGTGCACCTCGCTGGAATGCGGCGCCTCTCCCGCTTCCCCTGTCACCTCTCCGCGCACTCCCCGGTGCGACAGTAGTACGGTTAGCATCTTCGTTGCCGATACACGTCCCGTTAATTTTGATATTTTCGCTTTGTTGTTGTTTTGTTTTTTAATATTTATTGTTAAGTTTAGACTGTTTACTGTTAAGTTTGGACTGGTTTGGTTGTTATTAAAATTGTTGTAGCTGTTAAACTGAAGTACAATACACAGCGTATCAAGAAATTTAATCTTGAAAGTGGTCAAGTTTTTTGAATCGGAGAAAGCAAATAAACAGTACACCATACCTGTAGACCAAGTGGTGAAACGAACCTGTGCTGCAACTGGGATATCAAAGAGGACTCTAATGAAAATTAAAAATGAAGCCAAAGTACAACCACCTACTTCGCCGGGCGCTAGTCCGACTCCAAGTACTAGTAATAATTTAGAAACCTACCCAGAACCAAAATTATCGACACCGGGTAAGAAGCGTAAACAGTACAAAAAACGAACGAAGAAGACAAACCCTTCATTAATAATAAATTGATTTGAAAAGGTTAGTAATTTTTTTTTACCTCCACATTTCTCGAAAAAACTTTTTTTCACACCGTACCCAGACCGCCGATATGACGTCACGAGGTCAGGTGCACAGATATTGTGACCGGGTTGTATATACGACTATTTTTCCAGTCTGAGCGGTATGCACAACTGGGTATCTTTCCCCCTTAAAGTGGGCTTAGCGCAAATAACTGCGTAAGTGTGACGTAACGTGTCGTTCACGTGAAACAATGCAAACTGTAATTTATCTAGGGCCACTGTGACACAGATAACACACAGTTTGTACGCCGAAGCGTGACGCATTGACGTTTGCTTTTTTTGACATCAACTGTCATTTTGACAGCTGTCACAGGTAAGATATAATATATCTACACAACCAGTTGCGCCTACGGGAAAAAAAAGTTCCAAAGGCTCAACTAGTTAAGCCTCTTGTTTTAATCTAGGTCCCAGTTGAGCCTTCGACACATTTTTTTCCCGTAGGCACAACCAGTTGAGCCTACGGGAAAAAAAAGTCCGAACGGCTCAACTGGTTTAGCTTCGCAGTTGAGCCTAGGGCCCTAAACGGATACGAATACGTTTTCGCAATTGTTTGTGCTGCGGCCTAAGATACGGTAATTTCCGGATTATTACTTTTTTCGTTGGGTTCCTGACCTATAAACTGTAACTTACACTGGGAGTGACACAAGATGGATGTCCACTACCCCTTTAGTATGTTATATCTCTGTCGTGCCTATGCTCAAACTACATTGCCGATCATTTTGCTATTCGAGTTTAGGGTGCCTGCACCCATAGACACCTCTCTGGGGCGAGCTGTACATCGCCTGGTGATTTCGCGAGACTCCAGTGCCTCCTACGTGCGTACTCTTCTGGCTTTTCTTAGCAGTCTTCTTGCCGTTTTGCAACTAATTAAATTGAGGGTCATCATCATCATCATCTCAGCCGTAGGACGTCCACTGCTGAACATAGGCCTCCCCCATGATTTTCCAAAAGGACCGGTTGGAAGCGGCCTGCATCCAACGTCGTCCTGCGACCTTCCTCAGGTCTTCTGTCCACCGTGTCGGTGGACGACCTACGCTGCGCTTGCCGGTCCGTGGTCTCCACTCCAGAACCTTTCGGCCCCATCGGCCATCTGTTCTGCGTGCTATGTGCCCTGCCCACTGCCACTTCAACTGGCTAATCTTCTGAGCTATGTCGGTGACTTTCGTTCTTCTACGGATCTCCTCATTTCTGATTCGATCACGTAGAGAAACCCCGAGCATAGCCCTCTCCATAGCTCGTTGTGCGACTTTGAGCTTATCTATGAGGCCCATAGTAAGAGACCACGTTTCAGTGCCATAAGTCATCACTGGTAACACACATTGGTCGAAGACTCTTGTCTTGAGGCACTGAGGTATTTTTGACGAGAAGACTTCGCGAAGTTTCCGGAACGCTGCCCAGCCGAGTTGGATTCGACGATTGACCTCTTTCTCGAAGTTGGACCTGCCTAGTCTGACTGTCTGTCCCAGGTAGATGTACTCTTCAACAACTTCGAGAACTGAGTTCCCAACTGATATTGGGGTAGGTACAACATGGGCATTAGACATAATTTTCGTCTTATCCATGTTCATCTTAAGACCTACCCGTTGGGAAACTCGATGGAGGCCTTCGAGCATTGTACTGAGGTCTTCCATGGATTCTGCCATGACTACAATATCGTCGGCAAATCGAAGGTGAGTGATGTATTCGCCGTTAATATTAATGCCAAGTCCTTGCCATTCCAGAAACTTGAAGGCGTCTTCCAATGTAGCGGTGAACAGTTTCGGAGATATAACGTCTCCCTGTCTCACGTCTCTTTGCAATGGAATTGCCTTCGAACTCTGCTCCTGTACTCGGACTGACATGTAGGCGTTTTTGTACAAACACTTCAGCACTTCAATATACCGATAGTCAATACGGCACCGCTGGAGAGACTCAAGCACTGCCCACGTCTCGATCGAATCAAAGGCTTTCTCATAGTCCACAAACGCTAAACAAAGAGGCAAGTTATACTCTTCGGTCTTCTGTATAACTTGCCGTAGCGTGTGGATGTGGTCTATGGTACTATAGCCTTTTCGGAAACCGGCTTGTTCCGGAGGCTGGAAGTCATCAAACCTGCGACTGAGACGGTTCGTTATGACCTTCGAAAACAGCTTATAAACATGGCTCAAAAGCGAGATGGGTCTGTAATTTTTAAGTAAAGTGTTGTCACCTTTCTTGAAAAACAGCACCACCACGCTTTTGTTCCATGCTTCTGGCGTTGAACCTTCAAGTAAGACGGTATTAAAGAGCTTCTGAAGGACTTTAAGTACCGGTGTTCCACCCGCTTTCAGAAGCTCAGATGTGATACCATCGTCACCAGGCGCCTTGTTGTTCATAAGCTGTTTCAAGGCCATTCTAATCTCGTACAGGCTGATGTCCGGGATATCTTCGGTATAATGTCGGGTCAGCTTGGCTCTTAGGTCTTTGGCCGAGCTGCTAACAGGTTTAGCGACCGAGGTGTATAGCTGTCCGTAGAAACTCTCTACCTCTCCTAATACTTCTGCTTTGGTCGACGCTACACTGCCGTCTTCTCTCTTCAGCTTCGTCAACTGGCTTTGCCCAATAGACATGTCTCTTGCAAACACTTTGGAGCCTTTTTTCCGCTCTATCGTTTCTTTAATACGGTTTGTTTTAAAGATCCGGATGTCGTGTCGCAAGGACTTCCATATTCGTCTATTGAGCAGCCTATATGCTTCAGCATCATCCGAAGACTGCAGTTTCAATGAGCGTCGTTCAGCCATGAGGTTGAGGGTATCGTTGGAGAGTTTCTGTGGCCTATCTGTACGGTGGGGTTTAAAGTACTTGGAACCCACTGTATGGACAGTTTCTACTAACCTGTTATTGATCTTGTCCACTGAAGCGATGTTCTCAAGGCAATCGAAGCGATTGGATAGCTCAAGTTGAAAGCTCTCGGGGTCTTGAATACGGGCACGAGTGGGTCGGAGCGTAGACTTCATCAGACGAGACCTTTCCAGTTTGACATTAATATTCACCGTCCTCTTACCATTCGGTGATCACTACCGGTTTTAACCCTGTTGATCACGGAGACATCAGTGAATATTTGCCTTTTGGTGGTCATAATGAAGTCAATCTCATTTCTCGTGGAACCATCGGGACTCAGCCAGGTCCATTTCCTGTGAGGTGGCTTCTGAAAGAAAGAGTTCATAATAAAGAGTCCCACTTTCTCCAGGAAGTCGGCCAACCTCTGTCCCCTACGGTTCCGTTGTCCATATCCAAATTGCCCCACTTTCAACTCATCCTCGCTTCTCTTACCCAACTTCGCGTTGAAGTCCCCCATAACAACTAGAAAGTGCGTTTCAGAGGTATGTATGGCCCGACTAATGTCCTCATACATATCCTCCACCTCATCATCCGGGTGCGACTTCGTCGGTGCGTATACCTGAATGACCTTCAACGAATATCGTTTGGATACTCTGAGTATTAGGTATACGACCCTATTGGAAACGCTATCGATCTTAACTATGTTGTTAGTAAGGGACTTGTGGACGAGAAAACCGACACCACCTTGGGACTGTTGGTCGCCCTCCCGGTAGTAGAGTAGGCTACCTGATTTCAGGGTTATCGTGTCCTCACCCGCTCTACGGACTTCAGATAACCCCACAATGTCCCAGTGTAACTTACTCATTTCTTCTTCCAGCTCATATATCTTCTCGTCTGTCCTCATTGTAGGAATGTTGTGTGTCACCAGGGCCAGTCGTCGTCGTTGGGGGTGGTAGCCGGGCGTCTGCCGGGGATTCTTAGCACCCCCTGCCCCACCGTTACCGTGGCCGCTACCGTAGCCAGGAATAGCGGGGCTGCCGGGGACTGGGGGCCTGGTTCCTAATGTGTCCGTCATTGGGGGGATTTTGCCAATACTCGTCAGGCTTGGCAGGCGGGTTGGCGAGCGCAGTTTTGGGGTTTTAATACTGGGAAGGTGCTGCTGCCCACCTTCCGATTGTTCGAAATTCCGAAGTTCCGAAATTGAGGGTAGTTCACTATAAATTGCAAGTAGCTTCGACTGGGGAGCGGACACGTATGTATTTTTAAGAGAGGATTTAAAAGAGACGTAATCGACCTATCAATCTGGAACATCGTTAGAAGTTGTAGAGAATATCAAATATTTAGGGTTGTGGCTAGACCGCTCGCTAAAATGGACAAAACATGTAAGTGAAATAATTGGTAAGTGTTCAAGGGTTAAATATTTTTAAAGCTCTTGCTGGGTCTGGATGGGGAGTTCATCCGTCTCACTTGAGACGTTTGTACATTTCTATTATTCGTTCGAGGTTAGATTATGGTAGTTTTCTTTATAATGACAGCCTTAAATGTAACTTAACAAAATTAGATAGATTACAAAATCAATGCATGCGAGTTATTGGGGGTTTTGTAAAAACTACTCCAATACATGTGATGGAATCTGAGCTGAGCTTGCAACCCTTATATAGTCGCAGATATTACCTTGCAGGTAAATATTGGTTAAAAGTGAAGTCATTCACAGACAATACCATAATTGTAATGATAAATAATCTTGCTGAGCTATGCCAAAACCGGTATTGGCATTAGCACATTGGAACAAACAAAAGCCTTTACTAATAATATTACACGAGTATCTTAACATTTATCCTATTCATTGGACGCGGCAGTTAGAATGTTTTTCGTTGGACACGTGGGTAAGCAATGTGGACTTATCCGATATAGTTAGATCAAGTATTCATTTTATAAACAAACCAAAACACCAGTTTGATCGTAATTATTTAAGACGAAACTGTGAACAATATACAATAGAAAATTATAGTAACCATTACGCTATTAATACGGATGGATCAAAGGAAGGGGATGAGTCAGGATTGGCTGTTTTTGATTCCCAACTAATGTATCTATTAAACTTAAATTAAATATTAGGGTTTCTATAATGTATGTCGAACTACTTGCTATTGAAGAGGCTATATCTTACATTGAATCGCTTCAACCCGGTAATTATGTAATACTAACGGACTCCAAAAGTGCTTTGCAGCACTTGCCTCGGTGTTCCTCGAATTTTCGAGCAACTCCGATAGCCTACAGAATTTTGGACTCCGTTAGTAAGCTACAAAATAAAAATATAGTTCTTCAGTGGATCCCTTCTCACATCGGTTTGTATGGCAATGAAGAAGTCGATCGATTGGCAAAGGAAGCCAGTACAGAGGGAATACCTTTGCAATGTTTACCTTATTATAGCGATTTAATATACAACGTTCGACATAAATGCTTAGAGATGTGGAACGAATATTTTGATGAGAGCTCTCGAAGCAAGGGGATTTGGTACAAGACCATACAGCCCAGCCTTTCCCGTATCCCCTGGTTTGTTGGAGCAGATATGTCAAGAAAGGATGTTGTCATGGCTTTCAGACTTCGTTCTAGACACATCCCCCTGAACAGCTTCGCGTTTTTAATGAAAAAGATAGAATCACCAAATTGTACATAGTGTACTTTTGTTGAGGACGTAACTCACATTTTGGTGGAGTGTGTCCGAAACGATGCTGAAAGAAACATGTTTTTATTAGAAAGTGGATATCATTTATGTAATGTTGGTCTATTTAATAGCATTTTGGCTACACCCTTGTCAAGGAAAGCCAAATGCCTTTATAAAATTGTGAAATTAGGCATTGCGCGTAGAGAATAAGCTAAGAAAACCCCCTATGAGGTTGACATGTAATGTGTGATAATACCCTCTATAAATACATAAAGATTTAAAAAAAAATCTTGCTTTTTTATCAACTTACTAGCTGACCTGCCAGTGGCTTCACTCGCTTGGTCTTAGTGTAGTAGTGGAAGCGCCGTTTGGAAATCTTGGGATCATGGGTTCGATTTCGATCTGGATTTGCTGACAAAGATATTCTCAATAGCAGTCCGGAGTCTGGAACAGTGTCCCGTAGATGGCGATAGGCTCGCCCTACATGGGACAAAAAAAATATGTCCGAGGAAACAGGTGTTTAAAGCATCGCTGCTTACCCCTTCGAAGATATATAAGTGTGAAGATATGTTATCTTGTGATTAAAAATAACATGTATTTCATTCTTTTCTTTAAAGTTTATTTTTACAAAGTTTTGAGTGGTTGGTCGGTTAAGGTTGCCTGGAAGAGATTGCTTTTATTAATAATGCCGCCATTGTGACACAATCTCTGTTATTCTTAAATTTAGGTTCTCTTATTGTAACGTTTTTGTATAATTATAAAGTGTATTATCTATCTATCTGATAATTTCAGAACTTTATTGCACATGTTATATGGGTATTTGTGCAAAAATAAACAAGATATAAATAAGAATAATAAAAAAGACGTGTTGTATTCTTAATTATTACGGGTTTTCCGTAACCATAGAAGTTCATGCGCGCTGACCAGTCAATCGAGTACCCCAATATTATATGAGACTCAAGAAAAGATCAAGCTGCCATCTTGGATTTACGTGACAGATCAAGATAAAAAGTTTATAGTTAGGAGCTCCGCGCTCTATTGTATCTATAGAAATATAGAAAATATATCTATAGAAAATTTCATCAAAATCGGTGCCGTAATTTTTAAGTTATGCGTAAGGTGACAGACAGACATTTTTTTCAAAAACGTCATATGTTCTTGTACAGTAGGTAATTTTACGTTTACTGACCCACATTATACAGACTTTGGCCTCCTTTATCTACACTTATATCAAAATCAAAATCAAAATAATTTATTCAATTTAGGCATCAAAGACGCACTTATGAACGTCAACTTTTCATTATAATGTACTTTACAGACTCTACCGCCGCGTTCCAAAATATATAGAGCCCACCGAGAAGAAGCGGCAAGAAACTCAGGGCCATTCTTTTTATATAGATGTTTACAATGTTTCTACTTAGCTACTACAAATATTACATTTTATGGGTGGCAGAGTGACAGCTTGCGTGAAATGGAGTATTCCAAGCATTTTTATCTTCTATATAATGTCGAACTTTATAATAAGCCTTTTTTATTAAAACGTGAGCTCAGTTATGTGTTTTGGGATTTTATTGTAAAAACGAACACAATTTCCTAGGAATTACATACTAGTCTTCGCAAGTCTAAAACTAGGTTCAGCTATCCTATTTGTATTTCTAGTATTAAAAGTGTGGTGATCACTATTTAACTTATATTTCTGTAAATTTTTACGAACATCCATTATATTTTCAAATACATATAAGGAAGGCAATGTTAATATATTGATTTCTTTAAATAAATCTCTCAAAGACTCACGGGGACCCAATTCGTATATAGCTCGAATAGCACGTTTCTGTAGGATAAAGATGGTCTCTATATCAGCCGCTAAACCCTAAAGCTATATCCCATATGACATTATGCAAAATACACTAACCGCGCCGTAGAAGCGTCTATTAGTTCTCTTATTTTACGTACCGCATATGCAGCAGAACTGAGTCTCCCAGACAGGTCATTTATATGAGGACCCAATTGTAATTTTGCGTCAATTTTAATGCCTAGGAAGACTGTTGCCTTGTCAATTACGAGTTTAACTCCATCAAGCGTAACGTTGGACTCCAAATATGGAACAGTAGGCAAAGAAAACTTCAAACGTTTTGTCTTTTTTGACAAGCTTCTTCGATTGTATCGACAGTTTAGTATAATTAGTGTTATTATTTATGTTGTTTCCTCTTAAAAATATGTTATTATCTTATAAATAAGTTATTGTATCTGCAAAAACAGTTTCAGTCGCCTGTCTCCTTAAAGTTGGTTGTGGTCTTAACATTTTCTTGAAATTGAATTTTGGGATAGGATACGAAGATCGAATAATAGCATACTGCAATGCATGTCTGATAATGTATACTGTCCAATATATAGGTTCTGGATATCTGTCCATCAGAGCAAAAACATGAAGTGAAATGACGTATATGACGTTATAACCAGTAGGAATTACTTATTTTGTTTTATTGTGCTGTATTAGTATGTTTTAGTTTAAAATTATGTATGTGTTGTTATGGGTACTGACAGCCTGAAATAAACGGTATTATTATTATATTATTATTTTATTTAATGATCACACATTTGTGACAGATACATAAATGTTCTTTAACATGAATCGTTCATGAATTCATCCAAGTTAGTCCATATTTTTAGTTGTAAGTTTTTAATCGCTTTGTAAGAATAATATGTATGCAAGGTAAAATGGCAGAGTTATTGAGATAAACTCTTTAGTGATAAGAGAATTGGCCATGGGCGAGACTACGGCAGCTGCTAATTTTGGTCTCATTTTACAATATTTGATAAGCTTCATGTTGCCATTGCCACCCACTAAACGGACCAGGTAGTAGGGCCGCCATAATTTGAGATGGAAGGGTCATCGTTGGTGTTGATGGCTAAAGGGTGTATGTTTCAGTTTCAGTAGTGTGTGCTACTTCCAGTTCCTTAGATTTCCGGTGATAAGCTCTTTAATAATTTTATACCTTTGGAGCTTTTTGGTATTTGCTCTTGCGTGTCTACCCACAGGACAGCAAATTTAGGCAAGTCATCCTGAGTTGCAACTCACCAAGCAACGGCTAGCTACAAAACCGAGAGGTGGTTATTCATATCACAACGTCTTACACGACCTACACTTAGTACCTAAAATGTTCAACCAAACTAGAGAACAGACAGGTAGTTTCAATTCTGTTTAAAGCTAAATGTTTTAGATTAATGCGATATCGTGCAAGCTAAATCTGTATTATTACAGGTTGAACTCATGAGTTAAACTGTCAATTAGTGATTATTCGTATTACGTTAAAATCATTAACCAACTTCAAAACAAGAGGAAGTTATATGTTAGTGTGTGTGTGTTTTTTGTTTATGTTGGCCGATTTCTCCCCCATTTGTGGACTGATTCTCAAAATTATTTTTTTGATTGATAGAGTATACTTAATACATATTTTCGAGGTGGTCCTATTTAAATTTCATCAAATTCGGTAAAGCAGTTTTTGAGTTACACTCCAAAAACTAAAAAGTGTTACGCCTATCTTGATGATATCATCATTGACGGTAAATACCATCGGTCCCGTAAGTGGCAAGAGTCACTAAAAATAAAGAAAAAAATATTTTACTAACAAATAAAACCAATTTTATCATTAAAAAGTTTGGAAGAACTTGTCGAATTCGGTACCATGCGCACAATATTCTGATAAAAGGTACCTAGTTTGAACTATCATGGTACCGACTTAAACAAGTTATTTCACACTTTTTTAGTATTGAAGTCGATTCCAGCTTTTGATATTTTTTCGTGCACATTCTTTATCTTCACCACCACATTCTTAGTATATATTATTATTTAGTAAATTTTTGGTGACTTAAGTCCTCTTAAACGGCTAGAGAGTTTTGGAAGAAATTATGTGTGTACATTTCAATGAGTTCCCGGATGGTTTGAAAACACAATTGTACCCGGTAGGTAGAGCTGCTGTTGGTATATCTTTGATCTTCTTGATGGGATTCGTTTCTTATAAAACTGCCGTACTTAATTGTCCCGAATAAAACTCTTGCACGTACGTACACTAAAATGATAAATTAGTAATGTATTTTAAAGTTATAGATGGTCCTTTATTTATTTTAGACATTTTGGCCAATAACACTGCCGAAGTGTTGCGCTACGGCCGCCAATAACTTTATTACTTCATCATTTGAATTCGCAGATTCATATTATGTTGGATAGAGTCTAGCTTTAAGTTAATGTCATTTAAATTTCATAGGCGTCCGCTTAAAATTTTTGATTTATTTATAGTCATATCAGCCCTTTGTGTTGCCACTGCAGGGACTCGAGCCTTCCTATCAGAGAGAGGAGTTGGGCTATAATCCACCACGCGGGCCCAGTGCGGATTGGTGGATAGGTTAGAGGCCAACCCATTTCGAAGTTACCAGGCCGCCCAAAGCCCCTCGACGTAGCCTAACGAGTGTTGTCCCAGGACAAACAACCGGGACAGACGGCTTAACGTGCCCTCCGAAGCGCTCAGTTGAATAATGCCACTAGCGGTCACCTATCCAAGTCCTGACCGCAGCAAGTGTTGCTTTACTTGTTGATCGGTTAAGATCGCCAAGTCGAGCTCCGCTACGAGCGCTTCCCATTTTCTTATTTCTAGTAGTAGATGATAGCAGCAAAAGAAGTAAAAGATGTTCTTAGAGGTATACACATTCAAAATGATATAAAAGAAATTAAAATAATGGTAATGTGTTGATATTGGTTTTATATAAAAGGTCATTTTATGCCATTATGCTTAAAATATGATTTCGGACCTATCAGCGCCACGGCTAGCTCAAATGAAGCGCAATCTTGAAGTCTAATTTTCGACAACTTTATCGAGGAACTGGGGTTACTAACTTATCAGCAGTATCAAGGCGAATTTAGACTTTCAAATAGTTCAACATCAGCATAGACTAGTGACTACACAATATACCCTCATAGAAAGTTATCTAAAGGTGTGTGATCACACGATTGTGGAGGCTCGTTCACAGGTCCATTACGCGAAATTATGCATCTCCTAATATTTCCCGCATAAAACTGATGGTGCCGCCCGCTGTGTAGCATGTTGCCCCATCTTGTTGAAACTAAAGCTCTGTCTGTCTCATCAATGCTATTTAACTGAGGTACGAAGAAGTCAGCAATCATGTTTCTGTAGTGCTCTCTGTTACGGGCATATTATGACCGGCATCGTTTAAAAAAAAGGGCCAATGATTCCACCTGCCTTTAAAGGATGATGTAACAGCAAAACGTACTGCAGTGCGATTCTCTAATGATTCGTCGATGCCCTCGTTGATGAGCTCACCGATGTCACACACTTTATGAGATATCGCCCTTGTACACAAGGTTGCTTTTCCAACGTTTCTTGTCATCTCGTCATTTGATTCACGGATGTTGTCAAAGATGCAACGATGTTTACTCTTAAGGAATCACACGGCTGACATATATAATTTACTCTATGCGGCTGACTACAAATCCACTATCAAATCAAGTATTCCCAGTTTAAAAACTAAACCTCAAATAAACCACACTATATATTTATTTTGATGGTTTAGTTTTCAAGTACCGTAGTAGTATGTAAGTAGTAAGATATTAAGTAGCACGTATATAGGTCTTCTATACGACAGAAGATACTCAGTAGAAGTTGGTTGCTTACTATTTAAATAATTACATATCCCTACCTCTATTACGTAGAAAGTATTCGATAATGATAATGTTTTATGACTTATAACAAAAGTATAAATTCAACCATATACATAACATATTGTTTTATTAAATACCTAGTATGGAGTTTTCATAGTCTACACTACAAAAATATTCGGAGCGATGTTAAATTAATGAACCAAACGAGATATAATGCGTCTATTTAATAAGAGCACGTACAGAAAACTATCTATTTTAACTGGCTTAATGCAATACCAAGGTACAAGTTTTTATTTTATAATTATTATGTTAAACTCTATTAGGTTTATTCACTTTACTTCACGAAACCATAACTAAAGTTAACTAGGTTTAACCCTTTTTATACCGTGATAATTAAAACAAAAGATTTATAAATGAAACGCACGTAAAATTACTTCTATGGTACGCGCGGAAGGGTTAACCCTTTGCGTCCCAGAGACGTAAACTTACGTACTATTAATAGTATTTCTATCTACCTATCATATTAGCTCATAGTTTCTATTCCCGGCTGAGATAAACAGATCTGTTTAGAACATGATTAATTTGAATGAATTTTAATTTTAAGGTCTAACTTAAAGTCATATTTGGAAATCATATTAAACAAATTTTATGCGCCCATATGCCTATGTAAGGCATTGATACGTATGTATTGAGTAACCGATATGCATATTAAAATCCCTCGCATATTTCCGTTAGAAAAGGTAAGAGAGTTCCGAAACCAGTTCCGTGGTATCGTTCTCGTTATCGCACCAAAGCTCGGACCATCAATATAAATATGAAGAAAAGATGGCGATCAACACAAACAAGCGTCGCTTGTTGAGGCAGTCACAAGTTCACCCGTGTGGCCAGCGATTAGCTAATCGACATGGCTACTTTTGTTAGTAAATCGTTGAATAGTAATACCTATAATAGCATTGAGGTAAACTTTGGATAAAGCGATACTAAAGTCATATTGTTTTGTTTACAGATGAGACTATCCTGCTTAGCCATCCTATTGAGCAGCACCTATGCCGGGCTCCTGGAAAGTCTTGATCAACGCCAAGGCGGGGCTATTGAGCAGACAGTGATACATGAAGACCATTCTCACCACCACTTTTCATCGCTGCCGTCCGCCGAGCTCAGTGCTCCCGGTCAATCCATCTCCAGCTTCTCTCCTAGCAGCTTCCCAGCTGGATCCCTCCCATCTGCCACCTTTTCTGGAGCTGGTTTGATCGGCCAGGGTAACAGTTTCGGAGCCTCTGGTTTGTCTTCTGGCTTCGGTGGTTCTGGATACGCCAGTGGATTCTCTGGTAACGCTGGATTCTCCAGTGGTGCCTCATTTAATGGTGCTGCTTTCAGAGGAGCCGGTATTGCTGGAGGTTTCCGTGGACCCATAGGACCCGTCCCCGGCGGAGACTTGCCACCCAACGGTCCCAAAGCTCCAGTCATCGATGAGATTCACGGGCTTGCTAACAACCATGGTGCGCCCACTCAATATCGCGTCCGCGAAGAGCCCTACCAGGTCCTTCGTGAAGTGACCCACCGCGTGCCGCAGCCCTATCCAGTGCCGCAGCCCTACCCCGTCCAAGTGCCAATACCGCAACCCTACCCCGTTCAAGTTCCCGTCGTCAGGAAAGTGCCAGTCCCAGTCGTCAAAATCCAGCACGTGAAAATCGACAAACCTGTGCCCTACCCAGTTGAGAAGATCATTAAAGTGCCCGTTGAGAAAGTTGTGGAGGTACCAGTCGACCACCCAGTCCCTGTTGAAAGGATCGTTGAAGTGCCAATTGTAAAGATTGTCAAAGTTCCCATCCACGTTGTGAAGACCTACCCGGTCCCCGTAGTGAAGACCGTCCACCACAAGGCCGTACACCACGAACACCATGGCCACCACGGCCACCACGACCTGCACAGCCTCCTCGGCCACCAATCTCTCAGCCACGGCTACGGTCACGGACATGGATGGTGAACTCATGAATTCTGATGGTGTTAGCGGCTACGATGGCATCCTTCTCTCATCACATATCCTAGTCCGTTCTGTTGTAAATATTTTTCGCGCCATAGCTCATCGAGAGGCTGCAATCTAGGGTGATAACTAAGTCATTAATTTAGGTTATAAACACGAATGTGTGTCTATTTTTCTTGTGTAAATAGTAATATTAGCATTATTACTTTATTAAAAATTTCCAAAGAATATTATATTTTATTTACAACTACTAGCCATTATCCTTAAAATATTTCTAAGTAAGTATATAGTTGTCGCTTATAAGTACCTACATAGTTGTTTATTTCTTATTTGATTACAATTTTATTAGTATTTGCAATCTGGTGCTCAATATTTGTAAATTGCCAAGTACCTATGTCATATCTAGTCATACACAGTGAATAAGTTACTCCCTGTGTATAAGTATATATAGTATAAGTAACACATATCATACTGCCGTGCGATTCTCTAATGATTCGTCGATGCGCTCGTCGACGAGCCCTTGTACACAAGGTTGTTTTCCAACGTTTCTTGTCATCCGTGCGATTCTCTAAGAGCAAATATCGTTGCATCTTTGACAACATCCGTGAAACAAATGACGAGATGACAAGAAACGTTCGAAAAACAACCTTATGTACAAGGGCGATATCTCTTATAAGTATTTGACATCGGTGAGCTCGTCGATGAGCGCATCGACAAATCATTAGAGAATTCGGTATGCTAAAAAAAATTAACCTATGCCAATTCCGAAACCATTTCGAGATTTTATGTTACAAACCCTTATTTTTCTACTCTGACCTTTTAAAACGATAAGATGCCATTTATTTTAACAAAAAACGATGAAATAATTCGACTTTCATTGACCTCTAAATGACGTCACTTTTTTGCATTTTATTATCTGTGTGACTATTGAAGTAAAACTTTATCTAACAACACGAGCGGACTTTTGTTTTGATTGAATAGAGACTTACGAATTAGTAGGTGTCGCTGTCAAGTGTCAAAGTAAATTCTAGTTTCTTTTTTTTTACTCGCGTGCTTTTCTTGGCTCCTCAACGCAACTACATATTTGTGCAAAAAAGTGACGTCATAGGATTCAAATTTTCAAAAAAATATTATAAAATAACTACTGAATATAAAACAAAAATATTGAAATTAGTTTCTTATAATGACCTAATCTACGAAATAAAAATATAAAAAAAATACCAAAAAAAAAACTTTACATACCGAATTGCACGGCTGTACCTAGTGAAGTCTTGACTTGACTTCTTGAGTATGGCCTCAGCGACTGATTATGTAATGAAGTCGCTTTGTATTATAAGAAAAATGTTGATTGCCAAGTAAACTTAAATTGCTTACTAGTAAGTAGTAATAACGACTTACTTAATAATAATTAGTATTGAATGAACACTATACTGACGAGGTAGATTAACTCGGTTGTGTTTGTTGATATGCTAAAAGCATAAAGTTTAAAAACACAAAGTGGAAGATATAAAATAAATGCGTTCACCAGAAATTCAAAGATGACTTTTTAAGGATCATAGAATTTATGGTTACTTACTACTAGTGGAAATTAATAGCAAGTCCTTAAAATGTGTTTAAGTGCAAGTTTCTTAGTGGAAATCTCCTAATTTTAAACGTACAATAATTACAACGTTTCTTGTAATCTCGTCATTTGTTTCACGGATGTTGTCAAAGATGCAACGACGTTTGCTCTTAGAGAATCGCACGGCTGGGCGGTCGGCGACAATTGACTCTCGAACCCCCGTTCGAGAGGCGACTGCTGACAGCCGCGTGACTTCTGCGCACTGCCCTCTGCCGAAATTTTTCATCGATTTTAGAATAATTGGTTAACACATGTCATATAAACATAAAATCTAAGACTTTTAAAAAATTATAAGTAAAATAAATAATTTTAACAGTTAATCCATTAGTGTACACCAAATTTTAAAACATGTTAAAGTTCGCGTGGGAATGCAAGGAATCAGTGTTTTCTTCCCAATTTCTGTCGTTTTTGTTAATTGATTTCTTCGATGATAATTACTGTAAATAATATTTTAAATATTTAAATTTATAGAGAGAAACATTCACATCCTCGCACGGGATTCGAACCCGCATCTTCTGACTATCCGTGTCAGCGCCATGACCATTAGGCCACCGAGGCTCGAGGTCCGAGCATCGAACTTTAACTCTCTATTTGATTTAACCGTCTTACGGGCGGCCTAGATGGCTACATATATATACTTAATACTAGCTGGTGCCCGCGACTACGTCTGCGCAGGATTAACAGTTTAAGTAGCTTATTATTTCTCCAAGGGCATATCTATCTTTATACCAAAATGTCAAAAAATATGTACATGGTCAAACGCAGTTGCTATAATAGTATTATTTGAGTTTATTTAAATATTTAGAATATCAATCAGTAAACAATTAAAAATAAAAATAAAAAATTAATCATCATGGAAAAAAACTGTCAAATTGACTTGGTTTTTGACTAAGCTATCAGAAACTGACACAAACTTTGACAGAACTGTCATCTTGACGTAGGCGGAGATCTAATTATTTTGTCTATGCTGTGCCCAAGCATATTACGCTTTTTTACCCGCTTGGTTATGGATGATGATGATGATCATCATCCATTAGTAGAAAATTATCAAAAAACCAGTGTTAAACCAGTGCCTCTTCTACCTCCATACCAAATTTCATCAAAATTTACCGAGCCGTTTGTGCGTTAATAAGTAACAAAGATCCACACATCCACACATCCATACACACAAACTTTCGTGTTTATAATATTAGTAGTAATTAGGATAGTAGGATTAGTAGGAAGGATGCCACAAAATATATAATTTGAAGAAGATTACAAATATGTTTTGTACTTTAACATGATGCTATCAATATTCTGTTTTGGTGGATACCTGAGCACAGCATCAGATATTCTGCCTCCTAATAGGCATACGTATTTTATTGAGTTCGAAGAGTAAAAACTTTGTATGTGTAGTGGTTGATTATAATTTGTAAACAATAAGTTGAATAATACAAAAAACAATGTCTCAGGGTGAACAGACAGATTAGAAGACCACGCAGAATTGTAAAATTAGTTTTTTTTCTGTTTGACACTGTAACTCTAAGAGGCAAACATGTATTCTTTGATAATGATATCCAGAGGTATCTATGGAGGTATAGGAATTTAACAGATCAGCGTCCAGACGTTCGTTTTTGAAGGCATATAAATGTTAATCGTTGGTAGTACAGAATAGTAAGACCGAAAAGTACAAAATACTTTGAAACCCTACATTATGCATTATCCGACTGTATACAGGAACATCTTCGACTAATGTGTGGTACCAGTGATGACTTATGGCACTGAAACGTGGTCTCTTACTATGGGCCTCATAGAAAAGCTCAAAGTCGCACAACGAGCTATGGAGAGAGCTATGCTCGGGGTTTCTCTACGTGATCGAATCAGAAATGAGGAGATCCGTAGAAGAACGAAAGTCACCGACATAGCTCAAAAGATTAGCCAGTTGATGTGGCAGTGGGCAGGGCTCATAGCACGCAGAACAGATGGCCGATGGGGCCGGAAGGTTCTGGAGTGGAGACCACGGACCGGCAAGCGCAGCGTAGGTCGTCCACCGACACGGTGGACAGACGACCTGATGAAGGTCGCAGTACGACGTTGGATGCAGGCCGCTTCCAACCGGTCCTTTTGGAAAATCATGGGGGAGGCATATGTTCAGCAGTAGACTTCCTACGGCTGAGATGATGATGATGATGATGATACAGGAACTATAGAAAGATGTGGAGGTATAAACACCTACGTTCCAAAAGTCTCAGTCTTGCCCTCATAACAAAAAAATATGAAATATCTCATGTATGCGAGTGCCTATTGCGTTCATTCCTTAGTCGCTTTGCAGGAAATATGTGGGAAAGAATGGGCAACATTCTTCTTACTAAACATAGTAATAAAAAAGCTTAGAAAAACTATTGATACTGCCAGAAAATACATAAATACCAGGATAGGAGTTTTTTTTATAATTAAATAAATAGAATCGCTACAAAACTCCTGCCGATACATTGCATTGACTTGGGTTTTCAAATGGTAGCACATAAATCTAGCTACCAATGTAATGGCGCAACATTGCCATAAGTTAAGCTGCTCTATAAATAAAATTACGTTATATTGGACCAGAGCATCAAAATCTTATCAAGGTTCATCACCAAAATATATTGCAAAATGGAGATAATTTTGAAACTCTCCTAATAACTGTACTTCTTAAATAGGCATTTCGAAATTAGATGAGTCATTTGATAGACATTTTGTAATTTCTAGGAGGCATTTAGGCTAAAGGAAGGTGAGTAATGATAGAAATGAAATTTCGGGAAATACCGCATTATGGTTTACGAGTAACAACAAGGGAGGAAAGTGGAATATATAGAAACTTTTTACTGACCAATATATCTCGTAACCCACTAGTGCCTAGAATACATTTATGGTAAAAAATGTTTTGTTCTATAGTTATCGCAAGACGTGGTAATCGGTGGGACACACTCAGTCTCCTCTTCTCTACATAATTTTTTGTCGCCAGCTGTGTTTGTTTATAAAGAAGAAAATCTCTACATGATGAGGATCTTACACGGACGAAGAAGCCGATTTCTATACACTAGGTATCCCCATACCTAGTGTATAGAAATTGACTTCTTAAAAATGGTTAATCTTATTATTTTATTATTATCAAATATTTGTATTGTATCGCATAACAAAATTATCCAATATATAAACAAGCGTTTCAATGGGTCTTATTTTCTGTTTTACTTTAGAGTTTGAACTATTGTCATACCATTCGCATGTATTACCGTTTCTTTGGCAGAGAAAAAAACAGTAATTTCTAATTTAATGAAATGACCTCCACACGTGACGCTCCACGTGAAAAATACTGAAACTAGTACCTAAATATCATTAAAAGTTTAGTATACATTTAGTAACGCTCTAAAACTACTGATTAATAAAATGTTATATACACTAGACGAACTCTTTTCAGATGAAACAATATAATTATAACTTAAATTAATTACCGCTACGTATAATTTTACTAAATATGTACTACTAGATATATATATTTTCAAATTCAAATTCAAAATTTGTTTATTTGGACAACAGTTGGGATCCATATTAGGTTAGTTACTTAAAATTAATGTTAGTACAAATTATGCTAAGTAATTCATTGTTATACAATTTTATTAAATTAAAATAAAGGCGTCCGCCCGGTCAAGGAAAGAACGACCACAATCTCACTCGATCATTACCGTGACGAAACATGCCTCCACACAGGTGCCCGTAAGTCTTCAGCAACGATTTTCAGGATGCTGTTGTGACTTCCTCGCACCCTCCTCCGGTATATATATATATACTATGTAAGATATGCATGTTCAACTCATAATGTTTGCAATATAATAATAATAATATAATAATAATAATAATTTTATTGGCATATTGAGGTACATATTGACATAAAGAATACAAATTTTAATTTTACATTACTGGATACTGGCATTCAAATAATATAAGATAGGCCTCAGAACTCTATACTAGGCTAGAAGCCTGTGTTATAGGGATCTGCGCTCCCCACATTACTGAACTTGATAAAGTTGGTAACATATATAATATGACACATTTTCAATAATCATGACCATATCATAATAATTGTCAACATTAAAACATCTTAAATATAATTATAGTACTTATTAGTTAAATTTAATGAATCTATACAACACTCTAATCAAATTTCAATTTATATTATTATATTATTATAAGGTAACATATAAAATAGTTTTTATTCTTAATATTCCAAATAGTTGATTTGGGTCTCTGCGTGTGTGTGTGGGTGTATGTGTGTGTGTGTGTGTGTATGTGTGTGTGTGTGTGTGTGTGTCTGTGTGCAAGGGTGTACGTGTGTGTTTTTGTTGTGTTTTTGCAATGTTTGCAATAAATGATCGAGTAATAAAAGATAAAGCAGACTGACGTACGAACAACGATGTGATCTTGTATGGGTTCCTTTACAAGAAGAATACTCCTCTTGTGTTATGGATCCCTAATCTGTTAAGGGAAGGCATGGTATTTACCACCATATTGCCTATGTTTATAATGAACATTCACTGTTATTGTAAGTATTATTAACCCTACTAATATTATAAATAAACGCGAAAGTTTGTGAATATGGATGTATGGATGTGTGGATCTTTGTTACTCTCTCACGCTCAAACGGCGGGGGCAATTTTGATGAAATTTGGTAGGCGTGGAGGTAGATGAGGCGCTGGATTAACACATAGGATACTTTCATCATCATCATCATCATCCATCACCACGCGGATGAAAAAGCGTAATATGCTTGGGCACAGCATAGACAAAATAATAAGATCTCCACCTACGTCAAGATCGTAATGATGACAGTTCTGTCAAAGCTTGTGTCAGTTTCTGATAGCTTAGTAAAAAGCCAAGTCAATTTGACAGCTCGATACACTAGACGTGCTCGGTAACCGTCAAGGGTGATGAAATGTAATAACAGTTTTTTTCCATGGTGATTAATTTTATATATGTATGTACGTAAGTTCTGTATTTAATTATTAATATTTACTGATTGATATACTAAGTATTTAAATTAACTGATATTATACTATTATAGCAATTGTGTTTGACCATGTACATATTTTATGATATTTTGGAATAAAGATATATAGCCATGGAGATGATATTAATCCTTTGCTTACCAGAGACGTACATTTACGTCCGTTTCATTCATAAATCTTTTGTTTTAATTATCACAGTATATGATAAATGAAGGATTAAGCTACTCGAAATACTAATCCTGCGCAAACGTAGTCGCGTCGCGGGCACCGGCTAGTACTTTTATAAGCGTGATATAGGTATTAAAAATATGTTTATCTGGAAATATATGAATTATTACTCTTTTATGTTGAACAAACTCTCTACAAGGTAAAATTTAATTTAAAAACTACACACAAAAAGATCGAAATAATTCATAACTGACAATTTTACGCCATCATTTATAAGGTTTTCGTAAGTTCCATAAGAAATGGGTTTATGGTCAAAAGTTGACCCATTGAGAAACAAAGGTGTTGAAATGAAATATTAAATATCCCTTGAATAATATTAACCTACAACTTAAATTTGTCACAACAATTTTAAACTAAACTTTACTGTGGCTCGGTAAAATTAATGAAAACGAAAGAAGTCTTATATAAACTTCTATAGTGAAAACATAATCCATCACAGTCCCAGCATCACAGCATTATCATAACGCGTTACACATCATCATGAATCACTTATTCTGCTATTCGCGAAAGCTCATGTATTTAACTATTACAATTATTACGCAAGGCATTGACTAAACGTAACCGGAAACAAAATTCGGCCAGTGAGTTAAGTAGATTTTTGTGTATAGTTTATTAGATATTAAGATATGTTAATTCCCACGGCTATCTAGTAAAATTAGATGGAGAAACGACAGCCCATTATAATAACAAGTTCGTGTTGATCAATATAGGGACGACACCGTGACACCTTACGTAATTCAGGTATTGCTATATATATGTATAATATCTATTGCCCAAAATAACTGGCAATAAATTTAAATTGGTTTGATGAAATGAGGAAGCCCTTGCTGCGGAGATAGCTTAATTCATAAATTTTAGCTAGGTTAAAGAAAGGTTGCGGCGGTTATTACTTGGATGGGTGGCTGTTAGTCTCACTTTAAAATTTTAAAACCGTTTCGGAGGGCATGTTGAACCGTTGGTTTTGGGTATTTTCTTAGAACAACACTAGTGGTATAGTGACTTGGGTGGTCTGTAAATTCTAGCCTTTTTGATCTTTCTATGTTTTTTTGTATAGTATAGTAGTGACTCCCTCTCGCTTGATGGACAGCGAAGATGGAATCAAGAAGCAATGACCATTAGTGCAGCCGTAGCTGCACTAATCGCCACCCCTATGATGCCCTGAGAGATGCTTTTTCACGCTTGGGACCAAGACCCAGGGTCATAGCTGCAAGGAAATCAAATCACGCCGGCAAAGCATTCCACAATTTACTTACACGACAGAGGTAGGAACTGCTAAACTTTTTGGTTCGTGGTAAGAAGTTTTCGACAGTATATGGATGCAATGCTAGGCCGGAACGAGTAGTTCGGGATCGGGGATTAAAAAGCTCTACAGAACATTCGCCATGAAACAACCGGTAAAAAACGCTTAGAGAAGCTATACTTAGTTCTACACATTTGTAGGGGTTCTAGGTATTGAGTGACTTTAGTGTCTCTAATAATTAGGACAGCGCGACGTTGCAGTCTATCGAGAACATCCATAAGGTACTTAGTGGATCTATCCCAGAAGGTGACAACAATATTGAATACATTCGCGCACCTGAGTTTTATAAAGAAGGCACCGCTGATCCGGAGTAAAGAAACGCCTGGTATACTTACGTATAGCTTATAATATAAACTTATAATAGAATAATTATTCTGGGGTGCAGACGTAGCAGTGTTTAAACTGATTTTATGGTCCCGATAATACAGACAAAAGAGTTAAAAACAATTACTACGCCTCTCAGGTACACTTTCTATCTCGCAGGATAATTTTGCCCTTATATAGAGCTTCTGATATAAAATATAAAACGTTGCCAAACAAACCAAGCTTTCGAGCACAAACACTAAAAAATTTAATTACCAGCAAATAGGTATGTACCTAACTCAGATCTCTGAAATACAACTGTTAAATTGATTAAAGTTAGTAAAACTCATAGGTATTATGTCCATAGAACTCACACTATTAAAAAATGTTCAAAGCCTTGCAAGAATCTAAGAAATTAGTACTCACGGAGTGTATACCACGATTTAACACATTTTAGACTGACTGTCTACCCGTGTACTGGTGCATGTTACTGTGCCGAAATATCAGGAACTACCAACCCCTCTTAATCGTGGTGTAGGTACATCCCGTGAGTACTAATTATAACTTAATCGAAGAGATGGTTGAACCGATTTTAAGTGAATAATTGTAGCAAATCATCTAGAAAATACATAACTTATAATAAGATAACAAGTACAATTTGAAAAACTTTATACCGACTTCCATTCTATTCAGTTATTGGAGTGTAACTCAACCGAATTTGAAGAAATTTTAATAGGACCACACGGGAAGCACCAGCATTATATAAAAAAAAAGATTTTGAGAATCGGTTCACCCAGTCCAAAGTTATGAGGTAACAAACATAAATAAAAAAAATATACAGTCCAATTGAGTACCTCCTCCTTTTTGGAAGTCGGTAGAAAATACGTACAAAATTGCACCAATGGTTTCAGGGCTGTGATACTATAGGGACACTAAGTTTTCAAGCTTATATTTAAAACCTTCTTTACAGGGTTAAAGTAATCCACAAAAATATTTGCTGCCAGTTTGTGAAACTTACGTGAAACATTGACACTTATATCACATGGCTTTAAACCATAATTACAAGTACTTATTTACTTTGTACCTCTATAGTAAATGTTGTTGAGATTTCAACTAATTTAACAAATAACATAATAAACAGGAAACTTTTACATAAAAAAAAAGATTCCGACGAATTGAGAACTTTCTCCTTACTTCGAAGTCGGTTAAAAACAGTCGTTGCGTTATCCTAATAAGGGCATATTGTTTACTTTTAATATAATAAAAAAATATTATACATTTTTATTAAAGAAGTGCGATAAACTTATGATCAATGTTTGCATGGATATCCAGTGTGGAATTGCCTTACACCGACAACTGTAGTTTCTTACACGTTAATGCGATATGCATATTTCGCAATATTTGCATTTGTAATGATTTATGGATGGAAACGGCCAAACAGGAGTTTACAACAAATTAGTGCCCTACGTCGAAATTCTTCGGTAGAATTTTGAGAATCTTTCAGTATTATTTCAGTAAGTTAAAACCTTAGTTTAGTTGACTACATAAGTAGCTTCAGTAACTAGTACAGATCAATACAACAGCCTTTCTACACAGCTGAACACGTCCTCAGAAGTACGGCAGGGCTTCACTTTTTTTGTGCTTGGCTTTAACTTAAAGTTTGGCTTTAGATTTTAAGTACCTAGATTTATCTTTAAATATAAAAATGGTTCCTATTTTCCTTGATCACGCCATTACTTTATAACGACTTAGCGATGTCGAAGAAATGTGTCATGGAATTAGATGATATCCCGGGGAAGAACAAAGTACCAAAGTATACTTTTTGTCACCACCACCGTAGCTAGTATTTTTATTATAAATTCAGGTACTTCTAGGTTTTTTTGGGTGGGATACTCTCGACGAACCATTTATTGTTTATAGAGTATTTTTAGTCGAAGCAATCCTTGTAGAACGTAGAATAGTTAATTATAAAAATTACGAATAAACCCTCTTGCTATCAGTCATTTAAATATTGGCCGTAGCATGGTATGATTAACCCAACTACACACTTACAAAACAATAAGCAAGATCCGCCACAAGCACTTTTACTTCGTATGACATGTGAACTTCATATGTCATGATAATGAAACTTTTGTTTCATCTGGCCGACTATTGACTATTTTGGTCTATAACTTTCTTGCATAACTAAAAAGTGCAAGTCTATTAAGATTTTATTTTTATATTAGGTATTATGGTGGCAGTGACGTGAACAAGTAAGATTATCGATCGAACTCACGCATAATTTATTCAAAGGCGTTGTCCGAAAGAGCGACTTGTATAAATATCTCGCGTCGTTGCGTTATCATATCACAAACCACCAACACTCCGAAGGGACAACAACAGCTTCTTTTGGGCTGGCTTTATAGCGTTTAGCTAAAAGCCATGGCATTTGTTGTAAGTCCATTATATGAAATACATACTTATCTACCTGTTATTATAAATAAGAAAATTTGTCACTTGGTGAGGGCATATGTTTCTCACATCTTTACGCTGAATCATCTCAACGGATTTGGGTAAAATTTTAAATGGAGATAATCTTACTTTGCACTATTGGATAATCATATAAAGTATTCTTTCAAAAAAGTTCAATCTTCAACGCAATTATTTTTGTTCTGGATACCTTCTTTGATTTGATTGGATTTGTGTTCTTAATGGGGAGTCATCATCAGCGCAGGGGAAGCGAAAGAGTACAGCTAGTTTAAGTAGAAACAAAAGTATATAAATAATAATAACATTGATCAACTTGTTACAGGTTAAGATAGTCTTCTTGTCCGCGATAGTGTACAGCACTAACGCCGGCAATTCGAACGAACTCGAAGGTGACTCCTTTGGGTTATCAGCTCTAAACGCTCCATCGGCTAACTTTGGGCCTCCATCCACATCCTACGGTGCACCAGTACCTTCTCACACCATCGCGGAGTTCCATAGTAGTGCCTCCAATGCTGCCCATTTTGATGAAGGCTTAATTGAAGAACACGCAGAAGAGCACCACGGAGCGATCTCTGGCGGAGATATTGGTGGTAACGCCATCAACGGTGGATATTACCAAGGTGGCGCCGTTAGCGGAGCTGGAGGTGCTTTCATTGGAGGTGCATCACTATCTGGTCAAGGAGCTGGAGGATTCATCGGCGGTGGTGCTGGTTTTGCCAGTGGGTCTGGTGGTATCCTGAGTGGACCTGGTGCAAGCGGCCCAGGTGGACCTTTTATTGGTGGTGCTGGAATCTCAAGCGGTCCGGGTTTCTCTGGTCCTGGTCCCTTCGCAAGTGGACCTGGGGGTGCCATCTCCGGTGCAGGTGCTGTTGTGGGTACCTCTATCAATGTTGGAGCTCCCCGCGTACTTGGAACCACAGTGTCCGTTGGGCGCGCTGACCCGACTCAGACCAGGTACGAGTTGCAGTCTGTTGTGCAAAACGTCATCCGCCGCGTGCCTGTCGAGGTGACTCGCCATCTTGAGGTATCCGTGCCTCAGGCCGTGCCCGTGCCCGTTCCCCAGGAAGTCAAGGTTCCCGTGCCCCAACCCTACCCTGTGCACGTGGACGTAGTAAAGCATGTGCCATATCCCGTGTACAAGACCCACCACGTGGAGGTCGAGAGGCCAGTACCCGTGGAGGTAGTCAAGCATGTGAACGTTGAGGTCATCCGTAAGGTACCGATCCCCGTCGATAGGCCTTACGAAGTGATCAAGAAAGTGCATGTACCGATCGAGAAGCACGTAGAGGTCCACGTGCCAGTATGGAAGCCTTATCCACTCCACATCATCAAGCACGTGACTCACTACAAGAAGAAGAGCTGCTGCTGGTGATCAGTAGGAAAAGCCGTGATTGTACCAAATAGTCAATAGAGTTGTAAATAATAGTCATTAGCTGTACATACTAGATTAAAAGGATTTTAAAAGATGCGCCTTTCTTATGTACCTACCCCACTCTCCTAGATATGTAATTGGTTAGTTAGCTCAAAACTATAGCGATTAAAACACAGTATTATTGATTATGCAACTGACCACGATATCGAATTATATAATGTGTCAAATGTAAAACATTAGAAAACTGTAATTTGTGTGCATAATTATATTATGTCACAAACTTACAAAACGTAGTAGGTCACTGAATAAATAATGATATGTGAACTCAAAAGCCAGTTCGAAAAGCCCAATCGGGTCACATAGCCAGACTTGGCTAATGAATTACTGGGTAAAGGAGATCCAAAAACCAATGCCTAGTGGTGACGACCGCAAAGCAGTGCCACACAAAACTACAGTTCTCTGTTATGGACATGTACCTATATAGTGTTGGTTGCTAAGACTTGCCTATCATGTGCCTGACTGCACTTGACAACAGAAAAACAAAGCAGTAGTCAATTGCCTGATAATAATAATAATAATTATGATATGATACCTACTAGAGATCTTCCTGCAGGTATTTATAGATATAAAGAGAATATACAGTATGTAATAAGAAATTCATTTTATCCATTGTCCTACAGTCCATGGTTAGTGATGATTTTGATGTTATTAGGTACCTAATTATTACATACTGTTTAGAATTAAAGAATATCTAATTTACTAGGTACTTATCTCATAAAGCACTGTTTTTCTGACACATCCCTGTCTAAGTACGCTGTAGTTTTTTTTAAATACTCACCTTGATTTTTCTCCATTTCTCAACTAACAGACGTATTAAAATGAATATGAAAATTCGATCAAATTCGCACATTAAAGAAATAAAAAAAGGACTCGCTCTGAATAATTGAGTATAAAATAACTTACATTATTTTATTTTATATTAATGTAACAAGCAAACAATATAATGGTATGCATATGGAGAGAACGATAGAGAAAACGATAATTTATAGGCGCTTGCCTATTTTCAACCTGATATGTTTATTTAATACTTAGTAGATTATGCACAGAGGGAGTAAAGCAGTGTCCTACGTCACGGGCGGTATATTCAACCCTGAGTGTAACGGGGACTTTTGAGCGAGCAAGTTATGTAGTGTCCTGAGTGAAGCGAGGGGTTAAAGCCGCCCAAGACGAAGACACCCTTTCCTCGAGGTGCATACTCTGCTTTTCATACCTACTGCGAGAAAATAAAAACTCAGCTTTAAAAAAGCAGTTATTTAGTTAAAAGTAAAATAAATTAATAGTTAATATTCAAATTGGACACATTTATCCTGTTATAGAGATACAGAGTAATATTTATGGAAGGAACATTCTATGTAAAACACTGTTTTAGACTATTGCGGTTGTTAATTAAGTTATAATGAACTCACGAGATGTAAACCACGATTTAGTTCCTTTTGGAGCTCTCGATATTTTGGCACAGTTACATGCACCATGTTCAAAACTATAACATTTTATGGAAGTTTCTAAAATAACATCAATACTGTGTAATACTGTGTATTGTTATTGTACAGATCGCAGCACGTAGCTTAAACTATGACCTTGAAAGCGCAAAGAGGGGCCGTGCGTAACCCATAGCAACGCCACGCACAACAATCACACTCTTTATACAATCGCGCTTTTTTCTTTATTTCTGTATGCTGTCTCCGTACTAAGAGTTTTCCTATAATTAACGTTCCAAATCCAAATCACATTACGCTCACGGGAGTTTCATACAACATTACAGCCCCGGGGATGTAATGCCTTGCTTTACGTCGATATTACGTGATATATAATTTTTTAGGTTTGTAAATAGTTAAATAATAGTTTTCTTAATAATGTTATTCATATGTATAATTACAATTATTTCAATTACAAAGTTTATTATTTCAGCATATATGCACAATGTTTATTATTAAATACATAATATACGAATGTCGGTCAAGCATTAAATACTTTACCGATTTCTTAATTTTAGAGGCATGTTGAAGATTTTCGAAAAATATAAATTTACTTTGAAGATCTACATGTTTCACTTATCATATTTATTCTATTAATTAATAATTTTAAATATGTCCGGCACATTTGTAGCAAAAGATTTAATTTATATGAAGTCCATATTTACTTACCATATTCATGTCATTTTTTCAATACAAAATATTATAATTTATTTTAGAAATGTATGATGATAACAGTATGTGAGGCTTTCTTGCAAAATTTATTCATTTCTATTAGCATAAAAAACATAAATGATAAATGATCAGGATACAAAATGGTGTTTCAATAACTTTCTGATTTAAAATATTAGGCTTACCTAATGCTTCGGGGAGCCAGGAATTCACTTCGTTCGTTTAGCTTATGTAATGAATTTTTAGCTTATGAGGGCATCGGTGGCGTTGTCATTGATGGCTCTTTTGTTAAGGCGTCCGTAAAGCTTAAAAACGTTATTTTTGCCACTTTTGCCCACACCCTATTCGAACGCTCAACTGACCATAAGACCTAAAATCGCATGATTATGCTGTCAAATACATAGCTGTCAAATAACGATCACAAACAACCATGCTTCGGACGTGGGTGTCAAAAAATCCCCTTTCTTTGCTTTCCGAACACTGAACCAAAAGAGGCATGAACGACATTTTCACCCACAGATTCCCAACTTGAACGCCCCTTGTGAGCGTTTTTAGCGTTATTTTCGCTAAAAACGCTCAGAAGTGACCTATTCGAACGCACTATATAAGAGTTTATATCTTACCGGCTATCCATCATCCGTCATCAGCCGATGATGGATGATTGATGATGATGATGGTGGTGAATCAAATATTGCGTATATAGCTCAGGCATAATATACTCGTAGCTTTCTACTGGTGAAAGAATGTTTTGAACCAGCTACGTAGTTTTTTCATTAATCCGTTACAAACAAACTATCAAATCTTTCGTTTTTATTATTATAGTTAGATTAGGAATGACACCAAGGTACTGCGAACTTTATTGTAGATATTGATGTTTCGTCTCTAACTGTCGTACATTACTTTACTCTATTGTCAAGAGTTTCCGCAGCGTATATTGTGGTATATTTTTCACACCTTGGGTTAAATTATCAAAGTTGTCTTTGTTTTCCCTGTTTTTTGAAAATATTATATAGCCTATGTTACTCAGTGATAATGGAGCTTTCTAACATCAAAAGAATTTTTGTAATCGGTGAAGTAGTTTTTTACATTTATGCGTTACATACATAAATACAAATCTTTCCTCTTTAAAATATTAGTATAGTTCAAAAACCGGCGAAGTATGAGCCCGACTCGTGCAGCGAGTGTTCTGTACCAACGCCGAAAAGAAAACTGAATTGAAGGAACTTTGTGTTAAAAAAATTGACACGTCAGATGCATTGTCGATCACGATCAACAACAGTTTCAGCTTCGTTCAGAAGCCTGCTTTATATATTTGAGTGTGGTGCACTCGTTGCGTCCCGACGCCCATGCATCATCCTAATCCTAAATCCTTGCGAAAATGAGTTTGTTTGTTACGCTTTCACGCCTAAACCGCTGCACGGATCGTAATGAAACTTGACAAGGACATAGACTATATTCCGGAGAAGAACATATGATACTTTTATCATTATTATTTGGTTTCTCTTATTGTCCTGCAACCATGGGTCGTATGCACGCACCTGGTAAGGGTATTTCCCAGTCGGTACTACCGTACCGCAGTGTACCAACATGGCTAAAACTGACAGCTAATGATGTCAAAGAACGGATTTTCAAACTCGGCAAAAAAGGGCTCATCCCCTCCCGAATTGGTGTCATCAGGGATTTTCATGGAGTTGCACAAGTCAGATTTGTCACTGGCTGTTATTAGCCTATAAGAGTTCCTTTATCTCTCTTTAAGTAGTTACGGAATCCTAAAAACTAAGGTCACAGAATTCATATCTTTATTATTGGATCACGTATGAACATCTTTAATCATAAAAACAAAAGCACCATTGTAAGATAAAACTACTGAAAAGTCATTAACGTGTACCTCTCACGACGAGAACACATTTCATTAGCTTGTTTGAGGAAGAAGAAACAAGATACACAGTTATACATTATGATAAACAATTACCCTGCTTGACTGGTTGCGTACACTGTTCTAGATCGTTGCCATAAAAATCAAGTATAGATTAAGTGAGAACTGTAAACATCATTTATAGCATAAACGTATAATAAACACTTATTTAAATTTCATAACGGTAGGTACTGTTTTTACTGTCCATAATCGATTTCTGTATAATGAAAAAACAAAAAATGCTAAAAACCGAGTCAAAAGTGAAATCGAACTAATTTAGATTTCAAATTTTTTGGATATCTGTTAGTCTGTTTGTACGAGCTAATCTCCAAAACGACTGGACCAATTTAAATGAAATTTTGTATGGTTGTAGCTTATATCCCTGGTCACAATATAGGATACTTTGGTCCCGGTGAATTTAAGAGTTTCCGTGGGATAGTAATTAATAAGGTCTTTATTTGTGTTGTTGATGTTAACAACTTAATGAACTGTACTATCATTTATCTAGTACCTAAAACTACTCGTATAACACAGATGACTGATATTTTGTACGACGAAGCGCGGCCTGGTTATCAATTGTTTATGCTTACGATAACATTGTATGTTTCATTGTTTAATATTTATTGAAATAATTTATATGTATGTAGTTTTTACTTTTAAATTACTAACTACGGGATCGATTGTCATTCCGTCAATGATGATATCCTCAAAATAGGCGAAACACTTTTCAGTAATTGGACTGTAACTTAAAAACTGCTATATCGAACATGATGAAATTCAAATGAAACAACCTAGGAAGTATACTCTACCAAACTATAAAATTAAAAACTAACTAATTTTAAGAATCAGCCCACAAATGGGGAAAAATCATTGAACATTCACAAAAAAATACATACATTCGAACATATATAACCTTCTCCTTTTTTGAAGTCGGTTAATAAAATCAATTCAGTCTACATAGGCAGACGTCTGAAATGGCCTACTTTTGGATCTTTTGAGCAAGATACAAAGTTGATTTATTGATTCAGGCGTTACTTTGCGGAAATCCATTATCAAAAAACGATATTAAAAAATATTTAGTGACACTTCCGCTGAAAATAACAATGATTTTGGCACACCCCCAAATAGGCCAAAATCATTGTTTTTTTTTCAGCGGAAGTCTCACAAATATTTTTTAATGTCGTTTTTTTTTAGATTCAAAGTCTTTGTATATAGTGTGTTGTGCCTATGGTCTATTACGCCTCACTACAATTACCACTTCATTACTCTGTCGATTTATACTCGTATATCGTCTACCCGTTAATCTTATGATATAATATTTCATGATTATATAAACCTATTTAAAATAAACTTTTTGACTTTGACTTTGATTTGCTGTGATATGACTAAGTAATTATCTTTTAATCTTAGGCAAATATATAGATAAAGAACAGTATCGTAATGCCTAAATAAAAAACAAAAAAGTATAAAAGGACCTTGCAGAGATATGTCTTCAAGCAGAGATTCAATGTGAATGCCAATAAACAAAGAAAACTATTGCTTTTGTTGTCGGTCAGTCTCCAAATGTATTCTGAACTGATTAAAAGAACAGACTGACTAATTTACATAGGCCTATGGTTTTTTATTACGAGCACGTATTAACATTTCACCAAACGTTAAAAAACCATGCCAATAAGAATATTTCCATATATGTATAATACACTGATTAATATTTATATAATTGAAACTAAAATTTCGAGAAATACACACAAATTTCTCCATAGATGTACATAATGAAAACAAATATGCAAAATCAAAAATGTATTTGTGCTTCGAAAAAGGCGCGGGTGATCTTGTGCCCAATGTCGATAATGTGGTCAATAGCCAGTTTGCACCGGTTATATCGATAAAACTAAAAACTCTAATATTACATATTATTTTATCTTATAATATTCTAAAAGAGTTTAGTATTTCTAGGCTTGATTGATATGGGAACCTATTGTAATGAGTTATATTATGGGTGCTGGGAAAAACATCAACCCCATCAAAACGCTCCCTCTTTGCTGCAGAGCAAAAATTTTTTTTTAGATTTTACTACTGCACCATATTCACAAAGTAGTGGAGCCCTTGGTAGTATATTAACATACATAAATTTACCATCTATTTATGCATGAGAAATATTATTCATAGTCGGCTAATTACTTACTCACTTCTTATCTGTGCCATCATACCAAAAAAAAACATGTCTAATGAAACATGTAGAAATATTCGAAAAGCAACACTACCTAGTTCAAATTTATTTGCATAATGACGACATTAAAAAGCCTATGATAATTTTATACGATATTGTCTCTTCACTAGCGCAACGAACTAGTTCCAAATTTGAAATACATTTCAAATTCACAACACGTATATAAAATTGGTGATCTTCTTCGAAACGGTACAGACGACCATCACCTTCCCAACAGTCCACAGGCTGCACACATCATCTAGTTAGCAGCCATGGATCTCAACGTTAGTGCAATTTATTTAGCAATTATAATAGTGATAAAGTGCATTCATACATCATAGTTACAAAGTGGTAGTGAAGTATATACAATAACTGGATTTTTATATTGTTTCAGGTGTGGTGTATATTCGCATCTCTACTACTCGTCTCGGCGGGAGCCGCTCGCTTTGACCAGGGCCCACAAAAGTTCTATGAAGCTTCTTCTCCATCACCTCAACGGGAACAGAATGCTGGAACCAAAGAAGTAGTCCTATATTTGACACCCAACCAGATAAAAGCTTTAGAAGCTGGTGGTGCTGTGGTTAGATCCGCTGAGCCTGAAGACGATGCTGAAGTGGCCTCTGAGGAAGCTCAGCAGCAAAACGAAGAGCAGGCCGAAGAGGGTGCAGAACAGCAACAAGAACAAGAGCAGGATCAAGAAGAACCTGAGACTGAAGCTGAACAACCTGATCAACAGGAAGAAGCTGAACAAGCCCAGCAACCAGAACAAGAACAGGAAAGTCAAGAAGAACTGCAAAATGAGGACTTAGATTTAGAAGAAATATTCAGAATACTGAACGAAGAAAGAATTGAAAATGAAGAAGCTAACGCAGAACAGGCGCGTAACGAGCCGCAAGTTACAGAAGAAACTTCTGAGGAGGAGCGTGAAATTCCTGCTCGATTCCAAGTCCGCCAAAAGCAAACACAGCAGCAACAACAACAGCAACAACAACAACGTCAGGAGAAACTTTTAGCTCCAGCTGACAAAAAATCACGGTCGAAAATCTATGCATCCATCCGTTACCAACAACGTAATGAACAAACTCAAAAGACAAGGGTACAACTTCCCCGTCAGCAACAGCAAGAAATCAGACCAACTGAAGAACAACAAGAAGAACAGCAAACTGAAGCTCCTTCACCGCTAAAAAGATATAAGCTGATCCCTTATGAAGTTGAAGAGCAACCCGAAGAACCCACTCAGGAACAACAGGAACAACAGGAACAACAGGAACAACAGGAACAACAAGAGCAAGAAGAGCAACAAGCACAGGAGCAGCAGGACGAAGAGCAGCAACAGGCTGAAGAACAAAGAACTGAACAAGAAGAGAATGAAGAAAGACTAAATGCTTTATTGTCTCCTCTTCTTAGCCCTGAAAGGTTGGCTGCAGTTATCGGCCAGCGCAAAAATAAACTTTTCCAAAATGAGATTGAACTTCAAGCCGTTTTGCAAGAGTTAAAACAATCGCCGAAACACAATGACCAGAAATATGCCATTGAAATTGAGAGACTGAGAACAAATTTGGAAAAACAGAACACTTTAGCTAAGGCTGAAGCTATTGCTAAAACGGCACCACAATTGATCAAAAAAGAAATTTTAAAACGTAGGCCAAGCCAGCCAGCCAAACAAGCAAAAGCCCCAGCCCCTGCTGCGCGTAACCCTGAGCCTCAAAGACAGCGGGCGCCTAAACCGCAACCAGAGCAGGAAGCTGTGAGACCTATTCCTGTCCCAGTTGTTAAAAAAGTCAAAGTTGAGGTTGAAAGGCCTGTACCAGTAGAAGTTGAAAGACGTGTCCCTGTACCAGTCACAAGAAATGTCTACGTAAAAGTAAACAAACCATACTTAGTGGAGCGTATCGTTCCTGTTGAAATCAGGAAGGAGATACCCGTGGAGGTTCCTATCCGTAAGCCTCAGAAAGTAACAATTCTTAGACATATATGGGAGCACTGATTAGTCAAGTTTTATTATTACGGCATTTATTGTTAATTGTTTTCAAAATCTGTGTTAGTTGTTGTTATTTTAATTTAATTAAATGTGACGTTTTTTATATTCTATGACTTTATTTTTTTTGAAATCACACTGCGCCTGCAATATATTTAACACCTCATAAGCTTGCGAAGTATTCTTGTGAGAGATTTGAAAACAAGCAGGCGTTTAATATTACAAAAGTGGTTTGTTTGCACCTTAACATATATGCAACATATAATTATTGACAATTAAGAAGCTATCTATAAATTAGACAGTATAAGGAGCCTATATAAAACGTAGTAACTCCTAAGTGTTTATAGTTCTATCAGTAATTGTTATCACGTTTCATATTAAGTAAATTGCAAAAATAGTACTACACATGTGCTCGATTTAACAATAGTCGTAATTAAAATAACAGTCTATAAAACAAAATTATCTGCAAATATAATCATGCTGGGATTTTTAACCTATACTTTTTTCAAAGTTTTTCACAATCAAACATCGAAATCATACGAAGTGTAAATTAAGGCGAACACTAATAAGCACGTAATTGAACATATTATATGGAAATAAACTGTTATTTGTTTAGATGGAAGATACTTAGGTATGCATTATAAATACTTAGATTATATAGATAGTATATAGTATATAGGTATAGATTTAATTAATTCACAAATATGTCGCAAATATTATTCAATTCCACCTCATTCATGATATTGATGTGAAATATTACTGACAAAGTTTCAAAAGCAATCTTATAAAACTGTCCTCTTTTGGTATTGGATTGCAAAACGGTGAATATTTAGTAAACCATCGCATAGAAAGCGTCCACGTGATCCACTTGAGCCATAAGTTATGTACGAAACTTCACGAAATCGGCTGCCAGGAAGCTGCCATGTCGCCTAATATCACAAGATTTGTATTCACACGTTGCGCAAAGCGGCCATCGAATGTTGCGATGCCCTACTTCTAAGATTTACAATTGCATTAAGAAAGCCCGGTATTACTGCAATCGTTAACATAATAACAATCTTGTGAAAGTAATCGAGTTACTAATTAAAAGTTTACGGGTGTAACAAAGGAGTCAATATTTGTCGGTAGTTTAATACTTACCTAATATTTAAAGTAATTTACATCTCTCATATTCGGTAAGTAGGTCCTTATTACCCCCAAATGGGGCTTGTAGGTGACCAATTAACGCTCTAGGGTAATAATGTTGCTAGAAAATCCCTATGGCGGTAAGTAATAAAAAAAACACTTCACTCTTTCAAAAAGTTCGCGTACATCTAACCATCATACTGGCAATAGACATCATGCATTCAGCCCAATGACAAAAGAGGTCGCTTCGCTATTCAGCAGTATGAATATAATAGTCATCAAAGTTTTTTTTTGTAATGCCGGTTTTTTCTACTTACCTCACAATCGAGATGTAAAGCAGAGTAGTTAGCTCGGGTGTAAGCAGTAAGCAGTGCCTTACAGCCCTTGGCAACTTATCTACTATTAATATTCGTTAGGTTTTTCTGATAGCAAAAATTAACATGATCTTTGGTATCTTTATGTTTTTTTTGCAAGCAAAAAGAAAGCAAAAACGTAGAGTGGCCACATAATGGAAAGCCATCACCGTCACATATAGATATGTAACACTGGGGCATAACAAATACTTCGCCGATATTCAATGTGATGTTATTATGAAGGCGATTAAAAAACATTACGGTGAAGTGTTTCGATTATTTGATTAAATTGATACTTTCTTATTTTTATTGTTAAATAAACCATAAATGTAACGTTTATCCAAAACAACGTTTTATTAAAAGTTAAGTAAAACATTGGCATACCGAGTTTATACTTACAAATTTGCATTCGGAATTGAGAATGACTTGCGGTACTTAGTATAAATTAAATAAGCTACACAAACGAGCCAAACTAATTAAAAACATTTTAATTTATCGATAACTATAATAGTATTAACGAACGTAAACTAAAGAGTTCTTCTTGATGTAATATGTTCTTCTTAAACTTTAAACATGTATAGGCTGTGTACTTGTTTAAAATTAGCCTGAAATATTCAATATTTGTGATAGTATGAAGTGAAATCAAAAACATTTCATAAATAAGTGTAAGAGAGTGTGTTAACTTTATATTACATTTCTTTCACAACTTATTGATGTTAAGTAAGTCCGGAAGCATAACCTATACATATTAAAAGTAATTTATTTTGCAACGTTTATGTACAATTTAGATTATTTTTATGAATATAATAAGACAGGTTTTATAATAAACAAGACATAACAAGTTACAGAACAGATTGCATGTTTAGGGAGTTGAAAAAGAGGCGTCGTATGATTAACAAGGTGATGGGCATTGATTTATTTGACGTATGACTGATTGAAACAGAATTACATGAGCGCACTGTTATTACATGCACCAGTTATGAAAATTAGATTACACAGCACTGCACTCCTTATTCAACCTATAATTATTGCATCAGAGCTATAATTACACACTGTAAGGTTTCTGGACGAATCATTTATTCACTACCTCGATTGCAGCATGAAATAATTGGAAACACTTGGAAAGAAACACATAGTAAAGTAACAAACATTTTATTAATATCACAATTTTTCTGGGACTCCGTCAACGACAGCTTACGAAATACTTAAACATAACGAGATTCAAGCGAAAGGATATTTTTTTACAAACACACAAACAAGTAGCAATCGCTCTCACGCATTCATTTTGAATACATTAATACTAGAAATTTTACATTGAATTTCAATATAAATCTAGACTAAAATTGACTTTCCAAAATTATCAATTTCAATCACGACGCAATTTCACAAATCGCCTAAATATTTATGAGAGCTAAAATCTAAGTCAGGTACATTTCTCTCATTCGAATTACGATAATGCCTTTTATTGCACAGCGCATAACGAATACAGATTCAAGTTACGAGCTAAATGGTTACATTTACTCTAATATCGACAGGCAATAAGTAGATCTAATCACTAGTTTGACGCAAGAGAAAAGTTCACGCTTTTGCCCATACTTGAAAAAGCCTAAGTGTCGTTAGTAACTTTCATGTTTGTAGCCTTCACCGCTGTCACTGCCGAGAGTCTGGCTGTGTCCGAGGTAGTAACCATGTGCTTCTGGTTGAAGCTCAGCGTAGCCCTTGAGACCCTCACCGCCTTCATAGCCCTCGAAACCACCGCCCAAGTGCTCGTAACCACCATGTTCGTGCTGGTCACCTTGCTCAAATCCGGCGTGTTCAAAACCACCGTGCTCGAAACCTCCGTGTTCAAGACCGGCGAAGTGGTGTTCAGTGTCGTGCCTATTGTCTTCCAGGACTAGACCACCACCGTGCTTGTGCTCGGTCTCAGGGTGAATCAGCTTTAGGTTTTGCTCAGATTTCCCCTTTTCCAAGGGGTGCTTCAGAAGATGACTATGCTCTTTCTTCACGTACACGGGAACGGGATGGAAATGCTCAAATTTTATCGATTGATGTGACTTTGCGTGCTCATGCTCAACTTGGTGGTGATGTCCTGTCTCTCCAATAAAGTCTTGGTGGTCATATTTTGCTTCCAATTGCGGGCCCTCATCGTGGATGATGCCCGGGTAGGCGGCCGCTACTGCGATGAATCCCAGAAAAATCTGTAAATCGTTACTATTATTAGTACACTTATTATAACTTACACATTACAACCTAGACATCGGAGACAATGAAGTTATAACACATGAAATCAGCTAGAGCTTCGGTTGCGATATCAAAACCAGTTTCATCGAGGGCACTAACTCCCTGCGGTTTACGTAACGAAGAAAGGCTTCCTATGAGATAAGAAAGCAAGTATGTCGCTTGATCAGGAAGAGCGATGATCTGAGTTCCCATGTATCGACAATCGACAACGTTTTCAATTAACCAATCATCGAGCATGCAATAGCATGTTTCGATAGACACAACACACAGACACATTTGGCACGGTCACGCGAGGTATGCTAATGGCCGCTCATGTAAACTAGAGTAACACAATCACAGACTGAATACATATAAATTACGCACATGGTATTTCATTGTGGTTAGCTTACTGCAGTGGTACCTTACTCCACGAGAGGGTGGTGGGTAATGCCAACTCTTGTAATTTGCATCGCTTTTATACTCGGTTTCACTTAACCAGCGTCGAATGCGAGTGCTCTGTTTGCAGTTACGTGTACGTTGATCGCATTGTCAGTCGATCCGCGTCTCAATTAGAACAATAGATAGAAATTCGTTGGGAGATGTACGAAAAAAGCTCTCGTTGACATCGACATATTTTGTACATAATCATCGCGTAACATCGTTGCTATGTAAGAGTCATCGTGCCATAATAAGCAGCCATTTGTTAATTTACATAAACGTATGTCAATAAAGTTTTATTAAAATAATAGATATTATGTTTGTAATGATTAAGCGAGATTCGAGATTAACGTAATCACAATCGATAAAGATATTCATTTTCATTTAAAATGGTAATTCGATTGCTGTATGTTTTTGAATAGATTTAGCCATTAATAAGGATACTGGCTTTTTTACAAGTTTCCGTCTTACTGTGTACCACAGCAGTGCCAGATATACCCAAAGTTGTAGTGTGTAAGTATTTGGTTTGAGGACCCTGTAGGAAGTCAAACTACTAGGGCATAGGACTAAACAGCTATGTCTCAGGGTAAGTGCAGACCAGGGCTGCAGAAAACTAAGGAGCACAGTGTAGCACAGCAACTGTCATATGAATACATTTACAGGGCTTACTTACCATAAGAAAACGACTTACCTATCTCATCACGTACTGCTTAGAAAAAAAGATAACCACCTTATTAAATAACATTAACTAAAGATAGACCATGGTTTATAAGCAAATATCCTATATGAAATACTTTAAGCAGTGGTTTACTCAGAATTATACTTAGTCCACGTTTTATAATTAGGGGATCATCATTTTATGAGATATAACCTATAGATAGAGCATAAACTAGCATTTCTTTATCTATATTAATATTATTAAAGAGAAAAACTGATTGGTTTGTTTGAGTTGAATAAGCACCGAAACTATAGGACCTATTTGAAAAATTCTTACACCATCAGTATCCTACATTATCACTGATGAACATAGGTTGTACAGATAATTTATTGATTCAGGCGTTACTTTGCGGAAATCCATTATCAAAAAACGATATTAAAAAATATTTAGTGACACTTCCGCTGAAAAAAAACAATGATTTTGGCTTATTTGGGACTACCGACAGGGACTCGACGAGCCAACATCTCCTGAGGATGCCTCGTGTAGAGGCGAAACACGTGTCGAATCGTTTTTGGTTTATTTGAGTTTTTTTGTCTATTTTTTATGTTGTATTCTTCCTATTAGCAGTTTATGCGGGAGGGAGGGTGGTGCACACCCCCAAATAAGCCAAAATCATTGTTTTTTTCAGCGGAAGTGTCACTAAATATTTTTATATCGTTTTTTGATAGGTTGTACATTTTGATACATCATCATCATCATGATTACCGCGCGGGTAAAACCGCGGAGCTCAACTAGTTCAAATATAAAGGTGAATAACAGGACGGTGCATGATGTATATCAGCAAAGAAATGAGTATTAGGTGTTGCAATAACAACACAAAAACTACATTCATGAATTATTCAACAAATATGAGAAACTGCGTTTAAAAATTAGCCTGTAAGTTGTAAAATGATAGTAATGAAAAACCTTATATTCTATTCCAAGACCAAAGATAGTATAATACAAAGTTGCATGCGTATCTGTTTATCCACTTAGTCGTGGATAGGTAGCAACATCTATCCTACTTTCTACTATGTAATATTATAAGCACAAAAGTTTGTATGTATGGATGTATAGATGTGTGTTACTTTTTCACGCTCAAACGGCTGGGCCAATTCTGATGAAATTGGGTATATATGGTATGTATTGATCCAACGCCTCATGCGGATCAATACATAGGATACTTTTCATCATCTTCACAATTATCTATCACCACGCGCGTGTAACCACGGGGCGCAGCTAGTATACATATAATTACTGTTGTTTACTGACTGACTAATTAATCAACGGAGAGAACTTTAACCTTTGCCTTACAAATTAGAAATTTTGGCAGTTGATAAGTTTTGAGGTTGTAATATATTTATAAGCATATATCGATTTCACTCCTAAGAGTGAATTGAATGTATTTCTGTGCGTGTGTGGCTTCGAATCCCATACAGACCAAGCGAGTCAAGCCATTGGCAGGTCAGTTTATAATTTATACTAGCTGCTCTGCGCGGTTTCACCAGCGCAGTGATTATTGAGGATGATGATGAATAAAATATAGCCTATGTTACTCACGGTGAATGTAGCTTTCCAATGGTGAAAGAATTTTTGAAATCGGCACAGTCATTTTATAGTTTATTCTTTACAAACATAGATACACACAAAAATAAAAAAAATTCCTCTTTGTAATATTAGTGTAGATATAATAATAAATACTAGAGACTGCCCGTGACTAAGGACGCGTAGTAGGCTCAGCCTTCGTCGAAGTTTTATAAAACCTTTTAAAACAGATATGAATTAAATCGCTAAAGCCGTTCTCAAGTTATAGCGTCACCAGGAGAAATATAGGGGATCATTTATAAATATATATAGTTGTCTCTATATGTCTATATAATAAATAGACACATAGAATCAGTTCCTTTTCCATTTATAATGTGAAGTGGAGATATTAAATTCCTATAAATTTACTTTTTTGTAGGTAACATTATTACAACTAACATTATATTACATTATTACAAATAACATTAGGAAGTAGCTAATAATGTGTACTCTTTGATCTTTAGAATACGTTAATTAAGGCGAATAGGTTCGTTAACCGAGCCGCTGTACGCCGGCCGATGTAAATATTGAAGAGAAAATCATTTAAATAAAGTTCATATTCGCGCGTGTAAGGAAGTGGCTATTACACCCAGCACCTGGGCCATATATAGGTATAAAAGTTGCTAACATTATTTATGAATATTTATATTATATTAACGGGGCTTAATCGCGTTAGTAATAGTATTTATTTACCTCGATGTTTCGATCAAGTTGCATTGATCGTGGTCACGAGCGGACTGAAGAGGCGGGTGTCATTGTCTTGAAGTATGGAGATACTTTTTAATATACCCCCAACAGTTGTTATAAAAAGTCATTGTCCCGACACACAACACTAACGATATCGACAGATTTTTCTGAGGATAAATCGCGACGGGAACACTTTTTAATCACTGGATTCCATGTTGCCGCCAGTTTGAAACCATCCTCCCGGTTGAAGTTACGGTGTTTTTAATCTCAACCGCTTCACGTACCATTCTCGAGTAATAGTGACGCTTCGTTGAGAAAATTTTGGGGTCGTGAAGTTCAATCCAGTGATTAGGTCCTGACTCGAGCAGATGTTCAGCGATCGCAGATTTATTTATGTGGCGGTTCTTTACAGCTGCAATATGCTCATGAGGTATGAGGTAAATAAATACTATTACTAACGCGATTAAGTCCCGTTAATATAATATAAATATATTAATGATATAATTATTGATGAATTACTATATATATATATATATATATATATATATATATATATATATATATATATATATATATATATATATATATATATAGTTATATACTATATACTTTGTTTTACTATATAATTTACTTTCTTATTTGTTTACACACCTTCCTCTTGCACTTTAAAGTAGATTAGATCCTAAAGTTTACTGGAAGAGATCGCGTTCAGCGATTAGTCCGCTCTTTGTACTTAGTTTTTATTTCCTTTTTGTGTATCCAGACCCATACAGAGATCACATTCCAGAGGTCATTATGTTTTGTATTGTATGTATTTCACATGTGTCTTTCTAAATATTTGTAGAACTAACTGTCACCACAACAGGAAAATTTAGACGTATTTGAAGATTTATACTGTATTATATTTATTGTCAGCTACTCTATTCGTGAACATGGCGCATGCAAATACAATACATGGTAAATATCCCTGCAAGCATAAGTGACCAGGTCAGTTTAAAAACTTATAAATAAATATACTTAAAATATATATGTCAAGTATAAATAATGTCTTCAAAAGCAATAGAGTGGCGACAAAATGGTTCCAAAATATTGAAATAATACGGGCCCTCGAGCTACGGGCCTTAACAAGCGAGCATTACAATTTTGATAACTTTAACTGTAAGGTATTTTGACCTTAATATCGACAAATTTTAAAACCATATTCATTCCTTTTCCTGACCTTGCTTTCATTAAGCTGTAAACTGAGGCTGTAAAAGTAATTAGGAGTATTTACACACAATGCGTGTATGAGATTCAGAGCGAGGACGTCGTAAATTATTGTGGTAATAGGCATTTTACTTCATTATATCGGATTTAAGCAAATCACAATTCTTGATGTATCAAGTGCGCAGTAGAGCTTGCCTAGTCAGAACGGTCATAACTAAAGATGGTGATGCATGGTTCATCTATTCCATACCAATAAATGAAATTGAAGTGTCTGTATGTACCTATGTCAAATAACAGCTTTTTACTAAATGCATATGAAAGTAGCACATTAAAACGCTCGCAGTGGAGCTTGACGTGGCGATCTTAACCGATCAACAAGTTAAACAACGCTTGCTGCGGGTAGGAGTTGGATGGGTGACCGCTAGTGGCATTTTTTAACTGAGCGCTTCCGTGTTTCGGAGGGCACGTTAAGCCGTCGGTCCCAGTTGTGTGTCTTAGGAGAATAGTCGTTAGGCTATGTCGAAGACCTTCGGGTGGCCTGAAAGCTTGAACATGGATTGACCACGCCTATGTGTCCCATCCACTAAGCCACACTGGGCTCGCGTGGTGGATTATGGCCCAACTTATCTCTTTGAGAGGAGGGCTCGGGTCCCAGCCGTGGGTATAATTATTAATAAATTAAATCATTTATTTCGAAACACATAGGAATCATATTACAATAATAAATAATTTTACTAAAAAGACAATTAAACAAAAAATTTACATAATAAATTTAAACAATTAAATAACATTAATGAATACAGAAACGATGATGTCAACCAAAAACAAAACAAATGAAAATATTTTGATAAATAAAAATAAAATTTAAATATTAATATACATTAAATTACGATTTTATGATTAAAAAATAATAAATCTATGTCATATTGTCATTGAAATTAAACATTATATTTAAATTCATTGGGTGGTTAATGGCAGACAAACCAGTAGGTACTGAGATGTATTAATAATTATGACGAAGATCTACCATGCCAGAATGCATGATGTATTCACAGTCCAGTCCATCTGTGAAAATTGACAGAATGCCGTTAGAGCTGGCCCGAGTCCTGCGCCCCAGCGATGTGTACCGCTTTCTCATGGTTGTATAGAAACAATCTACTCGAGCATCGGCGAACATCCCTGACGCACTGCAGAACCGGGGCAGCCCCACTAGCACTCTGAACGTGTTATTGTATTGTACGCGTAATGCGTTGTATTGTTTTGCGAGTACTTTACCCGCAGGCTGCTCGTGTAGAAGCTGGTACAATAGGCTCGAAAAAGAACCACCTTAGCTTCCCTCGAGCACCAGGCAAACCTGCGGGCAATAATGTTCGCTCTCACAGACACCGCCCTACGCTCTCTTTCAATATCGGCATCGTCCTTCCGGTCAGAGGCTATCACATGTCTAGGTACTTAAACTGTTCCTCTCGTTTAAGAGGCTTACCATACATCTTTAAGGGTGGTACAGAAGGTAGACTTGACGACCTCTGGCCTGAAACACTCTGACTGAATGCACTCGCTCTTTTTTAGATTATATTATCAATCCATGACACCGAGCGTAATTATCACAAATAATTAACATTTTCAGGTAGACGCACTCAACAGCGCCATTGTCGTCTGCATAGCTGATATTATTAACACCGACTCCGTCAATATGGCAGCCAACACGCGCGCTGCTGAACTCCTCTATCAGTGCGCCTTTGACCTGGTGCTGGTACCAAAACATAAACATTCTAATCACTTCCCCCGGTAACTGCACATCTTCTAATTTCTGCCTTAAGATGCCGTAGCAAACCAGGTCAAAGGCCTTCGAGAGGTCGAGGAAACAGGCATATATGGATGTAAGTCGTTTAGTATAATATTTGGCAGTCTGCTTCAAATTCAAAATAGTTGTGTCTGTCGAAAGTCCTAATCGGAAGCCCAATTGGTTATCATGTATTTTAAGGTATCTGTCTAGTTGGTTCAAGCAAACGGTCAAATTCTTTATCTATAATGCCAGTATGTAGCCAGTGAAATTCGTACGAATGTCCTATACATAGAGTATACTAGCTGACCCGCCAGCGGCTTCACTCGCTTGGTCTTGGTATAGAGGTAAAAAGTGCCGTTTTGGAACCTCGACGTCCTGGGTGGATCCCCGGGTTGGACAGATACTGGCTTTTTCTGCCCAATAAATTTTGAAGGAGTGCCCCGTAGTTTGCAATAGACTCGCCTATTAGGTCCAAAAAAAAACACCCATGCAAAATTTTAAACTTTTAGCACTCGCATTAACGAAGTTTCATACAAACTATCAACCCAAAAAAAACCCTTAGGTGTTGAATTTCATAAAATCCCTTCTTAGTGAGCACCTATGTCCTAAAAAGAACCCCCATGCAAAATTTTAAACTTTCAGCACTCGCAGTAACGCAGTTTCATACAAACTATCAACCCCAAAAAACCCCTTAGGGGTTGAATTTCATAAAATCCCGTCATGGTGAGCACCTACGTCCTAAAAAGAATCCGCATGCAAAATTTGAAACTCCTAGCACTTGTAGTTTCTGAGATTTCGTGATGAGTGAGTGACCTTTAGCTTTTATATACGAGTATATAGATAGATAGATAACATCGCCAGATCTGATGAACATAGGCTATTTTAATTCATCATCATCCATCACCACGCGGGAGCAACCGCGGAGCTCAGCTAGTACCATATTTTACTAATTTAGTAAAGTAACATTTATACGTAGGTACTCGTACGCACCACGTAACGCAGTTTTACGAAATTGTTGAAATAATAACAGAGCACTTCGTCAAAGTCGTGATTTTCTCGTCCAAAGAGTTTCCTGCTTCGTGTTAATTGGCCTGATCTGTTAAAGGTTTGTCAAACTGGGGGCAATTCCACTAATTAAATTGCAATCGCACCGCAGCTGCGCAGCGAACGGTGACTTTTATTAGCAGACTTCCAAAAAGGATGAGATTATATATATTTGACTGTATGCTTTTTTTTGTGTCTAGTATGTTCACCGATTTCTCCTCCATTTGTCGACCGATTCTCAAAACTCTTTCTTTGGTGAGTATACTTCCGAGGTGGTCCCATTTAAATTGCATCCTCAGGGCTATTATGTATCTCAGTTGCTAACAAATGTTGATTAAAATCTTGAAAAATGGCCGCTCTATGTCAGTTTTAACAACTCCAGTAAGCAAAATTGTTAGTAAGTTGATTACTGGAACTGACAAAAGTGACATAGAGCCGCCATTTTTTTTCAATTTCAACCAATATTTGTTAGCAACTGAGATACATAATAGCCCTACCAGTCCAGCAGTTTTTGAGTTACACTCCAATGCCTGAAAAGTGTTACGCCTATATTAATGATATCATCATTGACGGTGAAAGACAATCAATCCCGTAAGTAGCAAGGGTCACTAAAATGAGTGAAAAAGACTTTTTTACCTAAAAATGGAACCGACTTCAACTAGTTATGAAATAACTTGTCAAAGTCGGTACCGTGCGCACAATATTGTGATAATAGGTACTTTTGAACTATCATGGTACCGACTTCGACAAGTTATTTCGCACTTTTTGGTGTTGAAGTCGGTTCCATTTTTTGGTTATACATTTTTTATGTCATCTTATTTGCTATTGACAAATATTCCAGCTGCAGTTACGTTTCTGTTGACGCCAGCGATCGATCTAAACTTAATATTCTGTTAATTCGATAGATAATGAACGCGACGCTATAACTCTTACGTAGTAGGAATTATTGTATATTTATTATATAGTAGTGTTAAATGACGTTGCGTACTAATTTTTCTTTTGAAATAATAGAATGGCTTTTTGGGTAATGATCGAACGACAAAAGGAGTTGAACATGTTGAACTGCAGTTGCAGTGGGATATAACGTTGTGAAATAGTAGAATTGGCCTCCTGTTTGTTTTGTAACAATTCAGCTGATTGCGGATATGTGATCATGAGATAAACTCGGTGTCGCCATTTTAATTATTCTCTTAACAAAACTCTTGCGTAAATTTTTATCCGCTTTACTAATATACATTTGTTGCTGACCAAATGACCAAAATAACAACGAGGGTAGGTTCTGTTTAAAAAGTCAGTCGTGATGGGTACTGCATGGACAGATATTCAACGTCTTAGTGGTTCGCAAGAACTTCCGTGGATCTTCAACTTTTTTATTCAACTTGCTGACCCGCCAGCAAGTTCGTTCATTTGATGGCAAGTCACAGTATTAAATTGAATGCTTAGAGGTAAATGTGTGTATGCTTTCAACATAACATCAATATTACTATCAAAATTTCAAATTTGTATTTGTAGCCTCAGCAGTTTAGGCTCCACATCGATGAATCGGTCAGTTAGTACAAGTAGGTAATTACACTATTCCACATAACATCACACTCATATTATAAAGGCTTAAGTTTGTGATTGTGTTTGTATATTGGTTACTTATTCACGCTCAAACGGCTTTATCAATTTTGATCAAACTTGGTATGGAGGTAGATGAGGCGCTGGAATAACAGATGAGAACTATTCTTAGTCTAAAAAAATACTAATTATAATTAAGGTCGTAAGAACTTCAAAAGCCTCAGAGAGAGTTTCAAGTTCCTACAACACAAACCTAAAATAAAACTAACGTGAATGTGACCACATAACAGAAAGTATGAAATACTAGCTGCTCTCCGCGGTTTCACCCGCGCGGTGATGGATGATGATGATGAATCTTATATAGCCTATGTTACTCAGGGTGAATATAGCTTTCCAATGGTAAAATATTTTTTTAAATCGGCCCAGTAATTTTTGAGCCATTTCGTTCCAAACATATATACAAATCTTTCCTCTTTATAATATTAATAGTATATAGATACTCGTAGTATAGATTGCTTGTTTGTACAATGAAATCAATGTTTAAGGAAAGGAGAGATTTTTCGCTTAGACGAATGACGCTCTGCATAACGACTATACGAGTACCTACGTCGGTATACATAATTTATGAATAACTGCGTAAATGTAACGTAACGTGTCGTACATGTGAAACAGTACAAACTATCGTTTATCTATGACGACTGTGACACAGATAACTCATAGTTTGTATTCCGTGCCTGCCACATTGTCGCTTTCGATGCGAACTCTTTTTCGCGAATTGTTTGTTCGTATAGTATAGAAACAGTAACAAGGTAATTTGGGGTATTTGTGTCGTCATAGTTAATTGAGGAATTTAAATTGTTTTTCAATGTAACTATGAGTTATCTGTGCACAACTGTACCACTAATATTAGAAAGGCGAAAATTTGTGAGTGTGTTTGTATGTTTGTTACTTCTTCACGCTCAAACGGTTGGGCCAATTTTGATGAATTTTGGTATGGCGTTAGATGAGGCGCTGGTTTAACACATAGGATACTTTTCATCGTCATCTATCACCACGCGGGTGATACCGCAGGGCGCAACTGGTACATGATAAATGTAAGATTGTAATACATTTAGTTCATTTACGTTCACATGTTGTCTGTGCTTGCACCATATATGGTGCATTTTGAGGTACTTGCAGCAGGTCCATGCATAATGTAATATACACATATTCATACTATAGTACACTAGCGACTGCCCGCGACTCCGTTCTCGTATTAGGTTCGGCCTTTGGCTTCGCCATAACCTTCCACCATTTAATTTTTTTGTAAAACCTTCTAAGAAGTATTAGAAAACATTTAAAAATAGATGAATGAAATCGGTAGAGCCGTTCTCAAGTTATAGCGTGACCAAAAGAAATAGGGGTTAATTTTTATTTATACAGATAAATGTATAAAGTCATACATTTTCATTTGCATTAAAACCTTGAATTAAAACCTTAAAAATATTAAGGTGACGCATTGATAAACTATGGTTTCAAAAATCGAAGACCGCGCCCCTTCACTCGGACAAATTTTACGCGGTCGCACTCGACAGGAATACGCGAGAGGCGGCGGGCAGCAGCGCTGGTCTAGCGTACTGGCGCTGCTATGCTAATTTGCCTAGAGCATAGATAATCATGGAGTCGCTTGTCCTTATTCAACCATTTAAAAAAAAGGCAAAAATTCTTTTGATTTATTTAATGTTTTTTTTTCATACAATACAGGGTTATGTCTAATCAATTAGCATCCTTTTAGGGGCTTATTCTGTGATGTGATATGTGATGATGATTTTGACAAAAGTTGCAGAACAAAAGTTGTTGGTTTTGATGTACGGAATAAACCCCTATAAATGCTAATTATAATAATAATATGGGACAACATCCACACAAACGTCTTCAGTTCCCAAACTAGGCAGAGCCTGTACTATGGTAACCTGATGACTGATATACATACTTATATACATATACACACCCAGACACAGATCAAACAGAAATATTCATGCACACAAATGTATGATCTGTCCGGGAATCGAACCCGGGACCAGCGGCTCAGAAGGCAGGGGTGCTACCAACTGCGCCAACCGGCCTGTCTATTTATTTATAATTGATTACAAATAACCCTGTTTACATCTTTATCTTAATCAATGAACTGATTTTTATCGTGCTTCACATATTTCTTTCTATTATTATCTTCACAGGCTTATAGAAACTTTCTTTTAGTGATAAACATTTCAAAAATTGACGCGCTTGCAGGATTTGAACCAGCATCTCTCTGGGATTCCGACCCAGATGCTTAGTCCAATTAAGCTAGAACGCTGTCTGCGAAGCCGCCAAATTAGTGAAGTGTTTATCATTTTTTCCCAATACTACAGTGTTGGAAAGTGTAGGTATCTTAATGTTAAAACTAATGCTTTTTGTGAAGAAAAAAACATACTCAATATCAATTATCTGAAAATGGCATCACATAATCTATGCTATCCCCGACCGAACAATCGTCAACGTCACAAGTATTTTTTTCTATTGAAATGGTAGCTTTATCATTTTCTTTCCCTTTTGCAGTCACGTATTCTGGGTCACGAATTGGCCTATTCCTTATTGTGTCTAGGATCAACCAACTCAGGAAGAAGACAATCATAGTAAAATTTAAGCAGTTTTGGTTCCATTATATCTGACCAAAATTTATCGTCTCTTTCTATGTTTTCTATTTTCATTTTTTTGTCTCCATACCATATACCAAGTAAGGCCTCCTGTTTTCTGCAAATATGTAACTGGCCTTGGACTTGAAAATACCAGTCTGATTTTTTATTGACTACTATTTCGCCGTCTTTATTTTTTTTATAAAAATGCATCTTGTTCTGTTCAATCGCTTCGTCTATACCCATTTTAAATGGTGCCATGGGACATTTTATTTCGACTATTTTGTTGTCATCGGTAATCCCATCAGGCGTTGCCCCCAAAAATGGATATTGCTCATCTATAAATAAACCGCATTTTTCGATTTTTAAGTCTTCCATAACTGACAATTGTTCGATTGCAATTTTTTCGTGCTTTTTTCCGTGAGTTATTGATGACACGTTGTCAATATTAGGCTTGTATAGTAAATTTTTTACTACGTTTCGGCATGTATTTGTCTCTTTTCTTTTTACAATTTTACCGAAGTTTGACGCAGTTAGCATGCTTCGCCTTAATTCCAACCATTCTCCAGATTCGCTTTGTAGTATGGTTCTTTTTTCTACGTCTTTTCGCTGTTCTTCGGTTTTCATCAAATTCTGGATGAAGGTGTCTTTGGCCTTTTTTAAAGTGTCGTCATCTAAGTCTGGCTTATCCACAATTTCCCCATAATCTAAGTTTAATGTACGTGGCACCAAAGTACGTTTTTTTTTTCCTTTTGCAGTTTTGTTTTGTTTTATTCTTTTTTTCATTTACTGCTCTTTCGTATTTTGTAATACTTTTTTTTGGGCTATTTCCATAAACATCACGGTGGACAGTCGACAGCAAGTTGCCAGTGTTAAAAGATATTACTGCACCGGAGCATCTTGCTTGGTAAGCTCTTCTTTGAGAATAATTTACTCTTTTTCCACCAACAAGTTTGGCGATGACTCCATTAAATCTTTCCACTACATTACTGTCAACATCTTCTATCAAACTATGGGCTTTTTCAGCCAATCGTGCGACATAAGTTTTTATTTTTTGCCAAAGCAAACTCCCAAAATACGGATCAGGAGCGACTACTTGCATATGATTTTTGCATAATAACTCGTTACAACTTTCATGAGAGTTAAACGCATGGCCAATAGATGCGTTTATATATTTATATAAACCATCTGTATTTTGGCTCTCCTTGTGAAGTTTTATAGCGTCGCAAATATATTTCCTGGAGCGCATTATTTTCTCTTGTGTCAAATATTTCCTGTCTGTTACGTTGAAGTGTGTGTCTGAAGTAAATTGTTGTAACTTATTGCAATAATTTCTCAGTAAATGATTCCGACAGAAAATTTTTGACACTGTTAATCCTGGGTATGGCCGGGCATTTATTATTTTGGCATAGGTGCAACTGTCGCCATCAGCAATAAGTCGTGCGTATATTATACCGTGCATTTCAATGGATCGTTTGAACCCCTTAGTTATTATTTGTGATTCCATAGCAGTAAAAGCCCCATCAAAGTTTTTGTAACAGACATGATCTTTGGGACTTTCTTTTTTATTTTGAGCTCGGGCACAAATACAACAATACTTATTTTTGACACACATGTACAAAACTTGGCCAAAACGTCTGCCAATTATGGCTGCAGCACCCGATAGTGCAGCATAGTTGGTTCTGTATGAACGCTTGCTCCAACACCCATCTACAATGACATCAATCATGGGAATGCCATCTTTTGTAATTCTGCCTTCAATAATAGCTGCTTCTTTCTCTTTTTCTCCGGCTATTTTCATTTCCTCCCAGGCAGTTTCTTCCCAATCGTCACAAACATCGTCCTGCATTTTATTGTAAGTGTGTTCTGACATAATGGGTAATCCTACTGCTGCGGAAAACTGCTTCAGTTGCGCGTGACCACAACCTGCTACCATTATTCCTGCAACAGCATCTTTGTTTACATCAGCCAAAGATGATTTTATTTTGTTTTTATAATTACACATAGAGCAGACAAATGTGAATTCCGATTCTAATCCTATTCGATGTTCAGAAACTAATTTCATTGAGGCTAATCCGCAGTCAAACAGAGATTCATGTTGAGAGAGCTGTATTAGTTGTGATGTAAAATGATTAACATCTATTACTCGATGCCCCAAGTCGGGTGTTTCTGTTTGAATCTGAAATTTAAGCACATATTTTAGTATTTATTAAGTTTGATTTCCTATTATGTAAATATTACTTAGCTATTACAAAATGCTTACTGTAGTTTCAGGGGTACTTTCGAATATGTATGAAAGCTCTTCATTTTCAGGATTTGGTTCGTTTAACTGAAACGAAATTACTTACATTACTATTAAGTAAATTAGAAAACTAGATATAATAGATGACTGGAGTACAGTGGCGGAGGGATGGGTACTAAATACTCACAAAATACCTGGAAAATCTTTGTGATAAAGCAGTGAGAGTAATTTTAATATCGTTTATTTAAAAGAAGAAAAAATAATAACCCAATCGACAACTTCCTCTTTTTTGAAGTCGGTAAAAAGACAATACTATAACCGTGATAATTTAAAAAAGTATTTAAGTTTACCGTTTCCTCTGAATCCTCAGATGTCGGCAACACATTGTGTAACTCTGCGTAAGTTGGTGATATTTCTGGATGGCTACAAAATAAAATTATGTAATTATATAATTATTAAAAATTTTAAAGCTAACACAAATACCGTCGGATTCGAATGATATTTATTAGGTGATAGAACATCACCTAATAAATATTATTATTTTAGATAGGTTTCTAAAATATCAAGAGACGACTCCATAGCTTTTTGTTCTGATATTTGTTTCCTACAGTATGGTTACGTCTTTATACAGACAAATCTTAGTACACTCTTGAAAATAAAAAATAAACGGAGTATTATTATTAGGTACTCTAAATTGATTGCTGACATGATAGATAGGTAGGTACTCAGTAGGTACTCACTCTCTATCTACTGGCTCTGTTGAGGCTGTGGGTTGACCATCGTAACATTGCAGTTTCCGTTTTTTTGACCTAAAAAAAATTTAAAATAATTGTAAATGCAGAAAATTGGCCAAAAAATTGAAGCATGTGATAATCCATCATCTGTAGACGACTGTGTGTTTGCCAAATATAGACTTTATTCTTAGGGTATTAGAGTGCAGCTATTTATGGCAAGTTTATTATATTATATGTAATCCAACTTACCCAAACATTCCGTCATTTCTTTTAGGTTTTCTTTTTCGTTTTTTTTTAAATAATTCTTTCCGCTTATCTTTCCTCCCCATTTTCTATGAACACTAAACTTGTTAACCTACCTATACTATTTACACACTACCAAATTAAAATAATTATAATTACCTAACTTACTACCTACTACAATAATGTTCTGAAGCTACAATATAATATAGTACATTAAACTCTAACTTATAATTTTGAAAATAATTTCGAAGTAAATCACTCGGTTGTCGTCGCACAGAGTACCTGCCTACAACTACAAGACAATAACCAAAAACAACCAGCACGCGTATCGCGCCGTCCATACATTGCGGCGTTGCCAGCCCGACGCTGAGCGAACAGTCAATCGTGCGCTCGTCGGAGTCGCAACGTCGCACCGAGTCGCAGATAGTGCCTGATCAAATTTTCTGAGCAAACACGTTAGGGTAAAAGCTAAACTAGAGTAGGCGCGAATGGATTTGATTGAGTTTTTAATTAATTACTCATAATATCCATAATAAAAAACAAAAAAACCTGGTCTATGAAATAGAAAAGTGATCTGGCTATTTTTTTCGTAAAAAATAATGGGGTGTTGTCGCTGATAATTCTGAGCATTCGAATTATTAAACTTATTTTTTGGTGAGAAATTTGTATTTTTTTTTAATAAACCCGGTTAATTTTCAAAATTTTGTCCGGTTCATTAAATTTTTCAAAGTTTTCCCTTATTTATGACATTTTTTAAATTTGAATCAATATCTTTCATCCTCTCACATCGCGCATTAAAAAGGACTCGTTTTCGCCGTTTTCGTGTTTCTCGGCCCGATGCGTCATCTTAAATTCTTGTTATTGTCGGTTAAAAATATGCAAGTTGGTGTCGTGTCGTGTCGTGGCGTCCTGTCCCTGCAGTCATCATTTCGAACCCGACTGCAGACAGCAACTGCAGGTAGCATCAACCATTTGAAAAGCTATATGAAAGGTTTAGTTTACTATAGCTTTTCATATAGCTTTTCAAAGTGTTTTAGTTAATTTACCAAGTAGATTGCAACCCGCGAGCGGCACTACTGATCTGCGGGCGGACGACACACGTTGCTAACAACGGATGGTACATATTTCATAGAAATACATAGAAACCAGTAGTGTTGTGACGACACGTCGTCTGCTGCTGCTGCGTGTACCCGGTTACCAACTTGCGCCTTAATAACACAGTGTGGTAAGGAGTATCTATTACGTTTCATTATTTGTCCACCAAAAAGGTACTTCCCACTACTTACACTGAGTTATAAACCTACTCTATTAAGAATAAATTATGACTATAATAAAGTGACTGAAATACGGAACCCCCAAAAACCTATTCACAAAAGGTAAAGTGAAAGGGTAATCACCTTACACGCGCAAACCTTTTAACTATGATCTTTTAGGTGCTTATTAGTAGAAAAAAAAATGTAGTACACTTTCAAAATAATTTCATTGTTTCTCAACTTCTCAACAATTGAATTTGAATGCTTAGGACCATTAGGTCGTCTCATTGCGTTGGACTTACACTTACACTTCATATACATGAATGTTGATATAATAATTATAGTTGAACCGCATCGAACTATGGGCCTAGCACGAATAACGTAAGTGTAACGTGAAACAGTACAAACTGTCGTTTATCTAGGGCAACTGTGACACACATAACTCGTAGTTTGTACGCCGAAGCGTGAAAACTAGGAACTAGTTGACGCTTACGATACAAATACTTTTTTGCAAATTATTTGTGCTACGGCATCTAATGCGGTTCGATCGTTAGTAAGAAGTCGCTAACTTAAGTATGCTAAAGAATATAAAACATTTGATGAAACTGTTTTCCTGTACTGGAATATGAAATCTAAATAATACTTATATGCTATGCACTGTCGGTCTAGCCCTTGACGAGTCAACATCTCCTGAGGATGCTTCATCATCATCATCTCAGCCGTAAGACGTCCACTGCTGAACATATGCCTCCCCCACAAATTTCCGAAAGGACCGTTTGAAAGCGACCTTGCATCCAACGTCGTCCTGCTACCTGTATCAGGTCGTCAGTCCACCTTATCGGTGGACTACCTACGCTGCGCTTGCCGATCCGTAGTCTCCACTCTAGAACCTTTCGGCCCCATCGGCCATCTGTTCTGCGTGCTATGTAGCCTGCCCACTGCCACTTCAACTGACTTATCTTCTGGGCTATGTCGGTGACTTTAATTATTACAGTTCTTATTTACTTAAGTGTAATTACAACTCTTACCTACTAGGTACAGGTACTTATATTAGGTAAATGGGTAACCAATTACGATTTGTAAGAAGTGAAATACTCGGAGCATGTTTGTTTTTTAACTAACGTTTTACCTATATTTTCATAACCACCCTTTCATTGTGAATCTCTTTCGTTGTTTTATTGTCAATATGTTATCACTACTTTGATCTATTGACTCGATTGGTATAGTAACCCTGCAGAGTTATTATGTATCTCAGTCAAAAAGTAAAAAAAATGGCGGCTCCATATCAGTTTTCAGTTAGTAAGTTGATGACTGAAGCTGACAAAAGTGACACAGAGCCGCAATGTTTGTCGATTTTAATCAACATTAAAGGCCTATTCAGACCTGAGCGTTATTCGCTACCGCTGTGGGTATGTATCGATGGGTAAATAGTATGAAGTTCCATAACTGCAGCGAAACTTGTACGGCCTAGTGAAGCGGTATTTTCTCTTGTTTGGCGAAACTAGTTCCGCCGCCCCGCTAACCGTTGCCAACAAATATCTCAACCGCACGCGGTAGCGATATCCGCTTTGGTGTGCACAGTGAAATTAACGCATACCCTTTCGGATTTCTCTATCGCTCGCGGTAGCGAATAACGCCAAGGTTTGAATGAGCCTTTATTAGCAACCGAGGTACATAATAGCCCTGCTGGTTCCAAGTTCAATCCCTGCCTGGAGCAAATTTATCTGTCATGATCAGAAATGTGTGTCCTTGGGCCATGGACGGTGTGATGTGTTATTGTGTGTGCCCATGCCTCCCGTGCCACAGGGAATCCTAGTGCAGGGGTGTGAGTGTGTGTGACGTAGTCTATGTGCCAAGAAGTGCAATTCGTTGGCCTGATGTACTAAATAGCTCATCTACCCCTAACAGTAGCAGTAATAGTTTTCAGGGAGACAGAGGACACTAGATTCTTTGAGAAATGTACCCTAGTACAATAAACAGTCGAAAACAGTACTTTGTTCTTACGGCGCGTCTACACGCTCGTCTCGGGGTGGCCCTGGGTGTCTCGTGGCGCTCGTCGAGTAAACGAGAGCATAAATACCGTCTACACGCTCGTTGTGTCTGTTGAACTCCGGATGCTGTATGGAGCTCGAATGGCAAGAGATCAAGACGGAATGATTCAATTTAACCGTGAGTTCAGGATGAAAAAGAAGGTGGTGGATAATTTCTATTCACAAAACCTATATTATTTAACAATACTACGTTTTTGATATATTTTATAATTACCAACTACTTAGTTATTTAACTAAGTATGTGCTGAAGTACTATTAATTAAATAGTCATTATTAATAACCACCTGTAGTAGAATATCCTTTTTTTTTTTGATACGAAAAAGGAAACGGTTTTAGACAATATAATTATCGTTGTCAACACATTGCATACACGTCTTCACGCGAACGCAATTGTCTTGGCGGGCAACTAAACGAACGAGCGTTTAGACGGGCGCTCTCGTCGTCCTCGCGAGACAGACCGAGACCTTTTGACTCGGGCGCAAAAAACCGATACGCTTCCGAGAGCCAATGAGTGCCGCAAGTCACGACGCGACACGTGCAACGAGCGAATCGTCTATATGCTCGTACTCGGGGTATCTCGACGAGCGTGTAGACGCGCTATTAAACGTTATTACTAACAATACTAACAAATCATCATCATCATCATCATATCAACCGGAACATCCACCGTTGAAAAAGGTCTCCAACAATAGGGAGGTTTGCCCTAATCCCCACGCTTGGCAGGCGTCTTGGGGATCCGCAGCAGTAGGCAGTTCCTCAAAACACGCTGCTGTCCACTTTCCGGTATTTTTCCCTTAGTCGCCTGTTACGACACCCACGGGAAGTAATGGGCGGGGAGAAGGGTCAGTGACACTCCAACCGGCTAAAGGTCTACCTAACCCAGCAGCCCGCAGACTATATAAAAAATGTTTAAGTGTAAAGTCTCCCACCGAAAGGCAGCTGTTTTATCTTACAGCAAGCGAGCGCGTTGCTGTCTTTTGAACTGCAGTGAGCTTAACTAAATCATTTCGTAAGTATTTCCTGTTCTAAAAGCATCTTCTATTATAAATCTTACAACTAATTAAAGTAAACGTACACAAACAGATTGAGATACCTACATTTCATAGATAATAGTCACAATAGTTTTTTTTCATAGATAATTATATATATGATATAATTATCTATGAAAAAAAAAACTATCGTTCAAGTGATGTCGATCAGGAAATAAAACCAACGAAAATAGTATATTATGCAACAAGTGCGCGAAGTTGTTTATTACAATCGAGAAGGGTTTTAGCCTAAATGGAGTAGAGATTGTAATAAACAACGCGCACGAGTTTCATACGACGTTTTTTCAACACACTTATTTGCTTGAAAAAAAACTTCTGTTCATAGTATTTTTATTTATTAAAACAATTATTGTAAGTACAATTGGTAAAATTATAGGTAAACACTTTGCTAAAAAAAACGATATTCAAAAATATTTAGTGACACTTCCGCTGAAAAGAAAACAATTATTTAGGCCTATTTGGGGGCGTGCACCACCCTCCCTCCCGCATAAAATGCTAATAGGAAGAATACAAAATAAAAAACACAAGAAACCCCAAATAAACCAACACCGATTCGACACGTGTTTCGCCTCTACACGAGGCATCCTCAGGAGATGTTGACTCGTCGAGCGCTAGACCGCAGTCGGTCTAGCGTTTTCTTGTTTTCTTTTCAGCGGAAGTGTCACTAAATATTTTTGAATATCGTTTTTTTGATAATGGATTTCCGCAAAGTAATGCCTGAATCAATAAATTCAAAATAAAATCTGAAACACTTTGCTATAAAAAAAATATTTTGCTCTTGGGTGGCTTGAGTAAATGTTGGGGATTGCGGATTGTACTCGTAGGGAGTATCTAAGAAAAAGTGTTTCATCATTATTATAAGTAGCAGATACTAAATCAGTCTTGACATCTAAGGACGTTGAAGGAAGCGGTTCTGGACATATTTTGTTTGTTTTGGTTCTAAATTGATATCCTGGATTATCCTGGCGCTTATGTTGGCTTTATTTTGTATAGAGTCTTCTACGTACGATTCTGCCACTGCATTGGAGCGCCACCCACCATGGCGCTTTAATATAAGCAAATCAGCTCCTGAATCAGACAATATTGCTGACGTTCGCCTAAAGCTATGTCCTGTATATGATTCTGCATCTGGTAAACCTAGAAACTTTGCGATTTCTTTCGGCATGGCACCAAATTTATTTATTCCAACGCATTGACTTGTACATTTACCTTTTTGATAGTTTTGTAAAAATCTGTCACTCTTTTCTGTCTCAAAATCTGTCTCATTATCGCACTCGTGCGGGAAAGTAAAAAGCACGCGTTCGAAATACACTGCATTTTGATTCTAATTACCGTTCAATAAGAGTCCCATTTCTAGTAGGTGTGTTGAAAAAATATTTAGAGATTAGTATCTTTGTTAAATTACATTATCGTCGCACGACTAGGTACAACATGTGTCTAAAGAATTCAATTACATTAAAAAATATATTAAGAAAGTACCAAATGAATTAGATTCGCATTTACCAAAAACAAATCTTTTTTTTTCATCAGAGAAAAGTATTTAGAGAAATGATATCAAATTATAACAAAAAAAATTGGGTTCCTTTGCTGTTTACAAACTAGCAAATAATAATATTAAGTATTGGTCGTGAAACACTCAGAAACTGTGGCTTTCGACGGGAATAAAAAAGTTTCCGTGTAAGACTAATATGCCTAACACGAATAACTGCGTAATAGTAACGTAACGTATCTTTCGCGTAAAACAGTACCAACTGTCATTTATCTAGGGCATCTGTGACACAGATAATTCATAGTTTGTACGCCAAAGCAAGACGTGATGACGCTCATGATACAAATACTTATTCGTAAATTGTCTGTGCTATGCTCTCAAGGCGTTTCATAGGCAAGTACCGATAAAAGTTCCTATATCCTATTATTGGGAAATAATTAAAACAAATACTAATAATTACATTTTGTTCGACGGGAAAACTAACAAAATATGTTCTAACCAATTAACTTATTAGGTAAGGAATTTTGAAAATATGACAAAACGTGCAAGCCGGTAGCCTGCGGCCACGGCAATCATTGCTCAAAGTTTAGTTTAGTCGAGTTCAGCTTTTAGTATCATTCGCCCAGTAATATCTATTCAAAACGTACCAAGTACCAATGCCTGTATGCTGGTATTTCTACTTAGTGCAGAATCCGTGACAATATAATCATATTAAACTAGTATGTTCTACGAACAGGAGAACTCGCGAGCACAGTACAGCCCCAATTTTTGCAGCCTGAGCTATCTGCAGGTCGTCGAATTTCAGAAAAAAATTTACTACTATATATTTCGACAAGACTTTGACTAGTTCTGCTAAACTTTTATTTGTTGTTAGTACCAAATCTGCTGGCCCGAGTATTACCAAAATTGTCCAGTTTTTAAACTTCACAACCTATCCTAAATCTCAGCAACCACTTCGCCAATTATGCTCATATTGAAATTCCTCTTTAAAGTCAGGTAAGTACCTAAAGTATATCCCAAATTTTATCAAAATCGGTCGTTAAATAGCGCCGCAAACTTGCCCCCTTTTTAGGAAAATTAATTCTCCACGCCAAAATTTGCTGATGACAAAAAATATATATTGAATAGTTAAGTTAGCAACAAAGCATACAACCCAAGTTTGGTCAAGATCGGTTTAAAAATGCGACCTGCACAGATCAACAACAACCTAACAAACATACGGACCGATGAAAGTCAATTTGGTCAGCAGAGACGCTTCGTTCGCTTACTCGCTCGGTCACTAAAGAATAAATCATTTAATTGCATGAATTTGGGTAATGGGGTGGGATGGGATGGGACCCACCAAGACCTACTGTAGCTCTAGAATCTTGGTAAAAAATTTCAAATATGATCATGTGACTTGTGTGTGGTTCATACAATTTGCATAGCATAATGACGTGTGGATAAAGTATGAGTTATATCTTACATCTAACGACACGATCGGCGACTCAACGTGCCTTCACTGTTGATCTACCATGAGTTTGCAACATAAATGCCATCTATAGTCGGTACTTGATCTTTGTATATGGCGTACTTGCTGTCAATTTTAGTTCTACAATTGACTGCGAGGTGGCACTATTCTTTTTTCACACATTTTTTTTGCAGCAGTCGATAGCGAGCGTCGATTGGTGTCAATTTTGTAACTCATGGTAGACCTAAAGCTGAATGCCATTTGCAGCGTCTTATTCAATTAGTTATCGAAGAAAGATTTACTTAAGATTTATTCTATCCCAGTAAAGAGACCGTAGCGAAAGCAATTTACGAAAAAGTATTCGTGTCGCGGTATCGTAAGCGTCAACACTTCACGCATCGCCATACAAACTATGAGATATCTGTGTCATAGTTGCCCTATATAAATGTCAGTTTGTACTGTTTCACCTGAAAGCTTACGTTACTCTTACGCAGTTATTCGTGCTAGGCCTTCAGAACAAAGATTAAAACAGGCAGATAGGTAAATCTTTTGGTACAAAAAGACTAGGCAAGTCCAGCTACCTGCTAAGTACGCTTCTTGCTGTGCGCTCACAACAGGCATAATTCCGATAATATTATCAATATAGATAGGGGAGCCCAAGTGGGTATTTTGAGATTTACTCAAGCGTAGCAGAATAACATAAGGGGGGAATCTTGCACCCTGTTAAGTACACCCACCATACATTAATTAACCCTTTATACGAGTAAGTATAGGTTCGTGCTTCTAGGGCAGCTGTATAGAGTTAACAAAATGACATTTAGAAAAAATCTAACGATTTTAACATGCCATAAGAAAATGGGTTCGGGAAGCTTCGATCCATCTTTTCGTCCCCAATACCTCAGAGCCTGAAAACCAAGGTTTTCAACCAGTGTGTGTTGCCAGTGATGACTTATGGCACTGAGACGTGGTCCCTTACTGTGGGCCTCATTAACAAACTTGAAGTCGCTCAACGAGCAATGGAGAGGGCTATGCTTGGGGTTTCCCTACGTGATAAGATCCGAAATGAGGAGATCCGTAGGAGAACTAAGGTCACCGATATAGCTCTCAAAATTAGCAAGTTGAAGTGGCAATGGGCAGGCCACATCACTCGCAGAACTGATAACCGATGGGGAAGAAAGGTTCTCGAGTGGCGACCACGCACCGGAAGGCGTAGTGTAGGCCGGCCCCCCGCTAGGTGGACCGACGACCTCATAAAAACCGCGGGGAATCGCTGGATGCAGGAAGCGAGTAGCCGGTCCAAGTGGCGTTCTATGGGGGAGGCCTATGTTCAGCAATGGACGTATTCCGGCTGATAATGATGATGATGATGATGAAGAAAATGGGAGAGTCATGAAATTTCAAAAAAGCGGCTATTTTTTTAAGGAAGCGCTGTTTTTTTTTTAGATATCACATTAAGATATCATTCAACGATCACGAGAATAATATAGTCTGCTGATTTCCACAAGCCGAAGTAGTTAAAATCATCAATAAAGTGTGGTGCGTGCAGTTGATGAGAGATACGGTTTGTATGGAGCGGACTGTGAATAAAATTCTCTTTCGCTTTACATGTCTTGACTTCTCGTAGTTTTGCATGCCGTGCGAGTAGTGCATTAATATACTTATGTATAATTACCATTATAGCTACTATGTTGTAATGCGCTGTGCAGTCTACTACCAGGGTTACCGTGTCAGGATTTGTCCTGAGATTTCAGGATTTTTGGACTCTTCTAAGGATTGTGGCTGGATTTTGCCAACCTCGGGATATCTTAAGATTTTTAGAATTTCCAATAAAATATAGTACTGTCTCGATCTCTGTTATAAAATGGCTGGATTTTGCCAACCTCGGGAAATCTCAAGATTTTTAGAATTTTCAATAAAATACAGTAGATACTGTCTCGATCTCTGTTATAAAATCTTCCGTACTAATAGAGTAATTTGTAATCAACTTTGGTAATAATTGCACATTAAAAAAAACAACACTTAATTATTCAAGTAGGTACTTATCAGTTTTATCAAATCTAGTGTGTGAAGATAAGTACCTTAGTAAGTAAATTTAAGTTATTTAAATTGTTTACATTATTTACTTAAATTTATTAATTGTTGTTTTATAAATTGCTACGTTTGTAGCAAAATTCTCAAAATGTAACAACATATCATGATTTTTCAATGGAAATCAGGTTTTTCCTCCGGACTTTTGATTTTTTCATCTGGTAACCCTATCTGGGATGGTACGTCGTTACCTCACCAACCAATCAAACCAAGTATTAAATGCATGGTAATTGTTACTAACTACTTAATAATAACAGTAAACAGCATGCTGCAGCAATTAGCTTTACAGATTACATCCGCGGTCAACAAAATGTCGTCCTACATAATCAGATATTATGAAAGTTATAATTGTCTTCAAATTACTTAATAAACTATGCAGTTTTAAAAAGAAAAACTTATTCCATGGACTGGTTTGTACCCATGTCTCCTGACTAACCATGTCTGACACCATGACCGCTAGGCTACTGAGGAAAGAATAATTAAATTTTTTCTCTATAGTCAAACGTCTTATATGGCGATGAAACGATATGATCACGATAGAACAAGAAACGAATTTACAAACGTCAGAGATTTCAACTGGCTGTCTATTACGGTTCGAAAGATATATCTTTTTATAGATAGGACATTTAGACAAACAGACAGACAGATATACGGACGGTAGCGTATGTTTCCGTAATCTATAGTAGGTATGTGTAACGGACGGTCCCAATAATCTATCTATCGCCGGTTTACCTTACTAGAGTTAGATATTTAACATTATTTGTATGGAAGTTATGTCAAATTTCTATCGGTAGTAAGGAAAACCGTGGATAGATAGATTATTGGGATCCTCCATAAGACAGCGGTTAGTAGCGTCCTGCAACGAGTATGAAAGTCGGGAAATACCACAGGCTACACGCAACTGAGTTTTCACCGTGAGGTTTTCTTTTTACCCTACTACGGCGAAACCCAAAAGGAAGGTTATGTGTTTGACCTGTTTGTATGTGTGAATGTATGTCCGTTCCCTATGTCCGATCCTTTGATAAATGATAAGTTTTAGATTCGTCTTGACGGTGCAAGTGTCCCTGGGTACATAATCACCCAACCAAGGCAAAGCCTATGGAGGTCAAATTTTATGCGCATCGCAATAACGTAACGTAACGTAAGCGGACTAATTATTTTCGGAGTCGGTTTAATAAACTTTTAGTTTGTTTTCTTGTTAATTATTAAATTCGCAAACTGAAATTTTATTATTATCATCTTATTTATTACATTATCATCTTATTTATGTGATTTTGATGTTCAATTAATGCAATCTGTAGGAACTAGGAACAACAGTGCGTGATGAACAAAGAGAGCAATACCTAGTTGGACATTGTTTACACAAAATTACTCGGAATTACAGGTTCATAGGTAACTAGCTTTTGCCTACGACTTCGTCCGCGTAGGATATTTTCTAGATATGAAAATTATTAGGTACTTATTGTAACAATATATAGGCATGTTCATGACTATTGCCCGCTACTATCTACATGTGATTTTTAACAAAAGTTCAAATCGATTCCAGAAAATGTCAGAGTTTGTTCATGTGATTTATTAATAGTCAGCGCGAATAAAACTTAATAGGACTTAATTAATTGGACCAGCTTTAAACCAAATGGAAGGTAGTTTCGGATCAATTGTACACGAGGCACGAAGACTGTTTCTCCTCAGTTAATATATTGGCTTCAATAACATGACATATCTAAATACAAATTTTCATACCTAAGTACCTATAACTGCAAAAGCAAAGAATTTCCCATACAACATTTTATCCTCCTTTTCACCCCCCTGAAGTCATCCCTGTCAAAAATATTAAGAAACACCATGTTTCTTATTATTTTTGATGAATTCTTAATGAACTGTTTAAATCAAACCTATAAGATCAAAAACATAGGAATTTCATACAAACGTTGTTACCCTCAAGGGGGTAAAAATGAGTGGTGACTTGCCACCCACTAAACGGGCCCCCCATAAAAGCCACCATCAATGTTGACAAAAGGGGCAACGTTGGTGTGGATGGCTGAACACGTGTTCAGGGGCCTTACTATGAGCTCTTAAAGCAGGACTTCTAGACAACTGCCCGATTTATTCGTACCATGACAACGTTATAGCAGGCCTGCCCAGGCCTACTATTCAAAAACCGTAGATAAACCGTTCACCTGTTTTTTTTGTATAGACTGACGTCATCGTGATACTTTTAATCCGCTCAGATTATCAGCTTGAAAACGTCTACGCATCTGCCATTTTGGTTATAGTAAATTGTTAGACAGCCAGAAACAACATTATCCATTAATTTTTGTAGCAAAAAATGATCAAACACTTCACCTAAACGAACGTCATGGTATGATTTAATTCAAAACTGTTTAAGCCAGGTTTAAGAACTGCACGGAACTTGCATGGTTTTTACAAAGCTGATAGTAAGGCCCGAGAGGTGTGCTGCGGTTTCACTAGAGCGCTACTACCGGCGTTATGCCCTTTAACACTTCCACCCTTGGAGCTTTTTGTTTCTTGCTCTTGCGTCTCCACCCCCAGACGGCCAATTAAGGCAAGCCGGGGGTCAGAGGTCTCATTTAGCCCCAGCCCAGACAGCACTTTTTGGTAGCCGTTACGAAACAAATCGACACTATCGCGTCAACACTAGTAACATTTTGGTCATTGTGTAGTCTTAGTTCGGTCGGGGTTAAAAGTGGGGACGATCTAGACACAGTAACATTTGGTTTTTAATTTACGTCGCTGTGTGGTAACATTGTTCTCAGTCTGCAACGACTATATCAGAAATATTTCGTTCTTTCATTCATTCATTCGCTTTATATTTATCGCAACCAAAGACCTTACACTTACTAAGTTAAGTTAGTAAGTGTAAGGTCTTTGATCGCAACATACAGAAAAGACAAATGAAGTTTCTAAAAATAAGGAGTCCATCTTAGTTTTTAGCAATATAAGATCTTATTTTTACTTTAATTGGTTTAAATGTAATTATTGTGCTATTTTCAATGGGAAAAGAAATGTTTAGTGTTATTTGATAAAATAGTTTGAAATTTATCGATGCGCCACCCATATATTGTAATTTAACCATACAGTTAAATATTTACTATTGTGTTTACTGCAAGGTTATTTCATTTCCAGAACTAGAAAGTTTTGTTTCCATAAAATAATACACTTTATATGCTTACAATGTGTTATTTATCTAAGATTAACCTAGTAAAAATTATAAAACATTAAATTATTTTTATTTATTTAATAATAATATTCTAGTAACAAAGTTACTACACCGTGTCGACATTTAGTCCACTTGAAAATAGATGTAGTTATATAGTTAATGAACTTACAAAATGGCATCACTTTCTTTTTGTTTCCAGCGATTCTCAAACTTTCAGTGAACATGCTATTTCAATACCGGTAGTACTAACTTAGAGGGTTCATCCCAATTAACATATATCTCTTGTACCCAGTACATGGGTAAACAAAGATTCTGCTATGTTTTGGCCAAGGACAAGAAAAACCTGTAGATAATAAAACAAGCATGATAGTTTGAAACTTTTTAATAAACCTAAGTGGTTGTAAGAAAGTTTCCATCAAAGGACAAACAAGTAATAGCTAAAATGAACGATTTAGGCACATTTGTAAAATTTAAAGGTATCTACGGAATGTAGTGAGTCGCATTAAATCAGAAAGCCTCCGCTTCATTCATAAATCTTTTGTTATATCGTTTTGACTCGGAGAAACGTATTCACAACAACTCACGTCTACGAGTATGACACAGCCAGGCACCATTTTTGTTATTATATTTTTTTTCGTTAATCGTTATGATATTTTAATGCAAAACAACATAATTGTAGATGGATATGCATATATAGAAGGTAGAGTCTAACCTTGAAACATCATTTAAAATATGTCATAAATTATGTATTTTACTTGTCACAGAGTCACGACCCTAAATTTCGAACTTTTCGATGTAATCAACAAAAAGTTTTTCAGCCAATAATTTGTTGACTTTCATGTTTTCTACATGAAAGTCAACAAATTATTGGCTGTGTCGATGTGCAACTGAAATAACGTTTCTTTGTTTTTTTACTAATTTTAAAAGAACTGCTATCAATTAGGGACTTGTCAGCATAAGTTTTGGGAAACAGTGCGTCTATGATATGACTTTTTGATTCTCATTTAGGAATAAATGTGTCGGAACAATGTTGTAATATTACAACACTAACATGGTGACCACACCTGCCCATAGGTTGACCGAAAACTTATGTTGGTGTGAGGCCTCTCTAGTCGCGCGAGGATTTTGCGATTCCCATCTGTGGAGATTATGTTGGTTAAAGATGCCCTCTCTCGTGAATTTAGATTCATCCGTCCAGAGAATGGTCTTCAGGAATTCGTCATTCGGCAAAACCGCAAACGCCGCTCTTGGTCCCCTTCTACTAAACCTGAAACCAAAACAAAACCGTTTGAGAACATGAGATGGGCAACTTATACGGCAATTATTATTATTGTAGAGTTCGATACACCACCGAAGTCATAATAATAAAAAAATTACAATCCACTATTCAAGAGAATTTGAGCAAAGCCCATTGTCCAGTAAACAGGTACAAACATTTGTAATTTCGTCATGTGTATGCAAGGTTCGTATTTTAAATGAGCAATGAGCATCTGACGCGTGATATATTATCTAGGTCATTGTCTCTCTCTCGTTTGAAAAGTCATAAGAGTGAGAGTGATCAAAATAATGTCAAGCGTCAGGATCTAGAACACAGTTTAGAGTTAATGTCATAAATTAAATTTACCTTGCACCGGAGTGTAGTGAAAAGGATGCCTTCCGTCTGCATTGACTACTGACCAAACTTTCCATGTCGAAACTCCCAAGTCACGGGCCACTTTTCTAATGCTGGCGGTGGGATCCACATCGAACTCTTGTAGAATACTTTCATCTACAACAACACGATACTGTCTAGCATTGAGTCGTGGTTCCCTAAAATGTAGGGTGCCGGTTTCCCGCAGTCTCCGGAAAGTATTTGAGAATGTGGTGTGATGTGGTGCATGTCTGTTGGGATGCGACTCTCTGTACATTCTTTGGGCTGCACGTGAGTTCCCATCAGCTCGGCCATAGGCAAAAACCATGTCGGCGTATTCTTCGTTACTAAACTCCGTCATGTCGGCGCAGAAAGAATCAGCAACAACAGTCAACATCAACAAAAACAACAGTAACAACGGTAACAGCCAACAACGGTAACAGTTGTTACGCAAGGGTAACATACGGAAACCGATGAGTTAGCAGTGACCCAAAACAACAGCCCAGCGGACACGAGGTGCGGTGTCAGCATTTGACCATTGACGTCAATCGCCACACCGCATGGAAATATTTAACTAGTTTTAAGTCATTTTTTGTTCATACTTCGAGCAAGCTTCATTTATTGTAATTAATTTTAGGATTATCTGTAATTAAATTCTTAGCAAATAAAATTATATTTTTTTAAAAGCATCCCTCTGGGCTGGAGCACTTAATTAGCGCAGTCTCACGGATCTTGTAAGAAGATTTATTTCAAATCTATCAAGAAAAAGAACCTTAAAAGTGTTAAAAGACAAGTGCCGCTTGGAGGAAGAATCCAGAAATCGATTCGACGATGCTACTGTAAGTCCTTGAATCTTTCAAGTCCTTGCTTTCCTTACCGATATATCCTTATATATAAATTAACCTCTCTAATTTCATTTTATTTTTTAAATTTATTGTGTGTTAGCTTTAGTCTTTTCGTATATTTCACGTGTATTGTGTACTTGATTGAATTTCAGCGTGTTTTAGCTTAGTATTTCAACATTTTTCACCCACGCGAATCGAGTAGACGTACTAGGTGTAGCGATAGCAATAGAGTAGGTAATAGACTTAGCGTAATTGACGAACGAAGAGAACTAAGCCCATTGAAAGAGCTTTCCGTCTGATGCGGTAGACACGATTTTTAAGTCCCTCAGACTTTTGCCCGAATTTGATGGAAACCCTCATGTTCTGACGCGTTTTATAAATTTATGTGACCAACTATTACTAACCTATTTTAAACCTGGGACCGACAATGAGCTAGCGAACTTAGCGCTGTTCAACGGCATCTTAAATAAAGTCACAGGACCCGCGGCTAGACTTATTAATACGAATGGGATCCCTAATAACTGGGAAGGAATTCGTAACGCACTAATAAATAATTTCGCAGACCATCGTGACGAGACCGCCCTATACAATGACCTTTCCCTATTATCTCAAGGGTCAGGTACCCCACAGGAGTACTATGAACGTTGTCAAAATTTATTCAGTACCATAATGACGTATGTCTCGCTTCACGAGACTGTAAGTACTACGATAGAGGCCAAACGCACTCTCTACCAAAAATGAACACTGCAATCTTACTTACGGGGCCTTAGAGACCCACTGGGTTCTAGAATTCGGTGCATGTGCCCCGAAAGCATGTAAAAAGCCTTGCAGTTCGTGCAGGAGGAGCTTAACACCCTTTATATACAAAACCGTAATGAAGGTGGTTCGAATAAAAGAGATTCGCAACCGCCAAGCTCTGCTAGTAATTTTAAAATGCCGTTTGGTACCATCCCTATGATGAGGGCTCCTATTTATAACTTACCCGGCCCGTCCGCGTCGGTGCAACCAATCTACAATCAATCACATGGTGCATCACACCAGCAGCTCATGCCTTCACAACCCGCGCAAGGGTGGAGACCTAGCCCTAACCAAATGCAAACGTTCCGTGGACCCACGCGGACCCAACAAATGTTCCGCGCACCCCCACCGAATTATAATCCTCAAGGAAACGGTTTTAGAATGCCCAGCAGACCTCAAAATCAAACTTTCAGCATCCCGCGCCTCATGAGCGGTGTTAGTCATTTTGTACCCCGGCAATTGCCACTCACGGGTCATGATTGGAGGAAGCACGGTAACCCGCCTCCAAGCAACAATTTTAAAACATAAAATAAATATAAATGATATAATTATATTTATTATTATATTATATATATATATATAAATTAAATTTCAACGAGTCAGGTTACGATTACAATATACAGTATGACCATGATAATAGCTATTTGGATTGTGACGAGTATAATTATTATACGTATCATCAGTGTCCCGATTATTGCTATAATAGCGGTTATGCATACTCTTATCCCGAGGATGCAGTAGTAGAAGAAATACCGAACCCGATCCCTGAACAGGAAAAATTTCAGAAGTATTCGAACCCAAACAAACAAAAATATAAATAAATTTGCAAACTCAAAGGCAGCTTATGTACGTTCAGATTTGTGACCCACCTTTAAAAATATTAATAGACACCGGTGCGAATCAGTCTTTCTTGAGCCCTCGAGCTGTTCAAACTTATTTCTATCACGTGCCCTTAAACTATGAACCTTTCGAAGTCACGAATTCTAATATTACTAGTACACATCAGCATTCCATTACTTTGCCCTGTTTCACAGAATACCATGAAAAAGGCGATATGACTTTGTACGTGTATGATTTCCAATATTTCACCAATATTTCGATGGCTTATTAGGATTGGACTTGCTAACCGCTTGGGAATCTAATATAGATCTCAAGAACAAAGTACTGACGACGAGGAACGCTAAAATCCCGTTACAACTGTATAACTCGCGCAATGTTAACCTATACGAAGACATATTACCGGCACACACCTCTAAGTTAATTCGCTTGCCTATCAACAGCCCGGATGGTGACGTTTTCGTAACAAGTCAGACAATGTGCAACTGTACGATAACCGACTGCTTAACAGAGGTTAAAAATAGTCGCGGTTGGGTCGAGGTTACAAATGATTCACCTAACGACGTTGTTTTTTCAATGGATCGACCGGTATCGGCCGACGTGTTCAATTTAGAGTGCGAACGCACTGAACACGTGTCGGATCGCGCCACTGAGGTACTATCACGACTTAGAACCGACCCTTTAAATCCCGAAGAGCTTGCTAATCTACAAGCTCTGTGTTCACGGTACGCAGATATCTTCTACATCGACAGTGAAGCTTTGACGTTCACAAATAAAATTAAAGAATTAAAACGACGGATGAAATTCCTGTATACACAAAAAGCTATAGATACCCTTACGTCCACCGACAAGAAGTAAAGGATCACATAACCAAAATGCTTGATCAAAATATCATCAGGCCGTCTGATTCTGCCTGGAGCTCACCGATTTGGGTGGTTCCCAAATAAGCAGATGCGTCTGGCAAACCCAAATGGCGCCTTGTCGTGGATTTTCGGAAAGTTAACGAGAAGACGATTGACGACAAGTACCTAACATTTCTGATGTATTAGACAAGTTAGGGAAATGTCAGTACTTCATGACTTGGATTTGGCAAGTGGGTTCTACCAGGTCGAGATGGACCCCGATGATGTACACAAAAGGCTTTCACTGTGGAGAACGGGCATTATGAGTACCTAAGAATGCCCATGGGACTCAAAAATTCTCCATCAACTTTTCAAAGGGTGATGGATAATGTTCTCCAAGGGCTACAAAATAACATATGTCTAGTCTATCTCGATGATATTATAGTTTATAGTACATCGCTGCAAGAAATGATGGTTAACTTGGAGAAAGTCTTTATGAAGTTACGTGATTCTAACTTCAAGATTCAGATGGACAAGTCCGAATTCTTGAAGTTAGAAACCGATTTTTGGGACATGTTATATGTAGAGACGGTGTTAAACCAAATCCAGATAAAATCAAGGCCATCGAGAAGTACCCGATACCATAGACTACCACCGAAATCAAACGTTTTCTCGGACTTCTCGGGTACTACAGGAAGGTCATACCCGACTTCGCTCGAATAACGAAACCGTTAACACAATGCTTAAAAAAGGGATCTAAAATATCACATGATCAAAACTACATTAACTGCTTCGAACACTGTAAGACCCTATTAACAAATGACCCAATACTACAGTATCCGGATTTAACGAAGGATTTTATATTAACGACTGACGCATCCAATGTAGCAATAGGAGCCGTGCTATCTCAGGGTACGGTGGGTTCCGATAAGCCTATCGCTTACGCCTCAAGAACTCTTAATTCTAGCAAGCTTAACTATAGCACAATAGAAAAAGAGTTACTTGCCATTGTATGGGCTACCAAGTACTTTCGACCTTATTTATTCGGTCGAAAATTTAAGGTTTTAACGGACCTTAAGCCTCTGCAACCCTTAACCAGGCTATGGATTGAGCAATTCCCACCTAGATTTTTAAGTGTTTTTACCAGGTTTTGGTAAAGAATCTACCACAATCTGTCAAAAACGCCAACATAGAAATATTATTTATGGTAAGACAAAAAATAACTTGGAACGGAACGCAAATGTCACTTTTGCAGCCATTTCATCTGTGGTCGGCCGCTAAACGAACATTTTTGTGACAAGTGCACCGTATTTTTAATCATTATGGCGAATCGGAGAAAGGTAAGTCGTACAATTCTTTGATATGTTGTAGAATTTGAGTTTTTCTAGTGAAAAACTCAAATTCTATTATAAGTAAAAACTTCTAAAATATCATGATATAACTAAATAAAACATGTGGGGAACCATATGACCTAAGCCTGTGAATTCCTAATTATTGAGGGAGTTATTATATCCATTGCCCGGTGTATTAAAATCTTTATTTTATACTAGGTTTTTGCCACGGGTTTTATTTAGGATTTACTCACACATCTCATTTATCGAAATATAAAATGTGGGTAGTGGTAAACTTTTGTAGTCATTACTTATCAGTCTACTTTAGTGTATTTTTGTTATTCAGGTATTACTGCAGGATTTGTCCGAGGCCTGGCCGAACTCGCGACTTACGAGATGGCGGTTGAAGTTAAGCGAGTTCGTCTTTACAGTCATTTATAAACAAGGAAAGTATAATACTAACGCCGATGCACTTTCCAGGATAGAGATAAATAATGAAGAGATTAGCTCTATTGTAGTTAATCCATCCATAGATGCTTTAGATGATTCGAGAAATATTACAGCTTCAGAAGGCGCTGACGATTCCAGGACTATCACTGTTCACACAAGCGTTGAAAATCCCATCTTGGAGATTCCTATAACAGACGACCCCTTAAACAAATTCACGAAACAGTTAGTTCTTACGATAGTTGGTGATATTAAAGGCAAACCTCGCGTTACCAAGCCATTCGAAACTCACACCCGCACCGTGGTTCAACTGTCAGAATCGGATCTCGAGCATGATTTAATTAACGCTATTAGAGAATATGTACATCCAAATATTAAAACTGGCCTGCTTATTAGCCCTTTTACAGCTATGTATAAAATTATATCTATTATACAAAGTACTTCAAACTACTAAAAGTTCCGCTATGAACCTCATGTTAGTAAAAACGGAATTAGAGAATGTTAGGGAATATTTACAGCAACAAGAAATCATTAGTAAATACCATGACGGTAAAACTAACCACCGCGGTATTGACGAATGTTTCCTGGCACTATCTCGTAAGTACTATTGGCATAAAATGAGAGAGCATATTACTAAGTTAATAAGTGAATGTACGATCTGCGGTCAAGCTAAGTACGATCGAAACCCGATCAAGCAGCAGCTTCGAGTTGTACCGCCTCCTAGTAAGCCTTTCGAGTTAGTGAACATGGATTTACTGACTATACAGGGCGAGAAGTTCTTGACTATTGTCGATGCATTCTCAAAGTATGCTCAGGCGTATTACTTACGCGATGGAACTGCAGAAGTGTCGTTCAGGCGTTACTTAAATTTTGCACGCATCACGGAATGCCTGCTACTATCGTAACTGATAACGGAACTGAGTTTATTAACCAACTGATGACCGAATTTCTCAAGCTACATAAAATACAATATCATAGAGTAGCACCTCACACGCCAAATGAAAACGGCATCGTAGAAAGATTTCATTCAACCATACTAGAGCACTTGCGTATTTTCAAACTCGAACAAAAGGGTGAAGCGACTATCAACCTCATGCCGTACGCCCTTCTGGCATATAACAATTCAATAAACAGTTTCACAAAGTGTAAACCTATCGAAGTAATAACAGGCCATTTTGACCCTCGCGATCCATTCGATATTGACCTAACATCTCATTTATTGCAGCAGTATATTGTGGACCATAAAAATAGAATGTGTAAAGCCTACCACCTTATTCACGACTCGTGTACTACCCTCCGTCAAAATTTGACAGACAACCGTAACACTAACCGTGACCCCGAAGTAGAGTATTCCCCCGAACAGCAGATTTTCATCAAAAATCCGTTGACAAATCAAGACAGAAACTTGCCCCACGATACACACACGATACAGTTATGGCTGACTTACCGATTCATATATATACAAAGAAAAACCAAGGGCCTGTCGCTAAGTCCCGATTAAAAAGAGTACCCAAAACCGCTCAATTGTTACAGGATCCTTCTGCTAGTACTTCATCTTCTCCTGAGATCAGCTCTCATGCAGGAGATAAAACTTGAAAGCCTCAACGATGGACCCGGTATTCTACCCTTTAAACTAGGTTCAGCTAAAATCGTCTCTCACCACCACTCCTTCCTACAATACGTGGATCTTCAGGAATTGCAGGCTAAGGTCAATTCCGTCAATAATCAATTAGATAGTTTTAGTTCTCAACTTAACAACAAAACTAATTCTTTATTTGAGCCCCATTTAATCTATCTGAAAAGTAAGATTGCTGGCGTACTTGAACAATTAGAAACCTTTGAAACAAACTGCGTTAAACGCGGACTCGTGGATGGTCTCGGATCAATAGTAAAAAGTATAACCGGAAACTTGGACTATACCGACGCGTTACATTATAATCAAGTTATAAAAAGTTTAGAACAAAATGAAAACAAATTAGTTACGAAATTAAAAAACCATATTACCTTAACACAAAACTGGACTACTCAATTTACGGTAATTTTAGACAACATCGCGGATAACCAGAATAAGATGAATACTCTAGCGGATATAATATATCAAGTAGAAGCTACTAGAGACTATGACTTGCTAAAGTACGGGCACTTAGCTCAAGTACTTATTATTCTAACGGATAACATCGACTCTCAAGAGCTTAATAAATTACAATATGTCCTAGCATTTATTAAAGCCTCCACGACTCATCATTCGGCTTTAACTGTGTTTGCCATTCGCGACATAGTTCGCAAATTGAACTCGCTATATGGCAGTGATAAACTAGTAGATTTAGACTATAGTGAGTACTTTGATATAATTAAATTAGGTTCTTATTATGTAGGCAACAAAGTAGTTATAGTATACAAATTTCCCATCGTGTTCCCATCCACTTACGATTTATATAAATTATCTATCATCCCTAACAAACACCACGAAATCCTCATACCCCCATATCCCTTCCTTGCATTTGACAAGAAAGACTTCAAGTACATCGAAGGCGAATGCCCGAGGACGAGCAAATGGCACCTCTGCGAAGAACACTTGGGTCTACAAAATCACCCGCTAGATGACTGTATCCAACATCTCATCTCCACTCAACAACGGAACGAAAAATGCAACCCTACAACAGTCGCACTTGATACACCTGCATATGAAGAGTTCGACGAGAAGCACTACACCATCATCTTTCCCACTCCCACAAAGACTCACCTTTCCTGCAGTCAAGAACTTTACAGCACGCTTCAAGGAAATTACCTTGCTATAATACCAAAGGATTGCTACTTGGAAACGCAAGAGTTTAAGATCTCTAACAGCAAAGATCGACTAAAAGGTCAAGCACTGAAATTAATGGAGGTACCTACGAACGACAATTCAACTTGCAGTACTAGACAACTAGACTTGCAGCACCTACATACAATTAATAAGAAAATTACTTAGCAATCACCGCTGAGACTCGAACACGCCGTTAACTACAGCATATACCATACAACGATCCCCTTGTACGTGGTAATAGCCAGTGTATGTGCACTCAGCAGTGGACTGCTCTACAAAAAATACCGATCAAGATCACACGAAACTATGCTCAACTCTCCCAAAGAAAATCAAGCTGAACTGACAACCGTATACGCACTACCAACAGCTACATGAACGGTTGACGCTAATCAACCCCCAGCTCAATTTACGACAAGCTTCAATTAGTCACTGTTCTTCGGGGGGAGGTGTAACGCAAGGGTAACATACGGAAACCGATGAGTTAGCAGTGACCCAAAACAAAAGCTCAGCGGACACGAGGAGCGGTGTCAGCATTTGACCATTGACGTCAATCGCCACACCGCATGGAAATATTTAACTAGTTTTAAGTCATTCTTTGTTCATACTTCGAGCAAGCTTCATTTATTGTAATTAATTCAAGTATTTTTCTGTAATTAAATTCTTAGCAAATAAAATTATATTTTTTAAAAGCATTCCTCTGGGCTGGAGCACTTAATTCAGTCAACAACGGTAACAGTCAACAAAGGTAACAATTTAACAAATCAAAACAGAAAACAGAAACCGTGGGGTTATTCGTACCAAGGGGAGGTATCCTGTATCTACGAGATTTTACCATTGCACACACGAGCAAAATTTAGATGTGTGCAGCGCAATTGTATGTACTGCTACAGCGATAAAATATAGACATTTATAGGGAAGCAAATTCGTTCCATAATAAAATTATTCCGTACTATTTTTAATAAAATACATATTTTATTGCCACCAATCGTTTCATAATATGGTTTATTCTTTTACCTTTTTTTTGTTGCACAAAATACATAAAAGAAGCTAACATTTTTGTTAAAAACAATATTATAAAACTTGCTCCAATTTTTTTATTCATCTTGCAACACTCGAATTGTATGTCAGCAAATCGATCAAATTCAATTTGAACATTTACGTTACAAATTAGTTTTAAATTGGTGATAATTCGTATTTTCGTGGATATTTCATGTTATTATAGTGACCCTCCTTTAATTTAAGCTTCCGCAGAACTGTCCAAGTATTAGTAACATTAGAAACGGGATATTTACCGTGTAATCCATGTTGTCGGGAATATAAATCGCGAACTCAAATAAAATGGATTACACGGTAAATATCCCTTTTCTAATGTTGTCTCTTGCAAAAGTGATCGTGATAGTTTAAAAACTTATAAAATCTAAGTATTTCTACGGACATGTACAGAAAATGTGCAAAATGTGGAGCAACTCCTGTTCAAGATTGTGTGGTCTCATTTCACCGTTTCACTAAGCCTGGTAAAACGAATGTTGAACGGTATGTTAATCATATATATTTATATGCTCATATATGCTTTATCTTGCTTATATTGAATAACTAATAGCATAGTTAGGTACCTACTCTCGTTTTCAATTCTACAGTAGGTATTATTATTACAGTTAGTTAAAAACATGTTATTTAACTTTGATCTCCATGTGATACCTATAATAAGATCATATAGGTACTATGTGCCTGTACTTTCGTCTACCATATTTCCTATCTTTCTCTAGTCAGATTGCAGTAATGTAATTACTATTGCTTGTGGGCTGATGGATGACACAACGGGGCCTACTCCCACCTTTTACGAAACTATCATAAATCAGGAGCGTCTTGTAATACTCATACTTACTTTACTATAACTTAAAATAATCATACTTACTATCGTACCAACACAAAATGGTTGAACAATATTACTTCAATATTATTTACGGCGTGTTCCTTTTTATGCCGAAATCGACCCTAATGGTGCATTCCAGTAAACACCGCCAATACATACGACTGTCGTGCCCCGGTTTCGTGTTTCCTTTAGGATGAATACCTATAATGCCCAACCCAAATAGAACACTCACAAAGTCGCAAAAAGCGCGTCATATTTACTCTCAATAAAATCGAATGAATCATAAACCTTTTTGATATTTTGACAGTAACAGCTCACAACGACCGCAAGTCCAAAACCTTCCATCCCCGAGTATTGTAGTCGTGGCGTGAGCGTGAGCTGTGACGTAATCGATGATGTACCAAGCTCAGTTATGATAATTGCGAGTTTGAAAGGTAACGGTTGGGCGGACTTCCAGACAAACAAGAAAGAACAAAGTCAGTCCAGAAACTTACGCTCAGGCTGGTGTGGCAGTGAAAATGCCGAAACCTTTAAACGATGCAAATATGCCAATCTCGGTGGAGGTTACACATTTGTGCCGTTTGGGGTAGAAAGTTTCTCTAAATGGCGCGTACAAAATTTTCAGGGCTTGGCCAAACGTTTGGTTGAAGCGTCAGGAATATTTTATAGAAATAAAACAATTTTTAAGAACATTTATGTATTTATTTCATAAATTTATTAAAGTTTAACTAAATAATGGACAAAAGTTTAAAAATATCAAATGTAATAAATTATTTGTTGGAGGCAAAGTGTCCAGAATGCTGGCTGCATTTCCACGTTGAATAGCTATGGAAATTTTCTTTGCAAAATATGAGCCAGCATTCTGTTCACCTGACGCTTCAACCAAACGTTTGGCCAAGCCCTGAAAATTTTGTACGCGCTACTTAGAGAAAGTTTCTACCCCAAACGGCACAAATGTATAACATCCACCGAGATTGGCATATTTGTATCGTTTAAAGGTTTCGACATTTTCACTGCCACACCAGCCTGAGCGTAAGTTTCTGGACTGACTTTGTTCTTTTTTGTCTGTCTGGAAGTCTGGACTGTCAGCATTTAATGCATCAAACAGCTGTACGAATTTGCTCAAAAGTGTAGCTGTGGCGAAGACTTCTGAAGGAAGTTCATCTGAAATTAAACAAAAACAATAGAAGTTTAAGTACCTTCTACAAATCAATTTAAATAAGCTAATATAGGGCTTTTATTTGAATAAAAGGTATTTTTATATATTTCTACATGAAACCAACAGATTAGTCTGTAGAAACAATTGTATTATTTATAAAATATTCATAGATTTAATTTTTATTGTTTTATTTTAAACACATATCTACTACTATTGCTTTACTAAAACGTAATTTAGGCAGGACAGTGACTTAATGATAGATTTGTGAACGTGACTAAGTCTTTACTCACGCCTATGTCAATAAAAATCATGCATCATTGAAACTATAAATATTTACATATACATATTTAACTTGTGAAATGGCAAATGTTCAACACGTACGACTACACCTATAAAGGAAAAATAAATGTGCAATATCTGTTACAAATAAGTATGAAAGCTATATTTTTGCTTCTGTGCCTCCACCATAGTTTTAAAATCTCAAACCCTTATTAGAATATTCTGTCGTTCTTTCACTTCACTTACATCTGGTCGTGTTCCTTTGAGAGCCAAAATCGATCGCGTCGTTCGCATAGCCGCCCAACCGTTACCTTTCAAACTCGCAATTATCATAACTGAGCTTGGTACATCATCGATTACGTCACAGCTCACGCTCACGCCACGACTACAACACCCGGGGGTGTAAGGTTTTGGACTTGCGTTGTGAGCTGTTACAGTCAAAATATCAAATAGGTTTATGATTCATTCGATTTAATTGAGACAAAATATGACGCGCTTTTTGCGACTGTGTGAGTGTTCTATTTGGGTTGGGCATTATAGGTATTCATCCTAAAGGAAACACGAAACCGGGGCACGACAGTCGTATGTATTGGCGGTGTTTACTGGAATGCACCATTAGGGTCGATTTCGGCTTAAAAAGGAACACGCCGTAAATAATATTGAAGTAATATTGTTCAACCATTTTGTGTTGGTACGATAGTAAGTATGATTATTTGAAGCTTATTACAAGACGCTCCTGATTTATGATAGTTTCGTAAAAGGTGGGAGTAGGCCCCGTTGTGTCATCCATCAGCCCACAAGCAATAGTAATTACATTACTGCAATCTGACTAGAGAAAGATAGGACATATGGTAGACGAAGGTACAGGCACATAGTACCCATATGATCTTATTATAGGTATCACATGGAGATCAAAGTTAAATAACATGTTTTTAACTAACTGTAATAATAATACCTACTGTAGAATTGAAAACGAGAGTAGGTAAGTACCTAACTATGCTATTAGTTATTCAATATAAGCAAGATAAAGCATATATGAGCATAAAAATATATATGATTAACATACCGTTCAACATTCGTTTTACCAGGCTTAGGGAAACGGTGAAATGAGACCACACCATCTTGAACAGTAGCTCTACCATGAGTTGACAATATTGACACCAATCGATGCTCGCTAGCGACTGTCTACGAAAATTTGTATGAAAAAAGAACAGTGCCACCTTGCGATCACTTGTAGAACTAAAATCGGCACCACAAGTTTATTTTATTAACAGTCGTCGGAAAAAAGCGCGGGAAACGTTAAACTTGGTGGGCGCGTAAAATTTTGTAAATTTTTAATTATCATTTTATGTGTAAATAGTGGTCAGTAGAGTCTTATTTTGTACATAATATACATATTATTTAGTTCTAGTATATAGTGTAGTGTATATTTTTTCTGGTAAGTGAATTTTTGTCTTTTTCGAAATGGAGGAGCCCCCTGACCCAGGGGGCTCTGTTCCTCCAGCTAAGGCTTTCGTAACTATTTCCAATGAATCAGGTATGGAAACTGACGGATCATCGTCATGGATATCTGCTCCATCTTTAAAAAGAAGCCGTCCGAGCAAGGTGTGCAGACATTGCAACAAACGCAGACGTAAGCGAAATTCAACGTCTGAACCAAAAGAAATCGATTGCGTTTGTGAACATGCAGATATAATTGCCGAACAAAAAACTGTCGAAAATATTACTATTCGCGAAAATTCTACAAACCCTAAACCCGTTTTGACACCCCCTCAGGACAATTTGATTATTGATAAAAATGATACCCGTCCTCGCCCTCCACCTATTGGTAGGACAATGTATGAGCCCACGGATGTAGCTCCCTTTATTGTTCATGTGCAAAGAGAACAAACCAGTCCCAATGATAATACCACTCTACATCCTATTGCCTTCGGTAAATTTTTACAGAAGCAATGTTTCACACATATTGTTAATGGCAGCCTGAAAAGAATAGGTCGAAACAGAATTTCCCTTGCATTCACACATTTTGATAATGCTAATACATTCCTAGTGCATGATAGTTTAAAACAAAACAGTTTTAAAGCATTCATACCAACATTCAATTTAACACGCATGGGCCTAGTCAGAGGAGTACCAGCTGAGTGGTCCCCTGAAGAGGTAAAAGATAACATCACTGTTCCGGTAGGTTGTGGTAAAATACTAAAAATTCGAAGATTAAATTACAAAACTTATGTAGAAGGAACACCAACATGGAAGCCATCACAGACAGTGGTAGTTACTTTTGATGGTCAAGTATTACCAAAACGAATATATATCTGCTATAATGCTTTACCAGTGGAACTTTATACATATCCAACTATTCAATGCTACAGTTGTTGCCGCTTTGGTCACACAAAAGTCCAGTGTACAAAACAATCTATGTTTATTAAATACTGGTGTACCAACTAGACGGACAAAACCTCACGAAAACCTTAGTGCTGTAGACCTCTCAATCACCTCTCCAACATTAGCCTCTTCACTGTCTTGGAGAACACTTTCATCAACATTTGGCAGTGACCACTATCCAATAGTCATAAGTTTCCCTGGTAGTAAAATGAAAAATATCCCACCTAAACCTAGAATGAAATATAGATTGATGAAAGATAGCTGGCCTAAATTCAAAGAACATACTGAAAATAAGTTCCAATATTTACCTGACATAGCTATTAATTGTAAACAAGAATGTAGCACAGCACTGTGCCAATTAATTACAGAAGCAGCTGATGCTTCTTTTCCCTTAAAGAATGCGTCCACAGGTAGATTAGCATCTCCACCATGGTGGGACAGTGAATGTACAGAAGTAGTAAACAAAAGGAAAGAAGCAGAGGTACAATACAATACAAATATGACTGATGAGAATTTCAAAACTTTAATAGATTTAATAGCTGATACTAAAATATTTCTTAAACAAAAAAAGTTTTCAAGTTGGAGGCGGAACTGCACTTCCATTTCGCCTAAAACATCTGCAGCAGTGATGTGGAACAAAATTAAACGCTTTCGGCTAGGCATTTCAGATTCCACCTTTAACACAATCCCATCATCGATGTCCAGTATGTACCTAAATCACTTAGCACCTCCATTTGTACCAGAGCAAGAGTTGTTCAACTTTTCACAAGTGGCATGTAATAATGATGATTTCATAAGTTCTCCCTTTACTTTATATGAACTCAAAGGGGTGCTGTCTAACGTTCGGGACTCAGCTCCTGGTGAAGATGGTATCCCTTATTCCTTTTTTTCAAATCTTGGAGAAAATGCACTAAATTATTATTTACAGCTGATAAACTCAATAATTATGACAAATGACAGTGAAGTACCAATGACATGGAAATCACAGATAGTGTTGCCAATTTTAAAACCAAATAAAAATCCGTCCGAAGTGTCATCATACCGCCCAATAGCTTTGTCTCCTGTTATTGCTAAAATTGCCGAGCAGTTAGTTAAAAATAGATTAGAATGGTTTATTGAAAATAGGAACTTGCTTTCAAACTCACAATTTGGATTTCGAAAAGGAAAAAGTACATACGACAATATCAGTATCCTTATGTCTGACATACGATTGGCTTTTTCTAAAAACGAATCAGTTGTAGGTGTTTTTTTAGATATTCAATCAGCGTATGATAATGTCAGCCTCAAAATACTAAAAAATAAACTAGAAACGTTATCTTTTCCAATGAATCTTACCAACTTTATTATAAAATTATTGTCGGGACGTACAATCAAAATAGACGAGCACTGTAGGACAATCTGGAGGGGACTTCCTCAGGGCTCTGTTTTGAGCCCAATTTTGTATAATATCTATACACATGATCTAGAAAGTTCGTTAAATGGTTCGTGTAATATTTTACAATACGCTGATGATGTGGTATTATACAGCTCCAATAAATACGTCAATGCTGCTTCTTCCCACATATCTAACTCCTTATCACTTCTGAAAACCTGGTTGGACAAGAATGATCTGGAACTGTCTGTGTCCAAGAGTTGTGCACTCTTGTTCACTAGACAGCGTATGCCTCCCCCTATTACACTGCATTACAATAGAGAATGCATTCCCATTAAAACCGAAGCTAAATTTTTGGGTATAATTTTTGATGCAAAACTTTCCGGTTTGTCTCATTGTTCTAATATTGTTGCCAAGTGTGAGCGCTCACTAAACATTCTTAGGTGTCTTTCGGGGGTTTGGTGGGGTGCGCACCCATATTCTTTAAAGTTGGTCTACAATGCTCTGATAAGAAGTGTTCTTGATTATGGGGCCTTCTTGTTAGAGCCATGTAGCCTAGCTGGAATGAAGAAATTGGATGCCGTTCAGGCCAAAGCCCTTCGGATTATAACTGGAGCAATGAAAAGCACCCCTATTAATGCATTACAAGTTGAATGTGTTGATCCTCCACTATATCTACGTCGACAATATTTGGCTGATAGATTCTTTTGCCGAATGTTACAGTTTTCTGAACACCCGCTTTTTTTTAAACTTTGTCTTCTCGCAGACCAAATCGCTTCATCTTCATATTGGAAACACAAATCTCCACCTTGCTTAATCCAGTCTTACCATAAACTAAAAATTGTTAATGCACCAACACATCGTTCTCGTAATCTAGCCCTTTTCGAGTCGTGTTACCAAGGACTAATTTTTCCACCAAACGTATACCTTAACTTAGGAATTCACAAGGGTGATATTCTAGCAAATAATTATTTAAATTCAATAATTAGTGACAATTGGCAGGAATGGCATCAAATATTTTGTGATGCCTCCAAACATTCTAATGATGACTGCGTTGGTGTAGGAGTATTTCATCAACAGTACAAAATTATACAAAAGATTAAATGTCCTCCACAAACATCTATTTTTACAGCTGAGTGCTTCGGTATTTATAAGGCTCTAGAATACATACATTTACTAAAACTTTCGAAAACAGTAATATTTTCCGACTCAAAAAGTGCGTTACAGGCTATTGAAAGATTCCCGTTCCAAAAAAATGCTTACTCCCCGATTATTATAGCTTCTCGAGAAATGCTTTTGAAGTGTGTGAATAAGGGCCTTTCTGTTTCTTTTGCTTGGATTCCAAGTCACAGCGGTATAAAGGGCAACGAAAAAGCTGACCAACTGGCTAATAGCGCTATACAATGTGGTGACATGCACCCGTACAAAAATTATAGTGCAGACCTGGCTGCTCTTGCCAAACCTTTTCTTCAACAATCTTGGAGTGAAGCTTGGAAAAAGAGCGCTCAATTAAAAGGAAAGTATTACTTCCGTGTTCAACCTAACATTCCTGTAAAACCCTGGTTTTATATGGCTAAGTTGAACAAAAGAGCTACATCCGTGATTATACGAATGAGACTGGGACACATGTGCACTCCAGCACACCTTGCTCGGATACGTATACTAAATTCAAATAGTTGTGAATGTGGGCAGGATGTGGGTGATTCTAACCACATTTTTCTTAATTGCCCGCGATATGATTACTCTTTTCTATACCAAAGTCTGATAGATCTTGATGTACCTCTTCCTACTAACGTATTATGTTTATTATCTTCTAATTATATACCTATATATAAAGTCATTGCTTCATTCATTGAGGCTAATGACATCAATTTGTAAAAAAGTTGGTTTAAAATACTTAATGATATATATTTTAATATTTTTCCCTTAATATTATTAAATTGTATGTAGACTTATTTTTAGATGTATTATCTTCCTATACCTACATAACTCCTCTGACCCTATAATTTCCCTTATTCCTTATAAATTAATAACATATCCGTTTCCCCGTTTTCAAACAAACAAATAAAACATTTAACTGTGCATACGAGTACTTCCTATAAATCATACTCCAAACCTTGCCGTTCCCACGTCAAGTCTGAAAATGAATCGATGCCGAAGACTTGGAAGAATTTTAGAAAAAAACATGACGCTGGCAAATGCACATGACGTGCGACGCCATATTCCTCAACGGAGTTGAGTTGAGGAAAAAAAAAAAAAAAAAAAAAAACAGTCGTCGCTTCGAAAACGAATCGTGAGTCGATAGCGACAATCGATGTCGATACGCGATTTGCTTGGATTTTCACTCAAACGGTACCATAAGTCATTATTTTGACAATCGCCTTCGAAAATTTCGATAGACGTTAGCGACTACGCCACTCACGAGAATTTTGAGGTGTGGAATCGTGTGAAAGGGAAAATAACCTATCGAGTTTCAATTCAAAATACTTACATACTCAGATTATAGAACAATAATCTGAGCTTACATAATCAAATAATTTTATTTGTATTACGATAAAATTGGCAGGAATAATTTATTTGGCTTTGAATATGGTGACAGCAGCTGAAAATGGAGATCAGCAACGAGAATTCCCAATTTCAAGCCGAAATGAGAAAACAAGTTGGATGTCCACTAAACCTTAATGAAGAAAGCTTTAAAGACTTTCTAAAAGCATCTTACCTGTGTATGCTTTTGAAGACATTTATTGTGGATTCAACAGATTTAATACCATCACAAAGAGTCTCACTAGGGTCTAAGGTAAGCTGTAAACATATTTATTTTTTACATATTTGAGGTTATGCTAATAACTTACAAATAAAACTACAGGCTATTTATTATTATTTTATTATAAACCCAGATAGGTATACTACTTTTTTATCTTTGCATTACAGGTTTTATTTGCATTGCTGTTCTATGCACAGCACGGGGACCACCCAAAAAGTATTTGAAGCTGCAAATCATTTTTCCCAAGAGGCAGTGTCAGAATAATTAATACTCCGAGGAGATCAGTGTGCAGAATCTCCTGAGTAGCTACACAGTAAGAAAACACCAAAACTGTTGGGATGACAGGAAGGACTGTAAACATGCGAAATCCATGTTTCCAATCCTAAACAAAAATACTACGAACAAATTACTATGATTACAACGTCAGGACCTTCGCCTAATGGTGGGAATTATCACTGCTCACAATAATCTAAATTACCAGTTGCACAAGATCAGAGCTACGGACAGCCCACTATCTGGAGTCTGTCTGCAGAAGGACAAGAGTGTGCAGACTGTGTTGCTGCACTGCAGGGCTACGGAAGATATAAGAGCAAAAACAGGATTACTGGAGGTCTACTCCAGAACGCATGATGCATCATCAGCATCATCGACAATTGTTTATACAACATCTCAAACTACATTGCAACAGTTGTGCCAGCACCCCAAGGCCTTACTCCTCTATGTGAAGAAGTTAGGCTGGCTTGAGCAAATGTTGGCAGGGTGGAATGCACATAACACCCCAAGCGGGACGTCAGTGCAGGCCTCATCACTCCCAAAACGAATAAGAATAAGAGATCAGTGTATCTAAATAGAAGAAATCACTGTTGCTTAGAGTAAACCATGTACCTACCTAAACATCTTTAATACAATCATCAAGTTCCCAAACACAAAAGAGGATAGGAATGTTATAAAACAACGGTAGCTTACTATATTTTTTATATATATAATGAAATTTCTATTGACTATTTTTATCAGACACTCTGTTTTCTGACACTTTGATTTAATAGTAAATTTATAATCCCAAGGGTAATTGGATGTGTTGATGGAAGACATTTTGAAATATTTACACCAAGCTTAAAAGATGAGCACTAATATTATGGCAGGAAGTTATCCAGGTCATTGGTAGTAATTCGCTTGTTAAGAACACCAAACTAAATTAGCAAACTAAAACCTGTTTTTAGTAAATTATCATCTGTTCTGTTAATTATAATCTATTCATGTTTATGTCCAAATTCATATAATGTTTGCAAGTGACAATACTTAAATTTGCCATTTCTGTTTAATTGTGGATATGTTTAGTGCAAATTTAACCATCATGTAAGTTCGTGCTCTCTAAACCATTCTAACTGATGTAAAACTACCCATATTTAAATAGTTATGTTTATAATTATCATTGTAAGTGTAACATGAATGTGGATTTTAGTATTAACATAATAAAAACTACCATAGTTTAGAGAAATTTAGTTTAGTATATGCACAAGCGAATCACTAAATAGCAATAAAACAATAGTCTTTTTTTCCCAGAAGTTTTACTGCTAGGAAAATTATTATTGTTCAACATTTCAGTTTGAGTAGGTTAGCTGTATGGAGGTTTTTAAAACATGCTTCAAATATCTTCTTTAACTGACATTTGAACGAAAAGGATTAGCTGTAAAATGTGTTGTGGAAATTATGATTGTGAAGTTACTGTAATTATAGGGCTTATTCTTTGTACTATGTAGTCATGTTTCTCTAGCAAAAATATTCCTTATGGTCTCTGCAATATCTTTTACTCACAAATTCATGTGCACACTAACAAAATTTCTTTCTTTCATAGAATCCTACTCGTATGAATGTGGAGAAGTGGTGATGAATGCAATAATTGCAGTGAACCGATAGTGTATAGGACATTGCATGATCAATTAGCTTGGAGAATAAGTAATAATATTTAGTGATAATAAATAACATCTTTATTTGTATTCAAAACATTTTATTTCAACATACAACTTACAGAATAGTTCAGAAAAAAACTGAGTGGCCCACATCATGGCCTACTCACCAAAAACATTAGTAGTATGTATGTCTGTTATTTCACCTACCTTAAAACGTATAGGAATCATATATCAACTTAATCTTTACTATCACATCATTCAGGTACAATGATTATATTTAAAAAGCTACAAACATGTATAGAAATCATTAATCTGCTTTTTATTTACAATAATATCAGATAATTTACTATGGTTTTTAAAACTAGGATCATAATAACATTCACACTCATACCCCCATTAGAATTCCCCTGTGTCATTAAGTTCCGGGCCAAATATGTCTGTCATTGCCAGGGATCAAACCTGGCAACCCTCTGTTCGAAGGTAGGGTCTAGCTAGGAAGGTAAAGTAACATGGTGGCTCGTCATGTACCTATTTAATACAATATGAGTATGAGTTTACTTGTTTTATTGTTTACTAATCATCTATTACTAATTATCTAATTACAACTAATATGTATAGGTAGTTGTGGAAACATTTGAGGAAGGCCAACTTCAACACAATTATCGTTTTCCAATAACATCAGTTAGTTTTTCTCCTAACTCCGTCCCTCAAATCAAGCTGTCTCTGCATCTTGCTGGAAAACCTGCCGTTCATTGTCAGCTTTCACAAATGCCTGCTTTGCTAGTTTCGATTGTGAGGCTGGGTCCTCCTGCGGCTTGAAAAGGATGTGGTACCAGTAGCTCTAGTGGTCCATTAGCAGGCTTGCTAAGGTCTCCATTTCCTGTAAAGTATAAGTAAGTATTAAGTTTACAAGAAACATAATTTGTAATTTTAAAACAAAATACATGTAAGTAACTCATGTAGGTGATGACTATTATTATAGGTTTACTTTATCTCCCAGATTAAGAAACGAAGGCTAAGGCCTATGTTATTGTAGGAATTAACGTTATTATTATGTTTTTACACAAGTACGTATAGAGGTTATGTATGGTTAGTATGTCTGAGAGATACAATAATCCCTGTTATTCTATTTTTCACATCGTCGTCGTGTATGATTAGAAAGCAACAGTACAGTAGAGATCATTGTAGAAATAATGTAAGAAAATTGATCAATAAACTAATTCGGGCTAAGTTACTAGTACTTACTAGTTCCATGAACTCCACCAGCATAAAAACATTTGGATGGGCTCATTTTCGCTATTTCTTGATTTAAAAAGAAACACTTTTAACTGGTTTTAATATACTATTTATTGTATGTACTTGTTACAAAACAAAATATATATCTTCATACAATTTTCTCTTTGTCTTCTTCTCCGCAAATACCAGTCGAAAGTTTCTAGTATATATTTTAGTCTATGGTCGAAAGAGGAGCTGTCAGCTACGTATAATGAATATAAATTCGAAAGTAATGGAGTTCACAGTAAGTAATAAGTAAATTAAGCTTATTTTGTTTTGTTGGTTTATATTGACGTCATACGCTCTCCTTCTTACGTACGTTGATAGAAAAAGACAACATAATACGTGTGAAGCTAGTTCTTAGATAATGTCAACATAAAGAAATAACCAAATCGACACGAGACCCGCTAACGAGTATCGAATTGTCGAAAGCACCTTTTTAACGACTCATGGTGCCAATTAAATCAGCTCGCAATCGACGATCGTGTAGACGCTAGCGAGTATCGGCTATCGATGACGTTTTACGTTGCCAACTCATGGTAGAGCTACAGGCAATGGAATGATACTTAGTATTCATATACTTTTGTTCATATACATATAAACGTACGTATCATACATTAGAACATTATTGGCCATCGATGCTATACATGCATAGATATAACAATATTATCATACAAACTTGTTTACGTAATGTTACCGAAATTGGAATGTAACACAGTTAGGCTTTTAGCTTTATGATTGATGTAGGTACTTCAATTTCATTTCATGTTTAGTAATCCCATTTCTACCTGAAAAAAAAGGCAACTGTTTATGAAGGGCAGTATAAAATATCCATTAAATTTATAATTAGCAGAACATTACCTACAATAATTATATATAATGTTATGATATGGAACCCTTCGTGCACGAGTCCGACTCGCACTTGACGTATTTTTTTTACTTTACATGAAACTATTTTTGTTAATCTCTTGAAAAAAATACCGCATTGTCTAAAACATTTGTCACACAATCGCTCATCTTTACTTTATGCTAAATTAATCGACTTTAATATTATTCTTCTCATCATCTTTTTACATTGACGTTAAACACCGTGCTTTTAAAGCAAATAAAAATATAATAAACACATTTTATTAAAAACTTGTCAAGTGCTAGACTCGCGCACGAAGGCTATTTTCTACTTGCAAAAAATACAACCCTGTCAAAGACATCCTAATGTTGCAATTTTGTTTATGTGTTACGCTCTCACGCCTAAACGGGGATTTCGGGAAAGAACGTAGGATCCTTGTCATCGTCCAATTTTCCATAAAAATTAATTTGGGTTTACAAGGAATCGCTCTACTATAGACGCAGGTATAGAACTAATAAAAGATGTGTTTGATGCCTGGGGAACTCTCAAGATGCCTTAGGTGTTTTTTGTGAGTTATCTAAGGCATTTGACTGCGTCCGACATGATATACTTGTCAGGAAATTACAACACTACGGTATTAGGAACATGGCTCTCAACCTTTTGACTTCATATTTAAATGGTAGAATTCAAAGGGTTGACATAAATGGTAAAAAATCGCCCGGCTCTATAATCTCAATGGGCGTTCCACAAGGTTCAATACTAGGGCCGTTCTTGTTTTTAATCTATATTAATGACTTACCTTATTATGTAGAGAAGAATCACGAGATTGTATTGTTTGCAGATGACACTTCACTGTTATTTAAAATTAAAAGGCAGTTATTAAACTATGACGATGTTAACAATGCATTAGCTAAAGTTGTGAATTGGTTCAATACAAATAATCTTCTCCTCAATGAGAAGAAAACTAATTGTATAAAGTTCTCGACACCAAATGTGAGACAAGTAGAATTCAATATACAATTGAATGGAACAGGGTTGGACCTTGTGGAGTCAACAGTCTTTTTAGGAATTACTACAGACGCTAAATTGCAATGGGGTCCCCACATTAAAAAATTGTCTAGTAGGCTCAGTTCAGCAGCTTATGCTGTTAAAAAAATTAGACTATTAACTGATGTAGACACAGCTAGAATAGTTTATTTTAGTTATTTCCATAGCGTTATGACTTATGGCATACTGCTCTGGGGATGTTCTGCAGATATTAATTCTATTTTTTTACTGCAAAAAAGGGCTATACGAGCGATCTACAGTTTGGCTCCCAGAGTTTCCCTTAGACAGAAATTTAAAGACATAAACATTCTAACTGTTGTCTCTCAGTTTATCTATGAAAATCTAATGTATGTAAAGAAAAAGATTAACAGTTTTGATAAAAGGAGTGATGCTCATTCCATCAACACGCGAAATAAGCACAAGCTATCCGTACATACAACGCGTCTCCACAGAATAAGTCATTATTTTATGGGACAATGTATACGATTCTATAATAAAGTTCCCAATGTTATCCGAGATTTGCCTATTAATAAGTTTAAAATTACTATTAAAACTAAACTCTGTCAAAAAGGTTATTACAAAATTTCGGATTACTTGGAGGATAAAACAGCTTGGGACTGATCACTCCAGGATCTATCTACTCGTGTACTAAGATGTCAAAGTGTAGCGTGTCTTGCCCTACTGATACCACTATTATGTTCTCTTTTGTAAGGCAACACACTGGTGCTAATATTTGTAGTACCTAAGTAAAAACATTGTAAAAACATCTATATAAAAAGAATGGCCCCGAGTTTCTTGCCGCTTCTTCTCGGTTGGCTCTATGTATTTTGGAACGCGGCGGTAGGCTTTAAAGTACATTATAATGAAAAATTGACGTTCACAAGTGCGTCTTTGATGCCTAAATTGAATAAATTATTTTGACTTTGACGTCATCATAATTATCTTCATCATCATTTATGGGTGAAACCTCGGAACGCAGCTAGTACATTATAAGTTCTGGTGCGAAGGTTAGTAATAGGGTCTCGTTGTAACAGAAAAACCGGAAAAGAAAATAATAAACACAGTGTCATTGTGTTTAGTTCGGCCCTGGAAAAATCTAAGTACCTAAGTCCCATGTTCCAGAATGCAACTCAAATACAGTTTGATATCTGATCTGATCATCTAATCAATACTTGAGATTATAATCTTTGCTTGAGCATTGTTGATAAACTATTCTCAGTTGAACTAGTTTCAAACCGATACTCAATCAACGATTTGTTTTTTCTACGGAACAATCTGTTTTTGCTTAAATTTGATTACATTGACAATATTGGTGCCGTTCTACACAGAATTTGATAACGAACCAATTGACTCAACAGCAGCTTCGCTCGCTTGGGTTTGGTGTAGTGAAGGAAGCATCTTTTTGGGATTTCAGGGTCCTGGATTGTCCATTTATACTAAAACTGGATAATTACGTATTTATCGTTCTCTAGATTTTGATTCTTTTAGTGCACATGACTAGTAGGTAACGAGAAAAGTTACCAATGTGTTACGTTATAATACTACACTTAAATAACGTGTTACATTTGACTCTCATCGCTGACGACTAATGCTAGTTTCATCTCTCATCCATGCCGCCTTAATGCGGCACATCGTGCGTGATTTAAGAACATTTTATAGAATACCTGGCTTAGTTAGGTTAGGATTGGATGGACGACGGGCTTTGTTTTTTCATAACCCACATTCATAATCATTATTTTGTTTACTGATTCGTGATGAGTACTCCTTTCTGGTCCGAAATCAATAATAAAAGATATAATAATAATATAATAAAGGGATCTATAATAATATAAGAGATTGTCACTCACTATAGTAGATCCAACCGTTTATCCTCTTTTTGACAGCACCAATAGAACGTAACATGACGATGTTACGCAAAAGTTAACTTATAAATGCGAGGTTTTAAAAATATGACAACTGCTTAAATTTGCTCCTTGATCCCGTATAATAATCATCTTTCACAAAATGAGTCCATAAGTGCAGTAGTTTTTTTATAAATTCCATAAAATAACAAACGTTTTTAAAAAATTACGTTCTATGGCTATCAACATAGTGATGTTACGAAGTTACGATTGAGATATCGATATTGTTTATGAACTATTTTTACACGGGTGTTTTCCGTTCTCGGCACATAATATCGGATTTATTTTTATGTAAAACCGTTATATTGATGCGCCTCAGGAAAACATACAGCATTATTTGAAGACGTGTTTATCTCCTGGTGTATATCCAAAAAAGAACAAGGTTATGATGACTATGATGATTACAAGTACAAGTCATACTTGACGAAGCTGTTACCGGTTAAATCTGGGATGGCCAGCGAGCAACACGGAAGGGAGTAGGCATACACAGCGTTTCCCCTCTGTCAAAGTACAAGTCCGCATGGACCATGGAGTTTGATAATATACTGTGGGGTGAGGGCGGGGCTAGATTTGTGAATGGTGCTTTATTTTTTATGTGTTAGTGATTTGGTTGTGTGAGTATGATCGGCAATGGATCGGTACAGGTATGTTTTGTATGTAATAGTGCGGCTTTGCGCTAGTGTGCAACTTCCCCTCCCGCAAGAAATGACAGAAAGATTTGAACAATATTTTTTAGCTAAGGCTACTCCCTTCCGTGTTGCTCGCTGGGGATGGCAGACATTAAAGTCTGCCGTTTGGTACCAGAAAATAGTAAAGTTTGAGCAACCCCAATTCCAATTTAAGCAAACGAAATCTAATCTTTTATTTTTATTTATTTATTAATCAAAATCAGATTCATCGTTGCTGTCACTCGAGCTATTGCCGACATTTATAATTAATTGTTGACTCATATAATCTATCGCCACGTGTTTATCCCAATCTGCCATTATAGTTTCTTGTGTTTTTTGAATTACATTTTGCCAGCTTTCCGCAGTTACTTTCACACATGCATTTTTTAATAAATTTACCATTTTGTTTGCCGTGAATGGGGGTTTTGTGTTATTTCTAGCAGCGTGTCCTTTAACTTGAGCCCATATTAATTCAATGGCATTGTATTGACAATGATAGGGTGGAAGTCTAAGAACCCAATGACCATGTTCTGCAGCTATTTCGTCGATCACATATCGTTTTGGGAAGTGTTTTTTTGTTCGTAATATATTTAGTAATTGTACTTTTAGTAAGGAGTTATCAACATTTTCACCATGTCGTTGAAGCCAGTCAATGATTACTTGTTTTTTGTCGGCCTGGGTCGGCATTTTATCAATTTGGCGTGAGTGATAGGATGCGTTATCCATAATAATAACTGACGGTTCTTCCAATGATTGTACCATTTCCTTAAACCAACTTTCGTAAACCTCAGAATTCATTTCTTCGTGGTACTCAACTGTTTTTTTGGATTTAAAGGCCAACAAAGCATCTGGCATGAATCCTTTCACAGACCCTGCATGGCAAATGATTAGACGTTCTCCTTTTCCCATCGGTACTGAGGTAGTGGAAGCAGCGGTGTCATCAGTCCAGCTCTTAGACACTGTGTGGTTCGCATTCAGCCAAGTTTCGTCAGTGAAAACAACATTTGACCAATCTGTAATTTTTTTGGCTTCGCTCAAAAATTCGCAACGAGCAAAAGCTACGTCGCGACGCTCCATCAATATTTTGCGTTTGTCCGATTTTTTATAAGTAAATCCAATTTCATTCAAGACCTTTACCAATGACGATTTTTGACCTCGGAACAAATCACATTCACGCAAAGAAGCAACAAGTTTTTTAAGTGTTGGAACTTCTTTACGTAAGTAATAGTTATATATATGACGGCGTATAGCGTCTGCGTCAAAGTTGTCAACCGAAGTCACACGACGTGGTTGGCGTTTTTTCTTCGGCGTACGAAGCTTATTCTCCTGCATGCCGCTTGTTCCGTAGGCTTCGGTAGTAATTTTTGTAATCGTAGATGCACTAATACCTAACGCGGCCGCAACGCGCTCTCTCACTTGCGACAATGGTAAAAGCGGGCCGCCATTTTGATACTCTGCTTCAAAGTAATTACGAAGCTTGATCACCATTTCTCTCGTCTGTCCTTTCAGCACTGATCCTTTCGGCATTTTATAGTTCCAATATAAAACTCAGCAAATAATTACTAGCACGGGCGTCTTGTTGCGAGTGACAGTGACAAATACAAAACGGCGGTGGACCATTGAGTTTTACTACCTTGATAAAATACTACTGCTTACCCATAGACAAAAAAATTGGCAGTCATAGGAATTGCCGATAGAAGTGAAAACTTATAACTCAGAATTTGATAGCTTACCTTGGAAACTACACGGGTGTAACCGGACGGCGTGGCCTCGCCATCTGGGCATGGCCATCTAGAAATGCGTCAGCATTTCCCATTGGCTGATGCGTTTCTAGATGGCCATGCCATGACGGCCTGTCCACGCCCTTTCAACATTCCCCATTGGCTGACGTATTTCTAGATGGCCAATAGCCATGGTCATGGCGCCATTCCTAGGACTATTCTCTTTCCGCACAGACTCGATAGAAAAATGAATCGAAATCGTGTCCACTATAATCACTTGGTCACAACACTTTAACTGACAAATTAGATCTGTCAAAAAGAGGATAAACGGTTGGATCTACTATATTAATCAAATAACTATGATGGTTATATCGTAAAAAAATGTTTGCTTGACGGCTTAACTACTGCCTTAGGTACAATCAACTTAGCTCACTTGTGTCGTATAATATACCAATATGGTCTATGGTAGCATATAATATGTAAAATTATCATTGATAATAACATCATCTAAACTTGGTAGACATACATGAGACATTATTTACATTGTTACCTTTTTTATGAAACAGGCCTATATTAAAATCACAAACTGACAACTATACTGCAACTGCAGGCTTAACAAGTTTTAATGAACTAATGTCACAATATAGGGGACAGACGAAATCACTGCACACATGAATCTATTAATGCCTGGTTGCAGCAGACTAAAATATTAACACAAGCATTATAGCAAAGCATAGTTTATATGAACACATTTTGTTTATGTAATAATATATTTATTTTGCGTTTCAGTGCAGCTGCAGATGGTTCGCCAGCAAACACTCTATTTTTTAGAACACAGTATCTTCTTATACATATAGTAAAAACACTACTAATTATGGTGCATACATTTGAGTTCCTGTGCTCCATACAAATGTTCAGGAAATAGAAATTCACATGTGCTCAGATATGTTTTTTTTTAAGTAAATCGTGGGAGCTTTTTCTCTGAGAAATTCATTTATCAGGGTAGCGCAGTGTTCTACACAAACGACCATTTCTTTTGTAACATAATTTAAACTTTTTTTAAACTCTGAGTACTCTCTAAACTCCACAAACAAATGAAAGTTTTCAACACTTGTTGATATTAATGCTTTTTTACAATTCTCACAATTAGGCATCCTCTTCATTACGAATCCACACACATATGCACATGCCTGATTTCTGCATTGTTGTCTTGTATGGCATCATCAACTTGAGGTAATTCAATTGAGGACAGAAATTCAGGCTCTGTCCTTGCAAATGTATGCTATGGTGTGGACTGTGAAACGGATAGATAGTGTTTCAAAATTGTTAATTATAAGGCTATTATCAGTTTCACAGTTTCCTGAAGTGATACAATTTTGTATGTGACATATTTGATAATATGGCAGTTTTTAAGCCAGCTACAAATTGGCTGCATGTTGGATTGGAATTGGATCCACAGTTGCCACAAATGCAGCCAAAAAGATTTTCAATAGGGTCTTGTTGTAATCGCCTAGTGGCAAGGCTAGTGATGTGGTGTTTTTGCACCAAGCTCCTCCACAATTTCTCAATGGCATTGAGAGTCCATATCCAACCTTCTTGTGATGGCGTCTTACGTGGGCTTCCAATAACTTAATAGACGAAAAAAATCTTTTCAATTTTTCTAAGCATTTTAAATGTGGACTTGAATGTTTTAAATTTGTTGCATGAGCTTTTCCTCTGCGTAAATCCGAGCAATCGCTGTTAAGACAATCAAATAGACATTTGCTGTTACAGCTGCGTCCACAGTAAGGTCTGAAAATAAGAGTAAGGTGATTAAATAAATGTTTGCTTCAAATGAACTTTGTTATTTTGATTGTTACAAATTTTTGAGTTAATATACTAGCTGTAACCTGCTATCACATCTGTTAATATTTTGATGTAGTTGGGGGTCTTTGACATTTTACTAACATTGAACTAAGCTCTCAAGTTGCCTGACAGAATTTATACATATACTGTATGTATAGGGATGTTCAAGCAACTTTTACTGTAGCAGCAAATTACGCTCACGTTGCACGAGTGTCCATACATTACATGCAAGATGTGGGGACAGCCATGACAGCTGTAGGCTCTAGTCAGCCTAAAGATGTAGGTACATATCCTACAAATCAAATTACTGTGTGCATGAGATTTAAGAACTAATGTATCTAAGTGATGAGCGCAGTTTAGAGCCACAGAACGGTGATACTGCAACTGTAATGAACAGGCATGATGCATCCTATCAGGTACGGTCTTCTCTACTTCATCACTTCAAAACATTAAAAATAAACATTCACCATGCTATCATGCAATAAAGAAAGTACCTACCTATCTAGTTTACATACCTTTAGCTACTTTGGCTAACATTCCTCCTGCTACGGAATGGCTAAGAACTTGTGCTGCATATTTAACCTTCATTTTTTGTTTTGAATTGGGCTCTAAGTGATCCTTCTTCAAAGCTGGTGCATACACAAAGTTTGGGTTGGTATTATCAATTTCATAAAATTCCTTTATGTGGGACCATTTAGCAATTCCTGTAAAAAGAAATATGTATCATGAAGAAAAATAGTTATCAAACTAAAATAAAAGCAGTAATTTCATAACAATATCATATTTTTTTGTTTGTTTGTTTGAGTTTCACTTGATTCACATTGGGCCAGATTCGTAATTCTGCTAAGGGTTTTAGAAAAAAACAATATGCAACAGTTAACCCAAAAGATAAGAACACACAAGAGTGAAAAGTATGTATGAGAACCCTTTACCTTTTCCTTCATTGTCATTTGATAAAATGTCTGTAGCACATTCAATATCATATTTTAAAAACAAGTTTCTAAAGCATTTTAATAAATGTGGTACATCAAAAAGTGCTGTGATTTGTTTGCCATTGTGGTGTATATAAGGGTGTTGCAGTGATGCACCCAAGATAGTGAGGGCTCGCCTGTTTACGACATCCATATCGCACACAATGGCCGCAATATTTACTCCCACCTCATGGCACTTTTGTAGAACCTGAAATGATAAATAATGAACAATTATTCTAACTGATGTGATAACTATTCACATTGGGTCTGTTATGCAAAAGTATTGATAATGGTGTACAATTTAGAAACTAATAATAATATCAAGAAGAAATATTTGCATTTTTGTATGTCTGTAATGAATAGACTCTAAAACAACTCGTATCAATTTCAAAAATACTTTCTCCATTATACTATGTAATCCCTAAATAACATAGGCTATATATATTTTGATTCATCATTATCATCATCCATCACCATGCAGACAGAGCGTAGCCAGTATTATATAAAGGTTGTCATCATCATCCCTACACATGTAGGGTCAATCGATACCATATGTTTTTCTGTAATATGAATGGACACAACAAGAAATATAATTTGGTTTTAGTATTATTTTAGGTAATAGGGTTTTGCCACACCGCTGACTGCTGCCTACTAGACTCACTTTTCTGCCTATGAGACTTCAGTCGCCTTTTAAGACATTCTAAGGCAGGTGTTTAAAAAAAAATACTTACCTCTTTAATTAGCACAGCCAGTCTGTCTGCAGTAGAAAACCCACTTGAAAAGTAATGGGCAATTGGCTGTTTAACTTTCTTACATATCCCCACAACCATAAACACCAATGCATATGCTGCAATAAGTGGGGATCTTCCCTTTGAAGCATGGTCCTGAAATCCTCCAATTACATCTTCTTTAGGGTTGTAATTGAGATGTTGACATGACATTTCATCAAACATTAATGTGTATTCATTGTCTGAAGGCTTTTGTGTCTTTGTGTAATTTTGAAGGACTTCAAAAACTGGTTGATTGATTCCAGCATTAAAAGGTACTCTATTGAGTAGACTTTTTAATGTACTGGGTGATGGTAACTGACTTATATATACTTATTTATGGATACATCATCTGTCACATGTTTTAAAATATCTTTTGATTTCAGATGTCTAACGCGATTGCGCAGTTGGCAAATTTTTCGCATATATTTGCTACATTTGGCATACAAAAACTTCTCCCTTTCTGAAGTTGGTTTAACTATTGTTTGCACTTGAGCATCTGAAGATGTCCCAACATTAGCCTCACTATTTGCACCAATGGTCACTTCCTGTAAGACCCCATGTGAAGGACCAGGTTGAGGCCTTATTGTATACTCGGGCAATTGTGGTTCATTCTGGAAAAAAATAACTAATGAGTTACAGATGAAAAGGTATTGAAAATATATAACTAAACTAACAAATACAGATAGATAGGAACTCTTATTACATAATATATATATATACATATACTGCCTAGTTCAATAAGTAACAAAAATAGATTTGAAATTTTTGCAAACACCAATAATATTTAAACCACAGATATAATTTTTTAATTTGGTCTTAATTGAATTAGGCGTTGGATATTGGAGCTGTGGTAGCCAAGTGATTACACCTATTGACTGCTAATCAGAAGGTACCTGGTACCCCATGGCAGTAGAACATTGTGCGAATGCTGATCTAGCTAGCTACCTACTACCCTCAAGTAGCAAGTACACTTCTGCCCTACCAATTGAAGCAGCAATCATGGACGGAACAGTATGGACTACTGAGCAGCAATACCATGGGTTAACTCTCTTTCAGCTTGAGCCCCTCCTCACTGGTGGAAAGGCATTGTGTGTGTGTTACCCTGCCTATTTTCCATCGTCAGTTCAGTAGGCTGTGTAATCGCTAAGAGTAATCTGTTCAGGAAAACCTTTGGATAAATACCAATAGGTGAGACGGTGATCAATATCTAGCTTACAGTCACAACATAAATTTGTTTTAATACTGACTTGCAACTTACATCACATAGAACCGCAGATCTCTGTAACTTCTGTAGAGTATCATCAGTGAAGTCAGCTTCAAGAAAATGATTTTCACACAACATTCTATGCTCACTGTGGAGTTTCATTTGAAATGTTGTTGATGAGTATTTATTGGGCCCATAGTTCACAGCTGAAAGTACAAAAAAAATACTTAATAAAAATTCTATTTGGGTTACTTATATTGTTTTGATTCTGAAATGGGTACTGTAAAATATTTGTTGCAGCCAAATGCTAATTGCCTAACCGTTTTATGAAACACTACTGTTCTATCAATGCCGTGAATATTTACCATTTATATCATATTTATCCAGCTACAGATACAGCTTTTAAGCTACTATGACACAACTAGATTTGTGTGAAATTTTGTATAACTTGTACAACATACACATCATTTATTTTAATCTAACTTCCATGGGGACTCAGGCTACAGGTAAGTTAGAAATATTACTCCCAATGGAAAGCTACATGGATGCAAAGACGAAATATAATATTTAGTGCATTCAAATAGATCACTTCTGATCGTTTTTAGCGAAAATGCTAATAACGCTCATAAGGGGCGTTCGAATGGGAATCTGTGGGTGAAAATGTCATTCATGTCTCTTTTTGTTCAGCATTCGGAATGCGAAATTTTTGCCACCAAAAAGTGTAATTTTTGACCCACGTCTGAAGCATGGTTGTTTGTAATTGTTATTTGACAGCTATGTATTTGATCATAAACATGCGATTTTAGGTCTTATGCTCAGTTGAGCGCTTTCTTGTTAAAGCGTTTGTAAAGATCAAAAATGTTACTTTTGTCACTTTTGCCCACACCCTATTCGAACGCACTATATGTAGTTTCTGGATTTCTTAGTTAGGTCAATTTTAAGGATTCAGAATTAACCAGATTTGCTAATTCTTGTTTGATTTGACTCTGATAAAATGCTTAAAAATAGAAGTTCTTAGAGGCTTCTGTCTGCAACTATTGTCATAATTCTGCCAGTGTCTGTTGTGCTAGTTCCATAAACTATCAGGAGAATTAGCAATTGTTTGATAATATGAGGAGTAGTACGTATGGAGAGTCGCAGACATGACCATAAAAATATCAGTAAATATACATACCGTATAAGGTTATTTATGCCAGGCTTTGGAAATCTAAACAATTATGCGTTGTCTGCGAACGGTGAGCGGCCGCATTTAAAGCATTTCCTTTTGTTTTCTTTCTCCGACATGATCACAAACTAAAATAGAGTCTCTGCTCAAATTATTATAATATAATATAGAGTGAATTTCTCACATCACACACAACTAAGTCAATTTCTCGAAGTTCCTAATCGCAAGTAACATAACTTTTTGAAGGCACGGAGGAACATAAGCTCAACTCGACGTGGATTTAATGCTATATTCAAGGAACTTTAACAACGAACGAAATCACTGAAACCGGCACTAAATCCGAATGCAAACAATAACACACCCACCAAACCAAAGAGAATATTTTAAATGTAATAATTTTTTTCTAGCATGCCGGGTGGCACATCAAAATATTTAATGTGTTACCACCTTTGAATAATATTTTAAATGGCAACTATAAAAATTAGCCCCCATAGGTAATTTCATTTGCCCCATACAAATGTGCCATCCCATTTTATAGGTTACAGCGTACTTGCCCGTGGTCGTTTTAAACATTAAGATTGCAATACAAAGTGATGGCATGTTTTATAATTAATTGTACATCGTAATAAACTTAAATCATTTTGAGAATAATTATATTATTAATTTTAATTGGAATAATTTACTGTAAACAATTTCAAAAGTATGAATCTATGTTTTATAAATCAATTCAAATAAATCAATTTAACAAATCTAATTGTTATAGACTAATTATTATTGGCTAATTATTGTATCCGCGCTGATATATATATATATATATATATATTGTTGGAAACGAAAAAAGCCTAGTAGACCGAAAAGTATAAAAGGCGGCGCGCAGAGCGGTCGTGGCTCAAAAACCACACATTCCGGTCAGCGCGCTCGAGTGGGACGGACGTGCGCTCAAGTGCTCCCCGAGAATATTCCGATCGGCCTAAAAGTGCTTGCGCTTTTAGTGCCGGTTACCTGTATCGTTTCGATTGAAGAGGATTCAGTGTTGGACTTCGCTAATAGTGGACTTTCTGTGTGCAGATTCGACGTCAAGCCACCGCTTCGTGTACCGTTCGGCGCACGGAGGCGTTCGGCTCGGCTCGGCTCGCGTCGCGGAAGAAGCGCGCTCTTGTAAGAGCGCTTCGACACATCAATCACCTATTGTTCATTGTCTAATCAAAACCGCTCTTCTCAGAGCGAACTCTAGTTTCGATTTTTAAATTTTTTTCAATTATCAATTTTCAAAGTCGAGTCAAACAAATCCACGCTTCACGTGGTCTTCTGGACGATCCTTGCGGTGTTAACGCCACCCAGTTGGGCGCGGACCCGGTGCGTCAAGCCTTTCCCTCCTGAGCGTGGGAGGGAACGGCTAAAACCGGACGGGCCTGCCTTCACCGGCCTTGGGGTCTCCCCTCGCCGACGGCAGGTATCTCCTTCCCACCCTACCCTATCCTACTCTCCTATTCTCTGGGCAAGTGTTTGGTTGGAAGCCGGGTTTTACTCGGTCTTCTCTCCTCGCCCCCGGAGCAGCTAGGGCCTCGCGTTTAGGCACACATCCCACTGCACAATAAGACTGGCAGAGGGCACACAGTAGGGACACCTAGGCACTCACTCTCCCGCCTGTACCCGGCGGGAGTGTCACTCACCCCTCACTCGCATCTCGAGTATTCCCCTCGAGATGTCTCTACTATCTCCCTCCCCCGCTATGAGCCTCCCGCAAGGCGTTTCGCCTCAGGCGTTCGCCTCGTGGGTGTCAAATTGCTACCCGGACATGCTGTCCGAGTATCTCCAGTCCAATAGGGACTTTAAAGAGAGACCCCGCTTCACGGACTCCCAAATTCCCTCCTCCGGCTCCCTCCCTCCGAGGGCGCCCTTCGGTTCTTCGGCGTTCAAGCCGTTAGATAGCCCTCTCTCCCCCGACCCTGCGCCCTATGCGCCCCGCGCTCCCCGCGCACCTTTACCACCCCGCGATCGCTCTCCAGTCCTTCGGACTGAGTACGAACGCGCCTACGATTCGGCATCCAACTCGGAGAATGAGATGGATGTAGAGTTCTCCCGCTCCCGCGCTAACTCTGTTGGCAACATCTCCAACGACGGGTTCACTACCGTCGGAAAGAGAAAGCGCGTCCCCAAAGCCGCCTCAGAGGCTCCCTCCCCGCCACCCAAAGCGGCCTGCTCCGCCCCGGGAGCGAAGCCATCAGGCTCTCTCGCTCCCACCTCCCGCGACCCTCTCGCTCACTCCGATGCTCCCGCAAGCATCGCCGCGTCTCAACGCGACGTCTCCTCTCAAGGAGCGTCAGTTAGACGCGAGAAACCGCCGCCGCCTCTGTTCCTTCAGGACAAGGCGAAGTGGGACATGGTCTCACGACTATTGACGGATCGTAAGATCCAATATACTAGCGCCCGCTCAACCCAACTGGGTATCAAAGTCCAGGTGCCGACCCCAAGCGACCATAGGGCGCTCACCAGAATTTTAAAAAACGAGAGTATAAGCTTTCATACTTATGCTCTCGAGGAAGAGAAGGTACTACGCGTTGTCATACGCGGCGTACCAAAAGAGGTGCAAACCGACAGTGTCCTCGCCGACTTAAAGGCGCAAGGCTACCCCGTCCGCGAATGCCACCGGATGTACAGTGGCAAAGATCGCAGGCCCTACGACCTACTATTGGTCATCCTCAATCGCACGCCAGAGGGCAAAGCGATTTTTAATGTCAAAACGGTAGTGAACCTCTCGGGGATCACCGTTCAACCCCCATTCCGAAACCGAGCGCCTGGCCAGTGTCACAACTGCCAATTGTACGGGCATGCCGCCCGATTCTGTTTCGCCCGCCCGAGGTGCGTCAAGTGCCTAGGGGATCACGGGACAGCCCAGTGTTCTCGCACAAGGGACTCGGCAGACCCACCTAGTTGTGTCCTCTGCGGCACACAGGGACATACTGCCAACTACCGCGGTTGCCCTAAGGCACCCCGCGTATCAAGTGGGCCGGCTAGGAGGCCTATTCCCCCTCCTCGCCCGGTCACTACCCGCTCACAAGGAAACGGCCCTAAGCCTAACCTTACACCCGCACCGCAGGCAACACCTGTTGTTCCCGCGCCCGCGCCCGCGCGCAACGCTTGGTCCAAGCCCTTGAGCATGGTACAAGCAAGCGCCCCCCTCACCCCCGCCCGCCCGCAGGCCTCTGCCAGCGCGCCGGCTCCTAAGCCCAAACCGCCGCTCTCTAGGCCTCCAATGGCTGGGCTCATGGACGCCCCAGGTCAATCTGACCTGGCGGCCGACATAGCCCTTGTCATGGACTACGCGATGGTCATAGACGTGGACGAAGTACGTGTATTCGCGCACAAACTTCGTACTGCCACAAACGACCAAGACCGCTTGCGAGCCACGCTCACACACGCGGGTTTAATCAGCGCAGTGAGGCGCTACGCCCTCCCCAGCGTTTCTTAGGTATCATCCAATATGGATAGTACACCGAAACGAATTAAGCCCCACTCAGTCACCGTAGCGACTTTCAACGCTGACGGCCTCTCTAGTCAAAAGGACGAAGTTCACGAATTTTGTAAGACCCATCAGGTCGATATCCTATGCGTGCAGGAAACCTTTCTGAAACCAGGTACAGCGAACCCTAGGTTTGCAAATTACCGTTTGGTTCGTAATGATAGAGTGGCCACCCCAAAAGGTGGCACTCTCATCTATTACAAAAGAGCTCTGCACTGTATCCCAATTGTTACTCCACCACTTAGAATACTAGAAGCCTCTGTTTGCTTTCTAGCGATGTCAGGTCATCAACCAGTCATCATAGACTCATGTTACCTCCCCTCTGGTAAAGAACTATTACAGACAGACTTGGAAGCCCTCTTCTCTCTAGGAAGCTCCGTCCTTCTGATCGGTGACTTCAACAGTAAACATGTCATATGGAACTGTACTAGTAACAATAGCAATGGTAAAATCCTTGAAGGCTTGGTCAGCCACTTAAACTTTGATATTCTCTCCCCTCTGGAGCCCACAAGATATCCCTATGTTGACAACCAACGACCAGACATACTTGACATAGCACTTCTCAAGAACGTCACCCTCCGGTTGCGCTCTATAGAAGTGTTACACGAACTGACTTCAGACCACCGCCCTGTATTATTGAAATTAGGCCCCGACCCGACGGACATAACCCCTATCACTAGAACGGTAGTGAACTGGAAGCAACTGGGGGAATCCCTCCAAGCTATCAGTTCACCCGCTCTCGATAGAATCCCCGATGACATACAGACAGTAGAAGACGTGTCAATTGCGATCGAGGCTCTCAGTGACCACCTCCGCACCGCAGTAGGTGAATCCTCAAAGCAGGTCCAAGTGGCGGATGGTCGCCGCTTCGAACTGCCCGAGGGTGCGAGGAGATTACTGACAGCTAAGAACGCCGCCACTAGGGCGTATGACTCGATGCCAACCCCAGAGAACAAAGCCACCATGCGCTATTTACAGCGTGCTGTAAGGAAACGCATGAGTGAGCTGCGTGATCAAAGGTGGGACGACAAACTGTCAGAGATTGAGCCAACTCACCAGGCATACTGGCAGTTGGCTCGAACTCTGAAATCTGACGGACAACAGACAATGCCCCCACTCATTAGGCCACCTCCCCTCTCCATAGCGTTCCTTGACGAAGACAAAGCCGAGTGTTTAGCTGATAGCCTTGAGGCTCAGTGTACTCTAAATATAGATCACGTCGACCAGAAACACCTCGATTCGGTGGAATCTGAAGTCGAACGTAAAAGCTCTATGTCCATCTCTGACCTCCCACTCCTCCCACCGGTAAAATCATCCGAGGTTGTGTCTCTGATCAAGAGCCTCAAGACCCGTAAATCCCCTGGTGCTGATGGTATCAGCAACAAGGTGATTAAACACTTCTCAGTCCCACTAGTCCATCTCTTAGTTAGCATCTTCAATGCGGCTATGAGCAACTGCTCCTTCCCAGACACTTGGAAGCATGCCATTGTCATTGGTATTCACAAACCAGGCAAACCGGCAGCCGAGCCCTCCAGCTACCGTCCCATAAGTCTCCTCAGCTCTCTGGGGAAGATTTACGAGCGGCTCATTGTGAACCGACTCTGGTCCCACGTTAGGTCCAATAACCTCCTTCCCGATGAGCAATTTGGTTTTAGAGCCAAACACTCTTGCGTCCAACAAGTGCACCGCGTAACGGAGCACATCCTAGGCGGTTTCAATAAGAAACCAAAGCCCCAAGGGACCATAGCTGTCTTCCTCGACGTAGCGAAAGCGTTCGACAAAGTCTGGCACAACGGCTTGATATTCAAGCTGTACCAACTGGGTGTGCCAGACCGTCTTGTACTCATCTTACAAGACTTTCTCAGGGATCGAACGTTTAGCTATCGCACCGAGGGAACGCTCTCCTCCCCGCATCCCATTCACGCAGGTGTCCCTCAGGGCTCTGTACTCTCACCCATTCTCTTCTCGCTGTACACCAGCGACATCCCACGATCTGAACCTAATGTTCAGATCGCTCAGTTTGCGGATGATACTGCAATCTACTCTACTGGCTGGTTCAAGGTCAGGCAGAGATGCGCCATCCAACGAGCCATCACCGTAATCGGTGCATGGTTTCGTAAATGGCGGATTGCAGTAAATCCTAGCAAAAGTGCAGCAGTGTACTTCACTGAGACCCGGCGAAATCTCATGCCGTCACCCATAGTCCTATTCGGCGAACCCATCCCTTGGGCTAAATCTGCCAAATACCTGGGCGTCACCCTTGATTGCCAACTCACTTTCGCGAAACACATCCAGATTGTTCGCAATAGGGCGGCCTTCATTATGGGTCGTCTTAATCCCCTCATAGGCAAAAACAGTAAAATGTCTCTTAGAAATAAGACGACTCTTTACAAACTTTGCATCCGCCCAATCATGACTTACGCATCTGTAGCGTTCGCCCATGCTCAGAAACACGACCTCCACAAACTTCAAGTGATTCAGAATCGCTTTATGCGCAGGGCAGTGGGCGCTCCGTGGTACTTGCGGAACGCCGAACTGCACTGCGATTTCACCCTCCCCTCTATTACGCAGTATATGAAAGACTGCTCCCGCCGCCACTTCGACAAAGCTCCCCACCACTCGAATCCCCTCGTGGTCGAAGCGGCGAACTACTCCACTGACATAACCGATCCCCACTTCCTTCCCCCCCGTCGCCGTCCAAGGCATATTTTGGGTGACCCGGACGATCCCATCGCAGCCGTTACTTCGGCAGCTTTAGCGTCGTCCCAAGGGAACCCCGGTAATGGTTGTAGACCCGACCAGGGCTGTGATCCCGATCGCATTGTAGGCTCCGGCCGAGATCTTCTTCGCAGCCCCAGTCGCAGTCGAGGTAATTCACACACACACGATTGTAGTCCCAGCCACGGTGCGGGTGGGAGTATACACCGCGGCCCCGGTCGCGATGTATCCTCCGGCCCAGCAAATGGCTGCGGACGAGGTAACACTGGTTCTCTAAGTAGTCCCAGCCACCATGGCTGTGGGCGAGGCATTACACTTTCTTATTGTAGCCCCACCCAAAGTACAGTCATGAGTGCACAACGCGACGATCCTGGTCGCGGTGTGGACCCATGTCGCGGAAATGGGAGGAGGCGAGGTACACAAGGTTATGATTTAGTGGTAAACACAGTCAAACACCGAGCTCGCCGGCGAGCTCGAGGCAAAAGTTATGTCTTGGTTAGATTCTCTCCAAATAGTCGTAGAGTTAAAATTCATAGGGCCCACTTTCAACGGTACACTTATGTACCGGGGCGATTCTCTCCTACTCCCCTCTCTCCTGGCGACGGCCCAAGCCGAGGTCCGTACCCTAGTGGTGCCCTTGAGCAAGTCGCCTACTCCTCTCCTTGCGGCGAAGCGTCTTCAACGCTCGCCTTAGGCGGTGCGCCCTCTGCGCCCGCATCTGGCTGAGTGCCATCTGCGCTCGCCAACCGTCCGGTGACGCTGTAAATGCCGGTAGAGGCAAACAGCATTAGTCCGTTCTAAAAAAAAAAAAAAAAAAAAAAAACGGTCGTGGCTCACTCTGCCTTCAACCGTCGACAAGTCAACATCTCCGAGTTCGTTATTGCGGTGACGTCAATCCTTGTCGTGATTTTGTATAGTGCAAACACTGTCGTAATGATTGTTAGTTATTTTTTTTAATTTTTTTTTCAATTTTTTTTTTAACTTTTTTTAATTTTTTTTTTCCTCTTAATAAATTAATGTTCTGCTACTTGTAGAGATACATAACTGTAAGGTTAATGTTACCGCTGTGTTAATACTTTTATACGGCAATGTTTTGTCTTGTATAACTTGTATGCAACATGAGAGGTATTGATCACTATGATTGACACGTCACTGTGGTATGGAAGTACTTCAGGATTTAAATGAAACAATTGTCAACATGAATCCTATATGAATGGGTACCTATGGAAACTTGGTAATGTATGTAAGGCATGGAATGTTTTTCCTTTGTTTTCATTGCATGGTGTGGTGCGGGTGATGGAAGTCCAGAATTTTATCGTAGTACGTCGACAGATATTAACACATTCATTTGTTTTTCAGCTGTCCCGAGCAGGTATCCTGAGCGGCTGCCCAAAGTGCTGCGCTGGGCTGCTGCGCTGAGCAACTGCCCGTGCTTCAGCGCTGAGCGGCCGCCCAAGCCGCTGTCCCGAGCAGTTGTCTGCTGGAAGTCAAGTCCGGAGTAATCGACACCAAAGATTACCTTGTGTGGTGTCATGCAAAGGTGGTATCGTGAGTATGTCGAGACATTCAACAACTAATCTTCACAAATTGATATCATGCGCTAGTTGTCTTTAGTATGCATTAATAAAGAAAAATCACTAAACTGTGCGAGTGAGATCTTAGTAAAGTATGTAAGGCATGGAATTTTTTCCTTTGTTTTCATTGCTGGTGTAGTGCGGGTGATGGAAGTCCAGAATTTTATCGTAGTACGTCGACAGATATTAACACATTCATTTGTTTTTCAGCTGTCCCGAGCGGCTGCCCAAACTGCTGCGCTGGGCTGCTGCGCTGAGCAACTGCCCGTGCTTCTGCGCTGAGCGGCCGCCCAAGCCACTGTCCCAAGCAGTTGTCTGCTGGAAGTCAAGTCCGGAGTAATCGACACCAAAGATTACCTTGTGTGGTGTCATGCAAAGGTGGTATCGTGAGTATGTCGAGACATTCAACAACTAATCTTCACAAATTGATATCATGCGCTAGTTGTCTTTGGTATGCATTAATAAAGAAAAATATCACTAAACTGTGCGAGAGAGATCTTAGTAAAGTATGTAAGGCATGGAATGGTTTTCCTTTGTTTTCATTGCATGGTGTGGTGCGGGTGATGGAAGTCCAGAATTTTATCGTAGTACGTCGACAGATATTAACACATTCATTTGTTTTTCAGCTGTCCCGAGCAGGTATCCTGAGCGGCTGCCCAAACTGCTGCGCTGGGCTGCTGCGCTGAGCAACTGCCCGTGCTTCTGCGCTGAGCGGCCGCCCAAGCCGCTGTCCCGAGCAGTTGTCTGCTGGAAGTCAAGTCCGGAGTAATCGACACCAAACATTACCTTGTGTGGTGTCATGAAAAGGTGGTATCGTGAGTTTGTTGAGACAATCGACAGTTAATCTTCACAAATTGATATCACGCGCTAGTTGTCTTTGGTATGCATTAATAAAGAAAAATATCACTAAACTGTGCGAGTGAGATCTTAGTAAAGTATGTAAGGCATGGAATGTTTTTCCTTTGTTTTCATTGCATGGTGTGGTGCGGGTGATGGAAGTCCAGAATTTTATCGTAGTACGTAGACAGATATTAACACATTCATTTGTTTTTCAGCTGTCCCGAGCAGGTATCCTGAGCGGCTGCCCAAAGTGCTGCGCTGGGCTGCTGCGCTGAGCAACTGCCCGTGCTTCTGCGCTGAGCGGCCGCCCAAGCCACTGTCCCGAGCAGTTGTCTGCTGGAAGTCAAGTCCGGAGTAATCGACACCAAAGATTACCTTGTGTGGTGTCATGCAAAGGTGGTATCGTGAGTATGTCGAGACATTCGACAGTTAATCTTCACAAATTGATATCACGCCCTAGTTGTCTTTGGTCTGCATTAATAAAGAAAATATCACTAAACTGTGCGAGTGAGATCTTAGTAAAGTATGTAAGGCATGGAATGGTTTTCCTTTGTTTTCATTGCATGGTGTGGTGCGGGTGATGGAAGTCCGGAATTTTATCGTAGTACGTCGACAGATATTAACACATTCATTTGTTTTTCAGCTGTCCCGAGCAGGTATCCTGAGCGGCTGCCCAAACTGCTGCGCTGGGCTGCTGCGCTGAGCAACTGCCCGTGCTTCTGCGCTGAGCGGCCGCCCAAGTTGCTGTCCCAAGCAGTTGTCTGCTGGAAGTCAAGTCCGGAGTAATCGACACCAAAGATTACCTTGTGTGGTGTCATGCAAAGGTGGTATCGTGAGTATGTCGAGACATTCAACAACTAATCTTCACAAATTGATATCATGCGCTAGTTGTCTTTAGTATGCATTAATAAAGAAAAATCACTAAACTGTGCGAGTGAGATCTTAGTAAAGTATGTAAGGCATGGAATTTTTTCCTTTGTTTTCATTGCTGGTGTAGTGCGGGTGATGGAAGTCCAGAATTTTATAGTAGTACGTAGACAGATATTAACACATTCATTTGTTTTTCAGCTGTCCCAAGCAGGTATCCTGAGCGGCTGCCCAAACTGCTGCGCTGGGCTGCTGCGCTGAGCAACTGCCCGTGCTTCTGCGCTGAGCGGCCGCCCAAGCCGCTGTCCCGAGCAGTTGTCTGCTGGAAGTCAAGCACGGAGTAATCGACACCAAAGATTACCTTGTGTGGTGTCATGCAAAGGTGGTATCGTGAGTATGTCGAGACATTCGACAGTTAATCTTCACAAATTGATATCATGCGCTAGTTGTCTTTGGTATGCATTAATAAAGAAAAATATCACTAAACTGTGCGAGTGAGATCTTAGTAAAGTATGTAAGGCATGGAATGGTTTTCCTTTGTTTTCATTGCATGGTGTGGTGCGGGTGATGGAAGTCCAGAATTTTATCGTAGTACGTAGACAGATATTAACACATTCATTTGTTTTTCAGCTGTCCCGAGCAGGTATCCTGAGCGGCTGCCTAAACTGCTGCGCTGGGCTGCTGCGCTGAGCAACTGCTCGTGCTTCTGCGCTGAGCGGCCACCCAAGCCGCTGTCCCGAGCAGTTGTCTGCTGGAAGTCAAGTCCGGAGTAATCGACACCAAAGATTACCTTGTGTGGTGTCATGCAAAGGTGGTATCGTGAGTATGTCGAGACATTCGACAGTTAATCTTCACAAATTGATATCATGCGCTAGTTGTCTTTGGTATGCATTAATAAAGAAAAATATCACTAAACTGTGCGAGTGAGATCTTAGTAAAGTATGTAAGGCATGGAATGTTTTTCCTTTGTTTTCATTGCATGGTGTGGTGCGGGTGATGGAAGTCCAGAATTTTATCGTAGTACGTCGACAGATATTAACACATTCATTTGTTTTTCAGCTGCCAGAGCAGGTATCCTGAGCGGCTGCCCAAAGTGCTGCGCTGGGCTGCTGCGCTGAGCAACTGCCCGTGCTTCTGCGCTGAGCGGCCGCCCAAGCCGCTGTCCCGAGCAGTTGTCTGCTGGAAGTCAAGTCCGGAGTAATCGACACCAAAGATTACCTTGTGTGGTGTCATGCAAAAGTGGTATCGTGAGTATGTCGAGACATTCGACAGTTAATCTTCACAAATTGATATCATGCGCTAGTTGTCTTTAGTATGCATTAATAAAGAAAAATATCACTAAACTGTGCGAGTGAGATCTTAGTAAAGTATGTAAGGCATGGAATGTTTTTCCTTTGTTTTCATTGCATGGTGTGGTGCGGGTGATGGAAGTCCAGAATTTTATCGTAGTACGTCGACAGATATTAACACATTCATTTGTTTTTTTGGGACTTTCCCGAGCAGGTATCCTGAGCGGCTGCCCAAACTGCTGCGCTGGGCTGCTGCACTGAGCAACTGCCCGTGCTTCTGCGCTGAGCGGCCGCCCAAGCCGCTGTCCCGAGCAGTTGTCTGCTGGAAGTCAAGCACGGAGTAATCGACACCAAAGATTACCTTGTGTGGTGTCGTGCAAAGGTGGTATCGTGAGTATGTCGAGACATTCGACAGATAATCTTCACAAATTGATATCATGCGCTAGTTGTCTTTGGTATGCATTAATAAAGAAAAATATCACTAAACTGTGCGAGTGAGATCTTAGTAAAGTATGTAAGGCATGGAATGGTTTTCCTTTGTTTTCCTTGCATGGTGTGGTGCGGGTGATGGAAGTCCAGAATTTTATCGTAGTACGTAGACAGATATTAACACATTCATTTGTTTTTCAGCTGTCCCGAGCAGGTATCCTGAGCGGCTGCCCAAAGTGCTGCGCTGGGCTGCTGCGCTGAGCAACTGCCCGTGCTTCTGCGCTGAGCGGCCGCCCAAGCCGCTGTCCCGAGCAGTTGTCTGCTGGAAGTCAAGTCCGGAGTAATCGAGACCAAAGATTACCTTGTGTGGTGTCATGCAAAGGTGGTATCGTGAGTATGTCGAGACATTCGACAGTTAATCTTCACAAATTGATATCATGCGCTAGTTGTCTTTGGTATGCATTAATAAAGAAAAATATCACTAAACTGTGCGAGTGAGATCTTAGTAAAGTATGTAAGGCATGGAATGATTTTCCTTTGTTTTCATTGCATGGTGTGGTGCGGGTGATGGAAGTCCAGAATTTTATCGTAGTACGTAGACAGATATTAACACATTCATTTGTATTTCAGCTGTCCCGAGCAGGTATCCTGAGCGGCTGCCCAAACTGCTGCGCTGGGCTGCTGCGCTGAGCAACTGCCCGTGCTTCTGCTTTGAGCGGCCGCCCAAGCCGCTGTCCCGAGCAGTTGTCTGCTGGAAGTCAAGTCCGGAGTAATCGACACCAAAGATTACCTTGTGTGGTGTCATGCAAAGGTGGTATCGTGAGTATGTCGAGACATTCGACAGTTAATCTTCACAAATTGATATCATGCGCTAGTTGTCTTTGGTATGCATTAATAAAGAAAAATATCACTAAACTGTGCGAGTGAGATCTCAGTAAAGTATGTAAGGCATGGAATGTTTTTCCTTTGTTTTCATTGCATGGTGTGGTGCGGGTGATGGAAGTCCAGAATTTTATCGTAGTACGTCGACAGATATTAACACATTCCTTTTTTTTTCAGCTGTCCCGAGCAGGTATCCTGAGCGGCTGCCCAAACTGCTGCGCTGGGCTGCTGCGCTGAGTAACTGCCCGTGCTTCTGCTTTGAGCGGCCGCCCAAGCCGCTGTCCCGAGCAGTTGTCTGCTGGAAGTCAAGTCCGGAGTAATCGACACCAAAGATTACCTTGTGTGGTGTCATGCAAAGGTGGTATCGTGAGTATGTCGAGACATTCAACAACTAATCTTCACAATTTGATATCATGCGCTAGTTGTCTTTGGTATGCATTAATAAAGAAAAATATCACTAAACTGTGCGAGTGAGATCTCAGTAAAGTATGTAAGGCATGGAATGTTTTTCCTTTGTTTTCATTGCATGGTGTGGTGCGGGTGATGGAAGTCCAGAATTTTTTATCGTAGTACGTCGACAGATATTAACACATTCATTTGTTTTTCAGCTGTCCCGAGCAGGTATCCTGAGCGGCTGCCCAAACTGCTGCGCTGGGCTGCTGCGCTGAGCAACTGCCCGTGCTTCTGCGCTGAGCGGCCGCCCAAGCCGCTGTCCCGAGCAGTTGTCTGCTGGAAGTCAAGTCGGGAGTAATCGACACCAAAGATTACCTTGTGTGATGTCATGCAAAAGTGGTATCGTGAGTATGTCGAGACATTCGACAGTTAATCTTCACAAATTGATATCATGCGCTAGTTGTCTTTGGTATGCATTAATAAAGAAAAATATCACTAAACTGTGCGAGTGAGATCTTAGTAAAGTATGTAAGGCATGGAATGGTTTTCCTTTGTTTTCATTGCATGGTGTGGTGCGGGTGATGGAAGTCCAGAACTTTATCGTAGTACGTAGACAGATATTAACACATTCATTTGTTTTTCAGCTGTCCCGAGCAGGTATCCTGAGCGGCTGCCCAAAGTGCTGCGCTGGGCTGCTGCGCTGAGCAACTGCCCGTGCTTCTGCGCTGAGCGGCCGCCCAAGCCGCTGTCCCGAGCAGTTGTCTGCTGGAAGTCAAGTCCGGAGTAATCGACACCTTGTGTGGTGTCATGCAAAGGTGGTATCGTGAGTATGTCGAGACATTCGACAGTTAATCTTCACAAATTGATATCATGCGCTAGTTGTCTTTGGTATGCATTAATAAAGAAAAATATCACTAAACTGTGCGAGTGAGATCTTAGTAAAGTATGTAAGGCATGGAATGTTTTTCCTTTGTTTTCATTGCATGGTGTGGTGCGGGTGATGGAAGTCCAGAATTTTATAGTAGTACGTCGACAGATATTAACACATTCATTTGTTTTTCAGCTGTCCCGAGCAGGTATCCTGAGCGGCTGCCCAAACTGCTGCGCTGGGCTGCTGCGCTGAGCAACTGCCCGTGCTTCTGCGCTGAGCGGCCGCCCAAGCCGCTGTCCCGAGCAGTTGTCTGCTGGAAGTCAAGTCGGGAGTAATCGACACCAAAGATTATCTTGTGTGGTGTCATGCAAAAGTGGTATCGTGAGTATGTCGAGACATTCGACAGTTAATCTTCACAAATTGATATCATGCGCTAGTTGTCTTTGGTATGCATTAATAAAGAAAAATATCACTAAACTGTGCGAGTGAGATCTTAGTAAAGTATGTAAGGCATGGAATGGTTTTCCTTTGTTTTCATTGCATGGTGTGGTGCGGGTGATGGAAGTCCAGAATTTTATCGTAGTACGTAGACAGATATTAACACATTCATTTGTTTTTCAGCTGTCCCGAGCAGGTATCCTGAGCGGCTGCCCAAACTGCTGCGCTGGGCTGCTGCGCTGAGCAACTGCCCGTGCTTCTGCGCTGAGCGGCCGCCCAAGCCGCTGTCCCGAGCAGTTGTCTGCTGGAAGTCAAGTACGGAGTAATCGACACCAAAGATTACCTTGTGTGGTGTCATGCGAAGGTGGTATCGTGAGTATGTCGAGACATTCAACAGTTAATCTTCACAAATTGATATCATGCGCTAGTTTTCTTTGGTATGCATTAATAAAGAAAAATATCACTAAACTGTGCGAGTGAGATCTCAGTAAAGTATGTAAGGCATGGAATGTTTTTCCTTTGTTTTCATTGCATGGTGTGGTGCGGGTGATGGAAGTCCAGAATTTTATCGTAGTACGTCGACAGATATTAACACATTCATTTGTTTTTCAGCTGTCCCGAGCAGGTATCCTGAGCGGCTGCCCAAAGTGCTGCGCTGGGCTGCTGCGCTGAGCAACTGCCCGTGCTTCTGCGCTGAGCGGCCGCCCAAGCCGCTGTCCAGAGCAGTTGTCTGCTGGAAGTCAAGTCCGGAGTAATCGACACCAAAAATTACCTTGTGTGGTGTCATGCAAAGGTGGTATCGTGAGTATGTCGAGACATTCGACAGTTAATCTTCACAAATTGATATCACGCCCTAGTTGTCTTTGGTATGCATTAATAAAGAAAAATATCACTAAACTGTGCGAGTGAGTTTTTGCAAAAGTATGTAAGGCATGGAATGTTTTTCCTTTGTTTTCATTGCATGGTGTGGTGCGGGTGATGGATGTCCAGAATTTTATCGTAGTACGTCGACAGATATTAACACATTCATTTGTTTTTCAGCTGTCCCGAGCAGGTATCCTGAGCGGCTGCCCAAAGTGCTGCGCTGGGCTGCTGCGCTGAGCAACCGCCCGTGCTTCTGCGCTGAGCGGCCGCCCAAGCCGCTGTCCCGAGCAGTTGTCTGCTGGAAGTCAAGTCCGGAGTAATCGACACCAAACATTACCTTGTGTGGTGTCATGCAAAGGTGGTATCGTGAGTTTGTTGAGACAATCGACAGTTAATCTTCACAAATTGATATCACGCGCTAGTTGTCTTTGGTATGCATTAATAAAGAAAAATATCACTAAACTGTGCGAGTGAGATCTTAGTAAAGTATGTAAGGCATGGAATGTTTTTCCTTTGTTTTCATTGCATGGTGTGGTGCGGGTGATGGAAGTCCAGAATTTTATCGTAGTACGTAGACAGATATTAACACATTCATTTGTTTTTCAGCTGTCCCGAGCAGGTATCCTGAGCGGCTGTCCAAACTGCTGCGCTGGGTTGCTTTGCTGAGCAACTGCCCGTGCTTCTGCGCTGAGCGGCCGCCCAAGCCGCTGTCCCGAGCAGTTGTCTGCTGGAAGTCAAGTCCGGAGTAATCGACACCAAAGATTATCTTGTGTGGTGTCATGCAAAGGTGGTATCGTGAGTTTGTTGAGACATTCGACAGTTAATCTTCACAAATTGATATAACGCGCTAGTTGTCTTTGGTATGCATTAATAAAGAAAAATATCACTAAACTGTGCGAGTGAGTTTTTGCAAAAGTATGTAAGGCATGGAATGTTTTTCCTTTGTTTTCATTGCATGGTGTGGTGCGGGTGATGGATGTCCAGAATTTTATCGTAGTACGTCGACAGATATTAACACATTCATTTGTTTTTCAGCTGTCCCGAGCCGGTATCCTGAGCGGCTGCCCAAACTGCTGCGCTGGGCTGCTGCGCTGAGCAACTGCCCGTGCTTCTGCGCTGAGCGGCCGCCCAAGCCGCTGTCCCGAGCAGTTGTCTGCTGGAAGTCAAGTCCGGAGTAATCGACACCAAAGATTACCTTGTGTGGTGTCATGCAAAGGTGGTATCGTGAGTTTGTTGAGACAATCGACAGTTAATCTTCACAAATTGATATCACGCGCTAGTTGTCTTTGGTATGCATTAATAAAGAAAAATATCACTAAACTGTGCGAGTGAGATCTTAGTAAAGTATGTAAGGCATGGAATGTTTTTCCTTTGTTTTCATTGCATGGTGTGGTGCGGGTGATGGAAGTCCAGAATTTTATCGTAGTACGTCGACAGATATTAACACATTCATTTGTTTTTCAGCTGTCCCGAGCAGGTATCCTGAGCGGCTGCCCAAAGTGCTGCGCTGGGCTGCTGCGCTGAGCAACTGCCCGTGCTTCTGCGCTGAGCGGCCGCCCAAGCCATTGTCCCGAGCAGTTGTCTGCTGGAAGTCAAGTCCGGAGTAATCGACACCAAAGATTACCTTGTGTGGTGTCATGCAAAGGTGGTATCGTGAGTATGTCGAGACATTCGACAGTTAATCTTCACAAATTGATATCACGCCCTAGTTGTCTTTGGTATGCATTAATAAAGAAAATATCACTAAACTGTGCGAGTGAGATCTTAGTAAAGTATGTAAGGCATGGAATGTTTTTCCTTTGTTTTCATTGCATGGTGTGGTGCGGGTGATGGAAGTCCAGAATTTTATCGTAGTACGTCGACAGATATTAACACATTCATTTTTTTTCCAGTTAATACAAGATATTTTCTATTTCACTGCATTGTAATAACGACCTTTAAAGAAAAGGACAATAAATTGGACAACAATTATTTATTACAAAATTTATTGATTATACATTTAAAACGCTTAAGGCCATAAAACAAAATTGTAGTTCCTTCTAGAATAAAAATTAAAGCTTTTGAAACAACTATGAAATCAGAATATAACATTAACATCAAGATTTTCAGACACACTGTCCGACTCAGCAAGACTCGTTCGAGTTAAGTTTCATTCATAAATCTATTGTTATTTTTTGCGCTGATGCGGACGGGTTAAGAACATATTCAACGGCGTTTACAGTATATCTCTACACATGATCCCATGTAATAACATGATTCCATCTCTCTCATACTATGTGGGGAGCACCGTTGCGATACCAGATATTCTGCCTCTATTTAGTAGCATGCAAACACAGTGACTATTTAGATTTATAGGATATCGCAGCAGACAAAATCATTAGAAATCCTTGCGGTGACTAAATAAAAATTGGGTGACAAACGTAGTGTAATATCGTGCAGAGCTTTAGAGATTTGAGACATACAGCAATTGTTATGGGTCTGTCACTTAATATCAGTAGCTCTACCATGAGTTGACAATATTGACACCAATCGATGCTCGCTAGCGACTGTCTACGAAAATTTGTATGAAAAAAGAATAGTGCCACCTTGCGATCACTTGTAGAACTAAAATCGGCACCACAAGTTTATTTTATTAACAGTCGTCGCTTCGAAAACGAATCGTGAGTCGATAGCGACAATCGATGTCGATACTCGATTTGCTTGGATTTTCACTTAAACGGTACCATAAGTCATTATTTTGACAATCGCCTTCGAAAATTTCGATAGACGTTAGCGACTACGCCACTCACGAGAATTTTGAGGTGTGGAATCGTGTGAAAGGGAAAATAACATATCGAGTTTCAATTCAAAATACTTACATAATCAAATAATTTTATTTGTATTACGATAAAATTGGCAGGAATATTTTATTTGGCTTTGAATATGGTGACAGCAGCTGAAAATGGAGATCAGCAACGAGAATTCCCAATTTCAAGCCGAAATGAGAAAACAAGTTGGATGTCCACTAAACCTTAGTGAAGAAAGCTTTAAATACTTTCTAAAAGCATCTTACCTGTGTATGCTTTTGAAGACATATATTGTGGATTCAACAGATTTAATACCATCACAAAGAGTCTCACTAGGGTCTAAGGTAAGCTGTAAACATATTTATTTTTTACATATTTGAGGTTATGCTAATAACTGTAACGTTCGTTTTTCGCTCCGTTACACGTTGTCCATTCTAGACACATATTTTCGATTTTAAAATTTGCCAATCCTTAGAGGAAGCTATTCTGGTAACATTTTTATTGCAAGAGTAACACCTTTTGCAACCCAAGGACGCAAATTCTAAATTTTTTGCTTGGATGGTTGGCCAGACTGGAGCGTCGTCTTGGCTATGGAAAGAGCTCGGCCATTTTGGGATGCCTTTCACTTTCCTACCAACATTCGACATGATAAGTCATCCTTTTTATTTTTTATTTCCATCCATTCAAATCTGAGTTTTCGAGCAGACTTCTCAGGATGTTGAGGCGAAATTTAGAAGCCACAAGTCAACGGCTTTACATGTTCGGCGTGATTTTGCCAAAATAATGGATTTTTTTTATGGCGTGTCTGCCATAACCTAAAAAGAAAAACGGTGAGTGCGTTTTCTGTTTAGTCAAAATGACGTGATACTCGAAATTCGGACATTCTTTTAAACGGTGGTTTTGTATTGTTTCAGCCACTGGCGTTTTTTTTTATGGAGTTTTTTTTTAGGAGTTATTCTTTCGGATTTTTCTGCCGAATTTATTTTCACCATGAGTTCACCGTGGGAAGTTGAGGACCGACATCTTGGCATTTCATCGTGCTCTGGAAGGAGAATCTCTTCTCCGCGTCATGATATAAGCACAGGTTTCGTGTCGGAGTAAGGTATTGTCAATTCTTTGTCTTACAATCCGCGCTACTAGTCACGTGTAATTATAAAAAATTTAAAATAATTAATTTCCTTTAAATAAGGGTGCAATAACGATAGCGTGCGATAAAACTAAGATAAGTCATTTTAGCTTAGGGGGAAGTGGGGCAGATTCATACAAGGGGCACCGTCATACACTAGAGAAATCTGTTGTTAGGAGCGCATTAACTGAACGACTTATGCGTGTACGCGTGACTTACTTATGTGTGGATTGGCTCAGAGGTGGACGAACAGGCAATGTTAAAAGCTATCGCTGAAGTTTGTCAAAACATACTCTCTTTAAGGAAATCAGCAGGCAAATATGGAGTTAATGCACAAACACTACAAAGCCGAATCAAAAACTTCCGCAAAACACAAGATAATGATAGCGAAAATCGTGTGTTAGAATCTAAATTTGCATCGCAGATAGTTTTTACAAAATCAGAAGAGGATCTCTTGAATAAATATATCTTAGAATGTTCTAAGATGCACTATGGACTGACATGTATCCAAGTTAAAAAACTTGCATATTTCTTGATTATTACTTAGTATTAGTTGCTCATAGAGACTAATTGCTTTTAATTTCGAGAACGTTGTGTTTGTATATTTTTATTTTGATAAACAATTAAAAATTTCTTGCTTAATTTGTGTATTTTTTCACATGTATGAATCTGCCCCATAGCCTGTATGAGAGTGCCCCGCATGTGGGGTACATTCATACATTTCTAAACATTTTTTTAAACTTTTATAAATGTCTCACATGTGTATTTACACAAATGACATGTTTTTGATACAAAGTCAGATAGTTAGAGTACCAGTTTTTAATGAATCTATACAGATATTGATGCCAGAGAAAACTCTATAAGACGAAAAAGAAAAACTGTAGGAGGCTGCCCCACCTTCCCCTACTATGGGAAAACTTATAAAGCCCCTCAGGCTGTCTACCACATCAGTATAGCCGCAAAAGTCCTTCAAACCTTGCATAGTTGCTAAGACATTATCAGACTAGTATAAAACTCTTCTAAATTAATTGTAACACTGTGTTCCTTCCCGGAAATAAAAGTTGAACTAAACTAAATGCTTTGCTGCTTATTTCAACTTCTCCCCCGCTTGAAGATTAAAAGTACCGAAACTCTACAGCTGCTATTCCAGGTAAATTTTTGTGTATTTTAATATATATATACATAAACGTTTTGTGAGGTAGCTCCAGGCGCCCGAACTTACTTCTCTTATTAATTTTCTAGATAACTTAGTGAGATTATCACTTTACAGGAGCACTCACATGCATATTTTTTAGACATTACATATACTTACTTAATATAACTTGTAATTGTTTATTTTTTTACTACAAGGTACTATTCAAAACTTCATTATTTTACCTTATTTTATTTTACTTTATTTTGGTTGGCTTACATAAACCTTACCCTAACAAACTTTATATTATTACAATTGGCTTTAGCGTACTGGTACATGAAGCTTAAAATCATATTTTTTAGATGTTATACTAACTTACACTCTAGTAATAATTATCATTTATTACAATTGGCCCCATGAAACAGGGACTTGAAAGGAATGGAACCTTTTTCATACATAGATAACTATCGTTATTGCATTTCTTTGTTATCTTTATTTGCGTTGCAATCTGCCTTGTACATTTATTGTAATTTAATATATGCTTTATTACAAGACAATACTTTTGTGTGTTATAAATTGCAACATGTTTTCTTGTGCTTTGACAAGATTAATTAAGTCATTTTGATATTGTCTGTTATATCTTATGAAAAAACTGGTAAAGTGTTATCATGTGTTATTATATTGTGTTGTGTAATTGAATTCAGCGATACTGATGTTATGAAGATGTGATATTGTACAGTGGTTTAGACTTATAAATAGTTGAAGGTTTTCATGCTATTGTATACTTGGATTTTGGTGAGTTTATAATAACATTATTGTATAGATGTTTACATTTTGAGGTTAAAATACTTTGTAAATCATTACTGCACCTTTTAAAAGAAAATAACCTTTTCTTAACTTAAATAAATACTAAATAGGGTTTAAAAAGAAAATAATAGTTTAAAACTTTAAAATTCAACTTTAAATAAATAAACCTTTGAATTATTTCAAATATTCAAATAATTTCATAAATATTTTCTTGGAGTTTATTGAGTTCTTACATCTCAGCTGTGTTTTTGCTTTTGGGTTTTTATTGTTTGTGTTAATCATGGATAAACAAACTCAATTTCCATCGTTAGGGGTGAAAGAAAATCAACACTCAGGCGATACAACTTGTACCTTGGAGGAAAATGTTGTACAGGAGGCGGTTAATGTTACTGAGGTTCCAGATCCGTTTGGAAACAACTTTACTATTGCTCATAGTTCACCATCTTGTGTACTTCCTTCGACTTTGCCTTCTTTTAATATGTTGAATGCACGACTTAATGAAAACATTAAGAAGAACTTTCCAGCCACGACTAAACTGTTGGACCTGAAAAGGAGTAGGATTGTGTTTGATGGTAAGGCTTGTGTTAGAGAATTCATTACTCAGGTCGAAGAATACTTTCTTTATAAAAATTTTGATGAAAATGTTTTGGTTGGTTCTTTTTCTGATCTACTGTCAGACATAGCTTTGAAATGGTTTCGTACTGTACGGATTAGCATTGGATCTTGGCGACAGCTTAAGGAAGCGTTATTGAAACGTTTTGATAAACCAGAATTTGACTATTTTTTGGAATTTGATCTCCGCACTAGGAAACAGAAACCGAATGAATCTCTTCCAGATTACATTACGGAAATTATGGATTTGGCTAGTAGACTTTCTACTCCAATGTTAGAAGCAACTACCATTGATATTATTAAACATAATATGCTGTCAATTTATACACCTTTTGTGTTCGGTAGAAGCATTATATCTCTAGAACAGTTCTTACATCTCGGTAAAGAATTAGAAGTTTTTGCAAATAGGAAGAGTTTGATTACTAACAAACCTCCTCAATTCTATAAGACTTCAGCACAATTTAATGCAGTTCAAAGCAACAATGATTTAACTTGTTTAAAATGTATGTCCAAAGGACATAGTTATAAAAATTGCCCTTCTATTCCTGGAATGATTTGTTTTAAGTGTCAAAAAGTTGGTGTGACCATCAAGACTTGTGATGTATGTAATTTGGATAAATCTCACTCTCCGGAGTCAAAAAACTAATTGGACATCGAGCCCTAGTTCATGAGAAAACTAAGCGTGTTTCGATGCATATTAATAAACATTCTCATAAACCTGATGATGTTTCTAGTAGAAAAGAGTTTGATGATTGGTTAGGTTACTTGAAGACTTTTTTCAGTAATTATAGAGCGGCACCTATTCTTTTTGTCAAGAGTGACGACTCTCGTCCTTTCTTGAAATTTAAGGTAAATAATTGTGAATATTCTGGACTTCTGGACAGCGGTTCGAATAGCTGTGTATTAGGTTCAAATAGTCATTTGAAATTTGAGAAACTAGGTTAGAAAGTAAAACCTACTTCTAGTTCTGCATATACTGCTGATGGTTCGTCTCAACGTGTCATTGGAACTATTTCTTTGCCTGTCACTTGTGATAAATTGACAAAGAGTGTTAACTTTTTAATAATACCATCTTTTGATATTTCTATTATTTTAGGATTTGATTTTTGGCTTAAATTTGACCTTGCTAAGGATCTATGGAAAAATATAACTTTTGTTAGTAGTAAACACCCACATGTTTGTGCTGTAACTTCTGCACTTGAACTTTCTCCTTCTGAGAAACAAGAATTAAATGAAGTTATTGCTTTGTTTGAAGATATTTCTTATGAAAAGAAAGACTTAGGCTTGACTCACCTTGTTCAACATAAGATTAGAGTAACTGGTGAACCATTTAAATGTAGGTATTGGCCTTTAAGTCCAGCTAAACAAAAAGAGCTTTTTGATGAAGCGGAGGTTATGTTAAAGGAAGGAATCATTGAACCTTCTAACTCTCCTTGGTGTTCTCCGGTACTAGCTGTAGAAAAGAAAGATGGCAGCACTAGACTATGTTTGGATTCCAGACGTTTAAATTCTATAACAATTAAGGACTCTTATCCATTACCTTACCCATCTAGGATATTAGATAACCGTAGGGGAGCTAAATTTATATCTACCATTGATTTTTCTAAGGCCTTTTTGCAAATTAGTCTGCATGAGTCCTCGCGTGAACTCACATCTTTTGTAATACCTGGAAAAGGTCTGTACCAATTTGTCCGTATGCCCTATGGATTAACCAACGCTCCTGCCGAGCTACAGAGATTAGTAGATAAACTCTTCGGTCCAGGATTTGATAATGAAGTTTTCTGTTATCTTGACGATGTGATTTGTGTCCATTCAAGCTTTAAAGCTCATATAGAATGCCTGCGGAAGGTCCAAGCCATTATTAGAGATGCTGGTTTGACTGTGAACCTTAAGAAATGTGTATTTTGCAAGGATAGACTCAGATATCTTGGTTATATAGTAGACAGTAGCGGTTTGCATACTGATCCTTCAAAGTTAGAAACTATTAATGATTTTCCACGTCCAGAAACTATAAAACAATTGAGAAGTTTTCTTGGAATGTGTTCATACTATCGTAGATTCATTTGTAAATTTGCTGACATTGCATCTCCTTTGACTAAATTAACAGCTGGCAGTAAAACTAAAAATTCAAAGAGACCACTTGATTGGAACGATGAAGCTGAAACCGCATTTCACAACCTTAAACAGGCTTTAGTAACAGCACCTGTTTTACAGTGCCCTGATTTCAAGAAACCTTTCTTTTTACATTGCGATGCTAGTTCTGTTGGAATCGGTAGTGTTTTGAGTCAAGAAGAAGATAACGGTGAACAACATCCTGTTGCTTTTTATTCAAGATCACTTAATAAATGCGAACGTAACTACAGCACTACAGAGCGCGAATTGCTTGCAATCTTAGACTCCATAGAACATTTTAGACCTTATATTGAAGGAATGAAATTTACAGTAATTACTGATCATGCTTGTTTAAAATGGCTATTAAAATTGAATAATCCTAGTGGACGATTAGCTCGTTGGGCTGCTAGAATCTCCCAATTTACATTTGATATTATACATAAAAAAGGTAGCTTACATTTGGTACCCGATGCTTTGAGTAGAATTCAAATTAATGTTGTAAATTCTCCCATTGTCAATATTATTTCACCAGATGAAGAGATTGAAGATCTTTGGTATAGGAAAGTATTTGTATATTGTCAGAAATATCCTGTTAAATTTAAAAGCTTTAGAGTAGAGAATAACACTTTGTATAAATATTGTAGGAGTAAATTTGATATAAATAGCAATTTAAACTGGAAAATAGTCATACCTAAAGAACATATCATGGACACTATTAAATCAAACCATGATGATGTAAATTCAGGCCATCTTGGCATTCATAAAACATTAAAGAAAATAAAGCAACATTATTTTTGGAAAGGTATGTTTGGTGATGTACAAAAGTACATTATTTCTTGTGAAACTTGTAAAGCTTATAAACATTCTAATTCTCCTCCTTTTGGAACTATGATTAATCCTAAAAAAGTAGATAAGCCAATGCTTATGCTTTCAGTTGATATTATTGGAATTTTGCCTAGAACTTATTCGGGTCATAAATATATTCTCTCTGTTGTTGACGTTTTTACTAAATATTGTTGGTTATTTCCTATGATTAATGCTACTACTAAAGTAATTAATAAACTTTTTGAGAAAGAAATATTTCTTAAGTTTGGTTGTCCTAAAGTTATAGTATGTGACAACGGAACACAATTTGCTTCCAGACACTTTGTTGAATTTATGAAAGGCTATAATATAACTAAAATATTCTACAACACCTTGTATACACCACAGAATAACCCAGTTGAAAGATATAATAAGACTGTAGAAACTTGCATATCTTGTTTTGTCAAAGATGATCAACGAACTTGGTCCAAGTTTTTGTCCAATGTTCAATTAGCTTTGAATAATAGTGTAAATCTAGCCACAGATTTTACACCTAATTTCTTAATGTTTGGTAGAGAACTAATTTTTGATGCTTCTTTACATCGTTTTAATAATTCTGTTGATAATTTAACTCAGTTGGAGATTGGTGAAAGAAATACCTTTGCTCATGCTTTAAATTCACTTAGTGAGATATATGTTAAAGTTCAGGCTTATCTTTTAAAAGCTTATAAACGGAATGCCCGTTATTATAATGTTGGTAGGAGGGTCATTTCTTTTGATGTTGGAGATATTGTTTGGAGAAGGAGTTTTGTTCAATCTAATGCACCTGCATATTTTTCGGCTAAGTTTGCACCTAAGTTTATAAAGTGTGAAGTTATTGAAAGACTTTCAAATAACATTTTATGTTCTGAAGGACTTGAACAAAGGTACTTCAGGCCGTTATCATGTTAAAGATATTATTAAATATTAAAATTGCTTTTTATAACCTAATTTTTTTGTTCTTGGTTTGATAATTTAATTGAGTTATACTAGATTTGAATGTTGAGGAATGGACGGATTTCTAGTTTGTAAGGTGAAGTATAATAGGGGACTTATTTTATGTTATCAATTCTAACTAATAAAATATTTAGAATTCAACTTAGGTCATTTTTGGATTTTGCTATAATAATATACCTGACAACATCAAAAGATCTTAATATTTTTTTTACTTTTTTTCTTTTTATGGGAACTAATTTCTTATTTCTCATATAATTTTGTATATTTATAGTTTATAAAGGAACTTAATTATCCTCCTTTTATATAAATATTTTATACATATAAATATTAACTTAGAGTTATTGCCTTAGGTTAATTGTTCTGTCTATTTAGTAGAACATATTTTGTTAGATGCCGGTTTTAATTTAAGTATATCGGATTTGACACCTTGAGTACTCAACCTTTTTGGACTTTACTTTGGATTAGTGAAATCTTTGAGTTTCCGTCCCAATTTTTGATAATTAGTCCTACGCCTTTTGTTAGGATGAACATCAGCAATCTATGGACATTTGTACCTAGATTGATTCCTTTTATATGTCATTGTGTGCGGAAAGTTGGTGGAGTTGTGCCGACCACAGTGGTAATATTTTTTTTATGCATAGTGCACGGGAAGTCGGTGGTGTTAAGCCGGTCACTATTGCTAAAATTATTTTTTCTGTTATTTTAAACAGTTATGCATAGTGCACGGGAAGTCGGTGGTGTTAAGCCGGTCACTATTGCTAAAAATATTTTTTCCTGTTATTTTAAACAGTTATGCGTAGTGCACGGGAAGTCGGTGGTGTTAAGCCGGTCACTATTGCATCATTTCCCTGTTCTTTCAAGCAGTGATTTGGAATAATTTATTTTTCTGTTTTTGTTTCTAAACAGATATTTAATGCATGGTGCTCGGAAAGTCGGTGGTGGTGTGCCGGTCACTATTGCATCATTTCGCTGTTCCTTCAAACAGTGATTTTCTTCAATTTTGCTTTTCATGCAAAATCTTATTGTTGATTTCTCAACAATTTGTCATCTTTTAACCCGTTTGTGTACTGCATACTTTTACAGTAGAGCACAACGTCGGTGTGAAGTTTTTCAAAATTATAAAATCTTAGTCGGCGGCGAAAGCTTAACCGAATTTTAGGCCAGATGAGTAGGAGTCGGAGACGTAGGTGTCCATCCGTACTTCGGAGAATGGTAGAGTAGAGGAGAATGGAGTCGGTGACCAGGGTGTCCAACCGCACTTCTGAGTAAGAGGAAGTTTCAAAATTAAGAAATTTAATCGGCGGCGAAAGCTTAACCGAAGTTTAGGACTGAAGAGTATGAGTTGGTGATGAATGCGTCCAACCGTTACCTCATAGAGTGGTAGAGTAAGGAGATAGTTTGTTAACATCAGTGTTGTAAGAGTCGGTGGCGAAGGTGCCTAATCGTACTCAAGGAAGTTTTATAGGCTTGAAGGTGGGTTTGATGGAAGTTAAGGTTTAACTTGCTTTTGTCTAGGTTTATGCTTCTTTTATATATAACTTTATTATTTTAGTTTGCTGTTTGGCAACTCTTATCCTATGGATTACTATTTTTGTTTTGGTTTTTGGATTTGTTTGTTCCAGCTAAGAGCTTTGTCTTTATTAAGAGACTCCTTAGTTTGGTAGAGTTCTGAATTTTGTTGTCATCCTTTTGATGAATATTTAGTAGATTTTGGTGGAGGTTGGTTTTTGTCATAAAAGAAAAGTCTTTCTTTTATTTTATTTTTTTGGGAAGGTATTTAATGTAACGTTCGTTTTTCGCTCCGTTACACGTTGTCCATGCTAGACACATATTTTCGATTTTAAAATTTGCCAATCCTTAGAGGAAGCTATTCTGGTAACATTTTTATTGCAAGGGTTGTTACCCTTTTGCAACCCAAGGACGCATATTCTACATTTTTTGCTTGGATGGTTGGCCAGACTGGAGCGTCGTCTTGGCTATGGAAAGAGCTCGGCCATTTTGGGATGCCTTTCACTTTCCTACCAACATTCGACATGATAAGTCATCCTTTTTATTTTTTATTTCCATCCATTCAAATCTGAGTTTTCGAGCAGACTTCTCAGGATGTTGAGGCGAAATTTAGAAGCCACAAGTCAAGGGCTTTACATGTTCGGCGTGATTTTGCCAAAATAATGGATTTTTTTTATGGCGTGTCTGCCATAACCTAAAAAGAAAAACGGTGAGTGCGTTTTCTGTTTAGTCAAAATGACGTGATACTCGAAATTCGGACATTCTTTTAAACGGTGGTTTTGTATTGTTTCAGCCACTGGCGTTTTTTTTTATGGAGTTTTTTTTTAGGAGTTATTCTTTCGGATTTTTCTGCCGAATTTATTTTCACCATGAGTTCACCGTGGGAAGTTGAGGACCGACATCTTGGCATTTCATCGTGCTCTGGAAGGAGAATCTCTTCTCCGCGTCATGATATAAGCACAGGTTTCGTGTCGGAGTAAGGTATTGTCAATTCTTTGTCTTACAATCCGCGCTACTAGGCACGTGTAATTATAAAAAAATTAAAATAATTAATTTCCTTTAAATAAGGGTGCAATAACGATAGCGTGCGATAAAACTAAGATAAGTCATGTTAGCTTACTATGGGAAAACTTATAAAGCCCCTCAGGCTGTCTACCACATCAGTATAGCCGCAAAAGTCCTTCAGACCTTGCATAGTTGCTAAGACATTATCAGACTAGTATAAAACTCTTCTAAATTAATTGTAACACTGTGTTCCTTCCCGGAAATAAAAGTTGAACTAAACTAAATGCTTTGCTGCTTATTTCAACTTCTCCCCCGCTTGAAGATTAACAGTACCGAAACTCTACAGCTGCTATTCCAGGTAAATTTTTGTGTATTTTAATATATATATACATAAACGTTTTGTGAGGTAGCTTCAGTGTTAATTTGAAGTTTTTAAATGGCAACTTAGTATTAGCAATAAGGTTCTCATTGTTGTCTATGAAAGTCTCTCTGTGCCTTCCCGGCCTTAATGGCGGTTACTTACTGTTGCGATGTGCGCTAATTAAAAGAAGGATTAAACTGAAGAAAGCTTTTTATTTGGAGCCGTTAGCAAGATCCACCGACCTAATATTTATAGGTTATGGGCCCAGAACACCACAGAAAACGACCCCAAAAAAAAAGCATAGAAAATGGAGGACGAAAAGAAAAACCGTTATGGCATCGTCCCTTTCGCCGGCACTGACTTCGGGAACTGGTTCTTCCGTTTGAGAGTAGTCTTAGAAGAAGCCGACGTGCACGAAGAAATAGAAGAAGTAGAAGAAAAAGAAAATCCAGTAGAAGGTACAACGAAGGCAAGAAAATGCAAAAGCATCATTGTTCAAAGTATTGCAGACAGCCACTTAGAAATCATAAAAGATCTAGACACTCCACGAGAAATTATTCAGAAGTTGAAATCAACGTATTTATCAACTGGGATTGCTTCGCAGCTCCTAGCAAGAAAGAAAATACTCACTCTAAAATACAATGAGAAATCTACGCTCAGTGATTTCTTTCTAGAATTCGACAAGCTTGCACGACAATTGCGAGAAGCAGGTGCACAGCCCTCAAGGGATGAGCTGATATGTTATCTCTTGTTGGCTATGCCAAAAGCCTATGAAAATGTAGTCACAGCCATAGAAACCATAAATAGTGACACAATAAACATGGAATTTGTAAGACGGAGACTCCTTGATGAAGAAACGAAAAAGAAAGGACTAGTAGAAAGTGAAAGTATTGAAGTTTTTCAAGCTAGAAAAGAAAAGCACTCACCAGCATATAGGCCACTAGAAAAGAATAGTAAAGACAAAAAGCCATTCCCATTTGAATGTTACAACTGTGGCAAAAAGGGCCATATGAAATCAGAATGTAAGTTCAAGAAGAATCGGAATACAATGAATATAGAAACACATAAACAAGAGAGTTCGAGCCTTTCTTTCCTTGCAATAGACAATGAAATTTTGGTGTCAAACTCAGTAAATACAATAGAATTTGTATGTGATTCCGGAGCGACGGACCATCTAGTAAACAGCGAGCAATTCTTACAAGAAACAGAAACACTACAGAACCCAATTGTGATAAATACAGCTAAACAAGGTGGGAAGATAGTTGCTACAAAGAAAGGAAAAATTAGAGAACAGAATATTACAGTCAAGGATGTCCTATATGTACCAACCAGCCGATGCAACCTGTTATCTGTAAGTAAAATGGAAAGCGCTGGATGTAAGATAGAATTTGATGACAGAAAAGTTAGAATATACTATAAAAAGGAATTAGTGAAAGAAGGAAAGCGTGAGAACAACCTGTATAAAATATGGTTCAAGCCAGAAATAGAAAAACAAGTACAGAAAGCATACAGTGTTGGAAATGAAGAATATGAATGGCATAAGAAGTTAGGACATGCATCTCAAGAAAAATTACAGAAGCTAAAACAAAGAAAGTTAATTTCCTATGAAAACAGTAATTCAGAAGAATTATGTGAACCATGCCTAAAAGGAAGACAAACAAGACTACCATTCCAAGAAAAAGAAAGAAAGAATAGTAACAGAATACTGGAATTAATTCATAGTGATTTATGTGGACCTGTAACCCCCACTACACATGATAACAAAAAGTACATATTGACATTCATCGATGACTACAGTCATTTTGCATACATATATCTAATAGAAAGCAAAACAGAAGTTCTTAAACATTTTAATTACTATGTAAACACTGTAGAAGCTCAATTTGGAACAAAAATATCAAGATTCAGGTGTGACAATGGGACTGAGTACAAGAACAAAGAATTTAATGATTATTGCAATGAGAAAGGAATACGGAGAGAATTTTCAATGAATTATACGCCACAACAAAATGGTGTATCAGAACGTTTTAATAGAACATTGGTTGAGAAAGCCAGAACACTGTTGGCTGACTCAAATTTCAACAAAGAACTTTGGGGTGAAGCAGCCTATACAGCAACCTACATAATTAATCGATTACCAACAAGAAATGGCATTATCCCAGCAGAATTATGGTTTGGAAAGTCATCGGACTATAAAAAACTTCAATGTTTTGGCATCCCTGCTTATGTGCATCTCCAACCACAATACAGAGAAAAAGGAAAATTTGAAGAAAAATCAAAGAAGTATTATTTGGTTGGATACTGCAACAATGGATACAAGCTATGGGACACACAAGAAAGAAAAATTATAACAGCTAGAGATGTGATATTTGATAAAGCACAGACAATCAAAAAGGAATGTTTTTCACGTCCCTATTATGAAGAAGAAAATGATCTGTCAAAAATTCAAGGTACTCTCCAACCAGAACAATTTTATAAAATACAAGAATGCTCAGAAAACTCAGAAACTGTGGAAAATAAAACTGAAAATACATCTGTAGAAGAGAAAAGGAAAAGAAAATTACCATCATACCTAAGTGATTATGAAGTATATCATAGTGCATTGTCATGCATAGGAGAACCAAATACTTTGCAAGAAGCATTAGAAAGTGAAGAAAAAGAATATTGGAAAGATGCAATGAAAACAGAGCTAGAATCACATGAGAAACACCAGACTTGGACAAGAGTAGAAAGACAAGAAAGTAATAGATAGTCGATGGGTATTTAAGAAAAAGGAAAATATTTACAAAGCAAGGCTAGTTGCCAAAGGTTTTCAAAACAACGACTACGAAGACACCTACTCACCAGTGGGACGAGTAACTACACTAAGAGTATTGCTTACTCTTGCAAATCAAGAATGTTTGCATGTGGAGCAAATGGATGTAAAAACAGCTTTTCTCCATGGCCATCTACAGGAAGAAATATATATGAATCTGCCTGGGGAAAACGGTGCTCAGGTTTGTAAACTGAATCGTTCAATATATGGATTGAAACAGAGCCCCAGTTGCTGGAACGAGGCGTTCCACTCCTTCATGTTGAAGAACAATTTTAAAGTATCAAAAAGAGATAGTTGCCTATATGTGCAACACACAGAAAACAGGGAAAAGGTGTATTTGTTTCTATATGTTGACGATATTCTTCTAATATGTAAAAGTGAACAGAAAATCAGTGAAATAAAAAGTGCATTATCAAAAAACTTTGATATTGTTGATCTTGGATCTGTGAAAAAATTTCTAGGTATTGAAATAGAAAGAGACTTTAATAATAAGAAGTTAGTGTTACACCAGAAATCATACATTCAAAATGTGTTAAATAATTTTGGTATGATAGACTGTAAAAGTGCATCGACCCCATGTGAAGTTGGACTGAAATTAGAAAAACCTGATAAATTTTCATGTAAGTTTCCCTATCGTGAGTTAATAGGTTGTCTTATTTATCTGGTGATATGTACAAGGCCTGATTTGTCATATGCTGTTAGCTATTTCAGTCAATTCCAGAACAATGCATTGTGTAAACCTAAATTTGAATATCTGCGGAACCTACTGAATATTAAGAAATGTTAATTAAAGAAATATATGCCATTTGTGTTATTATGAGTAAGTTAGGCATTTTGTGTTAGTTTTTTAGAACTTATTATTGTAATCTTAACTAGAATAGGTAACTATTTAGAAATGTCAAAGAATAATTATAACCAGAAGTGACACTACTGTGTCATAGAGTAAGTAGGTACATCCAGATGTCCAACTTTGCTTTATGTATGTAATATTCTAATAAAAATATAGAATTATAATGTTTTAGAAATTAGAATACTAAGTTGAGGAGGAGTGTTAATTTGAAGTTTTTTAAATGGCAACTTAGTATTAGCAATAAGGTTCTCATTGTTGTCTATGAAAGTCTCTCTGTGCCTTCCCGGCCTTAATGGCGGTTACTTACTGTTGCGATGTGCGCTAATTAAAAGAAGGATTAAACTGAAGAAAGCTTTTTATTTGGAGCCGTTAGCAAGATCCACCGACCTAATATTTATATCCAGGCGCCCGAACTAACTTCTCTTATTAATTTTCTAGATAACTTAGTGAGATTATCACTTTACAGGAGCGCTCACATGCATATTTTTAGACATTACATATACTTACTTAATATAACTTGTAATTGTTTATTTTTTTACTACAAGGTACTATTCAAAACTTCATTATTTTACCTTATTTTATTTTACTTTATTTTGGTTGGCTTACATAAACCTTACCCTAACAAACTTTATATTATTACAATTGGCTTTAGCATACTGGTACATGAAGCTTAAAATCATATTTTTTAGATGTTATACTAACTTACACTCTAGTAATAATTATCATTTATTACATAACTTACAAATAAAACTACAGGCTATCTATTATTATTTTATTATAAACCCAGATAGGTATACTACTTTTTTATCTTTGCATTACAGGTTTTATTTGCATTGCTGTTCTATGCACAGCACGGGGACCACCCAAAAAGTATTTGAAGCTGCAAATCATTTTTCCCAAGAGGCAGTGTCAGAATAATTAATACTCCGAGGAGATCAGTGTGCAGAATCTCCTGAGTAGCTACACAGTAAGAAAACACCAAAACTGTTGGGATGACAGGAAGGACTGTAAACATGCGAAATCCATGTTTCCAATCCTAAACAAAAATACTACGAACAAATTACTATGATTACAACGTCAGGACCTTCGCCTAATGGTGGGAATTATCACTGCTCACAGTAATCTAAATTACCAGTTGCACAAGATCAGAGCTACGGACAGCCCACTATCTGGAGACTGTCTGCAGAAGGACAAGAGTGTGCAGACTGTGTTGCTGCACTGCAGGGCTACGGAAGATATTAGAGCAAAAACAGGATTACTGGAGGTCTACTCCAGAATGTATGATGCATCATCAGCATCATCGACGATTGTTTATACAACATCTCAAACTACATTGCAACAGTTGTGCTAGCGCCCCAAGGCCTTACTCCTCTATGTGAAGAAGTTAGGCTGGCTTGAGCAAATGTTGGCAGGGTGGAATGCACATAACACCCCAAGCGGGACGTCAGTGCAGGCCTCATCACTCCCAAAACGAATAAGAATAAGAGATCAGTGTATCTAAATAGAAGAAATCACTGTTGCTTAGAGTAAACCATGTACCTACCTAAACATCTTAAATACAATCATCAAGTTTCCAAACACAAAAGAGGATAGGAATGTTATAAAACAACGGTAGCTTACTATATTTTTTATATATAATGAAATTTCTATTGACTATTTTTATCAGACACTCTGTTTTCTGACACTTTGATTAAATAGTAAATTTATAATCCCAAGGGTAATTGGATGTGTTGATGGAAGACATTTTGAAATATTTACACCAAGCTTAAAAGATGAGCACTAATATTATGGCAGGAAGTTATCCAGGTCATTGGTAGTAATCCGCTTGTTAAGAACACCAAACTAAATTAGCAAACTAAAATCTGTTTTTAGTAAATTATCATCTGTTCTGTTAATTATAATCTATTCATGTTTATGTCCAAATTCATATAATGTTTGCAAGTGACAATACTTAAATTTGCCATTTCTGTTTAATTGTGGATATGTTTAGTGCAAATTTAACCATCATGTAAGTTCGTGCTCTCTAAACCATTCTAACTGATGTAAAACTACCCATATTTAAATAGTTATGTTTATAATTATCATTGTAAGTGTAACATGAATGTGGATTTTATTAACATAATAAAAACTACCATAGTTTAGAGAAATTTAGTTTAGTATATGCACAAGCGAATCACTAAATAGCAATAAAACAATAGTCTTTTTTTCCCAGAAGTTTTACTGCTAGGAAAATTATTATTGTTCAACATTTCAGTTTGAGTAGGTTAGCTGTATGGAGGTTTTTAAAACATGCTTCAAATATCTTCTTTAACTGACATTTGAACGAAAAGGATTAGCTGTAAAATGTGTTGTGGAAATTATGATTGTGAAGTTACTGTAATTATAGGGCTTATTCTTTGTACGATGTAGTCATGTTTCTCTAGCAAAAATATTCCTTATGGTCTCTGCAATATCTTTTACTCACAAATTCATGTGCACACTAACAAAATTTCTTTCTTTCATAGAATCCTACTCGTATGAATGTGGAGAAGTGGTGATGAAAGCAATAATTGCAGTGAACCGATAGTGTATAGGACATTGCATGATCAATTAGCTTGGAGAATAAGTAATAATATTTAGTGATAGTAAATAACATCTTTATTTGTATTCAAAACATTTTATTTCAACATACAACTTACAGAATAGTTCAGAAAAAAACTGAGTGGCCCACATCATGGCCTACTCACCAAAAACATTAGTCTTACTTATGTAGTATGTATGTCTTTTATTTCACCTACCTTTAAACGTATAGGAATCATATATCAACTTAATCATTACCTACTACTAGTTACTAGTTATTATTCTGTGTCATTACTATCACATCATTCAGGTACAATGATTATATTTAAAAAGCTACAAACACGTATAGAAATCATTTATCTGCTTTTTATTTACAATAATATCAGATAATTTACTATGGTTGTTTTTAAAACTAGGATCATAATAACATTCACACTCATACCCCCATTAGAATTCCCCTGTGTCATTAGGTTCCGGGCCAAATATGTCTGTCATTGCCAGGGATCAAACCTGGCAACCCTCTGTTTGAAGGTAGGGTCTAGCTAGGAAGGTAAAGTAACATGGTGGCTCGTCATGTACCTACCTATTTAATACAATATGAGTATGAGTTTACTTGTTTTATTGTTTACTAATCATCTATTATTAATTATCTAATTACAACTAATATGTATAGGTAGTTGTGGAAACATTTGAGGAAGGCTAACTTCAACACAATTATCGTTTTCCAATAACATCAGTTAGTTTTTCTCCTAACTCCGTCCCTCAAATCAAGCTGTCTCTGCATCTTGCTGGAAAACCTGCCGTTCATTGTCAGCTTTCACAAATGCCTGCTTTGCTAGTTTCGATTGTGAGGCTGGGTCCTCCTGCGGCTTGAAAAGGATGTGGTACCAGTAGCTCTAGTGGTCCATTAGCAGGCTTGCTAAGGTCTCCATTTCCTGTAAAGTATAAGTAAGTATTAAGTTTACAAGAAACATAATTTGTAATTTTAAAACAAAATACATGTAAGTAACTCATGTAGGTGATGACTATTATTATAGGTTTACTTTATCTCCCAGATTAAGAAGCGAAGGCTAAGGCCTATGTTATTGTAGGAATTAACGTTATTATTATGTTTTTACACAAGTACCTACATATAGAGGTTATGTATGGTTAGTATGTCTGAGAGATACAATAATCCCTGTTACTTTATTTTTCACATCGTCGTCGTGTATGATTAGAAAGCAACAGTACAGTAGAGATCATTGTAGAAATAATGTAAGAAAATTGATCAATAAACTAATTCGGGCTAAGTTACTAGTACTTACTAGTTCCATGAACTCCACCAGCATAAAAACATTTGGATGGGCTCATTTTCGCTATTTCTTGATTTAAAAAGAAACACTTTTAACTGGTTATAATATACTATTTATTGTATGTACTTTTTTTTTTTTTTTTTCTTTTGTCCTCAACTCAACTCCGTTGAGGAATATGGCGTCGCACGTCATGTGCATTTGCCAGCGTCATGTTTTTTTTCAAAATTCTTCCAAGTCTTCGGCATCGAATCGTTTTCAGGTTTAACGTGGGAGCGGCAATGTTTGGAGTATGATTTATAGGAAGTACTCGTATGTACAGTTAAATGGTGTTTTTTGTTTGAAAACGGGGAAACAGATATGTTATATATTATAAGGAATAAGGGAATTTATAGGGTCAGAGGAGTTATGTATAGGAAGAGAATACATCTAAAAATAAGTCTACATACAATTTAATAATATTAAGAGAAAAATATTAAAATATATAATAATATCATTATTTTAAACCAATTTTTTTTTACAAATTGATGTCATTAGCCTCAATGAATGAAGCAATGACTTTATATATAGGTATATAATTAGAAGATAATAAACATAATATGTTAGTAGGAAGAGGTACATCAAGATCTATCAGACTTTGGTATAGAAAAGAGTAATCATATCGCGGGCAATTAAGAAAAATGTGGTTAGAATCACCCACATCCTGCCCACATTCACAACTATTTGAATCTAGTATACGTATCCGAGCAACATGTGCTGGAGTGCACATGTGTCCCAGTCTCATTCGTATAATCACGGATGTAGCTCTTTTGTTCAACTTAGCCATATAAAACCAGGGTTTTACTGGAATGTTAGGTTGAACACGGAAGTAATACTTTCCTTTTAATTGAGCGCTCTTTTTCCAAGCTTCACTCCAAGATTGTTGAAGAAAAGGTTTGGCAAGAGCAGCCAGGTCTGCACTATAATTTTTGTACGGGTGCATGTCACCACATTGTATAGCGCTATTAGCCAGTTGGTCAGCTTTATCGTTGCCCTTTATACCGCTGTGACTTGGAATCCAAGCAAAAGAAACAGAAAGGCCCTTACTCACACACTTCAAAAGCATTTCTCGAGAAGCTATAATAATCGGGGAGTAAGCATTTTTTTGGAACGGGAATCTTTCAATAGCCTGTAACGCACTTTTTGAGTCGGAAAATATTACTGTTTTCGAAAGTTTTAGTAAATGTATGTATTCTAGAGCCTTATAAATACCGAAGCACTCAGCTGTAAAAATTGATGTTTGTGGAGGACATTTAATCTTTTGTATAATTTTGTACTGTTGATGAAATACTCCTACACCAACGCAGTCATCATTAGAATGTTTGGAGGCATCACAAAATATTTGATGCCATTCCTGCCAATTGTCACTAATTATTGAATTTAAATAATTATTTGCTAGAATATCACCCTTGTGAATTCCTAAGTTAAGGTATACGTTTGGTGGAAAAATTAGTCCTTGGTAACACGACTCGAAAAGGGCTAGATTACGAGAACGATGTGTTGGTGCATTAACAATTTTTAGTTTATGGTAAGACTGTATTAAACAAGGTGGAGATTTATGTTTCCAATATGAAGATGAAGCAATTTGGTCTGCGAGAAGAAGAAGTTTAAAAAAAAGCGGGTGTTCAGAAAACTGTAACATTCGGCAAAAGAATCTATCAGCCAAATATTGTCGACGTAGATAGAGTGGAGGATCAACACATTCAACTTGTAATGCATTAATAGGGCTGCTTTTCATTGCTCCAGTTATAATCCGAAGGGCTTTGGCCTGAACGGCATCCAATTTCTTCATTCCAGCTAGGCTACATGGCTCTAACAAGAAGGCCCCATAATCCAGAACACTTCTTATCAGAGCATTGTAGACCAACTTTAAAGAATATGGGTGCGCACCCCACCAAACCCCCGAAAGACACCTAAGAATGTTTAGTGAGCGCTCACACTTGGCAACAATATTAGAACAATGAGACAAACCGGAAAGTTTTGCATCAAAAATTATACCCAAAAATTTAGCTTCGGTTTTAATGGGAATGCATTCTCTATTGTAATGCAGTGTAATGGGGGGAGGCATACGCTGTCTAGTAAACAAGAGTGCACAACTCTTGGACACAGACAGTTCCAGATCATTCTTGTCCAACCAGGTTTTCAGAAGTGATAAGGAGTTAGATATGTGGGAAGAAGCAGCATTGACGTATTTATTGGAGCTGTATAATACCACATCATCAGCGTATTGTAAAATATTACACGATCCATTTAACGAACTTTCTAGATCATGTGTATAGATATTATACAAAATTGGGCTCAAAACAGAGCCCTGAGGAAGTCCCCTCCAGATTGTCCTACAGTGCTCGTCTATTTTTATTGTACGTCCCGACAATAATTTTATGATAAAGTTGGTAAGATTCATTGGAAAAGATAATGTTTCTAGTTTATTTTTTAGTATTTTGAGGCTGACATTATCATACGCTGATTGAATATCTAAAAAAACACATACAACTGATTCGTTTTTAGAAAAAGCCAATCGTATGTCAGACATAAGGATACTGATATTGTCGTATGTACTTTTTCCTTTTCGAAATCCAAATTGTGAGTTTGAAAGCAAGTTCCTATTTTCAATAAACCATTCTAATCTATTTTTAACTAACTGCTCGGCAATTTTAGCAATAACAGGAGACAAAGCTATTGGGCGGTATGATGACACTTCGGACGGGTTTTTATTTGGTTTTAAAATTGGCAACACTATCTGTGATTTCCATGTCATTGGTACTTCACTGTCATTTGTCATAATTATTGAGTTTATCAGCTGTAAATAATAATTTAGTGCATTTTCTCCAAGATTTGAAAAAAAGGAATAAGGGATACCATCTTCACCAGGAGCTGAGTCCCGAACGTTAGACAGCACCCCTTTGAGTTCATATAAAGTAAAGGGAGAACTTATGAAATCATCATTATTACATGCCACTTGTGAAAAATTGAACAACTCTTGCTCTGGTACAAATGGAGGTGCTAAGTGATTCAGGTACATACTGGACATCGATGATGGGATTGTGTTAAAGGTGGAATCTGAAATGCCTAGCCGAAAGCGTTTAATTTTGTTCCACATCACTGCAGCAGATGTTTTAGGCGAAATGGAAGCGCAGTTCCGCCTCCAACTTGAAAACTTTTTTTGTTTAAGAAATATTTTAGTATCAGCTATTAAATCTATTAAAGTTTTAAAATTCTCATCAGTCATATTTGTATTGTATTGTACCTCTGCTTCTTTCCTTTTGTTTACTACTTCTGTACATTCACTGTCCCACCATGGCGGAGATGCTAATCTACCTGTGGACGCATTCTTTAAGGGAAAAGAATCATCAGCTGCTTCTGTAATTAATTGGCACAGTGCTGTGCTACATTCTTGTTTACAATTAATAGCTATGTCAGGTAAATATTGGAACTTATTTTCAGTATGTTCTTTGAATTTAGGCCAGCTATCTTTCATCAATCTATATTTCATTCTAGGTTTAGGTGGGATATTTTTCATTTTACTACCAGGGAAACTTATGACTATTGGATAGTGGTCACTGCCAAATGTTGATGAAAGTGTTCTCCAAGACAGTGAAGAGGCTAATGTTGGAGAGGTGATTGAGAGGTCTACAGCACTAAGGTTTTCGTGTGGTTTTGTCCGTCTAGTTGGTACACCAGTATTTAATAAACATAGATTGTTTTGTTCTAATAAATCTATCAGTTCTTCACTGTGACGCCCTGAGATTGAACTTCCCCATGATCTGTGGTGGCAATTAAAATCACCTAATATAAATAATGGTTTAGGGAGTGATTGTATGATGCGGTTAAGATCCTGTATTATAGAGGACGATATATAGGGAATATAAATAGATACAAAGCATATATTAATTATTACGGCTGCAACAACAAAAAAATCATTATGATGAGGAAGAGAAATAGGGTTTATATACAAATTATTTTTGACGAGCAGAGCTGCACCATCATGCCCGCCACTTCTGTCTTGGCGAAGACAGGTGTAACCTCTGATTTTGAAAGGAGAGTTTGGTTTTAACCAAGTTTCTCCTAAAGCAATAACAGATGGTTCATATTTATTTACAAGGTTAATTAATTCAGGTTTTTTGTCAATCACACTTCGGCAGTTCCACTGCAGCACCACATGAGGATACTGCAGTGGAACCGCCGAAGAATGACTACAGTTATTCATGGTTTGGTAGTTTATATCCATTATGGATATCTATGATTTTTTTGAGTAGGTCTATTATAGGGGCAGCGTGGTTCGGTTTTAAAAGGTTGGACTGAGAAAGAGTGCTTATTAGCATAATTATAATTTCTGTCAAAGATTGGTCATTAGAAGTAGTATCTGATTGAAAGCCACATCCATTAGCTGGTGCCGGCATATCATAGTCTTTTATAAGTTCCTGGTGAGTAATACGGTCATATCCAGTAGAAGGCTGACGTGCCAGGGAGTGTTTTGATGAAACTGTTTTTTTATATGAAATGGTGGAGGGAGATGATGTTGGGATTTTACCTTCTGTAGGAGATGATGCACTAGTAGAAACAATTTCTGCATATGATTTAGAGACAGGTGGGTGATATTTTAAGGCTTCAGAATATGATATACAGGATTCAGCCATGGATTGCTTTATTCTCCTCTGTCTTTCATGTTCTGGACAACACTTGCTGGTTGCGAAGTGAGAACCAGAACAGAGACAGCAAGCAGAGCTCATTTCATCAACATTACAGCTGTCAGCTGTGTGTGCTTGACCACATTTATAGCAGCGAGGTTTGGACCTACACTGGACTTTTGTGTGACCAAAGCGGCAACAACTGTAGCATTGAATAGTTGGGTATGTATAAAGTTCCACTGGTAAAGCATTATAGCAGATATATATTCGTTTTGGTAATACTTGACCATCAAAAGTAACTACCACTGTCTGTGATGGCTTCCATGTTGGTGTTCCTTCTACATAAGTTTTGTAATTTAATCTTCGAATTTTTAGTATTTTACCACAACCTACCGGAACAGTGATGTTATCTTTTACCTCTTCAGGGGACCACTCAGCTGGTACTCCTCTGACTAGGCCCATGCGTGTTAAATTGAATGTTGGTATGAATGCTTTAAAACTGTTTTTGTTTAAACTATCATGCACTAAGAATGTATTAGCATTATCAAAATGTGTGAATGCAAGGGAGATTCTATTTCGACCTATTCTTTTCAGGCTGCCATTAACAATATTTGTGAAACATTGCTTCTGTAAAAATTTACCGAAGGCAATAGGATGTAGAGTAGTATTATCATTGGGACTGGTTTGTTCTCTTTGCACGTGAACAATAAAGGGAGCTACATCCGTGGACTCATACATTGTCCTACCAATAGGTGGAGGGCGAGGACGGGTATCATTTCTATCAATAATCAAATTGTCCTGAGGGGGTGTCAAAACGGGCTTAGGGTTTGTAGAATTTTCGCGAATAGTACTATTTTCGACAGCTTTTTGTTCGGCAATTATATCTACATGTTCACAAACGCAATCGATTTCTTTTGGTTCAGAGGTTGAATTTCGCTTACGTCTGCGTTTGTTGCAATGTCTGCATACCTTGCTCGGACGGCTTCTTTTTAAAGATGGAGCAGATATCCATGACGATGATCCGTCAGTTTCCATACCGGATTCATTGGAAATAGTAACGAAAGCCTTAGCTGGAGGAACAGAGCCCCCTGGGTCAGGGGGCTCCTCCATTTCGAAAAAGACAAAAATTCACTTACCAGAAAAAATATACACTACACTATATACTAGAACTAAATAATATGTATATTATGTACAAAATAAGACTCTACTGACCACTATTTACACATAAAATGATAATTTAAAATTTGCAAAATTTTACGCGCCCACCAAGTTTAACGTTTCCCGCGCTTTTCCATTGTATGTACTTGTTACAAAACAAAATAAATATCTTCTTCATACAATTTTCTCTTTGTCTTCTTCTCCGCAAATACCAGTCGAAAGAGGAGCTGTCAGCTACGTATAATGAATATAAATTCGAAAGTAATGGAGTTCACAGTAAGTAATAAGTAAATTAAGCTTATTTTGTTTTGTTGGTTTATATTGACGTCATACGCTCTCCTTCTTACGTACGTTGATAGAAAAAGACAACATAATACGTGTGAAGCTAGTTCTTAGATAATGCCAACATAAAGAAATAACCAAATTGACACGAGACCCGCTAACGAGTATCGAATTGTCGAAAGCACCTTTTTAACGACTCATGGTGACAATTAAATCAGCTCGCAATCGACGATCGTGTAAAGTCCATTTCACGAAAGAAGTCCCGCGGACAATTGTGGAACTAAATTTGACAGATGGGGAGTTCAGCCATGTTGTCGTTTGTCGATGTTATCAAGGTGCGTTTGTTGTGGTAGATATTTTGTGAGTGTATTATTGGATTAGTGCGTTATAAGGTTTATTTACTATGCCAAAAGTTGTAAAAAGTGCAGGTCGAGAAATGATATTAAAGGTGAAGGAGTTCTGTGAAGCGGAACACAAGAATCGCGGCGTTTTAATACCATTAGACAATGTTCGCAAAAGAGTCGCCGCCATGACAGGTAAATTTTGGGGCTGCCATATTATACATATTTTTTTCCCGATTGATTTATAGATTGGAGTTAAGTTTTTTTTAATGCACGATTTTTATTAAGGAAAATTTGAAAAGGAATTAACACAACACAACAAAAATTTGTAAAGTTATATTCAACTATAATGTAATTAGATACGGAAATAGTCATGGTTAGATTTTTTTTTAAATTGTTCATATTATTGCAGGTGTGTCAGAGAAAACTGTAACGAGAGTTACAAAAGAAGGCGCAACAGCGGCGAGTACTTCTAAAGTTATCATCACCCCAGGGAAGAGTCGCCCGCATCCCAAAAAGTTCGACTTGGATGGATTTGATTTGTGCGCTATACGGCAAAAAATTCATAGTTTTTATGTTGTGAAGAAGGAATTACCTACATTGGCTAAATTACGTGCAGCTTTGAGAGAAGACATAAATTGTCAAGGAAGTATCACAACATTGCACCGTATATTGCACAGCATCGGTTTCAAGTATAAGCGATGCCAATCGAAACGTAAATTACTAATGGAACGTTATGATATTACTGCATGGCGTTCAAGATATTTGGAGAGAATCCGAAGAAATCGCAATGTGGAAAAAAACCTGTAGTATATTTAGACGAGACCTATATACACAACACTTATCATGCCAAAAGTTGCTGGCAAAGTGAGGAGGAGCCTGGGGTGTCCGTGTCAGAGTCATCAGGGAGTCGTTGGATAATTGCTCATGCAGGAACTGAAAATGGTTTTGTTAATGGTGCATTGTTAATGTTCAAATCCCAATCCAAATCCTCAGATTACCACGATGACATGAACTCAACAAATTTTTTGAAATGGATGAGTGAGAAAGTCGTTCCTAACCTACCTGAAAGGTCACTTGTGGTAATGGACAACGCTCCGTATCATTGCACTCAAATAAATAAAGCACCTACAATGTCAAGTATTAAACGTGACATGCAGGAATGGCTGCGAGGAAAGGGAGTATATTTTGAAGATACTTGGACAAAAGCTGTATTATTTGGATTAATTAAGCAAAACAAAGGTCCACCTACATATGCTGTGGATGAATTATTAAAATCTCACAATCATGAATTGCTAAGATTGCCGCCTTACCACTGTGATCTCAATTCGATCGAAAAAATGTGGAGCCTTGTAAAGAGACGGGTAGCGGATAAAAACGTGGGCCAAGATCCAAAAGAAATTGTACGCCTAACAGAAGAGGCTTTCGAGTCTGTTACAGCGGAAGATTGGGCAGTTCAATGTAAACATGTACAGCATTTGGAGGAAGAATATTTAAAAAATGATGGTCTTATGGATGAAGAAATGGATCGATTTATTATATCTATGGCTAGTGATAGTGAAACAGAATCTTATTCTGTTTCTATTCACTCTTCTGACAGTGATCATAGTATGACCGATCATAATTATTCAATAAAACTTTGAATCAAACTTTTTAAATGTTATTTTATTTTTCTAATTTTGAAGTTGGTTGAACACCTATATTTCCATTTTATATTTTAGAAATTACAGGAAGATTAATTTTTCACTAATCTGACCTTAGCAGTATAAACATCAAATAGGTACCTATATAAAAAACATATTCTATTAAAAACATTTTTTTTCTTATCTAACTGTTCGAGTACGAAGTTAATAAAATGAAACTAATGAACTATAAATTATTTCCCCTGATTTCCCCATACCATATAAATTTAACCGTGGCAACATTATGTCGCGCGAATACAGCGCTGCGTCTGCGGGACTTCTTTCGTGAAATGGACTCTAGACGCTAGCGAGTATCGGCTATCGATGACGTTTTACGTTGCCAACTCATGGTAGAGCTACAGGAGTTGCTCTACATTTTGCACATTTTCTGTACATGTCCGTAGACATACTTAGATTTTATAAGTTTTTAAACTATCACGATTACTTTTGCAAGAGACAACATTAGAAAAGGGATATTTACCGTGTAATCCATTTTATTTGAGATCGCGATTTATATTCCCGACAACATGGATTAGGTACACGGTAAATATCCTGTTTCTAATGTTACTAATACTTGGATAGTTCTGCGGAAGCTTAAATTAAAGGAGGGTCACTATAATAACATGAAATATCCACGAAAATACGAAATATCAGCAATTTCAAACTAATTTATAACGTAAATGTTCAAATTGAATTTGATCAACTTGCTGACATACCTACAATTCGAGTGTTGCAAGATGAATAAAAAAATTGGAGCAAGTTTTATAATATTGTTTTTAACAAAAATGTTAGCTTCTTTTATGTAATTTGTACAACAAAAAAAGGTAAAAAAGAATAAAACATATTATGAAACGATTGGTGGCAGTAAAATGTGTATTTTATTAAAAAATAGTACGTAATACATTTTAATGGTACGAATTTGCTTCCCTATAAATGTCTAAATTTTATCGCTGTAGCAGTACATACAATTCCACTACACATATCTAAATTTTGCTCGTGTGTGCAATGGTAAAATCTCGTACATACAGGATACCTACCCTTGGTGATAGCAGTCAAAGCTCCGTTAAAAAGCCACATAAGAAGAAGAAGAGACTGATTACACTGATTTTATTGGTTAGACAACACAACGACATTAAGTACACTGACAACATTAAAAGAACACGAAGATATATTAATCCCAGTTGTCAGAAAGAGACTGAAGAGATTAGATATGTTAACATATTATTATCGACGTTAGCCTGTGGCCGACCATTCGACCGCCAATGACAGCCTAGTCCTCTCTGTCGCTCGCTACTTGTCTCGTTCGCGTGGGTGGCGAAGCGGCAACGTCGCAGAAGTTATTTTAGATTAAAATATAATTTTTGATTTTCCATGTTTGATAGATAAAATAGAAAAACAATACTACAATTTTTTTTCCTAAAGCCTTTTTCAGTGTTCGACCGAACGTCAGTGCGTACGTCGGTCACGCTTGTCATTTGTATGAAAACTCACAAGTGGTTACAGTGCTCGACCGACCGTACGCACGCGTAGGTGTGTTGCTGTTGTACGCAATTCGTACGAGGACCGTCGGTCAAGCCCGTCCGCATGCTTACCGTCAGTCGACAGATGCGCTATAGAAACATATTAACGCATCCAGTTTTACACCGATCAGTGGACCGACCGTACGGATGCGTGTATTATCGTCAATAAAAATCGAATGCCGCTAGTACAAAACTTCAGTAAATTTGTTTGATTTTATAGGTATCAAACATGGCATACATATAAGTTTAGATGTTTGAAGTTGTCTTGTAATTTCACTGAAAATTCATCAAAACTTTTAATCGATATTCTTATGTAATTCACTAAATTTCTTCATTTTCGCGCAATAATGACTATTAAGTAGTAAATTCCCCTTGAAGTGCTATTTGGGCGACAAAACAGCAATTAATCAATTTGTAAAAAAGCGTCGATTTCCTGTACATGTTTGTGACTGTACCAGTCCGGCCAGTTTGTTTGATCAGGAGAGCATTAAGCGGTACAAACTGACGATCGATTATGCGTATCGTCAGGACCGATGGTACGCGCGGACGGTTGGGCGAGCACTAAAACCAGCCTAAGTGTTGAACCCGCGCTGTATCGTTGCCAGACAGGATGTAACTAAGTTGACTCAAGACAACTAGCTTGTGTTGATGTCGCCAAACCGAGCGCAGTAAGACGTATCTACCTCCGATTATATATAACATCATTGGTTATGATATAATTTTAATTTTATTCGTTTAAACAATAGTGATGTTCTTGTCGTATTTATTTATCGATATTTTCTGTGTCAAACCCCAATATTGTAGGTTACAAATCTTTTGATTCTTTATCGGAAATTTACGGAACTGCTTCTTTACTTTGATTTATTTACATTTAATTCACACACACTGCTTATCAATGATCGCTTAGAGTCACAAGTGCACTTGCAGGGATGCATATAAAAGTTTTAAATATGTAACCAACATCTTAGAAAAATAAACTGATCGTATTTGTTAAAATATCAAGTAGTTTTTTTGTTTTCAGACGTCCACAAAGTTACCATAGCATAAAAATTAGGTTGGAGAGGGAAAGGAAAATTTAAGTTCATATTGAAAGAACATTTACATAAAATTTTGTTCTTTGCATTTTGATGAAGATTCCTTCAGCTGTCGTTGAACCAGAAACAATAGATAGACCATTGTTTTCCTGGTTAACGACAGCTTAGGGGCAGAAGATCCAGTGTTCTGCCCCTAAGCTGTCGTTAACCATAAGTTATCAGATTAAAAGATGATTCAGTGCCATCAACGTTTGTGCAGGTGAGAATAATATTACAAAACTATTCTTATTGCCCATTAAAGGGCATTGATACTTTAATGGCTTCTTAACAGAATTATACTGTTTATATTGCAGTGATTTTAACGTTATGACGTTGCAGCTCCTGGAAAAGTAGGAAGGTGAAATATATTGTATTATTGGCCAAATATGGCGATTTCCGAGTCAACGGGTTAATTATAAAATTTTACTGTTATCAGCAACCGTAAACTCGACACCAACTAGAGATCAATGCGAGATGAACCAAACCGTAGCAATAATTTGTGTATAGTTAGATATTAGTAGAGTTAGATAGGATAAGATAGTAGATTAAACGAAACTGCGCATGACGTCATTGGCGTCATGATCGCCTTTACACTGAATCCTCCAACAAAAATCGACCTGTTCTAAATGTCCTTATTTCATTGGTGCGCGTAGTAGGGTACTATAAGGGAGTATCCCCGCTGTGTCGCAATGCATGTCGAAGACATAAGTACTCCTTGGTCGATGATATAAACTAAGTAGTAGCAATTTATTCATGCGTTAGCGGCGAAAGGAGTAGGGATTTGCACAGCAAGTGCTTTGTGCAGGTTATAAACTTCAAAGACGCTATTAAGTTTGATTTGGCCTATATTAGTTTCGTGTCGATAGTTTTATTGATAGCTACGGTGCAATCGATAAGTGTGGTGTGGTAGTAACAACACTAAGCCGCCATGTTTAGCTGCGTAGGTATGCACGTTGTTTTCGTAGTTATGGCATTTCCATTGGTTTCCTTTTTCATAGATGGTACAGGATACTGTTTTTTTTTTCAAGTTTGACATTATAAGTGCGTTCGCTTAGCCTTTTGGGCATTGGTGGCGTTGTCATTGATGGCTCTTTTGTTAAAGCATTCGTAAAGCTCAAAAACGTTATATTTGCCACTTTTGCCTACTACCCTATTCGAACGCTCAACTGAGTATAAGACCTAAAGTCGCATGATTAAGCTGTCAAAAAACGATCACAAACAACCATGCTCCGGACGCAAAAATTCCTCTATTTTAGCTTTCCGAACGCTGAACTAAATGAGACATAAACGACATTTTTACCCACAGATCCCCTTGTGAGTGTTTTAGCGTTATTTTCGCTAATAACGCTCACAAAGGACCTATTCGAACGCACTATATGGGTTCTGACTAAATCTGAATCTGGCAACATTGGTGCAGGCGTCACCATCGTGAATTCCTGTTTTTGAACGATGCGCGACGGCCATATTTTCGGCCAATCATAGGGCTAGCTGGGTACTATTTCTAATCTCTCAAAATACCATTGGACGCCTGATTTTGATTGTAACCATTGTAACGTCTAAATGTCAATTTTGAAAACGAACGTATTTCTCCGAATTTCTCGCGAGTCTTTGGTAAATGCTCTGTATTGTCGTATATCGTTGTATTTTATGATATTTTGTGTATCGACTGCTGCTTATCGGTAAAATGAATAACCGAACTGAAGAAGTCAACAAACTGTTGTAAGTAAAATCTCATACAGCTATACCCTGAATTCCTTCTGAGCTATTTTTATTAGACCCTTTTTATTCCTGGTAGGTAATCACAAAAATCACGTATTTCCGAGAAAACTTGTACCTACTAATATTGTCTAATATGTACTTCTGGCTTTATTGCATCTAGGTAATATCACTGACTTTAAGAAAATTTAAATTGTTTAAATCCTAGCGCTAAGTTTTAAACTTGATATAATGGTATCCTACGCCATTGGGACATACAAGTAGTGCGTTCAAATAGATCACTTCTGATCGTTTTTAGCGAAAATAACGCTAAAAACGTTCACAAAGGCCGTTCGAATTGGGAATCTGTGGGTGAAAATGTCGTTCATACCTCGTTTTGTTCAGCGTTCGGAAAGTTAAAAAAAGAGTTATTTTTGCCACCTAAAAGTGCAATTTTTGACCCACGTCCGGAGCATGGTTGTTTGGGATTGTTATTTGACAGCATAATCATTGCAGCTGAACACATCTAATGTTTCCACCGTATAATCTTTCTGAAGCAGTTGGGGAGTTTATACTTCTTTCAGAACTATATTTCAATGCTTGATCTTTCTATCGTCCCTATCTTCTTCAGATAGTTCAGGTCCATCTTCACTACCTGATGGCATGTCCAGAAAGTGTTTGATCTCTGCCTCTACACCCTTTATGATGCTTCATTTGGAATTATTATTTTATTATAAAAGAGCATGTTGCAGGGTGTGCCACATCAGGCACATACAATAAAATCTTAATATTTTACATATTCATTTAAAAAATAAATCAAAAACTACTTTTACCACAAAAGAAGACTATAAACTTACCGCATATATTTTTTGTTTAACACAAATACGCCAATTTTTATTTTTGTTTATTATTTCAATAGCACACATTGCAACTTTTTTCTAACTGCCTGCCAAATTCAAATAAAATTATTGTATTATTGCCTATCGAAATTGAAGTTATTTCTAACTTTGTGTACATTATACTTCCACTATACCATGATAAATGTCATCAAAAGAAATTGTACAGGCATATTTTAAGAGTGTTTTTTGTCTATGTGCCACAAATGGGACACCATGCGCTGTAAGGTTAATAAGTGCATGCCTGCTTCGGTATACATATTTTATTGTGTAATTAGAATGGTAAAGAGCTACCATAACTAAATAAACAATAGGTGCATTGGTTTAGCTTATGAGGGCATTGGTGGCGTTGTCATTGATGGCTCTTTTGTTAAAGTGTTTGTAAAGCTCAAAAACATACCCTATTTGAACGCTCAACTGAGCATAAGACCTAAAGTAGCATGATTGTGCTAAAAATAACGATCCCAAACAACCATGCTCCGGATGTGGGTAAAAAATAGCACTTTTTGGTGGCAAAATACCTCTTTTTTTTTAGCTTTCCAAACGCTAAACAAAAAGAGGCATGAACAACATTTTCACCCACTGATTCCCAACTTGAACGGCCCTTGTGAGTGTTTTTAGCGTTATTTTCGCTAAAAACGATCAGAAGTGATCTATTTGAATGCACTACTTATATGTGCCAATGGTGTAGGATACCATTGTCTCAAGTTAAAACTTAGCGCTAGGATTTAAAATAATTTAAATTTTCTTACAGTCAGTGATATTACCTAGGTGCAATAAAACCAGAAGTGGGCATAGTTAGTTTTTTTTGCTTATGGCTAAATTGTTTTGTCCCCTGACTTTGAGTGGCTATACCAAGACCATTGATATTTCTGGCAGCTTGGAAATAGTATTTTACACTAAAGTGTCTATTTTTGTCTGTGAAAAGCATTTAAAACCATAAATGTAATTATTTTCAAGTAAATAATGCTAAAATGGCAATAAGAATTTAAGTTTTTAAATTGTCCCACCCCCACCTTGTCAAGTTCGCAGAGCTGGAATTCACTCCCCATTTACCCCTTTTATCTCTTCCTTCCTATCATCATTCCTCAAAGGTCAGAAACACATCCTCGAGACCCCTGGTTGCTATTGCTGATGTCCGGGGGGCACAGTATCACTTACCATCAGGGTGAGCCACTTACTCATTTGCCAACCTATCAAAGAAAAGTGTGTTCGAATAGCCTCAAGTTGGCGAAAATAATGCAAAAAATGCTCACAAGGGCGTACAAATTAAGAATCTGTGGGTATGGTTTATGGCTCTTGGTTATTTTTGCCACCAAAAAGTGCAATGTTTGACCCACGTCTGAAGCATGGTTGTTTTTTGACAACTATCTATTTGACAGAGCATAAGACCTTAAATACCATAATTATTTATGCGATATTAGGTATTATGCTTCTCTCACCTCTGGTGTATTGATACAGTCAGTGAGTTTGATTTTCACCCAGACATTCCCAATTTGAAAGACCTTGTGAGCGTTTTTGGGGTTATTTTCGCCTACTTGGGGCTATTTGTGTGTGAATCTTTTATATAACTATTTAGTTTTTGTGGTGCTACTTTATGCTATTTACCAAAATTATTACTCTTTGAGAAATACTTATTTTTGCAACTAAAATGTATTTTGCTTTATTGCAACTAAAATGTATTATGCTATTATATGTGTTATAAAATATAGTACGGTATTGTGAATGTAAAACAATTCAGTCATACTACTACAAGTACAAATACAACTATAGCACAGACAAATAGTAGTTTGTACCATAAAATTCCACTTGGGTTTTTTTGTTTATATTGATAATACAATACATATCTGCAGTTCATATTACTGCTATGGAATGACCTCCAGTGCTCATTAACCCAGGGCTAGGGAATGTTCCTAATTTATTTATTTTAGCTCTCTGAAGAGTATATTTTATTTTTAGGTAAGTACTTTATTATAATGTATTAATATACCCTATACCCTTTCCCTAACAAGGATGTAGATGTTCGTCATTTTATGAAATAAATCTTTTGGTTTAATTACTTATGGTAGGGGAAGGGTTAACATTAACATACCATCACACCCTAAGGGCCAAATTCCAGAAGTAAGGTCAGTAGTTAATCTAATCTTATGTACAGATATGAGAGAATTTTGTATGGCATTTACTCTCAAATCTCTGCTCTAGTTGACACAACTGAGCATCTTTCTGTAATACTGGCCTTAGAATCCGGATGAACTTTTTCTGACCAGTACCAGTCCAGGTTCCTTCCGCATTTTGCTGGTATTTTTTATGTATCATCACTAAAAAATGTCATATAATGGAGGGTAAGCTAGTGCCACCCTGTCCCTTTCATGTATGTGTATGTAGTAAATTAATAATAGTTCAACGCTTGATGACATGTATTTTTTTCTAGTAATAATGTCAGCAATGAAATATCCGCCAACATCCGAAACATGATGGAGGAGTTGTGGCTGAACTGGTCACATCTCGGCGTTGACCAGCAAACCAAAATGAATAACATCACCAAACTTGTGCAAATTGAGAAAGACTTGCACAGGGATGTCATCTCAGAGACTAGGCAGAAACTGAAGATCATGGAAGATCAAGTCAATAGTGAGTTTTTTTTTATTGTTTAAAAGGTATTTATGTATAGGTAGGACTTATAGCCATATTTATATCCTTAAATTTCTATACCTGTTGTAATATGGCAATTCGTTTTCATGCAGAAACTTTTATTTTTTGTTTGATAAGGTTTTATTTGACCAAGAGGGTGATAAAATAAGTAAATAAATGTATGTTGTCAACATTTATTTTATTATTTTTTGGTAGCAAATCAATGACCAATATGCAATGTTTTTGTTTCCTTCTTTATCCACGTGACATTGGCGAAATTGCGTAAACGCGCAAAAGCCATATAAATAAAAAGAGTGAAGTGAGGAACTTTTTCTGTACATATAGCTACAAAAAAAATACTCGCATTTTCATACACACAATTTTTCTACCGAGATTCAAAAAGGAGGAGGTACTCAATTCGACTGTATTTTTTTATGTTTGTTACCTAATAACTTTCGATAGGGAACCGATTCTCAAAATATTTATTTGTTTAAAAGCTGGTGCTTCCCGGGTGTCCCATTCAAATTTCTTCAAATTCGGTCCAGTAGTTTTTGAGTTACACTACAATAACTGAATAGAATGGAAGCCAGTATTAAATTTTTCCAATTGTACATGTTAGACTAGCTGGCTACAAGACTTGTTTATTTATTCTAATCTAACATTTATATTATATATGCTAGCTATGCTCTGCGGTTACACTGTATCTTATGTCCTTCCCCAAGATATAATCTATCTCCTTGACAAATTTTATTATGATCCGTTCAGCCGTTTCGGTGTGAGAAGTTAAAACAGATAAGACTGAGTTACAAACATTATTTTTATAATTAGTATGGATTCTTGCCCATTACAATTGCTGTGATACCCATGGCTTGCAGCTGTTGACTAATAACTATTCCAGCATAAATATACTTTATTATACTGTCCAAAGGTACAGCGGAAAGTATGCAAAGGTATCTTTGCAGTAAAGTTCCTGTTACCTCAATGTAAATAAGAAAAAATATTGTCTTACCCATCCCATTAGTTTCAGTAGTATGATAAAGTCTTACTCGTGAAAGTATATAATACACAGATCTAATCCTTTTTGTTGATTTTCAACAGAATTGAAAGAGGAAACTGATCATCTCAGCCAATGTCTGTCTGTGGATATAACCATAATCGAATATAAAGAAGAAATGATGCTTGTTGACTACAAGAAGGAGTTAGAAGAACAGATTGCAGGGTAATATATAAATGTTTTTTTTTATACATTTACTGGTCAGCTATCTACGACGGCGGTACTGAAAATTTCGGGAATCAAGGAAGTGACACAACATTACTATTTAAAAATGTATTTATTGCTTTTAGAAGTATTCTCCGCGAAATTTGACACATTTTTCCATACGATGGAACCAATTATTGAAGCAACCATTTCATTCGGAAGTTGGGGTCTCCAAAATGGCCGTTTTGTAGGCGTCCACAGCTTCTTCTGGTGATGAAGATCTCTGTCCACGCCATTTATTCTTTATTTTAGGGAAAGTATAGAAATCATTAGGGCTTAGATCGGGGCTGTACGGCGGATGGTCTAATAATTCTATGTTTTCTTGCTCTAAAAACTATTGTTCTGAGCGCGGTATGAGAACTCGCATTGTCGTGATGGAGGATGATGCGGCGGTTGCAGTTCTCTTTACGGAGTTCAGAAACGACCTGTGGCAAACAAATCCTGGCATACCATTCTGCATTAAAACAATTTTTGTTGGCTTTAACTCATTTTCGAACACCCAAACTCGTGACTGGTTTTTTGTTTCGGGTTCGTACGCTTATATCCAGGATTCGTCACCTGATACGATGTTGTATACAGCATTTGAGGATCCTGCGTGGAATCTTTCGAGAGTTCTGACGCACCAAGTAACGCGAGCCGCTGTTTGCTCTTCACAGAGCGAATGCGGTATCCATCGGGAAAACAACATTTTTACACCTAATTGTTCATGCAAGATTTGTATTTGACTCATGCCAATGTCTAAAGTTGCCTGAATTTCGCGGTATGGCACATGTCGGTCTTCCTCAATCAGCTTACGCACAGCATCAACGTTTTCTTGGGTGACTGCAGTTTTTGGACGACCTTGACGGGGATCATCACTGAGCTTGACACGTCCACGTTGAAATTCAGCAAACCAGCGATAAATTGTGGTTTTGGATGGGGCTTCATCATCAAATGCAGAAATTATCCGGTCAACACACTGTTTTTGTGTTAAACCACTTCGAAAGTCATAATAAATCATCGCTCTTGAATTTTCTCGAGTTAATTCCATTTTGTCAACGACTAAACAAGTTTGACAAAACCTTGCGACAAGACCGAGAATCTTTTTTAAAATAAATAATTGGTATTCGAGTTTTCAATTAAAAAGATTTTAATATGACAGGAACAGTGGAAATATTCCATTCCCGATACTTTTAGTGCAGCCCTCGTATACGAGTACATGCATATAATAAAAATGTAACAGACTGTGTCTGTACATGGGAGATATAATAAGAATACATATTATTGGGACGTATATAAACGAAAATGGAATGAAAAAAAATTATTGTTAGAATTTTCGTCTTGTCTGTTTATCTGTGTGTTTGTGCATGCGAACCTCAGAAACGGCTTATCCGATTTAGATGTAGTTTTAACTAATATTTTGTGGTAAGCTTCGTTTGTTTCATGTCAATCGGTTCATAAATAAAAAAGTAATTGAAATTTAAAGAATAACTCTCGCTGCTACACCGAGACTAAGTGATTGTTGCGGCTGGCGGGTTAACTATTAGTTAAACTAAAGTAAAACTCTGTTCAAAGTCAAATCTGAAAAATGTAAAGAATCTTTCTAGTTTTTTTTTATTATTATCACTTCCCATTCACACCTTATTTATCAAAATTTAAACAAAACCTTCAAACATTCAATGGATGTATACAAATAAGTCGTAACTACGAGTATAATAAGTTAACATGTCTTAAGTTGTACAAATACAAACTAAACCATCCGTCTGAAGGTCAGATGAAATAATATAAAATATGTATTCTACTGAAAGATTTTTTATAATTTTTAAAGCACTAAAGCTTGCTCGTGAACAAACTTTGCATAGAGATAGAAATTACACATCCTTGTATACACGGATTGGAAGAAAAATATCTACGTAATTTTATGCACTTAAACTTAAACCTCAGATTATATACCTACTGCAACGGACATTTTTTGTATAGTAATTAAGAACGTTCAGTAGTACTACACGGATTGTCAGAAAACGCGGGTCGGATTCGAAACCGCGTCTTCCTTTATTGTTTTGATTCTTGGTAAAATTTGAAGAAGATAAGGTCTTACTTATTTACAGTATTTTGATAATTATTATAACTCAATACTCTAATTACATGCAGGTCTTGTTAACATGTTGAAGGAATGACAATATATGACCCTGTAAGGGTATGGCAATAGTTTGTGTGGAACGATTTAATTCATATCAACAAAAATCGTTGAAAAATTCATCTAATGAATAGTAACATTTTTTCTCTAGCATGCTATTTAGATTTGCAACAAAGTTAACATCATTTTCTACATCTTTAAGGACAATAGGCAATTTATTATCAATTTTAACAGACATTGAGTAAGGGCTAGTGCTATGCATCACGAGGTTTGATCGCTTTTAACGGTTTGAACGAGGTTTGAGATTTTAACTTACAGCTGCAGTAGGTATGTAAGCCGAAGTTTAAGTTAAAGTGCATAAAAGTACATAGATATTTTTCTTTCTTTGCTTTTTACTTCACTACAATAGCGAATCATATGTTTATTCATTATTTACTTCTGCGCAACTATTTTCATGATTTCCGGCTTAGGTTACAATGTCAAAAAGCTCGCCTCTGTTCATCTAGTTTTCTGCAATGTAATTGTAGCTTCTCTCTTGCTAATATCCATTATTTATTATGGCATATAGGAGGGGGGGTCGGTCACCCCATTGCATAATATTTGTACTTCATTGGCATCTTGGTAACCAGAGATGGTGTTAATTGTACTTCTCTGAGTTGATATTTACATTTAAGAGAAATAGATGGGAGAATCTTCAATGAATGGGCAGCGTCATTTATTTATGATTTTCTCTAACGGTTGGTTCATACGACACGTACGAGGTTTGGACCACAGTCCACATGGCATTTTTTACTTGTATTTATTTGAAGATAAAACTGTCAATTGAAACTACAACTCGCGCTCCGAGGATTTCGAACACAATTCTCGTACGTGGCTGGGTTATTTTCTGCTGACTTCCAAAAAGGAGAAGGTACTCAATTCGACTGTATGTTTATTTTTCTAGCGACTTCCAAAAAAAGGAGGAGGTACTCAATTCGACTGTATGTTTTTTTTTAATGTTTGTTACCTAATAACTTTCGACTCTGTGAACCGATTCTCAAAATTCTTTTTTAATTGGAAGCTGGTGCTTCCCGTGTGGGCTCATTTAAATTTCATAAAATTGGGTCAAGTAGTTTTTGAGATACACTCCAATAACTGAATAGAATTGAAGTCAATATTAAATTTTTCAAATTGTACTTGTTGTGTATGTATTTGTATTCACTATTACATTAGCAACTTTGATCAAAATACGAAAACTTTTCTAATGAAATTCATTACCCAATTCGCCCTATCAACATAATATATTATGTGAAAATGTAACATTTTACGGTTAAATAGAACTTTGAATTTTTCATTTATTCTCAATTCCTTTTTTTGTGGTTTATGTTTGCAGATACAGAGAACAAATGGAACAAAGACGCATGAAGATGGATCGCCTCCTAGAATGGCAGCGTGACCTCACCGACAAGTTGGGCGTCACCATCCATGAGTTGCAGGAGGTACCACTGCCTTCTGAGGAAGAACTAGACAGGTTCAAACAACACCTCGAAGTACTGCAATCTGAACGGGACAAACGTGCCGAGATATTTCTTACTGTGCAAGTTGAGATTAAAGATATTATGGGTAAGTTCAGTTCGTTACCTCCATCCAAGAGTTGCAAGTTGCATTTCTCTAACTTCAACACATATAAAGTAGCTTACCTTAAAAGAAACTGCAGTGCGAGCATGTGGATCTCACGATAAACTTGTCGAGTCGACAAACTGTCTAGAACTTTTACAGCTATCATACCTTGTCTCTAGTATGGATCAAGCTGCGATAGCTATATCGCGGGTTGGCGTTTACTGATGTTTTTCGATAGTTTCTCTCGATCGTCGATGCTCACACTGCAGGTTGTTTAAAGAAATGTCTAGATTAATTTTGAAGGTAAATTTATCCTACATGCTGCATATTATGCTTGTCATGCAATCATCAACTTAGATATATCCATCTGTGTCAGTGTTACAACTTCTAGGGTTCTAGGCGTTTTTATATGAAGCTCAACTCCTTTTTGAAGTGGAAGTTTTCAGTCGCGTGCGTCATTTCACGGCGAGCGCACGTATTGTTATAAGATTACCCTCAAGAGCGATTTTTGACTGTGAATTTAATCCATGAACAAAATGGACGAGGTCATCAGACCTCGATCCAATAGTGTATTTAGTGATATGAGTGAAGAAGAGATTGGGGCGAGTATCTTGAGTGGACAGGAGATACCAACAAATAATATAGTGTGTGAAGTGGAGGCTTTTGAAATGCATGAGTCAAATTTAAATAGCAGTTTGGAGGGTACAAATGTAATCAAACCAGAGAAAAGGCTAAGAAATGATCAAGAGAGTGGAGATAGTAATGATGAGGGATTCACCTTAGTGCAGAGGAAAGGTAAAAAAATTGCGATCCAAAACTCTTTTAGGCTTGAAATATACATGGGAAAAAGAAAAAGTACCCTCGACATAAATATAAAAATTGATAAAAGTGCTGAAGATTTATGCTCGATTGAGGTTTGTGTAACTTCAGATAAAGGTATTACCAAAACAAATAGGGTTGGCCAAGTTGTTCAAGAGTGAAAATATGGCAAACATTACACACATAAAGTACAAAACCCCATATAAAATTGTAATAAACAAAGTTTTTAGACATGGGATATAGGTGTTGTTTTACAAATGAAGTGAGCCCCACCTATGGTATTGTGAAAGATATAGAACTGGAAGTTAAAGAAGAAGAATTAGCCAAGCATTTCAAATGTGATGTAGAAATAGCCTCCGTTAAACGACTAAGTGAACCAGGCAAGTGGAGCAATAGTGAAACTGTGCGTTTTTGCTTCAAATGTGCCACTTTACCTCAATATGTGTACGGGTATGACTGTCGTTTCAAGGTCGAGCCATATACATTCCCAGTCACACAATGCTCGGTTTGTTGGCGGTAAGGACACTTGGCTAGGAACTGCACTGCTAAAAAGAAAGTATGCCCAAAGTTTAGCGGGGAGCATGAGAACTGTGAGACAACAGAATATAAGAAAAACAAATTAGATGCATCATGTGTAAGGAAAACTGCACATATAAAGTAGCATTGACCATATATTTAGAAAAACAAAAACTTTCAAAACAAAATGTAATGGAATGTGATAAAAGTGTCAGAAACTCTCATAAAGAACTAATATATCTAGATCCTTCGCCCACTGAAAATATTGTCGCGGAAACTATAACACATGACGAAGAACAACATGCAAGAGGGTGTGAAAGCCATGAGAGTGATGATAGTCATGAGTCTGGAAGCTGTGTGGAAGGACAGAAATATATAGATAAAATATTAGATACAAGGAAGAGTGGAAAAAGAAAAAACACAGAAGAAAGGAAACAATGCAAAGGACAAAACGCTTGTACAAAAAGAAGTTACTGTAACACCGAGGAAGAATCAATGCCTGCCAGTTCAGCAAAAGAAAAGCAACAAGAGTGAAGAAAAAGAAAAGAATGAATGGAATAATATAGAGGAGTTATTACATAACCTCAAAAATGCCTTCTTTGCAGAAATAAGCATTGAAGAAAAACTTATCTTAATGTGTAAATATGTGTTAGAAGAAGTAAAAAAGTGGTTGATTAGGGCTGTAAGCAATGCAGATGTGATTAAAGATAAATATTAGTTTAATTAGTGAGACTTGGTTAGATCCGAATAAAATGCAAAAAAATTGTGGTTATGATGTTTACAGAGTGGATAGAGATGATCAATATGGTAGAGTAGCTATCGTCATTCATAGATCATTCAGAACTCAATTGTATCCCATTCGTTTAAGCACCTCGGGCATAGAATTTGTCTGTATACAAATCCTTAATTGTAAATATATTAAATTTGTAGTATCAGTATATTGTCCAGGATCTGTAAGTACCTCACAAGGTGACTGGGATGAGTTACTTTCAAAATTTTGTGAAAAATTTATAACAGCTGGTGACTTTAACGCCCACCATTCTAACTGGTCTAATAGAGTTAATACTAGGGGCATACAACTATTTGATACTAGTTTGATCACAACTTTGTGACGTTAAATAGTGGGGAACCGACTAGGGTTATCCTAGTAAATGGATTACTGCAAGAAAGCGCACCAGACATCACCTTTGTCTCCTCAGATTTGGCTGTCTATTTTAAATGGTTTGTAACTAAAAAAAATCTAGGCAGTGACCATATGTTTATCAAATTCCAGCTAATATGGTCTGATGCTCCACGCTTTACAAAACGTCGCAATTATATCGACTTGCCGATTGGAAACTTTATCGCGATATATGTAAAACAAGTTTCTCGGAAAATAATTTATGTTATGTGAATGAAAGTGATGTTCAGTCAATTTATGATTCCTTTGTGGAAAACTATTTGATACTAGTTTGATCACAACTTTGTGACGTTAAATAGTGGGGAACCGACTAGGGTTATCCTAGTAAATGGATTACTGCAAGAAAGCGCACCAGACATCACCTTTGTCTCCTCAGATTTGGCTGTCTATTTTAAATGGTTTGTAACTAAAAAAAAAACTAGGCAGTGACCATATGCTTATCAAATTTCAGCTAATATGGTCTGATGCTCCACGCTTTACAAAACGTCGCAATTATATCGACTTGCCGATTGGAAACTTTATCGCGATATATGTAAAACAAGTTTCTCGGAAAATAATTTATGTTATGTGAATGAAAGTGATGTTCAGTCAAGTTATGATTCCTTTGTGCTGAATGAATCATGTAGCTGATGAAAGTATACCGTTCATGAAATTCAACATGAACCCCTCAAACTCATTTGTACCTAAACCGTATTGGTGCCCTGCTGTATCTCATGCTGTCGCTAAGCGTCGCTTAGCTCAAGAACTCTTACGGAAAAACCCTACTCCTAATAACTTAGATATATTAAGTAAGAGTATAGCGGACGCACAAAGGTGCATAAGACAAGCAGAGTCACACAGTTTCAAGAACTTCTGTTGAGAGATAAATGAGACAACAAGCCCATCGGATATGTGGAAAAAAATGAGATGGATAAAAGGAGGAAGAAAGAATCGGGTTCATGTCCCAGAGGAAAAAAAAGAGCAATTATTGCGAGCTTTAGCTCCTGATTTCGTAGAACCTTCACCTCCTCTGTTTAGCTCTCAAAATTCACAACTGGAAAGCACTTTTACCCTGCAGGAGTTCTTCAACTGCTTGAAAAGAAAAGATACTGCGCCAGGTCAAGACGGTATCACATATAGTATGATATATAATTTACCTTTAGAAGGCAAATTATTCCTACTCAAAATATATAATGTAGTATTCAATCAGGCAGTAATACCAGAGCGTAACATAAAAATAATACCTATCCCTAAAATAAATACTGATAATGCTACTCAAAAGTTTAGGACAATCTCATTAATATCATGCATTTGCAAAATATTTCACACAATGTTAAATAAAAGGCTTATTAAATCAAATAAAATATTAGGTCAAACCACATCAGGTTTTCGTCGATGCCAATCGAGCATAGATTGTATTGTGAGGTTACTGTTGCAGATACAGGTTGGCTTTGCTAAAAATATATCCACTCTGGCATGCTTTCTAGACATAGATAGTGCATACAATAATGTGCTGGTAGATCAACTGGTTCTTAGGTTGGACGAAGCTAAAGTATACACTTATCTTTTCGAGTTTTTGAAGAAGAGATATCTACAAATTAGGGAAGATGGGGAAGCAAATACTTTGATGAGATGGTCTGGAAAAGGCCTAGCGGAAGGAGATCCAATCTCTCCTCTCCTAATTAATTTGATAACATCAAAGATATGTAGATCACTTGATAATATAAATACATTACAGTACGCTGACGACTTTGTATTTCATGTACAGAACAAAAATATACAAAATGGTGCACTACAAATGCAAGAATGCATTGCTTTGGTAGCTGCATTGTTTAGCCAAATTGGACTGGATATCTCCTTATCAAAAACAAATGTATGCCTGTTCAATAGGGGAAGACGAAACAACAATATAAATATGACAATAGAATCCTAAAGTATAACACACTTCACATGGTGAGCAATAAATATAACGGGTGGCACAAAATTTACATGGATGAATCACTAACAGTTGATGGTTGTGGAGCGGCTTTTTATGATCCCAGTCGCAATGTGTGGGAAAGTTTTAAATGTGTAAATTCATCCAATCACTGTATCATGTTGGTGGAGCTCTTTGCCATCTCAGAGGCGCTATCGCATGTGGCCAGTGCGGGACTTAAAAAGGTAATAATTTTGTCAGATAGCAAAAGTGTCTTGCAGCATATAGCTCGATGTTCCACTGGTCTCAGAGGAACATCAAATATATAATAGGAAACAGTGTATACTATGGGGCTGACATAGTCGTTAAACGACTCAAAGACCCTAAATAAAATAAAGAATTTTGTTGCTTGATTCCATCAAGTGTTGCATTTTGAATGAGGCTAAGTTGCTAAGGTAATGTCACAACTTAAAATTATAAATATGCAACAGGTAAAGATAGACCTTCAAAATTATAAATTACTGTGATGTAAAAAGAATTGTTCTGAGTAATGTCTAGTGTTTTTTAAACTAGGTGAATAATTATAACATTAACTTTTTCACAGAAAAATTGCAAATCAAGCCGCAGAACAAATTCGAACAGGTTGTGGTTACCAATCTGTCTGTGGACTTTAAAGTGACTGATCTCAATATGGACCGCCTCGCCAAGCTTCAGCAAGATTTGCAGGAGAAATATGAACAGACAAATAATAGGGTAAGTTTTTATAGATGTATTCTTGCATGTAATGTTTTATTTTACTAAGCCTGGTTGGCATAGTAATAACAAACATGATAGCGAAAGGTTTTTTTATTATTATTTTTATAATGTAATAATTAAAGGAACTTTTAGCCACATTGCGCATTGGTCGCAGCCATGCCAGCTCCATTGGTACATTAATTACTTATTTTGTACAATATAAAATCTTATGGCATAGCCTATAGAGTGTTCTAGCTATGTCGGATGTAGACTAACAAAAGGTTGATATTAATTTCAAAGTGGAAAGAGAAATAGTTTTAGAGTGCAATATCAATATATTATAATTATTTTTATGGGCAGTAAAGGATTATGATAATTAATGGGTTCCATACACAATACGATTATATGTAATTAATTAGGCTTAGATTTAGATGCCACATGCCGAAATTTAAACATATACCGGCATAACCACATATGTTCTATACATTATCACATGATACATAACCTAGGTGCTGGAACTACGCGAACGGCTTACGAAGCTTTGGGAGTGCTTGGAAGAAGACCAGATATATCGAGAGAACTTCCTGCAGGCTCACCCCGGCTGCAACCCTCAGACTGAGGCCGCTATCAAGGAAGAGATTAAGAGATGTGACCAAATCAAACGGCAAAAAATACAGGTATGTTTTATGTTATTTTGATTTTATTTAAAGCTTTACATGCTATATGGTCGTGTTCCTTTATGAGCCGAAATCACAAGCGTCGTTCCGTTACAAGCCCACGATCATCGCGTGCGAGTTCGAAGCACCATTGATGACGTCACCGAAAACGCTTACGTCGTGAACAACCGAAACAATCCTAGATGTTTTGAAGCGTCGTTCAAAATTTCTAGGATTGTTCCGATTGTTGACAGAACATTTGGTGCGCATTTCGCGAGCGCGTTAGTGTTCTATATCTATTGGTTGAGCATTAAGAGTTGGAACCAAAGGGAACGGCAAACCGGAGCGTTGTGAGCGTTGACGGCGCTTACCGGAACGCACCCTATATGGGGGCGATTAGTCCCACTGATAGTGATGGGGTGTTTTAAGCATTTCCCCCTTGTCAGACTTTACACACGCCATGCCACCTTCTTAATTTCGCGGAGGACTTTGGGTCGCTGACGTAGTTACGTCGTGTGTGTTGGTGTCGAGTATAGCTCATGCAGTCCAACTGCACGCGTGCCACGGTCTCATCTTCACGTAAGCAGCCTCAACACAGAGAACAATCTGTTGTCAGTCCAGTTTTGTGCATGATACTAATAAATCATGTTACAATGTCCTTTAATTAAGCCTACAAGTAGGCGTAGTTCGACATGAGCCTTATATTGGTACTCGATGCTACGATGAAATAATGTCAGGAAGCGTAATTCAGAACACATTCCACACAAAAAGTTGCCCTTCAAACCAAAACGACGTATGATTCCAAGTTTTTGTCTACAATACATTAGAGAGACTCTTTCTTCGCAATGTAGTGAAGAAAGCCGTGGCGGTGCCGGCTTAGAATAGCACCCCCCCAACTCTACCCGTGGGTGCCGTAGAAGCCGGCTAAGGGATAACAAATCAGAAGGTGGGCAGCAGCACCTTCCCAGTCAAACACACACAAACTGCGCTCGCCAACCCGCCTGCCAAGCGTGGCGAGTATTGGCAAAAACCCCTCAATGGATTGGACAAAAAGAACCAGGCCCCCAGTCCCCGGCAGCCCCGCTATTCCTGGCTACGGTAGCGGCCACGGTAACGGTGGGGCAGGGGGTGCTAAGAATCCCCGGCAGACGCCCGGCTACCACCCCCAACGACGACGACTGGCCCTGGTAACACACAACATACGCACGATGAGGACAGACGAGAAGATATATGAGCTGGAAGAAGAAATGAGTAAGCTACGCTGGGACATTGTGGGGTTATCTGAAGTCCGTAGAGCGGGTGAGGACACGATAACCCTAAAATCAGGTAACCTACTCTACCACCGGGAGGGCGACCAACAGTCCCAAGGTGGTGTCGGGTTTCTCGTCCACAAGTCCCTTACTAACAACATAGTTAAGATCGATAGCGTTTCCAATAGGGTCGTATACCTAATACTCAGAGTATCCAAACGATATTCGCTGAAGGTCATTCAGGTATACGCACCGACGAAGTCGCACCCGGATGATGAGGTGGAGGATATGTATGAGGACATTAGTCGGGCCATACATACCTCTGAAAAGCACTTTCTAGTTGTTATGGGGGACTTCAACGCGAAGTTGGGTAAGAGAAGCGAGGATGAGTCGAAAGTGGGGCAATTTGGCTATGGACAACGGAACCGTAGGGGACAGAGGTTGGCCGACTTCCTGGAGAAAGAGGGACTCTTTATGATGAACTCTTTCTTTCAGAAGCCACCTCACAGGAAATGGACCTGGCTGAGTCCCGATGGTTCCACGAGAAATGAGATTGACTTCATTATGACCACCAAAAGGCAAATATTCACTGATGTCTCCGTGATCAACAGGGTTAAAACCGGTAGTGATCACCGAATGGTAAGAGGCACGGTGAATATTAATGTCAAACTGGAGAGGTCTCGTCTGATGAAGTCTACGCTCCGACCTACTCGTGCCCATATTCAAGACCCCGAGAGCTTTCAACTTGAGTTATCCAATCGCTTCGATTGCCTTGAGAACATCGCTTCAGTGGACGAGATCAATAACAGGTTAGTAGAAACTGTCCATACAGTGGGTTCCAAGTACTTTAAACCCCACCGTACAGATAGGCCACAGAAACTCTCCAACGATACCCTCAACCTCATGGCTGAACGACGCTCATTGAAACTGCAGTCTTCGGATGATGCTGAAGCATATAGGCTGCTCAATAGACGAATATGGAAGTCCTTGCGACACCACATTCGGATCTTTAATATAAACCGTATTAAAGAGACGATAGAGCGGAAAAAAGGCTCCAAAGTGTTTGCAAGAGACATGTCTATTGGGCAAAGCCAGTTGACGAAGCTGAAGAGAGGAGACGGCAGTGTAGCGTCGACCAAAGCGGAAGTGTTAGGAGAGGTCGAGAGTTTCTACGGACAGTTATACACCTCGGTCGCTAAACCTGTTAGCAGCTCGGCCAAAGACCCAAGAGCCAAGCTGACCCGACATTATACCGAAGATATCCCGGACATCAGCCTGTACGAGATTAGAATGGCCTTGAAACAGCTTAAGAACAACAAGGCGCCTGGTGACGACGGTATCACATCTGAGCTTCAGAAAGCGGGTGGAACACCGGTACTCAAAGTCCTTCAGAAGCTCTTTAATACCGTCTTACTCGAAGGTTCAACGCCAGAAGCATGGAACAAAAGCGTGGTGGTGCTGTTCTTCAAGAAAGGTGACAACACTTTACTTAAAAATTACAGACCCATCTCGCTTTTGAGCCATGTTTATAAGCTGTTTTCGAAGGTCATAACGAACCGTCCCAGTCGCAGGTTTGATGAATTCCAGCCTCCGGAACAAGCCGGTTTCCGAAAAGGCTATAGTACCATAGACCACATCCACACGCTACGGCAAGTTATACAGAAGACCGAAGAGTATAACTTGCCTCTTTGTCTAGCGTTTGTGGACTATGAGAAAGCCTTTGATTCGATCGAGACGTGGGCAGTGCTTGAGTCTCTCCAGCGGTGCCGTATTGACTATCGGTATATTGAAGTGCTGAAGTGTTTGTACAAAAACGCCTACATGTCAGTCCGAGTACAGGAGCAGAGTTCGAAGGCAATTCCATTGCAAAGAGGCGTGAGACAGGGAGATGTTATATCTCCGAAACTGTTCACCGCTACATTGGAAGACGCCTTCAAGCTTCTGGAATGGCAAGGACTTGGCATCAATATTAACGGCGAATACATCACTCACCTTCGATTTGCCGACGATATTGTAGTCATGGCAGAATCCATGGAAGACCTCAGTACAATGCTCGAAGGCCTCCATCGAGTTTCCCAACGGGTAGGTCTTAAGATGAACATGGACAAGACGAAAATTATGTCTAATGCCCATGTTGTACCTACCCCAATATCAGTTGGGAACTCAGTTCTCGAAGTTGTTGACGAGTATATCTACCTGGGACAGACAGTCAAACTAGGCAGGTCCAACTTCGAGAAAGAGGTCAATCGTCGAATCCAACTCGGCTGGGCAGCGTTCCGGAAACTTCGCGAAGTCTTCTCGTCAAAAATACCTCAATGCCTCAAGACAAGAGTCTTCGACCAATGTGTGTTACCAGTGATGACTTATGGCACTGAAACGTGGTCTCTTACTATGGGCCTCATAGATAAGCTCAAAGTCGCACAACGAGCTATGGAGAGGGCTATGCTCGGGGTTTCTCTACGTGATCGAATCAGAAATGAGGAGATCCGTAGAAGAACGAAAGTCACCGACATAGCTCAGAAGATTAGCCAGTTGAAGTGGCAGTGGGCAGGGCACATAGCACGCAGAACAGATGGCCGATGGGGCCGAAAGGTTCTGGAGTGGAGACCACGTACCGGCAAGCGCAGCGTAGGTCGTCCACCGACACGGTGGACAGACGACCTGAGAAAGGTCGCAGGACGACGTTGGATGCAGGCCGCTTCCAACCGGTCCTTTTGGAAAATCATGGGGGAGGCCTATGTTCAGCAGTGGACGTCCTACGGCTGAGATGATGATGATGGAGTGAAGAAAGATTATGAAATATTCTACAAAAAAATATGGTCGTTATTTGCCTGGTGGATGTTATTCAGTGGTTACAGAATACCTTTATTATCAACTCAGCTAAACCACTTCAAAATTTGCAGAAGGTGAATCTGTTTTTAATGCTATAGTTACCTACATTACATACCAACTGTAGGTAATCGTTTATTATTGTTTAATGTTTATTGTCTGTAGTATCTCTTAAAGATGTTGATGTTTCTTCAGGAAGAATCATTAGCATAAAAGAATAGATATGAGATTTTATATAATAACATGATAAAAAGAACAGTAGCTACTTACTGAACAAGCCGGTAGGTACTGCAGTTTGTGTAACATCGTCCATTTTTTTAAATCTATAATTTTTTTGTCAAAATTATCGGAGTATATGGTTTTCACAGACAGTTATACTTTTGTTTTTCTAGCTTAAGTGCAGCTAAGCAATTATTTTACCGCATTGAATCGGCAAGGACACGAGAATAAAACATAATAAGCGAAACACATTGCTGTTACATTTCAATATTTTAGTTCTAAAGAAAAAATTACATCCTAAATTAAATCAAAAATAGACTGACTTTATTTTGCATAGTATTGACCATCTCGATCCCGCCTACTTGAGCACGACTTATGTTGGGTCATTTTTTTAACGCAGATACGGTTCCTGACTTATTATTTCTTAGTAGAATAAATGATTCATGTGAAATTAGTCTAAGTGAAAGGTGTGTTTATTGATTGGTAAAATAAAAAAGAAATAGCTTTGTTAATATTATCATAAAGGTAGGGTTAATACAATATGCGTCTTGTTTACCAGATGTGAGGAGTTTTAAAGTGTTAGATTCGATGTTATGGCCGGCTGCCTGCCTGACTCCAATCCTCCTTTGGAATCCTCGTTGGTAACATATTGATTAGTAGGTGTGACCAATCTCTATAATCTGTAAGGGTGAGTTAATATTCTTCTCTTCGTGAATGAGTTCGTCCGGGGAAGTACCAAAAAAAAATTACATGAGACATAACAACTTAATGTCTCAGGGTTACGGGCGCAGTGCAGTTCGTCACTTGTGACGAAATGTATCTGATGTAAGCAGAGGTTTCCGCGTGCTTGTGCCGTCTTATAATAACATAAAAAAGAAAATATTTAAATTCTGATTTAATTGATCAATTCTCTAGATCGTCGAACACGCCCACGCTACTTTGTCAGAGGCCGTAGCACAGACAATTTGCGTAAAAGTATTCGTATCACAAACGTCAATGCGCCACGCTTCGGTGTACATACTGTGAGTTAACTGTGTCACAGTTGCCCTAGATAAATGACAGTTTGTACTGTTTCACGTGAACGACACGTTACGTTACACTTACGCACTTATTCGTGCTAGGCCCACAGTACGCTAGTATAGTACGCCACTTACTATTGTTACAAAGTATATTAGTTAACCAATCGATCGAAGTGTCTGCTTTAACTGGTCAAATTGACTTTGACCTGTCCGTATGTTTGTTAGATTATATGTACACACACCAAAAAAGTTTGTGATCACTAGCATAAGCTGATATAATTTTTTAATTGAACTTACTTAATCATCAATTTTTTAATAAAATATTTATATTCAATATAGTATAACTTCTCCTGGCTCGAAAACACATGCAGTGATCCTCCTCGGCATGCTCAGAATCAAGTTATCCTGCATTCCTTGGGGTAACCTGTCCCATTCTTGAATAGCGGCTTACCTAGCTCTGTCACTGTCTAGGGACTTGGCTGACGGTTTCAAACAGCTCGCTTAACGCCCGTTTTCAATAACCTATCTATGCATTTATTCAATTTAGGCACCAAAGACGCACTTATGAACGTCAACTTTTCATTATAATGTACTTTAGAGACTCTACCGCCGCGTTCCAAAATATATAGAACCCACCGAGAAGAAGCGGCAAGAAACTCGGGGCCATTCTTTTTATATGGATGTTTACAATGTTTCTACTTAGGTACTACAAATATTACATTTTATGGGTGGCAGAGAGACAGCTTGCCAGAAGTGGAGTATTCCTAGCATCTTTATCTTCTATATAATGTCGAACTTTATAGTAAGCTTTTTTTATTAAAACGTTTTTTACAGTCAACTTGAATTTGCCCTCTGTGAGCTCAGTTATGTGCTTTGGGATTTTATTGTAAAAACGCACACAATTTCCTAGGAATGACTTATTAGTCTTCGCAAGTCTAAAACTAGGTACAGCTATCCTATTTGTATTTCTGGTATTAAAAGTGTGGTGATCACTATTTAACTTATATTTATGTAAATTTTTATGAACATACATTATATTTTCAAATACATATAAGGAAGGCAACGTTAATATATTGATTTCTTTAAATAAATCTCTCAAAGATTCACGGGGACCCATTTCGTATATAGCTCTAATAGCACGTTTCTGAAGGATAAATATGGTCTCTATATCAGCCCCTGAACCCCATAGCAATATCCCATATGACATTACGCTGTGGAAATATGCAAAATGCACTAACCGCGCCGTAGAAGCATCTGTTAGCTCTCTTATTTTACGTACTGCATATGCAGCAGAACTGAGTCTCCCAGACAGGGCATTTATATGAGGACCCCATTGTAATTTTGCGTCAATTTTAATGCCTAGGAAGACTGTTTCCTTGTCCATTACGAGTTTATCCTACTAGAGATCGCCGGTTTACCCTACTAGAGATATATATTAGACACTATTTGTATGGACGTATACAGGGTGTCCCAGAACTCAACGTCAAGCGGGCACGGGGCAAGATGGGGGGGGGGGGGGTCATACCAGTACCAGGAAAAATAAAATAAAAATTCTATATCAGTTGGTTAAGTTATAATTGGCAAATTTATGAAAAAGAGGAAAATCGACACCTTTATTCATATCTTTAGTTATTCTGACCTCAAAGTTAACTATTTTACAGTGTTTTTTTTACTAACGTGGTCTTTAATAAACATGCAATTGCAATCACAATTTAAACAAAAAGAGTTGCTATGTTTGTTAAAATTATCGCATTTTCTTTGAGTTGTGGTTGAAAAAATAATATCAACTAACTTTGATGGTTCAGTAAAAAAAAAATGGTACTACCCTAGGCAAGTTACTTCAAAAGATGGCCCATTAAGTCAAGATTTCAAAATGATAGGAACTACTAGTTATTTGTGCATTGTTCTAGGTATTTGTAGCCAACGTCCGCACTAAGATCAAGCTAATGTGGGACAACATTATGTACTCGAACACCGAGCGTGATGAGTTCATTCATTACTACAGAGACATATTCACTGAAGATACTCTCACGCTGCATGAACTTTATCTCGAGAAGATTACCAAATACTACAACGAAAACAAGTAAGTAACGCTTGCGGCTTATTAGGCAGCCAACTTTGTACACTGAAATGAAAGATAAATACTTACGTTACAATTTTGGTGTCGTCTACATCTCTGATTTTCTCCCTGGACCATGTTAACCACAGGCAAGTATGTTAAACCGAATGCCTTGTTTTGATAGATTACTGATGAGGTGGGGCTCATAGAAACTATAAATTGTTTCTTATTCTTAACTTATTTTGTGAATTAAAGCTGTTTGTTTGCCATGTAAAATAAAATTAAGAATTACGTCTTACCAAATGAAGTTACTGCATGTACGAACTTGCAGGAACAACTTTGCGGTAACTATATTTTTCTTGTAATTTTGAGGATTTTTTATATTAAGTTGGGATGTTTGCCATAATAACACATATATATTGCGAAAATTATAACTGGCTACTTTGTAAGGTTAATAATCATAAGTAGATTGCTCAATCGAATCTTTGCTTGTATTGTATGTATGTCTCAGCGACAATTGAGTTTAGATACGATCACGTTACGTCGCAGTTTCAAAAATGGTTTAATTCTCTCTTTGAAGTATTCTAGGCATGGTAGAGCTTGGACTTGAAACCTTTAAGTTTGGTTCTCCTGTACAACGGACTTGTGCATGTGGACGAATTTCCAGTCTTAGTAATTTAAACCCTTTTTCTTTTCAGGAATATTTTCGAAATGGTCGTAACCCGCAAGAATCTGTGGCTTAAGATGACGGAGATTGAAGCGCGCGCGTCTGAACCTGGACGTTACCAAAATCGCGGTGGGCAATTGCTCAAAGAAGAAAGGGAGAGGAAGGTCATTGCGAGCAATGTGAGTGTCTGATAGAAATAATCCATGCAGATATTAAAATAACTACTTTTATTTAACAAAAAAAATAAGCTTACTTCCGTTTTATTATACCCAATGTTGGTGATTAATTAACGATAAACATACTGGTCAGTTCTTTATTAAATGGGATCACATGAGAAGCACCAGCCTTCAGATAAAAATATTATCACAATGATTGGTTCACTACGTAAAAAGTTATGAATTATACCACATTAACCACACATGTTGCAGTTCTTGGAAAAGTTGGTTGATTTTTGAGAAATCTATTGTATTATTGGCCAAATATGGCGAATCGCGAGTCAACTGGTTAAGCGGTTTTTGAGTTACAATCCAATAACTGAAAAGTGTTCGCCTATCTTGATGATATCGTAATTGACGGTGAATGACAATCAATCCCGTCCGTAGCAAGGGTCAATAAAAAGGGTGAGGTTTTTTAAAAAAAAATGGAACTAACTTCAACACTAAGTGTGAAATAACTTGTTGAAGTCTGTACAATGCGCATAATATTGTTATAATAGGTACTTTTGAATTATCATGGTACTGACTTCAACATGTTATTTCACACATTTTAGTGTTGAAGTCGGTTCCATATTTTGGAAAACGTTTTTGTTACCAAAACATTCGTTTAAACGACAAGATTGCTTTTATCTTGTGATGTAGATCAGAAGCAACGCAATTTAAGAACTGGTCAAGAGCACAGTGGGGCTGCACGCCGAAGTACATGTAACGGAACAATAAAAATTTGTATCATTTTTTTCACTTTGCCTTTTACAGCTACCCAAGATCGAAGCACAAATCCGCGAGCTAGTCACACAGTACGAGGCTAAAACTGGCCTCATTTTCACCGTCGATGGGAAACCTTTGCTGCAACTTATGGAGGACGAATGGGAAACAAGAAAAGCGGTAAATTCCTTACATACATATTAATGAACAAGTTTCTAGGCGAAACATATAATATACAAGTTGTTTGGTAGATGGTCCGACAAATCAAATGAGCGTGTTTGGGGGTCCAGTTGTAGAATACAAGTTGGGCAAAAAAAATCCCTGACCCCCCAATTGTTTTTAAGTTTTTTTTTTGTGAATTTTTACGTTTTCACCGAAATTGTACCTATTTACGGTTTGCGGTTTTGCCGTTTTCTTCCACATACGGACGTAGATAATGACGAATTCCTGAAGACCATTCTCTGGACGGATGAATATAAATTAACGAGAGAGGGCATCTTTAACCAACATAATCTCCACAGATGGGAATCGCAAAATCCTCGCGCGACTAGTGAGTACTCACACCAACATAAGTTTTCGGTCAACGTATGGGCAGGTGTCATTGGGAGAGACCTCATAGGACCCTATTATCTCCCAGATACACTGAATGGGGAAAATTACCTAGAATTTTTAATGAATGACCTACCGGAATTAATGAGTGACCTGCCGATTTTTGAAGATGACCGGGCAGTTGTATTTCAACATGACGGCTGCCCGGCTCACTACCGGAACATAGTACGCGAATACCTAGACAACGTTTTCCCCAATTCATGGATTGGGCGAGATGGCCCGCACGTTCCCCAGACCCAACACCGCTCGATTTTTATGTCAGGGGACGTGCTAAAGAGTTGGTGTACGAAGTTTAAATAAACACAAAAGAAGAATTGGTGACGAGAATTGGGGACGCTTTTTCAAAAATGAAAGTAGAGATGACGCTGAACACGACTACAAAAGAAATACGCCGTAGATATCGGGCGTGTATTCATAATAGAGGAGCTGTGTTCGAACAAAATTTAAATTAAATAATTAATTGTATTTATTTCCGTTGTTTGAATTTTCCCTTCTGCCTCATTTATTCAACAAGCTGGTAAGTTTTATACCAACTTAGTAGGTCATTGTAATAAGTAATAAATAGAGAAGGTTTTAAATGCATATTACCTCCAGAATTGCTAGTGTTTTTTTAGATCACTGTTAAAGTTGAACTATGAGGTAATTTTTTTTTTCATTTTTTCACTCTATGATCTCTAAATCAGTTAGTTAGCTCTGTTTTGTATCCAATTTTGCGTGGCCTGAAGGTGTATTAGAGACCAAATTCTAGTAAAAACATCCGGTCTAAAACAGATTTTACAAATGTTATGGAGGTAAACAGGTACAATTTCGGTGAAAATGGGAAAATTCACAAAAAAAAACTTTTAAAATTGGGGGATCAAGGATTTTTTTTGGCCAACTTGTATTCTCCAAATGGGCCCCCGAACACGCTCATTTGATTTGTCGAACCCTCTACCAAACACCCTGTATATTACAATAACTATAAATAATAATACTTTATTTTATGATTAACACAATTACATAAATATTTATTCTACACAAAATCTACACAGTTAGGCAATACCGTTCAGCACCACATCTCGAGCAAAGGTGACGATCCGCCATCTTGACGACTTACGCGCCTACCACAGATCTCAGCGCCCCTCGTGGCAACATTTGGAAGCAAGAAACGCTCTCTTTTACTTATTCTCCAGTAATGCATATAATAATAATTATTACCTTTTATTAAAAAAATCGGATTTCATCCGGTCCTTGACAAAGGCATAATTGGGGCTGTAGCCAACACTTCGAGGCCTGTTTGGTATTAAAAAAAACAAAGTAGTTTAAAAACAACCTTTTTTGATGGATAGTTACATTGTAACCTATATTACAAGTAAAATTTGAAAAATTTAAAACCTCGATTCTATTTAGTTATTGGAGTATATCTCCAAAACTACTAGATCAAATTCGATGAAATTTAAATGGGACCACACGGGAAGGACCAGCTTTCAAACAAAAAAATTTGAGAATTGGTTAACCCAGTCGAAAGTTATGAGGTAACAAACATAAAAATAATAATACAGTTTAATTGACTACCTCCTCCTTTTTTTGGAAGTCTGTAGAAAATGGTTATAATGGTAAGGCTATTGATATGAAATCATTAGTGATAAGGGAGATAGTGGGCTATAGACGAGACTACGGCACCTGTCAATTTCAGTCTCATCTTAAAATATTTAGGCAGGTGGTGACTTGCCACCCACTAAACGGGCCCCCACGAGGGCCACCATAAATGGTGACAAAAGGAGCAACATTAGTGTGGATGGCTAAAGGGTGTTGAGAGGTGTGCTGCGGTTTCACTAGAGCACTACTACCGGCGTTATGCCCTTTAACACGTCCACCCTTGGAGCTTTTTGTTACTTACTTTATTATTATTATTTTTATTATTACTTTCTAAACCAAAATTACTTTACCTGCGTGGGTACATGTAAAAGATCGATCACCAATAGACATTTAGATCACCACATTTCAACCTTTTTAGGTGTGCAAAAATAATTATGCCTACTTATTGTAAAAGTAACTACTAATAGTAATTATAAAGATTCAAACTTTAGATTTGGTTTACTATTAAAGTTGTTCGAGGTATAATTGACATCCTTTATTGTGTTATTCTCTAGCAATAACGTTGTTTCATCTTTTAGCATTCGCTAAGTCATTCCACCATACTGTATATGTATATCATATATCATCATGTCATACCTGTATATGTATACCATATTCCCGCTCTCCGCTTGCATATAGATGCGTTCTAAGGCCTGTAAGGAAGAATCCGCCGATTGGATCACATTGAATTATGAATAAAAATTATATCTATTGTCCAAATGTATGAAGTTGTTATATCTATATCCTATATTCCTAATTAATCTGTGCTATTTGATTCGAATGGATCTCTCTGTCATCTGTGTAATCTGGAAGTAAACAAAATACAAACAGTCGATGTGGAAATTATTCAGTTTTTATTGTAAACCAGTGGAAAACCGAACTAAGGCAGAACAAAACTGTGATTATAATATCTAGTGCTCAAAGTGAGATGTGGAAAAGGTGCCGTGATTGAACATCTATTCTATGTACTGTTAGTACTTTCCTTTTCAATGGCTCTGCTAGAAAATGCTTGGCAGAACACGGCATATAAAAAACATACATTGCAAAATGTGGTCTTTGTACAAATTGTTAGTCTGTGGGAACACAGACGACAATATATCTTGAGATTCGTACAAATATACAAAAAATATGGTTGTCTATAAATTCGGTACGTGATAACGTCATAAGACAAGCTGAATGCTTAGTCTGATCGTGCCTCTCTATTGCTTGTTCCGCGCTCTCGCTTGCACGCTCGGCTCAGGCGGAACGTGACAATGAGGCATACTTTTACGTGCGTTTTGGCGCAAACGTAACGGTGGTTTTATTCGAGATAAAATTGTTGCCCTCCGCGGTTCCACCCGCGTGATGATCAGGGTTAATGTAGGATTGTAAAGGTGACATTATATTTCAATCCGGTCTAGTAGTTCCGGAGTTTATTCAATTCAAACAAACAAATCTTTCCTGTTTATAATGTTAGTATAGATGAGGATGGATGTTTTGAGATAATGTATTCAGTAAACTTGTTGTTTCACATAAACGTATGGTTAGGTGCCGCATTGACATTAATGCAAACATGCAGTCACTGAAATAAATAAATCAATTATGAGTATGTAAAAGTAAAGACGCTGATGTATTCGGATCCATATAATTGTTCACAGGTGATGCACTACACCACTATGTACTAGTAAGAAGTTAACACTCCATTAGTTTCGGCTCAAGGTTCTGATTTGATTAGTGAAACAGAAATAGCAACTACATGTAAGATGATTATCTCTTTTCTACTTTGGATAAATGCATATGTTTTGTTTCATCTATCAAATTGGATTCTAAGTTTACACAAAACAAACGTAATTATTATGAAAGTGGAAGTTTCTCTGTATGTAACCCTTCCTTTACCGTGATAACTAAAACAGAAGATTTATGAATGAAACCCAAGTAAATTTACTTCTCTGGTAGGCAAAGGGTTATTATATTAATTGCGGTTGAACGGATTTTGATGACATTTGCTTTATTAATTTCTGATGATGATGATTTTTTAATAGTGACATTGTGTCCAGTAATTTTATCACACTATGATATCATTGTTGGCCGCACTATCACTGACCATCAATTAATAAAAAAAAAATGGGGTGTGGTCATGCAAACTGCCGTGTGTTGTATGTGAACACGTTTCTCCGAGTCAAAAGTTATACTAATTGCAAATCTCCATACGCAGCAAAATAACCTCAAAATGGCGGCGCTTCCCCCTCCACCCCTCGCGATGCGCCACTATTATCGTTTATCGTAATGAATTCCTTGACCCTTTAGCTATCCAGTAGTATAATTTTATTTTAGGTGTATAGTATAGATTCGAAACTACAACGCCAAACTGTATACCACGATTTTGTTATTTAGGTTTTAGGTTTTTTGTATTGTCCCCATATGGTAGCAAATTTAAAGAATTTAATGTTTTTGTTACAGGAACGCCACAACAAGCTATCTGCCCGCAAGCAAGCCCTCACACCGACTACTCCCCTTTTCCGTTCCCTGGCCACATCTCCACTGGGGAAACGCAATCGTACCGCCGCTGGCCTCGCCGCCACCGCTGACAGAAATAGGTAATTTATCTCGTATTTTATGAGCATAAGGCAAGCCGGAGATGGTTTTCTGTATTGTTATACTGCATACACAATTCGGAGCGGTGTGAAGTAATTGTGTGTGCAGTCTTGATACTAATTCAAACAATACAGAAAAACCGTCTCCGGCATGCCACTTCTGGTGTTTCTGTGTTTTCAGTTTAGCTGACCTCCCTTGACTGTTTAAATTCACACTCATAGTTTAACTGCCACTCATATTACGAAGTAATAGATAAATATGGTTTAAACTAAGACTCATGGATTAAACTGCGGATGATATTACGGTTAAAAATAGCAAAATCAAAAAATCCAATTTTGTGCAGTTCCCTGCAGGTAATCATTACATATTCCTGCATATTTGTAAAGATATACATCACTCATATAAGTATTTGAACGCGTGAGAACTACCTAAAGAAGAATTTCTCATAAGAAACGACGTCGAGGTTTAATCGATGCAATGTGCAAATAAGTGCAGACCGTAAGGCTATGTATACCAGATTTCAGACATCAGAATCGGTTCACTAGTTCAAGCGTGAATGAAGGATAAAAAACGACAAACTGTTAAAACGTATTTTTGCGTTTTTTAGTGTATTTAAAATAATAATTACTGTACTTTTACCACGAGGCATTAGCTATAGTGCTCGCTAGCGCCTTCGTAAAAGATTTCTATTGAAAATGTACGAGTTTAATCAAAACGTGTTTGATGCTCGTTTATTTGCAATAGATGGAAGAAAGTATTCGATAGCAAGCATTTCAAAAATGTGCATTTAATAAAGCCTACACCTTAAGCCTAATGTTGAGTAGTAATGTTTTTGCCAACTTTAGTCTATTCCGTCCGAAAGCACCTATAATAGAACTATTATATAATTTATTTATTCCGGCGTTACTTTGCGGAAATCCATTTTAAAAACGATTTTAAAAGAAGTATATAGCTACACTTCCGCTGGAAATAATGTACCTAAACTAGTTAATAAGATTAGATCCGATTCACATTCCAAGATTTTTTAGTCTTGTTTAACAATCAAGTATCTAACAAATATTAGTCACTTCTTAATTAGTTTAATTGTGTGCTCCGTACACATACCAATTGCCAACAGTAACTTCCATTCTAGTGTAGAGGAATGTAATTCTTATAACTACCTACTACAAAATGTAAGACAATTTTGTGATGAAAGTTTGTAGTGAACTGTTAGACATACCTTATTATTTTTAAAACATACTAAATAATTAAGTAGTTAGTCATAGCCTCAAAGTATAAATTTTTGTTTCCAAGAATATGACTACCTGTAAAAACAAAAATAAACCCTTGAAGACATCCTACTTGCAAACTATAATTATTAAGTTTTAAATAACAGTTTACAAGGTGGCTAATAGATCACCTGTTCATTTAACTAGGCACTATTCAAGTAATCATACATGAAAAAGATATAATTTTTTACAAGATATATTTAGGATATTTACATATTATATAGATAGTTATTATTAAGTAGATTTTTTTATATCAACAAAATGAAATGTAGTTAATATATCTATGTTAGTACCGAAATTTTACATCATTTTAAGTTCTTAGATCAGATAGATATGTTTAATTATCAGTAACTAAACACACACTTTTATTAGTACTGATACACAAAATGAATAGAAAGACCAAAGTAATGGTACATAATACACATCCCCACACCCTGTTTATTAGGCAGTGGGGTAAACAACATGAAACACATTTTCTAACATATTTTAAGACAACTTATCCATCTATATCTTTCTAAGCTTACAAAGTCTTAAATAAATTTGTTGTCTTAGGTATCCGACTTCCGCAGGTAAATACGCCCATTTCGGATCCATACATACTTATACCCCATCTCCTTAGCCTTCGCTCTAGCCGCTGCGTGGAGTGCCTTATTTGCAGATGACAGGTGTTCCATGATGAAGATGGGGGTATTCTCGCCTCCAAGGCCAATATGGGAACTATTTAGTTGTTGTTCACATGCGATTTGTTAAATGCAATGCATGACGCCAGGAAAGCATCTCTAACTCGAGGCGAGTTAAACTGCACCACAATGGAGCGAGCCCTGGAGCTATTCTGGTTCATTTTAGCTATGCGACTACAACTTAGTATATTCTCATCCTTCAAATCAAAGTTAGTAGTTTTAGCAATTTGTGTTATAATTGATATAACATTCTCACTTTTTCTCTCTGGGACACATTGTATCTCAATGTTGCAGCCACGAGCATGTTGTTCAACTAGATTTATTTTATGAGTCAAATCCAAATTATAAGAACGCAGGGATGAATTTTCTTCTTGCAAGTTTTTTAAAGCTTCAGATGTTGCGCTTTGTTGAAGAAGAACATTTTCATATTTTTTATAAGTCTGCAATACTGAGGACCTCAGTTCTTGTATGTAATTTTTTATTGGTGTCAGCTCAGAGTTTAATGTCACTTTCATTTGATCAACAAACTTCATATAGAGGTTTACCAGTTCAGTTTTGAACAACGCCTGTACCACGTCTCTGACGTCCTCACGTGTCAAAACTCTCGAGTTGATGCATATTTGTGGAGGAGAATTCAGCGCGGCCCTTTTATGCGGTCGAGAACCACACTTAAATTGTATCTTATCGGAGTATTGTCCTTGTTACCATCTTTATTGTTCAACATACACTCTACTCAACGAGATCTGCTCGCAGTTGAGGTGATGATATGCTGTCATCGACAGTCAACCTTTAACTATATGCTCGTTTTTTAACAAGATCCCTTATTATCTGGTTTATATTTTCGTCGCCAGTAATAGTTATTTTACATGGCGATTTAGACCTTGCTCTTTGTTCAGTGCTCATTTCGGTGGATGGTGAAAGGTGGAGTACTTCCGGTTAACAGAGGCAACTGGTTCTAGTATGATGCACGTCACCACTGGTAAGCAGGTAACTCGCCGCGTCTCAATCACTGAAATTAATTTTACCACGAGATTAACACAAGCACTTGGAAAGGACAGGATAAGGTAGTTGGCTGCCGTACCACAATGCACGCGTTCTTTGAACTATGTGGCTTCTTCTGATGTGGAACGTAGCCTCCTCCAGCTGATATTTCGGATGAATCCTTGGTCACTCCAGGGCTTCCCAGTTGGCGCGTAATGGTCGTTGGTGCTCGTAGTTTTTGCATTCGGCTCGAAAGACCAATTTATGTAACGGCTGGGTCGCTGGGTGGTAAGACTTCTTATACCGAATGCGATCAAAAACAGCTTGTAGATTCAAATTTGTAGGATTTAATTACTTTCAATATGATACAGATCGATGATGATGCGCGATTTTCTAACGACGCTCTAACGTACTTTTTTGACATTAACACATTAGCGTTTTACTATGACATTTACACAGTTTTGGACTACGACTTTGGATACATAACAAACACATAAAACAACCTTATCAACAAAAAAGATTCGACACGTGCTTCGCCTCTACACGAGGGGACATATTCGTTCGTTGGTTCATTGGTTGGTTCGTTGGGAATCGTTGGTTGATTGGGTCATTTTGTCTACCTATTTGCATTTTATTCACGAGGCACACTGCATCTCAGCCATAAGCATTTTTTGCAGCAGAAGTATCACTAAATGATTCTTTTAAAATCGTTTTTTAGAAATATATTCAAATACACAATGATTACAACAAATCTGGCATAGCATTCCAAAACATGATGGGGAAATATGTCGTTTGATATTAATTCCGGCCTATTATTATGTGTATTTATTTCTTCTCGAAACTTGAATCTCTATATATAATAAAGATGACGGGCCTACGCCATTTGGGTTCCATGGTCTAGAATGGGTAGTTTCATCTATCCCAATCATCTTGAACAACGCGATGGTTATTCAGGATTACAGAGTTTTCCATTGCGCCTGATGCCTTGTTCTTATTATTATATTATAAACCTGTGTTAGCTATAAGCCTGTCAACATTGACATGAAGCAGTCCTGTCCACTCGCAGGCCGCCGTCCAAACGCCAGCTGATCACGGGCAGTGCAACTAAGGCAGTCACCACTTTCACAAACAACCTGTCTGCCTTTAAAAGATCAGCCATCACCACTGTTAAGAGGTAAGCTTTGTCATTAAAAGTCAACCCATGCCATCGCGTGTTTTATGACGCCAAGGTGCTCAAACGTCTTATTAGAAGTGCTGTTAGCTGATTAGGAGGATCAAGTGAAGAAACGAGCACATCATTGTCTTGGTTATAAGTGCCAAGTCTGCCCATAACAGTAGTAGGGTCAGCCTGTGCTTTTAAGAATACAAATTATGCTGCGTTGGCCAGTGCGCACATAACCCCGAGGCATTATCTAGTCCCTAGTAAATTTATTTTTTACAGTGCTCTTTAGCCTTATATACTGTCTTGCTTGCAGTCTACTACTATTATATAAAGGATTCTAATATTTTTCACTAAATATAATCAGGTAAAAACTTCTACAACTATCAGTGAATGTCTGTATTTGAAAATTACAACTTACACGTTTTTAAAGCTGTTCTGGAGTTACGATTATACAAATAACAAAAAACTTCTTAGATGTACAGAACAACGTGTCTGAGTCACACTTGATTTCATTTTACACGATTAATCGCGCTCAGACCAAATTACTAACTGACCTTACTGCATAATCCAAACCAACAAGCGTGGTGAATATAACACAATAATTAATCGACCGTTTCACGTCTGACGCATTGCTTCATAATTTGTTCTTGCATTTGATCATGCAACAGAAATGCTTACTTCCCCTATAATATAAGTCTGTGTATGTACCTACATCGAGTTAGATAGCTCTGAAATGTAACTAACAAAGTACTTACCTCAATACTTTGTAGACATATGCTCAGCGTTTCATTAAAAAAGGCAACAGATATTGGTCCCAATTTAAGGGTTAAGTATTAATTATGAAATTATTTAAATTGTATTTCGACGCCAATGCGCGTATCTTCAAGTATGTTTAAATTTTATAGCAAGTTTTATAAGTTTAAAGCAGCAAATATATGCATATTTAGATCGCATATCTGGGACACCGATGTGTCCAAATCATGTTTTTGATTAAAAAAAGATTTCAAAAATGGTACACTTGACTAGCTTGAAATGTCCCTAATAATAAAATATCTATAATACTTTCCAACGTACGTTCATAAAATTGTAAAAATAACGTATAATTTCGGTTGCAAAGGAGTTGCCCCAGTGTAGTACCGTATAGGAGCACTAAAGATACATATCCACGATATGCACTGTGGGCTATTTCTGTGTAAACTGCTAATCTTAGCTTTTTATTGCAAATACAATCCTACTAAGTTTATAGCTATCACAGGAGTTTTTTTATTGAAAAGATGGTGGTGGTTGTTACATAATAGACTCTGGAAGCTGTGACATCACAAAATAGCGGTTTGGGTAAAAACAAAGACGAAAATGTATGTGGTTTTAGCATTTTAAATTATTACGCCTTTATTTTGTGGTAAAGAAAAAACAAATAAAATGCTGTATTGTTTTGCCTCCGGGTGGGTGCAACCATGTCTCAAGAAGAGAAACCTGTAGGTTAGTTTTATTTCACCTTTCTTCATAGAAATTTCCTCTTTAAATTTATCTACATTTGTACCCAAGCTAACGATCGAATACATTTCATAAATGTGCTGGAAAAACAGATACGGAAGTTTGTTTTTAACCAAATGTCGTCACATCTGCTGTCTATATCTGCATTAATTAATAAGCTCATCTTTTCCTTCTATTATGAGTATTAATATGTATTAATTCCAGAACGACACTCTGTTGTGATTCTCGACTTAAGTGGAGAATTGACGGTAAACTCCGTACAAAATTCACTCCAGATCCATATGAAATTTAATAAAAATAATATTTTTCACTCTGCCAAATTTTATCAGAAATGTTTAATCATATCATTATAGGGAGTAATAAAGTTAAATTATTTACAGTATGTATATTTTTCATTCCTTTACTATTTTCAGTGCGCGCTTGTGAATGGGCGGCCGCATTCCCTTTGGCCATTGTCCCACTCATTAGTCAACCACGTGCGTCAAGTACGCAAGTACCAGTACCTGACTTGTACTTGCGTATTCTTTCTAATGTTTGGCATGCTACGGTCACCACTGGTGTGTAGAATAGCGTCATTGGAGATAACTTTGGTCTTACTCACATTCATATTAAGATTTGCTCCTACGCCGAACTCGTTCAGAGTCTAAAATATGTAGAGGTCCTCTCTGAAGATGCTAAGACGACTGTGTCATCGGCATATCTTCGGTTGTTGATGAGACGTCCGTTTACTTTGTCTCTACTATAATGTTCTTAATATTTTTTGTCAAAAACCGAAGTAAGTGAAGCTCCTCCTGGATCTGTCAGCATTTTGTGATTTTATGCTCAGTAAACGACCCTAAACCTTATGAAAAAAAATTGGATCGGAAATTTAGTGCGAGGTTTAATTCTACTTTTACTGGCCTATTATTAGTCAGTACAGCAATAAATGTTTGTGTATTCTGGTTAAAATATTAGGGTAAGTACCTATAGTGTCTGAAAACATAACCACACGAGACTTATAACATTTCAATGAATATCTAGATATTAGATTTTAGTTTGAAAATTCTCGTAAGTAGTGGATATGAAATAAATAGATATTAAATGTTATCAAGCTTATATTACAGTTTATCAGCTTGAGTACTGAGACGTCAGGTGTTAGAGCAGAGTGAAAAATAGTACAAGTTGTGCAAAATACATGTAAAAGAATGAAAATAATTTTAGTAAATTATTGTATTTGAACACAAAAAAGTAGTAACATACATATTAAACTAAATATAAAACAGACAATAAGGACATGAAGTTATTAATATTAAAAAAAATTATTTTTATACAGTATTGTGTACTATCACGAATATAGGTCCCTACTCAGCATTTAATCCGTCCAATGTCTAGTTCTTTTCTTTCCGAACTACGCATAAAAGTTCAGATAAAAAAGATTTCTGTTGAATAGTTTGACCAACTATAAGCAAGTTTAAAAAGGGTGGAGTGCAGTGGATCTGATAAAATTAGTTACAAACACGAGGTATAAATATGTGTATACACTTTGGGTCCTCGCGACATGGCTTAGCATTTTTTTGTACGTACACATAGTGTACGCTCGACACGCTGCGATGGTTTAAGTGATATTTAATTTAGATTTTAGCTACTGACTGAAAGAACCTACAATTTTACAAACATGTACTTTAACCTAGAAGATATAACAGTTAAAATCCTTTGTGTGCAGACGTATAAGTGGACGATTGGCAGCCAGGGCGGTCGTGGAAGGTAAAGGCGATCACGCGAAGAGGAAGCTTAACTATGGAGACGAATTGAAGAAGACCCCTAAAGTCACTGTAAACGGCAGTATTCTCAAACACAAGCGAACGGTAAGAATGTGTAGTGTAACGCATTCAACAATTTGAAACTAGACATACTCGTTTTATAACAATTGACCGACCGAGCGAAGCGTTTCTATTTTAATAGCCAAATTTAAGTTTAAGTTTGTTCTTTAACCTATTTTATGTTTTAGCTAGAGGGTTAAGGTTTTTTTTATTAAATAATTTTACTACCTACAGACACCGGAATCCGTGCCCTTTTTGGATGTGTATATATTTTTTAATAATTTCTATTTATGCAATATAGAAGTCATACTTTACCACATTCTTACATGCTACTGTTACATTAACTTAAATCACTAGTTGTTATTATTATTTATATTTGACCATTTCATCTGTGTTCTTGATCCGCCAGCTACTGAAACCAACTTCGAGCGCGTGGAATCAATAATCGCCTCTACGACCGCCGAGTCTTTATATACAGAAATCTATGTGCAAGGGGCCAACTAACACCGATCCGGCTTTATGTTTCAGTCTGTTGGTAAGCGACGCAGCGGCGGACGTCGGTCTTCAAACGCAACACGCTCCATTGCAAGTTCGCAAGAACAAGATCAAGTATCTAAAGATAAAGACCCGCTCGCCGAGACCACACTGATGACAACTTACACCGCTTTCGAGGTATGTGCTATATTTATATATTTTGTACTATATTACAGGTTTACTAAGATTAGCTTAGGCATCTGCGCTGTACACAAATGTGTATAATCTTATGCACACATACATTTATTGGTGTTGTAAATATTCTGTGGCAATAGTGATTATCATTATTATCTCATTACATTTAATTTTATTTCACGGATTTTCATCCGATCCTTTACAAGGCATAAATGGGGCTGTAGCCAACACTTAGAATCCTGTTTGGTGTGAAATATAGAATGTAGTATAAAAAAATAGAAACACTTTGGATGGATGGTAACTTGGCATATCTATTACAAAAATTACGAAAATGATAAGGCTATTGGCATGAATTTATAAGTAGTCTCATTCATAGCCTGTATCTGTATCTTATATACAGGCTATGAAAGAGACTACGGCATCTGCCAAATTCAGTCTCATCTTAAATATTTAGGCAGGTGGTGACTTGCCACCCACTGAACATTCCCCGCCTGGGGAAGTACCATTACCTTTGGCAGTTACTCAACCGTGAAGTAGTTAGTGTTCATTCATTATTGTACTTTATATTATTTCATTCATTATTCAAACATTACTGTACTTGGTACTTACTTGGTAGGCGGCTTTTCCGCACCCATGCCATCTCATTACGGCTTTCTGCGTGATTTCGTTAGTCTCGTTAGTCCAGCCACCCCATTGTCATGGAAGGCCAGCAGCTCGCTGACGCCGGTGCAGGCCTCCCGGACGGTCCCGGGTGATCCCAGGTACACTCTGCTGCACTCTAGGATGACGTGCGCGGCCGTTTCCTCTGCCTCCATGCACCCTCGGCACAGGGGACTGTCTGTAACACCTAACGTAAACAGGTGTTTGTTTAATGAGCAATGTCCCGTTACAATACCAACAATACCTCGGAGTTTGTCACGTTTTTAATTGCAGAGTTTTCTAGAGTATCTCGAATTGAGTTTCGGGAAAGATTATTTCGACTGCCTGCAATCCGCGATACTTGCCCAGTAGTCCTGATGCTTCTTTCTGGTTAGGTCACGGATCCACGTACGGATTTAGCTGAACGGTAGTAGTTCCGGTCCGTTTGGACCCAAGTTCGAGCCTCTCCTTGCTAGCTCGTCGGCCGCATCATTGCCCCTGGACCCGTTGTGTCTCTTTATCCATTGGAGGGTACACATTTCTCAAACATTACTGTGTTTTGGTTTGAATTCGAATGGCAATGTTTCCAGTGAAATTACTCGGTAAGAGTTCTGTGTTTTGGTTTGAATTCGAAGGGCAATGTTTCCAGTGAAATTACTCGGTAAGAGTTTAACATCTTATATAATATAGGGAGCGCAGTGCATTGGCATGCAGGGTTTTGAACTGTTGTATTAAAAATTTTGAATGGCACTGAACTACAATTATGGACAAGAATGACGCTTAACATGAGGTGAGCGACTTGCTCACCTATTGAAATAAAAAATAATAAAAAGGCTACTGAAAGATACGCTGCGGTGTTCTTATAAATTTTTTTTTGAAGAATTACAAGCCCAACTCTCTTTTGACCCATGTTAATAACTTATTTTCGAGGTTCACGAACCGTCTCAATAGCAGATTTGATAACTTCCAGTCTGCGTGGCAAGCTGATTTCCGAAAAGGCTATAGTACCATAGACCAGATCCACACGCTACGGCAAGTTATACTGAAGACCGAAGAGTATAACTTGCCTCTTTGTTTGCCCTTAGCGTTTGTGGACTATGAGAAGGCCTTTAATTTGATCGAGACGTGGGCAGTGCTTGAGTCTCTTCATCGTTGCCGTATTGAATATCGAAGTGTTGAAATCAAATTTTGGAATGTCAAGGTTCCTTAAAAAATTTTTGGGGGAAAAGTATATTCACCAGTGGTGAATGATGGATTTGTTATTTCTGTTCAGCCCATTGTTCCCACTGCTGAGATAAAGGTCTCCCTCTCAGATATCAGTATGTGCCCTAGTAATTTTTATGAGATAGGCAAACAAGCAAGCTGCTCACCTGATGGTAAGTGATACCGTCGCCCACGCACATCCGCAATACCAGAGGTCTCGAGGATGCGTTGCCGACCTTTGAGGAAGGATGATAGGATAGGAAGCAAGAGCTTAAAGGTGTGAGGGTGGAGGGGAGGAGAAGCAGCAGGCCTAAAAAGGCAACTTTACGCGAATCATATCATGATTCTAATAGGAAACATAATAAAAATGACAAAATGGCCACTAAAGAGAATTTATATTCGCTTTTAGATTCATATTAGCAATTCATCTATTTGATAGTTTTCTATGGAGATTCGTAAAATGGCTCACTAAATAGGAATTGCTTTTGTGAAGCTTTGTGTCAAATATCAGATTCATAAGAAGTTACTCCAGAGGAACTTTTTTCAATTCATTTTGTTATCTTTGGAGGAATAATAGTTGAATAATGGCTGATTTAGGTGTCTACGAAAACTTTCTGGAACATGCGCGTGTTGCAGCGAGCATATTATATCACCGGCATAGTGTATTCCTTCGAAAAAGGGATTAGCTTTTGTACCTAGTACATATAATGGTCTGTGATTTTGACATCATAGAAATGTTGTAACCTAACGGAAAGAAACTCAACTCCATGAAAAAAATATCCATATAAGTAGCACAGTAGCGAACCCCGTTTGTGCCCAACGAAACTAATTTTGATGCGACATTTAACGAGGTTCCCTTTTCCTGTACATATGAATGTTTTTATTTTTATTAATGGTTATTACGGTACCGACATGAAAAATGTAATATAGGTTATGATACAGTAATAACCTCAAATTCATCAGTTCATGCTATCATTTCGTTATATTTGAAGATGGCCATTTTTCATACTCAAACACTCGTTACAAGTGTAAATAGACACAACAAAAAAGTTGCGAATATATTCTACTGCAATAATCAAATAGCTATTTAACTAAGTAAGAAGGAAATAAAGAAGAGACAATGTATGTTCATCCAGTTAACTAGGTCTAGGACTGAGGTAGATGGATAGTTATCTAAAGTATTATATTTCTTTTCCTTATTTTCCTAATCTTTTAATTAACAATTAGATATTATGATACATCTAATAATAGAATAAAAAGCTGGTAGGTATAATAGGAAAACAATTTTAATCGAAGTGAACCAAATTAATTATATACATTTCTATACCAATAAATACTTCATGAAGAACACTTTAGGTACCTTCAAAGGAGACAGGGTCGCTTTTATGGCTCATTGAATTTGATTATATCTTCACCGAAACAAAACCATTCCTTATATTTGATGGCCATTTATTACCATAACCTTGGATTCATCGCGCCCTGTGAGCAACATATTTTTTATTATGCACTTTCTTCATAGTTCAAACAATTTTCGATGAGCCTTCGTTTATGCTTTTTGTAAAATAACTTATCATTTTATTTCATTTTTAAAGTTGGAAGGCCTTTCTCTTGAAAATGTAACCATGCTTGCACATCTGTCATGAGCGAAGAGTGGATGTGGCATACCTCTGGGACATTCTCAATGTGATTATTAGTTTGCAATATATTTTCTACCTTTTTTGTTTATGCGTTTAGGAAATAGTTAATGTTGACAAACTTGCGAAATATGAAATAGTTGTTTCAATTTTTATTTTGAAATAGTAAATATCAATCATCATTTTGTGTTCTAGGTTGCTATGCAAAATAACATAAAACTGCTATCATACTGCTACCAAAAATTGTAAGCTTATGTTATAGTGAATATAATACACATTATACAGTTACAACTTCTTTATAAAAGTTTTACACCTGTTGGAGATTTTAAAACTACATACTAAGTTTCCAATAATAAACATTGTAATCCTGATAGTCCAGAATTTTTCGCCAACTTACTTTTACGAATAGCAATGTCCAGTTTACTCTAAAAAAGACCAATTGCACACACATGTAAAGTTTTGTGCATCTATGGTATTCTTGATCGATGTTTTTGTTATGTTTTCTTTCTGTGAGACAGACAAAAAAGTCTAGTACTGCCATTCAAATTGTTGCCAGCTGTGGTGAACCATGACAACATTCACAAACCATTTCGCTTACAGTCTTAAATTTTTATTATCCAATGAAACAAAGAAACATTTTTTCTAAACAAACTCGTGAAGAGTTTGTATTACTTAATATAGCAATAAAATACGCAAATAATACGAGTATATACCGGTTTACTATTTCGTTCATTCATTCATTGATACAAATTCTTTTGCGTGTAGCAATAATATCGTCAAATATGAATCTGCTGATGAATTGAATTGCGTATGATTCAATCGAAACTTAGGCCATTTTACGAAAAATAGAGGAATTGCTTAGGTATTGCCGGGAATTCAGGAAATGAATTTCTTCGAGAAGAATTGCTCAATGTGGTCTTTTTAGGCCTGCAGAAGAGGGAAAATGGGAAAGGGGAGAATCGGGCCTCCGGAACCTCCCACAAACCGACGAAACGCAATAGCAAGCTATGTTCACTTCACGTCGCTGTTATGTGGGAGTGTGGTACTTCACCGGTCCTGCCGGCCCGTTCGGCTGTAGAGTTACAGCGTGGCACTAGCACCGAACAAAGTCGAGTCGAGTCTAGCACGCGGGCCCATTGAAGTTCCATTGGTGTCGAATTTTCAGACCGCCTTCGACATGGCCAGATAAGGACAGACGGATTTTCTAAACAACCGGGAACAATGGGTTAACATATTCTCTGAAGTACGTAAGCGCTCTGTTAACAACCTGCGACAACTTAGCGATTGTCTATCCATTGAATGACTGCATTGCTTTAGTATTAGCATAGAGTAGTTAGATAGTATAGATTAGAACCACTAGTAAGTGACTCAACGAGTGCTTCTGTTTTGTCAACTAGTTACGAAACTCAGTACCTATGGCGGCCGGAACGACCCCAGGTGGTAACTCAGGGTCCACATGTAGAAATTAGCTGAATGTAACCCTACAGTCAGTAGGGTTACTGATGTGGTGGTTCTCTTCACTCCAATTTCTGCCTCCAAGGTTCGTAGTGAGATAGATACAAGTATATATTTATATGTAGATGCGCCTTGCGGTTCACCTGCGTGGTAATGGATGTTGTTTGTATTATTCAAATATGTCTAGCCGTTTTCAAGTTAACGCGTGACCAAGCGAATTTTTTTTTTCTCGACATTTCAAGAATGTCGGTGTTATTATGACACCCACGGGCCTAAGCCAAGTGGATCTCATTTTCAGTATTTAAGTCCTGAGTTATTTCGTCCTGCAAAAAATTACGAACAATTCGGCAGGTTATTTAATATAACTGCTTTCTGCATCGTAATATATATAGTTTTGGGTAAGTCTAACAATGTAACACCATGCTGTTTTGGGATAACTCCTGTACTGGAGAGTACCAGCGGCACAATATACACTTTGTTCATCTTCCAAATCCGAATAATTTCTTCTTTTAGCTCTGTGTATTTATGAAGTTTTTGGTGAACTATATGACTTACTTGATTGTGCCTATGAGTGTAATCGGTTTGGGTGAGGGTGGGGCAAGCACTGGTGATGTGTTAGATAAGACTATCCAACACGGATACGCGGTGACATTTCCTACATTTGTCATCGGAGGTGTTGGGGTCTTTTATGTGCTTTCTGTAGTTTTTTTTTGTATTTATTACTTGGTCCTGAATAGCGATCATGAAGCCTTCTGTTTTGGAAACAGAGATCCTAACCTAAGCCACTGATTTGAAGCTGCTTTATCTACGTGAGGTAGCTCTAAGTCGTCTATACGACGTCCGTGGAGTTTTTTTTACGCCACCTGTCTATTTTTTCCGTTACTTGGTCTTTCGCAGATTTGTAATGTTACATTGCTTTGGTTTAAGTTTAATGGTGTATATTTGCTGTCTAACTGAACTATTGCTTTGTGAATTTTAAATAAATCAGATTTTTTATAAAAGAAGTCGCATACATTTTTGATTTGGTTTTCCCACAGTAATTTTAAGTCTATTAGTCCTCTTCCTCCTTCTTCCTTTATTATTATTTCTTTTATTCCAAACAAAATCTCGGATTTATTAAATTTATTGTTATTATTATTATTATTCGTTATTTGTGTCTCAACAATAAAACATTTTTTTTGTATTACAACTTTCCATGTGCCTTCAGGAATATACTAAAAAAAATTTGCCGAATTGAGCCATGCTCGAGTTTTGCGCTTAGCACGCGTCGCGACACACATCCCCTAAACATGCAATACTGTTGCCATGAAATAACCATGCGACATTTTATTAATATACTCTGTATCTTATACCGTTTTTTTTTCAGGATGGTATCCATGGAAAGCAAATCAGCCGTAGCTCGTTGGCCAGCTCTAAGCCCCCGAAGAATAAGACTTAGTTCACACGCGTGTGTGAATTATGAACATACTGCTGTTTATTTGTTATTTGAAAATATCTAGAGGAAACATTTTCAAAAGAACAAATGCAAGTTGATTCATAAACGTTTGTCCGTTTATAAGGAGTATCCCACAGAATAATATAGTAGTTTGTGTTAAAGCGAAGGAACAATTTTTTAATGTTCATACATGTTATGATCTTATGCTGTGTGATACGCGTCAATTATAGCGTGATCGCAGATGAACGTTCTTAGTTCCAAACTATTTATTTAGGGGTTGATATAATTTCTCCCTTAGCTAAATTTTTAATGCGCTTACATTATACTATTAGGCAGTGTCTACTTCGTAAATAACCACCTTAACGTAACTAATTAACACATTTTTTTTTTCAAATATGAATGAGACATGATGTATTTTTTTAAAAAGGACCTCGAGACGAAGCTTAAAAGTATGCATATGTATTTTATTTTAATGTATCTGCTTAACTATGTACTGGATCTTCCTATATGGATGATTCATTTTTTAGATTAGCTCCAAGTTCGGTCAATTGAAATGTCTTCACCATTGGTTGAACTTATTTAGTAACGATCAATAATAGACATGGATGATAATATAGTTTCAGACGTAAAAGTATCTCGACAATAAAGTTTGTGTTGTATTTTATAAATAATCATTGTATTATATAACGAGGATCATCATCTGACATACTGCTTTACTTAGTTTAGGAACGGAGACTTGTCTTAATGAGAAATTTGCTATTTAGGTACTTTAAGTATTCACTACTCACCAGACTATCAAATCGACAGTTTTGGAAAATGGAAAGTACAGCCCAGCAGTACAACAGAATAATTGCGAAACATTATCTAGGATAGGTAGTTCGCGAAACTATTGCTTTTTATGTAGAGATCTCCGACGCAGAGCGCAAACGTACGAATGTGGCTCAGTCGGGCTTTCAAATCAAAGGTGGTAAATTTTTAGATCTCGCTACATGTGTGTGATTTACATTTGTTCAAATTCGTCGGCGTATTTTTAACAGTCATGTTTGTTACGGTGTTATGTCTATGCAAGTTAGCTCTAGCTGGGGTCAGAGGCGCTCGGGGCGTCGCAAATCCATCGTTAAGTTTCTAGGCAGAGCGGGTCAGTCGAGTAGGTGTATACAACATGTTATTTTTAGGCGTCATGGGAGCGTGATCAACATATATATCTCTTTGCCAATTTTAAGGGTAAAGTGCATTTTAATTCTCGGAGTTTTTTTTGGGGTGTTGCAACTGTCTGATTCGTCGATATGGTGGAATACTATGGAGGGAACATCATTCTTCGGGAACTTAGAGCTGGCCAACGAACTGCGGCTGATTTGTTTTTCATGGATACTATCCTGAAAAAAAAACCGGTACAAGATACAGAGTATACGAGGGCTGCACTAAAAGTATCGGGAATAGAATATTTCCACTGTTCCTGTCTTATTAAAATCTTTTTAATTGAAATCTCCTTGGTTTTAAAAATCGAATACTATTTATTTATTTATTTTAAAAAGATTCTCGGTCTTGTCACAAGGTTTTGTCAAACTTGTTTAGTCGTTGAGAAAATGGAATTGACCCGAGAAAATTCAAGAGCGATAATTTATTATGACTTTCGAAGTGGTTTAACACAAAAACAGTGTGTTGACCGGATGATTTCCGCATTTGGTGATGAAGCACCATCCAAAACCACAATTTATCGCTGGTTTGCTTAATTTCAACGTGGACGTGTCAAGCTCAGTGATGATCCCCGTCAAGGTCGTCCAAAAACTGCAGTCACCCAAGAAAACGTTGATGCTGTGCGTAAGCTGATTGAGGAAGATCGACATGTGACATACCGCGAAATTCAGGCAACTTTAGACATTGGCATGAGTCAAATACAAATAATCTTGCATGAACAATTAGGTGTAAAAAAGTGGTTTTCCCGATGGATACCGCATTCGCTCTGTGAAGAGCAAAAAGCTGCTCGCGTTACTTGGTGCGTCAGAACTCTCGAAAGATTCCACGCAGGATCCTCAAATGCTGTATTCAACATCGTATCAGGTGACGAATCCTGGATATACGCGTACGAACCCGAAACAAAAAACCAGTCACGAGTTTGGGTGTTCGAAAATGAGTTAAAGCCAACAAAAAATGTTCGTTCACGGAGTGTTGCAAAAAAAATGGTGGCCACGTTTCTCTCCAAAACCGGCCATGTTACGACTATTCCTGTTGAGGGACAAAGCATTGCAAATTTGTAATTAATGCAGAATCGTATGCTAGCATTTGTTTGCCACAGGCCGTTTCTGAACTCCGTAAAGAGAACTGCTACCGCCGCATCATCCTCCATCACGACAATGCGAGTTCTCACACCGCGCTCAGAACAAAAGAGTTTTTAGAGCAAGAAAACATAGAATTATTCGACCATCCGCCGTACAGCCCCGACCTAAGCCCTAAAATAAAGAATAATTTGCGTGGACAGAGATTTTCATCACCTGAAGAAGCTGTGGACGCCTACAAAACGGCCATTTTGGAGACCCCAACTTCCGAATGGAATGGTTGCTTCAATGATTGGCTCCATCGTATGGAACAATGTGTCAAATTTCGCGGAGAACACTTCGAAAAGTAATAAATACATTTTTAAATAGTAATGTTTTGTCACTTCCTTGATTCCCGAAATTTTCAACGCCGCCCTCGTACTAATAAAATAATAAAATGTCGCATGGTTATTTCATGGCAACAGTATTGCATGTTTAGGGGATGTGTGTCGCGACACATCTACATATATCTATCTAAATCAAAATTAATGTTGCTAAGCGCAAAACTCGAGCATGGCTCAATTCGGCAATTTTTTTTTAGTATATTCCTGAAGGCACATGGAATACTACATGGAAAGTTGTAATACAAAAAAAATGTTTTATTGTTGAGACATAAATAACGCTATCACTCGGAAATACGTTATATTTATTTAATTTATCCTAATAACTTCCGACGATTAACCCAAGAGTCCCCGTTACACTTAGGGATCAATATACCGCCCATGACGTAGGACACTGCTTTACTCCTTAGGTGCATAATCTACTATTATTAGTATACTTTGTATCTTATACCGATTTTTTTTCAGGATGGTATCCATGAAAAGCAAATCAGCCGCAGTTCGTTGGCCAGCTCTAAGCCCCCGAAGAATGATGTTCCCTCCATAGTATGCCACCATATCGACGAATCAGACAGTTGCAACACCCCAAAAAAAACTCCGAGAACTAAAATGCACCTTACCCCTAAAACTGGCAAGGAGAATATTGAGCACGCTCCCATGACGCCTAAGAATAAAATGTTATATACTCCTACTCGACTGACCCGCTCTGCCTTGACACTTAACGATGGTTTTGCGACGCCCCGAGCGCCTCTGACCCCAGCTAGAGCTAACTTGAATAGACATAACACCGTAACAAACATGACTGTTAAAAATACGCCGACGAATTTGAACAAATGCAAATCACACACACATATGGCGAGATCAAAAAATTTACCACCTTTGATTTGAAAGCCCGACTAAGCCACTTTCGTACCTTTGCGCTCTGCGTCGGAGATCTCTACATAAATAGCAATAGCTTCGCGAACTACCGATTCTAGAGTATGTTCGCAATTATTCTGTTGTACAGCTGGGCTGTACTTTCCAGTTTCCAAAACTGTCGATTTGATAGTCTGGTGAGCAGTGAATACTTAAAGTAAATAGCAAATTTCTCATTAAGACAAGTCTCCGTTCCTAAACTAAGTGAAGCAGTATGTCAGATGATGATCCTCGTTATATAATACAATGATTATTTATAAAATACAACACAAACTTTATGTCGAGATACTTTTACGTCTGAAACTATATTATCATCCATGTCTATTATTGATCGTTACTAAATAAGTTCAACCAATGGTGAAGACATTTCTATTGACCGAACTTGGAGCTAATCTAACAAATGAATCATCCATATAGGAAGATCCAGTACATAGTTAAGCAGATACATTAAAATACACATATGCATACTTTTAAGCTCCGTCTCGAGGTTCTTTTTAAAAAAATACATCATGTTTCATTAATATTAGAAACAAAATTTGAATTAATTAGTTACGTTAATGTGGCTATTTACGAAGTAGACACTGCCTAAAAGTATAATGTTAGCGTATTAAAAATTTAGCTAAGGGAGAAATTATATCAACCCCTAAATAAATAGTTTGGAACTAAGGAACGTTCATCTGCGATCACGCTATAATTGACGCGTATCACACAGTATAGATCATAACATGTATGAACATTAAAAAATTGTTCCTTCGCTTTTAAACTAACTACTTTATTATTCTGTGGGATACTCCTTATAAACGGACAAACGTTTATGAATCAACTTGCATTTGTTCTTTTGAAAATGTTTTATTTAGATAATTTTCCAATAATAAATAAACAGCATTATGTTCATGATTCACACAAGCGTGTGAATCATGAACATAACTACGCCTTAAGTGCATTTATTTGTAAATATTTTAACCATAACCATAGAATAAAATGTTTCATGTTTTTGTTTGTGTTGACATTTCAAGTAATATAGTTATCAAGATTATTCAACCACCAATTTTTGTAACAGTTAATTGTAAATATTTTTACCACAATCATTGAATAAATTGTTCCATGTTTTTGTTTGTGTTGACATTTCAAGTAAAATAGTTATCAAGATTTTTCAACCACCAATTTTTGTATTTGTAATTATAATATTGTTAATTTTGTATGTATATTTGAGTATTTAAATTCTTATATATACAATAATGATTGTGTTTGTAATTTTTATTGGGCTCAAGATTAATATTTAGATAATAATTAATTATGATTGTGATTTTAATAAATATGAGTGATTTAAAAATATTATTTACAATGTTTCTTGTATTTTAGTTTTCAAGGCATGCATGTCTATATTTAGTGTGTTTTTTTCTAGAGAGCCCTTTAATAGTACATTATGATACAAGTGTGGGATGTTGATCATTACACACTCGGCTCTCTACCGCGTCGTGTGTAATGATAAACATCCCACACGCACGTCATAAGACGTTTTTCATCACACTTTTATCAGACTTGTATTCTGTGACTTTTTACTTAATTATTAACGTAACCTATTAATTTAAAAATTTAATAGTTAATATTTTCATATTTATTGCATAATTTATTGTTACTTATGAACAATTTGATAAAAAAAAATATTCATAGTTAATAGAATTTTATTTATTTATTGAAAATGTGTAGGGGCAAGTGCGGAACATATGGACACTTTCCAGAATTTGAAATAAAACACTTGTTGTCTCTGAATTGGTTAAAGTTTTCTTGTGTTTAATAAATCACATGTCTTATAAGATAATCAGCCATTCTTTAACGACAATTTTAATTTTAATACGAAACATATTTATGATAATAATTAACTTATTTTAAAGACAACGTTTTTGTCCATAGGTTTAACATACAATTGTACCTGTGGACGGTGTTTTACCTAGGGACGGTCTCTTCTATAATACGAAATAAACTAAAAAAACAAAACAATAGATCTCTAAAAGCAACTCTATATCTCAAACTATAATATACTTATTCGTAAGTTTTGCGGCATTCTTCATATAAATTCTGAGTAGATTCATCGCTATAGATGTCACTATCTAATACAAAGCAAGCCATGCAAACAAAACCTTCACCCTCTTCATCAGAATCAAAATTTTGTTTGTGCGTCTCCGGAATACACTTAATGTGGTAGTTATGATAGCATAAACTACATTTGAGCATTTTATTTTTGTCTTCGGTATATATTTTACATTTCATACATTTAACAAATGATAGCTTTTCTTGCTTAATTATTTTAATCTTGTTCTGAGGAATCTTATCCGTAGCATTCAAAGCAGAAGAAGAACCAGATTTTGAATGATCAGCGTTGTCCATAAAAGGACCAGGTTGTAAAATAGCTTTAATAATAAATATAATAACATTGGTTTTATGATTAATTTTTAGGTTTTTTTCTTGTCTGTCTTCTGGTTTGATATTTTCTTCTTTCCAGATCTCTTCAAAGTTTCGTGTAGTATTTCGTATTTTTCCGGCGTATCGGTTAAAATTCTTGTTCTTCCAGGTTTTCTTCCTCGTGCAGCACCTTTTCGCGGTTCAGCTTTACCAAACGGGCGTACAATTTCTGGCGTAATTTTCACTGCAGTATGGAAAACTGTTTTTTCTGGTAGTAACTGGTCTGTATTTTGAATTGGCAAATCTAGTTCTGGCATTGTCTGAGAAACGGAATCTCTAACTAATTCCTTATGTTCCGTGCGATTTGGGTATTTTTGGATGGATATTTGGTCATCAAGGGGTTGTTGTTGAAATAAAGTTGCTATCGGTGTTTCTTGATGAGTAACTTCAAGTGCTGCAGCTGGCTCTTTTTAATTTACGGACAGATATCCAGTCACGTTTTGGCTTGGATCTGAACGATCAGACACATATGAGAATAGGAATTCATCGTCTGAAAAGATGTCCATGTTGTATGGATAAATGCCGGAAACTTCGAAGCCTTTTACGATATTTTTCGGCGAAAACGATACTCCATATGCTTTGCCTGCTACATCGTTAATGGTGATAGGCTTACCGGGATGATTGATCTGTCTGCAGCCTGGCTGAATTAGGATTTAAATGGCCCAAAAACTGTACGATCTAACGGTAGCAACCGGTTCGATGTATGTGGAGGCAGTATCAAAAGAATGAATCCATTTTCTTTTGGCTTTGTTAATTATTTCTATAGAAATATGAGTTTCATGATTATCCATTATAAAGAGAACTGGATTTTCTTTCGTTGGTTTAGTAGTTTATATAAAATGAGCCAAGAACTTCTGAAAAATTGGCTCCGTTGACCATCCGGACTGGTTTGCCACACCCAGTGAACCTGGTGGAGCTCCTTTCAGCATGTTGTCTTTGTAGAAAACCCTTGGAAATATGAATACTGGAGGCACAGATTTTCCGACTGCATTAATGCACGCTATCATTGTTGTATTCACTCCTCGCTCTCCTTATGTCATCTTTCCTAGTTGACGAATCTCTTTGGGAGCCAATACTTTTCTCGCTTGTGAACAGTGGATATCCCAGTTTCGTCAACGTTATAGATCGACCCTGGTTGAAAATTATATCTTTTCATAACCGATTCCAGATTGTTAAAAAAGGCTGTTACGTTTGCATTATTAAAACTAGTTGCTCTCGCTATACTAGTTGCCTCGGGCTTGCAATTCCATTGCCATCCAATTCCGGCCATTTTGTGCTGTACCCAGCTATCGGGTAGATTTTTTTTCTCTGTGGAAACTGCATGTTGGTAAGCCAGTTCTCTGCATTGTTTTGTAGTTAAACCCATTTGTAGAAATGCAGCTTTTCTTAAATATTTACAAAGGAGCACTTCTTCTTCAGACTCAAATACTTTCCTTACATAGTTTTTCAATAATTGGAAAGATCCGTTTTTTAAATCTTCATTTTTGTGTAGCTTCATATATTTAAAAACAGTTGATTTTGGCAATTGGAATTTGTCAGCAACTTTTCTTATCGAAGTGCTTTTTTTCAATTCTTTTACGGCTTCAATAAGGGTCTCCAGACATAATTCGTTTCTTTTTATACCCGTTTTACTGCGTGGCACTGAAAAATAGAATAAAATAACAGATTAGTTTAACATAAAAATAATAAAAAAAATACTGTCCATAGGTAAAAAACCGTTTTGTACCTGTGGACAGTCCAGAGGTACAATATTTTTTTTGTCCATAGGTACAAATTCGTGGTAAAAATATAAAACTGATCATAACTTGTCGGTTAGCTGTTTTATAGATTGGTTAATAGTAAGTAGTAAGTAAAGTAAAAATGAGCAATTAACAACGGAGACCACAATGCAAATACGATCAAATGGATATATCAAAGAGTTTCGTGGTAAATCGCATTAAAATAGAACAAAAAATCTTACTTTTTGGCTCGAAAATCTGTCACAGCCGGCACAGCAAATAGTACACTAAAAACAAAGATGGCGATACGTCAAATCTACTAACCACAGACAAAGCTTTACGGCTGCGTTCATGTTTAAATTTTAGAGTTGCCAGTTTCTTCAGAATCAATGGTGTCCATAGGTACAAACGTCCATAGGTACAGCAATTGCCCCTACTATATAGCTAGGCACATAAACACTCTGTTAGTATTAACAAGTCTAAAAAGTAGTTTTAAAATAAAGTATTACCCGGGTAAATTAAGCTTCAATAACATGCATTTCATTTGCAACGAGATACAAATTAATTTTTTGGGCATAATTCAATAACGTATTAAATGGTAATATCCGCTAATGGTAAAATAAAATGCACATGTGTTAAAAATCTAGGATTATTAAATGGTAATATCCGCTAATGGTAAAATAAAATGCACATGTGTTAAAAATCTAGGATTCAGAGCCTATAAATGATGTAGTAAGAGCCACCTTACAAGCATGTGTGATGAAAATAGGGTTTTAAATATTCTTCCGTCTCTTATAATTGATATTTAATTAACAGATTTTACTTTTAACTAGTTTATATCGAAGCTTTTAGTAGAGGTATGAGTATTTAGAGTAATTTTTATAAATGGCTGACGTAAATTAAACCGACTACTTGTTGAAGAATGTTTTAGTATTACAGTTATACTAAATTCCATTCACAAATGCAGCAGCTTGTAAGAATACCAACTAGAGGAAAAAGTACTTAAACAATCAGTATTTTTACGCTTGGTAAGCCTGTGCTTAGGGTCATTGTCCACTCAAACGTTGGCGACCGGGAGATATGTCTCTAATCCCAAATAATATCGTTATTATAATCTGCAGGGCTATTATGTATATCAGCTGCTAACAAATTTTGATTAAAATCTTAAAAAATCGCGGCTCTATGTCAGTTTTTACAACTCCAGTAAGCAAAAATGTTAGTATAGTACGAGTCACGTATATCGTTATTATAATCTGCAGGGCTATTATGTATATCAGCTCCTAACAAATGTTGATTAAAATCTTAAAAAATCGCGGCTCTATGTCAGTTTTTACAACTCCAGTAAGCAAAAATGTTAGTATAGTACGAGTCACGTAAGTTGAACCAAAATAGTGGTCGTCCGTACCGGTACAGTTATGTACAAAAGTTATAGACGAATACTCGGCGGTCGTTAAAAATGTAATGCTAGTTAAACTCTATAAAAATGAAAAGACTTAATGTATAATTTTCGTTCTCGGTTAGATGAAAGTTGTGGATGCATCGTTGTATTAATCCCTTATCAAAATCATCTTTGCCTGTGACTGGTTTATTGTGTTTACTTTTTTACCAGAGGTCCTAAATGTAATTATAAATTCTGAACTTTCACTTTATTTTACCTACCATCCTTTAACTGTGGGTATAGTATATGTGGTTTCGTAGCTTCCGCAGTTTTATTCAGAGAAGCAGTTATGTTGTTTTCTTTAAAAAAATGTATAATAATTATGAACGTCAAAAAATTATTCTCGCCTGTCTACTTAAAGTTGTTTGTAGTCTGGCAATTTTCTTGGAGTTAAATTCAATAATGATCACACGCTTGACAGATGTATAAATTTCGAAGAACTGAAACCTATGTGCGCGTTTGTGCGCCAGGATCGCGCGGAGCGTGTGCGGGCAGCGGAGTGTTAATGTTTGTAAGCAAGCTACGATGAGTTGCTATGGTTAAGCACGGCCCCTTGCGCCGCACCGCATACCACACTTCGATTGACACCCGAAAATAAGTTCTGCGCATTCAAGGTCATAGGTTCAAATTACGTGTCGCGATCTGTACGTTGATGACTGGAACTAACAAAAGTGACATAGAGCCGCATTTTTTTTCGATTTCAATCAACATTTGTTAGCAACTGAGATAATAATTGCCCTAGTATTGTCAAAATAACTTGTGCTTTTTGGTTCGATTGTCGTGTATTTTACATCTATCTGTCTACTAATGTTAGAAAAGGGAAAGATTCGTTTGTTTGTAAAGGATAAACTGAAAAACTACTCCGTTATGTAAAAGTACATCACCCATTGGAAAGCTACATAATTCCGGGATAACACGAGACACATTTTATTACTTTTGAAAATGTTATCCCGTGTGATAGACGGGCCGGGATTAACACATTTCAAGGCGAAACAGAGTTCGCGGGGATAGCCGCTATGTATTATGTCAGATAAATCATTCATCTGGTTCATCATATAAATAAAAGCAATCAAGAGATGCAGATCAAGATTTATCTATGACATATAATTTTAGGTGCAGATGTCTATAGTTTAGGTCGTACAGTTGCAAATATGTACACATCCAAATGTAAAACCAGTCACCAGTCTTACTACTACTTCGCATCGCATCGCGGGATGCGAACGCCTCTAATAAAAGTTGCCTAAGTTATGTACTCTTTATTACAGTAGCTATCTGCCACTAAAAGTCCCGTCGAAATCGGTCCATCCGATTCGGAGACTAGTCGAAAGAAAAAAAAGGCAACAAGACATTTTTTTGAATAATTAAATTACATATTTGCTGTCATATTTCTAGTAGACCCTGTAGGTTTAGAGTTCACTTTGATCGATAACTTTATTTTCTTGACAGCTGCATGAGGTACTCTAGGTTTAATAACTTCTTAGGCAGCAAAGGGGCGGTAACTATTGGACTAATTAAATTTCAGTGATTCCACAATTACCACGAATCCATGGCCAACCAGCTTGTCTTCAGAATGAATGGTCACTCGCTTTAAAGCGTAATTATGAACATAACTCGCGATAGCCATAATATATAGTCGTCAAATATCCCTTAGCAGCATTTGGCAGCAGTTATAACAGGTGTTATAGTTGCTATTAGTCACCATTTCAATTATAATAATTAGGTACGACTAGATACCGACCATTCTGACACGATAATAGATAATATTACCTTGATTATAACTCGCACAATCATAAACACATGTGCATACGCTGTGGTTCAACGTGTGCAAAAATGTAACATTCATGAATAGTATATTAAGTTTTTAGATAATAAAAACATAATTTTAAGAAAATACAATAGTTTTATTTTTATAGCTGTCAAATATCAACAAGTAACCTAGCAACGAACACCATAGATATTCAAACTATAAAGGAGGTAGTATACTTCACATCCTCGGAAATTTAAAGAATTTATGGAGATACATTCCTCAACCCTATCTTTAAACTCAACTCCTGCAACCTAGGCCCGAAAAGCGGTTTCGTTAGCATTTCGGCTAATTGCAGTAGGTACTGAGGGAACTTGCTTAAATGAGAAGTCTCCATTTTCCAGACATTCTCTTACAAATAAATGCTTTAACTTGAATGTGTTTTGTGCGCCTGTGGTATATTCATATTTAGTTATGCACGAGATTTACAGCTGACTGATTGTCTAGATTTAAAACTGGTTTTTCTTGTTTGAACCAAGTATTTAACAGACGATTTGATTGTTAATCTACCAGTTGTCTGGTCTCCTGCATGATCTGCGTTGCTGTAGCAGATTAAGTGTGGAGATGACTTGCTTGTGTTGTTAATGCCGATATTATACAAATACAAATTTAATTTATAGACATAAAATAATTGCACAATATATTATGAATCCATAGGCTCCCGAACTAGTTTAAACTGTGTTTCAGGAGCCAGTGGCTTCTCGACGGAGAAGCCACTGGCTTATGATTATATTCTGTGTCCCTTTTAAGTATCGGAATATGCGCTTCACTAAAACAATATCTTTTTTTGTAGGTGTTTCTAGATTTCTTGAGGCAACACCCACAGCATAAGAAATGTCAGGCCTTGTGCCTACAGACAAATATGCCAAAGCACCTACGGCTTGTCGGTATTGGAAATTTTTGTTAAGTCTCTTCCTCTTCCGTCTCATTCTCCTTAATTATAGGCGTTGGTGCTGTCTTGCAATTTGTTATATTGTATTCTTCTAAAATTTTCTTTATGTAGGCCGTTTGACAAACACTAATAGTGTCTTTGTCTATGCACGCAATTATTTCTAATCCAAGAAAATATGGAGCTGGTTTTGTCCTTATATTGTATTAGGATTTAAATTCTTTGACGAAATCTTCTCCTTCTGCAGTTGTGTTATACACTACAAGTCCATCATCGACATAAAGGCTAATAAATACTGTGGATTGGCATCTGATCTTACTGTACAAACATGGATCCGCGTCACTTTGTTGAAATCCTGATTTTGTTAAAAACTCACCAATGCAAGTGTTCCAATAACGCGGTGCTTGCTTCAGGCCATATAAACTGCGTTTTAATTTGCAAACACGTTTAGTACCATCCTGGAACCCTTCAGGCTGTCTCATAAGGAGTTCTTCTTTAACAGTACCATAAAAGAAGGCGGTTGACACGTCGAACTGTAGTAATTTTAGATTTTCTTGATTAGCAACAGCAAGCAGTGTTCGAAACAGTGCTTAAAAGAACTACTGGGCTAACTGTTTTATCATAGTCTACGCCAGGTTGCTGAGAGTAACCCTTATTTACCATTCTGGCCTTATACCTTTCAACAGAACCATCTGGATTCATTTTAACTTTATAAACCCATTCACATGGTAATGCTTTTCTTCCTTTTGATAAGCCCACCAGATCCCACGTTTCGTTCTCTTTTAATGATTTCATCAAGCATAGCCTCTTGCCATTTCGCTCTGTCAATAGATTCCATTGCTTCTATAAAATTTGCAGGTTCCTTAGGTTTTCAATTTCTTCAGCTGCTGTCAAGATAAACTCGTCGTAACTTTTAGGAGCTGTGATTTCTGACCTGTCTCTTAAAGATCTTGTGTGAATGGGATCGTTATTTTCTACATTTTCGTCATCATTCGATCTGAAAGTGATTCATAATCGCTTTCATTACGAGTTAGTCGTTGAACAGCTTCAGTGCTTTGATCCACATTTACAACATGAGATGTAACGTTGTTGTCATCAAATGTTACAACTACTTGTTTTCGTTGTTTGTGTCTGGTTAATTTTTTTTGACAGTAAATCGTCGAAAAGAGTCGTGAGTCCATTTTTATTTGATTCGTCATAAAACATTGTTTTCATCACTCTTACATTTTTTATTTTTTTCATTTTATTATTTTTAAGGAAACTTACAGCTAGGTATAAACATAATATTTTGATATGTACATATAGCCAGTTACAAATTTCCACTTTTAGGTATTTACATTATAAATAATTATATATAAATAGTTCGTAAACAATAGTATATAAAACTGAGGATTAGTTGGTAAAAAATACATTACTTAATAACCGCTTGAACTGCGCGACAGTTGTGTTATAGACATCAATATCGTGTCGCGAAGCTACTGCGTTGAAACTGCGGCTCGCTCTTAACAGATAAGTATTTTGCCTAGAGTGAGTATTAACTCGGGGAACGTACAGAGAACACGGTCTTCTGAACGGGTCATATGGCACTTTCAAACTTATTCGCGCTAGTAGTTCGGGACAATCGACCGAACCGTTCGCTATCTTTATTAGGTAAATAAGATCCGCCATGCGCCTCCTTAGTTCTAGAGGAAGCATGTGAAACATACGACAACGTTTAGTGTAATCAGATATGTATTCCTGAGTTTTAAACTGTAGATAATGTAAAAACCGTGCCTGAATGCGCTCGATACGCGTTATATAAGTGTCGTACATAGGATTCCAAATCTGTGAGGCGTATTCTAAGTGACTACGCACATAGGCGCAATATAGAACATCCTTTGATATCATTATTTGTCTTTTCAAGAGAATGAAAATTCTGAAAGCTTTTGATGTTTCAGAATAACCAGCAAACATTACTGGAATTGCTTTTGGTGCGAATTTGTGCCCATTTTTATTGTTTATCAGGACATAAGTCTTGCAGCCAAATACGAGTATGTACAGATGATTTACACATTTCTTCCAACCCACAGTTCAAATGGTGTCTGATTCTGGATGGCGCTGTTAATACTTCTGTTCGATAGATAGTTGGGGGTCATCACAGCTTCACCCCATAAGTTTAATCATTGCTCTCGCCTTTTCCACGAGGGTACTATTTTTTCGTTCCGAAATTCCGTTCTGGTTAGGAGTATATGGTGCGGTGAGTCTTCTTTGTATCCCGTAGCGTTTTAGATAAGTGTCAAATTCTTTGTTCACATATTCAGTAACTATTTTCTTCTTTCTTCTATGTTAGTGTTTTCTTCTGTACTTTCGTATTCTGTGTCTTTATTTTCTTCTAACCATTTTCCATTTTCGTCGTCTTCATCTCCGTGATTGATGTCATCGATATCTTCTTGATGAGGTAAGTTATTTTGATTTTAGAAATATTATTTTAACGCTGTCATTACTTTTCATTTCTACACTCGGTTTTTTATTCAGGAAAACCACATCTCTTCTTTTTCTTTGTTCTTTGTCCCATAGCTTATAGCCAGTAGGTGTAAAACCAACCAATATATATTTCTTACTTCTTTTGTCTAATTTATGAAGATACTCAAGATTTTTACTATAGGTATGCTTCGCTTTCGAAGACTTGTAGATATTTTAAGGTGGGTTTTCGTTTCATCCATTTTTCAGTCGGAGTTATTTCATCTCCTTCTACAGGAATGCGGTTAAGAATATAACAGGCTGTCATGGCAGCTTCACCCCAAAGTTCTTCATCTACATTGTTTTCATACATCATGGCTCTTACTTTTTGCATAAGAGAGCGATTGTATCTTTCAGATTTTCCATTGAGTTGAGGGCCATATGGAGTTGTGTAATCTATTATGATGCCATTTTCTTTACAGTAGTCTCTCATTAAACTACTTGTATATTCACCACCACAGTCGCATCTTATGGTTTTTACTTTTTGGTTCTGTTGTCTCTCTGCTTCTTTTATGTAATTTTTCAGGTTATAAAATGCTTCACTTTTGTTTGTAAGTAGGAATATTTTGGTATAATTGGTATATTCATCTATGCAGGTAAGTATGTATCTTTTGTTGTCCCATGTTGTTGGTGTGATTGGACCACATATGTCTGTATGTATAATTTCTAGAGGATTGGTGGCTTTGTATCTGTGCGTGTTAAATGGAAACCTTGTCTGTTTAGATTGTATACATATCTCGCATTCAGGCATCTTGTCAATTTCCTCTTTAGTTATTTTCATATCGTAAACTATATTCAACAGTTTCTTCATTTTTTCTTTTACTGGATGTCCCAACTTACGGTGCCATTAAACAGCATTATTTTTTTTAAATGAGATATATGATGTCCCATCATCATTTTGATTGCAGTCCAGTTTTACAGTATACAAAACCATTTGTATTCTTTTTTCCTTATATGATTTCTTTATTGTTCTTCTTTATTATTACATTATTTTTGGTAAAAGTCACTTCTGCATCTTTTTCTGTAAGTGCATTGACAGATGACAAGTTTTCTTCCAAATTTGGTACATATAAAACATTTTCGATGTAAAAATCTTGTATTCCAATTTTTCCTGCTTTCTCTGAGACCAGTTGCTCATTTTTTTTAGCTGTGTGAATTTTAGTTTTAATATATTGTTCATTTTTTAATATATTTTCATTTTTGGTCAAATGCGTTGTGCAAACTGAGTCTACGATAAATTGTGTTGTTTTCTTTTCCATAGTCAATAAAGCCATTTTGTTTCTTTCACGAAAATAACAATCCTCATCATGATTTTGTTTTTTACATATGTTGCACCCTTTTCTTTTAAAATAGCAATCTTTTTCCTCGTGATTTCTCTTTTTACATATTTTGCAGAATTTTTCTTTGTATTGTGTTGTGATGTATTTTTAGGGTTCTTTTTATTGTTGAATGAACTCTGTTGATGTTTGTTGTAGAAGGCTTGTTTATCGGTATTCAATCTCTTTTCTTCAACTAATAATCTAGTGGTAAGGTTACTTAGAGTTTTTTCAGATAGTGGTGTTGAATCCCAGGCAGTTATGAATGTTTTGTAAGTATCTGGTATTGTAGATAACAGCTTGGAAATTAGCATACCTTCAATAACATTTTCATTTATGTCTTTCAGGCGGAAGGCAATATTTTCTATTGTGCTTATATGATGTGTCATATTATCCTTTGAATGATTGTAAGTATATTGAAAAAGTTCTTGTATCAAATCGCATTTTTGTTGTTCAGTTGAGTTTTCAAATATCTTGCAAAGTTTAGCATACATTTCTTTAGCTGTTGCACAGTTCATCAATAATGGTATGTATTTTTTTGTTTATAGTACACATTATGATTTTCTGTACCTGTGCATCTCGTTGCTCTTCGTACTTTTGGTCATCTTTGCCGTGTATGACGCAGTGAAGATTTTGACTTTTCAACACGATGTTTAGTTGAAATTTCCACATGGAAAAACTATCCTCACAGTTAAGTTTTTGTATTTCACTATATTCTGGTTTATCCATGGTTTTTGTTGCACGGTATTTTCAGGAGTTTTGTTTTTACACTTTTGACCACTGATTTTTACTTTTTTACTTTTTTAAATTTTTAATTCCGTGACAAACCACGTACTTTTGCTACCATGATGGGTTTTAAGAGTCAGAGGTTTATTTTTAAGTTGTTAATACACGTTTTCAATAAATAAATCCAGTTTTATTTATCCACACAAGCAAGAACAATAGAACATGTACGCAACAGACATATTGAATCGGAGAGGCTCTCTCGGTAGATAGTTAAATATTCCTTGGAGAGGCTTCTTTCACAGGCTTCTTTCAATGGAAGCGTTCATAAATATAGTTGACAGGATGCGTCCCAACTTTACAATTATTATAAAATGTAAATCTACAATAGACAATTACAGTATATTATTTAACAGTGTTAGTTATGCTCACTTAGAAGTACTACGGGAGTTCTAAATAACCATAGCGGCATAGCTGTAGGGTAAAATAAAACAGTTCGAGCGCGTGAAAATACGAGATGACTTTTTTATATACTTCTAGTAACTCAAAAAAATATTCGTATGCACAGTGCGTAACAGTTTTTTTTAATTTTTAATTGATAAAAAAAACACGGTTTTTATGTTTAATAGGTCACAAAAAGTTGCTTTAGCTTGCGTGCTTTATGTGACAGGTATGCAGGTTACTTTGATGGATATCTAAAGTCAAAAAACACGCCATGGTACGCTTACAGCAGGTCAATTGCAAGCCGCCCTTTGCTGGCCGGCTAGGTCACGTGGGCAATAGTTGGCTGGCCTGCTAGAGTCCGCCATAGTACGAATTTGCAGGACAGCTCAAGAAAACGCTTAACTGTCCTGCTATAAGGGGCTTATGGTAGGCACTGCACAGGTGCACTTCACCGATTTGTGGAGAAAGTGCGCTTAGCGTATCTAATTTCCTTTTAAAAATAATTATATTCCTGTTACATTTAATTGACATAACATGGGTTGTATTTTCAAAATATAATAGATTCTCAATCTGTCACATTCAGTTTCATTAGTGGACCCAAATAGAAGATATGTTTAATCAAAGTCAACTATGAAAAAAGTAGGTATGGCACTTCGCCCCCTTGACCTTAGTTCAATTAAAATAAAACATGATGTTTCTTTAATATTTAACCAACATAATCGTATATATTGTACTTATTGATCAAAACCCAAGAATTCAATTTCTAAAGTATGTATAAAATTTAATCCAAACCACAATTTACCTAGTATGTCTAATGGTTCTAAGCAGTTTTGCTGTTGACACCCAAGACAAACCAATTAAGGTAAGGTCCACCCCAATAAAACGTTTTTTTCAACCAACCATAGAAAGTAATTTGTATGGAGTTCTTTAGCGCTCCATATAGAACTCCAAACAAGTATATTTATCAAGTTGAATATGACAGCCAAGTTAATTAACATAAAAAAATAGCCATGACAGTATCCAATTAAATACACTTAAGATTACAACACAACATAATTACTTTACTCACTATCTCAAGTTTCACAAGTGAAATGTTAAAACCGCAGTCAAGATTTCACCAAAAAAGACAAAATATGTGCCCAAATTTAGCATTGAATCTATTAGATAGGTTCACCAATTACTTAAGTTTATGTAACAATGAACACCCAAATGCAATTTTACATGAACAATTTCACAATTTGAAAAGTCACATTTCACTCTATATTACACCAAAAAATACATGTTTTATATCAAATTTCCAAATTCAAGTTAAATTAGTACTTACACACTATGATTAAGTAGTCGCTTTAGCCCAAACATTGTACAATAATCCAAATTTTTACATTATTTGCTTGCATACAAGTCAAGGAGGAGGAAATTACCAAATTTGAGTTATTTTACAAAAAATCCTTACAAAATGGGTTGTATTTCGCAAATACAAGCTATAGCTAAGCTGTTTGGTGTTAAGCACCCAAATTCAATCAAAACTACATAATTTTCAGTTTTCAAAGTAGCTACTTTTTCTAACAAATTGTCTCAACAAGTAGGGTTCATAACAAATTGTGTTACAAATGTGTTTTAAACATTTCAAATCAATCACAAACCATGCTAGCGATGTAGGTTGCCAGATCAAATTAGTCTGCAAATCACTGGCAGTGGAAGCATATGTAATAAGTGATCTGCAGAACGCTGGCTATCAAGAGTTTAACCTACATTTATATCCTCGGATAAAGGGGCTCTAAACGAACAGTATGCTTACCAAGATCTTCTCTTGCAATAGCTTCCTACAATATATAAAACAAGAACCAAAATAGACATTACCTATACAGGATATATGTATTACTCTTAATAAACTATAATCTTTGTTATTTTAGAATGTGTTCTTCAATAAATGGATTAAATTGTCTTAAACTTGATTTTTAATTTCATAAACCCTGGTTAACATAACAATATTTTATTAGATTAGATAGGAACTTAGGATTATTGCTACCTCGATATCAAACAGCACATCCCTATTTATCGATATCGATATCAATACCCGCGCGCTTGCCTTCCAAGTCACTAATTCGTTCCACGTCACTAATGCCACACATGGAAGACGAGCGCGCGACTATGATCCTTCAAAGTGGATAGCACTGAAAAAATTTAACTTCCCGCTAACGTTCCGTTCTTTGCTTAAGTGATTTCCATCTATCTATAGATAATTATAGTCTGATTAATGTATGGCAGCAATTACAATTTTCAACACATATGAGCTAGCGTCTGCCCATAGAGAGAGCATTACAAAAGTCAATACAAAATCAAGTAACGTTACAAGTGGTGCCCTCTAGTTTTAGAGTTCGGTACCAAACACCTACATCGACTGGGCTGATGTAGGTAGTTCTAATTAACTCACGCATCTGAAAATGTGCCTTTCACGGTAATGTTAAGAGTTCAAGAAATTCATTAACCAGTATAAAGCTATATTATGCCTGAGTAACATATAAACATTTGATTCATCATCATCACCATCCATCACCACGCGGGTGAAACCGCGGAGTGCAGCTAGTACATACATACTTATTTAAAGCAATTTCTTTAAATTGGCTTATACAACGCCAATTTCAAATATAAGGACCTAATAGGCACCTATATCTATTTTGAACCAGTAACGCCTGCTTCGACGGATTCGAATACTTTTAGACATTATTTTTCTCTCTTTAAAGTTGCAAAGTTTTTTTCGCTAAGCAGGCGTTTTATAGACTACCTATGCGACTAGCATACTTTATAAGTAGCTAGTTTTTGACTTCTATATACCTGGATAGCCAGTCGACGTTGCAGTTGAAGGTGTTATCACACTAGATCTAAAATGGCGACTGGCTCTCAAGGACAGCAGTATAAGCTGGAAGTGGGTTAAGCTTTAGGTTTTCAATCTTGAGGGTGGTAGGTGGGTGGGAGGGTGTTACTAGGTTTAGCGGGCACCACAAACTGCCCTACCACCATGTTGTCGGAACTTTCACCTTGCAAGCTCAACCCTGGTGTACAGATCAATCCAGCCGCCATCAGATTGATGACAAGGAAATAATCAAAGCGGCTGACCTAAACTTTACCCCTGAGCTGGCATCGCTTCAAAATCTTATATATTAAGAAATTTTAATCATTCGTGTAATGTAAATGAATTAATAATTCATCATCATCTCAGCCGTAGAACGTCCACCGCTGAAGATATGCCTCCCCCATAATATTCCAAAAGAACCGGTTGGAAGCGGCTTGCATCCAACGTCCTGCGACCTTTATCAGATCGTCTGTTGGTGGACGACCTACGCTACGCTTGCCCGCCCGTGACTTCCACATCAGAACCTTCCGGCGCTATCAGCCGTCTGTTCTGCGTGCTATGAGCCCTGCCCACTGCCAATTTAACTAGCTAATCTTCTAGGCTATATCAGTTACTTTCGTTCTTCTACGGATCTCCTCATTTCTGATTCGATCAAGTAGATAAACCCCTAGCATAGCTCTCTCCATTGTGCGTCTTTGAGCTTACACATAAGGACTATATGAGAGATCACGTTTCAGTGTTATAAGTCGTCACTGTAGCGTAATTTTTATAAATTGAAAATGCAGTTCAAATACATAACACACCACTACACTAAAACAACATTTATTAAGAGTTATGCTTTAAATGCATATCACGAGTTAAAATACTTTGCGAATCAGATTAGTAAGCGAATTCCTCTTCCTCCTGAACATCGGGTTCCTACCCATGTCGTGTACGAAATCTGCCCTGTCGGAAGGGTGTAAGTACATGGGCAGTACCAAGTTGTTCTGCGATACCCAACGCATGACGTAGTCGGTTACGGCTTCTATGTAAGGACTCGTCTCGATCTTCTTACGCGAACTGCTATTTTGCATCTGAAAACCGTAATACGCGTGAAATATACTTAATGCCGGGTTTCATTGCTATATTCATTCCATCTGTAGTGGTAGGACTTTGCAGAGTCCGCCTGAGGAAGTACCACACGTTTGCTACTTATTCAACAGTGGTTGAAATTATGAATGTCACTGAACGGTTATGGGTAAGCGTGACGCTGAACATCAGCGTGCTTGTTTCGTCACGGATTGTCGTAAAAAAGTATTAATAATATCAGGCTATACTGATTTTTGTTGACTCCTGGGTTTGTCTGAGAAACTGTAGACATGAAAAGTAAGCAGATTCTGCTTATGCCTAAGTACATGTAATTAAGTTATCCCCATGTTATATGGCACCGAAAACATAACTGGTCAAATATGGTGCTTACATTAGGTACTTCTGCTTACCCTTTCGTTGACCGACATAATTAAAATGATATAAAGTAAGTAGAAGTAATTAGTACATAGAACACCGAAAAATATTTTGTATAGGCAATGTAATGAAATATCTATAAGTAGAACGTCTTCCCTACTAGCGTCGATTCACGCAGGTTTGGGGCGAGACGCGTGTAGGGATGGCCACATCGCCACAAAACAAGTACATATCGCATCTACGTCACAGTAGATATATAGAGAACAGTACGGAAACTACCTTCAATCGTTCGAAACTGCCCACTGACATAAACATGCGCATAGACGAGAACCCTAAGCGGTTCTCGCGGTGCTATCAGTATTGAGTGTTACAAAGTTTACATCATAACCTTTTTTATATAATCTAATATTTGAAATGGTACACTTGACTGACTGCTATGTGTTTTAAAATTGTAATTGTGTTCTTGTATGATGGATCATAAATCATAATAAATTCGTAAAACATAACACAAAATACAAATCTTAGATGGCGGCTGCATTATAGATTATAATATTATTATGAGCTATATCGTACTGGGTGTCGTTTTTATGGTTTTCGAGGGTGTCGAAGCCGATAGCGCTGACAAAATCGAAATCTAAGATGGCGTCTGCGCAAAATTATCAATTTTTTCGCCATGGGTGTCGTTTTTATGGTTTTCAATGGTGTCAAAGTCGATAGTGCTGTCTAAATAGAAATCCAATTACCTAGGCGTCTGCGCGAAATTATCAAATTTATCGTCACGGGTCTTGTTTTCATGGTTTTCGAGGGTGTCGAAGTCGATAGTGCTGTCAAAATAGAAATCCATTTGGCGTTTGCGCGAAATTATAAACTTTATCGTTATGAGTCTCGTTTTCAAGGTTTTCGAGGGCGTTGAAGCCGATAGTCTTGTCAAAATAGAAATGCAAGATGTTATCTGCCCGAATTATTCACTTTTTCATCTTGGGTGTCGTTTTTATGGGTTTTGAAGGCGTTGAAGCCGATAGTGCTAACAAAATTGAAATCGAAGATGGCGACTGGGTGAAATTATCATTTTTTTGGAGGCAATAATTTGTAATTTATGAAGAATAAAAGAATTTTTCATGGAATGTTTTTTAATTACAAGGTATTAAACGCATTTTTGAGGTTGAAACGCAGTACGGCTCAGTCCGAAAATGCGTGGCAATCACCCGAAAACAGAGTTCATGAGCGCACTGCCCCCGCGCCACCTGCGGCGCCTTCCGCGCGCCCAAACGCGGCTCACGTACGCTTCCGCCAAAACTTGGAAAAATTTATGCCATAATGAAAAGTTAGTGTAGTAAACCTACAAAAAATCCTAAGATCTACAAGTGGTTGTGTGTCAATACTAAACTATTTTCCGTATTTTAAACTATCAAGATTAACCGACGCCATGATACACCTACATACATTTTATTTGTAAAATAGAACTAACTAGATTTAATGTCTAGAGCAGAACAACAAATGTTTTATTTAAAAAACAATACCTTAAAACTTTAAGTGACAACCCTATGGCTTCAATGGGGCATAGATAATTATTTGATCAACTAGGCTTAGCTTCCATACTGTTGCATCATTATACTGTGTCTACGTTTTGTTGGTAACATACCTACGCAACAGAATACAATTACATTTTAAAACTGCCAACCCCGACCGCTTTGCCGGTACTCACGTAATAATTGCCGACAAGTGTCCTCCGCCTCTACCCTCCGCCTCCGCCCACCGCCTCTTCCCGCTTTTATCGCCTTGACGCGATGACGTTCTACTTACTCGGGGCCGTGCGGTCTAAGTACTTTTGTATAGGTTTCAAATACGCATAAAAAATTGTAAAAGAAACGATTGTCCAAAACAGTATTATCTATTTTGTAATAAAAGGGAATATTTGAGCAATATAATTCATTACCGAATCGTTGAGTACACCGCGAACTGTCCGCAAAGCCTCCGTTAAAGTTGTACCAGTGTCAGTTGTACTGCCCTATAAACAACCAAAACTATTAAAGACGCAGGTCTCCGATCCAATCATACTATCACTAGTGTGATAGTATGATTGGATTCAGGCGAAAGTTTGGGATGTTGTGTGTTTGTATCTTTGTTACTTCTTCTAAATAATATCAATATTCAATTACGGACTTAGGCCCGTGTTCACTAACATACGTTTGAATTTTAAACAGTCGTTTAATTCTTAAACGACTGTTTAGCAATATTTTGCTGTACACCAAGCAGTAACCATTGATTAAGTTCCGTAACCGGTTGTTTAAATTAAACGAAGTCTTCGACCTTGTTAAACCATTGGTTATTGTTTATTTACGTGAAAATGCAAGTCGCTCTGAATCATATCTTTGAAGAAAATGTTACATCGTTTTGATGATCTTGAGCGAATTTTACGCGCATCCCGTGATTTCCAAAGTCGAAATAATTCTTTTGAGGAATATGACGAAAAAACGACACGACTTCGCTCGGTAGGCTTCGCGGGTTTTTTTTGCGTAGGTCCCTAATTATTTATCTAAAACTACCATCAGATAGCCTGTGAAAATCCCGTCAAAATCGGTCCAGATTTTGTCCTTTGGATATTACCCAGAACAGAAAGGCATACAAAAATAAAATGAAGTTTTATTTGTACAATATACGAGTATATACTTTTATTTGCATTAGTAAATATCTGTTACATTGACATCATAAACAGACACTGATAGTGGTCAAACTCAAGCCTCAAAATATTATAATACCTTTAACCTTAATAAAACCTTTTTATGGAAAAGCTGCTTATGATCATTTCCTTACTCCATTTAAATCGGTCACGCAAAGATTTCACTTTACAATATTTATTAGAAGTATATCATTTAACATGTGTAAAAGGAATAACCTTCGGCAAAACTTCCTTGACCATAGCCAATAGCTCGTCGACCTGGTCGTGGTACAAAAAATGCGCCCACGGCGATCGGAAATACTCGAAGAAATCGTCCAATTTCTTTGTCTGTTGGTTATAAGTATCAGTACAATACCTACATATATCAATCACACTATAGTCCTTCTAATCTAATAGATACCGTTTGACGTTTCATACTCTTCAAGACTACTAAATGACTTTGTACAGGCGCAACTCACTCAATCTCAATAACCTTCACCGTAAAACCATGGAATTATGACCTCCTTTCAAAGTAACGTAGTCTGGTGCTTTTTGTTTTTCACGTAGTGTTGCGACTCTTCATATTCACTTTTATACGAATGATCGGTACAAATTTACGAATAATCGAACTTATTGATAACTTTTGTGTAAGCCTAAGAAATCATTATTGATAGCCAGCTGCGCTCCGCAGTTTCACCCTCGTGGTGATGGATGATGATGAAACAAATATTATAGCGTTACGTTACTCAGACATAATGTCTATGTCTATTCGTGAATATTTTTTTTTGAATCGGTTAAGTTGTTTTTGCGTTTATACATTACAAACAAACACGCACAATCAAATTTTTCCTCGTTATTATTCGAGTAGATAAGGATTAATATCAAGATACGAGTAATGTGGCCTAATTTGTACCAGAGACACTATTGCATATTATATTACACAAAAAATACTTATTGGGACATAAATCGTTAATAAATGGGAGCACTAACTTTTTGTAGATTTTAATGTCTTCTATAAAACTGTACATCTATTGTCAATAATTTCCGCAGCATGCGCGATATAATGATTGTTTGGGTATTGTTTTCATGCCTTGGGTTACTTTATTGAAGTTTTCATACGGGTTCTATAGCCTATGTTCATCAGGGATAAGGTATTATTCTAATGGTGTAAGAATTTATGCTGTGGTACCTACGAGCAACTGTGGTAATCCACAGAATGTTTTATGTTGTATTACTTGTTTATGAACTGTTTTGTAAGAACACCAATAAAGATTATTATTATTATTATTATTTATCCAATCGGTCTAGTAGTTTCGGAGGCTATTCAATTCAAACTATCAATTAAAATTTAAAGTATTAGAGTAATAAACTTATTAAATTTATTTTTCAAAAAAGGGTATTTATTTTAAAGTAAGGTGATGTGATTCGAAATAAATCTTTGTAAGCAAAATTGTTCGTATCCAAATATCCTTAAAAATAAGCAGATTTTTTTAATCTGGCAAAACTGCCAACTATATATAATCTTTGCAGTCTCGCGCCATTATAAAAAATTGTTTGTGTGCGTACTTTTTCCATTTGTGTGTTTTGTTGTGTTTTTAATTCGTTTACTTTGGTAATCTTTAAACTGGACTCCGATACTAAGCAAGTGATTATAATGTCGAAAAGGGGACGTACTTTTTAAACGCCCAGGCTCGTGAATTTATTGGTGACTATAGGTGGTGGTGATATAATAAATAATGCGAGTGATTTGATGTTGCGAATGTATTTTAGCTCTTGGCAGGTCAAGGATTGAGAGTAATGCCGAATTGAGTAAAATTATAATCAATTACTGAATCGATATCTTTTAAGAATCGGATATTTTAGAAACCGATTTTTTTGACCCCATCCCTATTTTACAATCTGTCTAAAGTGTCAAACGGTATCTATTAGATTAGAAGGACTATAATATTATAAATGTAAGAGTTTTGTTGTTTGCTACTCAATCACGTAAAAACAGTTGAACGGCAGGGCAATTAGGTACGCATTTCAGTTACAGTCAAATGTGGATTGAAATCTTGAAAATGGCGGATCTGTGTCCATTTTGACAACTCTAGTAAGTAGAAATGTCAGTAAGTTGCCGAGTGGAGCTGACAAAAGTGACATTAAGGACGCGTTCGCAACGCTCACATACGCGTTCCCTTAAAAAGGCCCCATTGAGAGAGATCATCAGTCATCGATGAGCGTGCACCACGCACGTCATCAATGACGTCGATACGTCGCGTCGCGACCGCAACGCTCGCGGACAGAAGGTGGGTCTTTGCCATCGTTAAGAGCTCTCAATGACAAAAAATTCAAAGTTTTACATTATTCTATGGAAATTTCCTGGACATCATTGCGCGCGCATTCTGCGTCCGCGTTACCGTACCTAGATGAGACTATCACATCTAGTGCTGCGAGTGTTGCAATTTAACGTGGCTCTTAAAGGAACGCAGTCATTAATTTTCCCATGACAATGCCTGCCCTGCCAAACCCTGCGGATTGGTAATTTTGGAGTGAAGATGTTTTGCACATAGGTTAATTTTATCCTGATTCAACGGTTAGTTTGCGTGTGATCGAAGTCACGAGCTAGTAAGTAATTATATTAGGTATATTCTTTAAAACTATAGACATGCTATCTCCCTATACTTCATAGCAATGATATAAAACATACAAAAACGGTACAAAATATATAAGAGTATAACTTATAGCTGCGTCACATATGATTTGTGTAACCCATGGTTTACCTACTTACTGTGTATCTCAAATGAAGATGGTTTAGAATAACGGAAGACTTCCCATAGAGATTTTTAAAGTTTTCTAAGCTGAACTTGTCGTAAGTAAGACAAGTAATGCCATCCACTATCAGTTCGTTGGTAAGGTGTAACTTGAAGTAACCGGACTTGAATGTCTCCATTACGACACCCTGGAAGATAATATGCCTCGTCAGTTTATCATACAACAACCACAAATTATGATATATAATATTTTACGTTTATAAATATAAAACATGTGACGACTGAAATGTAATGTTGCAGCATGCGGGGATTGAACCTGCAAGGGCAATGATTACATTACGGATCCCACGCGCCAGCTGCGCGTGAGATTGGATGTGCTCGGCTAGCTATGGTCGGAGGTTTCCAAGCGTGGGAGATAAAATCAAATGCGAAATACTTGCCGGGGGTTTTATTGAGCGATAGTTATCTATATACAAGCTTTACACAAGATGGTGAGTTTTATCCCAGGTTACAACGGATACGCGGGAAGGGGTTCCCTCCGACGGGGCTTCGGTACTCTAGTCTGTCGGTTTGTTTACAATGTTTATCTGACGAGGGGTCGTGCTGCCCGGTAGTCCCCAAGCCGCACCAACCGTCGTCGTCGATACGTAGATCCCTATTCTGAATTCCACCGTGCTGCCCGGTATCCCCAAGCCGCAGCAGTAGTTCCCCACCGAACCGCGGAAGAACTTCATGAAGAGATAAGTCATCGTTATGCCACAGAATAACTAATAGTAGAATTAAGTTAAAGTAAGTACAATTCATATTCACGTATTGAATTATTGTTTATCGTTTCTTCATCTATGGACTTTTATGTTTGTATATTGACACATTCATCTAGTAAAGTGGATACATAATCAAATTTTCTAAAGCGGTTGACGAGGAAAACATATAAATAGCAATATTTCATGTTTTAGTACATGACTCATGGGCGTAGCCACAGTGGGGCAAGAAAAGGGGTATCTGCCACACCTTGGTCCCTAAATCGAAGATCTAAACGATGAAATTTTTTTTATCAAACGTAACAAGAATTATTAAGTTGGTTAAATTTTAAATTACCGCATGAAATACAGTATCGTGCCGATCTATCGATCACGTGTCACTTACTGTGTCATAGTATATAGATGCATCTAATATAAAAATAAATAAAGCTAGATAAAGATGATCTTTATATTTCTACTGTGTGTTGTTTGCACCATCATTAACGAATACCTATGCAAATTCGTGGATTTTCTTAAAGCGACTAATGGGCGCTTTAAGAACATCCACGAATTTGCGCAAAAAGCTCACGCATTATATCAATGCTATATATATCATCAGCTACAGCTGATAAATGCGTCGGACACCTAACATGCCTGTCGATGTCCAGCTGATTTCTGCCTACCAAAAATAGAAGCCAACAAGAAAGTCGTAGCATCAATAGTTTCAACTGTGATATTCCATGGTAATTATGACCTACCTCCGAGGGAAAAAGGACAAGGTGAAGGTGTAGACCATTATGAATTATGAAACTTAAAATTAGACTGGTTAACAAAAAACCAGATATCATAAGTTGAAAACCGAGCAAAAAATAACACATGGTCTTGACCAACATTTTTTATGAAATAATTGGTCTATTTGGCGGATGTCAGGGATGTCAATTGAGACGATATCACAGCATAATTACAGGAATTGACTACCATGGATGCAAATATATAATATCTGCCATATACAGGGTGTGGCGTAATGAGTGGATAATAGGGTACCTGCGGGTAGGGGCCATTGTGGCGGTTCAGAAAAATATTTGTTATGCTCAGTAAAAGTGGTTTTCGAGATATTCGACATTTTCGAAATTTAAGAAATATTTCACCCTTCGTCACTATTTTTGGCGCCAAGACTGCAAATGAAATTTTTTTTTCTATTTGTTTTTTGGATAGTATTCTTGGATAGATGTGCTATCGAATGGAAGCTATTATTTTTATAACACAAGCACAGTTATGTTTTTAAAATAAGATTACACTAAAATTTAACTTGCTTTCGTTTGTTTTCCTGACCTTTACCCTTCTGTGGTGTAAAAAAAATGTATGGTCACTTGAATGCCAAATTTTAAAAAAATTAGCCTATTTCATCGAGATTCCGAAATGGTATTACATGGTATTTCCACAAGTTGATTCAAAAGTAATTCCTATTAAAATGGGTAGAGCTAATTATTATAAAATTACAAATAGTACTAAAATTTACTTCATTACATAAAATCACCTAATAACGTTAGTTTAAAATTCGGTAATGAAATAAAACGAAACAATAAATTTTAAATGCATTTCATTTATTAAATTTACTATTACAAAAGGTGTTCGAAAAGGCCACCACGTGCTCTGATGCATGCTCTGCAACTTTTGATAAAAGTTATTTTAATCCTGTTCGCAATTCTTTGCTCTGTGATTTTCTGAGCAGCTAATCGCACACGCTCCCGTAGCTGGTCCACTGTATTGATGGGGTCTTTATAAACCTTTTCTTTAAGGCATCCCCAGTAAAAAAAGTCCAATGGGTTGAGGTCTGGTGAACGAGGTGGCCACAAAATTGTCCCCAAACGACCGATCCATCCAAAAATAGTGACGAAGGGTGAAATATTTCTTAAATTTCGAAAATGTCGAATATCTCGAAAACCGAGGCACTTTTACTGAGCATAACAAATATTGTTCTGAACCGCCACAATGGCCCCTACCCGCAGGTACCCTATTATCCACTCATTACACCACACCCTGTATATATAAAAGAAGATGTCCTGACTGACTGACAGACAACGCACAGCCTAAACCACTGATCGTAGAGACTTGAAATTTGGAGGGTGTATTGTCCTTGATGCGTAGAGGTGAGAACGTTTGTATGAAACTCCCTGTTTTTGAACTTATAGTTGTGAAAATTAGTATTTGGATAGGCCATTCAAAATAAAAACATTTTGAACTAATTTTTTTTGGATAGTGGTGGTTTAAGAGGGTGAAATGGAGGGCTGAAAGTTTGTATGGAAAGTTTTTTCTTTTCGAACATGCACTGGTGAAAATTAGCATTTGGACAGATGATGATGATGATGATTTCAATATTTATTGACAGGGATGACTTAAGAGGGTGAAACGGGGATATTTATTAAAAAAAAATTTTTTGGAGCTACAGTGATGAAAATTTATAACTGGATAGGTAATTTAAAATAATTAGTGATGCTTTCAATATTTCTTCAGGAGGCCTTAAGGGGGTAAAATGAGGGATGTAAAAACTACTACATATTATAGAGACTGTAGAGATCAAATTTCTGTACAATGAAAAATATGCTAAAAACCGAGTCAGGAGATGTAAGGAGTGAAAAACAAGTTCAAATTGTTTGCTTCTCAATATGTTTGACTGTCTGTTTGTACGGGCTAATCTCCGAAACGACAGGACCGATTTAAATTAAATTTCGTATGGTAGTAACTTATACCTCTGGTCAATATATAGGATACTTTGCGTGCGAAGCCGCTGGCGGTTCAGCTAGTATATATTAAAATAATAAAATCTTTCGACAATCGGCCTAACAACCAAATATACCAATGCTGTGTGAAACTCGTTTGTCTTAGATATATATCGTTATTTTCATGTGGGATTCTATTTAGCTGGTCATGGCACTTTTAACGCTGTTAATAGATGGTAACAGTGCAAGCATCTGAATCTGAAAATCTGCTTTTCAATAGTATTGCGAAGCTACGCAGAGTCAATCGTCAACCGTGAGATAGATGTTACAACACACGGATTACAGATCTACAGACACAATGATCGAATCTTTCAGCACCGACTCCCAGCAGGTTTTGGAAGAGAATATTAATGATTCCCTAATTATGTACCTAATTCTTTAATTATATCTCTAGAGCAGCGTTTTTCTGGAATTCACTTGCGCATTCACTATTTACATTCACTCCCACACGTAAATCTTGAAAGATCCTAACAATACTCTTTTGTTAAAGAAACATAAATTGAAAATCCTAGTAGGATGTAAAATCTTTGATCGATCGATTTTCAGTGGCGATCAGAGACTGATGAGACACGTCTAGATCACCATATGCTATTTAACAGAATAATTTATACAGGTCTATTTGCAGAAATAACATCAATTCTCAATGAGTAGATCTCAGATACTAACATGACTAAACCAACCCGAAACACAAATGTTCTATCCCGCAATCAAACTGGTGCTACAATATGCACTATATCTAAAGGGCATTGAGTAGTTTATGGAGAGTTAAATTTGGTTGTGGTCAACAATGAGAGAAGACTAGATTGGTGGGGCCTCTGCATGATGTGTGAGGACAGGAAGAAGGTTCTGAAAGCAAAATAATATTGATAAAGAAATATTTGCTCGATTAAGCGAGAACCCTCGCAGATATTATAATAAGGTCAGTAAATAACGAAAATTATTAAACCTACTTATTACCTATAGACAATAATATTTACTTCTGCCCCAACCACCAAAAGAGTGGATAAGCAAAGTAAAGGCGCCAAATTAACCTAAATGCCTCCTTGAGGGTATCTGCGAGAAATGGACTGGATGAAAAGTAAATAGGCCGGATCCCTAAAGTTTTGGTGTGTTGAGTAAAAAATATACATTATAAGAATCGATGTACCTATTTACTGTATATGCCACTGTGTGGATGTATGTAATGTGGATGTGTGGACATAAAATACGCGTGTGTGGACTGTAAAGATATCTGAAAGCTAGTACACGTGCGGTATCGCAAGGCGGCTGGCAAAATCTGGATGCGAGAAGCCCAAGATAGACCTAAGTGGCGTGCAATTGGAGAGGTATATGTCCAGCAGTGGACTGCTACAGGCTGATGATGATGATGATGATGAAAGAAAGCTGAAAAATGGACACAGAAAGTTAATATTTATACTAAACTTTAAGCGAGGTAAAACTTACACTATAATTCAAAGACTGCACATAATAGTGTGGAACTTTTTTCCCAGGCGATCGCACCTCCAAGTACTGCAAGCCTCCGGGCAGTCTGCAGTATATCACTCTGGGCTTTACGAAATGGGGTAACTTGTTGCTTGCGCGCTTGTTTGGTGTGTCGGATGCTTTACTGCAATCACAATCATATACAAACTAATGTATAATAAACACACGAATATATAATAAATGCGAACGTTTGTGAAAACGGCTGGACCAATTATAATCCAATTCAGTAGTGTAGATAAGGCGTTGGATTGACACATACTTTTCATCATTTTCATCATCATCATCATCCATCAGTAGCAGCAGGACACAGCTGGTTTGGCTGGCAATTTAACTACTTTATATATAATAAATATGATTATATAAGTAATATCTCAGTATAGGTAAGTCTCCGTAACAGATTTTCATTCTGATATAGCCTCAGAATACTGAAAATATGGCATAGGTATAAGAAGATGCCTTTATTTTATATATATTCACATACCTCAAATCAGAGAACTAAAAGCATAAAACACATTCAAAATATTGTAAAATTGTTTAAACTTACTTATTAAAAAGATCACTACAAATAGAGTCATCGTCGCTACTTCTATTAGATGCACTTGAGGGATGTACTATAATAGGGTCGGTAGAAAACTTAACAGACGACCGCCTCCGTTGCGATTTGTCGGTGAACAGTGGATCTAACTGGTTTCTTATTTGATTCCCCAGCTGAAATCAAATACTGAAAATAATGCACGGTTCCTGTTTAACTACTAATTGACCGAGCCATGAGCAAAGCAAGCGAAGCGTCTTAGGTTTGTGATTAACCAAACACTGCTTTGTCCGTCTTTTTTTTATAATTGGTTTATCAAAGTGACTCCCTCTCGCCTGATGGAAAGCGAAGATGGAATCAAGAAGCAATGACCATTAGTGCAGCCGTTAGCTGCACTAATCGCCACCCCTATGATGACCTGAGAGATGCTTTTTCACACCCCGTTTGAACGACCCAGGGTCATAGCTGCAAGGAAATACGTACGCCGTCGGTCTGCCTGTTATCGCCTAGAGGTCGGATTTTCAACCGATTTTCGTCAAAGTCGGTAAATTTTAGTAATTTATCGACGAATTTCATGCAAATTTCGAAGGCACGCTGAGGACTTCGTTCCACGAGAACACAAGATGTTACGCAAAAATGTCTTAAAGTTGGTAGTGGAGTGAAAAAAAGTTGTAAAGTTGGCTGTAGCGTTATATAAGACTGTAAAATGTATGCCTTAGGTAGGCATACATTTTACAGTCATTACTTTACATACATTACCAAGCAGACTGCAGTCCTTCACGGAGGCGGAGCCCTATTCAACGCCAGTAAGCCGATTGGAAAATTCAAGCACGCTAGGTAGGTTTGTTTTGTACTCTGAAATAGCTTTACTAAGCCAAGGGAAAGGGGAAAGGGTCGGTTATAAGGGCTGGCGAGGTCTACTATTCTCACAGTTTCAACCACTAGTTTAATGATAGTTGAGTTTGAGTTTTATGATAACTTCATGACCGACCCAATATGATCTGTGTGGGATCGACACAGTTCATATTCACATTGATCACACACTTATGAATGTTGAACTGCCTGTTGAACTATTGAGGATTTGAATGTTCTGAGAGACGTTTTGAATAATGTGTCGTTATTCCTTGAGTAGTACTAGACAAATAAATTCACAGTAGTGAGTTTGTCTGTTTAGTGACCTGCGTAGGCAACGTCACAAAGGAATGCTTAGAAACAGGGCCGAGTGGTTAAAGATCCTATCAAAGAATTCTCACCAGTCTTATTTCAAATTTACCACGCTATCAGTGTTGGGTCCTATTATATTCGTTATTTTTACGTATTACGTCATACAAAGTATTAACGTCATCAATATTATAGTAGGTACCAATTTTAGTTATAATAGAAAAGAAGCTCATCAGCCCATTCATGACTCAACCTGTTTGGATTGGGTTCCTTCCTACTGCAATAGATAGTAGGTTTTATCATCGATAAGCCTGTTACGCTCCCGTCATAATACCTAATATTCTGTGATTTTGGTGTAAAACGGCAGTAAAATCAGCCAAACCAAAGCAAACACAACTTTGGCCTTATGACATCGACATCGGTTAATGTTTTAAAGAATACAGGTCGAACCTGTAATGCAAGTACCGCACTTACCGATCGATAAATTTGAGTCTAGAATTCGTCATACTTTAAAAAAAACTGGCTGACATCGATCTTGTGTCGATCATTGCAAGTAAATAACAAAGTTAAGCGATCGGTAGACAAACTCGATAAGCTTTTACGATTATAATGATAACATTAGCATATAACTGTTAAATTAAGTTTGAGATCGTCTATTTAATCGATTTTAACGACTGTTTTGTCAGCTTTGAAAATGACTTTGATATAGCTTATCGACAGGCGACGGGAATGGCGATATTGTTTATTTGCGTTTGTTCTTACTAATATTAAAAACGTGAAATGTATTTATGGATGGCCCAATTTTGATTAAATTTGGCTGATGGAGGTAGATGGGGCGCTGAATGAACACATATGATAATTTTCATCAACGTCGTCATCGTCCATCACCATGCGGGTGTAACCGCGGGGTGCCGCTAGTATTATAAAAAGAAATGGACTTCGGCCTTCTTTTGATCGTAGAAGAGCGAAATGCTCGTAGAAATCTTCAATTGATAGAAGGACGCATTGTGGAATGCTAACAATTCGTGATAATTGACATACTGTCGACAATTTGAAGATCTTATAAGTCATCGATATGACTTCCATACTTGCTAGAGGCGAAACGTTTTTTATCGATCTTAGTGACTCGACAAATTTATCGACTGTTCGGTACTTGCACTGACGAAAGATACGCTCTCGATGGTTACTTCTAGCGCTTCTCGGATTGGTCTCCGCGCGTGCGCTTCGATTTGAGAGCGAGACCAATCATCTAAGTTCTATCGTGGTAGGTAATTCAGCATGATAGATTATAAAAAGCAATGGAATCGAGCAGTGGGATCTAAGAATTGAAATGTATACGGCTTACCGTTATCTTCAAACGCATATTTAGTTAAACCCACTGCTAACTAAATATGCGTTTGAAGATAACGGCTTAAGTCCATCATCTATGAAGATCTATCTCGATGAAGATACTATAAAATAAAAATTATCTTAGAACAGATTCGGACATATCGCTCACCATATAATTCAATGAGCGACCACACACGGTGAATATACTACAATATTTTACCTTAGAGTAGCTTAAGATGCCACCGATATTCGAAAGACATGTTAACATACGCTAAGACTTCTGCAGATCATGAAGACATCTTAAGATAGTGAAGACATCTGAAGATCAAATACAGGATGTTGACAAAACCGTTGCAGTAAATGGACGTCTGGTCTTCAGTTACCGAACAAATTTATATTTTCACAATAAAAACTAATAAAGCTTCACATTATCTTATGTACCTACCTATATTTTTTCGTACCTGTAGAAATATATTTTGTAATTAACAATGAGACTAACGTCTGACTAACGCGAATGTGTCAAACAAAGGAAATCATCGAAAAAGTGAGACTTTCTATCTACTAACCGAACTAGCGGTATGAAAATTTTATCTTAGTAGATTTTTTTTTAAATCTATGGGCCTAACCTCCATAGGTTTTTCTAGGTTGTAGGTACTACGTATAGATCAATCAATCTAGGTAACTACTAAATCGATGTTAGTATTCTTGATGAAATAAGGCTATGTTATATTATTAGACTAGCTGCAGCCGCGACTTCGTTCGCGTGGCCCTTTAATAAATGCTATCAGTATAAACCCAATCAAAATTGGCCTTTTCAGAAATTACCCGGATTATAGAGGCAGACAGACAAACAATTAAAAAACTGGTAGGTATCGTGCAAATAACCATATGAAAGTGCAAGAAAAAGCTGTTATTTTTCTGAAAGATCATTGTAAAGTTTAAATTCACTACCGTGTTTCCTGTGCTTCATGTGATCTTCTATCCAGATTTTTGTTTTTTACTTTTAGCTAGTATCACGGTTATATCATATTCACAGTCCCAATCATCATCTGAGGAACTGTCCAACAGGTCTAGCAACAAAATACGAATAATAGCAAAATAAAAAATATGAACACTCTGTATATTACAGTGTGAACGATCGAGACGTGCGGCTCCCGAGACGGACTCTGCTAGAATGTACGCTTGCTATATACAGGGTGTTTGGTAGAGGGACCGACAAACCAAATGAGCGTGTTCGGGGAACCACTTGGAGAATACAAGTTGACCAAAAAAAAAATCCCCGACACCTCAATTTTTTTTAACGTTTTTTTTGTGGATTTCCTCGTTTTCTCCAGTATTGTACCTATTTACCACCATAACATTTGTAAAGTATATTTTAGACCGGATGTTTTTAGTTTTTATAAGTTTTACAAATGTTATGGTGGTAAATAGGTACAATTTCGGAGAAAAAGGGAATGGTGAATATTTTGTGAGGAATAAAGGAAAATGGATACCTCGATATGGCGACGTACTTCCTTTCTTGAATTGCGCTGGTTCAGCTTATTGTAACTCTTCGATAGCTTCCATATATTTATACACTGCACACTACTACGCACGGTCTGAAGAACAGGTTATCGAGGGGTTGGTAGGGGAAGGATGCGTTCAAAAATATATAAATTTGTTGTGTGGTGTGTTTTTTTTGGCCAACTTGTATTCTCCAAGTGGTTCCCCGAACACGCTCATTTGGTTTGTCGGTACCAAACACCCTGTATTTAGCAAGCGTACATTCTATCGGAGTCCGTCTCGGGAGCCGCACGTCTCGATCGTTCACACTGTAATATACACAGTGTTCATATTTTTTATTTTGCTATTATTCGTATTTTGTTGCTAGACCTGTTGGACAGTTCCTCAGATGATGATTGGGACTGTGAATATGATATAACCGTGGTACTAGCTAAAAGTAAAAAACAAAAATCTGGATAGAAGATCACATGAAGCACAGGAAACACGGTAGTGAATTTAAACTTTACAATGATCTTTCAGAAAAATAACAGCTTTTTCTTGCACTTTCATATGGTTATTTGCACGATACCTACCAGTTTTTTAATTGTTTGTCTGTCTGCCTCTATAATCCGGGTAATTTCTGAAAAGGCCAATTTTGATTGGGTTTATACTGAAAGCATTTATTAATGTGTGTGATGGGGTTTATATACATTTGAATTCTTAGATCCTACTGCTTTACCTTTTCACCAACTTCATGAGCGTCATAATACTTATGTTTTTTCGTCTGTGCATAATATCTTCTGTGATACGCAGTACAAGGACCCGCAGCGTATATTGACGGGTCTTTGGTTCGACATTGGTGGTCTATGAGGATGCCACCGTCGTATGCCATGCCTGATTTGTTAACAGCTAAAAACGCAATAAATGTACAGTATAATTATTAGTTGAATGAGAAAAGTTAAGGAGAAATAGATTAATACAAGCTGAGCTGACCCGCCAGCGGCTTCGCTCGCGTGGCCTCACGGGATACGGTTAAATAGAGTTTTGTACCTATCCCACGGGAACTCTTTAATTTACCGGGATCAAAAGTTTTGTACTTATATGTTGACCAGAGGTATAAGCTACTACCATAAAAAATCTAATTTAAATCGGCCCAGTCGGTCGCCGTGAAGAAGTAACGAAGAGGCGTTTTCACTTTAATTTTAAATTATTTAAATTAAAATGATGATAAACATTGGTTTCTCGTCCTCTAATCTCAGGACTCCCTACTTTATGTTAAAAATCGGTAACTACGCAGACCATAGCTCCAGACACTGTGACTTCACCCACCAATTCAAAGGCATATGTAGTTAAAACCTAGACTTAAGACGCGGTCCAACCCCAATTTTAAAATAATTTACGATGCTTTACGTAAGGTTGAAAATCGCTTGTTAGATTGGACGATGTAATGCGAAAATGCGTAAATTTTGTACGTTTTCTTTATATTTTTCGATATATACTAACACAATTGAAAAAACTGCTGGTTACTACTTTAGTACTATATGTTGGCTATGTATTACCTAAAAAATAATATAGTGTTATCGCTGAAAATTCTGAGAGTTTGGACGTGAAAGTTTATTTTTATGCACCTATTTAAGATTTTTTTCTGCAGAGAGCGAGTAATATTTATGAATTCTGTTCGGTTATTACTCTTTGCCTGTTCCTTTTCTAACCTAAGTATTTTTTTCATAGATTATTATCGATCTGTTTCGTTACACTAGATGTTTAAAGATTCTGCTTTTTACTATTATCAGGATACGACCGCGTCTTGACGATCCCATCACAGAGTCTAGCACGGAGGAGGCAATAAAGCACTTTCGATATAAATATTGTCCTCAGTTTAAAATCTCAACCCCATGTCCCCGACTATCATTCATGTAACAACACTGTGAAAAATTCATTAAGTTAAAAGAAAAAACAGTTTTATAATACTTTATACTGATAAGTAGGTAAATATTATAAAACAAACAATGTTGACATTATTAGTTAATCTGTGTCTGGGTGTCAGTTGTATACCGTGCCTGCGTCGGTTGTTGAAGGTGGTCTTGCCAAGTTTTCCCTGCTCCCCCGCGATGGTTTCCGCCTTGCTGTAGCGGGGGGGCTCAGTAGCCGTGGCTTGGGTCACCACGGTTGAACTTACCAAGAAAAGCTTGTGAATTGACACCACGTTTTCCATAATAAAAGAAAGCAGAACACTCCAGTTTAATTATCCGGTGTTTTGACAGGAACTCCACGTGGGTGACAATATTATCAACAGTAGTCCAAGACTGGAAATAGTACGAACGGTAGACCTGCACGTTGAGTGAGTTTAGAACCTTGCATACTGATTCGTCAACCTGTGAAGCGAGAAAACGCATTGGTATCGCAGGTGTCGGCTTATGGGCCAGTTTCTTTATTCTTCCTACGGATGGGGATACGAATTTGACACAATTTGTATGGGCCTTATATCAAATTTCTATATCTAGTAAAATCAACCGTCGGCTTTGGTGAGGTCAACCGTCTGTAGATAAGTTATGTAAACCGGGCGTTTGTGAAACGTTTTTATAGATACCATCCACCTTTGGACCCGAGTTTAACTATCGACAACAATGTACAGAACTTAGGTTGGAGTTCAACTTATATAGCAATAAAACTGGAGCTTTGGTAAAGATGATTTAACTTCTATGTAGGTAGGTACAGATACATGTTAACATGCTAAAATAGTAATTGGAACCAGATTTTCGATATGTACAGGTTGATTTTTTGATAAGAACGATGATGACAAGTCCAAAATTTTGCCTTTTTTCAAATTTTTATTCTGACATATCTTTCAACTTCTGTATTCAATTTTCACTATTAGATAATTGTTTCTACACGGAAGAAAATTCACCTTCTATTCAAACTTTTAGATTGTTATGTGTAAAATTAATTTGCCTTATTAGTTAGTGGGATACTTAACTGTGGTGATACTTAATTACTAGTCCACTCTGACTGCTTCATCAACGCAGATCCTAAACAGTTTTATGTCGTTCTACAGATCACGGAAACAAGGGAGATATGAAAAGGGGGCGGGGCCGGTGTCGCAGCAATATGCCTAAAAACAGAACACATTACTCGCGGCGGTGGTTCGCAATTTTTGTATTATATGTTACTGAACGCGATATTGCATGTAAACAGTTTACAATGCTTGCTCTGTATGATAATGCACTTAAAGCTAACATAATACGAGTACATTGAATCGCAGAAGCCGCTGCTTGCGACATTAGGTTTTATACGCAGCGCACGAATTGCCATCTCTCTAGATCTCTATGGTCGTACGTAAGCGTCCCTAAGGAAGATATTTTTACAAATTTCAACTCTCTCAAATTAAAGCTGCTGGCGGATCAGCTGGTATGGGATAAAACCATGAAAGGCTTTACTTAGGAAAACTGATCTTATGAAGAAAAAACAGTTTTTTACCATCGGGTGTATAAATTTTGTACTAAAGCACTCGTATATTATTGCAGGGCCGTCGAGTACCACCGGAGGCGCAACTAACGACGTCTCAATTGTGAAGCTGAGGGCAGAACTCAAAAAGTTACAAGTTAATTTGTTCACCGCTAATGAAGATTTTTGTATAGAATATTTTTTGAATATTAATTTTTAACTATTTATAATTTTTTTATCTAGTTTGAACTCAGTAGCGCACAGAGTTTTCTTGTTCAATAAGATAATAAAATAAATAAAGATAATAAATCTTTACACGTTGCACTTACATTAGCATTATAGAAGACTGAGACCCTGGTTTTGCTCGGGTCTTCAGAAGGAAAAGGGTCTATATACACTATGCTTTCTGGAGGTACTTTTATCTCCAGCAATGCCGTCAAGCAACAGTACGCGTGTATTGTCGATCCGTAAACTATAATTTTAACTGAAAAATAAATTTAATAAATGATTGTACAACAAGTAACGTTAATGTGCATACCAATAAGTAGGTATAGGTAATATAATGTATAGGGTAGGCCGAGGCGAATCGGATCGCAAGGCGAATCGGATCGCAAGGCGAATCGGATCAAAATAAGAAATTCATTAATATTTACAATATCACTTAGACACGGAACGCAAACGACTGGTCTCTGACGACCCCTGACCACCCCTCACCTCCCGCCATCAGTAATGTTTCGATCCCGCTTCTACATCAGTGCCAGTGCTGCTCGCCAGCGAGTAGGTTGTTTGAGCGTGTTAAGATTTTGGCGCTCATATAAGGTACGTACTTACGATTTCTTTGTGTCTTATAAAGAACTTGTTGTAAAACTTTAAATACAATGGCTTATATTGTTAAAGAAATGGTCTATTTTAGAAAATCTTTTAGTTTTTAAGCACAATATTATAGGTTAATGGGTAATAAATTTTTTTTAAGTGTTTCAATATGGGGTTATTCGGTCAAGTCATTGGGGGCGAATAGGATCACTTTTTTAACTGATTTATTTTGTGTTTGAGGTTAATGATTCATATTTATTTCTTTGTAGATGATTCGCACGTACAAAAGGAAGACTATTACAGGAGAATGGTTACAGGAAAAAAGAGAAAAGTCGCAAACAAAGTCCTAACCAAAGAGTTAAGTTTACGTCGGGCTGCTGAGTTTTACCAATTGCCTTAAACGAGTTTACAAAGAAGAGTCTGTTTCTCCAGAGGTGCCATTAAAAGACGTGGTGGGCAGCCAGCTTTAGAAGAGAACGCAGAAAAGAAGAAAGAAAGAAGCAAAGTAAAAACTTAAAATAGACAAGAATGCTATAAAGAAGAGAAAAATATTGACGACAAAGAGAATATGAAGAAGAAAAAGAATAATAAAAGGCTGGGAATCAAAATTAAAGGTTAATTTCATACATATAACAAAGAGATACAGATAACAAAGAGATTGGCATTGCATTACTGTTACGAAAAATGTATTTATCCAACATTAGAAGATTGCATACAGTGCCATGCATGTGAAGAATGGTGCCATGAAAAATGTATAGATATGGTAGGGAAGAAAGGGCTGTATTTATGTGATTTATGTACCAATAAATAATATTGGTATCAATATTCATTACTTAAAGTTTGGCAATGATTCAAAAGGATTATTATTTCAAATATTTTTTAATTTAGTTCATTTAAAGTATGATCCGATTCACCCTGAGAATTGGTTTTGAAGTTTTTAGTCACTACTTAGGAAATTTGATAAACAGTTCAAGTTTTGAAATGTTTACAGAGTAGCTGAATTTTTAATAAATGCTATTTTCCTAATAAAAGTAACTGAAATTACATTTTACTATCATTTACTTACACTCCAAAAAAAGTTGATCCGATTCGCCTCGGCCTACACTAATTGTAATATAACATCAGCATAGTCAGAACACTAATAGAGTATAAAATATGCAACTTGCTTTTTCCGATATATTATCTAAGTAGGTACCTTGTCCTATCGTAGTAAACTCTACAAATCCACAAACATTGAACAACAGACAGCAAAATCTACCTCTGGGTATGATTATAGAATGAGATGAACGAAATACAGTAACACCCAATTCAGTCTGGTTTCAGCTTTTTGTAGATCAACCCAAAAACGAGGTTTGCATCATGGTTGCCAGTAACATAGCTTGCTCCAAACTTGGCGTGGTTGATGAATTTGCTTGTGATAGACATTTTGAATGCTGTGCAGTCGAAATGAAGAGTAGTAATTTAGTAATTATTTGTATATACCGTACTCCAGATTCTAATAATGATATTTTTTTAATAACTTAAATTTCTTACTTACTAAAATAAGTAACAAAAAATTAATTATTTTATGTGGAGATTTAAATATACCTAAATACATTAAAAATAATAAATATTCACAATTATTGACTGAGACACTGTCTAAGTATAACTTGATACATCATATAAATTGCCTAGCAAGCAAATTTTCTTGTATGGATATAGCGAGTAACATCTCCACAGCTAAAGCTTTTGCTAAAGCGTTGAGCATTTAGGATTGTCAGACCACGATACCGGGCAATTACTTGAATTTCCTCTGAAACTTAAATTAATTAAATCGGCTTGGCATGAGGAGCGAAGAGACTTTAGTGCTTCAAATACTTCAAAATTTGTACAGAGCAATAAGTCACTCTCGTTTAATGAGGTTTTGGAGGCACGCACAACGAACTATGCATGTTCCTGTTCCATGATACTTTAGTGCTTTTCTTTGGATTATGTTTCCCTAAAATTTGTGTAAAATTGACAAGATCTTTCACGAAGTCTAGATGGATTACTAAAGGTTAAAAAAGAGCTGTATGGTGAAAAGGAGATTGTACATGGTATACAATAAAACTAGAACCAATAAACACGATGCTAGCAATAAATATCACTCATAGGTACGCTAGAATCCTTAAAAAAAATATTTTTCAAGAGTAAAAAGTTAATTCGAATAAGTACTTATTGAAATGTAAAATAAATGTAAGGCAGAATGGAATATATTAAAAACCCACAAGTTAACTGAAATTCTGGATAATAACGTTACTGAAATAGAGCACAATGGGCAATCTGACTCACATTCGCTAATGATTGCAAACATTTTAAATAATTATTTTATTGATATGACAAAAACATCAAGCCCTAATCTCAATGAAGATTTTTTAAAGCTGTAATTCTAGTGTTTTTTCTGAAACCGACCTCACCAGGTGAAATACACCGGATTATTGTATCATTAAATAATTCCAAAGCAGTAGGGTATGACGAAATACCTACATGGCTGTTGAAAAGTTGCGCTGTCGCTATATAACCTGTGATTAATTATTAACCTTTCTTTTGTTGAAGGAGCTTTTCCAGACCGTCTCAAATTATCGATAAAACCTCTTCATAAATAATAAAGATTGCCGATGACACCACAATTATCATTAAATGTAAAGACAAATATAAACTTGAGACTGAAAAGAATAAAACAACAGAAAATGTAATGGATTGATGGATTGATTGGATGATGATTGGTTGAATAAAAATAATTTGAAAGTAAATATATCGAAAACGAAGAATCCAGCTCGGATGGGCAGCGTTCGGGAAGCTTCGATCCATCTTTTCGTCCCCAATACCTCAGAGCCTGAAAACCAAGGTTTTCAACCAGTGTGTGTTGCCAGTGATGACTTATGGCACTGAGACGTGGTCCCTTACTGTGGGCCTCATTAACAAGCTTGAAGTCGCTCAACGAGCAATGGAGAGGGCTATGCTTGGGGTTTCCCTGCGTGATAAGATCCGAAAGGAGGAGATCCGTAGGAGAACTAAGGTCACCGACATAGCTCTCAAAATTAGCAAGTTGAAGTGGCAATGGGCAGGCCACATCGCTCGCAGAACTGATAACCGATGGGGAAGAAAGGTTCTCGAGTGGCGACCACGCACCGGAAGGCGTAGTGTAGGCCGGCCCCCCGCTAGGTGGACCGACGACCTCATAAAAACCGCGGGGAATCGCTGGATGCAGGAAGCGAGTAGCCGGTCCAAGTGGCGTTCTATGGGGGAGGCCTATGTTCAGCAGTGGACGTCTTCCGGCTGATAATGATGATGATGATGATATCGAAAACCAAAATGATACAATTCCGGACGGTCAATTCTAAAAATCTTACAATTTTTAGAATTGATGCTGATGCTATGCTAACAACAAGTCTGACACAATCACAGAGGTAGTTTCTACAAAATTTTTAGAGATTGAAATTGACAATATGTGTAACTGCAAAACTCATATTGATAATATTTGTCTAAAACTGAATATATTTGTTTTTGCGCTTAAAAGAATTAGACAAGTGGTATCAAATGAAGCCGCGGTCCATGCTTATCATGGCTACGTTGTCTCAGTTTTACAGTACGGTCTCATTATCTGGGGCAACTCTGTGGATACTGATAGAGCCTTCCGAGCACAAAAGAAGTGCATTCGTGCAATTTGTGGCACTCACTATTTTGCACCATGTAGGCTTCTATTTAAAAGATTGAAATTTATAAATTCTGATCTTTTCACAAATCATCAAGAGATGCGTCAACGTCAACTTAGATCAAAAGTTAACAATCGTTTATGTATACCAAACTGTAAGGTGTCCTTTAGAAAAATTTACATTTCATGGCCGTTAAAATCTTTACCAATCTTCCAGATACAATAAAAGATTATTTATGTTTTGACAAATGTAAATTTAAACTACATAAATGGTTATTAGACAACTGTTTCTATTCTGTAAATGATTTTCTAAATTTCAATAAAGTTAAATCAAATAGATCAAGTTTGTGAAATTGATTAATTATATACATTTAATACGGTAGTGTTGCTTTATTTATTAGACACGTTCATATTTTTATTACATTATATAAATTAAATTGACATGTAAATTATTTGGACATTGGAATGAATGATGAACATTGATTAAGTATATACTCGTAAATTAAGTCTATTATACAATTTGCAAGCTATGTTAGAAAAAAACATGTTCGGACTATATGTTACCTACATGAGATCTTCAAATGTGCTTACCATGTTTTGAGGCAAATAAATGTTTATGATTTCTGATTTAAAATATTTATATATATCACAGTTTATATTTTTATTGAATTCTTTGTTTCGTAAAATTATTGTGTGATAGAATAAAATGTCTCTAATTACGGCGGGCGCTTTAAGGGTTTGTCGTAAGGCAAATATAAAAACTACACATAGATGTCACAAAATACCTGCAGATAAATTTATAGTATGCAAACTTAGAATGACTTGTGGTGTAGTCGTAATTTTAACACACACAATTCCGGCTTCGATCTCGCCTACCTAAGCTTGTGATTGGCGCACTCGCTGTCAATTTTAGTTCTACAATTGACCGCGAGGTGGCGCTGACCTTTTTTCCATACATTTTTTTTACCGCAGTCGATTGGTGTCAATGTTGTAAACTCGTGGTATACCTACAGGCTCTGCCTAGTTTGGAACCTGAGGACCATGTGTGGTAATTCCATATCAAAATAATTTTAAATTGTTTTCCCTTTTGACTATCGCTTAAATGAGAAAAAGTTGTATTCATTTATAAAGCTTACCATCAAAACCTTCATTGAGTATTTTACTGACATGCTTCAAAGCGTTGCTCGCTTGCACCACGTGATTAATGATGAATACGTTGTGTGGAGTGTTGTAGTTGATGTAGTCCGGTTCCACGTACTTGTTGGGAACGTCCATACGGACGTAGGGCTTATTTTTTGTGCACCTGAAATATGCTAATTAGAAGCTGCAACAGTTTGGACGTATTTAGACTCGGGCTCACTGCCAGCCGAGAGCTCGTAAGCGATAAGAGCGTAAGTATATATTATATACACTTACCCACAAACAGTTTATATGACTAGATCAGTTATTCGATAGAAAATAAGACAAAAATGTAACTCACTGCATAGTCATCTGTATCAAAGGCTTCAAATAGTCAGGATGTTGGTATTGTTTGCCGAAGAATAAGAACAATATATCATAGAAAAACTTGCTTCCATTAGTAAGCGCTATATATTTTTCTTGTCTGTAAAAGGAAGATTATTATATATATATATACTAGCAGCGCCTCGAGGTTTAACCTGGTGTATCATAATGAAAAGTATCTTAGGTCCTTCCCCGGGGAGCAATCTATTTTCTGCCAAATTTCATCTACGATCTGTTTTCTAACAGACAGAGAGACAAGAGCAAGTATTGCGGGCACAGCCATCAAAAAGTTAACGCAGTTACAATCCTGGCAAAAAGTTAAATAATGTTTCAAAACATATGCCTACCACGCAAAATTAAAAAAAAAAGAAGTTGTATATACTTACCTAACTTTTTAGGCAACCTATTGTTAGATTTACAAATAAATCGTAATAAGTACTATTAGGGAATATTTCTTGCCGTCTAGTTAGACTGTCAAGTATCAAAGGGTCTAAAAATGCCAAAGTATAGCAGTTGCAATGCATATAGAACTTTAAATCCTATGTTTATTGATTACTGACGGAGTCCGCAAGGGCTTACGGTTCTGGTTCTTAGCAGTATTGCCCTCAACCGAGACTATATTGTTACTGTCGACGTTCGTCCAGTAATTTAACTTGATACATAATAATAATAATAACCGCAGGGGTAGCTTTGCTTTGTGGCGAGCCGTCGGTGAGTGGGGACACCGTGGACCCCGATTCTCCCTGGGGCTAAATGAGACCCCTGACCCCCGGTTTGCCTTGCCGTCGTGAGTCGAGACGCAAGAGCAAGTACCAAAAAGCTCCAAGGGTGAAAGTGTAAAGGGCGTAACGCCGGTAGTACATAGTGCTCTAGTGAAAACGCAGCACATCTCTCGACGCCTTAGCTATCCACACTAATGTTGCCCCTTTTGTCACCATTTATGGTGGATCTTATTGAGGTTCCCGTTTTGTTAGTGGCAAGTCACCACCTGCCTAAATATTTTAAAATGAGACTGAAATTTGCAGGTGCCGTAGCCCATAGCTGTCTATACCCCTTATCACTTATATACGTAAGTTCATAACAACTAGCCTTGTCTTTTTACTCATATATGTAATGATATAATTTATAAATAATAAATATCATAAAAAATATATGTAATAGATATACCAAACCACTCACAAAAACACTACAAAAACACAAGTCACCATCATCCCAAATTTTGTTTTGATACTCTATTGTATCTTTATACCAAACAGGCCTCTTAGTGTTGGCTATAGCCTCACTTATGCCTTTGTAAAGGACCGGATAACAAAATTCGTGAAATAGGTCGAATAAATGTAATAATAATAATAGAGCCTTTTGTTCCGAAATTTCCATCTTGTCTTACTGCATAAATTACTATGCTAGAATATGTCTCTTTGTTCGGTGTGCCTTAGTCCTCCCCCGACATCTTCCACTATTGCCTATATGCCGCAACTCTTAGCCAAAGTGGACCTACAAACCTACAGACCTAGTAAACAGCTGACTGTCTGGCGTCATTCACATGTTTACTTCATTTTTCAAGTTCACAACGAAGCATATGGCCTGTATATATTTCCATTTCAGTTGGTCGATACGTAACAGGATGTCTGTTAGTTTTGTTTTCCGCCTGATATCTATATTCCTAACCTTATCTATTAGCCTTCGTTCTAGTATGCTTCTTTCCATGGCACTCTAGCATTTTGCGAGTTTGTTTTTGTGATTTTCCGTCAAGGGCCAGGTTTCAGAGCCGTAAGTGATGCAAGGATGAATGCAGGTATCGAAAGTATGTTTCTTGATGTTGATGCTAAGTTCTTTACTTTTCATAATTTCAGAGCCCAGAATTTCTGCCAGCCAGTGGCAATAATACTCTAATGAATTTCTTTGGACATTTGATTACGTCTTGTCAATACAATCTGACCCAGATACACATATTTCTTTTCATATTCTAGTTTTTGTCCGTTAATAATTGTGTCTGTAGCCACTGAATTTGTCATCATTTTAGTCTTGTTCGGGTTCATTTCCAAACCCACTTCTCGACTTCTATCCGCTAGGGTCTGTATCATGAATTCCAATACTCGAGGGTTCTCTTCCAATATAATCAACCAGGTCACCAGCGAATCTAAGATGATTCTGTCGCGATCCGTTTATGTTTAGCCCTAGGTGATCCCATTCTAGTTTTCTAAATATTAGTTTTAGCACTGCTGAAAATAGCTTTCGTGAGAGTGGGTCACCTTGTGTGACTCCCCTGTTGATTGAAAAAGTGTCCCTTAAAGATTCCAACTTGATGCTAGTTACTTTCGATGTTTCTGATGATGTAGATAAGCATTTTGAATTCCCTGCTCTCCAAGACTTTGCCATACGAATTCCTGTTTTAGACTATCGAAGGCTTTGGAGAAATCTATGAAGGCTAGATGGATGGGTTTGCTTTACACATTTTATTTTTGTATTAGCTGTTTGACTGTATGTATATAATCGATAGTACTTTTTATAGATCGATAGTTTTTCCTGAACCCTGCCTGCTCAACTGGTGGATTTTCGTTCAGCCTGTTTGATGTCCTATTCAGAATGACTTTCCCAAAAACCTTGTTTATATTTGAAATGAGAGATATGGGTCTGTAATTTCCAATGTGGACGACATTGGAAATTACAGACCCATATCTCTCATTCGGACCTTTTTTATGTTACAGTATAATACTCGTATATGATTCTGCCATTGGCTAGGTATGTTACCAGAAGAAAGTATCTCGTTGAAGATATTTGTCAGTATCGGACTTAAATCATTTATTGTTCCTCGCATGAGTTCATTTAGAATTTTGTCCGGGCTGTGGATTTTTCTGTCTTTTGGCTATTTATAGTCTTCTTGGAAGTAGACTTTCAATTGCAGTATTTCTGTTACTTCACTAATATTTTCTGTCATATTGGCCACATTTTTCTAAGTCGTTCATCGGGTGCGGCTGCGCTTGTCTGTCTTGAGTATAATAAGCGGTATACTATTGCTATACTCTGTATTGTACTACGTGTAGTATTTGACCGATCTTTATCTCTTAATTTTGGTATCCATTCTTTTCCCTTTATTGCGATGTTCCTTGAGAGCTTTCCGTGTGCCTCCGGTTTTGATGATATGGTTTTCTAGAGTTTTGATACATTACAGTACTATTATATTATCCTGACATTATTGTTCAAAGCTATTACACGCTCATACCCTCGCACTAGGATTCTCTGTGATTCTCATCACAACGCTAAAAACCCAAAAACAAACCATTCTGCTCATCACACACATATTTGCCAAAGCCAGGGATTGAACCTGGCATTCCGAACTTCGAAGGCAGGGTCTCTTCAAACTGAACGAACGTGGCTCCAATCCAAGCAGAACACAAAAATATGAGTTGATGATAAGATACTTGACTCTCTTAAATACTACTTGCATGCATATAATCATTGGTGCGGCAGTATGCCACCATACGCTCGATGATTGGGAAGAATTATTTGTAAATACCTGGTTTACGTGGGGGGTGTCGAGACGCTCTGGGTCTGATGAGGGCTGGTGACCGTGAGTCCTCGTTGGAGGCGTCCTGCTTTGGACGACGTGCTGAAGGGGCTGAAGAACTGTTGTTCACTTGGTTATAATATTTGTATTGTCCTTTTGGTTTGTGCACTGGTTTACGCGGCGGGCTGAATGCGTCCCGATCAGTGATTTACGTGTAAACACGGGCTGATTTGGGAGTTGGTGTGTGGCCGCGCCGAACACACCCTGAAGATCACTCGCGGCGAAGTCAATCGCGGTGACTCCTGCTGATACTGGCGGTTGCCACGCGGTCGCTACGCGGTGCGCAGCGGTACCCGTCCGCCGGGTTCGACTCAAAAAGGGTGACTCTTTCCGCTTCCCTTCAGCCGCTTGCTTCTAGTTATGACAGCTGAGGACAGCGGCGGTGGGGCGCGCGGGGGCGAGTGCGCGCCTTGAGGTGACGTCACGCTTTGGCGTGAACATATTCCCCACGCGGCAAAGGTGTGGTGTGGTGGTCAATCGACAGTCAGGTCGATCTTGATTTCCACCACTTGGGTGACGCCATCCCTTCATGAGTTCGTCTTGTGGCTCATGCGCCAGTGTAGAGGCGGCACCTGGTCGTCCAGTATCAGGACCAGTTCCCCGACTTGAGGTGGGCTGGATCGGGGAGTCCGTTTGGAGCGGGTTTGGATGGTGTGCAGGTAGGGTTTGGACCTGGATCGCCAAAGGTGTTGGGATAAGGGTAGGACGAGCTTGAACCTTTTTGTGTGCAGAAATGGCTCGTCCTCCTACCGAATACTCAGGTAGGGCATTGAGCTGACGTTTTAAAAGGACATGACCCGCGGTGAGTAATTCAAATTCCGCGTGGTCAAAAGAGAGTAGGCTGAGAGGGCGTGCATTGAGCATGGCTACAATGCGCGTTAAAAGAGCTGAAAGTGTAGGTGCGATATTTTTATTGTTGGTTGCAAGAAAGTCTTGTATTTCCCTTAGTTCATTTCTAGCGCCTACATAAATTGTACCCCAATTATATCTAATTAACGCCGGTACACCGCGCCTAGAAACAAAACGCTGTAATGCCGCAAGGAACGCTTCCGTGGATAACTCAGATACCGGTTCGAGATGGACCGCCTTCGTGGCTAGGCATGTTATAACACAGAAGTAGCCTTTTAATAGCTTGGCGTTTCTAAGTGTACTGGATTTTATCAAAAATGGTCCAGTAAAGTCCGTCGTGACTTTGCTAAATACGGGCTGAACGTTTACGCGGTCGGCGGGTGAGTCGGCCATGTACGGGGCTTAGTTTGGGCGCGGAAACGTAAACATTGTATACATTTGTATACGCGATGTCGCATTACGCGACGAGCTGATAACGTCCAGAATTGCTGGCGTAAGGGTGAGTGCAGAATGTCAGCACCTAACTGACTTAAGGTGTTTGCGACGACAGTTTGTCGTCGTGTTGTGTGTGTGTGCTGAAGAATTGTGGGCAGGTAAAATGTGTGCGGATTATCTGCGTGCTGAGATTTGTGCTGATTAGCTATGAGCTGAGCTGATATGTGCTGATTCTTTGTGGGCTGAGTTGGAATGTGCTGAATGTGCCGTCCTAGTCATTGCCTAGGTGGCGGTGAAGGACGCGAGGTAGTGCGCGGTGGAGTACGACGGGAGTACACCATCTGGCCCGTATCAAGTGAGGGACGGCGCCGTGGTACCTCGCGCTGTTGTACCGGCAATAAGCGCACTGGTAGTGCGTAGTATCGGGTACATACCCGAGGCTTGTGACCCTTTACATTACACCATGGGTAGCAATGGTTGTCACCATAGTGAGGTTGCGCGTTCGATCCCTGTTTGGGTCTTGGCGCGGAGCTGAACGGTCGTGAGTTCGAACCCTGCGCATAGCGCGAAGGTTGCGGGTTCGAAACCTGCTGAAGTGGGGGCGAGAAGCGCACGGGTATAGGCGCGGATCTGAGAGGTTGTAGGTTCGAAACCTGCGCATAGTGCGGTGGCTGCAGGTTCGATACCTGCTGAGCAGATGACGAGAAGCGCGCGGGTATAGGCGCGGAGCTGGTTGGGTGCAGGTTCGAAACCTGCGCATAGCACTGCGGCTGCAGGTTCGATACCTGCTGAGCTGATGGCGAAAAGCGCGCGGGCATAGGCGTGGAGCTGAGAGGGTGCAGGTTCGAATCCTGCGCATAGCACTGAGGCTGCAGGTTCGATACCTGCTGAGCTGATGATGAGAAGCGCGCGGGTATAGGCGCGGAGCTGAGAGGGTGCAGGTTCGAAACCTGCGCATAGCACTGCGGCTGCAGGTTCGATACCTGCTGAGCTGATGACGGAGGGGGCGCGGGTTGTGAGGTAAACCTTGGTAACTCAGTTAGGGGGATGACCGAGTTTACCGTATGTGGCGCAGTTTTTACATCGTCATTGGCAGTTGATGACCATGTTTTTTGTTTTAATTCTACAACGAGAATCTCGTAGTAGGCGTCTATTGTCCCTTCATACTGCTCGTTGTAGAATTCCTCCTCGGAATCTGATAAACATACGGTGTCTAATATTATGTAATACGCCGCGTCAAATTTATCGCGGGTCAATCTTACGCCGGCTGCTCTGGCAGCGAGTTCTGGGCTATAGCGCCTTGGTTTGCTAGACTTCAATGATAACGCTTCCAAATTAAGCTTAACAATAGCGATCTGTTCCTCCCTAAATCTGGCTACCTGTGATTTAGAAGGCATCGTTAACGTCGAAGGTGAAGTCAGGCACAAGGACGCAAGCAAAATTAAAAGGAAATGAAAATATTAAAGTATTTAATCGTAGGTGAAATTCCGCACCATCACACACATCCATCAACAAAGTACCTGGCGTAGGTAGTTACTAGTACCTAGCCTGTAACCTAATTAAGTAGATCTTTTAACCGTACTCGGTACAATCAGTATTAAACTTAATAAATAAACTTAATGTCGTAAGTATCGTAACTGGCCTTAAGAATTCTTAATTACAAATCTTTCTTGCAAACACCATTAACAACAATCGTAAATAAAAACACAGCGTGACTAAAACACCACGGCTATCAATCGCCGTTAATGACTCAGGAATGTCAAACTAGCGACTCTCATGTATTTCGTGGCGCGCTTGTGTCGAACGAACAACGATCGTACATGTCATTCGTGAAATGTGGCTGGACGGGTCAGTTTCGCTTGGCAAATCGCCCGGCCGTTTCACTCTTCTAGAAGCTTCGAAGTGATTTGTATGACGTAATTTCAGAGTGAATTTAAATTAAATCAATAGAATGAAAATTGGAAATTAAATTGGGCTTATAGTGGATTTATATTGAGCAATGGACTGTATTATAGGAAATTTTAATTAAGAGCTGATAAGAGCTGATAGGAATTTATATTGGGCAATGGACTGTATTAAATGAATTATTATTTTTTGACAAGGGGGGCTGATTCAATTATCTCGGTTCGAAGGAAATATGGTGCGGCAGTATGCCACCATACGCTCGATAATAGGGAAGAATTATTTGTAAATACCTGGTTTACGTGGGGGGTGTCGAGAGGCTCTGGGTCTGATGAGGGCTGGTGACCGTGAGTCCTCGTTGGAGGCGTCCTGCTTTGGACGACGTGCTGAAGGGGCTGAAGAACTGTTGTTCACTTGGTTATAATGTTTGTATTGTCCTTTTGGTTTGTGCACTGGTTTACGCGGCGGGCTGAATGCGTCCCGATCAGTGATTTACGTGTAAACACGGGCTGATTTGGGAGTTGGTGTGTGACCGTGCCGAACACACCCTGAAGATCACTCGCGGCGAAGTCAATCGCGGTGACTCGTGCTGATACTGGCGGTTGCCACGCGGTCGCTACGCGGTGCGCAGCGGTACACGTCCGCCGGCTTCGACTCAAAAAGGGTGACTCTTTCCGCTTCCCTTCAGCCGCTTGCTTCTAGTTATGACAGCTGAGGACAGCGGCGGTGGGGCGCGCGGGGGCGAGTGCGCACCTTGAGGTGACGTCACGCTTTGGCGTGAACAATCATATCTATGTTGTTATACACCAAGAATAACTCTTGGAAAAGACAATTAAAAGTAAATACAAAAATACAAATAGGTAATTGATACACTTACTTGTTGATTTCAACGACTGTTCCGTTGATGGTATTTACGTAGTACGTATATGGAACACTTTTGAGATACTTCTCCGATGTGTTATAGTATTTTGGAAACATCGTCTCTACTGCTGCGTAGGTGTGACGTATGTAGGGGAATCCATGACTTGATATCAATGTTACGTTGGTGAAGTTCAGATACGTAGATGTGTTGCTAGAAGTTAAATAGGCAATGTTAACGTTATTACGCTTTTGCGATTCTTATACGTTGAAATTGCAAAAAAACTTTACACGGATAAAATTGCGTATATTTTTTTCACGACTTTAACAACCCTTTTCTGTGAACATGGTCGCTGAAAAGTGTTCTAAATGTCGCTGAGTCAATTTTGCTTCGTACTGCGGGAATTCTTTCAATAGTTCGCCTATAATATTAAGTACTTGTACTATTTTTTTGTATTAAAATTCTCGTGTGTTTTACACATATTAAACTATTACTGTTAACCGGCAAAACACTCCCTAAGGATCGAACACGTCGACACAGGTTTCGGGCATGTCCGATGCTCATCTTCAGGGCGAGTGCGCAGCACCGTCTGCGAGCTCCCGACGGGCACTGATCGATCGGGTGATCGGGCGATCCCTGACATAAGTTTTGTGCCGATTAACAGTAATTGTTTAACACTTGTACTACGTTATTACGTATAAATATTGGTATTTTATTTTGGTACTTCCCCATAATTTTCATAACTATCATGTTTACTTTTCTAAGTAACTGCGATACCAGTTAAATTCAGATTTACCTGTAAGCTTTGGGATTACAAAATTTAAAATATCTTACATTAAATCACTTGTATGAAAAAAAACTAAAGAAAATGGGAAAATATCACATACGCTTTAAACCATAAAAAGTGAGCTGCAAGTTGCAACCGCTACTTATAACTGTTGAAATTTTAAATCCTTGAGTACACTAAGTTGTTCAGACAGACGGACGATCTAGTTTCACCACAAGGGTTCTTCTTAAGATTTTGCGTGACTACGTCTTATTAAATAATTACACGTTATGTTTTTGTAATATCTAGTGTGATTAATCAGAGAGAAATATTTGGAAAGAGTGATGCATACCTAAATAGTAAAGCGTTCAAAAAGGCCATACAGGTTCTTGAAGCACCGATTATCAAAATCCTTGTACTAATGGTAACCATCGGAACACTTGTTAGTTTCTTATCCAGGAACCAGGTACTGAAGGGAAGCCTGCTAAGCGATAAGAGCTCATTATTTATTTATTTTGGATTAACTTATTCTGACTGACTGGTATATCAACGCGGATCATTAATCCCTGAGACTACAAATTTGAAATTTTGACAGTTGATACCTTTTACATTGTACTAACGACCCGGCCCGGCTTCGCACGGTGCAATGCTGGTACTAAATATACTACATACAGCCCACCCATGAGATAGACATATGTCATTGAGGACTATGTTTAGACCGTTTTTTAAGGTGTACAATACTGTAGTACAATATTTTGATCTATCTCGTAGAGTTCAGCCAGCGTTTGCAATGTAGAGCAAAAACTGTGTTTATTTACGACGTCACATTAGAAACCTCTAAAATTATCGGTGTTTCTATTCTATATTATTCTATGTGCATGTATTATACACATATACTTACTCTTGAATCACTCTATTTATTTAAAAAAACTGCATCAAAATCCGTTGCGTAGTTTTAAAGATCTAAAAATACAATAGGGACAGACAGACAGACAGCGGGAAGCGACATTGTTTGAGATGAAAGAGAGTGAAGCGTTGACTAAGGAAGGTTTTTTGGTAATTTCACCCTTTAACGAGCCCCCTAAGATGAAGCGAATGAAGCCGCTGGTGGCTCAGCTAGTTAGTTAACAAAACAAAACCAACTACCACTGAAAAGTATTAAAATCTACTTAGGTTAGACTTAGAACGTAACTAGATACGCAGTAAGTACTGCGTATATCTAGTTACGTTCGGCATGATAATGACATCATGAACAAATATGTGCATAAAACAAAAAAACTGTCTGGATGTACTTAGAACAATCAACTGTCCGGTTGGCGCAGTAGCTAGCAACCCTACAAGAGCAACGAAGATGGACCAATGTGCTGGTCTACCAGATTGTCACGTCTCTTAATTCCACTCAGTGGTTAGTAGAATCAATGCGTAAGACTCTACGCCCCCTATCTACGTATATTCTTCATTATTTCCAATTTTCCAGGCACTATCTCCAAAGAACTCAGTCATTTTTTCGATTGAAAAGCTGGAAAGATTAGCTGAGGCTGTAAATTCCTTGTATGTACTAATAGAGAAATACATATTTATGCAGGGATCAACAAATAATTTACTTCCAATACCGTCCAAATAAATTACATTGTTGACGTTCTTATTTTATTTGGAGGAAATAATTACATCCGCGGATTATCAATTATACGGATAAGGAAATACGACTACCGCTTCCAAATATGGTTGGTGCCAGTCGCTCATAATATTGTGAGTACCCTTTATGGTTATTGCCTATTTCTTTATATTGTACATTACAAAATTATTTACTTTGTCATCGCAGCTATCTTGTTTAATTCAGGCATTTTAGAGCAATCGATTTCAAATTGTCTTGGCAGTAGTGGAACCATCGCTGAAGCCAATGAATTTGCTTTATGTGCCACCTGAAATCCGAACAAGTCTGTTTTATGACGAAAACACTTCTCTAGATTTCAGTTGTAATCCATGCTGAAGTTTAGTTTGTGAGGAGGGTAAGATTAATATCGTGTGAAGGTGTAGATCTGTGACAAAACACGTTATTTTTATACTTACCTTCATATTTTTCCTGAAAAGGAAGGTTGTTTGTTTTTAGGTTATGCACGAGTAATGGAAGCGGTCTCAATAATATAGGGAAGTGCATGTTACTATGATTCGTCATTCAATAATGTATACGCATTATTTATAATGTATGTAATGTTCGCGTTACCATGGTCCGGCTTATGTGTATGGGTGCCGGTGAAATTATTGACACATGCGATTTGACTACTTAGTGTGTCAGGGTGATGGGCGCAGTGCAATTCTTTACTTGTAACGAAATACATCTGTTATAATGCAGATGTTACCGCTTAACACTGCCTACTAATTGTTTCATATTCTACTGATATATAGCTTAAAACATAATTTTATGGCTACGTCGTAGAAATGATGTTCAATTAAGTTTCGATCCAAAACACGACATCTTTATCTAACCAGATAAATTTAAAATACAAACCAGTTTGTTCCTATAAGCAGTCATCCAAATCAAGCTGCTACATCCAGACAAACGCATCATTTCTCTCATAAAAAACCTGTGGTGCACCTCGAATACAGGATATACCAATATCACTTTGATAGCAGCAAATCCTGTTTTCGAACCGTGACCCGCTAAATGGTACTGGTGGTTATGGTACGGGTCCGTGTTGTATTTCGTTCGGATAAAGTTTAGCTGTTCTGGTGGTCTGAAATATGAAAATGCTTGTCAATACACTTTTGCCATTTTAACGATACCCAACTATGAAAAACCCCCAGGAAACGGAATAAATAGCAAAGTATATTCACTTGTGAGATGGAGAAGGAAAGGTCTATAACTTGCTTGGATGTAAAAGTACAAGTCCGCACTAATGGTTCCTTGGGCCATTCAGTCAGCCACCAATTATAAGAAGCAGACACACACTGACCGGTATCTACACGCTGACTCGCGCCACCATCCTCGGTAGCTTAACTCTGTAGCAACACTGCTAACTAATCGTGCATATAACTTGTGTGACGAGGAACATCGGGCAGAAGAGTTAGCACACGTACAACGAGTTCTTCAGAGAAACGGATATAGAGTAAAACCAATATCTATGAAGCACAAAAAGCAAGCTCCGGAAACACAAGGTAGAAAGACAACCAGCGTACTGGCCATACGTGAAAGCAGTGACTGGTAAGGTGGCAAACATTCTCAACATATACTCAATTTAAACTATCTTCACTTCTTTTCCGAAAATATCTCGTATGTTACGCTCGCCGAAAGATAATTTTCCCTTGGATAAATCCGGCATTTGTAAAGTGGATGGTAGGTAGCCGCGGACAATCCCACATCGGTCAGACTAAACGTACGATATAGTGTCGAATTAAGCAACATATAAGGTCAGTTAAGAAATGTGACGCACCAAAATCGGCAATAACTCAACACCTCATAGAAGCCGCGTCGAACCACTGGATCGAGTTACACAACCCTCAAGTGCTCTCCACATAACGCTACTATAACTTTAGGCATTAAGTAATTTAAAAAAAATACAAAATACCCAAACTTCAACATGGATGATGGCTTTTAACTGTAAATTTATAGTATTTTCTTGAAATCCAGCAGTTAGTATCTGAACACGCTAAAGAAGTGGCAAAAGTTCGAAAACGGATACCGTTAGTTTCGTATGTCGTGAACAAATCATAGATGCGAGTGATTTGTGTGGTGAAATAGGCGTTGTACGCATAATACGCAACAGAAAGAGGATAGATTGTTTCATTTGTTCTTAGTGTCGCTCACCCGCATAGACTTCAGTTTACTCGTGATCATGGCGCTTGCAACAGTGCCGATATATCAGGAACTCAAACAAAATTCATTACACGGTAAATATACAGTTTCTAATGTTAACTCTTGCAAGAGCCACCGTCATAGTTTAAAAAGGAATATAATGAAATAGTTAAGAATGTTACACATACTGTTATTTGTCCAAAACAACCAACGTGTGCAGCAAAGTTCAGAAATGTATAACATGGTTAACTATTTTTCTAGTGTGATTCCCTTAACACTTGGTGAAGTTAAACTTTAACGAAAATAATGCAATGAGAACATGTTATTTTAAACATATCTAATAAAATCGCCATGCGTAGGGATAAAGCCTCGAAGGGATAGGCAGCGGTGTTTTGAACACCAAAATTTCGACAGATATGTTTTCGGTCCCATGTAATAGAGGGTGAGCCTACTGAAATCTACGAGGTACTGTTCCAGACTCCGGACTACTATTGAGAATTACTTCATCCTAAAAACCCAATAACTGTACAATTTTAGGAAAGAACCCAAGACCTCGAGATTCCAAAGCGGCGCTTTCACCACTACACCAACACCAACCGAGCAAAGCTGCTGGCGGGTCATCTAGTAGGATATAAGTATATAACACCCAGAACCAGTGCACCCAGAAATGTATATCTGTATCTGAATAATGTTTAGACTATGGACCATTGTATTGTTTACAATATTTTATGCAAAAGCAGAAAAAACATTTAATACACTTACTCCAAGATGCCAATCCCTATCATAGACAAGCCACTCATGAACACATAGGCCTGATACGATTCACGATCCAGAATACTGTGTTCGATCGTGTAAATTGTTTCGGAACCTTCTAAGTTTTGAAGAAAGCGAGCTATTAACGGAATGTCTATGAATTCGGCTTCTCGAACTCGTAACCTCCTGAAACATGGTAATTTATTCAAACAGGAGCTTAGGCATTTAAAGCGATGATAACCGAGGAATGACAATGGTCGGCCATGGCGACCCAAGATTCGATCCCTACCTGGGGCTGAGTAGAAACCTTTCGGTGATGTGTGACATCGTGATGAAATCCACAGCATGGTGGTAGGGCACTTCTGATGTCCGCCTAGCTAGCTCAGCGCCGCCTGGCCAGCTCAAGTTTGAAAATGTATCGCTGAACACCGAAAGTGTGTTCCGGCAGCTGTCTTTGAGAGCCCGTCGCTATTCTAGGTTTAGTGAGATACTCTTTTCGACCACATCCCTTTTCTACCACATCATCACTGACCATCAAGTGATACAGTGCCCTAACACTAACCTAACAAATTCAACAGTCTTTTCATACGCTCTCGCTATTAGGACATTAGCTTTTCCCCGCAGACAGAATAGTTGTATGGGATAAACCTCGCATAGAAGCATAGTCAGGGTTGGTGGTTAGGCTAGTGACCACCCCTGGTCTCGGAATTACCGACGACATAGTCGTTAATTTGTACTAAGACAACAATCGGGACGGATGCGATGATGACTTGGTGCAACGTCCAAAACACGGAAGCGTAATCATAACAGCATAATTACGCGATAACGTTATTACAGCTGGAACATGGGTCTTCTTCTTAAAGAGAGGAGAAGAGATCTACAAGGCAGGCCTAGTACGGCTTTGCGGATAAGCTAGTGGCCTAGAGTCGGAGTTACGAAACCGTCCGAGGCCACTGACATTGCATTGGTTGGACTTTAGGCAATGTTAGCGAGGAATATGCGACGGCTTAACGTCCCTTTCAAAAGCAGAGAGAAATGCTCTGCCGTTGTATTTATAATGGTACAGCGATCACCCATCCAAATAATGACTGCAGTTAAGTTCGAACTAGTTGATCAGTTATGAATCACTTGGCAAATTCGGCTTTGAGTACTTATAACTCGGCGTGGGTTCACATATTAACGGAAAAATAATTTATTTGCCTATTTTTTCATATTAAACTGTTATGATAGTAATCTGGGTAATAGTAAACTACAAGTCCATGGGTTGATAACAATAGTTCATTATTATGGCTATGACTATTAAATATCACGGTAAACTATATTAACACGCTCCTATCAACTTTATCAGTATACATCGCTTACCCGAGAACAGAGGCTCTGTGTGCTACATACAAGCAATATTCACTGCAACGTTTTTCTCTTACCGGGACATACTGAAAATTAGATATCATTTAGATATAATAATTAAAATTAAATAATAATAATATAATTTCAAAAACATAGGTACCTATATAAGTGATCAAGTCGTATTACCATTATTTTATACTATGTTATGGTCACCTCGAGAAATAGATTTGAGTCTAATTCCAGACCAGTAATTTAATTTGATAAAGTACCCGTCGCACCATGGAAAATGGTAATTAGTACGCGTGTAGGAAAAGTTATCCAAAATAATGTTGAAATTGAAATTGAAAATAACAAGTGCAATTTTAAAAATTTAATACCGACTTCCATTCGATTCAGTTATTGGAGTTTATCTCAACAACTACTAGACCGAATCTGATGAAATTTAAATGGAACTACACGGGAAGCACCAGCTTCAAAAAATCTCAAAAACATAATTTTGAGAATCGGTTTACCCTATCAAAAGTTATGAGGTAAAAAAACATTAAAAAAACACATTCGAATTGAATACCTCCTCCTTTTTTTGGAAGTCAGCAGAAAATTAAATTGCTCCTTTAAGTTAAGTGCCACTATCACTATCTTGTGTCACCCGGGCTTAAATTCACGTTTTATTCGCCAAATCTTATACGTATAAGAATATATATATACGAAAACGATACTTACTAGCTGCACTCTGCGGTTTCATCCGCGTGATAGATGATGATGAAGATGGATCAAAATATATATCCTATGTTGAAATCGGTCCGGTATTTTTTGAGTTTACCTATATATCTTTCCTCATTATAACATTACTATATATAATGGTTTAAATCTAGATTATTGATCAGTCATACCCAATATGTGCTGACTGTACATGACCGTATTATCATGTACAGGTATAATGAAGGAGTTGTACTTATATAAGCAAGTGCCTACTTAAACATTTTTTATTTATCCACGTAGATGTTGTGCTGTGAGCTAGAGAGAAAGACATAATAAAATTGATCCCTTGATTTTTTTAATATCTACAGAACTACATGAATCATGAAACCAAGTAAAATACGACTACGTATTTATAAAAAAACTTACAGTAAAATGTTGTAACAGTGAAAAAGTATTCTCAGAAGTAGGCACGCTTATGACACAGTAATCGTAGTCCTTCATTATTTCGAACGCTGCCACCAGTAATTCCATACTGTTGTTCCTGCCAAACGTTTTATAATTACGTAAAAAAATTACTGACCCATAGAAACATTTGCCGGGACAAAAATGGCCTATTTATGTTTATCCTGGCTATGAACTGTCTTCATTCAAATCCGCTATTTCAGGCAGCTTGGATAAGTATTCCTTAGTTCAAAGAGTCTGAATGAGGAAGACTACAGCATTTTTATTACCTACAAATTTTTGGTTGCTACTACGTCCGCGTAGAAGGCTGTGTTAGAAGAAAAGTAGCCTACCATTCATTTCAATTATCAATAGCATATAGCCGACCAAGAGAACAGGTTTATCTAAATATTTACAACGGAAAATATTCAGAGGTATTATGTATTTGGTTTAATACCAGCACCGCGATTTTACTACCGAACTCGTGTAACACAAAAAAGCTCATCTGTGCAAATTCGAAGCATGAAAATAATGGCAACTATAATAGGCCAAATTGTTATATTTATGAATAAATTTTCATAGTTACATAACTGAAGGCACTTGCCTCTCATCCACGTCATCGCGAAGCCCAAACAATTCTATGATGAAAGCATTTGGTTCCCCTGAATAAAGATTGAGTTCTGATTCTCTATTCCCTTCCGTTTTACTTATCACCGATGGACTTTCTGCAAAGGTATAAAGTAATTAGTTTAAATCCGTAGTAAAGTAATCAGTTTTAAGTTTAGTTTTAAGATTGAAGTTAGAGTTCAATTTAAAACATTCAGCAATCCGCAAACCTACATATACCCAACACATAAAGGTACACGCGAAAGCACGTTTCTTGCTTTATCGTTTGTTTGTCCTTATCTTTTGCTTAAACTACCAAATCAATTTTGATGAATCATAACCTGAATCCTGCCTGGCTGTATATCATCATCAAGATACAAGACTAGAAATTCGCGAGTTTTCTGGCATGCACCACGCCATACTGTTTTGATTTCGATAGCACGCGTTTTGATTGTGAGCTGGTTTCATCACAATAACTGTAACTAACTAAAAGTTGAAAGAGTTCCTTAACGTTGTCTTAAGAGAGTCAACCGGGACTGACAACGGCATAAAGCTCTCAGCAGCGCACGAAGCCGTTTAGTTTAAGAAATATTAATAACTACCTGCCTATTAGTTGTTCTGTGGTAATTCCAAAGGCCCGGGCATGTAGGTTACTCTGACCCACAGGGATTGGTGGAGGTGGGGTAGGAAGAGTAACTACTCAAACCTCCACCAATCCCCATCCCAATCCAGTTACTTTGACGACTCTCATCGATCGCTGCCCCATATTTAAGTAAAACTAATAAAATACTTACTTTTTCTTCTGCAAATCTGTGGTTCAGATTGAGTTCCAAGCAACATGGTCGACGATTGGCACAATTTGTTTTCGGTTCTATATAATAAAGTACTTGGTTAATTGGACAAATTTAACAATATATTTTACAGTAACTGGAATTTGATTGACTGGTAATTGATAGGTAAAGATGAACTATAAGTAGGTTAATAAAATGATTTGAAAACAACGCGACAGGTTTGCGTTTATGATGGGAAAGGTGGAATCACCATCTTGTGATCGATGCGGTGGGATTGAAGATGTGTACCACATTTTAATGGAGTGTGCCTGGAACGAAGCATTGCGCCGTCAACGATTCAATAGTGAGCATGTCCTGTGGCAAGTGGGGGGCTGCAACAGTGTGTTGTCGGACCCTGAGTCACAGGATGTCAGAGCGTTGTTCGATGTGTACCATACAGCTCTCAAAAGTAGATCGTCAGCAGTTTAAGATATAATGTACATACTTGTTTAGTTATAAGGGTGGCATTTTATTAAAACCCTGTATAAAAAAAAAGAATAAAAAAAAAAAAAACAACGCGACAATGACTCCAAAATACCGTCCTGTTGCTTTGATACTAAACCAAGGAACACTTATACTACTTGCACTGAACCATAGTAACTAGAGAGTAGTATATTCCTTTATGTCTAAACACCAATTAATATTATGTAAGTATTCCTTTTTTCCCCTTATACATGTGACGGTGATGTTAAACGCCATCTATCGTATTCTATTGTCATGAATTCAATTCCTCGGTTAGCCAAATTTCCACCTTTCATAAATCTGCTTATTTTCAGGAATATACTCAGTCCACACTTCTTATGAATCTACATTTAAATACTCGTATCAGTACTTACATACATACAAGCTCGTGCGAAAATGATTCTGCTAAACTCAGCAGGCTTTTATCGATGTTAACAATTTCGTAGTCAAACGGATCATCTTCGAGCATTAAGTTTTCGAGTGATTTATACGATACTATGGAAGGCGATGGCGAATTCATAAATACTTTCGCGCTGTAGTCGTCAGATATATGAACGTCTTCTTCCAAGTGTATGGTCAACGGGGTTTTATTTTTCGTGGTCCGTTTGAAATTCACTTTGATCTTCTGCCTGTGGTGTGAACTGCCTTGTGGGGTATTTGTTTGTGGGGGTTGTAAATGGAAGGACTGTAAAAAAGATAATGAGTTAGGCTTTCGCGTTTAGTCTACAACTTTAAACGTCCTACCCAGGAAGGTATTCCCCATTACCACTGAAACGTGTTCGAAACGTTGCGGAATTCAAATAATCACACTAATAGGTATATTACAAAGTTTGTATGTTTGTATTTGGATCTTGATTTGACGGATTTCGATGAAATAGTGGATATGGTTTGTATAACATAACCCGTTATTATTAACATATAACTAGGCTACTTTTTATCCCATATTGAATTAGCCATAATGTACTGCGTTGGAACACATTGTGTGAAATATTAATATTTACAAAGGATTATTATAAACTAAACCGATAATACTATGAACTCACGTCACTAGAATTAATTTCATGTAATTCCGACGGACGAATAAACGGACTGAATTTACCCGTCATAATAGGTTCTCTGAAAGAAGGGTACAGTCTGTTAGAACGTGCAGAACATAATAATATAATGATGTTTAGAGAATAGGTAGGTGTCAGCGACATCGTAGATCATAGACGATCTAGGTATATACGATTAGGGGAAGATAGGGCAGTTTCAAACAAGAGGTACCTTCATACACCAGTCATATCTGAAGTTAGGTGCATTAACAGTTTACGAGTACTCAGCATGCATGTTAACGGAGTATGACAGCAGTCGGTTAAGTACACGCGCCTGTGTAACACGTTAAGACCTAACGCTTGTTTGTATGAACAGGGTATTAACTCATAAATTATGATTTTTACTTAAATATACTGTCTTATTAAAATTCTGCGATCTTTCTCTCATAACACTGTGACGTAAAATGGACGAGGGCACGGTAGTATCTTTGTGTTTTCGCACTATCTTACCAACCTGCTTGATCTACACAGTAGTATCCAGTATTACCCGCGAACTTGTGGGGAAAGCATATTGTTTGTTTGCTGTGTAGAGTATTTTTTTTACATTGAAAAGTGCTGTGTATAAAGTAAACTAAGTATAGTTTCAAGAATGTTTATATGTGAAATACAGCCATAATTCCGAGATAATACCTTCTTCACGATAAATTGGTGTCTTTGTTTGTACACGAGTCTCTAGATCATAGAACTAATTTGAGATAATTACTATCTTCACAAAAGTTTTACTGGATTAAGTGCAATTCTTTCACGATGAAATAGTTTTAATTGTGGATAATATCACGTAAACCAAAAAATTGCTATGAAGTTTAGTTATTCTTTTTGAACATACTTCCTTTCAAAGTAGAAACAAGTACCTACAATTTGAAAATTTGTATATCGACCGATCCATTCTGTTCAGTTATTGGAGTGTATCTCAAAAACAACTGGACTGAATTTGTTGAAATTTAAATGGGACCACACGGGAAGTACCAGCTTTCAAACACAAAAAAAAAGAATTTTGTGAATCAGTTCAACCAGTCGAAAGTTATAAGGTAACAAACATATAAAATTACAGTCGAATTGAGTACCTCCTCCTTTTTTGGGAAAGGGAGAAAAATCGGTAGAAAAGCAACGAAACCTTTGTAAATTTGATTTTATTTTTTAGTTAGTTTTTTTGGTTGGTTGGTTGGTTAGTTACTAATTTGGTTACATTTTTGATATTTATGTGTAACAGGGTATTATTATATTAATATCCCTGCCTGAAGTTTTTCGTTGTTTTTCAGTAATATCTGGATGAAGCAGGACATAAATAAACAAATACGCTTACTAATTAGTAAGTAATTTGAAAATTTACGTGAACTTAATTTAATTTAACTAACTTTAATTTAACCAATTAATTATAGCAATGGAAAAATATTGATACAAAACCTTTAAATTGCTCTACTGAAATCATTGTTTTTTTGAGTTAATACCCTGTTCATCTAGGCAAGCGATAAGTAATTCTATGCGTAACCAATTTTATCACCTTATTTAGAACGTCTCTTCAGACCTGCTAGTGTTCTTCAAATTAATCATTGAAAAGATAGTAAGGTTGCGTTTGTAAACTAATACCTACGTAAATAGTTGTAGATGTGACTAAGCTTTTATGTTGGGCGCCATTATAACAAATAGATCTTGTTTGTCAATTAACTAAATAGGGTTTGTCAGTTAACTATACAGTGGGTTCGGAACCAAGTTACACAAAATATGTACTCGTATAAAAACGCGATGCGTGGCGCGAGCGAGTCCCGACCATCTTGCAGCGCTCGTCGAACTGGGGCCCTACTCCCACCTCCTAAAGTAATCATGTTTTAACGTTACCATTAAATTTGGTATCACCACGTCAATATAGCAAAGTTAAAATAATAATGGATTGCGATAGACGTTTTGATGACGTAGTATCAAATAGTTCACTCAATTCGCGTACATTGACTTGACACTAAGTTTCTCATAATTTTCGAATAAACTGTCGGGCTTTCATGCCAAAATTGCCAGTGGCAAAACCCCAACACCTGTTTTTATAATTAATCAAGAAATACCATAAAATAGAAGTTGTGCTACCACCGCATCCGGCATTTTAGGGCTGTACTAAAAGTTTTTGAGGAGGTAAGCTAGCGAGTCAATTCTAGAGAGCGGTGGCCTTTAATATCGGCTTTGGAACTCTATTGGAGAATCTGATGAGTTATACAAATCTTATATAAACTTTACCCCATCTCTTTTTGTATGCAGTCCATAAATCTATCGCCTACCTATCGTCTTAATGTTTATCGTATAGATTGAATAACACTCAAAAATAAAATTTTCGTTATACAATGTTGTTCACTAATTTGGAAGCGGGCACTTATGTAACCAGGCTAGTTGGAGAGCTGACACGCAAGTATGTCACATATAAGTGGACATGGGAAAACCAGTCCTACCTCTAAAAAACTCCAGCAAATTTCAGAGTTTGTCCCTGGGACTTATTAATATAGCCGTCGCGAAACAAACCTTAATTTCGATCTGCATTTCAAATCTAAATGGATGGTCATTTTGGATCAATGGTATACGCGGCAGGAGGACTTCCTCCTTTGGCCTCAGTTCATATTTTTTTTTCAGTAATATACTACACTATAGTCTCTACCTAATCCTCGTTCTGTGGTGCAAACTAAATATAAAAATACCTGTAACTTTTTTGGATGGGCTGGTTTTGATGAAACAAAAATGAAAACCTGCCCAAGACTCCAAAAATATACTACAAACGGCATCAAAATTCATTTAAAAGTTTTTGTGTTATAAAGTCACATATGGACAAACACACAAACAAAATTTATAAAAATGATAATTTTGGATTCGTCTACATTCATTTAGTGATATATGTTGTTTTCTAAGTTATCTTTCATGTAAAAATTTCACCTTGGCTACAGTTTCATTAAATGTATAGAGTATATAAATAGATGTATAGATAAATATAGAAGAAGATAGATAAGCCAACCCGTAAGTATGGAGCAACATGTTGTTCCGTTTTAAGTGTTCTTTCTCAAGAGGCGTCGCTTTCATCAGCCCGTAGTACGGACGGAGCTCGTAAAGGTCCTGTAGCTTCTTGTAGTTGATATCCGAACTTAGGCACATCACACCGACCGCGTGATCTTGGTACTACGACGAAAATAATATAATTTTTAATCAATTATAGAAGGTTTGGGTGGAACTGCAACCGTCATGGGCAGGTTTAGGGATTAGTATAAGGTGCGCGAATTGGCCGTCTCGTAATATGGTGTATATATATAGCGATGCCAGACGTACGGATAAAGCCGGACATTTGGATGCCTGTACGGACAAATTTCACGGTGTCCGGTTTTGTTGGGCTTTTTATTTTACCTCATGGCGACGGGACTGTGCCGCACGAGAGAAGACTCACATAGATAAATACAGGTATAGGCGCGACTCAATGATTCCTAGGTACCAGCTAGTAAAGTGAGAGGTGATGATGAACGAAACACCCACAGTGGCATGTCATTTGGAAAATAAAGTGTCCTTTTTTGAAATTATCTCATAGTCTTACACCAATTATTTTTCTATCAACGTGTGTAATCATTCACCTCAACTATTTTGATATTACCTATACCTAAAAATAAGAGATGTGACTTAGAATTTTTCTTTCATTCTATTATCTGGCCAAACTGGGCAATAAGTCCATTTTTCGGAATAAATTTAAACATCTGACTACCCTATGTACAGCAAATAAAATGAAAACGCTGAGAAGAAAATAATTGCTCAGAGTTGGTAAATGTGATTTTCTTTCATACCTAAAGACTAAGCCTATTCATTTAAGAAGGAATATGAATATATTATATTAGATATATAGAATTTACAAATACTATTGTTAGTGTATAATGGACTAGCTGCGCTCAGCGGTTACACCCGCGTGGTGATTGATGAAGACGATGAATCAAAATATATTTTAATCTACGTTACTCCCTGATAACGTGGCATTCGAATGGTGAAAGAGTTATTGAAAGCGTTTCAGTATTTGTAGAGTTTAATCGATATAAACAAAATATTAGGTATAGATATATCTACAACATAAAAAATCCATTGTATTGTATTTTATTGTATATGACGGTGTTGTCCGCCTATTGTGACGGAGTATGTGCAACCGGCAAGCGGTTGATTAACCGCACACCCATCATCGCAGTCGCTATAAAACAGCTGCGCTTGGCAACCGGATGAGCTCAGTTTGCTGCGAACGCCCGGTGCCGCGTGCGCACGTCTGTGTTTTGTTATAATGTAACTTGTGCATTTGTTCATTACATGTTGTGTAGCATAGACTAATGTAATATGGTCAATAGTTTCGGCAGCGTACGCGATATAAGGAATTTCGAGTATTTTTTCCACACCTTGGGTTACATTAGCGAAGTTTTCATACGGATCCCTAACTTTAAAAAAATATTATGACCATGACCATCAGGGAAAATGTAGGATTCTAATGGTGAACCTTTAGAATGGACCATTAGTATATATATATATATATATATATATATATATATATATATATATATATACTCTCTTATTATATATATATAGGGTACATAAGAGAACGAAGATAAAAGTTGGAACAGACATTACGTGTTTACTTCATACCGAGTCACACTTCATTATGTCGGGCTCTCTGCAGATATATACCTATACCTACCTATATATTTTATATGATACGATTATCTAGATACATAAATACAAGAATTGCTTGTGCAAAGGTATTAGATAGATATGTAATATTATAAAGTAGTATTTAAGGTGATTTACTTTGTGCTACTGTGCGCACCATACGCTAGATTTGATACTGAAGATTACCTCTGGTACTATAATCTTTCTTTTGCTTTCAGGATGACGGCCTATTAGCTCACTGATGTAGTAACTACCGTATAACTCTTTCAACAAAGGACATTTCTTCTCAAGAACCTTCACGATGTCGTCGTTGTCTTCTTCCCTATAAATCAAATACTAAATAAATCGGGCGCCAATTGAGGGGTTTGACTCTCGTTCCTGGTCGTAGGACAGTACTATTATTTATTCTGTGTCAGAGGTAAGTATTTCTTTACTAGTAAGGTGACGAAACGCGAGTTGAAAGCGCTACGCCTGGCCATGACAGCCTAGATCTAAGGGTGCAAACATAAAGATACAGGTTTTTCGGTCCCGATATGTCGGTACGGGTCGGTACTCATAGGTACCGATTAAACTACATATAGAAACCGGTAAATCTGTTCTTAGTGACCATAATGTCTTCGAGTTCTTCGGACGATGATGTTTTTCTCTTCGAAAGTGTTCATTATAAATGTAAGAAAAGGACCATTTGAGATACCTCCACTTTTTTCTTATTTTATTTTCTGTAACAAAATACACCATTTAGGTTTGTATAAAAATCAAGAGTCAAAGCTAGCAGTATATACTCGGGCCCATCACACAAACTGTTGTGCTGAGTGGGAATCGAACCCACGATACGGTAAACAAAGTGATGGAGACACCTTTAGAGGTTCAGACTTGTATTGGTTTTTTAATGAGAGACAAATTGATATTCCAGAACCCGACTATTTACCAGGTACTCAAGTATCTGCTCCTTATGTATTTTTAGCTGACGAGGCCTATCCATTACAAACATATTTATTAAAACCCTTTGGAGGCCGTGAATTAACAGAGGAGCAACATAATATCAATGAGCGATTATCTCGAACAAAAAAAACAGTGGAATGTGCATTTGGCAGAATATATTCAAAATGGCGTTTACTATCTTGTAAGTAAGTATATTGAAACAGATATTAAATTAGCTGACAAAATCGTGATAACCATATATGTTTTGTATAATATTATTAATAATTAATAATATTATTGACAAAGAGGGTTTTGATAGGCACTTAACTCCTGTTCAACTAGTAAGACAAGAATGGCACAATCAAAATCCGGGTCCACCTTCGAATTAAGCAACAAACGTCAGAAACATTTTTGTAAAGTATTTCACGCTTAACCGATTGTTGTACACTAATGAATTAAATATAATGGAATAAAAAAATGTATTCTAGTTGCTTACCATCATGTTTCATTTCTAAGCTAATTTCCTTCCAATATTTATCATTTCTGTTGCTGTGTAATTTATGTCTTTTGTTCCACATAGGTGGTTTAGCAAATATCAATGTTATTAAAAATTTCGTAATGCACATCCATTTTCACGACGACAGAAGATGACACACTACACCGGCAAATGCTTAAACTCGTACGGATCAGTACAGGTAGTCGGTACCGACAAGTTTAAACCTGTTCCTTTATAACTGACCGCATATGATAACATGGGAATATTATACCTGCACCGATCAGTACCGACCCGTACAGACTCGCATGCACCGGAAACCTGTTTCTTTATGTAAGCACCCTAAGCTAAGATACCAAATGTGGATGCCGGCAAATAAGCTTAATATATTGTTATATATCAGGCTGAATAAGACTCAGATAAGAAGAAGATCATCGGTTTTGTTTAAGTTTCCTACATTTATTCTACATTCTACATTTATTAGAGTTTTTACGTGTTACATTAATTAACATTAGGTGGATTATTAACCGTCAAGTTTTCATAACGGTGTATCAGTATAGGCAAGGATTAATCATCCTTGATATAGGCTAAGTGTAGAATCCGCCGTAGTGGGGTCACTGGCGGAGAGTCGATGGACTCAGTGCCGGCTAGCACGGCCCTACACGTCTAGGGGTGGCTTTGGTGAGTAAGGTCACCCCTTCACAGGCGCTGAGGCCCGGTTAAGATCAATCCGGGCCTACCGCTAGAGCGAGATAGTGAATGCCAGCGCAACCCTATCTCGCACCATCTGGCGGAGGACTGCTCACGGGGGGGTTTAGTGGGTTTAAGCCCACATACCCCCTTCCGCCACCCTCGTTGCGGAAGGGAAGTGGACAGCATTTCCCCACCCAAAAAAAAAAGGCTAAGTGTCATCATCTTCACTCACTTAGGTATAAAGGGAAAAAACTTCAAAATTCTACGCTGCATTTCATTGCACTCATCAACTCTAAAGCTGTCAAGCCTAGAGGTTTGTGAACCTTGTGGGCCTTTCAGTAACTTCGAATTTTAATATACGTTACTCCTTACACCCTACTCCGCAAAGCAGTTCTATATATATGACACTGGACTCTGCAGTGGTACCCAAGACGGACATTTGCAGAAGAGAGACCTAAAATCTAGTAGGAACATGTTTATGCCACTCTTTGTACACTGAACAAATTCAATATCATTAATTCAATTTAGGCATAAAAGGTGCACTTAAGAACGTCAATTTTTCATTATAATGTACTTTAAAGACTCTACCGCCGCGTTCCAAAATATATAGAGTCTACCGAGAAAAAGCGGCAAGAAACTCATTTTTTTTATATACATGTTAACAATGTTTCTACTTAGGTAAGTACTACAAATATTTATTTTCAATATAATGTCGGACTTTATAATAAGCTTTTTTATTAAAACGTTTTTTACAGTCAACTTGAATTTGCCCTCTGTGAGCTCAGTTATGTGTTTTGGGATATTATTGTAAAAACGCACACAAATTCACAAAACTTTTTAGTCTTCGCAAGTCTAAAACTAGGTACAGCTATCCTATTTGTATTTCTAGTATTAAAAGCGTGGCGTCATTATTTAACTTATATTTGTGTATTTTTTACGGAAATACATTCTATTTTCAAATATAAGGAAGGCAAAGTTAATATATTTATCTTAAGATAATATATTAACTTTAAAACCAAACATCGTTGCATCTTTGACAACATCCGTGAAACAAATGACGAGATGACAAGACACGTTGGAAAAACAACCTTAATTACAAGGGCGATATCTCATAAAGTATCTAACATCGGTGAGCTCGTCGACGAGCTCGTGAATTGAATTATTATTGAGTTTTGACTACCAGCTGCGCTCCATGGTTTCACCTGCGTGGTGATTGATGATGTTTTTGAAGTGAATACTTCTTATGGCGCGATAATGGTTGCCATAACTACCTACTGTTGTTGATTGTGTCTTAATAATAATTCGCGACGTAACGGTTTTTGGGTGAAGAAATCATGGAACTCGCAGCATCGTCACCGAATGCTTTCCATGTATATCGACGTGTAAATATTGTTTACCAATAAATGAATATGAATATGAATATGAATACAAATACGAATATGAATACGAATACGAATACGAATACGAATACGAATATGAATATAGGTACTGTGTATATGTGTGTACTTTTTCGTTACCGCACGTGTCCCATATCGTCGATACAATTCACATGTTTTTTAAATTACAATCCACCCAACCTTTATTATTGTTGACGTATTACCTGATCAAAGCGAACTAAGCATATACAAAAATATACAAAATATGGAACCGACTTCATTACCAAGTGTTAAATAACTTGTTGAAGTATGTACAATGATAGTTCAAAAGTATCTTTTATCACAATATTGTGCGCAAGCATGGTACCGACTTCCTTTTTCTTATTGAAGTCGGTTCCATATTGTGGATAATTTTTTTTTACTTTTTTTAGTGCACCTGACTACTTACGGGATTGATTGTCATTCACCGTCAATGAGGATATTATCAGGATAGGCGTAATACTTTTCAGTTTTTGGAGTGTAACTCAAAAACTGCTAGACCGAATTTGATGAAATTTAAATGGAACCTCGGAAGTAGGTACACTCTACCTAATAAAATATAAGTTTAAGAATCGGTCTAAAAATAGGGAAGAAATCGACCAACATAACACCTCCTCCTTTTTTGAAGTCGGTTAAAATTATTCGAATTGAGTACCTCCTTCTTTTTGGAAGTCGGCAGAAAATATAAAGAAAAAAGAGCATAATGATAATAAACAAGAAGAAGATGAACATACACAGCGCGTCTTATCTTCAATCTTGGGCAGTAGTCCGGTCTATTGGCGACGAGCATGAAGTACGGTCTAGTATCGCTGTCATCACTTCTTCGAGCGTTATATTTACACATCGTTCGTTTCTTTAGGACTTGATATCTTGAAACAATTTCTGTACCAAAGCATATATTAATTATACAATAGCTGTATATATTATTAATAGCATAATATAATGCTTATTATACTAATACAATATACAACTATTAACCTTTGATAAAACGGAAAAAAATATTTGCTACAATTGAATAACAAACTTTTTGTATTTTATTAATATTCATTACGGTGGCACTTCACATGGCTATATTTGTGTTCTCTATTGGGCAATTGTTGTATTTGGCAAAATATATGACGTTCATGCAAATAGAGGTAAATACAACCATCCACACTTGGCAAAAAAATAAGAAACACACCAATATTTGGCAGCCGATTGCTAGGTGTTTCCAACACTATGGACGTGTTTCAACTTACAGAGGGATTTTATTATTTTAATGCATGCTACTATTACATGCTATGCGTTAGAAAATACAAAGTATTGTAAAGACAATTCAAGGGGCTGGTGGATGCTGACTATGCAGAAAAATCGAACCCCGTCAGCAATTTTCTTAGATTACATAACATTACAATATTATACTGATTCAAATTTTTTTTAGCGTTATTCCATTTCTAACTTACAACACAGACACAAAAATACTGCACGTTCATACAGGACTACGGAGCGTATGCTTCTGAATATGGCCAATGTATGGACGGTTTTTTTCTTATTTGCCTATTTGATGTACCTCGAAAAACTCACAAGCGCACGGTAACGTGTATTTGATATTTGCCTTATTTGTCAAATAGGCAAATAAGAAAACTGTCAATAACAGTCTATACATAGTAATTGTTTGCCAAATATGACAAATACACAAATACAAATTGACGTATATTGTTTAGTGTATGTATATAGGGGTAACTAGCTGACGGCGGCTTCGCACGCTTGGTCATGGTGTAGTGGTGGAAGTACCTTTTGGAATCTCGGGATCCTGGGTTGGACAGTTATTTAGATTTTCTGGAAAGAAATTCTCAATAGCAGTCCGGAGTCTAGAATAGTGTCTCGTAGACGGCAATAGGCTTGCCCCCTAACACATGGGAGCAAAAATATATATTATGGCGAAACGCAGGTGTTTAAAACACCGCTTACTCCTTCGAGGATATATAGGACAATTTGTTATGGTGTGTTTAATAATACCAGAAATATTTTTTCCTTATAATAATAAATAAAATAGTTTCTGAACTTGAGAGGTGTTCGTCTTATATGGGTATATTTGTAAAAAATTAAAAAAGACGTATTTCATTCTGAATTATTAAATTTTTTAGCCGTACCATTAAAGTTCATGCGTAAGCATACAGACACACACACACATTTTTACAGACACTCACCAGAACTTTTACCAGTTGAACCGTTGGTATTACCCACTGCTCAACTTGATGTAGTTGAATAGGATGACCTACTAATCAAAAAGTTGAGCAAAATTTAGTTGAGCTATAGGGCATTAAATGTTCGGTAATACAAACTATGTCCTACTGCTCAACTGCTCAACCAGTTGAGCAAACTAGTTGAGCAATGGGGAAGTCACGATAATTAAACGTTATTATGATTGTTTGATGATAACAATAAAATAATTAATATGAAATAAAACTTATTTACCTGGATGACATTTCGCGTGTGGAATCAAACAGATATTCGCTAAGTACATATCATTGTGAAACACAGAAGTACACGCCTCTTCCATAAAAAAATCAAGAATTGAATCTTTGCAGCACATGAAATGTATAAAAAGAGTGCTTCTGGATAAGTAGTATTTCCTGAAATATTGAAATGAACCTTATTATCAGCGTCATTAACTGCCTCGTAGGACTAAGTACAATCCCACAGAGCGAGTAGGTCGTGATCGTGAACACACTTCAATTTTAATATTAACAACTATACCTAAAAAACCTCCCGGGCTCGGTGCGCAGGTTGAACGTAAACAAAATTTTTAACATTACCGTGCCATGGGCCTACCAAACGCACAATCTTCACCACAGTTTTGTCTGTGCATGCTTCATATTCATATTCATATCATTTATTGCATCATACATGTTACAGGGATCTCAAATATTATAATTCAGAGTCAGATGTTATGTACCCAATTTTGTGCATAGCAATATGAGTAGAAGCGGACCGATATATTATTACTTTTTTCATCAAAATGTATCCATAAAAATTCGTCTAAACTATAATAACCTCTAGTAAGTAATAGCGTCTTAAGTTTAATTTCAAACATTTGGTCTTTATCTTGGGCTTTTATCATATCCGGAATTTTATTATAAATTTTTACAGCCATGATGTTTGGGCAAGAACTGTGTATTTTTATAATCTTGAAGAGGGCAGTATTAAATTAACCCCCCCGCGAACGTCAATCGTAATGGACTCTGTTGAATTAGCTCTGTTAAATAAAAAATATTACGCGCGATTTAAGTGAGTTTATTGAATTTTTACTATCTGTCACAAAAGAAGACATATAAAGACTTGAGTCAGTGTATATTTATGTGTCATAAACTGTGTAGAACAAGTATTAATTTACAAATAATATTCGGATCAGCAGTGTAAATTGGGTGACTACCTACATTTATTATTAATTTTGCCTACCACCGTATCTGGTAACGTACATCGCAATATAAACAGTGCCTGCCGTATTTGTAGTAGCAAAACGCAGAAACTTTGAATTGAAAAATTTTTCATATCGAACGATACATAAAATGCATCATTCTCCACCAACCAAATCATTCTCAGTCTCCGACATTCAGTCGGCAACTGAAGGCTCAGGCTCTAAAACAGCTCAACGGGCTGAAAAACGCCGTGGGATGTCAAACGATGATTACAAGGATCTTTTCAAGCAAGAGATGAGGGACCTGATGATGGCTATGATGAATAAGCAAAACTCAAGATTAGATACTTTAGAAGAACGGCTTTTCGAAAAAATACAGAGTACCAACACTGATATCGAGAAACGGCTTGATTTCATGTCAGGGCAGCTGACAGACTTACAGACAAAGATTAATATTCTCGAAGATGGGCGCAAAGATATGTCTTTGCAGATTTCCAATATTGAAAACAGGATTGACTCCATGGAAAGAAATCTTCGGAAAAGTTCTGTAGAGATCAGAGGAGTACCAAAACAGCTACAAGAAAAAAAACAAGATTTATTTGCTTATATCCACAAACTCTTGAACACGCTGGGAGTGGATTATCAAAAATCAGAGTTGAAGGACATTTTTCGCCTACCTGCAAGAACCGATGTGACGAAATCCACCGTGGTCGTGGAACTCAACAACACCCTTACCAAAACAAACATAATAGATGCCTATAGAAAGTTCTCAAAGGCCTACAAACTCACCTCCCACCACCTAGGAATCGCAGGTCAGGAAGCCAGACTGTTTCTATCTGAACACATGATAGCAAAAGACAAACATCTGCACTTTCAAGCTAAAGACTTTGCGAAAACCGAAAACTATACTTTTTGCTGGGTAGCTAATGGCAGAGTTTACCTCCGCCAAAAAGAAGGGGGATACTAGTGAAGAACGAAGAAGTCCTAAGACAGCTTAAACTTAAAAAGTGACTATGTCATGGGTTTTTCAGTAATTATTACCTAATATCTTATGATTTAATTGTAACAGGTTTTACTCTGACAATATAATCCTATTAACAGTAAGGGAAATTTTACATTGTTACATTCTAACTGATGAACACGATCAATTTACAAAATATTGCAGACTAATATGGTATAGCAGTCACTTTTCAAACAGAATAAAATATATAGAAAACGTACAAATAACTAGAAATATCTCAGATATAGATCTAAAACAATATACTTGGTTTTCACAACTTCTTAATTATTATTACACACATCAATTGCAATATATATACAACATAATTAAAAAAGTAGTTTACTCTGTCAACATAACCCTAAAAACAGTAAGGGCAATTTTATATATTTACATTCTAACTGATGAACACGATCAATTTACACAATATTGCAGACTAATATGGTATACCTTTCCCACAGTATGGACTTACCAGATGATATGGATAACACGACTTTAATAAATAACATATGTTTAGATGCACCAGAGCAATGTAGTGAGTATTTAGAAAATCCAAGCCAAAAATTTACTGTAGTGACTCAAAACATCCGAAGTGTTCGAAAAAACTTCGATAAGTTTACAGTATTTTTATCTAAGCTAGGTTTTTTACCTGACATTATAGTACTAACAGAATGTTGGCTAAACTGTAACTTTTCTCATGTTTTCCTGGATGGCTACAATTGTCATAGCTCAAAAATATTTCTCAACCAAAATGATGGTCTGATAATGCTAACTAAGGCTGGTTTAAACATCGAAGTAACGGAACCATCGTTCACTGATGGCAATTGTCTTACGGCTAAAATAGGGAAAACTTTAACAGTTGTAGCCATATACCGATCCCCGTCTATAAAAAATATTGACCCCTTCGTTGACTCCTTGGAACAAGTGATAAAACTTTCAGCCTGCGAAAGTTTAATCATTACTGGTGACATGAATATTGACATCAAACCAAACTGTATAAAAACTGCGAATGCTGACAAATATCTAGATATGGCTGCACACTACGGCTTAGTGCCTGGGCATCAGTTACCGACACACGAACAAAACTGTATAGATCATGTTTTGGTAAAGACCAGGCACAGAGTACATGTGGCGGTATGCATATCGGATGTAAGTGACCACGATGCCTTGGTTACAGGGTTAGACGAAAAACCGCAACAGTTGTTCATTCCTACAAACTACATTATTAAAACCAATTTTGCTGAGTTAATTCAAGATATAAACAAAACCGATTGGTCAATAATACACAACTTAACAGACGTCAACTCAGCAACTAACTTTTTCATAGGTACTCTAAATTCGTTAATTAAAGCTCACCAAAATCAAAGAATATTAAAGAATTCAAGACAAATAAGGAAAAAATGGATCACACCTAGCCTAATCAAAAGTATAAGAAAAAGAGATGCTCTTCATGTGAACTTTAGAAAAAATCCTAATAACATCGTAATGAAAAATACCTATAAACTTTACAGAAATATATGCAATAATCTACTGCAAAAACTGAAGAATGATTATGACTGCAAAATTATCACAGAAGGAAAAGGAAACAGCAAGATGATTTGGAATGCTGTCAAAACTGTTGCTGGCATCCATAAACAAAGAAACAAAAATGTAGATTTACTGTCTATCGGAAGTTGTCCCAATGAGTCGTTGAACAAAGCTAACAAATATCTTGCGAATGTCGGAGAGAGTTTAGCGAATAACTCGCTCAACAAGCTTAAAGTCACTGAAAAACAACTAGCTGACTCAATCAAAGCTTCTAGCCAACAATCAGACTCATTCTTCATGTCACCCGTAGATGAATATGAAATTATTCAAATCATAAATAGTTTAAAAACAAATTCAGCTCCAGGACCAGACGATATTTGTAATAAAATACTTAAAATGGGAAAAACCAAGTTGGCTGAACCTATTACCTACTTATGTAATCTCAGCATGAGCTCAGGTACTGTCCCGAACAGCTTCAAAGTAGCAAATGTATGTCCTATCTTGAAAGCTGGGGACCCTAAACAAGTAGCCAATTATAGACCAATTTCTTTACTAAGCTCCTTGTCGAAGCTACTGGAAAAAATTGTTAATAAACGGTTGCTTAATTTCCTAGAAAGTAAAAGAATTTTGGCAGACAATCAATACGGTTTCCGAAATGGCAGGTCGACGGAGGACGCAGTAGTATCTCTGGTAAGCCATGTCACAGACATACTAGACGCAGGTCAGAGATGCATCGGAGTCTTCCTCGACTTAGCAAAGGCATTTGATACCGTCTCACGCCCAATTCTTCTAAAAAAACTTGAGCAATCTGGCGTTCGCGGTACTGCACTGGACTGGTTCAGTTCTTATCTCTCTGGCCGAAAGCAAAGACTTAACGTTGATAGGTATTACAGTGACTATTCCGACATTTCCTTTGGGGTACCTCAAGGGAGCGTCCTTGGACCAACCCTGTTTTTGCTTTATATAAATGATCTCTGTAAACTACCTATAGATCACGGAAAGATATTGACATTCGCTGACGACACAGCCATAATATTTGGTGCAGATTGCAGAAGAGATGTTTATAAAGTTACACAAACAGGCGTACAATTAATCTGTGATTGGCTTAATACAAACTTACTTACCCTAAATGCTTCAAAAACTAAGTTTCTAGAGTTTAAAATAATTAATAGTAAAGCCCTAACTTCGGAACTTACTTTACCACTCAAGATTCACTCTTGCGGTGCCTGTACCTTAATTGATTGCCAATGTCCTGAAATAGTAAAAGTCGACCATATTAAGTACTTAGGCATTGTAATTGATGACCATCTCTCATGGCAAAAACATATTGACTTGGTCTGTACTCGGATTAGAAAACTTAAATACATCTTTCTAAATCTAAGAAAAGTCGCCGACCCTAATACAATCAGACTAGTGTATACATCCCTATGCCAATCCGTTCTCAGTTATTGTGTTGTTAGTTGGGGAGCAGCTTGTAGTAGTTATTTGATAAGAGCAGAGAGAGCGCAACGTTCAATAATTAAAATTGCGTACAATAAACCGCTTCGATACCCTACTAGTCAATTGTACTCAGAATACAAATTCTTGACAGTTCATCAGCTATATTTAGTCTCTATTGCACTTAGGTTCCACAGGAATGCTTCTAGTAAACAACGAGATCACAAAGAAACATCAAGTGGGAAGTTCCTGCAATTCCACGGTTTTTGCAACAAGATCTTATTCTTTCGCAGCACCGTATACATACTCAAAAATGAATAAAATTTTAGACATCTTCAATTGCACTAGATATATATGCAAAACAAAACTTACTACCTGGTTGCTGACGTTGGATTACACACAAACTGAAAACTGGCTAAATATTGTTAAATAAAACAATAACCTACTTGTTTCTAAAAACCCCAACAAAAAAAGTGTATATTTCTTTCAGCCACATTACTACTCATCTATGACAATAACTTTTTTACATAATAATGACACGTGGCAAACTACGCGTAAGTTCGTAATGACTCTTATCGTTTAATATTTGAACTTACTTATATAAATATATATGAACACTTAATAAGTAAACTTTTAAATAACACACAACACATTCCTAAGCAACACTAACTTGCATCACCACCATACTTGTTTTCTAATTTCATTTATAGACACATTCTGGTAAACTATCATTCCAAAATTCATATTATTAAGTAAATCCTAAACAAGGCAACTTCTCTTACTGTTAGTTTCTATTTTGCACGAATGAAACGAGACCTCCTCTGTCACACCGTTGTGAATGGTTGTTACGGTCATAATTTAAATACTAGCTGTGACCCGTGGATTCACACGCGTGATTAAAATACATATAAAAAGTTATTAGTACTTTTTTATGTCTACCAAAATAGTGTAATAATATTTGTATTTTTATATAAATAAGTCTGATTGTGTTTTTATTTAATTATTTGTAAAGATAAAATCTACTAGTAGTTGTTAATATATGACGAACAAACAGCCATACAATTATTTATAATATTAGTGTGGATTAGTGAATTGATCTCTTTTTTAATAACTCATTATAATGTGTAAAATGAAAAGGTCAATGGGAGAAACTAGTCCTTATAACACAGGGAATCCTAGTATAAGGACTAGGGAATGTTCTTTGGACAGTTTGTTAAATAAAATCAACCTACTAGTATCTATCAACACAGGCCTAGAACCTAGTGTGGATACTATTAGGTACGTACGGTTAAGTATAATATATTAATTAGAGTTAAGCATGTGTACTAACTGTATATTGTTGGACAATAAAAACAATTTCAATTTCAATTTTTAATTTCAATTTCAATTATGTTTATATCTAGTATTGTAACGTCGCGGTTGGTCAATTTTTTTGTCAAAAATATAGGGTATTCTCTGACGAATTTGCAAATTTCTAAAATGTAAATTGATGTTAATGTCAGTATTTTGAGTTTGAAGAAATGAAGCTTGCAACTATCTAGTTCTTTAATGTTACTTAATATACGTATACGTGCTTCTTGGTGATTGCTCTTGACATCTTGGTGGATTCTAACGGGTGACTGCTAACCTCCCGTAGTCGGGAGGCACCCATAGAAGAAGAAGATGCTTCTTAGATGAAAAAACTGAACACGTTGTGCGTGTCATACCAACCACACTTATCTATTATTACCGTGACACGGCACAGTTAAGTACTTATGCGTAAGCCCCATTCTAGACGAAATCGTACGCGTGGAATCAATGTTTTCCAAAGAAGAACTACTTCATCTGTAATATCTTTCAAGTGTTTGCTAGTGAAAAAATAAATAAAAAGCCGGCCAAGTGCAACTCGGACTCGCGCACGAAGGGTTCCGTACCATTATATATAATCTCCCATACAACAGACATGATTTTTGTCGTTTTTACGGAAACTTACATGCGCGAGTCCAACTCTTTTTAGTATTTGTTGTTATAGTGGCAACAGAAATACATCTGTAAAAAATTCAACTGTCTAACTATCACGGTTCATGAGATACATCCTGGTAACAGACTGACAGACGGACGGACATGGAAGTCTTAGTAATAGGGTACTGTGTTTACCCTTTGGGTACATAACCCTAAAAAGACAATGCAAAGTAAGTATTCGTTTATCGTTAAGAAAATCTGTAATTGAATCTGTTAAACTTTTATCGAATAAAAAGTTTTTGTTTACAAAAAAGAACTGAAAAGTATTAAGCACTCATCTCATCTCAGCCGTAAGATGTCAACTGCTGAACATATGCCTCCACCACAAATTTCCAAAAGGACCGGTTAGAAGCGGCCTGCATCCAACGTCGTCCTGCTACCTTTATCAGGTTGTCAGTCCACCTTGTTGGTGGACGACCTACGCTACGCGAAAAGACATAAGCAGACATAGGCGATTTAGAGCAATTGACCGATACTCAGTTTAGTCACAGAAAAGTGTTACTACTGTCCCGCAGGGCTATTATGTATCTCGATTGCTAACAAATGTTGATTGAAATCTGGAAAAATGGCGGTCCTATATCAGTTTTGGCAACTACAGTAAGCAAACATGTTAGTAATTTCATCACTGAAGCCGACAAAAGTGACATAGAGCGGCCATTATTTCAGATTTCAATCCAAATTTGTTAGCAACTGAAATACATAACAGCCCAGCTGGTCTACCCCGACCTCTACCTACATACCTTTATTACATTTAAGTTATAACGTATGTTCTTAATCGAGTAGAATATCAATAATAAATAAATAAATAATAAAAAAATATTATTTATGTATTATTATTATATTATATTATCAATGTTAACATATTATTAATTACTTTAGGTACTAACTGAAACATATTCCTGATCCACGTCTCCCAATTGTCAGGAGCCAGTCCTATCACATTGGGATGGTCGCACAGAGACATGAACCCCACCACTTCTTTGTTCTCGTTTATCATGCAAATTGATAATGTTGATAGTTCTCTGAAATCGAGCAAAGTGACTGCATCAGAATCCTACATATAGATTACTATATCAGTAATACGTATTTTGAATGTTGAACTTTGCATGGGAGTGGATAGTTTTTATTACTTCTTGACGACGTAGTTATAACATGAGATAAGCTACAATTAGATGTTAGTTTACTTCGAATGGTGGTAGCAGCAAATATAATATGCAGTGCATCTCCCATGTTTCAGTTTTAAGTCCGGAAGCTTTCCGGATGTATTTCACACATCATATAATATGCGTGGCGATAGTGTTTATGTCGAAAGAACTTCAATTACTTGAAGTATTCAAATTATCAACGGGATAATTACCATGTATATTTCCTGTGAGTTTCCGATATTTCGGCACTGTTGCAAGAGCCATGATCACGGATGAACTGAGGAATGCAACTTGCGCTTGCAACAGTGCCCAAATATCGGAAACTCACAGAAAATATACATGGTAATTATGCCGTTGATAATTTGAATACTTCTAATGTTTGTGACCATGATAGTTTAAAAACTTATTTCACTTGGTCTTTTTTCTTGGGTCCCACGTTTTATTTCGTATTAAATTAAAATATATAACAAAACTTAGACCTATGCTTTGTAGGTACGTTACCTACCTAAAAAATAATTGACTGCCAAGAACAGAAGTATCATTGATAATTAAGGGGAATAGTACTTCACTGAACAAACCGTAAATCAAAAAAGTACCATGGAACAACAAAGTCGAACAGAAAAATCAAAGGCATCATTATGTCATTGTCTGATTATTTTTGATAGCAGAACACACTTTGAGTTTATACCGATTTTACTCAATCAACCCCCAAAAGCCGAAACACTGGTCAAAATTAGGAAGCATAAATTAGGATTTTATTAGGAAATTAGGACACACTTATCAAAGACTTCTAATATATAAGTTATATGTAGTTTGTAAGTATATTTAACCCCTTACCGCATTGCTACCCAGATATGGGTACTTAACTTAAACCGTTAATATTTTAAATCGTAGCACTGCTTTTGCGTTTATCGCATTATGAGACACTTCTGGCATCTGACCAGCTTCATTTAGTGACACGCGGCGCCATCTAGTTAGCAGATTGAATAAATACGCGACATGTTTGAACCAGTCGATGACAGACGACCGTTGACGTGCGAGGGTGCATTTATAGAAAAAGTTTTTTTTTATGTTTCTGAGTCGCTTTACGCGTTTCTTTAGTTTCGTCGGGCAAGAAAAAGGTTCAAAGGCTACATATTACATAAAACAAGTAAGTAAAAACCAAACAAATGGTAAAAGCACAATCAGGCTTGAAGTTAGCATGACATATGTAGCATAGCATGCGGTATAGGTAAAATAATTTAGACATAAGTGGCATTGTATGCATTTTAAGTTGTTTTGGTGAATATCCATAAATGGCATTTCATTCATTAGCGTCTATTTAGGTTCAATAGCTATTGCAGTAAAGTTTTATTTTCTGGGAAATGGATCCAAAGCGATTTTATAGATTTGATATAACCAATGAAAAGGAGGATGAAGAATTTGAAGATAATACAGATGAAGAAGATTATTTACCGCCAGGTTCAAAAAGAAAAGATGTTGTTATATATCCTTCCGATTCTGACAGCCAAGCATCTTTAGATGAAGTTGATCAAGTTTGTGATCCTTTGGTTGCAGGTCCCTCAGGTGGAGTTTATGTATGTTTAAAGAGTGGCTTCGAGTAGTATTTTTTTTTCTTACTATTATACTTCGCACCGTACCGATCTTATTAGCTCTTGATGATTTTTTATTATTATTATTATTTTAGATTTGGTTTTCTAGTGTAAGTATTATACATTATTCGCTTTCTTATGCGTCGAAAGTAGAACTACTTAATACGGTTGGCACCGTAAAGAAAAGCAGGCATGCATGTCTCACCTATTTATATTTTTGTTTTTTTTGTTTATATTAACGACAATATTATTCTAGTGTTATTTATAGGTTATATGTAAAGTTTGATGAATATTTTTTTTCTTACTTCTATTGCATATGTTAACGCGTTGGGCAGGTGAGTGGCAGATTTGTATTTTATAGTAATAAGAAAGTAATATAGGTACCTACTCAAACACAATCATATACTTACCATAAAATAATATATTATATTTATTTAATATACGTAATATTTATTTATTTACTTTATGTTTAAATATAACGACAGTGCTAGTGATAGTGACAGTGCAGAATATGTCTCTTGTTATTCTTTAGATAGTAGCGATAGTTTTAGTAGCATACCCACTCTTTCAGACAGTATCGAATGCTTTGTTAGTGATGTCCCAAAAAATCTCAATGTTCTTTATATAAATGCACAGAGCATTCCAGCTCATTACGCGGATATGCTGGCATCGTTCGATAATAAAAATATTCACGCTATCTTAGTTTCGGAATCCTGGTTAAATCATTCCCTACCTACTACTTCTTACTCACTGCCTGGATTTATACTCTTACGCAATGACCGTGCAGGTAGAGTAGGAGGTGGTGTTGCCATATACCTTCATGCTCATATTCCTTACACCGTTTTGAGTAAATCAGCACAACCCCCTCCAAGTGACGCCGGTGAACACCTTCTAATTGAAATTATCCTTTCTCACGCTAAAGTATTGCTTGGTGTTTACTACTGTCCTTCCAGCCGTATAAACTTTTTTTCATCTTTTGAACAACTTCTTCAAGATTACACTCCTTCTTATGATCATAACATCATCATGGGTGATTTTAATACCTTTTTGATAAAACGTGATTCGCGATCATCAACTTTTGAGTCATTAATAAGAGCTAGCAACTTGACCATCTTGCCGCTTAATGCCACGCACCACTTTCCAAATTCCGCACCTTCTCTCCTTGACCTTATTCTTGTTTCCTCACCAAAATATGTTAGCAAGCATAGTCAATGTTCTGCGGACGCTTTCTCTGCCCATGATTTGCTTTTTCTTTCATACAAAATTCGTCCACCTAAGACAAAACCCAAAGTTCTTCTGCTACGTAGTTTTGGTGGTATGGATTTGGAACGTTTACGCAGCGATGCACGGGAAGTGGATTGGTCGGCTGTTGTAAATGGACTTTCCTTGGACGATAAAGTGGAAGCATTCAATCGTGCTCTAACAAAATTATTTGACATCCATGCCCCATTGCGACCAGTCAAGTTAAAACATCTACCTTCACCTTGGCTCACAAATGACATAAAAGCAATAATGCGCAAGAAGCTAGTAGCCAAGACTAGGGCTAAAAATAGACCATCCGACTACAATAAAGAAAAATACGTTGAGGCTAGAAATCGCTGCAATAGAGTTTGTAGGAATGCGCTACGCCGACATGTCTATAACTCAGTAGAAAATGGTGATCCCGCTAAAGTTTGGAAGTTTCTTAGGTCCATGGGAGTGGGAAAATCTCGTCAAGACAATTTCCCAATAAATATTAATATTGATGTGCTGAATAAACATTTCTGCTCTTCTTCCGAATTTGATAGAATAAGAAAATCTTCAACATTGGATTATCTTTCTTCAATTCCACCACCCGACCATTCTCCTTTCATGTTCGATCAATTTACCGATTGTGACGTTAAAAGAGGCGTACTATCCATTTCATCCAACGCAGTAGGTAGTGACAGCATCGGTCGTAAGATGATCCTACCCATACTTGATGAAGTAATTCCAGTTATCAGTTTCATACTCAACTTTTCAATTACCAGCGGCATATTCCCATCAGCCTGGAAGGAAGCATTAATAACCCCAATTCCTAAAAAAGCCAATCCATCCTCTTATACCGAGTTTCGACCCATTTCCATTCTTCCTTTCTTATCTAAAGTACTAGAACGACTTGTTTATCATCAACTCTCCTCCTTTCTCAACAGAAACGCTCTCCTCAACCCGTTCCAATTCGGTTTTCGTCCTGGTCATAGTACTGCCTCCGCTTTGGTAAAAATCACTGATGAAATCAGATATGGTATGAGTAACGGGCAACTAACCGTGCTTACACTACTCGATTTCAGTAATGCTTTTAATAATGTGGATTTTGATATCTTACTTGGACTTTTGCGCTCTATTAACGTATCTCCAACGGTTATTGACTGGTTTCGTACTTACCTGTATGGGCGCCGGCAACGTATTCGCATTGATGAGAACTTATCTACTTGGTGTAATACATCTGCTGGTGTTCCTCAGGGCGGCGTATTATCACCTTTATTATTTGCTATTTTTATAAATTCTATTTCTCAAAACTTGTCTTCTTCCTATCATCGCTATGCGGACGATCTACAGATTTATACACAGGCCCCTTTAGTTCAATTACACACTGCTATCGATACAATAAATAAAGATTTGGAATGTATCTCTAACTGAAGTAAATCTTATGGTCTCAACATAAACCCATTAAAGACGCAAGCTATTGTAATTGGAAGTTCCAGAATGATATCTAAGATTGACTGGTTCTGCCTCCCACAAGTTATTTTTGACGGCAATATTATATCCTTAAGCAAAACGGTCAAGAACTTGGGTGTCTACCTTGACAGTCATTTATCTTGGGAACCTCAACTTGCTGAAGTCAGTCGAAAGGTTTTTGCATCAGCAGCATCACTTAGAAGACTCCGTAACTTTCTCCCAACTGCCACCAAAACTGCGTTAGCACAGTCCCTCCTCCTTCCAATACTTGACTACGCTGACGCCTGCTTTCTGGACTTAACTGAGGAGCAGTTAAATAAACTAGAGCGCATACAAAATTTTTGCATCAGATTCATATTTGGTCTGCGCAAGTATGACCATGTATCTGAATTCCGGTCTAAGCTCAATTGGTTACCCATCCGACGTCGCCGGGATTTACATGTCCTTTCCCTTCTTTATAATATTCTGTTCTTCCCTCCGACTCCATCTTATCTTAAAGAACGTTTTGAATTTCTCCATCTCTCTAATGATTTTTCTCTTCGTTCTTCCTGTACCCGTCAGTTGAAAACCCCTACTTCCTCGACAACATTTTATCAAAATTCTTTTACTATTCGAGCTGCCCGTCTGTGGAATGCTCTTCCCGTTGATATTAGACACGCTCAATCAATTAACCTATTTAAGAATATGGTAAAGAAGCATTACATGTCTGAAGGCCGCTAGTCATAACTTTTGAATATTTTGTATGTATAGCATTGTAAATCTAATTTCTTTATTTATTAACTGATCCTATAGTAGGTATGTTTATATTATATAATATATATACGAGTATATAATAAATATGTATTGTATGTATGTGTGTATTGTATTTATGTATCATACTATTATATATGTACCTAATGTGTGTATGCATGTGTTATTTATATGTATATATTTGATTGTGTCTGAGCAAACGAAATATTTTGAAAAGTAATATGGTAACAAGGCATTTTTTTTTTAAATAATCTATGCACTAAGTTAAAATTGTTTATTTATTTCCATTTAACACCACCATGCGCCAATTCTAATGTATATAAATTTCTATCCATCCCAAGGTTGCCTGTAAGAAATTGCTTATAGCGATAAGGCCGCCCATTGTACAACCTGTTTTGTAAAATATTCTTATTTGTTTTCTTTCATAAGCTTGGTGTTCAATAAAGTATTATTGTAAAGTATTATTGTCCCTCACGCTCAAGGACTATTCGTAAAATATTTTATATTGGCAAGACAAAACAAAATATTACGATGAAGCTGCTATTGCCTTTTTAGGCACGGAAGACATGCCTAAAGAAATTTAAAAAAAATGGAATCGACAGTACTTCTATACAGTACTTCTTATATTTATTTACCACTGGAACATTAGTTTATTGTTAACGAAATGAACCGTTATTCAGAGCAAAGCCGAGGCAAAAATTTAGAAGCAACTGTAAAAGAACTCTGAAAGTTTATAGGTGTCCTAATTTATATGTCAATCATGCACTTCCCAACTAAAGAGAACAATAATAAAATTTATAAATTAAATTGCAATGATTCCTATGGTTTCTTTTTCATAATCCTACATAAACTGTTTAGTGCATAAAATGACATATTTAAGAAGCTCATACATTTACCTTGTCATTGCTGCATATAGTGACATATATGAGAACCATACTTTTGGACCCATTACTGCATAATAGGTCAGAAATGGCATATTTACTTTTCCTGAATTTTCTCGGAAAATGTTTAACAATTTTTTTTTATTATTTGTTCTAACATCTATAGGATCTATATAATAATGTAAATTTTTCTTAGTAAGGAAAAAAGACCCATGCGGTAAAGGGTTAAAATATTATTTTGGTTTCAATACAGTAGGTACCTACCTACTACTATTTTGACGCCGTAAGTAATTAAGTATCTAAAGGTAAAGATTCGTAATAAATATATTAATGTATTATTCACGGCTTAGACAAAGAGTATCTATTAATGCAGCACTGGGAGCATATCACGGTTACGTTTCAACGGTGTTAGCTTATGGGTTAATTTTGTGGGGGAACTCGGTTGATATACAGAAAGCCTTTAGGATACAGAAAAAATGTGTACGAGCCATCTGTGGAGCATGGAGTACGGATAGCTGCAAATCATTATTTAAAAGGTTTCACATACTCCCATTAGCGTGCATGTACATAAGGGACATTTGTGTATTTATGAAATAATATCCTCATTATTTCAAAAAACATTCGGATACTTTAGCCAGGAATACAAGGCACAAACACAGACTGTATGTACCCCCATATCGTCTGGACCTTGTCAAACGCAATGTTTATTATCATGGCATTACGATTTTCAATAAACTGCCAAATGACTTCAAAGATCTACCTTTAAACATATTTAAATTGAAATTAAAAATATGGTTATTAGACAAGTGTTTTTATGATGTTAAGGAATATTTGACTTATAAAAATTAACTTTGCTGACATTTAATATTTTACAATTTTGATATTGACATTTAAATTTAAGCAGACTTCTATGTGACTAATATAATTTCTATGTAATCTAAATCTTTCAATCAAAGCTTTCAATTTGTTTGCATGATTACATTTAAGGTTTGACATTGTTATTAATAATTTTGGTAGGTTCATACATTAAAATACTTTATTTTAAAATTGTACTTAAAACTATTTTTGCACGCCTTGATGAGGCAGAATGTGATGGATCCTTTCTATTTTAACTATAAGAACTACTGTACCTACATTTCTCGCAAATAAAAACTTATTATTATTATTCCTTTTATTCAAAATAAATCACGGATTTCATCCGGTCCTTTACAAAGGCATAAGTGAGGCTGTAGCCAATACTTAGAGGCCTGTTTGGTATAAAAATACAAAGTAGTATAAAAAAAACAGAAACTTATGGATGGATGGTGACATGGTATATCTATTATAAAAATGGGTAAAATGACAAGGCTATTGAAATGATTTTATTAGTGATAAAAAGATAGTGTAGCTATGGAAGAGACTACGGCACCTGCCAAATTCAGTCTCATTTTAAATATTTTGGGCAGGTGGTGACTTCCCACCCACTAAACGGGCCCCCCATAAAGGCCACCATGAATGGTGACAGAAAGGGCAACGTTGGTGTGGCTGGCTAAAGGGTGTCGAGAGGTGTGCTGCGGTTTCACTGAAGCGCTACTACCGGCGTTATGCCCTTTAACACTTCCACCCTTGGAGCTTTTTGTTACTTGCTCTTGCGTCTCCACTCCCAGACGGTCAATTAAGGCAAGCCGGGGGTCAGGGGTCTCATTTAGCCCCAGGGAGAATCAGAGTCCACGGTGTCGCCACTCACCGACGGCTCGCCACAAAGCCGCCCCTGCGGTTATTATTATTATTATTATTATTATTTAGCAGTGTTAAAGAATCATTTAGTCTTTGTAAACTGTTTAGCTTAGTTAAGCAAATCTCGAGGCGTTCACTACTTGGATGGGTGACCGATAATGACATCAACTGCAGTTACTGCATTCTTAGCAAAACGCAGTTCAGTAACTATAATCATCGTTCTTAAGAGGATTGCATAGCTAGTACTTTTCATACCAAAAGAAAAAACTCTTTTCTACCTCTTAACATTGTCCGATTTCGGTAATTTTTTTTTTCATGGAATCATCACATTGTTTACTATGCCCGTACGTTTTTTTTTTTTGTATATCAAAGTACTATAAATTTCTTTTTTTAGAACTTAAAAAAAAAACAAAACGTACGGGCATAGTAAACAATGTGATGTTTACATGAGAAAAAAAATCCCTGAAATCGGTCAATGTTACGAGGTAGAAAAGAGTTTTTTCTTTTGGTATGAAAAGTACTAGCTATGCAATCCTCTTAAGTCTGTCTAGTAGAAGGTTTAGTTACAGACTTCAGATACCCTGGCTGTCCACTAACCTATCCACTAATGCGCATAGAGCGCATGGTAGAATAAGACCCATAAACCTCTCCTGGGAGTAAGGCCTGTGTGTGTGTGCCAGCGTTAACATAATGGGCCGATTATGTGTTCCTGTTCTAGCTATAATTTCATTCCCACACTAGGTACTAATAGTAGTACGAAGACTAAGATGATGAAACTTACATCATACGACCAATGTCCACCTCACCAAATATTTGTTCCGTGTGTTTTCGGTCCAAAAACAACTCAATATCAGCCTTATCATCGTCAACCGCTCTCCTAAATCTTCTGCCGGGAGCACATACATCGAAATCAAAAAATATCGACATTTTCAATGCTTTTCTACCAACATTGACTATGAAATTAAAAGAATAACTAGTAGGCCATGATCAAAAATGTAAAAATATAGTTATGAAGTTCTTATTATACCTATTTACATGATAATTTACAAATTACAATTAAATATAGTTTTAGTTAAGTTAGACACTTATGAAAATATTAAAATATTTTGTTTCCCAAATACATCGAGGTAATATTCCTAGAGAAGCATCCTGACTCATAAAAAACTAGGTAGCTGACCTGCCAGCGGCGGCTCTGCTCGCATGGCCTCGCGGGACACGGATCATTACAATTTTTTAACAATCCCACGGGAACTCATTAATTTACCGGGATAAAAAGTATCCTATATGTTGAAATGAAATGAAATATTATTTATCTATCAAACCATACATACACATTTGTTCTTATCTAATTTGCACCTACAGAAACTAATACTAAGCTGTAGGTATACTCGTATGTACTAATCAGTGTTGTATACATATGTTGACTAAGGATATAAGCTATCACCGTACAAAATTTCATTAAAATCGGTCTAATCGCTTTGGAGATTAGGCCGTACAAACAGATAGACAAACAGACAAATAGACAAACAGAGAAACAAAAAAAAAATCTGAATCAGTTCGATTTCACTCCTGGCTCGGTTTCTAGCATTTTTTTAATTTTACAGAATTCGAATATATATTTTACACCTTTGAAGGCTTCCGAATCGTATATGTCAAGAAACATAGTGAGGCATGGAGTTCTATTCCTCGGTGGTACGCATGATGATTGTTAGTGAAGCGCCTGAGTGAAGCTGTGACGATCCAGTTCTTGATACTTACGTGTCTTTAAGACTTTGCCACACTGGATGCGGTCTGCGGTCTGCGGTCAGATCAAATATAATGTAGCCCACACTATGTATGAACAACATTTTCGGTCAACATGGTACAAATATGCGTTCTGACTGAGCGGCCACGCGGAAGGAACGTATGGACGCTTACGGGCAGGCGGGCAGCGGGCGGCGGACAACGAGCTCGGGCAGGCGGGCGGCGGGCATTGCATCGTCAACCATAATAACAGAATATTTTCTTCTTCGTCGGTGATCATTTTTCTCGATCAAAACACAACAAAAGAACTGGTCACCACTGATTTATGCAATCAAATAACAATTCAAAAAAATATTCCGTTTTTTAATGTAGACCCACTCATCCCCTGTGTTACGTGACAAGGAGACACACACAACCCAATAGCCGATAACAATTATTTTCTTCCATCGCAGCAATATTTACCCCAGCCACAGATCGAACATGAGACCTGTCGCTTCGAAGGCAGGCCACTACCAACCAAGCTAACGAGGTCGCCAGATTTAATTATGTGCTATTTATTTATTTACTTTAACATTAGGTACTTAACTTGGTCGGTTGGCAATACAAAAGCATGTATTGATGAGTAGGCGAAAGAATAAAAAAAAATCGTAAAACTCCCTGGAGAAAGTTACGTCCGTAATTAAATCGTAATTGAGATTATTTAGAACTAGCTGCGCCCGCGGTTACACCGTGATGATGAACAGGATGTGACAGGATACAGGATGATATCACCATAATGTTTTAATCCAGCACCTCATCTACCTCAATACAAAATTTCATCAAAATAGACTAGCCGTTCAGGCGTGAAGAAGTAACAAACAGGGGAGACCGAGACAAACGTAAAAGTTTGTATTACATACCAGATTTCTCGTTATTAATAACATTTGTGATAAAATAATTATAGCCATAATAAACTTTCGTTCATGGTCTATAAATGTACATTATAATTTTATATGATATGTAATGGTTTCTGTAAATTATTAAGCTTCCCAAAAAAATGAGATTGTTACTTTCGACCCTATGGACAGGGCGATAGTAACAAAGCGTGGGTCGAAAGTAACACCGTATAAATTCTCCCCCATATTACAATAACAATAAACGTTAAATCTAATTATTTATTTCAAAGTTATATAGTACAAAAATAATTAACTTTTACGTAAGATTAACTTGAGATTCATGTTTCTATTCAGTCGATATTCAGTTTTGATGATTATTAGTAGACATTAGATAAAAAAATAATTCTTAACTACAAAAAACTATAAAAATAATTCTATTAAATGGCACAACGTGAGATTTAAGATGAAAGTGACATGGTGTCAATTTTAAAGTTGCCAAAACTAAACTTATCTAATTTTACAGCACTAAATTTGAGACTGTTTCAAAACAATCGAAATAAAAAGCATGGCATATTTTTAGTGCTGTCAAATTATGCTAGTTTAGTTTTTGCGACCTCTGAATTGATACCAATATCCCAACTAAACATCTACGTAAATAATAAAGAGATCACAATTAATATAGTTTTTAATATATCTAATGTGACATGACAAACATCATATTGTCTTGCTAGTGCTCTTAACTTTGTGTCATCTTTTAAATGGTCATCTGCTGTCTTTCTATAGACTTCTGTGCTAGTGGTGCCTCTATAAGTTTTTCTAATCCGCTGCCGTGGCATTCTTTTGAACAAATAAAACAGTTTAATAACATCGCACTCATATTTACTATTCTACGGGGACAAAGGTAACACGTTACTTATGTCCTGCCATGAGATGTCACTTGTTCACGTACCCAACCCAGTTTTTGATATTTGATGCCAAATAACTTTGAAATTGAACGTGTTACAGGAACACAAGTTATAACATGCTAAAGACAATTTTAAGGTTAATCAACGAACTAATAGTCATAATTGTTATCACCATCTTAATGCTACGTAATCACTAAACGAATTAACGACAAAAATCACGATAGGTCCACTAACACCACCTTGCCGCGTGGTGCGGGCGCGGAGATTAAACTCATGCGCGGGGGCCGGTGCAAGCTAGCAACCAACGGTCGCGCGCGTCGTTCCGGCTATTGGACAAGGCTATGGAGCGTTTGTTACTTTCAACCCGCCGTTACTTTTGTCCTCGGTCTCCCCTACAAACACACAACCTCCCAAGCTTTCGCCTGAACAGTGTGATAGTGTGATTGGATCGGAGACCTGCGTCTTTAATAGTTTTGGTTGTTTTACTAAAACAACCAACTTTATTAAAGTAGTATCTTAAGTCTGTAAAAAGTTCATTGTCTATAGTTATTACAGACCCAGGTTACGGGTTTCGCACACACGCTTTGATTGGCTCGCCCATGAGCATGATACTTGTCGAATTATATTATTAAATTAAATATATTATTAAAGGACAACTATTTACATTATAATGGTTTGAATACCATATTTTTCCGAAACAAGTAAAACCAAAGACCTTACACTTGTTAGTAAGTGTAAGGTCTTTAAGTAAAACAGACCTTGCCAGATTAAACAGAAGGAATTTATATAACACTGCAAAAAAATAGGTAGGTATCATAGCGCAAGAGTAAACTTTTTGGTCTGGTAGATATAGGGTCAGCCTTTTTATATGGGTATAGGTTTCCTAGTATTTGTAATATATATATATATATATTAGTCTATGGCATAAATAAATATAACGGTCTATGGGGTCTATGGGTAAAGATATGTCAAATTTTATTTGCTGTTGGTTTTTGTACGTTTTTTATCCATTCAATATTATTCAGAAAGTATATTAAATTACGTTTATTTTTTGTAAGATAAATATTCCTCGATCATACTCCGTAATGTCACAAGCAAAGCCTTTAGTTCTGAACGATTTGCTAGTGCAAAACGTTAACTCTTGGGGTAACGTTCAGTACAATATACCCTTGAGGTTGTCCAACAATGAAACCAGAACAGCAACGAGCATCGCTCTTCGGCAAATACCGGCTATTGCTCATAGTTTGGATTGCGTAAGTATCTTACTAATCGACACTGCTCTAGCATTAAACATAGAAATGGCTCTGTTCATATTGAGTGTAAACAACACAATACTATTGGATTAGTTATGGATCATTAACACTTTTCAAGCCAGAAGCCTATTATGTACGCTTAATGCGAAAAGTGGAACGTACGAGAATTGACATGATTACATGCACTGGACGCCGATTCTGCTATATCACTACACAACGTTCAACTATCGATCCCGCTGCAACAACAGTTCGACTCGTTCAACTCCTGTTGTCATCCGATCATTACCTACCCAAAAGCCACTATTTCTAGAGTAAAATTGGTACGTAACGTCATCTTACACCACATATAATCAATGCTACTATATACAAATATGTCTTAGCGTCGCGTTTATGATCTATAAGTTAGCAGTTAAGATCGGTCGCTGGCATCAACAGAAACTTAACTGCGGGTGGACGCTTTCAATAGCAGAATAAGAAACCTCAATTTCATTTGACACAAAACTTCACTAACCCTAGTTAAAGACTTAACCCTCCCACACTGCTGGGTGAAATATTTCAATAAATAACCTTAGATTTACTCCTAACCTTTAATGGTGCATGATAAATTAATTATAAAACCCTGTTTTAGCAGTTGACTCTGAGTTATTGAAGCTAACTCTGGAACGTGCAAGTGGGCCCTAGTTTCTCCACCTGTGAGGGTGGAGCACAGACCGCCATATAAATAACCAGTGTCAAATGAATTCAGATGACACGTCAGTACTTGTTACTATTAATGCGAGAGTATATGTGTATAACAGTGTATATGTTTGTTTGGTACCGATTGGTAACTGAAATGATTGGACGCGGTATAAAAGTTCCATACGTTTCATCCGCGTCCAATCATTTCAGCGCTTCAGCGGTACTTTATATTCTAGAAATTAATTTTAATGTAAATAAAATTATATTGTGGTATTTACCCGCACGGCGCACAATTACTATTGTTATTTGCCCGCGCCACAAAACTGTAAGGATTTTTGAGGTCCAAATTGTCGGCGCAACAATTGTTGCGAGTAAGTGTCACGCGCGTTTTTCTTTTGTTTATTTTTTAAAGTCATCCCAATGTTTAACCATAGAGTTTAATTCTTTAGCGTATTATATCTTCTTTCTATGGCAACACTACACACGGACATGTTCTATCTGTGAACTTTAAAAACATATATTATAATCAATGTTTATATTTTCATCTGTGTTTGGCGGTGAAGTTATGTTTTGTGCTATAGTTTTAGTGAATTAATAGGGTTAAACTCATGATTTTGATATAAATTATGCATGAATATGATCGTGAATGTGTAAGGAATACTGTAAATATGTGATTTAAGTTCTGACATAAAATTTACAAGAAAAAATTGTCACGAATCGACAACTCTCGGTAAGATAATTCTCACTGTTATGATTGGTTATAATTTGCTTTATTTTGAATAGATTATACTTTTCATTGTAAAATATCACAGAAATAAATTCGTCAAGTAATTACACCCACTCAGAATATGATAAATACGCCATATCATATCAGGATCGATAAAAAATCGAAGTCACGTGACAGTTAAATTCGCTAGTACTAAAAATTCAAAATTTGTTTTTTTTTTAATATTTCTGATTTATAATTATTCTTTGAAACTAAGTTTGGTTTGTAGAATTTCTAATAAGAATTCCAATAAAATAAAAAACCAACAAGAAAATTTTTATTTTATAAATTTTTTTTATTAAATCCCCATGTAACTATAAGTCTAGAAAATGGGCCCCCAAGTTGAAAAGAAAATCATTATTGGCCGAAATTTCAAAGTAGCTCTTATTTTTAGTTAATTATAAATTACCTAAGCATATGTTACTAGGTAAAAATAATATTTCTGTTCTAGACATTCAATATATTTATAAATATCAAATCAAAATCCTGTCTTTGTAAGCATTATTTATTGATAATACTTAATTTTTGTGGTCATATTGCAAGTTTTTTTAATGATAATATTTCTTCTACGAATTCAAATATTTGAATTTAATTAGTTAGATATGTGTTTTTACTATTTAATTGCCGCAACAAAACCAACCTATAGGTATTAATGTAAATTTTTTAAATAACATTTTTTTCCACATCAAGTTAGATTTTTTCGGCTACGCCAAGTTTGTCCTCGTGTAACATAACATTTTACTAATACATTTGACATGAATGTTTATGTATCAGATTCCTTGGTTATTCAACTATCTCTGACAACAATTTCGTCTCTTAACTCGCTATAGGTATGGCACAAGAGCCATTTATTCCCAACTCAGCGCAAACTTTTGCCGCGGGCGCAGGTCGAACACTCGGGAGCAATCACGAGGGCGCCACAGGGCTCCTTAGGCAAGTTAGTCTAAGCATTTACATAGATATTTATATGTACTTAGTTCTGACTCGGGTATTTGATTCATTACTTTTTATATTATATTAGAATGTATAGTCTCCGCCTATAATTGTGATGGCACTAAGTTTGTATACTATGTCGTTATTTTTATGATTATAACAGGGTACATTATGTTGGCGATCAATAAAAATAAGTAAATAAATAAATTTCTACAACCTATAGTAGTGCGCTCGGCCTTTGAATGTTCTGTTCTTATAATTACCAATTATTATCTAAGAGATTTAAATTCAAGCGCAATTAGTATTACACATAACCTGCATATTCCTGAACTTCCAGAAAGTTGACGAACCTCTTCCCGAGCGCGTTACTGGCCGCGACATGGTCGTGGAAAAAGAAACTTACAAGACAACCTCGGGAGAGTACTGCGTCAAACCCAACCCCAACAAGGCCATGGAAAGGTCGGACTGTGCTATCAACTGTCGACGAGTCAGTTACATGACTGGAGTTGACAAGAGAGTAAGTAGCATGTGAATTTACTCGTAGTTCACAATCATACTTCTAATTCAGAAAAGCTTACAAATAACATCTTTTCTGATGGCGTTATTTTATAACGTATAACATTGTTATTTAGTAAGGGCCTTACCTAAAAACGCCGCTTAAGTTTAAATCATGTAGTACAGTGTGCATACAGCGCCGTAGTAAATTATGTTCTTCTACACTAATACTACAAAGAGGAAAGATTTGTATTTTTATTATAGCGAATAAACTTAAAAACTAACTATTGGACGATATAAAAAAATATTTTGCCTTTAGAAAGCTACATTGTCAACGAGTAACATAGTCTATATAAAATTTTCAAAATAGTTAGGGTTATCCTTTTTTTTAAACTATGATAATGTAACCCAAGTTGTGAAAAAAATACCAAAATCATCCTTATATCGAACACTGCGAAAACTATTGACAAAAGAGCAAAGTGATGCAGTTTTATAGAATAAATCAATATCTTAAATGAAGTTCGTGATACCATATGTCATACTATGGCAGTTATGTCACAGTAACTACTTTTTCATTTTAAAATATGCAATATTATCACCGGTACAAACTAGGCCACATATACAGTACCTTGGCGTTAATCATTTACTACTCTAATAAAAAAAATGTATGATTTCGTAGTACAACGTTTAAACGCAAACACTACATAACCAGTTCAATAAATATTTCACCAGTAGAAAGCTACGAGTATAATAGGTATTACTTCTAACATACGCTATATTTGATTATCATCATCATCATCTATCACCGCGCGGGTGAAACCGCGGAGCGCAGCCAGTTAAATATAAGCAGCGTTCATACATAAGGCCGTAATGTCTTGAATAATACTTATGTTCTGTTTGTTTATCATCTCTAGCTTCAAGGACAAAGAATAACTCAGCCGCTTATGATATCAGAAATGAAAGACAATTACAGAGGGCTTGCTAAATCTCCTTTGACGCCATCAGATATTACTGTACTAGCACCAGATCCTGAATACATATTTGACGTAAGTTATACCTGACTGTATTAGGTAAGTTTATATTGTTGAAAATTATTTTACTAATTGTAATTTTGACTTTTAAGCTTTCATTTAGATATTTTTTATAAATATTAATAGATTCTTTCTGAAATATCCCGTCGTGTTTCATGAGATAAACGAGAACCCTTTCATTTCTTATTTAGGTCGTAGCTTCTGGTCGTAACGAAGCCCCCACTATATCAGACTGCGACAGCGGCTTCAGAAGATTGTTAGACCCTTACGTATCTACATATAGAACATATCACAAACCGTTTACTACCGAAGATCAATATGGAATTGGGGCTAAAGATCACATCACTTTATACTCCGAATTTGACATTCCTAAGGTAAAATTGCCATTGTAATTCCATATTTTTACAACGTGAAGGGACAGAATATTCCCTCCAATGTCAAATCCGACAACTCTGCTTTTCCGCATGTACTGGCGGATGCTGAACTTTATGTGGTAACTTCATGCTACCTGTATTTCAAACACCGAACTGATCGTTATCAACGTCATCAGCCCACATTACCCCACAGCTAGACATAGGCTTCGCCTAAAGTACGCCACAGAGCTCGTTATTCAGCTCTCTGCTTCCAGTTAATGCCCTCCGCATCAGCAGGTTGTCTCTGCACCTGGCTGATGGGCGTACTAAACTACTTTGCCCAAACATGGTCTCTACGTCAGACGTAGTATCCATTGCTACATTAGCATGCTTATTCTTTGAGCTATGTCACCTATTTTAGTTCTCTCGACTGCTTTGCTATATATACACCATTCGTGTTTATCCAAACTCATGCCATTTTATTATTTTAAGGTAAAGGGCTTTGGGCCAAGGCATAAAGAAGTTTGGATGCCGTTAACAGGAAAAGTTCACAGATCAGTTTACGATAGAATTCATGTCAAAAAGGAATTCCATGAAGTTGCTGCCTGTCACAATCCTGTCAATAATATCAAGGGGTAAGTAAAAAAACTCTCAGTGGAATGTCGCGGTATCCTTCGTGATTCATATGGGTGCTACTGGGATGAGGATAACAGCCTTGTGACTCAGGTACTGGGTATTTTCCAGCTTGTAGGTGTTTTGTTTTTTTTGCAGTTCATTGCAGTGTTTAGAAAGATTTAAAGAAATTATTTGTGGAACACTAATTAGGATTTTCTTTGTAATATAAGTTGGTTATATAAACAGCTATATGTGTGTGTAAACTGCTTTTGCGCAGTTTTTACAGGAGCTCTTGTGCTCCATCCAGTAAGCCTACCATAAGCCCCTTATAGCAGGACAGCGTTATATATTATATGATATAGTTATACCTATATATATAGTTCAGCGTTTTATTGAGCTGTCCTGCAAATTCGTGCTATGGTGGACTCTAACAGGCCAGCCAACTATTGCCCACGTGACCTAGCCGGCCAGCAAAGGCCGGCCTGCAATTGATCTGCTGTAAGCGTAGTATGACGTGTTTTTGACTTTAGATATCCATCAAAGTAACCTGCATTTCTGTCACATATAGCAGGCGAGCTAAAGAAACTTTTTGTGACCTATTAAACGTAAAAACCGTGAATTTCTATCAATTTGTGAAAGTATAGTTTCTGTTACTATCGTAGAAGAACGTGGAACGCATACGAATAATTATTTGAGTTACTAGAAGTAGGTATATAAAAAAAGTCATCTCATATTTTCATGCGCTCGAATTGTTTTATTTTACCCTACAGCTATGCCGCTATGGGTATGTGAATAATATTGGAATATATATAATCCAATACTTTATAAATTCAACTAATTTATAAATCAGATCATTAGGTTTCAATATAAGGCTAATCTTAGTTTCAGAACATAACATAAGCCAACATAAATGAAAGAGTAAGAGCGTTATACAAAGTGATAGAGCGTCATCTCTTTCGCGCAAACTGCCAGAGACAGCCTTCTCAGCCCTATCAGTTCAAACGCATGTCAGTCAAATGAAGTTCATGGTACGATTTTTGGCAGGTCAATTTGAGATCCTTTTATTGAACCGCTCGGAACTTGACAAATAATCTGAAAGTTTATGGTAGGCCTGCAGGTGGAAGACGTTTGAGAAGTTAAGGGGTGCACTGGGTTCGTATATTATAAAACCACATCTTGCTATTCTTATTATTCTTGTTCTTACGTTTTCATTTTATGGTTTTAATGTTACGACTTTTAAGTCATTAGGATACGGAACAAGCAAGAGTGATAAACCTAGTGATAAGCGGAACCTCTGCCTTATAACAGATGCATTTCTTCATATTTAACAAACTACACTGCGCCCTTCACCCTGAGATTATTGAGTTGTTAAATCTCATGTGACTGTAATTTCACCTATCAATCTGGAACACCGTAATGCGAACTACTGTTTTACGGTGGAAATAGGTACTGCCACCAGGCAGTACTTCCCCGGACAAATTCTAACGAACTTTTTACACGGGGTAACCCCCGCGTTATCTAAGCCAGTAAGGCCTCTGCTATAACACTCGCAGGCGCTCGCTTGACTTGCGCTGCGTATGACAATCCGTTCACTCAGACTCTATCTTTATTCTATATATTATAGGGTAAAACCCGGATAGTTGCGTCGGTGGGATACATGCCGCAGTTTTGAATACGCTATGTTAGGGCCGTTGGTGGCATAAACGCTTTACTGTAATTAGAAGCGCCCGTCCCACAGGCCTCATTACCATGTTAGCTGGTGGTATAGGTGCAAGCGTTTTGTCTGTGTAAGCGAAAACCTTCCGCGGCGAAACTTTAAAAGAAATTTTTTCGTCCAAATTATATTGGTAAGAAGTTTCTGTTGAATATTTTTTTGCACTGATTGTAATTTTAGTCAAAATTTTGTTTATGTGAGTAGTGTATTATTGGGCGTCCTACTCCACCTTCCGTTTCTGAGGCTCACTCCGTTCGCCTCATCCACTCTCGGTGGAGTAGGACGCCCAATAATACTTCGAGATCGTGCAACATATGAGCTTACCTTGATTAAGATATCATCGAGTGTTTGGTCTGGGCGCTGTTCCACTGCACTACTTCACTACATCAACAAAGATTTACAATTCAACCCTATTCCACTTTTCCAGTTTTTAAACCTAACCGGATTTATATTATTTTATATATGTCGATGTAATAAATGAATCTACTCATTATTAATCAAACCATTTCAACCGGTGGCCATGAAATTTGTAAAACAATCACAATCGTTAGATTTAAACAGAATCTGCGTTGAGGCTGGAAAGTCTGATTTACGTCATGGAGAATTATTGCCTAATTCGGTTCGGTGCATTATTTGTGGACCATCAAATTGTGGAAAAACTAATTTACTGATTGGTCTTCTAATACATGAGAATGGTTTAAGATTTCAAAATGTGTATGTTTATTCAAAAACCCTACATCAACCGAAGTATATTTTTTTAGAACGAGTTTTGCAACGTGTACCAAACCTTTCATTTCAGAAATATTGTGAAAATGAAGAGGTATTAAGTGTTCAAGACGCAAAACCGTATTCTGTTATCATATTTGATGATGTTGCATGTGAAAATCAAAATAACATGCGTGATTATTTTGCGATGGGGAGACATAAGAACATTGATTGTATTTATGTGAATCAAACATACACTAAAATCCCGAAACAGTTAGTAAGAGACAACGCGAATGTAATCGTACTTTTTAAACAAGATGAAATAAATATGAGGCACGTATATGATGAACATGTTAATACAGACATGACATGGATTGAATTTCGTGAAATGTGTTCTAAAATATGGAGGGAACCCTTTAATTATGTTGTAATTAATAAAGACTGTCCCAAGAATAAAGGTTGTTACAGAAATAAATTTGACACTTTCGTAGTCTTTGATTAGGAACATGAGTTATATATAAGACCGTTACCTGTGCGGTAATATTATTCGTCAGACAACCCCTAATCAATTGTGACCTATTTTTAAAATATGGATAAATCATTGAAAAGGCAAATTGTTGATGCAGCAGAAGCTGTGAAGAAAAAAGTACGAAAAATGAGAGATGATGAGATTAACAATAAACAAGCACTGGAATCGGTTTTCAAGCCTGTAACAGAACCTCTCAATTTAATTGCTAGCGCCAGTCAGCAAACTCCTCTCGTGCATGCTATGGAAGATGAAGAGACCGAAGTTCCATTTATTGATAAAACTTTGCACAAGGAACCTGACTATCAAAGCAGCAAGGAAGATGAAAACGAATACGAATCTGATAGCGACAGTGACATTTCATATAAATCAGTAGGTGATACGTCATCCTGGTCAGTATCTTCAGATGCGTTAACAGACATACCGTTTGGTGTTAGTGTAGAACGTGGGAACCTAATGTTAGGTTCTGCTCGCATAACTATCAATGATCAATACATCATCGTGGCAGGACGTAAATACCGTAATACGCCTGGTTTGAAGCAGTTGCTGTTAAAGAAAGACGTGGACCTGAACTTGGTTACAGATAGTGATATGCAACATTATAAATCGATGCTAATCGAAACAAATGCACATCGACGAGGCTTTGATCCAAGTAAGCCAATAAAAAGTTATAAGGGACAAAAATATTTGCAAGTAATTAAACCTCTTTTCAAACTGCGAAATACAGTTCAGGGTATCCAATCGAAAGGAAAAGGACTACCGCTGACAAAAAAATGGAAGAAAAACGTAGATTTTGTGTATTGGGATGATCCGAACGAATTAGTGGAAAGGCTAAAATTATTAATTGCATCTCGAGATGCTGGTAACACAGGTTTAGACAACGAAATAATATCTATTATTGAAGAATTACGTGAAAGTAAAGTAATAAATAAGTAAAGTATTTTTTTTTATGTTTCATTTTATCATTGACCATTCATTACAATACACCCTAATCATGAATGTCGATAAGTTCGGTCATTTTATTCATAAAAGAATGCGTTTATCAGAAATATTTGACTTTAACGAAAACGCATTACTAAAATCAGAAAATGGAAATTTCAATCTGAAAAATTCTAGATTGGGAGGAATTAAACCTCCCGTAGAATTAGACGATGCTGTTAATAAGGATTATGTGGATCGATTGAATACTAAAACGATAAGAGAATTTGATAAACTGATTGGTTCATTACGATCTCGAATCATATTAGACGTACACAAGATAGCTCAGGATACTTTAAAAGCAAAGATACCTGAGGTTTTAATTCAATTGGAAGATAAGTTTTACACTAAAGCAGATGTAAATAAATTAATAAAAAAGACTCCGTAATGTCAAAACAGCAAATTGTAAATGAAATACACAAAGCAGCACGAAGAAATTTTCTTCGACGTTGTGTTATTCTTAAGGGAATTGACGACTTGTGGCAAGCAGATCTTATGGACATGCAAAACTTGAGAACGTATAATAAAGGACATAATTACGTTTTAGTAGTGATTGACTGTTTTTCAAAATACGCCTGGACAGAGCCATTAAAATCGAAAAATAAATTTGAGGTTAGTAGGGCATTTGAACGTATACTGCTTAGCACTCATCGACATCCTGTTAATTTACAAACTGATATGGGGACAGAGTTTTATAATAGCACGTTTCAAACGCTCATGAAGACGTACAACATTAATCATTACTCATCGTTTTCCACAAAAAAAGCTTCGATCGTAGAACGACTGATTAAAACGGTTAAAAATAAATTATATAAATCTTTTAGTTTGAATGGAAACTATAAATGGTTAGGTTCAACATTAGAAGATATACTGAAGACATATAACAACACAATCCATCGAACTATTAGATGTAAACCGGTTGATGTGAATAAATCTAATGAATCAGTAATAAAAGAAAATATTTAAAAAACATACAAACATATATCCATCAAACGACTGCCTAAGTTCAAAGTTGGTGACTGTGTTCGTATCAGTAAATACAAACACAATTTCGAAAAAGGTTACACCCCCAATTGGTCAACTGAACTATTTACTATTAAGAAGATAAATAAAACCATACCAGTAACATACCACATAGAAGATCAACGAAAGAAAGATATAGTAGGAGCATTTTAATGTTTATTTGATAGAAAAAGTTTTAAAAAGAAAAAGACGTAAACTGTTCGTCAAATGGTTAGGTCTAAACGATGAAGAAAACAGTTGGATTGATAAAGCTGCAATAATGAGTTAAGATATATAACTAATGCTGATGTAACATTCCTATCATTACACTTCGAGTAATGCAGGGTGGTGGACTAGTAAATAACATAATCAATAATCTACCGTTTGAAGTTCATTTGCCTGGATACAATTATTGCGGACCAGGAACTAAACTTCAAAAACGTTTATTACGAGGTGATCGAGGTGTAAATAAGCTAGATGAAGCTTGCATGCACCACGACATTGCTTACACAAATCATACAGATCTATCCCATCGTCACAAAGCTGACTTACAATTACTCAACATGGCCAAACAAAGACTTAAATCAAAAGATGCGGGAAAAGGTGAAAAGTTAAGCTCATGGCTAGTGAGCAAGGTTATGAAAGCAAAACTGAAGTCTGGTTCCGGAGTTAAAACCTTCAGAAGCTTGGTTTCAAAAATAAGAGCAAAAATAAAAAAATTGAAGCCTAAGAATAGTAAAACTTTGATTAAAGTTGCTTATTTAGCAGCTAAAAAAATGTTTCCAGAAATTAATCGAATTCGAGTACCGCGAGTAATACCTTTGCCAAAAACTGGAGGGGTCCTGCCTTTAATCCCTATTTTCGCTGGTTTATCAGCTTTAGGCGCTTTAGCTGGTGGTGCTGCTGGTATTGCAAAAACTGTAAACGATTACAAAGCAGCTCAGCAAAATTTGCGAGAAACAGAACGACACAATAAGGCTATGGAAGGTTCGGTGCTGGGCAAGGGTTTATACATTAAACCGTACAAAAATGGTAAAGGATTGTTTATAAAATCATCAAAAAACTAGAAAGTTTGCTACCTGATCGTCCTCTGACTAATGTAGATATTCAAAAGTATGCAAGAGACATCCCATATTTCCGAGGGATCTACATGAAGGATCAGTTACCAAGAAAACCGAAGAGAATTGAATGCGCTATTGTAAACTTAGACGATTCTAAGAACGAAGGAACTCATTGGGTAGCTTATGTTAAATTATACAAGTATTGTGAATATTTTGATAGCTATGGAGATTTAAAACCTCCAGCAGAATTAATGCGATATTTTAAGAATTGTAATGTTTATTATAACTACACAAGATATCAAAGATTCAATACAGTAAATTGTGGTCACTTATGTTTAGAGTACCTGCTAACTTTTTGGAATAAAAAATTATAAAATGTATGTTTTTCTTTGAATTCAAGCATTATCACAATGTCACTCACATTGTCAATAACTGGAAATTCGTCAACGTTATCTACATACTATCCAAATACATTGCAACTAGATGGTGCTTATGAGTGTGCCTTATTGCAATTTTCAACATTTAATTCAATTCCAAATGTTGACAAAAGTAATAATAAGTTTTATTATGGCTCTAACGAAGTTATTGAAATACCGGAAGGCACTTATGAATTGCAAGATATCAGTGATTATTTAAAAACTGAAATAAATGATGCAACTATAAAACTACTGTGCAATAACAATACGTTAAAAACTACTATTTTCTGTACAAAAGACATTGATTTTAACAAAGAAGGCTCTTTCAGAAGACTGTTAGGATTTAATAAGCAGATTTTAAAAGGTAATAAATGGCATGTATCACAGTTCCCAGTCAACATTTTACCTACGACCGTGATCAGGGTTGAATGTGATATTGTTAGTGGGTCGTTTATAAACAACGAACCAAGTCACATCATTCACGAATTTGCACTCAACGTGCCACCTGGATACAGGATCATAGAAATACCGAAGAACGCAATATACTTTCCGATAAATCAAAACAATATAAGCTGTATTCACATTAAGCTATTAGATATAAGGAATCGCTTAATAAATTTACGTGGTGAAGAAGTGCAGCTGTATTTGCATCTCAGACGAAAAAATGATTGACTACAATAAATATGTACCTCAACAAGTAAAACATATCAGTTCTACTCGAGCTATCCGCCATACAAGACCCCGCTCTAAGAAGAAAATAAAATTAACCAAAGACAATAAAGCATTCCTGAAAGCAATCGGATTACTAGAATGAATATCTTAGACGTTTTATCCACTCCGACTTACGACACCACGATAGAAGGCATAGAATTTCATTCTTACAAACCCTACGTAACAAGTTTTAATAGAAATGATGAAATACGTATACCTATCAACCAACAGGACCTGTACATATTACCGTCAGCTAGCACTTTATATTTGGAAGGAACCGTTATAGTCAGCAAAAAGGATCCGAAAGACAAAGCTACTAGTGTCCAATTCACCAACAATGCTCTACTTTACCTATTTCAAGATATTAGGTATGAGCTAAATGGAGTAGAGATAGATAAAATAAAAAATGCTGGTATAACTACAACCATGAAATCGTTAATATCAATGAATGAGAGTGAATCAAAGATGTCTAACGCCTGGGGTTGGAATATCGACGGTGTAAAAAATATTAACGAAGGAAGTTTTTCTGCTTCTATCCCACTTCGCAATATCCTCGGTTTTGCGGAAGATTTTAAAAAAGTCGTTATAAATAGTAGACACGAACTGGTACTGTTACGAAGTAACACTAATTTAAACGCTGTAAAACTTAACCCTGGGGAAGTAGTGGATGACATTCACATCAACAAAATCATATGGCGTGTACCACATGTTAAAGTATCAGACAAGGAAAAAATTTTTTTGCTTAAACTGTTAGAAAAAGATCGACCGCTTCAGATGATTTACCGAAATTGGGATCTGTACGAATATCCAGCTTTACCTAAAACTACAAAGCATACATGGTCTATCAAAACTGCATCTCAAATCGAAAAACCAAGATACGTCATTATAGGCTTACAGACAAATAGGAAAAATAGTGCAAGTTCTGACATGTCTCAATTCGATCACTGCAATGTTCGTGACGTAAAAGTGTACCTTAATTCAACTTATTTTCCATATGAAAGTCTTAACGCGAATTTTGCTAATAACAGGATTGCTTTATTATATGAGCAATATATCAGATTTCAACAGTCGTATTACGGACGTTGTCCACAACCGTTGTTAAGTGAGAAACAGTTTAAAGATTTAGCACCGCTGTTTGTGGTTGATTGCTCTAGACAAGCAGAGAATCTAAAGACGGGTCCTGTTGTAGATGTAAGAGTAGAAATTGAGAGTGATTCGGAACTACCAGATCAGACAGCCGCTTATTGTCTCATTCTGAACGACTGCATTGTTGAATACAAACCATTAAGTAGCATCGTAAAGAAGATATCATGAACGTAGATACCATCATAGTTGACCTCCAAGGATTTAAAGATATTCAAAATAATTTTATCGTGAAGGAAGTGGCCATTGTAAGTCAGGAGCTTACACAAACATTCTTAGTAAAACCACCATATTCGTTTCATTATTTGTCTGATGAAGAAAAGAAGCAAGTAAGATGGTTAGAAAGAAATCGAGGAATTTACTGGAGTGAGGGTTACATAGATTATAGAGAATTTCTACGTGTTATAGTATTATATCTCGAGAATAAAAAAATAATGACAAAGGGTTTGGAAAAAATACAGTGGATTAAAGAATTGTGTACAAAGTGTGAAGTGATTGATATTGGTGAAAAGGGATGTCCTAATCTTCCAACATTAAAAAAAATTTTTTAAAAAAATAAAACTGACTTTAACTGTGTGCATCATAAAATTAACTGTGCATTAAATAATGCTATATGTATTAAAAAATGGTGTTTTGATAATCACATGTATATGTTTGATTTGTTTAGAAAAAATAAAACATAATTGATTTATAACTAATAGCAGTTTTATTTATTATATCATCATACCTATACACTAAACATACAGTGTTCATATTTCATTATCATAAAACTTAATAACAAGAAATTAAATACTTATATACTTTAACTACTTACTGCATAAATTTAAATTCTTAATTATTTACAGTAAATGAAATTAAAATAGTAACATTTCTTATACCAACACACCTTTAATATTTACACATAACTAGAGTCTTCACATAGTTTTTTCGATATTTTGTTCACTAATCTTTCTGCCTCATCCATAATGTTGTCCACTGATTCACTCACTACGTATTGCGCACTGATCAGTATATTATTATCATCATCACTGAGGTCTACCACTTGTATTTGAAGGAGTCTTAAGCCTTTTTTCTTTTGATTATTGATCACGTAACTATTAAGTTGCTTCCGTTTTTGAGGCTCCCGCCTCGTCCTTGATTTTTTATTGACCGGTTCGTCTTGTGGTTCAGGAATATGCCAGCTTGGATTTGGGCTCGGAAATCTTTGACCATACTGAGAGAAAATATCAGGTGAATCATTCATTATTGTTGATAATCTGAAACAATAATAGAAATTATTTATTTGTACATATAAAAGGTAATCCTATAATCATAAGATTCGTAAAATATGTATAGGTACTTACGATTTATTAAATCGATGTGATCACCACAACAAGCACCAGCTTAATGATTAATAAACTAATATTATTGTACGGCGAATGCATAGTGTAACATAAAACTTATGACACAATTTGATGTTTCCTTCCAACAAGTTTGAACTTGTTTCTCGAGCACAATGAGTGTTGGAAACACCTGACTAATATTATATTTCAAAACTTTATATGTTTTGTATGGCAGTTACTTACTGAGAAAAATTATATCATGTTTTGACAGGTTTGTAAATTATACAACAGGTTTCAACTTGTCTTTGTAAGTGATATATTTCAAAAACTTTATAACCTTATTTTATACCAGTTAATTACTGATTAACAATATCATCGTATGTCAACAGGTTAAAGCTTGTAAATCCTTCGACAAGTTTGAACTTCTTTCTATATATTTTGTATAGGTACCTACCAGTTAAACACTGAGAGACAATAATATCAACAGGTTTGAACATGAATGCCAGTTAATTACTGAAAACAATAACAGGGTACCTTTTTATTGAATGTACGACTGGCTTCTATTTGGTATAGTACATTCATAGACGTGGTAGGTAGGTATTACTTAAATGGATAAAAATAAAAGAGTCTATATATTCACACAAATGTATTTATTTTCACATAAAACTTACAATTTATTTTACTACACAGCTATTTTTAATATCTTTAAATAATATTTACGTTACATTAGCACATAGTATTCTATAACTATTTATTACTCTGTATACAGTAGAAACATTTAATTTATAACTAATAATTTAGAAATATATAGATACATTACTTTAATATAGATGCATTACCCCAAGCTAAAGTAGATACTTTATCAGGTAATAGCAAACGTTTATCGTCATTGCTAGAAAGTGCTATTTTATTAACACTCTGTGTAAATATTTCATGTTTGATTGACCTAAAGAGTAAATTTTTCTTGCGGATGACATTACAATTATACAAAACATTTTTATAATCTATCATATGTAAATTTTTCGTTACACTTTTTTTTGTTCCCTTTGCTTTCTTTATTGTTTTGTCTAAAGTTTTTATACAGTATAGCTTTGAACGCAGTCCTACAAATTCTTTAATTATTTTACCTCCCATTTCGTCCTTAAAGAGCCCAGGTACTTTTTTATTAATAATTGGCAGGCCAAACTTGTTATCAGAATTGTAATTGCTAGTATCAAAATATTTAAGGAAATAATTTTTAATATCTTTGTAAAAGTCATTCGTATTTACATTATAAACAAGACTATCAGTGTCAGTATAGCATAATTCAACATTATTGCCATAAAATGGTTTTATAGTAGAATAGTGAAAATCGTACATATGACTCTTTGATAATTCTAACACAGCGAAACCTATGTATATCGGTTTATTAAGAATAACACGCGAAGGTTTCATTTGTATTGCTACCAAATCATCTGAAAATACTGAAGCACTATGAAAATATGGGCTGGCGATTAGTTTTTCAGCACATGTTGATTTCTTGGTCTTATTTTTTAAATCATGCCATTTGTTTACTAACTTTAAATCAATTTTATGCTCATTGTTTTCTAGAGTTTTACCAAAAATACTGTTGTTTAGTAATTTAAAAAAATCTTGTTCAAACTGTGACTCGGCTTTTTGACGTAAATGAGTGTTAAGATCAATATATTTTTTAAAAAAATTACTTTGCTTAAAAACGATAGCGCGATGGATCTTTTTCAATATTAAACCGTGACGTATGCATGTTTTTAAATGAGTATAATGAATAACATAGTGGTATTTATCATACAAGTTTGGTATTAGTTTTTTATTCTTACCACCAGGGGCAAGCACTTTTCTGGACAAAATGGAAAGTCATTGTGTTCAGTGTGTAAATTCTCAGGGTATGTTAAATCAACTTCGAGAATATATCCATATTCCACGTTATCACTAATATCAGTCAAGTTCAAATGTAAATTATCTATTTCATTGCTCGACATAAATCTAAAATCTGAATACGGCAAATATTGACACATGCTATGTCCATATAAATTGTTACAGTCTAAATAAACGATGAATGAATTTTGACGAGTCTGATCGTAAGTATCTAAATATTTGTGATTGGCTTTTACGTGTCGTTTGAAACACATACAAATACCTCCGCGAATACCTTTTTGTATCATTCTAAAAATTTCTACATCGCTAATAAGGTCTAATTTAACGCTTGTTTTCAAAAGCATTGCATCGAACGATAGACTTGGTGCTGTCAGGTAAAATGCCGGATCAAGATTATAATACCGTTTGCAAGTTTTTCTAAAACTTTCAAACACGTCTGCGAGCAATAACACATCGGTTTTAAGATATAAATCTGTGTACATACCCATATTTTTTATATCAAACTCTAACCAAATGGAATGCGCGTGTGCATAGTCGTCATCAGTGATAAGCTCATTTGTCAAGGAGTTATAAAAATTAGTTTTGCTGGGCAAACACGTATCTTCATAACGGTTCAATTGTGACATATAATCATACGGATATACTCCTTTTCGAGTAAGGAGCTCAAATTGTCTTGTATCAGGAAAATACGATTTGAGTAATTTAAACTCTTGTTTTTTCATTGTATTAACTAATTTTTCTAAACTAGTCCCTAAAAACTTGAAAGAATCTACAAAGCGAACCTTTATACTTTCTTCTTTCGAAATAGGAATGAACTTTGTGAGCGAAATATAGTTTTCTTTTGTTTTAGGTATTACTTTTAAAGACCCAGGAGCTTTGCCTAATTCTTTAATGAAAAGGTGACAGTCATAACCTGATAAATTATGAAAAAACACTGGTAAAAATGTAGGCAATTTATATTGCAAGTTACAATAACTATGAGCCGTGCCGCGATATTTACCGGTCAAATGACAGTGGTCTCGGACCTTATCACCAAACAATAAATTCTCACAAATATGACAAGTAACCGAGTTATCAAAGTCATGAGCATTAGTATCGGTGTAAATCATAGGAACTTGTTTTTTAAAAATATTGTAAATTTTTTTTGCATCTTTATAAATAGAATTTACAAATTTTGATATGCAATCCAAACCACGGTAAGAAACGTACCTATTGTATTGTTTGTCTAGCGCACACGTAATATGATAAGCAAAAGCGATAGGCACATGTCGTTGACGTGTTACCGTATGCGATTTACTCGGATCAGGGTCACAGGACTGAAATCGTTCTAGCATTGTTTCAAAGTCTGCGTATATAACAAATGGTACAGTTTGCTTTCTGCTAAAATTTTTAAATTGTATAAATGAGCCCTTCGGGGGTAGTTCCGTAGCGACACCTCCACAACTATGTGAATCAAGGGCATCGTATGTATTAAAAAATATTAAACACACATCACAAAAATGCAATTTACCGTGATGTTTTGTGATTTGATTTTTAACAAGTCGCGGTAAATCTTTAATTAGACAGTAATGTGACAAATCATTGCTTTCTAGATAAAGTAAATGAATAACATTTTTCTTTAAATTATTTGATTTATAAAGCGGTCCTACTACAGTATATTTTTTTAACCCATAGATATAAACACAAATTTCAGGATTATTTACTTCAAACTTAGCAATATCTGAGAAAGTTAATGGAAATTGTATGCCTTCTATATTTAACACATCCCGAAAATCAGGGTAAGACGATACTCTTTCAGGATGACTTTTGGCTGGGTATAACGCTGCAACGACTGACCATAAAAAGCAATAATCATCCTTATTTCGAATATTTACACAAGCTTTTTTAGATTTTATAGTAGCCGGTAACTCTATAAAGCCTGAACCATGCAAAGGTTGATATTTGTTAATATTTACTTCTAAGTGTGAGCTACTTAAGAATGTCCAACCACTATCGCGATCCTGAAATTCTTCAATCTTTTTTGTTAAAATGTTTTTAACTTGAGATATTAAGGGTTCGTATTCATAGTTTTGATGAAGTGTATAATTTTTTGTAAAGAAGGATTTCATCTCTTGAGAGTCATTTTTAAACATTAAAAACAAAGCAAAATATTCAAAGTTAATTTTCACGCATATATGTTGTTTAAGAGACAAGGTTATTAATGACCTAATCTTTTCATGAATGTTATTTAAAAATGAAATCAAAGAACAGTTTTCATATTGATTTACAATTCTATAGGACGCAATGCGGTTTCGAAATGCAGAATTTATTAATTCAACACCATCACAGAAATAAGAAATACTTTTATTCTTGTGATTAGTACTACGTAAGTGACCTACCCAGTGCTTGCGCTCAACAGATGTATTACAGATAGTACAGAAAGGCATTTTAGATGGACGAAAATGGGATTAGAATAACTTATTAAGTATCTCAATAAAAGTACAGTGCTACACAATAAAAAAGAATGATCTAATTAAAATCAATATTATCGCTAAAGTACGTAGGCTCTGTGTTATTAAATAAATCATGTGCTCGTTGCATGAATTTTTGCAGCGCATTCCACTGCACAGAGCCTCGGTCTAATTGAACTTTTAACGCTACTAACGCCTTTCTCCACCGATCTTCGCGAGGGATGGAGATCACGTCGCTCTTAGCGTAAACTTTGATGTCTACGTAAAATTCTCCCGACAAAACCGCTTGTCTTCTCACCTTCCCGTTATCGACGCGGGCCACGAGAGACGAGCCGAGATCACTGTGTGTAGTAGGGGGTCGCTCCACATCCACTTCTAGGCCGAAGAGATCAGTGGGCTTATTTCCATTGTCAGAGTTTTTTCTGTAAATAAAAATAATAAATTACTACCTATTGCGAAAGAGCCTAAGGTTGAGATCTATAGATGTTTAATAATAGATTGAAATGGACTAAGTTAATTGACAGTTATTACCTAGGTATATTTTATTTAAAGTTTTAATGTTTATTTGTTACACTATTTAATTAAGGTACTAGGTAATGTGTCCATGGATCAGGGTGAACAGTACTATTGTTCAATATTAAAACCAAAAATTACAAATTAATTACGTTCTAAATTTAGATCGGGTTGAAGCGCGGTCACGTGCTAGCTCTACGTACAATTTACTACATCAACAAAACTACCATAAAAAATCGTTGTCACCCTACAACCTTGCTATGAAATTTATTAGTATACTACATCACTGGACACAAATAATATTAATTTACGTATAAAGTAGGTAATACAAAGCAAAACATTTTCAAAGTTAACACAAGTAATAGAATATACTCGATGAAATAAACTTACGTATAACTGAGATATTTGGTTCCCACTTTAACATATTGCATATGAATTCAAATTACAGCGTAAATACAACCTGTTGTGGATTTCGCGTGACATTGGCTACTTCCACACATGGTTTATCGTTCATTTGTCCTCAGAGACGTTTTAAACAATTACTATCTCCTTACTGAATGTTTTACCCATGATTAACCTTAGTGGTTTAACGTTGAAATAACTATATTACCTACTAAAAGTTTTGTACAAAAAGAGAATCTTTAATATTTGTTATGTGTTTTAAATCGGAGTAGAAGACTTATATGTATAATTGTAACGGACTATATCTAATACTGGAAATGTAAGTAATGTAAGTAAATTAAATGTAAGTAAATTACCTTAATTTTGACTCGTGAGGCTTGGAAACGGTGACACTGTTGGATGTACTCGTAGCTTGTGAATCGATCACTTTGCGTTTCGTCGCCCTTTTCTTCAGCTGCTTTGCTTGCGGCGGTGCTTCAACCACTACGGAACGGCTGTTGTGAGAATATTCGCTTTCGGAGGTAGACCTGCAAATAAGACACAAAGATTAATAATTTATAAAACACCAACTTTGTCTGCGACCTAATCCTGGTATCACGAGAAAAGATAACCTATATGTTTCATTAAAATCTGTACAAATATATTTTTAAACATCCAAACATTGCACTTATAATGTTAATAAAGATTGATACAATCACTAAGTATTGTTAATAACTTAGTTAATGATTAGGATTGTTATTCATTAAACCACAAACATGATTATTTAGATAGATAGCACTTACTTACATTTTCGTTGTAGCTTTCAACAGTTTTTAAGCGCGTAGCAGCAAGTATATCCAGCCGGTGGCAGCGGGCAGAAACCAGGATCCGTAGTTGTCACGTTAAGACAAAGGAGTAAAGTAATTTATCAAACCAAATTGATCGAGTTTTTATATAGAGAAATCGTCCATTCAGCAAACTATGTTACTTTGAAAATATACTTAAAGTTCTTTGTTTTAAAGAATCGTGAGTAATTATTGTCGGTTACGACCATTTAAATTAAATCTTTCCCATCGATTCCGTCAAATTGACTTTTTTGAGTAATGAAATATAACACTTTCGTATATTCAAAGCCACCAATAATCGCCGCAACTTCTTTGAAATAGATACCCGTGTACTTGTTCATAAAACATAATTACCTAAGCGTAATATATGAACTAGTGTTTGTCCACGACTTCGTACGCGTTAAAGTTACAATTAAATTGTATCATTTTTACTATAGTTATTTTTGTCTTTAGTACCTATTTGATGAGGACAGGAATCATACAAATAAATAAAGGACCTATCCAACCGTTCTCCAGTTGTAAATTGTGTTAATAATACAATTTTGTTTTATCTACATGTACCTATAATACTTTATTTATATAGATTAAATCATATTTCGGACATTGAAAGATTTCATTTAAAGGCTACGTAGTAATGTTTTAATATAGACCGCAAAATGCTCGAATCATCATAAATGTATTCCCACAACCTTGACACACACATGTGAGTAGTTACTTTAATACGACCCGTGCAATACTTAGAAATGTACATTATGCAGCTCAGCAGTTTTATTACTTTGTAGCTTTTAATAACGTAATTCCAATGTCACTTCACGAAGAAACGTGAAAGAGTCAAGTTTATACATTCTAGTGATGATATTTCAGCTAAACCTAAAGTGTAATAATTTCGGTCGGCGATAGGTAGTAAAGTAGTGCAGTGAAACAGTTATTTATACTAATTTCGCTCGATGATAGGTAGTGAAGTAGTGCAGTGGAACAGCGCCCAGACCAAACACTCGATGATATCTTAATCAAGGTAAGCTCATATGTTGCACGATCTCGAAGTATTATTGGGCGTCCTACTCCACCGAGAGTGGATGAGGCGAACGGAGTGAGCCTCAGAAACGGAAGGTGGAGTAGGACGCCCAATAATACACTACTTATGTGTATGTATTAGAGAACTACACTGTTTATTACGTTTTATTGTTGAATAGTATATATTTATTTTTTTATAAAAAGGGCAAGTATCCGTACCAAAAAGGATAGATGCGCTACCTTCTCGCAAATGTGAATTCTTTAACGAGCAAAATAATTTTATATTTTTTGATGTTTTTAACTGACTTAATTGACTAATCAATGCTAATGCCAAAGTTATCTTTAACGTTAAAGTTTTTACATTACTATTACGGTTGTTTTTAGATGGTTTAGTTAGAACATTATTATATAAATTTATTATGTTATTTTGTTTAGTATACTTAAATATGGATCATATTAAAGACTAAAACTAATAAATAATAAAGACTAAATCTGGAAATCTATCCCCGCACGAGGCCACTATCCCACGAAACATTTTTATCGTTAGGCAAGTATCCGGTACAGTTGGCAACTATCCCCTTTTTCAGAGATCAAATAAAACAGGATTCATTCGAAACCTATACTAATAATGTTTACAAAAATATGCTAGTATAAAACATAAAAGACCTATCTATTGATATACATGTTACATTACTCTTAGTAAGTACTTATTTTTTAGTAATAGAGCTTTTTCGAAAAGTAGGGCAACTATCCGGCTTTTACCCTACATGTGAATGTTCGTGTTTTCGAGGACCCTAATACATTCTTCATTTTTATCAACAAGTATACCATCGCTTAATATTACAGAGTCTTCGTTTCGGAAACAAAGAAAAAATTCGGGATACCCTTCGCTTTGTCATCTCTCGCATCGTGGTCTCATGGTGAAGCCTTCGAGCTAGCTCCGTATCCCCCAAACCCTTTCCAAACAAACATAGCTCCGTTTATGTACTGCAGTGACTACTGTCACATTGCTCAAGGAACTCGCCCAAGCACCGTTATAGACCAGTGCATACATCCATTACCTGCTCGAATACCTTGTATTAAGAGGCGTGTTGTGTCCCGGGATGGTGATTAGTGATATCTACGAGTTATGACAACAAATAAACAGATCGTAATGCAAATGTTTTTTTTTTATTTTTGCCCATCATTATCAAACATGTTAGATGATTACAACCAGGAAGAAGCAGTCAGGAAGATCTGAAAAGGAAAACGGCTATGTATGACAGACGTACAAACATTGGTTTAGAAGCTGATTAAGAGATAGTTATGCTTTAAATACTTCTGAATATTAAATATATTTAAGCGAATGTCGTGCAAGTTGGGCTTTAGGAAATGATAATCATATAGTGTTGAATGTGATTCTAAGTTATATAAATATAAGACGGTAAGTCGTCTGATCCATCAGTGCAATAATCAGTTTCATTGACTACTACTCGGGCTTTCTTTTTCATCAGTTCAATTGTAATGACCGTTCAAAAATTTGTTCATTTATTCTGTTTCTACTTTCAACGACCGTCTGGAATTAAGTTTGATACTTATATCAAAAAGTTGAGAAAGAGGTATTATACTCGTAAATCGTTATTTCCGTAGGCCTCAATCACACTCTACAGATATAAATTATAAATTATTTAAGTTCTCATATATGCAATTTTTACATATTTGAGCAACTCCTGCGCATAATAGCTCACTAGTAACTCATTTAATTTTTTTTTCGTCAATTTTATTGGTATTTTTAGCACTGAGCATATAAACAGCATGATTCGGGAAGTGCGTTCAGTAGTTAATCGAAGCTTGAGCTAAGATCCGAGTAATTTTTGTTTAACGTTTACTGACAAATCTCTCAAGTCGAGTTTCACCAGAGCTTCTCTGTGGAATTCCGACCTTAGCAAGAATAAGAATCATCGAAATAAACGACGAAATATACGCGAACTAGAAATAGGTATACGCGAACACACATAAGAATATATATCATGATATACGGTTGAACGTCGGCACGGTCGGCCTTTTTAAGTCGGTTAAAAAAATCATGTAACACCTCCATAGGAAATTACAAAAAAATAACGATGATTTACGTTTCATTAGTTGTCCCTCAACAGCCTTTATCAAACGCATCGACAGGAACATAGTTTTCATATTTGTAGTTTTGCTGACGTTGTGCCAGAAGAGAATTCGACGATTGTTTCTGCACGGCGACGGTCTTGCAAGATACCACCTGAAATATTAATGCTATTAAACTTAACCCCATTTGCACAATATTAATAATATTTTTTTAGACAAAGTAACAGTTCATTATAATATAATATATAATTTTTTTATAATTTTTTTTTATATATAATTTTTTTAGATGAGGATTTTGAAACTTTTGCAGACTTGATCTAGGATCAAAAGTTAACAAAAGTTATAAATTATATTGTTAGAATATTTTAATTCTTTCTGCGTTATGCTAAAAAAGGGTAGCGAGGGTAAGCTGCTGGGATGTCTTACCAGTTACTATTCTCTAACTTCTTCTTTACGAATTATCTTGAGCAAGTTGGCTAACGCTAACCTATACGCTATACTATATAGGAAATTACAACACTACGGTATTAGGAACATGGCTCTCAACCTTTTGACTTCATATTTAAATGATAGAATTCAAAGGGTTGACATAAATGGTAAAAAATCGCCCGGCTCTATAATCTCAATGGGCGTTCCACAAGGTTCAATACTAGCGCCATTCTTGTTTTTAATCTATATTAATGACTTACCTTATTATGTAGAGAAGAATCACGAGATTGTATTGTTTGCAGATGACACTTCACTGTTATTTAAAATTAAAAGGCAGTTATTAAACTATGACGATGTTAACAATGCATTAGCTAAAGTTGTGAATTGGTTCAATACAAATAATCTTCTCCTTAATGAGAAGAAAACTAATTGTATAAAGTTCTCCACACCAAATGTAAGACAAGTAGAATCCAATATACAATTGAATGGAACAGGGTTGGACCATGTGGAGTCAACAGTCTTTTTAGGAATTACTATAGATGCTAAATTGCAATGGGGTCCCCACATAAAAAAAATGTCTAGTAGGCTCAGTTCAGCGGCTTATGCTGTTAAAAAAATTAGACTATTAACTGATGTAGACATAGCTAGAATAGTGTATTTTAGTTATTTCCATAGCGTTATGACTTATGGCATACTGCTCTGGGGATGTTCTGCAGATATTAATTCTATTTTTATACTGCAAAAAAGGGCTATACGAGCGATCTACAGTTTAGCTCCCAGAGTTTCCCTTAGACAGAAGTTTAAAGACATAAACATTCTAACTGTTGTCTCTTAGTTTATCTATTAAAATCTAATGTATGTAAAGAAAAACATTAGCAGTTTTGATAAAAGGAGTGATGCTCATTCCATCAACACGCGGAATAAGCACAAGCTATCCGTACATGTAACGCGTCTCCACAGAATAAGTCATTCTTTTATAGGACAATGTATACGATTCTATAATAAAGTTCCCAATGTTATCCGAGATTTGCCTCTTAATAAGTTTAAAATTACTATTAAAACTAAACTCTGTCAAAAAGGTTATTACAAAATTTCGGATTACTTGTAGGATAAGACAGCTTGGGACTGATCACTCCCTACTGATACCATTATTATGTTCTCTTTTGTAAGGCAACACTGTTGCTAATATTTGTAGTACCTAAGCAAAAACATTGTAAAAAAAAACGATATTAAAAAATATTTAGGGTCTAGCGTTCGACGAGTCAACATCTCCTGAGGATGCCTCGTGTAGAGGCGAAACACGTGTCGAATCGGTGTTGGTTTATTTGGGGTTTCTTGTGTTTTTTATTTTCTATTCTTCCTATTAGCATTTTATGCGGGAGGGAGGGTGGTGCACACCCCCGAATAGGCCAAAATCATTGTTTTCTTTTCAGCGGAAGTGTCACTAAATATTTTTTAATATCGTTTTTTTGATAATGGATTTCCGCAAAGTAACGCCTGAATCAATAAATTATCATTGTAAAAACATCTGTATAAAAAGAATGGCCCCGAGTTTCTTGCCGCTTCTTCTCGGTAGGCTCTATGTATTTTGGAACGCGGCGGTAGGCTTTAAAGTACATTATAATGAAAAATTAACGTTTATAAGTGCGTCTTTGATGCCTAAATTGAATAAATGATTTTGACTTTGACTTTGACTATACCTATATTATATGTAATAAAAAATAAGTAACATGTCTTACAGGTCTGAACACGAAGCAGCTAACGCATTGAGGAGTTGAGCATTCACAAATCACTCGATTTTTCTGTAAACGTAATTGTGGTAGTTACCATAAAAATAAATACAATTTATCTATAAAACGAACGTAGAGTTAATGCGTTTGAACTATTAGAACTCACTTTTTTCTTTTTATTGATCTCCGTTTCGGATGAAAACCTATTTTCATTACAGCTGTATTGTTGCTGACGCTGAAATAAAATTATAATAATAATTTTATCATTAATTTAATTGGAGAGGTATTATGCAAATAATTTTATATAACATTGGGCTATTTTAGGGTTCCGTACCCAAAGGGTAAAACGGGACCATATAACTAAGACTCCGTTGTCCGTCCGTCTGTCTGTCTATCCGTCTGTCACCAGGCCGTATCTCATGAACCGTGATAGAAGGTTTAAATTTTCACAGATGATGCATTTCTGTTGCCGCTATAACAGCAAATACAAAAAAACCGGCTATGTGCGAGTCGCACTCGTGCACGAAGGGTTCCGTAGGTAACATTATCTATAAAAAAAGCAAAAAATCATGTCTGTTGTATGGGATATTTATAGATAATGCTACGGAACCCTACGTGCGTTAGTGTAACTCGCACTAGGCAGTTTTTTATTGTTATTGTTGTCGAGTTTTTCAATAACTTTAAGGAAGGTGAACCCATCTGGACTCATTATGAGATTTTTGTATTGAAATTCTCGGAAGTTTGACACATATATAACTATTATTATTAACCGGCAAAACAATCACGTTAAGGATCGAATACGTCGACCCGGGTTTCGAGCATGTCTGATGCTCATCTTCATTCATCATTCTGAGATACTCATAACCCTATAAATCGGCTACTGTAGGTTATTTGGTAAATTTAGGGGTCTCCAAGTTTGGATTCCCGGCTGAATTAAACTCTCGTGTGATTTCATAGGTTTATTGATAGAATAGGTAGGATTGATACCTTAACAGTTTCATGCGAACAACAGCAAGCTTTCTGATCAGGCTTCATTTTCGTATTTATGTTGAAACACTTCTCTTTTCTATTTTTTTCTTTAAGTTTGGATTATTCTGAAAAATATATAAACGTGAAATGTAAAAATAAACGTAAAAGTTTAGGTGAAATGAATAACTATTAAATAATCGTGCTTACTCCTGGGCACGTTGGTACGCTGCATTTACTTTGAGTTTTGCTATCTATTGTTTTATTATCTTCGCACTTCTGCAAAAAGAAACACAGGAATTAACATTTGTTGTTATAAAGAGATTCATGAATTAAACTTGCGTATTTTTTCTTTTTGGTTCACTACGGTGATTCGTAATATTAGGTCCTTGCATGAAATTAGCGTTTTGCCATACTGACCACTTTGATCTGAAATATCTCGTCTTTGGTTTAGAATTCCAAATTCAAATGCCTGTATAAATTCATTTATCTGGTACATTTGAGTTTTGAAAACAGTCATTTATTTGTTTTTTCCTTATTTTTTTCTTTGGCGTCGCTTATTACCGCATAATGGAAAACATTAAATATAGGTATATTTACGAGTACGAGTTCTACCGTGGCACCAGTGCTGCCAAAACAGCTCGAAGGATTAATGATGTGTCGCAAAAGAAAGCATGGTACGTTTTTGGTTTAACGTTTTCGTTCTTTTGAAATGTCGACCTTCAGAACCAACCCCGTGGACGGCTGAAGACCAAAGTGAAAAATAAAGAATTAAAGGCCATTGTGGAAGCGGATCCCTCACAAAGCACTTCAGAGATAGGTGCAGGCTTCGGGGTAAGTGATAAAACTGTATTCACTTGAAGCAAATCGGGAAAGTAAAAAAACTTTAAGGATGGGTACCTCATGAATTGAGTGAATCGAACTTGCAAACACGCGTCGACTGCTGTGTTACTTTGCTCAACCGACACAATAATGAAGGGGTTTTAAATCGAAGCATTACTTGTGCTGAAAAGTGGATACTGTACAATAATCAGAAGCGCTCGTCGCAATGGCTGAACCCTGGAGTCCCAGCCAAATCCTGTTCTTAACGAAAATTGGCTCAGAAAAAGTTATTTGTGAGTGTTTGGTGGACTAGCGCCGGTGTAGTTCACTACAGCTTTCTAAAATAAAAACAATAACGACAGATATCTATTGTCAGCAACTGCAAACCATGAAGGAAGAACTAGCTGCTAAACAACCGAGATTGGTCAATCGCTCTAGGCCTCTACTGCTACACGACAACGCAAGGCCACACACTGCACAACAAACAACCACTAAGTTAGATGAGCTACAATTGGAATGTCTGCGACATCCACCGTACTCCCCGGACCTTGTTCCAACAGATTACCATTTTTTCCGGAATTTGGACAGCTTCTTACAAGGAAAAAAATTCAACTCCGATGCGGCAGTCCAAACCGCCTTCAAAGAGTTTATTGATTCTCGCCCCCGTGGTTTTTTAATAAAGGGAACAATGAACTACCTATGGCAACGGTGCTATTTTCAAAAATTATAATACTCCCGTACAAAACGCCAATTTCATATGTAAGACCTAATATTTGTAGATTAACAGGTTATCAATCTACAATGACATTAGTTTTATCTCACATTAACCAAAATTTCACACACTTAAGTGGTGCAGATAAATTTGGAAAGGGTACAGTACCCAACTATCGGAAATGGTGCATGTTGCGTTGCGCTTAATTTTGTCGTCTTTATTCGATTAAGTATTTGATTTATTTAAGTACGTAAACAACAAATTCTATAGGAAGTAAGTTTGTTTGTTTGTTTTATCAGTAAGTTATATCGTTATATATCGTTAAACGAATGGGTCACAACTATCCTGACTGTACGGCCACGAAATACAACAAAGAGAGACAAAACCTTTGTTTATCATCTAAAATTAAATGATGAGAGTATCAAAGTCTGCTTAAAAAGTTTTTGAAAACTTTAGATTTAAGAATGTTTAGCACTGCATCTTAGTAAACTGAGACGTTTAACACAATCATCGGTATATATTTCGGAGCAACAACAATCGCTTATTCATTTTCTAGATTATCTTTCCCTGTAATGGAATCCCATTATTGTCGAACTCCCAGAATCCTAGAGTCCCAGAAGTTATATATATATATAATTGCCAGAATGGAGTTCTAAGGAGGTTGCAAAGAACGAAACCTAAGAGCCCTTTCCCATAAGTTTGTTTTCGAACATATTTGATAGCCAACATTTGGCTCTTTTTAAACCGAAAAAAGATCGATGTGAAAAATGCGCCGACGTCTGACACGGAGAGTCCGAAAACGCGGGTTTGAATCCCGTCCGAGGATGAAATTTTTCTCTCTATAAATTTCAATGTTTGAGATCGCTAAAGCAGGCGTTAGTGCTTTAAAAAGTAATACTATAAAACTCAGTACACTTTATTATAAAACAAAACTACAAGTTCACAACCTTTGTTTTTTTGTTTCTTGAATTCTTGGATTTAAATTGATTCTGTTTTATACGGAACGAAGTAGAAGGTGGACGTAATGCCGAAGAATTTGCTTCCATTTGGTTTAACTTTTATAAAACATGCTATAAGAATGAATGGCAAAGTTTGCCACTAAGGAGATCTTGCAATCCACTCCTCTGAACAGACTTAAATTACTGAACGAAAATTTGAAGACTTGCAGCAAATAAAATAAACCCTTCCTTCTGACTATCATAAATATGCTGATGATTTACCTCTTGATTAGAAATTAAGCTGGTTCATAAGTACCATAGTTTCAGATAGACTTTCATTTACTTTGGTTCTTTTTTAGGTGTGTGTTTTTATAGTATTTTTGTTCCTACCTATTATTTGCCTTAAATTAAGTGATGATATAAAAAATGGATGTCATCAATATAAATAAAAAGTTAAACCAAACGTGTAAGTAGGTACCTACTTAATAATGTTTTTTTACTAGGTATTAGATTGTTCATCAGATATAGCACTGTTTTCTATTTAAGAAGTGTGATTATTTCCTTTTTGATAATAAATATAAATAGATTAAGTGATAAAATTCGTTTAATTAGATAAGGATTGTATTTTTATTTTGAGCTACTTATATAAAAACTGCTAAATCCTCAATCAAATTTTTTTTAATCAAATTTATTATTTTCCTATGTTTTCTGAAATGTGTATAAGATATGGTACTGTGTATATTATAAAAATATCACGGAAATATATATATATATGTAATATATAATGGAATTTTTGTTTATAATTTTTTTGTATATGTATAGATATTATTCAGTTTTATCCTTGCCCTGTAAACTAGGCAAGAATGGACTTAGCTGGTCGAATTAGGCAACGCAGTGACACTCGCATCAAGACGAATCTAACGACATTTTATTTATTTAAATCGGTTGAGCCGTTGCGTAATTACAAGCAGACATACATCGTACGTACAGTCAAATACGTAACCTTTTCTTTTGGGCTTCGCTAGAGTCGGATAGAAAAGTATATGTACCGGCGGACATAATGCTTCGATCGGTATCCGAGAACGTGGTTTCCTTGGAGGTGGACACGGAGGATTGTGGAAGCATCTCATTGGATTGGTGCAGGGAGCCCCAGATCTCGCCGGCCAGTAGCACGGCATCAGGTATGGGAAACAAGATGAAGGTGGCATGCATTGAGGCAGGTGGTGACATGATCGTGCTGCTAGAGGCTGAACAATGAAAAAACCCCGAATTAAAACCTAAAATTCAAAAGTCACAAAAAATTATAACTAAAAATATTTAATATATGGATATAGGATATTCAATAATTAAAAGGAACGGGAAACGAAAAGGGCTAGTTTGTCCCAACTCTTAAAGTAGTCATATTTCAACCTTTTAGGTAAATTTCGTACCTCCACGTCATTATAGCAAGATTAAAACATGAATGGATTGCTCTAGGCGTTTTGAGGACGTCTTATCAACTTTACTATGTAGTTGGTTGTTAAGATATCATGTGACTTTCGACACACAAGGTATACTTAACTGTTCCAATGTTAAATATTATTTTTATAACACCTATTCGAAAAGGGCTAGTTTGTTCGTAGTGCACTGGCAGACACAACAAAAAAGCTATATCTATATATTATATAAAAGCGAAAGGTCACTCAAACTACAAGTGCTAGGAGTTTCAAATTATGCATGCGGGTTCTTTTTAGGACGTAGGTGCTTAAGTGATTAGGCGGGATTTTATGAAATTAACCATTAAGGGTTTTTTTGGGGTTGATAGTTTGTATGAAACTTCGTTACTGCGAGTTCTAAAGGTTTAAAATTTTGCATGGACTTTTTTGGACCTATGTACTCACGATTTTGTGAAATTCGACCCCTAATTGAAATCTGACCCATTGAATTCTGTGATTACCGCATCCCGCGAGGCCACGCGAGCGAAGCTGCTGGCGGGTCAGCTAGTATTTATATACCTACGTACTAAAAGTGATTTGAATTTGGAATGTGGATATTGTAAGTAAATGTGCCATTCTCCAAAGAAATCAATCATTAACATTGTATGAACGCAATTAGGGGTAACAAGCAGTAAAGAAACCTCGCGCTGAATATAAAAAATGTTCGTGAAGAAGTAAAAATACGCGCGAAATACATTCCGCCATCGATCGTAACTGCGTAATTCGTATTGCAGTTATAATGTAGTTTTATAAAAAATATGTGTGTCTTCTTCACGTGATGAGAATGAAATAAAATTGTTACGATACATTTCCATAAATAACAATATGAATATTTTATATTTATTTTTAATATTATGTTGTCTCATTGTTCCTAATTATATACTCGTATACTAAGTTGTACTTATTTTCTCATAGAGCTTAATCAAAAGTAAAATTTCTACCTCGAGAGCAACACTATTTTAAGCACGTGTGATGTACTTCTACTTCTAATCTAGAATCCTTCGGTTCGCTATGGACTCAAAGAATCTCGCTTTTTTGCTCCCTAGGCAAAAAATCTACAATTTTGTATTGAAATTCTCGTGATTTTGACACATCTTAAACTACTAGCTGTGCCCCACGGTATCACCCGCGCGGTGATGGATGATGATGAAAATGTATCCTATATGTTATTCCAGCGCCTCATCTATATACAAACCAAATTTCACTAAAATCCATTCAGTAGTTTTTGCGTGAAAGAGTAACAAACATCCTTACATCTTGATCTTTCGCGTTTTATAATTGTGGTAGGATTACCTATTAACTTGCAAAACACGCATGACATCAGCAGGGCTACTATATATCTCAGTTGCTAACAAATGTTGATTGAAGTCTTGAAAAATGGCAGCGCTGTCAGTTTTGACAACTCCAATAAGCAAAACAGTAAAATGATGACTGTAGCCGAAAAAAGTGAGCCGCCTTTTTTCGATTTCAATTAATATTTTTAGCAACTGAGATACTTATGTATAGCCCTACTGATATGTTCTAAACCCGGGTCGACGTATTCGATCCCTAACGTGAGTGTTTTGGCGATTAATAGTAATAGTTTAAATAATATTATTCGTGTCTACTGTGTGTTGGTGGGGGGTATGATTGTAAGTAAATTGTAAGTATAATTTTTAAAAAACACCCCTGTTTTATGTTATTTTCGTAAAAGATGGTATAGGTACCTACAGTAGGGTAAGACCCTGAACTCATCAAGTGAGATTAAAAGTAATGAAAGTGTAATGTGTGTTGGCTACATGACATGAGGTAACGTAATGACGGGGTAAGGTTTTGAAGTTGGTTAAAATTTTCGATTGAAGTTAAATCGATTTTGGCGATATTATCACTGTTCTTCATTCCGATATAATATCGCGCTATCGACAGGTGAGATCTGTTAGCCATTCGGAATGGGATGAATGGGAATCATGCCCACGTTACGGTAATATTATTTATTACCGTGCCCACGTTTCACACGATATGGCTGACAGCGCAGTGATTCGTTACACGCCTCTTTAAAAATATTTAATGGAAGGCAAGCAATATAATAAACCATGAAAAAACTTTGAGAACAGGCCATTTGAACATTTGTTTTGCCGTAACGAAGAAGAGTTAACACACGCACACATTTACAAACTGTCATTTTTGACTAAACTTACGGTTATTTGAGTTCGTAGCGTGGTCGTAGAAATCGCAAAATGGCGTCGTCGGGGCCGTAAATCATGATGTCACATGGGTGTACGTTGTCGCGCTTTTGTTAATTTGGAATGACGATCAAGGCGTCAAAACCGATTTAGATCTCAATTGTAAAGGAAGGTGCATAACAAAATTGTGTGTTGCCTATACATTATAGTTCAAAAAGTACCTTCTATAGTTATTTGAATATGAATATAAGTAATTATCAAAAACTTTAATAATAAGGAATATAACTATTTAATTGACGACCCCGTTAGCCTAGTTAGACCCTGGCTTAGGCATGAACAGAATTGTTCCCGGGTCTTGGATTATGTGTGATACGGATAGCTATGTGTGTGTCCGTACCTCCCGCGACACGAGGAATCCCATAGAGATCTAGAGATATGCCAATCCGTGCGCTGAGTACAAAACTTGGTGTCGCAAGCAGCGGCCGTATTCCGCACTACAACGTATTTCGTTAGCTTCAATAAGTTAATTATCCACTGCGGCATTAAAACGTAACGTTTGAATATTCGTAAGTACAGAGCAAGCATTGTAAACTGTTTACATGTAATATCGCAACCGGCGTTCAGTCACATAATACAAAAGTTTCGAACTGCGGCGAGCAATGTGTTCTGTTTTTGGGCATATTGCTGCGACATCGGCCCCGCCCCCGTTTCATATCTCCCTTGTTTATATGATATGTGGGGAAAACGAATGCGTGCGTGTATGAGTACTTACGTAAATGTTTTTTTTTAATAAGTTCAACATTAAATCATGCAAAATCTGGAGTAAAATAAAGGCGTACTATAAGTACAGTAAGTGGACTTACTTTTGCAAGGACGCAACTGGAGCGTGGTGTCAACTCAACGAAAGAGGGTTCGTATTGTGGTTTTCTCTTGACAGCTACCTGCATTACATATGCAACAATTATAGCAGGGGAGCCCAAGTGGAGATTTCGGGATTAACTCGAGCGCGTTGGAAGAGAAAAAAAGAGGAAGAGGGCAACCTTGCACCTTGTGAAGTACTCCCACCATACCTGAGCACTGTACATAGGATCAAACGTCTAGGGCAGCAGTAAATCCCTATTAACCCTCTTGGACTCCCCTACCATTTGGTATAATATTTGAAAATTTGCCTTAGTTGTTGAGTAGCTGCACTTTGCTAAGTGCGTCCCACGGCGCCACCCGCGCGGAAGATGGTTATCCCACAAGAGCATCTTTAGTTTGTACAAGCACAATTATAAAATTTAATACTGACTTCCATTCTATTAAATTTTTGGAGTGTAACTCAAAAACTACTGGAACGAATTTGATGAAATTTAAATGGGACCACACGGGAAGCACCAGCCTTCAAACAAAAATTTTGAGAATCGGTTCACCCTATCGAAAGTTATGAGGTAACAAACATAAAAAAACAGTCGAATTGAGTACCTCCTCCCTTTTGAAAGTCGGTAGAGAATATGTATTAATCAATACATCTATACTAAATAATAATACTAATATAATGAGAGAAGAAAAGAGATTTTTTCGTTTGTTTGTTTGTTTGTCAATGGCTCTGAAACTACAACATTAGAATTCTACATTATCCCTGATAAACATAGGCCATATGCCCGCAGGGCGTAGCTAGTCTATGTAATATAAACTCGATTCCGAATTTCGTTTAAATGTGTAAGGCGTTTCAGTGTGAAAAAATATTAAACATACAAACTTTCGCATTTACAACATAAGTGTGATTAATACCTTTAAACCGTAGCAAGTTCCGCAGTCCACTACATATTTTTTTGTTGGGCAGGGTGTCTGCAAAAACGGGGAATAAATGCAAAACTGGCTAATTAACGTTGTTGGAAACTTCATCATCATCTCAGCCGTAGGACGTCCACTGCTGAACATAGGTCTCCCCCACAAATTTCTAAAAGGATCGGTTGGAAGCGGCCTGCGTCCAATATCGTCCTGCTACCTTTATCAGGTCGTCAGTCCACCTTGTCGGTGGACGACCTACGCTGCGCTTGCCGGTCCGTGGACTCCACTCCAGAACCTTCCAGCCCCATCGGCCATGTGTTCTGCGTGCTATGTGGCCTTTTTGGCTGCGTGGTATTTTATTTTACAAAAATAACAACATGTCACTTTACAAAGGAATGTGCCTTTTGGACAGGAAGCGCCCGGAAACCGAAATGTCTGTTTCATCAATATATATACAATACACAAATCTATATATATATAATTACGAGTATTCATAACAGTATTCAGTAACATTCGAATTTTCAGAGTCTATTTAATTTAAGAATTATATTTTCTGACGGCAGATGTTTCGTACCCGCATATTCAGACTGTTTCGTTCTATCAGCATTGCGAGCAAGAAATGTCGTTTGGATAAAATTTTACAGTAATTATCAAAGAACCCGCGATATAGGTGTTGCGGCTAGATCCATGCTAGAGACAAGATATGATATATACAATTAGTTTATCGACGTGACGTGATACGATCGTAAAAATAACCCCATTGAAATAAACAGAGTTTACAAACATTGCCAGCATAAGCCTTGCGAAACCCTTTTTAACTTGTACTAGGTATACCTAGCACTAACGCTTCTGTACCTATCAAGAGAATTTCGGCAAATACTACGGTATCATATTGTTGATGTACAACAATAAAATTGTTTTGTTTCTAGTAGAACACTAGCCCAAATAACTCATTATATTGTACGAAAATACGAGTATGCGGTTCGTTTTTAATTGCTAACGATTACGGTACGAAAACTTTTCGCCAATTATTCATCCTCTGGCCTCTGTTTAGCGAAACAAAGCTCTACAATTTTACAGAGAAACTATGTGATATTTAGCCTCGGATGGAATTCCGCCAGAGATTATGACATTTCTTTCTACACTAAGATAAGTTACAAATAAGGTACCTACTTTGATAAAAATATTTCCGTAAACAAATAACTTACCAAAACTGAACACTTTGCTGGGTATTCCTGTAATACATAAGGTAGGTATATAAATACTAAGTACTAAGGCTTGTATTCCAGAAGAATACTCAGTCCAGCGGGCCTACCAGCGTCTCTTATTGCGATCTATTTTAGGTCGGCAAAAGAATTGTTCCGCTTAGTTTCCGTTTCTGCGCTGTCAGTTGTCATTATAGTACAAGAGCCCACGACTAAAACCATGTATCATAGCAATATCGCCAAAACTGCATAAAATCGTCGGATGATATGATTCTGAACCTGACTAGGTATGTAGTACTTAACGAAAAAAGTGTAGCAACTACGTGCTGTGTCGAAAAAAAGGCAGTGGGTATTATAGCAATAGGTATGTCTGATGTTGAAAATGTACATAGATTTTATAATTTTATGACGAGCCGACCTGTATCATATCAACCAATATAAATATGTTTTTAACCTTTCGTATGGTTACTAAAGGTTAGAAACTGTTATACCTGGATAACTAAAAATTTGTTTAGATTTTTTGAAACTCGGTCAGGTCAAACGCTAAGCGGAAAATGTCTGATATTGGTATTTTCGGGTTCAAGATAATCGAATCTATCAATTTGATGCGGTTTTGGTTGTATTGCTATGAGACAAAAATGTTATCCCGTATATTACCTATGTTATGCTGTCATGGTACGAAAAAGCAGAACAATTCATTTGCCAACCCAAACTAGATCGCAATAAGTGACGCTAGTAGGCCCGCTGTATCTTGTTTTAATACTTGATTTATGTAGAGATTATTTAATATATCTTTAGCTACATAAATAGATATAAGGCTCTGGTTCACTGGTAAGTAAACATAGCTTGAGAACGGCTAAATAATTTAGATACCTTTTCAATTAAGTTTTAGGGTCAGGTCAGCTACGACTAAATAAGTAATAAGCTTAATAAAACAACACAAACACATAATATCTAAATTTTTATATGATTGTATGTATTTGATGCCTACTGCCTTGAGTGTGTGTGTGTGTTCGTGTGTGTGTGTGTGTATGTGTGTGTGCCTGTGTGTGATTAGGACAGCTTTGACCAAATCATAATAAAACTTATGAAATCACAGAACGTGAGACACGTGAGAACGTTTTACGTCGATTTTTAGAGCATTTCTAAGTAAGTGGAAGAGATCCATTAAATTTCAGTGGTGCTACATAGGACAGAGTTTCAAGCATAGTTAGTTCCATACAATGGAACCCGTATGGCGATATTAGTTAAGTATATAGTTCACTATTTCACAATCCCAGAAAACATGTCCTGTAGAAGCAGAACGTCAGACAGTTCACACCTATGTTCCTACGTACCCATGCCATAATATTTGCATACTTCAGTGTGTGGGTCAGACATGCTAAAGTCTTTGAAGCTTAAAAATTTTAAAAACTTACGTTGAATAGATTCCAATTTTTGTATGTGAACATTATAGCAAGGTGAGCAGATATAATGCAAGTAATGAATAGTAGGATTTATTATAACTTACGCAAGGAGCACAGGATGGGCAAATAGGGTCGCATGGAGAAACACAACATCTCCTGCAGCCACCGCACTGGGAAACAAATCGTTTCGGATTAATTTCTATTGTTTTCTTAAAAAATAATACGTATTAGTAGGTTTACCTATGTGAATTTCTATATGGTTACCTTCAATGATGGTGGCAAATCGGTATTACTCTGCAAACAAAAAAACTGTCTATCAAAATACTATGTAAACTTTTTGAAGGGAAATTATAACAGTACCAAAAGTTGTGAACTAGGTTAAGAAAAGCTAAAAGGTTGATTATTTCTTGATTTGGTTTTGACTTTGCATCTTAAATTTTTATCCCTTCTAATTAATCAATCTAGATACTTATAATTCAGCTGTAACTGAGCCAACTATTTATGTTTCAATGTATTTCTTATTATAAGTAAATATAAGTTTCCCTCGTGGTTCGGATGGACCAGTGGAATGTGGAATAAAAAGTAGTACAAGACAAAATGTATGAAGGTTATAAAAAGGAATATTGGTATCTTTTAATAGTTTAACTATACTCTTCTTTATGTACTAATATTATGAATAGGAAAAATTTGTATTTTTGGTATATTTGTAACGAATAAACAAAAAAAAACCCGATTTAAATAAATATTTTACCATTGGAATGCATACTGCAATGCCCTAAGTATATAATGTAGATAATATATTTTCTATCATCATCATCATCATTCATCACCATGCTCAATAAATTGAGGTTATTGGAATATCTAACAATTTCAGTAGGTATACCGTTATTTGATTAACGAAATGTTAAAAAGTATTTCATCTGTCCATAAACTTGCGTTTTTCAAATAATGTAAGTATAAACATGATAATTATTATAAGATTATAACTTGATTGAAACTTGCGTAAATATTACACATTTTAATGTTATTTTGACGGTTTAACTTACGCAGTACGTATAGTCGAATATCTCGACCGGTTTCGTGACCGTCCAGGCCACTTCTTGGATGTACTTCGTGTGTCTTCGCATGGAGTAGTTGCGCACCCGGCTGCGTTCACGCTAGTACTGGCCGGTCCGGTACCGATATTCGACTATACGTACCGCGTAAGTTAAACCGTCAAAATAACATTAAAATATTATAAGATTGTTATACATATATAGGTAGGTTTATATTTCCATATGTGAATTAATTACTTAAGTATTGGTACAAATGCTTACCGGATTTCTGCAACAGACTGTGCCACAGCAAATCTGCACAATAGCAGTTTGATGGAATACAGCTTTTGTATCCTTTTTACAAGTTTTCTTCGATGTTTTCGATCCAACGATCGCTATGTTCGATAATCCAAATAGGTTATGCTCTTTGTCTAAGCGAAGGATAGTAGTCAGGTATTTGTCTCCAAAACTCTTTTCTTGCAAATTGGTTTGAGATTCGCGGCTGAATTGTGAACTGGTGCTTGACACAGACGAGAGCGATGGTGACCTAGGAAACATGGAAAAGCTTCGGTATCTCTACAAAGTTGCAGAAATATGTATAATTAATTAATGATGCTTATATTATCAGTATATTACCTTTATATTTTTATTGTTATTTCCTGTTATTAACAACTTTAGCACCTGTTAATGCGTTTACAATTCTGTAACGACATTATAATTCTATACACATAAGCACGACTTATATAATACCTAAATATAATAACAATGTCTTACCTAGAATCCGAAGATCCATCTCGACCCTCACTTAGCCATTTCATTTTAGTCAACTTTAGTAATTTTGGATTATTATTGTCTTCAATGTTTGTATCAAAGTCTTCTCTGTTTGAGTTCTCGCTATCTTGATTCGAGGTGGTTGGCTAGTAACATTTTCTTAAATGAGGATCTTTTTTTTAAGTTTCATATGTAAGCATAACAGTTTTATTGTAATCCATACTTATTATAAACACGTTTGTAACTCTTTAATTCTGTACATCTGTTTGTTATATTATCACGCCTAAACGGATAGTATTGAAATTTGGCAAGAAGTTAGGCAAAAAGAGTATATCCGGGGATGGTTAAAGATACTTTTTATCATCATCATCATCCATTACCACGCAGGTGAAACTGAAGGTCGCAGCTATTGCTTTATAATTTCAAATGATTTTAACTATTCTTCATTTATAAACATTTCTTCAATTAGAATTTACTCACGTTTGGTGATAAATTAGTGACTTTTGGATCCTTTCCTAGTATTGTTCCATTATCATCTGCATGTGTATCTACAAGTTCGTAAAGTGCTCTAGAGCGGAGGACTTTAATGTGGTCGTCATCTTGATCATCCTACAAGTTATTTTAAATGTGACTATTAAATATTGGTAATTTTGGTTTATTGACTTTTTGGTGGTAGTGCCACGCTGTAACCCCACAGCCGAATGGGTTGGCACGACCGGGGAAGTGCCACACTCCCACATAACACCGACATGAAGTAAGCTAGCTATTGCTATTGTGTATCAGTCGGTTTGTGGGAGGTTTTGGAGGCCCAATCCCTCCTTCCCCTCTCCTTCTCCTCTCGCTTCCCCCACCCTTCTCCCATCCACATTCACTCATATTCCTTTCAGAGGTCGGCAGCGCGTTGGCAACGCTCTTTCTGTTGCAAACGTCTATAGGCGACTGTGACCACTTTCCATCAGGTGATAATATACAAAGTTAAGGCTTTTTAACTTACAGTGTCTGCTTCTGAATTATTGATATCAATGTTGCCTTTCTGAGGCTTCCTGTCTGGAGATAGTTTTTCATTTGGTTTAACTTCGTTTATCATGCAGACATATTTTCTTACGAAAATATTTTGCTCAGAGGCGCTGCTTGATAAGTTCATTTCCGATTTGGGATAATTCATTGTGTAAAGTTTTAGAAAAGTATTTGTTGATATTGATGGGTTGTCATCTGAAAATCGATAATAATAATTCATATATACTAGTTTCATGATGTCTGCGTTGATGTTGAGAAATAATTATATTATGAATTTAGTAGTAACCTTAGATTGAAAATTTTCACTTCAGCTTTGCCATAATTGTTTTGATTTTTGTCATGAGTTCTGACTTAAACGTCATACTTCATAATACTTCAAGTTTTCTTCTCTGCCGATTCGAGGTGACAAACAAAGAAGAATTTGTTCAAGTAGTACTGTTTCACTGCTGCAAATACGTAAATCAAAAGAGTTACGTTATGTAATTCATATTTAATTTTGTAGTGCTTACAGATTTAGGATGTATATTTTTTTTATTTAATTTTATTTTAATATCTTAGGGAAACTTACAGCTAGTTACAGAGTTATTAATGTATGTAGGTGCTGATGGCCATTTAAAAATTTCCACAAATAGCAAGCTATATATCTCATAATGATATATAAATTATACGTAACTGGAAATATCAGCCAAATACGCTAGAAATAGAAAATAAGTATATTTGAAAAAAAATTACTAAAGTGACATTTATATAACACACACAAATATAATAATCACCAAAAAAAAAAAAACTGCCTATTTAAAAAAAATACTGGCCAGGAGCCGCTTAAGCTGACTAGTAGAAGTATTAAATAAATCAACTTCATGGTCTTTCGCTAAGTTGTTGAAACTCCTGGCTGCTCTTAGGAGATAAGAATTTCTTCTATAACAGGTTTTCGCACATGGAACATCTATCACGCAAGGCCTACGACATGAGGCATATGGCACACGCATACCAATTTGCTCTAACAATTCAGGACAATCAACCAAGCCATTTGCTATCTTAAGGAGGTAAGCAAGATCTGCAATATGCCTTCTTTTGTACAATGGGAGAATATGGAACTTTTGACAGCGTTTCTCATAGTTTGTTACATATTTACGGGTCTTAAATTGAAGAAATCGAAGAAAACGTTTTTGGATTCGCTCGATACGAGTTATATAAATATCAAATGCGGGGTTCCATACTTGTGATGCGTATTCTAAATGACGAATATCCGTGATATAGTCCAGTCAAATTGGAATAAAGTATGGACATAATTCTGACAGTAGTACATTCTTAGGAAACACAGCTAAGAGTATCTCCCCGGTTTGCACCGTTTCTAGCACCTACGTACCCTGCACCATGTACCCTAATATTTTAAGGTATTAACTTTAACAGGCCGTTAATTAGAAAATTTCAAAGAAGTTGGAATAGATATTTATGAATATAGGCTTCCTTTGTGTATAGTGACTTAGAGTGAAAAAAACGCGCGACATACGGAATATTAGTTATTGTTTTTTTTTATTTGCGGTTCTACGAAAAATCCGAAAATTACAATTAGGTATATAAATACAAGCATCAAATGCATTAAAGGTTCAGTTAAATTTGCACTTAATTATTGAATGTTCTCAAGTCGACGTGTATATTTTTTATGTATGATCACACATACATTTTTACAGAGTAGTCCGATTTCGATAATTATTTTTTTGTTTGGTAGAGTAGGTACACTTCCGAGGTAGTCCCTTATAAAATTTCATCACAATCGGATTAAATTTCGGTAAAGTGTTTCGCCTATCTAGATGATATCGTAATTGACGGCGAATGACAACCGATCTAGTAGCAAGGGTCATTAAAAAATTTGAATTATTACAAAAACTGGAACCTTCTTTAACACTAAAAAGTGTGAAATAACATGTCGAAGTCAGTACCATGCGCACAATATTCTGATAATATGTACTTTTGAACTTGTATCATGGCATACTTTACCAAACAAAAAAAGAGATATCATAATCAGACTACTATGTATAAAGTTCGTGGTCATACATAAAAAATATGCACGTTGACTTGACTTGAACCTCCACCTTTTGGAAGTCGGTTGAGAATGTGTTTTTTGTTGTTTATTAGTGGTTTACCAAATTAGTACAAGTAAGTATATCAAATAATGTATTTTAACATTTTATGACTAGTTAAAAGAATATCTTTAAGGTTTTAGATGTATCCAGTCTAAGATGTAGCACATTGTGACTATGATTGGTCCGTACAATGACAGAGTACCTACCTAGGTACATGCAAATCACTAGTGCGATATTTTATCAATGAAACGCATACATTCGGTGAGTGAGTTGTAGGTGTATGCAAGTGACGTTCTGGTCTGCACCCGGAATACATAAAAACTATGATTAGGTATCTGTCGGAAAACCTAATTTCTTGTTTTGATTAGTTAGCGGAACTACTATCAAAAACATATTACCGTTTGGACCCATCCAATATATCAATCTTACTTCCTATATACTAATATTAAAAAAGCGAAAGTTTGGAAGTATGGATGTTTGTTACTCAATCAGGCAAAAACGTATGGTGTGCAGCTACAAGAGGCATATAAGTACTTTTCAATGTCATCATCGTGCATCACATAGCAGGTGGAACCGCGAAGCGCATCTAGCGATATAAACGTCACAAACTTTATTACTAAAAACCCTATCTAAATTATTTGACCGCCACTAATGTACGAAATGGTATGTCGAATATTTTACTATCCATTATCTGATTAGGAAGTTGTTTCAACTGTCCAAAAACAATGTCGGTGTCATAGTGTGAATAGATCCTGGTCTGTGACCCTGTATACGGATGTACTGCCAGTTAAACAATGAAATACGTGGGTTGTATGGGTAAATATGGGTATATTCATAATACAACACTTCAGTTAAATTCTACTTACGTACTTAAACGTACGACGTACCTTAAAATGATACGAGTAACATACAACAAAAATCAACACGGAAACCTATAGACGAGTTGAATATGTATGAAATTATATTTGGTAGTGCAGTGGGTATAACGACAATGCACGTTTCATGATTCTTAAATCCCCACGGCACTTTCAGCTGGTAGTGCAAGGGGAATAAAAATGCTCTTGTGCACTATCAGCAGTGTGGTTTGGTAGTGCAGCGGGGAATTACTGGAATATGCATAAGTATAATAATATATGCTGCATGGTGTTAAGTGCTAACCAATAACCTTGAGACATAAAGTTGTTTTCTCACGTGCGTGTAACTCGGCCACAGAATTGCGAACATTACTGCTTCACGGTAGAAATAGGTATGATGGCAGTACTTCCCCGCAAGAACTCATTCACATTGAGTTTTACTGCCACAAACTCTATAAACTTTAAATAGCCAGGCCCCTGGCTGAGGGCAACACTTCTTTGAGAGTAATTGTTAATAGCCAATACCTTTCAGGTAATAAGAGATAGGTGAGATCCTTCATATGTATCAACCTTTACTTCACATCTTCGTGAGTAGTGGCATGCGCAGAAGCGCATTTTATCCCCTAGTTGCCCTTAGTCGGCTTTTACCATCATCCAATGGGAGGATATGAAATTGTTTTGGATTTTTATGGATTGGGTTTCTTATTTATAAATCGAAAAGGTACTTAAATAGCATCACAATGTGCTCAAATCTAACTTATACTCACTGGTAACGAGGCGATCAAGTCGCTCGTCTGATGTTATGCGTCACGGTTGTTCAAAACAGTGCCATTCAGAATTTGAAACTAAAGGGTTTTTCAACAAGAACTTTGCTGTCTAAAACAAAATAAAACAAAGAATTTAGATAAAGACGATTCAATTTTTTATTGTATTACAAAGAGAAAAGTTCGGCAACTATGAATGAACATGATATCTGGCAAATGCCCACCATGACCACGCTGACAGGTGTCGATTCTTTCATCAAAGTTTTTAATCACTTTTTGGCAAAATGGCGGGTCTATTTGTTAATCACATCACGGATTTTGAGTTTTAAGGCTGCAATCGATTCGATTGGCTCAGTATAGACTCTATCCTTAACATAGCCCCATAAAAAATAATCCAGTGGTGTTAAATCACACGATCTCGCTGGCCGCTAACAGCTGAAATTCGTGAAATTATGCGATCGGGAAATTTGGTTTGCAATAAATAAAATGCTCATGTTTTCTAGCCCCATTATAATGTATGAAATAACATTGTACAATTGTTTGAATAAATGTTTTTATTATTTATTTATTATTAATAAATTGATCGTTTCATTGGCTGTGTGACATGTGGCACCGTCCTGTTGAAACCACATGTCATTGATATCCACGTCATCAATAATAGGCCTAAATTGAGTTGTTAACATCTCGCGATAGATACCACGAATTTTACGAATTGTAACTTTAACAGAACCCCCATTTTCATAGTGGATTTTAATTGAAAAAAAATTGCAAAATTGAATTCATTGTAACAATTGTCAAAGCAACTACGAATACGTCAAAAAGCTACATGTCGAAACTGTCATGTTGATGGTGTTGTCTCAATTGAAAAACAAAGTTCTTGTTGAAAAACCCTTTACAACAGTTGAAAGCCCTTCATGGCATTGCTCTGCACTCGTCACTCTGAGATATAAGATGTTAAATCTCTTGCCCTGCATAGTTTATCTTTAAAGAAAAACAAAGAAGGTACCTAATGTTTCTTCGCTATAAGGACGTATTTAAACGAAATTTAACTGCGTGTGGGCTTTCCTCGGAAACATGGGAGGCAGATGCACAGACTAGACCGGCTTGGCGTTCGAAGGTTAAAAAGGGAGTAGCACAATTCGAGAATACTCGCCTTTCCGAGTTAGACTCAAAGCGCCAAGCTCGCAAGAACAGACCTAAACCAGCCTACAATTACACGTACAACAGAGCAGGTCAGCTCTACTGCGTGGCTTGTGACCGAGTATTCAAGACGAAGTTTGGATTTGCCAGCCACATGCGAGCACACGCCAGAAAATAGCCAGGGTCGCCATCGTCGGACACGACGCGGACGACATCATCATCACTTCCCCAGGCGGACTGGTAAATTCCTATGCTACATAATAGGTATGATTTGAAAAAGCATTTGGTTAAATATCCCTAAAGTTCCTAAACCTTAGATACCATTTCACAAGGACTAAATACCTTTAGCTTAAATGAGTACTACCATCGCCTACCTTTTGCCCGCAATGACCTAATGATGTGAATGACACCCAAGCACTACAAAAACTTGCCACAACAAAGGAATTGAAAAAAAAAAACTGATTTCACGAAGATTGCCACGGTCCGTAAGCGCTGGATATGTTGGGAGCATTTTTTGCGGTCGACTGTCCAATAAACGTTTTTCTGTTCACTGTTCCCTATGTTATTCGAGATCGATTGCAAAAACCTAATCATACGCAGTTATTTAAACCTGAGAATGTCGTTTAATTGTCGCAATAAGTTTTTTCTGCAAGAGTTCCCATCTTGATGGGCTTCACCACAGTGCTAGCTGGTTTGTAAATATTTGTTTTGAAATTCACATGAAATTGACAATACTAAACTATTATTAACTGGCAAAACACTCACGTTATAAGTCGAATACGTCCGGGGTTTGGAACATATATCAGATCACATGTTTATCTTCAGGACGAGTGCGCAGCGGCGTCTGCGAGCTCCCGGCACGTATTCGATCCCTACTAGTTTTGCCGGTTAATATTGATTTAATACGTACTACTGAGTTAAAATTTAGAACACTGTAGTAACTGAAGATATTAGATGAACTGAGGCATAAAACAATCTTGTCATGCGAGCGCAGTACAATGCGGTGCAGAAGCTTTTGATAGCAATGTGTTGTGCCTGTTATAGGCAGGCGTAAAGTTATTATCAGATGGACGTCTTGCATTTGCATTTGATCTGTCACTCGATGCCATGTGAAGGAGTAAGTATTTGTGCACGATAATATACTAGGACATTGTCTGTCTGATTCTGTAGGCAATACTAGGTTATTAGCTAAATCCAGATAGCCAGATGATGACATGACCGTTGCGTCAGAATTACGGCACTGCACGTCCAGATATCGCCTTCTAGTATGATGACTATTCATATATTTTTTTTATTTACATGGAATACAATATTTAATTCACAAGATAAGTTAGGACATTGAAATAACATAGGTTTCACATTATGGAGTACCAATAGAGACCTTAACGTAATAGTTATAAAACATAACGTAATAGTTAACATCAAGAGTGTTTTTACTTTTTGTTTCACTCACTTTTAATGTTTTATTGTATCCAAAATAATGAAGTGGTTTTTATCCCGTTAGCATCTGATTACTTTGTAGAATGAAACATAGTTGAAATCGAAGTAAATAAATTTTACATTATTGTTTTTGACACTATAGTGGTACATAAAATATTTATCTGTAGTTAAATACTTCCATAAGGTTTTTATACCTGACTGTACTATTAAGGTTCCCATGAATAGGTGTAAACGCTTGCAACAATTTAAAGTTGGAGCGAATCTTTCTAGCGGTGAATCACATCACACCAGGGGTCGCCAACTATTTAGATTAGTTGTATTTATTATCGAGTACTGCCGTTTTGATTAAGTGAAAAGAACGCTTGTAAATATGTAAAAATATCGCATTGGTAAGACAAATAGTTGTCAAAAATATTAAACATTTTGCACGTGTTAACTGTCAGGGTAGTCAGTTAATTTGACACAGAGATCTAAGGTGTTTGACGGTAAATATACTCCTGGGTTTGCTCTCTACGTTTGATGAGCGTATCTCCATTAGTGATTTAATGCATAGTATACAACATTAGCCCAAACAGGACGTCATCACTTATATAATATCAAATAACTGAAAGGTCCACTGGTTCCCTGCATTGAAAAAGGTCAAAGTGTTACGTATATAACTTATCGATATAAACATATGGTATCGTGAAGACTATAAAAAGAAGAGAAGATCGTACAAAGTTAGGTTAATGCATAAGCCCATGAGTATAAGGTCATGGCAAGTAAGTTCTATTATATATTATCCATATTATCCCGTAGGCCATGGGAGCGAAACTTCCGAAAGGTCAGCAGTAAGAAAAGTGGTGATGGCACGCTTTCTCCATGAACTCAAGTGATATTAGCAAAAAATTTAATCTTGTATTCAACTATTGTCTGCCCGTGACATCATATATACGTACAAAAAATGTATACCGATCCCTGGGGAATGCCATCGTATCAACTATAAAGCAAAATTATATTATTTATTTATATTATTTATCCTGGATTATCTCCATTCCAATTTAATTTATCTGAATATATTTAACCGTTTCAGCGTGAAGAAGTAGCAGATATACACACTGGCTTGTATACACACTCAAACTATCACTTTTTTAATTTTCACTTCACTAATATCACTTTTTAACTAACTTAACTAATTAACTTTTTGACTAACTGTATTTTGTTTTCGTTGTATTCGCGGTGTATGTATTTGGTTCCTAAAGAACCTGTTGGTCTGCTGGCAGATACACAAATTAGTTTTATGCCAATATCAGATATTTAATAAAAAATTTGGACAAACTGTTTTATATATCTGCTTCATTCCGCTGGTCGAAACGAAGGCTCTCTACCGTAACATTTTGTTGTGGGTCCGGTGCAAACGACTGGTCATTGTTTAGTTTAAAAATAATATTAGGCATTATGTTTCGAAATAAATTATAATTTTCACGTGTTAAATACAATATATTTTAGTGATTTTTTGTTTAAATAAAACTCTCAGGTATTTTAATATGGGTAGTGCAATTCGTGTTATATATTTATTTGTGTGTGTTTTCGAATGGACAGCTAATGCACAATTTGGCAGTAAGTATAGTAGTTCGTAAAACCTAGATATTTAAATTAAATAGAAAAATGACCAACCACAGAGAGGATTTGCCACTGCATCCTCTGGGTGTTCGGCTCACGATGCTCTGAAATGAAATTAAATGAAATCGTTTATTCTGTATAGGCCTACGAGGGCACTTACAAATTGTCATATTACATTTATAATTTCTTAAATCGACAACCGGATCGGAACGCGACCACGACTGAGAAGATCCGGCAAGAAACTCAGCGGGCGTGTCTCTTTAAATTTTTTTGTATCGCCAATTTCTTAATGTATATAACAAATGTTAGTTTATTTTTAGTTTCAGTGTGTTGCCTTACAAAAGATACTATAATAATGGTATCAGTAGGGCAAGACACGCTACACTTTGACATGGTAATACACGATGGATAATAAATAATAGAACCTGGAGTGATCAGTCCCAAGTTGTTTTACTCGTAACCCGAAATTTTGTAATAACCTTTTTGACAGAGTTTAGTTTTAATAGTAATTTTAAACTTATTAATAGGCAAATCTCGGATAACATTGGGAAGTTTATTATAAAATCGTATACATTGTCCCATAAAAGAATGACTTATTCTGTGGAGACGCTTTACATGTACGGATAGATTGTGCTTATTCCGCGAGTTGATGGAATGATCTATAGCGAGCATAACTATCGAGAACCTAGCCCGGGAGTTGAATTAAGGTTCTGTCCAAGTAACTATTTTTAAAAATATTAAGGGACGCGTAATATTGTTAACACAAGAAGTTCCGTGGACATAGCTTTAAATACCAAAAGTCATAGCTTTTGCTACATGTCTAAATTATACCTACTTAGAGAAGTCAACGCAATACAAATATGTACCTAAATTAAGAAATCGAATGAGGATCCTTTTTTTAATTTATATGTATAACTGGTTTTATATTTAAAACAATTGATTACAAAATAAAAAGGAAAAGACAAACCATGGCAGCACACAAGTGTTCTAATTCAAATCAAACTAAAACAATCAAATGTATATTTATTTCTTCCTTACTATTGAACATAGTTATAATGTTGGAAAAGTGTCAAAACAAAACCTAAGTTTGTGAGGGGGCCGATGCCTGAAGTAGGTTTCTTAAGTAAAAACCTATGTCAGGTCAGGTATTTATTGAGGTAAGTTAAACTTGCATAGATAAATATTTTTTTACAAAAACAGTGGACTTAAAGAAGATTATAGGGTAAAAATTTGATGTGGGAGCCAAATGCAGTAGGTAATATAAATTCTGATGTGCCCTTTGATTTCAAATGGGAAATACTTTTAAAATATATGACAGTTTTGTCTAGTGGTACATATTTTTAGGAAAGTATATTAATTTCTCTTATGTTGGCCGTATTGTGATAAAAGTAGAATGTTCAACTTAACAAGAGTAAGTTAATCAAGTACATCTGCAAACTCAGCCTAAATATCTTGAATATCATTAGTGACTTACTTCTCTTATATAATCTATCAAAGGTCATTGGTCATCATGCGGCCAGACACAATAGAAATTTCATTGTTATAATATAACGACTCCTGAAGGGATATCAATCTATACCTACTAATAAATCAGTTAAAAACTACACATAACAAATAATTGAACATTCCATCATTCATATAACATTCGTCGTTATCCATGTCATGATGCGGCAATAATGCACGCGACTAATAATTGCAGTTGGGACAATGATGGAACAGCCTCGATTAGGACACCGTGATAACATCTAGTTTCAAGGTCATTTGCCCACAAACCACTAGAGATTTTAGGTTATAAAAATGACACGACAATGTGTTTTCAGTTGCTAACCCAGAATTAGTAAATGTAAATAAAATGTAAAATAGTAGCTGAGTCAACGATTTTGTGCAAGATCTTAGCTACTGCTACTAACCAGGTCTAACAATTAAAAATAATAATAGAGATCCGTAGATGAACGAAAGTCACCGACATAGCCCAGAAGATAAGCCAGTTGAAGTGGCAGTGGACAGGCCACATAGCACGTAGAACCGATGGGGACGGAAGGTTCTAGAGTGGAGACCACGGACCGGCAAGCGCAGCGTAGGTCGTCCACCGACGAGGTGGACTGACGACCTTATAAAGGTAGCAGAACGACCTTGGATGCAGGCCGCTTCCAACCGGTCCTTTTGGAAATTTGTGGGGGAGGCATATGTTCAGCAGTGGACATCCTACGGCTGAGATGATAATGAGGTACTTATGTACATATAGTGAGTGAGTGTTATATATATTTATAGATATATGGGCAAAATATAGGCACTTCTAGAGGTGTAACACTTTTATTTTCTTTATACACTCGAGAGCAATGAATCCGGGTCACTTAAAGAATGTTAAAAATCTCGGAAACTAAAAATGATAGGTTAATGCAATAAATTGTATTTAATAGACAATGTAATACTCCTTAAATGAAAGTAAAAAAAATATGAGTCACCATACATTTTATTAACACAAAATTACATAAAGAAAAAAACTGCTGATCTCTCCTTAAAACAAAAATAGGAAACATGAAATTTTTGAACTTTATTACGATTTTCTTGAATTTTAATACTTCGTATTGCCTCCTCGTGCTTCCATTACTGCGTTTACGCGATTTGGCATGCTGTACACCAAGTTCCTTATACGATTTAGGGGAATATTCTCCCATTCCTCTGTGAGAGCAATTTTGAGCTCACGAAGCGTGATTGGGGGAGGGTTTCGTTGTTTTACGCATCTGCCTAGCTCGTCCCAAGCATGCTCGATCGGGTTGATATCCGGGCTGCGCGCTGGCCACTCCATACGAGTAATGTTCATCTCTTGAAGGTAGTCATTCACAATCCTACCTGTATGAGGTCGGGCATTGTCATGCATAAATATAGCATCCTCACCTAAATTGACCATAAATGGACCAACGTGATCATTGAGGATTTCTTCCACATATCTTTCGCTAGTTAAAGAGCCGTTTTCTATGATCACCAGCTCTGTGCGACTTTCAGAAGAAATTCCGGCCCACACAAGTACAGACCCACCACCGTAGGCTACTTTTTCTTTGATGCATGCTTGCTTGAATCTTTCCCCTGGTCTACGATACACTCTGTGTCTTTCATCGTGCTTGTAGAGCATAAATTTTGATTCGTCGGAGAACATAACTTTTGACCAATCTTCAATACTCCAATTTACGTGGCTCTGGGCATATCTTAGTCTTGAAATACGATGCCCACGCTCCAGTTTAGGGCCGTTTGCAGGTCTAAGGGGGTTTAAGTTAGATTCAGCAAGCCGACGTCTTACTGTCCATGCACTTGGGTTACTTCCTCCGAGGCGTCGAAACTGATTTGTGAGTTCAGTTCCTGTGAGAAAGCGATTTCGAAGCATGGTGTTCACCAAGTATCGGTCTTCTCGTGCTGTGGTACACCTGGTTCTGCCCGTTCCTGGTCTGCGTAGGTTAGAACCAGTTTCTTCGTAACGTCGGAGAACTCTTTGTACTGTTGACAGCGACACACCGACAGTCCTGGCTGTATCGCGCTGACTCCGGCCGGTTTCCAGCATTGTAAGTATTCTGGTGCATTCTTCAGGCGTAAGCGACATAATTTCAGCTTGAATAATGAATATAGAGCACTATCAACATGGTTTATGCACCCACATAAATGACAGATTACAAACAAAAGCAAAACCAAATGCTGTAATTTCGTAGTTCCATCTTCGAAAGTGGCTCTTTTTCAAATTTGATTTTTTTATGATATAACTTTACAATAACTAAGAAGTTTTAATACCTTCGTTTAAGGAGTATTACATTGTCTATTAAATACAATTTATTGCATTAACCTAGCATTTTTAGTTTCCGAGATTTTTAGGATTCTTTAAGTGACCCGGATTCATTGCTCTCGAGTGTACTATGTAGGTAAGTACTTTATTATGGAGGTACATTTTTGTGCAAACATTTATGGCTAAATCCAGGGTGATTACCAAGTGAATGTAATGCAATCAGTCCAAACTGATTATTTGTACATAAATTAATTCTGTATGACAAATATGACTACGAGTATATTTTTGTTTCAGGTATAGCCGTAAGTGTGGGAATGGGCGGTGTTAAAAGTGACGAAAACTCATCAGACATTACAGTAAGACTGTCCGCCTTGTTATAAAGCTTAGACTAAAGATAGTCCCGAGCTTAAACCATGGTTTAGGCAAATCATATCTATCTAAAATACATGTTGTAAAAACTTGTGAAAATCGTAGATACATAATTCTCAAACGAATTCTTTTCAGGGAGCCTGTCCACCGCATACGTCATGTATACCCATCAGTTCCTGCCCCTTGTTGGAAGATCTTCTCGATTACTCGTGTTTTTCTTCAGACAGGTTTGTAATAATACTGTTTGCTTATCTTCTATACCTAGGTATAAACAATGCCTACATAATTGCTTTGTAACGGCTGTTCTCCAAAACGGTTAGATCAATTTTGACGAAAATTTAACAGGCAGATAGCTGAGGTTATATGGAGTAACTACTTAGGGTTGGCTTTAGAATCGTGACCCCTGAATTTGGTGAAACAAAAACTGTGGGTGGGTTGAAGGGGTTTGTATAAAGCGTATTTACAACATTTTAGCTGCCGGAGACACGCCAAAATAGTATAAATAGTTTTTTAAAGTTTCAATAAAACACCGTAATTTTGATAGTGACAGGTGACATAAATGACATTAATGCGTAAAACGAAACGTTTCTAGGTAACTTTTAGCCTTTTTTGACATGTACGTTGTATGTTAGTTCTTGAAACGGAACGCAAACATCGAAGATAGCGTAATGTCACTGTCGGAATACTCGCGTCATTCCGTTACTTCCGAGTGTACGTGAATGTTTTCTCCTGTTCTGCGCTTTCTTTTGATATCTCAACGACTTTGCTACGATTTTGGACTCCGATTTTGCTGCTTTACTGTACGACACCTGCTTGCTCACTGGACACTGCGATTGCCTTTGGAAGATTTGATAACTGGTACCAGCTCGACGCGCTCATTAGTCATCGCGATGGCGTCTCCTGTGCCTGGACCTTCATCAAGGGCGGACTTTGTCGATGACGGACCCGTTTCGGACCGGCATTTGTACACGGAGGAAGTTGTACAAATGTGGAGCCTACCCAATATGAATTGGCAATGTCACTTGTCTGTGACAAACCTATAGGTTAGGTTAGGTTTGAACTGTGACCCACCAGGCGCGAGCCGAGCGAGCGTAGCGAGCGTGCCGCGGCAGCGGCCGGCGAGCGCTTCATCAAACTACTTTTGTTCCAAATTTATGCACAATAGTATATCAGTAGCTATCTAATGAATTGGCAAAGTCACTTGTCTGTGACATACCTATAGGTTAGTTATAGTTAGTTAGAATAGGTCGAAGTCAGTGACAGAACCGACTCATAGCACCCCGATTTCAAGCAGTCTTGTCGGATTGCAGAGCCGACGCGGTAGTAGATCGAAATGCAGTACTTAACCTCAAAATACTTAAACAAACATAACTCGAAAACTAATGGTCTCCGGCGGGTGGGGTTTGCGGGGGGGCACTACCCGAACCCCCCCCCCCCCCCCTCCCCCCGAATTCAGGCGCCACGATTCTAAATGTTTACCACTACTTACGTTAATTAGAGTTTGAAAACTATCGTGAGTATCACACATTATACTAATATAAAGGTACCGGCTTCACTTACTTCGTATTATGTCGGTATAAGTCCGACGACGTTTCGAACGTGTAAGACGTTCTTCTTCAGGGAGTGTTTCACGCGGATATCGCGTCGCGTACTTCGACGTTTCGATTGACGATTCTACACGTTCGAAACGTAGTCGGACTTAAACCTACATAATACCAAATGAGTGAAGCAGGTATCTTTATATTAGTACTTACGTTAATTTTAGAAAAGTAATTATGGTTACATGCAAAGTATTTTGTGTACCTAAACGACATATTAGGCCATGATAACATTATGCGATCTTTATTATTTTTCTTGTTCTTTGATAGCTTCGTTAGCTAAGTTAGTAGTGACCCTATAGCTAGGGCTTAGCATGAATTACGTAACGTAACGTGTCGTTCACGTGAAACAGTCAAACTGTGTACTAAGATGTCAAAGTGTAGCGTTTCTTGCCCTACTGATACCATTATTATGTTCTCTTTTGTAAGGCAACACACTGGAGCTAATATTTGTAGTACCTAAGTAAAAACATTGTAAAAACATCTATATAAAAAGAATGGCCCCGAGTTTCTTGCCGCTTCTTCTCGGTAGGCTCTATATATTTTGGAACGCGGCGGTAGTCTTTAAAGTACATTATAATGAAAAATTGACGTTCATAACTGCGTCATTGATGCCTAAATTGAATAAATGATTTTGACTTTGACTTTGACAGTCATTTATCTAGGGCATCTGTGGCACAGATAACTCATAGTTTATTCGTTGAAGCGTGACGCGTTGAGGTTTGCGATACGAATAGTTTTTCGTAAATTGTTTGTGTTACGGCCTCCTTTGATGTCCCGTGTGTGATGAGCAGAATGTTTGATGTCGAGATGTGTTATAGTGTGTGTGGAATCCTGGTGCGGGGTATGAGTGTGTAATTTTTTATATCATTTATAGATACTTCCACCGTTTAAACCAGTTGACATGCGGGCACGCCAACAACGAAGACTTTGTATGCTGTCCGACTTGCAACTGTGGAAAAGTCTACCAAGCAGGGAAGCAAGAATGCGGACAAAGTATGGTGAGGGGAGTAGAGTACAACGGCATCGGAGCGCATCCTTGGGTCGCGAGGATTGGGTTCACAAGTAAGTAGCTACCGCTGCCGACTAGTTTTGATAATACTTAACTCTTCTATGAGTAGGAGTACATACAACGCATACAATCCTCGGTGTACGATATCATAGAAGGATCATAGAGAAAGCCTTTCCCTTTTCTGTATGAGAAGGATTTTGACACTTAACAAATGTTTCAAAGTTGCAATATCGAATCAAAGTCGCAGGCTAGAAAGCTGTTCTGTAACTGGACTTGAGTGGAAATTTGACAGTGTATGCGATTTGTACAAAATTTCCTGAGATCTGTACTCAAACCTGTATTAATGTACACAAACCTGTATTCATAATTAAAGTTCATAGTTAAAAATGTTAGACCTATGTACATTTAGCCATATTCAATAACATTAAAATAATTGATACAGTACTACCAATTGATCAATGCCGCTCGGAAGGTAGGCACGTAGACTGTTCGCGCATGTACAGTTGTGTGAAAAAATTTGTTCACCGAAACGATATCGAGCACTAATTTTATGTTTTAAGTGACAGGCTTTTTGTAATATTATTAGTTTTCTTCAGTAAAATTGAGAATAAATAATTACTAACTATACATGTTCTAAATCCGTTTAAATTTCCCAGTCGTAACTATTTTGCTCCATCGATATTTACCAAAATAATATGAAACATAAACATTTATGTATGGAACGTAAACTATTTTAATTATAATTCGTTTAATTTATAAAGCCTAACTTCATAATCTAAGATTATTTTTATTTTTCAATTAAGTATTACATTTTCTTAAAATATTATGGCTCTTTTCAATTAGAATTTGATGACTGATTTTTCCCAATGAAAACACAATTATTCTGTTATTGTGGCTAAACGACTATGATCTCCTTGAAGGTTTTTATTTATTTTTTAATTTCATGTGATGGAATTTCCCTTTTGGTTTTATAGAGGTTATGTATGATGCGTTTAACTACATATTTATCGAAGTTGTCTATGCCTGTAACAGGTTTTGAACGGAGTTTTATCTTGCCCGGAGTACGAAAGGGTACAAACTCGCATTTTTTATCTTCTCCAAGGATGTAACGAACGGTGCGTATGGATAACACCATGCCGTTTTGTATAACTCTCACGTTAGGAACCTAATGTATTTATTTTTTAAGCACGTATTATTTTTCTTTCCCGGCGGCGGCGTAAAACTACATTGCACCGTGGCAGTCCGCGTACTAAATCATACTTAACAAATAAATAATACTTAACAAATAAATAATACTTAACAAAAAGAACAACCGAAATACGATACGAACTAAACTTTACAAACTTAAATATGAAAACATCAATAAAAAAATATCCACAAAATCAACCGAAAAACAAATGTTTCTGTTAAAGAGTGTACCACCCGCGAGAAAGAGTAACAATCATGCGCTAAACGTATACGAGTGACTGAGACACATGATCGGCGATTTCAACATCAGGCCATGCGAATAGTGATGAGGTATAAGTGTTTTCACTAGTCGATTGATGAGACACTAGACTCGGATGATTAAATTCGATGTAGAAAATTTTTATAAGTACTTATTTATTGTGTGATATCACCTAGTGGCCCTGTGAGCAGTCGACTTTGCGATTATGTCTTTGCGCAGCTTAAACTGAATATTATTCACCGCGGACTTAAAACAAAATCCTTTAAATAACCTTGCTTGGTCTGCAAGTCTTTATAGTGTTTTTATGGAGCCATTGATCTAGTTTCATTTTAGGATACTTAAAACCTATGAAATAATTATACCTATGTTGTAAATTCTCCATATACTGAATCAACAAAAATAAAATTATTGAACCTGCTCATAAAATTTCACGAGGATCGGTTTAGAAATGCGACCTTTATATAGATGTGAACTTGCGGACCTCCGGACAGACAGACATACGAAAGCAATTTTGTCCAAGTTATTGGAGAGACGTTTCGTTCGTGCTTCGCAGTCGCTCGGTCAATAGTTCTAATTTAATGCTTCATGTTATTAATCTGTCCGCATCAGGACAAAAAATAACAATAGATTTATGAATGAAACTTGCCTTCTAATGAGGCTTGCTGATTCGGACAGATTAAGTCCGATAGATAGTATAGTTGCGTTTAACATTTATGTTTTTTTATATGAAAGGATATCAACAGAGAGACAATAACATGTATGATTAATTACTTGGTCTTTTTAGATTCTAGATCATACATTATTTCTATAACTCGGATGCTTTCTTTCCTATGTTACTTTACCTAAAATCATAACTAAGAATGTTTGTTTGTGTGTGGATGTAGCACATATTTGTTACCTGTAGACACTTAGATGAGACAATAGTCTCTTATCTATGTAAGATACTAGCTGCGCTCCGCTAAAAACCACAACAGGACAAAAACCTTTAAATTAAACAAGAATAAAAATAATTCTTATTTACTGGCAGACTAATTAAATGACCCTGGCAAACATGGCAATCCTACATATTAACGTTGCTACATATTATCATTTGAAAAAATATATTTTTTTAATTTAGATAATCGAGTGATTATCGATCAATGTCGATTTAAATCAATAGCACCTTGCAAAAAGGGGCCACATCACTAGCCCGCTCCGCGCCCCGCCGCTTACCTCGGTTGAGACCCTAAATACGCTTGTGCGCAGCCAACTACACGCTACTTCAGACCGGCATTGATCCGTCGGCCTTACTGTACCTAAGTTTAAAATTGTTCCATCATTTAGACACGAAAACTTGCATATATAATTTTCGTATATTTGGTAATTTAATTTAGGTTAAAGTCAGATAGAGAGTTAAAATTCGATGCACGGACACGAACCTCGGTGGCCTAGTTGGTCAATGGCGTCTGACACGGAGAGTCAGAAGACGGGGGTTCGAATCCCGTCCGAGGATATGAATTTTTCTATCTATATATTTCAATGTATGAAAATGAATGTTTACAAAAATTGAGGATTGGCCCTTATATTGGAATCTGGTTTTTTGAATGTCAACTTATGAAGAAAAAAAATAAATAAAAAGTAGGTAGTTAAACAAATATTTAAATGCATGGTTACATACCTAACTTTATTTAATTATTTCTTCACTACCTTACTTAATGAAATTATTTACAAATTTCCAGACAAAGACACTGGCAACGTAAGGTTTGCGTGCAGTGGCTCCATAATTAACAAACGCACTGTACTCACAGCAGCTCACTGTGCATTGGCTAAGCCTGAAGGATACAAATTGTAAGTGCATACAATACCGTTACCTATTACACTATTAAAAAAATGTACGCGCGCCGCGCTCGTTTGCAGGAGTAAAATCGTAGTAAAACAGCTATTTGTTCTATTTTATATCTGTAAACGGCGTAAATTTACACTGGTTACCCAGTACATCTTCTGTTATTCTATTAATATGTTATCTGTTTCTTTTTAGTCAAATTATAGAGGTAAAGTCAACCGAAAAAATACATAAAAACTCAAACAGCGACAAAACCATAAAAAATGAAATAAATTCTACAAATACCAATCCTATCTCTCAATCAGGTGTAAAATAAGTATACATACAATCACAACGATATAATAGACTTTGAAAACCTATACTACCTATTTTATAAATTGTCCATAAGAAATCCACAAATTGTCAGACAAATATATTAACTTTAGCCAAATAGAGATCAAAATCGTAGTCCCACTCGTTATCAAAACAATATGGCGGCTGCCTTTATCAAATTATGGGAATTGCTCACAAAACCATAATATAAGAGGATTATAAGCTTTTTCTTAGGTTGTTTTCCTCGAAATGGTACTTATTCACGAAAACAATACACTCACACACGCGCAAGTTTGGTAGATATGTTGTCGACGCAAATTGTTTTTTACCAGCCTACTGATAATCAATAAATTTGAAATGTATATGTAAAAATGATTTCTAGGTGCTTATTATTATTGCAAAAATATCTAATAAACCGATATGTATTATATATTTGAACAGTTAATGTTTATATTCAGTCCTGATATGGGTTTTGACTGCGGTACACCGGTGTACCAGCGCGGCTTTATGCAATGTTTAGATTTGGCCACCGGTGTACCGGCGCGGTTTCATAGGTTAATATGGGTTTCTTTAATTACTTCCAAGTTATAAATTGTACAATTGTACAAGATTTTATTACAATTTCCTTTTGGCAAGTTAGTGGTCAAACGCTAGCTTATTAACGATAAAAGAAGCTTCTAAGTTAATCCCTTATAATGTAAATAAATTATTTGAGAAGCAACCATTGCTACAGATCCACAGTTGTTGTCGGTGAATGGGACATCGGGCGTAGTCCAGATTGCAACGACTTTTTCTGCGCTCCCCCCACGCAGGCTATTAAAGTCGACAATGTGATAGTGCATCCAGGCTACGAACAGAAGATCTTCCGGCATGATATCGCGCTTATCATGCTGAAGGAAGAAATAAAATATTCAGGTAATAGTTAATGTACCTATTCAACACAGTTATATTAAATAGCTGAGAGAACGGCAATCATGCCGTATCGTTGATCATAATCTCGAATTGCAAATTACTTTAAATTTTAATAGAAAATTTATTTTTAAACATTTAGACATTTATAAAGGAATCTGTGACATGACGCAATATCAAGGGTTATACTTTTAGTTTCCTTACATTACTTGGCTTTTTCCAGAACGTCTCTAATTTGGTCAAAACGCGATCATACCGCGGTTTTATCTTTTCAAATGTCCCACTGATACTGACCTTGTTTTGTTATTCTTCCTTCCTCCTTTTCTACGTAGACAATCTCAAACTCAAGTTACTAAATATCATAATCTCTTAAGTTTCAAAGTCATACGTCTTTCCTACAATAATATAAGTATTTTATTTAATACTTACTATTTTGGCTTTGTGCGATTCTCTAATGATTCGTCGATGTGCTCGTCGACGAGCTCAATGATGTCAAATACTTTATGAGATATCGCCCTTATACATAAGGTTTCTTTTCCAACGTTTCTTGTCATCTCGTCATTTGTTTCACGGATGTTGTCAAAGATGCAACGATGTTTGCTCTTAGAGAATCGCACGGCAGTTTCTGACTGTTCGAAAGCTTACTCCAAAACGTTTTTTTCTTTTCTGTATTCAAATATCCTTTGTATAATTATATCACGAAACTAATTTCCTATTGACCTTGACCATGCTATATAAAAAGCGTTACAATAGCGTTGACTGACAGGAGTCACAGCCCTCAAAGATCTCAGTTTGTTGACTGACGTATGACTAGTTGTATTGTAATTGTGAATATCTCATTTCTAGTGACAGCAGCACCGATTTGCCTGAATGAGAAACCGGAAATCATCATAAATGAACGCGCCACGCTCGTCGGGTGGGGGAAACTGTCTGGACAGAGTAATGTGGTAGGTATTTGGAAGATCTAAAGCGTAAAATTGAATTTATAACCATAGGCATAGAGTAACTATGTTTACGGGTCATAGATAGAAAAGCACACGGAACATATGGAGGAAATGTCAGAAGTATTTTTGAGTTTATAGAAGATTGAACACGGCAGTTCTCAAATTACTAAGAATAAATCACAATTCATTAGACTTTGGCTAACTTGAACTTTGAGGTAATATATATAATAATTAGAAAGTTCTTTTTCTTCTTTGGATTATGGTGATGGACGATATCGGCCAGGACAATACAAGATCCAGTCAACACCAGCGGGTTATTAAATAAAGATAACTAATTTCAATGACTGAATACTTTAATCTAATTCCAGCTGCCATACAAGAATAGAAAATTAGAAGGAGTTATTATCTTTGCAATTTGGTCCAAGTGGCGTTCTATGGAGACCTATGTTCAGCAGTGGACATTTTCTGAATGATGATGATGATTATCTTTGCGTATAGGTACCATAACAGACCAATTAGCTAAATCTTTGTATATTGCTTTTGTCATAATAGGCGAGACGGCACTACGCTTGCCCATGACAGTTGCAGTGCCACCTATAACTGTACAACTGAAGGTTTAGTGGCACTGCCTGCGCTCGTTACCCCGAGATATTGGTTTTTGAATCTCATTCGCCTAGTAATTTCTCTTGCTACAGTGCCCTTTGTACTTATTAGAGAACACGGTAATGCTTGAACACTATTGCTTTACGGCAAAATATCTAGCACTGCGGTGGTACCAACCAAGACGGCCTCTTGTACAAGTGGTTTATCATCCATTAAGCAAGAAGTAGATAGAATTCGGGCTTTTAAGGAGTTTTTCAAATGTTTCTTGAAAACAGTTCTGGCATAAGGTACCGTCGCTACTTCTGACTTGGCCATCAGCAGATGGCGTTCTCGGTTCCAGCTGACGATGATTTCAAACTTTATTATGCTTGTATGAAAGAGGATCTATTAGTTTGCGTTTACACAAATATCCATTATTGTAATCATCAATAGCAGTACCAAGAAAAGTTACATATGTTATCAACCTTGGTAATCATCGGCATGATACGAGCTATGTCATACTTAATTGTTTCGACCTTAGTTGTCATTTGTTTTCAATAGAGCGGATGCAGTGCCATTAAAGTTTTAGTCGGATTTCCTATCAACATCATGTTAGGCCAATAATTGTTACTGACTTTATTGTTTACCTAAAATCATGTTCGAATTTTTGAAATACTTGCGTTCAGTACTATAGTATTTAAAATAAAGAATTCTATCGTTATCTTATTCTAACAACCATTCAAGAACCAGAATACCTAGTAATACTAAGTGTACCTAATTCTTGGCTATAAACTATGTCCATTCCAAAATCAACAAAATCCTACTAACCGTTTCAGCGTGTAAAAATAACAAATGTATACAATCAGTCACAAATGTTTGCAAATAAAATATTATAGTTTTTACGTTTATGTTTGTATCTGTTTAGATTGCGAAAGCTGGCCTTCAGCTGTATCGATTATTAATTAATTTCAAGCAATAACAGATAGTAAGTGTCATGAAACATGACAGTCCACGAGAAGACAAACTGTACAAATGTTGTTTTTGTGTTTTCCTCGTCAATCGCTATTGTAAATTTTTGTAACGCATCCACCTCTTTAGTAGAACCTAATATTATGAGGAATTTCTACTTAAGAATTAGGTCATAGACTCTTAAAATATGCGCAGGTACTTGCTCATAATTCGTGATCGCTGCTCGTCCTACGAGTAGGTACCTCAAGCAGTTGAATAATTATCTTAGGTCTGGCATGGAATCATATACTTTATTTTCGTGTTTCTAGGTAAGCCGGCAACAGCAACTTGAGGTGCCGCTTGTGTCTATTGAAACTTGCGATAAGATCTTCGGGGAGTCAGTTCCGGTACATGAAGGTCAGCTGTGTGCGGGAGGCGAGGAAGGAAAAGACGCTTGCTCTGGCTTCGGGGGTGCACCGTTGCTCATTACTCGGGATGGACAGTTTATGCAGGTAATTAATAAACAATCTAGTTACTGCTTACAGTATGGCTTCGCCGATGCTCTATTTTCATTTAACCACCATCATCATCACATCATCATTATCATCATCATCATGTCAGCCGTACGATGTCCACTGTTGAACATGTGCCGCAGAAGGGACTGGTCGGAAGCGGCCTGCATTCTAAGTTATCCTGCGACTTGTATCAAGTCGTCTGCCTACGCTTTACGCGCAGGTCCGTGGTCTGCACTCAGAGAACAATCCGGCCTCATCGGGCATCTGTTTTGCGTGCTATGTGCCCTGCCCACTGCCAATTTAACAGGCTTATCTTCTGGGCTATTGCGGTGACTTTCTTTTTTCTACGAAGATCCTCTCATTTCTGATTCATTCACGTGGAGAAACCCCCAACAGAAACCTCATAATTAAGCTCAAAGTATCTACGAACTATGGAGAAGACTCCAAAGTTCGACTTTGAGCTTAATTATGAGGTCCATAGTGAAAGATCACGTTCGTTGGTCTTTCACTGTGATATCTATCCGCTCTATCTATCTATCACTGCTAAGTCATTACTACTAACACACACTGGACAAAGACTTAAGTTTTGAGGCACTGCGGTATTTTGGATGAGAAGACTTCGCGAAGTTTCCGGAACACTGCCCAGCCAAGTTGGCTTCGACGATTGACCCCTTTCTCGAAGTCGGATCTGCCTGGGCCCTGGTTGGACGGTTTTTTGAGCCATAATTAGCCTTTAGCCATAACCTATATCATAGACGCTGCTTATTTCTAAATAACGTTATTTAGTACTCGGTGCACAGTAGAATTATTGTGCGCAGTGCCACGTCAGATTATTTAAATTTAAGCAGCGTAATATATGTAAGACTGTTAAACATTCAGTTTTATGGAGTTTTATAATTAGTCCAATAACAAAACCTACTTAAATTCTTTATATTTTGGTATAACACTATATACACTTGTTCGTAATTAAATATTGAGTTTTTCTAATTCTTCTTCATGTGGAAAGCAAAATCAACATTTAACATATTTATAGGTAGAAATAAGTTGTTTTTAATAAGATTCAAGCCAATGACGTTGCGTATTTGACCGAGCGAGCGAAGCGTCTCTGCTCTGTTCAAATATCATCTCTGGCCAAATTGAGTTTCATCTATAGGCATCTAGTGGAGGCACTATAATCTCATGGGACCTATTTTGTATAACAGACTGAACTCCAAAATAAAAATAAAAACGTCCCCTCATACAAATTAAAAAATATTGTAAAAGTATTGGTTACAAGTATTGGTTACAAGAGTTAGATTATGAATTCCTTGAAAATATCTTCGTAAAAATTGGTTGAAATTCAAACTATCACGCACCCACACTTTACACTAGAATCACATTTGATAATACTTTGCACAAGTAATGTCAAGCCTGTGTAAAGTGTTATTGTAGTATAATTGTATTATAGTGTATTATTTCTAAGAACAATAAAAACAATTTTGTATTTGTATTTGTATCTATCTGTACATTTGTCCTGCTGTACAGGTCGCATTTTTCAACCAATCATGGAAAACTTGATATGCATGTTCTACTACTCAATATATATGTTTTTCTGTCGGCAATTGTTCAGTGGTACTTTTCCTAAAAAGGGGGGAAGATTGCTGCGGCGCTATTTACAGACTGATTATGATAAAAATACAGAAAATAGGTACCTGACTCTAAGGAGGAATTTCGAATATTAGCTTGATTGGTCAAGATTCCGAGAAAATACGTTGTCAAGTACTGCGAAATAATCCCGCTGATAAGACTGTGCGCGCGAGGTCTACTGTTCGCAGAACTCCTAGTTTATGATTGTGTAACATTTAAATCCATCGTTTGTCCGGATTTTAGCTCGGCATCGTATCATTCGGCTCTGAGAACTGCGGAAGTGAAGGAGTGCCCAGCGTGTATACCAACATCGCACACTACTACCGCTGGATCGTCGAGAACTCACCTTCCTAGCCACCAAAAAGCCACCAAGTAGTCTAACGTCATAGGTCATATTATAAAACTTAAATAAAAATCTATCCTACAGTCATATGGTTTATTTTTTATTGTGTTATTAGGAGGTATTAAGGGGTAGCCTCTGCCTAGAACCGATGCATTTCGTAACAAGTGAGGAACAGCACTGCGCCTTTAATCCTGATTCATAAGTTTTTAAGTCTCATATGCCTGTAACTTCGCCGACACCCATATTATTTAAACCAGAATAGAGACTGAGGGAAATATACTTCGGTATATATTCCTCGGCTCCCAGCATAAGGTCCCTGCGCCTCGAGAGCTACACGGGAGCGAAAATCCCCAAATCCCTTCCAAACACCCTCTTCCTGGTCCACACTCAGGAGGAAAAGGAGACCCTGACCAGCCAGGGCTATGGAAAGGGCGAAGGATCACGCACCCTTACCATTCACGAGGCGCAGGGACTGACGTACGAGTCAGTCGCGGTGATTAAAACTAAAGGCAAAATGAAGCTGCACGAGAGCGTCCCGCACGCAGTCGTTGCGATTTCCCGGCACACGAGGACCTTTGTCTACTACGCCGACGACGAGGATGATGCCATCGGACGGTTTGTGAGGCAAGCGACGGTTGCGAGTGAGCAAACCATCTACGGCTATAACCTGAAGATGGCAATCAGGGATCGAAACAGCGTGGTGATGGAGGCCCTGCTTCAGCGCAAAGTGGGCAACGTGGGCTCACAATAAATGTTCGAATTGTATGTAAGCTAGCGTTAAGAAATTAAAACTGACAAAGAGATGGTGCGGGCATTCAGAGCAGACATGCTCACGGAAATGTGTTGGCAAGCGGTGGCGTGTGTGGCGGGTCGCCATCTTCCCTCAGAAATGGTTGAGGAAGGCGATGGCTGGCACATGCGTCAACTCGTGAACGGGTGCTGTTTGCGGGCACTGGTCTGCTGTGAATGCTTGCACCAACTCAGAAAATGTATTAATAACTTTAAGTTTATTATGTTATATGTATGACTTAATTTAAAAAAAAAAAAAAATTATTAGTTATATGTTCCTCATGTATGTATTTTGTTGTATGTTATAAATTTATCGTAAGTTGTTAAAAATCTTAAATTTAAAAAAGGCACGGACCCTGGAGTCTGTGGAGTGTACTTTTATTAATAAAAAAAAAAACCAGAACAGAGTATTGCGAACATTATCGTTTCGCGTTGTAAATAAATAAATATGGTGGCATTACTTACCTGGACGAACTCATCACAGTGCTCATCAACGTATCACACACTACATCATTTTTCTACTCACAGTTAATACATTTAAATATACCTCAGCTAGTTTTAGCGGCATTTTTGGACGACAGCAGCTATAAATGGATAATGCTCTTGAATTTTTTGGAGTAAGGTTTTCCTGCCAGCAGAAGTTATAAAACAGTATTGTGATTTCCAGTTTATAGTTGCTGCTATGTAGACTTTGACTAAAACGATATTCTGCTAATCGTACTTTATTTAATTAAATATTCTTCGAGATTTTCGAGGTAGACATAAACCAGCGTCCTCACCCGGAAGCCTTATGCTAACTCAAAAAGCCTCCTCTTATGAATGCCACTATGAAAGGTTAATTACTAATATCAATTGAATGCGACTTTCACAAAGGCGTCAGGTCAGTGCAATATGGTCAACACTGTTTCATATAAATAAGTACAGTAATAAGTAAGCTAAATGCAATAATAAAATTGTTATTACTTTAGAGATGGTGAAAATAATTATAATAGAATAAAAGATGTGCAGTATTTGATCGATAGTCTTTTTTTTGTGAACTAAATGCATAATGGAAGTGCTTAAAATAAAACTTCCAACGCCTGATCGTTGTAATGCGTGGCGCAAGGAGGACATTCTTTCATCATTGAACAAAGCATGCCAATGAGATCTTCCTGGGCCTGGTCTTGGATTTGCTGGTTGAATTGCTGAAAATATAATCCACAACAATGTACAATGTAAATATGTATAAGAAAGAGAAGCGTAGAATATAATTATGAGTGACTGCAATTTTGAGCTGCAATCTGCGGTTTCACCCGCGTGGTGATGGATGATGATGATGATGATGATGATGAAAAGTATCCTATGTGTCAATCCAATGCCTCATCTATCTCTATACCAACTTTTATCAAAATTGGCCCAACGGTTTGAGCGTGAAAGAGCAACAAACATTCATGCATCCATCTATCTAAACTTTCACATTTATAATATTAGTGGGAAGTGGGATTAGCGTGCAAGTATTATTGTGTTGTATATACTGAAGAAAGCAGTAGCAAATGAAATTACGGAGTATATGGGAATATATCTGATATATTCTTCATTTTTCTATCAAACCATCAATCCAAGCCTCCATTCCTCCATCCATCCTCATCTCTATTAAATAACCTTTAGTTATTTTAATAATATTGTTTTGTTTTAATGATCTTTTCTCTCCTAATAACGGACGTGCAATTTGATGATATTTGCCTAGAGTAGAGGCCTTTACATGAATACGAGTAAATTGCAAAAAGTACTCGTTATGCACAACGAAAAACGTTCCTCTCTTAATCTTATAAACTATGATTAGTGCCATAGTTATACTAGATAAATAACATTTTGTGCTGAATTCGACAGCTTCCGTCAATGATACGATTGCATTTACACTTATGGAAAGTTTCATTCTAGACTATCTGTTTGCTTTCGCCAGTTGGTTTATTTATTGGTTATGTTGACACATTACATTATAATATTGTGAAAAAAGTACTATATGCCATTTACTCAGTTTTATTAACATACACACAAGGGTTTTTGGTCCCAAAGTAGGCAAAACCTGTACTACCTGGTAACCTGATGACTGATACACATACTAAATAAACACACCCAGACACAGCTCAAATAGACTGTACTGTCAATTTGAGCTGTGTCTGGGTGTGTTTTGAGTGCTTGGACTAGCACTCAAAATGTTTGACTTGTCCGGGGGCCGAAAACCAGGACCAACGGCTCAGAAGACAGGGGTGCTACTAAATGCGCCTAACGGCCAGTCAAAGAGTTACTAACTATTTACTTACATCATTCATGGTGACAGTGGGTATGAACTTAGGGCTGATACGTTTCGTGAGAAACTCGGAATTCAGCTGGAGTTCCAGTCCTTCAGAGTGAATACATTGATGGATGTAATCAACAGGCAGGTTAGCTGCTTCAACGCACTGGAAGTAAATTTATTTATAAAGTTATGCGTATGTTTTATAAGCTAAGACGAATGGTTCACCTAACGAGTAACATAATATTGTACGTAGGAAGGTACGTAGCGATGTAGCCGAAAGCAGTTTCATTCAAATAACTTTCTTGATACTCATAGACGTTCTCGTACAATTCTCGTCGTTATATTATGCCCAGCACATAAGCCATGTATAAAAATGGACAGCCGAATGGGCCGGCACGACCGGGGAAGTACCACACTCCCACATAACACCGACGTGAAGTAACAGAGCTTGCTATTGCGTTTCGTCGGTTTGTGGGAGGTTCCGGAGGCCCGACTCACCCCTTCCCTATTCTCCTTCTCCTTCCCCTTTGTCCTCCAACCGTTACTCCTTCTATCTCTTCCTTCCTATCATACTTCTTCTCGGGTCGGCAACGCATCCTCGAGACCTCTGGTATTGCGTATGTCTGTGGGCGACGGTATCACTTACCATCAGGTGAGCTACTTGCTCGTTTGCCAACCTATCCGATAAAAAACGCTAAGCTTTCATACGGACAAAACAATAAACACCAAAGAAACGAAACGTCTTCCAAACACGAAAGGCAAGCTAAGATCGGTCGCAAACGTACGGTTTCCGAATTCTGTTTCCTGATCGGGATTCCCGATTTTAAATTCTGTGACACATGCGCAAACGTTAGATTTTTTATTTAGGAATTTATCATTGTCACTATGTAAATAACATTGGTAATTGTTTACGAACTTAAAGTGACGAATACTAAATGCCTAAGTGGCGTGCAATTGGAGAGGCCATGTCCAGCAGTGGACTGCTACAGGCTGATGAAGTATGCGGCGGTGTAGAACACTTTGTATAAAATGTGTGCATTAGCGTATCCCAATTATGAAAATGAATTTGAAAACCGTACGTTTGCGAAAATTGCAGCCAGCCTAAAATAGCCCAGTCGAATTGGCTCAAAAAAAGAGCAAAAACGCGTAAAAAATATAAGAAGCAATTTTCCTTCGGAATTCGTTGCGGAAGGTCACTGGCAGTCTAAATTTTGTTTTGCGTGGTAATCGATCCGTTGCGTCACCCGCCAAATAGATTTTAAGGGTAAAATCTTTTGTTAAAATCTTTTGTTTATTGAATAACTCGTTTATTTACATTTTAACATGAAAAATGGCTTTACAAAGGTTGTTTATTAATTTTGCTCCGTATAATATTTTTCCTTAGCACGATTTTCCGATTTAAACCCAATTTATCCTTAGCCTAGCCCCAAATTTAGCCCCCAATTATCACCTATCAAAGAAAACCATAGACAAACTAAGAAAAAATGAAGTTTGACCAGTAACCAGAAGTGACCTTCCCCAACGAATTCCGAAAGAAAATTGCTACTTATAATTTTCCGGTAAAAACCTAATGGGCTGAAAGTCAAACTGCACTTCAAAGTGTAATCGAATACCAAATTGAGAAAATGATCACTAAGTTTTTGTATCATTTTGTTTGCACATCAAATTTTTAGGTTAGGTTATACGTTGCTATATTTTTTGAACCATTAATTTGGTGTTTATATTTTGGTAGGTATACTATATTTGGTATATATATGTACTATGATGAGTACTAAAAAGGATTTGTTTGACGTTATTTTGCTACCTACCTGTTATTTTGTTTAAGAACAGTAGAACTGCTTGTGAATGAGTTCGTCCAGGGTAATACTTCCACCATACCGTTTTCGACGGTGAATCGTAATGTTCGTACTACTGTGTTTTGGTTTGAAGGTATCGTTGCCGGTGAAATTACAGGCACATGCGACTTAACAACTTAATGTGTCAGGGTTACAGGCTCAGCGCACTTCGTCACTTGTGAGGTAACTAACCTTTATAATACAGTTGCTCAAAAATTGGCGTATTTCAGGGACGTATAGCGTTCGGGATGTGGGCTATTACATACTCGTGCTTTTTTTTTACTTTTCCCGAACTCGTGCGTTCTCTTTCCCAACTGTCAAAATAATGTCTATTAAAAAGAAAAACCAACCATGAAGTTTTTACTAAAAAAAATCCTAGAAGTTTTTATGATTCATGCAAATACGTATATTTCTAAAAAGAAGCTACTAATTTGTTTCAATATCAGATTTAATGATTTGATTGAATGAGTTAGGTTAGGTTTCATTTCATTTCATCTCATTAAATTTCATTTTCATTTCATATCAATAAAAAAATTCTACTGAAGACTTGGTTGTATGGGCATAGTTCCCTTTGCCTACCAGAATGGGTGAAGAAAAAAAAATCTGCTTATATTCTACGGTTGGCGCCATTTTCCAGAAATTTTCTTTGCGAGTTTATTTGATTAAATTGCTTAATTTTTTCGCAACTGTATTAAAATAGTCGTTCAGTACACGTGCGGAACCGTCATTGCAACTTGTTCCGACTGTCAAACTTGCCTTCGGCTGCGCCTCGGTCCCGCTATGAGTGCGAAGTGCAACGCGTAAGCAAGACCCCGAGGTCGGCAGTGTATAAAACGATAGTAATATGACTTTTTAAATTGTTAAGTACGTTTGAGAGAACATTCTCGAACTGCAAAAATATCTCAGGATTTTTCAATGGGCCTAATTCAAATCAGGCCTTTTCTCCGGACTTTTACATTTTTCATCCGGGAGGCGGGAACCTTACATATAGAGCGGAAGCGCTTAGTTTAAAATTGCTTTTGGAGGACACCAATTTATAATAAAGGGCAATGCGCAAAAGTGGCGTTTTTTTTAAGTCCGTCGGCTACTAACGAAACAAGTATTATTAGAAAGAAGTCTTCAAAATAAACAATTTATAGTTTTACAACAACTGCCTAAAGTATATCGGGGCCGAGCTATGTATTTGCATTGTAAGAATTTTCAAAAAAATCACTTAAATATTTATAATATATAAGGTCTTTGTTCATTAGTGCACAATACTGAACGAGGTGGTTTGGAATCGGTAACTTATATATTTTAGTATTACTTATAATAAACATAATTTATAGTGCATTTCGTAGAACTTATTGGGAGAAAATGCGTTAAAATACCACTCATACCGCGGTCACTTGAAGACCCCCGATTAACTCGTCCAATCACAGCGTTGGATTTGTTTATCAGCTTGAACCCCGGATTTGCATACTGTCGCTGTATGCTCAAACCATAAATGAGAATATAGCTCAAACTCAAACAAATAGTTGCACAGCACCCGCACACTTGGGTGCTGTGCCCATGTTATGTCAATTATATGGTACCTAAGATGGGAGCGATACCAAGAAAACCTATAGGCACCCGCACAGTTTCTCTATGTGATAACCAGAAATGACGTAGAAAACGAAATACATGATGGATCTGTACTTGAAGATTAAGTTAATAAAACAATATTAAATGATAATAGTAATAAAGTACCTACTTATATGTTATATATACTATATATGTCTTATTTTACTCATACCTACAAATTGGATTTTGTTGCTCAGCGTGGATAATAATTAGGAAACAATTTGCTTATCACATTCTCTGACGTAGTACTATTTGATACTAGTTATTTAATCTGTGGCTACCGGCTGCCATATTGTAATACTTCGAGTACCTATATTTTATATGAGTTTTTAAATCAATAAATAAGAATAACGTTTGAGTAAAAACGCAATTATTCGGTTATCTAGATTAAATTTTTTATAGATTTCAAAGTCGAATAACTTAGTTCGGATATTATTTGAAAAACTACTTGTTTATTAAATAACTAATGTACTGATGTAGTGCTATGAGGTACTAATGATAAAATTTGTGGCTGCCAAAAAAAAACAACGCCACTACCTACTCCATACAATGTTGCGCAAACCCCTTTGACAAATAGTGGTAATCAAGGTTTTCAAAACTCCTTTAAACAGTAAAGATAAGGAAAAAGGTTTCCTTTACCTAATTGACCTGTACGGTACGTACCTACCGCCTAGGCTGCCGTCGCTACGTTGTTGTACCTAATTTTACTATGTTCAATATTCAAATTTGTACGATTCTATTGGCCTAAAAGGTATATAATTTATAAAGTGTAGTAGTAATTGGTATAAGTAGTAATATATTTATACTAAGAGTAATTAGTATGTATTTGGGCTGCGCTACTTTCTATCTTAATTAGAGAAGTAAGATATTTATTTTCCGAGCAGATGTATAAATACTGAACAGTATAATCTACTACTAGATACCTGTTATAAGCAGTGTTGTTATATATTTAAAATGTCGCAAAAGTTTTTCTTTGTTTGAATTTTAATTAACATACCTACAATAGTTTGTTTTAATAGTTATCTATTCACACTGAGACAGGTATTTGAAACGTTTCAATGACACAATGTTAGAACAATGTGTCATATTTTTATATAATAAAAACTGAGAAGTTCTTATTTAATTCCAATTCATTATTCTAAAGCTTTTACGAAATTCATATGGATAACCCAAACGATCCGCGAAGTGTATTCTATTCATGATATAATTTTAATGTAAGCTCTTATAGGGTTCAGGTTGTCTATCCCCTCCCCAGACCAATTATTGGTCTGTGGTCCCGTCACAGCTGTGATTCGCTGAGATCAATTTCAAAAAGCTGCCTATGATTACTATAGATATTTTATAAATACATTGACAGACCAATATTTTATGTGTCGGTGCTATACTTTCTAAAGAATAAGTGTTTTTTTTAATAATACTGGAAAATTTACCATCATGTTCCCAGTCGTCCCTGCCAGTGACGTCATTTCGCACCTGACATAAGCAACCTTCTCGGAGTCGGACCTGTCTTGCATATAGTGTAATGCACAGTCTTGAACGAGATTGCCCAAGCATTCCGACGGACCGTGTTGGCATTCGAAGTCGTAACCATTGTTTATACTCTGAGAACAATATTAAAAGTAGTTATAATAGGTACCGATTTTATTTTCAGGTAACAGCTCTATTTAAAACGCTAAACAAAGGGTTCCCATATAGGACTTCCTATTAACCTTATTACCAATATAGTTTAAAATAAAGTCGCTTACTCATGTCTGTATGTTTGTATATCCGCTAGAGCTAGGTTCTCCTAAATCACGCTACGGATTTTGATACGGTTTTGCGGTGCGATCAGTTTTTTTTATTTGTAATGTGGACTCGTACGTTTGTACATTTGCCTTTTCTCAAGTTAAATGGATAAAGTTGAATCAAGAGATTCAAGTAGTCACAGTCACATAAATAAGTCCGCCATAGTGATGCCCCATTAGTCAGTTGCTTCGCGTCGTCGCAACGGTTCAACGCATTGTATGCCACACCTGCGTTGCATGTATGCACGACGTCGCAACCCAAAAGGGTACGCACGCCGGCACAATCGCAATGAATAAATGAATCGGTAATATTCTTTAAAAAGGGGGTAGTTTGCTGCAGCGCTATTTACCAACCGATATTGATAAAATTTGGTAAACACATTAGGTACATACCCGGCTTTAAAGAGAAATTTTGAATATGAGAATTCGAGTTGTGAAGTTCTGCGAACAAAAATTGTTCATAAGAATATGTGCTCGCGAGGTCTACTGTTCACAGAACTACTAGTTTATGTACCAAGGCTAAACCCATATAACATAGTGGTACCTCTTAGTCAGCTTTTAAGACTACCATTGGAAAGATATGGAATAGTCCAGTTCTTAATTCAGACACTTTAAAGAAACAAATTACCTAAAATACTTACACGTGCTTTACCAAAAGGCACCAAACGCAGCTCCAGGTGGTCTTGCAGCAAATTGATGGCTGGCTCCAGCTGTTCTACTATGAACTGTTTGCTGTCCGGACACAAGCTCTCGTAGTACACGGAGAGTAGTAGCTAAAATTTATAAATGAGGGTGTGAAAATTGTGCCATATATTGTGTGTGTATATATATAATATAAGAGTAATTGTACATAATATCTATTCCATCTTAAGGTTGTTTTTTTGGTGTCAATAAAGTGTTATTGTATTGTAGCTGTTGCATACCAAATTTCATCGAAATTGTTCTATCCGTTTGAATTATGTTCTTCCCCGGGATGTGGTCTGTCTCCTTACCAAATATCATCACGATTCGTTCAGTCGTTTAGGCGTGAAAGCGTAACAAACAGACTCACTTCCACTTGCATAAAATTATTTAGCTTTGACTAGTCGGTTGGCGCAGTGGGTAGCAACCCTGCCTTCTTAGCCGCTGGTTCTGGGTTCGATCCCCAGACAGGTCGAACATTTATGTTACGGATGGAAAGTATCCAAATTTAAATCGCTTTTTTTTTGAGTTGAGGTAAATGCGCCCTGTAATCCCCATTCCACCTATTCACTCACATTCGCCCCCTACCCTGCATGTACCCTCTCCCGGCGCCGCAACCCAGCTCAGGCCCCGCTAAGGCCCTATTTACCTTGTTTACGTTTTGGAGGTCATTGCCGTCTTTAGCCTAAAGATGGACCTTCTTGAGTGTTAGAAAAACTTTGGTTTCTCATATCTCGGATTTTTTCCTACTTCCTGGGACGCAGTAGTTGTTCCCAATTGTATGCAAGCTTCTGCGTGTGTTGTTTTAGTATTACCACACCTTTTTGTTACACGCTGTATATTATAGTTGCGCCCCTCGGTCTCACCCGCGTGTAGATGAGTGATGATGATTATGATGAAAGTGTTCTATGTCTTATTCCAGCGCATCATATAACATACAAATTTCATCAAATCGATCCGGCCGTTTGAACGTGAAGAAGTAACAAACATACCTACAAACACACTCACAAACCTTCACATTAATAATATTAGTGTAAGTATAATTATATCTATTCCATAGTACATTACTGCAGAATCCAGTAAGTAAGCCTTCCTAGCCAAGTATGAGTTAACCGGTTATATACGAGGCGGATGGCTTTCTTACTGGTTGAGGCTTGTATAATGCTTTTCTCGAAAATAATAATAATAATAATAAGCTTTATTCATTACAAACTTAACTAACTTAAATTAACAAACACATACAATGCGATTAAAATAAGAATAGGACCGGCCTAGCGCCATGTTGTGACGTCACTACGGGAACTTGGTATAGTGTGCAAAAAAAGCAATGTTAAAAAATATTGGCTTGTTTTATATTGTAATAGAACGTACTTTTTTATCTGATAGGTAGAGAAAAAATTAGTCTAAAAACGAATCATAGGTAGGTAAACTAAAGTAAACACAGAAACACATTGAACTGTCTTTATTTAGTGAATGTACGTATTTTAATTTTAATCGCTCAGCTCTTCAATTCCACTCATGTCCTGATGCCCAACTGAATCAGACTCCTCGTAATCGTCGTCATCATCACTGCTGCTGCTACTACTGTCACCTATGTTTATAATGAAACTGAATGGGCCATTGTCATCATCTTCAAGTAATTCCCTTTCGAAGTAGTCTTTCTCAATCCTTTTTACATGGTTTATTTCTTTCTTCCAGTCATCTTTCGTGATTGATGCGATCGACTCAAGTGTCAGACGTTCGATTGCGCTTTCTAATTGCTCAACATTTTTGTCTGCCACTCTACGTTTTACCAAATGCCAGATATATTCTATCGGATTTAAATCGCAATTATAGGGTGGCAGTCTTAACACTTCATGGCCATGCGATCTAAATATGTTATCTATTGTGTAATCTTTCGGTGGCCTGTTTTTTTTATTAATTCATAAAGTTCAGCCTTTGTGAATGTTTGCTCATATTGAATATCGTTTTGTGTAAGCCATTCCTGCATCTACACTTTTCTAGCACTCATGTTCGGGGCTGTCGTTTCCTCCATACTATGATAAGGAGCGTTATCCATTACCACAAGTGAGGTCTCGGGAAGGTTCGGGATTAGTTTTTCATTCACCCATTTTATACAATTTTCACCATTCATTTCATCGTGGTAGTCGCCACTTTTCTGTTTCGCTTTAAACATTAGCAATGCCCGGTCGATAAAGCCATCTTCGGTACCGGCATGTGTTATTATCCAACAACGTCCAACACTGTCATTTTTCTTTACACCTTCCGCGCTTGCAGATTGCCAGCACTTTTTCACAGTATAATGTGCGTGGATCCAAGTTTCATCGAGAAACACTACTGGTTTTTTGTTTGATTCCAATGCATCATTTGCTCGAATACGCCGCAGGTACTTCGCGCGCCAGGCGCTTTAATGTTTGGCCTTTGAATCAATACCGATCTCTTACGCTGGCAATTTTTAAATTTGTAGCCTAGCGACTCAATTATAATTCAAGCTGCCAGGAAAATTAAGATCTTGTTTTGCAGCTGCATAAATTTTCTTTAGTGTAGGAATTTCTTTTCTCACCGTATATATAGAATTTATTATGTTGCCCAGCGCACATATTTCAAAACTGTCACACACAATTTTCTTTTGACGTAGTTTCTTCTTAGGTGTCGTTATTTTGCTTCTGTTGCTATTCTCTGTTCACGGCGAATGCGACTCACTGTATTTTTATTAATACCAGTGGCTAAAGTCACTCGCTCGGTTACCTTCGAAGCAGTTTCCAAATGCTTAATGAAACTTTAAAATACATCACGCGATATATGAATATTGCCATCTGGCCCTGGTACAATTCTTGCTTGTTTTAACTGGTCCAACAACATAATGGCACGTTTTTTCTCTTCCTCGAAGTACTTATCAACATTGCTGATAATCTCTCGAGCTCGCCGATGTAAAACACTACCTCTTTTGCTCATTGTAGAACAAATTAAACAATCAACAAAAACAAATTATCAACATAAAAGGCGTAAGAACATAAAAATGCACTTGGAAACGTGTCGCGTAGTACACTGACGGATAAATAAGACATGTGTCATCAAATCAAGATGGCGTCTCACCAGTGTTGCAAAATTAAAAAATTAAATTCGTTAAATTTGCCATCTAAAAATCGGGAGATTTTTATTCGGAATAAAACAAGAGTATTTTATGTTAATAATATATTAATTTATTCAAGATCTTTTAGTTTTGCCGTATGAAGAATATTATTTTCCATGTTTATTTATGAATATTATTTTACATTAGATGATAATTCAAAAATCGGGATACTGAATTGCTAAATCAGGATATCGGGAGACAATGACCAAAATCAGTAGATCTCCCAATAAATCGGAAACTTTTGCAACACTGCGTCTGTGCTGCCAACCTTATAAATATATAAATTTTATAAAATGAACGATTTTTAGTCATTCATTTAAAATTAATCTATTTTTAAGTTTGTTCTGCTGACCGTACTTATATGAGTGAAGTTAGCCGAGAGCCCGTCCTATTCTTATTTTAATCGCATTGTAACTTATGATATTTTTTTGTATAAGTTATAAATCCTTGAAAGTCATTGGCACTCAAACTAAAAAGAAAATGAAAGAAAGTTTTTGCTAATTCAACCTCTTTTAAATCAGGAGGAGTGTCATGTATTTTCTTGACCAGATTCGCATGAACTAATTTTTTGGGATTATCTATGTTAAAGCGGTAAATTAAAACACAATTGTCGCAATGTAATGTGAAATCCCGCCAGACGTTGTTTTTTATACTAAAAAGTTTGCGTTTAGTTTATTCAGTAATCTGTGGTTTAGTTTTGAACAGTGTTCTATTTTGACATTACATGAATGTTAAAAAAATAATTTAATTATTGTTTTTGTATCTCCAAGTTAATTTTAGAATGGAAAGTTTTAATCCAAGATCATTTATAAACTGAAACTCTTAAATACAAACATAAAATCCTACACTATATTTCTACAACATTATTAAGTACGAAACGCATCGTGCATACTTTTTCTGCGTCGCGTTAAGTGTCACAGACTATAAAATGGCTGTTTAAAGGCTCTAAAAATATTACTATCTCATAAATTAAGGATAATATGGAGCCTCCCTCCTATAACCATGTTATAATGGCTAAACTCTAATCCGTGTTTGGTACGATGTTTTTTTTCTAAGCTGATCTCAAGATGATGACTTTCTGTCCAGTAAGCAAATTACATACTTACTTACTGGACATTAGGAGTTTCCAAATTTAAAATCTCGCTTCTTACTGGACAGTTGTGAATAAGTCTCCGGTAGAGTTCACTTTTTAGAGATGTTATGGCAACATTACACACCATTTTTGAGAAAATGTTATATACTTAACCCATTCTTATTTCAATGATTAATACAATTTAGGAAAATATCAGTTTTACCGAGTACATCATGTAAATCTTTAAATATATAGTCGAAAGTGGGTGGTTTCAATTAATATACACCTGCTTCACTAGTGTGCTAATATCTTCCATGATCATACTCACATTCATATATTGCCTCAGTTACATATAGATCCAAACCTAGCACAGGACAACTTTCACTGCTCTAAATTTGCAACTTGCTTACCTCCACCTATCAGAATTTATGAACATGTAAGTGTTCAATACCAACTGTACCTATACAGTATGATTACCTAATTAATTAAATAAATTAACACACGTTGCAGTTCCAGGAAAAGTAGGTTGATTTCTGCGAAATCCATTGTATTATTGGCCAAATATGGCGAATCGCAAGTCAACGGGTTAAATAATAAAGATCACTCGCAATTAATTAACAAAAGCACTCTTTTTTTATCAATTGACTTACAAAATGAAGGAAGTGGTTGTCAAGTCGACGCGTAATTTTTTTTGTTTTATGTATCACCCATAACTTTTTTTGTTGTTTGGTAGAGTATACATCCGAGGATTATTGGGACCGGTCGTTAGAGGTTGCAGAAAAGGATTTAACTTTTTTTGTTGTAGTACCACGTTGCAAGCCCACAGCCGAATGGGCTGGCACGACCGGAGAAGTACCACACTCCCACATAACACCGATTTGAAGTAACATTTAACATTAGCTTGCTATTGCGTTTCGTCGGTTTGTGGGCGGTTCTGGAGGCCCGATTCCCCCCTTCCCCGTTCTCCCTCTCCTTCCCCCTCTCCCTCCACCCTTACCTCTTCAACCTTTTCCTTCCTATCATTTTTCCTCAAAGGTCGGCAACGCATCCTCGAGACCTCTGGTATTGCAAATGTCCGTGGGCGACGGTATCACTTACCATCACGTGAGCCGCATGCTCGTTTGCCGACCTACCCCATAAGAATCTAATGGCTATATCTATTTTTCTATTGAGGTCAATAGAAACATAGATAATCGTCGCAATGTGTACACATCACGCGTAAACAGTAATTTCACTGTCAAAGAAAAAGTACAAGTTTAAAGTTAGAGTACTTACTACAGAGGCCGTAGCACAATCATTTTACGAAATAGTATTCATATCGTAAGCGTCAACGCGTCACGCTTCAGCGTAAAAACTATGAGTTATCTGTGTCACAGTTTTACTAGATACATGACAGTTTGTACTGTTTCACGTGAACGACACGTTACATTACACTTAAGCAGTTATTCGTGCTATGACCACATCACTTTAAAAATCGCAGTATAAGTTAATAGAGATACGATAATCATATTGTTTTTAAAGTAAATATGACAACCATTACATGATAACTATGAAGTACCTATTTACTAATGTAAGCAATTTGTACAATGCTATTCAAATTATTCGGCCGCTTTAGCACAGTATTAGCACGACTGTGGTACCTATTAGTTCTAACAGACGTCACTACTCATTAACAATGCAGCCAGTTTTTCATTGTAGGAAAACTTGGTAACATTTGCACAGTGAATTGCAGACAGTATAGATCCCACGCAGAGAAATCAATGAAAATCGCTTTTTTAATTGCTTTACACTCTTTTTCTTTAAATAAATTAAATGCTATAGAGTGAAATCATTATACGTCCTAGTAATGTGAAAGCGAAAGTTTGTACCTATGTACCGATGTATGGATGTTTCTATTAGTCTTTCACGCTTAAACGGCGGGGCCAATATTGATGAAATTTGATATGGAGGTAGATGAGGCGCTGGATTAACACATAGGATATTTTACATGATCATCCATCATCATGCGGGGCGCAGCTAGCATGGCATAAATGTAAAAAGATTTCAATATTAATCAAATATTTTGCTTATATGCGGCCAATTGTTTGTTCTTTATTTGCCGAATTTATTAAGAGGCAAATAGGTTTGTAAACGGGCTAGTTTTTTGCAACAATTTCTGCAAGTGTATTGCTAACAATTGCACACACATACGTTATACTAAAATTGTATGAGTACACTCTACGCAATGTATGGATTTATATACGCAATTATTTTGATATTTGCCGAAAGTATAATTTTCCTGGCAAAAAGCTGCTATAAAATAGACCAAAATTTTAAGAGTACACTCTACAGAACCTGTAGCATTTTCTATACAACTTTATTAATGCATTTCTTAATCACTAGCACGTTTGACCTCTTATAAATAGTTGGTCTTACACGGGCAATTATTTGGACAATAATTGCGGCAATTGTATACCTAGTTAAAAAGTACTGCGACAATGAGCATCACCGTAGACGTTAGCTCTACATAACTTTTTGCACTAGATATACAAGTTAAGCTAAGACTATACAAGCTTCTTATATAGGATATAATATATTTATATAGGTTAGCTAATATGCACGTTTACACAGTCACACCCCCGAAATAGGTTTCCCTGTATCGTTAAAGACATGAGCACACACAACATCAAAACATTCAAGATCCGAGAATATACATTTCTGTTATAAGTACACAAGTATTTGCTTGGAGCAAAGGGAACGAACCTGCGAACCTCGCACTCTGAAGGTAGCGACACTACCAACTGAGCTAATGGAACCACCATGAGAGCTATGAGGAATTCTAGTTACTTAAAATAAAATATGCAAAGACTCTTATAATAGATCGATACCTGACATTTATATTCATGAAATGTATGAATTAAATTAAAAAAATATATTATAAAGTTGGTAAAGTGGAGTTTTTTTTACCAATTTTTAATATTTCGTATTTTGTTTATTATTATTTGTTTAGTAGTAAACATATTTTTATATTTTTTTTATTTAAAATGATAAGCAATAATTAGAAAGTTGTTATTTAAACACTACATAATACATTGTTATAAACATAAAAGAGAGCGTGATAGGAGAACAAAAAACCATTTATAAAAATAATTACCTTCGGTGGTACATCACTTCTTCCAATCCGGCAATTTGCCAAAATCAATAACAATATCAAATTATTCATTTTAATACCTCACACAATTGATAAAATAAACTGTAACAGCACGCAAATTATAAATAAATTATTTACAATGAACAGATGACTTCACATGACGAGTTTTATGTACAAACTGTTGGCAGTATCATTTGTGCAAACATTAGTGAATGGCACAATTACTAACTGAGTAACCTATCCGCTGCGGCTATGCCCACATGGCATACGTTTACCAAATATACGTGTATACAAAGAATACATCGTTTTGTAAACAATTGCTACTATAAAAGTATGGCTTTTGAATTTCTTGCCGCTTCTTCTCGGTAGTATTAAAGAAGATATGTACGAGTAAAATATAGTATATATGTAAAAATTAACCCCTAATATTCCTGGTCCCGCTACTACTTGAGAACGGATGGAAAATCTCGCTAATTCTTTTTTTGTGTTAATTGTCAGGAGAAGGTTCTTATGAAAGAAAAATCCAGAAAACAAGGGAGGTTATGGCGAGGCCGCAGACCGAGCCTACTACGCGAACGAAGTCGCGGACAGTCGCTAGTAAAATTATAAAGAGGAAATATTTGTTTGTTTTTTAATGGAATAGGCTCCGAAACTACGGGACTAATTTGAAAAAATATTTTACCGTTAGAATCTTACATTATCCCTGATGAGTATAGGAAATATTTTGAGTCATCATCATCATCCATCACCACGCTCATGAAACCAGCTAGTATAAACTGATATATAATATATAATGTATAAGTAAATAATGCTCATCCAAGCAGTTTAATGCCTATATTAAACAAATGTTTAAATGAATTTGGTATCGGGCACCGCAGGCTGACATGCAAAACTGGGTACCTACTGCTTACTGCTCTGGCTGACAGCTACTGTAATTTGGTAGGTTGTAGGTTGTACGACAAAAAATCATGTCTGTTGTATTGGAGATTTATTTGTACGGAACCCTTCGTGCGCAAATCCAACTCGCACTTGGCCGTTTTATTAAGAAGCAACGAAGGACTGTATGTCGCTGACAATCCATATACATTTTTGGAATAAATCAAATTGTATATGCCCCTATTTAAGTCAAACAAACATAAATATTATAGATATTTTATAATAATTTGTTATCTTTAAATATACATATAATTTAAATCATAATTTGAAGTAGGCTGTATGTACACTCATGCTGTCATGGTAGGACATGTAGACAGTTCTTTTATTCACGCGTTTTTATATTTAATAAGCGTGTCACGTTTTCATATTTAATAATTTGTTTTTATTGTATGTGCCGCTGTGTAGCAAATGCAATTTATGTTTGTTATTCGTCGCAAACGTTGAAGGACGTCGTATGAAACTCGTGAGATCTGCTCATTTGTATCATATTATATAATTGTAAAATTCGACGATCCTTGCTATACCACGCGACAAGCCTGGGACGTATACGGGTCTAGAGCCTAGTTAGGGAAACACATTACTGTGTTTAATGCTCTTCTGCTCAAATAAATTATTTATTTACATAGTTATATTCTTAGAATTAAACTTTTTACCTAAGTACATTTATACTTACTTATTATTATAAAGAGGAAAGATTTGTATGTAAGTTTGTAACGAATTGGCTCAAAAAGGACGGGACCGATTTTTAAAACTCTTTCACCATTGGATAGTTACATTCAGTCTGAGTAACATAGGCTATATTAGATTCATCATCATCATCATCATCGTCCATCACCGCGCGGGTGAAACCGCGGAGAGCAGCTAGTTATTTTATACAGCAGTAACACCAATATAAAAAAACGTAGATTAATGTTATTGCATCACACGTTCATGATAATTTTTGTAATAATAAAACGGGATTAACGTGAGACTCGCGTTGTCGATATCACGATCGACAATTGTTTCGGCTTCGCCCGGAGGACTTCTACAGGATCTTGAGTGCGGTGCGCCTGTCGTTGCGACCTGTCTCGCTCTGGTGGCTCTGGTAGTCACTCCTGACAAACCCGAATCAATGTAATGTCAGTGTGATATCAACCTCACATTAATCCCGATTAAAGGTGCGAGTTGGAAGCCGGCTACACGTCGCAGCCGCAGCCGACGTGTCGTCGCTTCATGTCACCGCGATACGTCGTCGTGTCATGTCGCTGTAGTCATAGTTTCGAACCCTACTCCAGACGGCAACTGCAGATGGCATCAACCATTTGAAAAGCAATACAATAGGTTTTCAGTTGTTTTACTACGTACATTGGCACTCGTGAGCGCCAATACTGATCTGCGGTCGGGCGACATGTCCTCTGCCGCTCGACGACGCGTCGCTTAGCTTCGTGTCGCTAACTATGGAGGGTATTCCATACAAATACATAGAAACCAGTAGTGTCGCCACGACACATCGTCGCGGCTGCGACGCGTAGCCGGCTTCCAATTTGCACCTTTATTATTACATAACCTAGAGTACCGTCGGCAGCAGGAAGAGAACTAAACTACCAGGTTAAAGAAACCTACTGGTGTTAGGTGCTGTGTTCAGGAGTAGTTCTAGCCCTTCATCCAACCGTCTAGGGAAACTATTTTGAGGTGCTATGGTCGATATTCACTGTAAGGCCGTTCGCCAAAATGATTCTTGGAATATTGATAGTCGAGTTAACATTCCATCACATGTCAGTCACTTTATGAGCCATGTTCTCATCATGAGGAATGGTGATATCAATAAGAACTTATCGTAATTATTTAACATTCATACTTTTCATTTCCAATCTTATATTTTTTGCAACAAACTGATCTAGCACAGAGCATAAAGGCTTTCTAGATCCAACTGTAGTTCCCTCCGTTGCATATTTGCGTAAAACAGCAGAATGCTCCTCTTGCTGATTTATCGACAAGTCAGCTATCGATCTTTTATATAGGGTTCGAACTTCCTCTTCGAAATTGTGAATTTGCGATTCAGGACGTGATGTCTGGTGTATGTAGTTGTCTCTGGATTCTGTACGGAAGGTCCTGAAAAATAGAAATAAGTCAGCCGTGCGATTCTGTACTGATTCGTCGACGAGCTCACCGATGTCAAATAATTTATGAGATTGAACCCTTGTACACAAGGTTGCTTTTCCAACGTAATATAACAGGAGCATTAAATTATAAAAACGTTCGTAACTCTGTCACTCGTCTCTCTGTCAGCCGTGCGATTCTGTACTGATTCGTCCACGAGCTCACCGATGTCAAATAATTTATGAGATATCACTCTTGTACACAAGGTTGCTTTTCCAACGTTCCTCACGGCTGACAGAGAGACGTCAACTCGTCATTTGTTTCACGGATGATGTCAAAGATGCAACGATATTTGCTCTTAGAGAATCGCACTGCAGCTGTTTGTTACCTTATCATGCCTATATAAACGGCTGAACGGATCGTAATGAAATTTGGCACGGAGATGGATTACATCCCGGGTAAACACAGGGTATATTCAATCATTATCATGAACATAATCCGGACCACGCGGATGAAACCGCGGGTCGCAGCTGGTAGATTATAATTGGTAGATTATTTTAGTAAAGGAACAATCAGAGATTCCAAATAGAGTTAGGTCCGTAATATCAATTGCCGCTTATCTCAGAGTTCAACTAATCGAAGCTTAAATTTAATCTACAGATTACACCCTTTTCCTAGTTAGTCTGGGTTTAATTATTTTAAATGTAGCAACACTAGTCAAAACGGTCAACCGTGTAAAAAAATTACGACTTTGATTGATAGACGGAACTTAATAAATAAGTTCTTATTTTTTTTAAATAACACTGTTACTACATACCCCGGTACCCATCTCAACTTGTTGTGTGTTCGAATTTCTCTGCAGCCCTCCTTAAACTTCTCCCTATCATACATTGATTTTGGTCTGCTTACGGGCAACCACCATTCTCCAGATTTTGGCTTTGGTGTTCTTATCTGTATAATCAAACCTTTATTTAAGTACTTATATACGGAGTGAAAAAGTATATAAAGAAATATATATTATAAAGAAATGTTTGCTCTCATAATATCTGTAAGCGTAAATTGAAGATGCCAAGCAAGACGATTCCAATGATACATTGTTTTTATTTACTCGTAATTTTAGGCATAGTTATTATTTTTGTTATTGCTTAACTAACATATAAATTTATTGGGTTTTGCCTATAAGTATCTGTATCTATCACAATTTATCTAAATATTTCCCCAAATTACGATTAAATGCAATTTTATTTTTATTCGGCGTCGTTGGGTCACTAAAATTGATATTAAAATTGGTGTCCATCGCATGCTTTTTTTTAACTAAAACATATTATAACTGAAAAACTATATTTAAACAAATAGGTATATAGATTCATACTGAAACTTGTAAACTGGGGCACGTCTTATATATTCTACCTACTCGAAACTGAAAAGGTCACACTTAGAAATCAATGCACTATAACTTAGAAATATTTTTATAACCTTGCTATTTATATATAAATAATATAGATATAAATTAGAAGGTTATAAAAATATTTCTAAGTTAAGGTGCATTGATTTCTCAGTGTGACCTTTTCAGTTTCAAGTAGGTAGAGTATAAGACGTGCCCAAGTTTAAAAGTTTCAGTCAAAGTCAAAGTCAAAGTCAAAATCATTTATTCAATTTAGGCATCAAAGACACACTTATGAACGTCAATTTTTCATTATATGCATAGTATGAACCTATTCACTGTTGTACATTATTATTATACATTAGATAAATATATTTCATCATTCATTATCATCATTATCAGCCGGAAGACGTCCACTGCTGAACATAGTCCTCCCCCATAGAACGGTATAACAATCAAGTCAATATATTTACGATACACTTATTTACATAAATACTGTTAACTAATAATGTGTATACTAATAATGTTTTAGTGTCATCAGCTAATGTATGCACTGTTATGCAATGTGAGGGAATTTATATAATTCTATTCTCAAAGAGATCAAAGAACTGCCAACCAATAGATTCTGTAGGAAACTTAAACTTTGGCTCATAGAAGTCTTAGTATTCGTTGCTGGATCTCAAAAAAGGCTAGTAATAAAGATGAATTTAATTAAAATTATGTAATTATAATAATATTATGCATTTTGAAATGACACTTTTGACATTAGAGGTAATTTTCATTTTGGCATTAATAATTGTATACCCACCTAACTACAGTAGAACCTCGTTAAGTCGAACCTCGATAAGTCAAAAACCTCCAAATCTCGAAAAAATGTTTTGTTCCCTTCCCTTCAAACACCAAAACCTCCATTACTTGAAATCTTGACCCTCTGTTAGTCGAAATAATCACAAAGTCCCTCCAAGCCATTTTGGTACATATTTTCACTCTATAACTCGAAAAATTAAATTTGACCTCTGTATCTCGAACATAGCAACGTTTTATTTTACAACCTTTACAACTTGATCATTTGGAATTTATTACCTCTATTGTTCGAACAAAAATAAGTTACCGACTTTAAGAACTTGCCGACAATGTGAGTACATTATTGTTTCTTAGAAAACATTTTAGGAGTATACGATAATAAATTTATGACTCACGTAAACACGTGTTTTCTTGCTTGGTGTCAGGTGTTCAATTTTGATTTCCTTTGAAATTTAGCCGATGTCGAAACAAAATCCGCCTAAGTCGAAATCCTCCATAAGTTGAAAACTCTATAACTCGAATTTTTGGGCGTCTCCCTTGATGTTCGACTTATAGAGGTTCTACTGTAATTATGATTGTATTATTTTGCACGTCGCTATGCGACAAAATGTAGGGGAGGTAGGGGACCATTGGGCAGTAGGGAGTTCGGGCACCCTCTTCTTATTTGATTCTTATGGTAGATGTTTAAAAACTTCTACTATAGTACTTTAGAATAGTCGATGGCAACACCCATAAATCAAGTTTCATGTGTACTTACGTTCAAGTGTCAAAATTACAGGCGGTTGACGGTTTCACACATTCAAAAATAAATATTTTGGTGTGCTTTAAAGGTAATCAACGAAGAAGGCTATGACAGAAGTTGAGTTTCTGTGTTTCCGTTTACTTACTTGTACGCTAATGATTCTGACCTATAAATGGTAGTAAACCGATTCACAAAAAAATCCTGTTGCAATTCGGTATGCTAAAAAAAATTAACCTATGCCAATTCCGAAACCATTTCGAGATTTTATGTTACAAACCCTTATTTTTCTACTCTGACCTTTTAAAACGATAAGATGCCATTTATTTTAACAAAAAACGATGAAATAATTCGACTTTCATTGACCTCTAAATGACGTCACTTTTTTGCATTTTATTATCTGTGTGACAATTGAAGTAAAACTTTATCTAACAACACGAGCGGACTTTTGTTTTGATTGAATAGAGACTTACGAATTAGTAGGTGTCACTGTCAAGTGTCAAAGTAAATTCTAGTTTCTTTTTTTTTACTCGCGTGCTTTTCTTGGCTCCTCAACGCAACTACATATTTGTGCAAAAAAGTGACGTCATAGGATTCAAATTTTCAAAAAAATATTATAAAATAACTACTGAATATAAAACAAAAATATTGAAATTAGTTTCTTATAATGACCTAATCTACGAAATAAAAATATAAAAAAATACCAAAAAAAAACTTTACATACCGAAATTCGGTATGCTAATAAAATTAACCTATGCCAATTCCGAAACCATTTCGAGATTTTATGTTACAAACCCTTATTTTTCTACTCTGACCTTTTAAAACGATAAGATGCCATTTATTTTAACAAAAAACGATGAAATAATTCGACTTTCATTGACCTCTAAATGACGTCACTTTTTTGCATTTTATTATCTGTGTGACTATTGAAGTAAAACTTTATCTAACAACACGAGCGGACTTTTGTTTTGATTGAATAGAGACTTACGAATTAGTAGGTGTCACTGTCAAGTGTCAAAGTAAATTCTAGTTTCTTTTTTTTTACTCGCGTGCTTTTCTTGGCTCCTCAACGCAACTACATATTTGTGCAAAAAAGTGACGTCATAGGATTCAAATTTTCAAAAAAATATAAAATAACTACTGAATATAAAACAAAAATATTGAAATTAGTTTCTTATAATGACCTAATCTACGAAATAAAAATATAAAAAAAATACCAAAAAAAAACTTTACATACCGAATTCTTTTGAGAAATTTGTATATGGGGAGCAATGGGCACTGACTTCGAAGGGAGGTTTGGGCAAGCCCAGATCTCCCCGAGAACAAGAAACTAAGAAAAATAAAGTAAAAGAATACAAAAAAAAACTCTATAAAGCTTGAACATTACAAGACAGAAAGAAATACCTAAGCTTGGTGAAGAATTAGTATCTAAACGTATAAAAGAAAAGGAGTTGAGCAGCGAAAGCGAAGACGAAACTGTTTTTATTATGGAGAGTACGGATGAGAGATTTGTTGAATCTTCGGAAGAAGACAATTTTGATGAAGACGATGATTGAGATTCAAAATCATTGAAATTCCTATCGAAGTAGAAAAAATATTTAGTACTAGTGAAATTTGACATTAAGAATACATTCTACCACTATATGTTGGACAAATTAAAGAAGTCAGCCACTTCATAGCGACTATTAATTTCATGCGGATGAGAAAATAATAGTAGATTATAGTAGCCAAGGGCCGTAAGGCATCAATTGCACCCTAAAATATTTAGGCGCACGAGCGCAGCGAGGGTGCCTATAGTTCGAGGGTGCAAATGATGCTTACACCCGAGCTAACTACTCTGCTTTACATCTCGATTGTGAGGTAAGTAGAAAAAAACCCGGCTTTACAAAAATAAAATTGATGACTATTTAATCATGTGAAGACAAGGCTGAATAGCGAAGCTCTTTTGTCATTGGGCTGAATGCATGATGTCTATTGCCAGTATGATGGTTAGATGTACGCAAAGTTTTTGAAAGAGTGAAGTGTTTTTTTTTTTATTACTTACCGCCCTAGGGCTTTTCTAGCTACATTATTACCCTAGAGCGCTAATTGGTCACCTACAAGCCCCATTTGGGGGTAATAAGGACCTACTTACCGAATATGAGAGATGTAAAAAACACATTTATGTTCCCGGATCTGGAAGACAGCAAGCGTGCCATTAGATAGTATTAAAATAAAATTGCCCTAACCAAAATCATGAGCCAAAACTAAACGTCGACCTTCAAATACACTTTTTACTAAAAGTATTAAGTTAATACTAAGGTAAATGTGTCTTTGGGCGCAGCTACTATGCAGTGTCTAAGCCTCCCTCAGGGGTGCCCGAACCCCCCGACCACTGGGACATTTGGGCACTTTTGCATGAGTTCAGTAAACTAGATATAACTTTCAGACTGATAGTAGTTAAATAATGTTACTTAAGAGAAATTAGAGCCTATTAGAGAAATTTAAGCCTACACAATACGTGTATTACAAACAAGGAATAAAACTTTGATTATTTAAAAAAATAACAGTTTTATTTAAAAACAGTGCCCAATGGTCCCTACCTCCCCTATACGGTACTGTTTGTTTTTAAGTTCCAACTTTATTGTAACCTACATTTTAAGCCAATAAATATTCTTATTCTGTAATGATATCCCTATGTTGTGCATTACACGTGATTTATAAATTCGTTGATTAATTTGATACATACGTTTTGTGAAAAAAAATACTAAAATAGAGTTTGTGATACTTATCAAACTATAGAACCAACAAGGAATTTATTTTTAAGGTTGGATTAAATCTCTCAACTAAGGTATTTTTATCAGCTTTGGATTAACTTAAAATATGTAATATTAGGGCATTTTATCTATTAGATTTTAGTACATAAAGAGGAATGCGTAGCTATCTGCGACACAGTCTTTGTACTACAGCCGTTAGCACCGTTCATTGCATTTAGTTCCTTTGTTTTTTTCTGTTCTTCAAATAAATATTATCATTATTAAACTTGGTAATCAAATGGAGTGTTAAGTTAAGAACTCGTAAAAGTTTAAAATACTGATAAATTAAATGCTTTAAAGATTGAAAACAAGTACAATTAGAAAAAATTAATACCGACTTCCATTCTATTCAGTTATTGGAGTGTATATCAAAAACTCCCGAATTTATTGAAATTTAAATGGGATAACACGGGAAGCACCAGCTTTCAAACAAAAAAACAATTTAGAATCGGTTCACCCAATGAGGTAACAAACATAAAAAAATACAGTCGAATTGAGTCCTCCTCCTTTTTATGGAAGTCAGTAGAAAAACAAAGACTCCTTCACTTTCTCTTTGTAGTCGTGATATATAGTTAAAATGCTTACCCAAGGCATATCCTTATAAGTGTAGTATGTGACAACATCCTTGGAGTTGGATATCTTCTCCAGCTGGTCAGCGGTGTATGGTCGATGATGTAGACGACTGGTGGTCAGGTAAGGGTCCAGGTGCTTCTCGTAACCGTCGTTGGTTGTGTCAAGAGGTTCTAGCTCTCTATGCCAACTTGGCTCTGGATGCTGGTAAAACACTTATTAAATAATCATATAATAAATATCTTCTTATTAAATAAGGAATACAGCTTCTAGCCTTTAAAACTCCTTGTAGATCGTTAATTGCTTATGAGTTAAGATTCACGATATATCATACTGTAAGCTTAAGCTGATTATTAAATAATAGCTTATTTCACACTTATTTATTAATACTCATTCCGGACCCAAGATACCCCTGGGGGTGCGACGGGAACTTGGATTTTGACCCGTGGCCTGGCCGTGGTGGTTCAGATATTCATACATCTGTGTATCAGCAGTATCACGGGTCCTATTTACTAGTTCCGGTGAAACCACCAATCGAATAGTGATGGACAGATGTACACCAGTACAAAATAGTTTAAACAATCTAATTTTAATATGAATTTAACGCAATTTTTTCAATGCATGGCCTAATGTTATTTCTCTGTTCAGAAAATGCAATCATATGTGCACTATTCAACCGACGTTTAGAAAACGCATCACGGACACGTCTTTTTATTGATTAATTTATTTAATTTGGAGTCCTATTTCGTCCTATGATGTTCTCCAAAGACACTAAAAAATTCAGATGAATGCACGCTGAGCTAAAAAAATTCTATGAAATTATTCCTCATGATATATATGACATGATATGACGGTACATTCGGATTTAATCATGTATATTCAAAGGCCTCTCGAATGGTATCAAATGAAAGAAGAAGTAAAACTGCTGTTAAACCCACAATTCTTCTTTCAGACTTTGTTTTAGTGTTCTCCAAGACCACACTAAGAAACTTAGTTTCCGTGTGTAAAAAAAAGGTTTAACAATAATCTATACAAGACATTTGCCTTCCTCCGCTCACCCCTTTCCCACTCGTCTTAGGTATTAATTATCTTTTTTATTTATTTGCCGTCCTTGGAATAAAATTAAATCCTCTTTGTTTGCAATAATTTACCTAATATTGTACACTAGGATTTGTCATATCAATCACTGTCAGGTCCAAAAAGTACATATTATATAGTCAGGTTTTTTCGTATGTGCTTAAGTACTTTGTGGTAAGCCTCAAATTAATAAATTGTGATAATTACCTACATTACACAATAAAAGTGTGAATAAGTTGAGTACAGCATATTCGCAGCAGTGTGTCACAAAACACTTTCAGGTACATTTCGTGACCTAACATCAAATATGTAATCAATATTGCATTCCTAGAGGGTGAGCATTTAAGTTCAAATTTATAATATGTAAAATAAATCTGGTGCGATTCACTCAAATCTTGGTGGAAATAAACTTTACGTTACTAATGAAATGCAAGTTATTTTTAAATACAACTTTATGAATTGCCATGCCTATAGAGGATGTCCCGAAATTCAGCGATAACCTGGTACCGGGCGAGAGGCCAGGGTATACCAGTTAAAAAAAAATAAAAAAAAACCCCTTTTTTACATGGAGTATCAAAGTTAACTGACAATAATTTTGTAAACCATAACTGGTCAAAACGTAATTTATTTAAATAGTTAGCAATGTTTATTGCTTTGATTTGTAGTTGCGATTAACTGCACTGTTTTATTTGATATAACATTAATAAAAATCACTATAAACAAAATTTCAACTTATCCGATAAATGTCTAATATCGTTCGGCTTAGTGACATGGATTTTTTTCTTATTTTTATAACTATAGGTAGTATACCTTAGCCTTTCGCCCGGTACCAGGTTATCGTTGAGTTTCAGGACACCCGATTATAAACCCTCGACTTGGTAGGGCGCTAGCAGTAGGTGTTTTGAACATCTACGTATCACCAGAGGTATATGTTTTTGGTGCCATGTTATAGGGGACGAGACTATTGCCATTTGCCATCTATGAGACAATGTTTCAGACTCCGGACTGCTATAGAGAATTTCTTTAACAGAAAAAACCCAATAACTTTCGAACCCAGGATCCCGAGTTCCCAAGCTGCGTTCCCATCCCTACACCAAGACCATGCGAGCGAAGCTTCTGGCAGATCAGCTAGTTGTAAATAAGGTGCTAGATATACATACTGGGTCAATAAAAAGAGTCACTGGGTGTCTGTATTGATCTTTATCAGTGACCAGTCTCGGTGGAAGTTCCGGTGGTGTGTAGGCTCGTTTCATTTCTGTGGTTCCATGGGCATGCAGTTTTGGTATTCTATCTGTAAGCTAAAATAATAATTATTGCAGTTTGTTGCACTTACACAATGAACTACATATTGCTAGGCGGAAAAACCCAAAAGTTTTGTCATAGATTTTATTGAAGGTAGAACTCGTGGAAATGGTTCCACGAGCTTTGAATTGTGGATTATTACCCGTTAATTAATGTCCGTATGTTCGAGAGCAGAATAAGTGTACAAAATAACAAAATGTTGTTTTTGTTTTAGAAGGTTTTAGTAATGCATCCACCGAATCACTAAAACGTAAAACGCCTAAGAGAGGACAGTGACTGACACACTTATAGTACATACTTATATTAGTAGTTATACCACCACTCCGCTAAGTATTTTTTCTTGACGCTGTAGTGTGAAATCGCTTCTGTAATGGCATGAGTGAAATTCAATAGGACTTACGGCCGGTGCCAATAATCTATCTATCGCCGGTTTACCTTATTATAGATAGATATTTAACACTATTTGTATGGACGTCAAATTTCTATCGGTTGTAAGGAAAACTATGGATAGATAGATTATTGGGATCCCCCATAAGCGGATCTGTTGGGAATATTACTGTCATGGGTTTGCATGGCTCTTGCCATCAGGCAAATGTTTTGTCCGTCTCTTTTTTTGTAGATAAAGGAGAATGATACGGATAATGTATGTATGATAAAATCTATTCATGTGAAATGTATTCTGCACGCCCACTACCCCTTACACTACCCTACGTATAAAAACTGCCTAAAACGTGTGCATTTGAATCGGATAGACACAGAGGGCGCTACCATTTCCCAACAGTAATGAAGCGAGAGGTAGATGGTAACCACAGGACAAACGTATCTCAGTTGCAATTATTGCAAATTCTGATTAAAATCTTTAAAAATGCCGGCTTTATACCACTTTTGACAACTACAGTAATCATAAATGTCAGTAAGTTGCTGACTAGAGCTGACAAAAGTGCCATAAATCCGCCATTTTTCAAGATTTCTATGAACCTTATTGCGGTCTCTCGGGAACTAGGTACCCGTTGAATCGAAGCAAAAAGTAGCATATGTGTTAATTATTAATATATGAAATAAGCTATATTTCTTCCAAATGTCATCAGTTTGGCAGTTTTAGTTATCCAGCAGAATTTCAATTGTATGCTCCATATTTCGCTAATTTGAATGCAGATATTCTACTATGAATTTTCAACTGCGCATATTTTAAATAGTTTAAATACTGTAGTCACTGAATTTACAAAAGAAAATTGTTTGGAATGACGTCACATGCATTCCATTAAATTATGTATTTGTAACATAACAATGATGTCCAAGTTATTGTTCAATCGCTATAATGCACAAATTCACCAAAAGACTGAATCACTCGTACAATTTTAAGTTATCTACCTATGTACATATACCGTTTTCTCTTTCTTAAAATCTATTACAGTTCTGTCTATAATCTACATCTATCATAAATAAATATGCGATGTAATCTCCGGTATTTATTTGAATGGTTTTTTAGAATGTACATATTACATTCAATTTTTTATTCTGTATTTTTAATAATAATCTGTAGAGAGCAAGCTCTTCTCCTGATACTAAACTTCAAGCTTATCCATAACGATTCAGTGCCATTTAGAATTGTAAACCACACCAGTTCAAACCCCTATATGATAATCAAGGATACATGATACTATGCACCGCGCTTGCACCCTGAGCTGTCCTATAATTTCGCTGGAAACATTGCACCTCAAACCGATATTCAGTAATGCTTGCACACTACTATTTGGCGGTTGAAAAACTGGAAAATGTATGGTACTTCTCCAAGCGGACTCTCCAAAAGACTTACCACTTTATAATTAAAAAAACAATTTACTATTAATAACAATACCTATGTCCTTACGGTCGAGCGGATGAAATTTAGTGCGTAACTAGGTACTACCAAGCACGTGGCGCCGTGGAGAGAAGTTAGTACTTAGAGTTATGTTTTATATAATTTTTACATGACTTACCTTTCTCCCTTGTGGATAAATATATTCGTTCTCAAGACATGACGTATGCTTGTTGTATCTAGCTGTTTCTGGAAGTTTAGAGCCATAGTCTTCAGCGGTTTGAGATCGAGTAAGTTGTTTGGTAACGTTGTAATCCCGAAGATAATCTTTTAGCTGTTCTACTGGTTCTCGCTGCAAACATTTAAGAATAGATAAATCATTTAGGTATGTAAGGGGCCCCAAACACCATGTCGGTTCCCCAAGTATCGCCCCTCCTGTCCGTGGACAGCCTGCCGAATAACGGAAATGGCTTTGACGACCGTAAGGTGGTATAATTAGGAGAAACATATGTCCCGCAGGTGTGACAAAGGCTGATGATGATGTTGATGAAGTAATGTAGGAATAGTTCGTGATAGAAATTGCCCATATTTCACAGTATGATAACGTTTGGGGCGCTGGAGGATAAATGGTGGAGTGATTAATAATCTAATATGCAAGCATGGATCAAACAATAAACTTGTCACGGCAATAAACTGATTTTATCAGATAGTTCCTTGTATTTCGCATAGATCTAACCTCTATAACAATAACGGGGTGTCTTTTAACGACAATTACTGTAAAATTGTATCTTATCAACGACCGATGCTGCTGCAGTCATATCGAGTACATATCGGTCTTGTTGACTTGATCCATAACAGTTATTTAGAAGTAGAAAAAAGTACTCGTAATTGACCGAGCGAGCGGACCGTCTCTGCTTTAACTGGCCAAATTGAATTTCATCTGTCCGTATGTGTTAGGTTGTATGTTGGTCTACCTGTTCGACCTGGACATTTTTCCATCACCTAAATCACCTAAATACAATGTTTTTTTTTGTCGACGGCGATTTTTGAGTGGGGAGTGTGCGTCCAAACAAGGGTCAAGTTTGCTGCGGCGCTATTTACCGACCGATTTTGATATTAGTCCACACATTAGGTACCCTTGAAAGACGAATTTCAAATAAGAGAACATAGGTTAGGTATGTAGTTTAAAAACTAGATGATTTTGGTAATATTCGGCAACAACATTTGGTTCCAAAAACATGTAAAATTTTTGCTTAATTGGTTAAGGTCTTGTCGAAATAAATACTTGTATTTTTTTCCTGAATCTCGAAGACCTGCAGATATCTGGGATTGCGAACAATTGCCACTGATAAGACTACTGCTCGCGAGGACTACTGTTCGCAGAACAGAACTACTAGAACTACTAGGTTATGGATTCAATTTCAATGTATAATTTCTGACCTGATTCCGCAGCACTTCTGGCGCTGGTCTCCATGACCTTCCAATCGTTTCACTCGATACTCCAGTGGTAGGATACTGTCTGACAGGGTAAGTTAGATGCACATGGTCCCAATTTGTTCTGTTTAGCTTCTTGGAATAATTTGCTTGCATTGTTTTTGTCTTATCAAAATAAATTAACTGAAATGGATTTAAGGCTAGAACTAACAATATCTTTCAACAAACACATCAGTGAGTGTAATTCTACTATTGGTTATTCTGTGGTGTAACTAAGGTACTTTATGGTACATTAGTTACACACAAATGTGGGGTTTAGTTAAGATTACGTTATTGGGAAGCCTCGAACAAACCCGTCGCTAAGCAATTTAACGTTTGTTGTGTGTTCGATCTATATAGTGTTGGTAACTAAAGTACCATGCCTGCTACAATGATATCTAACTACACTAATACAAAGAGGAAATATTTGATCATTTGTAAAATTGTTTGTATTGAGTGAAATCAAAACATCATAAGTGTTTTAAAAAAACTTACCTATTAAAATCTGCATTTATTCCGGAGTAACCTGATTATTATATTATTATTGAAAATGTTATCCCGCGGGATAGGTCGTGACAAAGACATTTTAAAAACACACATTGCGAAACACACATTGATAGTACATATTATTACATACATATTGATAGTAGGTAATACTTTTTTTCATGGTATAATACATACAAACACAGCAACGTTTGTTTTTGCGGAGCAATGTACTTCTCCTGGATGGACCAATGGACCTCTTGTACTGTACCACTGTTATTTTTTGTATATATAAATTAAATTAACTTACCATGATCAAAGTTTTAACACACCTCTTCTTCATCTAAAGATTTTGTCCCTTGAACCCTTGAGGAACTGAACTTTTGACAGAATTATTGTGAACTGCTGATGTATTTTATTGCTCGTAGTCCAATTCTGCGCGAAGTTCTACAAGTCGATCCATGGTCAGTTTTTTTGTCAGTGGTTCAATCAATCGGACCACGGGCAAATGAAACTACCCGTAGCCTATCGATAGTACTACGGGAAAATTTGTTTACCCGTGGTTCTATTAAAAGTCACTAAGTAGTAGGTAAATGGCTAAACGTTAAACGGCTTGAATTTTGTCAGCTATCAATTTTTAAGTTACGTTTTCTGGTAGATACCTACTTTAAATTTGTCATGTTACATATTATTTCCACTGCATCTGAAGCCTTCCAGCCCCATCGGCCATCTGTTCTGCGAGCTCTGTGCCCTGCCCACTGCCACTTCAACTGGCTAATCTTCTGGGCTATGTCGGTGACTTTCGTTCTGCTATGGATATCGTCATTTCTGATTCGATCACGTAGAGAAACACCGAGCATAGCCCTCTCCATAGCTCGTTGGGATGAATGTGTACTTTTAATTAAATTTTTATTTTTTCATAGATTTGAGAGCTAAGTATTTAATGATAATAATACTGCCTTGTACGACTAACTACGCATTGCTCAAAATGGTGGCTCACATCATGTCTGTGTCCAATTCTAGTCGTTACCTAACCTACTCCAATTCATTTGCTGCAGCCTTCGGAAGACTTGGAACTAATTGATTTTCTTTTGTTTTTCTAATAGACAATAGGATTGTTTCCAATTCACAGGATTTATACTGCACTACTGTATAATTTATACTGGAAATCAAAATAACACAAAATCATTGTTTGGTAAAAATTTCTTTATTCTTCACAAATGACTGAAAATGTTATAAAAACATATATACGCGTTACAGCTAACGTTAATACGTAAGGTACTATGCAATAAATACAAAACTGTGTGCGTTGCACCTTCCACACTCAGATCCACATCTTACACAAGTTTAGGCCTATTACAATAATATACGCTAAGAATAATAAATACTACTAAAATAATTGTTCCGTTTCTAATAATAATACAGAAGAGAATATAATCGACTGTTTTACGGTGTACATTCGTGTTAATATTAAAATATAGCTACCGAAAGGTAACGAATAATCATGGAAGTATCAAGTACGGTACTAATATTTCTATGGGATTTCATACCAGGTTTTTGTTTTAAATTAGGTCTCCAAAACGAGTGACCTTCATGCAACTTTTATTTTCGAGGCGACAGTGTAGCAGATAGAAAGAGATTTTGTTAAAATCAACCCTATTTTTATGATTCAAACAATAAACTATTAAAATTTTACATGGTTTATTTTCAAAGGTAGAGTTTAATATATGACTTAAAATTACACATAAATAAATAATATTAAAACACTTCTACTAATATACAAAATTAATACAAAAACTTACAACTTACTAATACGAAATTACATCACAGTTCATAAAAAAGTTAGTACATAAGTGTTACAATACCGATACTTCAAAAGTAAATTTAAATTTTAGCACTAGATTACGTAAAAAATACTTAAAATTTAACTAAAACAACAATTTGGTGAGTTAAATCAATGTACGTTTGGAAATTTAGGAACAATACAAACGCACACTACGCAACGTGACTTCCTTTTAAAGGCAGCCATTTTCTATCTGTTAACTTAAAATCTTGCTAGTAACTGCACAATATACAAGCAGTAAAGGGCAGGTCCTTATTAAGTATCCTTCATCAATCTATATGTAAGCCGTTGTATCTGTTTCGAAGGCATATGTATTCCCATTTTTTGCATTCCTATCATATGCTTTACGATTGTCGCTTATAATATTGCACTACCCGTTCCATAAAATGTAATATTATTAACAATATAATGAAGTAGTGTGGTTTGATAGAATTAAATGATATTGCTTTTCTTAAGGTTTTTTGTTTGAACAGTACCATACTAAATTTCACTACTGTTTATTGGCCCTTACTGTTTATACATTGAGTAGATTTCTTAATCCCGAACCATACATCACACTCCACACAAATACAAAAACGCACACGTTATAGAAAAATGTACAAAAGGAGCGAGGACTCCGAATCAGTCAGATTACATTTCATTATGAAAAATGTTACTTATTATTGAGTAAAAAAGCTACGTTACATGACATACGCTTGAAATAGTAGCAATGTTTAAAAATACTGCTTAAATTTAAGCTAATGAAAGGATAGCTCTTAGAAATGGGGTTATATCGTAGAAAATATCACTTTATTTTATTGTAATTGTGATAAAAATATAGCTATTTTCCGTCAAGTATTTTAATACTATGATTAGTTGACAATGAGCAGAACAGACAACCTCGAAGATTACAGAGACTTTTCGAGAAAACTTTTACAACCTTGGTGATTACGGAGATATCCCATGAAAAAAATATATAACAGTCTTGATGGCCTTAACATTCTCGAGAAAATGTTATTAGAGACACAATTAAAAACAGGAGAATTTCGCACAACTGACATGTCAAGGATGTAGATAAAACCAAAGGCCGATAATATATAAGAACTTGAATAAAACGCCAATTAAGAGGATAGTTAGAATGTGTGCTTATTACACAACCCTTTGGTTTTAAGTCCTAATTACATGTCATTGCAAACGATTTCCTATTGCATTTAAAACTTGCTCTTTAAAAAACTTAAAACACGTAAAGATTACGAGGTGAAATCCAAAACGACCAAAAGATACTTCAAATTTGCTTATTAAAAATTTTAGAACACCGCATTACCGAGTACAAAACGTTTTATATATGTAAACAACGTAATACAATAATTGTTAATTTGCAGTCATTTTTTTTGGTAAATTCACTCACTCTTTGATCTAGGTAATAATATTGTTGATTGAAGTTCATACTAGGTACTGCAAAGTTATCGAAAGTTATTTATTTCACATGAAAATCATATCCAAGACGCGAATTTGCAATTTATCTAAATAAAAGACCAATACTTATTCAGTATATTAGAAAAACTTTGAGTATATTTTTTTTACGGATGTGTGTTCTTTAACGGTACTGGATGTTGTCATATTTTATTTTTGGTAACTAAAATGCGTTTTAGTATGTGGTACATTACACTCGGAACCTTGTGAAAGATAGCAAATACTCATATTTTAATACAAAACCGTTTAATATTCTACAGGCTTTTGCTATCAATGAGTATATTGGTAAGCAATCAGATTTTACCTCGCATCTCAAACATGATTATTTCAAGGGTAAGATTGTAGGGCCTGCTCAGGCCAAGCAATCTTAGCGTCTATCCTTCTATACGCCAGCGTGAAGTTTTGTCCACTTTTCTCTGACATCACTTCTTGGGGACAATCATTCTCGTTCAGCATTGTCTCTGGAAAAAAATGATTACATTAATCATAATGAACATATCGACTGCTGAATGGCAGTGGCCATTCAGCATCGCAGGTGGATTCTAATAAGGATATCCTCATTCCAATAGTGTACAATTTCAGTTAAAATATAAACTCATGAGGGACGCATTAACGTGAAAATCGAATGAATTGAGTGAATAAAAATTGGTTCAAAAATTATTAATATTAATACAGCGTTCGAAACGCCAGGAAAAATATTATAAACTATACACTACGAAGAAATAAAATCAGGAAGAGTAACTGCCTTAAAAAAATGACCCAATAAAAGTCGTGCTAAATCAATAACATCGTTCACGCCGCTATAACTCAGCTGTCATAGTAGAAGTTGCAGCACGCGGGTGGGCCAATCCCTGCTTTCCTTCTGAAATTTAAACCAATCACCGAACATGTATATTTGTAACCTCGGAAGTAATTCGTATTTGGAATCATACGTCGTTTTGGTTTGAAGGACCACTTTTTGTGTGGAATTCGTTCTGAGTTATGCTTCCTGACATTATTTCTTCGTAGACTATACATGATTTAATCCGTTTAAAGTTAATTTCAACATATTTATACAGTTACTGGTATTATGCCACTAACAGGTGCGCCTGATGGTAACATTATACCTGTTCATTGCAGTTTAGTTTTGTCACTTTAACATACAGTGTAAGTGGTTTTAGAGTATTTATCAGTCACTTAATTACCTATCGAGTCCTAAATAATCTCGTAATTTCTATCAAAAAACATGTCTTTTAGCAAACGCCTTTTAAGCTGCTTTGAACTACACACTCAACATACAGTGTACCTAAGTAGTTTATGAGTATTTATCAGTCCTAGTTGTTTTCATCACTTTATAACCTATCATGTCCTAAATAATCTAGTAAATCATATCAAAGAACATGTCCTTTGGCCGACGCGTTTTGAGCTGCTTTGAACTACACACTCAACATACAGTGTAAGTAGTTTTTGAGTATTTATCAGTCCTAGTTGTTTTCATCACTTTATAACCTATCATGTCCTAAATAATCTGGTAATTCCTATCAAAGAACATGTTTTGCGGTCGAAATTTCTTCTTTAGGGTATTACAGTGCTACTTGCTACTGTGCTCGCTTTCTATAGGTTTTTTCATTTAAAGAGTGTCTCAGTAAGAGTCTTTTTAAATTTAGTTTAATATTTTGTGTGCAAGTGGCAACTCTGCAATCTGGTAGCTGTCACATAATTATGTTTATTCTGATTATTACAATTATTATTATTACGGCGCCACCTGCCACACCGCGCATGAAACAATCGATTTATTGTAGCAACGATTCACAGAACAAATTATCTCAATAAATTCTGAAGTCGAGACGCCGTGCGATTTTTTTCTTTGGGGTTTTCTATAATCTCAGGTTTATGCGAATAAACCAGAAACAATTGAGCTTAAATCCGAGATCCATCTCGTCATCGGTGAGATACCGCCATACATCTCAGTGAAAATGTTTATTCTGATTATTACAATTATTATTATTACGGCGCCACCTGCCACACCGCGCATGAAACAATCGATTTATTGTAGCAACGATTCACAGAACAAATTATCTCAATAAATTCTGAAGTCGAGACGCCGTGCGATTTTTTCTCGATCTCAGGTTTATGCGAATAAACCAGAAACAATTCCTGAGCTTAAATCCGAGATCCAATTCGTCATCGGTGGAGATACCGCCATACATATCAGTGAAAATTCATAATTAGAAAATTGGAAAATTTCATGAAAAGACTAATGGCCTGTCATCAGAGCCATGGGGGCCATTTGACGGATACTTCATTCCATACTTAATTGGAAGATGTCTTCTTTACAATCCTATAAAAAAACACAGCATTCTCACAAAATATGTGTTTTTATTTTAGAATGAAAACGTGCACTCTTACTGAGACACCCTTTACTTATTTTTAAGTTAACATGTACATTATTGCAGCAAAAATTAAATATGTCCCTATTACACAGACAAAATCGTCAATTTATTAATATTTAAAAAATTACAAAATATAGCACTGCGTCTGATCCAGCAAAACAAGTCTAATGAGATTCTAAGCAGATTCTAGTACATATTGTATATATACATGTATAAACAGGATATAACAATATATATTAACAGGAACCTAAGTAATGAAGTATACCTACACAGAGATACTAAACTGTTTGTGAAGAGCATAAATGTCATTTTTAATGACATCTATGGTCAAGAGAGTATAATTTGTTATGCGTTAGGAATGTCGTCAACATTCCAAGTCCAAACGTAAACATTCACTTTATTGTTTACGTTTGGATAGTAAACAATGACGGTGTTATTCTTTATCACAAAATAATTTCAAAAACAAGTGTGCATTTATCATTACTTAATTAGTTATTAGCTAAGTATTAGAGTTAACTGTCAGACATTCTTAGAATCACGTGAGCAAATAATTTTTATGAATTACAGTTTGTAAGTTCATTAGTGTAGAAGTTTAATTTGATATTTTTTCTTAGAATAAACTAGACCACGTAAAGACTTTTTCAGATATATTAATGATTTTCGGTCATATTTTTTGTAATTTATATTATATGATTTTTTTAAGCACTAACGCTTGCTAAGCCGCTATTCAAGAATGGGACAGGTTACCCCAAGAAATTCTGGATAACCTGATTCTCAGCATGTGCAGGAGGATCACAGCATGTGTTCCGCCCAGAGGAGGAGTTATATTATATTGAATGTAAACCTTTTATTTATAAATTGTTGATTAAGTACAACTTAAAAAATCTATCTGCTGCTAGTGATTGAACTTTTTTTGATGTGTGTATATTATGATCAATGGAGTGCCGGGTGTGTTATTAGTTCTTACCATGTCCGTCGTGTAAAGCAAAGAGCGCGTAGTCTTGAGGATTGGTGATGGCAGCTGCATGCGCCAGCGCCCGGCACAGGTCCCGGGCACGGGCACCGGGTCGGCACGGAACCGGCACACGCCGGATCGAGCCCCGGCATTCATCTGGGAGGACAACCCGGACAACCGCTACGGGACATTGCTCTCTTCCGTTGTCTACAGATCCACGTCGCCACTGCTAGGAGACAAGGAATGGTTAGTCAAGTCACATTCAACACCGCATTTTGGTGATATTGAGTCGATTGTCGAAAAATTGCAATTTGGTACTAATCTTAACTCATTAAGAAGACCACAACGATTTTTGTAGTATATTACTTAATATCTTCAAAAAAAGATTAGCTATATGATTTTATAATTATGTTGTTCAGCGGTGGACGGTACCTTTTCGGGCTGATGATGTATATGATAATTACCTATAAGTTCATAATGGGTAAGTGATTTGTTATCAACACGAATAAACCTTCTTAGATACGTTAATACTTCATCAATCAAACGACCCAGACACAATAGAAATTTCATTGTAATATTGACAATCGACTGGTGAGGTGGTGAGGGTTAAGGAGTTGGAATGGTTTGGGAACATACTGTCAGAAGAAAACGCACAAAAGACTCGAAGCGGAAAGTCAGTGCAAGATTTGCCACTCTCAGATCTGATTTGATCAAGAAAGTAGTTAAGGATTTACTACGACCGAATCAGCGCCGGAATCTATTGGCAGTCTTGTCAGCTCAGCTAAGAACAGCGCAGTAGGGCAGTATCTCCTTACCCAGCCAGCGAAAGCCAACTTCCAGTATTACGTCCAACTCTGCTCAGATCAGCTGACGATAAGTTTAGGAAATGTATTTAATTAGGGCTAAGGACTTACCGGAGCATTACTACACTTTTTTATTGTCCCTTAAATGCTTTAGGTTTATGTATTTATGTTATGATTTTGATATTTATACTTATTGGTTACGTAGTTTTATTGTTGGGTATGACACTTTTCGAGTACCTGGTAATAATATAATATTACAAGAGTACGTATTGTTATATCTTTTTTGTATTGTCTCGCTATGTTATTGTTATTTTTTCATTGTTTTTTATCCATGTTTATTTATGTTTTAAAAAACGCGCCCATGTCGATGGATTTTAAATATACATTCCATCCTAACGTTGCCTGGAGGCGATTGCTTTTAGCAATAAGGCCGTCCATTGTGACACAATTTTTGTAATTATTACATTTAAGTTCTCATATGTTATATATTGTTATGGTTTTGTGAACAATAAATTATTATCTATCTATCTACTACCAGCTCCAGAATCTGGTGCCGATCTTTTCAGCACCTTTACATCTCAGAACAGTGCAGATTAGGCAGTGTCATCCCTTTCGCCTACCAGGTAAAATCACTGGCAGTAGACCAACTATCAGTGTAGCTTCCAACTTTGCTCAGACCAGCCAAATTCAAGCCACGGTTTATGTGATATGACGATTAAATTGGTTTGGGTTGGATTAAATTTGGGGTTAAGGACTTACCGGGGTAGTACAATCAGCACCAGAATCCGGTGCCAATCTCTTCAGCACTGCCACAGCAGAAAACAACGCAGTGAGGTAGTATCCCCCTTCACCCGCCAGCAAAGCTGCTGGTAGTAGACCAGCCATCAGTTCTGCTTCCAACTCTGCGCAGACCAGTCGACATCGGGCTACCGTCCACGCTAGGACTGGGAGCAAATCGTCCGCACCAAGACTACGTTCACCGCGAATCTGTTTAAAAAATTGACATAGTTGAGAGGGGGTTTTACTGCAAGATTTCATGCTAAATTAATTCGCATACAAATTTGAAGAAACAGCAATCGTACCTCAACTCATAGTGTATTATTTAGGAACCTGCTTGTATTAAATATCTTGATTGGTTAGGATTAGACTACGGACAATACGGACATACCTAGGTTAAAGTCATAAATAAGAGGGTTTTGGTAGGTATACCATGTCCTTATACCAGTTTTTCCACTTACAATATTACTGTATACTGGTATTATTGTTAACAATAAGATGAAATACTTACAGCATTAAACATGACAGATATTGCCGCTAAGAGGTTCTCAAGTTTGTCCAGTGGCGAGTCGGCTTCCTGCATCTTGAGGAAATGCTTTGAGATCACTGCCAATACCGCCGATGATGGTACTTTTGTGGATTCCTAGAATATACATGATGTGACTTAGGTCCGTAAAATGCTTCATATTTAAATGATGAGGAATCAAATCTTATCTCATCTGTCTTGGGTTTTTCACACCAAGTGCAGCATGAGGTGGCAACTAAGTACACTATTTTTCTATAGTAGTGTAACAGCACCGCATTTGTGTAGACGTCCAAAGCTTACTTGCTTTGTTTAGAAATAAACGATAAATTTCTAAGAGTGGTAAACTTCTTACGAAATATTCTGATATGTTTTGTACTGCGTCAGTGCCAGATATTATGCCTTCAAGTAGCAGAGTGCAATGGCTAATATTTGGGTTTGAAGAGTACTATAGCAAGATAAATTATAATGGGTACATAAAGCTCGGAATCTAGTCTCTTGGGTGTAGTTTAGTGCTCAGCGCAGTTAATAAGAATTTTAAAGAATCAATATAATGAATCATATTCATGTTTTCACCACACTAAGGTATCTGTCCATTTACTTTTTTTAATAGTAAATAAAGTAAATAAATAGTAAACAAAATATTAAATGATAGTTAAATGAGCAGAGACAAATGCTTAAAATGATTATAGTTGGAGAAAAAGGATAATGCTCTTCATAAAAAAAACATCATCACTTAAGAAAAATAGAAGGAAAGAGAGGGAGAGGAATGCCAAGAATATGTAACATAAACAAAATAAACCAGAAATTAGATGTTATGTCATGTAATGAGTTGAAAGAGATAGCGTTTGGAAAAAAAAATGAGAAACTGCATCAGGTACACCGACAAGAGCAAGACGCTTAAATTAGATGACGTAAATAAAGTAAAGCCAGGTAAAGATGTAACTATAACTTGCATTGCAGCTGTCATGGCCAGACGTGGCTTTTATCACCAGAAGCATGACTTGCCGTCTTGTTAGGGGTGCACCACGCACTAATGTCCCGTAACCTACGAGAATACATGTCATACTATGCCTATAGTCAACCCTCATCATCATCACCACCACTATCACCATCATCATCATTACCTTGATGCCGAGCTGTAGAGGTGTAGCGTGATGAGCGCGCTCGATGGCTGCGTGTAGACGACGCACGTCACGCGCGTGCCACGCCGCCAGCAGCGCGTACAGTCGCGCACGCAATGGCCGCACCACCAACCGGTGCATCACGCCTTCCAATATCGCGTCCAGGTTCAGAAACTCCGTCGGTTTCAACTGGAAAATACAAGTCATTACACTACTGTCCGACTATTGAGACCAGTGTTGGTTATTAGGCAATTTACCATCTGTCATAATATTGAGCAAATTACATTTTTATCGTGTTTTCCCTGATAAAGCATATTATTGCATTATTTTTTTGCAAAGCATGATAATATCATAAAGCAAGCAAGAAATTGTACTAACTGTTAACTTAATTGTAACATAGGTGTTAATATTGTAAGCAAAAGTAAACTAAAATGGATTTAATTAAAGACTCACAGAAAGAGTTGTCCCTATAGGTTACACAATTATTTAATGTTGGTTTAATTTGGAATTTGAATATAATTCGGAAATAGCTTATTATAAAAGTTTGTGAAAGCTATTCTTATCTCGCATACCTTAAGCCTCTCCTTTTCAACTTCCTTTTCGAACTCTCTCTCGCCGTGCTTTACGAGGTAGTTCTTCATTCCGGACATGAACTGTCTTATATTACGCATCATCACCTGGAAAAATATTGGAATCATCTTCATAAAAAATATTTGAAACATTGTCTTGTCAATAAGATAAGTAAACTGAGTTATGAATTTATTTAAGTTACAGTGTGAGAGACTGTAATTTAAATAAATTTGATAAAATAAACTTGGTACTAACTTATCGACAGGATAATATTTTTAAAAAGTTTGTCATTGTAAGTGTACTTCAAAATGAAACTAAAATACATACACAAAAGCTTTTGAAACTAGGATAAATACATAATTATATTTATAATACATGGTCGCAAAGAAATCCGATTTAAAAATAAATTATAAAATACGAGTATAACACTTAAAATATATGATTCATCCTTTGAAAATAAAAACTAATTTAATACTTATTTCATTCAAACATAGGAAGAACTTTATTTTTTTATACGAGTAAAGTGTCAATTTTCCACTAAATTTTGACAAAGGAGATAACGGTATCAAATATGGAATTTTAGTATTTTTTATTAGAATCACGATTTGTTAAACATTTAAAACAGCTGTACAGCTCGTGGTGGCAATAAAAATAAGGGGAGAAATCCCCTCTTACTTTTCTCGCGTCAAGGAGAAAGAAATAATAAGTTCTCATATGTTTTAATTAATATGTTTGCATTACAAATTGGTTATACCTGTGGACAAGTTTCCTTCGAATCTAGCGTACACGCAATGAAGTTGTCTATGTTCTGCGCAAACGTGGTGCTCTTGTCCTGCGCGAGGTGCAGCGCATACGCTCGCAAAGCTGCGCCTGCGCCGCGCGTAGTTCTACCACCGCGAAGTGCACGCACGCGACCCGCTGCTGCTGACAAACGGGGATAATGAAAAGGGAAACATGGGCATGAAATCGTAGTCATGAACCGTCAAAAAAAATTAGAACAATTCCTCGGGAACTATAATCATAATCATCGTATTTATTTTTTCGTGACCAAAATTCATTCATCATCTTACACAAATATAATTTAACAACATAAAATAAATAAAAATAACATAAGAAATACATGCATCCCTACCTCTCACAGTAGGATTCCCTGTGTTTGTGAGAGCTAGTTTACTCCCTAAGGTTATCTTAATTAAGACATTTAATTCGTATATATAAAGAGTAAATGATGTTTTTATTTTAACTACTCGTTGGTTAAGGATAAAAAGGTATAACCCCAAGGTACATTAAGATAGGATAAAAACTTATGATTTGATACGTTACAGTCAAACATAAAAGATAAAAAAGAACATGGTAATGAGATATCTTAACTAAGTATGAGTTATCCACATTAAAAATTTCATGAGCCGTTCCAGAGTGTAGAAGTAACAAAGTACATACTCATTCACATCCTCACTCGTTTGCCAGTTATTCATTTACTTATAACATAGTGTGAAGTGTAAAGGCGGATATCATATCTGGCATACCTGATACTATCATACAAAAACCGTTAATCAAGTTTAAATGTAAGTAAAGTAAGCATAATGGGCTAATTACGTATGATTACTATTTAAATTTAAATATACATATACTCGTACTATAGAATTATAAGAATATATATACTATAGTATTGCTCGTTTAAAGATATTCGATTATTTTATCACGACGTTTCGAATACTTTTCAGTTAACATGTCACGGGTAGACTAGATGACAGTTGTCTGTTAAGAATATAAAGTTATAGAAATTATTATTATGTACCGTCTATCATATTATTATTTTAATATTTATGTATTACTAGCAAACCCTGCGAACTCCGTTTCGCCACCAGATGGCTTCGTTTTATGTAACATTTTGTTTGGCGCCATCTACTTAAAATATTGGTTTGTAGTACATGATTTGTATCAGAGATGGCGCTGTATGTGAAAAAAGATTTTCCCGCTTTTCTTTTTAAATTTTTCCTGACTTTTCTTTACTATAAACCTCACGGAGCCCGAGACCTTTCCAACGAATGCAAAACCGTGGAAATCAGTTCGTGCGTTCTGGAGTTATAGCGTCAGGAAGGAAAACCCGACTTATTTTTATATAGTAGATTATTATTTATATATTTATCTATTGTTATCACATCCTCTGTCTGTTCAGAGATGTGATGGCGAGATGGTATGTAGGTATTCAATGTATGAATTATAATATAAAGAACTCTTTGGTATTATTAATCATTGCTCGCATTGTAATATCCACTAAAACAACAGACGTATGCGGTTACAGAGGCAATTGATACTAAGTGTGCTGCACTTATGAAGGTGAGAGTACATATTGATAAAATCCTAAATAGTCACCCAGACGGGCGTAGCACGAAAAATATACAAAAAAGTATTCTTACCGTAAACGTTCTACATAGTTAGTTAAGTTCTACATAGTAGTAATAGTTCTACATTTGCGTTGTACATACTATCATTTACCACAGTCGTCCTAGATACGTGATAGTTTGGGCTGAATTCAATTATTTTACATTTGCGATAGGTGCGAATAGTTTAACTTTTCGTGACAAATCCACAGTTTATTAAAGCTCTTTTTCACTACATGCGTTGAGATGTCAAAAGTGTATAAAGGTTTAAAATGGAGTTCCAGTTGTGTTTAGCAGTCAGATGTGATAGTAGTCATTCATCCGGTTCAAAGAGTCGTAGTTATAAATAAATGAGCTGTTTAAATATAGGAATGCACAATTTCATTGCTTTATTTTACCGTCAAACTAACTATGAGTTTTTAAATTTGCTTTTACGCCTGGCTTCACATACCCAGAGTTGCCATATCCCGAAAAAAACTGAACTGCAAAGTCTATAAATCTGTATGAGACAAATAAGCTAAAATCTGTATTATGAAATTTTTATAATCGTTCCATTATTAAAAAAGGAAACAGTAATCATCACTATATCAGCCAAGACTTATAATTCACTCCCAAACCCTTCCACTCAGGACTAATGAAAATGATGCGATATTCAACAGAAAGAAGAGTTTTTACAAGCACTTAACTTTCATATTTATGTAGCAACCCTTCATAATTTTTATTTTAAATTTTTTAGAGCACTCAGGCCTGTTTTGCGATACCAAACTTTGCAATGTTACAGAGAAAAAATACCTGCGAGCTTATTATTGTATGTAAATAATATTATTATATATATTTAAGGCGCGGTCCAATCCAAATTTTAAAACAATTTACGATGCTTTATATAAGGTTGAGAATTGCTTACCAGAATGGACGATGTAATGCGAAAATTAAATTGAATGCGTGCTAATATTTTCTATATTTATTTCGTATAATCAAATGATAAAAGAGTCCATAGTTCACTAGTAAATTTCATTGGGAATTCAAATATGATACATTCATTGAAATATATTTACCCATAATTGAATAAAAATGCTTTTTCCCACGAAGCACGTAAGAAAAGTTGCAAAATTTAGGGAATGTTGCCGATTTTTTTCTATCGAGCCAAAATTTCTCAATCGTGTATTGGCTCCCATATTTCATAAGGACATATATTCAATTTACACTACTTTTTTTAACTTCGGTTATTAAGTTTAAGCGTCGAAAAACTAAGTTTTTGCGAAGTCGAATCATGAAATTTGGAACTCATTTCGCCTGAATCTAGAATCTGTATAAAATTAGAGAAGAATCTGTAATCTGTGCCAGTAGGTGTCCTAAAACCTGTACCGATACCTAAACACCTGTGTTTAGGTATCGGTACATGGCAAAACACGGTATATGGCAAAACTGCACGTACTTATGGTAACGGCTAAATCTTTCGTAGATATGTATTTATATACACGAGATAATAAACGTGAGGATGCATTGCGAACATATATGCACTTTTACAACAATAACAAGAATTGCCATGCAAAAATTATCCATTACGTCCCACCAAAAAGTCCTATTACGAGTAGTGTGTTACTATGGAAACGGTTTCATTATTACCTTTGAAAGCTGCACCTCCTCTTTGGACGGTTTTTATTTCAAAGACCCGATAGATTGCATTAGCCTTGTGCACCAATTACACTCAAATCCATTCATTTGTTTACCGTGAACAAGTTACAAATATAAACACTCAGTCGCGAAATTTTATTTATTAAATTTCTGGTAATGGAATAGCAGCGGAAAGTCACTTAAATCAATTTTTGGATAAAGTCTACTTAGATTGAAAACGAGTTTTTCGTTTGTAAGATCGTACGGATAAAGATACATTTATAATTTTTTTAAGCAATCATGTATCTAAATGCATAGTCTACGATAAACGTGTAAAACAACCATGCTTTGGTTTTCACTGTGAGAGCAGCAAACAACTGAATCAGAATTACATAAATAAATTCTCAATACATACTCGTGGTATTTAAACATTGTATTATAGTAGATTATGCACCAAGGGAGTAAAGCAGTGTCTTACGTCACGGGCGGTAACGGGGACTCTTGAGTAAATCTCTAAGCACATCGAGCGACTAAAATTTAATTCCCGAGCGAAGCTAGGGAGTCATGTAGAGTCCTGAGTGAAGCGAAGGGTTAAAGCCGCACAAAACGAAGACAGGCTTTGTCCTCGAGGTGCATACTCTACAAACTACTTCAAACCTACTGCGAGACAATAAAAACTCAGAGCTATATAAAAAAGCAGGTATTAAGTGAAAAGTAAAATAAATGAATAGTTAATATTCAAATTAGACACATTTGTCCAGTTATGGAGCGACAGAGTTATATTTTTGGAAGGAACATTTTATGGAAAACACTGTTTTAGACTTTCGCGATTGTTAACTAAGTTACAATTAGTATCTACTCACGAGATGTAGACCACGATTTAGTTGCTTTTGGAGCTCTCGATATTTCGGCACAGTTACATGCGCCATGTTCAAAATTATAACATTTTATGGAAGTTGTTAAAATAACACCAAACACCCGTATTGTTCCGAATTCATTACAAATCACGGCACGTAACTAGAACTATGACCTTGAATGCGCAGAGGGGGGCCGTGCGTAACCCATAGCAACGCGTCGCACAACAATCACACTCCCCTAGTATATAAGTATATAAGATACTGCGTGATATGTAATGAGACAATTTCGAGCAGGTGATATGTTAGTAACACGGTGTACTCCCTTCTAATGTGCATATTGCATTCCTGACCCGGTTATGATCGGGAAAGACACTAAAATAAATGTTTGAGATTTACTTGGGTTAGAAACGAGTTTTTAGTTTGTAAGTTCGTAAGCTTATACATACTCGTACATGTATTAAGTTTTAAGCAGTTATGTGTATTCAGAGTTGACGATAAACGTGAAAATCCAGCTTGCTACATGCTTCGGTTTTTACTGTGAGCGCACCAAACAACTGATTTAGATTTACATAAATAAATACTCAACAATACTCATAGTATTTAAACATTGTATTAATAATCTTGATATTAACATTGGCGTCAGTAACACGGTGTACTCACGTCTAATGTGCATATTGTATTCGTGACCCAGTTATGATCCGATAAAGTTAGTGTTATGATGCACTTACTGCACATTACTTACATTGTTGCTAGAGCTTTGCTTTAATTGTAACTACCTATTTAATTACGCCAATAAATGTCACTACACTAGTTCGTTCGTGTATTTTCTTCCTATTCTTATAATTAAAATAGTGTGACAACACCGTAAGGTTTCAATTTATGAATGAAACATATATCAGATAAAGCTCATTTAAAAAAATACTAAAAATGTTGCTAGGTTGACCAATGATATCTTTCTAAGCAATAATTTCGATACGCTCAAATTTACAATCGCTTTTTTGTTGCTTACAACCAATAATATATAACGAATAACACAACTTATTATTGATACTAATAATAATTTTATAGTACTATTTTTTTCATATTCTAATAAAATTTTCTCTTAATGTGGTCGTCATAAACTACAAGGAATAGTCATCGAGTATTATGAATTGTTTTCATTCAGAGATACACCTCCAAGCACAATAATAATTTATAGTAAGTACTCTGTATATGTACTATTAAAGCACGATGAATAAATAGGGTGCTCATTCAACTAATTAGGTTAATATGATAAGTATACAGTACATTATCTTGACTAGACAACTATTGTCATAAACAACGCAGTCTAATAGGAGCTTCTAGGTAGGTACTTTATTAATTAGAGCATCCAATTTTAGAATCGTTGTTATTACCTACATAAGTAATTGTTTGTGAACGATTGAGACTGGTCCTCATTTATTATTGGTGGCGTTGTATCGTTGCAAAAACAGTGTTTCAGTTTTCTGCGAATGCGGCGCCATATTCTTGAGAAAGTATCAAATAAGTGGCGAAATAAATGTTTTTGAGTTCTTGTATTGTTTGCGTCTGGACATCTGTCACTGCAATGGCATTTTGGAGGCTTAGCTACAACTTCAGCGCGTTTGATATTAACACTACGCTCGGACATCGAATTGCACAGAGACGTCAAGGAATCTGATTTGACCAGGTGTTGTTGGAATTTAGGTTCTTCCATTTGTTCTCTCGTCAACAACACCCAGTTGCTCTCGTACACGAACTCCTCCAGATTATCACCACGAAAGTTACGAATAGTAGTCAACGCGAAAACTTCACTCGGCACTGATTCTGACACTCGTAAGGCTTCCAAAGAGTTTTGATTCTTCGGACCTTCATGATTCATTGTTTCGAAATGATCTCTCCAGACCTCAGTCTTGCTAGATCCCACCTTTTGTTCAGTCTGTTTCACGCACTTTCCTCGGAACAACTTTTTGAACCACTTCATGACCGATTACTCTGCGGTTCTTCCCCGCGTGAACGAAAGACTTGAAGCGATAGTTTCTCATTCAAATGGGGAAGGAGGCGGTCTGATGCTCTCCAAACGAGCGTTGGAAAGCGACTGTGATCAGAACTCGTGGATCCCAATGATGACTGAGAAAATTGCGGCACGCGCAGACCTTTGCTCTTCAATAATTATATTTACTGAACTAATGTAGACAGATAAGGTTAGTGCGCCGCGGTCTCATTGTGCGCGTTCCATAAAATTATTTAATTATTTGATAATTATATGTATAACAATGACTAATTTACAGTCAACTGAGTGTTTTATATCAATTACATGTCAATGACCCACAACCAATATCCGCAATTAGTTACGTCTCATGATATAGGCCTTCACAAATGTTATCGCCTTCGATGATATATTGGTAGCATTAACAAAAATATAAACATAATTTATATGAAATTAACTTATTTCATATTACAGCTATTACATAATAAGCCAATTATGTTGCCATTGCTGGGATTTGAGCTTTCCTCTCAGACAAAGGGGTAGAGACATAATCCACCACGCGGGCCCAGTTTGGTTTGGTGAATAGGCTAGAATAGCCAACGGCTGGAGTCCTAAGACAAACAACCGAGACTGACAACTTAACGCACCTTCCGAAGCACGGAAGCGCTCAGTGAATAATGCCACTAGCGGTCACCCATCCAACTTCTGACTGCAGTAAGCGTTTCTTAAGATTATTGATCGTTTAAAATCGCCAAGTCAAGCTACGCTGTAAGCGTTTTAGCATTAAAACTATTAAATTAGCTCTATCGCAAAATTTAAAAAAGTAAACAAAATAAACCAAACCTCATAAAAAATAGAATGAAAGGCTTACCAAGTAAAGGATCGAGTCGATCCCTGAAACTCTTAGCTCGCGTGGACACAGTCACCCCTCTTCTTGGTAATGGAGACTCCCACTCCGATGGCTCCTCCTGTACAACATTTTACTATAGAGCTTCTGAACAAATGATAAAAAATATTAATCTTACATGTTTATAATATATTGACGGTTTAGTTAACGTGAAATGCATGATATGCAAAGTGGTGCAGTCATAAATTTTGGTATTACCTGTAACGGATAAGAAGGAAAAAACACACACGTGATGTAGACATCTCATTCATCCGAATGAGATGTCGACATCACGTGTGTGATTAATATAAGATATTATCTAACAATATTATAAGTTTTTAAACTATCACGGTCACAAACATTAGACGTATTAAAATTATCACGGATAAACTGCGTTCCGTTCATTCGTGATCATGGCGCTTGCAACAGTGCCGAAATATCGGAAACTCACAGAAAATATACATTGTAATTATCCCGTTGATAATTTGAATACGTCTATCTAATAATATTTTATGATAACGTGTAAACAGATTGCCTTTCGCATCCACCTCTCTTAAATTACATTGCTCTCTTAATACAACAGGCAGTTGTAGGTCTATTCTATTCGTCTTTTGTTACCTTCCCTTTTAAAAAACTATACGAGTAAACATATAAATAGTAATACTAGACAAAAACAAATTGTTTGATAATATGAATATAATTGTGGTATTGCTTTGTTTCAAATAGGCTCATTGTTGATCACGATAAGGATTTTCGATGGGATTGATAATATGATAGCAGTACCTAATTGACAGACGCTATAAACGCCGGAAGGGGCGTCTGAGTTGTTCCGCCGAACCAAAAACAAGAAGAACTGTGCCACGCTGATCGCCAACCTCCACTAGTTGGAGTGGCACTTTAAGAAGAAGAAGATAAACGCCAGCGTGTAGGTTATATAAACAACATAACACGATGACGGAAATCAGTGTATTTTTATACAATGAAATATCTTTTGGATAAATATAAAAGTTGATTTAACTTTAAATAGGTTGTTTTTAAGGAGTTGACAATAGCTATGATATGTTTGTGCTAAAGACGAATTAACGGGTAAAAATAGGGAGTTAGTATGCAATTCCTATATTTCTAAAATATAGAGACTCAAAAATCAAGGTTAAGGTTATTGAAAATAATTAAATAATTTCGATATTGTTTTCTGGATGATATGACTCATAAGAATTAAAGAGGTGAAATTATGGAAAATGTTTGTATAGAAAACCTGAATTTTAAATTTATCAACTCCAAAATCAGAATCGGGTTTGAGATATGAATCGTTTAAATATGTGAAAAATATTTTTAACATCGTGCTTGTGTGATATTATCATTATGTACATGGCAACACCAACGACAAGGCATTCAATAAAAGATGGACGATCACAAACGTTTCTTATTTTCATTCTCATACAAAACATGGTGTCACGTGTAAAATTATAACAAAAAAGCACGAATAAGCGATATTGTGATAAAAACTGCAAAAATGGATGGTATAAAACCACCAAGAAACTTAGTGCTGACAGGAGAGAATGCCAACTGGAGAAAGTTTAAACAACTTTTTTCTATCTATCTAGAAGCAGCGGGCTTAGACAGTGCCTCAGAACAGAGAAAAATAGCTCTGTTCCTAAACTGTGCAGGTGAGGAAGCCATAGATGTTTACAATGTAAACTCCAAGAAATTGCTTACTATTGAGACAGTACTTAAGTATTTCGACGAGTACGCAGAACCGAGAAAAAATTTAGCCTTACATACCTATGAGTTTCTACAATACAGGCAGGAAGAAGAAGAACCTATTGACCACTTTGCTACCAGATTAAGAACAAAGGCTAGTAAGTGTGAGTTTAGTACAATGGAAAATAGACTCGTCACTACCATGTTAATCATTGGTGTGAGAGAAAAAGCTGTTAAGGAGAGATTATTAAGAGAAGAGGAACCAAGTTTGGAAAAAGCTTTAGGAATTTGTAGAGCTTCAGAAGCTGGCAAAAAGCAGGCGGAAACATTAGAAAAGAAAACAAGTGAATGCATGAAAATAGATGCAGTAAAAAGTAAAAATACAGGGACAAGACCTAAACAAAATAACTGTGGAAATTGTGGAAGAATTCATGCGTTTAAAAACTGTCCAGCATATGGAAAAAAATGTAAAATATGTGAAAAATTAAATCACTTTGCGGCAGTTTGCAGAAATAAAAATAACTATAATACACCAGTAAAGAAAATGTACATTGTAGAGGAAGAAAGTAACAGCAGTGATTTTGAGTATGATTGTAGCAGCATCATGACAATAGACAGTTTCAAGACACAATGGAAAGAAAAAATATTGCTAAATGGAATGCAGGTGGAATTTAAATTGGACACCGGAGCTGACTGCAACACATTACCATTGGAGTTGTTTAATAAAATAAAAGGAAACAGTGTACTAAAAAAGATTCAGACTATTTTGGTTGTGTACAACGGAGATAAGGTAAGAACTGTAGGAAATGTTGAGTTGGATTGTGTCATCCGTGGTAATAAAGAAAAAGTCAAATTTAATATAATAAATCTGCCAGTAAAACCAGTTCTGGGATTGCCAGACTGCATTCGGCTAAACTTTGTGAGACGAGTTGAAGAAATAACACAGTCGAGCTCTGACCAAGAAGAATTCATAAAAAGAAATAAAGACGTGTTTACAGGCCTGGGCAGTATAGGGACATATAAAATAAAGCTAAGGGATGATGCACAACCTGTAATAAAACCAATAAGAAGAGTACCACAGGCTATAAAAGACAAGTTAAAGGAGACATTAGATAGCTATGAGAGGAGGGGTATAATAGAAAAAGTCGAAGGTCCCACATCATGGTGTAATAACTTGGTTATTGTGGAAAAACCAGATAAATCATTAAGACTTTGCTTAGACCCAAAAGAATTAAATAAAAACATTCTCAGGGAAAATTATCAAATTCCATCTCCGGAGGAGATATACAATAATCTGGCAGGGAAAGAAGTATTTACTGTCTTAGATATGAAAGATGGTTTTTTTCAAATTTTATTATGTGATGAGGAAAAGCTGTGCACATTTGGTACTCCATATGGCAGATACTGCTTTAAAAGGTTGCCATTTGGGATTTCTTCGGCCCCAGAGGTAATGCAAAAGCTTAACATGAGAATATTCAGTGATATACAGGGGGTAGAACTTTATTATGATGATTTAATAATATCTGGGAAAGACAATCAGGACCATGATAGGATATTAAAGCAGGTAATAGAAAGAGCAAGAAAACACAATGTAAAATTTAATAGCAACAAGTTACAGTTCAGGCGAGACCATGTGAAGTATGTAGGCTTACAAATCTCTAAAGCAGGAATTAAAGTGGATCCAGGACATGTTCAGGCTATATTAGACCTAGAGAAACCAAATAATATAAAACAGTTACAAAAGTTTCTTGGAATGTGTAATTATTTAAGTAAGTTCATACCGGATTATGCAAAAACTACTGAACCATTGAGAAATCTTCTCAAAAAAGATGTGGAGTGGTTTTGGAATTCAGCTCAAAATGTAGCATTTGAAGAATTAAAGGTGAAGTTGAGTTGCACTCCTACTTTAGCAATACTGAGTAACAAGGGAACAATAACTTTACAAACAGACAGCTCTAAAAGTGGCATGGGAGCATGTTTGTTACAGAATGGACAACCTGTCTCATTTTACTCTAGGTGCTATACTGAATGTCAGAATAGGTGGGCACCTATTGAGAAAGAGCTTTTTGCCATATGTGCAGCTATGGAAAAGTATCATCAATTTATTTATGGACGGAAAATTATAGTAGAGACTGACCACAAGCCTTTAGTGGCTATTATGAGTAAAGACATAAGCAAAATCTCAGCAAGACTACAGCGCATGGTTCTAAAACTTTTAAAATATGACTTTGAAATAAAATATGTGCCAGGGCCTAAAATGTATATTGCTGACTATCTGTCTAGAAATCACTTGTCAAATAACAAAAGGGTAGAGCCCACCCTGCAAGAGCTAGTTCATTGTTTTGAAATGGAGTTGCCAATATCAGACCGCATGATGCAACATTTGCAATCAAATACAAGAAATGACCATAACTTACAACAAGTAATGGATTGGTACAACACAAGTTGGTCAAAAACTGATAAAAATATCCATAATAAAGAATTAAAAACTTTGTTTAAGTTGAGAAATGATTTGAATGTCAAAGATAGTATTGTTTATTTTAAAAATAGAATACTAATACCTACTAAGATAAGACAAGAAATGATGAATATTGTACATGCAGGCCATTCAGGAGTAGTAAAATGTAAAAAACGAGCCAGAAAAACTCTATTTTGGCCAGGAATGTCACAACACATAGAGAGGTTAGTGTTATCGTGTAAGATATGTGAAAAATACAGACCATCAAATGCAAAGCAGCCTCTCATGTCTCATGAAATTCCTGAATTACCCTTTGTAAAGATAGGATTGGATATATGTAATTTTGGGAAAAAAGACTATTTAGTAGTGGTTGATTATTACTCAAAATGGATAGAAGTACAAAAATTGTGTAATAAGACTGCAGACAGTGTTATAAAAGAGTTGAAATTCATATTCGCTACACATGGTATTCCAAAATACATAGTAAGTGATAACATGCCATTTAACAGTTATGTTTTTAAACAGTATGCACACTCATTGCATATAAAATTAATTAATTCAAGTCCAAACTATGCACAGTCTAATGGAATGGCAGAAAAGGCAGTAGGTATTGTTAAAAATATCATGCGTAAGTGCAGGGATAGTAATACTGATTTTAGCATGGCTATGTTACACTATAGAACAACTCCAGTTGCAGGCTTAGAGTACAGTCCGTCAGAACTATTAATGTCTAGATTGTTGAGAACAAATCTGCCATGTACTAAAAAAATACTTCAGCCTTATGTACCTACAGATGTAAAGGAAAAAATGTTAATTAGCAGAGATAAATCTAGGACTGACTATAATAAAACATGTAAAGTTAAAAAATCATTTGAACCGGGAGATAATGTGTTAATACAAAATATCCCCAACAAAACGTGGCATACAGGTAAAATAGTAAGTAATGAAGGACCTAGATCATTCTCTGTTAAAAATGAAAAAGGAAATATAGTGATCAGGAATGAAAGACATATGATTCATAGTAGAAATAATTTCATAGTAAAGCCGGAGGCTCATTCGGACTATGAAGATATGTCTGATACTGAAACCAGAAATCCTTCAGTAGTGCAGCCTATGCCTGTGTGTAGTGTGCCTTCAGAAAGCAGTGGTGGTGGAACACAAGATGACTTTAATAAACGCACAGTGGATGGCAATCAAGCTAAGAATAGTGATGATGTTACTAGGGTGAGCACCACTACTACTCGCTCAGGACGGTTAGTTAGAACTTCTGGTTATCTCCGCGATTATATAAGTTGATAATATACCTAATATAAGTGTTAAAATTATCTATATATATATATATATATATAAATAAATAAATATATATATTTATATAGGTACATATATATGATTAAAATGTAACTACCTAACTGGATAGCTAAATATAACTTTATGTGCTTGTCATATAATGATGAAAGGGGGGGATGTGTGATATTATCATTATGTACATGGCAACACCAACGACAAGGCATTCAATAAAAGATGGACGATCACAAACGTTTCTTATTTTCATTCTCATACAAAACAGTGCTAAGGTAGGCGTAGCTGCGCCCCGGTCTTCTTGTAGGTTATTAGTAAAGTGAAATCTTACCCCATCGTAAGGTTGATCGATAGGTGGAGGTATCAGTCCATCCCATTGTGAACTATCCCAAGGTTCGGAGAACACTGTTCCATCATCACTTGCCTGAAACAATTTAAATTAATTCAATTTGTTTCCTTAGACAATAGTTTACCCAAGAAAATTTATTAATAATATTGTTCATGTGCTCATGTTAAACAACTAATGTGAAATACTAAACTGAACAGAAGAAACTATACATTATGTCCCTTGTTAGAGTAAAACATGACGTACCTATTGAAATGAGGTTAGAAAATGTTTAGGCTATAAAAAATATATATTATACATTATACATACTATCTTTTCGACAGATCTCATGTCTCGATTCGGGATATACCCTGACTTAATTACAATGTGGTGAACTATACATTTTTATAGAAATGAGTAATTATATTTTAACTCTGCTAATAAAGGATTACTATTTCACCTGTTCAGATAACGGGCGTAGGTCGTAGACGTTATCGTAGCACGAGGCCCGTGGCGGTGACCTCACTTCCTCTGGTAAAGCAGCAGGCTCTGCGTTCAGTCTTAAATCAGGAAATCTGTAAAAAAATAATATATTTTAGTATTGTTTTGTACATAAGTATTAAGAGCAGCAATATTTTTTATAGGTTAAACATGAGATCTACAATCTTAAAAATTTATGGAATATGTTTGAAGTTGTCCATATATTCCAATTATCGAATATATAATTTATATTTTTTAATAATCATTATATTTTATTTATATAATAATTATATTTTAAATAATCTATATGATTTTCCAAATTTACCTTGAATAAAATAACGTGCATAGAATATCACTCAGATCAGAACAATGGCAAATTGATAGCTTAGTTACTCAGAAATAAAGAGGTTAGATTGTGAAAGCGGATATTTCGTAAATTGTATTAAATTAACGACTGTTACTCTAAGTAATTTCCGTCAAATTGCCACTCAAATCGAGGCTTTAGGTTGGCAACATAAATGTCATCTATAGTCGATACTCGATCTCGCCTACCTATTAAGCTTGGGATTGGCGTACTCGCTGTCAATTTTAGTTCTACAATTGACCGCGAGGTGGCACTGTTCTTTTATACATAATTTTTTTCGCGACAGTCGATATCGAGCATCGATTGGTGTCAATGTTGTAAATTCATGGTAGACTCACAGAAGTGTGACGTTGCCCCACCCGAGCCCACCGTCGTATCGTATTAGGTACTAGGTTTAGGCATATAGATCGGCTGTGTAAATATTCGGGGGGTAGGTTCGTACGTCATTTTACCTATTTTAAGTGAGTAGTTTCGTATAACGTAGTTGCTGTTATCTATTATGTGTTGTAGCGGCACCGTCGTGCTTTCAGTCGCACTGGTTCTTAGCCGCAGCGCAGTATATACAATGTGTCCCAAAATTCAACGATAAGCTAACACCGGAGGATAGACCTGCCCCGGACTAATCGAGGAAAAAAAGAAAAAAATATATATCGCAATTATATTTTAAGTTATAATAAAAAAAATGAAATTATTCAGACGTTTTAATATTCGATGTGCAGAACTTTTCGGGATTCCTGTAGCCAGGTCTTCCAGCGCTTCTCCTATTGGATGGCATAGGACCCTCCGAAAACACTTGATGCACATTAATAAACACTCGATAATCAGGATATCTTTGAGCATTTGGGTATCTTTCTCGATACAGTCTGCTAGCAGCGTTAGCATTACATTGGCATTCTCCATAGGTTAAATGCATATTAGCGTATTCCTGTGGTGTGTACGGTTCGGCATGTTAAACGTCAAACAGTCCAAAATGCGCCATCTATATGGCATCTATATGGCTGCTATATGGCTATCTATGTCCAATATACATATTACTAATCTATGTTCTCATCTATGGCACAGCACAGACTAAGTCTTTTCTTCCATTTTAATGACAGTTATCGATTCTAAGCCACCCCGTTCTATATTGCACAATATTTATCAAATGCCATATATACGAATCCTCTTAATGATCAGTTTCTGGAACGTTTGTCATAGTATGATCACCTAACAGACGGAAAACTGACCGCTGATTGGTCACATATCGCGTCATAGAATACCATTGACCAATGAGCGTTTTGTATTTAGTTGGTTAACCAATCAAGGTTTTGACAAACGTTCTAGTAACTGGGGGTAAATGTTTTTTCGCTAATCATCGTGTATTGAACTATTGTACCTTTGAGCGACGACTTGGTGAACAGTCAAGTTTTGCGCTCCGTCGTCGACGCCGCTGAGCCGACTCTCTTGTTCGGCCAGAGATGGAAAAGTACCGTTCTCGCTGTTTGAGCACTCTTCGTTTTTGTCTGTAAACATTACGATACATTACAATTAAAAATCGTTTTTAATAGTTATGATTATTATTTATGATGTTAGCAGGGATAATACTCGTAAACGTAACTTATATAACGTAACTTAGTAATAACATTCAGTTAACTAGACCATTACTAACTACCTACTTAAGTATAGTTATACTAAGTATCTATTTTGGAAATTTAAAAATAGGTAGCTTGCTACTTCTGAAAACGACTTAAATGTATATTAAAGTAGACACTGAAGTCTTATGTACAATATTAGAGTATTACTTAATCCAAGACATAATGTTTCATTAAACATATTCATTTCTATAGGTACATCACTCTTGATATTATCTACGAAAAAATTGTCTTTATTTTTCGTCGAGTCTGACCTTCATGTGATCTGCGGGGCAATTATGTCTCTCAGTTGCAATCAAAAGTTGATTGATATCTACAAAAATGGCGGCTTTAAGTCACTTTTGTCAGCTCCAGTCACGAATATAACATTTTTGCTTACTGAAGTTGTCAAAAGTGACACAGAGCCGCCACTTTTCCAAAAATTTTCATAATAGCCTAGCATTTTTTGTGGATACAACAACTATGAAAGTATGTGCTCACGCGAACTCAATCAACAGCCCTGACAGTTGCACTTGTAAGCTCTAAATTCATTCACTTTTCGTGCTCAATATGCATATACCAGGTGGATATTTGTAATTCTTTCACGCCTAAGTTATTAGACCAATTGGGCTGTTTTTCTATCGACTCTCAACTGTATTTTTTTTATGTTTGTTACCTCATAACTTACGACTGGATGGACCGATTCTAAAAATTCTTTTTTGTTTGAAAACTGGTGCTTCCAGTGTGGTTCCATTTAAATTTCATTAAATTCGGTCCAGTAGTTTGAGATACACAACAATAACTGAATAGAATGGAAGTCGGAATTATAGTGTGGTCCCATTAAAATTTCATTAAATTCGGTGCAGTAGTTTGAGATACACTACAATAACTGAATAGAATGGAAGTCGTAATAATTTTTTTCTAATTGACTTGTACATAGGTAGTTGATGACAGAACATATATGTTTGTATGTACATTATAAATAAGTACTGGTAAAATAACTATGTACATTACATAATAAATGTGCTTGTGAGATAGAGCAGTTATTTTAGGCTAAGGCATAAAAAAGCTCTCTGGCCAGGTAATTAAATTGTAATTGTGTTATACGTATAGGTACTTACCTACACAATCTGATAATTTTAAATAAATGCCTAACTGAAATCAATCGCCCAACAGAGGTGCGAGTTATTTGTGTGTGTAAAAAGTGGCTGAAGAGTAAATAGTTACAAAATTAAATAGATATTTTATCTATCTGATCACAAAAGCTTAAAAAGTTTTTATTAAAATAAAATATAAATTTCCAATTACCATGAGTTCAATGATTTAATTTTTTAAAAGACGCGTGGACGTGAAATCAGTGACAGTGTTACAAATAGGAAGTAAGTACCTACTTATCAATAGCTTGAAGGTGCGTTCTTGGTATTCTTTTTTATATTAACAACCTGCTGAAATGTACTAACTAGATAAGTAAATTCTTTCATAGTTTGTGTGCCATTTCAAAGATTGCGATTAATTAAAAAAATCTAATAATTATAAAATCATTTTAGATACAATATCAGTTGCATGATTATGGCAAGTTTGGAAGAACAATTCCTTTTTATGTACCTACCTCCCATTGTTGATACAAACAAGCCACCTTAGAAGCAATTTTATATTAAGTTTTACTTATTTCATATAGATATATGAAAACTAAGCTACTACTTAAATTCTAAGGTAGCAGGTATGGATTAAAAACAAGTGTTATGATCACATTAGCAAGGAGCTTGAAAGTGCAACTTCTGTTTTGGTTACCATTGTATAGATAGTGCAATTTCTACTAAACAAAAAGAAACAGAAAACCATTTTAGAAGCACTACTATTCATTGTAGTTACACTGACTTATAAACTCCCAACTGGAATCAATGGTCCAAGGTTCATTCTTGCCTGGCTTGTTGACGACTCGAGGGGGCTGCACCGGCTTCATTTTGGGCTTGGTTCTAAGCACCAGGTTGTCAACTGAAGAAGACGTATTCGGTGATGACGCTGGAATAAGTCAAGGAAAAATCTGGTAAAATCAAAGTAGAGTTATGCATGTTTTACACGGATGAATTCTTATATATTATATCTGTATGAATAATTCTTCTTTACTAGTCGCGCCCCATGATCTACTGTTTGGTAACTCACACTCATTGGACTATCCACGGGCAAATCACCACGGGTCACCTACCTCAATGTTTTCGTATAAAACTGGCCACAGCCCATATGGCCATCCCATAAATTTCATAACATATAAACAGTATTGCGGAATTCTTTCATGCAAGTGATACTTTATTACACAAATTCTAAAAAATACTTGTGGAGTGGCAGATGGCCTTCTGACATGCTAGTCCCAGGTTCGATTCCCAAACAGATTAAACATTTGTATGCGTGAACTTATCTCTTTCACCTTTGTCTAGGTGTGTATATGTATGGATATCATTCATGAAGTTCACTACGTAGTTGGGGACCTGAAGACCTGTTTTGGATGTTGTCTCAATAGTTCGTTTATTTATTATGGCATTTTATATCTTAAAAGACAACCGACAACGAGTTGACAACAGCGACATTTTGTCAATGCAAAAAATAAAATATTATATTGTTATCGGCATCATATCACGGATATGTAAGCCCCGCAGGGGTCGGCAGAGGTATATAAACATCTATATTTTGTTAGTTAAGTAGTTTCATAGGTTGCGAGCGTATTGCCCTCCACCAGGCACTGTTTCGTATGTCTTTTATTCCTATAGATTCTAACACTTTTAGTAAAGGGGTAGATTATAAAAATGATGTTTAATTATGCATAAAAGTTCTTACGGGAGAGTTCCTCAATGCTGTGCATATCCCTCAGCGGATAATAGGGATGGTTCTGCGTCGGTGGTTCAGAGTAACGTTGTGAAAGATTAACCCCGACTCTCAGCAGTTTCCTTCGTTGTACAGGTGGCAATAAAGCTGCCTGCAAATTAAAAAAATACGTATTAGCTTACCCGTAAGTGTATACTTTATATCGTGTTACTCCAAAGGACAGGACATAAATCGAGTAACGTAACAAAATATGAACTTAAAAACATATGTTTAGTTTCAGGATTGTCGTCATTATACAATAACAATTAAAAACAATGGATAAGTTACCTCTTTTAGGGTGTCTACAGGATCAGCGTAAAAAGGGCTGCCAGCATTGTCCTTTTCAGATTCATCTCCATTATTTTGAATATCTTCAAGTTTCACAGTTTCCATACTCTCAGTATTAAAGTTTTCTCTACTTCTGAAAGTAGCTTCTATTTCTTCAGTCAGCTTCTTGTTCATATTCATAGCTATGTTCAGCTTGTCTGGTCTTTTTGGCACAATGTCTCCTTTACTATTGGTTGTTGCAATCATTTCATTAGAACTATTGAAACTCTTTTTGAGAGATGTTTTAGAGAAGCATTCTTCTTCTGAGAAGTTTTTCTTTTCATTTAGACTTTCAGTGGAGTTAAGCATATGTATGTTTTCTTTGTCTAATATCGATTGTGTACTTTTAGCTGCATTAAGCTTAGCTGCAAAATAATAAATAATAATAAAATTATGACGTATTGTTGCAACTTTAAATCTTTCAATCACATTATTATACTTACGCAGTGTATCTGGTAATAGGTCCGGTCTCTTACTTTTCATTAGGCCATTGTTTATATTATTTTCATTGTCAGGTTTCGCAGGTTTAAATGTAGAGCAGTTATTGCTTTCTGGTCCCCAAATATCTTCATAGTCTGATACTTTGTCTGTCAAGGAACTCCTGCAGTACACTCCTGGAGATTCTAATATGTCTGATTCCTAAAAATATTCATATTTATATTAGAAACAGTAGACCAACAAGGAGTAGATTAAATCCAAGAACTCAGGTAATTTACATTATTTATAATGTTAAGTTTGTCACAGACATTGAAACAAATGACATGCGATTAATAATGATTTTACAATACCATACTTATCAGTCAATATTTCCAAATATCTTATTTTATTATTATGCACCCTACCTGGTAATGTCTGGACTCCTTTCGATGGGAGTGCTTACTCCTCCTTGATCTACCAGATGGTGTTGTACTTGCTGTATTTGTGTTGGGAGAAAGAATCTTGTCTCTGTCTTTTCCTATCATAGGAGATATGATAGACTGATTGGATGTTGGTGAAAACACATTTTTGTTAGAAATTGGGGAGCTCCGTGATATTGGAGAGAATATTTCACTCTTATTTGTTTGACTTAGAGGAGAAAAAACTCCACTTTTTGATGAGATTGTGTCATTTGATACTGGAGAATTGATTTGACTTGTCGGTGAGAATATGCCACTGGTGACAGAATTGGTACCATTAGGTGATACTAATTGATTAGCAGCAAAACTGCTGTTTGATTTAGTAAGACTGTTAACTATAGGGTCAACGGATTCAGATGTATTGGTATGAGATTGTTGTTCTGCCGGAGACCCAGGATCTGTAGAGTTCTGGTCCATAACTTGTCTTTTGAAACTCCCGTGCAAACTAGCCGTCATCGTGTTGATACACTCTCCTTCGGGCGACATTCGATGCATCATGTTCTATACGGGAATAAGATTTGTTTTGATGAGTATTGTTAAACGATAGTATGAAAAACATTGGACATGGTGTAATAATTGTGATTCATAAACACCAAAAAAACATGCTAACAAACCATAAATAGAAAACAAATATTATAATTATATTCTGCAAATGCCATGCAAAACTGTAAAATGCTCACCTGTAAAATATCACCTTTAGAGTCCGAATTATTTTTTGGAACATCCGCAATATTAAATACTGTTTCTGCGCTATTATTGTTATTGATATTGTTAGACGCAAGCGTTAGTTGCAGCCGGTCGCTACGTATGCTCTCATTGATTTGATGATTGTGTATTTGTGTGTTATTGACGCAAAATGTGACGGTGGTTGTGACTGTGATGTTTCCATTTTGATTAGGCTTGTTAATGGGGCTGAACGCTGCCGCCTCAGATACAGAGATAGGAGACAGAGATGCTTTGGAAACAGGAGGCTTGGCCCATCTGGGAGGAGGTGGAGGTGGAGTGGTTTTGACGCTATGTGTTTGGGTGGGGGAATGTTGTGTGTTGGCAGTCGGAAATGTGTGAGGCTGTGTTATATGCGCCTGAAAACAGGTTTAGCAATTAACATCAATTGAATCAACACCGATAAGCAAGAGCATAAATAATTTTATATAGCTAGTTATTGCTCACCGTGCTTGACATAAGGTTCAAAGTGTTTGGTGGGGTTGGTCTTGGGGCTCTTACGAAAGATCCGCTTGGTTTTGCTGGCGGCGATGGAGCTGTTCTGCCTTTGAAAGTGCTGAGGTTCTGGCTTTGACTCGGTGGGGAACCTGATGTTTCTATAGGCGACATCTTTAGCACTACGTTCTGATCTTTATCTGGGCTAAGAATGTGCTCTCTGGAGTTTGTTCTCGTACCTTAAATACATATTGATTTTGAAATATACTGACACACGTATCATAATAGCTATAAAAATTAAAATCTGATAATATGCCCGTTCACGGTTGCATAATTAATATTCTCCCTAACTAGCTTCTGGTATATGGATCTTCCTCTCATAGATTATTATGGTTTATAATCCACTACGCTAAACTTGTGAGGGTTGGTTGTATGCTTGTTTGTGGCCACTTCTAGTTAATTTCTCCGTAGTGTTAGTTTCAGACTGCCCAAATACCTCTCATTCAGAGGATAGACGAATTTGGCCAAAAGCAAGACCGACAGTTTCACGTGCCTTCTAAACCACGAAAGCTCCTTGCTTATTGGTTTCGCCTTACTCAAGTAAAGTATTATTTAATAATACTATATAAACTTACTGGTATTAAAACTACTAAGACTAGATCCAGTATCCGATGGTGTCACTGCCATTGGCATAACTCCATTACTTTGTGATGGTGATAGTATATTGGTAGGGTTGTTCTTCGGATTTGCCATTGGGTAACCCCAGAACTCCTGGCCCAGTAGTGTCAGAGAACTAAGCTGGTGTCGGCTTTTTGCTTCTCGAAGAGTACGAGGTAGTTGAAGTTGGACTGGTAGCTCATCACTGAAAATGTATATATATATATATAAATTTGAACTATCAAAAAGATGATTACTTTATTGCTCTGATATTCAACCTAAAATTTACAACCCCTACCCATATCATAGTTACGAGTTAAAATATACATCATTTTCACGCAGAAAATGTGATGGTCATATTCTAATGTGTTTCTATTTGATATGCTATAGGTACTGAACTTGCTTTTGAAGAGGTAATGCTGTGCACTTTTCTTCCGACACAGGGGTGATGCTTTATTGTGCTGTGGACCTATGTAACCCAAAAGTAGTTTACGTAGTATCTTGTGTTAGTACAGTGAGTATAATTAGAAAACTGCTGTAACTAACTAATAATTTTTTAAAGTGATTGACTAATATGTATCTAAGAAATTCAAATATATTATTATAAATAGAGTCTTTGATATCTCATTTTGCGGATATTTATAGCAAATAGTAAAATGTCTTCAAAGGTATTGACAAAGTATCGCTCCTTTTACAAATGCCTATGTAGAAATTCTCAGACTACCTAGATCTGTCAATAAAAACTATGATACAAAACAAAAGATTGTTAAAAATATGTCGGTTAATAACGTTAATGATCAATAGAAATCATGAGAAGGCATAAAATAGTATCACTTACCAACATTGCGAATAATGGGCAATCAACTCAGGTATATTATCAAAGCGATTGTGTGAGGTTTCCAATCCGATCCGTCCGTCTGAAGCTTGGATGAGGTAGTGCTCAATATAAGGCCCCTTGTCCGCTGGAAGACGGACGCTGATCGCCATTGTATCTGGCTGACTTGATTGCCGGACTACGAAGTTCTGTAAAGTTAATGTTAATTTTGAAATAATGATACCGAGGTAGAAAAGAGCTCTGCTAGATTATATCGACTGTTGATATAATATATACCCCTCAACCGTCGCAATCAGGATTACAAACAATGGATTTTATATTATGTCTGGTCTGTTGACAGTTGATAAAATAACGATATTCAAAGATTTTTGAGGTTATTACACTAATATTAAATTAAACTTTAAACATAATTTATAATATATCAACTCCGATTTTTATGCACATGTGTACTTAATATGTCATGTGACAATAATTGTAATTTAAAGATGAATGAAAATATTTCCATCAACTTTACAAATTTTATCTATTTATACCCAATAATTATCATTTTTGTGTCAAATGTTAGGTAAATTGTTACATAGTAATTGTTAACAGACATCTTTCAGTATTGTGGTGGGTTTAGGATTTAATAAGTATGAATTCAACGCAGGCGGTATTTGTCGATCATTTTCTTAGTGGATGTTTTTTATTTTACGTTTCAATATCAATATTTTCCTAATAAATCTAAGTGTATAGAAACTAAATTTAGTGTGATTTATCGAACGTTGAGTATGTTTATTAAAAATAAAAAAAGTCCTATCTCTGCTATGAAAAACAAATGCTTGAAAGCTAATCAGCGGCATACAAATAGGTATATATGCTCTGGAAAAGCCACGCTTTTTACTATTACATTTGGTTTCTTATCTTGGTAAACTATTCTACATGGATCCTCGCTATAGCTATATAATATTTTGACTGTTGTCAACGAATATTAATAATAGCCATGAATAAAGCCAACCCTTAATTAATAATTTAATTATCATTTTTACATTATGTCTTTAATTATAATCTGCGGTAAGATCTATATACGAGTATCATTTTTACTTATTCTTCATAGTATTGGTGGAGTCAGCCCTATGTGAACTTAATACTTTGCTCAAACTGTATAATCTATATACCAGTTTTTTTTTGATACATGTATTTTAAAAATCTCTTCGTGTAGTAATTATATTCGTTGCACATTAGCACAACTCAGTACTTATATCAAAATCGCCGTATAAAGCTTTTACATTTACGTATTGTAACGTTTTGATTAAAATTCTAAAACCCCCGCAAACATATATGATTTACTTCAAACAGCTCATCGTCATTATTAGGATCATCATCTGCCGGAATGTTACAATGAAAGGCCATAGGCATAAGCCTTAAGCATCTGTCCACAGGTCCCCAATTTTAATTTAGGTACACATAATACTTTCAATCGTCTCAAACTAGAACAGAATTCTGATTGAAGGTATTAGAAGGGATTAAAAAGGAAGAAGGGATATAAGGGAAGGGAAAGGATTAGAATTTTTTACTATCCCTCATTTAATCCTAAATCTCTTCAACTGCTCATGAAAGTGTACAGCGCTTTCCTTGTCTGTATGATCTCGTTAATATAATAATATAACATGTTAAGTCTACTTACACCTTCCTCTTTTCCTTGAAGCAAATGGAACGCTCCAGCCCTTTGGATCCCGGGTAGAAACCATACTGGATGCGTCCTGATGAGCCTTTCCAGCAAGCCGATGTCGCATGGGGGCTGTTCCTCAGAACTCGACCCTGAGGTGTCCACTGACGAGCAGTCACCACGAGCTCCCTCACCATCTGATGAAAGACTTTCTCGACTCTGGAATGGGGAGAAGGGAATTTTAATCAGTGGCTTTTTTATGTTGTATGTTAATAGGATACGATACAACCTGGAGTTAAGTAGTAGGTAACCTCTGCCTAAATAGACAGATGCATTTCGTCACAAGTGAAAAGCTCGTGACATATTTAGAGTTCAACAAATTTACTTAAATGTCGAGCAAGTTCTTATTTTGGATGGCGCGAAAAAATCTACAATGGGCATTGTTGATTTTGTTAAATATTCCTATCATAGTGTTTCCTCTACTTTTGACTGTTGATGAAATAGTGGTGCATTATTGGACGGCAAGTGTTCGTGGTAGTAGATCAATTATTTACAAAACCATGAACCGTTGTTTTTGTTTTTTCCACTTCAATCACCTTATAGAGTTTTAGTAATGTATCCACCGCTTTTCTGGAACGTGACTTAGATAGGCCAGCGACTTAATTAAGTTCAGATTTATTTGTGTGACTGTGATTTGATTTTGCCCCAGAGTTGAGTCACAGTCACAAATAAATCTGTATAAACTTGAATAAAAATCTCATTTGAGGTAACTAATAAATATTAACTTTAGAATTAACTTAAGGAATGGCAAATGTATATAGATACGTCACTTATATGCAAGTCCTCTTGCCCAACATGGCGTTTTGTCATTTCAGTTGTTTCGATTTTAAAAGTCAGACCTTTTACTAGTAGGTCGTTTTGCTTTTGTGACGATCGACCCAAAAATACATTTGACTAAATTGCCCTTGTGATACGGAGGGGAAAAAACTGTAAGTTATTCCAAGCATTGTCTCAAAAATTAACTCTTTGGCAGAACATAAAATATGGCGAAAAATATTCCAACAAAGGCAATACAATTCCACTTTAAAAAAAAGTTCGTGTAGATAATTACAAAGTCTACATGTTTAGATTATTGTCATAACAGTCTTTATTCTACCCCGCAGTCAAATAATACTCAAAGGTTTACGGTTCACCCTTACTCAAGGCACGTGCGTTATTATTATTTTAAATGTAAAATATAAGTAATTTTAAATGTAAAGTGAAAATGAAGCGCTAATTGGGGCGGTCTCGTATGGGTCGTGAAGTACCATAAATCGTGGACACACTTTAAGACCAAATGTCTAATTTCGACACAATTCGTCTAGCAATACATCAGTGAATCGCCATTTATACCTATTTGCTTACAAAACATGTCTATTTCTATCCGCCATTATTTACGTCAGTAGTGATCAAGGAATATACTGTTTTCTACCAAGAGTAGTGATTGACGTATACTCTTATATATTATCATAAAACAGTCATTTAATCGGTTGGCGTCCCTGTGATTTCATTCTATGGGGCACATATTAACATTGTTTTGTAACTGCTATAATATTACCGTACCGGTATTATCATAGATGCCATCCATGATGGAAGGGGCTGTCCTTCAAGGATGTAAAGACATATGTTTATGAACACCTACATATAGCAGTCGCATCACAAAAGAGAAGAAGAAGAATATCATGTAAATAAAAAACGAGCCTACTTTTTATGTATGCGCACAAGATATCAAATGATATCTGGCATAGCGGTGTTACCAAGAGGCCAACTTCATCAAGAAGTCCACCTACTCAGGTTTCCTCGCATTTTATGATTCGCATGCTAGCAGCTGTGTAAGAGCAATTATTTAACACCATGTGAGTGAAATTGCCATCCTATACCTTTTATTTTATTTTACGATAGCTGTCGAAATGGAACAGTCAATTTAAATTAAAGCAGTGAAATGAAACCCTAGCACAAGCAATATGCGCAAAAGTATTGGTATCGTAAGCGTCAACGCGTCACGCTTTGACATAATATTATCTGTATCACAGTTGAGATAAATGATATTTTTTACTGTTTCACGTGGAAGGACACGTTACGTTACACTTACGCAGTTATTCATGCTAGCCCACGGGGCAGAATAAAAATCACATTCATTATAACTTCTTATCCATTTGTGGATATTTCTTCTCTATTAGACAGTGTATTCGAAGATAATAGGTAGGTAAATATTAGTAAGTCCCTTTATAAAGGCCGGGGAACACCTATATGAGGGGCTTATTGGCTCAGTAGAGCGCCTGTCTACGGGGCGGCTTTTACGGCTTAATATACAAATGTGTATGTACTGCCTAATAACACTAAAATGTGCACTTGACTTGACGATGCTTTAAATAAATTCGGGAATAATAAGGGTCCCAGATTCGATTCCTTACCGGGCCAATTATTTGTGCGATGACTAGAAATGTTTGTTTTTGGATACTGAATGGTATAATGTATTATTCGGTGTGTTCATGAGACGTGGAGTTCTAGTGTGGTAGACTGTGTACAGTGTGTAAATATTAGGTAATTATTTTACGTTGAGTTTCCCGGTATAGTGCCTGAGCAGACGATTATTAATTTTTTAATATTATTATTATTAACGATTAGTGAGCACCTAACATTGTTGTTGGTGTCGATTCCGTAAACATTCTCTAATCCATAAATCTCTTAATAGTTGTAGCTCTTGTTTTGTTTAGGCTAAAGTCCAAATTAATATAACACTTCGGATTGACATTACCAAAATTAGACATTTCTCGTCAATTGCGGGAATATTTTAAACATATTAGTCGTCACGTAACTTGGTGCTCGCTAAACTTTCAAAAAATAAATAAATTTAGTATTATTATTATACCCTAAATTTAGTACCATAATCCTATTTTTAGAAATGTCATTTGTGTTACATGAATTGGGATTTTAGTGTTAACAGGACTACGATAATAATAATAATAATAGTTTATTTATTTGGCATAAAACTGTTACATATAAGATTGTTGAATCCATAGGCTCTCGAACTAGTTATAAACTGTGTTTCGAGTGCCAGTGGCTTCTCCCAACTAGATGAAATAATACAAATTTATGCGTTTCTTAAAGTAGGTAATCAAAAGTTATTAAAGTTATTACAAAGTAATTACATAATTATATAGAATTATATTTTATAACATAAGAATACGATAGCATGACTAAAAGCATGTATAGAATTAGTTAGTGTAATGTACCTTTATGCAAGCTCGTGATGTGTGCGTGTTTGGTTGAGTGATTGTGTGTGAGTTTGTGTGCGTGAGTGTATGTGTGTGTGTGTGTGTGTGTGTGTGTGTGTGTGTGTGTGTGTGTGTGTAAGGGTGTGTAAATAATGAAATGTTAGTTCGCTAGTTAAGTCTAGTTTTTGAACTATAAATCGCTACAATTATGTTGTTAAAACTCACGTTCATTATATATTTTGTAATAATAAAACTGTAATAACATAAGTCTTATCGCGTTTTAGATATCACAATGAACAATGCAAGGATGAGCGGACCGCACTCAAAACCCCATAGAAGGCTTCCGGGCGAAACCGAAACAACTGTCAATCGGCGGCCTTATTGTCTATCTTTACAGAAAATGGGAATGGGCTTCATTTTGACATTTGAATTCCATTCTGAGCGAAACCCTGCAAACCTGTTGGCTGGTACCATCAATAAGAATGAGAATGAAGTGACATTTCGTTCTCATTCAAGTTAGACAATAAGGCCGGTTGTGACATCGCCACCGTAACTCTACTAATCTCAGGAGGTTATCAAGTCGACGTATATATATATTTTTTTTAATGTGTTATCACGAATAACTTTTCTACAGACTAGTTCGGTTTTGATGATTCATTTTTGTTTGGTAGAGTATACTCCCGAGGTGGTCTCATCAAAATTTTATCAAATTCGGTCAAGCAGTTTTTGAGTTACAATCCGATAACTGAAAAGTGTTTCGCCATCTCAATGATATTGTAATTGACGGTGAATGACAATCGATCCCGTAATTCGCAAGTATCACTAAAAAGGGTAAATAAAATGTTTACCAAAAATATGGAAGCGACTTCAACACTAAAAAGTGTAAAATAACTCGTCAAAGTCGGTACCATGCGCACAATATTATGATGGTACTTATGTACTTTTGGATTATCGTGGTACCTACTTCGACAAGTTATTTCACACTTTTTAGCGTTAAAGTCGCTTCCATTATTGGTAAAATATATATATATATATATATATATATATATATATATATATATCGTAATTAGCTTATATCATCCAATTATATCATAAAATTAACATATTTTAAGGTTTCACTCTCATCGTAAAAATTTGTGGCCATTATGATGACCAGTGCCAGTTACAATATGTACTATTGTAGAAGCTTAGGTAATATCAAACAGACAGACGGACATTAACATATGTTATGAACCCGCCCGCGACTCCACCCGCGCGTATAGTGACTGTTCCACAGAAACATTTATCCAAGACAAAATATATCCTACATACTTTTCTGTGCCAGTTTCATCAAAATCAGTTCATTCGTTTAATCGTGAAAAAATAAAATTTAATCAGAAAATAAAATTGTAACTATGTTGCAGTTTACGTATGAGTGTGATTAACTTCTGTGTTTTCACGCCTTTTTCCAAGATGGCGGCCGGGGGCAAGGTTGGCGACCCCACAAACTTGAGGTTAAGTTGCTATTGACCACACATGTCCCAAAAGTGAAATTGCGTCCTCTAAAAAATGCAAAGCTCATGTAACATTGCAATGGACTACAACCGTATAACAGATCTATTAGAAGCCAAAATGTATTTTTCCAGTGTACCTTTCCAATAGAGTAACAAGTTTTTCTATCGGCTGATAATTAGATAGTTTAGACTAAAATCTGATAATATCTCTAATATATGTTAAAACTTCTTAATGTTACTTTTATTGTATGTACAATAAGTGGTAGTTGGTACCCAAATTGTATACACAAAAGTGCAATAATTTTCATTGGAAAAAGGTACCAGATTTTCTTTTCTAAAAGAAATGTAGAGGCCATCTAAGTCAACCCAAGAATGAAATTGATGTTTCAAATAAACGTAAATTACAAATAGTGGCTACAGTGGTTACAATAAAGGAGAAGATAAATATCCAAGCGATGTTCACTTCAAACAAAATGGTAGCGCTTTGTTCACCAGCTCGGAAATAATATTACTCGATATCTCCCTCAAAAGGTTCGGGCGACGTCGCTTTGAGAAGCTGCGGGAAGCAATCCCATATACGTTCATACGTTCTCGTAACAGTTGCATGTGTGTTGTTGTTTTTATTATTATGTAAAATTCGGAACCTTTTTTGATGCGGTCATCTCTTTATGATATGCGGCATCGAAATAATCTCGTCGAAATATGCTCGCTTCAATTTTCCCCTGATGTTATTATGAATTCAGAATGGCCGCAAGGCAAACCCTTGGCGTATCATCCCTTAGTTCTACCGCTTGTTATTTTACAGACGAAACGTATATAAACATATACATTGCCTATACATCCCTGAAGGGGTCGGTAAACGGTCGCATTTCGTCAGTCGAGTTCTTAGTCCAATTAGACGATTAGATTAGTAAATATAGAATAAGCATGTACTCGTAGCAAGCTTGTTACACTCAGTAATGTTTGTATATAGAAAAAAATAAAAATGTCTAAACCATACCTTAGTCCTATCCTACTAATATTATACCTAATATTATTATAAACGTGAAAGTTTGTGAGTATTTATGTTACTGTTTCACGCTTCAAACGGCGGGGCCACTTTTGATGAAATTTGGTATGGAGGTAGATGAGGCGCTGGATTAACACATAGGATACTTTTCATTATCATCATCATCATCCATCACCACGCGAGTGAAAAAGCGTAATATGCTTGGGCACAGCTTGGACAAAATAATAAGATCTCCGCCTACGTCAAGATCGTAATGATGACAGTTCTGCCAAAATTTGTGTCAGTTTCTGATAGCTTAGTCAAAAGCACGTTATCATTTTGACAACTCGATACACTAGACGTGCCTGGCAACCGTCAAGGGTGATGAAATGTAACACAATCCCTTCAAGGGTGATGAAATGTATTGACAATTTTTTTCCATGGTAATTAATTTTATATTTATATGTATACCTACGTAAGTCCTGTATTTTATTTTTAGTGTTTTCTGATTAATATATTAAGTATTTTAATTTACTCATATAAAAGCCGTACTATTCTAGCAATTGTGTTTGACCATGTACATTTTTTATGACATTTTGGTATAAAGATAGTTCTCGGAGAAGATAATAAGCTACTCGAAATACTAATTCTGCGCAGACGAAGTCGCGGGCACCAGCTAGTGTATAATATAGTGATGTAGTAATTATGCATTATGGCTCTGTGATGAAGTTACACCTGTTATTCTTACTTCACTGTTACCTGCTGGGTGGTATCTCAGTACAGATAAAATGTTGATATAGATATGAAAAATGGCGCCTAATATTACTACTTATTGTTTCCTTGTATTTTTTAACTTTCATGAACGAACGTTGAGAAAATTATATTTATACATACAATGTTAGAATTTTGGTGATGGGCGCAGCGCAATTCGTCACTTGTGACAAAATTCATCTGTTATAGGCAGAGATTACCTACCGCTTAACACCAGCAGGGCTGTTATTTATCTCAGTTGCTAACAAATGTTGATTGAAATCTTAAAAAATGGCGGCTGTATGTCAGTTTTGACGACTCCAGTAAGCTAAAATGTTAATAAGTTGATGACTGGAGCTGACAAAAGTGATATAGAGCCGCTATTTTTTTTTATTTCAATCAACATTTGTTAGCAACTGAGATACATAATAGCCCTACAGGTGGGCCTCAAGCTTGTTTCGTAACTTAATTATATAAAAAGAAACGAGAAAACTGGTACATAATAAGCATCAATTTAGGCAGATACAAACTATCAGTAAATTTAATATTTCACGGGTTGTTGAGTGCTGTGCAGTTGAGCTCTCAGAATTTAATATGTTTGTTATTTGTGTATACAGACCACCAAGGTCCTCGCCTACAGATTTAGATACTTTCTTTAGTGCATTTGATTCTATACTACATGAGTTTTGTTACAGAAAAAGGAAAGTGATAGTATGCGGAGATTATAATATTAATTTACTCAAAATGTCTAAATACGAAAAACGTTTCTTAGAAATTATACAGAGTTACAACCTCAAAATTGCGTTTAATAAACCGACCAGACCGATAAGCGGTACCTGTCTTGACAATATTTTACATAATGCTAGAGGCTGTAAAAGTAAAATACTCGAAAATGCATTATCAGACCATACGTCACAACTATTATCCTTACCGGTGAAGGAATATTGTTCTTTGAGCCACTGGTATACCGAAAAAAGAGATTATAGCGGCGAAAACATGAATAAATTCTCTAATTACTTGGCATCCTTATCATTTCAAGAAATATATGATAAAGACGATCCTAACATAGCATTCAATCACTTTCATGATCTATTCACATTACTTTATAAATTATGTTTTCCCATTCTGCGAGTCAGAATTGATACACACAAGAAACCCAAATGGATTAGCAAAGGTATCAGGATATGTTCCAGGCGCAAACGTGACCTTTTGTGGCGTTACCGGAAACATCGTAACGAACATACTAAAAATAATTTCAAAACATACTCTGCTCGCCTCAGTCGAATCATCAAACTGACACAAAAGTCGCAAAACGATTACTTTATTAAATCTGCAACAAATAAAGCTAAAGCAACGTGGTCAATTATTAATAACAATAAAAACATTTTACCTAGAGACAATATTAGGCAAATTAAGGTTAATGGCGAAATTATCAATGATCCTACTGACATTGCACAATCATTTAATAATTTTTTCATTGACCAAATAAATACTGAAATTAACAATAAATTAACTATAAATTCTTTGACATTAATTAACAATTATTCTAAATCCATGTTTATGAATCCGACAAATTCAATTGACATAAATAGAATTATACTTTCATTAAAAAATACAAATAGTACTGGTTATGATGAGGTTTGTACTAAAGTTTTAAAAAAAGTATCAACTATAATTTCTCTAGTTCTTAGTTACATCATTAACCTGTGCATATTTAATGGCGTGTTTCCTGCTAAATTAAAAATTACTTTAATCAAGCCACTTTTCAAAAAAACCGACAGTGAAGACATGCAATTCTATCGTCCTATCGCCCTAATACCGATTTTTGCCAAAATATTTGAAAAAGTTATTTATGAGTACCTCTATGAATATTTTGAACATAATAATATGTTGGTGAAAGAGCAAATAGGCTTTAGAAGACACAAATCAATAAACCTGGCAGTATTTCAATTTCTTAGTTCGATAATGACAAGTTTGGATAAAAAACTAAACGTTTGTGCTTTATTTATGGACTTAACTAAAGCCTTTGATTATGTGGATCATAATATACTTTTGAACAAACTTGAGTCATACGGAGTTAGAGGTAACATCAACAATCTTATAAAATCATATTTGAGTCACAGACAACATGCAACTCAAGTTAGAAGAGTATGTCCAGAATTGAAAAGAGAAATCACTTATACATCAGACTGTCGAGAAGTGCGGTACGGTGTTCCTCAGGGAAGTATTTTAGGACCCCTTCTGTTTATTATATATATTAATGACCTACCTAGAGCCACCGCTCAACGTATGGTGATGTTTGCAGATGATAGCACAGTTATATTTACAGAAAAAGATAAAACATCAATTGAACCAAGTATTAGTGACGCCCTTAAATCAATTGTAAACTGGCTTAAGTATAATAACCTAAAAATAAACCTTGAGAAGACCAAGGTCATGACTTTCATAAACAAAGGTAACCAAAATAGCATAGTAGAAATCAACTATTTCGGAAATAAGATTGATAACGTAGAGGCCACCAAATTTCTAGGTCTCCATATTGATTTACAACTAAATTGGAAGCAACACGTAAACGATTTATGTAAAAGCTTAACCAGTTTTCATATGCATTGTTTATGTTGAAAAATGTAGTCAATATAGTGGCAGTTGTTACGTCCTATCGCGGTTACGTCGAGTCTGCTTTGAGATATGGTATTATATTCTGGGGAAACTCCACCTATAAAGAAAAAGCATTCAGAGCGCAAAAGAAATGTGTAAGGGCAATGTATAACTTAAAACAAACTGACACATGTAAGCACCATTTTACAAATGTAAATTTATTGACTTTGCCTTGCATGTATATTTACGAAATTTCTATTTTTGTCAGGACAAATCTAAACTTGTTTGAGGTAATGAAAAGCAAACGCCTATGTGATAAAATAAGCTTTCCAAAGAACAGAACTGCTCTCTTGAATAATAGCGTCTTTGGTATGGCCCCTCGAGTATATAACCATTTGCCAAAAACTGTGCTAGAATGTACCACCGTAAATAAATTTAAAGATACTTTGAAAAAAATTCTTATAGGTAAAACTTACTATAGTGTGAATGAATATTTGAATGATAAAATGTTGTAATATTGATTTATTATAAAATATTGTATCTTTTCCATTAAATATTATGAATTAACTTTACTTTTACTATATTTCTTGTATTCAGTTATGCTGCTTTTATTACTTATTATTATTCTGACATATTCAATAATGACTAGTAAATTATAACCATTGCGACATGTATACATTTTGTTACCTGCATTTGACATTTGTTTCTTAATATTCTAAATAATTTAATTTAATATTGTAATGTTTTTTTTTTTTATTTCTTTTTCCTTTTTATGTGTGGATTTTACGTAGATAATGTATTTTATAAAGGAGATATTGTTTGGTAAGGTTATTGTAAATGTAAATATATGTAGTTTTTTTTTTATTATATTTTTGTGATGAGTTTTGAACGTTGCACACCTCTATAGGGGTAAGTTGTAAGGAACATTTGTAATTATACCTACTTGTAATACCTTTACCTACCTACAACTGGCAATAAATAATTTTGAATTTGAATTTGAATTTGAAAAGTTTCTTGTTATTTTGCACGCTGGCGGAGCCGCGAGGCGAAGGTAGTTTAAGTATGAAATACACTTTCTCCTGCGAGGCACCTAATTTAAAAGGAAAAACTTCTCATTACAGCAAAGTAATTGATAGAAAGTTAAACGTTTATTATTCGTTACATTAGATTTCTCCTGTCACTGCAATTGCTCAGAGATACGAGTATGAGAGATACCCCATGGGTAACAATTACGTGCCATTACAGTATTGAACCAGTAGAGTTGCGTTTCCATAAATTGTGTTCTTTTGCGGGCAGCGCGGCCCGTGTCACAAAATATTTCCTGTAATTAGTGGCCAACAAAAAACATATTTATTTACTTCATGTGCAGCTTTTTTGATTTCAGCCTTAGGGGTCTTTAGATACGACATATAGTAAAAACGTAATACAAACGTTTTACAAAAGTTACAAGCAATTAGTATTAAATGGTTAGAAATTTATTATTAGCGACGAAACTCACTACAAGACTATCATTCGATATTTTCACAAGTTGAATTGATATATATGAAAGATTAATTTTAATATTATGAAAAAATACAAAATTTCAGTACGCACTTGAAATTGTGCGTATTTTCGATCATTATTAAACATTTATTAAATTTCTTATGGATCATTTTATATGAATTTTTGAACAAAAGATTTATGAATGAAAATGACGTATATATACGTCTCCGGGACGCGAAGAGTTAAACAAAGTGTACCTGCAATTACGTTACGGAAAGATGCATCAATAAGTTACATACCTACGAAAGACGTAATAACAGCAAAATAAAGCTAATAGTTCATGTTTTAAAATGTATCCCATTCAAAGTCTAATGATAAATATCTACAATAAATGTAAAATACCTAAGAAATTCTAATCGGATAACGTAGGGCATAATCAGATTATTTCAGCGGGGCTTCATCTTACAAGGTGAAGATGAGACGAGAGGAAAGTCTTTGTCGCATAAATTACAGTTTTGTTAAGCATTTAATCTGGATTACGATTTCAATAAGGATTTCGATTCACCCTCTCCCCGCGTTATATTACGGTTTTAAAATGTCACTTTGACGCAAGATGTCACGTTTTCAAAGGGATACAACTACAGAAAAAACGCGTTTACTTAAAATAATCGATTTACTTTCTAAAATGTTCAGGTGTCTTTAGTCTTTAGTTCTTCAAGTCTTTAGTTCCATATCGCTTTCCTTCTAGGGTTTCTTCGTACCAATGGGACATTTTGCGATTGTGCAATGCAAAATATCGTGAAATCTTGCTTAGATAATTGTCAATTTACGATGGGTTCAATGCACCTAGGCCCACAAACTACCCAGTTTTTTGATAGCATTATATATATATGTTTTCATACCTATGAAGTATTCTAATTCTAATTCTATTCTAAAAAAATGTTTAATATATTTACTGAAAATTAGTAAACTCATTAACGGCAGTGGTTAACTACGCTGTAAATTAAAAATCTAGGTATACTATGAATTACAATGTACATATAATGTTTCACTATAATGTACATTTATGTATATGTTTTCTACCACCAAATAGAAGAGATGACTTTGCCATTCAAATATTATTATCTTGAAATAATTTAGAAATAGTCATATATAATGACCCGAAAAATCATTGCATACCTAAACACACTCCATAAATCCAGCAATAATGGTGTAAGTATGGCTTTTGTGCAAGTATTGTAGTAAACTCGAGCATTCCGCAACACGACCGCTTCTCACACCGAAGGAGACTAATTGCAATCCAACTTTCCGCATAAATCCTAAAGCACATTTACGGTATCAAAGTACGCCGTGGATTCGGTACTTTGCGGTAGTGGAACGGTGTGAACGGCGCGATATTTGGAAATGCTTGGGAGCTATTGTGCGAGGTAAAATTTAACACCTTTGCCGTCGACAGAGGCTTTGTGTCGTATGATTCATAACTGTTATTATTGTTACCGATCGTCGAATTAATTTCAGCGTAGATTGTCGCGTTCCGGCGGTAACAGGCGCGTTTGTACACCACAAATTACTGTGAAATTAATATCGCAACGTCGTTTGTTCCCAACGGGGATTAATGAAATCCGCGGCTTGTGCACGATTTTAAATATTTTAATTACATTTTATTGGGTGCAGTATTTTAGATAACCCGTTGTTTGTAAATTTTCTATACTGAAAACATTTATATTAAAATAGTATAGTAACGACTGGGTGATATATCAACGCCCAGCCAAAACCATTGAAGAAATAAAACTTGAAATTTTGTACATTATACTGTGTATGGGGAAAATTCGATGCTCAGACGATAAGCCTCGGTGGCCTAGTGATCATAGGGTCTGACACGGATAGTCGGAAGATGCCCGTGCGAATCCCGTCCGAAGATGGTAATTTTTCTCTTAGAAATTGCAACTTTACCTTTGGCATCGCTAAGCAGGCGTTAGTGCTTTTAATCATATTATAGAATTATACAGTGTACCTAAGCATGCCTATAGGGGTGAAGCGAGCGAGGTCGCAGGTGGGTCAGTAAGTTACTTATTAAAAGCTTACAATAATACCTAACTTTTAAACCAAAATGTTCGGAATTTCAACATTGTGTAGGTACCTCAGGTATTCTCCAAGCACTCAACACCATCGCAATCTCTTAAGAAGCAGCTGCGACGCACTAAAAGTCATTTCACAGAGCGTTCGTCTGTCGCATAACACTTCAGTTTTACAAGTTCCCGAACTAAGTGCGAAGCAGCACGTGTTTCCCCACTGCAAATTGTAGTAGCGTTTTAGGGAGTCTCGTGGACCACCTGTGACCGAGTTCAAACGACTTTGGGAATAGGGAGTTGTAATTAGGTGAAACATTTTGGGGTTATAATTAGGTATTTATTTATCGATGAAATGCTTGCTATGTTCATATTATGTGTATATATTCCTATAGTCTCCGCTCAAACGCAGTGGATTAATCAGAATGTTTGATTAAACCCACAGCGATATTTATAATTTATCGTTTTGATATCTCACAACAACACGTTTCCTGGATACGAAGTCCCCAGTCAGACTATATGTTTCCGGGTAAATGCTAATATAGACCTAAATAATGTCCATAACTAATTTTATCCGAATTTTCAGAGCCATTGCCGCTCCAGCCGGCTAGAAATCTATTACAAATATTTGCATATTTATATTTGCATTTTATTTTTTATTGCTTAAAAGAGTTTCATCAAATGTAAATTAAAATATCAATAATCTAAAATATCTGATAAATCTAATATAAATAACTCTCAGTTGTAGGTGGTAAACACGTAAAAAAAAATTGAAATGTACAAGCACCTTTTCCACTTGTTATGAACTTTTAACGAGCAACGAAGAACGAAGTCAGACGACAATGAAAAAAGTGTAGAGTCCAAGCAACAATGTTATTGCAAATAAACTTACAGTTTTTTCTTCAAGTTCAATCACAGAAGGCAAACAATGTTTGCGGTCCGTGGGGATGAGAGGGGTTGCAACGAGTGAGTCATGCGGGGTTGAAATCAATAAGTCGTGTCGTTGAAATTTATTTTATTGGTCATACGTAAGTATTTTTTACTCTAAAGGGACGTTTGGTTGGCCAATTAGTTACATTTCATTCTTGAGAGAATCTATTTTTATTAAATCATTCGCTATGTTTGTTTTCTTTCATTCAGCCAAATCATTTCAATCTAAAGAAATTGGTTATCAGTCATCCTAAAAGATGTACTATTTATAACGCGCAATGTATAGTATTTATGTATAATGCGAGTATATCTGTCACGCAGATGTGATTATACTGTACTGAAAACGTCGTTTCATCAAACAGAAAACCTCCAGTATTTAAGGTGCTGTCGATTCATGATGTCGATAAGATGAGGGTTTTTAAAGCAGTTTATCTGATAAAAAGTGATTTAACTAAAATTACAAAAAGTTATATAACGTTTATAGGACTTCTAAGTACACATTGACGAAATTAAAAACATATTTATACATAATAGAGTACATAAAAAAAATTAAAACATACATCTTAATTTCACCTTTAAAACAGTTTTTCTTTATTCACTATTGTATATGTCAAGAAACACATAATATATCAGAAAATAGCCATTTTTAATACACATACACTGATGGATTATTATTTTTTAATTAATAATAATCCATCAGTGTATTAAATATATATTTAATACATGTCAATAAGAGTCCACATTATTAATAATAATAATGTGGACTCTTAGTCCACATTATTATTTTATGAATTTTGTACCTTTTTACGAAATGCGCTTGCTTGATTTCAAGTAAAGGAAATTGAACGTAGCCCTAGCGCTGAGCCGGCAGCGCCTTAACATCTTTATGATATTTTTGTTTAGAAATTAATTTACACTTTTAAATATAATACGAGTAGCTATGTTTATCCCTATTTAAAAGGAAACAAAGCAACCTTCTGCCTTCTGGTACACGATAAAAGAAGATAGGTATAAATAAATGTTTAATTTTCGTACAAACGATTTCAGACAGTGGTACTGTTACGTGTAAAATCTTAATCAATTTCCTATGAAAAGGCCTTTGGTAATATTTACTTGATCTAAAATAGCATCTCAAAAATGTCCCACGAGATCAGACTATACATCGACTTTATCTTCGGGTCGAGTGGAACCTGGGCCGAGTGGGTGCTGTGCCATTATTTTTACATTTACATCATCAACTGTCTCTAAATAAATGTCCTAATAGTGCAATAAAATGTCCACCGCCATCCGCGTTTTCTAACAAAAGCCAACGTAGGAATCTGCAGGCTTTCAATCACCCATACCTCGACTAATGACTAATTTGTAACAAAGCCGTGCCGAGGCGATTAGGCGACCAATAAAGGGACCCAGACGACCGCATAAGTCAGATGTCAAGTCAATACCCGGGCGGATGGCAGCTATTTCGACTTATCTCTTTGAAAATGTCACCCATCTTATGGCTACAGATGCCGAGAAGATTCAGAAGTCTAAAACTGCCTTATTTCTAGAATTAAATATCAATCACCGCGCCGAGTTGTACTTGCATTTACGCTGAGTTATCGACTATTTCAAAATACCACCGTAAGAACTAGCGGCGTGCATAGGATCAGAATATTTTAGGTTTTGTGAAATCCTTAGAAATCTGTAAAAAGTATAAGAGTTTGACTACGGATGCCAGTCAATTTACATGGCGAAAATGTATTATTAGTTAAAAGTCTTTAGGCAAGAAATTGTAAATACTGTCTATATTATGTTAACAATTATATTAAAAAATGTGTTTATTATCCTCTTTTAGCAGGTATTTTACCTATATTATGGTTCTCATATTGCATACGTAATTTAAATGTTGATTTATTTTAAACGTATTGCAAGCATACCCAAGTGATATCATAATAATTGTATTAGTGTAATTTCAATGGAAAAATATTTAATCTAAAGATGAACCAAAAAAAAATTCTTTAAATACGAGTAATATCCCGTAGATACCTACCATGGATCACCAACTTAATCAAATTAATTCGTATCGTAAACGTTCAAAAATCAACTAAGAACTGTGCTTCGTCATGAAACTATCAGTGTACCTATGACACATGTGTTAGCTACATAAAACTGTTATAAAACGTATCAAGTCGTTCTGTACTCTCCTTCAAAAATCCACTTCAGGTGGTTAAAACTACATAAAAAAAACATTTTGGATTAAGTAATTAACATCAAGTTTAGCTTAAGATCTGTTTCACACGTGATGTTATGAGTAATCAAATTGTAAAATAGTTATCAATTTTCCAATACAGTTAAAATAAAAAAAGGTACCGATGATAAGTCTGTAGTTAGTAGATTGATTTTAGAAAAAAACTGTAGTTCGGCACAATCCGGCTCATTTACGTAACTCTTTCGGTTTCCCAAATTAAAATCTGTATAAACCAAGTAGCTTTCATTATATACCAAACTATCAAGTCTAATTTACCAAATCTTGAAGTCAACCAAAATGTTAATATGATTTTAATTGGCACACGAAATGAATTAGAAAAATTATACTAAACCGAATTGATTCACGTGAATGTACACAATACTTGTCGACAGGCCGGTTGGCGCAGTTGGTAGCACCCTTGCCTTCTGAGCCGCTGCGGCTGGTCCCGGGTTCGATTCCCGGACAGGTCAAATATCTGTGTGCATGAACATGTCTGTTTGACCTGTGCCTGGGAGTGTATATGTATATAAGTATGTATATCAGTCATCAGGATATCATAGTACAGGCTCTGCCTAGTTTTGGACCTGGAAATCCTTGTGTGGATGTGTACTAAATTAAAAAAAAGTGTCGCATAGAATGGCGAGTTGTTAAAGCTTAACGTTATATTTTTAATCGGCACGGTATACTGGATTAATGCCCGCTCAGTCGAGGGCGTCTGGGGCGGAAACGTGGGGTCCGATAATCGCTCGCTGTTGACAATAGCAGTAATTATTGCTGAAACGTTTAACTTCCTATCTACATGATATGTGTACTGTTGTTTTAGTATAGAACTGCTTTTAAATAGAATGTGTTTACGCAGTGCTATGTAGCTGTATATAACAATATTATTTACTTATCACACATGGTCGTAAAGTAGCTCTTATTACATCGTTTTTAGGCTCAGAATCCAAGATTTTAAACACATGTGTTTATTTTATTTTACCACTACCTGCTCTCCGCGGTTTCACCCGCGTGGTGATGGATGTTGATGACTAATCTTATATAGCCTATGTAACTCAGGGTGAATGTAGCTTTCTAATGGTGAAATAATTTTTGAAATCGTTTTAGTACTTTTTGAGCCAGTTCGTTACAAACATACTTACATACAAATCTTTCCTCTTTATAATATTATATAAGTAAAGTATAGAAGTATAGATTACCGCGCAAGTACGTTAAAGAATTATCATTTTTAAAGTTTTATGCATGTAAATGAATCAATCTTAATTTACCCAGGTATTTATTTTATTTTTAAAATACTTTTTTTAGCTTGAGTTGTTTATACTAACAAAGAGTTTTTATGTGCATGTCTAACAATAGTACACATTTTCAATAAATAAATAAAACTGTATTAACTATGAAAAAAAATTCTGGAGTTTATCAAATTGTTCAAATTCAATAATAAAATAATTCACAATAAATTATGCAATAAACCTATACTAATATTATAAAGAGGAAATATTTGTATGTAAGTATGTTTGTAACGAATTGGCTCAAAAAGTACTGGACCGATTTCGAAACTTCTTTCACCATTGGAAAGCTACATTCACCCTGAGTAACATAGGTTATATAAGATTTATCATCATCATCATCCATCACCGCGGGGTGAAACCGCGGAGAGCAGTTAGTATGTAATAAATAAATGAAATATTTTTTATTAATAGGTTACGATAATAACACAAGTCTGTGTGACGATACGGAATGTGAATTCAATATTGGTTTTAACCACTACATAATAAATGCATTTGTCTCCATGGAGCTGGCATACCAAAATGTTTAAAAGTATGACTGTGAGAATATGAGTTTAAAAAGGAGACAAAAATAAATTAATAAGAAATGTTACGTCTGCGTTAGTGTCAAGATGTTATTATAATAATAAAATATAAACATCCTTCAAAATTCACGAATCACAGAGTTAAGTAGAACCCAGTCCAGCTATACTTGGTTATTATTTGGTATTTATATTTAATTGTAAATGTAAAAAAAAACCCACTAAAGGCAAAAGAGAAAGAGTTTATTACCTTTTAAACTGTTTGACGTGACTCCGTTTTACAATTTAGGACTTTTTATATATTCAATAAAAACCTACATGGTTTTTATTAAGACATAAAGCTACACATAAAGTTTTAATTTATAATTATTATAACTCTAGGTACGTGCTAGGAGCAGCGATGCGATTCTCTAACAGCAAACGTCGTTGCATCTTTGACAACATCCGTGAAACAAATGACGAGATATCAAGAAACGTTGGAAAAACAACCATATGTACAAGGGCGAAGTATTTGACATCGGTGAGCTCATCGACGAGATCGTCGACGAATCATTCCAGAATCGCACGGCTGATCATTATTCATAATAACGAATAAAAACGTTATATTTTTCACCGAAAGCTCGCAACCCCATTTAATTACTCTTCCCAGAAATTGCCCACAAGAATAATTATAAACTCCATTACGGCCCGTATACATGAGTAGAGAACGCATTTTCATTTGCGCCAAAATTCTCTTCCTCGCATGTCATTTGGGTGCCACAAAAGGCAGTTAACTTCCAGTTTTGGGGTCTAATTTGAAGCTTAATAGGACTCTTAATAGTCGTCCTTTAAGTGTAGTGTAATGAATATTACTCTTTACATTCACCCTTCTAATTCCGACTCTCCAAACGGCCGGACTGTAAATATTAATGTTTCATATTATGTCCGAAATTAATTTTGCCATTTTGGTATTTGGTTGTTTAATATACACGCGATCATATGTTGTTGGTAACTCAAAAAACGATATAAAAAATATTTTGTGACACTTCCGCTGAAAAAGCGTTTTCAGCGGAAGTGTCACTAAATATTTTTTATATCGTTTTTTGATAATGTATTTCCGCAAAGTAACGCCTTAATCAATAAATTATTTGTTGGTAACTATTATAAGACCAATTTCTTATTAACAACAATTGATCACATGATTATTAATGTTAAATAAAATGCCTTTTTATTTAATACACATCTTGTAACTACCAATTGATCTGTATACTCATAGACACACACTAATACACACACACATACACACAAAATATGTTTCTTACCATTTAACATTGAAACGGTTAAACAGATTTTGAATGTAAAGGATTTTTTACTTTTGAAGTTTGATTGACAAACACAAGCTACTTTTATCCCAGGACAAAGTGATAACGTGGTTGTATTTGGACATGACATTTAACCGAAACGTATTTATATGGCTATTGCCATCAATAGTACATTGAAACTGTTGATACTTACGCCCCTGTTTCGACATTAGACCCTTCAGAACACCACAATATTTACAATACGCCCCCGCTACGCGTTGCAGACAAACGCGACAATGCACCCACGGTGACAACAATGCGAGGGTTTAGCACTTAGGTATAGGGTTTCAAGTATGCACAAAGCAACGCCGCAATTCAGTCGGAGTTTTACACCTCTAGTGCATCTCAACAACTCCTAGCGCCTTGGTCGAGTGGTCGGTATCGTATATACAAATATTGTCGCACGAACAAGAGCTAATTAAAACAATCTGGCTTTGTGAGTATAAACTGGAAACAGCCTAACAGAAAAAACGTTTGAAAGTTGCTGCAATATTTCTCGGATACTATTGCAAACATTCCGCGTTTCTAAATTCACTTTCCATCTCAAATTGTACAAATAGGACATCAAAGGAAACGCTTCCGCGTCTTCGTAAAACGCCTATTGACAGAACCACAAATCGAATTCTACGACACGATATGAAAAATATTGCTTTCATGTAACGTTACTCTCGACGTATTCGAATGGTAATGGAAGCGAAATGGAACGAGCGATGCATTTCGCGATACACATTGAAAGCTATACACATAAACTGAATGTAATTTTAAATCGACACATTTCACAGAAAACGCTCGGCTTCAGCTCCTTTGGGTAATGTAATCTAGAATGCAAATAACAACTATATAAAACTGTAGACAAAGTTTCAAATTGAGTCTGCGGAACTAAAACTAAATAGAAACGCAGTACGGTTCATTAGGCGTACGTCCGAATACATGATTTCTGATTTAAAAGTTGGGAAAGTTTCAAGGGGGTTCTTTACCTGGCTGAGACTGTCCCCGAGACTGCCGTCCGCGTCGACCGGTCGAAAGTGCGAGTCTTTTAAGGGGAGTTCTCTGGTTCTGTGTTTGCGGTCTTGAGCCTCCCTCATCGCTTGACTCTGCAATCTTTCGAAGAACTCTCGAGGCTTTAGTGGCGGCGGTTCGTCATCAGGTGGCGGTGGTGGAGGCGGTGGCAATCTGTTTCTTGGTGAGCTCCGGAGCAGCGACCGCTCGTCGTCTTCGGTCGACCTCTCATCATGCTCTGAGTCAGAACTCCGGCTGTCTCGTCTCCTCACTCCCTGGAGATGAGGCTCGAGAAACGTCGCATTTCTGAAACAAATGATACCGCATTTAAATAACAAACCAACTGGCTTTAGAACTATTTAATCGTAGCGGATAGTTAGCTCACGCTCTCACAAATACGATCGTTGAAGATTATTTATTTAACATTTATCTCCGCTATCGCTATATTTATCTAGCATAACGTCCGCTTATTTTACGTTAGTAACTTAGTTAATTGGATTCTAGACCGCTACGCGTTCCGTTGCGCGATTTAGTTACCCACTTCATTAGAGCTGCTTTATCTGAGGCTGCGTCGATTCGTCATTGGCCACGTAATCGATTCTCGTACATCTAACTGCAGCTTACGAACACATGGGACCACTGACCGACACACTGAGGCATCATATTAACAGTAAGAACATTGGTTTATTTTACAAAGACAAGTAAGCACCTATTTAATTGTTCAATAGGCGTCAAAGAAACATATAATTTTGGGTCTAGCACGAAATTTTGCGTAAGTGGAACGTAATCGTATAGATGACGTGTTCAGTACAAACAATAATTTATCTAGAACTAGCTGCGCCTTGCGGTGTCACCCGCGTGGTGATGGATGATGTAAGTATACTATGTCCTTCTCCAGGATATAATCTATCTCCTTGACAAATTTCATCGAAATTGATAAACTCGTTCGTTATGGCAATAAATAGAGATTTTTTTTTCATAAATAGATATCTGTGGCACAGATACAGGTAGAGATAAAGTGAGCCCAGGTATGCAACATATGCAATACATTATGACATCTAGACTCTTGAATTTGTATGAAAACAGTTGAGTTAGAAACATACTTATCACACGCAACGTTACCTATGATAAGTATAGTTTCTGGTTCATCTATTTTCATATAAATTCAAGAGTCATAATGCGTTGCATACGTTGAAGGAATTAATTTAATAAGTTACTATATCAACGTTATTGGTAAACCTATGCAAACCTCTTCAACGGTACAATAATACACAGATACATAAGTGTGTATATGTATATATTCATACGTTTTTATTTAAGAAAAAACGTTGATTATAAATGAATATACGAGTTAAATAACTTTATTTGCTATTCGTGCGAGAGCGTCCAATCCAATTGCAACACTTGTTCGCAGTGCCTATACTGCTAGTATTACTCCCGCTGACCAGACTAAAAGGACATTAACCAGGATTTATTTCCCGAGCACGCCCGTCGTAGGTATTAATTAAAAACCTCTACACAACGCAACGAGTGCGTCGAACATTCTCGCCAATTACTTACTTGGCAGTCGTAGGGATTGCAGGGATGAACAACTTGTGGGCTAGCGGCACAGCTTTCATTCATAAATATTTTGTTGTCTGTGTAAACACGTCCTTTATCATGGATCTTAGGTCGATAAAATACAAAATTTTACATCACTTTGCACATATTGCATTTGTTTATAAAAAGTCGTTTTGCACAATATTGTGATATGTACTTTTGAATTATCATGCTTATATAACATATCAACAAGTTATTTCACACTTTTTAGTGTTGAAGTCAGTTCCATTTTTTGGTAAAATGTTTATTTTCAACCTTTTAAGGGACTTTGACACTTACGTGATCGATTGTCATTCACCGTCAATTACGATATCATCAAGATAAATTTGATTGACAAATGTTACTATAACATCCATGAATTTTTAATGATACATTTTGATTTTAATACGATGACATAATAATATCTCATAAAATGATGACATTTTATCATGACTATTGCTATTTTATTTTATTATTATGACTCTTGAATACTTCTAACTGTAGGTATGTAATATTTATAGTTTGATTCAAATATTTTTTAATCCAAATGTTGAACAATAATTACAATTTTAGTTTGTTACACATTTTAAAACTGGTTGCTCCATCTCAAAAAATTGTAAGCCTGCCAAGGCAAAACATGGTAGAGCTGGGTTTTTAACTCAGCAACTATGTGCATATCACACTCAGTGATATCACTTTGATTATGTGTCATCTACCCATGTTTTATGCAGTGAATGTATCTTTATCTTATCTTAATAAATATTTCACTACACAGCGTAGTCTCGCCTACTATTGTTACAGCGATTAAGTTTTTAATTGGAATAAAGCGCTAACGTGAAACCAAATTTCAGTGACGTGGCGTCAAAATTGGTCGTTTGTCGCGCTCGTTGACGTCCGTTCAGTGACAAATTGAGTGTCACCTCCGCGTCGACGTCGACACGCTGTTATTACAACGTTTTTCAACGGAGACGGGTTGAATTGCATTAACGAAGGAAGCTCTTAATCGGTTAGTCTGCAGGAAATATTTTATGAAGTGTAAGTGAGTCTTGTGAAATTATAATTATCATTCACACAGTAATACATTCACAGTTCTAACCTTGATGTTCATCGTTCATTATAGTTTGAGTGCACTTGTGTTAAATGTATAAAAATAAAGGTTTTTATTTTTTTTATTACTTTAAGATTTTTAAAGCACTAACGCGTGCTCAATGAGAACCAAATTTGCAATTTTTAAGAGAAAAAATACACGTCCGTCCCCATTCTACGGTTAAAATCAGACAGAAAGTTAAAATTCCATACTTGGACGGTGAGCGTCGGTGGCCAACCGGTCTAGATACGCGGGTTCGAATCCTTTTCAAGGATGTGTATTTTCTCTGAAATTGCGAAGACTTTTACTGTTATCAATGTTATAAAAACAATGTATAGGCTATTGTAGATAGTTATCATATTCAGATAATTTATTGATTCAGGCGTTACTTTGCGGAAATCCATTATCAAAAACGATAAAAAATTTCAGCGGAAGTGTCACAAAATGTTTTTATAACGTTTTTTTTAGTTATCATCTTCGTATCCTTACGGCAGCTTTGAGATGGGATCGGTACATAAGTTTATCGCTTACCATACATGGACATATTATTAAGATTTTGGTTGTGGTTTATGGCCGGCCACCTACAAGAATCAGCGTTCGTATGCCCATTACCTTACGGAGGCCCTGGTAATGAACCCTGCTGTCTAAAAATATGCAGCCGCTACTACACATCCACTTTTTCCCTTTTACGGTACCCCAACAGAAGGATATAGGATAGTCCTCAATTCTTAAATCGGGAAATTTGCAGGATAGAGGCATTTATCTTACGATATATTACACTAAGCTTACTAACACACATTACATTAAGTTCATTATAAAGAGCTTAGACTCTTGTTATTTTTGAAACTCTTTTTTATTTCCCGTTCTCCATTTGACTTTCTTAGACGACGACACATTATTTTTATCTTTTAATTGGACAATTTCAGCACGTCTGGGTCTTTTTATACCTCTATCCCCTTCAATTTTCTTTTCAATGGACCTTCGAGACCTAAGACAGTATTCGTACCGTCAAAAATAATTGAAAAACGAGCTACGTATCGTCAAATAAAGATCAGTTAACTGCACCACATTTGTATTAGATAAATTAAACTCTGTACTGAATTCATCATCAATCTATATCCAAAGTATGTTTGATAAAATGTGTTTTGTTAAATGTTTAGGAACGTATTTATTGTATTTATGATACGAGTCGCATATAATACAAAAATAAAACGAAACGTTTAGACGCTTATGCAACTATAACAGAATGAATTTACGAAACATTTGAAGTTCAATTTACTGTTCAAGACTCGAAAAAAAAAATGTTAGTGGACGTGGTACTAAACAGAACAATTAAAGGTATTTTTGTATGCAAATTACAAATAATTCTTGGACAAAGATATTTGAAGAGTGGAGTGGGAATCCTTGAAAGAAATTTGATCAAATGTTGGACTTCAAAATTTAACAAAGATATTTGACGACGGCTGTATCACCACTGTTTTCAATTGTCGACCACAAGCATAATTCGTTTGATTTAGTTAAGGGTTCATTGATAGTTGGGTTGGTTGCCAATCGGTCGCCCTATCAAATACTATCTCAGTTTGAGCATTTTAATATGTCGATGAAATCTACAGTATGTAAGTAAGGCATTTACTGGTGCCAGCCTAACTAAGAACCATCGTAACAATTGAAAACTTATGCAGAAGCACCAGCTCTATTATAGAGAACTATACACTCGAAACATTAGATCTAGTATTAACACTTGCATCATAACTGACCAACACGAGGCAGTGGCCAAACATAACACCTTAAAATGTCTAAAACGACCAATTACGGCTCATAATGAACAGTTTCATCATACATCCCTCTCTAATAACGTCTATATGATACGATGTAACAAATCAGTATCACCACACATCATCCCCACACATCCCCTGGTCATTACGGCGAGGGGATAACGGTCACTGGTAATTAATTAAAACGTCATATTGCAGACTTTGTCACAGGTGCGTTGAAAACCTTATAATTAATTTTAATATTGTGTAAGTTAACGATGGATATTTGTCTGGTAGTCATAACGTGGTGAACAATATAATACCTAACTATGTAATTCCTAGTGTATCAAACTGTCATATTTTGTCAGCGTCTTTTTAACTGTCATCTAAACCAGAAATTCAGTAGCAGTCAACAGCAAAATTGGTTTATGGTTTCTATCTACTAAGAAACTTTTTCGGGCGAGGGCGTTGACATCTGAGAAATCATTTTTGTACTTCTGCAGGTGTCATCTAATTCTCATATTTTTAATTCAATAATGTTATAGGCCCTAATAACGTTGTTGTTTATTATCATTCCTGGCATTTGCAAATTGCTGGTCATGAGGATTTAACATCTGTATGCATAATATCTATGCACATGAAGCGCTCGCAGCGGACCTTGATTTGGCGATCTTAACCGATCGACAAATTTAGCAATGGTTGCTGTGGTCAGGAGTTGGATGGGTGACCGTTAGTGGCGTTGCCGTCGGTCTCGGTTGTTTGTCTTAGGACAACAGTAGTTAGGCTATGTCGAAGGCCTTCGGGTGGCCTGAAAACTTTGAGTTGGGTTGGCAATGGGCAGCGTGGTGGATTATGGCCCAACTCCTGAGAGGAAGCTTGAAGGAAGGCTCGAGTCCTAGCAGTGTGAGTATAATGGGCTGATTATGTATGCATAATGTCAAGTACCGAGACTAGCAAGCATAGAACGGCCTTCGCACACCATAATATGTACTAAAAACCGTCTCAACTCCAACTTTTGATGGAGCTTCAACAAGCCATTAGCTCGGCGCGCTGCGGCATAGAAATATAATGTAGCTCGGCAGTCAACCCAGCGGCATTTACTAGTGTACTGCGAGGCGAGTGGAGTCTGTGAGTCGATATGGCGTACCAAACACCACCCCATTTATATTATGCCGTGAGAGCTGCCACGCAAAGCAAATTTTTTTAATTAAATATTTTCATTTCAGGTATACATATACTTACCCACAATCACTAAATGCAATCACCTTAAAATAAACTCAAAATATCACAACTAATGTTACTTTTAATGATCATGAGATGTAATTATATCGATAATAGTAGATTTTTTGCCCAGGGACCATATAACTATATTAATTACTAGTATTTTTAAGGCGAGAGTGTTTCTTTCACAGTTCATAACTCGAGCTTAAAATAGTGTTGCTTCCGAGATGGAAACTTTACTTTTTATCACCCTCTATGAGAAAATAAGTAAGTGCAAATTATTAATATTAATAGCACGTTTAAGAAGTTTTTATTAAATTGTTTACATAAATAGAAGTATTTAGAGACTAATAAATTATATTTAAACAATTATGGAAATTACATTTCTAATTCAAGTCACTTTTAGTCCTAAAAGCTATTTTGTTCCTAGTTTACGAGGAACAAACTAGCCCTTTTCGTATAGATGTGATAAAACATATAATTGTTGTCCAATTTAAAGATCATAGAAGAAGAAACGAATAAGATAAGAAGTACACAAATTCGGTCAAATGTCAGTTATACCTTCTCGCCGGGATAGGTACTTCAACATGTCCGTCACAGCACTGTCGGAGAAAAAGGCAGTTCAGTTTTCAAGAGATCATTTTTATTTCAGTATAAGTTGAAAATTAGCGTATTACAGAATTGGGCTAACCTTGAGATTTTTGACTCTTCTACGTCTAGTACTTTCTCATTCCAATGCCCAGTGCTTGCAGTTTACTACAGCTAGGAAGAAGAATAATCTACCTTGGCGGTGGTACCAAACAAGATGTACTATTGAAGAGCCCTACGACGTTTTAAGTCGGGTTTCCGTGCCTCTTACGATTCATATTGCATAGGAGATAAGTACTAACGGCTAAATATAAAATATACGCAACGTAGAAACGGTTTGCAGATATTGTGGACGATAAATAATTGAAAGCAACACGGTACGCGTTATTTACGAACACGACGAAAAATACGATATATTACGAAATTCCTGACACGCAAGATTTCCTATTTTCTTTCTGCTAGGGTTGCCATGGCATTGCATGGTGATACAAAATATTTGTGAAGAAAGTGTAATTATTTATTGCTATTAATTATTCAGCAAAATATATTCCTAAATGCCGATAAAATATATCAATACCAAGTGTAATAAAATTCATACTAAAAATACTTCTGATGGATAATCTAAATAAATTTGCCACGTACTGTCAAATTATTTAACTAAACTATTAGACATTTATAATATGTATAGTCTGTGCTATTGTATTTTTTTTTTAAAGTTCACCCAATTGTGTGCCGTTAAAACAAGCAGAATCGCTTGGGTGGGCAAAGGTGGTTCGGAAGGCATACAGGCAACCTCAAGCTTCCTGGATGACATCAGAGGCTTAATCACGCGGGTCACTAACTGGAGTAGATCTCACGGACTTACAATAAACCCAATAAAAACTCAAGTTATCATTGTTGGAAGCTCCAGATTAGTATCGAAGATTGATTTCACAACTCTCCCCGAAATCGTATTTGGTGGTATATGTGTGCCTTATAGCACTCAAGTTAAGAACCTGGGAATAATCATGGATAACTGTATGTCTTGGCAACCACAAATCCAATCTGTAGCACGAAAAATGTTTGCATCAGCAGCCTCCCTTAACAGACTGCGTAACTTTTTACCCACTGCTACCAAAGCTGCACTTGCACAATCTCTCCTTTTTCCCATTCTTGACTATGCTGATGCCAGTTACATAGATCTCACAGAGGACCAGCTTAACAAGCTGGAGCGTCTACAGAATCTCTGTATTCGGTTTATTTTTGGTCTGCGAAAGTACGACCACGTTTCCGAATTTCGCTGTAAACTTAAGTGGCTCCCTATACGCCTTCGCCGGAATTCTCACATCCTCTCTATTCTGTATAACATATTGTTTAATCCTTCTGCTCCCTTATACCTAAAAGAACGATTTAGATTTCTCCAATGCTCTTCTTACTCTCTTAGGTCATCAGAAAACTTACTTCTAACGACTCCTGAACATTGTACTATATTCTACAACTCTTCATTCACAGTCCAGGCAGTTCACCTTTGGAATGCCCTCCCTACTAGTATCAAACGCGCGCAATCGCTGAATAGCTTCAAAGCTCAAGTAAAAGACTACTATCTCTCCACGTTAAATGTTAATCCCTGACATCATTCATTGATTGATATTATTTTATATTATTGATATTTATGTATGTGTAAGTATATATGTTCATGTATGTTTATAGTATAATATATGTATTATATTATTATTACGTGTAGGTAAGTGTAAGTATTGTTATATTTAAGTGTATTTTTTATTAATTTGAATTTTACCCTTTTATCTAGTATTATCTAGTGTTACATCTGTTTCATGTAATACTAGGTAATAATATATTTCTTCGTGATGTTGCACCACCGTCCATGTCAATCATGTAATCGCTATCCATCCAAAGGTTGTCTGGAAGAGATCGCTTTTAGCGATAAGACCGCCCATTTGTGCCTACTATTTAAGTTGTTTCCTTATGTTGTATTTACTTTGGTGCAAATAAAGAGTTTTTGTATTGTATTGTATTGTATTGCCATCAGTGTCGACTGTACAATGTTCAGAAAAAATACATTTGGTACGAATAATAAGTTCGCATTAAGAAGTGGTTACTCTGATTCAAACCAAGTTTGAAATTGTAGGGCGGCAGCAACCCTAATGGTTAGCTTTTGTTTTTCTTCATTACTGACCGCCTCCAGGGCCACATTGGCATTCAGCGTTAAGGAATCTAATGTTCTCTTATTCTTAAGCTTCACTTAATTTGGTATAATGAAGACATTTTGGGGCTTTTGTTTTGTTAAGCAAGTTACATTATTATTTCATTTTGTTTTAATTGCATGGGATATTAATATTATTGTACATAGTTAATAACAATTGTACATAGGTCATACATTATTTTTATCGAATAAACAGCTGAGAGAACCATCCGTATACGACGGTTAAAATCAAATAGCGAGTTAACATTCTATGCTTGGACGACGACCCTCGGTGGCCTAGTGGTCATGGCGTCTGACACAGATTGTTGGAAGACGCAGGTTCGAATTCCGTATGAGAATGTGTATGTTTCACTCAAGTTACAAAGTTGATAGACATTTTATATCAATTTTGTTGAATGTAAATGAATCACAAATTATATATAAATTTCTCAATTATAATTATTAGGAAGAAATACAAATTTGTATTTAGTAAGAACGCAGTTTTTTTTCACAATATAGATAGTTTTCTGTTTAAAAAGGGAAGTATATTAATGTTTCCGTATTTTGAGTAGTTTTTTTTAATACCAAACTATAGGTAGCACTTGACCACTATCTTACCTGATGTTAAGTGATGATGCGATCGATGATGGAGCGCGCTTACGCAGAAGATACCTATGCACTCGTGTTTTGAAGACCCCCATATCGTACTTAACCGGAAACACCGACTCAAGCAGGGTGTTCCATTCCCTAGCGGTTCGTATGATAAACGAAAAAGTAAATCGCTTCGTTCGGGTAGATGGAATATCCACTACAATAATATAAATACAACTTACCCAATTATACATGTATTTACTTGGAGGAGACTTATAAACATGTACACTCACTGCTTCGCAATCGAAAGTAGTGAGTGTACATCAAATTTAATGAAGAGCTTAGAAGAATTATCTCAGACTAAAAGTTCTAGGAACAATGCACATGGAGGGATGTGGGAAAAATTTCTTTTTACACAGTGGACTTGCGGTTCAAAAAATTATATGGGACCAGAGGAAAAAAGATTTACAGGAACCGGTGGCTAAGAAAATAAATGATATAGGATAATTATTCTCATTGAGTTAATCAATTTATCCATAAAATTATCTTTAGTCAGTAAAAATAAATATTTGATAAGGTAATGAAACGTGATTTTTTTTTGTTGCGGTATAGAACAGAATTGATGTGAAATAAATCGTTGTCGATTTAAAGATCAATCTTCGTCAATACAAAAATTCTAAGGAGCGTGTGATTTGATCAGCATAATGTTAGTTTTCATCAACATGAAAATAATTGGTTGGAAATGTTTAAAACACTTTAAGAAGCCCTTGAATTGAACAAAACTTAATACTTGTAGAGTTTTCTGATCAAATAGCAACTAACGCGCTTTATCGTAGCGGTTTCGATCAAAATAGCTGAAATCCACAAGCGCTGTCGGGAATGCCGTGCTTGTCATAAAGGAAAACGGTGCAATGCCGACAATGGACGGAATAAACTAGGAAAAACGAACGGATGTGAATGTAAAATACGAGAACTGGGTTTACACTAAGTTTCGAAATAGGTTTAAAAATAAACTGCATCAGTCATCTATCCATACATGATATATATGCCCGTGTTCACCAACATTTTATGTGACACCTAAGCCAAGTTAGTTGACATTTTTGTACTACGAGCCTAGTAAGCTTAGGTGCTACCTAAAATGTTGGTGAAAACGGGCATTAGTTACTTGTCCTGCCTAAAGGCAGATTTATACAGGGTCAGTAACTGTCGTCAGTCGACTGTCGAGTCAGTGCTGACCTGGCACTGCCATCGTATAAATTGATTTCAAGACAGTACAGTACTGTCGCGTCAGCATTGGCTTCAATATTCCCGCTTCATATTTTCGGCGCCAGTCCGCTCCCCCCGCCACCCGCGCCAGCGCAACTAACGCCGTGTGAATTGTCGAGGTCAGTCGCGGCCGCTGTATCGTATGGGACCACGCTGCGACTCGCACTGCATCACAAAATGACGCGAAAACTAAGTGACACGGAAAACTTGAAGCTTATTGAACTATACCGCGATAATGAATGTCTGTGGGATAATAAATCACAAAATTATAGAAATAAAGAAATGCGTGCTCACCCAAATTCTTTTCTGTTTGGATAATTCTTCTCCTAACATATCAGTTACTTCTTGCATCATGACAAGCGTAAATTTTCTCAACAAATTATTTAGTTTTATTTTGTGCTGTTTTCGAGAATTCATTTATCCGCACTGTCTTTACAAACGTGTGTACACTGAAAGAAATATCCTCGACTACTGACGAAATACTAACTGCGTCTAAATAACACGAGTCAGTTTTCGGCGCCAGCACTGGCGACAGTTACTGACCCTGTATAAATCTGCCTTAACTCATTTACTGACTCAGAGGCTAAACCACTGTGGCTAAAACGCTTGAAATTTAGGCCATTGACGCCTTTGTGTTGTAAGCGTCCCCTAAGCAAGGGTTTTGAATTCAAGGTATTGCTGTGGCTTCGTATCCCAATAGACTAAGCGAGCGAAACCGCTAAACTGCAGTTAGCAAATTAATATTGAAATGTATTTATATGTAACTTTTTATAGACCGTAGTGAACTCATGTGTTCTGTGCGTTTCTTCGACAAGAAACATTTCATGTTTTCTGTTAAAAGGATACTATGACGTTTTGTTATGGAATACGAGGTATTTTTGCAAATAAGCGGCCGAGATAAGTATTAGGTAACGATTAGGGTCGGATAAAATAAGTCGAAACATAATCAAGAACCTACATACACAACACTAGGAACAACAAGTACTTACCTAAGTAACAGTAAAACGTAACTATTACTTATTTGTGGTGAATAATATTTAATCTGTGGTAACAGTAAACGAAGGAGACTGAAAGGGCGGCAGAGTCACAAACGATAACGTTCTCTCCCGCACTTGTGGCACTTACCACAGGACATTATCTGGCAACACTGAGTATCGGAGTACCATTGATTCTGTCGATAAAATGCTGCGGTTACTTTGCCAAACGCAATTTGACATTATAAGATGAAGCAATAGTTTGTTATGCTTATCACTTAACCTTCCGACATTATATGAACAGTATCAATTATTTTCCAGGCTGCCTCTAATATTTAGTGTTTATATCGTATCTATAGACAGTTGTCTGTCTAAGGCTTCCCTTAAGAATGTGTTATAGATGTACGAACTTGACACTGTTTGTATGGATTTTTATATTATTATATTAGTTGGGTAGTACATTAAAAGATAGCATAAACACACCAGCGGTAAATGCACAACCGTCACAGAACAATCACGAATCAATTATAATAACTATATAAATACGATTTTATCGCCATAGGTGCGATGTAGAGTTCAGCAGGTAAGTACTATTTATATATTACCTATTTATTGACGAATCGTGCATTAGATAGCATATAAATAATCACTGTATTTTAATGTTCCCACACCAGGATTAAAAATTGGTTTATAACTTGTAGTCGTATAAAAGTCTAAATATACACGTTGAATGTTTAAGCCACTAATTTATCCGGCAAAACCTTCTCGTTAAGTATCAAATACATCGACCCGCGTTTCGTACATACCATACCAGACATACCAGATTCTCATCTTCAGGACGAGTGCGCCAGGGGCGAGCTTTGCAGAAGATGATCATCTGTTATGCTCAAATAACAAGCCAGGAGGCCACTACAGAGTGTCAAAGCGCCATGTTGTAGATTTCTTCATCTACATGTCTATGATGGCCAGCACTGAGGTATCATCGCTGAAGGATCCTACTCTATTATTATCAGTCTATTTACCAGAAACAAAGTCTTTAAAAAAGGTTCTGAATATCTGCAAACTAAGTTCTTACTCGTAACATGTCATGTATTAAAATATTCTCAGAAGAGCTTTAAAATTTATCTACATCGCTTTAAGCTTACTAGCTTTGCTTAAGCTTCCCTAAAATCATATTTAAACATCAAGTCTTCTTACCTGAACAAGGCAGACTAACTAGATTTTGCAGGGAAGCGTATATTATAATATGAAGGTAAATACCCATATAGATACTAAAACAGTATTCCATCTTGACACCATCAGTCAACCTGCCGCTTATCTAACTGCCGTGCGATTCTGTAATGATTCGTCGACGAGGTCACTGATGTCAAATACTTTATGAGATATCGCCCTTGTGCAGGTTGTTTCTCCAACGTTTCTAGTCACCTCTTCATTTGTTTCACGGATGTTGTCAAGGATGCAACGATGTTTGCTCTTTGAGAACGGCTGTGTGTACCGGAAGTTGTACTTGAATGCCAGTCCTCATGTTTCTAGCGTTATACGACCTTTGGCCGAAAAGTTATTAACCACCAATTAAGATAGTAATCACATACTAGTATATCAAGCATAAAGATCGTTGAAGATAAATAAAGCGCTGGCAGCGGAGCCTGACTTGGCAATCTTAACCGATCAACAATGTTGTCAGGAGTTGGATGGGTGACCGCTAGTGGAATTATTCAACTGAAAGTTTCCGTGCTTCGGAGGGCACGCCAAGCCGTCGGTTCCGGTTGTTTGTCTTAGGACAACAGTCGTTAGGCTTAAAGCAATGTCGAAGGCCTTCCGGCGGCCTGAAAACTTCGACATGAGTTGGCCTACCTACCAAACCGCACTCGGCGTGTGTGGTGGATTCTGATCCAACTTCTCTCTCTGAGTTTGATCATAATGGGCTGATTATTTAAGTATAAAGAAATCAAAATAAATAAAGAGAGGAAGGTAGGAACTATCATTATTGATAGGAGTTTCGGCAAGGAAATGTGTACGTAGTAGAACAAACGTCAATCTACTAACTACTACTCAACTCGTAACAGTAGTATACATGTGTAACAGTTGGTAACCATACTTACTCGAGAACTTTAACTCCCTCTAAACGAATGTACCTACTGTCAGATGACATAACGTCTGGGATAAAGGTTAGAAAAGATATAGGACGTAAGCTCAACTACGAGCACCTAAGTATTTAAACTTTTATTACTTACCCTTAAAGGTAAAATACATTTATGCACACTAATATATATTTACAAATGCAAAAGTAACACTCCTTTATGTTACCTTACACGACTAAACGTATGAACGTATATTCATGAAATTTAATCATGTATTCATCATCATCGTTTATCATTTACAGGGATGAAATTACATCTAATAAAATATGAAATGAGTATAATATCGATCTCAAGGGATACTTTTAGAGATAGCGTTCAATGTCGATAATTGTCTCAACCTTATGTACTGTCTAGAGCTCAACCAGTCTGAATAAATATGGTGTACCGTCAGCGCCTGTAATGCGATTATAACTGCACCAAGCTTTACGCTCTCAGCTGTTATATGTTACTCGTACCGACGACGGCTTTTACTCAACCTTTTAGCAAATTTTAACTTGAACGCCGTGATGGCATATTCACGGCAAAATTGTGCGGTTTTGCTGTGAACGGAGAAAGTTCTGAATAGAATCGTCTGAATGAAACTTCATAATGTAGTTTACTATCGAACAGCTGAGAACAAGTTAAATGAAAACGTTCCTATGCAATAGTGTTGCAAGATAAATATAAGTGATTGTAAGGCATGAATTGAGGCGCGTGGATTCGCCAGCCAAGTAGCTTTAAATGGACTGAAGAATTATCGAAGGAAGCATTTAAATAACGTTCAGAGTTGCATATGCTGCTAATATAAAATTATATATAATATAACACAAAATATAAATAATTAAATACTTTATAATAGTTATGAAGAGGTGTAACTATAAGTGACTGACTTGCTCCCGTCACTTGACCAAAAATGCTTATTTATATGATTTTGAAAGCACTAACGCCTGCTTAGCGAACTCCCATCTTCCGACCATCCGCGTCAGATGCCATGACCGGACGGTCAGCGATGCATACCGTCCGAGCATCGAAATTTCTCTATTTGATTTTAAAAGTCGTAAGGAGACAGAGTGACATCTATTGAACAGCTTGATAAGCATTGTCCCATTTTTTCTCTAACAATTGTAACGTTTTCTTATTTGTTTAATTATTGTATTATTTTTATCGCCAGTGTTCAATCTAAAAATTCACAGCACGTACACTTCAAAAGCAATTACTTAGCTGTCAGTTCACAGCTAACTTTTGTCCCTACGGATCGTTTTAAAATTCAAGTCAAGCTGTTATCAGTGAGTTTACACTCGCCTGACCCGAAACAAAGGTGACACGGGCCCTTAAATTAACGTCCTCTGTGCTTGTCGGCCCGGAATGACCCACGTCTTTCTTTACTATATAAAATTATTAAAGCTCAATGCTTTTTGAATTGCTTATATTACTGTATTTTTGCAATGTTTTAGTTACATTTAGGGTAAAACATAGGTTAAGTTTAGTTTTTTAGAACTTAAAAGTCTATAAAGTTGTATAAGATCGTTTCAATTGATCCGTTTTCAAATTAATTCAAGCAGTCATTAGTGAATGCTCTCAACAAATTTTAATGTTGCTCCAAAATAACAGTTTTTCTTTACAATGTGACATTATGATAGTATTTGCTCACTGCTTTTAGATTGTATTTCGATGTTTTTGCATTGTGTTAGATTTCGTTTTAGTTGATTTTGAAATCTTAAATGTTATATATATTCTAAACAGCTGCAACGGAATTGTAGAACCTGCGTAGTACATTTCGTATATATTAGTTGAAAAATACGAGCTGAATGCGAGTACCAACATTTGGACGGCTTAAAGGCAATTTGGCGAGTTCTTGTCGAGATTTCGTTTGCTTCGCTCACTCGGTCAAATAAACGTATAGCCTTGTGAGCCTATTATGCAAATACCTTTGTCAAATTATCTTACTATAGATTAAAGTAAGTAAACCATCTTGCTAAAGAAGTTTCTAGAGAAACCGTGAAAAGGATTGAAAATTTCTGCAGAACGTTTCCACCGACATCAGCAGCTTATCTCATTATCATAAATTACGCATCGCATAAATATACGAGCCTATCCGCAATCAAAGATGCTAATGCTTAGGTAGTTTCTACACATCGTAGGAGTTGGACCGCTTTCCACAGGAAGCACGACACTGTACACAGTTATGATTATCTAGGATGTAGGTACTGAATGTAGTCATTATAAAAGACACCTTAAGGTGCTGTCAATTCCTGCCGAAGATAAAAAGGAGGGTTTTTAAAGCAGTTTATCTCATAAACAGTGATTTACTTAAAATTATATGACATTTCTAAGACTTTTAAGTAATACATTGACGGAATTAAAAATATATCTTTACATACTTGAGTATATTTAAAAAAAATATCAAACGTACCACTTATTTCACCTTTAAAACAGTTTTTCTCTTTATTCACAATTATATTTGACGTGAAATACGTGTAATAAAATAGCAGGTTTTAATACACATACATAGACGGATTACTTTTTATGAATTTTTATAAGTTTTTACGAGATGCAATTGCTTGGTTTCTCCGACGTCCGCACGCGCTAGCAGCTGACAGCACCTAAGGCATACATATGCACTGCCCCGATTCCAACCCGATAAGAAACAGACTGGGAAAACCGATTTAGTATGAATTTGGAAACAAATCACAACAAAACCGTTGTTCAACGAGTGCTGTGACTACTGACATCGAAAACTTGTTTTTTCGGATGCAGAATATATCTAGGTACATGTATATGACACAGTTTCTAAAATTCTAGGAATCAGACAGCTTTCTTGGACAACATTCTGCAACGTCGGGCAAATATGATTATCTAAGATGTGGTTACAGACGCTATTATTCAAGACGCCTTAGGGCAAGTAGACACTGTGCTGATCAGATTCTGAATAAATACGGATCGAAGAAACAAGGCCAACCAACCCAGAAACCAGCTTCTTTTGAATTCTGAACGAATAATTATGTAATGAAATAGAAGCACTAATAAGAAGCAAAATCATTCTGAAATCAAAGATGTATGTGCCCTGCCCATTCCAACTTTTTCTGTATATATACTTAATGTGTATAATGTCATCATCAATCATCAAGTCATTAAAAATCAGATCGGGTGTTTTATAACAATCGTTTACGAATTGAAAACTAGGTAAGTACTACGACTACTAACACCATCAGACCCACAGATCGGACCGTATTTTCTCGGACTTCGGATTGGCTAAGTGCAGATAAAGAAAACTTAACACACCGGTTATAAGCAGTAATACTTTGTGACACAAATGAAAGTGTAAAAAAGCTTAGCGAAACCATAAATGACAGTTTTCTTGAAGCGAAAGTGAAGTAATTGCTGAACAGGACTAACCGACGCCGTAGTTCGTAACATTGCGGTTCAAAACCTTTTATATTCTGTGGCAATAATAATAAAGTGATTGATGGTAATTTGATTTGATACTTCTTAAGTTTTGTTAGAATCAGATGGTAGTTGAACATATATATCGGGTTCATTTATAGTCAGCTAGAAATTTACCTATTTATCTGGTTTCATGTCTCTGGTAACTAAAATGTACCTATTTCAATGTAACTGTTGCATACATAGGATGAATATGAAATATTTAAGATTAGTTGATTCAGCATGTACCTATGACCGAATAGTCTAATATACATACACATGCATACTTATAATATAAATAAATGAAAGGATGAGGAATGAGTGAGGATGAATGTGAGTGTGTGTATTTGTTACATTATCATGCTGGAAACGCACAGAGTAAATTTCATTTGGGGATTAGCTTATATCCAGGATAACTGATGAAACTTACAAAGGCTACTCTTGATCCCGTAGTTCTCGATCACGATAATCTTTCAAGCAAACCAATTCTCAGGCAGACACTAATATAATATAATATTAGAAATGCGAAAGTTTATTATTGGGTTAGTACCTAAGCTACTGGGTATGCTTCATTCTACGGTCAAGGGATAGTGTTTTTATTTTAATGTAAAGTCAGGGAGTTAAGTATGTTGGAGGTTAGTGGAAGATAATATATGAAGCAAAATACGGTGAAATATTTTAACACTCCTACTAGAGTATTTAGTAGTTAGCGTACTAACTTTTTTTAAATTGTGTTTTTGCAGTTACATACAATGATACTTTTGATCTAAAAAATATTACATCTTACATTTAAAAATGAAGGGAGCCAAGGTTCCAATTCGGAACACGTTTCCCTTCAACTTTGGGATTTCCGATATTATGCATTAAGTTGAGTAACTTAATGTACGACACAATGTTTTAATTCTGCTAGGTTAGATGGCGTTGTACGGTTTTAAAACACGCACGTGTTTGTAGTTCGCTAATACGTATATCATTATTACCGCAAACCTGTTGAATAACACGCTACAATATTATAATAATACAAGTACCTACTTAATATAAATTATTTGGCACTGCTGGAGTACCTACCGAGGAGGACTTGCATCAGAGCCCTACCACTAAAACGTTATATTCATCACTAGTAACCGTTAACTGTTCGTAACGGTGAATGAGAGTAGGCCAAGTGTACAAAATCTATAAAAAAATGTACAAATGAAATGTGGGATTTTCTGCACAATCTTCGAAAGTTATAGTTATAGTTATATTTAGTATATTATCCGCCGTTTTTACACGGACGTTGATTGATTGAATAATAAATTATTTATGTAAATGTGACAGGACTCTAACTACTTAAATTAAAAACTCACTTGATCCATCTATAAATATTTACATAAATAACTTGAGTAACGGTAAATCTACAAACATACGCATCCACTTGTAATGGAAACAAAACCAATAAAAACGCATCATTCTTCCTTCTAATACCTTCAACGAAAAAGGTCATCGTTGCAGTCAAGTTCTTGCGTCAATTTGCATAAAACGAGGCGTTAGCTCTTACAAATTGATTTTTTCTCGCTGATAAAGCGAATAATTATGCAAAAGTGAGACATCGTCATCCTGCTTAATCCTATAGATTAGAGGGGACTATCAAAGGGAGAATCCCTAATACTTTGGTTAATATATAATGAGGACGCTTAATTCCTCGTGTTTACATTAATTTTGTGAAAATAAATGCCAGATTCCTACTTTTCCTGTTTGTTTCATGTCTGTGAGGGAACTTCAATCTGTTGGAGCCCATTTATTTACTAACTTTAAAAAAGTTAATTTAAAAGACTTTGCTCTTTGATGTTAAGGAGTACCGAGTACCTAAGGGCTACTTCGTCAAAGGATTAGTAGCATCATCGTCCAGATTATCAAACATAATACTTGTATTATATTTAAAGCTATGAGTAGGTACTTACTGTACTTGTAAAGTATCTCTACTCTAATTACAGAAGTGGAGCACCTACTACGAGCGTCTTTGTTTACTACTATGTTCACTTTAAATTTACTTTCTTGTCAGAAGCTCTTGGGAGCTGACGTTTTTTTTTTAAACAGTTGAACTTCAGTGGTTCTAGAGTTATATTACATTTGTCAGACTGTGATTATAAGCGAAGCTGAATATTCGCCTGATGGTAGAGACATTTATGCCTTATACATTTGCGGTGCCACATAGAACAGCTACAGATCTCATATATGGATTATGAGATGGGTCGGAGCAACCTCAATGGACCACCATTTTGAATAAACCCTCTTGATTTCTAACATATATGTGAAAATACTCTACTGCCGTGCGATTCTCTAATGATTCGTCGCTGCAATCGTGGACGAGATCACCGATGTGAAATACTTAAAAGATATCGCCCTTGTTCACAAGGTCGTTATTCCAACGTTCCTAGTCATCTCGTCGTTGTTTCACGGATGTCATCAAAGATGGAACGATGTTTGCGATGTTTGCCCTAAGAGAATCGCACGCGGTCCCTTAACTATTGGCGGGCGGCACTATTCCACGTTTAACACCCGGAAATAACAAATTATTCCCCAAGCCGTTTACTTACGGTGCTATCCAATCTTAAACGGACTAAGCCTGCACAATGTACTGCTTCGAGTCAATGTATCTGGCACTTCTTGCTGTAGATCTTGCTATCAAAAATGTAATAAATACAAGAGAGAGGTCGAATATTAGTTCGTTTCGTTAGACAAACTATGGACACAAGCGCAAAGATATTGTTTAACCAGGAGTCTGACTCATTTTCTAGCGACATTAAACTTTGAAATGTAAAGTTTAAGGTTAATTATTATTTGGCACATTCCCACTGAGACTGTTTGGCATAATCGCCAGTTGTTGCTTTGCGACTGCAGACTAATAAACACTTACGACGTTCACACCACAGATAATAACATTGTTAGTAATAAAGCACCACGGATTAGGTAACAGTTAGTATAGCTCCTACGTTTTCATGGTCTCCCACTAAATGCCAATGCCAAGTAATTGGTAAGGACTCGGAGCAAGTGAATGTAATATGCATAATAAAACAGTTAGCCTGATAAAGGGTGGAGTCTGGAAATTGAATTTGAGTAATTAAAAAAATAACTTAAATTCTAAAGCATATTTAAATGCATGAGTGTGTTTTGAGTGTATATGGGCTAGATATTACATATATTTATAATCTTCGGCCCATTTTCTTTAGCAAATCAATAAAAACAAGTGACGACTGGAATGTCCAACGTAGAACTGTATTTTTTCATGGTACTGCATTGTTTTTGAGTCCACGCATTGTTTTTGAATCTCTTTGAGCAGTACATTCGGTACATTGCTATTCACATTCTATAACTTAACACAGTAATGCTGGCGCACTAATGCTTCGCAGCGAAATATCTAAACTGTGCACAAGAGGTCTATACAACACGGCCGTTTTCAATATTCTATCTATCCACAGTTTTCCTTACTACCGATAGAAATTTGACATAACGTCCATACAAATAGTGTCAAATATCTATCTCTAGTAAGGTAAACCGGCGATAGATAGGTTATTGAAAACGGCCGTTAGTAGGTAAGTCAGGTTTCTTCGCCAACCGCTACCGATCCGCTACCAACGGCGTAGGGCGTACGGCGTAGTATTATTATATAACTTACAATATTTACGATTCATTTTCTGTACGCTTATAATAACAATTCTTTATTTCAGATACGAGATACGAGTGCAATATGTATAGGTACACACAAATTAAAGAAAAAACATTAATTAAAGTGTTATCCACAGATTAAATTAAGTTAAAATAAATATAATAACTAAGTCCAAAAAGTAATAATAATTAATAAAAATAAATAAAATAGATTCATACAATATTTTGTACATGTACTTAGTACCTACTTTTAGGCTGCAATTTGCAGCCATCGTCTATACACAGCAGTCAAGAAGATTATTTCTGACAAACTCACTATAATAGAATTATTACACCTGAATACGGGTAAATAATTATTATACTAATAATTATTAATTAATTAATGGTTAATAATTATTATACCTGAATATAATACGAGATTAACGTAAGATTTATATACGCGTTGATAATATCTCGCATGCGAGGCGGGACGCAACGACGAGCGCACTGCACTCAAGATCCTGAAGAAGGCTTCCGGACGAAGCCGAACCAATTGTCGATCGTAATTTAGACAGCGCATAAGTCTCACGTTAATGCTGTTGTATTATAACAAAAAATATAATTAGCGTTTCCATAACATTACTTTGATTTTTTTAATTACTTAAGTCATTTTATTAAGAATGAATATTATTTAGACCAAATCTAAATTAACTGCTGTTAAATAAACTCAGACACTCAAACGCAAAATAAATTAAGTTTACCGTTTCTCGTACCTATTCAAAAATAAGCACCTTATTCTTGTTCTTTTTTAACTAGTTTACCTTTTAGGGAAATACCTCCTGTTATGAGGTAACTGTCGTAGTTAATTAATTTTGTAAGTATAACTTTTCTTTCTTCTTTTTCATGTTAGTTATCAAACAATTATGATGGATTGCAAACAGTTTAGAGTTTGCGCATGTCCATGTGTAGACAATACAAAAAAAAATATAGTGTTTTCGCCAAATTTCTCTGAAAAATTAAGGAACTGTAGTATACACTAATTATACTAAACCTGCCATACTTACCGATAAAACCTATACATGACAAACTTGATTCAGATTTCATTCGTTGCAAATCCAACAATTCAAATAATTCAGAAAAAGGCAATTGTACATTTTCTTAAAATACTAAAGTAAATTAAAAGGGATCATCCTAAAAATCCTTCTCTTATATCTATAAATAATGTTCTACGTACCAAGTCACATTTTGCAAGTAAGCACCTAAATAATATCTCATTTCAAACAAAAACACGATAAATTAACTAGCCTTTAAAAAGTTTCTGTTCTAAGATTATCAGACGGCGAGTCTGCTCGGTAGGTAGCAATGTAAGACGGTGCAGCGAAGCACACGAGGCGCCATGATTACAGCAATTTGTCATACCGTAATCACCAAGCCACCACAGTATAACAATATTTGTTAAAACTACTTCTAAGCGTTGGTCTTGATGTTGCATCTAAGCTCAAGTTAGTTATCTATATATACCTATTTAAAAATGAATCTCTATTTCCCTTGGTCATCGCATCACGTGGGAACGGACGGAACGATTTCGTTAATTATTTTTTTGCTGTGTTGATTTTTGTCAAGAGAAGGTTCTTATGAAAGAAAAAATAGGAAAGACAAGAAAAGATAGGAGGTTACGTCGAGGCCGAAGGCCGAGTCTACTACGCGAAGTCGCGGGCAGTCGCTAGTTTATATACATAAAAATTAATCCCTATTTCTTCTTGTCACGCTATAACTTAAGAACGGCTTTGCCTATTTTAATAATGTGTTTGTTAAATGTTTTCTAATACTTCGTTAAAGGTTCTTACATTTAAAAAAATAAGAAAAAAAATTAGGTTATGGCGAGGCCGAAGGCCGAGCCTACTACGCAAACGAAGTCACGACCAGTCGCTAGTCTATATATACGAGTATATATAAAAATTAACCCCTATTTCTCCTGATTACCCTATAACTTGAGAATGAATGAGCCATATATAAGGCTTCTACCCAGCCTTATATATGGCTGCCAGACTTGGGCCCTACGAAAGGACGATGAAAATAGACTTAGGATTTGTCAAACGAAAATGGAGAGAAGTATGCTGGGCATAAGACTCTCAGACAAAATGCGTAACGAAGACATAAGAAAGAAAACTAAAATAAGGGACATCATAACAACAATAAGAACTCTAAAATGGAGCTGGGCTGGCCACATCTGCAAGATGAATTACGATCGTTGGACGAAGAAAGTAATGGAATGGGTTCCCAGAGCAGACAGAAGAAACAGAGGAAGACCACACAGAAGATGGGAAGATACTTTTACTCAAAGACATGGAGCAGAATGGATGAGAATTGCTCGAAACCGAAAAATCTGGACTAGACTGGGAGAGGCCTACGCCAAAGAGGCGACAACTACGACTATACAACACAGTGACCTGACAAGATAAATCGCATAATATATTGACATAAAAATTTAATTTTGACATGCTCTCATTAACATCTTATAATATCCTTTAAATTTAATTAATACATATTTGGGACATGAGACATAAAGAAAAGTGAAATGTGTGATAATAACAAATAGATACTAATGCAATGTATTAATAATCTTGTAGTTGAATAAAGGCTTTTTTACTCTTACTTTTACTTTTCTTAATACTTCGTAGACTGTTCTTACATTAAAAAAAATAGAAAACGATGGGAGGTTATGTCAAGGCCGAAGGCCGAGCCTCTACGCGAACGAAGTCGCGTGCAGTCTTTAGTCTATATATAAAAAAAAAATCCCTTGGTCATCGCATCACGCGTGAACGGATGGAACAATTTCGTTAGATTTTTGTTGTGTTGATTATTGTCAAGATTTTAAATTGTCTTATAAAAGAAAAATCAAAAAAAGATTGGAGGTTATGGCGAGGCCGTAGCAAGAGCCTACTACGCAAACGAAGTCGCGGGCAGTATTTTTTCGTAATGTATACTATTGAAAAGTTTAACTGTTTTAAATTTTTAGACTAGTTGCGTAGTAAAAGGATATTCCAAATTATGTCTACTTCTCGACACGTTCCTAACTTGACACACTGATATTACTACGATAAATAAATAGTCGAAACTTCTCATTGACTTAGGATCATAAACATAGGTTCGTAAGCATAATGAACCCATTCTATTCTAACTGCTGGTATACATATACATATTATGGACATTTCTTCAATAGAAAGAGTATGGCACATAGTCCACCACGCTGGCTCGTTGCGGGTTACCATATAGGCTGTGAGCCAGCCCTAGTGTTGGACTTTCAGACCGCTCGAAGTCTTCCAATAAGGTCTAGCAACTGTTCTAAGACATGTACAAGGACCAACAAAATGCGTCTTTAAAATCAGAAAGAAACTGAATATAATATTGTTCGTATGTGTATTATGTACATTATACACACAATATATACGGACATGGGCGAATAACTCTAAGGCCATGCTCAGAATACAATGTCAGGATGATTAGGTATTCTGTGGTTCACTTATAAGACAAAAGAGCTCCTCCAAAAGCAACTGTTCAAGATGTATTACCTTTGCATATTTACAATCAATATAACTTTGGACTGGTCAAACTACATTGTTGAGATTTTATTGTAACCTCAAAATTCGGTATTACAGTCAACGTGTTGTGGCGATGCAAGAGTTTTACCTTCGAACTTGTTTATGTCATAGGCTTGAGCAGACCGTTATTACACCTATCATATCCGATAAAAAACGTTTCTTTCTTAATGAGATCTAATTAATTGATACTATGAAAGCTCCGAGAGATATTATTTTAAAATTCTTGAATAGTATCATCCAAAATGTAGTAAACTCATTAGTGGAATAGATCTATTCCCAAAGTCTTTTGGTTCGTTTTTGCATTATATTGTAGTTGTCTCGCTTTTCCATCAGTAAAATTTATAAGAGAAAGAAAGCTAAATATATGATCTTGTTTCAAAATCCAAAATCACAACCTTGACCATGAAAAAAAAAATTGAATTTTATGTTCAAATTTGGTCTCTATAGTTAGTGTATGTGTGGAGCTGTCAGTGTGCCAAAACAATTATTGTTTGACATAAATTGAAGAAAAACTAATGGAAGTGGAAAAATTATAAGAAAGTTAGCTAAATGTTTTTTATATCATAATAAAATATGTACTTTCGCAATTTCAATATCTATTATAAAGGATTTCGTTTATTCTCGGACATGATATTCAAATATGAATCGTAACGGTTTTTTCGTAAACATAACTTGTTGCAAGAAATTCAATATTTTATCTTACAAAACATACAAACAGTGTAGGATAATAATGTAAAACATAGTTTATTCTGTTTATTACTTTTTATTTCATGTATCAGTTTTGAACCATATTGAAATAATCGGCATTTTTGTGAAGTGGTTGCAATAAAACCGAAATCCGCCATTTTGAATTTTGAGTTTGCGAGTGAATGGATTTTGAAATTTCGTGAGTAGAAAGGTCGTGCCATCAGAACATATTCTGCCTTTAAAACGTGAACTAAAAATAGTCCCGAATTTTAACCATAGTTTATATAAATTTCATAATAAGTATATATAGTATATAATAAGGAATTTGCTAAAAAGCCATGGTTTAAGCCCGGGAATACCTTTAGGGCACGTTTTAGACGGATTAAGTTCAGACTCAAAACAACTGGATGAGGTTTATTTAACACAATATTAGGTACCAATATTCCCACATCGTTATGACACAAATAAACATAATCAGGTAATTATAAATAAAATACGTAATTCCAGATTCATTTTATAAATATTGAAACTGCTTTGTTGAAGTAGAAGTAACTCTAATAATACCATTCACCCTCGAACATGCTTTGACATGTTCGAACGCGTACTTATAAAGAAATATGTTTAGCTAACAAAGATAAAGACCTATTATAAGACCATCGGTAGCAATTTTCTTGTTCAGATCACTGAACTTCTCTAAACTATAGTATGCATATATATCAGAGAGTAACCTTTTTATACCTGACAAACATTCAATCCCTTTCTAAAATTACATCTAAATCCATCGTCTAAGGCTGCACTTTTGTGCATAGACCAATTCATAGCATCCCCTTCAACACAAATCTCCTTTACAACTACTGCAAGCATTTTTCATCCTTAACCTTTTTGTGATAAAGTTTGAAACGGGTGGCTATAATAAGTTTGGCAAGTACAAATGCACTAGAATCGGTCTGGGATACGATTGGAGTATTCCCGAAGCATTTTATTGACGCAATAAGCACTTGACGACGTTCCTAACTTGAGACCGTATTTTATAGACCAGTGATAGAAGACACTCAAAGTTTAGTTGTATTTTATGGTTCATTCAACGTTTACGGTAAGAACTGGGACGTCCTTGTAGCGATGTGTGCTTAGTTTATCAAAAATGTTGAACGAGGTTATGCAGAGAGTGATGCGATCGCTACTCAGATTACAGACTAGTATGATTTCATTACACGAAATTTGTATAAACATTTAGCATACCACGAAATTAACGTTACTGTTGCTGGAACCTTCCCTTTCCCAATCCTTTCTTCAACTCAAGGAAAGAAGTATGGGTCGTAATCCAGTACTCGACGATATTCTAGTGTAGGATTATCCAACCGAGCGAAAACATTCCCCGCATTGCCTAAATACGTCCTTAGTCCTAACACAATAACCGGACCGGCAACGCAAAGAGGAAATATCAGGGATTACTTAGGTCTTTTGTGTCTTCTCCATAAGTTGTACGTTATTCCCCAGGGGGATATATGCCAGAGGAGCTATACCACATGAAAAACTGTTAGTGCTAAGTTCCACAGGGGAAAGGGAGGAAAACGAATGTATGGAGAAAACACGAAAGACATCCTATCCAGATACTGATCTGTGCTCTCTAATATTTCCGGTTGTTGTGGACGTCTTCAGGCAATGCGGAATGGTTTCGCTACTTCGACATTAGATTAGGCCAACTGGTCTTGCCGTTAAATCCCACTGTGTATATAGCCGAGTGATGGATTATATTCAGTCAAAAGTGTTTTTAGACTGGCCGGTTGGCGCAGTTGGTATCCTCTCCGAACAGGTCAAACATTTGTGTGCATGAATATTTCAGTTATGGGTCATGTCTGGGTGTGTGTATGTATATATCAGTCATCAGGTTACCATAGTACAGGCGTTGCCTAGTTTGGGACTTTAACACCTAGTTGATGTTGTCCCTTAATATACTTAGTTATTATTAGTAACTTTATTTTTTTACCATGAAGAAATTACTGTCATAACATTTCATCATTCTTGTGTGCTCTCTTATTAGTTTTACACTTTTATAGAAGAAAACATGAAATCTAAAACTTCGTGGGTGTAGGCCTCCCGCGACGTCGGAATTGTCAGAACACGCGGGTTCTAATCCTGTCCGATATATATGTTATAACTCTATGTATATATTCTATAAAATTGTAATATACATACTGAAAAGCTAAGAAATTCACATAACTTATTTTTTATATTATTTAAATGCAGATAAACAAATATACAGCCTTTTACATTTAAATACAAAAAAGTTAAGCAGGTAGGTATTATTAAAATTGTAATCTAACCTGACTCTTATCAGTTATGTTAAACAGACGTAAGAATAACGACATTCTTATGTTAATAAAGAACCAACCAACTTACAACTCAGATATTTCAATTCTCAAGAGCAAGATGAGAAGTTACAAAACTTTACAAATTAGGAGAAAACAAAAACAGTCCCAAACAAGTTTTCCGCCGCATTAACAACACAGCAAAGTTATTAAAGAAAGTAAACCCGCAGAAGAATTGCTCTTGCGGCGTTTGCCTTATTAAAATTTTCTTTGCAAAATTGCACAGTTGTACTAACGTCTTACACACTTAGGAACTCTCATACTTCCTGCGGTTCTTTAGACGTTCACCCGGAAAATGGATGCACAATTTTGCATCTCAAAATATAACGCTCTTCCTTCCCACATCATGCTTTATGAAAGTAGACGAGATTTTTATTCTAATTTAGAATAATATATTGTAAGGGTCATTGAGATTCTGGGCGCGTAGTGTACTTTATCGCTAACGATTAGAAGGTTTTATGCGCCACGTGATTCTAACAACATTTAATTAAAACAGAGGCCTACGCGATTCCTTTTTGCGCGGTTGGTTTTTATTCTTATTAAAGCTCGTAAATAATAATGTTTTAATTACATTTTTAGCTTTTTACTTTATACTTAACGTCGAGACAGGTAAGCCGTTCATTTGACAGTGTCACTTCGGCCAGAAAGGCTGAGCGCACATTGGACTCACGACAGTTTTAAGACAGACTTTCCTCACATAGACAAGGCTTTTAACGATTTTATTGAAAAAATATTACTCTACTTTTTAGTGTGCAATTATTGCAATTATTGCTTTAACGCCCTAGAATGAATAGAACTATTTATTTTTAAGCATATTTGTGATCTAACTTCTCAGAACTCCTGAGATGCTAAAATATTGTGTGTGAAGTTAGCATCTCATTTTATAAAAAATGTTTTTTAAAGGTTTTTCACCAGAACTATTGTTGGAACGTCGGCAGTCGATAGAACTCTGTATTTTCAACCATATTTGTGGTCTTATAATTGAAAATTGTTGAGATGCTGGGTGATGGCATGCGAAGTTAACATCTCATTTTTGAAATTCGATATTTCATGTCAAAAATAGGTGAACTATTTAAAATAACTATCAGGAACTATAGAACTATTGGGGATGCTACTAGAACTCCGAAAAAAATTTGAGATTCTGGAAATTGTTATGCTAGGTTCACAGACATATAGACAATTCTGTTTTAAAACTAAAACCAAATTGTTTTGCTTGACACATCGCACATCTATAACGAAACTGTTTTGACTATGAGACAATTTTGTCTATGAGACGTTTTGTTTGAAGTGTGAGAGTCTTTTTTGAAAAGCAATAATAGTCTGTCTTAAAACTATCGTGACTCAAGTCTGCGCTCAGCCTAATACTGCCACCCAGAATTTTAAGCTTTATATATTCTTTGTTATATAATAGTTATATGTGAGTATATAAACAAATATACAAAGCGAGCATGAGTGGAATAGTTGGAGGGAAACCTCATAAAATTTGTTCACACCGAAATGAAGACGTTGCAGTGTTATCAATATGAAGCATAAAGAATGTTATGATAGTGAATGAAGCAATAGAAGTATGCTAGTATTGTAGCAAGTGGAAATCCAGAAAGATAGAGTGATAAACAGGCCATCGAAAATTTGTAAGTATTACTTCTGCACGCTAAAATGGCGGAAAGGATTAAGATGAAATTTGGAATGGAGTAAACTTATGCCCAGGAAAGCATTGGCTACTGTTTATTTTCATACAATGAAGTTCAGAGATCGCGATAACCTTATATTCCATGAAGATGAAGTCGTTGGCAACAGCTAGTGATAGATAATATAAATCACATTACTTTTACATAATTTAAAATTGCACACGGCGTTAACTCAATACAGTTTGTTCATGCATATCAATTTCTAATTACATGATGATGACGAGAGATGGGACAGAATACTAGTTTATTGTTTTTGTATGTTGTTAAAGTTGTATGACAAATGTGTGAGCCTAGTTAAGGCAGCTGCTGGATCTAGTTTGTGAGAATTTCACATAACCAAAATAGCTCTCTAACATTTGGAGCACACATGGTTAGCGCGTCTAAAATCGATGCGAAATTGTAAGAGCAACGGTCAACGGAATTATTATACAAGCATTTGCTTGATCGTTTAGCTGAAATGCTAATCAATCCTTCAAACGATTGAGAACCTAAGTGGGTAACTGAACGAACAGAGAATCTTATAATTTAATATGCTTATACAAAGTGGTACGTATTGTAGGTAGCGTAAACCTTATCCATAGGTGGGTAGATACAACGAAGACTACGAACCTTTGGGTGGTGATGAATATATGTCATCGTGAATATTATTTGGCTATTCAGCGGGGTGATTGAGCACAGAAGGTGGTTACATAAGTACTAAGGTACCATCGCAGTGTGACAAATATTTTGTCCCAAGCAGTACAATGTGCGTTGCTGTATTTAAGCACATAAGTCTAAGGATGACGAGCCCAGCACAGTGATGCGCAGAACGAGATTTGATCCACGCTATAACCGTAATGACAGTGAAAAATCGCCTAAATCGAAGCGCTCGAAGCGTAGCTCGACTTGGCGATCTTAACCGAACAACAAGTTAAGCAACACTTGCTGCGGTAAAGACATGGATGGGTGACCGCTAGTGGCATTATTCAACTGAACGCTTCTGTGTTTCGGAGGGCACGTTAAGCCGTCGGTCCCGGTTGTTTGTCTTAGGACAATTAGGCTATGAAGGCCTTCAGGCGGCCTGAAAACTTCGACTTGGGTTGGCCACTAACCTATACACCAATCCGCACAGGGCCCGCGTGGTGGATTATGGCCCAACTCCTCTCTCTGAGAGGAAGGCTCGAGTCCCAGCAGTGAGAACAAAATGGGCTGATTATGATTTATGATAACTGTAATGGGTATGGGTGACGCTTACTATCAGACTTAAGAATTGCACATCGCATATTTTTTTTTATTTGACTAATATCAAGCCCTAGGTATACAAAACGGATTATAAATACGAATGATACATCTAATATGCTAAGGTTTTTCTAGTAGTTTGAATCCTTTTTGGACAGAACTCTATAAAGGCAAAAGCGTACGTTGCATAATTTGCCGCGAGGTGGATTTTGCAAAATAATACAGAAGTTAATATAAACATAATAAATAGCCCCATATTTTAAGATAAACATAAAACAATCCCCGAGGAGAGAGCAGATGGCCAGCGAGGTACTTATCTTTGGCAAGGTCCGTTATAAAGAGGCGATGTTTCCTGCCATTTTTGCGACGGGAGAGTAGTATAACTTCGCAACTATGGCATATGGTAAGGACTTGTCTTGTACTCTGATATTTTAACCATTCAAAATACTTTATTTATAAACTGCATAACAAATGTACCTTTGATGGTTTTAAGTACCTTTCTTATATAATATAAATTGCTTGCAGCACTTACAGTGTAGTACAAATAAAACGGTTCCGTGATGTTTTGATATTTTGATGCTTAATATGTGTATATAGCGAGGACTCTATACTGTAGGCACTGTTCTCGGATCAAGAACTGGACATTTAATACTCCTACATAAGTAACGTAAAAGGCAGCTACGGGATTAGTGGCAAGAAGCTCGCTTTCGCTTGAGGCTGAAAACGTAACTAGTGAAATGAGAGTGGTCACAACACTCCTGGCGACCTCTTGGCGGATGTGACGGATGTAAGTTGTGCTAACAATGCTAGAAAATAACATCTTTCATGTGTCAGCTTAGGCCTTAGTGTAGACATAGGACATAGATACCTTCCATGTTTTAAATTTATCAGGGAAGCAGGTCTTATGTACCTATTCATCAAACAACGGCAGCTACTTACATAAACAAGCTAACGGACTCCCATTGTTACAACTAGGTCAAAGATAACACGAGGATTAGCGAAGCCCAATTCGATTGATTAAGCCGACGTTCCTCTTAAATGGAGCAAATTGGTAAATTATTATTAGAAGGGAACATGGTTTATACTTTTCAAGCTGAAAATGCTGGGCTAGCTGGGAGTTCGTTTTTAATTTAAGCTATATATGACAAGCGAAATGAGGTGTACATCTCGACCGAAATCTTCGGAGGTAAAAGGCGCAATAAGTATGTCAATGGTATAGTGGTATTATGTACCTACTCTATACTCAATTCGAAAAATATTTACTGAGCATAGAGTGCAAATAAAGTAACTGGAAAGTCAGTGAAACTAAAAGTAAGTATATAAAACACAACACAACTGTACAGTACTAAAAAAATACAGTAAAACAAGAGTTATTTTTTGTTATTTTTACTACGCACTTATATAAAGTAAGCATAATCTCTCTTATCATAAGTAATTAGCTATAAGCACCTTGCGGCCTCGTCACAAGACATTTTTTTTCTGGGATGGTAAGTAGTCCATCTCTTATTCCAGATCGTCACAACTTATGTCAAACATTTAAAAAAATAGTTTCTTTTTTATAGAGTAAAAGTGTAGCAAACATCCATTAATCCATCTATCCAAACTGACATACTTTTGCATTTCTAATAAAAGTTAATATAAGTCATCTATTGTCAAAGTTACTTTGGCTCGCTTATTGAATTGATGTTGTAATTTGCGAAACTCATAAACCAAATGTTGCCGGTATATGAAAGGATTTTTTAAAATTATTAATACATTTAAAAAATACTATTACGTATTGCGGAATCTATCACTATGACAACCATCGGTCCTTACTAGTGATTGGATAGGATAAGATTTTTCCTAAGAGAAAGAGAGAGAGAGAGTGAAGTTGTTTTTAGATATACTCTTTCCTTCTCGATCTTGTTTCAATTTCAAAATCATTAGCACACCATTCGGAAGATAGATAACTTTTCCGACAGACGTCTCTATAGACAAATCGAAGGGTTGCGCCCCCACGTACCTACCGTCAACGATTCACAGTACATAAAGCTTCGTACACCATTGCACCGGCGAAATGTCTTAGCTTCCTGAATCAAAGGGATGATAAGGGTTGTAAGGGATTTGTTTCTCGATTTTATGTCATTTGATTTAGTTTAAAGGTGGATAAATCAAAAGTGGGAACGATAGCAGCGTGATGCATGTACAATAAAATAAGATATATGGATAATTGGTGGTAAAATCAGTCCAGCGTTTTCAAAGATTAGCCGGAACAAACAGACAGAATAAAAACTTTTTAAGCTATTGCATGGCTATATGCTATCGCGGGCCTTGAGCGTGGAGACCGTAACGAAAATAACCTAACACCCCCCACTCCGACTCCATCTATCGATGAATAGCAGAACTTTTAATGGCTTTGTGAAATATCACGCTTGTCTCTTTAGTTCAGCAACTCGCCTCTAGATTGTATCCTCTAGATAGGCATTGTTTAAATAATTATAATTGATTAAGTTGATAACAGCTATGCAATAGCTTTACCGCGGCAGTCTCCGAGTGCCACACGTCTTTTTTATACAAGTACCGTATATACTTTCATAAAGGTTTAGTGAAAAGCTGTTTATTTTAAATTACAAACAGACACTTCAATTTTATTTATCTGTATAGATATAGATTGTGATCTTGAGTTACCTATATTAATTTTGTATGAAAATAAATTAATATTAGAGATTTAGAACAACTATCCTTAGATAATTTATAGTCGAATACAAAACAATACAGTTTATCTAATGTCTCACACACCCCAAGGTAAGCAGGAGAATAGAAAAACACTTTACAGGCATTTCCTGTAGAAGATGTACTGAGGAGAGATTCATTATCAACCCTCGACAAATCCCTGCTTCTTGAGGGGACCTGAGACGGAGGTAGAAATGTTATACTTTGAATATATGTATGTACTTGATTTATTTTATAGAGCAATTTTCTTTAAGAATACTTCGCTGGTTCTAGCTGTTATCATTTTTCTTACATCGCAGTTAATGATTGTTAAAATATATAAGTACTAGCTGACCCGCCAGCGGCTTCGCTCGCGTGGCCTCGCGGAAAACGGATAATTACAGTTTTTTTACGGATCCCTAATTTTTTTGAAAATATTATATAGCGTATGTTCATCAGGGAAAATGTAGGATTCTAATGTTGAAAGATTATTTTTCTAATCGGTCCAGTAGTTTCGGAGCCTATTCATTTCAAACAAACAAAAAAATCTTTCCTCTTTATACTGTTATGGAGAACTGTAGATGTAGATGTAAAAGTGTACATATATTGTTTTCTACTCTTTCAATTGCGGTTATTTATTAATAAGTGTACGCACTGTTTTTGTTTTTGAAAGAAGATTATTTTATAATTTCTACTTTCAACTTCATTGGCCCATATTGTATGAGTTATAAATACGGGCCTTCGCCTCAAAAAGAGAAGTATAAGCTAATGAATTAAAAAACAGAACACGATCTGTTTGCAAAACCTGATGAATCGCAACTGAAAGAGTCAAAAATGCAAAGTCATGAATGTGCTATGTCCTTTATTAGACCCTGCCGTAATGTTTCAACCGCTTTCAACCCACAAGCCACCCATCCCCGCTATCTACTCGACAGTGTTTTATGCGACATTTTGCTGCGCGCACGTGACTTTACTAGGTACCTACCTGGATTCTCACTCGCAATGTTTCTGGTGACACAGCAGTCTTGGACGAGTGAAAAATGCATGTGTTTCCCCATTCCTCTTTCCCTGCCTGGCTTTCAGCTTTTTTCCAAAGGACACAAATACGAATGTGGTAGGTGTGTAGGTGAGTATTTTCACGGGAATAGACACCCTCGAATGTTTAAAGCTTTTCACGTGACCTGAGTGTTACAAATTGGTGGTTATGTATGTGAAACATTTCGAAAGCACATTTTTCTGTGCGAATGTTTTGGAATGGTTTTGGGCGCTATAAATCCGGTAAAAATAGACAAAATTGAGTGAAATTTACCACTATAAAAGCAGCCGTTATAAATAGATATAAGATATTATCGAGCTATGATTATCGTAACGATCTCTATGTATACGGGTGGTCAAATGATCAAAATTGTCGACTTCCGCAATATTACATCAAGAGCGCGCGACTACAATTTAGTCGGGGCAATAATGTCAAATGTTTATATTTAGCTTCCATATAAATAGTGGTAGAATTATGTCCGTGGTGGCAGGCGGCCGGCGCACTGGTCTCCAATGAATTGCCCTCAAAATATTTGTCTGTCGTGCCGCTGGCCGGTCGCCAATCGGATCACTTTCAGCATACTGGATAGAGATAATATAACGGCATAGTCTGGAGAAGGAATGCGCCTAGGCGTCATTCGTGACTCACTTGTTCGTTCGGTATTTGGGATTGTCCATTGAGTTGAGCTTGGTAGTCCAGAATAGGCACCCGTCTGCCGAAAATAACTTTAACGCTCACATACAAGAAAAAAATAAGGAGGACTCCGTTACAGAGTCTTCGTGGCACTTATCTCCAAAATAAAGTGCGTTTATGATACTAATGTTGAACTGCTCGAGGCGTTCAATCACATATTTAATGATAGTTACTACGTGTTCAATGCCGCGTAATGACAACTATTTAATTAGAGTGCGTGCGGCACGTAGGTACATGTCGGCACACTTACGTTATCTATTTATTATGTTATATTTTTATCTACATATTTATATATAAATGAACCCCTATTTCTTCTGGTCACGCTTTAACTTGAGAACGGATTTACCGATTTCCTTCATCTTTTTTAAAATGGTTTCTATTACTTCGTAGAAGGTTCTTAAATAAAAAAAAATAAGAAAAGATGGAAGGTCTGACGAGGCCGAAAGCCGAGTCTACTACGCGAACAAAATCGCGGGCAGTCGCTAGTTAATAATGAAATACAAATCCGTCGATTTTCTTAAGTTTAAATTAGTGTCTCTTTAATTATGTATCGCGGTAAGTACTAATCGCTAAGTTTTAAATACTATGTTTGTCTTAAAATGTTCTTTAATGGACATTCCATAAATATAGCCATATAAACATGTCATATCCAAGGATTAGAATAGCAGCTCCTATATCATGCTATCATAGGTTGCGCCTTATACATATATACTATCCACGTTACATACTCGTACCTATGCGCTATAAAATAAAGTCGCGTTCGTTAGTATATCCGCTAATTCGTCCCAAACCACGCTACTGATTTTGATGTAGTTAGTTAGTTAGTTATGGAAACTGAAAACAATAATCTAAATACCACTAAATAATAAATACAATTTTCACTTATTTTCTCAATTACACCAGTGCGAAGCCAGACCGTACCGCTTGCCGAATACATTTATAAAAATACACACACAATACTCATGTGTACGTATACATTGAAACAAGCAGAATAGACATATAAATAAATATTATAGCAATAAACTGGGCCAACTCTAATGTACCAAGTTTTCATCCCAAACAAATTGTTTGAACACTGTATCTTTGGAACTATTTGCAGTAATTCAACTAGGAAAGCCTTTCATGGCATCCTATATTCTGGGATTATGTGAAGAAAAGCTTCAAGATTCTCAACTTCTACTTATGAAAACGAAGTGTAATGGAAATTTTATATAGCTTCAGCCGTGTAAGAGAAAATTGAACGCAAAGTATAATATTGTTTCCAAATTTTATGAGACCTGTCTTGGGATGTATAAAATTGATAAATTTAGATCTAATATATTACGCGGTGAAAGGACTTTATATTTTTTATTAACGTTTATATTCTTTAAGGAAATTATATATGGTAGGTTATAGTTAAATTATAATTATTAAAAATATATTGAATCTTAATATTTCAATAACAGATAGATATGGAAAGAACAATGGCAAACACTTTACTTAGTGTATCGTGTAAATTTAATTTATTAAACATCTAGCGTTCGCGTAGTAGGCTCGGCCTTCGGCCTCGCCATGACCTACATTTTTTTCTTATTTTTTTAAATGTAAGAACCTTTTACGAAATATTAGAAAACATTTTAAAAAAGGTAAATAAAATGGTAAAGCTGTTCTCAAGTTATAGCGTGACCAGGAGAAATAGGGGTTCATTTTTATATATTATATAGATAGATAAATATAGATACGGATTGTCTTCTTGTTGTATTATAAACTTTTATACTTTCTTATATTCGGATTATTTAATATATTTAGCTGAAAATGCTGAAATAACACAAAAGATTAACAGTCAAAAAATAAGTGTAGAGACATGATGACAAATTAATAAATATAATGAATGTCAGTATAGTACGGCAGGACACTAAACACGAGGAATTATTGAATGACAGCAATATCAATAGAATTTCAGAAATAGTTTAACATTAAACTATTTTCACGTGCAGTTATAGGCACGTTAAATTGGTCACACGTGTGTCGACAAAAAATGGTAGCCGATACCAGGTTGGAGATAAAATTATCGGAGTTATATTATTATGAATAGCTTTTAGTTGGAGGTAGAGAGAACATATCTATAAGGTTATGAAATTTATCATGACTGAATAATAAATATTTCACTCGATCGGTGATGGTCCCAAACAGGTAATTATACTTAAAAATAATGGTATGTATACTAAACTAAGCTCATAAGGGATCATAAGGGTAACGGTAAGCTTACGCCTTGATGGGTAAAACCGCAGCGCCAGACATTTTGCCTCTCATCTTTAGTAGTAATTGTGTAATAGCACGGTAATAATTACCGTGTCTATATAGAGTGATTTTGCTATTCAGCGGATTATGTCTAAAACGCTAGCTGCAGGGCAGATTGACACTTAACGTTTTTTAAACGGTTTGTTCCTCTTGTCTCTTGATAGTAATATAAATGTCGATAGTCATACAATTTTATTAGCAGTAAACATATATTATCTTAATGTTATAAGAACTCTTGATTACTTCTACAAATCAAAAGAACCTATCTAACAGGGTTACTTTATATGAAAATAGTAAGTACTAGTCGACCCGCCCGCGGATTCGCTCACGTGGCATGCCAGCTTAAAAATAAAAAGTAACCTTTATTATTTAAGAACCGATTGACATGAAACAAACATTACGGAGCTAACCACAATATATTAGTGAAAACCACATCTAAATCGGATATGCCTCTGAGATTAGCGTGTACAAACACCCAGATAAACAGGCAGATAGACAAAAAAACAAACAATTTTTTTCATTCCATTTTTGTTTATAAAAGTCTTAATAATAATTTAAATTTCTAAGACCAATATTTAATAAAATAATTAGATAATTAAATTTTCTAATATGGTTCTAAGACCAGCGCCTTCTCCCATATGTATAGATTAACGCAGTGACAAGCGCATATTTTTATCCAAATACTTAATCACAATATTGAAAGATGAACAAACTTGACGCTAGAAAATACACTAAACAATCACCATCTATCTAATGACTGCAATTGCTCACAATAATCCTATTTCCCAGTCAATTATAGAGATCGTCTGTAGTAATCGTAACCACAAAACGCGGTGTTGAATGTCATAGGCACCGCGACGCGGCCTTGTCTCTTGTATTTTTATACTCACGTGTCAGTATCGCGTGTTTTGGCGAGCAACTGTAAATATTTATGTTTTGAGATGAGACACGAGAAGGCAAGTATTCAATGATAATTAAAAGTTCTAGTAGTACCGCGGCGGATGTCGTTTGAGTGAGTTGTTTGTAATTATTAGATAAGGAGTGAGAATATTGTAAGAACTAGCTGACCCGGCTTCGCTCGCTTGGTCTTAGTGTAGTGGCGGAAGCACCGTATTAAAATGTCAGGGTCCTGGGTTCGATCCCCGGGTTGGACAGTTATTTGCATTATCTGACAAAGAAATTCTCAATCAAACCTCTATTATATGGGAGCAAAAATATATCCGGCGAAACGCCGTTGTTTAAAACACCGCTTCTTACCCCTTCACTCAAGCCTTTCTCACAGAGAGAGGAGTTGGACCATTATCCATCACGCGGTCCCAGTGCGGCTTGGTGTATAGATTAGTGACCAACACAAGTCGAAGATTTCAGGCCACCCAAAGGCCTTTGACGTAGCCTAACGATTGTTGTCTTGAGATAAACAACCGAGACAAGTAATCCATCCAACTCCTGACCGCAGCAACCGTTGCTGAACATTGTTGTGTAGCGTTGCTGAGATCAACAAGTTAAGCTCATCTGCGAGTGCTTCAGAATTTGCGCGAATTATTCAAGTCAACTCTAAGTTTTGATCCCGGATTTTTTTGCACAAATTGTAGAACGTTTGGAGCTGCTTGATGGTTTTTTAATTCTTCTGGCGCTAATGCAGCCCTAATTATTATAATTTCTTTATATATGTAATAATTTTATTATTGTTTAGAGTATGTTGACTATGTTGGGTCTAATATAAGATAACGATGACGATCCCCGAATAAAATATGGTTTGAAAATGATTGGATGAAATATAATGAAAAAGAGTTCACTAATAATTTAAAAAATTATATTTGAAACAATATTACGGCTACACTATTATTTTATGTTATAAACATAAACGAATATTCGTATAACTTCAATACAAAATTATTACTTAACTGTTATTGAAAAGATACACATGAATGATGTATATTTAAATACAACAAGGTTTTACAATGATGCCACACGATTTATTGTTCAAAATATAGTAAATGAAAAATGAATGAAGCGTCCTCAAAGATTCGGAAAAGCAAGTAAGTACATATAATAATTTAACAACTGTTACATATCTGAGCTCTAAAAATTATTACAAGTAGGGATAAGAAATGTCTAGAATTAAAAAATATACAATAAGCAACATCACTTCTAAGTAGGTTGATGAGAAAGATAGACACATAAGTTTGAGACAAAATAGACGCATTCACTTGAGTAATAAAACCGTTTGTCAATGACAAGACAAAACAAAGATACTAAATCACAAAATAAAAACGTTGCAAACACAATTCGGTTAACTGTAGTCACTTTCATATTCTTTGATAAAGTTTCAGAGACGTAAAGAAAATAAAACATCTATAAAAAGATTTCATTCTCTACATTCGTTGATATACTTCTGTTTGCTTTTCTTTGTTCGGAAATGGAATTATGGATCACAGAGATCTCATTTTTGTAAAGATCAACATTAAAATACTTTTAGAAAGAACACAAAAGCTTTTGGACATTTTTGAAGTAGCAAAGAATTGAATGCAAATTGAAAAGGTAATTTTCTTAAATTATACGTATGAAAGTTCGCAGACGGTGGAAGTCTTAGGAAGAAAGCGTATTGTCTGGCGTACACTAGCTCATTCGCCGTTGGCGTCGGCTGAAGACAAAGAAAAAGTGTAAAAGATACGTCAGCTCTCTCATATTATGCACCATTATGCATGTCGTTCTGTGCCGCTGCGAGACGTGAATGGGACACATCTTTTACGATGACATTCATGACAGGGAAGCTCACGGCTCGTGTTCTCTACTGATTGAAGATATTAGATTTCTAGTTTTCAACCGAACTGTTCATGAGATTTTGTGATTACTGATCCAGTGAACAAAAACTGACAAAGGGATAAAAGTTGCAACAGGTATATTAGGAATTTCTTCTATAAGATTTTTGTTCTAATCTTCACTTCTTCATCATGCAATAAGATCAAGCACAAGACACTACTTCTGCTACGCGTGTCAATAGAGATATGATTCTCCTAAGTAGAAATGATGTTTTAACTGTTCATTTATAAACCTACACAGTTTATAAATGAACAGTTTATGAGTAATGACTCAAGTTGTACATTACCTTAATTGATTTGTTAAGAAATACTATTGTATTTTCTTCTGATGGTCTTAGTCATCATATCTACTTATCATCTTTAGATTTTGCTAAATTTTATGCATAATATATTATCATGGCATTAACTGATAGAATGTCCATATCGTATACGCTTGGGCCTTTATTAATAAACGTTGCGTAAACATAGATTAGGCGTAACATGTTTTCTCTTGCTTTCACGCGTGACATTTACTGCAAGCGAAAAATTGACAGATAGATGTTTTAACTACTCCGGGTTTATTACAAGTTTATTAATAAGGCCGTTGATGTTTAAGCACTACGCCTGCCTAGGACAGTTGCAATACCACCAAGAGCTTCATCCTAAAGGTTACTACACTGCGTTTGTCACCTGGAGACATTGGGTTTTGAATCTCATTCACATTTTTAACCGACTTCAAAAAAAGAAGGAGATTTTTCAATTCTATTATATATATATTTTTTAACCGACTTCAAAAAAAGGAGGAGCTTTCTCAATTCGCCGTATTATATATATTCATTTGTATTCGCGGAAAACTTCGTCATTTTAGAACCGATTTTGATTATTTTTTTGTTTGATACGAGTTTACTTCCGTGGTACCATATAAGTTTTACTAAATTCGGTGAAGTAGTTTTTGAGTTATATTTAAATAACTAAAAAATTGTTACGCCTATCTTGATGATACCATCATTAACGGTGTATCCCGTAAGTAGCAAGGTCACTAAAAAGGAAGAAAAAATGTTTATTAATAAATAGAACCGAAATCTACACTAAAAGTGTGAAACAACTTGTCGAAATCGGTACCATGCACGCAATATTGTGATAATAGGATACTTTCGAACTATCATAGTACCGACTTCGACAAGTTATTTCACACTTTTTAGTGTAGAAGTCGGTTCTGTTTTTTGATAAAATAAATGTCTTATTTTATGTTACAGTACCCTTCAACTCTTACCACTACAGCTTTTGAAATCTACTCCTCGAAGACAGAATACTCGACACTAACAAGTGACACCACAACTAAGGCAGACTCTTGCACATAGGGCCTTACTATACCAAGTCAGTTAGGTATACTCACTATTAGTCATTTAATGTATGGTATACTGGTAATAGAGGGGATATAATATACATGTACAACTCACTGATTCATTAACGCAAAGCCTAAGCCGCTGAGGATATGAACTTGAAGTTTTGGCAGTTGATGCCTTTTATATAGTAAGCAACCACTACCTAGGGAAGAGTTTTTAGAAATTTCACATCTTAGGTGAAGCGAACGAAGCCACGCTAGTTATTCATATAGTTGCTAGTATAAATATGAAAGAAGTATCCACAAACACTATTCCAAATAAGTTCCCATGTGCAGGCTAGTGTGAAAACCTGCGCAATATATTATGTCGAGTATTTCTATTGTTAAGTCGGATTTGTTACAAGCCAAAACGCTGGATGTATTGCACAGTATAAATTCTTAGATTCCACGGGTGAAAAATCGTATTGGTTCCACTAGAAAAGATCTGAGACACCGACAGTTGCAAAGCAAAAGAAATGCGAAGTAGCAGTTAACCAACATTATTACTGACATGATTTACTTTAGAAAGAACAGAACAATTTAATTTGTCAACATCCAACATGTTTTGTTTGCCGACTTTCCAAAAGAGTGGGAGGTTTTCAAATCTACTCGTAATATTTTCAATGTGAGACCACGCATATCTTTTCACAGCATCATCCGATGTTACCCGACCTCAGTGAAGCCCAAAGGGAGTGTTTTATGTGTTAGACCTGTACGTGTACTTCTGTTTCTATGTCCGCTCGTATCTACTGAACGGCTCAACCAATTTTGTTAAATAATACATCATTAGATTCGTCTTGATGTCGCGGGTAAAATGCTTAAACAAAACAAATAGACAGATTTTATGCATTCTAATGCGTACAGGTTAATTATTTCATCAGGCAGGCTGTTAAAATTGTAGTTTTGTTTCTTGATATTGACTAAATTGTGCCTCTAGAGAAGAACTTGAACTTGGTTAAATAGTTTTTGAGTTAAAAAAGTATTTGCTTAAATATAATCATTATCATAAAAATATGTACTCGTAGATAGGCGGGAATGATTGTAGAGATTTTTTTCTGTAGCTGTAGTGTAGGGTTTATTATCATATAATAACGACTTCTTTACTCACTTTTTAATTATTTATTTTTCCTTGATTATTGACAAACTTTATTTCAAGAAATTCTCTATAGCCACATGAGGGAACGTTATTTGAGAAACTTTATGTTATGTCAGTTATTACCGCCCTAGGAAATTATCTTACAAAATGAATATGCATCCGGGAAGGGTTGCAAGCGTGAAAATATGAGAAACTTCATGAGGGTAGCACTGAATGCCGCAGAGATGATGACAGGGGGCCCACTGTAATAGTCCTCAGGACTCTAATAAATAAGGATACGAGTTAAGGGGCTACCTTCATTGTTATTTCCTAAACGGGCCGTCTTATGACCCTCTTAATTAATTTGAAACTTTCTGAGGTCTCCTGTGGCGTGCAATTTGAATAATAGCTCGGATAGGGTGCTGAAGCTCAATTTTAATTGCAAATATTTATGTTAAACGAGCCTCGAGGCGGTCGAGTGCCTTCTTAGAATATTGCAAAGTATGATATATTGTTGTGAGAAGTCTTCTTCCAATGGAAATCGTAATTTATGTTGTTTGAACATCGAGTTTTGTATAAATAGGCCAGTTAAATGTTCCTAATGTAAATAATTTTTTATGCCATTGATTTGTAAACTTACTGTAAACGCTAAACTGCTAATGTCTGACGTCAGCCATTACCTGGGAAAAAAGAAAGCGGGTCATGAAAGAAGCTGAAATTAACATGTGTGTTTATGTTGTACAACACGCGGATATGTCTTTGTGACGCCTCATTATCTTGGAAATATATTACCTACTAATGAGCACGTATGCAGTTAGGCAGGACTGCGTACGTTGCTATCAGTATAGAAAGTAAGTATATAGGTTAAAAATATCAACTAAAATATTTTATTTTATATTCTGGTATTAATAGTTGTAACTGAGTTTAAGAAGTTTATTATATTATATTTTATAAAGGTTATAGAAGAAATAGTGTTTTAAAATAGTAAGATAAGATAAAAAATGTGTGTATTTTCAATGTGGAAATACCCATTGTTAGAAATAACCAGTTACGTTAATAACGTTAGAATAATCTCCGCACTAGAATTACCTGTGTCGCAGGAGGCATGATTACACACAAAAACACATCAAAACACCAAATCATCCGAAAACAAACATTTTTGTTCATAACACATTTGCTTCGGTCAGGTTTCGAACCCGGAACCCCACGCTTTGCAGTCATGGTCCCTACCCGAGCTAACAGAGGCGTCATCATATCAGTTTTTCCAACCACAATACGTCACACTTGTTTAATGTAACCTATACATCTTTGTTATAGAATTGACGAGTGACTGTTTCATTGGCATTTCATGTATGAGGTGATAAATAATGAGACAGCCGGCGACCTGTTCAAGGCATAGGTATAAGTAATTAATATTAAGGTTATGAAATATATTCTGTAGGTGAGTATTTCTCCTATTTGTATCGTAGTTTATCTATTTGATAGCAGAACAAATTATAAAGTTTAAAAGAAACCCAGTAGCCGGTTAGCATTTTATGTATTATTACTATATCAAATTCAAATTTAAACCATTTATTTGCAGAGTACAGGCAATACAGTCATGTGGTGTTACAGTATTATTATTGTTCGCTATATTAATTCCTTATTGGGTGCAAATTACCTTCTAAATAAGTGATACTATATTTTGTATAAGGCGTATAAAATTGTATAAAATCATTGGTGCTATCTGCAACAGCGACATAAAATACGGACAGAAAATAAAACGCATCTAAACAAATGAATGTAAATTTTATGAAATTGAAATTAAACAATTTCCCGACGACTGTTCGAACACTTTTCAGTGAACATGGTCACGGGTAGACTAATTGTGTGCCGGGCCTATGTTCACAAAAAAGTGTTCGAAACGTCGGGCTAAAGCAATATAAATTTATATGCGATTTGATCCGTTTAAAGTTGTTTAATTTTAATGTTTAAGAATCTAAGAAATCATTATTTTTATATGAAAGTTTTTAAGTTTGCATTTATTTGAAAAAATACATTCGTAGATAAAAATGATGACTGACCTTTCGTAAATAATTGTAACTGTAGGTAAACTGAAAAATAACTGATCACACTTTTTATTTACACTGAACACCTTCACTCAATGTACAACTTATTCCAAAAACTCAAGATTTTCTTTAACTTAAAGCCAAAAAACCGAACACGTTATAACACAGCTCCACACACAGGTGATACAAGTCGAAATCTTTACAGTACACTGAAACGGTAACCGATGAAGATTTCATAGGAATTTCGCACGGCACGCTCCCATTCGTCACTGGCAAGTAATTAAGACAAAACTAGTCACCTGACAACCTTATCACGAACACATAAAGCCTATTTTGTGGTTAAAAAAAATTAGAGCGTGAGACGCCCGTACACGCAACGTCTAACGATGTACTACACTGATCAATTTGAAAATAATACGTGTGGTGCGGCCTTAATGGCATCGCCCGGGTGGCAATGATCGACAGATGTATAAATGTAAGTATGTAGGTCATTTATATTAGCTTGTATGTAACTATGAAATGCATGAAATTAGCCGTGCGATTCTCTAATGATTCGACGATGCGCTCGTTGACGGAGCTCACGGATGTCAGTTTTACACACACTTTATGAGATATCGCCTTTGTACATAAGGTTGTTTTTCCAACGTTTCTTGCCATCTCGCCATTTGTTTCACGGATATTGTCAAAGATGCAACGATGTTTGTTCTTAGAGAATCGCACGGCAGCATTCTTATGTTTAACGGGTGTGGCCACTTAATAAGTGATAGTAAGTGCTACAGAATATGTACCTAAGTATGTCCTTCGATTTTGAAAGGTTCCCGTGTTTTCTTTATAAGCCTCGTGTTTTGTTTATAAGCCTACACACATGCTTATTATTAGCCTCGTTTCGTGACTACTAATGAACAGTTATTGACACCGCGTAAAAGATGAGAGTATTTTCTACTGACTTCCATAAAAAAGGAGGAGGTACTCAATTCGACTGTATTTTTTTTTAAATGTTTGTGACCTCATAAATTTCGACTGGGTTGACCGATTCTCAAAATTCTCTTTTTATTTTAAATCAGGTGGTGCTTCTCGTGTAGTCCTTTTTAAATTTCATCAAATTCGGTCGAGTACTTTTTTGAGTTACACTGAATAGAATGGAAGTCGGTATTGTACAGCCCGTGCCCAAAAAAGGTAGTCGCGCAGACCCTGCTAATTACAGGCCTATTTCAGTCACTTCCGTACTATGTAAGACGATGGAACGTGTACTGAACCACAGGCTCCTGGCATACCTAGAAGTGAACGATCTCCTCAGTGACCGACAATACGGATTTCGCCGAAACCGGTCTACTGGGGATCTTCTAGCGTATGCCACTCACATCTGGAACTCAGCCATCGAGAACCACGGAGAGGCGCTTGCTGTCTCTCTCGATATCTCGAAGGCTTTTGACAGGGTCTGGCACGATAGCCTCATTAGCAAGCTTCCTTCATACGGCCTTCCCAGTGGTTTGTGTGTCTGGATTTCAGATTTCTTGAGGGATCGGTCGATTCGAGTAGTCATCAATGGCTGTTCTTCCGCCCAATTGGCTATAAATGCCGGAGTCCCCCTAGGATCAGTACTCTCCGCAACACTTTTTCTGCTGCATATTAATGACCTGCTGAAACCCGGTATTTTTGGTTACGCAGATGACAGCACCGTTGTGGAGAGTTACACATCTAACGCACGAACCAGTGCATTACAAATCCAGTCTCATAGGGAAGCGATGGTTCAGCGCTTGAACTTTTCTTTGCAGGCAGTCTCCGATTGGGGCGATGCCAATCTAGTTAAGTTCAATGCTGCTAAAACCCAGGCGTGTCTTTTCTCCGCCAAACGGAGCCCTTTCCAGCTGGCTCCTACTTTCAGGGATGTATCCGTGCCGATAAGTAACCATTTCGAGCTTCTTGGCATCTCATTAACACCAACTCTCAATTTCGGCTCCTATATCGAGTCCAAAGCCCAGCTTGCCTCAAAAAAGCTTGGTGTTTTGGCTAAGGTGAGACAATACTTCACACCGGGACAGTTGCTTAATCTTTATCAAGCCCAAGTCCGGTCGTGTATGGAGTACTGTTCTCACCTTTGGGATGGTTCTGCCAAATACCAGCTGGAGACACTGGAAGCTATTGAGAGGAGAGCCAAGAGACTCATTAACGACGACCACCTAGTACGCAAGAGACTCCAGAGTCTCGAGCATCGCCGCAAAGTCGCTTGTTTATCGGTTTTTTATCGGATACATTTCGGTGAGTGTGCAATGGAACTTCACAATTTGATTCCGCCATCCCCATTCTATAATCGGACATCCAGAGATACTCAGAAGCGCCACCGCTTTATGGTGGATATTCCATTTACCCGGACGAAGCGATTTACTTCTTCGTTTATCATACGAACCGCTAGGGAATGGAACACCCTCCCTGAGTCGATGTTTCCGGTTAAGTACGATATGAGGGTCTTCAAAACACGAGTGCATAGGTATCTTCTGGGTAAGCGCGCTCCATCATCGATCGCATCATCACTTAGCATCAGGTGAGATAGTGATCAAGTGCTACCCAGTTCGGTATAAAAAAAAAAAAAAAATATTCAAATTGTATTTGTCATCAATTATACAATATATTTTTAATATTGGTAATGTTTTTGACCGATCACAGAATATAGGTATTTGTGTAAAATTTAAGCGCCATATATATATTTAAAAAAAATCGATGTGAAAACAATAAAAAATAGAACGATAGACAGACGGTCACACACTCAGACAGACAGACGGACTCAGAGACGGACTTGATGAAACTATAAGACTTCTACTACCTCTTGTATAAATTCTAACACTGCGTGTGTTTTTAGAATAAAAAAAGAAAACATTTCATACCTACCTAATTACAACAAATAACCGTTAAATAACTGATGAAATACCTGTTCATGTACATATGAATGCAAGCATGTCCAAGCAAAATAAAAAAGTTAAATTCCCTACTAATTTCCTATTTTCATATATATGTCGTAGGATAATTTGATACTTCGAATCTTCGCGAAAATCCTAGGGGTTTTGCGAAAACGCGGATAATTAGACATAGGCGAAAAATTATCAAATCTTACAGGACAAAGTCAGGATTTTTGCGAAAAGTGCGAAAAGTGCCTAATACCTAAAATTAACGTAAACCAGTCTAAGGCAAAGTCACAAATAGGTACGACGACGAGCGAAGCGAGGAGGAGTGTTAGGTTACTTGTGACCACAACGCGCGAGCCGAGCGAGCGCAGCGAGCGTGCGCTGTTCGCAAAAATCCTGACTTTGTCCAGTAATTAAGATAAGATAATTTTTCGCCTATGTCTAATTATCCGCGTTTTCGCAAAACCCCTAGGATTTTCGCGAAGATTCGAATTATCAAATTATCCTACGACATATACATGAATGTGAACGAACAATGAACATGTGTTAGTGTTTGACGCCAGGTGAGACACCCCTGCAGCCTGTTCAGGCGCAACCCTACGGAACTAATTCCAACAGGGATATCAACCGACAATATCGAGTTTCGTATCGCGATCGAGTACTCGATTACGATAGTGCTACATTTGTCGGTAAAAGTTAAATTCATCATATATTGAAAGCCATCAAGGATGATAATTTGAATGACAAATTTTAATGTACTTTAAAACAATTGTAACGTCTCGTGTTCTACAGTCATCATCATCATCATCTCAGCCGTAGGACGTCCACTGCTGAACATAGGCCTCCCCCTGGATTTTCCAAAAGGACCGGTTGGAAGCGGCCTGCATCCAACGTCGTCCTGCGACCTTCATCAGGTCGTCTGTCCACCGTGTCGGTGGACGACCTACGCTGCGCTTGCCGGTCCGTGGTCTCCACTCCAGAACCTTTCGGCCCCATCGGCCATCTGTTCTGCGCGCTATGTGCCCTGCCCACTGCCACTTCAACTGGCTAATCTTCTGGGCTATGTCGGTGACTTTCGTTCTTCTACGGATCTCCTCATTTCTGATTCGATCACGTAGAGAAACCTCGAGCATAGCCCTCTCCATAGCTCGTTGTGCGACTTTGAGCTTTTCTATGAGGCCCATAGTAAGAGACCACGTTTCAGTGCCATAAGTCTCACTGGTAACACACATTGGTCGAAGACTCTTGTCTTGTTCTACAGTAAATAGAGCCAATATAACTACATATATATATAAAAAACTGGTACTTCTGCAAGCACATGCTCGCGAGGTCGCCGCTGATAATGTATATCTATATAGTCAATTATTAGCGGCAATTTTTCGCCGTACTTCACAACCTATTATCTCAGAAACCACTTGACCAATTATGCTCACATTCGAAACTCGTTTTAAATCAGGTACCCAATGCGTTTATCAAAATCGGTAAACAGCGCAGCAGCAAACTTCCTCCCTTTTAAAGAAAAGTAGCCCTCCCCCTATGCATACCAAGTTTCGTCAAGATTAGATGGAACATGCGACCTGCACAGGAAGACGTACATACAACCTAACAAACATACAGACAGATGTGAAAGTCACTTGACTGTAGGTCTACCATGAGTTTACAACACCAAATTGATGCTCGGTATCGACTGCTGCAAAAAAAATTATTATGAAATAAGAACAGTGCCATCTCGCCTCGCGGTCAATCGTAGAACTAAAATTGACAGTGAGTACGCCAATGACGCTTAATAGGTAGGCGAGATCGAGTATCGACTATATATGACATTTATGTTGCCAACTCATGGTACTGTAGAGCTACTAGCCTACAGATAAAGCAGAGTCGCTTCGCTTGCTCGGACAAGAAATTAACATTATTTTTCATATTTTATTATAGATGCGAAAGTTTGTGATTGAATGGTTCTGAGAGTTGAGTTGAAAATGTGTGATGAATGAAATCTGAAATGGAGATAGCTTAGATAGGTCTAACGGATAGGCTAAGTAGGTACTTAATATCTCGATTCAATGGATAGTATCAGACGTATCATGTACACCTTATGGCACGCGGTCAAAGTTGCGGGCAGAAACTAGTATTACATAATTACATGGCAACAATAAATTCCGCTGCCCACCCTCAGGTATTTTACGCTGCTAGACGTGTGACGTGAGTTTACGTTACGTGGTCGCCGCGATCTTGCAGCGTAAACTCCCTGAGGATGGGCATCGGACATGTCCGAAATCTAGGTCGATAACGTTGGCTAATTACGTGAGTAAAGTCGGTTTTAATATTAAATAAATATGTGTCTAACTTACGAGAATTTTCAAACTAAAATAACAATAAATTAGTTAAATATTTCAAATCAATCTATTCTATTTTACTGTATTTTTTTGGGATCTCATTGTAAAACTGAACTCAGTTTCCTAGCATAGGAATGATTAGATATAATAATTACTTTAGGTACTTTACACTATATCAAGCGACCGCATTCTGACTATAGTGAAGCTACTTTATGTAACATGCAAGGACCCTTGAAAAAAATATGTGTCCTAAAACGGTGTTTGTGTAATAAATCTTTAGTGTATCCGCTTCTACATGTTTTTTTTATAAATTTATCACTAATCTTTCAAAAAGCCTTCCAAAGAAGTAGCTTGAGATCGAGTGTCAAATTCAATTCGATCACGATCCATTACACGATCCTATCAGTTGTACAGATGGCACCCCTGCGGATACAGCACGAGTTACCATACCGTGACGCACTCTATGGCTTTCGACTGTCGTGAGCACGTGAAAAGCGGGAAACAAACGATTACGGGGATATTGAATTACCAATGTGTTTTGGATATGTAGAAATATGAATGAATATGAAATGAAATATGAATGAATCAAAAGTTAGTTGCTCTGTAACACAATTAAATTCACACATAAATTTGATGCTATATAAATATATAGAGTCAGTTATACGAGTAACGTTTCAGTCTTGGTCATGTTTTAAATGAACCTGTTTCAATAATGAGATAAGCCAACAACCGTAAATTAATGCCTTCAAATATATTATTATTAATAATTATGAATATTAAAAAATATACTCAATCAACGACGCTCTTATATGTATACCCCTAATTAAACTGGCCACGCTTAAACTGAGAATAACTATATAATAACACTAGAATAGATGGAACAATCTCGAAATTTTTTTTTGTTGTCTTAATTATTGTCAGCAGATTCTTATGAAAGAAAAACCAAGAAAAGGTGGGTGGTTATGGCGAGGCCGAAAACCAAGCTTACTACGCGAACGAAATCGCGGGCAGTCGCTAGTATCATATACGAACGTCAGTGATTTATTATAGTAATTTTAAAGAATAAACCGCCGCGTTCAATAACTTGTGGTAGGTAGACCTCTTTTACATAAGTCCGTCTTAGTTGGCACCACCGCTTGCTAACATTGCTGTTAATGAAATGGTGTGGTCGAATGGGACTTCCGAATGTTGCTGGGCCCAGTACAGTGTAAAATTTTGCAAATATCAACTGTACACTCTGGATGACACTACTACGAGCATGGGTTAGTGTGCTACTTAAAAGCAGTTGTACAGGTTGCCTATTTTCCCATATGATATAGTATTAAAATGATTGCTGACAAACCGCACCATGACAGCGTGGGATTTAAGGGGATTGCCTCTCTCCTTGAGTCCTCTCTGATCCTCTCCTGTTTTTGAGCTTTTTTCCTGCTGTGAAAACTTCAAGAGGTGTTAAGCTATATAAGTGCTCAAACCAACAGCAATACATTAAAAAGTTTAAAAAATGAAAATAACTATTAATGTGAAAGCCTGTAAAGAAGTGAAATAGACAAGTCGCATAACAGTAGAAAATGAAAACAGAAAGTTGGCAAGTACCAAGAAGATAAGTTCGTTAAGTCTCTACACCCACATAAATACTAGACTAGATAAGTACCAAAACCAGACTAGCTCGTAGCAGATTATGCTACGGGCTTGGGGTGAGGCAGGGTAGATAAAACATTTATCTCAGGCTATTTTGGTCTTAAATCAAGTAAAAAGGAGCTTTCTCCGGAATCGCACGTACAAAATGCAGTTTTATCTTCTACAAATAAAATATAAAAAGTTAATATATATCTAGTGACGTCGTAGTTTTCTGTATGTGGGAAGTACAAAATAGCATATAGGGGGTCTAGGACGAATACCTGCGTAAGTGTAACGTAACTTATCATTCACGTGTAACTGTACAAACTGCCATTTATCTAACTGGCAACTGTGACGCAGACACTTCATAGTTTGTCATCGCCGTAGCGTGACGTATTGACGCTTACAGTACGAATAATTTTTCAGAAATTGTTTGTGATGTAGCCTCAGTTGTACTCATCGTTCACTAATCACAATTTTACATTAATAATACGATGATGAAGCAGATATAACCTAAATGACCCAGAATACTCAAGTATTCTGGGTCATTTAGGTTATATCTGCTATCTCTGTGTCAATTTCTTTAAAGTCAAATTTCTAGTTTATGTGGGGATAAAAGTTAAACTAACTAGGAAACCGAATAACACACTTTTGCCTTTATAATAAGTATGGGGGAACCCCTAGAGTATTAATATTCTTTATTGACCGAGCGAGCAAAGAATCTCAGTTTCGATATTGGCCGAAAAATGCTTTTGTCCGTCTGTCTGTCTGCTCTCACCTACGGGTTGCTTTTTTTAGCCGATTTTGAAACGAAACGAAATTGGCACACGTCCTTGACTTATTTGAATTTATTAGTCGATCACGATTTTTGATCAGGGAAAAATAAAGGGGAAAGGGTAGGAGAAGTTTGCTGTAGCATTATTAATAATATTATTAACAATACATACAGAACCAGTAGTATATTATTTCGACTAAATAATGGGACTGACATAGGTATATCTAATAGCAATTCAAAAAACTGAAAACTAAACTGATGTAAAATAAACCACATTTGCATAGAATAACCATATTTTTAGAAATGTCATTCTAAATGTTACACGAAAGCGGATTTTATTAAAAACAAAATAAGAACTACCATTGTTTAGATAATGTTCTGCATAAGTGAATAAGTACCATAGTCCTCTAAATTTAAAAGAAAAATGAAACTACAAACAGGATGTTGAATTTTCTTTTAAGAATAGCAGTATTGAAGTACATTGCCACAATGCAAAGTAGGGCTTAAATAAGCCTATTCAAGAAGTATGTGCACAATTGCACAAGTCTGGTATACTTTTACTTTTAATGCGTTAAAAGCAAAAGTAAACAAAGTCTGTACAAAACAAAGGCGCCATATGGGCGACGTTTAATAAAGAAACAATGGTTTCGTAACCAATAGAAAGGTCAATGCACCAAACACTGAAATGTTTACTGTAGCGGAACTCGGTTGAACATGTGAAAAAACAATCAATGGAATGGCTAAGATTTCAATGCAAAAAACGAATCGCCTATGGCAATGAGTACAACTATGTAGGCCGTTAACTGTAACCGATAGGTGAATACAATTGAAATTTTTGTGAATGAAGAAACGTAGGGAAACAGAATTTCTTGTCCGGACGCCAACACACAAATCGTACATTTAAAACATTGATGTAATTTATATAAGTTATATTTAAGATTTTCAAATTGTGTTACTTATTACCCAATAAAGTTTGATGTTTTTGAAGTTTGAAGTAGTAAAATTACCAGAGCACAAAAATCTTTATATTATACTAGCTGGTGCCCGCGACTACGTCTGCGCAGGATTAGTATTTCGAGTAGCTTATTATCTTGTCCATGGCCATATCTACCTTTATACCAATAGGTATGTCATAAAATATTTACATGCTATATGAGTATTTATATATATAATATTTTTTTTATATTATTTACTCATATAATAGTATTATATAAATACTTAGTGTATCAATCAGTAAATAATAATAATAAAATACAGGACTTACGTACATAAAAATATAAAATAATTCACCATGGAAAAAAGTCATTACATTTCATCACCTTTGACGGTATTTGTGTTACATTTCATCACGCTTGACGGTCGCCGAGCACGTCTAGTGTATCGAGCTGTCAAATTGACTTGGCTTTTGACTAAGCTATCAGAAACTGACACAAACTTTGACAGAACTGTCATCATTACGATCTTGACGTAGGCGGAGATCTTTTTATTTTGTCTTATGTCTTATGCTGCGCCCAAACATATTACGCGTACCCGCGTGGTGATGGATGATGATGGTGAAGAAAAGTATCAGTGTGATGGATGATGATGAAATCCTCTGTGTTAATCCAGCGCCTCATCTGCATCCATACCAAATTTCATCAAAATTGCCCCCCGCCGTTTCAGCGTGAAAGAGTAACAAAGATCCACACATCCATACATCCATACTCACAAACTTTCGCGATTATAATATTAGCAGGAAGTAGGACTATCTAGCTATACTAGCGTATCTATCTTCTATCTATATGACTGACATCAACGCAGAGCCATGGGGGCTGATTTGCAGCCGTTGAAGCCGTTTATGCTGTAAGCATCTTATAAATCCTGTATAACTAATGAAGGATTATTGGAAATTTCACCCCTAAGGGGGCGAAACAAGCGAAGCTGCTTCGCGGGTCAGCTGGTGGAGTAGGTAGAGTAATATGATGATATTAAGAGAAACATGTCGTCTTTATCTATACTATTGAAGACTTACACCAAGTTGAATAGACTGACTCAGCAATCAGCTTTAAGACTTTCCTAACGTAATAAGAAATGTCTGTCAAAAAAGATAATGAATGTGTCTTAATCTTCTTCGTATTTATTTAAATAATATATAATATGTTTATTTCACGTACTAGGTCGCTTAGATTCAAGTTTAACATCGTTAGTTAATTGGTTATGATGGCATGATACGAGTCCGAAATCGAATCAAATTCAACTAGGTATATGTAAAAAAAAGCTCGAACGACCGTCACTAAGTAAACATACATGCGATTCGTCTGTAAATAAAGTACTTACGAGCATGTATGTAACTATCGTGTACATAAGAAAATGTATACAATGTAAATTAATTTTTGGCAGTAAGATTAGATATGAGCTTTAGGTTAAAGAGCTGTGGATTTTGTTAAATAAATAAATAAAATAAAAAGTAAATACAATGTTTTATAAATTACTCTTATTTAAATTTATTTAAGGCAAAAAATACATGATTCATTTTGAATTTTTAAGGTTTGGTCCTAGATAATATTAATAGGTAGATATATAATGTCTTTAAGAATGTAATTAAACAATACTTTATTGTTGATGAAATGTAAAACTACACACGTGCATGTACAATCACACTTTTACATTCTCGACGGCCTTATTGTCTATCTTTACGGAGAATGGGAATGGGCTTCACTTTAACATTTGAATTCCATTCTGGGCGAAATCCTGCAAGCCTATTGGCTGGAACCATCAAAGGCAATGGTAATGAAGTGACATTTCATTCTCATTCAAGTTAGACAATAAGGCAGCGGGTTTCTAAAATTAGTGCGATTCAATAATTTTGCGCATTTAAGACGTGTATTCTATTCACTAGAGCGATAAGGCACATAAAACAACTTTCACAACTTAAGATAAAACATGGTCGTTGCTAAAATAAATTATTATTTCTTGTTACATTATTTAGTCCAGGTGAAACCTAACACGTGTGATTATTTTTTTATTTGGAAATGTAATTAATAAATGTTAACCCCTTTTTTGTTTTATATAGGATTGGGGAAGTGAAACCATCGGTTTCTTAAGAGAAATTGGCCGCTGATTGGAGAACAGCAAGCCTTGACCACAGAACTAGTAACAGTACTAAGTACTTCGACCGTTCTGAGTCGTATCTGCAGTTCGAGCATGGATCTATCCATGTTGATCTTGTCACGTCGATAAACTGATTTTATTTATCGTACCTTGTCTTTACCATAGATCTAGCCGCGATAGCAATATTGCGGGCTGCCTTTAAACGATAATTACTATCAAATTTACAACCCTTGCTCACAGAGTGCAGCCGTGCGATTCTCTAAGAGCAAAGATCGTTGCATCTTTGACAACATCCGTGAAACAAATGACGAGATGACAAGAAACGTTGGAAAAAACACCCTTATGTGCCCAAGGGCCCTTATGGGGCCAACTACCCAAGGGCGACATCTCATAAAGTATTTGACATCGGTGAGCTTCGTCGACGAGCGCATCGACGAATTATTACAGAATCACACGTCAGGACTGTGTGCGATCGCAATATCGCCATGCCAGAGTCAAGATATGATACATAAAAATTAGTTTATTATACGGGCAAATTGTATACTACTACAATCCAGCATATATATAATTTGTAATTATTATCGATTAAAGACCGCCTGGTGCAAATAGTGGCCATATCAATTCAGCGAAGAAACTCATTTAATGTCTCAGGGCCATCTGCTTCATGTACGATATGGGAGATTTGCGAGATAGGTGGTCATACTTTTAATGAAGAATGTTTTATATAATATGCTTACGTATATCTACGTCGTATTTCTAAGTATCGTGTCTAAGTAATTATATTTAAGCTAGGGCCATACAACATGTAATATATTCAACATTTCAAATCAAGATAAACGCGAAACGTGACAACAAGATTGGGACGAATTGTGTTATAATAACGTATGCTCCATTTTTTACATATAGTTTTAAAAGTGACAAAATCATTTGCTCCGTGTCAGAGCATCTTTTTTACCCGACTTCAAAAAAGGAGGTTATATATTCGTATGTATGTATTTTTTCATATATATGTTTCAGCCAATTTCTCCCCCATTTCTAGATCGATTCTCAAAATACTTTTTTTGTTTGGTAGAGTATACTTCCGAGAAGGTCCCATTTAAATTTCATCAAGTTCGGACAAGCAGTTTTTGAGCTGCACTCCAAAAACTGAAAAGTGTTGATTTATCTTGATGATCATTGACAATTGATCCCGTAAGTAGCGGGTCACTGAAATGGTTATTTTTTTTTTACCAAAAGATGGAATGGTCTTCAACACAAAAAAAGTGTAAACTACCAATATAAAAAATAACTTGTCGGTACCATGCGCACAATCGTGATAATAAGTACCTTTTGAACTATCATGGTACCGATTTCAACAAGTTATTTCAAACTTTTTGGTGTTGAAGCCGGTTCCATATTTTGGTAAAAATTTATTGCCTACGTTATAATGGATCACACTTATAATAAAAATGCGAATGTTTGCGGGTCAGTGAGTGTGTATTTATTACTTCACGCTGAAACGGCTCAAAGGACTCGAGCGAAATCTGTTATGGAGATACTTACCATAAACTTAAGACTAATACATAATATAAATTTTTAAACTATCATGGTCACAAACATTAGAAATATACAAGTTATCAATGGGATAATTACCATGTATATTTTCTGTGAGTTTCCGATATTTCGGCACTGTTGCAAGCGCCTCAACAGTGCCGAATCTGCAATCCTCAGTTCATCCGTGATCATGGCGCTTGCACCAGTGCCGAAATATCGGAAACTCACAAAAAATATACAGGGTAAGTAATTATCCCGTTGATAATTTGAATATTTCTAATACATAATGCTATAATTTTGCGATGGAGTCACGTGGCATAGATATTCACACAATATAAATGCGAGTTCGTGTGTGAAGATGTGAGTGACTAATGGCCGGTCCCTATAATCTATCTATCGCCGGTTTACCTTACTAGAGTTAGATATTTGACACTACACTGTTTTAAACTATCACGGTTGTTCTCTAAAATTATATGATTATTAACGGGATATTTTTATATAACTGCGCCGAAATATCGGGAGCTCATTCCACAACCTTACCACGGTAAATATCCCGTTAATAATCATATAATTTTATTTGACACTATTTGTATGGACGCTATGTGTAGTAAGGAAAACCGTGGATAGATAGATTATTGGGATCCTCCATTAGTGTGTATGTTTGTTAGGTACTTCTAGACGCTGAAATGATAAGGGAGGCATGGGAGATCCAGTATTAACAAACAAGTTGATTTTCTTTTCTGATAAATCGAGTAGCTCCTGGGGGATCTGGATAATATTATTTTATGCAAACGAAGTTGCAGGCAGTGGTGAGTCTATATCTATATAATATTATAAAGAGGATATTTTTTGTTTGAATTGTAAAGGCTCTGAAACTACTGGACTGATTTGAAACTTTATTTCATCATTAGAATCCTACATTATCCCTGATAAACATAAGCTATATATTTTGATTCATCGTAATCACCATCCATCAACACGGAAGTGAAACCGCGGAGTGCAGCTAGTAGATCTCAAGACAAGAGTCTTCGACCAATGTATGTTACCAGTGATGACTTATGGCACTAAAACGTGGTCTCTTACTATGGGCCTCATAAGTAAGCTCAGAGTCGCACAACGAGCTATGGAGAGGGATATGCTCGGGGTTTCTTGTGATCGAATCAGAAACGAGGAGATCCGTAGAAGAACGAAAGTCACCGACATAAACATAGATTAGCCAGTTAAAGTGGCAGTGGGCAGGGCACATAGCACGCACAACAGATGGCCGATGGGGCCGGATGGTTCTGGAGTGGAGACAACGGACCGGCAAGCGCAGCGTAGGTCGGCCACCGACACTGTGGACTAGACGACCTGATAAAGGTAGCAGGACGACGTTGGATGCAGGCCGCATTCAACTGGTCTTTTTGGAAAATTATGGGGGAGGCATATGTTGAGCAGTGGACGTTCTGCGGCTGAGATGATGATGATGATGATGATGATGAGCTAGGAGATAATAAAGTAAGTCTGTAACTTTCTTACAGACAATGAATATGAAAGATTTTTTTTCTTTTTCGTTTTTTTAGTGTATGTTATAAAATTATATCTAATTAAATCTACTCCAATGAAATTGAGTAAAGCCATTCTGAACAGTAACTATACCTTCATAAGTTTAATACCATTATCTCAATTTGCCAGCTGTATGTTATGAAGACCGCGACCAATAAATAATAAAATAACATCAATAGTATAGAAAACATGATTGTTTATGATTATATATACTCGAGTACCGGATCGGCAATCACCTTGGTGATTACTAGACCGGTGCGACCGCAACTCTTACGTTTGGCAACCGCATTCGAGGCCGCTGCTCATGAGAAAACAACAAACCTACTAGCTTATAATTATATTAAACTATGTTATCTAATAACTTAAAACAAGCGATTCTTGTTATAATATGTTTATATATAATCTGAATCTCGGAAACCGTTCCAATTATATTCACGTAATTTAGTATGCAGGTTTCGGGACGATAAATCGATCAAGCTAGGTTTCAATTTTAGAAAACGTCATTTTATCCCTGTTTTCAGGCAATGAAAAATTGCTACAACTGACTGTTTTACCGACACATCATAACAAAAACTCCTTGTTAACAGATAGCGTTGCGAAGCAACGTTTAGCCCAAAAAAAGTCAGGTTTCTAAAAAAAAAACCGTGCAAAGCTTGGTCATCCAGGTGCTTATACTAAACTATGGTAGAAATAATTAAAAGAGACATATAAACAGTTTATTTTACAGATGAAATACGATGGTTCTTACTGGAGATAAACTAATACCCGACAATATCATACAAGTAATGTTTTTAGTAAATAGTCACCGTCGAAGCGTAAGTCACTAATTTATATACTAATCACTTAATCGTCACTTTTGTAAACAGACGATTATAGGAGTAAGTTTTAAATGAAATCGCAAGCAGTGATACCTTGTATTTGTAATCAAGAATATTCCCAGTTTTTTTCATAACTAATCAGCTACTAGATGTTAACCTGAAACCATAAACTATGTTCAAACGCCTTGTTTGTAAGTACCTGCAGTTAAAAATACACATAGTTTTAAAAACATCTCTATAAAAGAAACCTACGTTTTTTTCAACTATTTTCGACGCTATGAACTCAACTACTATCTGTACTGTTTCATCTGGTTTTGTGAAGCACGGATAAATAAAAGCCTTTGATTTATTAGACTCTTACTCAATGAAGTTATTCTTCCTTAAACATTAACTTTATTTAGTGCTATTTTTGATGTTCAAGAAATACAAAACTAAATTTTAAAGAGGTCGAACGTTTTATCCAATATAATCATTTTTGATTGTACGCGTTATGAGCAGGCAACTAGACAAGTATTGGTAGTAGTTCAAAGTTAAGTATATTTTGTCTACGCAAGGTAGAAGATATTACATTAATAAATATGTCTGATATGAACCATTCAATTTAAAATTATTTTAATATGTAGTATTATACACAGATTAATTTGTTACAGCCTAAATCTAGCTATAAATATACCTCTGGATATTTTATAGATTTACAGAGTTTAATTTGGACTAGCTACATTAGCAATCTGCCATGTTGTCTATAGAACTGGTGACCTATGTGTCAAAGAACTGTACCACCCTTTCTTCTATGTTTTTCCGTTAATCACACACTATTCTCCATAGCAAAATCAATTTAGTTTTATCAGTTATCACCTACGAAGAAATAATATCAGGAAGAGTAACTGCCTCAAAAAAATTACCCAATAAAAGTCGTGCTAAATCAATAACATCGTTCACGCTGCTATGACTCAGCTGTCATAGTAGACGTTGCAGCACTCGCGTGGGCCAATCCCTGCTCTCCTTCTGAAATTTAAACCAATCACCTAACATGCCCATTTGTAACCTCGGAAGTGATTCGTATTTGGAATCATACGTCGTTTTGGTTTGAAGGACCACTTTTTGTGTGGAATTTGTTCCGAGTTATGCTTCCTGACATTATTTCTTCATATGTTATCACAGACATCTGATTAATACTAAAACTGCTTCAATGTTTTGAAAGTAAATAAAAAAAGTAATGCCGTTCCGATAAGTACTTAAAACAGTCCGACAACTCATGACGCAATACATAAAATTGCTAAATTACTCAAAAGATACATAAACATATACCATTTGAGTAATTTAGCAATCCTAATTTTGTCGTGGTCATTATAATCATATTAGCGTTAGTGCAGGTGACAGTACATTAGTGATCAAGCGTAATATTGGTTTCGGTTTCGGTTTCCGCCTGTTACGGGCAAAAAATCTAGTGTCGGCCACAATATATCCGAAACTTTGGCCTCACCGAAACTCTAGAGTTCGTGAACTTTAACATTATTTCTCCATTTTAATGTTATTTTGACGGAACTTACGCGGTAGGTATAGTCGAATATCTTGACCGGTTTCGTGACCGTTCGGGTTCTACTATATCATAAAGACAGGAATTTACCCCTGTATTTTTTATATAAAAATTATTTTTTACAAAGCTATTATATTTATGTATAAATGTTGCGAAAGTATGCGTAAACTCGACGAGACCGGGTCACGTCCTCGACTGCAATAAACGTGCAGCGTGTTTACTTTTAAAATTGTGTCATCATTGTGGCAATGTGTCGGATTATTTTTAAGATACCTTGTAGGTTAAATTTATCGAAACAATATTATTTTTAAATGCAAACTAGTAGTTCTGCGAACAGTAGACCTCGCGAACACCAGTCTTATCAGCGGCATTTTCGCAGTCTGAGCAATCTGCAGGACATTGAAATTCAGAAAAAATGTCAACTATTCATTTTGAAAAGAGCTTGACCAATTGTTTTATGAAATGTATTTATTATGCTGAAATTTTGTATTTTGTTGGTACCAAATTTTCTTGCCGAATATTATGAAAATCGTCCGAATTTTAATATATTTGTATAATCAAAGGTCCTAGTACATTACCACAAAATATTATTTCCCACTGCAACTCTTACAAGGTAACGAAAGTAAAGTTAAAAATAAAATAAAAACAGGGAAGTGAAAGCGCAACGAATAAGTAACAGCAATTTTCATCAGCTAGTCGATAAGAATAACACCGTTGTTTGTTAATAAAACAAATAAATCTATGCAGTTCAGTTTATTTTAGTCTGACTCGTTATGTATGATGTTTATTTTAGAGCTGATTTGAAACACCGCTTCGCTACTTCTCTCCTTAAGAAGTGTAAACAATCTTTTTGTTAATGTAAACTTTGAACAGTAACTATGGCAACCATGTAATTTATTGATAGTCTTCTGTATGGTATTAGTGATAGTATTTATTATAATAGCCCACTTTTTACTTGAGATATTGAGGAAGAGTTTTATTGGGGCACAATAATATTCATCAGCAAGTTTTATAATATGGGTAATATGTTTGATTTATTATTCACATTTTATCTACATATATTGATGGCGTCGTTGGGTTAGTTGGTTCCGCGTTCAATCCCTGGCCGAGACAAATTAATCTGCCTTTCTATATGAGACATAATATCTCAGAAACATCACTGTTAACAAAATAGCACAATGTTATGTGGGCTCTCCGTATATCCTATCTGAAATATCTTAAAGTTCCTACAATGTCCTCGAGACAATACATCCTTCTTCATACTCCTCATAGTTCTACCAATTAAAGACCGAACTTAAGCAGGCTGGTTGACTGTCCTCAGATGGATTTATTTAATTAAGTCTTCTACAAACATGTTTAATACAAATATTACCTCAAAATGGTTTGATGCGACTTCCCAATCGTCTCACTCTAGTGAGTGAGTCGATTGGGAAGTCATAGCTTATTTATAACTAATGTAGGTACTTCATCATCATCATCATCATAATTATCTTAGCCGTAAGAAGTCCACTGCTGAACATATGTCTCCTCCATAATTTTTCAAAAGGACCGATTGGAAGCCGCCTGCATCCAACGTCGTCCTGCGATCTTTATCAGATCCTCTGGCCACCGTGTCGGCAGATGACCTACGGTGTGCTTGCCGGTCCGTGGTCTCCACTCCAGAACCTTCCGGCCGCATCAGCCTTCCGTTCTGCGTGCTATGTGCCCTTCCCACTGCCACTTTAACTGGCTAATCTTCTGGGCCATGTCGGTGACTTTCGGTCTTTTTACGGATCTCTTCATTTCTGATTCAATCACGAAGAGAAACCCCTAGCATAGCCCTCTCCATAGCTCGTTGTGCGACTTTGAGCTTACTTATGAGGCCCATAACAAGAGATCACGTTTGAGTACCATAAGTAGCACACATTGGTCGAAGGCTTTTGTCTTGAGTACCTAACTAATGTACTTATATCCATAAAAAAATTGGAGGAATATGTTATGTTAATTCATTAAAGCATACTATTTTTGTTTGTGCTGTCAAATGTAAGCAGACAAGTTATAGAATATACGCGAAAAGTTTGCTTATGAATAAAATAAAATTAATTGCAACTACAACTGTATTTCTAAGCCAATCCACGCTTTACTATAATAAAGTAACCAAGTATGGGCACTTTATTATAGTACTTTAAAATGGTAGATACATAATTTTTAATACAGTTGCTCAAAAAGTGGCGTATTACAGGGACGTATAGCGTTCGGGATGTGGGCTATTACATACTCGTGCTTTTTTTTACCTTTCCCGAACTCGTGCGTTCTCTTTCCCAACCGTCAAAATAATGTCTATTAAAAAGAAAAACCAACCATGAAGATTTTACTAAAAAAAAATCATAGAAGTTTTTATGATTCATGCAAATACGTATATTTCTAAAAAGAAGCTACTAATTTGTTTCAAACTCAGATTTAATGATTTGATTGAATAACCTAACTCGTTAGGTTTCATTTCATTTCATCTCATTAAATTTCATTTTCATTTCATATCAATAAAAAAATTCTACTGAAGACTTGGCTGTATGGGCATAGTTCTCTTTGCCTACCAGAATGGGTGAAGAAAAAAATATCTCTGCTTATATTCTACGGTTGGCGCCATTTTCCAGAAATTTTCTTTGCGAGTTTATTTTATTAAATGGCTTTTTTTTCGCAACTATTAAAAATAGTCGTTCAGTACACGTGCGGAACCACCAGCCTTTCCCCACTTGTAATGAAATATACTATTGTTCCATAGTGGACTTTACGCACATAGTTTACTTAGCAATAACTTCCAAAGTATATGAGTCTAATAAATTACAGTACACTACGTGACAAAGCAAACTGGTACAAATTCCAAACTTTTTAAAAAGTTGGTATGACCAACCTCGAAATACACGCGCGAGCTCGACAATGGTGGGCGACCGTATTTAATAGTTTGTTGAGAGTACCTTTAAAGACATTTATAAAAATTGCTTATCGGTAAGAATTTGATAGTTTTACATCGTAGAATATCATTAAAAAGGTCGTTGTATGCTTGTAAACTGTGTATAAGGAAGTAGGTATATAAATTACATCACAGTATAATACTTGCGAGTGTTTGTGAGTGAGTGAGTGAGGATGTGAGTGAGTCTGTATGTTTGTAACTGATTCACGCTGAAACGGCTCAGCTTATATGGAACGAATAAGGAAATAGAGATAGCTTATAATAATTTATGACTCCGTTTTTTTAACTCAGTATATACTCGTTTCATCTAGATTTCACTGGTTGTTCTCGCGATACTCATGACGAACGAAGTCGTGGACATAATTTAGTATATGCATATTTTATTACTATAAAGTTCGACATAATATAGAAGATAAAGATGCTTGGAATACTCCACTTCTGGCAAGCTGTCTCTCTGCCACTCATAAAATGTAATATTTGTAGTACCTAAGTAGAAACATTGTAAACATCTATATAAAAAAAATGGCCCCGAGTTTCTTGCCGCTTCTTCTCTGTGGGCTCTATATATTTTGAAACGCGGCGGTAGAGTCTTTAAAGTACATTATAATGAAAAGTTGACATTCATAAGTGCGTCTTTGATGCCTAAATTGAATGAATGATTTTGACTTTGACGTTGACTTTTACTATACATTATTGTAGCACCTTCGGATACCGTTCACGCGAAAAAATACTAATATAAAACACTGTTTTAAACTATCACGGTTGTTCACAGTGAGTGTGTTTTGTCGGGACTTAGGATCGAGTTCCAGTGATAACCGTAGCAAAAGACTAAGAAAGAGGGTAGATCTTATGTCTTTGCACCTAACTTTTTAACTTTTTGACCAACCACCCGCAGTCTTCAGTATTCCCGTGAACACGGTGCATGTAACTGCACCGAAATATCGGGCGCTCATTGCACAACCTTACCACGGTAAATATCCCGTTAATAATCATATAAATACTAATATGTATTTATAGTACTTAATATTTCTCTGTAATAAAAAAAAATTAAATCTCAAGTTTAGAACCTAACCACCGACATAAATTATTTATTCAATGTTTATAAAATTCCTTGCAGTCCTTTCAGAGGTGTGTAGCAATAAACTCGCTCGTTTAAAAATGTTTCATAAATCACAGACGCTTACCAAACTAAACAGTTTATTTCTTAAAAAGTGCTGGTACACATATGAATTATTATTTAACCGCGTGAGTTCAAATTATACCATGCAAACCATTTACTCATTTGATGCAAAAGTCAACAATTACACATTTGCACAATCGACTGTGACATTTAAATTCAGTTTTTCTCGTATGAATTGGACTCCTATACAAATACAATACAAATACAAAAATTATTTATTTCATTTCAAAGATTAATGTTACATAAAGCAAGTGTCAGGATCCTCCTCCTCTTTTACAATCCTTTTGGGCCATCAAGATACAGGCTCAGCCTAGTTTGGGGCCCACTGTTAATTCGAGTCAGCACATATAGACAAATATTTGTTATAATTATGTAGTTAGTAAGTACGAGTATATATAAATACATAACTTAAAATATATGTATAATTATATTTCTAAATAAATAATATAAATATAGAATTAAAAATGTATACCTATTAAGTAGTAATATTATTTGTAGATCTAATGTAATAGCGGTGTTGCTCTAGTATTCATGTAAGAAAGCAGCTTATCAGACATAACACTGAGTGGTTACATATGCAATAGCACACCTGACAGCTATACTTAACTAGTTAATTACCTAGTAATAAAGAAACAAATTTGTCTATGTGATGATGAAATTTGTGTATGTATGATCTGAGTAAATAAATTATTATTATTATTATTATTATCCTTTTAAGCATAAAATACCTGTAGTAGGAGCCTCCGCTCTTCCGTATCCAGTACATACTAGTAACATTGTGTGTAAACATAAATGCTTCACAAACCTTTTTATCGATAATAGATTAATGTTGAGTGTGTGGTTTGTGCGTGTATTTGTGTGTATATGTATACATGTGTGTGTGTATACATGTGTGTGTTTGTGTTTGTGTGCGCGTATGTATGTTTGTTTTAAGTTACTATTTAGTTCATAGAATAGAGTATATTATTTGTGTTATTTATGTAAGTTGTTGCAAAAGTGTTTCTGTCTCCTTGTAATCAATAGTTCTAATCCAATTACTTATATTTTTTTTACATTCATAATAAGATTTTTTGTAAATTTTGAGTTCTTTATTTATTTTATTATATAGTTGTACTGAGCGTGAATTGTACTGCCAGCTTGCAAATTTAGTTTTCGTATATACTCGTATTGTACATTTCCCATTCCTCGAGTTACATGTTAATACCTGTATTGAGTGAGATTTTTACTTAAATAGTCAGAGTAAAGTCATAAGACACTGTCCTGTCTAAGTAACGTTCTAGTTAAGCGATGGATGCGTTACTACAACATTCTAAGACGATAATAACGTTTCAAATTGTTGTGCGTTTTCCATTGCATTATTATAAGCCAAAACTCGCGGGAACATGAATAAAATATACAATTGATTTTGTTTATTTTCAATTTATTTATGTGATACATATGCCACAATATGGCAGGCTTTGTTGAGCCTTCTCGCCAATCTAAATTCAGCCTTATCAATACTACGGTTTGAATTCCGCGAATCGAAGCGCAAGGCATTATAATGCAAATATGTTATTCAATGGTCAATTATAATTTTTGTGCATGCCTGATGTCTATACACAAAGAGAAGGCATAAGAATGATGACAGAGAACCCAGAATAATATTTTTGTAAGTGAGATGTAAACTCACAAACTATCATTTATTTACTAGTTGCACCCCGCGATTACACCCGCATGGTGATGGAGGATGATAACGACGATGAAAAGTATCGTATGTGATAATTCAGGTCCTTATCTGCCTTTATACTAAATTTAATCAAAATACCAGTTTGAGCATGAAGATGTAACCAACATACGGCACACACTCACAAACTTTCGTCTGACAAGTACAATTTGAAAATTTTTATACTGACATCCATTCTATTCAGTTATTGGATTGTAACTCAGAAATTACTGGACCGATGATGAAATGGACTGAACTGGATGAAATTCAAATGGGATCACACGGGAAGCATCAGCTTTCATACAAAAAAAGAATCTTGAGATTCAGTTCACCCTATCGAAAGTATGAGGTAACAAACATAAAAAACAGTCGAATTGAGTACCTAGTTATGTACCCATAACCACCTTCCTAGTACATAATGTAGGATCACGCCACCATCCCAGACGCATGGTCAGCGGAATGTTATCGCATCCGTAGCTGGGACGGTGGTCAACGGCTAGGTTAAGGCGCATTCGTTTTGTATAAAACTCTACAGACGGTCGTGTACTTTAGTAATTAATTAATATTAAAATAAATTCGTAAAATCCGAAATTTAGTTTTTTAAAAACACCTTGAAGCGCTCCCGAAACATATCTGGCGCAGCCGGTAGGATTGCTGGCTGTTACCATCGCGAAAAGTAGCGCTAATTTTTAGTGAAATTCTAGAAAAGTGATTCATTGCGAGTGGTGACTAACAGCGAGAGTGCTATAAATTTATATATGCCTAAAATCGGTATCGCGCTCTCCGCGGCAATCCATACGAACCAAATAAAATACGATACATAGTGGGACGTGATGACTACGGCGGTTGGACAGTGAGTAATATTCTCGTAAGGAGTAAAATCCTTCTACTTCCTTTCCCTGCCTAAATCCTCAATTGGTGTTTATTTTAAGTAATTATTTGTTAAGATATATTTTACTAGTTTAATTTTATTGCCTGATATAGCACTATTACCTTAACCAGTAACTTAGATAAGTTTTCTTTATAATATTATTGTATATTAATTAAAATGGCTCACGCACAAACCTCATCCGCACCTGTTTCGGTACCGCAACAAACAAGCGATCTACAAATACCGCGCGAAGTTTTAAATTTAATACCAGAGTTTAATGGCGAAACAAAAATTTTAAGTTTATTTTTAAGAAAGTGTACATATGTAATTACACGGTACCAAGGCACTGCGGCACGCAATGAGTTTTTAATGCAATGCATTACTAGTAAATTGACTGGTAAAGCGGCGGCATTAATAAGTGAGCGAGGAGAATTTGAAACATATGATGAGCTTGCGGCTTTGTTGGTTCAACATTTCGGTGATCCTAGAAGCGAGGAATGCGTTGCAATAGAGCTTGAGACCCTTAAGATTAAACCTAGTGAATCTTACCTAGAGTTTTGTGGAAGAATTCAGGATATTCGCGCGATCCTTTTATCTAAAGTAAATCAAAATACATCACCTACACTACGAGAAGCGAAGCGAGTAATTTATAATAACACTTCGCTAAATGTATTCCTATATAACTTGTCAGAGCATATGGTTAGAACAGTTCGGATGAAAGAACCCAATTCGTTAGAGGAAGCATTAAAACATGTCTTGGAGGAAGTTAACTTCCAAGAGCAATACAACATGCGTACTAAAATGCTACAGAGCAAACCGGTTCAAATTAACTTTAGGCCACCACCACCTATGCCTCAAGGTCAATTCAAATTTGGTATACCAAACCAAGCTAGTAATCTGGCGCGACCTCAGTTACCTAATTTCGCATATCGCGCACCAATGCCAACACAATTTGGATATAGGCCGCAGTTACATACTGCATCAGCGCAACCCCAGTTTGGTCAGCGATCACAATTCGGCTTTAGACCACAACCACAGGTAAGTCAATTTGGGTTTAGACCACAAGCCGGCCAATTCGGTTACAAACCGCAACCTAGCCCATTCGGTTTCAAACCGCAGCCAGGACAGTTTGGATATAGACATCCGCAGCCACATGGTTATTGTCCACCTCATCAGTACTCAAACGACGTTTCCATGAGGACTGCTCCGGCGAGACCCCAGCAGTTACCTGTAAATGAAACATATGCGATAGAAGGTCAATGCGATGATTATTATTATCCATATGAAACTTACAATACTTACGATGATATGATTCCCGATGCTTATGACAACATGTATACGTGCCACGAGTCTTCAGCCGACAACTCTGCTGAAAATAAAATGTGTGAAGACAACGTGCATGGTAACCCTTCAACCGGTGAACAAGAAATAGTTAATGATGTGGAAAATTTTCACATAAGAGTAGTCCCAACAACCATGAAATGATAGAGATAAATTATGACGCCTCGTTAAAATTACCATATATATACGTAGCTGATATTGACGGAAAATTCATGCTAGACTCGGGAAGCACGCGATCATTTTTAAGTCCATCAAAAGCAAACGAACACTTCGCTACGTCAAAATCGTATGAACCATTTATGGTCACAAGTACCCATGCCTCCAGCGTTCATAGCGAAGTGGTTGACATTCCACTCTTCTCCATATTTAATGAAAACGGTCATCATAAATTTTATGTTTATGACGTCGATAAACGCTATGACGGAGTTATAGGTTGTGACCTTATGTCACGGCTCAAGGCCAAAATAAATTTAAAGGATAAGACTTTGGAAACGCAATGTTCTAAAATACCAATAATTTACAATGAGAATAACGTCATTGAAATTCAACCACGCTCAGAACACCGAGTGAAATTACCTGTAATTTTGGAAAACGGTGACGCAATTTTAAATTTTAAACAGTTTCACGAAGGCATACGTATGCCTACGGCAATAGTTAAGTGTGAGAACTATTGCACCACAACAGTTATACAAAATTATACTGAAAACGTGGTGACCCTTACAATTACAGCACCCTTTACAGTGACTGAATTCAATAACGACATATGTGAAGTAAATTTTAATTCTGACTTTACTGACGTGGAAATTGACGATCTGTTAACTGACAATTTGAAAAAGTTACGTTTAGACCATCTTAATGACGAAGAGACCAAGGTGATTCAACAACTTTGCCATGAATATAGAGATATATTTTACTGTGACAGTCTACCTCTAAGCTTTGCTAACCAGGTTAAACACCGTATTAGGACAGTTAACGAAGACCCAATTTACGTTAGGCCCTATAGGCAGGCACCAGCTCAAGCTGAAGAAATAAAACAGCAAGTAGACAAACTACTTAAAGATCATGTAGTCAAAGAGTCACATTCACCCTGGAGTGCACCGGTCCATTTAGTTCCCAAAAAAATGGATGCCTCGGGACAAATAAAATATAGAATGGTAGTGGACTATCGTAGGCTCAACGAAATCACGGTTGATGATAGGTATCCCATCCCAAATATATGTGACTTATTCGATAAACTGGGTAAAAGCAACTACTACTCCACGATAGATCTGGCATCAGGCTACCATCAGATTGAGATAGAAGAGAGCGATAGAGAGAAAACGGGATTTTCTACCCAAAATGGGCACTTCGAATTTCTTAGGATGCCATTTGGTTTAAAAACGGCTCCAGCGACCTTTCAAAGGACCATGAATAATGTGTTAAGAGGTCTGCAAGGCATCCACTGCCTTGTATATTTAGACGACATCCTAATTTACTCGAATGGCCTACAAGAACACCTTCAAAAGCTACGAGCAGTATTTGACAGACTTAGACAAACCAACTTAAAAGTACAACTTGACAAATCTGAGTTTTTACGCAAGGAGGTACAATATCTAGGACATACTCTGACTAAAGATGGACTTCGACCGAATAACGACAAAATAAAAGCAGTTCTGAATTACCCCATACCACAGACACAAACTGAAATAAAACGTTTTCTAGGATTCGTTGGCTATTACCGCAGGTTTGTCAAAGACTTTTCGAAAATCACCCAACCTTTAACAGCTTGTCTTAAAAAGGGCAAGAAGGTTGTGACAGACTGCAAGTTTATAGAAGCATTTGAAAAATGTAAGGAGCTTCTAATTAATGCCCCCATTTTACAATACCCCGACATGACGAAACCGTTCATACTGACTACAGACGCCTCTGAAGTAGCGATCGGTGCAGTACTATCACAAGGGTCAGTAGGTTCTGACAAACCGGTTGCATACGCAAGTCGGACACTAACGGATACCGAAAGAAAATATAGTGCAATTGAACGTGAGCTGTTGGCGATCGTCTGGGCTACAAAACACTTCAGGCCTTATTTGTATGGCAAGAAGTTTACAGTATATACCGATCACCAACCTCTTGCTTGGTTAAATAAATTTAAAGAAGTTAGTAGTAAACTAACGCGTTGGCGCTTACGTTTATTAGAATATGATTTTGATATAATTCATAAAAAAGGAAAACAAAATGCAAATGCTGATGCACTATCTCGCATCCAATTAAACGCAATAGGGAACGACGACAACGCTTCTATGATTGTTAACTTTGACGATAGTGAACAACGACTTCAAGATCATTTACAAGAACTGACCGATCAAATCGCGACTCTAGCACAACGACGTAATACTGACGATTCCAAAACAATAACCATATCCGACTCTGAAGGAACGGCCTCAGTTAGTCATAAATCTATATCAGACACAGACAAATCAGAAGAACAGCTACAATACCCCTTAAGATCCGAATCTAGTACTACACAGACAATTCATTCAGCTAGGGATACGGAATCACTAGGAATTCCCATACTACACGAGGCCATCGACACAAAACCGAACCAAATTTTGGTATTCAGTTGGTTCCGTAACAGCATGCAAGTCAAAGACTTATCTAGGGATAGTCAAAAGGTACTAGAGGTCTTTATACCTCTTCATAACGAAGACTTGATTAAAGAATTTTTGAAAAAGTATATTAGGCCTAAAATTAAGTATTTTATATACTTCGAAAACGAAGAACACCGTAAAGAGTTTAGTAAAATAATTATAGCACTGTTTAAGAAAGGGACGGTCAATTTTTATGAGTGTACAGAAAGAGTAATTTACATAGAAGATGAGAAGGAACAGAAAGCGATCGTAGATAAAATACATGACGGGAAAACATGTCACCGCGGAATCACGGAGACAATTAAAAGAATTCGGCGTATTTATCACTGGCCAAACATGCATGAGACTGTTGCCGCTATACTTAATTCGTGTGAGAAATGTAAAGCCTCCAAGTATGACCGAAAGCCTATAAAACCCATATTACAGCTTACACAAACGCACGATGCCCCGTTTCAAGAGATATTCATAGATACATTCTCCATTGAATCTAAACAATACCTTACCATCATAGACGCATTTAGTAAAATAGGTCAAGCTATCGAAGTGCCATCAAGATCTACACCGGAAATAGTTAGAGCATTATTGAAATATTTCGCTTTTTATGGTACTCCACGAAAAATAAGTTGTGACCCGGGAACCGAATTTAATAATGCATTACTTAAAGAATTAACAAGCTTACATAAAATACAATTGCACATAGGCACGCCTAACAACCCTAATTCTATGGGCTTAATCGAGCGTTTTCATTCGACAATAATCGAAATCTACCGCATAGCCAAATACGAAAAGAAGTATTCGGACGCAGCGTCTGTAATGACATACGCTGTTATGGCCTATAATAACACTATTCACAGCGCAACAGACCTAACACCATTTGAAGTCGTATTTGGCCATACGGAACTAAAATCCGCTTTCGATATCGAGTTTGATAAATTTTATAGACAACAATTAATACAAGATCACAGAAAAAGAACACACGAACTGTACAAACACCTTTCCAACAAAATGACTAACTTTAAGGAAAAAGTTATAGAGAAACGTGGCGGTGAGGTAGGACCAAACTTAAACATAGGACAAGCTGTTTATACGAAAGCCGTGAACAAAAGACAATCCAAAGATAAGCCTAAATTCCAGAAAGCTATAGTTACCGGTCAAGTTGAACGCAATATTGTACCAATTAAAGTAAATGAGAGACAAAGCAAAACTCCGATTAAAAATATTAAACGTCCTCCACAGGTGGCGGAAACTCCTACTATGGACATCGATGATCAGGATCATCTTTTGCCAAATTCCCCCCAGCCAGGACCTTCACGTGGTGAAGATTGACCACAATCCTGGCATATTACCTGTTAAGAAAGGTTGTGCCTTCTTGCAACACGATAAGTGGTCAATTATAAAAACTACCAACCTTGGAGGTATCGTAATGGACTTAAATTACAATATAGATAAATACTCTGAGTTTAGTCAACTTATTAACCAGAATAAGTCATATATTAATGAGGTATTAGAACTTATGACTCAAGTAACTTACCTTCGTGATGAAACAGTGCAAAGAGTTCAGCAGTTAATTCCTTCCAAAAGATATAAACGCGGTCTTATCAATCCTCTTGGCTCTATCATTAAAATTGTAACTGGTAACCTAGACCATGATGACGCGATACGCTATGACAAACTTATCACTGGACTCAAAACTCGAGAACAAGGGATCTCTAATAAAATTACTCTTATAACCGAAATGATGGACCACTTCCTCAACTCTACGCAAATTATGGATGACAATGTAAAAATTATGAATGAGCGCATACAACGCATTGAAGTAATTGTAGCAGATCTATCAAGGGAAAACATGTACATTTTCATATCATATCTAGCCAATATCTTAAACATGTTCATAGCTAATTTTAGGACTTTATACATAAAACTGAATGACTTAGAAACAGCTCTAGCACTCAGTAAAGTATCTGTGTTACATAAATCTGTAATCAACTCAAACGAACTTTTAACCATACTGTCTGATATATCAAAGTATGATAATTTAATGTATTCAGTCACTGAGCAAAACCTAATTAATATAGAAGAAACACTTTCAGTTAAAACTTACCTTAAGGACGATGAAATAAGATTCATAATAGATGTTCCACTAGTTATTAATACTACTTATAATTATTTCAAACTGTATCCCTTACCTGTATCACGTAACTCTGAAACCTTTGTTATTATTCCTGAATATCCTTTCCTATTAGTAGAAGGTACGAAATATCGTCCAACCGCCCGTCTATGCCGAGAAATAACGGCCAATGAACACTTATGTACTGAAGAAGACCTCGTCCCATACGCACCGGAGACCTGCGTAGAGCAGCTGATGGAGTATCGTCGCAACTTATCCAGATGTCTCCCATGTAAAGTCCTTTCAGAGGACCTGAAACTTCAGAGAATAGCGTCAAATCGTTGGATACTATATTCAAAATATGATAAAATACTTACACAAACCTGTGGTCACGACATCATTCGTGAAACACTGCAAGGAACATACATATTAACTACACCTGAGGTGTGTGACGTTGCTATAGATGGCGTCATAATACATGGACGACACTACCACTCACTGGATACCGTATATAACCCCGTTCCACTTATAAATCTACCCGCTTTACCTGAACAGCAGCAGAATCACCTTGTGGTGAACACCGAACCTATCAACCTCAAGGGAATCGATCTGGAGGACGTGCAGCATCTGAACTATCTATTGAAGACAAGTGTAACAAGTGTTAAAAGTGATAATGGGCAATATAGTGGCCAAATATACAGTGTCAGTGTTGCAACTATACTACTTTATGTTATAATCTTTTTATGTATTAGTTATATACTTTACCTTAGATTTAAAAAGTTAGTTTTAGAAAGACGTGGAAGAGAGCAGGGTCGTAATCAGCATGCGGACCAGCCTCAGCCACCCCTATTGTTAGTTTCTAGATAAATGTAAGCGAAGTTACTGGAAAAACTTTGTATTTCCAATAACTTCAAGCTAAGGGGGGAGGAGTTATGTACCCATAACCACCTTCCTAGTACATAATGTAGGATCACGCCACCATCCCAGACGCATGGTCAGCGGAATGTTATCGCATCCGTAGCTGGGACGGTGGTCAACGGCTAGGTTAAGGCGCATTCGTTTTGTATAAAACTCTACAGACGGTCGTGTACTTTAGTAATTAATTAATATTAAAATAAATTCGTAAAATCCGAAATTTAGTTTTTTAAAAACACCTTGAAGCGCTCCCGAAACATATCTACCTCCTCCTTTTTGGAAGTCGGTAGAAATTATAAACAAATGTCTCAGAGTGACGATCGCAGTGCCTTGCCACTCAAAATTGCAGCTTAAAGGTCTCGGTTGCGTTGCAATTGTCATGGGCAACCATGGTGCTTACTAGGCTCACAGCAACTGTCTTGTCATTAAAAAATACTTATACATATCACTACTTCAATATCTACAGAATCTGCCGTTATGTACCGTTTGCATTTTCATAAAAATCTACCAGAATTCTTTGCAAATTTCTCAGCCAAAACTTGCAATATATTGTGCAAATGTACATTTGTACACCAATTTTTGTGTAGTCATTCGTCTGTGTGGCTAATATCAATAGAAAGTGAATATTAAAAATATCTATGTTATTTTTATCTTATGGCTCAGCGTTAAAAATGCTCGTTACTGCTGTTATAAATAGGAAATACTATGTAAACGAAATCTAAATGTATTTTTGTTACCTAGTGCAAAAATACATTTAGATTTCGTTTACATTCGTATTCGAGTTAGTACTCACATAATTTAACAAGGCAGAGAACTAGAGAGATATGGATGGAATTTGGAAACGAGACAGTTTATACCCAGGATTAACTATCATGCTACTTTTAATCCGGATTTCACGTGCAGTTCCCGAGAACGATAGCATCCAATGGTTTGCGTTCCCGATGGATTACGGTATACTTATCCCACGTGGACAGATATTCAGGGGCAACAGTTGTTTTAAAATATTTCTTTAGCATCTGTCATGTCTACTGCATGATCAGTTTTTCGTCATACAGAAGACAGGACAGAAGCTAAAGGTATATTTGCCATTCGAAAACGAACGTAAAGTTTGATGAGTACAGTAAGTTGAGGCACCGTTTGCCTTGAGGGAATGAAAAACGCGGCGTCGTAACTTATCAGAGGGTAAAATTATATACTCATCTCCTTACAAATAGATCGCAAGGGTGTGTGCAGAAGCTCCTTGTCAAATGGATACGGGGGAATGCTTGCTCGGGGCTATTGCAGGAGTTACAAAGAAAATCTGACACGATCTCTCACCCGCAACTAATGTTCTGAGATGTTGACGCAGTGCTCAGTGAAGTGTATAGTTGAGATTTTTTCCGTTCTTGCAATTTTTTTTATTTGTTTATTTTTTGTCCAAACTATTTTTATAAATTGTAATTTTTATAATATTTATGATTTTTAAAGCACTAACGTTTTCTTAGTGAGGCTATATTTTGCAAATTAAAAGAGAATAATCTGATAAACTCGGACGAGATACGTAACCATGACCTTTAGGCCACCAAGGTACTCCGTCCGAGCCTCAAATGTTATTTTTGTCTACTTATTGTATTATTATTTGAGATAATTACTTTGTGATGAAATTTTAAGATGTGACCAGGACAGACCAAGAAGTCAACATCTTTTGCAGCAATACAGTGTAGTAAAAACGAGAAAAATCCACTTCACGTATTCAATTTGTCAAAAAGCAAACAATTCTCTCCCGTATTACAGGAGATAAATACCGTCTGTCAAAAATTGCCATGAAAAATATTCACCAAAACTGAACGCAATAATTTCCAGTAGACACGCAATTCGAGCAAACTGCGCCAGTAAATATTGAATGAAGACTCGAGTGGAGTTTATATCGCAATATGTTAAATGTCCGGTAGGCAAAGGGCACATTATTTGACCGAAAAAAGTTCCTTTCAAAGCTGGGTATAGCGAGTCATCCCTACGGATAAGGGACACAATAAGATTTAGCATAATAATGAAGAGATCCTTATTGACCCGTCCCTATTGCGTTTCATAGTCAATGGGTTTACGTTGTATTATGAAAAATAGTTCTGTATGTCACATGTTTTGTATTTGCGTTGTTTGTTATAGATTTTAGAGTGTATGTCGTTTTCTTGTGTTACTTTGGGAGGTTATTTTATAAGAAATATACGTGTCAGAAACATTTTTAATTTCTGAAAAAGGAGATGCTCTTACGCAAATAATTCAGATGTTTTGAACTATTTTTGTGTGCCACGCGAGTGCGAGGCGAGACGCAACCGCGAGCGTTCTGCAATCTCCTTGAAAGATACCACCGGATGTCATAGATGTAATTAAAAAACTGGTTTTTGGTGGATTAAACTACAGTTGGAAAGATTGACTTATTTACGTGAGTGATTATCGTTAAATAATAAAAATGTATCAGATACTCAAATAGATGTGTAATTTTTCTATATAAAATTCAAATGTTTCTATTTGTAAGTTTTGCAAGTATTTAATCTGGCTCTGTTTTATTTTGCGCGCCATATTAATAAAAATTTATAAAAACCTGTACAGGTGCTGAAGGCTCTAAAGTAGACTTTCAGTTTCATATATAGAAAGTATTTAATACCATAAACAGTATGACACAAACAATCTGTGCTATTTTCTGTCCTACACAACTTTCATGTTGACGGCGTTTATTGTTACAAACAAGATCTCTGTAAGAAAAAACGTCAATCTACTGAAGTCTTTAGAAAATAAACTGTTCTAGTTTCTACTGAAATTTTAAAATTCGCTTCATATAATTTATAAAATATAATAATAAAATTTGTATATAACCAGAGGCTAGCGTGATGGTTGGTATGATAAACAGTCATCATCATTATCATCATCTCAGCCGTAGGACGTTCACTGCTGAACATTAGCCTCCCCCATGATTTTCCAAAAGGACCGGTTGGAAGCGGCCTGCAGCCAGCGTCGTCCTGCGACCTTTATCAGGTCGTCTGTCCACCGTGTCGGTGGACGACCTACGCTGCACTTGCTTAAAAAAATTTGGAGGATTATGTTATGTTAATTCATTATAGCATACTATTTTTGTTTGTGCTGTCAAATGTAAGCAGACAAGTTATATACATTTATACGCGAAAAGAAGAATAAATAGTAAAGTATAAGTAGTGGTTTGCTTATGAATAAAATAAAATAAATTGCAACTACAACTGTATTTCTAAGCCAATCCACGCTTTACCTTTATATAAAGTAACCAAGTATGGTCACTTTATTATTATAGTACTTTAAAATGGTAGATACATAATTTGTAATACAGTTGCTCAAAAAGTGGCGTATTGCAGGGACGTATAGCGTTCGGGATGTGGGCTATTACATACTCGTGCTTTTTCAAAATAATGTCTATTAAAAAGAAAAACCAACCATGAAGATTTTACTAAAAAAAATCATAGAAGTTTTTATGATTCATGCAAATACGTATATTTCTAAAAAGAAGCTACTAATTTGTTTCAAACTCAGATTTAATGATTTGATTAAATGACTTAAGTTAGGTTTCATTTCATTTCATCTCATTAAATTTCATTTTCATTTCATATCAATAAAAAAAATCTACTGAAGACTTGGCTGCATGGGCATAGTTATCTTTGCCTACCAGAATGGGTGAAGAAAAACATATCTCTGCTTATATTCTACGGTTGGCGCCATTTTCCAGAAATTTTCTTTGCGAGTTTATTTTATTAAATGGCTTTTTTTTCGCAACTGTATTAAAATAGTCGTTCAGTACACGTGCGGAACCACCAGCCTTTCCCCACTTGTAATGAAATATACTATTGTTCCATAGTGGACTTTACGCACATAGTTTACTTAGCAATAACTTCCAAAGTATATGAGTCTAATAAATTACAGTACACTACGTGACAAAGCAAAATGGTACAAATTCCAAACTTTTTAAAAAGTTGGTATGACCAACCTAGAATTACACGCGCGAGCTCGACAATGGTGGGCGACCGTATTTAATAGTTTGTTGAGAGTACCTTTAAAGACATTTATAAAAATTGCTTATCGGTAAGAATTTGATAGTTTTAGATCGTAGAATATCATTAAAAAGGTCGTTGTATGCTTGTAAACTGTGTATAAGGAAGTAGGTATATAAATTACATCACAGAATAATACTTGCGAGTGTTTGTGAGTGAGTGAGTGAGGATGAGAGTGAGTCTGTATGTTTGTAACTGATTCACGCTGATTCACGCATTTTTATTTGTTTATTTTTTGTCCAAACTATTTTTATAAATTGTAATTTTTATAATATTTATGATTTTTAAAGCACTAACGTTTTCTTAGTGAGGCTATATTTTGCAAATTAAAAGAGAATAATCTGATAAACTCGGACGAGATACGTAACCATGACCTTTAGGCCACCAAGGTACTCCGTCCGAGCCTCAAATGTTATTTTTGTCTACTTATTGTATTATTATTTGAGATAATTACTTTGTGATGAAATTTTAAGATGTGACCAGGACAGACCAAGAAGTCAACATCTTTTGCAGCAATACAGTGTAGTAAAAACGAGAAAAATCCACTTCACGTATTCAATTTGTCAAAAAGCAAACAATTCTCTCCCGTATTACAGGAGATAAATACCGTCTGTCAAAAATTGCCATGAAAAATATTCACCAAAACTGAACGCAATAATTTCCAGTAGACACGCAATTCGAGCAAACTGCGCCAGTAAATATTGAATGAAGACTCGAGTGGAGTTTATATCGCAATATGTTAAATGTCCGGTAGGCAAAGGGCACATTATTTGACCGAAAAAAGTTCCTTTCAAAGCTGGGTATAGCGAGTCATCCCTACGGATAAGGGACACAATAAGATTTAGCATAATAATGAAGAGATCCTTATTGACCCGTCCCTATTGCGTTTCATAGTCAATGGGTTTACGTTGTATTATGAAAAATAGTTCTGTATGTCACATGTTTTGTATTTGCGTTGTTTGTTATAGATTTTAGAGTGTATGTCGTTTTCTTGTGTTACTTTGGGAGGTTATTTTATAAGAAATATACGTGTCAGAAACATTTTTAATTTCTGAAAAAGGAGATGCTCTTACGCAAATAATTCAGATGTTTTGAACTATTTTTGTGTGCCACGCGAGTGCGAGGCGAGACGCAACCGCGAGCGTTCTGCAATCTCCTTGAAAGATACCACCGGATGTCATAGATGTAATTAAAAAACTGGTTTTTGGTGGATTAAACTACAGTTGGAAAGATTGACTTATTTACGTGAGTGATTATCGTTAAATAATAAAAATGTATCAGATACTCAAATAGATGTGTAATTTTTCTATATAAAATTCAAATGTTTCTATTTGTAAGTTTTGCAAGTATTTAATCTGGCTCTGTTTTATTTTGCGCGCCATATTAATAAAAATTTATAAAAACCTGTACAGGTGCTGAAGGCTCTAAAGTAGACTTTCAGTTTCATATATAGAAAGTATTTAATACCATAAACAGTATGACACAAACAATCTGTGCTATTTTCTGTCCTACACAACTTTCATGTTGACGGCGTTTATTGTTACAAACAAGATCTCTGTAAGAAAAAACGTCAATCTACTGAAGTCTTTAGAAAATAAACTGTTCTAGTTTCTACTGAAATTTTAAAATTCGCTTCATATAATTTATAAAATATAATAATAAAATTTGTATATAACCAGAGGCTAGCGTGATGGTTGGTATGATAAACAGTCATCATCATTATCATCATCTCAGCCGTAGGACGTTCACTGCTGAACATTAGCCTCCCCCATGATTTTCCAAAAGGACCGGTTGGAAGCGGCCTGCAGCCAGCGTCGTCCTGCGACCTTTATCAGGTCGTCTGTCCACCGTGTCGGTGGACGACCTACGCTGCACTTGCTTAAAAAAATTTGGAGGATTATGTTATGTTAATTCATTATAGCATACTATTTTTGTTTGTGCTGTCAAATGTAAGCAGACAAGTTATATACATTTATACGCGAAAAGAAGAATAAATAGTAAAGTATAAGTAGTGGTTTGCTTATGAATAAAATAAAATAAATTGCAACTACAACTGTATTTCTAAGCCAATCCACGCTTTACCTTTATATAAAGTAACCAAGTATGGTCACTTTATTATTATAGTACTTTAAAATGGTAGATACATAATTTGTAATACAGTTGCTCAAAAAGTGGCGTATTGCAGGGACGTATAGCGTTCGGGATGTGGGCTATTACATACTCGTGCTTTTTCAAAATAATGTCTATTAAAAAGAAAAACCAACCATGAAGATTTTACTAAAAAAAATCATAGAAGTTTTTATGATTCATGCAAATACGTATATTTCTAAAAAGAAGCTACTAATTTGTTTCAAACTCAGATTTAATGATTTGATTAAATGACTTAAGTTAGGTTTCATTTCATTTCATCTCATTAAATTTCATTTTCATTTCATATCAATAAAAAAAATCTACTGAAGACTTGGCTGCATGGGCATAGTTATCTTTGCCTACCAGAATGGGTGAAGAAAAACATATCTCTGCTTATATTCTACGGTTGGCGCCATTTTCCAGAAATTTTCTTTGCGAGTTTATTTTATTAAATGGCTTTTTTTTCGCAACTGTATTAAAATAGTCGTTCAGTACACGTGCGGAACCACCAGCCTTTCCCCACTTGTAATGAAATATACTATTGTTCCATAGTGGACTTTACGCACATAGTTTACTTAGCAATAACTTCCAAAGTATATGAGTCTAATAAATTACAGTACACTACGTGACAAAGCAAAATGGTACAAATTCCAAACTTTTTAAAAAGTTGGTATGACCAACCTAGAATTACACGCGCGAGCTCGACAATGGTGGGCGACCGTATTTAATAGTTTGTTGAGAGTACCTTTAAAGACATTTATAAAAATTGCTTATCGGTAAGAATTTGATAGTTTTAGATCGTAGAATATCATTAAAAAGGTCGTTGTATGCTTGTAAACTGTGTATAAGGAAGTAGGTATATAAATTACATCACAGAATAATACTTGCGAGTGTTTGTGAGTGAGTGAGTGAGGATGAGAGTGAGTCTGTATGTTTGTAACTGATTCACGCTGATTCACGCATTTTTATTTGTTTATTTTTTGTCCAAACTATTTTTATAAATTGTAATTTTTATAATATTTATGATTTTTAAAGCACTAACGTTTTCTTAGTGAGGCTATATTTTGCAAATTAAAAGAGAATAATCTGATAAACTCGGACGAGATACGTAACCATGACCTTTAGGCCACCAAGGTACTCCGTCCGAGCCTCAAATGTTATTTTTGTCTACTTATTGTATTATTATTTGAGATAATTACTTTGTGATGAAATTTTAAGATGTGACCAGGACAGACCAAGAAGTCAACATCTTTTGCAGCAATACAGTGTAGTAAAAACGAGAAAAATACACTTCACGTATTCAATTTGTCAAAAAGCAAACAATTCTCTCCCGTATTACAGCAGATAAATACCGTCTGTCAAAAATTGCCATGAAAAATATTCACCAAAACTGAACGCAATAATTTCCAGTAGACACGCAATTCGAGCAAACTGCGCCAGTAAATATTGAATGAAGACTCGAGTGGAGTTTATATCGCAATATGTTAAATGTCCGGTAGGCAAAGGGCACATTATTTGACCGAAAAAAGTTCCTTTCAAAGCTGGGTATAGCGAGTCATCCCTACGGATAAGGGACACAATAAGATTTAGCATAATAATGAAGAGATCCTTATTGACCCGTCCCTATTGCGTTTCATAGTCAATGGGTTTACGTTGTATTATGAAAAATAGTTCTGTATGTCACATGTTTTGTATTTGCGTTGTTTGTTTTAGATTTTAGAGTGTATGTCGTTTTCTTGTGTTACTTTGGGAGGTTATTTTATAAGAAATATACGTGTCAGAAACATTTTTAATTTCTGAAAAAGGAGATGCCCTTACGCAAATAATTCAGATGTTTTGAACTATTTTTGTGTGCCACGCGAGTGCGAGGCGAGACGCAACCGCGAGCGTTCTGCAATCTCCTTGAAAGATACCACCGGATGTCATAGATGTAATTAAAAAACTGGTTTTTTAATTACATCTATGCTGGATGTGGATTAAACTACAGTTGGAAAGATTGACTTATTTACGTGAGTGATTATCGTTAAATAATAAAAATGTATCAGATACTCAGATAGATGTGTAATTTTTCTATATAAAATTCAAATGTTTCTATTTGTATGTTTTGCAAGTATTTAATCTGGCTCTGTTTTATTTTGCGCGCCATATTAATAAAAATTTATAAAAACCTGTACAGGTGCTGAAGGCTCTAAAGTAGACTTTCAGTTTCATATATAGAAAGTATTTAATACCATAAACAGTATGACACAAACAATCTGTGCTATTTTCTGTCCTACACAACTTTCATGTTGACGGCGTTTATTGTTACAAACAAGATCTCTGTAAGAAAAAACGTCAATCTACTGAAGTCTTTAGAAAATAAACTGTTCTAGTTTCTACTGAAATTTTAAAATTCGCTTCATATAATTTATAAAATATAATAATAAAATTTGTATATAACCAGAGGCTAGCGTGATGGTTGGTATGATAAACAGTCATCATCATTATCACCATCTCAGCCGTAGGACGTTCACTGCTGAACATTAGCCTCCCCCATGATTTTCCAAAAGGACCGGTTGGAAGCGGCCTGCAGCCAGCGTCGTCCTGCGACCTTTATCAGGTCGTCTGTCCACCGTGTCGGTGGACGACCTACGCTGCGCTTGCCGGTCCGTGGTGTCCATTCCAGAACCTTCCGGCCCCATCGGTAATCTGTTCTGCGTGCTATGTGCCCTGCCCACTGCCACTTTAACTGGCTCATCTCTGGCTATGTCGGTTACTTTCGTTCTTCTACGGATCTCCTCATTTCTGATTCGATCACGTAGAGAAACCCCGAGCATAGCCCTCTCCATAGCTCGTTGTGCGACTTGCTGATAAACAGTAGATATTTTATATTCGGGCTATTTCCTTCCAGTTTAAGCTTGGAGGAAAACTAACTAGGTTACTCATTGGTTGAGAATGTAAAGCTAACAGTAGTCACAACACAACTGATACCATTAAGTCATAAGAAGATAATCAAGCGCGAATGTAACAGCCCTATAAAACAGATGCACTTCCTAGTCTTCCTACATTTGGAATACAACATCAGAGAACTTATTTGAGCCACTTTATGTGAACAGAGCCATGTCTGTGACATTCGATAGGGCAACTTGCGACACTTTCGATGCAGACACCGTGACATAATAAAACAACTCCAACCTTATCACAACAACTTAAAGTTTAAAATGGAATGGAATGAGCGCGTTTAATTAAAAACAAATACTGACTCTATAAATTTAGAGTCGAGTTTGGGTTGCATTTAAAAATGCATCGGCCTGTGGTGAAAATATTAGCGGCGAATGCTTCGCAAACACGGCTGCAGTTGATAACTTTATTGTTATGGCCTTAAACTGAGAACACAAGCAAACAAAACTGTGTAACTTATAATTCATGCAAAAAGAAATACGTAAAGTAACATCCTGTTTATATTTTTTGGTGAGTAAACAATGATCAAACCTTTAATTCTTATGGATTTACAGTATGAAGGCATTTGTGCTGAATAAAGTAAAAAAATCGCGACGGTGTTTATTGATACTCTCAACATGAAATAATTCATACTCCGTAAACAATAATGTATTTCTGAAGTGCTAACAAGTATGCAAATGAATATCGTCTTTCTTACTCGGTTTAAAACAAAGCACTTACCACCTTAGATTAATGAACGGTACTGCCATATTACTATGATTTTTACCTGAAAAGACAAAAATAACATATTAGTATACAATCACTACTAAATAAACACTACCTGTCTCGTGGGAGACATGGATACGCACATTAAAATCTAAGGCTTGGGAATAATTAGCCTTTCGCACATATATAATTGCCAGGATCTAACCTAGGACCCGTCAGCAAGCCAACTGAGCTAATGCGATCATCTATATTTAAGTTATTATTTTTCTAATGAAGGAGCAATTGCAACAGTTGTTCATGGGCTGGGCCACCATGGACTGAACAAAAAAAAACATTGCATACAAAGTGCAGAGCCTCTGCACTTTGTATGCAAGCAATTGTATACTCTCTGCGGCAGAGCATACCTATACCTATGTGTGCGCGATATTTTTAGGTTTTATAAAGAATGAAATGGACATGTTCTCGATAACAGTGATGTTAAAACGCCGCTACTACACTAATTTCCGGTGTCTGTTCCGCTGTCATCGGTTAAAGGCCTCAAAGTCGTGTGCAAAACGTGCAGCTTCCTAGGCAGTTTGATGACAACCCTCCCTGTCTATGATTGCACCTCAACACAATCATTATAAAACCAAAATTCGAGATTCTTACACAACCATTGGTTATTATTATGTATCATATTTATATTGGTATTATTTTATGTTATCTGCTGCCAAACGAAACAAAACTCGTATTTCGTTTTGCCTAAACAAAGTAAGCCTTGTAATTTATAAATGTTATCAGTGATGTTGAGTAAAAACTAAACATGACCTATAAAAGCATTAAATTGCCTCATAAAATTTAAGCGGCCCAAATTAATCAATATTATTACCGTACGTACTTCGATACAGTAAAAACGGATAATTTGTAAACAAGTGTATTAGAAGGAGGTAGTAAAGTATTAGCAGTAAACTCGCAAGGTAATTTCAGAGGAAGAGTAAACAGAACAAACGATTATTGTATACCCGCCTTTCATTCGCTCTTTCTGGCCTTTGATGTAGCTACTTACGTAGACAATTTCGCTTCGTCCTAGTTACTTTGAGGGGTCCCTAGAGAGTCCCTCAACAGGTAACTTTATAGCTTGAATTAATGCGGTCAAAGCAATTTGGTCGTAATGCAGAATTGAAGTAGGTACTACCTACTGTCGTCTCTTTCGTAAGGGGAGTTAGTAATCTAATTACACTCAATTTTGAATTTTGTCTTCATTCAATGTCCTGGCGTAAAGTCTTAAATTACAAATATCACGTGGACAGTAGTACAGTATTATACATCTATAGGATTTTGACAGTTTTACTCGTAGTTACGAAATTTTGCATTAATTAGTTACCTAAGTAATCTCAAATTAAATTTATTTTTGTATTTTTTCACATCACAGACGACTTTCTCGTGTATATACATAGTATTAGATGTTTTATGATCTTTTTTAATTTATAGTCTTTGACCACTATTTTACTTGATGGTCGAAAGTCACTGAACCTAAAACAGAGACTGGCTTTCAAGGACACTGATACGTGGTTATCGACACATATTCAAATATGAAGAGTACCTAGCCTAGGGGACACTAGAAAGGAAAGTACCCTAATAGTCCTAATACTATACTGTGGGTTCCCTCATAATATTATTTTCATGAAATGGTCAAGGTCGTGATGGTATTCGAACTGAAACGGCGCGACAAGAGACGACTCTGCGCGGCCAAACCTCAATATCTTAGTTTTATAGATAGATCGCCGGGGTATGAGGCTGGTTGATGAAACAAATTGGTCGCTAAAAACCTCCTAAGCCACACAAGAACACCACCATGTCTGGCAATTTTTAACTGAATAAATATCGACGAATTTACGCAAGAGCGTTATGACCTTATTCTACTTTCTTTCTGTTACTTTCATCTGTAGTAGAAATTCAGCAGAACAACGTGGCACCGCCCATATCTCGTGGAAACTCCGAGAATACATACGCAATGATTTCGTTCCTAGTTTTTCATAGAAGACGGCAAAGATTCCATACCAGTAGGCCTAGCACGAATAACTGCGTAAGGGTAACGTAACGTATAGTTCACGTCAAACAGTACAAACTGGCATTTATCTAGGGCAATTGTAACAGAGAAAACTCGTAGTTTGTATACCGAAGCGTGACGCGTTGACGCTTACGATACGTTTGTGCTACGGCCTCAGTGCTCTGTTATGGATCTCTTCTGCTATCTTCTGTTTTTCTTGAGAACTACTTCTAGGTATATCTTAAAGGCTAGAGTGAATAGATTGTTTCTTGATCGATGTATCCACGATCACACCATCGCTTAACATCGGGCGAGTCGTGGCCAAAGGCAGATCTAATTAGGTAAAAAACCCGTGCAGTCAAATAAAACTACAGATTGTTACAACAATTTAATCAGGAGTTTTTTTAGAACTTTGTCGGTAAGTAGATATAGTTTGATACAGTGACGAAACAAAAGCAATTGGGCGTAACAGATAGTTGCGCCCATGCGTAAAATAACCGTTACGGAGTCCGAGATCAGCCTGATTGTCGGTCACTGGACTTGAAGTTTGTGAAATCGATATCATTTAGGAGTAAGAGTAGAGATAGAATCGATCTATCAATCGGCAGAAACAAATCAAGAATCTTGTTTTTCATGAGTTACGTAATGTTTTGATTATTCACTACCAATTTTTGTGAAATTGACGAACTTCATGCTTTTAGAGATTTACTTTTAAGATTGCTCATAACCAGGGTTAAGACATATGCACACAATAAATTATAATACTATATCATAGGCTAAGCTAAAGGTGTACACGAAGGATACTAGAAGATATGTGAAAGTTTGGTTGTTTGGTTGGATCGATGTTTGTAAAGATTTCACGGCCAAAACTTTGAAATTGATTAGGCTCAAATTTTTAATGCAGGTTCTATATTCAAAATGTATACCTGTATATTTTTTTAATCTCGAAAAAATATACTTGAACAATAGTAATTTTCCACGTCAGCAAAGTCATGCGTCGAGGCTGAAAGTTCTTTAATTTATCAAAATTTGACGAGACGGGAAAGTCTGCGTTTTGATCTGGTTACACAATTGGTGACACAATTTCTAAAACTAACTTTAAAAAAAAACGATATTATATCTATCGGCGCAACTACAACAGTTCGTCGAGAATAATTAAGTTTAATCATTTGATTACCCTAAAAATAGTTTATAAATCATCAGTTGATTATTTTTGAGTTGATTACGATGTAAAATTAATGTTATGATTGTAATTTCAATACTTTACCAACAAACTTGTAAACTCGTGCACGTGCGCCGAGTCCTATAAGTACGGCCGCACTGTAGGCGCTCGTCTCAGTCGCTCTCGAGTCGCCGTACAATACGGACCTCTTTGTGACGTTGTTACGCTGCTCGTTGAATATACGAAGCTTATAAAAGTACTTGTGAAGTTTTACTTCGAGGACCCAAAAATGAGTGATCATCATGAAAACAACAATTGTGACGTCAGCAATGCTGACGTCACACTTTTTAAAAACACTCCGGAGGTGCTTTCTCCGTCATCAGAAGTGGGATCAGAACAAGCTCTGGTCCCAACCACATCCTCATCGACTTCGGTTCAACCTGTCACGACTGGAACAGCGCAGGGCAGTACCAGGCTGATAGGCCCTGCCTCATTGAACACTTCAGGAGTACCAGCAAACAACTTTAATACCATGCAGCCCATCACAACGGGAATTACCACAGACATGACGTCCACACCAATCGCTGCGGGAGATGATCTCGATACACTGCAAAACAACGCTGCAATCGCCCCTGATTCAGTGTCATCCACATCTTAAGCTGGCCAGTCAGTCCGGATAACTCACAACGACGAACACGCATCAACGGATTAAAACCGGCGAGTATAACATTCATTATGTTTCACGATATTTGCAACTAGAATCTAAAAGAATAAAATGTCTGGAGAGTGATACCTCTGAGCTAACCATGTGTTACCCTTGAGCTAGCCACGGATCCTTGATGCATCCACAGTGAACCATGAGATACCGTGGGGACGCCTTGTGGAACTATGGGTAGACACGTATACACCACAGATTCTAAATTAATAAGGCAGTGCACTTAAGATGTCTTAGTGTACTGTTGTAATCTACAAAAATGTCTGGAGAGTGATACCTCTGAGCTAACCATGTGTTACCCTTGAGCTAGCCACGGATCCTTGATGCATCCACAGTGAACCATGAGATACCGTGGGGACGCCTTGTGGAACTATGGGTAGACACGTATACACCACAGATTCTAAATTAATAAGGCAGTGCACTTAAGATGTCTTAGTGTACTGTTGTAATCTACAAAAATGTCTGGAGAGTGATACCTCTGAGCTAACCATGTGTTACCTTTGAGCTAACCACGGATCCTTGATGCATCCACAGTGAACCCTGAGATACCGTGGGGACGCCTTGTGGAACTATGGGTAGACACGTATACACCACAGATTCTAAATTAATAAGGCAGTGCACGATGTCTTTGTGTACTGTTTACTAATCAAAAGACTCCTAAGGTTACATAACAGTTGTGTTAATGTAACAAACAAGATAAAGCAACGTAAGTTGTTTACAGACTCACTACTCAGAGAATATCTCATTCTTTGCAGGCCAGCCATAATTAACAGCAGTCTGCGAGAGTTAACGAGTCAACAAGGCTGGTGCAGAGCGCGCACCGCCTGTCAGTATGGCCGTATCGACGCGGATACAATAATTAGCCAACAATATTTAGTCAACGTTTAAAACGACAACATGCTGTTGCCTTTATGAGCATGAGAACCACGGAAGCCGAGAGCCGGTACCACTCCTACGAGTTGGAGACACTGGCAGTGGTACGAGCCATAAAACACTTTATATGGGCGAAAATTCACCGTGATAACAGATTGCAACGCATTAAAAGCGTCAAAACACAAAAAGGACCTTCTGCCAAGGATTCATCGCTGTCGCAATCCAGTTGAGCTTGCAGTCAATATTATGACAAGAGACTTGAACTGGCTCAAAATTGAACAGCGACGGGATGAAGAACTGCGTCCGATAATGGACAGTCTCAGTGACAATAACCCAGTGGAAGACTATGTGTTAGAGGACAACGTTTTAAAAAAAGGAACGTCAATGATCCTGTCTTCGGTCAGCAGCTCAGTACCGTCGTTCCCAAATCATTTCAATGGAGCATTATAAACTCATTTCACACTGCACTAGAACACCCTGGCTGGGAAAAGACACTGCAGAAGATCAGAGAAACCTATTGGTTCAACAAAATGAGTTCCATTATCCGAAAGATTTGTGGATAACTGTGTTGTATGCCGAACATCTAAAGGAAGATCAGGGGCCATTCAAGCCCAGTTACACCCCATACAAAAACCAACGGCCGCCTTCCAAGTTATTCATATGGACATAACAGGGAAGCTGGGCACTCCAGATGATCAACAATACGTCATAGTCACCATTGACGCTTTCTCAAAGTACGTTTTACTGTACTTCAGTACCAACAAAAACCCACACAGCACATTGGCCGCTCTAGAACGCACTGTGCATCTATTTGGTGCGCCGCTTCAAATAATAGTGGATGGAGGAAGAGAGTTCCTTGGCGAATTCAAGGACTACTGTGACGCCATCGGAATAAATATCCATGCTATCGCTCCAGGAGTCAGCCGAGCGAATGGCTAAGTTGAAAGAGTCGTTGCAACCCTCAAAAATGCTTTGGTAATGATTAAAAATTACGAAGCAGAGCAGTGGCACACTGTACTCGAGGAACTTCAGCTGGCAATGAACTGTACAACCCACTGAGTCACCGGTGTTGCTCCACTGACATTTATTACGCAACGAAAGCACTGTGTACCTCCTGAGCTTCTCAACCTGGTGGATATTGACAACGAAACCGTTGATATTAAAGCGCTCACTCAACAGGTGCAACAGAAAATGATTCGTTGTAGCGAACAAGACAGACAACGCTTCAACCTACACAAAGCCAAAATCCATCATTTTCAAAGAGGAGACTACATATTGGTGAAAAATAATCCTCGAAACCAAACCTCGCTTGACCTTAAATACAGCGAACCATATGAAGTTTGTAGAATACTGGATAATGACTGATATCTGGTAAAGAAAGTTGTCGGTAGAGGACGACCTCGCAAGATTGCCCATGATCAGCTGCGCCGCGCTCCGCAACCTGGGGATCAGTTGACCATATCGGCGGGAAACGAATCATCTATTCAACGAGATCCCACTGCAGAATCAAATGAGCCCATTCCGTCGACCTCACGAGAAGGGCTGCAAGTACAGCCAACACGACTCGAACCAAGATGACCCATCAGAATAAATGGTCTACGAGAATCCAAATAATCTACGAGAATCCATAACAATCTACGAGAACCAACGAGGCTGGTGCAGAGCGCGCACCGCCTGTCAGTATGGCCGTATCGGCGCAACTACAACAGTTCGTCGAGAATAATTAAGTTTAATCATTTGATTACCCTAAAAATAGTTTATAAATCATCAGTTGATTATTTTTGAGTTGATTACGATGTAAAATTAATGTTATGATTGTAATTTCAATACTTTACCAACAAACTTGTAAACTCGTGCACGTGCGCCGAGTCCTATAAGTACGGCCGCACTGTAGGCGCTCGTCTCAGTCGCTCTCGAGTCGCCGTACAATACGGACCTCTTTGTGACGTTGTTACGCTGCTCGTTGAATATACGAAGCTTATAAAAGTACTTGTGAAGTTTTACTTCGAGGACCCAAAAATGAGTGATCATCATGAAAACAACAATTGTGACGTCAGCAATGCTGACGTCACACTTTTTAAAAACACTCCGGAGGTGCTTTCTCCGTCATATCCTATTTGGGGGCGTGCACAATAGGCCAAAATCATTGTTTTCTTTTCAGCGGAAGTGTCACTAAATATTTTTTAATATCGTTTTTTGATAATGGATTTCCGCAAAGTAACGCCTGAATCAATAAATTATCTAAAACTTACTTCCTATGGTAGATATCCCTTTAAATCTTGAAACAGTTAGTATCAATAGTAAAACAAATAACTCATAGACTAACTATACAAGGTACACAAGTATCAGTTTTGATTAATGTTGTGTTCCTAACATTGACGGTTAGAACCACGAGAGTCAACTTTCCGACTCCAATCCCCCAAACTTTTAATTTGAGAAATCTCATCTTTTTCTCCCAATCGAAGACGTCCGATTAATGTCCCCGAAGGCATCTGCCGAATTTGGAGACGTTTGATCGCATCGCTGCGGGGTCAGTGACCTCTTGCGTTGCGTGCACACTGACACATGGTCTTTATCACGGTTCGATTCGTTTTAAAATAATCGAGTAGGTAATCGACTACCGTTTTAGAATTCACGATTTTATATCGGAAGCTTAATGTTTGGCGATGTTGATATAATAACGACTTTGCCTTAAAAAAGCATTTTTCAGCAGCTGCAGATAACAGATGCAGCTTTAAAATAATATATTTATCGTAACGAGATAAGAAGTTTTTGCTGCTGATGGTCCAAAGGGCCTTATTTAAAGTGAATTTACACAACTTTGTATAATAAGTAACACCGAAATTTCGACTAAATATTTACTTAAATCTTGCATGGTGGACAGCCAATTTAGAAATAAGTACAAGTTCAAATTTAGCGCGCACTAAATCAAGTACATTAGGAATTAGTCTACTTTTTGGTTAAATAGGTGGGCGGGGACTATTACTTGAATCGTTTGGACGTGCATTATAATTAAAGTAGCAACAAGGTGCTCTATAGCGTCATTTTGTAATTTTCATCCTTTTATCTACAGCCTGTTTTGTCATTTCTCTTGATATGTTTTCCTTTAGTCCGTTAAAAAAAATCACATAACACGAATGTAAAAACAGACTTCACTCATGATTCGTTGTCGCGTCCATGTTGTGCAGACTAAAAGGCTTGAATAAAATGAAGTGAACAGTTGCTTGCGATTAATTCATTTAAAATTTAGTTGTAAGTCGTGAAATCAGTCTGTAATGAGACTTCATCATATGGCACTTACCTGTGTACGCTTCCACACTTGGGACTCGGGCTTTCCTCTCAGAGAGAGAGAGTAGGCCATAATTTAACACGCGGATCCAGCGTGATGTCCAATATGATAAAGTCTAAATCACGCAGAAATACGAGTAAGTTAAGCATACAAGACAAGTATTTTAATAACATTGCGTGTAACATTTTAATGACTTCCTCGCCTAATTACCTAGATATTTAAATTCCCGATAGAATGTTTAGCTAAGTTTTAACCACACGCCACAAACACTAACTTCCGATTCAGATAAAAACGGAACCGCACGAAGCGGTTACACGCGATTAAAAATGCTTCATTGACAGAAAGGACAATCGCGATGCGTTTCGATAAATCGTTTGTAGTGCTCGTTAGTGGTCAGTGTGCGCTCCACGGGCCATATACGTAAGGACGGTCGTAAGTAAGGACCGTCCTACGGACTTTGGCCGTAAGCGGGAAGCTTTGTATCGGGTCCGGTTTACGACTCACACATACATAAATAAAATCACGCCTGTTTCACATAGGGGTAGGCAGAGACCACAGTTTTCCACTTGCTCATGTCACACCTCTTTCGCTTCAGCCACATTCATCAACCCTTTCATACATGAGCATCAGTTTAGGGTACTCTTTACCTGGCCCTTTTTCAGAACGTCATGAATCTGATTTTATATGATAGAACTTTTAACATACGACCAAAATACTAGCAATGGTTAATACTACTGTCTTAGAATGTACTCGTATGGTTCATAATGTCATTATTTACCAAAAAATTTACACATATACTAGGTATTTTAGATACAAGCTGACCCGAGAGCGGCTTCGCTTGCTTGCTCCATGGGATACTAAGCCACAGAAATTAAGTGAATTTATCTACTTAAGTGCGAAATTTCCAAAAGTCTTTCCGTAGTGCATGCTTACAACATAAGGAGCTTCAACTGCCAAAACTTTAAGTTTGTAATTACTTCTGACTGACTGTCATAGATTAGATATAAAATTTTTAAAGAGAGCACCAACTCTGAAACTAAATTAGAGTTATAGATACTTATTTTGTTTCTCATATACCAAGCAATTTTCTAAGTCAGACAAGTCGTTCACCAAATGCTAATATAACTTCATCTAGAACTTTTAAATTCTAGCACTGCGGTGCGCTGTTTAACCTCAAACAACTTATTTTAATTTTTTATACTCATTTCACCGAATTTTTTGTTTCTCATAGACCCAGCAATTTTTTTAGTTAGACAAGTAATACACCAAATTCAAATAGAACTGATTAATTTAGAACTATTAAGTTATATCACTGCAGTGCGCTGTTCAATCTCAAACAACTTATTTTAATTATTTATACTCATTTAACCGAAGTTAGTCCACTTGCCAAAGTGACCAGTCAATTATATAAAAATAATAATAATAAATAATAATCATACTAAACTTAAGCCTATTGGATGGAATATGACGACGTAGAAAGTATATTGTTATATAACCTGTAACGCTAAACTACACACACAGAGACACACACACATGTAAAGCATACAATTATATATGTACTTAACATGCATTGGCAAGCACAAACTTTGATAGTTTCATTTCTCTTTTTCTTTTATATTTCTGTCTTGACATAATTTTAGTTAAGTGAAATAAAAAAGGGAGAAGGCGCTTGTCTTCGAATCACAGTGTAACGCTACATCGAGGACCAGAGGCTTCAAATTTAAATTGTACACTCTTTTATGTCAATGAATGAATTTTTATGTTATGTAATTAGTCAAATTTACTTGCATATTTTCAGAATCTAAATATATTATTTTTTCACCTGCCTGAACAAAAATAATATCAAGCCCGCTCTTCGCTCGCACTGTGACCGTAGCTTTACAATGGATGACACTTTTACTATCCGTTTATGTAATAGTACAAATGTATTGCCTATATTTGGAACTGGAACCTGCATGGACCAATCATTGTCGTTGTTTTATGTGTCCAAGTTTCAACTGTAGGTTTTGGAACTTTACAGACTTTAAGCGGTATTGTTGGGAGTCACGTAAGTTTGATAGCTTTTTTTAGCAATCAAGGGACGACAGGGGCTAGTCGTGCGTCTAGCACTCTAGTGGTAACTGCGTTGTAGTCCAAGATATCATTTTTGAGTCTCCTACACTCAGTAGTTTCACTTGCTACAGTGTCTTTCACACCCTAACGCGTGCTTGTGCACTTTTATTTCGCGGCAGAATACGTGGCACTGCGGTGGTACCAACCAAGACGGTATATTGTACAAGAGACCTGCCACGTAGAAAATGGGTTTCGTCGCCTTTTACGATACGTATGCCGTCGGCGGAGGGAATTTTCTTTATAGTTCCCTTTTGTATAGGCTTGTGAAATGATAGTGGGTTATCACATTTTAATTTTACGGTTTAATACGAAATTAATATCGATAATTGGAAGCAATTTGTCGCATGTGTATTTATACGAATCTCCCCAAGCTTCATTTACTTTTAGAATATAACTAGCTAAACTAACAGGCTTAAGGATTGGCAATTCGTTCACGCTACTCCACGTCACGTAGGTGTTCACAGAGGTAGCTGTTCTCACCTTCTATGACAAGATCCAGAACATGACTGGTGAATTTACACATCTTTTCCTACTTACTACCTCTTCAAGAATGTATAGCCGTGATGAACTTGTGAACATCATTTTGTATTTTCCTGCCATATGAAAGGATATAGACCAACCCTGGTTTTACTTATTAATAACAGGCATGTTTTTTACTTAGACATACATTTCTTTTATAATTTATACTTGACTTTTCTTGCTTTTGAAATGTTTGAAAAGATTTCTACTTTAAGAAACTATACTAAGTACGAAAAGAGAAAAGTGTATTCTAATAATAATGCTATCTATATTCGATATAGGAATCCCTGGAAATATATAGCTCTATATTCTAAACATTATAGTAATAATAATAAAGCTTTGTCCCCCTGAGTGTTTCAAGATATGTTTAATTATAACTAGCTTCTAGATTCCCTGCTATCCCCACGCAGCTAGATTCGCGTTACTATAAGTACCTCTCAACTACTACTACTCGTTACTATAAGTAGCGATTGAGCGCTTTCGTGAAATTTGGTATGTAGATAGAAACATAAGACATTGTTTATCCGGAAACTAGGCGAACGAAGCCACGGGCAGAAACAGATGATTTTTAATAAAGAGAGAAACAAAGAGTTTTATGTAGAGGTAAATCTACAGATTCAATTAAACTCCGACTAAAATATTAACAGCAAAAAGGGCATCTACATATAAACGGACGACGCAGAAACGTTAAGTGCGAATTGAAATTCCCGAAGCGCTTTCCTAGATTGAAGAGGCTTTTATGGAAATGGACCGAAATGCGCGCAGGGCGGGTGGCGTGGCGGGCGATAGCGAGTGCGTACGTACCCGAACATGGTACTGGCAATGATTTTGTGGTATTACTTCACCACATTGAATATAAACAACTGAGTCAACAATCAACAATTAAATACAACAATCTACTGTAGTTTTTGATATACCTGGTACGTAGCACGTATTGGCTGAGTACTTTAGTAATCTACTTTTAGGAATTATATAAATGGATGTGTCTATTGGGATGGAGGGATGGAGCTATTGTTATATTTTCACGCGAACGCTCCTGCAGGCCTAGACAAAAGATGTTTCTGTTATCGTTAACGCCAAACGACTACTTCAAAATGTATGACGTTGACATTACCTGTGGAAAAGTCACGTGACGTCACGCTTAGTTCGTAGAGACAATTTTGTCTGTAGCGTGTGCGGAAACACGCCTGTTTGAATTTTGTCTAGGCCTGCAGGTCCGGTTAGGCAATTTTTAATTAAACAACTATTTATACTTTACTTGGAATTACATATTGTAGGTTAATCGACGCCTGCCTTCAAAGCGCAGCTATACGAGATTTGAGCCCTGGCTACCGCCATTTTTTGTATTAAAATTCTCGTGAGTTTGACACATAAAACGTTTATTCACAGGCAAAACACTCACGTTAGCAATCCAATATGTCGACCTGGGTTTCGATGCTCGAATTCTGGGTCGACGTGTTCGATCCCTAACGCGATTGTTTTGCCGGTTAATAATAATAGTTTAATATGGGCAGACATGTTTGTTCCCGGGTCTTGGATGTTGTGGCGTGTTATTGTGTGTGTCCATGCAACCCGCGACACAGGGAAACCTAGTGGAGAGGTGTGAGTGTGTAAACGTTAATAAAAATGTACTTATCGCTTATTATATTATACTTAAATATGTTGGTCATATTGGATTTAGGGCCATGAGCGATGGCCATACTCGTGGTCACTTGAACCAATAGTATCAAACCTATCTAATGGCTACTAAAACTTTTGTTTTAATGCAAAATAGTCAATTAAAAATTAAAGTAAAGTATACCATGTCACTAACTGCCGGTGCCCACAATCTATCTATCGTCGGTTACCCTACTAGAGATAACAGATATTTGACACTATTTGTATGGACGTAATGTCAAATTTCTATCCGTAGTAAGGAAAACTGTGGATATATAGATAATTGGCACCGGCTGTTAGTCACTAAATATAACCAATGTTTTATACTCATGCACATTTTTTTTCTGTTTGTTACTGTTATTGTATAATGACTCTAAAATTTATTCAACAACCTTCTCGTGCAAACATTGCTTGCCATCTACAACATTATAATTTTAACCACGTAGCATTTGGAGTCGGGAACTGCAAATAATGTAACCTTAGTATACTTAGGTATCCAAACTTATACAAAGTGCTAAAAGACTTTATGACAACCCAATAGGGTTCAGAACAGGCTGAGCATTTTCCTAGGTGAATGTTAGTACTTGTTTAAGTTACGTGTTGGTTTGTAGCCTTTATCGAGTCTAGTTAGTATAGACTGTAGATATTGGAGTCGTAAAGTGGGTATTTAGTTGTTTTGTTGTTTATTAGCTTGTCAGGTTAAGTGGTTACTTAGGTATTTATAAAACTGGAATCTGCTAAGACTCCAATAGTTCTGCAAGCCTGCCTTAGACCTACTGCTAGTATAAACTATCTACAATTAAAATCACTCACAGGAGAATCGCCAGACCAGGGTGAACTTATCTTCAGATAATGCAGCCTTTATTTTAAGAGCCATTTCACAAAATCACTCTACTGAAGTTTAGGTAAATGCCAGCGCATCGCTTACACAGGCGAAAGAAGTGACGACGGAATAGCGTGACTGTGAGTAATATATTTTGATACTTGCACTCATTTTAAAAACTGTGGCTTTGGAATGAGTAAAAAATAAATTTCTTGTCGATTCAATTTATAATCATTTAGACTTATGTTAAATATTTTTTCGTGTCTAACAAAGCAGAGTTAATATCATATTTTAACTGAGATCAGATTAATTGAAGAATGTACTTTCTTTTGATATAATATCAGTTTGGAATTACACTTTATTTAACGCAATACATCGTGTTAAACTGCTGATATAATTCGTGGAAATTGGCGAAAGATCTTTATTTTTTTTTCTATAATGATGATCAATTATCGATATTCTAGTACACTGTGTGTCAACAAGATTATATTCCTGATGAATAGATTTTTTTGTTTAGTTAATTTGATGAGTTTTTATACAAGAGATAGAACTCTGAAGTTTGCTATATTCCATTTAATTCGTAAAACGAGGTGCGGGAGATTGGTCACTACAAAATAATTAAAGTTATGCTTGTAAATGTGGTACATTAACTGAAAAGAGGACAGATTATTCTATTTATTTCAATTATTCAACTATTTGTGAATCTTTCCTATGATAGTAAATTAAGCGCTTAAAATCTACGATTACGCGCATTAAAATGTGAAATGCCTCTTAATACTGAGGATACCTGAGATTAGGTCTAGAAATGTATTTAAGTTTCATGGCGCAATACAAAAACTAATAGATACATATAGAATAACTTGTGAACATAGGTCAGACACGCAAAAGAGTAGTCAACAGCTATGCTAGCAACCTAAAGCCATACTCCAATAAAGTTAGTATAGCTATATCCATCCTAAATCTTTTGAAGTTGTCTTGGGAAATAAACAATAACGCACGGTACACTCCAAGCGGGACGTCAGTACAGGACAGGACTTGCTGCCCAAACTCAGTATGAGATTAAGGGGAAAGCTACTATCGCGTCCTGTTGGTTTTTAAGAAATCGCGGTATACATTTTTGACCGTACGGATTTGAACAATAATTAATAAAAAATAACGATCAAAATGAAATAAAAATAATAAATACTTACGTATTTTTTTCTTCACACAAGATGTCAACTCTGACAGAAAAACAAACACAAATTCTTGAATACAAATTAATATAAAAAGGTTCTTGTGTCGCATACATCACTTTATTATATTTATATCATACGTGTACAATATAATATTAATATATATAAAAGAGTTTACTTAATAAGAAACTGATTTAATTTCAATTACGCAATCACAAGAACCTGCTTGTGAAATCAAAGAAAGCGTCGAATATTATAATGTCGTCCAAATACGGTCAAGTTCATTTAAATGCGGCATCCTCGTGACTCGCTCAATATGCTTAAAATACCACCGGTCCGCTATAGATCATGTTTAATTTATTAAACATACCATTAAGAATATCACAGCAATAATGAAGAAAGAATAGACGACGCTTTGTAGTGGTAAAATCTTCTGATAGCAATCAATTCATTGTTTATGAATGTTTTCTTTACAACACAGATTTCTCAGTTGCTTCAATAAAATAATAATGACACAATCAGCCCGTAACGTATTCACTGCTAATGCTAGGTTTATATAATATATAATAACAAGTAAAAATTGAAAAATTTAATACCAACTTCCATTCTATTCAGTTATTGGAGTGTACCTATCTCAAAAACTACTGGACCGAATTTGATGAAATTTGAACCACACATTTGGTCACCAAATGGGACCACACGGGAAGCATCAGCTTTTAAACAAAAACAGAAATTTGAGAATTGGTTCAGCCAGTCGAAAGTTATGAGGTAACAAACGTAAAAAAAATACAGGCGAATTGAGTACCTCCTCCTTTTTTTTAGAAGTCGGTAGAAAACAAGTGGTTTTGTTTACGTAATTTATTACACTTTTTGCATGCCTTTTGATAATTTACATATAAAAGGTAGGACGCAGGTATAAACCAGGCAATTTTAAGGATATTTTGAGGGTTACATCTCCTTTTGAACGTACTAAAACAACTATACATAGTGTCATGCTCGTAGTCAATGTCTATGTGAAATACAAAATCAGAGAGGAAATTGGAGGATACTTTTGTATGGTGAGACTGCCAAAGACGTACTAACTACATAGTTGTGTACTTACTAATCTGTATTCCCTGATCAGTTTCAGAGTTAAGTAGCTTCTGGCTAAGTTGGGGGTCGATAAGGTTAAGTAGCTGACCTGCCAGCATTCCTTTTTTAAAATGTTGTTAGGAAACGGTACAAGCATCAGCAAGCATCATACTCATACTCATACTCATACTCATTTATTGATACTGATAGTATACGTCACAGAATTATAATTAGTCACAATAAAATCATAAATAAAATGCAATTAACAATAAAAATCGAAATGAAATAATAAAAGTTATACATTGTGTACATTGTGTACCTACATAACAAATTAATAGACAAACAAATAATCTACGGTCTTAGTGGAAGAGTCATGTACTCTTTTTCTATATCGTAGAACGCTTGGTTGATAAGCCAGCGTTTTAGCTTAGCTTTAAACAAGAATATGCTTGATGCCTCAACCACATCTTCGGGAAGTCTGTTATAAATCATCGGGCCCATGACATGAGTCAACTTTGCAGACTTGGCAAGTGAGTGTGTCACGGCTAGAAGTCTGTTTTTGTGTCTGACAGGCCGCTGTTGCGACTCGTTTAGCTTACCACCTAACGTTTTAAACATAGTTATATTCGTATACACATATATAGCTACTTGTAGTATAATTGTTGATGGTAGTGTTAGTATTCCTAGCGATACGAAGTACGGTTTAGCTGACGTATCTTCTGATATCCGCATCGATTTAAAGTTGTAACCTCTGCTTAGAACAGATGCATTTCGTCACAAGAGACGAACTGTACTGCGTCCGTAACCCTGACACATTAAGTTGTTAAGTCACATGTGCCTGTAATTTCGTCGGAAACGATACCTTCAAACCAAAACACACTATTGTGAACATTACTGATTCACCGTCGAAAATGGTATGGTGGCATTACTACCTTGGACGCATTCACATACAGTATTATCTTCCCAAAAAGAGTGTTTTTTATTTAAGCTATATTATATATATTAAAGGCGATATGCAGACCACGGGGCTGTGCGGTCTTTTTGACCGCGAAGAAATAAAGACCGCGTCTGCCCGCCGATACCCGCGGCTGCCCTCGTCTCTACGTAGCTACGGATATGCCACGCCGCCAGTGTCCCGCAGGCACTGGCGGCGCGCCGCGCTCTTTTTGCCCACCTCGCGTTGGTAGTATAGGATTCCCTTTGCGCTATCGTTAGCGGTGAAATTAACTGCCCCGGCCCGCCCCGTCGTCTGCAAAGCGCCTTAGCCACATGATATTTCAGAGAATTTCGATTGCTTTTGAAACTTTTATATTACGCCGCAGTTGTGAACTGTTAAAAGGAGAAGACTATAGAAAATGGTACGTAATAAATATGTATTAAAAATACGTTGTAATAATATTATTTATCTACACTAATGTTGTAACATTCTACTTATGTTTCCAATACTTGACTTATAATTACTACTGTTATAGAACAGACAACAAAACACTCAATTTAAGCAATTTCACATGATGGTATAATATCCACATCGATATCGTAAAATCTCATTATAACATCAATAAAACGCGACCAATCAACGTGGCGAGCCTTATGTCAAAATCCTCATACAAGTTGTATAAAATTTTGATATTAGGCTGGCTTTTGAAAACAGTTGGGTTATACGTGAAAACTTCGTCGAAACTACTAAACTTACATACACAAAACTCTTTGGTAAGATCTTGTGCCAATTAAATAAAAAAAGAACAGCGCGCGCTCGCTCCTGATTGGCCCTGCGCGCGCAGCTGCATTTTAATGGCGGCAAGTTCACTGTGACAATAAATACGCGTGAATTTAATGTTTGTTTTGTTTTTAAAATACAAATTAAAAGTTAAAAATGGATAGCGACGATGATATTTGTACGCCTCCGGATATTCTAGAATTGGCAACAAAAGTAACTCACAATCTTTTGCCAGAAAAATCTAGAAAATTATATGAAAAAGAATATACATATTAACTTTTTGGCATGGAAGACCGAAAAGAAAACTACATAATTTTCTGAAAATGTCATTCTTGCGTATCTCAAAGACCTCTCCGACAAATTCAAACCATCTTCTATGTGGGCTAAATATTCTATGCTCAAGTCCACACTGAGTATCTACAACAATATTGATATCACGAAGTATTCAAAGGTCATAGCGTTCCTGAAACGCAGTTCAGAAGGACACAAGGAAAAAAAGTCCTTGACGTTTACATCAGGTCAAATAAAGATGTTCCTGGAAGATTCACCAGATATTTTGTATCTTTTTGAAAAGGTAAGTGTATTTTAGTTCTGTTATTTAATCTACCTAGTACTTACGTACTACACACGCAAGTTATCTAGACACTCCGTTTAAGCGCTTTGTGTATAAATTTGGTAGTAGGTACCTACACTTTACTACTTCATAAATCATAGTTTTTGCCTTGGCTATGTACCTCAAGCTTATTATATCGTTTATTGTTACAGGTTGCACTAATCTTCGGCATAATGGGGGCATGCCGAAGGCAAGAGCTATACAACATCCAGTTCGATGAAGTCTCTAACATAGACGACAGTAAAATCATGGTGAAAGTTTCGAAAACAAAAACGAAAATAGATCGTTCTTTCGTTGTGACGGGCAACTGCTATGCCGTATGTAAAAAATACATGGAACTTCGACCCACCCCCTGTCGAAACCCTGCCTTTTTCTTGAGCTATAGATCGGAAAAGTGCGTCGATCAAAGAATTGGTATTAATAAATTTGGTGCTCTGGGAAAAACTATCGCAAGTTTTTTGAATCTGCCTAACCCAGCGTTGTATACGGGGCATTGCTTCCGGCGCACTTCGGCGACCCTTCTCATAGATAGCGGTGGTGATTTGACCGCACTGAAACGACACGGGGGGTGGAAGTCTTCTACTGTGGCTGAAAGCTACATTGATGAGTCTTTAATGAATAAAATTCAAGTCTCAAATACGATCTTGAACAGTATAGAAAACAAGACGAATGAAGTAATTATAAATATTCCGACTCCGTCTACGAGCTCTACTGCTTGCCCCGCGACCGCTACAGCTGCTGGATCAATAATTAACATTAACTTTCAAAATTGTACCATCCAAAATTTGAACAATTATTATAAATAAACTATTGTCAGCTTTTACTCTTGTTGTTTGATTAATTGCATTAGTGAAGATAAAGTAGTGTATGCAACTGCATATAACACGGGTATTATATGACAGTTGCATAAACTACTATTATCGATAAAGAGATACACCAGTGACGAAGTATTATACTTTTAGCTGTAAAAATACATACGAAACATTTTGCTTTCAATTATTTCACCTCTTATAACTTAGCCTCTGCCTATTATTATAGTCTGCCAGATGCATTTCGTCACGTGACGAACAGCACTGCGCTCATCCTGAAATTATTAAGTTTTTAAATCTCATGTAATGTGCTTTTAATTTCACCTATCAATCTGGAACACAGTAATGCGAACGTTCTGCTTCATGGTGGAAATAGGTACCAAAAAAGACAAACTCGTTCACACAGAATCTGTGATAAAGAATGGAAAAGAGATACCTAAGCATTATACAAAACCGAATAACTTTAGTTGGAGATTAGCTTTGTTCCTCATTATCTAAGGTTGATAAAAATAAAATAAAATCTGTAGAGAAATATATACCTAGTTTTGCCCTAGGAAGTGCTTATATATCAATACATTTAAGGTAGCTCGGTGTTCTGGTAGACGACTAGGCATTTCAGAAGCTTATTTCCTTTTTAAGGTATGAAACAGAATATGATGCATTTGATCTGAAAACCGTAGTGGGAACTGTATATGTATCCATATTTTTGTATGTGATACACACTCCACCATCTATCTATCTATATCTGTCTATGTTTCTATAAATCTATCAGATTTGCAATGCCATTATGGATATTAAAATATGCGCTCCCCCAGCACTGTGGATTGGCGCCATGTTTGATTTAGAATGGTGACTTCCGTTTCCAAGGCGGCAACGTTAATACTACCCGGAAGGCATCTCGTTGCCATTTTGAATATTATATCGATAAATTGTATGATTGTTAATTTCACTAAAATTTCGTGCGATTAACTCAGTTACGTGATAGATTTACTTCCAAATGAAGTGTGAATGAAATCAATGCGGATAAAATCAATTATCCTGTTTCAAATTAGGGTTACCTAATATTAAATAGTTAAGTCTGATTATACATTGCCACTAGAAATAGATAAAAGTGGACCAGATAGGTAAACTGAAACTATGCTAGATATTTGATTGTAATTCAACTGAACTAGGAATAGTTAGAGCTTATGAATATAACTTTAAAAAAAAAATTATGATTATGATTTTACATTGCCACTAGAAATAGATAAAAGTGGACCAGATAGGTAAGCTGAAACTATGCTAGATATTTGATTGTAATTCAACTGAACTAGGAATAATTAGTGCTTATGAATATAACTTTAAAAAAAAAATTACCCACTTTCAGAATGACATCAACATTACATCTGACATATATTTGTTCTAAAAAAACTTTTGAAAACAAATATACCCGATGTTGCTGATAAATTATTACAAAACAGTTTTCATCAGATACTGATCAAATTTAAATGGAACTTTATGAGAAGCACCAGTTTTCAAACTTATAAAATTCATTAAAAAGGGATAATTTAGAAAAAAGGTATGAAGTAACACACATAAAAAATCTACCTCTTACAAAGTAGCTCAAGTTCGGCGAGAGTCGGTCCCAGTACTAGGGTTCTACTACATGGAACTGAGCTACCCATAAAAACAACATCGTGAAGTTATTTACATGGTGGAAAAAAAACTCACCCTGAACATTAAAAACTAGTCGCTAATAATTGCACGATAAGCTTAGCAGCAGTCTTTGCGAGCCAGTTCCTAAATCTGGGTCTACCGTGTTACAATATTCGACCCCATCATCACTGACCGCAATGTCCCATTTACAATATATATAGCCAGTTTCTCTTAATGGAAATAACAAACGAGTAAACATACAGTCTATAGAAATTACATCGAAAATCTAACAATTGCCGTCAAATCGCCAAACTTGGGTATAGAATGGATTTGACAGTAACTTTACCGGTACGGTCAGATGATGCAACTTAGTGGTAAACACTATAGCAGCCTACCCCTAAGGGCACAGTACACATCATTGACCAATCTAATGCCTCTCTAAACACATCCAACCCATAACATGTCTATTAAGCCTGATTATTCATGCAAACAGCACAACACCCTATCCTCTGAATGGCATCAATAAATCTTCTATCTGCATAGATAGATATATGCTACTAAAACTAATAATTAATATTCAGCTTGCAAGGTCTATTTAATACAACAATGGCTTAGCCGTGTGAAAGGTGACTATATGAAGAGAGAAAGTAGATATTTCTATAGTGTGTAGGATGCTATTTGTCATAATTGTATTGTTATGCGAGCAATTAGGTTGAGTACAGTGAACATTATTTTAAAGATGGAAAGATTACTATGCTAAAGACTGTACTGGGGCCGATTCAACTAGCTAAATTACAATCGAATCGAAGCTGAACGGTGACTTTTATACGTTTTCTTATTCTGCTATTGAACAACAGTACAGCTGCAGTTAGGTTCGTTCAAAACATTTTACTCTGTAGATTAGAGCTCGATAGATAATGAATGAGACGTTAAGTTATGTTCGTATAGAGTAGCGTTTAATTTATATGTAGTAGTAAAACGTTAAGTAAAATGAGGTTACATTCTAATTTGTCACTAGAAATAGTAGAATAGCTTTTTTGGATAATGATCAAACGACTACAGGAGTTGAACGAGTCGAACATCAGTTGCAGCGGGATGCATTTTTTGAACGTTGTGAAATAATAGAAGCGGCCTCCTGATGTATTTGGCGTCCGTTAGCGCAGTTGCTAGAGTATATATAGCGTGCGTATGTATACCTAGACCTACCCTAAGGAAGGTCATTGGAAGCAGGACTCAAGTTCGAGTCCTGAAACATTTTTATGACGAGCAGAAATGTTTGTATTCGGGTTTTGGATGTTGTAATATGTTATTGTACGAGTACCTATGTGTATACATACATGCCTCCCGCAACACAGTTAATCCTAGTGCGTGGGTATGACTATGAAAATATAGGTAATTTATATAATTATTATTTTTTATTTTATTCTGAACTAGCTGCGCAGCGGTGATAGATGATGAAGATGATGAATCAAAATATATATATTTCATCAGTTATGTTATGATAATGTAGGATTTTAATGATGAAATAATTTTCAAATCTGCTCAGTAGTTTCGGAGCCTATACAAACAAACAAATATTTCCTCTTTTTAATATTGGTATAGATGAGTTAAATAAAAGAATATAAGCGTCTACGTCTTGTAAATAGTTGCAGATGACTGTATATTTTTATAGTGTTAGTGTTTTTATTGTGTAGTACATTAAAGATTTTTGTGGTATGTCTTTGAACGTGTTTTTGTATAAGTATTGAGCAACAGCTATTTCACAATACACCTAACAGCGGATGTGTCGTAAAATATAATAGCTATACGGAATGCTAGTATCCGGTTTACGACTAACCATTTAGTTATAACTGACTCCCAAAAACGTAAGAGATTCTAAAGTTGCTACGCTGACGTCGTCAATAAATGACCTGATGAAACTTGAACTGGATCATACAACTTTACTTTTTTTGCTGGATAGGTCAAAATTGGTTCCATCTAAATTTGATAAAGGTCGAAAAGTTTAGCTTATATAAATTTTATAAAAAAACTATGATTGTGTAATTTTTATCCCGTAAAAAACATTCATACGAAATCAGAGCTAAGTTAAATATTATGATGATGATTATGATGCCTCGGTTGTTGATTTCAACGACAAATGAGTCTAAATGGGTGGCAAGTTCCATAATCAGTCCAGTAGGCCTATTATATATCTCAGTTGCTAACAAATAATGATTTAAATCTAAAAAACTAGCGACTCTATGTCAGTTTTGTCAGCTCCAGTAAGGAACTCACTAAAATTTCTGCTTACTACAAATTTTTCGATTTCAATCAACATTTGTTAGCAACTGATACATAATAGCCATACTGAACTGTATTTATAACAACATAAAATATTTTATAACAACGTAAAATATCATTTCTTCTTATAACTTAGGATAATATATTGAAGCCAAGGTCTGACTTGGCTAAACTAGTTATAGATACTTATATATATGTGAGACAAAACTGCAGTATTCAATAGATGAACTTCAGTATTTTTACATACAGTTACTAAACACAGTACATATTGTATTCTACAAACATTTAAGGTCACGTTAAGACTGCCTCGGCTTGGAATCAGAATGGCCTCTAATTAGAGTTCAAAGTAGGCGGTAACGTAACGGAATCCGCCCACTCAAAGTTCCGGGTTCAATACATGAATTATTACAACATTGCTCATGGTTCATAACAAACATTTATATTACAGTATTATATATTTGTTATATAACTACTTGTAGGTTAATAAATATGCATATATCAAGTTTGATAATAACTATCGGTATAGATGATGATGATACTTATGATACCCACATCAAATTTTGTACTCAAAATTATTTATTAAACTTGTCATATATTTTATATGGTTCAAGCACAATGTATGATATGATGTATAAGATGTATATTGATTGTATTTTTTGTGTTTCAGTCTTTGCACATCGACGGTCGCTTCACTAGCTCAGGTTGAGTGATGTGTGTACACTGTGCTTCCTCTACGCTTCACTCGTCGTACTATTCATAAACAATTAAGCTCTACCCAGATACTCCGCGAAAACAGCATTCAAAGCGCGGTGGATTATCACTAATAACATTAGAATATTACACAAGATAACTGAAAATGCAATGCGTGTTATATGAAATCATTACTTTAGACTTGAAAACTAATGTTTCTGGTCTTTTATCTCGACTTCCAGAGTTCGGAGGTGAATGATGAAAATAACATTGTTGTTTAATTTTTTTGTTCTACACAATATTTGGGAGACTTTAGATTTATTTGTAAGATAATCTTATCATTATTAGCACTACCAGAGAGCTGCCAAAAACGCATTAAATTTTAACCATACATCACAGTTAAAGATTATAAGTAACAAATTCGTATTCCCACATCATCCGAAACATAAAACAATATCAATTTTCAAAAGTGCCCGAACGTGATTGAATAATCGAGAATCACCGTTGCATTCGTATGTACTGCAATTTCATTACGGAATATCGAATTCCGCCGCGGAACGTATTTGGGCACACTCGGGGGACATAATACGCCAAAGCGAATCAACTTTCATCTCGGTGCCATTGTAAAACGAGATTATGTTCCATGGTTTTATTTTACCCGAAATTTTGGCGACTGCCACTTATGTGGATGGAATTGGATCATTTTACCCTGGATGTGTGTTGATGAGTACTTAGGTGTGAATGAACCCTTATTATGTTCCGTAGATTTTATCTTTCTAAGTTTCTATGTAGGTAAGTACATAATATAAATATTTACACTGCATTATTTTATGGACAAAGAAGGGCAAAATTGACTATCAAAACTACATAATTAAAAATAAGTAACTCAGATACTTTATTTCAAAAGCAAAATCATATAACATGTTTTACAAAACCTTTTATTAGTCGAAATATACAGGATATCTATTAAAACTGGTCATGTTACCTGTAATTACTTCTCCAGGGTTGCCACCCTCCATCCGGTCACTATAGTATCGCTTTACCGCACTGGAGTGCCCTGATTGACAGCTATATTCCCTGGACAACCCTAATTGTCTGCCCCTCGTATTACGGGGAATTTAATAAACAAACTTACCTAACCTACCCACATACGCACTGCCTGCTACAATTATATAAAACGTGGCAGTAAGTGCAACCAGTCGGTTTAAGTTATGATGATAAATCTTTTCTATTATGGATCCATACCATAGTATTTACTACGTACAAATTCACACCTAACGCGCATAATAATTATGGTACCACTTAACCTGCATAATGATATTATTCATTTATATATATTCATATTCAGACCCATAATTCAATGACAATCTAAATTTACTCGTACATTCCCTATTATTATTTTCTTCTTATAGAGAATGATTATAATTTGCTTTTTAAAATAACATAAGCAAAAAAATTGTTGAATACTGCATCTAGGATTTCGGAATAAGTACTGAGAAAAAGCTATGATCAAGATTGTACTTACCATTTAGCTATTAATAACTAGTATATGACCGCGACCTAACCCGCTTGGAATATCTCGGGAAATACTTCGCGATATCTTGTAAACTATCTGTTGATTTGGAATGAAATAGCCAGTATATGTAATACCAGTTATAAACTATTTCCATTCACACTCACTCAACACCAACTCACTTACACACTAATAATCTTTCACATTTATAATATTAGTGTGTAATAAAATGATATGTTAATTAAAACTTTTGTTTTAATTTTGTTTCCTGACGCAACTTCCCTTGTTAAAAATGGTTGGTGACACAACCAGTCAGTAGTCAGCTGACTGCTTACATCTGAAGTATAATATTCCATAGTGTCAACAACAGAACAGTCCGATTCTTAAGTCTAAAATAGTCTAAAATATCTTGTGTGACAGGCATATCGGTCTAGAACTCGTATCTAGGAAGGGAGGGGATGTGTTTAGAAGGCGTACCGCATTACACGTGTCGCAGCAACATGTTTCGGAGAACTTGATGGTTGAAATCGTAAATATCGGCACGCCAGTCGCACTTAGTCCACTGCCGTGCCTGCATCGTTTAATTAGCACACAATTCCAAGTTATGCTGTCAAAGGTGCAAGAGCAAAAGTGATAGGGTGAACTATATCAAAAATGGGATACCATTCCATTCCAAGAACACCTACGAGTAATACTCGTATATACCTACTCCATTTCTAGATCTTTGGTCTGGAACTGTACGATTTGAGCTAGTTTACTGTTACTTTGAAATTTGTGCACAAACTGTGATGTTTGGATTATGGGGCTTGATCAGCAAACATTGATTGAAATTTCAACGTGTATTGGGCTTTTGCATACCACATTTACGAGTACTGAATATACATCATTGAACATAGTTTAATATAGTTCAGTGATTGGTAATTTTGAGGTCTATGGGAGAGCTTAAATTATTTTCGGATTACACGACACCAGTTTGTCTCTAAAATGATGAATAAGGCAGCATATTATTGTGACTTTAGTCACATTTACTATACTCAGTTTTAAAGTACCTACATTTTGCGAAAGCATGTCGATCGATGCTTAAAAAGTTTCAGTACTATTTAGCCGTTTGCACAAAAATAATGACCACATTATGCGCGAAATAGCCGAAAGGTAGAGTACTTAGATACTGAGGTTTATTTACCAGAATAATTTTATATAATCTCGTAATATATGCTACTATACAGGGTTATTGGTAATTAGATCGGATCCTTTTAAGGGGTGGTAGGGAATGCCATTTGCAACAATATGACTGTACATTGTGATATCCGGAAATGAATCATTTCTGTGATATTCTTTTTTTTTATTTTTTTTTGGAAAATCCAGTTTTACTACTTTAAAATTCAATAAAAAAAAAGTAATCAACCGATTTCAATTCTGTTCGCAGTTTTAGAGAAACCTTATTACAGCTCTTAATAATAAACAATAATATCGTACTAATGTAGATCCATCCAAAAACTAGAGGCTTTTTCATAATTTTTATTTGATAATTTTTGTAAGATGCTTTACAAAAACCTTTATTTTCTCTACAAAAACGATAGTAAATTAAGTCTGCATTTTATTTAAAAAACATCTACAAGTCTTTAGCTATCCAACGAGGTAAAAAATTAGCACTTTATTACACAGTTGCAGAAATAATGCGATAACAAAGACTCAGGCAGAGACATTAATTTATCTATTATACGATTTTGTTTGGGACAGCCCTAATAGACATGCCTATTCTTGGCGTTCGTTGGGGTCAATGCTCTCTGCCATCCCCAAGCCAGCTATTCATTCACCTCCATCCCTTACCAAGCCTACATGCACCCTTTCCCCGCACCGCACCCCAGCCCGGGCCCAGCTTAGGCCCCTTGGTTACCTAGTCTACGTTCTGGAGGTGATTGCCGTCTTGCCTATTATTATTATATAAACTACGAACGAGTATTAGATAAACTTTAACGGAATTTACTAATTGCTGAGTCGCAGTAGTTAGGTCCCAATTGTATGCAAGCTTCTGCGTGTTTCTGTGTGTCTGGTTTTAATATTACTACATTTTTTTCCAACTCTAACTCAACAAAAACACATGAATAGGATTTTTGTTTCATCAAAATTGAGTTCTACAAAAATTAAAATCATTCTTGCCAAACATTTTACGCTTTTATGTTTATAACTGTAAGGCCAGATACACGAACAGCTTGAAGCCTTCAAGTTGCGACTGCACAGCGAACGTAGACACATACACGAAGCCGCTCGAGCAGTTGCAAATGCTTCGAACGGTTGGCTGTCAAGCAGTCGCCAGGCATACTCGGACTGCTCGAGCTGTCAACTGCTGTTGCGCAGTTACCTCCACCCGCGCTCTTCATTCCACTTCGCGTTAATAGCAACTGCTTGAGCAGTTATCAATGGCAGCTTCAAGCTGTTGACTATGACTGCAAGAGCGGTCCGTGTATGTTGATCACTGATAGCTGCTCAAGCTGTCCGTGTACCTATATCGATTCTAAAAGTTGTAATGATATAAAAGCTTATATCGGACAGACAGACGGATGGTATGGATGGTAGTACATTAAATAAATTAGCAAAGAAGTACCTCGAGATTGCTTTTTATTTCATTCCATAATGTATTTAAAAAGATATATCAACTTAATTGTATAACAAAAAAATAGTTAGAGGATACAATCAAAATCGAAACTTAAAATTTGCATCAATGGCCCCAGACGGCAGGTGGGGAGGCACCAGGTGTGTTAATCTGAGCCGGTTATGGTTTTATTATGATTTGTTTCGAGTTTAATAAATATACTTTTGATTTTTAAGCTACAGCCTCTAAACTAGATAATTATACATCATTTCACTTTTGTCACAGAATCACCATCAAAGTATACGTGAGACGGAGTTCATAACATATTTATTTATTATTTTTCAAGAATGCTTAAGCATTCTTGAAAAATAAATATTTGTTGCATTAATTGTTGTTGCAAAAATTGTTGCATTAATGCAACAATTTTTATTGGTATATGGAAGACGTTAGAATGGAAAACAACACTTTAAATTCAAGTCGAACTTGAAACAAAATTTACAAACTAGCCACAAAAATTGTCATAATCGGCGGTCTTATCACAAATAATAAAATCGATAACTCATAAGAAAAATAAATATTGTGCATTTGCTACCTACTAACATTTTGTATTAGATTCAATGTTCCTCCATGTATTAAGGCTGGAGTTCACCAACTAGAACTTAACCATTAATTACGTGTCGCGTTTTTTTGGTGTTCACCATCTTTTTAAAGCGAACGTTTAACTAATCGAGCGTTTTTGGACGAATGAGTCGTATATGAATGAATGGTATAATACTACTTTGAAAAGATGGTAGCGTATCTTGTACCATATACATTTACTCGAGCTACATTCAAATATGGTAAGGTAATATTAATATACCACAAAATGTAATGCGTAATAAGTCAATGGTATGTTCCCAAGTTGTATGTATTTCTAATTCAGCACCTTTTTATGGTAATATCAAAGTTCGATTCGAAGTTCCATGTGTTTGTATTGTTGGCGTCATCGTGGTAATTTAAATCTAAAATTCATGTGAGTTTTATTGAAGTGATTATGGATGACATTATATTACAACTTTCTTTCAATTAAATCAAGTAATCCCAAAGGACTATGTTTGTATAAACGAAATCTTGTAACGATTGCTTTTACGTCAGTTTCTTCTAAATAATTGTGTCCACTTTGTAAAATATGGGTCGCCCGTAAATTCGCTCAATATCTCAAAGTCATCGAACACGTTATTTTCTTTAAAGATATAACTCAGAGCATCTGACATTTCCACGTAAATAAACAATAACCAATGGTTAAACAAGGTCGAAAACATCGTTTAACTTAAACAGCCGGTTACGGAACTAAATCAATGGTTACTGCTTGGTGAACAGCAAAATATTGCTAAACGGTCGTTTAAGAATTAAACGTCCGTTTACAGTTTAAACATGTGTTGGTGAACACGGGCCTTAGACGTGTAGGTTCCTAACTATATGTATTTACACGGACCAATTTTATTTTATGTTTGACCTTTGAAGCACTAACGCCTGTTTAGCAAGACCAAACTTTTGCCATTTTAGAGAAAAAAAGAAGTATAAAAACTAAAAAAAATACAATCTCTCAAAAGGATGAAACAAGAACATATTCTCATCTGAAATTGTTATATTCGATACGTATCGTGTATTAAATAAATAGCTTACATGTGTATACTAAATATTATGTTGTTTCATACATATGATTTATAGCGGTTGTTCAGAGGATGACCGTGGTCGTATGCCACCTACTGTAATAAAATAAAACAATACGTTCTGAAAAGGAGCATGAATATTCTTTACAAACCTAGTAAGAATCTTAAATCAAATCAATCAAATCAAATCAAATCAAATCAAATCAAATCAAATCAAATCAAATCAAATCAAATCAAATCAAATCAAATCAAATCAAATCAAATCAAATCAAATCAAATCAATCAAATCAAATCAAAATGTTGTATTACTGTAACCAAAAAATGTTTACTCATACAAACAAGGTAGGGACCTTCTTTTAAGCAGGTATAAAATACTTGTGCCAGAGGGCCCCGCTGTTCTATATCCAATACAGAACATTACAAGAATGGTGTAATCTATTATAATAGAAAATATTTAACAATAGAAAAATTACAGAATTACTATGAATTACAGAATTACAGATTACTCGTTATCCTAATGATAACTTAATTAAATAATAGATAGAATCCCACTATTCCACTAATCCCACTATCCCACTAATATTATAAATGTAAAAGTTTAGATGGATGGATATCTGGATTTTTGTTACTCTATCACGGCAGAACGGCTGAACGGATCTAGTTGAAATTTGGCACAGTGATAGATTATAGTCTGGAATAGCACATAGGCTACTTTTCATTATCATTATCATCATCAACATCTATCACCGCGTGGGTGAAAAAGCCTAATATCCTTGGGCACAGCATAGACAAAATAACAAGATCTCCGCCTTCGTCTAGGTCGTAATGATGACTTATTTTATGTCAATAGATTTCTGTCTATGTTGTGTCAGGTTCTGATAGCGTAGTCAAAAGCGCGCAATGGTTCACTTTATAAAAATAGTTATAATATATCAAAAGTAAATCAAATCAAAACTGTAATATTGTTGAAATATAGGTATAGGTTCTGTTACTGTGAATAGATACGAGTATCATTCACCACCTTCTACTTCACCACGGCTCCGTAATTTTCTTTTTTTTTTTTCTTTCATATACCATAAATGCGGACGAAGGCGCGCGTAACAGCTAGTTTCAAATATAAGTATATATCCCATCCTACTTTGTTCTAATAAATGTCGCACGAGTATAGACGCGGACGTTACACAATTTCAACTGTTGATTTTAACTAATTAAATGGTTTCAAAGGGAATCAGGTCAGCTGTCATGTCGTCTCGGATTCCGCAGCATCTCAACCGACGGCGGTTATAGCTTTGGTTATAGATGTAGTTATAAGAAACAGGACAAGCTTTCAATACCTATTTCAGATATATTCATGTCAAACAGATATGTTGAAAATAAACTTTAATCAGATTAAAGTGCTTATAGTTTTGTATTTTATATTTTAGCTCGACTTTTCGAACACTTTTCAGTGAACACGGTCACATAATATAAAAATCGATTTAACCGCCTAATAAAACTCTTGAATGTAAGTATCAATCAATAAATCAATCATTCATTTATTGCACACATATGTATAAATCTTAGAAAGACATTGGTGTATTGTGCTAAAGTAAATACATGACCCTACTAGAGTATAGCAACATAATTATTATAGTGGTAGCAAGTAGGGCTTGCATTCGAATATTCGAATAATTCGAATATTATATTAGTTCGAATATTCGAATACTGAAATTTGCAATATTCGATTAAAATCAAGTTAAATTTAGGCAGTACTTGGTGTATACATGTAACTAACTCTAGAAGCTCGAGAGATTTATAACATCTCACAGAAACGAGACAAGGTTATAGAACCAATTACTAACTTAATTATGATTGTTTGATTTATACGAGTAAGACCTGTTAAGAATGTTTGTGTACCTAGTGTACCTACTTACTTAGTCTAGTATCTACTTACTACCGTGTTACCGTTACTTGCCGTGTTTATTTACTTCTTGTTGTGAAATTTATTATTAAAGATAGGTAGGTATTGTTAAAATACCAACTCACCTAGATTTCAAAGACTGTTTTTTACTGAGAATTTGTGATTGTGTTTAATATATGTTACTCTAGTTGCTAATTTTATTATGATTTCGTGATTTATAAAACCTCTTAAGTAGTTTGTGTACCTACACACTTACTCTAATAACAACTTACTACCGTGTTACCGTTACTTATAGTGTTTATTTACTTGTCAATGTGTAAAATTTTATTATAGATATTGTTAAAATACCTACTCACCTAGATTTTGAAGACCTTATTTTATTAAAAGAATCTTTGGTTGATTATGACTGTAAATCGCCAATGCCAAATGCCTCGTTACGGCGACACAACCTTTTATTAATTTTATTTCATATTGATATTTTAATTTGTTTATGCAAATAACACTTAAAAGAATAAAATCAGAGGTGATTCTAATAAAAACATAGTTTTTTTCTGTTATTCGAATAATATTCGAATAATTCGAATAGTACCCGAAAAAAATCGAATATTCGAATATCAAAATTTTCGAATATTTGCAAGCCCTAGTAGCAAGTAAGATATTAAAGGACGATATGAATCATGTTCAAAGTTGTTCAATTTATATTTAAGGCATTGTCAGATTATATTTGGCCGCATTGTAGTTATATCGGGTTTTCAAAAGTATTGCAAAATTTGTGAAGAAGAGTTATCTAAAAAAGACTGCGATGCATTTAGATGTAGTATGCAAGATTATTATTTAAATAAATTTAAGGTAAACAAATTACGTTTGGGGAAATTTACAATTATATTTTAGCTACACCAGCGTGTGATGCGACACGTTTTAAGGGTTTAAGAAATAGGTCAAGTTTTCGTGTATCTACTTAATTAAAAAAATAAGTACTAAATAATATGTAAGTATAGTAAGTAAATAATAATTAAGTATTAAGTAAGTACTACAATTTGGTATCTACTTATTTTAAGAAATAAGTAGATACCAAATTGTTAGGTTATTATGTTCAAGGTATTTTGTGGATGGCATAACATATTGAATAAAGCATTTAAATATATATTGAGTAAAAAAAGATGACTGAACCGTTAAATTAGTTGAGATAAAAGTAATTAAAACAAATAAGTATTTTGGAAGTCTCAGGATTAATTTTATTCAAATAATTAGAGCAATGATATGCTTACAATTTAGCGATTAGGCGATCATTAACTAAGTGATATATACATGATATGCTTAAAATGCATAGCAGATTTTAATATCTAGAATGGGTTATTGTTTATGTGAATCTTATTGACTTTCGCAAACATATGTTGAACATACATATGTTGAATAGTGCTCGTGCAATATTTTTGGTCGCGACAGACATTCGCGAAAAACAATATTGTTGTATCCCTTATTTTACTTTTATATTATTTGAGGAGATGTAGTATGACCATATTACACTTATTATGTGATTCTTCGGTGCTGATAGGTACGATTATCTGTATCTATTCTACCTTTAGACAGTTATTGCTCTAGCATGAATAATTGACAAAAAAACGTGATGTGACTTCAAAAACGCGCCGAGTTCAGAACCTGAACAAACTATGAGATATATGCGCCTTACTTCTGCTAGAAAAATAAGAAGGTATACCTACTGTATTTATTTGTTTAATGTTAAAATACGATTATGATTCACTTACGCAAATATATGCGTCCTAGAGTTACTATAAAAAACTTAAAGTACCGAAAGCCAGATGGGCGGAAAGCGGCGTAGTAGTCGTACCTACTTTAATAGAGTCCCGTAATCTTGTACGGAAATACAAAAAGCGGTATCTACATAATCTGGAAATCACATTCCATAATCTGGCAATGAATGCGGGCGATGCGATGCGATAGTGGTCAGTATGAACTGAATATTCCGTTTATTCTATTCGGCCATACCGAAGCCGTTGCTGAAGTTCTATTTATTCGGTATGCTGACCACGCTTACCGTTGTCATGCTTGCATAATTTATTATTCAAGCTCTCCTTTATTTGCCTTTTTTCGTTAGCTTAAATACTTACTTTTGTATTCCATCAGACATTATTTTTTTATAAAAATACTTATTGTAACAATACAATTAGTTATTTAAAATCCTATCCAATTAGTTTGTAAAAGTTATGGTTTGAAAATAAAACAACAGCAAATATTTATTTATTTTAAAAAAGAAGCTTATGAATTTGATAAACAAGCTCAATCACTTTTATTTTATGTAACTCCTTATCTCCCAATTTCTTATGCTACGCCGTCCATCTGCCCGTCGTAAATGATAAAGGCAGTATCTTTTGAACTATTATAGGTCTTATTACCTTTATTTTTTTAATATTTTGCTTTATTATTTAATAACGTTTACACATTTATAGTGTATTCACGTTTGGAGTCCCTGTGACACGGGAGGCATGCACACGCACAATACACATCAAGCCCGTGAACATTTCAGCTCATCACTCAAATATTTTGCTTAGCTATTATAGGGATCAAACCTGTGATCCCGCGCCTCGAAGAGTTGCTATCAGATCTAACAGATACAGGTACCTATAAGCCCTCAGGTAACAGATAAACAGCTAGGAGATTGAGATTTTCTCAGATAGGTGTGGCAGGTATACTAAAAATAATATAAATGGATTAAGAGCTTCTTTCAACAAGAAATATATTCTTTCAACCAATTTTTTGCCATTCGTAAAAATGTAAATACAAGCGTTAAACTTGCTGAAAATATAGTGCAATGATGAATGAATAAATGATGCTATTGCTCAAAAGGGAAATTTGCTATATGGTGTCCACAGGTATTACCATAATTTTACCATAGTATTTCAAAAACGAAAAACGCTAGCGCTACGTAGCATAGGTAAAAAGTAAACTTAGTATCCTCACGTTATAGTAAGTTAAATGTATTAAAAAATAAAATATTTTATATTATTACCAACATCAAATAAAAACATAAGCAACAAAGATTTTTTAAAACGTACTAATATCGTTTCTTGTTAATTGTACAAAAGATCTGTAATCAAAAAACATCAAAGCTAAAAAGCACTTTGATCCATTTGAATCAAAATATCCCTTCGTTTACAGCATACCGTAGGTACCGTTAGGTACATATACCTATTCTATGGAATAAAACGTAGCTACATAATGTATCGAGTACTGGTAGCTAAGCCTCAGGCGATCCGTAACATTATTTAAATTGTATGTGCCGTAGGGTTTTAGATACGACAATCGTAGAAAAGTAAACTTCAATTCATTGATATTAAGGTTCTGTATCGGGGGTTCAGCTCAGGTGAATGATGTTTTTAAACTCATCAAGTGTAAGCAGTGATTTTATTGCAGACCGCTTACAATCTGTAAAGATTTGCAAACAGAAAGGTTTAAAGGGTTCATATTTAGCAGTTGCTTTTCTTTGCCAGTGACAATCCAATTTCTTAAGAATCTTTACAAAGTTGTCACAATGATATTAATGAAAAAAGAAAGCAAAAGAAAATGGTTTTTACCATTTTCTAGCTTGCCCTAGTAGTGTAAAACTGCTTTGAACAGAGCTTGATGAGATCGATAATTTAAAAAAAATACTCATGAGAACTCTGTTTAGCAGTCTGTGGTTTTGTTAGGCAAAAAGTCCTAAACTGACAGACACTGCGCCGGAAGATGACAACATCTCATACTCTATGATTAAGAATCTACCCTATGTAGCCAAACGAGCACTGGTTTCTCTATACAATAGATTCCTGGAATCTAGTGTTGTCCCAGTACAATGGAAAAATGTTAGAATAGTTCCGATACCAAAACACAAAGGAAACAGTAGTACAACACCGAGTAAAAGACCCATTGCACTGCTCTCATGCCCATGTAAGATATTCCACACAATACTTAACCGTAGACTAGAATGGTATCTGGAGAAAAATGATTATCTTCCGAATGAAATGGTGGGGTTCAGGCGAGCCAGATCATGTCTGGATAATTTATCCAGGTTAGTTGGACGTATACAGATTGGCTTCACAAGAAGTTGCCCTACTGCGGCATGTTTTATAGACGTGGAAAATGCTTATAATAACGTCAACTTAACTAGTTTATTGAAAATTCTCGATAGCCTCTGTGTAGGAGCTGTATTGTGCAGATATTTGTGGATGTTCCTTCGTGAAAGGGTATTGAACATCCAGGTGAGTGAAACCGAATACTTGCGGCGGACAACAGGAATCGGAATAGCGCAAGGTGATCCGTTATCTCTCATTTTGTTCAATATTGCAACTATAAAAATCTGTCAAAATATTGATAACGTATTCATATCACAGTATGCGGATGATTTCGTGTTGTATAGTTGTCGAAAGAAAGTGCCTGACGCAGTGATCGAATTGGAGAGTGCCTTGAAAGTAATGACTGATTGTCTGGAGGAACTGGGGCTTACTATATCTCAACGAAAAACCAAAACTATCCTCTTTACCAGAGGTAGAAGTAGACAAAACGTTAATATAAAAATAAATAACGATTTTATACAACAGGTAGATAGCGTAAAATACTTGGGTATGATAATTGACAGACATTTAAGATGGGGTCCACACATTGACAAATTACAGGACACAACCCTGAGATTTATCAATTTATTCAAAGTTTTGGCTGGGTCTAACTGGGGCATGCATCCGAAGCATCTTCGAAAGCTGTACATGTCAATTATACGAAGTAGGCTAGATTATGGTAGCTTTCTGTACGATACTAGCGCTAAATGCCATCTTTATAAACTGGAAAAAGTACAAAACCAATGCATGAGGGTTATAGGAGGATTTGTCAGGACAACACCGACACACGCCATGGAATCGGAACTCTGCCTACCACCGCTACATATTCGCAGAATGTACCTTGTTGGTAAATTTTGGTTACGATCGCGAACATTTGAGGGGAACATAACTATGGGGGTGATAGAAGAGTTGTGTAACTTTTGTGACATGGCTTACTAGAGAAGGAAAAAGATACCTTTGTTGGCAAATGTTCATTCGAAGTGGAAGGATCAACGTATCCACACACAGCCTAAGCTAAATGTATATTCACTTGATACGTGGATAAGCAACTTTGACCTATCGCGGAATATTAATAGTAACATCGAGGGAATTGAGACAGCTAAAAAAGTATTATGGCACAATAGAGCTACGTACCATTTGCTCTGCATATCTTGACGCGAAGTACGACTCCTTTTATATGATATTTACAGATGGGTCTAAAGCTGAGTCCACCTCTGGAGCTGCATTCTTTGATCCGCAAACGGATTTACGAGCAAAATTTAAAATTGATCAACATATTTCTACTATGCATAGTGAACTAATTGCTATCTCAGAATCGCTATCATACTTATCAGCGGTGAACGCCAGCCATTTCGTAATTTTCACGGATTCAAAGAGTGCAACCCAACATTTGGCTCGGCTAACCTCGAATATTCGAGGATATCCGATAGCCTATACCATATTGAAGAGTATACATAAGCTTAAGGCTGCAGATAAGATTGTCTTTATCCAATGGGTCCCCTCTCACATTGGTATCATGGGTAACGAGGAAGCAGATCGAGCCGCAAAAGAAGCTGTTAGCGAAGGGATTTCGTATAGTTGCCTCCCACTTCATACAGAGATGCTTAAAACCGTCAAAGAACTATGTCGTCAAAATTGGCAGGAGTACTTCGATGAGAGGGCTCGATCTGTAGGTATATGGTACAAAACAGTGCAATGCCAACTGTCTCGGTACCCTTGGTTCGACACAATAGACATGAAGAGGGAATGTGTTGTAGCCCTACTTAGACTTCGTACCGGGCACATTCCAAGTAACAAGTTCAAGTACCTAATGGGAAAAACCAGGTCACCACTCTGCTGTTTTTGCGGGTCGGTAGAAGACGTACATCATGTGCTGTCGGAGTGTGCGCGATATGAAGTCCAGCGGCGAGCACTGCCGCATTTTATTGCAAGTAATATAGGTAATTGCAACAGTATCTTGGCCTCACCTGGCTCCGGGGAAGCCAGGATACTGGTGCAAATTTATTTAATGTTTAAGGAAGTTAACTGCCTGTGTGGAAACTGTTCCGGGTAGCTTTAATTAAACGTATAATATGATTTTACGGGGTGGCATTGTCATCGTTGATAAAACCCCATAAAAAAAAAGATTAAAAAAAAAAAATAAGTCCTTAGGTAACGTCGGAGGTTTTTTTTGCAAGTCAGTGCGGAAGCAGCCGATTATGCAAGTGCTCTATGAAGAAGTGACCCAGATGATCAGGAAACCAGTCATCGAGGTGTACTGTACCCGTACATAAATGAAACCGTAAAGGTAATATTAAAACGTCTAATACTTACAAGAGTATAGTCGAGTTTTTATGAACAAATGTGTGTTTGAACTCAAAACGTATCCAGTATAGTAGTATTTCGCACCAAGAATTTTAAACCATACCAATAGGTAATTACTTTAAACTCTACTTAAAACAGTGGCACCAAAAAATCCAATTTCCGCAAGAAAAAGATGAACAAGGGTAGGTATGCGTTTTTTGTATAAATTACAGAGCAAGTCCACTTTGAAAGGTTTCGAGGCAGTAATTTGATCACTTCGCAAAATTAGCCCTTTAGGCGATCAGGCGAAAGGGATTTAATAGAAGCTACAATCTTTGAAACAAAAACGAATTATGACAATCCGAGTGCCAAAAATGAGGGTAACGGAAAGCAAGTTACTGAACAATCAATTATTCAATAATTAAAAGTAATGAACGGCTGTGTTTGGGGCTCGAATATTAATTAACCGGTGGTTAATTTAATTTAGCGGTATTTAATAGAGTTATTTAGATAGGAGGTTTAGACCTTTTCCTATTAGCTGGCACTCGTGAGTGGTGGAATAACAAAAGCTACGACATTACAATGTAATAAGAAAACCTTATCCGAGACGAGGATTATGAAATTCTTAATAATAGTCATTATTGTTCATAATCTTTTGATTTTATTAAACAATTTAAAAAGAAACAATGTTTAATAAAAGTTAGTTTTAAAATTAGATATTTTAAATGTTGTGATTAAATCACGGGAACTTATTCAAATATTAAGTTATAATGAATTTATATATTATAAAAACTCAATATTAAAATTTTTCTATTGTTTTGTAAAACCATTTTTGGTTAATGCTGTTAACCTGTTAACTCGCGATTCGCCATATTTGGCCAATAATACAATAGATTTCGCAGAAATCAACCTACTTTTCCAGGAACAGCAACGTGTGTGGTTAAAGTAAAAAAGAACTAATTATTACAATGTGTACTGGACTCCCGCTACTTGTAAGGCTGGACATACACGTACTGCTCGAGCAATTATAGACAGTCAAGTAGTCAACATACACGAACCGCGGGTGGAGGTAACTGCGCGAGAGCAGTCGACAGCTCGAGCTGTCATTGTATGCCTGACGAGACGACTGCTTGACCGCCAAACGCCCGAAGTATTTGCAACTACTCGAGCGGTTTCGTGTATGCGCGTACGTAAAATACTGTAGGGCACTTTGCAGTCGCAGCTTGAAGAATTCCATACTGACTATTTTAAGCTGCCCGTGTATCTGGGGTTTAATGGTTAAGGTATACACCAACATAGAAAAAAAAATTAAACGAAACTTGGAATATGTCATTAAATATACAGCGAGGTTGCAAGAAAAAGAAAAATCTAAACACTCAATGAGATCAAGTAATCTGATAATACCTGAAATACCTGATGAAGACAATGAATAATAAAGAAACATAAAATGTAAGCCTAAAATTGCCACCTTTCAATACCAAACCAGTATTTACGTAACAAATAAAAAGGAAATATAGCGACTACGGAACGATAAAAATATATTTAGCCTACATTTTTATATCGTAAACGAACGTTTACTATGCATCGTCTCGATTATCGACGCGACGCCACATTGTTGGCTTTGAAAGGTTTCCGCCCTACGCAAAAGCCAGCAGACTGGAAAGCTAGATATTGCACAATACAACTCACAATGAAGTCGTTAGCAGTAAGGTACTAATAGGTAGGTGCCTACAAATTAACGGCAGTATGGACAGCCGTTATTTATTAAGTATTAGAACGAGACTTTGATTTTATACTTAGCATATTAAGTCGAAATATTACAATATTGATTATAAGTACTGTAACTGATACTTCTATCGTATTCCCACACATGAAAACAGTAATCCATACGTTTGGAATTTGTAATAGATACCGTTGTAGGCTTCTACTAACTGAGCCAAAAAATAAAATAAAAAATAGAACCTACACTTCTGCACTAAAAAGTGTGAAATAACTTGTTGAAGTCGGTACCATGATAGTTCTAAAGTACCTATTATCACAATATTGCTTGCATGGTACCGACTTCGACAAGTTATTTCACACTTATAAATGTTTAAATTTTTCGATAAAAAAAAATCACTCTTTTTAGTGGCCTTGCTACTTACTACACCGTCAATGATGATATCATCTTCAAGTTTTTGGAGTGTAACTCAAAAAGTGATTGACCGAATTTGATGAAATTAGGACAACCACGGAAGTATACTCTACTCTAACAAACAAAGAAGTTATCCGCGAAAACACATACAAAAATAATGAAAATATATACGGTCGAATTGAGACAATTCCTCCTTTGTTTAAGTCGGTTAATGAATGAATGATGTAACGGAGACAGAAAATGTAAGTTGAAGTCGTTGTATAGGCATGGTACGATCTGCGTAAAAGAGAAACACCTAAGGCCGTTAGACGAATAGTTTGCAAAAAAGTAATCGTGTTGTAAACGTAAATAATTGCAAAACGAGCCGTAGTACAAACTATTAGTTATCTGTGCTTCATTTGTACTAGATAAATGGTAGTTTGTACTAAATTCAATTGTTTTACGTCAACGTTACAAATAAGTTACACTAACACAATTACTGGACTCTTACTATGGGCCTCATAGATAAGCTCAAAGTAGCACAACGAGCTATGGAGAGGGCTATGCTCGGGGTTTCTCTACGTGATCGAATCAGAAATGAGGAGATCCGTAGAACGAAAGTCACCAACATAGCTCAGAAGATTAGCCAGTTGAAGTGGCACTGGGCAGGGCACATAGCACGCTGAACAGATGGCCGATGGGGCCGAAAGGTTCTGGAGTGGAGACCACGGACCGGCAAGCGCAGCGTAGGTCGTCCACCGACACGGTGGACAGACGACCTGAGGAAGGTCGCAGGACGACGTTGGATGCAGGCCGCTTCCAACCGGTCCTTTTGGAAAATCATGGGGGAGGCGTATGTTCAGCAGTGGACGTCCTACGGCTGAGATGATGATGATTATGAACACAATTACATACTGGATCATCAAGTTTGGCAAAGTTGATATTATCCCAGAGTGTGACGCTTTCAGGTCAATTTCAAATGCTAGAACATAGCCTCACTTAGCCACTGTATTTTGGTTCTAAACAACTACTATGTGCTACTATCTGCATAACCAAAATCAGCGGGCGGTAATGTACCTATATGTAGATATATGTAGAACATGTTACCTACTATGAAATTCCAACATACAGCTACATGGTTGTAATAATCTAGACAGCGTCAATCCGCTTATATAGGGTTTAATTATCGCTTGAGCGGACGCCCGAGGCCTTTATCTTTTGATTGACCTGCCGTGTTAGTGACATAACCGGAATGATAGGTTTCTAGATACCTTATCATTAAGTATAGGTATTTCCAGCTATGTAGCTATCAGTCCCAGTTGGTTATTTTTATTGTATACCTGTGTATGGCGGAATCCTTCCCAACAAATGTTAAGAACCCAAAAAAGGAGGTACCCTAAAGAAGACATGTTTTGGTTCAATATTTTTTTTTAAAGTAAAAAGGGGAACTACGCACAAACGTCAAACTTGGTATGATTGTCGTGGAAACAAAGTGAAACAACAAATAGCAAACAGTGGCCAAATGCTAGTCGGGCTTGCGTTAAGGATTAATACATTAAACAAATATATTGAATGGTATGGAAGAACGGAACAATGGTTCGGTATATTTTTTTTAAATTGTCTATTGCATGTTTATGAGATGCAGGTTTAAAATTAGGCCAAAGGCCAGCTACCCTTTGGCTAAATGTTCCGAATTGGCCGAATAATCTATGATTATATGTATAGTAACACACGTTTTTACAAGTGAAGATGCATCTTTACATTAATCTAGAATATTGCAAACAGGACCACTTCATTATATCGATAGTAACGAAAACAATACGAAACCGATACATATTACGCATTTAAGCCAATTAAAAGCCATGTGATATCTTTTTCAAATGTTCGTCTAACTAAATAAGGTTTTATTATATAAGAAAGATCAATTCGGAAAGTTGCCCATAAAATTTGAAAATTCTTATTTTTCTACAGACTTCCAAAAAAGAAGGAGGTACTCAATTCGACTGTATTTTTTTTGTGTGTTACCTCATAACTTTCGAATGGGTGAACAGACTCTCAAAATTCTTTTTTTGTTTGAAAGCTAGTGCTTCCCGAGTGATCCCATTTGAATTTCATAAAATTCGGTCAAGTAATTTTTGAGATAAACTCCAATAACTGAATAGAATGGAAGTCGGTATAGAAATTTTCAAATTGTACTTATGTTCAGAGACAGGACGTCAGTCGGCTCAGCTATAGTTTCTTTTAAAATAAGAACACTTTGGACTAATATACCTAGCCATTTACCTAGGTACGTCTTTATTGTCTATTGTTTTTTATTTTATTTTATGCGGGCTCCTGCCCGTTCTTTCTCGTGAAATAGGGTTACCGCTATCCAGCAAGAACTACCCTTTAAATCAGGATAAATAGTTGCCTATGAATTGATCCCAGGTGTAGCTGTCTCCATTCCTATTGTCATTAGAATCATTCGAGTCATTTCAGAGTAATGGAAGGAACCAACGTGCTTACATACTTACTCATTCGCAGGCTTTAATATGTATGTATTGTGACTGGACTATATACAATAAGCAATTAAACCTAAATACGTCTATTTTTTCCATCTATTATTATATTATTATTATTTATTTTATTCAAAACAAAATCTCGGATTTCATCCGGTCCTTTACAAAGGCATAAGTGGGGCTGTAGCCAACACTTGGAGGCCTGTTTGGTATAAAAATACAAAGGAGTATAAAAACAGAAAAAATGTTGGATGAAGGGTAACATGGTACTTATAACTATTACAAATATGGGTAAAATGGCCAGGCTATTGAGATGAACTTATTAGCGATAAGGAAGATAGTGGGCTATGGAAGAGACTACGGCACCTGCCAATTTTAGTCTCATGTTAAAATATTTAGGCAGGTGGTGACTTGCCATCCACTAAACGGGCCCCCCATAAAGGCCACCATGAGTGGTGACAAAAGGGGCAACGTTGGTGTGGATGGCTAAAGAGTGTCGAGAGGTGTGCTGCGGTTTCACTAGAGCGCTACTACCGGCGTTATGCCCTTTAACACTTCCACCCTTGGAGCTTTTTGTTACTTGCTCTTGCGTCTCCACCCCCGGACGGCCAATTAAGGCAAGCCGGGGGTCAGGGGTCTCATTTAGCCCCAGGGAGAATCAGGGTCCACGGTGTCGCCACTCACCGACGGCTCGCCACAAGACCGCAATTATTATTATTATTATTATTCCTTTTATTCAAAATAAATCACGGATTTCATCCGGTCCTTTACAAAGGCATAAGTGGGGCTGTAGCCAACACTTAGAGGCACCTGTTTGGTATAAAAATACAAAGTAGTATAAAAAAAAAAACAGAAACTTATGGATGGATGGTGACATGGTATATCTATTATAAAAATGGGTAAAATGACAAGGCTATTGAAATGATTTTATTAGTGATAAAAAGATAGTGTAGCTATGGAAGAGACTACGGCACCTGCCAAATTCAGTCTCATTTTAAATATTTTGGGCAGGTGGTGACTTGCCACCCACTAAACGGGCCCCCCATAAAGGCCACCATGAATGGTGACAGAAAGGGCAACGTTGGTGTGGCTGGCTAAAAGGTGTCGAGAGGTGTGCTGCGATTTCACTGAAGCGCTACTACCGGCGTTATGCCCTTTAACACTTCCACCCTTGGAGCTTTTTGTTATTTGCTCTTGCGTCTCCACTCCCAGACGGCCAATTAAGGCAAGCCGGGGGTCAGGGGTCTCATTTAGCCCCAGGGAGAATCAGAGTCCAAGGTGTCGCCACTCACCGACGGCTCGCCACAAAGCCGCCCCTGCGGTTTTATGATTATTATTATTATTATTTATTATTATTATTTTTATTCAACCAATTTCACGGGTTTCACCCGGTCCTTTACAAAGGCATAAGTGGGGCTGTAGCCAACACTTAGAGGCCTGTTTGGTATAAAAATACAATGTAGTATAAAAACAGAAACATTTTGGATGGAAGGTTACAGGTTATCTATTACAAAAATGGGTAAAATGGCATGGTTATTGATATGTACTTATTAGTGATACGGGAGATAGTGGGCTATGGTCGAGACTACGGCACCTGCCAATTTCAGTCTCATCTTAAAATATTTAGGCAGGTGGTGACTTGCCACTCACTAAACGGGCCCCCCATAAAAGCCACCATCAATGGTGACAAAAGGGGCAACGTTGGTGTGAATGGCTAAAGGGTGTCGAGAGGTGTGCTGCGGTTTCACTAGAGCGCTACTACCGGCGTTATGCCCTTTAACACTTCCACCCTTGGAACTTTTTGTTACTTGCTCTTGCGTCTCCACCCCCAGACAGCCAATAAAGGCAAGCCGGGGGTCAGGGGTCTCATTTAGCCCCAGGGAGAATCAGGGTCCACGGTGTCGCCACTCACCGACGGCTCGCCACAAAGCCGCCCCTGCGGTATTATTATTATTATTATAGGGATATTTTTTTTTTTCTCGACATTTAAAGAATGTCGGTGTTATTATGACACCCACGGGCCTAAGCCAAGTGGATCTCATTTTCAGTATTTAAGTCCTGAGTTATTTCGTCCTGCAAAAATTTACGAACAATTCGGCAGGTATTTAATATAACCGCTTTTATTATTATTATTCCTTTTATTCAAAATAAATCACGGATTTCATCCGGTCCTTTACAAAGGCATTATTATTATTATTATTATTAATTATGTACCGAATAACATTTCAAACAAGTCTCATAAATTCATCAACAATCGGTCATTAGATTTATATTGAACGTCTCATAATCTGCAGACTATTTTGAAACTGTCATAGATTATAGTAGATCCAACCGTTTATCCTCTTTTTGACAGATCTAATTTGTCAGTTAAAGTGTTGTGACCAAGTGATTATAGTGGACACGATTTCGATTCATTTTTCTATCGAGTCTGTGCGGAAAGAGAATAGTCCTAGGAATGGCGCCATGACCATGGCTATTGGCCATCTAGAAATACGTCAGCCAATGGGGAATGTTGAAAGGGCGTGGACAGGCCGTCATGGCATGGCCATCTAGAAACGCATCAGCCAATGGGAAATGCTGACGCATTTCTAGATGGCCATGCCCAGATGGCGAGGCCACGCCGTCCGGTTACACCCGTGTAGTTTCCAAGGTAAGCTATCAAATTCTGAGTTATAAGTTTTCACTTCTATCGGCAATTCCTATGACTGCCAATTTTTTTGTCTATGGGTAAGCAGTAGTATTTTATCAAGGTAGTAAAACTCAATGGTCCACCGCCGTTTTGTATTTGTCACTGTCACTCGCAACAAGACGCCCGTGCTAGTAATTATTTGCTGAGTTTTATATTGGAACTATAAAATGCCGAAAGGATCAGTGCTGAAAGGACAGACGAGAGAAATGGTGATCAAGCTTCGTAATTACTTTGAAGCAGAGTATCAAAATGGCGGCCCGCTTTTACCATTGTCGCAAGTGAGAGAGCGCGTTGCGGCCGCGTTAGGTATTAGTGCATCTACGATTACAAAAATTACTACCGAAGCCTACGGAACAAGCGGCATGCAGGAGAATAAGCTTCGTACGCCGAAGAAAAAACGCCAACCACGTCGTGTGACTTCGGTTGACAACTTTGACGCAGACGCTATACGCCGTCATATATATAACTATTACTTACGTAAAGAAGTTCCAACACTTAAAAAACTTGTTGCTTCTTTGCGTGAATGTGATTTGTTCCGAGGTCAAAAATCGTCATTGGTAAAGGTCTTGAATGAAATTGGATTTACTTATAAAAAATCGGACAAACGCAAAATATTGATGGAGCGTCGCGACGTAGCTTTTGCTCGTTGCGAATTTTTGAGCGAAGCCAAAAAAATTACAGATTGGTCAAATGTTGTTTTCACTGACGAAACTTGGCTGAATGCGAACCACACAGTGTCTAAGAGCTGGACTGATGACACCGCTGCTTCCACTACCTCAGTACCGATGGGAAAAGGAGAACGTCTAATCATTTGCCATGCAGGGTCTGTGAAAGGATTCATGCCAGATGCTTTGTTGGCCTTTAAATCCAAAAAAACAGTTGAGTACCACGAAGAAATGAATTCTGAGGTTTACGAAAGTTGGTTTAAGGAAATGGTACAATCATTGGAAGAACCGTCAGTTATTATTATGGATAACGCATCCTATCACTCACGCCAAATTGATAAAATGCCGACCCAGGCCGACAAAAAACAAGTAATCATTGACTGGCTTCAACGACATGGTGAAAATGTTGATAACTCCTTACTAAAAGTACAATTACTAAATATATTACGAACAAAAAAACACTTCCCAAAACGATATGTGATCGACGAAATAGCTGCAGAACATGGTCATTGGGTTCTTAGACTTCCACCCTATCATTGTCAATACAATGCCATTGAATTAATATGGGCTCAAGTTAAAGGACACGCTGCTAGAAATAACACAAAACCCCCATTCACGGCAAACAAAATGGTAAATTTATTAAAAAATGCATGTGTGAAAGTAACTGCGGAAAGCTGGCAAAATGTAATTCAAAAAACACAAGAAACTATAATGGCAGATTGGGATAAACACGTGGCGATAGATTATATGAGTCAACAATTAATTATAAATGTCGGCAATAGCTCGAGTGACAGCAACGATGAATCTGATTTTGATTAATAAATAAATAAAAATAAAAGATTAGATTTCGTTTGCTTAAATTGGAATTGGGGTTGCTCAAACTTTACTATTTTCTGGTACCAAACGGCAGACTTTAATGTCTGCCATCCCCAGCGAGCAACACGGAAGGGAGTAGCCTTAGCTAAAAAATATTGTTCAAATCTTTCTGTCATTTCTTGCGGGAGGGGAAGTTGCACACTAGCGCAAAGCCGCACTATTACATACAAAACATACCTGTACCGATCCATTGCCGATCATACTCACACAACCAAATCACTAACACATAAAAAATAAAGCACCATTCACAAATCTAGCCCCGCCCTCACCCCACAGTATATTATCAAACTCCATGGTCCATGCGGACTTGTACTTTGACAGAGGGGAAACGCTGTGTATGCCTACTCCCTTCCGTGTTGCTCGCTGGCCATCCCAGATTTAACCGGTAACAGCTTCGTCAAGTATGACTTGTACTTGTAATCATCATAGTCATCATAACCTTGTTCTTTTTTGGATATACACCAGGAGATAAACACGTCTTCAAATAATGCTGTATGTTTTCCTGAGGCGCATCAATATAACGGTTTTACATAAAAATAAATCCGATATTATGTGCCGAGAACGGAAAACACCCGTGTAAAAATAGTTCATAAACAATATCGATATCTCAATCGTAACTTCGTAACATCACTATGTTGATAGCCATAGAACGTAATTTTTTAAAAACGTTTGTTATTTTATGGAATTTATAAAAAAACTACTGCACTTATGGACTCATTTTGTGAAAGATGATTATTATACGGGATCAAGGAGCAAATTTAAGCAGTTGTCATATTTTTAAAACCTCGCATTTATAAGTTAACTTTTGCGTAACATCGTCATGTTACGTTCTATTGGTGCTGTCAAAAAGAGGATAAACGGTTGGATCTACTATAGATACCTATTAGTTGCAAAGAGGCCGGGCTACTGCAAAATCCACCTCGTTAGAGAAACTGTCGATCTTAGGTCACCGGTGACACATTGTTGGTTCTGATTGAGCTGTTTGATTGATTTATTGGGTTTGTTTCGTTGATGTAATTGTATTGGTTACTCTATTTAGGTTACAATATCATGTATCACTGCTAATTGGAAACGCTCGCAACTTTTTTTGATTACGTTTCTATTTCTTGGGAAAATAATGCCGTGTGAGTACTATATGTACTATATTCTATAGTCTGTAGTACTAGTGACAAGGACAGCAATTATTTTAAGAGCTCTGTAGTACGTACACGGAATCCTTATAAGACCATTCTGTCTAACTGTTGATCCTTCCATCCGTCCCTTAGAATCTTTCACAGATAGTTCTGCAGTTGTAAATGCAAGTGCACGAAATGTTGCATAAAACAGTCAATTTATAAAAGAATAAAATTTTAATTAGGTATTTTAATACTTTGTTTACCGTGATAATTAAAACAAAAGATTTATCAATGAAACTGACGTAAATAAACGTCTCCGGTAGGAAGGCACTACATGTGCAAGGCGATTCATTATTTTATTGCTGCAACCATGGAGTATCATTCAATAGGGCTAATGAAATGAAGCCTATGAATATATGATATTGATTATGAACTATGATAATGAAATGAATGAACGTTTGCCGTTTGAGGTACCTATACTTACACACCGCCGAAGTGTCTTGCAATGTGTACATACGCATTCGTACGTACCTATCTCAAAAGCTATGTAATCTATGGATCGATATTTACGACTTATTTTTATGCATGCATTTTGGGCATGCAAGTATTAATTAATCATAATATTACTGTAAAATTAATAGTAGTCGACTATACTATACTATAAATACTTATATATCTAGCCACTTTGTGGTCACTAAATCTAAATTATGTCAATGGCTCACTTTCTGCAAATCTATTAGACTAATAATACGATTAAAGAATCCACACAAATGCATGAACAGTGTGAGTCAGTTAAAGCAAAGCAGTGGGTTTCATATGGTAGCAGTGGTGCCATTTGTATCAGCTAAATTGAGACACACATAAATAAATATTTTCTACATAATAAAAATATTGGTATTTATCATAATAAAAATCATGCCTGAATAAAACTTAGACGCCTACAATATCTGAAAAGTGACTTAGTGAACCATCGATGCGAGCAATATAATTATTATATATAAGAACTTTAACAAAGGCCTACAATAAACTGTTGTAATTGTAACGGTCTGAACCTTCAGTTGAAGTTTACTATTAAATTACTATTGTAATAGGTTAGAATCAAGCACACGTCATGTATGAAGAATGCGACAAGCAATGATAAAACGAAAATAGTAAAAGATATGCCATAGAAGTACAAAAAAGTGCCTTTAGGTCGTCATAATAGAATCTTCTTTTAAATATGTATTTCCCTCATGAGTGCGTGACGTGGTGCGGACGCCTTAGTGACTTAGCGACAGTTTCTATATTCTACCTACCATCGATAGGTAAAATTCTATCCCTCGTAATAGGGATAGAATTTTGACACAATTTATATGAAACTTATAGCAATTCTCTATCTTTAGAAGGTTGAACCGGCGATAAGTAGCTTTTAGAAACCCGGCTAAACATATCAATTGCAATTATCTACAAATTATTTATTTTATGGTGGACATTTCATAAAATGTTATATAAATAAGTATATATACCTACGCGTATAAATACGGTACCTATAACAAAAATACAATTTTTGTCTGTCTGTCTGTTTGGTCGAAACCGCGGACGCTGTCGCTCGCGTGCCGTTAATGTAAAATTTGTAAAATACTAAAATTGAACCACTGCAAAAATAGCTGTTATATCTTCTTTTATCCGATTCAGCTTCGCACCCAGTTCGTTGAGTAGGGGACCGTGAAACATTGAAAATGGATCGTCGCATAAGTATCGTAACATGAAAGTCGTTAAGTGGCCCGTTCACATGGGATTCTAGTTAAACGGGCACTTTGCACCAATTAGCGACGGCGCCAAATGCGACCAGACGAGTCAATGGACACAGGACCACAGAATAAACCCTTGTTACTATGTAATAAGCGACATATGGGACCCAATATTTTGCGCCGGGACTGACGCGAGACGTATCTGAACGATGATGAATGATTCCTAATACTTATGTAAAGATTGACATTAGACGTCATTGTGTGTTTAACGTTTATAACAATGCCATTGATAGCAACTGGGAACTTACATGAATAGCAGACGTCACTCGAGTGGGCAAGGCAATACAAACAATGAGTTTTATAAGGCAATAGACATGACGATAAAGAAGAGAGAAACAAGATTTTTTAAGCAGGAAACCAGTCTTTCTTAACAATACTTGTTCATTGAAATTAAAAAACTTTAAACAGATTAAACTGCGTATATTTTATATTATTTATCCCAAGGTTTCAAACAGTTTTCAGTGAAGATGATCACGAGTACGGGGACAGTTCTGTCATAAAGACTTGTTGCTGAAACAAGTTTAAATTTAAGGCTCATTCGTAAAAAATACATAAACACAATCAAAACTGGTTAAGGATGGTTTTAAATCTGTTATCTTGAATCACGGTTTTTATATATAAAATCAGGCTTTGACGGTAATGCGACTATCAGGTGATTGGTACAAGAACATAAAAATATAGTCTGTCCAAAAAGAGAACCATTCTGGTTACGGTGAACTAACATTAATTTTTTTTATATGCAGCCTAATTTTACTATTACATATCTAACGTCACGCAACTATCAAGTGTGAACTTCAACTCGATAAAACTATAAAACAGTTAACTAGAACGATTCTCTTTTTTTCTCAGACTGTAAATTCATTTCAGTTGCTAACAAATGTTGATTAAAATCGAAAAAAAAATGGCGGCTCTGTCACTTTTGTCAACTCCAGTCATCAACGTAAGTTGCTTGCAACGTAAACTGGAGTTGCCAAACCCGACATAGAGCCGCCATTTTTTAAGATTTCAATCAACATTTATTAGCAACTGAACTACATAATAGCCCTGTCCGCCTAACATTATTAAGGCGGAATAGTTTTGAACTTAGCATACAATATCACATCAAGCTTGAACTAAGCGTATAATACGAGTACAATATTACAATCATAGATTAATGGCAAAACTATTTACATAACTTAGCAGTTATCTTATGCTGAAATAATCAGTTTTGTTACCTTACATAATTTTTATGAGAGAAAAAAGAAAGTTGTGAACACTCGAACTAAACACTTAAACGGTAGTTAAACACACAAGTGTTATTTCGTAACCAATTAAAGAGTTGCTGGTTGAACAATTAAAGCGAAATTATCACATTCTGGGCAGACGGCTCGTTAGGACAATGTTGGTACGCGAGAGTTGTTTTATTGTGCAAATCAGTACTATTAGCATAACAAACAAGGTTACAAGGGGGGCTTCAGCCGATGTATTTAAAGCTATTCCAGACAGACGTTATAATGTGCTGCCACAATCGGTCGGCAAAGCAGCGAAACTCCACCAAAATTCTAATCATAAAAACGCACATGCCCGTTTTAATTATTGAACAGATGTTTACTGACTTATATAAATTTAATACATACTATCTTTCGCTTCTTGCTCGCTCTAGCTTTACGACATCGTGGGCTTTGAATTGTGATCCTTTGGGTACTATGCGTATTGTCCTATCATTGGGAAGTTTGATTGGGATGAGAAGTATCTTTTATATCTTTCCAGCTTTTCAAATAAATAAAGTCGTTTTAAAAAGGTATTGAAATTTCGTCAAACGGTTAATCCGTGATAGAAAATAAACAGACAGACCAATAAAATTCGCACAAAAATCTTCAAAGTAAGCGTTGATGAATTATTGATGTATCAATTACTTACGTTCATTTAGTGCAGTTTATTTACACGCAATGACCAATTTCTACAGATTTGATTCCGACACGTTATTTATTGTGTATAATAAGTTATCAGTATGTTATTGTACATTTACTGAATAATTAAGTAATTTAGTTTTTTAAACTCAATTACACAAAATCAACGTCATATTTTCCGCATCAAACTTGTTGAACTAGACGATGAGCTACCTTGTACTGGGCTGGAATTATGCGATTACTCTAAATTTGTATTCAAGGTGTACGTGAAACTTTGGAAGTCAAACTTTATACTAACTGCTACGCGGTTTGATTTTAGTCCGAACCAAATACAAGAGCTAGACTAGGGTCCGTTCACGTAGTCTGTTCGGAAAACTTGGTTAAACTTAAAATGAAGAAATCGCGCATATTTAAACTTATTTTAGATAGAACTAAACTAGCGAAGTAAAATCTATTTTTAGTAAATTATTGTAGTTCTTATGATGTTCATGCTTAAGTACAAATTCGTATAACTCTTGCAATTGACAATTCTTCAATTTGCCCTTTCTGTTGAATTGTGGGTATGTTTAGTGCAAATTTAATCGTCATGTAAGCTCGTGCTCTCTAAACTAGTCTAAACTGATGTAAAGCTACCCAGAATTGAATAGAATAATCATATTTTTGGAATAGTCATTCAAAGCGTTACACGAATGTGGATTTTAGTGTAAACAGAATAAGAACTATTATAGTTTAGAGAATTTTAGTTTAGTATACGCACAAGCAAATCACTGCTATTTTCAATATTTTTCAGTGATCATAAGATGAAATTATTTTTAACTTTTGTCTAAAATATCTTAAATCGTTCTCGATAGACGCACTAGTCATTCGCATTCGGTGTCTACACAGGTATTTTGAAGATATTATTAAGATTAAATCAGACAACCATTATCTCTATTAAACTAAGGTTAATTTGTTAAATTTCGATAGTCTCACGTGGTATGTTTGACATATAACAGTTCTCTGTAGCAATGTGGTTGTCGAACTGAATTTAATATTTAGTCCTGTCCAGAGCAACAAAGTTTTAAGAGGAGTAGAACTCTTTGTGAATGTGTCCGTCTGAGGTAGCTCTTCCACCATATCCTTTTCTACCGAGAATCAGTAATGTCCGCAATACTGTGTTTTGGTTTGGAGATATGGTTGCCGGCGAAATTAAAGGCACATGAGACTTAACAACTTAATGTCTTAGGGATACTGGCGCAGTACAGTTCGTCACTTTTGGAAATGCATCTGTTCCAGGCAGGGGTTACCACATATCATCAGGCCTCGTGCTTGTACCATTTCCTAATAACTTAAAAGACTTTCGTGTCTAATTAATTATATTTCACGACAAAAACGTGAGCTCTCTGACCAGTCTACCATGACTAGAACTCAATTACTGTTGAAAACTTCTTACTACGAACCAAAAAGTTTAGCCGTTCCTACCTCTGTCGTGTAAGTAAATTGTGGAATGCCTGAGGTGTGAAGTAACTAAAGACTCTACGATGTTAGTATAGATACATTACTCAGTATTAACCGTGAATATAGTGTGCCTACATGGACGATTAGTAAGTTACCAAACATCTGTTTGTATATACACACATAAAAAAAGTTTGTGATCACTAGCATAAGCTGATGTAATTTTTAATTTAAATAACAATTTATTAATAAAAGGTTTATATTCAATATAATATAACTTCCCCCCTGGCTCGAACACTGCGGTGATCCTCCTGGGCATGCTCAGAATCAAGATATTTAGCATTTTTTGGGTATCCCATTCGTGAATAGCGGCTTCCTTCCCTGAGCTCTGGCACTGTATGGGGATGTGGCTGACGGTACCAAACAGCTCGCTTAAGAGCATCCCATGCGTGCTCAATTGGGTTTAAGTCAGGCGAGCCGGCAGGCCTGTCTAACCTCGTGATGTCGTATTCTCAAAGAGCAGCATTGACTCGTTGAGCTGGATGGGCGCATTATCATCGACCAGTACAAATTAGTGCCCATGGTTTACTCGGAATGGTCTGACAATTCCATCAATAGCAACTAAAAAGACGAAAAAATCATAATATAATCTACCGTTAAAACGATTTCGATTTTTCAAAGTGATCGCATACGTTTTTTATGTTTGTACATTGTGACTACAGGATACAAGGGTGCAGTTCGCAGGGATAGACACAGTCAGTTAGTATCTTCCCCACGTACAGCCCATGCCTGCCGTAGCCGCTAGACCGTGACCGCTTTCAGCTGCACTGACTTTCAAACGCCGCCGGAGCGGGCCTCGCTCCACATGTGAATGAATTGACGTAAATGGAAAAGGGATAGATTTTCAGTGAAAGCTTACGGTAGAATGACTCTGTTTTAGGATTCCGAAACCGAATGGGTACTCTTTGTCTGGCGAATTTGAGTGGGGATCGGTAAAGCCGCTATGTGCTATTCGTAGTTAAATGAAGAGTGTGACACTGAAAACTAACGTGAATGACAAACACTCTTTTAGAGTGTAAGATGTCTACATTAAAGGCATATTTTGAAACGATCTAATTATATATGTTACTTTACTAAATAACACTTAATTTTGAATATGTTTTAGGTACACCGAATATTTGGTTTTCAATCATATCCATATTTTAATAACGATTTTGTTTAATGTATTTTGAATTCATAATCAACCTATTATCTCCCCACTGCTGGGACTCAAGCCTTTCTCTCAGAGAGAGAATTTGGGGCCATAATCCACCACGCGAGCCCAGTGCGGCTTGGTGAATAGGCTAGGCTAGTGGCCACTCATGTCGAAGTTTTCAGGCCGTCCGAAGGCTTTCGACATAGCCTAACTTCTATTGTTCTGAGACAAACAACCAGGACCGATGGCTTAATGTACCCTCGGAAGCACGGTAGCGGAAATTTAATAATGCTACTAGCGTTCACCAATCCAACGCCTCACCGCAGCAAGCGTTGCTTAACTTGTTGATCGATTAAGATCGCCAAGTCAAGCTCCACTGCGAGTTCTTATGTTACATTAATATAATAATATGTTATAATGCTAGAATGTAGAAAAAATGTTATGTACAATCTTTTTTTAGATATGTTAATTGTATAAGAAAACAAAAGGCCGGTAGGTACTGAAAGGTATCTACGATAAGTTTAGAACTATTTGTAGATGTAGTTTAATAATAGCAAATTCATTCAAGATTTGTTTCTCGTATTCGTAGTAAATTAGTTATACTGGTTCAGCCCTGATGGCCAAATTACCGCAAAGGCTTTCCAGAAAACCATAAAACAATACAGCCTGACCCTGCAATTAAATAATTACCAGTGAAATCCGTCTACAATTCCATTATCAAAGTGAGTGACGTCCCAAGGGATCTGGCATCCGTTGCAGCCTTCGGGGACGCCTGACCGCCTTCGAGCAGACGAACTTATTGTAATGAGGACGACAGGGGATATTTATGCCTCACCACGCGCCCCGAATACGCAATGAGCATCAGAATATTCGAATATTCAATATAAACCCAGTGGAGTTTATGTATCAACGCACAAAGGGGGGCTAGGGGTCTCGCGGCATACTTACATCTAAACAAACAAGTACTAGAAAGCACAATATACTTATTTTCGGGAAAATGATATCTGTGTAATTCTCCTCCGTTTGTCTTATTAGAACACATTTCGAAAAAGAAATGCACATTTGACATATTTCCACCAAGGTAGTATCTTGGCATATTACGACCTAGTCATTGGGAAACCTTGTCATTTTGCACAGATGTCATTGAACCACCTTGTCATTTTGCACACATGTCATTGAGCAACCTTGTCATTTAGCAAACACTTCATTTCAACACTTTAATGTTGATATTATGAGACGGGCCCAAAAAACAAACATAATATGATATTTTTATCTCGAGAACATGCTTGCAGAGCTGGTGGATATAAGTTATCTATTCTGCGCGATCAGAACAGGTAGGTATGAATATTTTATTCAGTTCCTCAGAGACAGGACTTTAGGCATTAGGATTTATCTAATAATGGACACGCCAATTCCCCCTTAATGTCACAATAGGAGGATATTACCACCTCGGAAATAAAATCGTGCGGTTTGCATTCTAAGGATTCTTGTTCGTATTCAAGGGTTTCCTTTCTAAAGTGTCTTGAATTTCCTTGTCCCCTATATTATTTACTCTGCATACATTATCGACAGGTGTTGATATTGTTTCCATTTTATAGATAGGCACACGACTGTTCGTGATCGTGAATACGAGTCTAAATTCATACAAAAAGTTACAGTGTTTATTTGGTGTTGTATATTTTAAGTATTATTTATCTTGCAATTTGAGAGACAAACATAACATATCCTTGAGCGAAATATGTATTTATTCTCTCTAAAATTTCTATATTTGGTTTCGGCATCAGAGTTTTGTGCTTCACAAAATCATAATAGAATACAATACTTATTTATCCTCTTTAACCACATACTTTGCAGTTCCTGGAAAAGTAGCTGAATTTCTGCGAAATCTTGTGAAGTATTGTTGGCCAAATATGGCGGATCGCGAGTCAACGGGTAACACTGTATTACGTTTTGTGAGAACATTGAATATCGAAAAAGATGCTGCTAATAGTATTTAATTTCGTAGTTTTCTATTTCCAATGTCAAATCTGGTTGTGATTTCACAACACTATAATGCATTAAGTATACATTATTTAAAGTGATTACTTATTTATCCACTTTTTATATGCATCACTTGTGTCAGCGACAACACTTCGTACACCTCTCTTACTAGTACGTACGAAGTACTTATTTTAGGTCCACAGTACAACTTCTATGATTTCTGTCACTAACTAATCATATATTACCACAAATCCAAATAGAAAATTTCTAGGTATGTATTATGTCCGATACCAGACCTTATATAAGAGCCGTTTATATTAAGTACCTATACATTATTTTACCCTCAGTCTGTTCATAGAGTGCTTAATAGCTTCTGTAGCGGTGAAAGGGTCTTTCAAATCCTTTCACAATAGTGCAAGATGTCCCGTCTGTGCGGAAGAAAATTATTTTTCTCGTCGCCTTTGTCCCATCTTCGCTTAAACACGGCGTTCGGGAAAATATTATTCTGCTCTATTGTTGAAGTGAAAATATAAGACTACGGTGTCATCTACCAAATCTTTTGGCATGATATAGGTATGTAGCAGATGCTATATATTGCGTAGTGGGCAACTAAATCGATAATTTTGTTTCAGTAGACAAGATTCTACTTTGACTAAAACTACCTACTTGTAACTAATACAAAATTCAACACCTGTTGTCGCTAAAGTTTCAGTGTGTTACAGAAAAATATACTCATACTTACATGGGTATTTTTTTATTTATATTTTTGTCCATCGAGGAAGAACACGATGTTGAAATTTATTTTTAAAGGGTGTCTTTCAAATAATATGAAAAAAATAAACAAATTAAGTTTTTAAAACATGGTACTTATCTTATTCTTTTTTAACATGAAAATGTTAAATGTGAAAATATCAATTCAATTATGGATTATTTTTTTTATTATTCCCTACAATTTTATTTATTTACAAGGTATTAAAAATTACATAAGAAAATAATAATAATAACTATCTAATCTATAAGCACCACGGTGGGGGGAAACGTGGTAAAAGTGTAATAATAATCTTTTAAATATTAACTATATTAATATTATAGATTAATATTCGTTTGAAACATTATATGGATCCTACTTTTTGACAGTGTTATGAACAACTACCACTATCGAACGCGCGCGAATTTGAACGTTATTTCAATGAAACTTCATTGTATATTTGTGTATCGACCTATATAAAGATGGTTATAACCATTCAAATTAATAACTAAATCACATTTACGTGCTATATTTAAATATAAATGTGAAATTGTTAAACGGATCTCATAAGTCAATTAAATTTTATATTATTTTATCGGGTCGATACTTAACCTATTTTATTGTGTCTGTTACTGAGTGCTGAAATCATTGCAATCATATTTTATTCCTAACCTACATATTTTGTAACCTTTATGTCAGTTATTTGGAAATTTCAAGAAATTTTATAATACCTTTTGTATAAACTACTTATAAAAATTGTACGTACTCGTACTTAGAGAAGTTGTGGTGCATAGCTTAACACTTACATTTAAATATCCACATTTATAATAGCAATGATACGAGTATATTTATATCTACTGCACTGTTTTTTACTTTAGTACCGCATAGGCGGTCTCGGTGATTTTTAACAATATTTGATTAATTTCTTGTATTGCCGTGCCCTCAGCTGGTGTCAGTAAAAAGGTTCTCTACTATATAGAAATGAAAACACATATTTTAGACATAAGAAGACAAGATTCTTCGACTAATGTGGTTTACCAGTGATGACTTATGGCACTGAAACGTGATCTCTTACTATGGGCCTCATAAGTAAGCCTCAAAGTCGCACCACGGGCTATGGAGAGGGCTATGCTCGGGGTTTCTCTACGTGATCGAATCAGAAATGAGGAGATACGTAGAAGAACGAAAGTTACCGGCATAGCCCAGAAGATTAGCCAGAGTGGGAAGGGCACATAGCACGCAGAACCGATGGCTGATGGGGCCGGAAGGTTCTGGAGTGGAGACCATGGACCGGCAAGCGCAGTGTAGGTCTTCCACCGACACGGTGGACACACGACCTGATAAAGGTCGCAGAATGTCGTTTTATGCAGGCCGCTTCCAACCGGTCCTTTTGAAAAACTATGGGGGAGGCGTATGTTCAGCAGTGGACGTTCTACGGCTGAGATGATGATGATGAGACATAAGAAAAAATAGAATAATTATACACATACATTTACATTTACTTTTTTGTACAACAAAACACGTATGGGAAACAGCGTGATGTAGTGCGTGTCATGAATATGGGTCCCGACTCAGCATACGACTACAGAATCCTTAGTCACTGATTTTCAGTCGCACCCCATAGTCATTACCTTACGAACCCCAGCAAAGATATTCATCGTCCCACGAGGTGCGACATTCGGCGACACCTCACAGTTCGTTCTATAAATACGAGTACCTTGCTACCATTGCGATACAACATTTTATTTTGAAAAAGTATGAAAACATTGGCGTCCGTTGGCGAACTTAGCCACCGGTCGAACTCTCCACCTCTAGTCTATTGAGTCGGGTCGCGTAAATACAATTATTATACTCGTACTATGTCTGCTCAAATTTAAAGCACTAATTGATGTTATTATCAGGTACCGTATCTTAGAGTAGCCCTAACCACGCCACAATCATTTACTAATTCACTCAATTTCTGCTCCTATCAGATTCCACGAAAGCTTCCATAGAAACGTTCGTCTATCATTCACAACATATATGTTACTTGCCATTGCTTGCAATGGCCAGCAGGCAGAATATTTCTAGTAATATATCTAGATATTATTATATCCATATATAGGTATCGATGTTCTTCACTTTTAGATGCGTTACATTTCGATTTACTCTTTGACTACACTTAATAGGGCTTTATAATCTGTGTTACTTTTAATCTCTGTTGTACTTTAATATCGTGTCATAAATAACATATATTTTACACAGGAAACATTGTCAACGATGGTAATAAAAGTTAATTGAACTAACAAATTCTATATAATCTGCAAGCACTAACGATAACTTACTATATGACCATGGTTCAAGATTCCGGTGGGTGTAGATATATTTAAATTACTTTAAACCATCGTGTATGATATTTACTGGGTACAATTAAATTTCTAGTTGAAAAATTCTTGTTGTTTATGATTAAACACAATATTATACAAATTCTGTATCTGTCAGCAAAGGATCACACAGGCAATATCAATTGCTCAATCTAGGATTCTAAAATGTTATACACAAGGCCTAAAATTCTAAATTCTATAAAAAAAGCTTATGTCATCACTCAATCACTCGACCATCATTACCAAAAAGTAGATCTAGAGCAACACACCATAACACAGCCAATGAATGATACTGAACCTATCATTAAGTATTTACAAAGAGTACCACCGAAGCAACTAATCGTGTTCAAATTACTTTTTTTCAATTCGTTAAGGGAGATTTACTACAGAGGTCCAAAAGTGAAAGTAATTGGACTAAATTACAGTCTTGAAGGGACTCTCGAGTTTCGACGTGATTGCTAGTATGTATAACGGCACCTTTTTCTAATCTAATTTTACACTTCTTGAATTCTCTGGCAGTAGGCAATTTAATTACGAGTATCTTTTGGCCCCATTAAATCAAGCTTCACACAAACGCAGTTTGCTTCTTTTTCGATTATTATTGAATCACACTACATAAGAAGTCTACACTCCGACCCACTCGTGCCCGTATTCAAGACCCCGAGAGCTTTCAACTTGAGCTATCCAATCGCTTCGATTGCCTTGAGAACATAGCTTCAGTGGACGAGATCAATAACAGGTTAGTAGAAACTGTCCATACAGTGGGTTCCAAGTACTTTAAACCCCACCGTACAGATAGGCCACAGAAACTCTCCAACGATACCCTCAACCTCATGGCTGAACGACGCTCATTGAAATTGCAGTCTTCGAATGATGCTGAAGCATATAGGCTGCTCAATAGACGAATATGGAAGTCCTTGCGACACGACATCCGGATCTTTAATACAAACCGTATTAAAGAGACGATAGAGCGGAAAAAAGGCTCCAAAGTGTTTGCAAGAGACATGTCTATTGGGCAAAGCCAGTTGACGAAGCTGAAGAGAGGAGACGGCAGTGTAGCGTCGACCAAAGCGGAAGTGTTAAGAGAGGTCGAGAGTTTCTACGGACAGTTATACACCTCGGTCGCTAAACCTGTTAGCAGCTCGGTCAAAGACCCAAGAGCCAAGCTGACCCGACATTATACCGAAGATATCCCGGACATCAGCCTGTACGAGATTAGAATGGCCTTGAAACAGCTTAAGAACAACAAGGCGCCTGGTGACGACGGTATCACATCTGAGCTTCTGAGAGCGGGTGGAACACCGGTACTTAAAGTCCTTCAGAAGCTCTTTAATACCGTCTTACTCGAAGGTTCAACGCCAGAAGCATGGAACAAAAGCGTACACACGCCTATATCAGATTATTTTTTCATCTTAGCTTCTTGTTTCCCTGCTGGTGGTAACTATGAAGGCAAGATTCGGAAAGTGCCCGCCTGGTCATATAGTTACCGGCTCTACAGGAAATATGCCCAGTCAGTTGCCAGTTTATTCTTTGAGCTATTTATAACAACTAATTTCGTTCTACCTATATCGGGTCACTTTATTTTGAATTTCGTTCTTCAAAAAACCCTTGACTATATACCTATAGCTTAACAAAAGACTACAGTATTTCTAGTATTTTAGTCCCTCGATTTGTGGCCTAGTCCCACCATGAGTTTCCAACTTTCAGCTTAATGTATAATGGCGGGTAGGATTTTCATTAATTAAGGCTTAATTTACGATTTATCTTGCACACAGCATCAACCATAACTTAATAGTCTCTAATACCTCATGTCAGATTGCATATTTTTTACATATAAGAATACTATAAGCAACGTTCTCACTATCCGAGTAGGTTTGGTTTTTGATGCCTCGGGCTTCATACACCTTGTTCGAAAACAGGATTTCATTACTGGCAAGAAAACCGGTAGCTTATTATGTAACGTAACTCGTTTTCGAATCGAATAATTAATCGAATTAAGTAAGAAAGGGCATGTAGGTTTACTTAAATTAACGATGAGGCAAATATTATTCGTAAAGGAAAAAAGTTTTCAAACTGCTTTACACATAAAGTGAACACTTTCATCTGTACTGGAATAGCTACAACATTGCTTTGTTATGTATATTCGTATAATGTGTAATGTGTTTTGCTGTTTAGAATAATCTGCCGTAAATTACAACGTTTGTTATGTTTTGCCACTGTAATAATAAAGCTAATGAAGATGCATTTTTATTTCAAAAGTTAGTTCTGGGTGAGAGTTTATTAATATTAGATACTATTATTATTAGTGTCTGGTTTCTTGTAAGGTAAACAAAAAATATGTATAAAATACCTTTTACTTATTTAAGCAGATTTTACTAAGCCCAACTATGTCTATTTCCTATCACGTGTCATATAAGCTGGTTAAGTGGTCAAACTGTCTACTATTGCCTGGACTAAAATCGTAACAACAAAATTTTGGGTGTTTATACACCTGCACTGCCCCTTCGCGGAAATAGACAGCCGTGTTGTTGTGTAATTGCTGCTAAATAGTTATAGAACTATACCATAATTGTTTTAATAAAACTCACCGTATTCAAAATAACAAACGGAATAATGCCATATAATAATAAGTGGGTAATCAAGAGCCGTTCCTCAGTAATGTCTCTAGGGGTATTCACACAGATAATGGACACTATTGTGTGGCAACCAACTGCGGTTTATCTACCTTTAATTGTGTGTACCGTAAGCAGTGTAGACTTGGAAATAAATAACAAACACTAAAAGAAATAACAACATATCAGTATTCTTACAATATCAACCAATTCTATTTTAAGTTCGTGTACTCATGTCATTCATACGATAAAAACCATTTATGAGCCGCACGCAATCGCAACAGGGTATGCAAACAATGCATGTCAAATTACCATTCAACTAGAGTCTAACAATGAACTGTAAAGTAAAAACTACTCATTCGAGATAAACAAATGAAGACGAGTTTACTGTTTAGGAAAGGAACTGGGAAGATTTTCGTTAATTGGCGTAGGGTGAGTAAACACTCAACATAAATAGTTCAAGGGAAAGTCGCTAAATATCAGGCCGATAACGTCGTCGCTAGTGACGAGCATCATGGGGTGATAAACCGAGCCCCTAATAAAAGCCAAAAGGACTACAGCCAGATTATTCGACGAACGCCTTATCGAGCGACTAAGTCTGCCCCAAATTGAGTAAGCGAGAATTATGTACAAACTTTCCACAACGAACGAATAAAAGATAATGAAGATCCCGATTAGATAAATGTGGTAAACATTCGGATAACTTTCCGGCTAATGTTGATCGTCAAGAATGGTCAGGAACTTTCATAAAAACTTATGGTCATGACGCCGGATAGTAAGGGTCAATATACTCATAAGTTAATAAGATAAAGCGCGGAGACATTGAGAAATGAGATAAATATTGAAACGCCATTGAGTCACCCTTTGTTGAGATGTAATCCAATTTTATTAGATTCTGAAACCAATGTTTGTTAAACGTTTTGAGCTAATAAAAGTTATATTAAGGGAGCGAGACGCCGTCGAACGGGAGGAAATGAAAGCGACGAGAGAATGAAATTGGAAAACTTGTTACAAAATTATCTAAGATGGAAAAAGAAAAAATAAATATGGCTTGGCAAAAGTTAGTGAAGCACGCACGATACGCTCGGTTTCTCGAACATTACTTGCTTGAAAGGTCGGGAAAACGAGAATTGTATGGTAGTCTTAAAGAATCTCGTTAGCACATCCATCTTAATTAAGGGCACTGTTAATTTCTTTTACCTTTACACCATAATTCAGCAGGTAAAAATAAATGAGTTAAACTAACACAATGGTTAACGTACTCACCTTTTACTCCACTTTCCGATCTCAGCGTACCGTCGACCGTTTGTGCTTCCGCTTCTCCTCACTTCATTTCCTCTGGGCGTCTGCACGGTGTTCCCGTTAGGTGTTAATATTCCGTTCGCGGAGCTGTTATTGTTACGCTCCCTGTTTCTCGGGAAGGTACCGGTTCCGGAGCGAAAAGTCGCTAACTGCGGCGGCTGTTCTACGTCAGGTGTAAAATGTTGAAGTGGCAATGTCCCATTTCCACTCCAACTCTTGCGGTTCACGGCGAAAGTCTTAAAAGTGCCATTTGACGGAGACACTCCACAAAAACTGCTCCGGTTATGACTATTCTTTATGAAGTTGTTTAGGGGTACTTGGGGCTTGATCGGCACGAGTGGCGACGCCTGGTCAATGGACATCGTACTTTAATCAATGTAGACGCAACCTACATTTACTCTATCTACATTTTTGTCTGCAAAGGAAAGAAATAACTATGTTAAGGGAGGGCATATAATGTACAGTTAGTAAGTTTCCAACAGAGTTGCTTTTCATGTGATGTGACCATGACATCGAATCAAATTGGACGCTTAATATTTCAGCAGTAAATGACATAGCAAAGCATTATGAAAAGGCCCTCACACAATAGACTCTAATTTAGGTTAATAGACATACGAATTCCGCAGCATTTGAATCATCAAATACTATTCTAATACATTGATGTAACAAGCCTAAATATGTACGTAATTTCAACTATTACGTTATGAATTTATTATATAATATACATCATATGTATCCTTAATTATATTGATTGACTGCTACACTTAAATGTTTAGAGTTGACTATTTTTCTTTCTATTTAGTGTGCGTATGAATTTTTATTGGTCAGGATATAGCTACATGGTTATGGAAAGCAAAATTTTAATTTACTTCGTATAACCGTTTTATTCACTACCCTTTACATCGTATTATAAAGTAAAAAACTATTTTTAAAGCTACATACATTAGTGACATGTTCCTTTTAAATCAATACTTATGTATTAGGTATGTTTCTAAAATATAAAAAAACAAGAAACCTGCCCCAAATACTACTCTATGTCTTTCAGTTTTTACCAGTTCAGTTTTTTTACTACAAATTTTTTAGTACTTCAGTTTTTTTTCTTCAATCAATAATTCACTAAAACAGCATGAAAGAGACATGTCCTAGATGATTTTTTAAAATATTTTGGTATTTTGTATAGCCTATTTGTATATTATATATAAGCTGTTAAGCTGTTAATACAGCTGTTGTATGTTTTGGTATATTTAACAACTCGTGCTGATATGTATGTATGGCAAATATGTAATACAAAATACCAAAATATGTAAAAGCTGCATATTTGCTACTGTAGCACATTTTTCGAAATCTAGTGAAAATGGTTTTTTTAAAGAAATACGAGTACAAAGGTTTAAAGCTCCTTTCTATATTTTTATGAAATATTTTAGTTTTAATTTTGGAATGATTGCTGAAGTATTTCAAAAGGTATCGCAGTTTTTATAACCGACTCACTTTCTTTGTGGCCTAGTTTTGTTATTTATTAATGTTGCATTTTCGGCCGTAACCGCCGAGAGTAACCATAGAGGCTGAGTGTAAGCGCCATTTTAGGTAAACTTTTTGTTTTTTTGGTTTACTCCGATTAAATTTCCTTTCAAATTTACATTGGCCCCCATTAAATTGAATAGTTTACGTTATTATTCGTCTTAATACTTAGCCTCCGTTTTTAAAGAAGTCACTTGTGCACTGGCCCTGGCCAGCCCATTAAACAATGGCATACTTGGAAACGCATGCCTAAGGATGTACTTTGACAGTATACAGTACTTTATTGTGGAGTTATAATGGATGTTAATGTACTAACATTTAAAAATCTAAGATATCTATAAACGTTAGAAAACGTGAATGGCGTCCATTTAAATAATGACCGGACACGCGTATACGATGTAAACAAACGCATACGTGACATCTTAGATACTTGTGCTTATGTATTTTATATGTAACACTTATGTATTTCCTCAAATATCACATATCTTTGTAGGTACTGATCTATAGTGATATTTTCATTTATTAGTACTGAAGATACATTCAAAAGATGAGGAAAGCGGTATAAACACGCAGGTACCGCAAGACGCAATCGTAATATGTAAATAATTCCGCAGTTTTGGATTTCGGGAATTCATACTTCAAACTGTTGTGTACTTCAAACTTGCGCGTGACGTCCAACATTCGTATAAATGACTACTCTGTACGATCCCCACCCGACTATTATATCGCGTTTCAACTCAACTAGGCGCGGCGTTGCATTGTAGCAAATTCATATTGAAAACTGGAAACTGTTAGAATCACCTTGACCCACTCGTGTCTATTAATATGTATTTACGCGAACTGTAAATGAGTTAATCGCGTGCAACGCAGTATGGTGAGCAGTGGGTGCAAACAAGGGAGAGGCAGTGTGCTCAATTTCAATCATTAAAATTAAGTGGGTCCTAGGAGTAGCCAAACATAAATATTATTCCTATTGTCTAGAACTCAATCTGCTGCTAATGAATCAATACAATTTCTAGAAACGTGTCTCTACCAGTTCATGACAAATGCTGATAATTATCAATAACTGGTTACGAGGCCTGTACTATAGGTATATATAGACGTGATCTAAAGTACTACAGGCTTCATAATCTATATGTATTTGCAGCAGAACGTTTCCAGAGTCCGTCTGGGAAAGTACCACACATTTGCCGTTTAATCAACCGTGAATCAGTAGTGTGCAAGCATTACTCTATTTCCTTCTTCTCTTCATACGGTGCCATCTCCTACCGGAGGTTGGCTATCATTAAGGTTACTAGGACCTTATGGCTGCTGCCCGAAATAGCGACCAGTTGCTCATGTTAAACCACGTCCGGAGATTATTGAGCCATGAGGTACGTCTTCTGCCTGGTCGTCTACGTCCTTGAATTTTACCCTGCATTATCAGTTGGAGAAGATCGTATTTCTCATTGCGCATGACGTGACCCGTTCTGTCTGTTTCGTTAAAGGGTATATAATTTTTCCAGCGAAATCACAGGGCAAGCAATTCAAGATCTTATAAGAGTTGCTCAAGTTGACGAGCGCAGTGCATTGCCATGCTGGGTTCAAAACTTTTATAGTTTACAATTCTGAATGGCACTGAACTGTTTCCGGATGAAGTTGACACTTAAAATCAGACAAGCGACTTACTTGTCTCGTAATCATTGATATAAAAAGGGTAACTAGTTGTTTTTTTATAATATAGTCTGACTTATATTGAAAACAAATAGTCACTGCTGGACATGCCAATGTTGAGTCCTGAGATTAATAGTAACACGACGCGTATTATTATATACTAGCGACTGCTCTAGACTTCGTTCGAGTAGTAGTCTCGGCCTTCGGACTCGAGATGACCTACTATTTTTCTTATTTTTTTAATGTAAAAACCTTCTACAAAGTATTAGAAAACTTTAAAATTAAATGAAATTAGTAAAGTTCTTCTCAAGTTATAGCGTGACCAGTAGGGCTATTATGTATCTCTGTTGCTAACAAATGTTGATTGAAATCTTGAAAAATGGCGGCTCTATGTCAGTTTAGACAACTCCAGTAAGCGAAAATGTTAGTAAGTTGATGACTGGAGCTGACAAAAGTGACATACAGGCGCCATTTTTTTCGATTTCAATCAACATTTGTTAGTAACTGAGATACATAATAGCCCTACAGGAGAAAGAGGGCTTCATATATATAGATTAGCTATCTTAGCGAGTTTACGCGCAAAGTTAAACTAATTGAACTTCATTATATTTATCGGTAATAACAACATCCAACACAGAGATAGAGATGAACTTCGTAGGTAATAAATTAGTCAATGACTCACCGTAATGTCACAGTTCATAGTCCTTAAATAAATAGCTGTTTCGAAAGTTTTTACATGTTTCTAGTTTATTTATTGGCTTGTTTAGTGCTATTGCTATAACTTTGCTAAATTTACTAGACTATCACATACATTGAGACACAAATGTCAGCGTGTGTAATATTCATATAAAATTTAATTGCTGTAATAAGTATCGACTGGATAAAGCAATCATATTTTATAAAACGTATAAAAACCTACTAACCAGAAGTGGTGAAATTCAATCTTAAACTTTGACTAATATTTTTGTGGTTATGAAACTAAAACGCTCGTTATCTTTTTATGTAATATTATTATCTACATATCATAAATGTTATAACTTGTAACTCTAATGCTATGTACGATAGCTAACAACCGGTTTTGTTTAATACTAACCTACGCAGCCCATATTCAGCGACCGGTAAATTGCAGATTTATAGCAGTAATTTTTGCAACCTCTACTGCTAGTTAATCAAATGGTCGTGTCAACAATTCTCATCCAGTTGACCCAGTTGTTGCGGACGATGCCGATTTGTGACTACGACCGACAATGCATTTAATGGTATGTACCATTGCTACCGATACTGCAGAATGGTCTCTAGTAGGCATTATGACCTAGGACCCGGTGCCTCAGATAGTGCCTGGAATTAATAAATGTACGCCGTCAGATCTGACCTAGTAAAAGATGACGGGATGACCTTATTTCCAATTAGGAGGAATGATACTAAGCCGGTTATAATAGGATATGCAATGGTTAAATAATTCTTACCTTGGAAGGCGGCAACAGATTGGTTACGGTTATTATATTCTTTATTTTCGATCCTCTTCACTGGTTGAGGAGTTACAGATTGTCTCATAAGACTTTGCATTAGGTGGTAGGCTTCTGGTGCCTCTTGCTTTGTCACATTTTTACTCTGATGCCTTATAATGCAAGCCCAAGTATCTTGCTGACATTTCAAGTGAATGAGACTGATTATTTACTGCCGTGCGATTCTTTAAGAGCAAACATCGTTGCAACTTTGACAACATCCGTGAAACAAATGACGAGATAACAATTAACGTTGGAAAACCAACCTTGTGTACGAGTGACATCGGTGAGCTCATCGACGAGCGCATGATTAAGTACGAATCATTATAGAATCGCACGGCTGTACAGTTACACTTAAAATTTCAGCACTTATTAAGCTTTAAAAGTGACACTACAGAAGCGTAGTAACATAAACCACGTCTTGATAGTGTAAAAAAATTGTTGCTGTGACAATCGTATCTGGTTTCAACTTGCGACATTAATCACACTAGTATGAAAAAATCAAAAACTTGTGCGTGTATTGGTAACGAAGTGAATTTTAGAAACGGGATAGCATACTGTTATATCTACCTACCAAAGACTAACACATAGGCATATACTTTAAATCCAGCAAAAAGGGCAATTTTTGCGCTATAGTTATTTTTCGCGTTCAAAGCTATGTACTCGTATTATAGTAACATTATAAACGCTTGAGTACGTATTATTTCTGTTTAGACGGAAGGATTTTTTGTTAGTCTTTTACGACAAAACTAATGTAACTAATTTGAAACATAGATTTATGTTAGCCTACATGGAAAGGAAGAAAGGATACCTTTTGTCTCGGAAAAAAACTTTTGCGATAGTAATTTTTCGCAATCTAAGAAATGACGAAGAGTAGATGAACAGTGCGTTGACATTGGCATAAAAAATATATTATCAATACTTATTATATTATCTACTATTACCTTCCTGTCCATGTGTCTCATTAAGCACAAGTAGGTACTATAGAATACATTATTCAATATTACACAGCTATCGGTTATGTAAGAGTTGCGCAAGATCGTTAAGCTACGAGCAGTTGCGCAAACGGCCACTCGGATGCAATTTGTGCCGCCTATCTGTGCTAGGGTTGTGGTAGAATTGATTGGGATTAATAAGCGAAAAATTAGCAATTTAGATTTTATTAAATCGTAAGATTAATATTTTGAATATTAGCACAATAAATACTTGTTTGCTAACAAGATAAGGATATATCATATTAAATAATTTTACGATAATTGGTATAAACAGAATGTGTGAAACTAGGCTAAAATATATCGATTTAAAAACCAAATTCAATAAAAAAGAGCCCTCTAATAGACATGATTTCATTTTTCATCACATGTATTTGTTTAAATGAAAACAATAATGGTGTTTGTTCATTAAAACAATTAAGTAATTAAAAAATAACAATGCAAAAATGTTTCCTATTACTTATAAATTAAATTATTGACAAAATTTTATATTTATCCTCTTGTTACTAACTCCTCAAAAATGTTCAAAACATTTTTTTTTACCTGAAACCTCAAGCTATGCTGCTACACGTTAGCATTTCTAATCTAAAATTAACAGAGTTTCACATCAAATAGTACTTTAAAGTGCAGCATCCAGTGCTGCCTATTGTCGTCTGTTATTGATAAAGATTAAAACGCTTATTAAAATAAAAATACCTTTACAGCACCAGGTTTAAATTTCCATTCCATTGTTATTAATACACATTTTCTTGCACCATTGCATCCTCTATATTGTCGGTGTCTATTTCTTATACGTCTTATATTAATGAGTAATAGCGGCGAAGACAGGAAGTTTCAATCATGATTTAGCTTTTTATATGAGTGATGAAACTTCAATAACAAACTGATTTTGTTTGCGAATTACTCTACTAAGATCATTATGAGATCGGCTTATTATGATTTTGTAACAGTTTTGATAGTATTTCGTATACTAGCAGCAAAACCTATATGCTATATAGGTTTTTGCCTATATATTGGGTTATACTATTTTCATGATCAAAGTTAACATTTCCAAGTATTAGGTAAATCAGTCTAATTGTTTTAACCTTACTTACTATCGCATTAAAATATTAGTGTAATAGAAATTATAATTATGTGAGGTATTGATACTTTTATATCGACTTGACATACGATATCGATGCGTCGTGAAATTGGGTATTACTAAGTGATTTCAAACCCAAAAAGCTTTTCTTGAGTAGGGACTATAATAAAGCAAAACTGTGATGCAATCACTATTATTGCTACGGACCGTACTAGTACAGACCCGTAACAGGTTATTGATAACAAAAGAATCGCCTACTTTTAACAAAACAAACACCTGTTTGAACCAGTCATTCACTTAGAAGAATCCGAGAAATCAATCACCAGAATAACCATAACCATCGGGGAAGTAAGAGTGTACAATATAGCAACAAAAGATTGTACAACTTTTGGCATGCTCCATTCTACCGGTTAGTCATGCGCAGAGGTTTTGCAATGCTCACTGGACCAGTATTTGTTTAGTTAGATTTGAGAGGAAAGTGGTATGAATCATTGAAACTTCTCTGGAAATACTCGTTTAAGAGTAGTAGCTGCGTGTTGAAGTAGTATCACTATTACTTCAATGTAATTTAAACTTCTCGAGACGTTTAGAGTATCTTCGACGCACGATGCTTTTAATTAATTTAATTTGTTAGCAGATTAGAGAACCTCCTCTACTTGTTTCCTATAGTTAATGTTTAGGAAGTTGAGGTGAAAAACAAGCAATACGATACATGACGTCGAAATTACAGCTTTTTTGCACGAAGATCATACGGTTGAGGGGTGCAATAGATAACAGTAGATTGTTTCTCTCCATAGATAGTCATTAACTTTATAATATATACCTATATATGTATTGCACTAGCTATACCACAAGAATCAATTAAAAACACGTTATTCTCCCCATCGTCTGTCAGGAAAGTGCAAAAAGCAGGTGTTCAGCTACCACATACCAGGTTTGTATTGAACTTTTACTTATGAAGTTTATTGGCATGCAACGAAAAAGCTAAAGGTTACGTCATTAATGTATATTGAATAATTATAACGCTTCTACCGTTACTGTCAATTTCCATAATGTTGTATAATCATGTAACGTAAAAATTTCATTATTCATTATTATTAGTAGTTTTTGAATTTATTTGTTACAAACATACAAAAAAATGTCTTTCCTCTTTTTATAATTAACAGTATAGATTACATACTTTGGAAGTGTTAAACTAGGTTCAAACCGGTAAACCATTGAACTATTGTAATATGGCACTTTCTGAAGATCAATGTTCCATTTGTGATCCAGAGATCATTTAATGGAACGTGTTGATTAGGTAGGGTAGAAACAAAGAAGGTGCATCTTATAACAATTAATAAAATAGTCCTACGCTTGTTTGTTCGGGTAAAACTAAAATAGCTTTTCGAGACTTGGTTTTCTAATAGTGCTTAAAGTGCAAAAACGTTATTTTTTGGGCTCACACTACAATATACGAGTATAAAATAATGTTCGGACCGTTTATGAGTCATTGAACTTTGAATGAAAATGAAATTGAAAAAATGAAAATTTCGTATGAATGTAATACCTAATATTGGAAGTTAAGAAGTTCCAACTTCCAATATTATAACAGTACAGTGATATATATATTTAATATTTCACTTATTAATATTAATTACAACTCATATTATAGAAATTTCACGTAAAAATAATACAACATTCAGTTTCACCATCATACATAAAAGGAAACAGTGTCACAAGCGCACGGAGAAGGCAGGTGATAAGCATTTGTATCGTACTATCGCGCAAGCCAGTTGCAAAGGATGATAATAGAAATACTAGTTATTTTGTACACTAATCGGTTACATAAAACTTTTAAGGAAAGCGAGAGCGCAATCAGAACCGTTGCAGCAATAGTAACATCACTTTCAAACAAAATTCGATATAGTGGCTTCATTACCACAAGTTGCTGCGAGAATAAATATTTTTTTTCTAAAGTGAAGTCATGTTTTCGATGTTTATGAGTAATACTTTGATGGTATAAAAGCCAAAGTTAAAGTAACGAAATGCAGAAGAAACACCTAAAAGATGATTTTCGTGGAACGCATCTCATTTTTGAAAGCCAGAAAATTTTCCGTTCCTATATAAATAAGGTCAGTATTACAGAAGTACGCTCAGTAGTCACTCTAAGCTTGAGTACAGGCGTGCGATTCTCTAAGAGCAAACATGGTTGCATCTTTGACAACATCCGTGAAACTTGATGATGAAAAGAAACGTTGGAAAAACAACCTTATGTACAAGAGCAATATCTCATAAAGTATTTGACATCGGTGAGCTCGTCGACGATCGAGTATTTTTCTGAAATACCGACCTAAGTCTCATTTTTAATTGTTTTTGGTACAGTAGTAAGATAATATGAAATTAACATTATGTTTCGGATGCAATGCACTAAATACATAAAAAATAAACGGAAACCCGCAATCGGTACGCTATTAGAAAATAAGAGTAACAAATTATTTTACTATACATCGTTACTCCCTTCAATGCGTTTATGTTTGTAAGTACTCAGCGCAGAAAAGACTGAACGGGTTTATTACATGCATGTTACATTATAAAAATTGGAATAAATTTAGGTCATATTACCTACAATTAACACAAAGGCAACTCTCCCGATAAAGGTTATCATCAGAGTGTTAACTATTATTATTTTTATTCTGACGATAACCTTTATCGCGGTAGGTATAGACCTCGTCATACTCAGAGGCCATACCTACATAACGTAACAATTAGATCCAATAGTACACTATCATCCTATCATCGTTCAGCATTCACAACGTGTCACAGTGGTGAACTGGAATGTCAATAGTCAAGTGAATCATGCACTGCAGTGGAATCCATTGCGTTTATCTAACGTACAAAATGTAGACATGTCTATAGTAGAAAATAAACGCACGTACGTAATGGATAAGGATGCGAATGGATTGCCATTATTAGTCAGAAAGATCACATTGTACAGATTCTGGTGGTAGAAAAAAGTTGTTTTTATAACTGATAGATGTTGACGCAGATGGGAAAATTATCAAATCAAATGAAATCATTTATTACGCAAAACATGCAAAGGAAAAAAATGGAAATTATGGAAGAAGACCATACAAAATAATAATATAATGCAAGATAAACAGAATTAAATAGAAGTGTAACTGATCACAAAAATCAATTGTACTAATTTATTTTTTACGAGTGCAAGGTGTGACCTATAATAGCTTGTCCGTTGAATAATTACTAGTATGTCATATAGATTTGGGTATAAAGTTACTAATAAGTAAGTACTCATAAGTCACCCACAAAACATAGGTACTCGAGATGTTCGTAGTATCGGTTAAAATATATGGGAAGAAACACTACAAAGAGTTAATGACATGTATTACAATAGGCGTAGGTGTGATAAATGACAGTTCTACTGAAACATAAAATAACTTAACTTACTTTTATATAGTCTGCGTAAAATTATAATGCATGGCAGTGGTACCACAAGCCTTGTCATTCTAGAATCTAGAACTATTCCAATCCTATTGATATATTGTTTATAATTCTAAGTTATTAACACAATAATATTTGATATACAAATCATTAAAGAAATAAAACCATTTATGTAAATGGTTTAAATACTTATTAAGTTCTGTAGACGCTGATGAAAAATCAAATAGATACTACCCACATAAAAACGTTATATTAATATTGTAATGTTGCTTTGTTAATATCAACATCTTTTCCGGATTTATTGCTTTGTCTTTTTCAATTTGCATTCCACTGTCAGAAAAAGACAAAGCCATGTACTTTACATTATTGTATAAAAGAATTTTAATTTTAAAAGACGTCAACGTCGACTCTACCTTGACCTAGACAAATCACGTGAAAAAACAAGCAACAATATCCATGGCTACGTGACTTAACGCTTATCAATAGGGAACTAACAGTCAGACTAACACATTGAGCAACCAACCAATTATTTCAAACAGTTACAAACTCTACACATTTTTATTTATTCGCTTTGTATAGGCGCAATAAATGCTGAGAGAAACCTGTTAATCAACTAACAAAATCAGTGACTTTGCTACTCACTTTGCAAACAATAGACGTTGCATTTTTATGCAGCGCCGTAATAGATATGATCTGCTTTTTATAACACGTTTATAGCACGAATGTTGATGTTTAACATAGAATCCCACTGAGGGAGAACGTGACAACTATTTCAAGAGTGGCAAACACAAAAACACCACTTTATCTAAGTGAAGGGTATCCAAACTATGGCAGGACTCATAACAAGGGCGATATGTATTCCGACCACGGCGCCTCCGGGAAGGCAAAAGCCACAATGTGTCTTGAGACTTCCGACTCGTGTTCAATATTTCTATTATTGACACTTGTGAGCCTAAACGGGGTATATTGGAAACCTGACAGAAAAATGTTTCACAGAAAGGAAATTGCCTGGAAGCAGTTCTATCGCGTGTTGTCAAAGACATTGCGATGAGTAATTGTACTCATCGCAATGAATGACTCGCGAGTTACCTGAATGTTTTCCGCAATTCACGCTGTAAACGCTTGATTATATTTGTAAAATGATACCCCTGGTATTCTTTTTAATGGAACTGTGAGTTGTGAGTCGTAACACGTCACGCAAAGCGAAGATTTACGTGGCAAAAAGTTGCGCAAAGCAATTTCAAGGCCAGTGGTATTAGGGTGATTTTTTGCTGGTTATCGCTATCGGACACAAACTTTTTGTTAGTTTAATCATTTTGGGCTTGACAAACATCTCAATGTTAAATCAATGCAATCTTAATTTGTAAAATATGTCAAATTATACGTGCGTACCTACTCATAGATGCGTGCATATTGATTGTGACTTGTAAAGAAGTCGGCATTCATATGTTATCTACAAAATACTTGGCTTAGTACACCACCTAGCAAGCAAAATATTACTCCATTATCAATGTCAATAGGTATAAAAAGAGATACTACAGTGGATTTAGTAATTCCTTCAAGAGGTGATTGCAATGCACCTCAGGTTGTTCAAACATACACAAAGTTGACACAAGCAAACGATGCGGGTCCTGTCAGCGGTGGTTACCTTAACGATAGTGGCATGAATACTGATGTACAACAAAATCTTGTTACACATGTTCAGACTCATTTGCATTTGCCATCAGTAGGAAGTTATTGATCAGCTGACTTTGAACGTGAAATACGCTAATTGAAGATCGTATGTCACTGACTTAATAATAGCTATGGCAATGTGAGTCTCGCAAAATCAGTAGTATTGGTGAGATTGTCAGCATATATCAGCAGTACCGCTGTTAGAAAAAAAGGTAAAAATAAAGATGTCTCTCTATTTTCACAATGATCATGTTGGTATATAGATAGAGTAGGTAACAAATACAACGAATCTTTCGAAACCAAATGTGTTAGTTTTACCTTATGCAGCCGGCTGTTGAGCCATTTCACTGAGATTCGTACGAGAACGTGAAATGTCATAAACTTAAATATCATATTTTTTTTCCACTTTCGTATCATATTTATTATGTAATCAATATTCAAACAAGGGGCGCTGAAAATGTGATCAATCGAGTGCAAAGTCTTTTTCGTTAAGGATAATTTGAAACATCTCGACTAAATGGAGCGGTCATTAATCAATGTGCAAAAAGTTGACGCGAAAGGAGTTTAAAAAAGAACGATAGCACAAAAAGTCTTTTATCATCCGTTCAACGCTCGAGCACGCCCTATTAATTGTGTCAGAATTCATTTTTATTATTAAAAAACGTTCTTGTTTATTTAAAAACAAACAATGTCCCAATGTAGAGGATGTGTTACTTTTGCGTAACAAATTGAAAATCTTACAAAAATCGTAACACAATAAAATCCACTAACACCAAATGGATCAAACAGGATAAAACAATAAAAGTGTAACGCAGCGTGAAACCGATTGATTTCTTCATAGGGGTCGACCGATCAGCCCTCCAAGGCACTTTGTAACAGACATTAAAGTAAAAACGCTCGACTCCAAACCCCTATACAAGTAGGTCACTAAGCAGGGAACATGACGAATCGCCTCCATCACTCCTTGACGTTGCTGGAAGAGGGACTCGAAAAGATAAGACCTTAACCACTCCCGGATTCAAACTCAAACAATTTAGTGTTTTTAAGAAAGAGGAAAAGTTTGAAAGATATTTTTTACAAACTTAACTAGGAATGTAAAGAAACCGCCTGCGGTTTCGAGCTTAATTAATATTATAGAAGGCCTTAGATGGTTAATTATATTCAAAGGCCATTCTAAGAATTTAGACGGCGCTTCAGTCAGCTTATAGCCTGGTACCGCTACTTGCTATATAAGGAATTGTTAGAACAATGAGCACCACTCTATTTTCCTGAACAATCTAAAACCGTAATGAATACACATTATCGAATGTTCTAACACATACAAAAAACTAATTAAAAAGTCATGAAGACGAGTAGAAATGCATGTACCGTGGTAAAGAAACGTAATTAGAATGAATATTGCCATGTGCTAACTGCTAACATCTTTCTTGAGTAAATAGAGAATATCTGCAAATTGTTATTGAAATACAAACGTTTTTATTTCGATAGATGATTACTATAATTGCGCATTCTTGAGGCTTGGCTGCGGAGTCATGGCATTTCGTAACCACGATCGAGCGCATTCCATCGCATGGCCGGAGCAACGCCCCTGGGATAGACCCGGCGACTGTGATGATGCTACCACATACATAGACAAAACACCAACACTACAGGTTCTGCCTACTAAGAGCTAAATAAGGAATCCAATCGACATGTAGGTGGATGTGTAAAGAAAGGTGTGGGTATAGGTAATGAGGTGAAGGCGTCAAACGAAGGTGAGATCTAAAGTAATTACGGCTCTAGTCTATGAGTTTAGTTAGTATGCAAGGAGAAGTCTGTTAACACGAAAGTAAATTAACCGCTTCCTCCAAGTCCGTATGTCGCCTTCCTGTTTAGCTTTAGTGTTAGTTTGACGAGCATCTTGCAGCCGGAAGATTGCGAAACTATCGAGTAACACGTGCGAAAAGGAGGCCGCTTGTGCAATCGACGTCGAGTTATCAAAGATTGTTGCCCTCTCTAATGCAGCTCAAATATCTGAACCAGTACGTAGCTAACGGGACAATGGCTTGGTATTTTTGATCGCATTGTTTTGATACCTAATTAAGAAATTCAATTCGCTTCAGTTGTTTATACATACCTAGTTTATTTTTGAAGTTTTCATGATATTTTTGAACATTTACGTTATGCGCATCATTATATATGAACACGAATTTCTCATTTAAGAACGTGAATTAATTTATTTTAAAAGGCGCTTTTACGGTTCTTTTTAGACATTTACGACGTCAATATATTTTTGTCCTGGCATTTTTAGAAAGGACGGTAGATTCCAAAATTACTCTCACACATTTTAAAAAATACGTAGCTTTCATCATTTGTTTATTGACATTAAAATTTAATAATCAATTTAAAGAACAGGTAGGCTTCTTCTGACGCTACCGAGCTTTAAAATAATAAAATAAGTTTGTATAAATATTTATTACCTACAAATACCAATCTATGATGAAAAATTTATCAGGGAACAGTAGTCATATCAAACCGTTGGAAACGGCTGACACGAACAGTTTATCATTCAACCGATTGTTACTGTTACGAAATATTATCAGACGATACCATGGTGATACTGGCGATTGGTAAAATAGAAATAACGTCATTGTTTTAGTTAGAAAATGTAAATTTCGTCGAATTATGGGAGAATTCTTGAAGATTAAACATTAGCTCAAAAATACCCCCTTTCCTTAAAACAAAATATAATAGCACAATATCAATGGTATTAACGATACTTACAGCAAATGACTTGAACGTGATTTTAGTGCAATTCCAGATATTTAGAAATTAATTGATACACTTACAGTTATAATAAAAACGCGATTAGAACATGATATATTGTTAATCTGACGTGCGTTGATAAATATCGTTGCAAATCCATATATAAAAGGGGAAGGCCAATGTCAACGACCTACACCCTATAGGCACAACAATAGAACAGATCGAAAAAAGGGTCTTGTGCCATTATGGGTCCAAATTACCGCTTCAATGGTCAACCAAATGTTGGCTGATCTCAACTTGAATAGACGGGGCACGTGATCTTTCTACCACATTTTTATAAAACCGGTATCCGAGAGTGATGTGAAAATAATGACCAGGTAGATCATTGATCTTAAATTTAATATTAAAGCCAATTCTGTCAAGGGCTGTTTCTTTAAACCTAAAAGTTCGATTTTAAAGAGTACGAATACGCCAAATCAAATTTGTACTCAATTAAATATGCCATATTATTCAGCGGTTTGGTTAACCAGGGACTGGGGTGCGATCAATTTCAAGGGCCCCTCGTCTTATTCAAATCCCTTCTTTGTCTTTCGTATTTCATATAAGTACCTACTCAGTGATTCACAATACAATAAATTCAGTGTTATCTTGGGGCAGTGCCTACGTTAGTAGGTAAATTTATTCCTTCTTAGTCTTGGATGGTCTTGTACGCGGGGACTTGTTGCCTATATTATATTTTTATAAGTACTAACTATTGAAAGTTTGATAAAACGGAAATATTTTAATTACTTATAAAATCGTATTTACTATGATTTTACTATATCATGTATCATGTGCTGAAATAGGCGCCTATGCAGCTAGCATGTGAATAAACTTAATACACACATACAAACCTTAAATGTTCGAGTTATCTAATGATATGGGCAATTAAAACCAGTTAATTATAACCAAGGTAAGATGATTCTCAATTTTGTTAGCAATTTAAACCTATATTCAAGTATGCTATTAATTAATTATTTTCTACTATTAGGCACTAATCTCCATACATTAATACGAGCACACTTTTAAAAGAACTTAGAAGTGTATTAGTCGTCCAGTCTACTAAACGTGCCCTAAATAATATAACAATTAGTATTGTAAATGCATAATATCACAACGTGGTTTTAACAGATAAGAGTTATCAGTGCCTACCGATAAAGCAACTCTGTTGGCGATATCTATATTATAATAATAATATAGCAAGTTAAAAATGCAAGCCTTATCTACAAAAAGTAAAATAAAATAATACGTACTACACAAACAAAACAATTTAAAGAGGCACTGAACAAAAAAAAACACAGTAGAGCAAAACCAAAATCGAAGCACAGATGAAAAGATTACCGGTAAACGCGCGGTATTTTTGTCAAAACACTTCATGCACAGATTCGACTACAATATCAAATTTACGCGTGAAATTTGATATGTGTACAATGTTTCGTGTTACGGGCAATAGCGCGAGGGTACAGCACTCGCCACGACGACCGGGCTACAACTGACGTCTAGCCGTTATTTGCCGTCTCCGTCGCACTTCAGTACGCATGTCCGGAACTGTCCCTTCATCGTTTCTACGCTCATTTTCAATCTTACTTCGAAACCCTTAATATACATTATACCATAAGATCACATCTTCAGTTTTAATAAGAAAAGTTGCAGTAATGTAGGAACAATAATAAACAGATGGCTTTAGAAAGAGACGACAATAAACGCAGTAGCAAGGTCGATCGTGATTGCTGTGGTACAGTACAATGCCCACAGCAGTTGGAGTTCGGCACCTGGTTAGCAAAGATAAGGAGATTTAAAATTTCATATTCCATATAGGTATGAATATTTTATACACAAATACGTAATAGGGGTTATTATTATAGAGTGTGTCTCCACATTTAATTAATGAAAGCACAGCGTACATATATGAGAGTTCACAATAGAATAAATGTCTGTTTTTATATAAAGTTGCTGGATAATTTTACTGACTTCGAAAAATATTCCTAAAAAAATAAAGCAAAGCTTCTTGCAAGGCCACCTGATGCCAAAACCTGTTTGATACCTGGACTACATTCCTTAAATAAATCAATTCATGAAACTTAAATGTTATATTTTGTATACATATAAGTACATACTCGTACTTATTAATATACATTTGTTTAGATATTAAAATTGAATACACATAATTATGTATTATCAGGATGTAAATAAATCACCAAAACAAAGAAGTCTTATCCCGTAATACGTTCTCTTAGAGGAGAAATTACATTTCTGATTCCGATGTCTAGAAAATTTTTCATACTCGTACCTCCTTATCTTTCGCGAAGCCTTGAGCTACATTTTTAAAATGTCGCGACAAACAATATTTTCATCCAACCTCGTGAATATTCTTGATACTTTCACTACAGCAACACCATATCGGTGGAATGAAAGCGAACATTGTCATCATCTCACAATGCACAATAGCTATCTCAAGCAGACATTTTGACCCGTAGTTTCATGTGATTCATATTAAATAATAGACATAATTAAGATAATTACGAAGTATAAATATTCAACGCAATTAAAAAGTTTAATGGAAAGGAAACTCCGTAACGACTTGATTTCAGCGCATTGTTCTTTTACGAATTCTCACAAACACTGGCAGATGGGCTATTAGGCTATTATTATTATGTATAAAGTTACTTTATTAAATACGATAGTTTATGAGGACGATAATGGGAAAAAGTGTACATAATTGAATTATGAGTTAGACGATGATTACAACTTTAACGAATAATAGACACACATAAACATTATGTACTTACTTACAAATATGAAATCGAAAGTGTAGGTATTAATAATACTAATGATATCCGCTATTACATAATACTCAAAATTAATTTGCCAGACTAGTAAAAATTATACTAATATAATAAAATAGTTGAACGAAACAATGTATTCTATAAAATTATCAGATTTCAATCTAACCATTATGTGAATTTTGTTCCACATACGGCTGGTTGATGAAAAAGAGGTGAAATTATATCAATTGGCATATTTTGTTAAGAGGATTGCATAGTACTTTCCGTACTAAAAGAAAAAACTCTTTTCTACCTCTTATTATTGTCCGATTTCAGTGATATTTTTTTCATGTAAGCATCACATTGTCTACTATGCCCGTACGTTTTGATTTTTATATACATTTACAATATATACATTTTCTTTTTTAGAACTTAAAAAAACTGAAAAAATCAAAACGTACGGGCATAGTAAACAATGTGATGATTACATGAAAAAAAACAAGACTGAAATCGGACAATGTTAAGAGGTAGAAAAGAGTTTTTTTCTTATAGTATGGAAAGTATGCAATCTAAGGAAACGAAAATATTATAAATATGATGTACCTACGTGATGATTTTTTTGTTATTTTCGTTGCGATTGTGGTGGATTCATGGTAATAGAGTTCTATTTTATACAGTCCTGAACCCCAAAAAAGGTACAATGCTAAATTCAAACAGTTTGTTCAACCATTACCACGATAGTGTGTGTGAACTTCAAGAGAGCTTTGAAAGTAGGTGAACGAACAAGTCGGCATTGAACTGTAAACTGCTAAATGTTAACCATTTTTAAGCCTGCTTTCAACATATGATAAGAATTAATTAATTAACCTATCAGTGTTTAAATTCTTTCAAAAAAATGAAAATTTAGAAGGTGTTGAACGCAATGAAAAGAAACATTGCAAATCATCTTTGGGACTCCTATTTTATGGAATCCTATGGTTCCGAGACAGTTTATTTATATACACAAGTTACGTATAATTATCTATTTATATTAATAGTGTAACGTCGTTTCGTACATTCATTTATGAAATTTTTACTTACTACTTATAGGTGTTAATATACTTTGCCTATATTTTGATATGCCCGCATCACGCAATTTAGTTGTTAGTTTATATTTGTTAAGTAAAATTATACATTATTTGAAATATCCATTTATCTCTGTAAACGTTTTAACGCTATGAAAACACTTTATAAAACGACTGACTTCGTAAGCAATGAGAATAAAAGCTGCTTTGACCAAGACAAGTACGTACTTATTGCTTGGATTATCGATGTAGACAGCATTAAACAAACCGAATTGAGATTGAACAACTAAAATTATTATTTTAATGCCAACGTTTCGAAAACTTTTCAGTGATCGTCATCTCGGATAGAATGTACAATTGAAACCTTTGCAATTAGATTAATTTGTACAACAGGTAATCGTAAAAAACAAAAACTTAGATACCGATATGTTGATTATTAGGTATCATTATACTTGATACCAACTTGAAGTCAAAATGAAACTCTCTAACTCTGCATATCCATTGAGTCAATGTTGTAATTTAAGTGAATCCGATCAAATATGATTCGCATATTGAACCATAAATCTTTGAGTAGGGTACTTGCAGCACAAATCTTCGATCAAACTTTGATTCTTTTTCCCTTCACGAAAGTGCCAATTAAAATAACTTTCTAGCCTAGAAGGCTGCCAGTGTATGACGGCAACAAAATGTATCGTTTAGCCTTGTCTTCTCATTTCACAATGTCACGCGAAGCAGTCTAGACTTCGTAATTACAAGTTTTTCATACCAGTTATCACGTTTGTTATGTATATATATGTACGTTATATCACCTTAAAAAAACTAAAACATAAATATATCTATATAAACAAATTAAATGTAACTTTATAGAATAGATAGACGAACGCAACACAGTTCCTTATTCAAAAGACGTTATAAAAATTATGAGTGACCTTCTATAGAGCAATAAAATTCCTTTAGGACAGATGACATAATTTTACCAAGTGACTCTATAACAAAATTGTATATCGCTCGTATATGGTTGGATGTGGGTCGGTTTAATTACATACACATTTTTAAAATGGTTTTGGCAAAATGTTCTTATCAATCAATAGTTGAAGTAGATGACATTTGTATTTAAATTAATCAGTTTTGTATTCAAACGTGGTCTCTTACTATGGGCCTCATAAGTAAGCTCAATGTCGCTATAAAGAGAGCTATGCTCGGGGTTTCTCTGTGATCGAATCAGAAATGAGGAGATCCATGGAATAACGAAAGTCACCTAGCCCAGAAGATAAGCCAGTTAAATTGGCAGTAGGCAGGGCACATAGCACGCAGAACAGCTGGCCAATTGGGCAGGAAGGTTCTGGAATGGAGACCACAGACCGGCAAGAGCAGCGTAGGTCATCCACCGGGTCGGTGGATGTCCTACAGTGATAAATGTCGCAGGACGACGTTGGATGCAGGCCGCTTCATACCGGTCCTTTTGGAAAATGATGGCGGAGGCATATGTTCAGCAGTGGACAACCTACGGCTGAGATGATGATGATGATTTAAACAGTCAGACTCACAGGGAAGACCATACCTGGTCAATGTCACATTTCATTCTAGTCATAATTTAGGAAAGCGTTGCTGCGTCCAATTTTTTTAAGGTGGTTGACGCGGGGTACACAAAAAACATGTACCTCACCATGCGTTACTTGTGAAAAATTAGGATGAAGTTGTTATAGGCACGGGTGAGGAATTCTGATGATCATGAGTTGAAGAATATTTTAGTTGATCTGTTTCAGTAGGTCAGAGGCTAGATAGAGATTTAAACGTAATGCGTAAAACAACTGAGCTCAGTACAAAATATTATTTATCTAGTTTAACTGTCACACATTAAATAATATTTTGAACAACGTAGCGTTATACATTATGCCATTGAAAATTTTTGGACAAATAAGTCGTGGTTATGAAATTATGAGTTAGACACAAAAAGTTGATGAAATCAATATAGATAGATAGATAAACAAATAAATATTATGCATTTTTATAATTCTAATTTCTTTTAATGTCATTAGGTTACCGAACAAGCACGAGACATACCTGGTGTTAAGCGCTAACGTCTGCATATAACAGATACATCTAGTCCGAAGTGACGAACGAAAAAAGATAAGACGGACATAACTTCATGAAGGCTGCTAACACGTTTATGCTTTGTAATACATGTCTACGCTAAACACGGTTAAAAATGTATTTCTGTCTCTATTGATGTCAAAGCAAAGACTGCGATGATAAAATTTTAAATAATGCCTGCCAAGCCGATAAGCTTACAATATCGGAAAGTAGTTCACTAACTTTACCCTAACTTATTTTCAATTTTTAGGCCGAACATTGCAGACTTTTTTTACTTTTTAACGAACTGTTGGCCAACCTGGTACTGTACTAAATGTAAGCATTAGTGTATGTGACTTAGTTACGACATACTCATACTTATATATTTAGGTCAGATTAATACAATTAACTCTCAATACTCAATACTTTATTGCAACATATATTATGTTTTCATACCACCTGCTCGAAAATGTTCTATTACATGTCATGCAATCTCTATGTAAAGCAAGACATTTCATAAGCGGGGTGTATGAAACTCCCTGGGGAGTAAAGTGATTTGGATTTAGAACGTTAATTGTAGGAATACTCTTAGTACTGAGACAGAAAAAGAGAAAGAGCATACAGAAAAAAAAGAAAAAAGGCGCGAAAAGGTTTAACTATAAGTAGTGCGTTCGAATAGCCCTAAGTTGGCAAAATAACGCTAAAAATGCTCACAAGGGCTTTCGAATTGGGAATCTATGAATGAAAATGTCGTTTCTGGCTACGAAGAAATAATAGTCAAGAACAGTAAGTGCGTTAAAAAAATGACCCAACAAAAGTCGTGTTCAAGTAGGCGGGGCTTAAAAGTCGTGTTCAGTACGTCATCAGTCGGACATTTTACTTGCAAGCGAGCACACTTCAAATCTTCGCGTACATTTTCATTTTTATCATTGTGAACTTCAGCTGTGGATCATCATGCCGGCATTCGTTGTGAAGTGGTGCAGAAACAATACACGATTTAAATGTCCAGGGATCACTTTTACTAGTAAATAATAGCAAAATTATAATTATTCAAAGATGTTCAAATACGTTAACAAATCGAGATGGTCAATACTATGCAAAATAAAGTCAGTCAATTTTTATTTAATTTAGGATGTATTGTTTTCTTCAGGACTAAATATTGAAATGTATGTAATGTGCAATGGTTTTGCTTGTAATGTTTTATTCTCGCTTGCTTGCCGATTCAACGCGGCAAGATAACTGCCTAGCTGCACTTAAGCTAGAAAAACAAGTGTATGACTGCCTGTGAAAACCAGCATAGTTTTGTACGTTAATTTTGACTGAAAACAATAAAATTATACATAATAAAAAATTATGGACCATGTTACACAAAACTGCAGTACCTACCTACCAGTACAGTAAGTACCTACTGTTTTTTAAATTATGTTATCCAAAATATCTGATGATTTGTCCCGAAGAAACATCAACATCTTTAAGAGCTTTTATTCTGCGCAGCGCTACGCGAGTTTAGGTATTTTACATTAGCGAGTTACTTACTAGCGCGCCCTGCGGCAGTGGCCCGCTTGACCAAAATAGCGCGCATTAATATTTGGATCTTTTTTATCTATTTTGGTTATTATGTCACTAATAGACGTAGGTCAAAAAGGTGAAATAAAATATCACACAGGACACATTTTATTTTTAATATCGACATTAATTAACATAAAATGATAATTATTAATCAAGTACCTACATGTTATCTACAAGAGCATAGACTAGAAAAAAGTAAGATTTAACTCATGTACCTACCAAAAAGAGATGAGAATAGCAAATAAAACAACCATCAAAAAGGTCCTGCTACCAGTTTCTGGATCCAGCATCAGGTCCTGGTCACCTGCTAGAAAAAAGGTATCGCTATATGAGACGATTCATACGATCCCAAACACGGTGTGTCTACTATTAACCATCACATAGTTCCTGCTACCAGTTTCCGGCTCCAACATGGACTCCTGGATACCAAGTATAAGCATAAGAAATTTGTTTAATACCAAAATACTAGCCCCTCAAGGGTCGATGTCATTATAACAATGAAATTTCTATTGTTGATACACTAGATGTCATATAAAATTATTTGTTAGAATCCCACTTAGAAATGTTACCTCAATAAGTATCAGGAAGTTTTGAGTGCACTGCGGGCGTCAAAGCGATACGTCTTCTGACCTCTCTCTACGAGGCCTCAGCCGCGTCTGACGATTCGTGACTGGCGCGACCGGTTTTATGATTGATTTTTAAAACTTGTGTGTGTGTAGAAACCGCTCGGCAATAATAAATTTATAAACAATTTCTAAATGTAGTCTGTGGAACTTGAACTTGTTAAACAAATAATGTTCTATTACATCAGGTAAGAATAATTGACATAATATACTACGAGTATATCAATCATTATTATGTGAACCTTCAAATACTCAGCAAAAACGCGAATTCAAAGCGTTTACGCTCTAAAGAAATACTACAGACAATGAACAATAAACGATTGCCTACAGTTGGTATGTAATATATGTAACTATATAGCATTAAAAAAACAGTTCATTGTTTGGTCAAATTAAAGCACGTTTAATTTTTCAAGCTAATGAAAATTCACCCTATGCAAATTTTAAGTGGTTTAGCTGAGTTGCTAATTAATTTGTCAGTAATATCAACACAGTGCTTTTCTAAAGTAATTCTATAAATTGATTGAATTTTCTAAATTGATAATGAAGGTATTCTGTGACCACTGAAAAACATCCAGCTGGCAAATAACGTTTTATTTTTTTTTGGTAAAATATATAAGCCATCACCCTATGCAAATTTTAAGTGGTTTAGCTGAGTTGCTAATTAATTTGTCAGTAATATCAACACAGTGCTTTTCTAAAGTAATTCTATAAATTGATTGAATTTTCTAAATTGATAATGAAGGTATTCTGTGACCACTGAAAAACATCCAGCTGGCAAATAACGTTTTGTTTTTTTTTGGTAAAATATATAAGCCTAAAATGTTTCATAATCCTTCTTTACTACATTGCGAAGAATCTCTTCTAATGTCTTCTAGACAAAAAATTAATAAATTAATCATAATTCGCGAGACATACGAGATTTACGATTGATTTATTATTGAGTTGGTCCAGTCCACTTGTTGCATAACATCGTCCACGCCGCTATGACTCTGCTGTCATTGTAGACGTTGCAGCACGCGCGTAAACCAATCCCTGCTTTCCTTCTGAATTTAAACCAATCACCGAACATGTCTATTTGTAACCTCGGAAGTAATTTGTATTTGGAATCATACGTTGTTTTGATTTGAAGGGCCACTTTTTGTGTGAAATTTGTTCTGAATTATGCTTCCTGACAATTATTTCTTCGTAGGTTTCTGGCTCTTTTTGTTCAGTGTTTGAAAAGCTAAAAAAGAGTTAAGTTTGCCAACAAAACTGAGCTTGACGAACGCTTTAACTAAAGAGCCAACAAAAGCAACGCCACCAATGAATGCCCTTATTGCTAAACGAACGCACGATTGTTGTGCGCCGGTTGCTATGGGTTACGCACGGCCCCTCTCTGCGCATGCGTTAGCATCTATACTAGTTTGTGTTGTGATTCATGGTCATAGTTGAAGTCATAGATAATAAATACATTGGTTGAAATTAAAATATATTACTATTTCCAACGTGATGCATGTAACTGTACCGAAATTTCGGGAGCTCCAAAAGTAACTAAATCGTGATCTACATCGTGTAAGTACTAATTATAACTTAGTTAACAACCGGGAAAGTCTAGAAAAGTGTTTTTCATTAATTATCCCTTCCAAAAATATTACTCTGTCCCTCTATAATGATACAAATGTGTCCAATATGAATATTAACTAAATGTATTTTACTTTTAACTATATAATTGCTATTTTACAGCTGTGAGTTTTTTTTGTCTCGCAGTAGGTATGAAAAGTAGAGTATGCACCTCGAGGATAAAGCCTGTCTTCGTCTTGGGCGGCTTTAACCCCTCGCTTCACTCAGGACTCTACATTACTCCCTCGCTACGCTCGGGAATAAATTTTTAATCCCCTCGCTGCTCTCAGGGATTAACCCAAAAGTCCCCGTTACACTCAGGGTTCAATATACCGCCCATGACGTAAGACACTGCTTTACTCCCTTGGTGCACAAGCTACTATTACATGCAAGTCTTGTTAACATGTTACATAATGACAATAATTATGACCCTGTAAGGGTATGGCAATAGTTTGTTTGTGCGGAACGAGTTATTTCATATAGACAAAATTGTTGTTAAGTTAAAAAAAAACTCTCCCTCTACTCGCGTGCACCAGGAAGGTTGCAGGGAAAGAGGAATGGCGATGCATTACGAGGCGAGTTACACGGTCTGAGTGACAACCACGACCGGCCTGTGAAGTACGTAATGAATAAGAAGAAGAATAGTACAAAATAGTACATTGTACATCAAGGGGAGAAACGATCTATTTCTCTTTAAGGAAACTCGAGAACAGTAAGAGGACTTTCTCCGTAGTGATACGTAGTGCTTTACTACTACACCAGAAATATACGGAAAATAAAATAGTCACACCTCATTAGTAAATAACTGCTGCCTGGAGCATTTTGTAAAAAATCAAAGACATCTTTTAACTGGTGGCTTCATCATAATAAAATCGTCACTTTCACTATTCGATGACATTTTGGACAAATTATCGGTTTTGCAAAATACAAAATTTAACAATACATAACAAATGGCCGCCATGCTCAGAAGAATTTCTTCTATGCTTTTTCTTCATGTTCTTCTATGGTTTTTTTCGTAATGCAGAAAAAGGTCGCTAGCATTCTTTCATTCAAAATCGAGTACAATAAAATAATTCCCACCTCTTTTTTCTAATTATTAGATATAAAACCCTTTTGAGATTTGACCTTTGTATTTTTTATGTTCGCTGCTAAAAACAAAAGAACGCTACCAGGGATTTTCATACATCATTTCTACCCTGCTACGGAGGGCAGAAATGAAATTCCAGGAATTTTCATACATCATTTCTACCCTGCTGCGGAGGGCAGAAATGAAATCAAATGTTATGGTGGTAAATAGGTACAATTTTGGAGAAAAAGGGAAAAATCACAAAAAAAAGTTATACATGTTGGGGGGGTCGGGGATTTTTTTGGCCAACTTGTATTCTCAGTAGAAGTAGACACAACATGGACACTGGACATTATCTTTGTCTTATCCATGTTCAATTGATACTTGATCACAAAGCAACCAAAAAGGACAGTTTTAGTGCGGCATCCCCAAAATTATATAGAAGATGACTACCAAATTAATGTAATTTACGCACTACCGACTGCCTATCGTATTGGTATCATTTTTTTCCAGTAATGACATCTCAATCCGTCTTATGGCGCGAGTACAAATTAATGCTGCTAAATTAAACATTTGTATGTTTGGACTACATCGAGAAGTATTTCTGTTGAACCGAAATTAGCACAGTTGGCAGACCTGTTTACCCGATTATTTCTTGTAAGATTGAAGGGCCTGGCTAAGACTTCATAGGGGTTTCCCAAAGTTATGTGAGTAATCAATATTATTTCGTAATTGCATATATAGCAACTCTTACCATTGGCCATGTCATTGTCGAGTGAAATACCGCGCGCTTTTTGCCTTTATGTGACCCATGTGGATGGAGAGGGCTACTTTATAAGGATCAATGGGCAGCTCGACACGCAGGCCTAGCTGATGGTCAAGTACTTGTTCGAAACTGCCCGAGAAAAGTTAGATCAAGGCATTGGAGCAGCATCCTGGGGTGCCCTGCATGAAGGCATTATATGTGCCGCCAAACACAAAAATGGTACTTACTATAGAGTTAGAGTCATCAATACGACGAAAATTGCTACAGGATTTGTCGGCGTTCAATACATTGACCAGGAAGTAAAGATATAATTTCGCAGAGTACAATTCGTTTCTTGGACACTTACGACCCTATGTTTATGCAGTTAAGAGGTCAAGCCAGTGACTTTTACCTGTCTCGTTTCATAAATCCATCAGGTATATGGGAACAACCCTTGCTTATGAAACTCCAGAGCTTACTTTGTTATTCTGAGTACCCTGTAACTCTAGATGTTCAGACTCAAACTCTGCCGATAATATCCATCCAATTCAAATGACCTATCAAAATACCTAGTCTCACGTTGCTTTGGAAGGTCAATACCAATAGCAAAGCAAAAGGACCTGCTGCTGCAAGTATCTAAAAAAACAATATATGCCAAACTGGCAGCCTCACATTGCAAATGACACTCTAGCATATTCAAAACATGTTCCATTTTTTTTGAACTAAAACTGCCCATCGAATCCTGTATCATCTTTGCAGCTGCAGCAAAATGTTCCACTATCATTCAATTGGGAGTATTCCAGCAACCCCATCGCTAGTCAGTCAAAGGCTCAAGGTCAACAAAACATCACAGACCACTGTAAACTTGAAAGCAGGGTCAGATTCAAGTCTTGCCCAATCAACTTCACCACCTGCAACATCTCCAGCATTTGCAGCTGCTAAATCATCGTCACTGAAGGAGGTTGCTACATATAAAAGTAAATTACTTGAAGTGAATTCTCAGTACAAAATATTTGTCTCATACGCGGAAGGACCTGAACTTTTTGTATTACAACTTGCCGAAGATGCTAAAAACTGAATAAATGATGTATGATATAAACCTGAGGCCACACAGCAATCTGATTGAACCTCCTAATGTCAGCACTGTTTGTCTGGGGCGTATGCCAGGAGACCGCATTATCTGCCGTGCCATTGTAAGGAACTTGTCTGGTTCCCAATGTAAGCTATTCTTTGTTGATTTTGGGGACACTGAAATCGTGTCATACTGTAACATATTTGACATCCCTGAAGAATTTGTAAAGCCTAATGCTTTTGCAATGAGGTTCTGTATGTCGGGTATAAAGAAGCTAGAAAAAGGGCCTCACCTTAATGAGACATTCAAAAGGCTGGCTTTCGGGAAACTTTTAACACTGAAGATTGTGGCTCCGGAAGGCCCACCATTAATCCAATATGGGGAGCTCTATCTGGACAATAGGAACCTCCTTGACCTGCTGCTGGCAAACATGAAAAACAAACTGCAATTCAGATGGTTGGATATGCTCCCATTGGGAGCGAGACATTCTGTCCTCGTTTCTTATGTAGACAGCTGCACAAAGTTTTACATACAAATCTTGGACAATATGGATGATTTGAATGCTGTCATGGATGTTGTAAAAGTCCACTGTGAGACCAGTTCCTCACCTGGATAGCTACCACTTGGTGCATCTTGTTGTGTCAGATTCCCTTATGATAGCAATTGGTATAGAGCCCGAGTTAGGGAAATAAAAGGAGACAAGATTGTAGTGGCCTATGTAGACTATGGAAATGAGCAAGAAGTTGTTGTGTCAGACTTGCGAACCATAACACGCGACCTGATAAGATTACCTGCTGTTGCTATGAAGTGCGCATTGAAGGTAAGAAATCCTGTAGCCTATCTATTTAAACCAACTTCATGTATTTTTGCTTTTTTATTTCCATTGGTCCCCAACTCCTTGAATTATACTATCTAGCGAGGCTCATGTGATTCTTATGAGCTGAACATATTAATAATTGCAATCTCTTTACATGTACTACAACTGTCAGGGCAGGTGTAGTGCTTAACACCAGGCCTGCCTTGTCACTTAATAGCAAACATAACTAATTAGAGTCATTCAACTGATTACAATCTTTTGGTAAATGATTGTATATCCTCGGAGTCATACACAACACACTTTTATTTGAAAAAACTGTCTGGTTAACGGGATAGCATACTTTATTACAATGTCTGTCACTTCTATAGGTATTAAATAAATGTAAGTTATAGGTTTAACGATTTATTACTCATAAAGAACGTAGTTAGTTCACTTACAATGAGCTTAAAATACTAAAACTAGTAACTAATTAAGAACTAGTTAATATTAAAACATATAAAAATATCCAGTTTTCTAGTGGTATGGACTTAAAAAACATGTTCATTTATATACTTTTTTTGTTTAGTTTTAAACATATGTATATTTTTACAGTTTTTAACATCGTTAGGTAACTTATTAAATAATTGTGCACCCTCAAACAAAATGTTTCTTTTACCGTAGTTAGTTCTTGGAGTATTTACTTTTATTTTATTTGTATTTCTTAAGCTGTATTTATATGACCTTTTTGTAAATGTTATTTTTGTGTGTATTTTTTCAGATATTATTGGCATTGGATTTATTAACAAAAATTGCAACTTCTTAGATATACACAGAAGGAAATGCCATGATCTGAAGTTTTTTAAATAAGGGCTCACAACTTTCAGTTTGCACTAATTTGCAAATAGCTCTTACGCATTTCTTATGTGCCCTAAATGCCATCTCTATTTCGCTACAGTTTGCCCAGAACATAACTCCATATCTTATCAATGATGAAACATATCCATGATATGCTGTAAGAGCTAAGCTGTAGAAATGCCGGCTGTTTTGGAAAGCATATAATAGAGCATAAGAATATTGGTTTCATTTGGCACATAATTACATTTTGAAACTTTTATTTGTCTTCTAATAAGTGTGTCAGTAAAACTTTTTTAGAACCATATATTACGAGTAATTTCTCTGTTAAGACTTCTCAATGACGTCGCTTTTAATGTTTGAGTGCAAAAACCCGGCATCTGCAAGAAGTCTACAAACTCTTCTATAGACCAATCAACTGGGACTCCATGGACTATTCCCATCTTGGTAACATTATATGTCGGAATAAAGGTCTTATATTTTTATAAGTTTTAAGCATTGGGTTATCCAGGAACTTAGCTTAGGAACAGGATATGTATCGAGGCTTGAGTATATCTGAGTAAATTATGTACGGAATTTATGGTTATATTTCCATGTAAGACGACTTTACTATAGTGTGCCTTTTTGGAATACTGATTTAAATATCACAAAAAACTGTGAGGCCCACTCAAGTAAATAAGCATTCAAGTGAAATTTGGACTATAGGAATGTAAATACAGTTAATGAGCTAAGTGCAGTGTTGAGCATAAGTTTATAGTTCAAAGCTCTTAGTGACACTTGCAACTGTCACAGTTAGGTATTGCGCTCGTAATTTGGGTAGCAACTTGTCAGTACTGATAACATAAAAAAGTAGAAGTGCACATAGAAATGTGCAATCATGCATTTTCAGTAAACTTTCACTTAGTTAAGTTTTTTGTAAAATAACTCCGAAAATTATTAAGTAGGTATGAATTAGCAAATATATGTTTGTATACAATACTATACTCAGTAACAATCAATAGGTACTATTTACACAGCCTTATAGAAAGTTGATTGTAATCAGTTGAATGATTCTAATTAGTTATGTTTGCTATTAAGTGACAAGGCAGGCCTGATGTTAAGCACTACACCTGCCCTGACAGTTGTAGTGACATGTAAAGAGATTGCAATTATTAATATGTTCAGCTCATAAGAATCACATGAGCCTCGCCAGATAGTATAATTCAAGGAGTTGGGGACCAATGGAAATAAAAAAGCAAAAATACATGAAGTAGGTTCAAATAGATAAGCTACAAGATTTCTTACCTTCAATGCGCACTTCATAGCAACAGCAGGTAATCTTATCAGGTCGCGTGTTATGGTTCGCAAGTCTGACACATCAACTTCTTGCTCTTTTCCATAGTCTACATAGGCCACTACAATCTTGTCCCCTTTTATTTCCCTAACTCGGGCTCTATACCAATTGCTATCATAAGGGAATCTGACACAAAAAGATGCACCAAGTGGTAGCTATCCAGGTGAGGAACTGGTCTCACAGTGGACTTTTACAACATCCATAACAGCAATCAAATCATCTATATTGTCCAAGAGTTGTATGTAAAACTTTGTGCAGCTGTCTACATAAGAAACGAGAATGTCTCGCTCCCAATGGGAGCATATCCAACCATCTGAATTGCAGTTTATTTTTCATGTTTGCCAGCAGCAGGTCAAGGAGGTTCCTATTGTCCAGATAGAACTCCCCATATTGGATTAATGGTGGGCCTTCCGGAGCCACAATCTTCAGTGTTAAGAGTTTCCCGAAAGCCAGCCTTTTGAATGTCTCATTAAGGTGAGGCCCTTTTTCTAGCTTCTTTATACCCGACATACAGAACCTCATTGCAAAAGCATTAGGCTTTACAAATTCTTCAGGGATGTCAAAGATGTTACAGTATGACACGATTTCAGTGTCCCCAAAATCAACAAAGAATAGCTTACATTGGGAACCAGACAAGTTCCTTACAATGGCACGGCAGATAATGCGGTCTCCTGGCTTACGCCCCAGACAAACAGTGCTGACATTAGGAGATTCAATCAGATTGCTGTGTGGCCTCAGGTTTATATCATACATCATTTATTCAGTTTTTTGCATCTTCGGCAAGTTGTAATACAAAAAGTTCAGGTCCTTCCGCGTATGAGACAAATATTTTGTACTGAGAATTCACTTCAAGTAATTTACTTTTATATGTAGCAACCTCCTTCAGTGATGATGATTTAGCAGCTGCAAATGCTGGAGGTGTTGCAGGTGGTGAAGTTGATTGGGCAAGACTTGAAACTGACCCTGCTTTCAAGTTTACAGTGGTCTGTGATGTTTTGTTGACCTTGAGCCTTTGACTGACTAGCGATGGGGTTGCTGGAATTCTCCCAATTGAATGATAGTGGAACATTTTGCTGCAGCTGCAAAGATGATACAGGATTCGATGGGCAGTTTTAGTTCAAAAAAAATGGAACATGTTTTGAATATGCTAGAGTGTCATTTGCAATGTGAGGCTGCCAGTTTGGCATATATTGTTTTTTTTAGATACTTGCAGCAGCAGGTCCTTTTGCTTTGCTATTGGTATTGACCTTCCAAAGCAACGTGAGACTAGGTATTTTGATAGGTCATTTGAATTGGATGGATATTATCGGCAGAGTTTGAGTCTGAACATCTAGAGTTACAGGGTACTCAGAATAACAAAGTAAGCTCTGGAGTTTCATAAGCAAGGGTTGTTCCCATATACCTGATGGATTTATGAAACGAGACGGGTAAAAGTCACGGGCTTGACCTCTTAACTGCATAAACATAGGGTCGTAACTGTCCAAGAAACGAATTGTATTCTGCGAAATTATATCTTTACTTCCATGATCAATGTATTGAACGCCGACAAATCCTGTAGCAATTTTCGTCGTATTGATGACTCTCACTCTAAAGTAAGTACCATTTTTGTGTTTGGCGGCACATATAATGCCTTCATGCAGGGCACCCCAGGATGCTGCTCCAATGCCTTGATCTAACTTTTCTCGGGCAGTTTCGAACAAGTACTTGACCATCAGCAAGGCCTGCGTGTCGAGCTGCCCACTGATCCTTATAAAGTAGCCCTCTCCATCCACATGGGACACATAAAGGCAAAAAGCGCGCGGTATTTCTTTCGACAATGACATGGCCAATGGTAAGAGTTGCTATATATGCAATTACGAAATAATATTGATTACTCACATAACTTTGGGAAACCGCTATGTAGTCTGAGTAAGGCCCTTCAATCTTACAAGAAATAATCGGGTAAACAGGTCTGCCAACTGTGCTAATTTTGGTTCAACAGAAATACTTCTCGATGTAGTCCAAACATACAAATGTTTATTTTAGCAGCATTAATTTGTACTCGCGCCATAAGATGGATTGAGATGTCACTACTGGAAAAAATTGATACTAATACTGATAGGCAGTCGGTAGTGCGTAAATTACATTAATTTGGTAGTCATCTAAGAATAGTCGTATAATTTTGGGGATGCCGCACTAAAACTGTCCTTTTTGGTTGCTTTGTGATCAAGTATCAATTGAACATGGATAAGACAAAGATTATGTCCAGTGTCCATGTTGTGTCTACTTCTACTGAGAATTCAAGTAGGCCAAAGAAAATCCCCGACCCCCCAATATGTTTAACTTTTTTTTGTGATTTTTCCCTTTTTCTCCGAAATTGTACCTATTTACCACCATAACATTTGTAAAATCTGTTTTAGACCGGATGTTTTTAGTTGAATCTAGTCTCTAATACACCTTCAGGCCACGCAAAGCAAAATTGGATACAAAACAGAGCCAAGTGGGCCCCCGAACACGCTCATTTGGTTTGTCGGTCTCTCTACCAAACACCCTGTATATAGTTGACGTATTCATTCCCTAAAAAGCATTCAGATGGCGTTCAAATTGCGTGGCCTTTTTTACCAGCCGGGTGAGGTCTCTATTTCCGTATATACAATCTTCTCTATGGCTCACTCTGCCTTCAACCGTCGACGAGTCAACATCTCCGAGTTCGTTATTGTGGTGACGTCAATCCTTGTCGTGATTGTGTATAGTGCAAACACTGCCGTAATGATTGTCGGTTAATGGATCAGTGCTATTGGTACTTGTAAAAATAAATAACTGTAATGTTACCGATGTTTTTCAAATTGTACTTGTGTTCTAAGCGTTAACAGGATGCCGAGTCATTAAGTTGTATTATATCATAAGCGCGGCTTTGATGCCTAAATTGAATGAATGACTGTGACTTACGAAAAACGTGACGTTGAAAAAATTTCTACTTAACTGATGATGAAAACCGCATTAAAATACGTTGTGCTGTTTAGAAGGACTTAGCAGATATACAGGCTGACGCGAAAAGCAATTTAATTTAATTTATATTATACAAGGATATAGCGGACAGTTACCACCTGCGCATTTCACCGGCAGACGGCAAGCAGCAAAAGCTACCTAATCACAGAACATCTCATTTGCGCCTCATCGGAAACGTATTATAGCGACCGACGGCGATGCCATAAAAGTGCAATATCCTACTGAACGTATCCGAGAGAACATTGCACACCGGCTTACAGGGGATTGAGTTTAAAATTTCATTACAATGACGAACGAACACTACACATAAGTATCTGTTTAGGCTTTCGTCATATTTTTATACTGGCAGAATATATAAATGTAGCAAGAATATGCTCAAAATGTTAATGATCAATCCTTCCTATACCGTGATAATAAAAACGAAAGATTTATGAATGAAACTGACGTATATTTACGTCTCTGGGACGCAAAGGATTAAGTAACATTGTGATTATTTCAATCCATTACAATAGCTCCAACAACCAGCCATATTTGACCGATAGCAAATAGCAACCCTGCCTTCTGACCCAATGGTCCCGCGTTCGATGCCCAGATAGATCAAGCATTTGTGTGCATAAACATGGTCTGTTTGACCTGTGTCTGGGTTTGTATATGTAGTATAAGTATCAGCCGCCAGGTTACTATAGAACAGGCTTTGCCTAGTTTGGGATTTGAAGACCTTGTGTGGATGGTGGCTTATTTTTATTACTAAGGTTTTACAAGTATTATTAAAACTTCATATGTTTTTTTCCGATGATAGTAAGCTAACGAGTTTTGATATTTTTATCTCCTGTTCAAATACATCTTCATAAATATACCCTTTGGATATAACTCTAAATACCATCATCAAACATTTATGGTAAACCCAACAGAAATAAAGGCCTCGTCATACGGAGCAAGCTCTCGTGTTTGCACTGACTCGGCAAACATCAGGGTAAAGAGCGGAAACGTTATTACAACTCAGCATCCTTACTATATCACAACCAAAACAAAATCTACTAAATCATCCCTCTCATAACCTACATCGCGTGGTTAACGCTGAAAGAATATCATCGTTTCTTTACAAAACGTGCAATGTTTACATTTTTCATATAAATTGTCGAAATTAAAAATTATAGGGTTATATGGACAAGTGCGTGTTTAAGTAAACTTCCAGTTTTGGGTTAATGCTAATGATTTTGGTATGATATGGAGTGTAAATGTTTTAATTGTTTGTGATCTTACCGCTTAGGACTAACAAGGGTTTCTTGATTGGCTACAGCATAATTAATGTCTAGTTGACTTATACCTTCACTTAATTGTTTTCTGATGAAGATTGTGACATTTAAGTACATTTTTAATAATATGACTAATACCTACTTCTACAGAAAACAAATTGAGAGGTTTACAAAAAATCGGGAATGTCACATAGTAAAGTAATAGCAAGAATCAGGTGAGATAGTAGTAATTGTTTAAGCATCCTATGAGATAAGACAGTAGCCACATTTCAACGTAATGAAAATGTACTGATACTGCCTCACCCTGTGGCATCGGACAAAATTATATCTTGTTCTGTTGGTGTATACAAGTCAACACTAGTTAGCTGTTGTAAGTAATCTGTTCGCCTTTTTAGACTTACTGTTCGCCTGTCACTTAAATATTATTAAAAAAATGACAAAAGGAAACTGTAGGCTAATATAATATATTTTTTTAAGGTTTGATGCTCAGTTCGATTTTTCACTATTGATTTTCTATTTACATCTTGCATCAAAAAATATACAAGGGTGTTGTAGGAGTTAGAGCTTTGACCGACCACAGTTGACCGACGAGGCCAGAATGCCTCCTGTTTGCGCAACGTAATACAACACAACAAACGTATAACTGACCGCGTTGACCATTCTCTGTCTGATCAGACCATTTCGTTTATTTTTTTAAAAGCGTCCCTTTTATTTTTTTCAGTACACCAGGATTTCCAAAACAACAAAAGCGTATTTTTTAATTTAAATCTGGAGCGCTAGTACATGATAATTATTATATAAAAGGCGCATAGTTTTGTCGTATTGGGTTTGTTTGGTAGTACGAGTAAATTAGAGATGGCACTATATTTACAAGTTGCTATACAAGTCTAGAAAAAGTACTCAACAGTTATCACGTTCCGTCCTTGTTAACCGACTTCAAAAAAGAAGGAGGAGGTTATTATGTTCGTGTGTATGTTTTTTTTGTGTGTATGTTAGCCGATTTCTCCCCCATTTGTGGACCGATTCTCAAATTTCTTTTTTGTTTGGTAGAGTATACTTCCTAGGTGGTCCCATTTAAATTTTATTAAATTCGGGAAAACAATTTTTAAGTGAAACTCCAATAACTGAAAAGTGTTACGCTTGATAATATCATCATTGACGGTGAATGACAATCGATCCTGTAAGTACCAAAGATCACTAAAAATGGTAAAAAAGTTACTAAAAAATGGAACCGACTTCAATACCAAAAAGTATAAAAGTTTTTAATATGAAAAACGGGATTCACTCACGTAAAAAAGTCAGATCTTTCCGACTATCGTTTCAACCACATCCGGTGGTCTTTTTCAAGGAGAGTGCAGAACGCTCGCGGTTGCGTCTCGCCTCGCACAATCTAGTCGGAAAGATCTAAATTTTTTATGTGAGTGAATCCCGTTTTTCATATTAAAAATGTGTACAAACCACGTTAGTTTTCATAATAAAGTATAAAAGTCTTTAATACAATAATGTATCTAATATTCATTTACACATAACTAGTAGCTAGTAAGATGATAGCGAAAAAAAAACAATTTATTGGTACTAACGTTTTGGCTAATGTTTAAACTTTGAGCTTCACTGGGATGACTCCACGTTGAAGCTTTGTTATATAATATCGAAATATCGCGCCACGAAATGACTGGGGACATTCTGACCGCCATAATATCCCTCGGGGAATTATCATAACCGCCTCTATTATGTCATAAAGCGATAAATATGTTGTAAAACCATAAAGAGGCGGCGAACAGTGACATAAATCCTACTGAATTGGCCCACTTCACACTACTGGAGTTTATGCTAAAAGTGAAGTTTTTTTGTGTCTGTAGCACGACAGTATTCTAGATAAAAGTACAATTTGAAAAAAATTATACCAACTTCCATTCTATTCAGTTATTGGAGTGTGTCTCAAAAACTACTGAACCCAATTTGATGAAATTTAAATGGGACCACACGGGAAATACCAGATTTCAAACAAAAAAGAATTTTGAGAATCATTTCACCCAGTCGTAAGTTATGAGGTAACAAACATAAAAAAAATACAGGCGAATTGAGTATCTCCGCCTTTTTGGGAAGTCGGTAGAAAAGGATAGTTATCTATGTTCGTAAGCTGGTTTTCTAAGCTAAAGAATTTTGTTTATTATTTTGCTGATGTTTTATCAACTCAGCATATTATATTTGACAACATGTCAAGCTCAACGACGGGACTTTTCAGTAACGTGCGTTGCTGTGCTGATGCACTAGTTTCAGAAAACTTATGTAAAGTCCTGAGTAAAGCGAGGGGTTCAAACCGCCCAAGACGAAGACAGGCTTTATCCTCGAGGTGCATACTCTACTTTTCATACCTAATGCGAGACAATAAAAACTCAGCACTAAATAAAAAAACATATTTTTATATAAAGTAAAATAAATTACTAGTTAATATTCAAATTGGACACATTTGTCCAGTTATGGAGGGCCGAGTATTTTTTGTAAAGAACATTTTATGGAAAACACTATTTTAGACTTTCGCGGTTATTAAATAAGTTATAATTATTAGTACTCACGGGATGTAGACCACGATTTAGTTGCTTTTGGAGCTCCCGATATTTCGCCACAGTTAATTGTTAACACCCCATGTTCAAAATGATAATATATTATGGAAGAATATTTGTTGTTAAACTAACACCAAACACCGTGTTTTATTCCATAATCTTAGCATAATCTTAAATACAATCGCTTTTTTTCTGTATATGTGGTCTGCTGTCTGAGGCCGGTTCAATTTTCAAATAAACTCTTTTCAAAATGCGCATATCCACTCCGTAGTAAAGAGTTTTCCTACAACTAACGATCTAAATCCAAATAGCTTTACGCCCATGGGAGTTTCATACAACATTACAGCCCCGGGTTGTAAATATCACGTAATCTCGACGTAAAGCATTTTAAAATGTTTTTAACCTATTAAAACCTATTTTTTAATAAACTAATAATAATTTTATCGTGATTAACGAAACAGACAAATTGTTTGCAAGATGGCAAGCACTACATTTACAGTGTCACACAGTGGGTCCACCACAACAATTTACAAGTATAACGTAATCGTATCGTTGACGTATATATTAGAAACTATCGTTTATCTAGTACACCTGTGGCAGAGATAACTCAATTTACTAAACAGATAACCATTCTATTTCATAAGAATTTCAACAAGACATATATTAGACACATCATATTCCTGAAATCTATAGCTTAGTATCGGACGGTAATGAGATAATTCGCAATGTGACGTCATAGTTAATGACAGTCTTAAAGTAGATTACCTCTTATTGTGATTAGTTGTGACGTGTAACCTTAGTATATTCATCACAATTACGTAGATAGCTGAATATTGTAATTACGGTAGGCTGTCATATATCATTCACATACGTTATGTAATTCCAAATACATACTTGTTCATAATCATATGTGTAGGTAATTTTTAATTAATAATAATTACGATATTACAATAATGAATGTAATTCGCCTTATTACAAAACGTGGACTCGATAGTTCCGAGTTTAAACCATGTTATGTATGTTTATATGTTTTCTAAGATTTATGTTTCTTGAGTTTCACTAGTAAAAATAAAACAATAATCAAAATTTGTCTTTTGTAATTTCGGTTTTTCTTTTTGTTAGGTCAAAATTGTCTGTTAATGTGTTAATCAAAGTGTATCATGTAGTTTCATATTTTTGTAGTTTCTGTTATTATTTATGTATATTAGCGTTAAGTTCTTGTCTAGTTTATAGATAGTGTAAAAATGTATCATGTACTTCCATAAAAATCGTAGTTGACAAAAAGACGGTGAGGGCATTCAGAGCAGACATGCTCACGAAAATGTGTTGGCAGGCGGTGGCGAGTGTAGCGGCCGGTGTGACGCCATCTTCCGTCGGATATGGTTAAGGAAGGTGATGGCTATCACATGCGTCAACTCGTGAACGGGTGCTGTCTGCGGATACTGCCGTGCGATTCTCTAAGAGCAAACATCGTTGCATCTTTGACCACATCCGTGAAGCAAATGACGAGATGACAATAAACGTTGGGAAAGCAACCTTATGTACAAGGGCGATATCTCAAAGTATTTGACATCGGTGAGCTCGTCGACGAGTGCACCGACGAATCATTAGAGAACCGCACGGCAGGTCTGTTGTGAATACTTACACCAACACAGAATAAACATACTAGCTTAAGTTCTTAGTTATAATTGAATATAACTAAGAACTTAAGCTAGTATGTTTATTCTGAGTACCTACCTACCTACTAATATTATTAATGCGAAAGTAATTCTTCATAATAAAATTAAGAAATTTCCATGAAAAATGTTTTTTCTTTTCAATTAAACTACTCCTATATATAGGAGATATTTCTTAAGATATTTATTAAGATATTTTTTAATTTTATTATAAAGAATTACTTTCGCATTAATAATATTAGTAGGTATGGAAGCGATTATTATATGCTCGTCGTCAAAAAGGCTAAAAAGTAAGGGAATTTCATATGATGTCTTTTATACTGTAATAAACTGTTTAATTGTTTGCAATACCTATTTACACTTAAACGGCTGAACGCATCGTAATTACATTTAGCAAGGAGCAAGGTTTTATATGTCCCGGAGAAAGACATAGGATACTTTTCATTATCATCCAGCTAGCACCTAAATCATTAGGTAGATATAAATGTGAAAGAGTAAGTCTATCTGTTTGGATGGATGCATATCCATATAATAATCGCGTATCCATACACGTTTATTACTCCTTCAGGCTAAAGCTGCTGAAACAATCAGGTTGAAATTTTTAAAATGAATTGGTAAAGGTCTGATAGAGGTTTTAAGCTACGATTTCCCCCGAAAATATTCTTATGGTGTAGTGATGTACCGTGCGAGTGTAGTTTTTATATAATTTTGTTATAATTTGTTTTTTGAGTTTAGTTTGTATGTTTGAAACAGTTATTACAATCGAGAATATCAATACTATTATTAGTAAACCAATATTTATATTCTCTATATCATATCTATCTATCTGATATCTCTATATCATACGTATTGTACAGTGTGTATCCAGATTTTCATAATGTCAAAAATTTTTGCCTAATTGATCCAGTATAGTTTAAGCGTGCCAAAAGTAACAAAACTCCTCTAAACAAATGCTTTTGTTAATTTATTAATAATTTATTGATTCAGGCGTTACTTTGCGGAAATCCATTATCAAGTCAGTCACAGCCGACAGTTTAACTGTCGGTCTAGCGCTCGACGAGTCAACATCTCCTGAGGATGCCTCGTGTAGAGGCGAAACACGTGTCGAATCGGTGTTGGTTTATTTGGGGTTTCTTGTGTTTTTTATTTTGTATTCTTCCTATTAGCATTTTATGCGGGAGGGAGGGTGGTGCACGCCCCCAAATAGGCCAAAATCATTGTTTTCTTTTCAGCGGAAGTGTCACTAAATATTTTTTGAAAATGCTTTTGTCTTTATAATAAACAATAATCTTCTGAACGCTTATAGTCCTTTAATTGAAACAGTACAGTCAAACAAATTTAAAGTGCGTTCGTTTAGCTTTAAGGGCATTGTTGGCGTTGTCATTGATGGCTCTTTTGTTAAAGCATTGGTAAAGCCCAAAAACGTTATTTTTGCCACTTTTGCCCACAACCTATTCGAACGCTCAACTGAGCATATAAGACCTGCAATCGCTTGATTATGCTGTCAAATACATAGCTGTTAAAAAAAGATCACAAACAACCATGCTCCAGACGTGGGTCAAAAATTGCACCTCTTTATTAGCTTTCCGAACGCTGAACAAAAAGAGACATGAACGACATTTTCACCCACAGATTCCCAATTTGAACGCCCATTGTGAGTGTTTTAGCATTATTTTCGCTAAAAATGCTCACTTAGGGTCTATTCGAACGCACTATTATTATAGGTCTTAGGTCGTTTCTATGTCCTAGAGAAAACTATTCAAGTATGCCTATTTAAAGCTTTTATAGGACTGTAGGCCAGACGAATGCTTAACAATCGCTGGGCTTGACTACAGCCGTGCGATTCAATTATTTTATGAGATATATCGCCCTTGTACATAAGGTTGCTTTTCCAACGTTTTTTGTCATCTTTTCATTCGTTTCACGGATGTTGTCAAAGATGCAACGATGTTTGCTCTTAGAGAATCACACGGCAGTACTGAGTACATATTAAATGACATTTACTATGAAATCTCAATACAATTCAAGATTCCCATCGCTTTTTGAAATACCAACCTTAGGGAGTACTTTATTAATAAATACTGTTAACTTTCGAAAGAAAGTCCGCAAAATCAATATCGTCCCTCTCGGAACAGATTTCCCATAATTAAATAGCTCCAGAAAACAATCGTCGAAGTATTCTGTGCAAATTAACGGAGCGCAAACCCGGGGGAATTATTTTTAAGTAGCAAACAGTTTCAGAGAGCCATTGATTTTGAACCACTTTGACGGAGCTTCAAATTAGATAAGTAGATTTGTAGAAACATTTTTTTACAAAATAAGGTTAATTAACAAGTACATAGATACAAAGATCACGAATCACTACATTATAATATATAAATATAATCCACATTATAATGTTTTTTGTTTAAAATGTGAAAGTAGAAATAGATAGATAGATAGATACATAGATAACACTTTATTGAGACATCACATTAATCACGTAATATTATAAAAGAACAATTCTTAAACCTAGCTGTAATAATGGGCGGTCTTATCGCTCAGACAGCCAATGGTACCGGGCACCGTGGTAAAAATAATATTTGACTAATAATAATATTTAATCTGTTGTGAAAGATTTTTACTTACTTAATCAAATAAAACAACAAATGTACGTATTTAAAACGTCATGTTATGACCCATTTTGTTTGAAACAATGATAGCACGAGGGTAAAAAGGGTTGGTCGCCAATTCGACGGCTACTAGATCGATCCCTACTTGTATACTATCGAACTCTCTGGGGCTCAAGTCTCTTAGCTATTGAACTGCGTTACCGTAACTCAATTGTATGAAACCTGACGTTTTTGAACTGTTGTTTATGTAGTCTGCTCGCTATTTAGGTTTGATCGCGGGCCTATATAAAATATTAAAGATATAAAAGTATTAATTTACTGTGTTTTTGTTAGAAAACCATGACGGTATTGATGTTATGACTAACGCAAGATTTCAAACTTATTTCAGCGGTAACATTTCTTAATTCACCCAAGGATGTAGTATAAATGATGATCCTTGTTTTTGTCAAGGAGTATAAATGATGATCCTTGTTCTTGTCAATGAGTATAAATGATGATCCTTGTTTTTGTCAAGGAGTATAATGATGATCCTTGTTTCAGCACACCCATATGACAGCGATGCGATTGCTAAACGAATGCGATTAAAAACTAGATCTAACAGACTACCGAATTTGACACTCGCAGAAGCATCGCTGTAGCGTGATGTTAGTCAATAGGTTTGAGACTTGGGCCCTTGAACTTGAGCTTTCGGCGAAGATGACATAGTGATGAAATCCGCCGCATCCTGGCAGAGGACTTTCTTGTGCCCACTTGGCTACCACCCTCAAGATTGGAAACTTTTGTTTACGTTCACGTAATGTCGCCATTCTAGATGTATACAATACAATACAACCACTCTTTGTTGGCCCCAATTAAATCACAAAATAATAAAACAATTGAAATAATACCCAAAAATGGTCGGTCTTATCGCCAAAAGCGATCTCTTCCAGACAACCTATAGTGTAATACTACCTTTCACCGCATCACCGCTGATCATCAAATGACACTGGTCTATCAATATATGTATATACATATGCTAATTAGATTCAATTTTTAACCATAGGTGGATAAAAGACCGTTACGTCTTTTTATAAAACAAAAGTTTATGGGACAGCTTCAATAATAATATTTTAGTAAAGACTGTAATATCGTGGTCAATACCTAGGTAGATGGGAATCCTTTTCCCTCGCTCTCTTTAATTTCATCGTAGCTCGCTCTTAATATTAATATTTCTTGCTACATTTAAATAAATTAAATGAACCGTTTTCGAAATGAGCAGACAATTTCTGCAGTCTCCATTCAGATACAAAATAGAGGATAGTGTCCGTAACGACATTATCTTGAAAGTTTCCCAAAGAAGAGACCGACAATTAGCAACGCGACGAGCTTGATTGTGCCAACTAGAAGCAGTATAAATTATATTAACAACCAGACAATAAAGACTCAAATTAAAAGCACTGGATGGGTCAAATAACATGAGAACATTTTAGTAATACATACGAATTAAATTATATTCAAATTAAATACAATTGACATGTTAGTTGAGTTAGTACGCAGCTACGATAAGCATTAGCGTAGTAATTCTTCTTCTACTACGGCATTACGTATGTTCACGATAGTTAGTACACACAACAGCGTTTGTGTGGCACGCGTTCACGACAATTAGTACACGCAACAGTGTTTGTGTGGCACGCATTCACGACAATTAGTAAACACAGCAGTGTTTGTGTGGCACGCGTTCACGACAATTAGTACACGCAACAGTGTTTGTGTGGCACGCATTCACGACAATTAGTAAACACAGCAGTGTTTGTGTGGCACGCGTTCACGACAATTAGTACACGCAACAGTCTTTGTGTGGCACATATTCACGACAATTAGTACACACAGCAGTGTTTGTGTGGCACATATTCACGACAATTAGTACACACAGCAGTGTTTGTATGGCACGCGTTCACGAAAATTAGTACACGCAGCAGTGTTTGTGTGGCACGCTTTCACGACAATTATTACACACAGCAGTGTTTGTGTGGCACGCGTTCACGTCAATTAGTACACACAGCAGTGTTTGTTAGACGCTGCTACATCGGTATTCAAATTATTCACTCATTAATTTAGTTTCCTACAGTTCCCAGTAGCTCGGTCACAGACTGAAGCATAATTTAGAGTAATATAAATATAGGTTATAGAAAGTGGCCATAAGCATTCGTAATTTTTTTTTTTTTTTTATATTATTTTTAATATTACTTTTCGCCGTGTGGCAACACTTAGGTTAAGGTGTCAAAATATTTCTCCGTATTTAGAAATTATTAAATTATTATTTTCTAGTATTCAGTGCCAATTAAAATCAGTGTAAACATCTTATTAGTGCTTATATGAGGTGTACGAGTGTGGGAAACATACTACGAGAAGTTTTTCGTCGAGCACAAAGTTGTGCTGTCAACTGACGGCTAAGCAACGGGTGGATTCAAAACTTACGACTTGGATCGGATGTTCATCACAAATCCCGGGGAGTATTGTGTTCAATTAACATTCTTAATGCACCTACTCAACACTCATTCTAGCCCTATACACGCCGCACTCCGGTGAGCATCGTCCAATCCACATTCTGGCACCGTTGCTTCTCTTTTTGCTTGACATAACTGTGGAAGCAAAATTGACGATAAAACTCTTGCCTCAGACATGCTTTTAACAACTACACATCGCACTACACATCATACAATTAGGTACAAGCAGCTTATATTGCTCGTGTCAGATCTCAAATTGTGCTCACTATAATCTGATATAAAGATAGAAAAAACTGCAATTGTACTATCATAGTATATTGCTAAATTGTGTAACTTCCAGAATTAAACTGATAGCCTAATATGTTTGTATGTAACTTATGATAGTATTATTTTGATTTTTACAAACCGCAAATCTTTATAAGTACTGCAGTCTGTAGGTAGTCAGTAGGTAACAGGTACAACTATATTTCCAATTATTTTTATCTACTTTTTTTATTTTACTTTTACTTTTGTCTATGCTATTTCCCTTTTAAGTCTGGTATTCTAAAACCTGTCTCACTTTTACTTGTAATTTCCTATTTTTAATTTTCTACTTTAACCTGTTCCACAGTATTAACCAATGTATAAACAGTAATACTTTTTAATTGTTTTATTTAAAGCTTTAGTGGGCATTCTTTTTGTTGTTTGACTTGGCTACGAGACTGACTTGTGTATGAAAACCTGTAATACAACTTTATTTGAATAGTTGTTTAGCGGTTTCACTTGTGGTTTCAGGAGTTGACTGATCAGTTGACACCAAAATGCTTATTATGACCCGCAAGACATCGGCGAGGGAAATGGAGGAAAAACTGAGTGCTGCCCTAAAACAACTAAAAGTCTATAAAAAGACCTTAGTGAACAACTACTACAAGAAAGAGAAGACAGTGAAATCGAAGTGCACAAGATCATCACAAAAACACTGAACTAAAAGGTGAACTGGCTGAACTACATTCTAAATACTTGGACTCACAAGATCAATGCGAACAACTCCAAAATTTTGTAATATCCTTCAAGGAGTGTGGTGAGACTCATGAACAAGCCTTAAGTCGTATAATCAACCTAGAATTTGAATTAAATAAGGCCCATAAGGTAATATCACAGCTACACACAGATAAGTGTAATGAACAGACCACCAGCACCTTGAACCTTTTTGATGAGCTAGCCGGAAACAAGTTGGAGTGCTCTTCAGATATTGTAACCATTGATCTTACCGGAGATAAATCTGTTTGTAAAAGCCCACTTTTTAAAAGCCGAAATAAAATAAAGAAATATATTAAAGTTAAGAAAACTATCAAAAGATGTCAAAAGTTATTAAAAAAACAAAGCTATTTTGTCAAAAATGTTCAATTAATTAAAGAAAAGTTGTTACTAGAGGAAAGAATTCAGAATTGTTTGAAAGAATTGGAAATAACTCGACAGTTATATGATAATGACACACTGGAACTCCGTTCTGAGCTTCTCCATAAAGAAAAGATCTTGCAGGACATATTTACTAGCTACAAGACAGCTCAAGTTCAACTAAGTGAGCATTACAAGACTGCAATTGAACTAACGGACCTGGTGGCTTTGAACGTGGAGTGTGTGGAGGCTCTTGAGAATAGTCACTCGAGCTGCCACATTCAACCACAACAAGACTGTACTAGCGCCCTCTCAACATCTCTGTCAAATCAAAACAGACCAACATTGATCACAGACACGGTCCCAGGCGGAGAGCAGTATGTCAGCTCTAATCCAGTTCAACCGCATAAAATCATGGTATTTTCAGACAAAATAGGTGTAGACTTTGGTTCATTATTAAGTAACTCAGTGCAGTGTGCTGTGGAGAACTATTGTATGCCGGGAGCAACCTATGCTCAGATTGAAAAAACAATATTAAACTCAAAAATAGATAATAAATCAATAGTTGTTGTCTTCTTAGGTCATAGTTTAGGTATTGATAGAAAAGAGGTTATTACTAGAATAACCACTTTGTTAGAACTTAAGGCATGTAAAATAATGTTATGTGCCTTCCCTTATTCAGATTTATTGTCTGAAAAAGAGAACTTGCGCATACACTCACTCAACACATTAATGTATAACTTGACATGTCGTCATAGTGACAAACTTTTATTTTTTGACTGCAATAAGTTTATTTGTAATTTTAAGTTGACATGGGACAGCATGTACTGTCCTAAAAAATCCAGACAGCTAATTGCTACTTTGGTAGCTTTCAATATTGAGGCAGTTATAGGAAATATAACAAAGAGTAGTGACAATGTTGTAGTTTTTAGTACATGTACTAATAATAGTAATAATGTAGTTATTAATTGTTTAAACTTATAAACAAGACAACAGAGAAGTGTGCTGACATCTTATCGCTATTTTATCAAAATATTAACCGCTTCTCTGGCAAAATATTAGACATTGAACTTTTATTAGATAAACATAGATTTGATGTATTAGGCTTTACAGAAACCTGGCTAAAACCAGATAAAATGTTATTTAATGTTACACATTTTGAGGTAGCCAGTGCGTTCAACAGAATATCTGCTGAAGGGGGAGGGTGTATTATTCTTTGTAAAAGAAACATAAAATTTAAGGAACGGTCTGTCATAGTAGGTTTTTCTGTTGAACGTGTCTGCGAAATTGCTTGTACAGAACTGGAAAGTCATATATTATTGTGTGTATATCGGCCACCAGCATCTAATTTCTGTAATTTTATGTCCATAATGGAATGTGTACTCAAGAGATTAACTAAAAGCAATAAATCAATCATTGTATGCGGTGACTTCAATATTGATATTTTGGTAGATTCAACTGATAAAACTAATCTTATCTCTTTGTTTAAATCTTTTAATTTAAATTTTTTGTTCAGTGAGCCAACTAGAGTAACCGACTCTTCATCCACCTGTATTGATAATATTTTTTCAAACTGTAAGACTACAGAAAAATCAGTAATGGTGGGAGTTAGATCAGACCACAATGGCCTCGCTATCAAATTCGAAATCGGGAGAACTAAGAAAAATACCATTATCGAACATAGGCCGCTAACAAAAGGTAAACTAGAAAAGCTTAAACAAAATATAGAGTTGAAACTTAGTCTGGTGGAATTCACTTCTGAAGATCCACATGACATTTATAGTACATTATTTTCATTAGTAAGTACAGAATTTAGTGAAATCTGTCCGAAGAAAAAACTGCAGCTCAACGGTAGGTTACAATTTGGTGACTGGTCAACTAGAGGTATTCGAAAAAGTAGAGACATAATGTTTGAGTTATATCACAAAAAATCTTTAACTTCTAGTAAAGATTTTCATGATTATGTAAGAAATTACTCAAAAGTTTTAAGTCAGTATGCAAACGCGCAAAAGCTTTGTTTATAAGGGATAAAATTCGAAAATCTAATGACAAAATTAAAACAGTTTGGAAAACTATTAATACAGAGACCGGCAAAAGTAAATCTTTTAATTCAGAATATGTGCTAGAAATAGATAACCAAAAAGTTTCAGACCCAAGTCATGTTGCGAATTCATTTGAAAATTTATTTTCCAATATACCACTAGAAGTCACCAAATCTCTTGATTCTTGCCCTTGTGTTGCAGTGGGCTTTCTGAAAGACAACTTCCCGCTCCAAATTCCTGAGTTTAGGTTCCGACATATATCTACTTTTGAAATAATAAAAACATTTAAAAGTTTAAACGTTAAAGCAACAGAGGATTTATGGGGATTATCCGTAAAAATGCTAGAGTCAATAATAGAAGTTATAGCGCCACATTTGATGATCATATTTAATTTATGTATTGATAGGTACATTTCCTGACCTAATGAAAATGAGTAAAATCACCCCTATTTTCAAATCAGGTAGTAAGGCCGACCCCTCAAATTATAGACCGGTCTCTGTGCTTCCGGCTTTGAGCAAAATATTCGAAAAGATAATGCTTCAACAACTCTTGTCTCATTTTAATGAACATAGGATTTTACACGAAAATCAGTTCGGTTTCACGAAAAGCAGATCAACAACAGATGCAGGAGTCCAGTTAGTCAAGCATGTGCTGGAGGCTTGGGAGAGCTCACAGGATGCCATTGGCGTATTTTGTGATCTCTCCAAAGCTTTCGACTGTGTAGAGCACCGCACTCTAATTTATAAGCTACACCACTATGGAATTCGTGGAGCTGCTCTGAATCTTGTAGAATCATACTTATCTGATAGGCAGCAAAAAGTTGGCATTAATGGCGTGACATCTTCTGGATCTTTGGTCAGAATGGGGGTTCCACGGGGGTCGATCTTGGGTCCGTTCTTATTCTTAGCATATATCAATGACTTACCACATATGGTTGAGGGCCTTGCTGACATAGTTCTTTTTGCGGATGATACTTCTCTGATTTTTAAAGTAGATAGGAAAGATAGAGAACTAGTTCAAGTCAACAACGCGTTAACTATTGTTTCAAATTGGTTCGTCGCAAACAACCTGCTTCTCAACGCAAAGAAAACGAAATGTTTAAAATTTTCCATGCCTAATGTAAGACATATAGAGCCAAACGTATTACTCGACGGAAATAAATTGAAAATTGACAAGGCAATAGTCTTTCTAGGTATTAGCATAGACTCTAAATTACAATGGGGTCCTCATATTGATGCACTATCTGGAAGACTGAGCTCAGCTGCATATGCGGTTCATAAAATTAGGCAATTGACAGATATAGCTACTGCTCGACTGGTCTACTTTGCTTACTTCCACAGCATAATGTCATATGGTATCCTGCTGTGGGGGTCAGCGGCGGACATAGAGACAGTTTTTATATTGCAAAAGCGGGCAGTTCGAGCCATCTACGAAATGGGTCCCCGCGAATCCTTAAGACAAATGTTCAAAGAAATTAATATATTAACTCTTCCATCTTTGTATATCCTAGAAAATATAATGTACGTTCGTAAAAATATAAAGAAGTTTAGAATAAATAGTGATATGCATAATATTAATACTAGAAATAAGGATAGGATAGCTGTATCTAAATTTAGACTCACGAAAACTAAAAATAAGTCCTTCTTAGGCAATTGTGTACGTTTCTATAATAAAATCCCGAAAGACATTACTGAGCTCACTGAAGGGAAATTCAAGTTACGTGTCAAAAATATACTAATGAAAAAAGCCTATTATAAATTGAGTCACTACTTAGAAGACAAAGATGCCTGAAAGCTTTCCACTTCTGCCTAATAGCCCACTATTGAATGAATTTGTTATTTTAATACTACTCATATGTAACCTCAATGTACAAACTAAACTAACTAACTTGAAAAAATAATGGCCCACGAGTTTCTTGCTGCTTCTTCTCGGCGGTGGTTCTTTTCCGAAGACAGCGGTAGAATCATTTAAAAATTTTTGACGTTCATAAGAGTGTCTATGATGCCTAAACTGAATAAATAATTTTTGAATTTTGAATTTTGAATTATATCAACAAAACGACCTGAATTGATCCGTAACAGAAGATTTCAATAATAATAATAGTTGCGAGTAAATATGGAGAGCTGATCATTGAATGTAACTCAACCGTGAAGAAAAGGACTGTCTTCATATCGTTGAGTTCAATCAGGCCTGAGCAAAATTTGATTGCTAGTCTAGGTTAGATCATAAATAGGACTGATCCAAACAAATATATTATTAAACGATAAACAGCTACATAGTATAGCTCTAGATTGTTAATTGATGATTCTTTTTTGTTTGATAGATTATACTTCCATGGTGGTACCATATAAATTTCATCAAATTCGGTCAAACACTTTTTCAGTTACTCACTTCGAAAACTGAAACGTGTTGATTTATCTTGATGATATCATCATTGACGGCGTATACCGTAAGTATGAGGCTACTAAAAAGGGTGAAAAAAATTATTTTATCAAAAACTAGAACCGACATCTACACTAAAAAGTGTGAAATAACTTGTCGAAGTCGGTACCATAGAGTAAATTATATATATGTAGAGTCGGTACCATGCACGCAATATTGTGATAATACGAGTAGGTACTTTCGAAGTGTCATGGTACCGACTTCAACAAGTTATTTCACACTTTTTAGTGTAGAAGTCGGATTTGTTTTTTGATAAAAAATAAATTATGTGATCTCGTCAATCCACGCAATCTTCGCGTTCACATGTTTCGTCCATAATAATAATAAAAAATACGTATACGCAATTTGATGCGTTAGAATTTGTTAATTCCAATAAGGTATGTGAATGCTACGAAGAAATTATATCAGGAAGACTAACTGCCTTAAAAAAATACCCAATAAAAGTCGTGCTAAATCAATAACATCGTTCACGCCGCTATGACTCAGCTGTCATAGTAGACGTTTCAGCACGCGCGTGGACCAATCCCTGCTTTCCTTCTGAAATTTAAACCAATCACCGAACATGTCTACTCGTATTTGTAACCTTGGAAGTAATTCGTATTTAGAATCATACGTCGTTTTGGTTTGAAGGACTACACACACAATAAGTGTGTGGAATTTGTTCTGAATTAAACTTCCTGACATTATTTCTTCGTAGTGTGAATGTCTCAAAAACACAAACCTGCTTAATTGTTGACATTTTCACACTAATATTATAAAGGCGAAAGTTTGTTAGGGTATTTTTACTCGTATGTATGTTACTTATTTACGCTCAAACGGCTGGACTAATTTTGTTGATATTTGGTAGATTATTTTATATAGGATTTGATAGATACATGTCATCATCATCATTATCATTCATCACCACACGGGTGATACTGCGGGGCGTAGCTGTAATCTATAAATGCATTAGTCTCTTCTAGCATCAGCTGTACCATCGTAAAATTAGAGCGGGTGCCCTCTCAAGAATATTCACTTAGCCAATGGAAACTCTGGAAATGGCTCTTTTGTTATCCACCTCGAGTGAATTCATTAACCATACCTATGTGTGCACTGAGCACAACTAACACTTTAGAACCATGTCACAAGAAAATTTCTATTGTATTACTCCAAATTTGAAGATAGTTTCTGACTTAGGTATTGTGACGAAGTGTTTAAACGTAAATGAAGTGATAATTTTATAGATGCAGTCAGTAAGTGCTTTAGTCAAAGCACATTTTGAGGTAGAATCTTAATTGGTATAATATCATTCACGTTAGTGTGTCTCCAGTTTGGTTATTAACATTGTTAGTGTTATAGGATATAAATTATATTGTTATAATTTATATCTTTCACGGTAGGTACCGCACAGCGTCTTACTTTTACTACACAATTATATTTACTTATTAATTTGAAGTAACTGAAACCATCAGCGAGAGTAGCTGCTGGCGGTTCAGTTAGTAACATATAAACACTTACCATGCATGACTTCCTTCACTTATTTTTATGCTTACCTGAAAAAAGAAAAATATTTGTAAAAATATAGATGGTTAAACGTGTAGACAATGTAAGTAACTGGCTAAGTGCGATTTGGGCCCGGGCACCGAGGGTTCTGTACTTCCGTATCACCCTAATATAAATATATTTGCTTTACGTAGGTATTTATCACAAGCCTGATTCGCACTATTCTACTTTTTTTATATTTGAGTTTCCATTAAAATGATGTCAAGTTCATATGTACCTATTTATTTATGTTTTACGAGGGAGTAAAACACATTTTTAATTATAACAATTTTAAACCTAAAGCAAATGCGTTTTTGTATTGGCTTTGTCTAAACTAATAACACGTAATAAGTAAATATTTGGACTGGATACTTATGAAGATCCAAAAGTTACACGCTCATATAGATTGGAAAAAGAGACAGAAAGACGGACAGCGTAGATATAGTACTTAATAGAATCTCGTAAGTAGTCTTGTACGTACGGAACTCGGTAAAGTAGGTAAATGACGTAATGTCTGCATGATAATTTGTATACTTTTATAACAATGAAACATTTAATTTAGTACAATCTGCATCACTAAAACAAGCAAACACAAACAGAACATTATACATAAAAGGCGTAAATTCTACTTCCACTACAACAGCGACGCGCCTACGTAATTTTTCTGAGCATCGCCGTACAGCGTGCATTCCAAACGTACTGTAGAACTAGGCGTAAGCTAACCACACTGCCAGCATAGATTATGGATAGAATAAAATTCGACTCTAAAATATCGATAAAAGACGCTGGCGATATTGGTATCGCGACTAGATCCATGCTAAAGACAATGTACGACGAATAAAAATCAGCTTATCGACGACACAATTAAGGCGAAATAAATGTAGATTGCGACCAAATTTCATGATTCGACTTCACGAAAAATTTGTTTATCTACACTTAAACCTAATAGCCGAACGAAAAAATCTAGTGTAAATTGAATATACGTTCTTATGAAGTATGGGAGCTAATACACGATTGAGCAAACTTGGCTCGATAGAAATAAATCGGCAACATTCCTAAAATTTTGCAATTTTCTTACGTGCTTGGTGGGGAAAAGCATTTTTATTTAGATAATTTATTGATTCAGGCGTTACTTTGCGGAAATCCATTATCAAAAAACGATATTAAAAAATATTTGTGTTTTTTATTTTGTATTCTTCCTATTAGCATTTTATGCGGGAGGGAGGGTGGTGCACGCCCCCAAACAGGCGAAAATCATTGTTTTCTTTTCAGCGGAAGTGTCACTAAATATTTTTTTTATATCGTTTTCTTCATTTTTATTCAATTATGGGCGAATACATTTCAATGAATGTATCATATTCAATTCCCAATAAAATTTACTAGTGAACTATGGACTCCTTTATCATTAAAATTTAATTATTTGATTGTACGAAATAAATATAAAAAGTATTAGCACGTAAGACGTAAGTATTCAATTGCATCTTCGCATTACATCGATTACATCGACATTCAATATAAGCAATTCTCAATCATATGTAAAGCATCGTAAATTGTTTTAAAATTAGGATTGGACCGCACCTTAACAAGTTTATCGTGGTTAGATTCATGCTCGCACGAGTAATGTTTGTACTTACTATTGTTAGTACAGACTCTCGACTCGACTGTTTCAGCATGCGATTTGTTTTTAATCAGGCGTTGATGATTCTTGAATACATATACTTAAATTTTATACCAAACAAAGAGTTAGTTATTAGGTAGGTTTCTGATGAAATTTTCCTGTTCGATATTTCAATTTTCACATTTTAGTTATGATTCAAATACATTAAAACAAGAACTTATACTATATATTTAATTGTAATTTAACAACCTTTACCACAGTGTAACGTTGGGTACCTGTTACTACGTAAGAGTATATACGTACTTAAATATTATTCCTTGGGATGCGAATCGTAAGAGGCGACACAACCCGACTTACTAGGTCTCTTGTGCAAGAGGCTGTCTTGGTTGGTACCGCCGCAGTGTCACTTGTTCTACCGTGAAGTAATAGTGCGCAAGCATTATTCTGTTGAGATGTGAAGAGCACTGTAGGAAGCGAAAATACTGGACGAATAAGATTCAAAACCAATGTCTCGGGGTGACGAGCACAGTGCAGTTATCGGTAAAACTTCAGTTTTTCTGAGTGGCACTGCAACCGTCATTGGCAAGCGTTATGCTTACCATTAGGCGCATGACTTGCACTTCTCGTAACCTAATTGCATAAAAAACCAAACGCTGTATAGGCAACTTTTCTACTACTAGGCAAAATTTCGGGATAAATAAAATCTTTGAAAATGTACATGGTTTAGTCGATGACTTTCTCGTATGTTAAGAGGATGCCAAACCTACTCTTTACCTCTGGACTATATGTACATTTTATTTCATATAATCTCATAAGGTGTCATCACATTGTCATTGCGTAAATTTTATGTAAAGTTTCGTACATTTGGACAGTTATAAAACAAGTTCGAAAATCTTTTCACACTCAAAACTTCGCAGACGATTGTTAATCCTGGCAGAATCAGAACGTTTCTTATAAGGGTCTATTAAATAGGCGTGGAAAGTTAAAAATTATTCCAAAAGTCATTAAAGTCTTGAGGAGCGTTTAATTAACACAGGCTGTGAAGGGGAAGGCTCCAGACATCGGAAAAAAATAAAGATTTGAGAGTAAAACTTGGCAAGAAAATGTCGACTTCTTAGTTTTTCTTGGTTCTATTATTTTATGTCTCCTTATATAGAGGAAGCGCTTGTAGCGGAGCATGACTTGGCGATATTATCTGCATCAACAAGTTAAGCAACACTTGCTGTCAGGACTTGGATGGGTGACCGCTAGTGGTTTTATTCAACTGAGCGCTTCCGTGCTTCGGAAGGCACGTTAAGCCGTCGGTCCCGGTTGTTGTCTTGAGACAACAGTCGTTAGGCTATGTCGAGGGCCTTCAGGCGGCCTGAAAACTTCGACATGGGTTGGCCACTAACCTATCCACCGATCCGCACTGGGCCCGCGTGGTGTATTATGGCCCAATCTCTCTGAGAGAAAGGCTCGAGTCCCAGTAGTGGGAACAAAATGGGCTGATTATGATATATAAGAAGATTACAATATACCAATTACCTAGATCTAGATTATTAAGAAGCTATTATAGATCGATAACGTCGGCTAATTACGTGAGTAATAGTATATTATACAAGTGACCTAAGATGCTCATTACACACGGGGCTGTAGGTTGAAGGCCGAGCCGTAGACAAAATCAAGAGTTTCTAGTGAGCAAGTTGCTCTTGAGTTTCATAATTGTTGTTGAAATAAATATTGTTGAAAAAGTGCGGAGTTTCATACGCACTTTTTCAACACACTTGCGAGGAAAAACATAATATAAATCGTTTAAGACTGGGTTTTTTTGTTGCTCTTCCATTGTAGGAAATTATTTAGTACAGAAGATGAACAATTGATAGAATTGACCTCGCCAGAAATACTAAATGCAGAAAAAAATGCAAACAAAGGCCTAGTACCTGCAAAATCTAGAGAAAAGCTACTTACTACTTAGCTAAGCTGCTAAGTACTTTTCTCTAGATTGTTTTAATTGAACAACAATAACTATTATAGTTAATTTATTGATTCAGGCGTTACTTTGCGGAAATCCATTATCAAAAAACGATATTAAAAAATATTTAGTGACACTTCCGCTGAAAAAAACCAATGATTTTGGCTTATTTGGGGGTGTGCAAACACAAACTGCTAATAGGAAGTATACAAAGAATACAAGACCGACAGTTCTGTCGGTCTAGCACTCGACGAGTCAACATCTCCTGAGGATGCCTCGTGGAGGCGAAACACGTGTCGAATCGTTTTTGGCTTATTTGGGTTTTCTTGTGTATTTTATTTTGTATTCTTCCTATTAGCAGTTTGTGCGGGAGGGTGGTCTGTCGGTTCTAGCACTCGACGAGTCAACATCTCCTGAGGATGCCTCATGTAGAGGCGAAACACGTGTCGTATCGTTTTTGGCTTATTTGGGTTTTCTTGTGTATTTTATTTTGTATTCTTCCTATTAGCAGTTTGTGCGGGAGGGTGATGCACACCCCCAAATAAGCCAAAATCATTGTTTTTTTCAGCGGAAGTGTTACTAAATATTTTTTAATATCGCTTTTTGAACTATTAGGTATAGTTGTTCAATTTGGCTACTTACTTATTTAACATAACCGACATTTTCACATACAAACAGCTTCCTTATCTTCTACCAACAATGCATTCTTATATGTATAGACCTATTATTATTATAGCATGTTCCATTCTCCACGAAACTAATGTCACAATACATAAATGTCACTCTTGATCCAGCAAATGTGTGGTGATCACCATTTGTTTGACGGAGAGAGGGGATCTTCGAGATGCCTAATTGAAACAAATATTTGCCGAGTAATGCTCGGTTGAAGGGATCTCAAGGTATGAGGGATATTATTTTGTCGATATTGAAATACTTCATATAAATTTAGTTTATCGATAATTTTTATTTACTATCAGATTTTTAGTTTAATATGTTTCATGTGTGTGAGAGTTTGTTTGTTATAATATTAGGTTTTAATAAACGATTGTATGGTTTTTGGGGTTCGAAAGGGTACGATAAAGTAGAAGAGGAGTTCGTTTTCATCTTTTTATTGGTTTAAGCGCGCAATGGAACATTATTTCGTTCCAACGTAAAAGTGTATATTATATAGTATACACGTATTGGATCGTATTGATATACGCGTAATGGAACGCTATTTCGTTCCAACGTAAAAGTGTATATATAGTATACACGTATTGGATCGTATTGGTATACGCGTAATGGAACGTTATTTCGTTCCAACGTAAAAGTGTGTATAGTATACACTTTTACTTTGTAACGAAATAACGTTCTATTACGCGCGTATACCAATAGAAAGAGGAGATAGAAATATAGAAAAATAGAAAGTATTATATATACTCTCTGTAAGATATGCCTTTCAAGCGCGATCAAATCAAACTTGATAGGTTAGCTATAGTTATTGTCGCAAAACCGAATCTGCCTAAGAAGAAGCTTCCTACGCTCCAAGTGGCAACGACTTATTGTACAAAATTATGGCTATTGAGCTTCTTGTAGATCCTTAGTATAATGTCACTAAGGCTTTATATTTGTTAACGCTAGCTAGGGTGACTGTAGGAATAAGTATATTAGTATAATAGTCATCATCATCACGTATGATTTTATTTGTGACTTATTTCACCCAAGTAAGTTTAACATGTTGTAATATAATTTCATATGACATCATACCTCATTTCATAAATCCTGATTTTTATTGTATATTTAAAAACTGTTTAGATACTGACCAGCAATATGAGAAATTTAAAAATTACAAATAAATTATGGAATGACACAGAAGACGTAGGGAAAAGGCATTTTGGATTTGATTTTGAGGAGAGAAGATGTATTCCTGAGAGAAAATAAATTATTTTGGAGAGAAGATTCCTCGGAGGATAGAGATTTCGATGAGAGATATCGCCCTATTTTACATGAGACTAGAAATCTAGAATTCGATTTGAGCATGATGGTGCACAAATGAGATAGAGCAAAGCGAAAACTCCACAAGCTCTTAATCCAGAACTCCTTCAGAGCATCCTTCAGAGCCAAAAGTTGACTAGAACCTTTATGTGTGTAACGTGCTGAACGAATTGACCTTTCAGGACTATAGTGAAATGTGATTCGGTCAGGTCATGTATTCTTTATTATTATAACTTTATTTATTTCTAGTGTTCCTTTTTATTTACTAGTTAACTAGCTAGGTAATCTTCTAAGTAATCTTCTAAGTGTAAGTGTACCTATTACGTTACAATGTCTTCATCGACATCGATGTAACAGCTCCTTATCCCACCCTTTTCGATATTGGAGTAGGATAGGAATGGTATTAAATTTAAAAGGTTATTCATACTCAATCAGTTTTAGGGAGTCCATTTTGTGTTAAGTGAATGTTACGTAACCTAGTTTTAAAATCCAAATTGCTTGTGATTGAAAGCTTTGTCATTGTTTTTATAAATTGGGACGACAAGCTTTCAGGCAATATTAAACTGCGATGACCATGAAACATGAATATTTTGTGCTCATTTTTCCGTAACCTAATTTTAATATCTTACTAATGGGTCTCATAAGTAAGCTCAAGTCGCACAGCGACCGATTGAGAGGGCTATGCTCCTCGTTTCTGTACGTGATCGGTTCAGAAATGGGATATCTAATCAATAAAAGTTTTAAGATCACTGAGTAAATGGAGTTCTTCTTTAAATATATAATTATATTACGAGTATTTTACGTATTTATGATTGTTGTAGTCATTCTTGAAATAAGAACTGTATGCATTGTCCGAGAACGATAATATACGTATTGAATAACGCGATATCGGCTTGCATTCGCACGAAACTTCTCACGTATAGCCTGAAATGCCAAGGGTACTTGCTATTTGCTAAGCTTGGACCTTCCAAATTATAGGTTAAAATAGTGAAAGTTATTTAGAACATATTTTTTGTATTGTTTTCATTATTGTATTGTGTACAAATTGGTTATGATTGAACGCTTATAATGCCACTCAATTTATAAACTAGTATAACAAGCTTTGTAGTGAGACCTAAAACGTAAGATGTAATTTGTTTTTGTTTTTAGCATACAATGTACTCGTATATAATTAAAACGTATTTTATACAAAAAATAGTAATTATTATTTGGTAAATATAGTATGAAGCGCTCGTAGTGTACCTTGACTTGGCGATCTTAACCGATCAACAAGTTAAGCAACGCTTGCTGTGGTCAGGAGTTGGATGGGTGACCGCTAGTGGCATTATTCAACTGAGCGCTTCCGTGCTTCAAAGCGCACGTTAAGCCATCGGTACCGGTTGTTTGTCTTAGGACAACAGTGATTAGGCTATGTCGAAGGCCTTCGAGCGGCCTGCAAACTTCGACATCCATATCCAAGCCACACTGGGTGGATTATGGCCCAACTCCTCTCTCTCTGAGAAGCTCAAGTCCCAGCAGTGGGAATATAATTCGCTGATTATGTAAATACAGTGAAATTCAATAATTCGCATAATAAACCTTTTCCCTAAATTCGAAGTCTACCAAGTAATATGATATCTGCCACAAATGACAATATGATACGTATGCGACAGTATATTAATAAAATATTTAAATTCAATTTAATTGACATAATTACTTTTAAGAGTCTTAATAGCGAATTGTTGTACTTATACTGGTGAGTATAAAATAGTAAGTACCTACTTAAATGTTCGATTTGCTTCAGACAGCGAAACTGCCCTGTTAATTTCGGCTCGAAAATTGAACCCATTTGTACTCAGTCTGCAATACTTAACCTCATTAGGAACCACTCAAGAGTCGAGCTGTATAATGAACTAGCAGTCAATTAGTTCAGTTACTTCACTTCTCTCAAGTTTGATTCCGCTACTGATCTGTTAGTAAAAACTTATTTTTACTGACTGTTTGCATATTTATTATTTATTACTCATATAAATATAATATAGTAAGTACATAAAAAATGTCCGTTTGTAGTGTCAAATTAACAGCTTTTTAACAAATGCATATAATACATTATCCCCTCACCAGTCGATTGTCAATATAACAATGAAATTTCTATTGTGTCTGGGTCGTTCGACTGATGAAGTAATAAGATAAGTATCAATGATAATTATTGAAAAAAAAAACAATTTTTACACATTTTTTCTGTCTGTCCATCTGTGAGTTCCGGCTTTAATCTCCAAAGCAGCTGGACAGATGTTCAAGGAAGTTCCTGGCGTCCTGATCAGCTATCCTGGCCGATACGTAGTCAATACTCAAAGGTGCCGAACTTCAACGCATCCTCGAGACTTCTGGTATTGCGGATGTCCGTGGGCTACGGTGATCACTTACCATCGGGTGAGCAGCCTACTCGTTTTCCAACCTATCCCATAAAAAATGTTCGGTTGTTAGAACTCAAGTATTGCAACTTTTCAGTGGCAATAGTCCAGTTGGTAAAATATATTTATAACTAGCTGGTGCCCACGACTTCGTCTGCGCAGGCTTAGTACTTCGTGTAGCTTATTATCTTTTCCAATAATAATAACTATCTTTATACCAAAATTTCATAAAATATTTACATGGTCAAACGCAATTTCTATAATAGTATTAGTAAATTTCAATACATAGTAAATCAATCAGTAAAGGATAATAATAAAATACAGTACCTACGTACATACAAATATAAAATTAAATTAAACACAATGGAAAAAAAAACTGACATTACATTTCATCACCCTTGACGGTGAACGAGCACGTCTAATGTATCGAGCTGTCAAAAGAATAGCGTGCTTTTAAACGACTAAACTATCAGACGTGCGGTTCTCTAATGATTCGTCGATGTGCTCGTCGATGAGCTCACCGATGTCAAATACTTTATGAGATATCGCCCTTGTACATAAGGTTGTTTTTCCAACGTTTCTTGTCATCTCGTCATTTGTTTCACGGATGTTGTCAAAGATGCAACGATGTTTGCTCTTAGAGAATCGCACGGCTGAAACTGATACTAACTTTGACAGAACTGTCATCGGAGTGGAGTAGGATCTTGTTATTTTGTCTATGCTGTTCCCAAGAATATTACGTTTTCACCCGCGTGATAGATAGATGATGATGATGATGAAAAGTAGCCTATGTGCTATTCCAGACTATAATCTATGTCTGTGCCAAATTTCCGTTCAGCCGTTCTGCCGTTTTTGAGTAACAAACAATTATATTTATCCATCCATCTAAACTTTCCCATTTATATTATTAGTGGGATAATTTAATATATCTTTGATATTGTTTCTACGGACGGGTTTCATAGTTATGTCAATGACTGTAGCCCCAGGCCCGGATTGACAGACTATGTGCAACGGACAATAGAGCTTTAATTGAAATTGAGTGAACCCATTCAAATACTCGACGGTTAATCCTTGTTTTGGCACGGATCTAACGTACGGGAATTATTGCTTAAGCCAGATAGAATTTGCGACCAGACAAAAACAATTTGCTGCTAAAAACACGAGAAAAAAACGGTATGGACAAACCGTTTGCCTACTGGTTAGTGTCATACATCATAATACATACAAAGAAGTCTAAAATTTTAATTTTCTAAAAGCGGGTACGTATCCCGTCTTGTATTTTCTCTTTAAGACGCGGTCCAACCCCAATTTTAAAATAATTTACGATGCTTTACGTAAGGTTGAAAATCGCTTGTTAGATTGGACGATGTAATGCGAAAATGCGTTAATTTTGAACGTTTTCTTTATATTTTGCGTTATATACTAACATAATTGAAAAAACTGCTGGTTACTACTTTAGTACTATAAATGTTGGCTATGTATTACCTAAAAAATAATATATTAGTAATTAAAAATTAAATAAAATAATAATAACATTCTAATCTATAAACCCCATGGTGGGGGGAATAAGCCTTAATAAAAATAATATAGAATTATCGCTGAAAATTCTGAGAGTTTGGACGTGAAAGTTTATTTTTATGCACCTATTTAGGATTTTTTCTGCAGAGAGCGAGTAATATTTATGAATTCTGTTCGGTTATTACTCTTTGCCTGTTCCTTTTCTAACCTAAGTTTTTTTTTCATAGATTATTATCGAACTGTTTCGTTACACACGATGTTTAAAGATTCTGCTTTTTACTATTATCAGGATACGACCGCGCCTTAAAATAAAATGTATCAAGTACATACTCTACTATATTGACGATAAATCTTCTAAAAATCAGCAAAATGTTTCTGTACCATTTCTTTTCATATAAGCCATTCATTTTTCAACTCGTAAAACGAACCTTATTGCATATTTTTAGGGCCATAAAACAAGGTATAACACTCACGTGCATAATAAAATTCTAACCTAGTGCATACTAGAATTATCCTTACAAAGATAAATTAGTACCTTACTACAAGATAAAGGCGAGTAAACAGAGAATTTTCCATTTAACCCCTTTAATTTTATAAAGTTATTTTTTTTAGTAACAACAAAGAGGTTTTTGCCGATGAAAATCCATATATACTTATATTTTTGGTATAAATAAATGTGTGCGTCCTTAATTAAGCCAAGTAAACATTTCATATTATAAAATTATTCATAATTCACAATAAGTTAAAATATTAAAGTTTTGCATTATATGACGATAAAACTACAAAATCTTATTATGTAATCTACCTTTATAATGTAGCCTACCTACCTACTCTTTTAATGTAGACTTCCAAAAAGAGGAGGTACTCAATTCGATTTATATATTTTTTTTATGTTTGTTACCTCATAACTTTGGCCTGGGTGAACTGATTCTCAAAATTCTGTTTTGTTTGAAAGCTGGTGCTTCCCGTCTGGTCCCATTTAAATTTCATCAAATTCGGTTCAAAATTTTTCTAACGGTTTCAAGTTGTTTTGTTTCAGAATAATTACCTGCTCTTAATAAATTTGCAACTGTTTTTAAAAGCTCGAGTTGCTATATTATAGCATACAAAGCATAGCATAGCATAGGGTTCTGATATCGAGAATGATATATTCGTATGTGATGATATCAAAACGTTTGGGACACACTGACGTGCCCGTAGGCCTTGACTACATAAAAATCATATTGAGATTAGTCCCGCATAATAACGGAAATCTTAAAGATGATGGTGATGATGATAACATGAAAAGTGTCACATTGTCTCATCACATTGGGATATAATTATCCTGGGGAAGACAATTGTGCTAAGTTAGGTTATTAGGTAGGATTATACCTAATGAAATTTAGGAAGGAGATACTAATGTATCTAAAATCCGTTCAGCCGTTTACTTGTAAAAACGTAACAAAACACAAAGAAACAGTGATCCTTCTGCATTTATTATATTAGTATGGAAATGGATATATACATATATATACTACGTACTCTTAGAAGTTATAACATAACCTTTATATTTAAGCAAAATGTAATGCAAACCACGACTAAAATATAACGATCTTCCTGTACTTGACTGTCACACACTCTGGTCTGGTCCAACAACAATGCAATTATTTAGACAATTAACTCCAGGGTTGGGGACAGGTGTGCAAAGTGACTAGAACAGTGACCAACGTCTCTGCTTTTGGGAGATTATTTAGAAGGTAGAACAAATACTCTTCTCAGATATCCGTTGCATTACCGACAGAGAAATGCGCGACTATACTCCAAAACAATTCCATTATGCTTTGATATTTAATCACATGATCGCAATCAAACTCATAGAAGTTATTCTATAAAAGCGCTTAAACGCAAATAAAATTGACAAAATAGTTACCAATTACAATATCATGATTAACTTTACGTTTACTTCTGGGTCTGCGGTCACATTTCACTATAAGTCCTGAAAAGTCAGTTCGTTCAGCACATTACACACATAAAGGTTCTAGTCAACTTCTGGCTCTGAAGAATAGTTGAGTTCTGAATTAAGAGTCCACTTAATGCCTGAGTATTCGCCAAACCCTCGGTTTGCTTCGCTCGACACTCAAAATGGGAATACATCTAATTCAATTTGAATTTTTCTCAATTTCCATATTGCTGGTCAGTAAAACAGTTTTTAATATAAAATACAAATAAGGATTTATGAAATGAGATATGATGTCATATGAAATTATATTACACCTTCCTTTCAGAGAAAGGAGTTGTGCTATAATCCACTACGCGGGTCCAGTGCGGCTTGGTGGATAGGCTAGTGGCCAACCCATGTCGAAGTTATAAGGCAGCCCGGAGGCCTTCAACATAACCTAACAACTGTTATCCTAAGACAAACAACCGGGACCAACGGCTTAACATGCCCTCCGAAGCACGGAAGCGCTCAGTTGAATAACCACTAGCGGTCACACACCCAACTCTAGACCGTAGCAAGCGTCGCTTAACTTCTTGATCGGTTAAAATTGCCAAGTCAAGCTCCGCTGCGAGCGCTTTAATATTAGCTTAATTATTAATTAAATTCCAGAATTAAACTCTACTGTTTTTATTTGAAACATCAAACTAATTAGAAAAGAGAAAAGGATAGATTTTCCATGGCCACCCCGTACTAGACATTCTGCAGTTCCCAAACGCGTCTAAACGAAGCTCTTCAGCCCCTCCATTAAACTATTTACTGGCAGACGCTTTGAATAACTTACTCTACCACGCTCTACCTCGCTGCGACCACGAGCTCTACACAATATTTATCAACAGTAAGTACATTATACCTATACAAGTTATCAGCCAATGTAGAGACTGAAGATAAGAAACAGTTTTTTTTTAAATTTAACACGTTTCATTAATATTACTTTTTAAAGCACTAACGCCTGCCTTAGCGATCTCAAACATTGAAATTTATAGAGAGAAAAATTTCATCCTCGGTGGCCTAGCTGGTCAATGGCGTCTGACACGGAGAGTCAGAAGACGCGGGTTCGAATCCCGTCCGAGGATGGAATTTTTCTCTCTATAAATTTCAATGTTTGAGATCGCTAAAGCAGGCGTTAGTGCTTTAAAAAGTAATACTATAAAAATTACAAGGGCCGCGATGTCAATACGAAAGTTTAAGTATTTCTAAATAATGCTACTTTCGGTTGGATGGTACTGTTAAACTGTCCAATAGATGTCGCTCCGTCCCCGCAAGACGGTTAGTCAAATAGAGAGTTAAAATTCGATGCTCGGACCAGAACCTCGGTGGCCTAGTTGGTCAATGGCGTTTGACACGGAGAGTCAGAAGACGCAGGTTCGAATCCCGTCCGAGGATGGAATTTTTCTCTCTATAAATTTCAACGTTTCATTAAACTACTTAAAATGGTTTAAATCTAATTATAAACTAACTGACCCTGATTATACGCTTATAGCTTCAAACATCAGATACTAATTATTGATGTACTGAATTTAAGTCATTAAACTTTTCGAAATGTTTTAAAAGTTAGATGACCTGTGAATATGTATTTAAAATTTAAACCTACCTACTCATATGAAAGTAATTCAGACGCAGCTAATCAATTAGCTTCAAATAGTTTGTCGTATTAACAATGCTAGTTTGAGATTCCAATAAATACAATAAGGTTATTTAGACTGCAGTTAGTAACGGTCAATTCAAATGATAATTATGGAGTAAATATGTGATACTTGACGAAAATTCTATGCCCGCAGTTGATCTCTACAACTCTAGCTACTTTAGATAGATAGGTATACCATATCTCTTGTTATAAATTCGTCATGTGATAACGCCAAGCAGTTTCATAATAACTAATTGGTCTTGGAGTTATCTGGTTATAACTTACGCCCGTTTTCAATATTCTATCTATCCAGTTTCCTTACTACCGATAGAAATGGTACATAACGTCCATACAAGTAGTGTCAAATATCTATCTCTAGTAAGGTAAACCGGCGATAGATAGTTTATTGAAAACGCCCTTTAGTCTGTGTCTACCGTAGTTCTGATATCAAACAACTTATATATTTACGTACCTGTGACCATGTTCACTGAAAATAGTTTCAAAGTTCGGGATAAAAATAATGTAAAAGAAGCTGACGCGAATTAATTTTTAAATTTGTTTTAAAGTTGTTTAACTACTAACTATATATAGATTTGTGGAATATTTGAGAATATAATGTATAATGTATCTGTTAGCTTTATTATATTTTAGGTATTTACTCTATAATATCTTTGATCACAATGCTAAAGATATTATGTATATTCACAGTTTATTAAGATTTATGTCTTTAGGCGACGTGTTGGGTAGGGCTTTCACAAAAGCATTTTCACTGAGAACTTCCTTCTGGAAAATCAATTATCCTAAATAAAACTGGATTGCTAATAACTTGATTGAAACTTTCGTAAGTACTACACATTTTAATGTTATTTTGTACGGTTTAACTCACGCGGTAGGTATATCTCAACCGGTTTCGTGACCGTCCGGGCCACTTTTTCATGGAGTATTTGGGCACCCAGCTGCGTTCGCGCTAGTACTCAAGTACAGAAGAACTCCATAAAGAAGTGACCCAGACGGTCACGAAAACCTACCGCTTAAGTTAAACCATCAAAATAACATTAAAATGGATTGCTAATATAATGTGCTAATCTTATTCGTAGGCCTTTCGAAACTTTAGCGCCTATCCTTACACGTAGGCGTGAGTTACGTCGAGCACCCACTTGGCATAAAGGTGTATATACAATCTACATACAGCACGCTACATTATAATGTAGCGTGCTGTAACAAGTATCCAATCGGTATACCGATAGGATATGTATTAAGGGAGTGAAAGAATCAATGGTAACTCATCAGTTACAGAACGTTGAACTTATAGGTTGGTTGGTTGAACTTATAGGTAGAAAAAGAAAACATAAGGATATCTTCCGAATGTGAGACGATCAGATATAAAAGATAAAAACCTAAGGGCTATAGGTTGCAATCTCCATCCATTATCTAGACGTTGAAGTTGGCTCAAATCTGTTCGCAAAACTTCTAATACCAACGTTGTTGCTCTTAGCAAATTTTATGAAAGTTATAGGAATACTAATAAAGAAGAAGCCTATTTCCAAGACTGGATTGGTAATAACCAACAAATGATGAATATATGTATATTATAATATAAATAATTTACCTTAGTCACTTCTTATGCCTGAGATTTTAAAATACCGGTATACGTTAGCCAATAACCAGCTTAGTTTTATTAAGTTGTATACACACATACTATATAATAGTCATTTGCGTTCATTAGGCAGTTTTATCATCAGGAATAATTAATAACATTCATAGTGTGAATATGAATCTCATTTGAATATTTAAATGCTTATTGAAATTCAGGAACCTGCTGAGGCGGCGTTTCCTGTGAAGACTTTACAGGTGGATAAGTTAGGTATGTAGTAGTCCAATTATATTGTACGTAAATATTCATAAAGGTGACTAAACGTTAGTTGCCTTTGTTTGGTTGTTTAGTCTTATTTTTAGAAATGCGTCATTTAGATAATAAAATTAACTTTTGAAAATTAAAATTATTCGCTAGTCAGTCAGTCAGGTCAATTAATTATATACATGTATGTTTGTATAGGTATTTAGATTACATCATAATTCTTGCTCAATATAGTCTCCGAACGGCGCTTACTATTACTTATATACTACTCGTAATATGATAAAAAATTGTATTTTTGTATGAAACGAATAAACATAAAAACTATTAAACTGATTTTAAAAAATCTTTGGCCGTTACTGAGCTACATTATCACTTAGTAAGTACTTGATATAGGCTACATAATGTTCTCAAAAAAGTTCAATAAACTTCAATAATGTATAGCCTAAGGTGTGTAAAATTTACACTTTTTGGTGTTGAAATCGGCTCCATATTTTAATAAAAAATATTTTTTTTGGCGAAAGGGGACGGAAACGATAACTATTGGACAGCTTGACAGCATTATCCAATCGTAAGGCGCCCCCATAAAGCGGTTAAAATCAGATAGAGAGTTAAAATTGGATGCTGGGACCTCGTGCCTCGGTGGCCACGGCGTCTGACACGAATTGTCTGAAGACGCGGGTTCGAATCCTATCCGAGGATAGAATTTTTCTCTCTTAAATTGCAAATTAGCACGTATAGTATTTTAGTATGTGTTCGACTGAAATTATCTTGACATAATATATTAAATAACGAGCAAAACAGAGATCGAATACATCAGGCTAAGTTTCAAGCAATCAAATGCTCATCTTCAGGGCGATGGCGAGCTTTGCACATGCTGGTAACGGTATTGTAGTCAAAACGCTTCAGTTCTATCCATTTCCATGGCTGGTATCCTCGGCAGGGGAAAACCCATCGCCGAAGGCATGTGCATTGATACACACGACTCATCTTCCTTAGGGGATCCGGCTTCCATAGCCGTCCTGCTGTCAGTTATTCTGTCAAGTCACCTATGAAAGCGACCAACATCTTACATGGGCCTGAACTCGCCCTAGAGTTAAGCATCGGATATATTCGAAACCCAGGTAGACTTATTCGATCCCTAACGTGAGTGTTGTCGGTAAATTAATAGTTAAATAAGTTTATGTTCATTCTGTATGTCATAGATGTGTTTTGATCGTTATCATTAAATGAAGTACCTATATATGGGACTGTGCTATCGATCGTACCAAAGAATATCTGAAACTCAAGCTTCTAGCTACAATTCCTAGCTATAGACAGATATCCTATTAGTAGCTAGTAGCTACTAGCCACTTCTAGCTTGAACTTCTAGCTACTTATTTACTTTAATCAAGAGCTATGAGGATATCTGCCTATAGCTAGGAATTCACAGCTCTATTGGCAATACGATACCAATCGAATGACCTTCGTTCCATTCTGTTAAATTCGAACGGCTTTAATTGAACATTGAAAATTACTTTGATTAACATGTTCCGCGAAAATTTACTGGCGAAATCAATACAATGTTTTCATAATATACTTAATCAGATTTGTTTATATTCGAAAAGTTATACGAATGTGGACTTGTTTTGCTTTGTTACGGTAGGTAGTTGAAATTGAAGTGATGGTCTGATTACATATATACTCGTAGTGCTAGAAATGAAAAATATTGCCAATAGAAAATATTTTTGTACTATGAATTTTTAATAAATTGACGATTGATTTCAAGTACGTACATAAATTGAAAATTGTATGTACGTACTTGAAATTTTCATATTACAATTAAAACTAAACTGACTGAATCAAATAAACACGTATTTATTTCCTATTTATTTAATTACTTGGTAGATATTATGTAAATATTTTCCCTAGAACCATCACCATGTTTTAGTACCAAGGGTCCATTTCCTGTAACTACAAACAAATAGTTTTGATACCTTTGGAAATTGATGCTAAAATGAATTATGTCTACACACGATTATGTTACACGAGAGCAAAGTTTTTTGCATCTCGTGCCTTTGAATCCCTCGCCACACTCAGGATTCAAAATCAGCAGTCGCAGCAAAAAACGACTTTGCTCTCTTACTCGACTTGCGTGGCGAGGGATTCAAAGGCACGAGATGCAAAAAACTTTGCTCTCGTGTAACACACATAACTTTTCACTTCAGCAGTGAGAACACTTTACAGGTGATTTACAGATAAAATAATAAACAGGAATAGATTGAAATAACTATTTATTGTCAATCAAAATAACTAACATTGTAGGTAGAGGTACCAATTCAATAAATTACATTAAAAACATCATTATCTTTTTTTGCTAAATTTCTTAGTACGAAATTCCGAACGTGTTTGTCTTTGGGGTCGAATTCAAAATCGGAACTTCGAAAGGGCTGTCTCTTTCTCTTTCTAATGGCGGAAGGAAAGAGGCTGAAAGATATTCGCGGCTATCTGAAAAAAATATACTAAAAAGTTACTTTGTCTCACTCAGTGAGCTAATTCGCATCTTGCTCTCTGATTTCAGGCAACAAAACCTACATAATTGAGCTACTGAAGTGAAAAAGTAATTACTTGTAACTGTAATAGTTAGGCATATTGTATTATTATTCCATACTATTTTGTAGACATTGATGTCCTCAATAAAATGTAGTAAGCACATCAGTTTGCTTTATTGTGAGTAGTTTCCACCGTGTATGCGATATAATGATTTTTCTAGGTTACTATTGAAACTAACATAGAAAGTAGTTATTGTGACATAACTGTTATAGTCAGACGTATGGTAATGCAGACTTTATTGTAAATATTGATGGTTTCTATTGTCAATAGTTTCCGCAGGATACGGGATATAAGGATGTTTTTGGTAAATTTTACACACTTTAGGCTATACATTATTGAAGTTTTCAAACGGATCGAAGTCGATTCTATTTTGGACTACCCAGGTTACAAAATGTATAAGTAGTATATCTAAATATATAAAATATTACTTTCATATATCTTATAAACTGTAAAATATTACTTTCAAGTAGGTAAATAGTCTAATCTAAACATATACCTACTAATAATACTGACTGTCTAATCTAGTCTTATTTATTTAACTGGAAACCTAGACCAAGACACAACTTCGTTATGCTAATACTCAAAACACTAACTAACTTTACCGAAAACTTTTTAATTAAATCAGCGCATTATCCAAGTCTGCAGGTAAATCAACTCGAAAATCTAAGCCCGATTTAATTGATGTTGCTTATTACGCCAAGTTTGCTCATAACGTTAGTAAGTCGCGTATTGTTGCCAAAGTTTCGCAATTCGCTGGATTATTGTTTGACATGAACAGGTTTATTTGCTTTGACTTAGATGGTTGAGATATAAACATAGTTTCACTGACAATTTATTTAATATGACTGGTTAAAAAACATTTTTATGTTAAGTAATAAGTCTTTTAGGTATAAATCGTAAATATCAAAAAAAAATTGAAACCATGACACTTTCAAACCCCAAATAAAAAAAAAACAATGACACTTTTATTTTCATAGAAAACCAGCATAAGGTATAGTCTTGTATCTTGTCTTTTCACTTTTCTGTTTGCAGTACTAATGTAACTGATAACTATGTTTTTAATAGTTACAGACTAGAAAATAGGATCAATCATTGTTTAATCACTTGGTTTCCTTCGCAGAGACCGACACCCGCGCGTGTGTTACCGGCTCGTGTATGTCAATAGACGTAACAGATAAAAAGGCTTTTAAAATTATATATTAACATACCTGAAAAAACAACACCGCAGATATTTAATTTTGTATGATCATAACTGACTAAGTGTAATAGAAATATTATAAGAAAAATAGAAAAGATACAGTAAAATATGCTAGGACTAAAGAGGAGCCGTCCACTCCAAGTCCTCGGAAAACTTTTAATGGAGTGCGGTGTAATAAACTTGCCAATCTGGAAGTTGCGGATTCTCAGAGGACATTTTTATTTATTACTTAGCAAATCATTTCATATGTACGGCGAACGTAGCCTGTAGGTTTGCATTTTCGTTCCTTTTCTACCGACTTCCAAAAATTAAGAGGTACTCAATTAGACTGTATTTGTTGTTTTTTTTAATGTTTATTACCTTATAACTTTCGATAGGGTAAACCGATTCTCAAAATTCTTTTCTACCTACATTATTACCCTAGAGCGCTAATTGGTCACCTACAAGCCCCATTTGGGGGTAATAAGGACCTACTTACCGAATATGAGAGATGTAAAAAATGTTATTGCACTTTATCAGAACTAATATTGTAAATAATTTTTCTAATATTAATATTATTGACATGGTGACGTAATCCTTGCTTGAATCATGCATGGTATTATTGATAATATTTATCGAACTGAGTGCAAAATAAAACGTGGATTGAAAAATTACAATCAATGTTTAAATGTGGATTAAATGTACATTCTAAGAATACTATGATTAAAATAATAATATAATGTTATAACTTTATCGTTTATTAAAGATAAAAACCTTGGGCTGCTTATCGAAGCGTACTTAAGTATATTTATTTCGATGGAAGGACGGCTCTTTGTTACTCTTTCTCGCCAATAGTACTGAACGGACTGGGATGCAAATTTTCACCCAATTTCAACCTTGTTTGTCAGTCATTACCCACTGCACTACCAAGCTGCACTACTAGTCCAATCATTGAGGCGTCCGACTTTGCAATAATTTCTCTGTTGCTGAAACTTTGCATTATGATAAAGTAATATTTTTGATATATAATATCCAAATAAAAACATTTTTTCTTTTTAAATACAAAACCATAGTGGCGTTATAGAAATTATTATGTATTTTTTTTTATAATTGTGAAAAGCTAAACATTTAGAGATATTTAGATTAAATTTGACGGAGAAATTTTCCTGAACAAGTTATGATGCAAAATAGGTTTTTTTTTAAGTTTCTGCCTCTTCGACATACTAATATTTCTGGATTCCGTTGCAAACCTAAACATATGCATATTAACTATCATATAACAAAGGAATTTAGAACGGATGAGAACCGGAAGTTAGAAGCAAATTTCATGTTTAGGTGCACACACATCTACCTTCAAGGTAATTTTTTTGGATAATATTTTTATCGTATTCCATGAACGTTACGTTATCATACTGCAAAGTTTCAGCGACGGAGGAATTATTGTCAGGTTGTACATACAAATAATTCCCTGGTGCATCGGACTTTACTGGTAGTGTAGGAGGGCATTTTTATTTCCCACTGCTTGTATTTGTGTTGGGTCATTTTATTGGAATAATATATTTTCGGAATGATAATAGGCAGAGAAACAGAGATAATCAAATTAATTAAAATATATTAGTACATATAGCATGCAGAACGGGTAGCCGATGAAACTGGAAGGTTCTGATATCGAGGGCCGGCAAACACAGCGTAGGTAGTGTACCGACAAAATGGACAGAGGACCTGATAAAAAATACAGTTGACGTTCCACGGCTGGTTTAGATGTTTTAGATTAAGGTTATGGAAACGCTTGTAACGGATCTAGTCATTAATACATTTATTTTTTATTCTGGACCTACCTAAAAAATGGTTCGTAAAATAACATTCACTACAAATTTGAGTTTGAAAAGTAGTATAAGGAGTTTTGACTATATAATATTTTAAGACCGGCTAAGACTCTGACCAGTTTAACACATAATTATTTGATGTTAAAGTAGAGAAGAGAGAGGGACGTCTAAGACTCACTTTTGCGCAGAGCGGTGCGATCGCTGGCTGCAGAAAATCACACATGTCCTATAGTATATTCCTGAAGAATCTTGGTAGTAAATCTAGGCTTGAGTACATATCATAGTCAATTATGTATGGCATTTACTGTCATCTCTGCACTCAAGTCGAGATTTACAACTGAGCACTACAAATTCTACTATGTATTTATTTGAAACTACAATGATATATGAAAACTTTACAACTCCTTTACATAAGAATGCAGCATACGCCATAACAGGCTGCACCTACGCCAAATAAGGACCGCATTATGCAACCGAGTGCATTGTCCGTTATCTCGCGACGTATCTCAGCAGAGTGCACTTCGAGATTCGCGATTCGGATCTTGCAAAACAAGACAACAAACGCAGTATATCCCGAACATTAAATGCGATTGTATTCGGTACAAGCTCGGCCACGTCGTGTCGTATTGCGATAATATTATTATCTTAATATGAGCAGGTATTGTTTTTTTTTTAAAATAAGTATTGTAAGCGCACACTTTAATACCAATGGGTGGAGTGGTGAGAGTCTTATAAGTTTACACAAATTTTTTTTTATAAGGTACTTTTTAACCGATCATCATCATCATCTCTCCGATTATCTCTCTTAATCCATACGGCGTAAGAACTTTCAAGAAGAGAGCTTATGCCTTCCTCAAGGCCGGCAACGCATCCTCGAGACCTCTGCTATTGCGGATGTCCGTGGGCAACGGTGATCACTTACCATCACGTGAGCCGCCCGCTCATTTGCCAATCTATCTTATAAAAAAAGGTTTCAAGTAGCCGAACATTTTTGATATAGCGGTCTTCATCAAAAACCACTGATGTATTTTTACAATTAGGTAAGTGTACATCGCTAGTAATTTTTAAGATAAACAATATGAACTAGGTACTTTCACAATATAATGTAGCAAAATTATATAAAAGTACTTACCTCGTAATTTGTAATGGTACATTACCTCATCACCAAGAACTTAATAATCATATTCTTGGAAGGCGATATAACATAACTAGGTACCTATATAAACTATCCAACCGAGACGTAACTTATTTATTATAAAGTCCTCGCCCCATACTTATTAGAAAAACCTAGTGCTTGTTACCATACGCCATCCCAGATTGCATGCCAGTAAATAATGGGGCCGTCGTGAGCCCTACTTTAATTATATCGCAGTATGATAGTATAATGTAAGTCAGTATCTAATGTGCAACAGGAAGGTTTCAATAAAATCTGCACAATCAAGTAACTGACAATATTTTTACATTATTTTATATAATTTAAAAAATATATCCTTTTTATCGTATTCGGAAACGGTGCAACAAGGCCCACATAGTGCTAAGTGCTAACCTCCGCCTAGAACAGAGGGGTTTCCTCACATGTGACGAACTGTATATTGCGCCTGTAACCCAGAGAAATGAAGATGTCAAGTGTCTGTAATTTAACCGGCAACCATACCTTCGATGTTTCGCGGTAGTAAAAGTTTCGGTGGCAGTACTCCCCCGGACGAATTCATTCACAGAGTTCCACTGCTCTTGTGATGAAATGATGGTATTGTGTCAATTGTTGCAATTTCGTTAAAGTTGGACATGAAAACAAATATTTTTAGTACATATTATCGAAGCGTAGTTATTATCGAAATATTTTTATTTATTAATTAGATTTCATAAAATTCAATTGTCAATTGTAATTGTACTGTATTGTGTGTGTGTAATTGTATTAAAAACAGCAGAAAAAAACATGCAAATAAACATACAAACCCCAAGTGCAAATATGCCTTCATTTATACTAGCTTTATTCCCACGTTGTTGGATGACTGCAGTCAGCCCTCAAATCAGTAAAAAAATGTGATCGAGGTATCGTCGAGGTATTAAGAATTGAGGTATTAACGATCGTAATTATATTTTTATTTTACTAATGACTACAGGAATTACTTATATGCCATTCCAGATAATCGTCACATTTACATTTTATCCAAACCAGTTATGTAGTTTTCGCGTGAAATTGTATGGGTAAAAAATGTCCAACCAAGCAGAACTTTAACATTTTATTATTTGGCCAAAATGCGAGTGATTTCCTTACAGCTTATTTGTAGATTGTATTCTGTTACAAAAAGTATATATTGTGATTACATGTTGCTGTTCCTAACTAATTGCGGGAGCTACCATTTCAGCCGTGGAGCATAATTTAGTCTTGGTTGAAGCGCTCTTTTTGTTTGGCATCGAACTTTTTTGCTGATGCTACTTATATAAGTCGGAAACACTGTGATACGTGGTATTTGTTTTGTAATTATGATATTAGTATTTTCTCTGACCATCGACGATCTCAGCTCATGCTAATGATACACAGTTAATGAACTCTAACTAGAATAATGTACACACTTTTGCAAGACTTTAACAGCAAATATTTCTACCATGCATCTTCGTTACTTGATTAAAATTTCAAGAATACACAGTAGTAACTTCTATTTTTATCATAATAAGTAATGAAACTCCAGGCTTTATAATATGTATCCTTGTCTGAGTTTGTGTTTCCCGAGAGGTATAACTTGGGAATCTTCTAGTCATGAGTGAAGAGGTATCTTCTAGTCTTTAGTGAATAGGTATCTTCTAGTCATGAGTGAATAGATTTCTACTAGTCATGAGTGAATATGTATCTTTAAGGCATGAGTGAATAGGCATCGTCGCATAATATTAGGTGATATAGTGCTCAACCAATTCAAATTCAAAATGATTTATTTGCATGAACATGGGTATACATATGTATAAGATGTTACATAAAAATAGGTAACGCTCCACATTCAATCATAACTACATGCAAAAATTAGGCTGACTTTTATTATGCGTCGACATACAGATTGCTATTAAGTAGATTATGTACAATTATTATTCCTAGATTTATGAATTACTGGATTAGAATAACAAAATAATTAAACTAATTATTAATAAATTTTCAATCACACTGTACCTATGTCATACATGTGAATAATTCACTTAATGTTATCTCAGATTGATACTACTTTTTTTTTGTTCCCACATTTGATCTAATTACATACGAGAACAATATACATTTATTACCTTATAATAGTACATTTTCATTTAACTTATACTAAATTATCAATTAAATATCCTTTAATCGTGTAATAAAATTTCGATACCAACAATTTGAACAATTCTCTCTTAAACGTTATAACACACTCTGATTCCATTATCGATTTTGGTAGGTGATTATATAACCTAGGCGCCATACCAAACACACTGTTGCTATATAAAGTAGTTGTGTGGGTAAGTGTCAAAATTTGTTTTGTGTCGTTCGCTTGTAAATAATACCACTTATAAATATATAAACAAGGAAATGTCAATATATTTAACAGTCTAAAATACGGCTTACATTAATCAGTAGTGTGCAAATGGCAGACAGATCTAACCCACTTTTTTTCGGCTTTGAATATCACTTCCCTCTCTGAACAGTTTCCCCAAAATATTATCCCATACCGAATCGTAGACGTTTCGTTAGCGTGATAGGACGCAAGCACTGCAGGCCAACCTACAACCTTTGACAATATGTATAATGCATATGAATAACTACTAAGTTTGGTGCACACTGACTGTGCATGCATTTTCCGTTTGAGGTTAGAGTCGATGTTGAGTCCTAAAAATTTTGTCAATGATACATTTTCAATGTCTTTATTCATAATATTAATTTTCAATGTCAAATTTGAATTCCTACTAGTTGTAAATGTCATTATATTGGTCTTATCTAAATTTAATATTAGGTTATTCTATTTTAACCATTCAGCAATATTTTTAGTTAAAGTTAAAGCTGATGTAATGACCTCTTCGAATCCTATCTGCGTTTTACCGACGACCATAATAGTGCTATCATCAGCGAATAGAACCATTGGGTGATCCACAACACTAGGCAGGTCATTAATATACAATATAAAGAGATGTGGGCCAAGAATACTTCCCTGTGGAATACCGAATTTTACAATATTAGGATCTGATGAGTAAATTTCTTCTGTTTTAGATTTTGTATTCAGCCTAGTAACTTGGGTTATCTGGTACCTATTTTCCAGATATGATTTTATTAAATTTAAAATATCGAACCCTTGAACTCCATACCTCTCCAATTTATCAAGCAGCAATTTATGATCAACATAATCAAATGCTTTTTAAGGTCCATGTACATAGCACACACCGGAACTTTTTTTATCACAGTTCGTGATTATAATTGTAAGAAAATTGTATATAGCTAAATTAATCGACTTGTTTTTACGAAAACCTATTTGTTCATTTACTAATATTTCATATTTTTCACAGTATGAGTAAAGACTGACATGTATTATACCTTTTAAAAATCTTTGAGAATACTGGAACTAAAGCTACTGGTCTATGGTTATTCATGTTTTTGTGTGTCATGTTTTTTAAATAACGGTTTTATTATAGTTAACTTTAGCTTTTCAGGAAATACCTCACAATCTATTGCCATATTAATAATATTGCTAATTACTGGCGATATAATAATGGCTACATATTTTATACCTTTTGTGCTTATATCCTCATATCCGGTGCTGTTAGTATTTTTGAGACCTCTTATAATATTACGTATGTCTGATGGAGTTGACGGGCTCATAAATAAAGATCTGGGCATGTTTCATTTAATTCTGATGGTTGTGCCACATTCAGTTGTATTTAATTGATTAACAAAAAAATTGTTAAATGCTTGGGCAATGTTATTAGGATCAGTCAATATATTATTATTATATTTTATTCGCTCAATGTAAATTTTAGGGGTCTCAGTTTTGAAATTATTTAATTATACTCCATGTCGCTTTCGATTTATTAGTGGCAATTTTTAATGTGTTATTGTTATTTGATTTTTGAGTTAATTTAAAAGAGTTATACTCTTTAATATTTGGACTTTTTCTATATTTCCACAGCATATCTCTTTAACGTTTAACCAATAACTTAATAAAACCCAGTTTGTGAATGATTAGTATGTTAGTGAGTGAGTACGTTAGTTACTACTTTACTCTGAAACAGCTGAACGAATAAGGATGAATTTTAAAGTAAAGATAGCCCAGTATGTTATATTTGCTTCTGTGCTACTTTTTATACCGATTCAAAAGGTAGCTCCCGGTTGATCGTGATTACCTTACTCACATGGACAAGTCACGCTCTATTAGGCGCTGCGCAAACTAAGACACTTTTGTGTCTAGTGTGGGATACAGTAAATATACCTAATAAATAAATATCCATAAAATATTTTATTTTAATATAATCAATATGAAATCAGCCACTACCTGCAAAAACGTAAACTTTTTGTGTCCAGTTCTTCCACTTGACACATACAGATCGTATGTACCGAAACGTACAAGGTACATTAAAGAAATCCTTACAATTACGCCGCTGTGCAAATGGTATGTCATTTGCGTTCGGTGTCGGTTTCGTGTGCCATGTCGTGCCATGGCAACCGGGGACTGTGTCCGATTGTCGCTACCGGACACAGCCACTTCGGTTTCCTGTGATGGTGTGCCGTGTCGGTATAACAAAAAGTGTCTACGTTTGCGCAGTGCCTTAGTCTAATATAGATTAAGACGACGTGTATTTTTTAAACGAAAAGAAAATAAACTAAACGAAATGAAACCGTGCAGGTATAGTCGTTTATTCTGTATAGGCCTACGGGCAACCGTAGACCTATACTATATAATTGTCATATTTTAATTCAGTTAACTAAGATCTAAACTTCAATATGTTATTTAAATCGTAAATATTTATAATTATCGCCTGCGGTAAGAATTTCGGTTGTGATGTGACAGATTGTTTCGTGTTAATTTCGTTTAAATTTAAATAGTAACTTGTACCTCGTTTACGTTCTAATAAAGGCTGCTTCAATTGCCTCTTGAGACTATTATTTTATAGTTATATGATTATTAACGTCTGCACCTAACTTTTCGACCAACCCGCATTCTTCAATCTTCCCGTGAACATGGTGCATGTAACTGCGCCGAAATACCGGGAGCTCATTCCACAACCTTACCACGGTAAATATCCCGTTAGTAATCATATAACTTTAGTGAACAACCGTGATAGTTTAAAACAGTGTATTATTTTATACTTTTTATAGCAATTGTTAGTAATTATAACTCCGAGTTTCCTCTCGCATATACCTACCTCCGGATATAAATTATTCCTTGCATGGTTTCTAACTAATGAGATTCCTCAGCATACCATTTACTTCCAATTAATGAGAAAGCAAAAAACTGTTGTGTCAGATCATCCGTAACTAGAAACGTTTGTTTTAATTTGTATCAGGCGTCACGCGAAATAAATGTTACATATTGAATTGAATTAATGTATCCATCTTTATGTACAACTAGCAGCCAGCCCCGTGGTTTCACCTGCATGGCGATGGACGAAGATGATGTTAATCCACTGACTCATCTACTACCAAATTTCATATCAATCGGTTCAGAACAGCTGTTCTTGAGTTATAAATAATAAATAATGAAACTAACCAGACTTTGTTTTATATAATAATAGATATAGATACATTGTTTTGTTGTCTATATCTACGTAAATAAAAGTGTTTATAATGCGGTCAACGCGCTCTTACACGTAAAAGCCTCGCCGCAAACTTTGCCTCGTCGATTTGGACTGATTAACTAGGACATGGTTACTCACTCAAAACACCTAGTTACTAGATAAAGCAAACCTTGCTGATGGATAAATCACCGCTAGTAAAAGACACAGACTATATAAGTACTTTGGAACTATGTCTTCCGCGCATCGAAATGAACGTAAAGCTTTCGCTGTCCGTCCCAGTTTTTATTCTGGTCAGCTCTAGGGTCGCATTGTCGACTAGTGCCCATAAACATACCTACTCCTCTCTCTAATAAGAAAGCCCGTGTTCCAACTGTGGACATATAATAGACTAATTGTGTTTTAACTAAACAACTTATAAACAATTTTAAAATTTCTTACTATGGGCCTCATAAGTAAGCTCAAAGTCGCACGAGCTATTGAGAGGGGTATGCTCGGGGTCTCTCTACGTCATCGAATAAGAAATGAGGAGATCTGTAGAAGAACGAAAGTAACCGACACAGCAGCTAAGGGCACATAGCACGCAGAACAGATGACCGATGGGACCAGAAGGTTTTGGAGTGGAGACCACGTACCGGCAAGCGCAGCGTTGGTCGTCCAACGACACGGTGGACAGACGACCTGATAAAGATCGCAAGACGGCGTTCGATGCAGGCCGCTTCCAACTGGTCCTTTTGGAAAATTATGAGGGAGGCATATGTTCAGCAGTGGACGTACTATGGCTGAGATGATGAAACAATTCAAAAATAAATGTAATATCTTTTCAGTGATCATACTGGATGGTAGTCATCTATTGACATTATATTTATGACATTATTTATATCTGCTACCTAAGATATTAAAACATGCCCGATGCAGGCAGTAGTCGCTTACGAGGTATTTGCTGTATTATGTTCGTCGTGAGGTTTAATTAACTTGATAGCTGGATCCCAAGCAGGTAGCGGTTGTGAATAATCTTCTCTTTAAAAATTAGAGTGTTTTTTATTATCCTCGCGTAATATTGTTGGTATATAGCGGTTTTCTTTGGCACGGATGATAATTTCTGACCAAGTAAATTGATAATTGTATATTATATTTATGAAACCAAGAACACCAACAAATTATGTACTAATGTACTAAGACAACTTTACAAAAAGGATTTGTGGTTAGCATGCATATATCTATATATATATATATATATATATATATATATATATATATATATATATATATATATATATATATATTACATACTACTTTGTAAATTTGACTTCACCTTAGTGCATTTTCCATTATATAGAGATACAGATAGATTACAGGTACTTAACTGGTATTTTATCTACCGACTTCCAAAAAGGAGGAGGTCTCCAATTCGACGGTTTTTTTTGTTTGCTATTTCGTAACTTTCGATAGGTTGAACCGATTCTCACAATTCTTTTTTTGTTTGAAAGCTGGTGCTTCCCGTGTGGTCCCATTTATCAAATTTTGTTAAACTCGGTCCAGTAGTTTTTGAGCTACACTCCAACAACTGAATAGAATGGAAGTCAGTATTAAATTTTTCAATACTTGTGATGAAATAAAATATATTAAACTAAACTCAGTGATTCGAACACAAAACAATGACTTATTACTAATTTTCAGTTTTCTAGTTTCATAGGTACTCGTTCTCCAATGGGCCATTCATCATTTAAACATAATAATGTACCATTTACTTTCAGCTATTAATAACAGTAAGCACAAAACAAAAACTGATTTAAAGCAATAATCGAGCAAATTGAATAATGGTCAAAATAATTATATGCAATAGAAGCTGTCAGAGTAATATACGAGTGAATTATAACGAATGGGCATGTGTGCACGACCGCGGATGCTGCCAATTTATCTTGTGTATTGAGAATGCTTTGCCTTTTCTTTTCATAAGACGCCAGGCGTGTGGAGACATAGTTTTTAAGAGAGTTATTCTAATGATTAACATTTTGCATCTGGCCCCTATCGAATATATTGTGGATAACATTGCAGGCAGAAGCTGTTTGTGATAAATTATTACGCATTGAGCATGTTGTTTATCCAAAAATACGGTATATAGATAACGATTAATTTTTAATTGGGTAGGTATGTAATATAATATGTTTACGTCTTGTATTATATTTTGCAAGATTTTTGAAACCTTTTATATAGATATTATGTTATCCATACCAACTAACTAACGAGATAACAATGAGTTATTCGGTGGTGATTATAGATAAATAATTAGGATTTGTTTGTTTGTAATGGATAAACTCAAAACTCTTTTGTCAAATACTGTTTATACTTATACGAGTATGTATGTAGACAGCAACAAAGATATGTTTTCTTTTTAATACAAAAAAGGACTTTTTAAAAATCGATTTAGAAAAGTATAAACAGTATTTTCAGTTTCAACAGTATTTTCTTGTCTAGATATAAACTATTGTAACGATATAATATAGAGCGTTGTTCATGGTTACACGCCACTACGTGTAATATTTGACAAAAGTTCGGGTAGATACCGGCTTTTACAGTATTTCTTTATACAATGTTGTTCAGTACTTCGGAAAGATAATTACGTACCAATTGTACATGCGGCACGATGACTGTTTCTTTTTTGGCCTCAGTTAATATTATGGCCTCAATAATATGAAATATCTAAACACACATTTTCAAAACTACAAGTTCAATAATAAAGGACTTTTATACAAACGTTTTCATCCATTTTATCTCCTTATAAGTTGAGTTTCGAAAAATTATTTCTTAGTACACCTCTACCCACCACGAGAAAAACACCCTCCAAATTTCAAGTCTCTACGAGCAGCGGTTTAGGTTGTGCGTTGTCTGTCAGTCAGCCAATCAGGACTTTGATTCTTATATACTCTAAAAATTGATTACTCAAAAATCAATTGATGGTGATGAAATTGACCAACAAATTATATAAAAACAATTATAAGAACAAATTTTGAGATATAACCTATTCGATAAAAAAAAAATTAGACGTAAGCCTATATAAAAGTAAGCGTAAATGACACAATAAAAAAGTGGCAATTCGTAATCTCTTTTTTCTACGTCAGTTAATAACAGATAATAATAAGAACCGTTGGACGTAAGTATTTCGCGTATATACAAAAGTTTCAATGAACTTTCGTCAATATTTCACCGGGCCGCAAAAATCTGTTCAGTTGATATATACTATACATTTTAATAATACTTATTGCTACACTATTCTAAGCTGTCAAGTATCTTGATTTCTTTTCAGGTGTTCAATAAAGGGTTTTTTTATTTATCTATCGCATCTACATTTAAATATGTGTGATCTGCTACATGTTATTAAAATAATAACGACTGACAAATAGAAAAATAGTGCACTATCTTCCAACTAAACAATACATGTACAATTTATTTCCTACTTATCAATCCATTTGCTTTAAAGTCCCATTTAAAGTCGCTTACTTATTCAAGCTCTTGCAAACGGTAGCATCACATCAGCCGCGCTTCAACTGAATGCAATTGAGCCTTATAAAAATGCAATAGTCGTATTACAACCCGACTCTATTTACTACCTTTAATGCCGCTGCAGCGATGCATACGATGAATATTGAATACCTAATGCCCTTTGTGATTGCTAGTTGTTTTGTGTAGCCACTTTAAGGTTAACGCATACCAATCAACCCGGCACCGTACCAGAAGGCCTAAACTCATAAACGAACTACGAAGATTCGTTTGACGGATTTCACGATTTCTACTGTGAAAATGAAAAAGCACAAATACAGTCAAGGGAGATAAATGACATAGTAAAGTGTGTTGATGATATTATATGAAATCTAAACATCATAATGTGTAATTTGATAATAGTAGTTTATGCAACTGTCATATAATAGAGGGTATCGAAACATGAGTGTAGTTTTTTGAAACGAGCCGCAGGCGAGTTTCAAAATAAGATTACACGAGTGTTTTAATACCTAATTATATGCAGTTGCATACACTACTTTATTTAATCTCATGACAGTTTTGCTACTAAAGTTTTATCCAACAAAATATTACTCAAATTCGTATGTACGAAATAGCGCCAAAATAGAAAAAGTCTTCTTCTTCTTCTTGTTTGTATGGCTTGTGCGGCGTAACCACAATTTTGCCTATATCAGTGGAAAAAGTCCGTTATTGGTCTATTGGCTCGGAACCAGCGCGTTGCGCTCACCACAGATTATGTATACTTAAATTGAATTGAAACCTTCTTGGTCGAGACACATTGTACTTTAATAATAAAAAAAAATGTTTTAAAACATTGTTTTGTTAGGAGAATAATGCTTTAATTTAATTTTTTTATTTTCTTAAAGAAGTATGTAAATAAAGTATGCCAATAAAAGCCTGTATTTCATTTCATAATTAGAATATTACCGAATGAAATTATATAAAGTTTATTTTATGTGAGTAGGTGCGTAAACCGCCTTTAGTATTCTTTTTTAGAAATTGAGTGGTAATTATGTGAAAACATATTTAATAAAATATATTATAAGTGAAAAATGTAAAATGTAAATATGCATAAACTATAAAAAAAATCCTAAACAGTATTATATTATATATATTAGTAAATACTTTATTCATATAGTATATCAATAAACACCTAAATACAAATATAATTAATCGTTATGAAAAAAGCCTGTCATAATAATTCATCATCCTTGACTGTATGTGTGCTTTTTCACTTTCACAGTAGAAATCGTGAAATCCGTCAAACGAAACTTCGTAGTTTGCTTCCAGCTTCGTAGTATAGGTCCATCACCTCAGCTGTTTAGTATTATTTGTATGGAACTTCATACTTCAACGCCTTACAACTCCGTACCGGCACCGCTTCAGCATTGAATGCGCCGCCGCCCAAGGCGAGGTGGTGAGGCCACGGTCCGGGTTGATTGGTGTGCGTTAACCCTTAGTATGTATGCATGTAGCCACAGACAATAAAAAAACATGTAGGAAACAATATGGTGAATCGTGATTTGAAAATTAAACCATGTCTGCGGTAGTCTGTCACGAAACTTTTTTAACCACCTGTCTCGTGCAGTCGTGCAAAAAAAAACTATACTGTTACAATAATGGTAATACTTGTTGATAATAAAAAGAATGCCGCTAATTCACAATGCTATATAAACCTAATGTGAATACTGCTGTAGGTATTATAATATTGGAAAAGTTTGAAGTACATACTTGTTTTAGTATTATTATTTATTATCTAACATCCTTTTAAATTATATGCTTGCTCTGAGTCACGGTAAAGATAATAATTACCGTGTGTTCTTTGCACCGGAACATGGCAATGCATGTGTAACTGATTAGAGTAGAAAAGTGAACATAACATTAAAGAAAGAAAAATAATCAAAGTCATACACCGGATTCACGGGTCATTTGTGGAAGGCATGAACACCCATCATAACAAACATCCAAGACCCGAGTACAAACATTTCTGGCTTGATCCATCGCTTTGAAGGTTGAAGGGTAGGATCACTGCTAACTAGGATAATGTAGACGTCATAATATTATACTAAGATATACTATAAGGAAGAAGATACTGCTGTGGTGAGCACTGACCGGCAAGCGCAGCGCAGGTCGTCCACCGACAAGGTGGACAGACGGCCTGGTAAACGTTGCAGGCCGCTTCCGACCGGTGTTTTTGAAAAATTATGTGGGAGGCATAATGTCCAGCAATCAAAGGCTGAGATGATGATAATGATGATGATATATTAGAAAGGCAAAAGTTTGTTAGCGTGTTATTGTTTGTATTTTTATTATTTTGTATCTTTGTTACTTCTTCACACAAACAGCTGCACCAGTTTTGATGAATTTTGGCATGGAGATAGATGAGGCACTGGATTAACACATAGGCTGCTTTTCATTAACATCATCTATCACCACGCTTATGTAAATGTGGGGGCGCAGCTGGCATAATATATATATATATATATATATATATATATTTACTAGCTGCGTTACGCGGTTGCACCCGCGAAGCGTGGTAATGGATGATGCTAATGATGAAAAGTTAATCCAGCGCCTCATCTACCTCTATACCAAGTTTCATCAAAATTGGTGCTGCCGTTTGAGCGTGAAGAAGCAGGAAACATACAACAACACACTCACAAACTTTTGTGTGAGTGTGATATAGTGCGCGTGTGATATAGTGCGAGTGTGATATAGTGTGGGTGTGATACAGCTAGGTAAATATTATAAATATACAATTAAATAATGTTAATTTGAAGGTTGCCGTGGTGGTACCGGCTTCGAATTGTACCCCCCCTAACTTTTCCCGTGGGTGCCGTAAGAGGCGGCTAAGGGAATATCCGGGAAATGGGCAGCAGCATTTCCCGCAGTCTGCGTTAACATCTACTGCGATCACCAAGACGCCTGCCAAGCGTGGTGCATTAAGGCAAATCCCCCCCCATGACAACTAACATTAAACCACGGCCCCCAGTTCCCGGCAGCTCTGCTATCCGTGGCTACGGTAGCGGCCATTGTAACGGTGGAGCAGGGGGTGCGAAGAATGGCAGAGATCCGGCTACCAATCCCAAAAACGACCCCTGGCCCTGGCAACATACAATACACACACGCTCAGGACCGACGAAAAGATAGTCGAATTGGAGGAAGAGACGCTCAAGTTACGCTGGGATGTCATGGGATTATCTGAAGTCCGAAGACAGGGACAGGACACGATTATTCTAAATTTCGGCAACTTGTTCTTCCACCGGGAGGGAGACCAACAATCCCAGGGTGGTGTCGGGTTCCTCGTCCGCAAGTCTCTCGTTAACAACGTAGTGAAAGTCGATAGTGTGTCGGCTAGGGTAGCGTTCCTTATACTCAGAATAACCAAACGGTATTCGCTGAAGGTTATACAGGTATACGCACCGACCTCGGCACACTCGGACAATGAAGTAGAAAGTATGTACGAGGATATATCCAGGGCCATGCATACTTCTGAAACCTACTTCACTGTTGTAATGGGAGACTTCAACGCAAAGCTAGGCACAAGGAAACGTGATGAGTTGAGAGTAGGGCCATTTGGATACGGGCAGCGGAACTCGAGGGGACAGAGGCTGGCTGACTTCATGGAGAAGGAGGGACTCTTTATGATGAACTCCTTCTACATGAAGCGGCCATCCAGGAAGTGGACATGGATGAGTCCCGACGGTTCCACTACGAACGAGATAGACTTCATCATGACGACCAATAAGCGCATATTCAATGACGTCTCTGTGATCAGCAAGGTAAAAACCGGCAGCGATCACCGCATCGTAAGAGGCGCATTGAATATCAATGTCAAGCTTGATGAGCTTGAAGCAATGAGGTCACGTCTGGTGAATTCTACGCTCCGTCCAAATCGTGCCCAAATCCAAAACCCCGAAAAGTTTCAACTTAAACTTCAAAACCGTTTTCAGTGCTTAGCTGAATGCGACACAGTGGATGAGTTGAACAACGGGTTGGTGGAAACTGTCCAAGCGGTTGGGTTCGAATTCTGTGAGACCAAACGCCGCAGGAAAGCTCAAAAACTCTCAAAAGAAACACTGAAACTAATGGCAGAACGGAGCGAAATGAGACTGCAGTCCGCAGTTGATATGTCGGATTACGGTAAACTCAATAGACGAATTTGGAAATCCATGCGACACGACTTGCGTGCTTATAATACTGCGCGTATTACGGCAGCAATTGAGCGGAACCAGGGCTCTAAAGTGTTTGCAAAGGATTCGTCTATTGGGCAAAGCCAAATGACAAAACTGAAGACCGAAAATGGCGGTATCGTTTCATCCAAGCCTGAGATTCTGAGAGAGATTGAGAGCTTCTATCGACAGTTATATACCTCGACGCGCGAACCCGTTACTGAAGCAGCTCAGGACACCAGAGCAAAGTTAGTCCGACACTATACCGAAGACATCCCGGACATCAGCCTGTACGAGATTAGAATGGCTCTCAAACAGCTTAAGAACAACAAGGCGCCAGGAGAGGACGGAATTACGACTGAACTTTTGAGAGCGGGTGGTAGACCGATACTTTTAGTCCTCCAGAAGTTATTCAATTCTGTCATCTTCGAAGGCAAAACACCGGAAACGTGGCACAAGAGCGTGGTGGTGCTGTTCTTTAAAAAAGGTGATAAAACCTTATTGAAGAATTATAGGCCCATATCGCTCTTGAGCCACGTGTACAAGCTGTTTTCGAGAGTCATCACGAACCGTCTCGCACGCAGGTTTGATGAGTTCCAGCCTCCCGAACAAGCCGGTTTCCGAAGAGGCTTTAGCACCGTAGACCATATTCATACACTACGGCAGATTATACAGAAGACCGAAGAGTATAATCAGCCACTGTGTCTAGCGTTTGTGGATAACGAGAAAGCCTTCGATTCTATCGAGAAGTGGGCCATACTGCAGTCCTTGCAGCGATGCCAAATTGACTATAGGTATATCGAAGCGTTGAAGTGTTTATACAGCAAGGCCACTATGTCAGTCCGATTACAGGACCAGAGTACGGAACAAATTCCATTGCAGAGAGGTGTGAGACAGGGAGACGTCATCTCTCCGAAACTGTTCACTAACGCATTGGAGGATGTTTTCAAACTTTTGGACTGGAAAGGATGTGGCATCAACATTAATGGCGAATACATCACTAACCTTCGTTTTGCCGATGATATAGTTATAATGGCGGAGTCGCTCGAGGATATCGGCACCATGCTCAACGACCTCAGTAGAGTTTCCCAACAGGTTGGTCTTAAGATGAACATGGATAAGACGAAAATCATGTCCAATGTCCATGTTCCACCTATACCGGTAATTGTTGGAAACGATACACTCGAAGTTGTAGACGAGTACGTCTACCTGGGACAGACTGTCCAATTAGGTAGGTCCAACTTCGACAAGGAGGTCGCACGAAGAATCCAGCTCGGATGGGCAGCGTTCGGGAAGCTTCGATCCATCTTTTCGTCCCCAATACCTCAGAGCCTGAAAACCAAGGTTTTCAACCAGTGTGTGTTGCCAGTGATGACTTATGGCACTGAGACGTAGTCCCTTACTGTGGGCCTCATTAACAAGCTCGAAGTCGCTCAACGAGCAATGGAGAGGGCTATGCTTGGGGTTTCCCTGCGTGATAAGATCCGAAATGAGGAGATCCGTAGGAGAACTAAGGTCACCGACATAGCTCTCAAAATTAGCAAGTTGAAGTGGCAATGGGCAGGCCATATCGCTCGCAGAACTGATAACCGATGGGGAAGAAAGGTTCTCGAGTGGCGACCACGCACCGGAAGGCGTAGTGTAGGCCGGCCCCCCGCTAGGTGGACCGACGACCTCATAAAAACCGCGGGGAATCGCTGGATGCAGGAAGCGAGTAGCCGGTCCAAGTGGCGTTCTATGGGGGAGGCCTATGTTCAGCAGTGGACGTCTTCCGGCTGATAATGATGATGATGATGATGATAATTTGAAGGTCATAAGCAAAGGTACCTATGTTCATGTACATAAATAATAGTGTTTATGGTATATAAATGACGGAGTCCTTTCAATGTCATCGTTTTGAACATGGCTGCCAACTTCTCTAACAATGTTAAGGAAATTACTAATTCTTTATATCCTTATTTCACCATTATCTTCTGCCACCGGAAACGTGTGTCATGTGTGGTTATTTGCATAATGTACATAAGGAACTACGGTGTTTGAACAAGAAAACACTTACCTAGCAACGTAGGTACCTTGTTACATTAAGCTGCATGCCTAATTTCACCATTAAATTATCTTACATTAAAAATACGCTTATTTCGACATGGTAGAATTTGGTGGGTATAAACATTTAAAGTAGTAATTGTCGCTGTTAAATTAAATGGTGTGCTCGGTGATCTTAGTATATATATTTTCTTAATATGTTTAGTAATAGGTATTGTTAATTAAAGACGCCGTGTCAAACAAATTCAGGATATAATTACAGTCAAATAATACATTATTTTATTGTTAATAATTCTCAATTGTCTAATAATTAATGAGAGGGCAAAGTCATCAGTGTAAGGTCAACATCAAACATTGATACTGAAAGAAGACTTTTACGTTTAGTAGTGAAACTAAAAAGAAACTACTAAATAACTAAAGATAACATAAATTTGAAAATACATTTAAGTGAATATCGAATAATAATACATCGGCTTCGCTGTAATAGATACTAAAAGTTATATTTTTACCACACAAATACGAGTATTATAAAGTAAGGAAAGTTTGTGTGTTTGTGTATGCTTCTTACTTCTTCATGCTCACAGCTGGACCAATTTGAATGAAATTTGATATGGAAGTAGATGAGGTGTTGGAGTATCGCATAGGATACTTTTCATCATCATCATTCATCACAGTGCGGGTTTAACCGAGGGCGTAGGTAATTCCACTATAAATCACTAACCTGTGAGCGAAATGGCGGCGCCGAAACGGCCGTGGTCTATCCGGAATGCTGTCCAGGGAAGAAGACCATGCTCCATCGCTTGTCCTTGACAAGCTCCGGTTCCTTGCTTCCGTCGTTCGAGCGCTTTCTAGCAGCACCGCTGTGTACTTTGTAATAAGCATCGTTTTCGTCAATTATTCACATTTAACTACTTCGATTTTATCGTTGTAACAAATCACTTTATTTGTACACCTGCTATTGTGGTGTTTATATTTCAATGACACAAAACTGACACTGTCTTCGTTTTCATACGTCACTGTCAATTTGTTTTTATACAAGAGGTTTTGAGAAACAGATTGGACATAATGATTAATTAGACACTCTTTAAAGAGCAATGCATTATAAACAGCCGAACGGTAAGGTTCACCACAGAATAAATAATAGTACAAGAACACAATGAAAATGCCGCACTAATATTGTCATTTATGAATATTGTTTCTAGACTTATAAGCGCTTTAGCAAAGAAATTCTGGTAATAAACCGTCAAAGTGTTTGAATCGGGAAACGCGCACCAAATGGCCTGAGCTCAGCGAGCCCACATCCGTACCGACCGTCACGGCTCTGACCAACACATATTGTTACCCTCCGACTAACAACAACGGGATACTGTGAATTATGCGTGACACCCACACAAACAACGAGTATTTTAAGTGATATTGGAATAAGTAACGAGAATTTCAAGCAAAACCAGCTGGTATCTTGCTCCGTTGATAGTTGTGACATTTTGCAATGAGATTTGATTTTAGAGATTTTTTCAATTGGAACAAGATGAAAACTCTAGTTCTGTTGCGAAGCTTTTTCCGTACTGGCTGAATTCTTACTTATTTAATATATTAGTTTTGTCATGATTTTGTAATTTGTGTTGGTTAGTTTGTCAATACACGCTCATAGCTAACAGAATAGTTTCTTGTTCTTTCCATATTTTATAATAAAGTGGTTATATAGTTTGTGTCCCGAAGGTAGCACTAGGCGCCATATACATTACGTGGCATTTTTTAAATAGTTCAGGAAAAATAGGCAGATATTAATGGATATGTATACTAATTCTCTTACTTGGCAGTTGTAGTAATTCTACAGTTAGCTATTCAAACAAATTATAATCGTGCCAGTGCTCAGTTTACCACCGCCAATGGCACAAAAAATATTCATGTATGGATTTGGAAATTGGTCACTTTTGAAACCATCTTCCAATAAAAAGAGACACAAACTGCATATTACGAGCACTAGACTGACTAAAAAAATTACTTTAAATACAAATTAATATATAAATTAATAAAGCATTATGGATTAAAAAAAGATTTAACTATGACTTGCTGATATGTTGCTGAGCAAAAGTAAGAAGACAATAAACCGGTCATCTGTCTTGACTAAAAGAAAGGTGGGCTCAATTAAAAATACAAAGGCAATTATTATTAATTGCATACTTCAATTAACAAAGTCCTATTTTCGTTTTAATTGACGTGAAAATGGTTAGCGACTTTTGTTTTTTATAAGTAGATTTGCTGCAAATATAATTTCAACTAATAATATATTATTATTATTATTAGTTTAATCGTGTAATAGTGGTGGAATATTTACCGTTAAGTATTAATAATTGTGCTCGAGTGTAGGCAAAGGGAACAGAATTTTTGAAAGTTAAAATAAACCCTTGGAAAGTTTTAGTAATGGATCTCGAGAGACTCGTTATTAGATCGTGACTTAGATAGGACAGGAATACAGATAGACTTCTTTACGTGATTTGTCACTGACTACATGATTGTACATTTTTATTAAGAATTGCATATTAATTAAAAAAGTGCATACATATTTAACTATTTCCCAATACCAAACACCAAAAAAAACTACCTATAATTTAATATAATAAATCGTCCATCTTTGATTGACTTAATTCTTTATTACTATATACATAATCACTATACCATACAGGTGTATCCCACTATTTCCATTAGGTATTTCTATTGATAGGAATACTGGGACCGATTCTCCCACTTTTTCCATACAAACTAACTACTCTAACACTCTTCTTCTGACGCATCGCCGACCGCTGCCACAGCACGCTCGCTTCGCTCGCTTGGCTCGCGCGTTTTGGTCAAAAAAACCTAACACTCCTCCTCGCTTCGCTCGTCATCGTACCTATGTATGACTTTGCCTTTTGCCAAAATAGAAATAATGGGATACAATTTAGAAAAAAACTCTAGTCCCACTTTTTCTATTTTGTATTTCCATGGAAATAGTGGCATAAACCATATCATACTTATACGCCTTTAATTCCATGATGAGGTTGAAAGGGTGTGTAAGCACCATGTTATATATTTAAGTCTGTAGTGTCTCATATTTTCCAGTCATATTCTTGTTATTTATCATATCATCATAGAAACTGAGAGCAACTATTTATGGAAGAAGCGGTGAGATTTATTGCAAATAATATTTTAAGCGATTCTGTTCGTTTTACCCAAGTTAATATAGATAGTGCTTGTTTTGACGTTCTAAATATTAGCTAAACAAACCCGCCGATTGTCATAATTCATACATTATTCATAGCTCAATATTCTATTGCTTAATGTTTTAAAAGCTCCAACAACAGACGACGCCACACCGAGTATGGTCAATTGTTTGAGATAAGACAATTATTGTTATTACCAATTGATAGTACAGGAGATGCGGGTCTGTTTCACTCTCGGATGAAATAAGGGTTTTTTCCACAACATTAAAGGCAATAAGGATATTGCTGTTTAACAAGACGAACATCTAACATATTTAAACCTCAATTAAAATTACAATACAAAAAAACAAACTTAACTTAGTCGTTCGATCCCTACGTGTCCCCACGAGACACGATTACTGCACCAACCGCAAAAAATATGCGTTGTAAGAGTAAATCCGCTTGTTTATTATTAAACTACGTATTTGCCATTTTTAGATATAATCCTTTATATGTAATGAAAGACATTTCTTCTTACCAAACTGCATGATTCAATGAGAAACGGAAAGTACCCTTTAATTGCCTTGTGAGATTGCAGAATATGCTATTATAATATACCATTATCTTTTGATCCCGTTCGCTAACGTTTGATTATTCAAAGCTGAAAGAAACCATAGTCCCGAATATGTGATAAAAGTTTCAACTACCTGTGATACCTCTACGCATTTCTGAACAACAGGGCCTTGATAGACAGACAGGCAGACGAACAGACGAACCACAAAATGATCCTATAAGGGTTACCTTTTCAATTTGAGGTTCGGAATCCTTAAAATAGCGGAAGTGATGATCATTAACCATCACTATTTCTTAAAACAACTGCACTGATAGCTCTCCGTCTACAACTGAAGAGTTGAAGCCACCGGTACATGTCATTGACCACTGTGCAACTAAACATAAACAATGGGTGGAAATAGTACTCGTAAATAGAAAAGCGTTTTTAGCCCAAGGGTGCTATAAGATACGTGTTTGTTTAATTCAACTCGATGTTAGTTAAACGATGTGGAAATACTTATACCAACCAAATTAAAACTGTCTAATCATATGTTTTTAAAACATTAAAGAGAAATGTTGGTATTTATACAGATCTGCCTACCGATTGGCAAATATACAGTCTTGATGTAATGATTTAAGTTTTTTATTCATGGAAGGTAGTTTGAGCACGGTAATATTAATAATATTGCTGTGGTTTGGTGAATTCCTAAATATACAGCGTTTAACAAACATTTCTAGTAATATTAAACCCCTCGCGCAGAAGCTTGCATACAATTGGGACCTAACTTCTGCGTCCCAGGAAGTAGAAATATTCCGAATTATGAGTAACCAAAGTTTTTCTAATACTCGAACAGTATATATATATCGGTTGTCCCAAAACTCAAAGATAACCTAATACCAGGCGAGAGGCTAAGGTATACCAGTTATGAAAAAATAAAAAATAAATAAATCCATGTCACTTATCCAAGCAATAATAGAAATTTTTCGAAAATGTTGAAAAATTTTTAGTGTTTTCTTTAATAATGTAATCTTAAATAACAGTGCTATTAATCGCAACCATAATTCAAAGTTATATCATTGTTAACCAAGTCCAATAAATAAAGCTTTGACGAGTTATGGTTTGCAAAATTATTATCAGTTAACTTTGATACTCATACTTACTCTTACATACTTTTTTTTTTCTTAAATGGTATACCTTCCCCACTCGCCCGATACCAGGTTATCGTTGAGTTTCGGGACACCTAATATCTAAAATATACACATAATACCTAAAATCGTACATTATTTAGTACATACAATTTTCAACGCTCCTGTAGTAGGGAATAAGAAATGATAGAATAACAAATTGTTATTCAAGAGACCACCCACATTAATAAATGGAACCCGAAGCTTCCATCGGCATTTTCAAAGTATCCACTAACTTCCAACGGTCATCATTTTTCATGACGAACTGGCGACAGTCGGCCTGCTTTTATAACGGATCAGTTAACTTATCTCTAAGATCTGCGAGATAATTGCGACGTCGGCTATTCTTGGGAGAGTTGTGTAGCCAACTTAGCTCATAACTTAGCTGTCTGGCCTTTAGCCGACCTTTACGTAAGGTTATGACAGAACCACTTGTGTGAAAATATACAATAAGCCGCTCAATGTGTATGACAGAGCATACTTTGTACAGAGATAACTTAATAATCCTATTTTGTAATACCTAGTATAAAGAGAAATTTTGTATACGTAAGCGCATAAGTTAGTAAATAATATTAAATGATAGTAAGTATATGCGTGCGACTTCGTCCATGGACGAAACTTATCGCAATCCTTCGAAAACTACCCGTTATATCGGAATAAAAACTGATATTCCTGTGTATAAAGCATCTCCACTCCAAATTTAAATGTAATGTTTTCAGCCTTTTTGCATGCTTGGTTAACGAATATTCCAACATAGAATCTTTGGAATTTATAATATTTTTAGTAGTTGAGCTTGTATGATTGAAACGGAGAATATTTCGAAGATAATTTAAATGAATATTTTTAAGATAATTTAATTAATAATGAATTTTATACTTGAAGAAAAATTATATTTGTTCACAATGACCTAAGTAATTAAAATAAATCCGCATAGGAAGTAAATTTTTTAAAATGTTAGTGTTATAAATAAAATAAAATGCTTAATGTAAAATTAATTCGAATGTGAATACAACACTTGATAAAAACTTTACAACTATTATTAAATTCAATATCCTGATCCGCGATGGCCCTTAAATCATAAGAAAACTTCCTCCGGCTGGCGGATGGAGGAATGCTTGGTGGATAGGCTAGTGGCCAACCCATGTCGAAGTTATCAGACAGCCCGCAGGCCTTCGACATAGTCTAACGACTGTTGTCGTAAGACAAACAACCGGGACCGACGATTTAACGTGCTCTCCAAGCACGGAAGCGTTTACTTGAATAATGCCATATAGTATATATAATAGCGGTCACCCATCCAACTCCTGACCGCAGCAAGTGTTGCTTAACTTGTTGATCGGTTAAGATTGCCAAGTCAAGTTCCGCTTCGGTTCCCTTCCAAATTAAAAATTTACAAAACTTATCTGCTAAGATAAGTACAAAAATGAAGCGTTAGTTTTTGGCTCACATGATCTTAAAACTAACGAAACAAAGTCCAGCAGCAGTTGCGTGTTTTTTCTTATCGCAGACACTGTCACAGTGCAAGTAATATTAGTATGTAAGTAATATTCTACTCCCATAGTATTTTATAACATTTATAATAACGTTTTTCACGCGCATCACATATTTCGCTTCTGCCGTAATAATTATGAACACTTCATCATATTTTATTAATGTAGTTCCAATACCGTAAGCTCAGCTCATATCGAATTCCCAGACGTTAAAAAGACAAGTTCGAGGCTGCATTACGCAGGTCGTTCAGTCTATAATCGATGTTTTGTTCGATTCTTATAAGGTATATTGAGTAGTGACATTTCCACGAGTCAGGTTTAAGAGTCAGACGAAAGGAATTTGGCTTACTGCTGCAGTGCCTTTTTTACAGGTTTTTATTAACGTTCGAATGGTAAAATAATACCTAGCTAGGTACCCACGTACATAGTGACTATAATTTTACTAAATGTACGCACTTTTTGTCCTTTTTTGGACTACAGAATGCGCCAAGTTTCATTAAAAAAGTGTAGTTTAAGCATGAAAAAAAGCCAAACCCACCACGGACTGAGAAACGCTTCGGTATTTATAAGTGTTGCAGATTACGGATTACATATAATTTTTACATAATATGGTTTTATGGATTGTGTATTACGGATGGTAAAAGCTGTAAATTTTATATACAGCTTTATTTTAATCCTTCCCATACCGTGACAATTAAAACAAAAGATTTATGATATAAACTGACGTATATAAACGTCTCTGGGACGCAAAGGGTTAGCAAATTGTTATTTAATGTAAATAAAGGAATTATTAAACTTTAAACTACCTATAAAAGTAGAAGGCACCCATACCTCGTTATATACGAAAAACACAAGGGCTAAAGTTAGAGAAGGGAAATAAAAATTTCCTTGAAATCTACAACTGCAATTACATAAGATAATATTACTGAATATTTAATTTAAATGCCCACGCGGATGAACCCTTAAGTAAAAGCTCGTATCCAATTAAAAACCATTATTAGATAGACGTTCTTTGTCAAGCTACAATGTACTCAATCGTAATAGCTTGTGAGCTAGATTCATCTCTCAAATTACAGCCTTGAGAACTAGACTGGGGAGCTGATATTTAACTTTGTACGTACAGAATAAATTGTATATATAGAACCAGTGTTCCAATTGTGTGGTACTTTTGAGCAGATTGAAATTAAATATTGTACGATTAAAGGATTGCATCACACTGCAACTCAGAATTGCAAAATATAAGTAATATTAGAATACTATTTATTAGAAAGGATATGTGTAAAGCTGACGGTAGTTACCCAGCCCATTAATACAGATGTGATTAATACATATAATAAAATATACTAGCTACGGAACAAGATAGTCCAGTAGGCGCAGTTGGTAGATCCCTGCCTTCTAGCGGTCCCTAGATCACTCTCCGGACAGGTCACACATTTGTGTGCATGAACATGTCTGTGTGACCTGTATCTGGGTGTGTACATGTATATAAGCATGTATATGTCATCAGGTTACCATAGTATTAGTTTCGGCCCGGGTTTTTAAAGAATAGGGTTACGGTAACCTCTGCCTGTCGTAAGAGCCGACTAAAAGGGGACCCTAAGAGCTCGAGTATAGTTGGGGGTGGGGCCCTAACTATCTCGTCAACGAGCTCGAGGAGAAGGCGTCATGATGTGGCAATTGACACCGTGCCTCTTTAGAAGAAGGAGATGCGAAGTGCTCTCAGAGTTGAGCCAAAGGGCAATATGTCTTGATGGTCCCAGTGCGTTCCTATGGAGATCCTGGGGTCATCAATAAGACATCGAAGAAGGCCACCGAGGGGGTTTTAGTTGAAAGTCCCACATAACCCGGACGCTCCCCATAGTGTCCGGGTATCTAATAAGATTTCCCCCTCGTAACCAAAAAAAAAAGGTTCTACCTATTTTGGGACCTGAAGTCCGGAGCTTGGTGACTCTATCTCTACTCCTCCTTGCGTGAAACATAGCAGTGTCAACTCCAATCACACGATTTTCTATATATATAAGCATAATGTGTTTGTATTATTAAAGTATACTCGTATATAAATGCCATTATATTATCATTAAATATAGTCAACTATTTATATCAACGGAACAATCATTAAACTATTTAAATAAAAGTACAAGTACTGTTTTGTTTAGCTGTAGATTATTTTTAATCGATACTAATATTATAAAGAGGAAAGATTTGTATGTAAGTATGTTTGTAACGAATTGGCTCAAAAAGTACCGAACCGATTTCAAAAATTCTTTCACCATTGGATAGCTACATTCACCTTGAGTAACATAGGCCATAGGCTATTTAAGATTCATCATCATCATCCATCACCGCGCGGGTGAAACAGCAGAGAGCAGTTAGTATGTTATAAGTGAGTAATAAATAAATGTACCTACAAGCTTTGTTTCAATATCTGCAACAACTTATTATAACTTCATGCGTATTCAACAGGGATATTATTAAAGTTGTGTTTAAATCCCCAATGTTAATTCACTAGATTTGTACGCTGCATTAATCCAAAACATAATATTATATTTTATTGTGTCAAAATTCTTCCAATTCCATCAAATATCTACATATTAAGAGACTCATAAACTAATAACAAGAGCCTTTATTGTATGTCGGTACCTAATTGGAGTGGATTGATTGAGAAGATTGGGCAATCGATGTTTTTAACAAGAGCTGTTTTACTGTTGAAATGGTGTCATGATTCTAATGTTTGGTAATGATATTGTAGAATTGTCATTGGTGGTGTAAGTATCAGAGACGACATGAAACTTAATACTGTAGTGTACAGTGACATATGAACACACACCTTTCTGCTTCGGTTAGTGTGTGCTGAAATTTCGCCATTCTATTATAGTAGTTATGACCAAACAGTTAAAATGGATTAAATGGACGGTGATACTTGTATGAAAGTATTTTTGAATAAATAAAGATAAACACCGAATTTTGGTTGATAAACTATAATTAGTTAAGGCGCGGTCGTATCCTGATAATAGTAAAAAACAAGAATCTTTAAACATCTAGTGTAACGAAACAGATCGATAATAATCTATAAAAAAATACTTAGGTTAGAAAAGGAACAGGCAAAGAGTAATAACCGAACAGAATTCATAAGTAATTCGCTCTCTGCAGTAAAAAAACCTAAATAGGTCCATAAAAATAAACTTTCACGTCCAAACTCTCAGCGTTTTCAGCGATAACACTGTATTATTTTTTAGGTAATACATAGCCAACATATGGTACTAAAGTAGTAACCAGCAGTTTTTTCAATTGTGTTAGTATATATCTAAAAATATTAAGAAAACGTCCAAAATTAACGCATTTTCGCATTACATCGTCCAATCTAACAAGCGATTTTCAACCTTACGTAAAGCATCGTAAATTATTTTAAAATTGAGGTTGGACCGCGTCTTCAGGACGGGAGATTCAGCTGCAATGGAGCTTGGTAGCTCAGTTTGTCTGCCTACTTGCCTTGAGTGATATATTACAGTGTTTGTAGTGGTACATGTAGGTACGTAAATACTTCCCAAACAGTTAGTGGTTTTAATGACGGATACATTTTATAATATAGTACAAATGTCAAGTAGGCATAGCCATGGGACAGCTAAACATTTATAATGGGAAGCACAGACAGGGAAAAACTTAACATTCATCACCATAGATGGATCAGCAATCAACGTTAGTTAACAAGAAAGTGCTACTTTCGTTATCTACTGCCGTGCGATTCTCTAATCATTCGTTGATGTGCTCGTCGACGAACTCACCGATGTCAAATACTTTATGAGAAATCGCCCTTGTACATAAGGTTGTTTTTCCAACGTGTCTTGTCATCTCGTCATTTGTTTTACGGATTTCGTCAAAGATGCAACAATATTTGCTCTTAGATAATCGCATCGAGAATCAGTTCATTAGACTAGGCTTTTTAATTTTAGGTTAGGACACTATATAATAAAATATTTTAAATATTTTAGTTCCTATATTTGTTGGGTGTTAAAGTCTTATTATCGGTAAGTCTGTTGGCATAATAATCACCAGTAATGCACCTGGTAAGACTACTGGGAACACCGAAATAAATACATGTTCTTCCTAGCCAATTAACATGAGCAATTTTATTGATAAAAAGTATCATATATTTTGACATTGCTTTTAGAAGGGTTACCCCAGAATCCAATGGGTTCGCAAAAGTAATAACCGAGATAATTGATTATAAGCTCATGTTAAAAAACTTGCTGCTAAAACGATCCAAAATGTTCGAGATGAAGACAGCAAAGCAAGATAAGATAACAAATAAACAATGAGAAGTCTCACGAGAACACTGTGACACGTTAAGGGTCAGTAACGAGCATGAGGGCTTTTAAATTAAATAAGTCATTGTCGCAAGAAAGTATTCACTTCCTGTAGACCGTTCACTGCAACTTGCATCACGACATAGATACCAATCTCTACCAACATTATACTGAACAACTGGAAGCTCTTATTTGATTAAGAAATACAAAGTTGTACCTGTGCAATTTAAGAAATATTCTAGTTTGTGTGTACATGAATCCACTTGCCTACTTAGAACTTTGTCAGCGTAATACGTTTAAGTTTATTGTTTCTAAGCAAGTCAAAATGAACAGTTGGAATTGATTAAACAATTGCCACGTGACGATCATGAATAACATCAGTATTATTTTTAATATTACTATTCTAAAGATTTTCTATCGATGTTCTGATTTCAGTTCCCAAATTATTGGATATTTCTGTAACGTACGTTACGTGCTCGTTATACTCGTAGACAAGAAGCCACTACAACATGGAGTCAAAATATCACTGGCCAAAAGTTTCTCTGCCATGCCATTCCGGGCTTTAAACAGGTTTAAGTTTTAAATTCTGAAACTACATAAAGCTGAATAAAACCATTGAACTGAAACGTTGCATAGAACGAAATGAACATGAAAACAATGATTTGAAAATTAACTATCGTGGCCATATCGCCAGTTATCTTTGAAAATTGTCTCAAATACTATTGTTAATTCTGTGGTGTTTTGGTATCTTGTTTTTGATAGTGACACGGTTATTACATTCTTTTGATATCGTAAAATGTAACAAATACATAACAAGGTGTGAGTAGGCGTCGATTAGATCATTCGAACTATGATGATTCCTTTTGACAACAACTGTGAATCAGTGTTGATGATTTATGAATTATTCATGAATATAATTTAGGCGCAGCTGCGTAAAAATAATATTTATTTTAATAAACATAATATGAACATGATGAACCTAACCTCACATATTATTAATTAACTGGGCGCCGGAACGCATAGGTACCTAGATTCAGACAAACGAGCTCTAGAAACAGCGCACGATCACGAAATTTGCACAATTGGAACCACTGAATGCACTCTGATACTTTCTATATGACACTTAAATTGCAAAAGCCACTTGCTGTAGTATCAATATCAGCATTTCCTAAAATGCCCGGTACATAATGTAACACTGCTGAATTACGCACAAAAGTACGCAAAAGTAAATGTTTGCGGTATTTTCGTTCCACGCACGTAACCACGGCGGTACCCGATCGTCCGTCCGATCGGAAACATCGGCGCGGGCGCACTGCGTCGAGGATTCGTTTAGTCTCGTTTGCTTGTTACCGCACTCGCTTGCAGGATAACTGCCCGACGAGTTTAATTTGAACTTGGAACTTCGATACGGGATGCGATTCCGCACGTGTTTTTATTGCCTCTCGGTCAACGATGCGAACGCTAATTATTTGAATGCGAAAGGTCTACAACCTTTTGCCAAAACAATCGCGCAATACTGTTACTTGGCGTCGTGTTTTCCTTGACAATTTCCTCGTAATATTTATTCGGACTTCTATCTTATAAACAAAAAATATGCATCAGTGGCGTCGGCAAATCCTTTGATGCCGTAGAAAGGCTCCATTCCGCATCCGTTTCTGCAATAAAAAGTGGCCGCTAGCCTTAAAAGGGAGGCGATCTCGAAAAATGTTATACAACTTTCCTTTTCAAAGGGATGGGGACGCATTATATGGAATAAAGTTATCTGGACATATCCTTTTATAGCTCGCAACCGTGAGTCGTAAGGCAAAAAAGGTCAGTTTAAACGAGTTGGTCATTACATAGAATGGCTCGCTAACGTTCATATGAAAGTAAAATTATTTACGTCGACCCACGTTTATTAACATTTAGATAAAGGTCAGTTTGAATAACGCTCCGATATGTTATTTTGTTGTTGAGGAAAGTTATTATTTTTACGTTGACATACAACAATTTCTTGTTGACAACAATTTCTAGTATAGAAGATGCGGTATGGTATCCATAACATTTTAATATTTAATTACGGATACTTATATACGAGTAAACGTACGTAAATACGAGTAAGTGTAATATAAATTAAGTATAAATATGGTCCACCCAATTTTCAGCGACTTACATGGACAGTAATTTTCAAGAAAAAGTTTATGAAGTGGTTTTAACAGCTTCTTTATTAAATTCCCAAAAAATACTATCTACAATTCTACAGTCTAGCATACCTTGGGGACTGACGAGGCTAATGAAGGCTGGGCTATGAATACATATTGGCACATTAAGCTCGGGTGGCCGAGAATTCTGCAAAATTAATTACGATTCAGGCTCTTTAAGATGTGTTCTGGGAGAAGTTAATTAATAACACGATAGCCAGATATTTAAATTTGCTGTTCTTCTACTGCATCAGCTAAGGCACGGTGTTATTATCTATCATCACCGTGGCTGACGTGTATAGATATCCGTTTTCTTACGATAGTAATAACGCCTAAACTTAAATGTGACAATCACTCGACTTTGCATATTTTTAATGACACTGCACTTCTGTCCTGTTCTTCTGTTGGAGCTCACCTCAAGCTCATGTTTTTCAGACATTATGAGCATAAAGCAGAGACTTATGAAAATATCAAGCCAGCCATTTTATTTGCGATTGCCAGCAGTATGATTCTTTGAACTTCAAGCCAAAGAATTAACCTTTTTTTCTTTTGATGATAAATTATGTATTATACCCTCACCAGTCGATTGTCAATATAACAATGAAATTGGACTGATGAAGCAATAAACAGCTAGGTAGAATTCGCGACTACCTATTCTTCCTGGTTGTCGGTTCTAACTGAAAACCAGGACCTTATTTAGGTAATAAGATCTTAGCTAAAAGTTTCAATTTAAATCATGATATCAAACAAAAAATAATATAAAAATGATAAATATTGTTATTAATTATTTTGTCCAATTGTAGGTATATAGGTAAATAGCAGAGAAAAGACTCTGCCATTGATAAATAATATAAAAAACCCATTTATAACACACATAATTTTCGCCCAGCATCTAAAACTATAAAAAACCATTAACAAATTTCACCATTAACCCGTCCGCATCAGCGCAAAAAATAACAATAGATTTATGAATGAAACTTAACTCGAATGAGTCGGACAGATTAATTAATTGTTTATTTAAATAAATATATAAAGTACTAAGTTAAAGAATACAAGACTTGGTCAAAGATGTGCATATTTTAAATTATAAAATAAAAATTTAAGAAATCTAAGTTTGGCGTTAACAAGCAACTTAACAAAAACAAGCAACTCGGTAAGTTTTTGCTTAGTAGTAGACAGATACCGACTGAAAATAGTAAAATGTTAGACAAATATAATCCCTTATGAAAAACAACATTATTCACATTTCACATCAAAAGGAACGCGTGTAGACCCAATAAAACAATTTTAGGTACAAACATAACATGTAAAAATATTGCAAGTTTGTGATGCGTTGATTCATTGAAATTTATATGTTTTTATATTATTTTGTATGAACAGCAATTAACTGACAACCACGCCAAACGTCCGGAACTGCACCATCCACAAAGTTCAAATAATCGTAATCACTGTATACTGAACACAAATCTGGTCCATTCTGGTAAAGCTTTAAATAAGCTTGCAAATACCGCTGATTATACTTAGTAAGTAGCTGACCGAGCTTAGCTCGTTTTTTTTTGAGAAACCTGACGCGTTTTGGCTTGAACAACGCCATATATTGTGAAGTAGCTTTAGTGTTGCTGTGTCAGTATAACAGATTGCTGTAGCAGTTTTTCATTGCTGAAAACACGGACAAAACGACATTTTCGAAAAATCAGACAGTAAGATCGATTTATCGGTAATGGTATGGGGGGGGGGGATAGTAAATATCATGAAAATCGTTGGAGCCGTTTCCGAGATTCGGATTATACGAGTATATATTATAAACATAAATACAAGAATTGCACGTTTAAATGTATTAGATATGTTATTGTTTCTATATATCTCTGTGGAATCACCGTTTATTTACTCGTTGCCCAAGCATCGCTAGGTTAGCACTGGTTTGCCGAGAATGCCGACATAGTCAGACGTGTTGTGGCTGTGCGACTGATAACACGTGGGCGAGTACCCAGAATGTTGCGTAATTAAAACAACATAAGTCTGCTCTGTGCTCCTATAGCTATGTTGCTATTATAATAATGCTTTTTGCCATAATGCATTGTGCCAAACACACACAATATGACGGCTTACAGTATTGAGTGTTTGCCTACCGCTTAATTAGTAAGTAAGTCAAGATTGACGTGTGATTAACGAGATTAACGTTTACAACAAGTATAATTTGAAAAAAATTATACCCACTTCCATTATATTCAGTTATTGGAGTGTATCTCAAAAACTACTGTACCGAATTTGATGAAATTTAGATGGGATTACACGGGAAGTACCAGCTTTCAAACAAAAAGAATATTGAGAATCGGTTCTGCCTAACAAAATTTAACAAACATAAAAAAAACAGTCGAATTAAGTACCTCCTCCTTTTTGGTAGTCGAATAGCTTCTTTATTTATCAAGCCATAGAAATAAGGTCTTATAATATTATTCGCGCACACAGCGTCTAGATGTAGTATGTTTAGCTGTATATGTACCATTTCATCTACCGACTTCCAAAAAAAGGAGGAGTGCCTCCTCCATTCGACTGTATTTAGACATTTTTTTCTACCGACTTCCAAAAAAAAGGAGGAGGTACTCAATTCGACTGTATGTTTTTATTCTATTTTTTTAATTTTGTGTTTGTTACCTCATAACTTTCGATTGGGTAAACCGATTCTCAAAATTCTTTTATGTTTGAAAGCTGGTGCTTCCCTTGTGATCCCATTTAAATTTAAATTAATTCGGTCCAGTAGTTTTTGAGATACACTCCAATAAAATAGAATTGAAGTCGGTATCAAATTTTTCAAATTCTACTTGTTTGAACTTAATGTTTTCGAAATTACACCTATACCAAGAATTTTGTATTTTCAAAAACGGTAAGGATTCCTCCAAATTTGTACAAAATATAGGTGCAGCAGTTACATAATAATATAGTTAGGCAAACATATAACTAATGTACAAGGTAAAGCAACATTATTGACATTGACATTAAAAAACTCATTATAATGATAATATAATCAGATTCCCTGTATCCAAGCATGGTTTATTATATAGAAAGTGGGAACAACGAAATATTTTTTTGTCACAAATGGGAAACTTCATGTGTTGACGCTGCGTCGGAAGATGATACTACTATTCCAACAAGGACACTACAATTTCTTTGCGAGCGCAAAACTGTGCTATCTCGAGACCTCAGAATGTGGTCCAAGCGTCTTAAAAAAAGCTCCCGGAACACATTGTTTTCTTTGGGACCGGATTTGGAATCTTTAAGGCTTGTAGCCAGGAAAGAGGTCTAGATAGTGGCTTCTCTCTCCCACGATTTTCCTTACGTTTTACCTTCTACTGAAGCCTGCATGCATGAGGTATACTTCAATTATCTGTCCCACGATGTCAATTTCCCCACGTTGTTACTTCAAAGCCTCGACCGTCATATAGTCAGGCAACCCTATCCCCTAAGGTAACATCGCATCAGTTATAAAAATCACTATGCTAATGATATGCAATATCTGGAATTTTACTTAGTATACATTTGAAAACATAAATCCACTTTTCGGATATACCACTCTAAAGGATACGATGATTCATAATTCAATAGAGTAGAAATTTATAGCAACCTATTACGTTATTATACCTTTTTATTATCGTTTGCCATATCGTTTGACATTTCAATTAATTATTCAAGGTATACAAACGGCTATACATGATTCAGTATTCAAATCAATTGTTGTAAATAAAGCAACCTATATATGAAGTCGATATGGATGTGAGCACTGAACGACCGAAAAATAGAGATATATTTATTTGTTACAAGTTTTTTATGCAATCAAGTCAAGCCGGTGGCTAGTGTATAAGCACTTTGCTTGTAGTTTTTCGTGCTGCATTTTGCGCGTGTCACCCCGAGCTATCCTACTAATATTATAAACACAAAATTTTAATGTATATGGATGTTTGTTACTCTGTCACGCAATAACCACTGAATGGATATTAATGAATTTTAGTACGTAGGTAGATAGATGTTGGAATAACAATGGATGCTTTTTATCATCATCATCATCCATCACCACGCACCCCACGCAACCGCGGGGCGCAGCCAGTTGTTTTTATATTGGTAAGACTTTTGCCCATTTCACTTACAGTGCCAATCATACCGGTATGCAGAGCATGCGCAGTATTGCTTGGCGTCTGGCATTACGGTACCAACCAAGACGACCTCTTGCACAAGATGACTAACACCTAACAAGCGGGGTGTCCTCACTTGTTAACCGACTTCAAAAAAGGAGGAGGTTATTATGTTCGTGTGTATGTATTTTTTTATGTGTATGTTAGCCGAAGTCTCCCCAATTTGTGGACCGATTCTCAAAATTCTTTTTATTTGTTTGGAAGAGTATCATTTAAATTAGACCAAAGTGGTCTCATTTAAATTTTATCAAAATCGGTCAAGGTGTTTTTGAGTACACGCAATTTTTTTTAAATGTTGCGCCTATCTTGATGATATTATCATTGACGGTGAATGGCAGTTGATCCCGTAAGTAGCAAGGGTCACTAATCTCGGTAAATTTTTTTTGCAAAAAATGGAACCGACTACAATACCAAAAAGTGTGAAATAACTTGTCGAAGTCGGTACCATGCACACAATACTCTGATAAAAGGTAGGTACCTACTTTTAAACTATCATGGTACCGACTTCAAGATAGTTCACACTTTTTGGTATTGAAGTCGGTTCCATTTTTTGGTATTTTTTTTAAGATTACCATCCACTGCGGAAGGTATATTCGATTAATATATAAACTCCGCCCTTTCACGGAGTAAACAAAGTTTAGAAGCAGAGCAAAACCATCATCACAATGTCAAGTTTGTACTGCGTTTTCTTTATTTTAGCATCATCAATTTACAACAATAGTAACGATATAATGCATACAAAATTAATGATGTATATGTATGAACTTTCTAAATGTAAAAATATTGCGAATACTTGAAGATTGTATTATACTACCTCCGCGATTCTAATGCCCGTTTTCACCAACATTTTTGGGTACACCTAAGCCAGCAGGGCTATTATGTATCTCAGTTGCTAACAAATGTTGATTGAAATCTTGAAAAATGGCGGCCTTATGTCAGTTTTGGCAATTCCAGTAAGCAAAAATGTTAGTAATTTGATCACTGAAGCTGACAAAAGTGACATAGAGCGGCCATTTTTTCAGATTTCAATCCACATTTGTTAGCAACTGAGATACATAATAGCCCAGCGGGTAACACTTAGTAGTACAAAACTGTCACCTAACTTGGCTTAGGTGTCACCTAAAATGTCGGTGAAAACGGGCATAAGCCTTCTTTAGTCTGGTAAGTACGATCAGGGGCCACGTCCCAGATAGATGACATTTTTAATAGAAGGAATATGATGACAAAGTTATTTCACTCAGCAGTTCATATAAACTGAATATCGTGTGCAGTTTGGCAATGAGACAGGTGGACCCACATTACAGCAAGAGTGCGTGTTGTTAAGTACCACATCTCATGTACTTATACAAGCACGAGCGTTTTGTGTTGTAATAATATTCACATTTCAGGACGAATGGTGAACAATTATATATATATATATATAGCTATAATGTGACGAGATGACGAACGTATAGCAGTGCAGCTATGGGATGGTCATCTCAGTAGCTTATGTTTAGCAGTTCTGAGCACTCCAACTTTTAGCAATCTTCCTATTACTAAGCATTTCCCTTAGTATTGATAGATAAGACAGCTCCGTTAGCTAAGTTAGTAGCGATCCAGTATTCGAAGAGCGAGGTTTCAAATTCGATCCGGGGTCGGAGCAAATATTTAAGATGAACAGAAATGTTTCTGATTTATGTGACACAGGGTATGTAGAGGTAATATGTGAAGGAAAACGTTAACTTCTATTATATCTTGTTTATTCAAATTAACGCTATGAATAGGTACTCTAGTACTTTACTATTGATACTGCTCGTAATATAGGTATACAGTGCAACCTCGATATAACAAATTGGAGGGGAACAAGAAAATATTCGTAATATCAAGTAATTCGTTGAACTGAGGTTTGTTATGTTGAGGTTAGATTGGTCTAAAATTCGTTATAAAGAGGTAAAAGAATAGTTTTATTCACCTGAGTCATTTTAACTTAAATCTTTAACAATAGTGACGAGCAGAGGTGTTTACATTACTTTCCATCAAAACAACAATGATTACTGTACAAACAAAAGCGTGTCGAAACATGTCGAGACATGAATCACATTATAAGATTAAGATTTATATTATTGGTGGAAACTTTATATAAAGGTGTTGGGTTGGCAAAATTCGTTAATTAGAGGTATGAATACTTTTCTTGATAGTAGAAAATTCGTTATAAAGAGGTTGTACGCAAAGAATGTTCGCAATGTAAAGGTATATTTTATATTGACTCTTATGGACAATTCAAGGGGATTACGAAGAATTTGTTAAATCGAGGAAGTCGTTATATTAAGGTTGCACTGTATTACGAGCAGTATCAACTGCTAGTAATGTATGTATAATACATCTTATATAATATATCTTATATAATATAATATATCTTCTGGGTAAGCGCGCTCCATCATCGATCGCATCATCACTTAGCATCAGGTGAGATAGTGGTCAAGTGCTACCCAGTTCGGTATAAAAAAAAAAAAAAAACTATCAAGAATAGTAAATATCCCTAGTAGGCCTAGGTAGCTAATTGGAAATAAAAATGAACATTAGAAATATGAATATGATAGCTAAATAACGTGACCTGGGAATTCACTTCACTTGTAGGTCCAAATCATTCTTCTTCAATCACTCTTGCCATTTTGTGTGTAGACACAAAGTCCCAAATGAGTTTTTTTATAGAACTGCTTAATTGTTCGGACTTGCAAAAGGACTTTTCCAACACCAGTCAAACCGTACTCAATACGACCGATTCAATATACTCTCGCTAGTCTTCTTTTGAGACGTAATATCACGTAAATCTTAAGCCCAAATCTATTCTCGGAATTTCTCACCAAAAATCCATACTTTCTTTATTATTCTGGGCCACTTATCAGCTCCAAATCCATTCTCCGAAACTTCAATCCTTCTTTATCGGTCAGCCACGTAGTATCGTATCTCTTTTTGGGTCAGAATATCTCTCTCTCTCTCCTTATGATACATTAATTCTATTTTCTCTCCAAAAATCAATCTCGTTGTCTTCTTCTGTGTCATTCCATCATTTTATTTTTATATTTTAAAATTTCCCATATTGCTGGTCTGTATCGAAACAGTTTTTATTATAAAATACAATAAGGATTTAATGAAATTAGATATGATGTTATTTGAAATTATATTAGGTACATGCTATAGATTGTAATACCTCAATAACGTCCCTCAGTTTAAAAAAAAAAATTGTAACATCAATTACCCATATGACAATAATTAGTCATTGTGTTCGAATTTTCACGTTGCATGGTGTTGCCATGGAGAGATACGCATGAATGCCGACATTGCTGCCTGATAAATTATTATTTCCATTGTTAACCGTATTAAATACTCAGTACTGTCTGTTCACCCCTTTACAGAGTCATTTCGGAAATTTATTGGGAATGATAGTCTGTTTTCAGCCAGTATGCGTATATAACTGTTATTATACTTATTTTATTTTGGCTTGCCACTCTCCATTTGTATTCTACAGAAAGAAGACACACATACAAATGTAAATTTAAAACTTATTTTTACAATTGTAAAAATAAATTTGAAATTTATATTATTATATTGCTGTAACCATTTTTGTTAAAACTATGCAAACGTTAGTGCTTTTTAAAATCCTATAGTACAAATAAGCATTTGGTTTTTAGATAAACTGAATCACATTTCACACAGCAGTTACCTACATTTATAACTCTTGTTTGAAGGAGATATTTTTTGTTTATGATATAGGTTAGTAAACGAGCATGCGGCTCGTCATCTGATGGTAAGTGAGCACCGTCGCCCACTGACATCCGCAATACCAGAGCTCTCGAGGATGTGTTGCTGGACTTTGAGGAAAGAATAGGCTCTCTTCTTGAAGATTCCTTCTTAAAGTCGCATCGGTTTGAAAATACCTCAAATGGCAGCTGCTGCTGGTTCCATATAGTGGCAGTGAAAGGCAGAAAGTGCCATCGGTAGCGCACGGTTTCCGACTTATACCTATAGATAGACCGAACAGTTATTTGGAACACTCATAGATATACACATTATAAGGTATTTTCTAGGATGTAATTCGTAAGGCGTCCTCTATGACCCACAGACAACCGACCGAAGAGACAAATTAAAATTTCTAATTAGAATTAATTTCTTCTAGAATTCAAATTCTAGAGTTCTAGAGTGGAGACCGCGTCTCGACAAACGTAGTGTAGGACATCCTGAGGCACGGTGGAGTGACGATCTGCGCAAGACGGCTGGCAAAAACTGGATGCGAGAAGCCCAAGATAGACCTAAGTGGCGTGCAATTGGACATATGTCCAGCAGTGGACTGCTACAGGCTGATGATGATGATGATGATGATGATGATGAGAATTCAAATTTATAATTTTAATTAGTTGTTTCTTCTGATTAAAACAGACGACGCGGACGGCCCTCCATTTGCGTGATTTTAAGAGTTTTTCGATCAATAGCACTTCTTTACGTACACTATAAACCAAACAATTGCGTAATTATTTAACTAATTTACAAGAAAAATCCTTTAATCGGATATAAGAAAAATGGCTAAGATATATGGAAACTTCAAATTATTGTTATTTGTCTACAAAATAATTTTCTTAATTAAGATACTTATAAGAGAAATGGGTAAATGGATATATAATAAACATAGAAACTTAAAATATTCTTTTCATTTTACTTTACTAGAGGCCAATATTTATGCTCTTCCTCACCAGTCGATTGTCAATTTATAAATGAAATTTCTATTGAGTCTGGGTAATTCGACTGATGAAGTAATACAACTTCATTCTTTTATTTCTTGAAATTAAAATCTTATACGTAATGGAAACTTTAAAACCAACATTCTATACCTACATTAACACACTTATCTACTCATAATATCTTGCAAGATCGAACCTCCTCGTTCCCTCGCCCACCGCCGTAGCGCGATATGATAATATAACCACACAAATAAACAACCATGTTGCAATTTATTATTACTTACATAATAACTTCTGAACTTAAGCGTTATCAGCATGAAATAAACAAGTTAAGCTGAAGGTTACATACATTCAGCTTTACTTGTTTATTTCATGCTAGGACGATTAATGTAGATAATATATAGTGCGTGTTTATCTTCTTCTTCTTCTTATCTACGAACCTCTTTTTCTCTTAATCACGCTTTGACTTGAGAACGGCTTTACCGATTACTATCGTCCTTTTTTACTTAAATGTTTTCTAATACTTCGTAGAAGGTAACATAAAAAAAAAACAAGAAAAGACGGAAGGTTATGGCGATGCCGAAGGCCGAGCCTACTACGCGAACTAAGTCGCGGGCAGTCACTAGTTATATATAAAATCTATCTCACAGATCTAATAAGTCAGATACAAGTGACTATTTAATATAATAAAATTTATGATTATTGTTAGTTTTTATATGTTTGTATAAGTACATAAAGCTTTTGCGTGTCTAGAACAATAATTTGTATATTCCTTTCCTTACCTATCAAATTTTTAATTAGTTTGACTTTCGATAGATACACTGTCCTTTCTCCAGAATCATTAAGTATTTTTTTACATTTGATAAACAAGCATTTGACCACAGTCTCACTTGACGGAAAATGATGACGCGGTCGACGGTGGTACATGCTTGCTTTAAAGGTACCTATTTACTCTGTATTTGAAGACTCCCAGATTGTATGAGTCGGGAAATATAGACGCTGGTAGGTTGTTCCATACTTCAACCGTACGCATCTGCAGACCATATATCCACTATGGATGTGGATATATTGGTCTGTGGTACGCATCGTCAAGTTTTAAATATCCAAAGGTTGTTTGTAATAGTTCCCTCTTAACGATAAAACCGCCTTTATGATTATTAAGGATATTATTATAAGTTTTGACAATGATTTTAAAATCATTGTTTTGTGTTAGTATTGTCAATTTTATTGTATCCCTAAACAAATATAAGCCGAATAATTTAATAACAGTATATTAGCATTAACACACTCATAAATTCGCATTAGATACATTTATTTCTATTCCTGCTACACAATTTTCTTAAAACAATACACACAGATCCAGAGAGGTCAAAAATCAAGAACGGTATGTTACCGTCTACCATCCGTTCGTGCTCCGGAGTGATTAATTTCCACTACGATCAGCGTGGACACTTGACGGACGTTACTTTGCTTTGTCCGTTAGGGATGTCACGCTCACAATATTTTTGAAGTAGGTATTCTAAGCTATTGTGTATAACAGTTAACATAATCCATAAAGTTAGAAATGAACGTATCTGATTACTAAAATCATTTATTAAGAATCACGTACATTATAGTGTACATAGACTGTAATCACTTAGCACTCAATAATTATATTTGAAATGTCAAATCTGCGTTACTCTGACTTTCTACAACCGAGCGCTTCAAAAGATTATCCGGTGTATAATCCAAAATATTGCTGTAATAGCTGAAGAAAATATAAAAAATATCAATGCCTCCAACATTCACCCAATACTCCTTAGACACTAAAGAAACTAAAGTAGGTCAATTCATATCGTTTAACAACCTTTCTATTTTTCACCAGTGACAACGCAGAATCTTATCATATTCTCTAAAACTTTAGTCATTATGACAGTTCATCATCATCATCATTATCATAATCAGCCCATTTTGTTTTCACAGCTGGGACTCGAGCGTTCCTCTCAGAGAGAGGAGCCATAATTCACCACGCGGGCCCAGTGCGGCTTGGTGGATAGGTTTGTGGCCAACCCATGTCGAAGTTTTCAGGCCGCCCGAAGGCCTTCGACATAGACTAACGACTGTTGTCCTAAGACAAACAACCGGGACCGACGGCTTAACGTGCCCTCCGAAGCACAGAAGCGCCCAGTTGAATAATGCCACTAGCGGTCACCCATCCAAGTCCTGACCACAGCAAGTGTTGCTTAACTTGTTGATCGGTTAAGATCGCCAAGTCAAGCTCCGCTACGAGCGCTTCATTATGACAGTTTGAGATCATAAATTAAACCAACAAATTGTTTTCGTGACTAAACGACGGCATTTGCCGGTGTCAACATCTTTTGCCAAGTCCTCCACAAGTCGTAAAACAAACTATTTGAGTAGCAACTTTTAGAGAGAAAATTCACATCCTCGGACGGGACTCAAACCCGCGTCTTCCGACAATCCGTGTCAGACGCCATTACCATCTGGGCCACCGAGGCGCGAGGTCCAAGCATCGAATTTTAACCCTCTATCTGATTTTAACCGTAATAAATTATCTCTAATAATTGCAATGTTTTATTTATTTAATTAAATTATTTATTATTTCAAAAATTTCATTTTTTAGAACTTAAAAAAACTGAAAAAATCATAATGTACGGGCATAGTTAACAATGTGATGATTACATGAAAAAAAATCTCTGAAATCGGATAATGTTAAGCGGTAGAAAGAGTTTTTCTTTTAGTATGGAAAGTACTAGTTATGCAATCCTCTTAAGTCCGCTGTAGTAACCCTAGCTTCAGTATGAATAAAGCATAATGGCTAGGTGTACGCCCCGTAAGTCACAATGTTTACGGAATGGCTAGGTGGCGGGATCACAAACCTTAGGGGCTTACGTATAGTTGAACTATAATAGGTACAGGTATAAATAAAATTGTGCTACTCTATTTAATGTATGAACGAAGGTATGGAACGTATAAAACGATATTTCTGTAAAGTTCTTTTCATTTACATTAGAGAAACAAGCATTTGACCGTAGTCTCGACTGATGGAAAGTGATGACGCGGTCGACGGTGGTACATGCTTGAAAGTGAGTTTGAAAGTGCATCTTTTATTTTTTATATTTTATTCAAATAACGTCTTGAAAACCTGGAATAACACACAGGGTACTTTTAAACTCGATTTTTTGCGGGAAACATTCATATTCTTATTTACGTTAAGAAGTTATTAGAGATAGTGCATAGCTAAAGGCGTTTTCAACTGAGCACTTCCTTGGCTGGAACTTCGAACGGGAACCTTAGCTTAGGCCATCAGGTTTTTGTCTTAAAACAACAGTCGTTATCGTTAGGCTATGTCGAATGCATTCGGGCGGCCTGAACACTTCGAGATTAAGCTGGCTAACTCATAATGGCCTACTCCTAGTGTCCCACTAACCTAACTACCAAGCCGCAATGGGTTCTGCATTTGGGATTACGCCCTAAACTCTTCTGTTTGAGTGGATGGCTAGTTCCGAAGTGTAAGCATAATGGGTTGATACTTTGTTTCTACTTAAAAACGCAAAGCTCATAGTGACGTCACTATTCCAATAGTGGTATAACACCTACATGGATATGATTCAAGTATAAAGAAAACTGTTACATTACAAAAAATTTGTACCAAATATATTTATAGAGGATAAATAAAAAGATACTTTAGTGCAGACTAAGTAAGCTTATTTCTAAAGCTTTCCGTTGAATGCCTTGAGTAATTGCTAAATCAGAATGAATAGCATTTCTATTGCCCACGTGCAACTTGGAAAGGGCGGAACCCTATAATCACGTGTGACTCAGCTGAATGTACTCCAATGAATAAGGGAAGTAGGTATTTAATAAGATTATTGCAAGAGCTTTAGCCCATAGTTCGATAAACCAATTTTTACATTTCTTAGTTAAATTGTCGTTACTTTGGCCACAGATTAGCTAACAGTTCCAGTATCGACGATTTATTTAGTACCACATAAACCACTTTCTATGTAATAATTTCTTAGGCGTTCGCTATTCTTATACATCTGCTGCTTGGGATAACATGATCAAGCTAATAAAATCATGAATCTAGCATAATACTGAGAGACCTTTAAACGCTAAGAGTGACTACTGCGTGCATCGGGAACGTATTTATTAAAATACGATAAAAAAAATCTTTTAAAAAATATGGAATCGACTTCAACAAAAAAATGGGTGAAATAACTTGTTGAAATCGGTACCATGATAGATCAACAGTAGGTACCATGCGCTTAATATTGTGATAATAGGTAGCACTTTTCATTTATTCCATTTTATGGAAAAATATTTTTTTTTCACTTTTTTAATGACACTCGCAACTTACAGGATCGATTGTCAATGATGATATCATTAAGCTAAATCAACACTTTTCAGTTTTTGGAGTGTAACTCAAAAACTGCTTGAACGAATTTGATGAAATTCAAATGGGACCACCTCGGAATTATACTCTAACAAAAATAAAATTGAGAATCGGTCCACAAATGGGAGTGAAATCGGCTGACATACACATAATAAATATACATACACAAGAATATTATAACCTCCTCATTTTTTGAAGTTGGTTAAAATTAATATCCATAAGGAACTTTATAACTGACAACTGTCATCCAATCTACCCGTAACCATGTTGAATGAATATGTTCGATACGTCGGCTTAATATAAAATTATACGCGATTTATTCTGTTTAAATGTTTAATTCCAAATTACGTAGGTAATTTAAAATACTTACATATATACATGGACTGTTAATATCCTAACTCTTCCTTTTGAGTTTGCCGTAGTTGGGTAAAAACATGAACATTACAGTATAATATATTATACATTTACAATATAGCTGTTGAATCCTAAATTTCAAGTTGATTGTTTCGGTCCTTTAGAAAACTCGAGTGGTTTTATTTTTGGGCCAAATTTGCGGAGTAACTATTTAATTTTATAGCCAGGATGGAGAGGTACCTACGCAACATGATGTGTCGTTGTATTGAGCCTACAGGAGCCTGTTACTGATCCTACGCATTTCGCCTGTCTATCTTTATGTTTGTCTGTATGTTTGTGTGTCTACCATTAAAAGGCTGTATCTTTTGTACCGCATTATAGGTACTCGTACCTATAATGCAGAAAACCTTTATTCATAATTTTATTTACTTTTCTTTATTATATAATATTCTGTAAACATTTTAACGAGATCGTTAAAATGTTTACAGAATATTATATAATAGCAGATTTTCAGTAAATAATAAAAAAAAATAGAAAAGTAAATAAAATAATGAATAAAGGTTTTCTGTTTTTGGTGTATGGTATAAATATATTAATGCTAATGTCACACTTTGTATGATAATAGTGAAAACTCTAACATATAAACAAAGTGGTCAAGTGCTAGTCGGGCTTACGCTCATATCATAAAACAAATACACTGTGTGGTAGTACAAGGTTCCTACGGAACCGTCCGTGCGAGAGTCCTACGCGTACTTGGCCAATTATTCTATTTTATGCTACACAAATTACCGTTCCATATACAATGTGCTACAGAAGTAGCTAGAAAGAGCAGTAAAAATATTGTATATACCGATGTGTTTTTGTTGGTAGCTCAAAGTCAAATGTGGCTAATTCTAGCCAAAAAGGGGAAAAAATAGCAACAATCGAAACTAGTTTAGCATTGTACTATACAAAAAAAATTGCCTAGTGTCCGGAATATTCGATAAGAATGAGATAATCAAGTATCCCTATGAAATTGCGCGTCGAATTCTGATAAAAAGTGGCTGTAAGTATATGTAGAAGTTAATTAGTATAAGTTCTTCTTCTTTCCAAATTCGTTCACTTTTAATTTTTAAATATTTAATAACATTGAAGTCATACTACCTTTACGCAGATGATTTTATATCCCAGTGAATATAGTTCTTATGATACAATAAGTATTTTAAACCTAAACTTAACCTTAGTATATCTGTAGACCGACTAGTCTATGCGCTCAAATACACGGCACTTTCACATATTCACAATCTATACTTCTATACTAATACTTTATTTTACTTATATTATAACGAGGAAATATTTGTATGTAAGTATGTTTGTAACGAATTGGCTCAAAAAGTACTGGGCCGATTTCATAAATTATTTCACCATTGGAAAGCTACATTCACATAGACTATATAAGATCCATCATCATCATCATCATCATCATCCATCACCGCGCGGGTGAAACCGCGAAGAACAGCTAGAATATATACATTTGCAGGTAGTTTTATAAACTTATTTAAGGAGAATGTACAGATAAAGTTTGTTTACGAACAATAATGATCGTTTAGTCAAGTTCAGTACGAAAAATCTATCATATGTTTTTAATTAATCTAAGAATTTACTTTAGTAATAAACGTTAAACATTTTTACAAAGACATTTCAATGTCTGTGCATTTTTATATAGGCAGTTATTTTGGACGAAACCAGTCTTCAAATTTTGATTTATCCACTTAAAGAATTCTTATGCGAACAAATTGTCAATGATAAGGCCTTAGAAAATCAAGAACGTTAAGGCATACTCATTCAACATTTAGGGCGACGAATAATTAAGCGTCAGAAATTATGCAAATGGATCCCTCGAGTTACGTATTCCAATTACCACGTGCGAGAACTCGCTCATTACCGTTGAATCTGTATGGTAATTATTATTATGTTATTCTCATATAATACTACCCACTCACATGGGTAGATACTTATTATGGTATCCACACAGTTTATGAATATGGTAATTGAGACACATGTAGTAAAATACATAATAAATGTATGGACGGGATAAAACCAAACAATGGCTATCAGTGATTTTGTTAAAGTTTTCTAAATTTGTGTTGTAAAAAAGTGAAAAAAGAAAAAAGAAGAAAAGAAAAAGTGTGCAAAAAGAGAAGCGTCTTACGAGTTGAAGTCACGCGTGTGTGCTAATTTATTGCTTAATGCTAGCAAATGAAAAATGTTTTATTACTGTAGGCAAAGTTAAACTTATGTATGAACAGTTAGGGCCTCCTAGTAGGTGTAAAAACACCTGTTTCAGAAGACCCCGCTCTTCCATATAGGTATTATTATATTTTATGGTTACAGGTAGGTACATAATAATTGCATAACTAAATTAGGATTTATATTATTTCTAAAATACAATAATTTTTATCTACGCATATGGGTAAGCGTGTGTGTATGTGTGAGTGTGAGTGTGTGAGTGTAAGTGCGTGGTGGGTTTAGAATATTTTTTTTTTGTATCATATGTGATAATGTTTGTGTAAGTAGATAAAAAGGCTGAAAAAATGGCTACTAGTTGACTGTTTTATAATTTTACAAGTGTACAAGCAAGTGAAGAACTTTCAATCGGTAAACGTTCACTTGACAGTTGCGTGACTGACAGATAATAGCATGGATTGGGATGCTATATAAAAATCTGAATGTTAGTTCAACGTAACGCTATGACGGATATCTTTTAGTGTTGGATTGTTAACCGTTAAGAATAGAATGGAATAAGATATTAAAGCATACGGTGACGATGACGCGAGTTTCATGATCTTAGTTCACCCAAAAAGTGTTCAACGCGTCAAAAGTACACTTCAAAAATAAACGTTACCATACACAGTTTACGTTGCAAATATTACAAATTTAAATTTGAAATAACAATTGATTTAGGTACTATACAATTATGTCAAGAGTGACATTAAAATCACAGTACACATACTTACATAATATTATTATAAATACAATATTTTAATTAAATTAATCATCATAACAAGCAATTGTTTTTGAAATCCAGCACCGAATAATATGACTTTTCAAGCCCTTTTAAGTTTCCTGCAGAATCATGTTGATTGACAGTTCTTTGATCTCTTTAGGTATGCCATTATATATAAGTCCGCCGTATGTGATCGTAATAGTGTAGGCAAATTGTACAACATCAAAAAACGTGTGTAAGAGTACGAAGGGGCGAAATTATATAATAACTTCTACGAAGAAATAATGTCAGGAAGCATAATTCAGTACAAATTCCACACAAAAAGTGGCCCTTCAAAGTACTTCAAGCCAAAACGACGTATAATTCCAAATATGAATTACTTCCGAGCTTACAAATAGACATGTTCGGTGATTCGTTTTAATTCAGAAGGAAAGTAGGGATTGCTCCACGCGCGTGCTGCAACGTCTAATATGACAGCTGAGTCATAGCGGCGTGAACGATGTTATTGATTTAGCACTACTTTTATTGGGTCATTTTTAAAGCAGTTACTCTTCCTGATAATATCTCTTCGTAGAATAACTTGCCAAAAGATATTAAAGAACTAACTTCTTATATACTTGTTAAAAAGTACCGAAAAACTACATTTTTAAAGGACATCAATAGATCGTATCTACTGTAGACAATAATGATTACTTACATATTATGATACAACATTTATTTACACAGTGTTGCCTCAAATTCTCACTTTTTTATTGACCTTATTAAATACAAAGTTTCTGCAAGCTATTTCTCGGTTCGGCTTGTAGTACGTAGTAGTTACTTAGTAATATTTACTAACTCTATTACTATGCCTAAGTACCTACTAACGGCCGGTCCCAATAATCTATCTATCGCCGGTTTACCTTACGAAGTTAGATATTTGACACTATTTGTATGGACGTTATGTCAAATTTCTATCGGTACTAAGGAAAACCGTGGATAGATAGATTATTGGGATTCCCCATAAGTAACTACTTACTAAATCTTTTACTTTTAGTTTACTACTCAGCGCTGAAAAGTCAAAACAGATTTTAAATAAAATTCCAAGTTAATAAGTTCTAACATTAATTGAAAACAATAATGAATTAAATTATCATACTTAATCAGTATTAAGGTCTAACGACAAGTATCTCCTTTGTAGCAGAAACTTCTTGAATTTAAGCGACCAAACAACCTTTAAACAATAGCACTTTGGTCACAATCCAAATAGTTTCCAGCCATAAAACTACCCTAGTGTCGAAACTCACGTGAGGAATCTGTAGGTTCCCCAACTATTTAAGTTATTTAGGGACAGTCCCGTTGTAAATCTTAATCGCCGGCCGGGTGGAACTTTAGCGCAATGACTCGTGAAGAGACTGTCCGCACATAAATCGTTGAATCTGCGGTGAGCCGATAGACTAAAGTCCATTTGGTAGTTCGATACATAGGTATAGTCGTATAGTTTAGTTTGTTTTTTGTAAGCTTTGTCGGCATTAAATTTCTTTACTTTAGAAACTTCATTTTTCTTAATTTGTTGTCAAATTACGAGTATCTTTGGCGTTTATACACGTACGAATATGTATTAAAAAAAAATGTTTCGCATTTGTTATTATAACTCTTGTTTTTTGTAACTTTTGTGTAATATAGTCTTTCTAATTATTTGGCAGAAAAGTAACTTCTATTTAATTTATTGATTCAAGCGCATATCTACAAAAACGAGGACACGATGGAAAAACTAATATTGCAAGGGCGAATGGAAATAAAGGAATCGCTTCTCCAATACGGTACCGAGCTTTGGGGACGTGCAGCCGACAGGTTGCGGGCCTTCCGTATGCAAAAAAGGGCCGTAAGGGCGATAGTACAGGTGTCGCGGTTCACGTCGGTTAGACCATATTTCAAAACACTCGGAATACTGACTATGCCCTCCATTATAATTTTTCAAGTTGCTTTGTACCTGCGACAAAACCTGAGTGAGTTTTTGAAGCGAAAAGATAGGCACACATACAACATTCGCAGCGGGCACAAGCTTGCGGTCGTATCCCGGATACTGAAGCGGTCTGCAAAACTGACTCATGTCATGGGGCCCTTTGTCTATAATCGCTTACCTGGCTATGTTACCTGTGCACTCAGTCTTTCATCGTTTAAAATCAAATTGAAGAACTGGCTTGTTGAGAAGTCATATTACACATAAGACGAATTCCTGGCGGAATAAAATTATTTACTATGTAATAGCAATTTTTTTCTTAATTTAATTAATTCATGATTGTTATGATATGATTATTTTGTTATTATGATCAATATTACTTATTTTATTATACTTAATCCACATTTTATTGATTATGGACTTTTATGTTTCTATGTAATGATCTATGACCTGTAATTGAATAATTATGAATAAATAATTATCTGTTTATCTGGAATCCCGAGGTGGTTCAGAACGCTGAACTGGAATGGCCAATGTGTGCGCAATGAAAATATACTGAAACATGAAGAAAAGAGCATTTCATGATTCCAATATGGTTAAAATTAAACAACTTAACATAAAAACAACCGCCTATAACTTTAGTTATTTTCATCTTGACGTTTCGGGCCTAATGAGAAAAAACAACAAACACGTATTAAAAGAAATATTAAGCGACACTAACATTTCTGTTGGACAATCATTTTCTGCCGTACTTCACTAAACATTTCTTTTAACATTTTCATAATGATGACACTCTAATACAAGAATGTTTAAAGTTATTTAAGGATAAAACTTTTAGTGCACAACGCTCTTCCTGGTATTTACAGTAATTCAGTACCACATTTTTAGTGCCTAAACTTTTTGGCAGTATTGTAGTTAGGGCTGTATAAATACAGCCTTTATTTCGGAAGTAGGCTTATCAGCGATCTTTGTTTTATCGGTATGAACCTGTCTTTACAATTCATCTCCTGCTGATCTCTAGATACCGAGTCCCGATCGTGAGCAATAGCCGTCAGATTTCATCTTCTCATTCTCCTGGTTTTAATATAGTAAAGCCAAGATATATACGAGTAATTATGCTAGTACCATACAAATAAGTTCCAATTTACACGCGTGATATTTTTATTGTATATGTTTTTTTTAAACTAATTTTACAGTTGTATTTTGTAGTGAATTAGCTGGAATAAACGAAAAGCCACTGTTGTGCAACCTAATTATTATGAGAAGCGATGTTGAAGAAGTTATATCCGTGCGTTAGGCTGTGATTTGAAATTTTGTTATTTAATTATTATACGCAACAATAGACAATTGAAGAAACTTTTTCATTGTGATACAAGTTAGAAAAATAATTAACTTATGTATTAAGAAATGAAGTGGTCACATGTGTGCTTGGAAGAATGTATAAGTTTTGTGTTTTTGTATTATATAGGGTATTTTAAAGTGACAATCAATTGTACAGCGTATGAGTAAACTTTATGAAATTGGATCCTTTTGATTTAGAATGGAGTTTACATTAAAATTTGCAGTAATGATATAGTACTACTTCTGGAGTGATAATAATCAGAGAGAACTTTGCAATATTAGTTTTGCAATATTTATCGTCTACAGTTATTCAATATATGATTATCAATATTGTTTCTAACTATAAGGTCTATTAATTAACTAATTATTGATCATATTACTAGTAATTCTGCAACCAATTACCTCGGAAACAACTTGACCAATTATGCTCAACTTCCAAATTTCTCTTTAAGTCAGGTGTGTAAGGTGTATCTACCTAATGTGTGTATTCAATTGTATCAAAATCGGTCGGTAAATAGTGCCTCAGCAAACTTCCCCTCTTTTTAGGAAAAAAAGCACCCCCTCAAAATAAACACAACAATAAATATTGAGTATTATATATATCAATCAATTGTGAGTGGGGGGAGGTCTTTTCCTAAACGCTTTCCTTTCCGCTTCCAACCAGTCCTTTTGAAGGAAGGCCTATGTTCAGCAGTGGACGTCATACGGCTGATGATGATGATGATATATATCAATATTGAGTAATTATATAAATTGACTATTTTTAACACATTATAAAAATCAATTTATAACATGAAATATCTACTACAGAAATATATAGAGAACAAAAGTTTTGAAGGGAAATATGTATATAGATAAAAAGATCTGTACGCCTAAAGCTATAGAAGAAAACTAATTTAATTTTAAATTGCTGTTGCCTACAGAAGCAGTCACAGTTCCGCACATGTAGTAGCAGAAATCACGTCACGTATCCACCACACAAACAGGCGTTGTGTTGCCAAGGTTTGATAAATATAAGCAACGAATTCAGTTCCCCTACCATAGATATCAGATCCAGAGAGCACTTTTATTTTATATGAGTTTTCATGACTGCCTGACTTTACGACGAATCTAATATTAAGTAATTAACCCTTCCTATACCGTGATAATTAAAACAAAAGATTTAAACGCATTTAAATTTATGTCTCTGGTGTTTGCATACCATCATCTGGTGTTATTTTATATATATTATTTTTGGCAATTATTTTATTATATGTATTTATAAATAATCTAAATCTCGGACACTGCTCCAAAGATTTTTAATGAAATATTATGCAGGGGGTTTCAGTGCGATAAATCGATCTAGCTAGGTTTAATTTTTAGAAAACGTCGTTTTATCCGTATTTATAGGCAAATGAAAAACTACTCAATATCATTATGGCAACTAGGGCCGACAGCTTAAGCAACTAAAATGTTTTACCGACACGAAAAGTTACTTGACACTAGATGGCGTTGTTAAGCAACGCTAAGCCAATGAGTGTTAGGTTTGAGGTTATACCAAGAAAATCAATTGTTTACTTACGAACAAAGCTCGGTCAAAATAAATTTAAATGTCTATCGTAATATGTTATAAGTATGTATATTTATATATATTATATTATATATTATGTTATGAACAATCAATAATTGAACATTCAATGCTTTCGCAAAAGGATTCCACTTACCACATCAAAATATCCAAGATCAGAGAACAAACATTACTACTTATAATACAAATATTTGCCCACGCCAGGGATCCAATCGGGGTCGTACCATCATTGCCAGCTAGCTTAACGGAGCCGTCAATATATTCGTATTTCGTAATAATTAACGATAAATTATTTATTACTGTTACTGTATTTTCTTATTAATGCTTGGAAATTTTTGAACATTATTTTGACAACTTTCTTCGAAATCAATTAAAATTGCTGTACTGGCCAAATTTATGCGAGCAGCGGCTGGCAAAAGTTGTATGAAAATCCATATCTGTCCATATGTGGTTTAGCAGCCAAATAAATAACATAGTAAACTCATAAAGTCAAAGTCAAAATAATTTGTTCAATTTAGGCATCAAAGACGCACGTATGAACGCCAATATTTCATTATAATGTACTTTAAAGACTACCGCCGCGTTCCAAAATATATAGAGCCTACCGAGAAGAAGCGGCAAGAAACTCGGGGCCATTCTTTTTATATAGATGTTTTTACAATGTTTTTACTTAGGTACTACAAGTATTAGCTCCAGTGTGTTGCCTTACAAAAGAGAACATAATAATGGTATCAGTAGGGCAAGACACGCTACACTTTGACATCTTAGTACACGAGTAGATAGATCCTTTTTTTTTTTTTAGGGGGGAAATGCTGTGCACTTCCCTTCCGCCACGGGGGTGACGGGCGTGTGGGGCTCAGACCCACTAAAACCCCCCCGTGAGCAGTCCTCCGCCAAGGTGGGGCGAGACAGGGTCGCGCTGGCAGTCACCATCTCGCCCCAGCGGTAAGCCCGGATTGATCTTAACCGGGCCTCAGCGCCTGTGACGGGATGACCACGAGTAGATAGATCCTGGAGTGATCAGTCCCAAGCTGTTTTATCCTCCAAGTAATCCGAAATTTTGTAATTACCTTTTTGACAGAGTTTAGTTTTAATAGTAATTTTAAACTTTTTAAAAGGCAAATCTCGGATAACATTGGGAACTTTATTATATAATCGTATACATTGTCCCATAAAAGAATGACTTATTCTGTGGAGACGCGTTACATGTACGGATAGCTAGTGCTTATTTCGCAAGTTGATAGAATGAGCATCACTCCTTTTATCAAAACTGCTAATGTTTTTCTTTACATACATTAGATTTTCGTAGATAAACTAAGAGACAACACTTAGAATGTTTATGTCTTTAAACTTCTGTCTAAGGGAAACTCTGGGAGCTAAACTGTAGATCGCTCGTATAGCCCTTTTTTGCAGTATAAAAATAGAATTAATATCTGCAGAAGATCAGTATGTCATAATAATTAGCCATAAGTCATAACGCTATGGAAATAACTAAAATAAACTATTCTAGCTGGGTCTACATCGGTTAATAGTCTAATTTTTTTAACAGCATAAGCCGCTGAACTGAGGCTACTAGACAATTTTTTTATGTGGGGACCCCATTGCAATATCTCGTATAGGTCGTGTTATTTAAAAATGGAACGATATTTTGCTTTAAAACATGGCAACTAAGGAGGTAACTTATCAAAGGTTTTATTATTTCGAACTGGCTTGAAAATTAAGCCGAACCCTGATATTAATAGTGTATTTTGTTTTCTTATTGTCTACAGGTCCGAAACTAGGCAGAGCTATGGTAACCTGATGGCTGCTTACATACATATACACGCCCAGACACAGGCTGGACTTCGAACCCGGGACCAACTGCTGAGAAAGTTAACCTGCGTTGTTACCAACTGTGCTGAAAGTTCTTCGTCTGGAAGTGATCACTTCAACTGAGTTTTAAAACTGGTTGAAGAAAATTTCCCGGTAAATATTAATAATCAGGCGAGTCCTTGTCGGTTCTAAAAGAATCCTTTTTTTTGATAGAAGCTTTTATTTCTGTGTGTATTTTTTCACAGAGTGATGTAGAAGTGTATATAGCAAAGGTAATTTCAACAGCATACGTGGACGTCATGTAACCAAATAGCTACAGTACAATCCTAGCCTGTCGTATGTTATTTGTTAAAAGACATTGTTATTGATTTCTTTTTATTATTCAGTTCGAACTGAATAATAGTTGCATACTGAATTAATAGTTGAACACAATTACATGATGTCGATCGAGATACCGTAGTAAGGTCTTCAAACTGTATTGTGTCCACGAGACTGCCAAGTTTATGGCGAACCCATAGAATCACAATTGCCTTATTAACAGTCCTGTTGTTTTTACCTTAATAAATAACAAAACAACTAAATTATTTGTTACTTTTTAGTTCATTATATTATTTATTTGGTATTAATTAGTAATACGAAAATTCCTAGCGATAAAGACAGATTATCTAAAACCAAAGTAATCTTAAATCTCGAATTCATTATTTACATATTCATTACATGCTAATTGATTAGGTACATATTAAAGAACATTATTTTTATATCACATCTATTCGAAAAGGGCTAATTTGATTCTATTAAACAGGAAACAAAATAGCATTTTATTCCCTAGGGACTAAAAGTTATTTTTCATTTGGAAAGATTTTTTCCCATTCACCAAAAACTCAATCACTAACATCGTATGAACGCAAATAGGTAAGTAGAGGCCCTAACACGAATAACTGCGTAAGTGTAACGTAATGTGTCTTGCGATACGAATACTTTTTCGAAAATTGGTTGTGCTACGGCCTCAGACAGTAACGAAACCGCGCGCCAAATAAAAAAAAATTGTAAGTTAGAATACGCGCAAAATGCATTCCGCCGTATAGTTATTGCTTGGTAAAATTCGAATTTTAGTTATAATGTAGTTTTATAATAAATGCGTGTGTCTTAAGTAATTAAATTGTAACGATGCATTTCCACAATTGTTCACATATAAACAGGCTTTAATTATTTCTATTTTATGTCTTATTGTACCTAATTGTATGTGAGTATAGTAATCTAAGTATAATGTACTGTACATATTGGCCTTTATTAATAAACGTTGCGTAAACCTATATTAGGCGTAACATGCTTTGTCTTGCTTTCACGCGTGACATTTACTGCAAGCGAAAAATTGACAGATAGATGTTTTAACTACTCCGTGCGTAAGTCAAGTTTATTAATAAGGCCGATTAGGTTGATAAAAAGTAGTGTTTTAACCTCGGGAGCAATACTATTACTATACTAGATAAGTATGTGTTTACTGTTCTACTCTAGAATTTTACTCTTTGCTCTGCTCTTGCTGTACGAGGAACCCATAGCTAGTACTTCTCAATGCTAAAAGAAATAACTCTTTTCTACCTCTTAAAATTGTCCGATTTCAGTTATTTTTTTTCATGTAATCAACACATTGCTATGCCCGTGCGTTTTTATTTTTTCTCTTCTCACTTTAGATCAGTACTTAAAAGTAAATTTATATTACTTTAAAAAAAAAATTTAAACCTACAGGCATAGTAAACAATATGTTGATTACATGAAAATAAAACACTGAAATCGGACAGAAAGGTAGAAAAGAGTTATTTCTTTTAATACGGACAAGTACTAGTTATGAGTTCCGCTTATAATTGTTACTTGCTCCCTAGGGAAAAAATCTACTATTTAAAGAGTTAAGTTAATAAGTTAAGTTAAATTAACTTTGAATATATCGACACGTGTTTGACCGTTCCTACCCAATTCAGTTTTTCAAGTATATCCCATAGGGTCCTGCACTTTTCGAGCGCAGATTAACAACACCGCATAGCGTGTGCCAAATGCCGTAAATATTAAATAACGGGCAACACCAAGTGCTGTGGATTTATGTCTCAATATCGCCAATCCCGGCGCGCCACCTGCACGGCCTTTCTTTTATCGGCAGACTATTGGTTGTAGCTATTGTTTTATCTTAGCTAGTATTGCTCAGTATCTGAAATCATAGTTTGCTATAAGGGGGTATTATGAATTAGCAACAGATCTAAAATACAACATTTAAAATTTTGTGGTCTTTATGGCTGTCTGTCCATCGTCAGTTTTCAGTTTTGTAGCACCGTACCATATTCTTCAACAAACGCGAATATTATGTTAAAGATGTATAATTATTCAACATACCCACATGTATATATAATACTCATTAAATTAAAGAGAAATATAAAATTATATTCCATAATGTATTTAATATATATAGATAAAGCATAATTTATTTATTTGTCAAATTTCAGAATATTGAAGCATAAACACCAATGACGCTTACTTAAGCAAAATCTATAAAGTGTGTGGCATGGAAAAAGATCTGATTCGTATTTTAGAGAAATTTTGATTTATCCGAATCAAACTTAACACATATAAAAAATAACCACTAATACATGGTAACAGAAAAACAATAATATGTATCAAACTAACTTCTCAACGAACTTTATAAAATTATAAAATCCATATTATTTGAGCATGTGTCCCTTCATATGTTGGCTTTTGACGTCACACACAAACTATCTTTTAAACTAAAGATAAATATAAATTAAAATTTCAACCAATCATATATCGTTTATTTTATGATGCAGACATTAAACTCATAATAATTGTTATTTTATTCTCATTTAAATAGCAAGTATGCTCCGTTTCAGTCTTTGTTTCTTTTTGTTTCCATAATTAAGTTATGTACTTAAAATACTTGGTCCTTAATTAGTTTTGATTCACAACTGACACCCTCTCACACTCACACATGCAATTACACTGTACACACAGAGAGGAACATCTACAACATTTTAAACTATTTTTCAACATTTTTGGTATTTAATGTTTTAATCTATTTAAGTTTAGTGTACTTACATTGTTAATTATATGCCTAAGATTTAAGTTAAAAATATTTAAGATTATTAGTAATTATTAACCAGGCTAGCTCCATGAGATAAAATAGGGGGAGGGCGCTGTATGCTGAAACACAGGCGATAAGCCTAGTTCGGCGACAGACACTTCAAACATTTTTATGTAACATTCTAGCCATATTATATAAGTTCAAAACTATGTAAGTGCTAATATTATGAAATAAAATTATTATTATTATTATAAACTAAAACACCAGTGAAATAACTTAATATAAAATTTACATCTAATTCTATTATTAAGTTAAAAGATATTATTATTGTTGTACTTTATATTTTGCTTTATAACTCGGCTTCATACTGAAATCAAGCATACTCTTTCCTGCGGGCGAATGACTTAAATGAATTAACTGTTAAAATGATATTGAATTCTATATGACAGATCTTGACTTATATGGTCTGACAGAAAATTTAAAACCTCATTTTAAATATTTCATGAAGGCGGTTTTGTTTTCAGATGTACCATTTCAAATGTTCAAGTCTACAATTGCCAAATTTTCCTAGTAAGACTTTGTATTGTGTAGTTTATATAGAAGATAGATGGACTACGTTATTCCTAATAAATATGCATCTTGCGCAAGCTAATGACTGTTCACGCATTTTGCATGCGATGTTAAGCACGTGCGTTGCACGTAAACGGGCGACAGGTGTTTGGGATTGACGTCCCTTTTGTACCCAAAAACAGGAACGCTAAGATACCGTACTGTCTGCATAGGTATGGTTACTGTTTTTGTCTATACCCACTCTTGGTTAATGGTGTTTGGACACGCAGACGTTTTGAGAAAGATAATAACGATCAACGCTCGACAAGTTATTCTTTTCTTACATAGTAGATATAAATAGAACGTAAAACGATTTTTACATTACTTCATATAAAAAAATTGCTTTATCTACCTATCTATCTGTTTGTATATCTAACACCTCCTAAACCCAAAATGGAATTTGCCGTAGTTTACACAATCAGATGTTTTTTTTTCGGAATGGTTATATACCTAATGCATTTGTTAATTATTAGTGCACAATATTGAACGGGGTGCGGAGCGATGAATATACCTAGGTTCATAATAATAAAAAAAAGTTTTATTTTCTTACCTGTTATCGATTCCAAACCATCCTGTTCAATATTGTGAACTAATTACAAATACTTTAAATATATATTCAAGCCTACATATATTATAAGCATAAAAACAATTTAATCACTTTATCCAACTTGTTACGCCGCCGGCGCCGTTGCGAAACTGGGCTGGTCGCTATTTAAATAAGTATAAATTCACAAAATAAATGTAATTCTTACTAGATAATACAGCTTCATATAAAGTTCTGCCTGAAGACTTAGTTCTACATAGAGAAGTAAAGCATCAGCCCTTTACTTTCCCTATGCTAGGACGAGAGCCTTCAAGCCTTCGAGAGAGAAGCCCTCAGAGAGAGGAGTGAGCCGCAACCGCAACGCAAGCCCAGTGCAGCTTAGTGGAAAGAGACCAGCCTAGTGTTGAAATTTTCAGAAAGCCCGAAGTCATAAGACGTAGTCTAGCGACTGTTGTCCTAAGCCAAACAACGATTTAACGTGCCCACCGATATGCCACTAGCGACAGCTAGCCTTATTACCTACTATTGAAGACAAAAAGACAAGCTCCACTGTAAGCGCTTATCTGTAATTTCTATCTACTGTATACTACTACTAGTCTACAAATGATTCACGAATATTTAAAATGTATCCAAAAATATTTTAACTTTTTTAAAAATTATTTGTGTTTTACTGTCAACCTAATTTGTTTACATAAGAGTTTCGAGACGTAGCTTTTTCTTTTTTGATTTTTGAATCCTATTTGACTGTGTTATTTATGGAATGTGACAATGAGCTCACAATAGACAAACAAGTCTACTTTAAATTGTGTGTAAACACGTATGCAAGTGTGTGAGTATGAATGTGCGTAAACGACAAAACCAATTTCGATAAACATTTTCACGTATAGGCTTTTAAAAACAATCCTTTCGAAGGGGCGAACTACGAGATTGATCTCAAAGGTTATATAAAGGGGACATATTTTCTTTATTTCTCCTTACTAGCATATTAAATACATAATGCGATAGATAAATGAATGGAATGAAAAATGAATGGTATTTATATTCGGAAATTGGCGTAGCGTATTATGAAGCATTTTTAATATATTATTCAGTAATACAAATAATCCCACGAGTCCAAAGAATGGCAAACTACCTTATCCAGTATTCAATCCTAGAGGGTCGAGGTATCACTTAAATATTTATAGCCTTATACAATCCTGAACAATGACTACTCTACGATGGACACTTCGTACCTCTGATAAAGATCTTGGCTTTTTGTACATTGGCCAACTGTAAGTTGATGTCCCCGATATTGAGTCGATGGACTTACCTAAAACAAAAAGAAAAACAACATTAAAAACTAAAAATAAAGTTATCATCCACAGTCCTATGAATACTTATTTCCTTAAGCTAAATTATATTATCATTTACAGAAATTATATCAATACTAGCTGGTGCCCGCGACTACGTCTGCTCGGTATTAGTACTTTGAGTAGCTTATTATCTTCTCGAAGGCCATATCTATCTTTATACCAAAATGTCATAAAATATGTACATGGTTATTTGAGTAAATTTGAATTAATCAGTAAAAACTAATAATAAAATAGAGTAGGTACCCTCTACAAATATAACTGGAGTGAATGGAAAAAAAAACTGTCATTACATTTCATCACCCTTGACGGTATTTGTGTTGCATTTTATCACCCTTGACGGTCGCTGAGCACGTCTAGTGTATGAAGCTGTCAAAATGATGGCGTGCTTTTGACTAAGCTATCAGAATGTGACACAAACTTTGACAGAACTGTCATCATACGATCTTGACGTAGGCGGAGATCTTATTATTTTGTGTGCTATTATATAATGTGTTATTATGCTGTGCCCAAACATATTACGCTTTTTCAACCGCGTGGTGATAGATGCTGATGATGATGAAAAGTATCTTATGTATTAATCCAGCGCCTCATATACCTCCATACCAAATTTCCTCAAAATTGCCCCCGCCGTTTGAGCGTGAAAGAGTAACAAAGATTCACGCATCCATACATCCATACTCACAAACTTTCACGTTTATAATATTAGTAGGATAATATGTACCAGTATTAATATGACATGTTTAATCCTTCCTATAACGAGATAATTAAAACAAAAGATTTATGAATGAAACTGACGTATATTTACGTCTCTGGAACGCAAAGGGTTAAGAGCAGTAGAACTCTTAGTGAACAAGTTCGTCCGGGGAAGTACTGCTACCATATCTACAATAAAGCAGTAACGTTCGTATTACTGTGTTCCGGTTCGATGTGTATGGTTTCCGGTGAAGTTACAGGCACATGAGATTTAACAACGTTGCAATTTTAGAGAGAAAAAATCACATCCTCGAATAACTTCCGACAATCCGTGTCCGAACCATGACCAACTAGGCCACCGAGGCCGAGCATCGAATTTCAACTCTCTATTTGATTTTAACCGTCGTATGAAGAATTTTCAATAGATGTTGCTCTGTCCCATGCGATTTTGTTCTGTGTACTTTGTCAATCCCGTCCGAGGATGTGATTTTTTCTCTCTAAAATTGCAATATTTTGTACAAACGTTTAACGATTACTTAGAGAAATTTGAGCATATGAATTAAGTTCGTAAAAGTTGGTATTATGTTATAAATATTATGGCACGTCTCGTTCCGATGGCGCAATGATTTATGAACTCAATTATAAGAGCACCCGCGGTGTCGCTAGCACCTCCGAGAGCGTACCGTTCTACTTTGGTATTTTATGGAAAGTACAACATTAAATTATTTTCCTTATGGGTTCTTGATATTTCGTTGAGATATTAAAATCTTTAGTTAGGTGATTCAGGTATCCACCATTAAACTATCCTTTATAGCCTCATCACTAAGCTTTTTGTTATTTAAATCAGTGAGTGACAAGACGAGTAAGTATCTGCTCCTCTATCTCCTGAAGCAGGCCTAGACAAAATTCAAATAGGCGTGTTTCCGCACACGCTGCAGACAAAAAATTATCTACGAACTTAGCGCGACGTCACGTGACTTTTCCACAGGTAATGTCAACGCCATACATTTTGAAGTTGTCGCTTGGCGTTAACGATAACAGAAAAATCTTTTGTCTAGGCATGCTGATGTTAAGTGTTACGCTTGCCCATAACAATTCCGTGCCATTCAGCATTTCAAACTACGAGAGTTTTAAATCCTGTATGGCAATGCACTGTGCTCGACACCATGACATATCAGATGCTAAATCTCTTGACCTGTAATTTCACAGAAAACATTGCCCTTCAAACAAACACAGCAACGTTTTCACACTACTGTTTCACGGTTGAATAACTAGCAATAGTTCCTAATACTGGTGTAATACTTCCTCAGGTAGGCTTTGAAAAAGTTCTACCATTACATAATCAGCCTACCGGCTATACGTCTGTGTGTCTATCTAAAAAGGCTGAACATTTTGTACCGTAACAGGTAACCGGTTCAAAGTTTCATAGAATATGTGTTGTTATAGCGGATTACCTAACAAATAAGAAACTAATATGATTAAAGGCGTAATGTATGTATATACCATAACAAGTAATTTGTAATTTTTATAATATGATTTATAAAGCAATAACGCCTGCATAGCGAACCAAACATTGTATCCCCGGACGGGATTCGAACCCATGTCTTCCGAAAATCCGTGTCAGATGCAATGAATAATAACAATCAGATGATATGATTTCACCAGTAGACCACCGACGCTCGTTGACTGAGTTATTTTAACCGTCGTATGGGGAGGAAAGTGTGGACGTTGTAAAATGGGTTGGTCTTTTCTAGCCCTGTGTTGCCCTGCAGGCGAAAGCATACAATCTTTTAAGATAACATATTCCAAAAATAGGTTTGTTAGTTTGATGGCCCCAGTCACTAAAACTTGCAAAGCATTTCATCTGTATAATTTGTACACTCTATTGTAACGTCAATGACAGTGATTTTACTGCTACTTACTCAAAATTACAAGTCACTAGAATAAAATTTCTTGAAAAGATAAACAAAACGATATATACTCGTAAAAATAACGATTCGTATTTTCAAGTCGCTCGAATCCATGTTCAGCCTTCACAAAGCCCTTTTTATTTCCTGATCATAATATTGAGATCGACAGTAAACACTACATCGAAACAAGCGGAAAAATATGAATAAACACAAAAACTCTCTCCTCTATTTTGCCGAGGGGGAGATATTAGGGTCTTTCTGCCGGGACAACTTTTTTAATCGCCTTGAAAATGAAAGGGCTGCATACACCGCAGGGTGCCACGTCTGACGTGTAACTGTAGGTATAACTTTTGCAACGAAACGAGCTTTTGCTCACCTGAGTATAATGCTTTTCTAATACCTTGTCATATTATAGGTAAAACGTTAAAGAACAGCCGTGCGATTCGCGTCATCGTTGCATCTTTGACAACATCCGTGAAACAAATGACGAGATGACAAGAAACGTTGGAAAATCTACTTTGTGTACACGAGCGATATCTCATAAAGTATTTGACATCGGTGAGCTCGTCGACGAGCATATCGACGAATCATTAGAGAATCGCACGGCTGAACATGTGCTTTGAGAAGTCTTAATATCCTCCTTTGTTTGATGGTCTATCGTACTACGTAACATTGGCGAAATCGTGGGGGCAGGCCTACAAAAGCCATATAAGCATGAGTTGAAGTTGAGTTGAGAGGTTTGAAGTTTTCTATTTACTAATGGAAAATTTGAGAACGATAAAGGTAAAATATGAGTGTAATACATTGATGAGTTCGAAAAAAAAATGTGTAGTTTGAACAATCTTGCTAAGTAACCTATCATCAAATACTTCATAGAAGTCTTGGCCTAGCATAGCATAGTCGACCATGTCGTTCTCTACCCACTGATTGAACTCTTTTTTCATGGATTCACAGGTTTGGTTTATAAACTACTGTGCAGGTCTAGTGAATGGCAGACATATGCTGTATTTAGGCAATCTTCGATACGAAGGCTATAAAACTTAAGAAGTGATAAATACATAATCAAAAAATATTAGTCTATTTCTAAATGTGTCTTGCTTATAACAGTAACACTACTCGTACAAATTATAACTACTGTTTAAGTTTGTAGTATTGTCTGTTACTAATATGTAGAGATTTTGTTCGTAGTAAAGTATGCAGACATTTACTAGAAAATTTCCGCTGCGACATCAAGTTTTCTATTTCGACAAGGCTCTGATACGGCAACATATTTTTGCACTCGTCTGCGCGTCTCAATCCATCTCCTTAAGAAGGTGTCAAGAGGCAAAGTAAAAAGTTTCCGTTGTCACCATTTATTCTCTTCGAACATTTCCACAGTCGGAGAAAAACTCAGTTGAATGCGCTTATGGGGTTTAGAAAAATCCTTTTATAAGCCCCATCGGCAATGAGCCTTAGAAATGAACCTTTTCAATTCTATTTGAGAAGTCGCGGTAATGAAAAGGTAAAGGACCAATAAGCGGCTCAATCAAATTGCATTATTTGTCGCAGCGCCCCAACTGAGGGTAGACGCAATAAATTGAATTACGCATCCCGCAACCTCTGCCGCTTTGTAAAAATCGCCTGCGCCTTCCTGTCTTGGACGTAACGAAAGTCCAAAGTGGTGACTCAGATACTGTTTTTCTATAAACCGCTGTATACTTTCTTTTATTTCAAATTATACGATAAAATAACTTCTAGTTATTAAGGAAAATCCTTAAATCTTATGGATCAACTTGATAATGTTTGTTTCGTAGATTATGTTAAATCACGCTTTTATATCCCTGAAGTCGTGGACAAACCACCACATTTCGCTATTTATATTCTGGGTCTCTGAAGATGGAAAGATCAGCTATCTCATGATGTTTGATTTGACTCGATTTGATTTTATGTATTTTATTATTAGGGTTAGATTATAAATCTTATCTCATCGCGGTGCTTTTAAAGTTTTGCTGTTGTGGCAAGTATTGCCGAAGAAATTAGAGGAAAATAGTACGTAAATGTGGTTAAGTTTAGATCAAACGGGAATATCTATTGCTGTTCCCCAAAGAACAATTTATAACTAAGCTTTTATTGTAGTTGTAAAGTTGTTTTATTTTCCGTCGTGGTACAATCCTAATATCTTTCATTGAGACTTAAAAATTAAAGCATCATTTTTCCTCTAAGAGCAGAATAGACCTGGTTTGAAAAAGTATTTTTAGAAGACAATATACACAAGTATAATTTGAAAAAATTAATACCGACTTTCATTCTTTTCAGTTGTTGGAGTGTAACTCAAAAACTACTGGACCAAATTTGACGAAATTGAAATGGGACCACACCGGAAACACCAGCTTTCAAACAAAATAAGAAATAAGAATTTTGAGAATCGGTTCACCCAGTCCAAACACATAAAGTCGAATTGAGTAGCTTCTCCTTTTTGGAAGCCGGTAGAAAAAGTATGTGTAGCGTTTGACATTTTACATATACTCGTACAAATATTTTGTGTAAGTATAGTAAAGTTATTTTAATAAAACTTAAACCGACTTCGAAGAAGATAGAAGTCGGCTTACGTTATAAGCGTAGCTGTAGCACCTGGGTAGTGAAGAAGAAGATCGAAGACTCTAATATTCACTACGCACGTGCTACAGCTACGCCTGAAACTATACATACACACATACATACGCGAACACTTTTTTATTATCCCCTGAACTGTCCTTATCCAAGATAGCAATAGATTTTCTGTTGTGTCTGCTTCCTGATACGACGACCTGAGTGGCGCTGCGGGCGAGAGTCCGCTGCGACGCAAGAAGTTGCGGGTTCGATTCCCACCTTAGAACATATTTGTGAACGTTTTGCAGAAATTTGTTCCTTTGGTTTGGGTGTTTTCTATGTATAATTAAAAAAAAACTATATAATGTATTAAATATATCAGTTATCTAGTACCCATAACACAATCTTTGAGTAGCTTACTTTGGGGTTAGATTGTGCTGTGTGGATTGTCCAGCATTATTTATTTTATTTGATACAGCTGTAGGCATTGAACATATTTTAATTAGTTTTCAATCAATTGTCACAGAATTTAAATCCGACATAGGTACTTCGAGCTAAAAGCTTATCTAGCAAAAAGAATGGATCAAGTTGAATATACGTTTTCATTTAAGAAACTCCTTTTTTATTTGAAGTAGGTAATCTATATATATAAAAGCGAAAGATCACTCACTCACTCACTCATCACGATATCTCAGAAACTACAAGTTCTGGGACTTTCAAATTTTGCATGCGGTTTCTTTTTAGGACGTAGGTGCTCACTAAGACGGGATTTTATGAAATTCAACCCCTAAGGGGGTCAAAAGGAGTGAAAACGTTTGTATGAAACTCCTTTGTTTTTTGAACTTATAGTTGTGAAAATTTGTATTTGGATAGGTCATTCACAATAAAAAAATGTTGGTCTAATTTTTTTTTAGTTAGTGGTGGTTTAAGAGGGTGAAATGGAAGGGTGAAAGTTTGTATGGAAAGTTTTGAGTTTTCGAACACACAGTGGTGAAAATTAGCATTTGGACAGTTTAAAATGATGATTTCAATATCTATTGACAGGGAAGAAAAAATTATACCCGTTTCACCCCCTTAGGGGTTCAAATTTTAATTCAAAATAAATAGTGATGCTTTCAATATTTTTGTCAGGGATGACTTAAGGGTGTAAAACGACGGATGTAAAAACTTCTACATATTATAAACTGTAGAGGTCAAATTTCTGTATTATGAATACTATACTAAAAACCGAGTCAGGGGAAGTAAGGAGTGGAAAATAAGTTCAAATTGTTTGTTTCTCTCTATGTTTTTCTGTCTTTGTTTGTACGGGCTAATCTCCGAAACGACTGGACCGATTAAAATGAAATTTCGTATGGTGGTAACTTATGTCCCTGATCAACATATAGTATATTTTTGATCCCGGTAAATTAAAGAGTTCCCGTGGGATAATTAAAAATCTGTAAATACCGTATCCCGCGAGGCCACGCGAGCGTAGCCGCTGGCAGGTCAAGAATATAAGTCGTATAGCAATAAGTCTTAAGATGCGTGATTTTGCTTGTTACTATTGCATGCAAAAGTATTGAATCGATTTGTGTGTGAATTGTAACATAGATAAAATAAGTGTTATTTAAACGACTGGATTTATATTATTATTATTAATTTATTTAGACTGTTATTTACACGTATCCAGGCAGTGTATTAGATTATTAGCACTGATACTTGTTAAAGAACTTTTTCCCTCATAAAATACTCGTAGTTTCTAACCCGTTAGAGCACGAATGCAACCTATGCAACAAAAATATCTACGTTCTCTACCAATCTTGCCCGTATACTAACCATAATGAATTTAGTTGAACGCGCTAAATTTCACGCAACTTTCCGTGGTTTTCGCAGACTTCGTAATTAATACGGAACTAATCAGTCATCCCACATTAAATATTCTCGGGTGGATTGTGGATGCGAGCCGTCTGTTGCGGTCATGAGGGAGAAACCACAGGTGCATCACTATAGAGATATATAGCTATAGTTAGAGATATACATTGTAACTATCTGACATGATAAACAGCTCGGTAATAATTTCGTCTTCTATTTGATAGTAGAGGAAGCCACAGCGTCTTCATTTGTGTAGCGGACTGTTTTTGGCGAGGACGTAAAACCTTAAACTTAACCACAACGCGGAGGCTGCTATGTTCAGAGTGTGCGCGATGAAATCCGTAATAGGTAGTAGTATATATGTATAATAGAACGAAAGTATTGATATTGCTCTTAGAATATCATTATTGATGGTAAATGACAATCGATCCCGTAATTAGCAAGGATAACCAATGAGTAAAATGGGCGAAAAAAATTTTTACTAAAAAGATGAAACCGACTTCAATACTAAAAGTGTCAAATAAGTTGTCGAAGTCGGTACTACGCGCACAATATTGTGATAATAGGTACTTTTAAACTATCATGGTACGGACTTCAACAAGTTATTTTACACTTAGTAGCGTTGAATGCAGTTCCATTTTTTGGTATTTTTTATCTATCTTTCAAATTTGACATCGCGTCTACTACATAAATACTCAATAGGTTAGTCAGCTATAACTAGTGAACAAAACAATCGTTCATACCGAAAATTTGAAGGATTTTGATTCATTATCCCGTAGTACGCCCGTTCCCAATAATTTATTTAATATTCGGTAAATGAGGAACGTCTGTGTGGCGGAAGGGTGAAACCGCATCGCAGGGAGCTCAGCACGCAATCACAGTCTATTGTTTGATATCTATACGTTGAAGTAGATAATAATACGTACCTATAACTACATACATACGTTGAGTAGCGTAAGATTTTGGAGTATGACTGTGTGTGTGACTTAGCGAGATTATTATATCTATCTATCTATAATTATTATATACAATGAACCCCCATTTAAAAAAAAAAAGAATAGATGGGAGGTTAGGGCGAGGCCAAGAAAACAAAAACATTAGTTCTGCAATACGACTCATACAATTCCCAAATCTAACGCGGTTAGAATCTACACTGAGAAAATACAATGAGGTGCCGTCCTTAAATAAGGAACCTCCACCCTTAAATAATGGCGAAACGGACTTTAAATTACTTAAGGACGTTTCACCATGTTCGATAATGTAAGACGCGGAATGGTGTATGCACAGGTATTGGCATGTCAAAGTAATGACGAAATATCTATGACGTCATTTTATTGACATGCTAAAACTCAATAAGGCAGTGTGATACGTACTGCATGGCATGGAACGAACCATGGCAACTCGGGCCTGTAAAGGATGCTACAGAGCTAATTTACGTAAGATAACCCATTATGGCAAGATGTAATACAAGCGCTGTAATGTAACTGATCCATGCAATGCAGAAGTTTGCAGGACGTACCAACATTACTGTAATATAACTGCTCCATGTACTTCAGTACGTTTTTGGACGTGTCACCATTATTAGAATTTTACAGTACGATGCAATTAGGCGAGATGCAGTACCTGGCTTCATTACTATAATGTATTAGTGTCATGTAATTCTGTAGATTGCAGAATGTGGTACTGTACTAAGTCCTATAAACCCGTACTTGTATCAGGTTAAAAAAGAGTGAATTATTCAAAAATTCAAAATTCAGTGCGCGCTTTAGTTTCTGTGAGACAAACGCTTGCGCGATTCAGCATTTTGTGCTCACAGTGGCGCGCCATCTATGATTAATCTTAAGTACTACATATTGTTTCTGCATTTCTTGTTGAGTCAGCATTACCATAATGTAACAGAGTACGTAGTACGTATGTAACTTGTATGTTTACATGTATTATACATTTCAAATTAAACAAAAAAGCAAACAAATATCTCAGCCAATTAGAATGAATTCACGCATTCAGGTGTCGCATTTTTAGGGATCCGTAGCCAAAGGTAAAAACGGGACATTGTTACTCTTACTGTAATAAGGTAAGAACCTTCTTACTTCGCTGTCCGTCTGTTTGTCAGTCTGCCTGTCGTATGCCCGTCTGTTACCAAGCTGTATTTCATGAACCGTGATAGTTAGACAGTTTTTTTTGATCCATCGATGCAGTAATATGAGTACTATATTGTGGGTGTATTCAAACTGGAAGCAAGTAATGTAAACAATGCACTGCAAATTAACGCCAAAGCAGTTTATTTTATCCATCAATAATGTCATATACACCTTTATTACTATAATTCAACAGTAGAACAGTCAGTTAATACTAAACGTAATGGCTCACTGTTTTATAAAAGTAAGGCAGTTAGTTTTCCCCAACCCCAGAATGCCGTGTCGTCTATTGTAACGCAAAGCACTCTAACGGTAAAGCAGTTGGTTTACACCAGCTAAAATGTAGTCACAACGGGAGCCGAGCCTATGTAGCGCCCGTATATTAGATGTGACCATCGTATTTTCTGTAGAATTCTGACTATGAATAATAGCAGTTGTTACATCCAGCTTTTCAGAACTAGTGATCTCTCTTCGGTCGTTCCCTCATGACTGAGGATCGTGATTATCATGGCAGCACCTTGGTTCTAACGAACTGTGTCCATCGGCTCCGGTCTGTGGCCATCTCCACCGCGGTGTAAAAGACTAGTGTTATGATGTCATTATTTATACCTGTACGTAACCCTGCAGTAACACACGGAAACATAATGTCAGCTATGCGAAACACCCTTACTCACGGTGTTGCCACCTTGATATTGTATGTGGCATACAGTGTAATAGTAATACAGTTCTATCATTACGCATAATTGTGTATCCTACTGTCATAATTTCAGACCTACGAGTGTTCCATACGTATTAAAGTTGTAACATACAGATTTAAGTCGGTAACGTACGTTGTCTAGCAATTACAGGTTTTCCATTTCGACTGCATAAATCATTTTTCTCAGTGTATCGTACATGAGAAAAAACAGCGCTGCAGCAAAATCTCAAAAATAGCCCTGTTAATAAAAATAATTTACTTTTTTTCTGTAGAAATAAGCAATCTCCTAACAGTGAGAGCATACAGCTGCGACTTGCCTTGTGAATAATTACGACATCGCCTGAGGCACTGAGGCGCGTGTCACGACTGCCGTGATGCACAAAACGTGGTGGTATCCGCGACATGTGCAGTTGGGAATGCACACATGTGATATATGTAGGTGAGCAACTCTTACAATATACAATCTTGTTGTTTTTGTTTACAATGCACACGCCCAGTAAGGGAATTTGCGATTCTCAGATGAGCGACAGCAGCACGTTATATTCTTATATTTTTTTCTTTTTCAGAATACTATACTAGTATACTTGTATTAACTATGTACGAGTAGTTTATAGTTGCAAGGGGTAAGATTTACATCGTATTGGTCACATGATGTCTTAGTCACGTTTTAGTAAAGCGGTGGATATTTATTTATTTACGTAATTTAATCCAGAATGGCTTGGAAATAATTCAATACAAGACACCGTAATGATATACGGCTATAAACCGATACACAGATATAAATACGGTTAACACAGAAATAAAAAAGCACAGATATAAAATAAATAATGTCATAGAAAAAAAATAGTAAACTAGATTTAAATTTGCATATGCATTATTTATAATTGTAAAAAACTTGTCAGCAAATATGTTAACATTCTTACACTGAACGAGCATGTCACCGAGCTAAATGCGAGCACGTACAGTTGAAGCATTACGGGCGTGACGGGTACTCGCGGGAGGCCTCGTCCAAAGTCGTGGCATCCTTCTCGGCGTTACTTCTCTCGGAACCCACAGTGCAATCTGATATCAGAGCAGCCTGACTGTCCACGGTGTTGTGCAGAACTGAACAATAATGCACCAAAATCAATAGCTTCCGCCTCAGAACCATTGATATGCTATGCATTAAGTACTAAAAGTTTTTGGTTTTGGATTGGGAGATTGACGAGGAGAAAACAAAACCACTCTTATTGATAACGTACACTTGACTTACGCTCATCTCCCATTACTTATGTTTCGGGAACGGGTGTTTTGGTAAACGGATAATATATTCCGAAAGGACTTATAGGTTAATAATCTACCATAATTACACGTATAAAACTAACTTAACGCCATATTTAACTTTCCCGTCAATGAATATTCTTTTAATTTTAGATTAATAAAAATATATTTACGATTTTGACAATAAAATATGTGTTGTTATTTTCTAACAAGTTGTTAAATTTTATTGATGTAACGATAAAAAAAACAATGAACTCTCAGAGTACCTTGTGTAGCCTTTCACTACTGCTTCCTGTGACGCCTTCGTATTTACGGAAGCAATTCCTTATCCAAAAAGTCGATAAATATACCTACAGACCAAATTTTATCCAATCCCTAGTCCCTTTTATTGATGACAAATCTATTTTTGAAAATAAACGTTCGGATGAAGGAATGTTGGGTGAAAAATAAAGCCTTACGTAATTTGTCTCTGATCAAAAATATGATCCATAGGCTGTCTCTCTCTTCTATATCCAGCTATAGATATATGTAGGTATTCATCAACTCACAATCTACATAGCTCAAAACTTTACTATTTCTCCAATACAAAAGGGGTTGCCATACAAAGTTCTCCCTACATGTCGGGAGAAGTTAGCCGGTCTCGTGTCAAACAAGGGTATGCACTCACGGGGGACCGACTTCTACCGAACTAATCTAATGCTGAAACTTAACTTGCACTGGATCTTATAGTATTGTGAACTGCGGTTAAGTGGTATTTGGACATGCGAGTCTAATTATTTCAAAGAACTTTATACTTTCGAGTACATGTTGTCATGGCTTAAGGCTTAAGGTGCAAATTAGTAGTCGGCTACACGTAACAGACAGCAGACGACGTGTCGTTGCTTTATATCTCCACGACATGTCGTCGCTTCATGTCGCTGCAGTCATGATTGCGAACCCGACTGCAGATGCATTTGAAAAGCGATACGAAGTTGTTTTACTAGGCAGATTGGTACCCGCGAGCGGCACTACTGATCTGCGGTCGGGCGACTGTGTCGTCTGCCGCTCGACGACGCGACGCTAGCTTCGTGTCGCTAACTACGAATGGTATTTCATAGAAATACATAGGAACCAGTAGTGTCGCTGCGACACGTCGTTTGCTGCGGCTTCATATAGCCGGCAACCTACTCGCACATTTAACGTGAATCATTTCACTTTTCGCGAGCAATTAGGTGGCTTTTTGGATTATAAAGTAAGACTGGGTAACTTATCAGATTATTAATGATGTAATTCGCAAGATTTGAAGAAGCTTTACAGTATCTAGTAATTTACTTTAACATTAATGCAACTAAAGACGCTACCATCCGAGATACGTTATTTTCGAGGATACAAGTGTTTTCAACCACTACCGTATTAGCTGCGTCAGTGTTCAAAGTGTCACTATAGATAATTTAAATAACGATTTTAGAATCTGTCTTTAATTATCCATAACTCCAAAAATAGTTAAGCGCACTTATTTTTGGCATTCTCCGCACGGGCATGATTGATGTACCAGGTGGTAGTATTTAAGCACCCCGCGGTTACACCCGCGTTGTGATGAATAATGATGATGATGATGATTATGCTGATGATGATGAAAAGTATGTGTTAATCCAGCGCCTCATCTACCTCTACACCATACTTCATCGAAATTGGTCAAGCCGTTTGAGCATGAAGAATAACAAACATACAAACACACAAACTTTCGCCTTAATAATTTGAAGTGTTAGTGTGATATCTAATAAAAGCGAAACATTACACAAAGGTCTGCAGGTACTCAGGCGGTATTAGAGATAGCATAGCAGAAAAAAAATTACCCGAAAATAATATCAGAGAAATTAATAAGTTCCTAAGTAGATGAATAATCATCTTTGTTTTAGCTTTAGTAGAGTCTCAAACCTCAAGACACGAAAAATAAAAGTTGGAATAAAAATAGGAAGCATCATTGAAGATCTCTATACTCTACTCTATAGGCAAATATCTGTACTAATATTATAAATAAAAAAGAAAAATAGACAGGTTGCTTTAAAAATAATGACTTTACGTTTCCGCATACAGCCTGTTTCTGAAACCAGTCCAATATAACTTAAGAGTATGCTATTGCCCAGTATAATAATTGGGTATTAAAGTCCATTACCTGTTGTTATAAACACGGTAAGTGTACCTGGGGAAACGTAACGTAAAACGTAAACGTAGATGGCGAACGTGCGAGGTATCGCAGTATCCCAAGAGGATATTATTATTTCATAACGCTTGTAGAATGCTGTAGAAGGCACATTAGCATAAAATATCCGATGTACTCCAGAGCCGCACGTAGGACGGGAACAGGGGCCTTAAAAGAAGAAATGTAAACGCTAAGTATTCAGCTACACGAAACAGTCAGGATATCGAGTAATAAAACATGCACACGTTACCTTAAATACTCTCAAATCCATGTTAGCAGCTTTTTTTGACCTTCTAAGGTCAAAAAAAAAATAGTAACTATTTCTTTAACTTAAATACTTTAATCCTCTTGTAACAATCTTAGAATAAATCTCTCAACTTTAGTTTCACTGTTGCATTTCGTCATATCCGTAATTAAACATTGTTATGTATGTTATGTTAAATATGACGAAATGCACGCGACAGGGATAAGAGGCAGTGCTGAAAACTTGTTCCGGTATTATGAACCGTAATCAATACGTACAAGTGTGTAGATCGATATAGTGAAACAAGGCGTAATAGTGTGCGAAGTAGAATCAGCCATAATAGTATACAGTTCCATCTCCGAGGTACCTTTTTTAGTGTACGTTTACAACTTGTCTAAAGAAATTTAAGTTTCGAGTGTTATCTTCGCCGCCGCCGGTTGGCGCAGTTGGTACTCGTAGCAACCCTGCCTTCTGAGCCGCTGGTCCCGGGTTCGATCCCCAGACATGTCAAACATTTGTGTGCATGAACACATCTGTTTGATCTGTGTCTGGTGTGATTATGTGTTTAAGTATGTATATCAGTTATTATGTTACCATAGTACAGGCTCTGCCTAGTTTGGGACCTGAAGACCTTTGTGTGGATGTTACAAAAAAAGACTACGTGCAGATATAAGTTTAATATTTTTCAAACCTTTTCACAATACGAGTTTAAAATTACTCCAAAATAATTAATTCAAAGTTAAGTTAAGATACACTAAATTATGGAATGAATGAAAATGAAAACAAAATGCCTTCACACAGTTTGTGGAGTCCAGTTCCACAGAGTTCTATCACAAAGGTTTGAATGATCTTCCGATTTGATGGCAGAAGTGTACAGATAACGAGGGTAAATACTTTAATATATAATAGATACGTTTATGATCAAATCACCTGAAATGAATGAAGAATGTAAAACATTGTAACCTTGTGCCACATTGGCCATCAAATATTAAAGCAAATCTATATTTGAATGGCTAATATGTCACATTCATTATCTATAACATAAACAACATATACCTATCAAAAATAGTATTCCAATTTTAGAAAAACACATTTTCAACTATGATATAGTAACGCATTCAATTAGAAATTGTCCAAGTCCGAACCTGTGCTATCCATTCTTAAAATTGAAGATGAAAATTTATTCGGGTACAGAATAGAGTGGCTTCTCTCCGCCAATAAGGCTACAAACAAAGTGCTTAGTGGCTGCATAAAGTAAAGATATGGATGTTAAACATGTTATGGCCGTTGTGAGCAACATGCCCTGAAACTTTTTATTACCTCGTGTGAATTATTTAACATGCTCGTACCGCTGTGGCTTGTTTTGAAATTACGAACAATTTTTTTTGCATTTACATGTCATGTACCTGTTTTAAGATTTTTTACCAGGGTGCTTGGACAGTATTTTCACTTTTACTTAAATACTTATTTACGTATTAACTTTGACTTAAATACTTTTTCCTACAGCTGAATAACGTAGGCTTAGAACCACCCTTGGTTTAGAATAGCTTTGTAATGAACAGATTCAGTTCTAAATTTACTGTTGAATTTAAAATACGTCGCAATACCTTAGATAAGAGCATAAACTATTAAAAGGAGCAACACGTTATTATACAAATCACAAAATATATATTAGTAATTATTAGAGTCGGCCTTCCAGGAAGAGGATTGAAAATGGATTTCACATGCTTTTTCCAATCGAATGTTCATCATGAATTCAAGGAATAGGATGTAATTGGTGGGCAAAAAAATATGATTAAAGTAATTTTGCTACAACTATACCTACTTTGAGCTAAAAGATTAAAATAAATATTAGTACTGGTGGTAGAGAACTTAAAAACTTATGAAACTCCTGAATGAATTTAATATAATGGGTTCATATAGATTAAAATAAAAGGATATCATCATCATAGTCGGCATCTTCATTGCTGAAGGTCGTGTCTAGTTTGAATAGTTAACCGCTCGATGTACTATGCTTTTCCACGTGGTTCTGACTTCGGCGGTCTTTTTTCGTGATTGGCAGACCAGTAAGCTTCTTTACTGCGTCTGATCATCGAGTAGGTGAGCGACCGCGTGGTCTTTTCCCGTCGACCTGGTCAACTACTATGAGCTTCTCTAGGTTGTCAGGGTTTCTACGAGCGACATGTATAAAATATTTGAGTATCCGCTGGAAGCAGATAGCGGATAGCCTTGTGGTTATTCCGAGCTCCTTCAGCATGGATACGTTGGTTCGGCGCGCGGTCCATGGGATTCGCAACATCCGCCGCCAACACCACATTTCAAAAGCATCGATAAGCAAAAGGATATACCTAAAAAGAATAAAATAATAAGAGCATAAAAAAGTTTTTTCTTCTTATGAACATACAAGAACAAGATTTCGGCCATAGCAACCATTGGCGGCCTTTGGCCTTGGCCTTTTCCTATACGGCTGCTGGTAACATATTTTCATATCCTTTTAAGATAAAGCATACATACTCATACCTCTTACGTAGTATTGTGTATAATTCCTATTGCCTCAAGCTTTAAGGATCAAGGGGTAACAACTTCAAGTCCATCAAACATGTTTAGCACAATTTCAACTGCGGACCTTAAAATCCTCTAGCCTCAGGCCACAAGGGATTGTAGTCGTTGTGAGTACCCAGGAAAATGAAGGGTCACCATACAATTTTGCTATACGGATAAATTGCTTTATTGTTTCTACATTTAAATATTCCAGATATTTTAATAGCTTCATAATTAGCCTATTTTTGTTACCACTTCTGGGACTCGAGCCTTCCTCTCAGAGAGACGAGTTGGGCCATCATCTACCACGGCGGCTTGGTGGATAGGTTAATGGCCAACCCATGTCGAAGTTTTCAGGCTGCCCGAAGGCCTTCGACATAAGCCTAACGACTACTCTAATGCCACTAGAGGTCACCCATCCAATTCCTGCACGTGTTGCTTAACTTGTTGAACGGGTAATCCTTCATATACCGTGATAATTAAAACACAAGATTTATGAATTGAACGGCGTAAATGTACGTCTCTGTTACGCAAAGCGTTAAGATACTCGTAGCTAAGTCAAGCTCTGCTACGAGCGCTTCTAATAGCTTAATTAGCTAATAAATAGAAAGTCAAGCTAATAGAAAGAAAATGAAATAAATACTGTTTTATTGCTTCAGTAATTTTTTTTATTTATATATTACTCGTACTATACTCTACTATAATCTTTTTCGGGGTTGTGCAATTACGCCAATGACGCGTGGATAAAGAAGGAAATTATTGCATCTAATATATTATTGTGTGGCAAATTTTATTAGGTGATTTTCTTAGCCACAAACATATATTTTATAAGTAATTCCTTTTCGTATTTATAATTATAGTATTATTCATTTTTTCTTCACAAAAGTGTCGTTATATTATGGTGTCCCTATTGCAAGGTCGTTAATCGTGTTTAGTCCGTGATGCATGTCCCGTGTAGGTGACCGCAGAGCGCTCGAGGTGTTTGAGAAACAAGAATTAATCTGTATAATATTTGATGCACGAGACATCGTACAATGAATTGTCCTTATGTATGATTAGATACGGAATCTTTAATCTTTCTCATAGCATTGTCATATCACCGAAAAACACAAACAACTTCTCTGTAAATATATATATATAATATATATATATAAATTATAGGTAAAGTCAGGACAACGAGTAGACCTAGGTTTACCTTTTTACGACTTAATATCTTATGCGAGATATGATCCTACACATGTTTCTTTGCAGTCCTTTAGAAGTAAAAAGTATAAAAGCCTACAATTATTAATTATCTACACAAATATTTCTCTCATTAATATTAAAATCAAATTCTTGTTGATCATATCATATCATAATCAGCCCACTGATGGGACTCTTGCCTTCCTCAGAACGAAAGGAATGCACGAGTCCCAGCAGTTGGGCCATAATCCACCACGAAGGCCCAGTGCAGCTTGGTGGATAGGCTAGTGTAAAACCCATGTCGAAGTTTTCAGACCTTCGACATAGCCTAACGACTGTTGTTCTAAGACAAACAACCGGGACGGACGGCCTAATGTGCGCTCCGAAACACGGAATCGCTCAATTGAAAATTTTTCGCAAGGAAGACGGCAATTCGTGAGGAATGGTAACGGATTGTGAAGCATGCCACCACCCGAACTGATGACCACGACCACTCTGGCAAGAGTGTTAACGACTAAGAAGAAGAATATAAGCCACTTTTTATAAGATAAAAATGTTATAAAATTATTAACATATATAATTTTGATTATAGCTAATTAGGTATCAAGTATTAAAATGTGTAGATGTCGCCTCATTGGCGTAGGCCTCTCCTAATTTCGACGGTAGTTTTCTGTCTCTTGCTAACGTCATCCTCTCTTTCCCAAATAATGAAAATGTCTTCGTATCGTCTGTTTGACCTTCCTCTTTTTACCTTTGTTTTCTCTCGGTATCCATTCTATAACTTTCTTTGTCCAGCTATCATTATCCATTATGTATAAGTATATATATCCCAAAAATTTTATGTTCTTCCCATTTTAATGTTCTGGTAGTCTAAGCTATGTATCTTACTTTCGTTTTAGTCTATTTATGTTAAGTACTTATTTGGTCAGATAGTTTTACTCCTAATGTACTTTGTTCTATCTTTCTCCGACATACAAGTTAGTTTTTGTCTTCATACTTCACTACTACAAGAAGTACGGACTCCTTAAAAGATACATTAAACGTAATTAGGTCATATATTTAATTTCAATTAAATAAAACAGGCACCTACTTAATCATACTTTTGCCTTACCAAAATACAAACAACTTACAAACTACAAACTTTACTTACTCATTAATACGCATAAGAGTTTATCTTAATACACATTTACACAAGTTATATTTCATTGTTCCTCGCATTTTTCCTCACACGGCTCATGTCTCAGAGTAATTATTCAAACGCATCTGTTCGTTCGCAATGAAGGGAGTTTTTGTTTGGTATCATCTAAGCTTTACTGGAGGCCTATTACTCAGCTATAAGATTCTCTCAACTTCAGAAATTGTATTTACGTCACAGCCTAACAATGTATATATACATTGATTAGAAGTCGTTATATTAATATAAATATACCAAATAGACTCTGTACACACGGTAGTTTTGCGAACAGCAAACCTCCCGAGCAGACTCTTATCAGCGGAAATTTATCGCAGTCTGAGCTATGGAAATAATCCAGTTTTTAAACTTCACAACCTATTATCTCGGCAACCAATAGACCAATTAAACTCCTATTCGCAATTTCTCTTTAAAGTCAGGTACCAAAGGTGTGTGCCACATTTTATCAAAAACAATCAGTAATAACGCCGCAGCACTTCCCCCGTTTTAGGAAATGTTCATACAAAAATAGGCGACGGCCAAAAATATATTGAATACTAGAATGTTCACACCAAGTTTCGTCAATATTGGTTAAAAAATGCGACATATACAGGAACACCAACATACAACCTAACAAACATACAATCAAAGTCAAATTGGCCATATAGAGCAGAGATACTTCACTCGCTCGGTAAATTATAGTATGCGCGGTTTGCGATGGATTTTCAAGCCCAATGTTAGTTTGTGCGAACGTGTGAAATACAATCGTCGTGAAACCGACGTATGGATATAAACTTATAACCTACCTACTTACCCATAAAAGAAACTGTTTATTATTATATTTTAGATGAACTGAACGATTTGGTAATTTACAAATCACATATTTACAAAAATAGTAAATGTCTATTTATCTTAAATGTGAATAAAACCACCAATTTTGACAAAACTACATGAGTACATAAGTATCTTTTTAACAGAACATTTTCCGACTATTTGATGGCATAAGATTGTGTGAAAGTACTGTTTAATTTAAAGTTACGCGAGGATAAAATGCAGGCAATGCAACTCTTGCAATTGTATTATTTACAAAAAATATGTAAATAATAAAATTCACGCACATTTGTCTCTACATAATAGAAATAATGAAATTAAAGTTCTATAGGTAAACATTTTTAAATAAGCATTAAACCAAACTCACATTTCTCCTCTATAAAGATGTTCTTACGTCGGTTTCTGTGTACACCTTTTACGAATGGGCGGAGACATGGATTTTAAAGGGATTTTCGTTAATACCGATAAAAGCGTCTTTAGATATTATGGAGCATTGTTTTTGTGAAAATCCAAGATTATAAACTGAAATATTAGGCGGCATTAAGTTGAGCAATGGAAAGTAAGAATGGTTTTGTGTCGGAGTGAAATAAATATCTGAAATTTAATTGTAATGCTCGTAGCAGTTTGCTTAGGCAATTCCTCAATAAGAATTAATTTCTATTACGAATTTGAGTGGTTCAAAGAAGATAATCTTAGATTCATAGAGCGCATTATAAAACCTATAGCATGTGAGAGACATTAGCTCATCTTTAGTGACCAGAATAACATATTCAGTGTTTACATCATCATAATTTTTCTAACAGAATATATTTTTGTAAAACATTTACATTGACATAATTATTGTCTTTTTAATATAAAATCAGGTCTTCTCTTTTTCTTCCTAACCTTATTAATCTCATATCATTTGGAGCCGGCTCTCCTTGTACTTCTGTGCCATGATGCCCCATTAATATAAATTCGGGTAAAATAATATAAAATCATCCACAAAGGCTATAATAATAATAGAACTCATTTATTACCACAATTTTACATAGTTTAGGCATGACAACAAGTACAATTTGTAAAATTTAATACTATTCTATTCAGTTATTGGAGTGTAGCTCAAAAACTACTGGACCGAATTTGATAAAATTTAAATGGGTCACATTTAAATTTTATCAAACGCGGAAAGCACCAGCTTTCAAAAAAAATAAATTTAAAAATCGGCTCACCCTATTGAAACTTATGAGGTAACAAACATACAAAAATAATAATAATTCAGTCGACTTGAGTACCTCCTCTTTTTGGAAGTTGGTCTCTTTCATATTGTAAATTGAACAATAAAACTATTATATACTAATTATAATTGATAGATGTAACAATTTATATAATTTCAAACTCTACATGAGGTAAGTAATTGACAAATTATATATATTCCTCAAAAATAAGTTATGTCATGTATAGTATTTATTTTATAAATGATTTAGATAATATCCATTATATTCAATATTTTAAAGTAAATTACAACCTTCTTTAACTAATTCCATTTATAAATAATATGTTACGTAACTGTATGTTATGTAACTGTTACGCTGATTAGAAAAATCATTTTCCATAGCAAACATTACACAAATGTAATAAAACCTCTACTCAGATTCGGTACTCCGTAAATTGCCTTTCCCACCCAACAAACAAACCGAGACGCAGACAAAATGTTATCGTTATAGTTATTACCCGTTGTCTTATAGAGTTGGCAACACTTTATTCAGTCGGTTAGGACTTAGAAGGCAAACTATCCAATATTTTTTATGGAGGAAATACATGGTGTTTGTACGAATTATGGATAAGAGCAATGAGAAGTCAAGGTCGTCATGAGCAAACAAAACCTTGGCAAGGGTTTTCTGTATTCAAAGCGAAGTGAGAAGCAAGTTTTTAAGCTATTTTTATTATATGTCGATTAATATAATTTAGCCTAGCCAAGATCCTAACCAGTTCATTATGACATTTATGACACAACTAGCTGACCCGCCCGCGGCTTCGCTCGCGTGGCGTCGCGGGATACGGTAATTACAGATTTTACCCACGGGAACTCTTTAATTTACCGGGATCAAAAGTATCCTATACGTTGATCAGGGATATAAGCTACCACCATACATAATTTCATTTAAATCGGTACAGTCGTTTCGGAGATTAGCCCGTACAAACAGACAGACAAACATACAGAGAAACAAACAATTTGATTTTATTTTTCACTCCTTACATCTCCTGACTCGGTTTTTAGCATATTTTTCATTGTACAGAAATTTGACCTCTACAGTTTATAATATGTAGTAGTTTTTACATCCCTCGTTTTACCCCAGTTAAGTCATCCCTGACAAAAATATTGAAAGCATCACTATTTATTTTAAATTACCTATCCAGTTATCAATTTTCGTCACTGTAGCTTCAAAACAAAAGATATTTCGATAAAAAATAGCCCCCGTTTCATCCCCTTAAGTCAACCCTGTCAATAAATATTGAAATCATCACTTTAAACTGTCCAAATGCCAATTTTCACCACTGTATGTTCGAAAACAAAAACATTCCATACAAATTTTACCCCTCCATTTCACCCTCTTAAACCACCACTATCCAAAAAAATAGTCCAACAGTTTTTATTTTGAATGACCTATCCAAATATAAGTTCAAAAAAAAAGGAGTTTCATACAAACGTTTTCACCCCTTTTGACCCGCTTAGGGGTAGAATTTCGAAAAACCCATTCTTAGTACACCTCTACGCATCAAGGACAATACACCCTCCGAATTTCAAGTCTCTACGATCAGTGGTTTAGGCTGTGCGTTGTCTGTCAGTCAGTCAGTTAGGACATCTTCTTTTATATATTATATAGATGTGTACAACGTAGAAGAACTTCACAGTAATGGATTTTCTACTATGCACTTTGTTAAGGTGCTTTCAATTCCTGACGAAGATAAACTGCTTTCTCATAAACAGTGAATTACTTAAAATTGCAATAAATATATGACATTTCTAAGACTTAAAAACAATGACAATATAATATAAACCAAGAAAGGATAAAAATGTATGTACTAGCCAGACACCGAGCTAACTGTAATTTTGGAGAATTCTGGAAAGAAACTAAAAAACTGGACTATAGAAGTAGTATACCAGTGAATGTAGAAGGTGAAAATGATAAAAAAAATATTGCTAACATATTTCGGAATCATTTTAATGTAACTACTCGTAATAGCAAGAATAGAGAAATCAAACTGCATAGTACTACGGCTAGTTGTGGCTCGGAGTTTCTCAGCGTTATCATAACGCCGAAAAATATTGAAGACATTTTGAGGAGTATGAAGCGCGGGAAGTCTCCGGGCAACGACGACCTTAGTGTAGAACACTTACTTTTTGCCGGTCGATACATCTGTCACATTCTAGCGAGGCTTTAATCTCTGCGTGAGGCATAGCTACCTACCTGAAGATCTTATGCACACTGTAGTAGTACCTATACCAAAGAATAAAACGGGTGACATCTCGAGCGTGTCCAATTATAGACCTATTTCCCTGGCGACGATTGTGGCCAAGGTACTTGAACGAATTATACATTCCCACATAACCTCCTTAGACATAGACGATGGCCAGTTCGGTTTTCGTTCGCAACTTTCAACCGACATGGCAGTTTTTTCGTTAAAAGAGGTTGTCAAATATTACACAAAGAACGATACTACTGTATATGCCTGTTTCCTGGACCTGAGTCGAGCGGTTTCAGGTCGGGAAAAGGTCCCCAATTCGTGCCTGAGTTGCGTTTGAATGGACAGTTAGTAAAGACTGTGGAGTGTTTTAAGTCCCTTGGCCACATGGTAACATCAAATTTAAGTGATGATAATGACATAGAGCGTCAGAGACGCGCTTTGTGCGTGGTGGGCACCATGATTGCAAGAAAATTATACAACGCTGCGCCGGACGTGAAAACCACGTTATTTAAATCTTTTTGTCAAACCTTTTACACCTGTCAACTTTGGACCGAATACACAATGAAGTCGCACAACTCCATCAGAGTCGCCTATAATAATATCTACAGGCAGCTGATGGGGCTATCCCAGAGCTGCAGCGCGTCCGGAATGTTCTTCGACGCGCGCATCGATACTTTCAACGCAATCCAGCGTAAAAGGATAGCCTCATTCATGTTTAGAGTTGACAGGTGTAAAAACGGCATTGAAAGGAGTCTGTCAGACCGCCTGAAGCAGACTGCAACCTACCGACATTGGTTGGCAATTGCCACCTGATATTTTAATATATTATTTTTACAATTTTATTTTATTATATTTTTATTATGTTTTTTTTATGGATCATAAATCTGAAATAAAGTCTTTTTATTATTATTATTTCTTTTATTCAAAACAAAATCTCGGATTTCATCCGGTCCTTTACAAGGGCATAAGTGAGGCTGTAGCCAACATATAGAGGCCTGTTTGGTATAAAAATACAAAGGAGTATAAAAAACAGAAAAAATGTTGGATGAAGGGTAACATGGTACTTATAACTATTACAAATATGGGTAAAATGGCCAGGCTATTGAGATGAACTTATTAGTGATAAGGAAGATAGTGGGCTATGGAAGAGACTACGGCACCTGCCAATTTTAGTCTCATGTTAAAATATTTAGGCAGGTGGTGACTTGCCATCCACTAAACGGGCCCCCCATAAAGGCCACCATGAGTGGTGACAAAAGGGGCAACGTTGGTGTGGATGGCTAAAGGGTGTCGAGAGGTGTGCTGCGGTTTTACTAGAGTGCTACTACCGGCGTTATGCCCTTTAACACTTCCACCCTTAGAGCTTTTTGTTACTTGTTCTTGCGTCTCCACCCCCAGACGGCCAATTAAGGCAAGCTGGGGGTCAGGGGTCTCATTTAGCCCCAGAGAGAATCAGGGTAAAATTATTATTATTATTATTATTATAAAACATTGACAGAATTAAAAACATTATTTGACTTGAATACATTTAAAAAAATATCAAACATACCACTCATTGCACAATTGTATTTGACATGAAATACATGTACTAGTAGGTTCATACATTGTCGGATTACTTTTTTATAATGAACATTATTTTTTATGATTTTTATAAGTTTTTACGAGGTGCAATTGCTTAGTTTCTCCGACGTCCGCACGCGCTAGCAGCTGACAGCGCCTTAATTCATGGTTTCTTTTTGTGTTCGTAACACGGACGCATTCGTGATATTACGAAATGCGCGTAGAGAGGAAACTTCTAGCTTCATGCCCCTCACTCATTATATTTGATATCACATCTGCAGTCGTTTGCAGGACATTTTTGCGCAGATACTGATGGCGCCATTACGCAGCTAAACGGTCCGATCTCTGTCCATCGGGGTGCATCGTTCGATTTAATTTAGCGCACCCGGTGGCACCCTACGCGGTTAATTCGGAAATAATTATTGCCTACCGCTCCCCCTATTGGCAAAAAGATAGCAGCAAGATGCGAACGCTATCTCGCTAATGTTTATGTGAATATCGGACACAGAGTAAAAACAAGAGCTTGAATAAAGAAACTCATTTATCATTGGTTAATCTTAGACAACTTGAAATAAAGGAATTATGTTCTCTTTGAGGACATTCCTGTACCGCCAGGTTATAATTGCATTGTTATTCTTTTTGGGAAAAGCAATTTAAATTAATCAAATGTTACAATGACATGGTGAATTAAATAAATGGCAGTTGCTGCGAACTACTGACGACTAATGAAACTGACAAATTTTTTTTCTAATGAGACCAGTAAACCGTTCATTTGATGATAACATCAAAGTTGTACATCACATCAAACATGTTGTCGCAGTGAAGCAAGAAGCAGAAAGAGTAATTACCGCCGTTTCTATAATAATTTGCTTTTGGTCTTGAATAGTTCGTTTCAGAACGTCATAAATAAATCCATTCCTAAAGTAAAGTTTACATTCATATATAAGGTTCATTAAATGAGCCATTAATAGTAAACGCTAAGTTTTACAAAAAAGTTTACAGGCAATAAAAGACGCGAAATTTTATTCTCAACAATATGGGTGTCTTAATAACTTTTCCCTAAAGTGCATAGTTTCCAAGATATCGGCTAAGAACTTTTTTCCAAAATGGCGCTTGAAGCTCCACTTGCATCTGTCAGCATTTTGTGATTTTATTCTCAGTAAGTGACCCTAAGGTTTACCTCATAAAATAAAAAATTGAATCGGAAATTTTGTGCGAGGTTAAATTTGTTTTTTACTGACCTAGAACTAAAAACCGTTCAATTTCTTGTTGAGAAGCTTGTGTCAGTTGACAAATACTGTATGATTCTCAATGTTTCGACGTTGCGCTCGTCGACGAGCTTTCCGTATATACAATTTTCTCTATGGAGCTCACCGATGTCAGGTACATTATGAGAGATCGCCCTTGTAGATAAGGTTGTTTTTCCAACTTTTCTTGTCATCTCGTCATTTGTTTCACGGATGTTGTCAAAGGTGCCACGATGTTTGCCCTTTAGAATCGCATGGCAGCCGTGCGATTCTTAAGAGTAACTGTTGGATCACTGGCCGTCTTCGTGTCAACAATGACAACATGGTACATCAGTAAATAGACGACATGCAATTTTTATCAGAATATTTTTTAGAACATCTGCTGAGCTAAGTTAACAAAGTGATGAATAATGGACTCTTAGTAAATTCCAAACTATTTGCTAGATCATATACAAGGTCTAGATATCTCCGTGTAAGTTAAACCGTCAAAATATAATTAAAAATGTCTAAGATTTACAAAAGTTTCAATCAAGTTAAGACTTTGGTTTAGTATATTATTTATAATTATAGCGGTGATTAGCAAATTATGTTACACATGTACATTGAAATTATTATAAAATGCAGACTATCAATACATTAAAACACGTTCAGTTTTATTCTTACAGAATCGTCCCCTTGACGTTCATGACGCTATATTTATGGCGCAGTGATACGGCGAGATTGACTCTGCGAGCAATGTTTGTAGAGTTCGCTTGCAATCACTCAAAGTACTGTCGTTTCTAGTGATGAGGCCATTTTTATCGTCGATAAAGATTTCATTTCTCCAAATTTATAAATGAAATATGTATCGTTATAGCAGAGGCGAGACTTGAATGGAAAATACACTGGTTTTTGATGACATATCATGGCAGTGAACTAAAAACATACAATAGTAATGATGATGGGAATTTAAGGACTTAACCACCGAGGTCTCTTTGCCAGCGGTTTGGTTGAAAAATCTGCGTCATTAGCAGGTCCTGGATTACCAATGCTGTTTAATATGGGATGAATCGTCCTAATATAGGAACGCCAAAATACCTATGAGTTATGTTTGTTACCACTCAACGGGTTGGGAAGTAACTCGCAAAAAAGTAATATTACATATTAAAACTAACTCTCAATGCAATCTTAAATGTTCACCATCACATGCTATTGTGATGATGATAACATCACACTAAGTAATATTTTATCAACAAGAATTCCAACCTACATCGTAAAATTTCTTAACCCTTCCCTATTCCAGAGAACATGAAAGGTATTGTAGGTATAGAGGGTGGTTATAAGAACTAAAAGCACAGCGTATAGTTGTGCAATGTACAGGCAGGCAAACCACAAAAGGCCTGCGCAACAATGTCTAGACTCACAAAGAAAATATGAGTATTGTACTTCTGTTTATTAAAAATTAAGAAAAGGTTTCTATTGTATTGTGAATTTTCAGACACTGAGATGAGATATAACTAAACATTCACAGATATCGGGAATAGTATGTGAGTAAGTGATTGCGTTTTTGTCTGTTACTCCTTCACGCTTTCCCGTTGAAACAGGTTAACTGATTTAACCCTTTGCGTCCCACCCAGACACATACATATAAGTCAGTTTCATTCATAAATCTTTTGTTTTAATTATCACGGCATAGAAAGGATTAAATGAGATTTTAAATAAATATCGCTTATATTCAAGAATAGCATATACTTTTTATTCCGACTTAACGGGTAGTTCCCGAGGGATCATGATAACCTTATTACACATGGACGAAATTGCAGCCGATAGTTTGTATGTGATGATTTAAAATTCGCAAAATTACTCTTAATTTTGGTGGTTCAACTGATAATTCCCGTAATTATTTACCTACTGATCTAATATATAATGTTCTCATGAATTGTGTTACTTTTAGTTTGTATACATATACTACACAATACACGTTTGTACACATAGTTGTGTGTTAGAAACGCAGACGACTATGAGTTAAGCCTTTTGACCACTATTTCACTGTCTGTACTGTAATTAATTAGGATGAATCTTCGATAAGATAAATAATAAATCGTAATTCACTATCCTGTCTGTTCACAAACGAAACGGTGCCTGTGTCTAACAGTCCATTTAAGCTCTAGACTATCTCACCGAAGGCAATTGAATCGCATTGTTCTATGGTCGTTAGACGCTTGAGGCTTTTGTAGATGGTTTAAATTTCTTCCTGTTTCACTAAAGTTATTGGGTAATAAAATACAATTAGAAATGTGGTAGGTTTTCATTTTAAGAATAAAAGTTTTATGACGCAATATTTTAAATCTATTATACAACACGTTTCATTGTCTCACCATTTCTAAATAAACAGCGTTTATTATATAACTGATTTTATTCATTATATATATAAGCATTTGTATTTACCATATTTTTATTTAAACTTAAAATTGATTTATTCCAGTATGTCCAATTACTTATTCAGATAACCAAATAAAACCTCGTGGTAACACGTGTCGTCGCCTCGGTCGGCCGCAGCATTTTAATTTATCATTCCCACACCTAGCCCCTAGTTCCACAACGAGGGACCTCTTGCGATGTCTTCAGGGAAATTCTCGAGAAACTTGCGCTTTAAATATTTTAATAAACTCGTATTAAAGCCGTAAAAAACACTTTGCTCTCCCGTTTTTTACGCGACACCCCAGAATGGCAGTTTTGCGGTTATACCCGTAGGTGGGGACGAGCTTTATACAGAGGGTGTTTCATTATTCATAATGCTTTGTTCGAAAGTTCGATCCTCTGTTTCAGGCACGTTTTGTTGTTTTTGACGGCTTAATTTTCATAGAGTACGTGTAACGCTCAATTCATTTAAGTTTATTTGCGTACGTTTAACTCAGTTGTTTATACTCTCCGAAATTTGACTTGACTTGAAGAAGTTGGTATGTGCACCTCTATCCTAAATAAACAGCGCCTTGGCCTGAATAAACTGAAATGTTAAGTAACTAATTTTGGTTGTTAGCTTTGTTGTGAATTTTTAATTTTAATGACCTTTCCGCTGTCGCTTATTTATCAATTTTGAAGTGAACCCGTACTCAGTGAATTATAGTTTTTACTTAATTTATTAACTTAACTCGAGAGCGTAGTTTTAACCATAGATACATCTAGAGTAAACGCAACATAAAAATAAAAATTTAAAAAAATGCAAATAAAAAGTGGAACCGACTTCAATACCAAAAAGTGTGAAATAAGTTGTTGAAGTCGGTACGTTCGAAAGTAGGTACCTTTTATCACAATAGTGTGCGCATAGTACCGACTTCGATAACTTATTTCACACTTTTTAGTATTGAAGTCGGTTTAATTTTTTTGGTAAAAAAATTTTTTAGTGATCTTTGCTACTTACGGAATCGATTGTCATTAACCGTCAATGACGATCATCAAATAGGCGTAACCATTTTTAGTTTTTGTAGTGTAACTCAAAAACTGCTTGACCGAATTTGATGAAATTTAAATGGGACCACCACGGAAGTGTACTCTATTGAACAAAAACAATAATTTTCAGAATTGGTACACAAATGGGGGAGAAATCGATTAACATACACATAAAAAAACCGCCTCCTTTAATGAAGTCGGTTAAAAAATAAAAATAAACGCAAACAAACAATGGCACAAAACATTTTTTAAACTTAAAATATTGTTTAGATTGTTGCAGACAGATGCTAATTGATTTAGTTTCTAAGCCCCCCCCCCCCCCGAAGGGTTCCCGCCATGACGTGGCGGGGGGGGGGGGGGGGGCTCAGTAGCCGTGGCTTGGATCACCACGGTGAAGCCAAGAGGAACCCAGGGGCCCCGCGCCGGCGTTGGGGTGCGCTGGCCGGCTCAGGCGGGGCCGCTCCTATGGGCTTTGGCCGCCAAGTCCACATAGGAGTGGCGGGGTCCGGGCGCTTTGGCGCAGACTCGAGGAGGTGGGGCCCGGTCGTTTTGGCGCAGGCTCGAGGAGGGGGGCCCGGGCACTTTGGTGCAGGATCGAGGAGGTGGGGCCCGGGCGCTTTGGCGCAGGCTCGAGGAGGGGGGCCTGGGCACTTTGGCGCAGGCTCGAGGAGGGGGGCCTGGGCACTTTGGTGCAGGTTTGAGGAGGTGGGGTCCGGGCGCTAGGCGCAGACTCGAGGAGTTGGGGTCGCTGGGGATTATCCCCTGTGGCTGACGTAGCACGCGGTCGGGCTACGTATCCTACCCACCGCAGGGAGACCACGGGCGTCCAGACACGGGGAAGTCTGGCGCTCATTGTTGGCGGGCTTGGTCTCCGAGGTAGTTGCGGCGCGCCATGTGTTCTGGCGTGCCGCAAAGAGAAGGGTCCGGCAACGGACAGCCGCGGCGGGTTCGCGGTCGTGTGGAAAATCTGTCCCGCGTTCCCGCCAAAAGCGGCAGTGACGAAACACCCCGGGGTTTTGGTGGGTATACGGACTCCCACATAACCACCTACCTCCCCGTGGTAGGTGGTATCCATAAAGGATTTCCCCGGGACAAAAAAAAAATTTAAAGGGTAATCCGTGGCTCACGCGGCTTACTATTAAACCTACCATTAAACCTATCATTAAACCTACCATTAAACAAATTCTAGACTGTCAATATTAAAAAAGAGAGTAAAATTAACGCGGCTAGAGGCTAGTGTATTATTGTACATACCTATTTATAGTGTGGGTGTATGTTGTCAAGTTATAGTGTGACAAACGTAATATTAAGTTATAATAATAATAAACATAATAATTTATTGACATAACATAATGACAATATTTAAACAAAATACATGTACTTAACTTATATATCTGATCTTAGTAGTTTACATGGAACATTTTACGCCTGAGCTAGTAATTAAACTGTGTTTCGGGCGCCGAAGCCCTCCGTTTTCTGGAAAATTAGTACATTACACATTTAGAAGTATAAAACTTCTAAATCTTATTAAGTAAGTCCTATTAAATATAATTAATAAGTAGCGCATGCCGAGTGTGTGTGTGTGCGTGTTACATAGGTATATAACTATACCTATATATTTATTATTAAAAGTTAAGACAGGTAAGCCTTTTCAAGGGCAGTGCAGGAATTGCGGATTTCTTTCGGCTCTGCCGTACGATTCTGTAATGATTCTTCGACGACCTTACCGATGTCAAATACTTTATGAGATGTCGTCCTTGTACATAAGGTTGTTTTTCCAACGTTTATTGCCATCTCTTCATTTGTTTCACGGATGTTGTCAAAGATTTAACGATGTTTGCTCTTAGATAATCGCACGGCTGATGCTGCCGCAGTTTTATATTCAGTTATCATTTCGGTTTCGCGTTAACATAGCAAGTCATTTTAATCCACTTTTTTGTTTCGATGTACTAAATCACAGTATGCAAGAAAGAAAACCACTCAATATATATACAAATTCAAATATAATACAGTTATGATAATGAAACACTGGTTGCATAATGTAATGGGAGATGGGACGACTAGGAGAGATTTTCGTATGCTAAACTCTATGTACTATACGCTTTTTATGAGAGGTGCGATGCAAAACTACGCTTTTGGTGATATATTACGCTTTTGGGGGAAAACCTGCTTTACATATCCGTAGAAGACAAAAGTCTGGGAATAAAGAAATTTTCCGATTTCACAGAAATTTATTACATAATATATATACGAGTATATTTTTTGTTAGTTGATTTTATTATAAATTAAATTTTCATGTACTTTGCAAAAAGTCATCATTGCGATACACAAGTAAGTTTATACATCGACCTACTAATGTTTTAACACTCTACCATCGCTTAATTCTGTTGCTTACATTAAATTTTAATATTCACTAAAATTTTACTTGGAAATATATATTCACATCTGTTTATAAATCTTGCTTACGTGTTACAAGTGTCAATTTCTATGACAATAAATTATTATGGTGCCACGGAACTAATAATGAAGCGCGAAGGTGGTGGTAATAGGAAATCAACGCATAATAATAAAATAATATAATGAGTCTATCATTATATCAGCCTCCGGTAATTATTATGCGTTGATTTCCTATTACCACCACCTTCACACTTCATTATTAGTTCCGTACCATCACGAAGGAGTCGTTTGAAGTTATATAATCGTTATGACCAGTGTAAAGTATTAATTATAACGTAGTGTACGTATTAATTATAATTATTATGTAGTATAATTACTACTGTATACGTTATAATTAATACTGTAAGCTTGTTACTACTCAAAACTTGCCTGGTGAAATTATTTTTTTTACGCATTATTTATTTTCGATGTCGATTCAAATTATATATTATATATTATTTAAATTTTATTGAATTAAAAACAACATTTATTAGTAATTAAAAATTGAATAAAATAATAATAATAAATATAATAACTATCTAATCTATAAGCCCCATGATGGGGGAAAAGTGGCCAAAACGCTGGCGGCATTGCCACGCTGGATGGCAATGCTAAGTTTTTGCCCAAAATAGGCGCCAGCATTTCGGTCACCCGACGCCTCAAACAAACGTTTCGCCAGATCCCTAAACAAGTTGAGAGCGGACGGCCCTCATGGGCCTAAAGTTTCGACCCCAAACGGCATAAACATGTACATTCTGTCTAAATACACATATTTATGACGTTTGAGGTCTTCCGCTTTAGACGCGGCAGCGCCAGCCCGATCAATCGTCCCAGGGAGATGAGACGGCGCCAGTGTGTCCACACATGTAGCATCCCAAACCAGGGGCTGTCCCATCTTACACGGGACGATAGTCATCCCATCTGGTCTCTTGCCGTCATCCCGCATCAATCCGTTCGGTTCCAAAACTGACGGGACTCCAGCACTGACAAATGCCCGACGGATGATATCATTCAAGCTGGCGTGCCGCGGTATGCGCCCCGCGCTCATTACGCATGAGAGTGCGTGGTGGCCGAACCGATCCACCATTTCACCGCAGACACAACGGTGAGGGACCTGACAAGGGGCACCTACTCGTAGGGATACGGCTATTCGGAAAGTATTGTTGTCTAAAAGATTTCCAACATTTTTAGACGGCAAAGCATGTAGCCAAAGCCCCGACTCCCATCGAGTAACAGCTAACAGGCGAGCACGCTCTGCGGAAGAACTAGTTGAATTGATCAGGTTTTCAAGTTCTAACTCACAGAGTGGCCCGTCCCACTGCCTCTGAGAAGCAGGAGCTTTGGGCAGGGACTGACTTGGACAAGCTATTTTCCAGTTTCCTAAAGCCTCAGTCATATAACTAATTTGAATAGAAGGCGATAAAATTGCCTTTACTAACTTTTGAGTACTGAAAATTGATGAAAGGAATGCGGGTAATGCTACACTAGAAATTTTGCGAATACCGAGACCTCCACACCTAACAGGTAGTGAGGCCTGGCGCCAAGTGCGATCGTCAAAATGTGTGTTAAATATGGTAGTGAGCGTATCCCTCTGGATGTTGTCAAGTTTTTGTAAAAGTAAAGGATGATTCCAAAACTGACAACATCTAAGAGAATACATAAATTTAGGGACAAAAAGGCAATATCAAATAATAAAATAGGCCATGTGACAATTTATTTTTAGTAGGCGGTCCGAAACTGAGTTAAAGTTTTGAAGTTTGTCATCAACAAAATCTTCAATTGACTCGTCTAGGATTGGAGACCCTAAGAGGCGAAGTGATCGATTATCTAATATTTTGATATTGGGAGCAATTCGTTCAAAAATTTTTACTATCTTATTTCTTAGTAGTGTTGTAGAATTTGGAATGAAAAGTACGCATTTTGAAAAGTTGAGAGCAAGACCTATTGAACTAAATTCTGAAATTAAATTTTGTAGGTCTTTAAGAACAGTGTCAACATCTCCTCCTAGGGACCCATCATCCAGGTACCAGACATTAAATTTCGATTCTAATTTTTTGATGATAAGGTGGATTGCTAGGCTAAAAATAGCTGGTCCAAGTGGATCACCTTGTTGGCATCCTACTTCTGAAGATAACAAATTGTTTTTGTATATTAATTTTGAAGGTTTACCATAACATTGCCAAATGAAATTATATATAAAAGGGATTTTATTTTTAACTTGTGTCAAAAGAGTGTTTCTATCAGGAGAATTGAAGGCGTTCTTAATCTGTCCGCATCAGGATAAAAAATAACAATAGATTTATGAATGAAACTTGCCTCGAATGAGGCTTGCTGATTCGGACAGATTAATATCAACCTTCAGCAACACTTCACATCCTTCATTTGTTAAAAATGTTCTTAGGGCATGTACCGCTGCCTCACAGCCACCCTGTGAACCAAATCCCAACTGCAAGGGTTGAAATTCCTTGCAGAGAGATTGTTTGATGTGTTTAACACAAATTTTAGCAGTTAGACGACGGTACACTGTTCCAACAGCTATGGGCCTTATGCTACCATCTTTTTTAAGAAGAGCGCATAAATTAGCTCCGCATAAAACATTTGTTATTGCGTCATTCACTTTACCTGTTAACATCACATTTACTAGTGAAGTGAGCTCTTTAAGCAGAGAGTCCCCAATCTCACCGCAGCTTGCACTGGTCAGGTCTTTTAGGTGTTGTGGCGTAAAAGAGTCGAGGCCCCCCGCTGAACCACTTGGGAAGGATGCTTACGCATACATTAGGTCGTCGACAGTGGCGACAAGAACATCCTCCCCAGTAACGTTAGCAGGTAAAGGAAGATCTTGAGCTGCGGAAGGTGGATGTTTTTCTATTAAAGCCAGCAAAGTTTCCGGAGAGTTTGGTGCCAATGTATCGTTGGAAAATAAAAGTCTAGCCGAACCTCTGATGTCTCCTTCACTTAGCTTGTCTTCTACGAGACGGTAGGACGCAGAACAATATACGGGTCGAGCTAAATTTGGCGAAGTGAAGCAGTAAACAGGACAGCGCTTTGAGTTGTCTTTACAATTTTATTTTATTTTGCTAGTAAGAGAATTTTGATCAGATGGGTTTTTCGAAACATGAAGAATTCTATACGGGAAAGTCAACAAGTGCTCCCAGGCCTGAGGAGAGTTACATGAAATAACATTTCTGATGTCATCAATCAGACATTTAGCGACGCAAATACGTGCACCACGAGGAATTCTTTTTAAAACTGGCAAATTCGTTTTTAAATTGCCTAAATGTTCACAAAAACTAATGCAGTTATTGTTTTGTATAGGCACTTCTTTGGTTAAATTTGGAGCCGAACGGTGTGTTTTACTCATATGAATTTTGAGCCCACGGTTGCCTTTAAAAAAGCGTGGCTGGGAGCACTGGTCGCACTTCACTAGGTTTTCCGACGACACATTGGCATCACTTTTTGAATTTTGGGTATCTGTCTGAGTAGCCGTAACCCGTAGCGAGTAATCTGTAGATCTATAAGGTACATCTAAAGGTGATATAAAAATATGCGGCACTTCTTCATCACCATGTAGGGGCAGCTGTCGCCTACAACGCCGCTCTTGTTGAAGTGGCGGAGGCGACAGAAGCCTGGCGTCTTCTTGCGGAGTATGGAAAATGTTGCCATAAGGAGACGACGATATTGTAGCATGCATATATGTTTCTTACTAAAAAACATAGTAAATAGAGCAGCAGCTGTACTGTCAACATTGACAGTCGTCCTTCGTCCTTCCATAAAGTAAATTCATTTCAGTCTTTGATTTGTACATGCGCCGTGGAAAATCTTGATAATGAGCTATTAGAAAAGGTTTCTATATGTTTTGTCCGAGGTATATTTATTTTATGGTTTATAAAGTGAAATTGTACTGGAAACTGAATTAAATTAATTATTTATTAATTTATTTGAAAAAATGTTGTGACATGACATGACATGACATGTAAGTTTTTTTAGATAAATTAATAAAAGAAACATTTATATATTATTATATAATAATAATATAAGTAGGTAATAGATTACACTCTATGTAAAACAAACAATCTATAAACTAAGTCATAGTAAAAACCTATAGATGAGTATTCCATCCTTATACTCGTAGTTTAGAATCGCAATAGATCTTTTGGAAAGGGCTACAGCTTGAAGTATCTTTGCTCAATAATATCCAAAGCCAAGAAATTATGAAATGAAATACAAACACAATTGAAATATACCGAAGAATCAAAGTTACTGACATATCTCTCCGAATTCGTGAGTTGAAATAGAAATGAGCCACCAATTATGTTATATACGAGTATAGTTATTCCCATTGTGAGCCACATCCTCGATTAACGATAAGGAAGAAAGATTCTCGATCGGCGACCACTAACCGAAAGATGCTAGGATGGTCCTGCAGCCGAAAGATGGCTATGGCAAGAAACCATTCAATAAGACATTTATAAGGTTCCTATGTTCAACTGTAGCCTTCCGACTGGTGATGATGATATTGATTAATATGAGTATGTGCTTCTGAAGTTTTCAGCACGGGCTGTTGACTATTTTTCCCCGTGGAGAGGAAAGAAATCTATTCCACCATGTCATTTTTATCTCCCTTGCGAGCACGGCAACGCCAGAGGATAGTTTATCCACGTGGATAATCGGCGGGAGTAGCGTTTTCTAAGGTTTGCACTTCGTAGGTGCCATTTAAAGCAAATGTAACAAAAGTCTCTGAGAAGCGTGTGCTATCCATACGTAGTATCCTATTTCGTTAACTAAGACTCAATAAGCGTATGGAAGTGGGGACATATTGTAGAATAAAAACAAATAAGAATTATTTCACTTAGGTATTTCACAGAATGTAGATATGAAAGTAATACAATAATAACCTTGATATGCACCGGCAAGCCATTCGTATGATTTCGAGGCTGCAATGCATTACAAAGCCATTTCTTTATTGACCCGAAATATGTGCCTGAATTAATTATCTGGGTAATCGAAGGGGTTGTGACATTTCGGATATACCTTCGGAGTAATTTTCTTTCCATTGTTTCCATTTCCCGCTACAAAATCTTATTATAATATGCGCGAGACATTTTTTGGATGAAAATAAACTTTTAAGATAAAGTTAAACCTTTCTCCGTGTCAATCGGAGAGAATTATATCCACGTTTCGACGAGCCCGTGCTCTATAGCGAGAGTAGCGGGACACACTGTCTACGAGATACGTCAAAAGGAAACATTTTATCTCTTTCCCCGGTTGCCATGCTCTGTAAGGTGGAGAAGACAATTATTTCCCCTGACAGGTGGATAAAAACAGTGGAAAGAGTATTACTCTCCGCCGCGTGCTAGGGTTGCAGAACTCTTTTTTACCGAATAACATTATGTTTGAATCTAAAATACTTGTTATAAATGTATGGAAAATAATATCGGGAGCTACCAATTTCAGCCGTGTCCCCTCCATTGTTCCATCAGACCCAGGATACGAGCCGATGATTTGTGAAGCTCGGTAACAGACTCATCTTTTGTCAGATGATTTATGCTATCAGTGCTTTATTGGCTTCGAACCTGATACTCTAGAGAATACCTACGTAATGCTGAAACAATTTAACTCTTGCTACACGACAAGCTTAATCAAGATAGGTAATTTATTGGTAAACAAAAACTAGCATAGATCTGATTTAATAGAATAAGTATTAAATTTTGTTTTAGTGTTATGACCGGCATTATATACCAGTATTTCGGCCACAGTATATCTAGAGAATAGGTCTTTTATATATAGTTATAACTAGGCATGTGATAAATATAACATACTTATAATACTCCTCTTTCTCTAAAAAGACTTGTATCCCTCTGTGGTGTATGGGGACGATAAGCATAACATTAAGTCTTTCTTATGCTATGCATTATAGTTGTAACACTTTTGTCATTGTAGGATTTGGATCAACTCACGTTGCTGCGACAGTAGAGAAGATATAGAAAAGGGAAGGATGGAACGGAAGTTCAGAAATGTTTCTTTTGTTACTAAATATGTCATAGCTTACCACACTAACAAAATTGTCTACAACAACTAAGATTGGTATAGATATGTACGCGTATTTACATTGTTAACAATATGCCTAAGATTTCAGTTAAAAATATTTAAGGTTATTAGCAATTAATATGAGTCTAGCTTCATAAGAAAAATTAGGGGAAGGGCGCTGTATGCTGAAACACAGGCGATGAGCCTGGTTCGGCGACAGACACTTCAAACATTTTTTGTGTAACATTCTAGCCATATTATATAAGTTTCAAAACTATGTAAGTGCTAAAATTATGAAATAAATTATTATTATAACTCCTCTTTCTGAAAGGAAGGCTACAGTCCTAGTAGGGGAACATAATAGGCTGATTATATATATATATATATATATATATATATATATATATATATATATATATATATATATATATATATCTAGATAAGTCTTTACAACATGATGATTAACATATTATGCGAAATATGGTATATATTTTGTGAATCTTGTAATTATTTATGTTTCTAAAATTCTATCCAAAACATGTTATAGAAAAAATATCGACGGTAGAAAATGGTAAACTTATCTACAATGTGCTTAAATCAAATATGGCTATAGTGTTTCTCAATGGGGCTTTCATACAATTAATAACATCTACGTCTTATATTTCAAAAACGACATTGACTATTTTGTTTTTTACATTACCTACATTTTTTAAAGTATTTTTATCGGTTGTCTAATTTTAAAACTAACTACTTGACGCTCCCAAAAATAATGTTATTTCGATAAAACTTTCTTTGATATTTAAAACTGCCTACATAAAGCTCGACTGACGGCCATAGTAAAGCCTTATTAAAATTTCTGCTAAGTACTTTGGGCTTGCCACCTCGACATAGTCCCATTTGTTCAATAATTTCACTCGCTACAAATCTAGAAATCTATGAAAAGCTAGAGGCACATCACTAAAAAAAACATTTATTTATTCGGCGTCTTATTTTTTTGCTTTAAGGCCCAGTAAAGTACCCAACGCAACCCCCCCAAAAGTGCTTTATTAGCGCGGAAAATTAAAACTTCCTTAATACCTCACTTGGAAGGGAAGCTTTAATAGCCATTCTTAATATTACAAAGGGTTCTCATGTCAAAGGAGCTTTCCAGTGGAGATCAAGAGTCGAACTCAGGACCACGGGTGATTCGATTTACGGTCTTCCGAGCGCCGCCGCTTCACGAATAATGCAATTTGTTATCGCTACTTACAAGCCTCAGACAAAACTACACAATAACTTAATCACGCTCTTATTTCAAAGCTATACAGTTCAAACTTGCAGTAGATATGCTGGATAAAAGCAAACTTATCCAATCGCAACTAATTTCAGTTGAGCGCAAAACTATAAGTTTTCTTAAATGGCAGACTCTTACTGCCAGTCTTACAGTTTTAAGTATCTAGATACTTATAGTAGTGGTTGGCCGATGGTTCGATTGTGTAATTGTCAAAATGTACAAAGTTTAATGTTGCAGTGACAAAGTGACAAAGGTTCATGTTGCTTTTGATACGAATTCTTTTTCGCAACTTGTTTGTGCTACGGCCTCTGGTTACAATTATGCCGTTTTTACAAGTTTACTACTACGTATTGCTTACCTTGTTAAATCTCTCTCCTCATACAACTCGGTGAGCATTTCCTCCAAATCGGAAGATAGAGTGTTCAGCAACTGAAAAAATAGACAAATTTTAAAATTATGTTTAACGTCTTTACTATATGATATATGAATAAAATTATTTATAACAGTTGTATTAACCAAAGTTATTTTATCAATAACAAAGCTGTATAGTACTATAAAAAATAAGCACGTACGCTATTCCTTAAGCGCATATATGTAGTTACATGAAAAAAACCGAAGCATCGTTTTGAAGCTATGCGATATGCGGATTTTTTATTTAGCACATACTTAATTTAAGATAAGTTTATGCTAAAATAAACAATTATTTACACAACGAGTGGTCCGAGCCACAGTGATGTAAATAATATACAACATAATAATAATGGGGGGGGCATATGTTTACCAGTGGACGTCCTACGGCTGAGATGATGATGATGATGATGATGGTGGTGGTGATGATGATGATGATAATGATGATAAAAATGAAGTTTAATTTTATTGTCAAACTGTTCTAATAATAACGAACCACATTAAAATAAAACCTCCAATTTATATCGTGCCAACAACATAATTATGATCGAATAACTAAAACCTAGATCTCCTTGATTTGGTACGTGTGGTGTGGTTGTTCAATCAGAGAGAAAATTTCATGGTAATTCGAGATAATCCCCCGACCAGAGACATTGCCTTGTTCGATTTTCCATCCGACCCTCAGCACATATTGGAAACGTTGTTCGGAAATGAGTTAAACCTCGTTCACCACAGCCGCTAGGTTTAGGTATTTGCTTTATTACGTGACACACAGATGTAAAGTATAGCGAACATTGTAGATAGTACAGTTAAGTGACTATGTTAGGTTGTATTATGAAAACTAACGTGGTTTGTACACATTTTTAATATGAAAAACGAGATTCACTCACGTAAAAAAGTCAGATCTTTCCGACTTTAGTTTCAACGAGAGTGCAGAACGCTCGCGGTTGCATCTCGCTTCGCCTCTGCACTCTCCTTGAAAAAGACCACCGGATGTGGTTGAAACTATAGTCGGAAAGATCTGACTTTTTTTACGTGAGTGTATCCCGTTTTTCATATTAAAAATATGTTAGGTTGGTTTGCTTTAATTTCATTAAGTTTCTATGAGAGGTTCTATGAGCTCTATACATAGCGATTATGTCTTTGCATAGCTTAAACTGCAACTTTTAATTTTAGGATATTTGAACCTACAAAATGAAATACAATATTCGAAATTTTATTTTCCATTAACTTAATCGACGAAAAAATTATATATAATTATCGAACCTGTCCACAAAATGTCACGAGAAGGTTGCATTTCAGGTCACAAATGCAACCTGTTGAGAAGAAGAAGAACAGCCGCACATCAGATGGACATCGGGACATAATAAAGCATTTTTGCCCAAGTTATCGCAGAGACGCTTCGGTCGTGCTTTTTATTTTCAACAGTATATACAAAGTGACGCTCAATAGTAAATCTTGTTTTGAGTGCTGAACTGAGTAAGTTTAGTATACAAGTCTACATTCAATACTGTGGATCCTTCTGGCCTTAGAAGGCCAACTTTATAAATACACCACGAAATACTCGCTCGTCATTACCGTCTACCATATCCAGCTGCGTAGCTATTTGCTTAGTTCGCAGACAGGGTGGCGTTGAAAAAAAAGTTTCTCAAATAAAAATCTCTTCACAAGCGCTCATCCGCGCGGAACACCCCGCGTGTTTCGCTGACTGCACGTTTGTTGAGACCGTTTTTGAAACAACCTGTTTATATGTAAAGGTCGATTGGTGTTAAGATAGCGCGTTATTTGGAGGGAGGATTTTAATGAATAATGCGTTCTTCAACACAAGGTGTGATAATTCATCAATTTCCATTATATGTTATGTTATGTACGTCTCCACATGGAACCCCAACCGTGCATAACATAACATACATAATCAGCCTTTTATGTTCCCACTCCTGGGACTCGAGCCTTTCTCTCAGTGCGAGGAGTTGGGCCATAATCCACCACGCGGGCCCAGTGCGGCTTGGTGGATAGGTTAGTCGCCAACCCATTTCAAAGTTTGCAAGTAAGTTAGACAACAGTCGTTAGGCCCGAATGCCTTCGACATAGCCTAATGACTGTTGTCCTAAGACAAACAAACGGGACTGACAGTTTAACGTGGCCTCCAAAACACGGAAGCCCTCAATTTTAACTGAACATGCAACTAACGGTCACCCATCCAACTCGTGACCGCAGCAAGTGTTTGCTTAATTTGTGATCGCCAAATCAAGTTCTGCTGCGAGCGCTTCATAGCTTTAATAAGTTACTTGCTATTTAAGGCATTTATTGAAATTCCGAACCATAATCTAAAATCGAGCCAATGTAATAGCCATCGTTATATAAGTTGTTTTCATATCTGAATCTTTCAACACCAGTTTAATATTAAAAAAAGTATGTAGGTATAACACAAAGGGTATACAACTGAGTAAAGGCTTCAAAACAATTAAGAATAAAGAAAAAAACAATACTTTACACACTGTATTTTGATCGGGGGTTAAAATAGACAAAAACGATCAGAATACGTAAAAATTATTAGATTTGTTGGCAATGATAATTTCATCTATAAGAATAAAAGTCCAACTCATCTATTAAATGTTAAAAAACAATCGATGATGCAATCTCTTCTTTCAGTCGAATAAAGCTTTTGAAGTAATTTGATAGATGGCGCTGCGTTCATTTACGACGCTGACAACAGTTGACGAAACTGGCATAAAATTTGAATCTCGGACTAGTGCCTTAGCGGGTTATTTGCCATGGCAATTGACCCGGTTAGCCGGAGGAAACGGGTTCGAATGCCGTCTGAGGACACATTTTTTCTCATTACAATTCCAAAGTTTGCTTACAACTTTGGACCGAATACACAATGAAGTCGCACAACTCCATCAGAGTCGCCTATAATAATATCTACAGGCAGCTGATGGAGCTATCCCGGAGCTGCAGCGCGTCCGGAATGTTCTTCGACGCGCGCATCGATACTTTCAACGCAATCCAGCGTAAAAGGATAGCCTCATTCATGTTTAGAGTTGACAGGTGTAAAAACGGCATTGAAAGGAGTCAGTCAGACCGCCTGAAGCAGACTGCAACCTGATATTTTAATATATTATTTTTACAATTTTATTCTATTCTATTTTTATTATGTTTTTTTATGGATCATGAATCTGAAATAAAGTCTTATTATTATTTGACATATTTCACGGGTTTCACCCGGTCCTTTACATAGGCATAAGTGGGGCTGTAACCAACACTTAGAGGCCCGTTTGGTATAAAAATACAATATAGTATAAAAATACAAAATAGTACAAACAGAAACATTTTGGATGGATGGTTACATGGTATATACTATTACAAAAATGGGTAAAATGGCATGGCATATCAATAGATATGTACTTATTAGTGGTACGGGAGATAGTGGGCTATGGACGAGACTACGGCACTTGCCAATTTCAGTCTCATCTTAAAATATTTAGGCAGGTGGTGACTTGCCACCCACTAAACGGACCCCCCATAAGAGCCACCATCAATGGTGACAAAAGGGGCAACGTTGGTGTGGATGGATGAAGGGTGTTGAGAGGTGTGCTGTATGTGTGTTTTATTATTATTATTATTTAAAACCATAATGTACATTGAAGGATAATTTTATTAATGTTAAAAAAAGAAATTAAAAATATAACCTTTTATGAACTTATACCTATATATTTATATTTATTATATATTATTTATTTATATTATTATAACAATAATACATGATACACATCCTAACGTATAATTTAAACATAGTCTAACTGTAACAATACAAAGTACTAAATTACTTCTTCTTGTACTAAGTATTACATTTACCAGCGCCTTTAATGTTAGAAGTTATAATATTTTGTTCAACAACCACACAACACACAATGAGGGCTTACGAGTTAATTACGTAGGTCTACTATATGAAGATCGCCGACGATGCAGATGCACCGATAATTATTGAACACATTTAATTCGCCGACGCAGCAATGACGTCAATCAGACACTGCGTGTTAAATCTATTTGTAAGAATAAGCATTCCATATTCCTACTTCGAAGCGGAATGGTTATTCATTAGGAAATAATTGTAAATTAGTTTTATTATTTTTAATTATTAAATATATTAATTCATTTCGGTTTTTTTTCGATCTTCTAACTGCCGTTAACGTAATTGGCGCAGTCGGTAGGATATCCACGGGAACACGTCAGGACTCCATCTCACATCGATAACCAGGACGATAAAACTCCCGGGTGGCTGTCAAGCACCGTTTTGGATATCTGAACTTACGGACCAGCGGCAGGACAGAGGAGAATCTAGCAATCGACTCACAGAGGGAAACCAGAGATGAAATATATGTAAGTACACTTGAATTATTCTCGTGTGTTGCTCTTTTTGAATCTTAAACCTTCAAGATTTACCATCCCAGAGCCTCTAGTTCGCGGGAACCTGAATCACGCCAAACCGCCAGCGAACAGTAGATAGTAAGAGAAATATAGTTGTAGATAATTTAGAAATAGATAACTCAATTTTAAACATGTCTCACGACCCGGACACAATCTTCAAGGCCCTCCGCCTTATCCCGGATTTTGATGGCAACCCTAACGTGCTCACACGTTTCGTCAAAATCTGTGACTCATTAGCGACTTAGTACCTAAGTGACGCGGCCGGAAGTGAATTTTCCAACTTATGTTTGTTGAACGGAATTTTAAATAAAATAACTGGAACCGCTGCATGTACTATAAATTCTAACGGCATACCAGAGAGTTGGCTAGGTATCCAAACTGCGTTAATAAATAACTTTTCGGATCAGCGTGACGAAACGGCACTGTACAATGACCTTTCTTTAGCTGCACAGGGCACAAAATCACCACAAGAATTTTATGACCATTGCCAAACTCTGTTCAGTACACTTATGACATATGTAAGCTTACACGAGCCTATACACACTACTATAGAGGCGAAGCGTGAATTATACAAAAAGATTACAATGCAGGCTTATGTTCGCGGTCTTAAATAACCCTTAGGTTCTCGTATTAGATGCGTGCGCCCTGCGACAATCGAGAAGGCGCTTGAATATGTCCAAGAAGAGCTTAACATCGTGTACTTACAATCGCGAAACGAAGGCTCTAGGAATTCGCAGACCCCTAAGGTCTCACCCGCGCTTCCCGCTATACCTTATATACCACCGCGACCTCAGATCTTCCAGGCACCGATGCCTGTCTGGCCCGCACCTGTAGGCATGCGCCCCATGCGGCCCCCGCCTCAACCTTTTAAATTTGCTGAGCCAAACGCATATCGTATGCCAAGTAATACGCAACGAATGTTCGCTGCACCGCCGCCTAACTATAACCCACGTAGTAACGTTTTTCGGTTACCACCCCGAAATGTTCCGCCCCAAACTCAAGGCCCTCAGCCTATGAGCGGAATTCAGCGCTTCACTCCTAAACCGCTGCCCCCTACTAAAATGCTTACCGGACATGACTGGAATAAGCATGGTAACCCATCACCGTCTAATTATTTTAAATCGCGCGAAATGCATATGAATGAATGCGCGGCTCATAATGACTCGTATTACAATTACTACGAACTGGAGTACAATTACGACACTGATTATAACTATAGTGATTTTGCCACCGGTTTCGCTTGTGACTCGACTTATCATGACATGACTTTTAACAACCAAGTATCTGACGATTATCAACCACACAGGCAGGAACTAGTCATGATGAACAGGATTTTCAGGTGCTTTCGAATTCACCAAAACCAACATAGAATTAAACCTTCAAACGCAGAGGCAATTGCCTTATATTCAGATTGCAGACCCCCCATTAAAACTACTTTTAGACACTGGGGCTAAAATCTTTTTTAGCCCCGAGGCCGTAAAAAAATATTTTTCAGAATATCCTCTCAATTTTGGATCCATTCGAAGTAACCAACATACACGCGACAAGTAAAAATAACTACTCTTTTACTTTACCGTGTTTTGCAGAGTTCAGTGAACCTGATAGTATTAAACTTTTTATATACAGGTTTCATGATTATTTCGACGGGCTCATAGGTTTAGATTTGCTACGTAATTGGGAGGCCCGAATCGATTTGAGAGAAGGTCAACTTTTAACACGGACCGCTGTGAACCCTATTCGGATGTACAACTCATGTAATGTGAACTTGTATGAAGATATCATACCAGCGGGGACTTCTAAAGTAATTCGCATCCCCGTAGATTCTAGTGAAGGTGATGTTTTCATTACGGAGCAAGTCCTTTGTAATTGCATAGTTCACGACACCGAACGATGTAATATTCTCGCTCGATCGGCCAGCTCTCGCGGAATTATTTAATACCGAGTGCACGCGTATGCAGCTACCGTCGACCCGCGCACGAGATGTTACTTCACGGTTACGTATTGACCACTTGAACGAAGAAGAAAAGGCTAATTTGATAGCTCTTTGCTCGAAATATTCGGATGTTTTTTTATATTGAAGGTGAAAATCTAACATTCACGAACCAAATAAAACATCACATCCGAACAACCGATGAAATACCGGTTCACACAAAGAGTTATCGGTACCCTTTTGTACATCGACAAGAGGTTAGCGACCAGATCAATAAAATGTTAGCTCAAGGCATTATTCGACCCTCCGAGTCCGCGTGGAGCTCACCAATATGGATAGTTCCGAAAAAGACGGACGCCTCGGGCAAACAAAAATGGCGCTTAGTAGTTGACTTTAGAAAGCTCAATGAAAAGACCATTGATGACAAGTATCCTATCCCTAACATAGCAGATGTTTTGGACAAATTGGGGAAGTGTCAGTACTTTAGTACCCTGGACCTGGCCAGTGGCTTCTACCAGGTTGAAATGGATCCCACCGATATTCAGAAGACCGCTTTCAATGTGGAACATGGTCATTTTGAGTTCCTCCGAATGCCAATGGGATTGAAGAACTCACCTTCCACATTCCAAAGAGTTATGGATAATATCCTCAGAGGTCTCCAGAACCAGATCTGCTTGGTATATCTGGATGACATAATAGTATTTAGTACCTCACTGCAAGCACATAACGAATCTTGAGAAAGTGTTCCAAAGACTCAGGGAATCCAACTCCAAGATAAAATTGGACAAGTCCGAGTTCTGGAAGCTGGAAACAGCCTACTTGGGTCACAATATTAGCAGCGAGGGTGTGAAACCTAACCCTGACAAAATAGAGGCAATACAGAAGTATCCGATGCCTAAAACTCCTAAAGAAATTAAACAGTTTTTAGGTCTCTTAGGTTACTATCGAAAATTCATACCAGATTTTTCACGTATCACTAAACCCTTGACACAGTGCTTGAAAAAGGGTAAGAAAATTGCCTTTGACCCTGACTATGTCAAAAGTTTTGAACAATGTAAGACGTTACTGACAAATGACTCGATACTCAAATACCCTGACTTCAACAAAGATTTTATTCTAACGACTGACGCTTCAAACGTAGCTATAGGTGCCATTTTATCACAAGGCCCCATAGGAGCCGATAAACCTATCTCTTATGCATCTCGTACACTCAATGATAGCGAACTTAACTACAGTACCATTGAGAAGGAGCTATTGGCTATAGTTTGGGCCACGAAATACTTCAGATCATACTTATTCGGACGGTAGTTTAAAATCTTGACTGACCATAAATACACTGGATGATGAATTTGAAAGAGCCAAATTCACGTCTCACAAGATGGCGACTTCGACTTAGTGAATATGACTTCACCGTTATATACAAAAAAGGCAAAAATAACACTAACGCTGATGCCTTGTCTCGTATAGAGATCAATACTAAAGAGTCTAGGATATTGTTCGAAGATATATCGAAGAATTAAACTCTATATTAGGCATTCCATCTGAATCCATACAGGGTAACCCATCCAACTCGCTACCTGCTCATCAAGCGAACTCCTCGACAGAAACAGTGCACACCAGCAACGAAAATCCTATACTAGAGATCCCTATTACAGACGAACCTTTTAACAAATTTAACCGACAGATACATTTCAGCCTTGTTAGTGACGTGAAAAAACGGCCCATAATAACTAAACCGTTTGACACGCACACACGTATAAGTATTCAATTATCAGAGTCGAACCTAGAGAGTGACGTAGTAAACGCAGTTAAAGAGTACGTCAATCCGAAAGTCAAAACTGCTATCTTAATTAATCCTCCTTTGGCTATGTATTCAATAATTCCAATCTTGCAAGATAAGTTCAGAAGTTCATCAATGAATCTTGTCTTAGCAAAAGTAGAGTTAGAAAATGTTAAGGAGTACCTTCGGCAACAAGAGATAATCCGCCATTATCGCGATGGTAAAACAAACCATCGCGGAATCCCTGAGTGCCATTTAGCTTTGTCTCGCAAATACTATTGGCCAAAAATGAAGGACCAAATAGCGAAATATATAAGTGAGTGTACCATATGCGGACAAGCAAAATACGACCGAAACCCAGTCAGACCTCAATTTAATATTGTGCCACCATCCACTAAGCCCTTTGAAACTGTTCACATGGAGTTATTCACAGTACAGAGTGAGAAATATGTCACTTTTATAGATGTCTTCACCAAATACGGCCAAGCATATCATTTGCGTGACGGAACAGCTATTAGCATATTGCAAGCACTTTTACAGTACTGTACCCATCATGGTGTTCCTATAACTATTATTACTGATAACGGAACTGAGTTCACCAATCAGCTGTTCATGGAGTTTACACGACTCCATAAGGTCAATCATCATAAAATATTAGCTCACTCACCTAACGACAACGGTAATATTGAACGCTTTCATTCCACACTCTTAGAACATCTTAGAATTCTAAAATTACAGCACAAAGACGAGCCTATAGTAAATCTCATGCCATACGCTATTATTGCCTACAACAGTTCCATACATAGCTTTACAAGATGCCGACCGTTTGACTTATTGACCGGACATTTTGACCCTAGAGACTGCAATGACATTGACATAACACAGCAACTGTTACAACAGTATATACCCAAGTTCATAGAGACCGTATGAAATAAGTTTACGATATTATCAATTCCTCATCACTTGCTAATCGCACTTCACTAATCGAGAACAGAAATAAAAATAGAGAACCCGAGAAGGAATATGCACCTCAACAGCAAGTCTTTGTAAGAAATCGTCTTGCCAATCGACAAAAGACCGCCCCTCGATATACTCAACATACAGTTTTAGCTGACCTGCCAATCTACATCTATACTTCGAAAAAGCGTGGTCCCATAGCAAAATCGAGACTTAAGCGCGTGCCTAAAGCAGCCAATTTGTTACAGGATTCTGCTTATGTCAATCCTTCCAATGACGCGACCTCAGCAGATAAAACTTGAGAGCCTTGGCGATGGACCAGGACTTCTGCCGTACAAACTCGGACTTATGAGACTTACAAATCATCATCATACGTTTCTACAGTACGTTCAACTAGATGACATTGAAAATAACATTAACTCACTACAGACTCAGTTACTAAACTGTCAAAAGCAAATGACTAACGACACTTACTCACTGTACGAAATTCAAATAGATTATCTTACTAGCAAGCTTGGCAATGTCTTAAAACAATTACAATCATTAGAGCCCAATAGAGTCAAAAGAGGTCTTAGTAGTAGATGGATTAGGTTCAATCATAAAAAGCCTAACCGGAAACCTAGATCACGCCGATACGTTAAGATATAATGACGCAATTAAAACTTTAGAAACCAATCAGGATAAAATAGTAAATGAGTTCAACGCACATATCAGTATGAGTAAGGAGTGGATGTCCAAACATAATGACGTAATAGCACAGATAGTAAGTAACGAATATAAAATCAACTCTACTTTAGAATTGATACTGAAGAGTGACGCATACAGAGAAAACAACCTAATTAAGTATGCTAAGTTCGCTCAACTCTTAGAAGTTATATAGGCGAAAACGTAGAGGACTTAACTCAGGAGTTAATTAGGATAGAAAATAGCTTAGCTTTTATACGAGCTTCTAGTACTCACCATTCCACTATAGATATAGAGACACTAGAGTCAATGGTTGCGAAACTTAAATTAATTTATGGCAGAGAGCACATTTTAGATTTAGAACTTAGGGAATATTACGATATCATTAAACCTGGATCGTATTATATTAAAAAGCAGATAGTTTTTATTTTTAAGTTTCCAATTTTTTCTACGGATAGTTATGATTTTTATAGATTATCAGTAGTACCTAACAAACACGCTCAGGCTCTTATCCCCTCCTTCCCCTTCCTAGCAACTAACGAGATGACGTTCGTGTACATAGAGGCAGAATGCCCGAAGCTGAAAAAATTGTATCTCTGTGAAAAAGGAATCGCTCACCAGATACGAACCAAATTTGACTGCATCCAGGAGCTGATCACCAATCAAGTTATCCAGGAATCCTGCCAGTTCACGACAGTCACCCTGACGAGAGAAGCTCTGGAGAAACTTGACGATCAACACTATGTTCTGTCCTTCCCTCATAAAACGAAGGTACAACTCAACTGTAACCAGAAGAACTACTCTATGCTGCAAGGAAGCTACCTCGCTACGATTCCCGCTGGATGTCACCTGAAATCACCTGAAATAGTTTACTATTGCAAATGACAATGATGAGATCAAAGGTCAACCTCTCAAACTGATGAACATCCCCTACGACGCGGAGAAACAAAGTAACCTAGCTACCCATGTTAAACTGAACTCTGAAGGAAGATCCCGACACTATTCCGGCAACATTTTCACTCAACGTGCTAAAATAGTCGCCTTTCTAGGGGTGGAGGAATTACGTAGGTCTACTATATGAAGATCGCCGACGTTGCAGATGCACCGATAATTATTGAACACATTTAATTCGCCGACGCAGCAATGACGTCAATCGGACACTGCGTGTTAAATCTATTTGTAAGAATAAGCATTCCATATTTCTACTTCGAAGCGGAATGGTTAGTCATTAGGAAATAATTGTAAATTAGTTTTATTCTTTTTAATTAATTAAATATATAATTAATTTCGGTTTTTTTTTCGATCTTCTAACTGCCGTTAACGTAATTAGTTTCATACGACACATTTGCTAGGAAAAAATCAAACATAAATAACGTTTAGCACACAGCGGCAAATACGAGAAACAAAAGTATTAAATATATAGCAAAATAGCGGGCAAGTTTTTTTTCACGCACCAACTGCCAGCTTAGTGATCCTACAGTCTACTTTAACTAATATTTTTTAGTGATAAAATGAAAAAGAATAACAAAATATATTGTGAAATATGAATCGTAGTAGGACGTATCTATATAATGTATTGATTTGTTCCAAAAATGTATTTGGATTTTTAGCACTTTGAAACCTGTATGATGCTGCTTAAATTTAAAATGTTCTGTTTACTCGCCTATAACTTTCATTAATGGTACTAATTTAACTTTGTAGGGACAATTTAATATGCACGCGTATGCTATATAACTCTATTTATGGCCCTAAAAGCGATGTAATAAGGCTCACTTTATGAGTAAGTGTGTAGAAGAAAAGATTGTTTATAACATGGGAGTTCAATAACTGAACCAACGAGTTCAAACCTTCATTACAAATACATAAGAGGCATATCCACGACTGTCCCCGCACCCTTTACGAATAGTTCCCCTAGCTTTGAGTAGTTCTTCTTTGAACTGAAGGGTTTACATTTACAGACGAGTAAATATAAAAGTCGTATTTAAGTTTAGCTATAATACTTCAAAACGCTGTGAGCGTGAGATTGACACCTCAAAAACTTCAAACGTTTTTAGTAGGAATTGGGTAGGAAGGTAAGGTTAAGTAAAAAACCGGCCAAGCGCGAGTTGGACTCGCGCACCTAGGATTATTTTATGGTAGGTACACAATATAAATACAACATAAACAAATCTATGCAGTTAATATAAAAGTAACGCCTACAGTTTATGGAATAGCAAAACAGTTATAATACTACCTTTTAAAAAGGATAATTTTATTTTACTAGGATATTCTCTAAGTTTCAGCATGGTACGTTCTATCGTACTGCCTCAGACATCATGCATAGATGAATTGAGCAAGGAGAACTCTATGATTATTGTAAGTTTCGTAAAATTATTGGCGAATGGACGACGCTACACCTTAACCACACTCGTTGCAGCTCCTGGAAAAGTATAGGTTGATTTATGTGAAATCTATTGTATTTTTGGCAAAATATGGCGAATCGCGAGTCAACGGGTTACGGCCTTATTATTTAAAAAAGTCATAACAATAATAATAATTGTTTATTTAATAAAAATGTAACATTACAGTATACAGACTAAGGCGTTACAAAATTCTGTCATAGATTACATGTATTTATTTCATATAGTTCTGTGCGCCTCTAATGACTCTATTTTAATTTAAATCGCGTTGATAAGTATGTATGTACGTTAATTATTATCACTAACATAGTAACTGGTTTGCAGCTGTCAAATGATCCTACTGTTTTGCGAAAGAAGGTTAATATATAGCTATATTATGTCAGGAAAACATGCAATAAACGATAACGTTAAATAAAAGGCATGTAGCACCTAGTTCTCTGTTCATTGTTCAATATGTGTAAAATACATAGCTACGAGTACAACAATGCGTACAGTAATGAGTATTTAATCTATGGATGTACCGGCTATAATAGCTATTTGCATGCTATTACAATAATTTCCATCGTCATCATTGGTGCGAGGGATTAATCCGGAAAATGGAAATGAGCTTTTATTACAAAATAATTTTCAATGGTAATTTGACGGATTTGTGCGAGTAGGTACTTAGTTATAAAGGTTACGTATAGGCTTCTGATGCCATGCGCTTTTGCTTTTGGTATTGCCAGTATTCAATACCGTGAAAAGTTAAGCAAAATAGAAAAATAACTGTGCGTATGAAAGTTAAACACATCGATGTATCAGGGTGTTGCGTGCAGTGTATAACATGCATCGCTTCAGATTGTACTTCAACTGTTATGTTTAGACTTGGTCATTACGGTTGTCTGGAAGAGATCGCTCTGAGCGATAGAAGCTACCGTTGTGACTCTGTTAACTTTTATCATTTAATTGTAGTGAAATATTTTTGTACTCAACTGTTTTCTACGGACTTCCAAAAATGAGGAGGTACCTACTCAATGCTACTGTATTTTTTTTAACTTTCGATAGGGTGAACCAATTCTCAAAGTTCTTTTTTTGTTTGAAAGATTTCATCAAATTGGGTCCAGTAGTTTTTGAGTTACACTCCAATAACTGAATAGAATAGTCAATAGAAAAGTCGGTACTTACCTATTACATTTTTCAAATAGCTTGTGTACATTTTTATTTGTATTGTGGTGTTTCATAAAGATTTAATATATATTATATATATTACCTAATACCATCAGGCCTACTACTGATATGTCATACTGGTGGTATAATAAATCAAATTATAGAACCAACACTCTAACATCATAATCGTGTTATAAAAATTGCTGGATATTCAAACATTAATAAACTTTTTATACACTGACCCGCTTTTTGAGCATATCAGATGTTCAGAAAGGCAAGAGCGCAGCAGATTATTATATGCCAAACTTACCACAATATCAATAAGAAAGGAATGTTTACTACATTCCGTTTTTAAACTTACTGTGTAGTTTACAAACGTACGAATAAGAAACAAACTCTTAACTTCGAACTGTTATATCCCTACTATAGTATGGAGACCCTACACGCCTAAAGCAATATCAGCATTTTCTCTTTGTTTCATTTTGATTCTTAGTTCATACTTCAAGTCAGTCTCAATCCGTCATCAGTTCCAAACACTTGTCTCTTTCTTGTAAAAATAAGTTATAATTATTTTAATATCAATTAAAACCCTGTGTTCATAAAAACTGTTCTTTTTTAAAAAGACATTTCCCGAGTCCCGTATAACATTGGTGGCAGCTTAAGGGATTTTTAAAATCCTCGGATCGCCTCTTTTGGAAGAAAATTCAAGAAAACTGAAAAATCATACAAGAAGTCTACAAGAAATCAAGAACATAAATCATCGCAACCAGTCGCCGCATACACTGCCTATAAGAAGAAACCTTCTATCTCGTCGTATCACTGTATCCTGTCTCAGTATCCTATCGCCGTGTTGTCTGCTCTACTCTGAGAAGTCCTGTCGTCGCATCACCGTGTCAATATTCCACGCCCGTACTTCGTCGCCGTACCTACCTTGGTATCCTGTTGCCGAGTGCCGCTGTATCCTGTGAACACCTGTGAAACTTACCTGTTCTTCACCTACTAGTCCTGCCGTCGGAAGCCCATAACATCAACTACCAACTCACCTCAAGAGAAGGAGTACCTCGCCATTCCAAGATGACCAGTATCGCGCCTGCAGTCGTCACGATCCTGTAAGTCCTTGAAACAAATTATTAACTTTCGCAAACATATATATCAAAGTGAACATTTGAATTTAAATATACTTGTCTGTGAAGATAATTGTGTAATCAGCATCAGTGATTTATTTAAATAATACTTACAAAGATAATTATAATATTGCAATTCACCTAAATATATTTTACGTAAGTACTAGTATTCAATAACATACATAGATCTAATCATATTGTACAACAATTGTTTAACTCAGTTACTAAGGTCCGAGTTTAGCGCAACATTCCTTTCTTATCGTGAGTCTAAGCCTCGCGTCTTACTTTGTTTTGACTAACGCCTTAGCACACTATGCCTAAAGACAGTAAGGACAATCAAACCGATCCAAACACAATGACTACGAAAGAAATCGACATGAATATTTTGTGTAAATTTATTAGTAAATTCGATGGAAATCGTGAAAAATTAAATGCTTATTTAAATAACTGTAGAAATGCGATGAGCCTCGCATCACAATCACAACAAGACGTTTTATTAGTATATATATTAAGTCAATTAGAAGGCCGTGCCGAAAGTGCATGTTCAATAAAAGAATTTGAAAAATGGCAACAACTAGAGGAATTTTTGAAATCGCAATTTGGAGAACGAAAACATTATGCTGCACTTCTCTCAGACCTTCAGGAAAGTCGTCAATCTAATAATGAAACAGTCAATCAATTCGCTCTTCGTGTAGAGTCTACTTTATCCAAGCTGTTGACTGAAATACCTTCAACTAAGAAAGTTGAATTACCTGGCCGTGTCGCCGCAATGCAGGACTTAGCTCTGCATACATTTACTTCAGGACTCATTCCACGTTTATCGACTGTTGTGAGATGTCGTGACCCCAAAACTTTGAACGATGCTATTAACTTTGCCGTTTCGGAGGAAAAAATATATCAAATTTCTTTTAAGCGGAATTCACCCTCTTCCTTTAATAATATTTCGAACTCGCCTAACTTTCAACAGCGCTCACCTCAGCGAGCATTTCAACAAAATCGAAACTCTACTCAAAATAGTGTGAATGTTCCGAACAGGTTTAATAATCAAAGACCCGCACCAATATCACCTAACTCTACTCTTCCCGTTTGTCGCTACTGCAAATCCGTAGGTCATACCATTGACGTTTGCCGTAAACGTGAGTACAATAACAGCCGTCGATTTGGAAACTCCCAAACTCAACAACCAAACCGACAAACCTTCTATCGGAATAATCAACCTATCCATACTGTTAACTTACCTGAAGAACAAGACTCACGAGACGAAGTCGATTATATAGGCCGAAATTTAAACGAGGAAACCCTTCCTCTCAACATCGTACAGGAACAATAAGGGATAAAATCGATGTTTATGCTATATCTAATACTTCAAAATTATATTCTACTGTCTGTAAATCGTCCACTAACTACACGGGTAGCCAGTCCCAAATAAATAGTGGCCATAAATTTACTACTTCTACATCCACTAACTACAAGGGTAACCAGCCCCAAATAAATAGTGGTCATAAGAGATTTATTACTTCTCAATCTACTACATCCACTAACTACAAGGGTAACCAGCCCCAAATAAATAGTGGTCATAAGAGATTTATTACTTCTCAATCTACTACATCCACTAACTACAAGGGTAACCAGCCCCAAATAAATAGTGGTCATATGAGATTTATTACTTCTCAACCTACTACATCCACTAACTACAAGGGTAACCAGCCCCAAATAAATAGTGGCCTTACTAAAACTTTTAATTCTAAATATACTAAATCCAATAACTACGAGGGTAACCAACCCCAAATAAATAGTGCCCACATGAAAACTACTAATTCTATACCTGCTAACTACAAGGACAAAGAGTCTGAAACCAAAAATGAAATTTCACTTAAATCTAAACTTACCTGTGATATCGCCTTACCACCTAACAAACTGTTATCCATGTCTTGCCCGTCCTGTACAGCATCTGTAAAAGAAGAAAACACATTAAAAACATATAATATAATATCTAACCCAGTGAAAAAATACTTACCTTTCGTAGAAGTTCAATCATCTGTCTCTAGCAAACCTTTAAAACTTCTCGTTGATAGTGGAGCATCCATCAGTCTCCTGAAAGTAAATACAATCGAAAAAATGCCTAAAATCACGAACCACATTATATCCTTCAGCGGAATAGGGACTACAGAAAATCCAATGCACTCATTAGGTCACATTTTGATCAATTTTAATGCAATAAGTCATCACTTTCACGTTGTACCCAATATAAATTTTCCTTACGATGGAATAATAGGTAACGACTTGCTATCCACTCTTGACTCCAAAATAGACTACACAGCAAATGCTCTTACTATCAATAACACGAGACTTACCTTGAAGTTTACCGAACCAATGTACACCATTCTGCCTCGAACCGAAACAGTGATTGAGTGCTCAGTACTGAACCCTGAAATTAGAGAAGGACTTATTGTCGATCAAAATATTATCGAACATCTATTAATAGCAAACTGTATTGTCAAAGTAAAACCAAATTCCAGAATTAATATATCCGTTGTTAACACCTCAGAATCCCCGATTAAAGTAGATTCAAATCTGAAATTAAAAATAATACCTTTAGACAAAAGTGACCAACATAACATTTTCTATACGCCTAGATTCAATGAGAACCAGATAAATGCCATGAATCGAACCGAAAAGGTCATAAATTTACTACGAGTGTCTCATCTAAATTCAGAAGAAACAGATGCATTGTACGACCTTTGTTCTACTTACTCTGATATATTTCACCTTCCTGACGATCACTTGACTACGACTGACGTTTTACAACATGAGATCACTACAACTTCTTCTATTCCAATCAATACGAAAACCTATAGATTCCCTGACATACATAAACAAGAAGTTCAATCTCAAATAAATAAAATGCTTGACGAAGGAATAATCAAACCTTCTACTTCCCCATGGTCTTCCCCTATCTGGGTCGTACCTAAAAAGACTGATGCCTCTGGCCAACGCAAATGGCGTGTCGTCATTGATTACCGTAAATTAAATGATATAACCATCGGAGATTCTTACCCTATACCTAACATATCTGAGATTTTAGATCAATTAGGCAAATGCAAATACTTCAGCACCCTTGATTTAGCTTCTGGCTTTCACCAGATCAAAATGTCAAAAGAAGACGCGCCCAAAACTGCCTTTTCTGTCCCACAAGGTCATTTCGAGTTTACTCGGATGCCTTTCGGCTTAAAAAATGCCCCCGCAACATTTCAGAGACTCATGAACTCTGTTCTCTCAGGCCTACAGGGAATTCAATGTTTTGTCTATTTAGATGATGTAGTAATTCACTCGTTTGATCTCGATACTCACATGAAAAACCTCTCTAACGTATTCGACAGAATTCGTAATTTCAACCTAAAACTCCAACCCGACAAGTGCGAATTCCTCCACAATGAAGTATCTTATCTTGGCCATATTATTACAGATCAAGGAGTAAAACCAAACCCTGAAAAGACCAAAGCCGTAGAAAACTTTCCAATTCCCACATGCCCTAAAGATATAAAATCTTTCCTGGGATTAGTGTCGTACTATCGTCGTTTCATACCAGATCTGTCCAAAATAGCTAAACCTTTAACTAACCTCTTGAAGAAAAACGTCCCTTTCAACTGGCAAAACGAACACCAACTCGCCTTCGAAAAGCTGAAATATGCTCTGATTTCAGCCCCTTTATTAGCCTACCCTGATTTCACAAAACCATTTATCCTCACTTGCGATGCCTCGAACTTTGCTATCTCTGCTATACTTTCCCAAGGTCCCATAGGAAACGACCGCCCTATTGCCTATGCTTCTCGAACCCTAAATAAAGCTGAAAGCAATTACAGCGTCACTGAAAAGGAATGCCTAGCCATCATCTTCGGCACAAAAACCTTTCGCCCCTATCTTTATGGTCGGCGCTTCACAATAATAACAGATCACAGACCTCTTAAATGGTTATTTAATTGTAAAGACCCTGGATCCAAACTCATAAGATGGAGGCTCAAACTCGAAGAATTTGAGTACGAAATCGAATATAAAAAAGGCAAAATCAACAGCAATGCCGACGCATTATCTCGCTTTCCAGTTCATCCAATTGTCCAAGACGAACCAAATCCACAACCATCTACTTCCAACGCAGTAGACAACCCCATCAACAACCCTGTTTCAAACATGGAACCAGGATTTCCTCAAGACCTTCTCGACGACCTTGCAGACTTAGATGCTTTGGAGTTTAGTCCACCTGACGTAAACCTTCAAGACATCGACTTAAGTCTTCCTTCTATTCCTACTCAAATAGGCTCTCCTAGTGAGACTAGTGACATAACAGAACCGACTCCATCAAATATCAACAAAGACTATTCCGACTTTCTTAAAACTATGAGTAATAAAAACGAAACTTTTAATGTCCAAATTCGGGAGCATAACGAAAGCCTCCTCAAAAGCAGCTCTAAAGTTATTCTTATGCCCGTATCTATCGACCTTGACGAATCAAATCCCTACCTTCAAGATATCCTGTCTAAACTCGACGACGCAACAACCTTTATTAACGAAGAACGAGAACTCCATTCATTCCGGAGACTGCAACACAACGACAAGACCTATTACCTACTCTTTACAAAAGTGTATTATTTCGATGGTTGCACATACCCTGAGATCTTTAAAACACTGAAATCAGTACGAGACGATATCTTACTTACCGGAACCATAAATGAATTTGCTATATCCGATTTCAAAGATCTATTCCAACAGTATTCCTACGTCAAAATTTATAGTATGCTAATGTACTTATTCAACAATACTAATGTCACTGTAAATATTCACCGCAACAGCATCATTTACCTTGTACCTACTGAAATTGCTAAAGTTTTAAGAGAAAATCATGACATCCCCATTGCAGGACACTTAGGCTCTAACAAAATGTATGACCGGGTCAAAGAACGTTATTACTGGAAAAACATGCGATCAGATATTGAAAATTATGTAAAGAACTGTAAATTATGTCAATCAAACAAAGCTCTTCGTAAAATAAACAAATCTCCTATGCAAATAACGACCACTTCTACTCGTCCTTTTGAGAGAATTAGCCTTGACATCGTTGGTCCTCTTCCTGAAGCCGGATTACAAAAACTAAAATTCATACTTACCCTACAAGATGACCTTACCAAATTTTCCATAGCCTACCCAATCTCTAACGTAACTGCTGAAGAATCCTGTGAATGCTTAGTCCATTTCATATCCCTATTCGGTATTCCCAAAACTATACTAACAGATCAAGGGACAAACTTTACTGCTGATCTATTTAAACAAACTTGTGATTTTCTTAAAATTAAGCAAATCTGGTCTACGCCTTACCATCCACAGACACAAGGAGCCCTAGAACGCAGTCATTCAACCTTAAAAGAGTACCTAAAATCATACGTGAACGAAAATCAAACTAACTGGCATAGATTCGTTTACACCGCCATGCTAACCTACAACAGCAGTGTTCATAGCACAACTCGGTTCACTCCGTATGAACTCGTTTTTGGCCATAAACCGTTTATCCCTGACTCTATCTTTGATTCTCGTCCCGATGTCACTTACCCGGAATATGTTAAAATGCTGCATCATAGACTGAAAACATCACGCGAAAAAGCACTGCAAAATATCCGCGACTCAAAAGAAAAATCAAAAACATACTACGACAAACAATCTCGCCCAGTCCAGTACAAAGTCGGTGATTATGTATATTTAAAAAATCATTTAAGACTGCGGAAAGCCCTCTCACCCCTATGGAAAGGTCCATATAAAGTCGTTAAAATTCATGGCTTTAACACTTTATCCCTCCTAATTAATCGACGCCATGTCAAACATCACTTCGACGAAGTTAAACTAGCTCATGTAAATCCCTAATTAAAATTAAAACTATATACTACTGATTTTATTTTACTTTTATAACTTATACACACATACATATTTCATTCTTATTTTACGTTACAAGTTTACATTTTATAATCTCAAGTATACAAGTTATTCATCCTAGTTAAATTATCATTACAGAATCGCTGTTCAATGTAACGCCGTCTTAACCTCCGGAGACAGCAAAATAGTGGAACGTATTACCAAGAGTCCTGGCATTCTCTTTGATCCCATGGGTACTCTGAAAATTATAAATGATCGATTTGATATTGTCATCCCAGTAGATGTGACTACTTTTAAAACTCATATTGAGAATATTCAAAACGTACTCAATATAATTAAAGTCCAATGCCGCGAAAATAAAGAAATACATGATAGCAAATGTCTGAATATGCTAGAACCATTAGAATCTCTATTTACAGATATTCTACGCGACTTTAACTCTATTTCTCATATAGTTTCTAATAGTTTATCCAAAAGATCCGCATGGTTTGCTGGTGTTGGTAGCGTATTCAAACACATATTTGGCACCATGGATGAAGATGATGCCATACGTTATAACAAAGCCATTCAAAACTTGAATAATAACGATAAAATCCTAGCAAATTCGATAAAGAAAAGTATAATTATATCACAGTCCGCTATTTCTAACATGAACAAATCACTTCATGAATTGAATGAAAATGAAGCTAAGCTAAATAACGTCATTGATGAAGTCACCACATCTCTCAACAATATATCTCACATTGTATTAGTAGATAATTTTAAGATTAGAATTAATACTGCATTGAACGTCTTACAAAGTAATCTATTAACCATTTCCTTCAAAATCGAAGACATCCTTAACTCTATGTTATTTGTAAAATGCAACAGTATTCACCCATCTATTGTCACACCACGTCAATTATACGAAGATATTATAAGTAACCTTAAGTTAGTTCCTAAGTACAGAGACTTCCCAGTGAATCTCGAATTTAACAACATTCACACCTTAATGAATATTGCCGATCTAGTTTGTTATTATTTAGACGGTAAAATAGTGTTTGTAATTAGAATACCTTTAGTTAGTGCATTAGAATATAACTTGTATAAGAATGTACCTTTACCTACTCCACATTCATCCGAAAATCCTAACTCTTATATAATGATTCTACCTACCGAAGAATATTCAGCTCTTAGTAAAGACAAATCTTCATTTACATATCTCAATAACCTGAACCTCTGTAAACATATCTTAAGTGAAACCTACCTTTGCGAAATCAGCGACATCTACAGTGTTTCAAGTAATCCATCCTGTGAAATGGAAATCATTACCAAAGCCGTATCTTCTTTCCCGAATAATTGTCAGTTTAGATTCCTCTATGGAGAAATAGATATTTGCCACAGGTTAAATAATGGTAAATGGATATTCGTTCAATCACACCCCACCAAAATTTCTATTGAATGTCAGAATAACGAGCTAACTGAATTAGTATTATCCGGTACGAGTGTACTTGATATTCCACTTGAATGTATAGCCTATTATAAGAACGTTAGAATATTTAAGAAAAGTTTTCCTAGAATAGATGTACCTTATGTAACCTCTGATTTTAATATTATTAATGATAGCTGTTGTAATTTAGGTCGCCTTAACGAACTAAATATTCCATTTTCTACTATTAAAAACGTTAACTTAGATAAATTAAGAAATATGAAATCTGTATCTGACCAAATCATACAAGATTTAGAGAAAGTAGAAAACTCAAATGTTTTAAGTAATCACATTAGCTTTCCAATCCTCACTATTTTATCAATAACCTTATGTATTAGTTTTATTTCTTTATACTTTTGTAAAAAGAACAAGTGTTTGAAATCGTTGTTTTCCAAATCAAATGAGACTACAGTTCCTTCAGACGATAATGAAAGTATAGAATTAAATCAACCGCGCTTACGTGCAATTTGAACTCATGTATGTAAACTTACATTTTCCAGTAAGTTTCCTCTTAGCGTGGGGGTTGTTATATCCCTACTATAGTATGGAGACCCTACACGCCTAAAGCAATATCAGCATTTTCTCTTTGTTTCATTTTGATTCTTAGTTCATACTTCAAGTCAGTCTCAATCCGTCATCAGTTCCAAACACTTGTCTCTTTCTTGTAAAAATAAGTTATAATTATTTTAATATCAATTAAAACCCTGTGTTCATAAAAACTGTTCTTTTTTAAAAAGACATTTCCCGAGTCCCGTATAACAGAACGCACGAAATTCTAAAGCAGAATTTTAAAGCATAAAGCTCGTGTGATACCCCAACTGGGACTTACCACTGTAAATCAATACCTTCACTTCACACGATAATATAACATATGTATAAATAGTTTTCTATGTATTCATTGACTCCGATGATGCATCCTGTAAATACAGCGGATAACTAATCCGCTGTATTTCCAGGATGCTGCCAAGGTCTAGCCAAGGATTTAACCTCCTGCGATTACCGACCTGATCGGCCGATCTATCGCTAATTGACCAGGACTATAATGATATTTTTGTAACGAAAATCACATATTTTACAAGACGAGAGTTAAACATCACAGTTCAGTGCCATTTAGAATTATAAATTGTATGCTGTTTGCCTGACAGTCAAAATGGTTATACCGCCATCAATCGCTCAAACTCGTATCAGACCATTAAGATATTTTTTATATTCTGCTTAGTTAATTATGATTTCTTCATAAGATAAGCGGTGCATGTATAAGCATATATCACGAATAAGTAATTTCGTGTGCAACATTTAGGTTCGCAACACCAACTAAATTTGACTAAGTAATGCGATAAATTTTGTTTATCTTTCATTGTGTGTTCATCATAAATAGAACCGTGTTTTACAATAACCACCTGCTTTGAATAGCCGGAAGTTCAAAGACCTTTAGAAGTACACACTGAGTTGCTTAGCAACAAGAAACAACAACAAGCTTACTTTAAATTCTTTTCAATTATATTTGAACGAAGCGAGGCTTGATATTAGAGGGTTTGAAATTTGGGCCCCTTCTTGAGGAAAACTGGGTCAAAAGGCAAATCATTAGGGCGATAGAGGCTATTGATTCCAGGTTCAACGAATTATTTTGCAATACGCAAGTAGTCTATTTGAAATCATGGTTTCGACCACAGTACCAGATTGTTCTTCTTCGAATCAGTGCCCAAGCATTATGTTTAGATTTAAAAAGCATTGTAGCAAGAAGTAAATACGGACCGAGTAGGATAAAATAACTATATATAGGGGTAATGATATAATGCAATGCCCCCAATAGTTAACATACCTACAAAAAGTAGAGACAAGTTGATTTTATATAATCACTATGATATATTTTATATTGTAATTATTATGTTTAATATATTACAATTAGCCATACCCATATAAAACTAGTCTGTTTAATAAAATTATTTATTAGACAACACGCATGTGATATTTGCGCAGCTTGTTTATAAATAAGCAAAAATCTACAAAAGCACCACACCACACTCTACAAATACAATGGTGTTGTACCCGACTTTGTAGGCTCACTATATCATTAAGTCCAAAAATTTAAGTATGTGTTATGTTAGCTATTAGCTACGAAATTCTGTTATAGGCATGGCCGACAAGCTTTTGGCAAGTTTTTATAACTTTCAGGCCTTATTTAATAGATATTATTTCTTAATATAATTATATCTCTCAAATTGATTTCACTTCGCTTAATCTATAATTCGATATGTTATTTTATAGAATTTATAAATTTGTTTGCATTGGTTCATTTTTGCTGTCTACCTATTTCACTCTCTAGCATCGCCTGGATAGAGCTAGGATTAACTTTTTGCGATAAGCAAGATAACAAAGGAAGGGAAAATAACGGAAAAGTTAACAAAGACCGTAGCACAAATAATTTGCGAAAAAGTATTCGTATCGTAAACGTGAGCGCGTCAAACGCGCTTCGGCGTACAAACTATGAGTTGTCTGTGCCACAGTTGCCTTATATATATTTAGTTTGTGCTGTTTCGTGAACGACACGTGACGTTACGCTAGCGTAGTTATTCATGCTAGGCTCACTGACCATTTACGCAGCTTACGTAAAGAAACCATAATAAGTCGATAGTTGCTTACGATCAATAGATCTTATTTCAAACCAATTTCTCAAACTACCGACAAATCTTGATTAAAGGAAGTCTTTAAAGTATTACATCGTTAAAATATTATAAGTCCTCAAACTTTTAATACTCATAAACCAAGTTGTACACAGCCGACTATTTACAATATCTCTTTTTTATGCACTAATAAAACGCAGTGAAGTCGGGGGTTGTTAAAATCGTAAGGCTAACGAGCTGCCTCTAATTGTTTGGAAGTACTGTCGCTAGGGGAGTTTGCAGTTACTTCTTTTTCTTTTTGCGAGTAAATGGTATGAGATGATATTTCATACGGCGACAGTACACGGAAAATCATAAGATCAATCTTATGTTGACATAAAGTATTAAAATCTAATTTATAACCTGAACATTGGTAAATGAGGTAAAGTCTAGACATATAAAAATAAATTTGTAATTAATTAAAATTTTGCTGTTCATATTCTTAAGTGAGGGTGAGGAGAGATAAGCAAATTAGTGCAAAATAGTGCTATTTTCCCAGGCCGTTTTCGTACTGTAGGTATCACCAATATATACAGTTAATTACAACAAAAAAGGTTTTATTGAGAAATAAACCGTAAGTTAAATTCACACTTGTTTCTCCTTCAATACTCTATTTCGTATGGCAAACTCATTGCAATAATCGTATTCCAGCAAGAAGCAAAATTGCATCAGATGGATAGGCCATCTATATATCTATAATATACAGGTTTCCTCGTAGTAGCCTTATGGAACTCTAAAATATACCTACAATCTGTACTTTGTATTTTTTTAACAATGTGGTTATTTAATAAGAAACTCCATTTTTTGCACCCTTACATTCTATTTACTATACTGAGTAAAGTCGACAAATAGATGGCCAGACTGTAAAACTACCTAACTGCATTTTTAATTACGTATCTACTTATGTTCTGTCTTCAAATACAAAGTGTACTTCCAAATGCAAATCCTAACATTAAAACTGTCCCCAGAGAGCTGGTTGAACACCCCGCCTTAGAATTTATGAATAATGCGCCCTCTTACGGCGGCGATAATGTGACACTTTCCCTATCAACTTTATTCATTTTGGAAACAATTTTATTCGAAGCGGGAAACATTGCACCAAGTGAATCATGTAGGATAGATCAGTCACTTGTTTTTTGGCTGTAGCATTTTTGTATCTTTACACCATATCATAAAACTAAACCTGGTTTAGGCAAATTTCATATTAAATGTAATTCTCTTAAACCATTGTTTAAACTCGGGGCTATCTCCTGGTCTACGTTTTATAATAAGGCGGTTTAGGGTTGATAATATAAGAAAGAAAAAAATCCGGCCAAGTGCGAGTTCGATTCGCGGACGAATAGTTATGTACCGTTAATCTATAAATCTCCCATACAACCGACATAATTTTTAGTGCTTTATAAATCATATTATAAAAACAATAAGACTTTGTCGTTTAGCAGTTGAATCATTTTGTATGTAACATGGCAGTACAATTGTCTACATGTCTATTTCACTCGTGTTATTCCTATGCCGTTAATTTACTTTTGACATAACATAATTATACAACCCCAAGTTTTGTATGTTACTGAATACAGAATATGGCATCGACACCATTGTTAAAAAACTCATTATAACTTGACGAAAGTCGTTTCTACCTTCATTCTCCGAGTTAAATGAAACAGAAGTAAACAAAACAAACGACCCGCTCAACAACGAGATTTAAATTGCATACCAAATACTTTATGTATAATATTTAGTAAGTCAGGTTAAACATTAGCATAGGCATATGTTGCAAAAATGCAATGGCTATAATAATATAATAAACATAGACCGCTCCAATTTTTTCTATCTATTCATCATCATCATCATCATCATCTCAGCCGTAAGACGTCTGCTGAACATAGGCCTCCTCACAATTTTCCAAAAGTACCGGTTGGAAGCGGCCTGCATCCAACGTCGTCCTGCTACCTTTATCAGGTCCTACGCTGCGCTTGCGGGTCCGTAGTCTCCACTCCAGAATCTTTCGGCCCCATCTGCCATCTGTTCTGCGTGCTATGTGGCCTGCCCACTCTCACTTCAACTGGCTTATCTTCTGGGCTATGTCGGTGACTTTAGTTCGTCTACGGATCTCCTGATTTCTGATTCGATCACGTAGAGAAACCCCGTGCATAGCTCGTTGTGCGACTTTGAACTTGCTTATGAGGCCCATAGTAAGAGACCACGTTTCAGTGCCATATGTAATCACTGGTAACACACATTGGTTAAGGACTTGTCTTCTCTCTACAATATCTCTCTATACAAGATAATCTTTGACTCGATGACATGACGGCGAGATCGGAGTCAGACTTGCACGACAAGAATTCTATATTTATCTTTTGGGTTTATTTATTAGTTGGTTTTCTTTGTAGGTTGTAGTTTAAAGTTTTATATGATTGTATGTATTAAATTTCCCAATAGGTACAGTAAAACAGCAAAGTAGTATAAACACGTCTTTTCTGTTAGTTTACGCTACAAAAGAGGAACTATAAATGGGATAGATAGATAGATCAGATATATAATATACTTAGTACGTAATCTACATACCTACAGACATACTATGTTCTAGTAATTTTTAAACTTTCGCGATTTGAACACATATTTATATTATAGTAACGGGGCTTAATCGCGTTAGTAATAGTATTTATTTACCTCGACATTTCGATCAAGTTGCATTGATCGTGGTCACGAGCGGACTGAAAACGTCGAGGTAAATAAATACTATTACTAACGCGATTAAGCCCCGTTAATATAATATAACTATACTACTATGTTCTTACTTTATTGAGTTCCAAATACATTTACGTTTACATAATTACAAAATTTAGCGAAACTATGCAAGTACATACTTATAGTTTTGTTTTTTATTGAAAAATTTGAATGTATGTAAATATTACATTTAAGAGTGTTTGGAGATAGCAATCATTAAAAATCAATCATCAAGTATGATATTAGCTAGGAAGCAGGTATGTTTTCTAGCAAGAAAAATAATAAAATCGTGACAAATAAAAAGATATAAGTACTTATATAGCCTTACTTACCTTTTAAGAGCTATTTGAGATGAACAATCTCACTATACGTTTAAATTCGGTTTCACATAAGTACCTAACTCTATTTTATGATCAAGTTACTTCATAGATTCCCGACGTGCGCTGTCTAACGGCCGATTTCAATAACCTTTCTAGTTCAAATTCAAATATCTTTATTGCATATCACATAACAAAAACGGTAGATACAAAAAATGGTAGTTCCTGTGATACCTCGTAAGGGAACTGCAACTTAAGAGAGGGGTACATTACTTATTTGAACCTCTAATCATAATCATGTTAAACAATAGCTATGAACTACAACGTATGATGATTTATGTAGGTAGGTACTATTATTTTTATGAGAATTTACCAAAGTATTGCGTAACATTTTAGCAAGGAGTTAAGTTACTAGATTATATTAAATATAATATGTATTATAATATAATAGGATAATTAAATATAATAGGACAACGCGCAGCTGAGGGTGGTTGTGTTATTAGTTGCTCGCCAATTTACTTTTGTAATTGCGTTTAAAACCATCTTGTTTTAGTGAAAGTTAACATAACCCAGTTCTACAGTGTTTTTAAAGCCAACCAGTGGAAACAGTGTTTAATAATTCCTATTTTCCATGTAAATATGATCAAAACAAGCTCAAAAAATAATTGTGAAATCCACAGTTTTAGTTACGTCGACCTATTTGACGGAAACGCGTAACAACCGCGTATTTCATGGCGCATAATACCTTTTGGGCGCGACGTAACGAGTGATCGGCTACTGCTTGTGATTCACTACATACATGACTTCTTTACAACGAAGTTCTTTATTATAACATCGCCTGGTCTCGAAACCGAAAAAATAAAACTTCCAACGTTAAAAAGTCACAGAAGTAGAAGAAGAAGAATTGTAATCTATGTATGTAATGTAACGTAATGTACCTAATCTACACTTTGACATCTATTATTATAATATTAATTAGTTATAATGTGTAATGTTTAATATTGATCTTTATTAATTTTGAACCAAGTTATGACTGTTTAAATTTAATTACGAATTCCAATCGTTTCATATTAATTTGTTATTTTTTTTTATTAGTAATTTATATAATACCAATTATTATTATTATTATTTTATTTTAAGTTTGTAAATTGCCTGTTATTTCTTTAACAACTTCTTTTGTTCATTAACATTGTTGTTTTGAATTTTAATTTGTTACAACTATTTTGTAATAATATAGGTAGTTTGCTATGACTAGTCCCTCACGCGCCCTTTGCCCGCACTGTCCAGGCTCTTCAAGGCTATTTTCTGTACCCCATGGCCTGCGAGTGCACATTGGTCGCAAACATAAAAACATTCAGCCCCAGGATCCTGGAGGCCCCTCGTCCACAACTCCTTCCGCTTTATCGGCATCTGATAACCTCTCAGGTTTGAGTTTGGACGACTTACCTTCGCTTAGAGCCAGAGTCCGGGTTCTTAGACACGTGCCTAAGGGAGCCAGATGTCTCGCAGCCGGCAAATTATCGTCCCTGATCGAACAATGCATACAGTCCAATAGCAAAGGGGACTGGTTGGCATTGCTATCATTTGCTTACACGGCCCTGAGATTGCCAGATCAGGGCGACAAGAAGTCATTGACCTCTAAGGTTAAGGCTAACATCGAGGGGGCCCAGTTGGGTCCGAGTCCGTCTGCCGAATATATCCCTGTCAAGTCACCTTCGTTGTACAAATCTGTACAGGCTAAGGTCTTTGAGGGGGACCTCAGGGGTGCGGCTCGCATTCTCACATCGGACTGCACATTCGCCCCGACTGGTAATGATACACTCACTTCACTAAGAGCGAAGCATCCCTCCCCCTCTCATCCCCCTCGTATTCCCCCGGCACCCGACGACGTGTCGCCGTGTCTTGTTGTAAAGTTGGAAGATGTGTACGGTGCTCTCCACTCTTTTTACCGCGGCTCTGCGGCAGGCACGGATGGCTTGCGCCCCGAACATTTGAAAGAGCTCTCCTCTCCATCAGCTGGGGACAATGGGCAACGGCTACTCGAATCGCTGACACGTCTATGTAACTTCCTATTGGGCGGGAAATTGAATCCCGAAATCTGCCCTTTTCTGTATGGTGGCTCCCTTTGCGCTCTCCAAAAAAAAGACGGGGGTATAAGGCCCATTGCAGTGGGCAACACTTTTCGGCGATTGGTGGCAAAGTTATGTTGTCAAGCAGTCAGAAACGAAATGACAAGTCATCTGCAGCCGCACCAGGTAGGATTCGGCACACCCCTTGGTTGCGAGGCTGCTATTCACGCGACTCGGGCTTTTGTTATGCGGGAGGGCAGCAACGATGTACTTATAAAGATGGATATCCGAAACGCATTCAATAGTGTCGAGAGAAGTTCGTTCTTGGCGGAGGTCAGAGAGCTGACACCGTCCATATTCCCTTTTCTATGTCAATGTTACTCCACCCCGAGTAACTTGTCTTATAACGGTCAATGTGTTTTGTCTCAAGTCGGCGCTCAGCAGGGGGATCCTTTAGGCCCGTTGATTTTCAGTATGGCTATCCATAAGACCATTAATTCCTTAGAGTGTCCTCTAAACATTTGGTACCTTGATGATGGGACCTTGGGTGGGAGTCCAGATGTAGTTGAGAGGGATGTTAAGTTACTCTTTCCGGCCTTAAAAAAGCTGGGCTTAGAGGTTAATACTGCTAAGTGCGAATTTTATCCTTGTAGCCTAGCAGCCTCGGAATCGTGTCACATATTCACGTCCCTCATTCCGGGACTTAGGGTCATGGACCGAGAGTCTCTTTGCCTCCTAGGAGCCCCCATTTTCCAGGAAGGCATTCAAAACAGCTTGGCGGCAAAAACAGAGTCCTTGGCCTCGCTTAAAGACCATTTTCAGAACCTTCCGGCACATGTTTCCCTGACTCTTCTGAGAGCTTGTTTCGCGATGCCTAGACTGTCATATCTTATCCGGACGGCCCCGACTTGGAAACACCCAGAAGAGGTCCAACGGTTCGACAACATGCTTAAGTATATAGTAGAGGAAACGTTAAACGTTAGCCTCCACGAAACACAGTGGTGCCAGGCCAGTCTGCCTATACGGTATGGCGGTCTTGGGGTACGTCGTTTGCATGAGACTGGCCCCTCTGCTTTCCTCGCCTCCTCGTTTGGTGTCGCGGATCTATTAATGAGAATGTTGCCAGGTTTCAGTGACACGATCCAGATACCTTTCGCTACGGAGGCTCACAATGTTTGGTTCCAGCTGTACCCAGGAGCTGAGCTGCCTACAAAACCCGCGTATCAGAGGAATTGGGACGACATTTCCGGGACCCACATCCTCGCCCAGCTGCGTAATGAAGCCACAGGTTTCGAGTTGGCTCGTCTCAACGCTGTCTCTAAGCCGGAGTCCAGTGCCTGGCTGCATGCCCTACCATCACCTCATTTGGGCACGCTGCTAGACGATGACTCCCTTAGGGTGGCTGCGGGATTCCGACTCGGTTGCTCAGTGTGCGAACCCCACGTCTGCGTGTGCGGTGCGATCGTAGACACGAATGGCTACCACAGTCTCAGTTGTACCCGGTGTGTAGGGCGTAGACCACGGCATCATGCCATCAACGAGGTGATCAGGAGAGCGCTCGTTTTAGCGGATGTCCCTTGTGTGCTCGAGCCCCCCGGCCTGTCGCGTTTGGATGGCAAACGGCCAGATGGACTCACGCTGATTCCGTGGCGGAGAGGTCGCAGCCTCATCTGGGATGCCACCTGCGTCAGCACATTTGCTTCTTGCCACCTCCAGGCGACTCAGCGGGAGGCTGGCGCGGGTGCAGAAGCGGCAGCCAGAGGAAAGCACCTTAAGTACGCTGCCTTGGAGTCAGCCTACGAATTCGTGCCGTTTGCTGTGGAGACGGCTGGGCCGTGGGGCCTGGAGGCCAAGAGATTTGTTAAAGAACTCGGGCGGCGCCTGAAGGAGAGAACGCGTGATCCTCAGTCGGGCCATTATCTTGTGCAGAACATTTCCTTGGCCATACAACGCGGGAATGCCGCTAGCCTGATAGGCACGTTTGGGCGAGAGGGCATTGATTGTGAGGGACTTTGACAAAATTAAATTAAATGTGTTTTTATGACATGATGTTAATATTTATTAATTTCATATAATGTTTAATTTATAGTGGACTATAAGTTAATTGTTTGTTTAAAATCATTATATATATATATATATATATATATATATACTATTTATTTTATATTTAATAAATTATACAATCATATGTATATATATATATATATATATATATATATATAAAGTAATTATCAATAAAGCATGTGCGTTTGTGAAGATGTGTGTATCAGTATGTTCCCGTTCTAGAGACGACCATTTATATTAAAATATTATTTTATATTATTATATTAATTTATTATTCGTAATTTATTATTTATCTATCGCCGGTTTACCCTACTAAAGATAGATATTTGACACTATTTGTATGGATGTTATGTCAAATATCTATCCGTAGTAAGGAAAACCGCGGATAGATTGAAAATGGAAAACGACCGTTAATAGTATATACGAGTAGGTCCATGGTGGATTTCAACAATTATCGTCATATTGGATACAATTTATACAATTTTTTTTAAAGTTATTTGACGGTTTAACTTACGGTTTCGACTAGTGCGAACGCGGCCGGGTGCGCACGTATTCCATGAAGAAGTGCCCCGGACGGTCATGAAACCGGTCGAGATATTCGACTATACCTACCGCGTAAGTTAAACCGTCAAATAACATTAAAAAAATGTGTAATACTTACGAAAATTTCAATCAAATTTAAACAAATCTTCATAATCAACATATTGGGAACGATTTCAAATCGCTACATTTGTCTTACGTTCTTACGTTATTTATGTAAAGCGTCTATATTTGGAACACAATAAACTAAGTACATGGTGAGTATGTATATTAATAATATAGTCATTGATTCCGATATTCTGTGTAGGCAGATGACTTTTTGCATGGTTTCGTATTGTTCAAATGAAGAAAGTTAGACCTATACCTCGTCGTCGGGGAATTTTCGCTCCGGAAAACGAGGAATTGTTATTTTTTTTCTTATTTTTATTAAGCAAGGTAAAGTCATGGCTGATTTGTGCCGGTATTTTGTTATTTCCCCTGAAACGTCGATTGTTCTTGAGGGCCTTTGTTTACTTTGCCGGTCTTTGAAAGTGGAGGCAGGCTGGAGCATTTCTAATTAGTGTCCGATGGTATTACTTCGACTGATGAAGTTTGTCTTAGCTGTTTGTTCTGTAAAGCCAAGGTATAAGGTTGAAAAACAAAACAAATTAATTTTTTATTATGTTCGCGTTAGAGATAAAAAGTAATATTTTCAGTTGCAAATTTTTAAAACCAGGTTTCTGACTTTTATGATTAACTATTTTCAGATGTTTTTCTTTGTAAACAAAATACAATTTACGTTTTATATATTGATTTGTATTTTTTAGCCTTTTTAACAGCCACTGCACGGCACGCTCTTGCACGCACGACACTTGAGCCACGGCACGCTCGCTTTTCTCGTTTTGCTCGGCTTGTCGCGATGTTGTAGTCCCCAGTACCCTAAAGTTTGCTCTGGACCGGGAGTCATAAGTCAGAGCAATATTCATTAGATATAACTATTATAATTCAGCATCAGTATTTGAAATAACACCTTTATAATTCTCAGTTTACACTATATTTTTCGGATGTGTAAGTGGAAGTTGTATGTTGAAAGTAAAATAATTTGGTAAAAACGTAACATAGCTACCCTTTTAGGAGAGCGAAACTTCATGGTCTTACTCTTTGAAAGCCATATGACACGAAACAATTTTTATACATCCGATTTGTACTACTCATTATAATAATTAGTAACTCGTATATTCCCCGTAGGGAGATCACCGATGCGATGGACGACCAGATATGAGCAGCCATAAACGGTCCTCTACACGAGTGCACGAGAAAGGCTGCAGCCAGGGAGGAATGGCGACGCATTGTAAGGCGCGTTACACAACCTGAAGTGACAACCACGACCGCTCTGTCAAGAGCATAGCGATGAAGAAGAAGAACTCGTATATTATAACGTAAGTGGTATAGCACATTCAGAGTCTGCAAATTGTGCTTCGAGGTATAGTTTATACGCTACTGATTCGAATAGCTATTGTATTTATAGCAAAACCAAAAGTAATTTTAACGATTTGCTGTTTACAAAAATTTTGTGGTAGGTTAGAAATAACCCTCTGCTACTGTAACTCGAAAACTAACTATATTTGTAAAAATATAGTTAGTTATGTTTGGCTCTCGATCACATAATAAATCATGTGATAATATTGAAAAATGGAATTTCAACTGATTTAGTATTTGTTGCGTGTAGAAGTATAGCAATCATTGCAATAAAATTAAAATGTTTCTAAAATGGCACATTTTCTTTAGCTCTCAATCACAGACTAAATCATGCGATAATATTAGAAAATGTAATTTTAACTGATTTAGTAATTGTGGCGTGTAGAAATATGTATAGCAATCACTGTAATAAAGTTGAAATGTTTTGAACAATCTCGCGTATTACTTAGTTCTCGATTACAGACTAAATCATGTGATAATATTGGAAATGTATTTAACCTTTTTTTAACTGATTTATTAATAGTGACGTGTTGTTTTAAAAGTTCTGAAAATTCTCACTAAAGATGACAATAAGGGTTCAATACAATATATGTGTTGCCCAGATAAATGTCAGATAGAGAGTTAATGTTTTTTTTTTATATTCTAGAAGAGTGCAGTCACTACAAACAAATGCAGCTTTATAACTCATATTGTTCTTGGAGGTTAGCGAAACAACTACGACATTTAGTAAAACACTGGTTTCGATAGAAAAATGTAATACATTTTATCAAAATAAAAAGACATTGTTAGTTTGCATGATGATTAACCAGCAATAGATTTCTCAGTCAATATGCACGTGCTTTCATTATGTATGTATTGAATGAGATAGCGCAGTGCGGTAGCTCAATGAAGGAAACAACCCTGGGACGAGCGACGCCGCTTTGTGGTCAGGTAGGAAATTGAACACCATCACATGTCATAGGGTTACCAATTTAAGTTCGTACTACGAACATTACCTATGTTATACATTGTAATAAGACAAAATATACCATTTTAGCATCGCCACTATAATGAGCCTTCGGTAAATACCAAGCAGACCAAATTAGCTATCACGTCGTTTGAAACAATGCGGTAGAAAAGTTAGGGTAATAGCTAATAATATATATACAAAATATTATTAGTATTTATAATATTAATTGTTACAATGCAAGTAAATAACTTATTATAACTATGTACGTTATTATTTGACTTGACTTGATTAACTTTCCCTTAATGTGTTTGTAAAATGCTCGCCTTATGTTACTGAACTTCACGCTTGCCCAACAGCTCAGTGCCATTCAGAATTTAGAACTACCTGAGTTCAAACCATGAATGGTATTGCATTGTACTCTTTACCCTGAGATATAAGATGTTTAATCTCTTGCCCTTAGCTGGAAAAATTGCCCATCACTGAAACATAGTAATGTTTCCACACTACTGTTTCACGGTTGAATAAATAGCAAAGATGTGGTAATTCCCCAGGTGGAATCTATGCAAAAGTCCTACCACTACAACCAAAAATGCAATCACAATCAAACTAATATTAAAAATAGACCTCGAATAACACACAGGGTAGGTAGGTATCTACTGCATATCCATGTAAATATTGATAATATAGTGTCTCTATTCGGAACTCTGATAAACCGCCTAATATCCTCGCACGCACTATAATATCATAATATGCATTTTGCAATTACGAGTTGGTTAATTAACCATGCTGGTATTACTTTTCAGTATCAACCCTAGCGTATCGTTAATACACACTCAGACAACTATAGGCAAACATTCTCCAAGCTTTTGTTCACCGTAGCGTACCACTAGTTAGTAATGTTGGAAACTATAAAGTTAGAATGAAGCGTACTGGAATGACCGGTAAAGTTCTGACATGTACAGTTTGTAAACGTATTCGATTTACTCGTTAGGAGGAAATGCTCTCAATTAATAAACAATATAAGGAAGAAAATTTAGTCAAATTAAATTTATCATATCATCGTCAGGCATAAGACATCCACTGCTAAACACATGCCTCGTCTTTGAATTACATAAATAATTTTATTATCTGCTAATTGCGTCAATTGGTTGACTGGAACTCTCACAATCCTCTCGGTCCATCTAGTGGAGAGCCTACCCGTTGGTAGGCATATACACGTCTTCTGGTTCATGGTCGCCACTTTAGAACCTTTCTTCTCCATCGGTATCACTTCTTCGAATGTTCTGGATTGCTCATTGCCACTTCAACTTGCAAATTTTGAAATCTATGCCCGTGACTTTGGTTCTTTGGCGTATTTCCTCGTTTTGGATTTAATCGAGCAACTCAAAGAAATTCCAAGCGAATCCGTCTCTATATCAATCAGCGGCTGTAGGTAAGTTTACTAAACTGTCACAGTCAAAGAGTCATCGCTGGCAACGCACATGGTGTCAGTTTGGTTATGTCAAAATATAATAAACGCATTTCGATATATTTTTTTGCATTTTCTAGGATGCTCGACAGCGGTGGCGATTAGGTTTTCTTATCGATTCAAAGTCTACACCAATGTATGTTTGCCGGTAATAAACTTATTTGCGGTTGGTGCAATAGTCGTGTCTAGGGATCGAACGGCAAAGATAAAAATTTTCTTTAAACTTTTATATTTAAGTTAGAGCAAAAATTATAGATGCTTTCTTTATGTACCCAACCCTCGGTGCAAGAAACTTGCACTTTTAGTGGCAGTTTTTTATGTGTAGTATAGTTTAGTTCTTTTTTATTAATTGTGCCTGACTTAGCATTTTCGGTCGAGATGCTGGGTTTACAGTACAGCCACTCTACCACACACAAGTTAGTTCTAATATTTATTCTGTGGCACGAGTATGAACGTATTTTAATGGGAGGTTTTTCGTTGATAAAGTTATGCGCTTTATGGTGTGATAACTTTTAACCTATAGTCTCAATTTGTTTGTATATAGCGTGCCCTTATTTGAAACAGATAGCTTAAAACTTCTGTGAGACACTGCACTACGTCGCTCCGAGACAAAAATGTTTAGCCCCATTTGCTCAGTATATAATTAACTACAGTGTCTTTCAAAACTAAAAGCAGTAAGATGCAAGCCTGCTTCCAAGCAGTGGTGCAACAAACTATTACGGATGTTTCGACCACTTCGGAAGAGTTGTACCATTTAAAACTCATATAACTATGCACCTATTCTAACCGAAACGTGGATGACTGTCTTCCCTTCATTCGTTTCCTTTCATTTAAATTAACTATACCTAGCTATATCGATGTGCTGAAGTGTTAGATTAGAAACCCCACCGTGTCGATTCAATTGTAGGACCAGGGCCACGAAACCGATCCAAATGTAGAGAGGCGTGAGACAGGGAGACTATCTCCCTGAAATTGTTTACTAACGCATGTTCATGTGTATTACGCGTTCTAGGGACCTACAGAAACGTTTAGGGATGTCATCCTAAGGATTTCGGTGAGACGCCGCCCCCTAACTTAATATATCATTAACCTCCTTTGAAAGTGTATGAAGCTTATATCGTAAGCGTGTGGGCACCGCTTTAAACCATTTTAATCAACTATCCAAATTGAAATTTTCAGCCCCTTCCTGCGGTCATCGTACTGCCCAAAGCAGGAAATTGAAAATGTCAAATGCATCTCTATTTGAGTTTAACCGAAGTACAATATTATACAAATAGTATGGCTGCTCTATGCAAACTGCCGATTGAAAATGTATACAATACACGAACGCACGACATTGTGTTGAAAAGAACATTACTATTTTTACTAGGTTTTCACTCATTTTACTTAGAAATGTGAGATTACTCACGTAATACTTATGGGATAGGTTCGACTGTAGTTTCGACCATAATTGGTATCCCGTATTTCTAAGTAAAAACTATTCATACCATTGAATATGATAATAATAATAATATACAGATTTGATGAAAAGAGAAAATCTATCTGTCCGTATGTCCGTCTGTCACTCTGTTGTTGAACAACGCTATTGTAAGTATTGTAGAGGTTGTGCCCATATAATTATGTGAGATGGGGGTCATAACTTATTTGCACCGAACCTCCCTTTACTTTTATATCACTTATACCGTCGGCGAAATGTATAACCAAAGTGGATTGCAATGTATCCCCATGCCATTCCTAAACTATGTAAGATAGATACTTAGAACCTTCCGCGTTGGTAGACCTTATTAAATACTGTCCTTTAAAAATATGTTGAATCAAATGAACTTGAATGACAACTTTTCGAGCACCTCATACACAGAACGCTGTGAAATTCAGACGTCCTATTTCAAAGACCATTGTCATTTTGAAAAAGGATTTTCCAAACGGTACTCCTTTAGCAGCCTTCTATTTGATGATTATTAAAGTAAGTGTCAACTATTTGCGCTCACCTAATTGCCAGTTTTTTCTACCGGATGATTGTTTTGTTTTAAATTTTTATTAATTTTTTTTATTTAATCTGTCCGAATCAGCAAGACTCATTCGAGTTAAGTTTCATTCATAAATCTATTGTTATTTTTTGCGCTGATGCGGACGGGTTAAATTATTATGTGGTTATCGAACCACATATAGTACCGTCTACCGAAAAGTAGCTAGACAAATCCTAAAATTACCCTTCTCCGGTAAAAATCTATTTTTGTGCCATATGTTCATACTGAACGAGTACATACTGTAAGGTAACATGGAATATCGAAGATGTCATCTGCCTGGCTATTCCGCTTTGTGCGACTCTTTGAATCTATTTTGAATCAAACATGCGGTTTATCATTTCCTCTGAACATCCAGTGGCTTTACTTGCCAATGCTGTGACCATAATTTCAATGTGATTATACTGTCTTTGATCCCTTTTCTATATCTGTTTGCCTACATATTGGTGCTAATGTTTCCATGGATGACTATACTGTTATGTTTAAGTTTTCTAAAAAATTGTTCTTTTACATTAAATTGTTTATAAAGTTATTTAATATTTACGATGGTTATCCAGTAACAGTTCATATAATTAATTAATAACGAATAATAATCATAATGAAGCGCTCGTAGCGGAGCTTGACTTAGCAATCTTAACCAATCAACAAGTTTAGCAATCTTGCTGTGGTCAGGATTTGGATGGGTGACCGCTAGTGGCATTATTCAATTGAGCGCTTCCGTGGAAGAAAATGGGCTGATTATGATTATCATTATGAATAATAATAAGTATAATTAGTTAATAAGTGATTTTATGAAAATAAATTAAAATTATAAATATTGAAATGACATGATAGTATATTAGTTCCAGGATTTGCTGGAACTAAATTTCCTAGTAAATCATAGACCATAGCACATACAATTTGCGAAAATGTATTTGTATCGTAAACGTCAACGCGTCACGCTTCGGCGTATAAACTATAAGTTATCTGTGTCACAGTTGCCCTAGATGAATGACAGTGTGTACTGCTTCACGTGAAGGACACGTTACGTTACACTTACGCAGTTATTTGTGCTAGGCCCACAGACCTAGTCTGTCAAATTTAAACGTTATTAACGAGCACTACTGTATGTATGCATGCAGTTTCATTAATTTTGATTTTAACTATACACGTTTCAGTTGCTGGAAAAGTAGGTTAATTTCTGCGAAATCTATTGTATTATTGGCCTGGTGAATCGCGAGTCAACAGATTAAGGCTCATAGTTAATAGAAATACGAAAAATTAACATTACTTCGTGATCATTTCTCCGTCGGCATTTCATGAAAAGAAAAATAAACTGAATCAATTTTAATGTAACTCGTATAATGCACCTAATTTTTCATTTTAGCCCGAGGCGATGAACGTACAAGTATTTTTTGCGCGGGCTAATATTATAACCATTTTTCATAGAGGCGTGCGGGAAAAAACGACGATTATCTTTGATTTATTTTTCATAGATTTTTGGCACAAAAAAGTGGTGGATTATTAACCTTTAAAGGCGTTCGTAATAGCGCATGATTATAGGCAAAGTGTAAAAATACATGAGCCGTTGTTTTGTGTTTTCTTCGTAAACACCATTTAAGGTTTTAGTAATGCATCCACCACTTTACTACAACGTAGTAGACAGGACAGTGACTTAACCCTTAGCGTACCATTGACGTAAATATACGTCAGTTTCATTCATAAATCTTTTATTTTAATTATCATGGTATATGAAGGATTAATGACTCATTTGTGTGACTGTGACTTGACTCTGCTTGCAAACAATCTCATTTGATGCAACTATAAGACAACAACACATACTTGAAGAATGACGCATCTACAAACATCTCAGCCGTATAATGCACTGCTGAATATAGCATTCCCTATAGATTTCCCTGTGTATAATTATCAAACGAACCGGCAGAATAAAACCGTTATCAACCGACCAGTCATTCCCCGCTGCATTTCTGGTAGTGCAGCTTGCACTACCAGTAGTAGTTTGCAGCAGGGAATTGCAACAGAATCTGCTGTTCTCCGCTACATTACCAAACATTATTTCATAACTATTCAACTCGTTTATAGGGTTCCGTGTTGATGTTTATTACACGCTATGGTTTTATTATACTGTAGCTGATTCTTAGATTACTTCTGACTAGTTCCTTCCAACAAAACAAAAACCAAATTAAGGAGGTTCTCAAGTCGACGCGTATATTTTTTTTAAGTATGACCACGCATTTTACAGAGTAGTCCGATTACGATAATTCTTATTTAGTTGGGTAAAGTATACTTCATCAAATTCGGTCAAGCGGTTACTCTAAAGTTACAATCCAATTACTGAAAAGTGTTTCGACTATCTTGATGATATCGCAATTGACGGTGAAAAAAAATTGTCCCGTGTTTTCTTTTTTTTGCCAAAACATGGAACCGACTTTAACACTAAAAGTGTAAAATAACTTGTCAAAGTCACTGCACACAATATTATGATAATAGGTATCTTTGAACTATCATAGTACCGACTTTGACAAGATATTTCACACTTTAAGTCGGTTCTATTTTTTGTTATTTTTTTTTTCACTGACATATCTTTCGATAAGTATTTGTATCAGGCTGCATATAGGCATAATGCTGCTTGGTTGGCATGCTATTTGCATTTACGTTCTTTACGGTATAAGATCATCAAAAGCCTAATATACTATTAGCAACCCCACGCACGCATTCTCCTAACTTGTTTATCTGTGGCGGACGATAAAAAAGATTGTTTCTTACTAACTGTGTACTTAATCACCTGAAACTTGAGTGGACTGATCTTATAGACTTGTAGCACGCAATGGAGTATCTCGACTCATATGATACCGTATGTTGTAATAATAGTAAAAGTTTTGCCTATTACGGTGATGGATAGGACGATTTCTCTAGAATGAGATTTTAGAAGCTACTTCTATGTTTTAACCTAATGTGTCTAAAAAGGATTTCTCATGTAGATATGTAGATAAATGTGTTTTAAACTTTAATAGAAACATAACTTTTTACTAGATAATCCAATTTAGCTTATTATCTTTGTTGAATATGACTTAATTCCAAGTTGATCCGAATCAAATACCAAAACTATTAGTCGACTTTTTTTGAGTTTACAGATGATATAGTTTCCGGTGTAGATGTAGCACGTATTATACCGTGAAAGTCGGTTTCGATACGAAGCGTTCGTAGTTAATTAGTTGTTATTAACTGAACAACTATTAAATAGTTAATGCAGATATTCCTGTGGCCTGTAATCAAATTTGGTTATGGTTATCGGGATTTTAAACTGTGGGCCTAGCACTAAAATTTGCGTAAGTGAAACTGTTAGACTGGGTTCCCGACTTGTTTTAAAAAAAACAAGATTTATGGGAACAGAGACTTATTAACACTTTTATTTTACTATTATTAATAACACTTTCACTTATTTACTCCTTGGATCACTCTGGTTTTAAAAATCGCACTATACTGATGAGAGGCAGAGTAACCTTCTAAAATTGAGTGACAATAATATCCAAAAATATGGGTTTATATTATACAAAACAATATTGCTGACTTGTTGAAATGCATTGACGTCAATCGCTAGAATGCGAGTGTGGTCGATTGCAAGATCAGCAGATATTAGGGTTGTAACAAAACGTTATCTTATAGTTGACGTATACAGGTTTTTTTAAAGTTATTAGCTAACGGTACAAGCACGAAGCTCACCTAATGTTATGTAGTAACCTGTGTCTATAGAACAGAATTTCTTCACAAGTGACGAACTACATGCGCCCGTAACCCTGAGACATTAAGTTACAAAGTCGCATGTGCCTGTAATTTCGCCGGCAACTATACCTTCAAACCAAAACACAGTATTGCAAACATAACTGATTCACGGTAGAAAAAGGTATGATGGCAGTAGTACCTCGGACTTCAGACAAAATAATAAAGTCAAGACAGAATGTTGTGAACAGAGAGGCCGGGTAAAACTACGCCTCGCCGTGTCCATACATAATTACATACAACACGTACAACGAAACTACGCCTTGACTCGTCAGTCAAACTATCGCGGCGCGTGGAAACTACACGTAAAGTTTTAATTATGATTTAATGTAAATTTATTAATTATTTTTTAATAACTTAATTTAATTTGAATTATCATGGCAGTACCGATGCACGCTTATGTAGTTTAGAAAACCGGCCTCATTTATCTGTTCACAACATTCTGTCTATACTTTTTTATTTGGTCTAAGCCCCGGACGAACTTATTCACAAAGAGTTCTACTGTGTGTGCTATATTCATTGGAATAAGCTTTGTAGTTGCACAGGCGCCACGAAGGAATGGACATTAATTCAAGTAACTGCTAATTCAAACACAGCTCCAAGACGCTAGGAAATCGTGAAGATTACTCCAATACCTCAAGTATGATTTATGGATGGCTATATGCAAAGAAAGACTTACACGTCATTATGTTATGATGTTGTATTGTATGTTAAGACCTCAGATAAGTTTGTTTGTTTTTTGTCAAAGTTGTACTAATTCTAAAATTCTACTAGTCTTAACTCACGTTCATTATTATTATTGTAATAATAAAACGGAATTAATGTGAGACTTACGCGTTGTCGATATCACGATAGAAAATTGTCACTAGAACGCCATAAGCCCACCGCTCTCAAGATCCTGTATCCTGCGCTCGAGCTGCCGTGCGATTCCCTAATGATTCGTCGACGAGCTTACCGATGTCAACTACTTTATGAGAAATCGGCCTTGTAACAAGGTTGTTCTTCCAACGTTTCTTGTCATCTCGTCATTTGTTTCACGCATGTTGTCAAGGATGCAACGATGCTTGCTCTTAGAGAATCGCACGGCTGAAGGTTTCCGGACGAAGCCGAAACAATTGTCGATCGTTATATCAACAACGCGTAAGTCTCACGTTAATCCCGTTTTATTATTACAATACTGTCTTGTGTTGATTTAAAATCTCAAAAGAAATAATGCTGATTATGAAATACCTTCATGTACGAGCCACTCTTCTCCGAGCAGTGCCGCCTAATATACCGTTGGCATATATTCGACATTTTCCACTCTGAAAAACAAAAAGTACAGTTAGTACATTATATTGGTACCGTCAAACACAATAGTCTTGTTATTTGCTCTCTCGATTCTCCTTCAATGTATCTTTTATCTACCAACTTTGACGTAATCAATACTAGCAAGTTTCGGTTTGTTACTTATTTTGTTTGCTTTGTTCACTTGATTATGTTTATCTGAGAGAGCGTGATAAGTTGACGGAGTGAAATAATGAGATTTGTAGCAGTGTACCATTACTAGCTTTTGTATTATGTATTTTGTGCTTCTGAGCCGCACATTTAATTCTACCTATACACAAAATAAAATAAATAATGATTTACGAGGAAGTATAAACAATCATAAATATGAATAAGTATTCTCATATTTTTGTTACATTGTTTAAACTCCTAGTACTCATTTATTTCATAAACTGTCAAATCAAAATTTGTGGAAAATACCAATCAAATTCAATTACACATATTAATAGCCGCTGTTCATTATTTATCGTTCTACTTTTTAGAGTTTGTGTTAAAATCACACCAAGTACGATAATGTTAAGTATAACATTACCGTATTTACGATTTTTTTTCGGTGGTAGTGCCACGCTGTAACCCCACATCCAAACACTCCCACATAACACCGACGTGAAGTAACATAGCTTGCTATTGCGTTTCGTCGGTCTGTGAGAGGTTCTGGAGGCCCGATTCTCCCCTTCCCCATTCTCCCTCTCCTTCCCCCAACCCCTCCAACATTTACCCCTTCTATCTCTTCCTTCCTATCATCATTCCTCAAAGGTCGGCAACATATCCTCGAGACATCTGGTATTGCGGATGTCCGTGGGCGACTATCACTTACCATCAGGTAGAGCCGCTTGCTCGTTTCCCAACCTATCCCATAAAAAAATCTATTCATAAAAATAAACAATAGAAGTGGAAAATAAGTTCCTTGTAAATGAAAATTTAATTGAAATTAGAGATAGAAATTAGAAAATAGAGATCAAATCTTCGCAATTGTGTACGATTATTACGAGTTATATTTGACCAGCTGCATTCCGCGGTTTCACCTGCGTGGTAATCGATGATGGTGATGATGATGAATCAAAATATATAGCATAAGGGATAATGTAGCATTATAATGGTGCAAATTTTTTTTTAAATTGTTCTCGTAGTTTTTGAGTTTATTCGTATAAACATACAAAAATACAAACCTATTCTCTTTATATAATTAGTATAGATATAGGTACATAACATTTCCTGCTGAAATTTTAAGCTACGATGTTTTTCCTAACGTTTTTATCACATCATACGAATTTTTCACCATTCAAAATGACCTTCAAAGTTGGTGGAGGTGAAATTCTAAGCACACATCTTTTTTTTAACCTATGCAGGTGTTCATCGATAATCTCTGGACGTTTTAACGATAACCACATTGTATGAAAACATGAAATTTTAATGTAAACACGCTACCCGAGGTAAGATGTGAATAGCCGAGCTACACTAACCGTCGACAAATTTAAATCACTCGAGTCCAGTAGCTCTCAAACATTTGGGAAACGCAAGTACATATTTACAAAAAAATAAGTATATAGATAATAAAGTACGTTGTAATAAATTAATTGGTAATCCTGAATTTGTAAGGACTAATACTACATCAATGTCACGTCACTCAGTAATCACGTGATAGCTTTATTGATAAACATGAAGTCATAACAAGTAAAATTTGAAAAATTTAATACCGACTTCCATTCTATTCAGTTATTGGAGTGGATCATAAACTACTGGACCGAATTTAATAAAATTTAAATGGGACCACACGGAATACACCAGCTTTCAAACAAATATTTATAATTTTGAGAAAAAGAATTTTGAGATTCTGTTCACTCAGTCCAAAGTTATTAGGTAACAAACATAAAAATAAAAAAATAAAAAATACAGCCGAATGGAGTATCTTCTCCTTTTTTGGAAGTCGGTAGAAAATACACTTTTATCGCTTCAATCCCTGATTACACTGTATTATTTAGGGTCATTTTTATTGCTACACTAGGAATAAAAATGACCCTAAAATGAGAAAACGGATGAAACCGCAGAGTGGAGCTGCTCTGCTCCGCAGTTTCATCCGCGTGATGACGAATGATGATGACGGTGAATCAAAATAAAAAGCCTATAATACTCAATAGATCATAAATAAACCATGTTGTATGTTCAACTAACGACTGTAAAAAATATCGATTACGTTTTCATACATATTTTGTTTTTTTTTCGATCGCAGAATAATAAAGCATGCTACTTTCCAACGACTGGGAGGCGAGTAGTTAAACATTTTATACGTCTCTGAATAGAATTTGTTGCCATTATTACAGCAATAATCAAATAAAAAACGTATATCCAGAGTTTACTATAGGCGTATATTACTATATTAATTTGTGGGCCTTATTAAACGATGACGAACTGAATAATTTTTTTGTTAAACATAATATATTTAAGAGTGAGCAGTTTGGTTTTCGTAAGGGGAGCTCAACTGCATTAGCATGTTTTGATCTTTTGAAAACAGTAACAGAGACTATTGATAAAGGAAATCCAGCAGTAACGTTGTTTTTAGATTTGAAAAAAGCTTTTGACTTCATCAATCATACGAAGCTATTAAGCAAGCTTGAATTATATGGCATAAGGGGTAAAGCCTTGGATTGGTTAAGTAGCTATTTGCAGAATAGGAGGCAATGTACTCAAGTAACAAAAGTCATAAGTAATAATAGAAATAGCTTAACTAAAGAAAATTTTAGATCTGAAACAATAATTAATAACAAAGGAGTCCCTCAGGGAAGCATTTTAGGTCCCTTACTTTTCTTAATATATATTAATGACCTACCCGAAGTGACACCACACAAATGCATATTATTTGCAGATGACACTACAGTCATTTTAAAATGTAATAATAAAGAAGCAATTCAGCAAACTATGAACGAAGCTCTAGCGGATATTATTCAGTGGACAGAAAATAATGATTTGACTTTAAATATAAATAAAACTAAAATGATTCAATTTAATTCATACAATACAAAATTAATACCTCTTGACATTGACTATAAAAATCAAAAAGTACTTGAAGTAAAATCTTTTAATTACTTAGGAATAAATTTAGATCAACACCTTAATTGGAAAACTCATGTGAATACTGTATGTCAGAGGCTCGGTCGCTTTACTTTTGCACTCAAAAGGGTAAGGCAAACTGTTTCAGCGGAAGCTGCCTTGGCTGCATATCATGGCTATGTGTCATCAGTTCTCAGTTATGGCTTAATAATGTGGGGAAACTCTGTAGACTCAATCAAAGCCTTCAAAGTACAAAAAAGGTGTATTCGAGTTATAAATAAAGCTTGGTTTTTGGATAGTTGCAAGCCGTTATTTAAGAAATTTAATGTCCTACCACTTCCTTGTATGTACATTAAAGACACATGTGTTTTCGTTAGAGCTCATCCTAATTATTTCACAAAACGTAACGAGATTAACATTAGACAAAAAAGAGCTAAATTCCAAAATCTACTTTACCAACCCACTTGTCATAGAGATATTTATAAGAAAAATGTATACAACATGTGCATAACTATTTATAATAAATTACCAGACCATATTAAATTGCTGCATGGTAATAAATTTAAATTAAACCTACATAAGTGGCTATTGGACAATTGTTTTTATAGTGTAAATGAATATCTTAATTTTAAATAATATAATTAAGTATAAAATTTAGTAATGTATAATTAGAAATTTGTTGAATGTTATTTTATTACTTTATATTTGAATGATAGTTTATATTTTAATTATTATAATATTTGCACGCCTGCCTGCAGGCTGAATACATTGACATAACTATTAGTTAAAGACCTTATATAATATTGTATTCTAGCAAATAAATAAATTTGTATTTGTATTTGTATTTGTATTTGATGACTACATTGTCTGAAAACAAAAAATATTTTTGTAAACACGCATCCTAGGGTAAACGATGAAGCTACACTAGCACTAATTTAAACAAGTTTTTTTGTAGTTGTCGTAAAGTTTGAGAAACACACAGCTTCTTGTCCCATCCGGAAGGCGTAACTCGAGACGCGTAGGAAGTATTGAATGGGGTTGGACGACCGCGTGAGTAAATAATGCTCTAATGTTACACATGTGAATCAAGTATACTAAATTGGTAATTCCGATTTAAACATCCAGTAACGGCCAGTTTCTTTATAAATATCTATCCACGGTTCCCCGTTCTAGAGAATCTTGATATTAGCCGGCCTTAAGAGGATTAAGGTGGAAGTTGGTAGCCAGCTACATGAAGCCGCAGCAAACGATCTGTCGCAGCGACACTACTGGTTTCTATGTATATCTATGAAATACCATTCGCAGTTAGCGACACGAAACTAGCGACGCGTCGTCGAGCGGCAGACGACACTGTCGCTCGACCGCAGATCCATTAGTGCCGCTCGCGGATACCAATCTACCTGGAAAATATATATAACAAAATAAGTGAAACTAATTTAAGACGCTTGATTTTAGATGCTTAAAAAGCAGAATCTTTAAACATCTAGTGTAACGAAACAGATCGATAATATTGTATGAAAAAAATACTTAGGTTAGAAAAGGAACAAACAAAGAGTAATAACCGAACAAAATTTCTAAATATTACTCGTTCTGTGCAGAAAAAATCCTGAATAAGTCCATAAAAACAAACTTTCACGTCCAAACTCTCAGAATTTTCAGCGATAACATTATATTTTTTTTTATGTAATACATAGCCAACATATAGTACTACAGTACTAAAGTAACCAGCAGTTTTTTCAATGGTGTTAGTATATATCGAAATATATTAAGAAAACGTACAGAATTAATGCATTTTCGCACAAATCGTCTAAAAAATTATTAAATAATAAACAAGCGATTTTCAACCTTACGTAAAGCATCGTAAATTATTTTAAAATTGGGGTTAGACCGCGCCTTAAACGAAACCTTTCGTATTGATTATCAAATGGTTGATGACATCTACAGTTGCTGTCTGCATTCGGCGGCCTTATTGTCTATCTTTACGGAGAATGGGAAAGGGCTTCGTTTTGACATTTGAACCCCATTCTGTGCGAAATCCTGCAAGCCTATTGGCTGGAACCATCAATAGGAATGAGAATGAAGTGACATTTCATTCTCATTGAAGTTAGACAATAAGGCGGCGGGTCTTGAAATAATTACTACAGCGACATGAAGCGACCACGTGTAGCCGGCTACCAACTTGCATCTTAAAGGGTCAGTATCAGTATTACTAAACCATTTTCTGAAATAGGCATATCATGTAAGTATGCTATCGGGCGGTGAGGCTAAATACTTATCGGACCACTCTCGTATAATCAGGTATACTCGTATCAGGCATATCAGTTTGGTAACTCAGATCAAAAATTCACTTTTGTAGAGATGGTTCAATACATACGCGGCCTTTAAAAACATATCATAATTTTTTGTTATATATATATATATTATCATTCATCTCTGTATTTGCATTCTCGAAGGGGTCAACAAAATTGTATGAAACACCAACATTTCGTTAATAACTATTTATCTTTACAGAAAATGAGTCGAACTATTTCATAGATTATATTATCTACTACTACGAATATTGTACAGTAGGCCTAGCACGAAAATTTGCATGAGTGTAAAGCAACGTGTCTTTCACGTTAAACAATACAAACTGTTATTTGTCTGGGGCAGCTGTGACACAGACAACTCACAGTTTGTACGCCGAAGCTTGAAATGTTGACGTTCACCATACGAATACTTTTTCGCAAATTGTTTGTGCTACGGTCTCTGTACCACAGTTGTAGTAGATAAATTATAGTTTTTGCTATTGACGTCAACGATACGATCACGTTAAACTTACGCAAATTTTCGTGCTACCATGCGATTCTCTAAGAGCAAACATCGTTGCATCTTTGACAACATCCGTGAAACAAATGAAGAGATGACAAGAAACGTTGGAAAAGCAACCTTATGTTCAAGGGCGATATCTCATAAAGTATTTGACATCGGTGAGCTCGTCGACGAGCGCAGCGACGAATCATTAGAGAATCGCAAGGGATGTCTGCTTTTACGCGCATCACGCAATATCCACGGGATAGATCTGTTTTTCGATTGATTGACCGTTTACTGAAATGAATTGATAGGAGTCCTGCGGAGCTTGTTTTAACGAAATCGATATACCCGAAAGAGTTAAGAGCAGTAAACATAGAGAAATAATACTACTATAACTAAATACAAAAAATGCTATATGAAATCGCACGGCTGTATCGTCTTTCTAGCTCTACTTCTGACATTTCGATGTTAACTTAAGTTTAGATTGTTTAAAATATAACAACAACTTTTGTAACCGACAATTTAAAGAAATAATATACCTTTTGCCGTTTTGAACATGTAGTTAGGAGTTGTTAGCAATTTCCTGGTTGCCAAAAATGAGTGTCATTTCCGAAAAGGGTACAATAAGGTACAGACGTGACTAAAATACAAGTTTGTAATTTTTACTATCAGTATGAATTATTAGCAGTAAGTAGATGGTCTCAAGATAAGAGTGTTCGACCAACCTTATGGCACTGAAACGTAGGCTCTTACTATGGACCTCATAAATAAGCTCAAAGTCGCACAACGAGCTATGGAGAGGGCTATGTTTGGGGTTTCTCTACGTTTTGGAATGGAGACCACGGACTGGCAAGCGCAACGTAGGTCATCCACCGACACGGTGGACGGACGACCTGAAGGTCGCAGAACGACGTTGGATGAAGGCTGCTTCCAACCGGGCCTTTTGGAAAATTATGGGGGAGGTGTATGTTCAGCAGTAGACGTCTTACGGCTAAACTGATGATGATGATGATGCAGTAGAAAGTTGCATCCTGTGCAAGGTACTGTCTTAGTTGGTACCACTGCATTACCAGCTATTCTACCGGGAACCAATAGTGATCAAGCATTATTAGAAGGCAACTTAACAAGTAAAATTACTGGGCAATTGGGCAAATAAATATCTATACTAATTGTGTTCCAAGCTTGTGTAGAATCTACACCCTCCGTGACACGATAAAGATATTTTGTTGTGATTGTAAGATCCATAAAATCTATATAAATAAATAGATGAAAACAAACGGAAATGAAAACCAGGCGCCAGTCACATTATTCATGATATATATTTGTTAGTGTTAGTAATACGATTATATAAATAAATATATTTGTTCGAGTAAATAATATAATACATAAATCCATCCACCTAAACTCGTTTGTTAGTTGCTTTTTGATAATCTCGTTATATTTTCAGTTTTAGTTAATAACAAGCCATAGGATTTTAGAGATACTGGATGTATACAAAACTACCTGAAGTTTTTATAAAGTACGAAAATACCTTTAAGAAATATCAATTAGGAAAACTCTTAATTCAATTGAATACTTATACATAAAGAAGCAATAATGCATACGTATACAATTTAGTACAGGAAAGATTTCTCTAAAAACAGTAGAGATTCCCATACCAGTTTGTCATTGCAGAGTAAATGCGGATTTTTTACCGACTTCGAAAAAGGAGGAGGTTCTGTGTTCGACTATATGTATTTTTTGTCCCCATTTGTGGACCGATTCTCAAAGTTTTTTTTTGTTTTGAACGAGAATACTTCAGAGGCGGTCCCATTAAGATTTCATCAAACTCGGTCAAGCGGTATTAGAGTAACAATCCAATAACTGAAAAGTGTTTGAAAGGCACTCTTGACTATCATAATACTGACTTCAAAAAATTATTTTACCCTTTTTAGTGTTGCATTCCGTTCAACTATTTAGCAAAAAAAATAATTTACCTTTTTAGTGACCCTTGCTACATAAAGGATAGATGTCATTCACCGTCAATTATGATACCATCAAGATAGGCGAAATACTTTTAAGTTATTGGATTGTTACTCGAAAACCGCTTGACCGACTTTTTAGTGTTAAATTCTTCCAGTTTTTGATTAAAAAAAATGTTTAATAACTAAAACGAAATATTGTATGTCCTCCCCTGTACTTTCCAAAGTTGGTCGTGCGTTACGTTCACCATAAACGACGCCAATTTGCATGTGGGGACGGAAGCTTTCACGAGATGAGTGTTTATGATAGCTGGGCGTGTGTCCCTACCCTAAAATATTTATTGCAACTTATATATTGGATGGTGGAGTTAGATTTGTTTTGCTGTTTATGTAAATTATTTGAACACACCAAAACAAATTTTGCTTACGCGATACGCTGTAAATATTATAAAATATTTACACACCCATGCCCCGCACTAAGATTCCTTTCTTAATTACTTCTTTTCCTGGACACACATGCAATAACATATCACAACATCCAAGACCAAGAAAAAATATTTCTGCTAAATACTCAAGTATTTGCCCAGGCCAGTGATCGAACCTGTGACCCCGCGCTTCGAAAGTTGTGTCACAACCAAATGAGCCAATGAGGTCGATGAGAATGATGAGGTTTCATCACAAGTTTTCAAACCTTTAGTAATCAGATAGGTACTCTCAAATTTTTACGTGCAACAAAATACTTTTATTAGATACAAACTGCGTCCCGCTGTTACACTCACGGGGTGATGGAAGATGATGTTGAAGAAATAGTATTCATCCAGCACCTCATCTACCTCCATACCAAATTTCATTGAAATTAGTCCAGCAGTTCCACCGTGAAGAAGTAACAAACATACATACACACTTTTCACAAACTTTAGCCGTTATAACAATACTGTAATACCACGTATGGATTGGCAGAGGCCACATGTTGCTTATTAAGTATGAAGAATCCCTAATAATATAGTGCTAAATATATTGTCATCTATCAGACACAATTCCATGATACACACACCTAATGATACTTATCAAAAACACAAACGAAATTACTGAATATTTCTGTTTTGGATGTTTCAACTAGGTACTATTATTCTCAGTCAAAACATATTTCCTGCTGGAACATGGACACATTTTGAAAAGTTCATAAAATATGCAATAACTTAGCCGGGATTCAAATTCCGCGTCTGGTCCGGGTGCGGGGATTACCTACGGGATTGTTCACCCGACATTTTGGGTTCCCGATTTATTTGTCCGGCTGTTTGTTGTGTCTGTCTATGAATGTCAATATTTAATCAGGAGCTGGCTATTTTTGAAATCACATTACTTAAAAGTAACTTTTTTTTTCAAAACCTTTGCAAAATTGTTGCTACAAATTTTGTATTAAGTAGAATAGAAACCAGCAGAAGTGTTAAGGAAAGCTACCACAGCACTAGGTAGGGTACATTCTAGCACCAGCCTGACTACCATCCTCAAGAGGAAGAAGGAAGAAACTTAAAAAAGGTAACCTCTTCTACATAACTATAGTTAATATATTCAACTAAAACTCGTCTATGTCAGTGTCAGAGAAGTGTCAGATGCTCTCTACCTGCTTGAGTGCAGTTAACCGCAGGCCTTTTGAAGGTATTTTGTGTTTAAGTTTGAAGGGAACTGTGGCAATAAAAAATATATAGAGCAGACTAGTATTAAATCTAACGTGAAACAACAAAATTTGCTAAAAAAGCTCTGGGTCAGTGAGGAGTCAGGTAGTGATCTGGCTCTAGTTTTTGACCAAATTCAATTTAAAAATTTCATTTCTAGCATATGTACCATGGAGTGAAAATCTATACACTGAAGAGCACTTTTAGTCTGAAATGCGAGTATCACCTGGTAATCCTACCCTCAACATCAATATTGGAATCCTTCGTTAAGCATCTCATTGCACGTTAACACTTGACTGCTAATTAAATACTGATATTTAAGAACACGCAACAAGCACCAGCTAATCCATATAAAAAAATGTTATTAAACAAGACATATCCACTGGATGTAAAATAATTTAACGCCGTCCCATGGCGATGGAAGGTCCTATAGTAATGAGCAATGCAAATTGCCAAAATGGAAATCTCGGGTCAAGAAAATGAACCTTTAAACAAATTAACGATATCCTGCGTGATTATCGTCCACTTCATAGATGAAAATGAAAATGCTGTTTATTTTTTTATTACTTACTCCTGGACTAGGTCGCAAATACGCCATTCTACGCGTATTTATGGGATTATCCGAGTTCGTGCCGAATAGTTCATTGTGGTTGTGACAGGTGTTACGGAGCCATATTACGTCAGTTATTAAACGTAACACGCGTTACTTCTAACAAAACAATATTTATAATCATATTTAAATCTATATAAATAAAAATAATCGCTGAAATGTATGTACGAGCATAGCTTCTGAATGACTAAATAACGTCTTACTACATAATATGCATTTCATCAAAACATTTTACAAGCTATATTTTTTAATTTTTTCTCCTGTCACTGTATGCTCTGTTATGTATTACGATATGCATTTGCGGCCTTATTAATAAACTTGGCTTACACCCGGAGTAGTTAAAACATCTATCTGTCAATTTTTTCGCTTGCAGTAAATGTCACGCGTGAAAGCAAGACAAAGCATGTTACGCCTAATGTGTTTACGCAACGTTTATTAATAAAGGCCTGGGGCCCTACTCCCACCTCTTATAGCAGTCATGTTTCAACCTTACCATAAAATTTGGTACCACCACGTCAATATAGCAAGCTTAAAATAATAATGCATTACGATAGACGTTTTGATGACGTAGTATCAAATATTTCACTCAATTCGCGTACTTTGACGTGACTTTTGACACTAAGTTTCATTGTTTCAGTGTCAAATTTTAGAATATCTGTACTCCCATCTCTTAAATAGTCATATTACAACCTTACCATTCAATTTGGTTGACCGTTTTGTGTCGGTGGGAGTACGATAGTAAGTATGATTATTCTAAGCTTATTACAAAACACTCCTGATTTATGATAGTTTCGTAAAAGGTGGGAGTAGGCTCCCTGAGGGTTTTAGGTAAAACCGCACAATATTCCTTAAGACTATTTACTATCATATCCATATTTTCATATTCATAGGGATACCTGTGATGATCACTGTTTAACATTTTATATACTTTTTAACGAACATACATTACATTTTCAAATCTGCACAAGGCAAGAAAGGCTCATTATTTCGGCCGTAGGACGTCCACTCTGAACATATGCGTCCCTCACAAATTTCCAAACGGAACGGTTGGAAGCGGCCTGCATGCTTGAGGCCCATAGTAAGAGTAACCACGTTTCAGTGCCAAACACACATTGGTCTTGAGGCACTGAAGAAAAGTAAGTATGTAGAGATTTGCAAGGATCAATAACGTTTAAAGCTCAAAAAGCACGTTGAACCTGGAACACTATAGTAAATACCTCTTTTGCGCTGCCCAAAGACAAAACTCCGTAAACGCTATATTTTTCTTTGCACAGTTTAGACATACTAGTTACTAATAAAAACTTAAAACAAATACAGTGCATAGTTAATAGTTTAAAAAACTTATAGTATAATAATATTGCACTACAATAACTAATTTAATAACTTTTTTGTCATAATACCTAGAGTAGTCATTTTGGCGTCATTCTCCAGGTTATTTAAAGTGATTTCAATAATAGTAACGGAAAATGTATGTTAAGCAGCTCGATTTTGCGAAAATACTAATAATGTATATAATTTGTATAAATTGTTAGGTTAAATTTATGTTAAATATTTTTTTTAACGTTACGTTGTCAAAATTTAACGCCGATTTTAATTTTTCACGAAGAGACAATACTATTACCCTTCGATTGAGTACTTTTTCATGATACCAAGTGACAGTTGTTTTTATTACTGACAATAAAACTTAAAAATAAAAAAATGGCGGCCATTCCGAAATGGGGGGTTGGGTACCCTGAAAGGGTGGTCATTTGTCAACTACTATATTTTTGTAATCAGAAAAAGGGTAATTTTAATATTAAAGAACTATTTATATTTTTTTAACCATTGTGGCTTCTTTTATTTTTGGCAAATAATAACTGTGAAATAGTTATCGTGTTTACAGACGCACGCTTGTTCCTGGTACGACCAGTGCTTCACTACCTTAAATGCCTAAAAGATTGCTCAACAAAGTATGGCAGTAAACGCTATACAAATTTTACTCAGATCTGTACTCTAGATTATATTATATATATTATACTCTATATTACTGAGCTTATACCTTGGAATTCGGCCCTTAGAAACTTGACGTGTATAAGCTAGGTATAACAATGATCTGTGCAAGAGGACAGAAACTGAAGGATTTCCTCTTTTCCCTGTATAAAAATTGCCATTCAAATCCCCTCAAAACAAGAAAAAACAAATCGTTCCGAATACGTATTACTTGCATTTCCGGACACCCCGGGATAGGCATTTTATTCGGTCGCCAGGTGATACAAGGCTCGGCTCATTAGTTGGCTTTAATCGTCATTTGTCAACGCCCTCACTCCAGAATTACACCGTTTTATTAACGCCAATTCCTCCACAGTAACGAGTGTAATTTTTTCTAAAACTTTTACGAATTTTGCTACAGGAAAAGTGTTTTTACGAGATACTACGGTTGAGTCGTTGATCTTATATTTATGTACCTGTATTGGAGATGCTCGGGTCTGTAGTAGGTACTTTAACAGGAAGGTGCGTTTCTTCGAAACATCTTGTTCACTCAACGTTGATTGCAATGACTCATTACAGTTCGTATCTATTTTTATTTGTGCAAAAAGTCTTTGGAAAATAAGTTTAAGATTTCTACTTCTCTTATTTTTATTACTATTCGACCGTATCTAGAAATCGTATTATCTCGTGAGCCATGCGGTCCACAAAACAAAAGATTACCAAGAAATTCAAGCATCCCAGACTAGCGCCTTAGTACTAGGATTATATTGACAGTGGGCCACTGTAGATATAGTCCTTTATTAATTAACGTTGCGTAAACCTATTATTAGGCGTAACATGCTTTGTCTTGCTTTCACGCGTGACCTTTACTGCAAGCGAAAAATTGACAGATAAATGTTTTAATATCTCCGGGTGTAAAACAAGTTTATTAATAAGGCCGATAGAGTTTAAACAAAATATGATAAATTTATTAGTAAAAAGTACTTTAACGTGAATTAATTTTTTATGTTATATGTATATGTATATAATGAGATCAGTAAGTAGTTGTTCTAATAAAACTTTTTCTTTTTCTTTGAGTTCTTGATTAGAAATAAATGTGGGATACATAGAATATATGGTAAGTATTATTGCGTGTTGAGCATGGGGTAAGCAAACTAGTTAACTGTTATGCATACCTGAGAGCATGTATATAAAAAATTATAAAATAAAAAATAAACTGATCACTTTGGTATATCAAAGTCAGAGGTACTCGGGCGGTCTGACGAGACGGATTATATAATAATGGAAGTGAAATAAAATTTTAATACTTATCCTTACACACAACTATTCGGCATAAATCTACAAGTACAATTTGAAAAATTTGAAACCGACATTCATTCTATTCACTTATTTGAGTGTAACTCAAAAACTACTGAACCAAATTTGATAAAATTTAAATGGGACCACACGGGAAGCACCAGCTTTCCAACAAAAAAAATTTTGAGAATCGATTCACCCAGTCGAAAATTATGAGGTAACAAACATAAAAAAATACAGTCAAATTGAGTACCTCCTCCTTTTTTAGCAAGTCTGTAGAAAACAGTCGAATTGAGTACCTTCTCCTTTTCGGATATCAGTAGAAAACACTTCTACAAACTACTTTCACAATCATACAAGACCAATAACTTTTCACAGCGACATTTCTAAAACACTTCGGCCACACCCTTACTCCTATTTTTAGTCTACGCGGTGGTTTCCACCCTCGCATATTCGGATGGCTTAATGTTCGGGACTCAAGCAGTATTACCACATTTTTCATAAGATGTCACTCTCATACGCAGAGATAGGCCGTTCTCATTTCAAGATGCATTCTGAATGGTACATACGTTTGTATATTTATATATGAATCCGCTCGTAAAGTCATAAAGTATTATGGGGCAATATTTCTGAGCACTGGAAGGTACAATATAGAGACTTATAAAAACCGCTTTTGCGGTTATAGTAATATATTGTGAGTGTACATGGTAGGAATCATCTTTGCGTGTATGGTGATGGAGAGATGATACTGATTGGAATAAGTCCCTAGATCGTGGTGTATCAGTACTTACTCAAGATTGCCTTAAATGGCAACGCAATAATTCCTTTTGACAAAATAAGACATGAGAAGATTCAGAGTCATTCAAGCCAGTGTTTCAAGCTGAGATAAGCCCTAGCTATAGAAGAAGGATATGAACAAAACACACTTTTCGTGAGAACGTAATTGAACAATATTCTATTTTGGTGTTTGTTTTCATTTTCAAATCTTAAAAAAATACTTTAGGTTACAATGGTTTCGTCACATTTTTCTACAACTTGTTTCTACATGAATTCGTCAAGTAAATATTGACCTACTGTCAGCCGTTTTGATGTGGTCGTCAACATTCTATTCTACGTCCAGATAAAGTCTACTAGTATACAAGAACATAGTTACTAAATTAAAATAAATCTACCTAATAAAATGAAACTAATTTGATAAATATCTCTAAAAATATAAATAATATACAAAACACAGCATTATTAATTATATCATAATCATAATCAACCCATTTTGTTCCCACTGCTGGGACTCGAGCCTTCCTCTCAGAAAGAGGAGGTGGACCATAATCATAACCACAACCCACCACGCGGGCCCGTAAGCCGTACTGGCTTGGTGGATAGGTTAGTGGCCAACCCATGTCGAAGTTTTCAAGCCGCCCGAATGCCTTCGACATAGCCTAATGACTGTTGTCCTAAGACAAACAACCGGGACTGACGGCTTAACGTGCTTTACGAAGCACGGAAGCGCTCAGTTGAATAATGCCACTAGCGGTCACCCATCCAAACCGCAGGAAGTGTTGCTTAACTTGTTGATCGATTAAGATCGTCAAGTCAAGCTTCGCTACGAGCGCTTCATTATTAGTTAATTACTGATAATTAATATTAATATTATATTATCTTATTCTTTTCTTAAAATAATATACTTAAAGAACATTATATAACCATATCTACTGATAGCCTCTCAGAATTCAGACGTCGTAGATTCAATTACTTACATTAGAACTTTTCACAATTTACAAAGTTACACATGCCATTTTCATTTATTTCTTTAATTCCATGCGAATTAAGCAGCATCGAGTATTGCTAAGTTTGATACTATAAAGATATTTAAAAACGGCTATGAGAAAGGAATAGTTCTTAGCAAATCTCCTGCCCTGGCATTAAAATCTAGGTTTGCTACTATGTCATTCATAAAGTATTAACTGTAGCTTGATATTACCACCTTTGATATGTCGATGATTTGATATATTAAATAAATTTTGGCTCTATGATAGGACTTTTCAGCTTATTTCAATGGAAAGTATAGCCGATCAAGGTAATTCCACCTTAGCAATCACGGTATCAATCAGACTCTAACAAAATATATTTCTTCATAGATTACTCCAATCTATCCGACGACGTGACATCTCTGCTTCAACTCCGATATGCTCTTTGAAGCCAGCAGACGTTGATCGATGGTCGTAGCTAACGATCAAAAGCTTAACATGGCACTTCGATCAGATTCTGAAAATGGATGCTGAAAGTGTTGTCGTGAATGGAGTAAGAATAGTTTCGCAAATTGGAATACTTTTCTTCTAAATCTCTTTCAATCGCTTAATACATTTTGGGGAATGTTTACTGGAGTTGCATGAGTTGATTCCTGCATCCCCATTCCATCTAAAAACGACCAGATGTACGGCGATGCGACATCGCTACTTAGCTAAAATTCCACCACTGCGCACGAAGCGTTTCGCTTCCACATTCATAATGCGTACGGCTAAGGAATGGAATTCGTTGCCTGAGTCTGTATTTCCCCATACATACAATCTGAGTGTCTTCAAGTCGCGAGTGAATAGGTATCTTCTAGGCAGGCGTAATACAAATAGTAGACTGCATCATCACTTAACAGCAGGTGAGATAGCGGTCAAACGCCAGCCTATAGTAACATAAAAAAGTGTAAAAATCCATCTATACTTAACAATAATATTATAAGAGCTAAAGTTTGTAAGTGTGTTTGTACGATCAACATCATCATCAACTCTATCACCACGCGAGTGTATCCGCTGGGCGCAGCTATAATTGACCGAGCGAGCGAAACGAGCGATGCGTCTCTGCTTTAACTGACCAAATTGATTTTCATCTGTTCGCATGTTTGTTAGGTTGTATGTTGGTCTTCCTGTACAGGTGGCATTTTTCAACTAATCTTGACGAAATTTGGTATGCATGTTCTACTATACAATAAATGTTTTTTTGGTTTGTGATTTTTAGTGGGGGATTACTTTTCCTAATAAAGTGGTAAGTTTGCTGCGGCGCTATTTACAAACCAGTTTTAATATAATTTGGTACACACATCAGGTACCTAACTTTACAGAGGTATTTCAAATATGAGCATAGTGGGTCAAATGGTTGCCGAGAGAGAGTAAATAGGTTGTGGAATTTAAAAACTGGATATTGCAACTGCAGAAAGCTCAGACTGCGAAAAACTTCTGCTGATAAGATTATGTTCGCGAGGTCTACTGTTTTATTTATTTATTTATTGGGTAAACAAACAGTTACACAAGTTTATTAATAAATAAGGTATTAACTAAGAGTAAGTAAGAGTACAGTAATATACGAGTATGTGACACCAACACCGTTTACCACAGGTTATGTATATACGCATTATAATATGTGTCAGTTGAAAAGTAGGTAGTACTATTCTATTATGAAAGCAATTTACTAATCTTATCTTTAAATATACTAGGACGCGTTGCCGCAATATCTATAGAATTAAAGTTTTTATTATATGAATCCACCAGTATATGAAGTGGAGAGCGTTTACCAGCGTTAGTGCGGCAGCGAGAAGTAGCAAACAATTGACAAGGGTTACGGCGGCAGTGCGTTCTAGAAGGTACTCTATAACACAGCTTATTAATTATAGAAATACAATCATATCTATAATGGCACAGGTCATATAACAAAATTGATTCTTTTGATACTGTTCGCAGAACTACTAGTATATACCAAAATCTTAATATACATAATATTTATTTATTTATAACCACTTTCGCACAGCATATTTGTAACGGCGACTGAAAACAATTACATGAACCATTAATCCTGACCAAGCCCGTAACCCTCACACGCGCCATCAAAAAAACCGCTGAAAAAGCGCACAGTTTTTTCACCTTCGAGTGTAGATCTCGTGAAGAATTTAAGATCGTAAAATAAAGGGGCTGCTCGGTACCTGCTGGCGATGGCTGGGAAGTGCGAGGATAGACGAGGGTGTAGGGATGCTAGAAGTGATTTACTTCTGAACCTACACATTTGTAGATAAACGTGTGTATAATAATATTTTATGTGTATTTTATAAAATTGTAATATAATAAATGAACCCCTATTTCTGATGCTTAACCGATTTCCGTTACATTTTTATTAAATGTGTTCTAATACTTCATAGTAGAAAAGTTAAAGTTCGTTAACATTAAGAAAAATTAAGAAAATTGCGCAGAAACAGAAAATTGAATATATATATATAAAATGAATCTCTATTCCCCTTGTTCATCGCATGAAAGATAAATAAAGAAAAGATGGGACGTTATGGCGAGGCCGAAGGCCCAACCTACTACGCGAACGATTTCGCGGGCAGTCACAAGTATATAATAAAAATTTGATATGGAATACTTTGAAAGAAACCAACGTATACTTTCCGGGAATAAATTAAGTACTCTAATTTGTTTTAATTTTAGTGCTAGAAAGCGATAAGAACTATATATGTTTTGTGTTGAAAACTGCATTGCCTATTAATAATTTAATTAAACTTTAAATAAATTGTCCATTGCACATATAACAGATGGTTTTTGGGACGGTATTTCTTGGTGGTGGCTGAAGACTATGGTGTGCATCAAGGAATACAAGGAAGCATTCCACTCTTTGCTTTTTAATATTTATGTATTGGCCACAAATTCCAGGAAATCAGTCAATAGGCTGTGCTGCTCGATCTATAAATCAAAAATTAATACATGTAATTATAAAGTTATTTAATTTCAATATACGGTAATCGTGAAAATGTACGTTCGTATTAGTACCCTCAGTGACATTTCCAGTGGCACTCGTCCTTGATCAACTCCGACGAATTTTATTGGCGAGCGCCTGATATATCGCAGTGCCAATCGTAAATCAGTTGCGGTGAAATAAATAATTTAAAACAAATAAAATTCCCGCACTCTTAATGCAAGACGGGTGTTGCAAGCACAAATAATACCTATGGACTTGAGAAGAATACTTATTACAAAAATATTCTTTGATTGCCCTTACTTAGCCTAGTAGCGAACTGAATATCTATGTAATACAACTCATCAAAGTGATAACGGGTACAGTTCCTACAGATTTAAAAAAGATTATGTTTAATTTTTATATTAATTGGAATAGAAACACTAGAATTGAAATAAGAACACTAGAATTGAAACAGGAACATCGCAGTAGAATTACAATAGGAACTCTAACGTAATGGTTTTGTTTAGCTTCGACTGATAGAACATCGACTTGTTTTTGATGGTTCCTGCGTATGTTACTGTTCGAATACGAAAGAATTCAATACCAAGAGTATTTAATTCCTAAACAAAAAGTGGTTGTACTAATTAATAGCATAAATAAATAAACAAGCTCCGGTTTAACATTACTCAAGTTTTTTCGAGTAAACATTTCTCCCGTTTTCCGGCCCGAATAATTAATCACGTAAACATAACGAAAACATAAAACGAATTACCGAAACTGGGAGTCCTTTCTCGGAATTATCGGATAGCTCTACAAGGAATCAGCCCACGCTTGTAAATAAATTAAGCCTTTCACCGAGATCAGTTCAAAAATTAATCTGAGGCCAAATATTATTTAATTAACAATACCAAATGAGGCAAACGCATTTCGGAGAGTAAAGTAAGTTGAGTAATGGAAACGGCAGAAGCTTTCAGCAATAACTGACTACGTAATATATATCTCTGGTGTATTAAGAACAGTTAAAAGGTCAGAGAAATCACCCGAAGCAGGTTTGCGGTTGACAGGTCGGCACGGTTATGCAAAATCCAACTTATAGGTACATATCAATATTTAAAAAAAACTTGCATTTATAAGGACATGTTTTAGCAATTACAATAATACAAAATAGGTACATAATCTTGATTACAAATTTGAATGTAAAAATTAAAAAGCTATTTCATTTATTTATTACTAGCTGTGATTCACGGTTTCACCCGCGTGGTTTTGGCTAATGATGATGATGGGGATGATGGTGATGATGATGATGAAAAGTAGTGGTAGTCTTTCCCCGGGATATAATCTATTTCCTTGACACATTTCCCTGAGATACGAGTACGTACAGCCGTTTAGGCGTGAAAGCGTATTAAACAAACAAACAAAATCACTATTGCATTTGTAATACTAGTTAAGATTTATATTTTTATATATAGGTAATTCTTCATGACGTCTACTGTGGTGCTAAAATCAGTAGAATGTTATAGAATGAACGGATCAAGAGGTGAAGAAGTTTTTCAGGATAGGCCCGATAGTTTCAGCGTACACTGATAACAAATACATCAATAAATCTAATATTTTGTATTGTGAGTTTCAGCTATAATATATTTATGAGTATACTCTTATTGTTTCCAATAATATAAAATACATCATCTATAAAATTTACATTTTCAATAGTGAGAAGTAGAGATAGGTCTTTATAAGTACAATTAGAAAAATTTTATACCGACTTTTATTCAGTTATTGGAGTGTAACTCAAATCTACTCGACTGAATTTGATGAAATTTAACCACACGGGAAGAACCAACTTTCAAACAAAAAAAGATTTTTGAGAATCGGTTCACCCTATCGAAAGGTATGAGATAACATACAATAAAAAAAACAGTCGAATTTGGCACCTCCTCCTTTTTGGAAGTCAAATAATTGGAGTAAAATAGGAACGTTTAAAATTGAACTCTTAAAGTTATGCTGATGTGCAGAGAAAAACAAGTTGATTTTACAGCTAGAAACGACAGTAATTATGATACTTTATTAATTAAATTTATGTTCAAAATACATACAAAATCATGAACTAGCTAATAGTATAAATTTCTAATAGAGTTTTTTTAATGGGATAGTTTGGCAAACAAGCAAGCGGCTCACCTGATGGTATGTGATAACGTCGTCCACGGCCTTTGAGGAAGGATGATAGGAAGGAAGAGATAGAAAGGGTAAAGGGAGGGGGGGGGGGGGGGGGAAGGAGAGGGATAATGGGGAAGGGGGGAATCGGGCCTCCGGAACCTCCCACGAACCGACGAAACGCAATAGCAAGCTATGATACTTCACGTCGGTGTTATGTGGGAGTGTGGCACTTCCCCGGTCATGCCGGCCCATTCGGCTATGGGGTTACAGCGTGGCACTATACCACCGAAAACTTGAATTTGTTTATTATCCCATAGATAGTACATTTTTTCTATCTGGGCTCACAGTTAACTGTAAAGCTTGTTCTACCATGAACATACATTATATACTTGTCGCCGTGGATGATTTAAAAGGACTTGTAAGACTGTTGAAGCAAAGTGTGCAAGAATGCCAACAGGCGGCGCGGCTGTCGCACACTAACGGAGCGTCAGAGTCGACCAACTGGCGCCATTCAGTCAGTCGAACGCGGGTGTCTACCCGCTTCTCTGGCTGATCGTTTGCCTTCAACAGTTTACCTAAGTTAATGTTTAATTTCTAAGTATTCTGTAAATTTGAGTCTAATACGTATTGTGATTAAAATCAGTGTTGTGAAAGATCGAATTGTTGTTTGGAACGCCACCCCCTAGTTTATTTACCTCGTTCTCCATGTCTGAGTCGAAGGATGACGATAGCTCCGGCCATCTTCCGACATACTATATATGTAATCGATTTAGTTCTTTGTCTCCGTATCCCAAAGAACCTGCGAGCAAAGCCGCGGGCAGATCAGATAGTCATCAATAAAGTCCCTTTATCATGTGATCTGTGTATATACACTACCTACGAGGTAGGTGAGATTTGTATCGTCATTCAAATCATGTTTGTAAATTATAAAAGCAAACGCCCAACATCCTAATATTCATTTTTTTTTGTTGGAAGACCATCAGGTATATTATATTATAACAGAGACGGTAGAAATTATAGGTCCTTACGGATAGATTCTATTTTATGAGACTTTTAGACAGTGGTAAATACTAATTTGATGAGGCACTGGTTTAACACTACTTTCATCATCTTCATCATCCATCACCAAGCGGATGAAAAAGCGTAATATGCTTGGGCACAGCATAGACGAAATAATAAGATCTCCGCCTACGGCAAGATCGTAATGATGACAGCTCTGTCAAAGTTTGTGCCAGTTTCGGATAGCTTAGTCAAAAGCCAAGTCAATTTGACAGCTCGATACACTAGACGTGTTCGGCGACCGTTAAGGGTGATGAAATGTAACACAAATACCGCCAAGGGTGATGAAATGTAATAAGAATTTTATTTCCATGGTGATTCATTTTATTTTATTATTATTTAACAATAATAATAAAATAAACTGATTCATATACTAAGTATTTAAATGTAATCAAATATTACTATTATAGCAATTGCGTTTGACCATGAACATATTTTTGTTATTTTGGTATAAAGATAGATATAGCCTTCGAGAAATAATAAGCTACTCGAAGTACTAATCCTGCGCAGACGTAGTCGCAGGCACCAGCTTTATTATAATATTAGTGGGATTAAATTTTAAAAAATGCGTTAGATTGTTCGACTTAAATTGTTTTTACATTCAGTTCTTTTTTTCGCAACAGCGAAAATGAGAGCAGTTTTCGAATCAGATTTCCGACGTGGGACTAGCCCTGCTTAATGCTTGAAATGTAAATGCTGTGTTTTGAAAAGATACGGCTAACGAATTGTTATATCCTTCCCTTAGTATATATAAAATAGCTATCTTTTAGAAAGTACCTATTACCTACCATTCAAAACAATACAATCATCATTTATCATATCCTTATCTTTTAGAAGTCGGTACAGGTTCTCTGTCTCATTTTTTATAAATGTGCCTTTAGTTATAATGAATAAATAGCCCGTGTGACACCAATCCCTGAGGACTATCGCTGTAGGTACTTCCGTCACTGTATATGGACTGATAGGTCCCTCTTGCTGTTTCTAATGTGCAGCGGCATTCCTACATTAGATAGTAAAACCAGTAAAATGTAAAACATTCTGGTACATAAGTCAATATCCTCGTTAAATTACGTAACTGAATGAAGCATTCCCCCCTATCTTGTGCGCGGATTTTTATTAAATTTAATTATATTTATCTGGTACTAAATTTAAGACAGATAAAACTATTATTTTGCCCTACCCAAAACGAGACAGCTATATGGTATTTTCTAACTTACTGAACTATTACCTTATCTTTACTGATTAAAAAGTTACCTTATTACTAATGGTAAACACTGTAGGATTTATTACAAGCGAAAATAGCCCATAAAATGAAACAAATACGATTGTAAATGATTGTTATTGTTGCTGATGATTACAAAATGCAGTAGGTATGCATTACGGAAACGCTTGCTTTCTATTTATGTACGTGCTATCTGACATAAATTATGTTTTTGCAATAGTGTAATTCCAGTAAGAAATTCTATGTCAGTATGTAGACTGTTGCAGTATATACAAAAGTACTTTGTGGCTGCTTTTGAGGGGTAATAAAAATTAACAGCTTTACATACGCTGCTTAACTTTAAATTACGTTATTTAGTACTGGGCACAATAATTTTGATGTTCGCAAAACTATATGCTTAATTTTAAGTGTTTTTTACACTCCTCATGGCATTATTTAAATTTAAGTAGCATTTATAAGTAAGACCGGCCGCCTTATTGTCTTATTTGAATGAGAATGAAATGTCACTTCATTCTCATTCCCAATGATAGTTTCAGCCACTAGGATTGCAGGATTTCGCCCACAATGGGATTCAAATGTCAAAATGAAGCCAATTCTTATTGACCGTATATAAAAATATACAATAAGGCCGCCGGAGTACTTTACTTCATATCATCGGTTAGCCGTAGTATATATGTTATACTAATATTTATGTCTTATCATTTTATTTCAGGTACCTTTTTCCTTTCAGGTGTTTTACCTGACAATCATTTTTGTTTTACAAAGAGTAAAATAATATAGAATTTTCGAGTGTGTTTAATATTTTTGGGCTATTTTAATTTATCATGGATTTCCAATGAAATCCAATCAAATACATAATACAATTCTTAAGAAACACATTGCATTGGCAATGGTATACGTTCTTAAGAATTGTATACCATTTCCGTTGGAGGTTAGTATCAACTTGTTAATTCAATTTTGAACACAAACTTTCAGGTTCCATTTTTTACTACTTAGAGTAAACATTTTGTGGCAAGATTCATTGGGTGTGGATATATAATATTATCATTAAAAAGCAAGAAATTATTCATGATCTAATCAAGAACAGAATTATAGGAATAGGCACCCCACACACTCGTAGTCCACTACGCATAGCTGCTGAGACAGGTTTTTTGCCCAATACAAATCATGAGAATGGCTGTAAAAACTACTCGTTAATATCTTAAACGTTAGTGAATTGGTCGATATTCAAAATAGATATTAGAATTATCAAATGTTAATCAACATGCCTTTAACCACACACGTTGCAGTTCCTGGAAAAGTAGGTTGATTTCTACGACATATATTGTATTAGTGGCCAAACATGGCGAATCGCGAGTCAACGGTTTAAAGTTAACATGAAAGATAACATTTTGCTGACAGGCGAAACGTTCACAAACCTTATTTTAACCCTAAAAAAATTGAGAAATCGTTCTAGCCACCTTTCATTGAAATTGGTCTAGCAATCTCCGAAGATTTTATAAAATTGCTTAAAGTTGTTATATTTACGCAAGAACTGGGAATCCTACAGCGAAAATTAGTTGTTGAACTAATGTATTGATTTTAAGTAATTATATCAGTTGTTTGAATATGTATGTAATGACATAGTGTAAGTTGCCAATAAATTATTATTAAAACAAGTATAATTTGAAAAAATTTATACTGACTTCCATTCTATTCAGTTATTCGGGTGTAACTCAAAAACTACTAGACGGAATTTGGTGAAATTTAAATGGGACAACACGGGAAGCACCAGCCTCCAAACAAAAAAAAAAGAATTTTGAGAATCGGTTCGCCCTATCGAAAGTTAGAGGTAACAAAGCTAAAAAAAAATACTGTCGAATTGAGTACCTCCTCCGTTTTGGAAGTAGGTAGATTATCAAAGGATTTGAGATACTGCCCTGGAGTATGAGGACGGTTCAAATGGTTTTACTTATTTGTATATCTCGGATACAATTTTGATGGTATAATAATAACCAGCAGCCAATTAAATTACGTATCCCAGTATCAATCAAATGACATCTTGGCAAAAGCGGCTTCATGTCAGTTTAGACAACTGAAGAAGCAGATATTCAAGGAAGTTGCTAACTGGAGCTGACAAAAGTGACATAAATGGCCGTTTTTTTAGATTTCAATCGTCATTTTATTACAACTGAGATATGTTATTGGCCTGCTGGTCAAAATGATTTACGTGATTTGTGATGAATCGTTCATCTTCTTTTCATCAAAAGCTTCGGTATTCAACTTCAATAGCAATTCCTATTGTGTCGTTTCATTCAAACTTCAATTCAAATTCATTCCAACTTTGTTTTCTAGCAGCTGTTTGCGCCAGAACTAATCACTGTTAACCACAAAACTTAAGTACATATAGTCAAAGTCAAAGTCAAAATCAAAGTCAAAATCATTTATTCAATTTAGGCATCAAAGACGCACTTATGAACGTCAATTTTTCATTATAATGTACTTTAAAGACTACCACCGCGTTCCAAAATATATAGAGCCTACCGAGAAGAAGCGGCAAGAAACTCGGGGCCATTCTTTTTACATAGATGTTTTTACAATATTTTTACTTAGGTACTACAGATATTAGCTCCAGTGTGTTGCCTTACAAAAGAGAACATATTAATGGTATCAGTAGGGCAAGACACGCTACACTTTGACATCTTAGTACACGAGTAGATAGATCCTGGAGTGATCAGTCCCAAGCTGTTTTATCCTCCAAGTAATCCGAAATTTTGTAATAACCTTTTTGACAGAGTTTAGTTTTAATAGTAACTTTAAACTTATTAATAGGCAAATCTCGGATAACATTGGGAACTTTATTATAGAATCGTATACATTGTCCCATAAAAGAATGACTTATTCTGTGGAGACGCGTTACATGTACGGATAGCTTGTGCTTATTTCGCGTGTTGATGGAATGAGCATCACTCCTGTTATCAAAACTGCTAATGTTTTTCTTTACATACATTAGATTTTCATAGATAAACTGAGAGACAACAGTTAGAATGTTTATGTCTTTAAACTTCTGTCTAAGGGAAACTCTGGGAGCTAAACTGTAGATCGCTCGATGCCCTTTTTTGCAGTATAAAAATGGAATTAATATCTGCAGAACATCCCCAGAGCAGTATGCCATAAGTCATAACGCTATGGAAATAACTAAAATAAACTATTCTAGCTGTGTCTACATCAGTTAATAGTCTAATTTTTTTAACAGCATAAGCCGCTGAACTGAGCCTACTAGACAATTTTTTTATGTGGGGACCCCATTGCAATTTAGCGTCTATAGTAATTCCTAAAAAGACCGTTGACTCCACAAGGTCCAACCCTGTTCCATTCAATTGTATATTGGATTTTACTTGTTTCACATTTGGCGTCGAGAACTTTATACAATTAGTTTTCTTCTCATTGAGGAGAAGATTATTTGTATTGAACCAATTCACAACTTTAGCTAATGCATTGTTAACATCGTCATAGTTTAATAACTGCCTTTTAATTTTAAATAACAGTGAAGTGTCATCTGCAAACAATACAATCTCGTGATTCTTCTCTACATAATAAGGTAAGTCATTAATATAGATTAAAAACAAGAACGGCCCTAGTATTGAACCTTGTGGAATGCCCATTGAGATTATAGAGCCGGGCGATTTTTTACCATTTATGTCAACCCTTTGAATTCTATCATTTAAATATGAAGTCAAAAGGTTGAGAGCCATGTTCCTAATACCGTAGTGTTGTAATTTCCTGACAAGTATATCATGTCGGACGCAGTCAAATGCCTTAGATAAGTCACAAAAAACACCTAAGGCATCTTGAGAGTTCTCCCAGGCATCAAACACATCTTTTATAAGTTCTATACCTGCGTCTATAGTAGAGCGATTCCTTGTGAACCCAAATTGATTCTTATGGAAAATTTTGTTTGCACCAAAATGAGTTTCTAATTGATGTAATATAATTTTTTCGAAAATCTTACTTAGCGTAGGTAGTACAGAAATAGGCCGAAAATTTGTTGGATCAGTAGTACTACCAGATTTGAATAAAGGAACCACTTTACTGTGCTTCATTAGGTCAGGAAATACACCACTTGCAACACAACTATTAAACACAGCTGCTAGATTGGGTGCAATGACATCTATAATTGAAGAAACGGTCTTCACAGAAAGACCCCATAGGTCTGCCGTTTTTTTTGCATCTAGACTTTTGAAACTGCTTACAATATCTTTGCAATTAACTATTGAAAATTTAAAAGTTGTGTCACATTCAGTTACACTTTGTTTAAGTAAGATCTCAGCAGATATGGAGGAAGATTTTAGAGTTTTGGTTGTTAAAGAAGGAATATTAGTGAAGAAATTCTCAAACTCGGCCGCTACCTCCAAATCTGCTCTTACATCTTTATTATTAATTTTTAAATGAAAGTCTCGATTACGCACTGTATTCCTACCAGTTTCACTGTTTATAATGTTCCACGTCATTTTTATTTTATTAACAGAATTTTTGATCTTATTTCTTAAATAAATAGATTTAGCTGAGGAACAGGCTCGTTTAAATAACTTAGAATAACGTTTGACATATTCCAAAAATACAGGATTATGATTATACGATTTTTCATGGTACAATTCATATAACTTTTGCCTACTTTTATAAATTCCTGGAGTTGCCCATTCACTAAACCTAGCACGATTACCAACAGATATTGTTTTTGGTACAAACACTTTGCCAAATTCATCACTGATAAGATGGAACAGTGAGTTATATGATATATTTGGGTCATTGTGACTGGGCAACTCTGGCACTTTCCGGGATATATTACTTCTTAACAATTCTAGGCGGCTCGCATTTATTGGAACAAAGCTAACATATTTGCTTTGGGGTTTGTTAGTTTTTCTTGGAAACACTGCTAGTTGACCACAGTGGTCTGATTCTAGATTATTTATAATGAAATTTTTAATAGGTTTGAGATTAGTAAATATATTGTCTATGCAGGTGGAACTTGTGGCTGTTATTCTAGTAGGTTCCAAGAAAATATTGTACATATTATATGATTTAAACAGTAACAAAAATTTATCCACTACCTGATTATTTTCTAGCAAATTAATATTAAAGTCTCCACAGATAATCATTGATTTATTTGTATTAGATAGCTTAATTAATGTTTCCTCCATGCACTTTTCAAAATCATCATATGGTGAGCATGGTGGTCTGTTTACACATAGAACAAGGAACTGCTCAAACTCAATACAGGACATTTCTATTACTCGTTCAACAGATAGGCTCACAATGTCTTTTCGTTCTTTGAGTTTTATATTTTTATTTGTAATAATTAAAGAGCCACCACGTATAGATTTTTCTCTGTTGAAGGAGCTAGCAACTTGATGATTATTAAAATTAAATAAGAGTTGGTTCTTTTTAAGCCAGTGTTCAGTAATACAAAGAATATCTATTTTGCTATCATCTATAAACAATTCCAGTTCCAACTCTTTGCCCATCATACCTTGAATGTTCTGATGAACAATATTGATTGATTTAATGCAAGAGGTTGTCTCTATTGTCTTAGGCACTAATTTAAATTATTTACAATGTCATTAGTAGCCAAGCAATTGGCTGAATTAAAAATGTCAAATTGCTCAATAGAAGCATTGTCAATACTACAATACTATGACAAAGGTATTTGAAAAACATCCGTGGTAAGGCAATGCTTACCCACCATGTAACAATCTTCAACATAAGCATCATTATATTAGTTATATTATGAACAAAGCCGGTGAAACGACTGCGCAACGGAGTCAACAGGCTGTAACGTATCTTGGACTGCACCATTGTTTTGCCTTCTATCAAATTGTCATCCAAACCTCCCCCCCGAATGTCCCTCACATTTTTATAAAGTATAGTGTTTCAAGTCATACAGTTTCAATGTTACTCGTGTCTCCGTACTAGTTTACACCCTTGTGTTTTGTGAATGTGAAGCCATCGGAAACCGAGGATGTGGTTCACGGGACGCAAGAATATGTTGCAAAGGTTTACTGTGATCATTTTAGCTTTTGAAGTATATAAAGAATGTGAGGCCATCACAAACGCTGACTTTAACACACAAATAAGGGACTATGCAGTGGTTGAAGATAATAATAATCTTGTAAGTGTGCCTAAATTATTATTATTCAATACGTTGAAATAAGTATGAATGTATAGCTCGTTATTAGCATAGGTGTCAAAGTTATTCATAAAATCTTCATAAATTTTAAAAATATCAAATATATCATAAATCTCTTCTAGAGCATGAAACGGCTCGCGTCGATTTCAGAATCATGCATTTTTCTACATTAATAAATTACTATGTAATCATCAATATCAATATATTTTAAATTATATTTGTTTTATACCACCAACTTAAATAAGTTTATACCTATTTCTTTCCGTTCATGGCCTGGAGGATATTGCTATATGCGATAAGACCGCCCATTGTTACACTTGATTATAAGTTTTAAGTTATGCTTAATGTTTTCTTGACAAAATTATCTTGTATATGTATGTGGTGTTGCAATTAATAGCTATCTATCCACCTTTCTGCTTCTTTCAGACGTCGAGTGACGTGAAGACATTGCAAAAGAAAGGTTTGGGATTAAGCGGCTACGCAAATATTTCACCTGTACAGAACCCTGTGAAATTTAGAGTAAGTATAGTTCACTACAGTGGCATCTTATCAATGTTTGTTACCAAATACACTTCCCAGAGCTTTTAAAGTAAAACATAGCTATCCAGCTAAACATAAGCTAAAATATAGTATATTAAAAGTTACGTTAATTTACATTAATCACATCAATGTTATGGATGTATTTACTGTATTAAATATATAAGTTTACTCAGGCGTTAATAATAAACATTAAAATACAGTTAAAAATTGGCATAAGCAAAGCATAATAAATGCGTTATTGTTCCCTATTAAATGTCCCACAGTTCAGCGTATCTGTTGGCCTCCTCTAAAATTTTCCACTGACTTTTGTCTCGCGCTACCCTTCTTCTCCAATGGTGTCCAGTCGTACGTTAAGATCATCTTCCCACCTTATTTCAAGCCGTCCTCTGTTGCGTTTTCGGTCATCATCATTATCTATCACCACACGGGCGCAACCTCGGGGCGCAGCTAGACTAATAATTCCACTTTTCAGCCGTGCGATTGTACGATGAACCATCGTTGCGTTCGTCGACGAGCTTACCGATGTCAAATACTTTATGAGATATCGCCCTTGTGCATAAGGTTGTTTTTCCAACATTTCTTGTCATCTCGGCATTTGTTTCACGGATGTTGTCAAAGATGCAAATATGTTCGATAACTTGGATATACCAAGAAACTCTATTAATAGATCTCCTAAATCTTTCCAATTTACCGCAATCTAAACCAGATCGCACCTGTCTTCTCTTAGGACTTCCTATAACCTAATGGTAGACCGGTTGAAAATGTTGCAATGAATGTTAACAGCATTCTATTTAATATATACCAATAAAGTAGGGATGCCTAATGGTCATGCTATCCAACTGTTTTGGATATTATGTTATATTGTAGTAAACAGTTGGAGTAGAACAGTTTTATTTGAAATTCAACTACCTTTAGTACAAAAATATACCATTTATATAATTTATGGTGTGGGAGGTTACAACCAACCCCATTAGTATGACAAAAATGTTTGCCCAAACATTTAAACTCGGTAGGTCCCAGTAATCTATATAATAGTTGATACTCGTTATAGGTATAATGTGTAACACAGGTAGACGATAACCTAAAATAATACCGACTAATATTTATTGTGTGATATCACATAGGTTGATTTCTATACTGAAAAATGCTTTTGTTTCTTGTGGAATCGATATTTTCTGGCGCGGCCTAAGTCGCGGGCATCTAGTTACGATGTAACATACGTACACGCGAGAGGCACGGCCACACTTATTTAAATTTAGCCCATAATGTTCTCACTGCTAAGACTCGAGCCTTTCTCTCAGAAAGAGGAGTTGGGCCATAATCCACCACACGGCCCAATGCGGCTTGGTGGAAAGCCTAGTGGCCAACCCATGTAACACTAAAGACTGTTGTCTCACAAACAGCCGGGACCACCGGCTTAACGGATCCTCCGAAGCGCGGAAGGGCTCAATTGAATAATTCCACTAGCGGTCACCCATCCAACTCCTCACCACAGTACCTAAGCGTTGCTTGACTTATTGATCGGCTAAGATCGTCAAGTCAAGCTCCGCTGCAAGCGTTTGCACACGGCCACACACGTTAACACATAATATCATCACTGACACCTTTATTTGCCACGACCAGGCATTGAAGCTGGATTCTACGCTCGAAGGCAAGATCATTAAAAAGTACGCTAATGCGGCCGATAAATGAAAATCATTTATTCACTTTATGGTAATGGTCACTCCTGCCCAGTTGCTATGCCAACTAGAGCTTGATGCACTGATTTCACACTAATTTTTAGCTAAACTATATTGCCTAGTTATGTATGAGCGATATTAGGAACTTCTAATTTCTACACCACTCACCCGAACCTTAAACGTTCGTGCATACTTTTACTTTTCGAACATCCTGTTCACGAAGTACATCTTGATGAGTAACAGAATGCCCGATTATGACATTGGGCATTCTGTTACTCAAGATGTACCTACTCTAGCAAATGATGCCTGCTAGCTGCGACATATCTTAGTTGCAAATGTAAATAAGAAGTCAATATAGGCAGCCCTGTAAACGAAACGTTGACAGCACGGATGGTGGGAATATCTCCACTATGGCCCACATTCCTGATAACTTGCCACGCCGGATATGTGACTCAACCGGCACTCGATACGGTGTAAATACATTGATGCTCGTTTATTTTGTAATGATTCAAACAGTTGATTGCTACGGTTTTCCTTGTTCCACGTTTGAACCTATTTTCACGAGTATACTTTTCACTAATCATATCGTTATCAAATATTATACCTACCATCTCTTTTGCCGTCGATGCTATTGCATAATTTGCATACATTCAGTATTCATACGAAGCAATCGCAGCGGAGCTCGTCTTGGCGATCTTCACCGATCTACAAGTTAAGCAACGTTTGATGTGGTCAGGAGTTGGAAGGGTAACCGCTGGTAGCATTATTCAACAGAGGATTCCGTGCTTCGGAGGGCACGTTGAGCCGTTGGTTTCGGTTGTTTGTCTTAGGTCAACAGTCGTTAGGCTATGTCGAAGGCCTGCGGGCGGCCTGAAAACTTCGACATGTGTTGGCCACTAGCATATCCATAACGTGGTGGAATATGGCGCAACTTTTTTCTCTGAGAGGAAGGCTCGACTTCCAGCAGTTAGAACAAAACGGGCTGATTATGTACAATTACTAATTTATAATTTACTAGCTGACCCGCCAGCGGCTTCGCTCGGGTGGTCTCGCGGGATACGGTAACGAAACTCTTTAATTTTCCGGGATCAAAGTATCCTACATGTTGGTCAGGGATATAAGCTACGATAATACGAAATTTCATTTAAACCAGTCCAGTCATTTCGGAGATTAGCCCGTACAAACAGACAGAGCAACAAACAATTTGAACTTATTTTTCACCCCTTACATCCCTGACTCGGTTTTTAGCATATTTTTAATTGTACAGAAATTTGACTTCTACAGCTTATAATATATAGCAGTTTTTACATCCCTTGTTTTACCTCCTTAAGTCATCTCTGACAAAAACATTGAAAGCATCACTATTTATTTTAAATTACCTATCCCGTTATCAACTTTCATCAATTGAGCTCAAAAAAAACTTTTGAAAAAAAATTATCCCCCGTTTCACCCCTGAAGTCATCCCTGACAAAAATATCGAAATCATCACTTTAAACTGCTAATTTTCACCACTGTATGTTCGAAAACAAAAAACTTTCCATACACTATCCAAGGAAAAATTAGTCCAACATTTTTTGTTTTAAAGGACCTATCCAAATACAAATTTTCACAACTATAACCTCAAAAACAAAGGAGTTTCATGCAAACGTTTTCACCCCTTTTGAACCTCTTCGGGGTGGATTTTCGATAAACATATTCTTAATACACCTCTACGCATCAAGGACCATACACCCTACAAATTTCAAATCTCTACGATCAGTGGTTTAGGTTGTGCGTTGTCTGTCAGTCAGTCAGGAGATTTTCTTTTATATATAGATTTTTTTGCTTGAAAGAGCTATTCTATTTACTCATTATGTACATCACTCCGTGCCTTATCTGTCTAGAACCGTTAGTAGTGGAGCTTGCCTAGTCATATGTAAATGTTCAATTAGGTCAAGCAAATCTTGCCGCAGTCACTACTTAAAAGTGCTAGTGGAATTTTTAATTGAGGACTTTCACGCTTTAGATGGCACTTTAAGGACTTACTTAATCACTTCCGCGGTCATTGTCTTAAGAAAACAGTCGTTAGACCGTGTTCCTGGCGATCAGAAAACTTTGACTCTATATGCCTATCCGCCAAACCCCACTTATTTAAATGCTTTTTCGTATGCATAACACGGAAATGGCTGATTCATAAGATTATTTTTTAATGTGTGAGTAGTAAAAAAAGTATATTTTAAGAAATGATAAGACAAGACAAGCTTTGGGAAAAACAATGTCTCTGGGTTTAGCTAAGAATTTCTTAAACATACTAATTGATATGTAAAAACAAAAACCGATAGAAGTAAAAACCAACACACGAGCTCTAATAAATTGTAGCTAAGAACCATCTTGATCACGTCAGCTTTTAAACAAATAAACCACATCATAATTTGTCCATCGGTTTAGGAGCTGCGATGCCCCAGACAAACACACACAGACGTCAAACTTATAACAATCTTCTTTTTGCGTCGGGGGCTAAAAAGTACTAAAAACCCAAACAGCCATCACTGAACACAAACTAAATACCGTAACCTTATTTTTTCTATTTTATTATCACAAAGGCTCTAGGCGCTAACATGCGTTTGTGATAATTGGGAAGAAAATAAAGTACTCACTAACAAATACTTATTAAAAGTACCTGTACTTATATAGTGTCCAGTAACAATAACATCTTAAGATAATTTTAAAATAATGTAATGTAAATGTTAAAAATTTGTTAATTTTTGAAATCATGGCTCGTTAAATTCTCGAGGGTCCAAGTAACAACATAATGGCTGTGCTGTGAAGAAGATAAATATAGTATACAATCTGAGGTCACATCACACATTCCAAGAGTCTTTTCCCGTGACGGCCTCGACCTCTATACAGTTACTTCTCGATGAGCTCGGAAGAAATAAACTACATAGCTACTTACTACTTTAACCCACAGAAATAAGGTTTCAAAACATATAATACTCTTCTCGATGGTAGATCGATTCACCGTACAAATGAATAATGCTTGACAATAAAAAATAAACATGTGTGACTCATGCATTTCCTATTCACGGCGTAGGTATGCGATATTCTGATTGAACGTATCGGAATTTACTTATAACTAAATGTTGGGAATGTAATCATCAAAATTCTACATTTTGGTGTACGGTAGCAGTTATGTTATGTTCTATAGATATTTATTTATTGATCGTCGATCGATAAACTACAGGAAACCACCTAAATGAAAGATTAAATAATGCTGAAACCTTAGTATATATTTTTTGTGAAACAATGCAAAAGCCGTATTGTGGTCACAATTAAAAGGCTTTCACTTACACGGTTTAGTAAACTCTGTTTACCCACGCCGCGGGGCAACGGACTTTTCGAAACTGAGAATTTCCCTTCAATCGTTCTTGATGCTAATGAAAAAGTCGTAGAAACATGACTTACTGGGTGTTGTGTTACAGAATTGAAGGATACTGTAGCAAGTGAAACTATTGAGTGAATAAGACCAAACACCAATGTCACGGTTTGATAAACCCAGTGCGCAGTGCCAACACAAAGATTTAGCTTACTCGGTCTAACTGCGTTTCTCTCGATTGGACTCACTAGACTTAAAAACTTTGAATCGGAGGCCAAGTTATTTACATATAAGCACTGTGCGGATCAGGCATACGTTTACCACCAGGCATACAAGTCCGACTCGTGAACCAAGGGTTCCATACTTCCGTACTTTCACACGATATATTTGTATCATCTAGTTATGCGACACCAAATGCAAGGGGCATTTGGCAACTTTTTGCTATTTGCTTTTATACGTGAAGTAGGTTTCACTATAATCAGCGTAGCCAGCATTTTGTTATTAGGGGAGAAAGCTTGTAAAGGTCCAAAGGCCGATTCAAAATTGGTATTAGTAAATCTCCATATACTACTACAACTGAGTCGGCTGACTAGGTTGAAAATTAAGTAATACTTTGGTAAATATCGGTGTGATCGAAATAACCGATTCACTGGTTTTATCTGCGGGAGGCCGGGCCCATCATGGGCCCTGGATACACCAAGTATAATGGCACTAAGTTGACGCTTTCCCCTTAGGAAAAACTACAAAACGTTGTAAAACACGTTTCTTGTATGAGGACCCCTTTATGCACCCACATCAGCATATTGAGTAAGACCAGTATCGCAAGTTATGTCCATACTTTAAAAACCAGCTAAGACTTCCGGTAAGTATCGCGTTATCCGAACAGGTTCTTAGAGTATGATCACAACAAAACAAATTCAAAATTATAACCGGCTACCTATTATGTTTACCAATATGCAGTCTTTTTAAGGAAGGCAGGCCGGTTGGCGCAGTAGGTAGACCCTTGCCATCTGGGCTCCTTTGGATCCTTTGGATCTGTTCTTCTTCCTTTGGTCTTGAGTTGGATCCCCGAAAAAGTCACACATTTTTGTGCATAAAAATGTTTGTTGGACCTGTGTCAGAGTGTGTATGTATATAAGTATGCTTATCAGTCACCAGGGTACCATAGTACAGGTTCAGGACCAGCTGTCCCATATCATATCATATAAGAAACACATACAGAAAGACAGACAGTCTGACATATTAATAAGGTCTCATTGAATCGTACAGTACACTTTAGTGTACTGTACGATTCAATGAGACCTTATTACAAGCTTTTTTCAATCTTCAAAACACGCTTCAGGAAGCAATTTGCATAGCTTTGAGAATTCAGTATAATTAGAGCATTGTCCTCGGAGCGGCACGGTCGGTTGCCTCCATTCCGACTGATACTCCCCTTATTCACACGGCTTCTAATGTGGTACGTCCGATTGCTTCACCTTTTTAATTGTGAATAAGAATGAGTTCGTCCGGGAAAGTACGTACTGCCACCATACCTTTTTATACGCTGAAGCAGTAATGTTCGCAATACTGTAATCTGGTTGAAGGCATGGTTGTCGACGAAATTACAGGCATATGGGACTTAAAAACTTACGACCTTAACGCTTTTACACATAACAGCTTCAAGACTTCGAGGAGAGCTTGCGATTGTTAAACATTGAAATTAAACAACTTTAAACGGATTAAATCGTTAATATTTTGTGTTATGTTTCTCTCGACTTTTCAAACAGTTTTTAGTGATCATGTTCATGGGTAGATGACAGTTGTTTGTTATACGAGTAGTTATACAGCTATTTCTCGACTTTGGATTATACAACGAGTCAAATTCAGCTGCTAACCAACAAACGAGGTCAGATGGCCGTTAAACGCTGAGTATCCTCGCGACTGTGAGGCAGTATTTTGTATTAAGCGCAAGCACAGGGCCACTAATAGGAGTCCGATCTTGTATGGAATAATATTCTTACCTGTGTGATGATTCGCCCAAGTAGTAGCTCGCGGCCCTTGATTATATTATTCCATAAGAACATCGTTGATAACGACGAGGCGACACAAAGCTTGAGAGCTTTAAAATCGTCGCAAAGTCACAAATCTGTCAGTATCTGTTATGGTATCAATTTTGGTTACTAAAGTGCATAATTTAATTCCCCATTTTAAAATTATACAAAACTTCGAGCACGCGTCATAGTTCATCATCATAAAACATTTGTCCACTGACGGCCGTAGCCCCTCGTAAAGTACGCCACAGAGCTTTTCTCCGTCATAAGGCTAACTAAGTAATATTAAAAAGGCGAAAGTTTGAGAGTGTGTTTGTATGTTTCTTACTTCTTCAAACTCAAACGGTTCGACCAATTATGATGCAATTCAGTATGTATGTATATATTGACTGCTATATATATATAAAGCGCTGGAATAATACATAGCATACTTTCCATCATCGTCATCATAATCAGCATCGACCACGATAATAAAATTTTCTAATAAAAAAATTTAAAATGATTCTATAACACTTGATCAAACGCAAGCCTATTAAGTATACCAAAAAAATTTACTAAATTTTCTGATCTGAATTTATATTTTTATCAACATTTTACAGGATGTTCCTGACAACGTAATTTCAGAATCTAGTCATGGTCGAGGATTGTTACACCAGGATCCCAATGGTAAGTTCAAAAATATATTATGTACTCGATTGTACCAGAAGAAAACTAAAAAGTAAATTAACTTTTTTGTATCCTTAACTGTTCTCACGTCGTCTATTATTTACTTTGTGCTCACGCTCTCTGTGATTTACAATTGTATGTACATACAACTTCTATTAATTTGTACAGTCTCTTTATCATAATTACTAGTTTAACTGACTGATTGATCAACGAAAAGCTTTGCAGCCGTTTTGTAGTAAGTTTCGACTACTAAGATTTTAGGAAATTTCGCATCTAAGGTAGTGAAGCGAGGGAATCAATCAATTTAGTCGTATATAATTTGAAATCCATCTTAGCTCCATGTGAACTCCGTTCTTAATTGTGTTGTTATTGGTCTTGCAAACTTTCCGAGGTAATTCATGTACAGTGATTTTTTAGTTGTGTTATAACATAATTTAAGGAATACATTTTTTTTTTCGTTATGTTGATTAGCTAAAATAGAAAAGCTCATTTTGGTTTTGAAAACATATTATCAATAAATACCAAAGGCATGGACAAATGAATATGATATGCGACTTCTTTATAGAAGAGAAATACAAAAATAATTTAGGTATATTTGAATAAGAAAATCTGTATGTTTCCATATTACATAGTTAGTAAGCTTTGATTATCTTCACAGCGTATGGGTTTGACTATGAAGAGCCTCAGTACGGCCACGGATACGATTATCAGCTACACGACGCTCATCACGATCCACACGATTATCATCACCATGACTTCTACGATCCAGGTCATCATCTTTCTTCTGGCCATCATCATGGCTACGGCCATCATCACAAACATTATGATCATGTAAGTTTTATCAGAATTACCATGTGAACTAATGGGATTCATTATATTAAGTTTTACTGCCAAACTGGGTGGAAATAATTGGGCTATCAATAAGACGCTCACAATCGATAGGTTGCTATTCACCTGTTGTAATAGTCTTGATATAGTTGGTAGTAGGTATTAGTAAGGTAGTAACCTAAAATCAAAAGACTTTTCATAACTTTGTTAAATCATACACACATAGCATACCTACTGATAAAAATACTAAATTATATTTCTAAGAACTTCATTATTTTCGAAACTTGTTTAGCATTTTGACTCACAGAAAAAAAACAATAAGTTCAATTATATCCATAGAGGTTCAATTTGCTATACATTTTTTGTAAGCTTAAATAGGATATTTATAAGTCTTACATTTGAAATTTTCGTTTTACTTTTCCTGAAATTATCAAAATCCTAGAAATTCGCTCCGTTTTTAATTCGCACTCTCTTATTTGTCGTTATGCTCATGTTTAAACTCAAATGGAAGTATCAGCAAGAATTTCTTCCTGAATTTTAGCTGATGTAAATGTGTCACCACTATGGAGATATTCTCATCATGACTTCCCAGTACCCGACTGGCTGGTAAGTAACCGTTTTCTGGTCAAAACTCAGGGAAAGGCGTCTGTTCCGTTATCTATCTTTGCAGTCTTTATATTCGAGACATATTATGATTAAAAGATAAATAGCCTATTAAAACCAGGTTCAAAATTGACTATAGTTTTGTATAGTACCAACGGTTATATGGTGTATAGTTATAATGAATTGAAATAATAAGAAATACATGGCATCAGTGAAAGAAAAAAATGACGATGATTATATTACAATAAATTTAGTAATTTAGGTTTTTGATGATGTGATGAATACGAGTATAACTATTATTTGTGATCTAAATTCTATGCTAGTCATTATGTCTAAATAGTAGTAGGAAATGTTTATTAAAAACATGTTTATAGTACAGTTATAGCTAGGCCTCATAGAAGATCCGTAGGAGAACGAAAGTCACTGGACATAGCTCAGAAGATTAGCCAGTTAAAGTGGCAGCCCACATCGCACGCAGAACAGATGGCCGATGGGGCCGGAAGGTTCTGGAATGGAGACCACCGACCGGCAAGCGCAGGTCGTCCACCGACACGGTGGACAGACGACCTGATAAAGGTCGCATGACGACGTTGGATGCAGGCCGCTTCCAACCGGTCTTTTTGGAAAATTATGGGGGAGGCTTATGTTCAGCAGTGGAAGTCCTACGACTGATATGATGATGATGATGAGTACAGTTAAACTTTTGTGCCTTACTTCGAAGATAAGGTATATAAGGTACACATACGATATTAGGTACTTATAGAAATCAATTTACTTAGATAATTCTGGTCTCATTTTTTTTTACTCATATAATTTCCGTGAACTGTTATTAATAATTTATTATACACTTGCAACCCTTGATATGCATAATGTACGAGTATAATTGATACTAGATACTTCTAAGTTATACGCAAATATAATGGTGATTATTTCTCCATTCGTTTATCTATTTGACAGGATATAGGTTAATATGATTACGCGTGTTTCAGTACTGCCTGTGTTTCATTCAAGGCTTTAATCTGTCCGAATCAGCAAGACTCATTCGAGTTAAGTTTCATTCATAAATCTATTGTTATTTTTTGCGCTGATGCGGACGGGTTAAAGTGCGAGTTATCATACTACATACTATAGTATTATAAAGAGGAAAGATTTGTTTGTATGTTTGTAAAGAATTGGCTCAAAAAGGACTGGACCGATTTCAAAAATTCTTTCACTATTGGAAAGCTACATTCACCCTGAGTAACATAGGCTATACAAGATTCATCATCATCATCATCATCCATCACCGCATTTATAATGCAAAATAAACCTTTTACGTTCTTTATGCCTAAGGAGAAATTCTACGTATTCTAATAACTTCTTTCAAAATCTATATTATAAGTAGGTAAATTATATGTATATTACAACTTAATAGGTAATAAATAATTAAAAGTATATTATGTGCCTAGTAGAATAGGCTTTGTCACGTTACTCTAGGATATCCAGCGTGTCTATCAATATTGTATAAAACACATTTTAATATTTGATATCTCTTAACATAAGGCTGCAAGAATATTTCTTATGCCATAGTTTCATATGTAATAGTTTATTTTATTAATGTTACTTGTAATGTTTCTTTTATTTGCAATTTTGTACAAAATATTTATAACCCCTAGACATAAGTAGGTATGTATTTTTGGTCACGAATAAAAAATATTATTATTATAACATACAACACTTTAAAAGATTTTGATTTACAGGGTCTCGCAACAAAAGCTCTCCTGTGGCCTATTGCAGGGATAGCCCTATTAGGCGCAGCGGCTGCTTTAGTCAGCAATCCAGTTCTTCTTCAACTAGGTGTAGTATCCGGCAAGAGAAGGAGACGTCACGTTGAAGAAATTGAAGACATTGCCAAGAATTCTATCAAAAAATGGTCTAAGTTGACGGTTGAACATAATGAAGAACACGGTGATGATAACACATCCAATAAAATAAATATAAACAAGAGGATGCTTCGAAAAGATGACTTTAAAGTCGTTAAACGAGTTCTGCAAGGAAAAGGCGCACCGCCTCCGTTTGAGAATAAGAATTACCCTAAAAGATACAGCGAAGAAGACCGACAATTCATTCCGATACCCCTTATGGTTAAGAAAACATAAACAAACATATTATAAAAAATATATACGTAATTGAGAAATATGTAATTTGTCATTGCTCATACTATCTCTCAATTAAATACTAAGTGTATATTCTGTTATCTGTTCTTGCCTGTCTTTATTAAAATTTGAGTTAAAATATAAAAGATTAGGTAGACAAAAGACAGCTGTCGTGAACGACTCATAAGCAATTAACTCACCGATCGATATGTCATAAGTATCCGAAAATGCAGCACATACGATTTTTAAATTAATACTAGGACACACTAAAACAACACTGCTAGTAAGATTAATCACTTCACGATACACTAACCACCAACACAGATGTAGGGACACAAACAATGCACTGGATATTGACAAAACATCGATTGTTTAGGAGAACGTCATCAAAGAACCGATCATACGGTGTTTACCAAACGAGTGAAGTCGGGCCACGTTTGGCCGCGCTCTGTAAAGATTTGAATGAAGTTGCTGCCGCGCCGGCTGACTTATGCTTGTGTGCGTTCACTGCAATGTGCTCAGGCGCAAGGGGTGTTGAAAAACTCGCTGATCGCTCCTTGTTCCGCATGTGTGAGTGTTCCACATAATGACGGTGTGTGATGGTGTGTGGCTGACTAGCGGTAGATCATAGATGTGAATTTGGTAATTATCAACACTGAGCTAATATTACTGGCTTAGTGATTTGAAATCGAAATTCCTACATTAAGAGATTGATATTTATTTCTGAAAATTAAGTATGTAGGTAGTTACTTATACTACTTGTATCACTAAGTTATGCACTTGATTCATATATTAGGTACGATGTGTAATATTTTTCACCATTTAATCCAATAATTGGTTACTTAACATCTTATGAGAACAATATCGTAAAGTAATAAATCTACACTTCGTCATAGAACATAATATGTACCAACGACTACATACTATACCATAATATACGTATATAATTATATTATGGTATATCGATAATATTTTAATCGTTTTAATTGTATTTACAAAAGTAACTTATATACCTAACTTAACTTATGAAACTTTGTGAAACTACCATCTATGTATTATTTGAGGAACTTTTACAGAACATAGCGTAGGATGCGTAAGGTGATGGCGTAGTACGTAACTTTTATTTTAGTTCGTTTTTATAGTTCGCATTAAGTACACTAGATGTCGCTTTACCAAATAATAAAAGCAGGTACATAATGTTATTCTAAATAAAATTTTATTTGTTTATTTGTTAGAAAGAAGCTTGATAAACAATTTTATAAAAATAAATTATTGTTAAAATAAAATATTTATCAATTAAAACATTTTTTAGCAACTATGTGGAGCACCAGAACATTCTTCATTATTTGATCGCACCTTATATTTTAAATCCGAACTGAAAAGAAATAAAGTTTAAATTAAATATTAGCAGAACTATTATGTAAGGAAACGGATTTTGCATTATTAATTCTTATTGAAGGTGTTCAGCTTATACTAGGGACGAAGCCGGGAAGTCGTTTGCTGATATTGAGCACGCTTTTTAATACTAGAAAGTGTCAACACGGGCAAGTTGTTCACCTGATGGTAAACACTACGCCTGGCTATGACGTTCGAGTATGCAGTACAACCCGGATCTTATAATTAACTGAATTTTTTCGTGGCAATGCATGAGCTCGTCATCTAGAGACATTAGTCATGGCAATCAGTAATTTCACCTGCTACAGTGCTATTCACAGCGTAACACAGTAACGCTTTCGCACTGTTTCATGACACAATCTCCTGTCTAAAAATCCTACAAAAGAAACTAAACAATCCTAGTGAGTCGAGTTGTTATTTTTCGAGTTTCTAGTTTCAATAAATAATTGAGTATTGAGTATTTTCCTCCCACATTAAGGATTACATCCTGACGGCGGAGTTAATTATTCTTTAACTACACCCTCTCACGAAGCTGTACATATAACATAGAGGTTAAAAGGTAAACCGACTACCATTCTATTCAGTTATTTGAATTACAAAAACAACTGGACTGAATTCGATGAAATTTAAATGGGATCACACCGGAAACACCAGCTTTCCAACAAAAAAAGTATTTTAAGAATCGGTTCACCCAGTTGAAAGTTATGAGGTAACAAACATAACAAAAAATAAAAAATAAAGTCGAATTGAGTACCTCCTCCTTTTTTTGGAAGTCGAAAACAAGAAGAGTCTTTAAAAATCAGTTTTTTTCTGAGCCCATAGAGTATGTGAGCAGGGGCTCAGTTATTACCCTCTTCTCTCACTCGGTCAGTAATTTCACTCGATATAGAAGATAATTCTAAATACATTGATGCATACGAGCTACACGTCTTGGAGGGTTTTTGGCAGAACATATTATGATGGCACTTCCATGGCTATTTGTGTTTGCTATTGAGCGTTTATTGTATTCGGCAAAATATAAGACGTTCATGCAAACATGAAAATAGAGGCAAAAACGACATTGCACACTTGGCAGACAAATATCAATCAAATCAATTGACAATTATGGTAACCCGACAAGACTTGGTCCATTTTAAGAACCTGCAATTCTCTTCCAAGGCGCCTGATTGCATCATGAATGAAGGATTACCACTCATCTTTATAAGTAAGTACTCAGCCCACAAAATATATTAGGTAATATAATTAATTTGATGCAATAAAAAAGTAGGTAGGTACATACTTTAGGAGCGTTTTCCACAGTGCATTTAAAAATCAGCCCAGCTCTCTCACAGCCTTTTTCACCATCACTCACTTCGACTTCGTTAACTGAAAATAATAATGGTATGAAAAATATGTTTTAATGTAATACATCAATATAACAATATTATAATAAACTAGCTGACCCGCCAGCAGCTTCGCTCGCTTGGTCTTGGTACAGTGGTGGGAACGCCGCTTTTGGATTTTGAGGTCCGGGTTTTATACCCGGGTCGGACAGTTATTGGGTTTTTTCTGACTAAGAAATTCACAACAGCAGGCTGGAGTTTGGAACAGTTCCCCCTAGATGGCAATAGGTTCGCCTCCTATTACATGGGACCACAAAATAGACCCTACCCCTTCGAGCATGTAAGCGTAGCGATTTGTTATGTCGTATTTAAAAATATTATATTATGTACAGTATAAATTACACTAGGGGTACTCTAAAAATTAAATTACATGATTCATTTGTACACCTCAGTATCGCATTCATATTATTAATGTAGTGGTATACTAGCTGCGCCCCGCGGTTACAACCGCGTAGTGATGGATAATGATGATGATGATGAAAAGGTATCCTTTGTGTTAATTCAGCATCTCATCTACCTCCATAACAAATTTCATCAAAATTGGCCTAGGTGTTTGAGTGGGAAGAAGTAGTAGAAGTGTGTGTGTGTGTGTGTGTGTGTGTGTGTGTGTGAGAGAGAGAGAGAGAGAGAGAGAGTGTGTGTGATGAGACTTGAAAGGCATAAGTATTTACACGCACATGGTTCATCAAAGTGACTCCCTCTCACTTGATGGAAAGCAGAGATGGAATCAAGAAGCGATATCCATACAGGTCATCATAGGGGCAGCGGTTGACGCAGCTTACAGCTTACGGCTACGTAAGCTGTAAGCTGTAATCTACGTTAAACGCCCTATGATGGCCTGAGAGATGCTTTTTCACGCCCTACTCCCACTGGCTATGACCACTCCCAGGGTCATAGCTGCAACTTTTTGGTTCGTGGTTTGAAATTTTGAACAGTATATAGATGGCATACTAGGCCAGAATGAGCAGTTCGGAGTGGGAATAAGATTAAAGCTCTTCAGAACATTTGCCATGAAGCAAACTGTAGAAAACGCTTAGAGAAGCTGTAGTTCTACGCACTTAATATCACTTGCCAATTGATCTTTGCACCTTAACGCAGTGGATCGGATTTTCTCGCTTCTTAAGATTTTCATCTCTACAATGTCTCTCGCAAGGATAATTTGGTTCTCTATTATGGATTTTACGAAATGCGTAGTACTCTATCTGTAGTATAAGCGTGAAAGAAGGAGAAACAAACTAACAACAAACTGATAAGCAAAACACTTTCACATTAATAACATTGTTACTGATTAGGATTACAAAGAATTTATTACCTCTAAACGAGCAAATTTTTTTGTGTGTATTAAGTACACAAAACAAATTACAACCATAGAGAAATACATAAATGATCCTTCTGGATCATTTATGTAATGAATATTATATAAGGAAGGAAGAATAATTTTGATCTGACCTTGATTGTGGGAACTTATTTAGAGTTAAGCTTACAAACACAAACAGGTCTCGAGTGTGGTTCTTATGAACATAAAAAAGTGAGTATATGCAAGACAAAAGAATTATAATACAATTAGACATACAAGAGGATACTCCTCTTAATATTTACCCAATTAACTATAGAACAACTTCGTAATTTCAATAGATTTTAAGTGCGCACTTGACATTTTATCATGTGAAATCTGCTTGAATTTAAATATCATAAAAATAACATCATAAACTTAAATTAAGTAATTAACAATTAGTAAATGAACACTCTGAGTAGGTACGTAACTCAGAGCTTGGAACAACTGGACTTAACATCAGAGCTAAGTCCAGCCTGCATCTGCGGCCTTATTAATAAACTTGGATTACACCCGGAGTAGTTAAGACATCTATCTGTCAATTTTTCGCTTGCAGTAAATGTCACGCGTGAAAGCAAGACAAAGCATGTTACGCCTAATATAGGTTTACGCAACGTTTATTAATAAAGGCCCTGCCGTGCGATTCTCTAAGAGCAAACATCGTTACATTTTTGACAACATCCGTGAAACAAATGACAAGAAACGTTGGAAAAAGAACCTTATGTACAAGGGCGATATCTCATAAAGTATTTGACATCGGTGAGCTCGTTGACGAACACATCGACAAATCATTAGAGAATCGCACGGCTGGTGTTTAGTATAGAGGATATCTTTTATTATTTTACTAAAGTGTCAATTTCGGGCAGAATACGTCAATAATATCTTCAGCCATTTCGTTATACTGACGAGCCACACGAACTAGGGGATTATATATGGATACATTGTTTTGATAAACATGTAGTGAAAAGAGATTGGTACGGTTAGATCTTCACGCACTATATTTTTAATTAATATTAATTAGTGAGAGAATACCAAGTGTACCGAGAGTGTCAAACATGGAATGTATCATTTTGTATAGATAGGTAAAATCGAAATATTTACGACGTGTTTCTAACGTTTGTACATCTAATTTTGACAAACGCGATTCGTAGTTGAGATACGTCCTAAGTTTTAGCGATAGCACAACATTCGTAGACACTTTTTTTGTATCCTTTCGATTTCCTCAATATGAACTTTGTAGTAAGGGATAATTTGGGGTCCAAACAGGACTTCCGTATTTCTAATACAGAACGAACTAGAGCCGAAAAAAAACACAGAGAAGATTTTGCATTTTTGAAACATTTTCAACAATTCTATCTAACTATGTACATTGAAAATACGGATCGATGTCTGTACATGCAAGATACACGAGAAAAAATATTATTGTGACTTTTATAAACGAAAATAGAACAGAAAAAAAAATATTGTTAGAATGTTTGTCTGTTTAACTGTGCGTTTGTGAACGCTAATCTCAAAAACGGCTTATCCGATTTAAATGTTGTTTTTACTAATATATTGTGGATAGCTTCGGTTTACAATAAGAGTTTGTTTCATGTCAATCAGTACATGAATAAAAAAAATTAAAGAATACCTAACTCTCTCGCCACTTCACCAAGACCACGCGAGCGAAGCCGCTGTCGGGTCAATGTATATATTATCTGAATCTTGGGAACAGCTCCAGCGATTTTCATGAAATTTAGTATGCCGTTTCCGGGGAAATAAATCGATCTAACTAGGTTTCATTTTTAGAAAACATCGTTTTATCCGTGTCGTTTCAGGCATTGAAAAACTTCTACAATATCATTAAGGCGCGGTCCAATCCTAATTTTAAAACAATGTTCGATGCTTTACATAAGGTTGAGAATTGCTTATCAGATTGGACGATGTAATGCGAAAATTCAATTAAATACGTGCTAATACTTTTTATATTTATTCCGTACAATCAAGTAATTAAATTTTAATGATAAAGGAGTCCATAGTTCACTAGTAAATTTCATTGGAAATTCGAATATGATAAATTAATTGATATATATTTGCCCATAGTTGAACTAAAATGCTTTTTCCCACGAAGCACGTAAGAAAAATTGCAAAATTTGGGGAATGTTGCTGATTTTTTCTATCGAGCCAAGTTTGCTCAATCGTGTATTGGCTCCCATACTTCATAAGGACGTATATTCAATTAACACTCTGTTTTTTTTCGTACTTCGGTTATTAGGTTTAAGCGTCGAAAAACACAGTTTTCGCGCCACTAGAGCCATCAGCTTAAGCAACAACTAAACTGTTTTACCGACACAGCAACACTAAAGCTACTTGACAAGTATGGCTAGGTAGTTGTTAAACAATACTAATCCAATGAGTGTTTGGTTTGAGGTTAGACCAAGAAAATCAATTGTTTACTTAGAGCCCGTTTCACGAAAGAAGTCTCATAGACGTGGCGCTAGTAGTCGTACATCAGTGAAACATTTAGTACCCATTTATTTAGTTCCCCTAATTTTCCGCGGGACTTCTTTCGTGGAAAGAAGTCTACAAGCAAATCTCGGTCATCCAGCAAGCAGAGCCGCCATCTTTGAAGATTTCAATCAACATTTGTTAGCAACTGAGATAGATAATAGCCGTACTTACTTACCTTTAACACATACATCAGCCATCTTTCTTGCGTTGACTAGTCTCTTCTCCTCACCGTTTTTGGTCATTTCTGCTATTTTGTATGCATGTTCTATATCGTACAGGCCTTTTGCTGTCATCTGAAAACATAGCAAATATTATGACAAGTACAATTTGAAAAATTTAATACCGACTTCCATTCCATTCTATTAGTTATTGGAGTGTAACTCAAAAACTACTAGACAAATTCAAATAGGGATTGACCACACGGGAAGCACCAGTTTTCAAACAGAAAAAGAATTTTGAGAATCGGTTCACCCAGTTGAAAGTTATGAGATAACAAACACTAAAAAAAATATACAATTGAATTCAGTACCACCTCTTTTTTTAATTTGTTTGTACCATGGTTTAAACTCGAGACGATCTTTAGTCCAAGGTTTTTAATAAGACGGTTAAGTTTATGGTTTAGTTAATATTGTGTTCGACTTTTTAAGACAGTATTAGATATAGAAAATTTGCACGTCTGCTAGCAGACAGAATAGATTGTGACCTATATTTTATAAGATCTCGCCTTTGTACATGTGTTCTAGCAAATAAATTATTTGATTTGATTTGATATTGTTAGATTTATTATCATATCCATCCCTTGCTCCTTTTTTAACCGCCATCAAAAAGGAGGAGGTTATATGTTCGTGTGTATATATTTTTTTGTGTGTATGTTAGCCGATTTCTCCCCCATTTGTGGACCGATTCTCAAAATTTTTTTTTTGTTTGGTGAAGTATACTTTCGAGGTGGTCCTATTTAAATTTCATCAAATTCGGTCTAGTAGTTTTTGAACAATACTCCAAAAACTAAAAATTGTTACTCCTATCTTGATGATATCATCATTGACATCATTGACGATGAATGACAATCGATACCGTAAGTAGCAAGGGTCACTAAACTTAGTGAAAAACATTTTTAACCAAAATAATGGAATCGTCTTCAACACCAAAAAGTGTGAAATAACTTGTCGAAGTCGGTACCATGCGCACAATATTGTGATAATAGGTACTTTTGAACTATCATGGTACCGACTTCAACAAGTTATTTCACACTTTTTGGTATTGAGGCCGGATCCATTATTTGGTATTTTTTTTTGATATCGTAAAAATAGTTTCTTTGAAAGTGAGGGATAGAAAAAAATATGCTTATCTATATATATAAAAGAAGATGTCCTGACTGACAGACAACGCACAGCCTAAACCACTGATCGTAGAGATTTGAAATTTGGAGGGTGGAGGTCCTTGATGCGTAGAGGTGTACCAAGTATGAATTTTTTAAATTCTACGCCTAAGGGGGTCAAAAGGGGTGAAAAAGTTTGTATGAAACTTTTTGGCTTATAACTTATACATGTAACAATTTGTATTTGGATAGGTCATTCAAAATAAAAATAAAAAAATATTTTCGAACATACAGTGGTGAAATTTAGCATTTGGACAGTTTAAAGTGATGATTTCAATATTTATTGACAGGGATGACTTAAGGGGGTGAAACGGGGGATAATTTTTTTATTCCAAATTACTTTGTTTTTGGAGCAACAGTGCTGAAAATTGATAACTGGATAGGTAATTTAAAATAAATAGTGATGCTTTCAATATTTTTGTCAGGGATGACTTAAATGAGTAAAACGAGGGACGTAAAAACTACTACACATTATAAACTGTAGAGGTCAAATTTCTGTACAATAAAATATGCGAAAAACCGAGTCAGGGGATGTAAGGAGTGAAAAATAAGTTCAAAATTGTTTGTTTCTTTGTATGTTTGTCTGTCTATTTGTACGGGCTAATTTCCGAAATGACTGGACCGATTTATATAAAATTTCGTATGGTGGTAGCTTATATCCCTGATCAACATATAAAATACTTTTGATCACGGTAAATTAAAGAGTTCACGTGGAAAAAAAACTTTAATTACCGTATCCCGCGAGGCCACGCGAGCAAAGCCGCTGGCGGGTCAGCTAGTATTGTATAAAGATGGATAGTTTGTATCAACTGCACAATTACACATCCATACATTATTGTGTCTTCCAAACTTTAAATTTCTTGGCTTTTTTCGTAATAGTTAATGGGTCTATTCCAAACTTACTTTACAAAGTTTCTTTATATACAATTTAAAAAGGCGTTGAATATACCTATTTTTACTCGACTGCGGCAATGCCCAAAAGGAGGGTTATAGGTATGTATGATGAAAGTTGCGTTTGCCACTTTCATCCCACAGGTTCATCCAACGATTATCTTTAATTAAGTTTTCAACCCATACAAAATAGAATATTAAATACTTATTCTGTGTTCAGCCTACGAAAACGTTTTCTACATTACTCAACCGATCAACCGATTTCGAAAAGTACAATTTAAAAATTTTTAATTCGACTTCCATTTTATTCAGTTATTAGAGTTACACTCCAGTGTAACTCTAAAACTACTGATCGGAATTTGATGTCATATTTTTGACCACACGGGAAGTACCAGCTTTCAAAAAAAGGCAACAAGGAGGTTGAGAATCGGTTCACCCAGTCGAAAGTTATGAAGTAAGAAAAATTAAAAAACACCGAATTGTATACCTCCCCGTTTTTTTGGAAGTCGGTAATTATAATTATACAGATGTAACAAGAAAACAAACTCAAATGATAAACCTAGGTCTACCAACGCCTAAAACAAAAAAAAATAAACAAAATTACTAAAACATACGAATGCCTACCTAAATTAGTACTGAGACGATGCTAGGTTCACAATCCCATGACGAATTCACATGCCTTGCGAAATACATATGTACAAAAACCTACAGATCACAGAAACGAGGCAAAAACCCCAAATGGAATACCAAGATACCGTTTGAGCTAATGTCGTTTGTACTGGACGGTTGGTGCAGTGTGTGGCAACCCTGTATGCCGCTGGTCTCGGATTGGATCCCCGGACAGGTCAAACATTTATGTGTATGAACATGTGTGTTTAACCTGTGTCTGAATGTGTACCTATATTTAAAGAATTAGAATAGTACGTATGTATCAGTCATCAGGTCACCGTAGTACAGGCTCAGCCAGGTTTCGAGCCTGAAGACCTAGAATGGATGTTGTCCTACATGACATTATATTCACACTAATAATATTATAATAACCTTTGTAACTCCTGTCACTTTTTCTGTCAATGTCTCTCTGTCTGTTACCTGTCACGCATAACCGCCTGAACGGTTCGTAATGAAATTACAATACAATACAATACAATAACATTTTACTGACACCAAAATGAACTAAAAACCAGATTAGAAATATATCTTAAAGCTAGGTACTCGTACAATGGGCGGTCTTATTGCTTAAAGCGATCTGTTCCAGACAACCTTAAGATGGAATAGATATTATGTATAATGTATATGTATGTATTATGTATAACGGTGGTGTACATAATGGAAATATAAATAATTTTATACGAAATCTTATATACACTTACTTCCTAAATATTATAATTATTATAATTAGGAAGTAAGTTTATTAGTAAAGTTTATTAGTAAGATTTCTTATAAAATTATTTATATTTCCATTATGTACACCACTGTCTTGAAGTAATTATACATAATATCTTATATATATATATATATCTAATATACACGTATATACACACATACACTATACCTATATATACAACAAACAAACAAAAAAAACATAAATATTTAACGTACATATTTATTATGGCTTACAGATAGGAACCAGGTAATATTAATGAACAGGATATGAGAGATAGAAATTTTTAACTTGAAATTTGGCAAGAATTTAGATTATATCTTGGAAAAGACATAAGATACTTTCCATCATTATCATCATCGTTATCCACTACACGGGTAATACCACGAAGCGCATCAAATATATTATATTTACGAGTATATATGAGTTGACCTTTAAATGCGAGTTTAGGAACTATAATAGCTATTTAAGGTTGTCTAACCTGTGCATTAAAAAGGAAACAAGTACTTACAACACCTTCAGCTTTATAAGCGCACGCCAGTAGACATTTGGTCTCGGTTTTCTTCGGCACTATCAGCTGTTGGAGCTGCATCAGCTCCGACATTTCCACCGGATGGTCCTTCGTGCACTTCATGATGATCTTCGTGAACTCTATCTTAATTTCTTCTTCAGTCAAAGCCTACATTTTTAGAGTTGATATAGTATGCTGATATTTGAGAAAATATTTCTTGGCTCAATTATGAATTTTGGCTTCGATAACAATTACGGTCTTACTTATAAACGCTGTTTAAATTTAAATAACGTCACTTAGTACGGCGCAGAACAATTTTCCTTTGCGCAGCACAAAATAATGTCATTTAAAGATATGCAGCATTTATAAGTAAGGCCCTTGATGTTTTGTTTAATTCGTGTGCTGAACGCGGAAGACCAGTTGATACACCATATTTTTACATTAAAGCATCTGTCGTCGGGATGCGAATTGCAAGGGGCGAGGAAATTCGAGTTACTAGGACAGCATGAAATTGAAAGAGACCCGGTTGCAGTGGCAGATGTTCTACCGTGAAGTAATAGTGCGCCAGCATTACTATGTTAGGGTGTGAAGGGCACAGTAACACGTATAACTACTGGGATAAAGAGACCCAAAATCAATGGGTTTAGTTGACGTGCACTGCCGAGCGATTCTCTATTCAATTCATCGTTGCGATCATCGACGAGCTCACCGATGTCAAATACTTCATGAGATATCGCCCTTGTATTTACAGAAGGTTGTTTTTCCAACGTTATACATTTAAATAAATAATTAAGATACTATAACGTTAATATATTGCCTAACATCTATGCCAACACAAATTATTACTAGCCACAAATAAATACAAATAGTTAAAATGCTATATAAGAGCATAAATCAATACTTACATAACTGCAGCCAAACATCATAACGATTATACATACATTAGAAATCCACATTTTTGTATGAAAATTGCACAACACAACGATGCTGTACGTTGTAACGTAACTCAATGGATGTCATATTGATTTCCCATGTAAATATAGGTACTTCGCTGAAAACACTCGACTTAGATAAAATCACTGTACTGCGCTTATCGGCTTCAAATCATCGATTCATTTATGACAACAATGGAATAATGTTCAATTTTAATTATGAAGTTTTATCTAGAATCCAATCTTAATACACATACGTCCGGTTAAGTTTATAGGTTTCGAAGTATAACAAAACCATTAAAAAAACCGCACAAGCACGAATCTAATTTGTGGTTTAACGGTTCTGTACAAACCACTAAAATTATTAACCAGCAAAACACTCACGATAGGGACCGTCTCCGTCTACCAGCTCCCTGTTGCGCACTCGCCCTGAAGATGAGCATCTGACATGCTCGAAGTATTCGATCCCTAACGTGAGTGTTTTGCCGGTTAATAACAACAAAGTCAAAGTCAAAGTCAAAATCATTTATTCAATTTAGGCATCAAAGACGCACTTATGAACGTCAACTTTTCATTAATGCGAGCAAAATGTAAATATACCTAATTACACGTTAGCCTCTAGTTACTGTCGACAATTTACAAAGAGAGGTGGAGCTTGCATTCTCATACATAATGAACACAAATGGATAGAGTTGAAGAAAATATCAGACTTCTCAGTAAGCGGTATATTTGAATGCTGCGCAGTGGAATTGGTTAACTATAACATGGCTATTTTATGTGTATATCGTGTTCCTAAGTATAACAACTTTGACATGTTTATTAATTGCTTACGAAAAGCTCTTCGTGAATTATCAAAAAAACACTACGATCATACCTTAGTTGCTGGTGACTTTAACATTAATATGCTTAAACCGAATAATAGAACTTGTGAATTTGAATCATTACTCTTAAATTTTGGACTCAAACTTTCTCTGAAACAACCAACACGTCTTAAAAGCCAAACTTGTATAGAAAATTTTGCGCATAATTTTAAAAAGTCATGTGTTTCCGAAGTAATAGAGTTTGCACTGTCGGACCACACTCTACAGCTTATTAAATGTCCAATAACAAATTTGTCTTTGCTAAAATATTGGCGTATTAAGAGACGAGACTATTCAGCCGATAATATGAAGAAGTTTAGTAAGATTCTTGAACACATATCTTTTTCTGAAGTATACAGTGAAAAGGACCCCAATATTGCATATAATATATTTATTGAAACGTTTAAATTATTTTACGATCTATGCTTCCCTAACAAATTAATAAAAATAAAGTCGTCAAGACCAGTAAATTGGGTATCACGCGGTATAAGGATCTGTAGTAATAAAAAAAGAAAACTTCTTTGGGAACTTAGGAAAACACCCTCAGATGTAAACGTAACTAAATATAACAAATACTCAAAGCTACTTAAAAGAATTGTGAGGCTTACACAGAAAGCTCAGAATAATTGCAAAATTAAATCATCCAAAAATAAAAGTAAAACAACTTGGGGTATAATAAATAGTACAAAAAGAAACTTGCCTAAAGATTTAATTGAAAAGATAAAAATAAACGGTCAACATATAACAAATCCACAGGACATATCAAATTTATTTAACAACGTTTTATTGATAAGATAGCTCCAATTAATAACTCAGGTAAATATTTAACCAAATTAATTACCAGACAAGAAAAATCTATGTTTCTTAAGCCCTGCATACCTACCGACATCCTAATTATAATATATTCCCTTAACAATACTAGTAGCGTTGGATACGATGGTATCTCAACAAAAATACTGAAAGCCGTAGCTCATTGTGTAAGCTCGCCGATCAGCCATATTGTCAACTTGAGCCTTAGTGCAGGTGTGTTTCCAGATGCATTAAAGGTATCAGTTATAAAACCTCAATATAAAAAACAAAGTAAAGAATGTATCGAAAATTACAGACCAATATCACTTATCCCTGTTATATCAAAGGTTTTTGAAAAGTACATCTATAAATTATTCAATAATTATTTTGAATGTAATAAAATATTTTGTAATGAACAAAAAGGGTTTAGGGAAAATAAATCCATAAATATGGCACTATATGACTTTCTTTTTCGTGTGACAAGTTATGTAGATAAAAAAACACCAGTATGTTCGATTTTCTGCGATATGACCCAAGCTTTCGACTATGTTCAACACAATATATTGTTAGATAAGCTTGAACTTTATGGCATTAGAGGAAATTCTTTACAATTAGTTAAATCGTATTTAGAGAACAGAAAACAGGTAACGCATATCACAAAAATAAATTATGAAACAAAACTAGAAGAAGTTTATGTATCAGAGGAACGTATAATTAAGTACGGCGTCCCGCAAGGGAGTGTACTGGGCCCGTTGCTTTTCATAGCTTATATAAACGACCTGCCCAAAGCTACTACACAACCTATGTCATTATTTGCAGATGACAGTACTGTGACTATAACATGCAATAATATTGACACATATGTAAATGACATTAATCTAGCATTGACATCGGTTATAGAATGGTTAAATAATAATAATTTGAAAATTAACATAAATAAAACAAAAATAATTCATTTTAGACAACGCGATAATGCTGCTTTACCAAATCTTGACATAAAATACGAAAATAATGCCATTGATGAAGTTGATAATACAAAATTTTTAGGAGTTAATATTGACAAAAAATTGAACTGGAAGCAACATGTAGAAAATCTGTGTAAAAATTAAATAGCCTGGTTTATGCCCTATATAAGCTGGCCCCAGTAGTCAATGAGGAAACTATACTTATAGCATATCACGGCCTAATTGCATCAAATATCAGCTACGGTGTAATGTTTTGGGGGAACTCTACCGATGTCGACAAAGTTTTTAAATGTCAAAAAAGATGTATCAGGGCAATGTTTCACCTCCGCATGACCGATACTTGTAAACCTTTATTCTATAAATATAAAATTTTAACTCTACCTTCGCTGTATATCTTAGAAACGGCTATGTTTGTCAGATACAATCCTGATCTATTCTGTCGGCTGTCTGATGTCGTCAGTCGTAATAGACGAGATCAATATAAAGTTTGCGTTCGTAACCCTAAGACAACATTGATGCGCAAGAGCATCTTCAGCATGGCTCCATTTATTTACATTAAAATACCTCTTTCATTGAGAGAATTGCCAACCTCATTGTTTCAGAGAAAGCTACGAACGATATTATTAAACAAAAGTTATTACAAAATTAATGAATTTATGAACGATAATTCTGTTGATAAATAAATTTATATAATTATTATATTTTTAGGCAAAATTTCAATCTATATATGTCATAGATTATAATTAGGTAGGTAATGGTAATTTTAATATATCCTCATAATGACCAATTTTATATTTCACTGTAATTTAATTTGAATCCTAATTTGACATTTTTATTTCTTATTTTATTGTGTATTTTAATTATATAATTCAATTATTTGTTATTATATGTACCTAAGATACATATTGCACGCCCTTAAAAGGCAGATTACATTGAAACAATTATAGTTTATAATATCATTTTACACATGTAATTCAGCAATAAATATACTATGACTTTGACTTTGACTTTGATTATAATGTACTTTAAAGACTCTACCGCCGCGTTCCAAAATATATAGAACCCACCGAGAAGAAGCGGCAAGAAACTCGGGGCCATTCTTTTTATATGGATGTTTACAATGTTTCTACTTAGTTACTACAAATATTACATTTTATGGGTGGCAGAGAGACAGCTTGCCAGAAGTGGAGTATTCCAAGCATCTTTATCTTCTATATAATGTCGAACTTTATAGTAAGCTTTTTTTATTAAAACGTTTTTTACAGTCAACTTGAATTTGCCCTCTGTGAGCTCAGTTATGTGCTTTGGGATTTTATTGTAAAAACGCACACAATTTCCTAGGAATGACTTATTAGTCTTCGCAAGTCTAAAACTAGGTACAGCTATCCTATTTGTATTTCTGTTCTTCAACAGTTTAATATGTGTTACAAGTTAGTTTAATTGTGTACAAACTCACGAGAGTTTCAATATAGTTATATATTGAAATTCTCGTAGTATTTATTTTTGTCATTACCAAATAAGTTGGTGATCACAAAAAAAAATATTTTTAACATATATGACTATAAGCTAACGATTTTCGGTCTTTTCTTTAAACTTGCGCTGTAAGACGTGGCTTCTTATGCAGCTATTGAATATGGGGCATTACGAGTATATAGTCATATTTTATATTGCGTTGACTTAGAATATTTTTATTCATCTCCAAGGGGCTGTAAATCGAAGTATTTGGTATCAATTTCATAATCGATAAACCCACGCATCCTGAGAAAATGGACTTACAGACAGGCAGACAACGAAGTGAGCCTATAGGGATGGCTTCCTTTTATCACCTTAAGACACGGAACTCTAAAAATTTACAAAATTACAGACAAAATTAACTTTATGACAAATGTATTCAGCTTATATGTAAGCAATCTAAACGAGTTTAAATATGGTGTCATTTCTTGTATAGATCAGGCGGCAATCAGGCTACCAAGTCGAACTGTAAAAAAAGAAAGAAATATTAATACACACTTTACTCAACATTACATAAAAGCGTTTCGGAACAGAAAGATGAATGAATGATGATGAAGCAGAAAAAAGTTCTAGTAGTTGCATTATACCTGCTCACATACAGAGTATCAATAATTGATATTGTTTTAGATATTATGGGACGATATGAGGTACGGATCATAATATCATTATAATCACAAAGTTTGATCTGTCGTTGGTTTTTAAAGCGATGATAAGTTTGAGTAGCGAGGGTCAGCAGCTGGTTCGAATCTTTACTCGCAGGGTTAAACAGGCGCGTTCTTACTCTGGTGTTAAACTATCATCGCGTCATTTTATGGAAAGGTAAAATAAAAAAAATATAAAAAATATAAAAACTAAAAATATAAACAAGAAAAAAAAACGAATCTCAGACATCATTTTCCAAAAAACGACTGAAAATAAGAAAAAAACAATTCCTGGCATCTCCACTTGAACTACAACTTGTTTTGTAATTTGCTTTACACTAATGTAACGTGTATGTAATAGTAGTTTATGCAACTGTCATATAATGAAGGGTATTAAAACACGAGTGTGAGTTTATGAAACGAGCGCAGCGAGTTTCATAATAGTAACGAGTGTTTTAATACCCGTGTTATATGCAGTTGCATACACTACTTTATCTTCACTAATGCAATTAATCAAACAACAAGAGTAAAAGCTGACAATAGTTTATTTAAAATAATTGTTCAAATTTTGGATGGTACAATTTTGAAAGTTAATGTTAATTATTGATCCAGCAGCTGTAGCGGTCGCGGGGCAAGCAGTAGAGCTCGTAGACGGAGTCGGAATATTTATAATTACTTCATTCGTCTTGTTTTCTATACTGTTCAAGATCGTATTTGAGACTTGAATTTTATTCATTAAAGACTCATCAATGTAGCTTTCAGCCACAGTAGAAGACTTCCACCCCCCGTGTCGTTTCAGTGCGGTCAAATCACCACCGCTATCTATGAGAAGGGTCGCCGAGGTGCGCCGGAAGCAATGCCCCGTGTACAACGCTGGGTTAGGCAGATTCAAAAAACTTGCGATAGTTTTTCCCAGAGCACCAAATTTATTAATACCAATTCTTTGATCGACGCACTTCCCCGATCTATAGCTCAAGAAAAAGGCAGGGTTTCGACAGGGGGTGGGTCGAAGTTCCATGTATTTTTTACATACGGCATAGCAGTTGCCCGTCACAACGAAATAACGATCTATTTTCGTTTTTGTTTTCGAAACTTTCACCATGATTGTATTGTCGTCTATGTTAGAGACTTCATAGAACTGGATGTTGTATAGCTCTTGCCTTCGGCATGCCCCCATTATGCCGGAGATTAGTGCAACCTGTAACAATAAACGATATAATAAGCTTGAGGTACATAGCCAAGGCAAAAAGTATGATTTATGAAGTAGTAAAGTGTAGGTACCTACTACCAAATTTATACACAAAGCACTTAAACGGAGTGTCTAGATAACTTGCGTGTGTAGTACGTAAGTACTAGGTAGATTAAATAACAGAACTAAAATACACTTACCTTTTCAAAAAGATACAAAATATCTGGTGAATCTTCCAGGAACATCTTTATTTGACCTGATGTAAACGTCAAGGACTTTTTTTCCTTGTGTCCTTCTGAACTGCGTTTCAGGAACGCTATGACCTTTGAATACTTCGTGATATCAATATTGTTGTAGATACTCAGTGTGGACTTGAGCATAGAATATTTAGCCCAAATAGAAGATGGTTTGAATTTGTCGGAGAGGTCTTTGAGATACGCAAGAATGACATTTTCAGAAAATGATGTAGTTTTCTTTTCGGTCTTCCATGCCAAAAAGTTATTATATTCTTTTTCATATAATTTTCTAGATTTTTCTGGCAAAAGATTGTGAGTTACTTTTGTTGCCAATTCTAGAATATCCGGAGGCGTATACAAATATCATCGTCGCTATCCATTTTTAACTTTTAATTTGTATTTTAAAAACAAAACAAACATTAAATTCACGCGTATTTATTGTCACAGTGAACTTGCCGCCATTAAAATGCAGCTGCGCGCGCAGGGCCAATCAGGAGCGAGCGCGCGCTGTTCTTTTTTTATTTAATTGGCACAAGATCTTACCAAAGAGTTTTGTGTATGTAAGTTTAGTAGTTTCGACGAAGTTTTCACGTATAACCCAACTGTTTTCAAAAGCCAGCCTAATATCAAAATTTTATACAACTTGTATGAGGATTTTGACATAAGGCTCGCCACGTTAATTGGTCGCGTTTTATTGATGTTATAATGAGATTTTACGATATCGATGTGGATATTATACCATCATGTGAAATTGCTTAAATTGAGTGTTTTGTTGTCTGTTCTATAACAGTAGTAATTATAAGTCAAGTATTGGAAACATAAGTAGAATGTTACAACATTAGTGTAGATAAAAAATATTTTTACACGTTAACATTTTTGAAAGAACAAGGTCTTTAAAGAGTTAGTATTATTTTTTTAGATGAAGAAGATTTTCTATATTACTAACTGGATATTTCGAATGACGTTCCGCCTATGAAGATCCAACAAAACACATTTCACTATGTACTATACAATGTCGATACTGAACTAAAAACTAATAATGATTATAATAACAATAAGTAATCACCAATGACATTCCTTAATTGTTCTGTGCATAACTGTTGTTTTTTTTGTTATATAGACTGAAATATGCGGAAGAAATAAACAATTACGACTACATTTGTCTAAAACTTCCGGAAGAGATTATTTTCCCACAGCACATTAAGTGTGGGATCTAGTGTTCACAGCTGAGCTTAAAAATATGGTTATATAATTTAAAGTTCCATAGACTTGATGCTACTTATTGTAAACCTATATTCTGGAAAACTAAACATTATTTTGATTTGATATTTTTTTATAAAATATTGAGGAGAATCAAGAATTAACGGCAGAGGGGCGTTCGCAGAGGTCACGCGGCAGGCGGAAGCCGTCTCTAGATGGAGAACCAGATTCTGATGATAATTTGCTCAGGGATGCGGTTTAAGAGCAGCACATGCATGGCTTGTATCTCAGATCTCGCAGGTTGATATTAATTGGACAGCATATTTTTGAAATTGTTTAAATGCCACTACCAAAATAAGAGTACCTATCATGGAAATTTATATATAATTTAATTCATTATTAATTACGAAAATAAGTATTTTAAAGCAAAACTACTTTTGACAGAGCATTTAGGTAATAGGAGGTACATACTTCAGGTGCCTTTTGTATTGTGCATTTGTAGATCATAGCAGCTCTTTCACAGCCTTCAGCGCCGTCACTTACAGAAACGTCGTTCACTAAAACATAATTAATTTCTGAATATTAAACTGAACAAGAACAATTTTCAAAAACCTAATACCGACTTCCATTCTATCCAATTATTGGAGTGTAACAAAAAAAACTACTGGACCGAATTTGATGAAATGGGACCACACGGGAAGCACCAGCTATCAAACAAAAAAATAATTTTGAGAATCGGTTCACCCTATCGAGAGTTATGAGGTAACAAACATTAAAAACAAAGTAGAATCGAGTACCTCCTCCTTTTTGGAAGTCGGTAGAAAATAATTATAGGCAGTTTGTAGTAACATCCGATGATACACCAATTACATTGAATGTATATCTAAATAATACCTAGAATTTCCTCGTCAACCGCCTCAGACAGTTTTAGTACTTAATGCATCCAGCGCATTACTAGAACGGACTTAGACATGACAGTGACTTTATGAAATACTTATTTATGTGACTGTAATCATCCGTGCTATTCTCTAATGATTCGTCGTTGCTCTCGTCGACGAGCTCACCGTTGTCAAATACTTCATGAGATATCGCCCTTGTACACAAGGTTGTTTTTCCAATGTTTCTTGTCATCTCGTCATTTGTTTCACGGATGTTGACAAAGATGCAACGATGTTTGCTCTTAAAGAATCGCACGGATTCTGACTACTTAAAATAAAGCCTAGCTCGATGCAACTATAAATATTTACATATAAATAACTTAAAGAATGTCAAATGTACACAAGTATGTAAGAAACACTACGAATAAATAAGTCAGGAAGCATAATTCAGAACAAACCAAAACGACGTATGATTCCAAATACGAATTACTTCCGAAGTTACAAATAGACATGTTCGGTGATTGGTTTGGTGTGATGATGTGTGTGGTGACGGTGGTTTAAATTCAGAAGGAAAGCCGGGATTGGTTCACGCGCGTGCTTCTATGACTACTATGACAGCTGATTTATAGTGGCGTGGACGATGTAATGCAACAAGTGGATTGAACGAAGTCAGTAATATAAACAATGTTTTTTATTTGTTTTTTTTTATATCGGATACTTTTAAAATTCAATAAACTTTATGCCCCGCGAATTAGATTAATTTATTAAGTTTTAGTCTAGAAGTAATAAGAAGAGACTCTTTCTTTGCAATGTAGTGAAAAGAGATTTAAAAAATTCGTTTATTAATTTTAGCAAAAACAAATTTAATATTCGTTATTTGTCTGGTGGATGTTTTTCAGTGGTCGCAAAATTTTAGAAAAGCATTGTGTTAATATTTAATTTGAATTTTCATTAGCTTGAAAAATTAAACTTACTTTAATTCAACCAACCATTGAACTATTTTTTAATGCTATTTTATGCAACTGTAGGTAATCGTTTATTACTGTTAATTGTTTATTTTCTGTAGTATTTCTTATAGATGTTGATGTTTTTTCGTGACGAAGCATCAGCATACAATTCTTAATTCAAGATTTTATATACATAATAACATAACTAAAAAAACAGTAGGTAGTCACGAGTTTCTTGCTGCTTCTTCTCGGCGGTGGTTCTTTTCCGAAGACAGCGGTAGAATCATTTAAAAATGTTGACGTTCATAAGAGTGTCTATGATGCCTAAACTGAATAAATAATTTTTGAATTTTGAATTTTTTGAATTTTGAACAAACTGGGAGGTAGTGCAATTCTCTTTTCTTTTCGTCTTTTTTTTCGTCAAAATATACGGAGTATGTATATGATGCTGATTTTCACAGGCACCTAGACATACTCTTGTCTTTATAGCTTAAGTGCAGATAGGAACTTATTTTACTGCATTGGATCGGCAAGGAAATGAAAATAAAACAAAAAAAGCAAAATTTATTCTGTTACATTTCAATATATAGTTCTGAAAAAAATAAACTTACATTAAATAAAAATATACTGACTTTATTTTGCATAGTATTGACCATCTCGGTTTGATAACGTATTTGACCATATTTGAATATAGTTATAATTTTGCTATTAGATACTAATAAAAGTGATTCCTGGACATTTTAATCTGCTATGGATCTTGCACCACTTCACAACACATGCTGGCATGATGATTCATAGCTGTAGTTCACAATGATAAAAATGAAAATGTACGCGAAGATTTGACATGTGCTCGCTTGCAAGAAAAATGTCCGACTGATGAAAAATGTCCGACGAACTGAACACGACTTTTGAGCCCCACCTACTTGAGCACTTTTGTTGGGTCATTTTTTTAACGCAGTTACATTTCCTGACTTATTATTTATTCGTAGAAGAGACACAGGATAAAGAGGGAAAAACCTACCACTTTTGCAGGCCTCTGTAAACTGATCGCTTTTTCTCAGTATATCGGGATCTTCTGATATGTATTTTTCAGATATTTTGCGAACACCTTCAATAGATAAATAACCTTTTTCGTCCATCTGAAAAAAATAAATCTATATGATGACAATGATAAATTGCTGGGATCCTAATACCCGTGTATATTATCTCGTAAAAATAAGGACTAACATTCGCTAGTACCTGTTTAGACTATAGAGATCCATTTTAGCTCTTTGAATTTGTGTCTAGAAGTAATCATCTGAATCCAGATTCTGTCTGGCACTGTATGTATGGGACAAAATACATTAAATAACCTCCGTACACTGCTTGTCCTTTTTTTTCAAAGTATGTAACTAATTTATTTTACAATGATCGTCAAACTTCGTTGTAATACTTCATAAACTTCATAAAAATAATTTATCAAATAATAAGTAGGTATTAGAAATTACACATCATAACAAATCAATTCTAGAATGACATGATTTTCTTAATTATTCATCCATAGGACAGGTCAAACATTTGTGTGCATAAACCTGTCTGTTTGAACTGTGTTGGTGTGTATACCCTGTCACTGTAAAAGCATATATCGATGTTATTTCCATGTTCATTATATTATAAATGTGATATCGAAATCACAAAATACTTCATCAATATATATGTATCAGGTTACCATAGTACAGGCTCTGCCTAGTTTGGGACCTGAAGACCTTATGTGTTATAGTGTTATAGTTATATTTACATTATGTAATACTATACTAAATACTTACTTGTAATATAATTTTTACCAATAAATGATTGATTGATTGTGGATGTAGTCCCATGATATCATTACTAGTGGCTCTGTGAGCTTTTATATCGAAACTGTCCAAAAGCTGAATCGACAAATAATTCTTTATAATTCTGTCCCCAGAATTTAACGAGAACCCATTGAGAAATGCGATATGCGAGAAGAACAGCCGGATATCCGGACTGAGAGACATACGAAAGCATTTTTGCACAAGCTATTGCACGGACGGATGGCTCGTGCTTCGCACTCGCTCAATTATTGCCTTTACTCCCGTGCGTGTCGTCTGCAAACACAAAATTGTCAGGCCTTTCCAGCGTATTGACAATCTAAGTGCAGCAAGAATGGTGTTAAAGAGCACAAATCTATTGTCTAATCTATAATTACTAGTTAATCAGACTAGCAATCCAACGAATATCTTTCTGTCATAAACTTGGTTGTCAGAGTTCCGTGGGTTAGCCGTATGAAAGATCTATTTGCGTAGGTATAACACTCTCTCAACAAACGACAAGTATTTAAATTGTTGTTTTATTTGAGATAACAGAAAATATAAAAAATAATAAACGGTCATCATTTTATTGATTAATACTTACTCTTTCTCTGAGAAAATAAATCAAAACAATCGATATCTATATATATATCTATATATCTGCTTTGAACTACGCATATTGACTTTTCTTTAGGGTTCAGTGTCGTAAAATGTTGTTATTATATTGTTTTTAATACATATAGATTATTGTGTGGTCACCATTAAACCTAGTGATCCTCCTGGTTCACTGGTCGTCGCATATATTGTGACGTTGCTCTGGTTAGATATTCCGGGACAAGGTGGCAATACCAGAAACGCAAATTTGGCATTTAGAAAGAAACGACTTACATTACATAATAACTACAAAAGTGGATATAATATTATTTTTGTATACCAGATATTAATTTACTATGTTTATATATAAAAGAGTTCATTTACCTACAATAGATCTACCAAACATTAATTTAGCAATTTGCTATTAAACAATCAGATTTCAGAGTTTCAACTAATATTGTTTCCTATTAACTCTGTTGACCTTTGAGATATCCAAAGAAATGTAACCATCAACAAAAACCTACAAGTTACTGTTTAACAACTCGTTATAAAAGTTACTAATCATCATCATCATCATCAGCCTGTAGCAGTCCACTGCTAGACATAGGCCTCTCCAATTGCACGCCACTTAGGTCTCACTTGGATGTATCGCCAATCTATCTGGCAACGCTGCAGGGACTCCAGAACAGACCAGATTTCAACCGAGTCAAAGGCCTTCTCATAGTCCATGAATGCTAGACACAGGGGCTGATTATACTCTTCTGTCTTCTGTATAATCTGCCGCACTGTGTGAATGTAGTCTATGGTGCCATATCCGCTCCGAAACCCAGCCTGTTCCGGTGGTTGGAATTCGTCGAGTCTACGCGCAAGACGGTTCGTGATCACTCTTGAAAACAGCTTATAGACGTGGCTTAGAAGGGATATGGGTCGATAGTTCTTCAGCAGGGTCTTATCTCCCTTATTGAAGAACAGGACGACCACACTCCTACACCACGCCTCTGGAGTTCTCCCTTCGAACAGGGCAGCGTTAAAAAGCTTCTGGAGCTCCCTCAGTATGGGTTTACCTCCTGCTTTTAGTAGCTCTGTTGTAACGCCATCCTCTCCAGGGGCTTTTCCATTTTTAAGCTGTCCAAGAGCGATCTCGATTTCGCCAATACTGACTTCTAGCAGGTCTTCGGTGAAATGGCGTGTTAACGTGGCTCTAGGATCCTCATTTTTGGGATCAGGTCGAGATGCATGCGATGCGTATAATCGGCCATAAAAGTCCTCCACTTCCGAAAGGACTGCCGGCTTCGTAGTGAGTAACGACTTCTCTACTAGCTGTGGTCAACTTCGTCAGGTGGCTTCTTCCAAGAGATTGTACGAACACCTTTGACCCCCGATTCTGCTCGATCGCTCTTTCTATCGAAAGAGTATTGAAGCACCGGAGGTCGTGTCGTACGTTCTTGTTGATCTCTCGGTTTGCTTTTCTGACGAAGTGATGGGTGGGTTTTCACGTCGTTCCTTCGTTAGCCCCAAAGTCTCTTCTGAAAGCTTGGACTTCTTGCCCTTACGCTGCATGTAACAAAATCTCGTACCTTCTTCCTTGAGGACCCGAGTCATATTTTCGAGGTTCTGGTTTACGTCTGTGGTGGTTTCCACGGCAGCGAATTGGTTCTCCAGGTTTAACTGGAATGTTTCAGATCCTGCCATGGTTTGGAGCAGTGTTGGTCGGAGCCTGGACAAGTTCCACCTCGAGTTGCGCCAGATGCGAATCAAGCCGTAGCGTGCGTCCGTTATACGTCGCCAGGGTCAGTTGTTTGTGGTGGCCTCCCGTAGCCCGGAGATTCTTAGCATCCCTAGCCCCGCCGTTACCATGGTCGCCACAATGACCAGGAATAGCGGGGCCGCCGGGAACTAGGGGCCGTGGTTTCTTGTTGTCCTGCATTGAAGGAATTTGCCCGTAATCGCCACGCTGGGCAGGCGGGTTGGCGATCGCAGGGCGTAACTTCTCGCACCGGTGACGCTGCAGCCCGTCACCGGCCTGTTGCATTTAGCGACGCCTGTTGGGATGGGTATACCGCCATCGGTCGGTTGTCAGAGCCTCGTTCGTCGATCAGCAGGATGCACCGCGTGCAGGTGAGGTTGACTTGGGTCAAAAGATGTTGGCTCGCCCCTTACATCCCAAAGTTACTAATATTGGAGGTTATTTTAATTTTTGTAAAACTGTTTTAATAGATAATCATTTTGTCTACATCAAAACATCATAAATAAATATGTACGTAATAATGTTATAAAAAGTTTCGTTCCTTTTAAAAATCCTATTAGGTAGCGGGTATTGTTTTTACCACGAGTCTTGCTTACGACACAGCCCATAGTGTGCAAATTTATGCATACAATTACATTCTAATTACAGTTATTAGAACAAAATCATTCTGTGTTCATGTTCATGTTCCTACGCGACAAGGAAACCCAGGGTGAACTATGACCATGTTCCAACATCGAGTTGCCTAATCGTAAAAAGTCGTTTCCGCTATATAAAGAGCATTAGCTGTAATAACCCAGCATTGTCAAATGGTGTAGACCGTGTAATTGCAGACTCATCATATGTAACCTTGGGAATTTCGTCATTTAATAGTATATATAGGATGTTTGGTAGAGGGACCGACAAACCAAATGAGCGTGTTCGGGGGCCCACTTGGAGAATACAAGTTGGCCAAAAAAAATCCCCGACCCCAATTTTTTTAACTTTTTTTGTGAATTTTCTCGTTTTCTCCGAAATTGTACTTATTTACCACCATAACATTTGTAAAATCTGTTTTAGACCGGATGTTTTTAGTTGAATTTGGTCTCTAATACACATTCAGGCCTCGCAAAGTAAAATTGGATACAAAACAGAGCTAACTAACTGATTTAGAGCTTATAGAGTCTAAACATCGGGTCTAAAACAGATTTTACAAATGTCATGAGCGTGTTCGGGGAGGCCCACTTGGAGAGTATTCTCCAAGAACACGCTCATTTGGTTTGTCGGTCCCTCTACCAAACACCCTGTATATATGCATCTGTGCAGTGATGGTAAATCATGTTGCAGAAATCACTTTATTGGGCTAGCTTGACTTGCTTTTGGAACTGTTAAGAGAAATGAATTAAACAATACAGAATATTGTTAACCGTAGGTTTTAACACGCACAATGTTACACTACAGTACACTTTCTGTTTAATAATTTTACGCATTATAACCATGTTACAAAACCCAAACCACACCTACCCTTACATATATATGATGGGATGAACGTGAAACATTGCAAATGCAAATATTAAGGCTACCAAAATTGGTTATCCGTGGGGTTGGATACACAAGAGCAAGTTGCTACACCACTAGCAAAAAGTATTGGTGGCAAGTCACTATGCCTTTCTGAGGTTTGTATCCTAGAAGTACCTACGCTCAGCAGTGAATCCAGGCTTGTGAACAGATCTGAGTGAAGTTTGTATGACGTCCACTTTGATCGAATTGAAGTTTGTATGTCGTTCATGTTAAGATTCACAGCTTATAGGGTCTTTCAGGAATACTGCCTCAATATTTTAAACATGAGAACATAGTAGTCTTCTACATACAGCCATTTCGCTTATTATCAATAGAGTTCATGTCAATAGCCTTTACCATTTTACTAAATTTTGTAAAAGGTATATCTACCCTTTATATCATTTGTTTAGATTTTCATACACCACTGCATATTTTTAACCAAACAGCAGTGCAAGTAACGTAGTACGGTCGTTAAGTTTGTCGACTCGCTAAAATCGATAAATTTAACGATACGTACGGTTAAAAAAATTTTTGGTAATTTTCACAATCAAGGGTTGTTTGCCACCTAGACTACCACACTCGCCAGTTGTCATATTAGGCCATACATTGATTTCCAAGAAAACATACTACGATTCCAGGAAATTTGACGTGTGTTCATTTAATCATTTGAAGATTTCTACGAGCATTTCGCTCTTCTTCTGCGATCAAAAGAAGGTCGAAGTACATTTGATTTATTTTACATCTATCGCTAACTAAACAATATCCCGATTCTCGTCGCCTGTCGACAAGCTATATCGAGCTCATTTTCAAAGCCGACAAAACAATCGTTTAAATCGATTAAATAGACGATCCCAAACGTGATATAACAGTTCCATGCTAGGGTTATCGTTATATTCGATCAAACTTATCGAATTTGTCTACCGATTGCTTAACTTAGTTACATACTTGCAATGATCGACAAAGTGTCAATATAAACAGTTTTATCGTATTATGACGATTTAAGTGTCAAATTTATTTATCGGTAAGTTCGGTACTTGCACTACAGGTCTCTAAAGCCTAGTTCGGACTAGGCTAGTAATTAAGTAGAGTAGCGAGTAATTTATAGGTTAAAAGTGTGCGAACCACCACAATTTAGTCTAGTAGTTTAGTGAACGATTTAGTCGAGTCGATCCATTTTATTCTATTTTTTCGGGCGAGTAGCACCTCCCACCACGCGTCCGTGCCTACTGGCTCACCGGCTAATCAATTTCGAACCTGTAGATTAGTCGAGTTGTCGAGTAGGCCGCTAAAATGCAGGCCGTCCATTTTGCAAAACACCACTCACTTGTGTACTGTACTCGACCGTAATGCGAACGATTTCTGGGCGCTACTGCCCAGAAATCGTTCGTAGTTCATAGTTTAGCTACTAAACTACTTGCTACTCTACTAAACTACTTGCTACTCTACTAAATTACTAGCCTAGTCCGAACTAGGCTTAAGTTATTCTGTGTCTAACCGTTGGATATCGCGCTACTTATGCAATTATAAACAGAAAATTAAATCCGTGAAATAAGTAAAATAATTTATAACTCTTTTACAATGGTAGATTACTCGAATCAGTAAAAGCGACATTTAAGAAATTTCGGCGCAAGCCGCTATAATAAGTTGATGTTGGATACATTAGCAAGTTGTAGAAATACAAAATGGTTGATGAAACAATATAATATCTGTAGTGTCATATGTATTGAACGTAGTTACTTACTTAACCATCTTATTAATAAATAAGATAGATTAAGAGGTATTTTGTAAAAACCAACACTTTTGCACTGTATGCAGTAATGGCTACTTAGCTTACGATTCCATTTCAAAACGATGTTTAATTGACATTAGGACCTAATATGTAGTAAATTAAAACATTTCATACATGATTATATTACTATACTTACTCGTTGGCAGATATTTGATAAATTAATCCAGTTGTAGAAAACCCTTTATTTTAAACTAGTTAACCCGCCAGGCGCTTCGCTCGCTTGGTCTTGGTGTAGTGGCAAGAGAGTTATTCTTAAATTTTCAATAACTTTTTTTATTTCTAAGCCTTTTAAAATACATCTAACAATGTGTGTCATTCTATTTTCGTTTATAAAAGTCTAATTAATATTGTTTCTCATATATCTTCCATGTTTAAACAGCGATCCGTTACATTTTCTACCGATTTCCAAAAAAAAAGAGGTGGTACTCAATTCGACTGTTTTTTTTGTTTTTTTATGTTTGTTACCCCATAACTTTCGACTGGATGAACCGATTCTCAAAAATGTTGTTTGTTGTCCGGTGATTCCCGTATGGTCCCATTTAAATTTCATCAAATTCGGTCCAGAAGTTTTTGAGATATACTCCAATAACTGAATAGAATGGAAGTCGGTATTAAATTTTTCAAATTGTACTTGTTATTATATGTATAGATGTCTCTGATAAGTTACCATACACATTTGTTCGAATTTCGAAGCACATTACCTACTTACTCGTACTACACATTGGAATTCAGGTACAAATCAATAATACGAGTATGCATTCAAAGCTGTGTTTGAAAGACATTGTAACAAATTCAATTACCGTTCGAATGACATTTAAAAATTCAATGTTTGGAGGAGACAACTGCAGCTTCAACTTTACAAAAAAAGCAAATTTCATCTTCACAAGCTCTGGGTGAAAATGAAACTGCTAAGGTTGTTTGTAGAGCTTACCAAAAGACGCACCAAGTATTAGTTCACCACTTATTATCATTTAAAAAACATAGCTCACCATTCCAGTCTTTTTGTAAGCACAAGCAAAGAAACATTTTACGGCTGGACTGTCAGGCAAATCTTTTCTCTGTATTGCTTTAATTTGATCATCTGTCAAAGGGTAGTCCTCCACACATTTTAGGACAGTCTCCATGTAATCATCTTTCAGTTCTTCTAAGGAGGCAGCCTAGAAACATTACATTAATATTTTAAATGCTAGAACGTGCGTAAATAAGGGGTTAAATGAGTGTGAAGATATGGGTGTTACTTCTACCATGGATAAAATAAGATTAATTTACCTATACTTTTACACATGAACGTGTCTCAACAGATTCGAGTGACATTTGGAAGATATCTTTTTCAAATTTTACTCTCTATAAACCATCGATAGCTTGCACCCTGAGTTGACATATAGGCTGCCGTTTATCCATAAAAATGTTGCTGTGGGATTGACAAAATTTACACGTAGTGGGTCATGGAGTGCAACTAGTAAATCATAATTACGTTAGTTAAAGAATATACATGTGTATGTTAATTAAAAATCTAAGCAATTTTAGTTCCTAGACGTTGATTAAAATGTTATCTCATATCAAAATCAGTTACAGCAAAAAATAATAGAAGTATCACGATAAAAAAACTTGTTGCTGCTGCGCATATCTGTACAAGATAGAAAAATCTGGAAAATGGATATACAATATTCACAAGATATACAAAATATGCTAGACATATCATATCATATTATAATCAGACCATTTTGTTCCCACTGCTGGGACTCAAGCCTTCCTCTTAGAGAGAAGAATTGGGCCATACCACCACGCGGGCCCAGTGCGGATTGATGGATAGATTAATGGCCAACCCATGTCGAAGTTTTCAGGCCGCCCTAAAGCCTTCGACATAGCCTAACGACTGTTGTCCTAAGACAAACAACCGGGACCGACGGCTTAACGTGCCCTCCGAAGCACGGAAGCGCTCAGTTGAATAATGCCACTAGCGGTCACCCATCCAAGTCCTGACCGCAGCAAGTGTTGATTAACTTGTTGATCGGTTAAGATCGGCAAGTCGAGCTCCGCTACGAGCGCTTCAATGAATATATATTTTATGTATAATATGAGACATACCGTTTCTCCAGCAACAACAAAATCACAAATAACTAAAAATATTCCTAAAAGTCGCAGCATATTTACAGCTCACGTTCAAATTGTCACCGCAAATGTGTGAAGCCACACAGACTCGTAGTTATCATTTTATATTGTAATTTGCTGATGACATCCGGCGAAGCAATATAGCTACGTACTTGTTAACAATAAATCCCTATGTGTAAGCCTTATTTAAACGTAATGCAACAATCATTATGTTATTCTTGCTCGGTTATTAGTATCTGAGTTGTCATAACCTACATTAGCTGTATAATATGTTAGCATAGAATGATTTAAAAGCAACTAAGTAGCTAGCGAGTAGCATAACGGGCGCATGCTGGTACTGCAATAAAATCTTATATTGCTAATAGCCAATAAGAATTTCCAAAGAACCCTCCTTCAAGCATCAGGCTTACGGAAGACAAATAAACCAAAGCCGACATTCAAAGTGCGTGCACACTCTTTGTATATCTCTGGTATACCTATGCTAATATACTAACCCTGAACATAACAATGCAATATAATATTTGAGATTAACCTTGTGCTTAGCCTTGTGAAACAAAAATGTTTTTATATTTTGCTTAGTTAACATGATTTAGTCTGTTGCACTTTTAAAGTTATTATACACATGGCTTTCCGACAAAACATTAATTCGTTTTTGTATTTTTTTTTATTATTATTTTTTTGTCCTAAATTGACATACATGCTATTTATGTATGCTATTTATTCTGGGAATGCAGATATTTTTGCAGAGTTTATTTTGTAACAAAGTGAACATCTCAACCTTATTGTCATAAAAAGATATCAAATCAAAACCGCATTTTGAATTAAAGTTAAAGAAAGAAAGTTACTTGGCATACAGGTATGCCAAGGCCAAATTAAATACGGATCCAATTAGAAATGTTAACTATTCAAATATACAATAGATTTCAGCTAATGTTTAGTTTTTTTGATGCTCTAAAGGACCTGGAAAAAAATTTACATAACAAATTATCATTTGAAAGATGCCAGATCGGTAATATAAACAAAAAAGCGATAGTCACTTGTTTTTTTAATTGTATGCAAGCACGTATTTGCTAGTGTATTATTTAGTAAAAAGTAGTAGTATTATTGCCATTTCGAGTAAACAATCTAAGGAAATTCTTATGATCCTGCTAAAATAATAGACAGTGGCTATTTTTTTTATGACAAGTGTGAGCACGCTTATGACCTCTATTTGGTACATAATAAATTCATATTTATATGAAATAGAATTTTTGTTTTGATAGCTTTTAACGTCCAAAATATCGTTGAATCTGTATGTATGCTTCTTTATTTGTGCTCTAGATATTTTATAGTCGGTGTAGAATTTTAATTTTAAATTTACTCTATGTCGTCTCGTTGTTGTGTTATCTGGTTGACTCTACCACTATGGTTTGACTAAAAGGAAACAGATGACTTATTCTTACATTCAAAGAGGATGTACTGAATTAGTGTTACTTTATGGCGTTTACTGATACAAAATAGCTTCAATAGATAATTTACTACAACTTAAATTACCGCAAACGCGCTTATTTTTATAAATGGCGGATTTTCGCGAATACTGGTTCGTAAATTTAAATATCGTAGGACGCTCGCCCGGTGTTTTCTAATACTCCGTAGAAGATTCTTACAATAAAAAAAAAACAAGAAAAGATGTGATTTTCGGCGAAGCCAAAGGCCGAGCCTACAACGCGAACGAAGTCGCGGGCAGTCACTTCTTCTCGGGGTGCTATCTTCTAATGAACCTTCATTAGGCTATAATCAATGCAATTTGAACCCTCGACACAGCAGCTCTGAACAATGAACGGGTGATTTTATTATACCACTGGCGTAAGTTCTTCAGCCAGGATGTTCTTCTCCTACCAGCACTGCGTTTGCCTTGGATCTTGCCTTGAATAATTAACTGAAATAACTCAATATCAAAGTAAAGTTAAAATTAGTGTATCGTTCGCACAGTGTCACCGTGTGTCAGCATTTAGTAAGATGCAACTCGTGGGAATCTATTGTTGCACAGAAAGGTCGGCATGAAAGCACAACTTATTTTAATATATTATAATTAATATAAACTAGTCCTAGTTTAGTCAATTATTTAAATATATTATATTATAACTTATTTAAATATATTATAATTAATATAAACTGGGACTAATATATATTAATTATAATGTAACAATATGATTCCCACGAGTTACATCTTACTAAACGCTGACACACGGTGATACTGTAGCGAACGATACACTAATTTTAAGTACCTACTCACCATTGACATTGAGAACTGAATTTTTGTATACATCTGGTAAAAACTCGTATTAAGTACCTGGTTAGTTAATTATGATAATACCAAGTATATAAAGCTGAGGAGGCTGCATACTGCCACAATAAGTTGCTGTATTTTGAAGGAGCACCTCTTCAGTATTTACCTCATTTAGTTCTTACTTATTACAATATTTAAAATGTTCCGTCTAGCGGTTCTGGTTTTGTTCTATATTTGTGTATCGTTAACAACAAACTTTGTTCAAGTAAGTAAAATTAGTCATTATTACTTGTTTTACTATAATTATATTCTTAAAACAATTTAAGACCGTATTAGCATCACAACTCACAAATTTAAAGGAATAATTATTATGGGTATTATTTCGCTGATTACTTTAAAATATTTATTTGAAAAGATTAGGAAATATTCAAACTTGGATCATTACATTTGTATGTGTAACGGTTATCATACCGCAAGAATATAATGTTAAGGAGGACCAAATATTCAAGTGTTTAAATATGCACTACTAACTTTTCTATAATTTCTATGCTAGTTACATATACCTACGTTTTACTAACCAACAAAAACTAAATCTTCTACTATATAAAAATAAGTCGGGTTTTCCTTCCTGACGCTATAACTCGAACGCACGAATCGATTTCCACGGTTTTGCATTCGTTGGAAAGGTCTCGGGCTCCGTGAGGTTTATAGTAAAGAAAATTCAGGAAAAATTTAAAACAAAGCGGGAAAATCTTTTTTCAAATACAGCGCCATCTCTGATGCATAGCATGTACTACAAACCAATATTTTAAGTAGATGGCGCCAAACGAAATGTTACATAAAACGAAGCCATCTGGTGGTGAAACGGAGTTCGCAGGGTTTGCTACTCAATAATAAAATAAAGTTTTATATGCATCTAGGTAAAGAAAATCAACTTTAGCATTGGCCTTTTCCTCCAGAAATACTCATAAGACGGTTATTTTGTGTAAATTATATTTAGTCCATATGTATAGCTTAGTAGTAATGATATATGAAATCGTTTGACTAATTTTGTTATTCCAGGCTATTACACCTGAACAAAAGGCTAAAATAGATGAGCACTTTGAAAAAGTAGGTCTGGAGTGCATCAAGGACATCGCTATAACTGAAGAGGATATAATAAACTTGAAGGCTAAGAAGATACCTACTGGTGCTAATGCCCCTTGTTTTCTGGCCTGCATAATGAAAAATAGTGGTGTAGTAAGTAACAAACACTATATACATAATATATAGACTTATTTAAAATCACTAATAAGCCCTACAATACGCGTTTCACTGAGAAAAATATAAAGCTGAAAGCGTCGTAATAACGGCCGGTTTGGTTGGTATGACGACAAAAAACCGACCAAACGTAATACGAACAAAATTGCCTTCTATGCAGAAAGCGAGAAACGCCTTAGTTTCGCGTTTTCAACAAGTAGAATACGATTAATATGACATCATATACTATTTGTTTCGACGTACTATCGAACAGATTAGCCGTAATGAAAAATCAGTAAACATGGTAAGTCAGATTAAAAACGAAGAGCTGACGATGATTTAAAACCGTTGTAAGGCCATTTTAACCGTACGTTAGTTAAAATGAAACTTTCTTACAGCAATATTTACTGCATATAAGGTTATATTTGACTTTCGTCAGGCGTTTTATACCCTTGTTTACTGTTCAATACGCCGTACATTAAAATTAAAGCTGTTCATAGTATAGAGGCGCTATTTATCGTTAGTAACTGTGTATCATACCTATTCCCTATTGAATATGGCCTATTTAAAAGTATTAAAGACCAGCACCCGCGACCGTAGCGGTTCAGTTGAATGCCAGGGACTACCACCTTCAGGATTTCAATGAAACCACTTCCAGTGCCTGCACTCTTTTATTCGAAACAAAAACTGTCTTGCATTTCTTGTTTTCGAACCTGGCTCAAAATTTGAATTTGGCGCTAAGTCCATTCTTTCTCGGATACAAACACTTGCGTGTGTTAGAGACGAACAACGCCATCTAGCGTGGTATATAGTAGTGACATATTGGCTAGACGACATGCTGAGAATGGAGTTAATATATAATGTTTTACACTTAATTTAAATATTTACGAGGAAAAGCAAGTAATCACCGAATATTAATGAGTGGTGCATCGCTCTCATGTACGATAATAGTAAAGATGCTTCAAGCAAAATTAGTTTTTGCGATTTCACAATGTTCTTACATTGAGAATGGTTAGCATCTTAGTAGAAGCACTTAATACCCTGCTATACCATGAAAATCATCTTCCGCCGTTAGTAAACGCCGCATATGAACGTCGCTTCCTTACTTAGGCTTACGTTTGTTTAGTTTTTATTGCGAGCGTATTTCATCTTACTTAACAAATAATCCACCTTTTCATAAGGCGAATATTGCGGTAATTACGATGATTTTTGCCGCATATTAAGCGTCGTAAACGTAAGGTGATTTTAACAGTATAGACTGCTTATTTAACCGGAGTAGGGTCTATTCGGAAAGTGCCCTACGGTACGTTACATTCAACAGTTTGTATCGGTTAAATCTAATAAACCATTTGTACGTTTTCGCTTAAGAAAGCAAAAATAAACGTACGCCTTACAAACTCACCTAACGTAATTACAATTCAGCCGTGTACGAACGAATTCACCTTAGCTCAGAATTCGATTTTACTCAGGCGCAAATAAAGATTGAAGGGGTTTTTACCTGGGCAAGTGGGCCTCAAAGAAATGTACTAAAAAGCTCATTTCTATCTTTTATTTACGTAGACACAAAAAAATATGAATCTTGGCCGTTTGGCCTCTAGAATAGCTTACGTCAGAGTAGATACTTTATTTTTCATTCTAGTTATCTAGTTAATTAAAGTTTAGCCAGTTAAAGCCGCAGTGGGCAGTACACATAACACACAGAACTGATGGATGGTTCTGGAGTGGAGACCACGAACTAGCAAGCGAAGCGTAGGTCGTCCACCGACAACCTGAACAGACGACATGATACGGGTTGCAGGACGACGTTCGATGCACGCGGGCCGCTTCCAACCGGCCCTTTTGAAAAATTATAAGGGAGGCATATGTTCAGCAGTGGACGTCCTACGGAGATAATGATGATGATGATGAAGATTTAGTTAACTTTGTCTGATAGATATGATAAGTTTGAAATTCTATATGGAATTAAATTTTCCCATTTTGCGGTAGTATGACATCTTTACTTTATAGGTGTTCCACCTCTACCTATAAAACGCCATTTACGCTAAAACCGCAAATATACAGTTTGATAGCTAATTATACATTTGATAGGTACATTTTTTAAAGAAGTGTCTCTTGATAAATGAGTGGGTAAATACAATGAGTTTGTTTCTAATTACTATCCTTCTTAAATAATGTATAAACAAGTGATGTAGTAACAGTTGTAATACAAATAAATTAATATAATAAAAAATACAATACAATATTCACAGATGGATGACCAGGGTCTATTGCAGAATGAAAATGTGTTAAAATTGGCAAATACAGTTTTTAAGGATCCTGAAGAAATGAAAGTAATTGAAGACTACGTACATTCATGCTCAAAGGGTAAGCATTGATTTGTCATTTGTTAAGCGTATATTTTTTCTAGACAACGATATTGAAAAAGAAATGTTTAAAAAATATCCTATATTTGAATATGAATAAAATATTTATAATCTATTAAACCGTAATGAATTAGTAATTTGTTTTGATATAATTTTTAAAGCACTAACGCCTGCTTAGCGATACCAAAAATTACGTCCCCATGCGAAGGTTAAAATCGAATAGAGAGTTGAAATTCGACACTCGGACCTCGTGCCTCGGTGGCGTAGTGATCATGGCGTCTGATACGGATCGTCGGAACACGCGGGTTAGAATCTCGTCCGAGGATATAAATCTTTCCCTCAAAAATTGCAATATATAATAGTAATTATATATAGTATAATAATGCAATATATAATTTTTAATGGACGTAGTTTTGGTTTTTGTTTGTTAAGTTAAAATGACAGCTTTTTACTAACCCTTGTATCTGTCTGTTTGTTCCGAATTTGGCAGTCAGTTGCAAAAGTATATATAAATATGCCTACACATGTTCATATCATTTTGTAAACCACCTCTAAAACGTCACAATATATTTATTATTGAAACTTGAAAGTTGTGACTTGAGTTGAGATGCTGTACCTCTTTTGTTCATATGTAATTTAAATTACTTAGCATACACAAACACCTATTATATAACGCTATATTTATTTAATTAATATATTACATAAGATACACCTAAATACTAACTTAATTAATTTAGATGCGGAGATACCGCTAAACTAGAAACGAAACAGGAAATTTCGGTCCCCACTACACAGGGAATCCTAGTGTGGAGACCAAAGTGTATTAATATAAATAATAACTTTGTGTATAATTTATGAAAATTTTATTTTAGATAAAACACACAAGTTTAGTTGCCAAATAAAATGATTATTATTATTTTATTCCATTTATTTCACGGATTACGTCCGGTCCTTTGCAAAGGCATAAGTGGGGCTGTGGCCAACACTCAGAGGCCTGTTAGGTATAAAATATACAATATAGTATAAACAATTATTATATTTATTATTATTATTATACAAGTACCTAATAAAACCACAATGAAAAGTTACTAATAAAGCAGATGTTAGTGCTTCAAGTATGCTAAAATTAAAGAATATTTTGATCATGTTAATTCTTCATGTGATTCACGGGATTTTAATGAAGAATATTCTTTATCTAACTTGAGTAATAACATAAGTACGAATATAATAGTACATATAAAGGAAAAAAAACTCTAGTAACAATTCCGAGGGCAGACAGAACAATCGCTATCACTGATTAGCGCACCTAGTCTACTAATAATAAGGAGGAAAGATAAATTATTTGTTTGTTTGTAAATGGCTAAACTCAAAAACTACTAACCGCTTCACAAAATTATTTCCATGTCATGAGCAAGTTTTATACTTATACCATCTACAACTCTTTGGTCAAACCGCACTTACATTATCTGATAGAAATCTTGGGCAGCGCTGCCAAGACAAAAACATACGATTTACTGACAATTTTTAATTATTTTATTTAATTACAGAACTAAACTACCAAAACCTTATTCCACTACCAACACGAACCATAAACATATACAAAGAAACGAAACTAATGAATATAAAACAACTTTATACTTTTAACTTATGTATTCTTGATAGGAAAATATTAGATAGCTCCGTCCATATTGATCTATCTTTTACTCAGTTGAAACATTTAAAAAAAACTAAGTTTACGAACAAGTCCAGCAAGTTTTTAGTACTACCCAAGTGTAGAACTAAATACCTGGTACGTTAATATACTACTTTTGAAGGGTTCCAAAAGCTCATTTAACGTATTTAAATCAAAAATTACTCAACATGTTCTTTTAAGGCGCGGTCCAATCCTACTCGTAATTTGAAAACAATTTACGATGCTTTACATGAGGTTGAGGATTGCTTACTAGATTGGACGATGTTATACAAAAATTCAATTGAATACGTGCTAATAATTGTATATATATATATATTTTGTACAATCAAATAATACACTTTTGGACGATGTAATGCGAAAATTCAATTGAATAAGTGCTAATACTTTTTTTAATTTTTATCGTACAATCATATAATAAAAAATTTATGATAAAGAATCCATATTTCACTAGTAAATTTCATTGGGCATTCGAATATGATACATTCATTGAAATATATTTGCCCATAATTGCATAAAAATGCTTTTCCCACAAAACACGTAAGAAAAATTGCAAAATTTAGGGAATGTTGCCGATTTTTTTCTATCAAGCCAAGTTTGCTCAATCGTGTATTGGCTCCCATAGTTCATAAGAACGTATATTCAATTTACGCTACGTTTTTTTTCGAACTTCGGTTATTAGGTTTTAGCGTCGGAAAACTAAGTTTTCGCGAAGTCGAATCATGAAATTTGGTCGTAATCAACACTCATTTCGCCTTAAGCATTCTTCGATAAACGAGGGGTTAATTCTTATGAATCTACCCACTCTCGTAAATACCTTGAGTCAGTAAGTAAGTATATTTAAATCTATTATAACGAACGACAGTATAAATATTATTCGTAAATAATAATCCTGTTCTCACATAAGTGACTATTTAGTCTTTTCAACCGACTTCCAAAAGGAAGAGGTTATCAGAGTTTTTTTATCTATGAACACACGCATAATTATAATAATAATAATAATTAATTAATTAATATTAATAATTATTATACTCTTACATGTCGTCAATATCCTTTTATATGCTTACTTATAATAATTACTGTATAAAATGATGCTTAATCTGTCCGAATCAGCAAGACTCATTCGAGTTAAGTTTCATTCATAAATCTATTGTTATTTTTTGCGCTGATGCGGACGGGTTAATATGTTGCTAAAACTAGCTTTTATTTAGAATGTAGTCTTCGCATAGGCGAAGACTACATTCTAAATAAAAGCTAGTTTGTGATGGCACTAAGTTTGTATAACTACTATGTCGTTATTTTTATGAGTGTAACAGTGTACATTATGTTGGCGATCAATAAAAATAAATAAATAAATAAAAATTTTTTTACAGAGTAGTTCGATTTTGGTATGTTGTTCGGTAGAGTATACTTCCAAGGTGGTCCCATTTAAATTCAACAAATTCGGTCAAACGCTTCTTGAGTTACAATCCAATAACTGAAAAGTGTTGATTTATGACCTATATTGATAATATTGTAATTGACGGTGAATGACAATTGATCCCGTAAGTAGCGAGGGTCACTAAAATGGAACAAACATTTTTTTTTACTTTGAAACTGAACCGACTTCAATACTAAAAAGTGTGAAAAAACTTATCGAAGTCGGTACCATCCGCACGATATTGTGATAATAGTATGTACTTTTGAACTATCGTAATACCGACTTCAACAAGTAATTACACACTTTTTGGTGTTGAAGTCGGTTCAATTTTTTGGTAAAATTTCTTCTTAAGAATAAATTATTTTGACTTAAACATACCTATACTATTACTTTATACTTAAGACAAGAGTCTTTGACTAATGTGTGTTACCAGTGATGACTTATGGCACTGAAACGTAGTCTCTTACTATGGTCCTCATAAGTAAAGTCAAAGTCGCACAACGAGCTATGGAGAGGGCTATGCTCGGGGTTTCTCTACGGGATCGAATCAGAAATAAGGAGATCCGTTTAAGAACGAAAGTCACCGGCATAGCCCAGAAGATTAGACAGTTAAAGTGGCAGTGGGCAGGCACATAGCACGCAGATAGCACGCACATAGCGAACAGATGGCCGATGGGGCCGGAAGGTTCTGGAATGGAGACCACGGACCGGCAAGCGCAGCGTAGGTCGTACACCGACACGGTGGACAGGCGACCTGACAAAGGTCGCAGGACGACGTTGGTACCTACAGGTCGCTTCCAACCGGTCCTTTTGGAAAATTATGGGGAAGGCATATGTTCAGCAGTGGACGTCCTACGGCTGAGATGATGATGATACCTATACTATAATTGATTCATCAGCATCATCCATCACCATGCGGGTGAAACCGCGGAGCGCAGCCAGTGGCATATAAATTGTAGAGAAATATTTGATGAAAGAAATGACCTTACATGTTATTTATATTATATAACTATCGACTGCCCGCGACTTCGTTCGCGTAGTAGGGTCGACCTTCGGCCTCGCCATGACCTCCCATCTTTTTTAGATGTTTCTTCCTCAAGAACAAGACTTTCTCCTCACAATAATTAACCAACTAAAAAAGAATTAGCGAGATTGTTCCATCCGCATTCAAGTTATAGCGTGACCAGGAGAAATACGGGTTCATTTATACGAGTATTGAAACAGATATTTATGTTATTTCAGTAAATGACGAGCCTGTGGAAGACGCTGATAAAGGTTGCGCAAGAGCAATGCTTGCCTACAAATGCATGACTGAGAATGCTTCAAAGGTATGCCTAAATTTTTTTACAACAATCAGATTACATATATAAACATTGTAGAAAGCCTAGTGGTAGGTGCATGAGGCTTGAAACTTTATCTAAGAGAGGTTACTATATTTATTCTCTTATATCTGTAAGAGAACCCATAGTGAAACTTTGCAATTTTTAAGAGAAAAGTTGTATAGCTTCGAACGGAATGCAAACCCGCGTTTCCTGACAATCCGTGTCAGACGCAATGACCACTAGGCTACCGAGGCAAACGACAGAGCATCCGATTATCTCTCCAATTGATTTTAATCGTCATAAAATTCTGGCATACTAACTATTAGTGACTCTATATCCAGAGTATTGGTATAGTTTTTTATCATCATAATATTCCCTTTCCATGAAATCATAAATACTGCTTGATGTTGAATTCTTTTTTTTCAGTACGGTTTTGCCATGTTCAAATAAAAACATGATCTAATCAGCACGAAGACTGTAATCAAGGCCTTAAAAGTTACTTAGTTATTTTGTGAATGAAATATATGTAAGTATGAAATAAACATAATATATATTAATATTTGTATGTCATAAACTATAAAAAATATAAATGATTCTTCTGATAATTAGTATAAAAATATATTATAAAATTCCGCCATTATTATTGTTTTATTTTCTACTTTTGTAAATAATACAGTGCCCAACTTTAATAATAGCTATATTGGCATAAAAACATTATCCTTTTCCAAAAATTAAGAAAATGTATCAGACCAGTGTAACATGTGTTACCAGTTACGACTTATGGCACTGAAACCTTGTTCTCTACCTGCGGGTTTTATAAATATATCCCACGACAAGCTATGGAGAGAGCAATGCTCGGGGTTCCTCTGGGCAGAAGACCAGATAAAGGGCGCAGGACGACGCTGGATGCAGGCTCCATTCACGGTTGGAAGTCCTTTTGAAAATGCATCGGGGTGGCCTATGTTCAAATGTGGACATCCTACGATTGAGACGGTGATGATGATGGGCATATAATAACTTTTAAAAATAAGTAGGATAGTTCAAACTGGATCCCTTTCAAATTTTATTTGTCATTATTGCATTTGGGAAAACGAGTAACGCAATAATTTTTTTGCCATTTAAAAAGGCATAATGGAAAATATTTTAGTTAATTATACGTAATGTGTAACAGTAGGTTAGGGTTCGGCGGGGGTGGCCCTGGGCCTCCCCTATGCCGCCAACAGGTTTATTTTATACACGAAAAGTATTTGGTTAAATGCAAACAAAAAAAAACATTTTTCTTCTCATATTAAGGTAATAATATATCATTATTCGTAGGTAAATTTAGGCTTTAGAATAGTATGCTTAATACTTCCTATACCGTGATAATTAAAATAAAAGAATTATGAATGAAACGGACTTACATGAACGTATCCGGGGCTCGAAGGGTTAAGAATGGTTAATACTTAGCTTAAATTAGATTATAGCTTAGAATAATAATTAATTATTCTAAGGTATAAATTCTATATTAGTTATGCTATAAAAAATGTGCCTTAAAGGATAATTATGCCTAATTAATATTGCGTTTAACTATTATTTATAGGATGAGTATGCCGTGTTAAATAACGTCATAAAATTTTATGCAAAAAAATGTGTAGGTAGGCACTTCCTCAGATTTTGCAACATTAACCTTTTATTCAACATTTAACAGTTACCACTACCATGTGTGAAATAATAGTATTTACACATAATAATCACATTAAGTATTATTAATATTAGTTTCGCAGTTTCCTGCTAGCTATACGCTCGATGATAGGGGGGGGGGTAGATGCGGTTGAGCAGTTTCCTGCAACCAGAGAATAGGTAAGGAATAATTGGGATGGTAAATACCTGCGGAGGTGAGCTCTGTGTCTGATGAGTGCTGGTGACCGTGGGTCCTCGTGGAGGCGTCCTGCTGTCGACGGCGTGCAGAATGAGCTGAAGAACTATTGTCACTTGGTTCTAATGTTTGTATTGTCCCTTTGGGTTGTGCACTGGTTTACGCGGCGGGCTGAATGCGTGTGTACACACGTGCTGATTTAGGAGTAGTGTCTGGTTGGGCCGAACACACCCTGAAGGTCACTCGCGGCGAAGTCATTCGCGGTGACTCGTGCTGATATAAAATGGCGGTGCCATGCGGTTGCTGCGCGGCGGTACACGTCCGCCGGTCGTGAGTACAAAAAGGTGACTCTTTTAGCTGACGCGTAAACGCGGGGCTGATATTGGCGGTTCCCGGTTACGCCGTGCGGACGCGACGGCGCCGAAAAGGTGACTGTTTCCGCTTCCTTTCGCTGCTTGCTTGTCGCCTGACAGCTGCAGGACAGCGGCGGGGGAACGCGGGTGCGCGCCTTGAGGTTACGTCACGCTTTCGCGTGAACATATTCCCCACGCGGCAAAGCTGTGGTGTGGTGGTCAATCGACAGTCAGGTGGTCGTTCTTGATTTCCACCACTCGGGTGACGCCATCCCTTCATGGGTTCGTCTTGTGGCTCATGCGCCAGTGTAGAGGCGGCACCTGGTCGTCCACTATCAGTACCAGTTCCCCGACTTGAGGTGGGCTGGATCGGGGAGTCCGTTTGGAGCGTGTTTGGATGGTGTGCAGGTAGGGTTTGGACCAGGATTGCCAAAGGTGTTGGGATAAGGGTAGGACGAGCTTGAACCCTTTTGTGTGCAGAAATGGCTCGTCCTCCTACCGAATACTCAGGTAGGGCATTGAGCTGACGTTTTAAAAGGACATGACCCGCGGTGAGAAATTCAAATTCCGCGGGGTCAAAAGAGAGTGGGTTGAGAGGGCGTGCATTGAGCTTGGCTGCAATGTGCGCTAAAAGAGCTGAAAGTGTAGGTGCGATATTGTTATTGTTGGTTGCAAGAAAGTCTTGTATTTCCCTAAGTTCATTTCTAGCGCCTACATAAATTGTACCGCAATTATATCTAATTAACGTCGGTACACCGCGCCTAGAAACAAAACGCTGTAATGCCGCAAGGAACGCTTCCGTGGATAACTCAGATACCGGTTCGAGATGGACCGCCTTCGTGGCTAGGCATGTTACAACACAGAGGTAGCCTTTTAATAGCTTGGTGTTTCTCAGTGTACTGGAACAAAAAACATGGTCATTAGCGCCCCCTCCGTCACCAGCTCAGCAGGTATCGAACCCGCACCCTCTCAGCTCCGCGCCTATACCCGCGCGCTCCTCATCATCAGCTCCGCAGGTATCGAACCTGCAGCCACAGTGCTATACGCAGGATTCGAACCTGCACCCTCTCAGCTCAGCGCCTATACCCGAGCGCTTTTCAATATCAGCTCAGCAGGTATCGAACCTGCAGCCTCAGTGCTGTACGCAGGATTCGAACCCGCACACTCTCAGCTCAGCGCCTATACCCGCGCGCTTCTCAATATCTGCTCAGCAGGTATCGAACCTGCAGCCTCTGTGCTATACGCAGGTTTCGAACCTGCACCCAATCAGCTTCGCGCCTATACCCGCGCGCTTCTCATCATCAGCTCAGCAGGTATCGAACCTGCAGCCACAGTGCTATACGCAGGATTCGAACCTGCACCCTCTCAGCTCCGCGTGACTCTTTTAGCTGACGCGTAAACGCGGGGCTGATATTGGCGGTTCCCGGTTACGCCGTGCGGACGCGACGGCGCCGAAAAGGTGACTGTTTCCGCTTCCTTTCGCTGCTTGCTTGTCGCCTGACAGCTGCAGGACAGCGGCGGGGGAACGCGGGTGCGCGCCTTGAGGTTACGTCACGCTTTCGCGTGAACAAATATTATCACATTATTATGTAGTGGCATATGTATGTCACTACATAATAATGTGAGAGTAATTATCTCGACTGTCTGTCTGTTTGGTACCTTTTCATGACTAAACTTATCTAATTTTATACGTTTATTTGAACTGATATCGATTTTTGGAAGCTATGACACATTTTAATTCCAACTTCAGTGGGTATGCCAATTATATAGGAACACAAATGTTATAGCGTAAAAACAAAGCATTCCTAGTATGACTCATTAATTAAAATGCGTCATTATCAAATGCCTCTAGCTTAATTAAATTTTAGATTAAAATGTGTTTTGAAGTAATTAATGAGGAAATACATAAAATATCTAAAATTTGATTAGGTACGGAAGAACACTTTTTCCTGCATCTTGTATTTACATTTTAAAGCAATAAAAATTTAGACGCGGAGTATGTTACACGAATACAGATGGTCAGAATGCCATTCATGGTGGCCGCGAACCTCAGTCATGAGGAATCGATCCAGAAGAAAGAAAAAGATGTTACACGAATATTCAAAATGTGAAAGTTTGTGAGTGACTAAGGATACGAGTGAGTCAGTAACTTTCTACGTAGCAACGGCTCAACGAATCTGGATGCGTTTTGCATTGAATAACCCAGTCACATTTTACTCCAGTCCAAGGGGTAGTTCCTGAGGAATAGCGACATCTTTATTCCACTCGGATAAAGTCACGATTAGGAAAGTGGACATAATGAGGAGACAGTTGTTTCCGTTTAGGAATATTTGAAGTGCAATGATATGTATGTATGTACGAGTATTTATGAGCGTGAGGTATGGGTTAGTTAGTGGATTATTTAAACTATCTACGCTTCTACACTAATAATATTATAAAGAGGAAAGATTTCATTATTTGTTTGATATGAATAGGCTCCGAAACTACTGGACCAATTAGAAAAAATATTTTACCATTAGAATCCTACATCATCCCTGATGGTCATAGGACACATGAGATTTGCACAAATTCAGGGAAACGTGTGAAAACTTCGACAATGTGTGAAAAAATCCTAATATCGCGTACACTACGAAAAATATTGACATAGAGCAAAGTGATGTATCACCTTTTTATAGAAGATGTCAATGTTTATAAAAATGTGAACAATACCATATGTCTGACTTTTAAAGTTATAGTATTACTTTTTAAAGCTTTGCTTAAGCGATCTCAAACATTGAAATTTATAGAGAGAAAAATTCCATCCTCGGACGGGATTCGAACCCGCGTCTTCTTAATACATAAAAAATACAAGGGCTGCGATGTCAATACGAAAGTTTCAAGTATTTCTAAATAATGCTTCTTTCGGTTGGATGGTACTGTTAAACTGTCCAATAGATGTCGCTCCGTCCCCGCCAGACGGTTAGTCAAATAGAGAGTTAAAATTCGATGCTCGGACCAGAACCTCGGTGGCCTAGTTGGTCAATGGCGTCTGACACGGAGAGTCAGAAGACGCGGGTTCGAATACCGTCCGAGGATGGAATTTTTCTCTCTATAAATTTTAAAGTTATGTCAAAATAAATACATTTTCATGTCTCCAATCACAGACAATTATATGTACTACGTATCCAATATACACATTTTCTCTATGTGTTTATATTGGTTTACATATGCAATTGTATCGCCGAAAAATACTTAAATCGCTTACGATGCGGAAATTATTGATAATAGAGCGAAGTGATGTAGGCATTATAGAGGACATTAATATCTACAAAAAAGACTGCAGTGCCATATGTCAACTATTGTTGTGCTTAACTACTTTATGGTAGGCATGGTCGTTTAGGAGAAATGACGAAGAGAAAATTGCAATATTAATAGAAAATCTCCAGAAAAAGTAAGTAATAAAACAATACGAAAGAGAACAAAAGCACCAGATGTAACAAAAAGGATAAGACTATTGAAATGGACTTGGGCAGGCCATGTCTGCAGGCTAAATAACGAAAAATTGACAAAAAGGGTTACAGAGTGGATACCTCTGGACGGAAAAAGAAACCAAGGAGGGCAGTGGAAAAGATGGAGGGACATATTCTCTAAGATAATCAGACCTGACTGGATGAGGAAGGCAAGAGAAAGAGTAGAGTGGAAAGATTAAGGGGAGGTCTACGCCTGAGAGGCGATACATTATTGTGTAAAGTTTTGTAGTAGAATAAAGGCTTTTTCTCTTTGGAGGGTATGTGTGTAAACATCTCACCAAATTAGCTCTTCTAAATTTATAAAGTTTTAATTATAAAAACCCATTGTTGGGTCATAATTTATGCTTAGTTTAGCATAACAGAGAGCATACTTCACCTGCCATAATCATTATTTCTTGTAACAGCACTATCACCATTGTTCACTATCTATAATTCAATTCACTAATATAGACACAAAATTTTCACAATGGAGGCATCCCAAACTTTTCTTGAAGTGATGGATGCCCTTAACAAGAGGATGGACCAGTTTGAAGGCGAACTGCAGAAAACCCCCCCTGTCGCCAATACCATAGGCACCTTGGCAGCAGATTTTGCAGCATTCAAATCATTCACTGCAGAAGTTATGCGTGGATTTCAGCATCAGATGGGGTTACTGGCACGGAATCTGGATAACATCGAAATGCATAGTCGGCGAAAAATCCTCCTGCTCCATGGGATAACAGAAGAAAAACAGGAAGATACAGCTGCGGTTGTTATGCGGGCAGTCACTAATCACTTGCATGTGAAAGACTTTAGTTTGAATGATATTAATCGCTGCCAAAGAATGGGCCGCGCCACTACTGATAAGCCTAGGCCTGTCTTGGTTAAACTGAAGGACTTGGATATGCGGAACAAGTTGTGGTTTTCAAAAACCTCATTGAAGGGTACTGGTATAACACTGTCCGAGTTTCTAACCAGGTCTAGACACCAAGCCTTTATGGAAGCAAGACAACGAGTCGGTATTGCAAAGTGTTGGACAAAGGACGGCTTTATTTATGTCATTGGGCCCGATGGTATTCGTCACCGCATCTGCAGCCTTATCGAACTACAAAATGTTGTACCGGCGCAAGTGCCAGGAACTTTGAAGCCAGCTCCTGCTCCAGGATCGAAAGAGACAACAGCGGCAACATCAAAGTCCAGGCGGGTCGCTGCAGCATCATCTCGAAAGTAGGAATAGGTACATATTTCATTGTACGTATGTAGTTCATTCTCAATAACCCAGTCACTGTAAAATCGCTTGTCTGGTTCCTCATTGCATATAAATTGTCTACCCTACAGACCAAATATGTACTACGTAGTCTACCCACTTCCTTGTCTAATTAGTTGCTTTTGTTTTTGAGTACCCAATTTCAAACTTGTAAATTATTTTCCACTTTCATTTCAATTTAATTCAAGTCAACCTCTTCTTCATAAATATTTGTTGACGTTACTAAAAATTTGACAGAAGACAGAATAATTTATTTTTTTTCTTTTTTGTAAGGACTCTTATGAGTTGTACATTTGTCATTTGTCACGTAAAAATATTAGTTGATATGTCAAGTCCGTGAAGTCGAAGTAACGACGACTTAAGTACGTTTTTAATTGTAATCTTGTCCAAGCGAATGTTATAAAAGTTTTAATATCCATTACTAAATTGTAGGAGAAATCATATATTTTACTTTTACTTTTATATTTGTGTTATAGTTATAGAGAAGGTAATAGCGCTATCGTCCACATAGTCAGCAGATGGAGTATGCGTAAGTATGTAGTAGTACATACATTTTACACATAGTTAAGAAATTATATATTCTTAGTTTATATATAAAATATTTATCATTATATAATTTTATATATCTATATTAATAATATTAATGTAATATGTCGAATACTCAAGATAGTAGCAGCACCAGTGACGAATATCTGTCTTTCTCTTCCAATGATACTTTTAACAGTGGAAACGATAGCTTTGTAAGCATTCCTACGCTAAGTGATACCTTAGCGGCTCAGTTCTCTGATGTGCCTAAGAATTTTAATGTACTCCATATAAATGCACAGAGTATTCCGGCTCATTACCCTGATATGCTGGCATCATTTGACAATACAAATGTACATGCTATACTAGTCTCCGAATCCTGGTTGAAACCTTGTCTCCCGTCCACCTCTTTCTCTCTCCCCGGTTTCATACTTATACGTAACGATAGAACCGGCAGCGTTGGCGGTGGTGTGGCTATTTATCTACGTTCTCATTTTCTGTACTCAATAATAAATATGTCACCACAGCCTCCGCCTTGTGATGCCGGTGAACATCTCTTTATTGAAGTTTTACTTTCACACACCAAAATTCTTCTCGGAGTCTACTATAGCCATTCCATAAGAGTCAATTACTTCGCATCTTTTGAAAAGATTTTAGAAGATCTTATTCCATCTTATACCCATAACATAATTATGGGAGACTTTAACACATGCCTTATAAAAAAAGACTTTCGTTGTGCGAATTTGGAATCCATAGTTAATTCTAGCAACATGCACATTTTGCCACTCAACCCCACCCATAACTTTCCAAATTGTAATCCCTCCCTTTTGGATCTTATTTTTGTATCATCCTTACACCATGTTGTTAAACACGGACAATTTTTTCTGCTGATGCTTTTTCTTATCATGACCTCATCTTTCTGTCGTATAAGGTACATCCTCCTAAACCTAAGCCTAAGATACTTCTGCAGCGCAGCTTTGGTACAATTGACATGGAAAAACTTCGAAACGATGCTGGTGAAATAGATTGGGTACAAGTTCATAGCGCCAATAATATCGATGACAAAGTATCCATATTTAATTCCACTCTTACACAGCTTTATGACATCCATGCTCCTTTGCGGGCCATAAAAATAAAACACCTTCCTGCACCCTGGTTGACTGAAGACATAAAAAAACTAATGCACAAAAAAGTAGCAGCAAAGTCTAAGTTAAAGCATTGTTCTAATGACGTGAATAAGCAAAAATATATTAAATCTCGAAATCGCTGCAATAGAATGTGTAGGGATGCTCTACGTCGCCACATCCACGACTCAGTAGATAATGAAGATCCAGCCAAAGTCTGGAAGTTCTTGCGATCATTGGGAGTAGGGAAATCACGTCATGATTCAATTCCGCAAGATTTAGATATCAACTCACTCAACCAACATTTCTCTTCGTCATCCAATGTAAATTCAAATGACAAAATAGCTACTTTGACTTATCTCTCTTCTCTCCCTACTCTTGATCACTCACCTTTTGTTCTGAGTCAATTCACTGCATGTGATGTTAAAAAGAGCATACTATCAATATCCTCCAATGCAGCAGGCGGTGACGGCATCAGCCGAAATATGATTGTTCTCATATTGGATGAAATCCTCCCTATCCTATGTCATATATTAAACAATTCTATTTTGGAGGGCACCGTACCATCTTGCTGGAAAGAAGCTCAAATCATCCCGCTTCCCAAGAAATCTAATCCCAAGTCCTTCTCCGAATATCGACCTATTTCTATTCTTCCTTTCCTTTCAAAAGTCTTGGAGCGCCTAGTACATAACCAACTCAGTTCCTTCTTCAACCAAAATATGCTTCTTAATCCACTCCAGTCTGGGTTTCGAACCGGACATAGCACTGTCTCTGCACTTGTCAAAGTAACTGATGACATCAGACTAGGTATGGATAACAGACAGCTTACCATACTTACCTTACTTGACTTTAGCAATGCTTTTAATTCCGTAGATTTTGACATCCTCCTAGCATTGCTTCGCTCTATAAACATATCTCCATCGGTAATTGACTGGTTTCGCAGCTATCTATTTGGGCGACGCCAACATATTCGCATTCAGGATACTTTCTCTTCTTGGTGTGAAACGAATGCTGGCGTTCCTCAAGGCGGCGTACTGTCACCTCTTCTTTTTGCCGTATTTATAAACTCTATATCTTTCTTTCTTACTTCTTCCTACCATCTCTATGCAGACGATCTTCAGATATACTCTCAGGCTCCACTAGATCACTTAGCAGATGCTGTTGATGAGGTCAACGGCGATTTACTTCGTATAGCTAACTGGAGTAGATCTCACGGACTTACAATAAACCCAATAAAAACTCAAGTTATGATTGTTGGAAGCTCCAGATTAGTATCGAAGATTGATTTCACAACTCTCCCCGAAATCGTATTTGGTGGTTTATGTGTGCCTTATAGCACTCAAGTTAAGAACCTGGGAATAATCATGGATAACTGTATGTCTTGGCAACCACAAATCCAATCTGTAGCACGAAAAATGTTTGCATCAGCAGCCTCCCTTAACAGACTGCGTAACTTTTTACCCACTGCTACCAAGGCTGCACTTGCACAATCTCTCCTTTTTCCCATTCTTGACTATGCTGATGCCAGTTACATAGATCTCACAGAGGACCAACTTAACAAGCTGGAGCGTCTACAGAATCTCTGTATTCGGTTTATTTTTGGTCTGCGAAAGTACGACCACGTTTCCGAATTTCGCTGTAAACTTAAGTGGCTCCCTATACGCCTTCGCCGGAATTCTCACATCCTCTCTATTCTGTATAACATATTGTTTAATCCTTCTACTCCCATTTACCTAAAAGAACGATTTAGATTTCTCCAATGCTCTTCTTACTCTCTTAGGTCATCAGAAAACTTACTTCTAACGACTCCTGAACATTGTACTATATTCTACAACTCTTCATTCACAGTCCAGGCAGTTCACCTTTGGAATGCCCTCCCTACTGGTATCAAACGCGCCCAATCGCTGAATAGCTTCAAAGCTCAAGTAAAAGACTACTATCTCTCTACGTTAAATGTTAATCCCTGACATCATTCATTGATTGATATTATTTTATATTATTGATATTTATGTATGTGTAAGTATATATGTTCATGTATGTTTATAGTATAATATATGTATTATATTATTATTACGTGTAGGTAAGTGTAAGTATTGTTATATTTAAGTGTATTTTTATTAATTTGAATTTTACCCTTTTATCTAGTATTATCTAGTGTTACATCTGTTTCATGTAATACTAGGTAATAATATATTTCTTCGTGATGTTGCACCACCGTCCATGTCAATCATGTAATCGCTATCCATCCAAAGGTTGTCTGGAAGAGATCGCTTTTAGCGATAAGACCGCCCATTTGTTTCTACTATTTAAGTTGTTTCCTTATGTTGTATTTACTTTGGTGCAAATAAAGAGTTTTGTATTGTATTGTATTGTAAAGGCTTTTTATTTATTTTTTATTTATTTTATGTGAACTATTACAGTTATAGTATTACTTAAGCAAATTTAAAAAAAAGATAAAGCACTCCTGCTTAGCGATACCAAATATTGTAACTTTTTCAAACTGTTTTCAACTATCGCATCCTCGGACGGGATTCGAACCCGCGTCTTTCGACAATCCGTGTCAGGCGCCCTATACCAAGACCTTGCGAGTGAAGCCGTTGGCTGGTCAGCTAGTGTCATATATGTGCGATACAATAGAATGTAATGCAATACTACATAATACAATACAATTATTAATATTTATAAACAATAATTATTATTTATTGTGTTACGCCTATCTTGGATAGACCTAAGCCCAAGATACCTACCCAAAATAGACCTAAGTGGCGTGCTATTGGAGAGGCCTATGTCCAGCAGTGGACTGCTACAGGCTGATGATGATGATGATGATGATGATGATGTGTTACGCCTTGTTATTCTTCGGGGCCATTGTTACCCCTCAGGAAAACAGAATAAAAAAAAAAAAGATGTTACATTTCCAATACAGCTGATCCGAGGTGAAGGTGTGAAGCTCCGTACACAACTAAGTACCTACCTGCCTAATAGGAAACTATAATTTAAATTAAACAAAGACACAAAGTGTTCAATACAATGTTGGTTTTATTTAAAATTTGAAGGCATTCATAACCGTTACAGTATAAGTAGGTACTACTTGAAGAACACACTTTCTTCACTCTATACGGCAGTATTGTACTAAAAAGCTATTGAAGACAGGTTGTATATGATAATAATTATTTAGCCCAGTCGAATTCGCTCAAAAAAGGGGCAAACCCGGAAAAAATATAATTTTCCTTCGGAATTCGTTAGGGAAGGGCCGTTGCACCATGCGACATCTTGATTTTAAGGGTATTTTTTATTTACTGAATAACTCCTTTATTTTTTATTTCACATCAAAAAGAAAAACAAAATCATACGAAAAATTGTTGTAAAAAGTTATTTAGAATTAAATTTCCTACAATTATGATACTTAATTTTTTTTCCTAAGATTGCTATTTTTTCGATTTAGACCCAAAAGAGGGGCGAATATTTGTTTGATTAACTCGTTTATTTTCATTTTACATGAAAAATTGTTATAAACAGTTTTGTGTAGGTATGTTAGCGCCTGTAAGGATAGTCGTTAACTCGCCAAAGTCTAGCATTTTACGTGAGCGCAGCCAATTACGAGGATGGCCGCAACTTAGGTTAATTTCATAAAAAAAGATAATGCTAGGAATTCAAGGAAGTAAGTATTAAATAGCGCCTAACATATTGTGAAATGAACCTGCAGACTGAGTAAATTATTGCTATTCTTAGAGAATAAATATGTAAGCGTAAGCGTTTTGTTCAATGTTGGGTATATATTGCATTCAACAGGTGGTATAGTTCTTATGTTGATGTGCACAGTCCAACTAGCTACCTAGTATAGGTAAATAGGTATATGTTGCGTGCTCCTTCCCACAAGCACAATTGGATGAAAGCTTTTTCACTTGCTCGCCTTGCCCATATATTTCTTTATACCAGAGTTCTTGATCACTGTGACATCACTACATGCTCACCAAATAAAGCTAAGAAAAAATTTCGCACTTGGCTACACTCACTCTCATATGAAGAGACTGAGAGGTTATTAACTCCAGTATTATATATTACTTCTATTCGCAATTTATACATACAACTTTCTCTTTACACATATAAAGCACTTATTCTGATAAATCTACTGACTTTGAATGAGAAATTAGGTATAATTTATACTAAAATAAAAAGATCTCCAAGATACAGGTCGTATACACCTAGTTTGGAACCCATTACTTACGAGTATACATACAAATTTTAATTGCAAATTATATTTAGGATAAATTTTATTCTAAATACGAGCACGTAATATGTCATGTATGTCATAATATGTCATGTACGTAATAAATAATGTTTTAGTGTGTATAATCAATAAACGGGAGTTTGGCCATAATCCACCATGGCCCAGTGCGGCTTTGTGGACAGGTTAGTGGCTGGCCCGCATGTAGAAGTTTCAAGCCGCCCAAAGGCCTTTGACATAGCCTAACGACTGTTGTCCTAAGGTAAAAACCGGGACCGACGGCTTAAAGAGCTCTTTGCACCACGGAAGCGCTTAGTTGAATAATGCCACTAGCGGTCACCCATCCAAGTCCTGACCACAGCAAGTGTTGCTTAACTTGTTGATGGGTTAAGATCTCTAAATCAAACTCCGCTACGAACGCTTCTTCTTCACTTTGGCATTGCTGTACGTTAATAAAAGCAGTGATATACCTATTTCACACATAGATATTATATTTCACTCAGGTAAAAGTGATAAAACAAACACAAAACAATAAAAATGTGACAAAACAATACTGTAGTGCAAAATTGTGATTCAACGATGACGTGACCTGGTTCCACGTTCTACACGGACATCAGCGGAAACTGTAAAATAAAATATAATTTTAAATAAAATATGATTATAGCATGTAAACCAGTTAATTAATTTTTTAATCTTTTAGTCCCCAAAGAAATCGAATCGTCAGTAATCTTCTACCATTAGTTCCAGAGAAGTACTTATTTAAAAATACATTTTAAAACACTCTGGCAAAGCTTACAGAAATACAATCCAAATCTATTTTTATTCTAGCTGTACCCCATGTATTCTAGATGTTGATGATGAATTTAATACTTCTGAGCCCCTGCATCAGAGCGAAAAAAAAACAAAAAAGAATTATTTAAATCGATTTTCAACGTTTAGCAAGATTAACGAAAAACAATATTATCTTTTTGGTAATTTAATACACTTTTACACACTTCATACATACATATTTCGTATTCTTAATAGTAGGCCTGCTCATAACCGTAAAAAAATCTATTATTAAATATATTATTTTAAAAGAACTAGCCTTTTGAAGATCCAACAATGGAAATTTAGAAAGCAAAATTACAGGTCGTCGAACGGGAGTGGATCCCGCGTCAAAGTAAGTAAAAATCTATAAGTAGATCGTCTATTAGGGATACTAGCGTTGATTGACGTAGGTTTGGCGCGAGATGCGTGTAGAGATGTCAACATCTCAATCTACGAACAATCGAATTGAATTCTGCAGTTGATTTTAACCGTCGCATGGGAAGGAGCGATGGTTATTGAACAAAATTTATCCAACCGAAAGAATAGTTATTATAAACAAACTTTCGTATTGATGTCGCATACCTTTATAATTTTAAAACTGCAGAGATTCAATAGTTCCCATGTCATTGCTATTGCAGATACCCCACAATACCACGGTTTTATTTTGATAGCACTGCAAGTGTGTGATTATCTACCGACTTCCAAAAAGGGGAAGTACTCAATTCGACTGTTTTTTTATGTTAGTTACCTAATAACTTTCGATAGGGTGAACCGATTCTCAAAATTCGTTTATTGTTTGAAAGCTGGTGCGTCTCGTGTGGCTCCATTTAATTTTCATCATATTCGATCCAATAATTTTCACTTTTTCGGTTCAGTAACACTCCAATAACTGAATAGAATGGAAGTCGGTATTAATTTTTGTTTTTGATAGCACTGCAAGTGTGTGATAAAACGTGGCACTTGCTGTCGTGTGCTTACTACTGGGTAAATACTTGCCAGTCTCTTAATTAGGTAACTAGAAACAGTATATTTCAAAATGTTAAATGCTTACATTGGCAGTGTTGTCTATAAAGCATTGGACAAGCGCTTTTGCTCTCTCGCAGCCTCGAGTGTCATCACTTACTGCTTGATCGTTAGCTGAAAACAAAAAAAAAACATTAGGTAACTTGCCGGTCTTGTCACTCACCAGAATAATTATAATAATATGTGATTATTCTTTATCTTATATAGTTTGATATAGTATCTTTATCTTAGCCACGGTCTGCCTAATAAAATTGTTAATCTTGAAATCTTTGTCTCTGGGAGTCCGTGTGAAACGGTGGCTGGGTTTTAAGAGCCATTCCAATTCTTTTAACCCCAATGTTGAAGCAATGAGCTATTGAGGAATAAGCATGTGAATACACGAGGTGTGGTGCGTCAGCGCCCCTATTTGAGGAATAATTCGGTGTCGCTCGATTAGACCTACATGTGGAAAAGTCTTTTCGAGGCAATCAAGCAGTTAATCTTAATAAACACAAAAACCTTACAATCAAAGCAGGAGTTATCTGTACAGCTCGAACAGAATTACTTATATTGATTGTAAGTTTATTGTAGTGCTATCACTACAATCACTATTCTATTATCACTTTTGCAAAGTCCGTCGCGGGAAGTATCACATTGCACCTTCGCCAGTCATTCAACCGTGGATCAGTAGCATGCAAACATTATTGTATTTCGTGAAGGGATTTTTAGAGAAATTACAGGGCAAGAGATCTAACATCTTATACCTCAGGGTGACGACATATATGCACGACGAACGTATTGTGCATTGCCATTCAGGGTGTTGAACTGTTGTTGTTAAAAATTCTGTATACACTGAACTTTTATGGGCAAGCGTGACCCTACAAATATAAAAAAAATTACCTGAAGTACAGGTATCCGTAATTGCGTCGAGTTCCTTCCGGTCATCCTGGTTGTGGATATACTTTTTGTGCATTGCTTTAGAAGCAGCTGGTTCAAAAAGTCCTTGGTCATTCAGCTGTAGGAATAAAACAATGTCAAAAAAGGTCACGACAAAGTAGCAAACCAGGATTGGATTTAGAATAAACATAGTTTATATGCAGGCTATTTTTTGCCCCGCGATTCATCGGGTGATTGCTAAGTTTCTCGGTACCGCGCGTAATGAAAAAAAAATCCTTTCGGATTTCAGGGAAATATTTTATGGAAGCTCCACGTCTCAGTGGGTAGTTCCCAAATAATCCCTATACGATAATCGACGACGAAGATGAGTTCAGTAGTTAGTTATTAATATATCTTTACATATTAGGATCCAATTAGTTACTTATGTTGATGGAACCCTTGAGCCTGTATGTCCTGGATGGTGCCAAAGAAGTGATTCTACAATATATTAGTGGGTTGGATGTATACCTCTTGTGTGTAGTTAGGTATGTCAACATAACTCATAATGTTATAGCATATATTGCATTGTCATAAATTATTTTTTCAATCCAATCATTTAATAGAGACTTTAGATATCAAAGCAAAATTATATGTAACTTACGCGAAGAGGACAAAAAATAATGTGTGTGCTCCAGAAAAGTAAAAAAAATCCTTATGTGAAACGCCTCGTTTGTTACCAGCTTGCAAGATAACCCAGAGTATAAATTGCATGTAACTGCGACATTCTCAATTAGTCTCGTTGACTCAGTTTTGTGCCAAGTACCGTACTTTGAATCCGTATAAGTGGAGTTTTGTATCTCCCACTGGCAATAATAGAAGTGCGCACAATGATGGGATTTAATCTACGTATACATTACCCCATAAGTAGAACAATCAATGGACAACATTATAGGGATTCGCTAAGAGATATCCTTCCCTACTTGTGTCCTGTCGAAGGTGACTCTAATTTATATATGTATACGCCCTTTGCGCTCAAGTCAAGTTGCTTCAAGCTCAAAGTCGCACAACGAGCTATGGAGAGGGCTATGCTCGGGGTTTCTCTACGTGATCGAATCAGAAATGAGGAGATCCGTAGAAGAACGAAAGTCACCGAAATAGCTCAGAAGATTAGCCAGTTGAAGTGGCAGTGGGCAGGGCACATAGCACGCAGAACAGATGGCCAATGGGGCCGAAAGGTTCTGGAGTGGAGACCACGAACCGACAAGCACAGCGTAGGTCGTCCACCGACACGGTGGACAGACGACCTGAGGAAGGTCGCAGGACGACGTTGGATGCAGGCCGCTTCCAACCAGTCCTATTGGAAAATCATGGGTGAGGACTATGTTCAGCAGTGGACGTCCTACGGCTGAGATGATGATAACGCCCTTTGAGGTACTTTTAGACTGGTATACCAGTCTATATACTCGTATAGTATGTATACTCACGATGCCGATCTTCTTCAAAACGCAAGCATAGAAGCATGGATTGAGATTGGCAATCTTTTCCTTCTTTGAGGCCAAAACATCCTCTTTGCTTATTCCAAATTCATCGCCGCAAGAAGATGACAAAGGTTCTAAGTCTGCGCGAATAGTGCTCTTCTCCTCGTCAGTAACGGCCTGTAACAAATTGTATAAATTGAAATTATTAATACAGTTAGTAACGTAACAATGTACTGTCAATCAACGCGACTGTTTCACATTTACTCTATACAATCGCTATTTATTTCCAATTCAATTTGCGGGGAAAGGTATGTATCTAGTACATATATATATTATAAAGGGGAAACATTTTTATTTATGTATGTTTTTAACAGATAAACTAAAAAACTACTGGATCGATCTCAAAAACTCTTTCACCATTAGAACGACTCATTATCCCTGAGTGAGTAACATAGGCTATATATCTGAATTCATCATCAGTGTTATCCATCACCTGGCCGGTTATACCACGGAGCGCAGCTAGTATGACATAAACTTATAGTCATAAATATTAAAAAGCTCAAAGAGAACCAAAGTAAGATAAATCTATGGTAAACATTTATATTATATCTGACAAAAATGTTGCAGCTACGAAGAAATAAATGTCTTCGTAGGCTTAAAGCCATAAAGATTTCAACACAGTTATTTTTACCTATTCCAGTGTTTACAGAACTATATATGTGTTGATTGCCTACTAGTATAAGCGTCATTCTTACAATCAGAAGCAATTCTGGAGCAGACATTTGCGAGTTTTAACAACATGATTGTATGTGGTCGTTGATATAATACCTAATTATAAAGCGTTTTAATTAAGTATCTTTTTAAACTAAACTGATTCTAATTCTCCTTAAATAATGTCACCTTAATTTATTTATTACTAGCTGGTGCCCGCGACTACGTCTGCGCAGGATTAGTACTCCGAGTAGCTCATTATCTTCTCCAAGGCCATATCTATCTTTATACAAAATGTCATAAATTATGTACATGGTCAAACGCAATTGCTATAATACTATTAACGATCAATCAATCAGTAATCGCTAATAATAAAATACAGGACTTACGTACACACAAATATAAAATTAATCACCATGGAAAAAACCTGTCATTACATTTCACCACCTTTGACGGTCGCCGAGCACGTCTAGTGCACGTCTCTAACAATATACATAATTAACATTTCATATCAATAATTACTATGCAATTAAATGTCCAAATGTAAAAATTTAAGTACCTACGTAACATTAAATATTAGATAGGCATTAACGTTAAACTCATTACTAGTATAACAATTAAAATTTTATTATTATTATTAAATATTAAAACTATCATTATTAGGTACTTTAAGTTAATATTATACGAGTATTATTAAATAACTCATGGTTATTGGGCGTCGGCGTGGCTTTGCGAAACGAAGGCCTCGTCCAGCTTTTTCCATTTTTCTCTTGATTGAGCTAATCTGTGCCACCTTGTTTTTAATCTATATTAATGACTTACCTTAGAATGTAGAGAAGAATCACGAGATTGTATTGTTTGCAGATGATACTTCACTGTTATTTAAAATTTAAAAGGCAAAAACTATGACGATGTTAACAATGCATTAACTAAAGTTGTGAATTGGTTCAATACAAATAATCTTCTCCTCAATGAGAAGAAAACTAATTGTATAAAGTTCTCGACACCAAATGTAAGACAAGTAGAATCCAATATACAATTGAATGGAACAGGGTTGGACCTTGTGGAGTCAACGGTCTTTTAGGAATTACTATAGATGCTAAATTGCAATGGGGTCCCCACATAAAAAAATAATTGTCTAGTAGGCTCAGTTCAGCGGCTTATGCTGTTAAAAAAAGACTATTAACTGATGTAGACACAGCTAGAATAGTTTATTTTATTTATTTCCATAGCGTTATGACTTATGGCATACTGCTCTGGGGATGTTTGCAGATATTAATTCTATTTTTATACTGCAAAAAAGGGCTATACGAGCGATCTACAGTTCTGCTACCAGAGTTTCCCTTAGACAGAAGTTTAAAGACATAAACATTCTAACTGTTGTCTCTCAGTTTATCTATGAAAATCTAATATATGTAAAGAAAAACATTTGCAGTTTTGATAAAAGGAGTGATGCTCATTCCATCAACACGCGAAATAAGCACAAGCTATCCGTACATGTAACGCGTCTCCACAGAATAAGTCATTCTTTTATGGGACAATGTATACGATTCTATAATAAAGTTCCCAATGTTATCCGAGATTTGACTATTAATAAGTTTAAAATTACTATTAAAACTAAACTCTGTCAAAAAGGTTATTACATAATTTTGGATTACTTGGAGGATAAAACAGCTTGGGACTGATCACTCCAGGATCCCCCCCGAAGGGTTCCCGCATTGACGTGGCGGGGGGGCTCAGTAGCCGTGGCTTGGAGCACCACGGTGAAGCCAAGAGGAACCCAGGGGCCGCGCCGGCGTTGGGGTGCGCTGGCCGGCTCAGGCAGGGCCGCTCCTATGGGCTTTGGCCGCCAAGTCCACATAGGAGTGGCGGGGTCCGTGCGCTTTGGCGCAGACTCGAGGAGGTGGGGCCCGGGCGCTTTGGCGCAGGCTCGAGGAGGTGGGGTCGCGGGGGGGTTATCCCCCGTGGCTGACGTAGCAGGCGGTGGGGCTACGTATCCGACCTACCGCAGGGAGACCACGGGCGTCCAGACACGGGGAAGTCTGGCGCCCATTGTTGGCGGGTTTGATCTCTGAGGCAGTTGCGGCGCGCCATGTGTTCTGGCGTGCCGCGAAGAGAAGGGTCCGGCAACGGACGGCCGCGGCGGGTTCGCGGTCGTGTGCAAAAACTGTCTCGCGTTCCCGCCAAAAGCGGCAGTGATGGAACACCCCGGGGTTTTGGTGGGTATACGGACTCCCACATAACCACCTACCTCCCCGTGGTAGGTGGTATCCATAAAGGAATTCCCCGGGACAAAAAAAAAAATGATCACTCCAGGATCTATCTACTCGTGTACTAAGATGTCAAAGTGTAGCGTGTCTTGCCCTACTGATACCATTATTATGTTCTCTTTTGTAAGGCAACGCACTGGAGCTAATATTTGTAGTACCTAAGTAAAAACATGTATACTCGTATAAAAAGAATGGCACCGAGTTTCTTGCCGCTTCTTCTCGGTAGGCTCTATATATTTTGGAACGCGGCGGTAGTATTTAAAGTACATTATAATGATAATAATAATTGTAATAATGATAATTGACATTCATGAGTGCGTTTTTGATGCCTAAATTGAATAAATGATTTTGACTTTGAGTTTGACTTAGGCCTAGGAGTTCTTTTATATCTCAGTAATTTTCCTCGCGAAAGTCTATAAACTGATTATTTAGTTACATATTTCCTACAAAAGGCATTCATTTTTGTGCAGTACCTCTTTGTGAACGAGTTCGTTCGGGGAAATACTGCCACTATACTTTTTGGTACCGGAAAAGTGATGTTCACATTACTATGTTCCGGGTTGAAGGGAACTTAATATAAATTTATATATCATTCCGTCCTAAAACGACGCAGCAAGATGACATGGTAAATTTTAAACAGAATTCACTGCCTGAATTTTACTATGATGAATTAATGGGCTTGTATGAAAGGTGTGCCAACTGTAAACTGCACGTGTATCGCGCAAGCAAACTGATAATGGTTTTGCGTTTATTTTTTTAACAAGTTAGAGTAAATATAAGAACAATAGAATATATTTTAGAATACCAAACAAACCTCTTTAGATTAAAAACCATTAACGCAATCATATCGTTTTTTTTTTTTTTTAATCAATGTTTGTTTAGGGGCTTTTCCCAACATGGTATGCCAGCCCCATCGTACCCTAAACTTAATTGACTACAAACTTAAACATGACTTAAAACTTATTTCTTAAAAAACTTATATAGGGCTTTTGCCGCATCACACGCAGGTGAACCTAAAATACTAATAAATGAACCTAAATCTAACTTGTTTATACAAAAAATATTAAAAATATCTTCTCTTTCTCTATAATTTTTCGGGCATTCCATAAGAAGGTGGTAAACATCTTCAAGGGTGCCACACAGTTCACAATTTGGTGAAGCAGCTTTTTTCATTAGATACGCAAACTTGTTACACGGATAGTGACCAGACCGTAGCCTATGCGCAAGAACAATATCATTTCTAGATATTTCAGATCTTAGAAACCAGGGTACACGAGGAGGCTGACACTGAATCGTTTTATACCAAATGCCTTTTGCCATGCTTCTTTCGTCGAAATATTCTTTGAATGTATTATAACAAATTTCTTTGCATTTAAATAATTGTTCTGTGTAATAAGGTTTAATTTCGTAATCAGTGCCTTCTGTAACCGCTAATTTCGCTAATCTGTCTGCCTCCTCGTTACTTCTAATACCGATATGAGACGGAACCCATTGCAACTTCAGTCTAACACCATTTGTAATAAGGTTGTTAATACTTTTTAGAATTAGGTAAGCTACTGAAACACCTCTGAGGCCAGAGGCGCACCGAGCTATATGCTGCAGGGCACTTTTGCTATCCGTGAAAATAACAACACGCGGCTTATTGATAAGATTAATGTAATTTAAAGCTTCTGAGATTGCAATGAGTTCTATTGTCATAATCGATACACTTGCATCTGTCTTGTACATGGAAATCTTGTTTGTAACAGAGTCGTAAAAAGCTATTCCTTTACCACTTGCATTCTTCGATCCATCTGTAAATATCTTATGCCATTGATTGTACTTTTCAGAGATTTCCTTTAAGATTTCATATTTTAGACAATCACTAACGTGTTTTTTTTTTGGTGCGGTGACGCAATCCAAGGTAACTTTAATTATGCTCTCAACTTCAATATATGTTACCCACGAGTCTAATGTAAACATGTCCAAAGTGCTGGAAGCGTAAACGTCGAAGTTAATACAATGCCTATATGCTTCTACAAGCAGCGGTTTACTTTTCCTTTGCCAGTATCCAGTGTTCATTAGAGTGTTAAGATGTTGTATTTGCGTAATTGTAGTATTTTCGGTCCAAGATAGACTTTTTAAATAATATTTAAAGGCTAGATACATTCTCCTCACGAAAAGTGGTGCTATGCAAAGTTCGCTTTCCATAACGTGTATTGGGGTACTTTTAATGAATCCTCCAATAGTTCTCAAATCTAATTTCATTAAATGGACTTTTGCACAACTGCCATATAAAAAACTTCCAAAATCAATCCCACTTCGTATTACTGAGATATATAAAGTTCTTATATGTTTTGGATGTACTCCCCATTGCGAGCCGCATAAAACCTTCAGTAAGTAAAAAAATTTTGAAGCTTTCTGAACGATTTCATTTATATGCTTATTCCATAAAAGAGATCGATCCAGCCATACTCCTAAATATTTTACATTTTCAACTAGATCTAATTTATTATGATTTATTTTAAGATTAATTACATTATTACGGCGGCCTCTATTGAACACACATATTTTAGATTTGCTGGCAGAGAGTTCTAGTCCCAATGCCTTCATACTATTAGCCATGTTATTTAGTGCTTTTTGTAAAACATTTTTACATAAATTTATATCTTTGTTGCTAACGTAGAACACGAAGTTTTTTTTTTTTTTTTTTTATGTACAATAGGTTAGCGCTTGACCACAACTCGCCTGATGTTAAGCGTAGTTGTGATCTACGATGGAGCGCGCTTACCTAGAAGATACCGATTCACTCTCGACTTAAAGACTCGTAGATTATATTTATCAGGAAACAGAGACATCGGCAGTAAGTTCCACAGTTTGGCAGTTCGCACAATGTAAGAACCAGAAAACCGCTTAGTGCGAGTCCCTGGAACTTCAACCATGTAGCGGTGACGCCTTGAGGTGTCTCTGCTCGTCCGGTGATAAAAGTCATCGGCATATTGAGCTACCTGTATATCTTCAATTTCGAGGCATATTCGATGTGTTGTAATGTTAAATAATAATGGAGACATAGGGTCCCCTTGAGCAAGGCCTCTGTTTGTCCATCTACAATCAATAATACCTTCGGAGTTCCTAACCACAAGACATCTCGCACTCAAAACTGACCAAATATAGTTACATATTTTTGAACCTACCTTCAACTCGTCTAACATACCAACAACTCTATCAATTAAAACGTCATTATACGCATTTTTAATATCTAAAAAGCAAGCAACAGTTGACATACTTTGTGATAGTGCTGTTTGTATATACGTAACAAGTCTAGCTAAACAATCCAAACAGGATTGGCCTCTTCTAAAGCCGGATACAAATGGGGAAAGAATTTTATTTTTCTCAATATACCACTCTAATCGTTTACACAACATGTTATGAAAAATTTTGCATAGACAGGAGATAAGAGATATGGGCCTGAGTTTTATATCACTGTTAACATTATAAGAAGCTTTTGGTATTGGAATTATTAAAATAGTGCGCCACTGCCTTGGAACTATACCTGTTGAAAAAATGGAATTATATAAATTTAGCAGATATGATTTACCAACCAAAGGTAAGTGATAGATCATAGAATATGTAATATTATCATGACCAGGAACTGTGTCATTTTGCTTTAGGCAACTATTTAGTTCATGCATCGTTAAAGGTAATTCTAATAATTCATTTGTAGAGTGAAATATGGGTGGTTGATTTAAGACACTATCGGGTGTTAGCGATTGCAATAACTCCTTTTGTTTGTCATCTGACGCAGCCAACTTCGACTGTCTAAATCCTTTGAACCATCGCATTTTACGCCACATGTCTGCCACAGACGTAGTTTCCTTAATATTGTTACAAAAATTTCTAAAACTCTTCGACCTTGCTTTACTTATTAGAATACTAGTGTCTTTAACTTTATCTTCTAATTTTTTAAGATTGTCAGGTGTTGGATTTTTCCTAAAAGTGCTCAATGCTAATTTTCGCTCAGCTACTGCTTTAGATAAGGATAGATCCCAGTACTCTTTAGGCTTAAACTTCCCTGCAGGATTAGTGCACAATTTAATTATTGGGATATTTATCTTAGCGGAATGATTAATTAAGTTTTCAAGATGGTCGTAGCATACTTGGATATTATTGCTTAGTGTAATATTTGAAAACGGTTCTATTAAGTCATTGCTGTAATTATTCCAATCAGCCTTTTTATAGTTACGTTTTTTATTTATTGTAATTGTATCGGAATAACTGCAAGTGATTTTAATAAACATGTGATCACTTCCCAGATTTTCATTAAATACACTCCAGGAGAAAAATGTCGCGATATCTGAGGATACAAATGTTACGTCTGGCGATGATTGCTGTAATACTCCATTAACCATTTTCACTCTAATGGGATTCCCGTCATTTAATGTGATAAAGTTATTTTCAATTGACGAATCTAAAAGTTGTATACCCCTCTGGTCAATTTTATACGACCAGTTCGTATGATGACCATTAAAATCACCAGCAATAAGTGATTTCTTATAGCCTAGTGAAAAAAGACTTTCCCAGTCCGCTAGGCTAGTCCTAACCGACGAAGGACAGTATATTCCTATTATGTTCTCCAACCTTTTACAATTTGAAATTTTTACGTGTACTGCTTCTATGCCTGGTATCGAGAGATTTATTGCACAGCTATGCGAGCTTAAGGATTTATGTATAATAACTGCTACACCACCGTAAGAATCTAATCTATCTTTTCTATACACATTGTAATCTCTTAAATTGTATGTATTGTTCATGTCGAACCAGGTTTCACTGACTATAGCAATATGGATATTTTCTTGTAATAGTAAAGCTTCAAAACTAAGCCACTTTGGACATAAACTCTGTGAGTTCCATTGGAATATTTTAATCGCAAAATTGTTATCTGTGTTATCCATAAAAGATGTTTACCATTTTTTTTAATAAATCGCCCCCAGAATATATACTACAAACAAACGACTTAATTTCTACAAATATAGCTTTAAGCAACAATATAATTTTTTCGTTCACCCGGACTCATCCTCACTAAATATAATATTCTTAATATTTTGAAATATTTTCCTCCATTCAAACTTCCACTCTTCTCTTCTTTGATTAGGTTCTTCTTCAGAGTTTTTCTGCTCCCCTAATGACTGATTTATAAATTTTTCATACTCCATAGATGTGTCTTCATTTCCCGTCTGTTTTTTTTTGTTTGGTATTCTTCTTCAAAGTCGAATTACGGTTGTACGGCGCATTTACATGTATCTTTTGTTCCTGTTCCCCTACATTTTTATCTATTTGCGTCCTTGATCTACTCTGTAGAACCTCTGCCAACGTATCACGTGACTTAGTACTCACATTTTCTTCATTCGATACTGACGTTTGCTCGACGATGGTTGGTCTTAGTAAAGGAAAACTATGCATGCAATCAACTCGAGCATTCAACTGCTCGTCTTTATACTCCTTCAAATAAGTTTCTAAGGCCTTTTTGTATGTGCAATTGTTTTTACTCATTATTGACCGTATTTCTTTTTCCTTCAAAAACAACGGGCAGGTTTTATCAAACGATGTATGTGGACCCTTACAATTAAGGCACCTATACTCTGTAGCTTCAAAGTTTTCGTGTTGCTGCCCACACTTAGGACATAAGGTTTTACCTAAGGGGCAAAATTTTTTCAGATGACCGAATCTCCAGCAGCCCCCTGCGCACTGAGTCACCGGAAATACGTACGCCTCAACTTTAAACCTGCTTCCGTATGCATATACGTACGTCGGGCAAATACAGTTTTTAAAGCACAGCCGAATCGATTCACTATCAATCCATTTGCCATCCAAATTTATGCGTTTTAATCTTTTAATATTTAAAATTTCCACTGAACTTTCCAAAGAATCAATTATATCTTTATCGCTCATGTCTAAATCAACACCTTTAATAATGCCGTAAGATAAATTAGCCTGATCCGTGAACTGACATCTTATGTTCATTTCTTCAAACTTTTTGCAGCTGATAAGATTTTCCGCTTGTCTTCTATCGTCGAACTGAATAAATACCCTATATGGGCTTTTATATTTTATTCTTATTATATTTTTAATACTCTCACTTCTGAATAATTTTGCTAGTGCCATCTGTTTAGGTAGTATTTGTAATGATGTCAGACATACTTCATAACTCTCTTGATTGTCGTCCTCACAGCCGTTACAATTTTTACTTAAGCTTTGATTAACAATATAATCTCCCGATTCACTCCTTATCAGTCTTTTCGTTCTTCTTCTAGTAACAGTAATAAAGTCTTCTTCGGTACTTTCGTCACTGTTTTCTAGGGGTCTCTTAGTTCTCTCTATCGATTGATTTATCTCTTGATCACTCTGACTTGAGCTAAATTCCGTTACTGGCAGCATCTGTCCAAGTTCTTCGATACAATCTGTATCGGTACTTAATCATAGCAAAATCATACCAATCTATTTAAAGCAAAATTGTATATTACCACTTCTGTTTTAAGGTACTTACATATTTATTTTATTTATTTATAAAAGAGAATACATATCGATGGTTAATGTTGTCTTAAAACGAATGTTAGACATATACATGTAATAATGTAAATGTATAATGTATATTTACAGACATATTTAACTATGTAACTACGATAGTGGTTTAAAATTATGTAATATTCTGAAATTCATGAAATCTCCTATAAGTGCGTGTAGATGTTTCTAAATTCTACATTTCTAGTTATAATCAGTATCTATCATCAATGTTCATCAAAACAATAACAATTTTGTTTACCAAAGACCGACTTCAACGCTAAAAAGTGTAAAATAACTTGTTGAAGTCGGTACCATGTTAGTTCAAAAGTACTCGTACCTATTTTCACAATATTGTGCGCATGGTGCCGACTTCGACAAGTGATATCCCACTTTTTAGAATTGAAGTCAGTTAAAAATATTTTATTACCCTTTTTAGTGAACCTTCCTTATTTCCTTATTCTTTAATTACGGAATTGATTGTCATTCACAGGCAATAATGATATCGTCATATCTTCAAACAAGCGAATCACTTTTCATTCATTGGAGTGTAACTCAAAAACTGCTGAACCGAGTTTAATTAAATTTAAACGAGAAGCACAAGCTTTCAAATAAAAAATAACCATCAAAATCGGTTCACCGCGTCGAAAGTTCTGAGGTATTACAATACAATATACCAACATTTAAAAAATATACAGTGGATTGAGGACCTCCTCCTCTTCTGAAGTCGGTTAAAAATAAACAGACAAGCCCCGCATTGCATGAGGGAAATTAAGAAAAAAATAGGTGAACGTGAAGGTTTTTTTTTTCGACTTATATAAAAACTTAAGTAAACTTAATTTGATTTAATTGTATAATTCGTCATCATCATCATCTCAGCCGTAGGACGTCCACTGCTGAACACAGGCCTCCCCCATAACTTTCCAAAAGGACCAGTTGGATGCTGCCTGCATTCAAGGTCGTCCAGCAACCTTTATCAGGTCGTCTGTCCATCGTCTCGGTAGACGACCTACGCTGCGCGTGCCGGTCCGTTGTCTCCACTCCAGAACCTTCCGGTCCCATCAGCCATCTGTTCTGCGTGCTATGTGCCCTGCCCACTGCCTCTTTAACTGGCTAATCTTCTGGGCTATGTTGGTGACTTTCGTTCTTCTACGGATCTTCTCATTACTGTTTCGATCACGTAAAGAAACCCCGAGCATAGCCCTCTCCATAGCTCGTTGCGCGACTTTGAGCTTACCTATGAGGCCCATAGTAACAGTAACTGCTAAACATCTACTTACATTTTTGAAAATATCGTTTAGCCTATGTTCATCAGTGATAATTTAGGATTCTAATGGTGAAAGAATTATTCAAATCGTAGTAAGTAGCTTCGGAGCCTATTCAATTCAAACAAACAAATGTTTCCTCTTTATATTATTAGTATTTCTTATATACTGCACAATCTCATCTCCCGATGTGTCTTAGTAAAATCGGGAGAGATAAACACCAGTCACAGGTTGAACAGCACGGATGGTCGTGGCTGCAACAGGTGTGGTGGCGTGGAGGTTTCGGGCTGGTCGAGCTCGCCGTTTCTTCTCGACAACGATGAAGCCTTCCTTGTCAACCGGTTTTGTGCTTATAAATAATTTGTTACATATTTAACTATTATTAACCGGCAAAAAACTTACGTTTGGGATTGAATGCGATTCAATACAAAAAATTGTTATATAATTCTGGTATTTTTCAGTAAAATATCAGAATTTTGTCAATTTTGCCCAAATTCTAAATCTGTCTCGTATTTTTAAATTTTTTATGTAAATTGACGGTTTTTTGTACTATTATTAATAATAAGAAATATATTTTTCCAAAACTAATTTTTTTTTAATATATTGTTATTTATTTGGTATCTTCCTAATTTTCCTAGTAACTATTTCAAGCTTTTTCAGAACTACCGTCAGGCATTAAAGCAGTCAAATATTTTGCTATAACTATAGGTTAATAAAAGAACAGTGAGCAGATAATAATCTTTTATTTCATTATTTACTGTACAGCCCACAGAAAAGAAAATATTCTTTAGTGTAAATTGCAAATCACCGAAGATGTGATACAGCGCCAGATAATTTTAGGGCATCAGAAGTAACTGCAAAAATAGAAAACACATTTGAAAATTAAGCAAACAGCCTAAAAAACATAGGCATTTAGATGTTTACTACAAGCCGTAGAGCCGTAGGTAGAATAGAGACTGACTGAATCGATACACCGTTTTTATTGACTTCTGAGAATCATAAGCATATCGTATTGCTGCTATATCTATTCATATTTAATAAGATTAGTAGGATTCAAGTATAAACGAATTAATTTTATCTCCAAATAAAAACTGTTTTGTATTAGACGTACATGAAAAATTATGATAATGAAATAATGGGAAAATAATGAGACCTACATGATGTTTGCATAATCAGACTTTTACATCGAGCCTTCCCTCAGAGAGTGAAGGGAATGGGTCATAACCTACCACGTTGGCCAATGAGGATTGGTGAATTATTAGGTCTTAGTGTTCGAGATTTCAAACAGCCCGAATACCGACATGGCCGAATAACTACAGTCCTAAATAACAACTGGGGTCAACCAAAACTTACATTGTTCTTGTTATCTATTAGACATTGGATGAGAAGCTTTGCTCTCTCGCAGCCCTGGACACCATCACTCACTGCGTGACTGTTCACTGAAAACAGTAACGAACACGGTCAAAATTCATAGAGAAGTGAGAATCACTTTTCATGCTTCATCTGTACTACAATAGAATTATTATATTTATGAACGAATGGGACTGAATTGATTTCAAGAGCAGTAGAATGTGGTGTTTATGAATGAGTTCGGCCACCATACCTGTTTCTACCGTAAAAATTTAATGTTCGCAGTACTGTGTTCTGGTTTGAATAGTATGGGTTTCGCCGAAATTACAGGCTACAGGCAGACTTAAAAACTTAATGTCTCAATGTTACTAGTGCAGTGTAGTTCGTGTTGTACTTGTTACGAAATGCATCTGTTCTAGGCAGAGGTTATCACTTAACAACAGGTGGGTCTCGTGCTTGTCTCCAAATAACAAATAAGTAAATAAATGTTTATGGGTACAGCCTGCACTGGACTAACGTCGCGCAGGACTTTGATGCTTGAAGATCTGGACGCATTGCAACTGTTATACGCAAGGTTATCACTTAGCTTAAGGGTTATCACTTAAGGCTTAACATCAAAACATAAATTCGTCTATACGTTGCAGGAAGCATGGAGAAATCTAGCCTGGCGAATGCAATAATATTGTTTTTTTTTGTTATAGTCTTTATCTACAATCAGTTCTTTGACAATAAGCAGATATGTTGAATGCTTGTGTCTAGAGAAGTGTGCCCTCCATTGAAGGCATCTACTTATAGGTTTCCTCTTCTCTGACCCACAGGTCAGTTACTCGAGAAGACACCCTTTCTCTTAAGCCTGGGCTCATAAGTGTGAGTGACTTATTGTAAAGCCAGGTTATTGGGATGTCTGAACAGGCGTTGCCGATAGTTTTTGCATAATTTTACAATTTCTTAAAAATAATATTGTAGTGACGTCACCGTAAAAACAGATTATGAGATATCTGTTTTCAAAATAAAAACAATTTATATTTTATTTTTCCGCCAATGTAATCATGAACATATCGAGACCATGAAATAACAACAGCATGAAGTTAAAAACACAGTAAAGAAAAGCAAATAGTTTGTTTCGCTTACGCAACTGAACCAGCAGTAGCATTTTCCCTTGAACAATTTTGCTCATTTGGTTACACCAGGTGTTTCTTAAATTATACGTTTACACATTATACGTTGAAACTTTTCAACTACGAATAACGTGTCGAGCATGGCATGGTCACAGACAATGTTCCACAAAGAACAGCCGTGCGATTCTCTAATGATTCGATGAGCTCGTCGACGAGCTCACCGATGTCAAATACTTTATGAGATATCGCCCTTGTACAAAAGGTTGTTTTCAACACACCTACTAGAAAAGGGACTCTTATTGAACGGTATTTAGAAAATGCAGCGTATTCGTACGCGTGCTTTTTACTTTTCATTCCAGCACGAGTGCGAAAATGAGACAGATTTTGACAGATTTTGAGATAGAAAAGAGTGACAGATTTTTTCTAAACTATCAAAAAGGTTCAAGGTACAAGTCAATGCATTGGAATAAATAAATTTGGTGACATGCCGAAAGAAATCGCAAAGTTTCTAAGTTTACCAGATGCAAAATCATATACAGGACATAGCTTTAGGCGAACGTCAGCCGTATTGGCTGATTCAGAAGCCGATTTGCTTACTTAATGTAAGCACCATGGTGGGTGGCGCTCCAAAGCAGTGTCAGAATCGTATGTAGAAGACTTTATACAAAATAAAGCCAACATAAGCGCCAGGATAACCCAGGATATTATTTAGAACCAAAACCAAAAAAAAATATGTCCAGAACCGCTTCCTTCAACGTCCTTCGATGTCAAGACCGAATTAGTATCTGCTACTTATAATAATGATGAAACACTTTTTCTTACTTCCTACGAAAACAACCCGCAATCTCCAACATTTACTCAAGTCACCCAAGAGTAAAATAATGATGTTTTTAATAGCAAAGCGTTAACCTATAATTTTACCGATTGCACTTTCAATAATTGTTTTAATAAATAAAAAATACTATGAACTGAAGTTTTTTTCAAGCAAGTAAGTGTGTTGAAAAACGTCGTATGAAACTCGTGCGCGTTGTTTATTACAATCGAGACGGGTTTAGTAAGATGAGTAAGAGATAGAATGGAGTAGAGAACAACTTCGCGCACTTGTTGCATAATGTACTATTTTCTAACGATTCTTGTTATCTCATCATTTCTTTTACGGATGTTGTCAAAGTTGCAACGATGTTTGCTCTTAGAGAATCGCACGGCAGTTGTCTTGTCACAGACTAAAAACCTAACGCCTTCAAATGTTATCTAGAGTCATTTGTTACTAACTCAGCAACGTTACACTCACATTTGTGAAAGAATCACAATAATATAAGTTTACTTCTTACTTATAATAGATCCGAACTTTTTGATGCGTGGATGCGTGATGTTTCTTACTTAATCATCATCATCAGCCTGTAACAGGCCACTGCTGGACATTTGCCTCTCCCAAAGGACGCCACTGAGCCAGATCTTCGGCTCTGCTCATCCAGTGACTGCCAGCTACCTTGCGCAGTTCGTAGCTCCATCTGGTTGCAGGTAACCACGCTACGCTTGCCGACGCGAGGTCTCCATTCGAGAACCCAACTGAAAACTTACTTAATCCCGTACAATTTAGTACGTGGATAGACGGGGCGCTGAAACAACTTCATCATCATCATTATTACCCATCACCATACGTAGGTGAAACCTTTTTGGCTTTGGATAAATGTTTTCATTATAATCACGATATTGATGAAATTTATTTGAAATAAATTTATGAAGGTAGATTTTGGGTCTTGCATAATATACTTTTTAAATAAGATACTTTTCACCATTATCATCCACCATCACGCGGATAAACCACAAAAGTTCTTTAAAATATCAGATAATGGAATCAGTAAATCAGGATGAATACTTATATTTAATCGTGTTTTTTACCAACTGAACTGCAGGTGTCCGTAATTGCGTCCAGTTTAGCCAGGTCATCCTTGCCGTGGATGTACTTTTTGTGAAAAGCTTTAGCAACCGCTGGTTCAAAAAGTCCTTGATCATTGATCTGTATAGGGATTTTATAAAGTTAAAACAAGTATCACGATAAAGTGTAGCAAATTAGAGACCGTATACTCCTTAAAATCGTAGTGCGATAGTTATGAGATAAATTATAATTAATTATTTGGTTCCGTGGGGTATAGGAGTTTTTGCACAAAAAAAATAGCATAGCTATTTAGCGTGGAAACGCTGCCAGCATTTTCGGCAATTTTCCTTCAACAAATGGTTTACTAAACGTATAAGTCTTTATCTATTATTTCGTTTCTTAATCTTTGTCTATTATTTCGTTTTCTTTATTATGTTTATACCATTCCCACTCTAAAACGCATTTTATACACTGAAAATAGTGAATTAAAAGGCCTTATGATCACTGTTTTGGTAAATGAATTTAGAACACACCAACATATTCGATATCTCAATGCTTAAACAACATCCTTGCGTAAAAGATACTCGATACAAACTCCTTGTGCAAAGAATACTCGACATACAAACTGTGCAAATAACTCCTCTAGATTTGATTGGTCGATATTTGCGACAAGGAGTTAAGCATTGGAATAAAAAACTGTACGTATTAGGTTCTTTGCTGCCATTGCAAAATATTTTTTTTTTTTATAATAATAAGAAAATTACTCTTATATTAAGTAATTAAATTGTTCCAATTTTAAATGAGCATTTTAATTTAATTAACTCCCCGCGGTCGTGATTCAGTTAATCATAATAATCATTCACTTACTCGTGATTCATCTATGGCCCTCGCTTTAAATCCGTCCTTTATTCACTAATTGCATCATTGTACTATTAGGTTTATGAAATAAAAATAGGTAAGAAAATAAATAATGTGCAATTTATAATAAATAAACAATATCTAATAATAATATAATTAATCTTATTTATATAATAATATGTATAATATTATTTATGTTAATTAATATTATAATAATATTAATATTATATCTCTAACTCAATCTCATCACAAATTATTCACCCAAGGACCATTTATAGGCATCGCACGTGAATCATCATGCGAAATCATTGATTTCATAATTTCAGAAATGCCGGCTATTTACACCACTAGATAATTTCACAAATTCTGCACTCTAAGCTCATTTTGAATTGTTACTCACAGTGTTCAGCTTCTTCAAAGTGCAAGCGTAGAAACAAGCGTTGAGATTGGCATTATTTTCCTTCTTTGAAGCCATAATTTCTTTTTGGCTGATTCCAAATTCGTCACCGCAAGAAGATAGAATTTGATCAAAGTACACATGAATGTTACTCTTCTCGTCATCAGTTAAAGCCTGAAACAGTTTTAATAAAAGAAAAACACTTACAATGTTATTGCTAAACATAATGGAAGTACAGAGTATTAACTTTGTGCAGTCAGGCAACCGGACCTTTACTAACTCTTCACTATAATAGATATTTCTGCATTACTACTTTTCAACTTCAATATGATTCCTTACAGTTACGTAATAAAAGTGAGGATAAATATATCAAAAGTTTTCACAATATCATTATAATTTAAAATAAGTCCTACCGAAGTAATCCTGGCAGTTATTAGAACAATAGCGCAGAGCACGACACAATTAAAATTAATCATGTTTCTTGAACTATTGCTGTTTATTTCTCCGTGGACCTTCCTCTATGCGCAATATAGCTCTGATGACTACTCACATGCAAATTTCAAACTTATATACAAAATGTGAGGAACAATGATGATGTTTATTCTGCTGATGATATGATTTATATAATATCCTCATGCAAGGTTTAAAATTATATGCGGCAAAAAATTAAACAAACATAATTTTTGTAGCACTTTAACTGAAAATAGTTTGAATTGTTACCTAGTCAGTCGTCATTGTCTATTGACGTTTTAGGCCACTTTACAATGCAAACTTCCGGACTGTTGTGTATTTTAGTTTTTACCGACTATAACTGCACTGAAGTTGACGCTATTTTATTAGGTCATTATTGTCATGCTGTCAAGTACTAACATGATTGCTAATATCTTTTCTAACGCCATGCTTCTGTGCCTATTGTTGTCCTCATTGTATTCTTTAGCACAGGCCTTTGACTGATCCAAAAGTTTTAATACTAGGTGTATTCCTAGCTACCTATAGTTTATCTCCTAAGCCATTCTGCGCAAGCGTGAAAGATTATGGCCGATATCTTTCTCTGAGGCGATGGTCATTATAAGATCTAATTTTAAGCAATTATAAAAGAAGGTATTCAAAAATTACCTTAGGACATTATTTATCTATTCTTATATCATAACTAAGAAATATATGTTACGTTGTATACATGTTTGTAAAGCATAAACTCAAAAAGTACTACTCTGATTTTAAAAAAATCTTTCACTATAACTATGCTACATTATTTTTGAGCAATATAGATTTACATTTTAATTCGCCGTCGTCATCATCCATTACCACGCGGGTGAAACCACAGAGCGCAGGAAGTCTATATTAATAATCAAAAGAAAAGATTTGTTTGTTTGTAATGGATGAAGTCAAAAACTACATAATCAATTAAATTAATATTTTATCATCTGCTGGTCTGTATTTGATTCATCATCGTCATCATTCATCACCACGCGGCTGAAACCATGGAGCGCAGCGTGCCATAAATATATATAATTCCTTGGTAATTTTTTTTTTATTAATTTGTGCATCAAATTATTACTTACCATTATAAAATATGTATATACTTATTTGCATAGATAGGTATACATAATAATATCTATAGGTCCATACCTAGTAATCACGTAACCCCAAACGTTATGCTTGTAGAGCTAGAAACTAGGAAACTGTACATTGAGTTATCTGTCTCGAAAATTAATTTTTCGCAACCGGCTAAAACTTTTTTGAACTGCATAATAGAAGTTTTTATATTCAATTTTCGTGACTAGTAAGTTGCTACTAGGGTACGTAAGTATGCTCATATACAAAAGATAAAAGATAAATAGGTACTTCAAAACTGTATACGAGTTTCGAGTCCGTCTGGGGAAGTACTCGTACCACACCTTTGCCGGTTATTCAACCGTGAAGCAGTATGGTGTGCAAGATAACAATTAGGTTTTTATATTCATGTACTACCGATTCAACGGGAGTTCTCGAAGGATCGCAATCTTATACTGCTAAATAAAATTGTAGCCTTTAGCTAGTTAATAAAATAATATACTTAATAAATAACGAAAAAAGTTGAGCGGGAAAAACTGAAAATTTGAATTTGAATCATTAGATAATCGCACGGCTGAGCCTCAGACATGCTCGAAACCCGGGGTGACGTAATCGATCAACAACGCTAGTATTTTGCCGGTTAATAATAATAGTTTAAGAAAAAACTGGTTTAATTCAAATATATAAAAATGTCTTATTGGACTAATTATACAAATCAGAGAAAATGTTAAAAAGCTTTACATTATAGTCACTAATTACTCTGCATTATTCGCAAAGCAAGATTTGAGGCTAATCATGCGAAGAAGCCTGCTGAGAGGACGCTCACCTCACCACACCTTACGAGGAAGAAGGAAAATCGACTGAATGACTTTCCTGCATGGAACCTACTCCCTCCTAAATTTTCATAAGTGTTAGGATTGGTCCTCTTGTATCGATAGTTTTTACATTTCTGTACAATTTGCTTCATGGAGGTACATGTGGAGTATGTATTGTACTTATTTGATAGAAAAATCCGTTACTATTTTCATATTGCTTAGTCGAATAAAAACTTCTAGCTAACGGCATTACTTATAAACGCTCCTAACTTTAAATGACGCTATCTAGTACTGCGCACAACAATTTTGCAGTGCCGTAGGTAGTAATGTAAGTAAGACCTAAGTATATGTAGAGATAACATAGAATAAATATGTAATTATATGTCCATAAACGCTCATCTATATTTCAATTGAATATGCTACGGTGAGTTTAACTAGTCAGTTTCAAGAATTAACGTTAGAAACGTCATGAACGCAAAAACGCCATGTTCACGAGTAAAACCCGTCACACACGTAGCTATGATATATATTAATATAAATTATAGCAAGGCATAATACGATATATTTTCAATACAAATATTCAAGTGACCGCACACGCAGCTATAATATATATTTCTATGACGACACCAACATATACCGTAATTTATACCATTGCATATTGATATATATTATTGCATATTACGTATAGATACATATATACGTATAGCAAGATATATAACGACATATTTTGAATATGTTCCAACGTGTTCGAGGGCTCGAGCGCACTTCTCCCTCTGTCCCTTTCCTGTCTGACGCTCCCCGCTCGCCGCCTAGTATGTGCGATACCGGCTGTACCGGAGTATTTACTAATGAGAGTACAGCGCAAAGTATTTAATGTAATTATGGAAGCCAAGGAGCAACATTTAATAAGATCAAACTTGTCAGACAGTTCTGCAGGTGGTTCGGTTTATAATTTCACCGGTGATACTCCTTTCTAACACCCACAGAGGAATCAGCCTTTTTTACGACCAAGTTCTGCACAATCATCACAACATCTTACACCTCACAGAGCTGACGTCTACAATAGCCCTGATTCAATACAAAGTCCAACGCCACCACATACTACTAATTACACATCCTATACCTCACCAAGAGCTGAAGAGTATAATAATCCTGACGACACAACGCATACACCCTTAGTACCACAAATGACTGAATCGGCAGAACCATCTCTCAATATTAGATATTTCCTCAGTGATTTTAATTAAGTATTTATATGCAATTTACTTTCTTAACTTTATAGAAAATAAAAGATAGATTTAAAATTTGTTTTTAAAATATTTTCTTCACCCTAACCACACAGCAAGTCGTTCTTCAGAACTAGTACTTCTGCGCATGATTGTGACTTTTCTGCTTATATATTTTTTTATTAATTGATGAAGATCTACAAATGTCGATTTTGAACTCCTAATATATTGACTGATTTTTTTTGAAGATAGTTCATGATACAAATTAAATTCGCCACGAGTTTTTTTATTATTTAATGCGATTCAATCCATTTGGTTCTATTTATTGTGCCTGATAGAGCAACTAACATATCAAAAGCAGCATCGGAATCACCCTCTGAAGAACTGTCAATTAAATCCAATAACCATGTACTTGTTGAATTCATAATTACCTAATTAGTAATCAAAACATCCTTTATTACAAAACGCGTGCAAACGCTAGGCCGTCCATCAATGAAATGAAGGCAAAATATATATTATAGCATCGTCTCCGTGTGTAATAGCTTACTATAATATATATTATAGCACGGCATGTTAATATATATCATCTTAGAGCAGATTCTGACAAATCGCTCACCATATAATTCAATGAGCAACCACACACGTTTAGATACGCCTTAGCGTATCTTAACATAAGACTACTGCAGATAATGAAGACATCTTAAGATAGTTTCCGATACTGATCTTAAGATCATATACAGGTTGTTGACAAAATCGTTGCAGTAAATGGACGTCTGGTCTTTAGTTAGCGAACTATTTATATTTTCACAACAAAAACTAATAAAGCTTCACATTATCTTAGGCACCTATTTTGTTCGGAACCTGTAGACATATTCTTTGTAAATTAAAATGAAACAAATGTCTGACTTACGTGACAACTTGGTCAAACAAAGGATCTCATCGAAAAAGTGAGACTTCCTATTTACTAACCGAACTAGCGGTATGACAAAGTTAACTTATTAGAACTTTAAAAAAAAATCTATAGGCTTAACCTCATACGTTTTTCTAGATTGTAGGTACTACGTATAGATCAATCAAACTAGGTAACTACTAAATCGATGTTAGTATTCTTGATGAAATTAGGTTATAACTTAATCATCAGACTAGCTGCAGCCGCGTCTTCGTTCGCGTGGCCCTTTAATTAATGCTTTCAGTACCCATCAAAATTGGTCCAGAATTTTCAGAAATTACCAGATTTATAGAGACAGACAGACAAATAATTAAAAAAAACTGGTATGTATCGTGCCAATAACCACATGAATGTAAGAAAAAGCAGTTTTTTTCTGAAAGATCTTTGTAAAGTTTAAATTCACACCGGTGTTTCCTGTGTTTTTTGTGATCTTATATCCAAATTCTTCGTTTTATACTTTTAGCTAATATGACGGTTATATCAAATTCACAGTCCCAATCATCATCTGAGGAACTGTCCAACAGGTCTAGCAACAAAATACGCTGCATCGCAAAATCAAGAATAAGAACACTCAGTATATTACAGTGTGAATGATCGAGACGTGCGGCTCCCGAGACGGATTCCGATAGAATGTACGCTTGCGACATATTATAGTATCTGCGCCGTGTGTGGTGGGTTAAGTTAACATAACTTATACATTCGACGCTATAATATACATTATCTTAGTCGTGTCTGATGGGCTTATAAACAGTTTACTCGTGAACAACGCGTATGCAACTGTGCCGAAATACTTACAATAAATATAATACATCGTAAATATCCCGTTTCTAACGTTAATTCTTGCATTAGTGACCATGTCAGTTTAAAAATTAAGCTCAGCTCTTTAAAAAGAAATATGCGCAGTTAAACTACGACGAAGAATACGCTAGTAGCGTTGAACTGGCAACAGGTATCACCAAAGTTATATGATTATTAACGGGATATTTACCGTGGTAAGGTTGTGGAATGAGCTCCCGATATTTCGGCGCAGTTACATGCACCATGGTCCACAACCTTACCACGGTAAATATCCCGTTAATAATCATATAACTTTAGGTATCACCAATCTGGTTTAGGTACTTGTGGGAGGTACCCGTGCATTTATCATATAACGACGTCGTGAAGAAAAAAAACAACTGCTCGTATAGTCAAATATTTATTGATGGTAATATATAATCACTTAATGTAAATTAGGTGAAATAAAAAACAAAATGTCATCTACTTAAGGCAATATTCTATTGCAGAAAACCTCCCGTAGCCTTTAGGAAGCTAGGTGACAATGGTTATCTAGAAAATATAATTATATTCCAAATAAAAAAAGTACTGTCGAAACTAATTAAAATATATTTTTACTAAAATATAACGCTTGAAAATATCACATTGCACTTCTTGAAACTTCACTTGGAACAGGTTTATTCAGCGAGCGGGCTGAACTGAAAAGAAAAACAATTACCATTATGTTATAGTACATAATTATGTTTGCAAAATAGCACTGTTTCATGCAATCTTTCCGAGTCGCGTCAACGCTGATTTTGGCGATATAACCTATTTTCCATTCCAATTCAATATCGCGCTTTTGACAGGTGAGCTCCGTCAGTCATTCGGAATGGGTTGAAATCACGCTCACGGCATGAAATACATGCACACAGAGACAGATGCTAGCTATCGCAACACGCACACATCAAACTGTCATTATTGACGACTCAGGGAAGTCGTCCGTCTGATGGTAAGCACTACGCTTGTCCACGACAGTTGCAGTGTCACACAGACCTTAGAACTACAGTTTGCGATGCCTTGCAGTGCACCCTGAGATATTAGTATTTGAATCTCTTTCACCCAGTGATTTCACATACTACAATTTGCTTCAAGCTACACACACTGATGTAAAGTATACTACTATCAAGATGTATGATACCATTCTAAACTACACTAAGCCATAAAATAAACAGTTTGTGACTAAGCCGAGTTAAGTACACTAAGTTGAAAACGGCGTTTACCGAGATACCTCTGGTGAGGAGCTGATAAAAGCCAAGAGAAAACAAAAGCACAATAGATATAATTATAGTGATTATCGATTACTTCGGTCTTTTGAATATTTTTCTTACATTTCCTCATACAGAATTGTTTGTGAGAGTTTTTCTTTTTTCTTCATTTCGCATGCTTGAAATCGAAATCTATCTAATCTTAATTGGCCTAAGTCTTTTTCAACATTATGTGCATTGGTAAGTCTTTTTTTCATAAGTTATAATTTAAGTATTCAAAATCTATTTTAAGTTTCAATCGTATTTGAAACTAACTGCACATAAATAGTAAGGAGTCTAAATGGTTCAAATCGAAGAACACCCTGTGTATAAAGTATAAAGTCTACTTAATATCTTAACAATATAGAAGACTGACGACATGAAGAGCTGACAGATATACTAGTGAGGGCATATAACTAGCGACTGCCCGCGACTTCGTTCGCATAGTAGGCTTTCGGCCCGCTATAACCTCCCGTCTTTTCTTAGTTTTTCTTTAATAAGAACCTCCTCCTAACAATAATTAACATAACAAAAAAATAATTAGCGAGACTGTTCCATCCGTTCTCAAGTTATAGTGTGACCAGGAGAAATAGAAGTAATTTTTTTTTATATATATAAGGTAATTGTTAATTAGTGCACAATATCGAATGTGGTGGCTTGGAATCGATAACTGGGCATTATAGTAAAGGAAAAAAAATCATGTTTTTTATTATTACAACGAAGTACGAACCTACCTACTCGCGAATGGTCACGTATTGACTGCTATCTATTCTGCGATGTAGCGGTGCGTCGCCGCGTCGTCGGGTCGTGCGTTCAGTCGCATCTTAGCCGCGGAGCGGCGAATATGAGTTTATAATCTTATAAAATAAATGTAAATTTAATTTTACTTTTATGACCAATTATTGATTCCAAACCACCCTGTTCAATAATGTGCACTAATTAACAAATACCTTATATAGATTAAATATGTTTTCATGCATTTACCTTTGATCAACATGTTATGCAACATTTTTACTTAATATTGTCTGTGCATTAAGAGAACCGTAATAGTACGGTGAACTATCATTCAGATTTTATCATCATCATCATCTCAGCCGTAGGACGTCCACTGCTGAACATACGCCTCCCCCATGATTTTCCAAAAGGACCGGTTGGAAGCGGCCTGCATCCAACGTCGTCCTGCGACCTTTCTCAGGTCGTCTGTCCACCGTGTCGGTGGACGACCTACGCTGCGCTTGCCGGTACGTGGTCTCCACTCCAGAACCTTTCGGCCCCATCGGCCATCTGTTCTGCGTGCTATGTGCCCTGCCCACTGCCACTTCAACTGGCCAATCTTCTGAGCTATGTCGGTGACCTTCGTTCTTCTACGGATCTCCTCATTTCTGATTCGATCACGTAAAGAAACCCCGAGCATAGCCCTCTCCATAGCTCGTTGTGCGACTTTGAGCTTATCTATGAGGCCCATAGTAAGAGACCACGTTTCAGTGCCATAAGTCATCACTGGTAACACACATTAGTCGAAGACTCTCGTCTTGAGGCACTGAGGTATTTTTGACGAGAAGATTTCGCGAAGTTTCCGGAACGCTGCCCAGCCGAGTTGGATTCGACGATTGACCTCTTTCTCGAAGTTGGACCTGCCTAGTTTGACTGTCTGTCCCAGGTAGATATACTCGTCAACAACTTCGAGAACTGAGTTCCCAACTGATATTGGGGTAGGTACAACATGGGCATTAGACATAATTTTCGTCTTGTCCATGTTCATCTTAAGACCTACCCGTTGGGAAACTCGATGGAGGCCAAGTTCTGCCATGACTACAATATCGTCGGCAAATTGAAGGTGAGTGATGTATTCGCCGTTAATATTGATGCCAAGTCCTTGCCATTCCAGAAGCTTGAAGGCGTCTTCCAATGTAGCGGTGAACAGTTTCGGAGATATAACGTCTCCCTGTCTCACGCCTCTTTGCAATGGAATTGCCTTTTGCCTGCAGATTTTATATGGCAGTCCAATCCAACTATTATCTGTTCGTCAAGCAACTGTCATGCAAGTGTGAACTGAGATAAAACTATAAAGCAGTAAATTAGCTGCAAATTTATTCAGCTATATTATTTACTAGTATTAAAACAATAATTTAGCACACGCGACTCAAATATGACGCTTCCTTTTTTGCACAAACTCTACCCTGTCAAAAATTATATACTTACATTGGATTTATTGACGACCAAACAATCAACAATCAGCTTAGCCCTCTGGCAGCCCTTGGGGCCATCATCCACGGCTTGGTCATTCACTGAAAATAAATAAAAATTATAAATAAACAATTACTGATTATATATATCGGCTGAGAGTCGATATAAAGTGTGACCCGGTATGAAGAAAACACGTAATGTCTATTCCAACTTTAATCTTCGAAACTTATTAGATTATAATAACAGAGACGAGCGCTCACAATAAACTGAGCTCCGGTTTTTTTAGGCAGGGCATAGAGCTTTTTGCCACTACGGGCATTAAAAGCGACACCGGACTGTGGAGCTCCGGTTGCCAAGCGCAGCTGTTTTATAGGCGATTGTTGTGATTGGTGTGCGGCGGTGACTCAACCGCTCGCCCGTTGCGCATGCTCCGACACAATAGGCCGCCGACGCCGTCATATAACTTTTTTTAACTATCATGGTTACAAACATTAGATATATTCACATTATTAACGGGATAGTTAACATGTATATTTCCGATTTTCGGCACTGTTGCATGCGAACAGTGCACAGTGCCGAATAATCGTGGGCTTGCAACAGTGCCGAAATATCGGACAACTTACATGGTAACCCTCTCCTTAATTATAATGTGAATATTTCTAATTGAGGCGCGAACTAATCCCAATTTTAAAACAATTTACGATGCTTTAAGTAAGGTTTAAAATTGCTCATCAGATTGGACGATGTAATGTGAAGATGCATTAATTTTGTTGGTTTTCTTTATATCTTTCGAAATATACTAACCCAATTAAAAAAAGCGCTGCTTAATATTTTAATACCATTCGTTAGCTGTGTATTACCTAAAAAATATAGTATTATCGCTGAAAGTTCTGAGCGTTTGGACGTGAAAGTTTATGTTTGTGGACCTATTTAGGATTTTTTTCTGCGGAAAGCGAGTAATAGTTATTATTTCAATTCGGTAACTATTCTTTTCCTGTTCTTTTTCTAACCTAAGTTTTTTAAATAGTATATTATCGATCAGCCAAATATGTTCATTTAATGCTTCTCTGTCCGTCAATCGGTTCTCGTCTCGTCATCTCGTCTACAGGTTGAATTTTTCAACCGATTTTGAAGAAAATTGGCACACAAGTTCCTTGATAATATTTATACTTTTTACTTGAACGGGATTTTTTATTGGGGGAAAATAGGGGGGAAAAGGAAGATTGCTGTAGCGTTATTCATAGACGGATTTCAATGAAATTAGTGACGCACACTGGGAACTTCATTCTACGCAAGATGTTGCAAAAAAATGTCAAAAATGTTTACTATATAATATATAATAAATGGGATACTGTAGCGGACAGGGGGTACTGTAGCGGTATACATGGACGGATTGCAATTTTTGTATTTTTTTGTAAATTTATTAAAAAATGTATAGGTACATTTCTATACCAATCAGACAGTGAAAAGTGTCAATTATTGCATGGTTATAAGAAGGGCTTGCGAGGTCTGTTCTCACAGAACCTAGATTTTTGTGCAGTAAATGTTATATCGAGTTACAATAAAGTTTTGCTATCGTTACGTATTTATTAGTTTCGCGGCGAAAGCTGCAGGACACGGTTAGTCTATTTATAATAATTGAAATGGTATCTTGTTAACTGACCTGAAGCGCAAATGTCTGTAATTGCGTCCAGCTTGGTTACATCTTCTTCGCCATGGATATACTTCTTGTGCGTTTCTTTAGCAGCGGCAGGATCGTAAAGTCCTTGATCATTCATCTGCAGATACGCAATTTATTAAAATGTACACTTTTATAGTAATATACTAATTGCGCCTCGCGGTTTTACCCGCGCATTGATGGATGATGATGATAATGATAATGATGGTGATGTTAACGACACACGTTGCAGTTCCTGGTAAAGTAGGTTGTTTAAAGATTTCTGCGAAATCTATTGTATTATTGGCCAAATATTATGGCGAATCGCGACGCGAGTCAACGGGTTAAAAGTGTCATATGTGCTTCGCAGGGATTTAATCTATAACTTTGCCAAATTAGATTACGATCTGTTCAGCCGTTTAGGCGTGATAAGGAAACAAACAGACAGAGAGAGACAGAGTTTATTTTTTTTCTAAAATAAGCTTCAGTTACACCTTATAATATCAGCAATCTGCGAATAAAGTCTTGTTAAAATCCGTCCAGCCGTTTCAGATATTAGCGGGAACAAACAGTCAGACAGACATACAGACAAATATTTAAAATATTTTTTTTATGTATGGAGCGTTAAATAAAATTTCATGTGTATTAAATACACATAAAATTGAAGAGTCTGTCTTTAATTAAATGAAAGCTGTTAATTTGGCATTACAGACAGACACTTCAATTTTATTTATCTGTATGTATAAACTAGTTTATGCCGACGAGCTCGTCCATCGGGAACTATCCGTTGAATGGGGAGGAAAAGTACTAACCTATGCGGTAATCCCGGGTACAAAACATCTCCAAAATTCATCCAAATCCGTTCAGCCATTTATGCATGATCGAGTAACAAACATCCATTCATCCAAACTTTTACATCTTTGATAAATAAAAATGAATCGACGAAATGTATGTACGCACAAAACTTCCGGAAGAGTTTACCGATTTAAATAATTATTTTCTGTTTTGGTCGCTCTGATACAGAATGGTTTAAAAAATAAAAAAAGTCTTCAATAATATCCGTGATCACGCAGGTGAAACCGTGGCGCGCCACTAGTTTGTAAGTATGATTAGTCCATATTTAAGGATTAACAATATGGTTTGCAATATCGTCTTTAAATGAACAGTTTTAAATGAAATACTACGAAATTAAAATGTCACTAAAATGACAGAATTGCTTGTAGATACGTTATTATAATCAAGTGCGATTCTCCAAGAGCAAACATCGTTGCATGTTTGACAACATCCGTGAAACAAATGACGAGATGACACGAAACGTTGGAAAAACAACCTTGTGTATAAGGGCGATATCTCATAAAGTATTAACATCGGTGAGCTCGTCGACGATCGCAACGACGAATCATTAGAAAATCGCTCAGCTGATCCAAAACCGAAAAACTATACATAGAAGGAAAAGGTAAACTAATTTAAAGGTTTAAATATAAAATCCGCATTATATGCTGAGCACAACTTCAACATTCAGAAAAAATATTTGTATTGTATACATGTGAAATTAAAACAAATTAGGAAAATATATAATTGTTATATACATGTGAAAACACGTGAAATGCGTTATTAGGTTTTGAAATAAAATTGAAATATGGTGTACCGCACAAGTACTACTTCTAGAACTGCTTCAGTATTTAATTTAGTATTCATATTTTTTCAAAAGGCATACTTGTAAAATTTATGTAATTGATTACATTGAAAACTTACGTTAAGTTATGAATTTTATGTACATATGTGTGAATGTTGTGTATTTTTATATGGTTTTTCTCTTAATGTGTATTTTATTTTAATTAAAAATATTAATATTTTTTGCAATTTTATAGAACTAGGTCCTTTTAAGTATGCATTCTTCCTAATCAACTTCTGATCTACAACCTCCTTTTATCCTTGTAATATAATAAAAGCGAAAGTTTATATGTATGGACTCTTTAACGCAAATATTATCTGAATGGATTTTAATGAAGTTTGTTTTGTAGATAGATGTGACGCTGGAATAACATATAAGAATCGTTTTCATCATCATAACCAACCGAATTTGATGAAATTTAAATGGGAACACACGGGAAGCACCAGCTTTCAAACAAAAAAATAATTTTGAGAATCGATTCACCCAGTCGAAAGTTATGAGGTAAGAAACATAAAAAATACATACAGTCGAATTGAGTCTCCTCCTTATTTTGGAAGTCGGTAGAAAAGGCGTAACGTAACAGATTTGTTCAGTTTTGGAGAACATTTACAAATGATGTATTTAAACGCATGTCGTGTAGTGTATTTTTAAGATTAAGTAAAATATAACTAACCGTTCCAATGTCTTTAAGGACGCAAGCGTAGAAGCAAGGGTCCAGAGCATCGGTATTCTTTGCCTCTTTAGCAGCAACGATGTTTTCCTTGGTGATGCTGAACTCTTTGCCGCATTTTTCCAATGTAGGAATAATGGCGGTACGAATGGCGCTCTTCTCATCGTCGGTGATTGCCTGTTGAAGTTGATATATAGTGTAATATGCTGCAGAATTAAATGCCAGTAGCATATTTAAAACCCCTTACTAAACGTAACTACTAACGTAGGTATATACCCCGAGCTTACGTAGACGCACGTTTCCCGAATATATACAGAATAAAATTGTGAAAATTACTACGTATATGCTAGCCTAGAGCTTGCCCTTCAAAGTCATATATAATTTCGAACAAATATTTATTCTTCTTATGTAGTTCAGTAAAAGTAGCTTACAAATAAAAAATATTATGGTATTTTTATTAAAAATAGTATTGTACATATATATAGTTATCAGTAGATAGAAGTATTAAATTTATATGGAAAAGAAAATATGCAGTATAAATGTACTCATGCAATGATGCGCAGAACTTTATGGCTTAGTATACACTTCGACTATTATTAGCAAGCGAATTTATGTTGCTGTTTAAATTAATTTATTCAAAATAAAGATTACTCGTATTTCAGCATGTGCTGCAGGAAGCTCTTGTGGTATTATAATCATCTATATACCGCAGCTTAAAGAAAAATTATTACTAAAATGTTATAAAACTATTATGCAAAAGTCCGATTTGAAACATTGTGCTTTCGGGTTTCAAGTGTCGAGTTCAGCTTTGAATCGCAGTGTAGGTATAATAAATATAATATAAAGAAAGTAATAAAACATTGAATCTGTATTAATTATTAATTTATCTTTATTTATATTAATTATTTATTCTCTTTATTAATATAATAAGTCTTTTTCAAGATTAAGCACATTATCGATCATAATTTTGGAATCATGTTGACTTCGACTATCGTGTTTAAACTACTTCTGATACGGGTATAAATCCCATTTATTCAGTTAATTGGATTTATGAACATTTTACCAACTAAAAACAATTTATAATAAAGTTAAGTGAACTTTCACCCTAATATGAAAAAGATAATAAATAAATACTATAATATTGTAGTAGTATAGTTTTACTTCTAATATTTATATTAATCAAATAATAAATTAAAAATACGTTTGTTTTTCGGTAAAACATGTAGTACCAGTAACCAACTCAGTATGAGATGGTTTTAATTATATTTTTAATATAGATTTATTTCATAAAATAAACTTAATCAGGTTCAGCGCTGTGGTGTATGTCGGTTCCTGCTAGAATACAAATTACCTGTATAAACAAGGCTTTATATTTGCACGTGTACAAAACATATTTATATAATAATTCTTTGAATATGAGTATCCTTTGTTTTAAGAACGAGTACGAGTAGATTTATAATTATTACGTTTATATAAATTTAAATATACTTAATACTTTCCATAGAATGTGATAATTACAATAACAGTTCTGCTTGAAAAAATATAAAAATAAAACACAAACTCACCGAAACTAAACCTACAACAGCAACAACACCAAAAAACAAAACGTGAAACTTTGCCATTTTCAATTATACTTTAAGACACCCGGATGGTCCTTCGAGCAAACAGACTCTGACCATTCTCTGTACCGCTGAATGTTTAAATACTAACATACCTAGTGAATATAACAATAGACTCACTGATGAGATAGGTAATTTCCTATCCCACACGTACAAGGTCCTACTTGTATTTAACAAAAAAATCTGAGCAAATATGAGCTTTGGTCGTGCTGAAAATGATGTACTGTCGAGTCACGATGACTATTATTTTTGTATTATTTTTAGTTACGTGCTATTCTGAGCTTCAAACAGACATGACATTAGTTTTTATTAAGGCTTGTGTCAACGCCAGTGAGCCTGTGCAATTTAACTAATAGCGCTGGCTTATAGCACAATTATATTACATATACATCTCTCATATAATAACCCTTATAATTTTACTATTAATTGATATTATATTTACTTAAATATTAAGTGGTAACTTTTTCAATATTTTCTTTTATTAACTTTTGACCGAAACCAGGTTTAACTAACTATAGACGAGGAAAAATCATGTGATTTACGTCAACTTGATTTTAGTAGCTTTGCTCTGATTAGATATCCATAGAATTTATAAAAGGGTATAATACCAGTAATATAAAATTAACGATATTAAGATAAGCGGACATGTGAGTCGGATTCGCGCACTAAGGGCTCTAAAATTACGTACCAGCATACAAAAGAATAATGTGAAACGTTAATAAAATCCTTAGGACCCGTTATGAGACCAGTGTTAAAGAAAACATTGAAATATTTATAAAAGAAAGAACCCAAGGCCATTAGTCCTTAATACTGTAACAGGAACATATAAACTCGCAAGATGTGGAAGTTTATACTCTCCTCTCCCTTCCTTTATGGTACAGAAATTATTTGATGCTCAAGTCTAAGTAAATTGATGTGTGCCTATACAATGTTTTTTTTTCTAGTTTAATATCTATTACTAAAAGATAAGGAAACAATCACGTAACTCCCTGAGTTTTATTTTATAAATTGCTTGAGTTTAACCAATTCTTACATCTTACCTGTTGTCTTTAGTCAGTGATGACGCGGACAAAAGTGGATTAAAAATAACACTAGGTTTAGAATTACAGCTAGCTGTTGAGGACAACAACTATATAACGAGTAAGTACATTGTTATGTGTTTCCTAACAAATATTAAATCTGGAAAGTGGTAGCTATCTAGGTAGATAATAGAAAGTGCCTTACCACCATGTTTTGGATGTCATTATCTTGTTACATTTACCATCAAGTGTGATGTTATTCGACTTATGAGTTTAATGACAATTAAAAGGGAATCCGCAGGTTTAGGGGTCAGCTTCAGTCACCAACTTACTAACATTTTTGCTTACTGAAGTTGCCGAAACTGACATAGAGCCGTCACTCTTTAAGATTTCAATCAACATTTGTAACTATAGCAACTGAGATACATAATAGCCCTTCAGCTTTTGTATCAGTAAAGTAGTAGACACATGCCACTGATAATAATTTCTCGCTCATTTACTTAATCTTTAATCCTACATATCATACTTCATAAAAAAATAAAAATTTTTCGTCTTATAGCAATACAGCCAAAATCGCATCAAATTGAAAGATCGATTATTCTGAACTCGAAAATACCAATATTCGGTAAAATACCAATATATACCATTTTCCGCGTAGTGTTTGACCTGAACGAATTTTCAAAAATATTACCACACTTTACCGAACCTGCAGTGCAAGTACCGTAATAGGTAGTCGTTAAATTTGTCGAACTGCTAAGATCGATACATTTAAATAATCGTATCGGACCCTAGCAAGTTTGGTAGTCATATCGACGACTTATACGATCGTCAAATTGTCGATAGTATGTCGATTATTACGAATTGTTTGCATTCCACAATGTGTCCTTCTATCATTTGAAGATTTCTACGAGCATTTCGCACTTCTACGATCAAAAAATGGCCGAAGTCAATTGTTTATTGAATACTCCCCGCGGTTACACCCGCATTTTAATGGATGATGACGATGTTGATGAAAATTATCCTGTGTTAACTCAACGCCCCATATACCTCCATGCCAAACTTTCATCAAAATTGGGCCAGCTATTTGACAGTAACAGAATAACAAACATCCATTCATCCGTAAATACAAACTTTCGCGTTTGTAATATTAGTAAGATCAAAAGCAACTCAACAATATCCCCATTCCCGTCGCCTGTCGATAAGCTATATCGAGAAAGCCGACAAAACAATCGTTAAAATTGAATAAATATCTTTCTAATCGACGACCTCAAATGTAATTTTACAGTTCCATGCTAGGGTTACCGTTATAAAAATGTATCGAATTTGTCTAACGACCGCTTGTTACTTACTTGCAATGATTGACAAAGACCGATATAGCCAGTTTTTTCGAAGTACGACGAATTCAAGATTCAAATTTATCGATCGGTAAGTTTGATACTTGCACAGCTGACCTGACCCGACCCGCCATACGACACCGCCGCGTGCAGAAGCCTTTTTAGTGACCGTGAATGCTCAAGGTATACCGCCGTTTATTATTGATACCAAGTCCTTGCCATTTCAGGAGCATGCAGGCGTCTTCCAATGCAGAGGTGAACAGTTTCAAAGATATAAAATATCCTTGTTTCACGCCTTTGCAATGAACTAGCCTTCAAACTCTGCTCCTGTTCTCAGACTGACATGTTGGCGGAGCACTGCCCACGCATCGATTAAATCAAAGGCTTTCTTATAGTCCACAAACGCTAAACATAGAGCCAAGTTATAATCTTCGGTCTTGTGTATAACTTGCCGTAGCGTGTGCATGTGGTTTATCGTACAAAAGCTTTAAACCGGCTTGTTCCGGAGGCTGGAAGTCATCAAACCTGTGATTGAGACGGCTCGTGATGACCTTCGAAAACAGTTTATAAACATGGGTCGAAAGTGAGATGGTTCTATATTTCCCAAGTAAAGTATCGTCACCTTTCTTGAAGAATTAATTAATTCCACTGAGCTTTGTTCCATGCTCTGGCGTTAAACATTCAAGCAAGCTTCAGAAGGACTTTATGTAACGGTGTTCCACCCGCTTTCAGAAGCTCAGATATGATTCCGTCGTCACCCGGCGCCTTGTTGTTCGTAAACTCTTCCAAGACTATTATTTATTTTAATAAGGGTCGTCAAAATGACTCCCTGTTGCTAGATGTAAAGCGAAGATATAAAGATTTATAAATAATAATGATATGATGATAGATAAGATCATATCAATCAACAAACAAACACTTGAGCATTAGTGCAGCCGTAACCTGAACTAATCGCCATACCTATGATGACCTAAGAGATGCTTTTTCACGCTCAGCTTAAAAGACCCAGGGTCATAGCTGCAAGGAAATACGTACGCCGGCAGAGCATTCCACAATTTACTTACACGAAAGAGGTAGGACTGCCAAACTTTTTGGTTAGTGGTAAGACATTTTGAATAGTATAGGGATGCAATGCTAGGTTCTAATTTCGTTCAGGCTGGTGTCCGGGATATCTTCAGTATAATATCGGGTTAGATTGGCTCTTAGGTCTTTAGCTGAGCTAATAACAGGTTTAGCGATCGAGTTGTATAGGTGTCCATAGAACATCTCGACCTCTCCTAAAACACCTTGGGAGTATATGCAACATCGAAAATTTCTGAAAACAGTTTTTTGGTAATCCCAGCAGCCGTAAGAAAATGTATCCGGGTTGCTATGATACAGGTCGGCTAAATGTTTTACTTTTTCAAAAATACGCTCGAGCTATATGCTTACGCGCAAAATGTCTGAAAATAAGTTAAAAACTTATTAAGGCGAAATGAGTTCCTAATTTCGTAATTCGACTTCGCGAAAACTTAGTTTTTCGGCGCTTAAACCTAATAACGGAAGTTCAAAAAAAAACGTAGTGTAAATTGAATATACGTCCTTATGAAGTATGGGAGCCAATACACGATTGAGCAAACTTAGCTCGATAGAAAAAAATCGGCAAAATTCCCTAAATTTTGCAATTTTTTTTACGTGCCTCGTGGGAAAAAGCATTTTTATTCAATTATGGGCAAATAGATTTCAATGAATGTATCATATTCGAATTCCCAATGAAATTTACAAGTGAACTATGGACTCCTTTATCATTAAAATTTAATCATTTGATTGTACGAAATAAATATAAAAAGTGTTAGCACGTATTCAATAGAATTTTCGCATTAAATCGTCCATTCTGGTAAGCAATTCTCAACCTTATGTAAAGCACCGTAAATTGTTTTAAAATTAGGATTGGACCGCGCCTTAAATCTATGTTTGTTATCAATATAAAACGTATTGTTCTAATACCGACTGCTTTTTATTTAGATACAGCAGAAATAGCCTCCCACGTAGTTGCTACACTTTTGACAGTTACTTCACACCTAGTCGGGTTTAGAATCATATAATCTGAAGATATTATACAGTTTCAGCCGTATTTCTATGATGGTTTTGGTCGTGAGCTCTCGTACTATACGTGTGTATCACCATCGTAAACCACCATTGATCATGGACCTACAAGAAGAGTAGGTACACAACATTAACTCCAATCACCTAGGCACATCACGGCAAAATGTAGTCTTGATTTGCTTAGCCAATGCCAAATTTATCATAATAATATGCTATTATGAAGCATTCTATATTTGAAATTAATTTTGGTGATTAACGTACACGCTTGGAATCACAAATGGCTGTAATTTTCTAGAGATCATTGAGTTGAGTAGGTACAGCTACATTATTGTTCATTTTCGTACAAAAAGTAATAAAATGGGGTGCCAGTTGCTACCTAGTTTTAGTTTGGACCATTTTTGTTACGAAGACTAACTCAAAAATTTAACTATGCAGTTTTTTATTCTAATTAAACTGTATACACGACAAAACTTTGCTAATGATGTAAACATTTATGAGACATTGTTATTTGTCTGTTTTTATTATTTCTTTCTTGAAATGTGCATCTTTGTGCCGGAGATAAAAATAATACATGTTATTATTACCAAAAAGCTTAGAGTCTTACCGCCTTAAAAAACTTGGACGTAAGATAGTTCAGTGTTTAAACCATGGTTTAATCTCGGGACTATCTTTTAGGTTTAGTGCCCCTGTATTTACATTTCATTTAGGATACATTCACACATTTTTGTTATTTAGTTACCTCATTATAACCATATAATAAAGAAAGCTAATAGAGCATTTGGATTCATTTGGCGCAATAGTAGAAAGTTTCAAAATCCTACTGTTAGAACAACTTTATTTAAGTCTCTGGTACGAAGTCATTTAGAATATTGCCCCAGCATTTGGACTCCCCATTACGACTGCCACATACAAAGGATTGAGCGGGTACAAAAACGGTTTCTATATCTTTTAACTAGGTCACTTGGTAAAAGAAGCGAGCTGCCCCATTACAAGGATAGGTTAAATTATTTCAAACTGTCAAACTTGGCTGATAGGCGTCGTTAGCAGACCTCACTTTTCTGTATAAACTTTTAAATGGACTTATTAATTTCCCTGATATATTAGCATTAATTAATTTCGCTATCCCGCGCTCCTCTTACCGCCCTAATGTATACAAGTTATTTTATATAAAAGGTCATAGAACTCAGTTGGGCAAATATAGTCCTCTAACAAGAATTTGTAGACTATCAAACCAATTGTGGTCGGAGCATAATAGATATTTTTGAGTGTTCTCTTGTTTTATTTAAGAAAAGGGTTGTGGAAACCCTTAAGTAAGTTAGCTATTTCACTGTTTTATTTGTTTTATTGTGCTTATTTTCATTCATTCCATAACTTGTTTTTTTACAAAATGTTACTAAATTCGTCGGAGTTGGTTGTAGACCAGCCATTAATTTGTTATTAATGTTGTAATAATGTATGCTGTGTTTGCCTATTATTGGATTGGATATTAACACCACGATATTTATACTTACTATAAAATGTATCAGTCTGTTGGTGAACCAAATAAAAAAAAAAATTTACGTCGAATGTGGGCTTGAGAGGATATTGGACTTAGCCTTCAACAGTGCTCTTGTTCTAAACTGATCAAGTAGCATAGGCAAACTTTGCCACTGTTACTGCTTGGGTGGTTGAACACTAGTGTCATTCCTATAAGTACTATTTATGTAGAGTACTGGGTCCACGTAGTATGTTATGTCCCATACTCGTTTATACTCGTGTCTGTTAGAGAGGAAGGCTCAGCGAAAACTATAATATTCTAGATTATGTTCATCATCATCATCATCATTATATCAGCCTGTAAGCCATAGGATGTCCACTGCTGAACAAACGTGTCACCCATACATATTCAAAATGAGCGTTTGGAATCGGTCTGCATTTTACGTCGTACTGCAACTTTATATCATATTTATAATACACATAATTTATTCACTGACAGTGAACGACCTACACTAGATTAAGTTATGCTTTCTTACAACTAATACAGCAATACAGTTCGTTTTAGTTTTTGCCTAACTGCTATTTAGATTTTTTATTACCAGAACTCCAGATATTATGTTACACAGAAACATTTTCAGTATCTAGATTTGCTGTTCAGGTTACATACATCATTTTCTTATAAGGAAAATAGACCTGGTTGAACAAATGAGGTCAAAGTATAATTGTCGAGTAGTCACGGCTTGCGATAATTATTTGCTAAGTACCCAGTAAGTATTCTTCTCATAAAATAAATTATTATGTGTGATTCTCTCGTAAGATTAGTGTTCCGTACCACGAGTCCCATACTATTATTTATGTAGTGGTAGGATTTTTATAGAGTCACTGTGAGTTTCGTTGAAAGGAACGGTACCAGCGAACATTTCATATCCCAGGCTGACGAGTGCATTGCCATGTAGGATATTGAACTCTTGTAGTTTATAATTCAGAACGGCACTGAACTGTTTGTTTTAAGCTTGGCGCTTAAAACCAGGCGAGAGACTTGCTCTTCTCGTCACCGATTGGCATTGAAAAACGAATATCGCATATCGTGCCTATAGATACTTGTATTGTTCTTCCAGCTAAGTAAGTTCGATTGGTAATTTAGGTTACTTTTATTTATGCCAATATTTTTCTTTAAAAATAATAATAGTTTATTTGGCATAAAACGGTTACATATAAGATTGTTGAATCCATAGGCTCTCGAACTAGTTATACACTGTGTTTCGAGTACCAGTGGCTTCTCCCAACTAGATGAAATAATACAAATTTATGCGTTTCTTAAAGTAGGTATTCAAAAGTTATTAAAAGTTGTTACTAAGTACCTAAATACATAATTTTACATAAAATTATATATTATAACATGAGAATACTAAAGCTTCATTCATAAATACTCCCATCGTAATACCTACAATTGTTAACGATATTATTTGTTTGGGTTTCGAGCGTATCAGATGCTCGCATCTTGAGGACAAGTGCGCAGTGCCGTCTGCGAGATCTCGTCGTGTGCACAGACAAGATGTTAAGAACCTATCGTCGCGTAATTTCAAGGGCGTTAAACAAAAGTTAAACTGTCCAATAGATGTCGCTCCGTCCCCGCAAGACGGTTAGTCAAATAGAGAGTTAAAATTCGATGCTCGGACCAGAACCTCGCTGGCCTAATTGGTCAATGGCGTCTGACACGGAGAGTCAGAAGACGCAGGTTCGAATACCGTCCGAGGATGGAATTTTTCTCTCGATAAATTTCAAAATAAAAAATACTATGACAATTTTTAACAATAGAAGAATTTTGGTACTTTTTTTTAGAGAAAAATTTCATTTTTGGCCGGGATTCGAACCTTGTCTTGATTTCTTCCACAATCTTGACAATCCGTGTCAGACGCCATGACCACTAGGCCATCGAGGCACGAGGTCCGAGCATCGAAGTTTAGCTCTCTATCTGATGTTTTAACTTTCATATGGGGACGGAGCGACATCTAGCTTAATATTATATTGTAGTATAGTATATATAATTTTGACATTAATATTATTTTATTTAATTAACTTAATTTCAATTGCAATCTAATTTATAAACATGTATTTTTTTTCTGTTTGCAACTGTCATTGTAATATATTTAGTTTTAGTATGCCAGTTATTGGTGAAGCATGCTGAACCTATCTAATAGCTTAACAACTTTATTGTACCATGTTTCGTGCAAATAAACAAAATTCAATTTCAATTTCAATTTCAATTTCAATTTCAATTTCAATTTCAATTTCAATTTCAATTTCAATTTAATATATATATAATATAAATAGAAATTGTCTATTTCTATTTGACAGCTTGACAGCATTATACAACCGAAAGAAGTTTTTTTTTTCAATTACTTAACTTTTGTATTGACGACGCTACCCTTCATAATTTTATATGATTTTTGAAGCACAAACGCCTGCTTAATAATACCAAACATTGCAATTTTAAAAAGAAACATTCCATCCTCGGACGGGATTCGAACACGCGTCTTCCGACAATCCGTGTCGGACGCCATGACCACTAGGCCACCGAGGCACAAGGTCCGAGCATCGAGTTTTAGCTCTCTATCCGATTTCTAACCGTCGTTGGTAAATGTTGGTACGTATTATTAACCAAGATTATCCAAGACAAATATAGTTAACTTATTGATTTCGTTTAACAATTATTTGTATAAATCGTGACTTTACTAGAACGATTGTCTGACTGACTTAAATATAGTTACATTTTATTGTGTGTGTCCATGCCTCCCGCGACATAGGAATCCTAGTGCATATAGGTATGAGTGTGTAACGTTATGAAAAACGTTCCGTAAGCGTTCCGCATTTTTCGTACCGAATGCTAAAAATGACGTTTTGTTACCGCAATAAACAATAAAGTCAACGCGACGTTTTTTCTTGAGGCAAATTATAAATCTTACCACATTTGTTTGCGGAACCGGATGCGTTGTTTGCAATGTGTCAGCCTGGGGTATTTATTAAGGCGTTTATATTATAATCTAATCGTATTGTAACTTTTAAAGATATTTTTTGACTAAGTTGCAGACCTACTATCCAACATCTCAAAGACGGATAAAAAAGTAACCGGTCTGTGCTTAAGTTATAGGATTTATATGTATGTTTAAGTTTATATAGTGGTTCGCTTGCTTGGGTACTATATATAATTATAACAACCTAAATTATATCTAGATGATATCATCGTATCGTTGTTTTTTTATGTCTAAATTAACGACACCAAATGTGAGACAAGTAAAAACCAATATACTCGTGCAATTGAATGGAACAGGGTTGGACCTTGTGAAGTCAACGGTCTTTTTAGGAATTACTATAGACGCTAAAATGCAATGGGGTCCTTACATTAAAAATTATCTAGTAGACTCAGTTCAGCGGCTTATGCTGTTGAATATATGAGACTATTAACTGATGTAGACACAGTTAGAATAGTTTATTTTAGTTATTTCATTTCAACGAAAATCTTTTTTTTTTGTTTATAATATAGATTATAAAACACGCGTTTATTTCATTTTGTATTGGAGTTTTTATTGTTTTTATCTCAGACTTAATTGTAGTAATAACATGCAAAATTTTCTATATAAGATTTGTAATCAAAAACGGTATAACAATTATACAGACAAGAATTTCTTCAAAATAACATGAACAAAACTTTTAGAGCAATTATTTTTTATTTTACTGAATGTGTGGTATCCGTTAATAGTTTGACAACTGCAGTTAAAACCCGTTTAAGAACCGATGTACACGGACTGCTCGAGCAGTTAGCCAGTGATCAACATACACGGACCGCTCTTGCAGTCATAGTCAACAGCTTAAAGCTGCCGTAGAAAGCAGGTGGTATTAACTGCTCAACAAGTCACAATTTTAATTCAAGGGCGGGAAGCGCGTGACGTAGAATGAAAAGCGCGGGCGGAGGCAACTGCGTGAGAGCAGTTCAAGCAGTCCGTGTATGCCTGGTGACTGCTTGACAGCCAACCGCCCGAAGTCCCGAAGTATTTTCAATTGCTCGAACGGTTTCGTGTATGTGTATACGTAGAAGACTGTAGTTCACTATGTGCAGTCGCAGCTTGAAGCAGACCATGCTGACTGCTTCTAGCTGCCCGTTTGTTTAATTATGTCACAGAATAAATAACAGCTATTGTGAAACTTATCCCTCTATGGCACCACGTGCTGTGTGATGATCTTGTAGTTCTTTAATAAACATAATTACTCTACTGACTTAACATAATTTTATTTATATATTTTGTATGATTAGGAATATATATTGTTTGTTTTGTCTTATTAGGAAAACAATAAAGTCAAGTAAAACTTTTTTAAATTAAAAATAAAATAGCTACATTAACAAAAAAATTACACCCATGCCCCATGCTTCATTTTGATATTTCTTTTTGATCTTTCTGTGTTCTATTTAGTAGTTGGTATTTGTTAGAAATCGACATCCAGTCCAAGCTGAAACAAAAATATTTAATCAATAAACACGTGAATGTTTTTATTTTAAAAAATCGGCGCCAAGATCGAGGTGAACTCGCGCACCGTTGGTTTCGTACATGAAGAAAGCATCTAACATTATTACAGTAACCAAAAGTTAAGCTAGGTAAAAGTATAAATTTAACTTTGCCGTTTGATATCTATGCATGGTAAATATGTTGTATATACTATTTAATATATACCGGGTTACTGGTAATCAATTAGGACCCTATTAAGGGCATATTCTGAACATCAAAACAAACAACTTTTGTTCTAGAACTATTCCCAAAACTAAACGAATTTCCCAAACAATTTTTTTTATTATTAATTACATGTGCAGGACATTGCTTCTTACCAAATTGAATAATTTTAGGTCCATGGGAAGTGCCTTATAGGCTTTGACTCCCTTGTCAAATCACACAATATGCAAAAATTGTGGGACATTAACGATTATATACTCGTATTTTGATCGCGTCGACATACAAGTTTGATTTTTTCATATTTTCTGTTTAATTTGATATAAATAACTCAACGTAACATGAGAAAAAACGTCTCGAATGACAGGCAGACAAACAGACAAGAAAGTGATCCTATAACGGTTTCTTAACTAGCTAGAAACCGCTGCCGAACCCGAAAATCCCAAGGAACATAGTATTTTCAAATTGTACTTTAGCAGACATTTATCAGTAAGTAACCAGGAAATCTGGAGGTCTTGAACTGGTTTGTAGTTTCTAGGTGAAAACTTAAATATTTAGCAAAATTCCATAAGTATATTTACCCCAGGAGCATGTTCAACAAAACACTCAAAGGCAAGCTTCGCCCGATCACAGCCCTTGTCACCGTCCTTTGTTTCTGCATCATTCACTGCAGAAACAAATGAGTATTCTGTTAATAAATTCGCATATTACACAAGTGAAGGTTTGGATGGATGAAATTTGGTATGTATACTTAACTTAAGTATGTGTAAGACCGTGATGAGTATGAACTAAAACTCATGTAATATCTCACATGATTTATAGCTCCATGCTTCAGGAGGATGGGCATGAGGATGAGGATGGGGATTCAGGAGGACCAGAGACCAACATACAACCAGAAACCGTTTGTCTTTCTTTTGAGGTGATTATGTCTTCTGATGATGAAGATTACAATAAGTCGTAGAAAACTCTTACCATAAACACACTTGCCGAAAAGATCGTCAACTTTCACCAGTACTTCGTCACCTTCTTTGAAGACACGTCTCGCTGCTGTTTTGGCTGCCTTCTCTGACAATTTGCCAGCATCGTCCATCTAAAAAAGTGTGTATGTAATGTTTATTCACTCATAATCTGGCATTAGGATTTCCTATGTCGCAGAAGGCATAGAAAGACACAATAACATCAGAACATTCTAGACTGATGGCGGAAAAATTGCCAAACAATGACTATTGTTGATTTGGTTTAACTCGCCTCGATTCGTGTTTCTTCGAGTTTTGATGTGTAAAATAATGGCGGACTATTGAAGCGGTCGTAGTGGAGCTTAACTTGGCGATCTTAACCGATCAATAAGTTAAGCAACACTTACTGCGGTCAGGAGTTGGATGGGTGACCGATAATGGCATTACTCAACTGAGCGCTTCCGTGCTTCGGAGGGCACGCTCAATACCGTCGGTCCCAGTTGTTGCCTTAGGACAACAGTCGTTGAGCTATGTCAAAGGCATTCGGGTGGCCTGAAAACTTAGACATGGGTTGGCCACTAACCTATCTGCAGATCGGCAGACAGACAATAGGGTCCTGAAGTTAGAAGTGAAGAAACTTACGACTCCAAGGTGCTTGAACAAGCAATGGGCGAAGCACTTGCCTACTTCATCATTGGGAACCTTTTTACTTCTAAAGGCTTTGATATGGTCCAGATTCAATGGGAAGTCTCTCATGCACTCCATCCCTCCGGTGAGCAGTTTGGCATAAATCTTTGATTTTTGCGCTTCTGTCATCTGCGCCTGTTTTAAATAATAATTCATATGTATTAAAGAACATCATTATGCTATCTACTAATTTCATTAGACCCTCTCCAAACGTTCAGTATACGACATTATACTAGAAGGCAGGTACTTTACATTTTATACACATTATTTAACCATTGCAAGGGATAAAATCTACTGTTTTTTTACTGGAAGCCTCACATACTCGTTGGGATTATTTTAAAACTCATATGTTGTCAAACAAATGACTCACGAAATAAAAGAGCATATGTCAATTTTAAAATAACATCAAAAAAGTACTTACCGCATTGTTTCTCACCACAAAACTCGTGGCCAAGACGAAACAAATGACACCTAACTTATACATGACTATTAAGATCTGAAAAAAGATACCAGAGTTCCTACTTCTCAGTAAATCACCTATCTATTCCGGAGTTTCAATATCATATAACTATACATTACGAAATCTGTTTGTTTTTATACCAAAAATGTACTGTAAATAGGAGTATAATGGACGGTTTTTCTAGATAATGCATTAAGTACACGGCATAATTTTGGTATGCTACGGCCTTCGACACCGGAGGTACGCTTTAAGCCGTGAAGATCGTTTCCTGAAAACGCGTCAGTTTGGCCATTATATTTTATGGCTGACAGTCATGGATGTTTGAGTGTTGGTTATAAAACACTACCTACTACACGTACTTAGGAAAAAAGACACATTTTTAGTTAGTTCACATAGCAAAAACTAATTAAAAGTTGAGTAGGTGTGAAAGTCAAACTTTGCTCACAACCGAGACCTAATCTAGCTTATTCATATTCTAGTCCTAGATGTACATTTTCCGGGCAAAGAAGCAAAAAAGGCTTTCAAACGAAGCTTAAGCAATCGTCAATCGAGATATGCCAACGCGTAAGTATCGCGTTGAACTCGTTTAATCAAAAAATATGATAAACGTGAGTTTAATTACATTTATATGATATAACTAGCTGACCCGCTAGCGGCAAAACCACGTGGTCTCGCATGATACGGTTAATTACATTTTTTTACTATCCCACGGAAATTCAGTAATTTACCGGGGTCAAAAGTATCCGGGTTGAACAGGAATATAAGCTACCACCGTACAAAATGTGGTTATGTTGTTTCGGAGATAAGCCTGTACAAACAGACAAACAGAAACATTTTTTTTTATAAAATCTGAATAAGTAACCATTACATCGGTTTTTAGCATTTTTTTCATTGTACAGAAATTCGACCTCTACAATTTTATTATATGTAGAGAAGAGATAAAAGTATATGCTGGTGGGTATCTAGGTCATTTAAAAACGAATCAACTTTCGTAATTAGGTTTGGACATTGATTTATTAGTAATATAAAATTAAAATTTTGCCACGGATGTTAGCGTAAACCTGTTTATATTATTTTAGGGAATTATAAAATATGACGGGCTGTGACGTCGACCTCTACACCAAACAGCGCAAGAATACGAAACGCTGAAGCAGCAGATGTATCATGTCCCTTCTGATTTCGTAATTAGGCTCTGAATACATCTGCAAGGATCATGGCCAGATGTGACCATGACGTGGCGTTCTAAACATGAGGCCAACAAGTTGCCTCGCAATATCTCTTAGGATTACAGATTAAGGCAAAACTCTTGACCTATCTCTAATCAATAGACAACACTTAACACAGTATATTAGTAAATTAACTTAAACTCACACTTAACTTATCACACTTATTGTGATATAATCTAAAGTTTTACTATCTTAACGTATTACGAGGTATATGGAAATTGATAATGCATTTTTGTCAATTATTAAAATATTTTAATGTATATGTTCACGCAATGACACATTTATAGATAAAACACAATTCATGATAATATAATACATACATTATACATAGAGTAAATAACTACTTATGGAACAACATCAATATTTTAACATTATTAATAATAATGTAATAATAAGTATTTTGTAACAAGTAATACGTCTTTGAAGTAGAGCTTTCCTTTTATCATAGTTTCAAAATACCTGGAAAAATAAAATTTTGGTTATATATTTTTTTTTATAATTGTTTATCAGAGTGACTCCCTCTCGCCTGGAAAGTGAAGATGGAATCAAGAAGCACTGACCATTAGTACAGCCGTAATCTGCTCTAATCGCCACCCCTATGATGACCTGATAGATGCTTTTTCTTTTTTTTTTTCATTTAGTTTGGACGATTGCAGACAGCATCATGTGAGATGAAGAGCGAATAAAAATTCACTGCTTGATAAGAGAAAAAAATATTTATTATATTTATATATTTTTTTCTTGTCAGAGAAAAAAATATTTCTAACTGGACCATTAGCTGAAATTTCCTATAGCTAGAATCTCTGGACGCTGCAACTATTGTGTGTGCCCAGTCTTTCGCTCGGAATTTACGCATGATATTAGCAGAAAGTGTTTTGTTTCTACTCTCATCATTCTTACTGCCAAGGAATAGAGTTCTTTGTCCGTTTCTGTGTTTCCCAAGAAGTACAATTTGGTACATACCTACCTACACTACTACACGTAAAGAGGTACATGTGGAGGTACATACACGAAAAGAGGTACATCTCCTGAGAATGCGTCGTGTAGAGGTGAAACACGTATCGCTTATTCTGTATGTACTTCCTATTTCCATTTAATGCAGGAGGGAGGGTGGTGCACACTGCATCTCTACCAATGACTTTAATCATTGATCTCTACCATAAGCATTTTTCACCGGAAGTGTCACTAAATATTTCTTATAATATCGTTTTAATGTGGATATCCGCAAAGTTATACCTTACAATGAATTGTCTTAAGCAATGGTAGTAGTGGTTATCAGTATTTAGTATTTAATATTCGTACTGAAGAGATATGTTCTGTATTGAGGTAGAATAGTCAAAGGAAACAGATGAATAACGGAAGCCTACAAGGTATAAAAGGGTTATTGAGACAAATCAAGTGCCCGTTTCTGTTCTGAGACCTGTCTGTTTTGGTTGAAAAAAAAATAACTCAAACGTTATTGCGTTTTACGGGATTACTGGGCGGAACAAATATTATCTTAAGAGATTAATAAAAAAAATATTTGCAATTAAGAAATATTTCTTACTATCTAAAAAAGCAGGACTATAATTACACCTCGTTTGACGCTTGTGCGTATAACCTCTAGTTTATGGAACGTTGGTCAATGTTAGATCAACTAACATACGGAATACTGACCACTGATTGGTCACATAACGCATCATAGAGTACCATTGACCAATGAGCGTTTAGTATTTAGTTGGTCAACTAATAGAGGCTTTATCAAACGTTTTAGAAACAGGGGTTACTGTTTTTATTACTACGAAGAAATAGACATTATTTTCTCGTAATTTTACTAATGTAACACAACAAAAAAAAACTTTGAAAATAGTGTGATATTTTAGGGTTCTCTTTTTTATTTTTTGGTGGTAATATTGTTATTTCTTACGTATAATATATAACATTTCAACCAAGTAAGGTATGAAAGTTATATTGAATAATCTCAATTTAAAGGTAAGACAGGCAGAAATAGAGACGGATGGCGTAAACTTAGTAATATAATACAATACCTAGTAGATACTGTACTCAACTTTGAAAATATTTATATAATTAAATAACAAATATTACTTAAAAGTGAACAACATAAATAAATCATAAAATAATATTAACTTACGTCTCCTGTGCTTTCCTTTAGGCATTGAGCCAGAAGCTTGGCTCTTTCACAACCCTTTTCTCCATCACTTACTTTTGCATCATTCACTGAAAACAATTTTATGATATAATTTCAAAACCATATGTATGCATTCGTACTAAAAATACTAGAAGCAATTCCTTTAACTAATCTTTTAAAATAAGCTAATGTTGAACAAGTATGAAAAAGCTTAGGTATAAGTTATTCATGGTTTCAATTTATATACATTCAAAAGTTTTAATTTTTCATGGTCACAGATGTTAGACATATAACCATAATAAGGTTATTCACCCACACTACGCAGTCATATTCTTGGTCTCATCACCAAAATAAATATAAGAAGTATCTCGTGCATAATACGAGTATAGGCGGTTGTTACTGACTACGAAAATAAATAGCCAGCAGGAGTAGCCACGAGCGAATATAGGAGCGGATATACATATATGTCACACATATAATATTTCTTTTGAGTTTTGCCATAATCGGGTAAACATTGAGCTCTAGTTGCGCATATGTACATTTTTTACTGTGTTGCAAGGAAACGTACGTGTGTTAGTTACCTAAGGAACATTTTTCTCCGATATTCTTAACTTTCTTGTACTCATCTGGATTTTTCGTTAATTTTTCAGCGATCGCGTTGATTTTCTCTACATCAAACATTCCTTTATCATCAATCTGAAATTTAATGAATATGTCTTCACTTAATAACCCAAATTCCCAATATACTAATAATATAAATGAAATATCTATATTATATCATAAACAATTATAATAAAGTATCACCATTCCATCTCCTTTAAACAAGCAAGCGATAAAACATGGGTCTATGCTGCTATAATCTTTATTCTTTTTTGCCTCCCCTACTATCTCGGCGGTTATCTCGAAATCTTTCATACATGTTTCATGAATGACTTTCATTTTTTCACCATCCAATGCCTGAAATGAAATATTATAAATATTAACGGATCGGAAATTTAAATAAAAACTATGGTTTTGTATCCAAAAAAGAAAAAAAATACTTTTTTGGATATTATTTTTCCAAATTTTATATTATTAATTGATAATATTTTTAATCATAATCTATATTCATTACTTTATCATGCTCCAACGTTTCAGTGACAGAGGAGTCATTGTCAGGGTGTACATACAAATATTTTCCTAGTGCATCGGACTATTTATAGCACGTGCTTAGAAGAAGATTGATTCACAACTACTAGTTTACTTCACACTGGATTTTTTTCTAAATGAACGTCGCATTACAATTTTTCCCACAAATCCCCATCTCTTGATTTGAGCACTCCCAAACTATTATATCCTCAACTAAACTAATAATTCAATTAAAAAGCACAGCTATACATACTGGGATTCGGATTTCTACTATGTAATTACATTGAATACTCGTACATTGTACAATATCCTACATATAATGTATTTTAGTACTATAGTTTTTTGATGAAAGATTGTATTTTCTTTGACCTACAATGTATTTTTCTTAAATAAACGTTATTATTATTGTTATTAATTACAAAAACACAGTAATCCTTGTTTCTACATACTACCGACTCCCAAAAACTAACCACGAATTTTAGTTTGCCGAATTTCACGATTTATACTGTGAAAGTGAAAAAGCACAAATAAATTGATGATGTGATGATAAGTGATTAGTGTTTGATGTTATAGTGATAATGATTATATGAAATCTAAACATCAAATATATAATTTGTTGAAATTTAATTTTGTGTAAGTAGGTGCGTAAACCGTCTTTAAATATTCTATTTTAGAAACTGAGTTGTACTCATGTCAAAATACATACTTATACAGAAAATATACAACATTAACAAGTGCAAAATGTAATTACATGCATAAACTGTAACAATTGTACACAGTATTATGAGTAAATACTTTATTCATATAGTAGATAAATCAGCAACTGCCTATAAAATACAAATATAATTAATTATAATGAAAAACCTGTCGTTACATTTCATCACCCTTGACTGTATTTGTACTTTTTCACAATCACAGTAGAAATCGTGAAATCCGTCAAACGACACTTCGTAGTTAGTTTTTAAGAGCATAGGCCCAAGCAACATATCTGACACTAATAGTGATACCTACCCACCAAAAGGAACTGGATCGCATAATATCTCGATCACTTTCAAATATAATTTTCAAATAGCATAAAACATTTGCATAAACATTTTGCATAATTATAGATTGATATGATGATGGATGATGATCAAACTGGTGATGTAATAAATGTGACTTACCGAAACGCTCACCAAAACCACAAAGATAAAGTAGACTAAGCGAAGCATTGCAATAATAAAAATAATATTTTCCGTTTTTCAAGTTACTTTCAGTCTCCCTGCCACTTGTGATTAGGTTGGCCAAAAATATGCGCATTCATTTTATACGGACATGGACAATTTCACAACAAATGGTAATAACATCAGTAATTACCTACATGGTGTGAAAATTGTCCATATGACTCGTGTAAAAATTATATAAGTACTTAATTATATATTTGTAGCTATAGAGCTATTCAAATAACATAAACCATTGTTATATGTTAAACATTTTGCGGAAACGCAGTTATTACTTTAATGTTATAGTTATTCGTATTTATACTAAAAAAAATTCAAGTCCACGCCCGATCTTTTGTTAGGCATTAGTAAAGCGGAAACACACCAAAATGCTCTTTCTTATTGTCAAAATTTACTATAGGAAGGGGAGGGAAGAACACTATAATATTGCTAGATTATTTACTTTTAATATCTTGGCGGTTTACATCCGCGCTATAGTAGATAGCTACAGCACCTGCCATAATCAGGGCCATCATCATTAGCAACGAAAGGGGCATTATTGGTGTGGACGGCTAAAAGGTGTGTGCAGTGGTTTCACTAAATCGATACGACTTCCGGCGTTATGCCCTTTAATACTCTTTGACATCCTTGCAGCTTTTTGGTACTTACTTGCTCTTGAGTGCCGGCAAAGGGTTCTTGAAGATTCTTACTCTTCATGGTGTAACACAACAACTGACGTTGCAGAAGGCGGCATTCTCTCTTCTTTACTATTTGCTATTTTCATAAATTCTATATTTAATCATCTCTCATAGTCCTGCCACCTATGCAGATGATCTGCATATTCATGCAGATGATTTGCAGATTTACTCCCGGGCTCCTCATGATAAACTCCTAGAACCTATCCAAACAACCAATAATAATTTAATACGCGTACCAGAATTGGAGTCAGTAATTAACCCAAATAAAACACAGACTAGGCAGCTCCCGTATGCTAACCTAAATCAATTGGCTTCACTTAACTTCAGTAATCTTTAACGGAGTTACAGTACCTTAACTTTCCTAAGTATAGAATCTTGGAGTAATTATGGACGAATCACTATCGTGGGGTCCACAAATCCAGGCTGTTAGTTGCAAGCTGTATGCTTCTGCAAGGCCGATGAAGCGACTGCTAAATTTTCTTTCGACTGCAACCAAAGTTACACGTGCTCAAACTCCTCTTCTCCCGATCTTTGACTATGCTGACGCTTGTTATTAAGATCTTAATGAAGATCTGTTTAAGAAACTTGAGGGCTTTCGAAATTTATGTATTTGGTTCATATTTAGTCTTCGCAAATATTACTTTTCCACGTGTCTAATTTTTGTCATTAACTCCAGTGGTTACCTGTTCGTATTCGTCGGAATACTCACATGCTGCCCCCGCTATCTTAAAGAACGTTTTCAATTTCTTTACTCAGAAAACTCTCTGTCTTTGAGAACATCAGGAACACTAGCTCTAAAAACACCTGCTCACTCTTTGCCATTCTACAATGCAGCATTTACCGGGCAGATTGTTCGCCTCTGGAATAATTTTCCAGGACGATTTTACAAAAGTAGGGGTTATAGGAAAAGTCCCTTAGTTTTACACAATTGATAAAAATACTTACTCTGATTCTTCTCTTACTGAAAACTTTGAATGCTGAATTTCGAGAAGAGAATATATTACATAGCGGAAGGGAATATTTAAGGCTGTTGTTACATGACCTTGGTTTTAAATTTAAGAAATTCGTGTCTAAAAGGACACTCCTCTTATTAACAGCCAAATATAACATCGTGGAGATGAAAATACCTAAGGACTATTAAACAATTTCGTAGAGAAGGAAGACATATTTTATATAGTGACGATACTTGTGTAAATACGTCTCATAACGTTTCAAAATGCTGGCATTCCAAGGATGTGCATGGCCTGCTATGTCATATCGGTAAAGAGGACCGTTTGATCATCGTACATTATGGAGGTCAAACTGGATTTGTGGACGTAGCACTTGTGATATTTTAATCCAAATATAAAACAAGGGATTATCACGATTCTATGAATTTCGTGAACTATTATACTATTAATGCTCTTATACTTAATATTAATAATATTATTTAAGTATTGTCTAGGGAAACTTACTTCTGCTCGTACCAAAAGAAAAATGAGAGAAGTTTCTACGGCTCTGATAGTCTTACCTATTCACATACCTTCACAGCGTTATATTATAAGAGTTATTAGCTGCTGTTATAAAAATCACCTTTATCCAAAAACTTGCTATTTCAGCCATATACGACAAGAGTCCTTTGATGAAAACGTTGCTTTCCTTGTTTATATTTACGAATAGCGATATACACCGGATAAGCGATATACAGAGTTACAGAGTGCTTGAAGATCTCAGTTCAAACGTAGCTACTTCCTCAGAGATTCCAGAACGGTCGCTAAAAAGATGGGTAAAATAGTCGAGGACAAAACGAAAATTATGTCCAACGTCTTCATTGGACCCATACCCTTGGTTGTTGGCAACGATACCTCGAAGTTGATAAAGGTGTTTACTTTGACAACTCCACGCAGAGCTAGAAGACAACCGTCTTCTACTAATAACTAGTATACGGTGTCAATGATAACTTATGGCACAAAAACGTGGTAGAAGGTGGAACTTTAGAAGAACTAAAATCTCATATCTTTCAGAATTTGTTAGTTGGTCTATGTTTAACGATGGAAGTCTTCCAGTTGATGATGATTGATAGTTATTAAGCAAAATACATCAATTCGTTTAGGTTGTATAGGTACAGCTAATCAAATATTAATGTTAAACGCAATGATTTTTTGAAAGGACATGTTAGGGTAGACCCAAAAACATGCGTTTATGGCGTAACAAATGGCACGTCAATCTATTAGTTCCCTATTGCGTGACCTAACCTCAAGTTGTAGCGCATTTATTTAGCCAGGTATTTTAGGCAGCTGCGCCTTTTCCTTTTCTGCCGTACAACTTGTTTGTTCCTTGTTACTATAGTGTTAAGTTAATATTATAATCTTCTTTTTAATGAGTTTTTTTTTTTTTTAATGATTTCGGTGCGCAAAGAAAGGGTGAAATTTTACAGATATAGGTGTATAAATTGCTACGAGTATCTTACTATATATAGGGTGTTTGGTAGAGGGACCGACATACCAAATGAGCGTGTTCGGGGGCCCACTTGGAGAATACAAGTTGGCCAAAAAAAATCCCAGACCCCCAATTTTTTTTTAACTTTTTTTTGTAAATTTTCTCTTTTTATCCGAAATCGTACCTATTTACCACCATAACATTTGTAAAATCTGTTTTAGACAGGTTTTTCCTTATTTGTAAAGAGATAACATTGTGATTACTAACAAAAACACAACAGTATAATGCTCTCAATATATTTAATAGGTTAATAAGTAATATAATTTATAAGTGGTCCGCTATTTCGTTCCTGGAGCTCGGATATCGATGAATTTATTGATTCTCTATATCTGAAAACGATATTAAATAGATAAGTAAATTAATTAATATCTTTTTAGTGTAAATGAAATACTTTTCACGTCCTTATTTTGATCTTTCTAGAAACACTTTATTATTAATAAATATGTAAGTAATCATGGATTGAGGTCAGTGAATTCTGGTTTAAAAATGTTAACAGATGGGGAAACTTCGTTAACTTCTATTATTTCACATAGTTTTGAGATATAATAGAGACTAATGATGTTTTAGGTTTAGGTTTTCATCGTCATCATCTCAGCCGTAGGACGACCACTGCTGAACATAAGCCTCCCCCATGATTTTCCAAACGGACCGGTTGGAATGTATAGGTTTTCATGTTTACTATATATTACTATTTTACTATATATTACTACTTTAAACTATTTAAATCTTCTACTGTTATCTTATTTAGTTGCTTCGTTGTACATATGTGTGTTTTATGTTGCTTTTTCCTTACACCACCGTAGTAAATTAAATATTAACATGTTTATTTACGTAACTGTGTTTTTGAAAGCATTCTTTCAGAAGTACTGCCCTTTCACATCCCTTATCTCCATCACTGACTTCCACATCATTTACTGAAAACAAAATTTAAAAAAACATTAGTACGTAAATTACTAAAATGTAAAAGCTTTAACAATACTATAAATATTGAGCAATGCACCTACTGCTGTCAGCTCAAATATTCCAGCTTACTATCAGTTGTCAGCGTATCTAGAATGTTAGCAGTATTGTGCCCCACGAATTATAATGCTAATATATTGAGCTAATTAAGTACAATCATTATGGTCACGTGTTGTATCGACAAGGATGCGCATTCTATAATAAAGTTCCCAATGTTATCCGAGATTTGCCTATTAATAAGTTTAAAATTACTATTAAAACTAAACTCTGTCAAAAAGGTTATTACAAAATTTCGGATTACTTGTAGGATAAAACAGCTTGGGACTGATTTCTCCAGGATTTACCTATTCGTATATTACCATGTCAAAGTGTAGCGTGTCTTGCCCTACTGATACCATTATTATGTTCTCTTTTGTAAGGCAACACACTGGAGCTAAAAATAAGCGAACGTTTGTTATTGTTGCGGCGCCCCACGCCTCCGCGCTCCCGGCGAAACCGTGTGCTAACCGCTGTTTGACGGGCGGTAGTTGCGCTGAGCGAGATCGAGAGTGCGAGGGAGAGAGGTGATCGCTCCGTCTCTGTCTCGCCCTATGCGCGCGCTGGTGCACCCGTCTCGTGGTGTGCGTGTTATAGTGTCGAAGAGTGATGCCTGGACCTGCGGGGTCCGAGGATGCCGGGGGGTGAAATAACAGGCTGCCTTCTCTTCGAATTGAAGGGGCCCAGACCGTCCAAAGAAACAACGAATTTCCCCGGCTCTTCCTATAATGCTTCCTAGTATTCCTGGCTTCCTAGCTTCCTAGTATTCCTTGAGTCTTGAGTTGAGAGAGTTTCCTATTTCTTCCTATTTGCGAGTAGGTATCCGATTTTCACTGCATAAATCGCCTAATTTCTCAATCGCTTAGCTACCTCGATGAATTACCTTACAGAGAGCCCCTAAGCGTGCCGTGAAACTTGATCTTTTTTCGCCTAACGTTTACTTTGGATTGTCTGGTTTTTACCCCATAACTTTATTATTCCTTCTTAGATTACAAAGTGTCTTACATAGTTAGATTCGGCGTGATGCGCCCTATCTTACAACATATAACTTAAGCTATATCCTGCCTAAACCAAAGAGATACAAGCCATTATCTCTTTGAAAACCTATTTTTCGGGTAATAAAACAATGGAAAACATTTTCCCCTGCCTATGTTATCGAGTCTATATGAAATGTTTTTATTTTATATTATTCCCTACCTAATTACCTATCTTTTGGCTATTTTTTCCCTATATCTAAGTCTCATATATTTCCCGTAAAAAATTAACATACATGAAAATTCTCAATAATCTTAAAAACGTCATACTATCGTTACTAAGAGACCTAGATTAACATAGTTTGGAGTCCTAAACTCCTCGTAACCTATACTATCGAATTGCACTTAAGATATTTCAAAATATAACAATTAAATTTCAAGTTAACATTTTCAAGGGGCGAGCGAGGGCCATATCGCTATTTCACTCACTCGTAATGCTTTGTCTCGCTCGCGCCTTGCTTACAAGTTTTAAGTGTTTATTTCAGTAGAGGCGTCGCTGACATCCTCCCCCTCGTGCGCAGCACCGACTCCTGGCCTGGCGACGCCGTTGCTCGACGCTCCGTTGGCGGGCGACTCGTTGTCTCGTCCTCCATCGTCTCGAGCTGGAACCAGTAGCACCACCTTGGTGCTTGGGCGCCTCAGGACTCCTCCGGTAGTGCGAACGTCTATGACTCTCGTGTGGCCGTCCGGTCCAGGGTAGACACGGACGACTTCTCCTCGTGGCCATGTTCCTCGTGGTAGTGTGGAGTCCACTATGAGGACTGTGTCTCCACACTGCAGATCACGGGTGGTGATCTTTCCGTCGACTTTTCTCGGGATCAGAGTTGGTAGGTACTCTTTCACCCATCTTGCCCAGAAGTGGTCGATGAGCCTTTGAGCCACCTTCCAGTCTCGTCGTTCACCGAAGTCTTCGTTAGTGAATGCCCCCAGTCTTGGCATGCCACTTGATCTTCCAATAAGAAAATGGTTGGGTGTAATGGCTTCTTCATCTTGGTCTTCCGCCACGTCGACTAAAGGCCTGGAGTTGACGATGTGTTCGGCCTCCAGCAGTAAGGTGTGTAGAACCTCTTCCTTCGGGAACTTCTCCTTGAGCGTCACCCCAAGCGCCGTCTTGATCGACCTCACCAAGCGTTCCCAGGCCCCGCCCATGTTAGGTCCGCCTGGTGCCGTGAATTTCCAAAGCACCCCCATCTTCTCCGCTTCCGTAACGACCTCTTCTTTCTTCAATTCTTCTAGGGCTTCTTTCAACTCTTTGTTGGCCCCCACGAAGTTTGTGCCGTTGTCGCTAAACATTGATTTCGGCATTCCTCTTCTTGCAGCCATTCTTCTCAACGCCAGGATCATCGAGCTCGAGGAAAGAGATGCAGCAAGTTCGATGTGGACAGCCCTGGTCGTTAGACACGTGAATAAGGCTCCCCACCTCTTCTCGTGACGTCGTCCTACCGTGACGATCATGGGGCCGAAGTAGTCTACGGCGGAGCTTGTAAAGGCTGGCTCCCCGTAGCGTAGTCTTTCTTCCGGCAGGTCTCCCACTGGCGGTCGTTGTGGTGCACTCCTGTGTACCTTGCACCACTGGCATTGATGTGCTGTCGCTCGTACTGCAGATCGAAGCCCCAGGACCCAGTACCGCTGCCTCACTTCGTTTATGACCGTCGCGTGATTTCCATGGTTGAAGACAGTGTGGTAGTGCGCGATGAGAAGTCTCGTAACCTGATGTTTGCTGTCTAGCACGACTGGTCGTTTGAAAGTCGAGACCAGTCCTTTCACAGCGTCGATTCTTCCCCTGACGCGTATTAAACCGTCTTCCATGGTTACGTCGATTTTACTTAACTTGCTGGATCTGATCATCGGTTTCATCTTTTCTAATGATGAAATTTCCTCCTTGAAGCTCTCCTCTTGGCTCCTTCTGAGCAGAATTTTCTCTGCCATCTTCATGTGGCTGTCTTCGATAGGTAGAAGTCTTCTTGTCTCTTTCACTTCGTATCGTATTGACTTCTCCTTTTCCTTTTTCTTATATTTTCCCCGCGTTGGATCCGCCCTCTCGTGTCGCCTTGAAATGTTCACTCGTTGAGTTTTCCGTTTACACATGTCGATGAATTGAAGTACCCTCGCCGTGGCCCGCAGCAAACGATTCCAACTAGAATACCTCGTTGGATCTGGAGTGCTGAACCGGTTGACAACCTTCGTTACTGTGACGATTGACGTTTCTTTCTCTTCCCCTGTTGGTTCCGCCTTGAAATTGCGAGGTTTGGGCCAGGATCCTTCATCTTCCTTCTGGAACGCTGGACCAGTGAACCATCTATGTTTTCCATTGAACTCGTTAGGGACGTCTCTCGTCGCGTCGTCAGCAGGGTTGTCCTTCGTCGATATCCATCTCTATTCGTGTGGTTTGGAGGTATCTTCAATCTCGGCAAGTCGGTGGGCTACGAAAGGCTTGAATGTCCTTGGATCCGACTTGATCCATGACAATACTGTGCTCGAATCCGTCCAGTATGTCTTCTTAGTCACTTTGACATCCAATTCTTCCTCGATAGAGTGCGCCATCCGAGCCCCCAGTAGCGCGGCTTGGAGTTCTAGCCGCGGCATGGACACCGGCTTCAATGGAGTGACCCTCGCCTTTCCTGCTAGTAACGTGACGTCGTAGAGGCCTTCGTCGTTCCTTTGTCTCCAGTACACGGCACAGGAATAAGCCGTCTCGCTTGAATCCGTGAAGACGTGTATCTCCCCCTCGTGCCTGGAGTGTCCGATGCACCTTGGAATTCGAAGGTCCTTCAACAATTGCAGGTTCGTCAGGTATCTTCTCCATTGTTCTTCATTTTCTGGCGTAACTTCATCGTCCCATCCGACCCCGCTCCTCCATATATTTTGCAGAAGTCTTTTTCCCTGTATGAGCACGGGTGATGCCAGCCCCATAGGGTCAAAGGTTGACATCACGGCACTCGTGACTTCCCTCTTCTTTGGCGTCTTGCCTTGCTCAACTACTTCTTGAACATTTCTCAGAGTGGTGCGAAATCCCATTTCGTCCTCTTGAGTGAACCACCTTAGGCCCAATGTCTTTTCTTCTTTCGATCCTAGCTCAACTTCCTTGTTCATTTCATTTTCATGAGCTATTTTCTTCAGTATTTCGATTGCTTTCCCCTCAGCATCCGTGCTTGGCCGGCGTGGTTGCACTCCCAATGATTCTACGGAAAAGTGTTCTCTGATGAGCTTGTCCAAGTCGTCTTCTCGGGTGGAGATGTGCGCGCAGGTGAGGAAGTTGACCGGTTTGTTTGCCCCCGAGTCGGATCCATGGAGTACCCACCCTAGGTACGTGAGTGATGCGACGGGCTGATTCTTCCTCCCTTTGCGTGTTCCTCGTGATACGATCAACTCCCAATTGTCTTGGCCAATCAAAAGCTCCGGCGATTCTTCTTCGTAATACAACTGGTCGGCCATTTTACTGAGATGTGGTAGCTCCTCGATCTTCCTTTTGTCCACCATCTGAGGCGTAAGGTGTAGATTGTCGATTGTGCGTGCCCCAGTGATGAGCCTCTTCCTGTCTTGATGGATCCCTTTAATCCTCAAATCCACTTTCATTGAATCCCTCGTTGTGATGGTTTTTCCTCCCACCGTTTCCAGAGTGAGGGCTTCCTTGGGTCCTTTTAATCCAATTTGGTCAGCCACTGACGAGTTCAGCATGGTGACCGTTGACCCTTCATCCAATAGCGCCAGGACCCTGGCACTTCCTTTCGGCCCGTATAATTCCACGGGTACCATCTTCAAATACGCCTTCTTGGCTCTCGTAGTGTTCACTTGAAGAACGTTATTTGTCACTTCACTTTCCATTTTAGACGACTGTAGAACAGTCGTGCTTCGTTTCGTGTAACAGGTGATGATGCCACCTCTTACATTCCTTGCAAGCTGGCTTCTTGCACTCTTCTTTCCTGTGACGACCTTGAAGACACTTGAAACACACTTTTGTTTTCAATGCGATATCCCACCGCTGCTTCGTCGATGCGTCCAGGAACTTCTTACATTCAACGAGTCTGTGACTCCCTTGACAGTGTGGGCAGGATCCTCTTTCCTGCTCACTCGCGGCGTGTGCGGTTTCCCTCCTCGTGTATTGTTTCTTAGTTGCACTTTCTGGCATCGCATATGGTCCGCATCGGTCCGCTTCACGATTCAGAAATTTTCCCAGATGTATCAGATCCACGTCTTCCACCGCAGCAGTGTAGTCGAACCACCTGTATCGAAGTTCTGCTGGCATTTTATCCACAATGATCTTCAACATTTCTGGCGACTGAAGATATTGTGGTTTCTTCAAACCCTTCACGGTTGCCACCACATTGTTTACTTGGCTAGCAAACACACACACGTCCCGCGCACTTTCGCTCATTTTCGGCAGGCCCCTGAGCTTCTCCATTTCGGCCAACACCAATGCATCCGGTCTTCCAAAGCGTCGTCGAAGTGCTTCCATCACTTCCTCCGGCGCACACTCCGAATACAAGAGGCTCTTCACCGCCTCCCGTGCTGTTCCCTTAATGGATTTTCTCAGCCTTGCCATATTTTGCACTGAAGAGAAACTAGCTGCACTATCCTCGTACACCGTTTTGAAGGCGAGCCATTCACCGTTGCTTCCATCGTAGAAGGGTAGTTCACTCATGTATCCCGGAACTGTTGCGCTTCTCGATGACGCACTTATTGCCTTCATGATAGCTTCGGCCAGTTCTCTCGTCCCTCCCGTGGTCGTATTCGAACGATCTTCGTGCTTGACTGTTTCACCCTTGGTAAGCCCCTCCCCGGACTTGCCTTCCATTGGACGCCCCTCCCCGGACATTCTTTCCACAGTGTCAGCCACCCACTTCTGAACGTTCACTTCCCGATCCACTGGTTCCTGTATTACGGAATCATTGTCTTCCAGCTGCAGTAATTCCAGGCGTGTCCTCGCCAATGCAGCTGCTGCTCGTGCCTCCTTCAGCTCCAGTTCAGCCAACTCAGCACGAGCTTCCAATTCCTTCTTCCTGTTTCTGCTTTCAGAAACTATTGATGCAGGCCTATGCGGATCCTTTGACCTCCTCTCAATGCTCTTGTGCTTCGGGTCTTCCTTGTTCTCAGCAGGAGCGCCTTCCTTGATGACAGTACCGGTCGTCGTGGTTTCGTACGACGTCCCCGACGGATAAGTTCCCTCCGTTGTGGTACCCGACGTTCCTCCCGATTCACCCGTAGCACCACTCGACTCTTCTGTTGTCGGCGTTGGTTCTCGCCGACCGCTTCCTTTGTTACTCCTTGTAACCGGCATACTTCCGATGTGTATGCGTCCTTTTCACTCTTCGAAACGCCGCGTAGTTCACGCACTGGTATATCCGGCTCGAAGGACCAGCTGTTGCGGCGCCCCACGCCTCCGCGCTCCCGGCGAAACCGTGTGCTAACCGCTGTTTGACGGGCGGTAGTTGCGCTGAGCGAGATCGAGAGTGCGAGGGAGAGAGGTGATCGCTCCGTCTCTGTCTCGCCCTATGCGCGCGCTGGTGCACCCGTCTCGTGGTGTGCGTGTTATAGTGTCGAAGAGCGATGCCTGGACCTGCGGGGTCCGAGGATGCCGGGGGGTGAAATAACAGGCTGCCTTCTCTTCGAATTGAAGGGGCCCAGACCGTCCAAAGAAACAACGAATTTCCCCGGCTCTTCCTATAATGCTTCCTAGTATTCCTGGCTTCCTAGCTTCCTAGTATTCCTTGAGTCTTGAGTTGAGAGAGTTTCCTATTTCTTCCTATTTGCGAGTAGGTATCCGATTTTCACTGCATAAATCGCCTCGATCGATCGACGTTATCTGCAACCCCTAGGGGCTGGAGGGGGTGTCGAGCCTGAGCTCCTTACCCCTGCTGAACCTCGGGTGGCCACTACCACCCGGTTACTCATTTGTCTGCGTAGTGTGTCAGTCATGACATCACTACGCAGATACTGTTTTACAGTTTTGTTGTGCGCACTATACCTCCCGTAGGTGGCATTGCCATCACAACTACGGGGTACAGTGCGCCTTTGCGTCGAGTCGTCTTTTCTATTTCCATATACTTTTGTCTCCGTGTCCTTTAGAAGGTGTGATTATTGCCTACTGTAGGCATTCTACTTCTTGTTGTGTTTCTCACTCTTCCTATGTTGCCGTCTCTCTCTAGTGGTATAGGCAATCTTTGCCTATTGTAGGTAATTTGATCTTACATCTTAACAACCGAACTTGACCCGAGCTAGCGCCGCAAGACCTCTTCCGGCTGCTTCTCTCAGGTCACCGCCTGCGGCTAAGGTCAACAGTAGGTCGGTCAGGATTCCCAAGATTGCTATCCAGGGATCCTCATGACCGACCACTGGTTCAGATTGTTGGGTCTGTTGTCCGCGCCTAGGCACAGGTACTGTCGTAGTCACCGCCGGGTACTCGGGGTGACTTCTGATGTCTTGTTGTTGATGTTGCTGTTGCTGGTTATGTTGATGTTGATGATGGGCCGCTCGTCTTCTGTCGACTTGTAGGGGCACGAACGCGGGCGTATGATGCCCGCGCGCGCCCTCTGTCGGCCCTTTTTGTGTTACTGTTGGTTCCGCCCCATTGGGCGGCATGGGTGTCGAGGCCGCCCTCGGGCCGCCCTCAGCTAGTTTTTTGGCGCGGTTTCGCCTACGCTTGCGCTTCTTCTTCTGCGGCAGCTGTTCGTCTCTACCTGTTGGGAGATTGGCTGCCGGCACAAGGGATGTTGATGGGAGAGGTGGTGCGCTCTCAGTGCGGGCCGGTTCATTGACCGCACAAGGCGCTACCACCGTCTGTTTACGTTGTTGTTGTAGTTGTTTCGGTTGATGCACTTGTTGAACGCGCACAACTCGCGCGCGTTGATTTTTATTTACGGGGCCTTGGGGGGCTACTCTAGGGTAGGGTCCCTGGACCTTTAGTCCCCTCCTCCGGGCCTCCCGTAAATAGTGTGGGCACGTACGACTGCAGGCGACATGCTTACCCCTGCAGTTAGCGCACTTAGGTGGTTGGTCGGGGTCGCGGTTACACTCTGCCGCGAAATGTTCCCCCGCGCACTTAACACAGCGCGGGGGGTGGTGGCATCCTCCCGAGGCATGACCGAACGCCTGGCACTGGTGGCATTGTGGGACCGTTCCGGCTCTCGGTACCCATCCTTCTACTCGGACGTTCGGTATGTTTAAGAGCTCGCTTGTTTCGTATAATCTGCTCTTTTCAGTATTATCTAATTTGTCTAGGAGGACGAAATAGGTCGGTCCCCCTTTGCTGCCTTTTCTCGGCAGGATCTCTTTCGCGTACTTGGTTGTGAAGCCCTTGGCCTCAAGCTCCGCGACGATCACTGCCGGGTCAATGCCATACGGAAGGCCCTTTATGGCAATCTTAGTAGGAAGGTCGGCGGCCCCCGCGTAACAGTGCCACGCGACCTTCTTATCTGTATCTGATGCTTCAATTAGGGCGCGCTGCAAAGCCCTAAACTCTTCTGTGGATTTACACGTGAAACGGAAACCCTTGCTTACGGGTTTCACGTTTAGTGGGTGTCCTAGCTTCTTTTTAAGTTGTTCAAATATGGATACCCATCCCGGCAGCGTTTCTACTATAATCGGTGGGTATCCTTTCATCGTCGGTAATGTTGTTGTTGCAGGTGCGGGGGCCTGTCTCACCGTGGGGGAGTTTGGCCTTGATGTTGCCGGCGATGCTAGCGCCGCTGCATAGGAGCGCGCCGCTTCAACCGGAGGGGTAGGTGGTGACGGCATAGGTGCCGCATCCATCGGTACCGACTCGATCGCCGCATACGAAGTCGAGTCGGTGTTTACATGTCTGTGTAGGTTCTGCTCCGCGATACTGTCGTCGTCGGAGTCTGCCGTAATGTTGGCCGGTCTGTCATCTGATGACGTCATCAATGATGTTTGTGAGGGTGGGGTGACGGAGGTTTTCATACGCAATCTCTTCTCGTCACCCCCCAAGTCCTCAATAGAGGAGTCGCGCCCTTTCTTAAAGGCGCCTCTGCCCGGAGGCGTCTGGTCGGTTTCAGCATCAGCCTCACACTCAGGTTCGACTGTGCTGAGTCCTGGGTCGGAGGCATCCGATCGGCTCTTTTCAGTGACTACCCTAGTTTTCTTTCTTTTAGAGAAAAAGGAACGACCAGGTTCAGAAATATATTCTGTTGGTGATTTCGATGGTCTGGTTGTGGTTTCGCGCCGTCTAGTGGGCTCAGCCACTAGCGGAGCGAGTCCGTCTCCGTCATCATCTAATTCCCCTGCCTCATACCAGTCTAGGTATTCAGGCCTGATGTATATAATCTCTCCAGAGGGCCGCTGGAAGATCATATACCCATCGGGGAGGGTTTTTAATGGATCCTTGGATCTAGGTAATAGGTGATCGTACGGCCCGGGCCTTTTACGAGGCGACGGGCGGTCTTTCTCGGCCATGTATAGGCAGAGTTGAGTAGTATAATAAAATAGGTAAGTAATATAATCCCTTTGAGTGTATACGTGGTGCTCTTGCAACTAGCGTATACCTCAGTGAGTGAAATTTTTCTATTTACTACCGGCGAATCGATACTGGTTCTGGAGTTTAGTAACTAAACCCCTAGCCAGTATCTTTCCTTAAGTCCGAAGCGCGGGATGTACAGCTGCTGGAACGCTTCAGGTTCGGGAACGAAGTTCGTTGGTGAGCGGGATAAGGCACTGTGGGAGATCACGCCGGAGCGGACCTACAACCACTATGCAGCCGAACACTTCCGAACAGCGAGTTCGTGGGAAAACCTCCGAGCTGAGGGGGGAGTGGTTTCGGGAGTGTGGGGGGCGTCTCAACGCTACTGCGGAGAACGATGTCCCACCCAACCGAGCACCTGCCGCACGCACAAAACTCAGGAGATTCTCCTGAGGAACCCTGTAACAGAAAAGCTTGGATCGCAAATTCGTGTCACAGTTGGTCCTCATAAATCGCCTACTATTAGTTTCTTTTGTTTACTATTGAGAAATTAGGCATAAATCGCCTAATTTCTCAATCGCTTAGCTACCTCGATGAATTACCTTACAGAGAGCCCCTAAGCGTGCCGTGAAACTTGATCTTTTTTCGCCTAACGTTTACTTTGGATTGTCTGGTTTTTACCCCATAACTTTATTATTCCTTCTTAGATTACAAAGTGTCTTACATAGTTAGATTCGGCGTGATGCGCCCTATCTTACAACATATAACTTAAGCTATATCCTGCCTAAACCATAGAGATACAAGCCATTATCTCTTTGAAAACCTATTTTTCGGGTAATAAAACAATGGAAAACATTTTCCCCTGCCTATGTTATCGAGTCTATATGAAATGTTTTTATTTTATATTATTCCCTACCTAATTACCTATCTTTTGGCAATTTTTTCCCTATATCTAAGTCTCATATATTTCCCGTAAAAAATTAACATACATGAAAATTCTCAATAATCTTAAAAACGTCATACTATCGTTACTAAGAGACCTAGATTAACATAGTTTGGAGTTCTAAACTCCTCGTAACCTATACTATCGAATTGCACTTAAGATATTTCAAAATATAACAATTAAATTTCAAGTTAACATTTTCAAGGGGCGAGCGAGGGCCATATCGCTATTTCACTCACTCGTAATGCTTTGTCTCGCTCGCGCCTTGCTTACAAGTTTTAAGTGTTTATTTCAGTAGAGGCGTCGCTGACAGTTATACCATTTAGGAAATTGGCGATACAGTCCGACATTATATAGAAGACAAAGATGCTTGGAATACTTCACTTCTGGCAAGCTGTCTCTCTGCCACCCATAAAATGTAATATTTGTAGTACTTAAGTAGAAACATTGTAAACATATATATAAAAAGAATGGCCCCGAGTTTCTTGCCGCTTCTTCTCGGTAGGCTCTATATATTTTGGAACGCCGCAGTAGAGTCTTTAAAATACATTGTAATGAAAAATTGACGTTCTTAAGTGCATCTTTGATGCTTTAATTCAATAAATGATTTTGACTTGGACTTTGACATCGTATATACTCGTACTAAGGCTAAGTGATATGTTTCGGAAGATTCTATCTATCTGCTGGTCGCGTGCACATTGGTCACTTCAAAGGGGTCATCATTTAATGCCACGTCCTTAAAGTATTTTTCCACGTCGTCAGGGCTGATGAACGATTGATTAGCCCCCGTTGATACTGGGGAACTTTAAGGGTGGATTAGCGATTTGTATGTAACCTAGATGCCGTTGGATGTGGAAATTTACTTCTATTTTGGTTTTTCTGATTTCGGCTCTTGACGTAAATTTACGTCAGGGGCCTGCGCTACCTCTTCGACTACTGCGGGTTCAGTATAGGGAGGTTGTTCACGGTCGTTACATTCAGAGTACGGTTCACACGTAGTACTCCGGGTAGTCGTTATAATCGTCATAGTAGTAGGTCATGTAAGGGTCATAGTCAAATTCGTTGAAGTTCACCTCACGTGTCTTGAAATAATTAGATGGGGGTGGATTTCCATGTTTTCTCCAGTCATGTCCAGTCAGTGGTAGTTGTATCGGGACGTAGTGGCTCACACCACTCATAGGACGCGGAGTGTTACCGAAATTGAATGAGGGTTGCGGTTGGGGTCTAGATGGCATCCTAAACGCGTTGTTTTGCGGGTTGTAGTTTGGTGGGGCCGCGCGCATTAACTGCTGTGTGCGCGTGGGGCCACGAGGTGGTTGCACGTGGGGCATCGGGTTAGGCCTCCTACCTTGCTGTGTATGTACCTACTAGGCTGTATTTGCACTGGGAATTGCCTTGATGGACCAGGCATACTAAACATGGGCTGCTTAGGCGCATATACGTCATTCGTTTGGGGAATAAAATTATGCAAAGGCAAATTAACATTTGGTACCCTAGGGTTTGGCTGATTCCAGTCCTTTCTACTGTGACCGCCGTCATTGCGCTGTTGCATATAAAGAGTATTCAATTCCTCTTGAACAAATTCCAAAGCTTTTTCCATAGTAGGAGGGCGCATACAACGAATCCAAGAACCTAGAGGGTCCTTAAGACCTCTCAAATATGCCTGTAAAGTCAGTTTTTGATAGAGCACGGGTTTTGCCTCGATGGTTGTACTAACGTTTTCATGCAACGAAATGTACGTCATGATCGTACTAAATAGATTTTGACATCGCTCATAAAACTCTTGCGGTGTACTAGACCCTTGAGTCTGTAGAGACAAGTCGCTGTATAGCGCGGTCTCGTCACGATGGTCAGCGAAATTGTTAACTAACGCGCTCCTAATTCCCTGCCACGTGTCCAGTAAACCACTGGCGTTGATTAACCTGGCCGCGGGGCCTGTAACCTTGTTTAAGATACCATTTCTTAAGGCTAAGTTAGTTAATTCATGACCGGGTTCTGTCGAAAAATGAGCTAGATCAATTTGATCGCAGAGGTTAATAAATCGCGTTAAAATGTGCGGGTTCCCATCAAAATCGGGTAGCATTCTAAGCGACTTATAAATCGTATCTACGTCGTTAAACGTTACTAGCCGTACTCCTTGAACCTGGGCTCCTCCGTCAAGATTCCTATTTTGGTCCATTGCGCTAAGTCTACTACTACTACTGTCTAACCTACCGCTACCTAACCTAGTATTCCGCGATTCTCTAGGGTGAAAAATTTTGGACTATTTAATCTAACATCATAAAAGAAATCAATTTAGCACACAATTAAAACGAGGTACACAAAATACACGTAAAATAAAGTAGTATATAAAATACACAAAAAAGGATAAGATTAAGGAGAGCAAGGACTTCCAAAGACTTACATCGCCGAATCGATTTCTGGATTCTCCTCCGAGTATGGCACTTGTCTTTTACACTTTTCGGGTTCTTTTCTCGTTAATTTGATAATCGAGATATCCTACCGCGTCAGCCCAGAGGGATGCAAAAAAGATGTTTTATATTATAAAACTTGAATTATAAATTACAATTATTAAAATGATTATAGAATAAAACTAAAGTATGATTAGTGATCGATGTTGGATCAAAGAATCCGAAGGGCGCTGCAACGACGGCGCACGTAGGCTCCGATTGACGTCACTGCTCACGTTCCGCTGACGGTGCTGTCGCCGTGTGCACGATGTTTATTGGGGTCACTGCTTATGCGGCGATTTCCATGTGTTAGCTTTGCGTAACAAACTAAATTGAATGGAAGTCGATTCCAAATTTTTCAAACTGTACTTGTACTAATACAATTTTTAATGATCTGTTATGTGTTTTCAGCCAATTATTTAAAATTGATGAGAATTTTCGGTAGTGGGCAGTACGCAGAGGTCACGCGGCAGTCGGCCTCCAGTCGGGCTTCGAGTACCGCCCAGAACCAGATTCTAAGGGTAATTTGTTCTCGGCTACGCCTTAAAAGTATTATGTTTATTTTCATGAGATTAATCTGTCCGAATCAGCTAGCCTCATTCGAGGCAAGTTTCGTTCATAAATCTATTGTTATTTTTTGTCCTGGTGCGGATATAATGTGTGCGTGAGTGACGAGATACTTGACGGCTCTATTACTTCAGTTGGTAGCACCCACGGCTTCGAAGCGATCCCAGGGTCGATCCCTGGCAAATGTTTGTGTGATGAGCGGAAATGTTTTTTGCTATCGGATTTGCTATCTTGGATGTTGTGATTGGTGGCAATACCTCTCGTGACCCAGGGATTCCTGTTTGGGGGTATGAATGTGTAAACTTTTATATTATTATAAGCAAGTCCATCATGCCTGCTGTGACAGTAACAGGTTCACCCTGAGCTTATATATCAAGATCTGCCGTGCGATTGTCTAAGAGCAAACATCGTTGCATCTTTGACAACATCCGTGAAAGAAATGACGCATATGACAAGAAACGTTAGAAAAACAACCTTATGTACAAGGGCGATATCACGTAAAGTATTCGACATTGGTGAGCTCGTCGACGAGCACATCGACGAATCATTCGAGAATTGCACAGCTGCATTAGTTTGCACCTGTTACACCTACATTACGTTCTTAAATCTTCTTCACCCGGTGCGTAATTAAACTACTAGTAGTAGAGCCTCTCTAATCTTAACCTAACTACTATATAAATGCCTCATAAACAGATAATCACTTCACTTTCATCATGATTAAATGTTATTTCACTTAAATAACAGTATATCTTTGACAAGTACTGTGGTACTACAACAACTTTCAACTTAAAACCCAAACAATACCTGCAGAGCATATATTTCCAATTTCCTTGATTTTCTTGAGGTCATCCGGATTGCTAATGAATCGTTTTGCAGATGCATAACTCTCCTCTACATCAAACATTCCTTTATCGTTCAACTGAAAGTGAAAATATGTGGCCATTGATGCTTGTACGCTACATACATTGTCACTGATATCTTATAGGCAGGTGTTATGCTTAGCATGCGGTGAACAGACGCCCTTATTATTATTAGTACCAAAAATCTGCCCTTATGGTAAATTGAGCTACAATATATGGCCAAAAAGACATAATACCTACATGATTATTTTTTCTTAGATCAACCATAAAAAAATCGTATTTCTTATCTACTTACTGTAAAAAACTTTCCAAAAATATTTTTGGTATCCAAATCCTGACTCTGTTATGAAGGCTATAAGGTGTCTAGATTTTGTAGAGCGGTATGATAATAGTCTAACACCAAGCGCCTGATACTTGGTTGGTACAGATACTACGAGGTTGACAAAGTGGCATATCTGCATCACAATACCACGTCATGACCAGTTTTCAGTATCCTACCTGGCAGTGTACATTAATAATTCTGAAAACTTTTTTTATTATTTCATCGATACCATAATATCATCATCGTTTCATTCATAACCGGCCACCGGGCTCAATGGAAGACCAACGTTGGTTGTTTACGATCAGGACTATGTTGAGATGGAGCCGATTTTTTGGCAAAAGGCTGCAAGAATCATTTTATTTAATTTTGTTTTGTAAATTATTATTGGATTTTTGTGTCTTGGACTATTTAATATTTTTTGTATGTGTTTTGCCATAAATAAAGCTATTCTTTCTATTCTATTTTATAAGGCGAACGCTTCCAAATCCTCTCCTCTGAACAAAATTTCGAAATATTTTTTCTGTATCTAAACTCTTTAAGATACTCTTTTGTATTGACTATACATCTCTGATGGAGTTGAATTCGTTGAAACAGCTAGCAACAGTGCCTATTGGCAGCTTGCCTCATAGACTCGGACTGTTTGAATAAATATCTCAACTAAAAATATTTATCTACATAGCTTGATGAACGGTCAATGCACAAATTTACAAGACCGCCAATAAAACAAAATAAAAGTATTGTTCACGTCAGAGCGTGACGTCACCTAAAGGCGCGCACCCGCGCCCCCGCGTTCCCCCGCCGCTGTCCTGCAGCTGTCAGGCGACAAGCAAGCAGCAAAAGGAAGCGGAAACAGTCACCCTTTTATATTCGCAACCGGCGGACGTGTACCGCTGCGTTCCGCGCAGCGACCGCATGGCACCGCCATTTTCTATCAGCACGAGTCACCGCGAATGACTTCGCTGCAAGTGACCTTCAGGGTGTGTTCGGCCCGACCACACACCACTCCTAAATCAGCACGTGTGTACACACGCAATCAGCCCGCCGCGTAAACCAGTGCACAACCCAAAGTAACAATACAAACATTAGAACCAAGTGAACCAGTTCTTCAGCTCATTCAGCACGCCGTCGACAGCAAGACGCCTCCAACGAGGAAGCACGGTCACCAGCACTCATCAGACCCAGAGCTCCTCGACACAGGTACTTTACCATCAATTATTCCCTACCTATTCTCTGGTTGCAGGAAACTGCTCAACCACACTTACCCCCCCCCCCCCCTATCAACGAGCGTATAGCTAGCAGGAAACTGCGAAACTAAGTATTATACTCACCATGCCTTTCTCTTTCATATCACATGCAATAAAGCATGGATCTAAGCGGTTAGAATCGTAATTGTCCATTGCTCTTCTAAATTTTTCCAAGGTCATCTTGAATTCTTCCATACATTTAGCGGTAGGTGTTGCATGAAAATCGTGCAGTCTTTTAATTTCATGATCAGATATGGACTGAAAAATTGAAAATTTAAAATTTGTCATATACTATAAGGGGCGTAAACATACTGCATGAAAACCTACATTAATAAAATACTTGCACTTCCAAGTAGCAGTTTTTTTTCTGGAGGCCTCCAGAAGTCTCCAGAAACACCTAACATTTCATTAGCAAATTTAGACTTTTGAACGTTATATTTAAAACATACTGGATCGATTTCGAAAATTATTTCACCATTGTAATGTTACATTATCCTTGAGAAACGTAGGTATGAGCAATATTAGAAGGAGGGTAAACTGTTCAACCGGTTCCAGCCCCATTTTCTACAATTCTTCTTCAGATTAAAAGGGTAATAGAAGGGGGCAATAATCAAATATTTTGATTCGTCAATATCAACATTCATCACCACGCGGTTGAAGCAGTAGGGAATAGCTAGTGTGTCATAAATAACAGCTGCAGGTTTTCCATACAAGATGCTCGATTGCCTCTTAGAGAGTTAAACATAAGTATAGCAGTCTTGATTATAGAGCTCCATGCCTGTGCATGGAGCTCTATAATCAAGACTGCTAGCTGAGGTTTATTTCTAGAGCAGTAGAGCACCCTCTACAGAGATTACTAGTTTACTCTCTTAGAGGTTTCAGAGGCTGAAACTGACCGGACCAGGCAATTACTTTCATTTATAGATTTTTTCCCTTATTTATTAAGTATTATTAGTACCTATTCTCTTTATTTCATTTCTTTCACGGATCTCGTCCGGTCCTTTACAAAGGCATAAGTGGGGCCTTAGCCAACACTTAGAGGCCTGTTATTATAAAAAAATACAAAGTTTTATAAAAAACAGAAACATTTTATATTTTTATTTTATTTATTTCATCATATCATATCTTATATTATTATTTAGTCTTTTACAAGGGCATAAGTGGGGCTGTAGACAACACTTAGATGCCTGTTTGGTATAAAAATAGAAAGGTGTATAAAAAACAGAAAAAATGTTAGATGAAGGGTAACATGGTACAACCCGGTCAGAATATCTGTGCACCTCGCTGGAATGTGGCGCCTCTCCCGCTTCCCCTGTCACCTCTCCGCGCACTCCCCGGTGCAACAGTACGGTTAGCATCTTCGTTGCCGATACACGTCCCGATAATTTTGATATTTTCGCTTTGTTGTTGTTTTGTTTTTAATATTTATTGTTAAGTTTAGACTGTTTACTGTTAAGTTTGGACTGGTTTGGTTGTTATTAAAATTGTTATAGCTGTTAAACTGAAGTCATGGGAAAAACAATACACAGCGAATCAAGAAATGTAATCTTGAAAGTGCTCAAGTTTTTGAATCGGAGAAAGCAAATAAACAGTACACCATACCTGTAGACCAAGTGGTGAAACGAACCTGTGCTGCAACTGGGATATCAAAGAGGACTCTAATGAAAATTAAAAATGAAGCCAAAGTACAACCACCTACTTCGCCGGGCGCTAGTCCGACTCCAAGTACTAGTAATAATTTAGAAACCCACCCAGAACCAAAATTATCGACACCGGGTAAGAAGCGTAAACAGTACAAAAAACGCATCGAAGTAGATGATTTTGACATTTGCGCAATACGAAATATCATCAACAGTTTTTATGCTGTACAAACCCTTCATCTATTAGTAATTTTTTTTACCTCCACATTTCTCGATAAAACTTTTTTTCACACCGTACCCAGACCGCCGATATGACGTCACGAGGTCAGGTGCACAGATATTGTGACCGGGTTGTACTTATAACTATTAAAAAATGGGTAAAATGGCCAAGCTATTGATATGAACTTATTAGTGATAACGGGGCTATGGACGAGACTACGGCACCTGCTAATTTCAGTCTCATTTTAAAATATTTAGGCAGGTGGTGACTTGTCACCCACTAAACGGGCCCCCCATAAGGGCTACAATCAATGGTGACAAAAGGGGCAACGTTGGTTTGGATGAATAAAGGGTTTCGAGAGGTGTGCTGCGGTTTCACTAAAGCGCTACTACCAGCGTTATGCCCACCCTTGGAGCTCTTTGTTACTGGCTCTTGCGTCTCCACCCCCAGACGGCCAATTTAGGCAAGCCGGGGGTCAGGGGTCTCATTTAGCCCCAGGGAGAATCAGGCTCCACGGTTTCGCCACTCACCGACGGCTGTCCACAAACCCGCCCCTGCGGTATTATTACTATTATCTTTATTTCTTTTTTTTCTTGGATTTCATATGGTCCTTTACAAAGGCATAAGTGGGGCTGTAGCCAACACTTAGAGGCCTGTTTGGTATAAAATATACAATGTAGTACATAAACAGCATTTGGTATGAATGTGAAATGGTATAGCTATTGCAGAAATATATTATATTGGTAACATATAAGGACTAATTGACATGAACTCTTAATTGATAAAGAAAATGACTATTGACGAGCCACTTAACGGGCCCCCATAAAGGCCACCATGAATGGTGACAAAAGAGGCAACGTTGCTGAAGGAGCTGCTGGCTTTCCTGGGCGACACCGCGTGACTGGACTGATCAGCGTCACCCGGCTATCACGCAAAGTTGGCCGCGCCACAGCGGCCTGGTTGAGGAAAACAGCCAGCCTACCAAGTACTAAGTAAGAGGCAACGTTGACGTGGATGGCTAAAGGGTGTCGAGAGTATGAGAGTGTATTGCGGTTTTGCTGTCGCCACTCACCGACGGCTCGCCACAAAGCCCCTGCGGTATTAATATTATTACCTCATTATTATTTTCAATTCTCACTAACTCAGTTTTAACTGTAGTATACATTATTTAGTTACTTAAATTATATTCATACTGTTTTTGAATTCAAATTAAGTATCAATTAAATGTAAATCAAAGTGTACTTAAATTCAAAATCGCCCTGTCCTATAATGGCCCTAATTCGGAATAGAATCGACCTTTAAAAGATCTACACTATTGAAGAATTGTATATAGAGCTATATGGTATGCATATAGGTAGGTAATACGTATAAAATACGTTACTTTGCAAGCGAGACAAACAGCCCCGCTCGCGGTTCTACCCGCGCGCATCCGCAGGTAAAAACTAAAAATCTAAGCGATTAAATCATACTCATTACATGAAATGGGTACATGCTAGTTATTATAGGTACTCGTAGCGGGCATAAATCTTTTTATAGTTATACTAGCGAAAGCCCGCGACTTCGTTCGCGTAGTAGGCTCGGCCTTCGGCATCGCCATAACCTCCCATCTTTTCTTAATATTTTTTTAATGTAAGAACCATCTGCAAAGTATTAGAAAACATAAAAAAATTAATGAAATCGGATAAGCCGTTCTTTAGTTAAAGTGTGACCAGGAGAAATAAGAGTTCATTTTCATATGAGTATTTAGATGAGGCAGCAACTTTCATCTAAAGTATCAGTGCCTCCTTAATTAAATGATGATAAATATAGCCAATTCAATAGTTTACAATCATTAAAATGTTGCTGAAATTTTTGTCCGACAGCAAAGTACTTGAAGCGCGCGACTCCGATTTACTTACTTTGTCGACAGTTAGAACAGAGTAAGAGAGCCACCACACGTACCAGTTCCACCTATCAAAATCCCCGAGAATTGATGATTGTATAGACAATGAACTTTTTCAGTGAACCTAGTACAAAAAGCCCTCACCACAAGTTTTAAAGATGACTCTGCCATAGATAGAATAGCTGCTATTCTATTACAGAGATCTGGTGCAGTTATGAGCAAGCAATAAGCTTTTTTGATGTGATAACTTCTAATATATCGATGAAATCCGGCTGAATAAATGGGCGTATATATGCCCATGGAGGAGAAGTTAATCGATCACAAACAGCCATCCCTAGCTGTAATGGGTTATTTTATATAGTGAAAACCTGCATGAAATTACATATAGATTTAAAATTTTCAATAGTTGATTTTCTATTTTCGATTATACTAAGGCCTCTTACGTATTATGCGTTTAACCGGAACGCAGTCAGCCGTCCGGCTAACCGCAAGATGCGGTTACGCTTGCGGTAAGACGGGCGGCAGGTAGCCGCAACCAAAACCACAACTGGAACGTGCGGTTGAATAGTAAGTTATAGCATATGTTATAGTGTGTATAGCAACCGTTCGGCTGGCCGTCAGTCGGGCCGCACCGCTCAGAACGACCAGAATTTTGATTGCGGTCAACCGGGCGGCTGACCGCACTCCGGCTAGATGCTTAGTGCGTAGGTACCCTAACAATTGTACTTTTAATAAATGTAATTATTAAAAAGTTATATGACAGACACTTACCGACGCGCTTAACACCAAAATCCCAAAAATAAGGAAAGTAATTTGAAGCATCACTATTACTTATCGGTATGTAGTGGCTGATGTTTTTACAAGTAGGTACCTAACTTTGTAAGTAGTAACTTCGTAAGTAGTACGTAACTCTCAGGTTCACTGCTGCACTATGTGTTTAGCAAGAATTTACGCTTGCTTTTTATACGGAAGACAGTTTTATACAGAGCAAGTTCGCATTAAAGGATAATTATAATAGTAACATAGTGAGTCCAGCATCAATGTCGCATCTGCTATTAAGTATACAAATGTATATTATTATGACTTGCACTGGGACATTATAATTTTAACCTATCATCAAGTGATATCTAACGCTTATTACAACAAAAATGTATAGTAAACCATGATTACTTATTTTTTTATCCACAGTTTTCTCTTTTAGCATGGAAAGTACTAGCTAAGCAGTCCTCTTAACCACGGACATCCGCAATACCAGAGGTCTCGAGGATGCGTTGGCCGACCTTTGAGGAAGGATGATAGGAAGGAAAAGATAAAAGGGGCAAGGGTTGAAGGGGAGGTGGTAGGAGAGGGAGAAGATAATGGGGAAGGGGGAATCTAGCCTCCGGAACCTCCCACAAACCGACGAAACGCAATAGCAAGTTATGTTACTTCCCGTAGGTGTAATGTGGGAGTGTGGTACTTCTCCGTTCGTGCCGGCCTTTTCTGCTGGGGGAACAGTGTGGCACAACCACCAACAAAAATAAAACAGTCTGCATGTCTTACTATTATAAAATTTAGTTCAGGCTAATATACTACCGGTATAGATGCCATAACAATGTATCTTCATGTATTTGGCCCGTCTATCTGGCTATGACACATCACGGCAGAACTAATAGTATACCGTGAGTCGTGTGTTCAATTGTTTTACTTTATAGATGATTACACTAATCATTCTCAAATTATTTGTGGAAGGTCCACAGGAAAAACTAGATAGACTTTTCACGATGCTTTAGGTGCCCGCTTTTTCTGTCTAGCCGTGTCAGCCATAAACTACTAGACCACTGATGCAAAAGTCTCAGCATATAATTTGATTTCTTCTGAATTATAAACCATTATACTTAATTATGTTCCTTAGAGTTTTACCGTACCTTCTTCTTCCCCAGGAAAGGAGAAACAAACCACATCGCTTTTCAGTAGTGGGTACAATGAGCTAAGCAAGCAGTACCATATTAGTCTTGCCAGGTTATTTTTAACCGACTTCAAAATAAGGAAGAGGTTTCTCAATTCGAACGTATATATTTTTTATGTGTGTTCGCGGATAACTTTGTCGTTTATGAACCGATTTTGATTATTCTTTTTTTGTTTGATGTAGTATACTTACGTGGTGGTCCCATATAAATTTCATCAAACTCAGTCAAGCAGTTTTTGAGTTACACTCCTAAAACTGAAAAGTGTTGATTTATCTTGCTGAAATCATCATTGACGCTGTATCCCGTAAGTAGCAAGGTCACTAAAAAGGGTGAAATATCAAATAACTCGTCGAAGTTGCGCGCAATATTGTGATAATTGGTACTTTCAATCTATCCTGGTACCGACTTCAACAAGTTACTTCACACTTTTAAGTGTAGAAATCAAATCTATCGTTTGATTTTTTTTTTATTTATTTGTTTAGTATATTAGCAAATGTAACATAAAATGTAAATCCTTAATAGTTTGCTCAGCTAGTGATGTACGTATTATGTAGGTATTAAATAAAAAAGCTCATCAGTTTTTTTATAGTTACACGCATTTGGCTGACATCTTTTAATAAAAGACATCGTTAAAGTTTTTGTTCAATGACGCCCGTACTTTTTATTACTTGTACGTGCACTAACCTAACGAATTGTAAGTTTGAAAGACGTTAGTTTTTATAAGCTCCACTCTGTTTAATGTGCACTTTGAACGAAACCACTGACAAAACAGAATTGAGTAGGTGATTTTGACACGACAATCCTAAATGTGATTTTTTTAAGTATTGGGTTTGCATTGTTTGTGTATTCTACCAATAAACGGTGCGTGACTTTAAAACTGACGTGTTAAGAAAATGACGTAGTAACAAAATGTATGGTTTAGCCATACTGTTTTAGGAAAATGGCGAATAAAGAAATTGACTTACTAGAGAATTTGACCATTTAGTGAAAGCGTAAAATCGGGAAAATGGCAAATCTCGGAACAATAACAGGGCATGGAATCCGGGCTAAAACAGAACCGAGTACTCTATAGTTTATTCATTTATGTCGAATAGCATGTCCTAAGGTGTGAGTGAAACAAAACATGGCTGTTTGTTTTAATTATTTTTGAACGTGTCACAAGCAAGAAATGAGCAATGGCAAATGGTTACCTTTGGTCATCTCATAATGCTAACAAATACAAAAGTTCTATCAAAAACGTAAAAATATTTTAAGTCGGCTATTAACTTAATTTTGTAGTTTTATGTTAATCCCATAGTTTGAGAAAAAAAATGCGGATGGATCGTCACTATCCAAAAATTAACTTGTGACAACCTGCATGATAACGAAACAAAACGGTATTATATGTCTCTTTCCTACGCACTATTAACATCGTAAGTAAAAAAAGATAGGCATAAAATATGCATTTCATTTCTGACTTTAGCCCGAATTTCATGCCCTGTTATTGCTCCGAGTGGCAAATAAGGAAACTGTCGAATGAGGATACTGACGAATCAGCGATACTGGCGAATAAGTAAACTGACCAGTGATACGCGAAATAATAAATTCACACCTTGATCATAACCAAATATTCCAATTTAACTTTGTATTACGAGTCTTATATCTACTTTATTTAATCAATTTATCGAGAAAACTGCTTAAAACTTTAACGTATTTGACATGTGTATATTTTATTCCATGCCAACTTAAACTGAGTTAGATTATAATTTTAGTTAGATAAAAATTAGGATTGTAAGGTCCACTTGCACGTTTGCTCGGGTTGAATAAATAAGTCTACGAATTTGTAAACTTGCGTTAGTTATATCAATTTTTAACTCTCATTTTGCCTTGCACGACTATAAAAGATCACCGGTTTTGCTAAACTGACATATTTTGTAATCTTTAGATGGGAACATTGAATTGTCTATGCTCTTATATTGTAACCTGACCAATAATGAATGAATCGGAAAAAAAAGTGAAACTTTTATCTATCTTTTTGGCACTACAGTACAATGTATATTTATAGACTTTCTTGTTTATCATTTGTTGTATGAAATTTGACGAATTTTTATTTTATTCGTATTGTCTCGTGTCATTTCGTCCAAAGAGTACATTATACAGCAGAGTGTAACCTCAAATTCTTTTGACACAAAACTTCACTAGCCCTAGTTAAAGACTTAACTCTCCCACATTGCTGGGTTAAATATTTCAATAAATAACCTTAGATTTACTCCTAACCTTTAATGGTGCAATATAAATTAATTATAAAACCCCGGTTTAGCAGTTGACTCTGAGTTATTGAAGCGTGGTACGGCGTACTCTGGAATGTGCAAGTGGGCCATAAAAAATATGTTTTAAACCTCAAGTGGAAAAAAACGAATAAAAGTAATTAAGTAGATAATGACGACGGTTAAAATCAACTAGACGGCTAAGTTCTATGCTTAGACTGATCACTTCGTGGCCTAATGGTCATGGCATATGACACGGATTGTAAGAAGATGCAAGTTCTAACCCCGTTCTAGGATGTGTATTTTTCCTCTTTGGAATTGTAAATATAATTAAACTACAATAATAACTAAATGTGGTTTAATGTAACTAAGCGAAAATAAAGTCCTTCGGGTTGTCTTCGTAGATGCATTTGGCAGACCAGTACGCCGATTCACATAGATCCTTGTATTTTTTTACTGCAACAAAATTATTTTAGTGTCAATCACATTTCACACTAATAATATACATTTTAACGTTTGTGAGTGAGTGAGGATGAGAGCGAGTACGCGTATCGTTGTTACTTCTTCACGCTGTATATATATATATATATATATATATTACAGGAAACTAGGAATTAACATAGCTATATATAACATATATGTATATACTAGCGACTGCCCGCGTTCATAACCTCGTTTCGTAACCTCCATAGTTTCCATCCGTTCTCAAGTATAACATGACCAGGAGAAATAGAGATTCATTTTTAAATATATAGATACGCTAGGAACAATATTTTATATGATTTTATTCCGAATCTCGTACAACGTGTACAAAGTAGCGCGCAGTGTCTAGTGTTTGATATATAGGTACAATATATAAATTATATTTAGTTAAGAGTTCAATTTCGTATCGTAATTATATCTATCGTTATTAATTCGAAGAACTAATTTATAGTAAGAACTAACAATGTCTAAATAATTTATTATAATATGATCCACGAAAGTTTTTTTTACTAATATTTTTGTGGAATTTGAAAGTACTGTGCTGTGACTGGTACTGGGACTGACATTATACATGACATGTCATTACTTTTTATTCATGAACAGCTTGTGACACTAATTATCACACTCGTAGATGCCAAATTAACTAATTGAATGTTCGTTTAATTGCATAGTCAGGACTGAACTACTGTATATATTTTCATGAAATTTGGTATACTACTGAGGACATTTAATAGCTTATACCTTGGGCTATGGAATAGTGTAATTTTCATCAATTACGTGTAAAACTGCAGGGCGCAACTAGTTGTACAATAGATATGTAATTATCTGCATTGTATAGATGGTTAAGGCGCTGTCAGCTCAGCGCTTGGCTACATTCAATTTCCTTTACGTGAAATAAAGCATGAAATAAAGCATCGCGGATAAAATTCATAAAAAAAATAATGTGCACTCTTAAATAAACAAATAATCCGCCAATGTATGTGTATTAAAAATTGCTATTTTATTATTTGTGGTTCATGGCAAATACAATAGTGAATAAAGAGAAAAATTGCTTTAAAGGTGACATAGTGGTTTGTTTGAATTTTTTTCTACCGACTTCGAAAAAGGAGGAGGTAATTGAGTACCTCCTCCATTTTGGAAGTTCGACTGTATTTCTTTTGTTTGTTTGTTACCTCATAACTTACGACTAGATGAACCGATTCTCAAAATTATTTTTGTTTTAAAGCTGGTGCTTCCCGTGTGGTCCCATTTAAATTTCATCAAATTTGGTCCAGTAGTTCTTGAGTTACACTCCAATAATTGAATAGAATGGAAGTCGGTATATTTTTTTTTAATTATGCTTACTCGTATTTTCACATAGTCATGATGTCGATAAAAATAAGAGTTTTAAAGCAGTTTATCTCATAAGCAGCTATTTAATTAAAATTACAAAAAATTTAATTACATATACGAGACTTCTAAGTACACATTGACAGATTTAATACATATTTCAGCATACTAGAGTACATTAACAAGCACAATTTGTAAAATTTTAAATCGACTTCCATTCTATTCAGTTATTTTAGTGTAACTCAAAAACTACTTGACCGAATTTGATGAAATTAAAAAGGGACCACACGGGAAGCACCAGCTTACAAACAAAAAAAACTTTGAAAATTGGTTCACCCAGTCGAAAGTTATGAGGTAACAAACATAAAAAACATACAGTAGAATTGAGTACCTCCTCCTTTTTGGGAGTTGGTAAAAGATATCATTTGATGCAACTGTAATTATTTAACATAATACAAAAGCACAATATTAGATAAAAAAGGAAATAAGCTCCATTACACTGAAGACAAACGGGGGGTGAATTTCTTCGTAGGGGGGTGAGCAGTTTGGCGTTCCGTCACGTACACTCAACGGCCACCAGCCCAAATACCACGTCAAAACATAACCAAGTATGTTGCTGATAATAATACCAGGCTAATTAAATTAAAACGATTGTTATACTTACAGACATCTTTACAGTTTTCGATGGAAGCCTTGACCGCTGCTTTCATTTCTGGCGGGTACATCATATCGACCTGTTTTATCGATGCCTCGTAACTTAACTTATTATTTTTAACCTGCCAAATAACAACATCAACTATTTCAGCTGTTTTCTCGAACGCTAGGTACAAGCACAGTATAAATATAGAGAGACAGTACGGAAACTACCTACAAACGTTCGAAACGGCCCACTCACACAAACATGCACATCGACGAGACCTTAAGCGGTTGTCGCGGTGCTGTCAGTAGTGAGACCGCGTCAAGACGAGTGGTCACGTATAAGTTTATTTCCGTTTAACTAGGCTTAGTTTCCATGCTGTTGCATCTTTGTACTATGGTACAAGCTTGGCCAGTAAAACAAAAGAGTTCTAGGAAACTGGAACAGTGGAGTTGAGTACGGAGTAAATAAATAAATATTAAAAAAATAAAGAAATAAATATCAAATGTTTAAGATATGTAGGCACATACATTTGGCGCAATAAATGGTCTCCTAAGTGCTTTAAAGTAAGTTATTCTGCATCCTGATATTTTACACCTAATTGTTTGTATCTACTCTTATCAATCTGCTTAATGTAAAATTATGGAATACATCGACCCAAGATTCTTAAGCTGCATGCCACATATTTATATAATGCATGCAATTACTGCAGTGCCTATACCTGATATATAGTTGTTTATACTTATCGCTAAAATAAATATAGTTTGCACATTATTGCTTAAAGGCTGACACATTGTACATCACATACATCTTATGAGCTGATAGATATTCAGCCTTTAAGCTATTGCTTAAAGGCTTGCACATTATTATGTGCAAGCCATACTTATTTGAGCAATAAGTATTAAAAAAACTATACATCCGATATAGGCACTGCAGTAATTGCGTGCGTTATAGAAATATGTGGCATGCAACTTAAGAATCTTGGGTCGATGTATTCCATAATTTTACATTAGGTACTGCTTAGTATTATTTCTCGTTTTGGTTTTTATTTTAGTATTAATTAAATTAAGCATTTTCAAAAATTTTGAGGTGTGATGCAAAAAATAATTATATACATATATATATTACATCTGAAGACTCCTAAATTTTAATTTAGGGTCGAGCTAACCTGACGTTTAAAAACTGTAACATTTACAAAAAGCGCAATAATCTGCATGTTGTAAAAAGTGAAGTGGTTATGTATACGATTTATATTAAAATCCGATAAATAATAATTATTACCCATAAATTCCAGTTTTATAATAAAAATAATGTATTCTTACGAAAAGTACTTAATTGCACATTACAATATTTACGAATATTGAAGTACTACCATTTTTCAGTAACAACATAATTTACTATCTAAATTTGTGATAATGAGTGTCTTACAAGTATCTCTACATATGTGGCATAATAAGTTGTTTTTGTGTTTGTACCTTCCTACTTTGAATTTTCTACCGACTTCGAAATAGGAGGAGGTACTCAATTCTCAAACTAGGTGAACTGATTCTAAAAATAAGAATTTTGAGAATCGGTTCACCCAATCGAAAGTAGCAAACATAAAAAAAATACAGTCGAATTAAGTACCTCCTCCTTTTTTTTTGGAAGTCGGTAGAAAAGTATTACAAAATAGCAATTTTTCGTCACTTGTCACCTACGAATAATAAGACTTATTATTATTCGTAGCTTGTCACGAAATGCATTTGTAATAGGCAGAAGTTACCGCTGGGCCTCGTGCTTATTCTGTGACACGATATCCAAAATGTTAAGTTACACTTTATTTAATAATATTTGCTTAACCCTTGCGTCCCAGAGATGTACATATACGGTAGTTTCATTCATAAATCTTTTGTTTTAATTATGACGGCATGGGAAGGATTAATAATAAAATGGATTGATCAAATTCAGTGCTATGAGGTCACCTACATACTTTATATGGGCAAGGTATAACTTAGATATTTCATGTCTTGAAATTGCGATATGACTTGTGATAGTGAATGTTTTCATCATTCCTTCTCTGTTTTGGGACATGCTTCATGCATGACCTTCATTTTTTTTAACTTATTGTTCATAATTTTTACAAAAACATAACTATAAAAATTAGAGACTGCGAAAGCCTGAAAGGATTATGAAACATATATATTTATGTACCAATTATGGTTATATATTCTATTGAAGCTTCATGACTACGGCTATAGCCTATGATATGTCTAACTTTATTTATAATAAAAACAAGACTTAAAAATAGCCACCAAGCGAAATGAAACATTATATAAAATTAATCGGATCGCGTGTGGTGAACATTCGGCAATTTAATGGCTATTATTAGACTGAATAACTTTTTGGATCCGGTTTATTATTCCTACACCAGCTAACAATGCGCAGGTGAATCGGTATCTAAAAAAAGCAGGTAAGTAATTTGTGATACTAAATATATAGGTAAAAAACAAGCTGGTGCCCGCTACTTCATCTGCGCAGGATTAGTTCTTCGTGTAGCGTATCATCTTCTCCAACGCTATAACTATATATATATACCAAAATGTCATAAAATATTTACATGGTCAAACGCAATTGCTATAATAGTATTAGTATATTTAAATAAGTAAACACTAATAACAAAATACTGTACCTACGTACACACAAATATAAAATGAATCACAATGGAAAAAAACTGTCTTTGCATTTCATCACCCTTGACGATATTTGTGTTACATTTCATCACCCTTGACGATATTTGTGTTACATTTCAACACCCTTGACGGTCATCTAGCACGTCTAGTGTATCGAGCTGTCAAATTGATAGCGTGCTTTTGACTAACCTATCAGAAACTGACACAAACTTTGACGGAACTGTCATCATTACGATCTTGTCGTAGGATCTTGTTATTTTGTCTATGCTGTGACCAAGAATATTACGCTTTTTCACCCGCGTGGTGATAGATGATGATGATGAAAAGTAGCCTATGTGCTATTCCAGACTATAATCTATCTCTGTGCCAAATTTCATCCAAATCCGTTCTGCCGTTTTTGCGTAACAAACATCCATTTATCCATCCATCCAAACTTTCACATTTATAATATTAGTGGGATAAGTTTATCGATCATAGTTAGCTATAGTGTATGGCACTGCTAACATTATTATAGGTATCATCATGGAAATAAAATTAATTTTCTACCGACTTCCAAAAAAGGAGGAGGTACCTACTCAATTCGACTGTATGTTTCTTTTTTTCTTTAAGTTTGTTACCTCATAACGTTCGATTGGGTAAACCGATTCTCAAAATTATTTTTTGTTTGAAAGCTGGTGCTTCCCGTGTAGTCTCATTTAATTTTCATCAAATTCGGTCCAGTAGTTTTTGAGATACAATCCAATAACCGAACGGAATGGAAGTCGGTATAAAAATTTTCTAATTGTACTTGTGTTCTAAGAACAACTAGGCCTCTATATGCTACGATTCTTCGTAGTCTATATGACAGTACTAGCTAACCCACCAGTTACTTCTCTCGCCTGGTCAGGCCTCCGTCACTCCATGTACTTGCACGCTATAAGTGCCTACCGCCCAGCCGAGCGGTCTCGGTCCGCCGGCGGATCAAATTCAGTGCGGTTTTCGCAAGCGAAGCGCGCGCACGCCGTTCAATTTTAATAGTGCTGTTCGTTCGTACGCGTATTACGGTGCCTTATGTGCTGTAGATGGGTGTAAATCAAGCAAAAGAAGGGATAAACACCTAACATTTTTCCATTTACCTGTCAATGAAGAAAGGTAAGTGATAAATTATTACTAGTTTTTGTCGTTTACATTTTTTTCCATTCACATACCGTCATTAGAGACATAATTAAAAGACAGTAGGTGTGCGGACACCGGTATCCACTTAGAATTTGACAGTTTAATGGGTATATACTAAGCATTAGCTTGCCTTTCAGACACAGATTTACATAAATGTGTTACATAGAAACGTTATACCACAGAATAATTAATAGTACAAGGTACAGAAGATGCACTCTTCGAAAGAAAACATTCGAATATAAACTGCTAAACTAACAACTGCAATAATGTTCATAAAACATTGCAAAGCACGGACGTGACCTTCAAAAAATGTGCCTACAAGTCCTTGACGCGCTTGTAACGAATCAAAATGCGCTTTAAGTCTGTGTAGCGAGAGTTCTTTTTCTTACGCCCGATGAAAACCTTTGAACAAGCCGCGTCTGTTGTAAGGTTACTTGTTGCGAGAAAACGAATCAAATTTATTAATCTTAATAAATTTGATTCGTGATAATTGGTAGTAGTACAATACACCTAGATATGTACTACTAGGAACTAGATATATTTTTTTATTTTGAAGGCCATCGACTTTTCGCGTGAAAACTTTCGAAAACTGCAGTGTTTATATATTTTTGTGTGAGAGTGTTACACTCGTTAATAAAATAACTTACGGCTTAGTGCTTTATTTGAAGTCGGTACTCTTTTTTTAAGGCTTTTTTTTCATTTCTAGTGAACATCTCTGAAGATCATCATCAAACTAAATACTTATACTTAAAAGGTTCTCCTAAATGTAACAAATCCTTTTCTGAAAACCGCATCGATATCGGTTTAGCCAAACGCGAGATTATCGCGCACAAACATACATATGGTTTGGTCTGTATGTCTGATCACCTCCTTTTTTTAAGTTGGTTAAATATTTTATAAATGATAAAATTTTTAACTGCCACATAAAAGTCAGAACATATTCACAGTTCTCAATAACATAGATAAAAAGTTATGTTAATTTAATTTTATCGAAGAGGCAGCCCTGCGATTACTGTGGAATCGCGCGGTGCGAAGCAATCACTGCTGTACGCTTGAGCATTTAGGCGCATTTTAGCATACAGTGGTTGTTGACGCAAGGGAGTAGGCAATTATCGTAATAGGTATTGGAAATTTTCTACTGAGTGAAGTATCTGTTCTTATTCAGTAATCTGTGGCCTGGTCTATAGGATACCTAGACACATAATGAATTGATTTCATCCCCTTTGGGTTTCAAAAAATCCTCCCTTAGTGGATGCTTTCAACCTAAAATGCAACTGCCAAAATTCCATGTTGAACTGATGATGAATTACTGATTCATCAGAGGGACGGGACGAGTAATTAGATATGTACTTGTAGATTACTTACGATCTGTGACATTTGATAAATACAAGCAATGTAACACATCACCTCCCTTTCTTCGATGAATGTCCCTTTCTCTATTTGCGAGATTTTATCTGAAAATGTATGAATAAGTTATAAATGATACATAGTATATAAATATGTTTCATTATCGGATACGGTATTGAAATAACTGCTACTCAATATAATGACGCATACTATTTTGACACAAAAGCTTTTTTTGTGAAAAGATATATTGAACGCCATTACCTAGTGCTACTCTTAATACACAATAAGTATGATATTTATATAAATAATAGACTTATTGATATCTTAGGCTTTCAAAATTCTTATAGTTTGAAATTAAACAACATTAAACGGTATAAGACACGTTTTATTGTAAAGGAATATTTAGATATTTTTTTACATAACTAAAACTCTTCGGAGCTTTTTGTAAACTTGTGTGAGTTAACTTAATCAAACACAAAACACGTCATATAATACACATTAGTAAATTATAAACTATTAATTATTAGAAATAATTTATAATTTCACATTATTCGAACACTATTATAAATAGTTTATTATAGGTATTGCACTACAGAGTACACTGCTAATTTATTCTACTACAGTGCTACTATAGTATTTAGTGCATTACATTACTACTGGCTTGAGCGGTCATTTAACTTGTTTGCAGTGCTCTTCAGACCAACTTCGACCTGTTAACATTACTACTTGTGGCATAGAATAACTAACACCTTATCGTAGCAAAATAAATTGAAACTTAGGAACAGAATTAATATGGTAGATTTTAATAAAATGATTAAAACTGTTTTACAACTAGGTCAAGTGCTGACACAAAAAATATTACGAGTCGTGACGTGAAGTAGTACGCTACTGTGAGAATCTTCACCTACATTGCAGTAGTTGTTTTGGCTTCGGCACTAGATACTGCAGAGAGGATTCAGTCTTAACCAGTGGTTTCAAATATGCCCAATAAACTTATGGGTATTTTCGGTCCGTGTAGTACTCTCTCAAAATCGGGAAATCACTATTACACAGTTAGAAACCACTCCAAACCGTATTTTTCGGTATGAACATAGATCCTGAGCATGATAAAATATATTGATTAGACTGGCATTTTTGATACGTTATAAGATCGGAATCGTGGTTATTTTCCGTTTCACCCCACAAAGTCCACTTCCCATCATTACCACTTCCTAAAACAACCACTTACCACATTGACTTCTCTCATAACTTCCACTATACCTGTCTTGTTCACTCCACTCATCTTGTCCACGGGATGCAGATAAATAAATACTTATACTAAGATAATCTTACCTTCCTCGACACCGGTTTTGCCCAAACATTGTTTTCTCAACATTTTCCCAGAATTTTTCAGTTGTTGTCTTGTCATCTATGGATATAATAACACATTTTTACTAAACTATATCGTTGTGGGTATATACTTAATTAAGAATGATTGATTAAGGTCGTAACACGCAATAAAATACTCATATTTTAGAATTATTCCTAGAAAATATTACATCTGTGACAGTTTAATCTTACATGGAGTCTATTTCTATGATACTGGCCCCCGGACAAATGATTCAAAAAGCGAGTATTCTTAGTTATATATAGTTTGTATTATTTTTGATACCGCGTACTGTACACCACAGTGACCAGAGACATATCGACATTTTATGAAGGTAACTTGATTTGAAAACCAACACTGGTGAAAATACATTGATCATCAAATTGGAAGGCCTTTGTTTCTGTGATCTGTGGGGAAAGCTGATCCGTTCAAAGGATCTGAAAACATACAAAGCGAAATTTTTGGAAGTGAAAATCAATCTGTACAGTGAGGAGCCGTCTTACGGACACATACTGTTTGGGAGGATGTGCAAAAGAGAACCGCTTCTGACGACGGAACACAGAAAGGCTCGTTTTGATTCTGCAAGAAAGTATGGCAAGTGGACAGAAAAACGTCACATAAGAGTAAACACAAAAATGAATAGATTAGTTTTGATGCAAAGCAATAATGTTCATAATTGCTAAGCAGGGATTAAATCTTAGTTACACAAAAAGATGTTAAGCATGGAGGATGATGGAACATTAAACTTTGGAATATGTCAGAGCATGGTGTAGGCCGCTGTAAAATCTTTGTCTCATCTTGAATCAATTTGAATGCAGGTTTTTAATTTAATTTGAAAAATTGCCTTTTGCGTGCGTTTTCCATAATAATTATAAACCTAGACCTAGAACCATAATTTGTTAAGTGAAATGGTTTCTCCTCGTCACGACATCGCCTTTTTTAGATATATCTACTAACATCCCGTACAAAAGTCTGCTTGAAATTTTAAGGAGATGAGTTAAGAAGGGTTAAGGTGCAAGAACATACAATCTAAACGATATTTACAAATTCTATATGAATTTATACATGCCATAGATTATGAGGTCCCATGCCCCGTCGATGCAGCTATTCGTAATATGGGATATCCTTTTCATTATGAATAGATACTATTGTTGCAGATTAAATAGTAGTTGCTAAAATACAAACATAATGTGTGGTTTATTGTAACTAGTCGCAAAAGCCGTACATATAATAATAATGACCATAGGTATCCTACCAAACTACGTTATAATGAGTGTAATGTGTTAACAGTACGTCAATTACTAATCTTAAACAATATACTACTTACCCACTATATATAGGAAATCAACACCAGAACCAAAAAGAAGAAAAGAGTATTTAAGCTAGCACCGAACGATTTTTGCTGGTAGACACCCCTTATTTGCAGCTCCCTACTTAAACATTAATTTAAATTAAACAATTTCCCTTCGCCAACTAACTTACTATAAATGTAGGAATGTCATAAAACAATTCCTTCTTACCTTGGATTATGATGTACTGAATTTTCATTTCATGTTCCTCAGTAACAGAATAGAGATCAGTGTCACATACACATACACTCAATCACTCGTACACATTCATTCACAAACACTCGCATTGATAATATAAAAATAATAATGTATACAAAACCTAGTCTAATATATGCTAACAACTACAAGTCGTTACAGGCGCTTATCGCACAGCTACAGCTAGTTTAAGATACCAGTGCCTATATTATGTACTCGTAATAATGTATATTATTATTATTACATCTTACTAGCAACTGCCCGCGACTTCGTTCACGTAGTAGGCTTGACCTTCGGTCTCGTCATAACCTTCCATCTTTTCTCAGTTTTACTTTTATAATAACCTTCCCCTGACAATAATGAACACAACAAAAAAAAAATATCGGAATTATCCCATCCGTTCTCAAGTCCTTCTGGAGAAATAGGAGTTATATAAATATAAGGAGATAATATAGAGAGGATAATAAGGAGTTATACTGGAGAAATAGAAATAGAGTTATATATATATATATATATATATAATAAATTATCCTATACGTTATATATATATATATACGAGTATATTTTCATTTTAGTTTAATGATTTGAATTATTTATTATACTTATACAATATAAGACAAGGTCTGCTAATGTGAATACATCGTGCTAAATACAATAAATCAAAACAAAAGCAATTTGTTAACTTTAAATTACATATTTTACGAGTAATTAGGGCGTAAATTGTACTTATGTATGTGGTGGTAAAGTAATGGTTACGGTACATTAAGTTAATTAATTAAAATAATAATTAAATTAATTGTTTACTTATTTAAGTTACTTTTTGTTAGCTAATAAGTAAAGGGCGTTTAAGGGCGTTGTTTAACGATTATCGGATACTTACAATAAAAAAAAATGAAAAGTAAATATAATATAATAGTAAATAGTATAGTAAAACGTTTAATAAGCTAGTGGCGCATACATTCACTTCTATCATAATTTGATGTCGCCTTTACGGACGTAGATTTTTTACTAGCTGCGCTCCGCGGTTAAACCCGCGTGGTGATGGATGATGATGATGATGATAAAAAGTATCCTATGTGTTAATCCAAAGCCTCATCTACCTCCATACCAACTTTCATCAAAATTGGCCTAGCCGTTTCAGCGTGAAAGAGCAACAAACATGCATGCATAAATCCATCCATCCATCCATACATCCAACTAAACTTTCACATTTATAATATTATAATAAGTAGGATGCAACCTTAGAAACCTTAGAAAAATTGAATATACTCGTAATAGTATTTTTAGAAATGTCATTATAAGTGTTACATAAATTTGTATTTTAGTTTTAACAGAATAAGGACTACCATAAATACATTTCAGTTCACTACTTAGTTCAGTTTAGTTTTTTTAACAAATGAACAGCTACCATTTCTCTCCATTTTTAGGCCTGCGGTGTGTATTTCTGCTGTTTTGATTTTTGTGACTATTTCAAACCTATGATAAATTTGGCGTTACCCTTGACGCAGCTTAATAACAAATCTAGTACTTACAGCATCGCAGTTCTCGGCTAGAATAACAACTATCATTACTATACACAACATTGTTTTATCCATTGATGACCTATTATCGGAGCACTTCGTCCATCCGTGTTTACAGTAAAGATCAAACAGAATACGTACGTGACTTCACAAACATTTATAGGACAATAGTAACAAGAATATTTGATTATAGGAAAGATACGTTTCTAGTGATGTATTAGTTAAACACACAGATCAACTTAAATACTCAGTAATCTGATGCCTATTAGGGCCTTCGTGGTATCAAAGTACCCGCAAGAGCGGAGTTATATCCGCGACGCTATATTTTATAGCGCATAAAACCTTTGTAGATCGATTGCTACATTTACTCAGGACAACTAGTTATAATATATTATTGAAGATTTGAATTTATTCTATAGATGATTGAATTTCTCATGTGGATACTAGGGGATTAATTTAGTCGAAGATTACAAACTCCAAAATAAACATAGAATAACCAATATTTACTTTATTACGTTTTACAGAATCATCAATGATGCGCGATTATTGCAATTGCTTTGTTAGTCCTAAGTTATAAATAAAAATAGTTTATTCAATAGGTATCATCAATTATGAACTTTCGTTATCAAATAAGTACTTAGGCTCTGCACTGTGTTCAAATCTTGACGGCTTATGTTTAACTTATCTTCTCGTATATTCTATCTATATATATAAAAATAAACCCCGATTTCTCCTGGTCGCGCTTTAGCTTGAGGATGTATGTAGCCATCTCTAATCCTAGTTATAATAATTATTATTATTTCTATATTTTGTTGTGTTAATTATTGTGAGGACACGGTTCTTATGAAAGAAAAACCACGAAAAGATAGGAGGTTATGGTGAGGCCATAGAATAAGGATAATTTTAGATTTTCGTGTTTTGGGGGACTTTTTGCTTTTTCGGTGGTCGGAGTATTTTTTGAGTTAACTCCACTATAACCGACTTTAATATGTTTATACACAATAATTAATGCAAAGGGTTGGGCCTATCCAGATGATTCCTACCCAATTATCTACACACATTATGTCAACTATTGTGCACAACAATCCGAGATTAAAATCTTTTCAACGACAAAAGAATACCTAAGTCTCAGCCGCTTACATAACCTTCTGGTAAGCACTTGAATTAAAAATTGTATGGTTGATAAATATTTATTTCCTTTATAAAGTAAACAATGATGAGATGAATATCAAGTTCACGCAAAGACAAAATTGGCAGGGTCGTACTCGTAAATGCACTTTGCAGTCCAGAATGATGCTTCACAAATGTCTTTGTACTTCTTTCCTGGAAATAATGAAAATATAAATCATAATGTATATTTACTTGCACGTAAACACTGAATGTAGTAATTGTACCGGATGACTGATTTTAGAGGTTCCGTCGTAGGTACTTACGACAAGGAACCCTTATAAGATCTTTCTGATGACAATTTGCCTAATGGTCCTAATATTCTATAGATTTAATCACACTTATATTAATCCTTTGCGTACCACTGACGTAAATATACGTCCGTTTTATTCACAAATATTTTGTTTTAATTATCACGGTGTAGGAAGGGTTAATAAGTGTGGTTATACACTAATATAAATAAAAAATCAAAACTAGCATAAAATATAAAGTTTGGATGTAGGTATGTGTGTACTTATGTTACTCAATCACGCAAAAAAGTCTGAACGGATTTGTCTGAAATTTGGAGTGCAGATAGTTTGTGCTAGGGATTAACACTAAATATAAGCTCATTTAAAAATGATGAAACATTGCAATTATGTGGTATTGCATACATGTGAAATGAGGATTCCAATTCAAATTCAGCATGATTTTTCGAGAATATCATTCAATATAGGTCAGATTATTATAGATTTGAAATAAAAGTAAAGTTTGGCACAACACATTCTCACACCAGAGTCAAAATGACTGACAACAAAAAAAATATGAACTCTCGATTAGAATTATTCCGAGCACAAATGCAAAATACTTAAGAAGTCCTCGAACAAAGGTCATTAAACTTAAAAATATATTCATATCAAAACAATGCTCATCCGTAGTTTTTTGGGATTTTATTTGGGTAAAATTATTTCTAGCCCCTTCATACAAAGTTCTACCGGTGATATATTTAAACAAGGTATCAGAAACTATCAATAAATAGGGCAAAATTATTGTTTCGTCGCATCAAGACTTATGTAACTAGGTATATAAACGGCCTATACAGCAATTTTTGTATTTAGTTATAGTAGTATTATTTCTCTATGTTTACTGCTCATAACTCTTTCGGGTATATCGATTTCTATCAACTTATTTCAGCAAACGCTCAATCGATCAAATATCAAGATCTATCCCGTGGTTTTTGCGTGATGCGAATATAAAAAAAAATTTGAATATTTTATTAATACATTTCTATAGTATTACTTTTTAAAGCACTAACGCATGCTTGATCTCAAACATTGAAATTTATAGAGAAAAATTCCATCCTCGGGCGGGATTCGAACCCGCGTCTTCTGACTCTCCGTGTCAGACGCCATTGACCAACTAGGCCACCGAGAATCTGGTCCGAGCATCGAGTTTTAACTCACTATTTGACTAACCGTCTTGCGGGGACGGAGCGACATCTATTGGACAGTTATCAGTACCATCCAACCGAAAGAAGCATTATTTAGAAACACTTGAAACTTTTGTATTGACATGACATTGACTTTTTTTTACTGGGGATGCCTTAAAGAAAAGGTTTATAAAGACCCAATCAATACAGTGGACCAGCTTCGGGAGCGTGTGCGATTAGCTGCTCAGAAAATCACAGAGCAAAGAATTATCAAAAGGTGCAGAGCATGCATCAGAGCACGTGGTGGCCTTTTCGAACATCTTTTGTGATAGTAAATTTAATAAATGAAATGCATTTAAAATTTATTGTTTCGTTTTATTTCATTACCGAATTTTAAACTAACGTTTTTAGGTGATTTTAAGTAATGAAGTAAATTTTAGTACTATTTGTAATTTTATAATAATTAGCTCTACCCATTCTAATAGGAATTACTTTTGAATCAACTTGTGGAAATACCATGTAATATACCATTTCGGAATCTCGATGAAATAGGCAATTTTTTTTAAAATTTGGCATTCAAGTGACCATAAATTTTTTTTTTCACACCACAGAAGGGTAAAGGTCAGGAAAACAAACGAAAGCAAGTAAAATTTTAGTGAAATCTTATTTTAAAAACATAACTGTGCTTGTGTTATAAAAATAATAGTTTCCATTCGATAGCACATCTATCCAAGAATACTATCAAAAAACAGATAGAAAAAAAAATTTCATTTGCAGTCTTGGCGCCAAAAATAGTGACGAAGGGTGAAATATTTCTTAAATTTCGAAAATGTCGAATATCTCGAAAACCGAGGCACTTTTACTGAGCATAACAAATATTTTTCTGAACCGCCACAATGGCCCCTACCCGCAGGTACCCTATTATCCACTCATTACGCCACACCTGTGTAAATAACCACCACCAAACCACCAAATTTTTTTTTATCAAATTATGAGATGTAATTAATGAATTAAAATTAGTTAATTACTTATTAAATATACTAATTGTAGTTACTACAATGCGCATGATTCGTATGCATTTTTATCTCTACGAGGAAAAATGTGTATTTACCAACGCCTTTGCAGCTCTCAATAGCAGCTTTAACTGGCTCTTTCATTTCTGTTGGGAACATCATGTCTACTTGCTTTAGCATAGATTCGTGGGCTATTTTGTTGTTTTTTACCTAAAATGAATGTTATATTTACACAGATACTTATTAATATAATAAAACCAGGCCGTATGTTTACTGATGCGGATGATCTATGCGGATATGATGGAATGTTTATATATACAAAATTAAAATCAGACATTAGCCTCAGTAAAACGAAATGCAAAATATGAATATTAAATCGAAAATAAAAGAAGTTGAACATAAGACAAAATAAGTATAGTAAGGTGAAAAACAAATGATTATACCCCAATTGGTAGGTAATGGGGATTCTTACCTAAAACTGTCGAGGAATTACATTATCGAAGAATTTAAAAAAAAAAGGAAAATGAGACTCTACTTACGGCTTGACTCATACTATAAATACATGCAATATAGCACATCACATTACGCTCTTCTAGGAACTTTCCTTTGTCTATATCACCAATTTGATCTGTAAACAAACGTAGTGAAATTAATAAACTAAATAAATGGAATTTTGCATGAGAAACAGGGTCAGAGATAAAACACAGCCTTGCGGAACACCAGCATTAACTGGTTTTAGGCCGGAACATGCGCCATTGATATCGACCTTGATGCTCCGATCTGCCAAAAAACTTGAGATCCACATGCACAATTTCTCGGGAAGTCCGTAGGAAGGAAGCTTCGATAGAAGCGCTTTATGCCACACCCGATCAAAGGCCTTCGCTACGTCCAAACTAACCGCCAACGCCTCGCCATTTGACTCCACCACTTACGCCCATCGATGTGTGAGGTCGAGGGACCGCGACGAAAACCGTACTGGCGGTCGCTAATCAGTTGGTGCTCCTCTAGATACTTCAAGAGCTGGTTGTTGATAATGGATTCCATTACCTTGGAGAACAAAGGCGTTATGGCTATAGGGCGGTAATTTGACGGATCCGAGCGGTCCCCCTTTTTTGGGAATCGGGTGCACCAGGTCGGTTTTCCATATGTTGGGGACAGCGCATGATGTGTAGGAGAGCCGGAAAAGACGCGTTAAAACCGGTGTCAGCTCTGGAGCACAAGTCCGCAGCACTATCGGAGGGATGCCGTCAGGCCCGCTCGACTTATGAATGTCCAAGGAGAACAGTGATTTACGTACTGCACGCTGCCAGAAAACAATGTCTGGCATATAAGTATCACACTGCCTTAAGGTCAGTGGTGAGTTCTCTTCGTTATTCAAAGGAGAGTTGGGCGAGATTCAAAAGAGAGAGCCCAACAGATCGGCCTTCTCCTTAGCGGCATGAACCAGGGTGTCATTCTCTCTGTGCAGGGACAGAAGTGATAATTGACAGAAATTCCCTTGGATAGCCTTGGCAAAGACTAGAACGCACGGGTTCCCGAAGGAAGACGGGCTAATATTTCGCCAATTCTGCCGATATGCTTCGACTTTGCTTTTGCGATATCTCTTTTGAAGGACCTAGAGGCAAAGTTATACTTGTAAGCCACTAAACACGAGCTTTGGTTTCAAAATATAGACATCCTTAGTATGTACTCGTAGCAATGCGCTATAGAAGAACAAATTTTAGATTGCTCAATCAGATTTTCTGGTACTGTAACTTTTGCTTGTTTTAACCCACTGACCTTCAGTAACGTCGTTTTTCGGCATGCACGCCTTCTTGAGTAGTTTTCCCGATGCTTTTATTTGCTGCCTTGTCATCTGTGTAAAATTGTATTGCATTGTTTTTGTTAGATTGATAGAATAAATAATAGTTTTGAACAGTAATAAAGTAAATGTATGAAACCTACTTGTAATAAAAATTTTACGAGCTAGGTATTGTGTTTGTATTACATATTTAACTTATACTTATTTTAATTACAATTTTGATTAATATAAACAATTACGAGAAGCTGAATTTTTCAGATTTTTCTGGCTTTCTGTGCACTTCGCACTTCTTTCTTCACATACAAATACTTTGACAAAGTACTTGAGATTAGGCGTAGAATAAACGATTAAAGTTTGCATTAATAATATGTTATCATTGAAATTACGGATTTAAAGTATTGTTCAGAAAATGTAGAGTTATGAAATTATGAAAATATCAATGCAGTATCAATCATTATTTTACTAATGAAACATGAAATAAAGTTTATGCTATTTGTACCAAGGTAGAGAATAATTAAGTAATTTTAAATATTACAATCCAGAGGTTCTTAGATATGTTTAATATTAATATTTGGATCAACTACGTATTTAACTGGAATCTGGATTATTAATTTACATTCTGAAAATGTAGTGTGGTAACAAATATACTTATTAACTTACTACACACATACATACTTTCGATTATATTTTTTATTACTCGTTAAAACTAAAAAAATAATGTTAATATACTTACAGATGATACAAAGTTTAAGGAAACTGCAGCGCAAATTATCACAAGTAATTGGGCTACTCGCATTTTGATTGAGTTAGAAATAAAAATAGTATAACTCCTCTATGATCACTTTCCAACTTGTATGTAAGTGAATGAGTGTCATAGACTGGAACTCACACAGTTTTATAGGTAAAATTAAGTTTTAATAACTAAGTGAAGTGACAAGCTGAAAGGTATTAGTTAAAATATAGATAGGTTACAATTATTTATTGAAATGTACGTATTATTACTAGTTCAAACTAATTTACAGCTTCAACATAACTAGGTGTACCATATGATGAGAGTTAAGAGAATTGATTATTACGATGTTACTTAATCGAAAAATTAAATAATATAGCTGACTATCCTATATTAAATTTAGTCAAAAAGGTATCTTCATTTTTACTGAACTGAATTTGATTAAACTTAACACTATTTAAAAACAAAAATTCACCAAAGAGTTCGTTAAAACAGTAGGTAAAATAAATGTGCTAAATGCACGAATAGTTTATTTGTTATAATATAAATACATCTATTGAATAATGATATGTATAGTAAAGTGAAGGTTTAGAACAAGTAATACTCACAAATCGATATATATAACTCACATATCGGTAAAAAATTATGATTAGGCTTTATTTATAGATTAGGATATTTTTGGAGTTATTTATTCATACAATATGTATGTCCAAGTTTACAATCAAATAATACATTACATAATACGTACCAGGAACATATATATGTTAAGAGCTAAATTAATAATATATAAAAAAACCATATTAAAAAATATTTAGTGACACTTCCGCTGAAAAGAAAACAATGATTTTGGCCTATTTGGGGGCGTGCAACGCATAAAATGCTAATACCGACAAAACTAACTAAAACTAAACTAACTAAAACTGCAAAACTGTCGGTCTAGCGCTCGACGAGTCAACATCTCCTGATGATGCCTCGTGTAGAGGCGAAACACATGTCGAATCGGTGTTGGTTTATTTGGGGTTTCTTGTGTTTTTTATTTTTTATTATTCCTATTAGCATTTTATGCGGGAGGGAGGGTGGTGCACGCCCCCAAATAGGCCAAATCATTGTTTTCTTTTCAGCGGAAGTGTCACAAAATATTTTTTAATATCGTTTTTTTGATAATGGATTTCCGCAAAGTAACGCCTGAATCAATAAATACTCGTAATATATAGTTATCTAAGTGTAAGTACGAATTGTTTTCTTTTGCAAAACATGCTGAATTTTGTGCCGTAACATCTCTTTTTTTTTTTAATCGTTATAACTGTGCTCATCACACTATTATTACAATGGTGAATGTGTGTGTGTGTGTTTGTTCGTTTATTGCTTCTTCACGCTCTACTGGCTGGACCAATTTTCATAGATTTGTTATGGAGGTAGAATAAGCGCTGAATTAACTAGCACAATACCATGCGGCAGTAGCCGTGGGTTGAAAGCTAGTAGAATATATTATACTTGTGTTCTAATTATTTATATATACCTAGTTCTATGTACAATCAAATTTATAATAAAAGTATAGAAAAAACTAGTTAGTTCAACGCCCAATTTAGTCTAGTTATTATCATGTGTACATCATTTATTTTATTTCATAATCCTACTATATATTATTATTTAATATTATAAATGTGAAAGTTTAGATGGATGGATGGATGGATGGATGGATGGATAGATGTTTGTTACTCTTTCACGCTCAAACGGCTAGGCTAATTTTGCTGAAAGTTGGTACGGAGAACTGGCTTAACTTAACTTAAGGCTTTGGATTGACACATAGGATACTTTACATTATCTTCATCTTCCAACACCGCGGAGATGAAACCGCGGATTGCAGATAGTAATATCATATAACGTACATTATTACAGTAATTTAAACAATATTTGTATTTAAATAACAGTATAGTTAATTACTTGATTTATTACAATGATTATATTTTCATAGTATTATAATAGTGTTCACATATTTGTAAATGTAAGTAAGTCAAGCGAATACAAAATTCTTTGGATCAGACTCGTACAAACATTTTGTAGCGTAGAATATTCCTTCGCACATGTCATTGTATTTATTTTCTGGAAATACAAAAGGATATTAGTTAATTTAATAAATTTACCATCTTATTGGTACCGTCTACCAGCCAACTACTCGCCAGAATGTTTCATAGTGAACAGTGTTATTGTAGGCCAACTGCACTACTGCTTCCGAAGCGAAAACAATACTGTGTTTAGTTTTCAAAACATTATTAAGGTTTAACAAGTAAGATTATTAAGATCCAACTTCGAGAAAGAGGTCAATCGTCGAATCGAACTCGGCTGGGCAGCGTTCCGGATGCTTCGCGAAGTCTTTCGGACAAAATACCTCAGTGCTTCAAGACTGGTCTTTGACCAGTGTGTGTTACTAGTGATGACTTATGGCACTGAAACGTGGTTCCTTAGTATGGGCCTCATAAGTAAGTCACTCAACGAGCCATAGAGAGAGGAGGCTATGCTTGGGGTTTATCTCGAGGAGGAAATCCGTATAGAAGAATGAAAGTCACCGACATAGTCCAGAAGATTAGCTAGTTAAAGTGGCAGTGGGCAAGGCACATAGCACGCAGAACAGATGGCCGATGGAGTTGGAAGGTTCTGGAGTGGAGACCACGGACAGGTTAAGCGCAGCGTAGGTCGTCCTCCGATAAGCTGGACAGACAACCTGATAGAGGTCGCAGGACGACGTTGGATGCAGGCCGCTTCCAACTCGTCCTTTTGGAAAATTATGGGGGAGGCATATGTTCAGCAGTGGATATCCTACGGCTGAGATAATGATGATGAAGTAAGATTAACTCAAAAGTAGTCTAGTATTCCGTAGAATATTTATTTCCGGCTGGTAAGAATATGACTGTTCCAGATCCTCCTATAAGTATGTTATAATGTTATATCCTATGTTATAAAATCCTATCCTATTACGAAAATCAATTTTGATAAAATGTCTGCAACGTGAGCAGCAGTATACGTCTCTGGCGTAACAGTGGGAGGCTGGCTGAGCATCTACTATGCAGCAAGTAGCAGGTTCAACCTGTACCACCTACGATAATTTCCATGAATGTTGGGTCAAGCAAGGCAAGGTAGGTAAGGTAAGGTAATAAAGACAAACCTTTTTAACAGTATGTGAAAGGGGACATTTGTAACTACACATATCTCAGATAATTCCAGCAATACTTGAACACTATGCAAAACATATGTTACTAAGGCGGCCTCTACAAAGACACATTATTGGTAAACAGTCTAACCGTCCGATTTAAATAACAGTATTGGTATTGGATTTCAGTGTTTGCTAAAGTGTTTTAAAACAATCTTCCATCAGAATCCTGTTACAACCGAATAAGGAATAAATGCTGTGCAAGTACGGTACTTTGTCGATCGATACTTTTCAAAGTTGATTCGGAACAATCGGTTTTATTAATTATAAATGTCATATTTGACATGTTGCTCTATTAACTCGTCCATTCGACGTCGACGTAAATGTCATTTTGACAATATTAATCGTTAAAAACCCATTTATCGATGTTACATATAGAATTCATTGATTGACAAAGTACCGTACCTGCACTGCTGATGGTTAGAATCGTCGCGTTATTTCAAAAAAAGCTGCATTCAAATTAAATTAAAAATTAACAATTTTTTCAACATTTTTTATTTTTTTACTAATTTACGATAATAATTATCTATGACATCAATTTCTGAACTTGTTTTGAAGTTCGGTGTACACTTATAGGTAGTAGGTTAACCGTTAAAAAAATATTCATAATTTTATTACTTACGAAGGGGCATGCATTGAGTTACTCCTTTTTTAACGGCTTCCTTCATGTCTTGAGGATACAGCATATCGATCTGCTTGGATATCAAATCACCATCTAACTTGTTATTTTTAACCTAAAATTGGTAAATTCTAATATAATCACACATTTGGGCGCCACACATAATCCCAGCCGACCAATGAACGCACCCCATCACCTATCCTCATTTTATAAACACCTATCCTCATTTAATAAACACCCATCCTCATTTTACAAACACTTATCCTCATTTTATAAACACCTATCCTCATTTAATAAACACCTATCCTCATTTTATAAACACCTATCCTCATTTTATAAACACCTATCCTCATTTACTAAACACCTATCCTCATTTTATAACCACCTATCCTCATTTTATAAACTCTTATCCTCATAGTATAACCACCTATATCCTGATTTAATAAACACCTATCAGCAAAACTCATAACACACGCATAATGTTTTTATAAAACATATTTCATTAATTTCTGTTATATATTACAGTTTCGAGGTTCTAAGGAGTGCGTTGAAGTTTTTTGTTCGTAAAAATAATTGTTTAGTAATTTATATTAATTAAGTATGTTATACTGTAACAAAACGTTACAGTTGCCTTTGTCCACTTTCATAGCTCTGGGCTACTACACTCCATTCGTCCTCTCGTAAGATAAATAATTACATTTAAAACGTGTATCCCAGTATTTCCATTAGGTATTTCTATTGATAGAAATACCAGGACTGATTCTCTATACACTCTTCTTCTGGCGCATCTTCGACCACTGCCGCGGGACGCTCGCATCGCTCGCTCAGCTTGCTCGCGCTTTGGTTTAAGTTGTTAACTTTACTTGGCCGTGTTCTTGATGGTGAAGTGCTCGTTGTAGAGCTCGCTTGTTCCGTATAACTTTCAACTATATTTGCCCCTTGAGTAACTATCGGCACCTCTGGTTATCAGATATACATATACATATTAATTATAAATCGGACGGGTGACCGTGACCGTGACTAGTGGCATTTTAAATTCAGCACTTCCGTGATCCATGAACATCCGCCCAGGCTGATGTTTTTGGATAGCGTGAGGTCTAAATACTCCAAAGGCTGGCCTATCCACCTAGGGGCCGATTCCACTTACTAAATTGCATTCGAACCAAAGCTGAACGGTAATATTTAGTACGATATCTTATTATGCTTAAAAAACTCAGCAGCCAGAAATTGATCCAAACTTTATAATCCACTAACTCGATATATCATGAACGCGACGCGAACTCGTATTCATATATAGTCATTTAATTTTAATATACTATATTGTAGCGCTTAAGACGACGTTAAGTTCAATTTTGACTTTAGAAATAGTAGAACGGCTTTTTGGGTAATTACCGAACGACAACCGGAGTCCAACTTCATTTGCAGATAGATTGTTGAACTTTTTAAAATATATAAATAGTAGAATTGGCCTCCTGGGTACATTGGACTCACATGGTTACGATGCGACCAATATGCTGACAGTAACGTCCCTGTGAGGAAGCATTGTATCCTAACAGCGGAAACCAATTTGGGATGATTATGTGACCTTCAAACACAACAATACTTGCACACTACTGCTTATCAGCAGAATACATTGCACTAGTGCCGGACTATTGCTAAAGAGAATGGTTAAAAAATAAAGACATCACTCACCACATTAATACTTTTGTAAATGCACGCAATATAACACATTACATTTCTTTCTTCTAAGAAGACACCTTGGTCTATTTTGTTAACTTGATCTGGAATAAAAAATAATTTATGTTATGGTCGATAATTGATATACATAGTCAAGTATTTCGATACATTACCATACATTTAATTTATGAATATTGTATACGTCTAAGCTTTAATTAAACAATCACGAGAAATATCCAAACAATATTTTATAACAAGTATAACTTGAAAAATTTAATACCGACTTCCATTCTATTCAGTTATTGGAGTTTATCTCAAAAACTACAGGACCGAATTGGATGAAAAGTAAATGGGAAACACACCAGCAGCAGCTTTCAAACAAAAAAAGAATTTTGTGAATCTGTTCACCCAGTCGAAAGTTAGGAGGTAACGAACATTTAAAAAAAATACAGTCGAATTGAGTACCTCCTCCTTTTTTTGGAAGTCGGTAGAAAATAATAATTGAAATGAAACAATTTTAAACGGATTAAATCTATCATATAGCCTACATAATAATTCATAATATAAGTTATCACTGTTTCAAATTTGTCAAAACATCAAAATCTGTCTGGTAATTAGTACAGTTTTATTTAAATGTATAGATGGCACCTCCTGTTAATACCAATAGTGTCATAGCTATTCGTCCTATCATTATACTTGGAATACCCAGTAGGTAAAACACCTTCATGTGCCTCGGTTTTTTATGTATATCCGTAGAATACATTTTATTTTGTATATTTTAACCAATAGTTATTGATTTTGCACTTGAATGATGATGGAACACCTAACAGGTTCAGTCACGTCACACAGTAGGTACAGTCACAGGGTAAAAGTATTTTATTGGTGGTAAAACACCTAGTAGCTATAGTAATTTTTAAACTTTCGCGATGTGAACACATATTTATATTATATTCTCTCTTCGGTCGTTCCCTCATGACTGAGGATCGTGATCATCATGGCAGCATTTTGGTTCTAACGAACTGTCTCCATCGGCTCCGGTCTGTGGCCATCTCCACCGCGGTGGTGCGGTATATTATATTAACGGTAACCTTGTAACTATATGTCTGTGGAACGTCTGAAACGCTGCTTTTCTCCTCCTTGGCACTATCACACTCAATACTACGAGTACATAGAGTTCATAAGCTAAAATCTTTATTATTATATCATAAAGTTCATGAGTTATTGTCTTCATTATCATTACCCTAATTCCTCGTGGAAGTACCTAAAGATAAAATCTAAAGCACAAATAGTTACATACCATCAGTTACTCCAGTTTTAGGCATGCATTGATTTTTCATAATACCTAAAGTTTTCTTCAGCTGTTGGCGCGTCATCTGAAGATGATCAAAATAATTATTATACTTAAACAAATTAGCTCAAATATATTTCATATTACATGATAACAAAATAGTCGGACAAAACATGACAATTTAATGTAAAATCACTTACCCCAAAGGCAAATCCGAATAAAGCAAAAGTTACAATGGTAAATGTCACTAAACGCATTATAAAAATTAAAGCTATTTTATTATTATTAAATGTTCCCAGAGTTTAGATTCTCGAACAAACCGCCGAAAACTAAAAACATCATATTGCTACTGATAAATATAAGTCTTTGCACTTTGTACTTTTGGAATAAAATAGAGGGTTCTATTGATACGCACGTAGTAATTTTGTCCGAAATAGCAGGCTATTAACAAAACGTTTAGCTATGATTGATGAAATCAAATCTGCTGTTTTCCGTGTGGTTGGCCACATTAAAACATCTTCATTTACGTGTTTGTTTTCTGGCATATCCTTATTTTCAAAAAATACGACTGATTGTAGCATAATATGCCCATAGACAGAGTAATCTGGATGAAACCATTTCACTTAAGCCATCTCAAAAATTTACATTTCTTCTTAATCCTCATTTCATACTGAGTTTTGAGTTGCGTTTGATCTCTATCTCATCTGACGTAGTCTTAGTAGCAAATTGATTTCGTGCCCAAGTCTAGACCAATATAGTATCTATCAGGGAACACAGACTCAAGCTCAGTGAAATTCACTCCTTGGCCACTGCCAAATAACTGCGCATTATGATAATGGAAGCAAAATGCTTTGTACGTAAAGGTTTTAATTTCTACCATATTCCGTTCCTCACAACTGATCGCCCGCTGATGAAATGAGGATGAAGAAATCAAATTGGATAGTAGATGGCGTTGTGTGTTAGTTGTGGAATATTTATTTATTTATTTATTATTTATATATTCTATTTTTGTTTTTCCTATTATTTGAAAGTCTAGCTCGAGTACATTAGTACTTATGTATTCAAAGTGTGGCATTTTACTTATAAACACGTTGTTAAGTCTAGGTTTAGCTATTGAATTAATAGTAAAAAGGTACTAAAATAAATGTCATATACAAAATATTGATTATTATTATTATTAATTAATATTAATAATAACCCGCAGGGGCGGCCTTGTGGCGGGCCGTCGGTGAGTGGCGACACCGTGGACCCTGATTCTCCCTGGGGCTAAATGAGACCCCTGACCCCCTTTAGCCATCCACACCAACGTCGCCCCTTTTGTCACCACTCATGGTTGCCTTTATGGGGGGCCCGTTTAGTGGATGGCAAGTCACCACCTGCCTAAATATTTTAACATGAGACTAAAATTGGCAGGTGCCGTAGTCTCTTCCATAGCCCACTATCTTCCTTATCACTAATAAAATCATATCAATAGCCTAGCCATTTTACCCATATTTATTATAGTTATAAGTACCATGTTACCCTTCATCCAACATTTTTTTCTGTTTTTATACTCCTTTGTATTTTTATACCAAACAGGCCTCTAAGTGTTGGCTACAGCCCCACTTATGCCTTTGTAAAGGACCGGAAGAAATCCGAGATTTTGTTTTGAATAAAAGAAATAATAATAATATTAATACATAATAATATTGATATTGTATATGTAATAATATTATAACAGGTCGTTTTGAAAAAAATAAGAGAAATATAATGTAATTGCTGGTTTATTCAATTATTTAAGGAAACACAAAATTTTCGGTATCGAAATCGTACATACACTTTGCTGTTCTAAAAGAAGCTTCGCATATATCATCTTTGAATTTCTTTCCTGCAATGAAACGAGAATAAAATTAGTATGCATATTGGCGAAATCGAGATCGCTCTTGGACAGCTTAAAAATGGAAAAGCCCCTGGAGAGGATGGCGTTACAACAGAGCTACTAAAAGCAGGAGGTAAACCCGTACTGAAGGAGCTCCAGAAGCTTTTTAACGCTGTCCTGTTCGAAGGGAGAACTCCAGAGGCGTGGAGTAGGAGTGTGGTCGTCCTGTTCTTCAAAAAGGGAGATAAGACCCTGCTGAAGAACTATCGACCCATATCCCTTCTAAGCCATGTCTATAAGCTGTTTTCAAGAGTGATCACGAACCGTCTTGCGCGTAGACTCGACGAATTCCAACCACCGGAACAGGCTGGGTTTCGGAGCGGATACGGCACCATAGACCACATTCACACAGTGCGGCAGATTATACAGAAGACCGAAGAGTATAATCAGCCCCTGTGTCTAGCATTCGTGGACTATGAGAAGGCCTTTGACTCGGTTGAAATCTGTTCTGTTCTGGAGTCCCTGCAGCGTTGCCAGATAGATTGGCGATACATCCAAGTGATGAGATGTCTTTACGAAACCGCCACCATGTCCGTCCAAGTACAGAATCAGCAAACAAGTCCCATACCGTTGCATCGAGGAGTGAGACAAGGGGACGTTATTTCCCCGAAATTGTTTTCAAATGCAATGGAGGATATGTTCAAGACGCTGAACTGGAAAGGACGTGGCATTAATATCAACGGCGAATACATCTCTCACTTGCGATTTGCTGACGATATCGTCATCGTGGCAGAGACGCTGCAGGACCTGCAACAGATGCTGAACGACCTAGCTGACTCTTCTATACGCATCGGCCTACGGATGAACTTGGACAAAACCAAGGTCGTGTTCAACGAACATGTTCTACCGGAACCGATTGCGATACACGGCGCCGTTCTCGAAGTTGTTCAAAAATATGTGTACCTCGGGCAGACATTGCAGTTGGGAAAAAACAACTTTGAGAACGAGGTGAATAGAAGAATTCGGCTGGGCTGGGCAGCGTTTGGGAAGCTACCTTCCCGTCCTACCCGTCATGACATACGGAGCCGAAACGTGGACACTGACGGCTCGAATGGTCCACAAGCTCAAGGTCGCTCAGGGGGCTATGGAAAAGGCTATGCTCGGTGTTTCTCTGAGGGATCGCATCAGAAATGAAGTGATCCGTCAGAGAACCAAGGTCATCGACATAGCCCACCGGATCAGCAAGCTGAAGTGGCAGTGGGCTGGCCATATTAGCCGTAGAACCGACAACCGTTGGGGTAAACGAGTTCTAGAGTGGAGACCGCGTCTCGGTAAACGTAGTGTAGGACGTCCTGAGGCACGGTGGACTGACGATCTGCGCAAGACGGCTGGCAAAAACTGGATGCGAGAAGCCCAAGATAGATCTAAGTGGCGTGCAATTGGAGAGGCCTATGTCCAGCAGTGGACTGCTACAGGCTGATGATGATGATGATGATGATGCATATTTTATACCATCAGAGAAGTGATTATAAACGCACGCTTAACATGATAGGTAAAAAAGTGGTGTTTGTTAAAAAATCGTTGGTACCACATTTTTTAAGAGAATATTCGAGAGAATAAGAATAATAAAAGAGAGAGAGCAAGTTAAGCATATTGATACAAGTATTGATTTTAGTCAGGGCAAATTTAGGTATAATGTAATGTAAATACGTAGCAATACAAGCAAAATGCCGTACCTTGCAGTAGCAGCTGCAGTTTCAACAAGGGAAATTTCTACGCTGCACTGTGTTGGGCTCATTGCCTCCAGATATATATGGTATTACTTATAAACGCTGCTTAAATTTAAATAACGTCATTTAGTATGGCGCAGAATAATTTTACTTTGCGCCGTACTAAATAACGTAACTTAAAGTTAAGCAGCGTTTATAAGTAAGGCCCTTAGGCCTTTGTCTCTTAGTCATATTTACCCAATTATCATAGATTTTATTTAAACAATATCTTCTCCAGTGTAATTTTCTTGTGGGCAAGTGGCCATCTTTGTCGGCATCACCACAGAGCCAGATATTAGGTGCAAGGCAATATTGTCCAAGCATTAAATGTGTAAATGAAATTTGAAAAGTTAATTTTCGGGGTCATCGCTCAGTGAATTACCAAAAATAACATCAATATTTAAGTTGTAATTGCAGAGCTTTATCTCTGGGTACTGCATCTGTTATCGGCAGACATGGTGCCTAACATCAGGAGCATCGCCATTTGAAAGTATCAAAGAAATGTATAACCTGTACGTTTCATTTGATTGGATGGTGGCATTCTATCTATCATTAACAAAGATATTGCCCTCACGCATAGTGACTAAAACATTAACATTTTTCCGAAACATAGAAAAAACCAACAAAACCACTTTTAGCATTTTACTGATAACTGATTCTGCAATCAAAATACAGCAGGTTCTTACCAATGTCTTTGCAATGTTCAGCGGCGGCTTTGACTGCAGTTCTCATTTCGGGGGGAAACATCATGTCTACCTGCTTGATCACAGCCTCGTAGCTCAGCTTGTTGTTCTTCACCTGTTGAATACTTATTTACTGTCATAACTTTGATCTACCATGGATTTAGTCTTCATTATGTTTGTGTATCTTTGCTTCACGACTAGCTTGCCTACGGAGCTCTGTGGCGCCCTCGTGATTGCTCCCGAGTGTTACGACCTGCGCCCGCGTCAAAAGTTTGTGCCGAGTTGGGAATAAATGGCTCTTGTGCCATACCTATAGCGAGTTAAGAGACGAAATTTTTGTCAGAGATAGTTGAATAACCAAGAAATCTGATACATAAACATGAATGTCAAATGTATAGTAAAATGTTATGTTACACGAGGACAAACTTGACGTAGCCGAAAAAATCAGAATTGATGTGGAAAAAAATTGTAATTTAAAAATTTTACATTAATACCTATAGGTTTTTTGCGGTAATTAAATAGTAAAAACACATATCTATCTAATTACATTCAAATATTTGAATTCGTAGAAGAAATAATATCATAAAAAAAACTTGCAATCTGACCACAAAAATTAAGTTTTATCAATAAATAATGCTTAACCAAGACAGGATTTTGATTTGATATTTATAAATATTTTGAATGTCTGGAACAGAAATATTATTTTTACCTAGTAAGATATGCTTAGGTTATTAATAATTACATAAAAAATAAGAGCTACTTTAAAATTTCGGCCAGTAATGATTTTTTTTTCAACTTGGGGGCCCATTTTCTAGACTTAGACATGGTGATTTCCAAAAAAATTTTTTTTTTATGAAATATAAATTTTCTTGTTGGTTTTTTTATTTTATTGGAATTCTTATTAGAAATTCTACAAACCAAACTAGGTTTCAAAGAATAATTATATATCAGAAATATTTTAAAAAAATTACAAATTTTGAATTTTTAGTACAAGCGAATTTAACTGTCACGTGACTTCGATTTTTTATTGATCCTGACATGATATGGCGTATTTATCATATTCTGAGTGGGTGTAATTACTTGACAACATTATTTCTGTGATATTTTACAATGTAAAAGTATAATCTATTCAAAATAAAGCAAATTATAACCAATCATAACAATGAGAAATTAGCTTACCGAGTGTTGTCGATTCGTGACAATTTTTTTGTGTAAACTTTGATGTCAGAACTTAAATCACAGAATTACAGTATTCCTTACACATTCACGATCATATTCACATATAATTTGTATCAAAATCATGAGTTTAACCCTATTAATTCACTAAAAACTATAGCACAAAATATAACCTCACCGCCAAAATATAAACATTGATTATATATTTTTTTTAAAGTTCACAGATAGAACATGTCCGTCTGTAGTGTTGCCATAGAAAGAAAATATATTACGCTAAAGAATTAAACTCTATGGTTAAACATTGGGATGACTTTAAAAAATAAACAAAAGAAAAACGCGCGTGACACTTACTTGCAACAATTGTTGCGCCGACACTTTAGACCTCAAAAATCCTTGCAGTTTTGTGGCGCGGGCAAACTAGTCGTTCAGTTATTCTCATACCACTTCTTATACATGCTCGTTGGCTTATGGCACTATTGGTTTTAAATGTCTCTGATTGGATAATAGAACCCTTACCGAGTTTTTTCTGTAGCTCCCTTGTCTTTTGTTGTATCAGTCTACTTTAATCCATCCTATTCATAACTGCATGCCCATCTCAACATACTTTTTATCAGCTCTCGTCACTTCATCATCATTCGCTCTACAGTGGTTTTTCATAATACTATTATTCACTCAGTTTTAGTATAATTGTTATTGGTATATATTTTTGTTTTTTAAAATACTGTAAGTATTTTTTTAAACAAAATATCTATCATAGACAAGATTAATTATATCTTGTACTATCGTTAGATGGTATCAGTGTATGACTGTTACCATCTCTTGAAACTTATCCACCAACGACGCAAGTATTAGGCATTTGATCATGGTGGAGAAAAGATTTAATAAACTCGTCCATTCTCATTTCAAAGTTACTACATTTAAAATTTTATATAAAATGACCATGAGTAGATATAACAGCAATTTTGATGTTACACGTTTTTCCCTGTATTATCTCGCCTATTTTCCCCCGCCTGCGGCTTCGCTCGCGTGGCCTCGCGGGATACGGTTAATTACAGTTTTTAACTATCCCACGGGAACTCATTCATTTACCGGGATCAAAAGTATCTTATTATGTTGAGCCAGGATATAAGCTACCATACACAATTTCATTTAAATCAGTCCAGTCGTTTCAGAGATTAGGCCGTACAAACAGACAGACGAACAGACAAACAGAGAAACAATAAATACGAAAAAAAACTAAGTAAGTTCGATTTCACTCCTTACATCCCCCTGACTCGATTTTTAGCATGTTTTTCATTGTACAGAAATTCGACCTCTACAGTTTTATTATATGTAGTAGTTTGTTATTTTTCAGTATACATTTCAATAACTTACGACTTGTGTCATAGTATAAATGCATGCCACGTAGCACATGACTTTACGATCTTCAATGAACTTCCCTTTTTCTATATCGCCAATCTCTTCTGAAATACGTACAAAAAATATAATTTATTAATAATAATAGATTTAGGTATAATTAATTTTATTGGAGATAATCAAAATTATCTGCCTTAAACCCAATATTTAAATGGAAGCACCAAAATATACTTTCTAACAGCACTTCATGACTTGCACGAAAATCGGTTCAAAGTCAAATTCCAAATCATTTATTCAATTTAGGCATTAAAGACGCACTTACGAAAGTCAATTTTTCATTATAATGTACTTTAAAGACTACCGCCGCGTTCCAAAATATATAGAGCCTACCGAGAAGAAGCGGCAAGAAACTCGGGGCCAATCTATTTATATAGATGTTTTTGGTTCACAACCAGCGCATAGATTGAGACACACAAAACAAATTCAGCCGAAATGAGAAACTTTATTGTGGAAGTTTGTTGAAGATTATCAATCATCATAGGCTAAGAATTTTGGAATGATCAGGAAATCGTTGCATCTCGCACCATAACTCTCATATAAAATTATTTACTTACTGCCTCAGAACAATGACACTTATTCTATGTGTACTGCCTATTACTGCACTGTGATAAAAACGAGTTTTTGGGATACTACGAAAGTGAATTTCGTAGTATCCCAAAATGTTATTTACCAATCAAGAAGCTGGGATTCTTAGTCAGTTTTTCGATGACATGCATAGTACCACTAAATAAATAATCTCTCATAGGATTATCATTATTATTGTGCTAAACAGTGATTTTTTATAAATATGCAAGCAATTTTCATTGGCCGATTTATGACGGCCCCGTTAGCTTAGCTGGTAGTAACCCTGCCTTCGAAACGAGGTGTTCCAGGTTTAGTCCCTGGCACAAATGTGATGAGTCGAAATGTTTGTACCCGTGGCTCACAACTTTGTGAATTGTTAATGTGTGTCCATGCCTCCCGCAACACAGAAAATCTTATAGTGGTGGGAGTAGACATGTGTGTAAAATCATACAAAGAACAGACCCAGAGAAGGATATGAGAAATAATTAGGAAGCCCAAAGAAAAAAGCAGATGTGGTAATAGAACATAAAGTGTAAGTTGAGCGGAATGCAGCAGGTAAAGAAGTTATTACCTTCTGTGACATCGTTTTTAGGCATGCAAGTCTTCTTCATTAACTTTCCGGAATTTTTAAGTTGTTGACGCGTCATCTGAAAGGTAATGAATTAAATTTTATAAAGAAAATTGTACCCTCGGGTGGAATGCGAACCCACAACTTCGGACTAGCCGTGTCAAACGCCAAACTTTCCCATAATTTTCCAAAAAGACCGGTTGGAAGCGGCCTGCATCCAACATCGTCCTGCGACAGGTCATCTGTCCGTCGTGTAGGTGGACGACCTACGCTGCGATTGCTGGTCCGTGGTCTCCACTCCAGATCCTTCCAGCCCCATCGGCCATCTGTTCTGCGTGCTATGTGCCCTGCCCACTGCCACTTTAACTGGCTAATCTTCTGGGCTATGTCGGGACCTTTCGTTCTTCAACGGGTCTCCTCATTTCTATTCGAGAAACCCCAGGTATTACCCTCGCCATAGCTTGTTGTGCGACTTTAAACTTACTTATGAGACCCATAGTAAGAGACCACGTTTCAGTGCCATAAGTCATCACTGGTTACACACCTTGGTCGAAGACACTGAGGCTCTGAGGTATTTTTATCGAAAAGACTTCGCGAAGTTTCCGGACCTCTCATATTATGGAAGTTGTAAAAGCCGACTAAATGACCAAAAAGTATCAATGGAAAAAACACTAGGCCAAAAAACACTTCTGAAGTAACATTGCATTGCTGCTGCACACGATAGTACACCAACGATAGGCAAATCCCAAGAATAGATTTCAGGCAGGTGGCCGGTCAACTTATAACTTACCTACCAACTTAATATTTAACCTGTCACCTGTCGATTGTCAATATAACAATGAAATTTCTATTCGTTAGTTCGTTCTAGTCGTTCTATTTATATGGTCGTTCGACAGATGAAGTAAACAACATAGAAAATAAAATTACATATTGTACTAACACCATTTAGCATAGAATAACAGACGTTAGGCTATGCAGGAGGTATTTGGGTAGTCGTAAACTAAAAACTAGTTTTAGCCACTGGGCTGTCCATTAGCCGTACTGGGCCCGTGTGCGAAGAAGCCATAGTCCCATTTCCATTTAGCCATTCCCAGTCCAGTCCCCGATGTACCGGGCGTTGCGATTACTTGATCTTTTATGCAGACACCAGTCCCTGGACCTATTCCACTGCAGCCCACGAGAACTTCACAGAGCGGCAATGGATTTCGTTACTGGACAGGACCTTATTTTGATGTAGTTTTGTAAATTAGTTTTTTATCATGGATTGGAAATATAAATGTATGTAGGTGTATTTGTTTTGTGTATAAATATTTTACTAAAGTATCTAGTTTAATCTCTCTTTTAGTTTTTAATTAGTATTTAAATTGGTTTTTATAGAATAGATAGTAAGTTTTGTGTATTTTTTATGAGCCTTGGGTAAGCGAATTGGGTAACTGTCATGCATACCCAAGAGCATGTATATGAAACAAATAAATAAATAAATAAATTTGTAACATAATGGGATAATTCAGATCATAAGTGTGCTGATATGAACGTATTAAATAAAAGCATTTTAGGCTAGTAATATATCAATATAATTGGAGAGTAACTTACCGCATTTGTCCCTAAAAAGAAAAGGAACATAAGCCCTAAGACGGCACATAAAAACTCAAGTTTCCTCGACCACATAATTAAGACTAATGTAAGTTAATGCTACAAGATAAATCAACTTCAAGTATTTAAAGGAAGGCGTTTACCTACTTAACATCAGTCTGAGTGATGGAAAACGTAATGTTAGGAGCTAGGTCTGCAATTGAGCTGTCAAAAGATGTCTCATTTTTAAATAGACTAGGTAATTTCATTACATTAGCATAATAACACGGATAAGGTGCTATTTTGCGTAAAGAAGTCAGACAGCTAAGTAAGCCCTTTATGTGATTTCAAGGAGTACTTAATTTCGTTGAATTAAGTACTTTTATAGAGACGAAGCAAAGACACTTTTATGTACTGTACCGCATAATTACATTGACTGTTTTCTTGTGGATAGGCGTGGGATAGAGATGCGTATAGATAAAAAGTAGAGCAAAAGTAGAGTATAGATAAAAGTAGCTTTATTGTGTAGAAGTGAGGAGAAGAAACGCACGATGCGCTCGTAGCGGAGCTAGACTTGGTTAAGCAATACTTGCTGTGGTCAGGTCTTGGATGGGTGACCGCTAGTAGCATTATTCAACTGAGCGCTTCCGTGCTTCGGAGGGTACGTTAAGCTGTCGGTTCCGGTTGTTTGTCTTAGGATAACAGTCGTTATAGGCTATGTCGAAGACCTTCGGGCGGCCTGAAAACTTCGAGATGGGTCGGCCATTAGCCTATCCACCAAGCCGCACTGAGCCCGCGTGGTGGATTATGGCCCAACTCCTCTCACTCTGAGAGGAAGGCTCGAGTCCCAGCAGTGGGTACATAATGGGCTGATTATGAATGAGGAGAAGAAAAAACTGGAATAAGCACAATTTGGATCGGAAGTATAATAGTAGAACCGTCGGGGCTCACCCATGTCCTGCCACCCAATTCCTGGATGGCCACTTCTTGTAAAAACAGCTCATCATAAAGAGTCCCTCCTTCCTCATTAAGTCAGCCAGCCTCTGTCTCCTGGGGTTCTGCTGCTGGTATCCAAATAGCCCATCTCTCAGCTCATCACCATTCCTTATGCCCAACTTTGCGTTGAAGTCTCCCATTACAACGGTGAAGTAGGTTTCAGAAGTATGCATGGCCTCAGATATATCCTCATACATACTGTCTACGTCTTCGTCTGAGCTTGTCAAGGTCATGCGTATAAATGTATGACTTTCAGCGCATACCGTTTGGTTATTCTAAGTATAAGGAACTCTAGCCGCACTAGTATCCGTGTATTGTATGTTGCCAGAGCCAGGGTTCGGTTTTGGGATTGGTGGCCAGATCTCTGCTGGATATTCTTCGCACCCCGTTACAATATGGCGGGCGCACTAGTTTCATGTTGCTTGTCATAGAAGGAGGTTTTCACCACGCTTGGCAGGCGTCTTGAAGAATGCAGTACCGGGGGAAATGCTGCTGCCCATTTCCCGGACACATCTTTTGCCGCTTCTTACGGCACCCACGGGAATAGATGGGGTGGTCCTATTGTTATGCTGGGACCATACGAAGCACAAGCCCGGCTTATGTCGAATAAACACGTGATTGTGTTTAATGATTGGTTCATCTACAATCGTCATAGGAAGCATTCAAAGTGTTTCTTAGTAAGTAATTAGGTGCCTAAAGAATCGTTAAATTAAACGTGTCAAAACTGTGACCATAAAGTGTTTTTTTTATCGAGATACTTAGGTACCTTATATTATTCCCTAAATTAGTAATATGTAAAACACTAATGTCTGTCAGACTTACTAATGCAACGAATAAAAACATTCATTTGTTTACTTAGACGACGTTCAAGGCGAAAAACAGGTGATATCGGTTGTCAAGTTAAGAATAGCCCACTTTTAACAGCCATAACTTTTATCGGGGCACTTTTTCCCAGCAATACAAGCCCAAGGACCTTCTAAACGATAGAACACGGAATGGAACGATTTCTAAATTTAATAGAAGAAATTGGAATATTTCTGGCGTAAAAGCAAAGGGATGTCCCGGTACTTAAAAATCCTGATTGGTTGTGTGATTTGGCTTTTTCAGTTGACATGACAAATCATTTGAATGTCTTGAACACACGGTTTCAAGGCAAAAATCAACTGATATCCCAGGAATCTCGATGAAATAGGCAAATTTTTTTAAAATTTGGCATTCAAGTGACCATACATTTTTATTACACCACAGAAGGGTAAAGGTCAGGAAAACAAACGAAAGCAAGTAAAATTTTAGTGAAATCTTATTTTAAAAACATAACTGTGCTTGTGTTATAAAAATAATAGTTTCCATTCGATAGCACATCTATCCAACAATACTATCCAAAAAACAGATAGAAAAAAAAATTTCGTTTGCAGTCTTGGCGCCAAAAATAGTGACGAAGGGTGAAATATTTCTTAAATTTCGAAAATGTCGAATATCTCGAAAACCGAGGCACTTTTACTGAGCATAACAAATATTTTTCTGAACCACCACAATGGCCCCTACCCGCAGGTACCCTATTATCCACTCATTACACCACACCCTGTATAAGAGCAAACAAAACGATCTACCCTTTTCTCATTTATTTACTACTACACGGCACTCGAACTCGATTGCAAGTCTTGATAATGCACACTAATTGATTCACTGCGCATGTTGTTTCGATCACATTTTGGACCATTGTTATTCCTTTATAGACAATCTACCACTGGATTCCACTCACTGGCAAGTTGAAAACCATCATCACGATTGAAATTTGTAGTTATTGAAATTATATCCAGTGGTTATGGCCTGAGCAGGCCTAGTAACTCAGCTATAGCAGATTTGTGTCTTTCATCATTCTTAACAGTTTTTATGTGTTCTTTGATCAAAATTTCCGCAGCTATACAGTTGATTTTGTAAAACCCATGGTTCACGTAAGAAATTTTATCCTTAAGGGAATGCAGACTTTGCACTCTTAGGAGTAAATATGGTCTTAATAGACATTTATTCTAGAATTCGGCCGGTTTAGTCTGTGACTCCTTCAATATTTGGCAAATATTTCGCCTGACGTTCTAACTTATGCTTCTTTGAAACCTTGTACCCATTTCTGTTTAACACCAGTTGTATGTGGGATAATTCCTGAGCGATGTGTTCTGTATCGCACAGGTTGAAGGCCTGGTTCATCAATGAACTGACTGATGCTAAGTTGAAGTGACGGGGATGATGGTGGGAGGTGGCATGCAAGTACAAATCTGCATGCGTCGGTTTTCGTTAGACTGTTTGGCTTATAGTACCATCATCCTTCTTGGTTATCATCACATCCATGCAAGTACAAAAATCTGTATGCGTCAGTTTTCGTTAGACTGTTTGGTTTATTTATTTATTTTATTCAGTTAGCACGGCTTTAGGCCAATTACACTAAGGATATATTATAACTATATTTACACAAAATATTATAAAATTAAAATTAATAATTTCAAAGAAAAATAAAAGTAATAATCATGTCAAAAAAAATCAAAATTAACTAAACATTAACTAAACATAAACTAAATTTAAATTACAGATATTTACAATAGTACACATGTCAATTTCAAAGTATAGTAATAGTTCATCCCGTTACTACATCCTCTCACAAAAATACAAACATTCCTTCATTAACTCCTTCCAGTCGTCAGCAAATACGTCACAATTACTTTTAGCGTCAAGCAGTTTGTTGAGCGCCGCAAGAGATCGCGGTATCGGGGATGTCGCGTGTGCAACTGTTCTACAGTACGGGACAGCAAACAGTTTGTGTCTTCTAGCCCGGATGTACTGATCAGGTACATAGAAACGGCACAACTCTTCACAAAGATCAGGCGCATCTATTTTCCCACGAAGGATTTTGCACATAGTTGCTAACTGGTCGTGACATCGTCTGACCTCCAGAGAATTATACCCCAAGAACCCGAGCAGAAATTTTGTTGGATACATGTAGGGGTAATATCCATAAATGCGCTTATATAAATACCTGAGGAAGGCCTTTTGTACTTTCTCCAATAGAAGACTGTATTTGTCCTCGTGCGGATGCCACACACAGGCGCTAGCTTCGAGTTTGCTCCGGACTAACGCACTGAAGACAAGCTTGATGGCGTCAGTATTGCGCATGTTCTTAGTGTTCCTCAACACAAATCCTAGGCGCTGGTAGGACTCTTTAGCCACCGTCACAATATGCTCGTTAAAATTAAGCTGTCGGTCAAATGATACGCCCAAATCTCTAACCGAGGTAGCGCGTGTTATGTCACGGTCACCTAATTTGTATTGAGTCTCGATTGGGCGTTGCATTCGACCGAAAGTCATCACATAGCACTTTGCGACTTTGAACTTCATGTCGTTTTTTGCGCTCCATCTAAGACATCTATATCATTTTGCAGCTTCAAACAGTCTTCCACCGTTTTTATCTCGTGAAATAATTTCAAATCGTCAGCATAGAGAAGGCATAGAGAGTGTTTTACAGCTGCAGGAAGATCATTGATCATGAAGTTGAAAAGCAAAGGGCCCATCACTGATCCTTGGCTCACTCCAGAAGGCGTGTAATAAGGTCTAGACTCGTGCTGCCCATGGCGAACATATTGCTGACGATCCCGAAGGTAATCAGCTAAAAAACTCAGATAATTTGGGGCAAAACCCAGAGCACTAAGCTTTTCTAGCAAAATGTCATTATTAACCTTATCAAACGCCTTCTGGAAGTCAAAATACACCACATCCACCTGAACCTTATGATCGAGCCTAGTAGATGTAGTCCACTAGCGTTAAAAGATTAGTGTCGACAGACCTCTTACTTCTAAACCCGTGCTGCTCGTTACATAGAAATGGCTCAGTTTGTTTTTTAATTTTTGTGTAAAGAATATTCTCAAATACTGTTGCAACCGTTGGCAGTATGGCTATAGGGCGATATTCCTCGACTGAATATTTGTTGGAGGTTTTCGGAATTGGTGTTACTCGAGACAGCTTCCACTCTGGAGGGTAAGCACCTTGTCGTAGTGCGAGGTTAAATAGATTACAGAGTGGATATGTCAAAATAGTCTTCCCACGGAGGTACACAGTCAGGTCCAATGGAGCTACTAGGTTTCAGCTTTTGAATTCCAGCAACCACATCCCAAGGTGATACCTCTGGCAAAAGAATCAGATTACCCGAAGAAACTGATGAGTCGCGGGATGAAGTACTCGCTGCGTCTAATTTTGGTATCTCGGCTAAGAAAACGCTGGAAAAATACTCAGCGAATCCTTCAGCGGCTTGTTTACCCTTCAAAGTATCTCCATTGTAGACGACAGAAGGCTCGAATCCACCCTTTGACCGCAAACTTGTAATGTGGCGCCAAAACTCTCGGGGATTTACTTTAATGTTTCCTTCAACGCTGGTCATATACGAGTCATACGCACCAGAGACACGAGACTTAAGTTTCGCCCTGAGATTAGAAAACATTTCGTAAGTCTCAGTTGATTTCGTGCGCTTCCACTTGCGTACCTTCCATTTATAGTACCATCATCCTTCTTGGTTATCATCACATCCATGCAAGTACAAATCTGTATTCATCGGTTTTCGTTAGGCTGTTTGGCTTATAGTACTATCATCCTTCTTGGTTATCATCACATCCAGGAAGGACAATGCCATAAGTCTTTTTCAAGATCTTCTGAGAACCGTATTGAATGATTAACATTGTTTAGATGCTCCAAACACTTATATACCTACTTCAGTTTCACAACCCTTGAGTATACAGAAAATTTCATCGGCATATCTCTTCCAGTACGTTATTGTAACGGTACAAGAGGGTAATGCCAGTTCTTATAGAAATGTTCCATACACAGTGTAGCTATTACCAGGCTCACTGGACTGCCCCTAGCCACTCCATCGGTTATGTAGGTAAAACTGGGCTCTGTATAAGTAGCTGGAAGATAAGCAGTGTTCAAACAGCTTAGCGAATTCCATCGGGATGTTGTCAGACAACTTTTTCTTTATTTTCCCGGTATTAGAATGCTTATGTAAAGAAGAAGGATCATAGGATAATCGGGAACTCGAAAATCTATTAAATCGTGGTCTACCTTCCGTGAGTACTAATTATAACTTATATATTTTGTTATTAACGTTAAAGTTTATTTTCATTAAGTTTCAAGTGATCGAACTATGGGAATACTTTTTATAAATTTGCTTAGCTCATAAAGGCTTCAGATGAAGATCAATAGCTTCCTCAAATCCTGATGAGGGAGGTCAGGTCTTCTTCATCTCAGAAGATGGATATCGCAGATCATAAAGGCCTCGGATGAGGATCACAAAACTTCATCAAATCTTCTTCTAGAGGAAGCTTAGAAACGGAGCACTTAAAACCAATTGGCTAAAAACTTTTGAATGGTAAGTGACCCAAAACGTGAGGTCCCAAGTTTGAACGCTGGCCGGGGCAAATAATGTATGATGTGCAGGAGTAAATTAAAATTGAGGACGACGGTATTACAAGAACAATTATCAAGAATTGAGTGTCCCCATATTGAACATTTGGGCTATTGTTCGAAGTACTAAAAAAGTCGCTTTAAATAAAAACATGGTCACACTAACTAACACCCTGAGGCGATAATAACTACAATGTCATTGAACAATTACGATTACTGACTACTAGCTCGTCCCCATTATATAGCAACCACTCAAGATCAAGGTCTCATATAGGTGGCCATGTCAGGGTTGTAAAGATCATTGAAAAAAAATATAATTACTCACTTTAATATGTTGCTCGTTACCATTTTTAAGTATTTGGTATTTCTGGCACTTTGTAAAGCGGTAAGTAATTTTAATATTATATTTACTTAGATGTGTGACCAGGCAGATAAGTAAGACTACCTCGCAAACTCATGCATTATTATTACCAGAATGCATAGTGCCAGTTGACTATAGGGAATCATTTGAACTAAAACTACTAGTTCTGCGAACAGTAGACCTCGCGAGCACTGTATTACCAGCGACAATTTATCTCAGTCTAAGCTATCTGCAGGTCATAATTAATTTGGAATTTTATTACAACAATATATTGAAATCTTATTATCTTATAAGTACATACTTTCTTAAATTTTATATGTTGTAGGCTATACCAAATGCTCTTGCCGAATAAATGAGATTTATATATAACATCATTGTGCCGAACATTAGAAAATTCTTTTGTAAACTTCACAACCTCGGCAACTACTTGACAAGTTCATATTCGAACTTCCTCATTAAATGAAAGTACTAACGTGGATACCAAATCACCAGCAAAAAAATATTTTGAACAGTAGAACATGCGTACCAAGTTTCGTCAACATTAGTCAAATTTTACAGGTTTACAGGTGGACCAACACACAACCTTACAAACATACGGACAGATAAAAGTCAATTCGGCCAGTTCGCAGAGACGCTTCGCTCGCTAAGTCAATTAAATCCTCTTAAGACTCGGTTATAGTTAGCTTAAGATATGAGGTGGAATATGCAACGTTTCTTGGGGTTGTTTACGGTATAGGGTTGTTATTCATTTAGCAAGTCTGTTTAAATATTTGGTAGCTGTATATAAGATAAAGTCTACAGTTGTAGATAGAGACTTCCTCGTGTGCATCTATAGAATTGTTAAAAACACTGCACTGTTTCCTTTCTACTTCCTCTAAAATAACATAACATTTAAGTAATACGAGTAGGTATGTGGGTAGGTAGGTACATACGAGTAAACCATGGAAATGTTTTAAAACCATGAAGCGTGAACATAATGAACGATTGATTAGGTGTACTGTCATTAGCAGTAGAATCATTGCAGATGACCATGAAACAAGTACGAAACACGGGGAAAATGATGAGGAAAACATGCCAGCCGAAAAACAACGTGGAGGACGGTAAGTTCAAATAAGTACTGTTTGTTACTTGTTCGATTATGATCTATGTCAGACTTAAAGTGATTTTCCTATTCTCGTACACAAAACTTTTCAGAAGACAGCATATTTTAGAAAAATTACAAATAGCGTCTTACTCAATGCTCGGACACTAGCTTAGTTCTAATTTAAAAACGTAAGTAATGTTAACCTTTTACCGGCGGAAAAAAAACATTGTTTTTTTTTTCAGAAAAAGTTGATCATATCGTGGATGGTGTATTTATAGATGAAAAGGAAGTCAAATGCTACATAGCATGCATCATGAAAATGGCAAACGCGGTGCGTATAAAAGATTGCGTATATAAGATCTATACTCGTAGGCAAAGACATTGAAAAAGATGCACCTACGCTAACTAAATAATTCATACCTCGATCGCAATGCGAAAGGAAATATCGAATCTGAGTCAATGCATCGGATTTGTTTGAATCTCAGCTGTAGATTTCGATGAAATATATTGATTGTTCATCGTTAAGTGCCAACAATTACATGATGTATTATTGGAGACTTTTAGAGCTAAGCATTCTGCAATGTCGATAGATGACCGAATGTAATATTCTATGTTTGTACTTGCGTTGCAGAACAATACACATAAACCGACAAAGGCATCCGAGATTTGATAGGTTGCAAAATAACCATATTTCTCGAGAACTGCCTAACTATTTCTTTCCTAACACATCATACGAAAAATCAATCAATTGTTTCTTTTAGTTTAAGAATGGAAAACTGAACTACGAAGCTGCCTTAAAGCAAGCAGACATGTTACTACCCGATGAAATAAAAGAACCAGCAAAAGAAGCGATTACAGCTTGTAGAAAAGTCGGTAAGTACTTACCTTATAGAACAGCGTGTTGACGTTCGAAAATGTTAGTAAAATTCTATTAGTAGTTATAGTAAATGGTAGGTAACTTTTAGATAGGAATATGTGCCTCAAAGGTAAGAAATTTTTCAGATGAAAACAGACATTTTCTCAAAATAAAATTGTAAAAGCAATTTGCTATTTGCCAAAAACAACAATTGAAAATTATGGCACACAGTGAGTAAATAATGTAGTAATAATAAATAATAAACTCTTAAGAAAGTGTCTCCGTCGGTACTGTTGATTGGTGCACTAAGCGTAGTATTCCAGAAAGGCTAAAAATAATATTTTTACTAAAAAATTGGAACTGACTTCCAACACCAAAAAGTGTGAAATAACTTGTTGAAGTTGATACCACGATAGATCAAAAGTACTATTATTATTACAATATTGTGCGTATGGTAACGAGTTGGACAAGTTATTTCATTTCATACTTTTTGGCGTTGAAGTCGGTTCCAATTTTCAGTAAACATTTTTTTTCATCCGTTTTAGACCCTCGCTAATTACGGGATCGATTGTCATTCACCGTCAATTATGATATCAAATTAGGCAAAACACTTTTCAGTTATTGAAGTGTAAATGAAAACTGCTGGACCGAATTTGATGAAAATTAATTGGTAGTCCCATTTAATTTTCATCAAACCATGGAAGTATACTCCAAACAAAAAAAATAATAGAATCGGTCAACAAATGGGAAATAAATCGGTGAACATACATAAGAAAAAATACATACAGTCGAACATATACATAACCTCCTCCTTTTTAAAGTCGTTTAAAAAGAAATAGAGATTCAGCATTACCAAATTTACTCTGATATGTAGGTCATAGACCAAAATATATACTAGGAAAGTAGGTACTCAAGTCTAGTTTCGCTACTGAACGTGGTTCTGGAATACGGCCAATAGAGAATAATTAAGAAAAAATTTGTACTTGTATTTGGCCTATTATATAATCTTGCTGGATAAGATTACCCGCACATAATGTATTGATTTTTAATTATATCAGTTTACTTTTATATTATTATACAGGTAGATAGATACGTTAATATGTCTCTGGTGACGGTTAGTTTACTAATGATGAAATATATATATATATGGTACCTATTTGTTGATTAGTGCACAATTTTGAACGGGATGGTTTGTAATCGAAAACTGGTCATGAAAGTAAAAGAAATAGCTACATATTTTTCTAATTATTATCAACCCATATGCACTGCACCGCTCTGCGAAAGAACCATAGTGCGACTGAAAGCTTGAAGGCGCCGCTACATCACAGAATAGATGACTGTAACTCCGCCAGACATACCTACCCACTTAGATTTACTTACTACCACTGCTACCACTTACCTATTAAATCGGACGTTGCCCGTGCTCGCCGTCGGGCGCTAGGTTTTTGCATAGAGATCAACTGTGTAAACATTCGCGTGTAGGTAGGCTCGTACGTCGTTGTTCCTATTCTAAGTGGGTAGATATGTCTCGCGTTATTACTGTTATCTATTCTGTGACATAGTGGCGCCGTCGTGCGTTCAGTTGCGTATGGGTTTATAACAAAAAAATATTGTATTTTTTCTTTTATTTTCAGAACCTAATATCGAAACCAAATCACCCCGTTCAATACTGTGCATTAATTAACAAAGACCATAAATATACATCTACAATGCACCTTTTTAATGAAAATACTTAACGAGTTTAATTCATAATAGTAATAATATAATTGAATACATTACCCTCTTCTGGCAGTCGGGTAATATATTTGTAATATTGACATTTGTTTATGTTTCAGCGGATGCTCACAAGGACATATGCGACGCATCATTTCACGTCACCAAGTGCATCTACAACCATAATCCTAGTGTTTTTTATTTCCCATAATATCTTAAATACGATAATGTGTTTAACTTGATTCCCATAATAACATTCATAAATAAGAAAAAACATAAAGAAATTTTCATAGGCAATCATTTACTTATCTTTAGATTTACATGGCAACAAGCTTTCACTTGCAATTTGAGCTTCAGATAATATTTCTGGTGGCGTAGATTGTATCATATTGTTGAGTTCGTTTTCATCTTCATTGCTAGAAGCTGACATTTTGCACAATAAATAGCCACAAATAGCGTAGAATTTATGTAGAGAATAATAATTATCTATTAAAATTTTATTTTCTGTTCTGCATTAAATCCAAGAGCAAAAGCAGAAAATGCAATTTTCTATTTTCCCGCGTTTGCAAACATGCGCGCGCAGATAAAAAGAGACCAAAGAGGTTTCGCATCTGAGTTTCGCACATAATCAAACTCTTTCTGTTAGCACGCTTCGCACTTCTCACGACGCGCGTATTAATCCTCCAAAAATAAATGTTGTGCATTTTAACTTGTTGATCTGATGCATACATGATGAAATGACTTATTTGCTAATATGTAATTGTTATTTATTTTATTTTGATGAATACAGTTTTATTATTTGCAAAAAGTTTTATAATTTTAAGGTTTGAACTTTTTGATCATTTTTCATAACTTAAATTTCATTTTCGCACTAAAAGTAAAGAAAAAAGGAAAAGAAGTAAAGAAAAGTAAAAAGCGCGCGTTCGAAATACGCTGCATACGTTTAATAAAAGTCACTTATTTATTTTTACAATTACTAGAAAGTAGGTGTGTTGAAAAAATATAGACTGTTAAAAATATAGATTGCTCGTAGATTTTTATTTAAATTAAGTTTCAATTCGTTACAAAAAGAGATAGTAAGTACCTACAGCCAAAAATATAATCTATACATTGGTATAATTAAAATGTTACGGATCGCTGTCTGTACGTGGAAGATACCTATATGAGAAAAAATATTATCGGGACTATAAATATTATTTATAAACAAAAATGGAGAATGAAAAAAAAGTTAGAATAAAATTTTTGTCTGTGCATTTGTGCACGCTAATCTCAGAAACGGCTTATCCGATTTAGATATGGGTTTCACTATATAAGGTATTTGTTAATTAGTGCACAATATTGAACAGGATGGTTTGGAATCGATAACTGGTCATAAAAGTAAAAGTAAATAAATGACATTTTTTTTATAATGAACCCATATTCGCCGCTCCACGTCTAAGAGCCATCGTGCAACTGAACGTACGACCCGACGCACCTCTACATCGCAGAATATATAGCAGTTAATACGCGAGACATACCTACACGCTTATAATATAGGTACAACGTGCAGACGATGACCAGCCCGGGCCAGCCGTCGTTTAGGCATAGACATCAGCTGCGTAAACATTGGCGAGTAGGTAGGTTCGTACGACGTTGTACCTATTCTAATAGGTACAACGTCGTACGAACCTACCTACTGTGTACTAGTGGGTAGGTAACACTGGAATTCAAAGCCAAGATAGGGGCTCCCCTGGGGGACAGTTCAGGCGCTGTGTGACGGATTCAACCTCTATGCATTTCATAGACAAAAAACACGCCCACTTTGATAGACGTCAGATTTTTTTGCTGAGAATTTGGATGCTGGATGACCGATTTTCGATCTCCAAACAATCCCCTAGTTCAAAGTTTTGTATAAAGTGTAGTAAAATCAGTTTATTACTGAGTTTTTTTTATTAGGCAAACTAATAGCCGATGAAGCACTACAGAATATGCGGATAATGTCAGTGCCCAAGCGATATATATAGTTTGTACCATTCTATCCGCCTGAAATGACCTTACTAGGTACCTACCTACAGTAAAATTTGTAAGCACCTACCTAGGTACAGACCGAGTTTTGCAGTGTCTATCATCTATGTAAATAAATGTTTATTTTCAAAAAACGATTAAAAAAATATTAAGTGACACTTCCGCTGAAAAAAAAAACAATGATTTTGGCTTTTTTGGGGCTGTCGGTCTAGCGCTCGACGAGTCAACATCTCCTGAGGATGCCTCGTGTAGAGGCGAAACACGTGTCGAATCGTTTTTGGTTTTCTTGTGTGTTTTATTTTGTATTCTTCCTATTAGCAGTTTATGCGGGAGGGAGGGTGGTGCACACCCCCAAATAAGCCGAAATCATTGGTTTTTTTTTCAGCGGAAGTGTCACTAAATATTTTTTAATATCGTTTTTTGATATTGGATTTCCGCAAAGTAACGCCTGAATCAATAAATTATCTGTTTATTTTCAGACAGTTTGCGGAGATATGGTTTTCATATCCCAACCTACGGTGTGTCGCATAGTTTTACGTGCATCAGAAATTCTATGCAGTCTGCTGGGTCAATATATGCATGCAGTTTCCTTAACGTAGTGTTTATATTCTCTTCGGGTTCCTTCACCATTTTTTTTATTTTTACAATGATCTGCAGTAAATTAGGCAGCATAAAAGTACGTATTGTCAAATCTGATCTGTCAATGTTACAGTAGTGACACAAAGCGAGAGAGATCATAGAAAACACGTGTGAAATTCTGTTTAGCTGGGGGACCTTCCAATCATTGTTTATGAAATACAAAGAAGAATCATTCAACATTCAGCCTCTAGGTGAATGCTGAATGATAGTTTTTGGGGGACTGCTCATCCCCCGACTATGAATTCCAGTGCTAGTCTCGCAGAGTCACTGTTGTCTATTCTGCGGTGTAGCGGCGTGCGTTAGGTCGCGCAATGGTTATTAGCTGCGGAGCAATGAATATGGGTTTATAATAATAAAAAAAACATTTTTTTTTTCTTATCGTATTTTCTTATCATATTTTTTTCTTTCACTATAATGACCAGTTATCGATTCCAAACCACCCCATTCAATATTGTGCACTAATAAAAATGACCTTATATAATACGGTATGTAAAAAATGTTAAACGAATTAAAATATGAAGATATTCAAGTTATTATTTATCTCAATATAAACATGCCGTACACAAAGGCTCGAAATATATTCCAGAAGAGATACCCCTATAACTATAATCTGGTCATGACTGCGCGGCGGGCGCAACGAAAATGGGACAAACAAAAGAGATGGAACGTGCTTTACCTTTGTACTGGCTTATATATATATATATATATAAAATAACACAGCTTACATAGACAACATAACCGCAGAAGCGCACCGGAACGTAAAATCACTGATTTCCGTCCAACGTAGTAATGACAGACTATTTTTTCTTAATAATCCATTAGCTTGCAATTTTTACATCACGCGTCGCCACGTGATTTTTTAATCGGCGTATTCGCTTTTGTTTACTTGCCGAGTACATAATATAACCTCCACAACTCTAGGTTATTCTGTCCCACAATTCATAGTTCGTTTCATTTGATTATTTATATAGGTACGGTCTTTTACAAACATCAGAATTATCTGATCTTTAGTTTTTCCTATTGCCCAACTAGCTAAAATCCTGATATAAATGTCGGATAATTATTACTATCACATATTGATTGTCTATATCTATACTAATATAATAATAATAATAAAAGGAAGAAAAAGAAGGAAGATTTGTTTGTTTGATTGAATTGAATATATGCTCAGGAAATACTGAACCGATTTGAAAAAATATTTCACCATTTGAACCCTACATTATCTTTGATGAACATAAACTATATATTTGGATTCATCATCATCTTCATCCCACAACGCAGGTGAAACCACGGAGCGCAGCTAGTAATTAATAAAATTATTCTGCTGCAAGCCACTTGACACATACTTTTCCTTATGCTTTTTCCTTTATGGCTCGGAAGTTTAGACTCTAAAGCCTGTCAGAGGACAGGCAGAAAATAGACGCTTTTGAAGTATGATGTTGTCGCCGAATGTTAAGATCAATCGAACAAAGGAGTCAATCCTAAAAGAGCTGAATATCGAAAACGATATAAAAAATATAAAGCTATCTACAATTTGTCTTCAACGGATCCTGCAGTATTTCGGTCATGTGACATGACCTGGAAAGATTTCGTCACAAGAAAAATAGGGGGCAAAATGCCAACAGGCAGAAGCTGAAAACGGTAGTCTGGCCAGTAGCTCTACCATGAGTTGGCAACATAAATGTCATTTATAGTTGATACTCGATCTCTTCTTATTCTTGTTTGTATGGCTTACGATCTCGCCTACCTATTGAGCTTGTGATTGGCGTACTCTCTGTCAATTTTAGTTCTACAAGTGACCGCGAGGTGGCACTGTTCTTTTTTTCATACATTTTATTGTGGCAGTCGATAGCGAGCATCGATTGGTGTCAATGCTGTAAACTCATGGTAGAGTTAGACCTACTGGTATCGCAGCAGCTAGATATGCTGGTCTGTTGACCGTGAAGTTCTCCATGAAGCACAAAACCGAAAAAGGTGGAGAGAAGCAGTAACAAGACTTCAGAAGTGTCACGATCCTCACCACTGAGGGAACGACTGAGGAGGAGGGCGTACAAACTTTCACGTAGGTACACAATATTAGTGTTAATTTGTATGATTATGAAGATCATTTATGGGCACTTAGATATATAAATATTTTATCGTTGTTTTTGGTCTATATATATGTAATAAGTAGGTATAGAGGGCAAGGTGGCCATAAAAGTAAGGACTTTTATTTATTTTTTATTTATTTATTTATTTACCTAACTAAATACATTTTATTAAGGTACAATATAACTTAAAATACTTAATATGATGATGACTTTCACTGAGGGCCCCAAACCAGGCTAAGCCTGTATCTTGGGAGCCCGATGCAAAAAACAATTGTAGAAAGGATATGTGGCACGCGAGTTCATGAATGAAAAGACATCAATCAATCAAAAAACAACAATTATTGAATCAATGAAATGAAATTCAGAGAGAACCATAACCATAACATTTAACATACATACATGACAAACGGCCCTTTTCAGGGCGACAATACTGTCTACTATGTTTCTATCTGATTTTATTCATTCACTGATACCTTAATTTTATTTTACACAGTCGGCTTGCCCTTTACAAGTGGAATTTGTGTATGACATTATAATGATCTGATCATAGATATATATAGGTATGTTTATATTGCTTATACAATAGGTACTCGTACATACTTTTTTACGCAGGTACTATACTTAATATGTGATTTACAAGTTCATATTGTTTTTTTTCCGCAAGTAGGTACATACATGTAAGTAGATTCCTTTATACAGAAAAAGGAAGAATATAAAGTTAAAACTACTTAAAACGGATATAAGGGACCTATATCCTCACTGACTCTAAGCTTTACAAAAGATATCCACGACATCTAAAATTCATTCTCAAAATGTTCATGACTTTCACGACGTTGATATGTGAGGAACAGTAAGTATATGGAACAGTCCAATTGAGTATAGGGAACTGAACTCCATAATCTGAACCATGTACAGTTGCCTGCGCTAAGACATATATATTAATATTTTCAAAACTATGATACAGTACTACATTAAATAACAATGTAGTTATGGATTATGCATTGAAATAATATAAATAACTTCATGTTAGAATAATTTCCAAGTTAATTTTTATGAAATTATTAAATTTCATTTCATTCAAATGCTGAAGCAATGTTGAAAATTATGAAATGTCTTCTAGTGAATTTTATAGCAGGTGACTGTACAGAGTGCACTTAGTATTAGAACTGCTTTTGTGCGGGGTTAATTATGTTACTAGCGACTAGCTCTGAGTTTGCTTGGGTATAATCCTTCTAATCTAATAGATACCGTTTGACAGATTGTAAAATAGGGGTGGGGTCAAAAAAATCGGTTACTACAATATCCGATTCTTAAGAGATATAGATATAAGAGGTTTGATTGAACCTTTTTGTATGGAATATCGACCGGCCGCAGTTTCAGTTATTTTTTAAATCGCGGCGCACGATGAATGTGGTATGTATAGATAGAGAACACATAGACAGACAAACAAACAACAATTATCAAAAATAGATTAAATTCCTGTCTGTTATTACTATTTAAACATGTTCTTACGATTTATTGAAAGAAAACAGGTAGGTACATACTACTACTAAAAATAATTAAGTATTTCATCGAAGTGTATGAAGATTTAGAACTGGATTATAATTTTACTCAATTCGGCATTATAGCTCTCAATCCTTGACATGCAAGAGCTAAAATATATTCACGACACCAAATCACCCGCATTATTTATTATATAACCACCACCTATATTCACCAATAAATTCACGAGACTGGGCGTTTAAAGTACGTCCTCTTTTCGACATTATAATCACTTGCTTAGTATCGGAGTCCAGTATAAAGATTGCCAAAGTAAACGAATTAAAAACACACAAACGGAAAAAAGTACGCACACAATCAATTATTTTTGTAATGGCGCGAGACTGCAAAGATCTGGCATTAAGTAAAGGTATCAAAATTAACAAAATCATTATCGTAGTATATAAAATTATAAATTCTTTGTCTGTCTGACAAGGGGGTCGCCAGAATTTTTTTCAACCTGTAAGGGGGTCGCGAAATCAATAAGATTGAAAAACACTGTCTTACACCATTAGAATCCTACCTTATCCCTGATGGACATAGGCTATAGAACCCATATGAAAACTTCGATAAAGTAACCCAAGGCGTGAAAAAAATACCCAATCAATCCTTATATCGTGGATGCTGCGGAAATTATTGACAATAGAGAAAAGTGATGTACAGTTTTATAGAAGACATTAAAATCTACAAAAAAGTTAGTGATCCTATGTGTATAAAGATTACAGTTGTGTCACAATAAGTATTTTTGGTATGTTAAAATATGCAATAGTAACGGTGGTACAAATTAGGCCACATTAATGATAGAGGTAAGATTTGATTGTGTGTTTGTTTGTAATTTATTAACGCATAAAGTACTTAAACGATTCTAAAAAAAATTACGAATAGAAAGCTACACTGTTTCCGAGTAGCGTACGCTATATTTGATTCATCATCATCAATCACCACGCGGGTGAAACTGCGGAGCGCATCTAGCTATCAATGATGATTTCTTTGGCTTTTACAATAGTTGTCAATAAGTTCGATTATTCATAATTTTTTACCGATTATTCGTATAAAAGTGAATATGAAGAGTCGTACTCTACACTACGTAATAAACAAAAAAACACCAGACTACGTATATTTGAAAAAAGGTCATAATTCCATGGTTTTACGGTGAAAGTTATTGAAATTGTATGAGTTGCGCCTGCACAAAGTCATTTGGTCTTGAAGAGTATGAAACTTCAACGGTATCTATTAGATTTGAAGGACTATAAAAAAGAGGTGAAACATGTAAAGTTTTTTTTCTACTTACAATTAAGTAGGTTTTATTATCTATCTTCTATATCTATATCTATCTATCTAAACATATAAGAAAGGAGTAGAAGCCAAAAAGTCTGTACTTGGCAGATAAAAATATATAATGTATATAAAATATATAAAAAAAATTGTTTAAGAAGACGTAAACTTAACAAATGAAAATGAATATGAGGTTATTGAAAAAAATGTCAGTCTGTCTGTATGCTCACGCATAACTTTAAAAAAATAGTGTTTGTATAGAATAGAGCCCGGAGCTCTCAGCTATAAACTTTTTTCTTGATCCGTCACATAAATCCAAGATGGCAGCTTGGCAGCTCTATGCTACACGGTCTCATATAAAAGTGTGGTTTCGATTGACTGGTCGGCGCTCATGAACTTCTATGGTACGGCGAAAAACCTACGCTATAACAGTAAAATAAAATGTTTATAAATTCGAAAGTTGAAGTATCTATATTTAAAAGAAAACCTGGGTACTTTTAACGTGAAATTAGCTTTAATAATAGCTTAAATGCAGCAGCATTGGGACAAGAATTCAGGGATTTAAATAAAATGAGTAAATTAGAGAAGAAATCATCAAAAGTATTTGATACTGTAGGATTGGTAATTACAAGGATACATATTATGCAGTGTCTTTTGGTTTATTTTTACCGGTCTCAGTATTTACAGTCTTCTAATGTTTTTATTTTGTTATTGGGTTTCCGTAATAGAAGGTACCTATACAAAGCTTTAGCACGCATACAGAGTCTTAAACTAGACTTAAACTATTTTGAATAAGTTTTGACATAGTTATGTAAAACTTTATCGGATGTGAAAGTCTGTTATGATAAGTATAAGTAACTCATACATAGAAGTAGCTTAAGTTTTTGGTATATGTAATAAAAGTACTTTTATCTTAAGCGTATTGTCAACTGTCTGTAAGTACTTACACATAATAAATTAGCTAACTATATATGATGATTATTGATAAAGAAACAACAAATACGTGCATCACTCCGAAACTACGAGACATTTTTTAATAAACCTTGACACAGTGATAACTAATATTATGGTTTGACATATAGTGTATTTTAGATGCCATAAAACGAAAGGGTTGTTCTGGAATAGGGGACGAAAGTAAAAGGTACGTTAATACCTACTTGATGGATTTTTATTAAATTTTCTTTGTTTAGTTACTGAAAAGTAAACATAAATTCTAATCCATGTTTCATCTCTCTATGCTATCGGAGTGCTAAAAAACATCTTTTTTTTATAGTGGTTCATGAAAGTGACTCCCTCTCGCCTGATGGAAAGTGAAGATGGAATCAAGAAGCAATGACTTAACCGTAAGCTGCTCACTACTAATATATTCGGAAAGTAGTGTTGTTTTGATCTGATTATTGGGTGGAAAATGCTGCTTCCCTCCCATAGAGAGGGAAAAAACTCGTACAAATTACTTCCCACCTAAGGGCCGGAAAGAAATAAAAAAAAAAGAACTGCTGTCAGCTGGGAATAGTTTGATGTAAAAAAACTAATTAAAAATAAATGCTGCGGCCATGTGACTTTCTAAACAGCCAGTGTGAGCTTAGCGCAAACTTCTTTGAGCGGAATAAGCCGCAACAATTACGCGGTGAGTTCCATATTTAAAATTTAAAAAGTCGACATAAATTGGCGGGATACTAATCTGTTATGTACTTATCTGTGACGGGATTCAAAAAAATAGGCAATAATCTTTTATGCTAAGATTTTAATGTTCAAAATGAGCTCAAGCGATTCTGAAATGTTGACACCAGATTCAATTAAAGGCGAGGCAAATTGTGTTATTGAAAATCGTTTGCCAGAAATGTCAAAAGAAAGATATATAAACACATACAATGATTTTATGAATTGGCGAGCAGAGAAGAAAAATCGTTTTCCGAAAGTGTATTTCTTACATATTTTAATGGACTGTGTAGCAAACTACAACCTTCTACACTATGGAGCCGATATTCAATGCTCAAAAGTACACTTAGTGTGAAGCACAATGTAAATTTGAAAACAGTCCATAATTTAACATCACTTTCAGACAGTCTCAGGGGTTCAAGAGAAGAAATCTTAGGTTTTCACCTCTCATGAAATGGGTTTTTTTTTAATGATGCTCCTGACTAGATATATTTGGCAGTAAAGGTAAGTTTACCTAAGTATTTATGGATTCATTCTAAAATTAATGTATTTATTACACAAATACTAAAAAAATACATGTTTTTCACAGGTGGTATTGATATAAGCGGCTTGGTATAAGCGGCGTTTGCAGAAGCAGTGAACTCACAAATTTGACAATTAAGAACATTGAAAGTCAAAGCCAATTATTACTAGTAAAACTGACTACCTAAAACAAAAACAAATATTGAGCGCTCGTTTGTAGTACAAGAAGAGTTTACACAAATAGTAAAGAAATATCAAGAAATGAGACCGAATGTCAGTGTCAGTGTCGAACCCAACTATCAGAATGGAAAATGCTATAAACAAGTGATCGGTAAAAATAAAATCTCAGGTAGGCCTACTCGTATGCCGAAGCAGATAGCAACATATTTGAATTTACCAAACTGTGAGCAGTATACCGGACATTGTTATAGACGAACGTCAGCAACACTTTTAGCCGACTCTGGAGCAAACACGACAACCTTAAAAAGACATGGAGGCTGGAAATCCAGCAGAGTCGTCGAAGGCTACGTTGAGGATACAGTCCAAAATAAAACTAAAATTTCAACCAAATTAACTGAAACTATAAAAATACGCCCCAATTCGCCTCAGCCGACAATTTCCAGGGAGTCTTCCATGCCATGGAATCCACCGTCTGATGGAATACCAGAGTCTCCTACTTTAACAGATATCCAGAACAGCTAAATTTGTCACAATATATCAAACAGCATAAACATTCCAAACAAAAATGTAACTTACACGTACTTATAATTTCACGAATTGTCCTTATTTGACAATTACAGCCTTACTTATAAACGCTGCTTAAATTTAAATAACGTCACTTAGTACGGCGCAGAATATTTTTCCTTTGCGCAGCACTAAATAACGTCATTTAAGTTAAGCAGCGGTTATAAGTAAGGCCCTTAATTTTAAATAGGTACTACTAATATTATTATATATTATCAAGAAATAGTTTAGATAAACAACAAGTTTTATTTTCCTCATATTCGAAATGAAAAGTAGAGTATTTAAGACGGGTAAAAGAATCAGTTCCTACTCGGACTATAGCCGTCTAAATACCTCGGAAATTGATTCTTTCTACCCTCGGTTAACAATCCACTATTTCACGCCCCGCTTGAAAGACCCAGGGTCATAGCTGCAAGGAAGTACGTACGCCGGCAAAGCATTCCACAATTTACTTACACGACAAAGGTAGGAACTGTCAAACTTTTTGGTTCTCAGTAAGAAGTTTTGATCAAAATATGGTTGCAATGCTAGGCCGGAACGAGTAGTTCGGGATCGGAATGGTGAGGAAGGAGTAAGATTAAAAAGCTCTTAGAACATTAATCATGAAACAACCGGTAAAAAACGCTTCATCTCAGCCGTAGGACATCCACTGCTGAACATACAAATTTCCAAAAGGACCGGTTGGAAGTAGCCTGCATCCAACGTCGTCCTGCGACCTTTATCAGGTCGTGTCGGTGGACGACCTACGCTGCACTTGCCGGTCCGTGGTCTCCACTCTAGAACCTTTCGGCCCCATCGGCCATTTGTTCTGCGTGCTATGTGGCCTGCCCCTGCCACTTCAACTGGCTTATCTTCTGGGCTATGTCGGTGACTTTAGTTCGTCTATGGATCTCTTCATTTCTGATTCGATCACGTAGAGAAACCCCGAGCTCTTTCCATAGCTCTTTGTGCGACTTTGAGCTTGCGAGGCCCATAGTAAGAGACCACGTTTCAGTGCCATATGTCATCACTGGTAACACACATTGGTCAAAGACTCTTGTCTTGAGGCACTGAGGTATTTTTGACGCTATAGTTCTACGCATTTGTCCTAGTTGTTGAGTGACTTCCCTGTCTCCAATAATACGGACAGTGCGACGTTGCAGTCTATCGAGAGCATCCATAAGGTACTTAGCTGATCCATGTCAGAGGTGGCATGTATTGAATATTATTATATTCAATACATGGGCGCATCTGAGTTTTATAAAGAAGGTACCTCTGATCCGGAGTAAAGCGGATAAGCTGGGTATTGATGATCCGTTCAAACACCTTACACATTACTGAGGTGACAGCTATAGAACGATAGTTACTTGGGTCGGACCGATCCCCTTTCTTCGGGATCGGTTGAACTTTTGCCTCACTCCAAGCCTCCGGAACAATTCCTGTCGAATAAGACATGCGGTATAGTCGGGTCAGCACAGAGGACAACTCTGGTGCACATCTTTTCAGAACTAAGGCTGGAATACCGTCAGGGCCACTTGCTTTCCAACATCGAGTAACAACAGCTCTCGGCGCAAGTTACACTGCCTATGCGGACATCGGGCATGGTGGTGCTGCACTGGGGTATTCTTGGTGGCTGCACGCCATTGTTATTGAGTCGGGAGTTCGCCGAAAAATTATGAGCGAGCAAGTCGGCTTTTTCTTGCGGTTGATGAGCAATTGACCTGTCGGGATATCTCAGCGGAGGTAAAGAAGGCTGGCAGAAGTTTGCTTGGACAATTTTGGCCAGTGGCTAGTAACTGCGGCAACATATACCTACTTACATAAACATCGTGGGTTTTTAAGTAGAATAACAATGTCGAACACTCAAACACACAATAAATACTGTTATTTAATTATTTATGCCAACGATAAGCTTGTTTTGCTGTCGATAACGGTCCATGATTCGAGTGTCAGCTAGTTCGTTGTCTCTATGGGTTTTTAAACCGTAATCTACCGTGTGCATGATACAACCCATCACAAACATCTAATTGCCCGAGTACAAACATATCTGCTCATCACACAAAATATTCGCCCCGAGATCACTAGATACTTTAGATACTTATACTAACTGAGCTATCTGGATCTAATTCAGCAATATTTGTGTTAGGTAAGGTAAACTGGCCTACAAACCTGAACACGATAATGATTGCGCACTACTACTTGGAGATTGCTAGATATCTGGCGGTCTGGCCCTACATTGGTTCCCAGCGTAGCCCATCCGGCAGGTTAACACTATGTCAAGAGAAGAATCTACCAGCCGCATACAAACCTACCTTTTTTTTTGTTTACGAGGGGGGAATATTATTAGATACCCGGACTAATACAAACCTAGCTACCTATACCAAGCTTTTTCCCTTGTCACATTTACTTAGAACACTTCACATTATATTTACCAATATTTTCGTAGATAATCAGTATAAACTATCTTAAAAACGAACAAGGTTAGGTCGAAAATATTATATCTCGGATAATCACAATATGATTATGCTCAATACGATTTGACAAAGACAATTATTTTCAAATTTAGAGAGAAACTGCATTGGTATAAAATGGACGGGTATTGTTTGAAATATATTAGTTACCATGATTATTCAACTGGCAATAGGTTTGGTTTTGGTTAGCTTTTGTTATGTAAGTACCCTATTTTTCCCTTAGAATACCTACACTTATTGTGACTTCGTTTGCGTCATTACCTATGTTATATTTAAATCTCAATATTCAAGCTTCGCGAATCAGGAGTAAGTACATAGATTACCTTATAATCATTAACTCGCATCATTTTAAGTTTTTAATGTTGTACACACGTCGTCACAATTTCATAATGCTGAACAAATGTTACTTACTCTGGGTCTCGATATCTAAAAATGAAACCGTAGAATGTTCAAATGATCGCCAATGTTCGCAAAGTGTACATAATTTAAAAAAACTTTTGTTCGTTTTACAGGGCAGAAGCGACGAAGAAGTCAAAGGCTGGTTCTTGAGCATGGCCGTGACTTGCAACAAAGACTTTACCGTATCATCAGAAGAACTGATCATGATGAAAGATCACAAGGTACCGGACAGTGAAAACGCAAAATGTTTAATGCATTGTATTTTCAAGAAGGCTAACATGGTAAGTAAGTAGTTGTTTGTGGTAGAAATATGTGATAATCTCTTAGAAGAGAAGACCAATACAAATGGAAACTTACAACCAATATATAGTTAGTAGAAGCAAGCACTTAATATGTAGAATAAAATATATTTATTTAATAATAGTACCTACTTTACTGCAGAATCCAGTAAGTAATCCTTCCTGGCCAAGCATGTGTTAACCGGACCTCACCTGGTTACTAATATTAATTCTGTGGCCGTATACAATATAATGTGCCCACATGGTCTTCAAAGAACAAACAGCTGCAAATATCTCCTCTTATGACGTAACTACAGTGCCACTCTAGCTAAAGTTACCAGGCTCCTGGATGTCAATGTCAATGAGTGAGAATGTAAAATACCTCGGACACATACCGGTCTACTAACAGCCGAACTGTCTGATCACACAAACAAAAAGGCAGACAACATGCTACCGAGGAGCTTCAGTAGATGCAGTGACAAAGTGAACTGTGAAAGTCCAACTGTTCATCATTTACTGCACCTGCGTGTATACCACAGATCACAGAAACAAGAGTCTATACCTTCCAATTATGGAAGAACTACACAAAAGCTATGCAATATACGAGTGAATTACAATGAAGCTTGGCGTTCCGAATGCGTCTATATTGCAGCGTGAGTAGTTAGGTAGGTATATGTAGGTTCTGCAAAGGCCGCAAGCTCTGCCGGAAGGCGTTATTTAGAAGCTGATCGGCCGCCATGTGTACTGTTATATTTCGCTTTAGTGAGAGAGTAGGAGCACATCCCAATCAAAAGAGACAACCTATAATCTGACATGTGATGGTACTTATCTACCTATACTTTTTATAATACTTACATCATAGATGTAGGTAAATAGGGCGAATTCTGTGACTTACGTAAAATTCCCGTGCCAGTGTTTGTAACAAAACTCCTTCGAAACAGCTTGACCGATTCAACCGAAATGTTGTGTGTTTATTTTTATAATTTTGTGGTCTCAGAATAGGTCTTAAAGTACTTTTCACAATCATCATCATCTTACTCCACGCGGGTAAAACCGCGGGGCGCAGCTAGTTTTATTATAAAGTTTACTAAACTTTTTAGCAAATCTGGGAATATGCAGTTTTATTATGAAAAAAATCATATAAAACTGTGTATTGCACAGATTACCAATTCTTATTGTTGTCCCTTAACAAACATGCACAAGGATTCTGGGTCCACCCCTACTGGTATAATTGTTTTTAGTTATTATAATTTTAATGGCCGCCCAGTTTCAACTAGGTATACCTAAAAACATAATGTTATAAATTATAATACATGAATCCATATCCAATAGGTATAATATATTTTGAATTTGTCTTCTGTGACCGTACGATGCACTACGTAAGTCTTCTATGGCCTTACTATCCTTAACGAAAATACCAACTATTTCATCAGGTGTCTCTTAGAAGTTTTCGGAGTGTACCACAACCAATATTGGCAGTTATTTTAGTTTTCTATAGTTGATCTCCATCTGTATTTATATATATCTGCTATGCTAAATAAATTAGATCAAGAATGTGACACATAAATATAATTTTACAGATGGACGATAAAGGCAATTATGATTTGGAGAAAACCGACAAATGGTTAGCAACCGAATTTGGCGACAGCGCTGCAAGGTTGGAAAAAGCCAAAAGTGTATTCGACTTGTGCAAAAAAGGTACATAATTATATCCGTAATAAAGGTATATACTTATGTATAAATAAGTACAAATAACCCTATAAAATGACTTCAAAAAGTGGCACGTCTAATACCTAATTCACGTTAACAAATATTTCCTTATGTTGTATTTACAGTGAATGACGATGAAGTCAGCGATGGAGAAAAAGGATGTGACCGCGCTTACCTTTTGGGCAAATGTCTTACGGAAAATTCACCAAAGATTATGTAAAAGTAAAAATGATGTATAAACTCACGTATCTTCAGATCTTTTTAAGAGTATTCTAGGTACGAGTAGTACCATTAAAAAATGAAATTGTACCTCTACCTAAACAACCCAAATGTTTCTATAGTGTAATAATTTGTTTATAGGTAAACAGTTATCTGTAAGGAATCATTCAGATTCTTACTTTTTTACTATATAAATATTGTAATTTATTGCAGATGAAATAAAAAAAAACACTATTAATGAGCAATGTTTGTTTTATTTATCATAGAAAACACTGAACTACACTCTAGTAGTAAATACGTAATACAAAATAGATACACATCTTATTACAGTATATAAAATAATTACATGATCAGGATGCTGCCATGGTTTTTAGATTTTACAAACATATAAAACATAATTTTCTAATTGCTTCTAACTTAAAAACAGTTTTTACTTACTTGCCACCTAGGGTCTGGAACGTTTGTTAATTTTGACAACAGTTATCTACTGCTTTAATGTCATTCGACCATGTTTCAGATATAGACAGCAATGCAGTTAATCTATGTCAGTGTCTTTTTTCTTTTTATTTGAATTCGCACAAATGTAGGTACATTTTCTTTTCCTCGTGTTAAATTACTTTAATGTTTACACATTCAAGCGAGAGTTTTCATTTTTTCATTCACGTTGATTATAACAATTAAGGTATCAGTAACAAGTTCTAGGACGTTTGTAGGATCCATTATATTACATGTAAAAATTCAAAGCAACACAAAAAATAAACAAAGTTTATGACAGCAGTTAAGACATTGTCCGCTAATATTTGTCAAAGTTAATAAATATTCCAGAAACACAGCGTAAACCTTTTTCATTTGACTAGTGGCTGGCAGAGCCAGCAATTGAGTTAAATGTCATGTTAGTTGTCAAAGTTCACTTGAACGTCCTGGCAAACCTGGAAGACGTTAATGTCGTAATGCTGAGAAACTATTTTTGAATCGCTAGTATCAATTGCCAATTTTGAATTCGCTTGCGAGTGACATTACATTTGTGGTCCTTCTACTCTTTAACCCTTGCCCTACCGTAATTATTCAAACAAAAGATTTCATTCTTAAAATGACGAACGTCCTTGGTAGGGTTTATTTTTGAATCGATCTCCAAATCGATTAACAAAATATTTATGTAAGTAGATTGTTCTAGCAAAAAAGATAACCTTCAAACGTATGATAAACTCGTCAAAACTTTGTCAATGAACTATAAAGTATTTCCGATTCTAATAACTGAAAACATATATAGTAATAATGTATATGCTTGCACCCTGTAAACTTATTTGTCTGGATCAGTGAAATCGTGGAATCTTAAATTGCTTTAAAACAATCTACGATTTAGGAATCGAAGATATTGGTTGTGTGATCAGTATAGAACAATTTCGTGAATGTTATAACCTTATATACATACAAATCTAGTATAATGATAGGTAAACTATAAGTATATACAGTTCATCTACCTCCCACATTATTGATCTAACACATATTGGCTAAAATGATAGGCCTTCTAACGTAAACTGAATCTTGTAAGCTCTTCAGGGCAATAACCAATTTCAATTACACTTCAATTCACTTTTTTTTATTTATATGCAGGGTTGCGCAATATCGCCAACGTTGCGTGGTTAAATAAGAAAATAAACAATGGAGATTGTATGGTGTTGTATGGTCGGTAGGTATTACAATATAATGTTGATTGAAATCTTGAAAAATGGCGGCTCTATGTCATTTTTGAGAACTAGTAAGCAACAATGTTGGCACGTTGAAGACTGGAACTGATAAAAACGACATATAGCCGCCATTTTTTACATTTAAATCAACTTTTGAGTGCTGAGATACATAATAGCCCTGCTGATTTTTCAGATAAATATTTGCACGCTCAAGCTCGAAAAAATACTTTTATTTTGTGGATGCCACACCACTTAGCGTCACCAAATGCCCTTTACAACTAAGATATATTCGTTTGTCAAAAACGTGAAAGAAAACAAATATAATTAAGAAAAGTGCTATTTGCAACCCTCAACTGATACACTTTCAATCGATAGCATAGAACTGGAATGGTTACACCACTTGCTGGGTTTCTGAGATACTTCTCTAGGTTATTTATTCGTCAAAATTATTTGAAGTCTTATCCGACATTACTTCAGTTCAAATAACTTTAACGAATACATAAACTAGAATTAAAAATATCTCGGCTATACAATAATGCGAGTGAAATATTTTTTAAGAATTCGAATGATTTGTTTCGTTGAATGATTGAATGTCCATGCCTAAGCAATACGAGTGATTCAAAAATAGATAAAAATTACCAAAAAGTGTATGGCGCTGTAAAAAAAACTATTTTTCTCAAAAAAAAAATAGTTTGGGTTTAAGCTAGACAAGGGTTTTTTTTCTACCGGAACAAACCCTTTTAAATAGCCTAAAATTAAAACTATTTCTTTTTTAGTAACCAATAAATTTGTAGTATGCTTTTTTATATTTTGTACACAAATGTTAAACTTGTGATGTGAGACAACCATCCCTATAAATATTGTATGACTTTTTAATGGTTTCGGTTACATAGTATGAATTCTTTTTTAAATTGATTAAATTAATTTTAGCAATGATAATCATCAAAATAGAAAAATAAATGACATTAATATACATTATATCACACTCTCCACTTCGAAATTAAAACATTAACACATCTTACAGAGGATATTAAGCAATATTTCATGAATAATAACATATACAACATATGACATTACACGATATCTTTCGAAAAATATTTAGCGCTAAATGTTTTAGTAATATGTGCAAGTCACCCAAGGGCCAATTGCACGTCTCATTTAGTTAGCAACAACCAATAGTTTTATTGCTGCCTTTTTATTTAAAAACTGATAGAGACAAAACACTAATAATATTTAACGCTAATTGTATTTAGTTTAATGTCGTACAATACAACCTGGGTTCCAAAAGAAAATTATACATATTAATAAGAAAATGTACAAAAATGTTAAACATTGAACAAAATACCTCATATTTATCCAAAAGACCCAACATTTTTTGCATTCTCTTACTAAACCAGCTTGCATTTAATATAGAAACTGACTTTTTTGCAATAAATACATACCTAATTAGATTTGACTTACAATCAACAATATCATATCACTGATAAAACTTTTGTTAACATTACACATAATTTAGTTTTATATAATTATGAGGTATAACTATTATTTTGTTTTTTCGCGAGCTGTAAAGACAAATGATTTAGTCAGTGCAAAGTCATTAACTTTCGACAAACAATTTCTCAGAGGCATTGGACAAATACTACTAAATTGTAGAGTCCAATTCTAGCCCTACGACATTACATAGACGATTTTTGCGAAGAATATTAAAACACCTGGTTTTATATGATAAATTTATTTTCATGTTCACCCAGACTGATTTCTAATAAACATCATTTTATTGTGCAATGTACATTGCATTTTACGTCTCAATTACAATATTTTCTAGACATTAATGCAAAAAACTTAAAAAAATATAGTATGATACTAATATGTAAAAATAACAAAACTTAACAAAATACGTGAATAAAGTGCAACATACATGCGAGGCAACAATAGCTTGGCAACCGTTATAATATATGTATTAAGTCAAATTCTTTATTTCCTAAATTTAATACTTTTGTGTTGAACAAGCAAAGGGTAAAGCTAAAAATCTGATAAAAAAAGTAAATGTGAATATACAGTGTCCCGAAACTAAACGATAAACTGGTACCAGGCGAGAGGCCAAGGTATACCATTAAAGTAAAACAAAAAAAACTTTAACCAACATAGTGTCAAAGTCAACTGATAATAATTTTGTACGCCATAACTCGTCAAAACTGAATTTATTTTACTTAGTTAACAATGTTTATTACTTTGAATTGTGGTTGCTATTAAAAGCATTGTTATTTGAGAACACATTAGTAAAAAAATCACTGCAAAAAATTTCAACTTTTTTCGAAAAAAAGTGACTGATGGATTTTTTTCTATTTTATTTTCATTACTGGTATAACTTGACCTCTCGCTCGGTACCAGGTTATCGTTAAGTTTCAGGACACCCGATTCATACGCAGTCAGCTACTATGGGATAAACACGACCTTTGAGAGTGACTATTACTTCCACACCGCATTAACGACAGATTTCAAGTTTGATTCTCCGAATAAGTCGTGAATCAGTCCAATTTTTTCGTTAACTATTGGATTTATGTCGTTTCTCTGTTCAGAAATTTTAGCATTTTGAAAGTGCCAAATCAAACTTAAATCGGCATCGCACTTCTGTATCTAAAAAAAACTATACCACTTAACGTACATCTGTTTGCGTGTAAAATATATTGTGAATTTGTAGAACATGCTCACCAAATTTCAGACTAAAACGCAACTTCGTAGATTATAAAAGATTAAAAAGGAGGTGCTCAAGTAAGCCCTTAAACCGAACTTCTCTATCTTGAAAACTATACAACTAAGCTCACCTAATCTCAGATTCAGTCGTTGCTTTGTTTAAAAGGTATGGATTTAGTATACAAATTAATAGTCTAGGAGCTGACGTACAAATTGTCAACACAAAAGTTATGTTTTACTGTTATGACAAATAATTATGACGCATAAGTTATTTTATTATAAGAACCATAATTCGTTATATTTAAAATAACTAAAGATTTATTTTAATAAATAGCTAATATACGTCATAATTATTTGTCATAATAGTTATTTTAATAATAACTATAAGTTATTTTTAAAATATCTATTATACGTCACTGATTAGACTTTAAAACAACGATGAGACCTAGTACAAAACAAACTTGCAGTAGGTACGTATGTAAGGATTTATTACCAGAATACATACATCAACAGGTTTTTGTAGTTACCGTTATCAAGTTGCCAAGCAACATTCACCTTATACAGTTTTAGCACTAATCAATAATCACGTGACTAGTGACTTAAAATATTTTACTATGCAAAACACAATCATACTTTTCTTCAGAGATTCAAACATGACAATTAAATAGACTATATGCATTTATAAAAAATATACATTTTTAAATGATATTATTATTATTATTATGTACTAAATAAGCTTTTGTTCGATTGGTCCAAGTAATTCAAAGTATAATTGTTAGGTGTACCATAAAGCAATAGTTATTATACATATATTCAAATAGGTGTAATAGTTAAAATATATGTACATAGTTGATATCATTTTATAATTTTAAAAATACTACAGAAATATATAGTTTCGAAAGACCTTATTTTGGGTAAGTAATGTCTAAAATTGGCACTACATTTAGATATTATGATGCGTTATTTATAAACATTCTACAATATTATTTGGTATCAAAATACACTTTAAGAACTCTGAAAATGTACTAACAACTTTACGGCAACATCAAAGGCATAGCTAATTTGTAAATCTACAAAAGTCTAATAGAGGCCGATATGAAGCTTTTACATAATTCACAGTAACATTTACGATTATGATATATTATATATATATATATATATATATAATATATCACATATATATATCACATAATATATTACAGTTTACCAAAAATAAAGGCTATCACTTTATTTTACCAAACTAATTAATTTTGATGTATGATCTTTTTAAATGAAATTTGTGCAAATCCTAATAAAATCCGAGCCCATCTTGGATCTAGTTTAATTCAATTTATGGTATTGTTATAATATTATGCTACAAACTGTTACAAAATGCATAGAGGTTAATCGACTCCAATGGTTAAGAACATGGTGATGTATATTTTCGATAATAGCACAACACTATCCGAAAAAAAAAACATACGCAACATCTTTATATTTCGTATTTAAATAAAACTAGTCTTATTTCAATCATAGATACTGCATATATACCCCACGAATGGATATAATAGGTTTTTTATTACAGTAGGCCTAGCATGATTAACTGTGTAAGTGTAACGTAACGTGTCGTCCACGTGAAACAGTACAAACTGTCATTGACCTATGGCAACTGTGACAGAGATAATTCATAGTGTGTACGCTGAAGCATGACATGTTGACGCTTACGATACTAATACTTTTTCGCAAATTGTGTGTGCTACGGCCTCTGTATCCTCTATGCCAAACTTTGACCAAGATCCCGGTAAGAACCAGACTAACCCAGGATATCTTTGTTATACTAAAACAACCCGATTCTACCCTCTAATACCATTTTGTACCAACTTGTAACTGTACTGTATACCACCACTATTGTACCAACTTTATGCTTACTATTGTGTTCTGCAATCCTGCATTCTGCAGTTCTGCAATTCTTTGAAAACAAATTTATGTAAACGTAAAATCAAACATCCGTTTCCTCTTTGCGCATTTATCTAAACATTGCTGTAATGAAAAAGTAAGAATACTTTAACTAAGACATATAAGGTATATTCTATTTTTATTTACCATCCAATAAACTTGGTATGCACCACTTTCAGTGGTTAAGTTTGACAGTGGTTACATTCAATTAAGTTTGAATGTTCAAGTATCCTATGTCATACTGTCTGCGATAAAAAAGTGTACGTATGGCAAGACACTTATTTAGGCTATGTAAATAGTCACTACATCATTTTAAGAACGTTGCATGGTTTTAAGAGTGCTATATAGTGCATGATAATACGCGATTACACACATCTTAATATATTTATAACAATATACATGAAACTTCAAGTGACCTGACAACGCTTGTTGCGATGTCTGCAGCGGCCTTATTGTCTATCTTTACGGAGAATGGTAATGGGCTCCATTATGACATTTGAATCCCATTCAGGGCGAAACCGTGCAAGCCTATTGGCTGGAACCATCAATGGGAATGATAATGAAGTGACATTTCATTTTCATTCAAGCTAGACAATAAGGCGGCAGGTCTATTAACCATTCATATACCATGATAATTAAAACAAAAGATTTATGAAGGAAACGAACGTACATTTACGTCAATGGTACTCGAAGGATTACTGTATCATAGTTGCAATCAAACGTTTATTGAAATCTTGAACATTGGCGGCTCTATATCAGTACAACACTAATGAGTAATTTTTGCTTACTGGTGTTGCCAAAACATAAGTAAGTGGATGACTGGAACTGACAAAAGTGACATAAAGCAAACATTTTCTTCGATTTCAATCAATATTTGATTGCAACTGAGATACATAATATCCCTGCTGGTTACTTGAAACTGACTTGGAGTAAAAATACATAAAATAGTATTTATTGCTTTAAATGTGTGTGTGTCGGGTTTCATAATTAATTACAGTGATTAAAACGTGCAAGTATTTTTTTTTTATTTGATATAATTATACAATCGGAACAAAGAATGCGTTAGCACTCGTGCAATATTCATAAAGCTACAAGTATAGAGTCACTCGCGTAAGCATTAAGACAAAGTCTAATAGTCGATCTGTTCCACCTGTAACGCGAATGAGAATATCACTAGGTTATAGACCGTTTATGTTATTACTGTCGTTGGACATTTCAATTGAAAACAATATAATATCACTTGCATATCACTTACGGCCGGTGCCAATAACCTTACTAGAGATAGATATTTGACACTATTTGTGTGGACGTTATGTCAAATTTCTGTCGGTTGTAAGGAAAACTGTGGATAGATAGATTATTGGGATCCCCCCTACGACCGTTTTCAATAACCTATCTATCGCCGGTTTACCTTACTAGAGATAGATATTTGACACTATTTGTATCGACATTATGTCAAAATTCTATCGGTAGTAAGGAAAACTATGGATAGATAGAATATTGAAAACGGCCTTTAATCACTTCCAGTCTTTCACTTTGTGCTTTCACTTTCATACCTATAATATATATATTTATTTTTATGGCTACTTTAAGGACATTTCAATAGATATTTCACCGCTTAACACAATTAAAACATGGTTTTTATTTTGTCTTTTGTTTGAAGCTGATAAAGATAGCAATACGCTTTAAACATGTTTAGCGCTATCGAAAGCGTAATGAAGTGAAAGTATATCTAAATAACACAATTTTAAAAAGTACTAGTAGAAGAAAATAAATACTCTTCAAAACTTAAGACTTATATTAGATGCTGATACGCGTGATCCTACCGCCATAGCACTAGAATAAGTTTCAATACTAACGATAAAGTAATGGTGACAATACCAGGATTCAACGCTTTAATTCTTTAAGGTTATGGCTTCAAAAAGATCTCTCAATATATCAAAGTAGAAGGCGATGTGACATTATGTACCAGGAGGCTATAATTCTAAGGTTGTACTTCAAACATGATCTCAGTTACTCAAAGTATCTAAAAGGCGATTTGACAGTTTGAATTCTAGTAGCGTTTCTGAATCTCCGCCTTTGAGACATCTCTCGTAACAGTAGTCCTTAACCCCGGGTACCTATATCCAGAAATGGATCGTTTTGCTTACGGCTCGTTACTTTTTGACAGTTCCCTCATACAAAAGGTGTCAATAGTTACGTGTCGTAAGTAAAACGTTCCGTTTCTGGATATAGGAACCCAGCATAAATCAGGCAGGCAGGCAGTCAGAAACAATTTCAATTCTAAAATAATACTCCATAATGTCAACCAGCCTTGTAGTATCAATTCAAGCAAATTCTGAACACCACCTAATTTTTCGAAATATGGTATGGGAGCCTGGTGAAACTATTCCAGTTTATAAATATAATATTGATTCAAGATAATTCTAGACGCCATCCTATTGCTTCGAAATATGAGTGCCTGGTGAGATTATTAAAGTTTATAAATTATTTATAAACTTTAATAATCCCACCAGGTATTCATATTATTACGGCAATATTATTATTGCTGTATATCCCGCAAAGGATGAAAGTTCTTTCTTGGGTTGGTTAATGTCCGCGTCACGCTCCAGGAATCAGATTTGGAAAGCGGGTTATTACGAATAATTAGTAATCGAAATTATATAAGTCCTAGTCAGGTTGAAATTGCAGGATAAGAAATAACATCTGAAAAGCCGAATTTTGCTATTAGCTATTTAAATCCTAACAGTTGGTGAAGGAGAAAAAAGATGGAGTTACTCGTACACTTACAAATGAACTATGTGTTGAACTGATTTAACTTCAAACAACTTTGATGTTAAATCATGCTTAAACTGTAAAGTCTTAAGGTCAAATTTTAATCGTAGATTTAACCCAGATTCATCTTGGATGTGACACCCCTTGCTATTTGTTATTCGAACTACTATGATGATAAATCACATGTGATATTCAAACTGTCAAACCACACAATCGAGTTTTAACAATGCATTCCGAGTACTACAATCAAAAGTATATAAAACATGTTTTAAGTGTCAATATGCTGTTATTGCTTAACTGAGTTTGAAACTGGCCTTACATAGTATTCTCCTCCTTCACCACAAAACACCAACTGTTTTACAAAAGTTAATAATTCATTATAGGTATACCTCATGACTGCAAAAATGAAAAGGGCAGTGTTCACATGACTCTGGAGTCATCACTTCACTCAACAGTAATAGCACAAACAGCTTCGATAACACCACCAGTGTCAGGAGGTTATTCTAGCAGCACGAGCTGGCCCTCCGATAGTGTGGCCGGTTCCGTATGTTATATGCTGTCGTAGCTGTTAGGATCCGGGGACATAGCGGGTCCAGCGCCCCGGGCCGGGAGCTTGAACCCAGCAATCGTGAACGCCCAGCCGTCCTGGAATTTAAAAATCCCATTAGAATACTTTTAAACTATAGACGTACTGATAGTTCTACTGTGATTATGTGACAATCAAGGGTAACGCGTATAACGCACAAAGTTTCTTATTATTATTTCAATTAGTGCTCTGGTCAAAGGTGAGAATATTATATTCTGAAAGTGTTGATTATTATTTATTTATTTATTTTTTATTTATTTATTTATCTAAAAACTTACATCTATCATTACAGGTAATAAACCCAATGCAATAGAGTAGCTGTATTATCTATCATACCTATTAAATAGTTAGTTTCTATAGCATAGAATATGTAAAGCTATTTTTTTGAATTCGCTCAGAGCACAACAAAACAGGTCCACTTCAGCCGCGATAATATTGATAGTGCGGAGCGCGCGCGTCAGAGGCGCATCGCGCAACAGGTTAGTGCGCGCGCTCGGCAGCGCTATCAGCTGCGGCCGGCGCCGTCGCCACACGTACCTGTCCGGGACGCTGAAGTATACCTGCCCCAGTATATCGGCATTATGCACTTTCCCTCTAATTACCGTGAATAAATACGAAATGAGTATGAGCTCCCTCCTGACTCTCAATTCGTTATATCCAACCATGCCAAGGATAAATAGAGTTGGGTACATTAGTGGATAAAAAGGATATATTCCAAATTGTCTCAAATATAACTATTATATTACTAGCTGAGCCGCCAGAGGCTTAGTAGTGGCGACAGCGTCGTTTTTCAATCTCGGGGTCCTGGGTTCATTACCCGGGTTGGCAAATTAGGATTTTCTCACAAAAAAAAATCTCAATAGCAATCTTGTGTCTGGAACAGTGTCTCGTAGATGGTAATAGGCTCGCCCCCTATTACATGGGACCAAAAATATATTCGGCTAAACTCTGGTATTCAAAAACACCGCTGCTTACCCCTTCGAGGATATCTAGGTGTGATGATTTGTTATGTTGTGTTTAATAATAACATGTATTGCATTATTTTCGTGAAAGTTTATTTTACCAAAATTTGAGTGAATTGCAACAGAAAATTTAAAAAGGCAGGAATATTGTGGATATATCTTGTCGATTCGAAACATTGATTTGAATACGTTCTTTAATTTGAGGATAGAGTGTACCATTGAATATTTAGTACTGAAATTTATTTTCTTTTCTATTTTTTTCTAAAATATTCCAATATTTTAATAGTTATTCTGCTTTTTGGGACTGAGACAAATACAATAAATCAAAAACAATGAAAATCGGTCCAGCTGTTCTCGAGTTATAAGTGTTCGAACAAACCCGACTTTGTTTTATATATATATATATATATATATATATATATATATATATATATATATATATATATATATATATATATATATATATATGTTAAATACATTACAGATTATAGTGAAACAGTAAGTTTTATTATATCGAAGGTAATATTTAATTGCGAACTTTGCAGGTTGTGACATGCAAATTTGTGTTTAAAATGAATAAATGAAATTGCGTGAGTGACCAAATAAAAGGCTTATAGTCGAATTGTTTTCATTTTTAAAATCAATAAACACATATTTATATGTATTTATTATATTAATATAATTATATAATATCGTTCTATTGACTGATGACATCAAATTACCCATTTTTTGTAGAAACACCCATATGCAAATTTTCAATCAAATTTCGAAGGCATAGTAGTAGTCCTTAGTAGAGTATACTAAGGATTTCATTCTATACAAGATATTGCGAAAGAAATAACCAAAAGGAGGTCTATAGGGGAGAAGAGGGAGGGGAGAACTTTGATGTAGCGTTCTATTGATTAATTTATACAGAAACACGACATCGGCGACGTTTCGTGGGCATTCTATAGTGATAATAAGTAATTAGTATTAATAAATTATTAAATATCCCGGATTTGTAGCATGAATAACAATATGAAAAGAATAATGACCCTGAAAGTTTAAAATAAGTGCTTTTAATAATACAAAGATGTTCATACCTTCACAAGGTTCGGTAGGTCCGTCCAGAATGCTAAATTCGGTATTACTTCAATACCCGTTGCTCCCATTAAGAACTTCTTGGTACATATTCCGAGTACCAAATAGAATATGGCCAATGAGAAGAATATGATCAGAAGAGTGGAACCGAAAGATCTACCGCTCTCATCGGGTAGGTGCAATGCCTTCAGGCAAGCTGATCTTGAGTAAAATGATAACCGCTGAAATTTAATTAGTTTATTAGTGAAGTTCTTTACAAGTCAATGGAGGCAGAGTTAAAGGTCATTTAGATGGAGAGAGTTTCTCGTACGTTTCTCGGCGAGAAATCGTATGCTACTATCGCATGCAACAATCGCCATAAGATTATCGTATCATATTGTTTACATACAGGCAAGAACTAAATTCTCGTCTACAATTATGTTATACGAGATTCGCTAGTATATTATCCCTTGGCGATAAATTGCTGCGGTTGTTTAGACGGCGTAACATATAGGTAGTAAGAAGATTCTTGCTTACGAGTTCTCGACTCGTATAAACACGATCTCGTATGACATATTTTCATGTTCGTTTTGAGTGTGAGATTTGCCTTTCGAGTTTAGAGATTACTACGGAATTGTTCTCAAATTTATTACTAAAGGTCATTAAAATTTGGTACTGGTGGTACAGTAATTACGAGTGTTTGTGGAATACAAAAAATGTGCATTATAAAAATCGAGATGAAAGAAATACAGCTCTTAATGCATTTGCAAGGGATTGGGAGTTGAAGAATATACTTAGGCCAAAAACTAAGTATTATTACAAAAAAAAATCCAAATATGTGAAGTATTTTATTTATGTTTTATTAATTATTGTCTAAAAAGAGCAGACATAATTAAAACACCATCGCGCACTGCACTCATGGCAGCGACTGTCACAAAACCTCGTAATGCAGTTCTCGCTTTATAGTACGTTTTCACGGAGACATATATTCTAATGCGAGATAATTATTGCCCAAGGGTAAAGATGGCAATATTGAATGTTTACACGAAGCAAAAAAAAAATTATGTTATTTTCCATAATTGTACTCGTATATTCGAATCGAGAAACTCTCTTCATCTAAATGGCTCTTTATACAACAGGATTTATTTAGAAACGTAATGACCGCCTAATTAATAACTTATATGCTAAGCGACTTTAATGTGAGCTTGGATCGTCGTCGGTTTTCTATACCGCAGGTTGTCTTTTATCGATAATTACTGTCAAATTGATTTGTTCTCAAACGAAAACGATGGAGAAATGATACTAATAATATACCTGGGCCCCGCTTTTTCACCCGCGTGGTGATGGATAATGATGACGGTGAAAATAAAAGTAGCCTAAGTTACCCCCTATTCCTATCAACTGCCAGTCAAAGTCCCGTTAAAATCAGTCCAGCCGTTTCAGAGTTTAGCCGGAACATACAGACAGACAGACATTAAGACAAAGTTTACAAAATTGATTTTTTCATGTAAGTACTACATAACTGGTTCAAAAAAATATTTCACCAGTAGAAGGCTATATTATGCCTGAGTAACATACGCTATATATTTAATTCATCATCACCATCATCGTCCATCACCGCGCGGCTGAAACTGCGGAGCGCAGCTTGTATAATATAAAATAATATAAATATTTATAACAATGCATTATATTTGTCAATTTGGCATCTCGTTGGTGTTGGCGTTTGGTGTATATTATTTCCTCTAAGTTAGGCGGATTACTTTGAAACTCTAATACTGAACAGCGGTTCAACTATGAAAGTTATTGCGAGTTAAGCGTTACCACTAGCCTCTTTTGTGGTCGAGCCTCAACTATGAAAATTATCGCTGCGAGTTAAGTGGGCTCATTAATGGCCTCGCTCATTTCGCGGTCAAGCCCCAGCATAATGGACAATGGTACAAGCTTTTATTATCTTTACGCAAAGTTCCTGGTTGTTAATAAATACGAGTAGTTAATACTTACAATTGCATTAGGCTCCGCCAATGAGTCCACTTGCAATTTGTCATCAGATTTAGCACAGACCAGAAGTACTATGGTGTTCCTGAAACGCAAACGTTAAGAGTTATCATACTGCTCAAAACAATTAGGGGAACAAAAATTTAAAGTAGAACTAAACTTTTTGCCTAAGGATTTAATTGTAAGTGGCCACTATATAAATAATGTAGAGGCATTGTCCCAAAAATACTAAAAAAAGCATCGGCATTTTTGTTAGTAGTTCTCAATAAAGTGTCTGGCCAGAGTCTGAGTCCATGAACACCTAAAATCAAAGAGTCATCGATATTTTACTTTCTAACCACAGAAAACACATTTTAAGTGGGTTTTTAAGTTTTATGAGTATTAATAGAAATTGAAGAGAGTCTTTTGAGTACTCTTATTCATTATTCATTGAAGCGAGTGAGTTTTGGTCATAATGCCAGATCTAACTGAATTGTATGTCCCCGAGCTATCGCTTTGCTTGAAGAAAGTCAAACTATGTGTTATGTAGGATATTATCTAGGAGTGTCCCCTTCTGTTATCTACAGACTTTGGAAGCGATACCGTGAGACGGGACAATATTGACGAAAGCATGGTCAAGGTCGACGGAGAAAAACTAAAAACAACCTTTGAAAGATCGAGTTGACAGATGTTGGCGGGGACGAGGTACTAAAGATGTCGGGCAGCGGGTAGTGTGGCGGGCAGCGGGTGGTGTAGCGGAAAAGGGCAACGCGTGCAACTACGCAGTGCACGTCGGGCTCCAATTTAAAGCACTCGTTTTATATTAAAACGCTCGTCGAACTCATCCCTCCAAAATGAGGTAAGAAGGCCCTGCACGCAAATCAAACGAGCGGAGCCTTGAATGACCACTCGTTCGTGAGTCGCTAGTCAAGAAGCATCCACATATACCGAATTCATCCCCCCGATCTCCAGCCCTGACCAAGACGATGTCGGACGAGAAGGGACACCACCCTGTAAGGAAACCAGCAGAAAACGCGCTTGAACCCTTAAATACGCCCGAAACCCAGCACTACTTTAGCCTGATAGCGGCACAAGCAGCGCCAGCAGTCGTAGATCACGACATTGGCGCGGAGCTGTCAGTAAGTTGATTAATTAATTAATTAATCAGATGCTGATTGCTGATCAGTAAGACTAGGCACGAAGAAGATTTAGTTCCACCGAAATAAACTAGATGGCGTAGCTAAAATGACGTCATGCGGCTGAATCGCGGTTGTAAGATTCGCAGCGAAACATCGGGCCTGCTTCATGTGTGTTCGTATCATCACTCTGGTTTCCCTTCAACACGTATAAATCTTTCGCCTTTTACTAAAGATTTCCGTGGAGGGGAACATTCAAATGAGTCTAAAACCAGTTTTTAAAGAGCCCTACTTCGGTAGGGCATTGAAAATAATTTAAAATGTGTGTTGGAGATCGGGTGCCAGATCACAGTCTAGCAGAGAGGCTCAATATAGATCCAGAAGATGCCGCCCGTTCAGAGAATCACTCTAGCAACTTAAGAATAGACATGCGCGAAATAAATCTTTATAGGGAACAGAGATTTATAAATCTATTTGTTCAGAAGATTTAAATCACTCATATAAATCTTTAAATACCTAATAACTCAGTAAATCAAAAGACAATTATGTTGAAAATCATTATTTTTATTTATGATCTATCACACTCTACATTGAATGGGATTGATTAATGACTGCTTGTTGATAGGCTATGTAAAATCAATGGATGGATGATGTTTGGAAATACTTCTATGATTAAACTTGGCAATAATTATTTTTCTAGCTCTTTTTAAGTTTGTATGTGCAAGGTGAAAATAGATTTTTACGTTTTGTGTTTCAATGTTTAATTACACACTATATTAGCGTTACTTATTATATTTCAATTTTGAATTACAAAAGTAGGTATTCAAAAACATAAAAAAACGCAAAGTTTAGCCGATATGTAGCGAAACGTCTCGAAAAATTATAAAATTCTATTAAACAAAATTAAACGCGTTTCACGAAATTTTAGAAGAAACGTAGACACATCTAGACTACTACAATTGATTTTGCACTTTATTTCAATGATAGTAGAACTAATTTCTTATGCAGGACCCAGTGATCTTTCAACCGATCATTCCCGTACGCATGCGCAATCTTTTCTAATAGTTCTGTCTCTTTTTGATTCGTCTAATCCTGCAGCATTTGTCTCAAGCTAACTGGTCTCGCTTCAATACATCATAAAATGATCCATAGTAGTATTGATTTAAAGATGTATTTGGTAAAAGAGTTATTATGAAAACGTGGGAGTTACGGATTTATACTACATCTTTAAAAGATGTACATCTTTTTTACGAGTCACTCTTGAGTTACTCAAGTCTACTTAAGAAACAAGAAGCTGAAGAAGTAGAGAGGACGAGACGAATTCTTGTGTGGATTCATAACTAAAATTCATAATATATTAATTTTAAGAAGAAAATTAAAAACTACTTACCTGTATAAAAAAGTCTCAATTGTTAAAATAAAAAAGACTTACGATGGACCATTCGTATAAACTATAGACTCGCCATAGCTGCTGAAATTGGAATCATTTGTATCTCCTATATAATCAGCAACTCCATCATCCATTTTATACATAGATGCATTAGTGTAGTCCAATGTGTAGACATGACGACAAATCTGAAATTAAATGCATTGGTTGTTTGTTACATTGGAAAGGTTCTTATCTGATTGGTGGTTTATTGCAATTCACTTTGCTTGCTGCAATAGTTTCTTTTGAGATTGTTTTACAAACATACCTAATAGGCAAGTAGCCTTTTACTGAATCCCTTTAAGTCATCTGCCTTGTGCATCATGCAATCATTGTGTCAATGAAATGACATTCTAATATACATTGGAATGTCATTTCATTGGCACTACCCAGGTATATATACATACATATACCTGGTATGTATATAATATATTTATTGGTAAATAAGTTCTCGAAGTTGTTGACGAATACATCTACCTGGGACAGACTGTCAAACTAAGCAGGTCCAACTGCGAGAAAAAGGTCATACGTCGAATACAACTCGGCTGGGCAACGTATAAATAAATTTTAATATCATAACAACTACTTTTACAAGGCAACAAATGGGGACTGTTTTTTTTAAGTCTAAATTGTCGGTGCAATAATTGTTTGCAATATTGTTGTTTCTTTTTTAAAGTCATCCCAATGTTTAACCATAGAGTTTAATTCTTTAGCGTAATGTATTTTCTTTGTATGGCAACATTACAAACGAACATGTACTATATGTGAACTTTAAAAAAATATATTTAATCAATGTTTATATTTTCATCTGTGTTTGGCGGTGAGGTTATGTTTTTTGCTATTGTTTTTAGTGAATTGATAGGGTTAAACTCATGATTTTGATACAAATTATACATGAATATGATCGTGAATGTGTAAGGAATACTGTTAATATGTGTTTGAAGATCTAAAATAAAAAAAAACACGAAAAAAAATTGTCACGATTCGGTAACTCCCGGTAAGCTATTCTCATTGTTATGATTGGTTATAATTTGCTTTATTTTGAATAGATTATACTTTTACATTGTAAAATATCAAAGAAATAATGTCAAGTAATTATACCCACTCGGAATATGATAAATACGCCATATCATGTCAGGATCAATAAAAAATCGAAGTCACGTGACAGTTAAATTCGCTAGTACTAAAAATTCAAAATTTGTAATTTTTTAAAATATTTCAGATTTATAACTATTCTTTGAAACCTAGTTTGGTTTGTAGAATTTCTAATAAGGATTCCAATAAAAAAAATCCAATAAGAAAATTTCTTATACATATAAAAAAAAAAAAAAACACCATGTCTAATTCTAGAAAATTGGCCCTCAAGTTGGAAAAAAAAACATTATTGGCCGAAATTTCAAAGTAACTCTTATTTTTTATGTAATTATTAATAACCTAAGCATATGTTACTAGGTAAAATCCGATTTCTGTTCTAGACATTCAATATATTTATAAATATTAATTCAAAATCCTGTCTTGGTAAGCATTAAGCGTAATATTTTGGTACCCCAGAGAAAGAAAAGGGACAAAGGGACGTCCACAGAAACGGTGGAAAGATGATCTACCTATAGGATGGCGGAGGAGTGCTAGACTTAGGGAGAAAAGGAAAGTTCTAGAGGAGGCATATGTCCAGGGTGGACAACCTGATCAATAAGAATATGTATATGTTGTTGGTGTTATTTTTTAGTAACATTGTAAAATATAGTTTTAGGTATAAGTAATATTTTTAAGAACTGAAACCAAATGTGATGAGTGAATAAAGGCTATTTTTATTTATTTAACTTAATGAGGGTTTGACAATGGGCTTCATAGATCACCCCAACAATCAGTTTATTACTACTTGAACTCTCAACAGACTATTTTAAGATGACAGTATAAATTGAAGCTATCATGTAGCTTGCAGCTGTACATGGTACAGACCCTAATCTATTGTTCATGCTTTATTTATATAATAATATAAAACTTTAACTTCGCTTGTTGCAATTACTCTTGCAGTTACAAATCACAGACAACATAGATAAATAAGGTAATAAAGTATGTTCTACCAAGCTGTAGAACTGTAAATTTCACCTGTGGATATTCTTGAATACTTATTACTTCAGTAATGTTGTAGTTTTCTATACATCCTTTAATTTCTATAGGTTCTTATTCTAGCTAGATAATACTTTAATAGATACTATCACCAAAAAGCTAAATTTGCATGTATATTTAAACAATTTGTCCCTTCAATGATAATAAGGGTGTCAGACTTTTGAAAATTACATTTGAAACAAATGCATACAATGACTTTCTTTATGACAAAAGCAAATTGGACCTCAACTATAACATGGAATATCAGGATGTCAATTCTCAAAATTGAACAATATGAGGGAAACAATGTCGTGTCTCATAGTGACTCAGTATTAGGTCCAGTTTTGTAGATAATCTAGACTTTTGATCTTTTTTTTTAAATAAAAGGTATTATTTATTTATTTGTTTATAGACGAGCAGCAAATTGCTGATGTGTCTATATCACACAGCATCGAAAGTTATTAATTTCACTTTGGATGTTCACTTATTAAAGTTCGTTTATTAGTTCATAGCCAGTTATCAAGCCGGTTCTTAAAACAGTTAACAGTGTTGGCAGTCACAATTTCATTATCAGCATCTTTGGCCATAACACTAAACTATTAGGTAGGTATATATTATTGATATATTATGGCATTTAGGTAACCCCTACACTACCCTAGCCTTGATGGACAGTACAGAACTCACAGCAGTCAATGTACAAGCACACTCGAGTGTTAAGATAGGTAAGGGGAGATATATTATATATGATGGAGAAGAGACCTCCATGATGGTTTTTTAAAAACATGTGACGTCACTTATATTCTGTTCTTTTTTTTTTAGAATGGACTAATGCTGTTTCCCTCTACCAGCATTTACAGCGTCACCGGACTGGTGGCACGTGCTGATGGCACTCAGCCAGATGTGGGCGCAGAGGGCGCACCGCCTAAGGCGAGCGTTGAAGACCTTTCGCTGCAATGAGAGGAGTAGGCGACTTGCTCAAGGGCACCACTAAGGACCTCGGCTTGGGCCATCGCCAGAAGAGAAGAGAGTCACGGCGACACACGAGTTACGGCATACTTGCACATGGTCATTTTAAATGTTAAGATTGCAATACAAAGTGATGGCATGCGATTTATAATTAATTGTACATCGTAATAAACTTAAATCCTTGTGAGAATAATTAAATTATTAATTTTAATTGGAATAATTTACTGTAAACAATTTCAAAAGTATGAATCTATGTTTTACAAATCAAATCAAATAATCAATTTAACAAATCTAATTGTTATATAGACTAATTATTATTGGCTAATTATTGTATCCGCGCCGATATATATATTTTTTACTATTTATCCAAATATCAACCTATTGATCCGTACGGCTTAGAATAGGTAAGTGTAGTTCTCTTGGCATGAGATATATTCTATTGTTTGTGGAAATGTGGAGCAGCAATAGACAATTGTTGGCTAGTTCTAAGAACAGGTAGATGTGCTAATGTGGGTATTAGTTTTCAGTTTGCATTCACATGCATTCAATTGCACATGCATTCTTCAGATTATGGACTATCTGTGATAGAATTGTGATTTATTTTGACAGAACCTGTATTTTGGAGGTTTTCTCATCTGTAAGTCTTCTAACCAATGAGTGATGTTCAAACTCCACAAAGTCATTACAAATTTGCAATGACTGATCAGATCTGAGTGTTTTACATGTAGGAAAATGGATCTCCCTCAACAAACAAATTTTTTTTGCAGGTTGGTATGGTATATAGTACCAGTGTCCGGCCAGATAACAGAACAGAATTATTGCAGTCCTACTTCACCACAGTCTCAGTTTCCCCTACCTAGTGTTATTTAAAAAGTTGAGCAGCACTGAACATTGACCATCCACAATCACATGGTGAGACGTAACAGGAAGGAATTTTGGCAAAAACAAGTTACAAAAACAAGTCAAACAGGTTTTGAATACAATGTAACATTAAATAAAGTGTATTAATCTTTATATCAAGTGCAGCATATGGATAATTCGCATGTCATCGCTATACATATAGGAACACAACGTTACAGTAAATTTGATTGCGTAAAAGAAGACTTAAATGCGAAGTTTCAATCTTACCGACAAGTTTCGGTTGCAGGTGTTAAGACCTGACACATTGAGCGACGGTAAAGCATCATAGCACGGGTGGTAATAATACGTAGATAGCTCCAAGTGCTTGCCCTCCTTCTCCTCCTTGTACATTTGAGCAGCGAAAAAAGTACTTTTTGCAGCGGGCTGCAAGTCGATTCCGGTGCCATTGGAAAATGCACATACACATGGGCCTTTCTTTACACACGTATCCAAGCCGACAATGATAGGTGGAATACACATTAATAACAGAAAAGAGAAACCTAATTTGACAAAATAGTTCATTTTTACAGAGGTACTTTGATGATTCTGTAGAAAACGAAGAAATTCTTCAGTACAACAACAGACAGGCGTCAGTCAGGCACTCAGGATGACCATAGATTAATCAGACTCTATCTACACAGTGGTCCGTTGTGCGAAAATTTTGGCTCACAGTGCTAACGTCTACCAAAGCCGGTGCGAGACAAATATCGCGATTTTGACAGCTCGTGGCACTGTAAGCGTGATGATAAATCGGACCAGAGTTGTAGCAATAACGAACCATTTGCGCGCGAAATACAAAGTCATAAAAATATCGTGTATATTGTGTGTAAACATAGTGTGAAGGTTAACTATGTGGTGTGTGTATTAAAAAGAAATAATGGAATGGATGGACCGACTTTTACAACTTTTACATCAAAAACAAGGGACACCAGTAAAGACATTGTAGAAATAAACAAACACCTGTCACTTTTGACAGAACGCTCATGGTTCATGTAATCGTCAATATGGCGGCAGTTAGACGTCATGGATGACGTAGCGTGGGCCATCGTAATCACGCTCACGGTATCCGACTGTTATCGCGCTAATATCGATTATGGCTCAATTGGGACCTCACTGTCACTCAAGCACAAACACCAAAGATACTGCACTATTAACTGATAAACAATACAAAGCAAGAAGTCTCTACAGAAAATGGCACATGTTATTAAATATTTTAATTTAATCTAGTTATGGTATGATAAAATTAAAGTTAAGAAATGATAATTTATTGTAACATTCACGTAAATAAACCTTCTATTAAAAACCTTGCATTAAATTATTACTTGATACCAATCAGCCCAGAATTTCTTCAGAAATCTTTTATTATCAATGTAAACACTTGTTCCATGCGTTAAACACATTACTTATATCTGTTTTACATGATTATGGCTAATATGTACGTTTTTACAGTTTACGTATTAATTTATTGTTAGGTACTTACCTACATAACAAAACGAAAATGTTCAATTAGAAATTGTAATCATGCATGTTTTGAATCGTCATCTCACAAAACATAAGTGCTTTTAATATGTAAGGTAAACAATATGTTTTACTCTTAATAAATTATAATCTTTGTTATTTTAGAATGTGTTCTTCAATAAATGGGTTAAATTATCTTAAACTTGATTTTTAATTTCAGAAACCCTGGTTTAAATAACAATATTTTAATAGATTAGATAGGAACGCTTCTTGCTACCTCGATATCAAACAGCACATCCCTATTTATCGACATCGATATCGATACCGGCGCGCTCGTCTTCAACGTCACTAATGTCACACATGTAGTGCGTTCGAATAGGTCACTTCTGAGCGTTTTTAGCGAAAATAACGCTAAAAACGCTCACAAGGGGCGTTCGAATTGGGAATGGTGAAATCTGCGAGTGAAAATCTCGCTCATGCCTCATTTTGTTCAGCGTTCGGAAAGCTAAAAAAGAGGAATTTTTGTCACCAAAAAGTGCAATTTTTGACCCTCGTCCGGAGCATAGTTGTTTGTGATCGTTATATGACAGCATAATCATGCGATTTTAGGTCTTAAGGTCAGTAGAGCGTTCAAATAGGGTGTGGGCAAAAGTGGCAAAAATAATGTTTTTAAGCCTTACGATCGGCTTTACAAAAGAGCCATCAATGACAACGCCACCAATGCCCTTATAAGCTAAGCGAACGCACCTATGGAAGACGAGCGTGCGACTATGATCCGTGAAAGTACCTAGATGGCACATAAAAAAATAAACTTTCCGCTAACGTCCCGTTCTTTGCTTTAGTGATTTCCATCTTTCTTTAGATATAGTCTGATTAACCTATGCTTTAGTTATAGTCTGCATTCTGCAAAGAACTGCGATAGATTACTCTGATTAATCTATGGTTTTTGTACGTGCCTACTTGGTGCAATTACAATTTTATTAATTTTTTGATTCGCAAATTCGGTAAGAAAGGTGAATTATTTTACTGTATGTGACTGTATGGGAAAAACACAATTTGTATAATTACTGCAGGTTTATTGCATGCAGTGGTATAAATCTGTAGTTTTGTTTACAGATAGAAAAGTTGTCCGTATATAAAAAAGTCCTCTGTGGAAAGAACTAAAGGCTTCCTCTAATTATAGAAGAGATAAAAGAATATCCTTGGATTGCAAGGAATATTCTCTCCTGTTACATATGTGCTATACTGGGAGTTGAGTTGCCAGATAAAGGTTATTTATAGTGACTATGAAGAGTCTTTTAGTCTAAGGCTAGAGTAATTATGGCTGATAAAAAGAAAAAAATATATCCATCCAGTAAGGTATGTTGAACATATTATTGTATGTATTTACATAAATAATGCTTGGTATGTACAACCCTATGTACCTATATACCTATAGTAGTGGGAGGAGGTGGTAGTGCAAATAAAGTTTACTTGACTTAAGTTTATTAGTAATATATATAGATACCGTCCGTAATACTGTCATGATCCTCTAATGGTGCGTTCGAATAGGCCCTTTGTAAGTGTTTGAGCTTTACTAACGCTATAACAAAAGAGCCATCAATAACGCCACCAATGCCCTAATAAGCTAAATGAATGCACCTTAAGATGTGGTTTTGCAGGAGAGGGAAGAGGATAAGTATAGGTGTATCAATTTAATATTATGGTGCCATATTCTATTACAGTGTCGTCACAAATGTCTTAATGCTATTACAGTAATTTTGATTTGCTTAAAGTTATAAGGCATATTGTTGTATTCATCTAATAGTTATTACGCATAAAGATCATAAGGCATAATGGAAACACAGTTTAGTTATTTATAAAGCTTAACTTTCCTTTAACGTCTGTCGAGTTGGGGGTTGATATTTTTTTTACAAAAAGGTTACATTATTATAAGCACACATGCCAAGTTTCAACCTGCGGAGACACATAGTCGATATAGGTTCGGTTACATTTTATTTTACATTAATTTTACGTAAATAATTATATTATGTTATGTAGTTGTGTTCACTAATACTTCTGCCATGATCGGCTTGACAACGCCGGCGGTATTCCCGATAACTTTATCGACTCGCTGCTCTCTCAATCCGAAATTGTCTTCGTGATTTTCGTTTTCCGCTGTTAATGATGAACCTTCACAGCAATTATTTACTTTTGCTTTTATTGTGTTATCCTTGCAAGCTGCTTTGGTATGTCCTTTTCTATGACACTTGTAGCACGTTACGTTCCGTAGCCTGCACGTCGCATCGCCGTGATTTTTAGCACAATGGATGCATTTTTTTGAGCTGATTGTATTCACTTCCATAGGCTCACTAACACCAGCGTTTGAAGCGCTGTAACTTCGAGTGACTTCACCATGGTTTCTCGATATATTCTGATTTTGTGTATGCATATGCATCCCGCTTTGAATCGTTTCGAAATTAAGGGTGTGTTGGACCACAACCTCGTATTTCAAACCATCTAATTTAATTTTGAGCAGGTCTTTTTTTAAATTGTTATCCCGCGCCCCCAAAATAAGCTGTTCAACTATCCTCCGCTCCATATCTTGAAATTTGCACCGAGAACTAATATCATGAAGAGCTGCAATGAATCCTGTAATTGATTCATTTTCCTTCTGCTTGCGCTTGTAGAATTTGTCGACTTCTAGAATCGGGTGTGGGGTGGGTATGAAAAACTTATTGAGAATTTCGATGACTTTCTCGAAAGTCACTCCACTTGGTTTTTCTGGAGCTAATAACGAAACAATTAAGGCATAATCTTCTTTTCCACACTGCGAAAAGAACAGGGCCCGCTTTTGTACGCTTTCGATATTCCCGGCCGCCTCCAACGCGAAAAATAGTTGCTCTCGATAATTTTCCCACATATCTTTATTTGGGTCAAACTTTCCCGGCAAAACAAGACTTGTTATGTTTGCGGTCGTCATCCTTAGTTTCCTCGTCGCCAATATTGTGTTCCAAGGGGCTTCTTGATTTAAATAACCCTTGATCAGCAGCAGACTTTAATGGCTTACATCGTGTTACAATCAGACTACCTACTATATCCGAGGGTAGGCACCTATGATTAATATTCTTAATTATATGCTACCCTACAGTACTATACATAACAATTTCAATATGGACAATATGCAGTTATTTCATGCACACATATATTTCACAATAGCGGACAGTAGCGGAGTATCTATGGTGATCTCACAACGCGCAAGCTGAGCGAGCGCAGCAAGCGTGTCGCGGTAGCGGCCGGCAAAGCGCCAGAATTAGGCTGACTTACAACTCAATAAAGATTACATAACTTTCTCAGAATTATAAATTGACACCTCGAAAAGGGAGGGGAAGGGGAAGGGGGTCAATGTTCCTAGAGTTGTGTTTCTTCTAGTTGTGACGTGTAATCATCATTATAGTCTGCATCTTCATTGATAAAGGTCATGTCTAGTCTGAATGGTTGACCGCTCGATGTCTATGCTTTTCCACGTGGTTTACATTTTCCTAGAGTTGTGTTTCTTCTAGTTGTGACGTGTAATCATCATTATAGTCTATGTCCTAGTGTCCTACAAACCAATTAGTAATTAACCAACTTCAAAAAAGGAGGAGGTTATATGTATAGTATGTTTTTTTGTATATGTTCACCGATTTCTACCCCATTTGTGGACCCGATTCAAACCCTTGTTGTTAATAACATAATGTTGACTTCTCTATTAATAAGACATTAAACAAAGTACTAACCAACATACCTACAAACCCAGTAGTAATTAGCTAACTTCAAAAAAGGAGGAGGTTATATGTGCCAGTTTCTCCCCCATTTGTGGACGATTGGCCTAAGCGTTCGGCCTATCTTATGACGTTATCACGTAAAATTATCGTCTTTAAACTGACATGAGATACCAACCATTTTTGTTATTTTTTTTTTCAATTAATGATCAATGTCCAGATTTGCCTTAGTTACAGTTTTATTATATGTGGATAGATGTACAGATTTCTGTCGCCTAAATGCTTCAGTCTGCGAGTTTAGAAATTATTTTACGTCATGAGGCCACTACAGGAGTTGAGGTGTTAAATTTCTGGACTTTGTTTACTGTTTAATGCGACTTGAAATCAGGATTTTTTAATTTAAGGTGTCTACATGGAAAATATATGAGTTTAAAGTGTTATCAACATGTCTTCAAACACTATTTTACTGTGGCCATGTACAATATCATGTCAGATACAAACATTATAATTGTTGTAAAATGGTTTTGTAACTACCATACCATTTTCTATGACGAAGGCATTTTCTTGAAAAATATCGTATCTAATTTCAGGATTCTGCCATCGCAAGGAGACCAGTCATCTTAAAATCAGATAGAGATTCAAATGTAACAAAAGAGAAGCCAGATAAAGAGAAACAACCCACCATAATATTAAAGACTCGTGAGCATAGTAATCCAAAGGAAGAACGTCCCACAAGCCCTAAATCTCTAAAGAGTTCTGATGATGGCTCAGTTCCTAGTAAAATAGCGCAAAATGAAAATAAAGACAAGAAAACTATAGAGAAACCCTCACCACCTTTGAAATACTTGTCAGAGCCTGTGAAACTTCTAGATGAGAACTTAGAATTCAATAATGCTGCTTTAGAGTTTCTTCATGATTCCAGTGTGAACTATCTTGTTGTTGGAATTATGGGTAAAGTAATGATTGAGTTTAATATATTATCATAATTATTAACCCACAAGCTTCAACAAAGAATTATATGTACAATACCAGGCAAGAGGGGAATGTCTATATTGACTATGTCTCCCTGTTCCGAGCCCCAATGGTAATAATATAAAGTTTTTTAGGTTAAAGTTTATGTAAGCAAATTAGAATAAAGTATTTCGAATAATATCTATGTGAGCGCTCTTATAGTATTATAAGCTTACTGTGTTAGCTAGAAAAATAATTAAAAAAAACAAGTTCGGGTGCTTGGAGCGACCTCACACAAAGAAAATATATTATATAAAATTAACAAACATTACCTGGAATAGCAGCTGTAGAGATTCGGAACTTCTAATCTTCAGGCGGGGGAAGATGAAATAAGTGGCAAAGCATTTAGTTTAGTTCATCTTTTAGTTCCGGGAAGGAACAAAAGCGTTACATTTAATTTAGAATTTTATATCGATTTTGATAACGTTTTAGTGATTACGCAAGGTCTGAAGGACTCTTGCGGTTATACTGGTATAATTAAATAGCCTGAGGGGCACTACCAATTTTACTATTTTCTTCCTAATAGGCGTAACTTTCGTTTACTATTGTTTTTTATCGTTAGCTATCGTTGTTTATCGTTAACTATCGTTATTTATCGTTATTACACCCTTATTTAAAAGAAATTAATTATTTTAAGCTTTGTACCTACACTTGCCTAGAGAGTGGGTTTGTACAAGACAAAGAATTGACAATACTTTACTCCGAGACGAAACCTGTGGTAATATCATGACGCGGAGAGGAGATTCTTTTTCTAGGGCACGATGAGGCACTCAGCGAGAGCCGAAGAAATGTTCTCTTCAAGCGAAGATGAGATGCCAAGATGTCGGTCCGCTCCCGGTGGAAATAAATTCGGCAGAAAAATCCGAATGAAAAATTCCAAAGAAAAACTTCTAAGAAAAAGCTCCAAAGAAAAATTCCCCAAAGAAAAACTTCTAAAGAAAAACGCCAAAAGCTGAAACAATAAAAACCAGCGTTAGACGTTAATGTCCGTAAACTCAAAGTATATCGTAATTTGACTAAAACAAAAGCACACTTACCGATTTTATTAGGGTATACACAAAATCCGTTATTTCGGGAAAATTTAGGCTATTATACAAAGCTCATGGCTTGCTGCCTTTGAATATCGCCTCCACATGTCGGGCGATGCTCAGGAAATCAGGATCCAAATGGATAAGAATTAAAAAATATTGCCTTTACATGGCGGCGGTTGGCAGAAAAGTGATCGTGGCCGAAACTATCTGTCGGCAAGTCAGTTCGGACACAGAATAATGCACGCCCAATCATCAAAGAGAAACAAACGTCATACAAAAAACTGTTGACCACAGAGTATTCTCCGTACAGCGGTTACACAAGGTGTTACCCTTGTAATAAAAAAGTTAACTCAGAATAATTTCTGAAGAATTCGCAATCTTAAATCAAAATACGTGTCTAGAATAGACAACGTGTAACGGAGCGAAAAACGAACGTTACAAAGCTTGTGGCTTTGCTCCGTTCCATAAAACTGAATTTTGTTTTCTTGTACAATATGTTTAAATATATATTGTGACTGAACAAACCTATAGGACTTATATTATTATATGGACTTGATCTTAATTTAAATGAAACCCATTTTATGCATTTCTGTCTACCCGGGTGGTCAACGAGACCTCTGTGTGTCCATGTCGGCGGCGAGCGTTTACGACAAGCAGACGCGATAACCTTTCTTGGGTTCGAAATAGATCGCGGCATGACGTGGAGTTCGCACGTAGACAAGATATGCGCCAAACTAGGTAGTGCTTGTTTCGCGCTTAAGCGTCTGTCGCATGTGATGTCTACTGATGTGGTTCGCACGTGCTACTTTGCTACTGTGCACTCGCTCCTTCAATACGGCATCGAGCTATGGGGACGCGCAGCCGACTGGTTGCGGGCTTTCCGCATGCAAAAAAGAGTTGTGAGGGCAATTGCACAGGTGTCGCGGTTCACATCAGTGAGATCATACGTTATATCATTAAAAATACTAACATTGCCTTCACTTGTAATTTTTCAAATTGCAATGTACGTGCGACAACATCTGAGCGAGTTCGTGAGGCGCAAAGTTCAATTTGTGAACACCCGCGGTAAACACAAACTCGCAAGCGTGTCTAGGAGACTGGTGCGGTCGGGTAAACTGCCTCACGTAATTGGACCTACAGTCTACAACTTGATGCCTGATGTAATTACAAGCGCCCTAAGTCTGACATTATTTAAATTGAAATTAAAAACCTGGCTCGTCGAGAAATCGTTTTACACTTTTGACAAATTCTTACTGGGATCACAATAAAATTCTGTGTTGTCTAGTTATCATATTGATTAGATCAATTGATATTATAATGAGGATAATTTGACAGATAAATTGTTACATATTGTAAAATATAATATAATTAGCACATTTACTCTTTAGTAATTGAAGACTAAGTTTTAAATTCATGTTCTTATTTTAGGTTGACATATTATATAACGGTAGGAATAATGTTATTTAAATAATTGTATATGACATAATATTTATAATTAATTATTAATAATTGAAATTGATAGAGTTATCTTATTATTTATTGTTTTTTTTTGTAATAATACGCATGTTGTACGTATATGCCCCACGTAAACGTGGATATGACCTGTAATTGTATAATTACCAATAAATGTTTATCTGTTATCTGTTTATTCTAGGTACAATTTGGTTTGATTGTAATCAGCAATGACAGCAAGATCCACTATTAGAAAAGATTGTTTTTATTAATACCATATCGTTTTAAAATGTATTTTCGACATATTCGTTTCTTCTTAACGGGCATTCTTGGCATAGTGGTCGTGATTGGTAAGATGGTGGCACACGGAGGGTCTTCCACGTAGTCAGTCTTCCCGGCGATGGTGATTTCTGATTTTGCAGTTTTTCCATTTTAACCGGTTAGTCGCATTACGAGAACACTTTGTCAAGGCCGCCTTAGGGTCCACACTTACACGACTCTGATCCAACACCGCCCTAAACTAAGGTGACTGCTCGTAGTCCACGCGGCGACACCTAGTAGGCACCCAGCAGTTCACGCGCCTTCAGCTAGCACGAACCCAGCTGTCCATGCGCTGCTGACCGTTTTCATTTTCGCGATAGACACAGATCATGATAATTTTTCATTGAATCAACGCAGCGACCTCTAGCAGTCAACTCGCGGACACCTCGCAGACCGCTTGCTTGCAACGTGAGGTAAGCGAGGCGTCTACTACCAAGCAGTCTGACGGCAAAAAGTGTCGGTGAGCTGTCGGTTAATTTTTGTTGCCAGTGTAAAAAGCAATACTTAAAGCCTATATTTGAACTATATTGTTTTTTCCGGGCGGGACTGGAGTCGTGGGCTAAGACTTTATAACCTTTAGTGGGCTACAATTTTAAGGGTTGGCTGCTATTTAGGCGGCTCCTGGATCGATCACTATCTCGAGGAAGGTAATATCGTAATGAAATCCACAGCACAGTCGTACGACAATTTCTGGTGCCAGCCTGACTAGATCTGCGTCCCACCTGACCTGGACGCCGATTCTACTATTTACAACGTTGAATAATCTATCCCATTGCGACTGCAGTTCAACTCGTTGAACTCCGGTTGTCTTTCAATAATTACCAAAAAAGCCATTCCGCTATTTCTAGAGACTGATTGGATCGTAACGTCATCTTAAGCACTACTATACATTTTAAATACATTTAAACGCTAGTATATACGAATATGAGTTAGCGTCGCGTTCATGATCTACCTATATAAAGAATATAAAGTTTCGATCGAACGCTAGCGTCAATAGAAACTTAACTGCAGCTGGACTGTTTTTCAGTAGCAGAATAAGAAAACGAGTAAAATTCACCATTCAGCTATGGTTCGATTCCAATTTTGTTAGAGGCAACGGGCCCCTAGCAGTTTTTCGATCTGTCATGAAGCACCTATAAGCACCCAACGGGGTGTACTGGCAGCTGTCCTTAAGACCCATTCCTAGATCTAGTGTGATACCATCTTTGACAGCATCATAACTGACCATCAAGTGAGATAGTTGCCAACAATAGCTTAACAATGTAAATAAATACTTAAATAAACATTTAACCACGTCTTACTGCAATAATTCTAAACTATTATATTTTACAGGTACACAAGGCGTGGGAAAGTCGATGATAATGAATTTAATTGCAAATAATGTACATGATCAAAACCTATGTAGTCAAATACTGAACTCTTATGAAGTACCAATTGATAGTGTATATGAACCGAATGATATCTCTGGCATTGAAAATCAAGTAGAAACGCTTGAGTTTGTAGACGTTCCCGAGAAACCAATTGAGAAAACTGACTATTTCAAGTTCAAAATGCAAGATATTGAGCAGATTGAAAGAGGTGTCCATTGCACTAAAGGTAAAATAATATTTATAAATTAGATGAGGCAGTCTGAGAACTATAGTGTCTGTATATGGTTTAAATGTAACTTTTTACAAGTGTACAGTTCTAGTTGTCTACATGTTAAACTCGAGAAAATTTATTTTGAAAAATAGTACTAAACCAGCCACAGACTTTTTTGGGCTTTGAACTTTAAAGCTCTTTATAGCTATGACACTGCTTCAAGCTTCTGGAATGGCAAGGAATTGGCACCAATACTAACGGCAAATACAATTCGATTTGCCGACGATATTGTAGTCATGGCAGAATCAATGGAAGAGCTCAGTTTAATGCTCGAAGGCCTCCATCGAGTTTCCCAACGGGTAGGTCTTAAGATAAACATGGACAAGACGAAAATTATGTCTAATGCCCATGTTGTACCTACCCCAATATCAGTTGGGAACTCAGTTCTCGAAGTTGTTGACGAGTACATCTACCTGGTACAGACAGTCAAACTAGGCAGGTCCAACTTCGAGAAAGAGGTCAAAAATACCTCAGTGCCTCAAGACAAGATTCTTCGACCAATGTGTGTTACCAGTGATGAATTATGGCACTGAAACGTGGTCTCTTACTATGGGCCTCATAACTAAGCTCAAAGTCGCACGACGAGCAATGGAGAGGGCTATGCTCGGGGTTTCTCTACGTGATCGAATCAGAAATGAGGAGACCCGTAGAAGAACGAAAGTCACCGACATAGCCCAGAAGATTAGCCATTAGACTATGCCAGTTGAAGTGGCAGTGGGCAGGGCACATAGCACGCAGAACAGATGGCCGATGATGGGGCCGAAAGGTTCTGGTGTGGAGACCACGGACCGGCAAGCGCAGCGTAGGTCGTCCTCCGACACGGTGGACAGATGACCTGATAAAGGTCGCTAGACGACGTTGGATGCAGGCCGCTTCCAACCGGTCCTTTTGGAAAATCATGGGGGAGGCGTATATTCAGCAGTGGACGTCCTACGGCTGAGATGAGATGATGATGACTGTATGCGTGTGCAAGTATATGTTCACACACGATCGCACACACACACACGTGCGTGCGTGAAAGCTCCAAAAAGTATGCACATTACAATACGTGTACTATATAATCAAAATTTTTCAATGTTAGAAAATAACACCTCAGCCTCATATTTTACAATGCACAACGAAAGGGTTTTTAGGAGCAGGTAATGGGATCTGACCCGTTTTCTCACCATTAATAGTATTTTTTGTAAAAAAGATATTTTCACCCTCTAAACAATGAAAAGGTATGAAATAAAAAAATATGTAAATTATTACACTACCAAGTGTTGATAATTGATATCGCCAACTACCATGTTATATTTCGACTGGCAAGCCTTTTATGCCCCGTCATTCATACAAGTAACCAGTACCTAAAGAAAGTAAATACCTACTTTTGTTTGACCTCACTAATTTTCATAAAATTTCCTTTAATTTTTATTACAAGATCTTGTTGATTTACCCTCGTACGTTAAATTGACCGAGCAAGCGAAGCGTCTCTGCCTGAACTGGCCAAATCGACTTTCATCTGTCCGTATGATTGTTAGGTTGTATGTACGTCTTCCTGTATAGTTCGCATTTTTCAAACAATCTTGACGAAATTTGGTATACACTACTTTTTCTAAGGGGAAATTTTCTGCGGCGCTATTTATCGACCGACTTTGAGAAAATTTGGTATACATTGGGTACCTGACTTTAAACAGAAATTTCGAATATCAGTATAATTAGTCATGTGGTTTCCGAGATAATACGTTGTGAAGTACTGCACAAAATTGCCGTTGATAAGACTAATGTGCTCGCTAGGTCTACTGTTAGCAGAACTACTAGTGTAAATAGTTCATGTATACTTCCAGGCATTGATATGTACATCACCAACGACCGCGTGATACTCCTCGACTGCCAGGCTTTATGGTCACCATCTCTCATTGAAGAAACCAGCACCAACCCTATAACAGCGCGGAGTGCAAACATCATGACTGTGGATTGCCTACAGATAGCTTCTTACCTGATGGCGATATGTCACGTACTTATTGCTGTACAGGATTGGTTCACTGATTACAATTTTATAAGGTGTGTTACATAATACTTTTATAGCACCTATCTGTATGCTTATATGCTGAATAAAAATATTTTCAACTTTAACAGTAACAGTTAAATCCGTTTATAGTCCTAGATATATATTTGCATAAAATAGACAATAGCAGCAATTCCCTTGTTCAGGACTAACTAAATACTATATATTTTTTTTAACTATTGTAGTCCTTATTCTGTTCATTCAAAAATCAATTGGTGTATTCCATTGTGGCCAATTTTAAGCAGTTATTTATTTTTACGAAGTTACATGACGATTAAATTTACATTAACCATATTTACATGTCACAATTGAACACAAATGAGCAAATTTGCAAGCGTTATACGAATTTGGTATTTAGTGTGAACAGAATAAGAAGTGTCATAATTTACTAAAAATCTTAAAGGTCTTGGTTCGCTAGTTTAGTTTCTGTACAACCGCATCGTACAATTTAAGCCATGCTTGTCCATAGCAGTTGCAATGGCATCCAGAGCCCTAATCATCATCCTAAAACATAGTTCTGTAGGTCAACCATGAGTTTACAACGTTGACACCAATCGAAGCTCGCTATCGACCGCCGCAAAATAATGTATGAAAAAAGAACAGTGCCACCTTGCGGTCAATTGTAGAACTAAAATTGACAGCGAGTACGCCAATCACAAGCTTAATAGGTAGGCGAGATCGAGTGTCGACTATAGATGACATTTATGTTGCCAATTCAAGGTAGGGCTACTGTACCTACTGTTTACACTGGCACTGCATTGCCATTTTCTAAGAAAAGAAAAAGAAAGCACATTAATTCAAACCACACACAATCACATATTCTGAACACAAGAAAATAGAATACACTTACATCTTATACAACTAAAACACGTATATTAAACACATGACTAGTTTAGAGAGCACGAACTTGATGACCATTAAATTTGCACTAAACATACCCACAATTAAACAGAAACGGCATAGTTAAGAATTGTCACTAGCAAGAATTATACGAATTTGGACTTGAACATGAACAGAATACGAACTAACATAATTTACTAAAAATAGAAGTTAGTTCGCTAATTTAGTTTGGTGTTCTGAACAAGTGAATTACTACCAGTATCTTTAAATTTCCTTCAGATACATCCAAGCAGCAGAAATGCTAAAGCCGTCCCTTTCGGCATCAAACACGGCGGCTAGTCAAGAGAATTCTGAGTCATCCAGCGACGGGGAGAGTCATCCACATTTGCTGCTTCTACATAACCGTTGTCAACTCGAAGACTACACTTGTGATGCTGTAAGGACGATACAGGACTTGTACAGGTAGATTTTAGCTTTTAATTGGCACGTTATGCGACTATGATCAAATAAACAAATTGCTTAAACCATCAACCTTAAAATTAAGTTAATCAAATTACTTTAAATTAAGTTAATTAATTTGTACTACCAGTTGAACTTCAACGTTGGAATATGTTTCAAAAGCCAAGTGAATTTGCTTGTATCTTACGTAGAAGTATTTGTGATACAAGTTTGTATCATATGTACCAACTTTGTAACTACTTACGGCCGTTTTCAATATTCTATCTATCGCCGGTTTACCTTACTAGAGATAGATATTTGACACTATGTGTGTGGGCGTTATGTCAAATTTCTATCGGCAGTAAAGAAAACTGTGGATAGATAGAATATTGAAAACGCCCGTTAGTAGTGCAACTGATCCGACGATACCACATAGGTTTTTTAGTACTACTGGTTACTGGAGATACAAGTTTGTATCATATACTAGGTACTAGTTGAACTACTCAGTAGTGCTACTGATCTAGAGCGATTTATTTAACTACGTCACATAGAGTACATATTATATTATCTTCCAATGTAAACAAATTCTGTGTACAAGCTCCAAGATTTTCTCAGCGCCCCTCCCGACTACTTGCCTATATTTCGTAGTACAACTCCATAGCAGGTACCAAGTTCGCGGCATGTTTGATCTCACTAATATAACTGCGCATTGCGGTTTCACATGCGTGGTGGTGGATGATGATCCTATGTATTCTTCCAGCGCCTCTACTATTTACATACAGAATTTTATACAAATCTATCCAGCTGTTCTGGCGGTCTGGTAATAATAATAAATAATAATCTAGTAACAATACCTCCACCTATCCAAACATTTATAATCATCATCTCAGCCGTAGGACGTCCACTGCTGAACATATGCCGCCCACATAAATTTCCAAACGGGCCGATGGAAGCGACCTGCATCCAACGTCGTCCTGCTACCTTTATCAGGTCGTCAGTCCACCTTGTTGGTGGACGTCATACGGTGCGCTTGCCGGTCCGTGGTTTCCTTTCCAGAACCTTCCGACCCCATCTGTTCTGCCACTTCAACTGGCTTGTCCTCCATCCAACAATTCGTATTTAAAATATAAGTAAGATTTTTTGTTTTGTTTCTAGAAAAGCGTTCCAGAAATCGGACCTACAGCTCAACTCCGGAATGTATATGTATAGCGACTCCAATAAGAATGGGCTACACGTCGATAATGTTTGCAAGGGTTACAGCGTAGAGGCTTGCGGAACTCCAATCAATTTGTTCATGCTGCCTGATATTTATAGCGACTTTGGTAAGTTTTAGTCTAGAACACAGATACTACTTATATTACAGTATTTGTCCAACGAGTTTCAGAAGTAACAGTGTGTTGTGTATGTACGAATGTAAAGGGATTTTTATAATGTCGGCACCATGCAAATACCTAGATTGGGTTACAATGGATCTTTCTTCAATAATTTAACTTTCAGAATCGGTACAGACATGATTTGTACCCGAGAAGGAAACTCAGTATTGATAGTCCGGTATCTTGGAAATTATTTGTGTGTACACCCTGACAAAGTATTGAAGGAGCAATTTCAATTCCGTATTTATTCATATATGATAAATACAAATGATAATTAATTAATTATCATCATATAATACATATCAATATCATTTGCGAAAATCTATGTCAATATGTTATTAAAAAGAAAATATTTAGTAATGGGTCAGAGATCCGCTGTTGTCCAGCGGAATACTAATTAATTTCTACTTAATATCATATAATACTAGCTGACCCGCCAACGGCTTCGCTCGCGTGGCCTCGCGGGATACGAGTAATTACAGTTTTTTAACTATCCCACGGAACTCTTTAATTTACCGGGATCAAAAGTATCGGATATGTTGACCAGGGATATAAGCTACCACCATACAAGTTTCATGCAAATCGGTCCAGTCTTTTCGGAGATTAGCCCGAACAAATAGACAGACAAACAGAAAAACAAAAAACAATTTATTAGTTCGATTTCACCCCTTACATCCCACTGACTCGGTTTTTAGAATTTCTTTTCATTGTACAGAAATTCGACCTTACAGATTTATTATATGTAAGTGATAAATATTTACGAAAATTACGAATTTTTTACTTAAATACTAAAATAACTAATTTTTTAACTTAATTACGAATATTTTAATTAGTAAATAAATAACCTGAAAGTAAATATACAGTACTATAATACGATGATGTTACCTTCACAATACAATGCTGAGATAAGAATCGAGCGGCGCGGATTTTACCTTTGATGTTGACATCACTTCTAACTTATGACGACTTCTCGATAGTCAGATGTATTTTCGCGTTTTATAATGTTAGTTATATCTTTTTGTTACTTTGCAATCTTACATAGAAGACTATTCACTTTTAAATTAAGCTTATTTGCGCAAACAAAAAGTAATTGTGTGGCATCATAATGACTTTTGTTTGCTTATCTAAATATGCATATGAAATGGTAGTTGAGAATACGGTTTTCTTTCAGATAATCGAGAGATATACCGCGGCCATCCGCCATTCGAGCAATTGGCCAAACGTCTTCGTTGGATGGTGCTCGGAGTGAACCGACATAACATCACAAACGTATCGAATCTCTCCGAGAAAGGGTGGTTCCACTTCTGCAACAAGGCATGGGAGACAATCAGGAAATGCACTTTCTTTATGGAGTACGAGAGATTCCTGCCATGACCCGCGACACGATTCACTGTAGAACCACCCTTCTCTAAAGTGATAAGGCGCAGGTGTCAGGTGACGGAAATGACTAAAGACATTACTTATCGTGAAATAATTTAATCAGTTAATTAGGGATAACTGAACAATGTACACCTGTCTGATGGACCCAATAAAATTGCCTAAATTACGATAATGCATTTTTACTGATATACGCTCTCTATAAGCGGCCGACGGCGTTGCTCGGGTGGTTTGTACGCATGCTGATATACGCTCGCTAGACGCCAGTGCTCTGGATATCCTGTAGCGTTCGCATCGCGCCAAATGGTAAAAGGTGGAGCCAAAGTTGGAATAGTGTAAGATTTCTTGGTATACGGATGACGCATCTTCGGCATTTTGATGCCTTTAGAATCTGAGGAGCTTACGCTTTGGACAGAATTGGGATTTCCTGCTTTGAACGCAAACTTGTAATCTTCCTTCTGCTTCGCCTCTGGTGGAGATTTTGGTACGTTGCACGGCAGGCAGTTCTTGTGCTTTACGTGGCTATTTGACGAGTCCGTGTCTTTAGAGCGACGCAAATAAGATTCATTAGGCGAACTGTGCTGCACTTTCCCTTGAGCCAGCGGAGTTTTCTCGTAAGACTCTAAACTGTGACGGTTACGGTTCAAATCGTACGCAACGTTGTTTTTCGATTTCGGCTCGTTCCATGCGTCCTTCACTAAGTGCAATTTGTCCGGTCTCCCGTTGCGGCTAGATTTACAACTGGTGTCGCTTGGCGTACCACATCCGTGAATTCCATCGCATTGAGGCTTCTTAGCCGACTGTGCTGAACTTCTACGACTAGATGATGAAGATCTCACCTTCTCGTTAGCACTAGAATGTTGCGGACAGTACTGGACCTCACAGGAATCCTTTCGCTTTTCCTTCGTCATGTCCTTTTCGAAGTATGGCACGGGATGGTGTCCGACGTCTTCGACGATGCGATTCTGGTTAAAAATCGGATTAGCGTGACTGATAGGCAAATCCTCAGCTTCCTCTTTCGGCGTGTGTACCATTGTGAACACGGCTGGCGCTTTGGAACCGTTGGAGCCGTCTATGTGCTTGGGTGGTCGAGGTTCTCTCTTTGGGTCATCAGGCCTGAAATCCCAGCAAATAGCTAAGTCCATCAATGACATAGATTTTTTGTACTGGCCTCCTAAATCTGGAGCTGACGTTGACGGTCTTTGATTGTCGTCTTTATCACTCTCTGTCTTCTTTGGGTCGCAAGTTTTCGGTCTATGTACGCGCATTTTTGTGCAACATGTTGGCCCAGATGCGCCGTATCCTTTCCACCCTATAGCGTAGGGCTTGACTACGATATCCGAGTCTCTGTGCTCCGCAATTTTAGTCAGATGACGGTATCCTAAAGTATCAGGTAACGGCTGATGCTCCAGATTTCCGACGTGCATTTTCTTGGCGAAGTTAAAATTTTGTGATACGTTTACGTATGGTAACTTTGGCGTTGTACTCTTTTTATCGATTTTCATATCTTGGCGCGTTTGTTCATCGTCCTGTGCGTTTTCGGCGACTTTTCTCCAAAACTTTTCGGCCGCGTCTTCTTGAGGTCCGTGGATTTGCTCTACTGCGTGTTTTACCAGTTCCTCGTGTGATTCGTGTCTCTTGTCTTTATCAGTGAGAGCGCCGGGGACGTACGGCCCGTGTCCGTCGGAGTCTATCAGCTCTTTCTTTACATTAATTTCTAAAGGATCAGAGGTGTCTTTCTTTGGATCACAATCTTCGTTTTCAGTTAGTTTAGTACCTTTGATGTTTATTTGCTCAGTAGATTCCTTATTTGTACAGACATGAAAATTTTAAAATTGAGTACATATATTATTATTGGAATATATTTATATCAAAATATAAGGTGCAATGAGTATATGTTTCATACTTCTACTTTTTATCCTTTTTTGTGTTTGTGCTTGTGATACGGACATTGGTATGGCTGAAAGAAAGCAAAATAAACCAAAGTTAACAAACTAAAAATGTACAAGACTAAGTGAGTAGGTACTATGTACTACCTGTGAAAGTAAAATAAATAAGTGAGAAAACATGAAACGATATAGAAAAAAAGGTGTAATCATGATGGATTCTAAGTCTATTATTGTTAGGTTTGATCGCACGTAGATACGTGCTGTGTTCGCGTTCAAGTCCCGTATCGACTGGGACTAACTGGTATAGCGCTATAAACATAAGTATATGAAACACTATAAATATATAAACACACAAATCATCCGCAGTACCATCCGGATCACGGCAGCTTACCTAGTCATTTTCATTTACACAATATAGTATTTAAGGATTGTTTAAATCATGAATGGCTCGAAACCTACCGTTACACTGATGTATGTGCAGATTAGGTTGATGAAATGTATCATGATGTTTGCTTATCTCTAGACAATTTTATTTTTTTACTTTTATATATGTACCTAGGTATATGTTTTATAAGTAATACAGTTTTTCTATATGTGACCTTACAATCGAGTGACAATGCGAATGGATGTTGGTATAAGGTGTCATGCACAGCCATATGTATTTAAACGGCGACTCATATTGTCGTTTAAATAATGGTTCAGTGATACAATTATTATGTACCAGTTGACCCGCCAGCAGCTTCGCTCGTTTGACCTTGGTGTAGTGGCGAGAGAGTTAATAGCTTCGTAAATAAGTAATTATTTATCGTAAAAAATAAAAGATAGAAATGGTTATTATGGTTTATCCCTAAGAGATAGACATACGAGTATACCATCGCGGACTTCTTTGTAGACTTTTTTAAGGTGTACAATACTTTAGTACATTATTTTGATCTATCTCGTAGGGTTCAGCCAGCAGCGTTTGCAATGTATAAGCACAAAAGAAATGTGTTTATTTACGACGTCACATTAGAAACCTCTAAAATTATCAGTGTCTCTCTACTATATTATGCATGTATTATACACATAAACCGTCTTGAATCATTCAATCATTTTTAAAAAAACGCATAAAAATCCTTTGCGTAGTTTTAAGGACCTAAGCATACGTCGGGACCGAAAGACAACGGGAAGCGACTTTATTTTATACTATGTAGTGATTATGTGAAACGCACACCGAACACCTATATGGGTAAAGCCAAAATTTTATCACCTAATAACATAAAAGTAACACAAAAGTAACGTTAATCCTTTTATGTTACCGTAACGTAAAAGTGTTATAAAGCTGCATGCACAATTAATGATAAAAGATAAAAGATTACGCAACATACTAAAACTAATTTAACAGGATCGAAACGTTCGCAGGACTAAAAGTAATAGCTATAAGTAATTTTTAGCCCATCAAATTAATTTAGTTTTTGTTACTTGTCTGCCAGACACCATTGATACATGACAGTCTTGTTAGTTTAAATAAAACAAAGTAAAATATTTCATTCAGAGGTTTAATCAAATAAACTCTTATTATCCCAAATAATCTGAATTTTAAGGAAATTTAGTTGATTTCTTTAACATTTACCTCATTTGGGAAAGTAACATACACATTACAGTCTGCATTTGCATAAGGTAAAATCATCACAATATCTTCTTTAGAAATAATGGATATATCGTTTTCTACTAATTTAAATATTTTTTTGTTGCCTTTAAATGATTTAAAACCTTGCACAGCCAGTTTCTTTAAAAATGTGTCTACTTCTTCAATCAAGCAAACGTATCGGTAAGTTTGTTTTCCTTTTTTAGTATAAAAATTTGCCAAGATATACTTCCCTACTTCTTCTACTGTATCTCATAATAATTTTCTATCACTCTTTGATTTATTAAGCTTGAATAATCCAGTTCCTTCATCCAGTACCATTGAGATACTCTCATTTGATATAATTGATACTTTTGGCATATGTGTTTCTTTGCTTTGTACCAAAAACGTGTTATCATCTGGGTCTATTTAACTGTATGCACCTAGCTTTATAATGCTTTTACGTTACGTAACATAAACTTTTAAGAGGGGTAACATAAAAGTAACATAAAAGTAACGCAAAAGTATCATAAAAGTAACACAAAAAGCTTCTGCCTACAGCATCACCACAATTTATATGAAAACGGGTAAGAGTTGTTAGCTGCGGCTATGTTCGCACAAATCTTACGTACTCAAACGTTATTCTTACAGTAACAAATAGTAAAATAACTTAAACCTACCTTGTAAACCACAGGTATCAGTTTACTGTTTTTTTTATCACGAAAACACGCCGCCAATTCACTTGTTCTTATCAAACAAAATAAAATGGTTAACGGCTAGAATTTTGACAGTGACAGCTGCTATAAGTGTTGCTATTGTGAAAAAATAATTACTACTATATTACGTTTAGAAATTGTATTAAATATATAAAAGTGAAAGAATTTGAGACATCAGAATAAAACCTAATAAAATGCTCATTTAATTTGAATCTTACAGGGTTTGTAATAAAATCGACATTCCAGTAACATCACACCAACATTTGAATAAGAAACTTTAGTTTAAATGCGTTGGTAACTTCACAGGGAGACTCGGCATATTCGGGTAGCAAAAATGGACATTATTTTTTGTATTAACTTTTTTTTTTGTTACTTTGTCTTTTAACTTTTATTGACAAAATAAATGTAATACGTTTGAAATTGCTATTTACATAGCTAGTAAATACATCACTTCGTACACTTGAGAACAAAAATTTGCCATACTTACTCATACATTTATTTAATAGCATTAGACGTAAATAAAAATGTAAAAGTGTAATAAAATTTTGGCTTTGCCCATATATTTGCTAACTTTTGGTTACAATAAGTGACGGAAAGACACGTCGTTCTCTTGATGTTAAGCGTCACGCTGGCCCCAAAGCTATAGTGCCACCCAAAACTTTAAGCGTCAACATTCTGGGCGGCAATATAGGTATAATATAGACTTATTTTATAGTTCAACCATAATTTTGATTGATGCCATTCATCCTCAACACTATAGTTCTTGCACCCATAGCTTTACTAGCCATTAGCTTAAGCTTACCCCCTAGTAATTTACTACTAGAGCTACACAGTAACTACTAAAGTACCTACTAGACATAAATGACAAGTTGTGCATTGAAAGCGTCGCCAAGTCTATGTGAAAATGTTCCATATGTGCGTCTGTGGGCATATGAACATCCAGTCATATGCCGTTATAATATGTGAGATTTCAAGATTGAAAAGTATCTATCTAATAAATAACTTTTTAATACAGTTGCTCAAAAAGTGGCGTATTGCAGGGACGTATAGCGTTCGGGATGTGGGCTATTACATACTCGTGCTTTTTTTTACCTTTCCCGAACTCGTGCGTTCTCTTTCCCAACTGTCAAAATAATGTCTATTAAAAAGAAAAACCAACCATGAGGTTTTTACAAAAATAAAACATAGAAGTTTAAATGATTCATGCAAATACGTATAAAGAAGCTACTAATTGGTTTCAATATCAGATTTAATGATTTAATTTAATGAGTTAGGTTAGGTTTCATTTCATTTCGTCTCATTAAATTTCATTTTCATTTCTTATCAATAAAAAAAATCTACTGAAGACTTGGCTGTATGGGCATAGTTCCCTTTGCCTAACAGAATGGGTGAAGAAACAAAAATCTCTGCTTATATTCTACGGTTGGCGCCTTTTTCCAGAAATTTTCTTTGCGAGTTTATTTTATTAAATTACTTAATTTTTTCGCAACTGTATTAAAAATAGTCGTTCAGTACACGTGCGGAACCGTCATTGCAACTTGTTCCGACTGTCAACCCTCGCCTTCGGCTGCGCCCCGGCTCGGGTAGACATTTGTCGGAACTCTTTGCAATGACAGCCTTTCCCCACTTGTAATGAAATATACTATTACAGTATTGCCGTGTTATACCGCTTATGCCATGGATAAAGTTTCATTCATAGGTCAATGTATCATCATAATGCCCTCAACATTTAGCTTTTGGACATAACATGAGCTGTGCATGAATTTTTACAGCTGGATTGGTAAGAATAGTGAGTTCCTTCAGTGCCGTACTCATGTCCATTGTGCAATTGCGGTTATTTAGGCTACTAAGTGGGTAAGTACCTACTCGTGAGTTAAAAATAATATTTATACCCTATATCACTAGCAACTTGCAAAAAGTGCATATTCAAATAATAATGAATAATGAATGAAACCACCAACAAACAAAACACGATTAAATAGGTACTACTAAGTAATAATTTACTTATTGAATTTTCTAAACTAGCTTAGTATTTCCCGATTTAAAACTGTAATTATGTACCTGGTTTAGCAGATAGGTACTCGTTAGTTTTGTTTGATAGCGAACTTTTAACTGTAACTCCTTATCTAAACTTAACTAAACTAATTTACCTAAATGTCACCGCATAAGAGAAAGTTTCACGGCGGTGGCGATATCTTGTAAAGTTTCACATGCACAACGTTCTAATTATAGATCGGTATTACAAACAAACCGCCACCGTTTCGCGCGCAAATATCTGTTCTAAAATGGCGGTCGCGTGCAGCGCCATTCACTCACTTGGAACGTCTGTTCGTCCTCTGGCTTAGACTTGGCCTCCTTCTTTTCTTTGGCGCGTTTACCACCGCGCATGCGTCCACTTCTCACAACAGCGGGTCTTTGGACACGCAAGTTCAGCCAATCTGGAAACCTCCCATTTGGAGGTTCTTTCGCTAACTCATCAGCTGAAACCAAACAAAACTATTGAATTATAACAGACAAAAACAATCGACATACGCAAACTCACGTGGGTCGCGTGCGTATGAATTAATAGGTCATCGATTCAGAGCCCCAAATCTTTATTCACAAATCCAATTTATACAGCGGAATGCGAAAACGAGTCGAACTACTTTGTAACACGATATAATATAATGCCGAGGAGGAAGTGTTTCGCGTGTATGTTGACAAATAAAGGACTGGGTTTATGACTATACCCAAGGACGAACGGTAATGTAACAATTTGGCATAGGGTGGCAATACCGAACAACCTCTATGGATTGTAAAAGCTCTAAATAAATCTGTTTTATGGTCATGGATATACCTATATAGGATATGGATAGGAAATAGATGAAACTCTTTTCACCTGATGAGCGAGTGTAGTAATATCGGGCTTTCATATTTCTAGCTTATTCAGACAGGTTGTCTGGCACAATATTTACAGATATCGCTATACTACTACGGCACGATTCAAGAATTTACCTCTTATTGATTATGGGTCCCACAAGTAAAAAAATACTGGAGTAGAATAATCTTCGTAATACTGTAACAAAATTCTGATGATGACTGAATCCATTTTTCCGACATCGGATCTTCCATCAATATAAATGTTTCAACCAGTAGGTATTCATGATTATGAAGGTCTCAATTTCCCCTTCAAGGGGAAATCTGGTAATCTCTTCTAATGGGAATTTTGACATTAACCCAGCATGAGAAAAGGATGAGGCTCACAGAAATATTTGTTTATATTATTACTTATATCTTAGAATCAGAATCAGAATCGTTTATTAACCTTATAACATTGTTTGTTACATTGGGCAAGTCAACAAATACATTTTGGACTTAAGCATAAAGCACTGTTAAGAAATAATAATAATTAAATTACAGCTATTTTTACATTAAACATTCAAGTAATTGTATTATAATACTTACCGACTTTTCTAGTGATCTTTCTAGGCAGGTCCCAAGTACCGGTGTAGTGTCCGAAACACCTAGAAGTGCCCCGCGGCGCGCCGGGTAGGAAGTGTCCGTTGATGTCACAGATCGGCTTGGGGTTGGGTCGCATTTCCAGCGGGCGCGCTCGGGTTGGCGCCCAACGTGGAACCTGCCAGTTGCCCAGTCGCTTGGGCATCGTCTCGCGATTGAACTGAAGACAAAACATAGTATATTTATACTTTCATCATTCCTATTATAATATTATAATTTTATTTAATAAAAAAACATATTTTAGTACAGTTTTCGAATGCACGCCAAAATGCTGAAAACGGAGCTGTGTACTCTGCCTACTGTACCGCTGTACATTAACAATCTTTCATATGACGTACACATATATCGTTTACCCATTTACGGAATTAATGTATGAATTATAGATTATACGACAATTATGATGGGGAAGACAAAACTAATAACTTAAATACCTACTTAGTGTGTGTATGTGCAATTGTAGAGTGTGTAGTGTAATTGGTGACTAAGACAGGAACGTTACAGGCCATTGCTTATTTTGATAATAATTGAATAAATTATTCTGTAAACAAATTTTGAATTGTTATTGTGGTAAACTAAGTATACTTAATAGTAGACTATTTATCACTGAATATTAATTAGCCGTACACCCGGAGCCAAAGTCTCGAACAACCAAAGATGCAAATTTTCAGATTCTAATTTTTTTCGGAGTTCTACTCGTAGTAACATCCTCAATAGTTCTATAGTTCCTGATAGTTATTTTGAATAGTTCAATAAATAGGTATTTATGACAAGAATATCGTAAAAATCAATAGTACTCTGTATTTTAAACCATATTTGTGGTCTAATAATTGAAAATTGTTAAGATGCTGGGTGACGGCATACGAAATTAAAATATCATTTTTTAAATTAGATTTTTTTCTGTCAAAAATAGGTGAACTATCAAAATACTTAACTATCTGGAACTATAGAACTATTGGGGATGCTAGGTACTAGAATTTCAAAAAAAAAATTGAGACTGGAAATTGTTATGCTAGGTTCACAGACACCAATTACATCGCTCAGTACCTATTCTCGAAAAGCTGAACTTTTTCAAATGTTTATACTATTACACATCAAGTGACGAACACCACGTCTCCTCATGACCTCATGGCACACACTTCATGATTCGCTGACGCAATGCGCTCTTTGACGTGAGACTAAAGATTTGATATCCGGGAAATGGATTGAAATCTCGCGAAATTCTACATTGATTGAGTTATCGTCGTAGTTTTAACGCTGATTGATAGATGGCATTACGGCCGTGTGTTTACAGAGTAATTCTATATCGACTGCTAAGTTCATATCAGTCAGAGTAGGTACTTGTTAAAAAGTTGAGATTTTAGTAGCAGTAGTTACTATACCAAAGTAGCGCAACATAATTTAGGCGGATTTACACAAGTCAATTGTGTCCACCAAATCACAAAGATACGAAGTCCTGTAGCGTATTTTCAGAATAAGTATTTTCGCTAATGCGGGACAAATCACCAGCCCGACTCTACCGCTACAAAAAAATACCTACTGCCTACGCAGGTTAGTACGAGTATATAATATGAAATGCATGGTTTCTTTAATACGTCTTCCTCTATGGAGGAAGTACACGACAGTAGGAGTCACTCCTTTCTCATGCCATCCAAGTACAGGCAGAAGTAAGAAAATTTTGAAACAACATCCTAGTAAAAGATTGTTTTTATGAAAGTTTAAACTATCCTTCTGCGAAACAAATCTATATCACGGCGACTTGATACAATATAAAAAGGGTTCGAGCCCCGATCGTGTCATTATTATTTTTTTTAAATCATAAGCAAGAATTGGAAAACATTTTGCACATGAGTTCATTAACAATTTTTACAGTTTTATTATGTTTGATGCCATTATTATAATTATGGTATAAAAAATACCATAATAATTAATATAATAGTAATGTTAATAATTTTATTATAGTATTTTTTTTTTAATTTTCGCTAGTTTTTAAAGGAACAAGAGTAAGTACCTACCTGTTGTGGTAGTAATGCTTTAACAAATGAATATTTTAATAAATGTCGGACAAAGTTACTCTCCTCTAAGAACAACATTTGTCCAAATTTCAATTAAAAATAAGTATGCAAAGTGTGCATGTATATATTTCTAACTGCGTTTCATCTTGTCTTCTATATATTTGAGCTATAATCATTGTATTTACAACTGATTACATCGTCTACAAAACAGCTTTTAGTAAAAACTTTACAAAATGTTGGCTAAAGTGCCCACAACTACGGTACCTACTCAATTAGTCACGTGATTCATATTTAAATATACAAGTTCCTTTCATTTTTAGTAGGTAATACATTTCTTTGCAAAGATTGATCTTTATCAGCAACAGAATCCATTAGTTCGATAATACAGGTGTCTTTTTTTGAAAAAATCTAAATATGGATTTACTGTTTTCCTATAAATCGAAGGCATATCTCCTTTTACGATTTTTCTCCAAGTCTCGTAGTTTCGGACTTGGCCATGACCGCTGACCGCCCTTCTCAAGAAACCTGCCTCTATAATACTTACTTTTAAATTATTAATACTTATATTTCTAAGTTAATAATAAGATTCAGGGCTATGTGGGCAGGCCACATAGCACGCAGAACAGATGGCCGATGGGGCCGAAAGGTTCTAGAGTGGACACCACGGACCGGCAAGCGCAGCGTAGGCCGTCCACCTACAAGGTGGACTGACGACCTGATAAAGTTAGCAGGACGACGTTATATGCAGGCCGCTTCCAACCGATCATTTTGTAAATTTGTGGGGGAGGCATATGTTCAGCAGTGGACGTCTTACGGCTGAGATTATGATAAGGATGATGATGAATAATATTCATACGTCTGTTAAGAAAGTGGTTCCTGATACTAACATTTTCTCTATAATAAATTCTTGTTTACCCATGTGGGGGAGGCCTATTTTATAAAATAAATACATCTTGCTTGATTACGCGGTGAAGGGTGACACGCGCCTCAGTGACTGACGCCGGACGGCACGTGCCTAAAATAATTATTAAAATTAAAATTTTGCTGCACATTTTTATATATGGTGTGTTAATCATTGTACGAATTGTTTTAATATTACTTGTTTTGATATTTTGCGATAGCATTCAAAACAAGAAAATACTACCCCGTTCTTGATAATTGGTTGCATTGTCATTGTGCAATATGATAATGGCAAAACCATAGGAAACTCGATAAGAAATAAGTTTGAAAACTAAAACCCAACTACTAAAAAAAAAAATACTAAATCACGCTCAATTATAACACGAAAAATATTCTCATATGAAATTGTTGTGATTGTACAACGTTTTCAATATGTATCATGTATTAAATAAACAACTTTATGTTAAAAATATTCTATTGTATTTTTAACATAATTAATTTTAAATAATTTTTATATTGTATTGATACATATTTATAGCGGTGTTTAGAGGATAACCGTGGTAACCGTGATAACAATCTACCGGAACAAAACAATACATTCTCCAAAGTAGCACATAATATTTTTGAAATCATATATTAATAAACAAACCAAGCATTCACCATATTAAAAAATGCTAAATTTAACAAGAGTATTGAAGCACGCTTACCCATTGATCAGGTGTCAACTCACCCCCTGGTGCGCCGGGCGTTATAATAATCATCCCCCTTAACAACAAAGGGTTGCAAATTGTTATTTACCCCATATATCACGCGCCCATTTGCCTACATTATAAATGTCCGCAATAACTTAGAATTATCTTGTCAAACTATTTTACTGTCTAAAATTCTAGTAAAATATTAGGCTGCTGCTATTAAAAGTTTAAAGGCTACAAGCGTTATAGTTCCAAAATAGTCTAGTTTGTCTATTTATAACCTCCTCAAACGTTGATATACGTGTAGTTTTCTTTACATTCCCCGAAATAGTTTGAAGAAGCTAACACATCTACCGACTTCCTAATAAACTTAACCCGCGTTTAAGGGTACATCTAGAATGGGTGTTATTCAGAAACGAAAAAGAAAGAAAAGAAAGTTCAACGTTGGTTCCTGTTTGTCATGAACATGGCACACCATGGGTCATTGATATTATAAATTAAGGTTTTATTAACAATAGTTTAGGTGGACCATCGCCTCGCCCCAGTAATTAATTTTAAAAGGTTTCCATAGCTATAGATAAAATAATGCAAGTATTTTCGTCTGCCCTATAGAAAGAAACTGACAAAAGTTTTCATTCTTCAAAGCCCTGAACTTGGTCGTTTGTTACAAAATTCAAGTCATCTGTATTGTATAGGTACCTGTTTGAGACTATTGTCCCTGCTTTTTTACGTAAACCGTTACGTAGTAACCCACTATTATTTATTATTATGCCGTTACCTCGGGTTGTGTCACTGCCTTATAACATAAATAATAAAACTATAGGTAAAATAACAAGGTACCTACCTAGTCTAGGTGAAATCCGATCTGTGGGCCTAAAATGAGAACTTTCTTATCTACTCGTATCGTCGACGTATACAGTACCAACTATCATTTATCTAGTACAACTGTGGCACTGACAAGTCATTGCTTGCGCTGTATATACGTCAAAAATTACACGTTACACTTAAGTAACGCAGATATTCGTGCAAGGCCCACTGATGTACTCTATGCCTTATGTTTCGCTTGCGTGACCTGATAATGACGTTCCATCACATAATGAGGTAGGTACAATACCTACGCGTGATCGCGAATTTAGCGTCACTGCTTAGAAAATGCGTATTATCCTTGCTAATGGTATGACATTAAGCTGGTGGCATCAGTCTTTTAACTTGTTCATTTTTATTTACTATCGCGTGACGAGGCGGGTACACCGTATGCGTGTGTAAGCACCATGCCTGCCTATATCAGATGCATTGGCACTTAGAATTTAGTCTCATTTGACCATTAATTTCATTTGTTACGGTGCCCATAATACGTATTATCATTTCCTCTTACGATTCATACCCAGACCGCGGATAGTTTTTTTTTAAACTCCGCCCCCTAACGCTCTGTTATTACGCAGTCCCATTCTTTATCCTTTTACATGATTTTACTATGGCCACAACACAATCAATTTGCGAAAAAGTATTCGTATGGTAAACTTCAACGCTTCACGCTTCGGCGTACAAACTATGAGCTCTCTTTGTCACAGTTGCCCTAGATACATGATAGTTTATATTTTCTACCGACTTCCAAAAAAAGGTACTCAATTCCACTGTATGTTTGTTACCTCATAACTTTTGACTGGGTGAACCGATTCTCAAAATTATGTTTGTGTTTCAAAGCTGTTGCTTTCCGTGTGGTCCCATTTAATTTCATCAAATTCGGTCCAGTAGTTTTTGAGACACACTCCAATAACTGAATAGAATGGAAGTCAGTATTAAATTTTACAAATTGTACTTGTCATTTGCTACTTAGCCCACAACATAATAATTTATTGATTCGGGCGTTACTTTGCGGAAATCCATTATAATTAAATATATTTTAATATCGTTTTTCACAACATAATATGTAATACTTACCTATTACCTTTTCTTCTTACGATTCATATCCAGGCCGCGGATAGGTTTTTTTAAACTCAGAGCGATAGCGCTCTGTTATTAAGCAGTTCCATTTCTTATCCTTTTACATGATTTGTATACTGTGGCCGTAGCACAAACTATTCGCGAAAAAGTATTTGTAAACTGCGCGTCACGTGAAACAGTGCAGTTTGCACTGTAATTTATCTAGGGCATCGAATACTTTTTCGCAAACTGTTAGTGATACGGCCTCTGCCGCCACGCGCCGCTTGCCATTAGTGAGTTTGAAGTTTTCTCATGAGAGAAAAAGAGATCGCCCAACGCACCGACACACAATGCTACGCATGGCCGTAAATGAGTTAAGCCCTTACAATCCCCAACCCGTCGGTGAAGACGATACTTCGTAACTCCATTGAATGATATTGAGTGAAATTGTACATGTCTGCAATAGTACAGAATAAATGATAGTCAGTAAACAATCTTAATTCCTTGGGCGCGTTTTCTAGGGATTAGTTTGTTCCGTAGATCACGCGGCCCTTGAAATAAAGACTCTCCAGGAACTGTGAGCAGTTTAAACAATATATACTTGACTAGCTGCGCTCCGCGGTTTCCCCCTTTTGATAATGAAAAGTATCATATGGCCTTCCACGGGATATAATCTATCGCCTTGCCAAATTTCATTACGATCTGTTTAGCCTTATAAGCGTGATAAGATAACAAACAGACAAAGTGAAAGTTACAATCGTTTTATAATAGGTATTCGTTAGTATGGAGTATGTGGATAATACTGAAGAAAAAATACTGGGGAAAAAGTCAAAGATTTTTCAACAAGTAATGATTTTTGCGATTCACGGTCGTTATTCGATTTGAATTAATTTTAGTGCCTCAAGTTTATGCTTCAATAAAAGCAGCTTGTTATTTAAAGTTGTAAAATGTGAGGTCGATTGTTAAATAGCAATACTAGGTACCTGCTCGAATAGCTTGGGTATCAGCCGTGCACCGTTTTGTCACGATATACCCCTGGCTTCCGCAGTCGGTAGCACGCACTGGCGAAGTTATGGCTCTCTTAGCATAGAATAAATGTACTAACTCTCTCAGCGACTAGTTGCCTTGTACTTACGACAACGTCAATAAATAAAACTGTTTAATAATTCAGCATTTATTTTTGGTATGTTTCATAGCTTACGCAAACGATGAACTCTGGTTTTTTAAGGTTCGAAGTAACTTAGGTTGTCATTTGTTTATGTGAAAGGTTATTCATATGCGTTTTTAGGGTTCCGTACCCAAAGGTTAAAAAGGGACCCTATTACTAAGAGCCCGCGGTCCGTCCGTCTGTCCCCAGGCTGTATCTCTTGAACCGTGATAGTTGACAGTTGAAATTATCACAAACATGTTTCTGTTGCCGCTATAACAACAAATACTAAAAACCGGCCTAGTGCAAGTCGGACTCGCGCACGAAGGGTTCTGTACATTATCTATAAAAATGGATAAAAATCATGTATGTTGTGTGGGAGATTTATAGATAATGCTACGGAACACTTCATGCGCGAATCCGACTCGCATTTGGCCTGTTTTTTTACATAGGCCATACTGCCTTGCAGAGTTGCCACTAATGTTGTGACTTGCAGAGGTGCACACCATCAAAATAAAACGCAAAAAATTGCCTAAAGAACAATTCTTGTCATCTATCAATCGTTAATCCCGTGTCTCTATATATTTTCTATCAAAACAACAATAGGACAAACAGTTTAACAGATACACAAGAGCTATTAACTAAAGACCACTAGCTAGAAGTGTCAAACATGGATTAACAATGCACACAAAGCCGTAAAAAATTGTCATTCCCTTGCAAATAGAAATTCCCCCTAGTTGCACTTGCGCCCACTCTTAAACTTCTCCAAACGGTCACACCGTTTTCGTCATTATTTCTTATACAATAGCGTCTAAAATTTGTTAATGTTGATGCCGGTTAGGATATTTACGATGTAATTGGATGTATCTAAGTTGGATTAAAGGAATTACAATTTGTAAGCGTGTAAAAAACTGTCCGAATCTGCGGCACCGTGGGGGGTGGTAATGGGATATGCAGGTGCAGTATGAGAAATAGATGGGATTGGAAATGTATGACCAACTGGACGGAATAATTTGTGTTGAGCTCCCAGTTCTCTTGGTACAAAATAGGTAGAATATATAATAATTTATACTTATTACTAAATGACTCGCCAGCGGCTTCGCTCGCTTGGTTTTTACGGGATACTAAGCCACAGATATAAATGAAAGAGGAAACTCTTTGGTGTGGAGTTTCCAAAAGTAGGTACTTACTTCTGTAATGTTTGCTTACAACTAAGGCATAACGGCATATATTTCAAATTTATAGCAGTTTACGCTCTGCGTTGATGAATTAGTCAGCCAGCCAGTCAGGAAAAGTAACTACTTATAGCTATATGTATATATAAGTAAGTACCAAGTATACATATATATACCTTCTTACCTATAGATCAAGAAACTGGATTGCTTGCGCAAGTTTATATTTTACTAGTAATAGAACTCTTTGTGAACGAGTTTTTCCTGAGACATACTGCCGCCGCCGTACCGTTTCTACCGCAAAGCAGTACTGTTTGCGATACTGTGTTCTGGGGCCCTACTCCCACCTCTTAAAGTAGTCATATTTAAACCTTGCCTTTAAATTAGGTACCACCACGTCAATAAAGCAAGCTTAAAATAATAATGGATAAAGATAGACGTTTTGATGACTTATTATCAAATAATGCACTCAATTCGCGTTCTGTGCAAATGTGTTAGTGTTCTATTCGGGTTGGGCATTATAGGTATTGATCCTGGAACGCACCATTACGATCGATTTCGGCTAATATGTTCGACCGTTGTGTGACGGTGGGAGTACGATAGCAAGTATTATTATTGTAAGCTTGTTACATAACGCTCCTGATTTATCATAGCTTCGTAAAAGGTGGGAGTAGGCCCCCTGGTCTGTGCCGGTGAAATGCCAGGCACATGATACTTCTGGTGCGGGCTTCGCGCTTGTTTCTTTACACGAAGGGAAAATGTCCAGTATATGATATGTATACGACAGTATTAATAATACAGTAGGTATATGTTCACATTTCAATAATTCTAAACCCCAAAAAAGTTAATCGGGCACTGAAGATGCACATCCCCTTCGGGTAGTAAAGTAGGTACTGAAATGTTATGATGGGAAATATGATACGTGAGAATCATATAAGTAAAAAGAGACTAGAGTAATTAAGTCTTGTTTACTGTGTAACGGTTTATTTTAAATACCGTCATCATCCCGCAGAATACTCTCTCACTACGAACCTCACGGATGAAAAAACTATAAGGTAGATAGATATTTAATTAGTTACTAGGATCACGTGGATCTTTATAAGAAGAATTTGCGTAGGAATTGTTCCTTATAAAGCAACCTAAGTTTGACGTAAAGATAGAAACCATTTTTTATATTGCGGATGAATTAGATGGTGGATAGTTATATAAATCAATCAAAGTATTTTTATTAGATATAGGAATCTAGGACATACTTATATGAGCGTAAATTTTTAATGAATGTAAGTACTTTAAAAGACTACTGTCGTGTTCAAAAAAGAAATAGAGCCTCTACTGAGACGATGAGCACGAAACATGGGAAAACACACGAGTCTTTCCAATAAGGAATTTACCTATACTGTTTCAATTTTATTACAATATTAAATAGTTACATGGGTGGCAGATATCGACTTGGCAGAGGCGTAAGTGGCAAGCAGTATGTAACAAAAGTTTAAGTTAGGTACCAAAGTATCTACCTATCTAGGTTAATTTGACCTTGGTAGAATAAATCATATTTAATGCACATCTCAACACGACCTAGGTGGAAAATTCGAATATCTCTGTTGACAGTTATTAAAATTATTTTTAATAGCTGATCAATGGTAAAACAATAATGTTTCTCAACCTCTGTTGGTTGTATTATCAAACAAGATTTCTGTGCAAATACTGTGTATATACTTGGACAACTTACTCCTGTAATTCTTACCTGACCACTATCGAAGTTAAAAGCCATATTTCCTCCACCGCCGCACAACAAACACCGAAAAAATGTAAATTTAAATCGAAAAGTATCACAGGGTTATTGAGCACTGACAAAACATTTCGAAATCATGTCAATAGCTACATCTTGTCAAAATGTTATATCAAAAAGGTGGCGTGTCGAGGTTAACAGTGAATGGGACAGTGCTTGAGAAAACCTCTCTATGTTGACTATTGGCCCAACTGCGTGGTAGTCTTGGCAACGGCTTGCCTTCCTGAAGGAAAAGCACCTTGAAAGCGCAGGGAAAATACTTCCCGTCTCGCCTTTTGTGAAAGTTCAACGCCTTGCCTGTAATAAAGTTGAAGATCGCATAATTTGCGTTTGGTTTGAATTAATTAACATAATAGATATCAAGCCATAAGTATCTATGGTTTGAATAATTTTTCGATTAGTATTATGTATACTTATATCTTCGGAGAACCGATTAAATGGGTACTTAATTTTAACTTATATTTTTAAGTACTATGATTATATTCTGATTAGGTTAATTATTCTGCATAACAACTCAGTAATTATGGGTACGTTTTTTGTTATTATTCTCAGACGCATGTGGATGATTTCACTAATGATTTATTGGTTATATCAATAATGTAATCCTATAAAATAAAAAATCTTTAATGTAATTATCATGGCACTTACCTATCTGGGTAAATAAAAAAACATAATTATGTATCGATTTGATCATATTCTATTTGGGGACTAAGAACTAATTTGCAGTCTACTTTTGGTATAGGTTTAGCGAGATTCAAGGCTAATTGCATCGCTGGCCGACTGCAGTCAGCAGGGTGCCCAAGAAGTGAAGTTACAAAAGGCTGAAAGGCTAAACCACCAAGTAGTGTAAAATCTTGGAATACGCCGTCATACCATAGAAGATACGTACTTACCTAACGGCCTACCTAAGAAGCATGAAAATAAGGTACCTATAGTTCGGAAAAGGTAATCATTTTTCACCACATTATTATGACAGATTCCCCAGATTGATGTTTACGAGTAAAACACAGATTACTATAGTTCATAATCATGTAAAAATATATAGCTTCATTTGCATCGCGTGACTCGTTATACAATGTCGTTTAAAGCAGATTAGCTTTTACCGTGACCTTCACGAAAATTCTAATGTATATGTATCTACCTTTACTTACTTATTTGCTTCTTTTTATTGTAATATTAGAATCCGCTACTGACTTTGCTTCCTGAACAACGTCAGGATTTACGCGTTGTTGTAAATAGTTAAGTATAGTTATACTCGTATATATAAAACCCCACAGGGCTATTATGTATCTCAGCTGCAATCAAATGTTGATTGAAGCCTAATAAAAATGGCGCCTTTATGTCACTTTTGTCAGTTTCGGTCATGAAGTTACTAAGATGTTTTCAAAGTGACATAGATCCGTCATTTTCAAGATTTAATTGAACATTTAATTCTAGCTGAGATACATAATTGCCCTGCTGGTTTCGGACAAGCTTATGAGATGTGCAATTCGTGCGTCTGATAGTAAGCACCACACCTACACAGATTATACCGGGTGTTATAGTTTTTGATCACCTAAGAGCTTTGGTGAAGTTTGACATGGTACTGCAATGCAATGTGCTCATCGCTCTGCGACCTCTTCTTTTTGAGTCTCATTCGCTCAGTAATATGCGTAAATATGCATTTTTCGGGATCTTTTTAGTTTGAAAATTATAAATTATTACAATCTGCATATATAAAAATGCCCCAATTTGTCCTGGTCACGCTATAACTTGAGAACGGTTTTACCGATTTCATTCATCTTTTTTTAAATGTTTTCTAATACTTCGTAGAAGGTGCTTACATTAAAAGAGTCAAGAAAAGGCTGGAGTTTATGGCGAGGCCGACGGTCGAGCCTACTACGCAGACGAAGTCGCGGGCAGTCACTAGCAATATTATAAAAGGGAAAGTTTGGGAATGTTTTTGTATGTTTGTTACTTCTTCACGTTCAAACGGCGGGACCAATTTAAATGAAATTTGGTATGGAGGTAGATGAGACGCAGGATTAACACGTAGGATACCTACTTTTCATCATCATCCATCAGCTAGTTATGTTATAAATACGAAAGTATGAGTGTATGTTTGTTACTATTCAACGCTGAAACTGCTGGAAATATCTTTATAAACAATTACCTAGTTCTTAGTTATGTAAGTACGAGTAGATCCTGCACACTAACAGTTTATCCCCGAAAATATGTTCCTGTGGGTGAGTCATTTTTATTTAACTTACGAGTATAGGCAATATCGGTTGTATATAGACTCTTTAATTTAATATAATTTAAGTGATTGACCATATAATTATTAGCATTAAAATACTGCTTACAAACTCAAACTTATAAAGGTAAGTATCTATATACTAACTTATCTACCAAAAAGTACACAAGTCTCTGAAAATAGAAAAGTATTAAGTATCTACGATGCTACTAAAAGTACCTATAGTGACGTTTAAACAGAGTACCGTCCAAAGACTACAATGAATAATGGGTTAGTTGGTTAATTGGTACCGTCTAGATAGACAGTCTAAATCCATCAATGAAGATGAAGGAACTTAAACTTATCACATACTTAATACTTAATTCGGTGAATATTTATCTTCTGATTATAAGATAAGATTCGCTCCTATTCAATTTTAAAGATAGGAGTATAATCGCGTAACTCGCAGAGCGTTGAATGAAGCATAAAAGTACCTACGAGTCAATTCCAAAATGAAAAAAAAGCGAGCGAAAAAACGACAGATACGATTTAAGCTAAGGGTCAGCAAGTTTATTAAATTACAAGCAACAGGACAGTCACAACAAACAGTAATGTAGATCCCCATCATTGCAAGCAATAAAACATTATTAGTACCAATACATTAATACAGAACGAAACCGACATTAAGCGAAGACGTCCCCGAAAGGTACACGTTTCTTTGCATAAATTATAATACCTACCTACTTGGGTTGTGACCAAGTAAATCAATTGCAGGTTCAGGCTTTGGCGATGGCATGGCAATGGACGATTCACAACTTGGTCATAGATTTTTGTTATCTACGTAAAGTTTCAGAATTACTTGAGGTTTTTTTAGCAGGCAACAATGTTTTTATATAATAATTGGGAGTTGATCGTGTCTACGTAATACTAAGTAATATTATACTATGGAAGATTCGTTAGGAAGGCGATGGTTGTAAGACCAGAGACCATACGTGAATATAATCTGAAAATGGCCATCCGAGATAGTAATAGCGTGGCTATGGAGGCCCTGCTGAAATGGGATGTGGGTAAGCAGTCATCTACATCTTAATGAGATTTTCCTTATTAAAATATAAATATAAAAGTTAAATATATATATAAATAACTATATAAAAGTTTCCTATATACGTCAAACAAAAAAAACCGTAATATCTGTAGTTGCCTTCGTAATGGTTGAACATTGGCATTCCGACCAGTCATGCTCACGAAGAGTTGTTGGCAAGTGGCGGCGTGGTGTGTCAGTTCGCCATCTTCCCTCAAATATGGTCGAGGAAGGCGATGGCTGGCACATGCGTAAACTCGTGAACGGGAGCTGCTTGCGGAGACCGGTCTGCTCGGAATTCCGAATGTATATTTAAAAAAAGAAAGTCTGAATGTATATTTAAATAGTTGATTAATAAAGGAGTCTGTGACTCCAGGGTCCGTGCCATTTTTTTACATTCACTTAACTAATTAATCAATTATTTAAATATACATCGTAATGCATTGGACAAGCTGAAGAAAATATATACAAACAGCAACATCACCAAAGCGTCTAAAATAACATTCGTTCGAAGGAAATAGTGGTGATTTTTGTTGCCATATTTAAATTTCCGTAACTGACGACTACGGGTAAGTAGAAGTAGTAGTGAGAAGTAAACATACCATCAAATCACAGTAGTAGTGTAAGTAAATTATGATTAGTAAAATATAGGTATATCTCTGATTTTGGTGCAAGTTTGATTCGCAATTTACTATACCTTTGGTATCCTGATAATAGTAAAAAGTACAATCATAATACTCTTTGCGTCCCAGAGGCGTATATAAATTTATTTATTTATTCATTCATTCATTGCATCATGCACTTATACAATATAGCACAAATACATACCCTGTTAGGGTGTAGCAAACAGAATGTACCTAGTTCATAAAATTATTCTTATAAAGTCTACATAGCTACATTATTCATTATATTATTTATTTATTCCACTATACATTATTAATTAATTATGTTTATATAAAATATAAAATTAACTGTCACAATTATCAAATGGGTGTATCAATCAATCAACGCAATAAAATATACGCCAGTTTCATTCATAAATCTTTTGTTTTTATGATCACGGTATAGGAAGGATTAAACATGTAGTGTAACGAAACAAAGCGATAGTATTCTATGAAAAGAAAACCTACTTTGGTCAGAAAAGGGACAGGAAAAGATTATTATCCGAATAGAATTATTAAATATTATAATTATCGCATTCCGTAGAAAAAATTCTAAATAAGTCCTCCAAAATAAACTTTCGAATCTACACTCTTAACGAAAAAGTCTTTACTCATGAGTAGAATAATCATGAATTAAGACTCGACATATGTATTTCTGTTTCATAAAAAAATACATTTTATTTTGGGAAGGAACCATTAATAAACTATTTATGACTTTCAATAAATATAACGGGTTTCCTATTATATTTAAAGACTATATTCATTATGCAATTATAGAGGCCGAGGTAGTGATAATTTTTGTGCATTGCATGTGTACTGTATATTTACAACCTACAAAATTCAATATAGTATTGAGTATTGAGTAAAGTATTGATGTACTTACTATTTTATACTAATTTAATATTTTAATAGGTTCGCAAGCCTGGACTTGCCTTTTACGCTCTATTTACGAAACACCCGTTAAATCTCTTGCCCTTAATTTTACTGGAAAACAAAACCTACACTTACCTATTATAATTATTATTTGATTTTAATATTAAAGTATATATTATTATGTTACCTACAATAAAATGCGATCAAAGTTATTTTTAAAAATCATTAAATTATAATTAATAGATCCAAATTTCGAAATTTCCTACCTGCACACACTCCATTATGAAAGACCTCGTTAAGTCTTTTACTGTGTGTAAGTAAGGCACAGATGACAAAGTATGAGTAAAATTATAAGGTAAGGTGATTCTTAGTGAATTATATAAACATTGTATAGTTTTATTTTCTTTGTATCTGGTCTTGTACGCACATTTGCAATTAGTTATTTATTTGTTTATTGCCTATTTGTTGTTGCATCAAGATAGAATTCTTGAAATGAAAGTCTGCGTTTACATCCTGATATACTTACATTATAATTATACATATACATTATATAGTATATCTTAGTGAACAACTACTACAAGAAAGAGAAGACAGTGAAATCGAAGTGCAAAAGATCATCACAAAAAACACTGAACTAAAAGGTGAACTGGCTGAACTACATTCTAAATACTTGGACTCACAAGATCAATGCGAACAACTCCAAAATTTTGTAATATCCTTCAAGGAGTGTGGTGAGACTCATGAACAAGCCTTAAGTCGTATAATCAACCTAGAATTTGAATTAAATAAGGCCCATAAGGTAATATCACAGCTACACACAGATAAGTGTAATGAACAGACCACCAGCACCTTGAACCTTTTTGATGAGCTAGCCGGAAACAAGTTGGAGTGCTCTTCAGATATTGTAACCATTGATCTTACCGGAGATAAATCTGTTTGTAAAAGCCCACTTTTTAAAAGCCGAAATAAAATAAAGAAATATATTAAAGTTAAGAAAACTATCAAAAGATGTCAACAGTTATTAAAAAAACAAAGCTATTTTGTCAAAAATTTTCAATTAATTAAAGAAAAGTTGTTACTAGAGGAAAGAATTCAGAATTGTTTGGAAGAATTGGAAATAACTCGACAGTTATATGATAATGACACACTGGAACTCCGCTCTGAGCTGCTCCATAAAGAAAAGATCTTGCAGGACATATTTACTAGCTACAAGACAGCTCAAGTTCAACTAAGTGAGCATTACAAGACTGCAATTGAACTAACGGACCTGGTGGCTTTGAACGTGGAGTGTGTGGAGGCTCTTGAGAATAGTCACTCGAGCTGCCACATTCAACCACAACCAGACTGTACTAGCGCCCTCTCAACATCTCTATCAAATCAAAACAGACCAACATTGATCACAGACACGGTCCCAGGCGGGGAGCAGTATGTCAGCTCTAATCCAGTTCAACCGCATAAAATCATGGTATTTTCAGACAAAATAGGTGTAGGCTTTGGTTCATTATTAAGTAACTCAGTGCAGTGTGCTGTGGAGAACTATTGTATGCCGGGAGCAACCTATGCTCAGATTGAAAAAACAATATTAAACTTAAAAATAGATAATAAATCAATAGTTGTTGTCTTCTTAGGTCATAGTTTAGGTATTGATAGAAAAGAGGTTATTACTAGAATAACCACTTTGTTAGAACTTAAGGCATGTAAAATAATGTTATGTGCTTTCCCTTATTCAGATTTATTGTCTGAAAAAGAGAACTTGCACATACACTCACTCAACACATTAATGTATAACTTGACATGTCGTCATAGTGACAATTTTTTATTTTTTGACTGCAATAAGTTTATTTGTAATTTTAAGTTGACATGGGACAGCATGTACTGTCCTAAAAAATCCAGACAGCTAATTGCTACTTTGGTAGCTTTCAATATTGAGGCAGTTATAGGAAATATAACAAAGAGTAGTGACAATGTTGTAGTTTTTAGTACATGTACTAATAATAGTAATAATGTAGTTATTAATTGTTTAAACTTTTAAACAAGACAACAGAGAAGTGTGCTGACATCTTATCGCTATTTTATCAAAATATTAACCGCTTCTCTGGCAAAATATTAGACATTGAACTTTTATTAGATAAACATAGATTTGATGTATTAGGCTTTACAGAAACGTGGCTAAAACCAGATAAAATGTTATTTAATGTTACACATTTTGAGGTAGCCAGTGCGTTCAACAGAATATCTGCTGAAGGGGGAGGGTGTATTATTCTTTGTAAAAGAAACATAAAATTTAAGGAACGGTCTGACATAGTAGGTTTTTCTGTTGAACGTGTCTGCGAAATTGCTTGTGCAGAACTGGAAAGTCATATATTATTGTGTGTATATCGGCCACCAGCATCTAATTTCTGTAATTTTATGTCCATAATGGAATGTGTACTCAAGAGACTAACTAAAAGCAATAAATCAATCATTGTATGCGGTGACTTCAATATTGATATTTTGGTAGATTCAACTGATAAAACTAATCTTATCTCTTTGTTTAAATCTTTAAATTTGAATTTTTTGTTCAGTGAGCCAACTAGAGTAACCGACTCTTCATCCACCTGCATTGATAATATTTTTTCAAACTGTAAGACTACAGAAAAATCAGTAATGGTGGGAGTTAGATCAGACCACAATGGCCTCGCTATCAAATTCGAAATCGGGAGAACTAAGAAAAATACCATTATCGAACATAGGCCGCTAACAAAAGGTAAACTAAAAAAGCTTAAACAAAATATAGAGTTGAAACTTAGACTGGTGGAATTCACTTCTGAAGATCCACATGACATTTATAGTACATTATTTTCATTAGTAAGTACAGAATTTAATGAAATCTGTCCGAAGAAAAAACTGCAGCTCAACGGTAGGTTACAATTTGGTGACTGGTCAACTAGAGGTACCTATTCGAAAAAGTAGAGACATAATGTTTGAGTTATATCACAAAAAATCTTTAACTTCTAGTAAAGATTTTCATGATTATGTAAGAAATTACTCAAAAGTTTTTAAGTCAGTATGCAAACGCGCAAAAGCTTTGTTTATAAGGGATAAAATTCGAAAATCTAATGACAAAATTAAAACAGTTTGGAAAACTATTAATACAGAGACCGGCAAAAGTAAATCTTTTAATTCAGAATATTTGCTAGAAATAGATAACCAAAAAGTTTCAGACCCAAGTCATGTTGCGAATTCATTTGAAAATTTATTTTCCAATATACCACTAGAAGTCACCAAATCTCTTGATTCTTGCCCTTGTGTTGCAGTGGGCTTTCTGAAAGACAACTTCCCGCTCCAAATTCCTGAGTTTAGGTTCCGACATATATCTACTTTTGAAATAATAAAAACATTTAAAAGTTTAAACGTTAAAGCAACAGAGGATTTATGGGGATTATCCGTAAAAATGCTAGAGTCAATAATAGAAGTTATAGCGCCACATTTGATGATCATATTTAATTTATGTATTGATAGAGGTACATTTCCTGACCTAATGAAAATGAGTAAAATCACCCCTATTTTCAAATCAGGTAGTAAGGCCGACCCCTCAAATTATAGACCGGTCTCTGGGCTTCCGGCTTTGAGCAAAATATTCGAAAAGATAATGCTTCAACAACTCTTGTCTCATTTTAATGAACATAGGATTTTACACGAAAATCAGTTCGGTTTCACGAAAAGCAGATCAACAACAGATGCAGGAGTCCAGTTAGTCAAGCATGTGCTGGAGGCTTGGGAGAGCTCACAGGATGCCATTGGCGTATTTTGTGATCTCTCCAAAGCTTTCGACTGTGTAGAGCACCGCACTCTAATTTATAAGCTACACCACTATGGAATTCGTGGAGCTGCTCTGAATCTTGTAGAATCATACTTATCTGATAGGCAGCAAAAAGTTGGCATTAATGGCGTGACATCTTCTGGATCTTTAGTTAGAATGGGGGTTCCACAAGGGTCGATCTTGGGTCCGTTCTTATTCTTAGCATATATCAATGACTTACCACATATGGTTGAGGGCCTTGCTGACATAGTTATTTTTGCGGATGATACTTCTCTGATTTTTAAAGTAGATAGGAAAGATAGAGAACTAGTTCAAGTCAACAACGCGTTAACTATTGTTTCAAATTGGTTCGTCGCAAACAACCTGCTTCTCAACGCAAAGAAAACGAAATGTTTAAAATTTTCCATGCCTAATGTAAGACATATAGAGCCAAACGTATTACTCGACGGAAATAAATTGAAAATTGACAAGGCAATAGTCTTTCTAGGTATTAGCATAGACTCTAAATTACAATGGGGTCCTCATATTGATGCACTATCTGGAAGACTGAGCTCAGCTGCATATGCGGTTCATAAAATTAGGCAATTGACAGATATAGCTACTGCTCGACTGGTCTACTTTGCTTACTTCCACAGCATAATGTCATATGGTATCCTGCTGTGGGGGTCAGCGGCGGACATAGAGACAGTTTTTATATTGCAAAAGCGGGCAGTTCGAGCCATCTACGAAATGGGTCCCCGCGAATCCTTAAGACAAATGTTCAAAGAAATTAATATATTAACTCTTCCATCTTTGTATATCCTAGAAAATATAATGTACGTTCGTAAAAATATAAAGAAGTTTAGAATAAATAGTGATATGCATAATATTAATACTAGAAATAAGGATAGGATAGCTGTATCTAAATTTAGACTCACGAAAACTAAAAATAAGTCCTTCTTAGGCAATTGTGTACGTTTCTATAATAAAATCCCGAAAGACATTACTGAGCTCACTGAAGGGAAATTCAAGTTACGTGTCAAAAATATACTAATGAAAAAAGCCTATTATAAATTGAGTCACTACTTAGAAGACAAAGATGCCTGGAAGCTTTCCACTTCTGCCTAATAGCCAACTATTGAATAAATTTGTTATTTTAATACTACTCATATGTAACCTCAATGTACAAAGACTTGAAAAAATAATGGCCCACGAGTTTCTTGCTGCTTCTTCTCGGCGGTGGTTCTTTTCCGAAGACAGCGGTAGAATCATTTAAAAATTTTTGACGTTCATAAGAGTGTCTATGATGCCTAAACTGAATAAATAATTTATGAATTTTGAATTGAATTTTGAATCTAAATATATACATAGAGTACCTATAGATGAGAAAAGCAACTAATGGCACATGAAGTTAAGAATATCATGATGCTAAGCCGAAAGCTCAACATTGTAGATAAGACAGAGACCATTACACGAGAGCGTATAAAGGGTTATTGGAAAAATGCTTACAACCACTTAACGTTGACTTCTGCAAAGCATAACACATTAATTGTACGTTTTAATAATTAACATATTTTTACTCCCATATAAAAAACAATGTATCTAAATAGTAACTCTATGAAGCACTCGCGTGGCTCAGGCGCGCGGCCTCCTTTTTATTTTGCTACGGAGCTTGCGGGACGCGTAGCGTCGTAGATGTCGTAGTTGTTTTCTTTTTAATAAGGCAGAGGCTGTAGTACAAACGACTTGCGAAAAAGTATTGGTACCGTAAGCGTCAACGCGTCACGCTTCGGCGTACAATCTATGAGCTATCTGTGTAACAGATGCCCTAGATAAATAACAGTTTGACGTGAAGGACACTTTATGTTACACTTACGCAGTTATTTGTGCTAGGCACACAGAGCTAAAAAGTGTCAAAACAGCACTACAAAAAAATAATGTTTTTATTTTGAAAAATAATTAGATTTTAAGAATAGTCTTATAACTAACGTTGTTTGTTGTGACGTATTAGAGAATACTTACGCTTTGTTCACTACATGTTCCATCATTTCACCAAAAAGCTATTCTACTATATACTAAAATGGGTAATTTTTTTACCAAAATGTATTATAGACTTCAATACTATAAAGTGTGAAATAACTTGTCGAAATCGGTACCATGCGCACAACATTGTGTTAAGGTACTTTTTAATTATCATAGTACCGACTTCATCAAGTTATTGCACATTTCTTAGTGTTGAAATGGGTTCGATTATTTGTAAAAAAGTTTTCAGCTCTATAGTCAACAAATTACTTACATTTCTGCTTACTGGAAGTTTCAAAACTCCAGTAAACGTAACTACGTAGGTACCTAACAGCTCAGCGGATGTCCTATAGATAAATTCTGAACATATGTATTGAAAAAACTGATTAGATACAATGTTGTGCAAGGTGCCTACATTCCAAGGTTGATAATTTTCTTTCTTAGCGATAAACGTCTCGATTTACGTTTCGTAATTACCTTGCACGTGCGTTAACCCCCGATTAGATTAGTTATATGAATAGATAAGATAAATAGTAAATGAATGCCTAATACATATTGCAGATAGGTATGGGAACATAATCATTAATATTAATTCAAACGAAGATATTTTTAGGAATAACTCGCCGATTTTACTATACCTATATGTAGATATTATAAACTCTTATATAACTAGGATAATACCATCATTTTTAAATCGATAACTACCTATAACCTACTCATCTACCATGGCATATTACATAAAACATAATAACATAGATAATAATCATTTATTTGGAACCATAACACGATTTCGCGACAAACATATTGGAATAGATGACACCTGTAGAAGTATTAACTGTGTCGCAGATGTCAACGCCCTCCTCCGAAAGTAAGCTAATTACATAGTTCCTTAGTAACAAACAAAGCACAACTATAAAACATATTATGTAAATACGTATGAGAAGACTAAGTGTGGAATATTGTAATAAATTTATGTTGCTTATAAATTATAGAATAAACTAATAAACTTAGTTATATAATATTTAGGTTAGGGTGAGTAAGTAAGTGAGAGTAGTTGAAATGTGTGAGTGAGTGTGTGTGTGTGTGTGTGTGTGAAGGGTAGGTATGAATTCGGTAAGTGTGTTTTGTATAGGTATTATAGGTGTGGTTGTGTGTTCGGGTGGGGTGTGTTTGTGTGAGTGTTCGTTTGCGGAATATTGGACCTGCATGGTGGTTTATGGTCCAACTACTCTCTCTGAGAGGGATAATGGTGAGTGATTATGTCCATTATCTTATAATACTGCAGAGAAAGCTCAGGGACACACCAATGGTGGGCCACCAGTCCAACGGCCTCGTGTTCGCTCCCTACCTCGGACTTGAGCTTTCACTGAAGGTAAAATGGGGATGAAATCCACAGCATGGTGGTAGGGCAATTTTTGGTGCTCGCCTAGATACCACTCTCTAAATGGTAAATCCGTCGCTAAGCAACTTATAGCGTGTTCCGGCAGCTGTTGTTGAGAGCCTGTTACCATTGAAGATCTAGTGTGATAACGCCTTCGACCGCATCATCTTTGGCTTTTAAATGAGATTGAAGAAAAACACAATAGGTACTCGCGCATGTGCGTAGTGTAATGAAACCGAAATTTTACTTTAGAAGTATTCTGGATGTACATCTAAATTTCGACAAGTTCAATACGACAAGTCCCTTGCTTATTCGGATTAAGCGACTTTCGAAGTATTGAACTTGTCGTTCGAAGGAAGTGACTTTCGAAGTATTAAACTTGTCGTTCTAAGTAAGCCACTATCGAAGTATTGAACATGTGGAAATTCAGAGGTATGCGGGTAGGTATATCTTTCGCTTCCTTTTACAATATATTATGTAGTATACCTGCAGAAAACATTTGAAAGCTACATCTGTGAGATGTCTTCTTCAAGTCTGTGTCAGGCAGGAATATCTATTAATTTAACTGCAATTATAATAAACAAACATCAAACTGTGTCCTGTGAAATACGTCTCAATTTTAGTTATTTGTAGCTTTTTTTTACGTTTCATTTAGAAAAAAATATTAAGAATATAGGTAACGGTTTGAAATGAATTGCCGTAATGTATGTTGTTTTTCATTAATTACAGTTCTTTAAGATTAATCTTCCTCATTTTGCGTTTTCTACCGAGTATCTATGCTGTTCCGGACGTGAATATAAAGGACATTTCAACAAAGCTTCCTTCGATTTTGGCCTCAGCCACCATGTAGCATTCCGATGGCGATGCGATCCCCCTTCCAAACAACACACAAGTCCACAAGTTCTGAGAAAGACCTGGTAGACTAAACCAACGAAGATGAAGATTGTGATGAGACAACACGAAACAAAAAATGTAGGCCAAGACTGTATCGTGTGGAATATCATGGTTTTAGAAATTGGGTGACTTTATGTAGGCTTTAGGTAGGTAATAGGGTTAACCAGTTCTGATAATAATTTTACCTAAGTATATCCAAAAACGCTCGCAGTGGAGCTGGTGAAGGCCTTGTCGTTGTCAACTGATCAATAAGTTTAAGCAAAACCTAGTGCGAATCAAAACTTGGATAGAGGACTGCTCCGCTACGTTAAGCCGTCGGTCATGGTTTATCTAACAACAGTCGCTAGGTTTTCTTGCAGATCTTCGGGTGGCCTGAAAACATTGATAATTGGGCTGGCCAATCCAGAGCTGCATTGAGCCCGCGTCACGCGTGATGGATCATTGTCCATATTCCTCTCTGATATGAAGGTCGGAGTCCCAGCAATGGCAACGTTTTAATATCGAGATTATTATATTATTAACGTGTTATATCCAGAACAATTATTGTTATTGCACTGAATGCTGTCAGAAAATTGTAATTATACGTTAGAGATTTTGACGATGCAAATAATATTATGCGGTGAGGTAGACAACATAATATCTACTTTATTCACAAATTGTCAATGGTTCTAATTCCCACTTCGTCTTTAAAATACATCTCCAGTTGGTATCTTAAGATCTCAAAAGCTGATAAAATATAAAATAACACTGGTAGTAATAGTTAAATCCATAGCATCCGTACCCAGCTGTTGGAAGCTGAAAAGCTATCTCGCAGTCGCGTTATTGCCCGGGAACACCTGTGCCCAGGATCGGGTCTTGGGTCGATAGGCGGGGACTCTCCCGATTGGCAAGTGGGATGTGGGCGGAGTGGGATGCTGAAACACAGATTAGGGTTGCGACCTTATTCCGCATATTTTTTTATACGAGTATAACCTTTTTTAATTATATTATAAATACAATCTTTATATTATAATCACTATCTAAATGTCATAAATTAATCTACTATCTATAATTACATTATTTTAGACAACAGTTGTCTCTTACAAGAATATTAGCTGCACTCCGCGGTTTCACCCGTCACACATAGTTGAGCTTTTGTAATGCAAACCTCTTAGAATTTATTTGTAGAAATCTACTCTTCTTATTTCAGTAAATAATTTCAGTTTTTTTTTATAAACATGGCTTTATTTAGAAAACTGTCGTCAGTAAACTGCTGTACTTATATTTTTATTTTACTGAAAATTGTCCACTTATAAAACGTAATAAATAGAGTACCTACATTTATAGTAAATATTTAGAGTATTATAGTAGCCATTAAATATAATAGTACATACTACTGTTATTTTTAATGACATGGATCGGTGAATTTACTTGCCCATCTCGTCATTTAAAAGAAATAAAATATAATTAATGTTTTATTGTTATTTTTATTAGCATTTTACCAGATAGCGTACGAGCCTTTGCTACAATATTTCAGTTATGATTCAGGCTTACATAATATATATGAGTTATGTAGAGCAATTCTCTTAGAATAGATATCTTCAAATAGATTGGATATAAATAATTTCAGTTTTTGTTTTAAAGTTTGTTTCTCGTTAATCTTGTTCAGCAATTAGCCTTAGATTACCTATTTTTTGCATATTTTGTGTATATATCTAAGAATATATTCCCTATAAATGTATTTTTATGAAATTGAATTGATGAATTGAAAATATCTACGTGACCAAAAATGATTATTCACTTTTTAAATATTATTTATAATATAATATACTTAGTAAATAATTCTACCAGGAAGCTTATTATATATACTCTGCTTAATTACGTTATTTTATTTTTCTATACTTTTTTGCCTCTGTATAAGTAGGTATATCAAACAAAAATCTCTACGTTATTTTATACAAAATAAATTATCCATATAACAGAGAAAGTTTACACTCGCATCTCTACTATAGCACCGCCCTCCGAGAGGGTTGATCCATCCCCTTTCAGGCATGTTATAAAGAGAGGGATGCTGGACCTCCGAACTAGTTTGGATTTGTGCGAGGTACGGATCAGTGGTCGAAGAATCTTTGAAAAATATATTATAAGTGATGGTACAATTAAAAATAAGTGAATACCTAATAAGGTCATAAAGTGACAGAAAATTGATCACGAAAGAATAGTTCGGATTTTTACAAATCAAGTAAGTTACATTTCATTTGGAAAAGTTGGTTCTCTATAATCTTCATAATATCCCAAATATATTTGTACTGCATCTATGTTGTAATATGTGGGTACGAAACTTATATTAAATAATGAGAATTGTCTTTAATTGTACCTACAAAATTGATAGCTTTTTCAGTCATAAATCAAGCATAAGTGATAATCCATTGGATAAAGTTTTTTTGCTAGTTTAATTAAGTGAAGTTCAACCAAAGTTATATAGAAAGAAAATACAAGTTTGATATCCTTTGCTTTTTTGTGTTTTTGGGTAAGATAGCCTATATCTTATTTTACATGTGCCGACATAACTGGTTAAAAACTATCTGTCAACTGCATAGGCTAGCACTTATCACTTGCAAAGAAATATTTTGTGAAACAATAGAAAATTAGTCCAAACTTAAGTCACAACTGTGAAACAGCCGTGCGATTCTATAAGAGCAAGCATCTTTGACAACATCCTTGAAACAAATGAAGAGATGGCAAGAAACATTGGAAAAACAACGTTATGTAAGGGCGATATCTCATAAAGTATTTGACATCGGTGAGCTCAAGCTCAAGGTGAATCATTAGAAATTGAACAATATACAACGACGTGTAGCGCGGTATTCAATTGTTTATTCTGACGATACGATTTTAAATAATTATTCGCGCTAGGCCCATTGCGGCCAGTTTTGACCACTCTAGTAAGCAAAAATGTTAGTAAGTTACTGGAGCTTACAAAAGTGACATCAGCAACATTTTGTTAGCAACTGAGATACATAATAGCCCCTCGGATGTCCGGCTATTCTTCTACAGGCCGCATTTCTCAACCGATTCTCGTGAAATTTTGTGAGCAGGTTCGATAACTATAGTTTTTTTTTGTAGATTCAATTTTTGGAAATTTATCATTTTTATATTTTAAGGATTTGCGCAGTGAATATATCTATTCAGTTTATACTATGCATAGACATACTCCATGGTCTACAGCTCACACAGTCACTAATATTATATAAGTAGGTAGGCTTTGCAAGTTATGTAATTAGTTCCGGCAGGGCTATTATGTATCTCAGTCGCTAACAAATGTTGATTGAAGTCGTAAAAAATGGCGGCTCATTCACTTTTGACATGTCACTTTTGACAAATCCAATAAGCAAAAATGTTAGTAAGTTTTAGGACTGGAGCTGGCAAAAGTGACATTTTTTCAATTTCAATCAACATTTGTTAGCAACTGAGTTACATAATAGCCCTGCTGTTGTAGCTCGTGATATGTTATTTACTGTGTAAGTCGAGATAAAAATATAGAGGATATTGTTTTACTAAAACTTACATTATAACATATGGAACAATTAATTGAACGTGGGCTTCGAGATTAGTTAATAAAAGAAGAGAAAATAATAGTTAATTGATTTTATGGGCATGATTCCATCTTGACATGTACCACATTGATGAAATTGAAAGGTGAATGGTTTTTGGTCTTTTTCACCCAGTAATTTCACTTGCTCACAATGCCCTTCTTACCCTAATACAGAAATACTTGCGCACTATTGCTACGTAGCAGAATATCGGGCACTGAGCTAACTCGGTACCTTGCACAGGAGGCTTACCACCCAGAAAAACTGTAACTCTCAAATAAACTAATAATTAATGATTTAAGTTATTCAAGACCAGACTTTGTGGAAATAACTTGTTTTTTTAATACGCCTACGATTTAAATCCCGACTGCGGAGGAAAATATTTTTTTACTTTTCCACTCACAGAGTTAATGATTTTGTTAAATAAAATTTAAACATATAAGTACCTACAAAGTAATAGCAAACTATTTCGATGTTGTAAATGTATCTTGTAGTTTTGCGACTATTTTTATTGTGTGTAATGATGTGTAGGTAATTGTAATTTTTCTGTTTTGCGAGGAGTTGCCAGTCGCTGATTTTACCATGTCTTTGCCATCTTACGGAGTGATATCTAAAATGAGCGACTTAAGCACGGATGTCAGCAACGCAGTGGAAGGAGGATCAGTATTTGGGTACTTACTTGCTTAATTATATTAATTACTATTTACTCTCTATTTACACGGAAGTGCTCGTAGCAGGAAGTGCTCGTAGCAGAGCTCGACTTAGCGATCAACAAGTTAAGCAACACTTGCTGCGGTCAGGACTTGGATGGGTGACCGCCAGTGGCATTATTCAACTGAGCGTTTCCGTGCTTCGGAGGGCACGTTAAGACGTCGGTCCCGGTTGTTTGGCTTAGGACACCAGTCGTTAGGCTATGTCGAGGGCTTTCGGGCGGCCTGAAAACTTCGACATGGGTTGGCCACTAACCTATCCACCAACCCGCACTAGGCCCGGGTGGTGGATTATGACCCAACTCCTCTCTCTGTGACGAAGGCTTGAGTCCCAGAAGTGGGAACAAAATGGGCTGATTATGATTATGACTATTAACTCATTATTTCATTATTGACGGACGATACGATCCTTGATGGTCAAAGGGGTCTATTATATTCATATTATGATATATTCTGTTGGTAGTAGGTACAGCACTACTACAACTTATGCTTAACCAGTATGGTCGTTTTAACTTTACTGTCCTGTAGACACAATAATTTGCGTAAGTGTAACGTAAGCGTATCGTTGACGTATACTTACAGTATAAAATAAACTATGAGCTATCTGAGTCACAGTTGTATAAGATACAGTGGAATCCATTTATAATGACATCGCAGGGATATAACAAACACGTCATACTATACAAAGCGGACGTCATACAAAGCATTTTGTAGAAAATAAAGAATCTCCTGTTTTGTTAGCAAGTATTTTATTATAGTACCTATGTAAAGTAAATAGAAAGAAACAAAATAGAGATAACCCAAAATAAAAATTCTAAGTATGAAGTACATATACCACTGAGACTTAAAACAAAAAAAAGCCATGCACGCGCTGAAAGACGTCGGGTGACTCTCCCGAACACTCAATAAGTCATCAAAACGTCTATCTTTATCCATTATTATTTTAAGCTTGCTTTATTGACGTGGTGGTACCTAATTTAAAGGCAAGGTTTAAATGTGACTACTTTAAGAGGTGGGAGTAGGGCCCCAGGAGTCATAAATAAACGGATTCTACTGTAAATGATAATTATTGTAAAACACTGTACACGTCAACAATACTATTATTACGCAAATGTTCGTGCTAGGCCCACGGAACTAAGTAGGTACGCACAGATTATAAATTTTGTTTTATAATCTGAGATCACAAGTACAAAATATCAAAACCGTAGTGTCGATGTGTGACTATGTTCCGGGCGGCCTACCGCAATACCTAGATTAGAATAACTAGGTAACTTGGTTGAACTTCACTATAATAGTGAAATCATAATGTATAATAGCTTTTATTAAGTTGTCGCCTTTTACTAAGTAGAATTCAATCAAAGCCTGGTGTCGCTGTTAATGCCCGTGATAGCAAATAGAAATTTGTCCGTCCTTTTAAAAAACAAGAATTAAATGAAATAAAAATAAAAAAATAATAAAAAACAATTGCATCCTATGAAAATCTATTATATATATTATATTATATTCTCAAACTTACAATGCGTGTTCAATGCAAATACATGTTCAAAGCAGATGTAGTTTTTTCCCTAACTACTACAGTAAAATAATTACAAACTGAAAACAAACATAATCATGAATCAATAGAAGAGATTTTGAATACCAAATAATTAACTATTATTTTTTATTGAAAGATAAATAAATTGTATAAGTATAATAAAAAATAACCGTATTAATATTCTCCCTCTGATAATATCTACACGAACATATTTTTTACTATTTTATAATCTTCATCATATAAGTAAAAAAAATTTAATAGATTATTATAATTAAGTAATAAATATATTATTTGCACTTTGGTTAGCTTCTTAATTTAATAATAACTAAAAGCTACATTGAACCTCAGTTATTGTACAAATCTAATTTTACTAGAGGTAATTCATACAGGATAACAGTGTTAACAGTTTGACATAACACATGCCAGTGTTCAAGTATGTCACATATTAACAAAATATTGGCACTAGAGCCATGATCCAGATAGGGAGGATATTGGAGTCTACGTTTATAAGGAAAAGATGTAAATGACTTACTAACTAGCTATTAAGTAATCTGTGAAATTTCCTCTAAAATCTTACAAAGTGTTCTTCAACCATAGACACTCCAACTGGAAAACGAAAAAGACTCAATTAACACATAAAACGAGCAAACTATCCAATAGATTTGATACGCTAACCGAACACAATTCGATTACAAGAAGGGTTGAAGGGTGATATAAAAAGAATAAATATGGATTTATTATCCCCTAAAGGGCTTGCTTAGTGCGAGGTGTGAACGGGTGTTGTATTATTTATCAAATGCTCTTCACCCTTGTGGCTAGTCAATTCGATTTATGGGGAATCAAAACATACGTGTCCTAAGGCTAAGATGGGGTTAGTCTCTATGGAATACGCACGTGATGTTTAGCAGTCAGAAGTGCAAGAAAGTTTATTACACCTTCTAAAATATTAACCAGCTATCCGATAGGGCCGAGATAGCTATAGGCAAAATTTCGTTTGTGAACCTTATAAATAACTATAACTATAAAACGATTAATTAACTAACATAAAATAGGTAAGTTTACATGCCCAGTGCATGTAACTGTTTTATCGCAAAAAATGCGATAAAGCAGTTGTGATTCGGTTTGGCATATTTAATAGGTAGCAATAAAATGTGTTAAAATGTAATATGTATTTGAGATGGTATCACATTTTCCGAAATCTAAAGACTGATAATTTTTAAAAAGAAATTAAAAAGGTTTTACTTATGCATATTTTAGCGATATAAACGTTAATTTCGTTTTTGTTTTCATATTGTAAATTTATTTTACACTTTCGCATTTACTCAATTTTTATAGGTAAACGATTCGTTTTACCAACCCGTTTTCGGCCCTCTGTATTTGTTTAATTTTGTTTTGGTTAACATTGGTAGAACTAAATAAAAAAAATATAGAAAAATTACACAGATCTGGAAGAGATTTCAATCTCTCTCAATATTTCTAAAGAATACAGAGACGAAAAATAAATGTGGCATTACTTACAGATACAGCTTTAAAATTAGGTATAAATTTTCTTTTTAATGAAGTCCAACGGGCAGCGAGGAAAACTGTAAACTGATTTATGTAATTTCTTGATCCTATTCTTCTTCGAGCTTATACTTAAATAACTTATTGCAGCGCTATGAAAAGCTGGTTGGAGTCGAGTGCAGGTATAGAAGAGAGTTCGCTGCCTTGCATGCTCGGCGAGCCCCGAGAGGCGTTGCTGCCCATCACTGGCAGAGAAAACTTGGCACCGAGGAAAAGGTACTTTCTGTAGATTCCGGGGTCCTTACCATTTAAAGAAAACCGACTGTTTTAGTATTGAACAATTTAAATAGATATACAGCTTCGTAACATACCAAGGGGAAATATAGACTACACCTAATTATTTTCGCCTTTAATATTATTATGTATTTTGTTTCATACACGGGGTCACATAGGAAGTTTGTAAATTAAATACAGCGATAACATTTAAAAAAAATTAAGCCAATCTGTTTTAAATTAAATTATGTAAGTTTTATTTTATTTAAATATAAGAAAAAAACATCAGATAACATGACATCAGACATGAGTAGTTTACACGCAATCTTCCTCAAATGAATAATATATAGTTTTAATCCATCTCTTCGCTCTCTCTTACCTATATTTTGAAAAGAATGTATATTAGAATCCCATTAATATACTTATATCCCGCCCTTGAAATACTTACTGCCTTCCAGCAGTAGGTTTCAACTAAGTATGAATCGTTTTAATAATAAAGTTTGTACACTCAAACCCCGCGCTAGGATTTCCTGTGTCGCGGGAAGCATTGATACACACAATTACTCATTACAACATACAAGACCCAAGAAAACAAATATCTGTTCATCTCAGAATTACTCCTGGAGCCGAGGCAATTTTTATTTCCTAAGACGCCACATGAGACCCACCTCCTAAAGTAGTCATGTTCCAACCTTACCATTAAATTTGGTACCACCACGTCAATATAGCAAGCTTTATATAATATTGGATTTCGATAGACGTTTTGATGACTAAATATTTCACTTAATTCGCGTACTTTGACGTGACTTTTGATGCTAAGTTTCACTGTTCCAATGTAAAATTTTTGAAGATCCTTACTCTCATCTCTTAAAGTCGTGATATTGCAACATTACCATTAAATTTTGTTGACCGTTTTGTGTCGGTGGGAGTACGATAGTATGTATGATTATTCTAAGCTTATTACAAAACTCTCCTGGTTTATGATAGTTTCGTAAAAGGTAGGTTCAAAGAAACAAGCTTTCGAATTTATTATATTATAGGTTCGTTTGCTTAGTGATAGTGCGATAGACGTACATCCCACTAATATTATAAATGTGAAAGTTTAGATGGATGGATGGATGTATGGATATTTGTTGCTCTTTTACGCTCAAACGGCTAGGCCAATTTTGACGAAAGTTTGTATGGAGGTAGATGAGGCTTTGGATTAACACATAGGATACTTTTCATCGTCATCATCATCACCCATCACCCCGCGGGTGAAACCGCGGAGCGTAGCTAATAGTTATATAAATATTGACTCATGAATTACTTTTTCCTTATTTTGTCAGCATGACTTTTAACTCTGCGTAAATACTTGGTAAAGATTAACCCGATATGATCCGATAATTTACGCATTAAAACGGAGCATTAAATGTGTTTTATTGCTAAGCAAGTATAGTATTAGTAGGTAATCAAAATAACTTGAAACTCGTAAGTAATTTATCGCCGATAGCTAAATGGTAAAATTACAATAGTTGTAAATTTACGAAAAATTGTGTTGTACTCGTATGTTTGTCCTCTTTTCAAGCCGCAAAAGCAAGACGGATTTGGATTTTGGACGGATTGGACGGATTGAATTTCTTTAGTTATGATGTCCATTCCTAAATAGGAATGGACATCATAACTAAAGAAAAGTCAAATGTTAACATAAACTATAACCAAATATAAGGCAACTTTTTTCCAGAATGTATATATTTACATTTATTGTTTTATATTATATACCTAATAGAAACCTATGTTACTCGATCACGATAACATCAGTAGGTACTATCTAAAGCCTCGCCAAATCGATCCAGTCGTTTCGGATATTAGCCGGAACAGACGGAAAAAAAATATATTTCTTACAAGTAGGAACAGTATAAGTTTTAATAAACATTTAGTTAATAGTACATTACTGCAGAATCCAGTAAGCAAGCCTTAGTATAACCGGACCTCTCCTGCGGTTTGGTCCAGTTATATACGAGGCCTGGATGGCTTTCTTACTGGTTGAGGCTTCATAATACTTTTCTCAAAAATGAAAGAACGTTTTCGCTAATTTGGCCACAGATTTTAAATCAGGAAGAGTGCCATCTATTTTTCTGAATCAGATTAGCTTGAGCTCATTTTTTGGGATTATCTATGTTCACGCGGTAAATTAAAACATAATTGTCGCAATTGAATGTGAAATCCCGCCAGTCGTTTTTTTTTTACTAAAACGTTTGCTTTTAATTTTAAACATTGTTCCATTTTTACATTACAAGAATGTTTTAGTAAAAAAAATGGAAAAAATTGTTTTTGAATCTCCATGTTAATTTTAGAATGGAAAGTTTAATCCAACATTATTTATAAACTAAACTAAATACAAACATAAAATCCCACACTATACTTCTACAACATTACTAAGTACAAAATGCATCGTGCACTACGTGCTACTACTAAGTGTCACACACTATAAAATGGCTGTTTAAGGCTCAAAAAATATATCTATCTCATAAAATGTTATAACACCAAAAAGAGAGATAGGTATATATATGGAGCCTTCCTCCTATACCTAACTGGACAGTTGTGATAAATCTCCGGTAGAGTTCACTTTCTGGATACTTTTTAGAGATGGGTATATATATATTATAAGTATATATATATATGTATATATATACACATATATATATATATATATATAATATACTTTTAGGCAACATTACATACCATTTTTGAGAAAAAGCTGTTTTTTGACATTCTAACAGACCTCAAATTTAATTTCTTATTTGTATATAATTAATAGATAATTACATAATTGGAGATTCTTTAACCAGCTTTTCAGATTTAATTATCTGTGGTAATAAATTTATTCGAAATCCATGTTATTTTTATATTTCAAATTCAGTGATTTGTTTTGTTTTTGTAAAATTGTAGTAGTTTTTGGCGCCAAATACAAACATGAAATTCGTACAATTTTCAAATATGAATTCCTACTTGGAAATACCGCAGCGCAAACAACATGAAACATTAACAACGTGTACTGGGCCTAACACCACAGCTAACACTGCTTGTAAAATAAACACGGACCATATCGGTTCGATCATTTTTAATCTTGAAATGTAGAGTTTAAGAATGAGCCTCGCGGTTGAAGGCGATAGAAGAAGCAGATCCAACTCAGTCTTTCTCACTAACCCCAAGGCCCGCAGCGCAAGCTCAGCCGTAGCTTGCTGCGGGCCTTGGGGTTAATATCACAGCATCATTAAAGCCAATTAAAGCACTTGCGTCAAATCGGAAAGATAAAAAAGGTATATAGTGGGTGCCACACAAACTAAGTGACCAATAGCGAGACTTACGCGTCGAGCATAGCACTACTGAATCGGCATAGAAACGAGAGAACTCTAAATCGAATTTTTACATGTGATGAAATGTGGATCTTGTACCACAACCGTAAGCGGTCTCAGTGGACCTGGATACAGAACGCTAATCAGCGCGCTAAAAAAAGATTACTGATAGGAACATGATAGTAACTGTCTGGGGGACCAGCGCCGGACTTGTACATCACAGCTTCTTACCGAATGGCACAACAGAGACGACAGATGTCTATTGCCAAGAGTTGCAAGCAATGATGGAGAAACTCACGATTCAACAACCAAGACTGGTCTTCCTCATTGCTTCTCCACGACAGCGCGTGAGCTCACACTTCACGACAGACCACCGCAAAGCTACAAGAGTTACAGCTGAAAGCTCTCCGTCACCCACAGTACTCCCAGGACGATGCCCCAACAGATTTCTACTTTTTTTCAAAATTTAGACAACTTTTACTTTGTATTAGTAGATACTGCACTTATCTAGGTTTTTAAGTGAAAATAAAAATTATTTTTACTTAATAAGACTCACGCAATAGGACTATCGCATATTAATTTCTGAACTCTTTTACTTAAGAGGATTGCATAGCTAGTACTTTCCATACTAAAAGAGAAAACTCTTTTCTACCTCCTAACATTGTCCGATTTCAGTGATTTTTTTTTCATGGACTCATCACATTGTTTACTAAAAACTAAAAAAGGAAATTTATAGTACTTTGAAATACTGAAAAAATCAAAACGTACGGGCATAGTAAACTATGTGATGTATCCATGAAAAAAAATCACTGAAATCGGACAATGTTAGGAGGTAGAAAAGAGTTTTGTCTTTTAGTACGTAAAGTACTAGCTATGAAATCCTCTTAAGGCGCTATCAACTCAGCGCTTAGCTACGTTCAATTTCTTTTACTTGAAATCAAGCAAATGTAAAACGTACACAATTCCTAAAAAAAAATGTGCACACTTAAATAAAAAAAAATCCGTCAATATATATGTATTAAAAATTACTATTTTATGATATGTGTTTCATAACAAATAAAACAGTGAAGAAAAACTGCTTTAAAGGTCAAATTAAGTGGTTTTTTAATGTACTCTAGTATGTTAAAATAAGTTTTAATTCCGTCAATGTGTACTTAGAAGTCTTAAAAATGTCATATGATTTTTTGTAGTTTTAAATAAATCGCTGCTTAAGAGATAAACTGCTTTAAAAACCTTCATTTTTATCGACATCGTGATATGACAGCACCTTAACTAACTGACAAGCTGAATAGACTTTTATTTATTTATTTGTTTTATTTATTTATTTAAAATTAATAAATAAAATAAATAAATAAATAGACATACTTCCCATTAAATACTCAGTGTTATTTAATTCTATGGGCAAACAAAACCAATCAAGGAATACATACAATTATCAGGATATGCTAGTAGGTTTAGATTATAGTATTAACCGAGCGAGCGAAGCGTCTCTGCTTTAACTGGCCAAATTGACTTTCATCTGTCCGTATGTTTGTTAGGTTGTATGTTGGTCTTTCTGTACATCGGGTCGCATTCATTTGTCAACCAATCTTGACGAAACTTGGTTTGCATGCATATTCAATATAATTTTATGCCGTGGGTGATTTTAGAGCGAGGGTACTTTTTCTAAAAAAGGGTAAGTTTGCTGCGGCGCTACATACCGACCGATTTTGATAAGATTTGGTACACACATTAGGTGGACTTTAAAGAGGAATTTTGAATATGAGCATAATTGATCAAGTGGTTGCCGAGATACTAGGTTGTGAAGTTAAAAACTGGATGATTTTGGTAATATTCGGGAATTACATTTATTAATACATGGTTATCATTTCGGCGTATTATTGAGCCTTCATCATTTTGTTCTGTGGCTTTAACTGTACCTATTGGATTAATATTCCACCTGCAATGCAACTTCAGATAGTTCAGCCTGCGAAAAAAGACGGACAATGCTCGCGAGGTCTACATATATGTACTGTTCGCAGCACTATTAGTAGACTAGCTGACCCGCCAGCTGATTCGCTCACTTGGTCTACGGGATACGGGGCCACAGAAATAAATTCTTTTAACCCCTAATTTCCAAAAATACTTTTTGACTGCTTAAATTTAAATTAACTTATAAAATCCCAATTTTGCAGCCCGCTGGTTTGGCCTCTGTGAATCTGGGGGCCGATTCTACTAACTAAACTGCAATATAACAGCGAATTGTATACGTTTCTTATTCTGCTATTGAAAATCAGTGCAGCTGCAGTTACGTTTCTGTTGATGTCAGCGATCGTTTAAACGTGACGCTCCCAATCGTAGGTAGCATTCGTAATGAAGTAGTAACAATAACAGGTTATGCGTCTTCCGAATTCCCGCGTTTTCGTATGCATTTCCGACGCTTTCCCTATTTGTTTAGTTCATGTCTGATATATTTAATATGGAGTAATGTTTAAGATAATTTTACGTTCCAATATGTCTCTAGAAATAGTAGAATTGTCCTCCTGTAACTGAGGACAAGTAAATAAGTCTATGTCACCAAAAGCATAGAATTACTTGTGTAAATTTATTTATATCGTAGGCTAAAAGCTTACGACATAAATAAGTTTAAAAAAGTTTTCTATTGTTAAAACAATAGAAAAACGCGTGCGCTACGTCATGGCAACTTAAAGAGGAAACCAATTTCCTCTATGTGCCAACTATATGAGTCATTATCTGTATATCAGCAGAAAATTCTGTGGCTCACTTATTATTATTATATTATTACTTATTATCATCCAAGTCAATTACGTGACTCACTTAGTTATTTAATAACTCTTGTATTTCCGCGAACAGTAGACCTCGCGAGCACAGTCTTATCAGCGGCAATTTTTCACAGTCAGAGCTACCTGCAGTTGGCGGTGGAATATTAGTCCAATAGGTACAGTTGAAGCCACAAAACAAATCATGAAGGTTCAAGAATACGCCAAAATGATAGCCATCCTATTTATATTATAAACGAGAAATTTTGTATGGGTGGATGTTTGTTACTCTTTCTTGCAAAAACTACTGAATGGATTTTAATGAAATTTGGTGTGTGGAGGCACTGGAATAACATATATACGATACTTTATCATCATTATTTATCAACACGCGGGTGAAAAAGTAAGGCACAACTAGTATATTAATAATTGTTATTGCCTAATATTACCAATATCATCCAGTTTTTAAACTTCACAAACGATTATCTTGGCAACCACTTAACCAATTATGCTCATATTCGAAACTCCTCTGAACCAAATTTTTCAAAATCGGTCAGTAAATAGCACCGCAGCAAACTTTCCACCTTTTTAGGAAAAGTACGCCGCACTCAAAAATCGCCTGCAGCAAAAATATATATTAAAAAGTAGAACTAGCATACCAAGTTTCGTTAAGCTTGGTTAAAATGCGACTTGTACAGGAAGACGTACATATTGGAAAGTACGTACAATTTGGCCAGTTCAAGCCGAGACGATTCGCACAATTCGCTCGTTCAATAATAATTACAATATTTAATTGTAAGTGAGTTAAGTAATTGCCTAAATAATCATCGTTATATTTAATTGTTTGATCTTTTATTAATAGAGTAGTTTAAAAATGATATAAGTATATTTTTACTCGTTTATTTAGAAAACTCTATTTTCAACACACACACGTCACTCAAATCTTTAGAAACATTTTATTGCTTCTAAACTACTAGAAGGAGGAACATTTCCTGACGATACGTCAATAAGTCTAAATGATGAGAATTCTATTCTCTTTTAACATTTTGAATTACCTACTTAGATGGAACTGCACACATATTAGGCTTGTATAATTTAGACATCAGAACGACTTTTTTATTTTCCTCAATGTTGGCAAAACTCTACAGTTATAGAGTTGAGCCCTTTTGCCAAAATTGAATCATTGAATTTTTTTTTTAAAAGTTTGCATTATTTAGATTTAGTTGACGTATCGTCAGGAAACGCTCATCAGGTGATCAAGTCCTTCTAGGCTGGATCACCTTTTACACACTCTCTTTTAAACAAATGAAATTGGTTTTAATAGGTAGATAAGGTTAAAATAATGCAAATATAACTTTTATTTATTCAAAATAAGATTTTATCAAAGACAACTGTCATTTATAAGCCCTGTCTATACTTTATAAATCAAGTCCAAGGTTACTTAACCTATTTCTAGAACAGTTTATATTTTAGCCTCATATTAATGCCATCGAAAGCCCCACCTTTTTACAATCTCGAATAGATTGTACAATTTTACTATGTAGGTATAGTATGGCTACGTGAAATACTTTCAATTATTTTTCAAAATTTAGAAATTTATCTATTAATTTGTTACAGAGACCGAACCCTGGAGCCCTGTGCTCTTTCAGAAGAAGCTTATCTGTCCAGTGGCGCTGGATCTCCCTGTGCAGGGTTATCCAGAGAAGAACGACGGCGACGTCGTCGTGCTACCTTGAAATACAGAACTGCACACGCCACCAGAGAAAGAATCCGGGTCGAAGCCTTCAATGCAGCATTCGCAGCTCTAAGGAGGCTTCTGCCAACCCTGCCTCCTGATAAAAAGCTTTCCAAAATAGAGATATTGCGGCTGGCAATCTGCTACATCGCTTATCTGAACCATGTTTTGGACGCGTGAGTAAAAAGAAATAAACTTATTTTATTTTTGGTATGACTCATATTATTATCAGTTTACGTAGTCGCGAGTGTATGGTGCGTGAACTGATAATATTACGTGACTTGACATTAAACGTACTTTAATATCTATTTATGTAAATATGATTAGCACTGTTAGTTGAGTGAGTAACTGTTAGCTTTAATCAATCTTGATCTTGTTAATATCAATATTATATTGTAAATTAGGAAGAAGCGAAATAAAAAGAGCATTTTGCTGTTGACAGTACTTATCCTTTAAATACTGTACATACTCGTAGATATAAGAACAATAAATTTATAATGTCATAAACGTGTATACTTATTATAAAGATATAATTATTATAACATGTACGCACATTCATGCCTAATCACATTTTATCTTTTCGTGAGGTTTTTTTAATATTAAAATGTATAGAGAGAAAAATTCACATCCTCGGACCGTTGAATTTTTTTATATTATTCTATATTATATCTTGTAAATAAATTACTTAATTCCTTAAACCTTCTAGTCATTTGTCTTTGTCTTCCTTATGCATTTGTGTAAAAATTAAATAGACCTGGTATAAAATTAAACGATGTTATCTATTCGTGTACTTAGATCTCTTATATTTTAGTATTTACAACTTAATTCTAGTCCTTAACATAAAATGTAATTGAGATAATCATTGAACGCATTATTATTTAATAATCCAAAATACAGTGAAATCAATATCCTTTATCTACATGCATGAGTGATGCTGATTATTCATAATCAATTTGTTATTATATATAATACAAAATACATATATAATACAATACAGTCTTATCAATTTGGAGAACAAAAGCGTCATTTATTCGTAAGATTGCTTACGTAACTCAATAGCACTGGGTAGAATACCATTCCATGTAAAAAGCCTAAAACAACCAAACTAAAGAACATCCTAAAAAAGAATACTTCTATTATTTCGGTATAAGAAAACGCCAAAACAATGATAGGTATATTAGTAAACGTAATCCCTGTTATGATGGTCGCTCCAACCGACTGTAAAGCATCTTCTACGCGTTCCCTAGGAAGGCGTGTACTTATTTTGAAAGCATAAGCGATGTGACTACAAAATTCTACGGCTATGCCTATAGAGACGATCAAGTTAATATTTGAGACCGCGTTCAGAGGAATATCCCAAATATACATGACCCCCATCATATTGATTACGACCAATAGAACGGTAAACATAACAGTGACTGTAGTCGTCATGTTGAACCCGGATGCGAGGAGATTGATAATAAGAGCACCTATCATGCAGTAACCGATTGACGCGAATGTATCACCCCACATTGTCAGATACTGCTCAAAGAACACGGTGAAGACTGAGTATGGGAAAACTTCTACGTTGGTGCCTGTACGTTCTTGGATGGCTTTTGTTATATTTTCGCTAATCTCGTACCCATATTTTACCGCAGTAATATAATCTTTTGAAGTAACTAACGATGAATAGTACGCCATGAAATTAGTATCTTGGACAGTAGCCCGTCCCTCGGAGTCTAAAACGTAGTTTACAGATGACGAATAACTGGCTAAACCACCTTTATTGCATACCTCTGTAGGTACATCTTGCAGAAAGAAAGGTATGTATCCTTCGAAAGCTGAAGGACTGGGTCGCAGGCCGTCAAACCAATCGTTTCTTTCTATAGAACAGTAACTGCACTCAGGTGAAACATCCACACTTTGACAGAATCCACCATCAGTAGTATTGTATTTGCAGCAAGAACCATAAAGACCACTCCATTCAATAAAATCGTCTAACCATGAGTTTGAACTCCTAGCGATATATGTGATTTCACTATGGCGAGAAGCTAAAAATATCTGAGTTGCAAGGGAGTCATCGTTGCAAAGTTGACTACCACATATGACGTTTTGATGTTCAATATCGGTAAAATTCAAACCGGCTTTGAGAACAAAGTATACAGGAGGTCCCAAGTGCATCAAATTATTTACTGCTTGCAAGTATGAGTAGACGTAAGAGTCTGCGGGGAGGGCCATCTCTTGATCTAAGCCTACTTCAATCTGTGGAATTAAAACTACACTAACGGAAGCCATCGCCATAAATATAATAGCGACGCAAATTTTGACTTTCCAGTTAAGAATGAATTTCGAATATGGTTCCATCAATCTCTGGGTGACACTCCGGTATGGAGTCTCAGCATTCAATGGATCGTCATCATTCAATATCTTCTTGCGGATACAACATAGAATATCAAGTCTGTTTTGGGACGCACGCTTATAATCAATAGACAGCAGAGCGACAACTGTAGTCACTTGGAAAACAAAAAGAAACGCTAGAGAGATGCTGGCGAATGCAGCAAATGTCACTACAGCTGGGAAGTTGCTCATGCTTCCGATTGAAAAACAAGTAATTTGTGTAACAGATGACACAAACATAGAGGGTCCGACTCTGCCCAACATTTTTTCAAATATAAAGTTTCTTTTTTTACTGTAACTAAAGTTTTCGTTGTAATCATCGAATTGCTTAACATTGTTCTGAATGTCTTGCAAAGTATTCACCATCAGGAAAACGTTGTCGATACCGACTGATAGAATAAAAAATGGTATAACATTAATAGCTAACAATGTGATAGTCACCTTGAAATAACCCAAAATACCCAGAGCACAAAAGATAGCAATAATAACTATAACAAAGCTGCCTACTGCGACCATAACTTTACTATCCACAAACCAAGTTTTACAACTTCTGATATTTCCTAAAGCTATCACAACGTAAATGAACATAATTGCATAGCTTATAATAATTGTTACTGCTTCTGCTAACGAAACACGTTCGATCTCATCCTCAATAGATCTTTCCGCTCCGAAGGCGACTGTCACGAAATCAGCCTTCCAATTAGCTTCGTAATCATGCATAAGGTCAATAAACTTTTGCTCCCACTCCAATACGGGCTGCAAATCTTCTCTTGATAAGAAATTCGTTATAGGGAAGTTAATAAGTAAAGTGTTGGCAGTTAGAATATCATCGTCATATCCACCAAAAGTTAACTCTGGCTCTGAACCACCTCCCCATGAAGCTAAACAATCGAAATTGTAATGATTGTTCAAGCAATTTCTAATGTTATTGAGATAGGTAACGTTATTTAAATCATTTCTCTGAGTACCAAGGTAAACAGATACAGACATGCTCACGCATAGATCTAGATCCGGTGGGGCATTGCGTATTTTGTTAGGAGCATAACACACCTGTTCTAAAGTAACACCACTGTCTTCTCTTCCAATATCAATGATAGCATCTTCAAGCTTGATTAGTTCTTCTATGGCTTCGAGTCTGTATGCGGGCCCATACGTAAAATTGTTAACTAATAAAGGCTCCAAATCGATTGTCATAAACACTTGTGCAGCACGATAAAAAGGTCCAAATCTCGAATTGAAATAATTAAGTTCTTGACGACTGCGAGAGTCGGGTGCTGACCATAGTTCTATAGGGTCTGCTGTGATATTTATATTGAATGCGCCAAATATCATAGCGAACACTAACCACGATGTCAACATCATTATCAATGCTGGATGACACGCAGAGAACACGCCTAATTTTGCAAAAGTTACTTGGAAAAATCTTGTAAAAAAATTGATATTAAGAGGAGAAGACTCAGGTGGCTTGGAATCCATATTTCTCATCTTCCTATAGTCCAGTATGGTTAAAATTACAAAACATGTAACAGTGATTACAAAAAATACTATAGCTACGGAAAATCCAGCACAGTGAACCCCGAGAATGGTGCAGATATCTGGAAGAACAGGCTCGTTGCCAACGGGGCAGGTCGCAATGCAATCCACGCAACTGCACGGCAAATCTCCTTGTCTGGTCTCGTTGCAAGGTGGCGCATAAACACTCATAGAATCTTCCGTCGTGTTCCATTTAAGAAAATTAACATGTACTCCAATGAGAGGGTTCTGCGAAGTATCTCCGGTGTAACCGAACCAGGCTTCCGCGTCGCATACTGGAGCATTTCCACACATCATGTTAATAGCGGGCAGGCCGGTCTGAGGCACGAGCACACCAGCACAGGAAGCATGGGCACCCACCATAAAGTCCTCGTGCAACCTGTAGTCTATCTCGTATACATAAGGCACATTATCAGTCGTATGAGCAATTTTAACATCTATAAAGTTTGATTGGTCTGGAGAACAGTTCATTTCACAGATTTGCGCCACGAAGTTTCTAAGGCAAGTTGGACATCGTCCGAGAACACCTTCTGCCATCGAAACACTTTCAGACATTTTTCGAACTTGAATTTCATCACAGCACGTAAGCAATTCTTCGTCAGCCTTTATTGTTCCATTTCCATTAAAAGCGAGTAAAGGACATCTGTTTGCGAATATTGCTCTGATTTCGTCTGCTTCTTCTGGCGATAGATCTTCTGATATCAATGGTATTGCGTCATATTCCAGTGCGCAGGGCATTTCGAATCCGGAAACTTGCGTACATTCTCCACGCATCAGACATTTAGCCTGGGCACTGCACCACACACACAAGAAAACGAATGCTACGGCAAACCTCATTGTGACTTGCCTTGCCGTGATTTTTTCAGTTTCTTTTCATTTTATTTACTTCACTAACTAGTCTTTACTAACCTCAGAGGCCTGTGGCACACAAATGGCAGGTATTGAACGAGCGTCCGAATTGATCTACATACTATGTTCGATAAGGTATCAGAAATTAACGCAGGTGTTAGATAAAGGCATATGTTGATTACAATTTTTTTGAATACATTCTTGGACTGTAATTATATTTTTCTTTTTATTAGAAGATTATATTTTAAGATGGGCCTCGAATGTGTGTTCCGTAAGACACTTGATACATAACAGTAAAACACATAGAAACACTGAAAAATACCTTATTCACATTATAAAATAATTGTGCAATGTTTTAATTCAAATGCAATTGTTTCGCCGTATGGTGCCGGCTTGGAATAGGACTTTTGGACCGTGGGTGCCGTAGAAGAGGGTAAGGGATAGCAGCATGTTGTAGTGATAGGATTTCTGCAGATCCGCCTCGGGAAATAGCACACCTTTGCCAGTAACCAACTGTGAAGCAGTAGTGTGTATACACTGCATTTCGTTGAAGGGCCATGATTCCAGCGAAATTACAGGGCAAGAGATTTAACATCTTATGGAAGACGAGCGCAGTGCATTGCCAAGCAGGGTTTTGAACTCTTGTACTTAACTCGCTTCCATCGATTGATCGTATTTATAACAAAATGTGGCTCGCACCAGTAACGATTTTAAAAACCATTTACAATTCTTAAAATTAACCAAGTATAACAAATTATTATTTGATAAATTAAAGGTTAAATCAACAGTTAATCATTCAATGATTCCTTTTATGGCATTAGGTTAAAAAGCTATAATTTTGAACACTACTTGTGAATCAGAATGGATACAGAATTCATTTAAATCAAATTGAACTTTTATTTGGAGCTTACATAGACTAACCACCCACTTATTTCTTACAGTTTATAACCACTCCCACATGTAAAATAAGCTTAAAAAAACCTATTAAAATACCACTAAGTCATCGTCTACAGACATGTCTCATAGTACCTCATGTATACTCAACATTACTGTAGAAATTACACAATAATTAAAGCATGGAGTTTTGGCGCGAACGCGGAAAAGTCAACGTTTTTGCATTGTATTATTTATCAAAACTTATGCTTTTTTTCAGTGATTAATGTTTAAATAATGTTTAAATTTCCGTAAGCATACCACGGACGTTTGTAAAAAAGCATACCGCAATTTAGGGTTGGTCTTACGGCTAGGAAATCAGTTCTCGAACATCAGGGCTCTGAGATCGTTGTACGAAGCGCTGGTAAAAAGTCACTTGGAATGTAATGCTGTCGTTTGGTCACCACATGAAACTAAGTACAAGCTAATGCTAGAACGTATCCAGAACAAGTTCATGAGATTCCTGTACCTAAAGCAGTATGGTGTGTATCCAGGGTATCCACTCCTGTATCCTACACTATTTGTGCTGGGTATGGTAGGTTATAATAAACTGGAAGTAAGAAGGGAAGTAGCTATCGCCACTTATGTATTTAAAATTTTGCGTGGTAAAATACATAACCCGGGCGTTTTAAACACGTTGGGGTTGTGTGTACCAGATGGGTACGTGGGACGGCGGAGGCGGCCGCCGCTGCTGTGGGAGCCGCCCGCTCGCACCAACGTGCTGCTGCACGCGCCGCTGACGCGAGCGCTGCGTGCACTCAATATGGTGTCACAACGGATCGACTGTTTCGATTGTACTTTGAGTGAATTCACACGGGCCGCATTTTGCATTGTAGCGTCATGTTTGGAATAATTAATTTATAAACTCATAACTATAACTACACTATTGTATTAGGTTAAGCCTGTGATGATAGCTGTATGTGTGTTTTTAAATAAATAAATAGATAAATTGGTAATACAAATAACTTGACACTGGCAAATGCACGAGAAGTGCGGGACCATAACCCTCTAAGGAGGGAAAATGAAAAAAGAATAATAATATAATATAATGACTAGTCTTAATTCTTAAATTACAAGAAGTAAACTAGCCCTCACCGACTCAACGTATCCTACCGTGATGGCTTGGGCTACAAGATTTTTGGTACAAATGTACCAAAAATTTAACTGTTATTTATGTTTTAAAAATTTACTGTTAAATAATTATATATTTACTACGATACATGCTTTTTTAATTATCATTATGCTTAATATAACAGGATGCGCTTTTTTATTTAATTGTTTACGCTATAGCCAACACATGAGGCCTGTTTGGTATAAAATTTACAAAAGTATATAAAAACAGAATTTGGAATGACGGTGACATGGAATATCTATTACACAAAAATAGTAACATTTTAATTTAATATGATGGGCTACTGACATGCACCCAACCCCAGGAATGCGAAATGACCAATCCCAGGAACTCCCGGTTCCTTTCACTAAAAATCCCGGGATTCCTGTTTCTTCGCAAGAGAGCCAATTTTGCAATCCCTAATTGGCTTCGATAACATGAAATAATGCATCAAGTGACAAACCTCCACACACAATAGAAATTTAATCGTTATGTTGAGTTTGACAAATGAGGGGTTATTTAAATACAAATTTTCACAACTATAGATAGCAGAAATGTGACGTCACAAATGGTAGAAGGCATTTGACATTTTGTGATGTCAAATGCCTTCTGATCCAAGTATCCCTTGGATATACTCAAATTCAAAATCAGTCAGCAAGTGTTCACTCGCTGTGGATACTGAGTATGATCAAAAATAAAAAATACCGTTTTGTGCGATTAGATTGCGTAAAAATTAGATGATATTATGTATAATAAAGGAGGCCACGGTCTCCCGTCACGCATAAATAGTCACCAACATTTTTTTAAGTGTTTTACTAGAGATTTTTCTAATAGTGTTACCCAATGAGATTAACTATAGAGACGTTTTACTCCTTGAATATGAAGTTTAAACATGACAAATTTTATGCCATACCTACCTATAGCTATAGTACAAAACTCGCACAACGACATTAACTACACTGACAAGATTAATAGAACACGAAGATATATGAATCCTACTTGTTAGAAAGGGATCAACATATTATTAACAACGTTCGCCTGTGGCCGACCATTCGACCGCCAATGACAACCTCGTTCTCTCTGTCGCTCGCTCCTTGTCTCGTTCGCGTGGGTGGCGAAGTGGCAACGTCGCAAGAGTTAATTTAAATTATAATACCATTTTTATTTTCCATTTTAATAGATGAAATAGAAAAACAATACTTACAAATGAAAAGATACATCATTCTTGTTTTTTACACTCGTCCCAGTATATGTTCTGCAGTTTCGGAACACACAAGAAGGCATTTTTTCTAAATGTTGAACACGCGCTGCGTCGTTCCCAGACAGGTTGGTACTTTTTTTTTTGTTTGTTTTGACGTGGAGAAATGCTGTTACGCATTGCCGTATGCGGGGTATGATGGACTCGGCTAAAGGCGCCCATACTGTCTAAATACCCCACGGTGTTCCAGCGTCTTCGACTGATGACGGGGGGCGTGGGACCGAATTATTCTACCACAGCCCCCGTCGACGCCGCTGCCCGCTGTAAAGTGGCGGGCCCTCCTCGGTGAGGGGTGTCAATGGGAACACCCCTCCACCTCGTGTGATGCCCCCCGAACATGGAGGGGGCATCAACATCGCGAAAGGACCTATCTCTGAAGGGTGCCGGATGCCCCCGCATCCGACGGCCCAGGCCCTCTCAGCGGAGACGGAGTGTGGGCTCGGTTAGCCCGCACCCGTGTCCGCGCTCTCCGGAGCGGAAGAGAGAGAGGGTCTCTCTCCCTCTCACGCTCCGCCGCCTCCCTCCGCGAGACAATAATCTCGCAGAAGGAGGCTACTGCCTCCCAACATCTCTCATCGGCGACCATCCTGGCTAGGATGGTCGGCAATGAGAGATCCGTCCCAATGACCGCGACCAGAGCCTGTCGCGGTTCGTCCTCTCCAAGGCACGCCTCCAGCGCGTGCTGGGCAGTGTCTGCTGCACAGCTGCACTGAGGCTTCTCGTCGGGCGATGCGATGCAGGTAACTCCCGAAACAACCATGTCCCGAGAGCACCTGCGTCAGCCTAAACGAGAGCCTCCCATGTCTCCGAGTGATCCACTCGCGGAGAACGGGCTGAATAGCATCGAGGAGCCGTCGACTACTATTCCCCCTTTGAATGGACCCATCGAGAAGTCTTCCCTCCCACCTTGCGAGAGCCAACGCCCTAGCGTTGTTGCGCCAATGCACTAACTCTCGCGGTGCCGGTCGCTCGTCCCGCTCCCGCGCTCGCACTCTGCGGCGGTAGACCGAGGTCAGCACTTCGGCCTCAAGGTCCCAGGGGAGAGACAGGCTGGTACTAAGTTAACTCAAGACAACTAGCGCGGTAAGGCTTTTTTTTATTTTTAGGAAGGACATAGAGCTTTTTGCCACTACGGGCATTAAAAGCGACACAGGACTGTGCGCGGTAAGGCGTATCTACCTCCGTTTATATATAACATCATTGGTGTTACCACAGTACTCGTTTAATTTCCCGATTGATGTTATTTAGCTTTCCAAAAGATCCACTTAACAGTTATAGATACACGTTGGATCATATCAATATACTTATTTAAGAACTAGGTATAATGTAGATTAGTAACTCTTACAGACAATTTATTGTACATTAATAATATTATCTAAGAAGTCTTTATTTTTAAACTTTGTCTAATCTATTATTTAGTACGACTCGTTTTTTATTTTCACGTAAGTACAATAAACTGATATTTTTTCGGATCAATATCTAAAACGGCTTAAATTTTAATAAAGCATAGTTGCCACTAACTAATCATTTTTTATACGTAATTAAAACCTATATCAAAATCAGCACTGTGCTATTGTACTGTCTATTGTATATCATATTCGTTTTCTTTTCTGATCGAATAGCATTAAAACACTAGCCGCGATTTTTTTATTATGTTAGAAGTTCGACTCTAAATTAGATTTTATTAGACTTTTGATTAGGTTAAGAGACCAAAACTGGGATAAAAGTTTGTTTGTAGATGATTGTAAAACAAACTTTTATCCACTCGGTTAACAATGAGTTGGCAAGATAAAGTCAAATACAAGACAGGACTAAGATTGAACCCTGTGGTACTCCGCATGAAATTTGGTATGAAGGTATATAAGGCGCTAGATATATATATATATATATATATACGCACATAGGATACTTTTCATCATCATCATCATGCATCACTATGCGGGTGTAACCGCGTGGCGCAGCTAGTACTTAATAAAGTGGTTTTAATAGAATACGATATACCCCGCGATTGTGTAATGATTGGTAATTATAATGATGATAAAAAAATCTATGGTACGAGTATCTGTGTTCACCACTGCGAACTACGGGGGTTCTTCAATAGTATCGGCAAATATTGTTCAAAATGTGCAAATCCCTCCAGCGTGAAGGAATAACAAATACACAGACATACCAACACATATACAAGATTTCACATTAATGCAATGATACAGAAGCTACAGCTATGCAATGTTAATGTTCACTAACGCCACACAACACTCAAATACATTAAATTCGATAGTTTGGTTGAGAAAACCATAAAGTGTTTTCTTATCACTCAATCCGTGCATATTTTAATTACCTGATAATTCGGGTAAACACTTTTGCTATGGTAAGACAGGACCATACGTATTGCGTATCGTTTTATAATACTCGTATTGTCAGATCTGGCAGAATGGCCAACCCCAAAAAAATATTTATGACTTCACATTTAAATGTCATTTGTATGAAAACTACTCTTCTGGACATAATAATATGTAAATAAAGTGAATACTGTGGGATTTATATCGTTTCTTTAGATTTGACACGTTTCTAAAATGTCTTCGGTTGTTAAATAGATTAAAATATCTATATCTAGGAAATGAATTTGTTGGCTTGAGTCAATGAGATTGACTAATAGAGGCGTTTTACTTCTTGAATATGAAGTATAAACATGGCAAATTTTATGCTATACCTACCTATAGCTAAGGTACACAACTCGCACCACGACATTAACTACATTGACAAGATTAAAAGAGCACGAAGATATATGAATCCTAGTTGTCAGAAAGGGATCAATATATTATTAACATAGTTCGCCGATGAAAGACCATTCGACTGCCAATGACAGACTCGTTCTCTCTGTCGCTCGCTACTTGTCTCGTTCTCGTGGGTGGCGAAGCGGCAACGTCGCAGGAGTTATTTTAAATTAAAATACAATTTTTGATTTTCCATTTTTGATGAATAACATAGAAAAACAATACTTACTTACAAATGAAAAGATACATCACTCTTGTTTTTTACACTTGTTCCGGTATACGTTCTGCAGTTTCTGAACACATAAGAAGGCATTTTTTCCTAAATGAAGTACACGTGCTGCATCGTTGCCAGACAGGCTGGAACTAAGTTCACTCAAGACACGTAGCTCGTGTTGATGTCGCCAAGCCAAGCGCAGTAAGGCGTATCTACCTCAGTTTATATTAACATCGTTGGCTGGAGTACAATTGTAGGGCAATTTAAAGTGGAAACTTCTTTGTATAAAGTAACTTCTGTGTTAAACCTACTGGTTTCTCTTCTTGAGATATGGTTGCACCCGGAGGTAAAACAATACGGCATTTTATTTAATTTTCAGAACAAAATATGTGCATAATAATTAAAAATGCTTAAATCACGTACGTTTTTGTCTTTGTTTTTACCACTATTACTATTACTTTTTTACAAACTGTCATTTTGTGCCGTCACAGCTTCCACGGTCTATAACTTCGAAAAGCAAAGATTGGCCAGACAAAGTTTCATCCCACATTAATTTCACCACCTTAAATCATCCCTATCAAAAATATTAAGGAACATCTTTTTTAATTTAAATGGAAATGTCTAAATACCAATTGTACCACACATTTAAGTTCAATAACAAAAAAATTCCATACAAAGTTTCATCCAATCCATAAGACCAGTCAATCGCAGCCCAGTTTTATATGAGACCGTGTAGCATAGAGATATCAAGCTGCCATCTCGGATTTCTTTGACGGATCAATATAAAAAGTGTATAGTTGGGATGTCCGGGCTGTGTTCTATCCATATACCAAATTTCATCGAAATCCATGCAGTGGTTTTTAAGTTATGTGTGAGCATAATGGTTTTTTATTAAAAATATCATATTCTTGGTCAGTAGGAAATCTTACGTCTTCATCGCTTGCTTGTATTGCAAGAATAACTTTGTACGTGTAAATTAATTTGTGTGTGACAACTGCGATTGCATAGTTATAATACATTTAACTGTTTATGACCAAGCAAGCGAAGCGTCTCTGCTTTAACTGGCCAAATTGATTTTCATCTGTCCGTTCTTATGTATGTTAGCAAACACCAAAAACGAAGTACGAAGTTTCGGTTGACGGATCGCACGTATTGCTACTACGAAAGTCTTTCGAATCCGAAGTTCGATCCGTAGTTCGTATTTGACATTTTGTCTTGCGTGGAACCTACTCCCAAATATTTTTTGACAGGTAGATTTTCGTTGTTTGACAGTAGTTAGATCGGAATTTAACCTCACTTTAAACGATAGCCACAGAGGTTTCGTATTGTAATTAAATGTTGTTCTAATTTCATTACGAAGTCTTGCTTTTGATTATATGGCACACTTTCTTCTTTATTAAGAAACTCTCCGTGAAGAAAAAAGTACAAAGGAGCCGGGGTAGTAAATTATGATAGTTATATAATACATAATTAGCATTAATTATGAAGTTACCAAACAAACATAGATATATTCAGAAAATTGTTTTTATAGTTTCGGTCGCATTCTTGATTTTTTCAACCAATCTTGACGAAACTAGCTATGCATGTTCTACCATTCAATACAATAAAGCACAAGATCCCGTCCGAGGATGTAAATACGAGTAGTTATTAATCACGATCCAATCATGACATCATACATACATACTCGTAACATGGACATAGACATACCTACTGAACTTTATTATTGTAGCAAAAAAAATTAAACAAAGGCTTCATACAGGTTTCATTATGACTGCTGCAATCACTCAATCTATCTATAGCATCGTAGGTGTTTTTATACCACCTAAAGGGAGCTTGAGGTAGAGATTGATTTACCTTATCATCTACCTACTCACTTATCTGGTACTTTTCTATATCCACTTAAGTAGCCTCCTCTTCTTCTTCTGATTCTTCTTTGACTTTTTGCCGTTGAAATAAAGTAACCTCTATACTTACCTACTAAATCTCCAAATATTAAAACGAGAAAAAATCATACCTATCTCTTTCCTTCCCGATCGCACCGTACCGCAGGTGTGCGAGTATTCCCTTAGGAATATCGGGTCGGACTCTCACTTTAGTGGAGGTACAATGTATTCTGTGTCAAGGCAAAACTCCCTCTTTCCCTCAACTGCAGCTGGTTCCTACTCAATTTTATTTTGATATCTTTCATGCATGAATCAATAATTTATAATATTAATAGGTAAATTATAAATAGGTGACAGATATAAATGTTCCTATAGGATACCTACATGTTTATCATTAAAACGTGTTCTTTTTAAGCTATTGCATAGCTTCTATCGCGGGCCTTGAGCGTGGAGACCGAATCCAGAAATTCCGTAACGATAATAACCTAACACCCCCCACTCCGACTCCATCTATCGATGAATAGCAGAATTTTTAATGACTTTTTGAAATATCACGCTTGTCTCTTTAGTTCAGCAACTCGCCTCTAGATGGCATTGGTTAAATAATTATAATTGCATAAGTTGATTTGGCATCTATCGATGAATAGCAGAACTTTTAATGACTTTTTGAAATATCACGCTTGTCTCTTTAGTTCAGTAACTCGCGTCTAGATGGCATTGGTTAAATAATTATAATTGTATAAGTTGATAAAAACAGCTATGCAATAGCTTTACCGCGGCAGTCTCCGAGTGCCACACGTCTTTTTTTTAACTGACGTGGTTTCTATTGCAAGACTTAACTTTAGAAGCGTGATATATTTACTATTCGACTAATAACTAACTTTTGCGATTTACTTAATACTAGCAGAGTCGCCAGTGGCTTCGCTCGCTTGGTTTATGGAATACCTACGACACCACAGAATTACGACGTCAGCTTTATCTTTGATAATTCTGTCTTCAGAAATGGAAGAAGTCTGTTCTGGTAGCCCCATCATTAAAATGTTTTTTTTTCTCTATTACGGCGCTCTTGTAACTCTCGAATTATATTTTCGCTAGAGCGTATCTTATTTATGGTAATTGACGTCTGATAAGATTTAAAAGTGTTCAGAGAAGATTCAAATGAATTAATTTTATTTTCTCCCAAGAAACTATATTTTCGAGACGTTTATTTTATAACATGGGTTTAAAAATCAGAGCCATCTTCGCAAACAGATGTCCTTTACTCGCTTTCAATGGAAATGGCTGACGATGAACTGCTCACGTGCTGCGACGAAATTCAAGTTCGAAAAATGTCTGAAAGTATTACGATTGCAGATAGGCATTTCGGACAATATCCAACTTGCCTCAGAAACTTCGTGGCGCAAATCTGTGAAATTAACTGTTCGCTAGACCAATCAAAGTTTATAAATGTAAAAATTGCTCATACTACTGTTAATGTGCCTTATGTGTACGAGATAGAGTACAGGATGCATGAGGACTTTATGGTGGGTGTCCATGCTTCCTGTGCGACCCAGAAGCCTGGTTCGGTTTCACCGGAGATACCTCGCAAAACCCTCTCGCTGGAGTATGTTAACTTCCTCAAATGGGAAACTACTGAAGATTCTATGAGTGTTTATGCGCCTCCTTGCCTCCTTGCAACTAGACTAGAGAAGGAATTTGCCGTGCAGTTGCGTGGATCGCGTGCGATCTGTCCCGTTGGAAACTAGCCTATTCTTATAGATACGAGTATCTGCACCATTCATGGGGCATAGGAGATGAAATTAAAAACTTTGAAGTAAATTAACCATTTGTCTTTTTTTTGTGAAAATAAAATTTTACAAGTATATTTATTATGACCAATACAAATTTCTTAATAACACAAAATAATGAACAAAGATTTAACCCTTTGCGGCCCAGAGACGTAAATATACGTTAGTTTAATTCATATATCTTTTGTTTTAACTATCACAGTATAGGAAGGATTAACAACGCTCAAAAATTTTGTAAACCATTTGTTAAAGAAAAAGTGCCCAGATTGCTGCCTGCATTTCCACGTTAAATAGCTATGCTATTTTTTTGCGCAGATTATGAGCCAACATTTTGGTCACCTGAAGCTTCAACCAAACGTTTGTCCAAGTCCCTGAAATATGTAATCTTTATTTATAGAGAGATTAGATAAGATTAGCATATTTTCGCCGTTTAAAGTTTTCGGCATTTGTCTACCACACCAGTCTCAGCGTAAGTTTCTGGAAGACGTTACATGTGTATCGACACAAGTAGCATCCCACTCAAGAGGCCGTCCCATCTTCCAAGGAACAAGTGTCACTCCATCAGGCCTCTTACCATCGCACCGTATCAGTTCATTAGGTTCTAGAACTGACGATACACCGGAACTGACAAAAGCCCAAAGGATGACAAGGTTCAAGCTGGCATGTCTGGAAAATCGACCTGCACTCTTACTGATATAGCTAACCTGAATGTGTCGTTGTCTTAAAGATTGTCAAAATTTTATATTTTATAATAAACTTAAACCTTGCTTAAGTTTATTTTTTAGCTATAGATCTATCTATTTATACCAAATAATGATTTTTCTATGTATGGCAATTTATTTAAATTTTACATCGACGAAAGAGACCTGGAACCTATAATACGGGCTTTTAAAATATTATGTTATTTGTAAATGCCTTTTATGAAATAAACTTATTATATTATTATTATTAATTTTTCGCAGTACTTCACAATTTCGGAAACCATTTGACCAATTATGCTCATAATATTATATATATTATGCTCATAATAATATATAATATTATATTCGAAATTCTTCTTTAAAAGTCAGGTACTAAAGCTGCAGCAAACTTCCTTTTCCTTCCGCAGCCTTTACAGGAAAAGCACCCCCCGCCCCTCAAGATCACCGACAGTAAAAAAATATATTAAATATAATATTAATACATAAGCGAGGCACTATCCTTCTCTAGGCTCGACCCCTGACCTAGGCAAATGTTTGGGTGATGAGAAGAAATTATGTTCGCAGATCTTGAATGTTTGTGTTGTGTTATTTTGTTTGTCAATAACTCTCACGACAGAGTATCCTAGTGCTAGGATATGAGTGCGTGAATTAATTTTATAGAATTTCGGGTGATGTAGCTTTCAAATAATTCATCAATCAATAATTCATAAATCTTTATTTCTTTTATTTTATTTATTTATGTACTTATATAATAAGTAAATGTCTATATTATTCTATTCATATTTAAGAACGTTTGATACATTCTAAAGGGTACTCTTTTACATATTAGTATTATTTCTTCAGCTGAGTTGTAATGTTAAATTGGCAAATCTGAGCCAGTTCTCCACGATACAGGCTGAGCCTAGTGTGGCGATCATTAGATAAATCTGCATCATTATTGACATCTCTCTGCATTAATACATTGTATGCTTATTTAAGTTTTAGTTTTAATTAAATTTGTTAATATTTTAGCTTAAGGTATTTTATGCAGCAACTATAGTAGATTAGTAGCCAAGGGCTGTAAGGCATCAATTGCAGCCCGAGATATTTGAATTCTATGAGCTCAGTTATGTGTTTTGGGATTTTATTGTAAAAACGCACACAATTTCCTAGGAATTACTTATTAGTCTTCGCAAGTCTAAAACTAGGTACAGCTATCCTATTCTTATTCCTAGTATTAAAAGTGTGGTGCTCATTTATAGTAGATTAGTAGCCAAGGGCTGTAAGGCATCACTTGCAGCCCGAGATATTTCGAGGGTGCAATTGATGCTTACACCCGAGCTAACTACTCTGCTTTACATCTCGATTGTGAGGTAAATAGAAAAAAACCGGCATTACAAAAATAAAATTGATGACTATTATACTCATACGAAGATAAGGCTGAATAGCGAAGCGACCTCTTTTGTCATTGGGCTCAATGCATGATGTCTATTGCCAGTATGATGGTTAGATGTACGCGAACTTTTTGAAAGAGTGGAGTGTTTTTTTAATTACTTACCGCCCTAGGGCTTTTCTAGCTACATTATTACCCTAGAGCGCTAATTGGTCACCTACAAGCCCCATTTGGGGGTAATAAGGACCTACTTACCGAATATGAGAGATGTAAAATACATTTTCATTTTTCATTTTTTCAATAGCATGTAAATGTATAGGTACTTATAAGTTTTTACTTGAGTAATTTACGGCACTCGGCTCTCTTGGATGGACTCTGTTACTCACACGCACTAATCAAATCCAATCGTTACCCGGGGGTGTAATAGTATTGTAAGTGGATTTTACGCCAATGTAACGAAGTGGTAACTCCGCGCACGTGCCGAATTGGAGGGATGGAAACAGTTACAAATTATGTCACCACACACACAATGGAAGGGAAAATTGTATTTAAGCTCTCACTCGTCAGATCCTCATGCGGTTTTGTTTTGGGATATTTGTAACTTTTCGTAAATCCCTGCTGTGGTGTGACAGAGAAAAGCAACTATCACGTAGCCAACCACATATAGTGTTACCAACTTATCAGTTCAGGTGAACAAAATTGGAACAGTATACATCCCTAAATACGTACTAACTTTCGCGTTTATAAAATTAGTAGGATTATAATTGCAGACTTCAGATTAATGAGTGGCTTGAAAGACTGTCCTAAGTTTTTAACCAACTCAAAAAAAGGAGGCGGTTACATGTTCGTGTGTATGTATTTTTTTATGTGTATGTTAATCGATTTCTCCACCTTTTGTGGAACGATTCTTTAAATTCTTTGTTTGTGTGGTAGAGTTTACTTCAAAGGTGGTCCCATTTAAATATCATCGAATTCAGCATAGCAGTTTTGAGTTACACTCCAAAACTGAAAATTGTTACGCCTATCTTGATGATATCATCATTGACGGTGAATGACAATCGATCCCGTAAGTAACAAGGGTCACTAATAATGGTAAAAATGTTCACCAAATAAATGGAATGCGCACAATATTGTGATAATTGGTACTTTTGAACTATCATGGTACCGTCTTCAACAAGTTATTTCACACTTTTTGGTATTGAAGTCGGTTTAATTTTTTTGGTAAAAAATTTTTTTGCGAATCGAAAAACAAATTTTTTTTCGTGAAATTCTGAGTTTCAATACCAAATTCTCCACTAGTGACGCTGTCATCTGAACAGATATAAGATGGTCGGACTGCAATAACAAGTAATTATATTCATAGTATCAACAAGAAAAAAAATACAATTGAAAAAAAAAATACTTCCATTCTATTGTTAATCATAAATTATTATACAAAATAAAGACTGATCAGATATTGATCAAATTTAAATGAGACCACAAAAACTTTAAAAAAAAACTTAGCTTAGACACTTGAAAAAAGTTCTGAGACATAAAATAAATACAGCCGAATTGAGAGCCTACTTTTTGGATGTCGGTTTAAAAGAAAAAGCTGAGAAGCGAATCAATCTATTGCTCGTTTAAGTTTTAACTGTTCTACGTACCTACGCCCGACTACCCGTTAGAAGTAACTACAACTCGTTAGAAGTTAGGAGAATGGCCGATCAACTCCTGACCTATTGTAAGGTGCTCAGAGGGTCGACTGTCTTCACCTGCACAACCTTGCTTGTACGTTTTATATTCCTGTTGAGCCTGGGGTCCCGGCAAACAGGCGCGGTCGACCGCAGAATCTCTTCAGTGTAAACAGTGCACGCACCACAGCGCGAAGTCAGACTCCGCTTGTTCGTGCTCCCCACCATCTCAATGCCCTCCTTGTCGCCAACACTGATTGCGATTTAATGACTGATGACTTAAACAATGTCATGCCGGTCATACTTGCCTATTGTGAGAGCGTCGTTGACCAATGGGACAGATGTGCCAAGCCTGACAGCTCGACAGATCTTTGTGATTTTGACCGCGAGACGACATATTTGAATGTAAAATGGAATTTTGTTTGACCTAATTTGTAATAATTTATATAATATTTTTGATACTAATGAATAATTGATTGATTACCATGTATGTTTTGTTAAATCTATAAGTATGTAAATTTGACCTAAAACATGTAATAAATTTCCATTTTAAAATAGACTATTGAATATGTTTGTGACATGAAATTAAACTTATTAAGTGGGTACTATTGATTTAATTAATTTTGTGAGATAAATGTAATTGTATTTTGTGGCGTTTTTATCTCAATAAACAATTTATTATTATTTATTATTTATTTATTACCCGAACCTACGTGGTATAAATATCGCACTTGTATGCCAGGAAAAAAGATTTTCATTGTGCAGACAATGAAAATCAATCAGTGAATAGTTCTGTAACCTGTGGTATAGGTAGTGTTGTATAATGCAAGCGCTTTAGTTATAATTGTAGAAGAAACGCTGGTAGCAATTCTCTTCCCCACAAGAGCTACAGAATTGACTAAAATACTCGTATATACTAGGAAAAGTTATAGGCGACTCTCGTCTACGATGTAAAAGCCAGAAGTAGATTAAGATTTTCAAATAGTGTAAGCTGTGTAAGTAACAGTGATGTAGCTATTAGTAAATTGAATCCTTTTTAGATGATTCCTACCGCACAAATGATTGCTAGCCATTTTGCAGCACCAATATTGTGTTTTGTCACGGACTTTTCGAGCCCCTTTAAGTGATGAAGTCGCCTCTCAGAAACATCTAAATGGTTAAGGCATATTTGTGCGTCTTTGTTTGCTTCTCAACTAATTTCATTTATGTATAATAAAAGAATACTCAAAGATAGACTCACCCTTCTGTTGGAATGCCTGAGTAATTTCACTATCATGAGAGAGGTGTTATAAACATCGGCAATGCGTATGTATGCTAAGCTGTAATATTATATGCATATGTATGCATCGATTGCAAATCAGATCAATTCAGATTTCAGATATACATGTATATGTATACAACCACGTACATTCTTATCATAGATATCACTGGTACTCATCACACGGGGAAACCTAGTTTGAGTGCCAACTTACACTCATGTGTCCATTATTATTGTGAAGTCAAAATTTTCACTAGATTTAACTAAACCTGATGCGGCGGTCTCCGGTGCGTGACAGCAGTAACAGTTGCCTGAGCGTGGTGGCGGATAGGGTAGATGGGCCCATCCTTTTCATCCATTTTGCCCATCATTATCAAGATGCATGCTACCTTTCCACCGTTGCGCCAAATAAATTACCTATATAAATTATGTAAAATATTTCATAGGATAAACATTTAATTTTTCATTATTTTTGCATCTTGGTATAATTTTATTTTGTTTAATATATTTTGGTTTGATATAGTATTATTTAATTGAATTGGATTTGACGCAGTTTAATTTAATAATTTAATAATTAACTATTTCATTTATGATGTTGTTATATACCTATTATAAGATGTTAGAAATGGATTTTTAATCTGAAATAAATAATTGATTGATTGATTGATTGAATAAAGGTAACGTCTCTGGTACTGGACAATAACCTAGTGTTATTTCTAGACTACCAACATGTCTGTCCATCATGCTGAGGATAATTAAGATGAAGCTGTCCCGCTTAAATTGCGTCGACATATAAAAGGGTATCTCTACTTCAAAGATTGTTCACGCCCTATTAAAAATTAACCACTACATTATCACAATAAAATATGAGAATGGTGACAGGCGCGTGGCTAAAACGATTGATGAGGCGATCGCCACCGAGGGAAATCAACAAACTGCATCTAATTGATACTGGGTGGTTTGGATTGGGATGATTTTTCCCAACCAATGTTAATATGGAATGATTTTGGAACTTAGTGATAATCACCTATTTTTATTAGGAGAAAATCCTCTGTTTTTCCTTTCCGTCACGGGAGTGACGAATGAGGGTATATGTGGGGTGGGGCTTAGACCCACACATCCTCAAGTGAGTAGCCCTCCACTAAAAATGGGACAAAATGGAAAAGCAGTAACATTATAAGTTTTTGAACTATCATAGTCAGAAACATTAGAAATGTTCAAATTATCAACGGGATAGTTACCATGTATATTTGGTGTGAGTTTCCGATATTTCGACACAGTTGCAAGCGCCATGATCACGGATGAACTGAGGAATTGCGGGTGGGTGAATGTTTACGAGGAGACGAAGCGGTCTACCCTGTTCCGTGGGTACTCGTTTGTTATGCGAGGTATCCGTACTATTGTTCGCTCGTAAACATTCACCCACCCGCAATTCCTCAGTTCGTCCGTGATCATGGCGCTTGCAACAGTGCCGAAATATCGGAAACTCACTGAAAATATAGCACTAACATTCATCGTAGGCCCTGATTGATGTTAACCAGACCTAGTTACTGTGGAGGAGTGGCCTTGTTCACCAAGACCACCCCGTGACTTGCGCGGCTGTATGCTGACGAGCACCCGACTCTTAGGTACCCACTATACGGAGGAGCTGTGAACATTCGTGACAGGCAGGGGCTGGCGATAATCACCTAAGCTAAACAAACGTAATAAATTGCACCTTAACGCGGGCTGAACGCATTTAAAATTTTAGCACGTTTTGCGTTGGTTCTTTGTACAGATAAACTGTTAACACGAACGAAGTCGCGAGCTGATCCTAATACAAAACAGAGTTAAATATAGACAAAGTTCTCTTCATAAGAAAGTCACTGCGTTGATAAGACTGGACACGTGCTGATGCGATTGATCACGGAGCGCCACCCGGGGAAATTAGCCACATATTACATTGTAGTTACTCTCGTTTAATGTGTAATTGATATCTAATTATCCACTGGGCAATGCAGAGGGTGGCATTGGTGCTCTTGGGGAGTCCAAGCTTACTCGAACTTTAAATAACAAAGTTTTAACTGGGTTCCTTGAACTTATTTCCTTAGGGCTGATACGTAATGTCTTTAATATTAAGGATGCATAGAGCTGTCGTAAATTATGTTCTACTTTTTGTATTGAATTTGTTTATTTACTTATTTTTAATGACGATCGGTGACGAGGCGAGCAATTTACTGTAACTATAAACTACCTACTACTGTTCAAACCCCTGCAAGTTAATGCACTACTCTCGTCACCCTGAGATATAAGATGTTAAATCTCTTGCCCTGTAACTTCACTGAAAACATTAGACTTTAACGAAACACAATTAAGTTTGCACACTACTGCTTAGCGGTTGAATAACTAGAAAAGGTGTGGTACAGGGTACTCCCCTAGGCGAACTCTGCCAAAGTCCTACCACTACAATATTATTAATGGAACCAATTTGACTGAAACATCGGACATTAATTATACCGTTATTACCGTTAACGGGTACTTTCCAAGCACTGTTAGCTTATCACATTTTCTTTCTACCATACTTTTCTTACCTAACGTAAGTACCTAGGTATATAAATGTATTTTTTTGGCATTTTCTCTCATATTATTTTACTCAAATAACGATAACAAAATTTTAAACTATCGATAGCAATAAATCGCAGCTCTGCACTCGCCTGTAAGACCCGTGAGTGGAAGAGAGAGCGAAATACTCACTGAGCCGCTCCCACGTTTCATGACCAGTCTGCAGCGAGCTTAGAGAATTCAGAACATTCCTGAATTACTTAAAGCAGCGAATAAAAAAATTACCATAACATAAGTTCCTTATAAATAGTTTTGTTCCGTGCGTGACTGCGGAGATAGATGAGTGGTAATTTTATTTTGTTTTTTGTAGGGGTGAGATTCATAGAATGTTACACGAGCGGATTTTATATGTATATAGTATTGACGGCTAATTTAATTATCTCTTCTTTTAAACACATGAAATAAAATATACGAATAACATACCTACATAGAACCAGACGAAAATTTTTATACCGGATTCCATTCTTTATTGAAGATAACTACTCAAAATTTGAAACCCGATGTTTATTGGTAATTATTAGATATTAAACATCTTAAAAAACCTACGGGCAGATCTTGATTCAATTTAGATGGGACATGAGATAAGCACCACCAGCTTTCAAAATAAACATATCCTCAAAATCCGTTTATTTTTAGAAAAAAGTTTAGAAAACGTTCTGATGTAAACACATTCCAAAACAGTCGAATCGAGAACCTCCTTTTTGGAAGTCGGTTGATAAAATAATATAATGCCTCATTGTCTAATGCGCATGTTGTGCCTACCCCAATGTCAGTTGGGAACTCAGTTCTCGAAGTTGTTCGAGAATACATCCTGGGGCAGACAGTCAAACTATCTATAATAAGGGTTTCCGCCTTGCCATGGCGGGGAGGCTCAGTAGCCGTGGCTTGGGTCACCACGGTAAAGCTAAGAGGAACCAATGGGCCTGCCAGTGATAGCCGATAGCTGGCGGGCCCGAGGTGGGACCGCTCCTATGGGCTTTGCCCTCCAAGTCCACATGGGAGCGGTCACTGTAGGTTGCGGTGGTGTATGGGCGCCACTGCGGCTGAGGCGGGCTGCGGTGTTGTATGGGCGGCACCGCGGCTGAGAGTTAGAGGCCGTGGTGGGAGAGGAGTACCGGTATTACAGTGCTCGCTCTCCCTGCCTGAGCTATGGAAAGGGCTATGCTCGGGGTTTCTCTACGTGATCGAATCAAAAACGGAGGAGATCCGTAGACGAACTAAAGTCACCGACGTAGCCCAGAAGATAAACCAGTTGAAGTGGCAGTGGGCAGGCCACATAGCACGCAGAACAGATGGCCGATGGGGCCGAATGGTTCTAGAGTGGAGACCAAAGACCGGCAAGCGCAGCTTAGGTCGTCCATCGACAAGGTGGACTGACGACCTGATAACGGTAACAGGACGATGTTGGATGCAAGCCGCTTCCAACCGGTCCTTTTGGAAATTTGTGGGGGAGGCATATGTTCAGCAGTGGACGTCCTACGGCTGAGATGATGATGATAATGATGATGATAAAATAAGGTTATGATACTAGGGTATCATGGTGGCGAGGATAACACAGACAGGACAAGTTGGAATATCTTCTTATGTGTAAATATAAAGATTTTATATTAATACTAACGACTGCCCGCGATTTCGTTCGCGTCGAAGGCACGGCTTTTGGCCTCGCCATAACATCCCATCCATTCTTTTTTTTTATGTAAGAGCCCCTTCTACGAAGTATTGGAAAACATTTAAAAAACAGATGAGTGAAATCGGATAAGCCGTTCTCAGTTTATAGCGTGACCAGGAAAAATTCACAGGTTCATGGTTCATTTATATATATAAATAGGTATAGGTATAGGCTTAGGATACATAATCTAGCAGCTATACCTAATATAAAATAGGTATAGTTTAACAGATCGAAAGTCTTTTGTTGTCAGGCGGCATAGCGTAGCGGGAAGCATGTCTGCTTTCTAAACAGTTCGATCTCGGCCGGGAAAATATTCGGACATTCGAACGGTGAATTTCATTGTCTGTTTCGGTTCTGCGGGTGTTAGTTGTATGTGTTCCATGGCATCCCCGAAACATAATAAATCCTAGTGAGAAGTTATACGTGTGAAACCGTTATATGTTATTTGATTGTAAAATATAATTTACGTGTTCAATATTTCGATTATAAGTCAACTTGGTTATGAAATTACGCTAGAAACTGGATTGCAGGAAGAGTTAAGGACCTGTGCGTAAGACCTGTGCTTAAGACTTGTGCGTAATGGACCCGAAAGTGTTATGATAGGATAGAACCAATCTATATATATAAAAATGAACCCCTATTTCTCCTGGGCCCCGTTTCATAAAGCTACAAGTAACAATAATTGTTAAATAAAATAGCAGAATTGGCCAGTATTTTTGCCCGTAAATATGTATACTGTTTGCGAAGCGCTCGTAGCGGAGCTTGACTTGGCGATCTTAACCGATCAACAAGTTCAGCAACACTTGCTGCGGTCAGGACTGGGATGGGTGACCGCTAGTGGCATTATTCAACTGAGCGCTTCCGTGCTTCGGAGGCGCTCACGGCACGTTAAGCCGTCGGTCCCGGTTGTTTGTCTTAGGACAACAGTCGATAGGTTATGTCGAAGGCCTTCAGGCGGCCTGAAAACTTCGAAATGGGTTCGCCACTAACCTATCCACCAATCCGCAGTGAGCCCGCGTGGTGGATCATGACCCAACTCCTCTCTCTGAGAGGTAGGCTCTAAAAATGTAACGAATAACTGTCTTTTCATGAGATATATGAGAAAAAATATGATGAATATGAGAAAAACTAAAATGGAATGAAAAAAAAATGTTTCTGTTTATCTGTGCGTTTGTGCACATTAATCTCAGAAACGCCTTATCTGATTTTGATATGGTTTTCACTAACATACTGTGGTAAGCTTCACTTAACCTTTTGTGTTTGTTTCATGTCAATCTGCTTATAAATAAAAAAAATAACTCTCTCGCCACTACACCACAGATCATTATGCACTATACCAAGACCAAGCGAGCGAAGCCGCCGGCGCCGGCGAGTCAACTAGTTTTGTATATTCATTATTAATATTATTATTAGCATTAGCGTGACTGCCATCTGCCGTAATGGATTTATCGGCAGATCATTATTGATATAGTAAATTGTCAACGACGGCGTAGTTAACGGTAAATCCAGAAAAAGGGCAAAAGGTACGAATAAAATAAGAATTTATCTTTTTGTTCCCGTTGGCAAAATCATAGTGAAATATTGCTGTAATGCGCCATCTACAATTCCATTCCATATTACTTGCAATGACTGATTACAAAGAGCTTCACTAAAACGAGCTATGGACAGCGTTGTCATAGCTGCCATCTAGCGATCAGTCGCAGTACTTTTATAACTACAGGTTCAATTTATTTTTTTAAGCTACTCCTTAATAGATGGCGTTGCAAGTATTATATTTGAAATTTAGCTAAAAATAAATCATATGTTTAAAGGCATTCAAACATTTCATTTCCAGTATGTCAAATGTAGTGAAAACGTCTTTCTTGGCACTGTTAGTAACATTTTTACGACGCCGTAAAAATATTCATGGTATTTCATGTCTACGAACGTGAGCTAGGCGCGTTGTGCGCTAGGTAGAGCATTGTAGAGTTTCATGTGAAGCAAACTGGGAAATTCACTAGGTACCAACAGATTTCAGTTCTACAGTAAATGCATTTCAAGTATTTTTACACGTGATTTGACACTTGTGTAATATACATTTGGTTTATTATATGTATGATTATTTTTTTCTCACAAAACCACAAACTTTATTTTTTTATAAACTATTTAGTCTATTAGAAAAAATATACTTACTTACTCACAACTGTTGATATAAACAAGTATCTTACTTTATAGAAATATAGTAACGAAGGTACTAATAGCACATATACCAAAAATAGTATCTTAACCATTAACACAATAAACTGGAACGTAGTATATTAAAAATGCAAATTAGGAGATGAACCTACCATAGAATCATTTCAAGTCAGGATTCTCCAAAAGGAATATATGCTTATTAAGTAAATCGGACTGAAAACTATTCCTGCCGTCTCCTTATTCCATTTTAACTAAATAATATATATAGAGCCTGAATTTTATTTCTTGCCCTAATTTGGGTTACCTATTAATAATATTATGTTCAGTTGAACAAATCTAGTTCCTTCTAATAAAAAAAAAAATTAATTTTGAATAGTACCTATACAAAAGTTCAATAACAGTATCAAGAAAATTAAAAGAAAAAACATAGGTACGTCAATCTCAAAACGGTAATTTCTCAATAATAAAAATACGTGGGCCTCGACTCTACAAACAAAAACAGGAACATTTCTGTTTGTGTTTTTTGTTGTAAAGAAAATAACAATTTCATTGATTTTCTATGAATGCATCTTCGAGTGATCTGGAATCAGTGAAATGTTTTAAATTCTATTGCGTTTAAAGTGTTCTCAAAACTATCGAAACTACACTCTCGCTACGCGCTGCTCGCCAACTCGCTCTACTTCCTAGCTCTGCTCGCTTCTTGTTCATCGTCGGCGGTGGGACAACTGCCTAATTATTGCTGTCATTTATTTTGTTTACCAAAGATCCTGAAATGTTTATGTATAGTAACAGAGGCTTTAGTGTAACAGGTACGAAGCCTAATGCCAATGTGTATAGTTATGGCAATTTTATCGCACGTGGTTACATATGGCGATATGTCAAGTCTTTGTTTACATTCCCTATTATAGTAGAAGTCGTTCTAGCAATGAACTTTGGAGATTCACGGGCGGGCGGGTTTGTAAACAGAATCCGTGCCAACTGACAAGTAATAGCGCTGGCGTCACAACGAATCCGACTTACACGAGAGGATGCCCATTTATTGATACGATACGAGACTATTTTCCGAATTAGAAAAAAATAACACCTATTACAGTAATTGTAACTGTGGTATTTACAATTAAGTACTGTAACATGTGTTATTTTTTCTACCGACTTACAAAAAGGGGGGGTTACTCAATTCGACTGTTCCTCATAACTTTCGATAGTGTGAACCGATTCCCAAAATTCTTTTTTGCTTGAAAGCTGGTGCTTCCCGTGAGGTCCCATATAAATTTCATAAAATTCGGTCCAGTACTTTTTGAGCTAAACTCCAATAACTGGACAGAATGGAAGTTGGAAATTTTTCAAATTGCACTTGTTACATATTAGAAAAACCTCAGATTATCCTTGTTTGTATCATCTAAGAACAATCTATTTATGATACTAGGAAATTATAAACGTCTCTAACAATTCTGATTGTAGAGAGGTAAGAAACAAGGAGGTTTAAATGTATTACAGTATTTAACGTTTTTATAATTACTATTTTATGTATGTTAATAGCAGTTCTAATAGATGACAACTTGGCAAAACCTTTTGCACATAGCAAGTAGATAGGTACCACACAACCAACTAGCATCGTATTTTGTACCGACTTCCAGAAAGGAGGAGGTAATCAATTCGACTGTTTTTTTTAATATTTGTTACCTCATAACTTTGGATAGGGTGAAACGATTCTCAATATTCGATTCTAATAATTTTGTTTGAAAGCTGGTACTTCCCGTGTGGTCCCATTTACATTTCATCAAATTCGGTCCAGTATTTTTTGAGTTACGCTCCTATGACTGAATAGAATGGAAGTCGGTATTAATTTTTTCAAATTGTAATTGTCTCAAATCTTATTATTACAACCTTACCTTATTTTTTTTATTCTAAATTACTTGATCTTTTTCTAAACATTGGAATATTTTTTAACTGTCATACTTACTTTGGCAAGATTTCATCATATTGCGTATGGACTACTTATGGGCAATATCTTAGATTAAGGAATTAATATTCCACGTGTAAAACTAGTAAATGGAGTCATTCGTTGTTATTTTAAATCTATGAATATGTATATAATAAGCGTGTTTTTCGTATCCCCCTTCCACCTGCCACTTCTTTGCTTGCACGACGTAGTCCTGACTTCGTTCATATCAACACTTATAATAAAGTGTCCAAACTGTGTAATATTAACGACTGTTCAGTTTTCACATGTAAAAAGATAGTCAGGGAATTTCTGTTAAAGCTTTCTTATGAGGACGCAGAAAGTTTAATCTAAAACTAAATTTAGGCTCCATACTTTTAGACGCACTTGCGAACTGCAACAATCTCCAAATCAAAGTTAAAAAAAGCAACATAGTAAACCGCACGATACAGGCTCAAGATACAGGCTCTCGCCTAGTTTGAGGCTCGACGCCATATATATATATATATATATATGGAATATATATATATATTTTCATAGATCAATAATGCTTACTAATAACTGATGGGGTCATCTTTTTGTTCCCAGCTTTATGCTGAGACGGGACTCATTCTTGACATCGCGCAGCATTGCGAATTGTTCACCGTGTTTTCCTTCGGGTAAATACTATAAATTAGTGCTATTATTATTGTATGTTGTGAATTGTTGTCCGGAATAAAACTTATTTTTTTCTTTCTTACTTTCTATGTAACTACCTACTTATTGATTACTTTCAGTAAATAAAGTAGGTAAGTAATAAAGTAGATAAAGTAAGTATGTAAATTAAAGGAAATCTAGAAAATTTTCAACAACTTTTTAATGTCAATTGCACCAGTTAGCAATGTTACAGTGCAAGTTTGTTTTTACAGTTAAGTGCATGAATCCAAACTAACCTATTATTAAACTTACCTTACCAAACTTACCTATGTACGAGTACTATTACTATTATAGACTAGTATTTTCAGATGTGACAGAGAAAAATTACATTCTCATATACATGATTTAAGCCCGTGTCTTCTGACTAACGGTGACAAATCGTCTATCCTACGTACCTACTATATCTTTTTGTAATTTTTTTATAATCACAAAGGACACTTACATTACAATTTTTTTTTCTATGTTTGTATAATTGTTTAAATATATATAATATACCTACCTTAGGAAGCGCTCGCAGCGGAGCTCGACTTAGCGATCTTAATCGATCATAAGTTAAGCAACACTTGCTGCGGTCAGAGCTTGGATGGGTGACCGCTAATGGCATTATTCAACTGAGTTCTTCGGAGTCGGAGGGCACGTTAAGCCGTCGGTCCTGGTTGTTTGTCTTAGGACAACAGTCGTTAGGCTATGTCGAAGGCCTTCGGGCGGCCTGAAAACTTCGACATGGGCTGGCTATTAACCTATCCACCAAGCTGCACTGGGCCCGCGTGGTGGATTATGGCCGATCTCTTTTCTCACTGAGAGGAAGCTAGAGTCCCAGCAGTGGGAACAAAATGAGCTGATTATGATATACCTACCTTAACTTCTTATCTACGTGTGTGTTAGTGGACACAGTGCCTTTTCCTATGTCAGATTCCGGGGCAAATAATTTTAAAACAGCTCGTCTCGACGACGCCTGTGACGTCATCAATGTCACGAGGATTTGGCCAATATTTGCAATGTCACAGATTACATAGTAGTGGTGTACAACGTGCGTTGATACAAAATTACCCAGGGGCCAGGCACAGTGAAAACAAAACTCTGTGGGCTAAAAATAAGTTTGATTGATAGCACCAGTAACAGAACTGGTAAGATAAATAAGTTTATAAAACACATTTTGTTTTGACAGATTTTTATCGGGGACGTTATAATGTACTACAGTAGTTACTTACTTGATGTTTTTATCAATACTTATGTACTTTGGTAGAATTGAATATTTAGAAGAACCTAAGAGTGAACAGTTGAGTTATAATATCTTCATTTAAATCAAGAACCGTTCGAGGCCAATGGAGCGAGTGCTCATTAAGGTCGAGTGTTTATAAACATTGCTGAAAATATTTATGAACAAAAATATTTCTCGAATGTCTTACTGAATGTAATGAAGTATGTTATTTGTGGATTCATTTATTACTTAGTATAAATCTTATAAAGAATTTTAGGATCCTTACCTACTTATATTCTTAGCTAGCTGTATGTAACGTGTCGTTCCGATCATGACATCGCCAGCTAGTAGTGAAAGTAATAAAACTTATAAAATGTGTATAAACCTATAAAAAATCTGGTTGCATGTTCTACAGTCGAGTGCCAATAAATACCTAATACCTACCATAGATTTTTATGGTGTGATTTAGCTAGATTACATTGCTTTAATTATTTTCTTCAATATATTGTATATATATATATATATATATATATATATATAGTTATAGTTGTTTAGTTTAGTTTTAACTATTATCTTGTTGCACACCACCGTCTAAACTTTTATTTTTGTCCAGTCCATTCAAAGGTTGTCTGTAAGAGATTGCATTAGCGAGAAGACCGCCAATTGTATTACCAGCATAGATCTAAGATCCTTACTTGTAAGTAGATTAATTTGTTAACTTACCTACTGTTTTTGTTTGTGTGGTAAGCAATAAAGAGTTATTGTATTGTATTGTATTGTATATATAAATAACAAATATTTTATACTATTTTAAAATACTATTTTTCCTTAAGTAACGTGAGTACTTACAACAGTTTTTAAGTCTAACTTTTTGGGTTAATATCTAATCACTTACGAAACAACTCTACCATATGTTAATATGATAATAAAGATACCTTATACGTTTTAGCACAAATCTATTTAATATAGGTAAATAACTAAATACGTATAGGTACACTGAGAGATATTGATTCGAACTCTACATTTCATACAAACACTTATGTTTAAAGCATCGATTATATTAGGCAAAAAGAACTCTACCAAAGTCTCTACCATCCTCAGTCTAGACTAAAGATTTTTTATTATGCCAATTCTACAAATTCTAAAGCTCGTGCATGACATAATTATTGTTTATTTATTTTCAATGTTATCTGCAGTATCAGTCGTTAACCTCTAGCACGTGGTAATAGTAGAGTATTTTGTTGGATTTGAAGCTGTAGCTCTGCACCAAGAAAACAAAATTCGCTTCATTCAAGCTCTAGAGAAAGACAGGTAACAAAAATCGTTTGGCCGACGACCGAGAAGTATACATAGCACAGAGCTATTCGTAAAATAGAACGATAACTTGTTGGAAGTAAAAGAGAGAGATTTATACGCTAAAGCTGTTGTTAGAGAAGGCCGAACCGGTTAGGTCAGAGCGCCTGCGTCGATTTCCAACGAGCGGGAGAGAAGTATATTTTGTGCGCTGTGTTAGAGCGGTACGTCCGAAGGTTGCATGTTTGATCGTGGAAATTTCCATTGCAGACAATTGAAACTTGAACGTCTGAGTCTACTAGTGATGACATATTGACACATATCGATGACTAAGTTTAACTTGACTTGTACAGTACGATATACAAATTCGTACATAAGACGCAATACCTACTTGACTGACTTTTTTAATTATATGTTTCAAAAATTAAATCTTACTATATGTTGTATGTGTGTAAGTATATACCTATATTTTAAGTGTCGTAATACTTAAAATATATACCTTTACTTAAAAACAGCTTTGCAATGTTTATTATTATATTATCATTTATTATATTCTATTCGATGTGATCAAGGCCTAGTAGCAATACAATACGATTATTTGCTACTAGTCCTTGAGCCTTCGCACTTCTCTACTACAACTACTTTCGAAACTTTGTATTTGCCTTCTAGTAATGAAACAAAACAACTCATCTCAAAAAGAAATTACTTATAATTATATAGTTTATAGAATATAGTTACTAACAGTAAATTAGCAAATTAATTTTCCTATACCGAGCAATTAGCAAATTAATTAAAACAAAAGATTTATGAATGAAACTGACGTATATTTACGTCTGGGACGCAAGCGGTAAATTACAGTTTTTTTTGTTTTTAATAGAGAGAATTTAGGTAGAGTGAATCGCCAAATTGTATATGTACATTCAATTACTTTAGTGCTAACTGTTTTAACTTTGATAAAAACCTGCTAGGTTTATACGAGTTTTTTAGATTTTCTTCGATATTGAAATTATTTTAACAAATATATAAAGTTTGCAGTATTAGTATAGTTTATCACTTTGGTGTGTACTTAACTAAGTGATACAAGTGGTTAGTAAATTAATCCTAACAGCATGCCTGAATCACAGATTTTCTAATCATAAGGTCAAAAAAACTCGCTTTACTACCACAGTTTAACAATCCAAACCCTGTGGGTCACTGGTATGCTTTTCACAACTAAGATGCGAGTGATGATCTTTTAATGTACAAAACAGTAGCACTGCTCGGTAAATTAAGTATCTACGATGCTCTTCTAGTACCTATACACACGTACACTACTGTGCTTTCCTTTAGGCACAAAAAACTAGATCTAGACTCATTGATAAAATACCAGCCATATGATGGTTTATTTATTGTGTAGCACTACTTGTGCTCCTTTTCTGTAAAGTATATCCTGATATTTATTTGGTGCAGTGCCGTTCCGCTACCAAATTCAATTCTTTTACTAGCAGGCAAAAATTACTGGCGATAATTTTAAACGATTACGTGATGGCCTACTCTAGTAGGCCATCACGTGATTAAAAAGTAGACAGTCTACTGTCAGCTCTGAAACCTTATTTTAAACTATAAAGAATAAGAAATCAGGACCATATATAAAACGATTAAGACAATTTTTCCAGCGAATTTTTTTCTTGATTTAATTTCTTTATAAGTACTGTTCTAATAATCATCTGATATGATATACCTAGTAGCATTCGAAAAGTATCCATGTATCATCGATATAGTGACATTAAGCAGTAGGTACAATATTAAAAACACTTGCTTCTACAATTAGATCACTGTGTCGTATTTTATAAACACGGCAAATAAAATACGACAATAGCTCTAACATTAGGACAGGCTAGAGGAACATATAAGAACGTAGATTTATTGGATTTTATGGATTTTTAACCGAATAAGTACATCTATTTTAAATATGAAAAGTATCGATAGCGATAGTTTGTGACCTCGAAATCCCCTCACTATAGTCGGAGCTCGCGGTCGGTCGTCTATCGCCTTGCAGCAAGCTTGCATAATTATCGAACGAACAACGTATGCCGTCTGCGAGCGAGCACATGCTAGGCCGTAACTGGCGAATGAAATAATGTCAATATTACAACAAGTATACGATACAATCTTGGTAAAAATCACGTTTGTTAGATATAGGAAAGCTGTAGATGATATAGTATCAATGTGTAGATGCCAGATAGACTAAATGACATCATTGTAAATGTTGAAATTAGGTACTTGGACAGTCCATGGAAAATTTTACTTGGAGTACGTAGGTAGGTAGGTACTTTGGTTTCGAATTTTTTAGATCTCTGTACATGTCTGATAAATGCATTTTTATTTAACTGTAATAGGTAATAATAATAAATCTTTATTTATCAAACCATACATACCTACCTACATTTGTTCTTATCATCTAATTTGCACATACATAGTCTAATACTAAGCTGTATATGTAGTGTAATTAATAGTTATATAGTGGAAAAACTATTGTTTCCGAAACTAGACTCAAAGAATAAGTCTGTATTTTCAGAAACAGAGAGGATCACTCGAAATTTGGACTCAAGTACAGCGTTTACATAATAATGTACCTACTTAGTTAGGCAAGTAGGTACTTAACTAATGTACAAACTGTGTATATATATATATATTCATGCATAGCCGTAATTTAAATTTTGTCCATACATGCTGGGCAAGTATTTAAGGAAAGTGTACGACGCTCTAGAAAATTCCACAGAATTTAGTCGAGGGTATGACTAGCAGGATCCCATAATTATCGGTACACGTAGAACTAATAGATAGGTATCTAATATAATAACTATTAGATCAATTAAGCAAGGAATTGGCTAAAAATAAACATTATAAATGTATTTATTGCAAACGAGTTCGCTAAATAAAAATAACCTTGCCACCTACGTAATAGAGGCGTGTTTCGACACAGTTTTATTACGAGTTCGGTTTGGAGTGTATGTTTTCATTTTAACCTATGTAATATCTCCACGTGGACTTGGCTGATGACGCTGGACTGAGAATTTCGTATGATCTTAAAGGAAATAGTTTTTATACATTTTACGAACATTCATCTGTACCTAGGGTTACCATATCACAGGATTTGCCCTGAGATTTTAGGAGTTTTGGACTCTTCTTAGGATTGCGGCTAGTTTTTGTTGTTTATAACTTTTTTTGATCTCAGGATTTTGAATATGTTCAATAAATACATTATAGATCTCTTTAATAAAAAGTTAAGTCATTTAAAATAATTCTCCTTTCTAATAGAGTACCTAATTAGTAATGAATCTTAGTAATAATTGTACAATTAAAATCAACACTTATTTATTGAAGTAGGTACGAAATCGGTTTTATCATATCTAGTGTGTTAATATACCTTTATCGTATTTAGTGGGTAGAACCATTTTTTGTAAGGTTTTTATTTAATCTTTGATTATAAAATGCTATGTTTGAGAGAAAATTATCAAACCGCAACAAAAACTCAGGATTTTCAGTGGAAATCCGGCCATTTCTCCGGACTTTTGAATTTTTTATGTGGTAACACTATCTGTACCTACTCTACATATCAAGAACTAGAAACATACATGGGTACTGTATGTACCGTTCCGACAGACAACTAAATAAATTAAGTATTTAATTAATATACCAACTAATTAAAATGTAAGTACATTAAACTGAAAACTCAAGAATTAGGGAAGTACGAGCTTGTCCGTTTAAAACCTTATATCTTCCATCTACCAAATTAAATTTACTTCTTAAGTTCTTATACTCGTGGGTACAATAAATTGACATTGGTTTAGTTAGTTAGGTTAGGTTAGTTTACAAAAACGACTGAAAAACTTCTTACTAAGTAGCCAATGAAACCTCTTTCCCTGCCTACCTAGAAGGATTAGAGATTTTCATGAAAGACAGGTAAAGTTCTAGACGTTTATTAGCCTCTAAAAAGCCCAGAGCTGGGTCGTGAGTACAGACAGATGATGCAATAGCCTCCCTTGTTACGGGGACTTATCTCAGAATAGCAGTGAAGTCCTCGACGCGATGGTGTGGGTAGTGCAGTTACCGGCAGAAGACAGTAGCGGGAAAACGGGAAACGGGCAGCCGCAGTTGTCGGGTTAGCCCAGACGCCCAGTAACTGGTAGCCGCTCCGGCGATGTGCACAGTACTGGCCCCGCCGTCGTGAGAAATAAAATATCCCATCAATGGGAATTTGTGAACTTTTGTTCCACTAATCTCCATTATAGTCTGAAATGTTAAATTATGTATATTGCAGAAATTGATACATTCTTACACAACGATAATAAGTGATACTAAATAATACACTCTCATGTGCGATGCTATATCTTATAAATATAAGACTCATAATAAAATATTTCATTCTATTTTTTGTATTCTTTTCAATTATTTCCGTTTTTATGCTACTTACATTGTTGGTTATTCTGTAAGGCTTCTTGTAATGTTATTGACCTAGTAGACTAATGTCATCATATTTATTAATTAAATTACATGATCGAATGGGTATTGTGAGTCTTATTTAATAATCAGTTTGCTTATTTACAGTCCTGGGGCCCTACTCCCACCTCTTATAGTAGTCATGTTTCAACCTTACAATTAAATTTTGTACCACCACGTCAATATAGCAAGATTAATATAATAATGGAGTACGATAGACGTTTTGATGACGAAGTATCAAATAGTTCACTCAATTCGCGTACTTCGACGTGACTTTTGACACTAAGTTTCATTGTTCCAATGTCAAATTTTTGAAGATCCGTACTGACATCTCTTAAAGTAGTCATATTGCAACCTTACCATTAATTTCGGTTAACCGTTTGGTGTCGGTGGGAGTACGACAGTAAGTATGATTTTTCTAAAGCTTATTACAAAACGCTTCTGATTTATGATAGTTTCGTAAAAGGTGGGAGTGATAAAGGTGGTAGGCCCCGTGAAATACTTATAGAAAAGAGATTATCTACTGTTGAAAGGGAAAATGACCCGATTCTCTTCTTTTAAATAAATATGCATTACTAATCGCTACCGTAAATGGTGTTGTAGTATATATATACAAGGTGATTTCATGATTTATAGCGTTTAAAAAAGTGCATGGCATTTAAAAATATGTTTATTATGGTAATAGTTTGAATAAGTATTAAATAAGCATATGTCAAATTTTATAATATTCTTATGTAATAAAAATGTTATATTCTTTTAAACTTAATAAAAAAAAACAAACATGCTGAAAGTCAAATATTATATACTTATTTTGTTATTTATATACCATCATAATGCATGAGGAAAATGGCGTAGTATGTGTAAGTACTAGACGCCATATATTCATGCAAAGATAGGTCAGGTTCTTCCGTCATACGATACTATGGTTACACTGTATAATTTATGTAATTATTTGAACAAGTGCATAACAATCTGTATTTACAGAGTACTATGCTTACGTTAATGAAGCAAATAGTCATGTGTTCTATTTTTAATTATCTATACCTACCGTACACTGCATGGTATAATTATGCAATGCTACCATTTATTAAAGAAGATTCCTTCACTTCAAGATACCTTACTACATATGAAAATATTAGCTGATCCACCAGTGGTTTTGCTCGCTTGGTTTATAATAATAATTTATAGTTTAATAATAACGTGGAAGGCGCCCTAAATAAAACTAGCGCTAAACTTATGTAGTGAGCCGTCGTGCAAGACGTTACGCCTACTAGCGTACTACTACCTAGACGTTAACCTAATAGGTACAATTAGCGCTAAACTTATTTAGTGTGACACCATGCAAGACTCCACAAATATAAATAGTAGGTAGGTACTAAACTTATATAGTGAGCCGTCGTGCAAGACGTTACGCCTACTAGCGTACTACTACCTAGACGTTATTCTAATAGGTACAATTAGCGCTAAACTTATTTAGTGTGACACCATGCAAGACTCCACAAATATAAATAGTAGGTAGGTACTAAACTTATATAGTGAGCCGTCGTGCAAGACGTTACGCCTACTAGCGTACTACTACCTAGACGTTATTCTAATAGGTACAATTAGCGCTAAACTTATTTAGTGTGACGTATGCAAGACTCCATAAATAGAAATAGTGCAAAACTTATATAGTGAGCCATCGTGCAAGACGTTACGCCTACTAGCGTACTACTCCTTGACGTTAACCTATTATAATTAGCACTAAACTTATTTAGTGTGACGCCATGCAAGACTCCATAAATATAAATAGTGCTAAACTTATATACCTAGTGAGTCGTCGCGCAAGACGTTACGCCTACTAGCGTACTACTTCTTGACGTTAACCTAATGCAATTAGCACTGAACTTATTTAGTGCATGCAAAACTCCATAAATATAAATAGTGCTAAACTTTTAAAGTGAGCCGTCGTGCAAGGCGTTACGCCTACTAGCGTTCTACTACTATATACCTAGATAATTTAGCACTAAACTTATTTAGTGAGACGTGAAAGGTGACGAATTGTTTATATCGCCATACATACAAAGTGATATAAAATGGTAATTACATACAAGCAGTTCTACAAATGAAAAAGACTCTAGCGCAGAGAAATCCAGTATACCTACCTACACTTGAAAATTACTTACCTTGAAAACAAACGAAACACTTGCAAAAACCGTGAGCTTGCTTCCGCTTGAGTTTGTCATTGCTTGCAATTTATATAATACGATATGCTGGCAGCTTCCATAGCATTCGTCAGGTGATGCTGATAACTTTTATCTCTAACAAGTTACATGGGCAATCAGACGCATCCACGTATTTTGTATTCTTATAACTTTTAATCAATAAAATGCTGAACAGGCCTTTAATGAATTGGTAGCCTTTTTGGTACTTTTTACAACTAAAAAGTTGAACGGGCTTTCATAAAATTGGTATAAAGTCTTAGCTTAAAGTCTTAGATCTTACCTTAAGATCTAAAGTGTGGGTTACTTTTAATAACCAAAACATTACTACATAGTAACTTGTAATAACCAATATTAATGATGTCGTAGTCTATCCTCTCTCTGAGAGGAGGCCTCGAGTCCCAACAGAAACATAATGAGTTGATTCTGATGATCTCGTGGTATTATAGAAACCGCACGTTGTGACTAATTTTGAACTACTATTCTATTATAACCAAAACTTAGATTACTATTTTGATTGTAACTCAATGTAATGATTTCTGCGTAAAATTATTATTTTTTTGGATATCTTGTCAAATGTCCCAAAACTCGAGGCCTTGCCAATTTTATAACATTTTTATTCTTAGTTCCGGGGCCTAATGACCTAATGACATGCTCCGAGACAATCAAGATCTGCAAAATCTGTTAGGCCTTGAGAGTTTCCGATTTTTGACTTACTGGGTGAACGCTCTGAAGTATTTATTTTAGTTGTAAATGGTTATATACATAATAAAATATAAATTGGTTATTATAAGTATACGTAAAATAAACCAATCGACCATTGGTTTCGGTCAGACTTATTTTCTGCCTACTGATTTTGCACAAAGTTTCCCAAAACCACATTACTTTCTCTCCCACTTCCATGTTTCACACAATTTTCTATCTTTGTGTATGTGTATTGTAATATATTGACGAAAACAAATGAGCTTTCAACAATTAGATACGATACAGAAAGCGTTCGCAAATTCAAATCTCAAAACTTCAAAACAAAGTCGTTAGGTAACGGATACATTCTTTCACTCATGTGTCACAGTCAAAGCTACAAAAGAAGTAGGTCTATAGCCCCATCACCAACTTAACTTTGAAAAGCAGAAAATGAAGCCACTTTAACTCCATACTTTTTAGCAGTCAAGAAGGCTTAACCTAGCCTTGCACCGCCATCCTGCAGTGCACAGATAGCATTGTCAAAAAGACATGGTGATTTGAAGCAAAATCTTTGCAAATGAGTGTCGAATCCGTTCACTCCCAGCACGTTCTTGAAGGTCATTGACCTGGCTCACTAGTGTGGCTTTCTATTTCGCGCGTTCGCAATTTTGCGCACATCGACTCCGTTATCTGCAAACTTTGTGTCTCTGTCCCTGTTTAAATCGTCACTGATCATCGTTCATTCAAAATGCTGTGAACTTACACAACTCACGTAATAATTATTTCACGAACCATTTTAAGATATTTTCAAATAAATGTTGAATAGCAACCTTGATAACTTATTTTAAGTGACTATTATTAAAACATACAATAGAATCCTCTCCCATTAAAAGGATTACGTTCACAACCATAGCAAAAAGTAAAATAATAATACTGAGGGCTGAACATAAGGTACGCTGGTCGTTGAATAGAGGGGTAGCCCATTGAAACTCGACATAATAAGAATTCTAGAACATTCGCACATTCTGCATAATATAGAACTTTTGTTCCTTGTTGCTCATATCTGTCCTTAACCCGTCCAGTGTCTACATCTTTCGGTGTCTTTCCGAACTACGCATAAAAGTTCAGATAACAAATACTACACTGGAATATAATTTGACCAAATAAAAGCAAGTTTATACCGATGGAGTGCATTTGATCTGATAAAATTGGTTATAAACCAGAGGTATAAAAATGTGTATATACGTACACATGGTGTACGCGGTGGTTTATGGATATTTTAACACCTGTAACCTTTTTTACCACTATAGCCATAACTTAACATATTTTTATCTTAATACTTACCAAACTTTAATACATTTTCACGTTTTGATCTGTTGGAATATCTATGACAAAATAAATCAGTCCCACTCTAGTAAGTAGTATGAGAGTGTTTCTCTTTCCTATACGTATTTACACTATAACAGCATTATTGTTTCATATATAGTGCTTAAGTAGGTATGAGGGGCACAGTTCAGAATTACAACTCTGCGTTCCACCTGGAAAGACCTCGGCAGTAGAGAGCGCGCACACGCCTCTCCTGTAACGATACAAACAAATGAATCTTTCTATCTGAAATCTCTTATAAATCGTTAATTACGTCATTCATTGGTCACCCTAAATCTAATATGATCTTTATACAACAGTCTTCCATCTCTTTGGAATGTAGGTACCCACAAGACAGTATAGGGAACAAGGCCACAGAAGAACTGTTACTATTCCAGTCAATTTCTCCTTCTCTTCTTTTATCATATAGGTCTATAGTTATTTGAACTGTTTGTAGAGGATGAAATCGTGAAAACATGGGTTTTTTACGTCTTTAGGAACAAACACGAGGCCCACCTGGTGTTAAGCGGTAACCTCTGCCTATAACAGATGCATTTCTTTTATAAATACAGAACATACACAAATATATAAGAGTTAACTAGGACGTAAGCAATTTTTTTCTAAATAAGTATATTCGGCGCCATTTTTTTTTTATATTACTTCATAGTTACTTTTACGAATTAAAGGGCATAAACGCAGTAAGAGTATATAAAAGAGGAGTATGAAATTTAACAAAAAAATACGTAAGCCTGGTCGCTGACACGACCTAAGCACGTGGTGAGCAAGGTCGTATCGACTTGCCATGCTTCGCCCCACTTAGCTCTCTACTTGTAATGAAATGAACAAAAATACTCTTTATTAATAGCATTATAAAATTGCAATTCCCATAAAAATATCAATTGGTTATACTGTTTTAACTGCGGCTGCATTAAATTGCGTTCGTTATGTAAATTGTCTGAGTTCTGTCTGACTGGAGACTTATCTGATCATGTTTACTTGTTTTTTTCCGTTTACATTGTTCCGTATACAGTTTCTTATTCTTCGGCTCTACTGTATAAAATGATCGGTATTTGGTATACGGGCACAAAAAGTAATTACGTAAATTAAAAAAGAATTATAAACAAATATAGGAAAACTGCATGGTGAATTGCCAGCATTAAGAATTACGCGAGGAATTTCTAATAACATATAAGTACCTATACCTATGTTATTTTGATAATATTATTTAATTAAAGTTATGTCAAAATAACATATCTATAGGTACCGACCTACTTTATGTTACTGTCGTACCAAGAGTCGTACTCACATATTATGTTGACATAACTTTCATAAATATTATTAAAACAGTTTTGTTTATAAATATAGATATCATTCAAAAGCCTTTCTTTCTGTGAGCTAAAGGGATAAGAACTCTGTAATTTTAAAGAGCGAAATACAATTTCTCGTACGGGCATCAAACCCGCGTCTTCCGACAATCAGCGTCAGACCCTATCACCGCTAGGCCGCCGAAGCATACCCTCCGTCGCTAAGCAGGCTATAGTGCTGTAAAATCTTACAATAAAATAGGTATAGGTCCTTATCATTATAATATTATTTTTAGTCTTCAAACTTTTGTACATTGCCGCTGAAACTATCTACCGAATCAGACTGAAAGGTAAATTGATAATCAGTCGGCCTACCACGAATAACTGCGTAAGTGTAATGTACCGTGTCGTGCACGTGAACAAACTGTCATTTATCTAGGGCAACTGTGGCACAGATAACTCATAGTTTGTACGCCGAAGTGACGCGTTGAAGCTTGCGATACGAATACTTTTTCGCAAATTGTTTGTGCTATAGCCTCTGTAGATTAGTGCATAGGCCATAGCACAAGCAATTTGCGCACTAATACACATTAAATTACACACACATTCTAGGAAAATGCTGAAGGGAAATTATTCCAAAGATAATGGTTGAGTCGAGTCTTGGGACCCTTTAGTTCTTATTCAGTAATCTGTGCCCTTTAAGAATTTGTGCCTTTAGCGACTTTACTTGTAATGTACGGTTTACAAAAGTCTTTGAACCAGCTTTTGAATGTTAGGATATGATGTTGCTGAATGTATTACTATTATATCCATGTTATATCAGAATATTGACGAGAGGTAATAATAACGAGATATAATGTTTACACACTCATACCCCGCACTAGAATTCCCTGTGTCGCGGAGGGCATGTATACACACAATAACACAACACAACACCCACGACCCGGGAACATGCATTTCTGCTGATCACACATATATTTGTCCCAGTCAGGGATAGAACCTGGAACAGTGCTGGAAAGGCAGGGTCACTACCAATAGTACCAACTGAGCTATCAGAGCCATCAACATTTTAGTCGAACATTGAAAATTTTAATACTTTAATTATTACAACTAAAAAACTTTTCATTAAATGAAATAATACTACTACTACCTTGACGTTAACCTAATACAATTAGCGCTAAACTTATTTAGTTTGACGCCATGCAAGACTCCATAAATATAAATAGTGCTATGAACTTGTATAGTGAGTCGTGGTGCAAACGTTACGCCTACTAGCGTATACTACCTAGACGAATTAGCTAAACGTATTTAGTGAGATGTGAAAGGTGACGATTTTTTTAAATCGTCATACATACAAAGTGAAATCACGTAAAAGTTAGAGCATTTGGATATCACAATCTACCTTAACAATATTATACTGGGTTATTGGTAATTAGACCGGATCCTTTTAAGGGGTGGTAGGGAATGCCATTTGCAACAATATGACTGCTGGCTGAAATGAATCATTTCTGTGATATTCTTTTTTTTTATTTTTTTTTGGAAAATCCAGTTTTACTACTTTAAAATTCAATAAAAAAAAAGTAATCAACCGATTTCAATTCTGTTCGCAGTTTTAGAGAAACCTTGTTACAGCTCTTAATAATAAACAATAATATCGTACTAATGTAGATCCATCCAAAAACTAGAGGCTTTTTCATAATTTTTATTTGATAATTTTTGTAAGATGCTTTACAAAAACCTTTATTTTCTCTACAAAAACGATAGTAAATTAAGTCTGCATTTTATTTAAAAAACATCTACAAGTCTTTAGCTATCCAACAAGGTAAAAAAATTAGCACTTTATTGCACAATTGCAGAAATAATGCGATAACAAAGACTCAGGTAGAGACATTCCGAGAAAGGGTTTTAGACAACGGTATCCATGTTGAATGCGCCGTCTCCCTCTCGCTTATGTTTGTTGAACGAGCAATGAGAACCCAGTTTGCTCAAGCGCATCGTACTGTTCAGACGCTCTTTGGCAACCCTTTATTACGATTAAATTTCGACCTTGATAACGTTATTGGACTTGTGTAACTTCTTTTTCTGTGGTTCGGCTAGTGAACTGGACTTTTTGATTGATTGCTTACCCGACGACTTGGCTTGTACTAAAGGATCTGATCATGACTGCGGAATCCCACGACCATCTATCTACCTCGGCTTCGAGAGTTCACAAACGAAGAGTATGCGGACATACTGTTTTGCTATGGTTTTGCCAACGGCGTCGCTACACATGCTCGAACGGAGTATCAGTCTCGATTTCCACAGCGCCGTTTACCCCATGTGAGTGTATTTGACGGAGTGTACCGGCGACTACGAGAAACTGGTCAAGTTCAAAGACGACAAAGTGATACTGGACGATCTCGTATTTATCATTCGGATGAAGAGGAACAGATAATTCGCATGTTTGAGCAAGATCCTACGACTTCAACAAACATCATTGCACGACGTCTTGGCATGTCGCAATGGAAAGTATGGAACACAGTGCACCGCTCAAGACTCTACCCGTATCATTTGACTCCGGTACAAGTTATCCAAGACGGAGATCCTGCACGTAGAGTCGAATTTTGCAGATTCATGTTGAACACCGATATGGAAGATGCCAATTTTTTATTAAAAATCTTATGGACCGACGAATCCAAATTTGATCAGGATGGAATATCAAATTATCATAATATTCATTATTGGGCCCCGAAAGATGACGGTAACCCAAACAAGAAAAGATTACAAGGATCACAAAGAAGGTTTTCCGTTAATATGTGGATGGGCATTATTAAGAATGAATTGATCGGCCCTTTCTTTCTGCCCAACAACCTCAATGGTGAAGCGTATGATTTTTTTTTGAGAAACGAACTTTATGAGCTACTCAGTGAAGTACCCCTTGAAACCCGCAGAAACATGATTTACCAACATGATGGTTGCCCCGCACATTTTAGTTTGAGCGTCCGTGAGTGGCTCAATCGTCAGTATCCCAATAAGTGGATTGGCAGAGGAGGACCCATTCCGTGGCCGGCCAGAAGTCCCGACTTGACTCCCGTCGACTATTACGTATGGGGTCACATGAAAAGCTTGGTGTACGACGATACTCTTGGACCTGTGGCAACCATCGAAGAACTGAAACAGCGCATAATAAATGCAGCAGAAAAAATTAAAATTAATTTAAATACAAGTGTTGTTAAAAGCAATTTACGCAGACGTATGCGTCTCTGCATTCAAAATTCTGGCTCACATTTTGAGAACGAACTGTAAAAATAATAAATACAGACTAATTACATCTACTCTTTTATTTCTTTAAAAGAAATTAAGTTACCTTAAGAAAGTATTTCTTCCATAGCTACTTCTCATGGACTATTCTCATTCCTTTCTCGGCCTTTTGTAATCGCATTATTTCTGCAACTGTGTAATAAAGTGCTAATTTTTTTACCTCGTTGGATAGCTAAAGACTTGTAGATGTTTTTTAAATAAAATGCAGACTTAATTTACTATCGTTTTTGTAGAGAAAATAAAGGTTTTTGTAAAGCATCTTACAAAAATTATCAAATAAAAATTATGAAAAAGCCTCTAGTTTTTGGATGGATCTACATTAGTACGATATTATTGTTTATTATTAAGAGCTGTAACAAGGTTTCTCTAAAACTGCGAACAGAATTGAAATCGGTTGATTACTTTTTTTTTTATTGAATTTTAAAGTAGTAAAACTGGATTTTCCAAAAAAAAATAAAAAAAAGAATATCACAGAAATGATTCATTTCCGGATATCACAATGTACAGTCATATTGTTGCAAATGGCATTCCCTACCACCCCTTAAAAGGATCCGGTCTAATTACCAATAACCCTGTATAGGTAGAGAATAATTCAATATAACACATTAATTAAATTAGAACACCGGCTTTTCGGCAGAAAACGAATTCTGCCAGATAGCCCTCCTACATGTATACAAATAACACAAAAAATATAAAAGATAATTTTGTCAAGACAAGCAAAACATAAAAACTAAGAATAAATTCATCATCATCATCCATCACCGCGCGGGCGTAACTGCGGAGCGCTCGGGTATACTTCTAAATGGCGTTAATTTAATTTAAACATCGTTTAGTAAGGTCGCTAATGTCTACGTTTAAGAACTTTTCAATACTTTCCAATTTTAGAGAGAAAAATACACGTCCACGGACGGATATCGAATCCGAGTCCTCCGACAATCCGTGACAGACCCCATGACTGCTAGGCCGCCGACCATTAGGCTAAGCATAAGTTAGCGCTTTAAAAATACTACTAATCAAAATATGAAGAATTGCGATTCGACATCAGTACGATTGTTAAGAGGATTGCATAGCTAGTCCATACTAAAAGAAATAACTCTTTTCTAACTCTTAATATTGTCCAATTTCAGTGATATTTTGTTTCATGTAATCAACACATTGTTAGGAAGAAAAGAGTTATTTCTTTTAGTATGGACAAGTACTAGCTATGCAATCCCCTTAGTGTTTGAAATTACTCTTCTTTCGGTTGGATAACTTGTCAATCTGTTCAATAGATGTCGCTCCGTCACCATAGGAGGGGTTAAAATCAAATAGAAACTTAAAATTCGATGCTCTGAAGGTATGCCTTGGTCGCTTAGTGATCATGACGTATGACACGGATTGTCGGAAGACGAGGGTTCGAATCCCATCCGCGGATGTCTTTTTCTCTCTAAAATTGCAAAGTTCAGTCTCGCTAAGCAGGCGTTAGTGAATTAAACCTTTACTGTAATTCCTCTATTTTTAAACATTTCATAAGCTGTATGAACTTTCAAAACGTTTTATTGTAAACCGTTCACTGGCCGCATACCTACACCAAAATAAATTTGAATTGCGAAAATAAAAATAGCGGCGAATGTTTAACAGCTTACATTAAAGACGTGTCCAGATCGATAGAGCTGTTCCCAACATCACTTCGTTCCATGATTTTGAAGAGTATGGAAAAATCAAGGGTCTTATTAAACTGGATAGTAAATATATGAGGTGGTGTGACGTAGAATGTTGTTGTTCAATGAAATAGCTGCTGAAATCTGATTTTACAGGAGCGAGCCAGTTTTAGCAGGCCTGTCCTCGTGCTAATAATATTGTTTACTTCCTTATGAAGTGACATTTACGACAAAGAATAAACATAAAATATTCAATGAGAAGGATAGGTGCTCCTCCGACTAGTTTATTTCTTCGTCTCTACATCTATTTTATGTATCGAAAAGATAGGTTTTATAATTCAACTTACTTTAAATTATAAAACCTATTTTTGCTAATCGCGTACGTCGTCCCGGGTTTCGATACCTAACTATATAATGAGTAGACAGTTATTGTGAATTCTGTAATGCCTGTATTTGGTGCACATATCAGAATATGAGGTATGATTATACCTAGTGCAATATGTATCTAGTGTAATATAATATGTGTGCTGTTGGCATATTTCAATAAATAAATAAACAGTTTAATAAGTGATCAACTCACATGAATTTACAAAAATAAATAATAGTAAGTTTGAAACAAATGCACATGTAATAACTTATCGCGTCAAATTTAAAAAAAATATATATTCTCTACAAATAAATTTACTAATTATTTATTCGTTGTATTTACTGTCTCTATTCCAGTTTTAAACCAAAAATACATATATATATATATATACAATTATATAAGACCCTGATTGTGGTATTTATTAGTAGAGCAACAAATATCATCTAATACTATCATAACAATTACTCAGGTTCAGATTCATTGTTTAACTGTGTCACATTATTGATCGTATACATTATTATTGTCTCAACAGCTTGGTTCATCACTTGAACATACAATAATTTTATTAATAGTTTTAGAAAGTAACTTAAATCTAACAATTGTAATTATTTTATGTCAAGATTACCTAAATATTAGTGTAGTTGGTCCATCAAATTGAACATACAATAAATTAATTAATAGTCATAGAAAATAACTTAAATCTAACAATTTTAAATTATTTTATGTCAAGATTACCTAAATATTAGTGTAGTTGGTCCATCAAATTGAACATACAATAAATTAATTAATAGTCATAGAAAATAACTTAAATCTAACAATTGTAATTAATTTTATCTCAAGATTACCTAAATATTAGTGTAGTTGGTCCATCAAATTGAACATACAATAAATTAATTAATAGTCATAGAAAATAACTTAAATCTAACAATTGTAATTAATTTTATCTCAAGATTACCTAAATATTAGTGTAGTTGGTCCATCAAATTGAACATACAATAAATTAATTAAAAGTCATAGAAAATAACTTAAATCTAACAATTGTAATTTATTTTATTTCTACATTACCTAAATATTAGTGTGCTTATATTTAATGTTGAATATTTAATAATAAAGTTATGAGTATAAATTAAAACCAACCATATAACTAATCAATCATATCACCAATTCTTTAACATTGTCTTTTAAAATTCATTTACATTATAATAACATTTCTTTATTAGAAAATTAAATACTTTCTCTTTAAACAGGCTGATACTTCCCGAATCCAATATTTCTCTTGGTAAATGATTATATATCAAAGGACCCATACCGAACACACCCTTTGCGAAACATGCTGTCCTGTGATTAGTGTGCTTTATTTTATGTCTGCTTTGTGTACCTTGGCCAAATTCATATAAGTATATGTTTCTTCGAACAAATAACGACATTTCATAAATGTATAGACGTGGAAACGGCAATATTTTTAGTTTCAAGAAATATAGGTCACAAGATTCTGTAGATTTCAAGTGACAGACCGATCTTAGGCATTTCTTTTGAGCCTTGAAAATTACTTCGCGTTCTGTACTACTTACTGTTTTAATGGCTTTATTTGACAGATATAAACTAATAAATAGTAGTCATATTTTCTAAAAAATACATCTGAATATATTTTTTTTTTAGTTTTTAGCCGACGTTGTAGTAGTAATCGGGTTACTTTGACCAGTTTCGATCCAAAAACTATAATTAATAACTATATTGAGCCAATCTAAGACTTGTTGAACAATAGATAGTAATAATACCAATAATTAGATGTGAAAAGAAGTAAAACTTTCGGAGAAAAAACACTTTCAATACTGAACATTTTTTCGATATTAACCTAAACCATCATTTTCGATATTTACGAACATGTGTATAATTATAACTAAAGAAATGATTTATGATAATCAACAGTTGTCTTCTATATACGTATCAATAGTTGAGGTATCGGAACAACTATATTTCACACAAGTCGAATTACAACATTAACGTCATTGTTAAGAAGAAGCGGGCAGTTTAAACTGTTTTCTGTTTTGAGTCAAAGTTACCCCGTAGAGCTAAAGAAAATACGGCAGACTCTACCACAGAAGGCAAATTAAATTACATCATAAACCTATACACAATATATAATAAATAGTTTTTCAAGCCGATCAATATTTCACGAACGACATCTATGTAAGTAGGACAAGGACTTTATACGTTGTTTTCACTGCATTACTGTGGATCGATGGATTGCCATGATACACTCAATAATTCATTATATAAAGGCCAATCTGAAACATACTGAAGTTTGCCATGAAATTTGGAGCTAAATATAAATCCTACAAAGAAAATCAATATTGTTATGACAACCAAGGTTTTCGCATCTTTTTACTTTACGGTTAAGTTAATCGAGTTGTAAGATAAATCAAATAAATGTAAGGCTTGTGAATTAAATGATGTTTTGATTAAAGAAAATAAATATGATCAATACAAGATTAACTGTATACTTGCTGTGCCCCGCGGGTACATCTTATGTTAATGAGTGATGATAATTAATCACGTTTTTAAAACTCTGATTCAAAATGAAAATAAAACTATTATTTGGTAAATGTTTTATAATCGTAAAGTAAGCTTTCGATAGCATCTTCAATAGAAAGTTTTTAAACTGAAATGGTTACTGATGCATTAAGAATTAAGTTTAGACACGGGATATTTAGGTACAAATTATATATACTTACTTATTACAGGTACTTATTACTAGTGAACATGCTTGCGCATGCAACTGTGCCGTGATATCGAGAGCTCAAATATATATATATATACAATAAATATCCCGTTTCTAAAGCACCTTCAATAGCTAAATATTTACATATATTGTTACTATATATATGTTGTACTGACTACTGTGACCTACGTTGCGCTTGCCGGTCCATGGTCTGCACTCCAGAACCTTTCGGCCGGCCCCATCGGCCATCTGTTCTGCGTGCTATGTGCCCTGCCCACTGCCACTTCAACTGGCTAATCTTCTGAGCTATGTCGGTGACTTTCGTTCTTCTACGGATCTCCTCATTTCTGATTCGATCACGTAGAGAAACCCCGAGCATAGCCCTCTCCATAGCTCGTTGTACGACTTTGAACTTATCTATGAGGCCCATAGTAAAAGGACCACGTTTCAGTGCCATAAGTCATCACTGGTAACACACGTTGGTCGAAGACTCTTGTCTTGAGGCACTGAGGTATTTTTGACGTGAAGACTTCGCGAAGTTTCCGGAACGCTGCCCAGCCGAGTTGGATTCGACGATTGACCTCTTTCTCGAAGTTGGACCTGCCTAGTTTGACTGTCTGTCCCAGGTAGATGTACTCGTCAACAACTTCGAGAACTGAGTTCCCAACTGATATTGGGGTAGGTACAACATGGGCATTAGACATAATTTTCGTCTTATCCATGTTCATCTTAAGACCTACCCGTTGGGAAACTCGATGGAGGCCTTCGAGCATTGTACTGAGGTCTTCCATGGATTCTGCCATGACTACAATATCGTCGGCAAATCGAAGGTGAGTGATGTATTCGGCGTTAATATTGATGCCAAGTCCTTGCGTCTTCCAATAATGTAGCGGTGAACAGTTTCGAAGATATAACGTCTCCCTGTTTTACGCCTCTTTGCAATGGAATTGCCTTCGAACTCTGCTCCTGTACTCGGACTGACATGTAGGCGTTTTTGTACAAACACTTCAGCACTTCAATATACCGATTGTCAATACGGCACCGCTGGAGAGACTCAAGCACTGCCCACGTCTCGATCGAATCAAAGGCTTTCTCATAGTCCACAAACGCTAGACAAAGAGGCAAGTTATACTCTTCGGTCTTCTGTATAACTTGCCGTAGCGTGTGGATCTGGTCTATGGTACTATAGAATATATTAACATAATATGATCTCTCTTTGAGCAAACTGCGAACTTTTGAGCAGTTATTTATATATTTTATTTAGGAAGTGCCCTATTGTATATAAGACTAGAACTGTTCCCGTGCCAAATCGCATAGCCTATTTATAACTTATATAAATAGCACAATACAATTGAACTCATTTATAATTAATACTCAATGTTTTGATTTCAGAAGTGGAAGCTCGGATATTCATCATCATCATCTCAGCCGTAGGAAGTCAATTGCTAAACGCAGCCCTCCTCCATAGATTTCCAAAAGGATAGCTTGCATCCAACATCATCCGGCCCCCCTTTATCAGGTAGTCCGTACACCTTGTTTGGTAATGATCGACGCTGTGATTGCTGGTCCATATGTTCCCCACTCCAGAATCTATCGGCGTTATCGGTCATTAGTTCTGCGTAATATGTGGTCTACCCACTGCCACTTCAACTGGCTTATCTTCTGAATTATGCATGTGAGTGACTTGCATTCATCTACGGATCTTCTTATTTATGATTCGATCACGTAGAGAAACCACGAGCATAGTTATCTTCATAGCAAGTTGTGCAACTTTGAGCTTACTTATTCGTCAAAGACTTCTAGTACTGAGTTTCCAACTTATACGGCACAAAATGAACGTTATCTTCGTTCTGCGTGAGTGTGAAATGTAAATATATAACAAGCTTCGTGCTGAGATCTTCCATCGAATCTGAAAAAGCACATAATCGGCGGAAGGAGAGCTTCGAAAACAGCTGGTAAACATGGTTCAAAAGCGAGTATTATAAATACCCACCAAAGTGTTTTTGAGGAATTGCACCAAGTAAAAGTAAACGGAAATACGAAATTAAAGAGCTTCTAAACTATTTTTAGTATCAGTGTTCCACAAGCCCAGAACTGGGTAGTAAGTAGCCTTTTTGTGGGCTGCTTGGTTGGTACCACAGCAAACATTACTGTTTTATGGTGTAAAAGGCACTGTTGCAAGATACATTATGGGGTCAAAGACATATAATTTAGTAACGTGAGTTAGTTGAAGTAGTATTTTTCGGTTTTATTCCATATTTGAAGCTTCGCACATTTTAAAACACGACAATTGGGTTCACATCTGCTACCATCCGGAAAATAATATTGTTATGTACCTAAAATTCAATAATTAAAATAATATACGTGTCTAATAAATCGAGTTATGTTAATAATTTTGTCTAATAACTACATACATTATTATTATTTTCCATTTACGAGTATATACAGTAATTCTTATTCTTATATAATCGTAGATATGATCCTGCAATGCATCGTTTTACCTTTAGTAAGGGATAATAATTTTCCTTTAGAAAATATCAATTTCTAAAACTAAATCTTGGTCATTTATTCTCAAAGTATTCCTTATTCAAATATCCAACCAGCTTTTTACACCCTGACACAACAGGACACATTTGTTGGGTTTTGCGATTCATTGCCTCACCAATGTCCCAACTTTTGTCAAAAACAAGACAATAATGTGCCTGTGCCTACGTGCCTTCCCTAGAGTAGACTTTGAGGCCTTGACACATTCTATTTGCCCTACATTTTTGACCCAACCTTGGACCCGACCTTTCAGGATTTTTCCGTTACCGAAAATGAGTAAATAAATGCCTGTAAAAATAACCATTAAAGAAATCTTTAGAAATTGTTTTAAGCTTTTTGGTATTCATTACGTTATTTAAAAAATTAGAAGGACCTAACGACACTAAAAATATATATATATATGCGGTTCAGCTCAATCTCTAAAATTCCTATATTTTCTACCGACTTCCAAAAAAGGAGGAGGTACTCAATTCGACTGTTTTTTTTATATTTTATTTTATTATTTATGTTTGTTACCTCATAACTTTCGATTCGGTGGACCAATTCTCAAAATTATTTTTTAATTTGAAAGCTGGTGCTTCCCGTGTAGTCCCATTTAAATTTCATCAAATTCGGTCTAGTAATTTTTGAGTTGCACTCCAATAACTGATTTTTACCAAAGTAATGGAATGGAAGTCGGTATTACATATATCAAATTGCACTTGTTTTTAAGTCCTATTAAATAAACTCAAGGCAAATTTTACAGCTCCTCTGCTATATACAAAAGAGTTATATGTGAATATGTGATATCAATTTTTTCTCTATAATTATGTTTCAAAGAAATAGCCATCTTATAAAAAACATAACTCCTACTCGTCTCGAGATATAGCTGCTTTATTAAGATTACTCATTCATGTTACGAGACAATTCGTATTATTTGGTCTCTACTTTATGTATATCGTATAGATTGTGTATAAATAGACATGTTTTTCTCCTTAATGTCTCTTCGAAGCTCCTCTAACCTTCATCTGACTTGTCCTTGTCTGACCTAGAAACATTATTGTTAAAAGCTTATGTGATCAATATACGAGTATATTATCGCCCGTGTTTTCTGAGTAAACCTTATAGGTACCTATATAATTTTACTTTCGGCTCCGTTGACTCAGTTGGTAATGGTTCTGCATTTGAAGCGCGGAGGGCCAGGTTCGGTCCCTGGTAGAGCAAGTATTTGTATGATCAGCAGAAAAGTTTGCTGTCAGGTATTGGATATTGTGAAGTGATATTGTGTGTCTCCCGCGAAAGAAGGAATATTATCCTAGTGAGGGGCATGAGCGTGTGTTTGCACACAGTTTTATCTAAAAAGGTTTATAAAAGGCTTTTCATACGACCTGCTCAACAAAAACTAACTATATATCACGCAACTTCGACGTAAAGCAAGGCATTACATCCCAAGGGAGGTAATGAAGTTCATTTCTTTAAATTCAAATTCAAATTCAAATTCATTTATTAGCTTAAACACAGGTACAATAAGAGTTAGAAAAAAAAATGTTAGTCCTCTATGTTTTACCTTTTCAAGCATGCTAAAATTGCTACAAAATAATACTAATATACTTAACTAAAAATAATCCAAATAATTATTAACTAACCAATTTAATACAATATACAATTTCATTCACATAAACTTATCGCTAAGATATTCATTAATAGAATAATATCCCTTATTGATGAATAATTCGTGAAGTCTTTTCTTATATATATGAACGCAATCTGAGTCTAATATGTATTTGGGTAAATGATTATACAGTTTTGGGGCCATACCAAAGACACTCTTATTAAATAGTGCAGTTTTATGTTTTTGTACACAAATTTTACTATTATTACGTTTGCTTTTTAAAAATGTAAATAGATTTAAGTTATTCCTAATAAATAATATAATTTCATAAAGATATAAGCATGGAAATGTCAATATATTTAATTTCTTAAAATATGGCTTACAAGAGTCTATTGCTCGTAGATGACAAACTGATCTTAGACACTTTTTTTGAGCTCTGAAAATTTTCTCCCTTTCTGTACAATTACCCCAGAATATAACTCCATAGCGCAGTGTCGAGGTCACATATGCGTGGTAAGAAGTAAGCACTGCTGATTGATCTACAACCTTTGACAACATATATAAAGCATAGGAATAGCTACTTAATTTAGCACATACCATCTCGGCTTGCGTTTTCCATTTAAGGTCCGAGTTTATTTGTATTCCTAAAAATTTTGTTGTATCAATGTCTTTAATTTGTTTATTATCATTATTAATATTTAATTTAATTTTTTGATTGTTTTTGAATGTCATAATTTGAGTTTTATCAAGATTAATTAAAAGATTATTACATGTCAACCAATTTATTACATTATTTAAAGTATCATTAATTTCCAGTTCAAGAGATGTCTGTTTATCACTAACAAAAGTAATAGTACTATCATCCGCAAAGAGTACCATTGGATGGTTAGTAGCTTTTTAAAGGTCGTTTATGTAAATTATAAATAGCAGAGGACCAAGAACGCTTCCTTGAGGAACACCATATTTTACCATACCAACATCAGAAGAGTAGTTCTTCTCAATTTTTGTAATTGGACAGAGTTTATTAATTTCGGTAAATTGTGATCTATTCTCAATATATGATTGAATTAGACGTAGGGCATTATCCCTAACTCCATAAGTTTCAAGCTTATAAAGTAGTAAAGTGTGATCAACATAGTCGAAGGCCTTCGTTAAATCCATAAACATGGAACATACAAATAACTTCTTTTCGCAACTAGACATGACTATATTGAGGAGATTATAAATAGCCAAATTAACCGATTTATTTTTACGGAAACCTCTTTGTTCTTCAACCAGAATATTAAATTTATCAAAGTAATCATATAAAGCACTATGTATGAATTTTTCAAATATTTTTGAAAAAACCGGTACTAATGCAACTGGTCTATAGTTAGTCATGCTTTCTCTGTTTTGCTTTTTGAAAAGAGGTTTTATTATTGTTACCTTTAACTTATCGGGGAAAACACCACGATCAATACAAAGGTTTATAATAAAACAAAGGATAGGTGATATGATATCGGCAACATATTTTATCACTTTGGTACTTATTCCATCGTATCCTGTGCTGCTGGTATTTTTTAAGGATTGTATGATGTTAAATACATTTAATATCCATCTTATTCTTATTCTGATTGGGGGCGCTAAGTCCTGCACTGACGTCCCGCTTGGGGTGTATTGTCCATTTCCCCCGCCAGCTACCCTAGCCATCCCAACTCCTTTACATAACGGAGTATGACCCTGGGTCGCTGGCACAACTGTTCCAGTGAAATTTGAGGTGTTAAAACTAATGATGATTTAGAACTAGTGATAATGATGATTGAATGATCCATCAAAACAATAAAAATATGAAAGTAATATGTGATGTTATGGGCAATTTTAATATGACATAATTTTATTATTAATATCATATTTCATTACAATGACGTAAACAAACATTGATGGTGACAGGAATTAAAAATATCATTGTATTAAACTGACGTTTAAAGAGTCGATAGTCCAAGAGTAACAAGTGAATTAGACGGCCACGGGTTCGATCCCCACCTCGGGTTTAAACATTCGGTGAAGGTGACATCGTGATGAAATCAAGAGCATAGTGGTAGGTAGTAGGGCACATCTGGTGTCCCTCAAGTTCGAAAAATCAAAACATCGAGATTTTGTACAGTATATAGTTTTCACAGTATATAGTTCACTCCAGTAAGCAAAAATGTTAGTAAGTTGATGGCTGGAGCTGACAAAAGTGACATAGAGCCGCCATTTTTTTTCGATTTCAATCAATATTTGTTAGCAACTGAGATATATAATAGCCCTACAGTTGCTATTCTAAGTCTGTAAACGCATCATCACTGTCCATCAAGTAAGATAGTGGTCAAATACTAGTCTATTGAGAGTGGCAATGTATGTACATATATATTATAATATAACGAATGTTTCGCCAATTGTAACAATATGTACATCTTTTTGTATTAGCAAGTGTTGACACAGGCAAGCCGTACGTCCGTCGGTAAGCGGAAAGCCTTCCTATAACAGCTGCATTGCAACCCCGCTTTTCATAACGAAGCGCGCGGTAAAGAAAAGAAACGGTAACGTGGCATACCGATAATAACTCGTTTAAGTTCTATAATGGCAGTGTGCCCATCATATCAGAACTAGCCTTTGTCTAGACATTACGTCGCAATGTGATGAGCGTAGACATGACTAGTTATATGCCACGTAATTTCACTGGCTTCAGTGTACTTCAAACCAATACAACACACAATAACGTACTTGTTGAATGCACTAGGTGAAGTTATCTGGTGCAATGGTGATACCCACCAAGAAAGGAAAGAAGACAGGAGCTTCAGTAGATTAGATGTTATGATTATGAAAAATTAAAAAGGGCTAAATGGTATTTACCAACGGAGGTGAGCGAGTCCGACTCGCACTTGACTAGGTTTTATGTATTGTAATTTCTCAAAAAATTACACAGACTCGCACACGAAGGGTTTCGTACCATTATATATAATAAACATTTCAAGTTTCTAGTATTCGTAAGACGATATTTTTTTTTAATAAAAATCAAGTTTGTTGTATGGAAGCCCGCTTAAATATATATTTTATTCTGTTTGTTTTTTAATTATTTGTTGTTATAGCGGCAGAAATACATCATCTGTAAAAATGTCAACTGTTTAACTATCACGGCTCATGAGATACAGCCTGGTGACAGACGGACAGACACACAGATAAACGGACAGGGGAGACTTAGTACTCGTAATAAGGTCCCATTTTAAGATTTGGGTACGGAACTCTAAAAACACGGTCAAAAATTTCCAAAGTAATTTAGTCTAAGAATAGATTTAATATAAGTGTTAAATTCCTTTGTAATTTAGTAAGCATATTTCTGGTGTAAGTTATTTTTGGCAACATTTATTCATCTAAGTTTTCAAACTGCTGTGGGCCGAGCACGAAAATCTGTTTTAGTGGAACGTAATCGCATCGTGAACGTATTTAGTACAAACTGTCATTTATCTAGTACAGTACTCAGATAACTCATAGTTTGTACTGAATACGTAAACAATACGATAACTGATAACACTTAAGCAGATGTTCGTGCTCGGCCCACTGGTCACAAACAAGAAATGTTCTCATTATTACAATGTTATTTGTTCATGGCGCTTGCAACAGTGCTGAAATATCGTAAAGTTTAAACAATTATCCCTCCTTGAGTCGTAATCCTCATATTTGAGGGTCGTGACTTCCTCCCACCCTTGTTTGTTTGTCCTTTATTTTAAAATGTTACGCCATATTTGTTTCCGGGTATATGTAGAGAATTGTAGACGTATGTGTCAAGAGTGGTGCGAATATGTATTTAAGTATGTATATCAGTCATCAGGTTACCATAGTACAGGCTCTGCCTAGTTTGGGATCTGAAGACCTTTGTGTGGATGTTGTCCCATATAATAATAATAATCTAGAGTAGGGGTAGGTCAGACCAACCGTTCAACAAAAATCTTTTACCATCTAATTTTCCATTCATTCGACGCGTATACTTTTTTTATGTATGACCTGACCATGCATTAATTTTTAGAGTATGTCGATTTTGATAATTCTTTTTGGTACTGTATTGTATTGTATTATACATTATTATTGTATTATAGTATTGTATTATATTATAGAGTATTATATTATATATTTTTTGTTTGGTAGATTATACTTACGGTAGAGCTAGTAGCGGTAGAGTATAGTACGGCTTATTACGGTAGAGATGGTCCCATTTAAATTTCATCAAATTCGATCCAGCAGTTTTTAAGTTACACTCCGATAACTGAAAAGTAGTATTCCCCTGATAACTGGGGGAGGCATATGTTCAGCAGTGGACGTCCTACGGCTGAGATGATGATGATGAACTGAAAAGTGGTTCACCTTTCATGATGATACCCTTATTGACGGTGAATAACAATCGATCCCGTAAGTAACAAGAGTGACTAAAAAGAGTGAAAACTTTTTTTATGAAATTATGGAACCGACTTTAATACTAAAAAGTATGAAATAACTTGTCGAAGTCGGTACCATGCGCACAATATTGTGATAATAGGTACTTTTGTACGAATCAGGGTACCGATTTTAACAAGTTATTTCAAACTTTTTAGTGTTGAAGTTCCTAATTTTTGGTAAGATTTTTCCTAGGAAAAATATACATGGTAACTATCCGGTAAATAATGTGAATATTTCAAACGTTTGTTTGTACACAAAGAGCGATAAAAGCAGGAAGCTTTCACCCTTGACCTACATCTGACCCGTCCTTGAAGGCGAACTGAAGCCAAACTAGGAAATTGCTTTGTGAATCCTGTCATATCAAAGATAAGCTGGAATAAGGCCAACTCATAATCGGTATAAGGCGGATGATAAGATATCAGAAAACGCTCACGTGGAACGAGATTGGTTGGCCTTGATAGAACACCTACTTAGCCAATATCTCTAAACTTGCAAACCCTCACGTGAAGAAAGTCGACTTGAAGTATTTGTCGTCTGTCAGTTATACACTTTTTTACCCCTATTATTTTAAACCACGCTTTAGTTACGGAGTGCTATTATTTATACTGTGTTTATGTAATATATAACATAATGTTGTAACTTAATTTTAAAAGTCTTCTATATTGCACTTAGTGCAATTAACGGTTATGTATTTAGTTATACAAGTAACGGTGGTGCATAAAACAAGTTTTATTCTTGTATACATATTTCTTTCCGTGCATGGTTGTCTGGAAGAGATCGCTCTGAGCGATAAGACCGCCCATTGTGACACTTAATTTTAAGTTTTTTCATTTGTTGGTTGTACTTTATAATGCGGTGTTGCAATAAAGTTTATCTATCTATCTATCTAAGCTATGTATATATCTATGTACTTTTTTTTTTAATTCAGAAAATAAAGTTTCGTTTACAGCATGAAAGTGTTTGTGTCTGAACAGATAGTTTCATTCGGGATTTGGTAAAACCTACTGCATAGATGATCCTGATTCTATCAGTATTCATGAAAGTAACATTTGCATCGGCTTTACTCGCAGAAATACCTTCTTGCTAATTCGTATCGGTTTCTACTAAACTCTATACTATAGAGTTAAAAACATTGAAATAGATTATAGTATAGAGTTTTTCTTTAAATAAAATACTTGCTCTAAAAAATAAAACAGCGGGGAAATGTTACGGAAATAGCTGACATTTCGCAGCCCTTGAAATACTCTTACCTATATTTATTTGTTTTATAATATCAAGTTAAGAGACAGAAGTACGCTCTTGCTGCTTTTTACTGCTGCACTGCCGCCCAGAGCTTACAACCGAAGTTTTGCGTGGCACTGCATCGCACTTGTCACCCCGAGGCTTTTGAGTTCCATTTGCTCAGCAATTTCACTGGCTATAATGCCCTTCACACTCTAAAATAAGGCTTGTGCAGTGTTGTTGGTCCGCGACAGAATTTCAGGCACTGCGGTGGTACTATCCAAGACGGCCGCTAGCAGAAAAGACTAAACACCTAGTCGGTCCAGTGTCCGCCTCTTACAATTAATCAACTTATTAAAGAGTATTATTAGTATAGCCGACGTTTTAGAAATGAGTGTAGGTTTCGACCAAATTTCATGATTCGACTTCGCGAAAACTTCGTTTTTGACGCTTAAACCTAACAACCGAAGTTCGAAAAAAACGTAGTGTAAATTGAATATACGTTCTTATGAAGTATGGAAGCCAATACTCGATTGAGCAAACTTGGCTTGATAGAAAAAAATCGGCAACATTTCCTAAACTTTGCAATTTTTCTTACGTGCTTCGTGGGAAAAAGCATTTTTGTTTAATTATGGGCAAATATATTTCAATGAATGTATCATATTCGAATTCCCAATAAATTTTACTTAACTACTGACTCCTTTATCATTAAATTTTAATCATTTGATTGTACGAAATAAATATAAAAAGTATTAGCACGTATTCAATTGCATTTTCGCATTACATCGTCCAATCTGATAAGCAATTTTGAACCTTATGTAAAGCATGGTAAATTGTTTTAAAATTAGGATTGGACTGCGCCTTAATGCTTTATACAATACTATAACAAGTTCATGTCTAGTCTAAATTCAATATTTTTAAAATATGTAATACATTTATTTGAAGATAAAACTAACATAATAAAAATATTTGCCTCTATACAGCGTCTAACCAGAAGGTATAGTAATACTGCAGGGTGTGATGTGTGCATACGTACCTAGTCAGGGTTTACATGGCAAAGTATTAAAATTTAAATCCCTTATTAGTATTTTTTAGGCCAGTGGATGAAGCAGAAGACTTATGCCGTACCTCTTTTTGGAGTTCGACAGTCAGGAGTTAATTGGGCTTAATGCACTCTGCAATCCCCATGCCACCTTTTCATTCACCTCCTACCATTACCCACCATACTTTGCTTGAGCTTTGAAATAGATATGGAGATAGTACTTGCCAGGACGAACTTGTTCACAATGAGTTTTTAAGCTTCTAAAAGCTAATAGGTACATATATTAAGCTTTTACGTCCCTGAAAGTACTCATATCTCTTCTCATATCCCATAAGTAAATTCCGCCAATCAACCAACGAGGATAAATAAACGTCCGTATTTCGGCAGTCATGGTCTTCTCACACAATACACATAGGTGACGACCCAAAGGCTACCTTGCCTTGTAGCCGACTAAGAAGTCGGATTTTACCTTCAACAGTATACACACAACGAAAGACAATAACGCGCGTATTGTTATGAGGCGAGTGGACCGGTGAGAGGTTGCCTGAAGATTTTTGGATAAGACTTGGGCTACTCGTCCTCGGGCCATTAAGTGGAAAACTCTTCGAATTTTTATACATGTTATAATTACTTTTTATAAGAGTCTGCTCGCAGAAGCCGCTGTGCACTCGCCCTGAAGATGAGCTGTTGTGATATGTTCGAAACCCGGGTCGACGTATTCGACTCCTAACGTGAGTGTTATGCCGGTTATATTTTTTTTAATTGGTTCATCAAACTGGACAGTACACTTATTTAACAAACTTAAATAAATAAACAACATCATGTCGGTGCATAGAGTTAAATGCACGACCTAGTAGAGATGAACACTACAACCTTTATAAATGTCACACTAACGAAACTTAAAAACATAAAGAACTATTAAAATTATTACCTACTTACAATATTTTACACTGGTTAAAATTAAGTAAAGAAAAATCTTTTAACATTTTTGGTGGATGAATCGAAAATATCCAAATCATGACAAATCTTGTTATAAGCCGAGCACATTCGATACAACAGAGAGTTCTTAGCATAGGTACACAGTATTGCATGTATCAAGACAAAAAGTCATTCTGTGTTGGAGACGACTATTATGGAGGATCCCAATAATCTATTTATCCACGGTTTTCCTTACTACCGATAGAAATTTGACATAACGTTCATACAAAAAGTGTCAAATATCTATCTCTAGTAAGGTAAACCGGCGATAGATAGATTATTGGGACCGGCCGTTAGATGTTCGATGCACGACCAGATTTAATTTGGACAGCAATTCGGACAATCAATTCCGCCATTAATAATTTTATGCAGAAACAATATTAATATTTATAAAAGGTTAATTTTTTATAAGTATATCAAATTATAGGTACTCAAACAACGGGCACTGATTGTATGTTGTTATATGAATGTGGTTTGCATTCTTTGTACTTTATCCTCTCTTCATTATGGAAAAAAAACTCGCGAATTCTTTTTTTGTTGTGATAATTAATGTCAGGACAAGGTTTTTTTGAAAGAAAAAGCAAGAAAAGACAGGATGTTATGGCAAGGCCGAAGGCTGAGCCTACTACGCAAACAAAGTCGCGGGCAGTTCTTATGCAAGAAAAACCAAGATAAGATGGGAGGTTATGGCGAGGCCGAAGACCGAGCCTACTACGCGAACGTAGTCGCGAGCAGTCGCTAGTAGAACATAAATTTAACTTTGGCCACTATGGCGCTGACACCCTCAATTAATGTCTTTCGGACAAGCTAACGTTTAGCAAGGTGGGTAAAATCATAGTGTACCTATAGTACCTACCTACTACAGTTTCTGCTTGAGGTACCTAGATGACAATGTAGCTGTGGTGAGGTGAACTGTTTAAACGTGGAAGTACTAGCTTGTCATACCAGTATGACGTCAAGGGCATACAAACTTCCTACTTGATGATATGTCACATGACACAGGTGGTAAAGATGGACACTACTTCCGACTAATTAACCTGATATGCGAATATGTATGTGTAGTGAATACAAGTAACATATACTTATATATATATATATATATATATATATTATGATAAATGCCGCTACGCTTCAGCGACTCAATGAGGCGCATCTAGTGCCAGTGTAGTGTCTAGCTAGATAATTCCAATAGAGGTCTGGAACGCTGCGGAATTTATAATTAAACGCTACTAAATACGAACATGAGTTAGCGTCGCGTTAATGATCTATGTAATTCGTACTAAATAGAATATGAAGTTTTGATTGATTGCTGGCGTCAATAGACACGTAACTGCAGCTAGACAGTTTTTCAGTAGCCGATTAAGAAAACTTATAAAAGTCACTGTTCTGTTCGATTGCAATTTAGTTAGTGGAATGAAGCCCCTGCTCTATCAGTTGAGTTTTCACAAGCCGTGGTATCAAAATATATAGCTACCTTAAGGTGATAATCAAACAATAATAGCTATAATCTTGTACATATATAATATTTTTGCAAAGAATTACTTCATAGTTATCATCTGTTTGAAGAGTACCGATAGCGAAGAATTACGACCCCTCATAGCTCTTTTTATTATTTAGGCTATATCATAAAAGAAAATAAAATACTTATTATCTTTACGTAGAAAAGTACCTATAAGCAAATTCTTATCGCTTAATTTAGTTTGAGGCTTTGTAAAGTTCAACATTCTCTCTAAAAATGTCAAGTTTGCCACTGCTCTAGGCTCATAAAACAATACTCTGCTACATAAAGGATGGATTGGGATGGCTAGGGTAGCTGGCGGCTGGAATTACATAATGATGTGAATTTTCCTCTCTAAAATTGTAATGTTTCGTCTCGCTAGCAGAGTTGCGACACTAATACAAAAGTTAGTTAAACAGTTTGAAAAAACTCATCTTTTGGTTGGATAATGCTGTCAAGCTACAATAGATGTCGCTCCGCCCCCATACGACGGTTAAAAAACTCGAAACTCGGACAGCGTGCTTCGGTGGCCTAGTGGTCATGGCGTCTACGACACAATGATGCATAACTCAACCTGTGAATGAAGTGAAATGTGAATGACATGTATCTTTTACGTAATATCATAGAGTAAATTATATATATGTAGACGTAATATTTTCAATTAGTAGTATATACTCTATGAAGTATTATTTCAGTTGTAGCTTAGAGACGTTATTTATAAAGGGTCTAAACTTAAAGTCACAACAACAAGCCCCTTTCAAGAGAATTTTTCATCGGTATTTGCATCGGCCCGCATAAAGCTGTTCTGTTAACATTCGCGTCTTTCAATAATCGCTACCATCAAGCAAAAGCCTCAAGAATTATCTAAGTTATTTCACATACATATTTATTGACCTTTAATTCTGTTTGTAGTGGAACGCCAAAGTAGAAAAAAACACACGAGTAATTCACGAATAACCAACATTTTGTTTCATATTCCCACCACTGCGAATTTAGCTGGTAAACACTAGAAAATTAGACATTATTTAGCTTGCAATTTGAAGGATTGCCGATATAGGTACCTATATATGTAGGTACCTACCTACTTCTTCAAGGACCATGATCGTAGATGAACTTCATCTACATGTACACTAATATTATAAAGAGGAAAAAAAATATTTTTGTGTGTGTGTATGTTTGTAATGAATAAACTCAAAAACTACTGTGCCGATTTCAGAAATTATTTCACCATTAGAAAGCTACATTCACCGTGAGTAACATAGGCTATAAATGATTCATCATCATCATCCTCAATCATCACTGCGCTGGTGAAACCGGAGCGCAGCTAATAATTAAATAATGCAAGTACCTACCCAGTACACTTTTTTTTTTTTTTTTTTTTTTTTTATTTTCCATTCTCAGACAACAAAATATGGTCCATTAGATATATATATGTCACACTTATATTAATGTCAAACAATAGTTACAATTAACAATAAATACATTACAATTATTTATATAACAATAACTTCGAACAATATTTAAAATAATCATGACACTTTGAAATTAAAACGTTAATTATCTCATTGTCTGATCTAAAGAGTAAGGCTCTAAAACTGGCAATACGATGTCTGATCAGTGCATCGAGAGCCGGCACGCGGGCTTCAGCGAACATCGTGGACGCGCTGCAGTAGCGCGGGAGTCCAAACATTATGCGGAACGAGTCGTTATACTGCACCTTAAGCGTACGGTGACTTTCCACTTTATACCGGGACCATAACTTTTCTGGTAGTTTTCCACAAGCAAAACGGTATTGCGCAAGTCAGGCCGGGGTCGTTGACATGGAATCAGGTTGTGACGTCAATTTTGTTGTCCTAGGATAGGACGCCTTAGACGCCCTCAATTACTCTCTACGTCTAAAATCGATTTGTTGGTCTGATAAGAAGATTTCTTACAGGCGAATAATGAGGCGACGAAAACCTCGATAGCATTTCCCTACTTTTATATAAGTATAATATACATTTAGCATATACCTAACCTAAAAAGGTGTTAATATTATTAAGGTAAGTTTCTTTATCTACTGTCTAATTACGAATCCATTAATACCATGATTTTACGTTTTCATTTTGGAAACGCAATTCAAGATTAGGAAAATTACATATTAAATAATAGTTGAAGTACTTTATGGATAACCACATTGTTAAATACACTGTTTTTTTATTTTATTTTAAACTATATTTTATATTAAACTATAGTCGGACCTATCCGATAAATATTACGTGAGTAATCTCGTATTTTTAATTAATAATGTTTTTTTATAATCTACACAAATGAATCCTTTAGGTTATTTTTTCCATTTTTGATATATGTAGTTTAATGAGATAGTTTTAAGAGCAGTACGTAGAACTCTTTGTGAATGTCCCGAATGTTCGTCCGGGGTAGTACTACCACCATACCTTGTTCTACCGTGAAGCAGTAGTTTTTGCCTTTTGGTTTGAAGGTATAGTTGCCGGCGTAGTGCAGTTCGTCAATTGTAAGGAAACGCATCTGTTCTAGACAGTGGTAGCTACTTAACAACAGGTTGGCTTCGTGCTTGTACCGTTTCCTCATAACATAAAAACAGAAAAGCATAATATCAAAAGGTTTATAATCAACGAGATCACCGATGTCAAATACTTGTACATAAGGTTGTTTTTCCAACGTTTCTTGTCATCTCGTCATTTGTTTCACGGATGTTGTCAAAGATGCAACGATGTTTGCTCTTAGGCCTTTATTAATAAACGTTGCGTAAACCTTTATTAGGCGTAACATGCTTTGTCTTGCTTTCACGCGTAATAAAAAATTTATTGCAAGCGAAAAATTGACAGATAGATGTTTTACTCGTCTACTCCGGGTGTAAGCCAAGTTTAAGGCCGTTAGAGAATTAGAGAATAACGAATCAAGTGGGAAATTACGTGATTACGGGCTTGACGCTTCGTGTACGATAGGTAAATCTGCTATGTAATTCTATAATTGAATAAATGTGCGTTTCAACTAGGTTTTTTTCCCTGCTAACAAACGGTCATACGTCAGACTCTGTGGCCACACTTCAACCGGATTCATGCGTATAACATAGAGCACCTGCGTCATTTTATTACCTAGTATTCCTTAAATACATTTAGGTAGCCTATACCTAGCTACGTATGAAACTCTGGTTTTTAACTCTGCACCTACGTAAGTATATAGGTCGTAGATGCATCTTCGTAGGAAAACATGTTTTCCTATAATTGACCTGAACTCATTATTGTAAAAGCTAAGCTATTTTTCGGCAGTATTTAATACGGTACGATTAAACGGCCCCTTCTCATACTGTGGTTGCCATGAGAACTGCCAGAAGTCATCGTCAAGAAATGTCCACCAGCATTCAGCAGATTACTTTCAGGCTGCTCGGCGACAACCGCAATGAACACGGTACTTAAGGAAGACAACTCTATAGCACTAAAACACAACACATAATTTACAACTCACTTCACATTCATTGCTTACGTCAATAGATAGGAAAACGCAATAAAACCCTTATTGAAAAACGTCACTAAGCCTTTTTTATGGACAACGGCTAAATTCCACTTAATATAAAGCAAGCGGACGTATGAAGGGGGGCTTGTGGGTTCACTTAAATAGATCCCACAGTAATCACGCCATAGATAAGCGTATTACTAAACTAAAACAACATTTTCACAGGCTACACTGCATGCACACATATGACCGTTTCTGCGCTTAACATTTTTCCATATAATATAACAGTTATAGCACAGTCTATGTAAACTTGTGGTTATAGTTTGGTCGGTCTCCGCTTTATGTCCATGTCTTGCTCTTCCTATCTCTGACTTTTTGTGTCATCTATTGATAATTAATGATCAAACGAACTTACCTGTACGTGAAGTTCGATCATTATTATATGAGCAGCTTCATTCGACGCGATTTTTTCTTTTACATATTGTAGCTGAGTCCCAGGCATTGGCTTCACACACAGATTTTTAGATAAATTGAGATAAAATAGAAAAACAACCTGGCAATACTAGTAGTTTTCCTGGTAAAATCTCACTCGGCGGTACTTCATTCTTGTTAAAAGCAAAGTAAGTATACAACATTCGTTAATATAATATCTACCTAATTAATTTTTATTTATTTTTTGGGTTTGGGCTTACGGGAGGGTTGTTATTAATCGCGTCGAATGAAGCTGCTCATATAATAATGATCGAACTTCACGTACAGGTAAGTTCGTTTGATCATTAATTATATTTCGCAGCTTCATTCGACGCGATTTTTTCTTTTACATATTGTAGGATGTTTAGAGTATGTATAGGTAAGTAAAAATAAAAATATAGAATTAAGGTAGGTATTTTAACTGTATTAATAATATTAGGTACTTAATATTTATAACAACTCATTATACTTTAGTACTAAGTTTATTCTAAGTGTAATATAATCTTAATTATGTTTCAGGGAACGCGTTTGACAAAATGGCATTTGCGAACTGATTTGGATCATCAATAATTTCTTTAATGTAAAATTTCGCAAAAACCTTGTATGACTCTGACCAACCGGCTGTTTTGCGAATAACATCGAGACTAACACCAAGTCTGCTTGCTGAAGAAGTGGACGAATGGCGAGTGCTGTGAGCCCCAAATATCGACGTGTCCACTCCACTGCTTTGAAGTGTACTTTTGATCCAATTGCTAAGTGTCTGAGAAGTTACTTTGGAAAAAGGTATTCTGTATGAAATAAATAAACTGTTGGTTTTATTGTTACGCAGAAATTTTGTTTTATTAATATATTCCATCAAAAATCTAGCCGGACATATTTCAGGTTTAACATTATAAAAAGGTAAATTTAATATAGGTTGTAATGAGTTTACTCGTGAGGTCTTAATAAGATCTGGAATGGTTATTAGTATATTAGCATTTTGTATCTTTATGTTATCAATCTTTATCAACGAGAAAGTTTGAACCCGATGAGCAGTTACAAGTGCTAGCAATGTTAGTGTCTTTTTAGTCAAAGTCTCTAAATTAAGTTGATCGTTAGGCCATTTTTGACATAAATACCCTAAAACAACACTTGGATCCCAAGTTACACTATATCTAGGCGCAGGTGGTCTTAGCCTATATATGCCTTTCATAAATCGTTTAAGGTGATCGTCATCCAAAGCTTTTGGAAAAAGCAAGTGTAAAGCAGATTTATGTGAATTTATTGTGCCATACTTTACACCATTTTTATAACATTCTGTTAGAAAATCAATAACAATTGAAATTGATTCATTGTAATAATCATAATTATTTTGTTTACAATAATTTACCCACAGCTTTATAGAACTATCATATTGTTTGTATGTGTTTGATGATAAAGAAGCTAAAATTATATCTATTGAACTTTGCGATAATGATCTTTTTTGTAACGCTTGCCGGACAATTTGACGGCAATCAATGATAGCGTCCGATGAAGGTTGTGCGAGATTCTGAAAGGAGATTTTAAGAGATTAATATCTGGTTTGAAATATATAGGCTCTGACACCATAAGTCTTTTAAAAATTGGAAATCAAGGCTGCGTGGGCCAATTTGGCACGACAACGATACCCTCAGATTCATCATGTATTATCTTTTGCAACATTTTCAAAATTAGAGCGAATGGAGGAAATGCGTAAAATTGTAATTTTTTCCAAGAAATAGTAAATGCATCTACAGCGTAGGCATCAGGATCATTTTTCCAAGAGATATATATAGGGCTTTTTGCATTGCAACGACTTGCAAACAAATCTATATCTGGTACGCCAAACTTTTGAACAATTTGATCAAAAGCAGTTTTGCATATTTCCCATTCGGTATCTACAAACTTTCTTCGCGATAAACTGTTTGCTTCAAAGTTGTCTTTACTATTTATGTATGATGCAAAAATTACTATTTTACGCCCTTCACACCATTGCCATATTTCTCGCGCAACCTGATTTAAAAGTGGATATTGTACGGAACCCATTCTATTAATACTAGAAATGGCTGTGACGTTATCAATGCGTAATAAAATTTTACAATTACGTAAGTGTTTAGCAAAAACTTTTAAAGCTAAGAAACTCGCTTTTAATTTCAAAACATTAATATGTTGAAGGGTTTCTTCATTTTTCCAAAACCCATACGTTTCCTCGCTATCGCAGTAGGCGCCCCAGCCACTTTTAGACGCATCAGAGAAAATTTATAGTTTATATTCACTGAATGTTAACGGCTGCGTCCCAAAAACAATATTTTGTACCCACCATTCTAGATCATGTTTTACAGTGCTAGGAATATCTATAATTTGATTGTAGCTAGGATTTTCTAACAAACGTAAGTACTTATGACGTTCCATTTCTTTCGTGTACATCCACGCGTATTGAATGGCAGGGGCAGCTGACACTAATAGACCAATGAGACTTGCAAATTCTCTTAGTTTACAACTATTAATTTTCTGAAACTTTTCTATGTGTTTTTTAATTTTTGACTTTTTAGTTTGTGGTAAATCTAAACACATGTTTAACGAGTCGAATACAAAACCAAGGTATTTGCATCTCTGTTTAGGATTCTTCTTTTTTCATAATTTATTATGAAACCTAGTTGTTCTAGGATTTTTAATGTAAACTGCACATTGGTTTCACATTCATTGAATGTACGGCCTATGCAGCATATGTCATCTAAATATATGACCGATATCATATCCCTGGATCTTAAATATTCTATTACTGGTTTTAAGACTTTTGTGAATACGTATGGGGCAATACACAAACCAAACGGGAGGCAATTAAATTCATATAAAACACCGTTATATATGAATCTCAGATATTTTTTATGAGATGGATGCATTGGCGTTAAAAAATAGGCATCTTTCATGTCAACTGTTGCCATAAAACAACCTTCTGTTATCATTTTTGATACAGTCCTGTAGTCTTCCATTTTAAAATGCTGGTTATTGATGAATTTGTTTAAGCGTTTTAAATTAAAAATAAAACGGTTAGACCCGTTTGGTTTGGGTACTAGAAAAATAGACGACAAAAACTGCTGATCATGAGGTGTACACTCTGATATGGCATTGATTTTTAAAAGTGCGTCAATTTCTTTGTCAAAATCTATTAGTTCTTGATTTGTTCTAGTAGTAAAACTAGGCTTAGTATAATCAAGTGGTTCCGAGGTAAATGGAATTTTGTATCCCTGGATCCCAGATAACACGGTTGGATCGTTGGTGATCTCCAGCCATTGTGATAAAAAAAATTGTATTCGACCAGCGTAGCGTACCTCGTCTACAGGCGCCTCCGTGTACGCTGCCGCGGCGGCGGCGACCGGTCCACTGCTTCCCGCTGTTGAGCGCTCCTTGTGACGATGGCACGTGGCTGGTTCTGGGCTGTCCGGGACCCTGCATCGGTCTTGCCCGCTGGTTTCCGTTGCAGGGGTCGCCAGTTTGACTGACCTTGATTTTTATTCTTTATGAAATTATTTTTGTTAAATTTTTGGTTCCGCATGTTAGTTTTATTTGGTTTTAGATCAGTTCCGGACCTTTTTATCGTTTTAGCCGATTTTAATTTATCAGAGATATTATCGCCAAACAAATATTTGTCTCTGACCGTTTCTGACATAGTTTCTTTCATATCACTATTGATGGAAGAAATTATGAAGTGTCTACGCGTCTTCGTCTCATTAAAATGGCTGTCGCACAGGATGCGACATGCATCACTGATAGGCTTTATTAGTTTTTGTGGTGAAAGATCTTTTTCAATAATACTATCGACAGCTTGTGATAGTGCCGCTAGTGCAGAACCTATTTGGTTTTGTTTCGTCTCAAGTATACTATCGCGTTTTACAAGGTTTTCGGCAATAGCCGCTTTAGTTTCTGCATTTAGTTTTGGTGCTATAAACATCTCACAATTTGAGGGTATGAGGTACTCTTTCAAAATCTTTTCTTTGGGCTCCTTCGGTAAACCTTTAGTCAGAATTTCGTGCCATCTGGTCGCGATATCTTTGTGGATAGGTTTACCTAAAATATTTTCGCCCTTCGGAGCGTCGCCTAGAAGGGCCAGAATATCATCCTCCAAATTCGATACCACATCTTTATCTTTTGTGGAAGAACATGACGGAGCCGTGTCTTCTGTGGTTGATTTGGAGGTGGGCAAAGGTGTACCCGACATAATTTCATCATCATGGTGACCTGTAAAAACATATGTGTATGTTTAAAAGGTGCCTAAACCATTCGTAACATTAGTTTTGAATAGGGAAAAAAGTAAGTACTTAGGTACAATTAATTTATGAAGGTAGACATAGTCCCCGCTGGACTACGCGCAATCAAGCGTAACGGACACAACCCCGCTGGTTGTTCGCATTACAATATTTGCTAATCGGTTTATAAACCAATGAAAATAATAATCTTATATTGAGGGTAGACGCAGTCCCCGCTGGACTGCGCGCAATCAAGCGTGACAGACGCAACACCGCTGGTTGAATCGCATCACATGATCACATTCATTGTTAACTTGTTTCGACATGACAGAGATAACCCCGCTAGTTTCTCGCATCACTTTAAAACAAGATTAACGAACGAATAGGTAGCTACCATATTGTAAGAGACTTGCGGTCTATAATTTCGTCCTCCGACGAAGACGATGAGGTTATGATCCGGCGATGACTCTTCTTTTCCAGCTTAGTTTCCAGTCGACGTATTTTTCCAAGAATTTCTTCATTGGATTCTTTCCTGCTTTTACTATTTTTTTTTTTTTATATTAGTTTGAGGTAGGAACGTGCGAAGCCTTTGCACACAGAACACAGAATGAAGTACCGCCGAGTGAGATTTTACCAGGAAAACTACTAGTATTGCCAGGATGTTTTTCTATTTTATCTCAATTTATCTAAAAATCTGTGTGTGAAGCCAATGCCTGGGACTCAGCTACAATATGTAAAAGAAAAAATCGCGTCGAATGAAGCTGCGAAATATAATAGCTTCTCGTAATACATATAATCTACGAAATTAAACACGACGTGGGTTGTAATATGTTTACTATTTATTGAATATTGTACTAAAAACCTTATTACACCTGAAAAATTAAATATTCTGAAAAAAAAATGGCATCACACTCCCTATCGGGAGCCCCTGTAATCTACTCCTAGATACGTCCATAATAAATAACTGAATTGAAGTAAAACTCATCGAGTTGCATTGCCTTATTAATATTATGTAAATATGTTGTTTAGTATTACGTATATTGTTTAATAAAAGGCTATGTTAACTATAACAGATCGTTTAATTATTATCTACGTTAATGATTTTAATAATGTGAAATATATACTTAAAACATAAGCACAGAAAAATAAAAAAACCGGTTTGTTTTATTTATTTTTATTACCTTGCCAAAAATCTATTTATTTGTCCTTCCTATATATGCAATATTATAAATAGCACAGACTAAATAATGACTAACTAAAACACTTATGTACATATTGTAGATATATACAAAATTATTTCATTACATAAAATTAAATGTAACAGGTGACATGTCATGTAAGTGACCACATTGACTTTCATCTGTCCGTATGTTTGTAAGGTTGTGTGTTGGTCCTCCTGTACAGGTTGCATTTTTCAACCAATATTAACTAAACTTGGTAAGCATGTTCTACTATTCATACTATATTTTTTTAGTTACCAGCGATTTTAAGTGGGGGCTACTTATCCAAAAACGGGGGAAAAATTTCTGCGGCGCTATTTACTGACCGATTTTGATAAAATTTTGGTACTCACATTAGGTACCTGACTTTAAAGAGTAATATCGAATATGAGCATAATTGTTCAAGTGGCTGCCGAGATAATAGGTTTTGAAGTCCTGCGAAAAATTGGCACTGATAAGGCTGTGCTCGCGAGGTTTTTACTGGTCGCAGAATGGTTAGTACAAACATAGTTTATGATTTATATGTCAACAAAGACCATAGCTATACTTAGCGACATGCGCTGTATGCACTGCAGCTGAGGAAAAACAATCATTACAATAACAACTGATATCTGCGGCTCTGCCCTTGTTTTCATAAGCGCCCGCTGAAACCTACTTTTCCAGTTTCAAGTGAACACACATGATTACACTAGCTCCGCGGTTTTACCCGCGTGGTGATGGATGATGATAATGATGATGAATCAAAATCAAATATAGTCTATGTTACTAACAGATAATGTAAGACATAATATAGACGACATAAGAGACATAGGTAATAATATAATAGATATGTAGTATGTAGTAGTACAACGAGCTATACCTAGAGAGGGCTATGCTCGGGGTTTCTCTACGTGATCGAATCAGAAATGAGGAGATCCGTAGAAGAACGAAAGTCACGGACATAGCCCAGAAGATTAGCCAGTTAAAGTGGCAGTGGGCAGGGCACATAGCACGCAGAACAGATGGCCGATGGGGCTGGAAGGTTCTGGAATGGAGACCACGGACCGGTAAGCGCAGCGTAGGTCTTCCTCCGACACGGTGGACAGACGACCTGATAAAGGTCGCAGGACGATGTTGGATGCTGGCCGCTTCCAACCGGTCCTTTTGGAAAATTATGGGGGAGGCATATGTTCAGCAGTGGACGTCCTACGGCTGAGATGATGAGATATGTAGTACGTTACAAAATTAGGCAGCCGTTAGCGTGTTAGTGTGGAAAATTAGTTTTTTTGCCTGCCCTTACTAGGAAGCTGCCTGTTTACTTGTGGCTCCACGTACACATAATACATGAGGCGCGTAAAAATATCATTAAGTACAGAAATCAAAGTATCTCGTAACTTACGTCAGAATTTGAGAGTCCGTAGTTCGTCTATACATAGACGTACCTACGTTTAATGTCTTCTTGTTTGAAGGTTTGTTACTCTTTCACGCCAAACCGATTAATTGGGCCAAAATTTTGAACCATTATCACCAACACTATAAAATTCAAGCCGATGACCTGAAAATTGTAGGATTGTCATTTTCCGCCAGGGTGGAGCCTTGGGATGCTGCCAGTATAATATATTAATAGGCTCATTCGATCAGTAATCCTAACTTCCTTATTAATATTATAAATGCGAAGTGAGATTGTTTGCTTGTTTGTTACGCTTTCACGCCTTTACGGCTGAACGGATCTTGATGAAATTTGGCAATGATATTATATTCCGGGGAAGGACATAGGATACTTTTCATCATCATTTTAATCATCGCAGCTATAGTTAAAATAAAAGGAAGAAGAAAATGTTCAAGCAAAAATGTAAGTAATACTGTATTTATATCAATAAGGTAGTTTTAAAGAACATTCTAGTGCTTACACGAGTCACATGATTAAAGTAGTAAAAATAAAATACGTCTATTAAATGTTTGTAAATAAATGATTACAATAGTAATAATCTACACAACACTAGTACTGGATGAAAGGACTCTGCCACAATGAAACCGAAGGTCCAATTTTATATAAATTATTATAGCATAGATCAAACTCTTGTGTTGACAAAGTTCTAATATTGTTCAGTGAATGGACCTTGAGTACAATATCGATGGTTTCTGATATCGATAAGATAGTGACAATCAAAGTAGGTAGTCCGTCTGATGTAAGTACTTAATTCGTACTATTTATTTTTTCATATCAGATAACTAATTAACGGATTTTAAGTAATTCCATTAAAGCTACATGATTTTACGACATCTAAATGTTTCTTGCAAATAGTGATTAATTATAATGTAAGAGTGGATTTATAATCTCACAGTTATATTCAGTAAAGTGTATACACTGTACAGGGTCTATTCGTAAATTGTAGTGGAATGGAAGTAAATTTGCAGTGTCCGGCTGAGGCAGTACCTTTTACAGTTTAGTACCTACAAACAGTTAGTTTGTACCTTTAACAGTGATTCAACTGTGAAGCAGTAGTGTGCAAACATCACGTGTTTCGTTGAAGGGTAATGTTTCCGGTGAACATTAAGAGAAATTTCGCAAGTGATTTAACACGTTATATCTTAGAGCGGATATACACGGACTGCTTGAGCAGTTAGCCAGTGATCAACCAACATACACGGGCCGATCTTGCAGTCATAGCAACAGCTTGAAGCTGCCATTGATAACTGCTGCAACAGTTGTTATTAACTGTTCAACAAGTCACAATTTCTCTCGCTCGAGCTCGAGCAGTCAGCCTGTATTCCTGGCGACTGCTTGACTGCCAACCGCCCGAAGCATTGGCAAATGCTTCAGGCGGTTTCGTGTATGTGTGTACGTAGAAAACTGTAGTTCACTGTGCAGTCGCAGCTTGAAGCAGACCATGCTGACTGCTTCAAGCTGCCCGTGTATCTGGAGCCTTAGGGTGACGAGCGCAGTACAATACCATAAGCATAGTAGGTATTGAGCGAATCGGTATGATATCTTTGAAAAGGCACCATGAGTATATGACATGAGTTCTCGATAACTATAGGTAATGAGAGGCTTAATACATTTTTCCTTATATAGAAGTTTTGAGGGCATGTGAAGTCACGACAGGCACAGGTTGGGTGCTAATTGGAAGTTGTGAGACAATATTGGAAAATACGTATAAAACCACAGCTAAGCGCACATTTCTACCTTTATATACCTACATATACCTATGACAAATTTCAAAAAGATTGTTTTAGCTTCACATATACATAGCCACGCACGATTTTTTCATCTCTATATATATACCTAGATGGAAAACAATATCGACAAATTTTTATGTTTTTAGTATTTTGAGATATGTCATATCTCGGTGAAGCACATATATACTTTTTATCATCATCATCCATCACCACACGAGTGAAATCGTGGGGCGCAGCTAGTTTATATATATAAAATAAACCCCTATTTCTCCTGGTTACGCTATAACTTGAGAACGGAAGGAACAACCTCGCTAATTCTTTTTATGTTGTGTTAATTATTGTGAGAAGGTTCTTTAGAAAGAAAAACCAAGAAAAGATGGCAGGTTATAGCGAAGCCGAAGGCCGAGCCTACTACACGAACGAGGTCGCGGGTAGTCGCTAGTTATTTATAAAATATGATAAACAGGCTGACTCTCTATTATCTCTACATCAAGAGTGTCATGAAGGACTTAGAATAATCTTATAGTTCTATGAGACTCCTCAGTGAGGCCGTGATTATTACTGAGACTTCTCAAAAGAGGAATTATAGGTGTTTTACATGTTAGTGTTAAAATCACTTGACACGCCCCCACTTTTAGTGTTAATTTGTTTAACATTTCTCATACCATTTACAAATCACAAGATCGATATATTCCGTTAGTCACGATATTTCGTCAATAATTATATTAGCGAATGTCACATTTGAGACATATATAGACACTAATGTCAATAGTATGTTGCTCGATATCTATTTAATACTTGCGACTGCCCGCGACTTTGTCGGCGTAGTATAACCTCCCGTCTTTGCTTAATTTTTCTTTCATAAGAACCTGCTCCTCACAATAATTAACAAAACAAAAAACTATCAGCGAGATTTTTCTATCCGTTCACGCATGATGCGATGACCAAGGGAAATAGAGATTCATTTTGATATAGGTATATAGACTAGCTGACCCTCCAGCGTCTTTGCTCGCTTGGTCTATAAGGTACGATGCCACAAAATTTTAATTTTCATAAATCCTTCCGTAATAGATGTTCCAACATAAACGGTATAGGCTAATGCGGGACGAATAAGAACTTTTAATGTCTTGGGCCAAAAACTCGGGACGGATATGGAAGAAATCGGCTAAGCGATGAAGATGATGACAATCAGTCAGAACAAATACTCATATACGACTATATTTGTAACACTACCTACTGTCTACAATCAAAGGATTTTGGTTGATTTGGGGTTTCTTGTGCTTTTTATTTTGTATTCTTCCTATTAGCATTTTATGCGGGAGGGAGGGTGGTGCACGCCCCCAAATAGGCCAAATTCATTGTCTTCTTTTCAGCGGAAGTGTCACTAAATATTTTTTAATATCGTTTTTTTGATAATGGATTTCCGCAAAGTAACGCCTGAATTATTAACCGTATATAGAGCCTAAGTTACTGTAACTTGGCACAACAAATAGACTGGAAAATCAACGAAAAAAATTCGCTAACTTTACAACTGTCGATCGTAAACGTTTCCAAAGAGAATTTAAATGTATTGCCAATATGTTTTTGTTTGGTACGTGTAATGTATTGATATTTGATATGTCCTCTTGTACTGTATAAACAATGGCAGTCACTGGTTTCAGTCATCAGTACAATGTCACGTTAAACTAAATTAAATAATAATAAAAATCGTAGTATCGTAAAGTACTCGACTGCACTACAGTACTCATTATCTCAACGAGCATTTTAACTTTAGTCCCACATGCCAATTTCATGAGTAACTTCATGACCTACTAGTTTTGTGTGCATTATACTTTCTCGCAAAGAAAATGCGGTCCGGTAACTTAAAATAAGTTGTGATTAAAATCGTTTGTTTGTTAAAGACCACTATTTTCTAGATACCTACTACGGTTTTCTTTGGCATTTTGGCATTATACTTTCTCGCAGTGAAAATGCAGTCCGGTAACTTAAAATAAGTTGTGATTAAAATGGTTTGTTTGTTAAAGACCACTATTTTTTAGATACCTACTACGGTTTTCTTTGGCATTTTGGCATTATACTTTCTCGCAACAAAAATGTGGTCCGGTAACTTAAAATAAGTTGTGATTAAAATCGTATGTTTCAAAAAGAGCACTATTTTCTAGATTCCTACTACGGATATTTATGACATTATACTTTCTCGCAACGAAAATGCGGTCCGGTAACTTAAAATAAGTTGTGATTAAAATCGTATGTTTCAAAAAGAGCACTATTTTCTAGATTCCTACTACGGATATTTATGACATTATACTTTCTCGCAACGAAAATGCGGTCCGGTAACTTAAAATAAGTTGTGATTAGAATCGTTTGTTTGAAAAAGAGCATTATTATCTAGAAACCTAGGTACTACTGTTTTCTTTGGCATTTTTGCATTATACTTTAACGCGACGAAAATGCAGGTCCGGTAACTAAAATAAGTTGTGATTAGAATCGTTTGTTTGAAAAAGAGCATTATTATCTAGATACCTAGGTACTACTGTTTTCTTTGGCATTTTTGCATTATACTTTAACGCGACGAAAATGCAGGTCCGGTAACTAAAATAAGTTGTGATCAAAATCGTTAGTTTGAAGAAAGAACACAATTTGTATAATACCTACAATGTTATCTTCATACACAACATTATATCAATAAAGTAATATGGCTTTTCAGAATGCTACAGAACAGTAGCACGTGTACAATAAACATGCCTACACAATGAATCGGCGCTCGATTAACTGGACATTTGGAGTGGAAATTTCCTGCTGTAAAAATTACCTACAAGTGGAATCAATGACGCAACGGAACGGAACTTAAGACAATACATTGGCATAGTGTTATGCGATAATTCATTTGATCCAGACAATTTGTGGTGGTAACATATGCAATACAACGTACACAAGCAAGTCATAAAGTATTCAATATGAGTGTGGTTTAAAGATAGTTCGTTAAATTGCCACTAGAGCGGAAAATTCAAAATTCAGACCATTGTTTTCTTTTGTATTTAGACCGGCTAACTATTAACTTCATGATTCTGAAATTCACGACAGTCAATGATTATTCTTATCAAATTGTCTTGTGTTATTAAATTAACTGACTAGTAAGATTTTAAATGGTTTATCAAGAAAAAAGTGTATAAATTATGCAATATATAAAATAGGAGTTAAAAACAACCTTCCACTATCGCAAGTTACTACAAAAATCATCATTTTCGCAGTAAAAGACAAAGTGCCGCAAGTCATAATAACAAGATAACTGGCTACCAACTGATCCCTAACATATTCGTAATATATCATCCGTCAAAAATAAAAATAGACACAAAGCTTAATGATATGTACACAGCCTTACATCTGAACATAACATGAACAGTATAATATATAGAATTTATAAATAGCTTTGTGAGAGGATCATGTAAACATTTTCCTCTTTAATTATAATCTTTAGTCATGAATCTGCCTCTCAGATGAAAGTCATATCTTCAGGCTTATTATACACATCTCTATTGAAAATTTCACACAATTTCATTATAACATTTTAGCGTGAAATGAAGAAGTCACTCTTTTTTTAATATTATTAGGTAACGGTACAAGCACGAGGCCCACCTGATGTTAAGTGGGCCGTCGGTCTCGGTTGTTTGTCTTAGGACAACAGCCGTTAGACTATGTCGAAAACCTTCGGGCGGGCTGAAAACATCGACATGGGTTGGCCACTAGCTTATCTACGAAGCCGCACTGGGCCCGCGTGGTGGATTATGGCCCAACTGCTCTCTCTGAGGGAAGGCTCGAGTCCCAGCAGTGGGAACATAATGGGCTGATTATGATTCAATTTGAATCGAGTTGTAGGAACTCGTTCACTACTATTATATTCTGTCCCTTATCACCAGGTGTAATATACCAGTAAGTTGTTCTAATTTTGTAAGTCAGAACTGTGGATACAGTTATAATTGTATTGGTTTTCATCGATTGATTACACAAGACAGAAACAAGTTTTATTACCAATTATTATGGTCTGTACAAACGATTAAATTCCTAATTTTGGACAATTTTCTAAATATCATACTTATCAAGTTAACTAGTAACCCTAAGACATAGGCTATGCTAACTTAGCTTAGAAATGTGCCCTAAGGGGTTACCTATCCCCCCCTCAAGGCTTTGCATCGACCTTCCGAACACCCTGTGTGCAACTTTATGCCGACTTCTACATCTACAGTTTCATGCAACTATTCAATCTTGCATTTACACCTACGAGACACATTCCGGTGTTCAAAGCTCGCAATTTTGACTACCGCACTAATTACTATAGGCACCTCGTTTCCACTTTCACAAAAGGAAAGGTCATAAAAATTACAACAAATGTTAAGATCCGATTTCGAAGCGATTATAGCTTAAGGTGATAAGGGACCGCCGTCGATTAAACGGCCACGGGATCAATCCTCAGCTTGGGCTTGGGTTTTTTGGAGAAGGTAATATCGTGATGAAGTCTACAGCATTCTGGTAGGTAGGGCACTTCTGGTGTGCTCCAGGCTATAGCTACCACCTTCAAGTTTGAAAATCTGCTGAACAGCTGAAATCTTAAGAACAGCTGCAGGAAGACACTGTTAGGTGCTCAGACCTAACAGTGTCTTCCTGCAGCTGTTCTTAATATCCAGTCGCTATTCTTGGTCTATTGTGATACCACCTTCGACCCCATCATCACTGACCATACAGTGAGATAGTGGTCAAACACTAGCCATGCACTCAGGCAGCGCATCATACAAAGAGAAGTATTAAGCACTTTAGTTTCAATAGAACCACAAGTAAATTAAGTTGCCCTTGGTACTATCAATAGCACTACGGGTAGTTTGATTTACCCGTGGTTCAATTGATAGAACCAGAGGCAAAAAATTTCCCGTGGATCGACCAGTAGAACTCCGCGATTGAACCACGGGCAACAAACGATTCTAGAGCTGCACTGCCTGGACAGTAAAAGATGATTTGTAAAAACGTACGTTCGTACGTACTATACGATGTACCGGAGTCTTGAGAAGAAGGTTCTCTGATGACCTAAAAGACAGAAGATGCGAGGAATGAAGAAATTGGAGTCGCTCATTCAGATATTTGGGAGTTGATGGATGAAACAGTATATTGTAAAGAAAAGCTAGTACATGTACACCTTACAAGAAAGCCAAACGTGAAAAAAGATTTAAGAAAAATTAACAGCAAAGTATTAGGCACGTCTATATTTATGAACACGTGCTCACCGTTAAGGATTTGGTATCCACGAGCAGAGACACGTGAGCATTCAGTAAGGTCAGGTTTAGGCACAGAATAAGTAGTAACTACGTATACAAAAGTCGGAAGTATCAATCATGGCTTCAAAGGGGATTTGTGTTGCTTGGTTAAATAGATATTTTATTAGAACTGAAACTTTTTAAGCATCGCATATCAAAGTCAACATGCTAAAAGGAAAAATAATCGAGCAAGAAACTATGTAACTTACACCGAGTTACGAGAACTATTATTTATTCTGTGACCGAGTTTAGAATTTGTTATTCGTGTTACTAACTCGTCTAGCTGAAAGGCGACAAAGTATTATTGCCTATTGGAATGTTACTGAAACTGAACTAATATGTCATAGCCTTGCATAGGCAGTATTCTATGTCTGTTTGTTACCTGTACATGCTGAAACAGCTCTATGGATTTGACTGTAATTCAAAATCTTACCAATATACGGTTTGGATGGATGGAGATTTGTTACTCAATCACGCCAAAACGGCTGAACGGGTTTGTATGAAATTTGGTACTTTGATAGTTAAGGCGCTGGAATAACAGACGCCCCGGGATCTATCTCCATGACAATTTTTAATACGATCCGTTCAGCCGTGCGATTCTTTAATGATTCGTCGGTGCAATCGTCGACGAGCTCACCGATGTTAAATACTTTATGAGATATCACTCTTGTACACAAGGTTGATTTTCTGACTTTTCTTGTCATCTCGTCATTTGTTTCACGGATGTTGTCAAAGATGCAACGATGTTTGCTCTTAGAGAATCGCACGGCAGTTGTTTGGGCGTGAAAGGTAACAAACAGGCGGAGAGACAGAGTTACAGTGAGATTGACAGAGAGAGTGGCAGACAAAGATTTTTATAATATTAGAAGAAGAATTAATGAAGAAGTGGCGGTTAAAAGTTAGTAAATTAATGATTAACGTCCGTGAGTGCTTCTTTGACCGAACTAAACTAAAAATGAAGAAATTATTTTGATGAATGAATTTATGTTTGAATCAATGGATAAAGAAAGAATTGGATCCAATGGATTTGTCGGCTATGCTGCAGAGTCACATACAAGTTTCTCCCAATATCGTAAAGGCGTATAGGCTAACACGAATGACGAAGTTGACTCCGTATCAAGTGCAAGCATTGACGGGACACGGAGGAATAGCCGAATACCTGTACAGATTCAAGCTCAAGGAAACCTCTGGATGCGAGTGCGAGCCGGAAGTCTGTCAGACGGCCTTACATGTTAGCTAATTAGGTATAATGTAATACACAATATAATTTTATTCCTCTTTTGGATCAATTAACCTTATCCTCGATTGGGAATTCCAACTGATAACGCTATTCTACGGTTAGTGCGAGACTGTGCTCATAACCTTTAAGTTTTAAATTATTATATTATTATGACTGCTAGTTATGATGACTGACAGTGAGGTACTATACAAAGTTATGAATTTTGCGTATAATATACCATAGTCCCCTACTTATCAATTGGAATGGTATATTAGATATATAATTGCAATCAGATGTCGTAAAAAACAAAATGGCGGGCTATTACATAAAGCCAAAAACAGACCACGAATGCTACTGTCACGTGACATATGCATACGGTTGCATGCGTATGCATGCAGTAGCATGAACGACGAGGAAGTCGTGTACCTGCTGCTTCGAACTATAACAAAGTAGAGCTTGCACACTCCACTTGGAGGCAGAATATCTGGCATAGCATTGGTACCAATCAAGACGTTATTTTGCATAAGAGGCATTCCACCTAGCAAGTATGGTTTCTTTGCTTGTAACAGTTCACTTCTAACCATTCCAATGGTAAAGGGTAAAACCTAAGGTAAGACTGTATTTCTCAACTGAGGTAAAATGAAAGTAAAATGCGGAAATCGGAAATGTGGACGGTGGTGTGGTGCAAATGATGTAAATAAATAGTTCATACTCATATACACGTAAAGTTTAAAGAGTTATTGTATATATTATATAAATGTAATATATATATATAATTAAAAATGACTAAAATACTTGTAATGATCACTATATATATATATAAGTAGTATAAGTCATTTTTAATTTAAAAAATAAAAATTGGGGTGCCGGGGATTTTTTTTTGGCCAACTTGTATTCTCCAAGTGGGCCCCCGAACATGCTCATTTGGTTTGTTGGTCCCTCTACCAAACATCCTGTATGTATCTATGGTAAAAATGACCCCCTATTTTTCCTGGTCACACTATAAGTTGAGAACGGCTTTACCGATTTCATATCTTTTTTTTAAATGTTTTCAGTATTAAAAAACATTTAAACATCCTACTTACACGAACGAAGTCGCGGGCAGGCGCTAATATATTATAATAATATATTCCTATACAATGAGCTGCAAACCTCACCGAACGAACTGGTTCGGAATTTACATACAGTTTCAGTGATGTTCGTACTGTGGACCTTAACTCATTATGTGAGGTGTGCGTGGCTAAATAAATGGGTCTATTATTTAAAATTATCGATATATATATTTCAAATCTAAGGAAACATTGCATGGCTAACATTACGTTCGTTGTTTTACGGTTAGTGAGTTGGCGTTGTGCCGTTATGACGTCACCCACTGAGTCCATCGGAAGACCAGCGCTGGTTAGTCACCAGCATATGCTGAGATGGGTCCATTTTGAGACAGGTATCATTTAGTTAGCGTGTACCTTATTATTTTACACACAGCAACACGTACTCGTAGGTACGTGTTTTTTATCTACCTTTTTGTTTATTGTTTGTCTTTTCTCTTCTGTTTTTATAATTCCGTGCTTACCTTGTCTTGTACATGTTAATTTAGTGTCACTTAGTCTTAAATAAATATAATTTCATTTCATTTTTCATTTCACATACGAGTATAGGTATGTATAGTAAATAATACTAAAGAGTACGTTGATAGCAGTTCATGCTGACCACAGCTGATATGTCTCAGAGACTAAGTGGAAAGAACTAATGACCACAATTAGTTTTTTCACTTAGTTTCTGAAAGCGTACTTTGTTGGTCAGGCCATTGCAACGGACCATACATTTAGCGGACAAAATATAATGTGGATTACGTTTCAATACCAGGAAGGCAAAACTCTGTTTTCATTCCTTCTACTCGTGTCTTTAATGAACTGAGAATCCCTATAACTGGAACTATTTCCTACTGCCTGGTTAGTTTTGCTAAATTTATCCAATATCGTCCAGGTACAATTGGACACGGAGTTTTGCTTACAAACATTATGATTGTTATGTGAAAGCAAATTTATGTTTAAATAGTAATTATTATCATTATAAAAATGAATTTATACTTTTAAAGACCTTTAAAATATTTGTACCTATTAAATGAAACGATGTTATTAAAATTTCAACAAATCGAATAATTTGACTATCCATGCTAGCGCGAACGAAGTTTGCTTCGTTTCAGTTCTGCGTAATACAACAAAATCCACTTTTCTAAATAATAATCTTTCGTTTATTTAATAGTTAATCGTATGCTTTACCTTTACTTAGCTATTACCATAGTTATCACAGCAACATATACACTTAAGTAATATCTATCTACAGTTCTTTCCGATAACATTATCCCCAAGTGTTCAACCAGGTGAGTCGCGATGCCCAACCGCATTGTCATCTGTCAACCGCAATGATCCTTGAAGGACGAGTCGGATGTTCTATTCATGGAACGTTCTATTAATAGCCCTTGCGTGATTCGCAACTTGATGCGCCGGATATGTTTACTGAACGTCTATTCACTTGTGAGAAGTGAATAGGTTATCTATTAGACTCTTTTATGTTTTCATAAGCGCTACTCTGTGTGTATTTTAATGTTAATATATGTTACTAATATATCATATTTTACGTATAGAAAAATAAACATTATTTTGAAAACTATTTATTTGGAAGATGTATATATAGCTTCTTCATCTACCACTGCAAAAAGTACCTTTACATAAATCCCGGAAGTATTTTTCATTTCATCTCTGAATGAGTTAATTCAGAAGCGTACGCTAAAGTACAAGTACACTAAAAATCTTAATATCGCAGACAATGCATGGTCAAGCTGACGGTTTATATGCTCAAAATTATGCAGCAGAATAACGAAATTGATTGGGATTCACGTTTGATAAACTCAATTGATAGGCCCCTCCAACATGAAAGGTCGAAAAGAGGGCCTCATAAGCAGGCTGAGTAATTGGAATACAATTAACATAATTATGGAACTAATGAATGAAACATTCTCCATTCGAGCACTTTAGAGAGAAATACCGCGGGATGCCACAATAAACCTGATCTCCTGATCTGAAAGAGAGGCAGCCTGTAAGAAATAAATAATTAAAAATGACTAAAATACTTGTAATGATCACTATAAAACTAACCAGGCAGTAGGAAATAGTTCCAGTTATAGGGATTCTCAGTTCATTAAAGACACGAGTAGAAGGAATGAAAACAGAGTTTTGCCTTCCTGGTATTGAAACGTAATCCACATTATATTTTGTCCGCTAAATGTATGGTCCGTTGCAATGGCCTGACCAACAAAGTACGCTTTCAGAAACTAAGTGAAAAAACTAATTGTGGTCATTAGTTCTTTCCACTTAGTCTCTGAGACATATCAGCTGTGGTCAGCATGAACTGCTATCAACGTACTCTTTAGTATTATTTACTATACATACCTATACTCGTATGTGAAATGAAAAATGAAATGAAATTATATTTATTTAAGACTAAGTGACACTAAATTGTACAAGACAAGGTAAGCACGGAATTATAAAAACAGAAGAGAAAAGACAAACAATAAACAAAAAGGTAGATAAAAAACACGTACCTACGAGTACGTGTTGCTGTGTGTAAAATAATAAGGTACACGCTAACTAAATGGTACCTGTCTCAAAATGGACCCATCTCAGCATATGCTGGTGACTAACCAGCGCTGGTCTTCCGATGGACTCAGTGGGTGACGTCATAACGGCACAACGCCAACTCACTAACCGTAAAACAACGAACGTAATGTTAGCCATGCAATGTTTCCTTAGATTTGAAATATATATATCGATAATTTTAAATAATAGACCCATTTATTTAGCCACGCACACCTCACATAATGAGTTAAGGTCCACAGTACGAACATCACTGAAACTGTATGTAAATTCCGAACCAGTTCGTTCGGTGAGGTTTGCAGCTCATTGTATAGGAATATATTATTATAATATATTAGCGCCTGCCCGCGACTTCGTTCGTGTAAGTAGGATGTTTAAATGTTTTTTAATACTGAAAACATTTAAAAAAAAGATATGAAATCGGTAAAGCCGTTCTCAACTTATAGTGTGACCAGGAAAAATAGGGGGTCATTTTTACCATAGATACATACAGGATGTTTGGTCATTTGGTTTGTCGGTCCCTCTACCAAACACCCTATATATAGTTTCGTAAAGTAGTAACATGTTTTTTTTTCTATTGTTCATATTGGTGTAGGCTATTAAAACATTTCAAAATCACCACGGCACCTACATTTTACAGGTTTTCCTGGTTTACTTCTTTAATGTTAATCAAATCAAAATGAAAATTAATTGTATTATATTGCGTACGTATACAAATCCATGTACAGTGCACGGGTTTCCTTATTTTGTTAATTAGCTTTAGATTTAAAATAGTAAACTTAAAATGCACAAAATTTTCGCATTTCGGATAACATGTAAGGCATAATTAGCCACTGTGCAGCATACAGTACGAGTTTTATTTCAATTAATCTACGTTTCATCATCATCATCATCATCTCAGCCGTAGGACGTCCACTGCTGAACATAGGCCTCCCCCATGATTTTCCAAAAGGACCGGTTGGAAGCGGCCTGCATCCAACGTCGTCCTGCGACCTTTCTCAGGTCGTCTGTCCACCGTGTCGGTGGACGACCTACGCTGCGCTTGCCGGTACGTGGTCTCCACTCCAGAACCTTTCGGCCCCATCGGTTATCTGTTCTGCGTGCTATGTGCCCTGCCCACTGCCACTTCAACTGGCTAATCTTCTGAGCTATGTCGGTGACTTTCGTTCTTCTACGGATCTCCTCATTTCTGATTCGATCACGTAGAGAAACCCCGAGCATAGCCCTCTCCATAGCTCGTTGTGCGACTTTGAGCTTATCTATGAGGCCCATAGTAAGAGACCACGTTTCAGTGCCATAAGTCATCACTGGTAACACACATTGGTCGAAGACTCTTGTCTTGAGGCACTGAGGTATTTTTGACGAGAAGACTTCGCGAAGTTTCCGGAACGCTGCCCAGCCGAGTTGGATTCGACGATTGATCTCTTTCTCGAAGTTGGACCCGCCTAGTTTGACTGTCTGTCCCAGGTAGATATACTCGTCAACAACTTCGAGAACTGAGTTCCCAACTGATATTGGGGTAGGTACAACATGGGCATTAGACATAATTTTCGTCTTGTCCATGTTCATCTTAAGACCTACCCGTTGGGAAACTCGATGGAGGCCTTCGAGCATTGTACTGAGGTCTTCCATGGATTCTGCCATGACTACAATATCGTCGGCAAATCGAAGGTGAGTGATGTATTCGCCGTTAATATTGATGCCAAGTCCTTGCCATTCCAGAAGCTTGAAGGCGTCTTCCAATGTAGCGGTGAACAGTTTCGGAGATATAACGTCTCCCTGTCTCACGCCTCTTTGCAATGGAATTGCCTTCGAACTCTGCTCCTGTACTCGGACTGACATGTAGGCGTTTTTGTACAATGTAGTATGAAGCTGGTTGCTTGGCAACTCTATTCGACTTAAGTTCTGTAGAACTTTCTATACTTTTGTACTAAATAGGTGTGGGTACTCTCTCTCTCATCTCATCCCAAGCTGTAAATCTTTTAACTCAAATAGATCTATCAAGTTTCTAAATGTAGTATGAGTCAGAGCTAAAAGAAAGCAATAATGGTTTTAGATAGATTCAATTGTTTTAGAGCCACTTTTGTAAACACTTTTACAAAATATAGGAACCTTAACGATAATTCTATATATTTTTATAAAACTATGCGTCGATAATACTCTACTTACAATAAAGTACATAGAGTAGAGATGGGGTAAGTAGTATATGTTCGATTATCCAAATATATATAGACTTATTAAATAACAACTTAGTATATACAATTCATTTCGTATACCATAAATATAATATAATAAATCTTTGATCGAAATTCAAAACAAATAACTTTAAATGAAAACCATTCATAAACTATATATTCATGTGATATACTTAGCAAATGAAATAACTATTATGAAAAATATAATCACTACATATGCTTACTTTTTAGTCGAATTTTGATAAACATATACAACGAATTACGAAACGTCGAAACCTATTAATATATTTCAAAAGTAAACAAAAATGCATGACTAAGACAAAAGAGCTATACTCTCATACACGAATTGCAATACGCTGATCAGTATTTTGTCGTTTTTACTATTGAAGGTAGGGACTATTAATGAATATGGTACAAAGGCAGTTAGCATAAACAAGTTCTGAGGTTTTATTTATAAATACTAACCTAAATCAGTATAACTTATCTGCAATCCTCGCTTCACTCGTCGTCGCACATATATAAGACTGCTGTTGTACCTCTGAATTTCGACAAGATCAATACTTCGACAAGTCGCTTACTTCGAAAAACATACTAAGACAAGTCATTGCCTCGACAGGGCATATTATTTTGTTCGACAAGAGTTTTATTCCAAAAATTCTGTGATTTATCTGTATGGAGGTGTAGCTTACTCTAATTCTGGCCGTCGTCGTGTGGTCACCATTCAACCTAACGCTCCTCCTCGCTTCGCTCGTCGTCGCACCTATCGTGACTTCGCATTAGACTAGTAATTAAAACTGAATACTATTCAACATACATACATAATTTTGTTAACGGAATTATACCACAATGTATGTCAAATCATCGTTATATCAAAAAAAAATATGATAGGTACTTGAGCAGTATATAAAATTATAATATAAAAATTTATCGATATATCAAGTGCTGGTATAGATTTTAAATTATATAACAACTATAACGTACCTATATCAAATAATATATTAATTAATATATTAATCATATCAACTGTCCGTAATGGCAAAAGTCTTTTATATCCAGTAGAGGGTATTAAAATAAAATCTGTAAAATGATTTCAAACAACAGTCACGCACCCGTAGAGATGAACTTTACCATGATACATTAAGAGAAAAACATTTTTACCAAAAAATTAAACCAGCTTCAAAACTAAAAAGTGTGAAATAACTTTTGTCGAAGACGGTACCATGTGCTCAATATTATTGTGATAATAGTTATATCTACCTTTAAACTATCATTATGGTATGGTACCGACTTCAATAAGATTCACACTTTTTAGTATTGAAGTTGGTTCAATTAAAAGGTTAAAACTTTTTTCACCCCTTTTAGTGACCTTTGCTACTTAAAAATCGATTGTCATTGAGCGCCAATCACGATATTATCAAGATAGGCGAAACACTTTTTAGTTATTGAATTTTAACTCAAAAACTGTTTGAACGAATTTGATGAAATTGAAATGGGGCCACCTCGGAAGTATACTCTACCAAATAAAAAAGAACTATCATAATTGGACTAGTCTGTAAAAAGTTATGCGTGGTCACACATAACAAATTTATACGCGTCGACTTGAGAACCTCCTTCTTTTGTTTTGGAAGTCGGTCGAAAAATACACAAATTTTCACCTCAAATTCAACAAATACATTTATAACCCATTGATTTAGCACTAGATGTAATAAACCAGTTGATAAAAAGTGGGTAGTAAGGCAGGAACCTTCGAAGCAAGGGGTTTCCAAGTTAGATCCCTGGCCAGGGCAAAATGTTTGTGTGATAAGCACAAATATTTTTTCTTAAGTCTTAATGTTTGTAATGCCTTAAATCCTTTGACACAGGGAATATAGTGCGGGAGTGCGAGTGTGTATTGTTGTGAGTAATTACGAAATTTAGCTGTAGGTATCTAGGTATATTTAGTGTATATATATTATATATTATACATATGTCATGAGCAGAAGTTACGCTTACTATACGAACGTCTAATGGGGGATCCCAATGATCTATCTATCCACAGTTTTCCTTACTACCAATAGAAATTTGACATAACTTCCACACAAATAGTGTCAAATTTCTATCTCTAGTAGGGTAAACCGGCAGGCAATAGATAGATTTTGGCACCGGCCGTAAGTCACCATGTCACTTTTTAGTAGTTAATAGTAGGTACTTAGTGGATGGTAACATAACAAACATGTACAATTTTAAAAATTTATTAGCGACTTCCATTCTATTCAGTTATTGGAGTGTACCTCAAAAACTACTGAACTGACACACCAGCTTTAAACAAAAAAATTTGATAATCGGTGCACCCAGTCGAAAGTTATGAAGTAACAAACATTTAAAAAAACAGTCGATTCAGTACCTCCTCCTTTTTTGAAAATCGGTAGAAAAATGTAACATAAAAACATCTTCATAGAATGCTCGTTAGTTTATGGTAAGTGACCTTTGACGTGGACTTTATCTAGAACCTGTCCTTTATTCAGAAAGAAAATACTCAATTTCCTTATTACAGCTTACTTTATTTACAAACCAAACGGATATTAAATGAATGACGAAAATGAGTAATGACCATTCCAAGTGCACTTCGCAAATTTAACATTCCAACCTGATTCAGAGTGCAGAAATACCAACGGCAGACGTCACAGGCACATTATTAAAACAGTAACGCTTCTGAAACGACATAAATGTCTATAAACAGTTGTGGAAGCGAAACAACGTGCTATGTAAGTATCGTGTATACTGTGGTATAACTACTCAGATGCGAAACTGATTGTCGGTGACATCCTCGAAACTGGTAATAACCGGTATTATGTTATCGTAGCGAATCTATTGCTTACGACATTCAATGGAACGCGGCCGGCGGCGAATGATATCGATCGAATCATACAAAGGTACAGGAGGCCAATTCTACTATTTCACAACGTTCAACAATCTATCTCGCTGCAATTGCAGTTCGCTACGGTTGTAACTTGATCAATACCTAAAAAGCCATTCTTCTGTTTCTATAGACAAATTGGATCGTAACGTCATCTTAAATAAACACTAGATATATACATATAATTTAATTAATATAAGATCGACTACGAGCTACGAGCGATCCACAAGGTCATTTTAGAACTTAAATCTTCTCTGAACCTATGGTATCTAGACAATGGGACCCTCGGGGGTTCACCGGAGGATGTTAACCGGGATCTTGAGACTCTTGTACCGCGTCTCAAAGAACTGGGTCTGGAGAACCCCTCTAAGTGTGAATTTTACCCTTGCAGCACTGGAGCTCGCACACACTTTTCACGCTTCAATTGTCTTTTGCCTGGCCTCAGAGAACTTACATCACTCTCTTTCACTCTTTTAGGGTCTATTTTTGTCGACGGAGTGCCAGAAGCTATTTCTTGTCGCAAAAAGCTTCTCTTGACTGCTAAAGAACGTCTCCAAAATCTTTCTCCACACGTCACGATTGTGTTACTGCGCATGTGCTTCGCTCTCCCCAAAATAACATATCTTTTGCGAACTACTCCTACCTGGCTTTGTCCTGAGGAAGTCTCTTCGTTTGATGAAGCCTTGAAATCCACGGTCGGATCGATCCTTAACGTCTCTCTAAACGAGTCTCAGTGGAGACAAGCTGCCCTTCCTATTCGGTATGGGGGTCTCGGGGTGCGGTGCGCCTGTGATGTAGGCTTACTGGCTTTCCTGGCGTCGGCGCACGGGGTGTCAGACCTCGTCACTATAATTTTACATTCCAATGGTGGCGGGACGACGATACCTTTTGCGTCAGATGCTGTGTCAGCTTGGGCGGCCCTCAACGCAGGTGCAACGAGCCCTGTAGCGTCGCACGTGCAGCGTGCTTGGGATGACGTCACTGCCAAAAAAATTAATGAGCTGTCGTTGGAGGGTGCCTCGGGCGCTGATCGGGCCAGACTCAGGGCTGTGTCGCAGCCAGAATCGGGGGCATGGTTGCACGCGCTGCCTTCACCTCACCTGGGCACTTTGTTGGATGACGACTCGTTGAGTGTGGCGGTGGCTCTTCGTCTGGGCTGTAAGGTGTGTGAACCCCATATATGCACCTGCGGTTCCAGTGTGGAGGCCGATGGCCATCACGCTCTGAGTTGTCGTCGTTGCACAGGGAGGTTTCCGCGTCACCATGCTCTCAACGACATAGTTCGGAGAGCCTTTGTTTCGGCGAACGTTCCGTGCGTGCTCGAGCCGCCAGGCCTTAGCAGGTCGGATGGTAAGAGACCGGACGGACTGACCCTGGTGCCGTGGAAAAACGGCAGGTGCCTAATTTGGGACGCAACTTGTGTCAGCACTGTCGCTCCTAGTCACCTGGGTCGCACTGTCCACTCTCCGGCAGCTGCTGCGGAGGACGCAGCCGATAAAAAGAGGCTGAAGTACGCGGCATTAGAGGCACATTACTATTTTGTGCCTTTTGCCGTGGAGACCATGGGCTGTTGGGGCGCGGAGGTCAAGAAATTGGTAAGTGAGATAGGACAGAGGATAAAGGAGAAAAGCGGCGACTCCCGCTCCGGCTCGTTCCTGGTGCAAAGGTTAGCCATAGCCATCCAGCGCGGAAATACAGCCAGCGTCATGGGCACCTTTGCACCGGGTACAGTACGGGGTGGGTTATTTAATTGATTTTATTTTTGACTGTTGTGTTTGTTTATTTATGTAATTAGTGACATATTTATGTATATTGACATTTATGAAATAAAAATTAAATTAATATAAAAATATGAATTAACGTTGCGTATAGGATCCATCGAGTTAGCAGAATATAAAGTTTTGATCGATCGATCGCTGGATCAACAGAAAAGTAACTGCAGCTGGACTGTTTTTCAATAGCAGGTTAAGAAAAGCTATAAAAGTCACAGTTCATCTACGGTTTGATTTCAATTTAGTTCATACAATTGGCCCCCAGTCATCGCCATCGTTACAGTTGCTGACGACGCCTAGTAGTGTAGTCTTTGATCTCGGATTTACACGATTTACTCGAGTTAAGAATTTTAATTTTCATGAGCACGATAGAAACACCATATTAAATTTTAAGTAGCTTCAATATTTTTTAGGTTAGACTAAGTATATTGAATTTTATGTAGATTTAATATTTTTGTCACAAAAGCTATACGCCTTTTCATTGAAGCTTCTGGAATACTCGACGGAGTCAGAGATGTATTATACCTATTGCTAAAACAAAGAGCCGAAATACCAACTTTTTTAATCTGTTAGAGTTTTATATACTTGTAAATATATTGGCGCGCACGTAGCTATAATTACCGAGCAACTGTACATTGTTGTAGAGTCAGTCAAAACAATTAATATTTTTAGATTAAAGTTTTAGGAAAATCTAAGCAGGCCGTGTTTGTTGTTATTTACATGGCAGACCTTCCTGAAATTGTATTTGAATGCATACTACAATTCGTAGTTCACATAATCAGCCCATTATGTTCTCACTGCTGGGACTTGAGCCTTCCTCTCAGAAAGAGGAGTTGGGCAATAATCCACCACGCGGGCCCAGTTCGGCTTGGTGGATAGGCTAGTAGCCAACCCATGTCAAAGTTATCAGGCCGCCCGAACGCCTTCCACATAGCCTGACGACTGTTGTCTTAAAACATACAACCGGGACCGACGGCTTCGTACACTCCGAAAAACACAAGGGCTCAGTTGAATAATGCGGTCACCCACTAGCGGTCACCCATTCAACTCCTGGCCGCAGCAAGTGTTGCTTAATTTGTTGGTCGATTAAGATCATCAAGTCAAGCTCCACTACGAGCGCTTCCTTAGTGAATAACAACTATAATTAAAATTTTGTAATATTTTTTCAATAGGCATTAGCTGTTATAATCGTTGCTGTCACTATTTGGATGGGTGACCACTACTGGCAATTTCAACTAAGCACTTCCGTTCTTCATGACCAGTTTCAGCCATTATGGTTTTTGTCTTAGGACAATATACCATTCAGGAGATCAGATCATTTGACACTGGCTGAACCCACGTGGTGCATTATGCCCAATACTCCGCTCTCTCGAAAGGCTCACTTCCGAACAACAAAGAAAACGTATGCTAACTTATTCCTGAACGACAACCCATTGGGCCACTGACTACTGTATGTCTCCCTATCTTTGAGATAAGACCTAATCAAATACAAACAACAAAGTAGAACACATGACGTAGGAACCTAATTCGTTGGACTAACACCAGCCTCCAGAAGTTACTGTACTTCTGCAAATTACTCTATTGACCGAGCACGTCACTAATGATTGAAGAGTTGAAGTCCAAGCCGAATCGTGACAATAACAAATAAATTAAGATGGGCTTCACGTCAACGCTACGTCTGCAGTCTATATTTGTACGCATACTGCGTCTGAAAGAGCATGCCTGCGTTTTTTTATAATGCATTCCACATTTCTTGAAAACAAATTATTGGCAGTGAACCTTGAAAAAAAAGACAATCGAGTGAATGAGCGTTGTCTGCACTTCCACATTTTCACAAAAGCAGCATGGTAACAGATCCTGAATTAAAAAGTATTCAAAATCAAGCATTGAATTTTATTTACAACATACACTATAATTAAACATGTTGACGTATTTTCGACTTAGAAGAAATAATAAATGGTACGAAGATACAGTTTTTGTATTTTATCGGAGCGATAAAACACAAAAACTGTATCTTCGTAATCGGTCGGTAATAATTGGAAATTATTAATAATGGGAGAGGAAAGATCTTATATCTTCGTCACAAAACGTAACAGGAAGGCCAAAGATATGTTACATAAGCTAAAGGGGAAAACTTGAAGCCATGACAAATGAGAAGATTAAAAAACAAAAGAGCGAAGTAGGAAGCAACTGAATAGCATGGAGACTTCAAGTAACGGTAGCAGACAAGAGAAAAGTTTATAAAACAGAAAAACATAAACAGATTTAGAGTGAGCACCGACAATAGTCATAAATTGTGTAAGATCAAGCAGTATTCCAATCCAACCATATCCGTGTCTACCACAACCATATCCAGCAGTAGCGGTGTATACCTGATAAAATAAAGTATCATGATTAGAAACTGTATAGCTTTCCATACATATGACTGATTTTTATATTAAGACATGTCTTGTACAATATGATAAAAGTAAACTTTTAGACTTATAAATAAACGGCCTCTGTGACTTTGACATGTTATAAAAATGGTAACTATAAAACGGTCAATAAAATGATTATTTAAAAATAAAATTCGCGCTCATGATTCTTGGCAACTATCACCCTTTTGGACGCACGAAGCATGTACCTATTGTTTTTTGGTGATATCAAGCCATTTATTTTTGGTGGACTCTGGATCTGAGCCCTCCACCGCCGGAAAGACTGATGACGGTGAAGACCCACCGGGTGCCACTATCTTACCAACAACTCTGCCAAGAGTGCCCGATTAAGAAGAAGATCTGAACCCAGTTTTTTTATGCATACATCTACTTTTCTTAGAAAAAGGCCACTTATTCGTTCATCGTATTAAATATGAATTTTGTTGTTTTATTCATTAATATACTTTGCCTTTTTAAATAATTGCTATAAGTTACTTTTTAAAGTAAGGGCGAGAAAAGGGAATGCAGGGGGAAACGGGCGGGGACCCGCATTCCAGCGATGCATTGAGTTAATGTGACCGCGTTGTAATTGTATTTGCATCAAGTCGTCAAATTTATTTGGTCAAAGATATTTGATGAATGCAATACCAGCTTCAGTTTCATTCAGTAATTTCTACTGCCTTTCAAACTTAATGCAGTGATGCTTTCGCACTATAGATGCGGATCTGCCTTGAGGGAGAATATCAGTGATCTATCAATCAAGACGGGCACACGTAGAACAGTCCTACTACAAAGTAATAGCATACAAGTGACCATTTATTTGTTCGCATTATACTAATAAAGAGGCGGTAACCATATATTATACATACTTCATCGTATACTATGTATCGGCATTATTTATCATCATTGCATAGTGGCATTTTCATTATTTGTAGCAGAGTTATTAGTTTTAACTCGCTAAAACCAAAACTGTGTTGTTTATGTTCGTTGTATCATGTTTTAAGAATCGAACCCAACGTTTTTTTGTATTTTTAGTATTCTGGTACAGAAATACAGTAAAGGCTAGAAGCGAATTATCAAATACCGTCCTGGGAAGTAAATTGACCTTTGCAGGTAGGCAGGTAGGCTTTGAAGGTAATCTTTCTTTCAATAATTTCGTTAGTTCTTGATCTATAAGAGACTTCCGGTCAGAGAATTTAATAAAAAATCTATGAGAATATTACTTAAATTGTAAGTAAAGAAAGGATATAGCTTTACTTTGCGATCTATATCTACTGGTATTTAAAAGATCAGGAAGAATTTCTGAAGGTGTGAGATCGTCCCGTCCGAATCAGCAAGCCTCCAGTTCATTCAAAAATATTTTGTTATAGCGTAAACCCTATGCGGACAGATTAAAGGGACATCTCTAACACTATTAAGAAGTACCAAGTAAACGTACGTACCCGGCTTGAAATTCTCGAAATATTGCCGTCCTCGATTCGAGGGAGGTGAGACCGAAATACTGCAAAAAATAATTTCAACACCCTTGAATGATCTTATGTACTTACTACCTACATGATGAAATAAAACAAGTGAATCAAGCAGGTTATAAGAACAGAAATTGACCTTTGCAAAAGATTACTTTCAATAATTTCGCCAGTTCTTGATCTATAAGAGACTTCCGATCATTACCGAATCTAATAAAATATCTATGAAAATGTTACTTAAATTATAAGTAAAGAAAGGAAATAGCTTTGCTTTGCGACGTGCATCTACTGGTATTTAAAATACCAGGAAGAATTTCTGAAGGTAAGAGATTAAAGGGACATTTTTAACACTATTAAGAAGTACCAAGTATGCTTGAAATTCTCGAAATATTGCCGTCCTCGAGGGAGGTGAGACCGAAATACTGCAAAAAATAATTTCAACAACCTTGAATGATCTTCTGTACTACCCAAGTAGCAAAATAGATCCAATAATTGTCTTCAGGACTACAATTCAGAACTCTAATAAATTTTTCTAGTATACTACAACGCTGGATTTGGGCGCATTTATTGGAGCACAAGTTCTTGTTACGCTCCTGCAATGAGCTTACAGAATGCTAATAAGTCTAGTAACTGTCTTGCACCAGCATTTGGAAGCACTAAAGCTCCTTTTATTTCCTTATAAGAGATTGGTACTGGTATTAGTACTCCTTTTGTTATCTCCTTCTGGTACGTCTGAAGTGTAGTTTTGTTAATAATGCGCTAATAACTTACTTCGTTTTTAGTTATTTGTTAACACATTTATATTTAAAGGCCAATAATTTTTATAACTGTTTTGTGTACAGTGTTTATTAAGTCAGTAATTTTAGTTATTGTTTCCATTGATATTTATATATATAAATAAATAAATAAATAAATTAAGTGAGAATATAATTTAACATGTGGAAAATCTATTTTTACTGTAAAACTGTATCGTGTTTGAGCTGATTTTTTATCGCGCTTACGCAGGAATTGAATATAAAGTCAGTTAGTGTAAAATATGATCAAGCACTTAATTATTGTTTTTGTACATTCACCATGTTTCAAAAATTGCTCTGCATCTAGACATTTAGAAGACTGTAATATGTAAGCCATGGTAGCTCAGTGGGGAACGTCGCCACCATGTTGAATACATCGCCTCATACTTATAATTATCTCAGCTAAGTATAAAATCTGGAAATCTTACACAATGTCATTATAAAACTAAATTGCTGCATGTTTGTAATGATTTCAGACAAGTATATTATAAGTTCTGGGAATCTTACACAATGCCATTATAGGACTATAATTTTCGTAGGACTATTTATACTCCTTCAATGCACTTATTAGATTATATGTCTTGTAACTATCTTATAAATTAGTGTACTAGTAAAGTGCAAGGCAATTATATTAGTAAAAATGCTCTTAAAACTATAAATGCTTGCGCTATGCTATCATTAGTAAAATATATTACAAAAAAGCTTTTATAAGAACATTTTTAGTCTAAATTTACCTACTTATTGTATTTTATTAATAGGATTTCCTTGCTATTTGGGACCTACTTGATGAAAATAAAACAAGTGAATCAAGCAGGTTGTAAGAGCAGAGCGTTTTAGAGGCAATTTATTTCAGTAACATCTTGTTTTAAAAGAAAATGGTAAGTATTATAATACAGTTATGTTAATTAGATTAGGAAGTAAAGGTCGCTGAGAACATAAGGCTTCATAGGTATGTACGTATACAACTGTGCGTACTCTACTTAGCGTATGAAGGTACCTACCTACATTAGCTCGTGTAGGCGAGTAGGTAAATAAAACGTAGAAGCTGATTTCAGGTCTCAAAAGGCCAAAGTTATATATATTGCTTTTTGCAAAATTAATATTTATATATATATTTATTACATTATTTATAGCGTTCCGGAAACTTCGCGAAGTCTTCTCGTCAAAAATACCTCAGTGCCTCAAGACAAGAGTCTTCGACCAATGTGTGTTACCAGTGATAATTTATGGCACTGAAACGTGGTCTCTTACTATGAGCCTCATATATAAGCTCAAAGTCGCACAATGAGCAATGGAGAGGGCTATGCTCGGGGTTTCTCTACGTGATCGAATCAGAAATGAGGAGATCCGTAGAAGAACGAAAGTCACCGACATAGCCCAGAAGATTAGCCAGTTGAAGTGGCAGTGGGCAGAGCACATAGCACGTAGAACGGAAGGCCGATGGGGCCGGAAGGTTCTGGAGTGGAGACCACGGATCGGCTAGCGTAGCGAAGATCGTCCACCGATGCAGGCCGCTTCCACCGGTCCTTTTGTATAATAATGGGGGAGGCCTATGTTAAGTAGTGACGTCTTGCAGCTGAGATGATGATGATGATGATGATGATGATAATATACATACACACAATATAGCATAGATGCTTAGACTATAATAATACTATTGTATTTATTTGAAGCACGGGTAATTATGTTCAAAGATTAATTAAAAGTTTAAATAAGTACTTCAATCAGGAGTGTGACTACCTCCATATGGTTTAGTCATGCCATTCATATGCAGCTATCAGAAACACCAGTCATCTACATTTTAGCCAGAACCGGTACGTAATGTAAGGAAAATTCCGTTATATCGTATTTTATCAATGCACCACTGTTACTCGATCTGCGTAGATATCTCGGAAAAGATTGATTAGTTATACTGATAACCGATAAGCCGAGTTTAACTAATTACGCTGTTTATATCTAATTTTACGAGGCTTGGAAATTTACTTTATGACTTTTGTCCTTCTGGACCATGTGTGGAATATTTAGGAGTGTTGTTTTCAAGTCCATTTGTTAGTAGGGAATGACTATAAGCAACCCCTCAAAAGGAGCGACATCCTACCGTTTCTCGAAGATCGCACCGAGTGCCGTAACATAACCTAACCCTTATAAAATATATTAATAATAATAAATAAAAACCGGTCAAGTGCGAGTCGGGCTCTTGCACGAAGGGTTCCGTATCATTTTCTATGAATCTCCCATACTGCAGACATGCTTTTATAAACGTAATATAATGTTTAATAGTACGGGACCCTTCGTGTGCGAGTCTAAATCGAACTAAATAACAAAAAAAATGTTATAAATAGTATTTGTTGTTTTTTTTTTTTTTTTTTTTAATTTATTGGGGTAAACAAACAATACCACAGTAAAAGCTTAAGTCTAATAAAACTTATATTTAACATAGTACTAACTATGGTATCAGCACCGTTTACCACGGATTATTTAAAAAGTATTAACTTTAGGTACATAATGCGATAGGTGGTAGTACATCTATTCTAGAAGTTGTATAATTTTATTCTTAAACATACTAGGTCGCGTTGCCGCAATATCAATATTATTGAAATTTGTGTTATACAGTTGTACCAGCCGATATAGCGGAGAACGCTTACCAGCGTTAGTGCGGCAACGGAAGGTTGCAAACAATTGTGAAGGTTTACGGCAGTGCGTTCTAGTAGGTATTTTATAACATATCTTACTAACGATAGGTATACAATCATATCTATTGTGACATAGGTCATAAAAGCGGCATCAGAAATACGTCATCTGTGAAAATTTCAACTGTCCAACCATCACGGTTCGTGAGATACCTACAGTCTGGTGACAGAAGGACAGACAATCGGACGGACAGCAGAGTCTTAGTTATAGGGTCCCGTTTTACCCTTTGGGTACGGAACCCTAAAAGGACGATATTTTATATTTAGTGTTACAAAACTTAGCTGCGTGTTGTACTGGTAGAGTATGGAAAATACTATCTGCTTTGGTATTAAGTACACGCTCTTCTAAAGAAACGCTCGAAGTTGTGGAAAACCATTGAACTATTAATTTTCCGTTAAATGTATTTTTATCTGCCAGTACCTACATGTAATTGTTCTCACTGTTTGAACACAGGCAATCTGAGTGAGTACGGTCCATGTGTCCATGGCCTAACAACGCGGAGTCAATCCGAATACGCTAGTGGCCCGCCCAAGTGCTAGAGTTTTCAGACTGACACGGAAATTCCTAAAAGATCCGTCCGTAGTAATGTTAGTTCCTCCTAGTTTACAGAGTTAGTGCGACTAGTCATTCTCCTATTGCGAGCGCTCCATCATATTTTATATCATACACTGCTATGTATGTGCGGAAGCGCTCGTAACCAAGCTTGACTTGGCGATCTTAACCGATCAACAAGTTAAGCAACGCTTGCTGCGAGCAGGACTTGGATGGGTGACCGCTAGTGGCATTATTCAACTGAGCGCTTCCGTGCTTCGGAGGGTGCGTTAATCCGTCGGTCCCGGTTGTTTGTCTTAGGACAACAGTCGTTAGGCTATGTCGAAGGCCTTCGGGCGGCCTGAAACTTCGACATGGGTTGCCCGCTAACCTATCCACTAAGCCGCACTGGGCCCGCGTGGTGTATTATAGCCCAACTCCTCTCTCTGAGAGGAAGGTTCGAGTCCCAACAGTGGGAACAAAATGGGCTGATTATGATTATGATATTACTGATATGTCATCAAGTATGAGAGTGTGTATGTTTGTTGCTTTTTCTCGCTTAAACGGCTAAATTGATTTGAATAAAGTTTAGAATAGAGATAGGTTATTAGCATTAAAACATAAGCCATTATCGTTACACCTGCATGTTTAGCCCAATTGAACGGTTAACTCCCGCGGGATCGCAATATCCTTTATTCAACACGCAATCGCGGGCAGAAGCTAGTTGACTATAACCACAAGAATAAGAAAACATTCTTGTGATATTATGCCGAAGAAAAGAAGAAACAACTTGACTCTACCTATCATCGAATAAGGTGTCCGTAAGGACCTAGATATGTAATAATTATTTATTATCTAGGTCCTTATGGACACCTTATTCGATAAAAGGTAGAGTGAAATAGTTGTGAGTGACACTTTATAAAAAGTGAATATGTAAAAGAAACAAAGTATGAAATAAAAAACTAACAAAAAAACAAAATATAATTCGATACATTTTACAACATTTGCGTTTGCGAAATATATGCTTGTAATGTTATTGTTTGTGAACTAAAACATTTATGAAATAAGAGGTTTTAGATACGAGATGTATTCGAAACGTTATTTGTAAAATGAATCATTTTTGAAATAACATGTTTTAGAAATGAATTGTATACGAAAAGTTGGTTTTAATGTAATATTTTGTCATATTATGAAGTTCGGTAAATCCGGACAAACACGATCATTTAACATTTAGACAAATATACTTAACCGTCATTGCAAAAATATACAATGTACACTTACCTAGCGAATTCTCGAAAAATGTGTAAGTTCCTTTCGTCAAGTTAAAGTACCTATATTCTATTTACCCCGGTTTTCAATATCTAAAAACGAACCGTTTTGCTTACGACTAGTTACTTTTTGACAGTTGTATCATACAAAAAGTGTCAAAAAGTAGTTTTTAGATATCACCGTTAATCAAATACGTGTAAGCGTTACCTACTTCCATATCATGAAATGTTTCTGATGATTTTAATTTCATTTTATTTTCTATTAGGAAGACAAATATCGACTACAAAAATATATATAATTACTAAATCACATAAAAATGTTAGACTACATGAAAAAGTAATTTAGAAGTCTCCTAGCATTCAAATAACTAATTTCTAGATGAAAGGATATCTACTACAATAACACGCAGCTACTACAATAAAAAAATATCATCATCAAAAAAAAACTATCACCATTTGCACTCACTGAATAATTGCCGATTGAATGATGATAAAATGAGGCTTTTACAATATATGTAAATAGGTACTTTGTGATCATAATCTTTGTATTTGTTGCCTGATGTAACCTACATATTCGCTCCAGAAACTAACCTAATAGCAAATGGAAAATCTATTATTTCAACAGTTAGATTCTTCCGCTATTCTAGGATATGATTCAACCTTTTATTATTATTATACTTATTACTTATTAACTTTTATACTTATATACTTTTATTTATAATAACTGTTTGGTAATTGACCTCATTATTACGAGGAATTATTAATTAGTAAAATTTTGTCACTGTTATTTTATATTAAGTATTTTATATTTTGCACTGTATATGTAAGGAAAGTCTACACGAAGTATGCTTGGAGAAGGTAAAGGTACTGGTATCTGCATACTTTTATTTTGGTTACTCTTTCGGTGAAACGCAGGTGGCTCGTCTAGAAACACACCTTAAATTGCCTCTTATACAAATTAGTCAATACACGAGAACCCCTCGTCTTTCCCTACCGCTGCGTCTATACGAACTATTAAGAACATTCTGGAACATAAATCGTAAGTACTAGTCGTAGAAGCGCGGCAATGCACGATCATTCTAGAATAATAAAGCAACCGAGGGGTCTTTCCTGAGACGAACAAATGTATGACCATAGATTTAATAACAGTTACTTTGAGCATGCCTGTGGTGGAAGAGCCTACATCATAACTACCACATACATTTTGCCACCCCTCTTTAAATCTACGGAATAAGATTCAAAATTCTGACTTCGAAGACTCTGAAGTTTTAGCTCTCTTTAGGTTCTATAGTACCCACTATAGTTATAATTATATGAGTTGTTACTATTAACATGTGGCCGATAGTTTAATTATGCATTTTGGCTGCGTTTAGAGGAATTTGGCGCATAATGTGCCAAGTTTCCTGAATCATGCCAGGGCGTGCTTGACTATGTTGTACTGTCTATTTTTAATGTAAATGTCCCTACGCTATGCATACAATTTATGACTCTACATGGTGCCTAGACGTTTCTTATTTATAACGTTGAATCTATCAATAACTAAAAAATGCTTCTTGTAATCATGATATAAGGTAGCGTCTACTTAGGTAAGTACAAAGAAGTAGGTAGCGTTTACTTAGCCGAAATTAATATTTGATTTCGTGTAGACGTAGCAAAGTCAAAACTGAAGCACGGTAATGTTATCTATTACCGTGACTGAAGCCTATTTTATTACACCAACTTCGTAAATATCTGCATATATTAAAACAAAAACATGTTTCAATTACAGCGTCTCCTATAGGACAGATCTTCCTGCTTCTATTTTATATGGCTTTTGCGAGATTGCCGCAATTTTGCCAGTTACGCGTGGGTAATACGAGTACAGCTCACAATTCTTTACTACATCAATTGGCACACACGCTCATGTTGATACATTATTTAATGATAAGATTATTTTTAAACTAATGATTACTTCTTTATATACTCGCAGTTATGGTGTAGGTACAATTAATAAAAAAATCTGATTGTGTGCTTTGTCATAAGGCTACGAGTACTATCGTGCACCTCTGTTCCCTGTAAGAAAAGATATCTACTTATTTGAGATCAAGCGAGCCATTATTTAAATATAAACTTCGACATTATACTATTACCTACATACTTTTAAAATGATAGAACAAGCTATCAGACACACCCTATTTATTGGTCCATATTATAAACAAAGACTGCAGAGGTACCTAATACCAATAATATATAATAATCTGTGGTGAAACCATAGGTGAATGAGACTCAAAAAATAATGTTTAAGGGTGCTACTGCATCGCAGAGTAAATCTCCAGGTTAGTTTGTTCATCATAAGTGTTTGTTCGTCACGTATGATTTTCAAACAGACGACGGATATATAATGATTATTATTACTATGTAGGTACTTCAATAATTCCGGCAAGTCAATATGGCCGGTAGGATTTAAATTAGATACCAAGGACTGACAAGTGCATCTTAGGTCGTTAACCGACAAGTTGAACAGACGATCTGATAAAGGTCGCAGCACGACTTGGTTGCATACCGCTTCCAACCGGTTGTTATGAAAACATATGGGGGAAGACCTATGTTCAGCATTGGACACCCTATGATTGACATGATGACTTCAATAATTATTCATAATTACTGATCATTAATAAAGATTAAGATTTCAAAATGTAACACTAATAATTTGATTGGAAAGTCCTAATCAGTGAACCACAGAGGGTATTCTGATATAACCGGAAAATTATCAGAAAATTTGTATGATTAGATAACTATCAGCAGAAAGATCATCTTGCTTGATATTATGAACGTCATTAGTTCACTATCATGCTGATCATCTAGATTCTAGATCTTGAACTTACGATCATCGTCAGTCGTCATCGGTGTACGTCAGTTCATAATATCAGCATTATCTTTTCGCTGCTTTCTTGTTTTTAAATTATAAATCAACATCCTGGATCCAACATAGATATAACCAACACACAAATGACTCAAGCAGACCAGCAGGCGTACGCCCAAACAAAATACCAAAAAGCTTCTGATAACACTTATAAATTTATTGAACCGACACTTCGGATATCCTTCAACGAACCCCTATCTAGTCAAGTATGTATATAACATACTTGATCACTGGGTGGTCCCAAAGGCAAGTGATATACTTGGTCCCTCTTCTGCCAGAGCCCATTCTCCAAGATTTGACATTGCCAGATAGGTAATCTACCTTCAAATAGTAGATTGGGCACGCGTTCGTTATTAAACTGACTAGTTTAAGTGTGAAGGGTGTCGCAGCATGTGAAATTACTGATTGAATGGGCCTTTAAACTATATCTCAAGGAATAAGGAATGCATATATTTGGTACCGTAAGAGAGAGCAGGTTCACAGCACTGCTAAAGTTGTTATTTTGACTACTTCCTCTTGTAAACGAAGATGGTAGGTTCTCATTACTTCAGGACAATCTGGACTACTCAGATGCCAGTACATGCCGTTAAGTGAAGATTTCCATAATAATTGAGAATGATGCAGGCGGAAAGTAGAAAATGCCTAACGCACTATAGCCTTAATATGGATGTTATTTTAATCAATTAATTACACACTACAGACACTCTGATCCGTACCATTTTTAAACTTATGGATTAATAATTAAAATAACTTACATTTTGAATCGAGACTTCGTTCTGCAAACATCACAGTTTGACATTACAAAAATACTATATCTTATCTAGCTTAATCTAGTTACACTATTTTCCTTATTTTACTGATATTAACTAGAGCATCCGGCCGCAGACTCCTGCCTTTGCCCTATCATGATCCAAGGCCGAGGTAAGATTCGCTGAAAGAGCGAACAAAGGCAACGATATTACAAGAACAACTTGTTGAATAGATCTGGCGCTTGGAAGACTTTACAAAGTATAGTTTGGCAGCTGTGTCTGTGGATAATGAGCTAGGGAACCACGTGATCCAATAGAGTCACGTCATTGACTTACATGGATAATTATTAATAACAGATCTTGGCACTTCAGGCACGAATATCATCCTAACTAGAAACAATTAATGACATATACACATTATACGCTCCGTACGTGCGATGATGGCCAATAGTAGGTGTGAAGCATGAATTATAATTATTATAAACGTATAGAAATAGAATCAAATACTCATCCGTTAATCAGTTAGGTAAGTATATATATTATAGAATATACTTAGGTGTATATACTAAATTTGTTTCTAAATTCTTCTAAAAGTAATTATTTTACGAAACGGGTCGTCTGTCCGTCTGCCCTTCTTTTAGGAATACTAATCTTTTATTACAAATTAAAAACAGGTCACTATCCGACTTCTTTATGCGCTTTTATAGTTTTTCGTATATTTTATGTGGGTAGGTATGTTATGGTATGTTCTGAACCCGGTATGCATGGAGATCCATTTGGCGAACTGACATTATCAAGTTTCAGCTGGAGTAAGTCATTATTATACTTCTGCCTTCTTCTTATATATATATATATATATATATATATATATAGGCCAGTTTAGCCTTAAAAACTTCGACATGGGTTGGCCACTAACCCATCCACCAATCCGCACTGGGCCCGCGAGGTGGATTGCCAACTCCTCTCTCTGACAGGAAGGCTCGAGTCCCAGCAGTGGGAACAAAATGGGCTGATTATGAAGTCATTATTATAATATGAGTCTATCTAAATATTGGCTAATGTCTTTTCGTACAATAAATCTCCATAATCTCATGTTGAAGCACTTTAACCTAATTTTGATTGAATTTGAGACATTCAGTTGCCTACAACAAAGTTTTAATGAATCAAGCGTTTAATTAAGCAAGACATTACTTAGTAGACAAAGATGCTTTGAAGTACTCCTCTCATTGTATTTAATACTAGCTGCTCTCCGCGATTTCACCCGCGCGGTGATGGATGATGATGACGATGATGAATCTTATATAGCCTATGTTACTCAGGGTGAATGTAGCTTTCCAATGGTGAAAAAATTATTGAAATCGGTCCAGTACTTATTGGTTACAAACATACTTACATACAAATCTTTCCTCTTTATAATATTAGTATGGAGATAGATAGTATAGATTGTAATGAAAATGATTTTGATAAAAGAATTTCTAAACAATAGGTCAGAGTATCTAGACGTTTCTTCTCGGCTCTATTTTGGAATACGGTAGTAGTATTCTAAAGTACGCCTTTGAGGAATAAATTTAATAAATAAGTAATTGTAAATTTAACAAATTTGGGACATCACTTTAAAACTCAAATCTAAGTATATTCGCTAGTTGATCGCACGCGGCACAGGTTAGATGATATGAAATAAAATATGTCATTCATTGAATAAAGTTTATATCATGTGTAATACTTAAAGACATCAGATCACTTTCGGCATTGATTACGTACATGCAAGCACAAAAAATAAATTATAATCTGTGAAAATACAAGTTACACTCTTGTTACATTTAAAAAAGATTGACAGTTTGATACACATATAAAACTACACATAGTATTATTAAGTTATATACTACCTAGCATGGCAGTCCAAAAGGCATTCAGGAACTTTATGTAATAAAAAATTAAAAGTATTTAAAACTTCTTCGCTTTTTCTTTTAGCTATATCATATCTCAAAGAGATAGTCCTAATTTAGAATTTTCTTGTTTGATTACATTAAAATTCATACATATATATAATACATATAACCTAGTTATCAATATTCAGTTTTACTGATATTAAATACTGTTATTACAAAGCTGGTCCGATCACACAGTTTCTTAAATTTAATTAAATTATCATAAAATCAAGCAAACTTTGTAACAAAAAAGATTGTATAGCTTTTGAGGCCAAACCTCATTAATGTGTATATTACTGACTAATAAAAACTAAACCGAACATTATGCAGTACTGCCTTTTTTAAACCAATATTAGCAGTATGCCCTTATAAAGTATTTTTTACTAATTTAAATAAGGTACGTATTCCATTATATCTAAAAGTAGATTATATATAAGTATAATTTTTGTCAACTTACATCTGTTTTTGGTGAATTATATATTACAGAAGGTACTAAATGCACCATTCGCACTTTACATGTACTTTTTGAAAATAAACTTGCTTAAACGTATGTCCAGGAATTTCTCAAATCAAATAAAAGCTAAATCAACTTTCCTCTGGAAATTATAATCTACAGCACGTTTGCTTACATATAACAAATCACAGATACCCTTCCCGAACTGCCATATACTAAACCTCTATGCGACACTGAGTTCCACTTAAACTAAACGCAGTCTTGAAATCCATACAACAAATAATGGCCTTGTTTACAACCTAATACTGACAACCTAACCATCGGTACAACTAACGATAAACATGATACATGCAAGTTACGTGAAGCGAGTGTCAAACTAGATATACTATCAATGTAACGGAAGGTGATTGAAGTTCCGTCCAGGCGACGGATAGGCGGTTAGTCAGCACATTCACAAGTTCTACTCATCTCTAGAGTTCACTATCGGAAACAATATCACAGATAGTGTGCCTTCGGCGGCGGGGCGCGTGCGGTGCGGCGGCGTCAGCGTCACAGGTAGGGCACACAGGCGCCGCATCGCGAGCGTCGCTCAGGGGATTCAGCGCGCGCCCTGCACAGAGGCACAGGTTAGCTCACGATGCTCGTTCCGCGGCACGGGGGTCGGCGCGTCCGAGCGCCCGCTTCAACTTCTCCACGAACCTGCTATGGAACTTGTCCTCGCGCGGCTTGGAGGCCGCAGCCGGCGAGCCGCTAGTCGGGCCCTTGCCCGTGTCGGCGCTGCGGAGCGAGGCGCGGGACGGCGGCGGGCGGCAGTAGGACAGCGAGCGCATAGCGGGCGCGGACCGGTGCGGGCTCAGCGTGCCCGCTCCGGACCGCGAGAATGCGGGCCCCTCGGACCGTGACTCCGACACCTTCCGCACACGTCCGCCGCCCGGCGCCGCCTTCTCCGCTGACTCCGAACTCCGCCGCGAGTTGTAGATGTCCCAATCGTTCTTCACCACTGGCATCATGAACGCCATCTCGGCGGCGGTGACGGTGGCTCCTTGACGTTAACGTTTTTGGTTCTATAGTGAAGGCTCTACGGCGAAGAGATCGGTTTGATCGCGGAAAGTAGCTCTGCAATCAATCGTTCGTGAACGCTGCTAGATCTTGCTGGTGGACGATATCACGCAATTTTATGTTTTTTGTTGATAAACTTTAGGTCAATATTGACTTTTCCGGGTGCTATTGGACCGATCTGATGGGAAAATATTGGCTTTCACTTCAATGTCACGATCACTGAACCGATTAGGAAAGGATGTTCACCCTAGGACGAATTGCGGTAGAATGAAGTTATCGTGAAAACACACCCTGAATATAAGGAAAATAGTGGCGCCACCGTCGCTACGGCTGAAATTGAAAACTGACGTGTCCACTGTGTGGCTATTAATGGCAAAATGCGTTGTTTGAGACAGCACATGCTTCTTATCTATTCATTATCTCCACGAATAGCATAATTCCGATGACTAAAGATAGCAGACTAATGATTAATGACGCAAAATGAGTCATTTGGTACAATGTAGATCCAATTATTTGCATTGTATGATAGTGCGACCTTTGGTGAGGTGAGTAGGTTTATGCATCATAGTGCCGCTACGCGATACTAGATGGCGCTACCACCTCTTATATATAAGTGACCTCTAGTGTCATATCAGTATACCTCTAGAAACCTTTCAAGGCACTGAATGTCGAAACGTCCATTAAATCCGTCAAAAGGCGTTCTAGAACCTAGACTTCTGATTTGGTTCAATAATGCGAGGGTAGCTAAATTTCGCACTATCAGTGATATTATTTTTCACATTACTTATTTTCGTTTAATTTATTTTCACATACTTATTAACTTAATACTTACGTAAAAAATGGGTGGTAAAGTCATATTATGTAGTGAGTAGTGGGAAAACCAGGCACTAATCAACTCTTTACTGTAAATTTTAGTTAAAGCCGTGGGTCACACACGTAAAAAAGGTGAACTAGCGCAGCCAGAACAGCTTCACATTATACACATTCTTGACTTAGTTCGGCTCCTTTGTTCCCACCGCTGACGTAATTTTCACCGTAAACGGATACACCATGATCTCACACATTTATACAAAATAATATAATTTTCCTTATATTAATCTGTAGCTAAAAAACTTATGAATACCTACAATAATAGGCACTCACCGTTTTGAAATATACTGATAATAGTTTGATATCTCATTCGACCAGCCCCGGTTCGAAAAATTTGTTCATACGGATCAGGGGGTAGAAACTTGATAGTCACTCCCCTCTCTTCAGCGTTAGAGAAAATTAGAATTACTTTAAAAAACTCACAATTAGTTCTTTTTACCATCGATTTTTTCTTACAAATCGACCGTATGCTAGGCGCTTCGTGGATTAAGTTTTTAATTATAAGTATTAGATATTTTTATTTACATTTTGTTGCCCATCGAAACTGCTGTCCAGGACGGGTGCCTCGGTTCGCCCCTATAAATCCCGGGCTGCATTTGACCCATTACCAAATATCTACTACCACTGATCTTATGAAGAAAAAACAGTTTTTTACTCTAGGGTGTATAAATTTTGTACTAAAGCACTCGGTATTTTATTGCAGGGCCGTCAAGTACCACCGGAGGCGCAACTAACGACGTCTCAATTGTGAAGCTGAGGGCAGAACTCAGAAAGTTACAAGTTAATTTGTTCACCGCTAATGAAGATTTTTATATAGAATTATTTTTGAATATTAAGTTTTTAACGCTTTCTCGGCGCTTTCGCGACGGCGGTCGATAGTTATACCGGCGGCCGTGACGAAGCGAGTAAAGAGAGCGTTAAAAACTCATATACCTACCTATTTCCTGAAAAATCGCAAATAAAACTGAATTTTTGAAGAATAGACACTTTTTTGTTAGGTTAGGTTAGGTTAAGGAGTCTCGTGACGGTAGATCGTTTCGAAACTTGGTATGTGGGGTCGGCTTGAAATGGTCTTTTTTTGGACCCCACTTTGAGGGGTCTATCGACATTATTTCTGGCACCTGTCTTACATTTTTTTTAGTTAAAAAAAATAAAAAAAAAATAAAAAAAACGCGCACTTCTTTGGTCATGTGATTGGCATCACCTAAAAGATAGGTCCACCCATCTACAAGTTCTACAACACCAACACAACAACCCACCATGATTTAGCTTATATAAGGTGCTACTGTACGCAAATACGAAGTATTCAACGAGTCTGTTGGTTTTCTAGCGGTGCGGTCGCACGGTGCGTGGTGCGATGGGATCAAGATAAAAACTAAGCACCTGCGTCATCTACTAGAATGTTCTTAACTTTATTTTCTGGTACATCCATAATCCAGGTAAGAATAATTGTGTTCAGTCAAAACTTTTGTAGATGCGACTTTTTAATTCGGTTTGATGAATGCAGTAGTGGATTACGTAACTACGTGCCTATCATGCAACAAATACTCTTTTTTTAGATTCGGGAGGGTAAATCCTTTATGGATACCGCATAGCAGTATCTCTGAGGTTATGTCCGTGTCCACCGACGGGGATGGGAGAGCCAGTGTGTACGGAGTAAAACCTCCTCCCTCTTTCCTATACACTACAGACACTAGGTCCGTACCCTTACAATATTAAACCTTTTATTAACTACTAGTCTGAACCCCAAGTATCTAACTAAGCAATACTCTTAAGCAACTAGGAGTTCAATCGAAACAAATGCTTATAATTGGTTTTTTTAATCAACTTATAAGATCGTAGGCACATTAACTATTCGATATGTAACAGCAGCTCGTTTAACAGAATAAAGCAATAGTAAAATATTTAGAACATAATTTAATCAACTATTACTTATTTAGTAACAAGTTAATGGTTATACATTAAAATATTAATTATTATCACATCATGATCGCTGGTTGGATTATATTATCACATTTCTAATACCAAGCTGTGACAAGCTCTGTTCCTAAACATTAACAAGAGTATAATACAAACTGCAATGCGGTACTTTGTCGATCGATAAATTCCATGTATAACATCGATAAAAGGGTTATTAACGTTTAATATTGTCAAATATGACATTTATAATTAATAAAATCGACACTGTCGGCGTCGAATTGACGAATTTATCGATCGACAAAGTACCGTACTTGCACTGCTGGTTTACATACATGATTGGCGGGAAAATCTCCATAAAAGGATCACATTGATTTCGTATATTTTTCCTAGATTTGCGTTCTCCCACGTTTTGACGAGTATTATTGGTGAATTATTAGCCATTAAGTGTTCAACCAGACCAGTGTGTAACCAGAGTGGGTAAAATGGACCACATTTGTCAAAGTCAAAATAATTTATTCAATTTAGGCGCATCAAAGACGCACTTTGTGTGATAGTCAACCGCCATAGAACATTTTAGTAATGCCGTTCACATAAGTTTTAGTATGCATTACTAAAACGTGACTTGAACAGGACAGTGACATAAATGACAGGCTTATAATACGACTGAAAAGCTCACTTGATAAATACGTTTTTTAAGGAAGCCAAATTTACAACAGTACGACTCCACTTTTAAAGAAAAAAAAACAATTATTACTATTTACATTCGTACATTGTTATTTAGTACTGCCGACCGCCCGCGACTTCGTTCGCGTAGTAGGGTCAGCCTTCGGCCTCGCCATAACCTGCCATCTTTTCTTTCATAAGAACCTTCTTCTGACAATTAATTAACTCTCAAGTTATAGCATGACCAGGAGAAATAGCTGTTCATTTATATATATATACTAGCGACTGCCCGCGACTTAGTTCGCGTAGTAGGCTCAGCCTAAGGCCTCGCCACATCCTCCCATTTTTACTGGATTGACTGACTGGACATTTTTTATAAGAACCTTCTGGCAATAATTAACACAACAAAAAAAGAATTAGCGCAATCGGTAAATCCGTTCTCAAGTTATAGCGTGTATGTAGAAATAGGGGTTCAATTTTATATATATAGATTGACGTTTGTTCACATAAATACTAAAATTAAGCATTCACAGCTGCAGTCAAATACATTTAACATTTGTATAATTTTATAAGTGATTTAACTTAAATAGGTGCTCCTGTTGACCAAATCCCAACCCAACTGCTTAGAGTATGAGCAAAAAGAGAAGCGTCCTAGCAATTGAAGTCGCGTGTGCTTATTAACTGTTTGAATGCTAGTAAATAAAATAAACTGAATAAATTAAATTACTGCTAATTTATCTTTTTATACTTTCATTAAAGTTTACACTTGACAGTTGCGTGATGGACAGATAACAGCTGGATTGGGTTGCCATATAAACATCTGAATGTTCACCGTAACGCCACGACGGTTCTCTTTTTACACAGACTAGCAATTTTTTTAAAGCAACGCTTACTCGGGCTATTTCAATTGCTCCATCTTAGCAATACTTCATCAAGCGGTCTGGACATGGTCAACAAAATCAACTTATGTTAAACCACAGAACATAAAAAATCACTATGTGCCATAAAAGATATCTAACTTAAGTATAAAATGTCAACTGATACTACTCTCTTTTTTAATCTATTCAGATCACAATATTCCTTTATTTAACCTACAAGTTTGATTACTACTTCATATGTTTGCGATCAATCATTCCCTTTTAAATTTAGTTAAAGGGCTATGCTACCTCAGCTCGAATTTAGATTTCGCCCTTACTTCGTCGCAATGATATTAACGATTACGGCCCATATTGACAGCTAAAATTCACCGCAAGCGACACAGGTTCCCCGCCCGAAAGCCGAAGCGAACCTGAGTCAGGGGCCGAGCGACAGGGCGGCCTGACTGAGAATGCTTCTAGCACTTGATATTTTAGGTATTTGCTTGCGTTTAAAAAATCAGCTGACATAACACCTTCCTGTTATAAAGTTCAATTATCATGGAAAGTTTCAAGATCTTACTTAAAGTATTCGTTGAGTTATAGACGCTTATTGTACAATTTGGAGGCCACTTTGAAATTTTTTTCTATCGAGAAAATTTAATTGAATCGTGTTTTCGCCTAACATGGTATTTGGACTATATCCTAAACTTTGCCATATGTTAATTTCAAAGTGAAATGAGCAGGATATTTGAAGATATGAAGGCTGAAAATAAGCAATGTGAGGTAGTACCGGCTCTATATAGTTATTGTATTAGTAGTTTTATTAAGGTTTTACTTTTGTTGTATTGTGAATAAAGTGCTAAAATGTTCGACTAGACCTCGGCCTCAGTACCTAGTAGTTCCTAGTGGGTACTAGATGCTACGATCACTTATTTTTATAGGAGTGTTGTTGTTTTAGGAAAACAGTTGTATGGCTTAATAACTGTTGTAAAGTAACAGACCTTCGGTAGGTCTGCAAACCCTCACACTCTAGGGCTGAGTCTCATGGTTGGATAATATATAACAACATGCTCAACCCTTAAAAGTTGAATTTGCCAGTTCTGTCAATGTACTAATTTGAACTTAACTGTCTATATTAAATACCGTAAACTTTATCGTAGTCTGTTAGCAACTAACATTTCAATGGCAGCTATATAGTTTACAAAACAGTAGTCAAACAAATTTTACTATAATAAATTATTACTACATCAACATCGGCCGAACTTATATTCAACAAAGGTTCCGCACACTGCAAACTTAACAATCAAGCCCCAACTATCAGTCCCTACCTTATTCATTTCTAATGTAACCGTGATATGTAAGCAACTATTTGACTTTCATCAACACTTACGTAAACACAGCACTAACATTATGCTTCTCCTTTGATTTATCAGGATCATAATATTCGTATAAGTTGATCACCGTTAGAAACTCAACTAGGTGCCTTTGATAGCCACACTCCATAAGTTTGGTGACCACTTTGTGCAAATATTTGGCGAAACAAATCACAATATTAAGTGAGATACATGAATATACCAAACATTCGACTTACATCAACAATTACGTAGACACCGCGCTATTATGCTTCTCCTTTGATATCAGTATAATAATATCCATTTAAGTTGATCATCGTTAGCAACCCAACTAAGTGTCTTTGGTGACAACTTTGTGCAAAAACTTGGCAAAACAAATCAAAAGATTAACTTCGATACATGATTTGATACCAAATATTCGACAAACATCAGAACTTACGTAGACACAGCGCTTACATTATGTTCCTCCTTTGATCTATCAGGATCATAATATCCGTTTAAGTTGATCATCGTTAGCAACTCAACTAGGTGCCTTTGATAGCCACACTCCATAAGTTTGGTGACCACTTTGTGCAAATATTTGGCCAACTTCTCAAACAAATGAAACAGTTCGTCGAGTTGTGCGAAGCTTGTGTGTGTGAAGTTTCCGTCCGGTTCTTTTTGTTGCCATTCGCTGCAAAACAAAAAGTAATTTTTACATGTCATACTTGTTTCAATCAAGTTTGCAACTTTAATTATTTGTGAACGCAACAGTAAGGATTATAGACACTAATATTATAATTTATAATGCAAAATTTCTGAGTATGTAAAAGTATTTATTTCTTATTCGGGCTGATACGGTGTCTTTGAAATCCTATAGAAGAGGAAACGATACAATAAAAATGGTAAACCCTGGATTAACACATAGGCTGCAAAAAAATCCTGTAGGAGTAATTTCTGTATGTGGAGTGGTTTGATGTTTTTATGGTGTGGGAACCGAGTTACAAAGATCCATATTCCATGCATAGCACTCTTCAAAAAAATCCATCCCCTCCGGGTAAGATAATAAAATTGGTGGTAGGATTTAGACAAGTGTACTTACAAAAAGGTAGGTAGGTAATATATACCAATGTGTCAGATATTCTGCCTCGAAACTGTAGTATGAAAGCATTAGGTACTGTCTTAATGTAGGGCACTTTAGCAAGTGAAATGCCTGAAGGAAGAGAACTAAACAGCTGTATTTCTAAGGGGTGACGAAAACTCAAAGATCAGCAGTGCAAGTACGGTACGCTCTCGATCGATAAATTCGATGTATATATAACATCGATAAAACGTTTTTTAACAATTATTTTTGTCAAGTATGTTATTTATAATTAATAAAACTGATTATGTTGACGTCGAATTTATCGATCGACTAAGTACCGTACTTGCTGGGTCTCAATGCAAATGTCATGGGTAGACGTGACGTGTACCATCTAGCAAATGATTTATCCTTCCAGTCAGTTATTAATATTTTATATGTACATATCCTTGTAACTTACCCAGCCTTCAAAACGCGACTAAACTTCAATATCACAGTAAACATATCGTTCAAGAGCTTCATCACGGGCGTGGATCTATTATTTAGAAGACATCTGAACAGCACCTTCTTTATATAAACCACGTGGCACTCGTATAGGTCGTCCAATGTTCTCGCCTTTTTCAGGTCATTTTCGAACTCGGTCCATGAGATGAGAATGCACGTAGTGACTATGTAGTTGTCTAGGGCCCGAATCATGGACGCCATTATGTGACGGTAGATTTGGATGGAGGTGTATTGAGGTGACCGGAGAAGTTTGCGCGAGTGTTGTCTTGATAGCTTTGCAGCTAGTTTTAGATTCTGGAAAAGTAGACACAACATACCTAGTTTATATCATAGATAAAGATGTGTTTATTTTGCTAATACATATATATATATATATACATATTGGCAAAATATATATACGATAATTTATATATTTATTACATAATTTTCACTATGTAATTATTAATTTGTTACAATGTGTAATTCAGGAAATCTTTTGAATTAATACTAAACCAACAGTGTTATAAATATACAAATATATATCAGTAGCATACATTTTAGACACAACAAAAGATGAATCCACCATCTTTATAGCATACAGATACCTAAACTAAGTCAACTTTTCAACCGACTTCCAAATGAAGGAGGTTCTCAAGTCGACGCGTATATTTTGTATGTATGACCACGCATAACTTTTTACAGAGTAGTCCAATCTTGATAACTCTTTTTTTGTTTGGTAGAGTATACTTCCGAGAACCACCCATTTAGTTTTCATCAAGTTTTTGAGTCACACTCATAAAACTGAAAAGTACTTCGTCAATATTGATGATATCCTTATTGACGGTGAATGACAATCGATCCCGTAAGTAGCAAGGATCACTAAAAAGAGTAAACTTATTTTAAGTTTTCCAAAAAATGGAACCGACTTCTACACTAAAAAGTGTGAAAACTTGTCGGAAGTCGTTACCATGCGCACAATATTGTGATAATATGTACTTTTTAACTATCATGGTTGAAAGTTTACGACTGCAACACTTTTTATTGTTGCAAACAAAAAATATTTTGACCCCATTTTAGTCACCCTTGCTACTTACGGGATCGATTGTCATTCACCGCCAATAAAAAATGTTTACGATGTGTAGAGCCTCGCCTCCGCATACTCCATAGAACAAAATCGAATCGCAATGGTGACGTAACGTGATCGTAAGTCACCACACACAACGCTGAGATAGCGCTATCGCGTGCCTTCGCTAAGACACGATCGAGCAATATAACTGAGACCGAACCGAAACCTAGGGTGGCTTCGGCTAAATGCGCGGGACGGCGGGTGGCCGTTGTGCATGTAATATTTACGTATAAATTATATGGTTGAGCTTTAAGATACCTTAATTGTATTCTCCATCACCATCTATACAATCCTTTGTGGGATGTCAAGAAAAATGTTTAACGTCAGGCATTTTTTCAATTTTGACAAAACGGAGCAATGGACGGATTGCCTTGGTGGCCTAGTGGTCATGGCTTCTAACACGGATTGTCGTAAGACACGGGTTCGAATCCCGTCCGAAGATGTGAATTTTCTCTCTAAAATTTAAATGTAAGAATAAGAAGTCGTAGGAAGCGCTCGTAGCAGCTTGACTTGGAGACATTAATCGATCAACAAGTTAAGCAACACTTGCTGTGGTCAGTACTTGGATGGGTGACCGCTAGTGGCATTATTCAACTGAGCGCTTCCGTGCTTCGGAGGGCACGTTATGCCGTCGGTCCCGGTTGTTTGTCTTAGGACAACAGTCGTGAGGCTATGTCAAAGGCCTTCTCGGGCGGCCTGAAAACTTCGACATGGGTTGGCCACTAACCTATCCACCAAGACGCACTGAGCCCGCGTGGTGGATTATGGCCCAACTCCTCTCTCTGAGAGGAAGGCTCGAGTCCCAGCAATGGGAACAAAATAGGCTGATTATGATTATGAATAAGAAGTCAAATTCAGCTAGTAATTACAATTGCTTCAGCGCCCTTTAACCCTATCACAGTAAAAGCAGTATCACATCTACATCTATCATATCACATGTTCCGAGACTGCCTGATTGTGGAAGTCAAACAGTGTGGTAAGCTAAAACTTTTTCTTACCCCAAAATCTTCACCCAGCACCCAAAATATCCTCCTCATCTTGATGAGAAATTGGAACACCTTCGCATATCTCACCAGTGCTTCATGCGACAGTATGATGTTCAGTGGCCAACTGACTGTGTAAGTCAACGATAAACATTGTAGGACGTCCGGAGAACTGTGTTGGAAGCTCAGAGGCGTGTCAGATATTGTGAATGAGAGGTTCTCGGAGAACTTGTGGACGTCTGAAATATGAGGAGGGTTATTTTATTAATGGATGGTCTGTTGCGGAAATAAAAACACGTTTTTTTATGGGATAGGTTGGCAAACGAGCAAGCGGCTCACCTGATGGTAAGTGATACCATCGCCCACGGACATCCGCAATACTAAAGATCTGGAGGACGCGTTGCCGACCTTTGAGGAAGGATGATAGGAAGGATGATATAAAAGGGGTGAGGGTGGAGAGGAGAGGGAAAGGGGGGAATTGGGCCTCCGGAACCTCCCACAAACCAACGAAACGCAATAGCAAGCTATGTTACTTCACGTCGGTGTTCCGTGGGAGTGTGGTACTTCTCCGGTCGTGCCGGCCCGTTCAACTGTGGGGTTGCAGCGTGGCACTACCACAAAAGCAGTAGCAATAGGTAGCAATTAGTTTGTACAGAACACTACAGTCTACACGAAAATTCTTCAAACTATCGTAGTTCTAGTTCTTATTCTGTTTAAACTAAAATCTCATTTTAACAATCCTAAACTTATGATTTTATTAAATTGTGGTTTTTACATCAGTATAGAGAGCACGAAGTTACATGACAAATAAAGTTGAGCTAAATATACTCACAATTGAACAGACATGGCAAATTTAAGGACTATCATTCTCTAGCGTTATGCTAATTTGGACATTCGCATGAACAGAAAAAGAACCAATCTACCATAATTTATTTTAAAAATGTTTTTATCTCTCTACTAAAGTTTGATGTTCTGTCCAAGCGAATTGGTACTATTGTTAATTTAATTTGTCGCCTATAAAATCATCCGTCTATGTAAATTGTATGAGATAGAGAATATAGAGAAAATAGCCAAAAATGTGTGATTTAAAGTTTTTCGTGTTTCCTTGCGTCAAAACCGTACTGACAAATAATTCGCTCGATAATAAGTTTCCTTTAAACTGCAAACTTCTAGGCGGAATTGCTTTACGCTCTTCAAAGTCAAAGTCAAAATCATTTATTCAATTTAGGTATCAAAGTTAAACCTCAACCACCGTAATATTGTCCGGTACTGTTAGTGCCCCTCAAATCTATACTTACATAATATTGCTTGCAGCTCTAAAGAAGATTATTATTATATACTATATAGATATACTGATTAGCTCTGCATAAGATTTAACAAAAATCAAAAGAACTTTACGCAACTCACGGTTGCAGTGCAGTGTCACTTTAAATCAATTTTAATCACTAAAATCACTTTTTACTTTTTCACAACTTTCGCAGTGACAAAAGACTTCAGCAAAAAACTCTATACATTTGCTTATATCATTATGTATTTGTTAAGCGTTCAATTCACATTTTCAAGGAACCGACCCCATGCTAAAATTGCGGCTATTGACAAGGCGAACACAAAAATTAGGTAATTAAATACATTACATTTTGCAAACACTCATGAACACTTAACAGCTTCACAATCCTCCTAAATAGGTCCGTCATTAAGTCACTGTCTTATCTAAGTGACGTTCTAGTAACAAGGCGGATCCATTACTAAAACTTTCTAAGAGGATGACGAGAAAAACACACAATCAACGTTCCATTTAGTTTTACCTACACTCGTGCACCATTACGAACACTTAACGATGATGATGATAATGATGATGATGAATCAAAATATACAGCCTATGTTCATTTTCTACCAACTTCCAAAAAGGAGGAGGTACTCAATTCGACTGTATTTTTTTATGTTTGTAACTTTTGATTGGGTGGACCGATTCTCAAAATTTTCTTTTTGTTTGAAAGCTGGTGCTTCCCGTGTGGTCCTAAATTTCATCAAATTCGGTGCAGTAGTTTTTGAGTTACACTCCAATAACTGATTTTTACCAAAGTAATAGAATGGAAGTCGGTATAAAAATTTTCAAATTGCACTTGTATATATTATAGTTCTATGTTGTAGGATTCCCATGGTGAAAGAATTTATCAAATCCGTCTAGTAGTTTCGGGGTCTATATAATTCAAACAAATAATTCCTTTTTTATAATATTAGTATAGATGTACAGATCAATGTCAGGTATTTTTGGTCATATTAATATTCATACATTAATCTAATTTAATAAAGGTCACTATCTCTATTATTGATGTATCAAATGTCAAGGACATGTCAAAATTATGATTAATGAAACTAATCAACTGCTATCAAGTAAATACACCTTTTATTGAAGGTATATTATGATACATACTTCCAAGTACTATTCACACATAAGTGATTAAATCATACGATTACCGTCACGGCAAAATATTTCTTATCATAAACCTATCAAAATTATTCTACGAAAGTATACTTACGCGATATTGATGATCCAAGCGCCTTATCAAGTATGTTATGCAAGGTCGCGAAATTCAACAACTCCTGAGGATTCAAAGTATTCGTCAACTTTGTAAACAAATTATGGCATATACTCCTAGAAAACTCCCCATCCATTAGGAAAAAGTAATCTTTTAGACTCCTCAAATGCTCATACATATCTAAATTCACTAGATAGTATGTCAATATCGAGTTGTTGACGACTTCCAGTTGATATGTCAAAGGCAGCATAACAGATCTTTGCAAACAAGCGGTCAAAGTCGCAATATTATCGCAAGTTATATTCTGTTCCTTTTCTTCTTTGGAACCGAAATGCGACGCAAATATATTGTTATACGGACGCTTTTTCACTTCCTCCATTATCAAAGCGGGGTGCGTATAACAAGACTGGACCATTTCAACATCCATTTTGGTGGTGAAATATTCATTGGAATATCCTTTCAGATCTTTCACTCCGAACGGATCGAATTCGTCCAAGTTGTAAGAATCGTCTAGAACATTGAAGAAAGAGTATTTATTTTTCAACGATTTCATTTCCATGGAATCCAGAGTTTTTGAAGGGGATTTCTCCGGGCTCTGTTCGGTTTGGACGTCGCTAATTGTCTCGTTCTCTCCAGTGCCATCATCCAACATCGGGAAGTTAAATCCGTCCGATGATAGGTATTCCTTGTCCTGTTTAGGATTTTCAGAGCTCAATTCTTTGCCGAATTCGTTAGACGGTGTAAAAATGTCGCTTGTCATTGCACCTTCAAGAGGAACGTCTGCTGTAGTAGGTGTTTCCAAGTCCAGCTAAAAATAAAAGAAAACATTGTCTTTAGAATAACATAAATTAATAGACTCGTCCCGCAAAAAAAAAATAAGACTACGGTATTCTCATATTTAAGGTAAAAAGGTTAGAGAAATGTATTGAAATGGTTCGAACATGTAGACAGGATATACGAAAGAAGAATGGCGACATGGCACAAGGCCAGCATGAACGCGACAATGGATAAGGAAAAATGCAGTTGAAGTGCCACCCAACGCTTTAAAGTCTAGTTTTGCATGGCTCTTTATAGCACTCATCACCGTCACTCACGGTTTTGATTATTATTCGCGCAGCAATTTCAATTTCGAGTGTCTTTCAAAACAAAAACACTATGGTAATGTTTACAATTACTATTTGTCACTGTGATGGCCGATCAATTAATAGTATTAAGTGGAAATCCGGTGTTATCTAGCATGTGAAGTTATAATTAAGCGCGAATTCAATAAAATTTGACACATTTCTTGCGACAAGTTTAGTTAATTGGTTCATAAAAAATATAAATTGCAACGCCATCGATGAATGTTAGTAGAGGCATCCTAGCTTTACTGCACACAAACCCGTTAATCATTAAGGTACTTTTCATAACCTGCATAAACATATAAACTACACAATTTATGGGTCCATTTCAATTCATTCATTTCAACATATATAAGTAAAAAAAACTATAAATGTTTTGTTTATAAACAAAATACCCAATAAACTTAGGGGCAAATCATATTCGGATAGATTAGGCCCAGATATTATATGTGCTATATTTGGCATTCAATAAGTAAATATTTATGAACCAAATAGCAAATACCTACGTACCCTTGGAAACAGCTCAGCAGGCGTAACTGGCGCATTTGGTGTAGTTCCAACACTGGGCGTATTATCCCCATACGGCTTCAAATTCAATGTCAAACCAGACCTTTTAGCCGATTCACGTCTAGGACTTTCCTGCACATTTCTAGTTTCATAGTCAGAGGTTAGAACCCTTTTCTTATTTCTTATCGCTTCTTCTTGAGCAACGTTTGCAGGATCGTTTCTTACTACGACTTCTGAAGGCAGATTGTATTCAACACCTAGAATCTTTTGCTTGTTTATTAGAGCTTCTCTCTGTGCGTCAGTTCTAGGTTCCGCTACGGGTTTGAAATGAGGTTTCAAGTTGAATTCTTCACCTAAAACTTTTAGTTTATTGCGTCTTGCTTCTGCAAAGGGTGACCATTCTTCATTTAAGTTTTCATCAAGTGGATCGATGTTAAAAGTCGGTGGTCCTTTCAGATTGTTTTCTTTGTCCGTCTGTCCAAATTCGTGAGCCATTACTTTTAATTTGTTTTGCACCGCTTCATTTCGCCCTTTTAGAAAATGTTCGTTATCGACTGTTTCGTCTATATTTGCGCCGATCACGCAACTAGAAGTCGTGAGGTTTGCATAAGAATTGTCTTTATCGATTATATTACCCTGGGAATCTAAATCTCTTTTGTTATCGCAATTTTTATCGTCGGTGCTTCTAGAAACACCGAAAAAGCTTTTGGCCACGCTACAAATAGCACTGAACACATCGCTGGGAGTTTGAGCTACATTTTTGTTTGTATCTAATTCAGTGTCATGTTTCTCTTCGACATCTACCATTACTATTGAGTTTACTGAATCCGTCATCACATCTGCGGTTTTCATATCAGATATATCTGTCAGTGATATATTTTGGTCGGTATGTAGGGCTTTGCTAGTGCTTTCTTCGCACGTATCCAATTCATTGTCAGACTTGTTTTTCGTTCCAGTTATTGATGTCGCCATTTCCTCGCTCTTCTGGTGTTCTAATTCAAGTTTTTCGCGTTTTAAATTTCGTTCTTCGGTAGACAGTAGTTGCATTCTACTTTGATCTAGCTGTAACCGTTTTATTTTCCATTCTGTGTGCATTTGCTTTTTCTCTACTTCCATGTTCAGTTTTGAGTAGTACTCCATTATTTTGTTCCTATAACAAATTGAAGTAATCAGTTAAATGTGATATTCAGTCACTGATTGATATTATACCGCGAGTTCTATGGTTTTTTTGGATATTATTTGAAATGGAAACCTTTGGATATCAAATCGTTATCAAGGGGAATATTGCCTATCTCAACATATATCACGGTTTTTGTAAATTCCTTATTTTGTAAGATATCTATTGTTATGACTTCTTAGAAAAAAAGTTCTTTCGATGAATCTTTTGAAATCCGAAGATGCTGCCTTACTCAAAACATCCATTCTATTCAATTCCTGATTTTGTAACGTATTTATTACTACAATATTTAATGACTGTGAATAATCGTATATCTCATCTTTCTCAATCTTAGTCAATAATCAATTCTCAACAATACTAATCATCACATAAGTTTGTGTATCACATAATGTTTAAAATCACATATTCAAAATACTCACACACACACACACACACACACACACACACACACACACACACACACACACACACACACACACACACACACACACACACACACACACATACACAAACACACACACAATACGCAGTACCAACCTTAATGTCGGTTAAAAACCAAATAGTTTAATGCTTGTTTTCTACTACTTTTTTCTTTAATGTGTAGATCAAAAACATTGTATAATATAAAATTTTAGTTTTTATTTGTTAATGATATACTCTTATTTAATTTCAATTTAACCCAACATACTAAATAATGTACCACTAAGCAGTCTATATGTTGAATGCAATGGATGAATGAATTAATGAATAAATTAAAATCTTCATAAATACTGATAAATGTCCAAGTTCCATATTGTATTTTATTGTATCTTTGTAATATTTTTATTTAGTTAGTAATAATTTGTGATGTCTAATTTACCTTAAATAACCTTTTAATGTTCTAATTATATTCTAATAATAATTTGTTCTAATGATAAAATATAATTTAGGTAGTAATTTCATGTAATTTTGATGTTGTAAAATAAGTACGAAATTATGAATGTAATTATTTGGAAGGAACTATCTACCAAGATACGGGTGTATTATACATCCAGTTTGGCAGTTAGAGCCGAAATGTATAATGATGTACTAAAGAGAAATAAACTAATTTGAATTTGAGTTCACATCGGTTCCACTCACGCATTTTATAATATTAGCATTAAAAACTACTTAACACACTCATATGACACCTCGAAGTGAATGTTGCTCAATGACTTACCTTTCATGATCCCTAAGCCTGGAATCCACTTCCTCCGTAGCTTTATCACCCGCCGCTTCTAGTTCATATCGCTTACGCTCGCGCATCTTTGCTCTTTGCTTCGCTACTTTTGCTTCGGCCATGGCAGCTTCGAGAACTCGGAGCGAATGTTGCTTCTCGGCTATTATCAGTTGGGCGAGACGTTTACGTTCGGCTGAAACAGTTATGTTGCTTAATTACACAAAACAAAGCACAAAACAAAGAGACAAAACAATTAGAAAGGTTTTTGAACGCATATTGTACCAAAAATATGCCATCCTTGGCGGAGAGTAGGTTCATCATCATCATCATATCAGTCGTAGGACGTCCACTGCTGAACATAAGCCAACCGCTTCAACCATGGGCAGCTTCGGCCCATGGTTGAAGCGGTTGAATTTACGGCAAAAGAGACTTAATAACTTGCTCCTGGTTTTCTATATCCAGAAACGGACTGTTTTGCTAACAATTTGTTACTATTTGACAGTAATCACATTTTCATTTCATTTCAATCTCATACAAAAAGTAGGAACCCAGCATTAATGTCTCAGGGTTACGGGCGCAAAACAGTTCGTCATTTGTGAGGAAATGCATCTGTTCTAGGCAGAGGTCACTTAACATCAGGTGAGCCTTGTGCTTGTATTCTATACTATAACACATTACAAACATCTAAATGCGTTCAAACATTTCAACGTTAAGTAACAAACATTCACACTCACACTTCAAATAAACATCAAAAAATTAACTATGCTCACTCATTATTTTCCAACACATATTAATACATGAAAAAAATCTAAGGCTCATGAATAAACATTTCTGCACATTACATTAATATATGCCCTGGCTAGCTATTAAACCTGGGACCCCGTTTCAAAGGCAGGGCCATAGTCACTATCAACTAGGGTAATATGTATAATGGTTGGTGTCTTTGTAACACAAACTGTTTTCATTTAGAATATTAATGTGATGAAATGTCACCAGCCCAGCCCTATAGACTCACCCACTATCTTTTCCAGCGTGTCAGCTTGCTTCAAAGTTGCCATTTCAGTGAAAGCCTTTCTCTCAGCTTCCCTCTTCAAAAGTATTTGATCGAAAGTGACCAACTCGCCTGTCACGAACAGGCAACGAGTTCTGTACACGTCTAGAAGCTGCTGTTGTCGTTCGAGCTCATCAAAACTGGCACAGCATTTCACTGACGGGTGGTCTGACGATATCAGCAGGATTAGAGGATCCTGAAATGGTAAATAAATTTTGCACACTGATAAAAAAAAATTGATGCCTGTAATAGTATCCAAATCGTTGCCAACTAAAATACTGAACGAAATAGAACAGTACAACTACTTTTATACTTTATTAGCCAAACTATACTATACTCTATACTTTATTAACAATGCATTCATAATAAAACCTTAATGTTTCGCAACAAGGCCCTTGGATTTTCTTTTTTACACACAAAAAAGGACAGTTTTAGTCATCATCTTCATCCATCACGCGGATGAAATCGCAGAGCGCAGCTAGTTAATATTAGAAAGATGAAAGTTTATATGTATGGACGCAATCACGCAAAAAGGGCTAAATGGATTTGGATTAAATTTGCTAAGTACATAGATACACTGAACAAAACAAAGGATACTATTAATCATCATAATCATGATTCATCACCACGTGGGTTGACAGTATGAATAAAACACAAATCATTATGAAAAAAATTAAAATATATGTTATTGGAGACATTTTGCGAACTCGTGGATGAGGTATGTTACAATAATTTGCCTATATAGAAAACAAAGCCGAAGAGCTCTGCTAACCAGGCAAAGCCTTCTAGATTTCAATGGACTAATCAGAAGGGTGACGGTATAGCCTACTAGATATCAATGGACCAATCAGAATGGGAAACGGCATAGCCTTCTAGATTTTAATGGACCAATCAGAAGGGTGACGGCATAGCCTACTAGATATCAATGCACCAATCAGAAGGGAAACGGCATAGCCTTCTAGATTTCGAAGGGAGACGGCATATCTTACTAGATTTCAATGGCGCAATCAGAAGGGAGACGGCATAGGCTTCTAGATTTCAATGGAATAATCAGAAGGACGACGGCATAGCCTAATAGATTTCAACGGCACAATCAGAAGAGAGGCGACATAGTCAAATAGATTTCAAGGAACCAAGCAGAAGGGAGAGGCAAAACGGTAATTGAAACAAAATGTAAAACTGGTCCCGCTATCCTCTAAGACCAATTATTGTCGTTTTGTTTTTGTGATAAAATAGTTATTATGACTTACACTTGGGTTGCACAGCTTCAACAGTCTTAGCGACTTGCCACAAAGCAGTATAAACTTGGCCAAAGCTCTCAGGAACTCTGGCACAGCCATGCTCTGAGTTATATGGAACCCTTTATCCCAGTAGCGTTTAGAGCGACAGTTCACGAACTGCATGTCTTTACGGATGAAGAACTCGTTGTATCTGTCGTCTAACTCGCCTTCAAATATGAATCTTTCAATAAACCTGTAACATAACCAGTGTGTTTTAAATTTATATATAAAATTGGTTTTCACTCGCTTCAATCACTCTCATCAACTTATTCAAACACACTAATTTATCGGTTTAGACTATTCTTGGTCTGACATTTCAAAAGCCTAGCCTAGCACGAAAATTTGCGTAACTTTAACGTATTCATTTCGTTGATCGTGTCTACAGTACAAACTATAAGTTATCTGTGCCACAGTGGTACTAGAGAAATGATACGACACGTCACACTTACCGAAATTTTGGTGCTATGCCACTGAACGTTTATAATTTTGATGAAGTACAATATTTTCTGTAACCTTTCGAATTTTCTGTAACTGTTTATGTTGCCAACGCTCGCCTTGCATAATTATTATTTAAATAATTTTTACCATATTTATAGGCGGTAGTACACCGCAACAGACCTCTCGAATAAAATACCTACTCGTGTATTAAGATGTCAAAGTGTAGCGTGTCTTGCCCTACTGATACCATTACTATGGTCTCTTTTGTAAGGCACACTGGAGCAAAAATAAACCAACGTTATATCAATTTAGAAATCGGCCATAAAAAAATGTGAAAAGTACAAGCCCGCTGAATTTCTTGTCGGATCTTCTTAGTAGTTGTCGCGTTCCGATCCGGTTGTAGAGAAAAAAATATATGTAAAATTACAATTTGTAAGTGCCCTCATTGGCCTAGACAGAAGAAATGATTTGATTTGATATTAATAAACCGTTGCCATAGTGTACTGTCACGGTAACCTTGACAACATTTTCTTGGGTATCGCATTATTGTGTTATTTGATCAAAGCGATCAGGAGAGAGCAAAATCGTTAAGAATCAGAGTTCCCATGGATGTCACAAACAGACCCCGATCATGGTAGTAAGGGGCTGACTCCAATAGGAGTTGCACCTCCACGCCAAAAATCCTTCACCTCAGCTGCTTAAAGTCAACATGAGTAATGGAACGATAAAACCATATAGAAATAAAACCGGCCAAGTGCGAGTCGGAATCGCGTACGATTTTTGATCTTGTTTTATAGCGGCAACAGAAATACATCTGTGAAAATTTCAACTGTCTAACTATAACGGTTCATGAGACAGTCAGACAGACGGACAGACGGACGGACAGTGAAGTCTTAGACGGTGGGTCCGGTTTTACCCTTTGTGTACGGAACCCTAAAAACCTTGTTAACTACTAAATTACAGAAATATTTATTTCTATTTGTATTCTCTTTTCTTTACGGAGCAGACTTTGTAAAACGTATGCAATGAGATACTTTGCGTACTACGTTATAAGTGCGTAATATTCTATTAGACTGGCCGGACTCTTCAGATCAGATAGGAGTTACCCGTAAAGTCAAAGGCGTCACAAATTATATACAGCCCCGTAATCAGGTGAGAGTTACTTGTAGTCAAATCATTATCTTGAGATCCATGCTCGCACGGCTGTTTAAATATAACAATAAAAACTTACTTGAAGTAAACTCTGCAGACAGAAAACAGCGAGTTAAACATTGTGCAGGCGGTTTTCTGATGCGTCACTAATGATATCTCGTTGAACAGATACGACATCAACTCAGCTCCATAGGGTAGTGTTTTTCTGTAATCTGTGTAAATAATGTACATTCCAATAAAAACCGCTAAGCTATTAACCAAGTTATTGCTTTAAAAGTCATCTATACATATAATAAAACTGCAACTGAGCCAAATCTGTACATATTGTGAAAATTATAATCGAGGCTACCGATGTAGAAGACTAAAATATATAATTTAAAATTTTTGTTTGTATCTGTATGTCCTCCTGTACGGGCATCACTCTGAAACTACGAGACAGTATTTGATGAAACTTGACACAGTGATATCTAATATTATGGATTAAATATACATAATATTGTGTATCCCATAAATAAAAGGGGTTCCTCCGAAATGAGGTGTGAAAGTAAAAAAAAATGAACTCATTGACTGGGGTTTTATGCAATTTTCTCTATTCCGGAGATGAAAAGATAACTTAAACTCTATGGTATATTCATCACTCTATGGTACCGGAGAGTTAAAAATATAACGTATTGAAGACAAGGTTTTTAATCAGAATAACAATGTCGGAAGCTCAATATATATCCATGTAATGGTATATAGCAATGATAGGCTTATTTCGCAAACAAGAAATTAAGGTTAAATTACTCATTCGGCGAGTGTACGCATCAGAAACTAACGGTAGATGGATCAAATTCCTATTAGTTGTTTTTTAAAGTTTTAGTTTGTTTTTATATGGTGTATAGATGAGTAAGTAAAACTTTTTAAGACCCATAAAGCCAATTAATATTAGATAAAATAGATAAAAACAGCCTTATAGATTACTTGGAGTTAATTAATCTGAAATTAATGCGCAATAGGCGATAGGAGCGTGATTCGAGTCACATGAGTATAACAATGTAATGTAATAAGACAAAGTAACACGCATCGTTTATTATTTCAAAACTACACTAGAGTGCATTAAAGTTCTAAAACTTATATGGAAAAATATGATTCCCTGGTTTTATTCACTCAAAACTAAGTGAAAATAAACCATAACGTAAATAATTAAATTTATTTTTAAACGAACGATCAGCACTACGCTGCCATACGTACACTACCTACTACTTACTTTGTTGTAAGTAAACGTCTGATTGTGACCATAACTAGGTATTAAAAATACTTAAAGTGATAACTGGTCTTTGATTTGCGGGGTTTGTCACATAAAACCATACTCGTATTTTAATAGCCCACATTGTCCAACAGGTGCATTTCATTTATTTTAAATCGAAATCAATTGCTTTTTCAATTGAAAGTAATTCAAGCTACGAAGAGGACGACCCAAGACAAATTTTACATTGACATTGCATAATCCGCACTTACCAACATCAATGATTTTGTAAATAGATGCGACGGTCTCAATCTCATACTTGAGCGGTTCCATGTGGAATAGTATCTGCAGTAACGTCGGTAAGCAGTTGACATCATCCGCGCTCGTTTTGGAGCACTCGTGAAATATTTCAGTGGCTTTCAGACGGAACTCTAGCAAATATCGACGCACCACTTCACGGGCTGCCTGGAAATGTAATAAAATTCACTCATTTCGACGGCAATTCTTGTATAATACGAGTATATGTATATATAATCTGAATCTCGGAAACAGCTCATTCATTTCATGAAATTTAATATGCAGGAGTATTTCGAGGGCGATAAATCGATCTATGTAGGTATAATTTTTAGAAAACGGCGTTTTATCCGTGTTGTCAGTCAATGAAAAACGACACAGCAACACTAAAGCTACTTGACAATAGATGGCGTTGTTAAGCAACACTAAGCCAATGAGTGTTTGGTTTGAGGTTAGACCAAGAAAATCAATTGAATGCTTACGAATAAAGCTCGGTCATCTAGGTACTAATTAATTAACTCTTCCGCCATCTGAATGTGGTGGGCACACCATACCTCGGTAGGAAATGTTTGTGGAGCGGAGTTTATCACGCACTCGAGTAAACGCGGAGCTGATGTCTTGTTTGAGCACTGGTTTACGCGTAAACACGGGCTGATTAGCAGTCACTCGCGGCGCGGTTAGGTAGGTGACTCGGGCTGACGCGTAACGCGAAGGTTTGTGCTGATGCGTAAGCGCGGAGGAATTGTTGCGGCCGCGGCGCGAAGGCGGAGCGGTATACGTCCACTAGCGGCGACTCTAAATTCGTGACTGTTGCGAGGCGGTTAGCGACTCCCCTCGCGTTTGACGGCCGACGTGCAGCGGGCGGCGGGGGGAGGGGGGGGGTTTCCTCGAAGTGACGTGACGTGACGAACAGAATGCGTATCGTAAGAGGCGAAAATCTTGGCTTTCAATGGTAGGCCTATTGTGCAAGAGTTCGTCTTGGTATATATAGAGTATTTGTTAATTAGTGCACAATATTGAACGGAGTGGTATGGAATCGATAACAGGTCATAAAAGTAAAAGAAAAAAAAACAATTATTTTTTATTATTATGAACCCATATTCGCCGCTCCACGTCTAAGAGCCATAGTGCAACTGAACGTACGACCACGGTAATATCTTACCGTGGCGTAAACATTCGCGTGTAGGTACGTTCGTACGTTGTTGTACCTGTTCTAAGTGGGTGGGTATGTATCGCGTACTTACTGTTGTCTATTCTGTGATTTAGCGGCGTGCGTTAAGTCGCGCAATGGTTATTAGCTGCGGAGCAATGAATATGGTATATGTTGATTATATAATATATGTATATAATTAATGATAATCATCATGTCAGCCGTAAAACGTCCACTGCTGAACATAGGCCTACCCGTGATTTTCCATATGATTAATGATAAAAAAATAAAAAAAACATTATTTTTTCCTTCACTATAATAACCAGTTATCGATTCCAAACCACCCCATTCGATATTGTGCGCTAATTAACAATGACCTAATATTTCAGCCTCCACAATCAGCGTGTACCATGTAAGCACTACCGAGTTTAATCATGCGTATATGTACGGTACGAATTCCAATTCCAAATTTAACTATAACCCGCTAGGGTGTGATAGTTAAAAAAACTGTCATTAACCGTATCCCTCGTGGCTACGCGAGCGAAGCCGCCGGGGCGGGTCAGCTAGTTGTGAATAAAACAAGTGGACATTCAATTCGGTAGTCTACAAACCCTATAGCTACAGAATACCGCTTTGTGCCAAAAACCTTACGAGAATATGGAAAAACTGAAATAGAAGACACTTTTATTTCAATAGAGACGATGATTAGCAGGTACCTACTACTTGATTGGGATCCAATAGGCAAGTTAGTTAAATTTCAAGGCCTAGCAAAGTATTGTGCTAAACCACTGGACACCGCGCTATGATGATGATATTTACATATATGATGATTATATATATCATCATCTTTTTTTTTAAATCGAAATAACTGAGATACTTGTACTTACTAATGACATGGTCATTACAATATACCCTTGCAATTGTGAACTATTCGGTCTGCATACAAGACACTATAATTATATTTATGTGATTTAACTCTAATCTCATCATCTCAGCCGTAGGACGTCCACTGCTGAACATATACCTCCCCCAATTGCGATTTGGCGATTGAACTCTAAATAGAAGTGATTCCCTGCATCAATATCAGATTCTGTACGACACTTACAAAATCCCTATAATTGAATCGGTTATTACTAAAACCTGTGTTTTAAATTAAGATCGACATAAGTCGGACGACGGAAAGAGACGTCATTTCTTACCACCACCAGTTATACTCCTACCACATTTACAGAAGTATTTTTTTTTAATTCTATATTCTATTGTGAATATAGCGCATAAAGTAGGTAATTGTATCATGAATATCCAGAAAGTAGGTAACACAATGATTATCATTGGTTTCCCAATAAGATTTCGGTTTTACACAGTCAAGAAAATATTTCGTAAACACTACGACACGTAATCTTGGTCAATTGTAGTTGATAGCATTTTGATGTTTAATTTATTTGGTATACATACCTAATAAATAAAACTAAAAAATCAAATTGCGTACTTTATTAGTGATGTCCCTTCAATTGTTATTATCTAGTCTGAAATGGCGCTTCGCATTGCAAATGCTGCACAGACCGTGATGTATAGAAGCTATCATCGCGTTATTTCCAGTATGTACATTAAACCAAATAAAAAAATGTCATGAATATCTCCAGCATATTTTCTAAATTTTACACGTTTAAAATATCATTATACATATAGTAATTATTCAATTTCAATCGTTTTTTAGAAATAAGTTTCTAAAAAATGAATGAAATCGGGAAAAACACTGATTTTTTGCATCTCGGCGTAAACTACAACTAGTTTTGAAATTTGGAGTAAACTAAAGGACTAACCGTTAAAATAATGTTTAAACGGTTTAAATTTTTTATGATAAGTATAAATAAGACGAAACGACGTTTAAATTTATTTATGTATAATATTGTTCTCATGTAAGTGATGTTAATCTTTTGAGAATAAATTTCTTTAAACCAAAATTTTTAACAAACGACCTATTTTTTAAACCAATTATTTAACAAGTACAATTTGAAAAATTTTATACCGACTTCCATTCTATTCAGTTCAGTTATTGGAGTGTAACTCAATAACTACTGAACCGAATTTGATGAAATTTAAATGGGACCACACGGGAAGCACCACCTTTCAAACAAAAATTTTGACAAATAGAATTTTGAGAATTGGTTCACCCTATCGAAAGTTATGAGGTAACAAACATAAAAAAGTCTATAATTTTTTTCTACCTCCTCCTTTTTGGAAGTCGGTAGAAAAAAATATAAGAGCCTCGAGGATGCCTCGAGTAGAGATGAAACACGTGTCGAAACGTTTTTGGTTCTTTGAGTTGTTTTGTGTTTCTTGCTTTGTATACTTCTTTTTTGCATTTTATACATAAGGGAGTGCACACTGCATCTCTACCATTAGAATATTTCCAGCAGAAGGGTCACTAAATATTTCTTTCAATATCGATCCAGAACCAGATTCTAACGGTCATATTTGCTCTGGGAATCGCCATAACAACAAAAAACATCAAAGTATCTGTACTAAACAATACCTTTATACGTAGTACGTACCTCATAAACGAGTCCATTGCTATACAAATGATCATCCACATACTGATTGAAGGCAAAATTCTGCAGTCTCCGGTAATACGTCCCAACCAAAAGTAGATCCAAAACGTATCCGCCGATACGATCCTTGGATATTCCCTCCAGAACAAGGTCATCCTTCATGTAGAAACAGTTGGATTCGTTACTGTATGGGAATGAATTGGTTTCAACGCCAACTGAAAGATTTACACTTTTAGGATTTCCATTTAAGGTAAAAACGTCCATGTATAGGGTTCTTGCTTCCTAAATAGTTATTTTCGTCCCCATACGACGAAGGTTATAATCAGATACAGAGTTAAAAGTCGATGCTCGGAACTAGTTTCTTGGTGACCTGCTTGGTCATGGCATCTGACCCTGATTGTCAGAAGACATTGCATCGGATCTGCACGATCTAATTCCCTCCTGCCCATTTTTCTATCGGACTGCCAGAGCGGGCACAAAAAATCGTCACCCCTTTATGGTTGATATTCCGAAAACCCGTACGAAGCGCTTGTATTCCACATTTATTATGCGAACTGCTAGTCTGTGGAATTCGCTGCCGGAATGGGTATTCCCCGAAGGTTACAATCTGGGTGTCTTCAAATCACGAGTGAATCGGTTCCTTCTAGGCAAGCGTGCTCCAACGTAGACCGTAGACCGCATCATCGCTTAACATCAGGCGTGATGGTAGTCAAACGCAAGCCTATTTACTTATAAAAAAAAACACGCGGGTTCAAACCCGTCCGAGGATGCTAATTTTTCTCTATAAAATTTCAATGTTTGGTATTGCTAAGCAGGCGTTAGTGCTTTAAAAACCACATTATACGAATCCTAAATAGTTCTTTGTAGTACTGCGGAATCTTAACTCCATTTCTCAAAAGTGTTACAAAGTTATATTATATTAACGGGGCTTAATCGCGTTAGTAATAGTATTTATTTACCTCGACGTCGAATCCTCTCTACGGAGCGTCACTATTACTCGAGAATGGTACGTGAAGCGGTTGAGATTAAAAAACACCGTAACTTCAACCGGGAGGATGGTTTCAAACTGGCGGCAACATGGAATCCAGTGATTAAAAAGTGTTCCCGTCGCGATTTATCCTCAGAAAAATCTGTCGATATCGTTAGTGTTGTGTGTCGGGACAATGACTTTTTATAACAACTGTTGGGGGTATATTAAAAAGTATCTCCATACTTCAAGACAATGACACCCGCCTCTTCAGTCCGCTCGTGACCACGATCAATGCAACTTGATCGAAACGTCGAGGTAAATAAATACTATTACTATAGTAGATCCAACCGTTTATCCTCTTTTTGACAGCACCAATAGAACGTAACATGACGATGTTACGCAAAAGTTAACTTATAAATGCGAGGTTTTAAAAATATGACAACTGCTTAAATTTGCTCCTTGATCCCGTATAATAATCATCTTTCACAAAATGAGTCCATAAGTGCAGTAGTTTTTTTATAAATTCCATAAAATAACAAACGTTTTTAAAAAATTACGTTCTATGGCTATCAACATAGTGATGTTACGAAGTTACGATTGAGATATCGATATTGTTTATGAACTATTTTTACACGGGTGTTTTCCGTTCTCGGCACATAATATCGGATTTATTTTTATGTAAAACCGTTATATTGATGCGCCTCAGGAAAACATACAGCATTATTTGAAGACGTGTTTATCTCCTGGTGTATATCCAAAAAAGAACAAGGTTATGATGACTATGATGATTACAAGTACAAGTCATACTTGACGAAGCTGTTACCGGTTAAATCTGGGATGGCCAGCGAGCAACACGGAAGGGAGTAGGCATACACAGCGTTTCCCCTCTGTCAAAGTACAAGTCCGCATGGACCATGGAGTTTGATAATATACTGTGGGGTGAGGGCGGGGCTAGATTTGTGAATGGTGCTTTATTTTTTATGTGTTAGTGATTTGGTTGTGTGAGTATGATCGGCAATGGATCGGTACAGGTATGTTTTGTATGTAATAGTGCGGCTTTGCGCTAGTGTGCAACTTCCCCTCCCGCAAGAAATGACAGAAAGATTTGAACAATATTTTTTAGCTAAGGCTACTCCCTTCCGTGTTGCTCGCTGGGGATGGCAGACATTAAAGTCTGCCGTTTGGTACCAGAAAATAGTAAAGTTTGAGCAACCCCAATTCCAATTTAAGCAAACGAAATCTAATCTTTTATTTTTATTTATTTATTAATCAAAATCAGATTCATCGTTGCTGTCACTCGAGCTATTGCCGACATTTATAATTAATTGTTGACTCATATAATCTATCGCCACGTGTTTATCCCAATCTGCCATTATAGTTTCTTGTGTTTTTTGAATTACATTTTGCCAGCTTTCCGCAGTTACTTTCACACATGCATTTTTTTATAAATTTACCATTTTGTTTGCCGTGAATGGGGGTTTTGTGTTATTTCTAGCAGCGTGTCCTTTAACTTGAGCCCATATTAATTCAATGGCATTGTATTGACAATGATAGGGTGGAAGTCTAAGAACCCAATGACCATGTTCTGCAGCTATTTCGTCGATCACATATCGTTTTGGGAAGTGTTTTTTTGTTCGTAATATATTTAGTAATTGTACTTTTAGTAAGGAGTTATCAACATTTTCACCATGTCGTTGAAGCCAGTCAATGATTACTTGTTTTTTGTCGGCCTGGGTCGGCATTTTATCAATTTGGCGTGAGTGATAGGATGCGTTATCCATAATAATAACTGACGGTTCTTCCAATGATTGTACCATTTCCTTAAACCAACTTTCGTAAACCTCAGAATTCATTTCTTCGTGGTACTCAACTGTTTTTTTGGATTTAAAGGCCAACAAAGCATCTGGCATGAATCCTTTCACAGACCCTGCATGGCAAATGATTAGACGTTCTCCTTTTCCCATCGGTACTGAGGTAGTGGAAGCAGCGGTGTCATCAGTCCAGCTCTTAGACACTGTGTGGTTCGCATTCAGCCAAGTTTCGTCAGTGAAAACAACATTTGACCAATCTGTAATTTTTTTGGCTTCGCTCAAAAATTCGCAACGAGCAAAAGCTACGTCGCGACGCTCCATCAATATTTTGCGTTTGTCCGATTTTTTATAAGTAAATCCAATTTCATTCAAGACCTTTACCAATGACGATTTTTGACCTCGGAACAAATCACATTCACGCAAAGAAGCAACAAGTTTTTTAAGTGTTGGAACTTCTTTACGTAAGTAATAGTTATATATATGACGGCGTATAGCGTCTGCGTCAAAGTTGTCAACCGAAGTCACACGACGTGGTTGGCGTTTTTTCTTCGGCGTACGAAGCTTATTCTCCTGCATGCCGCTTGTTCCGTAGGCTTCGGTAGTAATTTTTGTAATCGTAGATGCACTAATACCTAACGCGGCCGCAACGCGCTCTCTCACTTGCGACAATGGTAAAAGCGGGCCGCCATTTTGATACTCTGCTTCAAAGTAATTACGAAGCTTGATCACCATTTCTCTCGTCTGTCCTTTCAGCACTGATCCTTTCGGCATTTTATAGTTCCAATATAAAACTCAGCAAATAATTACTAGCACGGGCGTCTTGTTGCGAGTGACAGTGACAAATACAAAACGGCGGTGGACCATTGAGTTTTACTACCTTGATAAAATACTACTGCTTACCCATAGACAAAAAAATTGGCAGTCATAGGAATTGCCGATAGAAGTGAAAACTTATAACTCAGAATTTGATAGCTTACCTTGGAAACTACACGGGTGTAACCGGACGGCGTGGCCTCGCCATCTGGGCATGGCCATCTAGAAATGCGTCAGCATTTCCCATTGGCTGATGCGTTTCTAGATGGCCATGCCATGACGGCCTGTCCACGCCCTTTCAACATTCCCCATTGGCTGACGTATTTCTAGATGGCCAATAGCCATGGTCATGGCGCCATTCCTAGGACTATTCTCTTTCCGCACAGACTCGATAGAAAAATGAATCGAAATCGTGTCCACTATAATCACTTGGTCACAACACTTTAACTGACAAATTAGATCTGTCAAAAAGAGGATAAACGGTTGGATCTACTATAACGCGATTTAGCCCCGTTAATATAATATAACTATGTGTACAAATCGCGAAAGTTTAAAAATTACTAGTGTTACAAAGTATTAGATTCGTAATGAAAATGCTGCAATTTTTAAGTTGAGCAACATAAGCAGTAGAATTGTTTGTGAACGAATTCGTCCGGGGATGTACTGCCGCCATACCTAATTCTACCATGCAGTGGTAATGTTCGCATTGTGTCCGCTTTGATGGGTATGGTTGTCGGTTAAATTACAGGCACGACGAAATGTATCGGTTATCTGCGGCGGTTACCGTTTAACCGCTTCGGTGACCGGTCATAGGGTCCGACACGGATTGTCGGAAGACGCGGGTTCGAATCGATGTGTAATTTTTCTCTCTAAAATTACAAAGTTCTGTGTATAAGTTTAAAGTCAGCGATCCAAACAATTGCAATAATGGAAAAAGAATGATTGAGCAGAACTCTCAAAGCTATAGAAATACTGTTCAAACATTAACCTGTCATGAAATATAAAAAACAGCTGTCTCGATGACACTCCACGTTTGCAGTCGTGTGAAGTGAGACTTATCATACCTACGACTGGACGATCACTTGTATACAACATATATTCCAATCTACTTACTAGTTAAATACATGATGTGGCGTATAAATTGTCTTTCCGAGACGATATTCAGATCCGACAGGACATCTTCGTGCATCTGTCTCCATAATCTCATTTCTCGCGGTGAAGTTGCTATTAACTGTCTTTCGTTAATCGGTGGCAGTTTAGCTGAAAAACATTATACACCACTGAAAGTTTGAGTGTCCTATCTGTAACTTCTAAGTTCTAACTGAACATTTCAACTGTCTAACTATCATGGTTCATGATAAACAGATTATACAGCCTGGTGACAGGCGGCAGACGAACGGACAGTCCGTCATTTGGGTACGAAACCCTAGAAACGATTGAAATTGGGGAATATCACTGATTTCCTTGCATCTCCACATTAACTAAAACCTGATTAAAAAATTGCGAAAATTGGTTGGTACACTAACGGAGGAGCCGATAAAATATTGATTGTTACACGTTTTAAGATTTTCAAAAGACCAATTTTTTAATTTATCTTACGTTTATTGGTGGCAGTTTAAATGTAAAACATTGTAGATCACTGAAGGCTTGAGTGTCTTAACTATGATTTCTAACTGAGCTATGTAACAACTTGCAAAACCTTTTTTAATCAATATAATAAAGCTCTATGGCCTCATGAGGACAAGAAAAGGCAATGAGGAGATTTTTGTTAATCTCAATATTGGTTCTCTGAGTGGTACTGAATGTAATGTGTATACACTAAGTGCGCCCCGCGGTTTCATTCGCGTGGTTATGGATGATGATAAAATAAAAATAATAAAATAACCTATTTACTTTATTTATATAACATCAGCTATCTGCCAGTGAAAATCCCGTTAAAATCGGTACAGCCGTTTCAGAGATTAGCCAGAACAAAGACAGGCAATAGTTTTAAAGATTTATTTTTTATGTAAATACCGTATTATACTTTCATGTGCATTTAATGAAAAGCTGTTAATTTGGAATTATAAACAGACACTTCTATTTTATTTCACACACACACACACACACACACACACACACACACACACACACACATTAGTACTATATTCTCAGAATGTTTGATTATAGATGGAAACTTATTATAAGAATACCTTCCTTTTATTACCTATTAGTATAGATCTTATCTTAAGTCTTTATCATTGTTAAACTTTAAATGAACTTCATGGAAGAGACTGCCTTTTGTAACAAAGTTTTTACTAAAACAAAAGGCAGAGATACGAGAACCTCTGTATACTATGTAAAGTTTTTTTAAAGATTATTATTAATATTATTATTATTTATCTGGATAGATTAGGAGATCATAAAGCAGCCATTGTAGCGAGTATATTTTATGTAGTGTTAGACGTACTTACAAACAATATCCCATATATCGTCTGGAATGTCTTTGTCTATCTGTGTCGCCAACTCCCAGATGTCGACAGACTCTTCCCCTGTCTGTGCCCAGAACACTTCTTGATCGTGTTTTGGTTTTTCATCCGTACTTGCTAGTGATATCTGTAACATTTTTACATATAAATGTCGCTTGCTCGCAGCCTTATATATTATTTAAAGAATGTCTTCTTTGTTGTAATGTCTTTATTATCTCTATACCACTTAGCTTTTTTAAACTTATACAGCGTGTAACAAAAAGGTGTAGTAATACTGAAATTTGTGCATATGTACCTAGTCAGGATTGACATATCAAAGTATCAAACTTTTAATAATAATATATTACATTAGACATGCATATTCTTGGAGTTCATTGGGGTTAACTGGGTGCACTCTGCAATCCCCACGCCACTTATTCATTTAACTTTGTCTCCCCTACCCTGCCCCTCTCCCCCCGCCGCATCCCAGCCCAGGTCCTACTTAGGTCCCTAGTTTACCTAGTCTTTTTTTATTTTTTATTTATTTATTTTCAATAAGCATACATTTTTATTACCTTAATCTAAATTCTGCCAAACTGCAGAACAGTTTGTCGGCAGATACACTCTCATTACAATTTATGTTTTTGCATGCTATTCTCTATAAAATAATGAATCCTCGCATTTATAAACAAGTGACTACTTGTTGCTAAGTAATTTCTCAATGAAGCGATTACTTGACAATAGATTAGTTCAACATAAAATCTTATTCTATAGTCGAGCAATGAACGTTACTTACTAAAGTAAATGCTTTAAGTAAGTAATGACATAACCCTGTCAACATTGGATGTATCTTTTTACACTTGTATTAGGTTGTTGTCTACGTTCTGTATTTTATCAGGCCTAGTTTTTCAGGGATGAACCTGCTTGAAAATTAGAAAAACTTTGGTTACTCGGAATTTTACAACTTCCTAGTACGCAGTAGTTGGGTCCAAATTGTATGCATGCTTCTGTGTGTGTGGTTTTAGTATTAAAACTTTTTGTTACACGCTGAAAACTTACGCAACAAAACTGTGTTTATTAGTAAATTCATCGTTGAATGGCAAAAATGTATTTCAATTATAAACATACCTTACCAATATGTGTAAACTCAGTTCGACGAGCAGGTCTAAAGCAAATATTTTTAAATTACGGCGACAGATATCTATTCTGTTCAAAAATTGCAGTCATTAGGTCGAAAGAGTAGCATTAACCCGGGTATTGAAGGCGCTTGAGGTCGGCAAATTAGCGAGAAAATAAAGTCAATGCGGCCTATTTATTTCTAGATGCGAAAACTTCGAAGACTCAAATCAATGTCTAATGTGAACAAACACATTTGGCCATCCGGGAATTATCAGAATCCCAGGGTTGCGCTGTTGATAAAGTTGCGAAGTTTTGATTTTATACTTAGTGCATATTTCAGGTTATGTAGATATGTCGTAAATTAAGCTCTTTTTTTGGATCTCCTTATAGTATTAAATCCCGCAGAGAAACCCCAGGCATAGCCCTATCCAAACCTATTCGTGTGACTTTGAGCTTACTTATACTATTGAGACCCAGAACGAGATACTATGTGTGCTGTTTGCCATCAATACTAGTGGCAGGTAACACCCAATGGTCACACTATTGTCTTGAGGCATTGAGGTATTTTTCACGGAAGCACGTCGCATGTTCCCGGAATATTACCTTAACATTTGGGGTCTGTAACCCTGGTATCTGTAGGTCTCTCGGAGCCGTCAGTCTCGGATAGTTGAACATAGCAGTCTCAGAATATGGAGATACATGAGTCGAAGTCATTGAAGAAAATGAAATTGGACTGAGAAATGTTCGAAGCTCCATTTGTCCTGTATTTTGGATGTTATTCGTGTCTGGCAGTGCTGGAAATTGAAGGATTTAAAGTTATAATTTGGTAGACCAATAACCATTAATTTGATAAAATATCACGGTCGGATTAAATATTGCATTATTTGTTACGAATAGGACGTTGTCCACTGCCTATGAGCATTATCTAACTTTTCGCTTCTATACTACTATTTAATATGTTCTTATATATATACAGGATATAAATAAGAAATATACTTAGTTTAATATTAAATAGTGGTACAGAAGCGAAAAGTATCGAATCGTATACGAATCTGATAAATTGCATTTTCGGCAATATACGTCAATATTATATCTACCTAGTATGAATTTATCAAGTCTACTTACTCAAATTCATACTTTCGACTCTACTGACTACTCTGAAATCATTTTAAATTTAGGTAATATACAGTATGTGGCCTAATGAATTGATACTCCGTTACCGGCGTTAGGTGGCCTCGTGACTTTAAATAAATTAAAATTGTATTCAGTAAAAGTATCATAGTTTTCGAGTTATTGACCTTTTTTTTTTATTTACATACAGTATTCACATTTGCTTATGCCAGTGTAGCAAATCAAAGAATATCCCCAGTTTGTTTTTGGTTATACCTACTCATGAATACACGTGCGCTTAATCTACAATTTTGTGTCGTAGGTCTAGTTTGCTGTAGAAAAAAAAACTAATTTGTTTTTTATTGTTTACTACAACAATGAGCTCTTGTGGTATAAAAAAAATGTACTACTAAAAAATTAGACCTGAGTGCCAAGTTGATAAATGTCCATCTTATTAGAATTTTACAGTGGCTAGAAAAATTACATTAGCTTTAAAATCAATTAATTTTCCGACTAAGAAATATCAAGATTTGTTTTATCCAATGGTTAATTCTTTGGATAATGTAATGGGAAATCTAGGAATTTCATTAAAACGACACAATAAAATAAAAATGGTTTGGATTGATTAAAAAACCAATTATTTAATTTCAAATGCAAAATTTAATGCAAATTTTCAATATAATTACATTGGGCTCTGATATATGTCCTACGTCTTATCAAGATTATTTGATTTGTGACAATGTCATAAGAAAATGTGAACGAAAGCGAAACTTGAAAACTTTGATACATTTACTGTCTACAATTTTAATTTATTTAAAGTCATGAGACCACCTAACGCTGGTAACAGAGTATCCATTCATTACGCCACACCTGTATATTAACTAAATTTAAAATGCTTTCAGAGTAGTCAGAAGAGTCGAAACTATAAATTTTAGTAAGTAGACTTGGTTTGTGGTGGTTCATACAAGGTAGATATAATATTGATGTATATTGCCGAAAATGCAATATAACAGATTCGTAAAACGTCAGCAACGCAATATGGTGGTACAAAATACGCAAAAAAGAAGGGATTCGTAGACTGACGGAAACGCAAAAGAACAGCATTACGACATTTATAGATATAAATGATGGACTGTCGTGTAATTGAATACCTGATAGATGAATAATGCATTACTTTTTATTACTTTCTTGGTTATCAGACAACAGAGCTTGTCCATTCCCACAGGAAAAAAATACTTTCAGACTTTTTTCTAATTTTGCAATGTACCTTTTATTGGCTCTTACTTTATTTTGTAATGGACAATTTTATCTTTTCCTAAAACTAAAAGCCTTATTCGATCTATTAAACATATTTTAAAGACAGAATTGACAAAATTGATCCATGCATTTTCAAATTATGCTTTTAAAATTATATGCTGTTCATTGGTAGCATTTAATGTGTACAGTTTTTGTTAATATGACACATATAAAAAAGCCAATTTTTTCATTTCAATCATGTTATCGGTGCCGCCAAGAGGCCATTTGCCATTGTGCTCCACTAGCATGCTATTGTGTAGGCATATATGCAACTAGCTGCGGTCCGCGATTTCAACCCCGTGGTGATGGATGATGATGATGATGTATCAAATATAGCCTATGTTACTCAGGGTGAATCAGCACAGTACTTTTTGAGTTTATTCATAACAAACACACACACACACACCACACACACACACACACACACAAACAAAAACACAAATTTTTCCTCTTTATAATATTAGTGTAGATAGCCATCTGATAATCATAATAAGTTTAAAAAACTGTTTTGTGATTTCCACCTTCAGTAACAAACATACCCGTTCACGCACTCACTTATCCTTAACATTGTAACGTACATAACTTAATAATAATATTTATTCAATTCAAAAAAGGGGTTGACTGTTCATATTAGAACTTACAAAATTTGGAATCAAAGCTTTCCACAGCATATTCAGTGTACGCTTGTGACTTGTTATTTTCAAGTTCCCGACCTCCGTGTTTCAGTGCGAATGGCAACTCAAAAACATGTGATGGAAAATATGAGTATGGTTCCGGAGATCCAAATGCTTCTCTCGGAGGCTTAGGAAGCATTTCATTCAAGAGACCAAAGCTGAATGGTTTCTGGAAATAAAATTTGTTTTTAAAACTGTACTGTAATTAAGTTAGATTATAAAACTATTAATTAACTGGGAAACACATCACAGGATCCGACATCGAGTGTTGTGCTGGTTCTTTACTCTGTATTCAACTTACATAAATCAATTCACATTTGACAGTAGGGAGCTATGATAGGATATATAGCTCTCTACTTATCTATATATATAAAAGAATATGTCCTGACTGACTGACTGACAGACAACGCACAACCTAAACCACTGATAGTAGAGACTTGAAATTTGGAGGGTGTATTGTCCTTGATGCGTCTCTACGCATCAAGGACAATACACCCTCCAAATACTAACTGTGTACTAAGAATGGGGTTTTCGAAATTCTACCCCTAAGGGGGTCAAATGGGGTAAAAACGTTTGTATGAAACTCCTTTATATTGAACTTATAGTTGTGAAAATTTGTATTTGGATAGGTCATTCACAATAAAAAAATGTTGGAGAACTTTTTTTGGTTAGTGGTGGTTTAAGAGGGTGAAATGCAGGGGTGAAAGTTTGTATGGAAAGTTTTTTGCTTTCGAACATACAGTGGTGAAAATTAGCATTTGGATAGTTTAAAGTCATGATTTCAATAATGATCATATTTTCAAATTGACAGGGATGACTTAAGGGGGTGAAACGGGGGATAATTTGTTTTTCAAATAATTTTTGTTGTTGGAGCTACATTGATGAAAATTGATAACTGGATAGGTATTTTAAAATAAATAGTGATGCTTCCAATATTTTTCTCAGGGATGGCTAAAGGAGATCAAACGGGGGATAATTTTTTTTTCAAGTTCTTTGTTTTTGGAGCTAGTGATGAAAATTGATAGCTGGATAAGTAATTTAAAAAAAATACTGATGCATTCAATATTTTTGTCAGCGATGACTTAAGGGGGTAAAACGAGGGATGTAAAAACTACTTCATATTATAAACTGTAGAGGTCAAATTTCTGTACAATGAAAAATATGCTACGAGTATAAACCGAGTCAGGCACTGTAAGGAGAGAAAAATAAGTTCAAATTGTTTGTTTCTCTGTGTGTTTGTCTGTCTGTTTGTACGGACTAATCTCTGAAACGACTGGACCGATTTAAATGAAATTTCGTATGGTAGCTTATATCCCTGATCAACATATAGGATACTTTTGATCCCGGTAAATTAAAGAGTTCCCGTGTGATAATTAAAAATCTGTAGTTACTGTATCCCGCGAGGCCACGCGAGCGAAGCCGCTGGCGGGTCAGCTAGTTATGTTATATAGATTGCCGGTAAAATGGCATGATGTTCATGTGTTGATATGCGGCAGTATCATAGATACAAAGATATAAGTTGTTTGTGTATGTTTCTAGATAATAGTGAATGTTTATTTTTAGGTGCATGAGAGTTATTCATATGTATAAAGGATTATTAATATAGGTGACAAAAGAGCTGGCAATTATCTGAGTCAATGAATGAGTTTGATTATACAAAGAGGTAATGTTGCCAGGTATTTGATCACCCTACCTGCGAACAGTGATCTAACTTTATATTTTTTTAAATACCTAGGTATTTAAAAAATTATAATCATTCGACCACTGTTCGCATAGTTACTAGTAACTAAAGCTTGTCTAGAATAAACTAGTTCATAATATTTTTTTAATAACCATAAACATAAATGTGAATACACTTGAAATCTGGATGAATACTTTAATGATCATTATAAAATAACAAATATAATATTAAAAAATATACATGTAAACGTGTTTAGCAATTCATTTCTCACTACATTATTTCAACAGTTTAACAAATTAAAATGAGATTTAAATAGCTCCAATAATATATTTTAAGAGGCCAACATCTGATTAACCATGATATTGGTTGTTTCGTCTTGATGAGGAATTCACAGATGTTAAAGCATGATGCCCTAAGTCTGGGATATGGTCTATTGTAATCAGGCTTTTGTATAAGTCTAAGTCACTTACTTATACTATATGGTCGTATATACGCGGGACTTGGCTGTTGCCCAAGACCATGTCTCGCGTCCCGCGTTGCGTATTCCACGAATTCTAATATTTTTTTGTATGAAAAGGACACTTGCGTGTCACGCGTGCGGGGCAATCCCGCGTGCGTAGTGAAATCCTCACGATATTAAAAACACCCTTAGTTTTTGAGGTTCAATTTTCACCTCCCAATTAACACATTTTTTTGATGCCGTTTCGAAGATTGTCTACTGGAGACCATCTTTAATTCCACCGTTACACATCTAGGTCAACTCGTCGACCACAGTAGTCGAAAGTACGTTTGAAGTTTATAGTGCAGTTGACAGTTTGCTGTTTCGTCCAAGTAACCAATATAGCTTAATGTGGTTTTTCTAGTTCCAGGTTCTAGTTTTCAGGTTCCAGGTTGTTCCAGGTTAAATAACGGTCAAGACGGAGTCCCAAGTATCTTACTTTGGAAGGGAAGCATTTTCAAGCTGTACAGGTGCGCAGTTATATTTATAAGAGTGAATACGGATTTTGTTATGCTTGATTTAATCCTCCATTTTTTTAGTATTTGGTTATCTTATCTGATCCCCTTCGAAGAATTGCGTAAGCTTTTACTGGGTTTTAGGTCATAAGCGAGAATAGCCGTGTTATCGGCTTGAGCAATCAACTTGAGGAAGATCAGAGGTATAGATAGTGTACAACACTGGTCCCAGTTGACTTAAAATATGATTTCTGACTAGTAACCCAACTAGCAAGGAAATCCTATAATAAAATACAATAGGTAAATTTAGACTAAAAATGTTCTTATAAAAGCTTTTCTGGAGTATATTTTGCTAATAATAGCATAGCGCAAGCATTTATAGTTTTAAGAACATTTTTACTAATAGTATTGCCTTGTAGTTTACTAGTAAACTAATTTATAGGACAGTTACAAGACATAATTATAATCTATCATCATATCATCATAAGTGCAATGAAGAAGTATAAATAGTCCTACGAAAATTACAGTCCTATAATGGCATTGTGTAAGATTCCTAGAACTTATAATATACTTGTCTGAGATCATTACAAATATGCAGCAATTTAGTTTTATAATAGCATTGTGTAAGATTTCCAGATTTTATTACATACTTAGCTGAGATGATTATATGTATGAGGCGATGTATTGGTGCATATAACATGGTGGCGACGTTCCCCCACTGAGCTACCACGGCTTACCTATTACAGTCTTATAAATGTCTAGATGCAGAGCCATTTCTGAAACATGGCGAATGATCAAAAATTAATAATTAAGTGCTTGATCATATTTTACACTAACTGACTTTATATTCAATTTCTGTAAGCGCGATAAAAAATCAGCTCAAACACGGTACACTTTTACAGTAAAAATAGATTTGCCACATGTTAAATTGTATTCTCACTTATTTTAGCTAAGCTTTTTTCATTTATATAAATATCGATGGAAACAATAACTAAAATTACTGACTTAATAAGCATTGTACACAAAACAGTAATACAAATTATTGGCCTTTAAATATAAATGTGTTAACAAATAACTAAAAACTAAGTAAGTTATTAGCACATTATTAACAAAACTACACTTGAGTCGTACTAGAAGGAGATAACAAAAGGAGTACTAAAACCAGTACCAATCTCTTATAAGGAAATAAAAGCTTTAGTGCTTCCAAATACTGTGCAAGACTGTTACTAGACTTATTAGCATTCTGTAAGCTCATTGCAGGAGCGTAACAAGAACTTGTGCTCCAATAAATGCGCCCAAATCCAGCGTTGTAGTACACTAGAAAAATGTTATTAGAGTTCTAAATTGTAGTCCTGAAGACAATTATTGGATCTATTTTGCTACTTGGGAAGGCTCCAGTAGGGTGAAGTAGTTGTGTGGCAGGCAAGTTTTTGTTTTACATATTATAAGCCCGTTGTGCTATACTCTATCAAAGTCTGTTGGATGTCTAGAAATATCAAACAGTAGTATTGTTTTTGTACAAGTTGCGCAAAACAATTGCTTTCCGGATATGCTTGTAGACTCGGTGATCTTGTTGCATTGTTGAATGGTGTTATCTAAAGCCTAACTGATGGTTAGGAGCTACTCTGTTTTCTTCCAGGCTAGGAATTAATGTCCGCAGTAGTATTTAATCGAAGTTCTTCGAAATTTTTGGGAATGGGCTTATATGTCTATATGAGGTAACTTCATAGTAGACTGTTTTTCCTGGTTTGTGTATCCAGGGTATTGACGACACTTTCCAAAATTTAGGGAAGTACTTGAAGGATACCATTGTAGAGCATATTGAGAACACTATAGGTGTCTTCAGGAGTTCTGTTAGTACGTCTTTTGTTATGCTTGGAATATGTTATTGCTTTCCATACTTCCTTCACAGTAACAGGTTTTGGCGCTTGAGATAGATAGAAAATCATGTTCTGGGATACTTGAATATCTGTGCCTGGATCTGTGTTCCATATTTCATTAGAGGTGAGAATTTGGTTTCGAAGGGCAGTAATACCAAGGAATAGTAATAGCCTCCTTCATTACGCATAAGTGATGTAGATAAAAATTTGTTTTATAGTCTAAAGCTTGGTGGTGGTTTAGCGATTTTCTGATTAGTAATGCTGATCCCGCATGACCAGTTCCATCAGGGTGATTTTTGAAGTAGGTACAATAGTCCTGATATTTGGCACATGAGGAAGCTGTACAATGAGCTTCTGATATCAGTGATATATATAATTATGTTCCAATCAATGTTCCTTCATGAGGACAACCAATTAATTTTTATTTGGAGCCAGGCCACTTATGTTCCAAGTTGCTATTCTGAGTGAACTCATTGTGATAGGTTGTCAATGTATGAGGTTCATAAGACTACTCAGTTGTGGTAGGATGAGATCATACTTTTCAGATTGTGTACCAAGCATCAATTCTAGTGTTGAGGGAATGTTTTCTATTACTTGAAATGGGTGGTTGTTGGTGATGTGACTATCTATTATTAGTTTGAGGTTTCTCTCTAAAGGGACTTTTTGCTAGACTATAGAACGTGTTTTTGGCCATAGTTTCCGTATCTTTAACTTTATTCGGAATTGAAGGATGTTTTTGGCCTAGGTCTATCTACGCGGGCCTTGGTCTTGTGATGAACAAGCTTGGATGGAATGCTTGTAACAGATATCTTTGTGGACTTTGCTACTGCTGTTATTAGTGTTTGGGTCCATTTGATGCAAAACTTTGCCTCAAATCCAAAAGGGAGGGATTTTCCAGCATCACTGGATCCTCCTGGGGGTTTTGCTGCCATGGTTTAGTTACTTTTTCCCCCTAGCCAGTTATTCAGTTAAAGCGCCGAAGGTTCGCTTTTGCTCTTCACATTTCGCTGTTACGGTCCAGAGATATGGACGAGGAGATCTTGATTGAACCATAACATTGCCCGCGGAGGACGGCCACAAAGGTGTACGTATGTTGACCAACTACTAGATTGCGGCAGCACTCTAGCAATCGCGGGGATGTATGTGATAAGGGCTGGTCAGTGTGCGCCTGTGGGACGGACGGGTAGTTGCCCTCCCCTCTTAGTGGAAGAGAGGGGCTCGGGATATGTGGTGGCTAAATGGGGAGAGTATTCTGTCGTCGGCGCCTACTTTTCCCCCAATAGACCCGTTGCAGAGCTAGAGGTCTTTGTGGACCTCTTGGCTGCAGCAGCAAGGAGACAGGCACCTCGTCAGGTTTTCATACTGGGAGACCTGAATGCCAAGTCCCGAGAATAGGGCAACCCTTCCACTGATTCTCGCGGTGAGACTGTCAGCGAGTGGGCAGTTGCCACAGGACTGACCCTGCTGAACACAGGGCAGTCCACACGTGCGTGCGGCACAATCACTTCCGCGAGGCAGTGACGGCCGTGTGTGATGCGGCCATGCCGAGATCCCGGGGTCGTCCCGACCGCCGAGAGGTTTACTGGTGGTGCACGGAGATAGCGGATCTCCGAACTGCCTGCTCTAAGGCGCGGCGGCCCTACACCCGCTGCAGGAGACGGCGCAATGGCCGCACTGACGATCAGCTGTCAGCTGAGGAACTGGCGGCTGCGGGCGTGCTGTACGGCGTGTACCGCCACGCAAAACAGGAGCTGCAGGTGGCCATCAGGCAGGCCAAGTCTCGGGCTTGGGGTGAGGTGCTGGTGGGTCTCGACAGAGACCCTTGGGGACGTTCGTATAAGGCCACCCGGAATAAATTCCGTGGCCAAACTTCCCCTGTAGCGAGGGCCCTAGAGCCAGAGCTTCTTGACAGAGTATTGGATGGGCTTTTCCCCGCCATAAGTAACCACATCATTCCGACGATAGCGCCACCCTCCCACGACGTGTTGGACGTGGCCTCGATCCCACCTGTGTCGGAGGTGGAAATTGGGGTAGCAGTCGGCCGCTTGCAAGGCAAAAAAACCGCACCGGGTCCAGATGGGATCCCGGGGCGGGTCCTCACGATCGCCTTGAGGAAAATGGGTGACCAGCTTCGGGATTTGTTCGACGCGTGCCTCACGTCAGGGCAGTTCCCGAAGCTGTGGAAGGACGGCCGACTGTGCCTCTTACGGAAGGAAGGCCGAGCCCCTGACTCGCCCTCCGGGTACAGACCAATCGTACTGCTGGATGACATGGGCAAGCTGTTAGAAAGGGTGGTAGCCTCACGTGTCATCCGGCACCTGGAGGGTACTGGGCCTGGCCTGTCGGAGGCCCAGTTCGGGTTCAGAGCGGGGCGATCTAAAAAAGATGCCCTGCTCTGGCTCAAGCGGTGGACGCAAGATGCGGTCAGCAAGGGAGAAAAGGCGTTGGCAGTCTCGCTAGATATAGCCAACGCAACAGCCTCCCGCATGGAGCAATACAAGAGGCGCTCCGCTATCATGGAGTGCCCTTGTATCTGCGGAGGCTGTTGGCTGATTACCTCCAGGACCGCGAGATCCTGGTGAAAGGCCGCGAAGGTCTGAAGCGCCGTCGCATCTGCTGCGGTGTTCCACAGGGGTCAGTGCTGGGACCACTCCTGTGGAATGTAGGCTACGACTGGGTGCTTCGTGGCACGCTACCCGCAAGCATGCGGGTCGCGTGCTATGCGGATGACACGCTAGTCGTAGCCTGAGGGAGGAACCTCCGGGAAGTAGTGCGGTTGGCCGAGGTGGGCACAACCCTCGTGATCGACCGCATTCGTGCCCTAGGACTGGAGGTTGCTGTCTCCAAAACCGAGGCCCTACTATTCCACGGGCCTCGGGGTGGGGAACGCGAATTATCCTGGACGGGGTCCTCGTGCCGGTTGGGGCCAAGATGAAATATCTGGGCCTCAGCCTGGATGGGAGGTGGGCTTTTGGGAGCCATTTTGTCCAACTGGCCCCAAGAGTCGTGAGAGCTGCAGCCGCGTTGGGAAGGCTGCTGCCCAACGTGGGTGGTCCGAACGCCAACTGCCGCCGACTGTACTCCGGAGTGATCCGGAGTATGGCCCTTTACGGGGCACCAGTCTGGGTAGACACCCTCGGTCGCAATAATCGGAGCTTGCTGCGACGTCCGCAGCGAGTCATTGCGACTAGGGCGATTCGCGGATACCGGACGGTGTCATGGACGGCGGCATGCGTGCTGGCCAGTGATGCCCCCTGGGAGCTGCAGGCGGAAATCCTTGCCGAAGTCTACCACTTCTTGGCGGCGAGGAGATTCCAAGGAGCAGCCCCAAACTGGAAGGAGGTCACACGCATGCGACGGCAGGCGCGAGCCACTCTATTGCGGCGGTGGGGGGAGGCCATCCGTCCGGTCCTTCAGAGGTGGGTGAAACGACCTTTCGGGTCACTGACCTTCCGATTGGTGCAGGTGCTCTCCGGACACTGGAAGTGTGTGCTGCATGGGGCCCGCAGCGGCACACGCTTTTAGCGGAAATAGGGGGAGATCTCTCCCTGCCGAGCGTGGTGTTCTCCATGCTCAGCAGCGAGAGATCGTGGCAGGCGGTGGCCACCTTCTCTGAAACGGTGATGACGCAGAAGGAGGCCGCGGAGCGGATCAGGGAGAACGATGTCCGAGCTGACCCGCTCCGGCGCAGACGACCGGGGGAACGGAGAAGACGGTTTGCACGTCTCCTCCCTCCTCCGTAGTGGGGTTACTGGCGAATAGTCGGGGGACTCTTCGCCGGTTTGCACGGCCCTACACGTCTAGGGGGTGACCTTGGTGAGCAAGTCCATCTCCGCATAGACGTGGGCTTATCAGTATGCTCAGCATTTTGTAGAAGCATATTTCTCGCACAAAACACACCCCACTGTGGCCAGCACTGACCGAGGTCAATTTAAAAAATATCTCTTACCTAAAATATATGGCTAGTGTGATGATGATATATCAACTAAAATTATCAAAGATGTCACAGTTGTCATAAGCCCAATATTATGTTACTTAAAAAACATGTGTATGGAGTTAGATGTTACCTATCTTCAATTAGTCTATTTACAAGGATCCAATCCTGCCGAAGATTCCACTTGCCCTAGATGCAAATTCTTATCAGTGAATCCACCCATTCCCCCCATTTCAGAAGATTTTTATGTGTTAGTCATATTAAAAGGCACCTGCTTATAATTTATTTGTAAAGCAACTTTGAACGCCAATAAACGCAACGGGAGCTCGCAGACGCCACTGCGCACTCACCCTGAATATGAGCATCGGACTTGCTCTAAACCAGGGTCGACGTATTCGATCCTTAACGCGAGTGTTTTGCCGGTTAAAAATTATAGTTAAATATGCGTCAAACTCACGCGAATTTCAATACAAAAACAGTATGGTATAGTGATTTTGACGGCTCTTGTAGCTGTGGTGAAGCTGTCACCGCCCTTCAGGTCCCAGAAGTACTAGCTACACTTGCAGAATATTTCTCCACCTACTTTACACATAGCCTCAAACCCTAAAATTATTGTTTCCCTAATATCCCCATCCCCTAACTAACCCTATATTTTTTGATGCCATGCTGTTAGGGCCATTGGGCCACCAACTTTTGTAGAAAGACCACCACCGTCCGACTGCAACTTTTGGAGTTACAAATAACTTTGATGTACTTTCGATGACACAGAGGTGAAAATTTAACTTGAAATTTTGTTATAAGTGGCGGCGGTGTTCATTATATAGGGTCAGTGACATTGAGCAAGTTCCTAGACCCCTTCTTCTTTTATTATAACTAGGCTATTATAGATGCATATGTTTTTTTTAATTTGATATCAAGTTCAATGACCTTAGGCAAGGTAGTTGACCTCTAAGGAAAGGTCATTGACTCCAAAACATTTTTTTCTTCAAACGCCGCCAGGGCTGCAAGGTCATTGACCCCAAATATATAAATTAATTTGCCCACACTCTCAACCCCAATTATGCCTAGAAATTAGGGATGCAATGATATGGCTATTATGATACTGATACAAATGATGAATACATCATAATGGCCCAATACGATAACGAATTGTGATAGGAATGCATTACATCATTTCATTTCATTATTTTATTTAATAGCTCTGGATCATACAGTTTAGAAGCTGGTTTTCTGTTATATGTGTATGATATGAGACATCGTGTTGCACTTGGATTTTTTTTAAACCTGGTTTAGTTACATGATTTAAGGGTGGAGCCCTTAAATCATGTAACTAAACCAGGTTTAACAGGTGTCCACACAGATTGTTTCAACAATGTATTTTATCATTTAAAATGGCCTGTGGGTCATCAGTGGTGTAATTAATTTGTTTATGTTTAAAATCATGTATCATATGTCAGTAAAACTGTTCTAAGGAATAACCAACAATGTTTGTCTCAAAATAATCGGCAAAAGAAACTTATAAACAAACTATCCAAACATAACCTCCTTTCCTTTCCTATTTTTATTATTTATTTTATTTATTTATTTAATTCTTTATTGCACAGTAAAATGTACAAAAGGAGGACTTAATGCTAGGGCATTATCTACCAGTCATCCAGCAGCGGAAAAGAATATGGTTGTGTGCATCAATGAGGGGTAATATTAGGGAGGTATGAAATATACATAACAAAAAGAAAACAGTCGGTAATAAAACTAATGTAAATGCTAAAAACTTTGTATACTATACATAATTATATATATAGATATACATTACATATATATGTAATATATACATATAAATATATCCATAAATAAATATATAAATATCATGATATACAATATATATAATAGATACCAATAAATATTCATATGTCCTAACTAATAAACTATAATGCAATATGTTTACGTGACCCTCATGTTAACGGCTTTTTTTGAAGATAAAAGGCACGGATTAATTTTTTGATTTTATTAGTTGGGGTTGCACAATTTCCTCAATGTTGCATGGGTAAAGAATGAAAACTTAACCTCACTCCCTCTTAAATATTCTGCGTCATAACTGACAATGTTTGCATTCAGAAACTGACACATTATGCGTTTCGTTTCACTAGAAACTGTAAAAAAAATTTAAAAGAATGAATCATACAAATTATATTGTAATGTTTATGATAATGAAGTATTGTAAAAAGTAACGATAATCGCCGTCAGACACGGAGAGTCAGAAGACGCGGGAAGACGAAAAATTTCAATATTACCAGGCTTTCTTATAAGTCCATGTCACTTAGAGTTAGGCTAAGGTCAGTGAAATTGTTTGTAAATGTTGCACTCACTATTTCAGATTAACACAGGAACAGTTTGTAAAAGTCTACAATTATTTTGGGAGAGGATAGCATGTGATGGCAATATACCTAGTAGTATTACATATATATATATACGCCATTGACCAACTAGGCCACCGAGGTTGAGGTCCGAGCATCGAATTATACTCTCTATAAATTTCAATATTTGAGATCGCTGAAGCAGGCGTTAGTGCTTTAAAAAAGTAATACTATAAAAATCCTGGCAAATTACAATAAACCTGGAGCAAAACATAGCAGCATAAATATTTGATTAAATAATTAGTTTATTCTGCATTATTTATGTTAAGTGTGTTATTATGCAATTGTAGCATAGATTTTTTTAAAATGATTACAACAAATAATTGTCTTGTGAAACAGAGGCAAGGGCTTATATTTCCTTTAACATCCATCGAGTTGGGGGTTGATATTTTTTTTTTTTTGGAAAGGTTACATTACTATAAACACACACGCCAAGTTTCAACCTGCAGAAATGCATAGTTTTTGAGAAAAACACCGAATATCAATTATTTTTGCAATATTTACATCAATACCTACCACGTCAGTCGAGTTGGGGGTTGATATTTTGTTACAGATAGGTTACGTTATTATAAGCATGCTGTACGTTCGTTTTTCGCTCCGTTACACGTTGTCGATTCTAAACACGTATTTTCGATTTTAAAATTGCCAATCCTTAGAGGATGTTATTCTGGTTAACTTTTTTATTACAAGGGCAACACCTTTTGTAATAAAAACGGTACGGAGAATACTCTGTAGTCGACAGTTTCTGGTATGAAGTTTACAGTAGGTGATTGGCTGTGCATTAGTCTGTGTCCGAACAGACGTCTTGCCGACCGAGAGTTTCGGCCATTTTTTCACTTTCTTACCGACCGCCTTCATGTAAAGACGATATTTTCAATTTCTATATCCATTTGGATCCTGATTTCCTGAGTTTTTCCCAACATGTGGAGTTCAGGAGCCGCAAGCTTTGCACTTTTGTTATGATTTTCCCAAAATAATGGATTGTGTGGATAACCTAAACGAAGAAAAACGGTAAGCATTCTTTGATTTCCAGTCAGACTACGTTATACTTTGACGTACGGGCATTATTTTAACGCTAGCTTCTATTTGTTTCAGCTATTGGCGTTTTTCTTTGGAGATTTTCTTTGGCATTTTCTTTGGCACTTTCATATACGTGCCGAATTTATTTTCACCATGAGTTTCCCGTGGGAATTTTTCCGGGTAAGGTCTTGAATCGAGTCGCCTGAATTTAGGGGGGAGGGGGGGAGGGAGGGGAACCCCCCCCACCATTTTTCCCTGCCGGAATCGCGTAGTTTTTTTTTTAATTTAATATCAAAGATCAATTTTTCTACTCTATTTAAACACTTTTACACTTAACTTTGGGGGAGGGGGAATGGGTAGGCGGGGGGGTTGGGGCAGGGAACCCCCCCCCCTACCATTTCCCCCTGCCGGAACCGCGTAGTTTTTTTTTAAATTTAATATCAAAGATAATTTTGTCTACTCTACTAACACTTTTACACCTAAATTTGGGGGGGGAGAGAGGGGGGGTCAGAGTTGGATTTGTCACTAATTTCGACCTAACCGGTCTGACTTGGACTCCGGGTGGGCTCCCGCATTATTTATAAACACTCTAGGGGTAGTAGCCACAAGAATAGGTGGAGTCGGGGTGCTCTGTGTCGGTTTTCAGACTACTTTCAACCTAACCGGTCTGAGTTGGTCTCTGGGTGGGTAAGGGAGGAAAATAATTTTCACAAAACTATGTAGGAGTATTTATTTTATTTTGTAAACATTGTTAATTACATTGATCAACTCGACAAAGGGATCTTTTTTCTGCTTGAATAGATCTCGCCTCCACAAATATTCAACTATAGCATCACTAAAATCACACGGATTATTATAATTGTCTTTTTTAAAAAACCTTTTCACTCAACGTCACATACGTCAAACACCACAAACCTCAAAAATAGCGATCAAAACGTTTCGTTTCACGAACATAAACATAGCAGACGTTCAAATTTATGCAATATTTCCTGATATTGCGTTCCGTTTCACGCATCCGCATGTTTTTCGTGTGAAATTACAGAAACTTTAAATATTAATTTAAAATACTTATGCGTAACTCCGGCAGCCAAAATCGAATTGGGAGGGTCAAGACAAAGCCCCTTGACCATTCCACAGTAGCAGAATCCTCAAATTCAGGCGACTCGATTCAAGACCCGACCCATTTTTCCCTTGAAGCGGACCGCCATCTTGGCATTTCATCTTAGCTTGAAGTGAACATTTCCTCGACTCACGCTGAGTGCCTCATCGTGCCCTGGAAGAAGAATCGCCTCTCCGCGTTATGATATAATCACAGGTTTCGTCTCGGAGTAAGGTATTGTCAATTCTTTATCTTACAATCCGCGCTCCTCGGCACGTGTAGTTATAAAAACTTAAAATACTTAATTTCCTTTAAATAAGGGTGCAATAACTATAGCTTAACGATAGTTAACGATAAAAAAAAACTCTAAATAACGATAGGAAAACTTATAGTGCCCCTCAGGCCATTTAATTATTCCAGTATCCGCAAGAGTCCTTCAGACCTTGCGTAATTGCTAAAACGTTATCAAACTAGATATAAAATTCTAAAATAATTGTAACGCTCGTGTTCCTTCCCGGAAATAAAAGTTGAACTAAACTAAATGCTTTGCCACTTATTTCAATTTTCGCCCGCCTGAAGATTAGAAGTACCGAATCTCTACAGGCTGCTATTCCAGGTAATGTTTGTTAATTATATATATATATATATATAAAAGAAATATATATATATTTCTTTGTGTGAGGTCGCTCCAGGCGCCCGAATTTGTTTTTTTATTAATTTTCTAGCTAACACAGTAAGCTTATAATACTATAGGAGCGCTCACATAGTTACAATTCAAAATACTCATACATATATTTTATTTTACTTTATTCTAACTTGCTTACAAAAACTTTATTCCAACAAACTTTATATTATTACAATTGTAAAATTTTATTGTTACAATGCACGCCAAGTTTCAACATGAAGAGACACATTGTTTTTAAGAAAAACATTGAAAATCAATTATTTTTGCAATATTTACGTCAATACCTACCTCAGATCATATAAAATTCTCGCTATTGAATGTTTTGTTTTACGTACGGTTAAGTTGTCATACATTCTATAACATTTTCTCTCTCTCGTCTCGCTTCGGCTTTGGACGGGGAGCCTGTGTCGCTTGCGGTGAATTTATTTAAGTTTTTTTCTTTCGCTGCTCAGCGCAGCGAGCGGACGTGTGTACGCTGCGAGCGCATTAAATTGTGTTGTGATTAAAATGGGTACAAAATGTAACGGTTGTTGTTCCGCGATTTACGACATACTGTTTATGGAGTGTTCAAACGAAACATGTAAAAAGGTATACCATCTTAAGTGTTTGAATTTGACAAAAGAGAAGTTTGAGGCTTTCACGCAGGAATACAAGAAGAGTTGGACTTGTCCAGAATGCGTGCGTACAATGCCTAAAAAGGATAATTCGAACACACCGGTGCGAGGAAACATTATGCTGAATAAAACATTCACACCATGCAGTTACGTTAACACAGAGCGCGGGAATCTAGTTCAGAATGATGTGTCTATAAGTACGGATTACGAGAGTAAGGTACTGCTGGAGCTGCACGAGTTTCGCTCGGAGATGGATCGTCGTTTGGATGCACAGGTAATGGAGTACTGTTTGCTAGTGGACAGATATACTAGCACCGAAACCGAGTTACGAGAAATTCGTAACATATTAGAGGTAGTTCAAGAAAAGGCTACAAAAGTGGATTTATTAGAATCGGAAGTTAAGCTCTTAATAGAGAAAAATCAACAATTGGAGGTAGCACTACGTGGTTCGATGCCGGGTACAATTGAGGTGAATTAAATATCTCAAAGTTCACTTCATGATGATATGTCTCAAAACCAAAAACGGGTAGAGAGCTCATTAAACGTCAGTGGGGCCACAAAACCAGAGAATGTACGTGGTTTAAAGAAATCTGCTCCCAAGTTGAATGTGACTGGTTTACGGTCTAAAGGTTTGTTGAATGTTATCCAGAACCAGGTAGAAAACACAGCAAAACAGGGTGTGGCCACAGGTTACATGACTGCGTCCATAACTTCAGCAGACAATATAGTTGAACCGATAAGTACTAATCAGGAAAGTTTGGAAGAATCGTTAGATGATATTTCAAGGGAACAAAATGCACAGGAAACAGGAGCGAGATGGACCATTATAAATAGGAAGAAAAGACTGCACTAATGCGATGGGCATACAAGGAACTGAACGAAAGAAGTACTTGCATGTTTGGCGGCTCCAAAAGGAAACTCTCCGGATCTTTAATACAAACCGTATTAAAGAGGCGATAGAGCGGAAAAAAGGCTCCAAAGTGTTTGCAAGAGACATGTCTATTGGGCAAAGCCAGTTGACGAAGCTGAAGAGTGAAGACGGCAGTGTAGCGTCGACCAAAGCAGAAGTATTAGGAGAGGTAGAGAGTTTCTACGGACAGCTATACACCTCGGTCGCTAAACCTGTTAGCAGCTCGGCCAAAGACCCAAGAGCCAAGCTGACCCGACATTATACCGAAGATATCCCGGACATCAGCGTGTACGAGATTAGAAAGGCCTTGAAACAGCTTAAGAACAACAAGGCGCCTGGTGACGACGGTATCACATCTGAGGTTCTGAAAGCGGGTGGAACACCGGTACTTAAAGTCCTTCAGAAGCTCTTTAATACCGTCTTACTCGAAGGTTCAACGCCAGAAGCATGGAACAAAAGCGTTGTGGTGCTGTTCTTCAAGAAAGGTGACAACACTATACTTAAAAATTACAGACCCATTTCGCTTTTGAGCCATGTTTATAAGCTGTTTTCGAAGGTCATAACGAACCGTCTCAGTCGCAGGTTTGATGAATTCCAGCCTCCGGAACAAGCCGGTTTCCGAAAAGGCTATAGTACCATAGACCACACCCACACGCTACGGCAAGTTATACAGAAGACCGAAGAGTATAACTTGCCTCTTTGTTTAGCGTTTGTGGACTATGAGAAAGCCTTTGATTCGATCGAGACGTGGGCAGTGCTTGAGTCTCTCCAGCGGTGCCGTATTGACTATCGGTATATTGAAGTGCTGAAGTGTTTGTACAAAAACGCCTACATGTCAGTCCGAGTACAGGAGCAGAGTTCGAAGGCAATTCCATTGCAAAGAGGCGTGAGACAGGGAGACGTTATATCTCCGAAACTGTTCACCGCTACATTGGAAGACGCCTTCAAGCTTCTGGAATGGCAAGGACTTGGCATTAATATTAACGGCGAATACGTCACTCACCTTCGATTTGCCGACGATATTGTAGTCATGGCAGAATCCATGGAAAACCTCAGTACAATGCTCGAAGGCCTCCATCGAGTTTCCCAACGGGTAGGTCTTAAGATGAACATGGATAAGACGAAAATTATGTCTAATGCCCATGTTGTACCTACCCCAATATCAGTTGGGAACTCAGTTCTCGAAGTTGTTGACTAGTACATCTACCTGGGACAGACAGTCAACCTAGGCAGGTCCAAATTCGAGAAAGAGGTCAATCGTCGAATCCAACTCGGCTGGGCAGCGTTCCGGAAACTTCGCGAAGTCTTCTCGTCAAAAATACCTCAGTGCCTCAAGACAAGAGTCTTCGACCAATGTGTGTTACCAGTGATGACTTATGGCACTGAAACGTGGTCTCTTACTATGGGCCTCATAGATAAGCTCAAAGTCGCACAACGAGCTATGGAGAGGGCTACGCTCGGGGTTTCTCTACGTGATCGAATCAGAAATGAGGAGATCCGTAGAAGAACGAAAGTCACCGACATAGCCCAGAAGATTAGCCAGTTGAAGTGGCAGTGGGCAGGGCACATAGCACGTAGAACAGATTGCCGATGGGGCCGAAAGGTTCTGGAGTGGAGACCACGGACCGGCAAGCGCAGCGTAGGTCGGAGATTATGCTTGACTCTTGCGGTTATACTGGTATAATTAAATAGCCTGAGGGGCACTATAAGTTTTCCTATCGTTATTTATCGTTATTGCACCCTTATTTAAAGGAAATTAATTATTTTAAATTTTGTACCTACACATGCCTAGAGAGTGGGTTTGTACAAGACAAAGAATTGACAATACCTTACTCCGAGATGACCTGTTGTAATAATGTCGTGGAGAGGATTTCCTTCCTTCGGATGTACGATGCGGCACACAGCATGGGCCGCGGCAAGGTTTCGCCTCTAGTGAAGATGTAATCTTCTCAAGGTGGCGGTCCGCTCCATGTGAAAAATTCCCATGGGAAACTCATGGTGAAAATAAGTTTGAAACGTATATGAAAGTGAAAAAGAAAGTGCCAAAGAAAAACGCCAATAGCTGAAATAATAAAAGCTAGCGTTCAAATAATGCCCATACGTCAAAGTATAACATACTCTGACTCGAAATCAAAGAATGCTTACTGTTTTTCTTCATTTAGGTGGCAGCAACAAACTCCATTATTTTGGGAAAATCAAAACAATAATGAAAAGCCCTTGGCTTGCTGCTGCTGAATTTCATCTCCACATGTTGGGAAATGTTCAGAAAATTCAGATCCAAATGGATATAAAAATTAAATATTGTCTTTACATGACGGCGATTGGTAAGAAAGTGATCGGAAGCTGAAAGCTGTCCATAGACAAGTCGACTCCTCCAATGTTGCCAACCATCCAAGTAAAAAAACTTAGTATTCTCCGTACAGGGGTTACAAAAGGTGTTACTCTTGTAATAAAAAAGTTCACGAGAATAATTTCCTCTAAGGATTGGCAATTTTAAAATCGAAGATATGTGTCTAGAATCGACAACGTGTAACGGAGCGAAAAACGAACTTTACAAGTTTAATATTTTAAAAGTTGCATTTAGATCACCCTGAATGCGTCTTTCTTCTAGGGCAGTTAGACCTAAAATTTGAAGTCTTTGTTCATAGCTTTTGAGACGCAGGGCCTGTGGTAACTTGGTTGCTTTTCTTTGTACACTTTCTAGTAATTTTATGTCTTTCTGAAAATATGGATTCCAAACTTGAAAACCATATTCTAGTAAAGGTCTGATGTAGAATTTGTAAATTTTCAGAAAAACTTCCACAGTCATTGCTTGAAATGATCTGCTATTACAAATAGGAATGAGTTAGCTTTTTTTACTATATATATATATATATAATGTGATCTTCCCATTTCAAATTAAATGCAACTAACACTCCCAGGTCTTTTAGCAAATTGACAGGTTCTATTTCATATAATTTCAATAGTTTTCACACATATTTCACAGTAGCGGACAGTAGTGGAGTATCTAGTCAGAACAAAGTCACAATAGGTGCGATTATGAGCAAAGCGAGGAGGAGTGTTAGGTTGAATGGCGACCACACAACACGCAAGCCGAGCAAGCGCAGCGAGTGTGCCATGGCTGCGGCCGGCAAAGCGCCAGAATTAGGCTAACCTACACCTTGAAAAGGATATATAACTTTCTGAGAATTATAAATTTAAAAACCTCGAAAAGGGGAGGCTCCGCAGGTATTCCTTTGAAGGGGGTAGAACCCCCCCACCCCTCTCAACTGGAATGTCGTACCGAGGCAAGTGTATAACACAGTTCATTTGCAAGTCAGAAGGCTAGCTGATGCTGTCTGGTGCAGTACGCAGTTACATTGCCATTCAGATTTAACGAGAAATTAAGTTTGCCAACAACCAAGTGAGTTCTGCAGCATACAGAGTAATGCAAAAACATCATGAAGATATTGAGACAACTTACCTGATAGAGTTCCGAAGATAGATCTTCTTGTACACTATCACTAAGGCCAATAAGCAATCTGAGGACATTATGTACATTTTCCTTATCGTCACCAAAATCAGTATCAGATAGTTTACCTATGAGTTTCTTGATCTCAGAGGCTCTTTTATACTCAGCAATATTTTTGGCTCCTTGTTGACACACGAAATAATACGTTAACAAGTCTGCAATAGGCTCTTTGAAGCTCGATGGGAATACTGTCGAAGTTTTTCGTAACATAATTTCATACGAATATGACCTCATTTTTTTTGAGAGTTGCTTCTGAGATAATCTATTGTGGATACAATAACTGTATGCCGTTTTTAGACACAGCTCGGACATTAGCTCAAACACACTAGATTCTTCCCTATGTATATTCGATGCCATTTTTCAACACGGAAAACTTGAATTGAAACTTGTTTATAAATTGTTTGTTGTAGTATAAGGTGCGTTCGTTTCGCTTATGGCATGCGTTAGCATAGCATCTGGTAGTCTGTGCTTATGGCATTGGTGGCGTTGTCGTTGATGGCTCTTTTGTTAAAGCGTTCGTAAAGCTCAAAAACGTTATTTTTGCCACTTTTGCCTATACCCTATTCGAACGCTCAACTCAACTGAGCATAAGACCTAAAATCGCATGATTATGCTGTCAAATAACGATCATAGACAACCCTGCTCCGGACGTGGGTCAAAAATTGCACTTTTTGGTGGCAAAAATACCTCTTTTTTAGCTTTCCGAACGCTGAACAAAAAAGAGGCATGACGACATTTTCACCCAGAGATTCCCAATTCGAACGCCCCTTGTGTGCGTTTTTGGCTTTATTTTCCCTAAAAACGATCAGAAGTGATCTATTCGAACGCACTAATTATTGTCTGTGGTGTTGTTGTTTAGCATCGTTATATAATCTGTGTTTCTGGATACAAAGATAATTAATAGTCTGTGTCAGGGGGGAACACTTGACATTATTCAACGATTTCAAAAGGTAGCGTCGCCATCTATTAGTATCAATAGAAAATATTATCACTTTTATCGGTGATGAAAAAAGACGACTGTTGGTCAGCCGTTTGTTTCAAAATGGTCATCACGACTGTTTTGTATTGCGTGATCGCGAACGTTTGTGATTTTTGCATTGTCTATTGACCTCTATGTGTTTTCTACGCTGTAGACGTCCACTTGAGTTGTGACTACTCCTCCTCCGTATGGTTGCTAAGAAGTTCTTAGCAACCATATATATAGTTTGATCGCAGAGTAGGTTCTTAGTAAGAACCTACTCTGCGATCAACGTTTTCACAGCTGCATTGGAAATCAAAACATTACATATTTCAAGACTAAAATTTAGTAGGTATTTCAGTCAGTTATTGGTGAAGGTAGTTCGAAAGGAGGATTTGGCAGCTCTTTTTTAGCAAAGCTATTAAATGATAGAAAGAACTGGTCTGTCTGTGATCAAAAAGCCAAACAGAATACAATAGAGAAGAAACAGGACATCATAGACAATAAAAATTGTAATATTTAAACGTCAAAACGGGGCTACATCTGAAAGCCAACCTGACGAACTTAACAGTTCTGCCAACATTAGGGATAAAATAGGGAGTGCACCCCTTTTATTCGAAATTTATCGATATCGATTCCATAACTACTAGTTATGAGACCTATAACATTCTGCAGCCCTCGCATCTACACTTTTCAAATAATTTTCTGAAAAATGTTTGTTATATTCTTTGGATACTTATTATTACTATTGTGCTGTTTCTTGACTGTTTTTAAATGATTTTCATGTTAGTATTATCTATTATAAAAAGCTTCCTAAACACGTCATTAAGTTATTTTAAATTTTAACCGACTCCAAAAATAGCGGGTTCAATGTTACACGCTTATAATTGTAATTTATTCTATTTTTTAGTCTATTTTTTATTTAAACAACAAATCTGGAAACAGGAATTAATTGAGAACATCTACAGTCGCAAGCAGCAAAATAATAATAAACCACAATTATCAAGAGTTTGTGTGTTTTTATAAGGAAAATATGAAAAGTGTAAATTGAGAGGGCCGCAGAGTGTAAGAGGCCAACATAACTTCGTCAAAACAAAAGAAACGCCATAGTGTAGTCGAGTTTCAATTTATTTTTGGAACTTAAATTAGATATTTATCAGCAAACTAACTATTTATTTATGTTTTAAAATGGTATGGTAATGGAATGTCTCAATAACTTTATGAGACACTTGAATTAAATTTAGTTCCAGCAACTTTTGAAGTTATAATACCATATTCATGTAACACAAGTATATATGCGTTATTTTTCTTCATTTGGTGACTTTTAAACGAATACTCTGCAACTTTGAAGATAGTATGCCATTTTCAAAAGTAGCTTGAGATAGTAAGAATGAAAATCCTGTTGAGGACGTATGGTGTGGTGGTGAAATTCAGGAATTAGCATCATGGATTAAATAGCTATGTTGATGCTGATGCTGTCACTATGTAACATTGTATTATAGTCTTTATAGTGATATATCCATTTAAATGCACTTTTAAATATGATGCGTTGCAGTGTTGTGGCCTACGAGTCGGTCAAAAAAGGACACGAAGCGCGGCGTTGCCAATCTTACATTAGCTTTCTCGTTTACTCTATATGACGATCCATGTAATAGAAAGAGAAGCTAGACAAGGTGTAGACAAAATTAACGTCGGAGTGGCAACGCCTCATCGTTCTGTCCATTGGGACACATACGTAGTTATAGTACATGAAGTATCACTTCTGCTCACTTCTCAGAGACCCCAGAGTAAATACCTACGAGCAAAAAAAAATACTATTTACTCTGACACATGAAGTGCATTAGGTACGTTCTGGTAAGCCCCGTCAAGGCACACAACTGTCGCGGGTTGGTTAAGCGTTCCGCTATGGATAATTGCTTGCAATGTTCCACCCAAACGGAACGGTTACGCGGTCGCGAATAGCGCGCCAAATTTCCTTTTAAAAATCGATAAAATCCTACACATTTGATGTTTGAAAGTGACACCTCGCAACGACCGCGAAAAACCACCTTCGATCCGCGAGCTTTGTGGTCGCGACGCGAGCATTTTCAGTGACGTCATCGATGACGTATCGAGCTCGCTCACGATTATAATGAGCTTGGGCCTTACTATCAGCTTCATAAAAACTATGCAAGTTCCGTGCAGTTCATAAACCTGGTATAAACAATTTAGAATGAAATCATACCATGGCACTCATTTAGGTGAACATTGTTTTCGCAAAGGTGAACGGATAATGTTTTTTACATTCTAACAATTTATTATAAACAATATTGCAGACCTCGCTAAGTGTGTAAGCTGATAAACTGAGTGGATTTCGAGCGACATGTTAACGAGAGTCCATACAAATAAATAGGTAAACGGTTTTTCTGCGGTTCTTGAATAGTAGGTCCTGGGCAGGCCAGCTTTAACGTCATCATGGTACGAATAAGCCGGGCAGTTTTCTAGAAGTCCTGCTTTAAGAGCTCCTAGTAAGGCCCCTTGTAAGGGAATAGGTGTATGAATGCCACGAGTGATATCGGCGCTTACCAGAATGTAGCCTGTTGTATCACATCACAGACTAGTTTTCTTCTTCTTCTTATGTGGCTTTTTAACGTGGGAAGACTAGTTTTATATGCTCTTTGCAGTCTGTCGCAACTACATAGCGTGAATACGATGTATGAAACGGGGCAGAACTTTAATGGCGGATAATGAAACGGAAAACGGAAATATGGCTTTCTTTCTCTCATTGTCAATATTGTCATTGAAAATCTTTGTTTACGAGTTGTTTTTATAATTTAGTGCAAATATACAGGCAAATATATATATATTGTGAAGTTGTTTTATGTTATTAGGTACTAGGTAGCTAAAAACTATAAGGAAGTGTAATTAGAGAAGATATGTGGTACAGAAAATGTGAAATATGCGGTTTTAAATCAGAAAAGAAAGATGGTACTGTACGTTGTTTTATGGCCAGATATCCGCTAGACAACGTACAGAAAGTAGGATATTAATTCATAAGAACGACCCCTATTCATATAATAAGAGCTAATATAGCCATAAATGCATTTTACATAATACCGCTTAATTAAAAAATATTGTGCAGTGCCGCAATATTTTTTTTGTATATATCGATATCGATGGTTTTCTACCGACTTCCACAAAGAAGGAGATACTCATTTCGACTGTATTTTTTATGTTTTGTTACCTCATAATAATTTTTTTTGAAGGCTGGTGCTTCCCGTTCAAATTTCATCAAATTTGGTAGTTTTTGAGTTACAGTCCTAATATAACTGAATAGAACAGAAGTCGTTTTTTTTTTTAATTGTACATGTATTATTTAAGGTGTAAAAAATGGGTCAAATGTACGGGCAACGAAGACTTTTATTGTTGGTAATTATACAAATTACGTGTATAAAAAGAATGGCCCCGAGTTTCTTGGTGCTTCTTCTCGGTAGGCTCTTTATATTTTGGAACGCGGCGGTAGTCTTTAAAGTACATTACAATGAAAAATTGACGTTCATAAGTGCGTCTTTGATGCCTAAATTGAATAAATGATTTTGACTTTGACATGTTGCATTCGAAATTGCATCGTGTATAGACACTTTAATGTTGAGTTGTCCCATACGGTCCTCAAGCTTTAAACGTCAAATACACACGGTATAAAATAATTTACTTTAATTAAACATCAGTTATATTTAGTTTGAGTAACGAAAGATATTTTTTGATTAAATAAAAGAAAAAATGTTAGTTAAGCTGGTAACTTTAAGTACGCCATCAGTCGCGCGCAGAGTTATTTTGCGCGCACTCTACACTATTGTTTTTTAGTACTTACCGCGCAAAATCGTTGCCACTGCACATATGGCCACAGCCATATGTCTAGCTAACATCAGTTCAGTGCTCAGCGCGATAACAACCGAGTGACACGCGACAAAAACGATCTCCAAAATGGGTAAATGCGGAATAAAAAAAGTGCATTTCAAAGTCAAAAAAACATAATAAACCAAGCGGAATAACTTTTCACACGTAAATTTACTGTTTATGCAATTATATTATCATAACTAACACAAAAACTGAAATAAAATACCGAATGTAGAAATTTACTTACAGTGTTATCACTAAAATCTCTTTTTGGTTTTCCCACATTAATTGGAGAATTTGAAATTTATGGAGTAAGTTACTTCGTTTCGAATAAATTATTTTAAATACTTTTGCAATATTATTATTAAGAAATGCAAGTCTTAATATCACACAAGTGAATAACCGACAGACTGGCCGGACAACGGTCAACCTAAACAACTGGTTGTAAAAATTTGATGTTTGTGCGCGAGTTCAACTCGCGCTTGGCTGGTTTTTTATAGATAATCGAGTCCAACTCGCACTTATATATATGTATATGTATACAATACACATATTAATAATTTTGCAGGGTAATAAAATATGCAGCACGCCGTGAGATAATAGTTAGATAATAATTAGATTGCATAGAATAGAGACTGACTGGCTACATACTAAATCTACTGTCATTTGTTTAAGCGCTTTCGGGATCAAGACAAACTAGGATCAAAAAGCGATTGTGGCCATGTTTATTTGTCAAATGTAGCAAACTCAATGCGCATTGTAAGTAAATATTTAGGTAATATGGTGATTCTATATTTTATTACTTTTAAATAAAAGCGGGGAAACTTGGTATTTACAAAATAAAATTACACGGAATAAATACGGATAATTTAGAAATTGAAGGAAATCAGGATCAGGAAAGTGTGAAAGGTTATTTATTGGTTGACATAATAATTATCGAGGAAGAGATTAATCTAGTATAACAACAAAAACAATATAGTACTAGAATAATTAAAATATATACATAACATATTACAATTTTATATTGTTTAAAGCCATGAAATCCGTCATGGCCTTAAACACTAGAGCGCTTTTAGAAGTTAGTAAGAACGGAATATTTACAGGAAATGGAATATCTAGAGACTCGAGGGTTTCAAAGAAGGAGGAACGATCCTACAAAGGGCAAGATAGTAAAATATGATTAACATCGCCAGCTTATATAGGCCCGTTCATTGAATAGAATCTAAAATGGCGGCGCTCGTCATGCCCTCTCGCTCTCACTCACTTGCCGTCTCACTCACTCTCGAGCATGCAGTTGGCAGAAAAATAATCAGTCTCGATTTTGATTTCATGCTACGAGTATCTTGACGGTTATTTACGTCATGTTTTATCAATCCAATGCAAAATGAAACTAAAAGCACTGGCACAATACGCTGGTCGCGTCATGGCCGATGAAGAAAAAAAATAATAATATGGTAATTTTCATTATCACAATGTAGCGTAGATAATATTAGTTTTAAAATACCTTCTTATAAAACAAACTATTTTAATACGACTGACTGGGTTGTGTAGTACGATGAATTGTTATTCTTAACTTATTATTTCGGCGTTATAGTGCTCTTTCGACTACAATATAATGTATATATTTCAGGACGACTCTGATATGCACATGATGCTGTGGAAACCGATGAAGAAATAGATGAAATAACTGAAACGCCGCGAAGGATCAAAATAAGAAAAAAATGTTCACCGATTGAAAATTGTATCCACTGGAATACTAAGAAAATAAAAAATATATCACAGAAAAATAGAAGAATAGAGTCAAAAATAAACGTATGTTGAGTGAAGAATAAGAAATGCAGCTAAAACGAAAACAGATGGAAAAAAAATGTTCACTCAAACTAGCACAATAAAAATATTGAAAGAGAAAATGTCTTAATAAAATTATTTTATCAAACTGCGTTACAATAACAAATAAGTACATAACTAAATGGTTTGGAAAATGTATTTTATTATATTGCGAGATTAAAAAAACTTTATCTTTATATAATATTTTTAAAATGTATAAGGTAAAGTTCATACGGTAGGCAACACCAACCCGCTATTGCATGTTAATATTGCGATCTTTATCTAATCTCAGCACCGGTAATGTTCCTGCTACTTGTGTAAGCGAGATAGATATATTGATCGCGCGAGATAACGGCGCGACGAGACAATAGAAGGGCCCGCCGCCTTTCTGTGACGCGTCGTCACCCCTCGCCAGTCTGTTGAGATGTTAAGAGTTAAGATGTTAAGACGATGTTAAGAGTACGTCGCCTATGACATCATCAGTGCCAGTTCCACAGACGGCATCCGTCTCCGGTTATGAAGTGAGACTCCCACAGATAAACTTACCTCGTTTTTCGTGTGGATATGAAGAGTGGCAGGGCTTCCATGATATGTTCGTGTCGTTGATACATAACAATGATAGTTTGAGTCCAGTTCATAAATTACACTATCCAAAGAGGTGTTTACATGGTGAAGCAGAGCATGTGTTGAGGAATCTCTCCACAACGGCGAATAATTATAGCGAAGCTTGGACGCAGCTAGTCCGTCGTTAAAATAATAAGAGATTCAATACAAGTGAAGAGCTAAAGCGGCTTTTTGCACAGAAGATAATTACTTCAGAGTCGTCGAGCGCTATCAAACAGCTTTGGACACGACATCTGCATGTTTGAAGTCTTTAGCGAATTTAAGCATTGATACTTGCTCATGGGATGCCATCATCAATCATATAGTTGTATCAAAACTGGACCAAGAATCGCGAAGACAATGGGAGCTTCAACTGAGTCAATCTGACTCTGATGAATTGCCTACTTGGGAGCAGCTTAAGAAGTTTATGGAGACCAGATTCAGGACGATAGAGATGTTGGAAGGAATAAAGCCGGCGACTCCATCATCATCATCATCTCAGCCGTAGGACGTCCACTGCTGAACATAGGCCTCCCCCATGATTTTCCAAAAGGACCGGTTGGAAGCGGCCTGCATCCAACGTCGTCCTGCGACCTTTCTCAGGTCGTCTGTCCACCGTGTCGGTGGACGACCTACGCTGCGCTTGCCGGTACGTGGTCTCCACTCCAGAACCTTTCGGCCCCATCGGCCATCTGTTCTGCGTGCTATGTGCCCTGCCCACTGCCACTTCAACTGGCTAATCTTCTGAGCTATGTCGGTGACTTTCGTTCTTCTACGGATCTCCTCATTTCTGATTCGATCACGTAGAGAAACCCCGAGCATAGCCCTCTCCATAGCTCGTTGTGCGACTTTGAGCTTATCTATGAGGCCTGTAAGAGACCACGTTTCAGTGCCATAAGTCATCACTGGTAACACACATTGGTCGAAGACTCTTGTCTTGAGGCACTGAGGTATTTTTGACGAGAAGACTTCGCGAAGTTTCCGGAACGCTGCCCAGCCGAGTTGGATTCGACGATTGACCTCTTTCTCGAAGTTGGACCTGCCTAGTTTGACTGTCTGTCCCAGGTAGATATACTCGTCAACAACTTCGAGAACTGAGTTCCCAACTGATATTGGGGTAGGTACAACATGGGCATTAGACATAATTTTCGTCTTGTCCATGTTCATCTTAAGACCTACCCGTTGGGAAACTCGATGGAGGCCTTCGAGCATTGTACTGAGGTCTTCCATGGATTCTGCCATGACTACAATATCGTCGGCAAATCGAAGGTGAGTGACGTATTCGCCGTTAATATTAATGCCAAGTCCTTGCCATTCCAGAAGCTTGAAGGCGTCTTCCAATGTAGCGGTGAACAGTTTCGGAGATATAACGTCTCCCTGTCTCACGCCTCTTTGCAATGGAATTGCCTTCGAACTCTGCTCCTGTACTCGGACTGACATGTAGGCGTTTTTGTACAAACACTTCAGCACTTCAATATACCGATAGTCAATACGGCACCGCTGGAGAGACTCAAGCACTGCCCACGTCTCGATCGAATCAAAGGCTTTCTCATAGTCCACAAACGCTAGACAAAGAGGCAAGTTATACTCTTCGGTCTTCTGTATAACTTGCCGTAGCGTGTGGATGTGGTCTATGGTACTATAGCCTTTTCGGAAACCGGCTTGTTCCGGAGGCTGGAATTCATCAAACCTGCGACTGAGACGGTTCGTTATGACCTTCGAAAACAGCTTATAAACATGGCTCAAAAGCGAGATGGGTCTGTAATTTTTAAGTAAAGTGTTGTCACCTTTCTTGAAGAACAGCACCACCACGCTTTTGTTCCATGCTTCTGGCGTTGAACCTTCGAGTAAGACGGTATTAAAGAGCTTCTGAAGGACTTTAAGTACCGGTGTTCCACCCGCTTTCAGAAGCTCAGATGTGATACCGTCGTCACCAGGCGCCTTGTTGTTCTTAAGCTGTTTCAAGGCCATTCTAATCTCGTACAGGCTGATGTCCGGGATATCTTCGGTATAATGTCGGGTCAGCTTGGCTCTTGGGTCTTTGGCCGAGCTGCTAACAGGTTTAGCGACCGAGGTGTATAACTGTCCGTAGAAACTCTCGACCTCTCCTAACACTTCCGCTTTGGTCGACGCTACACTGCCGTCTCCTCTCTTCAGCTTCGTCAACTGGCTTTGCCCAATAGACATGTCTCTTGCAAACACTTTGGAGCCTTTTTTCCGCTCTATCGTCTCTTTAATACGGTTTGTATTAAAGATCCGAATGTCGTGTCGCAAGGACTTCCATATTCGTCTATTGAGCAGCCTATATGCTTCAGCATCATCCGAAGACTGCAGTTTCAATGAGCGTCGTTCAGCCATGAGGTTGAGGGTATCGTTGGAGAGTTTCTGTGGCCTATCTGTACGGTGGGGTTTAAAGTACTTGGAACCCACTGTATGGACAGTGGCGTAAGCCGGCGACTACGAAAACTAAATCATTTCACTCATCGGTTGAAGAAAAAGGAAACAAATTATAGTTTGCATTATGTGCAATGGTCAACCCCCAAATAAACAAACAAATCAATCCCCTTTACCAATGCAAGCAATTTGCAAATTAGACACCTACTGAGCGATCAGAGTATGTTCAATAGAAAGGTCTGTGTTTTAATTGTCTTGCACCGAATCATCCGGTAAAGAGATGCCACCAATCGACAAGCTGTCGAAGTTGCGGAAGGAGACATCATTCAATATTGCACGTAGAGAGAGAAGAGCAACAGGGGACCCCAAAGGGAGAGATAGGAGACTCACAACCACACACACAACCTCGAGAGAATGCAACAATTGTATCGAACTTTTCTAAGGATTCTTCACCCTGTGAAGTATTATTAGCGACAGTAGTGGTCAGGGCTAAATCAGGAAATGGATCTTCACATGTGATTAGAGCATTGCTCGATCAAGGTAGTCAGGCTTCATTTATTTCGGAAGACACTGTACAGATACTGGGACTAAAGCGCAAACCAATTAATGGTTTGGTGTCTGGAGTAGGGGATGGTCACACGCGAGTTAGTTATGTCGTATCATTGCGCATCGAATCATGTCATCATCCAAATAAATCAATCTCAGTAAATGCATATGTACTAAGTGCTCTTACATCAATGCTACCTTCGAAGGTTCTACACTAGCCTGATTGGCTCGTGTTAGAAAAACTGCCTCTAGCTGATCCAGATTTTGTATCACCGAGCAAAATCGATGTTTTGCTTGGAGCTGAAGTGTATGGAGAGATTTTGAGTAACGGCCTCATCAAAAATCCGTCAAAAGGTTAGATTGCTCAAAACACTGTTTTTGGCTGGATTATTTCAGGTAAAATATCATCAGATTCAACTTCAACACGTCGAGTTATAAGTTTACACACCCAAAAACGAGAAGATGATTTGGTAAAACAATTTTGGGAATTGGAAAAGGAACCAGATAACGTTAAAAGGTTATTGGCAGAGGAAGAGATTAGATGTGAAGAGATCTTTGAATGAACTACGACTAGAAGTAATGACGGCCGATTCATCGTCAGGTTGCCATTTAACTCCAATGACCCAGAGTGTCAATACGGTCAGACGATTCAAATAGCAAAAAGGCGATTTTTGTCTCTAGAGAGAAGACTAGTCAAGGATTCGAAACTGCATGATGAGTATACTAGAGTGATAAAGGAATATATGACTTTGAACCATATGCAATTGGTTCCGAAGGACAAGGTAGACAACCATAAAGCCGTATATCTGCCGCATCATGCAGTGGTGCGTGAGGATAAGGACACCACAAGATTACGAGAGGTATTCGACGCATCTTGTAAAGGTCTTAATGACGTCTCGCTGAACGACAACCTTCTGGTTGGACCAAGACTACAGCAAGACTTGTATCATTTGGTGTTGAGGTGGCGGGTTCACAGAATCTGTAGTGTAGCAGATTTGATTAAAATGTATCGACAAGTTCGTGTGAATGAGAAGGACATCGATTACCGGAGAATACTGTTTCGGCCTAGCCCAGAACAACCGATTCAACATTATCAATTGCTAACTTTGACATTCGGAACAGCTTGCGCAACGTATTTGTCTGTTAAGGCGCTACATAAACTCGCGGAGGAAGAGGAGCTACAATGTCCGATTGCAGCGAAAATTACAAAGGAAGATCTGTACATGGATGACTTGATGACAGGATGTGACAGTGAGACTGAAGCAATTCGTATCTTTGAGGAGTTGAACAAGCTAATGACCCTAGGGGGGTTTCAGTTTCAAAAATGGAGTAGCAATTCTAATAGACTATTAGAGTGTGGGCTACTCCCACTTTATTGATATAAGTTTGACATACACATAATACTACATAAATAATATTTTGTATTGTATATTACACACTTATTTATGTATTTATAATTTATATAACAATCATACGTATTTATTTATCTAGTTTGAATAATATTTAATATGTATCTATTGTCTAAACAGTTATACATCATCATTCACACAGACATCAAACACATACACAGTAAATTAAAGTCAGCTGGCCGCGCCATCTCATGGAAACGTGCCGAGCAGCGCACTATTACTTATTCTGTGCCTGCGCTGTGGTTACGTCACCACACGCTAACCTAGGCGGCAAACGGGAGATGCGCACACGCCGCTGCCGGCCGGCCGCCTCGCTCGCTCACACGCCACGCCAGTCCGATCTCGTGTCTGACGCAGAACGCACGTCGCTTTAAGCTTCATCCGCTCACTTAGTTACTCGCTTGCGATCTCCTGATTTCTTAGTGTTTATTATTCGTTTACCTGTCTTGACTTTTCTTCTGTCCGCGTACCATCTTACTTGTGAAATCTGTGCTTACTCTTACTTGCTCCTTCTGTATTAACTGTTTATTGTATGTGATTGTTGAATTGTGACTCTGAACAATACAATTGTGAAGTGAAAACCATTTGGATTTTATTCACCTGACTACAGCTAAGTACCTACCACTTCACATACTTACTACAGTAAAAACTTGGCCAGTGTATATACCCGTGGTACCTACTACTTACCTTCCACACCATCACCTAGGCCCAGTTTCCCAGTTCACGACCGACTTACAACATATTTCCGGCAAGGACAATGTTGTAGCCGATACCCTAAGTCGCGTCGAAGAGCTGGGCGCTCCAGTATGTCTTGCCAACCTCGCAAATGCCCAAGATGCCGATCCCGAACTGGCTAAATACTTAACAGTCGGCTCATCCCTCCGTCTGCAAAAGACAAACTACCCTGGCAGTCACGTACCTCTGTACTGCGATGTCACCAAACAATTTCGAAAACAAGTTTTCGAAAGTCTCCACTCCTTAAGCCATCCCAGCGCCGCAGCGACTGCAAAACTGGTAGCCGAAAGGTTTGTGTGGCCCGGGGTCAGAAAGGATTGTCGAGAATGGGCTCGGACTTGCTTGTCGTGCCAACGCGCAAAGGTGAGTCGACATGTGTCTGCACCACTGGGCACTTTCGACCTACCCCGCGCGAGGTTCAAGAAAGTCCACATCGACCTTATTGGGCCCCTACCTGTTTCCCAAGGCTTCAGGTATTGTCTCACGGCCATAGACCGGTTCACACGGTGGCCGGAGGTCATGCCAATACCTGACATAACGGCAGAAACGGTGGCTAAGGCATTAATTGCTGGCTGGATATCCAGATTTGGTTGCCCAACAGATATTGTCACAGATCGCGGCCGACAGTTCGAGTCTGCTTTATTTCAATATCTGGCAAAAGCAACTGGATTCCAGCACAAGCGTACCACAGCCTACCACCCGGCTTGCAACGGCCTTGTGGAACGTTTTCACAGACAGCTCAAGGCTGCAATTACTTGCCATGCTGATAGCAACTGGGCAGAAGTCTTGCCACTAGTGCTACTCGGCATCCGCAGTGCTTTCAAGGAGGACTTGCAGAGCTCCTCGGCTGAACTGCTGTACGGTGAGCCGTTACGACTTCCCGGCGAATTTTTTGACCCTAGCACGCCTACTACTTCTGACATGTCAGATTTTTCGGCACGCTTACGGTCCTTTGCCGAGAAGTTAAAACCGGTTCCAGCTTCTCGCCACAGCAACCACAAAATATTTGTGTTTAAAGAGCTGGCCACCGCGGAACACGTTTTCCTCCGAGAAGACGCTTCGCGTGCCCCTCTTCAGCCAGCATATACAGGTCCATACAAGGTGTTAGATCGAGGTGACAAAGTTTTCAAACTTCTCATTCGAGGGAAACATGTCACCGTCACTATTGACCGCCTTAAACCTGCGTATATGCTCATCGATGAGGACTCGTTAGGACATACACCTACACCTCCACCTACATTACCTCCACCAAGCACTACACAAACTCCAACTCCGGACACTGTCGTACCTAAAACTACACGGTCTGGACGACATGTCCGATTTCCGGACTTTTATCGCCCCTAACCAGGTCTCTGAGGGGGAGTAATGTGGGCTACTCCCACTTTATTGATATAAGTTTGACATACACATAATACTACATAAATAATATTTTGTATTGTATATTACACACTTATTTATGTATTTATAATTTATATAACAATCATACGTATTTATTTATCTAGTTTGAATAATATTTAATATGTATCTATTGTCTAAACAGTTATACATCATCATTCACACAGACATCAAACACATACACAGTAAATTAAAGTCAGCTGGCCGCGCCATCTCATGGAAACGTGCCGAGCAGCGCACTATTACTTATTCTGTGCCTGCGCTGTGGTTACGTCACCACACGCTAACCTAGGCGGCAAACGGGAGATGCGCACACGCCGCTGCCGGCCGGCCGCCTCGCTCGCTCACACGCCACGCCAGTCCGATCTCGTGTCTGACGCAGAACGCACGTCGCTTTAAGCTTCATCCGCTCACTTAGTTACTCGCTTGCGATCTCCTGATTTCTTAGTGTTTATTATTCGTTTACCTGTCTTGACTTTTCTTCTGTCCGCGTACCATCTTACTTGTGAAATCTGTGCTTACTCTTACTTGCTCCTTCTGTATTAACTGTTTATTGTATGTGATTGTTGAATTGTGACTCTGAACAATACAATTGTGAAGTGAAAACCATTTGGATTTTATTCACCTGACTACAGCTAAGTACCTACCACCTCACATACTTACTACAGTAAAAACTTGGCCAGTGTATATACCCGTGGTACCTACTACTTACCACGCACACCATCACCTAGGCCAAAAGAGTATATCGGACAGGATCAGAAGAGAGAGAATAATGCCGTACTCATCAAATAGGATAATACAGTCAAAATCTTGGCACTTACATGGAACAGAACAGACGATACTTTTGAATATGTAGTAAAACTGCCTCCACTAGTAACACCAGTAACAAAGCGTCAAGTAATTTCTGACATTGCACGTCTTTTTGATCCTCTCGGGTTAGTGGCCCCGACAATAACAACTGCCAAGGCTTTTATACAAAAGCTTTGGTTATCTGGAATAGAATGGGACCAAGAGCTACCAGAGCCTCATTTGACTGAGTGGATGTTGTATCGCAAGAATTTACATGTTCTTTCTGAGTTTAGCATTCCCAGGTGGCTTGAAAGTTCCGACAACGCCAAAACTATCGAGCTACAGGGGTTATGTAATGCGTCTTGCGTTGCGTATTCCACCGTAATCTTTATGCGAGTGAAAGATGACCAAGGAAAAGTACACGTCAACCTTGTATGTTCCAAAAATAAGGTGGCCCCCGTTAAACAAGTTTCTATCCCTCGATTAGAGCTGTGCGGCGCCGTATTGCTTGCGAAGATTTTGTTAAACGTGTCGCGAGTACTGAACATACCGAAGGAGAGTTTGCATGCGTGGACGGACTCCAATGTTGTACTGGATTGGTTGCGTGGTCATCCGAGTAAGTGGAAAACTTTTGTTGCAAACAGGGTATCGGAAATAGTAACCGTACTAGACATCAGTCAGTTTTCGTACGTCCGCTCTAAATAAAATCCCGCTGATTGCGCCTCTAGAGGTATAAAGGCAGAAGAGTTAGTCAGTCTAGAGCTTTGGAAGAAGGGGCCGAAGTGGTTAAAAGAGAAAGAAATAAAATACAATATCGGAGACTTCAAAAATACCACATTAGAAGAAAAATCTGTTTGTTTAGCTGTAAACGTGAGTGAGAGAATAGAACCAGAAGAGTTTATAAGTAGATTTTCATCACTAACAAGGTTACTGAAAGTTGGGTCCTCTTGTAGAAGGTTTTTAAGTTTGAAGGTTCATCGAGAAGGGCGAGAAAAAATTACAGAGTTTGTGACGGTGAAAGAAATAACTGACACATTTCTAAAACTAACCCTCCTATTTCAATTCGTATACTTCTTTGAAGAGATTGAAAATATTAGAACCCGTGGTAGGGTCTTGAAGAGGAGCCCACTGCATACTATGTGTCCTATATTGGATTCCAATGGGATATTAAGAGTGGGTGGTCGTCTCGAAAGAGCAGAGATGAGTTATAACCAGAAGCATCCAATAATACTGCCTGATAAGAGTCATCTTACTAAGCTAGTGATTTCGGATGCTCATCTCAAGACCCTACACGGTGGGCCGCAAATTATGATGAATCATATAAGAAGCAAATATTTCATAATCAGGGCTAGAAATCAATTAAAGAAACATTATAGGAGCTGTGTTACATGTCGCAGGTATTCTTCTCCTAGCAGGACGCAACATATGGGACAGATTCCGGAAGCGAGGTTAAAGCCGAGTAAGCCATTCAAATCATCGGGAGTTGATTATGCGAGGCCAATTAACATCAGATTCTCACCAGGCCGAGGTTCTAAGTCATACAAAGGGTACATATGCCTTTTTGTATGCATGGTTACGCGAGCTATCCATTTGGAAGCTATTTCTGATCTTACGGCCAAGGGATTTATTTCTGCGTTTAGACGTTTTACTTCAATGCGAGGACATTGTAAGGATTTGTTCAGCGATAATGGGACTAATTTCGTTGGGTCTAACAGACAACTTCTGGAAATGTCTAACAGTGCTAAAGTAACGTGGCCCAACGATATTATATAACTTTTAACACTTGAAACTACTACTTGGCACTTTATCCCCCCCCCCCACTCATTGGAGTGCGGTGAGTAAAAAACTACTTAAAGAAAACAATCGGTGACAGTACTTTAACGTTTGAAGAGCTCACTACAGTGCTGACACAAATTGAAGCGTGTTTAAATTCGCGGCCAATATCTGTATTAAGTGATAATCCGTGTGACCCTCTCCCCCTTACACCGGGCCATTTCTTGGTCGGCGAACCGTTAATCAACGTCATGGACGAAGATTTTAGTAATAATAAAATAATAGGTTTAGATAGATGGAGAATCTGTCAAAAAATGGTAAACAGCTTTTGGTTTTCCAAAAGCTGTTTATGGTGGTCAAAAGAATATCTAGTTAATTTAAATCAGAGATATAAATGGAATCAAAAACTTAACGAGCCTAACATTAACGACATTGTTGTAATACGAGAAGAGAACATACTCGTACCACCGGCGAAATGGTTATTAGGTAAAATTATTCATAATATTCTGGTCAAGATAACTTAACGAGAGTTGTAACTATAAAAACTAAGAATGGAAATTTAAAACGAGCGGTTAGCAAAATTTGTGTGCTCACCCAATAATTATGTTAAGGCTTTTATAACCGGTGTAACAATTTTCGTCATGGTGGGCGGTTTGTAATATTTCTTTAGGATTGTAAGTAAAAAAAAAACAAAAACATTTTTGTACTTTAGTTTTTAAAGCTATGTTAGTTAGGTGAGTTCGTTCTACGTTCAACTGGACCTTTGTACAATAGTACTTGTACATGTAAGTGCCATTTGTTAATAGGAAGCTCTTTAATGTAACAGTTTATGAAGGACAAAATGTCCTTGGTGAGCGGTTATGTTAGAGAGCTTCAAGACATTCGTTCAGTAACACAATAACAGATGACGCCACTAGAAAAATTAGATCGCGCAAGCGTTTCATTCGTAGAACAAGTGAGCCTTAAGCGGGAATTTTGTGAAGTAATGTGAATATATCAAGTTGTGTGTTATAAAGTTTCTACAAATGCCAGATTTGCTGACTTAAGGGTGACTCGGGAGAAACTCGACGTGGTGTACTATGAAATACTAGACACCGATGATTTATTAGACTACCAGGAGAAATTCTACCTAGATCAGTATGAAAGGGCAATAGAAGCCCACGACGAGATTCTCGTTGCCCAAGTAGACCTAAATATATTGTCATCAGCTCACAGTGACGATGAACCATCAGCACAAAAACAGGAGAACGTCACAGCGCCATGTAAGGTAAACTCGGTTCTGCCCCAAATTGAGTTACCAAAGTTTACCTCGCGACTCGAGGAATGGCCCTCCTTTATAGCGATATTCAAGAGTTTGACCGACAACATGGCCGGCCTTACGGGTGCAGTAAAACTGCACTACCTACTGTCCTGCCTAGCAGGGGAATCGCGATCGCTCATTGCGCACCTGACAATCACAAATGAAAACTACCAAGTAGCCTTAGACACCCTGACACGCAGGTACGAAAATCGACGGCTGCTCATCCATCGTTTCGTGGACATAATTTAAGAACTGCCCACAATATCATCGCGTTCTGAAATCAGGAGGCAGTTCTTAACTCCGCTCATATCCGCACAATCCGCGCTGAATAATTTGAAACTATCCACTACTGGAGAGAGTGGATACATTTTTGTTCGATTGCAGCACGAAAACTCAAAGGGGAACTTAGGTCCCTCTTTGAACGTCAATACGGGTCGTCTGACAGACTCCCGACCTCATCAGCTTCCTAGAACACCACGCACGCTGTTACGAGATCAGCGTACCAATCCCCACCACTCAGGCCACCGTCACCGTCTAGGGCACAACGCGCGCGCACGTTCTACCCTGAGTACGCGCAGACTCGAAAGGTATATACCGCGACCGCCTCTACGACGCACTCCTAGGATTCAAACCCGCGACCTCAGCGTTATGCGCAGGCATTAACCTCACACCCGCGCGCTTCTCGCCCCCACCTCAGCAGGTATCGAACCCGCAGCCTCCGCGCTATGCGCAGGTTTCGAACCCACGACCTTTCAGCTCCGCGCCTAGACCCAAGCAGGGATCGAACGCGCAACCTTTCTACAGTGACAAACATTACTGCCCATGGTGTAATGTCAAGGGTCACAAGCTTCGGGTATGTACCCAATACAACAAACAACCAGTCAAAGGCCGTTGGGACTTTATCTATGCGCGCAACCGGTGCTCCAAATGTTTAGGCCCACATTATGAAAATGAGTGCTCGTCCATTACCATTACCAGTATGACAGCGCGAGGTACCACGCCGCCGTCCCTCACCTGATACGGCCCGGATGGTGTCCTTCCGTCGTACTCGACCGCGCACTAACTCGCGTTCTCCACCGCCGCCTAGACAATGACTAGGACGACACAATAAACGCAAACACACTCAGCCCACAAACATTTAGCACATATCTTCTCAGCCCACAACTATTCAGCACACACACACAACACGACGACAAAATGTCGTCGCAAACACCTTAAGTCATCCAGGCGCTGACACTCTGCACTCACTCTAACGCCAGCAATTCCGGATATTATCAGCTCGTCGCGTAATTGGACATATAGTATACAAATGCATGCATTGTTTTCGTTTCCGCGCTAAACCTAAGGCCCCGTACATGGCCGACTTACCCGCCGACCGCGTAAATGTTCAGCCCGTATTCAGCAAAGTCACAATGGACTTTGCTGGACCCTTTTTGATAAAATCCAGTGCACTTAGAAACGCCAGGCTATTAAAAGGTTACTTCTGCGTTATAACATGTCTCGCCACGAAGGCGGTCCATCTCAAACCCGTATCGGAGCCATCCACGGAAGCGTTCCTTGCGACATTACAGCGTTTCGTTTCTAGGCGTGGTGTAACTACGTTAATTAGATCTGACTGCGGTACAAATTATGTAGGCGCTAGAAATTAACTTAGGGAAATACAAGACATTCTCGCAGCCAATAATGACAATATCGCACATAGACTTTCAAAATTCAAAAATTATTTATTCAGTTTAGGCATCATAGACACTCTTATGAACGTCAAAAAATTTTAAATGATTCTACCGCTGTCTTTGGAAAAGAACCACCGCCGAGAAGAAGCAGCAAGAAACTCGTGGGCCATTATTTTTTCAAGTCTTTGTACATTGAGGTTACATATGAGTAGTATTAAAATAACAAATTTATTCAATAGTTGGCTACTAGGCAGAAGTGGAAAGCTTCCAGGCATCTTTCTCTTCTAAGTAGTGACTCAATTTATAATAGGCTTTTTTCATTAGTATATTTTTGACACGTAACTTGAATTTCCCTTCAGTGAGCTCAGTAATGTCTTTCGGGATTTTATTATAGAAACGTACACAATTGCCTAAGAAGGACTTATTTTTAGTTTTCGTGAGTCTAAATTTAGATACAGCTATCCTATCCTCATTTCTAGTATTAATATTATGCATATCACTATTTATTCTAAACTTCTTTATATTTTTACGAACGTACATTATATTTTCTAGGATATACAAAGATGGAAGAGTTAATATGTTAATTTCTTTGAACATTTGTCTTAAGGATTCGCGGGGACCCATTTCGTAGATGGCTCGAACTGCCCGCTTTTGCAATATAAAAACTGTCTCTATGTCCGCCGCTGACCCCCACAGCAGGATACCATATGACATTATGCTGTGGAAGTAAGCAAAGTAGACCAGTCGAGCAGTAGCTATATTTGTCAATTGCCTAATTTTATGAACCGCATATGCAGCTGAGCTCAGTCTTCCAGATAGTGCATCAATATGAGGACCCCATTGTAATTTAGAGTCTATGCTAATACCTAGAAAGACTATTGCCTTGTCAATTTTCAATTTATTTCCGTCGAGTAATACGTTTGGCTCTATATGTCTTAATGGCATGGAAAATTTTAAACATTTCGTTTTCTTTGCGTTGAGAAGCAGGTTGTTTGCGGCGAACCAATTTGAAACAATAGTTAACGCGTTGTTGACTTGAACTAGTTCTCTATCTTTCCTATCTACTTTAAAAATCAGAGAAGTATCATCCGCAAAAAGAACTATGTCAGCAAGGCCCTCAACCATATGTGGTAAGTCATTAATATATGCTAAGAATAAGAACGGACCCAAGATCGACCCCTGTGGAACCCCCATTTTGACCAAAGATCCAGAAGATGTCACGCCATTAATGCCAACTTTTTGCTGCCTATCAGATAAGTATGATTCTACAAGATTCAGAGCAGCTCCACGAATTCCATAGTGGTGTAGCTTATAAATTAGAGTGCGGTGCTCTACACAGTCGAAAGCTTTGGAGAGATCACAAAATACGCCAATGGCATCCTGTGAGCTCTCCCAAGCCTCCAGCACATGCTTGACTAACTGGACTCCTGCATCTGTTGTTGATCTGCTTTTCGTGAAACCGAACTGATTTTCGTGTAAAATCCAATGTTCATTAAAATGAGACAAGAGTTGTTGAAGCATTATCTTTTCGAATATTTTGCTCAAAGCCGGAAGCACAGAGACCGGTCTATAATTTGAGGGGTCGGCCTTACTACCTGATTTAAAAATAGGGGTGATTTTACTCATTTTCATTAGGTCAGGAAATGTACCTCTATCAATACATAAATTAAATATGATCATCAAATGTGGCGCTATAACTTCTATTATTGACTCTAGCATTTTTACGGATAATCCCCATAAATCCTCTGTTGCTTTAACGTTTAAACTTTTAAATGTTTTTATTATTTCAAAAGTAGATATATGTCGGAACCTAAACTCAGGAATTTGGAGCGGGAAGTTGTCTTTCAGAAAGCCCACTGCAACTTTCAACTCTCTTAGCGCGCATTGAAGCCGTGCTCAATTCACGCCCTCTCAGCCTACTCTCTTTTGACCCTGCGGATCTTGAAGTACTCACCGCGGGTCATTTCCTTATAGGCCGTCCGCTCACCGCCTTACCTGAGTATTCGGTAGAAGGCCGAGCCATTTCTGCACTAAAAAGGTTCAAGCTTGTCCAATCCTTATCCCAACACTTTTGGCGATCCTGGTCCAAATCCTACCTGCACACCCTCCAAACCCGCTCCAAATGGACTTCCCGATACAGCCCACCTCAAGTCGGTGAACTGGTCTTGATAGTGAACGACCAGGTGCTGCCTCTACACTGGCGCAAGGGCCGCATCACCAAGACGCTCCCAGGAAAGAAAGAAAGAAAGAAAGAAAACAGATTTATTCATGACATCACACAACATAACATAAAAAAATACTGACAAAATAGGACAACCATCATAATAATAATGTTGCGTAATGCCATGAAAGAGCCCCGACTCAGCATACGCTAGGGTAAACTCAAGCACTGATTTTCAGTCGGCGCTCCTCACTGACATCACGAACGTAACTAGTGACACAACAGAAACAAATAAACAATAGAAAATAAATAAAGATACATAGTATTAAGAAACAAAGATAATTATTATAATTACAGTCAAAAATACAGTCAAAAATACAGTCAAGAAAACCAAAACAAACAAGATGGTGCATTCCAAGACACTTCCGCGCGTTGCCGACGTCCAAGCGTCAATTAGCACTATTGGCGTGTTTCATGCTGGCCAAAAATATCACATAATTATTATGGTAACACCATGACGTGGCGCCATGCCACCAACGGATTCTAGTTTATCTATGCGTGCCACGTACTGCCAAGTCTACAAGCAACCGCTATGTAGTGTAGTGTAGTCCACAGACAACTATAGGTACCTACTATGTAATGTAGTCTCACTCAGTCTACAAATACAAAGATAATATAATACAAGTTTGTGTACAATACTGTAAAGCTAGAACCAATGATTTATAATTTTTATTATTGATTTCAAGTTGACTGTGATAATTTAACATTGATTAACTGGTGGGATGGCGTCACCCGAGTGGTGGAACTCAAGACGACCTTAGGCATCTTGAAGCAACCTGTCCTCAAGATAGCCCGCCTGCTTATCGATTGAGCACCACACCACTACCTTTGCCGCGCCGGGAAGATGATCGCGCGCGATAACGGCGCGACGAGACAATAGAAGGGCCCGCCGCCTTTCTGTGACGCGTCGTCCCCCTTCGCCAGTCTGCTCGGCGAATCAGCCCGAGAGAGTCGTAGACACACCGTCGCCGCGAACGCACGCTCGGTCGGCCGCAGGCTTATCTGTAACGCGTCATCGCGAATAAAGATCCGCCGGGAAACGTCCCCTTGCGCCCGCGTCGATATACGTGTTCGCGAGTGCTCGTCGCCCCAGTACTTATGGGACAAATACTCGCCGAAAGTGAATCATCAGCTCGCATTCCTCAGACGGACACCAGCCCGCAATATCCAGAGGAAGACTTACACGGATCAGCCCGCATTCCTGTGAGTACCTATCTAACTTCCCTTTAAATATCCGACGTATGGTGGCTTCGCCCCACCATATATGTTTCCTTTAATTGTTTAGTTGTTTCAAAGCTACGTCGTCGCGGTTTAGTGGTCACAATTTTTTTGACGCATGGTCATGAAGTTTGCTGCTCTATTTGTTTAGCTCAGTGGTGAAAACGATGTATGAAACGGGGCAGAACTTTAATGGCGGATATTCTCTCTCACTTACGCAAAATATCGCTTTCTTTCTCTCATTGTCAATATTGTCATTAAAAATCTTTGTTTACTAGTTGTTTTTATAATTTAGTGCAAATATATAGTCAAATATATGTATATTGTGAAGTTGTTTTATGTCATTAGGTACTATAGGTAGCTAAAAACTATAAGGAAGTGTAATTAGAGAAGATATGAAGTACAGAATATGTGAAATATGCGGTTTTATATCAGAAAGGAAAGATTGTACGAAACGTTGTTTTATGGCCAGATATCCGCTGGAAAAAGTATGGTAAGTAGTATATTAGTTCATAATAACGACCCATATTCATATAATAAGAGCTAATATAGCCATAAATTCATTTTACATATACCGACTACTTTGTTCAAATAAAATAGTGCGGTGCCGCAATATTTTTTTTTTGTAAATATCGATATCGATGGTTTTCTACCAACTTCCAGAAAGGAGGAGGTACTCATTTCGACTGTATTTTTTGAAGTTGTTTTATGTCATTAGGTACTATAGGTAGCTAAAAACTATAAGGAAGTGTAATTAGAGAAGATATGAAGTACAGAATATGTGAAATATGCGGTTTTATATCAGAAAGGAAAGATTGTACGAAACGTTGTTTTATGGCCAGATATCCGCTGGAAAAAGTATGGTAAGTAGTATATTAGTTCATAATAACGACCCATATTCATATAATAAGAGCTAATATAGCCATAAATTCATTTTACATATACCGACTACTTTGTTCAAATAAAATAGTGCGGTGCCGCAATATTTTTTTTTTGTAAATATCGATATCGATGGTTTTCTACCAACTTCCAGAAAGGAGGAGGTACTCATTTCGACTGTATTTTTATGTTTTGTTACCTCATTTTTTTTTAAGCTGATGCTTCCGATTTAAATTTCATCAAATTCGGTAGGTAGTTTTTGAGTTACACTCCAATAACTGAATTAAACGAAAGTCGATTTAATTTTTTTATAATGTACTTATATTATTTAAGGTGTATAACATGGGTCAAATGTACGTACAACGAAGACTAAGTGTATAAATAGATCGAAAAACTTCCCTCGCCGAAAGTCAACCCTGGGTGCAGCAGCTATGTCTTGATGGAGTATAGAACATAGAGATATTAAAGTTAAACCAATTTACACAATTTCGTGCCCATGCATTTCGCCGTTGTAGAGTTCCATTATCCACCTCCTGACTCCATTATCAGATCTTGACTTGATAATGGACCACCACGGGAGTACACTCTTTCGAATGAAAAAATATTTTTTTTAAATCGGTCCACAAATTAGCAAAAATCTTGATTAACATACACACAAAAATAAACATACAGTCGAACATATAACCTCCTCCTTTTGATAATCAGTAAATACGTGTTATGTACCGTGTGTAATCCACGGGAAACTACTTGTTCAATATAAATCTTTTTCTCATTTGAGAGGGCGATTCATTGATATATTATTTATTTTATGCTTTCAGCAAGAAGATAGCATCAGCATAGCTATTTAATCCATGATGCTAATTCCTGAATTTCAACACCGCACCATACGTCATCAACAGGATTTTCATCCATACTATCTCAAGCTACTTTTGAAAATGGCATACTATCTTCAAAGTTGCAGATAAAATAGGTTTTATCCCTAATGTTGGCAGAACTGTTAAGTTCGTCAGGTTGGCTTTCGGAGGTAGCCCCGTTTTGACGTTTAAATATTACACTTTTTATTGTCTATGAAGTCCCTTCTCTTCTCTATTATATTATCTTTGCCAAACACAAACAAACCTAGGTTAGGTTCTCCTACTCTATGAATTATTTAGCCGTTCAGGTTAGAATTATCCAATTTTAATTAATTTCATAGTGCATTTAGAATCATAATTTGTTTTCCAATAGACCGAAGTTAAAATAAAATGAATCAAGCAGAAGTTTCCAAGTTAGTATCTAAACTACGAATAAATGTGAAGCCTTTACCACGAAGGTTAAGAAGTCCAAAAGGTCCTGAAGGCAGGTTGGATAAATTACGTAAAACTGTGACTGGATTAATAAAATATGAAAGAATCGAACTCAATTATCACAGAGCTGATGAAGCTCGACAATACACTGAAAGGGTAAGTGACAGTAAGTAATATAATAATTATTCATAAATCGAAACCAGCCTACCCGAAATTTCATATACATATTTATTTTTATTTCAGCTTATATCGGAGGCTATTCGACATGGAGACTGCCATAAGCCCACAATGGACATAGCAGATTATTGGCTGCTTGAAAAAGATCTTGTGCATAAGTTGTTCAAAGTGCTTGTGCCTAGATACGAAAACTCTCGTTCAGCTTTCACACGACTGCACTTAGCCCCAAAACCGCAATACGCGCGGGTTCTAGATAAAGTAGTTCTAGAGTTAAAAGAAAATCCATACCCAGACTTGAAGATCAGACAACCAAATAATAAATATGCTATTCAAAACATCCTCCTGGAAGCTGCTAAACAAGACTATAGGCAATCTAAAATCAATGAAATGGCTAAAGATTTGAATAATGTTGATAATAACATTGAACAAAATGTATTGAATTCTACAAATAAGAATGTCAATCAAGAAAAAAATGATTGTGATGATTTGAAATGTGATCAGAAGTTAAAATAAAATGCAAAATTATGTACTAGTTTGTTATGGTACCAGAATAGTAGATAAATGATAAGTGCTATAATAATCTTCACTTTTTTAAATTTGTGGAACTCATATATAATTATTATATACCTATATAATAAATATGTAGTTATTCCATTGCGACAATCTCGCAGAAGCCATAAAAAAGAAGTAGTCATCACTAAAATAAGTATGATGAGTTTCACATATTGTTAGTTCACAAATGAATATGAGTTGTATACATTCAATAATATTAGGAGGAATGATGTAATTGTTTGTAATGGATTAAAAAAAATCTTTTAATATCTACATTACAGATTTTTTTTTATCATTGTACATTTATCTCCACGGGATAGACAGGCCGGGGTACCAATATTATTAAGGTGAAATGGAATTTGCTAGGACAGCTAGTCATAGAACAAAAATGCAACATCCTGGTGTAGTATAGATATATTTGTTCTATGACATAGTTAAGTAAATAATGATAAAAATTATGGGCATTTCAGGTTTTCCAAATTGCGTATTTTGCTTATCTTTATATTCAAGGAAATATTATGAATAGTGATGATGAAATGCTTACAGTGAAATCTCCATTCAAGTTGAGACTCGGAACCGAAAGCCTTTCCGGAATATAGACCTTAATTTACTTTACTTTAATCTGATCTGTATAATCTACCAAAGCAGCACGGAAGTCATAGCATAATTGGACGTAGTCATATGTAAAAATGTTCCAATCCACAAAACAAACAAAATTGCATTTATCTCAAGTTGAAGAACTAGAGATAAATGTAATTTTGTGTTTCAGTGGTACACTTTTTTGTCATAACCAGTATAATCAAATATTTTAGGTTTTATAAATATGTATTTTTTTTTTATCGAATATATTCACTATATCATAGGTTATCAGGTACTGGAACACTTGCAAATGCAGAATGCGGAAATATAGCTGCAAGATTGGCATGCACCAATGAGTATTGAAATGTGGTGCCGAGGAAGTCTTTGTGGAACACCAACCAAGGTGTACTGAGTACTAAGGAAGACAGTTCTTCCCCCGAGATCAGAGACCATCGTACCTATAAATATCAATGTTTGAGATTGCTAAGCAGGCGTTAGTGCTTTAAAAAGTAATACTATAAAAATTATAAAGGGTTGCGACGTCAATACGACAGTAAGTATTTCTAAAAATGCTTCTTTCGGTTGGATAGTGCTGTCAAAGCTGTTCAATAGATGTCGCTCCGTGCCCGTCCCCGTAAGACGGTTCATCAGAAAAGTTAAAATTTGATGCTCGGACCAAGAGCCTCAGTGGCCTAGATGGTCATGGCGTCTGACACGGATATTCAGAAGACGCGGGTTCGAACCCCGTCCGAGGATTTGAATTTTCTCTCTATAAATTTCAATTTTATTGTATGTCCATACTTTCGAGTCATTAGAAATAACAGGGCCGTGTAATACAACATCACATTGAAAACACTGTTAAATTGCACAATTGTCTGTATGTTTAGCAAGATCTATCAACATTTAGTACAAACCCCGTATACCTATACAATTTTCTCTATGGTACAAACCAAACATAGACCAAAATACTTCTTCTTCTTCTTCTTATGTGGCTTTTTATGTAACGTGGAAAGACGTTCCTCTGCCAGTGTCATGTTTTGGCGGATATTTTGTAGACCAAAATATATACTAGGAAAAGTACTAACATCTAATAATTATTGAGAGAAAAATTAGTACGTAGTACAATTATATTTGTCTGTGAAAATTGGAAAAGGTTTTTTTTTTATTATTATTTATGGCAATTGTTTAGAACATTTATGCCAGCATCATGTGCAAAGAGAAAGATATAATTAACAAAATCGGAGAAATTTAGATGTAAGTATCTGAAACAAAGGAAAAATATCTTATACTACATACTATCTACAAAATTATCAAATTACTATTTAAAAAAAAAACTAATTAATTACATAATATACACATGGTTTAACATAAATACCAGTTTAATTTAATTTACACACAACTACAGCTTGATGTTATTTTCAGTTATGAAAGATGATAATATATTAATTGAATTAACGTTAATATAACACAGAATGTTATCTATATGAATAGGAAGTGGAAATTTAAAATGAACCAATGAACTGAATAATGAATTATGATCAAATAAGGGGCAAGAAAAGAAAATATGATTTATATCAGCTTCATCCATACCACACTCACAAATTGATGAATCTTTAATTCTCAATTTCTTAAGATGAACAGCAGAAGAGCAATGGCCGAATCTCAACCTAGCTATAATACAACAAATTTTCCTATTACATTTAAATTTAAAAAACCAGGGTTTAGCTTGAATATCAGGTTGGAGTTTAGCATAATAAGCTCCTGTTCGTCTACTAGTCAGTGACCATCTTTAGAACCACCTAGACTTTAGGTCACGAATAGGGAGAAGTAAAAGGTCTTGAGGATAATTTTTGAAAGGAACTTTATCACCGCATATTATAGCTTGCTTTGCAATCTCATCAGCCTTTTCATTGCCATGTATATTATTATGGCTTGGAATCCAAGCTAAGTGAACAGAATAACCAATAGAACTTCACTGTATTAACATTTCCTAGCATTTAAATATAATCCAGTTTTTGGAACCTATTTTAAATGGATTACTCTGAAAAGCTTGAAGAGCACTTAAAGAGTCAGAAAAATAACAGTTTTCTTTGATTTGAACAGCAATATATAACTGATAGCTTCCATTATACCCCTACATTCACCAACAAAGACAGATGTTTCAGGAGGACACTTAATCTTTTGAACAATATTGTAATTTTGGTGGAATAAACCAACACCAACACACCCATTTTGATCTAATTTCGAGGCATCTGTGAAGATGCTATGCCAGCCTGGCCAAAGATTATCTTTAATCCTTAAGAAATGTTTATTAACAAAGGGATCTACTTTGCTCAAATCCAAATGAAGATGTAAAGTGGGTTCAAATAAAATACACTGATAGTCAAATTCAAACAGAGAAATTTTAGGGGTTCTATGAGTAGGGTATTTGAGGGCTTTAATTTTTGAAAAACTCATAACTAAGCAAGGAGTTTTTTTATGTTTCCAATAAGGCTGGGAAATATAACTAAATAATAATTGCAGTTTTGGACAAAGAGGATGAGAAGAAAATTGAAACAAACGAAACAAAAACATGTCCGAAAGATATTGACGTCTTAAATCTAAAGGAGGTTCATCACATTCCACTTGCAAAGCGTTTTTAGGAGTAGATCTCATTGCTCCAATAACAATACGTAACGCTCTTGCTTGGATCAAGTCCAATGAATTGAGCGCTCTTTTACAAGCTGGCTCATATAAAAATGAAGCATAGTCAATAACACTACGAATAATAGCATTATAAAGAAGCTTTAAATAATAAGGATGAGCACCCCACCAAACACCTTAAAATATTCAAATATTTTTCGCACTTAACCGAGATATACTTTAAATGCGATGAAAAGTTCAATTTGCTGTCTAAAATAAGACCTAAAAACTTTTTTTCATTTTCGACAGGAATCCTAGTGTTGTTAACCATTATGTTAAGTCTGGGCTTTAACCGTTTTCTAGTAAAAATAACTACAGAACTTTTTAGAGGAGCTATTTCTAGACCATTGTAACATAACCAAATATTTAATGACTCAAGAGCTTGAGACAATTTATGAGCAGAATTTAAAATATCACGATCTGAAATATAAACAACAAGATCATCAGCATATTGCAATAAGGTGACACAAATTTGTTTAAATCATATGTGTAAATATTAAAAAGCAAAGAACTTAGAACAGAGCCCTGAGGCAAGCCTTTGAAGACAGATCTGCAACATTTAATATCCCCGTTTATTCTTAGTTGAGCTGTACGGTCTAGAAAAATATTAGTTATTTAACCAGGTAAAAACAAACTTTCCATTTTAGTTTTAAGAATAGAAAGTATAACATTGTCATATGCGGAGCATATATCAAGAAAAGCAGTATCATGCGTAGAAAAGTAAATCATATGTGTAAATATTAAAAAGCAAAGAACTTAGAACAGAGCCCTGAGGCAAGTCTTTGAAGACAGATCTGCAACATTTAATATCCCCGTTTATTCTTAGTTGAGCTGTACGGTCTAGAAAAATATTAAGTATAAAATTAGTTATTTAACCAGGTAAAAACAAACTTTCCATTTTAGTTTTAAGAATAGAAAGTATAACATTGTCATATGTGGAGCATATATCAAGAAAAGAAGCAACAACAGACTCATTTCTAGAGAATGAGAGTCTAATATCAGTAACAAAAATAGACAAACTATCTAAAGTCCCTCTACCTTTTCTAAAACCATATTGATATTCAGGCAAAAGATTTCTGCTTTCGATTAGCCACTCCAGACGATTTTTAATAAGTTGTTCTGTGATCTTTGTCAGAACAGAAGACATAGCTATTGGACGATAACTATCAGATCTTTCAGGATCTTTGCCGGGTTTTAAAATTGGAATAATGATTTGGGTTTTCATCACATCTGGGACAAACCCCAAATCTATCATCAAGTTTATCATTTCCAGATAATAACCTAACATTTTCTCACCAGCATTAACCAAAAAGGAATATGGAATTCCATCTGGACCAGGGGCAGTATCTTTAAGAGAAGTGAGAACAAGGCGCAACTCTTGCATGGAGAAAGGAGTAAAACTTGCATCATAATCAGAACTTGAGGTAAAAGTATCAAAATAACTAGGAACAAAGGGTGGAGCCAGCCTGTCCATGAATTGCTCAAACCAACTTTCACAACTAGGGTATGGAGGAGAAGGTTCTCTATATGAACCACGAAACTTTCGAATTGATTTCCATACATACGAGGAATTGACACTAGGAGAAATAGTAGAGCAAAAGTTTTTCCATCCCTCTGACTTTTTCGAATGAAGGATTTCCTTTGACTGAGATAGAACACCGTTAATGACTTATAGTTTTCATTTGTCATGTCCTTAGAATACACTTCTTCAGCGGTCTTTCTATTTGTCACAGCATCGGTACACTCTTGATCCCACCATGGAGGAGATCTATGTTTCTTATTTTGAACTTTTAAGGGAAATGAATGCTTAGCAGCAGAATGAATAATATTTATAAATGAATGAATACATTGATCCAAAGAATGGGGAAATATCAGGGGAAGATCACAAACAATTTCTTCTAAAACTGATTTAAATTTGGACCATTCATCAAAATCAGTTTTATTGCTTAGTTTATACTGTAACAATGGCTTAAATGGAGTTTGTTCAATTTTAGAAAATGGAAGGTCAATTATAAATTGGAAAGTGATCACTTCCAAAACAAGATGATAAGGTTTTCCATGACATTGAAGGAGTTAAATTAGCTGATACCATAGTCAAGTCCACAGCACTAATCTGCTCATTTGGTCTTGTACGACGAGTAGGGCTCCCAGTGTTTAATAAACACAATCCCAGCTTATCCATTATATTGAAAATATAATAAGCAAGAGAATCTGAGGCTAGACAACCCCAGACTGGATGATGAATGTTAAAGTCTCCCATTATAATAAAGGGACCTTTTATGTTTGTTAAGATATCAAAGAATGTTGTTAGTATGTCAAAAGATGGTCTGGGTATATACAATGATATAAATGTTATGTTTTTAAACCTAACAGCAACAAAAGAGAACTTCTCAGATACAGAAGATGATGGTAAATGTACGAGATGACAATTTACAGAGTTTCTGACAAGTATGGCAGAACCACCATACCCGTCAGCTTTGACATCCCTGAAACAGAGGTAGCGAGGAACCTTAAAAAAGGAACCAGGCTTAAGCCATGTCTCAGAGATAGCAATAACAATAGGGTCATATTTATTGATAATATATAACAAATCTGTTGTTTTACTATTTAAACTTTGGCAATTCCATTGTAGCCCTAGTGAGGGAGGCCATAATGGAAAGGTTGTGATGATGGAATGGAAGAATCTAGGGCAACGTTGGACGGTACAAAAGTAGGACAATTAAGTAGCTTCATGAGAGCCTGTATGAGCTCCATAATGCTACCAGAGGAAGAAAGGGGATCAGAACCATGACAATTAAAAGCAACACCATTATTGTTGATCATAGGTGGATTTGCAATAATGGCCTGATGGGCAGATCGATCATAGCCATGCCGTTGTGGAGGAGGAGGTCTGGGTTTTATGAATATTGTTTTTTTATGTGAACTATTAGCTTTTGCAGCATAAGAATGAAAGGTAGAAGAAACACTATTAGCATACGATGTTTTTGTTGCATCACTATATGATTTACCCCTAATAGGAGAATGTAATTTGGAAGCTTCAATATAAGATACACTTTGGAAAAGGTTACCTATGTCAACTTTTGTTTTGTGACTTGACTTGACTTGACTTCTTTGTTAATTGCCTGTCTGTTTATTGCAATTCTGCCAGTGTCTGCTCCATGGTAGTTTAATAAACTTTTGTTTTGTGTCCACCGCAGGTAACTATTGAATTGACAAGAAACAGGACTTCATCTGATGTATCTATGGTCATGACTCATGTGGCTCTGACTTTGAAACTCATGACCATGAGTTTGCAACATAATTGTCATCTTTATTCGATACTCGATCTTGCCTTCCTATAATGCCTTCGCCACATCGAGGAGAAACGCCGTTGATTATCGCGATGTTGAACGTTAACCGTAGATGTAGTATGTAGCCACCCCTTATCGCGATAATTCAATAACGGCATTAACATTGCCGTTGACGTTAGGCGATAAATCGGCTGGTGGTATTTTTAGGAACATCAAAGAGATTTAACGCGAGAATTATTGCGTTGAAACGGCCACACCACACCAATGTTTGTCATTGTACACAGTGATCGCGAAGGGATCGCACGTGTTTGTACAAAGGCAATTATGGAGTGGATGAGTGAAAAAATCATACGGTTTCAGGAAATCTTGTAGACAGAGACATGTATTTTATTTTTCTTCGTAATTTTTAAAGTTTGTATTTATGGATGTCAGTTACACAATTACGCGAAACGGCTTAACTGATTTTGATGAAATTTGGTAGGTAGATAGATGAGACACTGGTGTACACAAGGATTACTTTCCATTATCATCATCATCCATCACCACACGGTTGTAATTGAGGGCGGTACAGTACATTCATATAATACAAATTAACATGGAAATATGGAAACATAATACTGTAATTCATTCTGTGACATTATCGGCAATGAAATGGGCGTTGACGTTCACAGTACCAGTGTGGCTACTTGATTTATCGCGATAAAGATCGGAATAATTAGCGCTTTGTTTAAGGCGATGTGACGTTGAACCTCGGTGTAGCCAAGGCATTAAGCTTGTGATTGGCGTACTCGGTAGCCTAATGATCGCATTCTTTCGTTCATTGGCTTGGCCGCTATTTGTTTCTCAGCGAGCATTTTTTTCACAGACAATATTTATTTATTTATGAAATCTTATGCTCCATGATTTATTTTGATTTAGTTTTGTGTCTGTAACGTGACATTGGGATGGTAGCACAACTAACGCCTTAACCTAGAAAAGAAGCTAGAAGAACAAACAGTCGTATCGTATGGCATGGCATAGACTAAAGACGTACAATGGACGTACCTAATTATGATACTAAAACAAACATTGATATCGCGTTTAATTAATGGTCCGAGAATTAATAATACTAATAATAATAACACAAATTAATTTTAATTAAAATAAATTTAAAAAAAGATTAAAAATTAAAACATAGTAATACAAGTAGTAGTACATAGTAATTTAAGTTAAAATAAATAATAAAACTAAGTTATAAAAATAATAATAATTAATAAATATAAATAAAATGGATTCATACAGTATTTTGTACATGTTCTTATACCTACTTTTAAGCTGCAATTTGCAGCCATCGTCTAAACACAACCGTCGAGAAGATTCTTTCTGATAGACTCTTTATAATAGAGTTATTACACCTGAACACTCTAGACATGAATTTTGCTATTCGGTTTCTCTGTATGGCTTGGAAGGAGTTAACGTGCGCTTCGAAGAACATACCAGAGGCACTACAATAACGTTTAAGCCCCATAAGTTGCCTAAAGATGATTATTATAGGCAACTCGGATACCATCATGCGATTTCTTGTTGTAATTGGTCCAGAGCTGACAAGTATAAAAAGACCGCAGAAAGATCTAAACAGTGTGATTTTCACGTCTGGAGAGGACTTACAAAATTTTCTTGAGATCATGTTGCCGACAACACACAGTGCTCTACGCTGACGTTCGATATCTTTGTCATCCTTTAAGTCTGAAGTGACGACATGGCCAAGGTGCTTGAAACTTTCCACAACGTTGACAGGCTGTCCATTGAGGCAAACACCGGGAACATTATCGGGTCCCTTTCCAGATCCAAATATTACCATCTCCGTCTTTTTGACATTATAAATCAGATTATGTTGGGTGCTACTCAGCTCCACGATCAAGTCATTCACATAGGTGTTAAATAGATCTGGAGAGTCTGAAGCTTTTTGATATCTCCTGCCCCCATCTGACGTTGTTGGCTTGGTTTCGATACCAATACATAAGCAAGCCAACAACATCCGCCGGAGCAGAAGTGTGTCGTAATTTCTGCCATAAGATTTCGTGGTTCAGAGTGTCAAAGGCGAGGCTAAGGTCCTAAAAGCACGCGTACACGCTTGTCTGACCACTCTTATAATAACCTACTATCTGCTTTAGGCCAAATATTGCCATGTCGGTAGAAACTTGCGGTCGAAATCCGAACTGGCCGTCGTCAATAGGCAAAGAAGGCGATATATTTTTATGTATGTACCTTTCAAGTACCTTGGCCAGTATTGTTGCAAGCGATATCACATAAACGATATCTCAGTCACATCTGCAACCTTAGTATGGAATCTGGTATTTTCCCTGAAATTTGGAAAGTTGCTTTAGTAGTTCCAATCTACAAAAGCGGGCTCAACGACACACCAGATAACTACCGGCCTATATCACTGCTAAGTGTAGTCTCAAAAATTCTGGAAAAAGTAGTAAATAAGCGATTGGTGGGGTTCTTGTCCAAGCACAAATTAATCTCATGTAATCAATTCGGCTTTCAAGGAGGCAAGTCTACTGAAGACGCCGTCAGGCTCCTCTCTGAAATGGTAACAAATCATCTGGATAACAGAAAGCGTTCTATCGGTGTTTTCCTGGATCTAACGAAGGCATTCGACACCGTCTCGCCTCCGCTACTTCTACAGAAATTAGAAAATTTTTCGGGATAAGAGGAAATGTTTTGGCCTGGTTCAATAGTTATTTGGAGAACAGGAAACAGAGAACCAAGATAGGTGAATACATTAGCGATGAACTTATCAATAGCTACGGGGTGCCCCAGGGAAGCATATTAGCCCCAACACTCTTCACAATATATATAGACGACATACTTAATCTCCAGATTCCAAATGCTGATCCCATTTGTTACGCTGACGACACCGTAGCTTTATTCAGTGGAAGTAGCTGGGATCAAGTGTTTACTGCGATAGAACAGGGAATGCATCGTATAGACTATATTGGTTAGACTCCAATCTCCTTACTTTAAATTTAAGTAAAACTAACTTCGTGGGTTTTCATGTTAACTACTTAACCAACCCCAAGAGAACTAAAATCAGAATTCACGAATCTAAGTGTAATGTATATTAACAATCCTCCAAGCAATTCATCCTGTGATTGTTGTTTTATTCATAGAGCTAAATCGATTAAATATCTTGGAGTAATCATCGATGAAACACTTAACTTTAAAGAACACATAGCAAGAACAGCAAAAACATTAAGAAAGCTAATTTACATAATGAAACTGCTTCGAAGCGGATCAAATCTGGAGGTCCGTCGGCTCGTGTACATTGCTCTATGCCAAAGTATCATTCAATACTGTATTGGTATATGGGGTGGAGCTTCAAAATCTAATATGCTTGTAGTAGAAAGAGCTCAAAGGGCAATCCTCAAAGTAATGACGGGGAAACCCAGGCGTTACTCTACGGACCTCCTCTACAAATAAGTGTCAGTCCTCAGTGTTCGTCAACTATTTATTCTCCTCGCATGCTTAAAGGCACATAAACAGAAATCATATTCCACCAGTAAACGTAAACGTCCTGTCAAACTGTTTCTTCCTAGGACGAATACTGCACTTGCTCGCAGAATGCCATTGGTGTCATTTCCTTACACTTATAATAGAGTTCTTGATCATTGTGACATAACTCCTTGCTCACCAAGTGAAGCTAAGATAAAACTTCGCACTTGGCTACACTCACTCTCATATGAAGAGACTGAGAGTTTATTAACTCCAGTATTATAACATTACTTCTGTTCGCATAACATACATTACATATATAACATTCACACAACAACAACTCATACACACACTCACTCCATACTCACACACTTTCTCTTTAGAGGAAATAGATAATAATAATATATAATATGTAAAGTAAAGCACTTATTCTGTTAAGTCCAATGATTTAGAATGAGAAATTATAATTTTAACCTTAAATTCACGGGTATCCAAGATACATGCCGCGCCTAGTTTGGAACCCATTGCTTAAACATGCAACTGTATTTAAGATAAATTTGATATTATAACAATTTGTCATGTATGTAATAACAAGTGTTTCTATTATTTGTAAGCAATAAACAATAAACAATATAGGCCTATAGTTGGCTATGCTCGAGACATCCCCAGTTTTATTTTTAGGTATGGGAACAACAAGTGTGCGAATTATGTCCCCAGGCAAGTAACAGTGTCTCGAGCATAAATTAAACAACTTTGCGAGTACCTTACATATATACTTGCCCGCATTCAGTACATAAATGATTTATTACTAGCCCATCGTGGCCTGGACTCTTTGCACGCCTCATATTAAAAAGTATATTTTCAATGTCAATAGAAGTTACAGTCATTTTTCTAGTCATTAACATAACATAACAAGCATGCATTTCTAGCATTGCTACTTACTAATCAAAACGTCAAACGATAAGAAACAGAAGATACCGCTGTTATCAATCACTACTTGAGAACTCGATATAGAGTAATATATTGCTTGGTAGCCTGTGTAAACGTGCAGTTAGCTGTACTCGGAAAAACATATTTTTAATTTCTATTTATAATGCAGTCAGAATCGAAAACTTCATCAGTCGTTGTTATTGGATCATGCAGTGTTGACTTTACTACGTATGTATTTTATCTATTGTACTAAGGTACCTACGCATATATTAATCATTAGTTAGATAAGTAGGTACATAATTACTAGGTTAGAGATTTTTATGATTGGAGTGTCTAAAGGAGACACGCGTTGTTTTAAAAAGTAGTTGCATTATTATATTGTTGTAGTAATATTACTCATACATATTTCTTAAGTTACAGTCGCGTTACCTCAAAATACAGAATAAACATACCTTACAACCTACATCCTACTTACTACATTTTTATCTCATTTTGTATCTACTTATCTAGCTAAACCTACATCAATGCTATTGAAATGGCACAGATACCTACAGTGCCACAAACTTATCTGGACCGGTGGCCAGAAGAGGAACTAACGACGCCATATTGAAGTGTCAATCTGTCTGCCATTCGTTGACATATCCGCCATTGCTTGTTTGCCCCGTGTGTTTATTATTCGTTTAGTGTTTAAAACCTTGTGAAAAATGCCGAAAGCTTTAAAAAGTGATGCCAGGAACGTCATATTACAAGTCTTAGCTTTTATGAAGGAAGAAAAGCGCCTTAAGACACCGATAATACCTTTCGAAAAACTGTATGAGCGCGTAGCTGCCGCCACAGGTTAGTGTTGTCAGCTTTTGAAAATAAATTCCACGAAAACATTATTTCGGTTATTTTAATAGAATAGATTTTTATTTTTTGTTACTTTTGTTTTAGGTGTTACGGAGCGATTCGTTAGGAAACTTGTAACGGAAAAAGAACAGGCAAATGAAGCTGGCACAAAAGTTTCCACGCCGGGTAAAAAAAGGAATAGGACGAAAGGTAAAATTGAAGTGGATGATTTCGATCTCGGTGTCATAAGAAGAAAAATTCATGAATTTTACACTATGCGTAAAGAAATTCCCACAATACCAAAGTTGTTAGATGTGCTCCAAGAAGACATTGATTTCAAAGGGAGTCGAGAAACTCTTCGGAAAATACTCCATAAAATTGGATTTCGTTACAAGAAATCAAAATCGAACAGAAAAGTTTTGATAGAACGAAATGATATTTCAGCATGGAGAGCAAATTATCTTCAAAAAATTAAAGAGAATGAACGAGGTGAACAAAAACAAGTCATATTTTTGGACGAGACCTATATTCACGCATCTCATACAGCTGGACGCTGTTGGCAAAGTGATGATGTTGATGGTGTGCTTAACCCAGTTTCTAAAGGAAACAGATGGATAATTGTTCATGCGGGAGGACAAGCAGGGTTTGTGGAGAATGCTTTATTGGTGTTCCAATCGAATACGAAAAGTGGCGATTATCATGATGAAATGAATAGTAAGAATTTCAAAAAATGGGTGACTAAGAAACTTCTGCCCAATTTACATCAGTCAACACTGATTATAATGGATAATGCCCCTTATCATAGCATTTGCATAAATAGAACTCCTAATGGAAATCATAAAAAGGCTGAGATGCAAAAGTGGCTGACGGAAAATAATATAGAATTCAACGAACAGTTTACAAAACCGCAGCTCTATGAACTCATTAAAAGACATAAACCAAAACCTGTATATGAAATAGACGAACTGTTGAAAACACATGGACATAGCGTGTTAAGATTACCGCCTTACCATTGCGACTTAAATGCAATCGAAATTATTTGGAGCTCGATGAAACGAAACGTAGCTAATCAGAACATTGGTAAATCCAATTCTGAAATGCCTACCTTGATTGCAGAAGCATTCAATAAGATAACAGTAGATGAATGGCAAAAGCATTGCAATCACGTGAAAAAACTAGAAAACGACTATAGCAAAGGGGATGCATACTTAGACGAGCCTTTCATCATTAATTTGGACAGTGAAAGTGAAAGTAGTGACTGTGATGATGAAGTGAGTGCTGATGAATCAAATAACCCTGGTGGCTCAGGAATACCTGGAGTATTCCCGTTGGAGAACACTCGCCATACATATGTAATTGATCATAATTATTGCATTAAAATATAAATATTTTCGAAGAATATATTTGTTTTGTTTTTAAGTAGATAGCTAATTAACATTTTACCAACGTTCCTTTAAGTTGCCAGCTGATACATGGGTAGTGTGTGCATAATAGGGTATTTTACACCATGCAAGAAAAATATAAAATGAATGTTTAAGGCAGATTTCGTAAAAAGTGTTCTAAGAACGTAACGCCATGAGACGTCACGAGCCGTTTTCACAAGGAAAATGAAAAACATAAAATCAAATTTTAAGTTTTTTTTTCACTGAAAGAAAAATTCTGCTGGTTCATTATGACCTACCTTAGGATTGATTTAAAACAGTCTAAAAAAATGCTAAAATACCTTATCATACATTTCTAACTCAAAAAAAGGAGGCTATTAATTTAATTCGAATTAACCTATGTATTATTATTAGAACTGCAATCACGGAATCTTGGTTAATATTTTGTTTACCACTTTATTGTAAAATTTATTTTTCTGGCAACACCGAATGCGATAACAGCGACTCTCTCACCGGTCCAGATAAGTTTGTGGCACTGTACTTTGCTTACCATTTGTGCCATAGAACTAGTATTTATATTATATATGCTCTTTGCCATAGACTAGCTATATTGACTAGCGGCTACACGCGCTTGGTATTGGTGTAGTGGTATTATATTATACGTTCCAAACCTCCGCTGCGGCGAAATTCGGACATTGACCTTAGAGCATGTTGTAGGTATAACCAACATTTTTAGAAACGTGTGAAAAATGTTAGGTACCTAAATTGTAATCGAAATTTTATAAACAAAAATTATAATATAATAAAATTATAATAATTGCTATTATAATTTCAATATTATGAAGTACTAATCAACTTACAATTTTCTTGTGTCCTATAATATTGTTTACCTATTACAAGTCATGGTAAGTATGTTTATGTATGTACTTTAGGAATAAAACCACTTCTATATAACGCATACTACATTTATTGTATTGGTGTTCTTCACCACACTATGATTCTTCTTCTGTGTCCGTTTCATCATCATCCGATGATGCAGTTGACTCTGCCATAGAGACAATAAAACTGTCAACAGTTTTGTCGATACTGTGATGATGATGATCCATATATAAATAGAGAAACGTAACCGCAAAATAACTCAATAACACAAGTTTTGTACTGCAAAAAATCACATTCGCATTCTACAGCGGAATGAACCCCGCAGCGGAACTTGTTGTGAAACAAGTTTGCCGCCCCTGGCTAGCAGCGGGTTGTGCGCATTCCCGTACCACGAAATTTTAACGACAGTGAATACGATAATTTATGAATGGCAATGAATGGGCACCGATACTAGAAACTTCTATCGTTTTATTTTTTTGCTAACATAATACTTAGGCGTCAGTGTCCGAATTTCGCTGGAGGTTTGAAACATACTATAGTGATGAAAGCGCCGCGCCATTTTGAAATCTCTAGGTTCTGTTTGGGTTTGATCCCCAGACAGTTATTGGGCTTTACTGCCAAAAAAATCGGAGTCTGAAAGAGTGCCGCAAATAGGTATGGCAATAGGCTCATCCCCTTTTTACCCCCATACGTATAGATGTTTAAAAAACCACGGCTTATCCTTTTGAGGACATATAGGCGTGATTTCTAATGTTGTGTTAAAAAATTAATTTTCTTCAAGTTTTGTGTGATTTCAACAAGAAATATTGTTTTCATTAATAATTCCTAAACTTGTTATATTATTTAATACCTACATTATTTTCGTTATGTAAATATACTTACCGCATAGATACGTATAGATTCCAACAATAGAACAAAACAAGCTACCTATTTTTATACAAAATAAAAATATAAGGGTCCAAAAAGTTTAAAAATCCAAAAAGTCATTGACTGGCTGGGACTCGAACCATGGACCGTTCGGCCTGACACTCGCAGCCTGAACCGTAACTGTATTTCAGTAACCGTAGGTAAAAATTTGCTTATCGTTCCTATAATATAAATAAACCTTTACAGAGTTAGACGTTGTTATTCTACTCATACATAAACATTCCAGCTTCCAAACAGAAAATTGCATAAAAATCCGTCAAGTACCTAGTTAATTTACTTAATATTCTCTGTTCCAGAAGAACCCTTTCGTTTTATGGGATAAAAAGTACCTATCCTATATGTTACACCATAATATTAGTTATCACTGTGTTAGGTTTCATCAAAACCTATATCGTAATGATTTCTTAGGCTTTCGCGATTTAATCCGTTCAAAGTTGTTTAATTTCAATCTATTTCGTAGTTTCAAGAGAGACTAACTGACTGACTAAGAGATGACTGACATACTCGTACCTACAGACAGACAAAATAGTAAATCATATATTTTTGGTTTTTCTGATAACAAAGTACCTACACCTCGATTATAATATAAAAAAATATATATTTCCAGATTCAATTACAGTTTTTTTTATATTTATCTCTAGTTAGTGCACAACATATAGCTAGATACCTAGTACAATACGTTAGGAAGAGCAGGAACCTACATAACTAAGTTAGATAGTTTTTATTATGATAACATTTTATCTCGGGTATAAATCGAAAAGTAACGATAGACGAAAAAATTTACAGGATTCAATATTGTAGAAATATTAATTGAACATTTTTTCATTAAAAGTTGAAATTAAACGAGTTGTTAATCAAACTAAAATTGACTCCCTCTTTTGTGTATAAGTAAATCGGAAAATATTAATTCTAGGGAAAAAAATCAGCACCAAAACTGTAAGAAATTTAATTCAAAATAAAACAACTTTGTTATAACTAGTTTTAATTAAAAATAAACGAGTTGTTCAAAAATAAACATAAAATCACACTTAAAACAAAATGTCGGTAGACTTAACGGATCGATTAGCACGAAAAACAAAATTTAGATGAACTCCGAAGGAAAATTACTACTTATATTTTTTTCCGGGTTCGCCCTTTTTTGAGCTATAGTGCGCGCGGAACTAGTTGGCCGCGCCTTAGGTGGCGACGGGGGCGAGGGGGCGGGTTGCCTACTGCTCGCAACGCACATGAGATTAGACAGTGATGACCGATCTCGAGCTATCGTGAACAATATTGTGAAAACAATTGAAAAGATAAAATAAAAACAATTGAATTTTTAGAAGTTTGTATTGTACATATCTAATTATATTGTAATTAATAGTAAAATAAACCAAAAACATATTAAGTATATGAAATTATTTTGACATATTTTAATGATATATGAAATTACTCTGACATATCCTCTGAATCACTTGATTCTGAACTCTCTGAACTTGATTCAGAATCATCTTGTAAGTTTATAACGATTTCGTCCATCATAGTATCAAATCTCATATCATGATTCCAGTTATCTTGTTTGTTTTTTTTTGTACGTGCTCAACGCATTTTGGCAATTGTTCGGCAGAGAATTCGGAAAATAGCCTTGTTAGTAGTGTAATTTTCTCGTCCAATGTAGCATTAATGTGATCTCTGGCCAGGAAATTTTAAATATTTTCCCACACAAGCTCGATCGGGTTGAGGTCTGGATGATATGGAGGTAGTCTTAGAACAGTATGACCTGCAGCTTTCAGAAGTTCATCAATCGTGTATATTTTTTTCTGATTGGGTCGTATTAATCAACCTCAAGAGTTCGGCTTTGATCATCGTGGCAGAAAATGGCACGTTATGATTTTGCAATCAGTTCTGCATATTAATTTTCAAACTGGACTTTCAGTCGGTTTCTTCTCAACTTGCACACAATGATAGGCAGCATTATCCATAATTATGACTGAGTTAGGTGGAAGTTTAGGTATTAATTTTCATTCAATCCAGTTGTAATAAATTGTAGAGTTCATGTCTCCATGATAATCCCCCGTTTTTGAATCTGATTTAAAAATAAGCAAAACATCGTCAACTAATCTGTTCCGGCTACCAGCGTGTGCTATTATTAAACGCCTTCCTTTGCCTGTAGATGTATAAATTCCAGGCTCCGACGAAGATTGCCAACATTTTTGGACATTGTGACTTTGGTTAACGTAAGTTTCGTCCAAAAATAATATATTTCGTTTATTTTCTCTGACTTTTCTTATGGCTCTCAAATATTTCACTCGCCATTCAACAATGTTTTGTCTCTCTATTAAAAAGCATCTCTTCGATTTACATTTTTGAAATGAATATCCCAGTTTGTGCAAAAGTTCTCTTAAAAAAAATAATTCGCTATCTAAAATATTATCCTCTTTTAACATAGCATTTAGTTTTCGTAGACTTGGATTTTTTTCTCTACCGTATAAAACTGATTTATTTTTTCTTCTTATCACTCCTAAATCAAAATCATCAAGTTGTATTTTCTTTTTTATTTCTTTTGGTCTCCGTGGAACTAAATTTTGCTTCCCCTGTATTTTGCAAGGAAGTTTTACTTTCAGCAATCACTCTCCTCCTTACACTTCGTTCTGATATCCCTGTTGCTTCTGCTACTAATTTATGTATATTCGCATCAGTTTTATATTCTAAACTATTAACATCGGCTTTCCGTTTTTTTTTAAAACGTATGCACTTAAAATATTATTTCCTTACATAGTCTTTTTATCGGCGGACTCATCTCGCTAATGCAATCTCATGTGCGTTTTGTCTAAACTAGTTGGAACTTTCTACGCGTGTTGCCGTCGCGAAGTACGGCCAAGTACAGCGCCGCACTGAATAATGACAGCAAGCGCCCCCGCCTCTCCGTCCCACCGTTCACATACCTAAGGCGCGGCCAACTAGTTCCGCGCGCATTATAATTCTACGGGGCATGGAAAATGATAAAAGAACCCACAAACAAAAACATAAAACGAGTAAAAATAGTTGAAGACATAAAATAAAAAATATTTTAGTTTCTGATCCTCAACAATTTGTAAATACCTTTGATGAGCAGGTAGATACTTACATTGCATATAGGTACCTACTTAGGTAATGCATGTGGCTGGAGGCCACCTGGCCGACCGGTTCACCATCGTGTCGAGAATTCAATGTTTTTAAAACCTTCAGAACCGTATGAACTACTAGTATAGCAGTCAGTATGAACTATCGCAGTGTTGAAGTTTTTGTATAATAACGCCAACATGACAGTCCGAGTACAGGAGCAGAGATCGAAGGCAATTCCATTGCAAAGAGGCGTGAGGCAGGGAGATGTCATATGTCCGAAACTGTTCACCACACCACTACATTGGAAGACATCTTCAATATAAGAGGATTGCATAGCTAGTACTTGTCCACACTAAAAGAAAAAACTCTTTTCTACCTCTTAACATTGTCCGATTTCAGTGGTTTTTTTATTCATGCAAATGACACAATGTTTGCTATGCCCGTACGTTTTGAATTTATTTAGTATTTCAATGTAATATACATTTATTTTTTTTAAACTTAAAAAAAAACTAAAAAAATCGAAAGGTACGGGCCATAGTACGGGCATAGCAAACAATGTGTTGATTGCATGAAAAAAAAAACACTGAAATCGGACAATGTTAACAGGTAGAAAAGAGTTTTTTCTTTCTTTTTCTTTCAAGTACTACTTGATTGCATACCTAGTACTTGTCCACACTAAAGCTCTTAAGCTCCTGGAACGGCAAGGACGCGGCATAAAGGGCGTGTACATCACTGACCTTCGATTTTTGCCGACAATGTTTTTGTAGCCATAGCAGAAACCATGAAATACACAACAATACCTTGGATAGAGTGACCGCAATTCGTCCCCCCTTGGCGGAGGAGTGCTCGCGGGAAATTTAAGAGTGTTTTAGGAGAAGGAATTCTGAAACTTTCAGCCACACTCGTCTCTCTTTTATCACCCGCAGTTGTTGGAAAACCTGGTAAGCCTTGCGCTTGCCTATGACAGTTATAGTGATAACCAAAAATTTCTGCGTCAATGTCTACCTATTATTATTCTGTGGCACTACTCGGTTCTCGTCTTCAAGAAACAATATTATTGCTTCTGCATGGCTAACCGTCTAACTTTAGTAAATGCAGCTACTTGTATTGGTTTAAAATTTAAATACGTATTGCTCTAGTAGGGGTATATAAAAAATAACTACACTTACTCCAGTTATCCATTAATTTGTTTAAGTAGGTAGGTACTTATCTCATTCACTTGACCTCTTGAGCGATATCAGATCAGTATGACCATGAGGATGTTTTAGTAAGTACTTATACCTACCTACAACTTTGATAAAAATCATAGGGTTTCGTAGCATTACAAGGAACCACAGAAATATTGAGTCTATACTCAGTGCAATGAACAAGAAGCTCTGTTCGATCGCAGAATAAACTAATAGTAGAGTAAGATCGAATCGTACTCTACCATTCAACAGTTATAGATGTAAGTGCTAAAATATTTCGAAAGAATAGTTTATCGAAACCTTGGGTAACCAAAAATTTATTATGGTCGAAGATCGAAATTACACTGCCAGTGTTCAATGTACTATGATATCCGAGCGATCGGTGTTTTATATTTTCCATCTACATACAGTAAAGTGAACACAGTTGGTTTGTGTCGAAAACTGATAAAACTGAATTTTAGTGATAAACAGTATAAAAAACCAAAACATAACCTAAGTGACCAGTGTCTGTTAACTCACTGAACATTTTTGTTTAATGTTCTGCTAGAAAGGCTTTGATTCGCTATGATTATGAGCGCGTGCAAAACCTAAATGCCGAAGATGCGGTGCAGTGTGATGGCTGTAAATGTCACCTGTGTATATCCTGCAGCGCCTGACAAGCAGTGAGATGAAAGTGATGGGACTCAAGACTAAGGGAACCATGCTTTTATTGTGTCCCCCTTGCCGAGATGTGCCTATTTCAAGTGCGCTTGCTTATAAAAACTTTGGAATGACTCAGACAAGATGTACTACAGCTATCTGAAAAAGTATCCACTCCGAAGACCACGTTTGCCAACAACGAAGTGTACAATAACCCGATCACTGCTAAAACTCTAGAAGCAAACGCAGAGCGCGAACGCAAGTCCCGCAATATCATAATAGTGGGAGCATTAGAATTTGATTCTGAAACAGCAGGCAGGCAAGAATGTGACCTAAAGTTTGACCTGTTTCTTCTGGAAATCAATAGAAAAACTCCATTTTTAATAATGCTCACCGAGACGAGAGTAGGTAATATCGAAGTCTATAAAATCCTCTCGGACAAATACAACTGCTCAAACCAGCCTTCCATCGTCAAGCCTAGTGCTACCACTCGAGCACGGTGTAGTAACATTAAGCAACTAGAAACACTAGAATTCTAAGAAAAATTAATGTTGGACATCACTCCCACAACAACAAAGTGATGAAGTTGTGCAACAAGTTACCGCAAGAAGTGATTGATGATCCATCTACCAACAGTTTTAAGAATAGACTTGACAAGTGGTTTAGAGAAAACAAATTAATGGTGAAAGTGAAACTCTGTGAAAGTGATTTAATGTTCGTGTTTGTAATAGTTATGGACAAACACACACTAACCTTGATATAGGCACATCAGCCTGTGGCTCCTCGCCTGTTATTCAATAATATTATTAATTTTTCGTCGCCCATTGCTGCTTGCATACTCAAACTGTTGACAATTTATCGTCCGAGTTGAGCCATGGCGTGTCGCGTTAATAGATCTAATCTTTATGCATGGGATGATGCGTGATACAGCATAACTACTATGTATGAAATTGGCGGTTAAGTCGAATAAATAGGGTTTAGCTGGGAATTCTAAATTCAAATTTATTTCAAATTTAGACTTGTGTATTTGTGTTAGGAATTAAGTGGATCATTACGTTTCACCTCATTTTTCTTTGACATCGGTCGTTTTTTAGGTAGGTAGAATATGTAGGTACTTAAGTACGTATACGAGTTCTACCGAGGCACCATCACTGCAAAAACTGCGCGAAAGATAGTGACGTGTATCTATGGAGACACTCAGACGATGAAGTAGAAAGTATGTATGAGTATTATATCCGAGGCCATTCATACTTCTGAAACCTACTTTGCTTTTTTGCTAAAGCTGGAACAAGGAAAGGTTAACAGTTGAGGGTGAGGCCATTTGGATACGGGCAGTGGAACCCGAAAGGACAGAGGCTGGCTGACTTCATGGAGCAGGAGTTTTTATGATGAACTCTTTCTACATGACGCATCAGGAAGTGGACGTGGATAGGCCCCGACGGTTCCAACACGAACGAGATAGACTTCATCGTGACGACCAAAACGCACATTATTTAATGATGTCTCTGTGATCAGCAAGGTGAAAACCGGCAGCGATCGCCGCATCGTAAGAGGCACATTGAATATCAATTTGAAGCGGTTACGTCTGGTGAGATCTGCGCTCCGTCCAATTCTTGCCCAAATCCAAAACCCCGAAAACTTTCCAGCAGAACTTAAAACCCTTTCCAGTGCCTAGTTGAATGCGACATAGTGGAGGAATTGAACAATGGGTTGATGGAAACTATCCGAGCGGTTGGGTCCGAATTTTGTGAGATCAAACGCCGCAGGAAAGCTCAAAACTCTCAAAAGAAACTCTGGAACTAATGGCAGAACGAAGCGAAATAAGACTGCCGTCTGCAGTCTATACGTCGGACTACGGTAAGCTGAATAGACGAATTTGGAAGTCCATGCGACACGACTTGCGTGCTTTTAATACTGCGTGGCCGCAATTTTACTGAGCGGTACCAAGGCTCCAAAGTGTTTACAAAAGATTCGTCTATTGGGCAAAGCCAAATGACAAAACTGAAGAAGAAAATGGCAGTATCGTTTCTTTCAAGCCTGAGATTCTTAGAGAGATTGAGAGTTTCTTTAGACAGTTATACTTATATACCTCGGCTCGCCAACCCGTTACTGACGCAGTTCAAGACACCAGAGCCAAGATAGTCTGACACTATACCGAAGACATCCCTGATATCAGCCTGTACAAGATTAGATTGCCTCTCATACACCTTAAGAATAACAAGGCGCCGCCGGGAGGAGAGGACGGAATTACGACTGGACTTCTGAGAGCGGGTGGTATACCGATACTTGTAGTCGTCCAGAAGCTATTCAATTCTGTCATTTTCGAAGGCAAAACGCCTAAAGCGTGGCACAAGAGCGTGGTGATGTTTTTCTTCAAGAAAGGCTTCAAGATCCTTCAAGATAATATTTTCTTTCAAAATATATTTTGAAAGAAAATACATGTAATTTAAGTCAAAGCAGAAAATATTTTAAATGAGCAAAAATAATTATTGGGCAAAAACAGAAAGAGTCCTGAAACAAAATAAAAAGTATATTGAAGGAAATAACAGAAATCTCTAGGCAAAAATAAAACATCTTGAAAACCAAATAGGAAATAACATGAATATCTAGTGAAAATAGAAACATCATGAAACAAAATAGAAAGTATCTTGAAGGAAATAACATGAATCTCTAGTCAAAATTTAAATATCTTAAAACAAAAAAGGAAGTATCTTGAAGGAAATAACATGAATATCTAGTTAAAATTTAAATATCTTAAAACAAAATAGGAAGTATCTTGAAGGATATCTATTCAAAATAGAAACATCCTGAAACAAAATAAGAAGGTATCTTGAAGGAAATAACATGAATCTCTAGTCAAAATAGAAACATCTTGAAACAAAATAGAAAGTATCTTGAAGGAAATAACATGAATCTCTAGTCAAAATAGAAAAATCTTGAAACAAAATAGAAAGTATCTAGTTATGTACCCATAACCGCCTTCCTAGTACATAATGTAGGATCACGCCACCATCCCAGACGCATGGTCAGCGGAATGTTATCGCATCCGTAGCTGGGACGGTGGTCAACGGCTAGGTTAAGGCGCATTTTCGTTTGGTATAAAACTCTACAGACGGTCGTGTAATTTAGTAATTAATTAATATTGAAATAAATTCGTCAAATCCGAAATTTAGTTTTTAAAAACACCTTGAAGCGCTCCCGAAACGTATCTGGCGCAGCCGGTAGGATTGCTGGCTGTTACCATCGCGAAAAGTAGCGCTAATTTTTAGTGAAATTCTAGAAAAGTGATTCATTGCGAGTGGTGACTAACAGCGAGAGTGCTATAAATTTATATATACCTAAAACCGGTATCGCGCTCTCCGCGGCAATCTATACGAACCAAATAAAATACGATACATAGTGGGACGTGATGACTACGGCGGTTGGACAGTGAGTAATATTCTCGTAAGAAGTAAAATCCTTCTACTTCCTTTCCCTGCCTAAATCCTTTTTGGTGTTTATTTTAAGTAATTATTTGTTAAGATATATTTTACTAGTTTAATCTTATTGTCTGATATAGCACTATTACCTTAACCAGTAACTTAGGTAAGTTTTCTTTATAATATTGTTATATATTAATTAAAATGGCTCACGCACAAACCTCATCCGCACCTGTTTCGGTACCGCAACAAACAAGTGATCTACAAAGACCGCGCGAAGTTTTAAATTTAATACCAGAGTTTAACGGCGAAACAAAAATTTTAAGTTTATTTTTAAGAAAGTGTACATATGTATACACGGTACACGTGTGTGAAGAAGAAAGTGTACACGGTACCAAGGCACTGCGGCACGCAATGAGTTTTTAATGCAATGCATTACTAGTAAATTGACTGGTAAAGCGGCGGCATTAATAAGTGAGCGAGGAGAATTTGAAACATATGATGAGCTTGCGGCTTTGTTGGTTCAACATTTTGGTGATCCTAGAAGCGAGGAATGCGTTGCAATAGACCTTGAGACCCTTAATATTAAACCTAGTGAATCTTACCTATAGTTTTGTGGAAGAATTCAGGATATTCGCGTGATCCTTTTATCTAAAGTAAATCAAAATACATCACCTACACTACGAGAAGCGAAGCGAGTAATTTATAATAACACTTCGCTAAATGTATTCCTATATAACTTGTCAGAGCATATGGTTAGAACAGTTCGGATGAAAGAACCCAATTCGTTAGAGCAAGCATTAAAACATGTCTTGGAGGAAGTTAACTTCCAAGAGCAATACAACATGCGTACTAAAATGCTACAGAGCAAACCGGTTCAAATTAACTTAAGGCCACCACTACCTATGCCTCAAGGTCAATTCAAATTTGGTATACCAAACCAAGCTAGCAATCTGGCGCGACCTCAGTTACCTAATTTCGCGTATCGCGCACCAATGCCAACACAATTTGGATATAGGCCGCAGTTACATACTGCATCAGCTCAACCCCAGTTTGGTCAGCGACCACAATTCGGCTTTAGACCACAACCACAGGTAAGTCAATTTGGGTTTAGACCACAAGCCGGCCAATTCGGTTACAAACCGCAACCTGCCCCATTCGGTTTCAAACCGCAGCCAGGACAGTTTGGATTTAGACATCCGCAGCCACATGGTTATCGTCCACCTCATCAGTACTCAAACGACGTTTCCATAAGGACTGCTCCGGCGAGACCCCAGCAGTTACCTGTAAATGAAACATATGCGATAGAAGGTCAATGCGAGGATTATTATTATCCATATGAAGCTTACAATACTTACGATGATATGATTCCCGATGCTTATGACAACATGTATTCGTGCCACGAGTCTTCAGCCGACAACTCTGCTGAAAATAAAATGTGTGAAGACAACGTGCATGGTAACCCTTCAACCGGTGAACAAGAAATAGTTAATGAGGAAAATTTTCACATAAGAGTAGTCCCAACAACCATGAAATGATAGAGATAAATTATGACGCCTCGTTAAAATTACCATATATATACGTAGCTGATTTTGACGGAAAATTCATGCTAGACTCGGGAAGCACGCGATCATTTTTAAGTCCATCAAAAGCAAACGAACACTTTGCTACGTCAAAATCGTATGAACCATCTATGGTCACAAGTACCCATGCCTCCAGCGTTCATAGCGATGTGGTTGACATTCCACTCTTCTCCATATTTAATGAAAACGGTCATCATAAATTTTATGTTTATGACGTCGATAAACGCTATGACGGAGTTATAGGTTGCGACCTTATGTCACGGCTCAAGGCCAAAATAAATTTAAAGGATAAGACTTTAGAAACGCAACGGTCTAAAATACCAACAATTTTCAATGATAATAACGTCATTGAAATTGAACCACGCTCAGAACACCGAGTGAAATTACCTGTAATTTTGGAAAACGGCGACGCAATTTTAAATTTTAAACAGTTTCACGAAGGCATACGTATGCCTACGGCAATAGTTAAGTGTGAGAACTATTGCACCACAACAGTTATACAAAATTATACTGAAAATGTGGTGACCCTTACGATTACAGCACCCTTTACAGTGACTGAATTCAATAATGACATATGTGAAGTAAATTTTAATTCTGACTTTACTGACGTTGAAATTGACGATCTATTAACTGACAATTTGAAAAAGTTACGTTTAGACCATCTTAATGACGAAGAGACCAAGGCAATTCAACAACTTTGCTATGCAATAGCTTTACCGCGGCAGTCTCCGAGTGCCACACGTCTTTTTTTATTTTTGCAAAATTACCGCTAGAGCGTTTGCAGTAAAATTTCAGAAATATATAAAATATAAACATTATATCTGGTGCGATTTCCTCAAAATTTGGTGAAATAAACTTTAAAGTACATGTTATTTTTAAATACAACATAACAAATCGCCGCGCCTATTATTTTATATTATTAGTATATGTGCGAAGGGGGATGCAGTGGTGTTTTAAACACGTACTACGTTTCGCCAGGGAGATACATTTTTGGTCCCTTTATAATAAGGGGCGAGCTTATTGCCACCTACGGGGCACTGTTCCAGACTCCGGACTGCTATGAGATTTGTTTGTCAGAAAAACCCAATGACTGTTCAACCCGGGTATCGAACCCAGAAACACGATAATCCACAGCAGCGCCCCACTTACACCAATAGCGTACGAAGCAGCTGGCGGGTCAGCTAGTATAAAATAGTATAACTCTATAAATGTGCTTTTGTACCTACAAATTGTTTTCAGTTACGCGCCAAGACTTCCAAGGCCGGGAGAGACACTTATCGGAAATAAGTTTACTACAAGTTATGGAGGAAAAGGCGCCAATCAATGTGTTGCTGCTGCTAAATTGGGACTAAGCCCTTACATGATAAGTAGAGTAAGCACAATTAAACTTTTTTGAGGGGCGGTAATGCTGTTCACTTCCCTTCCGCCTCGGGGGGGACGGAGGGAGGAGGCGTGCGAACTGCTTCTTCCGTTACCCCTTCCGTCTGAGCCGGAGGTCGGCTCGAACATCATTCTGCCTGAACTGCTCCGCGGCCTTCTTCTGATCAAGGTGGCCATTGCCTGCTACGATCTCTCGCTGCCTAGCATGGAGTTTACCACGCTCGGCAGATAGAGATCTCCACCTATTATTGCTAAAAGCGTGTCTTCCCACATGTAGAGCGCTGGTGGGTACCTCTAGCGCTCTACATTTGTGGCAGGCTGGGATCGCCTTTTATCTTGCAATTTGGTGCAGTGGACTTCCCGAAACATGTAAGTTCAGAGAGTAGTTACCTGCACCTATCGAATAGTCAGCGTGTATTTAGCTAATCTTCTATAACGCATGGTAACATTTTAATCAAACAATTATAATATTTTACATAGATAGATAACACTTTATCAGGACACCACTTTTGTGACTTTCTACCTATCTATACTTATAATAAAGGAGTACAGGCCAAAAAGCCTCTACTTGGAATAAATATAAAAAAATGTGCGTCTTGAAGTCGTAAAATTACAAACTGAACAAAAATATGACGCTTTTGAAAAAAAGTCTGTCTGTCTGTATGTTCACACATAACTTAAAAACTATACCGCACAGATTTGGATGTTTGGTATATGGATAGAATAGAGCCCGGACCTCCATACTATTAACGTTTTATCTTGATCCGTCACATAAATCCAAGATGGCAGCTTGGCAGCTCTATGCTACCCGCTGGGCTATTATCTATCTCAATTGCTAACAAATGTGGATTGAAATCTGAAAAAATGGCCGCTCTATGTCACTTTTGTCAGCTTCAGTGATCAAATTACTAACATTTTTGCTACTGGAGTTGCCAAAACTGACATAGGGCCATATTTTTTTAACATATATTATCCTTTTTTAAGTAATATAATTGTATCAATATAAATTATAAATTAAACGATAACATATTTTTTTATTAAGGCATACCAAAAAGTGTTACATTGTTTCTTACAATTAAATTATCGTACAATACCTGCTTATAACTAAGTTACAGTATGTACTATGTACATACATGCTAAATGCACATCCAATTAAAGGTACACACGGCTTCTATTGAAAAAACATCGAGAGATTAACAAAATTTATCATTATTAGCAGTAAATATGTATGCAGTGACAGTGAGTATTATATATAGTGACAATTTGAAATTCAGTTATAAAGTGTGGTGAGCAAATGCCCACGCAACTGAGGAAGTTTGATTGCAAACATGTCTAAAGATCCTGCACCACAGCAATCGTTAAAGGCTCGGCATAGCCTAGGAATCGGATAATTGTGAGGTATAAATGTAATTTTTTTATCAAGGATGATCCCTAGGTCTCTTACTGAGTCAACCTCGCGTACACCTATCCCTCCAATATGATACATTGATTTAACAATGTTGTTTTCATGTAAACTTAAAAAAAAACATTTCTCAATGTTTAAATGCATGCCGTTGGCGGTACACTAACATCTAACTCCGATTTGATTACACGTGACACCTTTAAGTCATCTGCAAACAAATACGGAGTAGACGAGAGAAAGCAATTAGGTATGTCATTAATGTATATATTAAAATGGATGGGCCCTAAATGGGAACCTTGTGGAACTCCTGAGGTGGATTTAAATAAACCAGACTGGTAACTATTGACTACCACAAAAAACAGACGATCTGACAGATATGACTGAATCCACTTACTAAAATTGCCAGTGAATCCGTAAACTGCAAGCTTATCTACAAGTAACTTATGCTGGACCTTATCGAAGGCTTTGCTGAAGTCAGTATAAATAACATCTACTTCTTCAAGCTTGTCCATCGATTCAGCTAGTTCTTCGACAAAGGTCACCAAATTCGTGTACGTTGATCTGTTCTTTACAAAACCATGTTTACAAAACCAAGTCTTCTCGTTGGCCCGCGATAGGTTGAGTTAGCTGTTAAGATTTCCTTTGTTCATTTTTAATGTCTTTATTTAATAATGACATATAAAATGAACAGATGCTGATTTAATCAGCCTCCGATCGGCAACACCTAGTTTTTAATTTTGGTTTTTAAAAAGGGGTTACCCTTAGCCCTAGTTTTGACTACCTACGTATAAAATTATTGAAGCAAGCTGTTCAAGAACGTTCACAGAAATAATTTTAATATTCGAAAATAAGCAACTATCACAGAGCGGTTTGCATATTATATTACTTAGTATGTATATATTATCAACTAGCTGGCTCCGCGGTTTCACCTGCGTGGTGATGGTTATACAGCCTCATAGGCTGTATTTGATTCAGAACTACTCAGGAATAAGGTAGCTTTATTGGTAAAAGAGTTTTTTTTTAAATTGGTTAAGTAACTACCTACCTAGTTTTTGAGTTTATCAATTACAAGCAAACGAACAATCAAATCTGTTCTCCTTATTTTAAGTTTAGACTAGTAATGTCCTGGTTTCGACCACGTGGTATAAGGTTATCACGATCCCTTGAAAACTCCCTATCCTTTGAATCGGTATATTTTTGAGTCGATATTCCTAGGTAGCTATAAACTACTTATCTTCCTTCAAACTTCATCCAAATCCGTTTTAGCGTGAAGAAGTTCCTACCTAACAAAACGAACTCACTCACTCACAAAAAAATTTAGCAATTTATATTTATCTATGCATACCATTACTAGTCTTCTATATCCCTAGTCCCCACATCTCAGGGGGTGAAATTCATCTATTTCCATGTCTTCATATCCCATAGACCAAGCGAGTGAAGCCGCTGGCCAGGGCCAGCCAGCTACTTAAGTATAAATATAAGCTTTTCGCTTTGAATCACACTTATACTAGCGGAAAGCGTGGTATTATTTATTATAATACTTATTTATAATATTTTTAAATTTCAGCTCGGCAGCGACCAGTGGGCTGAAAAATACATGGAAAATCTAAAATTCGTCGGTGTAAAAACTGATCATGTTTACTTTACTCCCAATGTAACTACCGGCATTGCTCAAATATCTGTAGCCGAAAATGGAGATAATCAAATCGTGATAGTACCAGGCGCAAATAACTATCTCAGTATACAAGATGTGGAAAAATCTGCAGATATAATTAAGAAAGCTGATATACTTATTGGACAGTTAGAAACACCATTCGAGACAACCTTGGAAGCCTTCAAACTTAACAAGGGTGTTAGTAATTTGCCGCTACCGTAAGTATATTATTCGGACTGGAAATTGTTTTTGGACTTACAACTGTGTTTCTTTTCTCAGATTAAATTGTTAAACGCTGCTCCAGCCAGAAATGACATTGATAAAATTCTTCCATACTGCACAATACTCTGTATAAATGAATCTGAAGCATCTCTCCTTACAGGTGTAATCGTTACTCTTGCGTAAGTGAAACTCAACTACCTACTTACTTATAATCTCAATCTCAAATCAGTTGTGTGAAGTAGTTCTCGCTAAGTGAAATATGGTGATGAATAAAAACTATAACGATATGTTTCAGAACTTAACCGTACAAGTACTTAAGTTAAATTTTGTCAATATGCGTTCGGCTGTATTTGGTCGCGAAAGACAATGTTAATACGTCTGTTACGCGAAAGACATTGTTAATACGTTTGATAGATGTATTTTTTGTTGTTTCCGTATAAATATTTGCGTAAATTAAATATTATAAGAAATATGTACTTAATTTTTTTCAGGAACGCTGTTACTGCTTTAAAAAAACTTTTAGAAAGTGGATCAGAAATAGTAATTATTACTCTGGGAGCAGAAGGTGCTGTATACATGTCTAAGAAAGATAATGAACCAATTCATGTTCTAAGCGATACTGTAACAGCTGTGGATACTACCGTGAATATAAAATTTCTATTTACTTAACTATAAGTATAACAAAAAGGTGTAGTAACATTAAAACCAAACACGCAGAAGCTTGCATACATTCGGTACCTAACTACTACGTCCCAGGAATTAGTGAACTCAAGCAGGTATATCTCTGAAAAACTAGGCTAAAGACGGCAATAACCTCCAGAAAAGTAGAGTAGGTAAACAAGGGGCCTAAGCGAGGCCTGGGCGGGGTGACGGAAGTAAAAGAATAGGTGGCGTGGGTATTGCAGAACGCATTGACCCCAACAAACTCCAAGATCAGGCATATCGAATAGGGCTGTCCAAAAAATAATTACAAATATTATTTTCTTTTTATGAAAATAATGTATGAACTATTTTAATTTTGTTACTTTCCGATGTAAATCCTGACTTGGTACATATGCAAACCTTTCAGTAATTATTTTTTACACGCTGTATATTAATATAAAGATTAGGTACCTACTACCATAGTAAAACTACGGTAATATTATCCACCAGTAATATGTCTTCATAGAAACGGCCCAAAAGCGAGTTATACCTACGCGCCTCGATATTGGTGTGCAATTAGCGTGCAGCCAGTCGCGAAACTCCGCTGCCGCTGTGACGACGTAAGCAGTAAGCGTGCGATTAGCGAATATTTGATTGAAATAAGTACAAGTATTTACTTAATGCACTTATAGATAATGTTATGATTTTATTGGTTGCTTGATTTGTTGATTCTTCAATAGCACCCAGAGATATATTTTTTAAATTACCTAGGAAATAAACTATAAAATATTGTTTTATACCTACCTACATACTAATGTAAGTATTTTATTTCTTTTTAAAAGGTAGGTATTTCGCTTATACCACCGAGTAAAATATATGGATTAATAAACTGTTTATTATATTTATTGACTATAAATACTATAAACACTAGTACGTACGTATATATGATAAATGGTAACAATTATTTTTAGGATTCATTATTATTTATTTAATTAAATTATTTAGGATAACTTTCACTAATAATTATAAAATGCATCCTTAATACAATTGCATGTTTTATATGCAATGGGTAGGAACCCATTGCTTATTGTACTTTTCCTGTTTTGTACTGTATTTTTATTGAACTTTTCCTAATTCATTCACAACTAGTCTTTTTTAAATAATCAATATGATATTTACAATCTCAAAACTAAAAAGAAACTCAAGTAGGTAAATGAAATTAAAATAATGTACGTGGGCGGCCCTACCGCGTGCTAACGTACCGCGCGGCTGTATGTATTTAAAATCAAAGACAGGGCCGAGTAAAATGTCTGGATTATTAACTGTTTATTCTTTATTGATTATAAATACTATAAACACTAGTACGTACGTACGTGATAAATGGCAAAAATTATTTATAGGATAAATTATTATTTATTTAATTAAATTATTTAGGATAACTTTTGGTAATAATTATAAAATGTATCCTAAATACAATTGCATGTTTTATATGCAATGGGTAGGAACCCATTGCTTATTGTACTTTTCCTGTTGTGTACTGTATTTTTATTGAACTTTTTCTAATTCTTTCACAACTAGTCTTTTTTTAAATAATAAATATGATATTTACAATCTCAAAACTAGAAAGAAACTCAAGTAGGTAAATGAAATTAAAATACTGTGCGGGCAGCCCTACCGCGTGTTTACGTACCGCGCGGCTGTAGGTATTTAAAATCAAGGACAAGGCCGAGTTACAATACTGCAGTGCAAGTACCGAACTTACCGATCGATAAATTTGAATCTTGAATTAGTCGTACTTCGAAAAAACTGGCTATATCGATCTTTTGTCAATCATTGCAAGTAAGTAACGAAATAAAGCGATCGGTACAAAAATACGATATGTTTTTACGATTATAACGGTAACCCTACAGCTTGGAACTGTAAAATTACGTTTGAGATCGTCGATAAGATCGATATTTAATAGATTTTAACGATTGGTTTTTCAGCTTCGAAAACGACCTCGATATAGCTTATCGACAGGCGACGGGAATGGTGATATTGTTTAGCTGCGTTTGATCTTACTAATATTATAAACGCAAAAGTTTGTATTTATGGATGAATAGATGTTTGTTATTCGCTCAAACGGCTGGCCCAATTTTGATGAAATTTGGCATGGAGGTAGATGGGGCGCTGAATTAAAACATAGGATTTTCATCAACATCGTCATCACCCATACCCATGCAGTGTAACCGCGGGGCGCAACTAGTATTCAATATAATAAATAGACTTCGGCCATTTTTAGATCGTAGAAGAGCGAAATGCTCGTAGAAATCTTCAAATGATAGAATAATCGACATACTGTCGACAATTTGACGATCGTATAAGTCGTCGATATGACTTCCAAGCTTTCTAGGGCCGGATACGATTCTTTAATTTTGTCGATCATAGCGATTCGACAAATTTAAAGAATATTTCGGTTTTTGCACTGCTGGATAGATACGAGTAGTATTACCGTGATTCTATCTTCATAGAAATGGCCGAAACGCGAGTTATATCTACGCTCCTCGATCACGGCGTGCACTCGGCGTGCGGCCAGTCGCGAATGCGCCGTCCAGTCAAATTAGGCAATATTTTGGAAAAGAGTGGAAGTATTTCGCGACAGTGGCTTTTTCATTTTATTATGGTTTAATATGATTTAAGAACCACGAACCACCATTAACTCAATCCCTACGAAACTTTTTTAATGGGATAGGAAGGTAAACGAGCAAGCGGCTCTCCTGATGGTAAGTGATACCATAACCAACGGACATCCGACATACCAGAGGTCTCGGGGATGCGTTGCCAACCTTTGAGGAAGGACGATAGGAAGGAAGAGATAGAAGGTTGGAGGGGGAAGGGGAAGGAGAGAGATAATGGGGAAGGGAGGATTCGGACCTCCAGAACCTCCCACAAACCGACGAAACGCAATAGCCAGCTATGTTACTTCACGTCGGTGTTATGTGGGAGTGTGGTACTTCCCGGGTCGTGCCGGCCCATTCGGCTGTGGGGTTACAGCGTGGCACTACCAGTCTACCTCACTACTAGTAAAATAGAGTAAACACTTTTAAATTGCATAACTTCCTTAAGGAAAGAGTGGTGAACACTATATTTTTATATTATACTTAAAGTATTATAATCTACCCTCTCACAAAGTATTGTTCAACCAACTTCGAAAAGGAGGAGGTTCGGAAGAAGATGCGTATTTTTGTTATAGAACTTAGTGTAAACATAGAATTAGGTATTTATAATCATCATAAACGTTCAGTTACATTTGTACCAATTTGCAAGTTACGGATCATATATTTCAACGGACTTCCAAAAAAAGGAGGATATCTTCAAGTTGACGTGTATATTTTATTATGTATGATCACGTAAGTATACCTTTTTACAGAGTAGTCCGATTTTCATAATTCTTTTTGTTTGGTAGAGTATACTTCCAAAGTTTTAAGTTTTAAAATCCATCCAATTCGGACACAATCTGAAAAGTGTTTCCGCCTATTTCGATGATATCTTAATTGACGGTGAATGACAATCGATCACGTAAAGTGGCGCAGGTATCAAATTAAAAAGGGTGTTATTTAACACTTTTTATTGTGAACCCGGTTCCTTTTATGGTAAAAAACAGTTTCACCCAGTTACTGACCCTTTTTTAATTTTAAACATAGAATTATTACCTACAGAACCCGAGTTCGCACGCAAAATGTAAGCCGTCAAGTGAGGCCAGATATGGCTTGGAATGTTGCCAGCTATGTAGTGCAATTTGAAAATATTAATACCGACTTCCATTCCATTACTTTGGTATAAATAAGTTATTGGAATGTGACTCAAAAACTACTAGACCGAATTTGATTAAATTTAAATGGGACCACACGGGAAGCCATCTTTCAAACAAAAAAAGTATTTTGAGAATCGGTCCACCCAATCGAAAGTTATGAGGTAACACATAAAAAAATAAATGTCGAATTGAGTACCTCCTCCTTTTTTTGGAAGTCGGTAGAAAAAGGAAGTTGTGTTTTCAGGCTCATATATATTAAACAATATGTGTATTTGTATTTGTGTGAGTAAGTTTCTCTATTCCATCGTATTTCTTAATTGCTTTGACCGATTTCGATTTATATGGTATCTATACTACTACTGTGATAGTGGACAGTTGAAAGGGGTTTGAACCTCTTTGTATGGAAGCTGGCATATCCACCCACCGCCATTTTGATTTTTTTTCGAACTCGCGGCGCACGATTAAAGTAGTTTGTATAGGTAGAAAACATATAGACGAACAAAACATGTCAAGTAACATGATACCCTGAAGTGTCACGTTGCCGAGATATTTCGAGGTAAAGATCGACATATGAGTATAACGACAATAATTAAAAACAGAGTATTACACGTCTATAAGCGTCAGATTGTATCCAAATAATCGTTCCCAGACTAATTAATATTATTACTTTTTTGTATTGAAATTCTCGTGAGTTTGACACATATTATACTATTACTATTAACCGGCAAAACTCTCACGTTAGGAATCGAATACGTCTCGCCTGGTTTCGAGCATGTGTGATGCTCATCTGCAGTCGAGCGCGCAGCGCCGTCTTCTAGCTCTCGGCGGGTACCGTGAGTGTTTTTTCCGGTTAATAGACGTAATATAATAATGTTACTGTTTTTTAATAATTAATTTAATGTAACCTATTATTATAATAAAAAATTATAATAATAGGTAGTTACATTACGTATTACTAGAAGTACGAGAAAACTATTCATCATCATCATCTCAGCCGTAGGACGTCCACTGCTGAACATAGGCCTCCCCCATGATTTTCCAAAAGGACCGGTTGGAAGCGGCCTGCATCCAACGTCGTCCTGCGACCTTCATCAGGTCGTCTGTCCACCGTGTCGGTGGACGACCTGCGCTGCGCTTGCCGGTCCGTGGTCTCCACTCCAGAACCTTTCGGCCCCATCGGCCATCTGTTCTGCGTGCTATGTGCCCTGCCCACTGCCACTTCAACTGGCTAATCTTCTGGGCTATGTCAGTGACTTTCGTTCTTCTACGGATCTTCTCATTTCTGATTCGATCACGTAGAGAAACCCCGAGCATAGCCCTCTCCATAGCTCGTTGTGCGACTTTGAGCTTTTCTATGAGGCCCATAGTAAGAGACCACGTTTCAGTGCCATAAGTCATCACTGGTAACACACATTGGTCGAAGACTCTTGTCTTGAGGCACTGAGGTATTTTTGACGAGAAGACTTCGCGAAGTTTCCGGAACGCTGCCCAGCCGAGTTGGATTCGACGATTGACCTCTTTCTCGAAGTTGGACCGGCCTAGTTTGACTGTCTGTCCCAGGTAGATGTACTCGTCAACAACTTCGAGAACTGAGTTCCCAACTGATATTCCAGAAGCTTGAAGGCGTCTTCCAATGTAGCGGTGAACAGTTTCGGAGATATAACGTCTCCCTGTCTCACGCCTCTTTGCAATGGAATTGCCTTCGAACTCTGCTCCTGTACTCGGACTGACATGTAGGCGTTTTTGTACAAACACTTCAGCACTTCAATATACCGATAGTCAATACGGCACCGCTGGAGAGACTCGAGCACTGCCCACGTCTCGATCGAATCAAAGGCTTTCTCATAGTCCACAAACGCTAAACAAAGAGGCAAGTTATACTCTTCGGTCTTCTGTATAACTTGCCGTAGCGTGTGGATGTGGTCTATGGTACTATAGCCTTTTCGGAAACCGGCTTGTTCCGGAGGCTGGAATTCATCAAACCTGCGACTGAGACGGTTCGTTATGACCTTCGAAAACAGCTTATAAACATGGCTCAAAAGCGAGATGGGTCTGTAATTTTTAAGTAAAGTGTTGTCACCTTTCTTGAAGAACAGCACCACCACGCTTTTGTTCCATGCTTCTGGCGTTGAACCTTCGAGTAAGACGGTATTAAAGAGCTTCTGAAGGACTTTAAGTACCGGTGTTCCACCCGCTTTCAGAAGCTCAGATGTGATACCGTCGTCACCAGGCGCCTTGTTGTTCTTAAGCTGTTTCAAGGCCATTCTAATCTCGTACAGGCTGATGTCCGGGATATCTTCGGTATAATGTCGGGTCAGCTTGGCTCTTGGGTCTTTGGCCGAGCTGATAACAGGTTTAGCGACCGAGGTGTATAGCTGTCCGTAGAAACTCTCTACCTCTACTAATACTTCTGCTTTGGTCGACGCTATACTGCCGTCTTCTCTCTTCAGCTTCGTCAACTGGCTTTGCCCAAAAGACATGTCTCTTGCAAACACTTTGGAGCCTTTTTTCCGCTCTATCGTCTCTTTAATACGGTTTGTATTAAAGATCCGGATGTCGTGTCGCAAGGACTTCCATATTCGTCTATTGAGCAGCCTATATGCTTCAGCATCATGCGAAGACTGCATTTTCAGTGAGCGTCGTTCAGCCATGAGGTTGAGGGTATCGTTGGACAGTTTCTGTGGCCTATTTGTACGGTGGGGTTTAAAGTATTTGGAACCCACTGTATGGACAGTTTCTACTAACCTGTTATTGATCTCGTCCACTGAAGCGATGTTCTCAAGGCAATCGAAGCGATTGGATAGCTCAAGTTGAAAGCTCTCGGGATCTTGAATACGGGCACGAGTGGGTCGGAGCGTAGACTTCATCAGACGAGACCTCTCCAGTTTGACATTAATATTCACCGTGCCTCTTACCATTCGGTGATCACTACCGGTTTTAACCCTATTGATCACGGAGACATCAGTGAATATTTGCCTTTTGGTGGTCATAATGAAGTCAATCTCATTTCTCGTGGAACCATCGGGACTCAGCCAGGTCCATTTCCTGTGAGGTGGCTTCTGAAAGAAAGAGTTCATCATAAAGAGTCCCTCTTTCTCCAGGAAGTCGGCCAACCTCTGTCCCCTACGGTTCCGTTGTCCATATCCAAATTGCCCCACTTTCAACTCATCCTCGCTTCTCTTACCCAACTTCGCGTTGAAGTCCCCCATAACAACTAGAAAGTGCGTTTCAGAGGTATGTATGGCCCGACTAATGTCCTCATACATATCCTCCACCTCATCATCCGGGTGCGACTTCGTCGGTGCGTATACCTGAATGACCTTCAGCGAATATCGTTTGGATACTCTGAGTATTAGGTATACGACCCTATTGGAAACGCTATCGATCTTAACTATGTTGTTAGTAAGGGACTTGTGGACGAGAAAACCGACACCACCTTGGGACTGTTGGTCGCCCTCCCGGTAGTAGAGTAAGTTACCTGATTTTAGGGTTATCGTGTCCTCACCCGCTCTACGGACTTCAGATAACCCCACAATGTCCCAATGTAACTTGCTCATTTCTTCTTCCAGCTCATATATCTTCTCGTCTGTCCTCATCGTGCATATGTTGTGTGTCACCAGGGCCAGTCGTTGTCGTTGGGGGTGGTAGCCGGGCGTCTGCCGGGGATTCTTAGCACCCCCTGCCCCACCGTTACCGTGGCCGCTACCGTAGCCAGGAATAGCGGGGCTGCCGGGGACTGGGGGCCTGGTTCCTAATGTATCTGTCATTTGGGGGGATTTTGCCAATACTCGCCACGCTTGGCAGGCGGGTTGGCAAGCGCAGTTTTGAGGTTTTAATACTGGGAAGGTGCTGCTGCCCACCTTCCGATTGTTATCCCTTAGCAGATTTTTACGCACCCACGGGTAGAGTTGGGGGGGTACTATTCTAAGCCGGTACCCCACGGCTTAGAAAACTATTAGCTACTGAATAATTGCACTGCCTAACTACTGGTTATAAATAAAACAAAATGCATGTGATTGATGTTAACATTTATTAATTACTATAAGTACAGTGAAAAACATAAGCGAATAGTAGGTAGGTAATACGAGTACATACTTAGATGAGACACCTAAAAATAATTCTATTATCATCTTAATGTATATCTGACACGTATTATAGGTACCTACATTTTTACATTTACATACCTTCATTTAACGAATTGATAAGAATACCAACATGTGGTTCTTACTTTAATTACATCCAATTCTAGATTAATGATCATCGTCTGAATCCAGCCTAATTATATAATCCAAAAATTCAGCTGGATGTCGGATAATGCTGATTTTATGGTGAGCCCAAGCCCTGAACTCGATGATCCACATGATCCACAGCAACCAAGGGTTCGCATTCCCACAGGACAGTTGCAGTAGTGTCCAATGACTTTATTTGAAACTATTATCTAGCAAGATATAAACGAAATTTTGCGGGATATAATAAATAATGTGGGTGATGTCGCCATTGTATTTTAGCTCTTGCGAGCCAATGATTGAGGGCTATAATGCCAGATTGAGTAAGATTATAGTTAGTTTCTAAATCTTCATATACTTCGATGAAATAATTATTAGTAGTAGTTTTCTAGTAGTATGTAATGTACCTACCTACTTTAATCCAATAAATAGTAATAATAATAATCAACCTGGAAACGATTATTTGGATACAACCTGACGCTTGAATCAGGTAATAACTCAATAGAGTTATATACGTATACGTGACTCAAGATACAACGACAATCATTAAAAATATTTAATGATTGTTGTTATACTCATATGTCGATCTTAATCTCCAAATGTCTCGGAAACGTGACACTTTAGGGTAACATGTTACATGACATTTTTTGTTCGTCTATGTGTTCCCTACCCATGCATACCACATCGATCATGCACCGCGATTAAAAAAAAAATGGCGGCGGGTCGATATGCCAGATTGGTTGAAAGTCCTTTGCACAGATGATGTATTTGTTGCCGCTATAACAACGAATACTAAACACCGGCCAAATGCGAGTCAGACTCGGGCACGAAATGTTCATTACCATTATTTTTAAAATGACAAAAATATCATGTCTGTTGTATGGAAGATTTATAGATTATGGAACCCTTCGTGCGCGAGTCTGACTCGCACTTGGCCAGTTTTAGATAATTGTACGGAACCCTTCGTGCGCGAGTCTGACTAGCACTTGGCCGGTTTTTAATAGGGTTTTATAAATGCCTACAGTTAGTTCTTTGTAAGTAGATACATACATAGATAAATTAAAATATGCGCTTTAGGCATAAAGTATGTGCATATCTTAACTTTTAAACTATATTTATCACAATAAATATTGTTTAAACATATTTTACTGAAAAAATTTCCCATAGCCAATTACCCCATTTTTTGGGAAAAACAGTTTTACCTGGGCATATTATATTTGCGTCTGTGTGCGTGACGAGGCATGTAAATACAGCACACATAGCGAATTTGTAGCGCGCGTGTTGAGAGTTTAAGAGGTTTTAAGAAAACCTAACTTCTATAGGTAATTATAATTCTATGAATTTCTGAAATCTGATGCCTATTGTCTGCCTAAAAAAATACATACACACGAACATATAACCTCCTCCTTTTTTGATGTCGGTAAAAAATAAAGATATTTCGAGTTGCCCATATATCTTAAGGTTCGGAGACAGATTGGTGCTTCAAGGCTTGAAAATGAAAATGCTCGGAACAAGTACTTAAACTATGTCCATAACAATTATACAATCATATAAGTAGACTATTATTTCTTCGTTGAATAAAACATCTGAATCTATCTATATATAAAAAATCTTTTCCCTAGCTATCGGTACGACGTTACGTTCTTACATATCGTATTTTTTATATCAATGTTTATCTTTACTTTTACCTTCATTCTTTCGCAAAAAGTACTCGTACCTTTCCTTGTTCTTACGCTTTATCGGTTTCACCTCTTTTTTATCTATAACTTTTTTAACCGACTTCATAAATGGAGGTTTCTCAATTCGTCCTATATAATTTGTTTATGTGTGTTCGCGTATAACTTCTTTCTGAACCGATTTTGATGATTATTTTTTTGTTTAATAGAGTATACTTCCGTGGTAGTCCCATATCAATTTAATCAGATTGGGTCATGCCGTTTTTGAGTTATACTTCAATAACTAAAAAGTGTTTCACCTATCTTGATGATATCATCATTGACGGTGCATCCCATAAGTAGAGGTCACTAAAAAGGGGAATTATTTTTTAATCAAAAAATAGAACCGACTTCTACGCTAAAAAATGTGAAATAACTTATCGAAGTCGGTACCATGCACGCAATATTGTGATAATACGAGTAGGTACTTTCGAACTATCATGTTACCGACTTTAACAAGTTATTACTTATTTCACACTTTTTAGTGTACTAGTTGGTTTTGTTTTTTGATAAAAAAATATTGTGCAGTGTCTGTACATTTTTGCTCCTACCTGACTAAACGATAAAGCTCTCATCATTTTTTAATCATTATCAGCCGGAAGACGTCCACTGCTGAACATATGCCTCCCCCATAGAACGCCACTTGAACCGGCTAATCGCTAAGATAAAGCTCTACAATGGTCGAATGAAAGCGGTCGATTATACCTGTTGAGTTACGGTTATTCATTCCTCGGATACCTTAACGCCAAATTTACGGTGTGGGGTTCTCCAAGAACTAGTGCAAGGGACAAGGCCGCCGAAGACTGGCTTACGGAGACGGGGTTGTGCTTCCTCAACCAGAGATAGATGATCACGTGCGTGCGGCGAACAGGTGGGCGGGTGGTCGACGTGACGTTCCTTACCCCTGAGTTTGCAGTACGTGTGTGCGACTGAAAGGTGCTGGTGGGTGAGGAGACGCTGTCCGACCATCGCTGCATTCGGTTCTGTGTCGCTTCACCCACGGCGGACCCCGGCCCAAGAGTGCCGGTGGCAGTCGGTCCAAGGTGGGTTCTAAAGCCATCGTTCATCGTTAAGTTCGTTGGATATCGCCAACGCCTTTAACAGCTTGCCGTGGAGCACGATCTTGGGGACATTGGGACACCACAGCGTGCCTCAGTACCTCCAACGTATCGTTGGGGACTACCTGTCAGATAGAGAGATGATCTACCCTACCAGAGAAGGCGTAGCCAGGAGACCAGTGGTGCGTGGTGTTCCGCAGGGGTCAGTCCTTGGACCACTCCTGTGGAACATCAGCTATAATTGTGTCCTGCGGGGTGTTAACTTGGATGGCGTCAGCGTCGTTTGTTACGTTGACGACACCCTGGTTATTGCCAGGGGAAGTACGGTACAGGAGGAGTCCATTCTGATCACTACTGGAGTAGCGTTAGTAGTGGCCAGAATCCGGCGGTTGGGTCTGAAGGTGGCACTCCATAAATCTGAGGCCATATGTTTTCATGGTCCTCGGGGAGCGCCGTATCCAGAGTGTGACATCGTAGTTGGAGGGACCTCGATCACTGTTTGGTCGATGCTGAAGTATCTCGGCCTCGTACTTGACAGTAGATGAAGGTTTGGGCCACATCTTCAACGGATGTCACCCAAACTTGTAGTGACGGCCACTGCCCTGGGCCGCTTACTCCCTTACCACTTACGCTTACTATCAGGGGGGGGGGGGGGGCGACGCAAGCTGCAGCCATCTTTACATGGCAGTAGTGCGCTCTATGGCTCTATGGGCCTCTATGGGCTATGTATCTAGGGTCCCTGAACTCCCGGGAGACCGCCCTGCTTCTTAGGGCACAGAAAGTAATGGTGGTGAGAATATGTAGGGGATACCGCACACTTTTACACTAGGTGGCCTACCTTCTCGGCGGTTCCCTTCAATGGGACCTGCAGGCCGAGATTCTCTCCACGGTCTTCTGGCGAAGAGCGCAGGCACGGCGGGCAGATCTTCGCTCGGCTCCACAAGAGATGAGGCAGTGGCGAACAGATGCTAGGACAGTAGCTCTGGCGCCCTGGAGTTGGCAGTGGGCCCGCGGAGAGGAGCCGGAGCCACCCGGTTTTTCGAGGCAGTCCGGCCAGTACTGCAGGAGTGGGTCTATCGGAGGTACAGGTCGAATACCTTACGGATGACACAGGTCCTCTTGAGGCATAGATACCTGTGTGCCACCAGTACGGTTGTGCGGAAGAAACCGCGCAGCACGTGTTGAAGGCATGCCATGGGGCGGAGGAACTGTGGGATTCTCTTATCGCAGTGGTGGGAGCGGACCTCTTTTTATCGACCATCATAGCCAAGATGGTAATTCTGAGAGGTCATGGGAGGCGATGGTCATTCTGCGAGGATGTGATGTCGCAGAGAGAGACCGAAGAGCGCGAGAGTGAGATTATTCCTCTCTCTCTTTAGCTATTCCGGCTCATCTATGAGGTTTTTCTGAGGAGGCGACGCACTCTATGTCCCAGCGCGTCGCTGGAGTGGTATGGGGGAGTTGATTTGTGTCTCCCTCGAGGTGGTTTTGCCTTAAAACATCGAAGGGCGGACGTCGGCAAGACAGGGCTGCGGAGAATGCGCAAACGGTCCCGTGGTCCTGTTTGCAGTCGTTGCCAAAGGACATCGTGTGGTTTTTAGTCGGTAGTGGGAGTCCGACAAAACCCGCTCGCTATCCCCGGCGAGCGGTTATCCGTAAAAGCATTTTCCGCATGCAAAAAAAAGCGTTCTTCATTGTGCATATGTGTTGATCAATTTTGTAAATCACAGCTATCTCTCGTTTTATCTCATTATGAAATTCACTATCAGGACCATAGTAAATTTTACGAGGAAAAACATTTAATCAAAGCTCCTATAACCGTTCCAGTAGACGTATTGCTTCTAAAGCTGGTGCGAGCTTGCTAAATGCATCAACTTTCGTTAAATAATATATTTTTCTATAGTAGAAAGGTTTATGATATTGTTAAAAAGTCTATTATCTTGTCTTGCGTTTGAGTTATTGTAGGGTATGTAGGGTAGGGTTTAATTTGTTTTCGATCATGTTTAATTTAACATGCTTCGCATTAATTGATTACTGCTGTTATTACTTCCTGCATGTTGTTACTATAATAGTTTCGTTTTAGTTTTGCCTTAGTTTCTTTTATACCTCTATGGCAAGTTTTACCATCGCGATGCTTTAAAACAACTGCTTTTTGCTCATTTTCGTCTTCTACATATATCACTGCTTGGTACATTCATACATTTTTACTAATTCCACATGTTGTGAATAGCTTTCTGTGTTCGAGGGTTTGTAACAGATGAAGTAAGTTTGGGTAGATATACCGTATTATTTAAAAAATAGTTTTATTAGATCTTCATTATTATTGTGTAAGAAAATTTCTAAAAACTTGCTATCTCGCGACGGGTTATTCACCTATATATTGTTCTTGTACCATTCAAAACTTAAAATTTTGTTAGACTTAACACCAAAGGCTTCCTGAAGAATTGGAATGCCTTTACATTTCAACTTGAAATGTTGCCACTCACTCAGAACCATTTCTAGAGTAGAGTCGTCATCAAATCTCAAGGGGTAGCTTTTCGGATCGGGTATGTCTAAGAATTCTGCAGATACTGTTGCTGAGGAATCGGAACGTGAAATAGTATCAGAATTTTCTTGCAATTGGCCTTTGGTGAAAAGTCTAACAATTATTTTGTTGTCATCTAAATGGTCTTGTAGTCGTTTTTCCTTTTTGTCAATGTTAACTGTAATTTACCAAGTTTCATCATCAGAACCTAATGCATTAATGTGTTAATGTCAGCGTACTATTGGAGATGCGATGGGAGACTATGGCGAGTCCGAGGGCCGAGCCTACTACGCGAACGATGTCGCGGGCGGTGGATAGTTAGTCAAAAAAACCTTTTAATTCTGTGTGTGGTGTTGGTTAAAATTAGCCCTTGTTTGTGATTGTGTGTCCTAGTGTGTAACTTTGAAATTAGTCTTTCTAAGTGGGGTGAAAACTGGCCCTAATTTTTGTATGTAAGCTTGCGTTTATATTACAACTAGGCTCCACAAACTCCAGGGTGCGTACCATTTTTTGTTATTTGCAAATTATTAAATCTAAATATAATTAAAAACGACAAAGACAAGAATACATACTAAATTATGGGATATAGGATTTTTATGTTAAATAGCTTAACATAAAAATCCTACACATTTCTAATTTGTGTAAACTACTTGCTTACTATCTACTTACGTACTTGCTTAGAAAACGTGACGTCATCGAGGTAAACAAGACAGTGAATGCCTAGTAAAACTCTTAAGATATTTTCCATTGCTCTTTGTAATGTCGCTGGAGCCGTTTTGAGCACAAACGGCATCTTTAAAAATTCAAAATGGCCAAATTCAATGCTGAAGGTGGTCTATTGTCTGTTGGCTATTTGATGGTAACCAGAAGCTAAATCTAGCGTTGAAGACATATACTTTTTCCCTAATTTTGGGAAAAAGGTCAACCATGTTTGCAAATGGGTATTTATCATCTGTCAAGTTGTTAATACGTTGATAGTGAATCACCATGCAGAGTTTAACTATACCATAAGCGTCCATTTTTGGCACCAGATGGGCATGTGCACTCCACAGAGGGAAAGATTCCTGTATTACGTTTACTTTCAGAAATTTCTCAACCTGACTTGTTTTGTCTGCGGCTTTTGCAGGGCTTTTAAAGACACTGGGTCTTCGTTTTCCATGCTAATAAAATGTGACGACTGTTTCAGCGTCACAATTTGGCGGCCTAAACCACCATTTGGGGTTGCCGTTTTTTACCATATATAGACAAAACTTTAACTTATACTTTTTTTAGTACAAAAAATAGTAATAAGTACCTACCTAGTACGCTACTTGCCTTCGCACGGTTGGTTTGGATGGCGTTTAATTATATTATTGCATTATTTTAGAGTCAACGTATTCGAAGAAAACCACAAATTACCTACTATAACGACAACTAACGTTACTTTTATATGCTATTTTTGGCATAGCACAGTACTACCAAAATAAACAGTTGATCTCTCCGTGTAACACATGTAAATTCAACGTCGCTTCAAGATTATCCCGTCCGTTCGATTACGAATGAACGAAAGAATATTTATTTCATTCATTATCTATATTTCACATTTCAGGATCGCATTTTTCGTTTAACTTATTTGTTTATTAACTTATATACCTACATAGAATGTAATTAACTTCGTTTGTTTCTTTACTATTTGCCTTACACTATCTAGTGAGGTGCATACAATGAGAGGTTAGACGTAAATGTAATCGCAGTTGGCGGCACTGTTCTACCAGGTATCGTAAGCAAACTACAGTAACAAAACTAGTAATCTGCGTCTAAAGTTTTTACTTGATATATTACAATATACTAACTTTAAACTCATTTATATACCAACGAATGAAAAGTAATGAAATCACATATTTCGAAACGTGTATGATTGAGACGAAAATAATAAATTATAATTGGTAATACTTAAGCATAAGGACTTATTATAAAACTTGAAATACATCCGTGTTGGTACACTATTCCGACCCGTCAGGAGCTACCCGTTAAATTTGGATATAAAGTCCACTGTTATTTATTAATAAACCAAACGAGCGTAATTTTGTGAGTCGTGAGTCGCGTATTTATGGTCACTCATTTTACGTTCAACTGAACTTCTGTTGAGTTGCCAGACGAACTTAATTTATTTATTCAGTATTGAGCGTTGGTACCTACGGGCTGTTCGTGTCGTCGAGCACGATGGATCCATTAAAAATATTGTGTAATTACGAAGCATATTCCAAAGAGGAGGCCAGAAAAAGATGCTGGGTAAACTCACTCAATAGTCAGAGGCTGATATGTGGACAGATCCATACTTCATTTGAAAGTTTATGTGCAAATTCCGATGTGTTTGAAAAGTACTTCCATATACCATTACATGGTTTTAAAGAATTATTACGCCACGCAACTTGTAACAAACTGTTGCTTTCGCACTCTTCACCGCTCCCCTCCCTCGCCCTTCCCTCACCACGTCTGAAATTCGACTCGGTCGAGTTTACGCGCATTGAGTCGGCAGACAACTCATTTTGCGTCGTCGTGTGGCACCAACTGCCTTTTTTATGAAACCGAATGCAGCAGAATTTATGCTACCGAAATTCTGCGGCTCACGACTCAAAAAATTACGCTCGTTTGGTTTTACCCCTAGACATTTCAACGCGAAGAAGTAACATAAATCTTTATTCACTTACAAACTTTCGCATTTACAATATTAGTGTGATAGATTCATATCTTTACTATTTACCTTATTTTCAGGGAGCTGGTGACGCGTTTGTTGGTGCATTAGCAACATTTTTGGTGTCTCACAAGGATTACCCACTACACCAAATTGTTGGCGCTGCTTGCCATGTAGCAACGATATCAGTTACACAAGAAGGAACCCAAACTAGCTATCCCACCAATTGCAATGTATTTGATAAGGAGTATAAACACTTGAAGCTTTAGGTTATTATGCTAAAATAAAACATAATCATATAATTTGATAAGTATAGCATTTATTCAACACAAAAAGTAATTATACGCAATGCATTACTCGACATAAAATTAAACCAAAATGTTTATTTCGAACAATAATCTATTTATAAGAAAAGAAAAAATATTATCATCTTACGAACTAGAAAGAATAAAGATATATTAGACAAAGTTTTTTTTTGACATGATTAATGCCCTTTTTATTATTTTATATCTTAACCCTTGCATTAAAATGCTGTTACTAGCATAATATTTCATACCTACATAAGTAACATATGCCTACACAGACAACGGCAAAACATGAGAATTAATATAGTAACATAACCTATTTTTGTAAGCAAAACGTAAGGATGGGTACACATGATGATTCTATAACTCGATCGACTACGCTAAAATCGAGTCATACTCCTATTGATTTCTTAAACTATATTATTTTTATTACATATAATACACATCACGTCTTGTCAACCATACAAAGCAAACCATGCTCGCATAGCTAGCCAATAAATATTAAACAAGATGTGTAGTGCAGTGACTTATACTACTTATTCAGCTACATAATATGAAGTAATGAAATCATTTCCATGTGGTTTTTTCTACATTTGACATTGTCATTGCCACAAAGCAATAAGTATCGCGACAATACGCAGGCTAGAGTTAATTTCACTCCCGTCGTTTTCCGTCAGTTTCAAACAGTGGATAGACAGATTACTGGGATCCTCCAGAAGAAGGAAGAACATGGTTTAAGCAAATTTCATAATTATAGAAATTCCTTTAACATGGTTCAAACTCCAGACTATCTTATGTCTACGTTTTATAATGAGGCGGTATGAGTTTCGTTAATCACGTCCTAAATCTTTACACTTGAAGCGCAACGTCTTCCAATGTTAAAAGCCAAAAAAGAAGAAGAAATTACTTATGACAAATCGCTCATCGTGTCCCACCGTACTCCACTACTTCCTACCGATAACTGTGCAAGTGCCTCATCCCTATTATCGTCATATTGCATTTTATTCTTCATTATCTGTGGAAATACATTTCAGAGAAGCACAGAATGAATAAATAAATAATCGCAAAATAAATAAAACATTAGCTCGACCGACATAGATGACACACTCATTTTAGATCCGTTCACCCCGCGTTGATCCAGTTCGGCTCCACCTGATAAAATCTAAAAAGCCGAAGCTAAGAACGGGAGTGAAATCTGAGACAGCAAGAACGCTACGTTTTTATGTAATTTACTAAAGCCATTCCATTCGAATTTTAATAATCTGTAGGTATTTGCCATCAGATTAGAGCCCAAAATATCAATATACAAGTAAAGTATCATTCAGGTCTGTATTCCCTGTTCCCACCGAAAAAACGTCGATTTATAGTCATTATGGGCGGGACAAGGTCTACCGCGTTATGACTGTTATTGATTTTGACGCAAGATGAGGACAGACGAGAAGATCTATGAGCTGCAAGAAGTAATGAGTACGTTACACTTGGGAGATTGTGGGGTTATCTGAAGTCTGTAGAGCGGGTGAGGACACGATAATCCTGAAATCAGGTTAAAACGCACATCCTTGTTATGGAGGACTTCAATGCGAAGTTGGGTAAAAGAAGTGATGATGAGTTGAAGGTGGGGAAATTTGGTTATGCAACGGAACCGTCGGAGACAAAGTTTGGCCGACTTTCTGGATGAAGAGGGATTTATATTATGAACTCATACTTACAGAAGCCACCACACAGGAAATGGACAAAGCCGAGTCCAGATTGTTCCACGAGAAATGAGATTAATAATAATAATAATATCGTTTATTTCAGGCTGTCAGTACCCATAACACATACATAATTTTAACAGCACAATAAAACACAATAAAACAAAATAAGTAATTCCTACTGGTGTAGGTATACCTACGTCGTTTTACTTCCTGTTTTTGCTCTGGTGGACAGATAGCCAGAACCTATAAATTGGACAGTATACATTATCAGACATGCATTGCAGTATGCTATTATTCGATCTTCGTATCCTATCCCAAAAGGACGCAATACGAGATCGAATAACTGCGAAGAAATCAGGAACCCGTGCATCAGAGAACATTGCCGACGCGCTGCAAAATCTTGGGTTTTTCATAAGGATGCGAAATGCGTCATTATATTGCATTAACTTCATTATGAGACCAAAAGACAAATATTCACTGATGTCTCCGTGATCCACAGGGTGAATGCCGGTAGTGATCACCGAATGGTAAGAGACGTTGAATATTAATGTCAAACTTGAGAGGTCTCGTCTGATGAAGTCTACGCTCCAACCTATTCGTGCCCATATTCATGACCTTGAGAGCTTTCAACTTGAGGTGTCCAATCGCTTCGGTTACCTTGAGAACATCGCTTTAGTAGACGAGGTTAACAACAGGTTAATAGAAACTGTCCATATAGTGGGTTCCAAGTTTTTTTATCCCCACCGTAGATATAGACCACAGAAACTTGCCAACGATACCCTCAACCTAATGGCTGAACAACGTTCATTAAAACTGCAATCTTCTGATGATGCTGAAGCATATAGGCTAATCAATACCCTTGCGACACGACTTCCGGATCTTTTAACACTAATCGTATTAAAGAGATGATAGAGCGGAAAAAAGGCTCCAAGTGTTTGCAAACTACATGTCTATTGGGCAAAGCCAGTTGACGAAGCTGAAGAGAGAAGACGGCAGTGTAGCGTTGATCAAAGCAGAAGTGTTGAGGGAGGTCGAGAGCTTCTACCGCGGACGAATGACAGCAGTCCCGTAGTCCCGATATATAAAAGTATGGAGGAACACACCGTAAACTTGGTAGGTAAACGGCCTTAACGGGCTAAGTGTTAACCGACTCCCACATAACTATCATCTTCCTCGGAGGTAGGTGGTATCGATAAAAGATATCACCGGGAAAAAACAGGTTCTACGGACAGCTATACACCTCGGTCGTTTAACTTGTTAGCAGCTCGGCCAAAGACCCAAGAGCCAAGCTGACCGGACATCATACCGAAGAAATCCCGGTCATCAGCTTGTACGAGATTATAATGGCCTTGAAACAGCTTAAGAACAACAAGGCCCCGGGTGACGATGATATCACATGTGAACTTCTGTAAGCGGGCGGAACATAGGTAGTTAAATTCCTTCAGAAGCTCTATAATAACGTCTTACTAAAAAAAAGGGTTAACACCAGAAGCATGGAACAAAAGCGTGATGATCCCATTCATTGTATAGCCAAATGAAAACCATTTACTTAAGAAATACAGACCCATCTCGATTTTGAGCCATGTTTATATGCTGTTTTCGAAGGTCATCACGAACCGTCTCAGTCGCAGGTTTGGTGAATTCCAGACTCCGGAACAAGCCCGTATCCGAAAAGGTTATAGTACCATAGACATCCACAAGCCACTGCAAGATATACAGAAGACCGAAGAGTAGAACTTGCCTCTTTGTTTAGCGTTTGTGGACTATGAGACCTTATCGTTATATCGAAATATTGAAGTGCTTGTACAATAAAGCCTATATGTCAGTCCGAGTACAGGAGCAGAGTTCGTAGGCAATTGCAAAGAGACGTGAGAAAACATCACTCACCTTCGCTTTGCCGTCGATATTCTAGTCATGGCAGAATTGATGGAAAACCTCAGTACGATTCTCGAAGGCCTCAATAGAGTTTCCTAACGGGTAGACCTTAAGATGAACATGGAAAAGACAAATAATTTGTTCAATGTCCATGTTGTGCCTACTTACTGGGTTAGGCACAAAAGTAACACAGAGGGTAGTAACATGGACATTGGTTGGAACCTCAGTTCTCGAAGTTAACAAGTAGGATAAACAGTCCAACTAGGCAGATCGAACTTCGACAAAGAGCGAATCTAACTCGGCTGGACACTTTCCGGAAGCTTCATGAAGTGTTCTCGCACTAGCTATGGAGAGGTCTATGCTCGAGGTTTCTCTACGTGATCCGAGTCAGAAATGTGGAGATCTGTAGAACAACGATAGTCACCGACAGCCCAGAAGATTAGCAAATTAAAGTGGCACTGGGCAGGGCACAGCACTCAGAACAGATGGCCGATGGAGCTGAAAGGTTCTGGAGTGGAGACAGCGTAGGTCATTCAAATGACAAGGTGGACTGACGACCTGATAAAGGTAGCAGGTCGACGTCGGATGCAGGCCGCTTCCAACCGGTCCTTTTGAAAAATTGTGGGGGAGGCATGATGACGCTGTTGATTTCATTGATTTTGGTTATTTTTCTAGAATGACTTGAATTCTTGTTATAGGGTTTCATAGACTGGTTTACTCCTCATGTCTTGAGCTGTAAGAACGTAAATTATTGACCGAGCGAGCGAAGCGTCTCTGCTTTAACAGGCCAAATTGACTTTCATCTGTTCGTATATTTGTTAGTTTGTATGTACGTCTTCCGTAGGTAAGTACAGGTCGCATTTTCAACCAATCTTGACAAAACTTCGTACCTATGCATGTTCCTTTTGAGTGGGGGGGGGGGGGGGGGGGGGGTTATTTACCTGCTGGAGTGCTATTTACCGACTGATTTTGATATGACTGCTTGATTATAAATTTGAGGAATGACAATCGGCTCACAAGGTTACGAGTTAGCGGTGCCCAACGGAATATGGACGCTCGTGTCTTCACGATAAGTTTCAATTCAGTGTGCAAGCAAGAACGATCCTAAGAGTAGGCTAATTTTTATAACCAAACTTTTCTTTTCTTGGAGAGTGACGCTTCTACGTAGTACTATTATTTCTTTACCGGCCTGATGATTGGTACTAAAATAGGAGCAGCATAAGTCAGAATACAGCCCTGTCCTATTTTAGTTACTATTGATTAATTATAAAAACGACAATATACAAAAATTCCGTTTTTACCATACTACCGTAAGTTTTGATGTACAGTGCCCGGGCGATAAGTATTGCACATCAACCTTTGGAAAGAGATAATCGGCTACTTTCGGCTTCGTAGAGCATTATCTCTGTCGCACATTACCTATGTGACGTTTTGTCAGTCGTTGTTCAAGTGCGATAGAGTGCGGTCGCCTCCAGTGCAATGTATATATATATTGAGTTGTTAACACCCCCAAATTTAAATAATTCAAAGTTGTACTATGGCATCTTTAGAGGGAAACCTTTACGAGGTCAGTCACGCGAAATTATCTACAATGTTTCTAAATATTTTGTAACCGAAGCTGACAGTTAAAAAAAATTAAGATGAAAATGTAAGTTGTTATTTTAAGAAGGTTCAAGAGCGAATTGCAAATGCCACTGGAATTTCAAGACGAACTTTGAACAATATATTAAACGAAGTCAGTACCTACTTGGGATGTAAGGGGCGAGCCAACATCTTTTGACCCAAGTCAACCTCACCTGCACGCGGTGCATCCTGCTGATCGACGAACGAGGCTCTGACAACCGACCGATGGCGGTATACCCATCCCAACAGGCGTCGCTAAATGTCACAGGCCGGTGACGGGCAGCAGCGTCACCGGTGCGAGAAGCTACGCCCTGCGATCGCCAACCCGCCTGCCCAGCGTGGCGATTACGGGCAAACTCCTCCAATGCAGACAACAAAAAGTCACGGCCCCTAGTTCCCGGCGGCCCTGCTATTCCTGGTCATGGTGGCGACCATGGTAACGGCGGGGCGAGGGGTGCTAAGAATCTCCGGGCTACGGGAGGCCACCACAAACAACTGACCCTGGCGACGTATAACGGACGCACGCTAAGGCTTGACTCGCATCTGGCGCAACTAGAGGTGGAACTTGAGAAAATTAGGTGGCACATACTGGGGTTGAGTGAAGTCCGAAGAGAGGGGGAGGACACCTTAACCCTAGAATCGGGCCACCTTATGTACTTCCGAGAGGGAGACCAACAATCCCAAGGTGGCGTTGGGTTTCTGGTAAACAAGTCCCTTTCTGACAACGTTGTGGAAGTGTCCAGTGTGTCGAACAGGGTAGCGTACCTAATTGTAAAGCTCACCGAGAGGTATAGCCTCAAGGTGGTGCAAGTGTACGCACCGACCTCGACACACTCGGACGATGAAGTGGAGGATATGTTCGATGACATATCGAGGGCCCTCCACTTCACTACAAAGACCCAGTACACCGTTGTCATGGGGGAGTCACTTTAACGCTAAAGTGGGAGTACAGAATTTCGGCGAATCGGTAGTAGGATGCCATGGCTTTGGACGCAGAAATCATAGGGGGCAAATGCTCGTCAACTTCCTCGAACGGGAGGGGCTCTTCTTGATGAACTCCTTCTTTAAGAAACAGCCCCAAAGGAAGTGGACGTGGCTAAGCCCCGACACTAGGACTAAAAATGAGATTGACTTCATCATGACGAATAAAAGGCACATATTTAGAGATGTCTCCGTGATCAACAGGTTCAATACAGGTAGCGATCACCGACTTGTCCGAGGCTCTCTGAATATCAACTTCAAGGCGCAACGTGTCCGTCTGATGAAGTCCAGGCTCCGACCAACACTGCTCCAAACCATTGCAGGATCTGAAACATTCCAGCTAAACCTGGAGAACCAATTCGCTGCCGTGGAAACCACCACAGACGTAAACCAGAACCTCGAAAATGTGACTCGGGTCCTCAGGGAAGAAGGTACGAGATTTTGTTACATGCAGCGTAAGGGCAAGAAGTCCAAGCTTCTAGAAGAGACTTTGGGGCTAATGAAGGAACGACGTGAAAACCCACCCATCACTTCGTCAGAAAAGCGGACTCTAAACCGAGAGATCAACAAGAACGTACGACACGACCTCCGGTGCTTCAATACTCTTTCGATCGAAAGAGCGATCGAGCAGAATCGGGGGTCAAAGGTGTTCGTACAATCTCTTGGAAGAAGCCACCTGACGAAGTTGACCACAGCTAGTGGAGAAGTCGTTGCTTCGAAGCCGGCAGTCCTTTCGGAAGTGGAGGACTTTTATGGCCGATTATACGTATCGCATGCATCTCGACCTGATCCCGAAAATGATCCTAGAGCCACGTTAACACGCCATTTCACCGAAGACTTGCCAGAAGTCAGTATTGGCGAAATCGAGATCGCTCTTGGACAGCTTAAAAATGGAAAAGCCCCTGGAGAGGATGGCGTTACAACAGAGCTACTAAAAGCAGGAGGTAAACCCGTACTGAGGGAGCTCCAGAAGCTTTTTAACGCTGTCCTGTTCGAAGGGAGAACTCCAGAGGCGTGGAGTAGGAGTGTGGTCGTCCTGTTCTTCAAAAAGGGAGATAAGACCCTGCTGAAGAACTATCGACCCATATCCCTTCTAAGCCACGTCTATAAGCTGTTTTCAAGAGTGATCACGAACCGTCTTGCGCGTAGACTCGACGAATTCCAACCACCGGAACAGGCTGGGTTTCGGAGCGGATACGGCACCATAGACCACATTCACACAGTGCGGCAGATTATACAGAAGACCGAAGAGTATAATCAGCCCCTGTGTCTAGCATTCGTGGACTATGAGAAGGCCTTTGACTCGGTTGAAATCTGGTCTGTTCTGGAGTCCCTGCAGCGTTGCCAGATAGATTGGCGATACATCCAAGTGATGAGATGTCTTTACGAAACCGCCACCATGTCCGTCCAAGTACAGAATCAGCAAACAAGTCCCATACCGTTGCATCGAGGAGTGAGACAAGGGGACGTTATTTCCCCGAAATTGTTTTCAAATGCAATGGAGGATATGTTCAAGACGCTGAACTGGAAAGGACGTGGCATTAATATCAACGGCGAATACATCTCTCACTTGCGATTTGCTGACGATATCGTCATCGTGGCAGAGACGCTGCAAGACCTGCAACAGATGCTGAATGACCTGGCTGACTCTTCTATACGCATCGGCCTACGGATGAACTTGGACAAAACCAAGGTCATGTTCAACGAACATGTTCTACCGGAACCGATTGCGATACACGGCGCCGTTCTCGAAGTTGTTCAAAAATATGTGTACCTCGGGCAGACATTGCAGTTGGGAAAAAACAACTTTGAGAACGAGGTAAATAGAAGAATTCGGCTGGGCTGGGCAGCGTTTGGGAAGCTACGTCGAGTCCTTACTTCGCCGATTCCACAGTGCCTGAAGACGAAAGTCTTCAATCAGTGCGTCCTACCCGTCATGACATACGGAGCCAAAACGTGGACACTGACGGCTCGAATGGTCCACAAGCTCAAGGTCGCTCAGCGGGCTATGGAAAGGGCTATGCTCGGTGTTTCTCTGAGGGATCGCATCAGAAATGAAGTGATCCGTCAGAGAACCAAGGTCATCGACATAGCCCACCGGATCAGCAAGCTGAAGTGGCAGTGGGCTGGCCATATTAGCCGTAGAACCGACAACCGTTGGGGTAAACGAGTTCTAGAGTGGAGACCGCGTCTCGGCAAACGTAGTGTAGGACGTCCTGAGGCACGGTGGAGTGACGATCTGCGCGTCTTGCGCAGATCGTCACTGTGCCATCGACTGGCAAAAACTGGATGCGAGAAGCCCAAGATAGACCTAAGTGGCGTGCAATTGGAGAGGCCTATGTCCAGCAGTGGACTGCTACAGGCTGATGATGAGTACCTACTGAAACAAATTCTACTGAAATTAAGTTCAGCAATCCAAAAAAAGGGAGACCAAAAAAGCAATTTCGTTTGGATATGGACGATTTTGATTATGATTTTGTTCGAAAAATGGTGTATGATTTTCGACGATTTAATGAACTGCCAACAATAAAATAATTAAAAGCTAAATTATCTGAAGCTATTAATTACAATGGGTCTGAAAAGACGTTGAGAAACGTTGACAACTACACTGATAGACTAGTGATAAATACGGCTGATAGTGACAGCGATATTGACCTCTTTGAAAGCACAGATAGTGAAATGGAAGTAATAGAGAATTAGAATTATTATTTTTATTACAATGTCTTATTTTAACAATAGGTAAAATAGTGTTCATAATGTACACTACAGCTGTAATTTTTCCAAAATAATTAAATACGTAAACATAATGTGAACATGTTTTTTTATTTTATTTAACCCCATCCTAAAGCCAGCACTTATAGAAAAATTGGTGTATTTTATAAAAAGAATTATCAAAAGAAGCAAATCATAATTGTTTTAACAGCTCCTAATAGATACCGGACTGTTTGTATTTCGTGCGACAGAGATAACGCTCTACGAAGCCGAAATTAGCCGATTGTCTCTTTCCACAGGTCGATGTGCAATACTTATCGCCGGGTACTGTATCTAATGATAGTTTAGAGGTACTTGGTGAGGGGGCCGACAAACAGGCGGTCGCCGGTTTAATCCCTAAATCGGACATTGAACGTTCGGTGAAGGTAAAATCGATATAATATATCTACAGTAGGGTAATATCTAGATCCCTAAGGCTAGCTAACCCTCAAACTTGAAAACATGTCATGAAAACCTAACGCCAGTCAAATATCTTAAGTATATTGCAATGCTACCTTCGACCGCATCATCACTGAACATCAAGCGAGATAATGGTCAACCGCAAGCCTAATAATATTGTAGAGAAGTTTCCAACTAGGTATCTACGAGTATTACATCCGGTGGTGTTTTTCATGGAGAGTGCAAAACACTCGAGGTTGTCTTGGCTCGCACTTGTTCTGCACTCTCTGAAAACTCACTCTTTGAAAATGACCAGCAGATGTGGTCGAAATTACAGTTGGAAAGATCTAACATGAATTTACGTGATTCCAGTTAGATTTCATAATAAAACTAATAACTCTAATGATTTTAAATTGAGAGCAGTTTTTCGCATCTTATGTAATGAAACGTGGATCAAAAGTTGTAAGTAGCACGTGCGTCGGGATGAAATACATATCTATACTATATAACAATTAACTAAATTAAATAACTGTGCAAAACAAAGTACTATCGATGTATTCAAACATTCTAGAACGAATGGAAGCTCGCATGATTAGTTGATCCATTTCGGTAAAATTGAAAAACAACGACAGGTACAAAGTCAACTCGGATACAATGAAATTATATAGACTTACTTAATGGAGCAGGGAAAACACACATTTATGTTGACGCGGCGCTAGGAAAATGACTAGTTGGAGTTAATCCAGTCGGTGCAGTGCACAGAACAATATACCCGGGGCGGTCCATTGAGAAAAGACACTGGCGAGGGAGGTGAGTGCGGGCTTCATTAATTTTTATCGCACGCACTCATACTTTTGCGTTTATTTTGAATATTTTTCGGATTCGTACAGTTGACTGAGGGATCCCGCAGACACGGTAATGTTATCTATCCAGTACCGTGCCACAAACTTTGAAATGGTGAGGAATCCCCGCGATTTTTAGAATGCAATCCCTAGCCAAGCAAAAACGGCTACGGAAAGTCGACGTTTATTTACGTTATTTTGATACAGGCTGTACTGGTAAACCGCCTATTTCTTATAAGTGGTAAAGCAGACCTAAATTGAAACTAATTTTTTCCCCGTAAAATGAAGCCGGAGCACAAACAATTTGCGATAAAGTATTATAATAAGTAAGCTAATTATCGAAAGCGTCAACATGTCATGCTTTGGTGTACAAACTATGAGTTATCTGTGCCACAGTTGACCTAGATAAATGACAGTTTGTACTGTTTCACGTGAACGACACATTACGTTACACTTACACGGTTATTCGTGCTAGGCCCACTGGTAGTAAGTCTCGTACAGTCCAGGCGTACATAGCAATTAAATATTTTTTTAAATTAATAAACACACTCCTAATGAAATACTTTTGTGTTAAGATCCTATAGCGCCATTTAGCCACATGACTGCCAAAATGTTACCATTGCATCGTTGCATAGCTACTGTATATTATTTGGGCATGTCTCCCTTACGTCATAAGTTAATAAAACATTAGAATCTTTAGAAAAATAATATTACCTAAATAACTATGAAAACGGCATCTAATTCTATTCAGTAATTAATTATTTTATATTTTAACTCAGATCCCAAGATTTACAAAAATACGAAATATATACTTCTTGTGTTGTGGCTCAAAAATAAATGTAAACATATACTTATTTAGCAACTTGAATTTACCCAGGCGAACACGTGATTAACTTAGATCCAGTGGTTAAACTGTAGAAACAGAAAGTTATCCCATTTTAGGCCTCAGTTTCATTATAGCATTATAATATAGAATAGTTAAACAATCTGTCATTTATGTTTCTTAGATGCACAATAAGTAGGTTGAATTTTAGTATACATTGTGACATGTATATTATTTGACCAAAAGCGAGATGTCCAAATCTAGAAAAACTTAGACCAACAGTTGGTCAATGTTAACGCCATCTAGTGGCGTTTGGAAGGTATGTATATTCTAGTCTAGTAGTTATAACTTTGTTGTTTTTGACCTTTGAAACATGGAATGTAAGTAGGTGAAAAAATGGCTTTGAGACCCTGAGAACAATTGTTGATAGTTAAATTTCTTACAATTATGTTGTTATAAATTCTGTATGCCCTTAGTTATTTCAAAGCAAATTGAAATAGAAAAGGTATATGAAACCCAGGTTTAATTTTTTTATGTTATTAAGAAACGGTACAAGCACGACGCCCACCTGATGTTAAGTTGTAACCCTCTGCCTAGAACAGATGCATTTCTTCACAAGTGACTAACTGCGCCCGTAACCCTCAGTGCCTGTTATTTTGCCGGCAACTTAAAATCATAACTTAGTATTGTGAACATTAAATTATATACATAGATTCATGGTAGAAAAATATATGATGGCAGTACTACCCTGGAAAAATTCATTCACAAAGACTTCTACTGCTCTTACAACCTTGAAGACTTCAGAAAGCCAACGATCTGAAAATCTTCGACTTTTTAAACATATTATTTTTATCTTTTATAATAATTGTTAGTAGTGTAGTAAAAATGTAAGATTTCAGTACCTACATATATATTCTACTTATATTTATTATAACAAGTTGAAATCGGATGAATATAGATGCACAAATAAGAAGTGGACAGACTTTGTGATGATCCCAGCTGTAATAGCATGCCACCTTGAATCATGCTGTGCTGTACTGTATCCTATTAAATTAACCCTGATGCAGTTTCATTACTACAATATTATTTCATTTTCCATATGGTTTTGGTCCAACATCCCGTTTCTAATCATAGACATATAATTTTTTTACATGCTTGATCTTAATTTAAAACAAATGGAGAGCAAATTACTAATATAATAAACTTTATTTCTCTTTCTTATGTATTTTTTCAGTATGTACACGACATACATAACAATAATTAGATAAAATATTGTATCTGTCACCTACATAATAATTATGATTCTATCCTATACATATATGTTTAAGTTTACAACAGTAAAACAATTTCTATTGACCTTTAATTACAGGACCTAATAAGGTCATTGGGGAGAAAAACATCCCAACTACGCCCAGTGTGGGCAGATGGTAATGGAGACATTCCTAACAGGCCCCAAACAATTCAAAAGAATTTAATACTTTAAAAATGTTATATTCAGCCTGGCCCGACAGTTGTAGCGACTCTCAGAGCTTTTGAAGTTTACCATGCACTGCTCTACTCTTGTTATTCCAAGAGTTCATTAACCCAATAACCACCAGGTGACATCAGTGTCAGGATGCCAAGCTCAGTGCATTGTATGCTAAAAGATAAGGCTATGACACTACAAACATCACAAGCAGACATGTACAACTGAGATGTCATTCCACTCACTAGTCATTAAACTACCATAACTTATAAAAAGTGATGGCAGAAGAAGACTCAGTAAAATCCTCCAGTGGGGGCTAACATTATTAACAATTGGGCCCAACTACATGCACTAGTATATTGCCTGACTTTGATGCTATTCTATTATTAACACACACCAGGCATATACAAGCCGAGACATAATTACTAATCTCTTTACTTGCATGTCCAGCAATTCCAGTGTTTATTGGCCCATGGCCCACATCATATAGTACAATTCTTAAAAACAGGGGCAATTGTTCAATAAAATGTTTGTATAATATATATCTTATTATATATTATATCTTATTTTGGACTGGCAGCAATAAATTATGGAGTTATTTTTATGCTCTCTGTGATGTGGCAGTACAGTCAATTAACTGAGCTCTCGCACTATGTTGGGTTGTGGTAAACTTTGCCCCACCAATGGACACAATATGTGTGCACTGAAAAAAGTACAAGTAGATATGTGTTCCAAGTCTAATAGTCTTCTAGTAGTAGAAACATAGGAATTTTAGTCCTGAATATCTTAGCTATGAATTCATTATTTTATGTATTTCATTGGATTATGCATAATATAAATAATTAGGTAAGTATGAAGAATACTTATAGCAAGAAATTGTAATTTATGTTTTATTCTTCATTCTGCAGTCTATAGAAAAGGACCTACCATAAATAGCCTAGATTTTTAAAAACAATTAATATAAATGATGCATTATTCAATAAACATGTGTAAGTGGAAAAAATAATATTGCTAATGTAATACATATAAACTGGTCAGTTCACTTTCGTCAACAATCTGCAATAGTACCTGCAAGTCTTCTATACAAGAAAGAGCTTTGGGTGCTCCAAGTAGTTCAACTGACTTTCCTTGAATCAAGATATTATACTTCAAATTCTTCGGACATATAAGTGTCTTAGTATCTGAACCAAGTATTTTTTTCTTGAATATTACCTGTGTCACCTCTGATTTTGTATTATTCTTGTTTTTAGTGTGGGTGTTGTCATTTTCATCGATTGATCGTGAGGTTGTAGGTACAAAATCATTCTTTGGCATATTAGTTAATGGTTTTTCTGCTACTGACAGAACTGGTACTTCTTTAAGTTCAGGTTCATCTAGAATGGATGGACTGTTAGGATTATCATCAATGGTACTCTCAGCTAGAACTTTTTCAGTGCCTGTAGAATTAATTTGACCACCAGGGTTATCAGTATCCATGGGCAAAGACTCTGAAGATTTTGACTTCCCAAGGAGCATAGCTTCAACATCACTAGACTCCAGGTGCACAGAACTACTTTGGTCATTAGCTGTATCTGTGACTCCTTTAGGATTGTCATTTAGGATATCCAATATTGAAGGGAACTCATCATTCTTGCCATCTTTATTACTACTATTGATTTTGGTTTTCTCATTGTACATGAGATCTTCTAACTCTGCTGCTATGCGATCATATATTTTATCTTCCTTTGGCTCTCCACATAAAGGAAAATATTCAATACTCCAGTCATCTGAAGGAAGCACACTACTGTTGATATTAGGCAAAAGGTTATCTAGATTTATTTTACTTCTTGGGTCCTTATTTTTACTTGAAGGATTATCAAATACAATGCCGTAATGTTTCATTTTAGTGTTTTCTAGAATTTTAGAATCATAAGCAAGATTTTTCAGTACTGGGTTCTTCACCTGATTGTTTTCTTTTAGGATATTCACTGCTGGTTGTCGGGCAAGAGTCTCATTCTTTTTTATTACTTGTTGAAGCAATGTGGTTTCCTTCCTTTTTGATGTTAGTCGAGGTAATATAGATTCATTACGTTTTGTTGTTTGACGAGGTGATGGGGCTCCATTACTTTTTGTTATTCGTTGAGGTGGTGAAGCACTGTAACTTTTAGTAGTTTGACGAGGTGATAAAGTTTCAAATTTTTTTGTTTGACGTGATGCAGTTTCATTACTTCTAGTTGCTTGACGAGGTGATGTATCAACATTTTTAGTCTTTTTACCTGTCGACCCAAGCAGTTTTCTGGCTGGGTGTAGATTGTAGGAGCTACGGTGAACTTGTACCATACCATTCTCATTATTTTTTAACCTGGTATTTGGCGATGGTTCAACAGTTAGTTTTGTTTTCGGTGAATTAGATTCAAATTGAATTTTCACTTTGGTGAATTTCCCCAATATCTTGGCAAAGTCCATACGAGTCACAACAACTTTGCAATCTTGGCATTTTGCTTGTTTGTACTGACGTTCTAAAATCTTTGGGAGCTTGATCGCTTTCAATTTTCGTGTTTTGGTCGGAATCATATTGATCCAGATACTTTTCTTTTTACACGACTAAAGAACTAATGCTCGAAAGGAGTACGTATTGGACGTGGTCACATTTCCCGCGCAGGTGAAATAACTGTAACTGTTTAGGTAAATGGATCACAACACCTTTTAACACAAAGCATAGCTTTATCACATACAAAGAATATTTATCTTACAGCAGTTTAATGGCTCATTATCCGATATAAATTTACTTTATTCGTAGATAGACGCAACTCCTAACCAATCCAACGTAAAAATGGCGTCTATAATAGTGTTGTGCTACATGGAGTTGGAGATGCGTGCTAAATATATGTCGATAATTATTAGGCATAATAATGATGTCACTGTCAGTGTCATTTTCAAAAAATTAGTTAAATTATAATTTGTGGCAGTCATAAACAAGAGATGAAGTTACATCGCTTAACATGGTAACATGGACCACTTCAAGACTTATTCCCATGACCTACTCTCTGCTTGTTTACTTGAGATGCATGATACTTAAAACTTTCTTTGGAAAAACACAAAGAAAAGACAGATTAAAGTCCATTTGGCACACAGCAAAGACGCTTCGCTCGCTCGGTCTACTAATGTTATAAGTCTTAATAAATTACACGTGACACAAACAAATGGATAGATATAATTATCTAAGAAAAAACATTGAAAGTTAACATATCGTGTAATTAGTATCATAAATTCCAAGAAATAAAAATATATGATAAGATGTATATTAAAGGATGTAATAGACTCATTATTGCAGCACTGAATCACTAATATTTCCAACATAGAAATCTGTCATATTGTAAATGAAAAATATAGTATGTTCAGCAATTCATGTCTTGTCTTAGAAAGCAGCACAAATATTGTTTAATGAAAAGAATTGAAGTATTTATTATGATTCGGTAAAATACTACAGAACAAAAACAATGTCTAAATCTTCAGCAGGGTTCTGAGAACATTGGGCGCAAATTCAACTATTCATCGACTCTTAGGTGCCTCGAGGTAAGACCAGTCCTCCAAATTTTTTAAAGATATTTTATGGCATCGGCGTACCATGAACAAAAAAAACACAACAACGAAGAGATTATAATTAAGTGTCACAATGAAAGGTGTTGTCGACCAGAGCTATCTCTTTCATACGACCATGTTGGATTAATAATGTCAAAAAAAATCAGCGGTGAAAAACACCAGTATGATTTAGAATACGAAAGAATTTTGATACTAAATATAGATCGTAATAATAATTAAACAACAAACGTAATTCTCCGTAAACTGCATCATAATTTTACTTTAGGTGACAGTGGTTCAAATACAACCTCTCAGTCAATAATAAAAACCAGTCAAGTGCGAGTCTTATTAATGAACTGAGGGTTTCATGCTTGCTTTCTTAATACCGCATAGTTTATTTCTTTTACGTATGAAATTTCCCTAATGATTATCCGAACTTTATATGCCAAAATAATAGATTAAAACGAACGTTTCGAATAAACCCCTTTTCCAAATACTCTTATTTCATAAATGTTTTATTTCACAAACAACCACATTACAAGCATATATTTCGCAAAGGTAAATCTTGCTATGTGTATTGAATTATAGTTTATTTAAAAAAAATATTTTATGCTTTTTTTCTTTTACATATTCACATTTTACAAACTGTCACTCTCACAAGTATATATTAATAAAGTGTACCTCAGGTAGTTTGTGGGTAGAAATTTTTTGTTGTGCAGTTCTCTATACAAGTATTATATTGGTATATATAATTGGTATTGGTAATGGTTACTAGCTAATTTACACTGGTGCACCTAGTGGGGAGAACGGGGTAGCCGTGATGCTTGCTGAGGTGTTCCACGATGACATCTTGGAAGTGAAGCGATATAGTGACCGGCTTATAGAGGTTAAGGTGCTTATCGAAGGGGTTGTTACCCATTAGATAAGTGCCTATGCGCCTCAGGTTGGTTGTAGCGACGCTGCTAAGACTTCGTTTTGGAAGAGACTCGACAAGGTGCTTCGGGACCTCCCGTTATCGCAGGGGATCATTTTTGGTGGTGATCTTAACGGTCATGTGGGAGAGACGGGGAAAAAATTTCAACGTGTTCACGGGGGTTTTTGTTACGGCAGCCGCAACGCGGAAGGGGAGTAAATTCTCTGGACGTGTGCGGCTGCTGACTTAGCCGTCGTGAACACGTTCTTTAAAAAGAAGTCCGACCACCTAATCACCTACTGGAGCGGAAGGTATGCTGTCCAAATTGATTACCTGCTTACAAAGAGACACCATATCAGCAAAGTAACCAACCGCAAGGTTGCAGCCGGCACCCGGAAAGTCTCCTGGACAACACCGTCTCCTTAATATGGATCTTTGCGTAAAGCCTAAAGGCTAAAGCCCAGAGCAATGTCGACGCCAAATCAAGTGGTGGTTGTTTGATGAAGTCAGGTTCCAAGAGCTCGTCTCGGCCATAGGTGGTCACTGTGCTGGTGCTGATGACGAGTTAGCCCAGGAGCACTGGGATGCGTTGGCGTCCTGGAGTAGACGGCTGGCCGTGGGCCCGCGGAGAGGAGCCGGAGCCACCCGGTTTCTCGAGGCGGTCTGGCCAATACTGGAGGAGTGGGTTCAGCGGGGGCACGGGTCACTTACCTTCCGAATGACTCAGGTCCTCTCGGGGCATGGATGCTTTGGGAGGTACCTGTGTAACACGTGGCCCGGAGAGAAGCGACCCCTGCGTGCCACCAGTGCGGCTGCGTAGAGGAAACTGCGCAGCACGTATTGGAAGCGTGCCCGGGGGCGAAGAACCGCGGCAGACCTTTGTCTCGGTAGTAGGGGCGGACCTCTCTTTACCGACCATCATAGCCAGGATGGTCGATGACGAGAGGTCATGGGAGGCGATGGTCTCTTTCTGTGAGGACGTGATGTCGCAAAGAGAGACAGAAGAGCGCGAGAGAGAGACAAATCCCCTCTCTCGCCCGCTCCGGAGGGCGCGGATACGGAGGCGAGCTATTCGAGCCCGCACTCCGTCTCCGCTAGCAGGGCCTGGGTTGTCGGACGTGGGGACGTTCGGCACCCCTCATCCATGAGGTCCTTCTAAGGTGGCGACGCGCTGTATGTCCTAGCGCGTGGCTGGAGCAGTACGAGGGGGGGCAATCTGTCCGTCCTCCGAGGTGGGTCTGCCCTGAAACATCGAGGGGCAGACGTCAGCAAGACAGGGCTGCGGAGAATGCGCAAACGGCCCCGTAACCCTGTTTGAAGTCGTTGCCGAAGGACGTCGTGGGGTTTTTAGTCGGTAGTGAGATTCCGACATAACCCGTTCATTATCCCCGACGAGCGGGTATGCGTAAATGCATATTCCCCACGAAAAAAAAAAAGGAGCACTGGGACATGATTTAGGTAGCCGTCACTGTTGCGGCAAAGGCAGTGCTCGTTATGCCTAAGGGTGGACGCAAGTGTGATAAGGATACTTGGTGATGGAACACTACAGTCCAGAGGGAGATTAGGGTGAAGAAAGCCCACTTTGTTAAGTGGCGAGTGGCAAGCGACCAAGTCTTCTGAAGACCGCGACGCGTACAGGTCCGCTAAACGTGCCACTAAAAAAGCTGTAGCCAGGGCCAGACGGGACCACTTGCAACCACTATATGATAAGCTGGAACCGTCTGAGGGGCAGAAGCTCATCTACAAGTTGGCACGAACTAGAGTCAAAGCGGCACAGGATATCTCCAAGTGCCGCTGTGTAAAGGGGCCAAACGGCGACCTCTTATGCGAGGACCTCGCGGTGATGGAGAGATGGCGCTCGTACTTCCACGAACTGCTAAATAAGCAGCACAAGAAGGTGCAGCCACCGGACCTTCCTCCGAATCAGGGGCTGGTGCCACCGGTAACGCCTGAAGAAGTTCATAAAGCTCTTCGCCGCATGAAGAATCGGAAAGCTGTCGGTTCCGATGGAGCCCCCGTCGAAGTCTAGATAGCGATGGGTCCTCGTCAATTAGTAGTAGAGTATTTTGACTGACCTTTATAACCGTATACTCCTTACCCGAAAAATCCCAAGCCAATGGAGGCTGAGTATTATTACTCCAGTCCACAAAGGCAAGGGCGCGGTGCGGGAGTGCTGTAACTACCGCGGTATAAAGGTCATGTCACACACTATGAAGCTACTCGAGCAGATACTTGACTCTCGTATCCGGCATTGTCGGGGAATGTCAATATGGGTTTCGCCCAGGTCACGGGACTATGGACCCTGTTTTTTCCCCTAAGAATCATCATGGAGAAATACAGGAAGATGAACACACCTCTTCATTTTCTTTTCTTGGATATGGAGAAGGCCTTCGACTGCGTCCCTCGTAGTATGACTCTGGACGTAGTGGGCACTCTGGTCCAAAATGGTGTCAGAGGCATATATTGACATTTTCCGCGACCTATACCGTAACTCTCCTTGGTTCGGACCGCCGTTGGTGACACTAAACCCTTCTTCATTACCGTTGGCGTTCACCAGCGATCCTTCCTCAGTCCGTTTCTGTTCAGCGTGATACTGGAAGCCTTGTCCGCAAGCATCCGAGATACACATGAGCAGCCCCCGTGGCTCTTTATGTACTCTGATGATATCCCACTGGCGGATTCGGATAAGGGGTGGTTGGCGCATCGTGCCAACAGGTAGAAGGAGTCGCTTGAAAACGGTGATCTGAAATTGAATGTGACGAAGAAGTGTTTGTACAAAAACGCCAAGATGTCAGCCCGAGTACAGGAGCAAAGTTCGAAGGCAATTCCATTGCAAGGAGGTGTGAGACATGGTAATGGTTACTAGCTAATTTACACTGGTGCACCTAGTGGGGAGAACGGGGTAGCCGTGATGCTTGCTGAGGTGTTCCACGATGACATCTTGGAAGTGAAGCGATATAGTGACCGGCTTATAGAGGTTAAGGTGCTTATCGAAGGGGTTGTTACCCATTAGATAAGTGCCTATGCGCCTCAGGTTGGTTGTAGCGACGCTGCTAAGACTTCGTTTTGGAAGAGACTCGACAAGGTGCTTCGGGACCTCCCGTTATCGCAGGGGATCATTTTTGGTGGTGATCTTAACGGTCATGTGGGAGAGACGGGGAAAAAATTTCAACGTGTTCACGGGGGTTTTTGTTACGGCAGCCGCAACGCGGAAGGGGAGTAAATTCTCTGGACGTGTGCGGCTGCTGACTTAGCCGTCGTGAACACGTTCTTTAAAAAGAAGTCCGACCACCTAATCACCTACTGGAGCGGAAGGTATGCTGTCCAAATTGATTACCTGCTTACAAAGAGACACCATATCAGCAAAGTAACCAACCGCAAGGTTGCAGCCGGCACCCGGAAAGTCTCCTGGACAACACCGTCTCCTTAATATGGATCTTTGCGTAAAGCCTAAAGGCTAAAGCCCAGAGCAATGTCGACGCCAAATCAAGTGGTGGTTGTTTGATGAAGTCAGGTTCCAAGAGCTCGTCTCGGCCATAGGTGGTCACTGTGCTGGTGCTGATGACGAGTTAGCCCAGGAGCACTGGGATGCGTTGGCGTCCTGGAGTAGACGGCTGGCCGTGGGCCCGCGGAGAGGAGCCGGAGCCACCCGGTTTCTCGAGGCGGTCTGGCCAATACTGGAGGAGTGGGTTCAGCGGGGGCACGGGTCACTTACCTTCCGAATGACTCAGGTCCTCTCGGGGCATGGATGCTTTGGGAGGTACCTAAGAATCATCATGGAGAAATACAGGAAGATGAACACACCTCTTCATTTTCTTTTCTTGGATATGGAGAAGGCCTTCGACTGCGTCCCTCGTAGTATGACTCTGGACGTAGTGGGCACTCTGGTCCAAAATGGTGTCAGAGGCATATATTGACATTTTCCGCGACCTATACCGTAACTCTCCTTGGTTCGGACCGCCGTTGGTGACACTAAACCCTTCTTCATTACCGTTGGCGTTCACCAGCGATCCTTCCTCAGTCCGTTTCTGTTCAGCGTGATACTGGAAGCCTTGTCCGCAAGCATCCGAGATACACATGAGCAGCCCCCGTGGCTCTTTATGTACTCTGATGATATCCCACTGGCGGATTCGGATAAGGGGTGGTTGGCGCATCGTGCCAACAGGTAGAAGGAGTCGCTTGAAAACGGTGATCTGAAATTGAATGTGACGAAGAAGTGTTTGTACAAAAACGCCAAGATGTCAGCCCGAGTACAGGAGCAAAGTTCGAAGGCAATTCCATTGCAAGGAGGTGTGAGACAGGGAGACGTTATATCTCCAAAACTGTTCACTGCTGCATTGGAAGACGCCTTCAATCTGTTGGAATGGCAAGGACTTGGCATCAGTATCAATGGCGAGTACACCACTCACCTTCGATTTGCCGACGATATTGTAGTCATGGCAGAATCCATGGAAGACCTCAGTACAATGCTCGAAGGCCTCCATCGACTTTCCCAACGGGTATGCCTTACAATGAACATAGACAAGACGAAAATGATGTCTAATGCCCATGTTGTGCCTACCCCAATATCAGTTGGGAACTCAGTTCTGGAAGTTGTTGACGAATATATCTACCTGGGGCAGACAGTTAAACTAGGCAGGTCCAACTTCGAGAAAGAGATCAGTCGGCGAATCCAACTCGGCTGGGCAGCGTTCCGGAAACTTCGCGAAGTCTTCTCGTCAAAAATACCTCAGTGCCTCAAGACAAGAGTCTTCGACCAATGTGTGTTACCAGTGATGACTTATGGCACTAAAACGTGGTCTATCTAACTCTTACTATGGGCCTCATAAATAAGCTCAAAGTCGCACAACGAGCTATGGAGAGGGCTATGCTCGGGGTTTCTCTACGTGATCGAATCAGAAATGAGGAGGTCCGTAGAAGAACGAAAGTCACCGATATAGCCCAGAAGATTTGCCAGTTAAAGTGGCAGTGGGCAGGACACATAGCACGCAGAACAGATGGCCGATGGGGCCGGAAGGTTCTAGAATGAAGACCACGGACCGGCAAGCGCAGCGTAGGTCGTCCACCGACACGGTGGACTGACGACCTGATAAAGGTCGCAGGACGACGTTGGATGCAGGCTGCTTCCAACCGGTCCTTTTGGAAAATTATGGGGGAGGCATATGTTCAGCAGTGGACATCCTACGGCTGAGATGATGATGATGAGGGTTGGAGCCACAATCATTCATTACCTTATTTTCAATCAAACATCTGGTAATGTAAATATAAAAAGAAGCGTTTGTCAAACGATGTATTATTAAATGTCAAATTTGTGAAGTTATTTTTTTTTAATAATTTTTATCAAAGGTCAGACACAATAGAAATTTCATAGTTATAATGACATCGACACTTGAGGGATTAAAAATATAAAGTGAACCATTTGTCTGATATTACCTACGTTGTAAAATTTCGAATATACGAGTATAATTTTAATAATAATTTGTCGAGTGATAATTTTAATAAATGTACCATTAGCTTTTTTTTTAAATAATTATTTGACAATTCATATACATTTGTATTATTTGGTAAATGTTGGTCGTGAAGCGAAAATTTATAAAGTAAGTGTCGGTGAAATTACATCATACATTTACGTATATATCCATAACACCTGGTTACTTTTGGCATTAAGTCATTTTTGTCGAACATTCATCAATACATATTCAAATCGAATAATTTATTTATCAAACATGTGTATACACATTAAGCTAAGCAAGTATGCAAGTTCTTAATAGTAGGAAGACAGGCCTAACATGTTTCGCTCATATTTTAGTCATACAAAATAACAAACTAGTATGACGATATTATTACGATCCATTGATCTGAATGTTCTTCATATTATACAAAAGATCAGCTGGAAAACCGATACTAGCTATTAGTAATTTCTTTAAACAAAAACATAATGTTCAAAAATGGTTAAACAATTCAGCTTTAAATAATAATAATTGAGCGAGCGAAGCGGGTGAAGCTTCTCTGCCTTAATTGGCCAAATTAACCTTCATCTGTCCGTATATTTGTTAGGTTGTTCATTTGTATTCCTGTACAGTTCGCATTTTTCAACTAATCTTGACGAAACTTGATATGTATGCTCTAATATTTAATTGTTCATTTTGTCGGTGGTGATTTTTTATGGAAGGAGTACATTTACTAAAAAGGGGATAAGTTTGCTGCATCGCTATTTACACTAATATAAATATAATTTGGCGTCGGTAAGCGAATCGTCAGCTGCGAAGAAACCCAACCTACTAGATAGTAGGCCTCTTGTGCAAGAGACCATCTTGGTTGGTTGTCAACAACACAGCCAGATATACTGCTGGCAAGCAATAATGTGCAACTCAGCAAGCATTAATGTTTTGCGTACTACTGCACTGTGATCGTCACCCCGAGACCACCCTGTAATTTCACGTGCTTCACACCCTATTATAGTAATGCTTGTATGCTATTGCTTCGCAGCAGAGTATTTGACACCGTGGTGGTACCAACCAAAACGCACTCTTGCACGAGAGGCTACCACCTTGTAGGTCGCGTTTTCACCCCTACCGATCCAGATCCCTGATCCGTATCCCGACGGCGAAATTAATATTCTACTACGTTGGTGTGTTGCGAGAAAAACTTACATGAATGTCAAATAGTCCATTATGGATAGCAAATTCATGAAATATTTAATTATGCATAAATATCTTTAAGGAAGCAGCATAATAGGGAGAAAAATTATCTTAAAATAATTAACCAGTTTGACATGGCATTCAAGCTTAATCGTCCGTTCAGAATCCCAAAATAGGAGTTAACTAGAGATTTGATTTTTAAATTTGTTAGGTATGTTAACTGATCACAGATTAAGATAAAAGTGCCTAATCAGCGTTCCTACAACCCGATCTTGAGCTAACAAGAGATTTTACAAATGATTACTTAATTTTTGATTTGAATAGCGATCCAGAAATCGGGCATAAGTGTTCGAAGTGTATCTGCTTTAACTGGCTAAATTTACTTTCATCTGTCTAAGTATAAATCTAAGTCACTTCCTGCTTTCTGTCTGTACCTATGTATGCTTACATTTTTTAAACTGCTGATGCATCCAGATGTTGATGGAATACATTTGCCAGACTCACTTTTCTCCAAACAAAATGGTAGAGTTACATAAGACATGTCCATAGACTCCTCTGCAGTAGGACCTCATTTTGCCGTACAGGCGTGTTCAAGTTGGATCTGATACGTCGAGTTTTGTTTGAACATTGTGGGCAGGCCCAGATTGCACGATATTTAATGGAGAGGTGTGTAAACTGTTCAAAAGTGATTATTGATCTATTGGTGCATACATGACAAATAAGATTATTGTTCGAGTTAATTATGCCCTTACAACCTTCACAGTTCGTCTTATTGAGACGAATCCGGATCAAAGCAACAAGCTTGATAATTATTAATAATATTCAATATCAATTCATGTGGTGGCACCTAGTTGCTCAATGTGTAAACAAAAATGTAAACAAAAGCCAGTGACTTGTAATACAATAGATTAAGAAGAACTTTGACTGAAAAATTCAAATTCAATGTAATACATACCTAGGTATGTTGGTCCGTTCAGTGCACTTTTTGGGAGTAAACGATTTACGACACAAATAATATTCTTGACATCACAGTCAGAACGACAAGTAATTGGTTTGCTGTTTCGATTGTGGCATTACACAGGCTGAATGATATATATGTAAACATTTCGTTGCACCATACTTATTGTTTTGGCCTTTACTCACAATGGAAATATGCAGTAATTATAATTTTAATAAATTAATATTAACGAGCTTCACTCAGCCGCGTATATACAGTACGGCACCCTCTAGCAGAAGATGATATCGTAAATAAGCACATTTGCGCTTACAACGCTGGCTGAACCCTACGAGATAAATCAAAATAATGTACTCCTGTATTGTACAGCTTAAGCACAAACGTTGCAGTTCCTGGAAAAGTAGGTTGATTTCTGCGAAATCTATTGTATTATTGGCCAAATATGGTGAAACGCGAGTCAACGGGTTAAAAAGGTCTACAAAAAGTTTGCAATAGCATATGTATATCTCTTAAGGATAACATACTGCACCCATTTGAATACTTTAAAATGGGAAATTATAAAGCGGTAATTGGAAAGGTATTTACACCAATATGCGATTAATCCTTATCATTTTAAATAAGTTTGAGGCTTTAAGCATTTAATGCACATTATTTTACTCTTTTACACCATATAATTTAAACGAATATCTTAGGGATAATCACAAAAAATGTAACATAAATACCGTCAAGGGTGACGAATTGTAATGACATATTTTTCGATGTAATTAACTTTACATATGTGTGTGTAAACAGCGCCAAAATGGCAAGAATTTTATGGCTCCACAAATATCCGGCTATAGCCAGTCCATTGTGTAATAAATAGAGGTCAGTAAATACACAGCAATGAACGAGTTAGTATGCCAATACTAGTTTCAATTCTAAATATCCATGGTGCGCATATAGGTAAGTACCTATAAAGATGCATCCGTCTTCCACTAGATGAGTATTGATTATATCGATAACGTTTAAAGTTGCTAATAGGGACTGCACTACGTTAACATTAAGCTTTCGTCATCGAGAATAGACTACATCACGGTCATATCTCTGTGTTTTAATAAATTGTCTATGGCTCGCAAACGCGGATCAAGCATGTAGACGTCTACATCAGACTAAGGAATTTTACTCTTTAAAAGTGGACTCGTACGTCTGTACATTTGCCATTTATTGGAGGTATCGGCACAAGCTACGAAGAAGTAATATGTCAGGGAACTGTAACTGCGTTAAAAAAATTACCTAACAAAAGTCGTGCACAAGTAGGCGGGGCTTAAAAGTCATGTTCAGTACGTCATCAGTCGGACGTTTTTCTGCAAGCGAGCACACTTCAAAATAATTCTTCGCGTACATTTTTATTTTTATCATTGTGAACTACAGTTGTGAATCGTCATGCCAGCATTAGTTGTGAAGTGGTGCAGGAACAATACACGATTAAAATGTCCAAGGATCACTTTACTTTCACACAAATTATAATTATTCAAAGATGTTCAACTACGTTACAAAGTCGAGGTGGTCAATACTATGCAAAATAAAGTCGGTCTATTTTTTATTTAATTTCGGAGGAATTTTTTTCTTCAGTACTAATTACTTATTGAAATGAAACAGCAATGTGTTTTGCTTATTATGTTTTATTCTCGTTTCTTTGCCGATTCAATGCGGCAAAATAAGTGCCTAGCTGCACTTAAGCTAGAAAAACAAGAGTATGATTGCCTGTGAAAACCAGCATAGTTATACTCCGTTAATTTCGACTTATGTTACTTACAATTATGTTACTATATAAATTATAATAAACGATTACCTACGATTGGTATGTAATGTCGGCAACAGAGAGTTGAAATACATAGAGTAGTTATATAGGAACAACACTGCTCTAAAAACTAACTAGAATTTACTTGTTTACATACCTATGCACATGTATATGCAGTTTGTAATGACAAGGAAAGAATATTCAAATATTATGCGTCATATCGTTGTTAGAAAGAAATAATTAAGCAATTTGTGTTACGGTGTTATTAGCTACTAGTTGATTGGCCAGAGCGCCCGCTGGTGTGATGTTGCTGTGAAAGAGGAGAGTAGGGCAAAACAGACACTCTGATAGGTCGTATTAAAAATTGTTAGTGGGAGTGGTGTCTGTGAACCTAGCATAACAATTTCCAGAATCACAAATTTTTTTCAGAGTTCTAGTAGCATCCACAATAGTTCTTTAGTTCCTGATAGTTGTTTTGAATAGTTCACCTATTATTGACATGAAAAATGAATTTAAAAAATTAGATGTTAACTTCGCATGCCGTCACCAAGCATCTCAACAATTTTCAATTATTAGACCACAAATATGGTTAAAAATACAGAGTTCTATCGACTGCCGACGTTCCAACAATAGTTCTGGTAAAAAACATTAAAAAATGAGATGCTAATTTCACACACCATCTGTTAGCATCTCAGGAGTTCTGAGAAGTTAGGTTACAAAAGTAGGGTATTATTGGGCGTCCTACTCCACCTTCCGTTTCTGAGGCTCACTCCGTTCGCCTCATCCACTCTCGGTGGAGTAGGACGCCCAATAATACTTCGAGATCGTGCAACATATGAGCTTACCTTGATTAAGATATCATCGAGTGTTTGGTCTGGGCGCTGTTCCACTGCACTACTTCACTACATCAACAAAGATTTACAATTCAACCCTATTCCACTTTTCCAGTTTTTAAACCTAACCGGATTTATATTATTTTATATATGTCGATGTAATAAATGAATCTACTCATTATTAATCAAACCATTTCAACCGGTGGCCATGAAATTTGTAAAACAATCACAATCGTTAGATTTAAACAGAATCTGCGTTGAGGCTGGAAAGTCTGATTTACGTCATGGAGAATTATTGCCTAATTCGGTTCGGTGCATTATTTGTGGACCATCAAATTGTGGAAAAACTAATTTACTGATTGGTCTTCTAATACATGAGAATGGTTTAAGATTTCAAAATGTGTATGTTTATTCAAAAACCCTACATCAACCGAAGTATATTTTTTTAGAACGAGTTTTGCAACGTGTACCAAGCCTTTCATTTCAGAAATATTGTGAAAATGAAGAGGTATTAAGTGTTCAAGACGCAAAACCGTATTCTGTTATCATATTTGATGATGTTGCATGTGAAAATCAAAATAACATGCGTGATTATTTTGCGATGGGGAGACATAAGAACATTGATTGTATTTATGTGAATCAAACATACACTAAAATCCCGAAACAGTTAGTAAGAGACAACGCGAATGTAATCGTACTTTTTAAACAAGATGAAATAAATATGAGGCACGTATATGATGAACATGTTAATACAGACATGACATGGATTGAATTTCGTGAAATGTGTTCTAAAATATGGAGGGAACCCTTTAATTATGTTGTAATTAATAAAGACTGTCCCAAGAATAAAGGTTGTTACAGAAATAAATTTGACACTTTCGTAGTCTTTGATTAGGAACATGAGTTATATATAAGACCGTTACCTGTGCGGTAATATTATTCGTCAGACAACCCCTAATCAATTGTGACCTATTTTTAAAATATGGATAAATCATTGAAAAGGCAAATTGTTGATGCAGCAGAAGCTGTGAAGAAAAAAGTACGAAAAATGAGAGATGATGAGATTAACAATAAACAAGCACTGGAATCGGTTTTCAAGCCTGTAACAGAACCTCTCAATTTAATTGCTAGCGCCAGTCAGCAAACTCCTCTCGTGCATGCTATGGAAGATGAAGAGACCGAAGTTCCATTTATTGATAAAACTTTGCACAAGGAACCTGACTATCAAAGCAGCAAGGAAGATGAAAACGAATACGAATCTGATAGCGACAGTGACATTTCATATAAATCAGTAGGTGATACGTCATCCTGGTCAGTATCTTCAGATGCGTTAACAGACATACCGTTTGGTGTTAGTGTAGAACGTGGGAACCTAATGTTAGGTTCTGCTCGCATAACTATCAATGATCAATACATCATCGTGGCAGGACGTAAATACCGTAATACGCCTGGTTTGAAGCAGTTGCTGTTAAAGAAAGACGTGGACCTGAACTTGGTTACAGATAGTGATATGCAACATTATAAATCGATGCTAATCGAAACAAATGCACATCGACGAGGCTTTGATCCAAGTAAGCCAATAAAAAGTTATAAGGGACAAAAATATTTGCAAGTAATTAAACCTCTTTTCAAACTGCGAAATACAGTTCAGGGTATCCAATCGAAAGGAAAAGGACTACCGCTGACAAAAAAATGGAAGAAAAACGTAGATTTTGTGTATTGGGATGATCCGAACGAATTAGTGGAAAGGTTAAAATTATTAATTGCATCTCGAGATGCTGGTAACACAGGTTTAGACAACGAAATAATATCTATTATTGAAGAATTACGTGAAAGTAAAGTAATAAATAAGTAAAGTATTTTTTTTATGTTTCATTTTATCATTGACCATTCATTACAATACACCCTAATCATGAATGTCGATAAGTTCGGTCATTTTATTCATAAAAGAATGCGTTTATCAGAAATATTTGACTTTAACGAAAACGCATTACTAAAATCAGAAAATGGAAATTTCAATCTGAAAAATTCTAGATTGGGAGGAATTAAACCTCCCGTAGAATTAGACGATGCTGTTAATAAGGATTATGTGGATCGATTGAATACTAAAACGATAAGAGAATTTGATAAACTGATTGGTTCATTACGATCTCGAATCATATTAGACGTACACAAGATAGCTCAGGATACTTTAAAAGCAAAGATACCTGAGGTTTTAATTCAATTGGAAGATAAGTTTTACACTAAAGCAGATGTAAATAAATTAATAAAAAAGACTCCGTAATGTCAAAACAGCAAATTGTAAATGAAATACACAAAGCAGCACGAAGAAATTTTCTTCGACGTTGTGTTATTCTTAAGGGAATTGACGACTTGTGGCAAGCAGATCTTATGGACATGCAAAACTTGAGAACGTATAATAAAGGACATAATTACGTTTTAGTAGTGATTGACTGTTTTTCAAAATACGCCTGGACAGAGCCATTAAAATCGAAAAATAAATTTGAGGTTAGTAGGGCATTTGAACGTATACTGCTTAGCACTCATCGGCATCCTGTTAATTTACAAACTGATATGGGGACAGAGTTTTATAATAGCACGTTTCAAACGCTCATGAAGACGTACAACATTAATCATTACTCATCGTTTTCCACAAAAAAAGCTTCGATCGTAGAACGACTGATTAAAACGGTTAAAAATAAATTATATAAATCTTTTAGTTTGAATGGAAACTATAAATGGTTAGGTTCAACATTAGAAGATATACTGAAGACATATAACAACACAATCCATCGAACTATTAGATGTAAACCGGTTGATGTGAATAAATCTAATGAATCAGTAATAAAAGAAAATATTAAAAAAACATACAAACATATATCCATCAAACGACTGCCTAAGTTCAAAGTTGGTGACTGTGTTCGTATCAGTAAATACAAACACAATTTCGAAAAAGGTTACACCCCCAATTGGTCAACTGAACTATTTACTATTAAGAAGATAAATAAAACCATACCAGTAACATACCACATAGAAGATCAACGAAAGAAAGATATAGTAGGAGCATTTTATGAGCAAGAACTTCAAAAATCTAATCATCCTAATGTTTATTTGATAGAAAAAGTTTTAAAAAGAAAAGGACGTAAACTGTTCGTCAAATGGTTAGGTCTAAACGATGAAGAAAACAGTTGGATTGATAAAGCTGCAATAATGAGTTAAGATATATAACTAATGCTGATGTAACATTCCTATCATTACACTTCGAGTAATGCAGGGTGGTGGACTAGTAAATAACATAATCAATAATCTACCGTTTGAAGTTCATTTGCCTGGATACAATTATTGCGGACCAGGAACTAAACTTCAAAAACGTTTATTACGAGGTGATCGAGGTGTAAATAAGCTAGATGAAGCTTGCATGCACCACGACATTGCTTACGCAAATCATACAGATCTATCCCATCGTCACAAAGCTGACTTCCAATTACTCAACATGACCAAACAAAGACTTAAATCAAAAGATGCGGGAAAAGGTGAAAAGTTAAGCTCATGGCTAGTGAGCAAGGTTATGAAAGCAAAACTGAAGTCTGGTTCCGGAGTTAAAACCTTCAGAAGCTTGGTTTCAAAAATAAGAGCAAAAATAAAAAAATTGAAGCCTAAGAATAGTAAAACTTTGATTAAAGTTGCTTATTTAGCAGCTAAAAAAATGTTTCCAGAAATTAATCGAATTCGAGTACCGCGAGTAATACCTTTGCCAAAAACTGGAGGGGTCCTGCCTTTAATCCCTATTTTCGCTGGTTTATCAGCTTTAGGCGCTTTAGCTGGTGGTGCTGCTGGTATTGCAAAAACTGTAAACGATTACAAAGCAGCTCAGCAAAATTTGCGAGAAACAGAACGACACAATAAGGCTATGGAAGGTTCGGTGCTGGGCAAGGGTTTATACATTAAACCGTACAAAAATGGTAAAGGATTGTTTATAAAATCATCAAAAAACTAGAAAGTTTGCTACCTGATCGTCCTCTGACTAATGTAGATATTCAAAAGTATGCAAGAGACATCCCATATTTCCGAGGGATCTACATGAAGGATCAGTTACCAAGAAAACCGAAGAGAATTGAATGCGCTATTGTAAACTTAGACGATTCTAAGAACGAAGGAACTCATTGGGTAGCTTATGTTAAATTATACAAGTATTGTGAATATTTTGATAGCTATGGAGATTTAAAACCTCCAGCAGAATTAATGCGATATTTTAAGAATTGTAATGTTTATTATAACTACACAAGATATCAAAGATTCAATACAGTAAATTGTGGTCACTTATGTTTAGAGTACCTGCTAACTTTTTGGAATAAAAAATTATAAAATGTATGTTTTTCTTTGAATTCAAGCATTATCACAATGTCACTCACATTGTCAATAACTGGAAATTCGTCAACGTTATCTACATACTATCCAAATACATTGCAACTAGATGGTGCTTATGAGTGTGCCTTATTGCAATTTTCAACATTTAATTCAATTCCAAATGTTGACAAAAGTAATAATAAGTTTTATTATGGCTCTAACGAAGTTATTGAAATACCGGAAGGCACTTATGAATTGCAAGATATCAGTGATTATTTAAAAACTGAAATAAATGATGCAACTATAAAACTACTGTGCAATAACAATACGTTAAAAACTACTATTTTCTGTACAAAAGACATTGATTTTAACAAAGAAGGCTCTTTCAGAAGACTGTTAGGATTTAATAAGCAGATTTTAAAAGGTAATAAATGGCATGTATCACAGTTCCCAGTCAACATTTTACCTACGACCGTGATCAGGGTTGAATGTGATATTGTTAGTGGGTCGTTTATAAACAACGAACCAAGTCACATCATTCACGAATTTGCACTCAACGTGCCACCTGGATACAGGATCATAGAAATACCGAAGAACGCAATATACTTTCCGATAAATCAAAACAATATAAGCTGTATTCACATTAAGCTATTAGATATAAGGAATCGCTTAATAAATTTACGTGGTGAAGAAGTGCAGCTGTATTTGCATCTCAGACGAAAAAATGATTGACTACAATAAATATGTACCTCAACAAGTAAAACATATCAGTTCTACTCGAGCTATCCGCCATACAAGACCCCGCTCTAAGAAGAAAATAAAATTAACCAAAGACAATAAAGCATTCCTGAAAGCAATCGGATTACTAGAATGAATATCTTAGACGTTTTATCCACTCCGACTTACGACACCACGATAGAAGGCATAGAATTTCATTCTTACAAACCCTACGTAACAAGTTTTAATAGAAATGATGAAATACGTATACCTATCAACCAACAGGACCTGTACATATTACCGTCAGCTAGCACTTTATATTTGGAAGGAACCGTTATAGTCAGCAAAAAGGATCCGAAAGACAAAGCTACTAGTGTCCAATTCACCAACAATGCTCTACTTTACCTATTTCAAGATATTAGGTATGAGCTAAATGGAGTAGAGATAGATAAAATAAAAAATGCTGGTATAACTACAACCATGAAATCGTTAATATCAATGAATGAGAGTGAATCAAAGATGTCTAACGCCTGGGGTTGGAATATCGACGGTGTAAAAAATATTAACGAAGGAAGTTTTTCTGCTTCTATCCCACTTCGCAATATCCTCGGTTTTGCGGAAGATTTTAAAAAAGTCGTTATAAATAGTAGACACGAACTGGTACTGTTACGAAGTAACACTAATTTAAACGCTGTAAAACTTAACCCTGGGGAAGTAGTGGATGACATTCACATCAACAAAATCATATGGCGTGTACCACATGTTAAAGTATCAGACAAGGAAAAAATTTTTTTGCTTAAACTGTTAGAAAAAGATCGACCGCTTCAGATGATTTACCGAAATTGGGATCTGTACGAATATCCAGCTTTACCTAAAACTACAAAGCATACATGGTCTATCAAAACTGCATCTCAAATCGAAAAACCAAGATACGTCATTATAGGCTTACAGACAAATAGGAAAAATAGTGCAAGTTCTGACATGTCTCAATTCGATCACTGCAATGTTCGTGACGTAAAAGTGTACCTTAATTCAACTTATTTTCCATATGAAAGTCTTAACGCGAATTTTGCTAATAACAGGATTGCTTTATTATATGAGCAATATATCAGATTTCAACAGTCGTATTACGGACGTTGTCCACAACCGTTGTTAAGTGAGAAACAGTTTAAAGATTTAGCACCGCTGTTTGTGGTTGATTGCTCTAGACAAGCAGAGAATCTAAAGACGGGTCCTGTTGTAGATGTAAGAGTAGAAATTGAGAGTGATTCGGAACTACCAGATCAGACAGCCGCTTATTGTCTCATTCTGAACGACTGCATTGTTGAATACAAACCATTAAGTAGCATCGTAAAGAAGATATCATGAACGTAGATACCATCATAGTTGACCTCCAAGGATTTAAAGATATTCAAAATAATTTTATCGTGAAGGAAGTGGCCATTGTAAGTCAGGAGCTTACACAAACATTCTTAGTAAAACCACCATATTCGTTTCATTATTTGTCTGATGAAGAAAAGAAGCAAGTAAGATGGTTAGAAAGAAATCGAGGAATTTACTGGAGTGAGGGTTACATAGATTATAGAGAATTTCTACGTGTTATAGTATTATATCTCGAGAATAAAAAAATAATGACAAAGGGTTTGGAAAAAATACAGTGGATTAAAGAATTGTGTACAAAGTGTGAAGTGATTGATATTGGTGAAAAGGGATGTCCTAATCTTCCAACATTAAAAAAAAATTTTTTAAAAAATAAAACTGACTTTAACTGTGTGCATCATAAAATTAACTGTGCATTAAATAATGCTATATGTATTAAAAAATGGTGTTTTGATAATCACATGTATATGTTTGATTTGTTTAGAAAAAATAAAACATAATTGATTTATAACTAATAGCAGTTTTATTTATTATATCATCATACCTATACACTAAACATACAGTGTTCATATTTCATTATCATAAAACTTAATAACAAGAAATTAAATACTTATATACTTTAACTACTTACTGCATAAATTTAAACATTTTGATTACATCTAAATTCTTAATTATTTACAGTAAATGAAATTAAAATAGTAACATTTCTTATACCAACACACCTTTAATATTTACACATAACTAGAGTCTTCACATAGTTTTTTCGATATTTTGTTCACTAATCTTTCTGCCTCATCCATAATGTTGTCCACTGATTCACTCACTACGTATTGCGCACTGATCAGTATATTATTATCATCATCACTGAGGTCTACCACTTGTATTTGAAGGAGTCTTAAGCCTTTTTTCTTTTGATTATTGATCACGTAACTATTAAGTTGCTTCCGTTTTTGAGGCTCCCGCCTCGTCCTTGATTTTTTATTGACCGGTTCGTCTTGTGGTTCAGGAATATGCCAGCTTGGATTTGGGCTCGGAAATCTTTGACCATACTGAGAGAAAATATCAGGTGAATCATTCATTATTGTTGATAATCTGAAACAATAATAGAAATTATTTATTTGTACATATAAAAGGTAATCCTATAATCATAAGATTCGTAAAATATGTATAGGTACTTACGATTTATTAAATCGATGTGATCACCACAACAAGCACCAGCTTAATGATTAATAAACTAATATTATTGTACGGCGAATGCATAGTGTAACATAAAACTTATGACACAATTTGATGTTTCCTTCCAACAAGTTTGAACTTGTTTCTCGAGCACAATGAGTGTTGGAAACACCTGACTAATATTATATTTCAAAACTTTATATGTTTTGTATGGCAGTTACTTACTGAGAAAAATTATATCATGTTTTGACAGGTTTGTAAATTATACAACAGGTTTCAACTTGTCTTTGTAAGTGATATATTTCAAAAACTTTATAACCTTATTTTATACCAGTTAATTACTGATTAACAATATCATCGTATGTCAACAGGTTAAAGCTTGTAAATCCTTCGACAAGTTTGAACTTCTTTCTATATATTTTGTATAGGTACCTACCAGTTAAACACTGAGAGACAATAATATCAACAGGTTTGAACATGAATGCCAGTTAATTACTGAAAACAATAACAGGGTACCTTTTTATTGAATGTACGACTGGCTTCTATTTGGTATAGTACATTCATAGACGTGGTAGGTAGGTATTACTTAAATGGATAAAAATAAAAGAGTCTATATATTCACACAAATGTATTTATTTTCACATAAAACTTACAATTTATTTTACTACACAGCTATTTTTAATATCTTTAAATAATATTTACGTTACATTAGCACATAGTATTCTATAACTATTTATTACTCTGTATACAGTAGAAACATTTAATTTATAACTAATAATTTAGAAATATATAGATACATTACTTTAATATAGATGCATTACCCCAAGCTAAAGTAGATACTTTATCAGGTAATAGCAAACGTTTATCGTCATTGCTAGAAAGTGCTATTTTATTAACACTCTGTGTAAATATTTCATGTTTGATTGACCTAAAGAGTAAATTTTTCTTGCGGATGACATTACAATTATACAAAACATTTTTATAATCTATCATATGTAAATTTTTCGTTACACTTTTTTTTGTTCCCTTTGCTTTCTTTATTGTTTTGTCTAAAGTTTTTATACAGTATAGCTTTGAACGCAGTCCTACAAATTCTTTAATTATTTTACCTCCCATTTCGTCCTTAAAGAGCCCAGGTACTTTTTTATTAATAATTGGCAGGCCAAACTTGTTATCAGAATTGTAATTGCTAGTATCAAAATATTTAAGGAAATAATTTTTAATATCTTTGTAAAAGTCATTCGTATTTACATTATAAACAAGACTATCAGTGTCAGTATAGCATAATTCAACATTATTGCCATAAAATGGTTTTATAGTAGAATAGTGAAAATCGTACATATGACTCTTTGATAATTCTAACACAGCGAAACCTATGTATATCGGTTTATTAAGAATAACACGCGAAGGTTTCATTTGTATTGCTACCAAATCATCTGAAAATACTGAAGCACTATGAAAATATGGGCTGGCGATTAGTTTTTCAGCACATGTTGATTTCTTGGTCTTATTTTTTAAATCATGCCATTTGTTTACTAACTTTAAATCAATTTTATGCTCATTGTTTTCTAGAGTTTTACCAAAAATACTGTTGTTTAGTAATTTAAAAAAATCTTGTTCAAACTGTGACTCGGCTTTTTGACGTAAATGAGTGTTAAGATCAATATATTTTTTTAAAAAATTACTTTGCTTAAAAACGATAGCGCGATGGATCTTTTTCAATATTAAACCGTGACGTATGCATGTTTTTAAATGAGTATAATGAATAACATAGTGGTATTTATCATACAAGTTTGGTATTAGTTTTTTATTCTTACCACCAGGGGGCAAGCACTTTTCTGGACAAAATGGAAAGTCATTGTGTTCAGTGTGTAAATTTTCAGGGTATGTTAAATCAACTTCGAGAATATATCCATATTCCACGTTATCACTAATATCAGTCAAGTTCAAATGTAAATTATCTATTTCATTGCTCGACATAAATCTAAAATCTGAATACGGCAAATATTGACACATGCTATGTCCATATAAATTGTTACAGTCTAAATAAACGATGAATGAATTTTGACGAGTCTGATCGTAAGTATCTAAATATTTGTGATTGGCTTTTACGTGTCGTTTGAAACACATTCAAATACCTCCGCGAATACCTTTTTGTATCATTCTAAAAATTTCTACATCGCTAATAAGGTCTAATTTAACGCTTGTTTTCAAAAGCATTGCATCGAACGATAGACTTGGTGCTGTCAGGTAAAATGCCGGATCAAGATTATAATACCGTTTGCAAGTTTTTCTAAAACTTTCAAACACGTCTGCGAGCAATAACACATCGGTTTTAAGATATAAATCTGTGTACATACCCATATTTTTTATATCAAACTCTAACCAAATGGAATGCGCGTGTGCATAGTCGTCATCAGTGATAAGCTCATTTGTCAAGGAGTTATAAAAATTAGTTTTGCTGGGCAAACACGTATCTTCATAACGGTTCAATTGTGACATATAATCATACGGATATACTCCTTTTCGAGTAAGGAGCTCAAATTGTCTTGTATCAGGAAAATACGATTTGAGTAATTTAAACTCTTGTTTTTTCATTGTATTAACTAATTTTTCTAAACTAGTCCCTAAAAACTTGAAAGAATCTACAAAGCGAACCTTTATACTTTCTTCTTTCGAAATAGGAATGAACTTTGTGAGCGAAATATAGTTTTCTTTTGTTTTAGGTATTACTTTTAAAGACCCAGGAGCTTTTCCTAATTCTTTAATGAAAAGGTGACAGTCATAACCTGATAAATTATGAAAAAACACTGGTAAAAATGTAGGCAATTTATATTGCAAGTTACAATAACTATGAGCCGTGCCGCGATATTTACCGGTCAAATGACAGTGGTCTCGGACCTTATCACCAAACAATAAATTCTCACAAATATGACAAGTAACCGAGTTATCAAAGTCATGAGCATTAGTATCGGTGTAAATCATAGGAACTTGTTTTTTAAAAATATTGTAAATTTTTTTTGCATCTTTATAAATAGAATTTACAAATTTTGATATGCAATCCAAACCACGGTAAGAAACGTACCTATTGTATTGTTTGTCTAGCGCACACGTAATATGATAAGCAAAAGCGATAGGCACATGTCGTTGACGTGTTACCGTATGCGATTTACTCGGATCAGGGTCACAGGACTGAAATCGTTCTAGCATTGTTTCAAAGTCTGCGTATATAACAAATGGTACAGTTTGCTTTCTGCTAAAATTTTTAAATTGTATAAATGAGCCCTTCGGGGGTAGTTCCGTAGCGACACCTCCACAACTATGTGAATCAAGGGCATCGTATGTATTAAAAAATATTAAACACACATCACAAAAATGCAATTTACCGTGATGTTTTGTGATTTGATTTTTAACAAGTCGCGGTAAATCTTTAATTAGACAGTAATGTGACAAATCATTGCTTTCTAGATAAAGTAAATGAATAACATTTTTCTTTAAATTATTTGATTTATAAAGCGGTCCTACTACAGTATATTTTTTTAACCCATAGATATAAACACAAATTTCAGGATTATTTACTTCAAACTTAGCAATATCTGAGAAAGTTAATGGAAATTGTATGCCTTCTATATTTAACACATCCCGAAAATCAGGGTAAGACGATACTCTTTCAGGATGACTTTTGGCTGGGTATAACGCTGCAACGACTGACCATAAAAAGCAATAATCATCCTTATTTCGAATATTTACACAAGCTTTTTTAGATTTTATAGTAGCCGGTAACTCTATAAAACCTGAACCATGCAAAGGTTGATATTTGTTAATATTTACTTCTAAGTGTGAGCTACTTAAGAATGTCCAACCACTATCGCGATCCTGAAATTCTTCTATCTTTTTTGTTAAAATGTTTTTAACTTGAGATATTAAGGGTTCGTATTCATAGTTTTGATGAAGTGTATAATTTTTTGTAAAGAAGGATTTCATCTCTTGAGAGTCATTTTTAAACATTAAAAACAAAGCAAAATATTCAAAGTTAATTTTCACGCATATATGTTGTTTAAGAGACAAGGTTATTAATGACCTAATCTTTTCATGAATGTTATTTAAAAATGAAATCAAAGAACAGTTTTCATATTGATTTACAATTCTATAGGACGCAATGCGGTTTCGAAATGCAGAATTTATTAATTCAACACCATCACAGAAATAAGAAATACTTTTATTCTTGTGATTAGTACTACGTAAGTGACCTACCCAGTGCTTGCGCTCAACAGATGTATTACAGATAGTACAGAAAGGCATTTTAGATGGACGAAAATGGGATTAGAATAACTTATTAAGTATCTCAATAAAAGTACAGTGCTACACAATAAAAAAGAATGATCTAATTAAAATCAATATTATCGCTAAAGTACGTAGGCTCTGTGTTATTAAATAAATCATGTGCTCGTTGCATGAATTTTTGCAGCGCATTCCACTGCACAGAGCCTCGGTCTAATTGAACTTTTAACGCTACTAACGCCTTTCTCCACCGATCTTCGCGAGGGATGGAGATCACGTCGCTCTTAGCGTAAACTTTGATGTCTACGTAAAATTCTCCCGACAAAACCGCTTGTCTTCTCACCTTCCCGTTATCGACGCGGGCCACGAGAGACGAGCCGAGATCACTGTGTGTAGTAGGGGGTCGCTCCACATCCACTTCTAGGCCGAAGAGATCAGTGGGCTTATTTCCATTGTCAGAGTTTTTTCTGTAAATAAAAATAATAAATTACTACCTATTGCGAAAGAGCCTAAGGTTGAGATCTATAGATGTTTAATAATAGATTGAAATGGACTAAGTTAATTGACAGTTATTACCTAGGTATATTTTATTTAAAGTTTTAATGTTTATTTGTTACACTATTTAATTAAGGTACTAGGTAATGTGTCCATGGATCAGGGTGAACAGTACTATTGTTCAATATTAAAACCAAAAATTACAAATTAATTACGTTCTAAATTTAGATCGGGTTGAAGCGCGGTCACGTGCTAGCTCTACGTACAATTTACTACATCAACAAAACTACCATAAAAAATCGTTGTCACCCTACAACCTTGCTATGAAATTTATTAGTATACTACATCACTGGACACAAATAATATTAATTTACGTATAAAGTAGGTAATACAAAGCAAAACATTTTCAAAGTTAACACAAGTAATAGAATATACTCGATGAAATAAACTTACGTATAACTGAGATATTTGGTTCCCACTTTAACATATTGCATATGAATTCAAATTACAGCGTAAATACAACCTGTTGTGGATTTCGCGTGACATTGGCTACTTCCACACATGGTTTATCGTTCATTTGTCCTCAGAGACGTTTTAAGCAATTACTATCTCCTTACTGAATGTTTTACCCATGATTAACCTTAGTGGTTTAACGTTGAAATAACTATATTACCTACTAAAAGTTTTGTACAAAAAGAGAATCTTTAATATTTGTTATGTGTTTTAAATCGGAGTAGAAGACTTATATGTATAATTGTAACGGACTATATCTAATACTGGAAATGTAAGTAATGTAAGTAAATTAAATGTAAGTAAATTACCTTAATTTTGACTCGTGAGGCTTGGAAACGGTGACACTGTTGGATGTACTCGTAGCTTGTGAATCGATCACTTTGCGTTTCGTCGCCCTTTTCTTCAGCTGCTTTGCTTGCGGCGGTGCTTCAACCACTACGGAACGGCTGTTGTGAGAATATTCGCTTTCGGAGGTAGACCTGCAAATAAGACACAAAGATTAATAATTTATGAAACACCAACTTTGTCTGCGACCTAATCCTGGTATCACGAGAAAAGATAACCTATATGTTTCATTAAAATCTGTACAAATAATGTTAATAAAGATTGATACAATCACTAAGTATTGTTAATAACTTAGTTAATGATTAGGATTGTTATTCATTAAACCACAAACATGATTATTTAGATAGATAGCACTTACTTACATTTTCGTTGTAGCTTTCAACAGTTTTTAAGCGCGTAGCAGCAAGTATATCCAGCCGGTGGCAGCGGGCAGAAACCAGGATCCGTAGTTGTCACGTTAAGACAAAGGAGTAAAGTAATTTATCAAACCAAATTGATCGAGTTTTTATATAGAGAAATCGTCCATTCAGCAAACTATGTTACTTTGAAAATATACTTAAAGTTCTTTGTTTTAAAGAATCGTGAGTAATTATTGTCGGTTACGACCATTTAAATTAAATCTTTCCCATCGATTCCGTCAAATTGACTTTTTTGAGTAATGAAATATAACACTTTCGTATATTCAAAGCCACCAATAATCGCCGCAACTTCTTTGAAATAGATACCCGTGTACTTGTTCATAAAACATAATTACCTAAGCGTAATATATGAACTAGTGTTTGTCCACGACTTCGTACGCGTTAAAGTTACAATTAAATTGTATCATTTTTACTATAGTTATTTTTGTCTTTAGTACCTATTTGATGAGGACAGGAATCATACAAATAAATAAAGGACCTATCCAACCGTTCTCCAGTTGTAAATTGTGTTAATAATACAATTTTGTTTTATCTACATGTACCTATAATACTTTATTTATATAGATTAAATCATATTTCGGACATTGAAAGATTTCATTTAAAGGCTACGTAGTAATGTTTTAATATAGACCGCAAAATGCTCGAATCATCATAAATGTATTCCCACAACCTTGACACACACATGCACACACATGTGAGTAGTTACTTTAATACGACCCGTGCAATACTTAGAAATGTACATTATGCAGCTCAGCAGTTTTATTACTTTATAGCTTTTAATAACGTAATTCCAATGTCACTTCACGAAGAAACGTGAAAGAGTCAAGTTTATACATTCTAGTGATGATATTTCAGCTAAACCTAAAGTGTAATAATTTCGGTCGGCGATAGGTAGTAAAGTAGTGCAGTGAAACAGTTATTTATACTAATTTCGCTCGATGATAGGTAGTGAAGTAGTGCAGTGGAACAGCGCCCAGACCAAACACTCGATGATATCTTAATCAAGGTAAGCTCATATGTTGCACGATCTCGAAGTATTATTGGGCGTCCTACTCCACCGAGAGTGGATGAGGCGAACGGAGTGAGCCTCAGAAACGGAAGGTGGAGTAGGACGCCCAATAATACACTACTTACAAATATGCTTAAAAATAACTAGTTCTATTTATTCATTTAGAGCGTAAAAGCAAAAAGCACACTAAAAAGTAAAGTCATATTTTTTAAATAAAATCGTTAAGTCTTGAGATGCTGCACAATAGCTGGCAGCTCTACGTAGCATCTCAGGCGTTCTCGACTACAGCAGCACTAATACGACTGAAAACGCACAGTTCTGCAGCCACAAGGTCATACAGTCATAGTTCTAGTCATAAACTTGGAAAATAATGTAAATAAAATCATTGAGTCTTGAGATGCTGCACAATAGCTGGCAGCTCTACGTAGCATCTCAGGCGTTCTCGACTCCAGGAGCACTAATACGATTGAAACTGCACAGTTCTGCAGCCACAAGGTCATACAGCCTAATCATAAGCTTAGTCATTAGCTTATTATTAAGCTAATGACTAAGCTTAGCTTAATCATTAGCTTATTAATAAGTCTAGTCATAAGCTTGGAAAAAATTGTAATTTAAATCATTAAGCCTTGAGATGCTGCTCTATAGCTGGCAGTTCTACGTAGCATCTCAGGCGTTCTCGACTCTAGGAGCACTAATACGACTGAAACTGCAAAGTTATGCAGCCACAAGGTCATACAGCCATAATTCAAAATAACTATAGAACTATTGGGGATGCTACTAGAACTCCGAAAACATTTTGAGATTCTGGAAATTATTATGCTAGGTTCACAGACACGTGGGAGTGTAGTCATTTTTCCATAGTTACCGTACGCAGTGTATGGTTGTGTATGTGGTACGAAATCTATTTGATGTGCGAATTATGATCCAAAAAATCCAGTTGGACAGAACACATCAAATTTTCGATATATTTTTTAGAAATGAAAACACATTGGTTTAATCGTAATAAAATATTTAATTACAATTTTAAATTCTTTCGTACAAACTCAATTTATTTCTTTTTTGTCTCTTTTAATTGGGTTTGCACTTTGGATTATTTTTGTGCGTATAATGTATACGAACTTTTTAAATAGTTTCTAAACAACAGTCGCCCAAGATAAAACAAAATTACGATATTATCTATTTTAATCAAAATAGCCATACTTTTGCGTGAAATGACACTTTTTTTTCTTATCTCGCACAATGCCTGTATAATTAGTGCAGTCTCTAAAGACACAGGAAGGCATTTTGTCCACAACTTTTTACTAAAAACGACTTACACGACTAGCGGTGACGTATTTACCGGACAATTGGAAGTTCAAGACTGGTAGCGACAACGGCAATTACCTTGCATTCGTCTAGTAAAATGGGGATTTCACAACTCATCTACAGGTAAAAAAACCTTAGGTCGGCAACCATAATATTAAAATAACAGTTTATTGTTTGGTCCAATCAAAGCACGTTTAATTTTTCAAGCTAATGAAACCTCTGCAAATTTTTCAGTGGTTTAGCTGAGTTGCGCGTTAATTTGTTAATGTTTTTCCAAAATAATCGATAATGAAGATATTCTGCGCCCACTTAAAAACAATCTCCAGGAAAATTACGTTTTTGTGGTAAAACGTATAATCGTTGAATTTTTCAGAATCTGTCTTCATTAAATTGCGAAGAAAGAAACTCTTTCAAGGATAAGAACCACCAAACAGTTTCACAATACACGAGTAAATCTAAGGTGTTCTATAGCATTACATTGTAATTATATAATGTAATACTCGTATTATCACATTGTAAGTGTAATTCTAAGTAATAATATTAATACATGTGGGATCAACGTGGTTGACCACGAATTAGAAAAGTCTAGACAAAAACTCAATAAATTACTCATGTTTCGTGAGACAAAGTTCTTCGAATTGTAATCAGTACCCAAAAACAAAAAACAAAACAATAACGAACATTATACAATAACTTTGTTTTATTATTGACTTGCTCCGATTTACTTGTTGCATAACATCGTTCACGCCTGTATGGCTCACCTGCCATAGTTGACGTTGTAGCACGCGCGTGAACCAATCCCTGCTTTTCGTCTGAATTTAAACCAATCTCCCAGTGACGTAGCTATAGCTATCACATTGGGGTCCACAGGTAAAAACTAAAAATAGAAATGCTCAAATCATACTCATTACATGAAATGGGTACATGATAGTTCAACTGCATACAAACAATAGTTACTTACCTATAAGTACATTAAAATATAATTGTAAGACATGTTAGTATATGTAGCGGGCATAAAACTTTTTTTAGCTATACTAGCGAATGCCCACGACTTCGTTCGTGTAGTAGCCTAGGTTGGGCCTTCTGCCTCGCCATAGTCTTCCATCATTTCTTAATAATTTTTTTAATGTAAGAACCATCTGCGAATAATTAGAAAACATTTTAAAAAAAGATGAATGAAATCGGATAAGCCCTTCTCACGTTATAGCGTGACCAGGTGAAATAGGGGTTAATTTATATATATACTAGCAAACCCTGCGAACTCCGTTTCGCCACCAGATGGCTTCGTTTTATGTAACATTTCGTATGGCGCCATCTACTTAAAATATTTGTTTGTAGTACATGCTATGTATCAGAGATGGCGCTGTATGTGAAAAAAGATGTTCCCGCTTTTTTTTTCAAATTTTCCTGAATTTTCTGTACTATAAACCTCACTGAGCCCAAGACCTTTCCAACGAATGCAAAACCGTGGAAATCGGTTCATGCGTTCTGGAGTTATAGCGTCAGGAAGGAAAACCCGACTTATTTTTATATAATAGATATATATGAGGCAGAAACTTTCATCTGAAGTATCAGTTCCTCCTTCATTAAGTAATGATAAGTATGGCCAATTCAATAGTTTACAATCACTAAAATAAAAAGTTACTGAAGTGTTTGCCCGACAGTAAAGTATTTGGAGCGCGCAGCCTCGATTTACTTACTTTGCCGACAGTTAGAACAGAGTAAGAGAGCCACCACATGTACCAGTCCCACCAATCAAAATCCCCGATAATTGGTAATTGTATATACTATAAACTTTTTCAGCGAACCTAGTTCAAAAAGCCCTCACAATTTTTAAAGATGACTCTGCCATAGATAGAAAAGCTGCTATTGTATAACAGAGATGTAGTGCAGTGATGAGCAAGTAATAAGCTTTTTTTGACGTGATAACGTCTTATAAATCGATGAACGCCGGCTACACGCACGAAAAAGTATGACTCATTATCACGTACTGCCTGGGCCGAGCGTGCAAGTGAGAGTGCGGACCAAGCGATAGATGGCACGATCGGATTAAGTGTTCGGATTGTCTTATGACGTTATCATTGCACGTAAAAATCATATAAATCAATATATCTCTTGTCAAGCAATGGAAAAAATATTGCCGACAAACTAAAGCGCGATTTACACTTCAATAAGTACAGTAGCGAGTTAACATGCGACATCAGCGAGTTAAGTTGTTATTGTCGTTTTAACGGGAAACGCGAGCTAAGTAGTAAGTTGTTGATTAACGGCCGTTTTCAATATTCCATCTATCCATAGTTTTCCTTTCTACCGATAGAAATTTGACATAACTTCCATACAAATAGTGTCAAATGTCTATCTCTAGTAAGGTAAACCGAAGATAGATAGTGTGGTTATAATAAACTCCTTGAAGAATAGACAGATACGTCAGGGTTGAGTATTGTCATAAACTATAGAATACTACGTTTATTATCATGCAGAATTTTGTGAAATAAACCCTAAGTTTACGGGTGTATTCTTTTACTACAGATAGATTATCGAAAACGGCCGTAAGTTGAGTTGAATAGATAGCGATCTTTTTTTTGGCAGCTGCAATGCGAAGTAGGCCCCTCTCTCGCGCCTCCCGCACCCCGCCAACTTAACTGGCCAGCATGTAGCTTTTTTTATTTTATCTGCAATCGGTTTTTTAGCCATAGTCAGGTGTGGTCCAAGGTTTGAGGTGTGGGAGTCATTCCATTAAATGACACCGTTCTATTGATAGAAATTTAGTTTCTTTTGTCAAGATCTAGTATTTGCCATCTTTTTAGGCGTTTTATATTTTCATTTGTATCCAGCAGATTTCTTGCTAATTCATTTGTGTGCCTGTTTAAGCGTTCTTTGTAACTTTTGCTTTTGTTGCTAACTTCCTGCTTTACAGTTGGCATCTCCAAGTATTCATGTACCTCTGTGTTTCTCACAAACCAGTGTGCGCTTGAAATGGTTCTCAGAGCAGTGTTTTGGAATCTCTGAAGGATCTCGATATTGGAGTTACTGGCAGAACCCCAGAGTTCTATTCCATGCGTCCAGATCGGTTTAATGATATCTTTGTATACCAGCAGCTTGTAACTGAGGGATAGTCGGGATTGACGTCCTAACAACCAGTTTAGCGATTGAAATTGCAAGTTTGCTTCCTTTTTCTTAGCTTTGATGTGGTTTGCCCAAGTAAGTCTTTTATATATATTTTTTTAAACCGAACTGGGTAGTGCTTGACCACTATCTCATCTGGTGTTAAGTGATGATGCGATCGATGATGGAGCGCGCTTACCAAGAAGATATCTATGCACTCGTGTGGTCACACTAGGTGTAACCCCAGATACTTCACGCTGTTGTCGCTTTGTAGTATCTTGCCTTCCATACAGACTGTGGGGCAATCACCTTTCCTGAGTGTAAATGTTACATGTGTTGATTTAGTAACACTTGGTTTAATTCGCCACTTCTGTAGCCAGTCGTCTATGTTATTGAGCTGAGCTTGGAGTTTCAATGATGCTTTATGTGGGTCTTTGTCACTTGCTAGGCACGCAGTATCATCGGCATATGTTGCAGTTACAACATCTTCTGTTTCAGGCAAGTCTGCCGTGTATATTGAGTACAACACTGGACCAAGGACTGATCCTTGGGGAACTGAAGCAGTGATGTTATATAGCTTTGAGTATTCATCTTCATGGTTGACTTGAAATTGTCTTTCTTTTAAGTAGGATTGTAGAATCATAAAGAATGAATTTGGGAGTAAGGTTTTTAGTTTGTATAATAATCCTTTATGCCAGACTCTATCAAACGCTTGTTGAACATCTAGAAATACTGCTGAGCAGTATTCCTTTTTTTCCAATGATTGTCTGATTGTGTGCACGACTCGATGTACTTGTTGACTCCACAGTTGCGTGTTTCTCCCGAAATCCAAACTGGTGATCAGGTATGATTTTGTTCTTCTCTAACACCTGTTTAAGTCTTTGTAAAAAGATTTTTTCGAATACCTTCGATAGTATAGGATGGAGACACATAGGCCTATATGAACTGGGATCCGTTGGTGGTTTCCCTGGCTTCGCTAACATACAAATTTGCGAGATTTTCCACATTTTGGGATAGTAATGTACTCTTAGGATTGCATTCAATAGCATAGTTAAGAAGACAATTGCTTTCTTAGGAAGGTGTTTAAGAACTTCAGCTGTTATTAGGTCGAAACCAGGCGCCTTTTTGTTTTCTAAAAACTGAATTGTACGCACAAGTTCCTTTGGAGTAACTAGCGCAAGTAGTGGTGATAACTGCTGATCGCTGTTGATCATTTCATCTACATCCTTTTCAAAATCATCCATAGACGAGTTGTTGGGGGTAAATACATCGCTAAGGTGTTTTGCAAACAACTCGACTTTTTCACATCCGCTCCTAGCCCATGGATCACCCGGAGATTTTTTTATGGGTGGCACATGATTATGTGGTCTTTTGAAGTTTTTAGTGATTTTCCACAATGAGTAGTTGTCTTTCCTACTGGCAGAGAGACTAGATATGTTATCTTGGAAAATTGTGTTATGCCTCTCTCTTATAAGCTCTTTAAGTTCTCTTGAGACTTTGCTATAATCAGTTCTATCTGATCTGCGTCTGATCTCGTTGCGTGAAGTCGCCTCCTTTGTTTTCGCTTTTCTTCCAGATTTTTTCGCATGTGTGGCACATTGTTCTTTTCACTAGCAGGACTCAGTGTTGGTGTAGATCGCCACGCGGCGACTTGTATGTGGTCTGTTACGTAGAATGTTGCATTATCTATATCATCATCCGTTTTAAGTTTAACTTTTAAATCAACTTCGTCCTTCAAGTACGCAGTGAACGCCACCCAGTCTGTTTTATGATTATACAGTGTTGGTTTTTGTGTTGTTTGAATCGGAACAATTCTGAATGTTGCTATTACAGGAGTGTGGTCCGATACAGAGCCGAGTGATGATTGAACATCAAAGTATACATCTCATAGGCCTTTTACAATAAAAAAGTCTAGCAAATCAGGTATTCTGTTAACATCTTTTGGCCAGTATGTTGGTTTACCTGTTCCTAGTGCTATAAGGTTATTGTGGTCAATACTTCTTTTCACTTCGCGTCCCTTACTGGTGGTCAGTCGTGATCCCCAATGGGTATGTTTGCAATTCCAGTCCCCACCGCTAATGAATCTATTTCCTAGGGTATGGAAGAAGTTGTTGAATAAATCTTGTTTCAGCTTGTACTTAGGTGGGCAGTAAATGGCACTAACATTGATGGAACCCATATTTTCATTGATGTTGTAACCGATCTAGATTACTAGATTATCGGTTCTCTTAAAAACTAGTTTAAATAAGCGACATCTGTAGGCAAACTCACAAACGACTACCTAAATTCCGTTTGAAGATTAAAGCAACCTTTAAATCGAGATAACTACCTTTGCTGCGCGCTGAGGTAGTTCGGCGATTCACCGATAGAGGTCGCATATAACAATCAAAAATATGGACAGTGACAGTTAAACAAATGTCAATCGAGTTTAGAGAAAATAATGCCACGAGTTGTGAGTTCCGGTGAACGGACGTTGATATTTTGAAAAAGTTCAAAATGCAGTGTAGTGATTGGACTGACGACTACGACGGGTTTGAGGCCTTTTTCATTACCATATAAGGTAGCGAAATGCGCCTCCGACTTCCGCCCCAACTTGTTGTTTTTACTGCAAGCGCAACCAACCTCACTTTGTCATCGGCTGTCGACTGTGCAACTGCTAATAAATTACTACGACTAGTGCTACAGAGTCTTATTTAATTCGAACATCAATCTTCAGAACCCCCATACATTGGGTAAGTTTGAGTTGTGAAATGAAAGTGTACTTGACCACCATAAATTATAACCTACAATTGTAACCTTTGGTATGTACTCTCAACTTATTTACTGTATTATTTTTATGTGTTTTTCTGTGTTTTCTGTTGCTTCTCAACTTTCTACTTGTTTCTATTTTACGCCCTTCTGGCAAACTTGAAAGGGTGTTGTTGGGTAGCTCGCAATTCCCGAGGTACCTAGGCTAGTCCCTAATTGCTCGGTAGTGAACGGACCTCGTGGATTGTGCGCACTTTTACCAGCAACACACCTATTTACGCCCTTCTGGCATTCTGAGCCGCTGGTGGTTGGCATCCGCGAAGGGCCTAGCTAGTCCCTTTATGCTCGGTAGCGGAAGCCTTAGCGGATGCGAATCCTTCACCAGCAGCATTACTTCCTTGGCCCTTATGGCATCTCTTGTTTGTTGGCGGGCCACATCCCTAAAGGCCCTCTGCGAGTCACTATATGCCCAGTAGCAGAGGGACAGTGGACCCGCCAGCTCAACACCTTACTGGACCCACTGTGACCGGAGCACATGTGCTTTTCAGGGTTCCAGTACGAGGCGGAATCGTTCCAGTACAAGGCAGAATCGTTCCAGTACGAGGCTGAATCCTTCCAGTACGAGGCGGCATCCTTCCAGTACACGACGTCTGAACTCCGGCCGTCCTCTGATCTCCAGCACCGACCGCGGCCACCCTTCTCTACAGCGATTGCTGGGAATTTCTACCGGCGCGGCGGTGTGGAGCCGACCCTGCACGGCAGACCTGCTGCTGTGCATCGGCCAATACTAGCGGACCGGAGCTAAGTCCTTAAACAAGGAAGCTTGCCAAATTGCCATACCTGTCTGAGATCCACGACCCTTTTTATTTATTATACCTTTATTCTCAACTCTCTTCTTTCTCTCATGCTCCCTTCTACCCTGAGTAGGTAGGAAGGTGACATTGGCGCCCCTACAAATTAGGATCAGACAGGTTGGTTTGGCAAACTTTCTTGGGTGTGGCTCTGCCATACTTATTCTGTATACTGTGTCTTATTGTGTTCCTTTCGTGTGTGTTAGTTATAAGTTGTGATTGGCCCTGTGCTGGCCCGGGGTCTGAGAATAGGCCGGCTGCAGCTCTGCATGTCGTAAGAAGCGACTGAAAGACAACGGGTAACACCCAGGGGGTCAGTAATCCACCCATTACCGTCTTCAACGAATTTTATTTTTACCTAAAATTAAATTTTAGTTTTTTTTACAGCTTGCATAATTAATAACTTTTCTTAATAAATATCTAATATTCTATATTCACCTCTGTTCAACTTATAAATAGCACACACACCTTATTTGTATTTCTACCTACGTGTTATTTTCATCTGAAAAAATTATACCCTTTTAAATATTTTTTTTAAATTGACCTTGTATGACACTGTTGTCATTGGGTATATAGGTCAGGTATACTTTCACAACTACAAACATGAGTCTACAACTTAACTTTTTATCTCTGCAAAAGGCTGAATTAGCATATGAAGTGGCACTGCGCGGTGGCTCGCATACTGAATCTGTTCAGGACTTAAGGAAACAGATTGTGAAACTATCCAAAGACATGCTTTCTGAGGATATATTGGAGTCACACTTGGACCCTGAGGTCGATATAAGTGAACTCAAGGAGTCAATGGCAAAAGCAAAAAGCAACATTGCTCTCCTCAAAACTAAATTTGAAAAAAATCTTTTTTTAAGAACAGAAGTTTTAATCAACCATATGAACCACAGGTTGATTAGGATAAGTGCATCCAATAGTGAAGATTTTAAGTCGGTGTCTTCTAAACTAAATTCTCTTAACAAGGACTTACAAATCTTAAAAACTATTTTACCAACGTCACAACCTTCAACTAGTAATCAACCTGAGACTCCCTTAGAGCAACCTGTGCTATCTGTAACTTGTGAAATAAATTCAATTTGCTCTGATATTAATAAACTTAAATTTAATGGCAAATTTTAATTTTAAAATAAGTAAATACATATCCTAGTACTTAATTATTTCACTTTCTTGACATTTGCAAATCTTTGTACTGAATAACTTGTTGACAACTTAAAATAAATAAATATTATCAAATAAAACCAAATTCATGCTATGATTAAATTAATAAAGCTTTAAATATACAATCTTACAACTAAAACGCATATTCTATGTATCTTAAATAACTAAAATATATTTGATTAATGCAACCAAACTCATAGGGTGCAACTTTTTAAAAATCTCTTAAAATAATCTTATATATATAGGAAAAATAAATCCTTATATACAATAAATCTTATAGGTAACAGTATCTTATATACTTCTTGAATTCTAATAACTTGTGATCCTTTCTTATATTGATCATTATTTATATCTTATATACAACGATGGCATAAGATATATTATAACTTAACTACAATACATATAATGTACTACAAACTATACATCTTAACTTATATACCTACTGAATTAATTTAACTTCCTTAAATACTCTTTGTCACTCTCCACTTTCAATGGAATAGTGTTATAACATAGCTAAAATCATTCTTTCACGTGCCAGCCATGGTAATTCTTCAAATAGAGAGCGGTGTCCAAACTCTTTAAAAACAAGCCTTATTGGTCTGAGCGGTAGATAACTCACTAAACAAGCCTTTATCTATGTAATTTCCTTTTGATTAAATTCTCTGTCTTAAAATTTAATTTAACTTAGGCAATTATGGAACTTATATTCAAAAAAATTAAAATTATCCATGAATGTCTGCAATAAGTACTTAACTTATCTATGTTGTAGTGTGTATTCATACCTATAATGTAGCTAGCTGTCTTAGAAGTTAACTTCTGCAGTCTACAATTTCCATTCCTCTCAATATTGCTGTCAATAATCGTTTCTTGGGATATCTAATCCAAACGATGGGGGGGAATTCTAGGAGATACTTGGGTATGTGTCTGCACATAGACATAGTTAATAACTTAAGATCATATACTGGAGTTTCTGTAGCTTATATAAGATACTCAAAGTTAGGTCTTAGGTTAAGTATTTTTTTTCTTTCTTAGAACTGCTCAAGGCTAGTGAATTTTTTTTTCCTAGTAAAAAAATTCTTTCTTGGGTGGGGAGATATGTAACCGATCTAGATTACTAGATTATCGGTTCTCTTAAAAACTAGTTTAAATAAGCGACATCTGTAGGCAAACTCACAAACGACTACCTAAATTCCGTTTGAAGATTAAAGCAACCTTTAAATCGAGATAACTACCTTTGCTGCGCGCTGAGGTAGTTCGGCGATTCACCGATAGAGGTCGCATATAACAATCAAAAATATGGACAGTGACAGTTAAACAAATGTCAATCGAGTTTAGAGAAAATAATGCCACGAGTTGTGAGTTCCGGTGAACGGACGTTGATATTTTGAAAAAGTTCAAAATGCAGTGTAGTGATTGGACTGACGACTACGACGGGTTTGAGGCCTTTTTCATTACCATATAAGGTAGCGAAATGCGCCTCCGACTTCCGCCCCAACTTGTTGTTTTTACTGCAAGCGCAACCAACCTCACTTTGTCATCGGCTGTCGACTGTGCAACTGCTAATAAATTACTACGACTAGTGCTACAGAGTCTTATTTAATTCGAACATCAATCTTCAGAACCCCCATACATTGGGTAAGTTTGAGTTGTGAAATGAAAGTGTACTTGACCACCATAAATTATAACCTACAATTGTAACCTTTGGTATGTACTCTCAACTTATTTACTGTATTATTTTTATGTGTTTTTCTGTGTTTTCTGTTGCTTCTCAACTTTCTACTTGTTTCTATTTTACGCCCTTCTGGCAAACTTGAAAGGGTGTTGTTGGGTAGCTCGCAATTCCCGAGGTACCTAGGCTAGTCCCTAATTGCTCGGTAGTGAACGGACCTCGTGGATTGTGCGCACTTTTACCAGCAACACACCTATTTACGCCCTTCTGGCATTCTGAGCCGCTGGTGGTTGGCATCCGCGAAGGGCCTAGCTAGTCCCTTTATGCTCGGTAGCGGAAGCCTTAGCGGATGCGAATCCTTCACCAGCAGCATTACTTCCTTGGCCCTTATGGCATCTCTTGTTTGTTGGCGGGCCACATCCCTAAAGGCCCTCTGCGAGTCACTATATGCCCAGTAGCAGAGGGACAGTGGACCCGCCAGCTCAACACCTTACTGGACCCACTGTGACCGGAGCACATGTGCTTTTCAGGGTTCCAGTACGAGGCGGAATCGTTCCAGTACAAGGCAGAATCGTTCCAGTACGAGGCTGAATCCTTCCAGTACGAGGCGGCATCCTTCCAGTACACGACGTCTGAACTCCGGCCGTCCTCTGATCTCCAGCACCGACCGCGGCCACCCTTCTCTACAGCGATTGCTGGGAATTTCTACCGGCGCGGCGGTGTGGAGCCGACCCTGCACGGCAGACCTGCTGCTGTGCATCGGCCAATACTAGCGGACCGGAGCTAAGTCCTTAAACAAGGAAGCTTGCCAAATTGCCATACCTGTCTGAGATCCACGACCCTTTTTATTTATTATACCTTTATTCTCAACTCTCTTCTTTCTCTCATGCTCCCTTCTACCCTGAGTAGGTAGGAAGGTGACAATGTTTATAGTAGTGGCCTGTATCCAGTCTTTTTGGTATTTGCTATGAAGATAATGCTTAATATTTTTCTTTATAAAAATTGCAGATCCTCCATGAGATGTGTCGGGTTGATTTGTGTTATATACGCAATAGTTGTCAATAATAATTTGATTACGGTCGTTAAGATGAGTTTCTGATATCAATGCATGATATGTCCACTTTATTAATCTTAAGCAAAATTTCTGTTCTTGTTTATTTGACGCCAGTCCATTAATATTCCAGGTGGCAATTCTTAGTGAGAGCATTATGGCAATCTACTGACGAGTGTCATGATAAGATTTATCATTGAGCTTAACTGTGTTATCAGCAGGTCGATTCTTTCAGTTTTTCTTATTATTAGTGATTCTATGCTCTATGGTTGGTATTCAGTGTAATTGTTTTTCAAATGTGTTCTCTGTGACTTATTGTCATCGTTATTTTTTGTTTTTGGTCTTTGAGCTTTATCGTCTTTTATATGTGATCTTTGTAACTCTATTTGGTCATCTCTTGCGGGTAGATTCTGTTTATCCGTTAGGTCTATTATTTGGTCTTTTAATACATTTCCAGTGTTAGTAACTGGATTACTTCTCATTCCACTTTTTACCGCTTCACTGTACTGACCTTTGACCGCTTCACTGTACTGAGTGTATAGTTCTAAACTCTCCTGTACAGTTAGGTGCCTTCTTTTAGGTTCTGAAGTATCACATTTTCTCTCAGTTTCAGGTTCTTTCTTGGAAGTTCGAAAAGTGGCTGCTGGCAGGATGTTTGTTCTAATTACATTATTTTAGCCAACAAGGTTAGTTATTAAGTTTAGAGGTGCTCGAGTCTTGTTACCTAGTTTCTTTCTTAATAAAATTTCCTTATATACTTGGCATCCTATGTAACTAGCAGGATGACTGCCAGTGCATGGGGTGCACACTGCTGGCGTGTTTTTATCTAAAGTGCACAAGGTAGTTTTGTGTGCACCGGCACACTTTACGCAACTATATGGTCGCATACAATAATTTTTACTGTGCCCATTTTGCTGGCATCTTTGACATTGCACTATGGCCAGTTTTCTTTAGGGGTCTTCAATTATTACTTTTTGATGATAAATTACTTTTATTTCTTTAACTCGTTTATTATTTTCATGTGGGGTTATGTTAACAAAAAATGTGTTTAAAGGTTCTTTGGTTCCTGGTTTTCGCGCAGTCACTATTTTACCTTGAACACTGTTTCCTGTTTGCTCAATTGCTTCAATGATGAATTCTTTTGGGGTGCTCAATTGGAGATGCTTTATAACAATCCTTATACATTTTTGGTCTTTACGGGTGAAGGTATGTCCAGTAAGTTCTTTGCTTCTAATTTGTTCAATTAAAAGCTTGTATTTGTCAACTGTACACACGGATATGATAAGTTGATTTTTTGATACTACTTTAAGAGTATAGTATTTTTTTCCAAGACTTCTTTAACTAATTGGGTCAATTTTCCAAGGTCATCAACGCCATAGAGTATTATCGGCGGGGGCTTAGGCGTTCTTTTGGGCGGAGCAACATCTTCTACATCAATATTTAATACCGAGAATCTGTTATTCGTGTCTACTTCTAGGGTAGCTTTTTCTTCAAATGTAGGAGTAGTTTCTCTGCTTGTGTCGTTTTGGCTTCTTTGCGTTGTTCTTTTTGCTTGGTTAATTTTGGACACTGCTGTGTCATCAGGAGAGCGGACCCTTTTTTGAGTCGGCATTCGTTGCCACGGAGCCTTGTCATTGTATAGTTCGGTTGTATCATTTTGTGGTGTATTTTTATCGTCAGATATTTGTTCTTGGACATGTTTCTGTTTGAGTTCACTAGTATCACTCAGTGATGTTGATCGTTGGCGGTTGAAGAGAACCGGGTGAAATATTTGTTGGGTTAGGTTTTTTTCTTGGGCAGCACTACTTTGCCCCCAACCCCCAGAGTACGTGGGGCAGCCCGAGCTGTGCCCAGGGAGGGATTCTCCGGGTTCGCCCTCCTGGGATAGATTGTTTTTTAGTCTTGCTTCCATGGATTTTGTTATTTTTTCTATCAGGGTTTTCTTTCCCTAGTCAGTTTGTTCGGTTTCATGTTATCTTTGGTGCCCGCAATATCAGCGGCCTAGGCCAGCCAACGCAACAGTTCCTCCATCCGCTTAGGTGAGTAACACCGCCGTCGCCACAGCCAGCCCAGGACCGCAATCCTACAAGCACTGCAGACAACAATTAGGCGCCGAAGACTCGCCCTCGCCCTTCATTCTTAGCTGTTACGATCCCGAGGTAGATGTTATGTGCGGAACTCGTTGAGAATCGTAACATTGCCCGGAGGAGACCACTCACAAGGATAGAAGTATGTGAGTCCAACACTAAACTGCGACGGCAGTCTAGCGGTGGCGTGGACGTGTATGAAGGACTTGTCAGTACGCGCCTGATAGCCTAGCTCCGCACACCTAGGCGTACGCTACGGGCAGCTTAGCATTTTTTAGGTGCAGTGAAATTTTGTGGAACCCGCAAAATGAAAACTTATTTTAAAAAATCTTAAGCAAGATGCGTGGTCAGAAATCGCTAAGTTGTTGTCAATGACGATAGAAAAATGCAACAGCAAAATTGTTAGTCTGCTCTCTTCATACCGTCGCGAAAAGTTGAAGGAAAAAAAATCAAAGGGGACTGGAAAAGGTAAAAATAATTGAATGTTTGAATTACATAATTATTATCGTTTTTTCATTGTTTATTAAGGTTAAAAAACAGTAGGTAATCACATTATTAAGGTTTACAAACAGTAGTAATAATATTTCTGTAGTCTGTCCAAGTAGGTATTTAAAAAAAGGTAAACAATCTTTATATGTCTTTTAATTGAAATGTGTGTATTAAAAATCATTATTACCTATTTGTTGTAAAGCAACATCAATACTAAGTGAATTTTAACATAAAACAATAAATAACATATGATTTACAATTTTAATACACACATTTCAGTTAAAAGACCTATCAAGATGTAACATTATTTATTTAATCTAAATAGTTAACTTAATATTACTCGATTACAGGTGCATCGGACATATACATAAGTCGATGGTTTGCCTTTGAAGCTCTGAAGTTCTTAGACGACAAGAACACACCGAGAAAAAGAAAAAATACGGTATGTATTGTCCTATGAACATTTGTCTTGCCAAGAAACCTTTCCTTCTTTTGTAAAATAATCAGCCAATTCATCTCTGATAGCATTTAAATGTGCAGGTGATCGTCTTGGAATATTTCTTATGTGCAATAATGATGTTATATCGTCATAATTTCGTCTCCATGAACCTACATTTAAATTTCCTTCTTCCTCGTAATCAACTAATCTTGGAGTACGCGTTTCTAGAATGAGATTTCAAATAATTGTGTAGTAGAACAGTTGCCATAACTATCAATTCAGCGTTATCAGGCTGTAAAAGCATTGGTTTTCTTAAAACTCTGAACACAGCGGATATAATTCCAAATACGTTCTCAACAATACATCTAGCTCTACTTAATCGGTAATTAAATATTCTCCTTGATGAACCCTTTGGATATGTCCCAGGATATGGTTTCATCAAGTTTTCATTTAAAGCAAAAGCACTATCGCCTACAAAAAAATATGGTATAGAAATATTTCTATCGGGGAGTGGACGCGGCGACGGCAGGTTTATTGTTTTATTCTCTATCATATCATATAATGTGGTATCTTTAAAAACTCCACCATTTGAAATTCTCCCTTGACATCCCACGTCTACGAATAGAAAATTATAATCTGCATCAACTAGAGCAAACAAAACGATGCTAAAATTTTGTTTATAATTATAGAACTCGGTTCCGCTTTTGATAGGCGCTTCAAGTATAACGTGCTTTCCGTCCAATGCCCCTGAACAATGTGGAGAGTTCCACCGGTCTTCAAACTCCTTGCTTATCTTCAACCAAGCTTCGGCTGTTGTTGGAATCTGAAAAGAAATCAATTAATAATTTTCTTGCATTTTTAGGAGTCACTTCATCACGCGGACTTGGAAAACACTTCTGACCAAACCATATTTGCCCCTCCAGTGCCACGGAATGAACATACTCCAAAGGCCGCTAGACCAACCAGAAGGGATGACAATGTGCTGTCAGATGTGATGGGCATATTGAAAACAACGGCAAATAAATTGTACAACTCAATAGGCATTCCTGATTTGTCCAAAAGTTTCGCTTCCTTTATAGGGTCTAAAATGAGTGGTTATTCTCCTCAAACTAGGACTTCGGTCGAACACGCAATATTTCAAATTATAATGAAAGCTGACAGGGGCTATTACGAATCGTGGCGTCATCAAGATAGCTATGCATATGGTTCACACCAAGATGACTATGTCACATCGAGAGCAAGACAGAACTGTGTGGATCTGAACGGATATCCTAATCGTCCTTCAACACCTGGTTCACCATCGGTCACAAATGAAGCAGGACCCTATGGCTACACTACGGCAAGAAATGAAGATGCTGTTGACTGTCCCACCAACCAGCCGCCCCTTTCGGTATCGTCACAAGAGTCGTATACGTCTTCTATGGATGATTTTAATGATTTGATGTAATAAATAAATACACTTTGTATACATTAATAAAGATTTTCATTAAACATACATACCTTAATATATTCTTTTAATTCCTCAATTATCGCGGCGCACACTTCAGGAACAAAAGCACTTATGGATTGTTTCGATACTCTAAACGTATATTGCAGACTCGTATAAGAGTCACCGGATCCTAAAAATCGAAGTGTTATCGCTAGCCTATCTTGTATTGATATTGGAGTTCTTAAATTTGTATGTTTTCGACTAATTCTTGGTCCGACCATCTCTAGTAAATTTTCAAAGTCTGTTGGAGTCATCCTTGTAAAGTTTTTGTATTGTCCACTTATGTGCTGAAAACTCATATCAGTAAGCAGTTCTCGACCTGCACTCCGTTTATATAACTCTGTCCGCCACCAACGTCGGGGTGTCCGGCGTGTTTTCATGAGTTGATGTATTATTAATAATGAAGTATTGAGAATCGTCATAGCAAGAACGTGGTCTTCGGACTCCATGCTTCATTTGATATACGAGTTGAAGAACGAACAAAGAAAAAACGTGTGTAGACGACCCGTGTTCGCGGCAAAATGCGGAAACAGGCATTTGCAGGAGGTTCGTAGTGAATGCACGGTAAGAGCGCGCTGTGCGTCCACGCTTGCACCGAACTTGCAATGAAAGGACGACTGTTACAATTCATGTTACATTTCACCAATCTGTACCCACCTTTATATATTCGGATTTTTTTTTGGAAAATATTTTTTCTGTTTAATATGTGAACCAACAAACAAACAACCAATCAATCCAACAAAACATGCATCTGGTTATACTATACTCTAATCTAAGTATTTGGTGTAGTGAATGCACGGTAAGAGCGCGCTGTGCGTCCACGCTTGCACCGAACTTGCAATGAAAGGACGACTGTTACAATTCATGTTACATTTCACTAATCTGTACCCACCTTTATATATTCGGTTTTTTTTTTGGAAAATATTTTTTCTGTTTAATATGTGAACCAACAAACAAACAACCAATCAATCCAACAAAACATACATCTGGTTATACTATACTCTAATCTAAGTATTTGGTGTTAGTCTGTGCTATGAGTGAACACAACAATCCACCCCAAACCAATCAAAAACAAAATGGCCGTGGTTTATAATTCGATTTACTATTTACTGAAAAAACTATTTCAATAATTGGTGCTTTTTTCAGTTTTTAGTCGTGTGCTGAGCAAACGTCTTGCTTAGTAATACGGTTTTGTATTATAGTTGTCCTTAGTAAGACATTCAATAATGGCGTGGCAAATGCCCCCTGCAGCAGGTCAATGGACCGCTGCTATGGGAATGCCGTCGCAAATGAACATGAATCAAATGAACATGGGTAATTATACGCCCGAGCAGTGGGCTGTCATGCAGCAGCAAAATTGGCAGCAATGGACACAGTGGCAACAACAATACTCGCAGTGGCAAACCCAGTATGGAGATAAGGTTAGATAGTCAATGCTACATACATCAATACCATAAAAAATACTACGTTAAATATTATGAGTCTTGCTTTGTGTATACTAATAAACTATCAAACGAAGAAGCATTGTACAGTGAACAGAGATATGTCTGGTGGTTATACAAACTTATAATATATCCAATACACCACTTGGGTTACACTAACTTCAAGAGATATATTAATACAAAAAATTCAAATCAAACAGTATGCAAGTAAAAGATCTGGAAGTAATGAATACAATGTTATGGTATATTCTTCTAGTTGACCAGCCAGTGGCTTTGGTGACATGGTCTTGGTGTAGTAGTGAGAGAGTTATAACTTTTTTATATATAGACCGATTAGGGACACAATATCGGAATCCGATACTTTACTCATATCGCTACTTTTCGGTTCAATACTAGTACTCAACATTCAATACTGCCTTTCGATACTTTGTACTAATATCAGTACTTTGCATCAAGTATTGAATCGATATTAAATTTTTTTTATATTTTGAGGAACATATATCTTAATGAATGTCACACAGCTATAAACACGGGTCTAGACAAATCCATACAATTTTGTTTTCACATTTACCTGATTTTTAAAATATTATCAAAATTAAAGAGTTTGTGTCACTATTATTACAAGATCAGGGGATTTGTTAATTTTTTCGCAGTAGTGTGATTCAAAGTGACATAATCAAAACAAGGTGTTAATCCTCTACAGCTCATTCTTGATATAAGCACAAGGTGGAATTCGGTGTATTTCATGATGGAAAGGTATGTAAGATTGACTCCAATAATTTATCCATTATGAATTCTCAGGCTCCACTAACTTCATCCGCTGATGAACTAGAAAATTTAAATAAGGTTTACAATTGTTAAAACCTATTGAATATTTCACACAGGAGATGTCGGGAGAAAATTAGACTATTTTAGAAGACATAAGAATAACAATAAAAAATTGGAATATTTATGTGCTCTTGTTTATCTTGATCTTGATTATTCTCTCTTGATCTAATTTGTTTTTTCATTGGGGTTCATAACTAAACCAACATAGCCACTGCAGTCATAGTTCGCGCCCCTATCCTCTAAATTTGAAAATCTAAATTTATTTGATACTTACTCATATCAATACTTTAGTTTCGATGCTATTACTAATAAGATACTTTTGTTTCAATACCCATACTGGGAAGGTATCGATACTTTTGGTTACGATATCGCATCCCTAAGACTGATTGAAATGGAATGAACACTAAATGTTAAGTGAAGCTTACCTAAATATATTAGTAAGAACCACATCTAAATCAGATAAACCATTACTGAGATTATTGTGCACAAACACACAGACAAAAACTCTAACAATTTTTTTTACATTCTATTTGTGTTTATAAAATAAAAATAATAATGTTTTCCCAATAATATGTTTTCTCATATATCTTTCATGTACAGACAGCGATCCATTACATTTTTATTATATGTATAGTTATGTCTTATTACACAGAATACATTTAAATAAAGTATAAACAAGGGAAAGGAGAAATTTGAAGGAGATAGGACAAGGCATAGGGAATATCCCATTTTAAGACAGTAAAAGAAGATAAATAATTATATGTTGTCATAAAAACTTCCTTGAGAACTCATAGTTAATTAAATGGTAAAACCGGCAAACACTCACGTCTATCATCTAGTCATTATACTCCGACTGGTGTTTGGGCAGTACTGATGCCCATCCTCTGTTTTTTTTTATTATGTATTTTTTAGGAACTTTTAGCTGTAATAATCAATTTGTACAATTATGATTTTATAACATAATCTGTAAAGGGTCTTAGCATTGTCAGAAGTTGGTTCAGCCAAGACACTCTGAAACATACCAACATCCCAACAATTCAGCCCTTTGTCTTGTATCTTTGCTTTAATGGGTTCACAATGGGCACATTCCATCAAAAAGTGGTGGATGTCTTCGATTATGCCATACTCTTGGAGAGTGGTCTAGCAGCGAGGGCCGCTAGTCGCGCACTATGTATCAGGCAGGACATATCATCTTTATTGTGTAAGTTCAAACCGCCTAAGTATAATTATATGGTCCACATTATCTTCTTATTCTCTTTGGGGGTGATAAGTCCTGCACTGGTGTCCCACTTGGGATGTATTGTGCATTGCTTGGGATATTTGATTTTACAGTAGTGCAAATTTCATGAGAGTATGCATGTAAGTATTCCTTAAAACCCATGTGATCAACATTTCTAGCAAATGAAGCGACTGATTCATTCTTCTGTGAATGCCTGGTACAGCTAATACAGGCTATTATAATATTAATACCAAGCACATGACATTGGTGTAGAACATGTCTTTTTTTAATTATAATTGGAGATCTGGCTTTGAATGAAATGGAATGGCTAGAATAGCCTGAAGGCAACTTTTAGAATCTGAAAATATAATAGAGTTATGGAAATTGTGAGACCTTGTGAGGAGAATGGCTTCTGTGGATGGTAATGGACTCACCTGTAAAGACAGAAGTGACAGGAGGACATTTGTAGCTGAGGATGATTCTAATAGAAGGAATCCACTTTGCAACACCAACTGTCTATCAGAAGTTTTGGAAGCATCAGTATACAATGAAATGAAATGTAATTGTTTATTCTGTACAGGCCTACAGGGGCACTTACAAATTGTCATATTACATGTATCATTTCCTAAATCGTCAACCGGAACGCAACCATGACTGAGAAGATCAGGCAAAAAACTTGGCTTGTCTTTACATTTTTTTATCGCCAATATCTTAATGTATATATAACAAATGTTCTTTATTTTTAGCTCCAATGTTGCCTTACAAAAGAGACTATAATAATGGTATCAGTAGGGCAAGACATGCTACACTTTGACATGGTAATACACGAGTAGGTAGATCCTGGAGTGATCAGTCCCAAGCTGTTTTATCTTCCAAGTAATCTGAAATATTGTAATAACCTTTTAGACAGAGTTTAGTTTTAATAGTAATTTAAAGGCGCGAGCATGGAGACTTGATCGAGACGTTCAAGATTCTCAATGGGCACTACGACGTTCGGAACATGTTCGTCTTTAACCACAACACAAACTTGCGAGGACACTTTAGTAAGCTGAATACCCGTTTCTCACATAATAACCCACACAAACACTTCAACAAACAGAGTCGTGACATCGTGGAATAAATTACGGGAACATGTGGTATCAGCACTATATACAAACCAGTTTAAAAGCCGTTTAGATAAACACTACCAGAACATTTGAAAGTGAAGTGGAGTACAGTTAGTTGCAGGCAACATCAGTTGTTTACAACTGCCTGCCTGAAGGACAATAATAATAATAAACTTATCAATAGGCAAATCTCGGATAACATTAGGAAGTTTATTATACATTGTCCCATAAAAGAATGACTTATTCTGTGGAGACAGGTTACATGTACAGTTGGCTTGAGCTTATTCCGCATGTTGATGGATTGAGCATCACTCCTATTTTCAAAACTGTAAACGTTTTTCTTGACATACATTAGATTTTCATAGATAAACTGAGAGACAACAGTTAGAATATTTATATCTTTAAACTTCTGTCTAAGGGAAATTCCGGGAGTTAGCTCCCGCTGTAGATAGCTTGTATTGCCCTTTTTTGCAGTATGAAAATAGAGTCAAGATCTGCAGAACATACCCAGAGCTGTATGCCATAAGTCATAACGCTATGGAAATAGGTAAAATAAACTATTCTAGCTGTGTCTACATCAAAAAAAAAGTAAAAAGTCTAAATCTAAAAAAATAAATTAAAATTCTAAAAAAAAATTCTAATAAAAAAAAAGTTAAAAGTCTAATTTTTTAACAGCATAAGCTGCTGAACTGAGGATACTAGACAATTTTTTAATATGGGGACCCCATTGCAATTAAGCATCTATAGTAATTCCTAACCACCTTCCAACAGACCGTTGACTCCACAAGGTCCAACCCTGTTCCATTCAATTGTATATTGGTTTCTACTTGTCTCACATTTGGTGTCGAGAACTTTATACAATTAGTTTTCTTCTCATTGAGGAGAAGATTATTTGTATTGAACTGTGCCTACTCGTATGTAATAAATATATAACCAGTGATAGTGTAGCCAAGTAATAAACGTGTCCTGTAATTATAATCTTTAATTTGAATCGCTCCGCCATATACAGACTAGCTCTCATATAAGGACAGAGTAGGTAGAGAGGACAGTGGTGACCCCGACTATGAATACGGCGGCTTTTGATACATCAAATTGCATTCCTGACTACGGAGGCTTGTAAGATGTCAACAGCAAGTTCAGCAATCATTATCTGCGCCAGGCACGAGTGATCCAGCAGAAGTAGCTGTAGTGACAGTTTCATCGAGAATCCCAGAATATTGGTGCGATCAGCCGAGACTTTGGTTTGTGCAATGTGAAGCCATTCTCGGGCCGCAAAAGCTCGCTGATGAAGCAAGGTTTGTACCTTGCTTCATCAGCGAGCTTTTGCGAGTTTGAGCTTTTTCACGATGAGGTTGTCCTCATCGTGACCAAATTAGGAAAAGACGTCGTACAGCAAGTCAGTGACATTTTGCTGATGCCACCGGAAACAAGAAAATATGACACGTTAAAAGAGCGATTACTCAAAGTATATATTATGAAGAGTCACAATTCGTCAATTTCAGAAACTACTAAGCGAAATGGAATTAGGAGATCAAAAACCATCGCAACTCCTGAGGCGAATGAGAGACTTAGCGCGTGAGAAGATGCCTGACGAAACTCTACGCATCATGTGGCAAGGACACCTGCCCCCTTCTGTACGAGGTGTACTAGCAGTCAGTGAAGTGAAGGACTTAGAAAATTTAGCTGCCATTGCAGATAAAGTGATGAAAACTGCGCGTCCGTTACAGCTATCAGAAGTTCAAGCTACTCCAAGTTCCAGCTGTGACAAGACATTTATTTTGGCAGAAATTGCTAGAATAAGAGAAATGGAGAAAGATAGAAATGATAACCGATGTACCAATTATCGTAACCGATTCCGATCGCGCTCTGCATCTCGCGGTCGTAATAAGAGCCGGCGCACGCCGAACAGCCCGGACTGGCTTTGTTCGTATCAATTCAGATATCGTCATAGAACAAGAAAAGTATAGAGCCGTGTGCGTGGAAAAACCTGAAAATAAGGAAAAGTAATTGATGTGCTATCGCAGATGGAGATATGCACGATAACTCCTGTTCCCCGACTTTGTATTACGGACAATAATAGTGGACTAAGTTTTATCGAAGACTCTGGTGCTAATATTTCAATCCTTCCAGTTGCAGTGGCGCGAAATCGTCTTTATGATAAGTGTGACGAATATAAGCTGTACGCAGCTAACGGTGACGAAATAAAGACTTATGGTGTAAAAACGCTAAACTTAGACTTTAGATTACGGCGACGGTTTCGTTGGTCATTTGTGTTGGCTGATGTCAAGCAACCTATCCTCGGTGCTGACTTTTTAGCCATTATAAGTTACTAGTGGATGTGAACAAAAGCAGACTTATCGATTCGCTTACCAGTTTACAAGCAATCGCATCAGTTACTGTGCAGGATCAACCTTCAGTGAGAACAGACTGCAAGAGCTCATATAGTGATATTTTATCGGAATTTCCTAACGTCACAAAACCGATGTGTTTTAAGGACACTCCATCGCATTATGTAGTCCATCATATAGAGACCACGGGTTTAGCTGTTTACGCGCGCCCTGGGCCTCTTCCACCGGACAAGTATAACAAAGTGAAGGCGGAATTTCAACGCATGCAAGAGATGGGCATATGTAGGCCGTCGAAAAGCAACTGGGCAATTCCTTTTCATGTGGTTACCAAGAAAAATGGTGGGCTTAGACCTTGCGGTGACTATCGGCAACTCAATGCGCTTACAAAGCCTGATACATACCCGATACCGCGCATTCAATATTGTACGTATTTATTACATGGAAAAAAGCGTATGTACTCCTGAATTGACATGCAGCGTGTCTACCCTAATTTTGCAACTTATGAACCGGATATACCAAAATCCGCGATTTGTACTCCTTATGATACTCGTACTGACTGAGGATGACTCAGATTCAAGTGATGAAGGAATCAATATTTCCATGGAAGGTCTTTAGGTCGTTCCACAAGTGAAGAAGTTTTTACGGAGGGGCTACAATCGTTATCACACTAATATTATAAAGGCGAAAGTTTGTGATTTTGTTTGTTACTTCTTCGCACTCAAATGGTTGGATCAATTTTAATTAAATTTATTGTGGAGTGCAACGTTCTTTACTCGCTCCGTTACACTATGTCGATTTCAGATATACATTTCGGCACACAAAAAATTAGACTAGTGACGCCATCATGCTCTGCAGTGCCTTTGAAAGTGCCGTCAATCACAGATCACCAGAGGAGAAAAATAAACGTCATAGGATCTCTGTTGGCCAGCCTATATGTCACAAAGTAGTATCACAGATTACTGAATAAGAACAGATACTTCACTCAGTAGAAAATTTCCAATACCTATTACAATAATAGCCTACTCCCTCGCGTCAACAACCACTGTATGCTAAAATGCGCCTAAATGCTCAAGCGTACAGCAGTGATTGCTTCGCACCGCGCGATTCCACAGTAATCGCAGGGCTGCCTCTGCGATAAAATTAAATTAACATAACTTTTTATCTATGTTATTGAGAACTGTGAATATGTTCTGACTTTTATGTGGCAGTTAAAAAAATTATCATTTATAAAATATTAAACCAACTTAAAAAAAAGGAGGTGATCAGACATACAGGCCAAACTGAGATGTTTGACTTGTATGGTTTGTAGGTATGTATGTTTGTGCGCGTTAATCTCGCGTTTGGCTAAACCGATATCGATGCGGTTTTCAGAAAAGGATTTGTTACATTTAGGAGAACGTTTTAAAATAAGTATAATACTTCTTAGTTTGATGATGATCTTCGGAGATGTTCACTAGAAATGAAAAAAAAAGCCTTAAAAAAGAGAACCGACTTCAAATAAAGCACTAAGCCGTAAGTTATTTTATTAACGAGTGTAACACTCTCACACAAAAATACATAAACACTGCAGTTTTCGAAAGTTTTCACGCGAAAAGTCGATGGCCTTTAAAATAAAAAAATATATCTAGTTCCTAGTTGTACATATCTAGGTGTATTGTACTACTACCAATTATCACGAATCAAATTTATTAAGATTAATTAATTTGATTCGTTTTCTCGCAACAAGTCACCTTACAACAAGTCACCTTACAACAGACGCGGCTTGTTCAAAGGTTTTCATCGGGCGTAAGAAAAAGAACTCTCGCTACACAGACTTAAAGCGCATTTTGATTCGTTACGAGCGCGTCAAGGACTTGTAGGCACATTTTTTGAAGGTCACGTCCGTGCTTTGCAATGTTTTATGAACATTATTGCAGTTGTTAGTTTAGCAGTTTATATTCGAATGTTTTCTTTCGAAGAGTGCATCTTCTGTACCTTGTACTATTAATTATTCTGTGGTATAACGTTTCTATGCAACAAAATTATGTAAATCTGTGTCTGAAAGGCAAGCTAATGCTTAGTATATACCTATTAAACTGTCAAATTCTAAGTGGATACCGGTGTCCGCACACCTACTGTCTTTTAATTATGTCTCTAATGACGGTATGTGAATGGAAAAAAATTTAAACGACAAAAACTAGTAATAATTTATCACTTACCATTCATCATTGACAGGTAAATGAAAAAATGTTAGGTGTTTATCCCTTCTTTTGCTTGATTTACACCCATCTACAGCACATAAGGCACCACACGGCATCGTAATACGCGTACGAACGAACAGCACTATTAAAATTGAACGGCGTGCGCGCGCTTCGCTTGCGAAAACGGCACTGAATTTGAACCGCCGGCGGACCGAGACCGCTCGGCTGGGCGGTAGGCAGTTATAGCGCGCAAGTACATGGAGTGACGGAGGCCTGGTAGTATCTAGTAGCTACTATGCATTATGTTAAAAAAATGTATTATTATGTTTACTTCTAACATGACTTGATTACTAAAAGGCTTACGTGCCGATCATGCTTGTGAAGTTTAAATAAACGATAAACGATCTAATAAAGAGGTTTTGGGTGTTACCCACTAGCAAAAATGTTAATATGAAATAGAAATTCGCTAGCGAAAAGCCAAAATGTATATCTGAAGTAACGTGTAACTGAGCGAGAAACGAACGTTATAGGAGTTAGATGAAGGCTTCCATCTTACGGCATACCCACAGGCTTGTGCTCCTGGATTTCAGACTTCTTGAGGGAAAGGTCGCTTCGAGTTATCCTTGATGGGTGCTCGTCCGATCAACTGTCAATAAACGCGGGGTACCTCAAGGGTCAGTTCTGTCTGCTACTCTCTTCTTGCTGCATATAAATGATCTGCTTAAACCCGGTATCATTGGGTATGCAGACGACGGCACAGTTGTAGAGATGTATACATCCGATGCACGGGCCACCCACTTGCAAATGCAGTTACATAGAGAGGCGATGGTTGAGAGAATTAATTTGACCCTACAGGCACTTTCCGAGTGGGTAGATGCCAATCTGGTCAACTTCAATGCTTCGAAGACGCAGGCGTGTCTATTTAGTGCCAAGAAGAGGCCAATTCACTCCTACCTTCCGAGGTGTGCCTGTTCCGATAACCGACCAACTCGAGATGCTTGGTGTAACACTTACACCGAAACTTAATTTTGGGTTATACATCGAGTCCAGGGCTGAAGTAGCTGCGAAAAAGCTGAGAGTCCTTCGGAAAGTGCGCCGGTATTTCACATCGGGACAGCTTCTAAACCTGTATCAAGCTCAAGTCCGTTCTTGTATGGAATACTGCAGCCATCTCTGGGATGGTTCGGATAAATACCAACTCGAAGCCTTGGACTCCATAAATAACCGAGCAAGGAAACTCATTGGTGACGATGCTTTAGTGGAGGCTAGACTTCAAAGCCTTGAACATAGACGCAAAGTTGCCAGCTTATCGGTGTTTTACAGGATTCACTTCGAAGAGTGTGCGATCGATCTTCACAATCTTATTCCCTCATCTACTTTCTCTCATCGAACAACAAGACGCACAGGAACACGTCATCCGTACATGGTCAAAATTCCAAAAATACGCACAAAGCGCTTCAAATCTAGCTTCATAATACGTACGGCTGAAGTATGGAACAACCTACCATCGTCTATATTTCCTGACATATACAATCTGGGAGTCTTCAATTACAGAGTAAATAGGTACCTTTTAGGCAAGCATGTACCACCGTCGACCGCGTCATCACTTTCCATCAGGTGAGACTGTGGTCAAATGCTTGTTTATCATGTGTAAAAAAAAGGCGCCGGATTAACGCAAAGAATACATCATCATTATCATTATCATCATCCATCATAATGCGGTTGTAACCGCAGGGTGCAGCTAATCATAACTATTTGTTTAAAAATAAAAAGAAAAACATAGCATATAGCAGTAATACTAAAATTCGATCTTTACCTTCCTATGTATATCAAAATGTTTTAACACATGTACTTGCTGATATGGACAAATGGATGATATGATTCAAATAATATTTTGAATGTATTCTTGAACTTACTCAGAGGTAGGTATTTCTAAGGGTAAATTAATATACACATTAACTTTCAGGCTTGTCTATATACAGTAATGAGTTTTAACCAAATTTTAATTCTTGAGGGCCAAGCTTATCCCGGGTTACGATTAGAATGTCCACATGCTAACTGTCGTAATCTACACAGAGGGTACAAACCCTCTGTGTAGATGTATGATTTATTGATGATTATCTAAAATGCGGGGAATTTTCAAAGCATTTTCTCATCATTACCATTGTGAACTACATAACTTCTATGTCCTGCCTGCCTACAAAACTCATGACTTAACTATCAACATGACAAACAACAATCTATAACTTCACACTTTGTTGTTGACACTGGGAAAATAATAAACCGAAATTCTGAATTTATGGAGGTTTTAGACTACTTGAGATTCTCATTGCTAAAAGTAATAAATGGCAATACATTAAATATATAATAACAATGAACTGACGAAATAAATAAATGTAATAACTATTTCACAATATTTTACAGTATGCACAACATCTACAAACTGGACAGCCATTGGCTGGTATGCCACCCCTGCCAGTAGGTGCTGCAGCTCCGCCTGCTCCGCCACCGCCTGAACAACCACCACCACCACCACCTCCTCACGAGAACAACCAGCCTCTCTTTGGAGGCAACAACACTCAACCTGCATTAACATCTACTCAAAGGAATACTTCTAATTCCCATAAAAAGCCCACACCAGGTAACAATCAATGGGCATATGGTACAGATGCACCAAAGGATGCTCCATCTACGGTAAACAAGGAGGCTCTCAGTAAGCTGGAGGAAGAGGAGAAGAGCTTTGATATTCAGTTTCTGAAATGGGAAGAAGAAATAGACCGTTGGCGTAAAGAGAACGTGAATCATCCAGATAAGCAATCCTACAAAGAGTATGAGGATAGGTTTGAATTGTGCAGGGCACAGCTACTTGAACGCCGCCAGCAAATGAAGATGAAAAGAGCCCGACTCATGAGCAATGCACCACCACCATCTAATACTGCAACAGGTAATACACCAACACCAGTTCCTCCTCCACCCCCAAGTAATACTCAGAGTAATTACAATCAAGAAGAGCCATCACAAAACTTGAAAAATGATTCACATCAACAAGATTACAATACGCAAGCTTACAATAAGACTAGCAATAAAAATATGGATGCTGAAGACAGATATAATTCTTACCCCAATATGGAAGATGAAACTCATTCTCTAAAAAATGACTACTCCAGTGCTATATCAGATCCTTCAACTTATTTACAAACTAGTACATCCGTTAAATCCATACCTGGCTTAGATTTAGTGCCAGATGCTTCTCATAGTCAAGAAAAACAAGATGTTATTGACATCACGGCTGATGATATAAATGATAGGCAACAAGCTCCTGACTACTCAAATATCACAAAAGGCATCAATAATATTTTGGGTGATGCTAAAATTATGAATATTCTTTCCATGGTACAGGGTACTATTCCTAAAACGAATACCTCTCAATTACCTCCTAATATATCTTATCCTAGTAACAATCAAAATTTTACTCCAAATCAAGGAAATAGAAATCATAGCTTTGGCCAAGATCAACAGCAAGGCAATATGCAGAATTTGGCATACAATAGACAGGGCCCGAACTATTCAATGCAACATAATCAGGGTATGAATTCCCAGTATTCACAACATCCTGGTATGTATGATGAAGGACAAGATGTGCAACAAGATGAATACATTGGCGGGAATGCATCATATGGTGGTACTAGTAACCAAAGAGGGTCAGATATGAGACAGGGTGGACCTGGCATGAGTCAAGGTGGGTATGACATGAGACAAGGGGGGCCAGATATGAGATATGGACCGCCGGGTGGGGGTGGTCCTGGTATGAGACTGGGTGGTCCCAACATGAGGCAAGGTGGTCCCGACATGAGACAAGGAGGCCCAGACGTGAGACAAACTGGCCCCGATATGAGACAAGGTGGTCCCAACATGAGACAAGGTGGTCCCGACATGAGACAAGGGGGCCCAGACATGAGACAAGGAGGTCCCAACATGAGGCAAGCGGGTCCCGATATGAGGCAAGGCGGTCCCAACACGAGACAAGGTGGCCCCGACATGAGACAAAGTGGTCTAGACATGAGACAAGGTGGTCCCAACATGAGTCACGGTGGTCCCGACATGAGACAAGGTGATCCCAACATGAGACAAGGCGGTCCCGACATGAGACAAGGTGGTCCCGACATGAGACAAAGTGGTCCCGACATGAGACAAGGTGGTCCAAACATAAGACATGGTGGTCATGACTTCAGACAAGGTGGTCCCGATATGAGACAAGGTGGTCCAAATATTAGACAAGGTGGTCGAAATATGCAGCAAGATAGTCTAGATATGCTTCAAGGAGGTCCAGATATGAAGCAGGGTGGCCCAGATATGAGGCAAACTGGTCCTGATATGAGACAAGGTGGTCAAGATATGATGCAGGGTGGCCCAAATATCCGACAAGGTGGACCAAATATGATGTCTGGAGGTCCAAATACACAACAAAACCTTCTTCAAGACATGAGACGTCCTGGTCATGATAATCAAGTTATGCAAACACCATTTGATAAAGGATCGATACCATCATTGATGAGTCTCAATAGTCGACCGCCACTACAAGATTTGGGCAGTCAGCAGAATGCCTTTGCTCCAGAAAGACCAACACATAGTAATGCAGTCCTCAATCAACCACCCCGTCCTAAATGGGTTGAAGAACCGCTGTTTGCACCAACTATTGTTGTTGATTATGAACATAAGCCTCTTCGATTAAAAGGTAATTTAACTTCTGCCTAGTTGCCTCCACATTCTCGTAAAAACCACACAGTAATATTTACTGTATTATGTATGATCATACAGATACAGTATGTTAACCATACAGCAATATGTACTGTATGATTTTTACTGGTAAGCTCTAGCCATTCAGTATGAGAATTCTTATTGTGATCCTGATTGTATCATTGGATTTTAGTTTTAGTTATTGAAATCTGGAGCATTTTTACGTAATAGTAAGCTTATGTTACTTCAAAGTAATGATGTATAATATAATTACGTTGAAACAACGTCTGAGCACTTTGTATTTCTCATTGTATTGATCAGGTTTTTATACACTCTTTTATTATTTAAACACTTATAATTGCGGCATCTAGCCATTTTAGCCATTGTAACAAAATATGATGGTTAGTATAATTTCTCTCTGATAATCTTGACTCTGAAGACTCGGTATGGTGGGCGACGGCATACTACGACATTACTGCTATTTGTCGTCAAGACTGTCGTATCAGGGGTGCTATACATTTAAGCAGACCGGCACCAATCGGCCCACCCGGGTGGCAAAATAGAACATAATGTAGATAAATGTTCAAAAGCAAGGTCGCCCCGCTTTTTTTTAACTAGCCTCCACAGACTCAAGCGTCCTTGTCATTTTTTAGTTTTTTGCAAATTTATCAAATCTACACATATAATTATAAAAGAGACAACAATACATACATAATTTTTATGTTAAACTACTTAATTAAGGGTTATATCGTTTCTGAGTTTGCTTCAGCATTCAGAGCAGACCGGTCTCCGCATACAGCACTCGTTCACGAGTTGGCGCCTGTGGCAGCCATCGCCTTCCTCAACCATATTTGAGGGTAGATGGCGATCCGCCACACGACGCCATCGCCGGCTGACACCTTTTCGGCTGATACTTACTCTTTGTCAAATACAGCTTAATTACAGCTTATGCTCATCGACCTCAGTAGAGTTTCCCAACAGATAGGTCTTAAGATGAACATGAATAAGACGAAAATCACGTCTAATGTCCATGTCCCACCCACCTGTACCGATAATTGTTGGAAACGATATGCTCGAAGTTGTAGACGAGTATGTCTCCCAGGGACAGACTGTCCAATTAGGTAGGTCCAAGCTTCAATCCATCTTTTCGCCTCAGAGCCTGAAAACCAGTGTTGCCAGTGATGACTTGGTACTGAGATGTGGTCCCTTATTGTTGGCCTCACTAACAAGCTTAAAGTCGCTCAATGAGCAATGGAGAGGGTTATGCTTGGGGTTCCCCTGTGTGATAAAATCTGAAATGAGGAGAACTAAGGTCACCGACATAGCTCTCAAAATTAGCAAGTTGAAGTGGCAATGGGCAGGCCAAATCGCTCGCAGAACTGATAACCGATGGGGAAGAAAGGTTCTCGAGTGGCGACCACACACCGGAAGACGAAGCGTAGGCCGGTCCCGCGCTAGGTGGACCGACAAGCGGTTAAAACCGCGGTAAATAGCTGGATGCAGGAAGCGAGTGTAGCCGGCCCAAGTGGCGTTCTATGGAGGAGGCATATGTTCAACAGTGGACCTTTTCCGGCTGATAATGATGATGATAATGATTAATCGGCACAGCCGGTAGGAAAATTAATCATATTTAGATTAATGTTCTGCGTAATAGCCGCCCGGCTTATGGCAGTCTGGTTTTGATTCTGGTTTTGGTTAAACCGAATCAAAACCCGACTTAGTGCCAAGTTGTGCCGAAGAAACCCGATCAGCTTTCTTCCGGTTGTCGTTCAAAAAATACTGCCGAGCCGCATGCTACCCTATCGGCAATAAACGAATAAAATACAAAATGTGTAGCAAATTCTTCAGGTCGGCCTTGCTGTTTAACAGATACTGCCGAACCGAATGTGCCGGCCGGCTTAAATGTGTAGCGCCTGGTAAATAAAACAGATAACTAAACTAGAATTAAGCCGTCCGGGATGACAATATAAACACCCGCTTTCTGGCAGGTTATAAACTCTCAAATCCTGCTTAGATATCCTAGATCAGTACGCTACCCGTATAGGTGTACTGTTTTGTGGCGAGCGGCCCTTTCCGCTTCGTTTCATCACAAAAAAACAAAAAACATCAAATTATTTTATTCATAATCTAACAACACTTCACTCAATATTTATTCGTACTTCCTCTAACATAATTAGTCTATAGTCGCAATACAGTGGGAACAGGCTGAACAAGAGCTAATTAATTATCCTTAATTTAATTGTCCCTAGCATGTGGAGCTCTCAACTAATATTTTTTCTAGACTTTATGTCTCACAAAAGAAATGATAATTAATAAATAAACTAAATGATTTTTAGTTATAAATACTTTTTAATTTTTAGCAGTGAAACACGATGTGTATCAAATTCTATACTTAATATTAATGTAATGATCACAGTAACAAAGGTTATAAATGAACAAATATTATTTTCAGCTCGAGATTTCATTGAACCTGTACACACATTTGACTATGATCATCGATCTAAAGACGAGGACCTCAACAAGAAAAAAGATTTTGAAAAGGAAGTGGAAGAGTTATTCGTAAGAAAGCCTAAGAGAAATGAGGAAGGAGATAGATACGTAAAAGATCTCTTTCACAGAGATTACGAGAGACGAGGGCCTAGAGAAGAAATGAAAGACTTTAGAGAAACGAGAGATTTTAGAGAAATGAGAGACAGAGAAGTGAGAGACTTTAGAGATGTGAGAGACAGAGATGTGAGAGACTTAAGAGAAGTGAGAGACTTGAGGGAAGTGAGAGACTTGAGAGATAAAAAAGATGATTATGGGGAAGTAAGAGATGATTTTCTTGATCGGATGAGAGGTCGACCTCGAGACGTACCTAGAGAAGACTTTGAGAAACGAAAAATTGACGATAGATTTGATGACAAACGACGTGATGAACTAAGGCGTGATGACTTTAGACGTGATGAAAGATGGAATGACAGGCGCGAAGAAAGACGAGACGACAGGCGTGACGAAAGGCGCGACGACAGGCGTGACGAACGACGAGACGACAGACGTGACGAAAGACGGGACGATAGACGTGATGAAAGACGTGACGACAGGCGAGAAGATCGTGATAAATTCCATAGACGTGACGACGTTAGAGAACGTGATCGAGAAAGAGACGCATACAGAGGATCAAGTAGAGATGACAGAAATAAAGATACAAGAAGGGACAACAGTAATAATAGCAGCAGAAGCAAAGAAGGAGATTCACGCAAAAGAAGCTTGAGTAAAGAAACTGAGGTTAGCACTGCAAGTAAGAAGGCAAAGGATAATAAAGTGTTTACCGCAGCTGAAAAGAAACATATTGTGATGATTGATGATATATTGGAGCCTCCTGGGAGGGATATGAGGCCGGAGAAAATTGTTATAGTCCTTAGAGGTAAGTTTAAATTTGAATGTTTTGTTTTAAAGTATTAGATTAATAATAGATGGAATCGATCAAGCAACATTCTGCAAATACCATAACAAGTTACATATTTAGTGTACAATTACTGCGAGGTATAAGCAATTATTCTGATTTATACGAAAATCCAGTTATTTATATGAATTCATGAGCAACCTATGTTTATGACTTATGAGCAAATTACCCAAATTTAAAGCCACTATCTATCAAAACCGATATCGTCGGTGACAAGTAATGTTGTTAAATAGCAACAGAATTTCGTTATTCTTCTGTCATTTCCCAATAAAGGTATCTTATAACATTAACGACGTACCACAGCTTTCGTAGATTTTCAGCTGAAAGGAAAAGGTTAACCGATGGAACTAGGATCAAGGAGGCAGAAGTTAGTGTTCGCCTGGGCTTGCAAAGCCATTTTTTTCTTTAGGTTTGATTTAGAAGTGCAGCCTCTAATGAATGATACTTTATTGTCTTCTTTTTTTAGAAGGTAACGGACTTTTGTGAGTATGTTAAAGAAAATGATTTCTCTTTATTTTATAATAATAGATATTGCGTAGCTAGGGTATAGCTAGAGTTTTTCGCATATTGTTTGTGCTACGGCCTCTGACGGTGTATGTGTGTACGATCCGTACGTTAACAAGAACAACGCAAATTGTTTGTGCTACGGCCTCTGACGGTGTACTTGTGTACGATCCTTACGTTAACAAGAACAACGCAAGTTGTTTGTGCTACGGCCTCTGACGGTGTACGTGTGTACGATCCTTATGTTAACAAGAACAACGCAAATTGTTTGTTCTAAGGCCTCTGACGGTGTACGTGTGTACGATCCTTACGTTAACAAGAACAACGCAAATTGTTTGTGCTACAGCCTCTGACAGTGTACGTGTGTACGATCCTTACGTTAACAAGAACAACGCAAATTGTTTAAGCTACGGCCTCTGACGGTGTACATGTGTACGATCCTTACGTTAACAAGAACAACGCAAGTTGTTTGTGCTACGGCCTCTGACGGTGTACGTGTGTACGATCCTTACGTTAACAAGAACAACGCAAGTTGTTTGTGCTACGGCCTCTGACGGTGTACGTGTGTACGATCCTTACGTTAACAAGAACAACGCAAGTTGTTTGTGCTACGGCCTCTGACAGTGTACGTGTGTACGATCCTTATGTTAACAAGAACAACGCAAATTGTTTGTTCTAAGGCCTCTGACGGTGTACGTGTGTACGATCCTTACGTTAACAAGAACAACGCAAATTGTTTGTGCTACAGCCTCTGACAGTGTACGTGTGTACGATCCTTACGTTAACAAGAACAACGCAAGTTGTTTGTGCTACGGCCTCTGACGGTGTACGTGTGTACGATCCTTACGTTAACAAGAACAACGCAAGTTGTTTGTGCTACGGCCTCTGACGGTGTACGTGTGTACGATCCCAACGTTAACAACAATATATAAATAAAAATAGAAAGATAAAAATTAACAACTTTTGATAAATTATTTTATGGTACTATCACATTCAGTTTTTTTTTTGTTAAAAATGATTATTACAGCTACACGCTAATTACAGCAATTAATATATCAAAGCGTAAACTGTTCATAAACGGTTTCTGTATGGACAGACTGACTTACGTAATACAACGTAAACGATTTACTTGATCCTAAAACTGTTGTTGTGACGAAATTGTGTATTGGGATAACTAGTATATTTATATATTTAATAATCTTAATGACTACAGTTACATACCAAATTTACATGAAAAAAAGAAAATAGACGCTTTAGAAATGTTGTGCTGGAGAAAAATGCTTGAGGTGTTTGTGGACCGAGTTTTGTGCAAACGACTCAATACTTCTAGAACTCGGCATATAGCAGCGTCTTTCAGCTTGGTGCAATCGCGGATTCTTGCATTCTTCGGACACGTTTCGAGCCCCAGTCTATGGAGCGACTTGTCGTTCAGGGAAAAGTAGAAGGCACTACACGCCGCGGTCACCCATACGATGTACTGACCAGATCAAATCTGCGGTGGGTGGTCCCTCGCATGACTGCACCAGAATGACTGCGAATAGAGGGAGATGGCATGTAATCGTGAATCGCCATACATCTGCCTCTACCACAACTACATGACGACCACGACCGCTCTGTTTACACATACAATCAAATGAACTGTCGTCAATAAAATTATTATATCACTAGCTGCGCCCCGCGGTTTCACCCGCGTGGTGATGGATGATGATGATGATGATGATGAAAAGTATCCTATGTGTTAATCCAGCGCCTCATCTACCCCCATACCAAATTTCATCAACATTAGCCCCCCCGTTTGTGCGTGAAAGAGTAACAAACATCCATACATCCATACATACAAACTTTCACGTTTATAATATTAATAGGATATACTTACATAGTATATTAGAAGCTAAATTATTTAAGATTGTGAATTACAATGGGTCTGAAAAGACTGAGAATATTCATGACGCGGAATTTCAGTTCACTAAAATGGAAGATAATCGATAGAACTAATGGAAAAGCACGATATAAGTCTCAAACTAATTAAAAACTTCGATGTTAATGCAATTGAAAATACATATAATAGTCTCAACTGAAAGGCTATGTAGCCGCTAAAACGTGGATATAAATTAGACTACAGTAAACAAAATATTGACTGAAAAAGAAAACATGATCGGGCCTGAAGAATAAAAAACAAGTTTACGATCATGCAATCAAATGTGAGAATGCATATCGAACAATTAAAAACGATTTAGACAATTACATTGATGGACTTGTGATAGATATGGCTGATATTCACCTTAGAAAGAGTTACAACGTCATCTTTAACTTTAAAAAAAACTGAATAATGATATAAACATGATCTTTTCTATTTTATTTTTCCACACTTAAAAACAATACTTAGGGGAAAAGGTGTATTTTATTCAATTACGCAGAAAATAATAATTCTTTTAACACCTAATAGATACCAGACTGTTAGTGTTTCGTGCGACAGAGGTAACGCTCTACGCAGCCTAAATTAGCCGATTGTCTCTTTCCAAAGATAGATGTTAATTATTTATCGCTGGGTGGGTATTGTACCTGGGATGCACCCTGGAGCACTATGTTTATCCCGTACGTGGAGTGTATTAGTAAATTCCAGTACGACAGATGAGCTTCGACACTTGAGGTTTAACTCTCGTTAGTCCATTAACTTTACTCGCTACAGTGCCCATCACACCCCAATTCAGTAAAGTTTGCTTTGCGGCAGAATTTCTAGCACTGAGTGGTACAACATTCTCTGGCACAAAGCCATATATACGTTCAAACATATCATTTTTAATAACAGCCATGTCCCATGATGCCATTTAAAAACCGTACCTTCGCCCCTGGTCTCAGCACGCTTATTGTTCTTTAATGTAATAATTGTAATTCGATGTTGAATGTAATTCGAGTACGGTTTAAACAATTTTTTTTACTAGCATGTACATGTTAACTAGTTAAGTATTTGGAAAATATGAAGCTAAGCGTTGCCTACTAGGATGACGTCAGAACCGACTTGATATCAAAAAGCGTATTATTATAGTTTTCGAACATCTCGCTCAAACTTTTTGCTATAGTCTGACCGCAACCGCTGTACCGCACCTTGGGTATGTGCGCGGTGAGGCACGGGGGTTCGCCCGCGTATTCGTTGCCACAGATCACACCATAGTTACACAGACTTTTCTTCCCCGCACCACGTCTAAAGCGTATTATTATAGTTTTCGAACATCTCGCTCAAACTTCTTGCTATAGTCTGACCGCAACCGCTGTACCGCACCTTGGGTATGTGCGCGGTGAGGCACGGGGGTTCGCCCGCGTATTCGTTGCCACAGATTACACCATAGTTACTCAGACTTTTCTTCCCCACACCACGTCTGTCACACCTAAGGTGCGGTACAGCGGTTGCGGTCCGACTATACGGTGTTAGGTCTGATCACAAGGGCCTTGCAATAAAATTTAATGGCGATAAAATATGGAAAAGATGATAATCGAACATAGGCCTTTAACAACTAGTAGGCTCGTAAAGCTTCAGCAAAAACTTTGTATCGCGAACTTTTCGGAAGATGAACCTAACGATTATTATCATAGATTATTATCTTTAGTTAGTACCGAGATCAATGAAGTTTGTCCAAAGGTTAAAATGTGTACAAGTGGGAAGTTAGTTTTTGGTGACTGGGCTACTCGAGGTATTCGAAAAAGTAGAGATACTATGTATGAGTTATATCATAAAAAACTATGACATCCGATAAAGTTTTCCGTAACCATGTCAAAACTTATTCAAAATTGTTTAAGGCTGTTTGTATGCGTGCTAAAGCTTTGTTTATTAGAGATAAAATTCGGAAATCGAATAACTAAATAAAAACAGTTTGGAAGACTATAAATACTGAGAGCGGCAAAAATAAACCAAAAGTCACTGCATGTGTCCTTGTAATTAACACTCAGACAGTCTCAGAACCAATAAATGTAGCAAATACTTTTGATAATTTCTTCTCTAATTTGCCTCTAGAAGTCACCAAGTCACTGAATTCTTGCCCCAATGCAGCAGAAGCTATTCTTAAAGCTAATTTCACGAATAAAGTGTCCAGTTTTTCTTTTAAATATACTTCATCTTTTGAAATTATAAAAACTTTCAAAAGCTTAAATATAAAGAATACTGAAGACTGGGAATGTCGGTAAAAATTGTAGAGCCAATGATTAGTTTTATGGGCCTTATTTTGGCTCGCATATTTAATTTTTGTATAGATAGAGGTACCTTTCCTAATTTAATGAAATATAGTAAAATCACTCCAATTTTTGAGGTTGGAGAGAAAACAGACCCATCAAATTATAGACCAGTATCTATACTACCAATTTTGAGTAAGATCTTTGAAAAATGTATGCTCAAACAACTTTTGGCGCACATCAACGAGCATTCAATACTGCACGAAAACCAGTTCGGCTTCACGAAAGCAAGACCAACTACGGATGCCGGTGTGCAGTAAATGACGTATGTCTCAAAGGCTTGGGAGAGCTCACATGATGCTATTGGTGTTTTTTGTGATCTCTAAAGCATTTGATTGCGTGGAACACCGTATACTGATTCGAAAGCTTTTCCATTATGGTATTCGTGGAGCTGCGCTTGATGTTATCGAGTCATATTTATCTGACAGGATGCAAATGGTTGGCATAAATGGTGTATCATCTTCGGGATCTATAATTAAAATGGGTGTTCCACAAGGGTTCTTTTTAGGGCCTTTTTTGTTCTTAGTATACATTAACGACTTGCCACTTATGGCCAAGGATCTTTGTGATATTGTTTTATTTGCGGATGACACATCTTTGACAGACCGCTCATTGTACAACAATATTAATAATTATATATTAAATGTATCCACGTTTTTATGTACAATAAAGAGTTATCTATCTATCTATCTTTCGATTTTCAAAGTATATAGGAAAGATAGCACACTAATTCAAGTAACCAACGCTCTATCTAGTATCTCTAAATGGTTCTCAACTAATAATTTACTTCTAAATTCAAAATAAAGACAAAATGTTAGAATTTCTCTTTGCCTACGGTTCCATATTTGGAGTCCAACACTACGATTGATGGAGTTAAACTTGTAATGGACAAGGCAACAGTCTTCCTAGGCATAAAAAGAGACGTAAAATTACAATGGAGTCCTCATATAAATGGACTGTCTGGGAAACTCAGTTCTGCTGCATATGCGGTACGTAAAATAAGAGAGCTAACAGACGCTTCTACGGCACGGTTAGTATATTTTGCATATTTCCACAGCGTAATGTCATATTGGATATTCCTATGGGGTTCAGCGGCTGATATAGAGACCATCTTTATCCTACAGAAACATGCTATTCGAGCTATATACGAAATGGGTCCCCGTGAATCTTTGAGAGATTTATTTAAAGAAATCAATATATTAACGTTGCCTTCCTTATATGTATTTGAAAATACGAGGGTGAATCAAAAAATTCTTGGAATCAATATTAAAAAATGCAAAGATTTAAATAATAATATTTTATTTTTCTCCATAATCTCCCTCCAACGCAATGCATTTAGAATAACGCGTTTCTAACTTCCTTATTCCTTGTGAAAAAAAATATTTTCTTGACTCTCGAAAAAGTCCTCTACGGCAGCTATAACCGCGTCATTATCGTGAAATTTTATTCCACGAATTTCCTCTTTTAATTTTGGAAATAAGTGAAAATCACTTGGGGCTAAGTCCGGAGAATATGGTGGGTGGTCAAGGAGATTGAAGCCAGCACAGCGGATTGCGTTGAGCGCAACTTCCGATCGATGAGCAGGAGCGTTATCATGAAGGAACAACACGCCCAACGACAGTTTTCCACGACGTTTTTCTTTAATCGCTTCACGCACTTTTGGGATTAAATTTGCATAATAGGGTCCAGTAATCGTCTGGCCTTTTGGCATGTAATCAATAAAAAGGATTCCTTCACTATCCCAGAACACAGAGGCCATAACTTTGCCAGCGGTAGGAGCAACTCGAAATTTCTTAATGGATGGAGAGGATGGTCGTTTCCAAGACATGCTTTGTCTTTTAGTTTCAGGATCAAAATGGTGGACCCACGTTTCATCCATGGTGACAAGACGACGGCAAAAATTATCCGAATCACGCTGGAACATTTCGAGATTACGCTTGGAAATTTCCAAACGTCGCTTTTTGTTTTCGTCGGTTAACATTCGTGGCACCCATCTTGCAGACACTTTTTTGAACCCCAGTGAATCAATTAAAATGGATTGAACGCTACCAAAAGATATCTTTAGGATCTCAGCTATATGTTTTATAGTCATTCTTCTGTCTTCCAAAACCAGATTCTCAACCTTTTTGACATTTTATTCTGTAACGGAGGTTGAAGGCCGCCCAGAACGCGGGTCATCTTTACAGCTTGATCTACCTCTTTTAAATTCAGCCACCCAGTACGCAACCGTAGAATAGGGTACAGCATCACCCCCTAATGTCTGCTGAATGTCCAAAAAAATTTCCTTCGTAGACATTTTTTTCAAACTGAGATATTTTATCACCGCACGTAACTCACTTTTATCCATAATTTTGACTTTTTAGCAACTCGTTGCACAAAAAAATTTATTACATGCGAACGAACTGACAAAAACAAGTGACAGTCTGCATAAATATAGTGTGATAGACACTCTTTAATTTGAATATCGAACTTGATCCAAAAAGGTTTCATATATATGCACTTCTAAGAACTTTTTGATTCACCCTCGTATAATGTATGTTCGTAAAAATTTACATAAATATAAGTTAAATAGTGATCACCACACTTTTAATACTAGAAATACAAATAGGATAGCTGTACCTAGTTTTAGACTTGCGAAGACTAATAAGTCATTCCTAGGAAATTGTGTACGTTTTTACTATAAAATCCCAAAACACATAACTGAGCTCACAGAGGCCAAATTCAAGTTGACTGTAAAAAACGTTTTATTAAAAAAAGCTTATTATGAAGTCCGACATGATATAGAAGATAAAGATGCTTGGAATTGGAACGAAATCACTTCTGGCAAGCTGTCACTCTGCCATTTGTAATACCTAAACATTTTAAACATCTATATAAAAAGAATGGCCCCGAGTTTCTTGCCGCTTCTTCTCGGTAGGCTCTATATATTTTGGAACGCGGCGGTAGTCTTTAAAGTACATTATAATGAAAAATTGACGTTCATAAGTGCGTCTTTTATGCCTAAATGGAATAAATGACTGACTTTGATACCTACTGGGGCAATAAAACCGTAAACTACGTACGTCGCACAATTTGTTATACATAAACTGTGCAAAGTAAACGAGAAAAGGTATTCTTAGTTTGGCTTCAGCCTGAAGGTCGCACACGTATACTAATTATTCAGTATACTTTTTTCAAATCATTTAATATTGAGTATTTACAGGTCTGCCAGGCAGTGGAAAATCGTATTTAGCGAAGCTCATCAGAGATAGAGAGGCAGAACATGGCGGAACTGCGAGAATAATGTCCATTGACGACTATTTCATGCAGGAAGGCGAAACTGAGGAAAAAGATCCGCAAACAGGCAAAATTGTGTGTTCATACTTTTACTTTCTATAGTTTAAAATCTAAAATCTAAGATGTCCAGCTAGATTATAGTATCGGTTATGTATGGTACACGCATACTCATATCAAAGCAATAAAATTATAACCATCCTTGCATATTATTTAACATGTGCAAGTGAAAAGCAAATATATTTCCCTGATGCTTTCTCGTGTTTTCCGTTTTGCATGCACATTTCTTTCATAAAATTGTACTAGTAAATTCTCGTAAGTAAACCAGCATTGCAGCAGGAAGTGTTTGGTCCTGTGGAGCATGCTTGCTTAGAGTCGTACACAGTATCGTCAAGAAGTGAAGAACTTTTGTCTCAATAGAGTTTTTTCTAATATGTTTGTCCTAGTAGAGCATACTTGTCTAAAACGTCTATTTGCTCTAGGGGTTAAAACTTATTAGTGTTTTGTCTCAATAGAGCATTTGTCTAAAATGTCTGTCTTCGTGTACACTCTCAGGATACTGATCAAGAAATCAAGTTACTGTATATCCTAGTAAAGCATGCTTGCCAAAAATGTTTTTGAGTCTCTTTTGCCCAGTAATTTCACTTTTTATAATGGATTTGGCACTACCACCTGGTAGGTCATAGATTTACAAGCCTTTTTATCATTTGCATCCTGACGGCGCGGCGGAGGAATATTCTACTCTATTCTACAAGGCGATAAAAATGGTAGTTCTATTTTGCCAATCACACGGGCTGTATAACCTAACCTAAACCCTGGATTAGATTTGCAAAGTCGCCATTTGTTTGAATATAACAATCTCCTATTTTATTCTAGGTAAAGAAACCATTCCTGAAATACGAGTATGATGAAGCATCAGAAGAATCATACTTGACTTCACTCAAAAGAGCCTTCAAGAGGAGTTTGACAGATGGTTACTTTTCATTTTTGATTTTCGACGCCGTTAATGATCAACTAAAACATTACGCTGATATCTGGAACTATGCACGTCAGAATGGTTTTCAAGTATGTATTTTAGCAACTTAACCTTTTGGCTTCCTTTCTATATGCAGGCAATAAGGTACGAGTAGTGGTACTAAAAATTACCATATGACAAACTATACATTGTACGAGTATATTATTTTTTCGTCTTGCTTCGACCGCATCATCACTTACCATCAAGGTCAGTGAAAATGCGGTCGAAGATGGACATAGACCTCAGATTAGATGTTACTTTCACAAAAAGCGAGGTGAAGATCAAACTGGTGACCGCCTGATGGCCGATCCTCACCACCTCTAAGCTACTGAGCTTGCTAGTTGCTGTTTAATATTAACCACTTAATTTTGTAAAATAATACATTTATTATCTGCCTTATTATAAACATGGACTAAAGTTGGTTCCTAGGTTTAACCATGGTTAAAGAGCATTTATTATATGAAATATGCTTAATCCATGGTTTAAACTCTGTACTAACTTTAGTCCACGTTTTATATAAACTTTATACCACAATATAAGGTGGTATCATTTCATACGCTCATAGATTTCAAAAGGCAAACAGCTGGTCATCTATGGTTTGCCAATGACTGATCATACAATGTTAACGTTATAGGTGTACATTTGTACGATGGATCAAGACATACAGACATGCTTTAAAAGGAACATTCATAATCGGACACTTGAGGATCTTGAGATACTAAGAGCTCGGTTCTTCACAACTCCAGCACACCATATTCAATTGGATGCCACAACATTACTGCAGAGTGCTTCTATAACGGAAGTTCATATGGAAGATGTAGAGGACGATGTCATTATGGAAGATGTACAGGAAGCAGAGGTGAGGTCTCGATAGAGACATGTGGTGATGCCTCCTACAATCCAATTGGAGTTCTTTTTATACTTACTAGTAGCTGTCGAGAGTGGTCGTTCACCTGATGAGAAGCGTCACGCCCGCCTATGGAAGTTGTTCGACCCAGATATTTTAAGATATGCGCGGTACTACACAGTCACAGTAATTTCTAAAGCGGTCTTCAACCTTAACGCAGTGGTACTTAATCTACAGCCTGGAGGAATGCGGGCATTGTGGTGGTATATACTAACACAACACAGATATTTGCAGTAGTGTCCTACCGAAAAATATATATAATGTGTACCAATTCGCATAAGGTTAGGTGTGGGTGACATCCAAGTTACCCTCACCTGTTATGTCAATGTGTAAGCGACCATTCGAATGTTGACGCAATTTTAAAAGTATACATTTGACAACTGAACTATAAAAAAATCAAAATCTTATCGTTCCAATATCTTTATATGCGTGAGAGTAAGTTACAATTTTCTGCGCAGAAAACTTGGATGTTGAAGTAAACATAATAGTTTTCTAAAGATGTCTATAGAATAATTAACCAATTGGCATTTCTATTGTTCTCAAGTATCACGATGGTATTATATAATTCTTTATCACTTTTGATTCTTGTAACTGCATATTTAAATGTTTTAAACCCGATTGTTTTGTTTTCCATGGCTAGGCTAGGGTTAATGCATTTCCTTCCAGCATTGTAACTAAATTCGTAAGGTGCTGCCCCAATCACAGGTCGAAAGCGTTTTTACTTCGAAGTGGGAGAAAATGGACGACGCAGCTCGACTAGGTAGGTTTATCGGTTGTTTTGATTTTAATGTAGATGTAACGTAACATGTTGTGTTAAGGTGTGTAAATAAGGTCCACGGAAATTTTGAACCAGTGATATGAAGCGGGTACCTTTATTTTAAAGTTCCTTATCGGTAATCGGTATGATTGATGTATGAAGCCTATTTTGGCGACATACACAATACATTGTCATAAAATTGATCAGATGTTGATGTAACATTATATGCGTATACGTGTATTTCCTCCCACAAGTTTCCCACAGTTTTTCCAAAATTCCCCCCATTATGGAGCCGTTGATAGGTTGCATAATATATCTCCAGTATTGTAATGCTTCTGGTGCGTTGTTACAGCCCGCCTTGATGGCACCAGCAAGCCGCTTCGGCCGTCACAGCTCTCCATGGAAGACTACCTACAACTAGACGACTGGAAACCCAACAAAGCCAAACCGGGAAAGAAAACTGTGAGTATATAGCAGTTAAATTTTTATCTTGTTTTATATTTTTACTTGATTCGTCTCGTTTTATATTTTTACACGATTATCCCTTCCATTTTTATATGGTCGTGGAACTCAGTTGACCGTCAAACTATCTTGTTTGGCCATCGTTTGATCGGTTCCATTTGGAGACATGATTTATTTTAAAACATTATCTATTTTTGTTTATTTCGAACAAGTTACACCTGCGTATATTTTGCCTCAATGATTTTGAGTCAAAAAAAGAAACATTTCCTACAGAGCACAATATCAATGTTATTTACGTTTTTTAAAACTTTTTATTATTTTTATTAGGTTTTTACTGTTTGATACCGCTATACAGACATGTTTGAATATCGCTAAATAAACATGTTTACCGATATTTACCTCTATACGGGGAGCGAGCGAAAATACCAAAAAATATATCCAAATAATTACAAATTTGGAGCTTTATTTACCATTTAACAGATACAATTTAATCGTGGAGAAGCATTTTGTTGGGTTGCGAATTTTACAAAAACCGTATTTATTTACGGAAAACGGATGGATTCATGGAAATTAAACTACTTGTTTCCAGAAAATATTTCATATCTTCGGTAAAAATACGCTTGCAATGCAGACCTCCCTCGTGGTTCCATATTACATGGTCCCGGGAGGGAGCATTGTTTTATTTTACTTCAATTTTAATTTCTATTCACACAATTTACAAAATTAAATCGATAATTCAATTATTTAATTTTTCGCCATTTATCAACATCATGTAACAGGATTACTTTAGATACGGGATATTTATTGTGACTGGTCGTTGTCACGAGGTAACTAGTAATAAAGACCAGCTTGAAACAAGTCCAATATTACATATCCTGTTTATGATATTAATTCTAACGCGACCAAGGGTTACAATACTGTATGAATATGATGAAGGTGAGTCGGTGTTTGTTTCGTACTCGTGCCTGTTCGTTTTTTTATTATACTGTAATATTAAAACAGGTACGCTGGGCTGATTTAGAAGAAAGAAGAGAGCAGGAGAAAATGCGCGCGATTGGTTTCGTCGTCGGCCAGACCGATTGGAACCGAATGACCGACCCTACCATGGGATCTAGTGCTCTTACACAAACTAAATATATCGAACGAGTACGACGCAATTAATACTAGCTTATTAATTGAAACATTGTAGTAAACTGTTTAGCCTACATCTATTCGGCTGGTTGGAGACTAAACATTTATCGTAAGAGTTTGAATATTTTTGTAGTTAGCTAAGAATTTTAGGGCGATATTTTCATGGAGTGTGATTATTACGTGTTAACTGGTGTTGTGTGTGTCGATTAGAATTCGAGAGACTTTTTATGTAATCTCTTACATAACAGATTTATTTTGTGACTGTTGGGCTGATGTCTGTATATTGTTAGTTGTAGAATTGAAATTGTAAAATCTAATATGAACTATTGATTTCTTTATATTAAAATTTGCAATTTGTATGAGTTACATTTGTGGTATCTGGTCTAATATACTAGCGCTAATTGATCTTGCGGACACACTTGCTTGCATTGTTCTAAATTATGAATAGATGGTTTACACAATGTCCATCTAAAAGGCGAGGGACGTCTATACTATAGTACATTTAACAATTATGTCATTTAATATCTCTGTTTCTTTAAGCAGGCAATATGGTAGTGATAGTAAAAAGGACCATATGAAAAAATAATACATTGTATATTGTTATTTCCTATGGTACAATATTTCAATGTTTTAAATAGGATAACTACGGTAATTTTACAAGCTTATCTTCTCGTGTCTTGTGCTAGTATTAACATCGACTATGAAATAAGTGGAATATAAGAGCTGCATAAATAATACTTCAAAAAATAACGTATGCATTTTATTTTCTTTTAATTTATTGACACCATGTCACCAAGGTTAATCGTGAACGTCGGTCACTGCCCGTACAAACCCTGGGAAGGAACTTCTGGCCCTCTCATCGTTATACTTGTGTCCGTATGTGCCGTCAATCCTCGGATTGTGTTCTGCAGCATTGATTCTCATCATTTTATAACCGCCTGCTTCAACATTTTTGAATGGGTTTTGTCCAATTTCCGGTTTACTACCTTTTTCGTCGTCATCATCAAATTGCGTAACGCCGGTTTTGTCGATTTTTGATGCGAGTTTGGGAAGTGGTTCGTCGCCTTCTCTGCTGGCACTCATTACCACGACTGGGGCTGTGCTCATATCCGTCATGTGATCTTTGATGCACTGTTGCAAAATGTGTAGAAAAAACAAGAACGCTAATAGTGTTAGTGCTGACATGGACGCGTTGGATTTTAAACCGCTGCTTCCGCTGTAGTGGCTGGAATGTTAATGTTAATAATATATACTCCCGGTTAATAATATAATATACTAACAGTGTATAACACTGTTAGTACAGTGTGTTATCATCACACAGTATCGAGTGATCTGATTGGTCGTCAAACTGAAATTAATTTACAATTGCAACTATAAACATTATTTAAAGAATTAATTTGTTTGCGTTTATTTAGTCCCGTTCCCGAAACGGTGGCCTTAATCTATTTTCTGAACTTCGATTTTATACGTCTTGTACGTAGATTCATATAATTATTTAAAAATTGAATAATGTCGTGGTTCCACTTGGCGTAGTTCTTCTATTATTGAGCATAGGTAACTCAAAAAGATTTTAACTCAAGGTGGTGGAATTTAAATAGGACCAACTTAAAGCTTTAACCTATTCAAAAAACCCCCGGGTCAGATTCAATAATCCAATAAAAAGTTATGCATAGCCATACATAACAAAATACACGTCGACGACCTTACGACCTCTTGTTTTTTGACTTCGGTTAAAATTGGCAATTTATTGTTTTTCAAAAAATATGTTTACGAGAACTTGTTTATGTATGGAAGGTAACAAAAATGTGTTGAAAACAGAAAGAGAAAAACATTAGGATTCTTCTTGGAAGTCCTTGTGACAGAGAGAAGTTTATTTTTCATTTAATTAATTCTTAGACTAATTTACTATTAGAGTCATTTTGTTGTCGTGATGGAAGAAAAGAAATTGGAATCGGAGATAGTTACATCAGAATTGTTCATTGCAATTTGAACATTATCTGCTTTGTGGGCTTGTAAATTACATGTGATATCAGATCGGGTATCAATCACGAGTTTTCAAAATTTTTCACAATCCGTGATGTACTGTGGGCCTAGCACGAATAAATGCGTAAGTGTAAAGTAACGTGTCGTTCACGTGAAATACAAATTGTATTTTATCTGGGGCAACTGTGAAACCACAGACCATATAACCACTTGACTGCTCATACGGCTTCCCCTCAGCTGCCAAGACTATGACAATAAAAAGCTAACGTATCGAACCAACACGTCAGTACCAGTTTGACTTCCCGTGGAAAAAAAGGGGATGAAAAAATTTTTAAACAAATTCAATTATGCCTTATTGTTCAGTAAAGTGGTACCGAAAAAACAGGTAGACATCCTGGATGCAAAGGATGGAATTACATTTCACAGATAATTTTAGTTTATTAATTATTGGAAGAAAACAAAATACACAAATGAAGTAATTAAACAGAGACACAAAAATAAAAAAAATATGGGAACGCGTTGATGTCTTTTGCCATCCCGTACTGTTCTTTGCAGTTGTAGATAACGCCGTCTCTTTTATTCACTGGCACGTGTAAATTAGTGCGGTACTCCAATATTAACTGGCAATTTATCGATTGTATATATCGACTGTGAGGAAAATAATTCTTCTATACAATATATTCATTATATTAAGAGTGCATACAAATAAATATTCGGTGTTTTATTTATATTTATTTATACCTTCACGTTATCATCAATTATGTAGTAACGTTTATATATCTTTAAAGTATTAATTTTATAAGCACTAACGCCTGCTTTAGCGATCTCAAACATCAAACAAACAATTTTAACAACAACAATTACAAGGGCTGCGATGTCAATACGACAGTAGTTCTAAATAATGCTTCTTTCGGTTGGATGGTACTGTTAAACTGTCCAATGGATGTCGCTCCGTCCCCGCAAGACGGTTAGTCAAATAGAGAGTTCAAATTCTATGCTTGGACCAGAACCTCGGTGGCCTAGTTGGTCAATGGCGTCTGACACGGAAAGTCAGAAGACGCTGGTTCGAATCCCGTCCGAGGATGGAATTTTTCTCTCTATAAATTTCAATGTTTATATATCTTATCTAATAATAATGTAAATAAACACGTGAAAAAAACCCGAGTGTAATATGAAACATAATAATAATGGTCTTAAAATGAAGTACTATGGACATATACTTAATATATTTTAAAATAAAATCACTATACCTACTCTGTTTGTGCCTCTTTAAGTGACTATTTAGTTTGACTATTTGGATAATTCTACTACATCTTCTCTGCCCAGCTGGCATCTTTTTATATGATTTAGATATACACACATAGTTATTTTTAACAATAACATGGAACCGGCTTCTAAAAGTAAAAAGTGCGAGTCGGTCAAAAATATATATAATTCGTAGGTCTCGTCCTTACATTGACAAATTTTACGGTAGTACAAATCCAATATTGTATAGAATGAGGTGTTGTATCCTTGTATCCTAATGACTGTATAATATACAGTGCCGAAAAAGTATATAAATATAATCTAATTGTTTGTTTAAAATCATTACTTAATCACATTTTGTGTAAAGGCTTTGGATACTTTGTACAATTATAACGATGTTGTTTTACTGTAGTAAAAAATATATAATTATTTGATGGTGGTATTAAGTAAGTACTTACATACTGAATAATCAGTAAGAATACGATAAACGTGATAACTATTTTTAAAACGCAAAATATACATACTCAGATCATTGTGTTCTGTTTCACCGTGAAACATCGAATGAATTATTAAGATAATTTCATTAATAGAAGTTTTTTTTACATAACCTTATTTGCTTAATACTTACATACATATTTCAGATCTTTGTACAGTTAAGGTAAACAATAATTTGTAGTGAACTTTATCGACAACTATGGCGATTACATAATGCTGTACCACAACACTATATAGGTACTATGAGTAGAGCTACATTTTGAGCCGGCCAATCAAAATCCTTTTTTGTAGGTAGCCCCCGACCCGCAGTGGTGACTTGTGTTCTTAGAAGAAATTGAACTACACGCAGTCAAGTGGTTATATGGTCTGTGTGTGAAACAGATAGCTCATGGCTTGTACGCCGAAGGGTGATGAGTTAACGCTTAATAAACGACTACTTTTTGAACTTTTCGTCAATTGTATATGCTATGGTCTCAGGCTTTGGTAATTTGTACGTTACTCAATAAAGATACTGTTCAAAATGTAATGTAAAACAAATCGTTTCTGTTTAGTTTTTTAAGTTGATCCTGCCTCAGATTTTCAATGACTTACTGTTTGGAAGACGCCGCATGCCCATGCGATGGCTGTGAGGGTTCGTAAGCGTAGTAAATGTGTTGGTCCTGAACAGGGGCGCCATATTCTCCGGAATATCTAACAAAAGAGGGAAATGTTACCTTCTTCTCGTTTAGTTTACATTTGTTTCAGATCTTAGTGTTGGTTTTATTATTCCATACAGGTGTGCGTCTACTATTTAATCGTTATAAAAGGAGTTAAAATCTTAGTGTATTTATCTACCAACTTCAGGAACAGGTATTTATGTAAGTACTGTTACGATCGTGTAAGATTGTGAAGAGTTGAAAGATGTAAAATTAAAGTGCACACACCCATATCGCGTGCTTAAGGGCCGTATTGCAGAAGTGCGCTCAGTGAATTTCGGCTTGAATACAGATCCCAGGAAATTTTGTATTACATTTACTGACAATCTCCACTCGATTCGAGATTCACAACGGAGCGTTTTTCTGGAATATCGGCCTTAGACTCCCTGTGTCGTGGGAGGCATTCGTATTAACAAATCACAAATATCCATCAAGAACTTAAATTAAGAGGATTGCATAGCTAGTACTTTCCATACTAAAAGAAATAACTCTTCTACCTTTTAACATTGTCCGATTTCAGTTATTTTTTTTCATGTATTCATCACGTTGTTTACTATGTCCGTACGTTTTTTCAGTATTTCAAAGTGCTTACTATAAATTTATATAAATTTCCCTTTTTAGTACTTAAAGTAGAAAAGAGTTATTTCTTTTAGTTTGGAAAGCAATCCTATGCAATCCTCTTAATGCTCGAAGACGGGATGATCACCAACTACGCTAGGTGCCGTCTCGGTGTCTCAAGTAGTGATGGTAAATGGACACAAACTGTAGAAAGATCGACAGCAACGTTACAGCGAATATAATGGTTGTAAATTACCCGTGGGATGTTTTACTAACCTGTCTGTGAGCTGCTTTGTTCCTATTCCCATATGAGATAGCACGTTTTCCAGCGTCATTCTGGATGGATATGTCACAAGCGGACTGTGCGAATATCAAGGTCTGACTGACATGGCGGTGAGATGCGCCGGCGCACACGAGTGCGTGTCATTACGCTCTACTTGTCATATCACCCTTGAATCTCTAGTTGACATTACAATAACTGTATATTTTACGAGGAGTATAACATTATTAAGTGAAAATAACGTTTTGTCGGGAAACAGAAAGTCCCAATAAGACAACTATGTATTTGTATTACTTTTTATTATTAATTTACAATCACAAACACACAAGGACGTCCTCAAACACACAGTCACACAAAATATACATAAATACTAACTTAGTTGATATAAATAATACACTTATATCACACAGAATTTACTTTTTACATCAGTCGTTAATTATCGAAAAATTGACGGAATCTTTCGTTTTTAAGTTGTTTGTAACAATAATAACAACTTGCCAATCAAACATCTAGAAATTTACTTTCACGGGACGGAACCAGTTTTTTAATTGGGATTGGTAAAATTTAGCATTCGATATTTTTACAACTCCTACTTATTAACTTCTAAAATAAGTTAATAAATAAATTGAATAAATAATTTAAATAAGTTATTACACATCTACGTTTTACGCTGTTAACAATTACATTGAATTTGAGCATAAACATGCCAATCAAAATTTGGGCACAAATTAGGAAGCATTTGAACTTATTTTTATATAATGAAGGAATGCATATAATTTTGACTAATGCAGCTTCTGCATTTTAATGCTATTCGACCATCATTATTTTATTAAAACTTTTGAATTTAGGATATGTTGCCCAAGATAGCACAGGGATTTTTGGCGAATTATGTGCTGATTCGGCTTTAAACTTCATTGCATTCGAGGAAGAGCTCGCGGCAGTCCACGTTGGAGCGTCCACGGCGACCGGCTTCGAAGAACTCTTCGAAGGTTCCTCCAGATTGTCGCTCCAGAACGAAACTCGCGGCGTATCTGCATGAACGAGAAATGGAATAAAGCTTCACAGTTAGCGTACGTGTTAAACAAGAAGTTTTTATCGTCTATTTATTTCGTCTGAATATAAGAGAAAATAAATGAAATACTCACGTTCCGAGCTGGCAGAAGATGCTCTTGGGTCCGATGTCAGCTGAGCATTCCCTGTTAGCTTCGCACATGTATTTCTGCAAACATTTGTCGTTGCTCGTGCCGAAAGACCGCGGGTATACCTTGAGCATAGCAATGCCAGCGAGGGCAGCGTCACTCACAGAATCTTTGCGGCCCATGGACCGAGCGGCCAGCGATCTATGAGAAAACGAAGTCTTCAAGGCGTCGAGGAGATTCACTACGATGTTAAAGAGCTGGCAAGGAGAGAAAAAATAAACGTTAACTTCATATTAGGAGCTACAATTAAAAGAACATGGAAACGAAGAAGAAGCAATAAATATATGTAATGAAGTGTGCATAATGAAAAGGGAAATGGAAGGACGGGTATCATACCTCTCCAGCCTGCTTTGCCATGGAGGCGACTTGGTCGGGGTCTTTTGCACCGAGCACCGTCGACAGTACCGCAGCCAATATACCCTGAAGCAAGCGAGAAGCAACACCGTCTCCGTAACCAAACTTTACTATTTACACTCCTTGTTCGGGAAAACCTCAAGGAAAGAAATCACTTTCAATTGAAACATTTTTACAAAATGGGTTACAATTCTCTGAGATGATCCTCGAACGTTAAGGTTCTAGTTATTTATTGTGAATGAAGGTCCGCTACTTAATGGATGAACTCCGCTAAAGGTGAGGGTCAAAACAGCATGGTGCTTTTTACACTTTCGTAGTGAATGTAAACTTTCTAAATACATAAATGCATATCTACATGTAACTATGTTAGTGGATCAGTACAGATATAAATATAATATAATGAGATCTGCTTATAAATGATTTGCATTATTTTGCATTTATACAATAATGTAAAGTATGTAATAGTTATTAATTTATTGCGTCCGGTGCCCGGTAGGCATTGAAATTTGCTCATCATTTACAATAAAATTAGTGTGGTGTAAGTACCTGCATGGGGGAAGATCCGTTGTCAACTTTGTCGATACCGTCGCTAGATGCGCCTCCTCCGAGGATGGCGGTGAGAATCTTGAGTCCCATAGAGATAAGGTTGGCCCATGGCGAAGGAGCGGCGGAGTCGGTGTCCAAGTTGTCGCTTTTGTTGGGACCGACCGCGTTGGCGCCGGTGTTGAAGATCATTTGCATAATCATGCCTGAAACGTCATTGGCATTTATTCCTTGAAAGTAAAAAAAGAAGTTATGAAACTGGATTTGATTACACATTTACCAAATCAATGTAAGCGTCTGAAGCATGACAGTGAAACTTGCGGCTTGAATATATTTTGCGAAGAATTTAGAAGCGCAAACATTGAAACTTTAAGAAATGTACTATAGTTATTAAAATAGGCTTACCAAGCATGTTGGACCAAGAGAATCCGCCATCAGAAATTGAGTTGTTCTGTATTTCGTCGATGTCGTCCAAAGCCACCTTTTTTAACGCATTTGGTTTCTCGGCGAACTTGCGTTCCTCTGCTATCTGTCCTTGTGACACTGGCAGGGAGTTACTGTAGTATTGTGGATGGTGTGTTCTGACATTGCTACTTACCTGGAAAAAAAATATAATATTTACTTATTATACTTCCCGATAAAGTGAAAAAAGTTGAGGTATCATATTTATTTCGTAGCATATTCGAGATAATCTCGCTAATCTATAAGTATTTGAATAAGTTTGTGATACAGTTTAGTGTATTGTATATCAACTACAGAAATTACAAGAATTAAATGCACTGATTCAAATTATTTTTTCCAACGTACCTATTAGTTTAATATATCCTATAGTAAATATATCTATCAAAATGTTTCCTCACCTGTGACACTAACGGAAGCTGTTGTGGGTATGCGAGTGTATGGAGTATCGCAGAGGAGCTGATAAGGGCCAGCAGGGCCCAGCCGCACACCTTTTGATGCATCCTGCAGACAACAAAGATTCCTTGTAAGTATACCGATGTAAAGGTGAGAAGTTTTGATTTAGATGACAAACATAGTATGTATATATAGTATAGCAACCTAAACCTGCTTAAAGTGGACGTGATCACAATGTTCTGTTTGTTAAATCTAACACAGAAATTGAATATGGTTTTAAAACACCTATAATTATAAGAAAAAATTCAGTTCTGAAATACACTGCATATATTATATTAAAACACTTAGCAATAATAAAATAACTTTCTTTTTAATTTAATTGTGGTACCGCGCAACGGACGTGTCGTCGATTAGAAAGTGCTCTGATGAGTGATTCGCGCGAATTGATCGCCCGCCTCGGAGTCGCTTAGAAAGTGGCCTCTTGCATCGCCTTCGGTTTATTTTTACGGGGATGCTGGTGTAATTAGAGGATGTACATAAGTACTAGACCCTCCTTTCAACATACATTCCTCTCTCGTAACTACTTGGACAAAATAACCTGTCTGCGCAATGAATGAGAGGATGCATAGGTTTGATTGGGTTAAATATGTTTACGTTGAATTTTTATTTTGGATATGTTCTGTCGTCGTTTGATATTTGATTATCAAAGATAGCGAAGCTATCGAGATTTAGGACAACATAAATAATGGGTTATCAAATTGATTAATTTGACCATTATTATTATTATTAGATCAGTTAATCGATTATTTTCTTGCGGTGCGGATGCGGTGGATTCCCTCTAATCTCTCTCTGGTCTACCTATTTTCGGTATCAGCGTTACGTATATTTAGTTACTACGTTAAATGCAGGTGACCTGGTCTTTGCGTTAACTGTAGCTCAGGTGTCGCATCTCCCCCAATTCTTAACCCCAATAAGGTGTTAGTTATATAAATTGACGTAAATTCTAAACGCCGTTTAGACACGAGCTGCCATACCGGTCCACTTTCTTTGACCGCTATGCTTGGTGGCCATTTTACACCTGTTGGAAACGCTTCCGGTGTGCCCAATCGTTGCGTCACGTTCGTATGATTTATTATGGCTGGTTACAAACAAAAGTGGCATTGTTTGCGATAGCCCCAACGCTTACTTATCCATAACTGAAAAAAATTTAGGTACCTATACAATCCGCAATGCTATTGTATCGAGCTCAAAGCTTATGCAATTCTATTGAAGCGCATTTCTATACGTTTCTAGAGAAGAAAGCGGTCTCTAAACACACAGTTAAAAGTTATCATGTATGTGCCAAGCCGAGTCTGCACAGTTGTCCGACTCACCACCGGTTGATTTGCCGGTGACAGCGGGCCTCTAGATTCTCGAGAGAGAAATTTTATTGGTTACCGAGACTAGCACCGTCATCGCTTACGTTTTATGTATTCTTTGTTGCCGCAATTAATGACACACTACATTGCTATTTTATGTAACGATCCTTTACCGGAATCTCGAACGCAACGTTTGTCAGCAGAACGCTGGTATATACATTCGTATGCGTGCCGTTTACGAAGAAAGATGCCTGCGAATTGTTTCAGAGAAAGCGGGAAATTGTGAATACTTATGCGTAATAGCTAAAGTATAATTTTTAATAAGGTTTTGGAATATGGCTGAAAAGAAAGTTACGGTCCTTTTACGCATGTTCTTGATGGAAGGTTTTCTGATGGAAGATCATACTTGGATGTACTTTAAAATTATAAAAACGATATATTGCCTGTTGCATCGTTAACGAGAATACCTACAACGATCATATCAGTTTGAGATTTTTGGTGCGTATACAGTGACTTTCTTGGATCGGAAAGCTGGTTATTAATAACGAGCGTGTAATGAATGGGCGAGCCGGTGCATCGACCCCTTGACACAATAACCCTGCGGTGTCGGGCCACACTGAACTTGCCGGTGCTGCGCGCAAACCTCACTTTCGATCATCGCGGATGTTCGTACCCGCTTTGACCTAGTATTTCTATGAATAAGCATCTCCATTCTAGTTTTATTATTATATTATGCTTTTGATAATACTTCTGATAATGATTTTATTTCATATGGTTGCATAATTATGTACCTATATATTATATTGGAGAACTGACGTGAAATACTTAAACTACGCCACGGACGTCGTATATCAGCGAACACTGTTGATATTGATCGCAGATGACTAATTGATTACATACTTTTTCTACAGTAACATGTTATTGGCTGTTATGAGTTTTGTAAACTTAACTCGGAACCCGTGAATCACGTAGATACTTATTACAAAAAAGTTCATGAACTTCATGAAACCACTACACGTGACCCTGAGTGGTGCTATTCAGGTGACATACTAGGACTCTTATGAGTGTTCGTCTCAGTAGGTACCACCGAAGTAACCTACCAAATATTGTACCTCGAAACTGTAGGGTGAAAGGCCTTAGTACTGTATTGGGGGCAGTTCAATTATAAAAAGTAGAGTTAAAGTAAAAATGGGACACACATGTAGGCAGGTTGACAGGCCGGTTGGCGCAGTTGGTAGCACCTCTGCCTTCTGAGCCGCTGGTCCCGGGTTCGATCCCCGGACAGGTCAAACATTTGTGTGCATGAACATGTCTGTTTGAGCTGTGTCTGGGTGTGTATATATTTAAGTATGTATATCAGTCATCAGGTTACCATAGTACAGGCTCTGCCTAGTTTGGGACCTGAAGATCTTTGTGTGGATGTTGTCCCATATTATATTATTAAGTAGTCTCGGGATGACAGCGCAGTCAGTGTCGCGCAGGACTGACGTTTGAAGATATGAGTTGCAGGTGAAATAATAACCATCAGTCGATTGACTCTCGTCACTGAGTAGTTAAGCAAACTAGGCGTTTGTTTAATCGTAATCAAGTAGATATAATTATATTGTCTAGTAACGCATAACGTCGCGAGGCGCGGCAAACATGGCGCTGGGTGAAAGCGACCGGGGCGGTCGCGTGAGCCGCTGCCGTGCAAGGTTAACTTCGTGCTTGATTTTTCTAATTTCGGAGCGAGGAGTCAACCTGCTATTACGATGTACCCAGCTCCCCACTTTCATCGGAAGTACACCGTGGAAAAATGACGGCATTTCACACGGTTATTTTCCTCTATTTCACTTACTAGTACTAACCATAAGTAGTTATGTTGTTCGTTCCGCAGCGTGTCGTGTTTCTTTTATTTTTACCTTCATCTGTTTCATTGTTTTTAAGGAGTTTAATCCTTTCGGTCTCCGATTTTCTATCGGTATTATGCGAGTGGATGGATTAACAATAATACGTACCTACCTACTTAAGAATTTAACATAAAAACGTATTTTGCAAAGGTTGATTGATGTATTTCTAATATTTTGGTTGGTAATTACCTATGTTCGTTTCACGCACGTTACTAGGTAAGTAGGTAGGCATACCTACTGCCTTTAAAATATTTAATTCTAATAAAGGTTAGAAAACGGTAGTAATGTATTTTAAAAACTATCATCGTTTACTTGCCATTTTAGAGAGAAAAATGCACATCCTCGGATTGTATTCGAACCCACGTGTTCCGACAATCCGTGTCAAACGTCATGACCACTAGGACACGAGAGGCACGCCGTCCGAACATCTAATTTTAACGCCGTATGGGGACGGAGCGACAACTATTAAACAGCTTGCGACAGCATTATTCAACCGACGAAGAAGAGGATGTCTAAGAGCCCAGATACACGAGCAGCTTGGAGCAGTCAGCATGGACTGCTTCAAGCTGCTACTGCACAGTGAACTACAGTCTTCTACGTAGACACATAGGTACACGAAACCGCTCGAGCAGTTGCAAACGTTTCGGGCAGTTGGCCGTCAAGCAGTCGCCGACATACTCGGACTGCTCGAGCTGTCGACTGCTCTCGCACAGTTACCTCCGCCCGCGGTCATCGTTCCACGTCGCGCGCGCTTCCCGCTCCCGAATTGAAATTGTCACTTGTTGAGCAGTTAATACCAACTGCTCGAGCAGTTATCAATGGCAACTTCAAGCTGTTGACTATGCAAAAGCTGTCCGTGTATGTTGATCACTATCTAACTGCTCGAGCAGTCCGTGTATGTGGCTCTAAATGTGTTCTGTCAAAAATTGCAATTTCGTCTCGCTAAGTAGGCGTTAGTGCTTTAAAAAACATAATATAATAAAAATATCATCGCTTAGTTACCTTTAATATTTTAAATGATAAAATTCGTTTTATAAGAGGTATCGGTTCAGTTTAGTTCATAACGATGGCATCTAACCTACTCATAAAATTAATCAAAGAACATACCTACTACGTACTTACCCTAAATTATCTAAAATAATTGTCAATAAGTGGGCTATAAAACAAATTTTCTAATATACCTACTTAAATAATACATAGCGAATTAAATTTCTTGGTAGATATTGCTACATATCCTCTTACTAAGTCACTTAAACTGAGTGTTGAGTCTCATCAAAACTTAACTTCATCAATAGTTAAGACGCTGAAATATATGTACTTGCTTCCTCGATTATTTGCCAAACTACAGCAATTACTTTTTATTCGAATAAGCATTCGCTATCAGTTTTCTCGCGCTGTTCCGTGTGTTTTGGCTGTTTTTCATTCAGTGTCCGGTCCAGCGTACAAGCCGCTTTCTAAACCCGGCCCAGACAACCGCTTGCGTGATTCTTACGCGGATATGAACGCGGATCATATTTATTCAGTGCGCTCAAATTTTAATGTGTGAATCATTATGAAGCTAGGCGGCAGTATAATGCGGGGTGGTTACGTAATTGAAGGTTTGACACGGCCAATTTAAGGTTGACTTCTCTGATTGGTGTTCTTAGTTCAAAGTTTTTAGTTGAAAACATTTTACTTTACCAACCTCTTGCTTATATTTTATTATGTAATAATTAAATATTAATTATAGTAGTATTAGCAGAAAAATATTTAATCAAAAGAAGTGTGAACCTGTCCGAGAAAAAATTAGATTTGTCAAATCCGATTAGGAACCTACGAGGACCGATTGTCATTTTGGTATTATCAGTCAACGAAGAAAGACTTATTATTTCTTCGTAGTTATCAGTCTATGTAACTAAGTACCTATGGTTGTTGAGTTGTCGTGTATGCAGACTTATATATTTGGTTCGGTATGTTAGGTAGGTATTTGAATTGTACAGTACCTATTGTATCGGATCGAATAACAAAATGAATGGATAAAAATCTTATCGTTTCAATTGAACAATGGAATTTGCATGAATAACTGTGTAACAAAACGTTACTTCGTTTCAACATTGAAGAAAACTATGAGAAAATCGGCGATATGTCAAGAATAACGAGAATGCCTGAATTTGACCTTTACAAGTGCCTACCTACCACAGTTTTATTTTAGTACCTTTTTTTAACTAATTAATAATTAATAAAAAAATTGTACCTAGGTACCTTTTTGCAAACGAGTATGTTGGACCGTATCATAATTACCTTTTTAAGTATTAGGTCTGAAATTATACAACAGGCATTTGATTTTGAGTAAATATTAAATAAATGTAATGTTTTCCTATTAATGAATGAGTAAGTATAAATTATAATGAGTAGCATTACAAATCCATATAAATAAGTGCATACAATCTACCAATAGCCACATGCGATGTTCTACAAACGCAAGCGTACTTGCCGTTACGCCTCTCGATGCGGATCAATCGAACGGTACACTTGTTCAAGATGCACTTGTCCAATATTCATGTCGACACCTTTGCCTACATTGTGGTATACGGCACGTCGGCATACATTAACCTGTAAACTGCACGTTATTTAGCCTGCACCGCTAAACTTGTCACGTCGACAAACTGATTATGGCTATCTACATTTGTTTCTAGCATAGCCGCGATAGCTATATCGTGGGTTATCTTTTATCGATGACTAACGACTGCCCACGACTGTGTTTGCGTAGTAGGCTCGGCCTTCGGCATTGCCATAACCTATCGTTTCATGGTATTTCTTTCATAAGAACCTTCTGACAATAAATAACACAGCCAACAAAAAAAGAATTAGCGAGATTGTTCCATTCGTTCTCAAGTTATAGCGTGACCAGGAGAAATAGGGGTTCATTTTTTATATATAATATTACTGTAATATTTTATTCTATCGAAAATCCATGCTTGCGGTTCGCGGTTTGCCCTCAAAACCAAGACTATAAACATGTGTAAGTGACCTATATCGGCTCTATCAATTACGATAGTAGCCTTTTACTTTGTGGTATACGATACCCGACGGCTTACCTACTTACATTAGCCTACATACTGCAAGTAATGCATCCTGATTCGTTCATTTTATACTTCAAACAATACTCAAAACCAAAATTATAAACATCGGCAAAAGATCTACTTATTTCGACAAAGGAGTTGCCTTTGTTCAAGTCGATACCTTCGCTTACTTTAAAGACTAGTTTCTTCTAATTTTTCTATACAAGTGCACTCACCACCAAGACCATAAAAAAACGGTAAGAGACTTGTATAGAGAGATGATATTACCCTAATATGAACATGTCCCAGAATTATGTTGGCTCATTCGCTATTTTTGTGGTTTATACGCTACACAACAGATGCACTATGTATCAACTATGTAATCGCCATTGGACTCAAAACCGTTAAACTTCCCGCAATAAACACACATTCATCATAGCTACATAACCTACGTAAAGTACTCACCTACATATGTACCTGTGTTGTGTTGGTCCTTTGCATAATTTATTGAAGGGTTTGGAAATAGACATCGCAAAAGAATTATCCAATAGAATACTCCATACGACAATATTTACGACTACCTATTAATAATTTTCAACAAGTCGTATAAAACATCGTAGCTTATGCACAAACGTACACCATTGACCATACCTACATTTAAATGTTATATACAGTAAACTACATAAAGAGTTGAGAAATCTGTTCTTTACTTATTTGAGAAAATCTTAACGGTTCATTGTTACTTATGAATAGGTACGTGGCCTACTTCACCGAGACAAACGACTGCTCGACGACACTGATAATGAACTTCCTGGATGTACAGCGCCTACTTCGCGGAGCCATAGTAATAACTTGAAAACACCATGGTTTGCTTAAACTGAGTCAATAAGTATTAATATTTACATCGTTCACACCCTCGCAATACTCTAGGATTCCCTATGTCGCTTTAGGCATGGAGACACAATAACACATTCAAGACACGAGAACTAATATTTCTACTCGTCACACCAATGTTTGCCCTGGCTAGGAATCGAACCTAGGACATCCGCTTTTTCAGTCTTTAGGCCGAATGAGCTGACGGAGCTGTCAAAATATTTAAATGCATACCTAATATGCGCATAGGAAACTTCTAAATAATTCTCCAAACTGGGCCAAAAACCAAACCCAGAAAAGCGCAGGCTGTTATTTATATGTCCACCAACCGGCGGATCGATTCTAAAGCCTTTAAACTTTGATCAATATTAATTATGATTTATATTATACTAGCAAGAGCCCGCGACTTCGTTCGCGTAGTAAGCTCCCATCTTTTCTTGATTTTTCTTTCATAAGAACCTTCTCTTGACAATAATTAACACAACAAAAATGAATTAGCGAAATTATTCCATCCGTTCATGCGGGTTCAATTAGATATAAAAGTACTTATACATAGATGATATTAAATATGAATTATAAAAAAAATCAGATAGATATACTTAAGTGTTTCCTTTGTGTGGGCTGTTTTTTTTAAATGTTATTGTCTGTGCCCATTTGACTATCTTAGGTATAATTGATATGACCTGACCTAAAGTATTTATATAAGTACCAAATTTCATGTAAAAAACTGTTCGGTAACCGTTTCCGGTGATCAACGTGCTAGTGTACGCCGATATCGCATTCGCATTTATATATTGGTCTGATGAATGGGATATGTTTATAATACATTAAATATTTGTGTACCTACACCCGAACCGTAAACCATCGCCTGCATTACGTCAATCAAGGGCATAATAATTGTTTTGTTATCTGTACATATCTTATCCATTAATCTTAATTATGAATGTGAAAGTTGGTGAGTGAGAGATCTATAGTTTTTGATGAAAAATTATGAGGCGTATAGTAAATAAAATATTGTACATTTTAATTTGATCCCAACAAGCCTCTTTTTATTGTTAGGTCTCTTTATATTGGTTAAGTAGTTTCTTCTATTGCAGAAAATATTGACTAGATAATAATAATTATTATTATTTATTTACCAAAAAAAATAATTACAGCGGAAACTTACAAACTACATGCTATTATAAGTATAATACTTTTATACTAACTATTATACTTTTAACTAATGCAGCACACAAAAATGACAATGTCGATCTCACTTTTAGGAATTTACAGAAAATGTAGGATCTAAGTAAAATTTTGGAGTGACAATGATAAAAGTTACTTTTGCTATTTGGCAGGCGTAGCGTAGCTCGTAGCCGCTACGAAAACATGTCATTATTAGGTCTCTCGGCGATTTTTGTTACTGATCGATACATTACCTCATGTTGGACCGTCAAGTGCTAGTGGATTAACTTGGATAAGTTATTTAACTGTTTGGTTAAAAATATTAACTTATATGTAATAATTAAAATAATTCCTATTGAACTGAGCCACTAGTCTTCAATGCATTACTTTTAGCTTATTATTAGGTAAGTTATATAATCCAGCCGTTTCCGGGGTGACACACTCATACACGACACATACACACTTACACACACATAAGTAGATCATACAATTATACCCGCACATTTTGACAAACTTTTTTAGCCAAACCTATAAAAATGTTATAAGAGTTATTTTATTGGTAAAAATGAAAAAAAATAAGTTTTGTAAAAAAATAAGTATCACTAAATATTTATTTTAATACTTATGGATTTTCGCAAAGTAATAACTAGTAATATAAGTTTATGTCAGCAAAAAAAAAAACATTTTAATTTTGATCGTATTTTTGAGAAATGTACCTACTCGTATCTGCTGTGTCCAAAACCTGTCTACATAATTATTCGACGGTAAAGAAAATTAACTTACCTACATCTTAAAACGAGCTGAAATCAATAATATCTTTATTTTTCAACGAACACTCATAAATTTAGTTATAATTTCGTGTTGTAATTTAAAAAAAGACATTGACCGTCTTTTAATACTTAACCAATTTTTAAGAAAATTATTGATTAATTAACTGACTTGTAAGTATATTTTGTATTTTCGGCTAAGGGTGTAGCAGTCACATTTTAGCGCGCACGATATATTCATATTAATATTAAAAAGAGGAAAGATTTGTATATGTGTATGTTTATAACGAATAAATTCAAAAACTATCAAAAACCATTACGAGATTCGCTACCTACATTATCTCTGAGTACCTTAAGCTATATATTTTGATTAATCAACAACATCCATCTTTACGCGGGGGAAACCGCGGAGCGCAACTAGTATGTATACACAAATAATTTCCCCTCGAAACCCGATTGTCGTCGGCCCAAATTTAAAAAATAATTAAGCCTCTTCCGCTGGTCATTCGCGTCGTGGGTAAGAAGTACTTAGATGTGTATATTATCAATATAGCCGTACCTCTCGTTATGTATTTGGTGACAGACAAGGTGATAGTTGCTGCTTTGGATTCAAAAGTCTGAATAGTAACTATATCGTAATCTGTTGGCAACCTACGCTATGTGACGTGGACCGTGGCTCCAAAACAATTTCGGTTACCCAACGCCGTCAGGTGAATGACGAGATTTCCTCTCGGCAACTTTCACTTTAACGTTTTTTTGGACGTGAGTGGATGAGGCACGACTCGAAGTGTTACGGCTGTGATGACAACGAGTTTGGAACAGTTTTTTGCGTTTGGTTTCGTTTTCTTTATCATTATTATTGCTCATGTATATGACTAGCTGGTGCCCGCGACTACGTCTGCTCAAGATAAGTACTTCGAGTAGCTTATTATTTCTCCAAGGGCATATCTATCTTTATACCAAAATAAAAAAATATGTACATGGTCAAACTTAATTGCTATGATAGTATTATTTTATTATATAATATTAAATAGTTAGTATATCAATCAGTAAACAATAATAATAAAATATAATTAATCACCATGGAAAAAAACTGTCATTACATTTCACCATCCTTGGCGGTATTTGTGTTGCATTTTATCACCCTTGACGGTCGCCGAACACGTCTAGTGTATCGAGCTGTCAAATTGACTTGGCTTTTGACTAAGCTATCAGAAACTGACACAAACTTCGCGTTTACAATATTACCAGCTGTACTCCGCGGTTTCACCCGCGTAGTGATGGATGATGATGATGAAAAGTATCCTATGTGTCAATCCAAAGCCTCCTACCTCCGTACCAACTTTCATCAAAACTGGCCCTGCCGTTTGAGCTTGAAAGAGCAACAAACATCCATTCATTCATCCATCCATCCATCCATCCATTCATCTAAACTTTCACATTTATAATATTAGTAGGAAGTAGGATTATTATTATTGTATATTATATGATATTATAATAAGTATATTATATTATATATAATAAGTAATTATATTATGTATAGTAGGATAGGATTTATCTTTGATAAGCTTACTCTGCGTATTTCTTTAGATACCTAAACGATAGAGGTTTTATGCTGATCATAATGAGATTTGACGATTATATTGTGTAGTTTTGGAAGTTCGTATGGGCATCAAAAAAGCTCCATACTACCGTAATATTGTATGTATTTTTATCGAAGGTATGCCGAATATTGGCTCAATCGGATGTTAGTGCTTTAATAATGCATTAGAAATGTTGTACCGGAAAGACATAACACACCTAACTATGCATTTTTTATAAAAATATGTAAATGACATGAGTGAATTCGAGGGTGCTAGGCCGTAAGATGTAATAAGTAGGTACAATACAAAATATATCTAGTATTCTATGAGTGATAGGACCGACCACTGAATCCCTAATTCATTTATTAGTTTTTATTATTTGAGTAAGCTATTATAAGTTAAAACCACGGTGATAGATAACATTACCGTGTTAAAAATATTATAATCAAGAAAAATCCTTTTAACCACACATTTTGCAGTTCCTGGAAAAGTAGGTTGAATTCTGAGAAATCTATTGTTTTATTGGCCAAATATGGCAAATCGCGAGTCAACGGGTTAAGCGATGGTACTTTCTTTGCTAGATTCTGGATAATGTCATTCTGTTATAACATTTACTAGAATGTTCTATTACTGTACATAATATTTACGTCAGTGCATGCGAGAAACCGAGAGATACTTAGGTCCGGAATGCAGACTGGCTATTCCGACTTGGACAGCTTTCCTTGCCACTTTCCACAGCAAACGTACGAAGACTCTTAATTACTTTTGAACGTAGGTAACTATATGAGGAAACATTATAAACATCGTAACAATAAATAAAAAGAATGACTTGAAGTGATCTGGAAAGAGGATGATGTCAAGTCGAAATATTCAAATACAAATGTAGATAAAAAAATCATAGATACTGACCTATTCATTCATTGATATTATCAACGGTAACCTATAGTGCATGTCTATGCAGTGCTTTGGTAAACTGAACAATTGCGACAAACAATCGCAGGAGTTCGGTCAACCGGACAAAATAATGCATAGTAGGTAATAGTAGTTATTATTTACCCATAAATCAGAGTATCTAAGTTTTAATATAAAATTGAAATTAATCAAAGACAAGGCCATTAACATGTTACCGTTTAAAAACAGCCAATGGGATTGTTTATTTATTCTATCTAACAACAACGTTTAGTGCCTTTAATAGTTACGTATGTATAAGTATATGTAATATAATAGTGCAACATTTATTTATTTTCCCCGTCTATAACGATATCATCGAGATAGGCGAAACACTTTGTGAAAAAAACAAACAACAAAATAAGTTTTTGTCCGAATTTGATGAGATGTAAATAGGACCACCTCGGAAGTAGATACAACCAAACAAGAAAAGAATTATCAAAATAGGACTACTCTGTAAAAAAGTTATGCGTGATCATAAAGAAAATATATTACACGTTGACTTGAGAATATCCTTCTTTTTTGAAGTCGGTTGAAAAGATATGATCCGTAACTTGCACATTGATGCAAATTTAACTGAACGTTTATGATGCTTATAAGTTAAGGCGCGGTCCAACCCCAATTTTAAAATAATTTACGATGCTTTACGTAAGGTTGAAAATCGCTTGTTAGATTGGACGATGTAATGCAAAAAGGTGTTAATTTTGTACGTTTTATTTATATTTTTCGATATATACTAACACAATTGAAAAAAACTGCTGGTTACTACTTTAGTACTATATGTTGGCTATGTATTACCTAAAAAATAATATAGTGTTATCGCTGAAAATACTGAGAGTTTGGACGTGAAAGTTTATTTTTATGGACCTATTTAGGATTTTGTACTGCAGAGAGCGAGTAATATTTATGAATTCTGTTCGGTTATTACTCTTTGCCTGTTCTTTTTCTAACCTAAGTATTTTCTTCATAGATTATTATAAATCTGTTTCGTTACTAGCTGTTTAAAGATTCTGCTTTTTACTATTATCAGGATACGACCGCGCCTTAAGTACCTAATAGTAAGTTTGCACCAATTCATATATAAAAACATGAGCGCCTTCTGCAGAACCTCATCCTTTTAGGAGTTGTTTGATAAATACTCAGTGAAAAGGTAGATTATTATACTCTAAGTGTCATATAACAATATAGTGATCACCACTCTTTACTCAAGCAAGTTATGCAATTTAAAAGTTTTTACTCGATATAAGCCCGTTCCGGAGGTTAAGTTTCGTAGGGATTGAGTTAGGCATGATTCCTAAATCATACTAAACCATAATGAAATAAAAAACCCACCGTCACGAACTATTTTCACTGTTTTGCTAAATATCGCTTAATTTGACTGGACTATAAATATAAACAAGTACTTATAAACCTCTACTGCAAACTGAAGAGTTGCGAATCAGGCTACTTTCATTAAAGTACTAGACAAATTCATGAACTTGATTATAAACCAATAAATTGCTGCGCTCTAATTCCAATTCAGAAGAAATAACGAAGCTAACCGTTGAGAATTAATGATCGATTATGTTCAAATACTTCTCATATACAACTGCACATTTTCACGTAAACAATGTCAAAGGAAAAACGCGCACAGATAAATGTATCGAGTTCTTGCCTTTGTATTTACAATGTGAGATTACCATTGTTATGTCAAACGCGTTACTCAATTTGTTTCTTTCCATATGGCCATGTCTAATCCAGGGTTGGAGTATTTGTAATTTCACATTTTAGAAAGCGAAGGTTCTTTATTTACATGTCCATAGAGACTTAGCGAAAACAAAGTTATGTGTTCAACAGTTTGTAATGAGTGTGAAATGTTCGTGACTAATTTTCTCGTCTCTCGTCATTGTTTTGGACACGAATGTTATGAAGCGAATGGAGAAATAAGCTTTTGTATCTTTTTGAAGACTAGACACATCACATGCAACATGCCATACTTCGTGCTATCTTTTGTGGTATCTATCGCTATGAATTTCACCTACGATTATTTTATGTTTTTATTATAATGTTATTTTATATTATGAGATGTTTAGGGAGCGTTATAAAGGTCTAAGTTGTTGGTGTTCTACTTTCTAATGATAAACGCAAACTTTGTTTATTTTACCCATTTGTTAAATTATTTTTATATACTTTTACAATTTAGGAACAATACTTCTAGTTTTAATAATTTACACAAAAATGTTTTATAAAATTTATAATTTAGTAATTAAAAAATGTAAATTAAGGTCATAATTGTTAAGTACATTAACAAACGAAATAATTATAGACAAACGTAAAGGTGTATCAATTTTTCATGTACTGTTCTGCACTCATTCACTTACATACATCACGTACGTACATACGTACTCTATTTGAATAAATAAATAATAATTGATTTTGAAAAAAACAAAATGATTGTACGCAAGTGTTTCAAATGTATGACCAATAACCAAAAACCGACCATAAAACTTCATATCACAAAATCACTGGTAACACCCTAGTGAGATCACGTGGTCACATTATCGTCCATAGCGGCTTCCCGCTTTCACATCGTGTATCCGGAAGTGTTAAAACGTCTCATCCCGAGATGCTTAGGGCTTCCTCACGCTTACCTGATCTCGGAGTTCTGCCGGAACAAATCACTGAAATCACTGAACACGATATCTTCGGCAAGGTAGTTGTCACTGGTGAAAGTGCGTGTTACTAGTGCGAGAGTTTTACTTGCAATGAGCGTCGCGCCTTGAACTTCACTATATATATATGATGACCCAGTTATAGTGGCTGCGGCTAACTGTGCTAGCTTGTCCGTCTGTTTGTGTCCAACCTGTTCCTTATCCCGTTGGTACGGGTCCCGGCACAGGGCCTTGTCAAGGACATTCGTTTATCGATGTTATATTGATGCCGGTAACCCTTAACTCCTGTTTATGGTAATTGTGTAAAACTCCAATAAATATATTTGCACACACTTCTATTTCATGAATTAGAACTGCTTTGAATCAGAAAGGGGTGAAGATAATTTTAACCAAAAAATGGAACCGAAAATTGTTTTCTCCCTTTTTAGTGACCTTTGCTAGTTACGGGATCGATTGTCATTCAACGTCAATTACGATATCATCAGGATGGGTGAAACACTTTTCAGTTATTTGATTGTAACTCAAAAGCCGCTGGATCGAATTTGACGAAATTTAAATGGGTGGTCCCATTTAGATTTCCTCAGATTCGATCAAACCTCAGAAGTACAGGCACTGCACGAAACAAAAAAAAATTATCTAGATTGGACTACTCTGTGAAAAGTTATCCCTGATCATACATACAAAATAAAAATACATCATATATACAAATAAATATACGCGTTGACTAGAGAACCTCTTCTTTTTTTTCGGAAGTCGGTTGAAAACATCCATAAATTTTAATTTGTTTTAAGTATTTTATATTTTGTAAAACAATTGCAGCTATTAAACCAAGTATTTTTGTTTGTTTCAGGTAATATGACTTGGTTGGTAGCAGATATATTGTTGAGAAAGGTAAATGGTAAGGCAATCATTAGCGGTATGGTAAGTCAAGGCTTAGAAAATGGTAAGAGTTGTAAATACAATACATATTTAATCAGAATCTGATATTACCGGTAAAAAGAATCATAACATTTATAGGTATTCTAAATCTTAATTATTCAGTAATTATCCATGAAAATGTCTCTAGAGCTTAGAGCTCTTTTTGAACGTGGCACTGAATTGTTCTTGTGCAGGAAGTCAGATGAAGATAATAAATAGTAAGTTTTTAATAAGTACCTAAGTAATAAATAAAATTGAACCTAGTTTCCAGTGGCGTAAGATACGACTAAACAGGAGTCATATTCACTATGACTATTAATTGAGTGCACTATTTGATAATACGTTATCATAACGTCTATAGTAATCAATTATTATTTTAAGCTTGCTATATTGACGTGGTGGTACCAAGTTTAATGGTAAGGTTGAAGTATGACTACTGAGGTTCCCACCTCAGGGCCCCAGGTCTCAGTTTTGAGTTGCACTCTCAAGTCAAAACTGTTCTATGGCTTCGCTGAAAACAAAAACACAGTAGCAGCGGAAAATAGAATTCCTTCACAGCATTGAGCTAGGTTACCCTGTATTCTATTTTCTCACACAGTAGCTTGTAATATACAATTTATCTCCGTCCATCAATTAGTTATGTACCGTTCTCGGAAAAGTAGATGTATCTCGTGGAAACTATAGCGTGATACATCTTCAGTCAGTAGGTCACATACCTGCAGGGCTATTATGTATCTCAGTTGCAATCAAACGTTGATTGAAATCTTAAAAAATGGCGGCTCTATGTCAGTATTGACAACTACAGCAAGAAAAAAGTAAGTTGACGACTGGAGCTGACAAAAGTGACAAGGAGCCGCCATTTTTTCTATTTTAATCAACATTTGTTAGCAACTGAGATACCGCTACCCTGCTGCTCTGAGTATATTCCCGACCACTAATTACAAATTTACTTTAATATGTATGAGCTGATCCCCGCGGTGTCACTCGTGTGTTGATGGATGATGATAATCATGAAAATCCTATGTATTAACACATAGGATGGCTGGATTACCCAGGTGCCACATCTAGTGACCATACCAAATTTCAGCTAAATTAAAGTAAAGAAACAAATAATGTATTGACATAACTTGTTCTGCAATTATGTATTGAATCCATAGGCTGCCGAACTAGTACAAACTGTGTTTCAGAAGCCAGTGGTTTCTTCCATCCGGTAGACGCTATTGTAATTATGACGAACATTCTGGAAAACTAATTCTATTGTACAATAATATAAAACTTAAATTAAACTTACTAATTACAAAACATTTTTTAATTAGCCCAGCCGTTTAAGCGTAAAGGAGTAACAAACTTACAAACTTTTGGCTTTAATGGGATATAGCGTGATCATATAATAATACCTGTTTTAATGTTTTAAATCAGAAGTAATTATATGTAGTATAATAATAATTAACTAATTATAGTATAATAATTATTTATAGCACAGTCAGTCATTGTCCTACAATGACTCGGTACAACCATATCGTAAATTTGCAAGTTCGTCAGAAAATATCCCCAATTCTTTGATACAGTTGAAGATTGCTATACCGGACCTAATGATTTAAGGCACAATAAAGACTAGCCCTTCCAAATTCAAACTTAAAAAATGTGCAGTTCAGGCACCCATAAATAATAACTATATAAATATATAATCATATCCCGAAACATCTAAGAGATATTGAAAAAGATTCAACTTTTTTCGATAGACTTAATGGATATCTTATTAAAAATGCTAATACTTGTTACAAGACTTCTTTACAGATAAGACTCAGTAGCCAAAATATTTATAATTAATTTTAATTAAGATAATAGTTATTAAACTTTTGTCTTACCCAGAGTCCAATAAACTGTAGAGTGCCCACCAGGGTTTCATGTTGTTAGTACATATTAAATTATTTAAGATGTATTGTACACATGAATATGGAGAAATAAATGATTATTATCATCAAATAATGACTGGTAAACGAACGATATGAATGTTATTTGAAATTAAATTTGCACTATTCCTACCTATAACATTACAGTACTTGTTAGAAATTCATCAAAGGTCGAACGACCCAGACATAATAGAAACTTCATTGTTATAATGACATCGACACTTGAGGGGTTACAAGCTTGTAAACCACGCTAATATTATAAATGCGCAAGTTTGTGAGTGAGAGAGTTATATTTGTTACTTCTTCACAATGAAACAACGGATCGGGTTGAAATTTGGAATTAAGATTGGCAATTTTATCACAAATAAATGGGAAACTATAGTTTTCAGGGAATCACGATAAGTTGTTCCATACGCAGTCGACGTCGCGGTTAGTAGGTAATTATAAATAACTTTTAAATTGTCTATATTGTCCTATTCTATTCATTATTGTATTAAATAAAATAAAAATGTGATAGTGCCACACTGCAACCCCACAGCCGAATGGGCCGGCACGACCGGAAAAGTACCACGCACTCCCTCATAACACCGACGTCAAGTAACATAGCTTGCTATGCGTTTCGTCGTTTTGTGGGAGGTTCCGGAGGTCCTAGCTAGATAGCTTAGCTTAGCCTAGATAGCTCCCTTCACCGTTCTCCCTCTCCTTCTCCCTCACCTCTACCCTCAGCCCTTCTATCTCTTCCTTCCTATCATCCTTCCTCAAAGGTCGGCAACGCATCCTCGAGACCTCTGGTATTGCGGATGTCCGTGGGCGACGGTATTTAACATCAGGTGAGCCGCTTGCTCGTTTGCCAGCCTATCCCATAAAAAAAAAGAATAAATATCACTTTTTGCATCAAAAAAGAAACGACAAAATATTGCAAGCAACACTGAAAAATTAAAACATTTCTGACTTTAGAATCGTGTTACAATTCATTTAGTTTTCATTTACTTAATAAATCTAAAGCTTCGTAACTTCTTTGGTATATAACACTTTAGTCTTAATTATACATATTATATAGGTTTCATTGCAAATGGAGACTTTACAGCGGCTGTAAGGGGATGTCTTGAGAGTTTATATCCTCTATATTAATTGTACATTACGAGTATTAAAATTGATTCTCTTTACAGGTACTTTTCTGCAAAAGACAAAAACGAAGACAACAAAGTTGTATATTTTTATTTTTCTCAACCTAATCTTAGTGTTGTTTGTGGCCAGTGTTTAAAAATCGTAAGTTTTTGATGATATAAACAAATCAGCCAAGAAGGCTAATAAAACACATGCTTTAGTTTAATTGTCTTTTCGTGCTTTTAAACTCGAGAGTCAAGGACGCTAGAGAATGGTGACGTTCTTGTATAACCTATAATTTAACACTGTGATCTGATAAATCATTTTTGATCTAGACATTACATGTATATTTTTTGATATGTTTGCATCTTGCTTGTAGCTATTAAATAATATGCGAATGTCGTTCTATACTTTGGTTGCTTTTCTTTGTATGGATGCTATTCGGTTGCATGAGATCATTTCTCTATTCGTTAGTAATTTTCCTATAACACCTTATTTTGCTATTTAAATGTTATTTATTCTATCATTAAACGATTTATAATTTATCAGGTGTTATCATTTCCAATACCTTAAGGGCATACGCTTTTATATGTACCTATAGCCGAAAAATTTACGTATAATATAAATTATACTAGCCATAAGTATCCAATCCCGTATATACACTGTTCAAAATGTCTTACCACGAACCAATAAGTTCGACAATTCCTACCTCTGTCGTGTAAGATTATGGAATGCTCTTAGGCCAGTAAAAATAGACGTTTTTGGTCAACTTTCCGATACAACTATTTTGTCTAAGGTTTAGGGTCACTTACTGAGGGTTCATTAAATGGGTAAATCGTAAACGGTAAGTTTTACAAATAAGTTTACAGGAAATACTTTTATTTCGTTCCTGTAAAGTTTTTTTGTAAAACTTTGCATCTTTCTGCGTTATAATTTTGCCCAGTGCATAGTTTCTGAGATATCGGTCTTATAAACTTTTTTCCTAGATGGTGTTTGAACCTCCACCTGGAACTGTCCGCATTTTGTGATTTTATATGCTCAGTAAGTGACCCTAAAGTTTAAAAGGAAATTTTTAGCGAGGTCAAATTCTATTTTTACTGGCCCATCTACTGGCGTACGTTTTTCTTTGCAGCTATGACCCTGGGTCTTTCAAGAGGGGCGTGAGGGCGATTAACTCGGCTTACGGCTGCATTAAAAGTCATCGCTTCTTGAGTCATCTCCGCTTTCCGCCAGAGGGTCACTTTGATGAACCATTTTTTAAAAAGTATGTCGCAGACCTTGATAGTTTCCTGCGTAGACTAGCCTATTATTCTGCTATGTTAGAGATAATAATAATATATCCTCGCACGTGTTTCGAACCCGCGCCTTCCCACTAGAAGCCATGACCGCTACGAGTATAGAAGCACAGATCCGAAATCGAATTGATTTTAACCGCCGTCGCCGCGTCGTATAAAAAATTGTTTTATCTAACTTTATTATTTATTACAATATATTACAATTATATTGTACTATTGTACGTATTGATGTCGAACCCTTTGATAGCTTTTTTATACGATTTCAAAGCACTAACTCAAATAAAAATTTGCAATTTAACCAGTAGACTCACCAATCGCCATATTTTTTCTCAGAAATCATACCTACTACTTTTCTAGGAATTGCGACATGTGTGGTTCAGAGAGAAAAATATAAAATCTTTACCAAAGGATTAATTCTTTGATTAATATTTTATACGTTTATATGTGACATGTCGAAGTTTTCAGTCCGCCCGAAGGCGTTCGACATAACCCGACTATCGTTCGTAAGACAAACAACCGGGACCGACGACTGAACGTGCCCTCCGAAGCACGGAAGCGCTCAGTTGAATAATGCCACTAGCGGTCACCCATTCAACTCCTGACCACAGCAAGCGCTGCTTAATTTGTTGTCGGCTAAGATTGCCCAATCAAGCTACGTTGCGAGCGCTTCATTTGCTTAATATGTAGTAACTAGCTAAAATAATACTACCTGTAACTTCATACAGTAAGTCTCAGGTCAATAATGCCACTAGCGGTCACCCATCCTACTCTTGACCGCAGCAAGCGTTGCTTAATTTGTTGTCGGCTAAGATGGCCAAATCAAGCTACGCTGCGAGTGCTTCATTCGCTTAGGTAGGCAGTACCTAGCTAAAATAATACTACCTTTGTAACTTCATAGAGTAAGTACAGACAAAAGGCTTTCCTTCTAGTCGGGTTCGTATGCCTCGTACAAAAGAGCACGGCAGCGCATGGAAACATATCGCCGTGCCTCACAAAATAAAACGTATTAAGTATTATCAACTAAAAATAGCATAAAAGCCTTATGAAAGTCGGCTTATAAGAAAGCAAGAATTAACTTTCGCTAGGTCCTTAAAGTGTTCCATACAGGGTACATGAGGAATTGCAGATCAGTGATCGGCCACGGTCCATGACTCACATACGGAGTTTCACTTTCATACAGGGATTTCCGATTCTTTGTTTTTATAGCTTTTGACAAGCTTTGTAATATCTTAATTAGTCACTGTTATGGGATTAGACGTAGGTAGACTTTCACATAGATGATATATAGTGACTGTGTGTCATCCATCTACTTATGTAGTATCACATTATCACCCGGGACGTTTACTCTTCAGTTAAACGCACGCCTATGCTTGTCCCTTGAGTTGAGCCCCGGAGCCAATTCTACTATTTGACAATATTCAACAATCTATCCCGCTGCAACTGCATTTCGACTCGTTCAACTTCTGTTGTTGTTCGATCATTACCCAAAATGCTATTACCTATACTATTTCTTTTAAATTTTAAACACTAGCTGCTCTCCGCGGTTTCACCCGCGCGGTGAATGGATGATGATGTCTTATATAGTCTATGTTACTCAGGGTGAATGTAGCTTTCCAATGGTGAAAGAATTTTTGAAATCGGTCCAGTACTTTTTGAGCCAATTCTTGACAAACATACTTACATACAAATCTTTCCTCTTTATAATATTAGTATAGACTACATAGGTACACTATACGAAAATGAGTTAGCGTTGCGTTCATGACATCTCGTAGCTAAGTTAATTAAGTTAAGTAGAATATAAAGTTTGGATCAATCGCTGGCTTCAATAGAAACGTAACTGGTGCTGGACAGTTTTTCAATAGCAGAATAAGAAAACGTACCTAATCGCGAATCCCCGTCTTCCGACAAACCGGCGTTAGTGCTTTAAAAAATTAATACCTTAAAAATTATGTAGGGTTGTGACATAAAGTACTTATTTGTAAAAATTATTCTTTCGGTATTGGATAATACTGTCAAAGCTGTTTAATAGATGTCACTCCGTCCCCATACGACGGTTAAAATCAGATAGAGAGTTAGATTCGATGCTCGGACCTCGAGCCTCGGCGGCCTAGTTGGTCATGGCGTCTGACACGGATTGTCGGAAGACGCGGGTTCGAATCCCGTTCGAGGATGTGAATGTTTCTCTCTAAAATTGCAATGTTTGGTATCGCTAAGCAGGCTTTTAAATTAATTAAATTATAATAATTAATAAAAACGTATAATAGTTACCGTTCAGATACGGTTTGATTGCAATTTAACCTTTTGCGTCCCAGAGACGTAAATATACTTACGTCAGTTTCGTTTATAAATATTTTGTTTTAATTATCACGGTATAGCAAGGATTAATGGAATCGGCCCCCTGGTCGTTTAATTTTTTGCGTAAGTCTAGTTGTTTTATGAAAACCTAAACGTTTGACGATTATCTTACTGAATGTTAAGTGATGATGCGGTAAGGTGTAGCTCTACACCTAAGTACAATACTACAAACTCGAGAACAGCTGCCGGAACACTTAATTGATGACAACATTTAACGTAAGTAATATCTGTTAATGTGTTTATATCTACCAAGATGGTCACTTGCAGAATAGTCCTACCGCTAATGGTGGTGTCAGCTAAGGCACCACTCAGAGGGCCACCTGTACGGTAATCACTGATTACCTACTTTCTCACAAATGAGAGGGACCAGACTTGAGTCGTTTCCAAAATATTCGATGTCTAAACCTAACAAAAGTAAGCACCGATTTTGTTAATTGGTGAATAGCAATATAAGTAAAGAGTTATCAGAAGATCAAACTACCACAGCGGATGCACATCTTAGAAGTTTCCCACTAGCAAGGCCGGTAGTTTTTGTCAATTTACATGTCGCTGTTTGAGGTTAACTGTAAAACTGGTATGCGACTCACATACCTACTTCTATTCTCCAGTGAACTAAATAATCGAGTTCGATACTGCCAGCGGACGTTGAAACAAGTTGTAAAATAAGTATGGTTATAATAACCAGCAATTAGTATTAATGCTAGTTACTTACGGCCTAGTTCGATCTGTATTTAATCATCATATAGATTTTAGAACTTGCGTGAAAGTAGACATGGTGACGATGCAAAATCTTATGTATCACAAGCCACTACTTCGTTTGCGTTGGATAAATCTATAAGGATCCCTTTGGGAACTACCCTTTGAATTGGGAAGGATTTCTGCATATGCTGCATATAATAGTACATTTTTGCCTAGGGAGCAAACACCCATACTCGTATATAAGGCGAGAGTCTTTCTTAGAATCTCAATCAAGTTCAGGATTCTACAGACTATAGAATTCCCGTCAAAGTACCTACGTCACTCGAGCTTAAAATAGTGTTGCTACTGAGATGGAAACTGTACTTTTTATCACCCTCTATGAGAAAATATGTAAGTGCAACTTCTTAAAATGGGTATTACTTTATTAGGTAGCACTTTATTTATTTAAATACAATTAGGAAAAATGCGACACAAAATATAAATAATTACTTAGAGATAATGGGCCTTACTTCTAAACGGTGCTTAACTTTAAAAATGTGCTGCGCCGTACTAAATGACGTTATTTAAATTTAAGCAATGTTTATTTAAGTAAAGCCGAATATAAATATATTTAATAATTTAATATAAATATATAAGTATATAAGATATATTTCAATAAACAAAAGACAATTGCAAAAAAAGAATTTCACTGTCTAAATTTTGACTCTTTCAATCGATATCTTGATAACGATGAACGGTAGGGGAAAATGTGTATGACCTAAATTAGGTATAGAACATAAAAAGTAACAAAAAAGTATTCCATCACAATTTTCGTATCTCGACGGAGAGTCGAGTTATTGTAAAAAATAAGTAATTAAACGCTTTTATCAAGGTGGCAGAAAATACAACCAAGAAACCTTGGTCAAGTTTTTCAAGTTAAGTTTTTCTAATAATATCCAAAATCAGCTTTCCCGGTACACATTGTTTTCCAAATAAATATAGTGACTGCACTAACTGGACAAACGTCTGTCCAATATTTATCTCTCTCTCTCTAGTCGGCACTAAGGATCGAGGTCAGTGGATTTATCTGAGTGGACAATCTGTTGCCACTGGTTTCGGTTCATCCTCGCCTTCACCATGTGGTAGAACTTGCTTGAGGAGGGGGCTTCTTTATGGTGTTTTTATTGTCTCGCAGTAGGTATAAAAAGTAGAGTATCCACCTCGAGGATAAATCCTGTCTTTGGCAGCTTGAACCCCTCGCCTCACTCAGGACTCTACATAACTCCTTCGTCCGAGCGGAACGAAGGAATTAACTCTAGAGTCCCCGTTACGCTCGGGGTCAGTATGCCGCCCGTGACGTTAGACACTGCTTTAATACCTCGGTGCATAATCTTCTATTATTATTCCGCTGAATTCGATGCTAGTCGCTACAAGTGATACACATACTTCGATAGCTTAGTCTCACATACATTTTTATGATAAATGAATCTTAAAAATCCGTTACAGCTACCAATCGACAAAACAAAATATGGTCTGTAAAACAAGGTATCTGCCTACGGAGAAAAAAGAAGTACCTAAGTAGTTACACTAAGGTGTTTAACTAAAACTGAACCAAAATGGTTTCTGACCGTAAGAAACCGAAGAATGACTTCTTCTTTTCATCCCAAGATACAGGCTTTCGTTTAGTTTGGGACTCAATTTTAACAGTTTTTAGATATACTAAAATACTCGTAACTTTTTGGGTAAGTACCTGTGTACCACGTTCGAATGTAATTCTTTTTGGAAATAAATATATTTGTATTTGGATACTGTATAATATAATAATATCTACTTTATTAGCATAAGAATATGTAAATATATAGACATATTCGTTTATTTTACACTAGCGACTGCCCGCGACTTCGTTCGCGTAGTAGGCTCGGCCTTTGGCCTCGCCATAATCTCCCGTCTTTTCTTATTTTTTTAATGTAAGAACCTTCTACGAAGTATTAGAAAACATTTAAAAAAAGATGAATAAAATCACTCAACCCGTTATAGTGTTTAATATATAAGTTATAGCGTGACCGGGAAAAATAGGGGTTCATTTTTATATTATACATAGAAGATATAGATAGGTAACTGGTAGGTAAGCGTAGTAGACCTGTCCGATAGAAGCAACTACGGACAAGCTTCCTGGCTTTTACTGAACACATACCTATACATGATAGCCACTGACACAGTTATTCGCTAAGCTTGCTAGCAAAGTAAAGCAACTAATTATGATATAACTATCATCATGAATGTTTATGATACTAAAAGAGATTCATCGTTAGATATATGTAACCATAAACGGATCTTGGAATGAGTTGAAGCGCCAATTTGACCTCGTAGCGGTTTCTGTGGACCGCAAAGGGTGGTATCGTCGCTCGATTCTACTCATCGAGGTTCGGGTTCAGGTATAATCGAAAAACTAAGTAAGTAAATCTGTAAATTGTGATATGTATTTTTTTAAAGTAAGGGAGTTCTAAAGTTTGTATGGATTTGTTTTATTCTTTAGTTGGATTCACTCAAAACTCCGTAGGTACTTATGAGCTTACAAATAAATAATAAAATACGCATTTTAGTATTTTAAAATAAAGTAGTAGTAGTAAGAGGGGTGCATGAGAGTTCTGATTTTGCATGTTTTTTTACTCTGAATAGATTCACCCAAAATTTTAAAGTAAATAATGTAACACATATTTTTTTTTATTTTACCTACCCTAAAGTAGACTTCATTGGGGATATTGGAACCTGGTTTATTACGTACAAATGCAAACTAAAATATGTAATTATATATATACTAGTATCCCAAGCCATGTAAATAATGAACAAATATTTAAAACATAACATTACATATCCCCGAAGGGGTACCTACGCTGAGGTGTTTACGCGGCCGAAACTTGGGTGTTTTTAAATACCCACGTTTCGCCAGATATATTTTGGTCTCATCTAATAGGGGGAGAGTCTATTGCCATCTACGGGACACCTGTTCCAATCTCCAGACTGCTATTAAGAATTTCCCGAGGACGGATCCTCGAATCCCAGGATCTCATGATTCCAAAGCAGCGCTTCCATCACTACACCAGCAATTCATTTAATATTTAAAAAAATATCTTTCTATGGGACAATATTCACATAAGTTTTTCAGGTGCCAATCAGGCCGAGCCTTTACCTATGCTAACTTGCTACACACTAAGACAGGTAAAACAGACATGTTCATAATGCAGAAGGCAGGAATCTACCAACTGTGCTAACCGGCCATACAGATATTTCTCATCTTTACTAATATTTATTCAACTTTAAGTATTATAAAATAACAAGAAAGAATGAATTATTCGTCTTCGTTAAATAGCTAAGCACGTACAACTTCCCTATCCTTATTTCAACAAGTACATACATGATGATCACTGTTAAACTTATGTAAGTTTTTACAATAATTCATTATTAAAATGAGATCGAAATAGGGCTTTTTTTCGTATATGTCTCGAAAAGAACAATTACGCAAAATGAAGAGCTATATATCAGCAGCTAAAAAATAGAGTATCCGTATGATATGCGAAAGTATGCAAAGTAGACTAGAAACATCTGCCAATTAATCTTATTTTATGAACCGCGTACCTACGCAGCTGGAGCTAAGTCTCCCAGATTGGACTTTCATATCAGGCTGGTCGCGTGGGTCAGGCAGCATAGTCATGTGGGGACACCACACACGGTTGCCTTGTCAATGTCAACTTAATATGGAACAGTAGGCAAAGAGAACTTCAAACACATACACGTACTTTAAGGTACGTTTTCCATTGTATCGCGGAGGTTTATAAGTCGATAGTCCTTCGTAATAAATCCCCTAAAACACAAAATGTGACAGAAAAGTTTTTTAATATAGGTACCTATGTGTCTGTAATATATGTCTATAAATATTATAAATAGATAATGTGTTTATAGGCTGATCTAAAACTAATTCATCTATCCTTACACTTGCGCCAAAATTACATAAATGTCAGTTTTACTGTTTACAGGTTTTGTCGTACACTCAACTTACCAGTTAAGGCGTACCTAGACGTATGCTTAAATATAGTATAAATTGCACTAATTCGTGATTTAAACTGTTGTTATAAGTGGCCCTTAGTTTGTCACAAAATATTTGCAATCTATGTTCGAAGTCGCACAGGTGAAACTCTACAAAAATAGTAAACAAACTTTAATATTGTACGTAAACATCGGTTCTGGGCCACTGGGTCATGTTGGCTTTCGTTCGTGAATGACATGCCTGTTATCAAGACTTGTGTTGACCTAGAAGGACACTCGCATAGCCTCGCATTCCTACGCCTTAGACGGTATGCTTTCGATCATCTTTGATTAGCATTCTCTTTAAGCCCTAGTTAATGTTACCAAAATGTACATACTTTCGTAACGATTTCTACGGTTATCCTTTGTAGTTTACTGTAAAGAAATAAAAATTCTCAAAACGGCATCTTATTTCGTTTTCGTGACACGCTTTTTCCAAATTTTTGTAGATCCGGACTACTAATACCTCTATGAGCATTTATGTGCACTGAATTTTTTGTGTTTTACATTAAATCATTAGAATTTTGAAAAATGACAAATATAAATTGTAAATTTAAGTTTATCAAATAAGAAAATAAGACAACCTGACCATAAAAATATTGATCATTGTAACTGATTAAAGTTAGATCTAAGGTCTAATGTAACCAGAATTCGGTCACCGGATATAGCTTTACTGAGAAGCTCAACAAGGAATCGTAATAGTCAGAAGTGATAAAAAGTAAACGAAAATAGAAAGTTCGAAAACTAAAACCCCGCCTGCTGAAAAATCACGCTCTAAAAACTATCAAACAAGAAATAATTATCTATCATCTGAAATTGTTAAGTTCAAACTGTTCAATAATTATCGTCTATTAATTAAACAACTTACACTTAATATTGTTTTAATGGGTTTATGTAATATATATGCATAGAGATTTTCTGAGAAATGGCCGTTGTACTCGTAGTTTCACCCCAGATTATAAATTACAAAAATCTATAAAAACACAAAGTTGGTCCGTGTGCAAACGGTGTGTTGTAATGTAAATGTCAATCAATATTAGAGATAAATGTTTTAATAACCAGATATTATAAAAACCAGTGTTTTTGTTGTTTTCATTCCGTATAGTGTTGGTGTGAAAGAGTAACAAACATCCATCAATCCGTCCAAAAGTCATCCCTTCTGTCCCGTTCGGTTCTGGTAGGTACTTTAGTGCACATAGATATTTATCGCACAATAAAAATGGAGCCATCATCAGTGACATATTAGCACATTTTCCTCACTCACGACACGAACATCAGATAATAGCTTAAATAAATAGCAAGTAAGCTGCAATGTCACATAGAAAGTGAAGAATGGTCCCGATGTGAAGCAGGACGGATCATTTCAACAATCGGCTGAGAATGGACTACGCAAACCTAGCATTACACATGGCCGTCCCTAATCACCACGAGGCCGTAGGACAAACAAGCTAAAATAAGACAGAAAGCAGTGGTAAGAAAAAATAATAACTGCCGCGTTTGTATAATACTTACCTCCTTTCATTTGCAATTACCGTTTTCACTTTCGTTTACCGAAAAAATGTCGTCTGCGGCGCCGCCGCCCGCGCCGGTTTTGTAAGAAAAAGAAAGGTTTTATAGAAGCCAGAACCTTTCTTTCTTACTTTATAATTTGAATATTTCTTTTAAGGAAGTATATCTACCTATATTAAGAAGAGGTAACGTGAGCCATGCTTATCGTGCTGGGGAACACGGAGGACAAAAGAGCCCGCGGGCGATCCCCAACCAGATGGAGAGACCAATTGAAAGATCGTTCTTCAATCGAGTTTTGCTCAGTTGTCAGAGACGCGATGGATAGGCACCGATAGAAGCAGATTATACGATCTCGGTGTACACCATCCACATCCACCTATAACCACAATCCTCGTCATGAGGAAACGACCATAGAGAGAGAGAGAGATCTACATACGAGTAGTATTATTATTTAATAATTTCGAAATGTGGACTTACATTATTAGGTAATTGTGTGACGGGTACCTAATGATTTGATGGAAGCGCTCGTACCTCAGATCTAAACTGAGCAACTACGAGTAGCTTAAGCAAAGGACACATTGAGCAATCATCCCCAATCGTTTGACAAGGCGTTAACTTTTATAGTATGTTTTTTAAAGCACTAACGCCTGCTTAGCGATACCAAACTTTGAAATTTTAGAGAGTAAAAATCACATCTTCGGACGGGTTTGGAACCCGCGTCTTCCGACAATCCTTAACAGACGCCATGACCACTAGGCTATCGAGGAACGAGGTCCGAGAATCGAATTTTGACTCTCTATTTCATTTTAACCGTCATACGGGGACCGAAGCTGTTAAGTTTCCGCTGGTCTGAAAACTTCCATACTGGGGCTGGCTATTGATCAACAGCTCGCACACAGCCCACACGTGTTGAATTATGTCCATACCCTGAGAGTATAACGTCCGTGTCCCAGAGTAGCAAATAGTGGGTTCATAATGCTAGGTGCGTATAAGCTTAGGTAGTACAAGTATAGGTTATTGACGTCTCATGCTCCTTCATGTCTATATGTTCATGTATATCAAGGTATGCAAGCTCTCAGCTGTTTATAGCGTTAAGGTTACCTTATGGTAGGACTCTTATGCATTTGTCCTTCTTAGTAGGTACCAATGCAGTTCCAGATATTCTTCCACGAAAATATAGGTATTTTGAAAGCATTGTGTTATGGTTGAAGGGCATTGTAATATTACTAGGCGAATGGGATTTAACCGCTACGTAGTACTAACTCCCCACGGCAATATTATATATAGCTAATATAACCGTAGTCTCGCGGTGGCGGTGATGAATACGGTGCAGTGTAACGAAGGACTTTAAACCCAAATACACTCGAGAGCAATGAATCCGGGTCACTTAAAGAATGTTAAAAATCTCGGAAACTAAAAATGATAGGTTAATGCAATAAATTGTATTTAATAGACAATGTAATACTCCTTAAATGAAAGTAAAAAAAATATGAGTTACCATACATTTTATTAACACAAAATTACATAAAGAAAAAAACTGCTGATCTCTCCTTAAAACAAAAATAGGAAACATGAAATTTTTGAACTTTATTACGATTTTCTTGAATTTTAATACTTCGTATTGCCTCCTCGTGCTTCCATTACTGCGTTTACGCGGTTTGGCATGCTGTACACCAAGTTCCTTATACGATTTTGGGGAATATTCTCCCATTCCTCTGTGAGAGCAATTTTGAGCTCACGAAGCGTGATTGGGGGAGGGTTTCGTTGTTTTACGCATCTGCCTAGCTCGTCCCAAGCATGCTCGATCGGGTTGATATCCGGGCTGCGCGCTGGCCACTCCATACGAGTAATGTTCATCTCTTGAAGGTAGTCATTCACAATCCTACCTGTATGAGGTCGGGCATTGTCATGCATAAATATAGCATCCTCACCTAAATTGACCATAAATGGACCAACGTGATCATTGAGGATTTCTTCCACATATCTTTCGCTAGTTAAAGAGCCGTTTTCTATGATCACCAGCTCTGTGCGACTTTCAGAAGAAATTCCGGCCCACACAAGTACAGACCCACCACCGTAGGCTACTTTTTCTTCGATGCATGCTTGCTTGAATCTTTCCCCTGGTCTTCGATACACTCTGTGTCTTCCATCGTGCTTGTAGAGCATAAATTTTGATTCGTCGGAGAACATAACTTTTGACCAATCTTCAATACTCCAATTTACGTGGCTCTGGGCATATCTTAGTCTTGAAATACGATGCCCACGCTCCAGTTTAGGGCCGTTTGCAGGTCTAAGGGGTTTTAAGTTAGATTCAGCAAGCCGACGTCTTACTGTCCATGCACTTGGGTTACTTCCTCCGAGGCGTCGAAACTGATTTGTGAGTTCAGTTCCTGTGAGAAAGCGATTTCGAAGCATGGTGTTCACCAAGTATCGGTCTTCTCGTGCTGTGGTACACCTGGTTCTGCCCGTTCCTGGTCTGCGTAGGTTAGAACCAGTTTCTTCGTAACGTCGGAGAACTCTTTGTACTGTTGACAGCGACACACCGACAGTCCTGGCTGTATCGCGCTGACTCCGGCCGGTTTCCAGCATTGTAAGTATTCTGGTGCATTCTTCAGGCGTAAGCGACATAATTTCAGCTTGAATAATGAATATAGAGCACTATCAACATGGTTTATGTACCCACATAAATGACAGATTACAAACAAAAGCAAAACCAAATGCTGTAATTTCGTAGTTCCATCTTCGAAAGTGGCCCTTTTTCAAATTTGATTTTTTTATGATATAACTTTACAATAACTAAGAAGTTTTAATACCTTCATTTAAGGAGTATTACATTGTCTATTAAATACAATTTATTGCATTAACCTAGCATTTTTAGTTTCCGAGATTTTTAGGATTCTTTATGTGACCCGGATTCATTGCTCTCGAGTGTATTTAAGTCGCAACTCTCACTACTGCTACAGATTTTCCCTCGCGTCATTATGGTAAGTACTTATATAATATAAAAAAATATAACCACCTATTTATTGTATGCCTATTTATAATATATACTAGATACCTATATATATATATATATATATATATATATATTTACTATTATCTAATATTTGCGAATACATTAAGTACATATGTAGAAGTGGGACATGCATACAGAATGAACATAATCATGCATACAGATGGCAGCTTATGTGGACGCTACAATGAATTTCTGCTTCTCGCGATTCCAATATGGAAAGAAAGTTTGAGGAAACAAAATTATTTAAGGTTACAAAATAAAAATGCCGTTCCGGTTTCGAATGTAGGTGTATTTTACGCGGAATCTCCATAATTTATGTTGAAGCTTAGTAGTTAATGATAATGATTTAACATGGTTATATCTTTGGCTATCAATATGGGACAAGGATTCATCGTTTCTTGAGATATAAGATGTTACGTACTTGTAAGGTTTGTCCTTAAATATTTTTGCGATGTTTTAGATTAACATTTGGGTTAAAGCCAGGCCCCAGCTGATAAGGAGCATATTTGCCGACAAAGGCGTAAATTGTTGTACTTATTCAACTTACAGCGATAAAACAGAAACTAACTTATTTTTATCGTACATAATCATGTTATCAAAAGTAACAACTTAATTCAAATTCAACTAAGATAATACAAGTTAAAGATAGCTTGGACGCGATTTGGTGTCTTTTAGCATCTTCATGCTGTTCCTCGGTATTTTTCGAGCTTAATTATACCTTAATTTTGATCACTCTTATACTACCTTAAAATTATCTAGGAGAAACTAGAGAACTTCAAAACAAAAATTCACATCAGGAGCCTACTTTCCTTACGTACCTTTCTTAGGTGCTGCTCATAGAACTACCTAATACTACCTACTAGTAGGTACCTAATAGACTGAAGACGCTCTGGAATCTCCTAGCGTGTCACTGTAGAGAAAGCCCACAAACAATCAAAAACAGAAGGTAAAAGTGTAACATATTACTCACAGTTTATGTACGAAGTTTCAAGAACATCAATCAAAGTTGAATGAATGCATAGCGTGTCTCTCATGGCTAAAAGATGAAACAACGATAGATTGGAAGAAATAGCTTTGTCATTTGGACGTTATAAGTTTGATTTAATATGAGAAAGCAGAGCCGACCTAATAAGCGAAAACCATAAATTATTAAGTCCAGAAACGCACTTATATATCCCTTCAAGTGTCGATGCCATTATAACAATGAAATTTCTATTGTGTCTGGCCATGCGACCTTTGATGCATTATGTATATTTTTGCAAGTGGCAATTTGCAAAAATCAAATTTCAGGTATGTACTTATATCTTAAAAGTAATACCTTAAGCGTTCGTTGTTATAGGTACCTATATTAACAAGGACCATTATTAAATACTCGTAATATTGGATCCTTGCTATTATCAACGCAATTAGTAGGCAAAAGCGCTAGGTATGGTGGACAATTTGGATAGGAAGGATTTCTTTTTCATTTTTACCGAAAAATGGTCCTCAATTCGGTGGGTACTTTTTTTCTACCGACTTCCAAAAAAAGGGGGAGGTACTCAATTCGACTGTATGTTTTTTTTAAATGTGTGTTACCTCATAACTTTCGACTGGGTGAACCGATTCTCAAAATTCTTTTTTTTTGTTTGAAAGCTGGTGCTTCCCGTGTAGTGCATTCAAATTTCATAAAATTCGTTCTAGTAGTTCAGAGATGGTTCCATATAAATTTCAACGAAGTTTATTTAGCACTTCTCACTAAATGTAGCCAGAAGTCAGATTATGTTATTTTTCTTGCTATGGATGTATTGTAGGTTGTTGGTTATGTTTTTTTTTGTTTTTTTTTTGTTTACCAGTCATGTTGGTAATGGAATCCATTACTATTGAGAAATGACGTCAATGCATCCTACATGAAACAAGTAAATTTCTAAACTACCAAAATTATTACTCGTATCTTGCATTAGCACCTTTCATTATTAAGATTAACTATATGTTGCCAACGAATCCGGCCGCGTTGCTATCACGATTGGAAACTACTAAAAACCCTTATGAATAGATATCACACATCACGGAAACAAGATTTCTATGATAAATATGTACTCACACCAGGGTTGGGTAGTATTTGAGTAACTTGTAATTAAAATACGAAATTCAAATACAAATACGTATTTAGTCTTTGTATTTCAATTACGTATTTTAATTACAAGTTAGGTACATAATAATAAGCATACATAGTAATAAGCTGTTTTCGAAGGACATAACGAACCGTCTCAGTCGCAGGTTTGATGAATTCCAGCCTCCGGAACAAGCCGGTTTCCGAAAAGGCTATAGTACCATAGATCACATCCACACGCTACGGCAAGTTATACAGAAGACCGAAGAGTATAACTTGCCTCTTTGTTTAGCGTTTGTAGACTATGAGAAAGCCTTTGATTCGATCGAGACGTGGGCAGTGCTTGAGTCTCTCCAGCGGTGCCGTATTGACTATCGGTATATTGAAGTGCTGAAGTGTTTGTACCAAAACGCCTACATGTCAGTCCGAGTACAGGAGCAGAGTTCGAAGGCAATTCCATTGCAAAGAGGCGTGAGACAGGGAGACGTTATATCTCCGTAACTGTTCACGCTACATTGGAAGACGCCTTCAAGCTTCTGGAATGGCAAGGACTTGGCATCAATATTAACGGCGAATACATCACTCACTTTCGATTTGCCGACGGTATTGTAGTGATGGCAGAATCCATGGAAGACCTCAGTACAATGCTCGAAGGCCTCCAACGAGTTTCCCAACGGGTAGGTCTTAAGATGAACATGGATAAGACGAAAATGATGTCTAATGCCCATGTTGTACCTACCCCAATATCAGTTGGGAACTCAGCTCTCGAAGTTGTTGACGAGTACATCTACTTGGGACAGACAGTCAAACTACCCCCCCCCCCCCCCGAAGGGTTTCCGCATTGACGTGGCGGGGGGGCTCAGTAGCCGTGGCTTGGATCACCACGGTGAAGCCAAGAGGAACCCAGGGGCCGCGCCGGCGTTGGGGTGCGCTGGCCGGCTCAGGCGGGGCCGCTCCTATGGGCTTTGGCCGCCAAGTCCACATAGGAGTAGCGGGGTCCGGGCGCTTTGGCGCAGGCTCGAGGAGGTGGGGCCCGGACGCTTTGGCGCAGGCTCGAGGAGGGGGGCCCGGGCACTTTGGTCCAGGCTCGAGGAGGTGGGGTCCGGGCGCTCGGCGCAGACTCGAGGAGGTGGGGTCGCTGGGGATTATCCCCTGTGGCTGACGTAGCAGGCGGTGGTGCTACGTATCCGACCCACCGCAGGGAAACCACGGGCGTTCAGACACGGGGAAGTCTGGCGCTCATTGTTGGCGGGTTTGGTCTCCGAGGTAGTTGCGGCGTGCCATGTGTTCTGGCGTGCCGCGAAGAGAAGGGTCCGGCAACGGACAGCCACGGCGGGTTCGCAGTCGTGTGGAAAATCTGTCCCGCGTTCCCGCCGAGGGCGGCAGTGACGGAACACCCCGGGGTTTTGGTGGGTATACGGACTCCCACATAACCACCTACCTCCCCGTGGTAGGTGGTATCCATAAAGGATTTCCCCGGGACAAAAAAAAAAAGACAGTCAAACTAGGCAGATCCAACTTCGAGAAAGAGGTCAATCGTCGAATCCAACTCGGATGGGCAGCGTTCCGGAAACTTCGCGAAGTCTTCTCGTCAAAAATACCTCAGTGCCTCAAGACAAGAGTCTTCGACCAATGTGTGTTACCAGTGATGACTTATGGCACTGAAACGTGGTCTCTTACTATGGGCCTCATAGATAAGCTCAAAGTCGCACAACGAGCTATGGAGAGGGCTATGCTCGGGGTTTCTCTACATGATCGAATCAGAAATGAGGAGATCCGTAGAAGAACGACAGTCACCGACATAGCTCAGAAGATTAGCCAGTTGAAGTGGCAGTGGGCAGGGCACATAGCACGCAGAACAGGTGGCCGATGGGGCCGAAAGGTTCTGGAGTGGAGACCACGGACCGGCAACCGCAGCGTAGGTCGTCCACCGACACGGTGGACAGACGACGAGGAAGGTCGCAGGACGACGTTGGATGCAGGCCGCTTCCAACCGGTCCTTTTGGAAAATCATGGGGGAGGCGTATGTTCAGCAGTGGACGTCCTACGGCTGAGATGATGATGATGATGATGATTTCAATTACTTCCTTAAAATGTAATTCGTATTTCAAATACCTCACGCCGAGGTATTTTGTAATTAAGTAGTATTTAAAACACTAGAGGCATTTGGCATTTTCAAAATAATTTTTTACATTAAAATACACTTAACTTTCATATAGCGGTTGAGATTGTTTTATTTAGCAGGTTTTGTTCACCCCAACAAGAGGCTGTTAGTCAGAGAGTACCTTTAAAAATCTAGTGTTCATGAAAGGAAACTCTGGTTTTGATGAAATATGAAATACGCTAAGACGACTTTATTAACACTAAGAGTTGAATTGTACCATATTTCTTGCAAATAAATTATCATTTATCATTTACTTATTAACTAATCTTGTTTACCTCTACTTTTAAGCCCGTGCTGGTCTAGATTACTTATTTTGTAATATGTATTTCGTATTTCAATTAAAAATAGCAAAAATACTGTATTTTATATTTCAAATACCATTCTTGAATATCTTGGTATTTCGTATTTTAATTACTTGCGATACACTATTTTTTTATTTGTATTTCAATTAAAGCAAAGCATGTATTTTGCCCAGCCCTGACTCATACACATGGATAGTTAGGCACAATATAAGTAGTCTAGTGATGTAGGTATATATATATATATTATTAGTTTAAAATACGTTTTTAATGATTAAATCACAAAACTGGACTCGCAAAAATATTTCATGATATATTGAAATAATATGTATATTAATGGTATAGTATAGAAATGTATATAGTAAGGCGCGTAATTATAATATGCACACCGTAGCACAGGAACACGTTTCCCGCGTAATTTCTTTATGACAATGGGTTCAGTCGTTTAACGTACAAAGCGACAAACCCACAAACACACTTTCGCATTTGTAATATTGTTATCGAAGATGAACATACAATGTTATATCGATCAACAGACAACTTTAAATGTTAACCGCAAGTATACGTAGTGTTTGTATATTTTGCTCATCTCTCTGTATTTGTTTAACTCATAACAAATTGGGGTTTTAGTAGTATTAAACGACTCTTGCGCCCCCATTACCAACTTTCACTGAACTTGGATTAACTACGCTACGACAATCCTAAATACTTTAAAGCAAACCTGAGCATTAAAGAAATGCGTTCGTGAAAAAACAGATGCAAACTAGAAATGTGTTATATTTAATTACAGAATGATTATGAGTTACTAATATTCGTCTTTTGGGTCTTATGGTGTCGATACAAAAGACAAGTACAATTTGAAAAATTTAATACCGAGTTCATTCTATTCAGTTATTGGACTGGATAAAAAATGCTGGACCGAATTTGATGAAATTTAATAGAGACCACACGGGAAGCACCAGCTTTTAAACAAAAAAGAATTTTGAGAATCGGTTCACCCTATCGAAAGTTATGAGGTAACAAACATAAAAAAATATACTGTCGAATTGAGTACCTCCTCCTTTTTGGAAGTCGGTAGAAAATAAAATTCGCATTTTAATCAATCTAAAGACAGCATACATCTCAGCGTGGTTAAGGGCCCAATAATCACTGTCATTGACCTCCTTGGAGTATATATTATGTATGGTAATCGTATTTGACACTGTTTGTTTCCTCAAATTATAACGCGTATTAGGAATTAGATATTGATTCGTTAAGTGTCCGTGACTACAATGAATACTAGGTTCGTGACAGTGCACGGTGTTGGTAAAGTGTGCATAATCATGAAACTTTGTTTTTGTTTTCTCCTCCTCAATCGCTTAACAATTTGACCCTGACTAAGAGCTAAAATCTCATTTGGTATGTAACTGTAAATATTTACAAAGTGACCTAGTTCATATGTACTCGTATATACTTATAATCACAAATGTGCAAAGATACCTCTAGTAAAAGAAAGTCTAAAGTCATCAGTTTCATAATTATATTGGATTATTTTCAGAGTTTCGCAATAAGTAGATTAAATAGGTTCTTCTCGTCTTATACCATATCATATTCCAAATTTCCTTGCAAATTTTATTATTAGTATTATTATAGATACATGCATCTAAAACACCAGCTCATACTGGTATTCTTATGCTAACATTTTTACTTAGGGTTACACTTTTACGACCGCATCTGAGGAGACGGTTCAGTAATTCTCCTGCTGATAAGCGTCTGCCATATTTGCAGTACGATCCAGCTCAGTTCTGTGTTGCACTGTATACGTCACCCCAAACTAAGACTCAGCTGTTTATTCCTATTTATCTACCCGTTGGAAATGTATTTTAATAGCACTACTGTAATGAGTTTGTAGGACACTGGGAGGTTGTACCTACTGTACAAGTATAATTACAGCTATCCAATGTCATGATCATCCAGTTACATCATTTGCTACAGTGTCTTATCACTCCAAGCGATATGACCGTCCATTCTTACACCTAGTTTATAGTTTTATTGCTTTTATTAATAATTCGTTAATGTGGTGTCTGAATAAAGTGTATCTACACTTTACGGATAAGCGTATGATAAGTATACCTACACTACAATGCGTTGAAACTACGTAAAAATGATATTATTTTCGTACAATGATGAAAACAATCGCTAAATCTTTAGCCACCTACACTACTGCTACTAAAAACTACCTCATTAAAAACGTTGTTTATTTTAAAAATCAAGAGCGATGTAGCCCCGATAATTATTATTATAAGCTTTATTTGTGGTTGTCTACTTTTATAATTAGATAATGTAAGCGTACATAATTAATTCAATTTATAAAATATGCAAAAAATAGAGATCTGTGATGCGAACCGTGATGAAAATAAGAATTTTGTTTGGTAAATAGGTAAGCGGGCAGGTTTACGTGTACTGTGTAGTTGAAACACAGAATTAAGTCTACGGCACCACATTTTTAATGCGTCTCCATTGCGTGTTTTTTAATGGTTCATCAAAGTGACTCCCTCTGCCTGATGGAAAGCGGAGATGGAATCAAGAAACGATGACCATTAATGCGGCCGTAAGCTGCGTTAATCGCCACCCCTATGATGAGAGATGCCTTTCCACGCCCGCTTGAAAGACGCAGGCTCATAGCTGCAAGGAAAAACATACGGCGACGGCCGGTACGGTGGTCCTGTAAATCAGTAACATATTATATGCTATTGTAGGATGACTATTCTGCAAAAGTAAGGCCTGGGTACCACCACAGTGCCAGATATTCTACCTCCTGCATTAATGTGTTGACCGTATATACAATTAAGATTAAAGCAAGCATTACTACCTTAGGTTAAGAGTTTGTAAAAACACATCTTTCGGTTGGGTAAATCTTGTCAAGCTTTTCAATAGATGTCGCTAGCTCCGTCCCCATTAGACAATTAAAATTAACTAGAAAGTAAAACTCGATGCTCGGACGGATCGCCTCTGTGGTCAGGTGATGATGGCGTCTGACACATGGATTGTTGGACGACATGCGTCCAAATCCCGTCCAAAGATGTGTATTTTTGTTCTCTACAATTGCAGAGTTTTGTCTTGAGAGACGGTTGCCATTATAGATTTAGTATCATACTACTTTTGAGTGTAATCGTCACCGACAATCAAGTGACATAGTAGTGAAACACAAGTCTTATCAAGCAGGCATTCAAAAAACTATCACGTAGTATCACTGAACATCTGTTCAGAACTTTACCGTAAAACTTATAACATGTTATTCTAATTAATTGAAATGTAAATAACTTTAAACGGATGTAATCGCATATAAGTTTATTCCGAAGTAGTTCGTCTATCCGTGACCGTAATCACTGAAAACGTCCGGATAAAATAATATAAAATTATACGCGATTTAATCCTTTTAAAGGTATTTAATTTCAATGTGTATCGCGAAACCTTAAGAAAAATAGGTTATTGATTTTATTTTTATTGGTCGCGATAAGTCTACATTGACGACCCGCTTGCAGTGTATTATGCATATGCCCCGCCAGCCTTTACCCAAGCTATCCCAACTACTTAATATAACGGTGTATGTTCCTGGGTCTCTGGCACAAACTGTTCAAGTGAAGACAATTATGGTCATTGTGGAAGGACTTACCTGTCTTGTAATAACTTGGTATACAATTTTAAAAAACGTAATCGTCCGTCGCCAAAGCAATAGTTCTAGACCAATATACACTGTTTTAAATTTTCGTCCACACGTAACGGTCAGACAGAATCTCGGATAGAATGTAAACCGCTGATGTGTGCCGTATAAATTATGGCCACTTTACAGTTTTCCTTGTTGGCTTTCTCTCTTCTCAGGAAAATGGCCAATCTGTTTCCCAACTTTCTACCTCTTTCAATGAACTTACTCTGAACATAAGTTTTAAATTGGCATGTAATAATATTATATCATATAACTAAATGTGTTTGTGTGTGTTGTTTGTTGCCGCTCATCTTCGAAAACGACTGAACGGATTTCGATGAAGTTTAGTATACAGGATGGGCCATTTAGAACGGTCGGTATGGGCATGTTGAAACTATAAGACATACAAAGATCTCTTATTAGGAATCATGTCATTGATTTTAGTGGCAAGGAAAACTACATTCATAGATTTTAGAAAAAATCAAACCAGATCGTATTGAAAAAAAATATATATATATATATATATATATGTATATTATGAATATACGTTTATATTTCATAGCAGTAAATGTTGCCATAAACATTATATTTAAAAGAATAATAATATATGATTGTAGAAGCAATTATATATTTATGATAAATTAGTTATAACCCAGTTATAACGCCATATATTAGTGATTACCCATTTCGCATCGTAGGTACATTCAGCAAATGACACTGCGACACTAGCAGCGCTTCCTCGCTATAGCCAGTCTTTCCACCAAGTACGGTCCGGAATGCTTTTATTCACAACGGAGTTTCAAAAACGTACAAATCCTGAGAAACGTAGATTTTGAGGTAAAAAAGTACACAATTCATTATTTTACTTGACATTTAATTTTTCGACTCGCAAGTGCTATTTTTGGAGATTTCTAAGCTTAAGAAAACCTCTACAAACATTGTTTTCGCATTTGAAAAAGGTTACCTACTTCATTTTAAGGTTCAAAAACCTCTTATACTTGCACTTTAATTAAGCGGACGCAGTTAAAGTTTTTCGATGATACGTGTTACGGAGAGCCTACGGTGATTCTGTAATGATTCGTCGACGAGCTTACCGATGTCAAATACTACGCCCGTGTATATAAGGTTGCTTTTCGAACGTTTCTTGTCATCTCGTCATTTGTTTCACGGATGTTATCAAAGATGCAGCGATGTTAGCTCTTATATAAACAGGTATGTAAAATGCTCCATAACCCACTACACATGGGAGTCTAAAGTACGTCAAATGTGTAAAATGTACGCTAACGGTAACGCTGTCTTTTAATTAATTAAGTTGAGCACGACAAGAACAAGCCATTGATCTATTTTCATAAAAGTCATTTATATAAATACTGCAGTACCGATTTGATTAAAAACGTTACGTGCTTGCCTGCTGTAACACGCTGCGTGGAAGATATCAAGGAATAACGTTATTTACTTAAATGAACGGGATATTTACCGTGAGTATTGCATTTGATCACTTTAGATTCTCATACCGTTGTAATTCAATGCATAGATGTCGTAATTACGAGAAATGGACTGAAAATACCACCTACCAATAGCAAGCCATAGTAATCATAGAGGCCAGGTAGTCACTATTCACTTTGATAGCAAAGTTGATGGGATTTACAATAGCAGGAGTATATAAAATATATTAAATTATAGTAGACAAATATTTTACAAAGGGTAATTTTTGGCTTGTCCAGTATTTGGATGGCTTATCTACTTATACTTTTTCCTACTTTCAAGTGACTAAGCGGGCATAAAAACAAGCACTTATACGACGTAGAATTAAGCATTAAGCCTAAAATGATAAAAAAAAATTGTTTACCAAATCACACAGTAATATTATCGTGCTACTAATCTCTACAACAGAAATAAAATTATAGACTTGACTCTACACTGATATTTATTAATATACGTATCTACATAAGTACGAAATGACTGTCTTTCACATACTGTTTTTTTATCTGCAAGGCCCAGAGACATAAGGTCCGTGCCCTTAGTAATGCAAAATTTTAAATAATGTCTACAACACATTTTTAGTTTTTAAATTTATTAAAAGTCCTCGCAAGGTTTCACAATAGTGAAGTTCAAAAATGTATCACAAAGTGATTTTATTTTCATATATGGATGACTCCTTATTCAATTCCTCATTAGTACTTATACTTATCTTTTACGTTAAATACGAGTACGAAGGTATACATAAAAACCTTAAAGTTTTATTTAAAATTTGGTTGTTTTATTTTATCTCTTTTTTTTGTTTGTTTGTTTTGCCCTCTTTATTTTCACCCTTCAACATATAAGTACATCTAATATCATAAGTACATCTAATATCTAATTAAATATTATTAGTAATAATATGTCTGTCTAATAAGTCGTCCAGCAGCTTGCTTAGCACATAATTAACCTTACTTATTCTGCTATCTATTTGCGATTTTGAGAGCCTTGCCCGCGAATGCCAAGAAGGGTGTTGATGAGCTAGGCCTAATAGTGGCCTGGCTCCATGATGGTCGGTAGAGAAGATTAGCCCAGCTTTGTTTCGATTATACGAGTACTTTACGATTTTATCTTTTGTAGGGCAAATCTTGGGCATTCGAAGAGTACGTGCCATATAGATTCGTCACAAGCCGGATCGCTGACGCAAGAGGGACTGCCTTTGACATGGAATCGCGGTGTAGGTACGCTGTGAATCTTTCGTGGCTGGTCAATATTTGGACATGGATTGATGTACCATGTCTTTAACTACTCGCCTTGCGAAGAAGACGGCAGGAAGGAATACCTTCGTGACAGAACCCGTAGTTATACTTGTGGATTCGTAGCGTTCCTGCAATTTTCTGACAGTCCTCGGGAGGACTGTCAGAAAACTATTGTTCAGGAAACAGATTCCCGAATCAATCACTATGAAGAACAATAGTGGCACCTAGTCATAGTCAGCGATGGTCTTCTTAGTGAGTGCTGCTTTCTTAGCTAGCTGGATTCTATTTGTAACTTTTGCATGACTAAATCATTGAATATTATTATGAAAAAAAATTGCGTACCTTAGATCTGCATGTGGTCAGGTACTTTTCATCATCATCATTTTTATAGCGCGGTTGAAAGCTCGGGCGCAATAAGTTATATATATTTATATGTAGTGGTCTATTGTTATATATAATTTGGTTATTTTCACAATATATTTTACACTACCACATTATATTATGAATTATTCATAGATTTTAAAAATGGCAAGCATCTTCTTAATTTACGACAACCTAATAAAAACGAAAGTATGTATTAACAGAAAAATATGAACAAGTAAATATATATTACTTCTAAATTACGATTCATAACTAGCTAGGTCTTCAGTCTAGGTCCAAATAGGTCAATTTGAGGAGCTATCTCCATTCCGCTTCACTCTTGTACTATGTGTCTAAGCTCTTAGTACAGTTCGTGGGTGTCCTGCAGAAGTTGGCCTGGACGTGAAATCCATTCTCAATTGTGTATATGCCTTGCAAACTGCTATTCTATTGTTACATATGGTAAAAGTACTATCGATATAATTATCAATATATATTCACTTGGTATCATTGTTTCGTTCAATCGTCAAGCTTATACATTTCAAGTGACCACTTGGCTCTCCTCATGTAAGTAGGTACCGAACGAAATACCTATTACGTAAAGCCATTCACTGCGCCTGCGCCGGTCATCGATCTCCTAGTTTATTATCTAATTGTTGTGTAATAATTTAACCAGTATTATGTAGCGGCATATTTTAATATTGACATTCGTGGAATGAAATAGGTAACGTTGGTGAGGATGACTACAGGGTGTCTACGGTTTCACGTAAGCTAAAACGGATTTTCCCAATAGCGACATCAGAGGCTGAGCTTGTTTCACTGTTCACTGTGACTTTATCGAAATTCAAACAACAGGTTTTTGTATTGAGTCAAGTATACGCGCCCCTGGCGGATGATTTGTGGATCTACAAGATGTGGATGGAGTGGTCAAGTATAGACTTTTTGGCCTCTACTTCTTTATTATACGAGTGTGTATAGATTTTACACGAAAAATTGTAGGAAACAAAGTTGTTTGAAATTAAATTTCCTATAATTTTGGTTCTTTTCAATTATCAATGATTTGATAATGCAATGATAAGATTTTACCCCATATCTTTTCGGATAGGTATAAATAGAAAAATTCCGACCCCACAAAAAAAATGATTACAACCAAATTTAGAGGAAATTTTCTTATAAGCAATTTTCTTTAATACAGTTTTTATGTGTAAAATTTCAAATAAACTAGTTTATAGTCAAACAAAGTCCAACCCCCCATTATATACAGTCGGTTCCAAAAATAACGGGTCAGTCACATAAACCCGAATATCTCCCGAACTACGTATGCCATCCTAATGAAACGAAGACTGTTCAATTGAGAATTTAATTATACAGATAAAAAATAAAATAAAACTTAGTTACACCCACAATATTAATCTTAAATTAAAAAAAAACTAAAGTAGTCATATTTTTCTTAAGATTACATTTTTTTTATGATTGTTTTTTTGCTGTTTTTCATCACTTTCTTCATTTAATACTTTGTATTGCCTCCACGAGCTTTTCTGACAGCTTCCAGGCGATTAGGCATGCTGTACACCAAATTTCGGAGCCGGTGCTGAGGAATACCTTCCCATTCCTCCACCAGTGCTTGTATGAGCTCGGGAAGCGTGATTGGTGGGGGGTTTCGACCTTTCACGCATCTCTGAAGCTCGTCCCAGGCGTGCTCGATGGGGTTTAAGTCCGGGCTTCGCGCTGGCCACTGCATGAGTTCGATACCGACCTCTTCAAGGTAGTCATGTACAATTCTGGCGGTATGGGGACGCGCATTATCATGCATTAATATGCCATGCCGGTCCATCCTGGCCATGAAAGGACCTACATGTTCATTGAGGATCTTTTCCACGTACCTCTCTGCATTTAGAGTTCCATTTTGAATGAGCACCAGCTCGGTGCGGGCCTCAGCAGAAATCCCAGCCCAAACTTGTACGGAGCCTCCACCGTACGCCACTTTTTCCTCCACACACGCTTGATGGAAGCGCTCCCCTGGTCTTCTGTACACCAACTGCCTACCATCATGCTTATAAAGCATGAATTTAGACTCGTCCGTGAACATTACCCTAGACCAATCGTCTAGTGTCCAGTTTAGGTGTTCGCGCACGTATCTCTGTCTTGCAATTCGATGTCCCCGTTCCAGTTTGGGGCCATTTGCGGGCCTCAATGGTTTCAAATTTGCTTCAGCAAGACGTCTTCTTACTGTTTGAGCGCTTAAATTGCCACCTCCAAAGCGAATAAAGTGAGTTTTTAGACCAACAGCAGTTTGAAAACGATTTCGGAGCATTGTAGCCACCAGTTGTCTGTCTTCCCTGGCCGTTGTGCATCTTGGTCTGCCATTTCCTGGTCTTCTAAGGTGTGATCCGGTCTCTTGGTACCGCTGGACTACCCGCTGAACAGTCGACAAAGATACACCAATGTTTCTGGCTGTTTCACGCTGGCTCCGCCCAAGTTCCAAAAAAGTTAGGATTCTGGTACATTCCTCTAGCGTGACTGCCATGCTTCACCTCACAGAATAATAATTATGCACGTGGAAGACGTTCACGATAATTTTTTTTGTGACAGAATAGAAATGGAAAGCATCCATAATGACATGAAACAAAAATTTTGTTTTTAAAAATAGTCATTTTTTTAAATTTTGTTTTTCTAATGAAGTTTTTTTCATCAACCAGTTTAAATAATATGCTATTAGAAGCGCAACTAAAAAGTCTTTATTCTGTTTTTTATTTCATTGATCTAGCTTTTACAGTTCTGGAGGTATTTCAATTTTTGTGACTGACCCGTTATTTTTGGAACCGAGTGTATATTGGAAAATATCGGTCCTAGGAAATAACAATTTTTCGTGTAAAATTTAAACTAAACGAGTTATTCAATTTATACAAATTTACCCTTAATATCAAGACAGAGGATGACTCAAGGGAACAATTACAACGCAAAACAAAATTTATACTGCCAATGACCTTCCCCAAAACGAATTCCAAAGGAAAACTTACCCGTTTTTAAGCTATTTCGACTGGGCTATGTAGCCTTATATTGTCGTTACACAAATGAAAGAAATTGCTTTGCAGAGAATGTCCCCGATAGTACCTTTAAGGAAATGTGTATAGAATAATAAAGTGGAAACCGATAGACACAAAATAACAATGCGTTTAGGTATTATATTTTAAAACTATTATGATTTTTTAAAAATCTTATATTCTATTCTTCATATATTATATTCTAAAGCAGTTGAAAAGATTTTCATTTAGTTATATTAAGTTTTTTTAAAGTTATTAGGAGACGGTATAAGCATGAGACCCACCTGGTGTTTAGTGGTTACCTCTGCCTGTAACAATGAGTAATTGCACTGCGTCCGTAACCCTGAGACAGAAAGGGCCATACACTGACTCATAAACGTTGCCCTAATTTATGTTATTTAGCAGTGCGCACAACACAACGTTCTAAACGACGCCATTCAAATATAAGCAGCGCTTGTAAGGCAGTAAGTTGTGAAGTCTCATGCGCATTTAGCCGGGAACCAGACCTTCAACCAGAACGCAGTATTGCGAACATTACTGGTTCAGGGTGGAAAAGGGTATAAAAGCAGTATACTTCCCCGGACGAATCTCATTCACAAATAGTTTTACTGCGCTTAAAAGTTGCCAGCGATATCAAAACTTCATATTTCTATTTTATTGATTAGCTAAATAAATAAAACACTCTTCTGTAAATTTAGCTGTTCATTGTATTATATATAGTATATCTTGTAATGACAAATTCAAAATAAGTGTTTAATGTAGTATACAGAGTCTAAAGTTTAGACTTTAGACTCTAAACCATGTAGTCACTGGCCTCCTAAGTGCCTTCAGTTGTTCGAATGCGTGAAGTTTCTATACGTCGTTGAAATATTATTTAAAATAAAAAAAAAACCAAGGAGACTCTCTCCGTTTTTTTGTGTAGGTATACGTTACGCGTTATCCGTGAACATGAACCGATTTTATTTATTATTTTTTGTTGATAGTAAAATACCAACGATAAATTAAATGATTTAGCTGACTCTTTTTAAATTTCATCAACATAAGATAAAATGATTTTGATCAATAATAGAATGTTTTCCGTTTTTAGAGTTCCTGATATTGTAGCACAGTTACATGCATCATGTTCATAAGTAGACTGTCTACATGGTGCATTTTTTTTAATGATGGTTCATCAAAGTGACTCCCTCTCGAAAGCGAAGATGGAATCAAGAAGCAATGACCATTAGTGCAGCCGTAAGCTGCACTAATCGCCACCCCTATAATGACCTGACGGATGCTTTTTCACGCATGTAACAGTGTTGAAATATCGGGAACTCTAAAATGTATTAAAATAGTGGTCTATATCCCGGAAGTACTAATTATAACTTAGAAAAAATGTGTCATAACTAGATGGCATCATTATAGTATCAAGCGATGACCTGTATTGTCAATAACTCATACTTCAGTTGTGGAAGTCGATTACATTTTTTGAAACATATTGTACGTTTTTTAATTTTTTTATAAGTTTAAGGCACTGCACATTTTAATACCTGCTTAACTAGATGCGTACACAATGTGAGTATTTTAATAGAAATGTAGTATAGTAATTAATAAAATTTAATTATTTAAAAAAATATATCGATCTTAACCGATCAACAATTTAAGCAACGTTTGCTGTAGTCAGGACTTGGATGGGAGACCGCTAGTGGCATTATTCAACTGACCGCTTCCATGCTTCGGAGGGCACGTTAAGCCGTCGGTCTCGGTTGATTGTCTTAGGACTATGTCGGAGGCATTCGGGCGGCCTGAAAACTTCGGCATGGTAGCCTATCCACCAAGAGTGCGTCTTGGTGGGCTCGCGTGGTGGAGGCTCGAGTCCTAGCAGCAGGAAACATAATGGGCTGATTATGATATCTATTTAGATTTTTATCTTACTGTAAAGCTTATTAATAATTATTGCCAGTTTGAGTAATGCCCCACTACACCCATAAAGTTTTGTTCATAGAGCATCAAAAGAAACAAAATATTATGTAGATACTTTATTTACTATACTATGATGTGCCCATAACTCAAAAAAAAGCCTTTAAAACGTACATAATTAAACTAAGTAGATGTAATATATCTTCAAAAAAGGAATCCAGGTGACTCGTTGATGTCTTTTGTACGGGACAAATTCCGACACAAAAATCTTCAAAGCGGTAATTTATGTTTAGGTATAGTTATTCCTTATGGTTAACAGAATACTTGTTCTCATCATAATTCTTATTTTACTCTTATCTCGTTCTTGTCGGGGTCGTCAATACTGGAATGATCTTAGTTTTATCAAGATATTTTATACCAGTAAGAACGAGTTGAATAAGTATTCGCTTGATCGGAAGCGTCAAGTGTGTCCGTGATAATTGCAAGCTATCGGAAAACAAATACCTATATATAATTAAAGTTAAGCGCGGCTCTGCACAACACTGATCACCCCAAGGCTGACGATTAGTCCGATTTGTTATAGTAATTTATCTGCCCACAGTGCCCTTTAACCTTAACACAGCACCTTCATACAACAGCTTCCAGGGAGCATGTTTAGTAACGCGGTGGTACGTAACAAGACGGACGCTTGCAGATAAGTTCTGCCACCTGAATGACAGCGCCCAGAGATCATGACAAAATTTGCAATTTCTCTTACGATAACGTAAAATGGCTAAAATTAAATCGTAAAAAGCATATCTGGCATGACCAATTTAGTTTTGTATGGATTCATATACTTCATTTAATATGATATTTCGACGATAGTGTCCTTGAATTCTGTATTTTTCTGAATGAATATGTTTTGAATTTAGTTTTATTTATTATGTGCTATGGCATATGTAGGTAAATGAATAAGAAAATTGTATTTTATCATTAACATGTCTCAGTCAAGTCCTTTTTTTACGGGACAGAAACAAAGTGGTAGGCCACATTTCCACTTAGATAACAGCCCCAGTCTATTAAAAAATTTACAGAGCTACCGTGACCATATCTACTTACGTCTAGGTTAACATAAACATTACATACCGAGCTCAAAACTAGTTCATAAATTACATTAGGTAGGTATACATAGTTCTGGTCCTCACGAAATCGCTATAGAAATGTTTAATCACCTAGCTACCAAAATAAAAGATAAAGAAAATGTGACAAAATTAATGTCAAAACCTAAAAAACCTGCTAATAACTAAATGCTATGTTTAATTTTAATTTTTAATTTGCTATATTTAAATTATTTTCTTAATGACAAATTTGATAATAATTATTAAATGGGTCGAACGCTCTACTACCTTTCTTACTTACACCCTACTGCCGTACGATTCTGTAATGATTCGTCGATGCGTTCGTCGACGAGCTCACCGATGTCAAATATTTTATGAGATATTGCCCTTGTACATAAGGTCGTTTTTCCAACGTTTCTTGTCATCTCGTCATTTATTTCACGGATGTTGTCAAACATGCAACGACGGCTGTATGTTAAACAGATAAGAATATTATGTATTTATGCCCTGCATGTATACCTGCATATGATCACGATTAATTATTGAAATGTGAGCATAGCCTCGGTTACTCAGATAATATAGAATATGAATGCGAAATCTATGAATGGAACCTGCAATTACCGATTGGCTACAAAATATTTACATGTTGGAGGATTAGAGGTTGCTGGTTCAATGACCGCGGTCACTTTCACTCTCATGGCCGCTCTTGAACATATTACATTGAGTAGGTACATAATTAAAGGCACTACCTGTCGCTCGGCATCAATCAGCATCAATCTGATGATTTAATCTATTGATAAGCGATACATCAGCTTCTGTTAGCTGTTGTAGCGCTTAGGATAGCGAAGTGGTACACGCGTATTTATGAACTTCGTAAATATTTTGATGCTTATAATAAAAACGCCAGACGGCGTGCCTCGGTGGTCTAGTGGTAATGGCGTCTGACACGTAATATCGGAAGACGCGGGTTTGAATCCCGTCCGAGGTATTTTTCCAATGTGTATTTTTTCTTTCCAAAATTGCAAATGCAATACAACAGAATGTTAACTGTTTAGCAACAACAACTATGGCTGTTGCGGGCGCAGTTCTAACACTTCTATCATAGAAATAAACAGAAGGTAATTTAAAATAGAGAATGAATAATTTATTTCCTATAATGATTGGAATAGTGCGTTGAGACACAACATAATAAAATAGAGTAAGAATGATCTACAAGGGCTTTCTGATATACCTAGTATCAGTGTGTCTACTACGCGTTACAAAAAAGTAAAGTAGCTACAAAATTGTATCTATCGATAATTTATAATATTTTGACGGAGTATGTAGGTATGTACTGAACGTTTATTTAGTAAAACTGCGGCACAAATAACTAAACGTAATAAAAAACTGTAACTGTTTATGTTGTTGATTAAGAGATTTTTTATTACGGTTTATTCATGCTAGACCCACATGCATTAATGTTTCTTGAATTATGGACCTCTACGTTTTAACGCACTTTCGAGGAGTTAATTAAATAAGTACTTTTGGCAGTCTTTGTTTTGTGTCAATAAGCCACAAATTAACTATTAAAGTAAAGTTTTGCCATTAGTTTTTATTCCTACAAAACATACTTATTTTATATTTTATATCGATATATTTTTTTGCTTACAAATAGGTGTTATTTAGGATATCAAGTATATAGGTAAATGCGGAAGTAAGTAGGTACTTCTAATCGTACATATACTAAATTGTATTACGACTTACCTACGTATATATTATACTAACAAAACTTGATTAAGACATGCCCAACGACAAGCAGTCTACGGCTGTAGACTTAAATTACATAACACTATTACCTACACATTATAATATGCAATTAAGAAACTGTTATAAGAATATATTGTAAAGAGAGCCACTCTGTTTCACTTATGTAACTGAAGTTATTTTGATTAATGTCCTATGTTGTTACTTTGCTTCTGAATAAGATATGTATGAAAGTTAAAACAGAAATATGAGGCAATTTTATAGTGATCTGAAAACTGAAAAAGTTAGTACCTCAGCTTCATTTTTATTATTAAATTAAATTATAGGTATTATACCTACGCTTTGATAACTCTACTACATCATTACATAGACTATGACTCTACGATGTATTTGTAACAGCTACCTATTACAACTTTTATTTTATTATTTAGGTGTTTTAAGTTTAGAGTATAGGTACTCTAAACTTAAAGCTAATCTGCTTCGTTCATTGTGTGTATATATATATTTGAATAAAGGATTATGTATGTATCTACCTATATATTATAATTTTACATATTTAGATAAAGTAACTTCTCAAGTAACTTCGGTGACAATAGTCAAGTAGGTATATGTACATAAGAAGAATACGATTTAATATTATCGTATCATATGGAGCTGGTCAGATGATGTAGCCTGAATCCGGTCTCAACTGCCCAACATTGCCCCTTCGTGTTTGGGGTTCAAAATTATCAGTTAATTCATTATTTTATAAAAATATAGTTAAAAACACACATGTATAAATTGTTCCACAGAAACTTATAAGTCATCACTTATTATAATTATGTTGTGAATTCAGCAAGTAGTATGTAAATAGGTAAGGTAAAACAATACCTGTCCAAAAGGTTTCCAAATCCGGAAAAACGACATTGTTTATATTCTTTACATTACAGATATTTTAATATAATGTTATGACGATATTAAAGTGGATGTAGGTGCATATGTTTTACGATTTGGAAATAATAACTAGTTACCTACTTACCTACAATTATATTTATTCAAACTTAGTAGGTAAGTAAGTAGTATTACTATATCTTTAATTAACATGTTTCAATTAAGGAGCTAAAACATGACAATAAAGACCTATAAGCATACAGACATATAAGCATAAATAACTACAAAACTATCCTTTCAATAAAGAATAAACATCGCCTAAAAATAGACTCTCATCACCAATGATCTAATAATATCACTCATTCAAATCACAGTCTCTATGTCGCCGCTCACAGATGTCGCTCCTGTCCCTGATTTCGTTCTCCGTCGGTAGATGGCGGTACATTATCGCAGCACCACGAATGTTTTCATCATGTTTCGGTTTTTCATTACCAAAAACGGCTTTCTGCATATTTGTTACGAAAGGGGTCATCTTACACACTAACAAACGTATGCAGCTGGTCTCTTCTTCCGAGCCTTGTTCTTTGATCAGATCTTCAATAGCATTAGGAAGGGATTCATTTTTAGCTACGAAGATAAGGTCTTGTAGTCTTTGAGAGTTTTTGTTCAAGATCCATGTGGTTGGGTCTTCAGAACGAAAAGGTCGGTTTGGACGTTGCGGCCCAGAGAAGAACGTTGATATCTGAAAAATAGTTAAGTTTTCATGTCAATTAAAATACATTTAAATGAAATAAGTACCTACTTTTGTTACCTAAGTAGGTAGGTAAGTATTTTTATATTGTATTAAGTAGGTAACTTAAGATAAGAACCTAAGAATTAGAAGTCATGAACAATCAAGAATTCCCGTAGTAACGGCGCAAGAGTTGAACTGTATAATACTTCTGTATATCTGGGGTCTGTGTAAAAAATAACCTCAATATAAACTATAATAAGTACCTATATACCTATGTGAAAATTCCGAATATAATAGTAGGTTTAATTCAAAAACCTCCATTATTATCAGGTCAAGCAGAGAGGCCAAGGTTCAGTTATCCTATATTGTCGTTTGAACCAAATTGAGTTCATGTTGAGAATTATATTCAGTTGATATATTTTCTTCCTGTCAAAACTTCGCATGATTGGGATTTGGGAGTTATACTATTAATTTTCTACTTATTATTCATGTACCTATAGGCAACCTTTTTGAATAGATAATATGGGACATATACAATAATACCATACCGTACCATATACAATACTTAGGTACCTATTAATAATATGGGACAAATCCACACAAATGTCTTCAGGTCTCAAACTAGGCAGAGCCTGTACTATGGTAACCTGATGACAGATATATTAGATAGGTAGGTAGGTACATATTACCAAGGATCCATATATCCTTGATATTACTTATGTACATACCTTTAGAACGTATTTGGTTAAAAATACAATGGCGTATTAGAACTGATGAGATCTATGTTTTAAAAGAATATAGGGATATTCTCGAGCACAGATTATTATACGAGTATAATTTTGATTAACCTCGACTCGTGACCACGGCCAATGCCACTCCATCAAAATTTCAAGGCTAGTCAAAATTATACGTATACGTATGATAATAATCTATGCGCGAAAAGTCCCAACATGTTATTAAATACCCTACGGCCAGCACTAGCTAGGTAAAGAAGTAGCACAGGGAAAAGACAAAGAAAAGTTTGTATAATATTTAAACACAGTTAGACAAAAATGGTTTTCTACATTCATATTAAAATGTGTATTTGATTCGCAAACGTTTAAAACGTTATATGGTAGATCTATTTCAAAAAATGGTAGGGCTATTAATATGAACAATTAGTGATAAGGGAAATGCTAAGGACGAGATTTTGGCCAGTATTATTATTATCTTAAAATGGTAATGCAAGCTACCCACTAAACGGACCCGGTTTCACTGAAGCGCTACTTCAGGCGTTATGCCCATTAACACTTCCACCCCTGAAGCTTTTTGGTACTGGATCTTGCGTCTCCATCCCCCAACCACGACTAATTATTATTATTAATATATTGTATACAAGTTAGTAGTGAATATGAAGCCAAAAGCTGCCTGTATTTTGTTAACGTAGGTACGGTTATAACCTTTGCCATGTGTCAGACCAGGAACTTTCAGAAAATTTTACGGTACTCTACCTGGCCCTGGAAGAGTGAAAGTCGCAGGTAATGGCTCCACATTGACCACTTTTAATAATCAATGTTTGACCACATATAATGTATATTTTAGCCATATGTCATATCAGGAAACAATTCGTCCAGCTAGCTCTACATAGGTGTTTGTGTGATGAGCAGAAATGTTGTTGTCGGGTCTTGGATGTTGTAATATGTTGTTGTGTGTGTCCATGCCTCCTGCGACACAGTGCGGGGACGTGTATGTAAACGTTATCTCTTAACGTTAACTTATCCCTTGGATGGTAACACAGAGATACGAGTGTATATACGTAGACATCGTAACACTTAAAGTATGTCATGAAACAAATTTTACCTACTTTGTATGGAAACATAACTTACCATCTGCGCCACAAAAACTAAGGCGTTGACAGCAACGGCGCTTATCTGATTCGGCTGCAGTCCAAAAAGCCGCACCAGATGCTTCAGCGGTGTCATGGAACTTGGTACCTCGTGTACATCAGAATTGGGTCTATTTTCTTGAAAATCTTCACTCTGCGATGAGTCGTCTACATAAGCATCGTTAACGGGTGGACGACGTTTGGTGGTAGTTGGCTGAGGTTTGTTGGCCGTCTGGAAAGCCCTTACTACGAATTCAGCCACTTTTAATGCCACAGATTCCGACCCTTTGAAGAGAATAACAACATTATAAAAAATCCGAAAGTTTCACGTTAATATTATAAGGGAAAGTCTTTGGAAGGATGGATGGATTTCTAACTCTTTCATGTAACTTTCTCTCGCATGAAACTAATGAAACAATTTGGCCAGATCTAGACTAGACCTAGTAAGATTTTCTACGCAGGCAGACCCGCGAGCGCTAAAATATATTAAATTGAAATCTAAACTTATCAAAGTATAAAATGTGTCAATATTCGGATTCATCATTGTAATGCTTACCAAGGAAATTTTGAGCAAATTTCATTCCACTATTCAACTTATCTATCAGACCTACTTTACTTTGTTGTTCAGACGCGAAACCACTCTGAAAAATTAAGAAAATGCACAGCACGTATACTGGTGTCGCCATCTTGAGAACCGAGCGAAGACTACGTGGATGACATGGCTCGGTAGACATGGTTCGTTTCTCGCTGTAATCGGCGCAAGCGCAACGGTGGCATCAGAGCAAGAAATCTACAACTAATTGTGCCTTTGAAAAACTACAGTATGTTTGATATAATTCACATTTATCATTTATCAGCAGATAATTCCATTAATAAATTCAATCACTAATAATTTAAGATAGTAAATCTTTTTCTTAATTGTAAAATGAATTCAAGAGAGTGAAATGAAAGAGTCATAAAATTGTAATAGATGGCGCTAGTTATTTCACTTTAGTGACTGTTTCACGTTTAACATATTATCTGTATTTAAAAAGTTTATAAAATATTTGCAAACTGCTATTCATAGTTACTACATATTCGGAATAAGACTGGTATATAAAACCACATACTGTATAGTTTGATGTACATAAGAACGACAACGGTAAACAATGGGCACGGAATGTAATTTCTACTTTGTGAAGTGACATAGGTATTGCCGCACAAGCCATACAAAAAAAGAAGAAGAAGAAGATATAGGTATTACATTTAAGTTTATTTTCCTTTTTTACAAATCTGTACTCTATATATCTCTCTTGCCGGGGCTGGTTAGCTGCCGCTGCGCTAGGCATTCAGCTTTATGTACCTCTTAAATTGACCTGAAGTAAGTAGGTAGGTGTCTATTCATATAGCTGACTATAATTTTACCGCCTTTATTACGTTATTAAAAGCCAAAAGTGTAACTCATTTGCATAGTCGCAACCGCAGTTATACTCTGAACTTGAAAGAGATTACTTATTTGTCTCATCTGCATATTAATTTCGGTTCCCTAATGATTTGCCGACATACTTACGACAGAATATTACATTGCAACCAACGTTTCGTAGGTATACAACTCATTTCTAAAAAATGTTATTTGTTATTTGAAAAACGACTTATTTTACCAACAACGTTTTGAATACAGCTCGTTTGAAAAACCTCTTATTTAATGAATGTTTCTTTTCACAAACAGTCATATTACAAGCATCTATGTATTTTCCAAACGTATTGTAAAACGTATCGAATTATATCTTGTTTTATGGTCATTTTTTATCATACCTTGACTCTTTTACATACTTAGGTATTCACATTTTACAAAGTGTCACTCTCACAACAAGTACCTTTATAAAGAATATAGGTACGTCAAGTACCTAGTTTGTGGGTAGGTAATTTTTGTTGTGCACTGCTCTATCCAACTACCTACAAAAATAACCTAACCCCTAGGTTAGGTTTGTCTATAAAAACTAGTTTATTTGAAAGGAGAAAGAAGTTTTTGGACAGGTAAAGTAAATAGTAAAAGAATCATTTGTCAAACGATACGAAACAAAATGTGAAATTTGTGAAGTTATTTTTAATAAAACATTTAATAAATAATATAAGTATAAAATGAACAGTTTGTCACATGTCACGTTGTAAAATGTAAAATTGTCGAATAATCGACTTAATAAATGAACCATTTGCTAAAATTTTTGTTGTGAAATGATGATTTAACAATTCATATTTTTGGCAAATGTTGGTTGTGAACCGAAAATTTATAAATTAATGGCCTTACTTATAAACGATGCATAAATTTTAATAACGTCTCTTAAAGTTAAGCAGCGTGTATAAGTAAGGCCGTAAGTGTCGGTGAAATGACAGGATACCATTAACTTTACTTACAACACTTTCTCTTCAAATCTTAGTAGATGACGCTTGCAAAGTATTGAATTGATGCAGAAAATATGACAATACGGTTGGTATGGCCATGGCTCTTGCTGAAGAGCCCTACGACCAAAGGAACATAACAGAAAATACAATATTTCATATTAATTACTAACCATAGTCTCTAGATAACTAGACTTCTATCGTCGTAAGTACGAAAAACAGTTTTAAAAAATAAGTAGGTATACATACTAAAGGATTATAGACGAGTACTTATAACTATAACCTCTATGTTTTGAATTTAGAATTACAGACATGAAACACATATAAACGTCTCTGCACTGGTTATCATGATAAACTATTGTCGCGCTTAACAGACCAAAATAATCGCATAGCAAAACGAACGCGCGTTCACTTCTTTTCTACACGTTTTACAATCCAGTACTCGAGCATGTTCAAATATTTAGTTATATTTTATACATTTTATAAATCTTCAGCGGGCCAAATGAACACTGAAGATGTTCAGTTACTCAACGAGTTGCCGCTGAACAAGCTTCTCAAGTTGAAGACTTCGTTGCAAGATATTGTAACAATACCTTACGAAAACATGACATTGACGACACCAACCTACTTGCAAAGCTTCGGTGCTCAGGCCATGGCCATCCAAGCACCTCCCATCAAGAGAGGAGACTATGAGGAAGGCGTACAAAAGAAGGAAAGTCACAGCAAGATAAGCAATATTTTCTCCATGTCCGTCACTACATTAGCATTCCTCGCTTTTGGTGGTTACTTGTTGTGTCTGATTGTCCAGGCTGTGAAGGCCAAACAGAATAACCAAAATTATCAACCACAGCAGCCTACGACATTCTTTGTCAGCGCAGGAATAAAGAAGAAGCCTCAGCCGCAGTTTACTTCTTCATATGGACGCAAAAGAAGAGATAACAGGGTGATGAGGAGTTTTAAGCAGATTGACCTTCCACCAGAGCAGCTCTTCGAGGTGCTTTTGCAGTTGTGTGAAGGTTACGCGAAGTGGAGTGAACTGAACGTTACCGAGAGGTCTGTTAAGTAATAGGAACATATTGTTCATGTTTTTATTCATTAGTTCAAAAGGAAAACTATGGTTATATCAGACAGAAAAATCGTGATTGTTAATTTTGTGCAATATGAAGAATTTGCTCTATTTTAAAAGTTGTTTGTACAAAATTTTCTTCTGAACTGCATGACTCAATTTACAGCAGGTGGGTATTACCAAAGCAATCTCAATAAGAAACAGCGTATAATGCGCATGAAGATATTCATATTTTCCACTAAAAGCCCGGCTCCACAAAACAGTGTTTACATTAAAAGCAGGAAGCCAGATTGCCGGCCAATATCTGTAAACGTATTCAAACTGTCAAATAATCACTGTAACACCTAATAATAGCTTCTTCTTATGTTTAAAGATTCTATTGTACATTCCAATCATGCGAAGATGTGGTCCCTATAAACTTGCAATAAACTAATTCGTGTGAGTGAAGAATTAAGGTTTGTAATTGTGTGTTCGCTTGTATGTTTATGACTTTCTGGAGTGTGGTAGAGTTGTTTGTAAGAGGCGGTAATGAGGGTGCTGCGTTGGATCTGTCATCGCGCCTGCTCTACTGTTTACAGGCCGGTGCCTACAGAATTAGCGTAATGCGAAAGCTGGGTAACGTTTATTACAAAAATAAATTATAAATTTATTTACGGAGTATTAAACGGTAATTTACCTAAATATGTGTAAGCGAATTATTAAGTTATTTATTCACCTGATTATTTTCTATCAATATACTTAAAAGTAACAATAATAAAAGTAGATGTATGTAATAAAATATAAAATGTTAATGTTTATATATGTAAGAACGCCGTGACAATCGTAACACATACGTAATATACAATATTATATGTAATTACAATTTAGTTACATAACTTATTTATTTTCTAACTCTACATAGTACTATCTGTGTCTCTCTTGTTCTTTCACCCTATGTTACATTGCCCCTCTCTATTTTTTATACTAGTATGTGAAGTGACGGGTAATGGAGGATCTCAATAATCCATCTATCCACGGTTTTCCTTACTACCGATAGAAATGTGACATAACGTCCGTATAAAAAGTGTCAAATATCTAACTCTAGTAAGGTAAACCGGCGATAGATAGATTATTGGGACCGGCCGTTAGTCGTGCGTATGGCAAGCACAACGTTTATCCAAGATAGTCACAGTGCGACCTAGAGTTTAGAACTAAACTGACTTTCCACTACATACACAGGCACAAGTCACTCTGTGACAACGTTTTTGAGTATCCTTCATTTCATTCAGTACCTAATTTCACTTGCTAAATACAGTTCCCTACGCTCTAACATAGACAATATTCCATTATTAGTTCTCGATGGAATATGCAGTGTGGTTGTACCAACTAAAATGGTCTCATTAGTCTGATTTCCTCGCCTCTTACTCTCTTACTTATATTCTTATACTCTCGTTTTCTCTTACAACGGCGGAGGGAGTACCTTCCTATTCTTTAGTTAAATTTCCTCACCGACTAGCGACCTTTCTGATAAATTTAAATAACGTCATTAAGTACTGCGCGCTACAAAACTGTTTTGCCTCGTTTAGGTAGCGTTTAAAGGTAGGGCTATTAGCCTCTCTCTCTTTCTCTTTCCTCATGTACCAACCAAGTCCCGTAATCTGTGCGTAAACAGCAGTTTAGATATATTCTATAACCGTCACTTAAAACAACGGTATAACCGGACCAGAGCGCTGGTGGTGGTATCAAGATTAGGGACAACACACCACATGTCCCCTGGAGACGATGACGTGTAAACATACGGTTACTTCTGCATAATATCTGTAAACAAACGTTTAGACCTAATTACTGTTTATTGCTTGCCTTTTCAGTTTTTCACACGGAGTGGGACATGTAAACGTAGTTCGTAGTGTAAACTGTAGGACGGTAAAGGATACAAATATTCATAAATTGTTTATTGAGATAAAAACGTCACAAAATACAATTACATTTATGTCACAAAATTAATTAAATCAATAGTACTTAGGTATCTACTTAATTTCATGTCAAAACATATTCCAATTGCATACTTATATAATTTAAGATGGTTATTTATTACACGTTTTGGCCAACTTTATATAAGTATATATTAAAAAAAAGATAATTAGTGTGAGTTAAAATGTGCGTTCTTTACACGATTTTGGAGAGATATGTTCTAAGTGGACTGTATAGGTGAGTACTGTTTTTAGGTGAGGAACTTATCTTCGATCCCTGCAAGTTTTTGTGTGTAATATGGACTTTTATCCACGCCCGCCGAAGGCCGCAGCATCCGTTGCGGACCAGGCACGGCAAGCCTGCGCAGTCGGTATCACGGTGATCCAATATTGTTAGTTTACTCTTTAGTTAACAACACTTCTACAGCAATACAGATAAGAAGGGTTCCAAATGACACCGCACAATGATTGTACCCGGCAGTTTAGTGAGCAACGTGCACTCTGCGCGGGGCGCATGTCTACCACCTTTCGACGGTAGTAGATTATATATAATTGGTGGAGTTTATATACAATTACCCTCTTTAGCTTACAAAGATCGAACAGAAAGGGTCAAAAAAGGTTTAGAGGTACGAGCAGTTCTTTACAAATGACAAATAGCAAACTGCCCACAATCAATTACCTCTGTCGTATGCTTTCTACTTTACAGGCCTAAGACCGAAAATACACTCGGAATCTACAACTGGTGAGATTACGCGGAAGTTCTTCCCAGCCGCAGCTGCACTGCAGCAAAATAGGTAAAGACTCTGTGCAAGTTTAATAAGACGAACTATTTAGCTCACGTGTAAACTAGGTATATGGGCGAATTGAGCTATGGGGTTCAGCGGCTATAGAGACCATCTTTATCCTACAAAAACGTGCTATTCGAGCTATATACAAAATGGGTCCCCGTGAATCTTTGAGAGATTTATTTACAGAAATCAATATATTGACGTTGCCTTCCTTATATGTATTTGAAAATATAAAGTATGTTCGTAAAAAATTACATAAATATAAGTTAAATAGTGATCACCATACTTTTAATACTAGAAATACAAATAGGATAGCTGTACCTAGTTTTAGACTTGCGAAGACTAATAAGTCATTCCTAGGAAATTGTGTGCGTTTTTACAATAAAATCCCAAAACACATAACTGAGCTCACAGAGGGCAAACTCAAGTTGACTGTAAAAAACGTTTTAATAAAAAAAGCTTACTATAAAGTTCGACATTATATAGAAGATAAAGATGCTTGGAATACTCCACTTCTGGCAAGCTGTCACTCTGCCACCCATAATATTTGTAGTACCTAAGTAGAAACATTGTAAACATCTATATAAAAAGAATGGCCCCGAGTTTCTAGCCGCTTCTTCTCGGTGGGCTCTATATATTTTGGAACGCGGCGGTAGAGTCTTTAAAGTACATTTATAATGAAAAGTTGACGTTCATAAGTGCGTTTTTGATGCCTAAATTGAATAAATGATTTTGACTTTGACTTTGACTTTGAGCTATCTTCAACCAGGCAATAGAACACATTGTGCAATGGTACTATGTCTAAGGTTTTCATCCATGAGGTTCGTCTGTGAAAGCAGAATGGGCCAAAACAGAAAAAATACTAAGGTCTCCTGCGCTAAGATGGCCCGTGTTTTTACATAATTGTATAAAATGTCGGAAATAAGTTATTAATGAATTTAATAACATCCACGATGTAGCTTTTATATATGACAAAGCAATAGGGTGTTCCTTTGTTTCTTATATGTTAAATACGTAGCTACTAATAACATTTTATTAAACATGGACTGTGGGCCATCTTAGAAACATAGCGACCCATCATGGCCCGCAATAAAAATCTCAATATTTACGTTAAATTTACGACTTTTTCATATTTTTAAATAAATAATAACTTTTTAAAGCAATCAAATTTAAGTTAGAAGACCTTGTATTCTTTATTAAAAATTTATAAAGAGCTGGGCCATCTTAAATTTATCAAAAATAAAAAAGGTTAAAAAACAATAATTGTTTAATTAAAACTAAAAAATTAAAAAAATTTATATGCATATGATATTTTTTATTGTGAACTTACCTATAAAAAAGTATAACAGTGTTTTTTTAATACTTTGAACCGTCTTTATCAAGCATTTAACTATGTAACTATGAGATCTATAAACAACAACAATTAAAATAAAACAGTGGGCTATTCAATCAACATCAAAAATAATTACTGACTGAGATGGCCCGGGCCATCATAAGTCATTATGGAGTGGGCTATCATAGGGATATTTCACAGATGTAGGTAAAGACAACAAAAATATACAATGATAAGATAAATTAAACTTACTTACATGAAACTCGATGCTAGAAAGATTGTTCTTTAAAGTCTACTCAAAAAACAACTGAATTTGCACTTTTAAAAGTCAAAATGGAAAAAAGTTTGTCGAAGTATTGTTATAACGGGCACGATTTTTTGGACTTCCAAACCTAACTGACGCGCGATTTCCAAATGGCGTCTCGCGCGTTATTGTTCTAATTTGCCATTTTGTGTACGGGTGTGTTCGGAGATTACCATGGAATCTGATAATTTTTGTGTTAGTGGAAGTTCGTTTTATAGAGAGTGGGCTATCTTAAGCACTGGGCTATCTTAGCGTTGGATACCTTATATTTACCGGGATTAGTCGAAAGTGAAAATCGTTGCTCTGAATGACTGTCCTCCGCATAGTCAGGAAAGAAATCAATTATTTTACCGTGCATTAAGAAAAGATATTTATATTTATAAGTTCAGCAACGAGTCAGAGATTTTTTAATGTAACTTAATAAACAAAAAGATACCAGAATGTTGCATGTCAAAATAGTTATAGTAACTAGTGAACAGAGGGGAGGTTTTAATCAGTAGGTCGCCATAGCGGCATTTCACCATCCTACCTTCTTCGGTATCCATTAGGATTTCCTCAATTCTACTTTAAAAAGATCTGGGCCGAGCACGAAAATCAGCTTAAGTGTAACGTTATCGTATAGTTTACGTATTCAGTACAAACTATGAGTTATCTGTGCCAGTATTGTACTAGATTTTTTTTGAATTTTTAAACAATTTTTCGTGCTCGGTCCACTGTTGTGTATCAAGATCGTTGCTAGCTTTGTAAGTCATGTAACTTAAACGATGAAACGGCTAAACTGATTTTGATGAAAGTTTATTGTAAGTATATGTGTAAATGTATTATTATAATTGTATAATGCGTATATATATATATTTAAATTCCTAACGCCTGCTTAGCGATACCAATCTTTACAATTTTAGAGAGAAAAGTTAAACATACGACGTCCCCATACGTCGGTTAAAATCGAATAACGTGTTGAATGCGATGCTCGGACAGATCGCCTCGGTGGCTTAGCGGTCATGGCGCCTGAAACGCATTGCCGGAAGACGCAGGTTTAAATCCTGTTCTCTCTTAAATTATGATACATACAAATATGTACAAACATTTCTAACACCTATTGTTATTCATATGATGCAATAAATAAATACTCGTATGTTATAGGATAACGCATATATGGTTTTTTTTCTTTTTTCTTTAGAGATCTTGGAAAATGAAATTATCTTGTTTTCATATTGTGCTCGTTCATAAAAATATCTAATTCAGATATAAACGATAAAACTCATATGAAAACAATACCTAACTTGGAAAAAGTGAGAACCGATTCTGATGACATGGCTGAAATACTACTACCTCCAAGCGTGTATTTGGCTTTGGTAGAATAAAATAACTGAATTCTACGATTTTCTCAGGATTCGAGCATAGCGCACGCAATTGCGTATTTGCGTTCTTCAATAATAACTTTTCCTCATTCCGGAAGTAAATATGTATTTCGCTAGGGAAACGAGGGTGCAGTTTTCTTATTATTTGCAGCGTATGTAGGTACTACTTATAGATGGGTAGTAGTATACATATATGTAGGGTTTATGTATTTGATGTCATATCGTATATCATAATCAGCCCATTTTGTTCCCATTGCTGGGCCTCGAACCTTCCATTAAAAAAAGAGGAGTTGGGCCATAATCCACCAACCAGTGGCCAACCCATGTCGAAGTTTTCAGGCCGCCCGAAGGCCTTCGACATAGCCTAACAACTAATAATTTATTTTTATTAAGACAAACAACCGATACTGAAGGCTTAAGAGGATTGCATAGCTAGTACTTTCCATGCTAAAAGAGAAAACTCTTTTCTACCTCTTAACATTGTTCGATTTCAGTGATTTTTTTAATTCATGGAATCATGACATTGTGTACTATGAGTCAGCTCGTGACCACGGCCATTGTAACATGGTCGAAACGTCGAGCGAAAGGTACATATTTTTACCTATATTAAATAACACGTGATAAGTCCCGATAAACATTTAAAACATGTGTTCAAATCGCGAAAGTTTAAAAATTACTATTGTGTACTATGCCCGTACGTTTAGATTTTTTTCAGTATTTCAAAGTACTATAAATTTCCTTTTTGAGAACTTAAAAAAACTGAAAAAATCAAAACGTACGGGCATAGTAAATAATGTCATGATTCCATGAAAAAAAATGTGACAATGTTAAGAGGTAGAAAAGAGTTTTCTCTTTTAGCATGGAAAGTACTAGAGCTATGCAATCCTCTTAACGTGCCCTCCGAAGCACGGAAGCGCTCAGTTGTATAATGCCACTAGCGGTCACCCATCCAAGTCCTGACCACATCAAGTGTTGCTTAACTTCTTGATCGGTTAAGATCGCCAAATCAAGCTCCGCTACGAGCGTTTCAGTCAGTTTAGTTTTTTAATGTATATTTCTACATTTCTACTAATACTAATTTAACTGAATATTGACTTGTGACATTATCAATTGCTATTGTGACATTATGATGACTGTTCTTCATGAGAAAACGATTTATCACATCAATATATTCCAAATGTTCGAGACATAATGAAGTGTGTTTAGGTCAAAGGTTTACGGCTAAAGACCCTCTAAACTAAATTGAATCCGAGTCGAAGTCGAATCGTAAAATAACTCGTCAATCGATTTTACAATCGAAACATTCGATGTTATGGGGACACTTGACTTGAAGAGATGTTAAACGAAATAGGGTCATTTAAATACTTAGTAAGTAGATGCTATAAATTTTTTATCACATAATTAAAATAGACAAGATATACTTACAAGGTTGGAATTATATTGAGCTTAAAAATCAAGGGACAAGCCATTTAAATAAATACATATAAACAAATGCATAATCAGCTCATTACGTTCTTCTTGCTGGTACTTACTACTCCAGCCTTCTTGTCAGGAAGGGAAGTATTATCCATAGCCCAAGGTACAGGCCAGGTTTGGGTTGGCTGATAAGTTTCTGGATACCTAATTAGAGTTTTAGGCATACCTATATAGAATTAGGTACGCTCAGCATAGAATTGAAGTTTAAGTATGTACAGATTTGAGCAAATTTTGTACAGCATTTATTGTTAAACCTTAGCTCTAAAAAAATACACTTTATCGTATTTCTAAAATTTCTCGCCAGAATGTCAATGTCAGCACACCCAACGATAGTTGGTTTCAGTACATGATTCCAAAAAATAACCAAAGTACTTTTAACATTGTATATACCTAAGTATATATATATATATATATATATATATATATATATATAATAAATAACGCTTATTCTTTTTTATGGGTTTATTATTGTCAAGAGAAGGTTCTTATGAAAAAAAATCAAGAAAAGATGGGATGTTATGGCGAGGACGAAGGCCGAGCCTACTACGCGAACGTCGCGTAATTTTTAATAACACTTTAAGTACGTACCTCTACCTATTAGACAATGTTAATGGTCACATGGAAGTTATAAATAAAATGTATATTATTCTTCATAACAATACAATTCTTAAATAGTAACTCACTATCGTATCAATATTGCTACTTATTATTAATATCCCAAGCAATAAATATAAAATGAGCATTGACACAGGGGCAGACGGGTCGTCGTGCCTCAGCCCGTGGGCCATAACTCCTGCTAACCAGTCCATATGACGTGCCATCATAACCACTAAGTAATGCCTATCTGCCAGAGTATGCTAATATTCCAGAACTATCATGATACATGTGCCAGCTTTATAATTGCTATTACAACTAAACTCTGTCAAAAAGGCACAAGGAGGATGAACAAAACAAAATTTCGGATTACTTGGAGGATAAAACAGCTTGGGGACTGATCACTCCAGGATCTATCTACTCGTGTATTACGATGTCAAAGTGTAGCGTGTCTTGCCCTACTGATACCATTAGTAAGGTCTATTTTATAAGGCTATACACTGGAGCTAAATATAAAAGAACATTTGTTATATATATACATTAAGAAATTGGCGATAATTATTTTTTTTAAAGACAAGCCCGCTGAGTTTCTTCCCGAAACTTCTCAGTCGTGGTTGCGTTCCGATCATGTTATAGATTTAAGAAAAAATAAATGTAACATGACAATTTGTAAGTGTCTTCGTAGGCCTATACAGAAAAAATGATTTGATTTGATTGGAGCTTTTCGCCCGTGGCTTTGGTCGGGCTTTTTGTGCTATCTATTTCAATTAATTAATTCAATTAGCACTATTATATATACTGTATGCCGTTATAAAGCATATACTATTGAACGTCATACAGTAACAAGTAGAATTTAAAAAATTTTATACCGGCTTCCATTCTATTCAGCTATTGGAGTGTAACTCAAAAAGAACTGGACCGAATTTGATGAAATTTAAATGGGACCACACGGGAAGCACCAGCTTTAAAAAAAGAATGAGAATCGGTTCATCCTGTCAAAAGTTATGAGGTAACAAACATAAAAAATAACTGTCGAATTGAGTACCTCCTCCATTTCGGAAGTCGGTAGAAAAATCATATGTTTAATACTAGTGACTGAAGAAACGGGCAAGTTATTTGCCTGATGAGCGGCATGCCTGCCCATGTCAATTGCAAAGGTATACTTATGTATATACGAATAACATCACTACTTCGTTTTTAAATAGAGGTAAGGAGCAGTGTTAGAGCACCCACATCTTGCCAGTTATATTTTTAGTTACATGGGCCGAGCTTATTGTCATCATATACACTCGAGAGCAATGAATCCGGGTCACTTAAAGAATGTTAAAAATCTCGGAAACTAAAAATGATAGGTTAATGCAATAAATTGTATTTAATAGACAATGTAATACTCCTTAAATGAGAGTAAAAAAAATATGAGTCACCATACATTTTATTAACACAAAATTACATAAAGAAAAAAACTGCTGATCTCTCCTTAAAACAAAAATAGGAAACATGAAATTTTTGCACTTTATTACGATTTTCTTGAATTTTAATACTTCGTATTGCCTCCTCGTGCTTCCATTACTGCGTTTACGCGGTTTGGCATGCTGTACACCAAGTTCCTTATACGATTTTGGGGAATATTCTCCCATTCCTCTGTGAGAGCAATTTTGAGCTCACGAAGCGTGATTGGGGGAGGGTTTCGTTGTTTTACGCATCTGCCTAGCTCGTCCCAAGCATGCTCGATCGGGTTGATATCCGGGCTGCGCGCTGGCCACTCCATACGAGTAATGTTCATCTCTTGAAGGTAGTCATTCACAATCCTACCTGTACGAGGTCGGGCATTGTCATGCATAAATATAGCATCCTCACCTAAATTGACCATAAATGGACCAACGTGATCATTGAGGATTTCTTCCACATATCTTTCGCTAGTTAAAGAGCCGTTTTCTATGATCACCAGCTCTGTGCGACTTTCAGAAGAAATTCCGGCCCACACAAGTACAGACCCACCACCGTAGGCTACTTTTTCTTCGATGCATGCTTGCTTGAATCTTTCCCCTGGTCTTCGATACACTCTGTGTCTTCCATCGTGCTTGTAGAGCATAAATTTTGATTCGTCGGAGAACATAACTTTTGACCAATCTTCAATACTCCAATTTACGTGGCTCTGGGCATATCTTAGTCTTGAAATACGATGCCCACGCTCCAGTTTAGGGCCGTTTGCAGGTCTAAGGGGTTTTAAGTTAGATTCAGCAAGCCGACGTCTTACTGTCCATGCACTTGGGTTACTTCCTCCGAGGCGTCGAAACTGATTTGTGAGTTCAGTTCCTGTGAGAAAGCGATTTCGAAGCATGGTGTTCACCAAGTATCGGTCTTCTCGTGCTGTGGTACACCTGGTTCTGCCCGTTCCTGGTCTGCGTAGGTTAGAACCAGTTTCTTCGTAACGTCGGAGAACTCTTTGTACTGTTGACAGCGACACACCGACAGTCCTGGCTGTATCACGCTGACTCCGGCCGGTTTCCAGCATTGTAAGTATTCTGGTGCATTCTTCAGGCGTAAGCGACATAATTTCAGCTTAAATAATGAATATAGAGCACTATCAACATGGTTTATGTACCCACATAAATGACAGATTACAAACAAAAGCAAAACCAAATGCTGTAATTTCGTAGTTCCATCTTCGAAAGTGGCCCTTTTTCAAATTTGATTTTTTTATGATATAACTTTACAATAACTAAGAAATTTTAATACCTTCATTTAAGGAGTATTACATTGTCTATTAAATACAATTTATTGCATTAACCTAGCATTTTTAGTTTCCGAGATTTTTAGGATTCTTTAAGTGACCCGGATTCATTGCTCGCGAGTGTAGTACGTACTCCTCAGTCCCTGTTATACGACATTCTTCTAATAGAAGAGGCTTCGGATAGAATCAATCTAAGGTCCATTGAGGAGAGTGCAGAACGCTCGCGATTGCGTCTCGCCTCGCACTGTGGCCTTGAAAAAGACCACCGGATGTGGTTGAAACTATAGTCGGAAAGATCTGACTTTTTTTACGTGAGTAAATCCCGTTTTTCATATTAAAAATGTGTACAAACCACGTTAGATTTCATAATAAAAAAGGATTGTGACGTCTCATACATATAGTATGTTTAGTTTGTGCGGAGAGTTTTAGCTAAGGACAAGAGAAGCTGTGATTTTAGCGCGTGAAGGCTTGGTGTGATTTGCAAACTGGAATTTCTCACTCAATATTGGTCATAACATCAATAAAAAAAGACAGAGCAGTTTTACTCTTTATATAAACTAAATATGCATATTATCGATTACCGTAATAAAACATAATATCTACCTACTAATAAACTCCGAATACTACTAACTACCGTTATATGCCGTTAAGTTAGAGTCGAGGATCGTCGTAGTACGTATCTTAACTGCGGCTATAAAGTCTTGCTAACCAGGCTGCATTGACGGACCAAAGTAATAAGTTATGTAGTTCCTTACAGTGGTTACGAATAATGCTACTAGGTATTAAATGCGCAAAGCACTTCCTCATTGATCGATCTCTATTATATAAATATTTATTACTATGTGGATAATGAGATTAACTATAGAGACGTTTTAATCCTTCAATCAATATTTGGCCCAATATGCCTATTACTAAATTCTGCCTTATTACATCGTCATTGTTGTGTCTGTGATGCGACAGCCACAGCTATCATTATCAACCAGTCAAATATAGGTAACCATTGACTGTGAATTGTGTAGGTACGAACTTGCGTCGTCCTTGGAATTGAATGTGACATAAATCCAACCGTTCACTAACTAAATAGGAGGAAAAAAACGTTTTACCAACTTTGACTTCAACAAGTTATTCCACACTTTTTAGTGTTGAAGTCCGCTCCAGTTTTTGGCAAAACATTTTTCATCCAAAAAGGATGAAAAATGTTTTTAACTTCACTAAAAAAGTGACCTTTGCTAATTGCGGGATCGAGTCGAGAGTCATTCACCGTCATTGATGATGTCATCAAATCATCAAAATAGGCGAATCACTTTTCAGTTATGGCAGTGTAACTCTAAAACGTATAGACTTTTAGAATTTGATGAAATTTATACGGGACTACCTCAGAAGTAGATGTTTGATGTAAACAAAAAAATAATCCCAAAATCGGTTCATAAACCACGAAGTTATCCGCGAACACACAAAAAAATATATACCTATACGGCCGAATTGTGACTCCTCCTCCTTTTTTGAATTCGGTTAAAAAGCATTACCGCATTTTTAAATCGCAATACCATTTGACATGGTTATATTATCTATCCCTTTGAGTCGTAGATATAGGACCTTGTCGAACATAGGTCTAACTTCAGATAATTCAGTTTGAAATGCTAGTCTATCACACGACTATGTTAACAAGACTAGTTGACTAATGAGAACTATTAGAGACATGCTTTATAAATGTCAATAATTCAAAATGTCACGAAGTTCTCATACGCTGTGGTACCTAACCCTACTTACCCAATCATATTAGGTAAAATTGATTCCCTACTCGAATATAGTTGCTATACTTCTTACAACTATACCTCATAGGTACTTAGGCATATTTACTGACTCCCAATAAATATCTCCGGCAACAAAATACATCTCGTACACTGTTGACAAATCCCGCAATAAAATATAAGCATTTACAATAAAATTAATTATTATTTACACGGCGAGGTGGGCGCGTGAACTGACGATGGAAACGTGAGGATAAGATCGATACAGTAAACATATAAATAATAGGAATGTACCTACCTGTATTAATTTGTAAGCCTACGCTATCATGCAGAAAAAAATATATACCTGTTACTTATAATTAGAAATGGTACTGAAATCTATCCTGAATAAAGTAAAATTTCAAAATCAAAATTATAAAATTTAATAGTAAATGGCAATAGATAAAAACATTGGGAGCCTCCAGAAAGTAAAAGAGAACCTTTATGATGAGATTATATCCATAAGCCCGTCCATTTGTTTGTAGCAGCCAGTATTACCAGGAAATAGCTGGCTGATAGTGGTGATGGATGATGATGATGATGATGATAATGATAAAACGTGTTAATCCAGCGCCTCATCTACCTCCATACCAAATTTCACCAAAATTACTCTAGCCGTTTGAGCGCGAAGAAGTAAAAAAGTTACAACACACACTCACGTGCCTAACAAGTGATTTTTAAAGCTCTCAAATTTTATTTTCAGGTACGTATAATCACATTAAGCGAAAATGGGTGTGTTTGTATGTTATAACTTACATCTGAAACTGTGTCGTAAAATCAATAACTTGTTATAAAAAGTAGGCCTGAAACCAGGGGCTAACTTAATACTTGGACACTCAAAGTGGGGTGTTATTTTTGTGAAACAAAACATTGACGAGCTTTTAATAATTCAAAAGAAGTGTACTAATATGTCTACTTTTTATTCATCTATAAATAGGCATATTATATCCACAGCAGTAAAAATTTAATAATAAATGTGAAAGTTTGGATGGATGGATGGATGGATGGATTAATATATGTTTGTTACTCTTTCACGCTCAAACGGCAGGACCAATTTTGATGAAATTTGGTATGGAGGTAGATGAGGCACTGGATTAATACATAGGGTACTTTTCATCATCATCATCATCATCGATCATCACGCGGGTGTAACCGCAGGGCGCAGCTAGTACTATTATATAGTACGGCATAACTGTACCATATTGCGATATTAAGGTACACTCGTTTCGATTCGATTCAAAAACTCGTGATAAAATTTAAACCTCAATAGATATATAACAATGCAAGAGCCAAATCATCCGGTGCAGTAATATCCGCACTATTCTTACCACAGGTTCCACCATGCTGGGGGTCCGGGGGCCCCGCGGCGCCTGCTTTATCGCACGCTGCGCGCGCGCCGGACACCTCTCGTCCCAACAACTAGGGTACCCATGAGGCCGTGCCTGGATAGATCGCTCAGGACATCAAGGAGCGCCATAACAAGCTTCAAGTGGCAATTCGGTTGAAGTTGAATAATTAATGACAGAACTGTTAATGTCCGTACATTTATATGTTTTTTGTGATACAACTACTACTCCTATTCCTATGTGAAAGGCCTCTATTTCAAGACACATGCTTTGTTTGGTAGCATCACGAATGAGACCCAAAAACCACACACAAATTGCCAAACCAAAACCATAATTCTACGGGCCAGTGAGACTGCTTTTATGCTGCTTGCACTGGGGGTGACATGAGCCTACCATTATATAGATGCGAGCGAACTGGACACCACAACAGTCAAATAATAAAAATAAACAAACGTTAGGGACGTTTTTTTTTATTATCGGCGATATGCCCAAATAATAATTTAGTCTTTTTTTTTGTTTTTTCTTTTAATTAAATCACTATGCATTAGCCATAATAACATTCCTGGCGTTGACAAATTATATTCGAGGCAATTTTACTGCACAAGAAAACGTTGTGTTGTACGTGTAAATAAGTACAGTGAGATATCCCGTAAAGAAATCCTTTCATAAAGGATTTTTAGACATCAAATATTAAGGCATCTCGTTTAGGGTTAATGAAAACAAGTTTAGTGTTACATTATTATAGCTATTTCTTCTAATAGCTAACCTTACTCTTTATTTATAAAGTTAGTTAAGTAACTTATCTATATTAGTAGGATTCGATGACTCCGCTATAGATTATTTTCAGTGAAATGAATTATTGTTAGCCTAGCCATCCTACTCTGAATAAGTATAAGTGTTTCCGGCGATGTTAGTTAATTTACTCAGTATAAGTATATGTATATCAATTGCTATTAAGTTTAATTACTGTTATGATATTTATGTTATGGAGGTAAAAATATGTTGTATCGGGTTTTAACGATATAAGACTTTTTAGAATTTAATTTAACAATATCCTAATAAAATATGTTGCTTAAGTTCAATATAATACTCGTACTTACATCCTTTAAATAACGTTATCGCACTCGTAGCAGTACTATGAAATACGTGAAATATGAAGATATTATAAAACAACTAAAAATACCGATAAACCTATAAGCCCGAAAAAAATATTTGACACTATTAGCACATGTCATATGATATTAGGTCTTTTGACCATGCTCAGGGAGCTGACAAATCGTTCAGTGTTTAACCATAGAAGTCACAGTGCCATCCTAGGTATCTATATCTATATATATATGTATATAAAAATGAACCCCTATTTCTCCTGGTCAGGCTAAAACTTGAGAAGGGATGGAACAATCTCGCTAATTATTTTTTGTTGTGTTAATTATTGTCAGGAGAAGGTTCTTATGAAAAAAAACTAAGAAAAGACGGGAGGTTATGGTGACACGGCCGAGCCTACTACGCAAACGAAGTCACGGGCAGTCTCTAGTTAAGTCATAAATTTCACCCGATCATCATCAGCACAATATTTTAGATATATTCGCGAAGTACTATTTTTGTTCTTTTTTTTGTTTTAGTTATTTGTTTTTGCTTATTAATACATGTTCTCCATTTTCCGTCCAGGCTAGTAAAAAAGCTTTTTATAAACTCCTACATTAATGTGTGAAAATATCTGAACACTGAACAATGTTTTTAAACGATGATAATATTCGTCACCAGAAACATCAGAATTGAGGTGACCATACCAACACACTTCAGTCGTACTTTAGCCGCGCCCGCAGCAATCATAATTCGTCTCAGAGCCGCCGGTTTCGAAGGCCTCGTCGACTTTTATTGTGATTTACTCGCACATAACCTTTGTTGTACATCACTCCTTTTGGAGCCACGAACTGCGATTTACGCCTCGATCGGATTATCTTTAATTGACGGGCTAATGGGAAAGAGTTTTGTAAAGATTTTATTACGTGCACGAGTTCATTCTATATCTACTTTATATCATTTAAGTAAGTAGCTCGACATTACCTGTCTATTTGCCAACATTTTTTGGATTGGGCAGACATGACTAAGTCTCATTAATTCTTAGGGAATATATTTTGTTTGATCCGTAGACAAACTAAAGTCACCGACATAGCCCAGAGGATAAGCCAGTTGAAGTGGCAGTGGGCAGGCCACATAGCACGCAGAACAGATGACTTATGGGGCCGGAAGTTTCTGGAGTGTAGACCGCGGATCGGCAAGAACAGCGTCTAGGTCATCCACCGACAAGATGGACAGGCGACCTGATAAAGGTAGCAGGACAACGTTGGATGCAGGCCGATTCTAACTGGTCCTTTTGGAGGTTTGTGGGAAAGTCCTATGTTCAGCAGTGGACGTCCTATGGCTGAGATGATGATGATTTTCATTTCTTTGTCGTTATGTTATCACATTATCAGGTACTTATGCTAAGATATTAACTGAACAAACCTGCACTCTCGGTCCACTAAAGGTTTTTTTAAATGACGATATTTTATTCTATAAAGTAACGAGAAGGCAAACCGGCACCTGAAGGCAAGCGCCACGCCTGCGCGTGGGAGTTGTAGTGTCACCTACAGATTGCTGAAGTTTGTATGGATGATAAACCACTGCGTCTCCCCGGTTTTGTAGTCCATCAAATTAGGATAAAGTATGGACATAGCTCTGACAGTTGTAGATTCTTCTGGAATCGTTATAAAACAAAGCTAGTAGTATCTCCCCGGTTTGCACCGTTTCTAGCACCTATTGAACCATGTTCAATATTGTGTATAATCTTTAACGGCCCGTTAATCAGAAATATCTAAAAATTGGGTGTAGTTTATTGTATTTATGAATGAAGGTTTCTTTTATGTATAACGAATTACAATAAAAAAATCGTGCGACATGCAGAATATTTGTTCATGTTTTTTTATTAAGCTTTAGGAAAACACTGAATAACCCAATAATAACCTCGGACGTAGATATACTCTACCAAACCAAAAATAATAAATAATAAATTAAAATCGGATAACTCTGCAAAAAGTTTTGCGTGATTATACATAAAAAAAATATACACATCGACTTGAAAAAAATCATTCTGTTTTTTGAAAAAAATGCTTAGTAAGAAGGTCATAATACTTTAATTAATAGTATAAAAATATAATTATATATAATAGTAAAATAATAATATATAATAGTATAAATAAATATTCTCGTTCCTGAATGAAGTTATCTAATTTTAAAGCTTTAACTCGATTTAACCCTCTTCCGGAGGTTTACTGTCGTTGAGATTGATTTAGACATGATTCTTAAAGCATATTAAACCATAAAGAACAGAAAAAAACCCATTCACGAATGACTTCCACTCGTTTGCAAAATATCGCCTAATTTGACTGGACTATTGCGTCTGTTTGGTTCTGATATTTAATTTGCTTCAATACCCTTTATACAGTTTAAACCCTAATACAATAAGTAGTGCATGCACACTACTACTTGCAGATATAACTCCTATTTCTCAGTAAGCTGAACATTTCAGAATATTTAGAATCAGACCTCATCTATTCAATTAAACATGTCAGAATCTGTTCATATTGCCTGCATTTCGAGATATATTGTACTACAGAGAATCGACGTTAAGATATTAACTATAAAGTTAATTAGAATAATTTATTGTATTTATAATACTCCGCATTATAACTGGTACTGCGATAGTGAATACCGAATCTTATACGAAATGCGTGCCAGCTAGTGAGTCGGGTTTTAATTTTTATTAATCTGATCAAAAATTAAGTAAACATGTCACAATAATGAACGTCTGTCATAAAATGACGAATTTAACATCCTATAAAAATATAATTCAAAATTCAACCTCAAACTCTCAAAATGAAATCTTTATTCGTTGACCCTACTATCGAGTAATAAAAAACCTATTTCCTTTTTGACTTTTCTTAATTCAATACCAATTCCGAAGTCTATTAATATTTTATTGATTAAAGTTAATGACTCCGTGCATTTATTAATATAAAAATTATGTATAACGAACTAATTCTTATTGATAACGGCCGATTAATATTGAGTTTCATATTCGATAATATTCTTGAATACGATTATGCAAATATGATTAGTTCGTAATAAACAGTTTATACATTTGATGGGCGCGCCACACGCTCGCGAGCGGTGGGCCGGCCGACTCTAATTACAATAAATACAACAACACATTAGAATCGATCACATCCAAAAGTTATTTGTGTTATTTATCGAAACTAATAAAATTGATGAACGGTTATCGAAGAGAATTCCTTTTTAGGGATACGTATCGTGATGAAATTGTATGGGTGTTTAAATCGGAGTACGGCGCACGACTCAAGTAAGAAAGACCCGGCCCGATAAGGTCAATCAGAGAACTTTATGCATATCCTCCAAACAGCAGTTCGTTCTATTATAATATCTCAATTACCTTCACTGTCTAAGCCATTTCTGGCTTTGGAACGCACTCGAGGTAAAGCGTGCCCGATAAAGAGTACATCTATTCCATATATATGCCTGATAACGCTATGTAAGTATCGAGTTATAAAATATATTTATCAAAACTATTTCGAATAGATACTTACCTAATAGTCCAATCATTGGCTTGACTTTTCAATAATTCTTCTGTCGCTGAAACTTTGCAGTATGATAAAGTAATGTTTATAGATTACGATTAACATATTATCAAAAAAAAAGTTTTTTTTATACAAAACCATAGTGGCGTGATAGGAATGTATTTTTTTTGGTGATTGTGAAAATCTATACATTTAAAGCAATAAAAATATCAAATTTGACAGAGGAATTTTCCTGAACAAGTTTGGATGCAAAATAGGTTTTTTACGTTTATGCCTTTTCCACATGAAAATATTCCTAGATTCCGTTGCATACCTATACATATTCATATAAACTAACGCATTATTCTAAAGGAATTTACGCCGGAGAAATTTTCCACCGGGAGCTAGAAGCAATTTTCATGTTTAGGTGTGCACATACCTTCAAGGTAATTTTATTGGATAATATTTTAATCGTAATCTATGCACATTACCTTATCATACTGCAAAGTTTCAGCGACAGAGGAATTATTGTCAGGGTGTACATACAAATAATTTCCTAGTGCATCGGACTAAAACAAATTTTCTTATAGCGATAATTTCTAGAAGCTCAACTATGTCAATTAACTTTTATAATGGCACAAGAGCTATTAAGAGGCATTCGACGTCCCTTTGTACCGGTGTGACTGACACTGATTATTGTCAAACTACCTGCGTTTTTAAAAAGCAGTATTTCATTTAATACGGTCAGGCAAACATTGTTTTTTAAAACAGCCCAATAACTCCTAAAATGATAATAAGCATCAAACTGCCATATTTTATGTTTTACTATAATAAGTTTTAATTTGATATACTGGACCCAAGTTTAAACCATCTTACATTTAAACTTTGTCATATTTACTATGGTAGAACAGATAATATAAGCAGCTGCTATAGTATCCGTGGCGGGTCTCACACTGGATATTATTTATTGCGCGTATTGGACGAAGTACCATTATTTAATCTGTGGTACTGGCCGCGCCTGCGCCTGCGCCGATATAAACCATTTCCTGAAGGGACATACGCGCGACGGTATGAGGAGGCTACTCTGGAGATGAATTACAGATTATACTTACATACAAAACTTGTAGTTTTAAAAATATGGACATTACTAGATAAGGGTAAGAGAAGTATATAGAGATATATAGTAAGAGTAAATAAGGGTAAGAGAAGCGAGAATGAGTTGAAAGTGGGCCAATTTGGTTATGGACAACGCCTGCAACGGATCTGTAGCGAACAGAGATTGACCGACTTCCTGGAGAAAGAGATACTCTTTATGATGAACTCTTTCTTTCAGAAGCCACCTCATAGAAAATGGAGCTGGCTGAGTCCCGATGGTTCCATGAGAAATGAGGTTGACTTGATTATGACCACCAAGAGACAAATATTCACTGGTGTCTCCGTGATCCACAGGTTGAAAACCGGTAGTGATCACCGAATGGTAAGATGCACGTTGAATATTAATGGCAAACTTGAGAGGTCTCGTCTTTTGAAGTCTACGCTCCGACCTACTCGTGCTTATATTCAAGACCCCGAGAGCTTTCAACTTGAGCTGTCCAATCGCTTCGATTGCCTTGAAAACATCGCTTCAGTGGACGAGATCAATAACGGGTCAGTAGAAACTGTCCATACAGTGGGTTCCAAGTTCATTAAGCCCCACACCGTACAGATAGGCCATAGAAACTCTCCAACGATACCCTCAACCTCATGGCCGAACGACGCTCTTTAAAACTGCAGTCTTCGGATGATGCTGAAGCATATAGGCTGCTCAATAGACGAATATGGAAGTCCTTGCGACACGACATCCAGATCTTTAATACAAATCGAATTAAAGAGACGATAGAGCGGAAAAAAGGCTCCAAAGTGTTTGCAAGAGACATGTCTATTGGGAATAGCTAGTTGACGAAGCTGAAGAGAGAAGACGGCAGTGTAGCGTCGACCAAAGCAGAAGTATTAGGAGAGGTAGAGAGTTTCTACGGAGAGCTATACACCTCGGTCGTTAAACCTGTTAGCAGCTCGGCCAAAGACCCAAGAGCCAATTGGCGACATTATACCAAAGATATCCCGGATATCAGCCTGTATGAGATTAGAATGTCTTTGAAACAGCTTAAGAACAAGGCGCCGGATGATGACGGTATCACATCAGAGCTTCTGAAAGCGGGTGGACCACCAGTAAAGTCCTTCAGAAGCTCTTAAATGCCGTCTTACTCGAAGGATTAACGCCAGAAGCATGGAACAAAAGCGTGGTGGTTCTATTCTTTAAGAAAGGTGACAGCACCTTACTTAAGAATTACAAACCCATCTCGCTTTTGATGGATGTTTATAAGCTGTTCAGTCGCAGGTTCGATGAATTCCAGTCCCCGGAACAAGCCGATTTCTGAAAAGGCTATAGTACCATAGACCACATCGACACGCTACGACAAGTTATAAACCGAACTATGAGAAGGCCTTTGATTCGATCGAGACGTGGGCAGTGCTTCAATCTCTCCAGCGGTGCCGTATTGACTATCGGTATATTGAAGTGCTGAAAGTGTTCCACCCGCTTTCAGAAGCTTTGATGTGATACCGTCATCACCCGGTGCCTTGTTGTTCTCATACAGGCTGATGTCCGGGACAAATAACGTACAGAGTAGGTATACAAAAAAACATTGTCACTGAGTGCTTGCTTACTGTATGGTTAGATTAAATCAACGTACCACCTACATTAATAGACTCTGTGAATGTATTAATACATATTTACTTTTAGCAACACTGTTCTAATATTATAATTTTATTTATGAGATCATTTGGTAAAAGATTTATTATATAATAATTAGTCTTCTCATTTGTCGGACTTGGTACAATTTATCAATAAAAGAAACAAAAGTATTATATTTGACAATTGTAGGTAGGTCCATCCATCGACCCTAAGCCCCGCGAACTTCACAATGTGGTAGTTCCATCAAGTGGTATAGTCGAATTGAATTCAAAGAAACACAGGTCCTTGAACAGTTGGTGAATGTTCTTAAACTGAAAATACAGGAAGGAATGGGGGAGACAGCTAAGCCTCCAATGAGGGAAGGAGAAAACCGGGTGGATTACAAATGTATAGTAGCCACACGCAGTTGCCACTCGAGAACCTTTTCCCTTCCTAGGTATCAGCTTGTCGAGCGATGTGGCTTGCCCATTGCAATATAACGGTTTATCTATCCTCTTGAGACTAACAGAGGTTATATAGAACAGTTTATTCCTGTTTGTCCTCATAAGTGGGTAGAGCACGGGAGCTGATGAGTATAACTCGTGCGTGAGACGGAATGCACGGACGGGGCTGGGCGTGGAAAAGTGCCCAGTTGCCATCCTCCTATATACTACCACATTCGAACGTAGGTATCATTACTAACTATCAAGTAACGATAGTGCTCGATGGCTAAACAATAAAGTCTAATGAAAAAGCATTTTTTATAGCATATGATATTAGAGCCTTAGGTCGGAAGCTTGTCAAATTTAAGGATGAAAAATAAGGATAAGTTTGCATAATTAACCCCCAATTGAGGTTGCCCGTTAGCTGCCAATTAGCTCTATCTAGATTTAATAGCTCGATTCAGTGCTTACTCTTCAACGACGAATAGAGCTCTAGCCAGCTGTGCGATTCTCTAATGATTCGTTGTTGCGATCGTCGACGAGCTCGCCAATGTCAAACACTTTATGAGATATCGCCCTTGTACACAAGGTTGTTTTTCCAACGTTTCTTGTCAATTCGTCATTTGTTTCACGAATATTGTCAAAGATGCAACGATGTTTGGCCTTAAAGAATCGCATGGCTGGGCTTATGCTGCCAATTTTATGAACAAGATGCGTTCGTTGTTCGTTAGCGTACAATACTGTACATTACAAAAACTTGTAATATGTAGAGTTTGAGAGACAAATCTGGTGACGCCATGAGTTGAGAATAGCCTCCTTCGTTCAGTTTGGTTGAGCAGGCTCGGGAATAACTCACGTCAACAATACATTTTATTAACGGTGTATAAGTCGACGATATCGATCGCGTCTACGATTAATATTAATATTCCGTTAATAAGGAGTTAAAAGGGCGTCAGGCGTCATAATGAATGTTATAAACATAAATAAATAATAATTTATAAAAGTTTGTTCAACGTTTGATAAAATTTTAAGTAGGTACATGTATTGTATGTAGACATGCACAGCTAGCTTGTCGAATAGTATATGTACATAAAAAAGATTTATCATGGAATTACTGAAGAACAACTGAATGGAACTTTATAATAAGGGGTTGGTGGTTTTTGTAGGTCTATATCTAACGCCGTATACTTCCCGGCTCAAGAATTTAACAGTTTAATATTCTCATACATGGATGTCTTTTGTCGACCACGGGCTAGAATCTTTGCCTTGATCCTTGTAATAAATACTATGCGATAGTAATTTCTCATCTGTGGTGACACCAAACTATGTTGAATGTATTTGAGTAAGACCAAGAAAATGACGGGTGAAATGAGCGATTACGAATATTTGCTCCTACCTTATTCGTATATATATATATATATATATCTAAGTAGGTATGACGGTTTAAAATATTAATTAATAATAATGATAGTATTTACTATTCATGATATTACTCCTAGTGTCTATTGAAACGCTTGCCATATTGAATGATGGTCATCATGACTGATTCTAATGAGTTTTTATGTAAACCTGTAATTGTAATCAATTTAAGTATTAATATATGTGGCTTATAATTATGTGTATTATACAAACCTGGTTGTTTGCAGTATAAGTGCAAATAATCAGGTTTCTATTCAAATTGTAGTCAAATATCGATAGATACCGAATTTAATTATACAATTTAGATGCTAACGTTTATTCAGGGCGATATTTTATTTAAATGTTATTTAATTATGAGCATGATTTAGGTAGGTATATGGAATTATTTTGTACTTTATCTACCCGCGACTTATATTTAGGGCCGTATCACACTGGCGATTTGCGAGTGTATATTTAGAGTAGGGATGTATCGATAAGCCATCATCAATCGACTTCCAAAAAAAGAAGGAGGTTGTATAATTTTATTGTTTATTTTATGTTTGTTACTTCAAAACTTTCAACTGGGTAAACAGATTTAGATGATTCTTTTTTTGTTTGAAAGCTGGTGCTTCCCGTGTGGTCCCATTTAATTAATAATTTAATTTCATGAAATTGGGTCCAGCAGTTTTTGAGTTACACTACAAGAACTGAAAAGTGTTTTTTTGGCCTATTTTGATGATTTGATCATATCTCCATTAACGGTGAATGATAATCAATCCCGTAAATAGCAAGGGTCACTAAAAAGGGTAGAAATGTGCTTTTTTACCAAAAATTAGAACCGCCTTCTACACTAAAAAGTGTGCAATAACTTGTCGAAGTCGGTACCCTGCACACAATATTGTGATAAGAGGATCTTTTGAATTATCGTGGTACCGATACCGATACCGGTAGTACCGGTACGCTTATTAATTTCATAAATAATGTAAAATAAATAAAACTTTTTATAATTTATTAAACAATTTAGATTTTTTTAAATCAATATTAAACAATATATAGACAGGTTGAGAATTGAGATTATTCCATCGTACTATTAACCATACACGTTGCAGTTTCTGGAAACTTTTCTCTTATGTATTATCGTGGTACCGATACCGATACCGGTAGTACCGGTACGCTTATTAATTTCATAAATAATGTAAAAAAATAAAACATTTTTACAATTTATTAAACAATTTAGATTTTTTTAAATCAATATTAAACAATATATACGAGTAGACAGATTGAGAATTGAGATTATTCCATCGTACTATTAACCACACACGTTGCAGTTTCTGGAAACTTTTCTCTTATGTATTATCATGGTACCGATACCGATACAGGTAGTACCGGTACGCTTATTAATTTCAAAAATAATGTAAAAAAATAAAACATTTTTACAATTTATTAAACAATTTAGATTTTATTAAATCAATATTAAACAATATATAGACAGGTTGAGAATTGAGATTTGTTCATTGTTCTATTAATAACATTATTATTTTTGATTTAACATAAAATATGTCTAAGTTGTTGTTTAGAAAGACGAATTCGCAAATCCCCAAGCATAGTTAGATTGAACGTCATTTGTAACGAAATAAACGAAACAACACGCGCGTTTACATAACTTTTTGAAAATCGGAATTCTTGTTCGGTGTTCTTCTCTTCTTCTATCTTATATCTTAGTTAACACGATCTCTCGAATACATACTACCCGTAGAATGGAGATGAAAAGTAGGTACCTTCTGAGTATGTGTGTATGTACCTATAAGCATTACAAATGTCAGCCAAATCCGTTGAATCGTTTTATCGTGGAGTAAAAAGCATTATAACTTGAGAACGGCTTTACCGATTTCATTTATCTTTTTTTGTAAATGTTTTCTAATACTTCAAAGAAGTTTCTTACATTAAAAAAAATAAGAAAAGAAGGATGGTTATGGCTCGGCTGAAGACCGAGCTTACTACGCGAACGAAGTCGCGGGCAGGCACTATTAGTCTATAATATAAATAAACATGAACCCCTTTTTTCCTGGTCTCGCTATAACTTGAGAATAGGTGGAACAATCTCGCCAATTCTTTTTTATTGTGTTAATTATTGTCAGAAGAAGGTCCTTATGAAAGAAAAATCAAGAAAAGATGGGTTGTTATGGCGAGGCCGAAGGCCGAGCCTATTACGCGAACGAAGTCGCGGGCAGTCGTTAATAGTACATATGTAATTATGTATACTCAGATATAGTTTGAGTGTGATTTCGTTCAACATAATTTATTAATATATTCTTATATTGCTTGTTATGTGCACGTGATTAAGATAATCATTTATTTATTGTTTTAATGATCATATAAATAATAGGTATAATAAAACTTATACAATAATATTAAATATTATAAATTTATAACTATGTGAGTATTTAAGTAAATTAAAAGAATATGCCACCTTTATTGCTTAGCATATTTTTACATAAAGTATTTAAAGAAAAAAGGACCTATTATTGTCTACAAGCTGACCTGCGCACCAAAAAAATGAATTATGTAATTGGGATTCGACATCAATACTATAATGTTTGGAGATATCTATTTAATATTTATGTTAAACATAGTTTACTATGTAAACTGCAATAAAATACTTTTTTTCAAGAGAGAGATACAGTTATTTAAAAGAGATGATTTTTAATTCGGGCACGGCCATCGGTTAAAAACCATGTTTACGATATGTTATTTCTAAAGTACACCCAGACCATAAGTAATTTGGATCTAGAATAATATCATATAATAATATACGTTAATATAATGCCAAAACTGCGGCATCGCTCCTATCACTAAGATCCACGAGATTTCCCTGCTGCAGCACACTTTTAAACGCTCAAGTCTAAAAAGATCACCCGAACACGTTATTCATATGGTCTAATGTCTATGAATAAATGAATTGAATTGTTACTATATTAATCGGTCTATGGCCGTTTCCTTCACAGATTTCTATTTGACTTTTAAATCTCGAAGATTGGTCTTTAACACCACTGTGAATTATGTAGTTGATATTTCCCTGATAATGCCTAGACCCTCAAAAATTCTGCTCTAGAAGCATAATAAAAACATATAGGTAATTAGAAAATAAAACTTTATGCGGTTCTGATATTACCTGATCATCAGCAAACCCTCAAGAGTCCAAATCTGGAAGCGTCACCGCAACACGATGCTGTATAGTGAAACATCGTTTCCTTTGCTGTTTACATCACTAAGATCTAGTTGACATTCTCTACTTATATTATATCAGCAGAGCCTGACTAGTGCATGGTAGACCCAACATGTTACGTACGGTTATACGTAATAAGTATTAAGTTTTATTTCTTCCTCTAAGCACAGTACCAATAACAGTATGTACTACACTCTAAGTCAAAAGTTGGCACCTGGATCCGCACCAGATATCCGCACATCTTACTGTCAAGAGCTAAAAATTTTAAGTGTCACATAATCATTCATTGTAGTAAAGATATAAGTTGAAGTAGATATATCATAAAACAATTATGTAAAATTCTTGTATAGTATTTATACTGTTGTGTCATCGAATCGAGTAAAAAAATAAAGCTATTGATATTATTTAAGGTTTTTCAAAACGGATATTGTGCGAACTACCAATTATTGTACGCTTAGATTGTATACTTCAGTAGTACTCTAATCTATTTAAACTACATAATGTCTTATCTAATACTAGCTGACACGCCAGTGGCTTCGCTTGCGTGGCCTCGCGGGTTTAACTATCCCACGGAGACTCATGAATTTACCGGGATCAATGTATCCTATATGTTGACCAGGGATATAAACTACCCCCATACAAAATTTCATTTAACACGACGAACAGACAAACAGAGAAACAAAAAAAAAATTAAAATCTTAATTAGTACAATTTTACTCCTTCAATTCTACCTCGATTTTTAGCATATTTTCATTGTACATAAATTCAACCTCTACAGTTTTATTATATGTAGAGTAGATATTTCATATTAATCAATTATCAAAGAATATCTTGTGTGAATGTGAACTCACTCGCCGACCTAGTGCTAAGCTAAACGAGCAGGAAAGTTTAATAGTTCTCTTCTCTCATGAAAATTGAATTGAAACTTTAAATATTCCCTTATTTATTTAGTACGGGTCCACTTGTAAAGTGAAAATAAATCCGTATGAAGACTTGATTTTCTCAGTGGTAATGTGTGGCGGTGAATTTCACTTGCGTATGCTGTAGATTATGCACCGAGGGAGGAAAGCAGTGTCTTACGAGACGGGCGGACTACCCTGAGTGTAAACGGGAATCTAGATCCTTAAAAAAATAACAAAAACCCAAATTCGCGAATAACTTCCACTCTTTTGCAAAATATCGTCTCAATTGACTAGCTAGACTATAGCTAAATCCCCTCTCTGCGCTCAGGGATTAACTCTAGTTTACCTGTTACGCTCAGGGTTCAATATGCCGCCCGTGACGTAAGACACTGCTCTACTCCCTCAGTGCATATATATTACATATAAATATGAGTTAACTTTTAAAACATCAAAATGTGCATTTCTCTAATGAAGTGACCCAGTCAAGAACAACTTGGTGAAGCATGTTGACTTCGGCATTAGAATGCATTAACAGAAGCAAATCTGGTGAAGGCTGACTAGCCAGTCGCACTATTTGGTCAATAATCCAATGTTTTTCTTAGAAAACATACCAGGACTCCAGGAATTGGAACATGTGTGAAGTAACAAACACACAGCACAGAAGCTGTCAAGATAAAACCTCTAATCACGCACTCAATTTGTAAACAAATCGAACCAATAGAACCCGATATCCAACACGTAGAGAAAGCTCGCGTGCACAATGGAAGAAACCACCTCCTTAAGCTTCAAGTGTTCAAGAAAAGGTTTAAGAAAAAAATTGAATTGATTACCTTTTACGTGCGTAAACATGTCCGGGGCCGCTCTCGTAAAGTGTAAGAGGATATTTTTAATGGCGTCGATATTTAATATTTATTGCGACACAGACATCCAATATGAACAGCGATTTGTTTAAATAATCGTGTTGGATCGATAGCTTTGCTTCAAAGATACGAGAAGGTAATCTACCGGGCTTTTAACTTTATATCAATTGGATAAGGGTTGATAATAGCTTGGGAATGTTTGATCATGTTCAGCCCAAGTTATTACAATGAGTGTAAACTAAACATTATGAGACTTTTACTATGGGACCAATAGTTTTAGACCTTGTTTCTGTAATCAAGAGATTTGGCCGGAATTTGTTTTTTCAATGATCTAAGTATCTATCATTGAAACTTCCTTGTTTATCATACAGCTATACCACAGTATATATTTATTATTTATATAATAATGATAATAATAATGTTTTTGTTGAACCTAAGATAAATAAGTTTACAGCACCCAGATAACTAGTATTTTACACAATATAATAATTTGAGACAAATACTATAAGGATTAGGCTAGTTACCATTTTTTTACATTTTCATTGTTAGACTTAAGTCTTAACTTAAGGAAGAGCATGTATTGCTACTGCATGATGCTAGGTCATTAGCTAAGACTTAATATTTATAGGTAGGTATTAGAACTTCTGTCCCCTGAACTAAGTCTAACGACTTGTATCTCAGGAGGCAGTGGTTCACCGTGAGCACATTATAATAACAATGCTAAATAAAATAAGGTGTTATGCCAAAAGAAAATTTAATTTACATATTTTACATATTTATAAATGTGCAATATTTTTGATTATTAATAGGAGAGTTAGGTATGTTATATTGTAGCGTAGGAGTATGTTTGTGGTGTGTACCTACTTGTAACAAGTAGGTATGTGGATGAAACTTAGATTGGAGATTGTTTGTAGATATATTTTATGCTGTGGCTATACTATATTTTTTTATGCGATCTAGTGACGAGATGAGCAAGGCGTGTGCCTGACGGTACAGCACTACGCTTGTCCAGGACAGTTGCAGTGCCACTCAGTGCAAAGAACTGTAATTTTGCGTGTCATTGTACTGTGTTCGTCGCCCCAAGACATTGGTTTTTATGAAACATAATATCTCTGGTAAAACATAGGTATTTAATACACTGTGGCCTACCTCCTCGAAGATAAGTATATAGGTGTGACAACAGATTGATTGTTATGTTGCGTAAGTATTGAAAAAGAACTGAATTTCAAAGTTCTAAAGTTTATTTTCACCGAGTTTTGAGTGAACCGCACCAGAAATATTTTTTCTCATTTTATAAATTTCTGAACATTACTGCCCACCCTTTAGTACCTATATTATGTAGAGTAGTTTTGTAAAAATAAAAAATAAGTGCTACATTCTTAATTATATAATTATATTCTCGTTAAGTATGCCTTCTTCTTCTTCTTTAAGTGCATCTCCATTAACTGAAGGTTGGCAGTCAGCTTCTTAAATTGTTCCTTGTCAAGCACCAATCTGAAAATTTGCTCCACGGTCTTAATCCCTGTCCACTCCCTGCTATTACGAAGCCAGGACATCTTTCGTCTACCCGATTTACGCTTCCCGGGTACATTTCCCATCATGATGGACTGCAGGAGAGAAGTATACCTAGATGACCCGAATCGCACGCCTGTCACTGCGTATTAATTCCAATAATATAACAGTTCAGGATATTTATATCACAAAATAAATATATGTGGGACTAAATAGTTTTACTGACTCTTAGAAAACAAAAACAAAGGAAAGTTTTAAATCCCAAAAAGACAATGAACTGACTGGGACTCGAACCATGGACCGATAGCGCCCGACGCGCAAACTCGCAGCCTGACCTACCTGATTTTCAAAATGTTTATTGTGTAACATTTCATTTAACATTATCGCTGTAATAAGCATACTTGTCTGTTAGAAATTAATTTGTCTATAATGTATGTTTTTTTATAGTGAAATAATTATATATAATAATTATTGTTAACAATTGAAACTAGCGACTGCCCGCAACTTCGTTCGCGTAGTAGGCTCGGCCTTCGTTCTCGTCATAACCTCCCATCTTTTCGTGATTTTTATTTCATAAGAACCTTCTCCTGAGAATAATTAATACAACAAAAAAAGGTTTAGCGAGATTTTTCCATACGTTCTTAAGTTATAGCGAGACCAGGAGAAATAGAGGTTCATTTATATATAGATATACTAGCTGCGCCCCGCGGTTTCACCCGCGTGGTGATGGATGATGATGATGATGATGATGAAAAGTATCCTATGTGTTAATCCAGCGCCTCATCTACCCCCATACCAAATTTCATCAACATTAGCCCCCCCGTTTGTGCGTGAAAGAGTAACAAACATCCATACATCCATACATACAAACTTTCACGTTTATAATATTAATAGGATATAGGGTATTTGGTAGAGGGACCGACAAACCAAATGAGCGTGTTCGAGGGACCACTTGGAGAATACAAGTTGGCCAAAAAAAATCCCCGAACCCCCAATATGTTTAACTTTGTTTTTTCTCCGAAATTGTACCTATTTACCACCATAACATTTGTAAAATGTGTTTTAGACCGGATGTTTTTAGTTGAATTTGGTCTCTAATACACCTTCAGGCCACGCAAAGCAAAATTGGTACAATATTGGAGAAAAGGAGAAATTTCACAAAAAAAAAGCATAAAAAAATTGGGGTGTCGGGGATTTTTTTTTGGCCAACTTGTATTCTCCAAGTGGGCCCCCGAACACGCTCATTTGGTTTGTCGGTCCCTCTACCAAACACCCTGTATAGATAGAATACTTTTAAAAACGTTCTCAAGTTATAGCGTCACGTGACCAGGAGAAGTAGGGGTTATTTTTTTATATATAGATTAAGATTATTCAGTCTATTAACCATTACAGAGTGTACGATGTAATTATTCTACTAAAAAAAAACCTGGTCTTCAACACGGTCTTTTTTAGCACTAATAGCACATATCATAGAGAGATGAAACATGGCGTGGAATTGAAGTTAACCTTGGAACTACGAAACAGAGGAAATTACCTACCTAATTATAAGTTTAAGTTCCGTCAAGTAGTTAATTTAGTTTTTTTTAACTTTCATCCCTTATTCCAGAAGAACCCTTTCGTTAGAGGTTATAGGGATCGTTAGGGCTGAATGAAAATATCTATTTACATTATTTAGTTTTAATTCATTCATTCTGTTAACCCGTTTACTCGTGATTCGCCATATTTGGCCAATAATACAATAGATTTCGCAGAAATCAACCTACTTTTCTAGGAATTGCAACGTGTGATTATAAGTAATTTCATTTCAATAACGCTGCACCTTGGCTTAAAAAACGCTTCAAATATTGCGCAAGCAAAAAAATATTATCTATCTATAAATAATTTACATTCACAAATAGATATCAAATTACAAAAAGAAATAAAATCTAATATGTTTAATATTAATGCGGCCGTGATTACAAATGACAACATTTTTGTTTGGTACTACATTAAAATTAATGAACATTAGAAAGAATGTGACTAACAAAATAAGTAGATGGCGGTATACCTCTACAAGTAACGACTATAAAAGAACAGAGAAGTACCTACTATTCTGTCATTTACAAAGAATAGTACCTATTGATTTCCGATTATGTGCATTTGTCGTCATCTACACTAATACTAATATACTAATATTAATATAATATATATTATAATTTAATATAGTAATACTATAAAGAGGAAAGATTTGTGTGTTTGTAACGAATTGGCTCAAAAAGGACCGATTTCAAAAATTCTTTCACCATTAGATAGCTACATTCCCCCTGAGTAACATAGGCTATATAAGATTCATCATCATCATCAACATCCATCACCGCTCGGGTGAAACCGCGGAGAGCAGCTAGTTAAGTTAGCCAAATAAAGTTCTATAGTGACCATTTTTTTAAGAGCAGGACAATTAATTCTTTATGTCGTCCGGGGAAGTACATGTACGTCACTAGTGAGGAAGTGCACCTGTTCTAAGAAGAGGTCAACACTTAACACTAGGTGGACCTCGTGCTTGTACCATCTCCTAATACCATAAATAAACGGTACTCAATGACATCCATTACTGCACATCCGTTCCATATTAATTATAAGCTCTTCAGTGTTTACTTTAATATAAAAATATAATTTAATAATGATATTCGTAGAGGTGGTATTAACCCATGTAAAATATATGTATTATAAGAGATATTTAGTGAAACATTAAACACGCTTATAGCATACTTTTAGTTGAGTGAGTTGTATGTGTGTTGCTTATTTTGTAAACTTCCTGCATGCATTTTATTCGGGAGTGATGGCGGCATACACTGCATCTCTATAATATTCTCTACCATAAGCACTTCCAGCAGGCGTGGCACCAAATATTCTTATTAATATAATTTTAATATGGATTTCCGCAAAGTAACGCCTGAATGATTGAATTAATATTGGACTTTCAAAAGAACGCGTGTTTTATCACCTACCTGTAGTGCATTACCTCCTTTTTTTACTATGGGTCATAAGATTATGATCATATTTGTTTAATACGTTAATCTCCAAGTTATTTTCGTACGACGACGTACGAATTTTTTTACTATTCTCATTATTGGAAAAAATATATGCACATTTAGATGACGTCATTATCGTGTAAACATTTATATGCAGGTTGACCCAAAACTTAACGATAACCTGGTTCCGTACCATCATCTTTAAAAATGAGCAAAAAAAATAACATTCGTTGTATAGGATTATTTATCCCTATTAATTTTGTTCTGTTTTTTTAGTATTTTTGTCATAGCTTCTAAACTACAAAAATCTTTGACAAAATAGATATTGTTGGAAGCGTCTTGTTTGTTCGCTGGTTATAGGCTAGGCAATGTGACGTAACATTAAAAAAAGACGAGAGTAAATTTTTTGCATTTAGGATTCAAAGGCACGAGGCCTTTGAATCCCTCGCCACACTCAGGATTCAAAATCAGCACTCGCAACAAAAAACGGCTTTGCTCTCTTGTTGCACAAATAACTATTATTAGTGTTGTTCAGAGGATAACAGTGGCCGTACATCATCTAAGCGTAACAAAACAATACCAACATTCTGCAAAGTAAACTCCTCAAAAGGTACCGTAGGATGAACAAAACCGTTATAATACTAATAAAATAAAATAATATCAATATTAGAATATTAGGTTACCCTCTGTTCTGTTACAAAACAGCATTTTTCCTAATTCTTAACTACTAAGTATACCGAAACATTTTTATACAGGAACGGAATTAGGATGTCCAGGGAGCATTGTACTCTAGTCCAAAGGATACACTGTTTATTTGCTCACTTATTTCGATTCGAGCGGCCTAATTGTAACGTAGACAGGCACGGAGCGAGGAGCGCCCTACATAGGGTTCAGGCACATACTTTTACTAACGCTACTTTTTTTATAAAATAATATACGGCCACTTCATTTGCTTGATGGTAAGTATCACGGTTAGGCATAACAGCTATACAGTAGCTATACAGTAGCAGTACAAGAGCTGCAGGATGCATTACATGACATTCATCACGGTATAATATTCAGACTTGTCATGTATCATTCAGCTAGTAATTTTCAATCGGGTTATCTTACTTTGCGCGATCCTCATGTTGACAACGAAACGTTGTTTAGAATTGTTTTAGATTGTCTAGATTCGTCCCTCCTCGAAACTATTAATCACGTTTTCGGTAAATATAAAAGTTAATAATAGATAAAATAATATAAAAGATAACCGAGTAACTTTTATATATTATTCGTAGAAACCTAATATTAATATTATTAATTTGGGTCTACTCTCTGAGCTAGTTAACTAAAATAGTCTTAACTTACTTACTTTGCATTATGTGTTCCATGCAAGTTTTAATATGAACGTTTCAGGCAGTTTCTTTATTAGACTTTCAATTGAATTCAATGTATAATTAATTAATATACAGTTAGAAATCCAGGATGCACGTATGAATAAGGGATAATTAGCTTTGGATAAGGTTAAGGTTAGGAGTTTGTTTTATTTGTAATAATATACATACATACCCCAAATCTACCTGGATAAATTTATCCTAGATACGTCCCTTCAAGCGTAATTCGGTAGATGTCCGTAGACATTAACAGAAGTTTAACTATCACAAAAACACAAGCAGACTTAATAAATCTCAGGCGTTGATTTCCGGAAAGCGATTCGGATCGGAATGGCAATCGAATAAGGAAGTCGTTCGGGACACCCGCTCGCGATCTCAGGATTGCCATAAATATCTACTTCTTTGTGTTAGGTGTTTTTATTCAGATTTGATTCGGGAGTTTTATACCATGAATACAGAATCGAGTAATTTTATTGTTTTTACCACCCGCGTGGTTGTTACGCGACCGGAAGGGGTTTTTGACCGAGCGAGCAAAGCGTCTCTGCTTTAACGGGCCAAATTGACTTTCACCTGCAGCGCGATTCTTTAAGAGCAAACATCGTTAGATCTTTGACAACATCCGTGAAACAAATGAAGAGATGCTTGTCATCTCTTCATTTGTTTCACGGAAATGGAAACGGAAACGGACGTTGGAAAAGCAACCTTATAGGTATGTACAAAGGCGATATCTCATATAGTATTTGACATCGGTGAGCTTGTCGACGAGCTGTCCGCATATTTGTCATATCAGCATTTCATGTGTTCGTTGGTCTTCCAGTACAGGTAGCATTTTTCAACCAATCTTGACGAAACTTGGTACGTATGTTCTACTACTCGTATTTAATTGAGTTTTTTGTCGTCAGCGATTTCCGATTGGGGGTGTACTTTTTAAAAAAAGTGGGAAGTTTGCTGCGGCGCTATTTACCGACCGATTTTGATAAATTTTTGTACCTGATTTTAAAGAAGAATTTCGAATAAGAGCATAATTGGTCAAGTACCTAGTTGCCGAGGTTGTGAATTACTGGCTAAAATTGCCGCTGATGAGACTATGCTCGCGAGGTCTAGTACGTACTTTGGGATATCGACCCCTCCACGGATGAAGGTCTCAAGTTTCTTCCATTTATCCCATATCCTTTGCAATATTCTGCCAGTCATTTCCTGCTGTATCTGTTAAGTCGTCAGGCTTTTTTTTCCTTGAGGCCCTTTTCACTCTGTAGTGTTGGCTGTCCACCTACCATATAATTATATTTATATCTAAATAAGTATTTCTAACTAAAACTAGCTTAACTAAAAACCACTTTTTATACTAAGAGATGACGAAACGGACAACATCATTAATGGTGAGCGCCACGTCTGCCCGTCAGCTGCTGCGCCACCCAGAGTTAAAGGTCTTTGCGGCTCTGCACTCGCTCGTCATTCCGAGTGCCATTCAGTTAGTCCCATATTCATGTAAAACTTGCAAATAAAGATAATTATGCATTTTAATGTAATTTATTGAATGCTGATTATGAAGCTTACATGATATCCCTGTAATACCATAAAATATTAGTACCTATCCCATAGTTTAAATGAACCATATACACACATCAAAAAAAGGTTGCGATCACTTTGTAAAATAGAAATCTTTTTTGTTACGGTGGATTATATTATGATCTTTTTAGTTGCTATTGATGGAATTGTCAGACCATTCCGAGTAAAACTTAGGCACCAATTTGTACTTGTTGATGACAATGCGCCCGCCCATCGAGCTCAATGAGTCAATGCTGCTCTCCGAGAATACGACATCACAAGGTTAGACTGGCCTGCCGGCTCGCCTGACTCAAAACCCAATAGAGAACGCGTGGAATGCTCGCGAGCTGTTTGAAACCGCCAGCCACGTCCCCAGACAGTGCCAGAGCTCAGGGAAGGAAGCCGCTATTCAAGAATTACAGGGTACCCCAAGAAATGCTGGATAACTTGATTCTCAGAATGCCCGGGAGGATCATCGCATGTGTTCGAGACAGGGGAGGAGTTGAGACATTGTTGATTAAGTTCAATTTAAAAAATTATATCAACTTATACTAGTGATCACAAACTTTATTTGATGTGTGTATGTATATGATTTATTGCAAACTAGGCGTTTGAGAATTTGCACGTGTGTGACCGGTTAAAATACGTACTTAGTAGTTATATGATGTGAACTATTTGATCGTATTATGTAGGTACTAAAGCTCATGCAGAAAATGTAGAGGTGGAATTCAAGATATATCCAACGTCTCACGAAATCAAAAGTGATGAGTTCGAGAGAAAGTATTCCAGACTTCGGTAAGGTCTGCCAAGTACTTTAAATGTCTTTCATATCTATATTCTATAGGTAGTTATAACGTTTTAACTCGACTTAGATTTTAGACTTAGAATTGTTTTTTCTTTAGAGTTCCGTACCTCAAAAGAACCCTCATAGGACTTTGGTCCGTCTGTATGTCTGTCAAGGCCCTTTTTTCAGTAACACATAGAGATATCAAGATGAAATTTATATCAAATTAACCCTGAAAAAAACCCGTTCTCGACCTCCACGGTGTGAAAAACATATATAGGTACTTCCCAGTTACATTGTACAGTATACGGGCGTCGTTACTATCATTATAATCCATTATGTTCACACTGCTAGGACTCGAGCCATCCTCTCAGAGAGAGGAGGCCATAATCAACCACGCGGGCCCAGTGCGGCTTGGTGGATAGGATAGTGGCCGCACCCAAGTTTTCGGTGAAATCTTCAACATGGCTGATTTCAGGCCGCCCAAAGGCCTTCGACGTAGCCTAACGACTGTTGTCCTAAGACAAAAACCGGGACCGACGGCTTAACGTGCCCTCCGAAGCACGGAAGCGCTCAGTTGAATAATGCTACTAGCGGTCACCCATCCAACTGCGGGCTTGCTGCGGTCAGACCGCAGCAAGCGTTGCTTAACTTGTTGATCGGTTAAGATCACCAAGTCAAGCTCCACTGCGAGCGCTTATACTATCAAATCTTTTCATAACGCTACCAATTCACAACTATTTAGCTTGCTTGTCAAATGTAATGCGGTCTACAATGGTGGCATCTAGAATAAGATTACCGTGGTTAAAGTTAATCTTTTGCTCTAGCCCATTTTCTATTCCAAACCACGTCTGAGAGTCCTTTCTATAAAACCATACACTGGAAAAAATACACGGCTTTTGAGCACGGCTACGATACTTACTTACTTGGTACTGGTCGGCTGGCTCTTTTCCGCAACCAGGCCGCTGTGGTGCGGCCCATTTTGCGTGATAGCCGGGTGAAGCTGATCAGTCCAGCCACCCGGTGTCGCCCAGGAAAGCCAGCAGCTCCTTCAGCTTGACGCAGGCTTCCCACACAGTCCTCGGCGAGCCGAGGTTTGCTGCCCTTTGTGCCGCCACGCTCCTGCATTCAATGAGCAGCTGTTTCTTCCGCCTCCATGCAGCCTCTGCATAGGGGGCTGTCTGTAACACCTAGATTAAACAGGTGTTTGTTTAAGGAGCAATGACCGGTCATAATTCCGACGATATGTCGTACATTATTTCTTTTAAGATTGAGGAGTTTTCTGGAGAATTTCAGATTTAGAATCGGAAAAGCCTCCTTCGACTGCCTACAACCCTCGATACTTGCCCAGTAGTCCTGATGCTGGTCCTTAGTTTTTTTGCGAATTCATGCACGAATTTGACTGAAAGGTAGAGGGATCATTGGTTCTGGTCCTGCACACGTCATACCGGAACCTCTCCTAGCTAGCTCATCAGCCGCATCGTTACCTCTGGAATCGCTATGCCCCTTTATCCATTGGAGTGTGACATTATTGTTATGGTTACTTACTTCCTCCAATAGTCGGTGACATTGTATGATCAGCCCCGAAGAGTGGTCGTATCTATTTAGGGCTCGTAGTACCGCAGTGCTGTCGCAGAGTATCCTAATATTACTATTGGTTACCTTTCTGCGAAGTACTGCTGCTGTGGCTTGGATGACACCCACACATTCTGCTTGGAATATAGAGTTGTGTTTACCTAGCCCTGTTGCTATGTGTATGTTTAGTTCCTCCGAGAACGCTCCCGCTCCGGTGCCTGTTGCCATCTTAGAGCCATCTGTGTAAATTCTGACTTCATGAATACCTGAGCAGTCGCTTGGGTCTTCGTTTAGTTGTACGCGGTAGCTCTTTGTAAAGAAGTGTTGCTTTTGTACTCTATCATAGATAGACTTTACTAGAGGGTTTCCAACTGCAAAGTCTTCTATGATTGTTCTATGGGGTGCTAATTGGTCCTGATACCAGAGGTTTAGTGCCTTTAGCCTGTACGCAGCCGCCGCGGCCTCTTGTTGTATGTATAGGTGTAGTGGCGTTAGGCCTATCAGGGCCTCAATCGCGGCGGTTGGTGCAGTGCGCATGCAGCCTGTTACGGCTACACAGGCAAGTCTCTGAAAGGTTTGTAGCTTGGTTTTGGTGGTGCTCAGGGTGGTTCTGGGCCACCACACAATTGCACCATATGTTAGTGAAGGTCTGATTACAGTTTTATATAACCACAGGGTGATCTTAGGGCTTATTCCCCATGTTTTACCTATCATCCTTCTACATTGCCAGAACGAAATACTGGCCTTGATTAACTTGTTCTCTAAGTGCTTGGCCCAATTCAACTTGCTGTCTAGTGTGACTCCCAGATATTTCACTTCTTCTGACAGTTTCAGTTGCTTGTTAAATAGGCTAGGTAGTGTAAACCTGCCTTGGGTTCGTTTGTTAGTGAACATCACCAGTTCGGTTTTAGCTGGGTTTACGGAGAGTTCGTATTCTATGCACCATTTTTCGACAACCTTTAACGCATTTCTCATCAGGTCACATGCCACACTGGCAAAATGGCCTGATATTAGTATTGCGAGGTCGTCTGCATACCCTACCATGAAGAAGCGACTTGTATTCAGCCTGGTGATTAGATCATTGACTACTAGATTCCATAGGAGCGGGGACAGGACACCTCCTTGGGGGCACCCCTTGGCCACCACTCCCCTGGTTGTGCCGTTTAAATCAATGCGTATCGCCCTTAATTCTAGCATGTTAATGATCCAATCGATCAGGGTCAGGTCAACTTTATGTTTAAGCAATGCTGCTCTGATGCTGCTAAAGTTAGTTTTGTCAAAGGCTCCTTCTATATCGATGAAAGCTCCTAGACATAGATTTTTACTTTTAATATCCCCCTCTACTTTGTGTATAACATTGTGTAGGGCGGATTCGGTAGACTTACCTGAGCTGTAAGCGTGCTGTTTTGGGTGAAGTGGCGCGGTAATGAGAACTGTGTCTCTGATGTACCTATCACAGAGCCTCTCCAGGGTTTTCAGGAGAAAAGACGTAAGACTTATCGGTCTATAAGCCTTAGCTTCTGTGTAGTCACTCTTACCCGGCTTTGGTATAAACAAGACCTTGACCTCTCTCCACCCTTTGGGCATGTTTCTGTGCGCCAGACATGCCTTGAAGATAGCGCTCAATGTCTCGTTTATATGATGTTCACTCCATTGTAGGAGTCCTGGGAATATCCCGTCCAAACCTGGCGTTTTGTACGGTGTGAATGTGTTGATTGCCCAGTTTAGTCTCTCTCCTGTAACAACAGTCTGTGCAACAGCCCAGTCTGTCGTTGTAGGTGGTGCCATGAGGTGTTCTGTCCAAACATTCGAGTCTGATATTAGGCACCCAGGAAAGTGTGTTTCCAGGAGTATTGTGTGGGTTTCTGTTATAGTTCTTGTAAACGTATTGTCGCTTTTCTTTATGGAGCCGATGTCGCGGTTCGGGTTACTAGCTAGTATTTTCCTAACCCTATTCGCTTGTCCATTCGACTTGATGCTGGTGTTGTAGTTTTTCCATGATCTGCGTGACCTGGACCGTATATTTTTCTTATATTTAGCCTTGGCTATTCTATAGTTATCCCAGTCCTCGTCCATGCAGGTATTCATGGTTCTATTGAACAGCTTGCGTACCTTCCGCCTCTGTCGTTCCAGCGCTTTGGTCCACCCTTGATTGCCTCCCCTGGCATTTGGCAAAGATAGGGGGCATGCGCTCTCAAAACTCATAGTGAGACTATACGTGAGTTGTTCAACAGTTTGTTCTATTTCTTCTATGTTTACCAGTTGCGTGTTCGCACTTACTTTGTTCATGTTTTGTTCAAGGGACCTTGTAAAGATCGTCTTGTCAGTCCTGCGAGGGTTGCGGATTGGTGTTAGTATCTGTTTGCTTATTTTAAGTTCATACCTGATCCACCTGTGGTCGGAGCCGGAGTATTCGCCTGATACTTCCCAGTTCTCTATGAGGTTTGTATTACCTGAGACCAAGGTGAGGTCGATGATAGTACGGCTGCGTTGTCTAACAAAAGTTGGCTCCGCGCCTGTATTTGCTATAAGGAGATTTGTAGTAAATAAAAAGTTTACCAGGTCCTCCCCTCTGCTGTTTGACGTGGGCATACCCCATATAGGGTGATGGGCGTTTGTGTCTGCTGATATTACTAGTTTGAAGTCATTGAGTTCGCAGTATCTTACCAGGTCCGCAACGTCTTTCGATGGGATCTCCTCGTCGCCGGGCATGTAGGCTGACGCGACGATCACGTCCCCAGCTTCCTCCCCGAGAATACCCCGGAGCCTGGCAGTAGCCAAGTCTCTGGAACAGAACTCGGTTAGAGGCATTGATGCAATGTTGCTTGGTACATATATACATGCTCGAATGTTTTTGGAGGTGTTGTCATATATTAACTTACCCCTTAGATTATTGAGACCACACACACGCCCCGCCCTGATCCACGGCTCCTGGATCAAGGCCATGGTCTCCTCGCTGTCATCCCCCAGCACTCTGCGCAGGTTAGCCGTTGCAGTGAGGCTGTGCTGGAGGTTGGTCTGTATGACCTTACACGTCATGGAGGATTGGGTCGCCATCATCCAGGCTTCCCTCCTCCTTTGACTCTGCCTTGTTGGCCCCGTTTGGATCCCTCCACCCTCCACTCTCCTCTAGTAGGGGGGTCAGGATCCACACTCATATCCTCCGTTGCCTTTGAGGACGATGGTTTGGGCGATGAGTGTGACGGCTCGTCCGGAGTTTCCCCGTCTTGCCGTCTGGAGCCCGCATGGTATCCGGCTTGTCTGCCGGTGTGGACTTGCTTGCTGGTGCAGGTGGTTCGTCCTGAAGAGACCCGTTCGCTGCATAGATTCGAACGTAGACATTCCCCAGGTTGAAGGCTAGCCTCCGCCCTTTCTCTACGAGTGTAGGTATAAGGGGTTCGGGAATCCCCAACGTGAGGAACATCGTGTCGTCTCCGTGCATGCTATGCGCGAACAGTCTCCAGGTGTTCACCTGGGCCCACTTGTTCTGATCCGCCAGAATCAAGCTCGTGTCTTCGACTGAGCTGTCACATTCCGGGATGAACAGTGCTGCTCTAACTACTCGGGTTAAATCTCCCTGTCGTTTGACAGTGAGTTTTACCCCTGAGTCAGCTGACAGACTGCTAACTGCCTTGTTGAGCCACCTTAGTGAAGCATCATCCTCACACCACAGCTTCAGGGCTCCATCTGCAATGATGGGCTTCCCTCTGAAGCAGGGGGAGAATGTGATGTTCGGATCTTTGACATCAGCTAGTATCCTGTTGACCAGGTACTTCTTTACTTTGGTGGCTTGCTCTTCTTTCAGCTCTTGGCTTTCCCCCGTCACCGCTACGCACAGCTCATTCTGAGCAATATCTGCGTAGCTGGTCAGGGTGCGCCGTGAGCTGTCCAGTTTGGGTCTTTTGTGTCCACCTCTAGGTGACACCGTGTCATCCAACCGGGTACGCTTGCCGGGCTTAGTGCGGGGAGGGGCCTGTGCAGATTTAGAGATGGCCACTGCCCCACGCCTCTGGCGATTGTACCGGTTGCCATATCTAGGGTGCGACCACTTGCTCTGGACCCCTGAAGGTCCTGGTTCTGCCGTTAGTGGTGTTCCAGTCTTCAATGGTTTGGCAGGTGGTGCGGTGCTCTGTCCTGCTTTTTTAAAGAAGTAGCTCGGGCCAGGTGCGCCGTTGCTGGCATCTCCAGTCATCTGCTTCTGACCTTCCGGATGGTCTCCTGCCTTGGGGACTCCAGCCTGCGGCTTAAGTCCCGTTGGGCTAGATCCCGTACCGGTGTTTTCGGCTTCTGACCTTTGACTAGCCAGTCGCGCTTCGGCCTTTTGCTGCTTCTTTAGCTTCTGCCTTAATCGGTTTCTTTGACTTTTGCTTAACTCTTGAGTCTCTGGGACTTGCGCCCCCTCGAGTCTCTTTTCACTAGGGAATCCAGCCTCAGGCTTAAGTCCCTTAGCGTTAGCGTGGGGGAATCCAGCCTCTGCCTTAAGTCCCTTAGCGTTAGCATGGGGGAATCCAGCCTTCGGCTTAAGTCCCTTAGCGTCAGCATGGGGGAATCCAGCCTTCGGCTTAAGTCCCTGTTGCTTATCTTTTGCTTTTTTGCCCTTAGGTCCAACAACCGTCCAGGCAGAGGTGCAGGGCTCCGGGGCCGACATGGCCGCCACGAGCTCCTTCACCGCTTCACCCAAACCCGTGGGGGTTTGCTCTCCTCTCTCTTCTACCACTTCCTGCAATATTTTGCCCCCCCCCCCCCCCGAATACGTGGGGCAGCCCGAGCTATGCTCAGGGAGGGATTCTCCGGATAAACCGGTACCCTCCTGGGGTAGTTTCTTGCTAATATTTGCAGCCATTGTGTGGTTGGATTTTTATACAGGGGTTTCCTTCCCCGGCCAGTTTTATCGGTTTTGTGTACGTTCCATCTCCCATTCCGCCCGTGATCTGGATCTAGCTACGAAAGTAGCCCGTCCCATTTCACAGGCGGCGCAGGAGATGGGCATGTCACATGGGCGCCGATGATTCGCCTTCGCACTGCATACTGGGCTGTTATGGTCTCGAGGTAGATGTTATAGGCGGGCTCGTTGGGGACCATAACATTGCCCGGGGAGGACGACCCACAAAGATGTTAGTATTTGGGCCCAGCCCTAGACCGCGGCGGCAGTCTAGAGATGGCGTGGACGTGTATGGAGCACTTGTTGGTGTGCGCCTGTAGTCTAGATCCGCACTTCTAGACGTACGCAGTAGCACGGCTACGATGCCTATAGCCATGTAAACGGCTGCACCAGTCGCGTTTGGCAGCCGTGTGAAGCGCTGTGTACACGGCTCGATCTATAACACGCCTACGTCACTCACTTACACGGTTGCGTTAGCTAGTATAGACGGTTACCTTTACCGTTTCAAATATTTTCCCAACTGTTTGAAAATCGTAGTCGTGCAAAAATACACGGCTACGCTTTAAGACGGTTGTCGGAGCGGTGTTGACACAGCGCATTGGTTAGTGTGACAAACAAACACGGTAGAGTAAGTGTTATACACATGATCCAACGAGCTGTATGCTTAAACAAACTTGGCAGCGATAGCCACGTAGGTACTATGTATTTGAACCGTGTGTGTACTGTAACCGTGTCAGCTAAACCCACCAACCCTTACCGCGTTAACGCGGTTACAACTGCAGTACCGGGTTTACACGGCTCTACTTTGCCGATAAATCGACCTTTTTTTCCAGTGTAGATATTGCTTACTGCCTGTCACGTTGTCCGATCGTCTCTCCACTTAGCCACAGCGCAGGCGTGGCGCAGACCTACAAACACAGATGTAGCGTTTGCACATTACTGCTTGGTTGGGGGCAAAATACGAGTATCTAGCCCTGTGGCCACAAAAGCCCTACCACTTAGTAAGTCGTTCCTCGCCTCTTACAATTCGCATTTCGACGGTGTGGATAGGGCATCTCGACGAAAAGAAATCTTGACTGTTATACACAAAACGTCCAAAGCCGATCATCAAAAGTGCCACTAGTTGAAAAAATAAATGTCGAAATGAAAATTTATAAAAGAAGTCAGTAAAAATGTACGATGTATATACGAGTAACATATTTCACAGTTTTCAAAAGTACCTCAGTATTCAATTTCATAAAAATGTACATCAATATTATTCTGCGATGAACTTATTTATATTATTTTACTGCTTATCTAAATTGTTGTAAAATGTAGTCCTAGTAGTATCATAAGTTTTCTATCGCATCTTTGGGTATCTATGTATTCGTACGCTATAACACTGTCTCATTCAGACAAGTACTTACCTACCAATAAATTATGACAAAATCACGGACGTCACAATTTCACATCGATTTCGATCTCTTCGAGCGTCAGGGATGTGACTTAGTTTTGACTGCAGAGAACAAGGAAGGTAAATTAAGTAGGTACTTCACATTGTTTGCCTACAAGAAGTGAGGAGTTCGGTTCTTTCAAGAACCATAATTTCGTTATTGAAAGCTGATTGTTACATATTGCGTAAACAAATTCTCCACCTCCGTGTATAATGATCGGATCTATATCTGTTGCTCAAGACGAACTCCAGGTGTTTCTGACAAGCAAAATAAACCCGCCCGTAATCGATTTTAGACCTAACAGTTGTTCTTAAATCGATTCATTCTGTATTATGTTTGTTTAAGTGGCTATAATCGAATGTGGTCGAAAGATTCACTGTTATTCTGGCGGTCTGGTTTGTAGCAACCTCAATGGTGGTGCCCATGGGCTTGGATGGTGTTGTGTATATTCTGTTAGATGATTCTGTTTGAAAATAGGTTTGTGAGCAATGAAGGAAATATTTTTTTGCCGTTTTAATTAGAGGTATAAATATGACTTGATGTATGACCTCTGTATATAAGTAAGTAGTACTTTGTACAGGTCAGTGTCAACCAGTTTACGAGTAACCTATCTATTTGTTATTGTAAGTATGAAAAAATCTGTTATAAGTACCTGCCTATATAATTCCTGGTGATCTATAGTTACATGAAATATAAATCAAAAAGAATGAAAATCAAAAAGTTGATCGAGTAAGCTCGATAACCTTAAGTTATTCTGCCTCAAAGTAGTAGTTTTGCGTTATTGCAACCGAAGCGTTTTACTACTCCATTCATAAGGAGTGAAATCCATTGCTTTAGTATGTGTTTGCCATAGATATTCAATAAGTGTGACTTTAAATAACCAGTTGACACGTATCTTCTAGCAGGCAGTTAAGCAGGCGTGTTTCATGGTAGACTGCATAATAACTAAATATCAATTGAGATATTTGGTCTTTGGTATTTTGTGCAATACTTAATATTTGAGCAAGATACAGCCCAGCATTTGTGTTGCCGAGACAGGTCTTTGATAATTTGATGGGCTCCTTGTCCCCACGGCCCAAACCTTTTGACCTCAAAAGGTTCAAACAAGTACCATCTTCATGGGTACTGTAAATACAGTACCCATACTTTTGCCTTTTAGGGTTCTTGTCTTCTTCAGCCGTCGCACCAGCCCTAACTTTTGCAATTGGAATATGGGACGGACGACTCCTTGCAAGGGTTGCAAGGAGGCACGTTTCGTCCCACTACAACATGGAATTAGGCTGGAATGGCGGGTAATCCTTCCTTCACTACGGCAGCAGGATAGACCGTGGTGACCAAATCGGTCAACAGCAGTGCCACTTTAGCAGCGATGAGGGCACAGCGAGATGCGATGTGATGAATCCATCCGCGTTCCTTTATCAGAAGAGGAAGAGAAGGAGAAGAGAGATCTTGTAACCATAATCCGAACTCCCACTCAACAAACATGAGTTGGAACATATAAATTACATCACCATCTGACTTTAAAGCAAGGTACGAGTATACATTTAAGTAACTACTTAGTAATACAAAATTAAACAAGTATAATTAGAAAATTTAATACCGACTTCCAATCTATTCAGTTACTGGAGTGTAACTCAAAAACTACTGGACCGAATATCAATGAAATGTAAATCACCATCACCATTAGGGACCACACGGGAAGCACCAGCTTTCAAACAAAAAAGAATTTTGAGAATCAGTCTACTCAGTCGAAAATTATGAGGTAACACCCATAAAAAAAATACAGTCGAATTGAGTACCTCCTCCTCTTTTTGGAAGTCGGTAGAAAAGTGTTAAATTCGTGACAGCATATTAAAAATAATATTCATATGATTTTCTATCTTTAATCTCATAACACCTTCGCATTCGACGCACCATCGTCGATCTGTATATAGGTAATTTTTCATTTATTTATTTTTGCATTTGTATTACCTACATCTTATACCTTTTGTCTTGTCGACGTGAAGAAATATTGGTACAATGCGATGCCAAAGAGTTTTATAAATGGTGTAGATGGGTAACTAAGTAGGTGTGTGTCTATGTTTTATTATGAAAACTAACGTGGTTTGTGCACATTTTAATATAAAAAACGGGAGTCACTTACGTCAATAAGTCAGATCTTTCCAACTATAGTTTCAATCACATCCGGTGGCCTTTTTAAGGAGAGTGCAGAACGCTCGCAGTTGCGTCTCGTCTCGTCTAGACTTAAGCTCTTATACTTAGTATAGGTCACGTAGTTCTAACATTCAAGTATAGCACTTTTCGATGATGATTGTTGATTCCGTGAATAAAATAGAAGCAATAAGACATGACTATAATATATAGGTATAATTCCTACTAGGACAAATATTGGGATAAAATGCACACTATAAAATATATATATAAATAATAAAAATTCTACCATTCTGATACTCTCCCATATTTTCTAATTAATTACATCATTACAATCGAATCAATTAAAGCTTAATATGGATAAAAATGACCAGTTTCACGAACCACCCAAATGTAATGATTTGAAAAATATTATGTACTTTTCAACTAACCGCTACCTATAGATGAGAGTATGTTGAACACACAGCTTCTCCATATAAACCGAATGGGTGACGTAAGCTACTCTCAGCAATAAACCCAAAGCTCAAGCAAAACTCATAAAAAACACATTAAACAGTTTATTGTAAACAAGTGCACTTGTTCGTAACTTCGAGATCAGTCAATACTCCATAACGTTAAGCGACGCCCAGTAAGAGATACGCCAATGGAAACGCTTCATCGGTAAAGGCACGCCTACCGGCTGCGCAGGCGCCGATAATGAGCGCGCGTCGTTGTCAGTTTTTGAGTTTGTTCCATGACGGAAGGTTGTTTGTGATGACGTCGCTAAGTGGTGAAGTTAGCGCGAGTAAACTGAAGTTTAGTGTTGATAGTATACTCGGGAATAATGATACATCGAGGAGTGTGGAGCCTCGAGCACAAGAGCCTCCGTGCGCGGGTTGCGTGGCAGCCCTATACCGATGCTGCCGCGACGAGCCACCCCTTCTGCAGTTACCTCTGCCGATGTCTTACACACATCTGCATCCGGCGCTGAGGCCGACTACGGGTAGGGACTTTTCAGCAAAGCCTTTTTATCTAGGTATCTACTATGATTGTTAATTTATTTATATTACTTACCTATTATTTAATTATGTTTAATAGTAAGGTTCCCGTCATTTATAAGTTCAGAATCGATTTTTTTGTAAAGAATCCAAAATCATGCACAAGTCCTTTCTGTTTTTGTCTTTTTGTTCTTTATTTTTATTTCTATAACATAAATAACCTTTAAATGTTCTATGCATTTAAAATTATTGGAAATTATTAATAATATTTATCAATACTTACCTACTTGGGCAGTAGTCTACTAAATTAATAATAAGCACGAATTAACTAAAAAGAGAGTATAATAATATATTCATTTCAAATTCAACTTTAAAATTGGTGTTTACAGAAACTGGTAACGCCAATTTCGTGAAATCTACCTCGTTTACCGGAATAAAAGTTGGGTTTTAATCCATATTATAAGGACTACCACACACTACATAATAAAAACAAATATATTTGCATGACAACTATTGTTTTAACTTATACCTAACTTAAGTAACAAGTTCTTAAGGTATATTAACATTCAACAACTATTTATACTTGCTTGCTAACAAGGAGAGGTCGCTGCTCGCTAGTATTGAGGTCCAATTTGACTAGTGAAGTACCTAGTTATTTATTGTTATACGAGTAAATTTATAGGCCTCCTTTTAAAAACAGTTCTTTCTGTCCGTCCATCCAAATCAGATTTTGCGAATTTCCGAACATATTCGATCATACTATATTATATTTACTCTCCCTCTTTCAAAGCTTACAGCAACATGTATCTAAAATTGTACATTACAAAAGCAGGAAGAATTAGCCCTTACAGGCAGGGTATCCTAATGTGGGCTACAAACAGGCAACTTTGGTAAACTTATGTTTCACAGCTTGTCCTCAATCGATGTACTTACTTACCCCTTTGTCGGTAATATTCTCGAATCGGATAGTGGAAAGCTTATTATGTATAGAGCATGTTTTTGTTCAATAAACGAAAAGTACACACTAGAAGCTTTCTTCAATACAATGATTTTTCAAAGTAATTTCATACTTTGACTCATAATTCCAAAACGGTTTTATTCGTCGATTAACATCGATTTTAGCTATGACTTTTTAGCACATAAAAGCATTTCGTAAATTAAGTATACAGGGTAGAATTTTGTAATGCCACCTGAAGTGAAAGTACTCTTAATAGTTACTCTAGATAGAAAATTTTACTCAAAGAAAACAGTCCTTTATTCTTGAAAAGAAAGAAAACTTCATTCAAACATTTTCGAAAATTCGCTTACCACACCTGGGAATCGAATGGACTAAAATCTGTAAAATTTACACAACATACCATTTACTTTTATTGCATTGATCGTTAAGGCACAGATTAAATAAGTTACTACGTAAGTTAAGGGTCACTTATAAGGATGCAATCTCTCTAACAAACTTGATCAATTAAATGAAAGGACATGGTTTTCCTTTCTGTAGGTGCCTAGGTAGATGAATGTCCTGTTACACTTGATTTTTTTACAATAATTAGTTTTATTTTATTTTGGATATGTCGTTGAATAATTTAACCCTAGTCAAATCGTTACCATGGCTTAATTTGAATTACTTAGTCTACAAAGGTTTAATAAGGTTTATGGCTAATAACTAGATATTATTAATTTCATTTATAATATCTAGAGAAATCATAATGAGTGTTATCTATATACCTATATAAAAGAAGATGTCCTGACTGACTGACAGACAACGCACATCCTAAACCACTGATCGTAGAGACTTCCGCTGGCGGGTCAGCTAGTGCTAAATAAGTGAAAAAATATACTTACCTACCAACCTAGTTATTTTATTTTGCAATCAAATTTCATAGAATTATTCAGTTTAAAGATCATAGGTATAGTTCGTAAGTAACCACAGTGTATAAGGTTCCATATGCTTGACAATCTAAAACCATCTTCACGATTGTCAAGATCGAGTTCCAAAAGTGCGTGTAGCAAAAGACAGAGAAAGAGGGTAGACAGATATGTCTGCTCGTAATGTTATCTCATCCAGCCACCCGCATTCTCCAGTCGTCCCGCGATCATGGCGCTTGCAACAGTGTCGAAATATCGGGAGCTTATTAAAATAATTACTACGGTTTTCATCCCGTAAGTAGCAATATGTTTATTGAAAACAACCGTGAAAGTTTAAAAAGTGTACAAGGGAAAAAAATATGTATAGAGGTACCTACGTCAATATAATAATATTATCAGAGCACTTATTTAGCGGTCTACACTACGGCCCAGATAAATAGTCGTTACTTTACTCTAGCTAAGCCAAAGTCTTACTTTCAAACCGTACTTAGCATCGCTTTTAGATAAATAGACAGTACTTTCGAGCAATACTTAAGCGAAAGTCAACCTAATACTTAGTAAAGGCAGAGTCATGGATATCGTGTACTTAGCACTTACTTTTCGATAAGTTTGACACCTGGCTACCACGTTCCCGCCAAAATATCACATGAAAAAGTTTCTTAAACAATGGATCGTAGTTTGGAAAATTTGTTAAATTGTTGGTGTTAAATTTTTTAAATTTTAATGAAGTAGAAATATAGATTATTCATAATCTACAAATAAGACGATTGGAGAACATCACTATTTGTACTATGCAATAATGTACGATATTGAGGCTATATTTTCACTCCAAAAAATACGAAATGAAAGTCATGATTTTGCTGCAATGAAGCTGTTTTTAGACTTTATACGATACTACAGACTATACGATATTAAAACGGTCCTTACAGATAGATGTAAATACTGAATACTTCTAAATTAGAGATTTTACAGTGGCAATGATGATTGACTTATTAACTTCAACTGTATTATGTTAAACTCGATCCTATTCCGGGTTGCGTAAAGAATAGATGCAGTCACAATCCAATTACTTTATTGCAAATGGCGCACCAGGGTTACTATTACAAGTAGATTTATACACTATGCCTGTACACAATATTTCTCCTCGACGTCCGCCAACGAAATGTCTCACCCACCACCGTTATTTTTCTCAAGCCCGCTTGAAATACTCAGCTACCATTCGTCCACGACATCAACCAATCACCAGCCAAGCTATCTCCCGCCATTTTTGCGGCAGGAACGCTCAGCTCTGTGATTGGCTGCAACCATAGACAACCTGACAACTGAACCAGAGATAAGTATAGGTTTTATATGAAATAGTTGCCAGGCTAAAATATACAATACTCGATTAATTTGTCAAACCTAATGTCAGTTTGACATTGATAAATGATCTTAATTTCGCAAAACCTAACAATCGACCATCCTGACAACGTGTGCGTCCTCGCGCACGTCCCCAGGTGGAACCCTAACAATCGGAAACGTGGTCAGTCACACATTCCCTAACAATCAAAACAATATATACAGTAGAAATACCAACGACTCCAATGAAATAATAAATTTTCAATAAATCCTATTTACAAATACCTTTAAAGTCATTAGATGAATTACATGCTTGCTATATATATAATAATATTGTAACCACAATTAACCATATATTATTCAATTACAATTATATTTTAACATAACTATCGACATAATTTACTGCACATTGAGGAAAATTAGCATTTATTAATCGACACATTAGATTCTTCGAGTAAATAATTTGGTACAAAGTAGACATCAAACTTATTTCAAACCGATTTACAATTTATGAGCAATTAATAACATCAGAGTTAGAAGACACGAACTGATCGATTCAGTCGTTTGACATATACTCGTTTTACATACCATACTCGGGACGATCGATTACCCGAGATGGCGCAAAATTCGACTCAAGATGGAGGGATCGATTCCCTGCCATGCTTGACTATCGAGCACGCACGGGACGATCGATTACCCGTGCGCGTTGACGCTAACCAACATACACAAGACGATCGATTACTTGTGATGATATCAGGATTACGAAAACGAGCTGATCGATTCAGTCGTTTGATGAAAAACCATACACGGGACGATCGATTACCCGTGATGGCGCAGCATTTGACTCAAGATGGAGTGATCGATTCACTACCATGCTTGATTATCGAGCACGCACGGGACGATCGATTACCCGTGCGTATTGACGCTCAACTAGCATCCACAAGACGATCGATTACTTGTGATGACGTAGTTGGATGACTTCGAACATTATCAGATCACGAACCGATCGATTCTCGTGATCTGAAACAACACAAAAGATAAAATGTAGTTACATGCCTCTTAAATTACACGAATAACACATATTTATATCAAGCGCATCGCAATAATTATTCGTTATCATCAGAACCATTCATGTCAGAGTCATTTTCATGGACTTCTAAAGCAGCAATGTGAATCCACGGTCTCATGCGATCCGCGGCTACGACTGCCTGACGTTTGTTTTGTGTGGACCCTAGCCCTGGGATAGGAGTCACCTTGTATCGATCTTTACCCAAAACTTCGACGACCTGATATGGACCTACATATGAAGGCATGAGCTTTTTGCTCTGCCCATCATTGTTGAAACAAGTTTTGGTAATTTTCACTAACTCATCCTCCTTATAAACTCTAGCTGGTCTCCTACCTTCATCATATATTTCCTTCTGCTTAACTTGCTCTCTATCTATCCTATCTTTAACTTCACTAAGTATGGTAGCAAGATCGCTAAGCTCACGAGTTTCTTGGGTAATTTAATTTAGTACCAGGCTAATCTCGAGATTCATGTGAGCACCGAACATCACCTCCAAGGGAGTTCTACATGTAGTTTCCTGGAGTGTATTGTTAAGTCCCCACTGAATCTTACCCAAATGACTATCCCATCCTTAGTCACCATGGCTTAAATTTAACACTTTCAAGGAATCAAGAATGGTACAATTATAGCGTTCTGTAGCACCTGACAGATGGATCTAAGACCAGCGACTGCGTTCAAAATGTGCTTGAAGCCTTTATCAAGGGCAAATTTCCTAAAAGCGAGTGAAGTGAAACCGCTGCCACGGTCACTGATAAGACGGTCAGGTAGCCTAAATGTATAAAATATATCATCTAAAGCTCTGGACACATTTTGTGTGTTGTGTTTCGTACCGGTCTAATAATAATAATAATAATAATTAAAATATGTTAAAATCCCCCTTCTGTCACCATTCATGGTGGCCTTTATGGGGGGCCCGTTTAGTGGGTGGCAAGTCACCACCTGCTCAAAAATTTAAAAATGAGACTGAATTTGGCAGGTGCCGTAGTCTCTTCCATAGCCCACTATCTTATTATCACTAATAAAATCATTTCAATAGCCTTGTCATTTTACCCATTTTTATAATAGATATACCATGTCACCATCCATCCAAAAGTTTCTGTTTTTTTTTTATACTACTTTGTATTTTTTATACCAAACAGACCTCTAAGTGTTGGCTACAGCCCCACTTATGCCTTTGTAAAGGACCGGATAAAATCCGTGATTTATTTTGAATAAAAGGAATAATAATAATAATAACGTTTATTGACGTAGATTACATCTAATGAAACAGAATTTAGTAAATGCGTCAACGACTATAAGCAAGTGGGTATGACCCCTACTAGATTTCACAAACGGCCAAGAGGGTCTATGTGCAGGGTGTGTAATGCAACCTCTACCTTTGCAAATGGGGTGGAGGAAGCCCTCAAAAGCGCTGGAGTTATGCTTCGCATAATCGCATTGAATGCAGGAGTTTATGTATTTCTTAACGAATTTGGTCATTTTGGCGAACCAATAAGTCTTTTTAAGTCTTTCTAATGTTTTCTCAACACCAAAATGACCAATTGCCATCGCGCACCTTTCGGCAACACCCACCGAACATTTTCCTTGTCGCCACCCACACAACGAAACATTTATTGTCCTTTATGACGTAATTATCAGTTATATACTTGAGACCCTTTTCGTCGACATTACTACTTAAGATATTACGGATCCTACATAACTCAGAGTCTTCAAGTTGAAACGTATGAGGCCAATCATCGCTAGTGATGATCATTACGGATAGGAGTTGATCTACGAGTGTTAAGTCTGCTTGCTATAATAAGCTACTGGGCGAAACGGTTTGCTTGACACTGTACGCTACAGAAGTATGCCACCAGTCCCTATCCTGCTCGCGTCAGTGTGTAGCTCAGTTCCTGCTAACAGATAGTATATGGCAAGTATTGGCCTCTCTGTCAACCTGGACTTTAGATCTTCGAAAACCTGCTCCTGACTCTCACGCCACTCCCACAGAGCACCCTTTTTAAGCAGCTTGCTGAGCGGGAAAGCTAATAATGCAACGTCCTTGATACATTTTCGATAATAACTTGCAAGCCCAAGAAATTACCGAACATGGTGTACGTTTTCAGGCCGTGGGAAGTTATGTACGCTCTTAATCTTACCTTCGCCTGGCCTTATACCAGTAGCGCTTATCTTGTAACCAAGATAATTGATCTTGTCACGGAGAAAATCACATTTGCCCAAGTTAAGTGTGAAGGCCTTTTCTATCATTTGCAAAATTTTCTTGAGAAGTTCAAGCAGGATGACTGCCAAAGATGAGGATATCATTGATGTACGCAGTTGCCTTCCGAAACGGGCGGACCCCAAGGGTGTATTTATCATACGTTGAAATACGGCTGGTGCGTTCGCCAAGCCGAACGGCATTCGATTGAATTCGTACTGGCCGTCCAGAGTGACGAACGCCGTAAGACGCTAACTCTGCTCGCCGAAACGATAATTTTAATTGATTAATAGACTGACGATTTTTTAAAGTGTTTTCTAAATTCTCTCTGTTAGCATTTTATTATTTAACCTGACTTTCATCAAACCTTTCTACAACAACTGTAGATCCTATCTCTGATGGCTCTTCAATAATTCTATTTACAAAATCTACACGATCAACACGACAGAATACGGAACCTTTTGAAATCTGGCAAAAATCTAAACATAAGGTGACTGTTATGTCGATACGACCATATTTAGCAGCATAAATGCTTCGAAATACAAAGTATTGACTGTTGGGCTTCCCAGCTACGCTGTTTGTTACCAAAACACTGACCGTGGGAGATGGATCTACCTGTAATCTAACGGTAGCTGTACCGTAAAACTTGAGGTTAACAGTAAATCTAGCCTTTATTGAATGCTCTATATTATCGTCAATATCGGGTTGCGGCAATTCATTACCGATGTCAAGAAATTGCAGCTTGGTCGCATTTTTATATGCTATATATAATATGAGGCTGCTCTGTATATGACTGGCCTATCAACAATGGTTTGTCTAATAATTCGTCGCTCACAACCTTGCCCATAACATTCGCATTAACTTCATCGATGCTCAAATCAAGCGATAATTCCCCCAAATACTCCACTATCTCATTACCGAAACCTTTCATAGCTGATGACACTTTATACCAACCCTAAACTGTGAGCCAACGATTCTTTTATTAAAGTTACATCACTACCAAAATCTACAAAAGACTTGAAGGGCTCGGAGAATCCATATTACCTTCACCTCTTTTGTAAACTTCGCATTAGGATTTAAATTACTCTGTTCACTAATAGTATTGAGGCGCATTATTATTTTTTGTATAGTGGCCACGGGTTTAGCATTGTCTGGTCTATCTACGCTGATGCGCGGCGGCAAGCATCGGTTGTATGGCCAATTAAACTACATTTATAATATGTAGAGATGGGTTTGGGACAATACAAGAAACTGTGACCTGCCTCTTTACAGTTATAGCATCCAGTTGGACGGTTAAGTTTCATTCCTGCAGACTTAGGCCTAAAATTATGACTGTTGTAACTGTCAGGATTTTTAGACTTGTAGGCAGTACGGTCTACTGCCGATGAGTTAGAATCTTTATTGCTGACTAAATATTGTAAGAGGTGATCAAGTTCTAAGCAACGCAACGCCAAGGCACCGGATCTCAGAGTACGATCACTAATACCGTGAATGACGCAAACTACCGCGCGTTTCCCTACAATGTCGCACTGGTTGAGAAGTGTCAACTTTTCGTAATAGTAAATCTCTATTGGTTCATGATATCTACTCTTTCTTTTTAACATATCCTCCAAGACCTGGCCATAATGCTGCTCAAAAGGAAATGCATTAACTAGTTTCTCTTGCCATCCTTTCCAAGAGAAAAGAATTGAATTCAACCTTTCGTACCAGGTCTTGGCCCGGCCCTGTAGTTTTTGCATCGCAAAATGGATGGTGGTTCTATCATCCTAGCCGTATACAGAGGCACACTCTTTAACCTTCTTCAGCCACACATCAATACGTTGTGTTATAGTAGAAGGATCAAAGTTAGGTAATATATTTTTTATGATCAAGTTTTTGAGAAGACTGTGCTGCCTGAGAAGGAGGCTGAGAGGTAAAACCATGTTTCAAACTTAAGATCAATAATGTCGTTCTTAGAAAATGAAAAGCTACGTGACCTTTTATATTGTCCCGCGTCGACACGTGGTTCTGGATGGCATTCCTCACGTTGTTGCGCACGATGATCTTGATCCACCCAGCGGTCGCGTCGCCTTTCACGATGCACGTTGGCTGGCAGCGACGGCGTCCTTTGACTTTCCAAAAGCTTGATTCGATCTCGGCCCGTTTGCCCCTGGTGTCAGGCACGTTCAGACTGGCTTGGGGTCAGAGTTCGGATGCGGCTTCAACTTCGAGAAACAGAGCGAAGAATCTTTTCGACTGGTTTATCTCGTCTACGACTGGTCCGTTCTCTGTTCCGACTCCTGAGACTCGACTCATCCATTGGCTGAAATTGTCGCGTTGCAGAGCAACGCCAGAAAAACGCCATTAGTACACATGTATATATATAATAATTTTATTTCAATCAGAGATATTCAGATATCAAATTATCAAAATAATTATAAAGCTTTAGGTTTGGAACATAATAAATTATGAAAAGGGAAGGAGCCAACCATGAAATATCATACAGTAGATCTTAAGTAAAGTGTGACCTTAAATAACTTAGTAAAGTAAAAAGTTCACTATGAGCCTTTTAGTAGTAACCTCCATAGAAAAACCTACTATTCCAATCACTATACATTCGACAGGCCTTGTTAACCCATAGCGTGTCACGCGTACACCATGTGTACGTTTAAAAAAGTGCTAAGCCATGTCGCGCATACACAAAGTGTATACACATTTTTAGACCTCCAGTTTGTAACTAATTTTATCAGATCCAACACACTCCACCGGTATAAACTTGCTTTTAGTTGGTCAAACTATTCAAGAGTAGTATTTTTTTTATTTGATCTTTTATGCGTAGGTCGGAAATAAACCAAAAACACTAGACACTGGACGGGTTAATATAGGTATAAGGTATCGCCTTGCGAGGCCGGCAAAGATTTCGTAACAATATTCACAAGTAATTATAAGTAACAAACCTATCTGCCGCATGTACGTTACCGTTTTGTTACGCTGTCGCAAATAACGAATAAGCAACAGTCACTGGTTATGCTGAACAATGAACAACTAAGCAGCAGTAATAAGTCGAAAGCCAATTCTTTTTTAGTCACACACTTATTAATATTATAATAGGGCGTAGTACTTACATTTTACAATGCTAGTCGTCGTCACACTTCTGAGATGTTAAACTCGATCCTATTCCGGGTTGCGTAAAGAATAGATGCAGTCACAATCCAATTACTTTATTGCAAATGGCGCACCAGGGTTACTATTACAAGTAGATTTATACACTATGCCTGTACACAATATTTCTCCTCGACGTCCGCCAACGAAATGTCTCACCCACCACCGTTATTTTTCTCAAGCCCGCTTGAAATACTCAGCTACCATTCGTCCACGACATCAACCAATCACCAGCCAAGCTATCTCCCGCCATTTTTGCGGCAGGAACGCTCAGCTCTGTGATTGGCTGCAACCATAGACAACCTGACAACTGAACCAGAGATAAGTATAGGTTTTATATGAAATAGTTGCCAGGCTAAAATATACAATACTCGATTAATTTGTCAAACCTAATGTCAGTTTGACATTGATAAATGATCTTAATTTCGCAAAACCTAACAATTATAACAATCGCCTGAAGAAAATGTTAAAAAATCTACCATTTTCGTATTTTATGAATACATCTTCTTATATCATAGACAAATATTTCAAAGGTATACTTTCGCTAAGCCAAATCAGTACTTTGCTAAGTTCAGTTGAAAGTAACGTCTATTTTAGACCTTCAGCGATAGGTTACTTATAGAAGTCAAAGTCGTACTTTCGAAAGTAATACTTTCGACTATTGCTAAGCATTGACTATTTATCTGGGCCTAAGACATGTCAAATCTATACTTACGTTGTAATAAAACTGTAATCAAGATCGTGTCTGTACATATAATTAGAAAGTAACCTTTTTGATGGCTATGGAAAGGTGTTAGAACCTAAACATTTTATTTTTATTTTCGTGTATTGATCGCGCATCACGTAAAAACTACTTACTGGATATTTTCACTGAAAACTGCGGAGGTATAGGTTTTTATAATTGGAAATCGGTATGAACGCTGATTATGTAATTATATATATTTTATTTTTTTTATTTTTATATAATAGTTTGTACTTGTCCGAATTAAAGATAGTTCCGTTCAGTTTCAACAGTACCTTCCTTAACACACGCAAGTGAAATTCGCCTCGTCATTATTCATTTATCTATCTATATTTCTACATATAAATAATATATATATAATATATAGATAAATCCTATGCGAGAGGAGTTCAATTTCAACCATAGTTTCAATCATATATATATATTATTTATTAATATCCATGTACCTATACTAAAAAGCCGTTTAAAAACGTAGACGAGACGAGTATACCTATAGTGTTGTGATTATAAGTAATACGTTTTGCTTGCTTGGAGGTTGCTTGCTTGAACATGGAGATGGCGGGAAAAACCAACAATGACTATTATAATTTATTTTCTTTTGTGTTTATTCTTGAGAATAAACACAGAAGAAAATAAATGTTCAAAGATTTAAGACGCCAACCCCAATTTTAAAATAATTTACGATGCTTTACGTAAGGTTGAAAATCGCTCGTTAGATTGGACGATGTAATGCGAAAATGCGTTAATTTTGTACGTTTTCTTTATATTTTTCGATATATACTAACACAATTGAAAAAACTGCTGGTTATAACTTTAGTACTATACGTTGGCCAAGTATTACCTAAAAAAATTAGTGTTATCGCTGAAAATTCTGAGAGTTTGGACGTGAAAGTTTATTTTTGTGGACCTATTAAGGATTTTTTTCTGCTGAAAGAGAGTTATATTTATGGATTCTATTCGGTTATTACTCTTTTCCTATTCCTTTTTCTGACCTTTGTATTTTTTTCGTAATATACTATCGATCTGTTTCGTTACACTAGGTGTTTAAAAATTCTGCTTTTTCTTTAATCAGGGTACAAGCGCGCCTTAAGTTAATTTAAATTAAAAAGTTTTGATTTTCGTGTAATAGTGGTGGATTATTAACCGTTGATGTTCACAATGGTGTAAGAGTGTACTGTGAGAGCAATGTGTATAAAATCATGAAACATTATTTTTGGTTTTTTTCGTTTATCGTGTTAACAAATTTTAGTATTGCATCCACGTGACTAATTCAAAACAGCAATTAAATGACTTACTTATTTCTTAGCGCAGGTTCTAAGTACCTTCTTGAAAAAAAAAGCTTATAACTTTGCAGTTACAAGAATAAACCTATATTTTAGCCGCATAATTTGTTCTATGTATAGGGTCTTCCACCTCAAAAGGGAAAAAATAACCGTTATACTATAAGGGTGAACAGAGTGATGCCATAAGGCTTATATGATCACTTTGTAGTCCGTCTGTCTGTCTGTCAAGACCCTTTTTCATTCAAAAAAAGAAACAATCTGAAATCCATATATTAACAACAATGTTAACAAGAAAAACGAATTTACCATAGAATATTACCCATTAACTTAGGTATTTAATTAATATAAAAAATGTATAACAAACTTATTATTTGCGGTTGCGGCAATAACCGTGTTTATGGATCGACAGTTTGTCCTTTGAACTAGTATGTATTTAGTTATAGAGCAATAATTTTAGATGCTTTCTTGACTTGCTTAATTCTCAATCTGTTGTGGCACGACAATAGTGTCGTGCCACATAATAGTATATTTTTGCCCTTATGACATTTCCGTCGCTATTTCCGTTTGAAGTCACGTGACTTCTAGAAACTTTTGCACACATTTTGTTTATTCAACATAAAGTAAATACAACGCATAATAAATAATTTGTTAAATATTTGAGTTATTTGCTCCAACCACTATACATTGTAGTTTATTATTGACTGTGTCAACTACATTATTATGTGGGACAGCTTACAAATGTAAGCAGACCCTAACCACACCCCAGAACTGGGGATGGAAACAGCCAAGTGATAAGATTTGGGAACCATTATGGATCACAGGATACGCACTAAACTCCCTTATGCGCCCATCTGCAAAAAATGCAAGGGCAATAATAATTGCTCTAATAAGTAGGTCAACAAACGCCGATCTTGCATCTGAAGAGGAGTTAGACACAATTACAGAAAATTGAAGTTTTATTTTTGAATAAATAAATATGTTAATGTTAATTAATTATATAAATATGATTGAAAACCCCTTTCGCATAGGATTTATTATTTATTTATTTATTCAATTTAACATTTATACATGTTTCAAATGTGATTGTATCACATTTTGAAACATGAAAAATAATTTAAAAAAATGCAATTATTTTCAAAATTGCTTTCATAAGAAAGCAATTTTACCAACCATAAGGTTTTTTTAAAACCAACCATAAGGTTGGATATGAGGTTATACCGTATCGTTTAGGTATATTTTACAAATAATGATTCAACCGTATCATTTCTGGGTGAGCCCAAACTTGGTATGTGTTGAAAATGATTTTTATTTTAATATAAAACAAGTGACTGATATATAATGATGTGATATATCGTTTTAGAATCTGCTTAGTAAGTCATTTAATTAAATACGACCCACGATAGGTTACAGACCCTTTTTCAGACAAAAAAGAGATGACGTTATTACTCCTCTCCTCTTTGGTTTATTTTTCGTGCTACGACTTAATTCGTATGGCCTAAAGATCAATCGTTCCGATTTTCATGCTTTTAACACCATTTCCAGCTTTTTACTGAATTTCGGGGTTTACCGCTAGCACTACAAATGGTATGTGCTACGGCCGAGGTAGAGTTCACTCACACATGGGCTTCCTTGATTAGTGTACGAGTATTTATTACGAGTATAGTAGGTACCTATGACACTTTGTAGATGATACAAATTAGGGTAAGTCAATATTAATCACGAGTTAATTAAGCTAGATTTTTAGGCATTCAATAACAATTATTGTTAGTGAATTTAAGATTCGCCTAATACTCGTTTTGGAAAACCGAAAATATCAATAGCTTTATCAATTTTTACTCGTCGACACCATAGAGCAAATATAAACAAGGATGTTAAATTTTCGTGTTATGTTATGATATGGGTAGGTACTACGTACTTATAGGTATTTAATTTTACTACAAGTAGTTGGTACAAGCGCTCGTAGCGGAACTAGACTTGGCGATCTTAACCGATCATCAAGTGACAGCTAGTGGCATTATTCAACTGAGCGTTTCCGTGCTTCGAAGGGCACGTTAAGCCGTCGGTCCCGGTTGTTTGTCTTAGGACAACAGTCGTTCGGCTATGTTGAAGGCCTTCGGGCGGCCTGAAAACTTCGACATGGGTTGGCCACTAACCTATCCAACAATCCGCACTAAAGCCCGCGTGGTTGATTATGGCCCAACTCCTCTCTCTGAGAGGAAGGCTCGAGTCCCACCAGTGGGAACCAAATGGGCTGATTATGATTAGGTACAATATTACTTACTTACGTGAAACTTATAAATTTGAGCTCTTATAATTTATATAATTATAAGGGTATGTGAGCTAATTTCAAAACGAAATGGCCTGATATGCCAAAATTTGCCTTATAGGAAATAATAAAACGTTTAACATATGGTAACGTGTTGAGTCTAGACACGCTATTAGGGTATGATATAATTTATGCAGAGAAAGTCAACTAGATCTCAATGATGTAAACAACCAGAGGAGTCGATATTTGACTTTATAGTATTGTGTTGGAGTGACGCTTGCTTACAGACTTGAACTCTTGAGGGTTTGCTGACAATTGAGCAGAAAAAAGTCAACGGGATCTCAGTGATAGAATGGACGTTAAGTACGTACTATTGATTTTTAAAAGAATCGTGTCGTTATGACGCTTCTAGGCCAAAACTTTTGAGTTTGTTGAAAATCAAGGAAATATGCTCGATCTCAGTCATATAAACGGCCAGTCTTCGAGGTTTGACTGTATACCTACTTATAAAAGTCAAATAGATCTCTATGAAGGAAATTTCACTAGGCGGACTTATAGTAACAATTCAATTCGTTTATTCATCAAACATTGTCCATAAATGGTGTTTGGTAGAGAGACCGACAAACCAAATGAGCGTGTTTGGGGGACCACTTGGAGAATACAAGTTGGCCAAAAAAAATCCCCGACTTACTTAATGTTTAACTTTTTTTGTGTATTTTCCCTTTTTCTCCGAAATTGTACCTATTTACCACCATAACATTTGTAAAATCTGTTTTAGACCGGATGTTTTCAGTTGAATTTGGTCTCTAATACACCTTCAGGCCACGCAAAGCAAAATTGGATACAAAACAGAGCTAACTAACTGATTTAGTTAAAAAAAATTGGGGTGTCGGGGATTTTTTTTGGCCAACTTGTATTCTCCAAGTGGGCCCCCGAACACGCTCATTTGGTTTGTCGGTCCCTCTACCAAACACCCTGTATAAGTAACATATACGGGTGATCTTTTAAGACTCGAGCTTTTGAGAGTCTGCTGAGATAAGCAGGGTAGATACGTGGATCTTAGTCATAGGAACGACCGTAGTTTTAATATTATAAGAAGATATTATTCTGAATCTAAATTCCTTATGGTCTGGGGGTGCTTTAGGCATACTTACAATACCGTAAATATGGTTGTATGAAGATGGCCGTGCCGTATTGAAAAGTAATCTCTTTTATAGATATGTACCGTACCTATACGATATTTTCCCTATATTTATATTTCAGCCCATAGATTTATTTGTTTATTAATGTAGGTATTAACCAAATCCACAGCCCTTAACTAACATAGGTTTATAATAATCCATCAAAGATCATTGGTCATCATGCGGCCAGACACAATAGAAATTTCATTGTTATAATATAACGACTCTTGAAGGGGTAGATTCTTATATACCTATGGCCTATGGCCAATAATAGATTTACATTTTAATACCAAAGTAATTTGTCTCATAGTTAAAAGGTTATTTTTTCTTGCAGTGTTCTATGATTAACGTAAATATAAAAAGATATAAGTCCAGTAATTATTACCTAGTATTTATGGAAACAATTCCTGTGGCATTGTCTCCCGTAGACCAAGCGAGCGAAGCCGTGGGGGGTCAGCTAGTTTCAAAATAAATTTTCGTAGGTAGGAAAACCTAATACGTAACGTTAAATTTCCTGGGATACGAAATAACTTATCCATGGTAAAAAAAGTAGTAACAATAGGTGCTAAATTAACTCCTTAAATAGAAAGAAAACAGAAAAAAACTTGTCAACTTTATACAATATCTAGACACGCCAAGCTAAGTTCAAGCTAACTGAACTGGCGAGCAGCACCGTATGTAATATTACACGAACCATGTGCAGCTACTTTTGATCCCCCTCATAACTCAAAAACACAAACAATATTAAGACTTGCAAGATACATTAATGTGTTCCAAATTTCATAAACACACCTTAAACGGTTATTTAGATATTAACGTCCAAACATCGTAATTTTTTTTTACTTACTGATCTATAGGTATACTTAGACCAAAACTATAACCCAGTTCCGCAGATGACCTAGAAAGTTCACATTTGGCATCCAGATAGGTAATACTTGATTCGTATAAGTATGAGAACCAGCCAAGTCAGACCTTAGGCTTCGGTATTATACTAAGTTACAGAAGAAATGATATTTTAAGTTGTTAGAAAATATTATTATACCTACGTTTGTTATAAATAAATTTCAGAACTGACCATTGAACTTGGCACTCATTTAGATCTTACTTCTTTTGTTGTTGAAGTCAACAGTGATATATTTATTATTTATTATGATAAGTGAATACTTATCATAATATTGAACGTTCAATATTATGATGAAGTGTGATTGATTGTGATTGAAGTGTGATATTATGATGAGTGAAATAATCATTTCACATTCATGTCTTTGATGTAGGTACCAACTTATATAAAAAATGCCTATACCACTTATATTATATTCTTTTCTATAACATTTCATTAAATGTCCATCCCATGCCCATGTGTATGTAATAACCTAATAACATCAGAATTTCTTCAAATATGTACTTAATGTAATTTTATTTTTGATAATATTACTTAGATTAGACATTCAAAATCCATTCATTATGTACAACATAATGTTTCTCCGTGTTTTTTCTCTGCCCATTTCATACGTAAAGTATTCTTACAATATGCCTTACTCTTTGAGATCAAGCTATTTTTTGACATCCGCCCAGTACCTACCTATAGAAACATGTCTAATAGGTACTCGTATATGTTTACGCTAGAAATTAATTTAAAAAAAAACTAAATTTACCAATATGCTGAAAAGAATCAAAAAAAGGTGCTATCAGACAGAGAGCAGTCAACGCGTTCAAGCGTTTTGCGTTCGTTGTGTTGTGTTACGTTACATAAATGTACCCAGTCTACCCAGTTGACCGACGCGGTCGGAATGTCTCCTGTTTGGGTATATCCTGACCGCGTAAACGCGTGACCGCTGCTACTAAGTAGGTACTTCTTTTAAAAGATTACCTCTTTTCAGTCTACCGCCTGCCCATCCCGTCGTCATCTCCCCCACAACAGTCAGCGCCGCGTTGTGACGTCACATCCAGTGGGAAACGGAAACGATCATGGTCACGTGCTGTCTTCAGTAATCTCCAGAGAAAAGGCTTGGAGAGAAGGTTCCAGATACAGAAATATATCACGAAACCGGATAGAAGACAGCTAGCGGCGACGTTGGGGCTTACCGATGCTCAGGTACCCTCCTACTTAGTGGTTTTACTTGTTAAAGTTTTACGTGTTAAATTAGGTAAAGTTGGAAATAATTACCTACGATACGAATAATTTTTCGCAAATTGTGCTACGGTCTCTGTTCCTGACCATGAGACATCGTTCCTCGAGTCCCATTCACTCACTTGATTTTGAGCAATACGCTTATAACACAGTAGATACTTACATCTTTATACTGTGCTAATAATAATAACTATAGGTGGTGCACTTTCTAGAGTCGCCAGTCGTAAATTTTTCCTGAAGGTTCTTCAGCTCGGGACTGTGATAAGATCTCTTCTCTATCAGGTCAAGAAATGTGTTTTTTAAATATAGAATCAACAAACATTATCTACCTACTCAACTAGAAATAAAGTACCTAACAAAGACGGTAACCGCAGATGTTAAACTGCGGTCAACGTCTTTGTTACCTTTGCCTACCGAGATGTAAATTTTCGTGAGTTTCAATCATAAATCTTTTGTTTTACTTATGACGGTATAGGAAGGATTAAGATATAGATTATAGGTAGGGTAACCCCATGCCACATACAATGACATACCGAGACCAAAGTAGTTATTTTCTTCACAGGTGAAAGTATGGTTCCAGAACCGTCGCATGAAATGGCGGCACACTAAAGAAGGCCGCGGCGGTTTGGCGAGTACTCCAGGCCTCCCTGGCCGCGAGACGGATTCTCCCAATGAAGACAACGAAGAAGTTGACGTGGATACACTCAGTGACTAACTTATCTCCTGTGCCACAGAATGTGCTTACAAAGATTATTATTATGTGCATTAGTCGGCGTATAGTTAACCCAAACTGATCTATCGATTTTTTCTACAATCGGGTGTTGTGGCATTTATGGTGATTTTTTTTACTACCAAATGTATTCGTATACAGATTGATGACAGGTACAGATTGGTCCTGACTCGAGATTGGTATATACCTACTGAAGGTTTAGAGCTCGTGCGAACCAGGCAACCATAGAGAGCTGCAGGGCTTATAATTACGTATCTCAATTGCAATCAAATACTGGTTGAAATCAAATAAAATGGCGGCTCTATGTCACTTTTGACAACACCAGTAAACAAAAACTTTAGTAAGTTGATGGCTGCAGCTGACAAAAGTGACATAGAGCAGCCATTTTTCTTCGATTTCAATCAACATTTGTTAGCAACTGAGATACATAATAGCCCTGCTGGTCAGCAATGGCTGGTGTGTGATTGAAGGTAAGCTAAGCGTGGTGGTATTAATAACACCATAATTTGTTTTGTTGCTGTCATAATATATTTAAATATGTTGACGACAAAACAAATGACTTGCACTAATATACCCATGTGAAGATAGATGCCCTTAGTTGTCCAACTGACTTCTACATTTTTACACTTACCACAATATATTAGTATAATAAAAAAGTAAAGGGTGCTTCCAAATTATAGCGATTATCGCTATCGCGTGACTGACATTGTTAGAATAAAAAATGTTGCAATTTGTACATTTTAAACTTATGTTAACATTGTAAATAGTTCAGATAATATTCTCCGTCAAGTGACGACCTTACAGGGTTCTTCCCGTCCGTCACATGACGGAAACAAATTAAGACTAAGATATAACTTTAATTATATAACACTGTTACTTTATTATTAGCGTGATACGTAGTTTAAGGCTGATTATGAGGCGTATTAATTAAAACAACGAAATACAATTATGTTATTTATTTAACTACTAAACAATTACATATACTTGCCTAAAAAGTGAGCTGCTGTATTTAAATATTATTATTTTTATTATTAAATATTTTGGTAAATAGAATAACAGTTTAAAAGTTTATTACATTACAATATGTATAGGCAAATACTCAAGAGCTTTATGAAGGCTTGTTATAATTGTTTTAATAAAATCTTCGCTCAGATAAAGTTTATTTTATTGTGAATGTATTATACTAGATGTAAATATCTATCTCTATAAATATTTAAAGACACCCGAAATCTATTACAAATGTAAATAAGACTACTATATATACACATTTTAAATAATGCGGCTTGTAAGGAAGTGGTTAAATACATTGAGGACTTGCTTTTCAATGAAAACTAAACAATCCAAGTATAATAGAGCATTAGTTACAAAATTAATCATGCTTCATTTAATTCAATATGTACAATATGAATCAAAACTCCATCTCTGAATCAAATTATATAGAATCGAAATCCTAGAAATCCTAAATAAAATTTGTACAACCATTAATTGAACACAATTCACATGTTCTCATTCAGCCTTCGTAAAAATAACTTAATAATCGACAAGTTTGACCTTATTCCTATCATTTCTATAATCATCGTATCTATGATCATGCATATCCCTGGACCAATTAGAAGGGCCTTCATCGCTCGGGCCTTGTCTACTATATCCTCTATAACCGCCTCTATGGCCATAAGGCCTTCGTCTTTGGTTCGAATCCCATCTGCTTTCATATTGTTGCTCGAATTTGTTTTCATTCCGCTGATAACCTCTAGGGTTGTCGTATTTAGGATACTCTTGCCTTTCATCATCCGGGTATCTCCTTCTGGAGTTGAAATAAGGCGGCGGATATGGTGGTATTTGTCTCTGATTATCCCAAACAGGAATGTTGCCTTTAGGCGATGGACTTCTAGAGCGTAGGTTATTCTCTGGATAATAACTTCTTTGTGGGTAATCATTATCTTGGTATCGTTTTCTGTCGTACGGCGGATGGTTGCCTTCGGTTTGTTTTGGCGGTTTGGGTCTGTATGTAGAGGCGGGTTCTTCGTGATCCCAAACCGGAGGTGGCACATTCGGTGGGGAATTGCTTCTTGAATGGCTGTGCTTTTTGTCTACTGTGCTTGTTGACACACCAGGCGGGCCGGAATCTCTGCAGAAGGAAAAATATAATTTTGTTAACTATCTAGAGAAAAAAACCAAATGAAACTATATGGAATTTACTCGAATCTCTATTATGACATTAATTGATCTGTCATCGAGCAAATATATAATAAACGAATGGAAAAGGCAGTGGTAGTTTACTGTAAAAGATTTAACATGGTATTATATGTATTGGTACTTTGGTTTTTATGTTTGGTAGGTTCGGGTTTGAAAAGGCACTTGATGATGAGACACTCACAAGAATAACTGTAGTCTCTATATAAGGTAGCATCATAGTAGTTGCCAGGCTGACACTATAATGCGTTATCAACATGATTTTCATTTAATCACACTGTTTCATTCAATAAATGCTCAAGTCCAAGATGAAATTGGAATTAGCAGGCGATCCTCAAGATGAAAATTTGAGGCATTATTTATTCAATACCCAAATACTGATTTATTTGTAAACTATTTTAAGTGCCACCATAGTTACCTAGTAAGTATACAATCATGAAATCAAATTTGATTCATTTATAAAATAATGTCCAATAAGATGTAAAATGGAAACATACAAAGTTCAATAATACAAAATTAAATAAAATGGCAATTAAATAGTAACACATTAAATTGACCTCTATCTTATATTAGCTCAATAAACCTACACAACGTTACAACTAAGAGAAGTGGTCATTTGACATCTATAGAAATTTTCTTTTTTGCTCTCGATACTCCCGTTCTACGTTTTCTATATCAATTAATGTTTAATGATGATCACATCTAATAGTGATTGTAATAGAAAACGTCTACAATATAAACAGATTACCTCCCACACGAGAATTCTCTTTGGGACAAGAGGCATGGATACATGCATTATTATATAATAAACATCTCACACAGGAGAACAAACATTTTTGTGATCACATATATTTGCCAGCTAGGAATTGATCCTGGGCTGGGACTCGATTCGAAGGCAGAATTTACTACGAACTAAACCAAGGTTTACCATCATAATAGAAGTAGATATCTATATAATATGGGTGTACCTTGAAGTAGATCTGCTACGGCTTTTCTCAGATTCTTCGCTCGAGCGTCTGTGCTTGTGTCTCATTTCACGTTGCCTGAAACAAACCACGGACTTCAAATCAATCAACATTAATAGACGCGACCGAATATATGGAGGTTTTAGAAATATTTAGTTTTCGACAGACTTTTTTTAAACATAAACTAACATTTACACACTTACATCCCCTCACTACTTTTCCCTATATCCAGACACTGAGGCATAAACACACACAAGAATAGTAGGGCAATTATGTAAGTTTGTTACAATCAAATATTAATTGATATCCTGAAAAATGACCGCTCTATGTCAATTTTGATAACTCCAGTAACCAAAAATGTTAGTAACTTCATGGCTGGAAATTACATTTTTTCAGATTTCAATCCACATTTTGATTGCAACTGAGGTACAGAATATGAATGGCCCTGCCGATCACAACATTCAAGATCCGAGAACAAACATTCCTGCTCATTACACAAATATCCGCCCTGTCAGGGATAGCACCTGGGATACTGCGCTCCGAAGGCAGGGTCATTCCAACTGAGCTAATGGCGTCAAAATCGGCAAGCACCATAGGCACCGATAAATCTAAGAAAGCAAGTTGCAATGAGCAGGCGATATTGCTCGACGAACTGATAACCGATGGGGAATAAAGGTTGCCGAGTGGCGACTACGACCCGGAAGATGTGCCGTAGGTATGTTTCCCATTAGATGAACCGACGTCAATGTGATAGTCGTAGGGTGAATAGTGATAGTCGCAGGGAGACGTGTTATAGTCGCAGGGAGGCGTGTGATACTCGTAGGGAGACGTGTGAAAATCGCAGGGAGACGGACGTCCTTCGACTGAGATGATGATGATGCATTTATTGTTTAATTTCCGGCGTGCTTTAATGATTATGTTTATACTATTTTGCGCATCTATTGTATGTTACTACGGTGAATCGAAACCTAGAGAGGAACAAACAATTTAATGAAAATATTAGAATTTGTTTTGGTAATTGAATTAATACAGACTTGCGGCGCAGTTTGATGGCTAATTCCCTCATTTCCTCATCACGGCGCGCTTGACGGCGGCTTTCGCGCTCCAGTCGCTCTGCCTCGACGCGCTTGTCGGCACGCACTAAAACAAACATTACTAATTAATGCCAGGTAATGATAGCCATTAGGTTACAGCACAATCGTCCATCTGGTGTTAAGCGATAACCTCTGCATATAACAGATTCATTTCGTCCCAAGTGACGACCTGTAGGGCGATTATGTATCTCAGTTGCTAACAAATGTTGATTGAAACTTTTGTCAGCTTCAGCAAAACTGACATTGAGCCGCCATTTTTCAAGATTTAATCAACATTTGTTAGCAACTGAAATACATAATAGTGACAAGCTGCACTGCACCCATAACCCTGAGATATTAAGTTTTAAATCTCATGTGCTTGTAATTGCAATGGCAACCATACCTACCGGAACACAGTAATGCTAATTACTGCGTTATGGTAGAAATAGGTATAGTGGCTGCACTTTTCCAGACAAACTCTTTCTCTCAGAGTTCTACTGCTCTTGAAAAACCTAATTACGAGTAGATACCCGTTGAGCACGATTTTGGACGGGAGAGGATATGAAGAGACAGCGTGGCTTGCGTCAGTCTGAATAGGAACTATAGCACTATGTAAAAGATATCTGGAAGAGAACGCTCTTATCTATAGACTGCCTATTTTAGATACTTATTTATGATATTGTTTTTTTTTGTAATTTCTGTATTTTTGGGGTGTCAATAAAGTGAATTTGTATTGTATGTATAAAGGTGCAAGTTGGAAGCCGGCTACATGAAGCCGCAGCAAACGACGTGTCGCAGCGACACTACTGGTTTCTATGTATTTCTATGAAATACCATTCGTAGTTAGCGACACGAAGCTAGCGACGCGTCGTCGAGCGACAGACGATACTGTCGCCCAACCGCAGTTCAGTAGTGCCGCTCGCGGATACCAATCTACCTAGTAAAACAACTGAAAAGCTTTTAAACTAAACCTTTCGTATCGCTTTTCAAATGGTTGATGCCATCTGCAGTTGGGTTCGAAATCATGAATGACACAAACATAATTCATGATGAATCGACATGCAGCGACATGAAGGACGACCTGTCGCGGCGAGATAAAGCAACGACACGTCGTCTGCTGCTGCTACGTATAGCGGGCTACCAACTTGCACCTTGAGAGTGACGCAAAAAGAGAACCGTCGTGGCGTTATGGAGAACTAACATTTATATTTCTATAAGGCAACCCAATCCAGCTGTTATCTGTCCGTGAAACACCTCCATTTAAATATATAAGCCACGACACTTAAACCTACACGATTATCTGTCTGTATAGTCACAAGTGGGAATGCGCCCTTACAAGATAAATAGCAATGGTGAATAGCCTTACTGCCATTTTCTATATTCTATTTACCTTACCAGACAATAAGTATGACTAATAAAATTAACAAAGTTCTATGCAAATAATGACAAATATACGGTACAGCGTCGATATGTGGAATATAGAAAACGGCCATTAGTCTCTAAGTATCGGAAATATATTTATTAGTAGACTAGCTACTGCCCACGATTTCATCTATGAATGGGGAACTACCCCTAGAATCGGAGACAAAAAGTAGCCTATGTGTTGATCCTGGCGCTTAGCTATCGCCATTCCAAGTTCATTCAAATCCGTGGAACCGTTACAGCGAGAAAGTAAAAACCATACAACATACTAACTTACAAACTTTCGAAATTATAATATTAGTAGGTTTAGTTAAATTATTTTTGTATCCATCCAGTGTTCGATATTTAGGCTACCATCAGTTCCCTTAGCAGTAATCATGACTGTGCGAATGAGACTTAAATAAATACTGATGCTTAGGAATGACGAGAGCATTGCTAAGTCCCACAGCTTTGCTGACAGTAATATGGGAAAAGAGAGAGGTAAGGTAACCAGTATAAAAAAGCTCTTATAATCGCTTGCTGTTAAAAAAACTGATGACTTGTCAATTCAACTTCTGATTTATGCATAATGTAGAGACTAAAAAAATTGCATTGCCTTCCATCGCGACAATGTTGCCAGCATTCTGGCCACATTTCTACGCATCATAGTGCTTTTAATTTAATTCATGATTTGTACTTTTTGAAGTTTGTATCATACACTTGCATTTATGACAAACTTATCTAATTTGTCACCAAAAATGCTGTGCATGCATTCCAATTACAACGCAGAACATAACTAGCATAACTAATTATAAATGTTTACTATATAAAACTCACGTTGCCTCGCTAACTGTGCTTGCATTTTCTTTTTGAGTTTTTCCTTCAGCGACATTGCATCACGCGTAGCACCCTGCAAACAGTATTCAATTACAAATTCTGTAGGAATTTAGAGCTCTCTCTTCACTGAGGTAAAGCTCTTGTTATTAGTTAAAAATAAGTAATATAGTTTGCACATAACAAAATAACTTCATAATGCGAGAAGGTTTCACTCTAAATTACTACGAGGGTCATTTGAAAAGTTCTTAGCCTAACATACTTAATGAAACCACACGATTTTGAGTTTTTTTTTATTTTTCAACATACTCTCCTCCGAGCTCAAAACACTTTTTCCATCGACCCGGTAAGGCTTCGATACCCGTTTTAAAAAAATCTTCGTCTTACTCCTCAAAATAAGCGTCCACGGCGGCTATGACCTCTTCATTTGTTAAAAAAATTTTACCACCAAAAATTTTTTTCAGTTTTGGGAACAGATAACAATTCGAAGCCACATTGATGGATTTCTGCCATGGATTGCACAGAGGTGTGAACGCGCGCATTGTCCTGATGAAACAAGACTTTTCTTCTCAATAATTATCTCAGTATCAGTATTTCACCCTTGTTGTGTTAAATAGTAATCAGTGTTTCACCCTTGTTCACCTCTGTTTTTTAAATAATCCACGAGAATTATACCCTATGCATCCCAAAAAACGGATGCCATGACTTTGCCCACCGATAAAACCACCTTTGCCTTCTTTGGGGTGGGCGATCCTGCTCTTTTCCATTGCTTCGACTGTTCTTTTGTCTCAGGTGTATTGTGGTGAACCTAGGTTTCATCCATGGTTATAAATCTTTCAACAAATTATATTGGGTCAGCTTCATATAACTCTAAACAGTCGCGAGAAGTGAGTCGGTTGCGTTTTTGTTCCACTGAAAGCAGTCGCGGTAACCACCGCGCAGACACCTTAGAGAATCCAAGTTCAGTAGTAATTATATGATGTGTTCGCTCAGATGAGATGCCTACAGTCTTAGCTATCTCCTCGACAGTCAATCTTCGATCAGATAAAATTAAATCACAGATTTTTTTGTTGTTTTGATCAGTGGAAGCAGTCGAAGGCCGGCCACTACGGGGCTCATCTTGAATGGTCTCACGACCACGTTTAAACTCTGCCACCCAGTTTTTAACAGTCGCATACGAAGGAGCGGACGCACCCAAAGTAGCAGACATATCTTCATGTATAACTTTTGGAGTTAAACCTTTTAAATTCTAATTTTATCACTGCACGATGTTCAATTTTATCCATTTTCAAAAATAGCTCTGTCTTGACTTACGGTATCACGTGTAAACGAACAATGAGTTACTGTGAATAAACTAAACTGTGCATACTTGTTGCTAAATAATGTAACTACAAAATGAGGGTAATTATAAAAAACCAATGACTTTAACCATGTTAGGCTAAGAACTTTTCAAATGACCCTCGTACATTACCATGATGTCAATGTGTCGTAGCTGTTGAGAAATCTGTGGTTGAATAGCGAACTTCAGAATGATCAAATTATTGGGCTCTAATTTCATGGAAATAAGTGCTGTACAATTTGTTCAGTTTTGTAATTTAGGATGTAGTACCATCTTTTCCCAATAAAAATTGATACCTTGAGTGTTTTTTTTTTTTAATTTGAGTATTGAAATTGAACATTAAATTAAAAATTTACGCATGCGGATTTGTAAAATACAAAGTCTGACTTAAAACTTTTTCTTTATGTGAGATTTGTGTAAGTACAAGTACATAATTGTTTATACTATACTTCCCTCCATGTCCTAAAAGTAATACTGCTAATAAGACTTATTCAGTTACACAAATGTAAATATATTACTGACTGCTACAAAAGTAGCAATATGATGATTCAAATCAAATCATATTCAAATCAGGGGCCTTAAAGAGTGAATGAGAAGTCAATACAATTGAGGTATGTTACTTGAAGTTATCGTAGCGAGCCGCGTTACGTGCATGAATGGTCATAGCAAATATGGCGCCCCAGATATGAAAAATTGAAAATAAACAAATAAATGAACGATGAAAATGAAACAGTGTACGAACAACCAGACAGTACATATAAAACGGATTTTTCCGGATACGAAATTCATTCGTTCATGAGTGTACAAACGATCAAATTAACGGGAAAAAATCAAAGGGCATCGGCATTAGGGATGTAACAATACTTCTTTTTTCGATACGACACCGATTAGTTAGTGATACAAAAAACTGCAATGAATAATTAGGTATATCTCAGAAGACCTTGGCGGCAATGTATCTTCTAGTTTCTTTTTATAATAGCATCGGCACAATTAGCACGAACGCATTTTCAACCAAATGGCAGTTTAAGCGTGGTTTGTGAACTTTCATTTATTAGAGACATTGAAAAGTGCGAGTAAATCTCTTGTAATGGCTTTAGTGGCATAGGGTAAGGTAGTTGTCAATGGACAACGCATCTGAGTGGAGCCGATGTCAAATTCAATTTTTTAAGAATATTGTGAAATTATCGGCACCGCGTGATTCGTGATGATTACTGAAGTGGATTCTGGTGCACAGTTTACGCTGACATCACGAACCGCACTCCAAACTCGTTAATAAAAATGTGCGTGTATTACATTGGTCCAGAGGTATCGACAATTCCGATGTATGGACGATATATAAATGCCGTTACATCGTTGCGCTTGGTATCAGTATTGTTACATCCTTTGAATAGTGTTTGTAAAACTATGAACGCGAAGGGCGTTTTTAATGAACTCCTAAATATGTTAAAACTTTAGCAGACATAAACTACGCCTATTTTCCACTTCATTAACATAACAAAGATGGATGGAAATAAGCACCTTCATTTTCTTGGAAATAATATTTGCGATGGTTAAATATATTTTATTTCGGACTTTTAAATATTTTTGTTATTGAGTGGACAAGTAAAGGGGGAATAGAATATATAATATATAATATATATATATATATATATATATATATATATATATATATATATATATATATATATATATATATAGATTAAATAACGCCAAAAACAACACCAACCAATTGAAAAACAGTTCAGCTGCAGTTTAACTTTCTATTTACGCCAGCGATCGATCAATACTTTATATTCTGCTACCTTGATAGATAATGAACGCGACGCTAACTCATATTCGTATATAGTAGCGTTGAAATTATGTAGCATGTAGAGCGTTTAAGGTGACGTTACGTTCCAATTTGCCTCTAGAAATAGAATGGCTTGTTGGGTACTTATCGACCTACAAAATACATCCTATTTAATCACGACTTTTCATTTAAACTTTAGCAGGGCTATCATTATGTAATGTTTCAATAAATATTTCATTACAAATTGAATTTAATCCAAAGAAATGGCGGCTTTATTCAGCTCCAGCTATAAACTTACTAAAATGTTTGCCTGGAGTTGTCAACAAAACTGACATGGAGGCGCCATTTTTAAGATTTCAATCAACGTTTGATTGCAACTGAGATACATAGCCCGTACGGCTATTATGTATCTCAGTTGCTAACAAATGTTGATTGAAATCGAAAAAAATTGCGGCTATAAGTCACTTTTGTCAGCTCCAGTCATCAACTTACAAACATTTTGTAGTTAGTTGTCAAAACTGACATAGAGCCGCTATTTTTCAACATTTCAATCGACAATTGTTAGCAACTGAGATTCAATAGCCCTCTGCAGGTAACGATAGCCATTTTTCATGATTTCAAATAACATATAACCGCAACATGTTTTGAAAAAATAACATACCACTTCAAACATACAATATATGTTCTATGCTAGAAATAAAATAAACTATGGATGATGAACATTAGCAGAAAATATGTGAGTTATGAATGCCACAATCGTTTGAGGTATAGCGAAACAAAGACATCTCATTCAAAGCTATTGATCGGCAACGGACGTGCTAAAAGGAAAGCGTTTAAGTACAAAACAAAATGATTCTTACTGACTTTGGTGCTGGATCCAGAGGATCGTAACTGATTCTGGTTTGGGTTGGATCTATTGCCAACCGACGATCTGTAATAGAAAAAACATCATTGAGTTTTAAAAAGTAAATGTGTTTTTTATACATGGACTTTAGGCTATTGATGATTTAAGCGGAAACGATGTTGCTATAATAGAATAAAAATTGTTATTTTCAGAATACCCGCAAAAATATTTGGCGGGGATAATATGAGATAAATTTATACTGTAGGGCCTAAGACAACGCTGATAACAACGCCTTTACATAAATCATTGCTAATATTTATATTTTAATTACACATTACTATAGCAATACGTAAGTTTGGCTTTTTCGGAAAATTCTAAAACAGGGATGGGACATACTCATTCTGGCATATTACGCAAATCGCTTGCGTGAAAGCGCTCGCAGCGGATCTTGACTTAACGGTCTTAACCGATCAAGAATATAAGCAACGCTTGCTGCAGTCAGGGGTTGTATGGGTGACCGCTAGCGGCATTATATAACTGAGCGCTTCCGTGTTTCGGAGGGCACGTTAAGCTGTCGGTCCCGGTTGTTTGTCTTAGGACAACAGTCGGCTATGTCGAAGGCCTTCAGGCGGCCTGGAAATATCGACATGGATAGGCCACTAGCCTATCCACCAAACCGCACTGTGCCCGCGTGGTGGATTATGACCAACTCCTCTCTCTGAGAGGAAGGCTCGAGTCCCAGCATTGGGAACATAATGGGCTGATTATACTCGTATACGCAAATCACGTCATAAGCATTTTTTTTTCAATAACATACTTATGGGATGCCAATGAACCTAGATTTCAAAGTAGAAGCTCGAATAGCGAAGCTTGCCCAGTCGTAATTGATAGGGATAAACAAAACCCTTGCTACGAACACTGCTTGGACGGGTCATTGTTAGTGGCGTTATTATCGTGCTTTGGAAAGCGCGTTATGCCCTTGTTCGTGGTTTTTGTCTAAAGCATCCATCATCGCTTATAGACAAGTGTCTAAGCGATGACGGATACACTCAGGCGGCATGGGACACTGATGGCGTTCATAAATTACGTGAGGTGTTTTTTTTAAATTTTCTGTACGTGAAATGTCGTGAGATTTTATACAACCCCCTTCGCCATCAACCCACATTTTTCAAAATGTGGGTTGATGGCCTTAACGTAAACAATTTACAATACAGTACTACAGTACAAACAGTTTACAATAACAATCCAACGGGATTATTATTGTAAAAAGAAAAAATAATTGCTTTTATTTATGACTAGTTAAGACTAGTAATAAATATTGCTGAGAGTTTAATAATATTACGCTTACGCTTAAGATTAAATCTAAAGCGTGTACAATCTGGATTAAATGGACCAAAATAGTATTTTTTTTTGTATCAAAATGAAAAAAAATTGCGTGATATTTGCCGAGACCCCCCTCTCTCCAACGCAAGATTAGATGAGATTTGATTCGACCCCTCCCCCCCTTAAACATCTCACGTATTTTATGAACGCCCCCTTAGGGCTGGGGATTTATTCGCTATGACCATTCAAATGATTAACGCAACGCGTTACGATATCTTCAAAGAGTGATCGGGAAATCAATACAATTTTAATAGTTTCTTGACTTGAACATAATCGAAACACGCCGCGATAAGTGTTTGAATTGTAATAGCCATCTGTGATCTGTGGTTATAGCTAGTAAGGCTCTGGGCTCTCGTCTACCCGCCAACCATGCTTCTTTCGTGGCGGATTATGGCATATACTCCTCTCTCTAAGAAGGCCCATGTCCCACTCGTAATGGGCTGTTTAAAAACAATAATAAACACTCTGTATCTCTGTTTGTTTGTTACCCACAGCTAATCTTATTTGTTTTTTACCTAGCTACATAGCTAGTTTGCTACCTACTTAGTTTGTTACCTATGCCTAAACGGCTAAACGGGTCGTAATCAAATTTAGCAATATAATAAATTTTATATTTGGGAAGCACATATGAAGCGCTCGTGGCGGAGCTTGACTTGGCGATGTAAACCGATCGACAAGTTAAGCAACACTTGCTGCAGTCAGGACTTGAATAGGTGACCGCTAGTGGCATTCAACTGAGCGCTTCCGTGCTTCGGAGGGCGCGTTAAGCTGTCGGTCCCGGTTGTTTGTCTTAGGACAACGGTCGTTAGGCTATGTCGAAGGCCTTCGGGCGGCCACCAAGCCGCACAGGGCCCGGGTGGTGGATTATGGACCAACTCCTCTCTCTGAGAGGAAGGCTCGAGTCCCAGCAGTGGGAACAAAATGGGCTGATTATGTTATGTTATTATGTACATATCGACACTATTCATCATTAATATCATTATTATCATCATCCATAAACACGTGGGTGAAACCGCGGTGCGCAGCTTGTTGATAATAGATATTGGACGACTCGACACACATACTACTTAGAAAAGCAACTGTCTTGTAAATGAATACGTACTTACAGTCGCCTGCAATAAGATGTATTTTTCAATCCATAATTTCAAAAACTAAGATAGAGTAGGTACTACATTTTATAACAATGTCAATAAGGATTTTTACAATGAAATAATATTATTTCATTATAAAAATCCTTATGTTCATGTGAGTATGTTCATTTTTAGATGTCTATTTTCATGAAATTGTATGCTGAATTTTGAGAATTATAAAATGTATACATCTTATTGCCGGCAACTGTACCTATCAATTATCAAGTCAAGTTTTTCGTACAAGAATATTGTAGGGATAACGTAGCTATAAATAATATAATATACTTACGTATTTGGAGTTTCAGAATCACTAGATCCAGATTCTAGTGATAGTTCGCTAGAAGACTTGTCTTCCTTACGCCGTCCGTAGTATCGCGGCACGGCAGACTTGGATGGTGCTCTATCGTCGCTGATAACATACAAACTATAATTTATTATATGATGTAAAAGCACTACGCCTGCTTAGCGAAAAGCAAACTTACATAATTTATACAAAACATTTGGACAGCTCAGTTTAGTTGCAACTGTTTATTAGACTTTATTATATTGCAGTATCTTTACGAAACAGTACTGGAATAAGCAGCCTGAAGAAAAGTTAAGGGATTTTTGATGTATCAAGCAACTTTCTGGTATGCAGGCTTAATTGCCTGCATACCAGAAAGTTGCTTGAGAATCTCAACTAAGGTGAAATTAAACAGTTAATGCAATGCAGAATTTACTTAGATTTGTACTCAACCCAACACTATGGAGCATTATTAATAACTTAGCGTGTTTTTGGAACATTGACGGGAAAGTAGATTGCAATCCAACTTAGAAAATAAAGGAAAAATAGTCATCATCGATTGAATTGGATTCAGATAGTATAAACTGTCTAAATCGAATTCAAAGTGTTTGCGCGTCTGTATTTTCAATTAGATTGAACAAAAGTGTAATGTTTCGAGTACGAAAACTCGTACCGACTTTTACAACTGTAAATCAAAACACGTGTTTTTATTCAAACTTACCTTCTTACAATCACTATTCGTGATTATAAAATCAACAAATATATAACTAGCTTACCTTTCAAATGACATCGACCTGGACTTATTACGCTTTGCACTATTACTGTGGAAAAGGTAAAAAGGTACATTAATTTCTTCATGTTATCAATCTAAAAAGTAAATAAAGTTTTCTTTATGATAAAGGCAAAGAAGTACAAACTTTGCGGGACTTCGAGAGTGTCGGCTCCTGTAGTAACGTGATCTTGACCTTGACCTCAATGAGGACGATCGTGATCGTGACCGTGACCGTTTACACACGGGCGATCTTGATCGTGATCTCGACATTTTGCGGTTTGGCGATTTTGATCCTGATCTCGATCTAAGGGACGCTGAAGATACTGTTGTAGGCGACACAGATCTGGAGTTAGGACCGCGAGGGCCTATAGGTCGGGCATAGTTCTCCTCCCATGTTTCAGATCTGAAAGTAATATTTATGATAAGCGTTATTTCTATATGAAACATAGGTGGCACTTGCATATTCGACGCGACCTCCCAAAACTTCAAGACGCTCAAAATATAAAAAGAATTTGAGCTAAATAAACAGTAGTTTTTGCAGCCATTAAGGAAACGCCCAACGAAGAAGTTGACTACTTACTAAGTTGCTACTAAAACGCAAGATTCGTTTTCATATATACAGGACTTCTCTCTGTTTGCCAAAATCTAACCTGAATACTATATAATACTAATTAACGATTTAAACGACGCAATATATTTTTATGGCAACTATTCGAATAGTGCTAGTTTGTTCTCCGTAAACAAGGAACAAAATACTTTATTAGTCCCTAGGGACTAAAATTGATTTGAATTTGGAATGTGGATTGTAAGTAAATGTTCCCATCACCAAAGAAATCGATAACTAACATTGCATGAACGCAAGTAGGTGACATGCAGTAAAGAAACCACGCGCCGTAAAAAAGTTTGAGATGTAAAATTACGCGCGAATTAAACTCCGCCTTCGTTCGTAAAGTAATTTCTTACTAATTTCGAATTTTAGTTATACTTAAATAGTTTAAAAAAAAATAGTGTCTCCTTCTGTCTCAAGTAATAAGAATGAAAATAAAATTGTTACAATGCTTTTTCATATATAAACAATAGTATCTAATTATTTATATTTTATATCTCATTGTTTCAAATTGTATGTAAATAAATATACGTGCTATTTATATTAGTTGCACTTATTTTCTCATATAGGGTGATAAAAGGTAGAGTTTCCACCTCGGGAACAACACTATTTATATCTCGATTGACGAATTTTGAATCCCTTGCTCGCTCTCTACTTTAAAACTCGCCTTAAAAATAGTTGTTTGCTCCTTAGGCAATAAATCTACTATTTTGTAATTTATTACCTAGCTTTGGATTTCCGAGCCACTTCAGAATACAGCGCCGCTTTCTTCAGATTTTGCTTCACCTTTTCAGAGTACAAAGGTTTTGTGGATAACGCTGAAACAAATTGAATTAATCGAATTAATTTGTAATATTTCGAAAACACTGCGCCCGAATCGTATTGTGATTTTTATATAATACAGGGTTTTTAAAGGGCTTTTAATATTAAGTAGCAAAGCAAAGACTGAACAGATTTTCTCTTTTATCTCATTGTACAGAATTTTGGCATTTGGAATTTGATGTACTTATGGCTTACATTTTAAGGCAAGTGTATTTGCGTTACTGGAGAAATTGCATATTTATCGAATTACTAGTTAAATAAACGAAATTATTTAAATAACATCTTAGATTTACCAATAGCTTTTTTACAAAAGTCAAGTATGTTGACAACACACGCATTCGGACAATGCCCGCATTTTCCCAAAGTCGGGCAATATGTCCAAATATAATCCATCAAAATGTGAATCACGTCTTGAACTATCATTAGTTCAATAAAGTCAAAATATCCCACGATAACATTTAATTAAGTAAAAATATAGGCTAGCAGCACTTTTAATATGCCGTCAGAGAGCCGAGTCGAGCAGGCGACTCAGGCGTACGTAGTAACAGAGCCTGCTATTAATGAATAATTATTATATTCATATTTTCCAATTATATATATTTTCTATTACACTTATATACTAAACAAATGTGAGGTGCATACAAACTCACGCGACTTTCCGTCTTCTTCGTCGCCCCCAAAGGAGGTTATAAACTGTATACTGCCCCCCGCTTCAGGCGAAGGGCTGCGGCTAGGTGAGCGGCTTGGGGACCGAGCGGGATTGGACGAAGGGGCGGCATACGAAGGAGGGCTCATCACTCGAGTTGCTAACTTCTTGTCTCTAGAAAATCAACATCCATTATCTAGAATGACAGGAAAAAGGTCCATTCAATGGTATATATTTCTGTTTCTTTTCAAGGTGTAATTGGCGTGGATTAAGTTTTCGTAATTGTCTACGAGAGTATAAAAAATGAACAGAATCATGCAGCGTTGTTTGTGTGTTTTCCTCGTCATCCCCCTTTCAGTTTTAGTACCACTGCATTACTAGAACGCGACTTGGACAGAACTGTGACTTGACTCTGATTATGATGCAAAAAACATACTTAATCATACTAACTTGAGCAATGGCAAATGTACAGAAGTAAGAGTCCAATTAAAAAGGATAAATAAATCAACATCATTTCTTTTATTTACTACCTATCTTATGCCATTTCTTGTCGATAGTGGCTCTATCTATTTTGGGACGAGGCAGCATATATCAATAATTTATATTTGATGTTTAAATAAGCATCCAACTCTGCTATAGCGAATATATTGACCCAACAATAATTAAAATGACATGTTGCATCACATCTGTTTCTGTGGTGTGAAGTTTCCGATCTTTTCAGTAGGTGGAGCTAACAGTCTCTTTTTTCTCGGCAATTTAGTCATGCTGGGTTTCCACATGGGGCCTTTACTATCAGCTTCGTAAAAACCATGCAAGTTCCGTGCAGTTCTTAAACCTGTCATAAACAGTTTTGAATAAAATCATACCATGACACTCATGTAGGTGAACTTTTTTAATATCGTTTTCTCAAAGGTGAACGGATATAATTGTCTCTGGCATTCTAATAATTTACTATAACCAACGTTTGTAAGATAATAAACTGAGTGGATTTAGAGTGACATGTTAACGAGAGTCCATACTAAAAAAACAGTTGAACGGTTTTTGTGCGGTTCTTGAATAGTAGGCCTGGGCAGGCCTGCTTTAAAGTTGTCATGGTACCAAAAAACCGTGCAGTTGTCTAGAAGGCCTGCGTTAAGAGCTCATAGTAAGGCCCCAGGGCGGATGTATTTATTTATTTATTAAGTCCGCCAACGTAGTGTACACCAATACATTACAATATATGTCAATATATATATATACTGTGGTGTATGATTGTAATTTATATTCTACACCTGTATAACTTTCATATTATGCTCATAGGGTAGCTTGTCTTCCCAATATATGCATCAGTTGTATTGCTGACTTCTTGTTTGATTTCTCGCTCCAATTAGATATTCCAGATGTCCTACTGATACAATTTGCAAAACTAGAAATTTGATAACTATAAACTTGATGTCGTGATTTTGTACCACATTCTGAAAGTACATTTCATTGATTATTTGCGTTTATTTTAGAATAACAAACTTATCTGGGAAAACGCGTTTTAAATATAGCTGTCTCGATAGCAGTGGTATTTTTTTAATTTTTTATTGGATTGCAGTACTTAACTTAAACTTCATTAATATTTTTACTGCAAGATTCTGACCTGGATTATCAGAAGATGCGGGTTTGAAATCCCGTCAGAGGATATATACTTTTTAAAATTTAATTAAGTAATAAATAACTAATATATAATAAATAATTTTTTTGATCAGGTAATACATAAAACCTAATTTACATTCTCAATCTACAGTAATCTCTTGGTCTCCATAAACATAGTGCTTGATTTAAACATGGGCGGATGGAATAAGTTGCAAACAAACCAAATTAAAGTAGAAGCGAATAATGCTTACCTATGCGCCCTTCTCTCCCTCCTGCTTTTTCTTCCAGAATACATGGCTTTCTCTTTCTCCTCCCTCAATAGTTGTTTTTGATGCTCTGCATCATCAGCATCTCCGGTCAGGAATGAGAACAGATCGCATCCGGCCATGCCAAACTGTGGTCCAACTGCATTCAAATCGTGAGCCTGTCCTCCCAGAATCGGGTTAGATATACGGAAAGTAAGTATCTTACAAAATTATTAATAAGGGGATAGAGAGGAAATTCTGTAAACATGCGCAAAAGGAGTCTGTAAGTCTTTTTCTGCCTAAGAGCCGAGTTAACAGGGTAAGGGACTGTATTACTGCTTGGTAGACTTGAATGATGCCTGGACAAAGAAAATAATGTTTTAGGATCCCAATTAACGTTATCTTCCCCATTCCTACTAAAGATATGGTAATGTTTAAGCTGCATGTAACATTAGATAATTATTATTGGATGGGTGGGCTAAGCAATAGCAATAAGACTAGTTGCTAGTTTAATGTGTCTATACCTGAAAGTGGTAAAAGGCCAATGCAAATGGCATATTCTCCTTCAAAGCAGTAGTGTGTTTATCTTTGAAAATTATTGACGTAGGAAGACCAAAGCGGTGCTGTGCCTCACAGAACTTTATAGTAAGTTCTACGAGTGGATTAGTCAGAGGTGTCAAATATAGAGCGACAGATTTTGTTATCAGTTTATGTTAGGAACTTGTAGTCAGATGTCAGGAGCACCAACAGAAAAGAATGCATAAATGTTTCTTTCATTAGGGTACCCTAATCAGATTATAAAAACATCTCCCTCTCAGGGTTTGGTAACTGCAGTGTGAGCATGGATCTTTCTGCGATAAACTAGTCCTGATTTTTATCCATCTTATCTTGTATTTAGCATGGATTTGGCCAAGACAGCTATACCAGAGGCTGTTTATCGATAATTACTGTCAAATTTTATCCTATCTACGCTCCATGCTCGAAAAGCAGGTTTCATTTAAGAAAGGCGAAATGTCAATTCGTGGCCCGATGCCAATATCACGATTTATAATTGTAATTATACAAACACATATAGTTCTGAACAAGACATTAATAATTATCTCACACAACATAGTGCTATTGAGTTATTTTGTTGAGCTGTTGTTTTGTCACACACCCCATTCATCACATAATTTTCAGCAATATACCAAACAGTGGTGCCTACAGTAAGTATAAACTAAGCCAATAATAACCTGTGATGGCTCCATTTTATTCACATCAATGCTCAGGTCCACATCAAGGATTTCCAGGTCAGAATCGTCATCCGATTCTTTCTGTTCCTTTGGATCAGGTTTTTTAGTCTCCGAGCCTGTAATGAACACTGAATGCCATAAGAATGTTCCCAGAACCACATAGTTTTACATACTACCCGAAGACCAGGAATAAATGAGCCTGTAAGCATCACAGCATGTTTCGAGTAGGTAAAGCTGAATCTACCGTTGGATGAGGAGGGCTGAGCTCCAGGGTCATTATAATTGTATCCTATAGCAGCACCAGTTCCACGCTTTTCATGTAACTTTTCTTTCTGCATTTCTTTCTCTTCTAAGGTCACTCCGAATTGCTCTTCTATTGCCAGCTGCTGCAGGAATTTGTCTTCATCTGAAAAACATAGATGTAAGTTTTTTTTAATAACACTTATTGTAACCAAAATACCTGTTGTTCTAAAATAATCACGATATTAATTATAATAGATTGCTTTCAATATCAATCATATTGTTTAATGGCTCGTTGAAAAATCAAAGCTCTTGAGTAAATACTTTTATTTACTTACTGATTCCTAAGAAAGCATTTTGCGCAAGGATTCTGTATCTCTCATAGTTGCACTGCCTCTCTTCTTGGTTCAGCTCTTCAACTGGTATGTCAGGAAACTTGACATCTGGGATGAAGTCCAAATGTGCTCTAACATCAAAACGATCTATCATATTATTTGGATCTCCTTGCCACTGCATCCTGCAATGAAAAAAATATAATGATCTAAATACGAACACTTATCATTAACTTCCTATATATCATAAACTTAACACCCCTCTTAACATAGTTACAGCATGATCTGATTTGAATGTTTGAGCACTTTCCCTTGCCATCTGCTTACTTTCCTTGCACAGATGCCACGTCACTTCAGTATTAACATAATAGAAATGTGTGCATTCAGTCTGAAAACTGTGACTTTGTTTATTTCTGTTCTAAGGAGTTACCAATCAAAATGCACAATTTAAAAAAAACTCTCATCAGAGGCTTCTCTGTCCGAATCCTACAATAATCAGTATTTTATTAAAATTAAAAACAAGATTTAAATTTGATTACATATTTTCACTGTTGTATATATTTATTTCAGTGTTTAACCTTTTGCATCCCAAATACGTAAATATATGTCAGTTTAATTTCTAAATCTTTTGTTTTTATTATCACAGTATAGGAAGGAAGGATTAAAATCTTTGCAAAACCATTCTCTTTAGGCAACAGTTTTTTTTGGTGTATCATATTGAAACCACCTTGAAAATTTTATTTTCTTTATTTGACAATTCCTTACAACGTAAGGAATACCAAGTACCATATTTTTTATAAGTATTGATTCTACCTTATAAAAATGGTGTTTAGAAAAATAATATTTTTACATATATTTAACCAGTTGAATACCAGAGACGTAAATGTATGTCAGTTTCATTCATAAATCTTTTGTTTTAATTATCACGGTATAGGAAGGGTTAAATACATAATCAGCCCATTATGTTCCCACTGCTAGGACTCGGGCACCAGCTAGTAATTATACAAATTACTTGCAGGAGCCAGCTACGTCCATTGTACTGACACAGAAACTTATATGGGTTACCTGGAGGGTGGCTACTTATTACAAGCTTGATATAGTCACTACCATCAATAAACATGTCAACTAAAAGTAATCTTCTTGGGTAATCTGGATTAGTAAAAATGTGGTAATAGTCACGTACATGATAGCTGGCCCTTCTCCTGCCAATGCAACTGCTGGGTCTAAATGTATCTTGCAAGGTCTGCCATGAAGTTGTAAGAATTGCGTAGGTTCCGCTTTCTGAAATACATATAGATTGTAAAATAATAGAACTAGTCTCGGCAGTATAGATATTTTTTTACCCTCAATAATGAATGCTAATCACTGAACTAAAACGAGTGTCTGTTGATTCAAATAAGGCAATAAAAACAAAAGAAGTTGCTACGCAGGTTAGGTACTTACAATTTTCTCATAAAAATCTTTACGACGCTCCGCCCTTCGTCGATAATCAACTATCATGCCGCGAATCAGTTTCTCCTGTTTTCTTGCTTCATGCCACATTTTAAACTTTGTAAGTTTAAGAAAAATAAGAAGTTATCGCGGCAGGGTAGATAACGCGATTCACAATTATATATCACAAACTCGCTAATACTTTTGTTTGTTCAGTCAGATCATTTGATTTTCAGATCGCCATTTTTCTCATTCTAATTTTTTTTTTTTGTCTTGCTTGACAGCTTCGCTTGCTTGCTTGACACAGGTCACAGACTTTTCAAAGCATAGATATCTACATAAATCAGATTATATCACAAACAGCGTAGGCATGATAAGAAACACCGCTAAGTCATAAGTTATGATTTTTTTAATTTTGACAGTTAACGTAGCCACATTTTAAGGTTTGCAAGTTTAAGAAAAATAAGAAGTTATCGCGGTAGGGTAGATTACGCGATTCACAAATTTATATCACAAACTTAAGCTAAACTTTTCTGAGCCCTACCCTACGCCATTTTTCTTGTTCTTTTGATAGATATATATTCTCCAAATGCATAATACTAATACATCGAAATTAATTTTTCTCTCTATAAATTTCAGTGTTTGAGATCGCTAAAGCAGTTAGTGCTTTAAAAAGAAATACCATAGAAGTAATACTAATACGTCAAAAATAATGAAGCAAAAAATTTACCCCTAGCAGTGATAGGTACGTGGATTTCACTATTTTCACTTGTCAAATTCAAAATCAGTTGGCAAGTGTCACTCGCTGTGGATACTGAGTATAAAGCAAAATTAAAAATGCCATTTAGTGTGATAAGATTGCGTAAAACTCAGAGGATATATAAAATATAGGAGGCCACGCTCTCCCTTCACGCATAAATAGTCACCAACATTTCATTTAAAGTGCTTTAGAAAGAAGAGATTTTTTCTAATATTATGCAAAACTGAATTAATGTTTCCACTAGACTCGTTTCATTTCCCGATTGATTTTCTTTAGGTTTCCAAAACATCCAGTTATAGATTCACGTTGGATCATATCAATATAATTATTTTATTTTCTTTTGCTATTACTTTAGAAAACATAAGTTTTTTTAAGAACTAGCTATAATGTAGGTTGGGAACTCTTATATACTTTATTGCACATTAATAATATTTAAGAATGAAGTATTCATTTTGCTAATCTATTATTTTGAACCTAAAACTTTTTTTTTCGTACAATAAACATATATTTTTTCGGATTATTTTCTAAAACGGCTTAAGTTATAATAATAAAGTATAGTTTCCGATAACATTTTTTTTAATTGAATAAAACATATATCAATTTTAGCACTGTGATATTGTATTGTCTGTTGTATAGGGTGTTTGGTAGAGGGACCGACAAAGCAAATGAGCGTGTTCGGGGGACCACTTGGAGAATACAAGTTGGCCAAAAAAAATCCCCAACCCCCCAATATGTTTAATTGTGATTTTTCCCTTTTTCTCCGAAATTGTACCTATTTACCACCATAACATTTGTAAAAACTAAAAACATCCGGTCTAAAACATACTTTACAAATGTTATGGTGGTAAATAGGTAGGTACAATATTGGAGAAAACGAGAAAAAACACAAAAAAAAATTAAAAAAAATTGGGGTGTCGGGGATTTTTTTGGCCAACTTGTATTCTCCGAGTGGGCCCCCGAACACGCTCATTTGGTTTGTCAGTCCCTCTACCAAACACCCTGTATATCATATTTTCTTTTCTGATCGAAACACCTTACGGCGATTATTTTATTTTATATTTTCGACTCTAAATTGACTATTATAAATATACTGATATTGATTATATAGTAATATTGATTTTATTAGACTTTTGATTGGGCTAAGAGAACACACAGCGATACAATTTTGTTTGCATTCAGTTTATCAATGAGTTGACAAAATCAAGTCAAATACAAAACAGACTACTACAGGACTTAAATTGAACCTTATGGTACCGCCGTATGATATTTGATATGGAGGTAGATGAGGCGTTGGATTAACACATAGAATATTTTTCATCATCACCATTATTGTCATGTATCACTATATTTATGTGTATACACAGTTACTGGTGTATACACATATCATGGAAATAACGCAACGCAACTGCGTGTCACAGCTAGTACTTAATAAAGTGGTTTTAACAGCATACTAGATACCCCTCGATTTTGTAATGAGTGGTAATAATAATGATGGTGAAAAAAAGCGTGTTTATACATTGCAAATATTATTCAAAACTAATCCCTCCAGCGTGAAGGAATAACAAATACCTGTGTGTTTGTTATTTCTTCATATATACTAACACGCGTACAAGATTTTCCATTATTGTAATGATACAGGAGCTACAGCTATGCAATATTAATGTTTAGTAGCGCCACACAACACAACACTCAATTTTATTTACATTAAATTTGATATGTTTATGTTTACATATTAAATATAATATTACAATAATTAAGTTAAGAAAAGCAAAAAGTTTTGCCTATCATTCAATCCGTTCATATTTTAATTACCTGATAATTTGGGTAAAAGATTTCCTACGGCAAGAGAGAACCATGAGAATTGTTTTGTAATATTGTCAGATCTGTGCCGTGGTCCGTTTTGCGATAATTTTGCTCACAGTGCTATCGTCTACCAAAGCTGGTCCGTAAAATATCGCGATTTTGACAGCTCGTGGCACTGTAAGCGTGTTGTTAATTCGGACCAGAGTTGTAGCAATAACGAACCATTTGCGCGCGAAAAACAAATTAATAAAAATATCGTGCATAGTGTGAAGGTTAACTATGTGGTGTGTGGATTAAAAAGAAATAATGGAATGGATGGACCGACTTTTTGTCAGAAAACCTCTTTGTTTAATACTGTTCAAGAAGAAGAAACTATTTTTATTTGATTATTGTGAAATGTCAAATATGTCACTGATTTGTATTAACATTGAAAAATATCATTGATTATTTTCCTTTATATAAAATGAATTTTATTTCATAGTTTACTTCACATTACAATATTTACTATTTTATCAGGTTATGGGCTGTAATAATTATTAGTACCTATTTATTTTGTGAAGTTTTTCCCATGTATGTTTCAATAATGTGATATTTTTTTTCTTGTGGAATATTATTCTATGAAGAAATAAATCACTGGGTGTTTATGTGAGCATGGAGAACTTTATTAGCTCTTCAAAAATGAATACTACAATTGTAAGTAACTCACATATTTCTATTGAGAAACTAAAGGGTGTTACAAATGTTAACAATATATAATTATTTCACTATAATAGAAACATACATTATAGACAAACTATTTACAGTAGGTTAAAATTAGCATAATTGTTGTATTATAAGATAAATGGAATGTATTTGACTCGTAGATGTTTTCTGAATTCACCGCAATGTGGCATTGTTGACGATCATGGAGGGGGAGTTGTTCTACCGCCAAAATAATGTTATAAAAGTAGTAAGCGTGGCGGATAGCGGGCAGTCTGTTCTCGCTAGCCGAGGTGGACACTAGGAATGGAACGACATAAATTCGACGGTCAACGTCGAATTTATGTCGGCACTACTATAAAATCTAAGCACATGTTGACTAAAATCTTTATTTAAAAGGATATGTATTTATACTTTAATAAATAAATTGAATAATGTATACTTGTGGTTTAACATTGTTAAACAGAGATAAATAGTATTAAATGCGAAGTATAGTGATTAGTGAATTATTGAATAAAATGTAAAGTACCAAGTGATTGCTCTGTCTTATTTAAAATATCATATTAAGGAGTACATTCCTTATCAAGTATGCATATTACAGCGATAATGGTAATGAAATGTTACACAAACTATCAAAACTGGAAATTTCATTAAAAACTTTTATTGATTGATAATGGTTTATGGGATGTGTCGAATACCTACTATTTCGAACCCCATAAAAGACCAGAGAGCATATGCCAAAATATGTTTGAATATCGAGCCGATTTGCTATCCGCATGTAAAGGTTTCCAAGACGGCGGCAGACGCCTGGAATAATCTAAAGGCGGCTTACGAAAATAGTGACATAAGCCGACGATTATGTCTTAAAAGGAAGTTATCGCAGCTCAGATATGTTGATCATAGCTCAATGGATCATTATTTAGGAAATATAATTTCTGTAACTCAAGAATTGGCAGACGTTGGATAATCCTAGTGAGGGGTATGAGTGTGAATGTTATTATGATCCTAGTTTTAAAAACAACCATTGTAAATCATGTGATATGATTGTAAATAAAAAGCAGATAAATCGTTTCTATACATGTTCGTAGCTTTTTAAATATAATCATTGTACCTGAATGATGTGATAGTAAAGATTATGATGATATATGATTCCTATATGTTTAAGGTAGGTGAAATAAAAGACAAGTACATACTACATAAGTAAGACTAATGTTTTTGGTGAGTAGGCCATGATGTTGGCCACTCATTTTTTTTTCCTGAACTATTCTGTAGGTTGTATGTTGAATTGAAATAAAACTTTTTGAATACAAATAAAGATGTTATTTATTATCACTAAATATTATTACTTTTTCTCCGAGCTAATTGAACATGTTCATGCAGTGTCCTATACACTATCGGTACACTGCAATTGTTGCTTTCATCACCACTTCTCCACATTCATAGGATTCTATGAAAGAAATAAATTTTGTTAGTGTGTACATGAATTTGTGAGTAAGGGATATTGCAGAGACCATTAGGAATATTTTTGCTAGAGACACATGACTAGGTACATAGTACAAAGAATAACCCCTATAATTACAGTAATTTCACAATCATAATTTCCACAACACATTTTACAGCTAATCCTTTTCGTTCAAATGTCAGTTAATAAGATTTTTAAAGCATGTTTTAAAATCCTCCACACAGCTAACCTAAACTGACATGTTGAACAATAATAATTTTCCTAGCAGTAGAAGTTCTGGGAAAAAGACTATTGTTTTATTGCTATTTGTATTGATTTTCTTGTGTGTTACACTAAACTAAATTTCTCCTAAACTATGTGTTAGCGACTGACTTCCGTTCCTAACCTAACGTCAAGTCCAACTGCTTCAATCATACAACTTATCTTAATTCTTATTATAATTCAATTAAACCTTTTTTTAGATTTTTTTAATTATTTTTTTTATAACACCACGCCTACACCGATGAAACGACGACGACTAACGCATGCCGACGCAGTCATTCCTAAATTTCGGTCTGAACACACACCGGCCTACACAAAAATGACTAGCTGGTTGCACAAAATAGATCAGGTTGGTGAAGTTTATGGATGGGGCACGACGGTAGTTCGTTATGTACCTTAGCCTGCGTGGAACAGTTTGCCGTTAGTATGATGACTTTGATGAAAATAATATCGACTAGGAAGGGTGGAAGAGTGCCCTACAAATAACTTATCAACGATCCGTTGATTTAGTGGCTAAACTCGAAGATATGGCTAAAGATGTGGCTAAACTAGAAATAAGTAAACTGTGTAACTATGACTAGGCGGGGCTGAAGCGCTGCTACACCTGCGAACGGAATGGACACAAGGCGAGGGACTGCATAGTTCTACGCTGCAACACCCGCCAGCGTCTGGGCCACACTTACAGCTGTAGTGCAACAACTGCGAGGACCACGCCGCAGCGAGTCCAGACTAAAAACGTAAGTCAGATCCTATGTAATCGTACTGTTTGCGCACTGAGCATATTCAAACGCTTCGCATACATCGCAAAGAACAACTTGTTGCTTATATCGATACTGAAAGCAAAATTAAATATCCTGGCTCAATATAAAGCAAAACTGCTTAATCTAACAATATCACAATCTATCATTGTAATTAAATGCTTTTGAGGTGCTCATACACAATCTCTAGGCAGATCGTTTGTAGATTGTGTGTATAGAAAATGTTAGCTTGAGCGGCAACTTTGAAATAAACAGTTTGTGCCCGATTATTAATCAACCCGGCACAAGTCTAGTTACATCTTCAAGCTCCGCTGATTTTATACTTAGATAAATATGCAAATTATGCTTGCTTTGTGTCATTACAGTTTGGATTATAATTCCAAACACAGTATTTGCCTTAACAGCGATGTTACAGTACAAGCTCATAGTGATGCTGTGATAAACGCATTTGTGCATATTGAATCTGACGAACATTTGTTTTCTATCCAATTTTATTTAGGTACTTGCATAGAGATCTAGAGAGATGCCAATCCGTGCGCTGAGTGCAAAACCTGGTGTCGCAAGTAGCGGCCGTATTCCGCAATTCAACATATTGTTAGCTTCAATAAGTTCATTATCCACTGCGGTATTAAAACTTAACGTTTGAATATTCGTAAATACAGAGCAAGCATTGAAACTGTATACATGCAATATCGCGACCGGCATTAAGGTCAACATAATGCAAACCTTGCGAGCCGTCGCGAGCAATGTGTTCTGTTTTTGGGCATATTTCTGCGACACCGGCCCCTCCACTTTTCATATCTCCCTTGTTTTTGTGAATTGTGGGAACTTGCAATTGAAGGGAATAGGCTACGTAATACCGGTACGAATTATCTGCATTGTAGGTTGTCTAAAACTAATTAATATAGGCAACTTTGAAGGTTCCTTCCCAGCAATAGATTTGTCATGCAGAACTAGTGACCTACCGATCATAGTATTACCGTGGTATTAATAATAACATAAAACATATATTTATTTCCTCCTCACAAAAGGTTGGTAAAAACAACTTAAAATAATTAGCGAAGAGTGACAAAATAAAACCTAACAATGTGAGGGGGCTGGTGCCCGAAGTAGGTTTTTTAAAATAAAAACCTGTGTCACAGGTCACCAGGTCTCCTCCCACGGATAGAATATACTTTGGCACACACCAGTACTAAACTTTATCATAATTTTTAGTGTATTAGATGTTGAGGGTAGAATAAAATAATATGTGCGTAAGCAAAGTGTTGTGATTGTATCTGTGTGAGTCTGTTTAGTGTCAGTGTGTACGCAAGAATGTATCTGCGGTGTGTTAATGAGCATGTGTGTGTTTTGTTGTGTGGCTACGAGTTATATAGTAAGAGTCAGTAGTCAAGATCAACATTTTGTATTTTACTATGATAAGTAATCATAGTACTTTATATGAGTATTTATATTCGCAATGTACATTTGGGTGAATGGGTGGGTGAATTATTGTGTGGATAGATGGAAGGTTAAACAACGCAACCTTTGAGTATGTCCTCTTAGCGATACATTTTGCTTATTTCTGTAATTATAATTCTTCTTAAGGCGCGCTCGTACCCTAATTAAAGAAAAAGCAGCTTTGAACACCTAGTGTAAGGAAACAGATTGATAGTATATTATGAAATAAATACAAAGGTCAGAAAAGGAATAGGAAAAGAGTAATAACCGAATAGAATTCATAAATATAACTCTTTCAGCAGAAAAAAAATCCTGAATAGGTCCACAAAAATAAACTTTCACGTCCAAACTCTCAGAATTTTCAGCGATAACACTACATTTTTTTAGGTAATACTTAGCCAACGTATAGTACTAAAGTTATAACCAGCAGTTTTTTCAATTGTGTTAGTATATGTCGAAAAATATAAAGAAAACGTACAAAATTAACGCATTTTCGCATTACGTCGTCCAATCTAAACAAGCGATTTTCAACCATACGTAAAGCATCGTAAATTATTTTAAAATTGAAGTTGGACCGCGTCTAATTATAATTAATAATCTAATTATAATTCTTATGCTACGTAGTGTTGAATGGTATATAGTTGGATGGCTGGGCTGGGTAGATGGGTAAATGCAGCGTATAATAGCGAATGGATGGTTTATGAAATAAAATAATAAAAAAAAAACAGTATTAATAATTAAAACATAGTCCTCAGTAGTTTTTCCGTTTCATAGTAGTCAAGTGTCTTGAGATATTTAGTAACCGCTTGCTTGCAGCTGTAGGCGTGGAGGGGGTATAGGTTCAGGATCTTATTTAATTTATTATAGAGATATGGGCCTTGAAAACAAAAGAAATTGTGTGGCAGGGAAGTGTTAAGTTGCGGTAATTGACAAACAGTGCCCTTTCTACGCTTATTCTTTACAAGCTCAGGTTCAAAGTGCAGCTGTGAGTGTTGTTTGAGTACCGTGTGAAGAATGAAATAATGTCATGAGTGTTGCCTTATGCTTGTATCCAACTAACTGCACCCCATTATTAGACAGTGAGGTAGATATGGGAGAACTAGAGAGTAGAGATCACAAAAAGCTCTCAAGCCTTGTTGAACAATTGAAGTCATCTGTTTATTAGAGACACTAAAAAACTACGTTGCACAAATCTTATAGAAATGCGAATTCAGACAAAAAAGCCAGTTCACTGTAAACCGTATATAGGCGATCACACAAAGACAATTATATTATATCATAATTAACACAAATACATTTGTATAGTTAGAAGTCAAGGCCTCAAGTTAGCAAGGCAATGCTATTTCACAACCCGCACAGCTCAAGGTCACACCACAAAGTCAAGATTGCATACGATTCGATTTATAAAACTAATTTTGTAAAAGGATTTGGGCAGTACGTTTTCGATAAAATGTCTTTTTGTTTGGCCAGCGCGCCTGCCGTATGATACGTATATATATAACTGCACCCCATGCACTAAATGGCGTCAAAATTACTTTGCTACTGATCTTGCTGATATAATGTTGCCTATCGTCACTAAATTACTTTACTAGAACGTGTTTTAGAACTTTTGCAATAAGCCAATTTAAATTTCAACTTTAAAAAAAAATCTTTTACTTGGGTTATAAATTGCGGCAGGTACAATCTGACCTGGACGAGATAAATAAATTGTGACTCTGAATATGTACGCCCACGAAATGTGTACGTGGATTTGCAGAGATCACTCTCCCTTTAACCAAACTTATAAAAAAAAAGACGTATTTAGTTGTTTTTGGGGCCCAACAAGAGACCGCATTTCAAACGCACAAAAGTCACCTTGTTGAGAGGCCCCGTACTTAGCATAAATGATAGTAGGACTATACAGAGCTGCAAACTGATGCAAATAAATGAGGTTAGGCGGTATTCTTATGCATCATCACCCGAAAGTTTACTGAAACTGATTGCTTGTTACAGTAGAGTAAAGTCTCCAGAAGAACTGTTTTATCACTATAAAATTATGAACTAAAACTATAGCAGTAGTAGTGCCGCTGAATTGAAATTATATTTGTTGCAGAAACCGTGATGAAATACATATAATTAAGGCGCTTAGTGCTTGATGTACGTACAAAATTATATAAAAAAAAACAAATTAAACTAAAGCAATAATCAAAATAAGAAATAATTTAAATCTACAAAAATAACATATCAAGTCGTGATGCTTATTGTTAAAATATAACGAATGTATCATGGTTGGTCATTTTTAGCCTACACAAAAATTACACGAGTATCCTCCATTACAATTACTTATTTCAAGGTTCAATTATTGCTTTCGTATTTACTTGACAGTAATACTCATAAAAGTATTATCTGACTGTGCAGCTTTGCGTACTACACTGGTTAAGAATTACTTTATACCTCGTAAATCTAGATGGTGGTTACCTATACTATGAGTAGGACTTTCAAGTGGAATACCGGGCAGAAGATGTAACGAAGCAAGTAGACGCATTAAGTAGGAACTCCACTGCAGAAGCTATTTTTTCAAATTGATGAATTAGACTCTTTAGTCACACTTTAATTACACGATATAAATAACCCGGACATAACTAATTACACTGTAAGAGATAATATTATCTAAAGAGCAACTTTACATGGTGAACCGTTTTTTAAACCGAAACTGGCAATATATGGCCTGTTACAAAAGTACCATGACCAGAACCAAGGGTTCGACAGGTGTATGCAAAACTATAAATTCTCAGTTAAAGTTCGCGGGTATGACTCGGTTTATAGGAAAATATGTTATCCTGTCCTGTATCCTGTCTCCAATGCGCTTATAGAAAATCAGAATATGGTAGGGAATATCTCCATGTTTCATGAGCTCTATCCAATTTAAAAGTACCAGTGCCCATGCATACTTTACGTGGTGAACATTGGGGCCCTTTTATAAAAACTCCATAAGGGAATATTTACGTTATCGTTGTAATAGATTCGTTTACAAAATGTGTGTTCACTAGAGCTGTGAAAACCTGTAGTTTTAACGAAACGGTAAACCTTTGTTGGGTAAGTCTTTGGTTACCCCATGCGAGTCTTAACGGATAGATAAGAATTTTTACAAGTCGTTATTTCAAACAGTTTGCAGATAAGACTCAATTTAGACATATTTTGAATACCATAGCAAGCCCCAGATAAAAGGGCCAGTTGGAACGCGTTAACCACACAATTAGCACAATTATAAATACTATGACTGAAAGTGAGAGTGTGCGTTAAATCTCGAAGGTTTCAGTTGGGGCATAAATAACACCTAATTCTACCACTACTTAGGTATTCCCCATTTAACCTCATGCCTGAATATGAAAATTTGCATTGACCAGCTTAGTCAACTTCACAGAACATACACTAGATTTTAATCTGCAACAACAAGCGCTTCAAAGTAGAAGGGAAAGTGCAAAGTTGCATATTAGCGGGTACATGACGATCATGAAAAAAGAATTAGACCAATATCGTAAGAAATGCATAATGTATTTTGAGAAAAGGTGATGCTAGCAGGGACACGGTAGCTCGGGTTTCGGAAAACTAAAATTTCCTTACAGATATCCCTAGTTTCAAGGCAGAACCAAACATAGATCGTACCTTAGCTGTAGAACAAGAGAAAATAAATTATGTGCTGTTGTACGGCAAGAGGTGCAAGGTTGAGTTCTTACAAAGACATTGTTTTTGATGCAAATAGTATGCATCGTGACAGAGAAATAGATAGAAATGTTCTTGTCGTCTGTGTGACATGCACTTACCGTCTGTGTGACGTCGTGTACTCGCCGTCTGTGTAACATCATGTTCTTAACGTCTGTGTGACATCATGTTCTTACCGTCTGTGTGACATGATGTAGTTACGGTCTGTGTGACATAATGTACTTACCGTCTGTGTAACATCGTGTACATACCATCTGTGTGACATCGTGTACTTATCCGTCTTAAAAATGCCTAAAATTAGGTATAACGTGTTAGTGACTGTTGTTCATATACCACAGCTGAGCACTTGTCACCATGACCAAAGACTCTGCTTGTTTTGTTTCTGTTCCAGATTACCCAAGCAGTGGGAACCACGCTGCTGCCCGAAAGCCGTGGGACACGGCAATAACAGGATGGCCGAGTGTTAGCGACTGACTTCCGTTCCTAACCTAACGTCACGTCCAACTGCTTCAATCATACAACTTATCTTAATTCTTATTATAATTCAATTAAACCTTCTATTATTTCGAATATGATATTAAAATTCGTTATTAGCTCTTGGTTAATATTTGGCCCTTTAATTTTGTTATTTTTTTCGTTTTGGCGCCACAATAAGTGGCGCCACTAATACTTCTAACTATACAGAATTACTATAAAGTGATTCTTTACCTAAATAATGTAACTAATTATTTTATGTTTATTAATTAAATTGCTCACGTATTTTCTTATTACGTACCATGTATAATTGTAGAACATCTTTGTCAAGAGTATAATAATAAGTACACATTTGATTCTTATGCGGTAGTTCGTTGTAAGGCTGATATAAAACCAAGTGGCGGCAATGGGAACGCATTCTTTTTCAATCGAACATTGTGGAAGGTAGATACGCTGCAGGAATAAACAGATATATATTGTACCCATCAACTTTCATTCTAAGTCTACCCACTAACTGAACATATGGTAGTTCTTATTATGTTAATACCTACTAAAATCCACATTTGTGTTGCACTTACAACGATAATTATAAGCAAATTATTATTCTATTCAAATATGGGTAGTTTTACATCAGTTTAGACTGGTTTAGAGAGCATGAACCTACATGACGGTTAAATTTGCACTAAACATACCCTCAATTAAACAGAAATGGCAAATTTAAGAATGTTCACTTGCAAGCATTACCTATATGAATGTGGACATAAACATGAACAGATTAAGAACTACCATAATTTACTAAAAACAGATTTTAGTTTGGTGTTCCTAACAAGCGAATTACTACCAATGATGAGGCAGGATAACTTCCTGCAATAATATTAGTGCTCATATTTTAAGCTTGGTGTAAATATTTCAAAATGTCTTCCATCAACACATCCTTGGGATTATAAATTTGCTATTAAATCTGAAAACAGAGTGTCTGATAAAACTAGTCAATAGAAAGAAATTTCATTATATATAAAAAAATATAGTAAGCTACCATTGTTTTATAACATTCCTATCCTCTTTTGTGTTTGGAAACTGATGATTGTATTTAAGATGTTTAGGTACATGGTTTAGTTAGAGCAACAGTGATTTCTTCTATTGATTTCTTCTATGATGCAAGTGTTGTTTAGTGATACGTAATTTTACCAACAAAATAAGGTTTTTATCATGGAAATAACGCAACGAAAAATATTATTTTCACCGGACGGTTGACAAAATGTCAGTCTATGATAACTATTTTAGGAATATCTAAATTAATCAGACTACCTATATCTAAAGAGATGATGATAGATATCTAAAGGAGAAGAGAAGGTGCCAGACCAAAGTGCATACTTTACTCGTAGTATGCTTATAATTTGACAATATGTCAAGGAACATCACAAGCGTGACAAGACAGTAATTTTTTTTTTGTTTAATTAAGTAAGAAGTTTGTGAAGATTTACTTCATTGGAAGAAATTCAATGAATGCTAATTTCATCTTAAAACAAAACCCTTTTTCTTTTTCTTTTTTTCCTTTCCCTGTTGTACAGGGGCTTTACTATCAGCTTCGTAAAAAACCATGCAAGTTCCGTGCAGTTCTTAAACCTGACATAAACAGTTTTGAATGAAATCATACCATGACGTTCATGTAGGTTAACTATTTGAATATTGTTTTCTCAAAGAAGAACGGATAAAATTGCCTCTGGGCCCTCTGGCATTCTAACAATTTACTATAAAGAACATTCCAGACGCCTAGACTTTTGTAAGCTAATAAATTGAGTGGATTTAGGGCGACATGTTAATGAGAATTATAAAAAAAAACAGGTGAACGGTTTTTCTGCGTTTCTTGAATAGTGGGCCCGGGCAGGCCTGCTTTAAAGTTGTCATGGTACGAATAAACCGGGCAGTTGTCGAGAAGTCCTGCTTTAAGAGCTCACAGTAAGGCCCCTGGTAGTATGGCTTTGCGCGTCTTGCGCATCTGCCATTTACAAGTGTGTTTCCAGTGATAGGGTTTCTCTTTAACGTCTTTTAGTAGGTATTTATACGAGGCTTGTAGGTGCAAAACCCCTTGGAGGTTTTTTCTGCTGGCAGGCGCTGCTGCGGAGCCGGTCGGCCGCCGTGCGCACCGCCCTGCACCGCTCTGATAACGCACTGGTGGCTGCGGTACGAGAGTGGCACACCAGCCCGATACATCGCACGTGGAGGGCGTATCACACGCCCATCACTTAATTAATTATTTATTTTGTATTTATGCTAATTTTTAATTTTAAGTAATTTTTGAATTTTATATAATATGTATTCTAACAATGTGTAATAATGGATGCAAATCTGGCTAATAAACATTTCATTTCATTTCATTTCATTTTAAGTTATGTTTTGATTGTATACTTTTAATTGTAAAAATTGTATAAAAGAGGGGAAACGTTTAACGCGTAAATAATTTGGAAGAAACGTAAAGACCGGATAAAGTTAAAATTAATTCGGATCAGGAAGAGTATGCATAGTTACATATTTTTAAAAAAGGTATCTTAGTACAATATTTAATACAAGTATTATTCTATACTTATCAAACTATAACTATCTACTATACATTTTTACAATTTTATGTTGTTACTACGAATAAAATCAGATATAATAGTGGTTGTGGGTGGAGCTGGTTCGCTTATCCGCGCTCGAAGGAAAAGATGTTGTGGCGTTCACCATACGTCGGTAGGCAATAATTAGGCTGGAAGGAAAGATATGATGCGTACGGAACTGTACGCCGATAGGTAATAAAGGGAAGGTACTCACAGGAATGCGGGCTGATCCGTGTGGGTCTTCCTCCGGGTCGTGCTGGCTGGTGACCGTCGGAAGAATTCGGGCTGATGTCTCACTTTCGGTGAGTTTGCCCCGTGAGCACTGGGGTCACGAGCAATCGCGATCATCTATATCGGCGCCGGCGCAAAAAGGTGGCGTAACCGCGGTGTCGCGTTGACGCGTCACAGATAAAGTGCGGGCCGTCTAGGCTTGTGTTCGCGGCGGCGGTAAAGGTATGACCCTTGGTTGCAGCTGAATCGCCCGGTTGGGTCGCGAGGGGGGCCGTACCCCACTGTATTGATGTCGCGCCGGTTCGGGCGCGAACAAATAGTATAAATTGAGGTATCAGCCGTAAAAAGAAGCGTTTTTACATTAGTAGGAAATGAGATGTGGATAGCTATTAAGCTATTGTATAAGGAACCACGGTCATAATTAGGACAAGAGAAAACTATGTGGTCCAAATCTCCAATATCATGCCCACATTCGCAGTCTGGGCTATTAATTATGTGAAACCTTGCAAGATGGGCGGCAGGGCAAGTTGTATGGCCTAGACGCATTCTTATTAAAATGGTTGTACTCGTAGCTCCAGGATTCCTGAAGAAATAATCTGGGAAGAGTGGCAAGGTCATGGGAATAGTTTTTAAAAGGGAATTGGTCCACAAATCATTGCTTCATTGGCAAGCCTGTCGGCTGTGTCATTCCCTTTAATGCCGCAATGGCTGGGTATCCAAACAAAAGTGATAGAAATAAGCCTTTCAAACTACATGTATACAATTTGCTCTTTGCTTCAGCAATGAGACTAAAATGAGTTTTAGATTTATAAGGGAATTTCAACAGAGCTTGCAATGCACTCATAGAATCGCTAATAATTAGCGTATTCTTTAGTTTGAACATAGTAACATAATGGCTTTTACGATGCCAAGGCATTCACCTGTAAATACAGACGTTTCAAATGGGCATTTTATTTTCTGAAAGATATTATATTGAGCATGATATACGCCCACACCAACAAATTCGTGTGTACTATGTTTGGACGCAAATGTATTTATATATGATGCCATTTTGGCCAGTTTTCATTGACAATAGATTTGAATTGTGTATTAGCATTAGCATTATATTTGTCAATTCCCAAATCAAAACAAACTGTTGGGGTGTAAATAAGAGCTTCATATTCACAGTTGTATAAATCTAGTACTGGAGACCTATGTGTCACTGCACTTAATGATTTATACCGAATATAACTTTTCACTAAACAGGGCAAGGACTTGTGATTCCAATAATTTGAATTCTCAGTAATATCAGCAAGTAGACGTAGATTTGAAATTAAATGGCTATCTGAGACCTGAATAACACGTGAAAACATACGATGTGAAAGAATCTGACGTCTTAAATTAAGTGGAGGTTTATTAGTCTGCGTCCGCGCGTGGTAGCGAGCGAACGTACCGTGTCTGTGACTCATCGCCTCAAGATGACGTCTAATATTGTTAAGTGCAGTAATTGCAATATTGTGATATGTGAAGTTCTTGCCTTCATCCAAAACAAAATGGACGTGATGAATGAAGATAGTCTAGTGCGACTTTGTACAACATCTTTTTCGCCAGAAGATATAGAATACGCAAAGTGCTTGCTATTTGAATCTATAACGACCGCAAGAAGAAAAATTGTTCGTAAACGTGACGGTCGTTCACTTAGAGATTTGCACGACGTTATTAGTCTGTTGAAGGAGACCGACCCGGACCTGGTTCCTACATTTGTCGCACGAGATTTGCAAAAATTGCCCCCGGTTCATTTTGATCATATCGATCCCACTAGACTTCTCAAAGATTTTTTGGTGTTGCAGAAAGAACTAAGAACTATTAAGGAGTCATATGTAACTGAGGATCAGTTAAAGGAAGTCAAATATGATCTGATGAACTTGAAAAATTCATCTTTTGTCAACAATAACTTTGAGTGTTATGTAAATAAACAGAGAGGCGGTGGAATAACATCAAATAGCTATTTTATGGACAGCGGACCGACAGGACTCCCTCATGTACCGCACATCGATGAAAATAAAGTGCCGAGTGGCGGTGTATCGGAGATTGCGTCATCCTCGAGAGCTACGTGCATTGCAGTCGATGCGCCGTCCCCGCACTCCCCCGACATCACCCCGCGCGCTCCCGTGCAACAAGTGGTCGGGCGCATGGAGGCCACTACCGCAGTTTCAAATATTACGCCCCCGCCCGCACCCGTGACTGCCCCTCTTCGCTCTGCGCCTGCACCGGTTTCGGTGCCCGCGACCGGCCTCACTGCGCCGCCTGTGGACGTTCGCTCGTCTATGCAACACGAAGCTACTTCTACGCCAGTAGTGGCCAGCAAGAATATAACTTTTGCGACGATTGCTGATGCGGGGAGCGAATGGAAGCGCCAAAAGACGAATGAGCATTGGGTACTGGCACAACGGAGAAGGTTAACGAATCGTTTTAGCACAGTTGAGGGAAAAGCCCGAAATAATGTGAATGAGAAGTTTAAAGCGGCGGATATTAGGGTACCGTTATTCATAAATAACGTTGATGTAAATACGTCAGAAAATTACATTATTGAATATGTGGAAGGGAAAACGCAAGTACGTGTCACCCTACAAAAAATTAATACTAGGATACAACGACAGTACAATGCGTATAAAATGCAAGTACCGAGCACAAAACTTTCGTTATTTTTAGAGGATGGGTTGTGGCCTGAAGGTGTAATAGTAAGAAAGTTTATTGAATTTAAATATAAAAATAATGGATCAGAAAATAGACAAAAGGACCAATAACACGAAGTTTGTTAGCTTTAACTGTCACTCAATCAAAAAATCAGTAGATTACGTAAGAAAATTGTGCCGATCTGCAGACTTCGTAGCATTGCAGGAGACGTGGCTACTTCCTGAAGATATTCCCTCCTTAGGCCAGATTGATTGCGACTTTGCATATTTCGGTAAATCAGCGGTGGATACTTCATCCGGAATATTAAAAGGGAGGCCTTATGGCGGGGTGGCTCTGCTGTGGCGTACGAGTGTGTTTTGCGCGGTGTCGGTTATTGATTGTACAAGTGAGCGTATTGTGGCAGTTAGAGTGATGCTAAATGATCGAGAATTTATAGTTATGTCGGTTTACATGCCTACTGATAGTTCTGAAAATTTAGAAACTTTTATAGACACTTTAAGTCAGGTCAGCGCTGTTGTGGAAACTTGTAATGTAGAAAATGTATATGTGTTGGGCGATTTTAATGCTCACCCGGGCGCTTTGTTTGGTACGGAGCTTTTGAATTTCTGCGCTGAGGAAAGATGGGTGTGCACGGACATTGAGTGTTTGGGAATAGATTCTAATTCATACACATTCTTGAGTGACGCTCACGGAACTACGTCGTGGTTAGATCACGTGGTTACGACTGAGGTTGCGAGCAAATCGGTGTTGCATGTGAATGTCAGATACGAAATGTCATGGTCGGATCATTTTGCTTTGGAATTTACATGTGACCTAAATATCGTAGTCCCTAAAATTGGGCAACGAAGCTCCGGACCGAACAGTGCAGTCTGGGGGAAGAGGGATAAAGCACAGATTAAGCAGTATTGGCAAGTATGCTCATCTAAATTGCGCGATATAGATTTTCCTGTAGAGTTTCATAAGTGTGCAGATGTATCTTGTTCCAATTTAGAGCATAGGCTTCTTATTGATACTATGTATAACACACTAGTAGGCACTCTTAAAGAAGCTGCCTCACAGTCTTCCAAGAAATGTAATGGCCAATTGATAAAAAGAAACCGATATGTTACAGGTTGGAACAAGCATTGTAAGGAGGCACACGGGAAGGCTCGGCTGTGTTTTCAGGAGTGGGTAGACCACGGTAAGCCCAGACTTGGTCTTATTTATGACCATATGAGAAAAGCGCGAACAAATTTTAAAAGTAAGCTTAAATGCTGTAAAAATAATGAAACTCAAATAAAAATGGACATCCTAGCGACGCAGCACACAGCTAAGAATTTTAGTACATTTTGGAAAGAGACCAACAAGCTGAATCCGAAGCCGAGCATTCCCGTAAGTATTGAGGGCATTAGTGATACTGATCGGATTGCCAACATGCTCAGAGAGCATTTTCAGGTACTGTCTTCATTAGGTTCGGGTGGGTCCAGAGTAGAGGCTTGCGGTGAGTATCAGGGACAACCGATTATGCGAATCGCGGCGAAGCAGGTTGCACGAGTGGTGAAAGATATGAAGCGAGGAAAATCCCCCGGCCATGACTCACTGACCATAGAGCACCTGCAGCATGCAGGTGTTCATCTCCCAAGGGTGCTCGCTATGTTTTTTACCCTCTGTATCAGTCACTCTTACCTGCCTGAAGCGCTGATGAAGACAGTGGTCGTCCCGATAGCCAAAAATAAAACGGGAGATGTATCTAGTATAGACAACTATAGACCGATATCACTAGCAACGATCATTGCCAAGGTGCTCGACGGAGTGATCGAGACCCAGTTGCGTCAGCATGTAAAACTGCATGACGCTCAGTTTGGGTTTAGACCCGGGCTATCGACTGAGACAGCTATACTGAGTCTCAAGCACACTGTCCAGTACTACACGAGCAGAAACACACCTGTCTACGCTTGCTTTTTAGACTTGTCTAAAGCTTTTGATTTAGTGTCGTATGACAAGCTTTGGCAGAAGTTGTCGGACAATACGGACTTCCCAGTAGAACTTATTTCACTTCTAAAGTACTGGTACGGCAATCAGGACAATGTGGTGAAATGGTCAGGGTCACTATCAAACGGGTACGGGTTGGAGTGTGGTGTGAGGCAGGGCGGGCTAACATCACCAATTCTCTTCAACATTGGGTTCATGGATCGCCTGATCCATGAACTCAGCAGTGCCGGTGTCGGATGCTCTATTGACGGTGTTTTTGTAAACAATATCAGTTATGCTGATGATATGGTACTGCTGAGCCCATCGATCAGAGCCCTCAGGAAACTCATCGCTATCTGCGAGCGATATGCGGAGACCCATGGTCTCAGATATAACGCCACGAAAAGCGTAATTATGGTGTTTAAATCAGGTTCCAAAACATACACTGTTCCACCTGTAGTTTTAAATGGATGTCCTCTCAAAGTAGTACCTACTTTCAAATATCTGGGACACTGGGTGACCGAGGCGCTCTCAGATGACGTTGACATGGAAAGAGAGCGCAGGGCGTTGTCAGTTAGGGCTAATATGCTGGCACGCAGGTTTGCACGTTGCTCGGTACAAGTGAAGGCGACGCTGTTTAGAGCGTACTGCCAATCGTTTTACACGTGCAGCCTGTGGGTCAAGCATACAAAGAAGTCATACAACACCCTGCGCATACAATACAATAATGCCTTCAGGGCGCTGATGGGGCTGCCACCGTGGTGTAGCGCGTCAGGGATGTTTGCGGATGCGCATATAGACGGTTTCTCTGCGATCATGCGCAAACGAGTCGCCTCCCTGATGCGTCGCCTGCGGGCCAGCTCCAACGGCTACCTGCAGCTGTTCGCCTGGAGGATGGATCTTGACTGCCAAATAATGCAGCACTGGACCAGGATGCACATTGAGCACTCTGGATCCAAACCTAAATTTAGATCAAGATGACAAATGTATTTTTGTGTTTATTTAATTTTGTGACATTTGTTTTTTTTTTTTTAATGTGCTTATGTATTTTATGTGTAATTGATTAATTATATGGACTTATATCTGAAATAAATGAATTTGAATTGAATTGAATTACATTCTACTTGCAATGCGTTTAATGGGCTTGATTTCATAGCTCCTGAGATAATTCTCAAAGCTTTTGATTGAATTGCATCCAGTCTCTTTAGACCAGCTACATTACAAGGCTCTAGTACGAAGGTTCCATAATAAAGTACACTTCGTACAAGGGCGTTGTATCGAAGCTTTAATGAGTAAGGATGCGCACCCCACCAAACGCCCGAGAGACATCTCAACAAATTGAGGAGCTTTTCATTGGGCATTGGCCGTAACATACTCACAATGAGGTATCCCTGTAAGTTTGGAATCCAATAACACACCCAAAAACTTGACCTGATTTTATATTGGAATAAAATTGCTATTTAACTGTAAATTAATCGAGGGAGGAATTCTATGGCGTGTTAATAATACTGCCGAGCTCTTATGGGCCGATACGCTTAAACCACTAGCATCCACTCAATTGTTTAAATAGTTCAGGGAATTTGACATTTCAGTGCATATTTTATTAGCGGATTGACCCTTTGAGTATACAACTATGTCATCCCGCATATTGAAGGATATTGGCAGAATTTTAAAGTGACCGCTCTAAATCGTACGTATAAATATTGTACAAAATGGGGCTTAGTACTGAACTCTGTGGAAGACCTTTCCATACTAGTCTATGTTGATCTCGCGCTTGATCTAATTTTATAGATCTACCAGAAAGGAGATTAAAAATGAAATAAGAAAGCGCATCTGGTATTTTAAGTTTGTCAAGCTTTGATTTAAGTACGTGTAAGAGGACATTATCGTATGCAGATTCTATATCTAAAAACATGGCCAAAACACATTCATTATATGTAAAAGCTACTCGAATATCCGTCACAAGTGTAGCCACACTATCCAGAGTATTCCTGCATTTCCGGAAACTAAACTGAGTCTCGGAAAGTATTCCACGGCTTTCAACAAGCCACTTGAGACGATTTTTAACTAGATTTTCAGCGATCTTAACAATTACAGATGATAAAGCTATCGGGCGATATGATGATACCTCTGATGGTGTTTTACCAAGCTTGAGCAAAGAAAGAACTATTTGTGATTTCCATAACGGAGGTACGTTTCCTGAGAGCATTGCTTTGTTTACTATATCTAAGTAGTATTTAAGTGATGATTAACTAAGGTTAGTTACGAATGAATATGGTATTTCGTCTTCACCTGGAGCCGAATTTTTAACAGAAGATACGACACCTTCCAATTCTTGTAAAGTGAAGGCAGAGTTTAAAGTGGACTGATTAAGTGGTATTGCAGCCGGAATTAAATTACTAAAATGAACTTGCAGGGGAACTGTAGGAGGAGCTAAACGATTTATAAACTCATTGCTAAGATTTATAGGCAATGATGAACGCGGTGTTTCACTGACACAGTTTCTGAACTTCCTAATATTCCGCCAAACTACAGAAGGGTTTACATTAGGGCATATTGAAAGACAATATTTTCGCTAACCCTCAATTTTTTTTCTTTTTAAAATTGGCATGTGACTGTTAGTTTTTCTGATAATAGTTCAAAATTTTCGTTAGTCATATCATTATTGTATAGTTGTTCAATTTTTTTTCTTTCATTTACTACCTCAGTACATTACTTATCCCACCAAGGCAGAGAGGGAATAAAGTTAGTTGATAAGTTTTTGAAAGGAAAAGTTGCATCTGCTGCCCTTATCAACGCACTGGTAAAAGCATTGGTACAAATTTCGATTCCATGTCAGGTAGATTAACTAACTCTTGATCTACAATTGATTTAAATTTGTTCCATAATTTATCATTCTTAATATTATATTATAAGCGCGGCTGTGGAAGTGAACGACAGGAACTATTACACGGAAAAGAAATTATAATCGGAAAATGGTCACTTCCGAAGGTTGAAGATAATGTTTGCCATGACGAATCTACAGCAATGATATTCTCGTTTGGAGAGGAGCGACGAGTAGGGGAGCCAGAATTTAATATGCAAAGGTTATTATCGTCAAGTAGTTCTAAAAGCAAATTTCCGCATTGATTAGAAACAGAACAACCCCAGGAAATGTGATGGGAATTAAAATCGCCTAAAAGTAAGACAGGCTTAGGGATAAGAGATAAAAGGTTATTAAGACAGTTGAATGTCAAAGAGGAAGAGGATGTCATATATATAGACTTGTGTCTATACAACACAAATATTGCCAATCTGTGCTGCTACCATGGAAAACTCGTTGTATTTAGGGAGAGAAATAGGAATAAAGGAAATGGTATTTCTGATAAGTAAGGCAACACCGCCATACCCATCAGATCTATCATCTCTCAAACAAGAGAAATCGTGGATTTTGAAAACGGAGCCTGGCTATAGCCAGGTCTCCGAAAGTGCTAGTAAAGAAGTGTTATATTTATTTATTAAATAAATTACATCACTTTTTTTAGGAACTACACTTCTGCTGTTCCATTGTATTGCTTTCTGGAATGATACCGCCTTCATTAATGGCTATGGGAGTTTTAAATTATTGAGGCGACGTTGGACGGTATTAAAATATTTGAACGGGTAACAAGCAATGTCAACAAGCATTTTAATAATGTCCGATGCAGTCATTATTGAAGCATTAATATTTGTTTGGCTAAAACCGTCTTCTGGAGACGGAATGTTATATTCATTAAGTATTTTTTGATGTGCATTTCTGTCGTAGCCTTTTCCAGGTGTAGGTATCGGACGCCGATTAGTATAAACAGTTTTTTTTTGTATGAGTTATTGGATGAGTCAATAGATGAACGATGGGTAAAGAAAATCTGAGAAATAGGGTGCGAATGAGATTGAGTGACATTTTGCGTAGAATTAACATCAGCATAAGACTTGTACACAGGTGGTAGCAATTTAGATGCCTCACCATATGAGATTATACGATTTTCAGACATATTTGTTTTAATTTGTTTTTGTCGTGAAAATTCAGGACATGACTTACTTATGGCAAAGTGATTTCCTGAGCACGAACAGCATGAAACGTTCTCCTCATTCACATCACAAGAACCACCAGTGTGTTCCCTTCCACACTTGTAACACCTAGGCTTTGCTCTACACTGCAGTTTTGTATGACCATAACGACAACAGTTAAAACACTGAATAGTGGGGTAAATGTATAGCTCAACTGGAAGCGCATTGTAACATATAAAATCCTTTTAGGTAGAACCTACCCATCAAAAGTAACGACTATGTTTTGTGTTGGTTTCCAAACTGGTGAACCTTCCACGGTAGTTTTGTAATTAAATCGTCTTACCTTTAAAATTCCACCACAACCTTCAGGTACTGAAATATTTTCGATGACCTCTTCTGGTGTCCATTCTGATGGTACACCACGAACTAAACCCATTCTTGTCACATTAAAAGATGTACACTACATAATCAGCGCATTATGTTCAGACTGCTGGGACTCGAGCCTTACTTAGAGAAGAGTTGGGCCATAATCCACCACGCGGGCCCAGTGCGGCTTGGTGGATAGGCTAGTGCCCAACCCATGTTGTTTTCAGCCGTGCCATTCTCTAAGAGCAAACATCGTTGCATCTTTGATAACATCCGTGAAACAAATGACGAGATGACAAGAATCGTTGGAAAAACAACCTTATGTACAAGGGCGATATCTCGTAAAGTATCCGACATCGGTGAGCTCGTCGACGAGCGCATCGATGAATCATTAGAGAATCGCACGGCAGGCCGCCCGAAGGCCTTCAACATAGCCTAACGACTGTTGCCCAAGACAAACACCCGGGACCGACGCGACCTCCGAAACAAGGAAGAGCTCAGTTGAATAACGCTACTAGCGGTCACCCGCCGAACTCCTGACAGCAGCAAGCGTTGCTTGGCTAATCGGTTAAGATCATATATTTAAGGTATTTGTTAATTAGTGCACAATATTGAACGGGGTGATTTGGAATCAATAACTGACCAATAAAGTAAGAGAAAAAAATTAGATGTATTTTTTTTTATTACGAGTATGAACCCATATTCGCCACTCCATGGCTAAGAGCCATAATGCGACTGAACGTAGGACTCGACCACCACGGTAATATTATCTTTACCGTGACTTGACGCACCGCTACATCACAGAATAGATAGCAGTAGCTTCACGAGACATACCTACCCGCTTAGAATAGGTACGACGTGCGAACGTAGACACGGTAATAGTAGATAATATTGACCCGCCCGGGCCCGCTGTCCGCACTGTAATATATGCAGTAGTTTAGGCAGAGATCAGCTGCGTAAACCTTTGCAAGTAGGTAGGATCGTACGTCGTTGTAGGTGCCTATTCTAAGTGGGAAGGTATGTCTCGCGTAGTTACTATTATCTAATCTGTGCTGTGATGTAGCAGCGTTCAGTCGCGCAATGGTTATTAGCTGCGGAGCAATGAATATGGGTTTGCAACATTAAAAAAATGTAGTTACTATTATCTAATCTGTGCTGTGATGTAGCAGCGTTCAGTCGCGCAATGGTTATTAGCTGCGGAGCAATGAATATGGGTTTGCAACATTAAAAAAATGCCATTTTTTTCTATCACTATAGTGACCAGTTACCTATTCCAAACCACCCCATTCAATATTGTGAACTAATTAACAAATACCTTATAACATACTAGGTTTGGTACAAATGTAAAAAATAGTCAACAGATAATAAACTTTTTCAGTTTACTGTATATAAAAATATTTCATCATAATCTTCCACGTTAAAAAATATTTCATTTTCTTGTTGATGAGACTTGCAAATACTTAACCAATCTATTAACTCTTCTGACAGATCAAGCATTTCTAAAGTATCAGCCATGCTTCTATTGCAAACAAGATAGCTTCCTTTTCGGATGTGTTTTTTGAAGAAATACCACATTTGCTTCTGTTTTTCTACATCTACAAAGAAGTCAAGAATATTGATAACAATAATGTCAGAATTAACTACAATGTCACTCCTTTCCATAACATCTGAATGGATTACTTTTATCCTATCACTTTCCATTGAATACTGACTGATGATCCTTTCTTGAACTTCACAACATTCCTTATTCATTTCTATACCGACAATAGTTGAAGCATTTGAAAAATAATAAGCCTGAAAAATAAAAAAGAATTTTATTTTTTCATCTTTTCTTTATCGCAGTAACGCGTAGTAAGTTACAGTATTTTGTCTTTATCCCATAGTAATTAAATGTAACTTTTTGTTGTTTGTTAGATCTTAATGTAAATTGCTCATTTTATATTCTTACCGCATATAGTACTGCTCCTATTCTAGATCCAACATCCAGTATCTGTTTGTCTTCTAAGTCCTTTGGTAGTAAAACTTTGAAGATATACTGAAGAGCTGGTCTGGACATTGAATGAGAAGTAATAATCAGGGGCTGAAATGTTAAAGAAATCTTACATAAGAAATGTTACTCATATAATTAATTATTTTGTTGGATCAAAACTCAACATTACTCCATCTTGGTGTTATGTACTTATGTACAATGGCAGAAAACGTATATATTTAAATTTGGTCTTGAAGACGGTATTACTGGGTGAAGTATTATTATTTAGTTTCTGGAGCTGCATCTTATTCACCATATAATTTCACTTGCTAATGTTATCTAGTACCACTTTTTACGTTGAGTGGTGCAGACATGTTCTTGTGTGGCTCTGTAATTAATTATTTATATTCATGAATTGTCACTAAAATCAATTGAAATTAATGAACTGGCTCATCGAGAAAACATTTACACTGTAGACAAATACCTTCTGGAATCAAAATTAAAAACTACCTTGTTTTCTTTGTGTTCTAGTTATTTTGTGTATAAGATCAATCCTACTAACATTATAAAAAAAAATGCGAATGTTTGTGAGTATGGATACGTGGATGTTTGTTACTCTATCATGCTCAAACGGGCCAATTTTGATGAAATTTGATATGGAGGTAGATGAGATGCTGCATTAACACATAGGATACTTTTCATCATCATCATCCATTACCAAGTGGGGTTACTAGGGTTAGTGTAATATTCTTGGGCACAGCATAGTCAAAATAACAAGTTCTAGGACTATGTTAAGATCATAATGATGACAGTTCTGTAAAAGTTTATGTCAGTTTCTGATAGGTTAATCAAAAGCATGTTATCATTTTGACAGCTCGATACAATAAACCTGCTCGGAGTCCGCCAAGGGTGATGAAATGTAATGACAGTTTTTTCCATGGTTATTAATTTTATATTTGTATGTACGTAGGTAAGTACTATATTTTATAATTAGTATTTACTGATTAATTTACTAAGTACTTAAATTTATTCATACAAATACAGTACCATGTAAATTTACATGACTTGTTGGCATAAAGATAGATAGGGGAAGATAGTAAGCTACTCAAAGTACTAATCCTGCATAGACAATGTCGCGGGCACCAGCTAGCATAACATAATGATTATAATTTGATGGATAAATTATTATACACCTACTGTAAACTATAATTAGTAAAACTCTTTAGTAATTGAATAGTTTTTGAATTCATGAAATTACTTTTTCATTATTGACGTATAATATATTGGTAGCAATATTGTTAAATAAATGTAGAAGATATAATAATTGAATTAATAAAAGTTATCTAATTATATATCAAATTTTGAATGATACACCTGTGTAAATGTGGATATGACCTGTGATTGTAGAATCACTTATAAATGTTTATGTATCTGTTACCTACACAGCCTCACATGTTGTGATGCTTGTGCACTATAGATTTGGAGCAGAATAACCAGCAATGCTGTAGTATCAACCAAGATGGTTTTTACACAAGAGACCTTACTATCGAGTATGTCAGGTTTCCTTGCCTATTATGTTACAGACACATTGCAAGTTTGGAGGTTCATATAAAACAAAAGTTACAGCTGTTGAAACAATGATCTATAGAAACATTATTTTCATTTCCATGACCACAGGGAGTGCAGGAAAAAAAACCCAATTCACATGTACGGGTGACACCCCTAAAACATAATTATTAAATGATATAAGTATTGTTTAACAATCTATTGATAATAACAATAAAAAGCAAGCTTAAATTGTTTGATCGTATTGTGTGAAGTTTGGTTAGTTCAACAAAGAAGCGCCTATCCCTTTGTGTGTCTTTATATTCAGTACCTATATATTAAAATATTATCGTCATTGTGTCTGATGGGCTGAAAGCAACTAATTATCATATCAGACTTATTGCATAACTTAAGAAGCATTATGATGCAACATACAAAACATTAAATACTTACCTTAATATTACGAGAGTTACAATCCACACAATAATTGCGTTTGATTTTTCCCTTTTCTACTAGCTGTTCTAGTTCATCTTCGTCATAGAGAAATTCATCAATGTGGCAAGTATTCATTTCATTACAATCGGCAGAGCTCCCTATGGTTGGTGGAATAATAGTTTCAGATGCCATCTCTGCTCCAAAAGGTATAATTTTTTTTATTGTGTTTCCAATTTTTATTAATGTCTTTTCAGTGTCATAAAGAGCTCTTATTTGGGCTAGATCTGTAAATGTTTGTTGTAAACATTGTTTTATCAAAGGACAATAAATAGAAAGTATGTTTACTGTATATACAAAATAGCTAAAATAGAGGACAGTCTTTTTATAAATATATTCTTATTCTATGCAGTGTTCCAATATAATACCTCCTAGCACTCAAGCGTTGATGTGGACCAGCCCATAGTTGTTTCAGTGTCACCTATACAGATTAATATAATTTTACCCATTAACTTGTGATTCGCCATATTTAGTCAATAATATAGATTTCCCAGAAATTAACCTATTTTTCCAGGTATTGCAACATGTGCAGATAAGTGACTGTTTATAATTCAAAATTAACAGCTTTTCACTAAATGCATATGAAAGCATATACATATTATACATAAATTACATTAAAAAAAACAATTTTTGAAATTGTTGAGTGTTTGTTCTGGCCATGGCCTGTGGCATGCATTATCTATATACTAGTTTGAGGTTCCGGCTAATTTCTGAAATAGCTGAACCGATTTTAACAAAGCTTTTACTGGCAGATAGCTGATATTATAAGGAGTAACTTAGGCTACTTATATTGTAGAAAAAACCAAAATTTTAATAAAAATCTGTCTCTGTCTCTGTGTTGCTTTATCACCTAAATGGCTGAAAGATCATAATCAAACTTGGCAAGGTTATAGATTATATCTCGGGGAAGCACATATGATGCTTTTAATCATCACCATCATCAACATCGTCCATCATCACGCAGGTAAAACCGCGCGGGACAGCTTGTTGGATATAATACACAACACACAGCCAATTTTACACTGTGGCAGATGGTATGGTTAATACTGACGCTTCAAAGTGGTTTTATTAAGTTTTTTTCATTACAGGAAGATGAAAAATATAATCTAAAATTCACAACAGCATAATATGAGACAATATTACACCTACCTTTCTTATAAGAGTGTCCGCAAATCCACTGTTCAATAGAATCTAATTCAGCGTCATCAAGACGCGAGAACAATTGTAGTATTTCATATTTAGCGTTGGTAAACCCGTCTTCAGATTCAGACTCGCACATTGTCGGATAATGAACAGTACCCGTAATTATACCGTATATATGAGCTTTGTCACTGCAACAAATAATCACTTTATAAGAGTAACTTTAATTGTAGGTATATAAGTTCATACTACTAAATATAATATTATACATAATATAAACTAAACTTACAATCAAGGTACTTATTGGATAAGTATTAAGTTCCTTGCTTACAATACAAATACAAATAACCTCAAACCCACAAATCTCTGCTTCAAATCCACAGAACATGGATAAATAAGTTTTTTTTTCCTTTGGCCTTTTTGGCCAGGCTATAGTCTTGACGACCTTACTGCCTTTTCTTCAGTGATAGATTAATCAGATTATTTATATCTAAGATCAGTATTGCCAGATGATGTGTGAATTTCCCCCCAACTTTTTTCGAAATCTCTTTAATACGGTTTGTATTAAAGATCCGGATGTCGTGTCGCAAGGACTTCCATATTCATCTATTGAGCAGCCTATATGCTTCAGCATCATCCGAAAACTGCAGTTTCAGTGAGCGTCGTTCAGCCATGAGGTTGAGGGTATCGTTGGAGAGTTTCTGTAGCCTATCTGTACGGCGGGGTTTAAAGTAATTGGAACCCACTGTATGGACAGTTCCTACTAACCTGTTATTGATCTCGTCCACTGAAGCGATGTTCTCAAGGCAATTGAAGCGATTGGATAGCTCAAGTTGAAAGCTCTCGGGGTCTTGAATTCGGGCACGAGTGGGTCGGAGCGTAGACTTCATCAGAGGAGACCGCTCCAGTTTGACATTAATATTCACCGTGCCTCTTACCATTCGGTGATCACTACCGGTTTTAACCCTGTTGATCACGGAGACATCAGTGAATATTTGCCTTTTGGTGGTCATAATGAAGTCAATCTCATTTCTCATGGAACCATCGGGACTCAGCCAGGTCCATTTCCTGTGAGGTGGCTTCTGAAAGAAAGAGTTCATCATAAAGAGTCCCTCTTTCTCCAGGAAGTCGGCCAACCTCTGCCCCCTACGGTTCCGTTGTCCATAGCCAAATTGCCCCACTTTCAACTCATCCTCGCTTCTCTTACTCAACTTCGCGTTGAAGTCCCCCATAACAACGAGAAAGTGCGTTTCAGAGGTATGTGGCCCAACTAATGTCTTCATACATATCCTCCACCTCATCATCCGGGTGCGACTACGTCGGTGCGTATACCTGAATGACCTTCAGCGAATATCTTTTGGATACTCTGACTATTAGGTATACGACCCTATTCGAAACGTTATCAATCGTAACTATGTTGTTAGTAAGGGACTTGTGGACGAGAAAACCTACACCACCTGGGACTGTTGGTCGCCCTCCCGGTAGTAGAGTAGGTTACCTTATTTTAGGGTTATCGTGTCCTCACCTGCTCTACGGAGTTCAGATAACCCCACAATGTCCCAGTGTAACTTACTCATTTCTTCTTCCAGCTCATATATCTTCTCGTCTGTCCTCATCGTGCGTATGTTGTGTGTCACCAGGGCCAGTTGTCGTCGTTGGGGGTGGTAGCCAGCCGTCTGCCGGAGCTACCGTAGCCAGAAATAGCGGGGCTGTCGGGGACTGCTGGTTCCTATTGTTTCCGTCACTGGGGGGATTTTGCCAATAGTCGCCACGCTTGGCAGGCGGGTTGGCGAGCGCAGTTTTGGGATTTTAATACTGGGAAGGTGCTGCTGCCCACCTTCCGTTTGTTATCCCTTAGCAGATTTCTACGCACCCACTAATCCACTATCTAAAGATAGATGGAAATCACTAAAGCAAAGAACGGGACGTTAGCGGGAAGTTTAATTTTGTAAGTGCCATCCAATTTGACGGATAATAGTACTACGCTCGTCTTCCATATGTCACATTAGCGACATGGAAGACGAGCGCGCGGGTATCGATATCGATAAATAGTGATGTGTTTGATATCGAGGTAGCAAGAAGCGTCCCTATCTAATATATTAAAATATTGTTATGTAAACCAGAGTTTATGATATCTATTAAGATAATTTAATCCATTTATTGAAGAACACATTCTAAAATTACGATTGTAATTTATTAAGAGTAATACATATTGTTTACCTTACATATTGAAAGCACTTATGTTTTGTGAGATAACGATTCAAAACATGCATGATTACAATTCCTAATTAAACATTTTTGTTTTGTTATTTACGTAAGTAACTAACTATAAATTATTATGCATTAAATAACTGTAAATACGTACATATTAGTCAGAATTATGTGAAACAGATATCACAAACAGAGTTTTCCATTGCAAGTCTCATTGGTTGAATATATTTCGCTAAGCCTTGTAGCTTTGACAAAAGTCTGCAGCGATTGTTTAGACCCTTTTTCTTCAAAAGTTGACCTTAAAACTTACCATGACTCTTTTGCCATTTTTGCTTATCTCACGTGAACCAGGCAATGTGATTATATCATCAAACATAACCTCGCTCTTGCCTTTTGGTCTCTCTTTATGCCTTATCAGAATTCACCAGTGTCGTATGAGTGTACGCCACAGGTCGCCATTACACTCGATCATGTATTTCCGTGTATTGTAAAAGGAGTTTCCATCTAATTTCTCTATGTATATTGAACTCATACCCGCATCGTGTGCCGGCTGCGATCTATCCAGTCGTTCGCCGCTCGAAGTTGTGCTTGCAATTTTACCTTCTGTAGCCATAATACTGTTTACATCCGTTCTTCATGAAACTTCGAATCGACACATAACCTGAGCCGGATTGAGTATCTTTGCTCACCAACAACGTTCAATGAAGTTACAGAACATTTGTGTATAAACATATATTATTGGAATAGAAACACGATAATAAAATATAAATTATATTTTATTATCGTGTTTCTATTCCTATTCTTCTAATTAGATTAGACTCTTTATGTATGGCCCCTGCGATTTGTTTGAGTGTCGCAACTTTGCCAGTATCTGTTACATGATAGTTTCATAAACTGTAGGAGAAATTAAAGTAAACTTTTAGAATATGGTCGGTGATTAGAAGAGAGAATCAAACAAACTGTTTCACTCCAGTGATTACTCTAAAACACACAAACACAACATAAATAAGAACAAACTTCAAAACAAAAATAATCATAATCATAATCATAATCAATTTATTAATAAAGCCAATTTACACGTCAAAGTTCAAAATCATTACAATAAAATAATCATGTACATGCCATTTGCGGGTGCACATTGCACATGCAGACATACAAATAGCATATATATACATACATACCGTAATACATTAGTATTTAGAACATAACACACATATATTTAAAGTAATTGCAAATTATACATCGTGATTATAATTCAATAAATAAAAACATAGTAAAAACGATTAATTAAATAATTCATACCCAAGGGGAGTCAACAAAATATAAATACAAATAAATAGCAACACTACGTTATAGTAGGTAGGTTAAGAAACTCGGTATAGCTATAGAACGAGTGCTCAGTAAGCCAGCGTCGGAGTCGAGACTTGAAACTATACAAGCTGGGGGCCGCTATTATAAAGGTGGGCAGCTTATTATATACCGTTGGACCCATGATATGAGTGAGCTTGGAAGACTTCGTAAGTTTACGCTGTACACCAGCAAGCTTACCTGCGTTCCGGGTATTGTAGGTGTGCCCACTATTACGAGTCACATACGAGTCTAAGTTCGTTCTCGCGTATACAGCTACCTGAAATATAACTATCCCTGGCAAAGTTAAGATTCCCAGGCTCCCAAAATAAGGTTGCACGGAAGCATCACATGGTAATCGCATGATTGCTCTGACGGCGCGTTTCTGCAGACGAAACACTCTCTCCCACTCCGCACATCGTCCCCAGAGGTCCGCGCCGTATTGTAGCAGAGAGTGTACCGTAGCGATGTAGCATGAACGTGCCGCCTCTGCGAACACTGTTCTTGCGACTCGACTGAGCGCATAACACGCACTGCTTACCTTACCACACAATCTGTCAACATGGTTCTCCCACCCTAAGCCAGAGTCAATTTCAAACCCGAGAAAGGTTATTGTTTTTGTTTCTTGCAATGTTGTTCCGTCAATCAGAACCTTTAAGGGTGAGAGAATACGCCCTGAAAGGTTGAACCGCATGAAGTGCGTTTTTTTAAGGTTCAGTGCCAGACCGTTGACGTTAAACCACTTTGCAAGTTGTGCCGCAGCCGCATTCAGACATTGTTCGAGACAATCGACAGAAGGGGCAGTTACGATCGCAGCTATATCGTCTGCATACATTAATATTTCTGCTGGCGGCTCCACGTCAGGCAGATCATTAAGTAGCAGCGAAAAAAGCAAATTTGACACAGACGACCCCTGTGCCACTCCCATCATTGTCCTAAGAGGTTCCGACTTTTCTTTGCCTCCATCGCCAACTACAATTTGTGACCGATCTTGCAGTAGACTCGTTAATTATTGCAACGACGTGCCGTCTATGCCATAATGGCGTAGTTTGCATGCCAGGAGAGCATGGTCTGCAACGTCAAATGCCTTAGAAAGGTCACAACATATGACGGCTACCTGTTGCTTGTCTTCACGTGCACGCATGATGCGGTGGACTAGTACTCGTGTTAGCAATGTGGTCGAGCGACCATCTCGGTAGGCGTACTGGCTATCTGACAAAGCATTGGTAGAAGTCAAAAAGTTAACGAGGCGACTACTTAGCCCATTTTCAAATATTTTTGCTACTGCCGGAATTATAGAAACAGGCCTGTAGCCATCTATATCCGCTTTCTTACCCTTCCCTTTAAATATTGGAGTTATCTTACTGATTTTAAGGGGTGTTGGATACGTACCCTCTTTAATACAACGATTAAACAGCTCAGATAGTATGGAGGATAAGTTAGCAGCACTCGTCTTTAAAAGTCGCATATTTATACCGTATACGTCTTTCAAGGCTTTCGGTGGGATACGTACGGTAATAAGACGATGTACTTCATCCGCGCTGAAAGTTTGGAATCTCAGCGAACTGCTAGCGGGAGGGCGCGCGCTCCGTAGTGCAGTTAAAGCTCGAGCTATATCAGCGCGAGGTGCGCCACAAGTCGCGCCTGCACACAAAAACCTAGCATTAATTGCGTTCACTGCGTCTTTTTTGCAAGCAAACTTAGACCCGTCAGATTTACGAATTACATCGGTGATATCTACATGAGGAGTGTTAATTTTCCCCCTTTCTTTATTGACCACATGCCACATCGCCTTTTGCGGATTTGTGCTGTGTTTAATAATATTAGCATAAAAATCAGATTTCTTGTTTTTAATCAACATGTCATATCTAAATTGCATGTCAATAATCATTCTATTCAATAATTCATTACTCTGATTCCGAATGCCAATTTCAATAATGTAAAATAATAGAGATTTTAATAATTTTACATCCTGGGTTACCCAGGATGAGTCACGCTTTAAATTGGAGTTCATTTTCCTTAATGGAAAGCATATTTCAAATTTATTAACAATAACATTAATTACTGACATTGCCAGATCCGTCGCGCAATTATTTTTGGAGCATATTTTGGCCCAATCAACACTGTTCATGGATGCATCAAACCTAGACTGATTTTCAATGGAGAATATTCTACCATAACTGGGAGAATTCACTATTATACTGTTTTTGAAGAACGATAGCTCTCCTCTAACGGCTCGATGGTCACTTAAATTAGTTACCACAGGTGTAACGGCAATGGAACCTGCTGGCAGGTTAGAATATATATGGTCGAGACATGTTGATGTTGAGGCAGTTACCCGAGTGGGGAAGTCAACCTCTATACTCATACCATGAGTCGTCAGTAGGTCCGTAAGTTTTTTTAAGTCTGCATGCATTTCGCCTACACAGGTAATATTCATGTCACCCACAATGACGCATTGAATATCCAATTCGCTAATCTTATCGAGCACTCGTTCAAAGGAGGCTAAAAAGTCAATTGCAGTAACAAGGTTTGTTCGGTAAATACAAACTACCGTAATGTCAAAGTCTATCAAATCTATAGCAGATATTTCACACCTTCTTTCTACTGCAAGCTGTACTAGCTCAACATTTTCTACGCACTTCATTCCCGGACTAACAAAAATGCACGAGCCACCATGGATTATTTTACTCCTGCAGTAACTTGAGGCTAGCTTATAACCGTCTATTTCGACACATTTAAGCTGTGATACTGTCAACCAATGCTCAGTCAGCGCGAGGATATCACACTTCATTTCACCTCGTAAGAGCACTTCAAGTTTCGTCATTTTATTTTCCAAAGCAGCTATATTTTGAAGGCAAATGGTTACACGTTTTTCGTCATACTGAAGCGCATATGAATATCATATCATTTATAAGAAAATAATACTTTTCGGATTTTGACCAGGTCGAATCCTACGAGTGGGAGAACCATAATTAAGCACACAGAGGTCAATGTCATTGAAAATATCTAGAAGAGAAAGACCAAATAAATCAGAGTGACTAGATCCCCACATCATGTGGTGGGCATTAAAACCACCCAAAAGCACTAAAGGCGGAGTGATTGATGAAAAAAGAAATGGTAAATCAGGAATAAGAGCAGAATCAGGATGTGGGATATAAACTGAAACAAAAGAAATATCCATAGACCTGACACCAACGATGTTGATCTCAGGAGGATGAGGAGGGAGGGAAATTTGTGAAAACGGTAGGGAGCGCCTTATCAATAGAGCACTACCGGCATACCCATCAGCCCTGTCATCCCGGAGACAGGAGTATCCTGAGACCCGAAAATGGGACCCAGGAACCAACCAAGTATCCGAGATGGCAATTAACGCAAGTCACAAAAAAACAATGCAAATTTAATACTCACAAAACTCAACAGTTACACATTACAATACAATACAATAACTCTTTATTGCTTACCACAAGAAAAGAATAAATATACAGTAGGTAAATTAACTAATTAACCTACTTACGAGTAAAAATCAAAGAATTATGATAATACAATTGGCGGTCTTATCGCTAATATAAACTCTTACAGACAACCATTGAATGGACAGGACAAAAATGAAAAGTTTAGATGGTGGTGTGCTTGTTGCACACCACCGTCTAAACTTTACATTTTTGTCATGTAAATAGTTAAAACAAAGTTTAAATATTAAAAAAACAGGTTTAAATTAATAGTTACAAAAAAATATTATCTATTAATTAAAACATAAAGAAGAATCTTAAATACCTACATAAATATCAATAATATAATAAATACATATACTTATATAATAATACTATAAACTACTTTGAAATAAGATTATATGATATCATGTAAAATGAGATGTAATATTAATACTCAATAAAATAATAAATACATACATATCAATACATATATATAAATAATAACAATATTACAGAAAATGTGAAGCAGTTTCAGCAAACAGAGGACAAATAATGCTTTTTAAATATTCCAATTGATTTTGCTTGTCTGATAGGAGGAGGCAGAACATTCCATAGTCGTACAGCGTGCACTGCAAATGAATTGTGAGATACTTTCGCAGAGTGTACAGGGGTCCTTAACAGAAGCGAAGATGAGGCACGCAAGGATCGAGAAGTGCTGATGGATAAAAAATCAAATCGCTCCTTGAGATAGGAAGGCGTAGAAGGAAAGACTAATATATTGTAAAGGAGGGAAAGTATATGAGTATTCCGCCGAAGGCGGATAGGTAACCATTTTAGCTTCTGGCGATATTCTGAGATGTGATCATACTTGCGTAGACCAAAAATGAAGCGAATACAGAAATTATGTAGCCGTTCTAATTTATTAAGCTGTACTTTGATAAGATCCAGGTAACAGGCATCAGCATAATCAAGTATCGGTAGTAAAAGAGATTGAACTAGCGTAATTTTGGTGGTAGTTGGAAGAAAATTTCGTAATCTTCGGAGCGAACTTGCTGAGGCGAAGAGCTTTCGGCTGGTTTCTGCTAAATGAGGTTCCCATAATAATTGCCTGTCGATAATAACACCATGGTTTTTAATAGTTTCGCTAATTTTTATACGAGTTCCGTCAAATAAGACTTGTGGGAGACGAAACCAGTCGATTTTGGAAATCATACGAGAACTACCGATGACTATCACTTGAGTTTTCTCAGGGCTTACATTGAGACCATACGATTTACTCCACTAAAGAATTTTGCCTAAGTCTAAATTGGTGGAATCTATTGCCTCGGGTAGTTTGTCTATTGGTGCATGCCTGTAAATTTGAAGATCATCTGCATATAGGTGATAGGACAAAGTAAGTTGATTAGAAATTGAGTTGATAAAAATAGCAAACAAAAGAGGAGATAATACGCCGCCTTGCAGAACACCTGCAGTCGTGATACACCATGAAGAATAAGTATCATCAATTCGTATACGTTGCCGGTGCCCGTACAAATAACTGCAAAACCATTCAATCACTGTAGGAGATATGTTAAGAGAGCGAATGATTCCTAGAAGGACGTCGAAGTTCACATTATTAAAAGCGTTGCTGAAGTCAAGTAGTGATAAAACTGTCACTTGCCCATCAGCCATGCTATACCGAACATCGTCAATGATTTTAACTAGAGCTGATACTGTGCTATGACCAGGACGAATCCGGATTGAAAAGGGTTAAGAAGATCATTTCTATTAAGGAAAGAACTCAGTTGCTGGTGTATGAGGCGTTCTAGGATTTTAGAGAGGAAGGGTAAAATAGATATTGGACGGTAATTAGTATATGAAGTTGGATTGAATTTTTTTTGGAGAGGAATTATTTGGGCTTCTTTTCATATTGATGGAAAGGTGCCGTTAGTGATGGATGCATTGAGGATGTGTTGGATAACTGGGAGGATTTCATCAAGTATGAGCATGATCATATTAAGACTGATACTATCACTACCAACTGCATTGGACGAGATGGTTAATATACTTCGCTTAACATCACTATAAGTGAATTGACAAAACAAAAAGGACGAGTAGTCAGGAGTTGGAATGGAAGAAAGATGGTTTAAAGTAGATGCCTTTATAATCGCATCAAAAGCACTTTGACATTATGATTGTTACATCTAATAATAGAATAAAAAGCTGGTAAAATAGGAAAACAAGTTTAATCAAAGTGAACCAAATTAGTTATATACATTTCTATACCAATACTCCATGAAGAACACTTTAAGTACCTTCGAATGATGTCTCATTCGAAGACCACAACCCTGTCGGGTTGTGGTCGCTTTTATGGATCATTGAATTTGTATTATATTTTCATCGAAACAAAACCATGCCCTGTGAGCAACATATATTTTATCATGCACTTTCTTCATAGTTCAAACAATATCCGATGGGCTTTCGTTGATGCTTTTTGTAGAATAACTTATAATTTTATTTCTTCTTAAAGTTTGATGGAGTGGTTACATTTTCAAGAGAAAGGTCTCTTGAAAACTAACATAAGTGCATGCTTGCACATCTGTCATGAGTGAAGAGTGGATGCGGCATACCTCTGGGACATTCTCAATGTGATTATTAGTTTGCAATATATGTTCTACCTTTTTTTGTTTATGCTGCTAGAGTGTGCGTGAGTAGGGAAGTGATAATTTGTGTAGAATATCTATAAAAGGTGCACTAATGTATAAAACTGAGAACTTGTTAATAAAAAACTATTAATGATAAATTACGTACTTTATTGAACATGGAAATGGAAAAAGAAAACTGTATATTCATTTTAAATTTTAAAAGAACATCGTTTAATTTAAGAGTAAGTTGTTTAACTAAATTACATTGCGTCTTATGTTTAGTTAGTGCCGTCAAGCATGCAGAATATTAATTAACTTGACTTACACTTACATACATTACAATATGCGCTTTAAGTATGAAGTATGTGCAAACCTTAACTTTTAAACTATATTTATTATAAAAATATTGTTTAAACATGTTTTACAGAAATATTTTACCAATTACCCAATTACTTAAGTTTTAGGGTAAAACAGGTTTATCTGGGCATATTATGTTTGCGTTTGTGTGCGTGACGAGGCATGTAAATACAGCACACATAGCGAATTTGTGGTGCACGTTTTGAGAAGAGGTTTAAGAAACCTTCCTTCTATAGGTAGTAATTCTATGCTTATATGTTACTTTTAAACACAACATAACAAATAGTTTCACCTATATACCCTTGAAGGGGTAAGCAGCAGTATTCTAATAGGATACTTTTCCTCATCATCACCATCCATCACCATGGAGGTGAAACCGCAATGCGGTAACATCAGTCTAACGGTTTTGAGTGAATCGATACTTTTGCCTATATAATCCTCCAACAATATGGTCGTATGATCATATAACAGGGGGCGAGTCTATTGCCATCTACGGGGCAATGTTCCAGTCTCCGTACTGTTGCTGAGAAAATCTTTCTTTCTCAGAAAAACCCAATAACTGTCCAACCCGGGGATTGAACCAATGACTTCGAGGTTCCAAAACAGCACTTCCACCAACACACCAAGACCAAGCGAGCGAAGCTGCTGGCGGGTCATCTAGTCGACCATATTTATACACAAACTTTTGCATTGTTGTGGTACATCACTAGCAGCAAGGCGTAAACAAATGCTTTTGATATACTTAAATTAAAGCTTTAAAACCATAACTATTTACCACCACGTGGAAGTGATATTACGAAAAAAATATATATATTCCTTAAGCCACATCAATATTTTGCTTTAAAATTGGTTATTTTAGATAAAAACGCGCACAAAGACTTACGTGTGAAATGATAATTCTGGATCTTTTACTCCTCCTTTAGTTGTTCTTGATGGACAAAACACAGCACAACACGACATAGTTTCACTATGTAACACAGAATTTAGTCTTTACAGCGATATTTCCATTTAATTTTACTTTTATATATGATGCGTTGCAATGGTGTGGTCTACAAGTCGGTCAAAAAAGGACACGAAGCGTGGCGTTGCCAATCTAGAATTAGCTTTCTCGTTTACTCTATATGACGATCCATGCAATAGAAAGAGAAGAGACAACGTGTAGACAGAATGAACGTCGGAGTGGCAACGCCTCATCGCTCCGTCCATTGTGATACGTCGTCCTAGGCTGAGACAGACAAAAAATAGTAGTAGTCAAATTGTTGCCAGCTGTGGTGAACCATGACAATACTCACAAACCATTTGGCTTACATTATTAAATTATTACTATCCAATGAAACAAATAAACATTTTTTCTAAACAAACTTCACTATTACAAAAATATAGCAATAAAATACGCAAACAATGTATGTCGGTTTTACTATTTCGTTCATTCATTCATTGTTTTTTGCGTGTAGCAATAATATCGTCAAATATGAATTGAATTGCGTATGATTCACTCGAAACTTTGGCCATTTTACGAAAAATAGAGGTATTGCTAAGGAATTGCCGGGAGGTCAGGAAATGAATTTCTTAGAGAAGAATTGCTCAATGTGGCCTTTTTAGGCCTGCAGAAATTTAAAACATTCATTTGGAACCAATGTTTTTGTGTTATGCAGTTATATTATCATGAAATTGAACTGGTATGATGCATGCTCAATTATGGTAGCTCACACAAATATAAAAAAAAACATAAGGAAACACTAAGCTAATATGATAATACTAGTTTGTATTAGATCAGAATTTTTGTACTAGTTTTGTTTAGTGTTTGTGTACACTAAAATAACTTCCATTAACGTGAATTTGCAGCTCCAATGGGGATTATGAGAGTAAAAGTCTCAAATTCCCCATTAACGGAGAATTTTGATGGGGATTTTGACATTAACCCAAATGAAGCAAACTCACATAAACGGTTCTGCCGTACCAAAACACAGTAAAATATTCTTATTACTATGTATTTGCTGAAATGACATGGTACAGAGTGGCAAGGAAGCGACAGGCATGGAATAGATGGGATTCGACAAATGGAAGAACGGATTTGCAGAAAGTAGCCAAGTTCCACCTAATAGAATAATACGAGTAGCTACATCAATGTCAATTCTGAATAAATGCTAGTATTAATATAATTATGTATATACGTAGTATATTATTTTTACTGATTTGATCTTGTGCCTTTGCAACTTTGTGGCCTAGCAGTAACATGTGAGCGTTAGGATTCAACAATACTGGGTATGTTCTTTGGCTCTACACTATTGTCTTTTCTTTCGGTTGGAGTGTACCCTTGGCGGCGCTGAGAAAACATTTTTTTTGGGGGGAGAAATGCACATAGAATTGAATATTTTAATTTAATCTAGTCATGATATGATAAAATTAAAGTTAAGAAATGATAATTTATTGTAACATTTACGTAAATAAACCTTCTATTAAAACCCTTGTATTAAGGTATAACTTGATACCTATTAGCCCAGATTTTCTTCAAAACTCTTTTATTATCAATGTAAACACTTGTTCCATGCTTTAAAAAACATTACTGATATCTGTTTCACATAATCATGACTATATAATCATGATTATGTGAAACAGATCATATTGATCGTATTTACAGTTATTTAATACATATTAATGTACTTATTTAAATAACAAAATACAAACAGTATAGTTAGGTACTTATTTAAATAACAAAACGAAAATGTTTAATTAGAAATTGTAATCATGCATGTTTTGAATCATTGTAATTATGCATCTCACAATATATAAGTGCTTTCAATATGTAAGGTAAACAATATGTATTACTCTTAATAATTTAACTTTGTTATTTTAGAATGTGTTCTTCAATAAATGGATAAAATTATCTTAAACTGGATTTTTAATTTCATAAACCCTGGTGTACCTAACAATATTTTAATAGATTAGATAGAAACGCTTATTGCTACCTCGACATCAAACAGCACATCCCTATTTATCGATATCGATATCGATACCCACGCGCTCGTCTTCCACGTCACGAAAGCGTTCCACGTCACTAATGTCACACATGGAAGACGAGTGCACGACTATTAACCGTCAAAGTGGATGGCACTAAAAAAGTTAAACTTCCCGCTAACGTTCCGTTGTTTGCTTTAGTGATTGCCATCTAACTTTAGATATATTTTGATCTATGGTGTAAGGAAGTGAAACTCCCGTGGTTTATTTTGTTTACGTTTAAAATTGAAAATGGAAGGCGCTAATATACTGAATAAAACTATTGGAGTCTTGATGTCTGGCAAGAAGAGCCAGAAGCTCAACTGGAAGGAGTTGATGAGCAGCTGTTCATCGCATGGGTATAATTTACTAAAGGTAAATTGTATTATCTCTATACAAAAATATTCAAAGAATAACTTGTTGAAATTATATCAACAATAATTAATTTATGGATACAAAAATTATACGTTAAGTAAAGCCCCCCGCAGTGCGTAACTGGTGAGATACCAGAATTTTATCAATTACTTATTTTATTATTTTTACTTATCCAATCACTGTAAGTATAAATAATTCTACTCTTACTCTGATATTAGTAGGGGATTAGAGAAATTTATTCAGGTGGGCTTTGCATAAAATTTTTGATTGATTGATGATTTGATTCAATTTGTTTATTATCATGCACTTAAAACTAAAATCAATAAATACAGGCAAACATTATTTAACCTTCATGTTATTGTATGAGGCAAGACTTCAAGTCTGCTTTTCACGGTCAATGGTAAAAGTAATTGCATATTTTTTGTTATAGCTTGATCTAGATATTCCATTAGAAGAGCAAGGCCGTATAGATGTGCTAATACACAAATTGACTGATGTTATAGCTGCCGCTGACCAGGGTGATGTAAAAGTATGATAAGTATATTCCTAGATTCACATAAACAATACCTAGTAGTTAAGGCATGCAATTATCAACCTGTTTTTAATATTTGGATATTTCAGATAGTTCTAGGTCACTAGGTATGAATATTTCGGATTACACTGTAAAAAATATATATATATATGGTCGAAATGAGACACCTCCTTTTTTATAGTCAGTTAACAAGGTAAAACAAACTATTTAATGTCTGCAATCAAAATTATTTATTACAAACACTCTTCAACAATTACCATAACAATGCTCAACTTCTTAAATTCAAATCACTTATGTTAGAGCTGTTAAACATGATCTCATTTGAAATCTTTCATTGTTCCATCTTAGAACTGCATAAATCTTGAGACCATGTGCACGAGGCAACTCCAGCTAGTTTTACAGTCCAAAATACTTGCAAGTTTTTATCTTGATTTACCGATTTCCAAAAAAGGAGGATGTTGTCAATACATCAGAATCTTTTTATTAATGCTTTCTACTTGAAGATGCCTGAAACGTTTTCGTCGGATATCCAGATAAATTGGATATCTGGTTAGCATGCCCTACTAGTAAATACTAAGTTGCAGAAAAGTTGAGATTACCTAGATAATCACTATTATTAACAATAATGTAGCAAAACCAGTGAAACTATGGGGTAAAAGCGACACAAAAACCAATGAATGAGAGTAATGATGAGCAATTGCTGCAGCAAGACTACAAAGCTTTGGGCGGGAGTGCAACAGTCATGGGAAAATGTAATGCTTACCATCGGACGCACACTTTGCTCATCCTCACTAAATTGCATAAAAAAACACTGATAATTAATACCTTGAAATAAAAAAATGCATTACAGCATGCAAATTAATAACTGACAAACTCCAAACATAACAAAATGTCTATAACACATTTTTAGTTTGATTATATTGTAGTTTTGTCTTTGAGTTGAAGGGTGGTTATCTGAAATTTGGTTAACTTCTGACGTAATTTTGAAAGTGGTGTTTTTAGTTACTAATCAGAACAGTTTATATTCTATGCTGTGGGTATAACATCTACTTTGCTGAATATAAAAGGGCCAGTCACTTCACTTGATATTGTTAGAGTAATTTATGATTTTATTAAATCAGAGTTCTAGGGACTGACGAGACGTGATAGGGACTGACAGCAAACACAGTTATTAAGTCAAATCACATTTTTATAGCAAAATCAACTGAAACAACAAATTATCTCTTGAGTTCACAAGTTCTATGAACTCGTCGTCATGAAATAAAATAAATCCTGTGATTATATACAGGATTTATTTTATTAATTATGCACATTAAAATAATGTATCAATATTTCTTAAAAATCAAATTGTACTTTGAGTTTAATACTTACAAGTCTTTAAGTAATTAACAATTATTTTATATAATCAGCTTTCTAAAGTTCTAAGTTACCAAATTATAATTTGAACACAATATTCAGACTTTCATTAATTTTTTATAAGATCACAAATATTTCAAACTTTAACTACATAGTACCTCGTATTTAGTTTTATCATTATTTGTTTCTCTCCTCGTAAACATTAATGGGTTTTAAAAAAAAAATCAAATACTGTATTTCTCCTGACGATTAGATTAGGAATTGGCAGTTTTTCTATAACGTCTTCGTAAGGCACGTCGGCGATATCATTATCATTTATTTTAAATTCTGTGTCACCTTCATTGCAAACTTTAAGGAATGTAACTGTCAACATCCCCAATCTTTACCATCATATTTTAATCAAATTGCGGCATATCGGTATTCTTTTTCTGCCATTATTAACTTAATTAGAACATAATCTCTACTGTCATAGCTCGTTTTAGACTTTTCTTGCATAATGTGGCTCATACTTGCTAACGGAATACCATCATCAGAATTCGTGAAAATAGCTGAAACTTGGGGCTGTTTATTGGTTATTGGTACGTTATAGTCCCCAAGTTATAATAATTACAACCAACATTATCACAGAAACAACTTACTGACTTCAAAATATGTTAGGTTTATAAATATGACCCGAGACTTGATGCACTAAGAGAGTTCCTTTAAACAGTTTCTGCTCTTTCTCATGTTCCTTGGTCATTTTGTTAACTTTTTCTATGTCAACATCTTCGATAACAGAGATCTGTATATTTTTTTTACTTCTTGGTGTCAGTGCTTGCTTCTTTTTTATGTTTCAGTCTTCTGTTTCTTTGTTGTTCGCTGAAAAGTTTTTTCTTTAAATTTTCAATGAGTAAGTCCTTCCTCTTCATATATATCGATATACATCATAATCAGCCTATTTCGTTTCCACTGCTGGGACTTGAGCCTTCCTCTCAGAGACAGGAGATGGGCCATAATCCACCATGCGGGCCCAGCGGGCGGATTGGTGGATAGGTTAGTGGCCACCCCATGTCGAAGTTTTCAGGCCACCCGAAGGCCCGCGACATAGCCTAACGACTGTTGTCCTAAGACAAACAACCGGAACCGACGGCTTAACGTGCCCTCCGAAGCACGGAAGCGCTCAGTTGAATATTATCCAAGTCCTGGCTTAACTTGTCGGTCGAGCTGTCTACGAGCGCTTCAGTATACATACTATTTTTTTTTTCCGTTGAACTACTCCTCCTTCTAGCTTCATCCTCTCTTTCATTATTTAATAAAGGAACCCCAGGAATAATTTCATCTTCCGATGATGGCGGCCTATTTTGGTCCACGTATTTATCTGTATTTTCGCGAATCTTGTTTTTTTTTCTATAATCAGATGAATAGGCTACCCAGTTTATTCTTGACTTTCTGTGCTCACTTCAATAAAATGTCTTTTACACATTTCATTTGATTTTTCCTTTTCATTTCTTTAGATATTTTAGTCGTTCCTTTTCTTTGTACTCTGGCAGCAAAACAGGGTGGGTCATTTAAATTTTTTCCAATCGCCTCTTTGCCTGTTTTGACTTTATTTTGCATTTTCCTCTTTAGACAGTGTTTTTTTTCTTTCTAGGCGCCGTATTCTACAACAAGTACATTGATATTATGTTTAAAACCAAGCCTCACACAGAACGACCATCAGTCCCTAGATGTGGCGTCAGGCCCTAGTCACTATTATGACTAGGGCCTGACGGTCTAGGGACTGAAGAAACGAAACAAAATGAAATGAAACCTATTATTTAAAATCAACATCAAAACCAATAGGCGGTCAACATAACAAGGCAGACCAAACTCATATTTACAATAAGTAATGACATCAATTAGTAATTAATTATCGTTAAAACGACTTACCTAGGGCCTGAGAGTTTGACTGGCACAGCACGTGTTTTCGCAGCAAAGTTGGCGACCGCACTAATAACAAAAAGGCTGCCGCGACTTGGGTCGTGTTTGCAACTAACTTCTCACCGATGCTATCTTATGGAGTGAATTATGAAAATGCCATATGCTTGGATGCCGCGTATTTTTGAATTTCGTAATTGACTAGGGCCTGATATTTTTTATCGCTTACACTTTTTGACTTGAAATAATGTTATGAAACATATTGTTATTATAAATTAAATCGTAATGACAATATTAGTAATGTAATAGTAAACGAATTTAAATATAGTTTGATAAAATTATTCTTAAAGAATTATAATTACAGTGAAATGAATACTAAATTCGGGAGATCTTACATGGCTAGGGCCTGATATTTGGAGTAAGAAATGTCAATTTTTGGAAATAAAGAATGTTAATATATATACCAAAATGAGTGACCGAACTAAATTGACTTTATAACAGCGTTTAGTAGTTTCAAATATTAGATTATTTTTTTAAATATTGTGAAAATTGATGCTAACACCAAGTTAACCAAATTTCAGATAATTACCCTGAAATATTTGCTTATCACTGAGCCTGGGCGACTCCCAGCACAGCCTTCATTTATTTTTGTCAATTTAGGTATTAAGCATAGTGCATATGAATACTGGATACTAAAACAATATGTTGTGTTACAGGCATCAAAAATTATGAGCCATGTAGAGCAGTATTTGTCCAACCACCCCAATGTCACAGTTATTGATCCATTAGACAAAGTAAGGATACTTTTAAACAGGTATGTTAGTTGTTGGTTTTCTACACTAATATCATAAAGAGGAAAGATTTGTTTGTTTGTATGTTTGCTTGTCTAAAATATTTCTACACCTTAATAATAATCAGATTGGGTTACTATTCAGGTTGGTGGTTGCTGGCCCAACTGCAGGGCGATTATTGTATCCTCAGTTGCTAACAAATATTGATTGAAATCTTGAAAAATGGCAGCTCTACGTAACTTTTGGCAACTCTAGTAAGTAAAAATGTTAGTAAGTTGATGACTGGAGCTGACAAAAGTGACATAGAGCCACCATTATTTCGATTTCAATCAATATTTGTTAGTAACTGAGATACATAGTAGCCCTGCTGGTCTTGTAATGTTGGTGTTGTGGAAGTTCTTGATCATCCTGAAGTAGGCAGTAGCTGTATCTGATGTAATATAATTAAATAGAATATATGGTTGTATGTTTGTCTGCACAGGGCAGTTACAGTTAAAAGTAGTATGGTGAATGACCAAACCAAAAATATGATATCAAAAATATGTTAAATTTTTGCCAAAAAATGGAACCAACTTCAACACCAAAAAGTGCGAAATAACTATCAAAGTCGGTATCATGCGCACAATATTGTGATAATAAGTACTTTTAAACTATCATGGCACCAACTTTGTTATTTCACACTTTTTGGTGTTGAAGTCGGTTCCGGCTTTTTGATAAATTTTACTAATTATGGGATTGATTGTCATTCACCTTCAATGATGATATCATCAACAAGGATGTTTACCGCGTGCTGTTTGTCACACAACTTGTGTGCCTACGGGAATAGGTACGCTAATGCCTTTTCTTGTAGCTCTCCGACTCGGTTCTATTGAATTATCAATAGATATAGATAGGACAGTGTTTCTTTGTAGTACTAACTGTGACTGTGCCAACTTAAGGTAACTATGGCGGACACAAAAACAATCTGCAATAATATTATTTTCCTAGATTGAGGAAATTGCTACGTTTTCTTGCTAGAATGTTTACGGAATATTACCTCATATAGGACCAAACTGGTTTTTACATAAAATACAACTTAGGTTTGTAGAATGTGCCATGTTATACTGGAGATGTTTAGAAGGACTATTTTTCGATCTCAGTGATGTAAAGACAACTCCACAAGGTCAAATACGCGATAAATATATTTGCGTATTCATCAAACATTAGTAAAGTATAAGTTTATCTGTAGTCAAGGTTCGAAACTGTGGCCCCAAGTCGTTATCCATAAAATTAACAGTTCTATTCGAGAACTATATGAATTATTATTATGTAGGTAATTGTGACATAGTATTGGCAATAAATTCGTTACAGTGTAGTTTTGTGTTTGAAAAAAGTATAAATTACAATAATTGTTAATTTTATGACTTAAAGCACTTGCCTACTTTGATTGACAATTACAAATTTAAATCCATGTTTTGTCTAAACTGGTTGCTTAGAATATATATACATATTTCAGAGTTATATACCTATAGATAATTATATCAACGCTAATCTATACATACAAATAAAACTGAAGTGTCTGCTTGTATTTCCGAATTAACAGCTGTTCACTAAATGCTTAATGAAAGCATATAAAATGTTTTGTCTGTTTGTTCCGGCTAATCTCTGAAACGGCGGGACGGGACTTTCACTAGCAGATAGCTGATCTTATAAGGAGTAACTTAGAATACTTATACTTTAGAAAAAAATGTACAATTTAGTCTCTAGATAATTCAGGCGGTTTGAAAACTTCGAGAGTAGGCTGGCCACTAACCTATTCACAATTAACAAAACTATACTATTCCTCAGGTCCCTCAAGGAATCTTATCAAAAAAGATGCCATTGAAATGCTTGCATGCGTTCGAACGCCATGAATGAACGATGTATTGCTACTTTAGTTTTTTTTAAAGCACTAACCCCTTAGCGAAACCAAACGTTGCAATTTTAGAGAGGAAAATACACATCCTCGGAAGACGCGGGTTCGAATTCCGCCCTAGGATGTGATTGTTTTCTGTCTAAAATCGCGATCTATTGTTACGTATCTATTATTAGGATATTCGTGACTTATGGGGGATCCCAATAATCTATCTATCCACAGTTTTCCTTACTACCGATAGAAATTTGACATAACGTCCATACAAATAGTGTCAAATATCTAACTTTAGTAAGGTAAACCGGCGATAGATAGATTATTGGGACGGGCCGTTAATCTATAATATCAAAATGAACCCCTATTTTTCCTGGTCACGCTATAACTTGAGAACGGATGGAAATATCTCGCTAATATTTTTTTGTTGTGTTAACTATTGTCAAGGGAAGGTTCTTATGAAAGAAAAACCAAGAAAAGATGGAAGGTTATGGCGAGGCCGAAGGCCGAGCCTACAACGCGAAAGAATTCGCGAGCAGTTACTAGTTCAAAATAAAATAGAATGGTATAAGTACATTCACTCTAATGATTCCTTCTTTACCATCGACAGATATCAATACTACACGATACTGCAAGATGAGCCGACATTCCAAAAGCAGGGTATTTTCACACCGACTTTCGCTGAATTTACTACGAACAATATAGAGAGAAACATAGAGATCATGAGGCAGAGAGGTGTAACATTCCCAGTCATAAGTAAACCAACAATAGCACATGGATCGAAATCAGCGCACGAGATGACAGTGATTTTTAATGAGAACGGTCTCTATGTCTGCAAACCTCCGTGTGTCGTCCAAAGCTTCGTCAATCACAATGCAGTATTACACAAAGTATTCCTTATAGGCGAGAGGTGAGTGGATTTTACTTAAATATCGTAGAAGTGTACATGTTTTTGATCTGGTAACGGCTGTCACTGGATTTTAACTCTTTGCAAGCGATATGAGCTTCATAAATCTTATCAATGATAGTATATGAAATGAGTGAACCAGAACGTGAAATTTTGGAATGAATGAAAAGAAATCCAAATCACATTTTGTAACATGCTCAAAAATGTACCAAATAAGTAGGTGTAATTATGGAATTTACCTATATTATATCATATGAAATTATATAGGCTGTTTCTATTTCTAACCGCAAAAACTATTTTTATAAATTCTGTCTGTCTGTTCAGGCTTACGTCGTACATACTATCAGTTATCTGTGCCATATTTGTACTTGATAGACGATATTTTGTACAGTATTCAATAAATTAAATATTAGGTCCTTACATATGAAATTGGCGTTTTGTATGGGAGGAACAAAAAGTCGAATATTTTTTAATATAATATATTTAATTAATCAAAGTATGAACCATTATTTTCTATGCACTTTTGCCATCTTATAGGTAGTTCATTGATCCCTTTACTAAAAAAACCAGTCGGACAGGAATCAATAAAATCTTTGAAGGCGATTTGGACTGCCCCATCGGAGTTGAATTTTTTCCCTTGCAAGAAGTTATCCAAATTTCGAAAAAAATGGTAATCTGTTGGAGCAAGGTCCGGGGAGTACGGAGGATGTCTTAGACTTTCCAATTGAAGCTCTTCTAATTTAGTAGCCGTCTGTTGCGCAGTGTGTGGTCTAGCGTTGTCGTGAAGCAGCAGTGGCGTGGAGCGATTGACCAACCTAGGTTGTTTAGCCGCTAGCTTTTCCATCAAGGTTTGCAATTGCTGACAATAGACATCAGCTGTAATAGTCTGGCCAGATTTGAGAAAACTGTAATGAACAATACCGGCACTAGTCCACCAAACGCTTACAAGTAACTTTTTTGGGGTTAATTTTCGCATGGGGCAGGATTTGGCTGGCTGGCCAGGATCCAACCATTGCACTGAGCGCTTCCGATTATCGTAAAGAACCCATTTTTCATCACAGGTAATGATTCGGTTTAAAATACCTTCATTATTGTGCCGGTTTAGTAATGTAACGCAGCAGTCGACGCGCGTTTGCCGATTTGCTTCAGTCAATTCGTGAGGTACCCACCTTTCAAGCTTTTTAATCTTCCCAATTTGCTTCAAGTGAATTAAAACAGTTTTATCACTAACATCGAAGCCTGCAGCTAACTCGGACGTGGTTTGCGATGGATCCGCTTCCACAATAGCCCTCAACTCTTCATTATCAACTTGAGTCTCAGGCCGTCCACGGGGCTTGTTCTGCAGGTCGAAATTTCCAGAACGAAAACGTTGGAACCAAAAACGAACTGTGTTTTCTTTTGCAACACGACCGCCATACACATCATTCACCCTTCGAGTTGTTTACGCAGCACTAGTGCCACGGCGGAACTCGTATTCGTAAATAATGCGATATTTTAAGTTTTCCATTTTGTAAAATGAGTGACGCAAACAGAAAAAAACAGAAGAAAAAAAACAAATGAATGACGATCATCGAAGCACAAATACATGAGTCTATAGCTGTACAAATTTGAATTTGGAATTCCTTACCAAAGAGGAGAAATTCGTGATTAAAGTGGCCAGTACGAAAAACGCCAATTTCATATGTAAGGACCTTATATTATATATCACAAATATTATTGAAATTCACGTTTATTATAATTTTTGTAATAATAAAACTGGACGTGAGAATTACACGTTGTCTATATCAAGAACGACGCATGCTTCGGCTTCGTCAGGAAGCCTTCTTCAGGATCTTGAGTGTGGTGCGCTCGTCATTGCGTCCCTTGCGTTGTGCGGCGGGACGCCTCGCACGCAGCCAGTTAATCAACCGTGAAAAAGTTTGTGTGCAAACATTAGGTAGATATGTTTCTCTGAAGGGAAATGTTCCCAGCAAAATTACGTGGCAAGAGATTTAGCATCTTATATCTCAGTGTGACGAGCGCATTGCTTTGCCTTGCCGGGTTACGTACTTGTAGTTTCAAATTCTGAATAGCACTGAACTGTTTTGGGCAAGCGTGACACTGCACATCAGTCGAGCGACTGGCTCGTCTCGTCACCGTTTCACATAGAAATAAAACGAACAATTCAAAACATTTCAGGTACCACATATGCGAAAGACCGAGCCTGAAAAACTTCTACGCGTCAGAAGACTTAGAACCTATATTTTACAGCACTGGCGAGGTCTGTAAGGCTGATAGTCAATCCACACTATCAATTCTAGACCCTCACGATCAGCCAGACATAACCATGACTGTGAACGAAAACAGAGTTAAGCACATAATAAGAGTGCTGAGGAAAAAAATCGGCTTGCTTCTGGCAGGATTCGATATCGTCATAGACAATGTGTCGGGTAACCATGCACTTATAGATATCAATGTCTATCCTAGCTATGATAACTTCCCTAATTTCTTCGAGCATTTTTTGGATAGTATAGACGAAACTGTGAGCATGAATTCGAATGGTGTTTATAGTAATGGTGACCGCAACAATTTTCACGGGGAAGATTTATTGGGTTGCAATAAGATGAACGGTTTGATCAATGTGGGTATGGATCCAATTAGATGTGGTGTGACGGGAATGAATATCAATTGATATGCTGTTGTAACTGCACATTATAATTCTTGTCTATATAATCGGGGTTAAAGTGAACTTACGCGTTAACAAAATATGATATACATATATATTCGTATGTTTTTTAAAGATGCTGGCGTAGTGAAAGAAACTGCAATTTTAGGAATGTAAAATGTATTTGGTCTTACTCTAAAATTATTCCTTCGGTGGTATAAACTTTACAAGCAACCGATTCTGTAGAAGACGATCGAAAGTCTATCCTCGGACTGGTGTACCGTGGCGGTTAGTTTGACGACACACGTTCGTATCCCATCCGAGATATAATTTTCTCTCTCATCTTTATGTATAGGCATTTTCAATAAAAGCATCTTTTAGATACGACAGACCTTGTATAGCAATACATTCTCTAGTATCTATAAAATAAAGATTATAATACTATACAAAATTAGATTATAAATGTTAAATTAGAAAGAAATAAACAGAAGTAATTGATAACGTCAAACCTACTACGATTCTGTTTTGTAAGAAAGAGAATGCAAACAATCTAAGTTTTTTTAATTTTTGTATTTTAATCGACTTTTGTAAAAATATTTTATACCGTAGGTATATTTGTATTTTGCAAACAATTCGTTAGGTTTTGTCGATCGTCACATTAGTATCGCGTAAGTTCACATTAATTCTATAAAATAAGACTAAATCGATGTGTAATTGTAAGATGTATATTCTTTGTTATCTCTGTACCTATACTCTTTTTAATAATCGAATCAATAATAAGACCCGGTAACATCGCGTTGGACTCGATCATAAACATGGACCTTATTATCAGTGGTTTATGGTTGCTTTTATTATTGTTTATATTAAAACGGTCCTAGTAGCTAACTATGGAGAGAATTTTAGAGTCAGTATCTTTTTGTACTGTTAATTGATCAAACTTGTAAAGATTGCTTTAGCTATTAGTACTGACGTGATAACGAGTCACGCCTGACGTGATGCAATAGTTGTGGTACCTAACCTAAGTGTAATGTTTGGCAACTACTTGAATTACCTTATCATAAAACGATAAATATATCAAGAATAAACTTTAGAAACGGGTTGTTTGACATGTGCATTTTGAGCGTTTGATATTACCGCATGTGTCATGTTTTAATATCAGGTCTGGAGAGCATAAAATTGGACAGTAAGCCATATCCATTCTATAATATACCAGCTGCGCTCCGCGGTTTCATCCGCGTGGTGATGGATGTTGTTCATGACGAATGAAAATACATAGCCCATGTTCATCAGGGCTAATATAGAACTCTAATATAGTGTAAATAATTACGGAGGCTATTCAACTCAAACAAACAAACAAATTCATTTTTCCTCATTATAATATTAAAAAAAAATTTAAGCATTATCTTAATTGAAATCTCTAAATTATGGCAGTACTTATTCTGTTTAGGCTAAAATCCAAATAAGTATAACACTTCCGAATAACAGCATTATTAGACATTTCTCTTCAATTGTGGGTATATTTTAGACAGTTTAGTCGTCACGTAACATGGTGCTCGCTAAACTAACCTAAAACAACCCAAAATTGAATAGAATAATCCTATTTTTAGAAGTGTCATTCTAAGTGTTAATTGATTTTAGATTTTATTGTCAACATAATATGGACCACCATAATACATTTTGAGTTCGTTAGTTTAGTTTAGTTTTTTGAACAAGTGAATCGCTAAAGATATTATCCTAACTAATAATATAAACGCAATAGTTTGTTTGCATGTCAGTTTATTTTTTTGATTGTTTGCTTTCACGCCTAAACGACTGAACGAATCGTAATGAAATTATTCCAAGGAGGTAGTTTATATCCCGGAGAAGGGCATATGATACTATTTATCATCATCATTGATATTTGTTTCGAAATATATTGGTTGAGCAATTCTGCAACCATACGCTCGTAGTGGATAGTTGTTAGGAGTTTGACAGCTGCCGGGGAGCGGCGGCGGCGCGCGCGGGGGAATTCCTTGAAGTGACGTCGCGTTGGCGCGAACATATATATCACACATGAATATATTGCATTGTATCTAGTGTTGCAAGCAAATACCTACAATATATATATCCCGTCAATGAAGTTAATTATATTGTTATTATTAGTATATTTCATTACAAGTGGGGAAAGGCTGTCATTGCAAAGAGTTCCGACAAATGTCTACTTTAATTGACAGTCGGAACAAGTTGCAATGACGGTTCCGCACTTGTACTGAACGACTATTTTTAATACAGTTGCGAAAAAATGAAGCAATTTAATAAAAAAACTCGCATAGAAAATTTCTGGAAAATGGCGCCAACCGTAGAGTATAAGCAGATATTTTTTTTTCTTCACCCATTCTGGTAGGCAAAAGGAACTATGCCCATACAGCCAAGTCTTCAGTAGATTTTTTTTATTGATATGATATGAAATGAAAATGAAATTTAATGAAATGAAATGAAACCTAACCTCATTCAATCAAATCATTAAATCTGATATTGAAACAAATTAAAAGCTTCTTTTTAGAAATATGTGTATTTGCATGAATCATAAAAACTTCTATGATATTTTCTAGTAAAAACTTCATGGTTGGTTTTTATTTTTAATAGACATTATTTTGACAGTTGGGAAAGAGAACGCACGAGTTAGGGAAAGGTAAAAAAAAGCACGAGTATGTAATAGCCCACATCCCGAACGCTATACGTCCCTGCAATACGCCACTTTTTGAGCAACTGTATTAAAAAAATCTTGTAAAGTGATCATGTAAAAGAAAACTATTTAATTTTAGAAGTGCCTTTTTATGCAATAAGCTGTAGTGATAAAATTATTCTTATGTAAATGTGTTCTAGCTACACATCATTGTAAAATAATCTCATAAATAAATGCAACAATTAAATAATAAACTTAATGCTGCCAAACGCGTGAGTCGGGGAGTACTTCGTAATAACAGTATTGTAGTTTCGAATATTACCTTACTAGCAACTTTATAAATGTAAAATGAAATATTAGCAGTATTTACAAAAAGTTTATTCTGTATTAAGTATTATGTATACTTCGCTTTCTCACTTTTACAATATACATTTATTTTTATAAATATATTATTTACTACGGTATTAATACCTATAGTATTATGTGCACAGCTGTTTTTAACCTTTGTGAAAATATACCTATACTAAATAAGTAATAGAGCATTTATTTGTTTGATTTTGAGTAGATTGAATTTATAGTTTTATGGTTTAAAGGGTATTGTATTGCATAACTTAAGTAATGGTATGTTAATTTATGATGTTTGCAATAACATGGTCTGTCTTGGTTTTATGATGCCGGTATAATAAATTCTACGCAATTAATATTCATAAGTTTTATATGTTGTATGTATTATATATTATTACTAGGTAACAAGGCCAAGCTTTGCTAGCTTCACCCACTTAGGGGTGAAATTTTCAAAAGTATACATTTTAATGTATATTACTCCGTATTTCATATGTTTTATGTGTTGATGATTAGTATCATACATATTACCCACTAATTGCGCTCTGCGGTTTCAACCGCGTGGTGATGGATGACGATGTTGATGAATAAAAATATATATAGCCTATGTTTATCAGGGATAATGTAGGGTTCATTGGTGAAATATTTTTTGAAATAGGTCCAGTACTTTCGGAACCTATTCAATTCAAACAAAAAAATATTTCCTTGATGATCCTTAAATAAATAATTCCTCTTATATTATTAAGTATATATACCTATACTCATATAATATATTGTATACATTATCCGCAGACATAGTGTAAAGTATAAAATATAATATGAACATAATGGCATACCATTTTTGAGGTATTCTTCACAAACATTTTTCGCTGGTCGACATGCAATACATGCACCGAGTAATGCACCAAAGATTTCTACATAATCTAAGGTAGACATTGACTACAGAAGGTACGTTTTTAAGTAACGGGAATTTTTAATTAAACAGTAATCATTCGCATAAAATAAATCCAGATTTTTCCAACCACATCCGGAGGTCTTTTTCAAGGAGAGTGCAGAACGCTAGCGGTTGCGTGTCGCACGGGTGTATTGCGAGTGCGGAGACTATAGTTGCTCATATTAAAAACGTGTATAAACCAAGTTTGTTTTCGTAACGAGCCACGTTCTTTCTAAAATCAATATCGATACTATATCATTGTCAACATTACATACACAAATGAAAATGGGGTAAGATTATTTGAGATGGCAATACTATGCCGACAACAAGAGGAACAAAGATACACTTTCTTGTTTTGTATCAAGACCGCTTGACGTAAAATAAGTCTGGCAGCGGCGTGAACTATAAGTACCTAAAGCGGTGTTAATCAGGTCCATTTGAGCGATGCAGGATTTTATGCGAGTCTACCTCAGTTTATAAAGCGTTTGCGGGCTTAGGTGCGGCACTAGGAGAGGGCGCGTGCACGGTAGGGAGGTGAATGCATAGGTAGCGTGGTTATTGCAGAGCCCATTGAGCACGTGTAGGGCTGTCCAAATGAAATTCGAATGTTTTTTTGTAAATTTGGTATGAAAAAAATTGTACTTAAGTGATTTAAATTTCGATATTTTGCCATTTGTTAATCCTGACGCATACATACGCATATACGCTGTATGGGAGTATTTCTCGCTTAAAACATGAACGAGCTATACGATATAGTTCGCACGACATGCGATGGTTACGGTACATTTTCCATATAGTAAGTCGAATAATCAGTAGAAATGCCATAGTAAGCCTTGAAAAGTGTTACTGTACATGATTTTATGTTCATTGTATAAGTTAGCCGAGTCTACAATGGCTTTAGTCTGGTAAATTAATTAATTTTAGCTACAAAGTAACTAGTAATGTCCCATCATTAGCGGTTCTAATTAGAACATAAAATCTCAAGTTGTAAAATTATGTATAAATTCAATATTTAACTACCGAATCACTCATATACAAATGATTTTATCGTACCGGCAGTTTTTTTTACTAAGTTTATATTTAGTAACTAATATTTTATGTTATATAGAGTTGGAAAATCGCGAATAATTTTCATAACTATTTTTTAAGAACCGGCTAGAGTCGCGTAATATTGATTGGAATTTCTTCTTTGCTAAGTATACTTGAATATTTAAAGAAGAACCGGAGAACATTTCCGGTAAATATGACACTAGTCCTAGCTGGTTCTTATATATTAATAATTTATAAATATAGTTAACACTAAATTAAAATTGTCTAAACTATGGTAGTTCTTATTTTGTTTGTACTAAAATCCACAATCGTGTAACACTTTGAATGACAATTCTAAATTAAGAATAATCATATTATTCTATGCAATTGTGGATAGCTCTGCACAGAGTGGTTGCACATCCGTTTAGACAAAGTCGAGCACAAAGTTACATGATTAATAAATTTGCACTAAACATACCCACAATAGAACAGAATAAGAACATAATTGAAGAGAATACTCAACTAAGATCTGTCATAGCAAGCTTTATACAAATTTGGACTTACAGAATAAAAATTATCTATCATAGTTTAGTAAAAATATATTTTAGTTAATTTAGTATGTTGTTCTGAACAAGCGAATTGCTACCATGATAGCTTAAACTACTCTTTATTTATAGTAATACAGTATTCAAGGTAATAAGTTGAGATGGGACAGAAAGGGCCTTATCTTAACCCTTCATATGCCGTGATAATTAAAACAAAAGATTTATGAATGAAACGAACGTACATTTACGTCAATGGTACTCAAAGGATTAATCATTAAAGGAAATCACTCCTATTGGCTCATACCTGCCACAGATGCTGTGCTACGCCTGCAGCTGCGGGATAAGACGCGGCGGTTGACCAGTTGAATATGCCGCAGATTAAATAATAATAACTACGGCTTTGCTTACACTTTTCATACCCTGTCTTCACTTTCCATACGCATGTCGAAACCATGATGCTACAACACATTTCAATACAGCATTTGTGGTCAGACTGCCCGACCATACGTAACTACTGGAAGTAGATATTATATCTCGCTACTTATTCCTAACGGACCAACTGATGTTAGAGTCTACGAAGAAATAATATCAGGAAGAGTAACTGCCTTAGCAAAATGACCCAATAAAAGTGCTAAATCAATAACATCGTTCACGCCGCTATGACTCAGCTGTCATAGTAGACGTTGCAGCACGCGCGTGAATCAATCCCTGCCTTCCTTCTGAAATTTAAAACAATCACCGAACATGTCTATTTGTAACCTCGGAAGTAATTCGTATTTGGAATCGTACTTCGTTTTGGTTTGGAGGACCACTTTTTGTGTGGAATTTGTTCTGAGTTATGCTTCCTGACATTATTTCTTCGTAGGTTAGAGTACAAGAAAGTAGCAGAACTTGATAATGAGATTTAAATATGTAATAAACAATTTGAAACCGAGTAACACTATTATTGAAGATATCTACCTACTCATAATTCTAAGATCCGATGTTGAGGATTATTCAATTAATTTATTTTATTACATTTTACACATAATAAAGTAAACATTATATAAAAAGGGTCATTTATTATCTACACATACGACAACTGGTCTGATTTTGATTAAATTTAAATGGGATATGAGAAGCACCGGCGTTCAAATAAAATAGTTGTCAAACCGGTTCACTTCGAAAAAGTTCTTAGCTAACACACAAAAAAGTCGAGTTGAGAACCTCTCTTTCTGAAGTCGGTTAAAATGATCGAATCGCCGGTTTTCTTGTGGATCCAGGTCCATTTTTGTACAATTTTTGAATGCAGATTATTCCAGATAGAAATACATCCACAAGTTAGATATGGTCTGCAAAAAAGATTTTCCTGCAGCTACATTCATTGCGGTAGCTCCCGCCGCTGTCCTATCTCAAATTACAGCAACGAATGCGTAAAACGAGAGCTAAGTAGGTGATAGTGTCCTATTTTATGTGGCTAAGAAACAAATAAGAAATACGTTTAACATATACTTGTTATGTAAGTTTATTATTTTTTACTACGTATGTCGTATAATCTTAGGGAAACACAAATGTTAAGATTCCAATCTTTTTGATGATTCCAGATAATCTATATGTATACAGGGTGGTTTTTTGAGAAGGGCGGTCATGACCAAGTCTGGAACCACGAGAGTTAGAGAATAATCGTGAAAGGAGACATGTCCTCGATTTATAAGAAAACTATAACAGCATATAACATTCCTGTTTAGTTTTTTAAAAATCTTTTACTTATGACGGAAATCGAACGAATGAATTTAAAAAAAATACATTCTGTATTAGTAATTTATTTCTTTGCGAAGATTGATCTTTATCAGCAACATAATCCATTAGTTCAATAATACAGATGTCTTTTATTTGGAAAAATAATTCGGGTGTATTTCCGTCAAAATTAAAAAAAACAAAAAACAACAAAATATGCAGTTATTGTTTTCTTATAAATCGAGGGCATGTCTACTTTCACGATTTTTCTCTAACTCTCGTGGTCCCAGACTTGGCCATGGCCGCCCTTCTCAAAAAACCATCCTGTATATTTAAGGAGAGTCAATACTGGAAATCAAGGAAATGGACATTCGCACTTTTTTTGTGAAGCTGAATAATGTCGAAAAAAGCACTACTATATAGGCGTGCATATATAGTTGTTCTATTGACGCTATGGTCTAGAGAGTTGCGTTATAGTGTTGAGAAGAGATGAAAGTTTTAGAAACATTGATGTAAGAAAAAACGTGTGAACGAAGACTTTGTGAAGATAGCTGAGGAAGGTATGAGATGATTAATACTGGCAACAAGTATACAATTACAAACTTTGGCGAACATACTCTGACCAAACTGAACATGGAAAAGTACTGGGAACCTGAGTGGTAGTAACCACCTCTTAAAGTAGTCATATTTCAATCTTATCAATAAATTTGGTACCTCTACGTCAGAAAAAAAAAAATGTTGTGAGTAATGGATTACGCTCGCCGCCATTTTGATGACGTCATAACGAATAGCTATCTCAAATTCAGTTCTGATGTGAAATAGTAATAAAATAATATTTTTCGTCTGTGTGTCGGTTGGAGTATGATTATTCTAAGCTTATTACAAAACGCACATGTTTTATGATAGTATTGTAAAAGGTGGTAGTAGGCCTACCGATCAAGAATACCCTTAACCGACGTATGTATGACGATTGTGTTAAATGTCAAGGAAGCAAGTGGACATCTATGGCCTCTACTAACCCCTTCGGTAAACAGGCAATACTGTATGGCAACATCTCTTTAATCCTACTCAGATATGGATATTAATGCACTGTATTATTATTAAGTATTTCATTTACTACTATTTTAAGAACAAAATAATTGAACGCCCGTTTAATGTTAATTAACTTTCTTTATAAATTAAGGTTTAACGCACTGTAATACAGTATGAATATAATAAAAATGTAAATTATATCTAGTAAAAAAATATTTACTGGGATGTAGAGCTCCAGTAGATGATGAACAGGAATTGAATAGAGTTAAATGATAACCGGAAAAATTTAGTACTCAAGTACATAAATAAAACGATAATCTTAAAAAGGAATTATAAAATTAATAAGTAATGACTTATCGTCATTCCATTAAACTAACTGTTATAAATGTATTCTTTTTATTGAGACTGATATATACTGTGTTTTGTATACTAGTTTATAGATTTGTCTTGTTATTTATCCTATTAAAATTATACCTTTTATATAATAAGTTTCGGGAGTTATAGATTGGATCCCAAGCTATGTACTTCAGTATGATAAAGTAGAATTCGTTTCTCATTCTGTAATAATAATGAACTAAAGTGTTTCTTTAATATATGTATAGAAAAGTTATAATAACCCCCTCACAAAAAGCATATGCATAGCTAAATTATTAGTAACAATTAATATTTAGTGATATGTACGTCCTAGGACACTTATTATCACGGACCAAAGACAAAGATGACTCCGTGATAGGTATACACACCCAACTATGTATGTGTGCGTGATGTGGCTCGTAAGGAGATTGATTGCAGATTAAATTCTAATTATTTACTATAGCTACTTTAGGGTACGTTCCAGCAAGCGCCCTCAACGCTCACAACTGTCGCTCCCCGATTTGCCGTTCCCTTTGGTTGACAGTGACAGCTCATAATGATCACGTAAACCCACCTTCGAACCGCGAGCGTTGTGGTCGCGGTGTGAGCGTTTTCGGTGACGTCATCGATGACGTATCGAGCGCCGCGAGGGATTCCGCTTCCCGGAACGTAGCCTATATAATGTGTGTTCGAAGCCGCTTATTGGAATACTTTTTTTATATATTGCAAGAAGCACTTTGTTATATATGTGGATTCAGTTTTGATCTGAGTGACGTAGAGTCCTTTCTTTTTTTAGTTCGTAGTTATGTTGCTAATGTCTATATTATATCCTCGTAATGATAATTCTAAAGATAATTATAGACCTACTTATAGTCCCAAAGGTAATTGATGATATTTATGTCAATGTATCTTCTATTTGTTTCTACTCCTTTTGTATATGTATTAAGTAAGATTATATTATATACCAGATTATATACCATGTATAGTCCTACAATACCCAAGCTTTTTATTTAATTCCTTTTGCGAAATAATATAAACAGTACCTACATTCATCATCAGAAATACAAACATCCCTTAGGGCTACATTTTTTCTTAAACTATTTACTAGATGGCCAGTAGCTCTACCACGAGTTGGCAACATAAATGTCATCTATAGTCGATACTCGATCTCGCCTACCTATTAAGCTCGTGATTGGCGTACTCGCTGTCAATTTTAGCTCTACAATAAAATTGAGCGCGAGGTGGCACTGTTCTTTTTTTCATTCATTTTTTAGCGGCAGTCGATAGCGAGCATAGATTGGTGTCAATGTTATAAACTCATGGTACAGGTTCTCTAACCACAGTTGATATGACTGAAACTGGACTGTTGATGTTGATGTTGACTGTTACACTGTTTATCATAAAGGTGCAAGTTGGAAGCCGGCTACATGAAGCCGCAGCAAACGACGTGTCGCAGCGACATTACTGGTTTCTATGTATTTCTATGAAATACCAATCGTAGCTAGCGACAAGCGTCGTCAAGCGACTGACGACACTGTCGCCCGACCGCAGATCAGTAGTGCCTCTCGCGGGTACCAATCTACCTAGTAAAACAACTGAAAAGCTTTTAAACTAAACCTTTCGTATCGCTTTCCAAATAGTTGATGCCATCTGCAGTTGCCGTCTGCAGTCGATATCCATTATTATTTGTTGTGTTAATTAGTGTCAGGAGAAGGTCGTTATGAAAGAAACATGAAGAAAAGAGAGAAGGTTACTTAGAAGTATAATAAAACAAAACCCTTATATTCTTATTTTTTATTAAGACTACAATGATTATAAAAAATATGGCGTCTGTTAATGAAGGTAGGTGCATGTACATTGTAGTCACAAGCTCTGTATGCAACATAAATTTAGTGCTACCTAGCATGAATATTGTAACTAATCAATACTTAGTCGGTATCATGTAAGTAGTTAAGTTAAATACTATGCCAATATTTTTTAAACTGACATAAAATATTCATGTTATGTACATAGTGTTTTTCTGTGAACCCACGTAAACTACGCCTGCTAAGCTTTAGTTGGCAAGAATCCTGTTTTAGCCGGAAGACGGACCTATTGAATACAATTTATATAAGTACGACAAGTCTTAATTTTTGAGTAGTTAAACAGTTATTTTGTTGTAATGATCGTATATAACATTAAATCAGAAATAAGTAGAGTCAGTTGAAGTGACATTGGGCGGGGCACATAGCCCGCAGAAAGCGGCTGATGGTGCCGGAAGGTTCTGGAGTGAAAACCACGGACTGGTAAGCGCAGCGTACGTCGTCCACTGACAAGGTAGACAGATGACCTGATAAAGGTCGCACAACGACGTTGGATTCAGGCCACTTCCACTGTTGGAACAAATTTCCAAAAACAAATTTTGGTATGTGTGGGGGCACAATTTTTTTATTTGTGGAGGAGGCACATGTTTAGTAGTCCTACGGTCAGCCGTAGGTTCTAATCCCAAATAATTGTATTAGATTAGGTTTGTGTTTCCTACATTGAAGTTTTGAACCGGATTTGGGTCCCATTTTCTCGCAAAGAGATAGAGAGCCATAATATTCCGCTTGTAAAATTGTTTATAAGCACTTTTTTAGTTTTTGGCACAAAAAGTACCAAAACACAATTTCTGGCTTCAAAGCAAGTTTACTCCTATTATTTAATCATAAACAAAATCATACTTATAAGGTAAACCTTAACTTATAAATAAAGGATCCTACGACCAAGGCCATGAAATCCTACTTTTGAAGGCAAATAAAAATAATAGTACCTACCACTTGGAGTAGGTACTTGTTGTAGGTGATGACAACACAAGATTGATGAACAAAACCTGGGCGGGTGGGCCTCATGGCATTAAGTAATCATGCTGCTGTAATGTGAAAGGTTCAGTATTTTTAGAGCTTTAAGTAAACCGTTGAGCACTTCTTGCTAACACAAACCTCCAATTGAAATGATTTTGACGTTTGGGGACCACTTTTTAATTTGTCTTTTTCTAGGTATGACAAGTTCTGGTTTCGACCAGTTCGCTATAAGTCCAGTTCTAAGGAGGATCATTTCTGGTTTTGACCACTTCTTTATTTGACTACCTCATGTACGGTGTGCAAATTTAATACTCTCTTCCAATCACCAAGCGAGAGGACATTCCTATAGTCTTTTTTGAATAGCTATTCACGTAAAACACTTCCGAATAGTTTATTGTTTTCAATGTTTTTTTTCTGTTTTCTCTCAATGGTGTCACTGCTAATTATAAATTTAATTATTTATATATAAATATTCTTATTAATATTCTAACTTTTTGTGGGACGTTACATGATGTAGGTACGTAATATGTTACGTTCTTAGTGATGTTATAGTATACTAGTCTGAGATAGACTATAGATACAAAAAACTTCTAAGTGCGAAATAAAACAATTTATCCGGCAGACATAAATTGGAAGAGGCTCTACTCGATTTAATATCTATTTTTACAAGTAAGTGTCCGGATGTCGCCTGCACCTCTCGTCTTTCTCTAGTCGTACCATAACGGTTGTGCTGGTGAACATGGTAATTGTAAATTCGACACAGTGCGGTGAATAAATCACATCTGGTTGCGTCGGAGAGGTAAATCTATGAGATTTATTGTGGACTAGTGTCCGCTCGCGGCTTGGCACGAGCGAGCCATTTGAATGGATGAAGCCATTGATTTGAATTAAATTAAATATTCGTTTAGCGTAGGGGAGAGTGGGGTATTTACGAACACCTATATGAAATTTCAAATAAAACGAAGGAATACAGATAGGTATACCTATAACTTGGTTTACATAAATAGCTGAGCAAGCTTAATTATACGCCTATGCAGGCACCTACCTACTCCTAATATTAACAATAATTAATTGTTATAAAATATACTTAACAAAACTGATATTGCGGATGTCCGTGGCGACGGTATCACTTATCATCAGATGAGACGCCTGCTCGTTTGCCAACCTATCCCATAAAAAACGAAACTATCGGTCTTCACATTTTCCTAACCTGCCGCCTTATTGTCGAACTTGAATGAGAATGAAATGTCACTTCATTCTCATTCCCATTGACGTTCCAGCCAATAGGCTTGCAGGGTTTCACCCAGAATGGGATTCAAATGTCAAAATGAAGCCCATTCCCATTCTCCGTAAAGATAGACAATAAAGCCGCTGGCGGGCAATTCTGAGCTCCAAGAGTAGGTAAATACCTACTTAGATCATGTATAATTAGCACTACCTAATCATATCCGATGATGATTGACTGTCCGGAAATTGCTCTTGCCAACATATAACTACTTATGTGACATATGATCCAGTCTCCTTCTAAATAATAAATAATAATAATTCTAAATAATAGTATTCATATTTCTCACTCCAAATTATGAAGTAATAATTAGATACCATAATCATCATTTATGTTTCCCTTTTCCACTTCATTTTCTTTCATTGTTATTACTAAGAATCTTCTTATTCTTAAAGTGCCTCTCCAACTGGTGGAGGTTGGCGATCAGCGTGGCACAGTCCTTATTATTGGTTCGGCGGAACAACTCAGACGCCCCTGATATTTCAGTCCACTCCCGGATATTCCGCAACCACGACTTCTTCCTTCTCCCCACCTTTCTTTTTCCTAATTACTAAGAATAAAAAATCCTAAATACACGAGTATACTTACATAAAAGTGTTTGATATAGGTACCTACTGGTGTTCCTCAATATGACATGTATTAATCAGTAATTAGAAGTCTACATTTAAATTCAAGACTTCGCTGCCAAACCACGCTCTCTATGAGGATGGGCATCAGTACTGCTACTGCCCGAACACCGGTCGGAGTATAACGACTAGATGATAGACGTGATTGTTTGCCGGTTTTACCATTTAATTTAAATTTAAGCCTTTATTTTAGTTTATCTAGTTCCATCTAATTAACTGCCGTATCTAAACTTACTAACTCGCTTCTGGAATCTTCGATAGGGTTTTGAAGCTATTTTAAATTACGTATAAGTACCTACTTAGTTTCTACTTACAATATATAGCCAAATCTGATGCAGTATGAGTATACCTACTACCTACTATCAAGCCCAGCGCTCGCAATTGTTAATACAATTCGTCCACCTTTGCAGTATATAGCAATTCCTCAGTTCATCCGTGATCATGGCGCTTGCAACTGTAATTATCCCGTTGATAATTTGAATACCTCTTATGTTTGTGACATTAAATGAGTTTAAAAACTTATACTTAGTACTTGTACCAATACAATAATCAAATATGGTTATGAATATTGTTTGACGCATGGCTAATGATACTAACAAATTGTTATTATGTTAGTCATAAATTGGAAAGTATAAACACCGACTTCGGTGTGTTGGTATTCATAACCATAAGAAAGATACATATAGTACCTACCTACTTCCAATTCAATCTAATAAAATTGCATTGAAGTTACAACATTTTAAAATTACTTATCCTATGCTAGTTAGTGTTAGCCAGCCGTGGGCCTCTAACGTGGCTAGTTCGTTCTTCTAATGGCCCAATACCGACTGTAGTAGCTCTTGGTGGATTGGTATCGGAAAAAATCTTTTACTCAACTTCTTACATAGTACATATAAAAGTACGTAAACTCAGTGTTCAGCATTGCCCTGTGTGCGTGTTCACCCCACCATCCTCTAAGTAAGCATAAGATTTACAAGGATTGATAACTATGGGATACGAAGCCACAAGATACGTCCACTCAGAGAATACTTTGTTATCAAATTAAGTACCTAGGTAGTTCTCAAATGAGTAGCTTACGAGTATGTTATAAAATTGTTTATATGTGGGAGACATTGGCAGTAGGTATTAATGTGTTAGTTTTAAGGTAAGTTTAGCTAATAATCACAGACTATTTATAGATTTATTAAGAGGATTGCATAGCTAGAACTTTCCGTACTAAAAGAGAAAACTCTTTTCTACCTCTTAACATTGTCCGATTTCAGTGATTTTTTTTCATGGAATCATCACATTGTTTACTATGCCCGTACGTTTCGATTTTTTCATTTTTTTTAAATTCTAAAAAAGGAAATTTATAGTACTTTGAAATACTGAAAAAATCAAAACGTATGGGCATAGTAAACAATGTGATGATTCCATGAAAAAAAAATCACTGAAATCAGACAATCTTTTTCTTATTCTTATTCGTTTTGGGGGCGATGAGGCCTGCACTGACGTCCCGCTTGGGGTGTTTTGTGCATTCCCCCCTGCCAGCATTTACTCAAGCCAGCCTAACTCCTTCACATAGCGGAGTATGGCCTTGGGTCGCTGGCACAACTGCTCCAGTGTAGATTGAGATGTATGAACAAACGTCGATGATGCTGATTAATGGAACAGGGTTGGACCTAGTGGAGTCAACGGTCTTTTTAGGAATTACTATAGACGTTAAATTGCAATGGGGTCCCCACATAAAAAAATTGCCTTGTAGGATCAGTTCAGCGGCTTATGCTGTTAAAAAAATTAGACTATTAACTGATGTAGACACAGCTAGGATAGTTTATTTTAGTTATTTCCATAGCGTTATGACTTATGGCATACTGCTCTGGGGATGTTCTGCAGATATTAATTCCATTTTTATACTGCAAAAACGGGCTATACGAGCGATCTACAGTTTAGCTCCCAGAGTTTCCCTTAGACAGAAGTTTAAAGACATAAACATTCTAACTGTTGTCTCTCAGTTGAAAATCTAATGTATGTAAAGAAAAACATTAGCAGTTTTGATAAAAGGAGTGATGCTCATTCCATCAACACGCGAAAGAAGCACAAGCTATCTGTACATGTAACGCGTCTCCACAGAATAAGTCATTCTTTTATGGGACAATGTATACGATTCTATAATAAAGTTCCCAATGTTATCCGAGATTTGCCTATTAATAAGTTTAAAATTACTATTAAAACTAAACTCTGTCAAAAAGGATATTACAAAATTTCGGATTACTTGGAGGATAAAACAGCTTGGGACTGATCACTCCAGGATCTATCTACTCGTGTACTAAGATGTCAAAGTGTAGCGTGTCTTGCCCTACTGATACCATTATTATGTTCTCTTTTGTAAGGCAACAACACTGGAGCTAATATTTGTAGTACCTAAGTAAAAACATTCAAAACATCTATATAAAAAGAATGGCCCCGAGTTTCTTGCCGCTTCTTCTCGGTAGGCTCTATATATTTTGGAACGCGGCGGTAGTCTTTAAAGTACATTATAATGAAAAATTGACGTTCATAAGTGCGTCTTTGATGCCTAAATTGAATAAATGATTTTGACTTTGACTTTGACTTTGATGCATCTTGCGTTCTGGACTGGACCTCCAGTAGTCCTGTTTTTGCTCTAATATCTTCCGTAGCCCTGCAGTGCAGCAACACATGCTCCACAGTCTCGTCTTTCTGCAGACAGCCTCTACATAGTGGGCTGTCCGTAGCTCCAATCTTGTAAAATAGATTACAGTGACCAGTGATGTTGCCCACCATTAGGCGAAGGTCTTGACGTTGTAATCCTAGTGATTTGTTCGTAGTATTTTTGTTTAGGATTGGAAACATGGATTTCGCATGTTTACAGTCCTTCCTGTCATCCCAATAGTTTTGGTGTTTTCTTTCTGTGTAGCGACTCAGGAGATTCCGCACTTCCATTGCTGAGGGTCTGCAGCGTCCCATTTCCTCAGTGCTACCCTGCTTTTTGGCTCCTTCTTTATATGTGTGCTAGTATGTCTGCCCTTTTGTTGCCAGCACAAAGGCCATGTCCCTTTGTCCATGATATAATTATTTTGTACTTCTCTGAAAGTCCTTGGAGTGCAGCATGACATTCCGTTAGGACTCTTGACCTTGTTACCGGTCTTCTCAGTGCGTGAACGACTGCTGCACTATCCGTGATGAAGGCCAGCAGCTTGTCTTCCTGTTCACTTTGTGATTTCAGGCGTAATACTGCCCTAGCAGCAAGTAGCAGGGCCATAGCCTCTGCTTGAAATGCCGTTGTGGTTTTGTTCAGGGCTATTGAATTAGAAATTGGAAGTTCTGGTGAATGGAATCCACAACCTGTTCCCGTTTTGTTTTTTGCGCCGTCCGTGTACACATGATAGGATGGTGTTAGACTCTCCAGGGCACCGCTTTCGGTAGTCAGCTCGTACTTCTTGTTTGCGAGGTGCGTCTTGGCTATCCTGTCGGTGCCTCTGTGTGATTCCGGGATTATTTTCGTCGCCATGTCTAAAATTCTATAGTGATTTGTGATGGACTGCGTGCCTTTCCATTGATCTGTAGATTTTATTCTTAGCGCAGACGCCATCGCTTCTTGCTGTATATGTAGATGCAACGGAGACAGGCCAAGGATTACATCCAAGACAGCTGATGGTGTCGTTTTAGTGCTCCCGCTTATCAGAGAGCACGCCAGTCTCTGAGTTTGCTGTAGTTTAGTCATTGTGGTCACCAGGGTTGTTCGGGGCCACCATACAACGCTTCCATAAGTAAGAGCTGGTCTTACTATGACTGTATAGTGCCATCGACAAAGCTTCGGTTTCAGACCCCACTCTTTGCCTACTGCTCTAGCACTCTGCATCAAAATGTTTGTGGCTTTTGTGGTGACGTGCTCAAGCTGCTTTGTCCATAAAAGTTTGCTGTCGAGCCAAACGCCTAAGTATTTCACTTCCTTGGTTAGATCAAGTTTTTGTCCAAACAAGATAGGAAGTTTAAGGTTTCCTATTTTGTTTTGCGTGTAAATAGTACCATTTCGGTTTTTTGAGGGTTGACAGATAGGCAGTGCCGTCCACACCATGCCTCTACTACCCGGAGTGCTCTCTACATTTTTTCGCAGAGGGTGGACTCAAAAAGACCTGAGGTCATGATAGCCAGGTCTTCTGCGTATCCTATTGTGACAATTCCTTCTTTATTTAAGAGCTCGATTAGTTCGTTTGCCACTACTACCCATAGCAGTGGTGACAGTACACCTCCTTGCGGACAGCCTTTTTTGACAAGGCAGCGTGTCCTATTAGAAGTCTCTATATGTGCAGCTCTATTTGAGAGCATGTTTGTAATCCACATATTCATCTTGCTGTCCACGCCCTGCTTTGCCAGCCCGGTCTTGATGCTGGAAAACGTTGTTTTATCAAAAGCACCCTCAATGTCAATGAAAGTGACAAGGCAGGATTGTTTGTTTTCCATTGCGGATTCAATCTTATGAACCACATGGTGTAGTGCAGTCTCTGTAGATTTACCTGCTTGATAGGCATGCTGATTTTTGTGGATGGGATTATTCACCAGTGGTCCACTTCTTATGTATTTGTCACAAAGTCTCTCCAGTGTTTTTAGGAGAAAGGAGCTCAGGCTTATAGGCCTGTAGGACTTCGGATTTGTGTAGTCTGATTTGCCAGGTTTAGGTAAAAAGACTACTTTAACTTCCCTCCACGGTTTGGGTATGTACTTCCATGCTAGACATGCCCTGAAAAGCGCCAAGAGGTTTTCTTTTATCATATGCAGGCTCCACTGAAGTAGTGCTGGAAAAATTTCATCAATCCCTGCAGCTTTGTATGGCTGGAATGTACTTACTGCCCATAGAAGATTTTCTTCCAATCAATGAATTCTTCCAATCAAAGAAATCAGACAATGTTAAGAGGTAGAAAAGAGTACTTATTCTCTTTTAGTACGGAAAGTACCTAGCTATGCAATCCTCTTAAAGCTGAATCACATTTTCTAATTTACCTAATATAGTTTTCTCTTTATACTTACGTGACTCGAATTACGTGCCTTTCGCCTATAATCGTATTGCGTATAAATTCCAAATTTATTAACAATAAAATGTCTTTATGAGTTTAAAAAAATGTTAGGTACCTGCTGACTTATTTAAAAAATAAAATTAAACCAAAAGTCTAAAAAAGTAATGGCAAGTTTTCTTTCAAGTAGTGACTTACGGCCGGTGCCAATAACCTATCTATCGCCGGTTTACCCTACTAGAGATAGATATTTGACACTATTTGTATAGACGTTATGTCAAATTTCTATCGGTAGTAAGGTAAACTGTGGATAGATAGATTATTGGGATCCCCCATAAGTTAGTGTGACTGATACTGGTTGAGGTTTGATACATTACTCCAGTTGTGGATAGTAAGTTCGTTTCGGTGAGATCTCTTTAGTAGGTACAAACTTAATTTTCAAAGTACTAAGTGAGATATTTGAAATTTAAATCAAATTATGCCGCGGAGCACAGCAGAATATAGACAAATTCTGCTCTATATATACTCTACATATCTCTATGTATTCTATGGTGCGGAGTTGGTATGGTCCCCTAGAGATATATATCGTGTTTGCTTCGGTTGGCGTTGCAAGACATAAAATATGGAATTTCCAGCAGGTGCGTGGGGAAATTAATTATCTAATAGTGATTTATTTTATTTCAATAATATTAATGCGATACTGTATTTGTTGGGTTTTTTATACTTTTTCATGCTCCTACATTTAAACCAATTTAATTTAATGGACACTTAGTACAGTGATAGCACGTAGCCCGTAGAAAAGACACGAGATAATTATCCCAAAAAGTGTTCTCGTGGCATAGTGCGAGCGTAGCCGCGGGCAGGTCACTTTTTGTATTTTTTACCAAAATTTCAACGTGGCTATAACTAGCCTGGGCTAAGAAGCAGTACTACTACACCACTATGGTTTTAAGTATAGCCAACTTCATAGGCAGGTGATTCGCTGTAATGCCATTATTTTGCCATTTTATCCCATGCTGTATTGATTTCAATGTTGTAAACTTATGGTAGAGGTTTGCTCGCAGTGCCTCGCTCGCACTTTGCCCGCGTGCAATCTGTGACGTAGTATCGGTTGAGCAAAGCAATAAACACGGAAAGTTCTTATTTTCGTGGCAAAGCAGGTCAACAGCTATAGCCAGCGTAGGAGGGCGGGCCTTTGTTAGCTAGATCCTACTTTATAGATATTATACATAAAGTATATCCCGTCAATGTGCTGTGTTACGGGTATAAAACAAGGTCCACAATGTTGTGTGCATCCGTTGCCTTGCCATCATTGAATACACAGGAAGGAAGTCATTCTAGATCGCGCATACAATTTTATTTTACTGTAGGGCCGCCGTGCGTTCCAACTCGTAACTTTGTAGGAGTGGCAATTGTGTTTGCAACATTACAGAGCAAATCTAATTTTTTATATGCTTGGACTTTTGATAGATATTCTGATTTATTTCAATTAAAAAAATTTCATAGGAAATAAATAGATAATTCTGTACTGGTCAAATAAAAGAAGCTGGCAAAGTTAATATGAAATCCATATCTTCTGTCGTATATTTCCCTTTTTAAAGCTATAGACTATTACGGTTTATGCATATGCCATTCGTCAAGTATAGTTAATATTTAGCCGGATTTGCACCAAATAATAAGAATCAAATCACAGTCACATAAAAGTTTGCCGGTAAGTCATTGTTCTGTCGAAATCACGGCCCAATGAAGCTGTTGATGAATTACTAAAGCTGTCAGACGCGGTTGACGAGGAAAACACAAAAATTTCTTGAAGTTGTACAGTTGTAGTACACCCCGACTACACTTGTGCACCAGAGCAAACTTATTACGATCAAGACGCTGCGAACACGTAATTTATTTCTGTCATTTACTAAGACTTTATTACCTAGGCTCTATTACCTACCTATTAGGTCTATTGTACAGTCTTGGTAGGCATCAATGCAATACGAAGTCTTCCGCCGCGAATCAAGTATACGTATTAATTTTGTTAGATAATGAAGGCCACTATAGCAAAATAATTTACTGGATAAATATTACAGAAACCAATGTCTCGGGGGACGAAAGCAATGCAGCACCGCGCAAACCTTCGGCTCTGGGTGGTATACGATCAGGCAACTCGTCACTTCATCTATATATAAAAGAACCCTTATTTCTCCTGTTCACGCTATAACTTGAGAATGGATACTACAATCTCGCTTATTTTTTTTTGTCAAAAAAAGGTTTATTGAAATAAAAACCTAGAAAAGATGGGAGGTTATGGCGAGGCCGAAGGCTGAGACTACTACGTGAAAAAGGTCGCGGGCAGTTGCTTGTATTTAATAAAACTTATTGTCCTTTTGATGAAGTTGGCTGTGCTTGGGCCACTAAGTATTAGATATTCTGTGTATTTGAATACTTATTAATATTATGTTGTACTATTTTTTTATGTAGGAACATTTGACGATAGATTGTAAAATCCATATGTTTGTTAGGTTGTTTGTTGGTCTTCCTGTACAGGTCGCATTTTTCAACCAATCTTGACGAAACTTGGTACCCTATGCATGTTCTATTATTACTCGTAAATAAAAAAAAATAGCGTTGACGGCGCTTGCCGGAATGTACCAACTTATAATAATAAATATTTTCTTTGGGTTTTCATATATAATATTTTAAGTATTCACAATAAATGAGCATTGTTTTATTGTAAAATGTATTGTGAAATCTAATCCCTAAAACAGAAGCACACACATTAGCGCTCGTTGTTCAAAAGCACTTCACTTAGCAGCATTATGTCGTCTTGCGCCGCACCTTTGCGGTTTGTAAAGCACCGGAACAGAAATCCTTTTAAGACATAAGCCTTGCTTACGCCTATACACGTGCCCGTAGGAACAAAGGTTCTGCAACACCAGGTGTAAAAATAATGGAAGCTCAATAAAAACAAGGTAAAATCACACGGAAATTAAAATGCTAGTACTTAATTCGCTTGTGCAGAATACTAAACTAAAATTCTGTAAACTATGACAGTTCTTGTTTTGTTTCATCAATTTGTTTCACATGTGTCAGCTCTTGACTTAACAATGAAATTTCTATTGTGTCTCGTAGGTTTGACACTTGATATATTATGTACTACAAGTACAATTTGAAAATTTAATACAGACTTCTATTCTATTCAGTTATCGGAGTGTATCTCAAAAACTACTAGACCGAATTTGATGAAATTTTAATGGGACCACACGGGAAGCACCAGCTTTCAAAAAAAATAATAATTTTGATATCGAAATTTATGAGGTAACAAACATAAAAAAAACAGTCGAATTGAGTACCTCCTCCTTTTTGGAAGTCGATAGAAAAGACAGTCGAATTGAGTACCTCCTCCTTTTTTGGAAGTCGGTAGAAAATCCGCAATTGAGTAACACTTAAAATTGCAAACTACTTCACTACAATCAAACTTTTGATTATTCTATTCAATTGTAGGTAGTTTTACATTAGTTAAGACTAGTTTGGAGAGCACGAAGTTAAATACGAGTACTAAACATACCCAAATATAAAAGAAATGGTAAATTTAAAAACTGTTATTCGCAAGCTTTATACAAATTGGGCTTAAGTCTGAACACAATAAAAGCAGCCAAGTGCAAGTCGGACTCGCGCACAAAGGGTTTCGTACCATTATCTATAAATCTCCCATACAACATACCTACTTACATGACTTTTTTGCCGTTTAACGGAAATCTGCGATCCGAAAGTCCGACTCGCCCTTGGCTTGTTTTTTAGTATTTGTTGTTATAGCGGCAACAGCAATACATCATCTGTGAAAATTTCAACTATCACGGTTCATGAGATACAGCCTGGTGCCATACGTAGGTACTTACAAACAGACAGATGGACATACAGACAGACATACAAACGGACGGACAGCGAAGTCTTAGTAATAGGGTCTCGTTTTTGCCCTTCGGGTACGGAACCCTTAAAACGACCTTGCATAAAATATATTTTAGTTCGTTAGTTTAGTGTTCTGAACAAGAGAGTTCCTAAATCACACTAACATTAAAAACATAAAAATTTGTGAGGAAGTGAGGGTAAATGTTTGTTAAATCTTCACAATGCAACGTTTCAATGGATTTGAGTGAAGTCATAAATTGATATACCTAGTTTATATCCTGAATTAACACAGGCTGGTTCTGATCTAACGTAGATCTCGAATGACTGCGAAAAATAGTTGCACTAGGGCGATGTCACGGACAGTAGCTAGTAAATCATAAACATTCTGCTTGGTATTTCAAAGCTTGCCTGATAACAGTAAACCTGTAGCTCTACTTCTGCTTAGAGCAAAATGCTTCAATTAGTGAGCTACTATTACGGATTATGACAGCCCTGTAGATCTCACCGATGATAAGTAGTGATAAAGCAGTTCCCCAGCCGGTTAGCAGTGGCCGAACTGACCGGTGAGGTGGTAACATGAGATCGTTAGCGAAAAATTCGAGCCTGGCATGTAATTGCAGCGTTGTTTTGAATTGCGATTCAGTCAGCTGTCGGCATATGCGAGAAAAGCACGCGCGTTGCGGTCGCCGGCGCAACTGCCTCGTTTGACTCGTTTCCGATCGTTTTCGCGCCTTCACGACATTCGAAATACGAACATGGAAAAGTTTTTAAAATTTAGATAACTTTTGTTTCCTCATTATACTTTTTTTATATACAATGGCTAGTGTTGTGAAGTTTTTGCCGGTGATAATAATCTGATTAATCATTTCATTGTGTTACACTAAACCGCATCAATCAGTGGCTTTGAGATGTTTTATGCGAGGTGCTAATTAACGAATCTGTGCCAGTGTGTGTTGTGTTGTACCGGAAGTGATTGGACGTTACGTAGAGAGGTAAGTTTGTTTTGATTCGTTTCCGGTATTTGCGATATTTTTTTGTAACCTAAAAGTATCTTTTAGATAATTTAAAATAGTTACTATTAGATACTTAAGTACATTAAAATAACTTAATCACAATGCTTGCGATTCTGAGTGTGTTAATACTTCTACATAAAACTCCATAGCTTAGGTACTACTATGTACCTACTGGTCAGGTATAAATATCCCCACTTACTTAATTTTTGAAAAGGGTTTAATAATGTATACCCATTCCGTGTCGCGCGTTCTCTAACGGCCGTTTTCAATAACCTATCTATCGCCGGTTTACCCTAGAGATAGATATTTGACACTATTTGTATATACGTTATGTCAAATTTCTATCGCTAGTAAGGAAAACTATGGATAGATAGAATATTGAAAACGGCCGTAAGTGTATACACATTTTTAGTTAAAAAAGCTGCTTTTATATGAGAGCAAAGGTAAAACAATATAAATAGTCGCTACTGATATCGCTCAGTCCTCATAAGACGGTTAAAATCAAATAGAGAGTTAAAATTCATTAATTCAATGCTAGGACGGCTATGGCTTCTAACACGAATTTTCAGAGGACGCAGGTTCGAATCCCGTCCAAGGATGTTTATTTTTCTGTCTTTGGTCTCGCTCGCTAATTTTAGCGTTATAGTTTTATGTATCATATACTTAGTAAAAACAATGTAAATAGGCTATGTACGTTTTTCTTTGCTCGAAAATAATTAGAACGATATAAGTTTTAATAATTTTTTTATAAACTGTCAATAAATTTAAGGAACCACAGGTACTACTCAAAAATAATAATTAACTGAAAATTATTATTTATCTATATCTAATAAATACTATAATATTATAACGAAGAAAGATTTATGTGTTAGTTTGAATTGAATAGACTCCGAAACTACTAAAACGATTAGAAAAAATATATTTACCATTAGAATCCTACATTGTCTCTGATAAACATAGGCATATTATATTTTGATTTATCATTATCATCATACTCGTACATCCATATCATACATACATACCAATCGGGTGAAACCGCGGAGCACAACTTGTAATACTATAAGAGTGATATACGCAAGTATATTTCAAAATAATGAATCCAAAATTTTCAAATTACTATAATTCCCTACGCGGTAGGTACCTACGAGTTGACACAAAGAGTTGTCGAGTAAATTAAAGCGTCAAAACTAATGATATTTACACTTACAATATTATAAGTTGTCGGGTAAATTAAAGCGTCAAAACTAATGATATTTACACTTACAATATTATAAGTTGTCAAGTAAATTAAAGCGTCAAAACTAATGATATTTACACTTACAATATTATAAGTTGTCGGGTAAATTAAAGCGTCAAAACTAATGATATTTACACTTACAATATTATAAAGAGGAAAAATTTATTCGTTTGTTTGAATTGAATAGGCTCCGAAACTACTGGACCGAATAGAAAAATTATTTTACCATTAGAATCCTACATTTTCCCTGATGAACATAGGCTATATAATATTTTCAAAACAATTTAGGGACCCAATTACTCAGACAAAATAGTATTTGTGGAAAAAATACCAAAAAAAGTCCTTACATTGCGTACGCTGAGTTAACTATTGACCATATTAGTCAATTTTATTGACAATAAGCAAAGTGACGTAGTACAGTTTTATAGAAGACGTCAATATCTACAAAGAAGTCTGCATTACCATAATGTCTAACTATTACAGTTATGTCACAATAAATACTTGACCATTTTGAAATATGTAATAGTAACGCCGGTACAAACCAGGCCACATTATTTGTACCTTGGTATTAATCCCTAACTACTCTAATAATAAAGAGGAAAGATATATGATTGTACTTATGTTTGTTTGTAATGGGTACACGTAAAACTACTTAATCGATTCAAACAATTATTTCACGAGTATAAAGCTACATTAAGCCTGAGTAACATACTACGCTATTATATTTGATTCAGCCTCATCATCCGTAGCCATGCGGGTGAAACCGCGGAGCGCAGCTAGTGTTATGTATAAACGGAGGTTCGTTGGTCACCAATTATATATTTAATATTATTAATAGTATAAAAGATACCATTAATAATATTAAATACTTCCGAAAGTTTTTTTAGTTATAATAAATAAGTAGGTACGTATGTTAGTGAGTGAGAATGTGAGTGTATGTATGTTACTTTTAACGGTGAAACAGCTCAAAGGATCTTGTTAAAACCTGGAATGATGGAGAAAGCTTACACGTACCCAGAATTAATATATAAGATTGGTTAACTTTAATGTAAATTTAGATTGTTTTTCTTTTTAAATTTGGCTTAGGACAGTGCGCATTCAGCCAGTATCAAATTAGTACAAGTAGCTTTCAACGTTACCTCATTTGTCAAATTATGATACGTAGTAGTAAGTTGTGAAGGAACCGATGAACGAACATACATACATACACACATACCGACCAAAACATAACCCTACCTTTGGCTTCGCCGTAGTGGGGTAAATAGAAAATAGCACCGTGTCAAAATACTAAAACGTATGAAGGGATTTTTGGAAGGACACATAAAGAGATTTAAAGATTTATCGACGGGCGTCTGTCTATCTTTATGAGTACTTACTGATCCAACTACATCACGATTAATATTATGCCCTGTAAAAATTACATGACTATTAAAACGCTAAAAAATTCACAGAACATGTGTCGAAACGGCGGATTTCCAAATAATTAAAAAAAAGTAAAAAATAATGAGGAATGCGGAAATTACAATTCGCGTTTTTGTTTGTTTTTGTTCTACCATTAAAACCGTAATACATAAGTATATTGTGTTACACTTGGTGTGATTACTTATAGTGCAGTTTATAAATTATAAAACACGAATAACCAAAAATTGGAAAACTGCAGTCGGGCTCACGCATTAGCCCGCTTTAATTTCAGGCGCATCTATCAATAATATTTTAAACGTAATATATAAATAAATACTTAAATAAATATTCCACAACTATCACACAACGCCATCTAGTCCCAAGCTAAGCGGAGCTTGTGTTATGGGTACTAGACAACTGATAAACATACTTATATATTTCTAAATATATACATATTATAGATAAATTACACCCAGACACAGAATCATTCGTGCTCATTACACAAACATTTGTCCTGGGTGGGAATCGAACCCACGACCTCCGGCATAGCAGTCAGGGTCACTAACCACTAGACCAACAGGCCTGTCATATGTAGAGAATATGTGTTGTGAAATGTCATGATACCTACATTTTTATTTTGTTTCTTGTCCTTGACGATAATAACGCGAAGATAGCTTCTAAACATCAGACTCTGCGCAATATTTGCTATGGGACACGCGAAGGAATTTAAGGCTAGATTATGCAACGATCAAACGGAGCGCTACGTGGGAGACAACATAACAATGTAAAGAATACATTTACGATATAACGCCGATCAATACCTACATCGTATTCCTATAATATATATCTACTTATAACTACGATTTGGTCAAAACAAACTTTGCTGGTTAATAGAATGAAATAAACATAATAGAACAATAAAAACGTGAGAACTTAAATAACGCTGGAAAGCTATGCAAATTGGATCGTTAAATAGAACACTCTACCAGTTTTCTTTATAGTATACTTGTAAAATTTTATATCATTTTTATTGTTTAAACCACTAAAGCCACTAATTTATATGTAAAAGTAGTTCCTTAGAGAGAATTGGTTCGCTGCGTATTTTGTGTTTATGACTAGGCCGCCTAAGATGATAATGGAACTGCAATCTAGAATATGTGCTTAACGGCAATTTTAAATGAACGTTTCTATGAGATTATGATTCCTCTTCTAAATTGCTGTGTTGTTATAAGCCCTGGGAAATATAAGGAATTATGTTCGGTAGAGAAACGACAGACCCCCGCTGTGGCTATTAGTTGTCACGGTTTAGAGATTTTTCCTAATTATGTCTCTGACAGTGCAGAAAAATCTCAAACATTGCATTTTCATAAAACGATTTGCTTCTCAGATCACTGGTTTGCAAGACGACCGGTGTATCTACTGTGGATTTGTTTGACGAATCTATCGCATCGCCCCGCATACGATCGCGAATCAGCGCATCGCTTGACTAGCGATTTGCAGAGCGAATTCCGAATCAGTCCCGCCCGAGTTCCTGTGCGACCTTCGTCTACGTATCGTGTCGTTGCAGAATTGAATCGTCTCCTAACTGTAAAACAAGTTTGGTTGTCGGCCGCGTCTCTAATAGGATCGGACGCGTTCCGCACAGTGGGAACTTTTCTATGCTTTTTCTCGAGCAACGTAGAGTCGTTAGACGGATGGCGCGATCTCGTGCGCGATTCAATCTCGCATCCGTCCTCGTTCGGTTTACCTCTGCACTGTTTGTTTTGTTTTGTTTAACGTCGTCTAGACTGTCGACTCTGCTGCCCCGTATCCCTATGCTATTCAGCGTGACATGTCTCCCAGTTTTTGCAGTTGCTTTATGTATCCTTCTTTTGGATTTGCATTCGTTTGCTCTTCATAAATCTGTCACTTACCCTGTTATAAATCGATAGCGATGGTGCGTAGAGTTTATCTGAATTGATATCTTTTGTCGCGTATTTATAGTTTGTTTTCGGTTGATCATCCGATTGTGATCCCACGTCTCATTGGACGTTATACGTATACTGTTTTTCTCTCCGCTTCCAGTTTTATGATCCTTCACAGAGATGTGTCCCAAATCAATTTAGTTTCAGGGATCGCGAAGATGAGATAACGCTGACGCAATCGGCCTTACTATAGCAACCTACCTATGATACATAATATACCACGTACAAAAAGTTGATACCGTACGTAATGATGTTTATATTTATTCACAAAACACGCGAAAGATCAATATACCAGGTAGTAGTGTAGGTAATATCTGTAATACCAATGTAGACAGTGTTCTATTACGCAGGAGAGTGCATTGAACTTAGATCATTTGGCGTCAATACCTTCAGGCAATAAGATCTGTGTCTCTTTGCATACATACGAGTGGTATTTCTTTGTTATGAGATACCGACTTGTATAAGTAATATAGATACTATAGACCTCTACTTCGCGATGTTTGCGTAACATGAGAATGTATGCTCTACAAATATGTTTGTTATGGCATTTTGACAACATTTATATAGGCCCGGTCCGAAACAGGAAGCGTAGGAAATTCTACAAGATCGTAAAATCACGCTATACGTGTATACTATTGTTAATGTTAAGATTGATAGTACCTATACACAAGCGTGGAGGCGCATTTAAAATGGTTTACGCTCTGTTTCTCGAGGCAGTATTTTTTATGTATAGGTGGTTATTTCCGTGTGTAGTGACGTATTACTATTATTTATTCTGTGGTAGTCAGTAGTGTGAGTTTTGAGGACATGGCAAATATTTATTTTACTCGTCGACAGCCCGACATGACGAATCGTTTGGCGAATAATACAAAAACTCGTACATAATTGTATAATACTTATTCAGTGTTCATTGCCCGGGCGGAATGTAGTAGTGGGTGTCATTCATATGGATTTCAAGATTGATTTAGCGAATTCCGAAAGGTTTTTTATCTCATTTTCGTCAACGTTAACGTCTTTAAGTTCATAGTACATACTTTATTCTTACTAATATAATAAATGCGAAAGAAACGATTTATTTGTTTAGTTTTTCCCGATTAAACAGATGAACGGATCGATATAAAATTTGGCAAGGAGATAGATTTTATCAACATCATTTTATTATTATCAACATCCATCACCACGTGGCTGAAACCGCGGGGCGCTGCTAGTATAATATAGTATTTTTAAATTAAAATTGATTGCTAAAACTGTTTTAAAATATTTGTGTTCAAGAATGCGATGGTTCAAGATAACTTTTGGGCAGATATCAGTTTCGCTGGTAACTACTAAACTTCTTTACACGTTACCATGCAGAGCGCATGCATGATGCATTCACAACTCAATGCTTTGTCAATTCTGCATGCATAGGCAATTGAAACGTCGCAATGATTTTATCATGCTATCGGGGCCTGCCTACTCTGTAAGTAATACAATTCTGAGCACGAAAACAAAGCGTTACTTACCCGCGTGAAGCGATAAAGATGACCGCCGCCCATTTGTTCTGATTCCCGTAGTGAAAATACTATTTTATTGAATTCCCGCAATGGTGAAAATACTATGTTATTATATTGTAGTATGTACTTGTACTTGTACTTGGTCGGCGGGCTATTTTCCGCACCCATGCCGTCTTGATGCGGCACTTTGTGCGTGATGTATTGTAGTAAGTATGTTTCAGTCATAGAATTCTGTTACATACGATTACCTGGTACAGGGTGAGAGACCAAGGTATATCAGTTATGAAAAAAGAAGAAAATAATCCATGTAACTTGGCCAACCGATTATATACATTTAAAAAAAAAACAGTGATTTTTCAATAATGTAATCTCAAATAGCAGTGTTATTTATCGCAACCACAAATCAATGTAATAAACTTTGTTAACTAAGTAAAATAAACTAAGTTTTGACGAGTAATGGTTTACAAAATTGTTGTCAGTGAACATGGAGTGTCAATGTTGGATAAAAATGTTTTTTTTCATAACTGGTATATTCTGGCCTCTCACCCGGTATCAGGTTATCGTTGAGATTCGGGACAGTAAGTATTAGCAATAACTAGGAAATTTTATAGGTATTACTTTACCTATCTAGCCCACGGTATTAATAATAATAATAATTTATTTTATTTTGCATATATATATTACATTTTATATAATGAATCCATAGGCTCCCGAACTAGTTAAATACTGTGTTTCGGGTGCCAGTGGCTTCTCCAATCTAGATTTATTTTAATATTTTATGCTTACAAATACATATAACAAACATATTTTTGTACATATAATTATATATATATATATACGTCTAGAAAAACACAGTCTATATAACTTAAAATATAAAACACATGGAACAGTTAAGCATACATTATTGTTATTAAACGCTAATATAAATAAATTTAATGTTAGATATCTATTACACACCCTGCTAAAACTGTGCATTCCTTGTGTTTATACTATCGTCAGAATTAATTATAAGGACTGTTAATATGTTTAACGCCGAATATAGTAGGCACATTCGGAGTTAAACATATTATAGGGACATGGAATCTGTTAGTTGATTTCTTTATGCGTCGAGGCAAAGCAGTTTAAGTTTTACTAAAGTCTTAATAATATAATATCTAACTTCTTAAATTTCAGCTTTGAATAATGGTTATGCTTGTTTAGTTCAAACATATTGCATTTCTCTTATTTAATTGCATATTACCTACATAATGAAATGTATACTTGCGCATACTTCATACTATTCCGAAATCCGTTGTTTTTATAATCTAACGAAACATTGTTCATATTAGTAATTTCAAAAGTGAACTTGTTAAATTTATATCTCTAGTTTCTATAATCATAAAACTACTTACATTATTTAGTATGCAATCGTTTGTTTACTATGTACAGTTAAAGATAAACTCCAGAGCTATTCAACTAACGCTGCCTTTTATGTTTAAATACGCATCTGTACAAATTTTACGTTTCTCTATGCGACTGTCACAAATTTCAATCCAGTTTAGGAAAACTTTGACGATTTGCATATATATCTCGTACGAGTCTAACACCCACCGCGCTGGAAAATTGACAGCCATACCTAAAACATTAAAAAGTCTTCTAAAATCTAAATTGACATATTTCATGGGACATTAACAGCATTATTTTAAACCTAGGTATTTTGGCGAAGTATTGGTATGTATTGTAAAACTAGCGGGTACAAGTACTTGCATTATTTAAAACTTATTGATAAATATAAGAAATCATATTTTTTGGGACTAATAAAACAACAGTCCTATCTAATTATTTCTGTACTCATACGTTCAATGCATTTTCTAATCCTTTATTATATATTTTATATTTTTGATGTTTGAGTGCTTAGGTACTCGTATTAAAGCATGTTTTGATTATGTCAGTTAGTATAGGGTTTGTACTTGATGAAACTCTTTAAACTTCTTGATTTGTAACTTAAAACCTAGAACTAATTATATGAAGGACGAAGAATCCATATAAATTAAATATTTGTCAGATGTACTCATTAAAGTTATTGTATTAAATTAAGTAACCATATCTACATTTATGAGTTAATTGGAACAATTTGGTATGAAATTCTTGCAAAATTGTTCTTGTTTCAACTGTAAGATAAATAAAAGCTGAATGCTCTGGGTGACATTGCAATTGCTATGGGCAGGCTTAAGGAAACAACTTGTATTTTGTCACTTAATACCATGAAAACTCATTACATCTAGTGTCGAGTATAAAGAAAACAAGATAGGTATATCTTCGCGTATATAGTGAAGTAAATCCACCGCTCACGAGGGCACCATATCTGGCATGTTTGCCGGCCCGGGGGAATTGAGAAATGTTTGAACAATATGTTGGATTGCGCCTTTAATACTGTTATGTTGTACCTACTTCTGAAGTTAAATGGCCCGTGTTGAAATATGTATTTGGTATGAAGGTATTACTTTAGGACCATTTGAAATATTTAAACGGAGCTACAGTTTATTAAAAATTGTTAAGAATAGAGGTACGAATGTATTACTTTGACGCCATTTGAAATATTGCAATGGAGCTACAGTTTATAAAAAATAGTCAAGAATAGAGGTATGAAGGTATTACTTTGAGGCCATTTGAAATATTGCAATGGAGCTACAGTTTATTGGAAATTGTTAAGATTATAGGTACGAAGGTATTACTTTGAGGCCATTTGAAATATTGCAATGGAGCTACAGTTTATTAAAAACTGTTAAGAATAGAGGTACGAAGGTATTACTTTGAGGCCATTTGAAATATTGCAATGGAGCTACAGTTTATTAGAAATTATTAAGAATAGATACGTAAAAAAAGTTAAGGTATAAACATAGTGACAAATATATTCATATGTGTGCCTACATGTAGGTCTACACATTTACGTCCTACATTCATTAAGTTTTACTAGGTAGGCATAAGATGTAAGAGGTCTAGGTTGGATCACCAAAATTGTCAGATATTCCGTAAATCAATAGTGGGCGGGCAAAAATCAGGTTGGTATTATAATCAATAATATAAAACACCAAAAGAAAACAAAAAAAGAGAGTGAAGACAAGAAATGTGTGCATTACAACATTTACAACGTTTTTCCTCTGTCGGCACAACAGTACCTAATACAAAGGTAAAACTTAAAGGTAAAAAAAGTCTAGTGTTATTTTAATGCAAAATTTAAAGTACTTAAAACTTAAATAATAAGCTGCAGTTCGCGGTTTGACCTGCGTGGTGATGAATGATGATGAATCAAATATAGCCTATGTTAATCAGGAGTAATTTAGTTTTCTGCTGGTTAAAGATTTTTAAATCACTTTTTCAGTTTACGCATTACAAACAAATAATCAAGTCTTTCCTATTTATTATTAGTGAAGATAACAACCGGCCAAGAATAAGTTGAGCTCGCGAAAGGATTGCCTAAGCCCGAACATAGACAATAAAACAATTTTTTTGATGAACAACTTATCTATATTGAGTGGTGGTGTGCACTAACTAATTTGGCCAGTATTTAATCAACTATCGTTGTGCTACACTTAGATGAGGAAATTCTAACTTAATCAATGTATACCTCACGTAGGTAATTCACTGAGTGGGGAAGGTACTAAACTTAACTTCCCACAACTTCGCTTCGTAGGGAGAGCAGTACCTACCAAACCCATCTTCAACTAAACTAACATCGAGAGCAATTAGATACTCGTACATAGTATTATGATAAAGCTTATATAAACTACTCTGGGGCCGAGCCATCCTCTTTTTGTATCCGCCGAAAATGTTTACTACACTTGTTGTTATGTTTGATTGACATAAGTAGAACTTACCAAGAGCAGGACCAGGCAGGACATTTTCTTACTTCTATACCTTGAAATGATAATAGAGAAATAGCAAAATGAGTATGTCGTTTGAGTTGATAATACCTATCGTTTGATAAATGCACGTGCACCCGGAGATACTGAATACTCCCGTACTTGAATAGAAAGGCATATTTGGCAAAGTAGGCAACGACACTATGAGAATTAAGATTAAATATACTTTGCTTTATAAACTCTCTTCCCGTTCCTCCGTACCTTTCTTACCTACCTACTTAAATATGCAATAGTAACGCCGGTACAAACTAAGCCACATTATTCGTACCTTAGTATTTAATCCTAATAATAAAAAAGAAATATTTCATTGTTTTTTTTTGTAATGGAAACACAAAAACTACTAAACCGATAAAAAAATATTTCAGCAGTAGAATTCTACAATATGCCTGAGTAACATACGCTATATCTGATTCATCATCATCAGCAGCTAGTCTTCTATAAAACTGTAGTAGGGTAAGCCGTCTAGTGAATGAACACACCCCATTGAATGAACAAAACGTAATATATCTTTTAAAACAAGATAATTATCCCATTCTATCAAAAAGAGTATTTTTTTTCTGGTTGATCACATTATTTTCTTATAATGGTAACCCTTGTTTCATCCAATTAGCGTTTAGTTACACGATAGCATACGTTTAGAGACATAGTTTTTTCGTGTGTGATATTTTGTATGGAGAAATTAGATCTCGGGTAAGATCCGTGCCCTATTGTTGTGAACTTTGTAGTTACGTTTGAAGCAAAAACTATCGTATGAGTTATAATGTCAATAGAATATGGCTTGCTTCTTAGTTTAAAACTATCATAACAATGGTACTGGATATTTTTTTGTATATTATTTAGTGTTCCAGCACTGGCTTGTTATAATATTGCAATTCGGTGAATGAACGGGGTGTTCATTCATTAGTAATGTACGATAGGTTGAAAGTATGAAATATATCGTCTTTAACGTATTAAATTTATATCGTTTTTTGATCATACGTTTAGAAAAATGTTTTGAATCTTTGAGCTAGTATTGGAACAAATGTGTTCATTTACTGATTTATGAAATCTAGTAAATGAAGTACGTATATTATTACACTGTTCAATTACTGGCTTTAGTATACCAGTGAATGAACTAACTATTTTTGTGTTCCTTTATATATAAATGAATGCCTGATTATGTTAATCTGGAAAAAGTGATATATTTTAAATACTTAGTGCTAAAAAAACTTGTTACGGTCGTTGACTAATATAGTTCTATATATAAATTTTACATTACTTCGAGTTTTATTTATTTATTTCGAGATAATTGAAGATGTTGCTCAAATTCATGTCGAGTCTGCAATAGATGACATCCAACAAAGGGAAAAAGTGACTGAAACTCACAGTTTGATTCTCGACGATACATTATATTTTTGATTTGGATAAGACCTGATTTTGATAAAACTGAAGTTATAATAAACTTAATTGTTAATCAAGATACGAGCTTACCATCGGTCATACCTCTACCTTTTCAAAAACTGACGACGAAATAAGAATAGTTGATTGCAACACTAAAAAACAAAATGTTGTGTGCAACATCTGAACCCAAACTCTCAAGCGGGAACAGTTGAATGTCTGCCCTATCCACCTTCAACAAGCTATTCATCAGGTCGTTTGGTTAAATGTACTAAAAAAATTAACAGCGGTGCCACTGCATAATTTCTTAGAGTTATTGTATCCTGAAATACCAACAAATAAAAAAAAAATAACAAGAAAAAGAACCTATACCGTTCGGATTGACAGGGCAGAGATATAAAGAAGACATAAAACTACAAGACGAGAAAAAGCAAAGTAAAGAAGAAGAGACCACGATAAAAAAGAAAAACAAGAAATGAGGAAGTACAGTTTAGGAAAAGAAAAGTAGAAGAAAAAAAGAGCATGTACTGAAAAATGAAGCAAAAGAGAAAAAAGAAGAAAAACTTTAATTAAATAAAATACAAGTACACAAACACAATCTAAAAATAAATGTAAAGATCTACGGAACGAGAATAAAGAAAAGCTACGGAAAATTAAGTGACCTCATTAATGGTAAATATGCTATCGTTCGATTTAAATCTGAAAAGAGAATGCGTTATTTTGTTGGTTTAATTGTTATTGGCAAGTGATAAATATCTAAAATACTAAATAAAATAATTTTATAAGAAAAAGTCAGTGTTAGAGAATGTTGTTACTTTTGTAAAATCGCAAATCCCAGATATAGCTGATAGCAAGAGATTATGTCGATACCCATCGTGTGCTAGAAAATCCCAATATCTGAAGCGTGGGTTAATTTCTTTTGCGGTTTTAAGGACATTGAATAGAATGTTAAGTTTATATATAATCAGTGTTGATTTATTTATCAATAACTACTGAACTCAATAATTATGTATAAGTGAGTTAAGCAAAAGTAGCAGAGTTAACATTTATACCAAAAAATAGATACGCGCAACAAATTTAAAATAATTAGATATTTAGAGCTTTAGATTTATGTACGCATTTGCGCTTCACACAGTGCTGTGCCATTTTTTATTAATAACCACCTGCTACTGATACGGTGGTCTTTATGAGCTTTTAGATTGAGTATTGTTATTTCTAGTATTGATAGGTTTCTTAATATTAGGTGCGAAACTATTATTCATTAATTTAAACGTATATTTGTATATATATACATATATATATACTTACTCTCAAAATATTCTAATTTTTTAAAAGCATTTAAGGTAGGTATTATAAGAGCATTCATAAGTAATTATCTTATGCATGTTCTCAGGAACACTGAGTTTCTACGCAGATTAAAATATTTTTATAATTGTTCATTTACTGAGTTTTATTGAATTCATTCACTGGAAATTGTGTTCATTAACTGGTGATATGTACCATTTTTAGCATATTGATGAATATATAGAAATGTATGCTGTTTATATTTTTAAAGTTGAAAAATCTCTTAACCGTTCAATCATTGGCGTGCTTACCCTACATCACTTTGCTCTATTGTCAATATAGTTACCGTGGCGTGCGCGATATATGGATTTTTGGATGTTATTATTGTATATTTTAACATGGAAAATTTGTTATTGTTACATAACTGTAATAGTTAGATATATAGTATCGTATATTTTTTGTAGATGTTGATTTCTTCTATCAAACTGTATAGTAGGTACATTACTTTGCTCTATTTTCAATAGCTTCCGCAGCGTACGCGTTATAGATTTTTGATGGTATTTTTTCACACCTTTGCTCTGCTTTGTCTCATTACCGAAATTTTCATACGGATCTGTAACTTTTTTGTAGGCTAAATACCAATGAGTATTATAAATATGTGTTAATTTGCTAAAAAAGTCCCTAAGCGCAGTGAATTAAATTTATTTATGAGGCTTCGTATCTAAGCCACCAAACGAGCAATGAAATATAGAAGTATGTCAAAGTCGAAGTCAAAGTCAAAGTCAAAGTCAAAGTCAAAGTCAAAGTCAAAATCATTTATTCAATTTAGGCATCAAAGACGCACTTATGAACGTCAATTTTTCATAATAATATACTTTAAAGACTACCGCCACGTTCCAAAATATATAGAGCCTACCGAGAAGAAGCGGCAAGAAACTCGGGGCCATTCTTTTTATATAGATGTTTTTACAATGTTTTTACTTAGGTACTACAAATATTAGCTCCAGTGTGTTGCCTTACAAAAGAGAACATAATAATGGTATCAGTATGATGGATGAAGCTTTTTAAATTTAATGTTATTGTACCTCACGCACATTATAATTTTGTAACAATAAAACGGGATTACCGTGAGACTTAACGCGTTGTCGATATCACAATCGACAATTGTTTCAGCTTCGTCCGGAAGCCTTCTTCAGTATCTTGAGTCTCGTAGTTGCGTCCCGCCTCGCACATGTTTTAAATTTATCAAAATAGCGAGATACTTACTTGAAGTCGACCTGCCGTGCAATCTTCTAAAAGCAAACATTGTTGCATCTGTGACAAAATCCTTGAAACAAATGACGAGATGATAAGAAACGTAGGAAAAACAACCTTAAATATAAGGGCGCTATCTCATAAAGGATTTGACATCGGTGAGCTCGTCGAGGAGCGCGTCGACGAATCATTAGAGAATCGCAAAGCAGTAGTAATATTCCGTTGGTAGGTATGAAACCCGTTTGTTGATAATGAGCACTGTCTGAATAATGCCTGTGATGTGGGCTGTCATAATCTGATACTGAGATGAAATGCTCACGTTCTGATGATAGTTGCAACAAGTAAGTTATAGTTCTCGTTAAGTAATAAGTAGTACACAGACACTAATATATTGCTTTGTAGAGAGTAACTCTGATGTAAGTGCTAGGTACCTTTCTATACATTTCTACCGACTTCCAAAAAAAAGGATGTACTCAATTCGACTGTATGTTTTTTTTGTTACCTCATAACTTTCGACTGGATGAACCGATTCTTGTTTGAAAGCTAGTGCGTCCCGTGTGGTTCCATTTAAATTTCATCAAATTCGGTCAAGTACTTTTTGAGATACACTCCAATAACTGAATAGAATGGAAGTCGGTATAAAATTTTCTACCGTATTCCAAAAAAAGGAGGAGGTACTCAATTCGACTGCAATTTTTTTTAAAAAATTTTGTGTTTGTTGCCTCATAACTTTTGATAGGGTGAACCGATTCTCAAAATTCTTTTTTTTTTTGAAACCTGGTGTTTCCCGTGTGGTCCCAATTAAATTTTATAAAATTCAGTCCAATAGTTTTTAAGCTACACTCCAACAACTGAGTTTTACCAAAGTAATAGAATGGAAGTCGGTATTACATTTTTCAAATTGCACTTGTTCAAATTGTACTTGTGTTCCCACTGCTGGGACAGTGCGGCTTGTTGGATAGGTTAGTGGCCAAACCATGTAGAAGTTTTCAGGCCACCTGAAGGTCTTCGACACAGCCTAACGACTGTTGTCCTATGACAAACAACGGGGACCGACGTCTTAACGTGCCCTCCGAAGCACGGAAGCGCTCAGTTGAATACTGCCTAGAATACGCCCTACTAGAGGTCAACCATCCAACTCCTGATCGCAGCAAGTGTTGCTTAACTTGTTGATCGGTTAAGATCGCCAAGTGAAGCTCCGCTACGAGCGCTTCGTAGCTAGTAAGTAGTAAGTACTAGCAAACTAAAAGCAAACTTGCATCACTTGGCTGTTTTAAAAATATGGTGCGTTGTATTCCACATCGATTACGACATACTATCTACAACGCCTTAGTCAAACCACACCTACAATACCTCGTCGAAGTCTGGGGTAGCGCTGCCAAAACAAAATTAGCCGATATTCAAATCGCACAGAATAAAATAATTAAAACACTTTTTCACTTACCTTACCGAAGTCCAACCCATAAAATATATGCTGAAACTAAGATAATGAATATCAGACAGTTATACATTTACAATATTTGTATTTTTATTTAAAAAACCCTAGACAAAACATTCATACCAACGTGACATTCACTAAACTACTCGTAAAACAAGTGTCTAAATGCAGCACGAGACGAGCGAGTTTCATTGTTCTACCAAAGACACGAACAAACTATGGCAAAAAATGGTTACGTTTGAAGGAACACAGCTTTTTAATAAAATACCCTCAAGTATAAAAAATGCTAGATCATTTAGCACTTTTAAGGTTCAATTAGCCCAGTACATAATTAACAATAGCAAATTACTTTAATAAAGACATTTATCAAGTGTTTGTTATGATAAGTGCTACGAAGAAATAATAAGTGTAAATAAGACGAAACGACGGTCAAATTTATTTATGTATAATATTGTTCTCATGTAAGTGATGTTAATATTTTTTGAGAATAAATTTCTTCAAACCTAAGTACATAAATATGTCAATTTATCTATCTGCCTACTCATTCAAAACACAATACAATAATCACAGTTTACAGTAGAGAAAGTATACGAGAGGTAGAAAAAAATATTAATTTTAATAATTATACACATCATTTTTCCCAACGGAAAGTGAATAATTTATCGAGAGTCTAAGCTAGAGATGAAATTAAGAGACGATTACAATTTACGTCTCTCCAGCGCACACAAATTAACTTATTGCGTCAATAAAAGTTTTACACAAGGTCAATTGAAAAGGAAAATAACCGGTATCAAGAGACTGGCTTCCAATAAATATTTAAAAGAACGCAGGTACTTTCTCAACAGCAACGAGGTACTTAGACATAATTACTAACTTAGTTTTTAGTTTCATTTCTAATACACAGTCAATGTCGATTTTCCAACAAGATTCCAAGTTTGTAAATACTTCGTAATTTATTCAAAACATCTTAGTACAATTACGCTGTAATATTTATATGTCTTTTAGGGTCCCGCAGATCAAAGCAAAAACTGTGATCCTAGTTAATTTCTCGACCTTTTGAGGACGTTTAATGAAGTTAATGAGGCGAAATATTTATTATTCGCGTCGTCACAAATCTGTTCGGAGTAATTTTGTTTTTTGGTTTGTTTGGCGTTTATTTTTTAAACCCTACGAATAGCATATGTAAAGTAGCAATTACTTTTTTTCTAAAAATAGCTTATGGCGTTACGGGCGCAGTTCGTCATTTGTGACAAAATTAATCTGTTCTAGGCAGAGTTTGCGACTTAACATTAGGTGGGCTTCGTAATTGTAGCGTTTCCTTATTAAATATAAAAAATAATTAAAAAAAAGAAAGTAAAAAATTTAGAGGAATGCGGAAATTGCATTTGAGACCATATGGCACCCCCTCTTTAGACCGTCTCCTTATAACATAAAAAATATATATTTAAACGTAACATATTACGAAAGATTAATAGTCTTCACTTATCGAAACTTGCAAAGTGGCTAATAACTAGGATCATACTATATGATTAAGATACCATCACTAATGAATAAACGGTATGCCTATATTAAGAACACATAGATCATTATATTATTGTCTTCCTATTAGCCCATCGAAAAAGCCCGTAATGGCATTAGTGTACGCAGTATTGCCGAACGTAATTTTTATTTGTTTGTTTGTTTGTTTTGATTTTATAAGTTACTAGCTGCTCTCCGCGGTTTCACCAGCGCGGTGATGGATGATGATGCTGATGATAAATCTTATATAGCCTTTGTTACGCAGTGTGAATGTAGCCTTCCAATGGTAAAGAATTTTTGAAATCAATCCAGTAATTTTTGAGCCAATTAGTTCCAAACATACTTACATACAAATCTTTCCTCTTTATAATATTAGTATAGATGTGAAATTTATTTGTTTCTGACTAGATTTGTAAGTAAGTACTTATTTTTTTCAACATCAGAAGGTTACATATGTTATTTTCCTTAAAAAAAACATGCGGGGCAGTCTTTGGGGACTATCGATAAAAGTGAAAACTATTTGAATTATTTTAAGACACACAATCAACAACAATAGGTAGTCATGGAAACCATTATCGCGTCTAAAGAAGTTTTCACTTCAAAACTACATTAACTATGACAAAGCGGTCGGTGACGATGACGCGAGTTCCTTGATTTTTCTTCACCCAAATTGCGTTAAGTTCAGTGACAATGACTAGAGTTCATAGTCTGATTAATCTATGGCGTGTTCCATGATTTTTGTTCACCCAAAAAGTGCTCAACGCGCCTTAAGAAGTTTTCACTGCTGTGCAGCTTTTTTTGATCGAAAATTGTAGGAACTTTGCAATTGTAAAAGCTGTGCACATACGTTTACTATATTTCCTTTTCCCTTGACCATTTTTTACTAGAAGTGCATCATACATAATAGTATACAGACCGCGGTTGATCGGCGATTGTTTTTCTCTGTTTACAATCAACATAGAACTGTACTTGCACCTGCCAGTGAAGAATAATTATACGCTTAATAAGTCTATGGACGACCTATTATATGCCATTGCTACTGAATACGTTATGTAACTGACAACAGAAAAAACAAACTCAAGGGAAATTTATCTATTACCTATTACTAAAGCTATACTATAATAATAGGTGACACAGTAAATTTTTCCATGTTAAAGCCAAACGGAAGTTTCTAAATCTAATGCTTATTTATCTATCGTATGGATAGATTACTGGCTTAGTAATCAGCTTTAACAGCTTTAAAACTCTATCTTTAAAAGTTAGAATCATTTGAGAGTGTTCTGTTGATTGTTACTGGAGTCACCATAGGGTTCCAATGATAAAGGATGTCTCAGTAAGAGTGCACATTTTTATATTCAAATAAAAAAAAAATTTTTGGAAGCGTTGTGATTTTAATTGTATTGTAAAGAAGACATGTTTCGATTAATTATGCGGAATAAAATATCCGTCCAAAGCTCTGATGACTGGCCATTACTCTTTTTCATGAAATTTTCCATGACTTTTTCACAGAGGTGTGGCTGTATCTCACCGATGACGAGTTGGATTCCGGAATTGAGCTCAGGAATTGTTTCTGGTTTATTCGCATAAACCTGAGATTACAGAAAACCCCACAGAAAAAATCGCACGGCGTTAAATCGCATGATCTTGGCGGCCAGTTGACTTCAGAATTTATTGAGATTATTTGTTCTGGAAATAGTTGCTGCAAAAAACCGATTGTTTCATGCGCAGTGTGGCAGGTAGCGTAGTAATAATAATATTTTTTAATAATCGAAATAAACATATGTGGTAGCTGCCAAATGTCATAGTTGCCACTTGCACAAAAAAATAATAGGTAATTAAGAAGCGCATTCTTACTGAGCCTTACCCTTTATAACAAGTACAATTTAAAAAATTTAATACCGACTTCCATTCTATTCAGTTATTGGAGTGTATCTCAAAAACTACTGGACCGAATTTGACGAAATTTAAATGGGACCACATGGGAAGTACCAGCTTTCAAAAAATTTTGAGAATCGTTTCACACAGTCGAAAGTTATGAGGTAACAAACATAAAAACAACAAAGAGGTAACAAATATACAGTCGAACTGAGTACCTCCTCCTTTTTTTGGAAGTCGGTAGAAAACATGAATAAATGCGTTCTGGTAAAGAAGCATCAAACATACACAACCACTCACAAACTTTCGCATTTATAATATTAGTGTGATATTTATTAATGAAAGTATTTGTCAATGAAAATATGTAGTACATTGTGCACCGAGGGGAGAAAAGATCTATTTCTGTTTGAGAGTATGTTTAAAGGAAACTCGAGAACAGAAATAGAACTTTCTCCCGAGTGATACATAGTGCTTTATATCAATGTGAAGAATAGACAAACCTGGACCGCATTTCTAAATCTGAAATTATGGAATCCAATTTATAAAATACTAATGAGCCTTTGCTCGCTTGGTCTTGGTATAGTAGCGAGAGAGTTATAATTTAACAACTTTTTACTAACGAACCGATGGCCATGAAACGAACACTAAATGTTAAGTGAAGCTTACCACAATATATTAGTAAAACCACATAGGATAAGCCGTTTCTGAGATTAGCGTGCACAAACAGATAAGCAGCTAAAAATTCTAACAATCATTTTTTTTCATTCCATTTTTGTTTATAAAAGTCTCAATAATATTTTTCTCGTATATATTCCATGTACAGATAGCGAACCATATCCAAGTTACATTTTATTTAGTTTATGTATATGTATATGTATAGATGATACCCGTTTAAGCTTATTGTAATGATTATATAAGGGGGGTAATTCTACTATTTCACAACTTGCAACAATCCACTCCGCTGCAACTGCAGTTCGACTCAGTTGCCGTTTGAAATATAATATATCCAAAAAGCCATTCTACTATTTCTGTAGACAAATTGGAACGTAACGTCACGTAAACGTGTCGTAAACGCTGCTATATAATAGTATATATTAAACACTAATATGAGTTAGCGTCGTGCTCATGATCTATCGAGTTACCATAATATAAAATGTTATTCGATCGCTGGCGTGAATAGAAACATAACTGCAGCAGCACTGTTTTTCAATAGCAGAATAAGAATGTGTGTAAATCAGCTACGGTTCGATAGCAGTTGGAACAAATTTAGTTAGTGGAATCGGCCCCCAGTTCTTAAATTAACACATATCAAACTGAGCACACTTCGTACCCTAAAGATATAAGTTTATATACTATACTATACTATAACATCCACGTATAGTCCATCTAACAGAAGCTTGAATTCTTGGCACTATTCAGTTTAATACGATACAGTTCATTGGGTCTGCTGCGTCTGCTATAAATAGTCTAAGTGGATTTGCCATTCCCCTAAATGAAAGGGGTTCTCCGGTTGACTGACTAAAATTTACTCAGTCGTATCGAAGCATAACTTGTTCTATGTATGCATTATAGTTATACTTGTTTATTAAATATTATCTTAAGAAATGTGTCTTTAAGAAGCCAAAGACAACTCATGATAGTAGGTAAGCTCAAGACTGCAAATGATGGCTGTATTGGCAATCAGACGTTTTGCTTTGAAACTGCACTGTTTTCATCACCTCGTAAATTGTTTAAGAACCATGCATTGGCACATGTGTAAATATAATATTATCATACATTTTTCAGTTATACTTTTTGAATTTAATTACTTCAAAGTGTACATTATATACATAATAATTAGTTTTTGGCCATGACCAAGTCCATGTGGAATAAAGTTATAGCGATCAGAGTAAAATCCCTATTCAACGGGCAGTTCCTTAGGGATGGCCTATGTGTTAATGCAATCCCAGCTACTTTAATAACTATTTATTAAAATTAAATATGGCAATAATAAAAGTGCGAGTCAGAACCGACGGTTCCGTATATTATGAAAGCATTTATAATTATTGTTGTCATTAAAAGACAAACTTAACTCTGCCGTTCAATCGCTAGACATAATATTACACTAACCGTAAATAATGAGTTTGTAATAGTAAATTCGTTTTCTTGTTACTAAACTACATATTAATATTTTCCTTTATAATGTGCTGTAAGAAAATGCTTCTTGCCAAATTTCATGATTCTAGGTTAGCGTAAAGAACCCTATTGGTTTTGATTCGAATTGTGAAATTGCAAAATATACGACATAAACGATCATGACTTTTGATCACGTTGACTTACAAGTTTTATTTTCTCACAACTAAAAAAGACTGCATTGATTTTCTCACAACTAAAACAGACTGGAAGGCCGAGTGTTCCATATTCTTTTCAAGATCTTTGCGTATTCCTAAGAGAAAGAGCCTTGAGAGACAGGCAGACGGACAACAAAGTAATCCCTATAAAAGTACCTTTTTCATTTTGAGGCATGGAACCTTAAAATAAAAAAAAAACTTCTCATGTTCATAACTAGTTATGTATCAAGTAATATATGTCTAGTTCCTTATTAATATAATTTATATTAATTGTTAATTGGATTGTAGATATGTAATAAGAATATATTAATATATATATATATATATAATATATAGCTGCATAAAGGTTCTAAACGAACGCGACTCGAAAGGTTATTTATTCCATATAGCTTACAGTGCAGTAGCTTTGCAATTATATAAATTTATATGTAAAGGTAACATTTCAACTGTCGTCAAACAAGCCGTAAAATACTTCAAAACCATATTAAATTACACTGTAAAGGCATTTAGTATTTGAAACAGCATATTTCTGTAATTAATACTACCTTATGTTGTCTTATTTACTGAATTATATTAATTAATTTGGTTTTAGGTACATGTTGGTATTTGTAGGTAGTATGTTATACTTTTACATCAGCATTTTTAACGATAAGTTTGAATCAATCAATCAAATAGTTTATATGTTATGATAAAATATTATATTAGGTCTTAAACTAATAATTATGTCAATGTACTCGTATTCAGCCAAACGTATAAATAAACTTAATCAATTAACATGCAACAATTGTAATTTCTCAATATTATCGACATTGTCGACCACGTTTCTTAAGGTGCTGTCATATCATGATGTCGATGGACGAGTGGGCACGGACCCATAAAAATTAAGCGATTTAATTAAAACTACAAATAATAATATGTCATTTCTAAGAGTTCTAATTACAAATTGACGGAATTAAGAACATATTTTAATATAATACTAGAGTTCATTAATTCAAAAAATCAAACATAGCACTTAATTTCACCTTGAAAACAGTTTTTCTCTTTATTCACAATTGTATTTGTCATGAAATACACATCATAAAATAGCAATATTTAATACATATTCATTGACGGATTAAATAATAATAAACTTTATTTAGATAATCAAGCCTTACAACTAAGAGACACATAAAAAAAACTATTTTTAAACAATACGGCAGCAGCTGGATACAGTTAAGTGTTGGAATTGTTGTTCCCGAAACTAAACATAATAGTTTGTATTTTCGAGAACAGCATGATTCCTCCATGCATTGAAACATAAACATTGTACGGGTTATTTAAGTAGATAATTAAAAGTTGTTTACATATTTCATAGTACTTGAATAACAAATATGATCAATATAAAGTGATGCAATAAATAATAATAAATTTAAAAAAATATTTTATTTATTTAAGTGAACACATTATTTTTTTATGAATTTTGTACGTTTTTACGAGATTTATTTCAAGTAAAGGAAATTGAACGTACCCAAGCGCTGAGCTGACAGCGTCTTAAGGGACCCAACCTCTTAGTGTAGTGGTTAATGTAGTCAGCTGCCTTGGAGACCAGCGACATGTGGAATACACCCCAACAAACCCGCTCTCCGTTAGTCCGTGCTCGGAAATTATAGGGCACGTTAAGGTCCACAGTTAGATAATAAATTAAATGTTAACGTTACTTCGTAATCAGTTATCTCGTTAAAGTTTGCAATTTTCAAAAAGGCTGCGAATTTCTGTGGGCCTAGTACGAATAACTGCGTAAGTGTAACGTAATGTGTCGTTAACGAACGAAGGTGACGAAACAGTACAAACTGTCATGTATCTAGGGCAACTGTGTCACATATAGTTTGTATTTTGTACGCCGAAGCGTGACGCGTAGACGCTTACGATACGAATACTTTTTCGCAAATTGTTTGTACTACGGCATCTGAAGACGGCGATAAGCTTATTCGACACGAATGCGGATACTATACAAGCAAAAAGAAATGCCAATCGATCGATCAGTAGAACTCCGCGCTCGGACCACGGGCAATAAACGCTTTTAATCCTTATTAAACGGGTGAACTACTCTTGTAAGATTAATTATATCCATAATAAATATAAATTTAATGATAATAAATAATAATAATAGCCCATCTGTTCATAATCATAATAATCAGCCCATTTTGCTCCCACTGCTGGGACTCGAGCCTTCCTCCCAGAGAGAGGAGTTGGGCCATAATTGGTGGCCGGATTGGTGTATAGGTTAGTGGCCAACCCATGTCGAAGTATTCAGGCCGCCCGAAGGCCTTCGACATAGCCTAACGACTGTTGTCCTAAGACAAACAACCGGGACCGACGGCTTAACGTGCCCTCGGAAGCACGGAAGCGCTCAGTTGAATACTGCCACTAGCGGTCACCCGTCCAAGTCCTGACCGCAGGTTGCTTAACTTGTTGACGGTTAAGATCGCCAAGTCGAGCTCCGCTACGAGCGCTTCCTATTATTTACAAATTACATAATTATATTAATTATTTATTGTCAAATTTAATCAAATCCATTCACCCATTTGAGCTTTGAGTATTAACAAACATAAATAACAACATAAATAATACATGCACACATATCCATGCATTTTTCGGTGGTAGTGCCACACTGTAACCCCACAGCTGAATGGGCCGGCACGACCGGCGAAGTACACTTCCACATAACACCGAGGTAAAGTTGCTATTGCGTTTCAGTCGGTTTGTGGGAGTTTCCGGAGGCCCGATTACCCCTCCCTCCGACCCCCTATGCTTCTCCCTCCCCCTCCAACCTCACCTTTCCTATCTTCCTTCCTCAAAGGTTGGCAACGCATCCCCGAGACATCAGGTATTGCGAACGTCCGTGAGCGACGGTATCACTTACCATCAGGTGAGCCGCTTGCTCCTTTTCCAACCTATCCCATAAAAAATATCCGCATCTGCACACGCTTCCACATATATAATACTTGAATGATACATTTGAAAAGATGAAAACAAGACAAATGACAACCTATAGTAAAACCACATTTAAGGCGCTGTCAGCTCAGCGCTTGGCTACGTTCAATTTCTTTTACTTGAAATCAAGCAAATGCATGTCGTAAAACCGTATAAAATTCATAAAAAATAATATGCACTCTTCAATAAAAAAAATAATCCGTCAATGTATGTCTACTAAAAATGTATATTTTATGATTAATGTGTTTCATAACAAATACAATAGTGAATATAGAGAAAAACTGCTTTAAAGGTCAAATTAAGTGTTTAAAATTTTTTTAATGTACTCTAGTATGTTAAAATAAGTTTTAATTCCGTCAATGTGTACTTAAAAATGTCATATGCTTTACTGTAGTTTTAATTAAAACGCTGCTTAAGAGATAAACTGCTTAAAAACCTTCATTTTTATCGACATCATTATATGACAGCACCTTAAGCTCAACAAGAACTACACCTTAACATCTCATCTGCGGGTTCTCACTGACTACTACTCTATCTGGGACAGTATACTTAGCATATTTACTATGATATGATCTGTGGCACGCGCGTAGTACTATTGTGTCTGTGTCTCTTGACGAGAGAGCACTCACCTTTTACCTAGTTACCTAACTACTTGTGTTTCACGCATTGCTTCGGAGCTAGCAAGAACGGAACTTCCGATCTTTAACACAAATTGCGAGGGAAAACTTGGCTTCAAGTTACCTGCATACATGTACATGATTTTGCGAAGTTGTAACAATGATTTGGCATGATGACGACACTGTTAAACTGAATTGAATCAAAGAGAAAAGTGCCCATCACTGTCACGGTATAATTATATCACCGTGGCCGCGTTTAAGATCAAATTCCAAAGAATGAGTAACAGAATTGAGGTGAAAATAATTGAGTGTATAAAGAATGATTTAGCAAAGTACCTGGTGCTGGATCCAAATTAATGCTCGGCAAGGTGCTGTCATTCATGAAAATGTGGGTGATAAAAATGAGGGTTTTTTGAAGCAGCCGAGCGATTCTCTAAGAGATGATATGAGATAGATATAAGAGATGATAATGACGAGATGACAAGAAACGTTGGAAAAACAACCTTATATACAAGGGTGATATCTCATTAAGTATCTGACATCGGCGAGCTCGTCGACAATCGCAACGACGAATCATTAGAGAATCGCAAGGCAGTTTATCTCATAAGCAGCGATTTACTTAATATTCCAAAAAATAATATGACATTTCTAAGAACTTTAAGTACACATTGACGGACTTAAAAAAATATTTTAACATACTAGAGTACATTAAATATGTCTAACATACCACTTAATTTCACCTTATAAACAGTTTTGCTCGTTTTTTACAATATTTGTCTGTCATGAAACACATATTATAAAAAAGCAATTTTTAATACACACACATTGACGGATACTGCTTTTATTGAATAGTGAACATAATTTTTTTATGAATTTTATATGTGTTTACGAGATGCGTTTGCTTGATTTCAAGTGAAACAAATTCAAGCTCTGAATTAACAGAGCCTTAACACGTTCATCGCCATGGTGGGTCAAAATGACCGGCACTTGATCTACCCATTGGGGCCATGGGGGGTCAAAATGACCGGCACGCCAGACCCTACTTTGCGAAGCCCGTTCGCGCCGCAGAATGCAAAAGCTGTGTATTCAATCATACAATATGACCGGCGCGGCCCCAATGAACACCTGTAACCACTTGGTTTTTTGATTTTTTGATGGCATACCTATTTTTAGGACTTAGAGAAAAAAGTTAAAGAATTAGTAATATGGTCTCGTTTTATTTATTTTATTTTATTTATATTATTTTATATTATTTTATATATTTTATATTATTTTATTTTATTTAATTTTATTTTATTTTACGTGTCTACGAGCATAACGCACGTTGTCTCATCGATCGAACGCTCGATACGCTGACCGGCATTGTGACCGGCACGGCCTGAATGTAATAATTATTCCGTTTAGGCCACGCCGGGTCGTTATGTCCGGCACTTAAAAAAAACCTAAAATAAAGCCAAAAAAACCAAATGTCACTGTAAAACTTGTATAAATGAACAAATAGAACTGAAAATAATCATAAAAACCAATGACATTTTTTTATGATTTTGTAAAATATTAGTCGGCGATGAACGTGTTAACTATCTATATATTGGGCCGCAATGAAATCTTGTCGGTTATAAAATGCGATAATATTTAAAATATTGAGCGATTCAAACCGTAAACATGCCAATCCTTATAACAGCTGTATTAACAGCTCGTTGGCAATACAATGTAGGCAAGATAATGATGAAATTAAAATGGGACTACATAAGAAGTACACCTACCAGTTTTCAAATAAAAAGAATCATGAAAATGGACTCACTTAGAAAAATAGTTATGTGGTAAGTAATACACAAACAAGTGCAATTTGAAAAAAATAATACAGACTTCCATTCTATTACTTTGGTAAAAATCAGTTATTGGAGTGTAACTTAACAACTAAACTCAAAAACTACTATTATTAAAATTTACGTGGGACCACACGGCAAGCACCATATTTCAAACAAAAAAAGAATTTTGGAAATCGGTTCACCCAGTCGAAAGTTATGATTTAACAAACATAATAATCGAATTGAGTGAAATCGATTGTATAATCGAATTGAGTACCTTCTCCTTTTTGGATGTCGGTAGAAAATACAGCCGAACTGAGAACCTCCTCCTTTTTGAGAGTCGGTTCAAATTGTGTAAAATTGCATATTTGATACTGTAGCACATTTTTGAAATGTATTTACTCGTACTTCTTCCTATATTTTCATGAAATAAACTTTAATTGGGCAATAAAATGAGGTTTAATCCAAAATACAGCAAGGTATCTGTTTCAAAAAAGCTTTAATGCCAAATATAATTTAGATTTATTTCAAAAGCTAAGCTAAGTATTTTAAAAACTATTTTAACAGATCCGTGTTCTTTGCGGCATTCAGTGTATTATGATAAAGTATTATAGTAACGTACTTGCGTGTTTAACTTCGTGTGTTGTCTATGGACTTTAGCTTGATCCAGAGGTTCTAGCTCGCTAAAGTGGCCCGGTGTATCATGTAACATGGATCTAGATTCTCAAGACTTCCTGTCACGGATTCCCAACAAAGCAGGTACTAAATTGTAGGTAAAGGAGCACGTAATCAGTAACTAATTAGTAATATTACTGGGTAGTTCACCATCACACGGCACGCGATACGAGAAGACGACATTGTTGCCAACTGGAAGTTGCCATACTACATTATATTTAATCTGCTCGTACGCAACTCATCTGTAGTATCAGTCTAATTAGTTATTCCTAATAAGTTATTCAACGGCAATTGCATTTGTAATGTCCTCATGCTATTAGTAACTGCGATAAGTTTAAGTTGACTTTTTTATTCCCGACACGTATTCTTCATTTTCAAAACATGCTTATAAAAAGTGTACCTATATAACGTCGTCTTGAACTTTAAAAAAACTCCACAAGGGTGCAGTGAAAATAGTATTTTTCATCTGCATGTCACATGGTTGGGTACCATATCTAAAAACCATTATAATTGTTACATTTATGATTGCGATGGTATGTCTTATTTTGTGCAAAACGACAGAAACGAAACAACAGACAGACGGTCAGAGGGACAGACGAAAAACACGTTCCTTGTACGGACTTCCCCTTGTTTTGGTCATAGGTACTTGTGTTTTAATATTTTTTATGATATCAGAAATACTAACACAGAAGTCGATGAAAATATCAACTAGTTCTACTAGCCTACGGTTCAAAGATATGGCCCTTGGCCCCTTACAAAGCAATTCAGACGGACGGCGTAAGTTTATAGGAAAAGGGGCCCATAGTCTCACACGGAACTCTAAAATATAATTTTGCATAAAATGGTAATGCCATAAATAGCCCCACGCTTGCGTCTACATAGTCATGCATATAGTTTTTCAAAATCACGACAGCGTTAAGCCTCCAAGTTGTAGGGCAACTTTTATCAGGTACCTCGCTGCTATCGTGTTAGCATAACCTACATGCCGCCCCTCGGTTTGTTAACTTTATAAAGATCTGTGTTCTGTAAATACAACGTCTACTTATGTACATATATTTTATGCGAACGCTATTCATAAACTGACCCGTATGATCTTAAAAGCACTAACGCCTGCTTAGCGAAATATATCAATGTCGAACTCATATGATTTCATTGGGTGCGCCTTACGGCTCTTACGTGCGGAAAGTAACTATTCCATAAGTACAATTGCCAGAATAAAAAAGTATGTTTGGAAGGCTTCCACTTCTGGCAAGTTGTCATCTGCTACCCATAAAATGTAATAACAGTACCTAAGTAGAAAACTACTAAAATCTATATGAAAAAAATGGCCCCGAGTTTCTTGTCGCTTCTTCTCGGTAGGCTCTATATATTTTGGAAAGCGGCGGTAGAGTCTTTAGAGTATATTATAATGAATAATTGACGTTCATTAGTGCGTCTTTGATGCCTAATTGAATAAATTATTTTTACGTTGACTTTGAATTTTATCGAAATTCGTCTAGCCATTTCAGTCGCTGAGTACAAATCTCGCATTTGTAATATTTGTAGGAAGTAAGACGGAACATTCAAATGCTTCGGTAAACAAAGAGGATAAATACCAAAGTTGGTAAGGGATTAAAAAGTATACGTAAATCATGTCGTATTATTATTGCCTATTGGTATGTGAGGATATTTGCCACGGCAGTAGTATAGAAACTCTTCATCTGGAGCCTGTCGTAATAATGATAATATAATATCATAACGAATCAAATAACGTAAGGTACATATTACAGAACTATGCCTCAAAGTGACAAATGCGTTAAAGCTTAAACGTTTGGATGAGATTGCAACTTTTATGTCTTATTTCTAACTTGTCTCTTTCTTTGATGCACCCTGTCGAAAACATATTACAAAAAGAAGCTACATATAAGTAATTAAAAAAGAGATCTCAATATTTAGATAATTATAAGCAGTTGACATTGCAAAATTGGAACGGACAGTCAGCTTTCGACATTCTGAGCCATATTAACAGACCATCTCATGCACAAATAGAAACTAAAGTTCGCATCTACGATCCACATTACGTTGCCCTTAGGAAGTGAAAGTGGTCGGGCGTCTGCGATGCGATACGATCGCAGCTCATTAGCGTCCTCACGATCTAATGAGAGTCGCGACACCTCCGCTATTGTTTGCTCTTTGGCTCGATCTGTTTAATTACGTACTGATGACCCGTATCGACACCATTTCAACCATTCGATGCTTTAGAACGTCTCTAGTGGACGGAATAAGTTCTGTGAAGAGGTTTCTGGTTTAAATTTACATATTTCATAGTTTTGTTATATCAGCATGCTGTCAAGAGAGTGGCGTCGCGTCACGCCGGCTATTGCCTGGCTCTTACAATTTTTCTGTTTAAAAAGTACTGATGACTCGTATCGACGCAATTTCAACGATTCGATATTTTAGGTCGTTCCTAGTGTATGCGGTTGGAATGAGTGCTGTAAAGAGTATGCTGTGACTGGATCAGATTTATGTATTAAGTATTTACTTCGTTATGTTGTATCAGTACGCTCTTAAGAGAGTGGCGACGCGTCACGTCGACTATTGCCTGCTCTTTGACTCGTTCTGTTTATTAAATTCCTACCTACCTATTGATTATCCATGCGACACCATTTTAATGGTTCTAAGATGTTTCTAGTGTATGCAGATGGAACGAGTGCTGTGAAGAGTATGCTGAGACGCGTTTAGATTTACATATTATATAGTAAGTTGGTATCAGCATGCTCTAATGAGAGTGGCATCGCGACACGTCTGCTATTGCCTGCTCTTTGACTCGTTCTGTTTAGTTAAGTACTGATGACCCATGTCAACGAATCTTTTTTGGACTGTTTTAGTATAGTGTATGTGTGCTGTGGAGGTTTCTGTGACTAGTTTAGATTCATAAATGTATGTAGCTTTTTAAAACAAATTGTTTGGTGGTAACATACTAGATGTTATTGTTACCTACTGCGTTACGTTTTCATGGTTTAACCAACAAAATAATATAACAAATGTCTAATACTTACGAAAGTTACCATCATGTTTTTGAAGACGTCCAAATCGTAGATATATATCCCTTTCTAATAAAAGCCTTGTGTTTGATCATACAGTAGTCTCATCAATTATGCTGTTTCAGATATAACACTCAAGCGGATATTAATATGTGACAAGCCTTGTTTAAAATTTAAAAAGAATGTTTCATAGGAGAACAAGTAGTAGTAAGGTACTCTTTGGCAGTGTGCATTATGTAAATGGAAAACGCACTAGAAAATAATTCATCATCATCATCATCAGCCCACATTCGTCCACTGCCTCTCCTAAAGTACGCCACAGAGCTGTCTTCAGCGCTCTGCATCCAGTTACTGCCAGCCGCTTTCCGCAGGTTGTCAGTATTTGGTGACCTACGGTAGCCCGGGGATTCTTCCGCCCCCCTGCCGTTACCACCGTGGTCAGAAATAGCAGGGCAGCCTGGAACTGGGGGCTTATTGTACCGTTCATTAGAGGAAATTCCCACAGTAACCACGCTGGGCATGCGGGTTGGCAACCGCAGAACATAGCTCCTTGCACCGGTGACGCTGCTACCCGTCAACGGCCTGTAGTATTTAGCTACGTTTGATTTGGATGGTTATACCGCCATCTGTCGGTTGGCCAGAGCCCCGTTCGCTATTAGGCAGGACGTACCACGGGCAGGAGGGGTTGGCTTGGAGCAGAAAGATGTAAAAGGTGCAAAAAGGTGTAATTTTGCCCCCATACGGGGGCAAAATTACACCTTTCGTATGACCCAGAAAATAATTATCAAAGATAAATTATATCGTGTGAATTTGAACAACTTTCTATTCGAAAAATTTAATATATTTAATTTACAATCCTCAATGTTAGCTCCAGCCAGCATAAAGCTGCTCGGTTCGTGATGCAATTACAACTTTTTAAATGTTATTTTGACGGTTTCACTTACGCGGTAGTATTATAGTCGAGTATCTCGACCGGTTTCATGACCATCCGGGCCACTTCTTCATGGAGTACTTGCGCACCCGGCTGCGTTCGCGCTTGTACTAGCCGGGTGCGCATCCGCGTAGGTTAAACCTCAAAATAACCCTACAACTATTGACAAATAAGTTACCCTATTTTAATTGTACCTTTGTGTTTGTTGTATTTAATTATGTTTCCATAAATGCCATAAGTATGACACATATACTAAGTAAGGGTACCTATATTAAAAGCGTAAGGAAACATTGGTACTCGTAGTAAAATAAAAACAAGAAGAATTGGCTACGGATTTCGCGTAGAACAGGTTTTTTGTTATTCGTTACAACAATTTAAAGGCCTCACACGTTGTTGGCTTATCTGTTACTATAATCACTATAAGGAAATTGACTGTCAAGAACTAAGGCGCATAAATAATACAATCGCCTTGAAATAAAAACTATATTGTGTTATGTTTGCTAGCTTTTTCTGTACTGGCTGAATTCCTACTTTTAACTTAGGTAGTTTGGTAATTATTTTGTATAAATTTAATTATGAACGTTTGTCTTTTAGCCACACTAAGCAATTTGTACTTATTTGTATTTACTATACATGGGCACTACCAGGGACCACGTGTACGAATGTGATATCTACTATTAGACACATGAAGATGACTTAACCCGTAAGTGGTCTCACTACAAAATTTAACTACCATCGCGTGTTTCGTTGTATACCATAAGTGAATACCGTTCTTTTTATTAATTATTAACAGTAACTCGTGTAGTTTAGAGGTCGCTCACCTGCCTCCGTGTACCTAACTATTATAATTGTATTGTTGTGTGCATCCAATCGGCTTTATTGAGCTACCACGTGTTATTGTTCGGGTGTAAACAGATAGGAAATAATTTTCTGCTACCTGCATATTCCATTGAATGACATGTTTAATCTATACGCTGTTTGCGGCATTTTATTACAACAACTCATCTTGTGTTTTATTAGCATGACAAAAGTGTGTATAATCCCCTGATGAACCCTTCAATGATAAAAAGGCGTATGTACATGTAGAATTTTTGTTACAATGAAATGTTTATAGTATTACTTTTTAAAGCACTAACGCCTGCTTAAGCGATCTCAAACATTGAAATTTATAGAGAGAACAATGTACAATGTTTGTACAATAACATTGTAAAAACATTGTATACTCCACAAATTACATTGTAGATCTGCATCTACAATTTGTGGAACATGATGTGTATATAACTAATAAGCGAAAGTCCAATTAGATTATATTAACTTCTCATATAAAAATAATAAATTGGAATGTGTTGACGTAGCTACCTTACTAGGTATATATATTGATACACATGTTAATTGGAAAAGCCACATTTGAAAAATTAAGGGTAAATTGTCAAGTTTCATATACGCACTTGGTGAACTACGACGAGCTACTGACCAGCTTATTACGCGTACGCATTCTGATGGCTTAGCTACGGCATCAGACTATGGGGAAACAGCGTAGATGCCAAATACCTATTTATTGCACAGAAAAGATGTATCCGTATTCTCGCCAATGTGAAACTTCCCGTCATTAAAATATTACATTTCCACAAACAATACTTTATTAAATTTAAAATATTAACGATCACATCTATATACATATTAGAAAACTGTAAACTCGTCATAAATCACCCTCAATACTTTACAAAACTAACTGACAAACGGGACTACCAATTAAGATCTAATTATTTATATTACTTATTCTAATTATATATATTACTTCTACCTCAATCTAAACTAGTTATATGCACAGTACCGGTCCAAACCCAATGGCTACAAAAACATATATACTACCAATACAATTAACAGACATAGAGAAAAAATTTAAATTTATTAAGGCTCCTAAAGACATACTTATACAAACATGTTATTATACACTGCACGAGTTTTTTCTGGATGAAACAATACTTACAAAATAAATCGTTCCACTCCGCACAGTGTTGCTATACCCAATCAGGGTCATTATGTAATGCCTACCTAAAATATGTTTACTAAGATCTGCATGTACAACTGTTGTACAATGATTTTCTGTTACCTGAGTTTTGATTGATTGAGTATTGAGATCTCACTATTGGTATGATTTTGAACAAGAACAAATTAAATAAAACCACAATACAAACTAATAAGTGAATTGATAGTTCACCTAAAACATGAGCGGCATTTTATACTTTTACAAAAAAAGTGCATTAATATTGGAATAATGTGCATGGCAGTAATGGTGGAAATCGTTTTCCTTTCAATCTGTGTGTCAATTAATTTTCAATTTAAAATTATATTGCGTACTAAACCAAACATTTTTACAGGTTCGAATAAAGTGAAACATTCGTACATAGTTAGCTTTTCAAGCTACAGCTAAACTAAGCTAGACAACTACAGTTTGAGGACAAACAGATGTCAGAGCTCGCTTAGAACCCAATACTTAGAAATGTTTGTGACCTGTGGGCCGAGCGCGCGCATCCCGCTACTGAATTGAAATTGTCACTTGTTGAGCAGTTAATACCAACTGCTCCGGCAGTTATCAATGGCAGCTTCAAGCTGTTCGCTATGACAGTAAGATTAGAGCGGTCCGTGTATTTTGATCACTGTCTAACTGCTCGAGCTGTTTGTATAATATCTAATATGTAGTATCATCCTAATTATATTGTGAATGTATGATTATCCTAATAGTGTGATGTCTGATTGGCACCGATACCCTTCCTACAGTGTAATACATTGCGACGTTCGTAGACGCGGCTCCGTGATAATCCACAGTATAAGCAGTTAAACTGTTGAAAACGTAACAAACATAGACACTCCCTTACCTACACTTTACATACATTTACAATTATACAATTTCCCCACAACATTAGTATGCTCATAGTAACTGGGTATTAAAAGGATTTAAAAGTTTTACATCACAACATGCTATAGAATTCATTTACCGATTGGGTACTTAATTCCGGATCCGTGAGTATGTCGAAAGTGGACAACTGTAAGCGATTGCTGTTAACCCGTTAATCGATTTGGGAGTGCATGCACGTGAATAAAGGGCCCTTTATTCGGGCATTTATTACGTGAAACGTTTATTTGCAATCGCAAACTAAAAGTGCTCTTCTTTTGTTTTCGACCTTTCTATCTTTTGTATCGAAGATCTTGAAAGTAAAAATTGAATCAGTAGTGATAGTAGTAGAGTAGCCAATTAGTGAAGAGGTAGATCTTGATACTTAACGCCCTATCTATATAATTAAATGTTAAGTATTAACCCTTTGCCTACCAGAGACGTAAATTTACGTGAGTTTCATTCATAAATTTATTGTTTTAATTATCACGGTATAGGAAGTGTTAAATAGGTATGACGTTGAGAAATTTGAGCTTTAGGCTTACATACGTAGGCACCAAATGTTAATCGCATTTTGAGCCCGTGGGGTCTAGTCGCATACGAAATATGCAGGGACTTGGCCAAACGTTTGGTTGAAGCGTCTGGTGACCAGAATGCTGGCTCATATTTTACCCAAAAAATTTGCAGGCAGCATTCTGGGCAGCTTTTCTTCATCAAATGGTTTTCTACATACTTTTTATTTATCTTTTCCTATTATTTTGTTTTAATTTATTATATTTATGATATAAATAACGTCATCACAATAAGAATACAAATGCGAAATTTAGTTTGAATTTGTATGTTTATTAATTCTTCAGCAAGAAACGATTAAATGAATTCGAGTAAAATTTAGAATGGAAATAGCCACATAAGATACTAAGGAGCAAGGTTCTTGTGAGCTAGCCATATACCTCGCAGGCGGAGCCGCAGAAAACAAGAAGAGCTGAACAAACATTGTTTAAACCTAGTCTTGTAAATTACATGTCAATGTTTACGAAAGTTGGTTGACAAGCAATCAATTTTGTATGATTGTCTTTAGCCCGTTATTGGGGACTTGTTTAAGTCTTTTGGGGTAGAGATCTTTCAATCTGTTAATCTAAGCAACACGTGACCAAAATATTTTAAACAAAAGATTAGGCATTACAATTCAACGTCACATAGCTGCCAGTATTTAGGGAACGTAGCATTGTGGTCGTGGCCTGCTAGATTAGAGACGAATGCAAGTTTTGTATAAGAGGTACAGAGGCAGTTGAAATCAAACATTTTTAAACGGATAGAATCACAATTTTTGTTTATTTTTCACTAGCTAAGCTACCATCCACAACTTCATCTGTGGGTAACAATTTTATCCATTTTGATTGAACTACCAATGACTGCATTATACCTAAAACAAGAGGTTGACTAGGAAACTGTTTGCTTTTAACGTGAGATGTCGAAGAAGCAGTATGCCTGAAATGCTAAATTAACTAAGGAACAAGATAAAGGTATATAATTTAATACTGTGTCTAAGCTGTTTTGTCTCCCATAAGCGACAGCTATAAGCTCTATAAATCTCTTAAGGCTGTCTGTGTCTTCATTTTAAGGGCACATTTAGACGTCTCACATCAGTTATCTACATAATAATAGCTTGCATAGTGATGAAATAGGTAAACTTTCTAACATTAGAACAACTCAACGAGGCGATGATCAAGTCATCAAACATATTTGCTTTATGCTTAGAGACTGTCTGCATTGTCCTTACACATTACCTTAGGTACCTACATGCTTAATGGGTTTCTAAACAGCTTTCACTTAACTTCCGGTCTACTCGCGTAGGCAGATGTTGAATTTGAGGTGTAAATTGTCATATGCACTTCGGAAGTAGCCTATTGTGACTGCTTTAATTCTTATCGATGCTTCATATGACCACTTTATTTTGATTCCGTCTTATTTTATGGTAGGTATATAAATACTAACGCATGAAAGTAATGTAACCTCTTCTATAAAAAATTTAAGTATATTAAAAATCTAAATAACACTTATGTTAAATAGCTGGTAGTGGATATTCATTTATATGTTCGTGTCATACCGTCCATCCAAAGTATACATTCAGAAAAGTATTAAGGCGCGGTCGTATCCTGATAATAGTAAAAAGCAGAATCTTTAAACATCTAGTGTAACGGAGCCGATCGATAATAATTTATGAAAAAAATACTTAGGTTAGAAAAGGAACAGGCAAAGAGTAATAACCGAACAGAATTCATAAATATTACTCGCTCTCTGCAGTAAAAAAACCTACCCCATAAAAATAAACTTTCACGTCCAAACTCTCAGAATTTTCTGTGATAACTATATTATTTTTTAGGTAATACATAGCCAACATATAGTACTAAAGTAGTAACCAGCAGTTTTTTCAATTGTGTTAGTATATATCGAAAAATATTAAGAAAACGTACAAAATTAACGCATTTTCGCATTACATCGTCCAATCTAACAATCTATTTTCAACCTTACGTAAAGCATCGTAAATTATTTTAAAATTGGGGTTGGACCGCGTCTTAAGGGAAAACTTACAACAAACGCTCGAAGCAGGGCCCGAAGAAAAGGACATACATATTTGTTTTGTACTGACCGGGCCGGCAATACCAGCATGCGAGTTCATTCGTATTTTTCTTTTCGTTTTTGTATCCAGTCCACTAGATAATGAATTTATAAAACATAAAAGTAACTGCTCCCTGTGTCTCGAACAAAAGAGTGCCTAACCCATTAGAACACTTTTCCGGGATGAGATGTAGTTTATGTAGTTATATCCATTTCAATTTTCATCCAAATCAGTTAAGCTATTGTTCGGATACGGTCCTTTATAGTGAAGAGAAACAAACACGGTACACAAACTAACGCATGAATGATGCGCAAAGATAAGTATAATTATTACTACGTAGCTATAGTGTCAAGTGTGGAATGATTGACTACATCCATAGCAGTTCTGGTACAGCGTCTAGTATTACACAAACCTATACCTTTTTTATTCTTGTGACCTTACCTAAACTATGTGCCTTATTAACTAGAACGTGGGGAAAAGTTTTGGAATGGACATGAAAAAATATAGACAGTTTAGTAGATGAAGTTAGGGTCTATCTCGGTAGTTCCGCAGGCCAAAATAAAAGTGTAGGACTGCCCACACATTGCGACATTTGTAAACAATTGTTTGTAATGTTGTTGCTGCGTGGGATTGACTAATGATTCACGGCTGGAGATTGCTTGTGCTATATTTGTGTGTGACCATTTTTGTCAGTCATAGTGTAACCAGGATTTACTGCTCTACTTGCATTCATAGTCCACAAATTTCATGATATTGACATTGGAACCACATCTAAATACTTCTATAAATAGGTAATATGAACGGAGTTATTATATATTATTATATACAGCATCATTTGGTGGTCAGTGTTTTATACCACAAGATTCAATAGAATAAATTACGTGGTAATTTTACTCCTTGACAGTGCTAAAGAAAATATCAATATACCCGCGTCATCATTAAAAGTGTGAATATTTTACCACATTTCTGCTGGTTTATAGCTCAAATAAGTTTAGAAGTTGGTATAAAGGGTGCCTAAGGCTTTTTTATAAGTATGTGTACGAATGAATGAATGAGATTTTTTTAATATATGCCGCCAAGCAGTTGTGGATGATTGTAATAAGCGATTTATAAATAGAATACTAGTTATCATTTGATGAAATTTCTTTAGCATTAAGGCGCGGTCCAACCCCAATTTTAAAATAATTTACGATGCTTTACGTGAGGTTGAAAATCGCTTGCTAGATTGGACGATGTAATGCGAAAATGCATTAATTTTGTACGTTTTCTTTATATATTTCGATATTTGCTAACGTTTTTAGCTAACACGATTGAAAAAACTGCTGGTTACTAATTTAGTACTATATGCTGGCTATGTATTACCTAAAAAAATATATAGTGTTATCGCTGAAAATTCTGAGAGTTTGGACGTGAAAGTTTATTTTTATGGAACTATTTAGGATTTTTTTCTGCAGAGAGCGAGTAATATTTATGAATTCTGTTCGGTTATTATTCTTTGCCTGTTCCTTATCTAACCTAACTATTTTTTTCATACAATATTATTGATCTGTTTCGTTACACTAGATGTTTAAAGATTCTGTTTTTTACTATTATCAGGATACGAGCGCGTCTTAACGCAGAGTCGTAGTAAAACAGTTTTTAACGATTTTGATGGAAACCATACCTAGGAGGTATTCTTGACTGTTTACTAAATTACTACTGCTTCTCTCACGGAATCAAGCTTTATGTATGGCTACACTATTATGTACACCCACAGTACACCTTCCAGTATCTCCTGTGTAGTGTACTAACACGTGGCCTCGTAAATTATGTTTGTAAGGAAGCGAGACAGTTATGGCTGCGTTATCCGTATGCCCGTTTTTAGAGTAATTAAATTAGGCCAACGCTCGCTGTCTGGGAAACTATGCACTGTTCGATAGGTATACCATGTACAACTACAAGTTAGATTTGGTAAATGCATTAGCGATTTTCTAGTTAAGGGCTTTCTAGAAATTCTAAGTGTTAACAATGGGTAAACTTGTTGCCTAATACAGTAGCTTAATTGCGACTTATTTGACAGAATCGTGTACTCGTAACATTAACAATTCAGTCGACTACTAACTTGAGAAATTTACGCTTCAGTATCATATTACATTAAATATAAGTAAATGTTTTCTGTATCTTAGTTTTCTATGCGTTTCTGTCTATCTATCGTGTTTATTTTTACCTAATACTATTAATCTTTGGTGAGTTCTCTGACAGTATTTTTTCTGGTTGAATATGAGTAGCTACGTTCGTATATTTTATTCTATAGTGTAGCTAACCTACTTAGAAAAAAAGGCATTGGAACTCATTCCGGGCACATAGACACTTGACGATTAAATATACATAAGTTTTTATAAGATTCAACTATTAAGATTTCAATATGTTTATTAACGAAGCAACAAGCTATAATTATGACTACATGACAAATAGGTACTTCATATTATACTTCAAGATAAGTATGATAGAAAATACACAAACCAGTCTAAGTTATGTAAAACCACGTGTCCATAAAGCCGTAACTCGTAAGTTATTCAAATTCCTCACATTTCATATTTAGCTTTATGCTAATTATTAAATGGCAAACAAGAGTTATATGCTAACAAACTTATTGTGAATTGTGAGCGCAGAAAGTCAGCTCCAGACATTGTTACAGCATAAATTACAATAAATATTTGAGTTGACAATGAAACTTAAACCACGGGGCGTTTAATGCTTTAGAAAACGTAAAGCTTCTAGGGAACCATACATCAGCGGCCGTTCGTGTCGTAAACAAAGCTCTAGGGAAATCGACTTTCGAACCTTCACATTATAATTTGGTATTACCGAAAATGGTATTCGTGAACTGTGTTCGCATATAATTAAATTGACAGGAAGGCATTATTGATTCGAGTTTGTAAGTAATTTATTAGCTATTAAATAGCACTATGGTGTAGTAAATTATAGACGGTAGGTGGATTTGCTAGTCACTTCCTGTGAAGATATAAATTGTGCTGTTAGGATTGACATGCAACTAAAAAATATATTTAGATAAAAATATTAGCCATGTATTTATTTCAACGCTTTTAAGATTTATACCTATATTAACAATGAGATAGGTACTTAACGTAAGTACGAGTAAGTCTTTCTTTTGAAAGTTAAACAGTTTATTGGTGTATTTCAAGCTAGCCCTCACAGGACTCGAGTGGGGTATTCTGCTTTAAATATAACATATTATTTAAAGCAGTCAAACATTAAATAATGTGTGCTAAGAAAGAAAAACGAGTCAGACATAACGAATGCTAAAAAAAATAACATTATATTTAAAAAAAAACTAAACCAATATAATATGGTATATCATGTATACGTTATATTACCTTGTTGCCTGCGGTACAATATTAGTGTTGCTCACGGTATGTTGGCTGTAATTTACGCAAAGCCGTCCGGCATGCAAATTAATCCTTTGATCAGCGATCAGTGACAGATGTTGATTTGAGTGCGTTTGAATAATCGCAACTGTCATGTAGCCACGCTGTTCACATTGATGTTTCAGCTATAAAGCGTCTAACATAGGCACCTATACTACACTAATTGGTTGTTTTGCTTGTGACTGATCGCATAAACGATTTAGACAATTAGAACCTACTACTACTATGTATTAGTCAAATGTACTACTAATGTTAAGGTTGAACGGCACTGTATGTAGCTAAAACAGTCAAACTCTGGCCGAATGAGATTGAAAAGCTATGAGACATGTCTCGGGATGAAGAGCATGGTTCAGTAACGTACAGTACTTTGAATTGAGAAGTGGTGAGAAAAGATGTGGGCAGCACTGCAATCTTGGGTAGGCTTGACGTTTTCTATCAACTAATGACTTACCCGTTTTTGTCTTTGTAATATAAAACAAGATGTGGTGTATATGTGTATACTAGATTAAGTCACAGCAGCAAATATGATTACAGGGCTAATGAGACTCAAAAAGTTTTGAAGTGATGGGTATGATACAATGTATATATAGCGTGTAACAAAAAGGTGTATTAATACTGAAAGGTGAGCATATGTTCACAAGTCGTATCAAAATTTAAATCGCTTTTTTATTTTTCATACATACATATTTAAATAGATATTGTCCGTTTTTTTGACAGCCCTATTAGACATGCCTATTCTTCAGGTTCGTTCGGGTTGTTTGTCCTTTGTTGCGTTCTATACAATTTCTATACAAATAAAAATAAATTAAATTACATTTAATTTAAATTGATGAAGGTCGCAGGACGACGTTGGATGCAGGCCACTTCCAACCGTTCCTTTTGGAAAATCATGCGGGAGGCGTATGTTCAGCAGTGGACGTCCTACGGCTGAGTTGATGATGATGATGATGATACAATTTCCACGCCAACATTCATTTTCTTCCGTCCCCCAACCTTGAATGGCACCCTCTTCCCATGCTGCACCCAAGCACAGGCCCAGCGTAGGCCCCTTGCTTATCTTGCCTACGTTCTGGAGGTGGTGGTGGGAAGTGGTCTAATTTTTCAGGGATGAACTTGCTTGAGCGTAAGAAAAACTTTAGCATATGTTCACATGGTAACGTATCAAAATTAAAACAGCTTATTTATTTTTCATACATATTTTAATAATTATTGTCAGATTTTTTTGACAGCCATTTTCTTCAATGCGTTCTGCAATTTGCACGCCAACATTCATTTTCTTCCGTCCCCCTTCCGTCAACCTTGAATGGCACCCTCTTCCCATGCTGCACTCAAGCACAGGCCCAGCGTAGGCCCCTTGCTTATCTTGCCTACGTTCTGGAGGTGGTGGTGGGAAGTGGTCTAATTTTTCAGGGATGAACTTGCTTGAGCGTAAGAAAAACTTTAGCATATGTTCACATGGTAACGTATCAAAATTAAAACAGCTTATTTATTTTTCATACATATTTTAATAATTAATGTCAGATTTTTTTGACAGCCATTTTCTTCAATGCGTTCTGCAATTTGCACGCCAACATTCATTTTCTTCCGTCCCCCTTCCGTCAACCTTGAATGGCACCCTCTTCCCATGCTGCACTCAAGCACAGGCCCAGCGTAGGCCCCTTGCTTATCTTGCCTACGTTCTGGAGGTGGTGGTGGGAAGTGGTCTAATTTTTCAGGGATGAACTTGTTTGAGCGTAAGAAAAACTTTGGTTACTCATAACTCGGAATTCTTTTCACTTCCAGAGACGCAGTAGTAGGTTCCAATTGTATGCACGCTTCGGCGTGTGTGGGTTTATTATTACTTACTACACTTTTTGTTGCACGTTGTATACATGATTATCTAACAAAGCACGAAACTGTACCAATGTTATATTCAATTACAAAGGACCGACAGGGTTACAGCTTGACAGATTATATACGTAAGGGCGAGGCAGGGCTTCTAATACGGCTTCATTCTAATGACAGTATGCTTATGAGGGGTGTTGTCAGTCGTAACCCTCGGTTGTGTATGTTGTATATATTTGTGAGATTGCGTCACCGCTCTCCAGCGTGTAATTTTGTACGTAAGTAGCTGAGGACGGGAAGTGCGGCATGGAGATTGAGTTTTGTTTGATTTACTAGTGCGATCATAAGGTTGTTGGATAGAGTACGTACTAACTTTGTAGTCCAGTAGTAATAGTTAGTATAGCTAAAAAGATGTCAGTATGGAGTTTTACTTTTACTATATAATGAAACTTAGGTTGTCTCATTAAATGATCTAATTATAAACAGAACATTATGGCGTGAAAAATTACCATCGGGTTTAATTTATATGTGGGTACTATGGAGACTACCAAATTTACCTTTACTATAGTTTATTTTTAGGTTATTCATTGATTACATAATTGATAATGAAATACCGCGAAGTTATTTATTGTAAGAGTAAAATACAATGGTAATTTTTCAAGGTAAAAGGGTTCTAGAAAGCAATATATTCACAACTGTATTGTGTATGCAAACCGAGCAAAATATCTCGCTCTCAAGCAAAGTGTGTTGTTGCAGAAGCATCTATGTAAATAACATATATTTTATTACATCCAATGTGATATTTACAAAGTAATCGACTAATAAACTTACATTTATATGGCTTTCAAGAGTAGAACTGCTTGTAAAATCGTAAAACGTATATCCACTTTTCCAGAATTCGTTTTGGTCAATTATTTTGTTGTACATTACAGGTATTAAAAGTTTGGATAAAAGTAATAACATTTTACGGGCAACTATTAAGCACGTTTCCGCTTTTATAGAAATCATTGCAGTAGTTTTATTGTAGGATTTCATTACTTTTAAATCGTTAATTATGGCTTTTCACTTGCTATGACCAAGTTACTTTTGTTGCGTTTTTTTTTTTTTTTTTTTTTTTTTTTTATTTTTTTTATTCTTTAATTTTTTGGGGGCTTTTAGACAACATGTCTATGTCAGCCCCATCGTATCCTGACAAAACACAAATTTCCTAAATAAATTTATCTAAAACTAATTACTTTTTTACACAAACACAAACTTACCTAAACCACAGACCTACCTAGCCGGTTAATTATACTTATGGTATAATTAACCAACCAGGCAAGCCTGTGGTGCTAGAATGGTTTAAAGCCTGTACAAAAGAATTTGCCAGACCGTAAACCATTCCAGCCTCCTTAGAATTTGGATCAGATAACATAAGCTGTATTACCCCTACATTGGTTTCACAAATTCTAAGTTCGGTAAAAATCTGTTCCCTCTGACGTTGGTTCCGGACACATTCCATCAGTACATGATACACGTCTTCGGGCTGGTCGCACTCCTCACAGTTCGGTGACGATACCTTTCCCATCATAAATCCAAAAGCATTGAATGGGATGTGTCCGGAACGTAATCTGTGCGCGACAACAACAAGCTTCCGACTAATAGCTCCAACAAACCATGGCGAACGATGAGGCTCGCTTTGCAAAACTTTGTACCAGATTCCTTTAGATTTGGAACGTTCATCAAAGTATTCTCGCCAACTATCAAAACAAACTTTTTTATATTTGGGTAAGTATTCTGTATGAGTTGGTAAAATGTACATGTCCGATCCACTGACTGCAGCTAATTTTGCCAAGCGATCCACTGTCTCGTTGCCTGATAATCCAATGTGAGATGGTAACCATTGTAATTTTACGGTGATTTGATTTGTCCGAAGCCTTTCTACCTTACGTAAAATAGAGTAAGTAATAGGTATACCTCGACTACCCATAGTACATCTATAAATATGTTGTAAAGCGCTTTTACTATCCGTAAGTATTACTACACTGTCTCGCACATTAGACTCGACGTAGGACAGTGCCGCCGATATGGCAAACAGCTCCAAGGTCATTATACATATCGGCGACACGTTCCGGTAACTCTCAGCATATTTACAAGTTGCATCAAAAAATGCTATCCCTGACGAGGACGCACCGGCGCTCTTTGACCCGTCTGTAAATATTTTGTGCCAGTTTTTATATTTTCTATCTAACTCCGTTAATACATTATTTTTTAAAACATCAGTATTATAATCTTTTTTAGCCTTCTGAACACACTCTAAACTATCAACTATATATTTTTTTATGTTTATATTAGATACCCACTCTTCCAATAAAAACATTTCTAATGGATTAGAAGCAGTACATATTTCTTTTTTGACTTCGTTATATGCTAGCATGAGCAAAGGTTTCTTTTTATACATCCAGTATCTACCATATAAATCGGGACAAAGAGCACCGAATTCGTCTAGAAGGGTTATAATCGAGTTTTTACACCATGATTTAGATTTGAGACAGTATTTGTATGCTAAATACTTTCTACGTATACCCAGAGGGGGAATACATACTTCACTCTCCATAACATGTAACGGAGTTGATTTTATAAAGCCGCCAATAATTCTAAGCGCTTGATTTTGTACATTATCTAACTTACGAATGTGACAGTTTGCACCGTTATCATAGAGGAAGGAACCGAAATCTATTCTACTTCTAATAAGATTGACATATAGCCTTCTCAAATGCTTGGGATGAACACCCCAGCCACTACCCGCCAAAACCTTCAAAATATTTAGGTATCTCTCTGTTTTTTCGCATGTTTCTTGGATGTGCCTATTCCAAAGAAGTGAGCGATCTAGCCAAATTCCTAAATATTTAATGTTTTCATTAGATTTTAATGTTACCTGATTTATTTTAAGTTCTATATATTTCCGTCTGCGACCTCTGCTAAACAGACAAAAATTAGATTTATCTGCAGATAACTGTAAACCAACGTTGTTAAGAAGTCTAACTATTGTATTCAAAGAATATTGGATCTCAAAAACACATTTATCAATACTTTTATCGCTGGCATATATTACAAAATCGTCTGCGTATTGACTTATTTCTGTACTAACAGACTTACAGATTTCATAAGTTACTATATTAAACAACAATGGTGAAAAAGGATCACCTTGCGCCAAGCCTTTTGATGTCCACCTTACTATTCGGCTATTCTCACTATTATTACTATTTATTATCAAATGCCTTTCACTAAGAAATTCCCAAATATAATTACAAATTTTACTCCCAACTTTTAATCTATCTAATGTTTTCACTAAGGCATCAATCAAAACGTTATTATACGCGTTTTCTATATCAAGAAAGCAGGCCAGTGTAGGTAAATTTTTTGCGAGACCCATTTGTATAGTAGTCACTAATCGTGTTACAGAATCTAAACAAGATTTTGCTTTTCTAAAACCTGTAGTATTCTGAGATAGTATATTATGATGTTCTACGTACCATTCTAATCTTTTCCCAATCATGTTATGTAAAATTTTGCACATACAAGAAATTAATGAAATAGGTCTTAACTTAACGTCCGTACTCGAATTGTTATTCGCCTTTGGAATTGGTATTATTTTGATATCTCTCCACTGGTGCGGTACTAGACCAGAACTATATATCTTATTGTACAACTGAAGCAAATAAGATTTACCGACCTCTGGAAGATTGCAAATCATTGAGTATGTGATACTGTCATCCCCAGGTGCCGTATCTTTTCTTTTAAGGCATGCTTCAAACTCTTGAATAGTAAAATCTTTTTCTAACAAGCTATTCCTAGACAAGAAAATAGGTTTAGATACACTTGCACAATCTGGGGCTAGGCTACAGAGTAATTCATGTTTTTTAGTTTCCGGCGCAATGAAATTCCGATGACGGTAACCTTTTATCCATCTCATTTTTCTCCACATATCAGATAAAGATGTATCTTCACTAACTGAGTCACAAAAACCGCGGAAATCTTTAGACTTAGCTTTAGATATTTCGGTTCTAGCTATCAACGTTTTCTCTTCTAGAATTTTGAGATTATTAGGGATAGGGTTTCTTCTGAAGGTGCTTAATGCCAGCCTCCGTTGGGCTACTAATTCAGATAGTGTAGGATTCCAGTACGATTTTGGCGCGAATTTGCTTTCTGGATCATTATTGATTATAAGCCACGGTATATTTTCTTCAACTGCATCATTAATAATATCCATAAACGTATCATATAAATTTTGTACGTGCTCAGAATTAAAGTTAAGATGTAAATTTAACAGAGACCGTTCTACTGAAGTTTTATAACTAGGCCAATCAGCTTTTCTAAAATTTCGCTTTTTTGTATAGTGTGATATGTCTTCGTAATTTACAGAGATTTTTATTATCATATGATCACTACCTAGGTTCTCGTTGAGTACTTTCCACTTCAAATCTACCATAATATCTGACGAGGCAAATGTTATATCAGGCGACGTTTTCTGCAAGGAATTGTTTACAAGTTTCATACGCGTTATACTGCCAGTATTCATAGAGATAAAGCCATTATTTAAACTAGAATCGAAAATTCGAATACCTCTAGAATCGGTTTTATAAGACCAGTTAGTGTGATGGGCGTTAAAGTCGCCCCCTATCAAGGTTTTATTGCCAAAAAGTGAAAACAATTCATCCCAGTCTGACTGAGTAGTGAGGACAGGTTGAGTACAATAGACAGAGATAACATTCTTAATAAGCTTACAATTTAAAACTTTTACTGCAACTACTTCAATGCCGGGATTACTAAGATTCACTTCAATCACCTCACTTTGTATAGATTTATGTACAAAAATGGCTACACCCCCCCATGGTTCTAATCTATCTTTTCTATATATATTGTAGTTACTAATATTGATAGTTATATTTTCCGTTAACCAAGTTTCACTTAAGATGGCTATATGTACTTTATTCTGGACCAAGACACTTTCAAAATCGGTTAATTTATTTTTGATGCTCTGCGAATTCCACTGGACTATGTTAACAAAACGTTGCATACTGTGAGCTCTATCCATGCCCGAGCATGGATAATAGTTTTGTAACATAGTCTCCGTTTCTAAACATCCCAGATACCATAAGGTAGCACTCCTCAAACAATAATTTCAAAAAGTCTGTGATTTTTTCGCTGAGCGATTTGCTTGATAACATAATTTCCTTAATCCTATTGTAAAATTTACTAAAGGTGAATTTTTTCTGTCTATTATGCACATTTTCATTCACAAACTCACTATTCTCTTCTTGACGATGTTCTTCTTTGTTTATCGAAATTTTCTTCTTCTTCTTCTTTTTCTTCTTCCGATACTCGTGGTTAGATTCGCTCTGCGCTGTTGCTATTACTGACTCTTGACTGGAGTTCGAAGCATCGCTTAATAATTCTTCCTCTCGGTTTTCTACATTACTTTTACGTAAAATAGCTTCAGCATAACTGCGACTATAAGTAGGTATGTTGTTATCTGTTTGTTTACGTTCCCTGGGCGTTATTGTATCTTGACTTCCATGCGCCTCGCTGCTTTGTCTTTCCATGTATATAGATAATGCTTTTTTATAAGTGCATTGCTCTTCACACATAACTTTTCTTATCTCTTTCTCTTTTCTAAATACTGGACAACGTGACTTTTCAATAGACATGTGGGAACCTTTGCAGTTAACGCATTTATAAATTTTTGTCTCGCAGTTTACGTGATTTGCACCACATTTAGGACATACAATCTTCTTTGTAGGACAGTATTTTTTTAAATGTCCGTAATACCAGCACCCAGCACATTGCGAGACCGGGAAGGTGTACGACTCCACCATGAACCTGCAACCGTATGCTGACACATACGGAGGTAAAGTGGAGGCCCTGAAGCATAAGCGAACCGTCTCGCTATCAGTCCAGGTGCCTTCGTTCGTTTGTCTCTTAAGACGCCTAATGGATATGATCTCAGATTCACACGTGAAGGTCTTTTGTAACTCTTCTACTTCGGTTTCAAGGTCGATTTGTCTCACTATTCCGTAACATACATTCATTTCGTCTGTTCTTTGGCATCGGAACCCCTTTTCTATTAATTGCTCACAATTCAAAAAACTATTCGCGTTTTCATTCTTATCAAATGTAATAATGACTTTGTAACTACTCTTATACTTAATCTTCAAAATATCGGGTACCTTCAAACTTCTAAGCATTTTAGCAAAGGCAATTTGCTTCGGTAGCGGCTCAATCGACGTAACGCAAACTTCATAATAACGTACAGACCCCTCCGACGTCATAGATTGTGTTGCACTAAACTCGTTCAAACCAGTTTTCTTATCATGATCTTCAGACGCACGCTTAGCCAAACGTTTCGGCCTCCTCTTCACTTCGATGAAATTGTCTTTATCTTCTCCTTCGTAGTTTCTCAAACGTTTACCTCGCTGTAACTGCCCATCCGAGTGGAGATCGCCCGAGGTCACTGACTCGGGTCGATCTACCTCCGACTCCTCCTCACTCAACATCGCGGCGCGACTCCTGTTGTCGTCAACAAAAACAATACGCGGGCGATACACGTGCACTCCTCGCGCTGTTCGGCGTGCGACGTTGTTGCGTTTAATACGTATATATTGCTTTGTTGATTTGGTTTAAATGCTTTGGAATTACTCGTATTATGTGACATTATATTGTAATAAATAGAAAATGAACGTATAGGTAATTCAAAAGATCAGCCGTGCGATTCTCTAATGATTCGTCGACGAGCTTACCGTATATACAATTGTCTCTATGGAGCGATGTCAAATACTTTGAGATATCGCCCTTGTACTTAAGGTTCTTTTTCCAACGTTTCTTGTCATCTCGTCGTTTGTTTCACGGATGTTTTCAAAGATGCAACGATGTTTGCTCTTAGGGAATCGCACGGCAGAATAAGAAAATCATGAACATTGACAAGAAAAGCTTACCTACATTAAGACCTCGTTGAAGTCTTTTATAGGCAAATTAATGACTTCGCTAATGATCCTGCGACACTAGCTGATTGTACTAGATAATATCAATGAAATATTAATCATTACAACCGTAGCAGATAAGTTAGAAACATGAATAACTAAAGCGAGATAGCGGTCGATGCCAATAGCAATTTGTCATTGCTCACTAAGCTTGTGCTTTGGTTGTTTAATTTGAACTCTAGATATTTGTGATAAGGTAGAATTATGTAAGTTGGAGGCAGATAGTACGTGCGGACACGCACAATCAATTTCGCGGCACGCGCCTATGTAGCTCGAAGTTCGTTTCATAAAACGGTAGAATAGGAACCACCACGTGGAGCCATGTTAAATGGTGCCAGTCACTCGATCTTGATGTATTTCAATGAGTTCATGAATGGTAATTGCAAACTGAGGATAAAATAACTTTTACCTTTGTTGACATTTATATAAGTACTGACATAATATTAATTTAATTTTTTTTTTTTGTTTTGACATTTTAATAAGATTTTATTGTAATGAATGCCTTTATATATAATTTTGTAAGTATACTATTGTATACGTCTGGTTTTGTTTGACTTGTAAATGAATATTTACCAATAAATAACTTTGACTTTGACTTTGATGTTCACGTATGACTGGCATCTTGTTCGGGTAGAGTAAAAATTATCACAGATAGATTACCCAATGTTATGGACCCCTCAGATAAAGTCTATTTGGCCTTTGCATGAGTGCAATAGGCTGCCTTATAGAAAATAATGATTAAAATATCGAAAGCAGAGATATCGGGATTTGAGGGAAGACATCCCCAGTAGCCCTACCATGAGTTGGCAACATAAATGTCATCTATAGTCGATACTCGATCTCGCCTACCTATTAAGCTTGTTATTGGCGTTCTCGCTGTCAATTTTAGTTCTACAATTGACCGCGAGTTGGCACTGTTCTTTTTTTCATAATTTTTTTTTGCGGCAGTCGATAGGGACCATCGATTGGTGTAAACTCATGGTATACCTACAAGTCATTATGATAATCACGACAGCTCCGTCAAGATTCAATTATTTGTCAAACTAATCTCCGTATGCATTCTCCATCTAAGTGTGATTGGCATAATTTGTCCACTTCATGCATTTTACTCTTTAAGGCACCAACTGAGTACTAGCTTCTTTCTTACACTTATCATCTTAAAAAGAAACAATTTTAAATTAATACTTTCTTTGGTATTTTGCTACATTAAAATAATCACTGGTACTACATACCAATAAACGATTAAAAAGTGGGAAACACTCAACGAAATTGTACGATTTCCTTGGAAACTCTCCCCAAAACCACATATTACAAAACAGGTAATATTCATAACTTGTAGTTTCACATGGTGCTTCCGCAGAAGGTATTCTTCGCGATACTTTCTAAGTGTTATTGAAGTATCAAAGCGTAAAACATTCTACGACTCGTGTGAATGATCTATTCAAGTAAAATTGAGGTCTCGCGGAGGCGTTACCCTGTGGCTCACATTTCCTGTGAAGATATAAATTTCCATTGAGCAGCCGACCGATATCAACCACTTGTGCCGGCGAATGCATTAAATGCGCTATATAAGGTTAATGGATTGCTAATGTGCGCTACCGGCTTACGTAGAGCTGCGAAAGTGCCTTTTGTATTGTCCCGTTGTGAACCCTGTTTCGGCGATTTTCAAAGCGACCTGATGAGCTCTTTTGTGTTACTTTTGTACTTTATACCCGTTCTACTTATGCTTAACTAGCCATTGCTCGCCTCTTCGCCCACGTGAAGTAAGGTTATCGGGATCCCTCGGGAAGTGGACGGTTGATTGGGATAGGTACAGGTAGCCTTTGAACCTTCCATCTGAATCCGTTAAGCCGTTTAAACGTGGAATGGTAACAAACCCACATTTAGGATATTTGTGGGGCGGAAATAAGATTTATTTAAAATTAATTAGGTATACAAAAATAATGTAATGCAATTTAAGTTCAGCGTGAAATCTTTCTGAAGTCACATAATTTGATGACTTAATCTCTATTTTCTTCCGACTTCCAAAAAGGCGGAGGTACTCAATTCGACTGTATTTATTTTTATGTTTGTTACCTCATAATTTTCGACTGGGTGAACCGATTCTCAAAATATTTTTTTTTATTTGAAAGCTGGTGCTTCCCGTGTGGTGCCACTTAAATTTCATCAAATTCGGTCAAGAAGTTTTTGAGTTACACCCCAATATCTGAATAAAATAGAAGTCGGTTTCAAATTTTTCAAAGTGTTAGTTTTAGTGTTTATTACGCGAAAGTTTCGGGCATAATGCCGCCAGACATTGTAAAAGTTTGTTGGAATTGGCATTGGAAAACGTACAGGCCATTCTGCATTTCTGTTCCTGGTCCTTCTGTCTTGCAAAGTGGGGAGCCGATCTCCGGCAGACGGCCGATATTTAACTGAATGTAGAGCACTGAATACACTGAATATATTAGGAGAAGCTTAAGTCTGGTAAAGGATTAAAGTACCTATACTGGATTTTTTTATAATGTTTCATCAAAGTGACTCCCTCTCGCCGGATGGAAAGTGGGCATGGATTCAAGAAGCATTGACCATTATTGCAGCCGTAAGCTGCATTAATTGCCACCCCTATGTTGACCTGAGAGATGCTTTTTCACGCCCCGCTCGAAAGACGTAGGGTCATATGCACGGGAAAACGTACGCTAGCAGAGCATTCCATAATTTAATTACACTCCCGAGTTAGGAACTGCCAATCTTTTTGGTTCGTAGTAAGAAATTGTGAACAGTAAAACGATGAAGCTTATCATGATGTGAAATATTTATTTTCTTATAGCGTTCAATGAGTTCTAAGGTCTTTTTTAGAAAAGCCAACGAAATTATGGTGGTTCTTGTCCATTAGGTCTAAAGAGTTTGCTGTATGTAATTAGTTTCATAGTATAGGTATATATATACGAGTACATAGCTTATTTTTAATTATTTATGTTTAACTAATTAAAACTCAACATGGAAATAAAACATTTTGGAATTATAAATGTGTTTCATATAAACCCAAAATGTATAACACATTCTTTGATTTCTTACAACACGAGTAGTTTAGGGGCAGCAAAGGAGAGTGTATGGTCAGCCGTACGATTCTCAAACAGCAAACATCGTTGCATCTTTGACAACATCCGTGAAACAAATGACGAGAAGACAAGAAATGTTGGAAAACAACCTTGTTGCAAGGGTGATATCTTGTAAAGTATTTGACATCGGTGAGCGCTTCGACGAGCGCATCAGCGAATTATTACGGAATCGCACGGCAGTAGGTACCCTACGGAAAGCACTTATAGTACGAGTACTTACGTGATGCGTATGGAATATACTCGTAGAAGGAAAATATGTTTTTGAGAGGTTTTGATTAGCAACAGCGCTGTTCATCACACTCAATGTTGTTTTGAATGTTCTTTCGATGGAAACAGTTACAGTTTTGTACGTTGGCGTTAACAAAAATAAATCAACCACTTGCTTGGTTCGGACGCAGTCTGTATTAAGTTTGAGCACACCTATTGACAAATCGTATATATAGCATAAGCTGCAACTCTTAAGAATATTAAATCGTTTTTTTATGTATTTGGGTAACGGAACAATCATGACGCCCTCCTGGTGGTAACCTCTGCCAATAACAGATGCATTCCTCACAAATTCACAAATGACGAACTGAATTGCGCCCATCATCTTGAGATATTCATTTGTTAAGTCTTATGTGCCTCACCTCACCTAAAAGTCATCGTGATAAATAATGAAAAAGAAATACAATAACATGTTAATAAACGCAATAATGCATTCTAATAACATGAAGTATTACGAAAGAACTAAACTTAGCACTAAGAGGACTAGAAAAGAGCTAAATTAAGAGGTATTTCTGGTTTTTTTTGGAAACTAATATATACGGAATGATGTAGGTAAATATGTTTGACGCCAACTTGTCGAATGAAAAAGGTGGCCTTATATTTTTTCCCTAAGAGTATTTTTCAAGCTCGATAAAAAACTATTAATTATATCTAAATAATTGCGGACAGAATTTGAACTTGCGTTATCTATACTTTCCAACCAACATGGCTGCTATTTGACTGAAAAGTTTAGTGTATACCTGGTTGACTTCATATGATATCATGGCATATCATTCTACATTTTTTTAAAATCTTTATTTATTTAAAAGTAGTTTGATCAGACATGATCATGCCACTCCCATAGTATACAATCGATATACATTAACTACGCCGTTTTATGGCTATGTTAACAAGTTTGTATAGCCTTCTCGTAGCCGCCGATAGAGGGAATGCGAGAATGCTATTACAAATACCCAGCTCTTTGACATCGATATTGGTAGCCATCAGTAACGCTCTTCTCTCGACTTCGTTCCGGACACATTCCACCAATACATGGTAAACATCCTCAACTACTCCGCACTCGGCACAATTTGGTTAATCGGACTTCTTCATTAAATATGCAAATCTATTTAGTGGAATGTGCCCGGATCGAAGTCTCAATGCAGTGACAATCTCAGATCTAGGAATTTCCGTGTAGGAGAACCACGGCGAGCGCGTTAAACAGGGTTGGATAGTCCTGTACCAAATGCCCTTTGTCAATGATCTCTCATCGAAATACTCTTTCCATGTTTCAATACATTTTTCCCGCACTAAAAATAAAAGATCAGTGAAAAAAGGCACACAAAAGAACAGTTCCCCATCCTCAACAGCATCTTTGGCAAGTTGATCTATCTTTTCGTTGCCCGGAAAGCCAACATGGGACGGTACCCATTGTAAGACGACATTTTTGTTTTGTTGTCCTAATTTTTGAACTGAGTCCAGAATATTGTAGGCTATCGGTGTACCTCGGAAGTTCGAGGAGCACCGAGCCAGATGTTAGAGTGCGCTTCTGGAATCTGTCAATATTACATATCCGCCAGTCGGGCATGACTTACCTAATATAAGAAATCGCCTCTGCTATAGCGAACAGCTCTATACACATAATAGAAATATTAACATTGAGTCATCATGGCATATCATTCTACATATTAACTTTATGATAATAACAACATCTAACATATCTTTGCAGAGCATCCGTAACATACGTTCAAATTGAAATTCACGGTACGCAAATTGTTACCCTGCCATAAATTTCAATTTCAAACTCAATTTAATATCAATTAGAGCACGCTTTTGTTACCACTTTAAGAACATAATATCTCTTCTCATTCGGCTTAAACTTGCGAGTCCATTATACTAAGTAACTTTACTATAATAAGTGGCACTTTGCCGTATCTTAGTGGCTTTAATAATGTGCCTTACTTTATCGTAAAACAGTAAAAATTAAATTTAATATGCGGTTGTATCGCTCGCCGATACTCGAAAGTCAGTTGTACTTTAGATTATTAAAGCATTGGCTGTTACGACAATTATGTTTAAGAGTGTATACTCGTATTCCCTACCCTGACAAAAACTGCAGATAGATTCTAGTTTATACTGTTTTTTCACACTTTTTGTCATTCTAAAATCTACCATGAGCTATTTAAAACTGCATTCCATTAGCTTCGCGGTATTTCTGGATTCGTTTGATTTTTATTTAAATACAAAACGTGTTCCAGTTTTATTATATACTTTAGAAAACACCTTATTACATTCTAAAACTAAATAATATATAATAACGTAAAGCTTTGAGTGAATTTGCATGTTAGTTACTTCTTCATTCTAATGCTAATCTGTTAAGATTTGCGTAAAGTTGCGAACCTTTGTATTTTTGTCTAAATACCCAGGAATAACACATAGTTTTTTTTTGTGTAGAAATAACAATATCAGTGGCAAGACCGCGAGGCCCCCATTTTACTTACTTTGCCAGTGGATAGTAATTTTACCGACCGACGAATGCAGTGTAGTTAGTTACACTGAAGAAAATTTAAAAAAATAAACTTTTATGATTAGCGGGAACCCCAAAAATTCAAATGGTTAAAATCAATATATGTTGGGGGACATGGTAGCAGCTGAAATGATTAAAACTGGTATGTATAGTTTAGTTGTTTACTACTATTATTAAATTACGTATAACTGTTCAGTTCCATTCAGATCTCTTTCAATGATGGTAATGAGTGCAGTGAAGTATCGAACAGAACTTTGAAGCTGGAAGATCCAGGTGTTATGTGTACCATCAGCAAAACGACTTGCCCGTACAGCAATTGCTATAGTATAAAAAGACGCATTATGTAACGTTCATTCAACTCATTCACAAAGTGTTGTTAGAAATCAGCTTTACATCAAAGGTCGGTGACTCTCACCGTTCAGGATGTGCACAGAGACAAAACGTCTGCCGTGACAAAGCCCTTGTGTATCTGCATATCGCTTCACAATGCGAGAGTGAGATGCAGTGACACGTGCCAGGGCCAGCATAAGACTGTTAATGCACAGGGCCTTATTTTGTGACATTTTATGAGTATTATTAATAATTAATATAATACTTTTTGACCCACCCGCGACTTCGTTTGCTCGGTCTTGCTGTAGTGGCGAGAGAGTTATTCTTTAAATTTCAATAACTTTTCTATTTATGAACTTATTAACGTGAAACAAATACGAAATGTCAAGTAAAACTTACCACAATATATTAGTAAATCACATCTAAATCGGATAAGCCGTTTCTGAGATAAGCGTGCAAAAAAGTAAAGACAAACAGACAACCAGATAAACAGACCAAAATTCTAACAATCTTTTTTTTCATTTTATTCTTTTCATTTTATATCGTTTATAAAAGTTTAATAATATTTTTTCTCCTATATCTTCCATGTACAGACAGCGATCCGTTACATTTTTATTATATGTATAGATATAGATTAATTATACCTATACTCATAAAAACACAAAATAGATCAGTCCTGATTGACTGATTCTAGGAATTCTTTCACATTGAGGGGCAGCAAGTGCGAGCTGACTGATTAATGGATTATGAAAGTAGAAATATACTGCGTATGTTGTGTTATTTGGATAATGTTATGGGGCCATTTGAGATCGCCTTCACATTGTTATTTTTGTGAAATCGACACTAGCGGCCTTATCAATAAACTTGGCTTACACCCGGAGTAGTTAAAACATCTATCTGTCAATTTTTCGCTTGCAGTAAATGTCACGCGTGAAAGCAAGACAAAGCATGTTACGCCTAATATAGGTTTACGCAACGTTTATTAATAAAGGCCTAGATGTTTACAGTAGGTATAAGTAAAAAATATGTTTAAACTTTGTTTTCCGGCCCACTGGTGTAATTTTATTCAATGAAAATTATGCAGAAATATATGTATTTGTCAAATGCTGTTCTGTTCGTTGTTGTTAAATGAAAACTATTTACAAGTTTAAGTGTGAAATCGTAAAACCTGATAGTCGCCAAGTTTTACGTGTGTGTAGTTAATTGGGTTATTCTCCTGACTGCCCTAGATACATTGAAAGCTTGAACGAATTGCCAGTAGTCAGCAATGTTCGCAGAGGCAGAAAATTTGCCTATTCACTAGTAGGTATTCACAGATCTGCCCGAAAAGGAGTGTTAGATTAGGAATACGTTTAATTAAACGTCCTCCTAGCCGTCGAAAACTAGTCATATAATCAATATGAACAATTAGGAAGTTCGCTACATCAATGAGTTCGACGCGTTTCGTCGTGCAAACTATGAGATATCTATGCCACAATTACGAGCTTAAGAAATGTAAGAGCTGCATTCAATTGTTTTACGCTAGCGGTAGGTACGATTATAAGTTACGATTGCGCTTATGTAGTCATTCACGCTAGGCTAACTGATGTACCATTCATCCCCAGACAACTTAGTTTGTCAGTCAGTGACAACGAGTCACCGCCACATTTGTGACTGTGATTGAAATCAAAGTTCTATGGATCACGTGCACGACGTTTCACATTAAAAAATATAAAATAATATGTTTCTTTCGACTTGAAACAAAAGACAACAATCTTTTAGTTGTGTTTAGAGCTAATTGAATTAAGTACGATACTGTCGTCGAGGAGAGAAGCAGATCTGAGCTCACTTAAAACACCACTACGCTCGCTAAAGTATTTTGTGTTATATTGTGTGAATATATTGATTATATGCCAAACATAAGTATTTAATGTCAAACTCAGAAGTTATTAAGGACAATGTTGGCAGTGATTCAGTTGTTGAATAAACTAAAACTAGCGAACTAAAGTTTAATTTTAGTAGTCCTTATTCTGTTAACAGTAAAATTTAAAGACATGTAACATTTCTAAAAATATGATTTTTCTATTAAATTTTCGGTCCCTTTGCGTTAGTTTAGCGAGCACCAAGTTCTAAGTTCTAATCTGTTTAAAATAAACCCACAATTGAAGATAAATATGCAATTTTAGTGCTGCCATTCGGAGGTGTTACACTAATTTAAATAATAGCCTAAACCGGATAAGAACTGCTACAATTTAGATATTTTTAGTTTAAATAATGCTTACAGAATCCACACCATAAGTCATTAGCAAAGCAATAAATAAGCATTTGCTTTACGATCCAATGTAAGAAACATTTGGTAATTTTGTAGTAGCACAGCAAACTAACAAGTCGCTAGCTACCACCTTCAGGCAAAGTTATAACATTTTCGGTTTTGCACTAACTAAATAATGCCTCCTAATCTTAATATGCATATCACACAACTTTGACCTTTATTTTCAACGGATACGGTTTAAAATCGAAGGGATTTAGAGCCAATATATTGCATAAGCTGACGATGTCACGAACTAATGAACGTATGTTCAAGTTTCAATGCCACCACGTCGTTGAATTGAGAGTTCATTTGCACCGGTACATGTGACTAGCACCAACTGTTCGTTTTAGGAGCTCTACCAAGTTATAGAAGTTGAGGGAAAGCTAAACTTGTACGACATACGATAACTTTGACAAATAGGTAAGGTGCACGAGGTATACACTTAGCAAGAGTATGATGTCATGTTAGGGGTATACTAATATAGAGTTGACAACATCACTTACCATGGTTTGTCGATAGGATAAAATTTGACAATAATTATCGGTAAAAGTCAGTCCGTGATTTTACTTTATTGCGGCTAGATACGATAGCAACAGATATTAAAAATTATTATTATATTAAATTATTGCTTACCTTAGTTCTGACTTGTAACGATTTGGTAATAATATTTATTAAGTGAATTATACAATACAAATACAACTACAAATATTTTTATTTCGGTAAACTCAAACTTATGATACATTTCATAGGATCGGGACCCTCTTTTAAGTATGGAAAATACCTGTGTTAGAGAGTCCCGCTCTTCCGTAGTATATGTTATATAGAATAAGTAAGTACACGATGATTGCTTGAAAAAGTTAAAGTATTAAGTAAATTAAATTTAGTACCGTAATTATCACGGAAAAGTTGGATGGAAAGAGACCAAGAGGACGTAGCCCAATGATGGTTCCGCCCAAGTGTCCCAACAGGTGTACACAAAGATCACAGCTGCTTTAAAACTTAAACCCTGCTAAGTCCGCGATGAGTGGAAGCGAATCTGCCGCGATAAGGACCGGGAACATCACGACGCTCAGCATTGAGCTAGCGACATTGGCCATTAAGCATTTCTTTACTTATCATACGCATATAGATACATTTAAATACTTTATTAATAAAGTCAAAACAAACTTTGACGAACATTTTATTAATATGTAACTAAATAGCTTTATTGTTCACAACATTCAAAAACTAACCACGCATGATTCATTTGCATATTCCATTCTGTTGTAAACGATACCGAACGCGATTCGTCGATGGCCCCAACCAACTTGAAATCGAGTTCGCAGTTATTACCTACAAGTTTTTGCTCGAGTTGACAAATCACGTTTTAAATCGATGATAAATTCGAGTTATATGCGCTGTATTAGCAGGCCTTGAAAACCAGTGCTCACTGGGAGCACTGGTTTTCAAGGCCTGCTAATGATGTCTACTTCAAGGCCTGCGAATATTGGATACCTAATGTCAATAAGGTTATATAAGAGAAACGATTTAAGAAACATTTATGTAACTGGTTTTTTAGCATTACGTTTTTTCAACTGTGACAAAAATACTTTTCAATTGCACGGCTGCGTGTAGGCTGAATACATATCGTAAACGAATATTCAACTCAACTTGTTTATATATTGTATCTTATCAAATAAATGATTAGTTTGATATGTTTTGAAATATCAGTCTACATACAATTTACTCTCGCCAAATCGGTTCTGTGGGCAAACTACGAAAATTGAACATAATCGCATATCGTTGACGTAGAACAATTTTACGTAATCGTATCTATGACGTATAGCAAAGTTAAAATGGCAAAATGTATAGTTCCATGTCGTATATAAATGTTAGTACACGCAAACTTTTGGCTTCAAAGAGTAATGAACATCAGACCAATTATACATGCAAGCAGATATAATTTCGCCTATGACATAATCTGAAAATTTTCGATTAAAATGAATGTAATATTATAATCATAGGTTAATCTTAATAAATTCTTCCAAGACTAATCTATTGTTCAGTTATAAATGTCAGAACTTCAGATGTGGTATGCTTTAATATGTATCATCGATTATCGCTACTGAATGCAAATGAGAATCATTTGTCTGTTCACTCGATTAGGTACTATAAAAGTAGTTTCCATGTGACATCAGACGTCAGAAGCTTATATGTGACTTCGAAAACTACTAGACTTTCAAAACAATACAATAAATATTTTCCACCCCAGCAAAGTGTCATTAATACCCGCTTGACAACTGACTAATTGGAATACTGGAAACCGTGACGTCAGAAACTGAGAGAGATGTCAGCTCCATTGTTCTTTGAATGACCACGGTCGAGATAAAACCATTCATGACTCCTACCTTTCCTACTGTCCTAAATGAATAATGGGTCATACTATACTGGTGCTGTTTCAAATGAGATGTTGGAATGAGTAATGGTATCCTGTCAGGATCCAGTCACTCATTTACTGACACCAATAATTATTTTTGAATAAGTTAGGACAACTTTGAAATACACTTTGTTTCCCAATATTTGCTATTCAGCTTTAGGGGGCTCAGTTACCTTTAGGCTCTGTGCCTACTTCCGTATACCACATAATAGGATCACCAAGCGGGATTTATTGAAGGTCTCTCTGATCTCCGAGAATTACTAATTACACGACATACTCGATGGTAAAGACTCTGCGAGAGTTTATGTGGTATTCCACTACAGAACCGGATATTAAATCTCCAACAACAATGTTGTGGAATCATTATTGTAAGTATTTAGAATTGAAGGGTAACAAGTTAAAGACATTGTAGGAAGAAATGGTGGATACAGTCAAAACTGCGTTCTACAGTTTTGACATTGAAATTACTTAAAACAGGAACTATCTGACGGATTTCCATTTCTCGCCATCTTCTTTTACTCTAATAGTTCCACCATTAAAACATCTGTAGGTGTTACAATAAACACGATTTTTCAGTTTTGTTTTTATTTAACTTTAGAAACAGAAGTAATTAAAATATACTTCATGCCACTTACGCTATTATTCATATGATGACCAGAATTATTATTATGATTATGACGGCTGGTTTTAAGTTTATGATACCTCGTTATATCGCCATTATTGCAAGCACTGTGCTAATTATTGAATTGAGGAAGGACTGTGAGTGGCTAGTACACAGTACACACGTTCCTATGGGTTTGCTTTTATTTTATTATATAATATATAAAGAAAGAATTCTTTCTTTCTTTCAAATGCGTCTGCCGTCCTCCTTTCATGTATTTTGCGTAGTGTAACATCTGTGCCAATGTTCACTTTACTACTACGAGTAATATTATAAAATAATAAGATCTCCGCCTACGTCAAGATCGTAATAATGACAGTTCTGTCAAAGTTTGTGTCAGTTTCTGATAGCTCAAAAGCACGCTATGATTTTGACAGCTCGATACACTACACGTGCTCGGCAACCGTCAAGGGTGATGAAATGTAATGACAGTTTTTTCCATCGTGATTAATTTTATATGTGTATGTACGTAAGTACTGTATTTTATTATTAGTGTTTACTGATTGATGTAACTAAGTATTTAAATTTACTCATATAATACTATTATAGTAATTGCGTTTGACCATGTAAATATTTTATGACTATTTGGTATAATGATAGATTTGACTTAGGATAAGATAATAAGCTAAGTACTAATCCTATGCAGACGAAGTCACAGGCACCAGCTAGTCATTTATAAAGTTAATATCGATTGTGTATAACCCTCGAGTAAGGATAGTCTATAGAAGCCCCTCTACACAAGATACTAATCCCCGTCTGGATGGCCCAACAATGCTGTCATTGATTGTGTTTAATTTTCCCAGTATTGTGTTTCCTGGAATTTTAGAGTGTAATATAATAGTGTACAATGAACGGTTACGTGTTTGTGACAGTGTACTAATTGGAAACCTGTAGATGGATTACTGATATTGTCTAGGGCGATTGGCGAGGAGAACACAACAACGACTCAAGATAGTTAAGTCTGTCGACTCTACGAATCTCACGTGTCAGCGTTCTATATTCTAGAAACTGATACGCTGACTCAACAGACTTGGCTGATAAGCCCATCCGCTCTCACGGTTGTCTGATGTCAGACTCTAGATTTTATTTAGAATTAAGTCAGTCTTATTAAAGCTTTTAAAGACATTAGACGTCTTAAACAAATAAATTGTATTTTTAAAAGCTCCTCCCGCTCGCACCCGACTTGACTGGCGCAGCCGGTAGGATTTCCGCGTCGCGATTACTCTACTTCAGTACCCCGCGACTTACGTTTTCACGCGTTTCACGGAAATCCACGAACCAAATAAATAAGTCAAGAACATTATAAGATTATAATATCGAGTGAGTGAGTGCTAAGACGATCCAGAGGAGGACAAATAAGGCTCAAACAACGAGGGACATGGGCATTCTGTGAGTAGACCTTAATCGCTATTTCCAGTCGTAGTCCAATCCTATTCCATTTTTATTTATAAGTATCTAGATTATCCGAACGCTATTTCCAAAAATTGAAAGGTGTTTTGTGGTTTCTTTTAAATAGGTTTAAGTGTATAAATTAAAATCGATTTAAAAATATAATATAGTTTAGTAGTAAAAATAAATACAAAGATTTATAAATTCATCAAGTACATACTTGAATTAAATATAGTTACCTTATATACTTCAATTTAAAGTATATAATAGGTTAGATAGATATAATTAAGTGCTTTATATATTTCAACTTTAAGTATATAACAGTTTATAAATAGTTTTAATAAAATGGAGATAGTTAACATTCCACGCGAATTTGCGAGCATCGTCCCGAAGTTCGACGGTGACGAAAAATTATTAAGTTTATTCGTAAGAAAATGCGAATACTTAATAAGTTGTTGTAGGATAGAAAATAATCCACATCAGGACCTGTACATTTTTAACGTCATAACATCACGACTGACAGGTAGAGCAGCCGCTCTAGTTAGCGAACGACAAGACTTAGATACCTGGGCTGATTTAAAAGTAGCTTTTGAGCAACATTTTGGTGATCCCCGTTCAGAGGAATGCATAGCAATAGAACTAGAAACATTAAAAATAAATAATGGCGAATTTTATCTCGATTTCTGTAACAGGATTCAACACGTCCAAAGCACGTTAATTGCCAAAGTCAATCTAATTAATGACGTCAATTTACGTCAAAGTAAAATCATCATATACAATAGTATGTCGAAAAACGTATTTTTGTACAACTTACCCGAAGAATTACTTCGCATAGTGCGCCTCAAAGGCTCAACCACATTAGAAAATGCACTTAGTATTGTTCTCGAAGAAGTAAACTTTATGTATCAATATAATTCAAAAAATAAAATGTTGCGATCTCAGAATACGATGCAGCCAAAACCTCAAACTATGAATCATAATCCCTTCATAGAAAAATTTGGAATGAAGCCTTTCTTTACTTCAAACCCGCAACCTCAAAATAATTTTAAGTTTGGAATTCCCCAAAATGGTCCTAGTACATCAAACTTTCAGCAAACGCAACCGAAATTTAAATTTGGTATAACACCCAACCAACAGTTAGGCTACCGACCTCAACAAATCCAAGGTCAACAGCAATTCGGTTACAAACCTACATTTAATCAAACTCCTCAACAGTTTGGTTACCGGCCTCAACTGAATCAAGGTCAACAGCAATTCGGTTATAAACCTGCATTCAATCAAACTCAACAACAATTTGGTTATCGTCCTCATTTCAACCAAGGTCAGCAGCAATTTGGCTACCGACCCCAACTAAATCAAGGACAGCAACAATTCGGTTACCGTCCCACACAGAGGTTAGCACCTCAGCTATCCACTGACGTAAGCATGCGTACAGCACTTCCAATAAAACCACAAGGATTCAAAATGAACGCATTATATAACCTGAATGAATCTGAAACTGACGACATATACGAAAATCCTGAAAATGATTGTTACTATGAAAATAACGACATTGACTCTACATACAACGTTGAAACTTATGAGACAACTGACGAACAAGATGATCACGACCCAGCCTTACAATATGATGAAAATTTTCAGATCAATGCCTCCAACCAACCCCTGAAATAATACAGCTTAATTGTAATACACTAAACTTGCCATACATAGTGATACCGGAAATAAATGCTAAGCTAATGATAGATACCGGAAGTTCAAGATCTTTCATTAGTCCCAAAAAGGCAAATGAATTATTTGAAGGTTTTAAATACCACGAACCATTCGAAGTTAGAAGCACACATGCTTCAAGCCGACATAATGAAGTAATAGTCATACCCTTATTTCCAACCCTTAATAGTCCTGAAACGCATAAATTCTATATTTTTGATGTAGATAGCTGTTACGACGGACTTATAGGCAGCGACCTCCTGAAACAATTGCAGGCAAAAATCGATATGAAAAATGAAATTCTCTACACCCAAACTACAGCCATACCCATAATATACAACCCCAATAATGTTTTCAAACTTGCACCACGTACCGAACAACGAGTTAAGTTACCGATTAATTTAAAAAACGGTGAAGCGATTCTTAACTACAAGTTATTCTGTGATGGCGTCAGAATGCCTACCGCTTTAGTAAAATGTGAAAATGGTTATGCGACAACAATTATACAAAATACTCGAGACGAAGAAATGACATTAAAAATTGACAGACCATTAACAGTAACAAAATATGATGACAGTAATAAATGTGACCTAAATAAACTCGACGACAGGAATGACTTTGAAATTGACCAAATCTTAACTGAAAATATTAGTAAATTACGCTTAGACCACATGAACCCTGAAGAAAAAGACTCTATCCAAAAACTTTGTCTACAATATAAAGACATTTTCTATACTGAAAAGTTACCATTGACTTTTACCAACAACGTGAAACACCACATCCGAACACGTAACGAAGACCCGATTTTTGTCCGACCTTACCGACAACCCCAAGTAATTAATGACGAAATTAATAGACAAATAAATAAAATGATAGAAGACAAAATAGTACAACCATCACACTCTCCCTGGAGTGCACCCGTGCACCTTGTACCTAAGAAGTTAGACGCGACTAATGAAAAGAAATACCGACTTGTAATAGACTACCGAAAACTGAACGAAATTACTATCGACGACAAATACCCACTACCAAACATAACGGAACTATTTGACAAATTGGGACGCAGTACTTACTTTACTACGCTAGACCTTGCTAGTGGCTACCATCAGATAGAAGTAGCTGAAGAGGATAGACAAAAGACAGCCTTTAGTTCAAATTCAGGACATTACGAATTTTCTCGTATGCCTTTTGGTCTGAAAACAGCACCAGCAACATTTCAGAGAACCATTGATAATGTGTTGCGTGGCTTACAAGGGATACACTGCTTAGTGTACCTAGATGATATAATTATCTATTCATCTAGTCTACAAGAACACATAGCTAAGTTACGTACCGTTTTTGACAGACTAAGAGAAACTAATTTGAAAGTACAGTTAGACAAATCCGAATTTCTCAGAAAAGAGGTTTTATACCTTGGACACACTATTACAAGCGATGGTTTAAAACCCAATAACGATAAAATTAAAGCAATCTTAGATTACCCTCTACCCCGAACTACCACAGAGATCAAAAGTTTTTTAGGCTTAATCGGTTATTATCGAAAATTCGTTAAGGACTTTGCAAAAATTACTCAACCAATGACAGCCCGATTGAGACAAAAACGTACAATGCCTGTTGACGACGAAAAGTATATAGCAGCCTTTCAAAAATGTAAAGAGATACTTGTAAATGCACCGATATTACAATATCCAGACCCGGAAAAGCCATACATACTTACAACAGATGCTTCAGAATTTGCTTTAGGAGCAGTCCTCTCACAAGGTTCAGTTGGCAACGATAAACCCGTCGCCTATGCCAGCAGAACTTTAAACGACGCTGAAACGCGCTACAGTGTCACCGAAAAGGAATTACTTGCCATAGTATGGGCCGTGAAACATTTCCGTCCCTATCTCTACGGTAAGAAATTCACAATAGTAACTGACCATAAACCTTTAGCCTGGTTAAACTCTCTAAAAGAAACAAATAGCAGATTAACCCGATGGAGACTTCGTTTAGCCGAATACAATTTCGAAATAATCCATAAAAGTGGTAAACTTAACTGCAATGCAGATGCGCTCTCACGTATTCGTATAAATGCTTTAGGAAACGAAGATAATATGTCTACACAAGTTAACATCGATAAAGACGAAATTAGAAATAGAGAAATTAGTCGATTAATGAAAGAAATAGAAGAACTAGGTAAAGAACAAAAGAAAACTCTAGGTCAAAAGGAGGAAATAAAATGCTTAGATTCAGACGACGAAGACACAATAACAATATCAGATTCTGAAAAAACAATAAAATGCCGATCTCCTTATTCAATACCATGCTCATCTGGTAGTTCAACTTTGTCAGCTTCTAGAAACTCTTCCAGCACAGAAACTGCTCACTCAGGCCAGGAGCCTGAATCTAAAGGTATTCCAATTTTGCAGGAAGCCGTTGACACCAAACCTAATCAAATACTAGTTTACTCCTGGTCCATAGATAAACTATCTGTTAAAAATCTATCCCGACCGAAACAAAGAATCCTTGAAGTACACTTACCTTTGAACAGAACCGATCTCGTGAAACAATTCCTGAAAGAATACATAAAAAATAATACGAAATATTTCATTTACTTTGAAGAAGAAGAACATAGGCGACAATTTGCACAAACAGTTATATACTTGTTTAAAAAGGAATCTGTACAGTTTTTCGAATGCACTAAAAGAGTAACGTTTATTGAAGATGAATCAGAACAAAAGGAAATCGTTAGTAAATATCATACTGGTAAAACATGCCACCGCGGCATTAAAGAAACTCTAACTCACATCAAACGCACGTATTTTTGGCACAACATGGAACTAACTATTTCAAGCTTTATAAATTCATGCGAAACATGCAAACGCATGAAATACGATAGGAAACCCTTAAAACCTAAACTTCAAATGACGCATACTCAATCAAAACCCTTAGAAGAAATTTTTATTGACCTATTTTCTATTGAAGGACGCTATTATTTAACAGTAATAGATGCTTTCAGTAAACTGGGTCAAGCCTTCGAAATACCTAACAGATCAACTCCCGAAGTAGTCAGAGCCTTAATTAAATACTTCTCATTTTATGGCGTACCCCTCAAAATCAGTTCGGACTCAGGTTCAGAATTTAATAATGCTCTCCTAAAAGAACTTCTAGCCCTATATAAAGTAGATCTACATATTGCAACCCCTAACAACCCTAACTCTATGGGTCTTATAGAAAGATTCCATTCCACTATCATCGAAATTTATAGACTGGCCAAGTACGAACACAAATACAGTGATGCTGCAACAGTAATGACTTATGCTATAATGGCCTACAACCACTCCATACACTCATCCACTGGTTTTACACCCTTTGAAGTTTTGCTAGGACATACCGATTCTAAAAATGTATTTAGTTTGGAATTCGAAAAACAGTACATGCAACAATTAATTAAAGAACATGCAAACAGAACTAAATTTCTATACAAACATTTATCAGAACAAGCCATTAAACAGAAAGAGAAAATAATAGAGAAGAGAGGCGGAGAAACAGAATTTAAAGTAAATACTGGCGATACAATTTTTGCAAAAGAAGTAAACAAAAGAAGTAGTAAAGACAAACCACGCTATCAAAAGGCTATAGTTTCTGATGAAATTGTTAGAAACATAGTTCCCATTCAAGTAAAGAATCGTAACACTAAGGTTCCACTAAAGAATGTTAAACGCCCTCCACAGGCACATCGCCCTGGCAGTAGCCATGGTGACCCAACTGCGGGCACTTCAACTTCAGGTGCTTGATAAAAACCCGGGAATCCTGCCCGTGAAAAATGGAATTGCCGTAATCAGTAGAGACAAATGGACAATCGCAAGAGTGTTGGATGTTAACCCCTTAAAAGAAGATTTGACGTTTAACGTTCAACGACTCTCCGATTTAGATAAGTTAGTTAAGATTAATTTTTATAAGAAATTTACTGATAATTTGATAGATGTAAGAAGTCAAGTAGAGTACTTTAAAAACATAACTATAAATAAGTTTAACCAAATAATTCCAACGGTCCGAATAAAAAGAGGCCTTATTAATCCACTAGGGTCACTTATTAAAATGATAACTGGAAATCTTGATAATGACGATGCCATTAAATACGACAGATTAATTAATAATATTAAAATCAGAGAAAACTACAATAATGAAAAACTAACAGTGATCACCGAAATGGTTCAACTTTTGACGAACTCTACATTTGTATTGAATAATAATCTTGTCCAACTTAATAATAAAATAGGGATATTATCGAAAAATCTTGAAGAGTTAGAGCACTTAAGTATTCAGTTTATAAGCACATATAATTTACTAATTCATAACTTCCAAGTAATCTACGCCCAATTAGATGAGATAGAAACCAGTTTGTCATTTAGTAGATTAGGAATTCTACACCAATCCATAATAGAATCAAATAAGCTGTTGCCTCTACTTGAACATATTAATAAATTAGAAGAATTAGTTTTTACGCCTAGTTTAGGAAACTTAGTTAAGATAGAACAGACCATTACACTGAAAGCGTATTTAAAAGAAAACCAAATTACTTACCTTTTGGAAATACCTGTTGTTGAAAAGGATACTTATATTTATTACCAATTAACACCCTTACCTGTGTTATCCATTGATTCCACTGTTGTCATATTGCCCAAGTATCCTTACCTATTAGCGAAAGGGTTGAAGATCAGATTGCTCAGTCACCCATGTCAGGAAATCGACGAGGCCAGCTTCCTCTGCACTGATGATGAAATGTCCCAGTTCATTAACGACCCCTGCGTAACCGACTTGATGACGTATGCTGAGAACGTGACATCATGCACTCAAATCCCTATAACCATTGAAAAGGTACGAGTTCAGTTCCTGAAAACAAATAGATGGATACTCTATAGTAGAGATGAAGAGCTACTCACAAGTACCTGCAATAACGAAATGTTTCGTCATAATGTACAAGGCACCTACATACTTACTCTGGACGACCTCTGCGAAGTGAAGATTCGAAACATCACCCTGAAAAGGCACCAAACGTATATTGAAAATGTAACATACCCAAACTTACCAATCGTAAACTTACCTTTGCTGTTCTCACCTGAGAAAACCACATCTTCCACACCTGTAAACCTGGAAGGCGTCGACCTGACCGATTTGAAGCTCCTGGCATTGGCGCTAAAGAAAAGTTACAGTGATAGTGAAAATAGTGAAAGTGAAAGGGCAATTATTGAAGTGCGTAGCATAAGCGTTTGGACTCTTGGAGTCTACATCCTTATTTTTGTAATTCTGTGTTTCTTATTATATAAATATCACTCAAAATTATTTTCATGTGTTCGAAGTTCCCCAAAAGAAGAGAACTTCGAACTTAAGGAGGGAAGAGTTAAGTCTGTCGACTCTACGAATCTCACGTGTCAGCGTTCTATATTCTAGAAACTGATACGCTGACTCAACAGACTTGGCTGATAAGCCCATCCGCTCTCACGGTTGTCTGATGTCAGACTCTAGATTTTATTTAGAATTAAGTCAGTCTTATTAAAGCTTTTAAAGACATTAGACGTCTTAAACAAATAAATTGTATTTTTAAAAGCTCCTCCCGCTCGCACCCGACTTGACTAGATTCACTTTGTCAATAGACGTAGTACGGCTATATATACAGGGGTACTGGTAATCAATTAGCTCAGGGCATATTCTGTACATCAAAACAAACATCTTTGCTCTACGACTTTCAAAAATTTGTATTTTTTTTCTTCCATACAAAACTTAAAAAAATCAACTTGACCGGTCTAAACATAATCACAACTAAGTAAAAAACGCGTGCGCAATGCCGACAAGCCCCGGCCGGCGGCGGCAGGCGGACTACACGTAGATGAATGAAGTGGATGCGATGTAGAGTTATGAAGTGTAAGAGATAATCACAAAAACTTAAATAAAATATCTGGAAATTTGTTTAGTTTTGGGAAATTTTTTAGAACAAAAGTTGTTTGTTTTGATGTACAGAATATGCCCTTAACAGGATGCTAATTGATTACCAGTAACCCGGTATAAACAAAGTGAATCTACTTGCACTAGAAAGTTTTACTAATGCATCCAAGGCTTTACTAAAACATGACTTATACTTATATAAGTGATTCTGACTTGACCCTAATACTTAAATAAACATCTCGCTTGATATGATGCAAAAACAAATATATAGTTAGGTACCTACATGATTAACTTGAGGAATTGCTAATGTATCACTCCAACTAGAGGTAAAGAATAAACTGCCTGCGTAAAACTGCTGAGCCTTATTCATACGTAGATTTTAGATTTAGGTACAGACTGACTTAACTATATCAGACCACATGACCGCTCTTAAAAGAAAAGTCAAAACCTTCGTAATCGTGGTAACAATCCCAGTCAGTAAATAGTAGATTACAAAACTTTATTAATTTATTAAAGGTATAGTATGTCTGTGAGCTAGATTAGGTGCAGATTTACAATATTATAAACAATCGACAGATAACTTAGGTACCCTGTCTCGTCATGTGTCAATAGAAGTCCGACTTGATGTCAGGAAATCGAATATCTCGTCTCTTGACTCATTCACTGTGATATTGTGTAGGTACACAAATGTTATCAGGCCATGACTTGAAGTGGTTTTATATTACCTTGAATCATAACTGCGTTTGAAACAATGTATTATAATAATAGTCTGTCTTCTGGGATCGTTTTCATTTAACTCAAAGAAAGTGCTTCATGATGACCCTATACTTAGATAACTACACTAATAGAATTGTTTGCCAGTTACAAGTTACTGTAAACATACCTTCTATTCAGTAGAATTGGTTACTTCACACAGTTCTCAGAATTGACCATTAGGTTCTACGCATTAATTAAAAGAAAACGTGTGAAGCTATTGTTACAAATGTCTTAATTATTTTCGAACTGTTGCAAGAGGAGAGTTGCATAATAATAATTGTAGTTCTCTCTGCCGAAAAGACGTGTGAGATAGAATTTGTACGGGTATTGTTACGTAAGCTCGTGTCGTAAAACAAATGTCACTTTGAAGACGCTTGTGAGATGTAATACATAATAGACTGTTGATATAAAAAACGATTGTGCTCAAAATCCTCTAAAAAACAAATACCTTTTTTTTAGGATACTAAACATAAATAACGAGGCAAATGATAGTAGGATTCGTTTTTTTAACTCTATAGTTTTAGCAATCATCAAATCATTATCATCACCCAGTATCAGTTCACTGCTGGACATAGGCCTCTCCTAATGCACGCCACTGAGCCCTATCTTCGGCTTTTCTCATCCAGCTGCTACCAGCTACTTTGCGTATGTCGTCGCTCCACCTAGCCGGAGGACGTCCTACACTACGTTTGCCGAGTCGCGGTCTCCACTCAAGAACACGTCTACCCCAACGGTTATCGGTTCTTAGGCTAAAATGACCAGCCCACTGCCACTTCAGTTTGCTAATTCTTGGGCTATGTCGGTTACCTTGGTTCTCTGTTGGATCGCTTCATTTCTGATACGAACCTTCAGAGAAAATCCAAGCATAGCCCTCTCCATAGTTAGCTGAGCAACCTTAAATCGGTGGACCAGTCGTACCGTGAGTGTATGACATCATCAAATATCTATATATAATTAGCAAACTATATGGTATGCATATAGTTGCTACAAAAATATTGTTTTCTTCAAATATACATACCACTTATTTATTTAAAATTTTCGCCGCTAATGGGTTGTCGTAAGCACAAACCGAAAATTTGAAGAGAATAATTGTTTTTTGCCGTAGGACACTGTAGGTCAAGAAATTGACTAGGAATTATTCATAAGTATTATGTAGATCGTGAATAGTATACCTGCTAAGAAAATTTACTGCTGTAGCCCGAGTAACATTTAGTAGTTCCTCCTTCCTTAATTTCCCTTGGGGAAATATTTAATTAACTTACGTGTACAGTGAGATAAGTTAGTATTCCTACAGTTCTAACGATGATTCATGATTGTTTGTACAATTATACAAACAAGTACAATTTACAACATTGTTTGTGATCTTCGTTTTAGAGCTAATGTTTTCGAAGCGTGACATACTGAGCTACGTGTATATAAGTGAAGTTGGCAAAATGCCTTTGCCTCCGATAGCTTCCTTTCCGTGATACGACGTCAGTTAATTTAGAGAATGTATAACTGCCAGCTAATATTGAGTTATGAAGTTTGGCTTGAAGGAGTCATACTAGGTAACGTAAATTGTGACTAGTTTAGCGCGCATACTAAAATCGAGGTGTTGTGATGATAAGTAATGTAAATATAATAAGGCGTAGATAGAAAGTAGATATCCAGTGAATACCTACTTTCTCTAACAGATAAATGTAGTGAGTCGATAATTTACTATCCCGCAGAAATAATTTCAGAGGATAAAAAGTATCCATACGTACCAATATCATCATTTCCCGGGCTACAATCTATCTCTGCGGTTTTTGTGTACAACACAAGGATGCATACTGGAGTCAGGTTGGAGTTAGGTTGGCTTGAGTAAATGCTGGCAGGGGGGAATGCACAAAACACCCCAAGCGGGACGTCAGTGCAGGCCTCATCGCCCCCAAAACGAATAAGAAAGGATGCATACGTACTCTAGCAAAATTTTAGCGCAACCTACGAGTAGGTACTAGGGTAGTTAAACGAACATTCAGTACCTACTTTTTTGTAATCTTATAATAACATTATTTTCCCATATTATGCATTGGTTTATTTCCTACTATCCCGAATACCTACCTTCCATTGTCGTGTCAAATGCTGAGTTATCAGCATAGCTCACGAAAACGCTCCACACTCACGACTTTTCAAAGGCTTTATGTACTCCTCTAGCAGTAATTTGATTGCTGACAGATTTACAATCGTTTCAGAACGCATCCAATGCGAGCGTCACGCGAGTATAGACGCTAGATGAGACGCAATATAACTGGCCTGGCAGTAAGGAAATGTTTTCAGAAATACGTGCTAGGTTCGGTTCATAGGTAGCCTACTTAGATATTACTTCGTATTGTATTCTGTCAAAGCTACAAATAATTTATTGATAATGAATATATGAATGAAATAATGATTTATATTTTAGCTAAAAGATTAATTTTATTCTATAAAATATATTATGTCAGAAGCATATATACCTACGTTCGTCCCGTTTTCCGTATTAATAATATCCTTTTATTGTATAATCTGAATACATAGGACATACTGAAACATACACGAAACAAAATACTTCTTGATTTCTGTTTAGCATACAAGCAGCGATATTGCGTCTACAAGTTAAATCAGAATGAATGAAGACTTTTCATATAAAAAAGTGTCGTTTATATAGCTGTATAACTTACAAGGTGATAGGATACCTGGGTAGTTGGCATGGAATGAGCTGATGATTACTGAAATGCTAGAAGAGAGAGGCCTGTGTTAATGGGCCTCTCTCGTAGAGAGGAGTATGAGTCGTAACGGATTACCACGCCGGGCCAGTGCGGCGGTAGTGTCAGGCCGCCCGTACCCTACGCGGACTAACTAATCCTAGGACAAAAGAGGACCGATAGCTTAACTTCCCAAAGCACGGAAGCGACCAATTGAAAATTTCACTAGCGGGATGTGACTGCAGCTAGCGTTGCATAATCTTGTTGATCAAACATGAACGACAAGCTAGGTTCCACTGCGAACGGCGCCCATACTGTTTGTATATTGTAGAAGGTAGAGTCTTAAATTTTACGAGACGCGTGACCATTACCACAGTTTCGTAATGAGTTATACCGCGGAAAATCATCGGTGCTTTATGGTGCAATCAAAATGTAATCAAGGATGTTGACAGTACGAATATTTCGCGTGCCGTACTTGTAGCGTTCGTGTCGGCCGATGATTAGATTCGGTGGTGATTTTCTCATTATTTCGTAGTACAAGTTCTTATTCCACACGAGTTCTGGTTTACGTTTACAATTAAATGTGTGTGATAATACACAATCTCCAGTAATAACGCAGCGTGCTTACGGGATTCAACGATTTGTTCCTATATATTTATCCCCATTGAGACAGGTAAAACTTTTCATTGATCTGTCTCCAGAGTCTGCTCGGAAGTTGACTTTGGGGGCAAAATGCAAATGATAAGTTCAGTCTGATCCCCATTTGAGAACAGGCATGTCCTTTATCACACTAATATTATAAAGGCGAAAGTTTGTCAGTGTTTGTTAATTCTTCACGCTCAAACGGCTCGAACAATTATAATGAAATGTTGGTATGGAGGTAGATGAGGCGCTGGATTAACACATAGCGTAGTCTTCATCATCCATTACCACGCGGGTGTGCCCGTGGGACGCAGCTAGTGTTACATATATGTAAGGCAAATTTCTATCAATAACTTATTTTTCCTATAGTTGGCTCAGATGATTCGCACAGGAACATTTTTCCAGTATAAGCATTATGTTATTACAGGTTATTATTAATACTTATGTTAAAAAAGGCACTCGATGAACCGGTTTGTTAAGGAGTCACATAAGTTGCGTCAAAAGTGTCACCCGATGAACCGATTTGTTAAATAGTCACATTAGTTATGTGAAAAATGTCTCCCGATAAACCGATTTGTTAAGCAGTCACGTATGTTGGGACAAAAATGTCACCCGATGAACCGATTTGTTAAGTAGTCACATTAGCTATGTGAAAAATGTCACTTGATGTACCGATTTGTTAAGTAGTCACATTAGTTATGTGAAAAATGTCACCCGATGGATCGATCTGTTAAGCATTATTCGATGGTAAAAATAACAAACTAATATTTTTATATACCCATTTAATCAAACCTATTTTTTTCGCATTCATTCTATTAGTCAGGTTATTGCATACTGGATTAATAGGGTCACGACTACAGTCGCTGTTTTTAGAGTTTGTGGTCTCGGCGATACACTTTTTTGTGACTTTGTAAGCTACACAAGGCATAGTACGAGTAATTAGACCGCGCGGCCCAGAGTAGATACAATTATGGAATAGATATTTACTTACTTTGCACAAGGTAAGAACATTTGAATACAAATGAAACGAAACATATAGTAAGTATTTAAAATACGAAACTGACTTCCACTACTGACGTGCTACGTACATCTACGCCTGAAACTATGTTATCCATACGAGAACATCTTTTTCTATTAATGAGCATAGGGAACTCAGAAAGGTTTCAACCGATTGTGGTGGATTTTAAACGGGAGATTAACTGGTCGGTATATTAAACTTGTAATTGATTTGGTTTATTTTCCCTAAATTTATGTTTCTTCGAATGTTGACGTGTAATAATCGTGGATTATTAACCGTTAAGTGTTCGTAACGTTACATATGCATAAAGTGTACAAAATCATATAACCTTATTTTTCTACCGACTTCCAAAAAGGAAGAGGTACTCAATCGACTGTTTTTTTTTATGTTTGTTACCTCATAAATTTCGATAGGGTAAACCGATTCTCAAGATTCTTTGAAAGTTTTTTTTAGTTTTTGTTTGAAAGCTGGTGCTTCCCGTGTGGTCCCATTTAAATTTCATCAAATTCGGTCTAGTAGTTTTTGAGTTACACTCCAATAACTGAATAGAATGGAAGTCAGTATTGAATTTTTCAAATTGTAATCATCAAATTTTTCTAGACAGTGATTTAGACAGGGCAGGAAGTCACTTATTTATGTGACTGTGACTCAACTCTGAATACTTGAATAAAAATCTCTAGGCGTACATATCTAACGATACTTATTTAATCAATTGACTTGAGGAATGGCTAATGTACAAATGGGAGAAAAAATTGTACTTGGAGCTACAACCAGCCCAACAAAAAAGACTCACCCAAATCGGTAAACCCAGTAAAAAGTGATGCTTGATTATAGAAATAGTATAAATAAATATGCGCTTGAACTTATGAACATACACTTTTTTGAAGTCTGTCCATAAAGGAAAACTACGGACAATGTATAAGTCATACCTGCATTTGCCGTCTTCACCGCTTGTATACAACGAGTACCTACAATACATATTATATCAACAACGTTTTGTGAATTTTCGTATTATTACCATCATCATCAATATAATCATCATCTAAGTATCTCATCATCATGAAATACCTACCTAACTCGATAGATTCTGTAACGTCTATCGAGGAATAATCGATCGTTTGATTATGTAGCATTATCAATTGATTGTACCACCACGTACGCGCCTTCCTACTACACGAGTACTGACAACTATCGATCAAGATAATTATTCTACTGCGAGGTTCAATTCACGCCTACTAATCGAAAAGTTCGATATCGTTTGACATAATGATCGAAGTCATGTGGGTTTCGTTCGACTATGGGCTGTAATGTGACGAATTTTGTACTGATACCTACTACATGTTTGTATGCAATTTTACAATGATCCAGCCTCGTGGGATAGTGGTATTTATTTCTTTTGCGTGTACCGTAATAAGTTTCTGAAATAAATGTAACTTAAGTTACTCCTTCTATCGTCGTCTGTCCATGAAAGACCCGTCAATATTAGTCTAGCCATTTCGGAGATCCGAAACAAACGGACAGACTGAAATTTGTTTTGTTTTGAGTACCGTATATATATATATATATATTAGTAAAAAGCGTATTAGAACCCTAAACTTGTTATAAAGAATACATCATAAATAGAATAAGTACCTAATATCAAACACAGAATTACAATTTTGCTAGAGTGTCAATTTTATAACATAAGTAAAAATGGCGAAGATAATTTCTACAATACAATTAGAATGTAATTTTACGAGTATACCTCATCAAACCGTTCACGTGACGAGTCCAGCAGTTTAACTCGGCTGATGAAAAAATATATATTAGTCATGAAATAAACAGATGACATATAAAGAGTGTTACTAATGAGTGTAGTAACCCTATCGCACACTAGAGCTATATAGTCTTAGGATATAGTAATATCGCATTTGTAATACTGGCACGGATGTAGCTTTAGGTCTTATCCAGATTCGTTCTGGGTTCATAATATGTCTAGTAGTCGAAATATTGTTGCAACAATCGCTTCAAATGGAGATTTAGAGATCTGATAGATGGTGTACATTACCACTATGTCAAAATATAGCGATAAATCACGATAACATCATTTTCGATGATGTTCTTATTATATAGATTGTTTCAAAACATTTTTATAGTTTCCTGAGGCGCAGTTTGAGGCTTGTCGATAAATGATGGCTATATTATGATAAATGCTCGTGAATGTCGTCCTATTAATGTTACTTTCGCAACATTCTTAATGTAAAAACATATCATAAGTCAATAAAATAGCTCTTTTGTGTTGTTATTCGTATAGATAAATTCAAATTTGGCGTCATTGAAATAAATTCCTACGTCGTCGTCTAATCTAAAGTGAGTGAGTTAATATTTAAATTAAGAAGGTAAGGCTTACCCCTTACTTTCTTAAATACAATATCATATTTACATATTATATAGTATTCATCTTATTGTAATTTTATGTATAAAATTAATTAAATTCGTTATTAAAATCGTTACGAGAATAGAATCGAATTAATTAAACAAACTTTGTAATGCAATTTTTTGAGACGTATCAACGTAAGAATTGTTCATCTAAATGAAGATTATAATAACCTATTTATTATTAATCATGCCTAACTTCTTGAAAATTAACTACAACCACCACAATATAACAAGACTCAAATTATGTTAAGTAGTTTAGAAGTTATGAGGGAACAGATGAACATACATTCACAAGTTACCGGCCAAAACCATAACCCTCTCTTCTGCTTCGCCGTAGTTGGTTAAATAATAGTACCTTCTACGCTATCACCATGAATCTGTGTAACGTTTGATCGTGTTTGTTATAGATTCATACCTATTAAAGTTACAGTGACAGAACATAATAATTAATATTAGATACAAACGGCCTTACTTATAAACGTTGCTTAAATTTAAATAACGTCACTTAGAACGGCGCAGAACATTTTTCCTTTGCGCAGTACTAAATGGCTTCATTTAAATTTAAGTAGCGTTTATAAGTACGACCGTTAATATTTATCATTCGCAGCAGTAGTGTTTTTTTTTATTTTGTGTTTGTTCTAGGATTTATTGTATTTATTGTCAATTTTCTGAGTGTAAACTTATAACGCTATAACTATATGGTAAGCATTAACTAAAAGCTTTGACGAACTAAATCTTAGTACGTAATTGAATTAATTATGTGAAGAACAGCGAACAGCTAAAGTCGCTAAACAGGTTGAGCTTATATAACTTCTCACAGGTTAAGACCGAGTTCCAACTAGTTAGGAGTCTCTATAATATATCAAGTTACTGCGCGATTATAATTTGTAACAAAACAGCTGTGATAGCTAGCTACTGAGCATTTATGGCAATTTTACTGGCAATTTATTGTTTTTCCGCCAAGTAAGCGGCGCGCATTATTTTAACCGCAGTTAATCTTACCCACTGACTCTAGCATTATAATAAACTTCAGGTAATATGCGGTTACAGGTATGACTCTTTAATTGTGTCTGCCTCACATTACTTGAAAAGCTATAAAATATATTTAAGCAAATTATCATTCCCGTCGTCTCGGTGAAGTAAACACAATATTCCGAGAGAACGCGCTGAAGGAGCTTTTCTTATCTGTAAAAATAATTATTATGTCGTGCGTGACATGACTATAATAGAAGAATTGGTATCCCGAAGGCTTCTCGGTCATTTTTACCAATTTCTTTTGATGTCCCCTAATAATTGTGAACAAATTGCCTTCGCGTTAGGTTCTTTTCGATTTTTCATAAAGACTAGTCAATTTTTTCGTTCACTTGGACACGCTCGGTTGGAGTCGTTTTTATGCTCTGAATAGGAGCGTTTGATCATAGATATAAAACCAGTATCAAAATGCCGATTGCTATCATTGCTTTTTTGTCTTCCGCATATCATCAATTAAAATGTTTACACGTGGCTAAATGACGCAAGGCGGATTCTTTGTAACCGGTTTCTACAATAGGTTTGTGGGAGAGTGAAGTTCGGGTAGCGCCACCAATTTATCCTGACCTTCCTCGACTTCTTCAATCTTAAACATGTGTTTTTAACCGCTCCACATCCTCATGCTCAGTGGGAGGTCATTTTCAAGTGGCCATGGTGTGTGTAATGATCTTGTTTTCAAGGCGACATCTCGTTTCGAATACAATCAAATTAATAATGTGAGTTTTTGTGTTCCATTCAAGGACTTTCGAACAATTGTGGCGCTGGGGTCTCAAGAGGGATTGATAGGTACTGAGAAGTGGTCGACACCGCTAAAGAGTTTAATAACATGTTTCTGTTAGGAAAAGGCATTCGTGTAAATCTGCGAATAATGTGAACCGACACCGAGACGGCTATTTCGGTTAAGATTTTTAGATAAAATGATTTTTAATGTTCGTCTTTGTTCTTGATTTTCACACAATATTTGTTAGTCACACGGAGTTTCTTGACCTACTAGTTTTTGCCTTCATTTGTCGATATAATGGCCTTGGGCGGGGCTTTGGTTATTTCCTCAATTAGCGATAAGTAACTACCCCGTTGATACCGACTTGTGTGGTTCTTTGAATAAGATTTACGCATCCGCCAATTTGATGTCTATCAAAATTAATAAAAAATATCCTAGCAGGCATATGTCTATTAATTTAACATGTTTTTATGCAGATCCCTGCTTTCTATCATATTACCTACATATTCTCCTATGATCGTCAAAGCCGTCCAAAGAATAAGATGGTAATAGGCTGAAAATATCCTCCCCACTTCACTCCGTAGCTTTTCTGTGGGAAGACCAAGACCATGACGGAGTGCATGGCGAAGTGTGGTTGTTTGTATACCCGTGCGTTTGCTGTTTATTTGGTGCCTTCAAGGACGTAATAATATAGGTACATAAGCTGAGTTAGCAGTATTTTATTAAAACATATATTAAAACAAGACTGGTAAGAATATTTTTTACTTTCATTATGTGTGCTTTAGCGTCAGTTCTCAACGATTGGCTTACCAACATAGAACCTTACTCTAAATAAGATAAAGATGTATGTATAATGTATATGAAATAGGTATGTATATATTTTAAATAATTAAATAACTTTTGTTTAAATGCCATGATTAAAATGTACAAGAAAAAATTTCTTTTTTTTTAACAGTAGAACTTTTTGTGAATTAGCTCGTCCGGGGAAGTCCAACCACCACCTAATTCCACAGCGAAGAATATTCGCATTACTGCGTTCTTGTTCTTGTGTCGGTAAAAGTATAGGCACGTGAGACTAATGTCTCAGGGTTACGGGCGCAGTTCGTCACTTGTCTGGAAATGTATCTGCTCTAGGCAGACGTTACTAAACCATGTGAGATATGTGGGCCGAGCACGAAAATCTGTTTAATTGTAACGTAATCGTATCGTTAACTCGAAATTGTCATTTATCTAGAACAATAGTGGCACAAATAACTCATAGTTTGTACTGAATACGTAAACGATGCGATAACTTTACACTGCAGATTTTCGTGCTCGGCCCACAGTGCTTGTACCGTCCTCTAATAACATACAATAACTCTTCTATAAATCCAAATTAAACTATCAAGACAAGAGGATAACTGTGATTACACAATTACACAGTAATTACCTTATTATCTATTTGTGAGATTTGTATGCTTAAAACTACTGTAGTTATGAAGACCTGCATAATGTCTCTACTCTACCACGTGGTGCGAGTAATCGCCACGAGCATTCAACCTAGAGGTCGTAACAGGAACAATATGCGAAAAAAATTATGGATGATGATGAATATTTGAAAAAGTATCCTATGTTGTTCCAGCGTCTCTTCGTCTCTTCGTATACCTACCAAATTGCATTAAGAGCCATTCAGGAGTTTTTTCGTGAAAGAGTACAAACATCCATACATACAAACTTTCGCGTTATAATACTAGTAGGAAGTAGGATTACTGTAGGTAGTAGGATAATTATTGATAGCAACCAATTATTCATAAACTACGATGATTTAACTAGTTTTGATTGTAATAATAGATAAATTTAAGTTATACGTGTATCTACCTACTAAGGTATAAACTATTGCGTCTTACTTACTACTGGCCGTATTAGTCTACGACGTTTTTTGTTCAGCATAGATAAATTAAGTATAGAACTCCTTAGGTGGCAAACAATATTTATCCTACAAGTACAATTTGACAAATTTGATACCAACTTCCATTTTATTCAGTTGTTAGAGTGTAACTCAAAAACTACTGGATCGAATTTGATGAAATTTAAATGGGACCACACGGGAAGCACTATCTTTACATATAAATTTTGAGAATCGGTTCGGTCGAAATTTATGAGGTAACAAACATAAAAAAAACAGTCGAATTGAGTACCTCCTCCTTTTTGGAAATCGGTAGAAAATGTGGTTCCTACGTTAAATACTACATTGAACACTAGTGCATAAATGAGAATATTTCTTCATGGTGGTACCTACAGGAAACTCTGAAACTTTACGCACTTCATGTGCCCATAGCAAATCCTGCGCTTCGCTCGCGTGGGATTGAACTTATGGTTTTTAAGTTTTTTTGCACGTGACTCTTTTTAAAAATTTAAGAGTTGCATCGTATCAGCTCATTCGCATCAGCATCTCCCAATAAAAGTACTTTCAAAATCGGTCCAGCCGTTTCGGAGATTACCCGGAAAAGTTGTAATAGTTGTGGTATATATATACTTATACAATATGTATTTAACTTATACAGTCTATAACCCCTTATTACCTACTACCTATCTTGGACTAATGGAGATGTGTGCTATCCTGACGTTACTGAGGAACAGCTTACCAGACTGGAACGGATGTTGATTCTCTGCATTAGATACATATATGGACTACGAAAGTTTGACCATATCTCTTTTTACCGTACACAGCTGCACTGGCTAGAAATCCGGTATCGTCGGAATACACACATACTTTGTCTTCTTTATAACATTCTTACCAATCCCTTTTCCCCAAATTACCTAAGAGAACGTTTCTCTCTGCTCTCCTCTCATGGACGCTCTATGCGCTCTTCAAATCACCTTCTACTTGGGTTTCCATAACATTATTTCACTTTTTACACTTACTTTTTTGCAGTCACTGTAATTCGGTTGTGGAATTCTCTTCCTGTGGAAATTTGCAAAGCATCTTCCTTGGAAACCTTCAAATCCAAAATTTATCAACATTACCTTTCCTTGCAAAATAATAAACCTAATTGAGCTATTTTTAAATATATGTATGCTATTTATATGTGTGTATATATGTATATGTAAAGTTATAGTTTATTATTTTTATTAATATTCTACCTAAAGTATCTGTTCTATAGAAACTCTCAAGTTTTAAATAAAGCACTACCAAACACGCTTCCATATCACACAAAGTTTAGCTGGAATAAAATGCTAATTAGCATGAAGTTCGCCTATGTACTTTTAGTTTTGTGCAATAAAGAATTTTCTGTCTATCTATCTATTTAATTCATACGTTCATTTACTTCAATTGTCACACAATGAGCATCATTATACTCTACGAGACCCCACAAAGGAGATATCCCATGTCACATAATAAATAAAAGTACTACACACTCATGTGTTATTGCAAGATCTAAATCAAATAGGCACGCACGTAGGCACTTAATGATTTAAAACACCACTCCGCGAGCTAAAATACTTGTTTCTGATACGAGCCAACGTCAAAAATCTAAAGCAAACACTATTCAGTCACGCAACTTCGTAATCCAGCATTTGATTATCTGTTATAATTTAGCGTTTAAATAGAATTGCTTCATCTGACCTTGGTTATAATACCGTAAAATTTGGCATTGAATATCACGAGATGACTGTGTGCTGTGAATATCCATTTGGCTTAAACTTATACATAATAGGTGCTTAAAGAATTGTACTTGCATTACAATGGTGAGTGGAATATTCGTAATTGTTGTTTAAATGTCACAAGATTATACGTTAAGATATGAGTGGGATTCTCCTTTAAAGTTTCACCTTTACGAACTCTGAGTTCTTAATTCCGTATGGATAATTATGTCAAGCATAGAAGAGATACTATGTCATTCCACTAAAATCCATTTACCTTTTTGCACGTTTATGTCCACTTTATTCCTTTATCCACGATTTTTGTAGAGTGGATTTTTAGAAGTAACAATTGTAAAAATATTCATTGTAAAGATCTATCGATGAATCTTTTTGCACGTGTAAAAGACTGCTAACTTCAATGCATAATTAAAATTCAGTGTAACTAAGATTTGATATTTATAGACTAAGTACATATAAAATTCAAGATCCTGACTGATTCGTCAACGCAGAAAATTAGATAACCGCTGTGGCCACAGAATTGAAATTTTGGTGCAAAATTGATGCATTTTATGTTGTAGCATCCAAGAAACAATTTTTTTTAAATTTCGCTTTTATGGGGTCACTTTCATTTATTCGCTTCGTATCCCGTAGACCAAGCCAGCGGAGTCGGGAGCTAGTTTCGTATGCAGCCCGACAGGACAGTCAAAAAGAGAATTAAGATTGACCTAAATTCCTATTATTTTTTTGGCCAACGAAGTTAAAAGCTCTATGACAAAAACGAAGTAGGTATATCGAAATATATAAGCTCTGGACGATCTCACTTGTCTCATTCACTCTCCACCTCAGTGGTTAGACTAACAACCATAGAACAGCTCTGACATAACATATGGATGTTATGTCAGAGCAACCTCCTTCAATATTTTCATCAGCCCGCACTCAGTTGTTCTGTTGGCGATGTCTTCTGATAAATGATATTTAATATTGCCTTCAATTTCTACATACATTTCGTTGTAACATACCTAAGTACGTACGAATCTTCGTAACAAAGAGTACTTTTAAAGTCGATTTGGTTACCTTGTTTCGTGGACTTCCCACGGGCAAAGGCGTCGAATCCATAGACGGATTGACAGGATGATTGGTCATAAGTACCCTACCCTGGCCATGTGAACTGCTCCAACAATTACACCTGGCATCCAAGCACGAAGTAACACTGCAGTGCCAATACATCAATTGGGGGTTAAGGTTCCGATCGTGATGTGGTAAAATATTTTATTCGAGCACTCGTATCCGTGGCCGTAATTGGAGTTTGGCAAGTCTTTTCCGTTTGGTTTTGAGTCTCGAATCAATTGCTCAGCCGTGTAGAAATCGAGGCTCGAAATCTGCACGGCTGAACAAAGCCAACCAAATGTTACTGAGTTTTCCATATACAACTCCCAGATATATCGGTACCTATGCATTTCAAAATTGTACCTTCTTGTTTTGTCAGAGAAACTACTATTGCATATTTAAAAATAAAATGATCAATGTTCAAAATTTAATTTTTCATTCAAATCATTTAATTCAAAATCTAGCATTTAGCTTCGAGAGTCCATTGCCATTAGATATAGGTCTAGTATGATATAGAGTATATACCTATCTATAAATGCTACAAACCTCATCCTTAATTTACGCTGTAAACATAACAATACCGACATAAACACCACTTTAGTATTGCAAATTGATTCGTTGAAGTTGAAGTAGAGTTTACTTTGAAATAGTAAAGTTTCCTCTATCGCAGTCTTTCTAGACTGTTTAAACGTAAGACGCGTTTAGGCTGTAACATAATATAAATTTGTAAATTGATGCAAATTGAGTCGTTGAAGTTGAAGTACTTTGAAATAGTAAAGTTTCCTCTATAGCAGTCTTTCCAGACTGTTTAAACGTAAAACGCGTTTAGGCTGTAACATAATTAAGATTTTTTAAATTGATGCAAATTGAGTCGTTGAAGTCTAAGTACTTTGAAATAGTAAAGTTTCTTCTAACGCAGTCTTTTCAGACTGTTTAAACCTAAAACAGGCTAAGGCGGTAACATAATTCATACCTGTAAATTGATGCAAATTGAGTCGTTGAAGTTGAAGTACTTTGAAGTAGTAAAGTTTCCTCTAAGTCAACCTTTCACGACTATTTAAACCTAAAACAGGTTTAGGCGGTAACATAATTTATGTCTGATAATGTATCCATAAATCGCTGCTGGCTTCTTAAAAAGTGAATAAAACATTAAGTTACACTCGCTACACAGTGGCAGTAATCCTGATCCTGCGATCTAAGGAGCATCTCTAGGGTGGTCCATTTACCGGCATCAACTTGGTGAGATTATAAAAAAAGTAAAACCGTTATCCTATGCATGCAAGAATAAGCATTAATCTATCGGCTTGTTAATGTCGTGCACTTCTACGGTAGTTTTTATAATAGGTGGCCGGTGAGTTTAATTTACTTCCAACACTACATCATAATGTGCTAGAATTGGCTATATTATCTATCTACTTGGAGATATTGTCTTTTTAAATAATGGTTCATCAAAGTGACTCCCTCTTGTCTGATGGAATCAAGAAGCGATGACCTTCTACGCGATGATACTTAATCGCCACCCCTATAATATTTTCAAGGTTACGAATCAAAAAAGACCACCGAATGTGGTCCAAAGTCGAAACTATAGTCGGACCTATCCGATAAATATTACGTGAGTAATCCCGTATTTCTAATTAAATGAGTGAAAACCATGTTAGTGTTTATAACAAAACCCCTATAATGACCTGCCGTGCGATTCTCTAATGATTCGTCGATGCGATCGTCGACGAGCTTACCGATGTCAAATACTTTATGAGATATCGCCCTTGTACACAAGGTTGTTTTTCCAATGTTTCTTGTCATCTCGTTATTTGTTTCACGATGTTGTCAAAGATGCAACGATGTTTGCTCCATAGACTAAAATATATACTAGGTTTGCTCTTAGAGAATCGCACGGCTGAGAGATGCATTTTCCCGCCCCGCTAAAAAGATCCAGAATCATTTTATATACGAGTATAACACCATTGCATAGCTGCAAGGATATACGTAAGCCGGCAAAGCATTCCACAAGGTAGGAGGTAGGAACTGCCAAGCTTTTTGTTTCGTGGTTAAAAGTCTGTCTATTGTTGAGCTGGCTAATACCGCGGATGTGATTTTTGGCAGATATTATCACATGTCATTTATTACCTTCAAATTATTAAAAAAATATATCTTTTGTCACAAATATATGTTAAATAAAAATCACAACGCTTCAAATTGGCTTTCTAGTGGCGTTTTTGACTGCCTGGACAAAATGCGCTTAAGGCGCGGTCCAATCCTAATTTTGAAACAATTTACGATGCTTTACATAAGCTTCAGAATTGCTTACCAGAATGGACGATGTAATGCGAAAATTCAATTGAATACGTGCTAATACTTTTCATATTTATTTCGTACAATCAAATGATTAAATTTAAATAATAAAGGAGTCCATAGTCTACTAGTAAATTTCATTGGGAATTCGAATAATGATACAATCATTGAAATATATTTGCCCGTAGTTGAATAAAAATGCTTATTCCCAGAGGCACGTAAAAAAATTTCAAAAATTAGGGAATGTTGCCGATTTTTTTCAATCGAGCCAAGTTTGCTCAATCGTGTATTGGCTCCCATACTTCATAAGGACGTATATTCAATTTACACTTCGTTTTCACGTCACACTATATTTTTTTCAAACTTCGGTTATTAGGTTTACGCGTCGAAAGACTAAGTATTCGTGAAGTCGAACCATAAAATTTGGAACTCATTTCGCCTTAAAATGATAATACATTTAACCAATAAATCACGTTATTATAAATCTATCTTGCTTTTAACTAGGTATTTGTTTTCATATTAACTTGCAAGTTAGAAAAGTAGGTATTATGAGTGCGTATACTTATTTCAAAACATCCGCATCCAATCGGTCTTTTTTAATTCAACTAACCTATTAAGCATGTAAATGCTTAGTAGAATTAAAAAGAGGATGAAAAAATATATAAGTAGATAGATATAGATATGATGGTCATACTTGATAGTATGACCATCACATCTATACTGTTACCATGGCAAATCAATGATATGAATACTGTTACTTGTATTGGGTTGTATACATAGACTCATATATACAGGGTGTTTGGGAGAGGGGTAGACAAACTTAGCGGGCGTGTAGATGGTTCCTATTTGCATGCTATAAATAGAAGTAGAAAATCCTAACTAATTACAATTTATGTAGTCACCATTTTGTGAATTAAAAAAAAATTATATATCTTTTTTTTTTGGTACTTACAAGTTTTCGTTTCAACTATTATTTGATTTGTTTCCTAATGTTTTTATCTATCGAAGACATTGTTAAGCAAAAAAGAATTGTTACGAGCTCTCAAAGTTATATATATATATATAGTTAGTAAAATAAAAACAACGAGTAAAAAGGACGCTTTGAATCATTAAAAAAATATTCAAAGCGATCGAGTTCAAATACTCGTGAAAGCTCTCTATTCATTGCTTATGACGGTGTGCTACATGCAGAACAAAGGTCAAAATAAAACCCAAGTGGAAAATGGCATGAAAATACATTTATAAGTAAAACTTAACATTTTATTTTTATTAATTAGAAATTTTGTCCGTACACCTCTCCCCTATTTCATACACATGCGCGTCATCAACATCGAATTTATGTTGGTAGTGTTATCCTCGTCTTTCATCTTTTAAAATCAGTTTTTCTTTGAATGAATTTATTGTTTTTATTTTTTCTTCTTTCTGTAGTCAAAATGAATAAAGTTATTTTATTCTTTTTACTTCGTTACATGTGACTAGGCAAGCACCAAATACGTTTAAAAATACATATATGATTGAATGATTTGCACGAGTAATATCCGAAAGGAAAAATATATCCAATGCCAATGTCCAAATTTAAATGAGCCCATTAATAAAAATGTCCAACAATAAAAATGTCCGGCACTAAAATTGTGCATATGCTACATAATGTTATCAGAAAAATGTTCTTGTAATGGGATACTATACAACATCGATGACGAACATTTTTCAAAGATGTACAGGGATACACAGACACAAAATTTCTTAAACTTCTTTGGATCCATCAATGTAAAATTATAAGTATCTTAGTTTAGATACATACAATTTCAGTATCCGCCCATAAAACAATAGATCTAACATTCCAGTACACAATTTCGGCGCCCCAAATATCAGCAGTAATAATGCGCAAGAACGGTACTTCAAAAATGTTAGTAAGACGACCGCGACCCACCCTGAGCACACCAGTTTATTCCATTGTATGTAAATTGATCTCGCCCCAGATCGCTACCTAACGCCTCGCTTGGATAAGGCCAGTTACTTTTTATGATCATTTTTATTTTGCTAAATAGTGTAATAATAAATTTATGATTTGATTTCTTGCGTTTGTGCTCTCACTTGTTAGTGTAAGTACCATGTGATTTACATTGTAACACGTTTGGTTCGAAAATATCTATTGGTAGATTAATATAGTCCTGACTGAAACGAAGTGTTTTCAACGCTCGTCTGAAGAGGATTGCATAGCTAGTACTTTCCAAACTAAAAGAAATAACTCTTTTCTACCTCTTAATTGTCCGATTTCAGTGATTTGTTTTTCATGTATTCATCACAATGTTTACTAAGCCTGTACGTACGTTTTTTAGTATTTCAAAGTACTATAAATTTACTTTTTCAGAACTTAAAAAATGTGAAAAAGTCAAAACGTACGGGCATAGTAAAAAAAATGATGATTACATGACTAAATTAGACACTGAAATCGGACAATGTTAAGGGGTAGAAAAGAGTTATTTCTTTTAGTATGGAAAGTAGGTACTAGCTATGCAATGCTCTACGCCGCCGTTTGCGCCCGCTTCTGGCTGAGTGCCATCTACGCTCGCTACCCATCTGTGACGTTGTAAATGCCGGTAGAGGCAAACAACATTTATGGGGGATCCCAATAATCTATCTATCCACAGTTTTCCTTACTACCGATAGAAATTTGACATAATGTTCATACAAAAAGTGTCAAATATCTAACTCTAGTAAGGTAAACCGGCGATAGATAGATTATTGGGACGGGCCGTAAGGCGTTTCTAGAAAAATAATACACAATAAACTTTTCCAACTTTTTTGAATTTTTAATTGACGGCCCGTTGAAGTTTATACCTATATTTAGGATGGTTCCGTAGGTGCTAGAAACGGTGCAAACCGGGGAGATACTCCTAGCTGTGTTTCCTAACGATTCCAGAAGAACCTACTACTGTCAGAATTATGTTCATACTTTATCGTAATTTTACTGGACTATTCCTCTTAAAAGATTACCTGAAATAAATTAATATGCCGGGTTACGACAGCTGTATCATGTTTTTTTTTTCTATTTAAGGTTACATTATATTATTGATAATTATATAATTATTTGGGATACTGATAGGTAGAGTCTATGCAAAAAGAGAAGCATCTCAGGGACTGACGTCGCGCGTGTGCTAATGTACTGTTTTAATTTAATTATAGTAACTGTTTTATAGTTTTATCGAGTTGAAGTTTACACTTGACAGTTGCATCGGTTAAATAATATCAAGATTGGACTGCCATAATGTTTCTCTTTTTGATCATCTTCATCATCTCATCACACAGCTTTGTCCACCATTCCAATTTTGCAGAGTTCTTATACCAGCCACTAAAATCGTGCAAATCATCATTCATATAATTCACGCGCACTCTCTGCGCCAGACGCGTGGGCTGCTCAAAATTACGCGCCCCAACTATCGAGCCCCCATAAGCATTCGAGAAACCACCGACCACCAATTTGTCCCTTCCGTGTCAGTGATTTTGTCATTCCCGTGGGCACCTCGCTAATAAACAGCCATCGGCAACAACGTGCCTTCCTTAAAATAGATTTACTGAGCAGTACCGGGAATTTCAACTCGGGATTGGACATCGGCGGTGATTCTTGTCGGTATTGATTTATGACTTAGTAATATCTTAACAAGGGAAATATCGGTACAGGTTATATTTGTTAAAAAAAATTATTAACCTACTTCTATACTAAAAAGTGGGAAATAACTTGTTGAAGTCGGTACCATGATAGTTCGAAAGTACCTATTATCACTATATTGCGTGCATGGTACCGACTTCGACAAGTTACTTCACACTTTTTAGTGACCTTGCTTCTTACGAGATACACCGTCATCAAGATAGGTGAAACACTTTTTAGAGTTATTGAAGTATAACTCAAAAACGTCTTGACCGAATTTGATGAAATTTATATGGGACCACCACGGAAGTATACTCTATCAAACTAAATAGAATCATCAAAATCGGTTATCCGTGATCACACATAAAATATATACTCGTATAAATATACGGTCGAATTGAGAAACCTCATCCTTTTGTTAAAGTCGGTTAAAAAGCTGCCTTTCTAGTCCAGTGATGTGAGCGTCGCGTCGGATACATCAGGTCCCGGCTTCGACTTAGTACATTTTTTTATTGGGTTTCATCATCATCATCATCATCATCTCAGCCATAGGACGTCCACTGCCAAACGTAGGCCTCCCCCATAACTTTCCAAAGAACTGGTTGGAAGCGGCCTGCATCCAACGTCGTCACGCCACCTTTGTCAGGTCATCTGTCCACCGTGTCGCTGGACGACCTACGCTGCGCTTGCCGGTCCGTGGTCTCCGCTCTAGAACCTTTCGGCCTCTAGAACCTTCCGACCCTTAAGGGTTTAATTGACAAGTATTTTTATTTTATTTCATTAGTGTTATTAATTTTTATTTTATTGTATTATATATTATTAGTATTTTATATTATTCTGATTGGCAGTGTACCTGCTCCCGGGTACCTCAAACGTTAAATATGGTAATGATAAATGATAATAACAATTAATTATTACTTTCAAATGAAAACTTCTATAATATAGTGACTATGTGTCATGTATTATTTGATAGGTTTTTTTTTTAAATAACTTTTATAAAATACCGAATTGACACCTTGAGCTGATCAGAATGAGTCCAAACACCATCAATATACTGTTAGTTCCTGAGGATGTTTGTTGTCTACTTTCCATCGCCATGATCAGATAACCTTTCTGCTATTATTATATAATTGTTATTGGAATTTAACAGACTTGCAAAGTTTCAGATCGATTGGAAACTCAAAAACATCATATTTCCATTTTGCAACGGAAAGACATACAAACGAACGAATCAAGTTTGATAAAAGCTCATAAAAAGAACTCAGTTATGGGGCCTCAAAGCATAGCAATAATTCTTATGACAAACTACGGCATCTCAAAGAAACATATGAGTCATAATGACAAGAGATTACATTGAGTTGAGTAGGTACTGAGGCCCTTGCTGGCCTTTCATCGTGTTTATTCAAGTTATTGTTCGCGGTTCGCGCTACGTCACAGCAAAAGACAAATTGGCCGTCAGAAATTCCAAACGTCTTTGCCATTCAGATGCGGGACGTAATAGCTTAGAAGGTGTTGGTTAATATTATAACACTAGCAATTTTTTTGAATAGCATATTGATATTAGTAGGATACTAATATTAGAAGCCAAAAGCTTGTATGATTGTTTGTTACTCTTTCACGCTCAAACGGCTGGGTTAATTTTGATGAAATTTGGTATGGAGGTAGACGAGGTGCGGAATTAACACATATACTTACTTACTGATACTTTACATTTTTACATCACCATGCGGGTGTAACCGCGGGGTGCAGCTAGTGGTTAATAATTGTAAGTGTAAAAAATCTATTTTGGGTACATTGTGTGTACATATAAACACTAACCAGATAATGTCACAAACAGATATTCTGTCTCAAAGCAGTAGTGCGAAAGCAATACTGCCTTAAGAGGATTGCATAGCTAGTACTTTCCTTGCTAAAAGAGAAAACTCTTTTTTACCTCTTAACATTGTCCAATTGCAGTGATTTTTTTTTCATGGAATCATCACATTGTTTACTATGCCCATACGTTCTGATATTTTCAGTTTTTTTTAAGTTCTAAAAAAGGAAATTTATAGTATTTTTTAAATACTGAAAAAATCAAAACGTACGGGCGTAGAAAATAATGTGATGATTCCATGAAAAAAAAAATCACTGCAATTGCGGTTAATGTTAAGAGGTAGAAAAGAGTTTTCTCTTTTAGCACGGAAAGTACTACTCGTAGCTATGCAACACTCTTAAGGTTTAAAGTGCAATGTGAAGATGAAACAGTTACTTGATATTATATATGCTCTCTGATATAGCTGTAATTTAGAAATTGGGGCTGAGTGACATTTTAGGTGGTAGGATTACACTCTGCAAGTAGGTATTCGTTTTAGTGTGTGTGACCGCAGTGTCAGATATTCTGCCTCGGAGCTGTTTGAGTAAGGGTAACGTGATAACTTTTTTGGACTATCATGGTCACAAACATTAGCCCTGTTTATTTTATTTTCAGGATAATGTTATAAAAAAGAAATATTGGCAACTTAATACGTGGTAACTATCCCGTATATAAAGTGAAGATTTCTTACTGTGTTAAGGTTCAAAGGGCACTGTAGCAACTTCTACTGGGTAAATGTGACGAAGCGGTTATATCTCGGGGTATTTGGCGCGTTTCAATGCCCCGCAGACTTTTAAGCTTAAAGCTTTAGGTGTGTCTGGCTCTCTGTCTGTCATGGGCAAGTCGAACACTTACCAACAGATAAACGACGTTGGTCGTGTCGTCATTTAGTTATATCTATACTAATATTTTAAAGAGGAGATTTGTTTGAATTGAATAGGCTCCGAAACTACTGAACCGATTTGAAAAATTCTTTTACGTTAGAATCCTACATTATCCCAGGTGAACATAGGCTATTATATCTTGATTCATCATCATTATCCATCATCACGCGGGTCAAACCGCGGAGCGCAGGTAGTGTTTAATAACGACATGTATGACTTTTTAATTGATAGGATATGCATATATCAGTATAATCCTGATATATAATTCGTAGATCCATGTATACATGCATAATGCTCGCTAGTTGTTTAGTTTTTAAAACCAACAACAAATGACACCCTATGGTTTTGCCTGTAAATGTCACAAATAATATTATTTTTTTAAGTGAAAAGTCTGAAACATCAAACAGGGATCATTCCCACTAGTTCCATCGTGTTTTAGTTCCATGGAACTAGTGGGAAAATGAGACCAATATTAAATGGCCCGAGGATAGCTTTTCGTAAATCGAACATGTGCGAAACCTAGGTTGAAATTCAACTGTTTGCTCAAGTATTTCCTCATTATAACTCGGGTTATTTACTAATTTTAGCATTACTATTTCAAAGATTATAGTGCTGAAAAAGAAAACTTTACTAAAATGTTTTGACCAGCATCTCCCTGCCTGAGCTATGAACGCAATTTGTAGCGTCACCGTCACGTCTGTTACCGCCACCGTGCTGGACCAGTTGGCGCGTCGTTTCTCACTTTGACGAGTTTTCAAAATGTTATAAACCTTATACGATTAGTAATGCGTTCGAACAGACACCTTGTGGGCGTTTTTTTAGCGAAAATAATGCTAAAACGATCACAAGGGGCGTTCGAGTTGGGAATCTGTGGGTGAAAATGTCGTTCATGTCTCTTTTTGTACAGCTTTTAGAAAGCTAAATTTTTGCCACCAAAAAAGTGCAATTTTCACCCACGTCCGGAGCATGGTTGTTTGTGATCGTTTTTTGACAGCTATTATATTGTCTCTATTGTACGTCGCCTAAGATGATGTTTATGCCTGATATGATGAATGATGTATATGTATTTATGTAATACTTAGGTACACTTCAAATAAATACCATCTTCGAAATCTATTTTCTTCGTATATTCATTTCATCTCCACCTGTCATCATCATCCACAAGATTGCCTGACAGAGATCGTTTATTATCGACACTGCCAATTTACAATGTTATTATTTAAATATTTTTTTTATTTTCCCTAGAAAATAAAATACGTTTTTCAAGCTTTTATTGTATTTTTGTTTAGTTGGTGTAAACTGTAAAGTAAAGTGTTATCTATCACTTATTAAGTACTTGAAGAACATGAAAGTCAGATGATAAAACTCTATCGAGAATTTACTTAACAATGCAAGAATTGTGGAAAAGCAAAAGGATTATTGTTAACTTTATTGATGATAACAAGTATATCTATAGAGAGTCTTTATTATACTAGTAAAATGTGGTAGACAAGTCGGTCACCTGACGGTAAACGTCACGCCTGTCCATGACAATTTTGCAGTGCGATCCAGATTAAATCCTGGCCTACGGTGCCAGTAAGTCAATTAAACAGCAACACAGCCAGCACCATTTCATAAACGTAGTTCTGGGCTTATGGTGGTAATGCCACGCTGTGACCCCACAGCCGAAGGGGACGGTACGACCGGGGAAGTACCACACTCTCACTTAACACCGAGCTGAAGTAACATAGCTTGCTATTGCGTTTCAGTCGGCTTGTGGCAGCTTCCGGAGGCCTGATTCCCTCCTCTCCCGTCGCCCCTATCCATCCCCTTCCCCTTCACCCTCACCCTTTCTATCTCTTCCTTCCTATCTTCTTTCCTCAAAGACCGGCAACGCATCCTCGAGACCTCTGGTATTGCGGATGTTCGTGGGCGATGGTATCACTTACCATCAGGTGAGCCGCTTGCTTGTTTGCCAACATATCACATAAAAAAAGTCATCTAATTGGTATCATTATCACCCGGACTGAGCTCACGTTACAGGATTCAGTGAAGGGGGTTTCCTAGAGACGTAAATGACTGTCAGCTTTCGATATCATCGAATGTAACCACAGTGTAACTACGCCTACACAAAAACGATATTAAAGTTTAGTAACTCATATACATCCGTGTCGGTTATCATGTGGACATTGCACTTCAAGTCACAATGCTGTCTGTCAAACCGACTGTCTTCCAGTTGAAATCTTAATAACATGTTTGTGTCACTCCCACTCGCTCTGGGAGGCAGCCAGATGCAGCATATATCATATTGTGAAACTGAGATATGTACGAGCTATAGAACGTCAAGTTTCGGCAAGATTTTCTGCAACAAATCAAGGCATTTGTAAACTTTTGATACATTTTAAGATGTGCGCGGTTTTACAAAATAATTCTAGCATTCACACAGTGTATTTATTAAAGCACATCTGGAAATATTTTTGTAACGACATTAAAATAAAAAAAAAATGATATTTCAAGATTGAACTTTTATTGAGTGTACAAAAACATGAAATTTCAGTCTAACATTATTCATAAGCATTTATAATACATATAATTTAAAACTACAAATTAAAAACAAATACATTTCAACGGTCATATTTGAAAATGTACAACTAAGAACCTTTTAATAATACCTACTTGTGGAAACGGACGCGCTTGGGGTTTTGAAATTAAGGTATATAATAGGGTAGTTGACACAGTCAAAAATAAATTACAATGTAATGTTAACTTAATAGTAGTTGGTAGCAAACAACTCAACGAATTACCAAAATGTGTACACAAAAAAGTTTCTAAAAGTCACGTGACCAAAAACGCGAGTAGCTGCGGAAATGATGTCATAATGGCAAAAACATGATAGTGTCGTGCCTTATCAACAGATTGAGAATCAAGCAAGTGAAGAAAGCATCTAATATTAATGCTTTAAAACTATATACATACTAGGTCAAAAGATAAACTGTCGATCCATAAACATAACATAGTATTCGAGCAACAACTTACTGACCATTCTCCTATTCTGCTGTACATTAATAATTCAAAGGTGATTAAAAAGACCATATTGCATAGAAAAGTGATAATAAACAATGATAACATTAAAAAATTGCTTTCAAAAGAAAATTGGCAAGATTTGTATACTATTAAAAATGTTAACATTGCTACTGAAATGTTTACAACTAAAATTCTGAGTATAATTAATAGTAACACACACATAAAAACTATTTCGAAAAGGAATCAACCACTTAAACCATGGATAACTAGAGGAGTAGTAAAGTGTATTAGAAAAAGAGATAAATTACATAAAAATGTTAAAAAATCGCCGAATAATCTTAAAATAAAAAATAAATATATCAACTATCGGAATATCTGCAACATAATTATAAAAAAACTAAAAATCGAATATTATAGGAATAAATTAACAAAAAATAGAGGAAACGTAAAGCAAACTTGGAAAATTATTAAATAAGTTTCCAATATTGAGCAGCCTAAAGTACAATCTAGAGAACTATTACAAATTGCTAATAACCAGACTGAGTCACTTAATATTGTGAACACCTATTTCACATCTATTGGGGGTCATCTGGCGAACGAAACTCTCAAAAAGATAAATGTTACTGAAGGTGAACTAGCTGCACTTGCTGAAACACTAAATTCTCCAGCTTATACAATGTCACTATTTCCTACCGACCCAGATGAAGTTAGGAGTATTATATTCGGACTTAAATCACATAGTTCACCTGGATGGGATAATATTACACCATTGTTCTTAAAATACTTTATTAATATGATTGTTGAACCTATTACTTATATATCTAACCTGAGCTTAGAGACAGGCGTTTTCCCATCAGTTTTTAAAAAAGCAATCGTTTGTCCAATTTACAAAGCAGGTGACAAAGACAGTGCTTCCAACTATAGACCGATTTCTCTTCTTTCGACTCTTTCTAAAATCTTAGAAAAACTGGTCAAAAGAAAAGTAATGCGGTAATTAAAAAATCAACAAATTGTTGAATAAAAACCAGTATGGCTTCAGAGAAGGCAGGTCGACTAAGGATGCTGTTCTGGCACTCACTTCTTTAGTCACGTCCTACCTGGATAATGGAGATAAGTGTGTAGGGGAATTTTTGGACCTTCAAAAGGCATTTGATACTGTCTCCATTCCCATTTTATTGGCAAGGCTAAACAATGTGGGCATCAGAGGTGTAGCGCTTGACTGGTTTACAGACTATTTAACAGAAAGGACGCAAAGGGTAAAAGTTGATAATTATGAGAGTGAGAACGCTGTGTCAATACGGTGTACCGCAGGGTAGTACATTAGGACCAATACTTTTTCTCATTTATATAAATGATCTATGCGGTATCACTTTGCCTGGTCTAGATCTGCTAATGTTTGCGGACGACACCGTCCTATTGCTACATGAAAAGACATGGCAAAAGGTCATTGCGTTAGCTGAGAACTGTCTCTCAAATGTAACACATTGGCTCGAAAACAGCCTTCTGTCCCTCAACACCAACAAAACTAAATATATCTGTTTTAGTATGACCCAAGCAGGTGACCCTGGATCCAATATCAGCCTTAAAATACATACCTTCCCCTGCAATCGTAAAAGTCAAAGGCCCAAACAATGTAACTGTGCAGTTTTGTCAAGAGTTGATTTCGTTAAGTATCTAGGAGTAACCATTGATGACAAATTAAACTGGAACGCCCACATAACATCATTAGGATCTAGGACAAGAAAATTTATTTATGCATTTAAAAATCTTAGGGATGTTGCAGATAAGAATTTGTTAATACAGACATATAAGGCACTGAGTGAATGCATCATTGGGTATTGCATTTGTGCATGGGGTAGTGCAGCAAAAACTCACCTTATAACTGTAGAACGTGCACAGCGTGCTGTTCTTAAAGTGCTCCTGCATTTACCTTACAAGCACCCTACGACAGATGTGTATAAAATAGCTAACGTCTTAAGCGTAAGGAAAATATTTATTTATGAAGGTATACGGCGTTACCATAGAAAAGTTATACCAACGTTGCCAGAATCAACAAAACGAGTTGATAGATGTCCTATACCCCGTGTAAACAGCAAGTTTGCACAAAAGCAATATAACGCCATTATGCCACACTTATACAATAAATTAAGCAAATTACATAAAGTGAAAAAAATTAGTAATAATGAGATTAAGAAGACTCTACTTACCTGGCTATGTCAGTTTGATTATGACGGCATAGAAGGTATGCTTAATAACACCCTTAAATAATACGATTGTTGATCCTCAACCATCTCAACACATAAACCTAAATCTACATACATTTCCATAACCACTCACACTCTTAGACATAACCACACACTTTCACACACACACACACACACACACACACACACACACAGCCACACACACACACACAACCTCACACACAATCACTCACCCAAACACGCACACATCACGAGCTTGCATAAAGGTACATTACACTAACTAATTCTATACATGCTTTTAGTCATGCTATTGTATTCTTATGTTATAAAATATAATTCTATATAATTATGTATTTACTTTGTAATAACTTTAATAACTTTTGATTATCTACTTTAAGAAACGCATAAATTTGTATTATTTCATCTAGTTGGGAGAAGCCACTGGCACTCGAAACACAGTTTATAACTAGTTCGAGAGCCTATGGATTCAACAATCTTATATGTAACAGTTTTATGCCAAATAAATAAACTATTATTATTATTTTTATTCAACCAATTTCACGGGTTTCACCCGGTCCTTTACAAAGGCATAAGTGGGGCTGTAGCCAACACTTAGAGGCCTGTTTGATATAAAAATACAATGTAGTATAAAAACAGAAACATTTTGGATGGAAGGTTACAGGTTATCTATTACAAAAATGGGTAAAATGGCATGGTTATTGAAATGTACTTATTAGTGATACGGGAGATAGTGGGCTATGGTCGAGACTACGCCACCTGCCAATTTCAGTCTCATCTTAAAATATTTAGGCAGGTGGTGACTTGCCACTCACTAAACGGGCCCCCCATAAAAGCCACCATCAATGGTGACAAAAGGGGCAACGTTGGTGTGAATGGCTAAAGGGTGTCGAGAGGTTTGCTGCGGTTTCACTAGAGCGCTACTACCGGCGTTATGCCCTTTAACACTTCCACCCTTGGAGCTTTTTGTTACTTGCTCTTGCGTCTCCACCCCCAGACAGCCAATAAAGGCAAGCCGGGATTATTATTATTATTATTTATTATTATTATTATTATAAACACGGTTGTAACCGTAACCGCAGACGTTTGTTACGTTGTTAATACGTTTGTTATACATTTTTTAAATGAATTAAATACCTAAGTTTATAATAAAATTCAATAGTAAATTCGTTTTTCTTGTTATCACTGTTGTTAATTTTATGGATTTCAGTATTTTTCTTTTTATGAATGAAAAAGGATCTTGACAGACAGACAGACGAACAGACGGACAACAAAGTAATCCGATAAGGGTCGATTTGTCCTTTTGAGGTGGTCCAGTCAACCCTACATAGAACAGATTATGCTGCTAAAATGTCGGTTTATTATGTAAATGCAGAGTTATAAACTTTTTTTCAAGTACAAGGTAGTTAGAGTCTGCTCTTCGAAATAAGTCAGTTATTTAACTACTGTTTCTATAAGTCACGCGGATGCATTACCTACTAAAACTTGCTAACAGGATTGATGAAAAGCAAAACAAAAATAATGTTTTATGATTTTATACACTTCACTGACACTCGTGCACCATAGTGAACATCAACGGTTTATAATCCACCACTATTCCACGTCTAAACTTGAGAATAAACACAAAGAAAATATATTATAGCATAATATAATTATAATAGTCATTGTTGGTTTTTTCCCGCCATCTGCATGTTCAAGCAAGCAACCTCCAAACAAGCAAAACGAATTATAATCACAACACTGTTTGTTTTTGCATTAGTGACGTCATACGACGTATAGGCCGCAATTGAATAATGTTTTAGCGCCAATTTTAACAGTTGAAATAAAAACATCGTATTCTAGTATATATTTCTTTAAAAAAATATTTAAAAATATGCTCGCTGTGTATTTCGGTGTCCTGATTAATTTAACGTACAATAAAAAAGAGGTCAACAACATTATTGCCGGCAAGTCAGTCAATAGTCATGAAAGAAACAAGAACTCATCTAAGAGGAGTCGGATATAGAATAATGGGACAAAATTTGAGGAATGAGGAAAAGATAAAGTAGTCGTTCATACGTGTTTCATTAAAATTTGTTGTTGTTGACTTCTTTTACCTTTACTCCTACTTACCGTGTACCGTATCTAGATTAAGTAGTTACGCGATGTATTTAGGACTAGGTGAAGCGATTTTAACGTAAATATAAAACGTTTCTTGAGTTAATTTATTGATAGAGGCGTTACTTTGCGGAAATCCAATGGCCGAGTTGCGGTGTGCACCACCCTCTCTCCCGCACAAACTGCAAACGGGAAGTATACAGAATAAACAACGCACAAAACAACCCAATCAGCCAAAAACGATTTGACACGTGTTTCGCCTCTACACGAGGCATCCTCAGGACATGTTGACACGTCGAGCGCTAGACCGACAGTCAACGACACTAAATATTTCTTCTGATATCGTTTCTTGAGTTCTTTGTGAAAAAACAGGCGGTTTGAGATGTAACTATTGCAACGCATTTGATGTATCTTTGCAGACGAGCTAACTTAGAAGGTAATCTCGAGTCCTTATAAGAATCACTAGAAGGCTAGAAGCACACATGGGTAAACTATTTTGTCGTAAAAGTACCTGCTTTTACAACACAGGAATTGAATGTAGTGCTCGTCAGACTAAATATTGCTTTTGTCTAGAAACAGAACGAGTGAAATTATGATGGACTTATAATTTACAACTCCACTTATCCCAGAGCCCCTTTTGCATAGCAAGTAGGTGCTTAGTGACTATATGAAAAGGAGAGGGAATAGTAGAGGAGAGGAGAGATGACGCGAAGTAATTATGATTACGAAATTTGGAATTTACTTAATAAAATGGTGTTGGTTGGTGATGATTATAGTAAGTACCTCGATTTTGGCTTCGACCCACATAAAGTTGCAGGCACAAACTAATCAAGTAATGAGCGTTCGTCGCGGCTGCGTATTCCAGATTAGTGCATAATAAACGAGTTATTCTTACAAGGTTAAAGAGGCCATCAGAGACTAAGGTCTGGGACACAATAGAACTGCGACCCACGCGACCTCACATCACCTACCGCCTAGCCAAATTGAGACAAAGGGTAACGCACTTACTAACGGTACGTAACTATTATAAGTGGCTACATAACAAGCTAAGGCTACGTAATTTTGTAAAATCGAAATAATACTTGAAAGTTTGTGTTTTCAAAACGTGTATCGTGACTCGTCAAATTTTGCAAAATGCTTGTGTTTGACAGCTGATATTTTACTAGGGAATAACCACCGCGTTTGGAGAATGCATGTTTCAATTTAATTATGTGAAAGCAAGAAACAGTTGAAATTTTGTGTATAATATCTTTGGGCGCTAACTTGGGGTGTGGTAGCGATTCACATGATCAAAAAAACTAAACTAAAATAGCGAACTTAAACGTAATTATGGTAGTCCTTATTATTTTAACACTAAAATCCAGACATATAACACTTATGACATTTAAAAATAGAAATATTCTATTCAATTTGGGATGCTTTTACGTTTGTTTACCGAGCACCAAGTTACTCGACGAATAATCTGTGTAAACCCACAATTGAAGAGATATATAGAATTAGTAATTGTATAAATTTAGTGCTTAATTCAGAAATGTTATTCTAATTTGGTGTTTACCCTAAACAGAATAAGAACTGTCATAATTTAGAGATTTTTGGTTTAGAGTATGCTTACAGACACCAGTGTTTTTATCTTATTATATTTATTAACTATCTTACTAGATCTGTAGTTGTAGTCAAAAAGTGTTACAGTTAAAACACCTTGTTGTTGGAGCGTCCTGATTGTTTTCTACCGACTTCCAAAAAAAGGAGGAGGTACTCAACTGGACTGTATCTTTTTTATGTTTGTTACCTCATAACTTTCGACTGGGTGAACCAATTCTCAATTTTTTTTGTTTGAAAGCTGTTGGTGGTCCTATTTAAATTTCATCAAATTTGGTCCAGTAGTTTTTGAGTTACACTCTAATAACTGAATAGAATAGAAGTCGGTATTAAATTTTTCAAATTGTACTTGTTTTTAAATCGATTAGGACGTTCGTACACATTTGCCCCTCCGATTTTCATATACCCATTTAAATCTCTGGAAAATACAATTTGTTGTAAGCTGCTTATGTACATTTCTAATTATGCTTCAGCCGCTAAGTATATAGTGACTAAAAAGAGACGATAATAATAATATATTCATATTGTTCATTACGCGACTAGAGATTTTTGCCACAAATACTCATTTGGTTCCGTTGGCCCTCGTGCCATTCAGGGCCACCAATTATTAAGGTTGTAATGAAGTTGCGTCAATTTGTAGTCTCATATCTGACCTGATATCAGACTTGGGATGAGGATAAAATTGATGTTAAGAAAAAAGTAAAAGTAACAGAATCTACCAATACTAAACCGAAGTCGGTTTCGTATTTGTTAATAACTCGGAAAGACTGAAAAGTAATTAAATTTAATCATACTGATATAATAAAGTGGAAAGATTTGTATATATGTTTGTAACGAATTGGCTCAAAAAGTACTGGACCGGTTTCAAAAATTCTTTCACCATTAGAAAGCTACATTCACCTTGAGTAACACAGGCTATATAAGATTCATCATCATCATCATCATCCATCACCGCGCGGGTGAAACCGCGGAGAGCAGCTAGTTAATTATATTTTTAAAGTATTTACGCCTGTCCAGAGACCAAACATTGCAATTTCAGAGAATCGAGTCTCGAGGATGTGTAATTTTCTATCTGAAATAGCAAAGTAAAATAATATCCTTTAGAAACTTGTTGTTTCTACCTATGCTTGATACTATAATGATATCTTTTTAAACAAACGCAATGACATTCTCGTCATTTTGACACATCTTAAACTATTACTATTAACCGGCAAAACACTCACGTTAGGGATCGAAAACGTCGACCCGGTTTCTAGCATGTCCACCGGGAGCTTGCAGACTCCGCTGCGCACTCCCCTGAAGATGAGCATCGGACATGCTCGAAACCAGAGTCGACGTATTCGATTCCTGACGTGAGGATTATGCCGGTTAATATTAATAGTTTAAACACGAGTTCATTTTCCTATTTAAGCATAACTCAAAAACTTTACAACCTATTCTGATTAAATTTAATTACAACTAACTAGAAAGTATAATTACTAGTAGCAAACCCACGCGCGACTGCACCCGTTTGACAATATCGATAGTGCGATCACTATTAACTGTACTGCATTTTTTATGGGATAGGTTGACAAACGAGCAGGCGGCTCAACCGATGATAAGTGATATCGTCGCCCACGGACATCCGCAATACCAGAGGTCTCGAGGGTATGCGTTGCCGACCTTTCAGGAAGGAATAGAAGGGGTGAGGGTGGAGGGAGAATAGGAGAGAGGGAAGGTGAGGGGGAAGGTGGGTATCGGGCCTCAGGAACCTCATGAGGGAAAACTTTAAGACTTTCCTCACGCAACTATCCGTTGAAGCTCGGCAAATCTATGGTAATTTTGTATACGATTGTTTAATATTATACAAGTATCTAATACATGTATATCTTCATCCTCTATTAAAAAATCCTCTATAGAAAAAAAGTTTAAGTTCTTATTTTTGTACAAGAGTTATAAAAATCCACCCTCTAATCAACAAGACATGGGTTTTTACATTTCTAATATGAACTCTATGATTGGTCCTGTAGTTATTTCCGATACATGCACTTGTTTTCCTTCCCGTAACTCGAAAAGTCATAGCAGGAATTACTACTTCATGTATACGTGACGAACTAACATTACAAAATAAACAAAACCGTAAATTTGACATTTAGAGCTTCTATATTTTTGAAATGCGCCCGTGTTTAGTAAATTCTAGTTTCTTTGTTGTTTACCGATACTTATTCGTCATCTTATGGTGTTTACTGAATTATGTGGCTGCTAATCAGATACTTTAAGATTTTTGAAACAACCATGTTCAATGAATTTTATCGTTGGCTGTATGCAAGACTAAAAGGATCTTTCGAGTATAATTTATGGTCTATGCTAAGTTTAAATTAATAATGTTTTCTATTTCCTTGTTTCAGAAATTCAATAAAAGAAGGACTATCACACATGTCCGCGGAAAATGATACCGGTAAGCTTTGAATTTCTACGTACGAAGCATTTTGCTTCTACTATAAGAATGATTGCTTAAGTGGGTATTTCCCGAGAGGTTTCATTTGGGGGCTTTTTAGTCAAGAGTGAACTGGTATCTTCTAGTAAGCGTTCTAACACATCGAACGTTTTTTTAAATCGGTGGCCTATGATAGATTTACAATTTTCATATTTCCATTAAAAATGTTTACATGAAGTTTATATTACATTTCTATCTACAGTAAGAGAAAGAGCCAAAAGATTGGCTATAGAGAATGACGAAGGTTATATAGTACTCAAAGGGAAGCTTATACAAAGTACAAAATATATCTTTTTTAATTTTTTTGTATGACATTATATGACTTGCAGAGTAAGTAACTGATGACACTACACCTATCAGCATCATATGTAGGATCCTAGAGCTTAAGCTTTACACTTCTTGGTAGCACCACTGCACTGCGCTCATTAATGCGAGATATAGGTCTTTAGTCTCATTAATTTCATTAATTAAATTCATGCTCTTTCCGACCAATCATACCGTTCATAGAAGAGGTTGCCCTTCCGGAAGTCTCTACGCGTGGAGGACCACGTAAAGAGATTATCATGCACCTTCCCTTCAAGCCTAAATATAGCCATGTTTAATCCTTTGAGCACCTATGACGTACATTTACGTGCGTTTCATTCATAAATCTTTAGTTTTAATTATCACGGTATATAAAGGGTTAAACTATATACTATACTACTATATATATATATATATATATATATATAGTAGTCCGACATTTGTAGTGTCTATATATATATATATACATAAAACATGCATATTGTATGCACTAGAGTGGTATCCACATATACGTACTTGCAAAGAAAACGTAGTAAGACACTATAAATGTCGTAATAGGTTTTCTATTAGACACCGTTCATAGGAGAGGTTGCCCTTCAGGAAATGTCTACGTGGTCCTCCACGTATAGAACTCACCTGATACAAACGGTATCTGGTACGGCCTCAAAAAGTTAAAAAGTTCAAACTAGATTAAGATAAGACTGCAGAAGTCGGACACCTGTAGCGTATGACCATAATAGAGGCTGGTGATAGGCTGATGATTAGATTAAAGACTTAAATCTAGGTCCAGGACTACTTGTGGTACCTTGTTGGACATGTCGCCACACTAGTTTATTACCAGTTATTATTGTCAATTTGATTAACTAAATATATGGTTAAAAAGAAGCTAGTAAAAAAAATAACATGAGATAAACACGTTATTATTTACAATTGCATAATTATATTGCTATTGCACATTTTACCTAAAATCTTGAAATTATACATATTTTCGCAATAATTGAAACATTCCTGGCTAGATAGTTAATGGCGTTGTCTGAATCAATTCAGGCAATGAATAAATTCCGTCAAATGAACTACACTTTCTCAGATGTGCTCCCGTGTAAACTGAAAGTTTGAAAACACTTTGTAAAAACCCCAGGCTTTGAACTTTGTGTGAAATTGATAGTTTTAATAATGGCACGTGTGAACTTTTGTCAGAAGCAATAATTGCTAATATACCACCTAAATACAAATACGGGCAGTATTTGTATTTAGGTGGTATATTAGCACAAATACTGCCCAGTTACCTCAGTGGATGTGGAACAGTATATTTCGATTGAAGCACAATTTACTTGCCTAATTGAACATCTTTATGAATACAAAATGTTAAACAATTGTTATTATCGATTACTTACTATTTGTATGTGATTTTGAAATATTAAAATCTGAAGACTAGTATTTTTTTCATTTTTTAATGTTGCATATTTTGACACTTTTCATGCATATGTCAAGCATTAAATTAATTAATTAAATGTAAGCACATAGGCACTGTCGTCGTGGTACATTTAATTAATATGAATACAAAAACAATGACAACTTTAGACTTAACAATTCAGACATAATCACCATCCATTCATCACAAAACAGATGACTAACTTCGAGGAGGGCATTGAACGCAGTGAGAGGTGGTATATTATGGGGATCTATGAGCGACAGTTTGACACGCAGCAACTGCAAAAAGCTTGTAGTTTCGCCCTCGATGGTAGTTGTATGGTACCAACAAATAAAGCATATCATGAAGAATTTAGTTAGATACTAGTACATGAGTGAGTAAAAAAAGCTAATCTTTAACTTCCAATCTAGACTTTGAAACTAGTGATATATTGTATATGACGTAGTATATTATTGACCCCAAGCATGTTCCTATGTTTAGTTATTGAAAATTTGTATTACTAATCTGTGGCCAGGAATATTTCCTGGGAAAATGAATTAATCAAATAAATGATAATAAGCCAGGGAAAGGTTTATGTTTCATAACATCATACAAAAACATTTCTTCGTTGCCAATTTCTTCACAAAATTTCAAAAGACATACGCTCAGTTTGAATCTTGATTTGAGTGTAGATTTGACAGTGGCAGCAGTTACCTCTGCCGTTGACAACATACCGCTCGTGTGTAAGAGCTCTTACTCAAGACCTTAGAGTCAATTTATTGTAGATCACAAGCTAGATAAAAATGGATAGGTAGGTAACTACAAATATAAAGGCATAGTAAATAATACAAGTTCTAATATCTTATCATCTTATTCATCTGAAAAACTAAAAACAAATTACTTAAAATAAATAATTAATCCAACATCTGCTCAAAGCAGCTGGTAAACTTACGGCTAACGTAATAAAGGAAGTGGAGCATTAAAAGAAATAAGTTTTTAGGACCTTATAAAGCTTTACATACTTATTATGTGCATTCTTTGTTCTTTATGTTACGCATACGCTATTATTTTTTGCAATGCATAATTAAAAGTGACAAAGTAAGAGTTTTTTAAGTACTAGCTGCGCCCCGCGGTTACACCCACTTGGTGATGGATGATGATGATGAATAGGATCTTATGTGTTAATCCAGCGTATTATCTACCTCCATACCAAATTTCATCAAAATTAGTTTAGTTAATTTGAGTGTGAAGAAGTAACAAACATACAAATACACACAAACTTTCGCTTTTCTAATAATTGTGTGATTAGGTAAATTAATAATGAAATTGTAAAGTTTAATTTATAATACATTAATCGTATACTAAGTTGATTAGAAATTCAAAACAATGTAATATATTTCATTCATAATCATAATAAGCCCATTTTGTTCCCAGTTAGCCATAATCCACCACGCGGGCCCAGTGCGGATCGGTGGAGGAATATTTCATTACATTTTCATATCATCATTGAATCCATTGTAACCTATGTACGTTTTAAATTAAAAAGTAATTAGCAATTGACCAGCGATACGTGAAATTTAAAATAAAATGGGATGACAACAAGAAGTCACAGAGAAACAAAATCGTTAAAAATTGAGATAAGACTGGGAATAGGATTTGAACCTAATCAACATCATCATCTCAGCCGTAGGACGTCCACTGCTGAGCATTTGCCTCCCCTAAAATTACGAACCGGATCAGTTGGAAGCGGCCTTGTACCGTACCCGAGCCAACATCGTCCTGTGACCTCTATCAGGTCGTCAGTCCACCTTGTCGGTGAACGTCCTACGCTGCGCTTGCCGGTCCGTGGTCTCAACTCTAGAACCTTTCGGCCCCATCGGCCATTTGTTCTGCGTGCTATTTGGCCTGCCCACTGCCACTTTTTATCTGGCTTATCTTCTGGGCTATGTCGGTGACTTTAGTTCGTCTACGGATCTCCTCATTTCTGATTCGATCACGTAGAGAAAACCCCAGCATAGCCCTCTCCATAGCTCGTTATGCAACTTTGAGCTTGCTTATGAGTCCCATAGTAAGAGACCACGTTTCAGTGCCATATGTCATCACTGGTAACACACATTGGTCAAAGACTCTTGTCTTGAGGCGCTGAAGTATTTTTGACGAGAGGACTTTGCGAAGTTTACGGAACGCTGCCCAGCCGAGTTGGTTCGACGTTCGACGTTCGACGATTGACCTCTTTCTCAAAGTTGGACCTCTCTAGTTTGACTGTCTGTCCAAGGTAGATATATTCGTCAACAACTTCGAAAACTGAGTTCCCTACTAATACTAGGGTAGACACAACATGGGCATTAGACATAATTTTCGTCATTCCATGTTCATCTTGAACCAAATGAAGGGCTTAAAATAATGTAAGAGACTCCAAAAACGAATTTGGATCCAGGAGGCTAATAATAGTGAGCAGAAATACCACTATACATAATACTTCCCCATGGAAGGAGTGATTTATTAACAAGCAAGTGAAACTACTGTGATGTAATATAATACAACAAACAATGTTTGGCTTGAAATGTGGCTCGTACTTTGTTTGATGAAAAACTGATGAAAAGTCGAAGTAAGTCTGATTTAACCTCTATGTAGGTACCGGTATGCGGATTGTTGGCAAGGCTTGTTTTGTTGTTTCCATCAAAATCAAAATCAAAATTCATTTATTGCTCGAATACAGTTTGGTATATAGGTCTTATATTTAAACAACGCGTAGCTCCGTATTCTTACCATAATGGCGTGCAAATTACAATAGTTAATAATAATAACAATTAGTTTTATTAGTCTATTAGTCTTGATTACAATAATTGATTTAAGTACCTATCTGTCATATCCATTATAATTTGTCTTTAATAAACTCATCAATGCTGTAATATGCCTTGTCGATCAGAAACTTCTTTTAATCTATATTTAAAAATTTCATTATGCTCTGTGTCCTTAACAGTATAACCATTTATTATAAACCTATCAGATTTTAAAACATTAGCCCAGACCTCATACTAAGGAGGGGTTGTCGAATGAATACATAGACGAATATACAGTTATAATCGCCAGATCAGCAAGTTTTGGATTACAACTTGGAATTTGCTTGAGTTGACTTTTATTAACTTGTTTTCGTTACTTTACGACAAAGAAAATAATTAATTTTTATACATGCAATTTATGCGTCCAGAAATTTAGCAATCTTTATTCAGTATCTACGTCGTAAATGTATAATTATTAACACAATTAAAATGAGAGCGTAAAACTGGCAGATAAAAACCGTGTGTCCGTTCCTTTAAACGTCCAGTGTTGTCATAAAAAATACAGCGGTAATTATGACTTACAGCCCCATGTAATTTCCCCTTCACTGTAGTTCTCATGTGTAGGCCTTTCGCGAATTTAATAAAAACACACAAAGGTTAAGCATTAAAGGGCACAGGAAACGAAGGGTCTCTCTCCTGTTGTGATGAATGTTTACTCGTATTTTTGTTCATTTCATTACTCACACTGTTGATTGTGTTATCGTTTACATAAAACCTTTTTGGTAAATGTATGCGAGCATTGTACTGTAACGGGAAATTTACAACAATAAAAAAGTACTCAAATCAACTCGTATACATATTTTGTGATTACTAATCAAGTATTTATAAAGTCAGGATGTCTGACTATACACAACATTTTAGAAGAATTATTCTCAGCGTCTATGAGTTAGAATATAAAACATTAAATGAGATTACTCTACTATCAGATATAATAAACAGATATACTTAAACAAAAAACAAACTAAAAGTTATATAACCCGGCAACGAAAATAATTAGCACGCAGATTATAAACAACAATCCGCCATTTTAATTTTTAAACATTATAAGTACCCGTACGTACCCACCCAGTTACAATTACACCATATAGGGGAATCTTATCACAAATCATTTATCAAAATCGGTTGAGCCGTTGATTAACAGGTCAATCACATAACCCTCGTTTCGAGCTTCGATGCAGGCGGGGAAAAATACAAACGGTAAACTTTACTCAAACTTACTTTTCAAACTGGACACACGAAGAAGGTGCTCTCATCTCTTATTATGCATCTTTAATCTTGCCACCTTATAACTAGTGGTTCTGCAAACAGTAGGCTCCTTAAAGTCAGGTACCTAATGTGTGTACCAAATTTTATCAAAATCGATCAGTAAATAGCGCCGCAGCAATGTTTCCCCTTTTTTAGGAAAAGTACCCTCCTCACTCAAAATCACTGCCGATCAAAAATAAATAAACTATTATTCAATTATTAGTAGAACATGCATACCAAGTTTCGTCAACATATAAAATGTGATGTTTGAAAAATACGAAGAAAGACAAACGAACTAGTAGAGTAGTGACTCCAGTAGATAATATTATATTGTTGTAATGTTGATAACGAAGTGGATATGAATATGAATATTGCACACCTCGAAAGGGATAAGTTGTAAGGACCATTTGAATGATTCATAATTGTTATACCTGTACCTACCTACAATTTGCGATAAAGAATTTTGAATTTGAAATTTGAAAAACAACATAACAACCAGATGAAAGTACGAGTAAATTTGGCCAGAGATCCGAGTCGCCCGCTTCGCTCGCACGTGGACTAAAGACAGATTCCAGTTTAAACCATGGTTTAAGCAAATTTTCTACCTATATAGAATTCCCATAAATCGTAGTGTAAGCTCGGGACTATCTTTAGTCAACGTTTTATTATAAGGCGTGTTTAATTTGTCACTATAAAAATATTCAAAGATGTCGATATAATATTTAAAAAAAAATATCCCTTTTGTTAATATATCTGTTAAATTCCACATTATTTTAGGCACATAAGTGTTGTGACGGTGTAAAGTCAACATGTAACGTTACGCTGTAAGCTGTTTGTTTAGGAAAGGCACACTTCAGAGGTTTACATTTATCAAATAGGTACTCGTACAACATGTACAATCATATGCGAACAAACAATAGAATCATTTGGAACGACAACGCAAGAATAGGCACGATACAATATAGCGCACGTCTACAATTAGAGAAATAATTACGCCCTTATTATTCATACGGGGAATAGCTTTTGAACAGCCAACCTTCACAAAGTTCATATAATTATTATTAAATAGGGTTCTGTATTAGCTATTCATCTAGTATTCGGAGAGAATGAGGGGTTTCTTTAGTTATTGCTTCATATACCACGCAGATATATTTTATTGGAAATTCCGCATTCAGAATGTTAACAAAGGATTACTTAAAAGAATGAGTTAATTTATTATTTGTAATCAAAAAAATAACTGTACAATATAAATAATGGACATTGTGCTAAAATATTATTTGTCTATAATTTAATATAAGAAGTATATACTATGCTAAAAATGTGAGCCGTATATAATAAATAAACTAAACATAATAAAGCAAAAATTACAAAGATTTAATTAACCTTTCTAGTCGAAATTAAAATTCTCAATGACGAGAAATTCTTGCACTTACCAAACGAATACTTTTTTAGCTAATACATTTATTTTCTCAACTTTTAAATGTTTTATGCCGTATAATATTGTTAACTCTTTCTAAATGAAACTTCGTGTAAGTAAATGTTATTTTAATTTTTAACACAATGTAATAATTTCGTAGTACGATTTTGTTTGTTTATAAGTATTTATTTATCATCTATCGTCATAACTGTACGTTAAACGCAAAGCAACATTTTAATTAATATTTTTCTATTTGTGAAGTTTAGAGTCTTTAAGTTATATTTTTCTTTAGTAACTGTTTGTTTTCCTAGCAAAATAAAATAAAATAAATAACCCGCCCCTGACTGCTCTCGGTGGAAAGCTGGAGGTGGCCTATCACACTCACCGCGTTCCCACGCTGAATGATGGCCAGCCTCTGCACCAGGAACGAACCGGAGCGGGAGTCACCGGTGATGTCATCGAGCCTACCATCTAACTCACCCACGAAACTCTTAGCCTCTGTATATAATTATTATATACCTATATATTATCCGGAGGCATTTCGACTTTCCCACAAAATGTATTCCAACCTCCAAGATACAGACAATTCTGTGCCAGTTACTTTAGTTTTGTAATATAAGAAGCAACTACAGTTGTACCATATTTCGTCGTTAGTCGAACTCCCTCGTGGCTTTGTTTACGTTAGGCCTCAGGCATGGTAGTGGTAATTAACTTCGTTATATGTCTATATAGTAAGATTATACAAAGGTATAATTTTTTAAACCTATAATTTAAGAATTATTTATTTCAACCACGAATAATGATAACATTCTTAAAACTAGTAAATTTACATAATAGGTAACAGTTTCAGTTATATATTTTTCATATTAGGCAAATCTAGGTAAGTATATAGACCACTATACAGCTCCCAACACCATGCGGCAGCATGCTGTATAATATTAGTAGGTACCTGGATGATCGAGCTTTGCTAGTAAGTAAACAATTGATTTTCTTGGTCTAACCTCAAACCAAAAACTCATTGGCTTAGTGTTGCATAACAACGCCATCTATTGTCCAGTAGCTTTAGTGTTGCTGTATCAGTAAAACAGTTATGAGATGGCCCCAGTTGTCATAATGATATTGTAGCAGTTTTTCATTGCCTGAAACGACACGGATAAAACGAAGTTTTTTATAAATGAAACCTAGCTAGATCGATTTATCGCCCCCGAAACCCTCAGCATACAAAATTTCATGAAAATCGTTAGAGCCGTTTCGGAGATTCAGATTATATATAATACTGTACATAGACACAAGAATAACTCGTTTATAAGTATTAGATATAGATATAATAATTTATGCTTTGGGGCCCCATATGTGTTGGCACATCCCATAGTGATCTACTTTCATTCATTTCATTAATAAAAACTCATTACCTCACACTCAATACCTGAACAATTTGGCTTTAGAAAAAATATTTCGACAATTTACGCTTGCTTTTCGCTTATAAAATTAATAACAGAGTGCTTAGATAATAAGATCTGCCCGTAGTAACTACATATTTTCTTAGACATGAGCAAGGCGTTTGATTTCGTTTGTCATAAAAGTTTACTTCTTAAGCTGGACAAATACGGAATCAGAGGTAAAGCTCAGGAATGGCTACAAAGTTACTTAGGCGGTAGGCGTCAGCGTGTTGAGTCAAATTATTGGAAATATAAAATGTTATTCCTCGTACTCTTTAAACAAATATGGCGTTCATCAAGGTAGCATTTTAGGGCCCTTGCTGTTTCTAGTTTATATAAATGATCTGCCTAAAGCTACGAAACATCAATGTATTTTGTTTGCAGACGATACAACGATCGTCGTCAAATGTAAAGATAAGGAACTTCTAGAGGACGAAGCCAATAAAGCTTTTCATGATGTCCTTAGCTGGCTCGAAAATAATAATTTACGTATTAACTTAGGTAAAACTAATTTTGTCGAATTTCAAGCCTACAATAGCGTACCAAATAATGTTAATATTGCTTATCGAAATAACATAATAAACAATGTAAATGAAACTTTGTTCCTTGGCATAACGTTCGGTAAATATTGTACTTGGAAATCCCATGTTAACAGTTTGTGTTCAAAATTGGATTGATTTGTATATGTAATATACCGACTAAGACAAATAACGATAAAGGAAGCAGCTATGTCTATGTCTTTTCAAGTTTAAGATATGGCATTATACTGTGGGGATTCTCCGTTCAGGCGGACAGGGTGTTGATTGCGGAAAAGAAATGCATACGATCCCTATGTGGGGTGCAATACTTGGATAGCTGTGTACCATTTTTTGAAGAATTTAAGATTATTACTGTGCCTTCATTGTACATCTACGAGATTTGTGTGTACGTAAACAAAAATTCGCATCTATTTGAAAAACACTGTGATGTCATAAAAAGAGCTTGTTAGAGTAGACATCCTTACAAATTATACACGCCAATTCAACGGTTACAGCTTACCAAAAGGAATGCCAGTTGTATGGCGATTAGAGTGTCAAAATCAAGGGAGTTGCCCTAAATCCTTTCAAAAAGAAATTATTTGACTTATTATTGGAAAAAACGTATTACTCTATAAAGGACTTCTTAGATGATAAAAATCTAACATAGGTAATTATATATTAAGGTTTGACATTTAATTGTATTAATTGACAGAAGCGACCTATCAAACAATTATATCAATTGATATTCTTAATTATTATTATCTAAAATAAGTTCGTATTATTTTTAATTTACTGCCTATTTAATTTTTATATTTTTTTGTGTAAATTCTAAAAACACATAAGTATAAATCTTAAGCGAGCGTAACCTTCATTGACTTGACTTAATTTGCATGTCAGATCAATCTTTTCGATCGATATCATGGACACGTCAAGGAAATTTATTTTGTCTATACACTCGATCAAACAATATTTGAACGAAGGTCGATTGCTATTTTTATGGACCAAATGGAAACGAACTAGACGTGTTTTTAGGCGCAACACACACAGAGAGCGGGTGCGGGTCTGCGGGTCGGGACGTTAGTTCGGCGAGTGCAATTTCTTGTATTTATGTGAATGACAACACACTGAAAGCGTGAGCGGGCCAGGTCGTGCACGGGAGTGGCGCGGGAGCGACGCCCGTCGCGGGCATTATTTTTCGTAATACACGCGTTCCCCGAAAGGCACTCACACCTCACACTGGCGCGTGTGCGGGTCGTTCGTAAACATAGTTGTTTGTACTTTGTTCGAACCAGGCGATAAAAACTACAAAAACGCAGTTTTGAAAGCTAGACTGTGGCAGCAGATTGCAGAATAATCTGTATGGCCGATCGCCGACGACCCGTAGAGCTACATATCTCAGCTCCAGTCATCAACTTACTGACATTTTTGCTTACTGAAGTTGTCAAAATTTACATAGAGCTGCCATTTTTCAAGATTTCAATCAACATTTGTTAGCAACTGAGATAGTAGCCCTGCTGCTCTCTGTGTGTGTTGCGCTTTTGGCAGAAAAATAAACGTGTTTTCATGTATAAATGTATTATTTACAGATGATAGTGCGCGTGTGGTGCGAGAGCGGCACGGGGTGGGCACCGACACATGTGCCGGTGACACCACACACCACGTGCCGCGACGTGCTAGACTGCTGCCGCGAGCCGGGCGACGAGCCCTGTCTGCTGCTGAGCGTGCACCCTCAACACGGAGGTAATCTACCATTTACCGCTTGTTTGCTGCGTGTAGCGCCACGACGTGCTAGACTGCTGCCGCGAGCCGGGCGACGAGCCCTGTCTGCTGCTGAGCGTGCACCCTCAACACGGAGGTACTCTACCATTTACCGCTTGTTTGCTGCGTGTAGCGCCACGACGTGCTAGACTGCTGCCGCGAGCCGGGCGACGAGCCCTGTCTGCTGCTGAGCGTGCAACCTCAACACGGAGGTACTCTACCATTTACCGCTTGTTTGCTGCGTGTAGTGCCACGACGTGTTAGACTGCTGCCGCGAGCCGGGCGACGAACCCTGTCTGCTGCTGAGCGTGCACCCTCAACGCGGAGGTACTCTACCATTTACTGCTTGTTTGCTGCGTGTAGTGTCACATTTATCCAAATCCAAAGTCACTTTTGCGTGATTGAGTATCAAATATCCATAAAATCAACTCCTCTTAAATCCTACCAAAGTTTCACTTATAAAATTAGTGGGATTATTAGGCATTGTGAGTTACATATTATTAGAGTACTCGTCTCAAATTCCATCAAGAATTATGAAAATAAAACAGTAGAATTTAATAAGAAATGTTTATTCATATGTCTTACTATAAAGTAATAATAATAAGCATCTAGCGGGCTCAAGAATATTTAAAAAATACTGGAAAAATAAAATTATTCTACTTCTATATTACTTTTAAAAATGTTTAACAGAAACATCATATATCTATTTATTATATTATGAAATAATATGGTTTTAACTTACATGTCAAGTTCGCAGATACAACATTTTTTATTGAAATTTAAATAAATCGACTCATTTATGCTAATAATAGGTTAGGGATTACTAGGAAATATGTTATTTAATATTTTCAGAGGTACCGTGTAGGTATTTACTCTTTAATAGCATTACTAATTGCGGGACACACTACATTTTGCGTTTCAAATTTGCATTAGGTGTTACATAACAATAAAGAATTCGAATTTAAAATATGTAATTTTAGAAAAGAAACAAATGTAACCTACATGCTTAATAAGTACTTACCTACTAGTGAAACTTCCTACCTTACATTAATATCAAATTAAAACTTCCTAAGTATCTTTATGTATGTGAAAATCACTTTCAAATCGTCCACACGTCCATATAGTATTCTTACCATACATGGTTATTGAAATATGTATCTTGATTTACCCTTCAATATTGAATTGAGTCAATTTAATTATCACTATCAACTAAAACCTTTTTAAAACAAAATACTTCTTGTTATATTTCTTAACAAGTATCTACCTACATCATGTTCTTCGATGAACAGTTATTGTATAGTCCATACTGTATTAAGATAAAACATATTTTCGCAGGTAGAATTCAAATTGTTAAAATATATCGATTTGATAGTTAATATAATAGAACCGTTATAATTTTTGGTGTGTATTGTGGTTTCAAATGAATCCGTAATTTTTAAATACATGATGTACATAAGTACATCATGTATGGTACAGATTTGACAGTTATCAATAATGATAACTCAATTTGACAGTTATCAATAGTTATCAATAATGATAACTGTCAAAGTGAATAATATTTCATTAGACAAGTAACTATACAAAAAAACCTTAAGTATAAGAAATAAAACATAATCACTTGGATCACTCTGCATCTTCTATCGCATATATCATAGGGAGTGTTCCGAGGAACTGTTCGGTCTAATACCTGCAGCTGAATTTCGCCATCGGACATCACGACGGTAGAGATCATGTTGACGTCTGGGAGTCCACAACCGTGCGATTCCGACGGCACTTTCTACCTCACACTACTACTATGCGGGACCAGCTGCCACTTGAAGTGTTTCCAAACAGATACGACGAGAGCATCTCAAGAAAAGAGCCTATTCCTTCCCCAAAGGCCGGCAACGCATCCTTGAGAGCTCTGGTGTTGTGGATGTCCGTGGGCGACGGTGATCACTTACCATCAGGTGAGCCGCTTGCTCGTTTGCCATAAAAAAAAACGTAATAAGTACCTATATTCTATTAAGATCATTCAGTAACACTGTACGGTCTCATCAAATGCTGTCCTCTTCTCGCTCCTTCAAATGCTGCATGACTATAACAAAACATACATCATTGAGACGCTTACATACAGTACAAACATGTATTTCCTTTTGATATTTATTAGATAAGTAGGTAGGTTGACTTGATTTCTAAAATTAATAATACAAGTACATGCTATTTGTTTTTCATTGTAATTTAATGAGCACATCTCTCATAACACGGTCAGTTATGCACCTGTGTTTAGTGGAGGATTCAAGAACTCATTTTGATGGTTCATCGGTTGGTAGATCAGAAATACCATGTAGATGCACATGCAGTAAACACCTGGAACAAATCAATATATTTTTATTATTATACACTATCAATGTATTTCTAATATTTTGTTATCAAATAAAAACTAACGTGGTTTTCACTCATTTTTAATTAGAAATACGGGATTACTTATTATTATTATTTATTAATATTTATCGGATCGGTCCGACTATAGTTTCGACCACATTCGGTGGTCTTTTTCGGTTTTCGGTGGTATTTATATATAATTATTTATATAGAATATTTTAAATGCTGCGTATATGACACGTGCAATCAGACCACTTGTATAAAATATAAGATGAATTCGTTCATGGTTGTATGGAAGAGATCGCGCTAAGCGATAAGACCGCCCATTGTGACCCTTAATTATAAGTTTTTAAGTTTTTCATATCTTCTGGACAAAATTATCTAGTATTTTTGGTGTTATTGTTCTATACTGTGGTGTTGCAATAAAGAGTTTATTTAGTCACAGTTATTTTGAAAGTCGGCCATTTAAATATGTGAGTGTTAATACGAGTGGTAAATTATGCACCGAGAGATTAAAGCAATGTCTTACGTCGTCACGGGCGGTATATTGAACTCTGAGTGTAACGGGGACTATTGAGATAGCAGCGAGGGGATTAAAATTTAATTCCCGAGCGAAGCGAGGATTTTATGTTAAGTCTTGAGTGAAACGAAGGTGTTCTGTAGAGTCCTGAGTGAAGCGAGGGGTTAAAGCTGCCAATACGAAGACAGACTTATCCTCGAGGTGCATACTCTACTTTTTATACCTACTGCGAGACAATAAAAACTCAGAGATATATAAAGCAGTTTAGTTAAAATAAAATAAATTAATAGTTAATATTCAAATTGGACACATTTGTCCCGTTATAGAAGGACAGGCAGAGTAATTTTTGGAAGGAACATTAGATCGAAAACACTGTTTTGGATTTTCGCGATTGTTTACTAAGCTATAATGAGCACTCGTGAGATGTAGACCACGATTTAGTTGCTTTTGGAGCTTTCGATATTTCGGTACAGTTACATGCACCACGTTCAAAATTATAACATTGTATGGAAGTAATTGTTAACAACGAGGCACACAGCAATCACACTCCCTATAGTACAATCGCGCCGTTTTCTTTTTATTTCTGCGTTCTGTCTCCGTACTAAGAGTTTTCCTACAACTAACGTTCCAAATCCAAATCACTTTACACCCATGGGACTTTCGTACAACATTACAGCCCCAGGGATGTATTGCCTTGCTTTACGTTGATATTGCGTGATATTTAATTGGACATTTTCGAGCAGGTGGTATGAAAAATTATAAACATTATACATAGTGCGTGAAGACAGACTTTTTCAAAGATTCAATTATGAAAACTTTTTACATGGATTATCGGAAGATGCGGGTTTGAATCCCGTCCTAAAATGTGCATTATTCTCTCTAAAATTGCAATTATTCTTCTATGATGGTCCTAGCAAACTGCTGCTCCTACATATTTGTGTAACCTATTGGTTTTACTGCGATCCCGCAGGTCATCGGTCGTTTTTGTTTTGCACTTATACTCTTCGTTTTAGTGTTATTCATGTATTCATAAATGCAGTTAGATAAACATTTTGTCAATGTAATATTCTCAAAAACGGGTGGCTCTGTCAGTTTTGATCACTATAGTGGGCAGAAATGTTAGTAAGTTGCCGACTGGAGCTGATAAAAATGACATAGAGCCGCCCTTTTTTTTATTTCAATCAACTTTTGTTACCAAATGCGATATATAATAGCCCTGCCTCAAAATGCAAACAACCGCAAAAATAGAATGTAATTGATTAAATTAAAGTATACGACATCTCAAACTTATTTGGACACCATTGAGAAGTATCTTATGATATGATGAGTAATGGGGAGCACCACATTGGACCTCAAGGTATTTAAAGTCAAAGTCAAAATCAAAGTCAAAATCACTTTTTCAATTTAGGCATCAAAGACTCACTTATAAACGTGAATTATTCATTATAATCTAAAGACTCTACCGCGGCGTTCCAAAATATATAGAGCCTACCAAGAAGAAGCGGCAAGAAACTCGGGCATTAGGTATTACTTAGTTATTAGTTAGTTATTTATGTACGGAATGTTAACATATTGATTAGTGTCTAAGTTCATATTCTATATGCTAGAGGAGTTTTGTGATTGGGAAATAAATCTGTATAGTCTCCATGTAGGTATATAGTATGTATATATATATCATCTGTATGTCTCCTATATTTCATATCAACCGCCCCAATCTGTCATTATATTTAAAATATTAAACTGCTATTAAACCTCAGGGTCCTAATAATATACTAATCATACGGTATGAACGTAACGTGTTGTCGTCATTATGATAAATGGTGTGAGGCGGACGGAACCACGGAGCTGATCAGCTCCGTGGACGGAACGACGAGCGCATATCTTGAAGAAGGCATCCGTTCGAAGACGAAACAATTATTGAAATGAAAATACAATTTTGAAAATACATCAAAACGCGTAAGTTCACGTTCAAACAAATAAATAATGAATTATTAGTGCTCTTATTTGTATTTTATTTATAATACTAAATCACAAATTAGATTTCACTATTTGCATATTAAATTGTTTTAATATACTTTGTATTGTTGTCTTTTTATATTGTTTTCCTGTCATTGGGGTAGTTTCTCATCCTCCCACATTAGTCCAGTCAAATTAGGCGATATATTGCAAAAGAGTGGAAATAATTCGCGACAGTGGTTTTTTTTATTATATTATGGTTTAATTTACTTTTATAACTCAATCCCTACGAAACTAGTAACTCCGGAAGAAGGTTAAATCGAGTAAAAACTTAGAAATTGCATAACTTCATTCAGGAAAGAGTGACGATCGCTATATTTTTATACCGTACTTAAAGTATTATAATCTACTTTCTTACTAAGTATTTTCAACTAAGTTCCAAAAACAGTTTATTTAATTTTATCAATGTGATGTTTATATTTTTTATGTATAATCACGAAAAGCTTTTTGCAGGGTAGTCCGATTTTAATAATTATTTTTTGTTTGGTAGAGTATACGTCTGAGGTAGTACCGTATACATTTTATCAAATTCGGTCAATCGGTTTTTGAGTTACAATCCAATAACTGAAAAGTGTTTCGCCTATCTCGATGATATCAATTACAATATCATCGAGGTAGGTGAAACACTTTTCAGTTATTGGATTGTAACTCAAAAACCGATTGTCTGGACTTCCTTGGACGTATACTCAACCAAAGAAATAAAGAGTTATTGAAATCGGACTACTGTGTAAAAAGTTATGCGTTATAACATATACATCTCGAATTGATAAAATACTCCTGTTTTTGGAAGTTGGTTGAAAAGATATTGGTGCAAATTTATCCGAACGTTTATGAGGCTTATAAATATCTAATTTTAAGTTTGCACCTACGTCGGAATTTTCCTAGAGTAGCAAATGAAAAAAAACCAATCATAAATATTCTGTATGTCGCACGACTTATTTCACTCTAAGTCACTATACATAAAGAAAGCCTATATTTTTATATACAATAAACTATTCCAACTTCTTTGAACTCTTCTAATTAACGGCCTGTTAAAGTTTATACCTAATATTTGACATGGTTCCGTAGGTACTAGAAACGGTGCAAACCGGGGAGATACTCCTAGATGTGTTTCCTAAACATTCCAGATGAATTTACTACTGTCAAAATTATTTTCATACTTTATGCTAATTTGACTGGACTACATATTGTTAAAACAGTCAAACATTTTTTTATGTTATACATTCTATGGCTATTTATTTTAATCTTTAGATTAAACTTTGTGTATACGAGTACTTATACATACTACAATACAGGTAAAACCACTTAACGCGTGATATACCGTTTTCAGAGTTCTTCAGAGGATAGCTTGGATACCATCATGTTCTAAGCCAATTATCTAAAAATTACTCATAATAATATTATTATATATGAGTTTATTCCACTATTTAGCGCCTTGGCCTCTGAATCCATGAGTTATTTGTGTGCAAGGGGCTTGCATTGGGCAATCACGACAATCAGATCACATACTTATATATAGCCCAGTAATTTATTACAACATTTACAACAAAATTACCTAAAAATACAATGGTGGGCCTCACAAACATGCAGTCAGAAATATCTAGGAATGTGGCTGGATATTCAAAAATATGGAAAATCTATCTACAAAAGATAGACAACCTTAATCTCAGATACAATAATGTGGATTTAGGGATGACAAAACTATTAGGTAGGTACCTCAAAATAAGTTGTGTATAAAAGAATACCTACGAGTATATTAATATATTATAATATGGTACGTACCCAGTATTCCTGCTGCGAGCAGTACATAGCCTGCACTGAAGAAGCTAGTCGCGCAATGCAGCATGATGAAAAATGTCATGAGCAGCACAACTTGTATCATTCCGTATATAATAAAGGTGCTTAACAGTGACGGCTTGTTCTGAAAAATATGAAAGGTCTCATGTCAGCAATGACGAATGGTGTTCATAGTTTTGAAATTCCGAGCTTAACATTCGTTTTGTCAATCAGTGACGAGACGAGCAAGTCGCTCATCTGATGTTATGCTTCACGCTTGCCCATAGCAGTATAGTAACATAGTAGTACTAAACTAGTCAGATCCTGTATCGTTTTATTATACGTGCCGTACATATAAATTTCATTTACGTTTACATGTTTTCATATTAGAATTATGATATAAAATCATAAAGGGTTTTTCAACAAGAACTTTGTTTTTCAATTGAGGCAACACGTATTCGTAGTAGATGCTTTGGCAATTGTTCCATTGAATTCAATATTGCTCGAAAATCGCATTAAAGTAATTAAAATCCACTATGAAAACGGTGGTTCTGTTAAAGTTACATTTCGTAAAATTCGTGATATTTTCGGACAAAATACTTAATCGTCCTTCTGAGAACTCAATTTCGGCCTATTATTGATGACGTGGATATCAATGACATGTGGTTTCAACAGGACGGTGCCACATGTCACACAGCTAAGGAAACGATCAATTTATTGCAAACCAAATGTCCCGATCGTATAATTTCACAAAATTCTGCTGTTTTAAGCGGCCAGCCAGATCATGTGATTTAACACCACTGGATTAGTTTTTGTGGGGCTATGTTAAAGACAGAGTCTATACGGAGCCAATCGAATCGATTGTAGCCTTAAAACTCAAAATCCGTGATGTGATTAACGAAATAGACCCGCCATAAAGTGATTAAAAACTTTGATGAAAGAATCGACATCTGTCAGCGTGGTCATGGTGGACATTTGCCAGATATCATTTTTCATTCCCAATTGCCAAGCTCTTCTCTTCGTAATACAATAAAAAATTGTATCATCTTCAATTCCTTTGTTTCATTTTGTTTTAGAAAACAAAGATCTTGTTGAAAAACCCTTCATAATCACACTAACACACTAATATTATAAAGGCAAAAGTTTGTGAGTCTTTCTGTCTTTCTTATTTATTCACGTTCAAACGGCTGGACCAGTTTTGATGAAATTTGGTACGGAGGAGATGAGCGCTTTTCGTCATCATCATCATCATCATCATCATCTATCGCCGCGGGGATATAACCGCGTGGCGCAACTATTTACAATATAAATTGATATAACCACATTATGAAATACACTACACAATATGAAATTGTGTATTTAATACTGTGTCTTAATTTGCATTTTCGGCCGAGGTACTACGAGGTACTCGGCCGAAAACTCCAACGTCCTACTAGGTAGGACGAGGTACTGAGCGTAACCGACTAAGGTAACGTAAGCTAAGCGTAACCGGTTAAGTCCCGAAAGAAAGCTACAAGTAACAGTTACTAACAATCACTTCAGTTAAATAAACTACCTCTAGATTATTTCCTTATTTGCATCAGCTCGCATAAAGCTGCAACTTAAAATGTGTAACTATTTCACCTATCGACGGCTTTTTATTCCAAAAGTTTGACACAGTGAGATTTAAAAAAATGTTTACACCTGCGTTCAATACATAAAAAAATAAAAATAAAATAGACCCAATATCTCATTTTATTGTCTCTAACAAAATTAAAATGAGATTTCTAAATTAAGGTTAAAATAACTTCTAGAATATGGAAGTGGCGGGTAAAATTAAAACTAGACTTTGACGATGCAAATAAATTAGTATGAACCTTTAACCGACTTATTATAAAACGTGATTTTTCTTCAGTCACGTTTTATAAGTTGGTTATAGTCCCGAGTTTAAATCATGTTGTTACTTGTTAAGGAAATTACGTGCATGAAAATTGCTTAAACGATTAAACTCGGGACTATATTTATTCTAATATAATCTACACTATAAAAACTATACATTATAGTAAAGATTTGTTTGTGTGTTTGTTTGGAATTAATAAACACAAAAACCACTTATTTGTTAAAAACAATCTTTCACAAGTATAAAGCTATGTTATTCCTAAGCATAGGCTATATTTTATTCATCATCATCATCGTATGAAACCACGCGGATGAAACCGCGTTGCGCAGCTTTTATCTATACTTATAATATTTAAAGAGGAAAGGTTTGTATGTATATTTGTAACGAATTGGCTCAAAAAGTAATGAACCAATTTCAAAAATTCTTTCACCATTGGCAAGCTACATTCACCCTGAGGAGCATAGGCTATATAAAATCATCATCATCATCATCATCCATCACCGCGCGGGGGAAACCGCGGAGAGTAGCTAGTAATATATAATTTAGGCGCAAGGTATGTCGTTATTTCAGAAACTGTGTTTTATCACCTACCTTAGTGATTCCGACAAGCAGGAGGACGGAACAAACGAAACCCGATAGAAACTCGATGAAGTACAGAGTTATAATGATTTCAGTGGTAGCGTACTGAGATTCTTTAGCCGGTCTTAAAGTTGACGTAGAAGAATATTCATTAATTTTTGTAGTAACTAATTCGTATCTATCAGGAAACATGAGTAATATGCCGAAGTACATAGCGAAGCCAGCGCATATGATGGTGCCGAGCCCACAAATTATCTGCAACAACGAAAAAAAAACAATTTATATCGATATCCATACAAATATATATTTTTAACTTTCCTTTATAATTATATGTATTTGAAAATATGATGTATGTTCGTAAAAAATTACATAAATATAAGTTAAATAGTGATCACCACACTGTTAATACCAGAAATACAAATAGGATAGCTGTACCTAGTTTTAGACTTGCGAAGACTAATAAGTCATTCCTAGGAAATTGTGTGCGTTTTTACAATAAAATCCCAAAGCACATAACTGAGCTCACAGACGGCAAATTCAAGTTGACTGTAAAAAACGTTTTAATAAAAAAAGCTTACTATAAAGTTCGACATTATATAGAAGATAAAGATGCTTGGGATACTCCACTTCTGGCAAGCTGTCTCTCTGCCACCCATAAAATGTAATATTTGTAGTACCTAAGTAGAAACATTGTAAACATCCATATAAAAAGAATGGCCCCGAGTTTCTTGCCGCTTCTTCTCGGTGGGTTCTATATATTTTGGAACGCGGCGGTAGAGTCTTTAAGGCGAAATGAATTTCAAATTTTATGATACGACTTCGCGAAAACTTAGTTTTTCGACGCTTAAACCTAATACGGTTATTAGGTTTAAGCGTCGAAAAACTAAGTTTTCGTTGTTGGAAAAAAAACCTATTGAATATACGTCCTTATGAAGTATGGAAGCCAATACACGATTGAGCAAACTTGGCTCGATAGAAAAAAATCGGCAACATTCCCAATTTCAAAATTCCCAACATTTTCAAATTTTACAATTTTTCTTACGTGCTTCGTGGGAAAAAGCATTTTTATTCAATTATGGGCAAATATATTTCAATTAATGTATCATATTCGAATTCCTAATGAAATTTACTAGTGAACTATGGACTCCTTTATCATTAAAATTGTATCATTTGATTGTACGAAATAAATATAAAAAGTATTAGCACGTATTCAATTGAATTTGCGCATTAAATCGTCCATTCTGTTAGGCAATTCTCAACCTTATGTAAAGCACCGTAAATTGTTTTAAAATTAGGATTGGACCGCGCCTTAAAGTACATTATAATGAAAAGTTGACGTTCATAAGTGCGTCTTTGATGCCTAAATTGAATAAATTTTGAATTTGAAAATTTTGACTTTGACTTTATACTAATAATAATACTAATACTAATAATAATATAAAGAGGACCGATTTGTGTTTTTGTATGTAATGAATAAACATAAAACTACAAGACCCATTTAGGTTAGGGATCCGTATGAAAACTTCAATAATGTACTCGTAACACAAGGTGCGAAAAAAATACGAAAAAACATCCTTACGAGTATATCGCGGACGCTGCGGAAACTATTGACAATAGAGTACCGTGATGTGTACTGTAGTTTTATAAAAAACATCGATATCTGCAATAAAGTCCGTATGTATAATAATACAAAAATGTCACAATAACTACTTCTGCATTTTAAAATATGCAATGTTAACGCCGAAAAATCTTTACAACGCCTACACTGCGGAAACTATTGACAAATAGAGCAGAGTGATTTACTATAGTTTTATTGAGGCTATCAATGTCTACACAAAAGTATGGGATACCATAATTATGTCTAACTATTACAGTTACGTCCCAATAAACCCAGTACAAACTAGGCCACATTATTGGTAAACATCTTGGTGTTAAATGTTAATCCTTATCTACTCTAATAATAAAGAGGATAGATTTGATAGTTTGTTTGTCACGGATAAATACATAATCGGTTCAAAAAATTCTTTCACCAGTAGAACGCTTTATTATGCCTGAGTAACAAGCTTTATTTAATTTATCATCATCATCATCTATCACCTCGCGAAGGAAACCACGGAGCGCAGCTAGTAATATCATAGAGAGGAAAGTAAGGGGAGGAAAGTTTTGTAGTTTTGATGGTTTATAACGAATAAACTCAAAAACAACAGAACCGATTTCAAAAGTTATTTCACCATTACAATGCTGCATTATCCATGAGTAACAAAGGCTATCTAACTCTACGCGGTTGAAATCGCGGAGCACGGTAGTACAGTGGAAACGATAGCTTTGTAAGCATTCCTACGCTAAGTGATACCTTAGCGGCTCAGTTCTCTGATGTGCCTAAGAATTTTAATGTACTCCATATAAATGCACAGAGTATTCCGGCTCATTACCCTGATATGCTGGCATCATTTGACAATACAAATGTACATGCTATACTAGTCTCCGAATCCTGGTTGAAACCTTGTCTCCCGTCCACCTCTTTCTCTCTCCCCGGTTTCATACTTATACGTAACGATAGAACCGGCAGCGTTGGCGGTGGTGTGGCTATTTATCTACGTTCTCATTTTCTGTACTCAATAATAAATATGTCACCACAGCCTCCGCCTTGTGATGCCGGTGAGCATCTCTTTATTGAAGTTTTACTTTCACACACCAAAATTCTTCTCGGAGTCTACTATAGCCATTCCATAAGAGTCAATTACTTCGCATCTTTTGAAAAGATTTTAGAAGATCTTATTCCATCTTATACCCATAATATAATTATGGGAGACTTTAACACGTGCCTTATAAAAAAAGACTTTCGTTGTGCGAATTTGGAATCCATAGTTAATTCTAGCAACATGCACATTTTGCCACTCAACCCCACCCATAACTTTCCAAATTGTAATCCCTCCCTTTTGGATCTTATTTTTGTATCATCCTTACACCATGTTGTTAAACACGGACAATGTTCTGCTGATGCTTTTTCTTATCATGACCTCATCTTTCTGTCGTATAAGGTACGTCCTCCTAAACCTAAGCCTAAGATACTTCTGCAGCGCAGCTTTGGTACAATTGACATGGAAAAACTTCGAAACGATGCTGGTGAAATAGATTGGGTACAAGTTCATAGCGCCAATAATATCGATGACAAAGTATCCATATTTAATTCCACTCTTACACAGCTTTATGACACCCATGCTCCTTTGCGGGCCATAAAAATAAAACACCTTCCTGCACCCTGGTTGACTGAAGACATAAAAAAACTAATGCACAAAAAAGTAGCAGCAAAGTCTAAGTTAAAGCATTGTTCTAATGACGTGAATAAGCAAAAATATATTAAATCTCGAAATCGCTGCAATAGAATGTGTAGGGATGCTCTACGTCGCCACATCCATGACTCAGTAGATAATGAAGATCCAGCTAAAGTCTGGAAGTTCTTGCGATCATTGGGAGTAGGGAAATCACGTCATCATTCAATTCCGCAAGATTTAGATATCAACTCACTCAACCAACATTTCTCTTCGTCATCCAATGTAAATTCAAATGACAAAATAGCTACTTTGACTTATCTCTCTTCTCTCCCTACTCTTGATCACTCACCTTTTGTTCTGAGTCAATTCACTGCATGTGATGTTAAAAAGAGCATACTATCAATATCCTCCAATGCAGCAGGCGGTGACGGCATCAGCCGAAATATGATTGTTCTTATATTGGATGAAATCCTCCCTATCCTATGCCATATATTAAACAATTCTATTTTGGAGGGCACCGTACCATCTTGCTGGAAAGAAGCTCAAATCATCCCGCTTCCCAAGAAATCTAATCCCAAGTCCTTCTCCGAATATCGACCTATTTCTATTCTTCCTTTCCTATCAAAAGTCTTGGAGCGCCTAGTACATAACCATCTCAGTTCCTTCCTCAACCAAAATATGCTTCTTAATCCTCTCCAGTCTGGGTTTCGAACCGGCCATAGCACTGTCTCTGCACTTGTCAAAGTAACTGATGACATCAGACTAGGTATGGATAACAGACAGCTTACCATACTTACCTTACTTGACTTTAGCAATGCTTTTAATTCCGTAGATTTCGACATCCTCCTAGCATTGCTTCGCTCTATAAACATATCTCCATCGGTAATTGACTGGTTTCGAAGCTATCTATTTGGGCGACGCCAACGTATTCGCATTCAGGATACTTTCTCTTCTTGGTGTGAAACAAATGCTGGCGTTCCTCAAGGCGGCGTACTGTCACCTCTTCTTTTTGCCGTATTTATAAACTCTATATCTTTCTTTCTTACTTCTTCCTACCATCTCTATGCAGACGATCTTCAGATATACTCTCAGGCTCCACTAGATCACTTAGCAGATGCTGTTGATGAGGTCAACGGCGATTTACTTCGTATAGCTAACTGGAGTAGATCTCACGGACTTACAATAAACCCAATAAAAACTCAAGTTATCATTGTTGGAAGCTCCAGATTAGTATCGAAGATTGATTTCACAACTCTCCCCGAAATCGTATTTGGTGGTATATGTGTGCCTTATAGCACTCAAGTTAAGAACTTGGGAATAATCATGGATAACTGTATGTCTTGGCAACCACAAATCCAATCTGTAGCACGAAAAATGTTTGCATCAGCAGCCTCCCTTAACAGACTGCGTAACTTTTTACCCACTGCTACCAAAGCTGCACTTGCACAATCTCTCCTTTTTCCCATTCTTGACTATGCTGATGCCAGTTACATAGATCTCACAGAGGACCAGCTTAACAAGCTGGAGCGTCTACAGAATCTCTGTATTCGGTTTATTTTTGGTCTGCGAAAGTACGACCACGTTTCCGAATTTCGCTGTAAACTTAAGTGGCTCCCTATACGCCTTCGCCGGAATTCTCACATCCTCTCTATTCTGTATAACATATTGTTTAATCCTTCTACTCCCTTTTACCTAAAAGAACGATTTAGATTTCTCCAATGCTCTTCTTACTCTCTTAGGTCATCAGAAAACTTACTTCTAACGACTCCTGAACATTGTACTATATTCTACAACTCTTCATTCACAGTCCAGGCAGTTCACCTTTGGAATGCCCTCCCTACTAGTATCAAACGCGCGCAATCGCTGAATAGCTTCAAAGCTCAAGTAAAAGATTACTATCTCTCCACGTTAAATGCTAATCCCTGACATAATTCATTGATTGATATTATTTTATATTATTGATATTTATGTATGTGTAAGTATATATGTTCATGTATGTTTATAGTATAATATATGTATTATATTATTATTACGTGTAGGTAAGTGTAAGTATTGTTATATTTAAGTGTATTTTTATTAATTTGAATTTTACCCTTTTATCTAGTATTATCTAGTGTTACATCTGTTTCATGTAATACTAGGTAATAATATATTTCTTCGTGATGTTGCACCACCGTCCATGTCAATCATGTAATCGCTATCCATCCAAAGGTTGTCTGGAAGAGATCGCTTTTAGCGATAAGACCGCCCATTTGTGCCTACTATTTAAGTTGTTTCCTTATGTTGTATTTACTTTGGTGCAAATAAAGAGTTTTTGTATTGTATTGTATTGTATTGTATTGTATGTAACGAAATGAGGACAAATAATACCATCTCCGCTATCGGGATGCAAATCGTAAGAGCCGACGAAACCCGTCACAGCACACATATCCACTCGGAAACGGATCCTAATCGTATGAACTCGAGTCGTTCAGTAATCTTTGTATGAAACTCCCCAGTGCAAAGCATACTAATCGTAACCGACTCGCCTCTGGACAAGCTCACGAACCGCGGTGCGGCGCGTGCTCAACCAGCGGTCCCCGCGCTTACGGCTCGTCGTCCACGCGCATACGCCTCTACGTCGCCGTGCTTGCGTCTCTTTGTCCACCACTTCACATTCGGATTCAAACTGATCGTGCCAGCGAGTGCCGGTCGGCGAGTCGTAAGTGGGATGTCGCCAAGCCGTAGCCGAGTCGACGTATCGGAGCTGCTGAAGATCCGCTTTGGTTACATGTTTACGTTATGTTGACGCGTGTTAGACGGCGAGGCGAAAGGCGATACGGTGACGATCTCTTTACGAGTTGATATGTGTGCATGCTACGATCTTAACTAGGTGGAACACCAACTCGGTACCACCAAAGTGCCAGATAATCAACCGCATAGCAATAGTTTGCAAGTATTGCTGCTAAGGAAAATTCCTTTGTGAAAGACACTCAAAACCCGATGTCTCGAGGTGGCTAGCTCTCAGTGTCACTGCAACGGTCATGGGCAAGCTTTTCACAAGCTGCACAACTTGTCCATCTCAAAAAATAAATGTATATTATAGAAAAAAACAAGGATATACATGACTTCTTTAATTCGAACGATCGGTAGGAAATCTTAACTTATTAAGTGTATAATATACTCTTATTATATATTATTACTCTATTTAATAGAGTGAATAATATAAAAGATTTATGAATAAAACTGGCGTACATTAACGTTTCCGGTACGCAAAGGGTTAAAGTGATAATATGATATATACTTACAGCAGTAATGTAGCCGAATATCAAGCTTCCGGTCCGCAGATTGATAAAAAACAAACATTTGCCTCCGCAGCACATGGTGAGCTGGTGTTATTCACTCTACAAATTAAACAGTAATATTATCAAAACATACTGTAGCAACAGTGTGCCGACCGCGGCTTTATCGCAAAAGGAAAATGGTAGTAACATATAATAAACAAATAATAAATAACGTATCTAGGTATACATTTACTAAAACTATTAGTAACATCCATGGTCCATGATTCGATGTCTCAACTAATTCTTTGTCTTATTAGCCCAGTCAAATTAGCCCAAAAAGTAGGGGTACCCTTACATTAATTCACAAGCTGAAAATTTACAGGCACGTTAGGAATATCACTCATATGAAAACCTGAAAAGTCTTCATTGATTCAGTGTGTGCAAAAATTTTTTTTCAAGATCAAACGTTGCAAAAAAGAGATGGATTTTTTGGCCTAATGGTTAGTTTTAAAATAAAAGCTTGGACTAAAATTGTAGATCAGGTAATGATCTACTTAAATCGTTGATATACTTTTTCTCTAAGAATTATCATTCCTGAGAAAAAGCCATTCGAAAGTTAGCTGGAGCTGCATGCTCCACAACGTGAATAGCTACGCTGATTCGGAACATTATTGGGCGCGTAATATAAGTAAAAATTTAATTTGCTTGACTAATACATTTATAATGAGGAAAATTTTAGTTGAAAAGAAGCCATCCTTTATTTGATGTGACTACGTGGCTTTGAGCAACATCTGTCTGCACTCTGCTGTGCAATTGTCTACTCGGGTATACCTACCTACTCGTCTACCTGCTCTCTATTCGAAGGACCTAACGAGTAACGAAATACCATTAGTCGTCCTCGTAAGGAAAACACGTAATTGCTTAGTAACCAGTTTATAAAATATTTTATAATAATGTGCAATTAGCCCTTTGCAGGTAGCCCTTTGCTCATTGTTATATAAAATAAAATCCATGCTACATAGTTACAACAGGTTACATGGTTTTTATCCAAGCTTTGTTATAATCATGAATACATATCCAAATAGGTATGTTTAAATTTTCCTGATAGGTATACCTAACCATTGATCCATCTACTTGGATCAATGTGATAGTATCTATGGTTGGATCGTGCATTAAACATTGAGCTACTTTTACTTAGCTCAATATCATTAAAATAATATGGGTAGTTTTGTATGATGTATCATAACCAATTTGAATATTTTGATTATTAATAAACTTAAATTTTTATTAAATATGAAGTGTCATACGATAATTAAAATTAGCGAACCAGTGTTCGCAAAAATCTCGGCTAAAACCCGCCATTTTAAAAATTGCGCGCGCTCGCTGTAATTTAGTTGTAGTTAAATATCTATTGAAGCTATTTTGTATCTGTAAACGGCATAAAGTTACACTAAATAATAAGTTATATTGGTAATGTGCGTAATTTGCGACCTTACCCAAAATCTATCTAAATAGATCATTAAAACCACTTTTTAGCACGTGTAAATACAGAATTTGTTTCAAATTTAATTTCTTTCGCTATTAGCATATATAAATATAAATGTTCATTTTATTACTAATGTTTAACAATAAGCTTCTCTGATTCCAAAATTGATTAGATAGAGTACATGAGTTAAAGTCAACGTCAAAACGTCGCCTTTAAGTTTGAGGGCAATGAGTCAGAACAATAATTCGCTAATATAAACATTTCGTGTACCTACTAACGTCATGCGTTTCCCAAAACATACTTTTTAGGAACACCATATGTAAGTACAGATGTTATAAATACATATGTACCTAAATTACTGACATAAGTATGTAGATATCTTCTTATAACATTACTTATAACATAAGTAACATATAAAATATTTAAAATTACCTACATTTATTCTATAGTATCGGTCCATCACAAGGACTCAAGAAGTCATAATGTCTGTTACACACACATAGTAAACACATGACGCATAACATTTAATTATGATTAAATATAATTATATAATAAAGCGCACATAGTCTTAAAAGAACTTACCACACTAAATTACACAAAGCCAACGCTTTCCGATATTGAAATAGTAGACTTTGCTAATATAACTTTATGAAAGAATAAATTAACTGTAAGTTTTAAAGGAAACACTTGTGACGTCTGGATAAAGGAACAATCCTACAACGAATGTGACCAACCAAAGTAGTGAGCGACTAGCGAGCCAGTCATGTTATTCCCCGGTTAGTAAAATTTCTGGCGTATACACACGAACGCAGCTTTAAAAGAAAACGCTGCGTATAAAAACTCCACTCATTCCGTTCAACTGTGACACAGTTAACTCACAGTTTGTACGCCGAGCCGCAGCGTGTCGCATTGAAGTTTGTGATACGAATACTTTTTCGCAAATTGTTTGTGTTACGGCCTCAGATAAATGTTTGTACACTCATTTCGTCCAGTTTTGTTATTCGGTATCTAATAACAGAAGAAGAGAAAAATCTGAAAAAAATTACCTTTGAATACTCTCTTGACTCGGCTTTTGAAGAGCCCCATATTGTAGCCTCCCGGAAATACTGAAGGAGAAAGCTCATTCCTCATTTTGCTGGTGTGAGGCAAATAAGTCCGCGTAAATCGCATAGTAAGTGAATTCCACAGTTCGACCATATGTGGGTGAGATTCCTAGCGTAGTAGGCGGCTAGTGTGGTGATAAAACCGCGATGCTGGCTCTGTGGGCCTAGCACGAACTGTGTAAGTTTTACGTAACATGTCTTCACGCGCAACGGAACAAACTGTAATTTAAAAACAACTGTGACACAGATAACGCATAGATTGTGCGCCGAAGCGTGATGCGTTGACGCTTAAAGTACGAATACGTTTTTGCAAATGGCTTATGCTACGGCCTTTGTACTACGTGAACTAAAAGTTCAAATAATATTATAACAAGATACCATAAATTACCATAGAATTCAAGCTATTCTTGTGCTCTAACCAATATATGTTAGAGTACAAAATAGCTCGAATTCTACATTAATATCTGAAACATCATGTTAATCAAGATCCAAAGGATCAAATTGATAAGTTGAGCAATTACATCAGGGTGCAGCTGCCCTTATTTCTACAACAATTTATGTTAGTATCACTAGCATAAAAACATATAAACATACAAACTCGTGAAATTAAATTTAAGTAAACATATAAAATCAGTAACAATTTAAATTAAATATCCATGTGGTATCCCCTTTTTTTTGTTTTGTTTTTAAGGCACGAATATCCCTGCCCTGTGCTGTCGTCACTCATCAGCCCTCGCAGTCTACACAACACTTAGCTTATCAGAAGCTGAGACTTGTTTATGATTCTAAGAAACAATTGAAATACTCGTATTTAAGTTTTCTGCTGTGAAGTGTTGATGTTTCTGGAGTGGCTGGGGTATTATAGTATAAAAATAATGCATTTTCAACTTCGACCAATATAAATTCGATTTATATTGTTAGAAGATTTCGATTGTATATTTCATTAATTTCATTTAAAATTATGTAAATATTTTTTTAGGGTTTCATCGTAGTACCACAGATTACTGGTAGTACGTTGTAGTGTGGTGTAGTGGTACAATCAGCCAAGTAAATTTTGAGAGACTGTATTTTTTGAGCTTGGTCATACAAAGCATAAGTATTTAATTACAGAATGTTAGAAAATGTATATGTGGTGTTACTGCCGTTCGAGATTTTATCAAATTATATATAGTTTTGCCACAGACCATATAGCTTTGCACTAGCACTAGCATTTGCACTGTTCAGTGTACATTTAGGCGTACTTATAAAACTTGGTATTTTTTACAATGAACCTTAGAAACCTAGGTAATTCTAAGCAATGAACCCTGTTTTTATAAACCCAACGGGATTGTTGAATGAAGGTATGAACATGTGTTTTTTATTATATTTAGAAACATAATTAATCAAAAGTCAAACTTCTCAGTATTGCCAAGAACATTTTACAAATCTAGTTATTCTGCCATAATAATAAGTGTTAATAAGTAATGACAAATAAAAACTTCATTAGAGTTTGAAAACTATCGTGAGTATCACACATTATACTAATATAAAGGTACCGGCTTCACTCACTTGGTATTATGTCGGTTTAAGTCCGACGACGTTTCGAACGTGTAAGACTTCTTTTCAGCTGAATTATTCGTCGAGCATATTATTACCTACTACATATTATTAAATATCATATTATTATTACTACGTCTAGAGGAGGTACCTACCCCAACCAAAGGTCATGTTCAATTTTGTTAAGAATATAACCTAAAGTTCGCTTCAGCACTGCAACAATAATTAGCCGTCTAACCAGCCAATATAAACACGCAGCGCTAGAACGCTTTAATGGTATAGTTTTCTCGCGACCAAAAGGTCGAAAGCGCCGCGATTTTTCAAAGCACTTACGCGTTTCGTTCAACGTTCTGCATCAACTTGTCGTTGCTATAGACTAAACTGCTGACTGACTACAGAAGTGACATATAAGGTGCGTTCGTTTAGCTTATGAGAGCATTGGTGGCGTTGTCATTGATGGCTCTTTTGTTATAGCGTTCGTAAAGTTCAGAAACGTTATTTTTGCATTCTACAAATCCAAGATAAATATACTTATACATGATCAATAACATTTGGAAGTGTTTTTCGCATTAATCCTAGTGTGCGAAGGGAGGGTCGGGTCACATATTAGCACGTTCTGGCAACGTCGCCTTTTTGTTGTTAAATCAATGGTTTATTACAGCTGACTGGTTCGTTGTAGGACTACTGACCCTATGATTAATTAGTAGTAATAAAAAAAAAATAAGACGAAGTTAATGGGCAAAAAGTACTAGGTCGTCGTGGGCTGGTGTGACGCTTACCACCATGAGACCGAATTCCTCTCCCCTTTACTGGTTAAGTATTAAAGAAACTAGTATATTTATAATATGTGTATTATTGGTTTATTTAAGTTAATAAACAAATTAAGCCACACTGTCACAAAATAAGTATCTAATTGCCACTGTTATATCAAATATCGCTAGACTTGTAATGTTTAAGTAATAAGTTATTTTACCAAATTTTTTTAATTTGGATTTGACTCTGTGCGACCATATCGTCCGGTAAGAAAAATCTAAAAAATACATAAGAACACAACGCCTAGGTTATAAAAAATAAACATAAAAATATGTAGCAAGGTCCTGAATGAGCCAGTTCCAGCTACTCGCTCAAGCACTGTTCTACGTCATGATACTTTGTTGACTGTGACTTTGTTTTTTCTTTTTCTTCTTTATTTATTCTGCGCCATATGTGACCACAGTAACTTTTGCCTTAGCTGTTGCTTCATTCCTGAGCAAATGCGTCATATCCCCAGCTTCTAGTCCATAGACTAGCGTTCGCGTTTATGTAGTTTATTTTCCGGGATTCCCTGTTCGACTGATATGTGTCAGGGTGCATACAAATTCGAACACTACAAAAAACCGTCCCGGATCGCGACCGCACTCCCGCGCCTACCGCCTTTGTGGGTGTTGATAAGATAAGCGATGTGAGGCGATGTCATTTGTATACACTAATACAACTAGTGGGTACAATATCAGGAATTGCGGGCGAGACAATCTCTTGTACAAACATGTTTCATCTGTTAAAGGTATTTTAATATTCCTTACTTTAAATTTCTAAAGTTTATATAGGGTGTTTGGTAGAGGGACCGACAAACCAAATGAGCGTGTTCGGGGGACCACTTGGAGAATACAATTTGGCCAAAAAAAATCCCCGACCCCCCCAATATGTTTAACTTTTTTTTGTGATTTTTCCCTTTTTCTCCGAAATTGTACCTATTTACCACCATAACATTTGTAAAATCTGTTTTAGACCGGATGTTTTAGTTGAATTTGGTCTCTAATACACCTTCAGGCCACGCAAAGTAAAATTGGTTACAAAACAGAGCTAACTAACTGATTTAGTTAAAAAAAGTTGGGGTGTCGGGGACTTTTTTTGGCCAACTTGTATTCTCCAAGTGGGCCTTCGAACACGCTCATTTGGTTTGTCGGTCCCTCTACCAAACACCCTGTATACTTACTAATCAACTAGTAAACCCGTTCGCGGCTTCGCTAGGCCTAGTGAGACACACCTCTTAGATAAAAGAAGCTTATCTTAAAGTGTCTACACACTATGCAATTTCGAATGCAACATGCTAGTACGCTGTAGCAATCTGCTGTGATCCAGCAAATTGTATCGTATGTAGGCGTATTGTGACTAAAGCCCTCTACATACGATGCAATTTCGAATGCAACATGCTGTATCAATCTGCTGTAGTTAGTAGTAGTTGATGTTTTTTTCTCTGTGAAAATAATTGACAAGTCATTGTTCCTTCCTATTCAAATTCCTCTAAACTAGAAATAATTATTTTAAATATTAAATAACATAATAATAGGCATTATTTATTGTTGTATTGCTGTGCATCTAAAATGTTTATTGTCTCTCAGTCTCAGTAAGTATAGTTGACTCAGCGAAGGCAATTGCAAGACTAACTTTTTGATATTTGGACAGCCATTTTCATACACGTGTGCACGCTGTGGTGATCCAACGCGGAATGAAATTGTAATCGCCGCTGCAACGTGAGTACAACCGCGATTGCTACAGCATGTTGCATTCGAAATTGCATTGTGTGTAGACACTTTTATAATATCATTGAAACTCCTATCAAAATCAGTCCAGCAGTTTCGGAGAGCCACAACAAACAAACATACAGAAAAAGAGGGTGTTTTTGTTATAAGTATCTACCATTATGTACCTTAATATGAATTTAGTAAAATCTATTATTGACATTACAAACAGACACTTCAAATTATTTTTAGTATATACAATACATGTGTATTAACACCATTAATATAATAATAACATTATCTTTCTGTGTCTCAAGCGTTAAAGTGATAAACGCTCGTCGCCCACTGTTCTTTGTAAACGAATAAGGAAGTATAGGTACAATATACATACAAACACTGCATAAATTTAATTTTTGCTGTCATAATTATTTCAGCCCATTTTGTTCCCACTGCTAGGGTCGAGCCTTCCTCTCAGAGAGAGGAGTTATATTGTACCATAATCAACCACGCGGGCCCGGTGCAGCTTGGTGGATAGGTTAGTGGCCAAATCATGTCGAAGTTTTCAGCCCGCCCGAAGCCTTTAACAAAGCCTAACGACTGTTGTCCTAAGACAACCAACCTGGACCGACAGCTTAACGTGCCCTCTGAGGCACGGAAGCGCTCAGCTGAATAATGCCACTAGCGGTCACCCAAGTCCTGACGCAGTTAGTGTTGCTTAACTTGTTGGTCGGTCAATATCGCCAAGTCAAGCTCCGCTACGAGCTCTTGAAAATGACGTTGGACGTTGTGACACTTCGTGACAAAACAATGAAACTTATAAATAGCCGTACATTCAGTCTCAAACCAAAGTAGGAGCGCACCTACTTGGAGCGCGCGGCCCCGAGTTACTTACATTGCTCATAGTTTGAAAATTGAGGTTTTGGTGGGTCCACCGTGTCGGTGGACGACCTACGCTCCGCTTGCCGGTCCGTGGTCCCCATTCCAGAACCTTCCGGCCCCATCAGCCATCTGTTCTCTGTGCTATATGCCCTGCCCACTGCCACTGTAACTGGTTAATCTTCTGGGCTATGTCAGTGATTTTCGTTCTTCTACGGATCTCCTCATTTCTGATTCGATTACGTAGAGAAACCCCGAGCATAGCCCTCTCCATAGCTCGTTGTGCTACTTTGAGCTTACTTATGAGGCCCATAGTCTTCACTGGTAACACACATTGGTCGAAGATTCTTGTTTTGAGGCAACTGGGGTATTTTTGACGAGAAGAATTCGCGAAGTTTCCGGAACGCTGCCCAGCCGAGTTGGATTCGACGATTGACCTCTTTCTCGAAGTTAGACCTACCTAGTTTGACTGTCTGCCTGCACCAGGTAGATGTGTCGAACTTCGAGAACTGAGTTCCCAACTGATATTGGGGTAGGCACAACATGGGCATTAGACATCATTTTCGTCTTGTCCATGTTCATATTAAAGCTTTCCCGTTGGGAAACTCGATGGAGGCCTTCGAGCATTGTACTGAAGTCTTCCATGGATTCTGCCATGACTACAATACCGTCGGCAAATCGAAGGTGAGCGATATACTCGCCGTTGATATTGATGCCAAGTCCTTGCCATACCAAGAGCTTCAAGGCGTCTTCCAAATGAGTTCCAATGCAGCGGTGAACAGGTTTGGAGATAACGTCTCTCTGTATCACGCCTCTTTGCAATGGAATTGCCTTCGAACTCTGCTCCTGTACTCGGACTGACATTCTGGCGTTTTTGTACAAACATTTAAGCATTTCAATATTCCGATAGTGAATTCGGCACCGCTGGAGAGACTCAAGCACTGCCCATGTCTCGATTGAATTAAATGCCTTCTCATAATCCAAAAACGTTAAAAAATAGGCAAGTTATACTCTTCGGTCTTCTGTACTTGCCGTAGCGTGTGGATGTGGTCTATGGTACTATAACCTTATAAGAAACCGGCTTGTGGTAGTACCACACTCTCTTATAACACCGACGTGAAGTAACATGGTTTGCTATTGCGTTTCGTCGATTTTGGGAGGTTCCGGAGGCCCGATTCCCCCTTCCCCCTTTTATCTCTTCCTTCCTATCATCCTTCCTCAAAGGTCGACACCTCTGGTATCCCGCACCTCATTCACACCGCATCCTCGAGACCTCTGGTATAATGTCGGTTCTGCTTGGCTCTTGAGTCTTTGACCGAGCTGCTAACAGGTTTAGCGACTGAAGAGTATAACTGTCCGTAGAAACTCTCTACCTTTTCTAACACTTCTACTTTGGTCGACGCTACACTGCCGTCTTCTCTCTTCAGCTTCGTCAACTGGCTTTGCCCAATAGACATGTCTCTTGCAAACACTTTGGAGCCTTTTTTCCGCTCTATCGTCTCTCTAATACGATTAGTATTAAAGATCCAGATGTCGAGTCGCAAGGACTTCCATATTCGTTTATTGAGCAGCCTATATGCTTCAGCATCATCTGAAGACTACAGTTTTAAGGAGCGTCGTTCAGCCATGAGGTTGAGGGTATCGTTGGAGAGTTTCTGTTCTGTGGCCTATCTGTACTATATACTGTTTAAAAACCTTGGAACCCACTGTATGGACAGTTTCTACTATCTTGTTGTTTATCTCGTCCACTGTAGCAATGTTCTCGAGGCAATCGAAGCGATTGGACAACTCAAGTTGAAAGCTCTTGGCGTAATAAGTTAATTAAATATTAAGTACTTCCCTATGAAACTATTGTTTTATATAGAAAAAGAATGGAATGGAATGACAATTCTTCCTTGGAAGATGGGACGGCCTCTTGTGTGGGATGCTACTTGTTTACGCTCAGACTGGTGTGGCAGGCATGTCTCACTTATAACCAAGTTTTCTACATCGCTTGAATCGCTTAAGTGCTCTTATGGCACAAAATGTCCAAGCTCTTCTCGATGGACTTCTCGATGATTGGAAACCCAGAAAGCGTCAACATATTCTTCGCGTAATCTTGTAAATTATTCCTTGATTCCTTAGTTTCTGGTATGAGTTCCATTGCACGAAATATAGTTAAAATTGTATTGTTTGCTTTAGCAGTGTAGCATGAGATGTAATTTAAATTGTTAACTATATTAGAGCTCTGCATACATATTAAAATGTAAGGAGATAATCGTGTCTGTTTGATTTTATCTGTCCGTATGTTTGTAAGGTTGTATGTACGTCTTCCTGTACAGGTCGTATTTTTTAACCAATCTGACGAAACTTTGTATGCCTGTTCTACTGTTTAATATTTTTATTTCTGGCGATGATTTTTTTGGGGAGTACTTGTCCTAAAATTTTACTAGTAGTTTTACTGCGGCGCTATTTACCGACCGATTTTGTAAAATTTGGTACACACACACACACACATTAGGGAAGGACTACGTAGGACTTTAAAGAGGAATTTCAAATATGAGCATAATTGGTAATGTGGTTTCCGAGATAATAAGTTGTAAAGTACCTACTGCGAAAAATTGCCGCTGATAAGACTATGTGCTCGCAAGACCTACTGTTCGCAGAACTTCTACTAAATATAAACATATGACTAATGTAGCTATTTAAAGACAATATCAGTGAGGTCATTAGAGCTGATTTATGTTGCATTAGGCACAGCTTAAATAATAGCATATGCGTAGTCATCTACTCGTACATGCCTAACACAGAAGCTTATCATGTTATTGTTCTAACGCTTGCGCTTGTGTTTGTTATGGGCCTGAATCCCTGAATGACAAAAGGTTTAGGTCTTATATTGCCAAAGTGTAGTTTTTAAGTAGTGTTTATATTCTATAAACACTACGTTTATTGCTATGTAAGTATGAATGTAAGGTTCTTAGGAACATTCTGCAGCAACACTGCTTGATAGCTGTATGTAACATATTGCTAAAATACTTTTTTTTTATGATTAAGAGCCATTGAATAATAAATTTAGTTTAATTTGACCGTTTATGTTAGCATACCTAACATAAAGGGTTACCAGTAAGGGGTACCTAGTGCAACCAGTATACTTCAAAAATTTAATTCTCAGGTTGTGAGTTCAGGGCGAGCGTGATATTCTGTCCCAGGACTTAACTGAGGCGGCACGGCGTTGCGCAGGAGGAGCCGTCCACCGGAGAGCAGTGGTGTTCGGGTGCTGTAGCTGGCCGTAGCCTCCGGAGGGTAGTGTTGTGCTCGGGACTCAGAGTCTGGGTCAAGCAGCACGGGGCAGCGCAGAAGGTAGAGGTCCGGTACAGAAATCTCCGTACGGAAAAATCCTAAGTCTCGTTTAAAACACATACTTATATTTAACTGCTGTACAGCTTTCTACTGGTTATTGCAAAGGAAAATTAGACGATGAAGTTCCATTGCATTAACTCGTCAGGAAATTGTATATAATTCGAGGCACGTAAGTTGAACCAAAATAGCGGTCGTCTGCGCAGGATGATACATCTATGGACAAATGTGATAGACAAATATACTTACTCTGCGGTGGTAAAAATGAATCGTAAGTTAAACCAATTATCAAATTTCATACAAATAATCTCGGATTTTCATTCAAATCAATGTATTTTCAAGAACAAAGTGTTGTGGGAAGTTATCGTTAGGTATTATTTAAATAGAACAATTTATTAATTATAGGAATACTAATCATAATCACAATTATTCATGGGCATAACACCTTCTACATCATTTTTAAGTGATACTCTTGCTAGAACTTGGGCAAAGAGTTATAACGCGTACAACATAAATCTGCATGAATCTTCCCGCCGAAGTTTTCTCTCTGCCTTCGCTACGATATGGGGTTGTTAAAAAGGGCGTCATTAAATTTCTTAGAGGTCGGCAGCGCGTTAGTAACGCCCTTGGTGTTGCATACGTAAATATAGGCGGCGGTGACCACTTTCAACCAGGTGGGCCGCCCGCTTGTCTGCCTATTTTTGGCAATAAAAAAAGGGATGCCCCATGACCTATTATACTTCTACGATCTCGCGCAATCTCCCGACAATTAGTAGTAGAACCGAAGATGTTGTTTGACGTCGCACAAGTCACCCCACAAAATAGATGGATGAAGGATAGTATCCTTGACGACAATTTTCAGATTGTTTTGTTTTATTCGTGAATGGGTGACCTAATTAGTTGTTAGCTTCAAGATGGAGTGGAGCATAGAGTTCGTAGTTGTTAGCTCCAAGATCATTCACGTTCATTCATAATCATTCAGTTCGTTCGTTAACGTTATTCATTCGATTACAAACTCATATTCCCTAACTAGAATTCTCTGTATTGTAGAATATCTATGTATCCTGCAATACAGGGAATCCTTGACACGTTACCACATCAGAAACATTCAAGAACAACAACATTTCGTAACATAAGACAAATATTTGCGACAGAAGTAGGAATAAGTACACAAGTTGAAACAATACTGGTAGGTATTTCAGGTTAAGACGTCGATTTAAGATTTATTTAATAGAAGGCATTAGCTAAGAAATAGGCTGTGTTAGCTCAGTTGGTAGTGACTCTGCTTTCTGCGCGGGGTCCCCGGTTCGATCCCTGGCCGAGGTAAATATTTGTGTGATGAGTAGAAATATTTGTTTTCGAGTATTGGACGTTGTGATATGATTGTGTGGGTCCATGCCTCTAGCGACACAGGGAATCCTAGTGCGGGGGTATGAGGGTGTTAACATTATTTAAGCTCTAGGTAGATTTGCAGCTGTCATTGGAAATCGTGATAAACATTAGGCAAACGACTTGTCCATGACATTAATAAAGATTTCTCGCCTTCGGACAAAAACTCAGGCATCAGCGGTGTAATTGCGTCGCAATGGAGCCTGTGCCGTGGGAAAGATACGCCCGAAATGCCATATTCACTCAGCCCAGAACGTGTCATAACAGAACTACTGTTTCGTGTTTGAACTTACTGACAGGTTGGTAATAAGTAGATTTATCTGACAAAGACACAATCTATACAGTAAGTCCTGTTTGTTAATTCTGCCATATTTTTATTCCGTACGTGGTTCCAGTAGGCCACTAGGTTCATCGTAGGCCTAGCATGAAAATTTGCGCAAGTGCAACGTAATCGTTGACGTATACAGTACAAACTGTCATTTATGTATTACAACTGTGGCACAGATAAGTCATAGTTTGTAATTATTACTGTATACGTCCACGATCGTAAGTTGCACTTAGGCCTAGCGCGCACTGCGTTGCGTTTTTATAACGTATATTCTGGGGCCTTATTCGCTATGACCATTCAACAAGTAACGCGGTGCGTTACGATATCTTCAAGGAATGATCGCAAGTTTGTATTGATTTCACGGTCATTCCTTGAAGATATCATAGAGCGCCGCGTTGCTTGTTTGAGTGGTCATAGCGAATAAGGGTCCTGTGAAGTACGGAGAGTCATAGAAGTGCACGCACTGCAGTGCATTAAACGGACGGGCATGCGGAGCGGATCTTTGAATCGTATTTTTTATTGGTGACCAGACGAGCAAGTCGCTCGGCTGATGTACAGTTCAAGTTCAAGAGTTCAAAACCCAGCATGGCAATGAAAAAAATTTTGATTCAGCAACTGATGGTTTGAAGTAGTTTCGTGGTACCTACTAAGTGAAATGAAAAATGAGTGTGTCCAGCAATGAAGATAAATGTCTACAAAAAGTTAATAAAATTAGTTTATTATGCTGAATTTAGCTTTTGACCAGAAAAGTCGTGTGAAAAATATCCTAAGGCGTACGAATTATTTAATACTTGGCGACTTTCAAAAAGTGCTAAAACGTGTTCTGAGAATGCTGTTGTCATAATTATATTTTCAGTCATTATTGTCCTTTGTCTTCATTGTTAGTTTTACCTATAACTTCAAACACTTTTCTCGTTAGTAGAGGTGAAAACTAGTATGTTTAACACGAGACCAATTTATTTATGGCTCGTGCTCATCAATCACTCACTTTGCTCAGTAGTCTATATTAGAATCATTTATATGTTAAACTGGCTGACCCGCCAGCAGCTTTGCTCGCTTGGCCTCACGAGATACAGTTAATTACAGTTTTTTAACTATATATAGTAAAGTACCCTATATTTTGACCAGGGATATAAGCTACCATCATACAAAATTTCATTTAAATTGGTCCAGTCGTTTCGGAGATTAGTTTGTACAAACAGACAGACAACAGACAAACAGAGAAACAAATAATATGAAAAAATACTTAGTTCGAATTCACTCCTTACATCCCCCTGACTCGGTTTTTAGATTTTTTTTAATGTATATAAATTCGACCTCTACAGTTATTATATGTCAAAAGTTAAATTGTCTTTAAAATCTTTTTTATTTATATGGCTTGTGCGGGGTTGCGCAATTTCGCCAATGTCGCGTGGATATAATAATAATATAATATTTATTTCGTCACCAAAATACATTCTTATATCATCTTATACAAATATAATTTAAAAACGTAAAGATACAATTAACATAAGACATACACGCAGCCCTAGCTCTCACAGTAGAATTTCCTGTGTTTGTGAGAGCTAGTTTACTCTCTTAGGTTGTCTTAATTAAGACATTTAATTCTTACTTATAAATACAAATGCTGTGTTTTTTAAACGTTTATAGAACTAACCACCAAAAAATAATAATAATACAAAAATTACGTATATTCCTCTCTTTTATGATTTTAGTGTGTCTATATATTGCTTCTAAGTAAATCTTCAGTACCCTTGAAGCCCAATGCTACTCGTAGTAAGTGTTTTTGGATTTTGATTTTGCAAGTTTGTCTCGTGTCACCTACTATGTCGAGTATTTTGTTTAATTGCTTGTAGATATAAGGTCCCAAATAGTAATAGCATATTTGTCCTATTCTAGTTTTAGTACTTGGTCCCAACCATGAAAGTTTCCGTCTGGATTTTATTTTTGTTTGATCACTGTTCGTAAGAGCTGTTTTATGGAACCACAGTGCACATGCTCTTAATTCTTTAGTGTAGTGAATAAAGAAGAAACAAACGAAGAAGATTGGTCGGGGCTATAATTAATAGTACAAAGATAGTTAGCCCTCGAAGCAAAATCTAACTTTGCTCAATTGTTGAACAAATAACTGTTAGTCGCTAGACTGCGTTATATTACTATCAATTATTTTAACATTCATATTTTTTAATCTGTATTATTATAGAAGCTTCAATCAAGTTATAGAAGCTTACACACTTTCGATTTTTTATATGATGCAAGTATAAGTGTAATGCTAATTTAATAGCCACAACAAAGGTCGCTAGGGTGCGAGGCCCCTATTCATATAAGGCGTTCACGGGAACAAACCTCGAGTTAATGTCGCCCATCAGCAAGCACATTCGCAAATTGCAACATAAAAACTATAATTTGGCGTAATGGGACTACATTCGAAGAATGTTACAGATAACGATAGCACGCGACGGTGTGGGGTGAATAATGTTCGTGTGAGAACCTCATTGCCTGACATTAACTGCTCATTACCTAAAGGCCTATTCAGACCTGGGCGTTATTCGCTACCGCGAGCGATAGAGAAATCCGAGAGGTTATGCGTTAATTTCACTGTTCACACCAAAGCGGATATCATTACAGCGCGTGGTAGAGATATCTGCCGTGCGATTCTGTAATGATTCGTCGACGAGCTCGTCGACGAGCTCAACTATGTCAAATACTTTATGAGAGATTAGCGACACGAACCTCAGTGACGACGGAGGTGTTTCTGGGTTATCGTTAATGTAAAAATATTTTTAATGAACATTATCAAGTAAAAGTTGTACAGTGTATAAACAACATCTGTGATGACCTGTGTGTTGTGTTAGTTGTTGAAAATAAGAAGAATTATAGCTGTTTCTTTACATTTATTAATTTGGCTACATACATTGATATTTAAATACCTACCCTCGAGTGTTTTTTAATAGTGAGACAATATAAAACACTTACATTTATAAAATTCAGCTGGTGCATCATTTGTGTACACAATATATGTCATCTGACATTCAGTACCTCCATATATTTGGATCTTTGAAAGTCTGAGAAACATAGGTACTTTTTGTAATGGCTAAATGCGGAGCGTGCGGTCGCTTTGCTGCGACAGATGTTCCTAAATGCAATAAATGTAGCTGCTTTTATCACAGAGGATGTGCAAAAATCCCTAAGGACGTAACTGTGAATCCGTCTTGGTTGTGTCCTGGTTGCAAAGCCGGAGGTCCACGCAAGGACAACACCGACCAATCTGCGAGCGGGGTGACAGACCGCACCTCCTCTTTCGAGAGCCTGCCTACTTCATCGCCTTCTAGAGATAAATCAGATGAGATTCTTCAGCTGGTGCAAGACATGGCTAGAGAAATGAAGTCTTTCAGGAAGGATTTCAACGCGTTGAGAGACGAAATGTCCACGTTTAAATCAACCATGGTAGTTTTTGGAGGACGCATGGATTCCATGGAGGAGCAGTTCGCCGGTCTTGTGGACCAGGTGTCTGAACTCCGTGACAGGCCGGACCCTGAGATGATGTTGGCAACTATCGAGCAGCTCAAGGCAGAGCTGAACGATCGGGATCAAGAAGCTCTGTTGAATGATCTGGAGATCACAGGTATACCCGAGAGCGAAGGGGAAAACGTGGGGCACCTGGTGAGCCTGATTGCGGGTAAACTCGGCGTGGAGTGCTCGGAGCGTGACGTCGTGTCCGTGGAGCGGGCGGGACTGCGGCGCGCTCACTCGAGCAGCGGCGAGCCTGTGGCGCCGCGCCCGCGTCCCATTGTCGTGAGGCTGGCGCGCCGTGCTATCAGGGACAGCTTCCTGCAGAGCGCGCGCGTGCGCCGCCGCCTTACTACGGAGGGCTTGGGGCTGCCCGACCCGCCGGCGCGCGCCTATATCAATGAGCGTCTCACTAAACTAAATAAGGTCCTTTTCTACAAGGTGCGAGAGGAAAGCCGGCGTCTGAACTTCCGATACGCCTGGACCAGAGGTGGGCGAATCTTTGTTCGTTGGGAGTCCGGGAAGGCGTCGTTCAGGGTTCGCTCCGATGCTGATATAAAAAAAATTTTTGGGTCGGATACTGTTGGGTCGAAATAGGCATAGAACTGTGGTTAAGTGGGTTGTGTTTTTTTATATTTTCAACTAGGACATGTTTTTGTACTTTATTCAATATTCTTCAGATGACAATGATATACATATATACATATTATTTAACTAATTACTATAGCAGTTGGCAAAGGCTTCAGTTAGGTACTAAAAATATAATATTTTATAATGCTTTTTGAACCGCTTAAAGTTGGTCTTTTCAACGCTGGGTCTCTGGGAACTCGTCACGAGGAGTTTATTGTGGCTGTGGAAAGGATGGGCGTACATTTGCTAGCCATTAATGAAACTTGGATCCGTCCTGGCCAGGATGATTTAGCCCCAACCGTACCCGGTTATTGCCTGAGGCACACACCGCGACCTACCTCCATGCGAGATGGGAGGGGGGGTGGAATTGGCTTTTATATAAAACGAGGTATTAATGCACGAACGTGCCCACATCCTCCTACAATGCCTGTGGAGCAGATGTGGCTAAGACTAAAAATAAACTCACTAAAAGTCATAATTGGGACAGCATACAGACCTCAGTGGGTTGACCCTAACATTTTCTTTGACGGGCTGACAGAATCTGTGTCTAGTTTTAAAAATTACGATTTTATTGTGTTGCTGGGTGACTTTAACATTAACTTTCTCTGCCCATCAGATAACAAAAGTAAACTATTGCAAACTTTTTTACAATGCTTTAGTCTCAATCAAGTAGTGACTGAACCTACCCATTTCACCGGCCATAGTGAAACTCTCATAGACTTAGTATGCACAGATGCAAAGGTTAGGTCAGTAAATGTAAATTACATACCTGATCTAGGACATCATGCTTTAATTTCTGTTGAGTTAAACATAAAAGCTCATAAACCAACACCATATTTTGTAACTTACAGACCTTTAAAAAATATATTACTAGAACTATTTAACTTAGATTTAAACTTAATTAATTTGAAATACATAGAAAATTTAAATGATATAAATAATATGGTCTCTTGTTTTACCAATAGCATTGTTAATATTTTTGATATTCATGCTCCTAAACAGACCATTTACATAAAATATAAATCATATCCATGGATAACTGATACAGTTCGGGAAATGATGCGTATCCGTGACACCTATCACAGACAATATTTGTATACTAAATCAGACTCACAAAAAATATGCTATAAAGATATGAAACATGTAGTAATCAATGCTGTATATCAAGAGAAGCAAGCCTATTTTAATGGTAATATAAATAAAAATATATTTAACCCTAAAAAACTATGGAAAAACCTTAAAAGTACAATAATTCCTAACAGCAAAAACACCTGTGAAATACCAACTTTTTGCAATAATCCAAATGTGATTAATGCACATTTTTTAGATGTTCCAGGTAATCAGATTGTTCCCATATCCTTGCTCACATATTTTGAATACCATCGGTTCAAAGCATCTGTTTTTCATCTACAGCCAGTGGGAGAGGAAGTGATTGCAAACATTGTCAAAGGAATAACCTCTAATGCAGAAGGCGTTGATAGTATTAATTTACAAATGCTTATATTAACTTTGCCTGATACACTATCAGTAATTACAAAAATGGTCAATTTATCTATAAGTTCTAGTACATTTCCAGATTTATGGAAAATTTCCTTAATCAGACCTATCCCTAAGAATGAAAATGTGGCATCTCTCAAGGACTTAAGACCGATAAGTATATTGCCATGTATATCTAAGATACTTGAAAGGATTGTGTGCAATCAGTTGATCAAATACCTCGAAGCAGAGAATATCCTGCCACAAGTCCAATCAGGGTTTCGTAAGAAACATAGTACTGCAACAGCACTTTTGGATGTTGTAGACAATGTACTAGCAGCTCAGGACAAAGGCATGGGCACTATTCTGGTGTTGCTTGACTTTACGCGTGCTTTTGATTCTATCAATATTCCTCTCCTGTTGGCCAAAATGACATATTATGGTTTTGATATAGATACTGTGAAATGGTTTCACAGTTATTTGCATTTAAGATCCCAAATAGTTGAGATCACTGGTAATGATGGAAAGACCTCATCTTCTTCTTGCCAGTACAATATTCGGGGAATCCCACAAGGCTCAATTCTCGGACCGATCTTATTTATCTTGTATAGTGCAGACATAATAAATAAAATCACACACTGCCAATACCACATCTATGCGGATGACCTTCAGGTATATTTTCACTTCCTACCAGCCGATACAGATCAGGCTGTAATTAAAATAAACGAAGACCTTGATAATTTGGCAGAATGGGCTAATATAAATTGTATGTTATTAAATCCAACTAAGTCAAAATATATGGTTATGGGCACCAAGAAGCAGGTAGATGTCATCATGCAACAGAATCCTCAGATTGCTATACAGTGCAATCCCATTGAGAGTGTTACAGAGGCACGCAATCTGGGCTTACTTATGGATAACCATCTGCATTTTGAGCACCATATACAAGAGGCTGTCAGGAACTGTATGTACAGACTGAGGGTCCTTTATAGGATTAGACCGTACCTTAGTGTCGAAGTTAGGACTATTGTCTGCGAGTCTCTGGTACTCTCTAAACTCAACTACGCAGATGTTGTATATGGGCCATGTCTGCTGAAGAGAAGTGAGCGTCTTATTCAACGAGTACAAAATGCTTGTGCACGTTTCTGTTATGATATCCCTCCCCGGGCACATGTTACACCATTCCTAAATCATGCAAACCTTATGAAAATGACTGCTCGTCGTAAACTTCATTATGCCACATTACTTTTTGGTGTAATAAAGAGCCAACGACCTCAATATCTATGGGATAAATTCACTTGGCCAGATCTTAGTCGTAGGTATTGCACGAGATCATCAGAGTACAGGCTTGTAGTACCACATCATAGAACTATGACTTTTCGTGGAAGTTTCAGGTTTGCTGCCAGCAAATGCTGGAATGTATTGTTGCCGCCACTAAGAGCCCTGAAAACAGTAGAAACATTTAGAAGGCACTTGAAGACGCATCTATTGAGATGCCAAAAAACTGTTTAACTAAACACTTTGTAGTCTACATATCTCTGCGCTCAATTGGTGCACCCTTCGAATGCTACTTTTACTTACCATTAAATTACTAATTCTCTAGTTGTTGAAGGTTAACTTCAAAAAAGTGTAAAAATGATGTTGGTACTCACGTATTGTTTAATTCCAAATGGCAGTTCACAGAGACCCAGTCTAGGTACATAATTACTCGGTGTAGGTACACTAAATGTATAATATCTCTTGTCATAGCGATTTCTGTGTTTTATGTGTTTTATGTTTTAGGCTAATAATTTTTAGTCATGTTCAATTGTACAATTCCTGTCATCGACGTAGTAGATCAACGTGGCCAAAGAGAATATAAGACGTGGCAAAACGTGCCACGGCACCACAGACTAAACAGATGCTTACGAATCGCGGCACTTAAGGTGGCGCCAAATATGGCATGGTCATAAGACGAACTGTATTTTGTCCTGAGGTTCGTGAGGTCATGACAATGGGTAACGGCTGAAAATCAGTGATTAAGGATTCTGTCCTTAGTCGTATGCTGAGTCGGGACCCATGTTCATGACACACACAGCACCGCGTCGTTTTCTACATGTGTAATGTGTTTATTTAGTGTACTTATTGTGTTCCTTTAATGTGTAGAATATGTAATGTGATGTGTGTGTCTTGAATAAATATGTTTTCTTTCTTTCTTTTCTTTCAGATATCGCCCTTGTACATGAGGTTAGTTTTCCACCGTTTCTTGTCATCTCTTCATTTGTTTCACGGATGTTATCAAAGATGCAACGATGTTTGCTCTTAGAGAATCGCACGGCTGTTGTCAACGGTTAGCGGGGCGAGGGCAGGAAGCATTCTGCTCCCGCGTCGCCTAATTCCGCCAAACCAGAGAAAATACCGCCTCAATAGGTGGTACAAGTTTCGCTGCAGTTACGAAACTTCATACTTTATTATTATTATTATTTGTAATTACCCATCGAGTTCCGCTACTCATAGCGGTAGCGAATAACGCTCAGGTCTGAATAGGCCTTTACAACGGAAAAGCTAAGAGAAGGTTGTTTGTTTGTCCCTACACATAATCAGCTCATTATGTTCCCACTGCTCAGACTCGTGGCTTCCTTTCAGAGCGAGGAGTTGGGTCATAATCCACCAGTGCCCAGTGCGGCTTGCTGAAAGGCTAGTGGCCAGCCCATGTCGATGTATTCAGGCTGCCCGAAGGCCTTCGATTTAGACTGCAAACGACCGGGACCGACGGCTTAACGTGCCTTCCGAAGCACGGAAGCGCTCAGTACTAGTGGTCACCCATCCAACTCCTGACCGCAGCAAGCGTTGCTTAACTTGTTTTGGTAAAGATCGGCTAGCCATGCTACACTACAAGTGCTTCGTGTCTTCTGCCACTGCACTGACAATTTTATTAGACGGTCGAGGTTTGATTTCGTCGGGTTTGAGATTTCGGCGAGTACATGAGGAAAGAAATCCACAGCATTTTAATATGGTGGTAAATATTGTGGTACCTGCTTGGCGAGCTACATACCTCAAGATAGAAAACCTGCCACTAAACGTAAAATATACCTACGCTGCACTGGCTTAGAGCGTAACTGTTATGGGCAAACAGAAGCCATAGCACAAATAATATCGAAAAAGTATTCGTATCGTAAGCGTAAACGCGTCACGCTTCGGCTATTCAGTAATCTGTGCTTCGGCGCACAAACTATGCGCCCTGTGTCATAGTTGCCCTAGATAAATTATAGTTTGCACTGTTTCACGTGAACGGCACGTTATGTTACATAGGACCGTTACGTTCGTGCTAGGCCCACAGTTTGTACGAAAAGTTACTTCATACTGTACCAAAACCGACCTGTACGTTTTTGTTGACGCTGGGAAAAATGCATTACGCATCCCCCCACCCCCCATTGGGGGATAGGGGGAAACCAACCTGTACTGTAGCAACTCCTTTTAACTTTGACCTTTAGCAACACACACGCGCCACGATTAATTGCCTGCTTGGTTTGCGTAGGCGCTTGCATTATTTTACTTGTCTTTACGATGTCTTTTGAATGGAATTTCATATTATCTATCTGTATAGATTATAACATTTATAGTCTTTATGAGTAAGAAACTCGCAGTAACAGCTAAATAGTGATCGCTATATAACTTATGGTTACTTTGACGTTTCTTGGATCTGAAAAGTTCTCACGTTGTGTTTAGTAAGTTAAGTAAGCATTACCTTAACAAAACATCTAAGTTGCAAAACGAATAATTTTATTTACATACGAATTGACCCGCCCGCGCCTTCGCTCGCGTGGCTTTGCAGGTTACGGCGGCTTTAAAATAAAAGTTACTTTTATAATAATAAAGAGCCGCCACAAAAAAAAAGCTATTTAATAAAATATTTTTTTTAATTATGATCAGATTGACACGAAACAAACACTAAATGTTACGTGAAGCTTACTACAATATATTAGTGAACACCGGATCTAAATCGGATAAGTCATTTCTGAGATTAGCGTGCACAAACGCACAGAGAAACAGACAAAAATTCTAACAATATCTTTTCGTTCATTTTCGTTCCCAAAAAAATCCCAATAATATTTTTTCTCATATATCTTCCATCTATGGATAGCGATCCATTACATGTTTATTACATGTACTAGCGACTGTCCGCGCATTCGTTCGCGTAGTACGCTCGACCTTCGGCCTCGCCATAACGTCCCATATTTTCTTGGTTTTTCTTTCATAAGAACCTTCTCCTGATAATAATTAACACAACAAAAAAATAATTAGCGAGATTGTTCCATGCGTTCTCAAGTTATAGCGTGACACAGTGATACAGGGGTTAATTTATATAATATACATATATATAGATCAAGTACGTGAAGGTCAGTCAAAAATGTGTGTATTGTTTTTATTTCCCATATTTTCATTGGTCAGCATAAAAAATTAAGGCTGTTTCGCGATGCTTTCTACGATTTGCTTTAGGTACTGCAGTCTCATAATTTTTATCAAAATATCATGACACTTACATAAATATAATTATATAATTTAAAAAACGCTAAAGCTTTCAAACACTTCTTAGCGAGACCAAAGTTCGCAATTTTAGAAAGAAATTTACACATCCTCGGGATTCGAAGTCACGTCTTCCAACAACCCGTGTCAGACGCCATGACCACTAGGTCACTGAGGCACGCCGTTCGTTCATGGAATTTTATCATCTCTATGTGATGTTAACCATCGTATAGGGACGGATTTATATCCTACACTTACATATTCCTATTTACATATTAAACACATATTCGTATTTATAATTTTATACTTAAGTGATATGTAGGTTATTTATCTTGTGGCAAGACGAGCAAGTTGTGCGCCTGATGGCACTACGCATGATGCCTATTACAGTTGCCGAGTTATTAATAACTATTTCAGTATAAAATAACTTTTTTCTGCACATAGCTTAAACGTATGCGGGACACAAAGCTAAAATTAATAGAAATATTATCGCATTACTTCTTATTATCTTTCAAGTGAGTTCGTTTTCAACAAACAATGAGATTGTACTCTCGAAGAACCGCCAAGAACATCTCCAGTCATAATAAGTTCAATTCAAACGATGAATAGGCGAAATTTTTTAGAGACAATTTTTCTTCTTGTAGTGAAAGAAAATGTCTGTTGGCTTCAGCCTCAGAGCTAGGTAAGATAATTATGTAGTGTTCCTTCATAAGCATTCTACTGTAAAATTGTAAAGAATTTCCCTTCAAGCTATTTGTATATACATATACCTCTTTATATATACCTCTGTATAGTGTGAAATATGAATTAATGTACTTAAATGTGCCGCGTGAATTACGGTACGGTGCATCATAGGGCCGAAGGGTCATATTTTCCATGGTTACCCTCTTGAACATCTGATATTAAGTATTTATTCTATGTATTTCATGTTAAGTATTTAAGTTATACTGTATATACCTTAATAAGATATATTGAGGTTTGTAAATAAACACTATTATTATTTCTTTTATTCAAAACAAAATCTCGGATTTCATCCGGTCCTTTACAAAGGCATAAGTGGGGCTGTAGCCAACACTTAGAGGCCTGTTTGGTAAAAAAATTCAAAGGAGTATAAACAGAAAACAGAAAAAAGGTTGGATGAAAGGTAACATGGTACTTATAACTATTACAAATATGGGTAAAATGGCCAGGCTATTGAGATGACTTATTAGTGATAAGGAAGATAGTGGGCTATGGAAGAGACTACGGCACCTGCCAATTTTAGTCTCATGTTAAAATATTTAGGCAGGTGGTGACTTGCCATCCACTAAACGGGCGCCCCATAAAGGCCACCATGAGTGGTGACAAAAGGGGCAACGTTGGTGTGGATGGCTAAAGAGTGTCGAGAGGTGTGCTGCGGTTTCACGTCTCCACCCCCGGACGGCCAATTAAGGCAAGCCGGGGGTCAGGGGTCTCATTTAGCCCCAAGGAGAATCAGGGTCCACGGTGTCGCCACTCACCGACGGCTCGCCACAAGGCCGCCCCTGCGGGTCTATTATTATTAAGTGAGCTTGATTTTCACTCAAACGAAAATCTCACATGCATTGATTATCGTCTCCGTCCTTAGCTTTCTTGATAGGGTTTTTATAGCCAGAATCTCTATTTATCTATAATTATAGTCAACGTACATTCGGAAGACCAATCGCGAGAAATTGATCTTATGATGCACAAAGGATAACGGTGCATATTCCTATCATTCAGAGGTCCGTATCTTACGTTGAACGTGAGATAACGTGATGGGCTGGTAATAAAATGTCCAAGTAGGTACCTACTATCTTCACCACGTTTCTTGTACACTAACCCTTTTTTAATAGTCTTCAAAAAAAGAGATTCTCAACTGGACGGTATCTTTGTTTCGAAATTCCTCCTCCTCAGTCGTTCCCTCAGTGTTGAGGATCGTGACTCTTCTGAAGTCTCCTAACTGCTTCCCTCCATTTTTTCCGGTCTGTGGCTTCATGGAGAGCTACGTTAACCGGCATATCAAGCTGCTGCAAAACCTGGTCAGACCACCGTTTTGGGCTTCTGCCTCTTGGCCTTTTGCCCTCTATTTTACCTGTGACAATTAATCATTCCTGGCCCGTTATTCTAATTCACTTGGAAACGATTCGGAGACTGAAACGGCATATCGGTCTCTGTCATCCTGAATGTAGATGACAGAGACGGATAGGCCGTTTCTGTTTCCGAACCATTTCTGTGTGAATTAGAATTACCCAGCAGGTTGTCAGGGTTTCTGCGTGCTACATGACCGAAATACTGCAGGACCCGTTGAAGACAAATAGTAGATAGCCTTCTGTTGTTTTAGATCTTAAGCTCTTTTAGGATCGATTCGTTGGTTTCGCGATTACTCCACAATTTATTAATTGATTAATTCAGCGCTTATTTAAAAAAATGGTTGTCTGTAAAGTCGGTTTACGGACGATAATTTTACGTGATAACGTTATAAGACAAGGATCGTGCCTCTCTATCGCTTGTTCCGTGCTCTCGCTTGCTCGTTCGGCTTGCTCTAATGTAACAATAAGTCATGCTTTTTCGTGCGTGCAGCCGGCGTTCATCGATTTATAAAACCTTATCACGACAAAAACAACAAAAACAAAAAATATATACACAGATGATGTTAAGATTTTTGGTTTTGCAATGGAGTTTTTCAATATTTTCTACTTATTAGATTACGTCTACACCTACATAAAAGTATAGTCTAGCTAGAAGTATTTTATACTAAACATAATTTTGTTACTATAATGATGTGTGAAACTGAAGTTCTGCTCCTAAACATTAGTGTACAGGTTGTTAGGTACTGTGTTGGTTTAAACTGTGTTCGGTATTGATTTCGATCTACGGGATCGAGTGTTGTTCAGTGATATAATGTCATTGGAACTGTCATATCGTATGCTTATTACATGAGCAGATTACAACTTTTTAGTTAGTCTGTATGACAGACTACAGTATTTACCTACAGTATTTTCTTCAAATAATACCTAATTAATGTATAAGCGCTCGTAGCGGAGTTCAACTTGGCGATCTTAACCGATCAAGAAGTTAAGCAACACTTGCTGCGGTCAGAACTTGGATGGGTGACTGCTAGTGGCATGATTCAACTGAGCGCTTCCGTGCTTCGGAGGGCACGTCAAGCCGTCGGTCCGGTTGTTTGTCTTAGGACAACAGTCGTTAGGCTATGTCGAAGGCACTCGGGCTGAAAACTTCGACATGGGTTGGCCACTAACCTATCTACCAATCCGCACCGCAACACAACGCGGGCCCACGTGGTGGATTATGGCCCAACTCCGTTCTCTGAGAGGAAGGCTCGAGTCCCAGCAGTGGGAACAAAATGGGCTGATTATGATGAATGTTTCAGATATCAGTACACTATTTTAGACAATCTCACACAGGACACTACATGTAGGAACGGCAAATTACAAGGATACGAGACACTGCAACACAGAAATTAGACATATAATGGTTTAAATTTTCTATATAACTTTTTAACCAGGCATCATAACTTTTTTTCAACTCATCAACTTTGGGATGTTTAAAAAAAATGCAAGTGGGTTTCCAAACTATAGAACTAAATACTTAGGTTTGCGATGCGGCAAGTTGATAAAATTTGGAGGATATATCCATCAGAAAGATGAAAACTAATGTAACTGCTGAACTTTTCTTTCAAAAAACAACTATCAATTTGAATTGATATTTTGTACATAACCAGATCTTGGCCCCTGTTAGACGACGTCAAGCGACTCTTTACTACCAATTATTGCTTTATGTGTATTAGTATAAAGAAGATATCTTTTGTTACTTTCCAGTGCATGTACTGCGAGACTCTGAACTACCGCTGGAAGTGGCATCGGCCCTCGGTCCTGACGTCCAGTTTGTCCTCAAGTACATCGACATCGGTGAGTACTAAAAAACTTACTCAAATTTTTCAATTGTTCACTATCTTCAATTCGAAGTGCTTGTTGCGGAACTGAAGCATAGCGATGCTTGTCTCCGCGTTTTAAACCTCAACTACCGTCACTGCTTTGATGGGTGATCGTTAGTAGCATTTTCAGCTGCGCTCCCGTGCTGCGACCACCTTAAGCTATTTCAATCAGCCGTGCGTTTCTCTAAAAAATGATTAGTCGTTGCGAGATATCGCCATTGTAGACAAGGTTGTTTTTCCTACGTCATCTCGTCGATGTTTCACGGATGCTGACAAAGATGGAATGATTTTTGTTCATACAGAATCGCATGGTCACGTTCTGGATGACATCTTAGGATGACCATCTTTATATGCTTTATGTCGAAATCATATTTTATGGTCGGTCTGACATTTTCTATGTGTCTTCGTGCTGCTGCTTGTTGAATTTAATAGTAGATTAGTAGCCAAGTGCTGTAAGACATCAATAAAATTGCAGCCCGATATATTTAGGCGCCCTCGCTGCGCTCGTGCGCCAATAGTTCGAAGGTGCAATTGATGCTTACACCCGAGCTAACTACTCTGCTTTACATCTCGATTGTGAGGTAAGTAGAAAAAAACCGGCATTACAAAAATAAAATTGATGACTATTATACTCATACGAAGACAAGTCTGAATAGCGAAGCGACCTCTTTTGTCATTGGGCTCAATGCATGATGTCTATTGCCAGTATGATGGTTGGATGTACGCGAACTTTTTGCATGAGTGAAGTGTTTTTTTTAATTACTTACCGCCCTTGGGCTTTTCTAGCTACATTATTACCCTAGATCACTAATTGGTTACCTACAAGCCCCATTTGGGGGTAATAAGGACCTACTTACCGAATATGAGAGATGTAAACCGCCCTAGGGCTTTTCTAGCTACATTATTACCCTAGAGTGCTAATTGGTCACCTACAAGCCACATTAGGGGGTAATAAGGACCTACTCACCGATTATGAGAGATGTAAAAGTTATTATTTAAGGAAAAACGAAGCCGTCTTTAAGTGAATACCGTCATGCTGAAAAATTAAATCAGAATAATACGTGTTACTTAATATCTACGCTTAAAGTTATAACATCAACCAGATAAGAAAATACATTTTTCCATTAATGAGGACTAAAGTAATTTAATGGATGGTGGAAATATAATATATTCAACTAAAAATAATTATAAAAATCGGATGATCCAGTAAAAATGTATGTGTGATCATATAGATAAAAATATATATGCAAATGGGGTGCGTACCTCCTCCTTATTTAGAATTCAGTTAAACATAGAAATTAGCTATCGAGATCCATTGATCCCAATAAGACTCAGACGGACATACTCTGTAAGAGTATGGACGAGTCTGCGATCGGCATGAAGGAGGTTTGGAGCTACAATTTTATTTCCATACCGCCTGCTCGAAAATGTCCAATTACATATCACGCAATATCGACGTAAAGCAAGGTATTGCATTCCCGTGGATGTAATGTATGAAACTCCCATGGGTGTAAAGTGATTTGTATTTGGAACGTTAGTTGTAGGAAAACTCTTAGTAGGGAGACAGTACACAGAAAAAAAAAGAATAAGGCGCGATTTTACTATAGGTGTGATTTTTGTGCGGCCCGTTGATATGGGTTACGCACGGCCCCCCTCTGCGCATTCAAGGTCATACTTCAAGTTACGTGCCGCGATCTGGTGTTTGGTGATATTCTAACAACTTCCATAAAATGTTATAATTTTGAACGTGGTGCATGTAACTGTAACGAAATATCGGGAGCTCTAAAATCAACTATATCGTGGTCTACATCTCGTGAGTACTAATTATAACTTAGTTAACAACCGCGAAAGTCTAAAACAGTGTTTTCTATAATATGTTCCTTTCAAAAATATTACTCTGTCCCTCTATAACGGGACAAATGTGTCCAATTTGAATATTAACTATTAATTTATTTTACTTTTAACTAAATAACTGCTTTTTAAAATTTCTGAGTTTTTATTGTCTCGCAGTAGGTATGAAATAGTAGATTATGCATCGAGGGAGTACAGCAGTGGCTTAGGTATGTCACGGGCGGCATGTTGGACCCTGAGCGTAACTGGGTCTTTAGAGGTAATTAAAATTTTACTCCTGTGCGAAGCGAGGGAGTTTTGTAGAGTCCTGAGTGAAGCGAGGGGTTAGAGTCCAAGACGAAGACAGGCTTTATCCTTTAGGTGAATAATCTACTATTACTGTTACGCTACACTCAGGGATTCAGAGACCGAATCAGCCACATCTGGCTGCATAGCAGCAGGATTTAATGTTGCAAGTAATATCACTAGGGGATATCGGACCAAATTATGTTGCACAGTTCGATGATTGTGCAGTGCTTCGCAGAACTTGAAAATTTAAAGCTCCACTACACTGCAACTCCTCACACACGTGCAGGCGGGACCTTTTGATTTCAACAGATCATTCGATTATCGCTTTTTTTTAACTACATATTCAGTCTGACCACTTATTCAGGTCAGGATTTCTTTACACGATGACACGCTCAGACTAACCTGGACTTATATTTCGCCTAACAGTCTTATCATTTGTGGCATTTTACTTATTACGAGTATATTATATTCAAAAGTGGTTCTTATCACCAGGTGACTCCGTTTCGTTACTTCAAAACATAACAAAAGTAAACAAGTAAAAAGAAATTTAAATAGAAGGTTCAACTAATAATGTTTTCTAACTTTGGAACCATAGAAACGCGAATACATCGAGCTGTTTACAGCTAAGTAAGAGATAGAATAGGAATTCCTTTCCTGACTCAGCTGCATCATCCATCAATACATAAGTAATTCTAATAAAACTTTTTTCATTATCTCATCCACTACGATATATTTGTCGTCCTAGATATATCTTATCGGTGGCAAACAGACTTGTAATTACCGACGACTCTCATAAAACTGTCAATGGGAGTGCCGAAAACGACAGACTTATTACTGGCATAGTGCGTGTCCGTTTTTCTTCATTAGGGAAGTTATTTAAGTGACCCTATGAGAAAAATTTAATAAGCTTCTGTTTTCAATAAGAAAGTTATAGCAGTAGGTGGTATAGGTGGAAGGCATCAAGCAGAACGTACAAGTAGAAAACACTCTTGTAGGCTAACTAAGATAACGTTAAGACAATGACTATTTAGGCAAAGTACTTAGACCGCGCGGATAGATATTTACTTACTTTGATTTAGGTTTTCGACAATGGTTTCATGGTAATATCGCAACAAACTTACAGAATCGATGTATAATTTAATTTTACATAAAGCTTAGCCAAGATATATAATGTCTGGATTTAAATTTTGAAACCCTCTATTTAATAGCAAAAATGACTGTATTATAATTGAAATGTATATGAGTTTGCTCAAATGAAATAATTAACTAGGCGGTAAAATACACATGTCAGGGATCAAATATGTGGACGTGGGTTTTGAGGACATTAGATGCTGAGCGCACTCCCAGGCTCGTAGAACCCGCTGCCTGAAGATGAGTGTAATCATTTCTTATAACGTATTAAGTTAACCCGGGTCGACGTATTTGATCCCTGAACTGAATGTTCTTGACAGTTATGACTAATTAATAGTTATAAAGACGAAGTATATTTTTTCACTAGAAAGTGCCCTTTAAATTTTAAATTAGGACATTAGGTAGACTACAAAACCATAAAGTTCGTTCTATTTCACTCCCCTTCAGTTGATTGAAGAGCGGATAGAGATTAATAGTCAGCAGCACTCTTGCCAAATTGGACGCTCCTTTCAAACGGATTATTAGTTTTCTTTCAACACCCTCAATTTGTTACGTTAAGTTGTTACTCCTGTGTCACTGAGATACAAAGCTAAAGTGCTTCTTTTAAATGACTCGCGTAAGAAGCACGTGCATCTGATGAAAATACTGTCACCCAGAGCTTAAAAAACGGAAGTTTTACGTGGCACTACTCTGCGTTAGTCACCTAGAGACATTTACAATGAAGTCTTATTAACCTAGTAATATTGCTTGCTAATTCAGCACTTCACATCTTCAATCTCGAAGTGAGGACGTGAGTGAGGTCTGGATCTAATGCATGCGTAAGTACTTATGCTTCGCGGCAGAATATGCGCTGGCATCAACCAGGATGGAGCCTTGCACAAGACGCCTCTTATGATTTCTTATACCCTGATGGCGGCGAAGGGAAACTTCACAGAATAAACTCGTTCTTGTAGTTCAGTGTATCTATCGCTTGGCATCGCTTCTATTCAATCCTTGGAGTCAAGTCGCAAAGTCCTACAAGCGTCAGCTTAATGACAATATTTATTCATGAGACAGCGGCGTCTTATTAGAAAACAATGAATCTTAAGCCAATTTTATGTTCGGAAGTGGAATAATGAATTTAATCCGGAGCCGGACGGTCCGCAGGCGCTTTAGCTGAATCCTAATAAAGCTACTAAAGGCTTTCTGGTATATTTGCGGCACAGTTGTATATTGCTGTTTTAAACGAACACAAGAAACGTGACGGTTTTGTTGCTAATGAGTATTCAGCGGTGATAAATACGCTGTATATGAATTATAACTTATATTAGATTAGACTTATACTATGGTATACGACTATAATATATTTGTAATAAATTTGTGTGGGACCAGACCACATTCATAACTAGATACTAGCATTTCACTCGAATTAACATAACTAGTTAGATAAATACTTAACGATCTCCGCTGTTACTAAAATAAGTGACATTTAATTATGCGTGGTGAAACACCTACTCGAAATATAGATTTACAAGTCAGTCGTGATGGGTGGGGTAGGTACTCGATATGTTTATGTAATATTGCCATGGTTACGTCAGTCACGGTTTATAGTTCTTGTTATTTTTTGTCAGTTCGATCATAGTTGAAGGCCAATAGTAAAACTCAAGCACTCTACTATTTGAACCGTTCACGCTTACATCTACGACCTATAATCACAATCTTCATTGCACTCCCACTTAGCTTATCTGTGTCAATAATTTATTAAGTATCAAATAAAGTACAACGTTTACGTTATCATAGGTCTCTAATCAACAGAAAGTACACACATTGAAAAATTATCTAACACACACATGGGCTAAATTCACCTGTTGTCGGTATCGTTGTATTGGAAGGCTTTGCGCAGACGCAGGTTGTAACTTCTCCCACTATACAGCCACCTTTCTATAGCTGTCTCTATTGTGATCGTGAGGTGAGAAGGAGACAGGTAAGCCAAGTGTCGATAAAGCAGGCTTGTTGACTGTTGCGCCAACCGGACTGGATCAACGGTCTTTCTAGCATGTAGCGGCCCTAACTTAGTTTTAACTTAACTCCGCTGCGCGACGATTGTTTTATTTGACTTAACCGCCGGTTTTCAGCAATGTTTTGCTTAACACGTCACAATATGAATTAGTGTTACTAACGTGCGATTGTGTGACATCACGTGTCAGTTTTAAATACAAGTTAGTGAAGAGATGGTTGAGATACAGCCTCCGTGAGAGTGAATGTCTAAATCACGCCGTGCCTCTGTGCTATGTGGGTTCGGTAAATGTGCCAGTGCAAAGTTTGAATTTATAGTGAAATTGTAAAGTTATACACCTTATTTTACAGTGTTATTGTGTTACTCGTGCGTGTACTAAACATAAAAGGATTGAGAGATACGCTTCAAAGTAAAACAGGGTATGTACTTAGATCGAAAAACTTTCTACATTATAAGCGATTTGTAATAACGGTACCAACTGGTATGTAAGAATCGAAAACTTGAATAGTTTTTTGTATAGCTGTTTCTTCAGATACGTTAGCAACCTTCAATAAGCCTGTAGAAACTAAAATAGGTAAAAACTGATGTTTTATGTCCAGGTGTTTACTTATCTAACTAAATAAAAAGTGCTTCATGGCATGTGTTTGGTTTTTGTATGAAATATGTAACTTAATTCAAAAGTAGGGAATGTAAAAATCTGTGTTAATTTTATTTTATATCGACTTTGCCTATAGCTCATCTACATCATTTCCTGCGTCAGACAAGCGCCCAACTAACACCAAACACAACTATTCGTTAGCAAAACTGTGTGAAACAGGTTAGGTAATTAATGTTACGACTGAATTAACAACGTCAACAACACTCCAAACCAGAGGCCTGAGTGGTAGGTAGGAACTATACATTTAGAATATTAACTTCCTTAGGTTTACATTTAGATATTTATTTAGTTAGGTATGTTTATACCCCAACGTACCATTTAAGGTAGGTACATTACTTAGGTAATACCTTTATTACAGAACCTACATATATTGGATGATATTATAAAAATGTTATTATTTGTTAGCCAGGTACATAAACAAAAATCATATATTAGTCTGAAAGTGACCTTCCTGCATTGACTTTAAGTGCAAAATTATCAATATCATAATATAATTGTAACTTTAATAGGTGGCTCTATATACATTTGTATAAGTTGTATTTTCTAACTATACCTGTTCACTTGTATATGACATTATTTATATTATAGTAAAACATAATAATATTACAGTGTATTACGTACCCTCTATAACCTCACACGGTAAAAAGGAAATGAAATCAACTAGTTTTATACTTGTATATATAACAGTATTTTACTAAATAGTTAAGTTACCTATAACAATCAACTAGGTAGGAATAAACTTGTTTATATCTTAGTATTCTATTAAATAGTTACCTGTAACATCGACCAAAGAAACTCTACAACGATAAAATTAAATTATCGTTGTAGTATTTTGTATGCATACAATGCAATATCCAGTAAACCTCATGCATATAATCTCGTGCGTTATGTCCAGCGAGTGTCTACGATCACTAGACAGCCCTCAAACAAAATGTTCTTATAAAGAACATCAACGCGGTGCATACAAAATACTTAGACTGAGCGCTTCAGAATGCTTACTATGGGTATAACATAATATACCATATTAAATAGAATTATTCATTCATATTAGCTGCATATACAAGTACAATTTAAAATTACACATAAAATTACATTTAAAAGTACAATTTAAATCAGTTATTGGAGTGTATCTCAAAAACTACTGGACCGAATTTGATGAAAATTAAATAGGACCACACGGGAAGCACCAGCTTTCAAACAAAAGTAATCTTGAGAATCAGTTCACCCAGTCGAAAGTATGAGGTGACAAACATACAAATTACAGTCGAATTGAGTACCTCCTCCTTTTTTTGGAAGTCAGTTAGAAAATATCCATGCATGTTGTACTTGTGTTGGTGTATTACGACAGAGTGTTTACATACACATGTAAGAGGCACTCAACCTTAAGTAACACATGCACATTTACGAATACTGAAAATAGACTACTGAAACGTAAAATTTATCTTAAGTTAGTACCACACATTTATTATTTTATTATCTTGACAAAAAGTAATCTCCTACATACACAGTGGCATTTTAAAAACAACAATCACTTTGCTATCATCAAACATTCAAAACTTCAAGTGCTGTAAAGTACCTTGTAAATTCCTTATTTTAGCAAAAAATACGCCTCATCATAGAAAACAATTGAAGTAAAAGAACTTGTTAGACAATAAGTACTTTAAAATCTGTATACTTTTCGGCCTTTCAAAACAAAGGTCTGTCTAGCCCCACACTAAAGTCGAGAACCGTACACCGTAAAGTAAAGAGGGCTCTCAACAAAAAAAAAACAACATTCTTCACAACGCAGCACATTCCAAAGATTCATTTAATTAAGGCAGGTAACGCCGGTCGACGCCGTTACTCTGGCCGTGACATTTATGTCTTCACTACTAGGGCTTGCGGGCTCACAACTAATAAGGTTTAGGTCAATGGAAAGTTGTGTGCATATTTTATAGTCTGGCTTGACGTTAGGGCGTTAATTAGACAATTAGTCTTTGTGAAAAATTTGTATATTGTGAATTTTGACACCGTGCAAAATGTAAGAACACCTAACTGTGTTTTTTACATACATTTAAGACTTATTGTTTCCATACAAAGTTTTGTGGGGTCTTCGACCTTCATTTTCTTTATCTTTCATCAAATTATATTTCGGAGTTCTCACGGAAATTAAAGTTGTAAATATAAATATCAATCGAGAAAAAAAATATACTAACTATGCCCTAAGGTTCTGACTGATGAAACGACTCCCACATATCAACTCTCCAGGGTTTAAAGTGTCCTTTGTCTTATCCTATGATATTAGTTGTACCAAATTTCATCATAATCCGTTCAGCAGTTTCAGCACTGTAACGAACATCCCAACACACAGAGACTTTACCATTCTGCCAACGTGACCCACAGGAACATTTTGCCGGGATAAAAAACCTATGTGTCCTTGAACATCTCCGAGGTAGGTATTAAGCGATCGGTTCAGTGTTCATGTAATTTTTGCATGAAGTTAATCCGTCCATATCCATCCAAACAGATTATAGGATAATATTAGTGTGTAAAGTATGCTTTGTTATGTATACACTTTTCATTGAATAATGGTGACATCTTACTCGTATTAGTATCCAAAATAGCCGGTCAGCTAGTACATTCCCCACAACATTTGCCGATTCACAAAACTGGTTCCAGCGTCCACTTGATCTCGAAGCTGGCCGGCTTTCTCGAGATTCCATACCCGCACCGGACGAATCGTGTAAGTTTGTGGTGTCGCCTGGGGCCTGACGTAGCCAGAACTGCTTTTGCCCTATTACAACACCCTGGACGGCCCGGCCACTCCATATAATGAAATAGTGACGTAACGTGATCGTAATTAATTAACCATTAGCTCAGTTTAGTACTTGAGGAGTGTCTGCGACAGCTTTTTTTATTCTAAACTCGTAAGTTTGTACATACCTCAAGCACTGAATAAATAATAGTACTCCGCCTCAAGTTAACTATGTTATTACTTATACTTGGATCAAGTGACATTATCGTTAAGCCGTACGATTCTCTAAAAGAGCAAACATTGTTGCATCTTTGACAACATCCGTGAAACAAATGAAGAAAGGACAAGAAACGTTGGAAAAGCAACCTTATGTACAAGGGCGAAGTATTTGACATTGATAAGCTCGTCGACGAGCTTGTCGACGAATCATTACAGAATCGCACGGCTCCGTCGACGATGGCAACGACGAATCATTAGAGAATCGCACTACTGCGTAAACCGGTGTATGCATTTTCGTTATGCAACTTTCCTAGGCGTTTGATGAGGAAAAGAGGTAAACAACTTTTCATGATTTTATACACTTTGCGTATACCATAACGAACACTTAACGGTTCATAATCAACCACTAATACACGCAAAAAGTCGACCTAACCTAGAAAACGAAACAATTATTGATGTTTTCTTTCCGCCATCTTGCGACATCTTATCGCGTACGCAAAGATGCGATCAAACAATATGCAACATTCATACATCTACGTTTTTAATTTTTCAGTATTTCAAAATATTATAAATTTACTTTGAACATAAAAAGATCAAATATATCAAAACGTACAGGCATAGTAAACAATTTGGCGATAACATGAAAAACACTGAAATCGGACAATGTTAAGAGGTAGAAAAGAGTTATTTCTTTTAGCATGGAAAGTATTAGCTATGCACCTAATCCTCTTAAGTTTGGGTCTCTAAACTGAAAGACTCTAAATTATGGCAGTTCTTATTCTGCTTAGGATAAAATCCTATCCTATCCATTACAGCACTAAAATTAGATATTCCTTTTCAATTGTGGGTATATTTTAGACAGATTAGTCGTCACGTAAGTTGGTGCTCGCTAAACTAACGTAAAATACCCAAAACTGTATAGAACAATCCTATTTTTATAAATGTTTTTCTAATTGTTACATGAATTTGGTATTTAGAGTTGACAGACAAATACGATTTGAAAAATTTAATACCGACGTCCATTCTATCCAGTTATTGGAGTGTAACTCAAAAACTACTGGACCAAATTTGATGAAATTTATAAGGGCAATCACCAGCATTCAAACGACTTATTATTATTCGTAGATTCAAACAAAAAATATATTTTGAGGTACGATTCACCCGATCGAAAGTTATGAGGTAACAAACATTAAAAAAAATACAGTCGAATTGAGTACCTCCTCCTTTTTTTAAAGTCGGTAGAAAAATGGTTAGAATAGAATATTATTTCGCTAGTTTAGTTTAGTTTTTTGAACAAGTAAATTGCTACCATTGCTTGAATCAAGATCTGCGGGGTGAGGGTGCGGGGACGCAGGTTGTGCGGTTCGGAGGCTGATCATTCTGTAGTAGGTATACGTAGTACCAATGTATACCTACTTTAACCCGTTGACCCGCAATTATCCATATTTGACCAATAATACAATATATTTCGCAGAAATCAACATACTTTTCAAGCAACTGCAACATGTGTGGTTAATGTTTTAACTCATAACTTTTACGTAGTGAACCAATCATTGTGATAATATTTCTTATTTGAAGGCTGGCGCTTCTCATGTGGTCCCATTTAATAAAGAACTGACCAGTATGTTTATTATTGATTTTATGTTATTCTAAAACAAATTAAAATACTAGTCAAAGACTTGTCGTGTTACTCATAAAGTAGAGTTACTTGACCACGCCAATTACGAAGTTTAATTGAAAAACAAATTTAAAAAACCTGTTATCAGATTTCCGTTCAGTATTGAACAAACTCATCGTTCAGTCTTAACACGAATTTAACTATTACGAATTCTCTTGACCAGTAAACCCTCGGTAGTGTAAATAATTGTCATTGTAATTTCACATCATATTTAATTCCCAAACTTTTAAGTCCTATTTAAGGGTACTTTACCCTAAGGTAATTTAGTAAAAAGTCAATGGGGCTACCTGAACGAAATACTGATTTGCCATACAATTTTTTTCGTTAAGCCCCGTGTCGTGTTACTGTAAAACTGAGTCTTTGATGTCTTAAATGTTTCCATTCCCCTGCTGTGCTAAAATAACCTTATAAATTGATTTGTAACATTCTATTCTAATGATATTTTAGCACCATTGATGATGAATGAGGAAATATTTCCTTTAATATGCCTAAAATAAATATACCTAAGCCAAATGATCAAATGTATTACAAGTAGTAATTGAAAAGGGACGAAACCCACATTCACCACATAAGTACTGATACAGGTGTATTATAAAATTTTATTCTTATAATAAATATCCTCACCTAATACCACTGAAACTGCAGTCTCAACTCTCCTCGTGCATTTACTCCGTGGACGTTCGGGACCAGCCAGAAGGGGAAACGTCAGAGGCAAGGAAACCCGACTTACAAAGCGATAAGCCTCTCATGCAAGAGACCGCGTTGGTAGGTCCTAAGTAGAGGTACCACCGCAGTGCCGGATACTTGCCACGATCGCGCGCGTTAACTAGTTTGGCGTCTGATCATAAAACCATTCTTAACCAATTTAGCCTCTCCTAAAAGTGAAATAAAGACTTTTATTCAACCTACGTAATTGTAAGGTGTTTAACGATAATGAAGATGATAGGTATTTCTTGATTCTATAGAACTATACCCGCCATCGTAAAAAAATACATAATGTATTAGTATATCGAGCGAGAGTACCTTTAAATCAATACTTGGTTGGTTCTGCCGTTAACAGCTACTAAGGAACAGTTACTATAATTTATTTAATGTTAACCTTAAACTTCTATCAAAGTAGTAGAGTAACACTTGATAGCAAAATAAATAATAATGTCAAAAAGTTAAAATCCTTATAGAGATTTTATCCTCATACTGAATCCCCCAATACGGTAAAATAGCAAATATTTAACATATTAACTGTTAGCATTTGGCAGGAACCGGTTCAAAGATTAAGGTGCGCCCATAACACGCGTGCCAAAGAGTGCTTTCCCGTGCCGGACTCGAATATTATCGATATAACTGAGCCATAGTACATTAGCGAGTTCTGTAAGATCGTAAACAAAGATTAGAATTACTTAGTCAAGAGTTTCTTGTATTTTGCTCGGTTGTAAATATGAACTTGGGTGGAAATTTGACTGTGCATCCCATATAAAATTTATCTACATCTGCATTCAACATTCACTATTGAGCATCCTTATAAATACGGAAATTAGATTTGTCGATATAGCCTTCATTTTGAATGTGTATAGAATTTTATCATCATCACGTAAACGCGTTACTTGACGTCTCCTTCAACTCATACCGCCTCATTATAAGACGTGGACTAACTAAACATATAGTTCCAAGTTGAAACGACGATTTCATATATGAAATTTGCTTAAACTTCGTATATGAAATTTGCTTAAACGTCATATATGAAATTTGCTTAAACCATAGTTTTCAGACGGGACTATATTAAGTCCACCTTTTATAATAAGATAAATTATATAATCCGAGTCTGTGTAATTTTTGGAAATTATAAAATTGCTAAATGGTTCGTTATATAAGTACCTATATTACAAGGTTAACTACGAGTACTTAAGAAAAATCAAAGAACGCATCACGAAAATTACGCGCAAAAATATTTCGATATTCACGTGGGGTTTTTAACCGACTTCGAAAAATGAGGAGGTTCTGTGTTCGACTGTATGTATTTTTTTATATATTTTATTTTTATTACCGATTCCGCGCCCATTTGTAGTCCGATTCTCAAAATTATGTTTTTATTTGAATGAATGAACAATATACAGGTGGGAGATGTGAAATTTGAAATTTATAAAATGTTCTTAATTTTTAGATTTTTCCTAAACGAACAATTTCTCAGAATCACTAAAACGTTAAGCGACGCTTCCTATTGAGTAATTCGAAACGATCCAGGAAGGAATCGGTTACTTTACGGTCAATTTAAGCCGCTTATACTTCGTAACAATACACTTTGTAATTAGTTCTAGCAACTTTATTACAATACAGTTCTAGCTACGCACTAGACGGATCTTTGTTCGTGAAAAAATCTCCCACACGATTCCTCTCACGTGCCATTGTGAATTGTTTGAGATATCCGAAGCCGACATTTACTTAATTGTTTTGGTCTCATTGTCACTGCTATCTGAGAATGACAATATGTTCACGGTGTGCATGCCTTTAGATAAGCGTATGGCTAGTATAAATTCTTTAAGAAAATATTATGGCAAAGTACGAGGAGCCAGTGGAAAAAGCATGGTGTAAGTATGTGTGTAAGTGACGTAAGGAATGCGATAAGAGACTGCTACTAAACCATGTTCATGTTATGGCTGGCAGACAGACTTAATTAAACATTAACCTCAAGTGAGACTTTCTTATTATATTTACAATTACTATCTGCCCCCGCGGTCAAACCCGCGTGGTGATGAATGATGAAAAAGTGTCCTATACGTTATTCCAGCGCCTCATATATCTATATAACATTTTTTGTGTGAAAGAGTAACAAGCATCCATGCATCCATACATACAAACTTTCCTGTTTATAATATAAATCCTACTAGGATTAGTAAGATTGGAATACATTTTAAGGTTTTTGTTATAATTGACATTGTGTTTCTGTTCCAGGTTAACAAAGCAAAACCCTTTCTCTATTTATAACAGACAACAAATCAGCAAATATATTTTGACGAGATAATGTAAGGAATAATCTGTGACTTGCAAATTTCATAAACATATAAAACATGTAACACACTGTTTTAGACTTTCGCGGTTGTTAACTACGGGATGTACACCACGATTAGGCGGGTTTTGGAGTTCCCAATATTTCGGCGCAGTTACATGCACCATGTGCATGTAACTGATGAGAAGGGATGGGACGGAAGAGATAAGATTAGGTATAAGGCTTTGTGCAGTTCAAATTCGCAGTTCCTGAGCCTATATTTTGCAAAGTGTACGTCATGAAGGCATTCTCTGTGTATATTTTTAAGTTATTAAGATTTTAGTTATGCATTATGCAAAATTAGGCATTGTATCATTATACGGGTAGACTACCGTAGTCTACCCGTGAACATGGTGCATGTAACTGCGCCGAAATATCGGGAACTTCAAAACCCGCCTAATCGTGGTGTACATCCCGTGAGTAATAATTATAATGTATATAAAATATGTACACTAAAATCGAACTAAATACGCAACCACAAATATGTCCAAGTTTTAAATTTTCCGCGAAACGAGTCTTTCGACACTACATCTTCTTTTCCTTTATGAAGTTGGTTTTAATGCTCTCTATGTCCAACAACTCTATTGTGGCGAAACATCATTGTGAAACTTCAGCACTTATGTTTGAGAGAGACTCAAGAGTCCCTCTCCTTTGAATCCGTCTCAATATATGTCTCAAAAATGTGATCAACTGAACGCATCTCTAAATTTAGTTAATAGTCATGTTATTAATAAACGTTACCAAAATCCTCGCTCACGACCCCCCCCCCCCCCCCCCAAGTAACGAAAGGTCCATACTGAACTGAGGGATTTTTTACAGCTTCAGCTGCATATAAAACTTGATGTATACGTGTATATATATATATTACAAGTAAGAAACAAATGAAACAGTATGACCAAGTTGGCATTGATATATTGGCCTTAATAAGCGCAGCATCTCAAGAGGGCACTTGATATACCTTTCGGAGTCTGGTAAGGTTGCTAGGACTATCTCCTTCGGGCCCACGAAATGAAATGGTACATAAAAGTGGTCCAGTAAAAATACATAAAGCACAGTTAGAACTTGTCAAATATGAAATGATACATGGTAATGCAATTCCAAAGTAAACAACACTGCACGGTTCGTGTTTACCTAACGAGTGAGCTAAATTCCACTACTCTGTTTGCGTTCTCCTAGTTAGCCTGGACTAGAATAACAATTGAATAAACAAGGTGCAAATGGCTTATCTCATTTATTTTCAGTTCTACTTACCTTTGTAAATATTTCAGTTCTATTGCTCTTATTTTACGGTCGTTTTTATCTATGCTTACAATATGCTTATGCTTAAAATAACGCTATAATTTTAAGCTATAACGCGTGACCTGACGCAGCCGTTTAATTGATTAACCTTTTAGATTCTAGGTATTTACGGTTTAAGTAATACGAATCGTTAATTAGTTTAATGTAAATAGTTCAGTCACCGGTAATGTTTTAGGCGTGCGTTTTCTACCACTAAATATAACATAGATTTTAATATTCTGATTTCTGCCAGACCTATTTTACCAAAACTATCACCATTGGTAGCAACACATAAAAACAATATCGAAATAATTATGTTCATGTTTCTTTATCAAAATGGCACAAAAAATGTCTAAAATCTATGTCAAACCAAAAGAATTTCGGAACGAAACCCATCGTCTATAAAAACGATATAACCTCATTGACCATCAGTTGGTTGCTGGCCCTTAAACCAGTTCTCAAGTAGACCAAGTGGTCCCATAAAATTAATAAGGTCATACGGGCTACACCATAATTTATACAACATAGTATTACATGTTGTCGAGGGATTACCATAGGGTCCATGGAGATATAAGAGGCCCCTCAATGCCTGCTATATTCCATTTTTTTTTTGTAATTAGTATTTCTATTAGACGACAGGTATTAACAATGCAATGGTAGGTACTTACTTAATATAATAATTGTTATACAGACACTTTAATCGCCTGTTTCCGTAATCTATCTATCGATGATTTACCTTACTAGGGATAAAAATGGACACTATTTTTATGTACTAATAATGTCTAGTTTATATATCCAGTAAAGATAATAGTGGCTCGATGTAATAGGTTATAGAAAGGTTATTTGTCACTATATAGTAATGAGTAAACCCTAGTGAATCTTTTAACCTACTGCGAGTTGTCCTTATAAGTTTTTAATAATAAATAAAATAATTAATTTTTTTTTATTAAAAATTGTTTTTTAATAATAAATTGCAAATAGTTATTAAAAAGCACGGGCCCTGGAGTCTGTGGAGTGTTGTACTTAATAAAAACTTATTGCTACTCGCAAAAGCATTTCTCTTGTTTTTCTTGGTTTTCATTTACATAAGGGGATTCCACTATGAGAACATTGTTCTGCCGATTTGCCACCTAAACTATCCTACAGCACTTCTGGCTAATGTAAAACAAATCCCACAACTGATTTGTGGCGAATATAATTATTAATAGTTTACCTAGTCATATTTATGTCATTCCTTACCCTTGTAAACCTAACATGTATTGATATAGATAGATGTGCTCATTATTTAATACCTTGAAATAAAACAATCAAGCTTGTTATCCAGCTTAACGTAGTGTAACAATAGGTAAGTTAGATCAATTGTTAGATCGTATGCTATTAAATCTATACCGACTTCTTTACCAACATGAAATGAATGATTTATTGAATTTAACAACAAACATCGCTTAACCCTTTGCGTACCAGAGACGTAAATTTACGTGCGTTTCACTCATAAATCTTTTGTTTTAATTATCACGGCTTACAAAAGGTTAAACACAAACTATCCTTAAAACTTTGAATATTACAAACTTCTTAATCCAGGATGGACTACATTGATACCCAAACTAGGTGAGACCTTTGGTATGCCCATAGATCACGGGAACAACTCTATGGATGCCATACCAATGCCCTCTGTCGGACATACGAATAAAATGATATATTAAAATGTAGACGTTAAATTACAAGACAATTTAATTTAAAGTAAATTACAATAGAGAGATATAATTTCGCTACACATAGAATGATAGGTTGATAGGCATATCCATTACATACTTCACTTACTAGGTGCATGCTGCGCGTAAAAAACTGTACTTTCGGTACGCAGTTACATGCATAAATATGCATAAGTTAACTAGAACAAATATAGGAGAGTTTTTTGGGTAAACGAATTCTTTGTATCAAATGAACTGCTGGTGAACCATGTAAGGTCGGCCTGGCTACATCTATATCACTACATATAATAAAAATGTAAAGGTCGAATTACTGTACAATGACAAAAAATGCTAAAAACCGAGTCAGGGGGATGTAAGGAGTGAAATGTAACTAATATTGTTTTTCAAAAATTTTGTTTGTCTGTTTGTCTGTCTATTTGCACGAGCTAATCTCGGAAACGTCTAGACCGATTTATATGAATCTGTTAGATTAGCCCGTACAAACAGACAGACAAACAGAGAAACATAAAATTAGTTCGATTTCCTTCCTTACATCCCCCTGACTCGGTTTTTAGCATTTTTATCATTGTACAGAAATTCGACCCCTACAGTATTATTATATGTAGTACTGATTGTATGTCTAGTACGAATAAAGGCCTATTCAAACCTGGGTGTTATTCGCTACCGCTAGCGGTAGAGAAATCCGAAAGGGTATGCGTTAATTTCACTGTTCACACCAAAGCGGATATCGCTACCGCGCGCGGTAGAGATATTCGTTGGCAACGGTTAGCGGGGCGGCGGAACTAGTTTCGCCAAACAAAAGAAAATATCGCCTCACTAGGCGGTACAAGTTTCGCTGCAGTTATGGAACTTCATACTATTTACCCATCGAGTTCCGCGTGGTATTTTTCGCTACCCACAGCGGTAGCGAATAACTCTCAGGTCTGAATAGGCCTTTAGTTGCAAACAAACGAGAATTTAACCAAAACAAGCCACGCCTACTAAGATGACGTCATAACGTCATGACAAAGGCCACAAAGCCTACTTGCTTAGAACAACTGCTCTCCTTTACTAGCTTCATGGTTATTGTTTTTATACGTCGTGGCTCAGAGCCTGTGCTCACAGCACTATTAAGATAGACTTGAAAAACTGTGAACCTTCAGGTTTCTTATCAGCTCCAGTAAGGTTCCATTCCTAAGTTCAGTTCTTACTTTGTTAAAGATCCCTGGGTTCAAGATCGAAAAACTATTGGTTGGAACCGTTTAAGCCCATTTAAGAGGCCATTCAAACTTACGGCTAAGCTAGTATGAGCGCGTTATTAACAGTTTTGTTCCATACATATGAAATTTCTTACTAAAGTTACTTAATTAGTAGATAAGACATCGTTTGAACGTTAATGTAAACTCAGGTCGTCTCAGACGCAGACTATATACATATAACAATACAAATAATTTTAATTTTAAAAGTACGTCGTGTACCTTCCATCCGTTAAGTTAACGTTTGTAGCTTCAATCTATTTGTCTGCCTGTATATTCGCTTATACCTTACCTTATATTGTAAAAAATATAACATAACCATATAAAAAACAACAATTCTTAGGTTGTAAAAAAACTGCAACTGTTTACAATTTTAGAATGATCTTCAAAATGTAAGGCCAGTTACAAGGTTATATTACCTCATATTTTTGATACGCAGGCTGGTTGGCGCAGTTGGTGACCCCTTCTGAGCTGCTGATCCCGATCCCCGGATAGGTCAAGCATTTGTGTGCATGAACATGTCTGTTTGAGCTGTGTCCTCGCGGGATAAGGTAATTACAGATTATTAATTATAATTAAAAATCTGTAATTACCTTATCCCGCCACATCATACCAGGGATATAAGCTATCAAAAATATACTATATGTTGATCAGGGATATAAGCTACCACCATAGGAAATTTCATTTAAATCGGTGCAGTCGTTTTGGAGATTAGCCCGTACAACAAGCCGTATAACAATTTGAACTTATTTTTCACTCCTTACATCCCCCTGACTCGGTTTTTAGCATAGTTTTCATTGTACAGAAATTTGACCTCTACAGTTTATAATATGTAGTAGTTTTTACATCCCTCGTTTTGCCCCCTTAAGTCATCCCTGACAAAAATATTGAAAGCACCACTATTTATTTTAAATTACCTATCCAGTTATCAATTTTCATCACTGTAGCTCCAAAAACAAAGAACTTTTGAAAAAAAAATTTCACCCGTTTTACCCCCCTAAGTCATCCCTGTCAATAAATATTGAAATCAAAATTTTAAACTTTCCATGAAATCTGATTTTCACCACTGTATGTTCGAAAACACAAAACTTTCCATACAAACTTTCACCCCTCCATTTCACCCTCTTAAACCACCATTATAAGAAAAAAATAGGCCATCATTTTTTATTTTGAATGACCTATCCAAATACACATTTTCATAACTATAAGTTCAAAAACAAAGGAGTTTCATACAAACGTTTTCATCCCTTTTGACCCCCTTAAATTTCACAATGGTTGAATTTCACAAAATCCCGTCTTAGTGAGCACCTACGTCCTAAAAAGAACACGCATGCAAAATTTGAAACTCCTAGCACTTGTAGTTTCTGAGATTTCGTGATGAGTGAGTGAGTGAGTGACCTTTCGCTTTTATATACTATATAGATGTATATCAGTCATCAGGTTACCATAGTACAGGCTCTGACTAGTTTGGGACATGAAGACCTTTATGTGGATGAAAAATAATATAAATAAATATACTCGTATTAAAACTTTGCATTTCATCTAGGTATGTTGTTTTAAGAACGCCCGAATCCCTTCCATATGATTTAACAATTACTGTAGCCCTAAAATAACATCCGCGGGACTATATTCATTATTCAAATTAGTTTATGTTTTCTCCATTGACGGATTATGCTTATGATATGGAAAGCCTATAAGAATCAATGATAATAAAGAGTAAGACAACTTACGTGATGACATTCGACTAATCCTTATAAACCTCGCGCACTTTCACTATAACCTTATCTAAGAGTGTTTAATACGTATTTATTTGACACATTTTTTAAATTCATAGCTGTTTATTAAGGTTCTGTCAAGATTAATACTAAATTTTATGTTTCTTTATTAAGTAACAATCTAGTATGACGGAGCGTTGGCTTAGTTGGTAGAGAACCTACTTTCGACGTGCGGAGTCCAAGGTTCGATTACTTTATTCCCAAGGCAAATACTTATGTGATGAGCAGAAATGTTTGTTAGCGGGTTTTGGATGATGCAACGTGTGCACACAGAAACAAGGGAGATATGAAAAGCAGGCGGGGCCGGTGTCGCAGCAATATGCCCAAAAACAGAACACATTGCTCGCGGCGGATCGCAACATTTGTATTATGTTACTGAACGCAGATCGAGATCGCATGTGAACAGTTTACAATGCTTGGCTCTGTACCTACGAATATTCAAACGTTAAGTTTTAATACCGCTGTGGATAATGAACTTATTGAAGCTAACAGAATACGTTGAATCGCGGAATACGGCCGCTGCTTGCGACACCAGGTTTGTACTCGGCACACGGATTGGCATCTCTCTAGATCTCTATGGATGTGTTATTGTGTGTGAACATGCCTTTCGCAGCATACAATCGATTCATAGAAGCAATGTAACCAGACATTTTATTTACCTTCATCAGGTCATAAGCTGCCGGATCCATAAGACCTACTGAGTTTTAAAAGTAGTAAGTAGACTACAACGAATTATTTGCGAAAAAGAATCGTATCGTTCAAATATTGTATTGAAAAAGAATTTTAGATTCATCCGTGACTTTGGCCTTGCTAAAGTATTTGTCTACCGCCGTTAACACGTAGACTCGCCAGTCGCCATATATGGCCATATTACAATTGAATCCCAAGAAAAAATACTACGATTCCAAAAAATGCGACATGTGTGGGCGCAAAACAATACGTCCGAAAATTTAAGGAAAATATATGAATGTCAACGTGTATACAATGAAATTAAAAACGCGCCGCACATCATCGCATAAACTATGAGTTTTCTGTGCCAAGTTGTATTCTATTCGTATATCATGCCCGATAGTGTGCACAAGTAATGAAAAGGGGAGCTTTATTCAATTGTTTGTATACGTTGACGATACGAATGATTTTTAGCAATATATTCCGTGCTCCGCTCAAAGGACAATCACAATCAGCCAAAGTCAAAGTCAAAATCATTTATTCAATTTAGGCATCAAAGACGCACTTATGAATGTCAATTTTCAATTATAATGTACTTTAAAGATTACCGCCGCGTTTCAAAATATATAGAGCTTACCGAGAAGAAGCGGAGAGAAACTCGGGGCCATTCTTTTTATATAGATGTTTTTACAATGTTTTTACTTAGCTACTACAAATATTAGCTCCAGTGTGTTGCCTTACAAAAGAGAACATAATAATGGTATCAGTAGGGCAAGACACGCTCCACTTTGAGAGCCCATATTGCCCATATTGTTTCCACTGCTGGGACTTGAGCCTTCCTCTCAGGGCGAGGAGTTGGGCTATAATCCACCAGGGAACCGATTCCACTAACAAAATTGCAATCGAACGATATCTGAACGGTTCATTTTATACGTTTTCTTATTCTGCTATTGAAAAACAGTCCAGCTGCACGTTTCTGTCGACGTACCTACATCTAACTCAAAGACGCGACGCTTACTGAAAGTCGTAAATGATATTATGTACGATTTTAATGACATTTAATAGTATAATATGACGTTACGTTCCAATTTGTCTATAGCAATATAGAATAGCTTTTTGGGCGACGATCAACGGTAACCAGGGTCGAACTGCTGTTGCAGCGGGATAGATTGTTGAACGTTGTGAAATTATAGAATTGGCCTCCAGTGCGGCTTGGTGAATAGGTTAGTGGCCAACCCATGTCGAAGTTTTCAGGCCGCCCAAAGGCCTTCGGCAAAGCGTAACGACTGTTGTCGTAAGACAAACAAACGGCTTAACGTGCCCTCCGAAGCACGGAAACGCTCAGTCGAATAATGCCACTAGCGGTCACCCATCCAACTCCTGATCGCAGCAAGCGTTGTTTAACTTGTTGATCGGTTGAGATCGCCAAGTCAAGCTCCGCTACGAGCGCTTCAAAGGACAATATCTAGAATCAATTATTTGTCTTCCAAATGATAGCAGGAAAACCCCAACAATGGCTAGTGTTGATTTACCTAGTTTAGTTTAGTTTTTAGATTTGCGTTTCTTTGAGTTTTGACTTGTAATTATAAATAATATTGTGGTGGACTATTAACTGTTAAGTGTTCATAATAGTTCACGAGTGTAGGCAAGTGCACAAAATCAAGAAACGTTGTTTTTATGTTTTCCTCGTCAATAATCAGTTAATAAATCAATCAATCGATCAGTCAATTATTTATTTCAGATAATAAAACCGATTTCGTACATCTGTGGGCCGAGCACGAAAATCTGCTTTTGTGTAACGTTATAGAATCGTTGACGTTTTCAGTACAAACTATGAGTTATCTGTGCAACTATTGTACTAGATAAATGACAGTTTGTACTAAATACGTTAACGACGCGATTACGTTACACTTTAATAGATTTTCGTACTAGGCCCACTGATAATATAACAACATCATAAATTAAATAATTAATTTTAATAATAAATAATGCATCTAACGATTTACTATAATGTGACTTGGACAGGACAGTGATTTAAAATGGCAGACTTATAATAGTGACTGTGGTTTGACTTATTACTCGATGAAAATTGTAACTTGGTGCAACTATTAACACATGTAATGGTTTTTTACGCTTTCGCGATTCTTGTACTTTGAAATTAAGGCGAAATGAGTGAAGACTGTAGATTAAGACCTAATTTTATGATTCGCCATCGCGAAATTTTCGCCGCTTAAACCTAATAGCCGAAGTTAAAAAAGCAAAAAACGTAGTTTAAATTGAATATACGTTGTGTATGGGAGCCAATACACGATTGAGTAAACATGGCTCGATAGAAAAAATCGGCAACATTTCCAAAATTTTAGAATAAAATTTTTCTTACATGCTTCGTGGGGAAAAGCACTTTCATTCAATTATGGGCAAATATATTTCAATAAATGTATCATATTCGAATTCCCACTGAAATTTACTAGTAACCTATGGTTTCCTTTACCATTAAAAATTAATAATTTGATTTGATTGTGCGAAATAAATTTAAAAAGTACCTATTAGCACGTATTCAATTGCATCTTCGCATTATATCGTCCAATCTGATAAACAATTCTCAACTTTATGTAAACAATCGTAAATTCTTTTTGGATGGAAAAAATGATTGGACCACGCCTTCTTTATACAGATTCTTTAAAAGATTTATCTTTTAATGTTTAAAGTTGTTTAATTTCAGCATTGTAATATAACTTAAATAAAGACAAATCTACAAATGCATGAACCCAATTAGAAAAAAAACCCACCATAGTTTACTTTGGGATTTTCCAAACATCTATGCTACCACTGTTACAGACTCGCTGGTGTAGTCCTATTACGTTCGCTTTGTAAGTTGAACCCAGTCAAGTGTATCAATTAAATAACTGTAGGAAAGGTGTACTTGTCTCATAATGGTCGTCGATTAACATCTGTCGTCAACTCACTCTGTATTTATGTCTAGTCAATCAATCGACCTTTCAGTGTCCGTTCACTGGCCACCATGCGACGCGTGCCAGTTATCGACCACCTGCATTTTTTACAGCTGATCTCTAATTACAGGCGAGACTGATGGACTCGTGTAACAAATGGTTATATTGTTAGTGAATTTTTATGCTAAAACCCTTTTTGTTTGGACGGAATGATGGATTGTGTAGTTGTGAGGTGTCTCGCGAGGGCTTAAGCTGTTTTGTAAAACAAGCTCTTGGTATTATAGCTATTAGCTGGCAGGTTTAATGGTTTGAACATTAGCCAAGTTATTCTTAGCTTTGCATAACTTATAGGTTTACATGAATGTGTGTTAATAGAGTTAATTACAGAGGCCAAGGTAGTATTAGTGTAATAGAGGGCCAACTTGTTGAAAACTTAATGCGGTAATTTTTGTGGATCGTTATAGGTATTATTAATTATATAGGCGAATATCAGTACACCTACTAATATTTACGAAAGTCACTTAAGAGGATTGCATAGCTAGTACTTCCCATGCTATTAGCAAGAAAACTCTTTTCTACCTCTTAACATTGTTCGATTTCAGTGTTTTTTTTTTTTCATGGAATTATGGCACTGTTTACCCGTACGTTTTGATTTTTTCAGTATTTCAAAGTACTATAAATTTCCTTTTTTAAAACTTAAAAAAAATGAAAAATCAAAACGTACGGGCATAGTAACAATGTCATGAATCCATGAAAAAAAATCACTGAAATCGGACAATGTTAAGAAGTAGAAAAGAGTTTTCTCTTTTAGCATGGAAAGTACTAGCTATGCAATCATCTTAATTTACAAATCGTATTTTTCACTAGTGTGTAGTGACGTTTCTTAACAAGTTCAGGGTTTTTATTGAGTATGTAGGTATGTCATGAAAATTGCCCATATTAAATTTAAGTACAAGCAGAGTTCGTAGAGTTTCTACTTTTATTGACAGTTTTTCGGACGTCCATAGACCATTCATCAAAGAAAATACTCTTTCGGTAGGCGCGTTCGTCCCTGGACTATGTGTGTGGTTGAAAAATAGGAATGCGGGACACATCCAACGTTTTACGGGACTATTTACTGATTATTGTATAGCGGGATTATATCTAGCATTCCCGGACGGTCCCGCAGAATACGGCGGGCGAATATATTAGTGTAATTTATTAATTTGTTAATGTGTTTTTTATTTCCTATAAATAAAATAGTGATGTCATCCGCGAAAAACTTTATCTGCTATCTATTTTACGTCACTAATAGAAATGATCCCGCGATACTGCACTGTGGAACACCGCAGTGAACCTTGCTGAATTCTTGTGAATGATGTTATAGTTTTTGTTCGAATACACATTCGATCGATTCACACGAGTATCTTGTAATATATCACTGAGATATGAACTTATTAGTAGATTAGCAATACCTCCACATCCAAATATAGAGCAAAAAACTACGACATCTGCATTACTTTCCGATATAACAGTCAGAATAACATTCTGACCGTTACCATCAGTGGGATCACCACTCTGTATGGGTCCGCCACGAAGGCTTAGTACGAAACACCCCGTACTGGGCTCAGGATATAGGCAAAGTGGGTCTATCTACAGTGTCGGAACTTTCAGACAATCCAAAAGCGAACATGACCAAATTTGTTCTATGGCAACAATTGAGACCGGGCGCCTTAGGGTGGTACACGGAGGTCAAAATGCCGCTAACTAGCAGTCAAGCATATACCGATAGCACCAGTTTTCGTCTAACCTAATTACGTTACGGCTTGCTAGATAAGGTCCACTAAGAGTGATTTGGTTAACGACATCTACCGCCTTATTATAAAAATGGACTATAAATAGTCCCGAGTTTAAATAATGGTTTATGGGAATTGGTATACTATAGGTATAATAAAACCGTTTCACCATAATTATGTATACGATTTATGTCGATAAGAATAATAAATGTAACCTACCTAACTAGAATCTGACCGCAACATCGTCCACGCGAAGAAATATTATAGGAATTCCTTATGAGATACCTGTTGAACTATGTTTTTGACGTGATAACGTCTTATAATAATCGATGAACGCAGGCTGCACGCACGAAAAAGTATGACTCATTGTCACGTTCCGCCTGAGCCGAGCGTGCAAGTTAGAGCACGGAACAAGCGGTAGAGAGGCACGATCGGCCTGAGTGTTCGGCTTATCTTATAACAGAGTACAAACTAAAAACATTACTTATGTGGGTAGATCATCGTCATCGTCAGCCTGTAACAGTCCACTGCTGGACATAAGCCTCTCCCAAAGCGCGCCACTGAGCCCAATCTTCGGCTCAGCTCATCCAGTGACTGCCAGCTACCTTGCGCAGATCGTCGCTCCATCTGGCTGAAGGTCGTCCCAAGCTACGCTTGCCGACACGTGGTCTCCATTCGAGAACCCGTCTATTCCATCGGTTCTACCCTTCTATGTATAGGTAGATAGAAAAGTAGAATTAAAAAGGCACCAAAGAAAGGGTTGCCAAGCAACTATAAAACAAACGAAACAACACGAGCGCAATCATAGTCCCCTAATTATCCAAACAAATGTTTCCATCCGGCATCACCCCTGCAAATTACACAGATGTACAAATACGTTTAGGTAAACATAAATGCACCTGCGTTGGTAAATCAAGCATTTTGGTCGCGTGTGAATATATACGTGACTCATGTGTGGTGTGTAGTTGAACCTAAATAGTATATAAGTACCTATAATATTATAATTATGAATGTTTGTTTATATTTGATTTGTATTTATCTTTTATTTTTATTTAACATACTTTTATGCGTAATGAGTTAAAACTAGTTCACTAACTATGCAATGTTGTATAAAGAGATTGTCAAATGAGCTGTTAGTAATTAATTTATGTTTGTGAAAGATGTTTGTTACTCTCCCACGCCAATACTATTTAATTAGAGGTAGAACTGTTTAACATTTTAGATGGCGAAAAATAGAAAATATACTAATATGATAAGTAGTGATTTTTCTATGAAGCAAAGCGATAGGGCGCAGCTAGTCCTGTAAGTACTACATAGAACGGCAATGTTCCAAAGCAGTCGGAGGGCTGTGAATCTAATATTTCTTTATTATTTTTTATTTATTTGCTTCTGTCAATTGTACTAGATTTTAAGGCGCGCTCGTACCCTGATTAAAGAAAAAGCAGATTTTTTAAACACATAGTGTAACGAAACAGATCTATTAGTATGTTATGAAAAAAATACAAAGGTTAGAAAAGGAATAGAAAAAGAGTAATAACCGAATAGAATTCATAAATATAACTCTCTTTCAGCAGAAAAAAATCCTGAATAGGTCCACAAAAATAAACTTTCACGTCCAAACTCTCAGAATTTTCAGCGATAACACTATATTTTTTTAGGTAATACTTAGCCAACGTATAGTACTAAAGTAATAACCAGCAGTTTTTTCAATTGAGTTAGTATATATCGATAAATATAAAGAAAACGTACAAAAATAACGCATTTTCGCATTACATCGTCCAATATAACAAGCGATTTTCAACCTTACGTAAACCATCGTAAATTATTTTAAAATTGGGATTGGACCGCGTCTTAATGGAATACATAGATTTAGGTATACTTATTTCTATTAATCCGTGAAGAAGGAAACGGATCGTTTAATTTTATGATACTAATAAACCAAATATTAAACAATATTAGACAGGGGTGTAAAAGAAAAGAAAGAAGAGGAAATGTTTTCTCTAAAAAGGGGAAAGTTGGCTGCAGCGCCATCTACCGGTTGATTTTGATAATATCAGAAGAAAGTTTTAATTTGCAATACTTAAAAGATTAACCTATTACCTAGTAGTATATTGGGTACCTATTTTTAGTTTTTTAACAATACTATGATATAGAATAAATTTACTAGCGTATACCAAACCTGTAAAAGCCTGTTAGAAAGATTTGTTTTGGAGTTGTTGATGCATAGGTTTACAATCGATAATCGCAGTACACGTACTGTCATACTGTACATATGTATTAGAACTGAAGTTTATTCTGTGTTTCTGTGCTATAAACACAACGCTATGTTTGACTCGACCCGGCACCGATAAACCAACATAGCCTTCATAAAGTACGGGGCGATAGAGGTGAAACAATCATCCATGTCGTAACTGTGAGCAGTACCATGTGAACGTAATCAACGTCTATTTTTGGACCACGCCATTGTACGAGTATAGTTGTGACACAGAATATACAATAGTTATTAGGCTAGCCATTGAATATCATCTCTATAGCGTACTATTATTTATTCTATGCTATAACTTTGAACGACTTTTTACGTGATGATACAGTACGAGTTTACATTCTCTGTACATTCATTAATAAGTCTTAAGGCCTATTCAGACCTAAGCGTTATTCGCTACCGCTGTGGGTAGCGAAAAATACCACGCGGAACTCGATGGGTAAATAGTATGAAGTTCTATAACTGCACCGTAAACTTGTACCGCCTAGTGAGGCGGTATTTTCTCTTGTTTGGCGAAACTAGTTCCGCCGCCCCGCTAACCGTTGCTACCGAATATCTCGATCGCTCGCGGTAGCGAATAACGCCCAGGTTTGAATAGGCCTTTAGATGAATATAAAATCCCTAAAGAGAAATGTTGCTTAATGGATCCAAGCGTTACTACCTAGTCACCGTAAAACCCCGGAGCTACGTTTCAAAAACTGCTACCCTACTGCGATCACATATGCCTGAGTTAGAGAAGCAGCTGATTGTGGGACAAATGCAGGGGATGCGCTCCAGGGGCCGAATTCCAACACGATGGTATAAAAGCAATAGGAGAAACTCAACAACGATCTATTGAACTGGCGCAGGACAGAAGCAAATGGAGACAAATCGTATATGGTCACGATCCTCACTAGTGAGGGAGCGACAAAGAAGAAAGTAGAACCCTACTATCATGTTGTGCATTTTATCTCAACTTTACCTTCAGCGGGAGGGCAAATCAGTGTTAAGATCTGAACGCTCAACCGCCATCGATGGCCGCCGCTTATTACATCCCTTCTAAACTTCCTTCAAAGTTATGTAAAGTTTACATAAAAACAACCTCTACTTTTTTCCAACTGTTTACACCATTGCCATCTTTATGCCCTAGTCCCAATTCGGTTTGGATCAACACAGTGCATTACAGAAGTTTGGTTGTCCTCTCCCCAATTAGTAATTATCACAACATATTCCTCCACACTATTTTCGATCTCAATAGAAAATATACTTCATATAAGTATCCTTCATACGGCCTAAGCAGCCTTTTTTGTTATAAAACTAAACTAGTGCTAAGTTTAGTGCTGAGCGAGACGTCATCCACACGGGCGTCCCGAACACTCCTTGAAAAAGACCACCGAATGTGGTCGAAACTAGTCGGACCTATCCGATAAATATTATGTGAGTAATCTAGTATTTCTAATTAAAATAACTAATCAGCCTTTGTTTAGTCTTTCTCTTTTTGTTCCATCCATACCTCTTTATATTCATCACTCTTTTAGTAACATGTTTTGTATCATCTCTCCTCATAACATGCTCATTGAACACCAAATGTTTTCTTTTAAACTTCTACAGATCCTAGAATTCGAAACGTTTCACTTTTAGACTTTCATGGTCTCCTGTGGTAAAAACTCATGTTAAACGATGTAGTCACCCGCGTACATGTCGCAACAGTTATAATCGAATGCAGGTACCATACCGTTGATAAGGATTTATTGCTTGCATAATATATTCACGTTTGAATTAAGTATCTACCTATAAAACTCTCCGATAAAGCAAATTGTACATTAAAATGCAATAAAAGTGGAGGTGAACTGTAGAAATGTTACGATGAACGAGACATTCCAAAACAGCGGTTATGAAAAGTAAAGCGCTACAAAATATAAAAACATGACATTTAGAGACAAAACCAGATAAATGCGACCGATAATTCAGACTAGATTTATAATTGTGTATGTGTTTCATGTTAAACGCTAAAGTAAAACGTTTTACAGTCTAGAACGTCTTTTTGGCAATTTGAGATAATACATACTAGGTATCGCGACTAATCTCCCAAATTATACTTTATGACCGGCTATGTCCATGGCTATCTATTTGACACTTGAATATGATGAACCTGAAGTCGCGTATACACTGCGTAAGGTCGCTTACTTTACTTACGACGTTTTGGAACAAGTATGCTAATAAAGCCTTTATGTAAAGGTTCTGGGAGGTGACTATATCATACGCACCTGTAGAAACCATAAAGTTTAGAAACAAAACATTTGTGTGATTCTTCTTGCAAAATCTGGGTACATAAACGTATTCCTTTTGTAAATCAACTTGATATAGTCGCAACTAACTAAACTATAACTATAAATATTATATATTAATTGAAGAATATACTAAGATCATAAAATTCCAAAATTATACCTTTTAGTAGATGTACAATGGGTAAAACTTCACGTTTCTAACAATGAATCTATCGGATTTTGGAGATTAGGTTATCTATAGTGTTTATCATGAAACCCATGGAAATAAGGTTAACAACTAGGTCGTTGTATATATTTTATTATATACCTACTACAGCCTAGGTTGAGACACTGTACAATTATTATAATTCAATTAGTGCACCAAATAAATTGCAAAATTTTCATGGAAACCAATGCGACCCTCCACAAGTTGAGCAAGCGAAATTCCAACAAAAACGATTTTATGCAATTACGCTTAAGTTCTCGGGAGAGTTATTACTAAACCGAGATCGCAGTCACGCCGCCTGGTAAAGGTCCCTACAGACAATCCGAACATGTGAAATGTCTTTTCAATATCGTACTCAAATTATGTCAAAACTGCACTCGTATCCCGCACTGTGCCTTTTAATAGACAGTTCGAATCTAAATGATCTGTTGGTCAAGCCTAGAACCGTAAGGCTTTATTTAACGACGTCGCTGTTGGTACAGATAAATTCCTACTTAGTTCTACCATGCCGTTTCTGAAGCAGTCACAATATTAACATTATGAGTATAGGTAATAAGCTGAAGCCCCTGCGCGTAAAATGATCTCATAGGAATATTTTTCCATAACTAAATGCCAATGGCTATCTCCATTCTAAATTTCACGCTAATCGGTCGAGCTGTTTCAGCATGAGTAAAAGGGAATACTCACTCGTATACTCACAAACCTTCTTTAAAACCTTTTTTTTGTGGGCTCGTACATTTGTACATTACCTATTCATCAAGTTAATTATGTTACTACTTATAGTTACATCAAGTTAGATATCTCCTCAAGTAGTCAGAGTCGGGTCACTGTTCTGTTAAGTCATGTTTTAGTAAAGCGGAGGGAGGGCGCGCAGTACTAAATATTTCTATGGCGATTGACACAAAAAGGACGTTTTATAATTTTATACACTTTGCCTACACTCGTGAACCATTAAGGACGCCTAACGCTTAATAACCCAAAACAAGCTATAGCTTACATATTATGTTGGGGTTTTCTCTACCAACCTCAAACTCCTTTATTTACTTTTTAATGTTTATATAGGTACCTAGTGAGTATTTCAATCAACTTTGTACTCCAGATAGTTTAAAACTTTATCATTAAGATTAAGGTAAGTCATTATGACACCCATTTTAATTTAATAACTTCGTTGACACTGTTGAGAGACTGGTTTGCTATCCGATCGTCTGCAAGAAACTTAACGTTTACGTGGATCGTTCCAGTCACGAGTTCTTTCCCGCCTTATTCAACCATCCAGCCGTTTTAGCGTCTTTTTGCCCTTTTGTGAAAGGTTATTTTTGCTAATACGGTCGCGGAATATAGTTACGCATTTCGATTTAAGCATTACATCGACTTTTCCTTAATGATACACTATTGGAACTAGAATCTCAGGACTTTCGAGGAAGAGATCGTCTCTTATTTTTTATGCCAAACATGAGTACCATCCTAATGGATAATGGGTTTTATTCGTACCTACATTGGATAAAGATATATGTAGATACTGCTCCACACATACTAGATAGTATACTATTAAATAGAACTCGTATTTGGAATAAAAAATGCGACACGTTAATTAAATATTTACCTATCTATTTATATGTTTCGATAAATAGTCTGTTAGAAGATATAACTTCAAGAAAAACGTCTGTCGACTCAATACTTTTCTCGTTTAAAGGCTCAACCATAGTGCTATGTAGCCATCGCATGCCTTCACGTCGGATACCTTCATAAAGCAACCGCACCCGCTTTGTACCTACCTATGTACCTGTTACCATCTACTTACGAAGAACTAACCGCGCGGTCCGTTATTCGCTTTTATCCCATACGGTGCTGACGTCTGTGTCCGCTGGTCCAATATATAAAGTACGATTTCGTCACTTACATGCTGTTAGCGTGCTAATGAAATCGAACTGCTACCAGTTCGATTTCATTAGCACGCTTGCTTTGTTTACCTACGTAAACAAAGCAAGCAAATCTGACCTCTGTGACATAGAAAAATGTCAAATTTGACATTAAGCCCACGACGTTCACGACTTCATGCAAGCGCAATACTGTAATTCCGGAAATTCACATTCGCCTACCATTTGCCCGCCCACACCACTTCGGGGCACTTTTGCGCTCGCTAATAGTGCTTATGTGGTGATACGAAACCTATAAAACTGTACTTCTAAACCAACCAGTAATGTAGAAAGTAGGTACTAATCAAGTAGAACTTGGACTTCGGAGTTTGGTTTTATATACCTTACTTTACTTACCTTATAATACCTATTATTATCTTGAATTAGCGACTATAAAAGAAAACATTGACACATGGTGAAAACTGGTAAGAACGGTTGTTTGTTTTAGATGTATGCATTGCTGTGTCGATGAATGGTGGGTGATATTTGAACGTATAAACTTGTATCCTATACTTTATCCCGTAACATGTAGCTTATTGTTTGCTAGCTAACCCGCCCGAGGCTTCGCTCGCATAACTTGAGCTACGATACTACAGAAATACGTTGGTAAAAATATTTTTTTAATACAGTTGCTCAAAAAGTGGCGTATTGCAGGGACGTATAGCGTTCGAGATGTGGGCTATTACATACTCGTGCTTTTTTTTACCTTTCCCGAACTCGTTCGTTCTCCAACTGTTAAAATCATGTCTATTAAAAAGAAAAAACAACCATGAAGTTTTTACAAAAAAAAATTCATAGAATTTTTATGATTCATGGAAATACGTACATTTCTAAAAAGAAGCTACTAATTTGTTTCAATATCAGATTTAATGATTTGATTGAATGACTTAGGTTAGTTTTCATTTGATTTCTTCTCATTAAATTTCATTTTCATTTCATATCAATATAAAAATTCTACTGAAGACTTGGCTGTATGGGCATAGTTCTCTTTGCCTACCAGAATGGGTGAAGAAAAAAAAATATCTGCTTATATTCTACGGTTCGCGCCATTTTCCAGAAATTTAATTTGCGAGTTTATTTTATTAAATTGCTTCATTTTTTCGCAACTGTATTAATAATAGTCGTTCAGTACACGTGCGGAACCGTCATTGCAACTTGTTCCGACTGTCAACCCTCGCCTTCGGCTGCGCCCCGGCTCGGGTAGACATTTGTCGGAACTCTTTGCAATGACAGCCTTTCCCCACTTGAAATGAAATATACTATTACGACAAGCTGTTTTTAAAACATCAGTAGACCCTGAAGAACTTTATCTAGAAAAATTCAGCACAACATGTTTACACGTCAAAGTTCGGCGTCTCTAACTGTTATAGCAAGCACATCATGTTTGCACCAATGAAGTCAAAACCCGGCGTCTCTAACTGTTATAGCAAGCACATCATGTTTGCACCAATGCAATGAAGTCAAAACCCGGCGTCTCTAACTGTTATAGCAAGCACATCATGTTTGCACCAATGCAATGAAGTCAAAACCCGGCGTCTCTAACTGTTATAGCAAGCACATCATGTTTGCACCAATGCAATGAAGTCAAAACTCGGCGTCTCTGACTGGTCTATTTCATCTTTTTGTCGCTGCTACTGTAGATTGTTTGCATCTACCTATCTATATCATATTTGTATTACTAAGTAGAAAAGTACTTTTTTAAACTTTCACGGTTGTTTTCAATAAACATATTGCAGCAGACATATCTGTCTACCCTCTTTCTCTGTCTTCGTAATTCATCCACCCACCCGCATTCTCCAGTCGTCCCGCGATCATGGCGCTTGCAACAGTGTCGAAATATCGCGAGCTCGAATAAATACTACGGTTTCATCCCGTAAGTAATAAGATGTTTATATCTAGAAAAGTGTGTAAAAATGTAAACTTATCTAGGTTGATGAAGGAAGTCATCAGTACCCATTATTTCTTTCTGTTGTTTCTTGTATATTATAGAAAATTTATAAAAAAAAAGGAAATTATTGAACGAATTCAAAACAATTACGTACAAAATTATGTAAAATTTAGATCTTTTCTAGATCAGATCAGAACTGTCTATTACATCGCGTAGATAACTGCGTTCGCAGCATCGTAACTTAAATGAGGCTTTCACTTCGCTGCCTAGAGTGAAAGTTACCATAAATCTTGCGGTTAAACTCTTCAACGCTAACTAATACTAAATACATTAACGAAACTACAAAATAAACACTAGAAGCTAACTTTGAACTTTATACCATTAAAAATAAGGAATACGTTATCATCACAAAGCACTTCATGGTGGGCTTAGACAAAATTTGTTCAAAAAGGCAAATCGTGCTAAGCATTAAACCAATGGGTTGTCTTCCAATTCTCGGGAATGTGTGGTCTCTATGAATAATGAGTTAAGAAAATATCATTAGAATAGTATTGTTTTTAATTAAAGTCTGAGTATAAATATTTCGTTAGCCGGCAGCATATTATTTTATGAAGGTCAACGGTGTCGTAGGTATACTTACAGAAATTTGAGTAGACATGGTATATACTGGTTTTGCATTATTTTCACCTAATTTAAACGGTAAAAAAAGGAGAATTAAGCCAGACCTTTAAGCGGAAGTAGTGAAACTTTTTTCATGTTTGTAATGTACGACGAGTTTTGAATGTGAAATTTTTGCATTACTTTTCGATATGGAAACGGCGACGTTTACCTACTTTGTAAAAATCATCCTTTACTTCTCATTTTATAAGGATGTCTGTAGAAACTTACATATAGACATACTCAACCCAATATGTTTTTCTGATGGGATTCTGGCCTTCCTCCAACATAGAGGAGTATGACGATCGAAACGAACTCAGTGCAGTTTGCTGTATGTGTGTAGGTTAGAGGCTAGTCCTCTCGAAGCTTCCAAGCCTCAGCAGACAAAGGCTAACAACCGCTATGTGCCTAGTACGATAATTTGTTAAAATGTAACGTAATCGTAACGTTGACGTATACAGTACAAACTATAATTTATCTAGTACCACTGTGGCTCATAGTTTGTACTGTAAATGAACTTCAACGATACCTTACATCTCACTCTTAAATTTTCGTGCTAGATACACAGTTCTAAGACACACAACTAGGAGCGACGGCCCTCCGAATCACGGAAGCGCTCAGCCGGTATTCCATATAAAGGCGTGAATCTCGACTTGATTGACATTGTAAACGCCATACAAAGATTACTCAGTAGGGCTATTATGTATCTCAGTTGCTAACAAATTTTGATTGAATCGAAAACAATGGCAGCGCTATGTCACTTTTGTCAGCTCCAGTCATCAAATTACTAACATTTTTGCTTACTGGAGTTGTCAAAACTGACATAGTACCGCCATTTTTCAAGATTTCAATCAACATTTCTTAGCAACTGAACTGAGATATATAATAGCCCTGCGGATCTGTTTTAAAGCCCAGATTCACTACTGAGCGTACCTCTGGAAGGTCCTAAGGGTTGCCTATTTTTTGTTGCTCATTATTGTAAAAGGGCAACTTTCAAATCGGGCTTTTGTACAAAGGTATTTTTCACGAAGAGCAGCTATTAAGTACTTTAATTTTTTTTATAAGTTTTATTGATATATATAATATACGTACATATAACATAAATACTCAAATTATCATGTTAAGTTAATTACCGAGAATTAACATATATCATTACATACATATGTTAGGGATTGTAGCCGTTGTGTATAGCTAAAGCTATGCAATTAGGTATTGTTAACACAGAGCACCAGTCGAACGAAACCTAGCTATCCAAGGTTCCCGCATCAGTCTAACTAGACTCAATTCAGAATTGTCGAGCCCCTGATATTCAATCATACCAACAATGAAGTTGGGCCATCTCCTAGGTATCAATGCACCATTAGAAAATTGATTTAAATACAATAGTTACATTTGTGCAACGAAAGGGAACATGCTTTTTAAGTGTTTGAATTTCGATCTAGTGTAGATTATAATATGATTGAATCACGAGCGTATAATATTATGTTATAATCCTGAGGAAACTCGCGACAAAAACAAACTTTGTGTGCCACATAAAACTTTGATTTCAATAGCGAAAAAATGCATGATATAAGAAAAATGGATTTAACTAAATTGAACAATGTATATATTTCGGCTGTCCCTGAGTGGATAAGCCTACAGGCACTTGGGGAGAGGGGCAAGGCCGATTAGAATAAAAACTATTAAACAGAAACTACATACTACAACTACATATAATAATAACAAAAATATTTGAAAAATTCGTACCCTTGTACACAGTTTTCGGCATCATTCTCACAAATTAGGCAATAACATCAGTTTTTTGTAGTAAGTAAATATGTTAATAATAGTGGTATTCATTATCGCGCATGAATTTTTTTTTGTAACAATGGGCATTAAACACATTTTTGAATGTCAAGTATAAGCATTCCATGATGTGTTTTTTTTTCAAAATGAAAAATATACTATTTTTACCAAGATTATAAATAATCATTAAACTTGCGATGCTCAAAATTATATGTTCCTTCGAATTGCTTTCATCTATCAAATTCCTATATTTTTCCTTTTCAAAAACTGAAACAATTTGCGGATTTGCCGATGTTTCGACGACGCGGGTGAGAAAAGTGATGACCCTATAATTTTCCTAACATATTCAATTTGCTGAGAAGTGAAAAAGTTGAATGTTAGCGTTTTTATTATAACCTTTTTATCTAAAGATATCACGTACGCTCAAGTTATGAGATCTATAAAAATAGCTCATCTTTACTGCTTTTGAATGGAACCATCCAGTTCTTAAGCAAGAACATTTTACTTTTCAGAATGTTTCAAAGCGAATCTTTGACATCGAAACCTCCAATTCATTACCGCACGTTTACAAAGAGAAACAAATCGAAATTGCTGTTCAATTCACGAGCAATTTTAACTTTTCCGAGATTACTTATCGAATGAAAACAGAAATGGGATAATTTCCGATTGATTTGAATGTTTCAAATTAAAATTGATTTCAGGAATCTTCAATTGGTCAATTTAATTAAAAGTTATTGCTGGCATAAAAGGTATACATTTTTTGTATGTAATTTTGTAGATAAATTTCGTACTTCTCATATTCTTTGATAGCCTGATAAAGCATCCTGTCTGCTCATGTGAGTTGCAGTGCTTACCAGTGGGCCGAGTACGAAAATCTGTGTAAGTGTAACGTAATCGCATCGTTAACGTATTTTGTTCAAACTGTCATTTATCTACAACAATAGTGGCACAGATAACTCATAGTTTGTACTGAATACGTAAACGATACGATAACGTTACTCTTAAGTAGATTTTTGTACTTGGCCCACTGATCGTTAAGATTCAAAGTTTTGCGTGGCATTTTTCGCACTCATCACCTCGAAACTGTTTATTTCGCTCAGTAATTTCACATGCTACAGACAGTGCCCTTCAAACTACATCGTAGTATAATTACTATCACACTAATGGAATGAACACAGCTTCAAAGGAGAATATTTGGCAATGCGGTGGAACCTTCCAGAATCCAGATCTAGTACCACCTAGTGTCATCGCCTTGGGACTACTAGGAATTTACTATTAAGAGTACAGCCCCCCCTTATGTACGTATGTAGTTAGTGCGGCCGATCTAGGTCCTCGTAAAAGAAGTATGAAAGTATTATCTGTCATTTATTTGTGCATTTCTAAATGAATGTTACCTACAAATTAATACCATACTCGTATATCCCGGAACTACGGTCTGGAGTGCCGGTGCCCGTGATCCAGTCATGTATTTTAATATCCGCTCCAACGCGAGCGGCACGTTTCCTGTTTGTTATATTCGCCTGAACTAACTAATTTCACTAACTGTCGAAGAGTTTCACAAAATATTCAGATTAAAATAAAATATAGAAATAAGTAGTTATATAGTTAGTCACACACCTGCACTGAGGTTTCCGCCTTAACCACCTTATCTATGTTACCGCGACTTGGGAGACATGAACATCTATAGACGTCATGTCTCCCATGTCGCGGGAGGCATGATCATCCATATTAAATCAACATAAACATTCAAGAGCAGATAATAAAAGTGTCTGCTGCTTAAGTCAGTCTAAGCTCGTGCTTTGAAGGCAGGGAATTTTTATATTTTTATTTTATCAAAACGTGATGGGCATATTTTCATGCAATATAAAAAAGCACTCGAATACTTACGATTTTATATTGGTTTTGCAATTATACGTGTTAGAATATTGGTGCTCCAAGCAGGCTTGCTTGGAGCACCAATATTCTGGAAACTTTCCAGTACTTTCTTGGCGAAGTAGTATGCGTTACTTTTAACTGTTAAAAGTTACGCAAAAATTTGCATTAACTATTTTAGATTTTATTTTTGTCACTATTATAGATATTTGACAGATAATGTTTACTGGTTCACTGTGGTTGCGTAATATTCGCATATAGACCGAATCCGAGAAAGTAGAGATGTTTGCAGACTTTCTAATTTAGTGCATATTATAATAATAGAATATGTGTGATATAAGAGTAGCTATAACCGTTGTTGCGTTTTTACACATTTTGTTACATATTTATTGAATACATTTTAATATGTTTGCCACCGCTCTTTGTAATCATTTATTCCGAAGGCAGCACCAACAAAAATAATTCCAGGAAACGGAAGCCTAACACGTTATGTCTTACATAGTATAAAGTTTCAAACTCATTCACAAAGAGTTCTGCTCTATATTGACAATTATGCAATATTACCCAAATATACAATAGTTTAATATAATGAAATATAAAGGTTAAAAATAATTACATATTAGACTAACAAGGCCGTCAATTTAAATTAATAAACTATTAAATATTTAGTTTAACGTAACATTCCATTATGTTCCCACTGCTGGGACTCTGATATGTTTGTTCAGTGCAGCGTAGTGGGTAATACTAGTGTAATGTAAAAAAAACTTAATAAATAAGAGTACGTAGTTACACGAGTGTGATCTCCGGTGTGAGCTCCAGTTTACACGCAAAGTGAGTGCAATATGCAAATGGGCCCTTTGTTCCCTGGACCGTGACCCTTCCGGGCCTTCTGTCTTCATAACCGTTATTGTTGGTACGGGTTTGTGTTGGGAACGCTATGCTTTTGATATACTGTTACACTTTTGTTGAGTAAGAGAAATTGTTTTGTATCATTAAATAGTTCGCACTAAATAGAGGTTATAAAATATTTTTTGTAAGAAAGTATACCTACATATAATGAAAAAGATAACATGCACGCCTTTGCATACGTGGTAGAGGGATAAAAATAATTTATGCAACTTCCCCCATTTCAGGGAACCCACTCAAAATCGCTGACGACGAGAAATAATAATTTAATAGTAGATGCATGCCAAGTTTCGTCAGGTTTTTTGTAAAATGCGACCGTACAGCCGTGCGATTCTGTAATGATTCGTCGACGAGCTTGTTGACGAGCTTACCGATGTCAAATACTTTATGAGATATTGCCTTTGTACATAAGGTTGTTTTTCCAACGTTTCTTGTATCTCTTCATTTGTTTCACGGATATTGTCAAAGATGCAACGATGTTTGCTCTTAGAGAATCGCACGGCTGGAAGACTTACATATAACCTATAAAAAATACGGTACGGACAGATGACGGTCAATCTGGCCAGTTAAAGTAGAGCTCGCTCGGTAATTTTTTTTTGGTTGTCATAAATAGGCATGTCTCTCACTAATGTACTCGTATGATGTAAAAGGGAAAAGTTAAGGATGAGTTTTGGTGCAAAAGTATAGATCACTGACCTCTCTGAACAAACCAAATGGAAACTGAAGTTCGACGCGGGCGTTGCGGAATTAACTGTTGATTTTATATTCCGTTGATTGGCGTAATTGGAAAATATTGAAATTCTATTTTATTCTTAATGTAAACATGAAGTTGATTGGCTTGCAGATATCTATACTAAGGGAATGCTGTGTTATATACTTTTTGAATTCAGTGTGAAAAATGAAGCATTATAAACTACCCGTTTATTGTAGATACGAATATATGCTGTTTCATACGTTATTCTGAAAAACATAAGGTAATATATTATATTACCTTACAGGTTGCAATCTGGATCCCATCCAACAAGTTTAAATTCTCCCATCCAAAAAGTTATAATAATACTCATACTGAGGGAGTTGAAAATAAATATGTAATTCACCATTTAGTGGCGGCGGTAATCTTGGAGCGATTTCAATCAAACTTAGCTAAGAATGCTCCTGACTAATACACCTTTCAAACAAAAGTCACAAAATTATAATCGGTTCATTCGCTCGAAAGCTACGATGTAAAAATGACACCCCGTCATTCTTGCCGTCGCGACTTAACCCTTTATGTACAATTGACGTAAATTTACGTGCGTCATTCGTAAATATATTGTTTTAATTATCACGTTAACATTATATATTGTTAAACATTATAAGTTATATGTAACCTATGTAGGTACACGACCGATGTAAGCTCTAATTATTATTCATAACCTTCAAACTCCTGAAAAAAAAGCGGGAAAAAACCCAACACTGGCTATTTTTTTTTGTGTGTGTACAAAATTATGAAATGGTGTTTTTGTGTTTTCCTCGTCAATTGCTAAAAAGTTTTAGTGATGTACTCATGAATGATGTACACTTAATGATGTACACTGCTTTACTGGACCAACTGCTTAACTGGACTTAAACAAGACAGTGTTTTAATGACTGGTTTATTTAAGTGATTGTCTCTACTTGACTCTGACTGGATAAAAATCTCACTTGATGCAACTACAAAATATATTTACCTACGTAAACTTGAGAAAAGGCAAATGTACAAACGTAGAAATCCACTTACTTATAGAGAAAAGAAAATACTTTCAAAAAGTTTTTTTTTAATTATTTTATATAAATAGACATTATACCTATTCTTTCCAATCAAATTTTATTGTTTCCCAACTGTTTCTACTGCAGTGTCGATGTCGTGTCGTGACCGTATATTAATAGGAAATGAACTGTAGCTAGAATGCTAATCCAATATGGTTTGTTTGTTAATTTTATGAATTGTAATGTATTCATACATAGTCAACAGTTTGATCGCGAATAGAAAGCAAGCCACGTAATTGTATGCCATTACGATACCTAATCGTTTGCATAATTTGTTATGAGCTTATACTCATAAGGATTGGTATTCAGGTTTTAAGCAACTATGAAATCTATATGACTCTGTTATACCCTTGGTAACTAATCATTCGGTAAACTAGGAAAATTACACAGGATTCTTGTATATGTATGATTGATAGTTAATAGATGATAGTACTACTTTAAATAAAAAAACCTGCACAAAAGACGTGAAAATCACTATCTTTAAAGCATATTGTCAAAATTTTTATACTTGCAGTTTGTGGGTCAAGTATAAGCAGTGGACTTATAACGCTCTTCGCGTTTGTTATAATAATGCTTTCAGAGTTCTGGGCCCCAGGGAGACTCCCACCTCTTAAAAAGCAGTCATGTTTCAACCTTACCATTAATTTTGGTACCACCACGTCAACATAGCAATCTTAAAATAATATTGGATTACGATAGACGTTTTGATGACGTAGCATGAAATATTTCAGTCAATTCGCGTACTTTGACGTGACTTTTGACACTACGAGTAAGTTTCATTGTTCCAATGTCAAATTTTTGAAGATCCGTACCCCCATTTCTTAAAGTAGTAATATATGCAAACATTACCATTAAATTTGGTTGACCGTTTTGTGTCGGTGGGAGTACGATAGTAAGTATGATTATTCTAAGCTTATTACAAAACTCTTCTGATTTATGATAGTTTCGTAAAAGGTGGGAGTAGGCCCCTGGTGGGTCTTCCACGATACTGCAGCGCAACCCAAATGTGGAGGCTCATGTTGACAATTTCTACGCCATTGTGAGAAAAAGAGCGGCGTCAATAATGAGCCGGATTCGTGGAGGATCTAACGGTATTCTAAGAGTATTACCAGATAAAATGGCAAATCCATTTATTGATCACTGGGTACATATTCACACGTCTCCCAGCGCTCGAAACCTCCGAGTTCGCATTACATCCCATTTAATCCTATTTCATATAAGGTAGTAAAGTACCTACTAATATATTTTTAAGTATAGTAGCACTATGGATTTTTTGTTGAAAATAAATTTATTATAATTATTTACGTTTTGTAAGCGAGATGCATCGTAAAAGTTGCATATTGCATAGCTTTATGAATCAAATAATGTGATTGGATGGTTCTGAACCAGAACTTCAGGTGCATGAGCAACGGAATATAACATCCTTTTGTATCAGATTACAGGCTTTGTTTCTCTTTGTGGTTCGTGCACATTAACCGGGTTAGGAGGTATTGTTTTCGAGATAGTTGCGTAGACTGCTTCGTTTCTAACACTCGTCTTACCTGCCTGTCATTTCATGGTCAGGTTTAATTGTTTGCTGGAAGGTTAAGCAAATGTCTTACTTATTATACGAGAAAGTCATAATAACCATACACCTTTCTACTCAAATCTAACACAACTAACGTATAGTCTAAGCAATTTGTCACACGCTAATCAAACTTGACTCCTGTCTGTTTTTGTAGCGGTCATAATAATCCCATCAAAAACAAAACTTGTCAAAAAAGTGTCAGTCCCTATTTAAGGGACCTTCTGTCTTAAGTTATTACGTACCTAATTAGCTAACCTAACAACATCTTACAATAAGCATATCAGTGTTCTTTTATTTTTTAAATAAAATGGATTGACTTGGCCATCGCATAAAAACACAATGTATCTTACAAGTTAGTAATACTATATAATATACCTAATATAATGGCCAGTGATAATATTGTACGACGTCGTATTTCCATACATTTGACGGCTCCATTAGCTCAGTTGGTAGTGATCCTGCTTTCGAAGCGCTGGGTCCCAGGTTCGATACCTGACCGGGCTATTTCGCGTATGAAGAAATGTTTGACGTCGGTATGGTGTGATAATGTGTATGTGAGTCCATGTCCATGTGTACCGTGACACAGTGTATCCTAGTGCGTAAACTTTATCTATCTAATACCTTTAAAGAGTTAGTGCACAATACTGAACGGGGTGATTTGGAATCGATACTGGTCTTGAAAGTAAAAAAAAATACATATGTTTTATTATTATGAACCCATATTCGCCGCTCTACGCTAAGAGCCATAGTGCGACTGAACGCACGACCCGACGCCGCGACGCACCGCTACATCGCAGAATAGATAGCAGTAAATACGCGAGATATACCTACCAGCTTAGAATAGGTACAACGTGCGGACGATGACCCGCCTGGGCCAGCCGTCGTTTAGGCATAAACATCAGCTGCGTAAACATTCGCGAGTAGGTAGGTTCGTACGTCGTCCTATTCTAAGTAGGTAGGTTAGGTACGAGTATGTCTCACGTAGTCACTGTTTTCTAGCGTGCGTTCAGTCGCGCAATGTTTATTAGCTGCGGAGCAATGATTATGGGTTCATAATAATAAAAAAACATTGATTTTTCCTTTTACATTAATGACCAGTTATCGATTCCAAACCACCCCATTCGATATTGTGCACTAAATAACAATGACCTTATATATAATCTGAAAGTCTGAAACGGCTCCAACGATTTTCATGATAATTAGTCTGCAAGGTGTTTCGAGGGCGGTAAATCTAATTAGTTTCGTTTTTAGAAAACGTCGTTTTATCCGTGTTTTCAGGCAATGAAAAACTGCTAAGTACAACAAAATGTTTTACCGACATTGCAACACTAAAGTTACTTGACAATAGATGGCGTTGTTAAGCAGCACTAAGCCAAAAACAGGTCAGGTTTCTAAAAACACCGAGCATCCAGGTACTTATAATGTACATAGCAAACGTCATTTACATTTCATTACATAAACAGTCTACAAAATTTTATTAAGTCTATAAACAAAATATTTCTATAGTAGACCTATGTCCTATGTAAGCATTCGAGGGTAATTAAAACCATTCCTGTTAACCAACAGAGTCTTAGGTTTAGAGAGAGACGAGAGGGTTATGCAATAGGGTAACAGGGTGAAGAATCTCTTGACTCGTCTCGACCCGCAGGAGAGTGCTCCAGACTCACACGAGCCGAGAGCTTACCATTGTTCTATCTCGCATGCTTGTATGTGATTATACGGTCCCTGTATGTCAACATGAACATGCTTCACCCAATTTTAGCATGTTTTTACAACTCTTTCTTTTGTAACATTGAAATTTATAGAGAGAAAAATTCACATCCTCGGACGGGAATTTTTCTCTCTATAAATTTCAATGTTTGAGATCGCTAAAGCAGGCGTTGTGCTCTGAAAAGTAAACTATATAAATCTTTCTTATCTGTCTATATATCTGTTCTTTAAAAAAATTGCTATTGGTTTTTAAACTAACTTCCCGATGAGCTTTAAACTAGGGATGCATCCGATACCGATATATCAGCGACACTTCGGGATTGCCGATATTTGTATAGTCGATTAAACGATACTTTAAAAATTTCGCATTTCAAAAAGTAATGTAAACGCGCGTGTAGTTTCTTTTATTTCGTTGCAAACGAGGTGCGAACTTACTATGATTGGGGACTTGCTAAATCGCCTTTCTCCACAAAACTTAATAATTTAATTTTAACCAAAAATATTTTAATGATAATTTTAATTACTAGAACTATTAACTAATCTCAATCTGTCTATATATTGATTAACTTACAATTTTTTATTCAATTCGCGCATCCTCATTGTAATCTGTATCGCCGATATTTTTATAAGAGTATCAATATGGGTATCGTATCGGCAAAATGGCGTTTCGATGTATCCCAATTTAAAACTTCATAATTTTATGAGACGAAAATATTAGATTTTTATTTTGTATGTTTGACTATTTATCGCCGTTATTTACCGCTTTGTCACTAATTTGGTTTTTGTTGTGCCATACAAGTAATAGAATGACTGTTTCAAAAAAGTATCAATTAAAACTGTTAAGAATGTCTGTTTAGTAGTATTATATGGCTTATCCCCTTAACAGATCCCTGCGAAGGGAATTTCTGGACTTTTTATCCAAATATCCCCTGCGCGTCGTCTTATTGTGTCGGAAAGGGGTAATTTATATTTATTTATTTTATTTAATAAGAACGGCATAGCCATTTACACTTATTAAAACACAGTTTAGACAACACAACACAAGACATACAATAAATTAAAATTCCATATCTACATAAATATATCAAGAGGCAACATAACATTACATAACAGGTTTTAGTAATCGTACAGTACTCATACAACACTATCGGCCTTATTAATAAACTTGGCTTACACCCGGAGTAGTTAAAACATCTATCTGTCAATTTTTCGCTTGCAGTAAATGTTACGCGTGAAAGCAAGAGAAAGCATGTTACGCCTAATATAGATTTACGCAACGTTTATTAATAAAGGCCAATATGTTTAAAAAGTTTCGCGTATATGGTATAGAAGCATTAAACTATATGAACAATTTTAGCACGTTTTTTACTCGTTTTTTTCTGCTTGCTTAACTGTTCTGTACAAAACTTGCTATTGGCTTTTAAACTTACTTCCAAATGAGCTTAGAACTTCATAATTGGATGAGAAGACAATTCGATTTTACATTTTTATCTGTCTGTTTGTCTGATTGTCGTTGATATTCCGGATTGTCACTAATGTAATTTTTGTAGTGCCGTACAAAAACTTTCGAGAATATCCCTTTTCAAAACTTAAAAAATAAAACTGTTAAGAATGAATTTTGTAGAATTATATGGTATAGCATTTAAATGACTATATAAATACTCATTATCCGTGAGCGAGCTCGTAGTTAGAATGCTAACTACTTCGCCGACATACAATGGTTGAAAAGATTACGCGTAACTCAGTAGGCTCTAAATTTAATAACAATTGATTTCAATTGACAGTTAAATAGTTTAGATTTCTACTGGGAAATTGCACAATTTAAAATGGATAGCTAAAATTAGAGTTGCCCACCTTTGAATGCATTGACTTCTTATTCATTTAGTCATATTTCCGGTATTTGCTAACGCAAGCTTTGAGTAGACACTGGTTTTAGCATAGACATTAAGCTTAGACGTAGACACTTGTTCTAGACACCAGCGCCGACACTAGAGTTAATTTAATTGAGATTGTGGCTACTGGTTGGCCAATTTACAGTTTTGAGTGACGGAATATTCTAATCAAAGCTTTGTGAAGCAGCTGACTTATGGCTGAAATACGTAGCTTAGTTACTCAGCTTTTGATCTAAGTTTTAGCTTTAACTATAAAGGTATTTACAGGTTTCCTTTCGGGTGTTTAGCATACCTTTGTAGCTTCAGTGACAAGCAACAATATGGTACCGAGACGTTGCTCTGATCCGTAAGTTTAAAAATTCAACAGGTTTTGTTTGATATAACACATACTTTTAAGTACTTATTTTTCCCACTATTGAATGTTGTCAAGAGTTCACTAGCCGAATAGCTTTATGCGGGCCAATGCAAATAGCGAAGTAATTTCCATTGAATTTATGTTATTACTCGTGCATGATTTAAAGTGCATGTTTCGCCCAGTGTCTCAAGCTAAAATGTAAATTATTAATAATTAACTACTAATAAACTGAAATGTCCAAAATAATTAAAATAACTTTTATTCCAAATTAGTGCACACATCATTTAATACGAGCATTTATGTCTATTTCATATGGTTACGGCAATATTAATGAAACGACATTTTTTTGGCTGGATAATTTAGATGAATTTAGAATATGATGCATATTTTGTGTTTTATAGATTCAAAAAAGACGTTATATCAGTAGTTACAAATGCCGCTATAAAATAATATATTTTTCGCATTTTTATATAATTAAGTATAGCATCATCAAAGCAGTAAATATGCTTTCGGTATTAGGAAATATTTGGTTCAATTGCACGTTACTTTGTTGCCTTATTGTATACATTAGTTTTCTCCTCATAAAATTTAAGCATAACACCGGCAGCAGCTTATGTCTTATATACATAAGCTTAACAGCTTTCGAGTCACATATCAAGTTTGAAACCACGAGACCCCGAATCATCTAATTAGGAAGTCCGCGTTTCCAAGTCCCATGCGCAAGAACTTGCCTATTCAATAAGCTGAAACTTGGATTATCGGATCTGCTAGGAATTGCGGTGACTTAACGTGGGATAATATGGTTTTGAAGCTTCTATATTATAGAATATAACTGCAACCACCATATTAATTGAGACGAAATATCAGAAATCGCAGATTAGTGTCTAGTTATTACTAGATTTCCCTCTGGATCGAGACTCTAGTGGTAATAAATTGTTTTAGCGACATTGAAATTTAACTCTGCCATTTTATGATTATTTTTATTTATATTTTTTTGAGAAGTAGCTTCTTATAGAAGGAGAAGATGCCAATTACTAAATAGATACTAATCTGTGGTCCTTGATATTTACTGTTAAAACCAAGTCAGACCGGGAGTTAGCATAACTTTGGTTTTTGCTTTCGTATTTTGAGAATTGCGTTAGAAAATGGGGGGAATAAGAACTTATTTAGAGACGAATTAATTCAAAGCAATTAAACGTTCTACCACAGCATAAAAATCATAGGCTGTGGTTCTACCATGCAATGTTAGCATGAACCCATAACCCTTTTCAATCACTCTTTCAGAGGATTTTAACAGATATAACACTTTGGCTCCTAAAATAATTTTACAATTTCACTTTGTGCTAAGTGCGCAGTAGTGATTTCCAAATGAGTTTTTAGAATTAGTAAATCAATGACACCCTGACTGATTGAATATGAAATCCTATAACTGTAAGTATAGATGCCTTATGACTTATAATTATATTTAACTAGCTGCGCCCCGCGGTTTCACACGGTTTCCGCGGTTGATGATGAATGAAAGAAAAGTATCTTATGTACTTATTCAGGATAAAATATATTTCCTTACCAAATTTCATTACGATCTGTACAGCCGTTTAGGCGTGATAAAGTTATAAATAGACAGTGACATAGAGACTGACACAGTTACAAATGTTTTTATAGTATCAGTATGGATCATTTAATTATTAAATTTTCTTTTGCAATTATACTGTCTAGTCATTTAGTAATAACCTGTATCGGACAACTCTGATTGGTACAATTCCAGTTATGTCGATACAAATATTGACATGCTTTGATCAATCCCTACAGATACAACGTTATTAACATACATAGCATTTTGACTATTGTATACTTTGACAATTGATATAGATAACTAATGACGATATAGCTACATGACTATACAGTTGGCAACAATCATTTTAACTTGCACCCTTAATCCAATAGTATAAAGTTGTGAATGAGAGCCACTTCTGCTGTTAGCTGTATGAACTACTTCGGTCGTGACTGGACGATTTAGTTTCTATAGGAAAGTTATTACCGACATATTTATTTGAATACGTGGGTGCTTGCATAACTCAGTTGCCATTATATACATCTATACGGACGTACAATGCTGAGTTTGCGTATGTATTAGTTTTATGATTCAGAGTGCATTAAACTTTGTGACTCATCTAGGTATTATATGTAGGTATATGGATTTGGTGTTGATAAATGGCACTGGTAATCAAACTCGTTAACGAGCATTGATCTTTTGCAGCTTGAACTGACATTATGAGATATCTGTTCAATTGGATGAATTTATTTCACTATTATTTAAATTACTTCTATATATTTTATAGTTGACTTCGTTATTGCCCACTCTGTAGGTGTGGTTTGTAAGAAATACTTTGAAGTTAAGAGGATTGCATAGCTAGTACTTGTCCAGACTAAAAGAAATAACTCTTTTCTACCTCCTAACATTGTCCGATTTCAGAGATTTTTTTCATGTAAAAAACAATTGTTTTTAGTATGATTTAAGTTATAATAAAGTAAATTTATAGTACTTTAAAATACTAAAAAACAAAACGTACGGGCATTGTAAACAACCTGTTGATTACATAAAAAATCACATAAATCGGACAACGCTAAGAGGTAGAAAAGAGTTATTTCTTTTAGTCTGGACAAGTACTAAACTTATAACAAAAACTAGGACATTACTAGCTAAGGCAGAATGCGGATGCACTAGTCACTACACACGTCTTACACGTCTTACACGTGGCAGTGGAGCCTAGCTAGGGCGTTCATTAATGGGTGTATAGCTTAGCTTACATTTCCAACTCAGATAGTTACAAACTTTGCATCTAAATACCTAGAAGCAAATGCTGTTTGTAACACAACTATGAAATGCTAAAGAAATATTTACAATGGTTTTTCTTTCCAATATCATCGGTGCATATTGCAGTCTCCATATTCACGATAACTTAGGTTTAAAATTAAAAACGCTTCCTTATGAGCTTATATAGTTACTTAGAGCTTCAAGATTCTAGATATGTATTTATCGAACCAGTGAACGAGTGTCAAACTAAGACAATAAGAGAAATGCTTCCGGATTAAACCAGTTTTGTACCCCCTCAGCATTCCAGCAGAAACGTTGATGATATGCTTTTGCACTCGCATCTAGAATGCAAGGCCACCAACCGCATGGCATTCAGTTAGCAGTCAAGGCTGTATTCATGAGATTCAATCGCGAAAGAATTATTGACCGGCTTCGCTACTCCGGGCGGATGCTTTACGATAAGGCTCTGAACTTACTACTAAGGCGATGTGATAGAATTAAGCGGAATTTATACTAAGGATTTATGATATAGCTACGAGTATAAGAGTTCTGCGTTATGTATTGTTATAGCTTCTAGTGGTAACAAATAACTTTACTTTTAATAGGACATTGATTATAACAAATCAATTTTACAAATAATTGAATAACGCTATTTTGAACTTTTACAGTGATCGGGGTGCCGGTAGAATTGTAATTAAAGAGTTCGCCTGATGGTAAGCTTTACGCTTAACCATGGTAGCTGCAGTGCCATTAGTGCCAATTTAGAGATAGTTTAGTAGTTAGTAGAGTTTAGAATTGCAGTTTTACGTAGCACTGGACTGTGCTTGTCGCCCAAAGATATTGGGTTTTGTGTCTTGTACCCAGTAATTTCACTACTACAGTACCCTTAATATCCTAACACAAACAAAGCTTGCGGACTATTTCTTCGCGGTAGAATACAATAGCAGCGTGGTGGTACCAAGCAAGAAAACCTCACAAGACGGGTATTATCGCCTAGTACTCAGGTCATACAAACCTTGTTTGTATTATCTGAAGCCTAGTGCTAGTTGATAATTATTATTTTAATTTTTGTTATTGCCAAAGTAGGCAGATAAGCGAGCGGCCCACCTGATTGGAAGTGGTCACCGTCGCGTATAGACGTTTGCAACACAAAGGGCGTTACGAACGCGCTGCCGATCTCCAAGAAATTTAATGACGCCCTTTTTAAACAACCCCATTTACCCTATATCGTAGAGCTGAGGTAAAACCTCGGCGGGAAAACTAATAGTACTGTAGATTTTACTACTTTACTTATCACTGCTGACCAGCGAGCAGCTACATAGTCCAGTAATGGTGGGAGTTAGATCAGACCACAATGGCCTTGCTATCAAATTCGAAATCGGGAGAACTAAGAAAAATACCATTATCGAACATAGGCCGCTAACAAAAGGTAAACTAGAAAAGCTTAAACAAAATATAGAGTTGAAACTTAGTCTGGTGGAATTCACTTCTGAAGATCCACATGACATTTATAGTACATTATTTTCATTAGTAAGTACAGAATTTAATGAAATCTGTCCGAAGAAAAAACTGCAGCTCAACGGTAGGTTACAATTTGGTGACTGGTCAACTAGAGGTATTCGAAAAAGTAGAGACATAATGTTTGAGTTTATCACAAAAAATCTTTAACTTCTAGTAAAGATTTTCATGATTATGTAAGAAATTACTCAAAAGTTTTTAAGTCAGTATGCAAACGCGCAAAAGCTTTGTTTATAAGGGATAAAATTCGAAAATCTAATGACAAAATTAAAACAGTTTGGAAAACTATTAATACAGAGACCGGCAAAAGTAAATCTTTTAATTCAGAATATGTGCTAGAAATAGATAACCAAAAAGTTTCAGACCCAAGTCATGTTGCGAATTCATTTGAAAATTTCTTTTCTAACATACCACTAGAAGTCACCAAATCTCTTGATTCTTGCCCTTGTGTTGCAGTGGGCTTTCTGAAAGACAACTTCCCGCTCCAAATTCCTGAGTTTAGGTTCCGACATATATCTACTTTTGAAATAATAAAAACATTTAAAAGTTTAAACGTTAAAGCAACAGAGGATTTATGGGGATTATCCGTAAAAATGCTAGAGTCAATAATAGAAGTTATAGCGCCACATTTGATGATCATATTTAATTTATGTATTGATAGAGGTACATTTCCTGACCTAATGAAAATGAGTAAAATCACCCCTATTTTTAAATCAGGTAGTAAGGCCGACCCCTCAAATTATAGACCGGTCTCTGTGCTTCCGGCTTTGAGCAAAATATTCGAAAAGATAATGCTTCAACAACTCTTGTCTCATTTTAATGAACATAGGATTTTACACGAAAATCAGTTCGGTTTCACGAAAAGCAGATCAACAACAGATGCAGGAGTCCAGTTAGTCAAGCATGTGCTGGAGGCTTGGGAGAGCTCACAGGATGCCATTGGCGTATTTTGTGATCTCTCCAAAGCTTTCGACTGTGTAGAGCACCGCACTCTAATTTATAAGCTACACCACTATGGAATTCGTGGAGCTGCTCTGAATCTTGTAGAATCATACTTATCTGATAGGCAGCAAAAAGTTGGCATTAATGGCGTGACATCTTCTGGATCTTTGGTCAGAATGGGGGTTCCACAGGGGTCGATCTTGGGTCCGTTCTTATTCTTAGCATATATTAATGACTTACCACATATGGTTGAGGGCCTTGCTGACATAGTTCTTTTTGCGGATGATACTTCTCTGATTTTTAAAGTAGATAGGAAAGATAGAGAACTAGTTCAAGTCAACAACGCGTTAACTATTGTTTCAAATTGGTTCGCCGCAAACAACCTGCTTCTCAACGCAAAGAAAACGAAATGTTTAAAATTTTCCATGCCTAATGTAAGACATATAGAGCCAAACGTATTACTCGACGGAAATAAATTGAAAATTGACAAGGCAATAGTCTTTCTAGGTATTAGCATAGACTCTAAATTACAATGGGGTCCTCATATTGATGCACTATCTGGAAGACTGAGCTCAGCTGCATATGCGGTTCATAAAATTAGGCAATTGACAGATATAGCTACTGCTCGACTGGTCTACTTTGCTTACTTCCACAGCATAATGTCATATGGTATCCTGCTGTGGGGGTCAGCGGCGGACATAGAGACAGTTTTTATATTGCAAAAGCGGGCAGTTCGAGCCATCTACGAAATGGATCCCCGCGAATCCTTAAGACAAATGTTCAAAGAAATTAATATATTAACTCTTCCATCTTTGTATATCCTAGAAAATATAATGTACGTTCGTAAAAATATAAAGAAGTTTAGAATAAATAGTGATATGCATAATATTAATACTAGAAATAAGGATAGGATAGCTGTATCTAAATTTAGACTCACGAAAACTAAAAATAAGTCCTTAGGAAATTGTGTACGTTTCTATAATAAAATCCCGAAAGACATTACTGAGTTCACTGAAGGGAAATTCAAGTTACGTGTCAAAAATATACTAATGAAAAAAAGCCTATTATAAATTGAGTCACTACTTAGAAGACAAAGATGCCTGGAAGCTTTCCACTTCTGCCTAATAGCCAACTATTGAATAAATTTGTTATTTTAATACTACTCATATGTAACCTCAATGAACAAAGACTTGAAAAAATAATGGCCCACGAGTTTCTTGCTGCTTCTTCTCGGCGGTGGTTCTTTTCCGAAGACAGCGGTAGAATCATTTAAAAATTTTGACGTTCATAAGAGTGTCTATGATGCCTAAACTGAATAAATAATTTTTGAATTTTGAGTCAAATTAGTGGTTAGAACCTTTTTTACCTTCGACCTCAAATAACTTACGACGCACTTTTGAAACAACTTTTAGACCGCCAAAACGAAGGTATATATACGAAAATTTTGCTTTTTATCTATCATTTCGAGGTTAACCCTTTATTATGCTAAAATTACCAGACTAACACTCGTTTGTCATTATCACTACAATTAGTTCTGCGTAAACTACGCTATATAATAATAAACCCTAATCTATATTTTGCTTGCACTTTCATACAAAGTTTACCGGCCCATTTTTTTTTCTTTACTCGTTTTAATTTTATTTTACTCGTTTAATTAAATATTCTGTACCGTCTAATTTTACCTTCGAGCACTTATGTGCAATGCTTTTATATAATACCCGTAAATAAAATTTATGGAGGTCCCGTACTTACATTCTAGATGTAGGTATGCAACAAGATGCAGTTGGTTTAGAAGAAATGATATATTTAACCATTAACGTAACATGGTGTTTCGAATTCTTGTCGAAAGCTTGTATGCTGCTATTTGGTTATATGAATTCAAAAATTTATAATTTTTTTTGGTTGCCTATAAAAATCTGGCGTCGAAACAGTAGTGATAACCACGTTATCATTGGTTTGTTATTTTTACATCTCTTCACATGCTTATTAAAGACTGCTATATAAACCAATATAGACGTGTACACTTAGATATCAAACATGAAAAAATACCTTCTGTGTGTCGTAGGTACGTGCAATTAATAACGTAAGTACGTTTGCTCATCGTTTATTCTCTTATGGTGATATTGGTTATTCCACAAATCCCCATCGACAATCACCATCAATGAGAATTTGTGAACTTTTTTCCACGAATCCCCATTACCGTCTGAAAGAGCTTGTAATGGGGATGTGTGGACAGAAAAAGTCCACTATTCCCCATTGGTATAAAAATGAATCCCAATCGGTTGATGAATAAAATAATAAATAACTTACAAGCAACATAATGTTTTATTCCACTCGCCAAATTTCTTAGCCTAATCATGATGATGAATCAAATAAAGTAATATACGTAATGATATTTATCAACTGGAGAAATTTCAAAATTAGTAGTTTGAGTCTATCTATTATAAACAAACACAATAAAACCTTTCCTCTTTATAATATTAGGTGTAGATTATATCAAGTAGGAAAAAAATAGATACAAGATCTTAGAAATATTTTCCTGATCGAGAACAGACTGCATCTTTTCCTCAGCGGAAATGTCAATTCATGCAGTATAGAACCACTCATTTTTATGTACGAGTGTGTAATATTTAATTACACTTCACAAATAAATCACAAAATTGTTAAGATTTTCAATTAAGAAACTATTGTATTTAAAATAACTTCCAAAAAGAATGAGGCTCTCAATTCGTTTGTACTTTTTTTGTGTGGTTTGCTACTATTTCGCATATTGTCAATCTATTGATTAGGTATAATTATTTTTTCACCCGACTTCGTCGAAGCAAAAGGGATGGTAAAGTCTTTGACCGGTATTATGTATGTATGTATGTATGTTACGTATATATGTGTCTATGTATGTTGATCTGTTACCTCATTACTTTACTACTTATAGTAATTTAAAGTATCTGCATTATGCACAGTAACAATGAAAAGAGGATATGATGATATATCATACATACATATATATTATGTTATTAACGAAAACGGTACAAGCACGAGAACCTCCTGATGTCAAGTGGTAACCTCAGCTTCGAACAGATGAATTTCCTCCCAAGGGACGAACTGTATGCGCGCGTAACCCCGATACATTAAGTTGTTGAGTCTCATGTCCTTGTAATTTCGACGGCTACCATACCTTTCAAACCAAAACACAGTATTGCGAACATTAATGATTTACGGTAGAAAAAAGTATGATGGCAGTGCTACCCCGGATGCACTCATACACAAAGAGTTCTATTGCTCTTAAAAGAATATACTGTTAGCGTTGATCATAAGCTTTTTGTAGAGATTTCATACTTCAGCAGTCGGATTCATATTTAATTATGTGCACGGTAACTTAAACCTTACCAACTTCAGAAAGACGTGAAACTTATTTGCCTTTGCTTAAAATGGTGCATTCTAAGTAGCTGCAATCAAGTGGGCGTCAACAAATGGGTCACCTAAATATGCATAGAAAGGATACTGTGGTAAAGTATTTGCATCAGCAAAATTTCAAGACAAAGAGCCATTTGCAAGTTGCATTTGCATTAAATGCTGATCTGTCTTCGTTGCACTTAGTTGCAACCAACATCTAGTTAATACTATCTAATAGTTAAAATACTAATAGTTGGCGAGCGTAAGATAGTTAGTATAGTGTATAGACTGTATAGTAAGTATTTGTGCTAGAAAATGACTTTAAAATAAATAAATCATTATATAATTTCACACATTTCCACGATTGGACACGAGCACTTAAGATACATAAGCCTCAATAACGAAAACGATCAAAACTTCCTTATTACACTTAAATAAAATTAATAAACGCCAGGTTTTATTAAGACCACCTCAAAACTTCGGTAACATGTTTTGTATTTTTAGTGGCATAATTATAAAACTAGAAACCACACCATGCCACGTAAAAATATCAAAAATAATCTTCTTAACCTTATATATTAGTATACTTCTTACAAGTAGTTTCTATCGAATTGCTTAAATAATTGATTTAAAGTCCTGAAGTATCTAATACTACTATACAAAGCCTTTTAGATTTCTGTGTGAACTTATGACAAGCGACAAAATAAGTAAAGTAGTAAACAAAATATATAGTTAAATTGAAAAATATATTAGGTATTTAAGAAAACTATTAGGTATGAAGCGCTCGTAGCGGAGCTTGACGTGGCGATCTTAACCGATCAACAAGTTAAGCAACACTTGCTGCAGTCAGGACTTGGATGGGTGACTGCTAGTGGCAATATTCAACTGAGCGCTTTCGTGCTTCGGAGGGCACGTTACGCCGTCGGTCCCGGTTGTTTGTCTTAGAAAAACAGTCGTTAGGCTATCTCGAAGGCCTTCGGGCGGCCTGAAAACTTCGAGATGGGTTGGCCACTAACGTATCTACCGTGCCGCAATGGGCCCGTGTCATGGCCCAACTCCTCTCTCTCTGAGAGGAAGCCTAGAGTTCCAGCAGTGGGAACAAAATGGGCTGATTATGTTATGTTATGTTATTAGGTATTTTAACCAGGCTCCATTTGTGAAATTTTGTTTCTAGGCTATTGCATAAGTATTTCTAACATAAGCATAAACAGCATCGGAGTTGATTGATAAAGATAATCTCCTACACGGCTCCTAGTTTTCAGGTTTACCAAAAATCTCTGATATGGTGTACTGTAATTTTCTATTACGTATATAAACAAATATAAGGTCCGGAGATTAAACAGCCGTGGGATTCTCTAAGAGCAAACATCGTTGCATTTTTGACAAAATTCGTGAAACAAATGACGAGATGACAAGGAACGTTGGAAAAACAACCTTATGTACAAGGGCGATATCTCATAAAGTATGCAACAATGTTATGCTATTAGAGATAAAATAGAGAAATAGAATAGAGAGATAGAAAAGAGATAAATATGTGATGCTATTAGAGAATCGCACGGCAGAATCGCACGGATGGACTTAATTGTTAAGGAGCACGGCATAGAAGTGACCGAAGCACTCACTTAAAACTGTCACTATCGATTACTCATCAAGTAGTGACCGCAACAATTCGTTAAACACAGAATGAACAAGTCCAGCTAACAACGCTTCATACCTTACCTATGTTTCTATATTTATAGTTGGAAAAGGAAACAAAATAAAAACCGCAAAGCTATTTTACACGAACTGATGTATGCTAATTTGGAATGAATGCAGTAAACTTAAAGCATTTATGCAACAAATTGAAGTCTCTAGATTAAAGCCAGTTTTGATAAAGTACTAAATTAATAGCTATAATTAATTTCATTACTTGTAACCTTTTGCATAATCTCCAGTCTCCGACAGTTCGATATTGGATGTCAGAGCTCGGGGCTATACGATAGGACTAGTTTGAAGAGTATAAGTATACTTTACCTTTAAGAAGTAGAGTATATCTGTAACGATCTGAGAACTTTAACTGCTTTCTTTAGTAAGATAAATGTCTGTGATTTTGATAGTTCAAAGTATAAGCAGGTTCTTTTATGGTTAAACATTTAAGCGAAGAACATGCTACTTTTGCGACATCTTGATGATCATTGTTTGAACAGTTTTTACGTTACCGTTTCATTTAATTATGTATATAACAAATGTATAACAAGTCCAATTTGAAAATTTTAATACCGACTTCCATTCTATTCAGTTATTGGAGTGTATCTCAAAAACTACTGGACCTAATTTGATGAAATTTAAATGGGACCAGACGGACTTTGTTTGCTATTACAAAATTTCGGATAAAACAGCTTGGGACTGATCACTCCAGGATCTATCTACTCGTGTACTAAGATGTCAAAGTGTAGCGTGTATTGCCCTACTGATATTATGTTCTCTTTTGTAAGGCAACACACTGGAGTTAATATTTGTAGTACCTAAGTAAAAACATTGTAAAAACATCTATATAAAAAGAATGGCCTCGAGTTTTTTGCCGCTTCTTCTCGGTAGGCTTTATATATTTTGGAACGCGGCGGTAGTCTTTAAAGTACATTATAATGTAAAGTTGACGTTCATAAGTGCGTCTTTGATGCCTAAATTGAATAAATGAGTTTGACTTTGACTTTGACTTTGAGTTCTGGATCGGAATGGTGAGGAAATGTAATAAGTATTCAAATTATCAACGGGATAAATACCATGTATGTAGCTCACTAACATTTTAATAATTCTAATGTTAGTGATATTTAAAAATTTATAATTATGTCATCATCATCATCAGCCTGTAGCAGTCCACTGCTGGACATAGGCCTCTCCAATTGCACGCCACTAAGGTATATCTTGGGCTACTCGCATCCAGTTTTTGCCAGGTTATAATTATGTTATAGGTAAATCAAAATATTTAATTAATTAAGTATTTAAATCTTAGAATCTTCTAAGATCTATTATTGTGACAAAATAGCAGGATGAGCTTTTATTTTTTACAAATGCAAGTATGTATTTAACTTTCCTTTAGGTGAGAAATTTGAGAGATGATAAATATTCTTCTCTTGTCACGTTTTGTCGGTGCAGGAAATTATTCTCAATGGCGAAACGATAAGGAAGCTTACTTTTCCCACATTAGAGCTTTAACCTCGCGTTAGCATTCAACAATCGCTAGGAAACAGTTGGTGGTAGATCAGATCGTGTGAAGGAAAGCATTGAGCATTCTATGCGATCGGCGTGCGAGCTAGACCAGTCCTTTAAAGGAAACCTGCCAGCGTCAGTCAATCTCCTCACTTGAAGGTTTTTACCTTCGAATGTTTTACTTTTAATAGTTTTGTTGTATCGATTTCGATGAGAATTTATGAAAGCGGCGGATTGTCTTACCTTGTTATGAAAGGCGAACGTGCTTTGCGTTCCTCTTTTTGCGGGACTTGATCCTGCGATGTCCTATTGATGTGTCAGCAACAAAGTTACTGATAGATTATTTTATTACTTTTTTCTTTCTTGGCAGTGTTAATATTAATGGCTTATTAGTATCTACCCGCGTACAAACGCGTGAGTTTAGGGGCTCGCGATCGCGTTAAATTGGGGTATAAATTAGCTTATGTATTGTTATTATCATCTATATGGGTATAGTTTGTCTCCATTTCAAATTCCAGATTTAATTCAGAAGTGTTGTCGTTTCAGTAAGATGAAGTAAATATATATATAAATTCACTCACACTATTATGACGTATGATGAATATTGAAGTGTTTTTATTTTTGCTACTGCATAATCATATTGTAACTACGCCTGCATTAAATAAACTTACCTGTTGATATTTGTAATGTACAGTTAGTACATTACGGCCTGTTAGTAGGTAAATTATGTGTTTGACCGACACATGATGTACATACTAGAGTGAGTACCTACCTACAATATTTAATTTCACTTGCAAAAATGTAACATGATTATAAAAACATATGAAAAATTACAAAACGTCAGCCTATTCTGAAAAGTTAAAATATTTTTATGAATTGAAAATAACGGAAAAATTTAAAATGCAAATTCGAAAATAAACACAGTATGAGTCAAATTTTCTGTGATTATATTCAATGCAATTTATCTTTAATAGTAACAATCATCCACTTATTTTAGGCAACAAAGTATTATAATGAGTACCTTCCAATAAAAATACAAAGTATCCACAAGCGCACGTTTGTACTTTAAATTATGCTAATAAAACAACTGTCAAAATAACGAACAGGAAAATTCACGAAGCTCTTTTTGAATTACTTTCGGTACTACGTGGAGTAGTTTATTACAGCAGCTGTATTGCATTAAGGAGGACATTTAAATTAAATATGACTGAGTTTATGCTATGACTATCTTTGTATGAATGAATCAATGAACATTTGTTTGTTCTTTATGCAAAGTTTGTTAAAAACTTATTATAACTCAACGTGACATTAGTTTAGAAAAAAAAAACAGGGAAGTTAACCTAAGCCGCATAATATAACATAGCAAATTTTTATTGGGCTTGTAAAGGTGCACTTGACAATCTAAATAAAATAAACCTTACGATTACCTTTACCTCAACCCAAGCGCAAGTTAAGTCAAGTTTACCAGCAGTCCGACCTCACCTGGAGTACTGTTCTCACCTATGGAATAAATCAACCAAGTATCAGCTTGAGCCTCTTGATGCATTAGAGCGTAGAGCTGTTAGAATTGTTGACGACGAGATATTGTAGGCTTTCCAAAGACCTTGAGCCACTCAGTATGCAAAGAGACATTGTTTATGTATGTATCTTCTATCGCATATACACTGGATATTGTTCAGAGGCCGTAGCACAAATAATTTGCGAAAAAGTATTCGTATCACCAACGACAATGCGTCACGCTTCAGCGTACAAACTGTGATTTAACTGTGTAAAAGTTGTCATAGATAAATGATAGTTTGTACTGTTTCACGTGACGTTACACTTACTCAGTTATTCGTGATAGGCCCATTGAAGAACTATACAACCTTGTGCTAGCGTCGCGGTATTATCACCGCACTAGCCGCCTACGCCAGGAAGCTCATCCACAATGATCGACCTGTGAAATTCACATACTGTGCGATTTACACGATCTTTTTTGCCTTTCACCAGCAAAATGTGGAATGAGCTTTCTCCTTCCGTATTTCCTTGAGGCTACAATGTGTGGTTCTTCAAAAAGCGAGCCAATTGAGTATTTTATGGTTGACAACTTATTTGTGAAGCCCTGAGTGTTAAGTACACATATCTAGGTGACGGTGATCGCTTCCAGACGACCAATTTGATTGTTTGCCACTTATAGCATAAAACATGTGATTAATATGCTTAATTATGTACTTAGTTATACCGTTAAAAGTTTCTTATTGATACGATAAGAACGTAGATATTTTCATAGAGATTTCGTAGAGACAGACACGTGTTATATTATTATTTATACAGTCCTTTCTCAACGTTATTTTTCACAAACAGAGGTGTCGAATGGTAATACATAGTAACAAAAGAAACAACATGATATTCAATCAAAGTTTTCCAATCAGTAGCTGTAACAAGGCAAGGAATCGTAAATCAAGAACACGTTTACTTTGATAAACTACTATACTCTGCAGGTCTAGTCAATTACTTTCGAAAAAGTTACTTAGTTGCAATGTTAGCATAAAGTATTTAATAAAACAAATACAAATACCAATAATTGAGGAGACGAGTGACCGTAACATGGCACCTACTTTGGGCCAAAAGTTAGCATTGGCATCAATCTGCCATCATATGGGTTGTCTGGAAGAGATCGCTCTGAGCGATAAGACCGCCCATTGTTGCACCTAGTTTTAAGCATTGTTTTTTATTTTATTGTCTAATATTAAGTCATAAATGTGGTGTCTCAATAAAGTGTTATTATCTATCTATATATCTATCTGCCAGCATTTTGGCCATTTTCCCCAGACCATGGGGCTTATAGATTAGTTATTTTTCGAGAACTTAAGTAACGTTAATTTGGTTTCTTTGTGTGATCACGGTTTGGATGAGTTCACAAAGATTGGATATAAATTGATACTATTTGAAAATTTCAAAGTATATCTTTAGTAAAATCTCGATAGAATATTTATGACATGACAGGCTTTCGTCACAGTAAACGAGGCACCTCTCTGTCAGCAATAGATTGCTTCCAGGCCCGGCGGCGCCGTCGCGGGATTCACCCTTTGGGGGCTGATGCGGCGAAACCGAACGGTTCTTTTGATACTCGTCATCAGACAAACATCGTTAATGATCTAGAAGTTTGAATCAGATACGACCTATTTGGGCAGACATTGATTTTTAGACTCATCCGCATAGTAACTTTACTTGCTACATTGCGTTTAAAACTTTAACACAGTTCTGTTTGCGAATTATTGCGTTGCATTAAAATATCTGGCACTACGATAGCAGGTACTAATTTAAAAATCGGTGCTATCGCGTCTTAGACTTACTCACCTTTATTGGTTGACCACCTAGTTGAACCATTTATTTCCGCGTACATTCACTAATTGAAATAATTAACTTCAAAAAACGAGCAGGTTCTATGTTCGAATGAATGTATGTATTTTTTATGTATGCTCGCCGACTTGTCCCCCATTTGTGGACCAATTCTCATAATATTTTTTTAATTTGAAAGAGTATAATTGCGAGGTCCTATTTATTTTCACGTAAAGCGGTTTTGGAGTTACATTCCAATAACTGAAAAGTATTTCGTATATCTTCAAGATATCCTTATTCGCGCTGAATAGCAATCGATATTGTGTGTAGGTAAAAATTTTATGTAAAAAATTGAACCGACTTACCTACGCGATGCGATGCGCTCAATGTTGTGATAACTATAATGGTACCGAACTCAACAAGTTATTTCACGCTTTTATTGTAGGTTTATGTTTTTTTATTACTATACAATATTATATAATACTATAAAGTATTAATTATTTGATGACGACCAAGCCTTTTTTATTTAAATGACACATAAAATCGTACGGACAGTTAACAGTAATTAAAAAAAAGCTAATACAGCAATGGTGTAGGCCGTTCCCATAATTTAACAATCCGTAAATGCTGTATTTAAGGCATAAAATATGTTAGTTTGGAGACTAGAAGATAAACCCTGAGTTAATTCTAAATAAATCGTTTTATTGTTGTATAAGTGAAGTGTGTGTAAGTACTATAATATATAATAATATATACTATATAAGTACCTAAGTGGCGTGCAATTGGAGAGGCCTATGTCCAGCAGTGGACTGCTACAGGCTGATGATGATGATGATGATGATGAAATCGTTTTACTCGAACTAATGAAAATCCGCAAGCCTCATTCCTGTACTTATAACTACATCAAGCTCTCAGCAGCAACTTACTCGTTACCGTATACAATGTTATATAATTACGATCTGCATTCCCGCTAATCTGAATCAGAGTAAGCTCTCCCAAGTAACATATTATAATCTAGAGTTTAAGACCGCAGTGCTGAACATGGGTTTCATTACAAGTGATTAAGGTAACCACTAATGCTTGGACAAACGGTTGAGCAAGTAATTCCAGAGAAACGTCTGATTGTAGGTTGGGCCATCAGCGGAATCAGCGCACGCCTATACCGCTCCAGGGACCTATGATTCAGTTTTAAAGGGTACTATTACAGGGTTGGCGTAAGGAAGAAGCTAAAGATATACTCGTACGTAATGAATTCTTGGGTTTTCGAGATTATTGCACATTGAAATTAAAGAATGTTGAATAGGTTGTCTTGTACCCGCAGATACCGGTAAAGACTCGACTTTACCAACCGCGTAAGTTAAACCGTCAAAACAATATTAAAATTTATAATGCTCACGAAGGTGTCAATCAAGTTCTATAACTTGTTTTAAATATAAATTCTTATGTTTATTTTTTATCATATATGACCTGTGGTTTCACTCGAGAGGTAATGACTATTTCACCCCACATAACCCTAATTCATGATAAAAGTAGTTCATATATTAATTCAGGGTAGAAACTATATCTATTTTCAAATCCACTCAAATATATACTTAATCCGTTTAAGCATGAAGAAGTAACAAAAGCTCACACTCATTCACTCATAAACTTTCGCATTTATATACAAGTGTATATAATGTAATGTATTTTTTTATCTCGACGATTCGATCAACTTTTCCATAGCTTTTTATAAAGTACTTTACAAGTTTTATTATTACTGGATGATTTAATACGTTTTTCGAGAAAAAAACTTGGCAAAGCCCCAAAGAATACAAATTTTATTCAGCCTGGTAAACAATCAAAATCATATACTAATATTTTACCGATTTCCGAAAGTAGTTCGAGACTTCAAAATTTAATTGATTTTAAATGTACGCGACCAGTTAACAGTTGCTTTATTTAATAAACGTATATCAACAGATTTTCAAGAAATATATCTAAATCGTATATTATACCTACCTCAGAACTAGGCAAGCATAGTAAACGTACAGGCTATGCGTTTGTAATATAATTCATGGAAGTCATATTTTGTAGCCCGTGTCTTACCGCAAAAGTACTAGTACAAAAACTTTGCACACAAGTAGCAAGTTCAACCGTCGTGTAATTCTGTCATCATAAAGATTCTACTTTTTGCCATCGATGGCAGTTAATGAAAGTCAACGAATCCTTATGATTTAAGTCACAGTTTCATAAAGGGCGGCAAGAAAAAACTGGATATAGTAGGCACCACCCGGTTTAAATCGCCAGCTCCATATTTATGAAGAGGCGGAGCAAGCCAGGCGACATTCTTAGACGAAGCCAAGGGACCTACTCTATGGACCGAGATTGCTAATTACTTTTAATGATTCGACGTTCTGTAAATCTTCTTTTTTTTCAAATAAATTCCATTGAGTTATACAAGCACATATCCACATTAATATTATAACTGTGAAAGGAGTCTCTCTGCTGGTCTTTATGTTTGTCATCTGTTACGAATGAACGGCTCTAATTCATAAAATTTGGTATATGGGTACCAAACCACTAGTGATCCTGTGCATCAGTATTAGACCATATGGTCCTCAAATAGCGCATAGGGTACTTTTCATCTTATCGTAACTTTTTATTACTCTTGTAGAATCGTAGGGCGTAGCTAGCATAATCTTATCTTATATCACGATGTTTGGATGGATGAAGGTTTGTTACTCAATCACGCCGGAATGGCTGAACGAATTTGGGTGAAATTTGGCATGTTGATAGATGAGGCGCTGTAATAGCACATAGGCTATTTTTGATCATAATCATCCATCACCACGTTTCTTATGTACGAACGTCTCTTTCTCAACCTATTCTCGTGAAATTTTGTGAGCAGAATATAATGTATTTAAAAAAAATTGTTAAAAAATGTACGGAAATTTTAAATAAAATTAATTTCAATGTTTTTAATATCCTAAAATAAAACTGGCTGGCGTTGGCCATTCAAGTGCCGCGGTGAATATATATTCAGATTAGGCTATGCAAAGATATACTCGCGAAGTCTACAGTGCTCATAGGGCCTCTAGTAATTAAAAGTAGTAATCAAAAATGTATCCTTAAAGTAAGCTCCTTGAAGATCCTTGCTTGGTCGCTCCCTTAAAGAAACCTTAGTGTTCGTTACAACGAAGGATGTTAAAAAAACCGAAGGAATTTATTTGTATCTATTATAGCGCCTCTAATCGCTTCGGATGCTTCTAGTTTAACAAATGTGGTCTAAACCAGTCGCTATAATTATTATAAAAAATCCAGTCCAACTGGTGACTATACGCAAAAAATATGGGAATAGTTTATCTCTTGATGTGAACAAGTTAGTTTAAATAGCTGATAAATATAAGTCGTTGATAATTGATCCTAGGATATGTACGGTTCCTTTTGAAGGCTTATGAGCTTAAACTAAATATATATAACATTGTCTTGACTGATTTATCAATGCAGAGACTAAATCTCTAGGGCGGAAAAATTTAAATTTTGGCAGTTCAGGCCTTGCTTTAAGTATCTACTAAGTATTTTTAGAAAATTCCATCTATCATCAATCGAGTTCAAAGTTAAATTTTTTGCGTTTTTAATTAGTGTTATATATTGAACTGGGGTATAGATTGGGCCGGACTTAAGGTTTTTTTTAACTTATTTTCTATTAAACTGTGAATGCTGTCTGCTTCATTCTGGGTATGCCCTCGTATCATAAATTTATGAGTGATGCTTTGGATGTTAAAAAGGTAAACTGCATACATATACATCGTCATTATAAACTTATTTTTATTCTGACCCGCACAATTATCAGAATAAAAAATAATGTTCAATGGTTTCTGTGCGTTCATACCAATTTCCTCCAAGTACTTCCAAACGCATGTACCTATTTCGATTGCGCCACGTTTCGCATCTGATTCCGTCCAAAAACTAGCTATGTACAGATTCAAATGCGCTTTTTTTTACCTGTATTAGACAACTCAGTTACTGTCAAGTTGTAACTATTGAGTTTCGACTTATAGTAGAATGCTGACGAATCACCACGTGGGCATGGTTAAACAGCTTGCAAGTCGTAAATTACGACTTTGTTATTTTCAGTGATATTATCTCGATGTATTTCTTTTTCATCTCTACTCAGTATCTTTTCCTCATGATGTTGGTCATATTTTTCTTTTAGCCCTTGTTTTTGATCGGCAGATGAATTTTCATAAGACAAACAAAGATCGCACATATATTTTTTAGGTCGAAAGAAAGATATGTTGAACTCCTTTCTAAATATGTTATAATAAGTCATGTAACTTCCTGCCCCTTACTAGTTTCATGTTTGTATTTCTTTAAAATTATCATAATGGTCTTTGATTGTCTTTCCTCCATCTAAGTATTCTTTAGAGGTAGTAGCTCTTATGTAATGTGATTACATTCGTGGGATAGAGTTTATGCTATTTGTTTTATGCTGTGTGGTGAATATCATTCGATCTGAAATGTTCAAGGTAGCTTTGAAAAAAGTTTTACATACTCTAATTTGTCGATTGTCAATAGTGAAATAGGTGAATAGGCTTTGTTTGGTTTTCGAGGATTCTCTGCGTTCGTGTATTGATATCTTGGCTTGATATCTTTCATAGACGATTTAACATAAGCTCTTTGTTGGTTCAAGTCCTGCAATCCCCAATAAAATTTGAACAGCTCGTATCTAGAGTCATTGCTAATTTGAAAAAAAATTGATTTGCGCATATAAGTTTACATTTCTCCGTAACCAACATCCGTGGGTTGGAGACAGCGACTTTGGTTTTTTTCCCCTTTTTTTGATACAGACGTAAACGTACAGTAAACGTTTAGCTCTGTTTTGTTTCCACTTTGTAGTATTCCTTACTCGTGTCCGGCCTCTTTTTACCTCAGTGTTTTTACCATCAGAGTCACAGGAACTTGATGACGATCCAGATGGCGGAATTAAGAAGTTTCTTGGTTTATTTTTGTTTCTGTTGTCAGTCGTGTACACATAATAACTAGGATCATCGTCACGCAGATCTACATCACTCTCATCAGAATATAACGGAGAAATCGCATAATTTGGTCAAAAAAAAGATATTTAAATAATACTGTTTTAATGCTGAATTTACTAATGTAAACTAACAAACATGAATAACATGTAATAAATATCATTATAAAAGGAGGTGGGACTAATACAAACTTTTGTAATATTTTCTCATTTGTAAATAACATACATAGTATATCTTAAAATAAGTACTGTACATAAAGATAAATAAAATAAATACATATTCCCTCTACATATAGTCCCTCCTCCTTTATTATAATATTTATAACATGTTATTGAATAGACATTTACTGTAACTTCCAGGTGTTGTTCCGGATTCACAAATCTCTCAATGTCATTTGCCTCTTTATTAGGAACATCTATAGGTTTCTGGTTTGCTAGCTAGTTAGGTCGCACTTGTCAGAATCTTGAGAAGAACAATCAGAATATGAAACTAGCAAGTTCTTGGTAATGACATATGCAGGCGTGTGTGATAACTTTCCTTCATTCTGAAATTATGAGTAAACAAGTAAATAATAATAAAAAATTGTACCAGTTTATTGTTACAATAACACGTTGCTACTTACGTTGGTATTTTTTTTAATAAGGCGTGGAGGAGTATCTTCAATGATGTCATTACTGTCATGTTCGTCATCATTACACAGTATCAGAGATGGTTTTTTGGGTACACGTAAGTTATTATCAAAACTTGGGGAAGCTGAGCCTGAGGAAGATGAGTCCGAGGAAGAAGAGGCAGAAGAAGAACTCGAAGAACTGCTCGACGATGAACTGGACTTTCTGCATGGTGACGCTGGTGGCCTAGACTTTCTGAATGGTGATGATCTTGATGTACCTACTAAGTGGTGAGCTGGAGATCTTGTCTTCCTGTATGCTGTTCTGGACTTTATCGTCGGTTTTATTAAACAAACTCTAAAGTAAATAATGCAATATTAAATAAAAATTTAAACCTTCAATTAATTAATGTTACGTGCAAATGTGTTTTGGATACTGTAACTTGAGTGTATGTTCGCAAGAGAGTAAACGTAACTATTTAGTTTTTAACTGATAGATCATAATGGTAACAATATAAGAGTAAGAATAAAATTGTTAAACAAACGAATTAGTTACGTTTTCTCACTTGCAAATTTATAGTCAGTGTTCTGGTACTTGTAACTACGTAAATACTACGTTATTACTTACTTTTATTTCGACTGGCTTACAATTATCCGTATCAGTACATCCAGGATTATTACTCATGATAACATCGGTATCACTACACCCAGAATTACTACTCATCATAAGAAGTTTCAGGCACCGCTGCTTTCTATTTGCAGACGTCATCTTCAGGATTAAAACTTAGACTTTACTGGAACTAGAAATAATACTTTTTATTAATGGGTATTTAAAACAAATTGAAATGACATTTTGCAATAAACTGCAGCAATTACTAGATTACTTTTAGACTTTAGGCTAATTTAAAACCTAAACCGAAATAAACACAAGTAGGTATTATTTAAACCTGACGTTAGTTTTGGTAATAAAGTGATATAAAATGAATTGCTTCTCGAATCAAAGTAATAATTGTATACTAAAAAGCATTAATACGCAATATTTCTTATGTATACAATTATGATTTAATGATAAACTGCAACCAGTCTAAACAGTACATACTGAATTATAACACCGTTTTCAACTAAAGTGAAGTAAAATAAAAACATGCTAGTTTAGAAAAAAATAAACTAGAATAGTCTCACCTGCGTTTGTAAATAAACTGATTTCACGTAACTTCACCGTAGTCACAAAACAACGACACCTGTATCACATCACGGTCGCTGCATCACTGAATGATTCTATATCGCATGAAATGCATTGTCGCGCGCTTTGGTAAAAAAGAGAGGGGTGATCTAACAATCGGCCATTTTGATTTGTTTCGCATGGCGAGAATGTACGCTTTATTAAAAAAAGTGGGAATCCTTGATTTGTGACATATTCCGGTTTATTATTAAACGTGCGATATATATATTGTTTTGATCGTAAGTCGTATATGCTGTAATAAATTATATTAATACTATTTACCATACCGACTCTTAAGTGAAGTTCACATAAGTATGCATTTTGGCAAATATTTCCATAGTCTTTTATTTACATAGTCATTTTTTTTCTTTGCTTCGATAAGCATCGAAGCATAGAAAAAAAATTACGTACAAATAATACTCTATGTAATGCACATATACAAAAAACAATATATTGTCAGTATATAGTTATGTCAATATTATATAATGTCAGTGCTTTTGAATACCTACTATTCTAGGACGTGTCAGTGTCAATATAACACAATAAAAATGTTGTAATAAAGGATAGGATGACAATAGGCTCGGCCACATGTGATATTTCTTCTCATCGTAATGAAACCATGAACATGACTGGCGAAATTTGTCTATTTATACACTACTGCCGCCTCCTTCAAGGACGTGTAGGCATGATTATACATATGCAGTATCTAAGAACCATACCAATTTAATAGCATATATAGTCTCATAAACATAGATGATGAATTGCATTAGAACGTATACAAATATACATCAAAGTGCTTCCACAAATTTCTTATATTATACACAAATAAAAATTATAAGCTATTCGTTGGTTAGCGCAACCTTGAGAACAGCTGATTTGCATAGCGTTGATTTTTGAACTAGCTGCGCCTTGTGGTCAATCGTGCGTGCATGATGTATGATGATGAAAATTATCCTATGCGCTAATCCAGCACCTCGTCTACTTCCGTACCAAATTTCATCAAAATTTGTCCAGGCGTTAGCGCACGAAGAAGTAACAAAAACATTACAAATTTTGCCTTTATAATATAAGTGTGATGATGTGATGTTCGCAAATAAGGGTTAAAAGATAAGAGATATTGCGAATTTGGAAATTTCTGGATAAACTGATTTTTATTTTATAGGGCGGGACAAAGTTCGTATCATTTACTATCTACGACGAAGTAATATCAGGAAATTAACTGCCTTAAAAAATTACCCAATAAAAGTCGTGCAAATCAATAACATCGTCACGCCGCTATGACTCAGCTGTCATAGTAGACGTTGCACACGCGCGTGGACCAATCCCTGCTTTCCTTCTGAAATTTAAACCAATCACCGAACATGTCTATTTGTAACCTCGGAAGTAATTCATATTTGGAATCATACGTCGTTTTGGTTTGAAGGACCACTTTTTACGTGGAATTTGTTCTGAGTTATGCTTACTGACATTATTACTTCGAAGCTTACCATGTAGTAAAATTATCTTAGTCGGGTGTTCCAAAATCATCTTATTTACTACATACAGCGCAGTATCTAACAAATGTTTAATTAGTAACATCAAGTTATGTAATATACTTTACTAAAGTTTCTAATTTTCCATGTCTAAAACGTTCCTCAAATTTCATCCCTACTACTCGTACCTGCCCCTGTCATCACCAAAGCGTATATCACGTTTTAATATACCGTACTGTTACCAACAAACTAACCGAGCTATTTTAATTAAAACTTAAGTCACTTGCTTCCAAATTAGCACGAAAAGCCTTCATACAGCAACTATTACCCAAAGTGGTCCAAGAAAGTTAAGAACTTAATTTCAACCCTTCAGGGATACCTAATGTCTGCCGTCCCTCACGAAACCTTTTAGGGTTGTCAGTTTCAGTAAATTTTTATTAACGTACGCTTGCTATTGTTTTACTTACTTACTTACTAAGTAAAAATAACGTCTACACGTCTTACTTATTCCGTGCACTAGAATTCCCTGTGTCGCTGGATGCATGGACTTACACAATAACACATAGCAACATCCAAGACCCGAGAACAAACATTACTGCTCATCATGCAAATATTTGCCCTGAGCAGGGATAGAACCTGCAGGGCTATTATGCATCTCAGTTGCTAACAGATGTTGATTGAAATCTTGAAAAATGGCCGCTTTATGTCAGTTTAAACAACTCCGGTAAGCAAAAATGTTAGTAAGTTGATGACTGAAGCTGACAGTGTGAAGTGGACATAGAGCCGCCATTTTTTTCGGTTTCAATGAAAATTTGTTAGCAATCGAGATACATAATACACACCCCCTACCCCTACCACTATACTGATCCCCTCGGTTTTAGTTGATATTTTGAGTATTTGAGCATTTCAGTATATGAGTGTTATGAGTATATGAGTATTTGTGTATTTGAGTATTTGAGTATTTGAGCATTTGAGTATTTGAGTATTTGAGTATTTGAGTATTTGAGTATTTGAGTATTTGAGTATTTGAGTATTTGAGTATTTGAGTATTTGAGTATTTGAGTATTTGAGTATTTGAGTATTTGAGTATTTGAGTATTTGCGTATTTGAGTATTTAAGGCAGGCTCACTAATCGAGCTATTTTATTGAATTGTAATAAGTACTACTCTTTTATATGTAACTTTAAATCTTATATTACGTTTAGTTTTTTTAATTAATATACAAAAAAACGAATCATCGAGGTGCATGTGTTCTGATCTTCTAATATAAAAAAGTATCCTATGTGAAAATGTTAAATCCAGCGCGTCATCTACATCAACACTAAATTTTATCAAAATTGCTATTGCCGTTTGAGCGTGAAGAAGTAACAAACAGAGACAAACTTTCGCTTTTATAATATTAGTCTGGTTGTAACCAAACTAATATTATAATATAAATTATAATGAATATTTTAATATGAAAAAAGAGATTCACCCAAGTAAAAAAGTCAGAACTTTCCGACTATATACTAGTTCAAACCACATCCGGTGGTCTTTGTCAAGGAGAGTGCAGAACGCTCGCGGTTGCGTCTCGCCCCGCACTGCGGGCAGCAGCACGTAGCGCGCGCGTTGACATCATGTCGTGCGGGGGGCGGGTCCCTTTTTTCGTGAGTGAATCCCGTTTTTCATATTAAAAATGTGTACAAGCCACGTTAGTTTTCATAATTAAATATATATTTTAGTTTAATGTAAATTTTATTTTACGTTATATCAATTTGTTTACATTAGAAATAAGTAATAATTACTTCTGCATTCATAGGAACGTCGATATCTTCTGAATGACTTCAAAGAATTAGCACACGAGTCATGACGTAGCAAAAGGATATTTACTACGTCCTATGAACACATATGTCATAAATGTACTTCTTTACCCGACTACGAAAAATCTCATAAAGAGGGTGGTTATGTGTTTGAAGTCTATGTACGAGTATGTACAGTCGCCTGCAATAAGATGTATACACTCTATAATTTCATATAAAATGTAATACAATATTAGTCTAATATAATGCTATTTAGATTATCTTACTGATTAACATAATTATTATATCAATTTAAAGAAAATTTGTGGGGTTTATTTGCGGCAAACTTTTTTTGAATGTATGCATCTTATTGCAGGCGACTGTACCTACTGTTACTATTTTACGGGTCTACCGATTTTGATAAATTATACTTTATTAGATTCGCCTTGATGGTGCGAGTGTCACCAATAAACTAACATAATATATTATGTATCCCTGGATACATAAAAGGTGTAAAAATGCGCTTTAATGTGGGGGCAAATTATTTTCATATTTATAAAAAATAATAATAATATTATGTTAATATTATGTAGGTATGTAATTAATTATATTTTTTTTATTATTAGTTTGTTTTCTTGTTGGCAACCCTACTGAGGAACAATGTTAAACACGGTCCGAGTTTTTCTCTGTAAAAAATGTAAGAGTATCCATGTTAACACGACTCTTATTGCATTCTTCCTGTAAGGGTGCATGCTCACTTCGATACCGTACTTCCTTTATTTGTATTGCAATTACTGTGTTCAACTGTCAAAGGGTTGGATGCATTCGAGCTTGTAATTGCAAAAGTTAACATTTTAAAAAGAGCTTGCCTTTTTGTTCGTCTACTTTAAACGTAGATTGTTTTACTTTAAGCGACTACCTACTGTATATTTTATATTATCTATTTCGTTCTCCTCAAGCGCTCTATTAGTGCATCCATCGCTTTACAATGTGGTGACCACATTATAATTACCTAAGTAGAAGGTTCCCTTAACTAAAGGTTCAATCCCTGGCAGAGGAAACTATTTGTGTGATGAGCAGAAATGATCGCTGTTGGATCTTGGATGTTGTGATGTTATTTTGTAGTATGTAAGCGAGCTATGAGTGTGTATTTTGTAATAAAATTGTTATATCATCATTATCATCATCATCAGCCGTAGGACGTGCACTGCTGAACATATGCCTCCCCCAGAAATATCCAAAAGGACCGGTTGGAAGCGGCCTGCATCCAACGTCGTCCTGCTACCCATATCAGGTCGTCAGTCCACCTTGTCGGTGGACGACCTACGCTGCGCTTGCCGGCCCGTGGTCGCCACTCTAGAACCTTTCGGCCCCACCGGCCATCTGTTCTGCGTGCTATGTGCCCTACCCACTGCCACTTTAACCGGCTAATCTTCTCGGCTATGTCGGTATCTTTCGTTCTTCTACGGATCTCCTCATTTCTGATTCGATCACGTAGAGAAACCCCGAGAATAGCCCTCTCCATAGCTCGTTGTTATATATATAATAATAATAATTATTAAAATGAAAATAGGAAATAGAGTGGGTTACCCCCACAATCAGAACATATACACACAACATGACAGGAGTTTTAGTTCATTTGAAAAGATAAACATTCCAAAGTGGGGCAAAAAGTTAGCATTGTTATCGTGTGGCCAATGCTGCCAGCGTTTTGGCCACTTTTGCCCCCAGCATGGGACTTATAGATTAGTTTTCACTTTTACTTTTACTTTTCTGTAAATATTTATATATATCTTTTTCCTTACATTAAATTAGAAACTTTTTCCGAAAGTGCGATAGTTTTACTGTTTGTACTGTTGTGCATGTGGTTATTTATGTTATTTTTATGCCTCCTGCAACTCGATCCTAGTACGGCAGTATGATTCTGTAAACGTTATGTTGGCAGTAAAAGATTTGACTAACCTCGTGTTCCTATATTCAGAAACAGCAGTGCGATTCTCTAAGAGCAAACATCGTTGCGTCTTTGACAACATCCGTGAAACAACGACGAGATGACAAGAAACGTTCGAAAAACAATCATGTGAACAAGGGCGATATCTCTTAAGTATTTGACATCGGTGAGCTAATGAGATATCGCCCTTGTACACAAAGCAGCTATGCGATTCTCTAAGAGCAAACATCGTGGTATCTTTGACAACATCCGTGAAACAAATGACGAGATGACAAGAAACGTCGGAAAAACAACCTTGTGTACAAGGGCGATATCTCATAAAGTATTTGACATCGGTGAGCTCGTCGACAAGCTCGTCTACGAATCATTAGAGAATCGCACGGCTGTTCCTACGTGTCTTGTCATCTCGGCATTTGTTTCACGGATGTTGTCAAAGATGCAACGATGTTTGCTCTTACGGCCCGTCCCAATAATCTATCTATCGCCGGTTTACCTTACTAGAGTTAGATATTTGACACTATTTGTATGGACGTTATGTCAAATTTCTATCGGTAGTAAGGAAAACTGTGGATAGATAGATTAATAATAATAATAATATAATAATAAAAGTCTTTATTGACAAATTTCGTAGGTAATAGGTACTTACAATAACAATAGACTTAGGTAATATGCTGTGTTTGCATATAAATAATACATAAATCATATCTTTAGAATGAGATCGTTGGTGCCTGTGGTAGTATAAAACTGTGTTACAGATCACAACGATTATAGGAATCCCCCATTAGACGCATGGCTGTAGATATAGGAACCCAGCATTAGTAGAAAGTATAAGATCAGTCAAGATTTTCTGCCAGCGCTTTTTAATATATGAGCGAAATTTGATATTCCTCTATGATTCCATAGAAACCAGTACCCTGTAGTAGGTATACGAAACAAATCTTATAAATATATCACCTGGGTCGTAGTTTTTGATATTCGATTCAATTACAGTTATCAAAGATAACAAATACTTGTTGTACCTATCCTATTGACTATAATATACATAACACGTGTTTGTACAGTTTAATCTAGGTAACCTAATACCTAGCTAGATACCTAGAATTAAGTTCCTACAATTAACCCTTCCTATACTGTGATAATTAAGGCATGATGGCTTGACAAGCGCGCGGGTACCGGTGTCGAGTACCGCAAGAAGTATTAGCTAACCTGCCGCGTACGGAATGCCAATAAAGGTACCAATTAATCACAAATAAGGTGTAGGTAATTATTGCTCTCTTGTGTAAATCAAATCACATTAGTTTTTTTTTCGAAATAACCAGATTAATTGTAACCAGCAGGCCAATTATGTATCTCAGTTGCTAACAAATGTTGATTGAAATCTTGAAAACTGGGGGCTCTATGTCAGTTTTGACAACTCCAGTTAGCAAAAGTGTTAGTAATTTGATGACTGGAGCTGATAAAAGTGACATAGAGTGGCCATTTTTTCAGATTTCAATCCACATTTGTTAGCAACTGAGATACATAATAGCCCGGCTAAACAATATTCATCAGCACTAGAAACACAGTTTATTATTACAATTCGGGTGTCTAAGGATTTAACAAAATTGTATATTATGCTATGTTTTATATAAAATATTAGTTTTATTATTCATTATTATAAAATATAAATATTATTGCCAGTTATGTAAATATAAGTTTACACATAAAACTTAGCAGCCGCGCTAGGATAATCCTGTTTTACGTCGACTACGCTACTCGTACTTTCTTAATGAGCAACGCTTTCTGAACTAAAATTATAACTTGTAAAATTTTCTGCACACAAATATTTCCGAATTTCTATTTCACGAAATAACATCACACTTCACGGTAGCGGCCGGTGTCAATAACCTGTCTTTCGCCGGTTTACCTTACTAGAGATAGATATTTGATACTATTTCTATTGACGTTATGTCGTCAAATTTCTATCGGTAGTAAAGAAAAATGTGGATAGATACGAGTAGATTATTGGCACCGTTCGTAACATTATAAGGCGAACGTTTGTAAATGAATTTGTATGTTTGTTACTACTTACTTCTTAACGCTCAAACGACTGGAACAATGTAATGAAACTGGTATGGAAGTAGATGAAGCGCTGGATTAACACAAAGGATACTTTTCATCATCATCTATCAACATGAAGGTGTAACCGCGAGGCGCATCTAGTTTCTTATATTATCTATATTTTATTAAAACCATAAACAAAAATTATAGGAACACGCATTACCAATAACTATTTTACTGTTAATACAGTAAAATACTTAGGTATTGCGGGATATCTAAATATACCTACTGCGGGATGCCTAAATTTTGCGGTTTTGTATGTTTAGTTAAACTGCTTTAGAACTATTACAACTAATGGAGGATCCCAATAATCTATCAATCCTCGGTTTTCCTTACTACCGATAGAAATTTGACATAACTTCCATACAAATAGTGTCAAAATATCTAACTCTAGTAAGGTAAACCGGCGATAGATAGATTATTGGGACCGGCCGTTAGTCGATGACTGTAATGTTATTCATCAAGATGTCGGATATTTTAATCTGTGTGGTTGAAGAGGACGGAGTTGCAGAATTTCCTCTTCACCGTCGGGATGCTACATGCGAGCTTAAAGAACTAGACAGACTAGGTGTGTAGGCCTCTTGTACCAAACACCACATTGGTTGGTACGGCTGCAGTGCCAGAAATTCTACCGGGAATAGTATTCATCCTCATCATTAATATTATCACCTCAGCCCTAGGACGTCCACTTCTGAACATAGGTCTGCCTCATCATTTTCCAAAAGGACCAGTTGGAAACGGCCTGCTTCAAACGTCATCCTGCGACCTTTATCAGACCATCTGTCCGACGACCTACGCTGTGCTTGGAATAGTACGCAACAGCAATACACAGGACGCAAGGATTACTGTAATGAAAAGCACTGTAGCAAGGAATAAATTCGGCCACTGCGCCTTAGACAGCCTTGCTCGTTTGCACCCGTGGTAATATAGAGAATAAACGGTATTTCAGAGGTGTGCCGATATTGATATAGGTATTTATCCGAGATCATTAACCCCAACTTATAATATATCATGCAGGTAAAATTATTTAGAACTTCGTCAAGGAAAACAAGCAAGAACAAAACACAGGATACAGACAGGAAGGGCAAAACAGGTCAAGAGCTGTGTTGAGTTGACCCTTTTCTCGTCGTGACATAAGAGCTTTGCCAAGACTCCATTTGTTATTGCTTTAAAGACTTCAACTACTTAAAGATAAATGTATTTTAATATTTTATCTAAAACATACATATCTATTGAGCTTATTAATAATCCTATTTTGAGCTTTGCCTTGTATTATCCTCGTTATTATTATCATTATCATAAAAAATGGTGTCTTTCCTAGTACTTCTTTATACCATGCGATTAGGGGCTAGTCTATTGCCGTCTTAGCATCCAATTGCCTTTTTACTTGGAACGTTAGAAGACATGGATTAGACGAAATCTCAAGCGAGAAACTCTACAAAAGGGATTATAATTCATCAGTCAGGGCAACCATTACATCCTAAACTAGCTGCGCGGTTTCACCCGCGTGGTGATATCAATGATGATGATGATGACGATTAATCAAAATATATAGCCTGTATAACTCAGGGATAATATAGAATTCTAATGGTTAAAGAGTTTTTGAAATCGATCCACTACTTTTTTAAATTTATTTGTTACAAACATACAAAACTACAAATCTTTCCTCCTTATAATATTAGTATATACTTAGATAATAAAGAATAGATAAAAAATAAGATTACGCATGCGCCGTATAAAAACGTTAATAAAATGAGTTATTCACATAATTGGGCAACAAATTCTGTGAATATTTCACGTTTATTTTAACGGTATTCCGTGTTCACCCGACGAAATATTTATAAAACCAATAAACTGCCTCGACGAGGTATGAAATGCGATAATGGCTGTGAATTCCCAATCATGCTCATTATTGTCAGAAATTCGGTTATATAATGTGTGAATTCAGTTACTTCAACACGTCGGTCAGTCACTATAAAACTTGGAGGCAATTTAGCAAGCTTTTAAGCGTCCGTGCAAGTTACTTTAGCGGGCACATTTCGCAAACATTCATCATTATCATACCGGCAGACGTCCACTGCTGAACATTTGCTACTCCCATAGAACGCTACTTGGAACGGCTACTTGCTTCCTGTATCTTTGTTTTGACGAGGTCGTCGGTCCACCTAGTGCCTGCCTACACAACGTCTTCCGGTGTGTGGTCGCCACTCGAGAACCTTTCTTCCCGATCAGTTATCAGTTCTGCAAGCGATGTGGCAGTTGTTTCGCAAACATTGCACTATATAAAAATATTCTTATAAGCTCTATTGCATGATAGTTAAGACGAGGGACTGCAATGAAAGAAAAAGCCCTTCCTCTTTGATAGAGAAATTAACAGTATAAGTATCAGAGATAATCTAACACGCGGAGCCAGTGGTAATACGAGTAGTTGAATGGGTTAGCTAGCCTTAAAGTCGAAAAAAACCCTCCGAGGGCCTCTGGTATGACGTAATGGCAACTGTCTTTAACAAGGCCTCCGAAGCACGGAAGCGCTTATGAAAATGCCAATAATGCCAAATCCAAGTACTGACCTAAACCAGCTTTAATTAACCTAAGTTGAACAGCTACGAATGACTAAGCAAACTTTGCTACGCTTTAATTACCAATTTTAGAAATTACATTTATGTACATTAATATTTTATAGGATGTTCTGTCACTTCGAATAAATGTGAGTATCGACAAGTGTACCTATGACTTATCTATGCAATATAGCTGTGTATATCCTATTCTACCAATATTATAAACGCGAAAGCTTGTATTTATGGATGTTTCTAACTCTTTTATGCTCTAACGGATCTGGGCCAATTTTGATGAAATTTGGTATGGAGGGAAATGAGGCGCTGGATTAATTGAGGCGTAGGATATTTTTCATCATCATCATCAATCACCACGCGCTTGACACCGCAGGGTGCAACTAGTAAACTCATAAAGATCTCTAGAAATTTTGTACAGCAAACTTTTTTCACGTCGCTAATACGAAACTATTGAACGGGCTCCATGATTGAGGTATTTCCGAGTACTTCAATTTTAAAAGCTATATTAGCCGGTCTTCAAATGAAGCGATATCTCTAACTTGAAACAATAGCTCTCACTTGCGCAAGACGTTGTTCGCCGGTCTCAGAGGAACGTAGTACCGACATAAGTAGGAGCTCTTTTTAATTGGCGGCGAAAGTTTTGAAAGCGACCCGTTGCATAAACGAATACCATATACTCGTAAACAGACGACTTTAATGACCGCGCTGAAAGGTGACGCAAACTGTTTAGTTGAAATGTTAAAAGTTGTTCGCTGACATACTCGTACGTGTTCCCATTTCATTTGCAGCAATATAGTATGTTTTTACATAAAGTCAGGATAAAAGGCTCTCTTTTGTATGAACGCAAAATAGGCAAATAGTGAAAATTACCGCAGAGACCGTCTTCTAACCTAGTTGTAACCGTTCTTGAGCTGACCGTTAGAGATGTCAGCAAGCGATAGATAAAAATCAATGAACATAGTTATTGAAATAATAACCGGAAATAAACTAATTGAATGATGCCTCGTCCTACCCCCTTCAGACATAGAAAAATGACGTATTTTATAGTTTTCTACCGACTTCCAAAAAGGAGGCGGTACTCAATTCGACTGTATATTTTTTTTTATGCTTGTTACCTCATAACTTTCGATAGGGTGAACCCATTCTTAAAACTCTTTTTTAGTTTGAAAGCTGGTGCTTTCCGTGTAGTCCCGTTTAAATTTCATGAAATTTAGTAGTTATATTTATATAGTTATAGTTTAGTAGTTTTTGAGTTACACTCCAATAACTGAATAAAATGGAAGTCGGTATTAATTTTTTCAAATTGTACTTGTTAATTAAAGAAAAGTAAAACAGGGAATTATAATTGAATGATGCCTCTTCTTACCCTTCTCAGACATGGAATAAAGAGCGATTTAAATCGCTCTTTATTCCATGTCTTCTTATTACTTAAGTAATAGATTTATTATTTATGAAATTTATAGTTTTATTAATTAAAGAAATGGCAAGTCGGTTGCCTGATGGACAGAGTTACGCCTGCCCTATCGAGACGTTGATGTTAATTTTATTATTACAAATAATGTTTAGTAAGAGATTTTATTAATTTGATGATGTATTATAATAATCTATTTTCTTGCCAATTTTCATTACGATCCGTACAGCCATTTAGGCGAGATAAGGCAACAAACAGACATGGATACAGAGTGACAGAGGGATGGATGTATATATATTATGTTCAAGAATCAAAGCCAGTTCTATCCATTTTAAAAAAGGCGCTAGTTCTTTTTAATTAACTACTTTTTCTGGTTTGCCTAAATTGTACAATCATATAGATAAATAAATGTAAATAAAATGTTGATTAAGGTAGTAAGATAGAAATAATGGGACACTGTTTCCGCTCAGTGACATAATGTCCTCCACGGTTCGTCGACAGATTTACGATTTACTTTCTGCGGTTAACTGTTACAAAACCCTAACAGCTGTATCGGCTAACAGTATTACTAAAAAGAGCCTTTATGCCGTCAGTATAATGGTTAGTTTAGCATAGAAGGATTAGCGAGACCGTTAAAATGATATAATTTGCGTGGTCGCACGAAGGTTGGGCGTACCTTTGTGGCGAGACAGCCGTGAAGCGCGAAATTTCCTTCTAGTCCCACGTAAAAGCTTGTTTATGGTTTTTATAGTCACATAACCATAATTTTGCAGTGCATTACTTAATTAAGCGCCTAAAGTTGCTTTTCACTTTCCGCCTGGGGTAGATGTAGAGATGTAAAGATTAAATATATCATACTTTTTTATATGATTATGTACGTCTCACTTGTCTATGCTTAAATATTCAAGCCTGAGGGCTGAAGTAGGACGGCGGGAAAAAAACAACAACGGCTATCGCTGAATTTGTTTAATTTTCCTAGATTCTGCCGTGCGATTCTCTAAGAGCAAACATCTTTGTATCTTCGACAACATCCGCGAAACAAATGACAAGATGAGTAGGAACGTTGGAAAAACAACCTTGTGTACAAGGGCGATATCTCATTAAGTGTATGACATCGGTGAGCTTGTCGACGAGCGCACCGATAAATCATTAGAGAATCGCACAGCAGTTCCTTCTAGTTTTAACGTGTAATATAGTAGTGGATTGTTAACCGTTAAGGGCTCTTACACACGAACGGCATGTTGCCAACGGCAGAGGTAATTGCTGACGGATTGGCAACAGCCGTCAACCTACAGCGACATTTGCAGTTGTAGCGTGCTGACAATGGCCGCCGCTGATCTTCAAAGTTAGAAAGTTGAGGGCTGCCGCCGAAGCGTCAACAACTGCCGTGTCGACAGGTGCAGTTACCTCTGCCGTTGCCAACATGCCGCTCGTGTGTAAGAGCTTTGAGTGTTCGTAGCAGTGCATGCATATGCAGCATATGGACAAAGTGTACAAAATCATGAAACTTTGATTTTGTGTTTTCTTAGTAAAAAGTTTTGGTAATGTATTCACCGGTTTACTAGAACGTGAATTAGACCGGACAGTGACTTAATGATAGATTTAATTATGTTACTGTGACTTGAATTTTAAATGAAAACTGTACTTGATACAACATAAGTTCATTATTAACTTGAGGAATGACAAAAGTACGAGTCTACATATTGAATATTATTAAGAAAAAAGGAGCTGAGGTAAAGTTTTTGACTTAACGTGCTGTGGAGTTACCAACCTAAAAATTAGGTATTTTCATATTCTTCCAAATGTATGTTGTAAAAGGCGAATATGAAATAAGATGGCAATAGGCCCTCTAATACACGAGTCCAAAACCATACCTAACTAGTGAAATCTAGTTTGTTTATACACATGCTTTCGGGGATGAAGGAACGTAATGCAATGTTTTCCCTATTATGAAGCATATAATCTATTTGTAAGATTTATTTTGTTTTCGGCCTAAAAATCCATTGAGGCTTAAATAAAATAACCTGAAATTCAAGTTAAATATTCTGACCGGTTATATTAGTTCCCAATCGCATAAAAATCCGCCAACATTAATACTAACTATAATTCTACTGGACAAAACTAAACACGTCTTCTTCACAAAATGTGCCTATAGTAAACTGTCACCCACGAAATACAGATCTGTAATCCTCCAGCAATAAAATTTGCTAGCGCACAAAAGAGCTGATTGGAGCTGTGACTACGTGGACCAATCACCGCGTCACCGTCGCTTGCTACAGGCCATCGAAATAAGATTTCTTTAGAGGCATTATGACTTCATTATTTTATATCACATTAGTCGTTACAAATTAATTGTGCTATGACTGTGTTGTGACAAAAGCTGTTTATACGATACATAGCACAGCACTCTAATTGTTGTCCACGATTATGTCACTGTTTATTTTACTGCAATTTTATCTGATGCTGATGTTATAATTCCAATCTTAACTATTCACACTGTCGGAGTCGTGATAGGGAATGGCAGTGGCAACTAGCTGTCATGGACGGTCTCGGCCACGATAAATACACTGGCGTGGTATGTCGTCCCCTGCCGAATAGTCTCCTACGATCAGAATTATCGATACTATTATGATTACCTAACGATAAGCTGTTGGCATAATAAAAGTGTTTAAACTTTCATGATCACAAATATTAGAAGTTTTCAAATTATCAACGGGATAATTTCATTACTATGTATATTTTCTGTGAGTTTCCGATATTTCGGCACTGTTGCAAGCGCCATGATCGTGAGGATGGTTTTCAACTGTCGAATATCTGGAATCCAGTGGATTGTGTAAAAACAAAAACAGTAATAGTCCCAAAGTTCGAGCTGATACGGTTAGTGTTGTGTTTCGAGATAAATCAAAAACTAACAGTGCGAACAATAGTAGTGGTGCCTCGGATGACAAACGAGTACGGAAGAGGGTAGACCGTTTTGTCTGCTCGTAAACATTCACCCACCCGCAATTCCTCAGTTGATCCGTGATCATGGCGCTTGCAACAGTGCGGAAATATCGGAAACTCACTGAAAATATACATGGTATTTATCCCGTTGATATAATAAAAGTGACCAGTTTGCTCTTATGCCACTCTGCTTGAACTAATTATCCTATTATCCTATTTATCCTCAATATTTACTGTTGCAAACAATACAATCATAATAGAATATAATCTGACCACATATAATTAAATGGAAATTAAAAAAAATGCTACTGGAATTTATTGCCTGGCATCATATGTCTAAGATGAGGATACTCGTATATCCTCAATGTTTTGTGAGTTGAATAGTAATAAATTTACGTCACTTGTCGGCAATATTAACTTTAATTTCCGTAACTAAACTAATTTTCACTTATGAATACATGAATCGAAGTTTGACTAGCGACCCTTTTCACGGGTCGAGCGGAAGCAATTTTGGTTGATTGCAAATAGGGGAGCAGTAACGGAGGTTTATTTAAACTACGGAACAACGAAATTCTAATATACTAACTATAGAATCAAAAGTAGTGATAATATAGGCTGTATTAAAAGCCATGTTTGCCTTTAAATCGAACTTCTCTTTGTATAAATAGTTCGATAACGTTATCCATCAAAACTAACGCTGATTTAAACACATATTCATCTGGCATCATTTCCGTGCAAACAGTAAGATTGCCATGAATGGACCATGATAGACGGCTATTAAAAAATAATTAATGAGAGAGAGTGAGAGAGTACAAGTAAGTACTACGGATGGATCACCATCCAAGAAACGCTTGTTGAGAGTAATATTGAACCTATTGCAATTTTGAGCCGCACGTTATTCTTGCGTTAAATCAGTGCGTTTGTATCGCAGAATAGCAGAATTCTAAAGATACAAATACTGACCATAAGTCCATATTTGTGCAAGTTTCTTTAAGATCATTACCAATGATATTGATTCAGCTTTGCAACTACTTATAGTAATATTTCTATAAAATGTAATAATAGTAGTACCTAAATAGAAACATTGTAAAAATCTATGTAAAGAGAATGGCCCCGAGTTTCTTGCCGCTTCTTCTCGGTAGGCTTTGTATATTTTGGAACGGGTCTCTGAAGCACATTATAAAATGTATATTTGACGTTTACAAGTGCGTGTTTGATGCCTAAATTGAATAAATGATTTAGATTTTGACTTTAGATTTGGACTTGTCGTAGCCAATCCTATAAAAATTATCATCGAAATTGAACGATATACATAAAAAAATAACCTCTTTTTTTGTACTTAGTTAAAAATAGCCAGTCAGTAAGTTTGTATGTGGAAGCATTTACTAGGCGCTGTGTGTTTTGTGTAGGTAACCTTATCCATATCACGCTAGTCTTATTGAGTACCGGCATTATCATAAGCATGATCAGCTCATTATGTTCTCACTGACTCGGGCCACTCCACACTTGGCCCTTCTTCTTGGCGACATGAGTGTAGATTACGACCAAATAATGATTCGGTTCGCGAAAACTTATTTTTTCGATGTTTAAACCTAATAACCGAAGTTCGAAATAAACTGAATATACGTTGTTATGAAGTATGGGAGCCAATACCCGATTGAGCAAACTCAACTTGGCTCGATGGAAAAAATTCCGGCTACATTCCCTAAATTTTGCAATTTTTCTTACGTGCTCCGTGGGAAAAAGCATTTTTATTCATTTATGCGCAAATTTATTCCAATGAATGTATCATATTCGAATTCCTAATGAAATTTACTAGCGAACTATGGACTTCTTTATCATTGAAATTTAATCATTTGATTGTACGAAATAAATATAGTATTAGCATGTATTCAATTGCATCTTCGCATTACATCGTCCAGTCTGATAAACAATTCTCGACCTTATAGCCTGTAAAGCATCGTAAATTGTTTTAAAATTAAGATTGGACCGCGCCGCGTGAATAGAGGCCCTTTTTACTCTACGTGGGCCCAGTGTGGTATGGCGGGTAGGCTAGATGTCAGCTCGAGCGTCAAAGTTTTCAGGTCGCTCGCGTGCCACCGACATTTGCTTGGGAACATCCGAGATCGACTACTTCCGAAACATAGAGCCGAGTTGAAAATGCAATTAGCGGTCACCCATCCAAGACGAGACCGCAGTAAAATTTGCTGAACTTTGTTGATCAGATACAAATGACTAGGCAAGCTCCACTGTTAGCGCTTGAACACACTGGGATGGTTACTAATGACCTCGTTTTATTCACCACACAGTTTTCATGTAACTTTCGTATATTGCAAACGGGGAACCTTTTTGACATTTTAATTATAGAGGTTATTGTACCGTGTAGTCCGTGCAGACTCAATTGTGTATATTAAATTTATATACGTGACAAATTATTATTTCACGATTCAGTTAAAATAGTTGTCAATTTGTAATTGATGAAATAAATTATACATGCGTTGGCATAACTAATTGGGTTATTAAAATTAATAGTTTTCAGCATTTGTTTATTTAGTTTTAGCAAAGTACTGAGACCGGGCGGCCCCGAGTAAGTAGAACGTCATCGGATAGATAGGCGATAAAAGTAGGAAATAGGCGGTGGATGGGGGCGGAGGATGCTTGCCGGCAATTGTTACGTGAGTGCCGGCAGAGCGATCGGTGTTGGCAGTTTTTAAATGTCATTGTTTTCTGTTGCGTACGTATGCTACCAACAACGTAGCTGCGATATGTACTTGTTTTGTTGCGATGTTGACATCCCTACATGCGTCTCGCGCCAAATCTGCGTGAATCTAGGGAATAGAATGTAGGGAAATTTGAGATGCCCGCCTGGCTAGCTAACCTTCTATTGATGGAAAACATAAATGAAATGAAATGAAATATATTTATTATAACATGTCGTTAGGCACCGAATGGTGAGTTCCGTTCCACCACCTACATTTGAACTATCATGGTACCGACTTCAACAAGTTATTTAAAACTTTTTGGTATTGAAGTCAGTTCCATAATTTTGTTATTTTATTTATTATACCCGGCTCTCTCATCACTATGAGACACACACAAGTAAGATAGTAATCAAACACTAATCTATCTCTAATTTAAAAAAGAAGAGTAATTGATTAATAATATACCATAACTATTCCCACTTAATCTCTCAAATATCGCAAAGGGTAAATGTATAATTAAAAATTAGTAATTGGAACGCAACATCGAATGTGGTACAGATTTTAACAGTTGACCGATTTGAGTTGAACCGTAATGAATTTCGTCGAGTATTTGTGCGCGGAAGCGTAGTGTGGAGCGAATAGCTGGATTTACATCAGTACCTAGTAACAAACACTCAATCCGTGATTTCGATTCAGATTGTTGAAATTTATCAAAATGTTTTCCGCCCTTTGTGAAATTCATTTCCATTTTTGATTCAAATATAACTTTGTGGTCTGTTAGTATCAAAATAATTGGAATAAATATTTTCGGTCAAGTTGCAGCTACTCTTTGTTAATTAATTTGCTTTAATTTTAAAATTACGTAAGCTTTGAAAGAGGTTTATGGTTTACATTGATGTTCTGATATGGGCATTATAAACAAATTAACAATAGATCTTGCTAGGTATACCTACACGTATCCACCAGTAACGAAGAAAGTCTTGCCTCCCTTGTCTTGAAAACTAACCTGAGAAGAGCTCATAGAATATTATACCAAGTAGTGGCCACCCGTCTTCCACCTTGTAACCTATACTTCCAGGTTAGCAAACTGCAGCAAGGTTTGCTAAAAGTTACCAACGACTGTGAGATGAGACTAATCGATCGTAACATTAGGCTAGATCTTCAGAGAATATTTGTGTACCTATATATATATTTTAAACTCTACGTAATGTACAATTCATCACGTGTTGTATAAAGCCCTCGCAGTGGAGCTTGACTTGGCGATCTTAACCGATCAACAATGTTAAGCAACGTTTGCTGCGGTCAGCTGTGCGATTCTCTAGGAGCAAACATCGTTGCATCTTTGACAATATCCGTGAAACAAATGACGGGATGACAAGAAACGTCGGAAAAGCAACCTTATGGACAAGGACGATATCTCATAAAGTATTTGACATCGGTGAGCTCGTCGACGAGCGCAACGACGAATTATTAGAGAATCGCTCTGCAGGTGGTGGATGGGTGACGGCTAGTGGCTTTGTTCAACTGAACGCTTGCGTGCTTGGGAGGGCACGTTAAGCCGTTTTATGGTCCAACTCCTCACTCTGAGGCTCGAGTCCCAGCAGTGGCAACATAATGGGCTGATTATGTAAGGTACAATTTATGCAATATTCATACACCTATTGTTCGCACGCGGATTAAATGCGTTCGGCGATTCACACTAACCACACTTACGTAACTGTCAGGACTACATTCAGTTCGCGTGTCTTCATAGTAATTCCGAGTAAGAGCCGGTATACACGGACTGCTCGAGCAGTTAGACAGTGATCAAGATACACGGATCGCTCTTGCAGTAATAGTCAACAGCTTGAAGCTGCCATTGATAACTGCTCGAGCAGTTGGTAGTAACTGCTCAACAACTGACAATTTCAATTCAAGGGCGGGCAGCGCGCTCGACGTGGAACGAAGAGCGCAGGCGGAGGTAACTGCGCGAGAGCAGTCGACAGCTGGAGATGTCCGTGTATATCTCGCGACTCCTTGACAGCCTACCGCCCGAAGCATTTGCAACTGCTCGAGCGGTTTCGTGTATATGTGTGTACGTAGAAGACTGTAGTTGCACTGTACTGTACAGTCGCCCGTGTATCTGGGCTCTTAGTTTTACAAACTCATATTATGTATTCCGTACCACGTGTTCTCTAACTCTAACTCTATCCGCGACTAATAGTCACTCTCTCCTGTACTTACAAAAGCTTTTCCGTATTACAGAGACAGGGAGCACGGATAAGAGCAATGGTATGAAGGAACCGGGATCACCTGAGGAATTGGTATGTACCTATAATAAGTTCATACAACTTTAGAAAATATTAGTGTTTTGCATTGCGATTGTGAAAATAAAATTACCAGATATTTATATTATATTAACGGGGCTTAATCGCGTTAAAAATAATATTTATTTACCTCGACGTTTCGATCAAGTTACGAGTACTTACATTGATCGTGGTCACGAGTGGACTGAGAGGCGGGTGTCATTGTCTCGAAGTATGGAGTGGATGGAATGGATGGAAAATTACCAGTACGTGGGCGTTATCTAAACTCTAAACAAGAATTTTAAAATGTATGCTATGCTGTAATTAAACAACAGATATACACCACAACTACCTGTATTAAATATAAGTTTGGAGCTCATACGCACGAAATAACGTCCTATGTCCTATGTCGATCCGTAACATCGTGATGAAATTGATAAAGTAGGACTTTTTTATATGGTGTCACATTAGATGTAGAATGCCGACTGGACCAAAAAAACAGCCGCCGAAAGACATCGTTAAGAGGATTGTCTACTTGGACACTTGTCCACACTAAAAGAAAAAACTCTTTTTTAACTAAAAGAAAAATACGTTTATTTTTTAAGTTTAAAAATAAGTTTATATTACTTTGAAATACTGAAAAAATCAAAACGTTCGAGCATAGCAAACAATGTGTTGATTGCATGAAAAAAAAATCACTACAATCGGACAGAGTTTTTTTTATTATGGACAAGTACTACCTATGCAATCCCCCTAAGTGTTTAGTGACAAGTTTTCATCTTAAGGGAATAGTGGGGGCTGGGATCGAACAAATTAAAAAGATTGGTAGGTACGACCAGTCACATTTCCAGAAATTGTGTTGTTTTGTCGATCATAACTGCCATAAAATAAAGGGTTTCCTGGAAACAATGTAAAATTAAAAAAATAAGCATTCTCTTATACGAAAACAGACATATTTATTAATAACCCTTATATAGAGTGTTTGGTAGAGGGTCCGACAAACTAAATGAGCGTATTCGGGGGCCCACAAGAAGAATACAAGTTGGTTAAAAAAAAATCCTTGACCCCAAATTTTTAATAACTTTTTTTGTGAATTTTCCCTTTTTCTCCCAAATTGTACCTATTGAGTTAAAATAAGATTCTCATTTATCATTTATTTAACAAGCTGGTAAGTTTTATACCAACTTAGTATGTCATTGTACTTGTAATAAGTGATAAATAGAGAAGTTTTTAAATGCATATTACCTCCAGAATTGCTAGTGGTTTTTTAGATCACTGTGAAAGTTGAACTATGAGGTAACATTTATATCATTTTTTCACTCTAGCTCAAGCTCTAAATCAGTTAGTTAGCTTTGTTTTGTATCCAATTTTGCTTTGCGTGGCCTGAAGGTGTATTAGAGACCAAATTCAACTAAAAACATCCGGTATAAAACAGATTTTACAAATATTATGGTGGTAAATAGGTACAATTTCGGAGAAAACGGGAACTTTCACAAAAAAAAGTTTAAAAAAATTTTGGGGTCGGGGATTTTTTTTGGCCAACTTGTATTCTCCAAGTGGGCCCCGAACACGCTCATTTGGTTTGTCGGTCCCTCTACCAAACACCCTGTATAGTGCCCGGATTGAGAATTGTACTGTTCCAAATTCTCCAACACGGATGTTGTGTAAAAGATGTAAGAGATTCAACTAAAATTGCTCACTGTCAAGTACACGAAATATTTTGTCATCTTTTGTCATCACATCTTATCTGACTAAAACAATTGGCTGACTATAATGAGATGTTTAAACCACCGCATAACTTTCAAGGGATGTAAGGGCTTGTTAACAGTATCCCAAAAACATTATATGCCAGCCGGAAGTCAATCTTAATTATATGCTCGAAATATTGACCCGCATAGAAAGTACTGCTCGGCCTTTGACGGCCGTGGCATCAAAGAGATTTGATTGCCACTTCGACAGATTCTGCTTTAGGCTAGTGATAATCTCATCGACAGGGTTGCCTGTAGATTAATTAGAACGCTCACAGACTCATACCCTAGCACGTTATCCCTGAGTCGCGGGAAGACACACACATTTTAACACGTTACAAAAATTTTACATTTGAGAATAAAGATATTTGCTCAGGACACAACTGCTTTGACCAGGGATCGAACCTGGGATTTTTCGTTTCGAAGGCAAAGTCACTACTAAGTAGGGATACAGGGCTATCAAAAACAACAACTGTTGGGTTAAGGCTAATGTCGCCTAAAAATAATCTTGATATTTGTGTGAATATTTCACTACTCAGGTATCACCATCAGTCGGTTCAAACACAGACAGATACACCAGATAGCCAGATAGTAAACTAGCCTATGAAGCTGCTTCGCTCGCTTGTTCAATGGGATACGAACCCACAGAAACAAATTAATTGTATTCACTTTCTAATTTCCAAAAATCATTGAAATCATTCTTAATTCATTTTCCAACATGAAAGGTATGCTCTCAAAATCTTAAGTTTGTTGCCCCAGCGGTTTATGCTCTGATATTGATGAGTCAGTCAGACACGTAATTACATATGTATAGATTATAAGATCTGTAAAAACTATGTAAGATATTGAATTGAATAACAAAACCTGATAGGCTTGTTTGGCAAATGGGTGCATTATAGAGCTGATAAACATAAGACAATGTTCTTGTAATGAATACATAAAGCCATCCCGTGCCCACAGTCAATACACTATAGCTTTCCTCTACTACATATATAAATTTGACATTAATTCCATACATTGTCAATTTGTATTTCTAATAGGGTAAACTGTCGATATAAAGGTTTAAAGAAACTAGCCATTAGCGACTAACAGTGTTCTGACCACCCGAAGAGCTCTAGTATCGTCGAAAAACTGTTATTCTAAGACAATAGCTGGTACGGACAGCTTAAATTGTCCTCTAAACATATACGGCCTTACTTACAAACGCTGCTTAAATTGAAATGACGTTATTTAGCACTGCGCAAAGGAAAAATGTTCTGGGCCGTACTAAGTGACGTTATTTAAATTTAAGCAACGTTTATACGAGTAAGTAATGCCGTCAGTTGGCGCAACTGCAACCATCTTAACAATGACCGCAACATATGTCGGTTAACTTTGTCAACTGCTGTTATGTTATAAACAAACAGGAGAGCTCCAGCACTTTATAATGAGCTCTGAAGATAAACTTAGACTGCTAAGTTAACCCTCAGTGACTCCCTGAAGAACTTCTAATAAGTTCGAAACTAGTGGAGAAAATATTCGGTAAATATCACGCGAGTCTTAACCGTTTATTAATTAATACTAATGGCTGTGGCTTTTCTAATACTCGCTAACTAACTAACTACTCGCGACAGTTTTCTAACTCACGCCTAAATTCGAATGATTAATAGTTTTCTTGACTTGACTTCTTTGCTTATGGCGCTTTTAATAATTTACTACTCAGTGTGTGTAATAATTTGTTGTTTTCTTTGACATAAAGAGTAAACTGGCCAAAAAAGCATAATCAAAATGCACATATAAATAGCTGCTAAATATAAAGGATGGAATTCACTCGCAGACCATTTGATTGATTTTTTTTTTCAGGTTTTATACAAACAAACACATATATTTTGTTGTGCCTCTGAAAACGATGTTGAAACCAAATTAAAAAAGTCGTATGCATTAGTATTACAGCACGTGAGCCATATTAGATTTAACATTGATGGCGTAAGTTAAACCTTCAAAATAATATTAAAATGTGTAATACTTACGATATTTTCAATCATGTTACTAGAGTAGAGTTCAGCATATGCACAAAAATAATTTTTAAACTAAATATTAAACACATGTTTTTCTAAAAATGTTGTTCCTAAAAAAAGTACAAGTTTGTAACACTCGCGACGAGTCAAGTTATATTTTTAAAATGGTTGTCTATTTCATTCTGTATTTTTTGGGCATCCATGCATCAAAACTGTGCTAGTTTATCTCTGTTATGTGAGAAATAAAAATACGTTGGCAAGTTTATAGGCACGTTGGTTACTGGACTGTATATTATGAACTCAAAACAACTGTCGAGCGAAACGCAGAGATTAAAATATAATTTAGTGTTGATGTAAATAAATTAATTCATCTTCATACTTATAATAATGGAGAAGAGGTCAAAAAGTCTGTACTTGGAAGAATGAAAAAAAAAACGTGGGTCAGAAGACGTAAAATTACCTACTATACAAGAATAATATGACATTTTTGAAAAAAAAAAAAAACTGTCAGACATTTTTTTCTCATCTGTCTGTCTGCTCACGCATAACTTTTACTAAAGCAAAAGTTATGCGTGAGCTGACTATTTTACTATTATATTACTATTACTTTTATATACCTACAAAAGTGCAAATATCATAATTTAATTTGAAAAATGTATAGATTAAGCCTACCCTAAGTACTGGTGTTGCAGTGCCCAGCCAGGCCTCTTGTAGTGATTGATTCTCAAGACTTTCGAAGTGATATAGGCTAAGTTATTTGTAAGAATTAATACTCTGGAAAGCAATAAAATCTGAAATCTTAATCTAATTAAAAAACTATTGCACGATTTCGATAAAATTTGTATATATGGATAGAATAGAACTCGTCGCTCCCAAGTATACAATTTCTTTGTCAAAAAAACCCAATAACTATACAACCCAGGACCCCGAGATTCCAAAACAGCGCTTTACCACTAAACCAAGAGCAAGCAAGCGGAGCCGCTGGCGGTTCAGCTAGTTACATGATAAAGTAGGTTCTTTCCTGAAATTTGTGGTAGTGTTTAACAAGGTAAATATAAGGTTGGTTTTGGCTTTTACTATAGCATTTCTGATCTTTATGGTGATTATTATTTGACAATATTCCTATATTTTATTTAGGATTCATCTAGAATTATTAAGACTATTTGGCGTTCAAATAATGCTATTTACTTACAAAGTTTGAGAATTTTAAATAATAACTACTATCTTCTCATAACATATTAGAATTATTGTCAACATATCAAAATTGTAGGTACGTAACCGCTTATCTAAGGTCTACTAAACCAATGAGAATATTTATACTTATACGGCCCTATTAATAAACTTGTAATAAACCCGGAGTAGTTAAAACATCTATCTGTCAATTTTTCGCTTGCAGTAAATGTCACGCGTGAAAGCAAGACAAAGCATGTTACGCCTTTTTTTTTTTTTTTTTTTTTGAGGGGGGAAATGCTGTGCACTTCCCTTCCGCCACGGGGGTGACGGAAGGGGGCGTGTGGGGCTCAGACCCACTAAAACCCCCCCGTGAGCAGTCCTCCGCCAAGGTGGGGCGAGACAGGGTCGCGCTGGCAGTCACCATCTCGCCCCAGCGGTAGGCCCGGATTGATCTTAACCGGGCCTCAGCGCCTGTGAAGAGATGACCTTGCTCACCAAGGTCACCCCCTAGACGTGTAGGGCCGTGCTAACCGGCGAAGAGTCCCCCGACTATTCGCCAGTAACCCCACTACGGAGGAGGGAGGAGACGTGCAAACCGTCTTCTCCGTTCCCCCGGTCGTCTGCGCCGGAGCGGGTCAGCTCGGACATCGTTCTCCCTGATCCGCTCCGCGGCCTCCTTCTGCGTCATCACCGTTTCGCAGAAGGTGGCCACCGCCTGCCACGATCTCTCGCTGCTGAGCATGGAGAACACCACGCTCGGCAGGGAGAGATCTCCCCCTATTTCCGCTGAAAGCGTGTGCCGCTGCGGGCCCCATGCAGCACACACTTCCAGTGTGTGGTGCGCCGTATCCTCCGGCGCACCGCACGCGTGGCAGGCTGGAGTCGCCTCCCGTCTTGCGATTTGGTGCACGTACTTTCCGAAGCATCCATGTCCGGAGAGCACCTGCACCAATCGGAAGGTCAGCGACCCGAAACGTCGTTTCACCCACCTCTGAAGGACCGGACGGATGGCCTCCACCGTCCACTGCCCAGGAACCGGCGGAGCCAGGTCCTCCTCCCACCGCCGCAATAGAGTGGCTCGCGCCTGCCGTCGCATGCGTGTGACCTCCTCCCAGTTCGGGGCTGCTCCTTGGAATCTCCTCGCCGCCACGAAGTGGTAGACTTCGGCAAGGATTTCCGCCTGCAGCTCCCAGGGGGGATCACTGGCCAGCACGCATGCCGCCGTCCATGACACCGTCCGGTATCCGCGAATCGCCCTAGTCGCAATGACTCGCTGCGGACGTCGCAGCAAGCTCCGATTATTGCGACCGAGGGTGTCTACCCAGACTGGTGCCCCGTAAAGGGCCATACTCCGGATCACTCCGGAGTACAGTCGGCGGCAGTTGGCATTCGGAAAGCATGTTACGCCTAATCTATGTTTACGCAACGTTTATTAATAAAGGCCATAGCGTTTAAGTAGGTAATCAGCATCCAGCTTCGTTCATCCAAAATGTAGTACCGTCATTCGGACAAATAAACAGTTCACCTGCGCTAGTTGACTAACCGAAATGATAATTTTAGGGTTATCGCTAACTACTACAGTCTACAGTAAGGTTAACGCGTTTGCGGTCAAACCGCCTTAAAAAGTTTACAGATTGATTAAAACTATAAGAGGTAAATAAATACATTATGTTGGGTCTTTCTTAATTTAAAATAAAGTAATCAATAAATTTGCTACAATTTTTTTTTTGAAACACGCTCAAAATAGTCATAACGGCTCAATTCATTAACATGGTTAGAATTATAATTATTAGAAATATATTATTAGAAACACGTTTCCAAAAACCGCATTGTTATCGTGGGCATTTAATTGTAGGTAGTGAGTGGGCACATAAAAATAAAATATTTCTTGAAATTGATGGCTAAGGCATTAACAATAACTTTCCACGCTCGCAGTTAATAAGAGACGTGTACATTATACTTATTATTATGCGTTTTTTTATTTGCCGAGATTATATAAGCTCGGTCCCCTGCGGCCGCTTTCATAATCATCACATAGAATTATACTATAAATGCGAAAGTGTGTTTGTGTGTTTGCTAGTGTTTTTGTCCTTCTTAATCGACTTCATAAAAGGAGGAAGTTCTATGTTCGACTTTATGTTTTTTTTTGTACGTTCACCGATATCTCCCCCATTTGTGTATCGATTCCCAAAAATGTTTTTAGAAGACCTTTTTTTATTTGAAAGAGAATACTTCCGAGGTGGCCATTTAAATTTCATCAATATCGGTCAAGCTGTTTTTGAGTTACACTCCAATAACTGAAAAGTGTTTCGCCTATCTGGATGATATCTTGTTCACGGTGAATGACAATCGATCCCGTAAGTAGCAAGGGTTACTAAAAAGGAAAAAGGTTTTACCAAAAATTTACTTATGTTTATACTAATGGAGAATGGTTTTTCACGTTATACTCCTGAATCGATGTTGATCCGAAGGACGTAGAATACTTTTCTACCGACTTCCAAAAAGGAGGAGGTACTCAATTCGACTGCATATATTTTTTTATGTTTGTTACCTCATAACATTCGATAGGGTGAACCGATTCTCAAAATTCTTTTTTGTTTGAAAGCTGGTGCTTCCCGTGTAGTCCCATTTAAATTTCATCAAATTCAGTCCAGTAGTTTTTGAGTCACACTCCAGTAACTGAATAGAATGGAAGTCGGTATAAAGATTTTCAAATTGTACTTATAATAATAAAAAATACAATTATCGTTCTTATAAGCGTCGTGACCTCAGAATACAGAAAAACAGTTTATTCTGTATTCTGAGGTGGCGACATATTCACCAAGACGCCGATCGTAAAATATTACAAATGTCTTTTAGTGATACGGGTTTCAAATATAACAAGTTAGGTACAAATAAAACTGTTCTAACTTCGTTCATGATAACCCCGCAGTCCGGCCTCCGCAAATATGCTCACATAAACATCATAACGGTCTGCGCGACCTCGATCTCATGTCATGTCATACGAGACATAACACGAGACGTTGTATCGAGATTGTTCGTATTGAAGAGTCTTGTATGCCTAGATAGTGAAGCCCTAGAGTCTTTTGCTGGCCTGTATAAGATATCAAGCCCGTAAGTTTTATGTGTGGGCTCTAATAAAAAAGATCACATGATCATGATCGTCTGGATGAATTGCGAAATAAACATTTGCGTTGATGTTACCGGATTCATTTTACACTAGCGAATGCCCTTCGTTCTTCGTTCGCGAAATAGGCCTCGCCATTACATCCCGTCTTTTCTTGGTTTTTCTTTCATAAGAACCTTCTCCTGACTATAATTAACACAACCAAAAAGAATTAGCGAGATTGTTCCATCCGTTCTCTATCTATAGCGAAACCAGGAGAAATAGGGGGTCATTTTTATGTATTACTAGTGACGGCCCGCGTTTTCGTTCGTGTAGCAGGCACGGCTTGCAGCCACGTCATGACCTCCCGTCTTTTCTTATTTTTTATTTTATTTTAAGCACCTGCTACGAAGTATTTGAAATCATTTAAAAAAAGATAAATGAAATCGTTAAAGCCGTTCTCAAGTTATTATAGCGTGACCAGGAAAAATAGGTTTCATTTTTATATATATTAGATTAACATCGTTTTTTTTATAGGGACATTTAAGCATACTATAATGGAAAAGTACAGTAATTTTTGTAAGGAGTGAAGGCTCCGTTAGGTAGTGACACTGCTATCGAACCGCGGGGTCCCAAGTGCCATCCCGGGGTATTAGTGCGAGAGTATGATATGTACTATATTGTATGGTATGGTATAAACGTAATTGATTTATTTAGTTATTTATTATTCATAGTAATACGAGATTAACCTGAGACTTGTCCTCACTCTCTCGACTCTTGTGACCGCGTTGTCGGTATCACTATCAACAGTTGTTTCAGCTTCGTCCGGAAGCCTTCTTCAGAATCTTGAGTGCGGTGCCTTTGCGGCCTGCCTCAAACTGTATGTCTCACATATCCCGTTTTGTTATTAAAATATTATAATAAACGTGACTTTTAATAACATTACAAGTACAGTAAAAGTTTTAAAATCATGAAATTACTAACCGACTAATAAAAAGAAATGAATATTCAATTATTTATTTACGATGTGTTATCCAACGCCGATTTATAATACTTCCTCTATCCCCTTTAATTATTTATCCTGCATGGTCGGTTAATAAATAATACATTAATGAATGGCACCCTGATTATGCAATCAACAATCACTGCCACTAGGCTGAGCGGAAACGAACGACAGTTGTTTTAAATACTATTGAAATACACCAGTCGTTGATTGTTGATTGGCTAATAAGAGTTATAGATACGAGTACCTACATCAAATAGCTTTGACTCGGCGTCCAAGCAAAAGTGTGCTTACACTTCTGTTCTAAAACACCACTATACTGTTTACTTTTGATGACTTACTAGGAGAACATAAAAGAGTGAGGAGAGTAATGCTGTGCCGAGCAGAACTTTTGGGTTTTGAACTTGACAGTTCAGAACCCAAAAGTTCTGCTGGTTAAAAACAAATGACTGCAGTCTGACACAAAGTAAAAAAATCTATATAGTAAATCTGACTCGCACTCTGGGGGTTCCGTACCGCCACAAAATAGGTAAATATTTAAACATCTCTTGTATTGGTAGGTTTTTATGAGCTTTAATTTACTTTGCGAGTTTGTATTATAATCACACCAAGTTTTATGCTTTGGTTTGTTATCGTTTGATTGTGATACATTTAAAACAATTATTTGTTTTACCAGACTTCGGCAAAGTCAAAAGGAAGCGTGTTCACACTTGGTATTCAGGCGACCACGGCTTTAAGTTGCAATTTTTTATATCGCTGCGTTTTTTTATATTTTAAGGATTTAAGAAGTATTTTCTTGTTACGTACTTTTAAGATCATTTTACGTAGTCGGGTTACAGCGTATTAATATTTTATTGTTATTATTTATGTAATAAGTTATATGACAAGTTGTCACCTTTCTGATTAATTAATTTACGTGCTTCTTGACACATTTCTTGGCCAATGGAGATTATCCTATAGGTTTTTTTTATCGATTGTCATAATATACGACAACTATGCCAGTATGTTTTATTTGCGTTAGCTTGTTGAATCTGTAGATGGTACGAGTATGTTTAAAAGTATTTCAAGAACTACTAAACCGTGCTGTTTTGTACTATGACATAACAAACTAATACAAAAGCCCTGTATAAGAAATTATTTTATTTATTTAGGAAACCAACAGCGTTTATAGGTAAAACTTAATATTATATGATGTAAGTACTACATTGTAAGGCCAATAACAGGTTACACTAATTTTATATGAGAAGAATGTTTCAGTTGTATAAGTACTTAATATATGAATTTGTATACATTAACGATTTTTTTTTCATTTAATTTTATGTCTTCGCTTTTCAAAACAACATCTTTATTATATGTATATACAATACTAGCAAACCCTGCGAACTCCGTTTCGCCACCAGATGGCTTCGTTTTATGTAACATTTCGTTTGGCGCCATCTACTTAAAATATTGGTTGTAGTACATGCTATGCATCAGAGATGGCGCGGTATGTGAAAAAAGATTTCCCCGCTTTTTTTTAATTTTTTCCTGAATTTTCTTTACTATAAACCTCACGGAGCCCGAGACCTTACCAACGAATGCAAAACCGTGGAAATCGGTTGGTGCGTTCTGGAGTTATAGCGTCAGGAAGGAAAACCCGACTTATTTTTATATAGTAGATTACTTAGGCATGCTTGTGTATATGTGTGTGAGAATATAGTAATGTTCAAATTATATACAGTGGACATATTGTGAACATTTCTATTGCTACTAATCATGACAGTTTAAAAACTTTCTTTTAGCACAAAGAATTTAGAAAATCGGTTTACCCAATCGAAATTTATGAGGTAGCAAACATAAAAAATACCAATGAGTACCTCCTCCTTTTTGGAAGTCGGTAAAAAAAGCCGGGCTTACAGGGTCGAGTTTCAATGCTTATATCAAGAATACAGTAATAGTGCAATTGTTAATTTTAAGCCTTATATATAGGAAAACATTAAATAAAACCTGGAATAATACACAATATATCCCGGAAAAAAGTTACCGTGTTTCCCGCACCTTATTTTTCGCAAGGTCGAAGCATTAACGCGCATCTACTTTGTAATTTCACATGGACATCTTTGTGTGGCTTGTGAATAGCGGATCGCACAGCCTTTTCACAATTATGCTGGATCGTATGCTCGATCGACCGTGCTCCGGAGGGCACGTTAAGCCGTCAGTCCCGGTAGTTTGCCTTAGGACAACAGTCGTTAGGCTATGTCGAGGGCCTTCGGGCGGCCTGATAACTTCGACATGGGTTGGCCACTAATCTATCCACCTACCCGCATTGGGCCCGCGTGGTGGATTATGGACCAACTCCTCTGTCTGAGAGGAAGGCTCGAGTCTCAGCAGTGGGAACAAAATGGGCTGATTATGATTTTGATATAACGCTTCAGTTTTTCTTAAATATCAACGTTTAACTTATTTTGTACTTTCTAATTTAACTTTCATATTTCCAAAAAACTAGATTATATTTAAATTTTTTTTAATACAACAAGTTTCTCAATAACTATTGTGTGGAAAGTGAAGATTAATAAGTAAAAATGACGTTTCAATGGCTAATATAAATAATATTGTTAAATTAACTATCTACTAATTTAAACTTCTTGAATGTTATGTAAACTTTGAATGTTATGTTATTTCAGGCAAGTCAAGACAAGGAATTAAATAAAACTTATATCTGTCCTGTACCTTACACTAAGATGCGAGCACGTGCGTCCTTCGGCCTAGTCAATTAGTAAATAATATTGTCAATACATTTTAGAAACATAGTATAAAATACATAAGTACTAAAACAAAAATTCAACACATTTGAATCGATTTGTACGATATATAATGACCAATCGTTCGAATCATTTCAAATGTACTTCCTACATCGCAAATAAAGGAGTCGAAGCAAATTGCAAAATCGCACGAAATTCCTTGATTCGCTACAGCCCCTTACATTCAAATTGCTGCGTTTACAAAGACCGGCGCGAATTGACTGCACTTTGCATGCATATGCAAGAGATGATTCTCTAGTTCTCGTTTACTGCATCAAAAATACAGCTAAATAACTTGATATATGTTCTGACAGGATCTTACTCTTATCCTATCTATATGGATTTGCAGTTTCGAAGCATGCATCATACATTCACTTTTGAAAAACTGTAGAGAATTGGTACAGAGAGTGCACATTTATGGTCTGCCAATTAGTTGCTCTCCAATTAGTATCTTTGTAACTTCTTTACGCTGAAACGGATTAACGAATTAACATGATTTTTGAAATGAAGAATACTTATATAGGTACCCAAAATTAGTATATACCGGGTGTTTGGAGAGGTCCGACAAACCAAATGAGCGTGTTCGGGGGCCCACTTGGAAATTACAAGTTGGCCAAAAAAAATCCCCGACCCTCAATTTTTTTTAACTTTTTTATGTGAATTTTCCTTTTTCTCCGAAATTGTACCTATTTACCACCATAACATTTGTAAAATCTGTTTTAGACCGGATGTTTTAGTTGAATTTGGACTCTAATCTTCAGGCCACGCAAAGCAAAATTGGATACAAAACAGAGCTAACTAACTGATTTAGAGCTCATAGAGTGGAGAAATGAAATAAATTTTACCTCATAGTTCAACTTTTACAGTGATCTAAAAAAACACTAGCAATTCTGGAGGTAATATGCTTTTAAAAACTTCTCTATTTATCACTTATTACAACGACATACTAAATTGGTATAATACTTTTTCTTCATCCCTGTTCAACGAGTAGTTCTTGACATGGCTTGCGATAACCTTACTCCACGTGGACTAAATCGCCAAGCGTACTCTAGAATCTTAAGAACATTAACCAAATCTTGTGCAAAAACAAAATAATTGATAAATAACACTATTACCGCTTACGTTTTCTCCGTTTTATATATCTAATTGGTTTTTAAATCTCTCTCGCAGATTACATTTATTGTATCCTGTTTCTATAACACAATATTACAGGAAACAATAACAACGAGAATGTATATAGGTATATACATATAAATTCTACAGTATATAGTGGCATGTACCTACTTAGTTACGAAAAGACATCTTAAATTTTCTGAGAAAGATTTGGCAAGCGGCCCGAGCACTCATAAGATAAATTAACTAGAGACAGGAGACTGTAGAGGTCATGAACCTGCGTTGATAAAATTAAACTAAATAAAACTCTTCGTAGAGCTTGCTTCTCTGTCATTCGGAGAGATATATAGGTAATTACTCGAGAAGGTCGAATTATCTCATTCCTAGAGAAAATTACAAGATACTCGTACATCATTCGTGATGGCTGACACATTTGCCCTAGCGCTGGCCGTTCGTAAAAATCTTGTTATGTACATGTTTTTATATAGCCTAAGCCGACGGTCTTCCTTTCTGATGAATGGGAGGCCATCAATAGCAGATCACTTGGACGCTTCATAAATATGTACACAACGATGTGACGTCACTTTTTATGGGCTCAAAAGGACCCTACTCCCGCATGATTGATGATCGAAAACTCCAGTGGATTATTGATTCATTCATTCTAGTACTATGTGTGTTAACAATCGTTATGAGCTAAAATTGCAATAAGCATAGCAGTCGTAGCATTAACGAAACAGAATATTGCTCGAAAACTACAAGTAGTACTGAAATTAAAGTATTTAATACTTGACTCAAGAATATGTATTATATAGTCGTTGTGAATGTTATTTAGAAATATTTTTACACGTACATTTATCATAGCAAAAAAAATTTACGCATTTTTTGCTTTTCGCGTAGTTTTTATTATGGATTTCCTTTCACTTAACTATATATAATACGTATTTAATGTAAAATGCATGTATACATAATGAAGTTGCTAGGCGTTAAACACCACTTCAGTACAATAATAAATTTGATTTTTGTTTTATTGAACCAGATTGAGCGAAGTTAAGAAATGAGATGGAAAGGCCAATTTGGGATGCAAATAAAGAACTGAAAACACCGTGTGAAAGTGTAGAACTGCGTGTGGTGATGGTTTGCGTGTCCAGACAGTATTTATGTATTTGGCGAGCCGACCTAACCTACAGCTACTGTCTGGAAGCTGACGACCTGGCCTCATTTTTACCAGCTTTATTAAATTTTGCACGCGATCTGAACATTTTCCAATTCAGTCCCATTTTTGGTCAATCAATCACGTGGAGTTAGTATAATTTGGGTCAAATCACCTTGACTATTTAAGGCACTGATCCTTGAGTTCATCCCTTAAGCTTATTGGCGTTGCGAAAGCGCTTACAGTAATTACCACTTACACGTGAAGCATGTAAAGAATAAGGGAGCGATGGCTTCAATTGATCCGGCTTTTAATCTAAGTAAGGAAAGCCGAGTAAATCGACCAATACAATAAGGAAATGCCTTGAGTATTACGACGATAATTCCGGAGCTGGAGTGTTGCTAATCGGAATCTTTAACATTGCTGCCGGCTTAAGATCATTTATATAAATTGTTATTAGATCGTAAATTGGTTATTGGTGATTAAAACTGAGGAAGGAGTTTGCATTGTATATTAATTTGATTGATGCGATTTGAAATAGGTATCCAGCTACATACCTTCGGAAATGTTTACTAAGTCTAAGTTTTTAACTATCATGGCCACAAACATTAGACATATTCAAATTATTATTAACAGGTTAGTCACCATGTATATTTTCATTTGAGTTTCCGATATTTCGGAACTTAACCACACACGTTGCAGTTCCTGGATGAACTGAGGAATAGCGGCTAGATGAATGTTTACGAACAGACGAAGTGGTCTACCCTGTTCCGTACTAGTTTGTTATGCGAGGCACCACTACTATTGTTTGTACTATTATTTTTTTGTTTTATCACGACACACAACACTAACCGTATCAGCTCGCAATATTTTTATTTTTACACAAACGTACCACTGGATTCCAGATATTCGACAGTTGATAACCGCAACTCCTCAGTTCATCTGTGATGAACAGTGCTTAAATATCGGAAACTCAATGAAAATATACATGGTAACTATCCCGTTAGTAATAATTTACGAAGTGTACTGACATTAGGCAAGTGCGCGCGCCAAGGACGCGATGTAATTTCTAAATATTTATAGGATTTTATATAGGTTTAAGTCTATAATTTCTTAAATGATAGATCCGAATACTGATATTAAGAAATATTACGTTTTGTGATAAATCTTATTTACAAACAAAGTTGTTTGAATTTTTGCATGATTACTTATTCAGTAGTATTAATTGTTCCTCAGTTTAACCGAATCTTCCAATATATGCAGGTACTTCTCACAGATTATTCTCATTTTATGGCGCCGCATGTAAAAACATTGCGGTGCAGATGGGCGTCTGGCACAGCATCAAGACGGCTGGGACGGCAAGGTCGCGGTTACTAGTAAATAATGTTTATTTCCCACTGTAAACTTTGGTAGTTTACTTCCTTTGCTTTTGAGTATTGGATAAACAATAACTCAATCAAAATAGTCGAAGTACCTACTTTCAAGTATAGATCATTAGACGGTGTGTCATGTCGAATAGGGTGCGACAGAATACAGTTCGATAGAATTCGAAAAACAATACATTTTATATAGCACTAATAGATAATGTATCAGCGTTGCTGAAAAGATTGTTAACCTTTGGTTAAGAAACAGTACATTGAATACATAAAATTAATAAGAAAGTGTGACAGAAAAAAACTGAGTAGGTGCAAACGAGCTTTAGTACAACATTTAACCCTTGTGAGTAAATATAAGAAAACCATGCCATTGTATATTACCAATAACTGCTCCATACTGAAACTTAATTTAAAAAATAAAAGAAGCCGTTTGACCGAATATAATGAATTTTATTCGTTCATAGTTATTTATAACTATATATCTAGGTTCAATAATTTGTTGGTGGTAGTGCGACACTGTAACCTTATGGGTTACAGCCCAATGGGCCGGCACGTCCGGGGAAGTACCACATTACACCGACGTGAAATAATATAGCTATTTCTATTGCTTTAATGGGCATGCTACATCGCTCGCAGAGCTGATGACTGTTGGGAAAGAAAGGTTATCGAGCTAGGTGGACCGACGACCTCGTCAAAACCGCGGAGAATCGCTGGATGCAGGAAGCAAATAGCGTTCTATGGGGGAGGCATATGTTCAGCAGTGGACGTCTTCCGGCTGATAATGATGATGATGATTATGATTGCGTTTGGGTCGGTTTGCAGGAGGTTCTCGAGGCCCATTTCCCCCCCTTTCCCCTCCCCCTCTCTCCCTCCTTCCTCAAAGACTGGCAGCGCATTCTCGAGAACTCAGGTATTGCGGATGTCTGTGGGCGATGGTATCTCTTACCATTAGGTGAGCCATCTGCTCGTTTTCCCCAATTCCCCCCTTTCCTCCTCCCCTTGCTACTCCTTCCTTATATGTATCGTACTCCTTGTCATGAAGGAAATACATATATCTGCTTGAAAATGTCCCCTGTAAGACTCTTCTCCAACCTTTACAGGTTTTAGTTACTCAAGTAAGTGTTTCTTCGTACATAAAAACGTAGAAGATAATGTTAAAATGAGACTGTTTATGAAAGACAGGTCTATCAACTGATATATTCACACCCTATGACAACATGTCAAAAAGTGCCAAGAGAAAATCATTCACGCGACAAAGAGACGCAAAAAAAATTGGTATGGATGTTGAGTCACCGCGGATGTCACAGATCAGAGAAAAAGGGGAAAATATACGCAATGTTATTAAACCCACTTCATTTCAAATTTAGAACCGTCCAGTCTCGATTCAAACGCGAGGCGCGCGCGCCGCGACACCGCAATTATCGCTATAATGTTTTGATATGAACATTCGGAACTTTCGAGTTTTCTTCAACCTGTGTTTACACAATACATTAGGATCAGTGTCCGAACCGTTTCAGTGCGTGGGACAATTGTAACTCGTTGTTTTGTGCTCAAAGGAGTCTTTAGTTTCTCGTATGAGGATTTGTGATAAAAAAAGTGTAAATCTTTTAAAAACAGAGATGTTGTGACCTTCATTGCGCATTATTTTGTTCATAATCATTAATTTAATTCTCACCTATATATAGATAATAAATCAGTTACATTTATTAACAATACTTTCCATTGCTTTATTATATCTGTGCCAATTTAAAGCTGTGTCCATATTGTGCATCTGTACAGTTGTTTATTACAAGTCTAGTGTTTTTCTGAACATAATATATTCAGATGGTGCGTTGTTTTATTTTATTAATTTAAAATCGATATAAAAACGCATATAAAACGCAATTTCGACTTTAGGTGCGTACTTAGTTTGTGAAATAACAAAATTGAGCGCAGTCCAATATAACCTATACATATTATTATATATACTTATATAAAAAAACTTTAATAAAATAAAAAAGTTTTATAACTTAAATATATTACTATCCTACTTATATATACAATAAGTTTTTAAGGCGATGATAGACCGTGAAATCCACAGCAACATGGTGGTACTTAAAGTACTTCTGGTGTCCATCTGGTTAGCTACCAACCTCAAGAAGAAAATCTGTCGCTAAGGTAACAGTGTGTTCAGGCAGCTGTCTTTGAAAGCCAGCTGCTATTCCAGATCTATTGTGAGATGGTGGTAAAATACAGGCATATCAACTAGTGTAAAAAAGAAGTTTTATTTTGGGAAAAATAAATCGCAATGTCTTTTTTTTTTTTTTCCTTTATTTTTTTAAAAGGGATTTTGTCACACAGTGACCATTTCACCCCCGTACACACATAATACACATAAATACACCAATTTGTGCTTTGTTACTGGGTATTCTAGTGTTTAGGTATTGCGTACTGCTACTGTATAGCTGTTATAGAGTTGCGCTTATTTTTTAATAGCGCAGCGGTATTTCCACGTAGGAACTCATATTCGAAAATTTTAAGAATTTTCAGTTTATCCATGGCGCCAAAAACTGACACAAATTCACAAAAAAAAAACACTATCTAAAAACAAATGATCCAATTGGAAATTAAAATAACACGGCTTTCAAATAAAATTTGTTTGAATTTCGAATTGTGGCCAATCCACAGATAATTAATTCTGAACATGCTGGTTATAGAATCTCCAATTACGACCTAATATAACATACTCAGGCAACACACTTCATCCATAGTTCCCCACAAAGAGTTGATGTCAATATTAATACTATCCGCGATTTCGTTCAGTTGTCCGCTTTATATAGCCTAGGTCATTTCAGTTTTACAAAAGAAAGTACTTTTCTAATCGGGTACAGGGTTACAATAAATTCAGCAAACAAACAAACAATTAAAGTTTAATTTACGTAGGTTTCTTTTAACTCGAATTGTTCCTAACTAGTTAACAACAACTCAAAATTACTTAGTGAAAATAACTATACATTAATAAAGTGTTTGTATTATGTAGATACCCAATCTAAATTGGCATTGCATGCTGAGTGCGTTGACTCCACACCACACTAGGTTTTGTTGTACGACATTTACTATTTAGGTTCGTCTGGCCGACCGTCTGATTTATTTCAAACATCATTCTGTAGGTATTCGTAGAGCTCATTCCGTCTTATGCTTAGTTTGGTTTGAGCCAGTACTCGCGGCTGCCTTGGCCTGAGAGTTCTTGAAAGTTCTTGAGAGTTCTTGCACTTAGTCAGTTTGAATTCGCCAGCGTAACGCTAAAAGGTAAACAAATCCTAAAGTTATTTACTTACCATAATAAGACCAATAGAACGTAAAATGTTCACATTTAAAAATGATTGCTGTATCGAAAAATGTAGGCAAATTAAATTGAACTATATGTCTCAAATATACTTCGCTTTAGTCTCAATGTTTCGGAATAGTAACATGATTAATGTAAATAACGAGTAAGCAACTAGCCTCTAAGTTAAGGTCTTCGCTCTTGAGATATTAGTGCTGTCATTCCTTCCGCATTTGTAAGACAGAATAGACTCTGGCTCTTGAGGGTTATTAGGCAGTTTCAGCGTTAGTAGTGAGAGCGCTAATTATTTTTTACGAGTTTTCGAGATAAGAAGTGCCTAGAGTCATATTATGTACTCGTACAATGGGTCTAGCTCTGAATTCACGAAAGGTTTCTTTACTCCACAGATTAAAAAAATATAGGATTGAGACTTTATGCGTATTATTAGATCTTTAAACATTATAGGCAAAACCCTAAATAACCACGTTGGGATACAGCATGCTATTGAACATTCAAGTCAATATTTACCAAAAATAAACATCATAAATACAAAGTGATTTTATCTCTAGAGCTTTATCCTTCAACATTTTGCACCCGATTGTTTTTGATAATAAATATTCTTAGAGATAAAATATGAGTTTGACGGCTGGTAAATTCGACTAATTGGAGGTAAGAGGCTACCTTCCGACCCTTATCACCCAGTCAACACCTGTCCCAGCGCCACCGGGTCATGGAAATTTGATATTTACTTTTTTTAAACACGTCAAAACGTTTTCATGTCAGGGCCATGCATCGTGTATCTGGCGCTTTCTGTTGAAATAATATACTACGGATATAGCAGCGTGAAATTGCAAACTTCTACGGCTTTGAAATAGGCAACTACTCAAATATAATTCTATTGAAAAGTGTGAACAGACTTATCTTTTGTCATAATTAACACCACGAACCAAAAATAAATGCTAACTTGTTGTGCAATTTAAGAGAAAATATCGTAATTTTCTGATACTGTAATTTTGTAATCTTTAGACGAGATATTGTAACTTTTTCATCTAAAATTTCATAATTTGATTTCGCTAAGTAGGCGTTCGTGCTTTAAAAATCATATAACAAAAAAACCTTAAGCTATGCCGATGAAAATGATACATCATAAACATTTGTTCGCTTTGCACTTGCATCGGCAACAGATTGCTGTTTGAAATCTGATACTCAACACGCCCACTAACTCTGACCCATTTTATCATTCCACTTTAACTGCCGCTTCAGACCCAACTTACTATATAATAATGAGCACTGAATAATAAACAAACTCATTGAAGCAGCGCAAACACACGCTTTGGAAACAATGGAGTGTGGACGACTCACCAGCGGCCTCAGATGGACGGCCGTAACGAAAGTAAACACACTGGTCGTCATTCAAAACTCAAACGAAGACAAAGTGCAAGACAACTACATAGTGACTTATCCAGACAGCGAGAATGAAACAGCTGACGATGTCAAAAAACCAAATCGCGAGGTATACGAGAACTCTGAAGTTCCTAATCGGTGTTACGAAAACCCTCTTTTCATCCCGGCTAGCGAAGTTTTAAAAGACGAGATAAGTGACGACAGGGACAGTGAGGAACTAATGAAGAGTGAGGCAAAAAAGTTTGCGGATTATAAGTTTTGTGAGCCCGTTAACGACTTCGACATCGAACTGGAAGCGGGGGAGGCTGTGCCGATAGTCTACCTGTCGACGAGTCGCGCAGCACGACTGCAGAGGGCCCTGCGACTCGGTGGATATAAAAAGGTTCGCTATTTATTAATATCTCTCGTCTACTGCTCCTTTATGAAAGACTCCTTTGATTTACTCTTATTGTGCTGTTTTATCTGAGTCAAAGTTCGTGACAGCTAATTAACATTTCTTTCTCAACAATGCGTTTGCCCTCCGGGAACTTTTTGTCTGTTTCGACAAAGCAAAATTGAAATGTCACTGAATTTATATTGAAAAGCAAAATGTTGTTGGAAACCTTTTTAATTAGCGGGACGGTATGGTGTAATACCGCACTGTCCTCGTCTAGTTTGTTAATTACACTGTTAATACTCATGTAACTGTTGGAAACATTATTCTACTCGTATTTCTAATTGTGGCGAAAACTAAAACTTATTTGTATCAACAATGGTTCAAACCGATTTTATCCATGTTTGGATTGGTGAGTGTTTCAAGGGATATGTGAAATATTCATCGAAAGGTATTCAGGAAAATAACTTCGTAGTAAACTCTGGCAAATGAGCTCGTAAATACAAAATTCTTTGGAGCTTTATTGATGCATAATGCCTTCCGCATGACACGCTCTGCGTGAAGTTAAAATGATCCCCATATTACACGTACTTCTGCTCTCTCGAGAACTTTGCAAGAATTTTGCCTTGACTTTAATCACTTTGTAGGGAACTTTTGCATGCGGATTAAAATGATTCGGTTAAACTGTTACAGCAATTTTTAACTTTGGCAACACTTTGGATTGGATAAGCGATCTAGTTTTTATAACTTATAAAAAAGGGATCATAAGAAATTTTTCAATCACACTATAATATTATAAAAGAAAAAGTTTGTGAGTGGGTTAGGAATGCATGTTTGTTGTTTCTACATGTTGAAGCGCATGAAAGGATTAGTTCGAATTTGACGAATTATATTTATTCCGACTCAACCAGTAGGGATCGTTATTACTTTATTATACTCGGACTTACATATCAGGCTTTGTTACATTGTATATGTATGTGTCAAAACTCTTAACCAGTCAAAAGTAATTTTAACTAGCAAAATCAGTAAAAAGTTCTTTTCCCTAATGTTGGTGCTTCGCCGGCCGCTTCCGCGCCTCGCTCGCTTTGCTCGCTCAGCTCGCGCGTTATTTGTTCACCACTAAATCTAACACCCTCCCTTGCTTGCTCGTAGACTATCGTGATCTTGCACTGACTAGATACTACGTGTAAACCGTGGAAGGCTAGTTCTAGCCGATATTATAAAGGCTAAAAAAAGTTCTAATCGTAAAGAAGTAGCTCCAGCCGGCTAAAACTAGGTGCAGTAACATGATTTTCAGATAAAACTTCTTTTGGCGGACCTGCTCAGGCAAAACTACTTTTGCCTGTTTTTTTTCAGTTAAAAGTACTTTTGACTAGTTAAGAGTTTGACTGCCACATGTACATCAAATACAAATGTACTGTAAAATGTTCGTCAGTTATGTTCGAAAACAGCATAATATTTATATATATTCCAAGGATGTTGTGTCTTTGCAGCATGTCAAGAATGCAGAGAACTCACGAACTCTTAACAATGTCACATAGTCATGTTAAAATTAATATCGCTCAATATACCACTACACTCAATTAATACACTAAGTAGGCTTAGGCAAACGATTACCTACCACTTTTTAAATAACATCACAAAGCGGCCAATAACCTCTTTTGAAAAGCTTTTCTAAGAAAACTGTCCACTGTATTAATGTTTGCGTTTCCTTCTACATCAATGGCTAGTCTATGTTTGGGATAATTGGTTCAGAAACTTGGCACGGTTACTTTAGAAGGTACGACTCTAAAAGTGATAATACTACGAATGTTTCTTGTAAAAATACTGCTGTTTTAGTGATGAGTGTGACTACCATGTATTACTACTACTACTATCTCCACTCTGATGGCTGAGGAAAAAGAGTAGGTAACTTTTTGAGTTAAATAATAAGTAAATGTAATATTTATGCTGCTAAGTTTTATGATGCAACATGTCGTCGTCAACGACACGGATTACCTTTTTAAACATACTAGTACAAGTACAAGATGGGTTAGTCTAAACCTAAAAACCAAACTTCCTGAAAAACGGACAAGCCGCAGAACTAAGTAGAAATATACACACATGCCTGCACGGACACACGGTTTCTATTTATGTTAAATGTTATTATACGATAGTGTTTGATACATATTCTAAATATCCAATCGGTTTGAAGAGTACAGTTGTAATTTGATTTGAAATATACGGATATCTATTTGCATATAAATATCCAAAGCTAGAATCCATCCCAGTCAATTTCCGTGCAATCGATGACTGCGGTTGAAGACATTAGGTGTACGTCTCCTACCAACGACGGGCGGAAAATCGAATTCCGTTAGTATTTCCTTGCGGTGGTTTTAATTTCAACGTCAGAAAGCTGGAAAGCTCAATAACGTGGCTCTGCTCTGCCTTTTCTTTGAGATTTTATGACTTTCATGAAGAAAGAAAGTTATAAAACCTGGAAAATTGATTGCTGTGAATAATGATGTACCTATGAGACGGTAGTTTATTCTTCTATACGATTGACATATTATTTTATTTCAGTATCTAATCATTTAGAATATAATAATTTTGTAAAGCGAAGGATGTCTGTGTTTATTGTTATATAAGTTAACACGTTGTCCTAATGTATGGCAATTGTTTACGCACGTTTAAGAACAAAATCGTATCAAAATCGTTATCACATTCATATTAAAGCGCATAAGCGGCACCTGGACTTAACATGACAAATTATACCTTACAGCAGAAACTTAGGTCGCCGTGGCCGTGGAAAACATTTTGTTTTTGTTTGGATATTAGTTAAATTCTGGGGAAAAACTTGAGAAAGCAAAAGTTTAAAAGCAACTTGTTATTGCTTTTAAACTTAAACAATGTCTCTGAACAACTTAATACAAAACAAAAGGCCATTTCAAACTATCTTGCCTTACATGCTTCTCTAAAACACATACTTTACATACAAATTAGAGCACAAAGCTTCAACTCACAGACAGGCGTTTTATTTTCAATTTCAAGCTGTCTAGTCACACAATGCTCTGGAGGAGTACAATGGAGCATTTTTGTCATAACAAGTTGGCGTGCACTGGAACAAAGAAGGTGGCCACGTGGATCGGGCCCTAATTGGACGAGCTGGTAACAAACAGATATACTGGCATCGTCTTTGTGTAGCACACTAGACTCAAATAGTTTTTGAGTATTATGCGAGGAAATTGGTTAAATTGTACTTTAAATGAACGTAAAACATGGACTTTCCAATTCAAGACTCTAATTTAAAACGCGTGTTTAAGATACGTAGTAATCATAGCAGTTTAAGTTACTAAACATGTATAATAATGTACATTGGTATATAATCATAATCTGCCCATTTTGTTCCCACTGAGAGAGGAGTTGGGCCATAATCTACCACGCGGGCCCATTGCGGATAGGTTAGTGGCCAACCCATGTCGAAGGCCCTCAACATAGCCTAACGACTGTTGTTCTAAGACAAACAATCGGGACCAACGGCTTAACGTGCCCTCCGAAGCACAGAAGCGCTCAGTTAATTAATGCCACTAGCGGTCACCCATCCAAGTTCTGACCGCAGCTAGTGTTAGTAACTAGTTGATCGGTTAAGATCGCCAAGTCGAGCTCCGCTACGAGCGCTTCATTACTCATCATTCAATGCTTTGGTATAAAGTGTGGTGTAGTAATAACATATTACAGTTAAACATATTGCTACTTACGGGATGAAAACCGTGGTATTTTTTTTATTTCATCGGTTTTCATCCCGTAAGTAGCAATATGTTTATTAAAAACAACCGTGAAAGTTTAAAAAAATGCTTATATTACAGTTATTTTATAGTATAACTTTTTTAAAGCACTAACGCCTGCTTAGCGATACCAAACATTGCAATTTTTAGAGAGAAAAATTGACATTCTCGGATGGGATTCGAACCCGCGTTTTCCGACAATCCGTGTCAGACGCCATGATCAACTATGGCCTAGTTGATAATTTCTCTTTCTGATTTCCGTTCCCATACGACGGTTAAAATTAGATAGAGATTTAAAACTTTATGCTCGGACGTCGAGCCTAGTTGATCATGGCGTCTGACACGGATTGTCGGAAGACGCGGGTTCGAATCCCATCCGAGGATGTCAATTTTTCTCTTTAAAATTTGCAATATTAGAGTTAAATACATATTCAATATGGGTAATTGAGAAAAGTCAGTGACGTTGATATAAAGCCTTAGTAATATTATAATTTGCCATCAACGTTTATAGTTGTTCCGAAACGCTTGTGATCTGAACCACAATCATTTTCTCTATGTACAATTTTCTCTATGCTACAATTTGTAGTCCTCCGGTAAGCTGTTTGAGTTGACTCCAATTTCGAACCGATGACAAAAGAGCTAGAACCAGAAAAGTAAAAACGTCAAAGCTAGTGCACGTCACTACACCAGGTGGTCTACAGCCGGTTGCCGGAGAAAGATCAAAGCGTTAACTCGATGAGTGCTTTTCAACACAAAATACAAAAATCCAGGATGCAGTAGAGAAGTAGAGAGGTAGTGGAGCCGTACGTTTGCACATTAATGGTTTCATCAAGTGAGATTTCTATCGAGTCAGTAAAACAAATAAGTTTGTAATTTATGTCACTGTTCTAAGTGACTGATAGGGAAAATAAACACGACGTTATACAATAAAAAACAGCCAAGTGCGAGTCGGACTCGCGCACGAAAGATTCCGCACCATTATCTATAAATCTCCCATACAACAGACATGACTTTTTGCCGTTTTTATAGATTAAGTTTTATATATAGTCCAACTCGTACTTGACCGGTTTTTTAGTATTTTTGTTACAGCAGCAACAGAAACACATCATCTGTCAAAATTTTAACTGCCTAACGGTCACGGTTCATGAGATACAGCATTACTGGTGATAGACGGACAGACAGACGGACAGAGGAGTATTCGTAATAGGGTCCCGTTTTACCCTTGGGTACGGAACCCTAAATAACCACGTTTTATTTCTACACCTAACTCATGTGGGTATACGTACACCATCACGAACATAATAAGGGTTAATAATCAATCATTATTCCATGTCTAAATAATAATTAAGGAATACAAATACAGGAAAAATGCGCGAAAAGCAGTGGTCAATACTCAATTACCACAAACTTGCAGCGTAAACTTATTCTTGAAATTTTCATCCTACAGCATCTATTATGCATGAAAGTCATAATGATATGTACTCAACACTAGCTGACACGCGCAGGCTACGTCTGGTGTCTGGTCAATAGCTTTCTAAACTATCAAAAATATAAGACTTTACTTTGATTTCATTTTTTTAGTCTTTAGCCATATACACACCAATATCTCGAGAAGCTTATCTTTACCATTTCCCATTTGTCTATTTTTATAACGCAGAGGAAAAATGTGCTAGAAAATGTCATCCATTTAAAGGCCTATCTTGGCTACACAAGGAAAATTGATACAAACATCCTGTCTCGTTGGCTATCCAGACAGCGGTACAGACCACAAATTTTACCTGCATTCAAGATAAGCTTTATCATATAACGAATAGAGGTGGTTGTTCTACAGAATTGTATGTGAATATATTTGCATGTTTCAACATAGTTCTTGGCATCGATGTCACTTCGACGTCGACCGTTGTGGAGAGACACTGTTCTACTTCATTCAAATGAATTTTCATTTCTCATGGGAATAGAATTCTTTTAAAATGTCCACGATTCTATACGTTACAAACATGAAACGTGCGTCTTTGAAATATGTACGAGTATATTTGATTTGCTCAGACATGGCTGTATATTTTAGCATGCCTCAAACTAGGAAATTTTGTAGATAAAAGTCATATTTGATTAAAACCAAAGTTCATAATAAACTTTGTACACTTTGGAGGCAAAGTTTTAGACAGTTAACAATTTGCCGGAAAGTCTGTACAAAAGCTTTTATTACTGAAATTTGTTCGCTTTCTTCCATCACGCACAAAACAAATTTGGAATATTAAGTCTCCGTACCAGAACGCAGAAATATAACTTTATTAATAAACCAACAAGGCTTATTAGAATATTCTAATGTTTGAAACGTTACAAAAATTACTAAGTTCCTTGCAGATTGTGTGGTTATCACGTCTCACCAGATAATTGAGTTTTAATAAGTTTGAGGTCGCTGAAACAGATTTTGTTTTTAACACAATTATTGCGTTGTGCTTTCGTATTGTAATAATTATTTCTAAACAAGTCGGCTGGGCACTTTAAATTAATCAACATAAGTTTAATTGCGTTTACACTATAATTGCATAATTTACACGGTTTAATATTAAATACTTTATTTTCTATTTCAAACTGTTAAACAGGTCGCCCATCGCCGCTCAAAACAGAGGCGGGTGTTGAAGCTCGATCGTATACATTTGTTACATGAAGAAAAAGAAAACATCATATCAATAATTATCTATGCTAATATTATAAGGAGGAAAGATTTGTATGTAAGTAAGTTTGTAACGAATTGGCTCAAAAAGTACTGGACCGATTTCAAAAATTCTTTCACCATTGGAAATCTACTAACCAATCTATTCACCCTGAGTAAGAGGCTATATAAGAATCGTCACCATCATCATCATCCATCACCGCGCGGGTGAAACCGCGGAGAGCAGCTAGTTATTAATAATATTATAATGAAGTACCATTAATAAGTTGACATTCAATTACTCAATATTTAAGCAACTTTCGATCAGACTTATTTGAAAGTTTGGCCTTCGGATAATAGGCTGCTGATATAATTAAATACTTGATAACATCTTGGTTCTTAATTTGAACTGATTTTAATTGGTAAAGGTAAATGCTTAACTCGCAAAGTATTCATTAACTTCACGATTACATAAGAACAAAATTCATTAAAGCTATTGTATATAATCTAATAATGAAACATGCTTGTTAACCTGATTTATAAGTCAGCCATATACAGAAGTAACTACGGACGATTGTGTAAACACGTTTTTTTCTATTTTATTAAATAACCAGCCACCGAGGGTTCCCCACGTTTTTAGAGTAATCTCGTAATTGTGGATAGTCTTGGTAAAAAACATTTTAGTTTCTTACTGTCTTACTTTAGAGTATCTACTATGATTAAACCAAGTTTCAAGCATGTAGTAGTTTTATAATAGACTAGCTGTTCTCCGCGGTTTCACCCGCGTGGTGATGGATGATGATGATGATGATGATGATGATGAATCTTATATAGCCTATGTTACTCAGGGTGAATATAGCTTTCCAATGGTGAAAGAATTTTAAATTGGTCCAGTACTTTTTGAGCCAATTCATTACAAACATACAAACAAATCCTCTTTATAATATTAGTATAGTTTACAATAATACTTTAAAATAAACCCTTTATTTCTTGTATGGGGATTTACTTCGTAACTTTTGGTTTTAAATTATGTGTGTGTATATCCACTATAATAACACATATTCGAAAGTTTAAACTGACGATTTAATATGTTTTCTAAACATAGATAGATATACGGACAGGGTACTCTTAGTTACAGTCCCGAGGTCATGTATAGAATCCTAAAAATGGGACAGGACTGAATGTGTAAATAATCTTATAATTATGTGCTGTGCTATATAATAATAATATGGGACAACACTCACACAAAGGTCTTCAGGTCCACAAACTAGGCATAGCCTGTACTATGGTAATCTGATGACTGATATTACATACTTATATATGATATAAAATACTTATATAAATATAAACAAACAGACATGTTCATGAACACAAATGTTTGACCTGTCCGGGGATCGAACACGGAACCAGCGGCTCAGAAGGCAGGGTGCGACCAACTGCGCCAACCGGCCTGTCGATATATATATCTACAGATGTCATATGTAGCAAGCACGTTCCAGCTTTTGTCAGCACTCTTTAGACGTCTATGGGTCTTCTTCTAGGTTAGGGTTATATATTCAACTCGATCAGTGCCTTGTAAGTATACGCACGAAAAAGGATAACAAAACAAAATTTAAAAGTGTAGGTAGGAACCTTATAGGTATATTTGAGGAAGGATTCTATAACGTGTATGAATTCTAAGAGTACGTCCGTCGCTGTCGGTGGATCTACCATATGTACTGTTCTGTATCTGCTACTCTTCATGCTTGACATGCAACGTGCTGAAGATAGATGTGCATGAAACTTATATTCATCATCATCATCATAATCACCTCAGTTGTAGGACTTCTACTGCTGAACATAAGCCTCCCTCATAAACTTCCAAAGGGACCTAAGGACCAATCTAAGGTGGTCCTGCTACATTTATCAGGACGTCTGTCCGCCTTGTTGCTTAATTTATGTGCCAGGCCAGTAAAACTAAAAAAATACAAATAGAATTCCCTGTGTCGTGGCAAGCACGGACACACATAATAACAATCACAACATCCAAGACCCGACAATTGTTTCTGCTTATGAGATAAATTATTTGCTCTGGCTAAGGATCGAACCTGAGACCCAGCAATTTGAAGGTAGGGTCACTACCAACTGATCCAACGGAGCCGTCTTTGTGCCGTCAGTATAGAGAAATTACTTGTCTAAATGTTAATAGCGCCATAGAGTACATAACACTCACTACGTAACATAACTACGACGCCATCTTTTGAAAAATGCATTTTAATAACCTCATTTTCTCGCACGTAGTGTGTTAAGTTGTGAACGTCGTTTAATATCTGGTATAGCGTTAGACTGGGCCATGAAAATATCGCTCCTATTTTTCTAATTTTATTCGTCGACAATCTAGCTTTCTCCGATCGACTCGATCCTTTGGCATTGCGTAGAGATGTTGGATCCCTCTGCATCTTCTACTGTATCTTTCACGGGGAGTGTTCTGAGGAACTGTTCGGTTTAATACCTGGCAGCTGAGTTTCTTTATTGGACATCCCGACAGCATGTGTCCACCCTTTTTATGTCTACGTCTGGCAGTCCACTACTGTGGGTATCTTACATCATTTTCTGCCTCGCACTGCCACACTTACCTAGACTTACCTAGGAACCTAGGAATCTTCATAAATAGAGCTTATGCCCTTCTAAAAGGTATGCTATGCATCCTCGAGATATCTGGTCTTGTGGAAGTTCTTGCGTGATGGTGATATCTTACCAATGTTACTTAGATGGATATCAGATGGGCCTGTAAAGTATATTACTTTGTCTAGGTTAGTGGGTAACTTTATCGAGAGTGTCAGAGTATCATAACAACTGTACGTTAGGATTAGTCGCCGCTCTTGTAATTACGAGATCAAATTCTACTTCGGACTTGAGGTTCCGATGAAGGTACAGTCGTAGTAGTAGGTAGTACGTTTTAGTGATCGTTTTGCTAGCCCTCAAGTTTAAAAGGCACTCTATTAAGTTGAGAGAGAGTTACCAAAAGTGAGAGGTTGTAACTGAAATAATATGTTATGGTACCGAGAGGAGCTAAAAATTTGAGTGCAATGTCACAAGCAATAGTGTTTCCACAGCCGAATTTTTTTTTAAATTTTATATTTATTTCACTTGCAAAGAGAGCAGTACAGTATTATCTAGAACGATTAGGTATACAATCTATGTGACACTGCAACTGTTGACAACCGACGCGTTGCTTACCAGTGAGTTGTCCGTGCTTTGGTTTTAATATACATTAATCGCTCACCGTTGAAGCTTCTGTGTTCAAAGTTGATTTCGTGGCCCCACCCGTGTTAGGAAGCTGGTTCTGGTGTGGCGTGTGAATGGTGAACACTGGGTATATGCAATTACTGCAGTCTTTGTTTTGTAAGTGTCGTGCAGGTAATGGACTAGAAAATTGTGCAAAAATATCTACGTCAATAAAGGAAAAATAATAGATTCAGTATGTTTTACATTAAAATTTTGTATAAGCTAAACCTTAGCTTAGTATTTTGAGCAACTACCGAATGTATTATCCGCTTAATCATATTTCAACTAAGTCATCATTAGTATCATCTATGTCTACTTTTAAAAATATACCTCTTTTAACTGTATACCTAATACCAGTCGGAGTCTTGGCCTGTACACACTAACACCTATCCGACAAACCATTTTGACATCTTGTGGTGTAAACAAAGACTAAGAAGAGAAGACTAAACTAAGCTTAATTTTAAAAGTTAAATATACTATGAGTGCATAATTATATAGATTAACGAAATAATAAGTAATAATTTCGAAGAGAATCACCCATTAATAACATTTACAACAGTAATAATTATACTGATACACTAAAGTTTCTTAAACCTAGTTTTTATTATTAGTTCGTAGGTTTGTGCACAAATTTTGCAACAAATTTTAATATGTACTCTATCAAAACATGTTCTAGTAATTAACGAGCTTTTGGTGCCTCGAAATTGATTTCAAAAACAGTAAAGAATAAAAGTTTAAAAGGCAGTCTTGTTTAACATCATGTAGTAAACTTAAACATTTTATGAAATCGAAGTAAGTGCTCTTTCCCTTAGATTGCAACGTCGGAGGTAAGTAGGAAGGTACTCTACGGAACCAATTGAACTTGTAACTTGCCGTAGGTGTTTTAATATTGACGATATTTTAAAAAGAGCAACTCTTTAAATTGAAATACGTGTAAAGTTGCTCTTTATTAATTAAAAGAAATTTAAGAATTAAATACTTAAATAAAACAAAATACGTGTAATATGGATATGTACTACTAGCCGCGCCCCGCGGTTTTTCCCCGCCTGGTGATGTTTATATAATCGTAAAGTTTTCATAATTTTCTAATTTTCTTTTTTCTGCTTAATTTTATGAAAAAAAATATCCATTAGAACTTATTACAAAACTAGCTGACCCGCCAGCGGCATCGCTCGCGTGGCCTCGCGAAAGACGGTTAATTACAGTTTTTTACATATACCACGGGAACTCTTACCGGCATAAAAAGTATCCTATATGTTGACCAGGGATATAAGTTACCACCATACAATATTTCATTTAAATCGGTCCAGTCGTTTCGGATATTATCCCGTACAAACAGACAGACGAACAGAGAAACAAAAAATAAAATAAAATATAAATTAGTGATGTTTCACTCCTTAGATCCCCTTGACTCGGTTTTAAGCATTTTTGGTTTGGTCATTGGTTATGATGTGACTTATGGAGGATCCCAATAATCTATCTATCCACGGTTTTCCTTACTACCGATAGAAATTTGACATAACGTTCATACAAAAAGTGTCAAATATCTATCTCTAGTAAGGTAAACCGGCGATAGATAGATTATTGGGACCGGCCGTAAGGGATTTTCTTTCTGGATAATTTTTTAGGGTTCCGTACCTGTATGTATCGAGCTGTCAAAATGATAGCGCGGTTTTGACTAAGCTATCAGAAACTGGCACAAACTTTGACAGAACTATCATCATTACGATATTGATGTAGGCGGAGATCTTATTATTTTGTCTATGCTGTGCTTAAGCATGTTACGCTTATTCTCCCGCGTGGTGATGGATAATAATGACGATGATGAAAAGTATCCTATGTGTTAATCCAGAGCCTCATCTACCTCCATACCAAATTTCATCAATTCAAAAATTCAAAAATTGGCCCGCCGTTTAAGCGTGAAAGAGTAACAAAGATCCACACATCCATACATCCATATTCACAAACTTTCGCGTTTATAATATTGGTAGGAAGTAGGAAGGATGAAAAACATCCAATATTTAGTATATGTGTATAAACTACCCGTAAGTGTTGCAGTCTATCATTTCCAGTGCTAAGCGCATTGACGGAGCTATTTCCGTCAGTATCCAATACGAAGATTGCGATTTATTTGCGACTCTGCCAGATGACGTCCTATAATAACCATGCCTTATTTAGACGGTTGTTACGCAACGAGTTTCTCAGGTTTCATTTCAATATTCCGCTTTTTAAAACGGACTTACCGAACTGAACTAGTGTATGATACTACTGGAGTTTGTTATCGATGATTGTCACATACATTGAGAGGAATTGAATGCATACTTGAAGTTACTACCACTACTACTACTATGCAGATTTAATTTGAACTTTATTGAATTCACCTACATTGAGAGGAATTGAATGCATACTTGATGTAACTACCACTACTACTATGCAGATTTAATTTGAACTTTATTGAATTCATCTACATTGAGAGGAATTGAATGCATACTTGAAGTTACTACCACTACTACTATGCAGATTTAATTTGACCTTTATTGAATTCATCTACATTGAGAGGAATTGAATGCATACTTGAAGTTACTACCACTACTACTATGCAGATTTAATTTGAACTTTATTGAATTCACCTACATTGAGAGGAATTGAATGCATACTTGAAGTTACTACCACTACTACTATGCAGATTTAATTTGAAATTTATTGAATTCATCTACATTGAGAGGAATTGAATGCATACTTGAAGTTTCTACCACTACTACTATGCAGATTTAATTTGACCTTTATTGAATTCATTTACATTCAGAGGAATTGAATGCATACTTGAAGTTACTACCACTACTACTATGCAGATTTAATTTGACCTTTATTGAATTCATTTACATTCAGAGGAATTGAATGCATACTTGAAGTTACTACCACTACTACTATGCAGATTTAATTTGACCTTTATTGAATTCATCTACATTGAGAGGAATTGAATGCATACTTGAAGTTACTACCACTACTACTATGCAGATTTAATTTGAACTTTATTGAATTCATCTACATTGAGAGGAATTGAATGCATACTTGAAGTTACTACCACTACTACTATGCAGATTTAATTTGACCTTTATTGAATTCATTTACATTGAGAGGAATTGAATGCATACTTGAAGTTACTACCACTACTACTATGCAGATTTAATTTGACCTTTATTGAATTCATCTACATTGAGAGGAATTGAATGCATACTTGAAGTTACTACCACTACTACTATGCAGATTTAATTTGAACTTTATTGAATTCACCTACATTGAGAGGAATTGAATGCATACTTGAAGTTTCTACCACTACTACTATGCAGATTTAATTTGACCTTTATTGAATTCATTTACATTGAGAGGAATTGAATGCATACTTGAAGTTACTACCACTACTACTATGCAGATTTAATTTGACCTTTATTGAATTCATCTACATTGAGAGGAATTGAATGCATACTTGAAGTTACTACCACTACTACATAATTCCTCTTGGAAGATACACAGCAACAAGTATACGTAAAATATAAATAAAAACCATCTGTGTCAGAAAAGGTTTACACGTTTTTATAAACAGGGGAGTAAAATAAAATGCGTCCCCTGCAATACGTTTCAGAGGAACAAGTAATTAAAATTTTCCGAGAAGTGGAAATACGACGAAAATTTAAAGAGAATGAACAATTTCGGCCATTCGTTAATTTTCAAAATGTAATACCTACCAGATAATTATTTTAATAAAATTTTCGGAATATTTCATTATTACACTGAGAAGGTAGCACGTAATAAAATCCACTTGCAGCTTTTGTGACTGGTTAAGTTATTAAATTTGCGATTTGGTATAAACGTATTAATTGATATAATGCACTTCTAATAAATTGTTATCACACCAATATACTCTCTCAAAACACTTTTTCCATAAGAGCCTGGATTATCTGACTGAACTTTTTTTGCACAATAAGCACCAAACATCGTATCTAGTTAATAAAGTCATTGGTTGCGATACCGTTTGATACCAGTAAAGATCTCTAGAATCTTGTAATAAAATATTAACGTAACACTGTTATGAAAGGTTTTTTGTTTGGAAATTTTCGTATCTTTGACACATGTTTATTTAATATCATAACTAACTTTACTCATGTTATTACTTACTAGATATCCAGGGATGTACGATGGCCATTCACATCGACTAACATCGCGCTGACTGTGGTAATTTCTTATGTTTCTATATCTCAACAATACTACCTAAATTAACTGTATGTACACAGATTGCTTAAATAAATTCACGTAAAACTTTTAGGTATATTAGTTTTTTTAGTTTAGTTTATGGTTTCCTATTTAAGTTATGTAAGTTACTTACCAACTTTTAGAACCGTCTATACATTTTCATGAAAGTACCTAATACAACTAGGTAAATGTTGATCTTTCTGAATATAATGTTATTGGAAGTAAAATTAGAATTTGAAAAGTTTTTTATGTTTCAATGAACTGAAAAAAAGCTATTTTCTCAGACTGGGCAAGATATTGTAGAAACTTATTATTATATTCAAAACTTAAATATCATAATGATGTCCAGTTATTTTCCTACCGAATTTTAATCTACTATTTTGATTACTTTACTTTTTATATAATTATATATTAAATATATAATTAAATATTATTGAAGTTTACCTATAGAAATGCGATAAGATTTATAAACAATATTTTTTATGCATTTTACAAGTATAATGTAGTATACCTATAAACCGTCCGTTGATGGAGTTTTTCTCTCTATAAATTTCAATGTTTGAGATCGCTAAAGCAGGCGTTAGTGCTTTAAAAAGTAATAATAGTATTACTTTTTAACCTATAAATTGTTATCGAAACTATTTATATTTTTGTGATGTTACACTTCTCATATATACTTATTTTATTTTACTAGCTGACTTTTATGTGCATTTAGTAAAAAAAACTGTAGACATAACAGACACTTCTATTTTATTTAAATGTATACATTCTATATGCATTTACATAGTATGCTATAGAAAAAAAAACATCCCAGTAATGGGCCTGGAATTCATACAAAGTGAATCTGCGCCGACGTGCTGGTTATACCAAAACAGCATCTTCGTCGCTGCATTCTTCCCTCCCAAAACTAGTACGGACGATTTTTGCTTACTTGCAATATACTATACAAACCATAATAATTGATATAGATATTTCGATAATGGTTATAAAAATTGCTAAACTACTCAAACACTCTAAACTACCATACACCCGATAAGGGCCGTTAACAAATCTTGCCTACAGCTTTTGAAACTGTAGTCTCGGGTACCCAATATAGCCTCCATTTCAAGTTATCAATTGCGGACCAAAAGGGCCGTAGATAACGATAATGCTACAATTATCGAACTATAACTGGACAGAAACTGGAGGCAACTTTGTCTTATCACCCTCTTGATTGATATTTAAGTCTCGACTTGTAAGTTCTAAAGGCCAAATGTAAAGCTTTATATATTTTGACCTTTAGAATTAACTTAATAGTTGGAATAACTTGTAATGAATATTTGTAACTACAAAGCCTTTCCCAGAAGCCTACATGGATTTTGGATGGAACAACATTTGCTTCATTGAACATGTTAAAATATAAAACGAATGTAAGCTGCTCATAAAGAAGTCTTCTCAGAAATAAAACGCCTTTGTTTTGGTATAAGTTAAGTGAAATTTTGCCTAGTTTATAATTTAGCCTGTATAAACTTTGGTTTATTTTACTAGGTAAAAAGTTTTAGAAATAAATTACTCGTGTGTATTATTACTCGACAGTTAGTTAGCAACATGTTATTTCACAATTCATTAGAGCGTTATAATCTAAATTCTCATATACTTCGTTGAAAGTTTATAAAATAATAATATGATGAGTACTAGATCTTACAATTCAATTCATCTCAGCCGTAGGACGTCTACTGCTGAACATATGCCTCCCCCATATATATTTTATGCATTTTAAAATTCCGCTCTATCGTAATAATTAAATATATCTTTATCGTATAATTCAATTACATTTGTGCAATGTCTTTAACAATAATTTAGGGTGTTACCCGTTTTAGTAAAGAAATACCTTACGTATCTAACAGTCAGCCTAACCTCCTATCATCCATCAATGACACTGAGAAAATTTCCCGTCGCAAAGATAGGGCCTTCCGATATACCGAAAAAGCTTATTGGAAATTTCTGGAAATACCAAGGCAAGATAAAAACTTGAAAAAAATGTTTCTACGTAAAGCGTCGCGAAATTTCGACTATCAGCTTATAGCTTATGCTATATTGGTGAATCAACTGAAAGCTAAATTTAACCACTTTTCATTGAATAGGTTTATTTGATATTTTTATATGATCATACATTCAACAATAAAGTTTATATAAAAAGGGATAAATATGCTAGAAAAGATTTTGGATTAAATTAGAATTCGTGAGGTTCTTACCAGAAATCCTATTCGCAGAATATTTCATCTGCATAACATGAAGTATAAAAACCAAACGAAGATCATAACCGTCTTTTGTTTTGCACAGATGATTTAATTTTCTTTTATTTATTTTCTTTTTAGTCATCTACACCACATACATAGAATACTAGCGACTGCCCGCGACTTCGTTCGCGTTGTAGATTTAGCCTTCGGCCTCGCCATAACCTCCCATGTTTTCTTGTATTTTCTTTTATAAGAACCTTCTCCTTACTATAATTAACACAACTAATAAATATTTAGCAAGGTTCCATCCATTCGCAAGTTATAGCGTGACCAGGAAATAGGGGTTCATTTTTATATATTAAATATAAGATTATACAAGTACAATTTGAAATTTTTTATACAGACTTCAATTCTATTCAGTTATTGGAGTATATCTAAAAAACTACTTGACCGAAGAATATAATTTTGAGTTTTTGAGTTAATACTTGAATAGAATTTTGAGAATCGGTTCACCCAGTCGAAAGTTATGAGGTAACAAAAAACAGTTGTATTAAGTACCTCCTCCTTTTTTGGAAGTCGGTAGAAAAATGAAAAAAATAATTAAATTGAATAGGATCCGTAACTGCTGGACCGATTTGAAAAATCTTCCTTCTTTAGAATCCTAACTTATCCTATATAAACAAAACATATTTTCTAAAAAATGGGGATCCATATAAAGACTTCGATAATGTAATCCAAGGTGTTATCCAATCCTTATAAAACGTACGCTGCGGAAACTGTTGGCAAAAGAGCAAAACAGTTTTATAGAAGATATCAAAATGTACAAAAACATCTGCAATATAAATACCTGTCTAACTACAGTTATGTCACAATAACTACTTTCACATATTAAAATATGCAATATTAACGCCGGTACAAACTAGGCCTTATTATTCTTGGTATTAATCCTAATATGTCTAATAATATAGAGGAAAGTTTGATTGTTTGTTTGTTACGCAAACACTACTTAACGGATTCAATAAGATAATCCACCAGTACAAAGCTACATTATGACTGAGTAACATACGCTATATTCGATCATCCATCACCACGCGGGTGAAACCGCGGAGCGCAGATAGTCCAGAATAAATAGAAGCTAATACTCATTATTGAGATGTATTGAAAAGATTTAATAAAGCGATATATTTATACTGATACATCGCCCTTCGTACCCTCAAGCGAAATGTTAAGTGCTTTCGGGCATGAAATAAGATACAAAACGTTTTTCACACCCTCACAAACATTTCCCCTAAATCTAATTTTAAACAATATAATGTCAGTACTTTCTGGTGTAATCGTTTATATCAAATTTTCTACATTTTTCAATCAGTAACAGTACCTATTCTAAATTCTAAAATTGTGTTATGTCGTTTGTCGTTTTGTGTCTCGTTCTATCACGTTTATATAAGTGAATTGTTTTATGATGTGATAACGTTTTATAAATCGATCAACACCGCCTGCACACTCGAAAAAGTATGACACATTGTCACGTTACGCCTGAGCGTACAAGCGAGAGCGCGGAACAAGCTATAGAGAGGCATGATTGACCTAAGCATTCGGCTTGTCTTGTGACGTTATCAGGTAAAATTATCATCGGAAGCCGATTTTACAGACATCCATTTTTTATATTTAGATTTGACCTAAGCTCATAGTTAGTAGTAGTTAAAGTACAGAATAAGTAATAGTTTGTAAAAGGCTTACGAGACGAAACTAATTTTACATTACAATTTACAATATACGTGTAGGCCAGCTACCGTAATAATTTCGATGAATCTTAGCATAACTTGACATTTAGTTTGATGTCACCTTGTATAAACTGCTCAATAAAAATTTCAAATGAAATTTGTTAACTGCACTAGCCAACACTAAAGGTAATAAAATATGACCTTTTAATGCAGTTCTTGACTGTATGCTTCAAGGAAATGCTCGCAGCCAAGCTCGGCTAGTCGCAGCTGTCTATCAAGGAAACAGGGAAAATTTGAAATTGTCAGGAATAAAAAAAAAGAGATAAGAATATATAGTTAAAGAATAAAATTTAATAATTAGCAATCAATTTATTGTTTATTTATTAATTATTTGTCTGAACCTCGTACTTTTCATTGCTGGATATAGCTTTCAGCAACTGCTGGTCTTTCATAAAAAAATTATGAAACTCTTCACATGATGTATTCGTTAGATTGAACTGTGTGAACAGTAGAGCCTTAACATAAGCTATGGACAGTCTATTTCTCTCCTTTGTCCCCTGCGCACACATTAATGAAAACACTCGTTTCCGCTCGCATCTCACACGCATATTCAACCTTACCCGCGAGTTTTTACAATAACACATTTTGCTGCCGAAATGTCAGGAAATTTATTGCTAAGGCAGGGATTTTCCAGGAAAACTTACTTTCGGATCTGGTAACCCTACTCGCGGTAATTTTTGTTGGTGACCTCTAGAGGTGTTGTGGATTCCACAGCATGATGTTACCACCTTTGGATGTCCGCCACGTTAGCTACCACCCTCAAGTTTGAAAATCTGTCGATAAGCACCTATTAGTGTGTTATGGCAGCTGTCCTTGAAAATCGCCATTCTAATATGATGAAACGGATCAGGAGAAGTCAAACACTAGCCTATCAATTATGAAATGAGTATCGAATAAGTGATAACCTACAAAGTAACTTAAATCAAAATACCATACTTACTGTACACCTACATTACTATCGTAAATGCTCAAATCGTTTTTTTTGATTCGGGAGGAAAAATTCTTTATGGATACCGCAGAGCAGTATCTCTGAGGTTAAGTCCAAATCCACCGACGGGGATGGGAGAGCCAGTGTGTACGGAGTAAAACCTCCTCCCTCTTTCCTATACACTACAGACACTAGGTCCGTACCCTTACAATATTAAACCTTTTATAAACTACTAGTCTGAACCCCAAGTATCTACCGAGACTTATAGACTAAGTGTGAATACAATCATATATATAATTTTTTTCTTACTTTGTCTATTACATTAATTTACATTAAGACTTACTAATTTACAATTAACACGCTGTTATAAGCCTTAAAAATAACATTTTATCTTCCTGCCATCGAGACCAATAGTAGGAGAGCCATCGCGACCTCTTCGGTCCTGTCCTTCATTGCCATTTTTATTTTGTAGTCTGTAATGGTCTTTATGGATGCCCCTGTTGCCCACCCCACGAACCGGCCAATTGCTCCAATCGTTGAGAAGTGAAAATTCTATTCTATTCAAAAGTTAATCATGAAATCAACCTATAGTAAACGCGACGGCCACACAAGTAGTACGTATAGATTTCAGCAGTATAGCGCCCTAAACGATTAGAGCGCTAATGGCGGACACCATCAATCTAATGTGCCCGGTCTCTTCCTAGCCCAATTATCTTTTTTCTTCCATTCTATTAGGGTTGTCAAGCTACGTTTGTTTACTGACCGTGTACGGAGCTTTCTTCACGATAAAATAGTTTATGTCCCTGAGGCTAACACGTAATTAGTTTTTAATCTGTGCCCAAGCTTAACAATAAATCCAGTTTTTACCCACAAGAAGGGTTATATCCTATTCTTGCTTTTTATCTTTATATACGTTGAAGATTGATACCTACGTATATAATAAAGTACGCGTCTTATTTTCAATGTAACATCATTATGTTACATTGAATATTAGACGTGTCCTACATCCGTAAAATTCTAATAGATTTGATAAATGAGTTCTCATTACATTCATAATTTTCATTTTTAGTTTTTCAATAATTTGTATGTAATGAACTTTATTCTTTTCACATTGCAAAAATCGGAAATTGTGTCCCTACCATGTTCCAGTTATTCCCTAGGATTCCCTATTATTCGTGGATTGGGTTCTTATACTAAATTTGTATCAAATAAACTTTAGTTGAAATAGTCATATATTATGCGCAATACGGAATAATATGTATTATAAGAGAGTTTAGTTAACATATTATGTTTTTTTGGCATCTAAATAGCGTTTTTGTATTAAAATTGGATTAGTTTTGTTTCAATTGACCGCTGCAAGAAAGCAGGCGGATTGTTTTAAACCCCATTTTAGGAATGTCGTTTAATATATCGCATTACATAATAATAAATACACTACTCCCTCAAAACAAGCAATGAACTATTACGAGGAAAAACTAATTCCATATCTCCATTTATTCACAAATCATTGAACCTTAGGACGAACTTTTGATAATAAATAGGCACATAATAATACATCATAATATTCTAATTTCACTACTTACGTTATACGAATAATGAAATCCTGGTTTTGACGTGAACAGCGAAAGGGTTTACACCATAATTCATTACAGGCTAGCATAGACATGTACAAAGATGGATTCTGTACCTTTTGATAGAAATATGAATATAAGTTTTCTCTAACGTGATACGTCGTAAGTAAAACAATTCAACAATTTTGTGATCATCATCATCAGGAAAGCTGAATTTTTCCCCCGTTGTTTCGTGTTTTTGGCCAGTTGCTATGTACTGGCCTGGTTTTATTCTGATAAGGCGGTATTATAAAATTAAGCACCGAAACTTATCATAAAAATATAATCCATTGTTTTGTTACATAGTGTATTTTTCGCCATTATCTTACTTTTTTAAGGTTTGTTAGCCATTTCATCCACTAGGGGCGCTTTCAGACAGAGCGCGGTCAACGCGTTCACTCGTTCACGCGCTCAGTTTTGCGTTCGTTGTATTGTATTATGTTACATAGATATAACCAAACAGGAGGCGTTCCGATCTCGTCGGTCAACTGTGGGTAGACTGTGGGTAGACTGTGGGTAGGTAGGTATACCTATGTAACGTAATATAACACACGCCCGCAAAACGGACCACGTGAACGCGTTGATCACGCTCTGTCTGATCAGACCCTAAGAACATATTAAATGTAACTCCTAAACTTCGAGAACCATAATGACCATAAAAAAATCAATACACATAATTAACAATCGTAAACGGACTAAAATGACCAACACATATTATACGAGTATTTATGAAATCTATAAGTTAACCGATAGGTCAATATGACCGCTTTCCTAGACATATAGACCTAGTAAGATATTATTTTTCATTCTAATTTCAGATATTTGTTCTTTAGGTAGAACATTCAATCAGGTCAAATTGGAAACTAGCTTTATGACTAGCAGAATATGATAACTAATATTATTTAATACAAAGTTAAGATAGTTTTGGTGCAAGGTGCTTCTAAGTTCAAAGTCGAACTTCGCCAGAGTTTAGGTTCGTTAGAGTTTAGTTGGTGGATCTATCTGAGTTACAGTTTTAAGTACACTGATCACAGTTACGAACAAAAACTTTTAGATATTAGGAGATTCTTGTGAAATACTGTTTAGCTATTTAATAGTGAACTTGTTGTTGTGAAGGATATGTTACAGGTATGAGAACTTTCAAGTAACTACATATTCTTTGAATACCACACGTTGTAGTTATACCACATAATGTTTTTTTGTATAATGCTTTATCGTAAAACGAGACTATATACAAGTGTGAAATTTGATGTGATTATTGTGCAAACTCTAAAATTAGAAATAAAAACTAGTCAAGTGCAGACCGGGCTCATTACTGAACGGCACACGCAACCGGAATTGCGACTGTTTCCCCAGAACATTTTCTAAACCCATTTGACAATGCTGATACGTACATTACATGCTTTGTGTCACGTTTTCTATGTTGAGGTTGGTTGTAAGGTTCTGGCCAGCAATAAGTCCCTTGCCGCCGTTCCACTAATTATCTCTATTACCGAAGACTGGAAACAGGAATTAAACGAACAACCGCCCAATCCATGACTGACCCCCACTCCCTCATGATACGTGCATAAAACGAAATAACTTGATTTTTATACCTTATTTTGGGCTAAAACTTCGTTTTCAGTTTATGATTTTGTGTTTACTTGTCGTGTTTTATTTTAATACTTTATTATTTCTATGGTTACTTTATGTTAAAACATAACTTCATATCCCACCTTTTAAGGCAATATTCCAGAAGAACGCCCAGTAGCAAAGCTTGAGTAGGCCTACATTATCTTAGTAAATTTGGTATGGCAGTTACTTGAATCTTCATTCAAATCAAGATTTACGGAGCGACTATCTGAAATACCGGCCTTAGCATATCACGGTCTACCACATGATCGGCTGAGCTGTAATTATAGTGTTTTTGACCTATATATATATGATTTGGCCTACTTAAGTTACTATCGTTTAATCTGTGACTTGACTAGGAGCATCTCGCAGGGTTAGGCACGATTTCGCAACGTTTCGTTTCAACGTTCATTAACACATTAGGGCACAGGGTGCCGTCTAATTGGTAAATTGATGCGACAATGTTCCACGAACGATTTCACCTAATCTGCTTGATTGCCAAATTGAATGAAGCATTTCAGGTAAGGCGCTAGAATTTAACTTTCCCGTATAAGATTAAGATCTCTAAAGATTAAGATATATAATCTAGGCACGGAAAGCGACATTTTATAATGGAAGTTTGTGTTAGTGTATTGTTTTGTGGATTCTTAGCATTTAGCTAAAATCATAGCAATAGTAATCTATATATGTATATAAAAGCAAAAGGTCACTCACTCATCACGAAATCTCAGAAACTACAAGTGCTAGGAGTTTGAAATTTTGCATGCGGGTTTTTTTTAGGACGTAGGTGCTCACTAATACGGGATTATATGAAATTCAACCCCTAAGGGGTATTTTTTTGGGGTTGATAGTTTGTACTAAATTTCGTTATTGCGAGTGCTAAAGGTTTAAAATTTTACATGGGGGTTCTTTTTTGGACCTTTGTATTCACTTAGACGGGATTTTGTGAAATTCGACCCCGAAGTAATTGAAATTCGAGCGAAGCCGCTGGCGGGTCAGCTAGTATATCATATCTATACAATCGTAGTAATAAAATAGTAGCATTTTTATAAGTACAATTGTATTGTGGTGTTAAGTTTGACTATTTTCTAAACATATTACCATAATAATAAACATATAGCATAACATTTATTAAAATTTAAGCAATAGACATTTTTCTTTCTATGTTTTTTTTTCTATTTTGGTTTAGACATTTCTTTTAAAGGCCCGCCGGGCTATTATGTATCTCAGTTGCTTGAAATAAAAATTGCTTGAAATGAAAATAAAAGTTGATTGAAATCGACAAAAATGGCGGCTCTATGTCGGTTTTGACAACTCCAGTATGCAAAAATAGCTGATAAAAGTGAAAGAGCCGCCATTTTTTTCGATTTCTATCAACTTTTGTTAAAAACTGAGATACATAATAGCCCTACTGTTGATCACATCAGAAAGATACGAGTTATTTGAATTTTTGAGTACTATTGCATGAAATTAAAACAACTTAAGTGGATATCTCTTGCACTGGGCGCTCCGATACTATTTTACGACCTTCTGAAACCTTTGTAAATTTATGGTTGTCGTTATGTGATGTTTACTAAAATAATTAAAAAAGTTATACAATTAAAAAATATATATTAGTTAGTTATACCATAGCTAACTTGTAATTTTTCATAATCCATGTTAATGATCCTAAGAATAAGTGAACAAAGCGGGTCTTACTACAAAATGATTACCAGCTATCAGCTGGCCAAACGACAACCCTTAACCAGTAGGCTCGCACTTCCAGGTGTAGATAGATCGATAGATAACTCTTTATTGAGGCACTACATTTATGACTGAAAATTAGAAAATAAAATTTAAAAAAACATGCCAAAACTAGTTGCAACAATGGGCGGTTTTATCGCTCTGTCCACTCTTCCAGATAACCCAACGCCGATGTTGATTGTCACAAGGAGTCTTGAAAACGGCAGCCTAGTAGTAATACCAAATTCCAATATTTTAAATGCACTAATCCTGCAAAAATAAACATCATACCTGATGTATGCTGAACACGATTAGTAAGCATGAATACTTCCAAGTAAGACAAAGCCTTTACAATGTTAACTCTACCACATTATTATAGTTCCTTAGGATACAAAACGACTAACAAGCAAACTATGCCTTGAATAAATCAAAAAGCTTCAGTATGCCAGGCTAGCATTTTAAAATGCATTGAAGTTTTATGAAAAGGCTTTCAAAGAATTGTGTTAGAAAGTAGATTGAGTGGTAAAATACGGAACGGATTTTATAGTTGATATAAAACTTGGTTGGTGTAAAATAGGTAGCAAATACTAGTAAATAAAATAACATCATCTAAGCCGTCCCAGAACAAGTTGGTAATAAAAAAAATACATTTCAAAGGTCATCATACGTTTCGGCTCCAGAGCTTAGCAACATTTTAAAAATGTACGTCATCTTTTACGAGCTGAAGCGGGCCTCTCTCGCAAAGAGCTCATTGCTTGAGCTTCCATGATTCCTGCACTTACGTTATTTCCACTGGGAAAATGATACAGAGTCCCAAATTAGTACGAAACCTTATACAATTTACAGACGTCTCGCCTTTAATAACACAAAATGAGCAATGATTTTCATTGCTGTTGCTTGTATTTTTATTTAGAGTCGTACGGTTTGTACTTTTGCTATTCGTTTTAAACAAACTTCTCGCAGTCAGATATATATATTAAAACAGTCATAGTAAATTTTAGTCAATACGTCATAAACTTGTCCTAGTTACGTTTTAGGAAGGCTATGTGTACATAACTTAATTTAATAAGGCGTTTGACAAGGGGTATCAGCCGTGCTATTCTCTAATGATTCCTCGATGCACTCGTCGACGAGCTCACCGATGTCAAATACTTCATGAGATATCATCCCATAGAGTAATCACCCTTATACACAAGGTTGCTTTTCCAACGTTTATTTTCAACTCGTCATTTGTTTCACGGATGTTGTCAAAGATGCAACGATGTTTTCACAGAGAATCGCACGGTAGAAAACTATCGCTACTTGATTTTGTAAACTTTACATACGCTCGGGCATCTTGAACATTTATTTACACTCATATGAACTATAGCTATATATCATGCGGCGAAAATAACAATACCAGGCAGGATTTTTCCGGGATAAGAAATATTCGATATGTTATCCCAGGATCTCATATAACAATAATAAACAATTTTAGAATTTAGTGGTTCAGTGACATTTCATTAAATACCAAAACATTACATACTTTCGCAACACACAAATATCATAATTATAAAAATTTGTGAATCAGTTGTGTTCCTTGTTGAAGCTGAAAGATTCCATTGATGGTCTGAAGATAGCTTTTTCCTAGTATATATTTTAGTCTATGGATAGCTTATACCTTTTATCTGTGAGAGGAGGCCGTTAAAAAAAACGTAAGAGGCGAGGAAATCCGGCAGACATAAACAACTACTGAATTTATAATTATTATTATGTATTAAAATATTGTTTTTATGTTAATATTATATGTGTATTAGGTTATTATTATTTATTTTTAATTTTCTATTAGCACTTATTTACTAGGTAAAAATGTATGTTTTTAATTTTTATGTACCATCTACTAACTACCGCATTAATATTAAGAAGAGATTGGTATAGCGATAAGGCGGCACATTGTCCAATCTACTGTAGCGCTTTTTTACTGTAATAATGTTTTATTTTAAAAAGATTGGTTATCAATAAATATTTTTTGTTTTGTATCGTATATGCAAATGTTGGGATGGATGAAAGTTTGTTACTGAAGCCAGAACGGCTGAACGGGTTCGGATGAAATTAGGTATTTAGATAGATGACGCGCTATAATAACACATAGGATACTTTTCGTCATTCATCACCACGCGGGTGAAAATGCATCTAGTGTGCAATATGTTATCTTAATAGTTTGCTGCGTGGTGTCGCCGACACTGTTTATCCTGCATATCAATGACCTATTGTCTAATGAGAATATTGTTTGCTATGCAATTGACAGCACTCGTGACGCCAGATATACTGGCCGCGCAGGTATCCCCAGATCGTCACCGGAAGAGAGTCGGGTCGGACTTGTGTCTGAAGTGGAGAACTTCTTGGAGCAAGTCTCTGAATGGGGACGACAAAATCTTGTTCAATTTAACTCCATAAAGTCACAAGTCTGTGCACTTTCCGCCAAAAAAAACCCATTCACCCCAGCGCCACAGTTCCAAGGAACACCCTTGAAGATCTCTAGCAGTATTGGGATCCTTGGCGTCGACATAACGAGAGACGTGCAGTTTAGGGGTTACCTGGAGAGCAAGGCCAAACTTACCTCTAAAAAGATTGGTGTGCTAAACCTATCTAAGCAGTAGTTCAGCCCGCAGGCAACGGCTTGGGCTTTGTAAAGCACAAGTCAGACCGCATATGGAGTACTGCTCAGCTCACATCTATAGCCCGGAGTACTTGAAAAACACAAATGTTTGATCTGATGCCAACGCCTCCCTATCAGCAACGCACCGCTCGCCATCTGCATTCTATATTATAACCCGGCAGCATACGTTCACCCTCATTACCTTGAGCTACCTAGCTCAACTATGCAACGGTTCACAAAAACAATTACTCCGCGTACAACAAAAATCTGAATGAAGCTTCCCGCCGTGGTTTTCCCTCTGCGCTACAATATGGGGTTGTGTAAAAAGGGTGTCATTAAATTTCTTAGAGGTCGACAGCTCGTTGGTAACGCCCTTGGTGTTGCAAACGTCTATAGGCGACGATGACCACTTTCAATCAGGTGGGCCGCCCGCTTTTGGCTAATTTTGTCTGCCTACTTTTGGCACTAAAAAAAAAAATATGTAAATCTTACTCTATGATTAGACATTTGCCGAAATACAAACTGATACTATACTAGCTGCGCCCCGCGGTTTTTACCTGCGTGGTGATTGAAATGAAGAAGAGATTTTTTAAACCATCCACAGGGTTTTTTTTGCTTCGGTCACTCTAATACAAATTAGTTAGAGTGACCAAAACAAAAAATAGATACAGAGCAGTCTGTGGGGACTGCCGATAGAAGTGAACACTAAGTACTCGGAACTTCAAGCGTTCGGTGACGATTACGCTTGAATATATGATGACGCGAGTTCTATGGTTTTTGTTCACCCAAAAAGTTCACAACGCGCCTAAAAAAAGTTTTACTTCAAAAATAAAAATAATTATAGGAAGTTATGCGCGAACATATATTTTGGCGATTCATTCAGTTTTATTCATATAGATTTCTTTGTTCTCAGTCTACATATTACATCGGTTATATTCTGTGGCGAACATCAACTCACGTTCCAATTAGAGTCTACTGAGTTGTTTATGAAAACACAATCCGCAATGTGCCGAAATCACGAAACTGTTCCGTCACATCACATCACATCCACGCATCTACCACCTCATACATATTCTTCGTTCTAATCATAACCATGTTTATGCTAATATTTGTTCATTCCCTTACCACACAGCTCCATAACTCACGTACTATGGAAGCTACGTTGGAGTCAGCAATTTTTCTCTCCACACACAACCCTATCCTCGTTCATATTATAGTGGTTATGTCGAAAATCAGTTAGAAGATCCACCGAAACGAGATCTCTTTAAATTTAAACAGACCATTTTCAGCAATTATTAGTAAGTAAACCATATTGTATACCCGCGGCAAACATCTAGAACAAATTGTTGGTTGCACGCAAATATATTTAAAGAAATAATTGGGAGTATTTCGCTAGTACGTAAATACAGACAGAACCTTGGCATAGATAAATGTTTTTATCTCTGTACAAACAATCTTGGTGTAATTAAAAAGAAATGACATTTATAATTAACTGCATACCTCTGCGTCGTTTGTAATGCCCATTAAGATTCCTCGTTATTGTTTGTTTGCAATTGTTAAATATTTGATATAGCGAGGTTCGTATTCAGAATAATGAAGGTTATAAATATGTTTGGAATGACGTGAAATGAATTTATACGAAGAATGCGACGTTTGCATATTCTGTAGATCCTCTCTCCTTTATTTATAGCACAAATTCTGCAGAGTTCGCGCTTTCATGTTATAATGTTCTTTAAAGCTCAGCCCTGCTAAGCTGGAAAGTAACAGTGCCTTTGTTTTAGTTGTTTTACGTCCAACCTAATCTCTTTTAATTTAGATTATGCATAAGCTATACTGTAAATATTTCTGAAGGTTAGTTTATGATTTATTAAGAAACTGAAAGAACAAACGTATGGCAATTTCTTTTAACAGTCTCTTTATTTCCCTTTCCAATAACACGAATGTCTCTAATTAGACCCATATTAGGCATGTCTTATTCAATACCTAGAAGCGTTTATGTATACTTCAAACTTCAATAATATACTGAACACGGGTTCATCGTAACCGAATATTTACTTTACAAAAGTATGAACTATTGGACCATTATATACCATATTTCCATATAAAGGCGGTATTAGTTAAAAAAGTGCTTTCAAAAAGTATTTGTAATAAGTTATTGCTAATTAAGGCGTAACATATGTGATTGGTTATTTGTTTTGCAAGTGTGTAATATTTTCCCGACTATTTCTATGAAATGAATTTTATGATTCTGTTTTACAATTAACAATTAATTGTACATGATAGTACAAATAGCAGAGGTGCTTGGAAAGCTCGTTAGTGTAGTCATAAAACATTTTATTGCAGGTAGAGGCTAGGCTAGAAGGCCGGGATATCTTTGTTTCTAACTGTTTCACGGGATTAATTAGTTCTAGTTATCTATCTTTTGTACTTTGTATCGTATTAAAGGAGATTCAAAGCTGGCTTAATCTTCAGCGAGTATGATTTATTGCGTGGGGTATAGTTAGAGTAGGTAAGTAAGTATATTTAATTAAAGTATTATACCTAGGCACCTTCAAATATATTTAGTGTAGTTGATCTGGTTATCTTCTATTTATTGATATAAGAACCTACTCCCAAATTGTCATTGTTTAGAGCTATAAATGAGATGCATATATATAAGAAGCAATAAATAATCTATTCTTTAAATAATAATTTAGATATTGTATCAACAGAAATACTAAAGAAGATATTCACATTGTAATCATATTACAGGTTAGTGATAGGATCACAACAACACGAGTTAGACAACATGTTATATTACAATTTTCGCATAATGAATCTTAATGTAATTAAAACTCTATAAAACTTTTCGTTCATATTGTATTGAATAATAGAAAACGTACCAAACTCTCGGTTTTTGTTTTTTGTTGAACTCGGTTCCTTATAGTATTTTCGAAAGGATTGAAAAGTGTTAAAAACGTCGGAGATAAATTATCCGATTAAAGGCCTTAAGGCATAGCAGCCCAGGTTTCGTACCTAAGAAAATATTTAAATCAAGTTTTTGGTTAAATGGAAGGTCCCTAAAATTAAACGTACACCCGCATTATTTATATCGTAACTTCTAATAATACGTATATACGTCATAATACGTTTTTTATCAAAAAAAATTGCTTCAGATAAAATAATCCGATTGGCTTAAGGCATAGCGACCCAGGTTTCGTACCTAAGAAAATATTTAGATCTTATTTCTAGTTATGGAAAGTCGGCAAAATTCAATGTCGCCAAAATCAAGCATTTATATAGTAGCTTTTAGGAATAAATATTTCTTATCAAAAGTCAGATCCAGCTTCTTTATTGTAAGGAAAAATAATGCGACTGTAAATATATAGACCTTAAAAAGCGTTTCTTATCTCGAGAATGGCTAAGTCATGTTCCCTTTTCTTTATGGGGATTTACGCGAAATCCTCATTCCCTGAGATGCGTAAGAGTTTGTTTTCGAAATAATATATCACACTTAGCTTTGAGCTTACTTTAAGCCCCGTATAAGAAGATATATAGAAGGATTAATTCAAGAAATCACTGGTTGTATTTATTTTGTTATTTCGATGTGAAAAAAGATAAGGTTTAGGAAAAAGGTACATCTGTTACAGATTTTCAGATGTAAAAAGAGCAATTGAAACTAATGATTACGCGTACTTTTAAATAATAAAAATAATATGTTTGTAATTCAGGAGCGTTCTATTTTTGAACAATCATACAAAATTAACATAACCGTAAATGTATACTTGATCATGGCCAAATTTAATTTACCAGTAACTTGCGATGAGGATGTCTAGTATAGAGTTCCGTACCTAATTATATAAGTAAATAATGGGAAAAATTTCATATTTCAACCCCATTACGCTCAAATCATTTTGAAGACAGGTTGAACAGAATTATCAACATGACCAAAAATGTTGTTTAAAATTGTTGAGGAACATGTTAACTACTTCATTGAGGCATATTTTTTAAATAGTTCATCAGACGTTAGAGTGATGTATCAAATATTACCTTCATTTAATAAATCTTTTTAATGACACGATTTAACGATGAAGATTTATCCGACTTTATGTAGCTAATTATGTGTAGAGATAGGTACCAATTCGTTTGCTTACATCCTCCAACGCTTTGCTTCAAATACCTGCTACAACTTTAACGTGTAGGTACAAATGTTCATTTAATACTCTCTCAAGTTACAGTATCTAGCGTGTATTTAGAGAGTTGTTAATTACATTCGACTTCATCTAATCAGTCTCGAAACTATCAAACGACTTGTTTATAATCGTATTGAATCGAACACACATCGCTTATAGCCTGATGAGGCGCAGTTGCTAATCTGTGTTTTATTCACACTAATAAACTTAGACTTACATTATTGCTCATATATGAAACGGAGTAATATTACCACTGGGGCAGGTTTTGAAAAATGTTGTGTATGATTATTTTATTTGCTACAGTTCCATTCAAACCTACACCAAATGACCCCACCAACGAAAAAAAATTAGAGATAAAAAGTTATGAAATTCATAGAGAAGCTATACGGCTCATAAACCTATGAGTTTCCATGGACCCGTGTCAACCAGTGCAATCAAGTTTCTAGGAAAGGCATTGTTTTGTCGGTAACGCGGTCCATAGAACAAAATACAATTCCATAAACAAATAATATATTATAGCTATTCTAGATTTAGAATTTATGAAATTTTACAGCACTGACATGATAATTCAACTATACTAATCATAATTGTGTCTAGTTACATGTCTCGTCATTACTGTAAATGTAACTGGAAAATAAAGTAAATATCTTAATGAAATTAAAAAAATAACTTAATGAAAATTTTACGGATACCATCTTTCACTCACAAATACCGCAATTTTATAACATACCGATAACTAGAATACGTTTTAATACGTTCCTTGCTCGTAACATTAAACAGGCGGTCGATATCATCAGAAATGGTGCTCTAATGACATTTTAATAGTGCTTCAGGAAGCATTAATACTACGATAAACACTGGTTCGATATTTAAGGCGCGGTCGTATCCTGATAATAGTAAAAAGCAGAATCTTTAAACATCGAGTGTAACGAAACAGTTTGATAATAATCTATGAAAAATAAACTTAGGTTAGAAAAAGAACACGCAAAGAGTAATAACCGAACAGAATTCATAATTTTTACGCGCTCTCTGCAGAAAAAAATCCTAAATAGGTGCATAAAAATAAACTTTCACGTCCAAACTTTCAGAATTTTCAGCGATAATACTATATTATTTTATAGGTAATACATAGCCAACATATAGTACTAAAGTAGTAACCGGCAGTTTTTTCAATTGTTTTAGTATATATCGAAAGATATAAAGAAAACGTACAAAATTAACGCATTTTCGCATTACATCGTCCAATCTAACAAGCGATTTTCAACCTTACGTAATTCATCGTAAATTATTTTAAAATTGGGGTTGGACCGCGTCATCGACACACCATAAGCGTAATTATTAGAACCTGCAGGGCTATTATTTATGTCAGTTGCAATCATGTGTCGATTTAAAATCTTGAAAAATGGCGGTGCTATGTCAGTCTGACAACTTCAGTAAGCAAAAATTTAGTAAGTTGATGACTGGAGCTGGCAATTTTTTGTCTACTGACTTCCAAAAAAAGGAGAAGGTACTCAATTCGATTTTTTATGTTTGTTACCTCATAACTTTCGACTGGGTGAAACGATTCTCAAAATTCTTATTTGTTTGAAAGCTGGTGCTTCCCGTATGGTCCCATTTAAATTTCATCAAATGAACTAGACCAATAATTGAATAGACTGGAAGTCGGCATAACATTTTTCAAATTGTACTTGTTTATATCTACCGACATTTGTTAGCAACTGAGATACGAGTACATAATGGCCTTGCAGGTAATGTGAGTCGAACTTGTTTACCTAGGATTCCTTACATAATAATATTAGTGTTATGCATTTACCAATAATACTGTTTTATATATTCTTCTGTGGCAATGATAACAATAAAAACGTATCGTTAAACAAAGTCCTTAAATTAAAGAATTGAGATTGTTTTTGCAGCTAGCCGTCTCTCCGCTAACGGCTTTGTTTAAAGTCTACCCAGGATCAGCTACGTAATCATTTACTTGGTCGACTTGAGAATTAATGCTGAGTTAGGGGGTTATGAAAGTCGTGTTATTTTTATTCTAACTTCATAATAATGTGCTTTAGTTATTTGAGAATTCAGTTATATAGGGCTTAGAAATTAAGACTGGTCACTGGTTACTAATCACTTATTTTATACACTTACTTACATTTTTTACTTATTTAGTAGAGCTGTGAAAACTTGAAAATCTCATTTTTTTAACACTATGAAGCAAAAAAGGTATGCTAAGAGCGTACTAATCTCTTGTCTACTCATCAGGAAAACAGGCATATTTACGTTCTAAATATTCATTTATATTCTTACCCTAGCTAGACCATTTTTTTACTAATTTAAAGTATTTGCGACTTTGCTGTTTATTTTATTTAGGTGTCATTTGTCTCACTTAAGAACTTTTATTTAAATAAAACTCCTTTCAAAAATAAATGTATTTGCTAGCGGAGCACTATTTACCTATGTATGTGTCGATTTCAGAAGTGTGTATACGTGTGTGCTGAATTTAAGTCATAACCGGTTCTTTTGTGATTATAATGTTGATGGCTGTGATAATATGGACATACCAACAGCTATTCGAGTACATAACGAAAAATTCTTAGTGGCTAACAATAAACCCCCTAACAATAAACCTAGCGAATTTCAATAAAAGTTTTTGAATAGCTTACAATCATAATGTATGTGATCTAAGCTGATCATTAACGCTAAAGTTTTTCCACATATAAATATAAAGAATGACTAAGGAAAAAATCATAAGCATCACACTAAGGATTTTTTGACGAGCAATTAGCTTGATAGTAGGATGTTGAATTCAGTAAGTACTTGTTTTCTGCAATTATTGTGCAGATGAGATTTTTCAAGTTAGTCGATAAACACATTGAAATGAACCATAATGCCTTTTCATAGTAGTTATACGTGCGTATATAGATGTAAAATACTATCACTCCATATATTTGTCCCAGTAGTAGAATACTATCTGAAACTGACTTCAATTTGATACATTTATTTGTAAATCGGTTCACAAGCGACGAAATTGGGTAACATACTTTAACAGGTTTTTTTTCAAAAAGAGCTGTATCAATTTCGATAAAACTTATGTATATGGGTCCAACTCTGCCAAACAAAAAAGATTCGTCAAAATCTATTCATAATTGGCAGAATAATCACGTAAAAAATATACCTACAAAAAATATACAGACGAATTGAAAACTTCCTCATTGAAGAAGGTTCAAATAGATAGTAGATAAGTTTATCACCAGCTAAAATACAGCACAATTGAATTAAGTATAAGGAAAACGATACTCTTATCATAGGAAAACAGAGATAGCATTAGTTAAGTAACTATTTCAAGCAAGCCATTCAAATGTAATCCCAAAATCTTAAAAAGACCAGAAAGATTGCATTCGACACCGTGGCTGTACAGGTCGGCTTCCCGGATGCTCGCCTCCACACCCTTAGAAAAATACATCACAGAATGTAACAAACATGGCTGCGTCTTATCTAGCTATTTATTTCTCAAACATTTTAATCCCCGTCAAAAATTACGAGCCAGATTTGACACAAGTCTAAATCAAATGACAATACCAACAGATTAAAACGACGCCGGGGCATAAAAGACGGTATTTTAATAACATCCGAAACGTCCGTCGGCTTCCTTCTTTAGAGGTTTCTTTATTCAACTTTTTGCCCATAAACCATCTCAAATTCGGGCGACGGTTGCGATGTAATACAGGACAGTTATTCAGGTCTATATCGGAACTTTACGTAAAACATTCCTTGAGGAATGGACGGTAAAGACATGAAGTGGTGTAGAAAGCTCTGCTGTTGGCGAGCAGACGACTAGTGGAAGGCTGCAGGTAAGAACTGGTCCAGACAGTTGAGCGTCTAGCTCTGTTACGTATCTACATGTCTGTGAACGAGTGTCGGCTGATGAATACACAGACCAATATATCCACCAGTGGATAGGTCTGTGGATGAATATGACGACTAGTTTAGTAAAATAAAAAAATGCCTTATTTACTCAATCCACACAAACATACCGACTTGGTATATTAAAATTGCTACACCAAATGCGATGATACATTTTGTATTAGAGGACAGCCGTGCGATACTCAAGAGCAAACATCGTTGCATCTTGACAACATCTGTGAAACAAATGACGAGATGAGATGAAACGTTGGAAAAACAACCTCGTGTACAAGGGCGATATCTCATAAAGGGCGATATCTCATAAAGGATTTGACGTCCGTGAGCTCGTCGACGAATCATTAGAGAATCGCACGGCTGAAACTAGCACTTTTTGTTCTTTATCGTATTCTGTTTAAATTTTATTTCATTCTGTCATTTATTTCTTTGTTTCATTACTTTAGTCAATGAAAGTTTATTTCTTTGTTTAAAGGCACTTTGCACCTTACTAATCCTGTGCCTTAAGGTCTTTAAAATATTCTACCACGAATCAATAGTACTCAAGCATTACTGTGAGCATTACCATATACCCACGTATAAGGTGTGAAGGACGTGTGTTAAAATTACTGGGCAAAACAGACTCAAAAACCAATGCTGCTGTATGACGACCAAAGTGGAGTGCTCTGTTGTACTACAGTTGTAAGCTCCGGATGGCACTGCAACTATCATGAGAAAGCGTAATCATTTCTATCAGATGCAAGACTTGCCCGTCTCAGATCTAGAAATTTAACAATATTCATTGTTGTTTTGTGTTTCTTTTTCTTTCTATGTACTGTCTCTTGGGATATATTTGACCATGGGACATTAAATTATCTGAGACAATGTTTGTCTGTCCTTCATAATAAACAATGTTTTAATAAAATTTCAACAAATTTTCTGCGGTAATCCACCATGCGAGCCCAGTGCGAGTCGGTTGATAGGAAAAACGGGGAGCTGAATATGCCAACAGTAGGTACCTATAGTGAGCTATGCAAGTTCGCAGCGGAGTTAAATTTTAACTCCGCTGCGAACTTGCGACTTACTTGACTTTAATTTACAGTATTTAATTTAACAGTTAAATTAAATGCTGTAAATTAAAGTAAAACAATGCTGGCATCTACCGTGTACAAAGCATTGCCGTTCAATGTGGCAATGACCAGCATTTTGGGAACGATGCCCACTGCTAGAAGCTTGTTAAATTATGTTTCTATATGGTACCTAGTTATACCTACTCTCTGATAATATATTACAATATGAAGTTATTATTAAATTAATAATGGAAACTATTTTGCGTTAGGTTTACCTATAATATTTTTATTTTACGTTACGATTTAGAAAAGAGTTTTTATGTTCTAGAATTAAATTGACACATATCTCCTTGCAAAGTAAAACTAAAAACAAAAGGCAATCACCAAATTTTAAACCGACTTACGCAAAGTAGGGCCCATCAATTTACACAATCCATTAAACCAATTAAGCAGCAAGCATTAAGCACGCTCCTAACGGATTACTTCGGCAAACAGCGTAACCTTAAAAAAACGAGGAAGTATAAATTAAAGGGCGTCAAATTCCTCGGACTCTATCCATACAAAGACCTGCATGACGGCATTAAGATTCCTCCTTAACACACAAATAGGTGCATGGTTGAGGCCGTGTATGCCTCTTTGTATTTTTATTGTGTTTCATTTTATCTAATGGTGTAGAATTTCGAAAGGCATCCAAATTGTGTAAGTCCATTATGCAAGCTTAAAACTTTTGTTGTTTTATGGCCGCCGTAAAATTTCGTCAAGCGTTTGTTTATCAAGTTATGTTTATTAAATTTGCGAAACGTCTCAAGTATAAAGTACTTGAAGATTGCTGTGAAATTGTGTAATAATATTACGCCAATTTTCTAATGACGTATTCACAATATTTTTTAATTCAGTTGATTTGTGTACTGACTAGAAATCACCATATTAATTTTACTTTTGTAAATTCTGTCTTTATCAGGTCGTCAGTCCATCTTCTCCGTGGACGACCTACGCTGCGCTTGCCGGTCTGTGGTCTCCACTCTAGAACCTTTCGGCCCAATCGGCCATCTGTTATGTGTGCTATGTGCCCTGTCCACTGCCACTTTAACTGGCTAATCCTCTGGGCTATGTCGGTAGCAGGACGACGTTGGATGCAGACCGCTTCCAACCGGTTCTTTTGGAAATTTCTGGGGAAGGCCTATGTTCAGCAGTGGATATACTACGGCTGATGATGATGATGAAATTCTGTCTATATCTGTTCGTGACTTTATTCGGGTGGAATAAGATTATCGCGATCGTTTGAAAACTACTCTTTGATTCCTATGTGTTAATAAAAAAGGCGTTTGATTTAATACTGGACTATATGTTTATAAGCTGCATTCTTAATTTAATTAAAATCCGTTGAACCATTTCCACATGAAGAAGTAACAATCACGTAAACACTCACTTTTATCCACAGTTCCATACTCACATATTTTCGCCTATTAGTGTGATCTTTGTAAAGAAATTTGACAAATTTATAAAATTTAATATATTTTTATTTGTACCTATAAAATTTACAAGTTTTAAAGGAGTCGCCTCTGTTACTGAGTGTTAATATGACTATGTAGTAACAGAGTTTAGTAGAAGAGTCATCTGTTCACTACTTCAGTACTTACTTCAACTGTTATGGGTCCTTAGGCCTATTTCAATATTATGTTAATCAGCGGGTCAAAATCGAATCGAATCGAATGAACGGTCAATATCAGCACTCTCAGAGTCGGAGCATATTATAAGAAAATATTCGAAGCCGAATGTTGGTTGTGGTCGACGATTACTACATTTGAATTCTTTTAAACTGTAGTGATGGGGTACGTAGATAGCTAAACAAACATTGACAATCGATTTCGAGATCGACAAACCGTCGTTTCGCTTTACTTAAATGCATGGTAGAACCGACTATTATGGATAAACATTTAGTTTAACGATCGGGGTAGATATGTTTATAAAAAAACGGCATATTTGTTTATACCATTAACTTAGGGTAATTCTCCCATGTAAAACGATTATCCTTTTTTATATATCCTTAAGATCAGTGGCACACATAAAATCGTTACTTCTCGTCAGAAGTTTAAACTGGATGACGTTTCTTATGATTCATAACTCAGCTACCTATTGATATCAATCTTTTAGAAAAATAAGTTATTAGTACCTAAGTTTAAATATTAATTATACAAAATAAACTTCATCAAGTCTCCAGAGAACCGACTAGAAGTAGTAACAATTTTATTTATGCCACTCTGGTAGAACCTTGATGGCACGACAAGGAGAATGTGGTAAAGTTTTCAGTTTATGAATATACGATAAAGTTTTATTATTATATAGGTATCTTTATTAGATATTGATTTTACTTTGTGTACTGAAATATTAATTGTGCCTTTGAATCGAAGGCAACGTATCCCAAACCTATCTAAGCACTATGGAGTGCATTAACCGACATCCTTAACGTGGTCGAGAATGTCTGCTTACCATAAATTCCGTGATAAGGGAATTGTCAAGGACCTCTGGCGACGATTTCTCGCATTCCAAATGGTATACAATTTACGTATAATTAAACTAAAAAAATATGTGCGTAGAAAACTAGGTGTATGTAGTAAAAGTACATATTAATAGTTAAGTTACAGGAATAATTTTCCCATGATAAGTATAATATAATAGTAGTTTATGCAACTGTCATATAATACCTAATTATATGCAGTTGCATACACTACTTTATTTAATCTCATGACATTTTTGCTACTAAAGTTTTATCCAACAAAATATTACTCAAATTCGTATATACGAAATAGCGCCAAAATGGAAAAAAAACTTCTTCTTCTTCTTGTTTGTATGGCTTGTGCGGCGTAACCACAATTTTGCCAATATTAGTGGAAAAAGTCTGTTATTGGTCTATTGGCTCGGAACCAGCGCGATGCGCGCGCAGCGCGCTCACCACAGATAATGTGAACTTAAATTGAATTGAAACCTCCTTGGTGTGGACACAAGGTACTTTAATAATTAAAAAATTGTTTTAACGCATTGTTTTGTTAGGAGAATAATGCTTTAATTTAATTTTCTTGAAGAAGTATGTAAATAAAATATGCCAATAAAAGTCTGTATTTCATTTCATAATTAGAATATTACCGAATGAGATTATATAATAAATATTTATTATTCATTAACAAGTAAGTATAATTTTATAACGTGACATGTAGTTCATAAATAGTTTAAAAAACGCGGAGTATTTACATAATCCGATTAGTAATTCCTATACCGTAATAATTAAAACAAAAGATTTATGAAAGAAACTGACGTATATGTACGTCTCTGGGAAGAAAAGGGTTAAATGACAAATTATATGATACCAATTTACAATCTAACATTTACATTTTCGATTACAATTACTGGTTCTGCTATTACACAACAATGAAGCGGATAATCAACTTCTCCTGATTCTATACGTCGCGAAAAAAGTTCACATGTTTCTTGTGAACCTTATTTTACAAAGTCGTTAAGATTTGTGAACGTGGACACATGTGGGATGCATAATTAATACAAAAAATCTGGATATTCAAAGAACACATTTAGGTCACTGCGGGTGATGATGGTCAGAAGATGGGCAATGTCAGTATATATTTAACTATTAAAAAAATTGTTAGGGTTCTGTAGCAAAAAGGTTTATAAGGAACCGAATTGTTGTGTTAACGTGTCGTATGCGTCCGTCCATCTGTTATCATCACACGTATCATTGTCATCACACTTATAATTAGTATACCTATACATTTGTATTCTTTTTTAACCCAGGTTTTTTCCTGGAGGTGAAGCCGTAAGGTGCAGCTAATATGGTTATAAGAGGGGTCAGGGTAGGCTCGGCCAATTACCGATTGCATAAAAGACTCGGCGAAAAAACATAGACTCGGCGGTCTTGGAGGCAATTATTGACTTCAAGCACTCGAAGTTTCCGTAGCTGGCGGGTCAGGAGTCAGGAACACAGGTGAAATAGTCAAATATAAATAGTATAAAGTGAGCATGTAATTTTATAATAAAGTAATAACAAAATAATAACCTAGAATAGTCAGACACTAAAGTATTACAAAATAATAAAAAAACACTATTTATGTATATAATACATATAGACTTGTATTTAGTGATGTTTTTACAACATAGCTGTTTGAGTTTACAACTCGACCATTTCAATCTAATAACCTCTATAGCTCCAAGAAAAGGTTAATTAACAGTAAGTAGCGTTAAAAGTTCTATATTGTAAACAAGCACAATTTGAAAAATTTAATACCGACTTCCATTCTATTTAGTTATTGGAGTGTATCTCAAAAACTACTGGACCGAATTAGATGATATTTAAATGGGACCACACGGGAAGCACTAGCTTTCAAACAAAAAGAATTTTGAGAATCGGTTCACCCAGTTGAAAGTTATGAGGTAACAAACATAAAAAAATATATACAGTCGAATTGAGTACCTAGGTAGGAGCGGGTATTAAGAATATTGTTTGCACCTGCCGTGCGATTCTGTGATGATTCACCACAATGAGCTCACCGATGTCAAATACTTGGCCCTTGACATAAGGTTGCTTTTCCATCGTTTCTTGTCATCTCTTCATTTGTTTCACGGATGTTGTCAAAGATGCAACGATGTTTGCTCTTAGAGAATCGCACGGCTGGATGATACTATGGACTTCTTATTTGTGTTCCCGATGTTTTGGTTCCATTACAGGCGCCACAACTTCAGGCATTATTTAGAACTTCATCGTAAATATCTTCTTAGTTCAAAATCTCTTACAGAGTATAAAATTAGCTTCTTCCGACGCAGTGAGTGTGTTTGTCATCAATTACGCTTTCGAGCCTCGCTTCGCAAATCGTCTGCGATATCCCGATGTTTGCAGGTCATTAGAACGCGCCGTGCCCGATCTTTGTACTGACACAACGTTGCCTCCCGAACGTACAGTGGGTGTCAGTGATGCAGATCTACTACTAATATAATAAATAAATATAATGACATTCACACACTCTCAAGCTTTCGGATTCCGAAGGATTTCGTTTCGCGGATGGCACGCACACAGTAACACATCATAAACAACTAAGCCCCATGGACTAATATTTCTGTTCATCACACAAACATTTAGCCCGGTTAGGGATCAAACCTGGGTCCCCTTGTTTCGAAGGAATGTTCACTACCTTCTAGGCTGAAGCATTGTGCTCAGAGCCTTGAACTGAAGTGACACTGTACGGCGCTCAGTGCAATACTATTTTGTGTCTCATTGGCCCAGTAATTAGACTTAACAGTTTCTTTTAAACCCTACAATGCTAACTGGTACCCTAATAGAAGTTGTGTGTCCGATTTGCATATCGGCGTATGGGCTATTCGTTAACTCCTTCTTTCCCTTCCTCCCAGTGCAATAAGGCAATGTACATAATAAAGTTTAATACTGCACATCCCTCTATCATAGGTAGCTAGAACACCGTACAAACCTGGCTGTATCAAATGATAGTGGTATGATAATGTCAGATGAAACTCATGTTTAATAAAGATTAAAACAAAAAAACTAATTATAGTTTACCCCGACGACTGATACAATTACATATTTTGGCGCATAAAATCAGCCGTTCTTGGTAATTGCTTGGTAATTGTATACCCAATGACACCCCACAAAAATAATCTAATGACGTATCATTTATCAAAATCGGTTGAGCCGTTGTGTAGTTACGAGCGACAGGGACGGACGTACATACAGAGTGCCTAGCACGAAAATTTGCGTTAGTGTAACCTAATCGTACCGTGCTTCAGAGGACACGTTAAGTCGTCGGTTCCGGTTGTTTGTCTAAGGACAACAGTCGTTAGGCTGTGTTGAAGGCATTCGGGCGGCCTGAAAACTTCGATATGCGTTGCCACTAAGCTGCACTGGGATCGCGTGGTGGTAGGTCCCAACTCCTCTCTCTGAGAGGAAGGCTCGGGTCCCGTTAGTGGGAACAAAATGGGCTGATTATGATACGATGAATCGTATCGTATCGCACAAACTATCATTTATCTAGTACAATCGTTGCACAGACAACTCATAGTTTGTATGGTATACGTCAACGATGTGTTACTTTACATTTACGCAAACTTCCGTGCTAAGCCCACTAGTCTTATACATTCGGGTTTGGCCACAATCGGGTAAAAAGCAAAAGTTTATTCTACAGAAACTTTACTTCAAGTTCTGTATAAAAGTAAAGTGACGTCACTCCCTCCGCCCTTTTGACGCCTACGAATTATCCCTTGAGCGTGTAAACAGCCCTCCTGTAGACATCAATTTTGCTGTAACTTAAAACACGCTGCGTTTACATGACGCATGCTATTTTTAGCGTGAAGTAACTTAGTACTGGTTAACAATCTTTAATTCAAGAGTAATAAGGTACCTTCTACTTATGTAAACTGTTACATTTTCGACCGCATCGTTACTTAACATAGGGTGAGATGGTCCCACGCAATCCTATTTTTTATTCTATTAGGTAAGGGAGCAATTAATAATTACATTGGGTGTCATTTAATTTGGGCCCCGTACTTTCTCTTTGGTGAGATTTGAGAAAATCGTACGCCTAAAGCATCACACCTGCCCATGAAATTCAGCGCGCTTCAGATCGTCAAATTCCAATGTTTTACGCGGCCCTGCCAACGCTTGTCATCTCTGAGTAAACAAATAATTGATAAATAATAAAACAAGTACAATTTGAAAAGTTTAATACCGACTTCCATTCTATTCAGTTATTGGAGTGTATCTCAAAAAGTTCTGGACCGAATTTGATGAAATTTAAATGGGCCAGCACCAGCTTTCAAGCAAACAAATAACTTTTAGAATCGGTTATCCAGTCGAAAGTTATGAGGCAACAAACATTAAAAAAAACAGTTGAATTGAGTACCTCTTCCTTTTTTTGGAAGTCGGTATAAAAGTGACCCCCGACCACGAACCAGAACTGTAATAAATCGTTGCTAAGAACCATCTCGCTCACGTCAGCTTTCAAACAAAAAAACCGCATCATAATCGGTCCATTTGCTTAGGAGCTCGATGCCACAGACAGACACATAGACACGTCCAACATATAACACCCTATAACAAGCCTCGGTGCCTAGCGGTCATGATGACACGGGTTGTCGCCAGACGCAGGTTCAAATTTCGTCTGAGGATTTGGACTTTTTCTCTATAAAATTACAGTACACTTTTTGAAATAATTGTGTTAAATATTTTTCACAAAATATAACTTTTGGGTAATGACTGTCATATTCGTTAGAGTTACATTCCTATTATCCATTCCGTGTATATTATATTCATAAGAATTGGACAGTATAAAACTGTGGTATCAACCGACATGGATGACGTATTAGCCGACTAATGGATACGTAGTAATAGGCTCATTCTTAAATGCGATGTAGCTAAGAATAAGAATGGCCGAATATGGATATTTCTATACCATCCGGCGTCCGCATCGGAAGGGCAAAAGAGTAGTATGAATAGGTAAAATATTTATCCTATAATAACTGTAGATATTTACAATATTAGAAGTAAAGATTGCGTATTTTTAATACAAAACAAATTATGCTTCATTTTTATTTTAGATGCACGATAAGAATTAGAATGAGTAAATTATTTAGTGTCTTTAAACACTCTGAATCTTTTAACCTGAATAAGCTAGTCTTAGAAAGTGCTACTAAAGACTAAAATATATGTATTAACTTTAATATCACCAGAACGGATGATATTTGCACGCTCCATAGTTATTTCAATACGTTAATCACTAACTACTGAAATCTAGTACAGATTATTTATAGCTAATTCTTTTGTTTGATTTGTTTTTAGATAAATTTAGATTAGACTTTACTTCTCAAATCTTTTTTTTGTTTCAATTTCTCCAACCAACGTTAAAGTAAGTAGTAACATTATAAAATGTTATGGGTCGTGGCCGAGATATTATAATAAACTGCGGCGCAAAGCTTATAAACATTCATCGAGTGTTGAAGTATCCTCCCCAAGTTTCAGTAAACAAAACTCGTTTCGATAAACTTTCCAAAAGTTACTCTGTTGCATTATAAAGTGGCATTCTTGGGCACTTTTGCAAGTTAGGTTATTTTTAAACTCATTTTGGAAGGATAACAGGCAGCATTTTTATGTATGATGCCGCATAATTGAAACTACACAAATCAAACTGAAACTATTTTGAATGAGAAAAATTAAGGCAAATATTTTCATTATAAAAAGCGTTGATTTGTTTAATTATCTTCATTCTACAAGGCGTCTGATAAAATAAGGTTTTCAGGCATAAACATAGACTCAATTAGTGTAGATTTTCACATTTCTAAATATTGAGTGACTAAACTTATGAATAGATTCAGATGAAATTTTCTTAATAATAATAATCTTTATTGCCACAAAATATTTACACAACCAATGAATTTATGTCTGCAAAAGACGATACACATTCGATTGATATTGCTTAAGTGTAGAACCTCAGATGCCTAAGCTAGGCTTAGTCAACCTGTAATATAGGCATCTGCGCTTCCCGCGTTTCATGTTAATTATTTGTACGTAAGTAATTTTTGCATTATTTTATCATTATATATATATATATTTATACACATTAAATTAATTACCTAAGTTAACATTATATTTTTATTCCAACATTATTATATGTCAACACTTTAGACATGAACGTATATTAACATTTTATTACAGATTTGTCGGCTAAATTATAAAAGAAAATGAGGAGTTTGATAATTTATTTTAGGCGCGCGTGAGTATGTGTGTGTGTGTGTGTGTGTTTGTGTGTGTGTTTGTGTGAATGTGTTTGTGTGTACGTGTGTGTATTATAAAATTATCTCATTACCTTAAGAAGGCGTTCCGTTTTGTCATAATTGTAAGAAAGCAACAAATTCGTAAGTGACTTTTTTAGTTGAATAGAGTTAAACTTTTGCAAGGGAATTTCTTTTGCAATTTTGTTATATATAAATCTAGCCAGAAAACCTGGAAATTTCTGGGCATAGAACGTCTTACATCTTGGCGTTATAAATATTTTATCATTTCGACGTTTGCTCTTTCGCTGCAACTCATTCAGAGGTCGGACCTTATGTTGCCTTAAAATAAGCCTTAAGATAAACAGTTGCCTCACTGTCAATACTTTAGCTTGCTTATATAATGTCTCCGTTGAAAATCTAAAAGGCAGGAAATTCATCACCTTGAGGACTGCGCGCTGTGCACGCTCTAGGCGAATTAATGTAGTTTTGGCACAGCCACCCCATGTATCCACACAATACACAAGAAGAGATTGGCAAATAGCAAAATATATAGACTTGGTTACACCATGGTCTGCTACATGGCGAATGCTCCTAAAAATTGCAATAAGCTTTCTGATTTTGGAAACCAGAACCTTTACATGTGGTTCAAAACTTAAATTGCTATCAATCATTATACCCAAGTATCTTATTGAATTAGTTCTTTCTAGCCTAGGGCATTCACATTTTCCAGTTGAGCACATATTTGGAATATTATTGTGTCTATGAGAAATAATATTGAATTTGGTAAATGGTGGCTGGGACGCGGTTAAAATTGAGAAAGTCATTATTTTGGTTTTCTCAGAATTAAGACTTAAAAGGTTTTGTGTCAGCCAATTCGATACTCTGTTAAATCCTTCTTGTGCATCTTGGAATACTTGTTCCCAACTCTCTCCGCGAAATACAAGTACAGTGTCATCTGCAAAAGTAAAAATGTTACCGTTATGTATATTGAGGTTACATAGATCGTTTATATACACTAAAAAGAGAGTTGGGCCCAGTATGCTGCCTTGGGGAACACCATATGTGACACCTCTAGGTTCACTCTTGGTACCAGCCAAATTTACACGCTGTGTTCTATTTTCAAGGTAACTAGTTAAAAGTTCAAGCTGAAGGCCTCGCACGCCTATAATTTCCAACTTTTTAAGAAGGATAGGCACCGACACGGTGTCAAATGCCTTCGCAAGGTCTAAAAATATTGCTAGGCACTTATGACCAGAATCAATTGCATTAACAACGTAATTAGTCAAATCAGAAACAGCATCAGACGTAGATCTATTTTTACGGAAACCATATTGGTTGCTAGAGATAATGTTTGTCTTTTCCAAATAATCCGTAAGCCTTTTATTAATTATACGCTCTAATATTTTTGAAAGAGAAGGTAAAATAGATATTGGCCTATAATTGCTTACTAAGTGTTTTTCACCGCCCTTAAATATCGGCACTATCAGAGAATCTTTAAAAGCAGTAGGAAAGCAACCAGCAGAAAGTGCTAAATTGCAAATGTAAGCTATTAGCCCCGCCAGAACATGTTTATTATCCCTAATAACTTTCATTGGAACACCATCAGAACCCGCAGAGCAGTTACTTTTAAGTGAATTTATTATAGAAACAACTTCAGATATGTCCGTTGGTAATAACCCAAAAGAGTTGCACTGTAAGAACATACCATCCGTCGAAAAGATCCCTTTCATGGAGTTTCGAGTGGCTAAAATCTTAAGAGCCAATGTTTCACCAATACCGGCAAAGTAGTTATTGACCATATTTGCTGATTCTGTAGGAGATACACATAAGGATAACAAGTCACGAGACTGTGCCTTTGGGGGTTTTAAATGTGTAATTTTGTTTATAACTTGCCATAAATCTTTTGTGGTTTTTGCATTTTGTAGTTGAGAGCGTTCGTATTGCTGTTTTAATTTCTTTAACAAGCGGGATAAATAGTTACGATATCTGCAATACGTAAGTTTTAATATCTCATTATTTGGGAGCTTGTTAAGCTTACGATGCATTCTATCTCTATTCCTCATGCAGCGAATGAGCCCTGAAGTCACCCATGGTTTAATCGGTCTTTTGCGTCGTGGTACGTAAATATATTTTGTGTGCCTCTGTATAATATCCGTAATTCTGTGAATAAGGAAGTCAGTAGCCAAATTACAATCTTGGATAGAAAAAAGTGGTTGAAAATCTATAGTATTAATATCTTTTTTAACGTCCTCATAATTTATTTTAATCATTTTTGTTTTTCCGGAAACGTTTGAATTTAATTTCAAATCTAGTGACAACAATACAGTATAATGGTCTGTTATGGTACTCTCTATCACCAAAGTGGTAGAGTTCAATTTTGATTTTAACAATACGTGATCCAAACAATTATTTTTACGCGTTTTTAGAGTATGTGCAGGTAAAAGCCCATGCGATGCAACAAGATCTAAATAAATTGACGCATGTCGGTCTAAAGAGTCTGTCTTTATGTCTATATTTATGTCACCAACAATTACTATACAAGAAAATGCCAACAATGAAGTAAGCACCATATCCAAAGAGTTAATAAAATTGTCAATATTTGTAAAAGCTGGTGGTCTATATATTGAAACTATTGCAACACTATTGTTTACTGTACACACAAAACAGTTGGCATCAGCGAAATTTGGCTCATAAGTGTGGAAATTGTGACACATTTTGGTATATAGCACCACGCCATCATTTTGATTGTATAGCCTACTTGATGCATGAACATTATAATTTGGCAGTTGGGGAATAATGGGATTACAAGATAACCAACACTCCGAAAGGACAATAATGTCGGGTTCAACAGTCATTCTAGTTAATAAAACACAAAAATCATCCATATTATGAGAAATACTGCGAATATTTTGTGACAAAATTGAGATCTTTGAGTTTGTACAATTTGATAAGTAATTGGGGCACTCTTCTGGTTTGCAAGTATACGAAACTGATACATTAATATTATCAAGTTCTTCAAAAATATTATCTATTAAATTATTCATTACATATTTGGGAAACAAAGCAGAGACCCAAAGTACATGCACTACAAAAGATATAATATTCACGACAGTTTGCTTCAGTGATGTATCGCTTCACGAACAATTGCAACTCTAGTTGCATTACAGTAAATGGAGAATATAATATTTTACCTGTCATATCTACTAAAAAGTGGTAGCAGTTTTCAGTTTTTATAAGTAATGAGAATGTAAATTTATAAGAGCAGTTTTTGAGTGTGTGTTTGTGTTTGATTTGAAGAATAAGTGTATGACATCCTATACAAAGTACACAAAAAAATATAAAAATTGCATTAAAACTTAACAATGATACAATTATGGAGTTCTTTACTAGTCACAGAACCTTTAACTTTACAAGGTCTACTTCTTCGTTGATTCGAAAAAACGGAGTATTGTCTTTTTTGCGCAAATATACGACTCCATTTGAAGTCCAGCAATACGAAAATCCGTGTGACTTTGCAAAGTCTCGTGCTAAGTAAAACAATCTCTTTGATTTAAAAGTGAGACTCTCCGAGATGTAAATTGGCTTCTCAACTCCTTTCACGTTAAGATGCCGTGTGTTTAATTTATCCTCTCGTTTCTTTCCTTTATTGAACTTTCTGCAAGAGTTTAACAGCTTTTCTTTTACAATAGCAGAATTGAATTCGACGACTATAGGTTTAGCGACATTTTTCTTAGCTGGACCTCTATAAATATCTTTAATGTCAGTTTTTTCTATTTTCACTTGAACACTCTGACCCAAGCCGATCACGAGGTCGGAGAGATGTGATTTTGTCTCCATAGATAACGTGTGCATATTACGTACCTCTATACAAGAGTTACGTGATTTCCGCTCGATAGCCTCTATTTTGTCCTCCAAAGTTTTAATATATAATTTGTCTTCCAAACGCTCTGATTCCATCTTAGCAAATTTCTGAACGAACTCTTCGTTTCTTTGTGTCATATAATCCATACTATCTGACAATTCGGTCAGTTTCAAAACTAAAGTCTCGAAGGCGGTATTCAAGGTGTTAAATTTTTTTTCCTGATCCGAGGTAAAATTATTGAACAGGATACGCATTTCTGATATTACTGACTGCGTAGCACCATCGTCCTTGCCTTCATATTTTCGTTTAAGTTTCGAGCCTCCTTCCATTTTTTTATTTTGTACTCGAGATTCAGAGAGACTTTGTTGTAAGGGGTCCGTTCCAGTCTGCACTAAAAGTCCAGATTCAGGCGTAGTAGGTGGTGTCCGTCTGAGTGGCATTTTGGTTGAGAACAACAATCAGCGATTATCTCAATGAACAACAATAAAATTATATCAAAATTATTCGCTGTCAGATTGCTATTTTAAAAGATCAGGCGTTGATTATTTCTGAACCGAATACGTATAATTGCTCAGCATAGAATAGTACTGGCCGATCTTTGTTATGTTAATTGAGGGTAGACTTACTGTTTACATTCAATGTCGTTTTCGTGGTGAAATTTTATATTGCATATTTGTACCATAAAACACTCACGTTTTCAAGTTGATTATATTCGATGACTTAGCTAGCATAACAACGATTGATTAACACTTGTTTCGCGTGTGAAAAATATGATATTGCACTATTTTTTTAATTAATTCGTTCGGGCAACTTGTAACATGTTTCACTTGTATGACAGCCGGGTGGGAAGTCTTCTCTTGTTTATCATAGGAACTATTGAAATTTATAGGCCCTTGAATGGAGACTGAATTGGAACCTGTACATTATTTAGCGTAGCAGTCAGTTACTTTACCAATTATATGAATATATTATATTGAAGAACAAAACAAGGCAAATGAAATATATAAATATACATAGTTAACACATCCATAGTTATAGCGGGCTGGTTAACATCTTTATATATAAAAATGAAGCCTTTTTCTCCTGGTCACGCTATAACTTGAGAACGGATGGAATAACCTGGATAGTTATTTTTCTATTGTCCTAATTATTCTTAGAAAAAGGTTCTTATGAAAGAAAAACTAAGAATAGATGGGAGATTATGGCGAGGTCGAAGGCTGAGCCTACTTCGCGAACGAAGTCGCGGGCAGTCGCTAGGAACTGTATACAATTATAAATTGTTTAATTGATTAATGTGATTTGATAGAAACGTCGAGGTAAATAAATTGTATTTTTACTCATTTGCGAGTATGTTTTGTCTATTATATGCCAATATGTTAAAAAAATATGTTAATAAATATTGACACAGAAATAAAACGGTACGATGATTCATAAACAAATTATGAAATAATTAATATATCTATATGTAAAAAAATTACTATTTATGAGAAACGGGATTAAATCACGTAAATAATTCAGATCTTACTAACCATTGTGTTTCGCCTTGCAGAGTGCGAGTACATCGGTGAGTTCGTCGACGAGCTCACCGATGTCAAATACTTTGAGATATCGCCCCTGTACATAAGCTCATCATTTGTTTCACGGATGTTGTCAAAGATGCAACGATGATTGCTCTTAGAGAATCGCACGGCTGCACTCTCCATGAAAAAGACCACCGGATGTGGTTGACACTATAGTTAGAAAGATCTGACTCATTTACGCGAGTGATTTACATTTCTTATATGTGTAAAATCTACGTTCGTTTTCGTAATAAATACATTGTTTGTAACGCGCTTGAGTAGTAAACGTTAGATAGTTTGTTAAATAGTTAAATTTCAGTTAAGCAAAGAATAAAATTCTCAATTCTTGTATGATCTTTTAACATACCTGAATTTTTAGATAACATTTTTTTTAGAACAATATTTAGTGCCAATAAAAGTTTAACCAAATTTTAACACGGTGATGTGTACCTATATTTATTAGCAAATAAGAAGAACTATCGGCGATGTCCAAACTATGCACTAGACTTGTGTATTGGGGCTCGAGTGCGGTTAACAAAACGCATAGCAGCCACCAGGAAGGGCTAATAGGACTTCATAAGAATAAGTACATCTTATCATAAACAAGGAAACGTGTTATGTGGTGTGCACTGTATATCACCGACTATATTACCAGGTATCAACGCAACATTCCTGGCTTTATGCCACAGGGTATCTGCTGTATACAGCCAGCGGATACCATAGACATGCCGGTGAACTTTGGGTGAATTCCATGTCACAGTTCAGGGGCTCCGTGGGTGAAATTCTAGGCATTTGTGATTACGAAAGTTTTGATGTATGGACTACGATTTTATATGGTAATTTATGGTTGATAATAAGATAGCCATGTTGAATCTCTAAATTACATACAACATGCTTTTACATCCGTGACGGCCTTAGCAGAGGGGCATACTATAACTACCCGTCACCCGTGTTGCTAATAATAATAATAAATCTTTATTCAAAGAATTGTACAATGCTATTTTATACATTTTATTTCGTTACAATACAAATCTTAATGATTTTAGAATTAATATTAGGTCCTAATATTACATATAAAGATGATGATAGTGTTTATGTGTGTGTGAGTGAGCGCATGTGTGTATGTGTTTTACATCACAAGTAAACTAGTTAGGTGATTACTTTAAGAAGTTCTTCAGTAACATCATAAGATAAAGTTTTTAGCCATTTAGTCACTACAATTTTGACTTCTGATTTAAACAACGGATAAAAATCAAAATTTTTACTAAGCTTTTATAAATAAGGCCCTAAAATCATATAAAATCTCTTTGCAAAACAGGTACTAAAATGATAAGATTAATTGCACACCAAGTATTTTCTTCTTTTTGTTAAGTGGTAGGCATAATCCAAAAAACTGTGTTGTTACAAAATTATACTATATATAAAATGTTGGCGCACGGTAAGCTAAGCACGTCACAAGACTAATAAAGTAATGTATTGGGGATCCAGCCTTGAACCAGGAGGTCCCAGGTTAATCTTTGATCCCTGGCAGGGGCAATATAGACACCGTAGCGACCTTTGCTTTTTTGCCAAGTTGAGCAGTTAAACTAAAAGTTATGGCACTACCTTATCAAGATAGGTTTGGTGTTCATCTGGACCGCAGCTTAACATGGAAAGATCATATTCTTAAGACTAAGAGAGGGGAACTCAAAATAATATACAGTGGATAATCAGGCTACTAGAACAACTACTCTATATATATATATATATATATATATAATATGGATGTATGGGATCCAATTGTGGGGAACCGCTTTCCTTATTTTAAAATACCTATTACATTCTACAAAGAATGCAAGACAAAGTTCTGAGAACCATAAGCTTAATCTCAAGGTACACCACCTACACAAAGATCCACACTCATCTCAAGATGAGCACAACCAGTGAAGAAATTGCAAAAGTACGCCAAAACTATCGACAACGCCTGCTCAGACATCCCAATAATCTGCCTTTAGCTTTACACTTCGTCACACACAAATGAGCCAGGCTTAAGAGAAAACGCGTCTTCCCGAGTATATAACTGACCTGTGGGTCAGAGTAAAGAAAATCTTTAAGGAGGGCCTTCAATGCAGGGCACACTTTTCACGTCACCAGCGTTCAACACATTTGATTTTTTGTAGTCATTATCTACAATCAGTTATTTGAACAGTCAAAACTACAAAAGTCAACTACTGCTTAACTTATTTAATTCAGAACGACTATAGGGCAAATTTTGCAAGTAAGTGCGAGCCCTTACTGCACAGCTCAGTAGTCATATATGAACAGTTTTCAGTTCTACGGGACATTATCAATAGAGTCAATGCAATATTTTATGTGATGGCTTATTACCTACTATGTACTCATCTAGCGAAGCCATAATACACTTCAATCAAAGCCTACTGCGTATCTCAAGCTTTTGTGAGCTTTATCGCAGTGTACGTACATAAAAAGTGATGCAATTAGTTACAGTTACAGTCATTATAGTCTGTCCTTAACCAACACTTTTACCAAAAACTTTACAAGTTAGTTCGTTAACATTAAAGCAGAGTTATAGAGAGGGTATCCACCACCATCCGCTCATCCAAACGTAATGTGAGACAATGTACTTTAATGAGGACCCTGCACCGGGACCCTCTTCGCGTCTAATCTTATGACCCTAAAGCGTCATTTACGTCTGTAGCCGGATCAAATAGACCCATTAAGCTAGCGAGGTACACTAACTTTCATCAGGTCAAGGCCTCCACTACACCTAGCCACATTCATCCAACAATATTAAATGAGCAACGTTGAACACCAAACTCGCTTAAAAATAACCCTCGAATTTGCCGCTTGGAAAAATACTGCTGTGCGTTTAATTTTTTCATTCATTAAAACGACTTTTCAAAAGCCTTATAAAATATTCATATTAATACCTTTATGATTTTTGTTTCAGGTAATGCTCCGTTCAAAGCGAACTCCTAAATTTATGATCCTCTGCTCTGTTAACGATAACAATAAAAAACAGTAAGTCAATGCTCAGTCTAATGTAATCGAGTCACGCGACATGTCTCATAAATAAGGCGATTCTTCACGAAGGACGCAAATTTACGACAGGTGCAAATAAAAAGATGCCACGAATACCTCAATGAAAAGCACCGCACTTTTTTCTGCTTGTATCACGTCGGAGGCGGCCGACCAACTTCATAATAACATACTTTATGCATCGATAGAGCTCTTATCTGCGAGCGCCTTTCTTTCAATAGCATTCTTGCCTTGAGCTTGTAAAAGAAACAATCTTTGTAACTTATTTATTGTAAATTTCGACCATTTTATGTGTACGTTACAGCTTTTTGTGTAGAGCATTATTGTTAGTGTTAGTGATGCTTGAATTAAGAGCAGGTGTATCTCTTGTATACCTCTCATACTCAATGTAGGGTCACTATGCATTTGAGGCCTCTAAAACCAGGTTTATAATATCAGAAGGCCACTCACAAACAACATAATATTTTGTCAAATAAAGTATTGTTACGCGTATTTAACGATCCGTAACATGTTGACATAACAGCCGATCAGCAGCGAAATCTTTCATACTCGAAAATTTCAAACAAATACCAAGTTCCTACGTTTCATATTATTCAAACAAAAATCCAAACTTCCTTTCGCACACAGTAGTTGAACGATTCAGCTTTATGCCAATTTAGTATTCAGTAAGAAGTAGAGCGATTCGCAGTCGTTTACACCGGTGTGGTAGCACGATTTTTTTACTGGAAATCGACACTGCAGAATCGCATTTGATCCAAGGTATTTGAAAGTAGCGTATCATATCCCCGTCTCAACTCTCCTGAGTTATTGTCTTCAATATCTGCAGTGGAAATTCAAATAAGCTTCAATTCTAACTTCCCACCAACTGAGTTTAGGTGCAGTGAATACCAAAGTTAACCCTGCTCCGTAAATATTTGATTCACGAAATATTCGACGAAGGCGTCACGAGTACCGACCCGCATTCTGTCAGCCGCAAACGCCACTAAGATTCCTTTTATATTACTTTTCTCTTGTGCGGATGAAAATGTATTTCGTAGTTGGTAGTCATAGTAAGTAGTCAAATCTATACGTTTTATCGATAAAGGTTAAGGACGTTCAAGCGGCCATGCGAACTTGATGATCTTGCTTAGAACAACTTTACTACTAACTACCTATACAACTATGAATGATTTGGTTATAAGTTTAAAGCCTTGCTTTTACTTTTACCAAAATCATTCCCAGTTGTTGTTTGACAAAACCCATTGTTTTTTTGTGTTGTGTTTAACAAATACTAAATATAATGACTTAAACTTAAGAACTTTTTTTACGAGAAAGTTATTCTATGATTTTTTCTGGTTATATGTCTGCACTAATATTATATAATACTAGCTGACCCGCCAGCGGCTTCACTCGCTTGGTGTTGGTATAGAGGTCAAAGTGCAGTTTTGGAACCTCGAGGTCCTGGGTAGACCCCCGGGTTGGACAATTACTCGCTTTTTCTGCCCAATAAATTTTGAAGGAGTGCCCCTATAGTTTGCAATAGAGTCGCCTCTTAAGTCCAAAAAAGAACGTCCATGCAAAATTTTAAACTTTTAGATAACGAAGTTTCATACAAACTATCAATCCCAAAAAAAAGCCTTAGGGGTTGAATTTCATAAAATCCCGTCTTAGTGAGCATCTACGTCCTAAAAGCCCCATGAAAAATTTTAAACTCCTAGCACTTGTAGTTTCTGAGATTTCGTGATGACCTTTCGCTTTTATATATATAGATTATAAAGAGAAAAGATTTGTTTGTTTGTTTGAATTGAATAGGTTCCGAAGCTATTTGACCAATTTGATAAAAAAATTTACCATTAGAATCCTATATTATCTCAGTAAATAAACGGAATCCTTTACTATGTTTGTTTTAAATGTGACTAACATTTTAAGACAAAACACTTACACATAATACACATTTCACGTGTTTTATTTTACTAAAACTTATATGCTTCTTCAACTTTAACAGTCTGATAACAATCAGAGATAAAGTTCGAAACGTTGACAGGTAACTCATTCCAAGACTTTGAATTGTACACTAACAAAAGCTTCAAACTAAAGCACAAGTAAGTAGTTACGGAACATGCAACACTTTTCGCATTCTTTCTCCGGGGTATTTTTTTGTTCGTTTTTAATATGTGCATTTTTAGGAATGAGGTGTTGGGCGTTAAGGGTTGGGGGGTGTACGGGAGCTTTCATTCTGTCATCTGCCGGCGAGTCCGTTTGCGTCGGCTCAATCAGTAGCTTGCAACCCTCGGTGAGGGGTGGTCGTGCGCCCCCGCGATGCCTCAGTACGAGTACGGCCGTTCCGATATTTCCGTGAACACAAGTGAAGTTTTACTTTAACAGGACATATTTCTATTTAAAGGATATGCGTGAGTCGTGTACTGACTGGAAACTTTTTTACAATATTTAATATTTTTATTTTGCGACACTGAAGTTTGAAAACTTTTACAGCGACAAGAATAACCTTTTAAGCCCTCAGAATGTTTGGGATTATTACGAAACTTATTAGAAGTAGCAAAGAATTCGGTATCTCGCAAAGTGACGTGAACGTGGTATTTTGTGAGCGCGTAATTTTAATTAAAATATCTTTACTTCCGTATGAGATTCTTAATGTATTGAATTGTCTATTGGAGCTTAACTGTGACGGTTGATAAGTATTGTAACCGTTTAAAATAAGAACTGATAAGAAGACACATCCGTATACCGGTGTACCCAAACAACTTAAGAATTTTTTATTAGTATTATTAAGTATGGAGAAATTTGAAACGATCACGAAGAGAAACAAGCTCGACATTCATCTTGAGTCCACATGTTACCACTTAAGAAAAAAATTAGTAGGTAGTCTTTAAAGTGTTCCGTATGAAGTCTGTTTTTTCATCCTCTTAAACATGTTTTAACTCCTAATGGCTTACGTTATACGCTTTTAAAACCCTTATTTTAAGTTTTGATATATTCTGTTTGTTTAAATTAACGGTTCCATTAAAATTAAACTTTGGCATAACTTTCATACATCAATATTATATAAAAAAAATCATAACATTACGAATTATGCCTTATGGGATAATTATGGATAAAACTTTTTTTTATGCTTTTGTTCACAGACAACAAATGGGTCTGTGACATTGTGTGCATTTATATTTTAAAGTTTTTAGCTTTTTTTTATAATTACTAAAGGAATACAGGAGGACAGTTTTTTTTACTTAACTAGACTTAGACACTATACATTGGTGAAGGCCTGAAGGGCACTGAAATTTTTATAGTTAGCCTGAGGGGCACACATACGCTATATGTAAGGGCCTGAAGGCCCAAAACATTTTTTTATAATTACTTAGCCTGAGGGACACATAGGTACACTCATATTTTTAAGAAGAGGCTAGAAGGACACTTCTTGCAATTTTTTTTGTATTTGATCTGAATTTATAAACTACTAAATAACAAGAGAAAATGGGAACTAAACTATCAGTAGATTTAACTTGTATTTCACAAAATATAAAGTAATAATTTTAGCCGCAACCAATTTCGCCATGTTGCGGTCGCCACTTGGGACCGAGGGCCTACCCACTTTTCTTCGCATAATTTATTGGGTTCCAATCTCTTTATAGGTTGCGGCAGTTATGCTCAATTTTTAGTATTCTTTTGTATACGTACTTCGTACTTATGAGTAGTAGAATAAATCTTTTATACCATTCCCACTCTAAAAAGCTTATTTAATTCACTGAAAACAGTGAATAAAAAGGCCTTTTAATCACTGTTTTGGTGTTTGAATTTCGAACTCACCAATATATTGGACCTCCATCTCAATGCTTATACATCTTCCTTACGCAAAGAATAATCGACATACAAACTCTTTGTGCAAGTAACTCCTCGAGATTTGATTGGTCGATATTTAAGACAAGGAGTTAAGCATTAGAAAAAAACTGTATTGTGTTCTTTGCTGCGATTATAGAAAAAATAATATTATAATAATATATAAATTACTCTTATGTTTAGTAATTGTTCCAATTTTAATGTGCATTTTAATAATTTAACCTTTCTTTTTTTAATTAAATGTCTATTTTTGCTTAAATTATTTCTTTTTCTCGTAGTCATGGTATAAAGTATAGTATGCAAATCTTGAATAAAACGGATTTATATCGAGGGCCATGAATCACTCGCATCGCTCAGGATTCTAACACTTGAATAACTCGCTACGCTCGTGATTCAATAATCACGAATCACTCCCTGCGGTTGTGATTCAGTCGTTAGAATCGTTCACTTACTTGTGATTCATCTATGGCCCTCGCTTTAAATCCGTCCTTTATTCACTAGTTGCATAATATTTTATTAAGTATTCATTATATCATTGCAACGGTGAATGGTTAAAAAAACGAATGATTACAGTTGCCGGTGAAATTACAATCACATGAGATTTAACAAATTAGTATCTGTAAGTAATGGGTGCAGTGAAGCTCGTCACTTGTGAAGGAATGCATATGTTACAGGCAGAGGCTCATTTTCATATTCATATCATTTATTGCATCATACATATTACATGGATCCTAAATATTATAATACAGAGTCATATAATTATAGTACCCAATTTAGGGCATTACAATATGAGTAGTAGGAGGTTACTTACTAAATTAGATTACTACCGCTTACTCCAGCCGTGCGATTCTGTAATGATTCATGATCTACTCGTATGTCAAATTCTTTATGAGATATCGCCCTTGTACATAAGGTTGCTTTTCAAAGGTTTCTTGTCATCTCTTCATTTGTTTCACGGATGTTGTCAAAGATGCAACGATGTTTGCTCTGATGACAATCGCACGGCAGGCTTTCTTGCTGCAACCGGTTGTCCTTCGATATTTACCAAAAATGCCATTCTACTTTTTCTATAGACAAGTTGGAACGTAACGTCATCTTAAACGCTACTATAATTATATCATGTAAAAATTAATGTGTATAGGTATATGAGTTATTATCACGTTCATGATCTATCGAGTTAGCAGAATATCAAATTTTGATCGATCGCTGACGTTAATAGAAACGTAACTGCAGCTGGACTGTTCTTCAATAGCGGAATAAGAAAATGTGTACACGCCATTGGTTCAGCGGCGGTTCGGTTGATTTTGAAGTTAATTTAGTAAGTAGAATTGAGCCAGATGGACTTTGTACTTGTTCCGTAACCTGATAACATAAAACAAACCTAAGATACATAACAAGTACAATTCGAAACATTTAAAACCGACTTCCATTCTATTACTTTGGTAAAAAACAGTTATTTGAGTGTAACTCAAAAAATAATGGACCGAATTAGATTAAATTTATGTTTGTAGTCCCATAATACATGGGACCACACGGAAAGCACCAGCTTTCACACAAAAAAATAATTTTGGGGATCGGTTTACCCAATTGAAAGTTTTGAGGTAACAAAAAAGCAGTTGAATTGAGTACCTTCTCCTTTTTGGAAGTCGGTAGAAAATTCAAAGAAATCGTTTAAAATTATCTATGTTGACGATCTTGGCCCATTACAAGCACTTAAACAAATTTCATTAATATAAGGTTTAAGGGTTAAATACATTTATTCTCAATAAGATACATACAGAGTGACTTACTTGAGAACAAAACTATTTATAAAAATTATCATTCGCCATATAATTTCTAAAAATAGTTTAAATAGAATTATATTTTGTAACACATATCCAATATTACAGCCAACCTCACATACTTATTAATTCACTAATCATTATAAAATCTTTATGTCCGATATATTTTTGAATGCGCTGAACGAGTGTAATATATACCTACCAAGTAATAGAGTTAATTATCTACAAGTCAATTAGGCCATGGAAGCATATAGCCGGTTTTGAAAACTCTGACACTAGAGCTGGTCACTAGACTACCCGCGAAGCTGAGTCGACCATTGTGATAGATTAGGGGATATACAGCTCATACTTATCTCTTTGAGAGAAATACCCATGTCATTCATAATGGGTAGAATATACTCGTATATCTGCATATAGTAAATATTATTCGGATTACTTGGAGGATAAAACAGCTTGGGACTGATCACTCCAGGATCTATCTACTCGTGTACCAAGATGTCAAAGTGTAGCGTGTCTTGCCCTACTGATACCATTATTATGTTCTCTTCTGTAAGGCAACACACTGGAGCTAATATTTGTAGTAGGTACCTAAGTAAAAACATTGTAAAAACATCTATTTAAAAGAGTGGCCCCGAGTTTCTTGCCGCTTCTTCTCGGTAGGCTCTATATATTTTAGAACGCGGCGGTAATCTCTACATTATAATGAAAAATTGACGTTCATAAGTGCGTCTTTGATGCCTAAATTGAATAAATGATTTTGACTTTGACTTCGACTTTTGTACCTACAAATACTTGACTGATTGGTTCGTCAATGTATAGTCTTAACTGCTGTATCGACTATGGAAGTTGCTTTATATATTTCCCCCTAAGAGGGGTGAAGCGAGGAACGCGCAGGCAAGGCACATATAATATATACCATAATTATAATATTATATGCCATGGCAGTGAACTAATTGTTTAGTATATCTTGTATGATTCAGCTAGTGACTGTATATAATAAATAACAATAAAGTAAATTAATGCCAAAGCTTCATGAGTTAAACCGCATTATTTTACACCTGAGACCGCTGGGTCAAGGCGTCGGTTACATACACATTCTTGTGGCTTTCATGAAACGTAATATAGCCTTATTTAAGTATTCATTACGTACTTATATAAGTACGGACAATACGTACATATATTATATTGTTGGTATACAGCTGACCTTGGTGCAGTGTGATTAAAATACTGCGATGTAGTCCAAAATATTGCGAGCCATTTGACACCGTTGGCAGTAACCCTTCCTTCTGAGCCGTTGATTCTGGATGCGTTCCCCGGGCAGGTCAAACATTTGTGGACATGAACATGTCTGTTAGATTTGGGTCTGGATGTGTATCCTTCTCCTCAGTCGTTCCCTCAGTGTTGAGGATTGTGACATTTCTGAAGTCTCCTAACTGCTTCCCTCCACCTTTTCCGGTCTGTGGATTCATGGAGAGCTACGGTAACCGGCATCAAGCTGCTGCAAAACCTGGTTCTGACCAGGTTTTGCACCACCGTTTTGGGCTTCTGCCTATTGGCCTTTTGCCTGGATGTGTATATAAGTATATATATCAGTCATCAGTTTATTGTAGTAATTTGAGACCTGAAAACTTCGTGTGAATGTTGTCACACATTTATTTATATGATTCCACCACAAAAATGTGTCTTTATAAATATTGACATTTTATCTTATAAATATAATGGCAGTACATCTTATAAATTATCTGTTATACTCATTATGCATAAACATTAGGTTGCTATTTAGTTATTTTAATAGTAAATTCTATAATACTATGATATGGCATCACTTAATATAATGACTGTCACTTCATATCACAGCAATTTTCCTCATACTATATAAATTGTAGAAAACAGTGCATAACATGGTTATCAGAAATGCAATTGATCTTATAAATCTTATTAATTTAATAAGTTTTGGTATATTTAATTTAGCATCTTTTCATATAGGTACGTATAAGTAAGGCTTTTGCCGCAAGCATGTCGGATCATGATAGTATAGGATTTCGTAGTATTTTGCATTTTTCTCTTTTCGACACGAACAATTCTAATTATGTTATACTCGAAACAATTTTAAGAGTGAGATTTTTACTATAATAATAAGACATAAAAGATAATCAATTTCTAATAATGTCCTCGGGGATAGTATAATATTTTCCGCACATAAATGGAAGTATTTTATACGGAATTTGAGTTTCGCCGAGCGCCACGAGGAAAACTAAACCATGTACAAAACGTAGATATGCGTAGCACCTTTATAGCATGTTCTCTTTTTTCAGATTTTAACACTGCTATTCGAAACTCACGACTATATACTTAATATGTGAGTCATACTGAGTGATTGTATATTTGTTACTTCTTCACTACTGAAATATAGTCCAGTCGATATAGCAAAAAAAGGGCATACCCGGAAAAAAAAGTGGCAATGTTTTCCTTCGGAATTCATTGGGGAAGGTCACTGGCAGTCTATATTTTCTTTTGCGTGGTAATCCATCTGTTGCGTCATCCGCCATCTTGATTTTAATGGTAATTTTTTGGTTTTTTTAATAACTCTATTGTTTTTTCAATTACACACTGAAATAGTTATACTCGTACCAAAAGCTAGTATACTAAGGTAGTATAGTTACACACCCTTGACGTAAGGCATTCTCTATTTTCTTCATCCGTACTCTACTATTCAACACAAGACAAGAGTCTCGACCAATGTGTGTTACCAATGATGACTTATGGCACTGAAACGTGGTCTCTTACTATGGGCCTCATAAGTAAGCTCTAAGTCGCACAACGAGCTAAGGAGAGGGCTATGCTCGGGGTTTATCTACGTGAGCAAATCGGAAATGAGGAGATCCGTAGAAGAACGAAAGTCACCGACATAGCCCAGAAAATTAGCCAGTTAAAGTGGCAGTGGGCAGGGCACATAGCACGCAGAACAGATGGCCGATAGGGCCGGAAGGTTCTGGAATGGAGACCGCGGACCGGCAAGCGCAGCGTATGTCGTCAACCGACACGATAGACAGACGACCTGACAAAAGTCGCAGGACGACGTTGGATGCAGGCCGCTTCCAACCGGTCCTTTTGGAAAATTATGGGGGAGGCGTGTGTTCAGCAGTGCACGTTCTACGGCGGAGATGATGATGATGACGACGACTCTACTATTAGCATGCGTGGTCGGACTTGGGCAGTGAGTTGGTTAAAGAACATACAGCTCACTCCTCTTTGTGAGGAAGAACCATTTTATTCACCAACAATGCATGTAACTGTAATAACAAACAACATTTATACACTTTTAACAGCCCTTGACATAAGAACACAGTTTTATCTCTTTAATCCATAGTCTATTATGAAACGACTCCTCGTAAAACTATTATCCACATAATGGACAGTAAATTCATCAGCAATTCTCTGTGTGGATTTGGCCCGATGCCCTTTGTGCAGATCCGGACTTAGTGGTGACAGCACCTCAGTGGTAGGATTACCTCTCCGTTTGACACTTAACAAGAACTAATTTATTTACTCTGTGCAATATCTACAGTATAGGTGCAATCCTACTAATATTATAAACGTGAAAGTTTGTGAGTATGGATGTATAGATGTGTGAATCTTTGTTATTCTTTTACGCACAAACGGATGGGGCAATTTTGATGAAATTTGGTATGGAGGTAGATGAGGCGCTAGATTAACAAATAGGGTACTTTTTATCATCATCATCATCGATCACCATGCGTGTGAAAAAGCAAAATATGATTGGGCACAGCAAAGACAAAATAATAAAATCTCCGCCTACGTCAAGATCGTAATGATGACAGTTCTAACAAATTTTGTTTCAGTCTCTTATAGCGTAGTCAAAAGCTACCTCAATTTGACGTGGATATATTGGTCTGTGATTTGACAGCTCGATACACTAGACATGCTCGGCGACCGTCAAGGGTGATGAAATGTAACACAAATACCGTCAAGGGTGATGAAACGTAATGATAGTGTTTTCCATGGTGCTTAATTTTGTATTTCTATGTACGTATTACGTGTATTTTATTATTAATGTTTACTGATTGATATATATTAAGTTTTTAAATAAACTCATATAATACTATTATAGCAATTGCGTTTGACCATGTATATATTTTATGACATTTTGGTAGAAAGGTAGATATGGCGTTGGAGAAGATAATTGTCTACCGTGTAAAAATTCGTCAAATATTTTTTCATAGTACAGTGGTTGGTTAAACATATGCCAAGTCATTCAATAGAATGAAATACCAAAACCAAATAAAATACACAACTTCCTCTTCACAGCGTACGTGTGCAGAAAACATAGTTACGCATTTACGCCTCGCTCTGTCAAAGAGCGTAAATTCGGAACTACTGGTACCTATGGGTATGTAGTTAGACGAGTTCTGTGAACACGAATCAACACTCTCGCGTGGAAATTGAATTTGGCGTTATTTACGAATCGGATAAAGTAGTAAACGGCTATTGCGCGACGAATCGCAAAAAAGTAGTTTTTATTTAACGATAAAACTATTTATTTTATGTCAACTTTAAGGCAGGAAATAAATTAAATATGCTCTGTGCGCTGAAAAACTAACAATACAATACAATGAAACATATTTTTATTTATAGGTAAAACTGTTTATTTTATATCAACTGTTAGACAGGCAAAAAGTCAACATCTCCTGCCGTGCGACTCTCTAAGCGCAAACATAGTTGCAGCTTTGACAACATCCGTGAAACAAATAAAGAGACAAGAAACGTTGGAAAAATAACCTTATGTACAAGGGCGATATCTCATACAGTATTTGGCATCGGTGAGCTCGTCGACGAATCATTACAGAATCGCACGGCTGTACACTAAAAAACTGACAATATAATACAATTAATTTGATTAATGAAAATTATTGTAATTGCAATGAAAGTTGGATATTAAAGATATCCTCGAAATTTACGATTTAGTTACTTATAATATATGATTAAACGAACTTCATAAGCGAAGTTCGACCATTATTATATGAATATCTCCATTGGACGATATAGGTATATATTAGTTATCACCGGGTTTACTTCATCATACTAGGTAGATTTGCACGTTTATATGATATATATCATATAATATAATATATCATATAATATAAAATTCTGTCCTTGTAACTTTAGTATGAATTTTATAAGACACAAATACATAATACAGATTTAAAGTGATAGTAACTGTTTTTCAGTTACACATTATTATTGTATGAGAAGGTATTGCAAGGAATTTCGATTATACTCGTGATTTTGAATACCGGTGTCAAATTCTCACGGAACTAACAATGATATCAATACGAGGTAGATATGGTACTCGTGTATAAATACGGCAACGAGCGATATATGCTATCCGTCATAGAATGACGTCTGAGAACCTCATCAAAATACGTTCTTATATGCACGAAGTTGGGACAACATTGACTTCACATCAGTCCTAACATAACGAATCTACCTTTTTTTAATATTAGATCATTGAGAAATTATTAATCAAAATAAACGTGAGTAACTGTAAATAAACTAAAATCTAAAAAAAAGTATGGACCATGACTCTGTAGTGCGCAGATTTGTATTAATAAAAAAATTAATAAAAATAATGAAGTACACGTTTAGGTAGACAGATTCATAATTTTAATAATTATTTATATACGTTAAAAAGATTTATTTTCTCAAAAAAATATTCTAGTATTTACTTATTTAAACCCCTAACTGATAAAATGAATTTATAAATTTAATTGTTCTCGTATACAATACATGTTAAAGCACAGGCTAAAGAACCATTTGACCGCTCACTCACTAAACGTATGCTCTTATTTGCTAACCCATCACACCTCGTGATTCTTGAATGTAGCTTCGTTTGAAATAGATTTCGAAAACTATGAGATTGATGAACCCACTGCATACTCTGTGGGTTACAATTATTTATCAATTTCACCAGCACTACATACCATAATCTGCACTAATGTAATGAAGAGAAAAAAATTTAAGTTTGCTTGTTCGTTTATGTGTTTGTTTGCTGGAAACAATCTCTTCAGCTACTGATATGAATAGGAACTATATTTTACTGGTAGTATCTTGGAATATCTAAAAAAATAAAATACTATCTACTTCTTAAAAGTATGGCACAAGAGCCATTTATTCCCAACTCGGCGCAAACTTTTGACGCGGGCGCAGGTTGTAACACTCGGCAGCAATCACGAGGGCGCCACAAGGAGCCTCTAGGAGCCTCTAAGGAGCCCCTTAGGCAAGTTAGTCGATACATATAATAAATCAAGCACACGATAGGAACTAATGCCAGTGCCATCGTTTTTGTCAACTATGAAAATGGTTCGGCATTAATTTCATGAAAAGTGAAAATGCAGTTGAAAATAGATTCATTATTAGCATCCAAACCAGTTTATTACTTAGTATTGGGAACAGGGTCGACGTCGCACGTATTTAATTAAATTGCAATGTATTGTATATCTGAATTTGTTATTTTTTTAGGTTAAGGTCGACTTTACGCGAATAAAGGTAGAGTTGTATATTCAATATATTGACTTCATCGGTTTTTTTTCTGTTTTGCCTCGTTCTATAAAAAGATGTAAATGAATTATTTTTGTATCGATAGGGGTTAATTGTGGGAAATAATAGAACTAGTTTTGCGTGGCAATGCAAATATTATATAGTGTTGATCAGATAATAATAAAAAAATGCCACAGTAAATACCTACACTAGAATTAGTAATTTATATGAAATAACATATGGATACGTACTGATCCTAAATGAAATATAAAATTTGTATAAGAATATCTGTCAGATATAATTATTGTGCATAACATAAGTGTTTGTACTCGTATATGTAGATGAGTATTTCCTACGAAGAAATTATTTCTTCGTAGAGTATTTCATATCAAGCATAGACGTAACTAGTACTTATAAAAAATCCATTTAAAGTAAGAGTATGAAGCGTCAGTTTTTTTTAAATAATTACTTGATTTTATTTAGAAACAAAAATATTAGCACGTTTCACAATAACAAAACAAATAAAAAAGTATAACTGCTGTGGCTGTTTTGCGCCAAAACTACGAGTACTTTGGCTGTCATTTTTAACATGGTAAGATAGTGGCTTTGTTTTCGTTTCGTTCGATAGTAGATAATTTTCTTTTTTGTGCAATAGCGAGCAACGTCATATTACAAAATACAAATTGTAATCCACGTAAATCGGGAACATCGCAAGAAAACCGCAAGGTTATGGAAGAGTCTCGAAAAGTCACAAGCACGGATTTCACCTGTAACATTTCCTTTTTACCATTTGCCTAAGAGGTTCCTTATAGAAATAAAAACACAAAATTGTTCAACACTCGCGGTGCCTCTGCCAGTAACCGTGAAGGGGCGTTAAGTTAACGATTCCCCCAACAGGTAGGCATCCTTTGTACCCTCGAGGCACGTATACGTCAGTTTTATTGATAGGTATGTAACTCAGGATCACGGACGTGAACTTCTTTAATAGAAGTGATATAACTTCTTAAACGACCTTAAGTTATCTAAAAAGTTGGCTTTGATCATAGATCCCAATAGCATTTAGGTCCGTCTTCATTGCGCGTGTAGTAAGAACTTACACAAATCAAAAAAGGTTTGAGATCACTAGCAAGCTAATATAATTTTCTAAATTGAACTTGGTCAACATTTTATTAGAAATGGTTTATATTAAATATAATGTAACTCCTCCCGTGGCTCAAACACATGCGGTGATCCTCCTGGGGATGCTAAGAATCCAGTTATCCAGCATTTCTTGGGGTAGTATGGTGATGACAATTGAATGATAATTCCATCAATAGCAACTAAAAAGACGAAATCATAACATAATCTACAGTAACAAAAAAGATTTCGACTTTTCAAAGTGGTCGCAACCTTTTTTTGATGTGTGATTTAAAGCACGTCTACTTCATGTTTTTATTGCCAATTTCAAATACCCCTAATTTAGTCTCTGTGACTCCTTATTTCTTTTATTTCTAGCTGACTCTTCAAATTTGCTGGGATATAGTTCCGGAAAGCTCACATTGGTTAAAATACATATACTACATGTTTGTTTTTAAAGCATACACCCCTCAAGAGTTAAGACCGAAAAGTAATTTGCCAAAACATCAATTAAAAAAAGCCAAAACTCTCGTCGCCCCTGTAGAATTTTCATGAAGAAATGATTTTTTTATTTGTTTGGTTTATTTAAAGAGCCAAATTCTTATCAGCAGTAAACTGGATGGTTAATAATGTGATGGTGGTTGGATGGTTCTTAAAATTAAGGTGGGATACCTTTATTAAAATATTAACCACAAAATTTTAAGCACATATGTTTCCTTGATTTATTCTTATTTTTTGTCGATTTAATTGCTATAGTTATAGAGCCAAGTTCTTACACGCTTTCAAACTAGGAGGCTTAAAGAGAATTGTATATGCACAAAAGAGACTTCAATGGACCATTTTGAGAAACAAACTTTTATGCGCAGGAGTGTGAGCGTCTAATATAAAATAATATTATGAGCCCTACTATTTACTATCGAAAATGCCCATTACCCGGCCGTTTTATATTTTAAAAGCCAAGTTATTACATTACACGCTGAGTGAACTTGTACGGAGTAAATTTCGATTTTACGAAAATTATCGAATATCTTCCGTCTCAATTATTCTACAAACTCGATTAAAGGTTAAAGCCTGCCGAAACTGATTTACGGCAGTTTAAAACTAAGCCCGTTTTCTATTAGATTGTTACGGATTAATGGGGCGGAGATTAACCATGTTTATATGGATTATGCATGTGAAATGGGCTTAGGTAATATAAAGCCGTGGTGGTTATTGATTTATTGCCCAAAGCAGGTGTGTGTAAGGTTTCAATAATTGAAAATATTCCCGAGGCGTTTTTGGATGGCGGCGGTAAAAATAAACAATAGCTAAAATAGATTTACTTAATTTTTTTTCTAGATTTAGTTTCTTCGCGTTATGACGTGTAATAGTGGTGGACGTGTAACGGTACACGAACAAAGTAAGTAAACATCTGTTCGTAGAACGTCTTCCCTGATAGCGTTGATTCACGCAGGCTTGGCACGAGATGTAGGGACGTCAACATCGCCACAAAACAAGCACACATCGCATCTACGTTTTGTTGGTTGCATACCTACGCAACAGAAAACAATGACATTTAAAAACTGACAACCCCGACCGCTCTGCCGGCACTAACGTAATAATTGCCGGCAAGCGTTGTCCGCCCCCACCTACCACCTCTTCCCACTTTTATCGCCTCGTTTTTTGTGTTCTCCTCGTTAATCGCCTTATAAAGTTTTAGTAGTATATCCACTTACTAGAGCTGGACTTCAGGTTAAAGATTCCTTGTTACTTATTACAACACACATTACATTACACAATTGTTACTTATATGAGAACTTATAAAAATGTATTGACACTATCTTTTTTAAATGTCTTTAGTATCGTCCGTTAATTATATAATGAAGACTCGTAGGTAGATTATTTGAAAAGCGAATGATCATCGATTATGTGTTCTACTAGCTTAGAATTAAATTTTTTACATTTGCTGTTAGCTTATTATAAAGTTGTGTTCTCACATACGTATTGTTTTGCAAAAAATGGCTGATTTTAAAGGAAACAAATAATAATTTTTCCGAGTCACCTACTTCCACATGAGGAGAGTTTTCATTGAGCCCCTGCACATTTCGCCGTAGTCGAGCAAAAAGTTTTATTCTTGCAGTAAACGTTTTACAAAGCTCCAAAAAACCAACCACCCGAACCCCCTCGTTGTTGAAGTGGTAAACCATCAGACATGATCAACCCTTACCTGTTGCCATCCACGGCATATTTTATGTGACATGGACGACTCAATCTCAGCCGTGACTTCGGAAGCTTTTACCTACAGCAAAACCTAACAGTAGCTCTACCATGAGTTGGCAACATAAATGTCATCTATAGTCGATACTCTATCTCGCCTACCTATTAAGCTTGTGATTGGTGTGTACTCGCTGTCAATTTTAGTTCTACAATTGACCGCGAGGTGGCACTATTCATATTTTTTTTTCCGGAGGTCGATATCGAGCATCGATTGGTGTCAATGTTGTAAACTCATGGTAACTGCGGGTAACGGACTGCGGACTTGCGTCGAAGTCACGTTGCAAGGTCAAGACATGGTAACGGTAGCAGACAAAAGCTTTGGTTTGGTATTTTGGTAAGGGGAAGAAGCCTACACCACAGATTACTGAATAAGAACCTATACCATGGCTTGTTGTACCTACATGAGATTCCGGTCGCAGTGTATTATACTCCGTTCGAGGTAATGGTTTTGGTAAAGGTATTATTATGATCATGATCCCAGGATACACAGTAACCCAGACCGAGCTCAACGCTGAGCTCAAGAACAAATTATCAGACTATTTGGAGATAATCTAACCATGATGTTAAAATTAGTAGATCCCACAAACCGCCTATCCCTCCCCTGCGGCAAACTCGCCTTCTACGCTCGCCTTAGGCGATGCGCCTTCTATATACGCTCACCTAACCGATGCGCCTTCTGTGCCCACCAACCGCTAATCATGTTATAATTTAATGTGATAACTTTTGTCCAGAGGCACGCCCAACGAGCACTAGGGCCTAGTTGAGCGACACCGTCCTATACGCCTTTAGTTTTTTGTGCGAAGCCACGCTGAACCGTATTAAGTTCCTTTTGAACTCCAATTTTGTTGGTAGCAGGTGCCCATGCGCTTGCTGCATACATAATAGTGTTCTCCACCACTGCCGTGTATATGGTCTGTATTTGAAAAAAGATTACCTCAAAACGTCCAGTTCGTATATACATATCATTGAGCTGCAAAAAAATTAATCATCTTTGTTACGAGTATGTGAATTTGTGAAATTCCCAAAGGTACCTTTTACAAGAGTTCATTAATACAGAACAAGGCCCAGGCCGTAATCGAAACATTCCCGTAAATATTTTACAGCCCATTAACAAGCCTGTTTGTCGAAATTAAACAATTAACGAGATGATTAACGACTTGATTTATTATATTAAAGTGACTGTATATCATAATAATTGAATTTAACCCATCAATTCATTGATAACGTTGACTGGCAATATTTTAAGTACTTATCCAGTGCACCCTGCGACTTTGCCTGCTATATCCTGTAATATTTTTTCTAGGATAAAAAGTGTCTTATGTGTTTTAGAAGATCGAGTATATACTCACGAGTACATATCAAACATGAATTACCTGGTCATTCAAATCGCAGTTTTTTAATTTAAGATTTATAAGTTGTATGCTGTTTAGTATTTATACAGGCGGCAGACTGATGTGAAGTTGTCGATTTTATTGAGAAAAATTACAAATTTTCCTGGTTTATTCAACGTTTATTGCTTTCTATGTAAACTAAGAAAATCCATTATTAATTTTTTCGGATTTCCAATTAAGTATATTAAAAAAGTTACACGAACAAAGTAAGTAAACATCTGTTCGTAGAACGTCTTCCCTGATAGCGTTGATTCACGCAGGCTTGGCACGAGATGTAGGGACGTCAACATCGCCACAAAACAAGCACACATCGCATCTACGTTTTGTTGGTTGCATACCTACGCAACAGAAAACAATGACATTTAAAAACTGACAACCCCGACCGCTCTGCCGGCACTAACGTAATAATTGCCGGCAAGCGTTGTCCGCCCCCACCTACCACCTCTTCCCACTTTTATCGCCTCGTTTTTTGTGTTCTCCTCGTTAATCGCCTTATAAAGTTTTAGTAGTATATCCACTTACTAGAGCTGGACTTCAGGTTAAAGATTCCTTGTTACTTATTACAACACACATTACATTACACAATTGTTACTTATATGAGAACTTATAAAAATGTATTGACACTATCTTTTTTAAATGTCTTTAGTATCGTCCGTTAATTATATAATGAAGACTCGTAGGTAGATTATTTGAAAAGCGAATGATCATCGATTATGTGTTCTACTAGCTTAGAATTAAATTTTTTACATTTGCTGTTAGCTTATTATAAAGTTGTGTTCTCACATACGTATTGTTTTGCAAAAAATGGCTGATTTTAAAGGAAACAAATAATAATTTTTCCGAGTCACCTACTTCCACATGAGGAGAGTTTTCATTGAGCCCCTGCACATTTCGCCGTAGTCGAGCAAAAAGTTTTATTCTTGCAGTAAACGTTTTACAAAGCTCCAAAAAACCAACCACCCGAACCCCCTCGTTGTTGAAGTGGTAAACCATCAGACATGATCAACCCTTACCTGTTGCCATCCACGGCATATTTTATGTGACATGGACGACTCAATCTCAGCCGTGACTTCGGAAGCTTTTACCTACAGCAAAACCTAACAGTAGCTCTACCATGAGTTGGCAACATAAATGTCATCTATAGTCGATACTCTATCTCGCCTACCTATTAAGCTTGTGATTGGTGTGTACTCGCTGTCAATTTTAGTTCTACAATTGACCGCGAGGTGGCACTATTCATATTTTTTTTTCCGGAGGTCGATATCGAGCATCGATTGGTGTCAATGTTGTAAACTCATGGTAACTGCGGGTAACGGACTGCGGACTTGCGTCGAAGTCACGTTGCAAGGTCAAGACATGGTAACGGTAGCAGACAAAAGCTTTGGTTTGGTATTTTGGTAAGGGGAAGAAGCCTACACCACAGATTACTGAATAAGAACCTATACCATGGCTTGTTGTACCTACATGAGATTCCGGTCGCAGTGTATTATACTCCGTTCGAGGTAATGGTTTTGGTAAAGGTATTATTATGATCATGATCCCAGGATACACAGTAACCCAGACCGAGCTCAACGCTGAGCTCAAGAACAAATTATCAGACTATTTGGAGATAATCTAACCATGATGTTAAAATTAGTAGATCCCACAAACCGCCTATCCCTCCCCTGCGGCAAACTCGCCTTCTACGCTCGCCTTAGGCGATGCGCCTTCTATATACGCTCACCTAACCGATGCGCCTTCTGTGCCCACCAACCGCTAATCATGTTATAATTTAATGTGATAACTTTTGTCCAGAGGCACGCCCAACGAGCACTAGGGCCTAGTTGAGCGACACCGTCCTATACGCCTTTAGTTTTTTGTGCGAAGCCACGCTGAACCGTATTAAGTTCCTTTTGAACTCCAATTTTGTTGGTAGCAGGTGCCCATGCGCTTGCTGCATACATAATAGTGTTCTCCACCACTGCCGTGTATATGGTCTGTATTTGAAAAAAGATTACGTCAAAACGTCCAGTTCGTATATACATATCATTGAGCTGCAAAAAAATTAATCATCTTTGTTACGAGTATGTGAATTTGTGAAATTCCCAAAGGTACCTTTTACAAGAGTTCATTAATACAGAACAAGGCCCAGGCCGTAATCGAAACATTCCCGTAAATATTTTACAGCCCATTAACAAGCCTGTTTGTCGAAATTAAACAATTAACGAGATGATTAACGACTTGATTTATTATATTAAAGTGACTGTATATCATAATAATTGAATTTAACCCATCAATTCATTGATAACGTTGACTGGCAATATTTTAAGTACTTATCCAGTGCACCCTGCGACTTTGCCTGCTATATCCTGTAATATTTTTTCTAGGATAAAAAGTGTCTTATGTGTTTTAGAAGATCGAGTATATACTCACGAGTACATATCAAACATGAATTACCTGGTCATTCAAATCGCAGTTTTTTAATTTAAGATTTATAAGTTGTATGCTGTTTAGTATTTATACAGGCGGCAGACTGATGTGAAGTTGTCGATTTTATTGAGAAAAATTACAAATTTTCCTGGTTTATTCAACGTTTATTGCTTTCTATGTAAACTAAGAAAATCCATTATTAATTTTTTCGGATTTCCAATTAAGTATATTAAAAAAGTTACACGAACAAAGTAAGTAAACATCTGTTCGTAGAACGTCTTCCCTGATAGCGTTGATTCACGCAGGCTTGGCACGAGATGTAGGGACGTCAACATCGCCACAAAACAAGCACACATCGCATCTACGTTTTGTTGGTTGCATACCTACGCAACAGAAAACAATGACATTTAAAAACTGACAACCCCGACCGCTCTGCCGGCACTAACGTAATAATTGCCGGCAAGCGTTGTCCGCCCCCACCTACCACCTCTTCCCACTTTTATCGCCTCGTTTTTTGTGTTCTCCTCGTTAATCGCCTTATAAAGTTTTAGTAGTATATCCACTTACTAGAGCTGGACTTCAGGTTAAAGATTCCTTGTTACTTATTACAACACACATTACATTACACAATTGTTACTTAAATGAGAACTTATAAAAATGTATTGACACTATCTTTTTTAAATGTCTTTAGTATCGTCCGTTAATTATATAATGAAGACTCGTAGGTAGATTATTTGAAAAGCGAATGATCATCGATTATGTGTTCTACTAGCTTAGAATTAAATTTTTTACATTTGCTGTTAGCTTATTATAAAGTTGTGTTCTCACATACGTATTGTTTTGCAAAAAATGGCTGATTTTAAAGGAAACAAATAATAATTTTTCCGAGTCACCTACTTCCACATGAGGAGAGTTTTCATTGAGCCCCTGCACATTTCGCCGTAGTCGAGCAAAAAGTTTTATTCTTGCAGTAAACGTTTTACAAAGCTCCAAAAAACCAACCACCCGAACCCCCTCGTTGTTGAAGTGGTAAACCATCAGACATGATCAACCCTTACCTGTTGCCATCCACGGCATATTTTATGTGACATGGACGACTCAATCTCAGCCGTGACTTCGGAAGCTTTTACCTACAGCAAAACCTAACAGTAGCTCTACCATGAGTTGGCAACATAAATGTCATCTATAGTCGATACTCTATCTCGCCTACCTATTAAGCTTGTGATTGGTGTGTACTCGCTGTCAATTTTAGTTCTACAATTGACCGCGAGGTGGCACTATTCATATTTTTTTTTCCGGAGGTCGATATCGAGCATCGATTGGTGTCAATGTTGTAAACTCATGGTAACTGCGGGTAACGGACTGCGGACTTGCGTCGAAGTCACGTTGCAAGGTCAAGACATGGTAACGGTAGCAGACAAAAGCTTTGGTTTGGTATTTTGGTAAGGGGAAGAAGCCTACACCACAGATTACTGAATAAGAACCTATACCATGGCTTGTTGTACCTACATGAGATTCCGGTCGCAGTGTATTATACTCCGTTCGAGGTAATGGTTTTGGTAAAGGTATTATTATGATCATGATCCCAGGATACACAGTAACCCAGACCGAGCTCAACGCTGAGCTCAAGAACAAATTATCAGACTATTTGGAGATAATCTAACCATGATGTTAAAATTAGTAGATCCCACAAACCGCCTATCCCTCCCCTGCGGCAAACTCGCCTTCTACGCTCGCCTTAGGCGATGCGCCTTCTATATACGCTCACCTAACCGATGCGCCTTCTGTGCCCACCAACCGCTAATCATGTTATAATTTAATGTGATAACTTTTGTCCAGAGGCACGCCCAACGAGCACTAGGGCCTAGTTGAGCGACACCGTCCTATACGCCTTTAGTTTTTTGTGCGAAGCCACGCTGAACCGTATTAAGTTCCTTTTGAACTCCAATTTTGTTGGTAGCAGGTGCCCATGCGCTTGCTGCATACATAATAGTGTTCTCCACCACTGCCGTGTATATGGTCTGTATTTGAAAAAAGATTACGTCAAAACGTCCAGTTCGTATATACATATCATTGAGCTGCAAAAAAATTAATCATCTTTGTTACGAGTATGTGAATTTGTGAAATTCCCAAAGGTACCTTTTACAAGAGTTCATTAATACAGAACAAGGCCCAGGCCGTAATCGAAACATTCCCGTAAATATTTTACAGCCCATTAACAAGCCTGTTTGTCGAAATTAAACAATTAACGAGATGATTAACGACTTGATTTATTATATTAAAGTGACTGTATATCATAATAATTGAATTTAACCCATCAATTCATTGATAACGTTGACTGGCAATATTTTAAGTACTTATCCAGTGCACCCTGCGACTTTGCCTGCTATATCCTGTAATATTTTTTCTAGGATAAAAAGTGTCTTATGTGTTTTAGAAGATCGAGTATATACTCACGAGTACATATCAAACATGAATTACCTGGTCATTCAAATCGCAGTTTTTTAATTTAAGATTTATAAGTTGTATGCTGTTTAGTATTTATACAGGCGGCAGACTGATGTGAAGTTGTCGATTTTATTGAGAAAAATTACAAATTTTCCTGGTTTATTCAACGTTTATTGCTTTCTATGTAAACTAAGAAAATCCATTATTAATTTTTTCGGATTTCCAATTAAGTATATTAAAAAAGTTGGCGGGGTTATAAATTCAAGAATATCCTGAAGTTCGGATACGCAATTTGAATTCCCTTCTACTTGGGGACACGTACCGTTTCGCTGGCCAAATTAATAAAGGACGTCCCACCCATCCTTTAATGATTACTTCAGTAATCAGATTAATTAATTGAATACTTGGAAGTAAACATTTAAAGGACAAATCATTTACATTTCCAAATATTTAGTTTCAATGAATTAAACCCTTTTGAACGACATCTTCGGATTGAAATAAATAAACGCCATAAATTAATTCGCTAGTCTTCAAGCAAAGTATTTATACCGCGCGGCCCCGAGTAAGTAGAACGTCATTGCAATAGATAGGCGTTAAAAGTGGAAAGAGGCGGTGGATGGGGGCGGAGGACGCTTGCCGGCAATTATGACGCGAGTGCCGGCAGAGCGGTTGGGGTTGGCAGTTTTAAATGTCATTGTTTCTGCTGTTTGCGTAGGTTGTAGGTGGTTTGCTATCAACAAAACGTAGATGCGATGTGTACTTGTTTTGTGGCGATATTAACATCCATACACGGGTCTCGCGCTAAACCTGCGTGAATCAACGCTAGTAGGGATGAAGTTCTACTTATAAATATTTACTTACCTTGGTTCAAGGCTTTATATAAAATACCTACTGTTTAGAAGAAATTAATTAGAAATCATAGATATGTCTTTATTCTGAGAAAAATATTATGTTATAAGCAACGCCCTGTAGACTTACAGACCCCGAGTAAATCGGAGCTGTGACGATTTACACGCTAACATTTTAACGCGTAATGGTAATCTTACGAAATTAATATAAACACACCGAAGAACTATGTGTTGTAAATGGATAGTGCTATCTCAAAAGACTGTGGTTATCTTGTAATAGAGGCCTATGCTTAGCTGTTTTTAAGCGATAATACGGAAATAAGCGATGAATTGAATTTTTTAACCTAGAAAATATGAGCATGAATATTTGGTACGTATTACGTAAACGTTGGTTTAAATTGCTGTGTCTACAATAGCACCACAATTAATGTTAAAATCTTTTCTTCCCTTCAATTACCTTGATCATAATTGTTTAAAAAAACATATGTCCCACTTATTTTAGTTTCTCAGCTAGCGTGTGTAAATTTATCATACTAATATTAAAATGCAAAAGCATATTTCAACGTACGGATGGAAAGATAATTGTAACTCTTACAAACCATAACTACTAAATTAATCGTGCTAAAATTTAAAAAGTCAGGCTTCTTTTAGTATGTGAATAAAAAGTTTCCAGGTATGGTATATTATTTGACGCGTGGGGGAGATGTAGGGTGTAACTTATTATATAAAATTAACGATTCATTGTCTAAAACAAAGTCAATTCCGGCGAAATTATGGAAGTACAGAGAGGCACAAATAAATTGCGAAAAAATATTCCTATTGACGGCGTGAACATTCACGCTTTGGCGTACAAACTATGAGTTAACTGTGTCACATTTGCCCTAGATAAATGACAGTTTCTACAGTTTCAGTTGAACGACACGTTATGTTACAATTATTTTTACTAGGCTCACAGTATTAGAACTTTTACTCATCCGTGACATTCAAATAAAATAAATAAATAAATATTTCACAACTATCACACAACGCCATCTAGTCCCAAGCTAAGCAGAGCTTGTGTTATGGGTACTAGACAACTGATAAACATACTTATATATTTCTAAATACATAAATATTATAGATAAATTACACCCAGACACAGAACAAATGATCGTGCTCATTACACAAACATTTGTCCTGGGGAATCGAACCCACGACCTCCGGCATAGCAGTCAGGGTCACTAACCACTAGACCAACAGGCCTGTCAGATTCAAACCAAATTGTCGTTATTTCGATCTGTAGGTTAAACATCAGCATATCACTGGAGCGGAATATGTATATCACTCTAGGTGATATGTATATCACTCGTCACACGTGAGAGCGTGTTGAAAATTAATAAATTACACGTCCCTTGTAAAGGTGGATCCACACTCAGTGCGGCCTGATAATTAAATCTCTCCCTAATTGGAACGGATCGATATATGACTCCCGTCTGTTTTGAGCTCTAGTTAAATGTACTGACTTTGCTTGGCATTAGAAATTACTCTTCAGTTTCCAACTTTGTTTCACACATAGGTACAAGTTCGTTATATTAACGGTATTAATTTTTTTTGTAATCTTTATTTTGAATATAACTATAGTGATTTTGGAAGGGGTGGAGTATTAACCTAGAGTTTAATCATTGGATATTTTCATGAAGTGTGACCAGTAGGGCTATTTTGTATCTCAGTTGCTAACAAATGTTGATTGAAATCGAGAAAAATGGCTGCATCAACTTACTTACATTTTTGCTTACTGGAGTTGTCAAACTGACATAGAACCGCCATTTTTCAAGATTTCAATCAACATAAATGTTAGCAACTAAGATACATAATAACCTTGCTGAGATACATATTAGCGCTGCAGTAGGGCTATTATGTATCTCAGTTGCTAATAAATTTTGATTGGAATCTTGAAAAATGGCTGCAATATGTCACTTTTGACAACTCCAGTAAGCAAAAATGTTAGTAAGTTGATGACTGGAGCTGACAAAAGTGAGGTAGAGCCGCCATTTTTTTCTATTTCAATCAACATTTACTAGCAACTGAGATACATAATAGCTCTACAGTGTGTGTGTAAACATCATTCATTGCAATTTTTAAATCTCTTCTATTTAGCGTGTCCATCATATTTTACCTCTAAGAGTGGTGCATAAATTTTTGTTTGTGGGGTATGAAATATTATATACCTGTCATAATCACAATACTAATTATTATTTTGAATCAAATAAGTATGTATGTGTGTATATGGACTATTTTGTACATACAAACCAAGACAGTTTTAGTAAAATATATATAAAGGAACGGTCTTTGTAGAACTCCATATTTCACGAGCAAGCCGCACTTAGCAATATTTGAGCGCCGCGTGGTACGCGTACATATTCAGTTTAAATTATATGATTATCGATGTAATGGCAGTAATGACTCTGCCGCCGGCACCTTAGTAATTATGGGTGAATTGGGAAAGCAACGTGATCTATATGGATTTTGAAACAGCGGACAATTATAAAACGCTAAACTCAAAAATCTAGATCGCGAAACTTACAAGCTAGTAGGGCTAGAACCGAGACATCAGCTCCTCTTTCAAGTAGTGTTGGTTTTAGTTAGTTTTGGGTAGTTTTAGTTTTCTTTTCTCATTATAGTCTGTTATACAATACAAATTTTGGTTCCAATGAAAGAATTTCAGCCTTATAAACGTTGATATTATGACGAAGAGGAAAAGTTTAATGTTCATTTCATTAGCAAAACAGGTGAGAAAACACCACTCCAACTTTCCAAAGAAAAAAAACAGCATTCAATTTACGAGTTTGCCACCTCGAGATTTCAACAAGAAACTCAGCGGTTTTTATGTTCACAAAGTATGGCGGAGGGGCTCAGCATAATTCAAACAGTAGCAGAGTTCGGGAGAACTTAGGAAATTAAGTATCAGTACCTCTAAATTGCTATGATAACTACGCTTGATGTAAGTTTGCTGCAAAAACACAGGTGCAGAACTACAGTGCATAGATTCGACAAAGTTTGATTAGCTAACAGACGGAATACTGACCGCTGATTGGTCACATATCGCGTCATAGAATAACATTGACCAATGAGCGTTTAGTATTTAGTTGGTCAACTAATCAAGTCATTAACAAACGATCTAGAAACTGGGCGTTAATCTTAGTGTCCCAACATCATGGTTTAAATATACTTTTCCCGAATAAATGAAGTTTCTATTTTAGGTGTGCATTATTTCTATAGCTTAATTTTTGGCAGGTTACACAAATAACTGTCTTGCACTGTACGAAAGGTTCTAAGACAAAATTAAATTGTATACTAAGTACATTGTTGTTGATTTGGCCTGGTATTTCGTAACGCATTACGAACAACGATTTTTTTGCAAATGAAAGACGAATTCAGATCATTTACTTACTTTAATTATTACTTCCTATTACTCATTTATTTACTATGAAGGACTTACATTCATAGCTTTTTATCGCTTAAAGGCACATAAGGAAAACACTGTTTGTCCTTGTTTTTCCTTATGACATTACATTATTTGTCTCAGAATACAGTACTACGTACTCGTACAGAATAGTCACTTTCCGCTCTGCGCAATCCGCGTTTCCGCATCCCACCCCACCTCTTAATAGTCTATGGGTCTCAGCGTGATTATATCGAGAGTTACAATCACGTTACGTCGTGATTTCAATTTTTTAAATCGGTTTCGCTTATTGTGGTGTCCAGGGAGTGCCTACATCTCGACTCAAAATGATTCGTCCAGTCTCAAGACACTTTTCCCCCATTCTACGCAATATCTCGACATAATGAAAATGAATTTAATAATCACAAAAAACTCTCATTTCATAAACTGAAAATAAATTTGTTACTTCAGTTTGGAGAAGCTGTTATTTTTCTGCAATAACTTTCAATTAAAGCACCGTTGCGGCACGGACCTAACTTTTCGTGATTGATGTCACAGTAAAAAACCGGTCTGTGGAGTTACAAGCAATTTCACTAACCATTGTGTGGGAAATTCTTCTTAATTTTCCGCTAGAGCGTTGGCTTGAATAATAACGTCGTTTTAATGGGCTTTTCCTGGTCTTTTATTTTGAATGTGAAGAGTTGAATGAATCAAGAGTTCTGCGATTGAAATGTTTTGCGAAAAAGACTACTCCAAGTTTTGATTAATTTTCGCATGGAAAGAGGAAAATCCTGCGTATAAATAAGTAATTAAAAGCTTCGTTAATACAATTGATGTACTTAACTATATAGACTTATATTGTTTCGTTCAATATTCAACGTGTATATAACATTTGCACAACGTGTTAGTATTCTATACTAGTATTATAAAGAGGAAAGATGTGTATGTATGTTTGTAACGAATTGGCTCAAAAAGTACTGGACCGATTTCAAAAATTCTTTCACCATTGGAAAGCTACATTCACTTTGAAAAACATAGGCTATATAAGATTCATCCATCACCGGGCGGGTTTAACCGCGGAGAGCAGCTTGTTATCAATAAAATTCAAATATATAACTCATATGGATAGGAAAAATCAAATATGAAAAATTATAAGCACATATTAAAGAATAACACTGGAAAATATTTTAACTGGTTTATTAAGTTGACTCACAATTAAAACAACTGACTTCTAAACCAAACTGCCTTCACAACGAAATGGCAACAGGAAAGGTAAAAATAACTGTTTGTGTCTAAAAATAGCAGCGATTCATAACATCGAAAGCGAATCTTGAAAATGTTGAGAGTATCCATAGGTATCTAGGTATAAGTAAGAAGGGGTGGCACGTTCAGTCTTCTCGTTGCTACTTCCGTGCGTACTTCCGATGGCAAAGACGGCCTCTGTGAAAGCCCTGATGCGTATCTCGTCAATGTATCGCAAGTGCTTTGTACACCGTTACATGATGACGGTAAAGGGTGCTTGTAGATATTTCGTTAGATATGTGTTAGGAATGGGCTCTATGTGCTTAGTAAACAGTTAGTATGTATATATAATATGTATATAGGATTCAGAACAAATTCATAAACAACATATTTTGCCAAGAGACACAAATTCGTTATGCACTGGTGGGTAGAGTTTATGCCCAAATATTTAATTTAACAATACAAAATCAAGACATATTAAACAAGTACAATTTGAAAAATTTAATACCGACTTCCATTCTATTCAGTTATTGGAGTGTAACTCAAATGCTACTGAACCAAATTCGATGAAATTAAAATGGGACCATACGGGAAGCACCAACTTTCAAACAAAAAGAATTTTGAGAATCGGTTCACCCTATCGAAAGTTATGAGGTAACAAATATAAAAAAAAACGGTTGAATTAGTACCTCCTCCTTTTTGAAAGTCGGTAGAAAATATACCAAAAATGGAACCGACTTTAACACCAAAAAGTGTGAAATAACTTGTAGAAGTCTTTACCATGATACTCGTAGTTTAAAAGTAGGTACCTATTATGCGCATACAGTACCTACATGTAGGTGCGCATGGTACCGACTTCGACAAGTTATTTCATACTTTTTGGTGTTGAAGTAGGTTCCATTTTTCGGTAAAAAAAATTTTCACCAGTTTTAGTGGCCCTTGCTACTAACGGGATCGATTGTCATTCACCGTCAATGTGATATCATCAAGATACACTTTTAATTTTTGGAGTCAAAAACTACTTGGCCGGATTTGATTAAATTTAAATGTCACCCCCTCGGTATACTCTACCAAACTAAAAAAGAATTTTGTGAATCAGTTCACAAATGGGGGAGAAAAATAACAAACACACAAAAAAAACATACACACGAACATGTAACCACCTCCTTATTTGAAGTTAGTTTAAAATACGTAATTTCAGATTACTTGAAGGTTTTCACGTGGATCTTAAAAGCCACTTAGAGAGTAAACCGGTAATTAACTCTCATCAAAATAACTGATAAACCATTATCTAACTATAACTACGAGAAGATATATTTGCAGAGCAGTAAAACTCTTTGTGAATGAGTTCGCCCGGGGATGTACTACCACTACCACCATACCTTTTTCTATTGTGAAGCAGTAATGTTCACTATTGTGCATTGTGTATTGATTAGAAAGTATAGCGAGACTTCACTATACTTTCAAATTATTAATATAAGTACAGTCGCCTGCAACAATAGATAGATAGATTAACTCTCTATTGAAACACCACAATACAAATATATGTTACAAATAAAGAAATAAGAGTAAAATAAAAATACAATCAAAAATATTTCACAAATAAATACTTAAAATTAAAAGTGTCACAACGGGCGATCTTATCGCTCAGAGCGATCTCTTTCAGATAACCATGCATCGGTAAATAATATGTATACATTCCATAAGTTTAAGCCTACGATACATTACTACGTTTCCTGAAGATGTACATAAGAATAATGTTAATCAGTAAGATAGTATAAATAACAATATTTTAGTGTAATATTGTCGTTTAATAAATAAGATATTAATCTTATTTATGCCTACAATAAGATGTAAACATTCTATAACTATATAGAATGTTTACATCTTATTGCAGGCGACTGTACTTCACTTCACTTGAGACTGAAGAAACATGATGGTTTGTATGTAAAGTACGCACACAATGTCGACGTTAGCACAAATCTATTATTATAAATTCTAAAATTTATGAGTGAGAGAGAGGGAACGCTAAAATAGCTAACAGATGTGATTTAAATTTGATAATCATCATTATCTCAGCCGTAGGACGTCCACTGCTGAACATATGCTTCCCCATAATTATCCAAAAGAACCAGTTGGAAGCGGCCTGAATCTAACGTCGTATATCCAGTTATCCACTTCTATGAGATCATCTGTCCACCTTGTCAGTGAACGACCTACGCTGTACTTGCCCGGTCCGTTGTATCCACTCTAGAACCATCCGGCCCCATCGGCCATCTGTTCTGCGTGCTATGTGCCGTGGCCACTACCGCTTTGACTGGCTAATCTTCTGGGCTATGTCGGTGATTTTCGTTCTTCTAAGGATCTCCTCATTTCTGATTCGATCACGTAGAGAAACCCCGACTATCCCTCTCCATAGCTCGTTGTGCGACTTTAAGCTTACTTATGAGGCCCATAGTAAGAGACCACGTTATAGATAGATTATACCCAGGTGATTCAATGTTATATATATATATATATATATATATATAACATTGAATACATAGGCCACATTTTTTGATCTGGTAGTTCCTAAGGGATCGCGTTAATAATATTTCAACCGGTCGAAGTCGCAGAGATGGTTTGTTTTTCAAAAAAGTAAGATTTTAAGAAAAACATTAGTTCATTAGATAATTTTGTACTGTTTTATAATTTTCCTATAGTTAAGCTTAATAGCACATGGTAGATAACTAATACAACGCACACTCATAAATCCACACGTTTGTGGTTTTGTACTATCCAATCAATATTTAAATAAATATACAGTACTAGCTGCTCTCTGCGGTTTCACCCGCGCGGTGATGGATATATTGTAAAAAATGTAATTTTAAGAAAAGGAAATAAATAATGTGAATAATAATAATAATAAAATGAGACTGAATTTGGCAGGTGCCGTAGTCTCTTCCATAGCCCACTATCTTTTTATCACTAATAAAATCATTTCAATAGCCTTGTCATTTTACCCATTTTTATAATAGATATACCATGTCACCATCCACCCATAAGTTTCTGTTTTTTTATACTACTTTGTATTTTTATACCAAACAGGCCTCTAAGTGTTGGCTACAGCCCCACTTATGCCTTTGTAAAGGACCGGATGAAATCCGTGATTTATTTTGAATAAAAGGAATAATAATAAATATAATAATAATAAATATTCCACAACTATCACACAACGCCATCTAGTTCCCAAGCTAAGCAGAGCTTGTGTTATGGGTACTAGACAACTGATAAACATACTTAAATATTTCTAAATACATAAATATTATAGATAAATTACACCCAGACACAGAACAAATGATCGTGCTCATTACACAAACATTTTATAATATTAGTATAGATATAGGTTGAGACGTATTGATATTAAACAAAATTCTGTGTAACATCTAACGTCGTGACTAGGAATACATGAATAGAAAATTAGAAAGCACAAATTTGCGTAACACCAAGCATGTAATCTGAAAATCATAGGAATGATAACACTTGTATATTAATGATTTCTTAGGGTTTCGCGATTATTATATATTGATATTAAACAACTTTAAACGGATTAAATCGCGTATAATAAGATATTATTTTATCCTGACGTTTTGACGACTTTTCAGTAAACATGGTCACGGCACCAGTACGGAAACTACCTACAAACGTTCGAAAAGGCTCACTCACACAAACATGCGTATCGACGAGAGCCCTAAGCGGCTGTCGCGGTGCTGTCAGTAGTGAGACCGCGTCAAGATGAGTGGTCACGTATAAGTTTATTTCCGCTTAACTAGGCTTAGTTTCCATACTGCGGAAACTACCTACAAAAGTTCGAAAAGGCTCACTCACACAAACATGCGCATCGACGAGAGCCCTAAGCGGCTGTCGCGGTGCTGTCAGTAGTGGGGCCACGTCAAGATGAGTGGTCACGTATAAGTTTATTTCCGCTTAACTAGGCTTAGTTTCCATACTGCGGAAACTACCAACAAAAGTTCGAAAAGGCTCACTCACAAAAACATGCGCATCGACGAGAGCCCTAAGCGGCTGTCGCGGTGCTGTCAGTAGTGAGAACGCGTCAAGATGAGTGGTCACGTATAAGTTTATTTCCGCTTAACTAGGCTTAGTTTCCATACTGCGGAAACTACCTACAAAAGTTCGAAAAGGCTCACTCACAAAAACATGCGCATCGACGAGAACCCTAAGCGGTTGTCGCGGTGCTGTCAGTAGTGAGACCGCGTCAAGATGAGTGGTCACGTATAAGTTTATTTCCGCTTAACTAGGCTTAGTTTCCATACTGCGGAAACTACCTACAAAAGTTCGAAAAGGCTCACTCACAAAAACATGCGCATTGACGAGAGCCCTAAGCGGTTGTCGCGGTGCTGTCAGTAGTGAGACTGCGTCAAGATGAGTGGTCACGTATAAGTTTATTTCCGCTTAACTAGGCTTAGTTTCCATACTGCGGAAACTACCTACAAAAGTTCGAAAAGGCTCACTCACACAAACATGCGTATCGACGAGAGCCCTAAGCGGCTGTCGCGGTGCTGTCAGTAGTGAGACCGCGTCAAGATGAGTGGTCACTTATAAGTTTATTTCCGCTTAACTAGGCTTAGTTTCCATACTGCGGAAACTACCTACAAAAGTTCGAAAAGGCTCACTCACAAAAACATGCGCATTGACGAGAGCCCTAAGCGGTTGTCGCGGTGCTGTCAGTAGTGAGACCGCGTCAAGATGAGTGGTCACGTGTAAGTTTATTTCCGCTTAACTAGGCTTAGTTTCCATACTGCGGAAACTACCTACAAAAGTTCGAAAAGGCTCACTCACAAAAACATGCGCATCGACGAGAGCCCTAAGCGGTTGTCGCGTTGCTATCAGTAGTGAGACCGCGTCAAGATGAGTGGTCACGTATAAGTTTATTTCCGCTTAACTAGGCTTAGTTTCCATACTGTTGTATATTTATACTATGGTCACGGGTAGACTGAATAAAGGTTGTCTGTTATAAAGATATGGAAATAATTTTATGTACCACCTATCATATTTTAATCAATACAGTACCACGCAGTTCCAGAGGTCTTGTAGTATTGTGCTGGCTTTGGGATTTTATTAGTTTGATTTCTAACCATCATCTCTATTGAAATTAGGGTACTTTTTTAAAATTTCTATGGTCTCTCTTAGCATTTTCTTAGCAATTTGTATAGTCTTACGATGGAAGGCATTTTTAAAGTAATTATACCCTCGGGTAATGTAAGTTGGCCGTTTATCATGAGGTTGTCAGTTGGATACCCATCTCGGGCCTGAGCTTTCGGTGAAGTTAACATGGGGATGAAACTCGCAGCATGGTGCTCTGGCACTTTCTTGAAAATTAAAAATAAATCATCATCACAGATTGACCAAGAGTGTCATTAGCCATTCTTGGTCCAACTTGTGTGATCAACCGCATTTCATTTAAAGTTCATAAAGAGTTTTTTTTTTTTTATAATGGTTCATCAAAGTGACTACCTCGCCTGATGGATAAGCAGAGATGGAATCAAGAAGCGATGACCATTATCCATTAATGCACCAGTAAGCTGCGTTAATCGCCACCCCTATGATTATTTGAGAGAAGCTTTTTCACGCCGCGCTTGAAATACTTAGTGTGATTGTGGTCAAACACTGTATAATTACTTTAGAGCTCTTACACACGAGCGGCACTGACTTTCTAACTTTGAAGATCAACGGCGACCATCGTCAGCTCGCTACAACTGCAAGTGTCGCTGTAGGTTGACGACAGCAGTTACCTCTGCCGTTGGCAAAATGTCGCTCGTGTGTAAGAGCCCAGAAAAATAAAATTAGCATTCATCATATTTAGCTCATACCTATACACACCAACATAAACTGCAAAAACAATTCCTATTCCATAATTAGCGTGTTCTATAAACTGAAACCCATTGAGTCTTAATGTCAAACGGGTGTGACACGGATCCTATTGATGTCAACTGGCACTTGCATTTAATTGCAAGTAAATAACTAAATCTTACTCTCTGTGTATTTTCATCAATGTTACACAAATTGTTTATTCCTTCCTTTTATTATATTAACTTCAATTTATTTATTGGTTGGCTTGAATAAAAAATGACAGATTTTAAAGTACTCACTGTAGGTTACTGTCAGAACATTCCAAGACTATGCGACATGAAGGGAAAGTATTAATATACACTTTCCCTTCATGTCGCATAGTCTTGGAACGCTCTGTAATAAGTAAGTAATCGACTGAAGAAGCACGAATAACCTATTCTACAATGAGGGCTGTTATATAAAATACTTTACTTTAGGTGTCTTTAATATTGTACATTTGACATTATTTTATTTTAAACGTTAACTACAGTAACACTGCATTCAAGGATTTTGCAAAAATTACTTGCTTCGTCTGGGAATTGAACCGATTCCGTTGTGTAAAAAGCACCCCGTATTTTTACGATGCCAATCGAAAGAATTGATAAAAAATAATAATCACTCTTAAATAACATTGTATCTCGATGCAAACGAGCAACAAATAGTATATTATGTAATTAGTGAATAAAAGACGGATTTAAACCGAGGGCCATAGATGAATCACGAGTAAGTGAAGGATTCTAACGACTGAATCACGACCGCAGGGAGTGATTTGCCAATTTCAGTCTCATTTTAAAATATTTAGGCAGGCGGTGACTTGCTACCCACTAAACGGGCCCCCGATAAGGGCCACCATCAATGGTGACAAAAGGGGCAACGTAGGTGTTGATAGCTAAAGGGTGTCGAGAGGTGTGCTGCGGTTTCATTGGAGCGTTACTACCGGCGTTATGCCCTTAAACACTTCCACCCTTAGAGCTTTTTGTTACTTGCTCTTGAGGCAAGCCGGGGGTCAGGGATCTCGTTTAGCCCCAGGGAGAATCAGGGTCCACAGTGTCGCCACTCACCGACGGCTCGCCACAAATCCGCACCTGCGGTATTATTATTATTCCTTTTATTCAAAAAAATATTATTATTATAAAATTGTTATATTATTTAAAAAACTATATTATTTTTATAAAATTATTATATTATTTAAAAAAAATATTATCATTACATTATACTTAATTATTATTTTTCTTATATTTTTTTTCACGGATTTGTTATTCGGGCCTTTAAAAAGGCATAAGTGGGGCTATATCCAACACTTATAGGCCTGTTTGGTATAAAATATACAAAAGTAAATGAAAACACAATTAGGGATGACGGTTACATGGATTATCTATTACAAAAATGGGTTAAATAACAAGGCTATTGATACGAACTTATTATTATTATTATATTATTCTTTTTTTATGTTGAATTATTAACATTATTTTCTACGTTATAGTAAACACGGTAGTATACAAACTATGTGTTAACTTACTAATGTTTTTCAAAGTTTAAATCGTTGAGTATTCAGGTTGACCATTGATTGCAAGACTCATTTTATCGTGGAGCTATCAGCTATTTCTCTATATAGTTATAGCCCCTAGATCCCTATTTAATTAGGTACATTCACCTGCAACAAGATGTTTACATTATATAATTTCCAATTCTATGTTACAGTACACATTTCATTAAAATTCAAGCACGAAATCAATATTAATATAACTTGAATATGAAAGACAGCAATTGCTTAAAAAAATAAACGAAAATCTCTTCAGGACCTCAATAATATCGGGTCGTTTATTCTGCAAGTACAATATTGAAAATTAGAATAAATGACTGTTATTCTATTATTGAATATCCACTAACTCCTAATAGTTAAGGAGTTATATTTTTCATCATCAGCTCATTGACATTAGATGATGATTATCAGACGCAAATACTAGAACAGCTTGAAAAATATATGAAAAACGTATAAATTTGAGGGTAGCCCTCGATTTCCCTCGGATCCCATCATCAGATCCTGACATGGTAACAATGGGACCAAATTGGAAGTATACCCTAACGAACAAATAATAAAGTTTGAAATCGGTCAACAAATGAGAAATCGCTGAACATAAAAATAAAAATTAATAATCAGTGGAACATAGATTCTCCTCCTATTTATAAGTCTGTTAAAAATAATATAAATCCTGAAGTCACGCTAACAGCTGACTGACAGACCTACAACTGACTCTCCAATCATTTTATTAAGAAATGTCAACTTGGAAGATTACAGTTTCAAAATGCTTCTCTGGCTTTCCTTTTAATTTGTCTCTACCCTCTTTATAATTTCGATGTCAAGATAATACGAAGGAAATGACGAATCCGCTTTAACATTGTTTGTATGAAATAAGGAATCAATTAAAACAACGGGGCTCTTTTTCATAAGAAATGGACGGTATAAAAAATAAGACAGGTTTGTTTTTGATGCTGTCAGATTTGTATTTTATATAATTTTTTTTTTGTACTTAGCTCAATGTCATTACTTAAAGAAAATTGGGTCTGTTATGTCAACGGTGTTCTATCAGTGTTAGTGATGATTAGATAAAATTTGCAATGCATGTGCATGTCTAATATAAGTAAACTTGAAATGGAATAATGTCCTAATTTGCATACGATTGGCTCTGATCTCGTACGGTACAAGAGAACTGTCCAACAGTCGCTAAGCTCTTCCATTTTAGTGATATAGTAAACTTATGATGCGACCTTACATAGTTAATATAATTAATAATATTATAATAAGTAATGTTGGCGTTATGAAAGTCTCAAATATGGTGATTTTAAAGTAATTTACTTAAGGCGCGCTCGTACCCTGATTAAAGAAAAAGCAGATTTTTTAAACACCTAATGTAAAGAAACAGATCGATAGTATATTATGAAAAAAATACAAAGTTTAGAAAAGGAATAGGAAAAGAGTAATAACCGAATAGAATTCATAAATATTACTCTCTTTCAGCAGAAAAAAAATCCTAAATAGGTCCACAAAATAAACTTTCATGTCCAAACTCTCAGAATTTTCAGCTATAACACTATATTTTTTTTAGGTAATACTTAGCCAACGTATAGTACTAAAGTAATAACCAGCAGTTTTTTCAATAGTGTTAGTATATATCGAAAAATATAAAGAAAACGTACAAAATGAACGCATTTTCGCATTACATCGTCCAATCTAACAAGCGATTTTCAACCTTACGTAAAGCATCGTAAATTATTTTAAAATTGGGGTTGGACCGCGTCTTAATTGGCGATTCGCCTACGTTTTGATACGGTGGGGATTTTTTAGCACGAGTCGGTTCTCATAATAAGTATTCTTATTATTCCTTTTTTTCTACATAAAATGATACCTCAAAAATTTTATACTGTAAATTAGTCGGTAAAATACTTCGTGTACCAAAAGTGAAGTAAATGACTTCACTTTTGGTATACAAAGTTAAAAATTGCTATAATTTAGCATGCTCTAATATTTTAGTATAGGATATAATGGTTCGGACTATAATAGGCGTTGTAAAAGATAATTTTAACTAAAATATCATGATAACATAGGAAGGTCTAACTTATACAGTGAAGTTTTAAATTAAATCATAAAATTCTCTGTTTTTTATGTTTAAATATTTTATATAATAGCCCTCATTGTAGACTAGGTTATTCGTAGCTTCTTCAGTCGTTTACTTACTAGTCATATTACATAAATTATTGTTTTATTTTACTAGTTACATCCTTTATGTAGCATTGAATTATACTTTTTTAATATACGTAACTATTCGTTTCCTTTCGTAAAGTTTATTATATAATAATGCGTAAATTAAATATAGCGATAAGATTACAAAAGGTAAAAAGAAAAGTAAATTATCTACAATCGAACAGATTCAGCAAGTACCTATTTACATTAACTAATTAGAGCAATACCAATTCTCATCGCATACAATAAACGCTTAAACGCAAAGCGTATTACGACTTCGACATTAAACTACACGTATGGTGCCTGTAGAGTGCAAATACCACGTTTATTAGCGAAACTTAACTATGAGATAGGTACTCAGCATCACTCTAAAAACAATATGCTGTCATTCTCACCATAATAGAACGTGTAAAATTACATAAAGAATCTTACAAAAAAGGTACAAATCAAGGTAACATCGTAAATTTGTATTCTAACTACCTATACTGTAATTGTTTCCAGTCAGTACTCTTACCTACTTATATTTTGTTTTAGATTTAGTTCAGTGATATATCAAACATGTGAGTGATAAATTACTGGCAGTGCCTATACTTACAAATGACCCGCTGAAAATGTTAGCTTGTGTTTGTCAACCTACGGAAACCGCATTACTATTTAAAGGAGGCCCTCCGGTTGCTATGGGACCACTTGGCGCAAACAGAATACGTCACAACCCGACCGATAATATGAAGGCCATCAAGTTAATTCCGAAACCCGTTCGGCGGCTCAGCGACGAAGGAAAATATAGTTCTGCTTCGCTCACATCTTCGCCCTCTGTTATTGAATGCTCAGGCAATCTATTGAATTTAAGAAAAATCGAACGAAAGGCGAAGTCAACGAAAATACTTGTCAACCCAGTTTGCACCGATAACGTCTGCACTAGTGACGATAGCAATCGATCTAATACAGCGAACCCGAAGTGGAACGGGAAGAAAAAGCGTCTCAAGTCTGAAAATGGCAAGAGCCACAAAAAAGACGATAGAATTGATAAAAATGATCCAATTAGTAGAAACGAGGCTAAGGAAGATAAGAAGTCGATTTCTTGTTTTAAAATGAAAAGTTCCGAAGATAAATCACGTTCAGCTGAGGATCGTAAGTCAGGCAAGGAAAACTGTACGAACGAGAATGCAAGTAATTTGCGGACCGGAGAAAAACCCGACATAATTAATCATTCGAGAAAACATTGCAGGGAGTTATTAGTGGATGAAGGAACTATGACAGATGAAACATCTTTTAACACTGACCAATTGGATAAGGGAAAGACTGATAGTGCTAAAGCAATTAAGGATTGTGAGGTAAGTGATACATTAATTTAAATTATTGACACATTATTATAAGCAAAATACAGTTGGAATGTTCCAAATTATTACTATACTAGGATTCCTTGACAAGGTTCGGTATCCGAAGGACAAAACGGAATCCTTTCTCTGCCGTCTTTTTGTCTGTCCATCCATCTGTCACTGGTATGTATATAAACTCTTCTCGTAAACGAAATGAATTACAGGCCGCAGATTTGAATGGTTAGTTTAAATTTTGACCAAATCATGGACTAGAAACACATTAACTTATTTGTGGGGTTCGCCTCGTATACTAAAAAGGGATTTTTTTCGTTGTTTTTGTTTAATTAGGTTTATGGGATGCCAACATTAATTTAATAAATCAATATTTAAAAACAATTTAAATGTCAATGTGTCAGTTTTGAACCATTTTTGTTACGAGTCCAATTCAAAATATAAATATATAAACTCTATTCACAAACTTATTAATAAAGTGTTGGGTCATACCAAAAGTTTGGATGTAATAAAACATGGTTTTGACTATTATATGTATATGAATGAATATTTGATTACACGATTTTGATAGCTTGCCCTTTCGCCTCTTTAAGAAATATATTTATCGAATTAAAATATAGCAATAAAATGCAATTAAAAAATCGATAAGTGCGAGTCAGATTTAGCTCTAATAAGGTACGTAGGTATCAATTTAATTTATTTTTTTAAAGCCACCACATCACAGCCACTATGTATTCATCACTATATATTATAGAGAAACTATTTATATTGTTTGGTAAATATGTCTTTATGAGATTAAGTGCCGAGTGCCCATGACAGTTGCAGTCAAACGGCAAGTTTTATAGTTCTGCCGTGCGATTCTGTAATAGTTCGTCGATGCGCTCGTCGACGAGCTCACCGATGTTATAAATACTTAGAGAAATCGCCCTTGTACACAAGGTTGCTTTTCCAACGTTTCTTGTCATCTCGTCATTTGTTTCACGGATGTTATCAAAGATGCAACGATGTTTGCTCTTACAGAATCGCACGGCAGCATAATATTGCCATTACCGCGAGAATCCAATTTTCTCGACGTCCTGTTTTTTTCGATTCGTTCATGCGAACCGAAATAAAGTTAAAAAAGTTATATCAAATAACTCTTTGAGACCAACTGAAATATGAGTACAAACACGAACAGTACACAAATTAGAGTTGAATAATCGTTTTTCTCTACAAAAGGTATGGGAATAGTTTTAGGCGAATTTTAACATTTAAAGTAAAGCCTCTTAAACCACATCCTCCTAAATCTCAGGTGGGCATATAAAGTATTTTGATCATTATACGATATAAGATCGATTGACATACTATAAATATTTTAATATATTGGCATATTTTTTTACTAATTGTAATTTTCCAAAATCTGTGAATTCCGTTCATAAAATCTCAAAAAGTCATGGACGGCCTTCTAGAAACGTTTTCCTGTAACTATAATGGTTAAGGGTACCTGCCCATACTGTTCAGTCTCAAAAATCCATCCTGTACGTGTTAGGGTTTAGTTTATTTGAGTTGGTACATCAAACTCGTATGTAGGTCACTACTTAAAAGTACTCTCGCAAAAAAACGGTACTGTGGGCCTAACACGAAAATTTGTGTTGGTCTAACATAATCGTAATAAAAAATAAAAATAAAATAAACATAATCTAACATAATAAAAGCGTGCTCCAACGTAGACCGCATCATCGCTTAACATCAGGCGTGATGGTAGTCAAACGCAAGCCTATTTACTTATAAAAAAAAATCGTATCATTGACGTATATAGTACGAAAAATGATTAATCTAGTACCTACAACTGTGGCAGAGATGACTCATAGTCTAAACTTTATACGTCAACGATACGACTACGTTCCACTTTGTGAATTTTCGTGTTTGTCGAACTTTATAAATCATTTATATGAGAAAAAAAATTAAACTTCCAATTATACTTTTGTTTGTTAGAAATAAAGACACTTTTAAAGCACTAAGCTATAAAATTTATTGTCTTCTAAACACCATCAGTTCGCTGAACCCATAATCAAAGCCTAGGACAAGTGTCTCATTTGCATACAGATTGAACCCTCCAAGACGATCGGATGCTGGTAATGAATCCAGTTCCGGACTGATTTGTTTTAGTTGTTGTACTTTTGTCTTGTTGAGAGATGCTACCTACTTTGTGTGGAACTGTGATTTCTTATTACGAGTATTTGACATGTTTAATGTGATTTGACTTAGGTCCATAAACAGACAGAGATGGATGCATTTATCGAACCATAATAAAATGTAAATAAGCAACTCGATGCGGTATCTACTATCCACAAATATCGTATTAACCAAGTGCAATTTGAAAAATGTAATACCGACTTCCATTTTATTCAGTTATTGGAGCGTAACTCAAAAACTACTCGACCGAAGTTAATTAAATTTATATGGGACCACACGGGAAGCACCAGCTTTCAAAAAAATAATTTTGAAAATCAGTTCACCCTATCGAAAGTTATGAGGTAACAAACAAAAAAACAGTCGAATTGAGTACCTCCTCCTTTTTTTGAAGTCGGTAGATAAATACTAAACTACTATCTATCATGGTGATGAGAGACAATAGTTTATTCTGTATTACTTCTTGAATTAATTTTATGGGGTGCATTCTGCATTATTTTAATAAGCATTTCTGTAGTGGAAGTGCTACCTAATAAACATATTTTTTTATGTCATAGTCTACACAAAATAATTTAATTTTTTCAAGTAATATTGTTAGCGCTTGGTGCCTTTTATTAATATCATCAGTTAATACTAGTCTGCATGCTAATCTGTTTTACATACATACTTAATTAAGTAAGTTATTCAACAGCCTTTTTGTTTTTCTTTTAAAATCACTACATGATATGCGTTTTCGAAAAGTTAAAGATCATCTATTCGACTTTCTTATTATTTTTACTAACACAAAGAATAAAAATACATGTATTGTAATATAGAGCTACAAAATAATACCTATGCCGATCTATGAGACAACTAAATTCCTATTTAACAGTGTTATTATATAAATCAAGCACAGAGTGTCCCGTGCAAACATTTACAGAACTAAACTCGTAGTTTCATTGAGCTTGTCTAAGTTTGAATTTGGCTTTAGGCCAATCATTAGAAACTTAGCACGGCGCAACTTTGTGTGAGTATAAAGCATACCATTTACGGAAAGAGACCCTGGATACGACGATTGTTGAAGGGTCCTTATAACTTGATACGAGTGGTTTTAACCGATGATATAATAATATGTGGTAGAGGTCATCATCATCACATCATCTCAGCCGTAGGATTGTCCACTGCTGAACACATACCTCCCCCATGCAGAGTTCATAGGTAAACTTTAACATAACGATCACCGTATCAGCCGTGTGATTCTGTAAGAGCAAACATCGTTGCATCTTTGACAGCATCCGTGAAACAAATGACGAGATGACGAGAAACGTTGGAAAAACAACCTTATGTACAAGGGCGATATCTCATAAAGTATTTGACATCGGTGAGCTTATCAACGAATCATTAGAGAATCGCACGGCTGATTTCAGTGGGCCTAGCACGAATAACTGCGTAAGTATAACGTAACGTGTCGTTCAGTACAAACTGTCATTTATCTTTGACAACAGTGACACAGATAACTCGTAGTTTGTACGCTGAAACCTGTCGCGTTAACGCGTATACGAATACGTTTTCGCAAATGTTGGTGCTACTGGTGTATAACAAGAAAAACATAACTGTAGGTACTAGTTTTTATTTTTAAACGATAAGTTTGATAAAAACACATGATCAGATGTGACATAATATTAATCTATAATATCATCGACCGTACTATTTTCCAACTAAAAGGCCTAAATAAGATTAGAAAATACTCGTACATGGGTTTGGACAAAAAGTTGTTCTAAACACATATGAATGCAGCAAACAAAAATAAAATTGCTGTGGATCTTACGAACTAATATTTTAAGTCTTATGACCGTATAGATCTCAAAGAAGAATTAGTAGCTTTTGATGTTATTTTGGTGTAAATAATATTCCTTAAATCATTGCATTAGAAAGCTGTCAAGACGAAGCAGATGATTTAAACTTTTAATCAAATAGAATGAAAACATTTTTGTATAACGGGTTGTAAAGAAATTAAGGTATGAGTTATTTGTTAGTAAAGAAGTATAACTATTTTTTAATGTGACTTTAAAAGCACTCACTCATGCGCTTAAAAATTTGATGCTAGGGCGGTAAGCTTCAGTAGCCTAGTGGTCATGGCGTCTGACACGGATTGTCGGAAGATGTGGGTTTGAATCCAGTCCGAGGATGTAATTATTTCTCTCTAAAATTTTAACATTACTTACAACTTAAACTTGATCTGCGTTCAAAGTAGTACCTTTGTATAGAGGCCCGCACGGCCAATTTTACAAAGAAAGGACACATCAATGTCATAAACTTACTGTAAGTACTCTTATTCTACTAAATGTTAATATACGCCTAATCTACATAACTATATTACTAAACTTATGTAAGGTAGTTAGTTATACAGTTGTTAATTATGGTACACCAAACAAACAACCGGCATCGTTATTAAGTGGCATGTTATCGGAATATTTGAGTTGTCATCCCTCATTCTGGGTCTAATATCCGGCTATTCGGAACCGGGTAAGGGTATGAACTCACAGGATCGCGACACCTTTTTAAACAGCTTATACCTATGAGTATAATTATAGTAATTAAGTAGCAAGAATTATATGTTATCACATACGGTGTTACTGCACGCTTATTTATCCCGATTATACCTCAATTCTTCAACATTTATAAGCATAAGAGATAGACATTTCATACTCGTAGGTTTGGTGACAAACCCTTGCCCCCAAGACCCTGCCTCTGCGATTTCGTGTGTTTTTTTAAAGTTTCACATCACTAACTCTTTGAGAACAATAGACTGCTAGCGAGTATTTTACAATATGCGATTAAGATTGAAATAAAAAGTGTACGCCGAAATGTACAACATTAGTAGAGAGTAAACGCTAAAACTCATATAAACCATATATTGCAGATGTTTAATGGAAACCTTTTTTTCTCGTATAAATCTGCCAGCGGTAACATCACACAACACATGTAGCCTGTGTTCATTTTTTTCTTGCAGCTTATTGCGAATCAAAAATGCTCTTCGTCACTCACAATAACCCCCCGGCTGTGTGATGTTGGATAGAATTTAGCTCAGCATAAATTTTAAGTACGGCTTTAGCAGGCCTGGTTGATTTTGAGCCCGATATCAGGCTCTTCGAACCGGGGTAATTTTATTGTGGCTTTCCTAAATCCCCATGTGAATCGATGGCGTATCGAAATTCTAAATGCTCGAAAGACCTATTGACGCTTCATTGATATTCCATTTCATTCGTTATAAGGGTTAGGTATTATGTACTGTACCCTTTTTGTGTGTTCTCTTGCAAATCTTACTTTACTTAATATTATAGAAGTATTTTAAATATGAAAAACGGGATTCACTCTCGTAAATAAGTCGGATCTTTCTAACTATTGTTTCTGTATTTCGCACTCAGTGCAAACGCAAGCATTCTGCACTCTCCTTGAATAAGACCACCGGATGTGATTGAAACTATTATTGGAAAGATCGGACTTATTGACATGCTTTATATTAAAAATGTGTACAAACCACGTTAGTTTTCATAATAAAAAATTAGAGAAGTAAAATGTGTGATTGAGTTTTTCGTACATATGTGCGTCATGTTACTCAGATAGTTCGTATTTGGATACATTTTGTAGCACAACTTTTTGTGCTTGAACAATATAGAGCATAGTTTTAAAAGTTGAAATGATATCGTTGACATAATAATAAGTAATAATACTCTGTAGAGGATTTTTCTAAAATTGTTTTATTTAATTAATTTAATATAATGTTTTGTTTCAGGTAAGACAGCTGATAATATTTGGAAATATTGCGACTTAAAAAGGTATAGTAGTATTTTATATACTGCCAGGCAATGAGACTCGCCTGATGGTAATCACTACGCCTGCCCATGTCAGTTGCAGAGCGACCCAGAACTCTAAACTGTAGTTTGACGGGGGACTTTAAAGTGCTTGTTACCCCTAAGTTTTTGAGTTATTAAACTACCATCATCATAAACTATAACTATAAGAAAGATTCATATCATTAACGGATATGTATATTTTGTTAAAGTTTCCGATACATCGGTACTGTTGCCGGTCTACTACTTGTATATTTCTAATTGGTTTCGAGTCTAAGTCGTCCAGACATTTCCCTTGCCTTGCCAATCAGGCTTGCGCACTATTAGGTACTTCACAAAGAAATTGGCCACTACGGTAGTACCAACCAAGACGCAAATTTTTTTTGAAAAAAATGTGGAAGCTAATTTTTGTTAGTTTATTTTAGTTTACTAGATCGGGTTTTCTGTTCTCTTACGATTCGCGTCATGACGGTGGAGGGAAGATTCTTTGTTTCCGTCCCCCGCATAAAGTATTTTTATAGTTGACTACTATATACTCTTATAATATATAATTAGTACTTATATACTTCCATACGTATACGATGGTTAAAGTCAAAGAATTAAAATTCGATGCTCGAACCTGGTGCCTCGGTGGCCGTCATGGCGTCTGACACGAATTGTCGGATGACGCGGGTTCTAATCCCGTCCGAGGATGTGATTTTTTCTCTTTAAATGTTTAGTACTTATATGTTAATATTAAACTCAATGAAGCATAGGTTTGGACTACTCATCATTAAACCGGCTAGCTATGTTCATGATCCTAGAATCGCTTCAGTAGAAGGATTACTTATACTTGGTCTCCCTGATGGTACCAATCCGAATACACAGTTAGTAGTGGGACTCTTCTGCAAGCCTCCATATTAATAGGTACCACCGCAGTGACAGTCTACTTCGAAGTTTAATAAGACTGTTGTGTTGTATTTGAACGGCACTGTGCCGAGTAAAATTAATGGGCAATAATTGTTTCTGAACAGCTACATATGTTTTGCGGTGATGAGAAGCTCAAGCTCACATTCATCTATCAAATGCGTCAATTACTTATAAAAAATCTTGCACTAAAATATTATTAGTTGCGCCGTTAGGTGCCTAATACACATTTTCAATTAATGTTATCAGTAATAATATGTATGTATAATATTAAAATTATTATTTTATTGAGTAACACATTAATGAACGAATGTTAGGTACTTACACTTAAGAAATTAATCTTATTTATACAAATATCATAAAAAGTTATTACAAGTAATATAAAGTTGTGGTTAATTTATACCTCTTATTTAATAAAGCATATATTTTTTATGAACTAAAACAAAATCATTTATTTGGATAAATAGTACATTTCGGAACATTTATTTTACTACAATAGTTTTACTAATGCACCACCCGCTTGCTTCACTTTATTTTATTGGTTATTTGTAAAGTAAAACATTACGTAGTAGAAATACACTCCAAATTTACCGTCGGAAAAGTATTCGATTTAGTCTCGAAGTCTTTGTTTATTAATTTTAACTGTATAGCATAGACACATTGCTAAAAGGCTATTATGTGTTTGACGATTCCTTTTAAAAAGTAATCATATTCTTCATTCATATAAATCTATCTATATATGAATATCATCAGCATACTCTTTCATATTATTTTGAATATGTTACACAAAATGGAATATATCACGAAGCTATGTTTAAAAAGTTTTACACTAACTCTTATTCATCAACACATCAGACACGAATTAAAGATTTTTTCCGTCAAACTGTTTATCAGTAAATACACATAAGTAACGTTTTTCATAAAATACAATTTAGTTTATACAATAGTGGAGTTCTGAGTTGATGTTATAGGAAAATCAGTTTACGTGCAGCAATGGTGAGATAACAAAGTTAAAGCCTCAACAAACCGAGTTTACACTGACATGGCCACTAAAACTGTTTACCGCCCCTGTTGCGAGAAAACCGTTGTTTAGACAAAGGAGAATAGATGTTTAGTTAAGTGACTATACAAAGTTATTTTTGATACATACTAACAGACTACATCTTCTGGCAGGTTGATATTCTGTCCGAAATAATGCATTCTAAAATGTAAGCACTTAGCATTTATTAGTGTTTTGAAAATGAGATACAAAAATTGTCGGTTACAATTTTGGTAACGAGTGAATTTTATCTCCTGACGCAACGCAATGCGTATTGAAGCAATTAAAATAATTTGTTAAACCGTTATTATTCAAAAAATATTTAAAATTCTAAAATGTATTTGTAAAAAAACAGTTGCAAAGTTTAAATATTGAGAAGAAACGTTATTAAAGTAAACGAAAATTAAAAAAATAGATGTTAAATATTAGCGACAATGCATTTTGGTTATTCATTTGTTCTTAACAAAATGATATTTAAAAATAGATCAGCCGTGCGATTCTCTAATGATTCGTCGTTGCGTTTGTCGACGAGCTCACCGATGTCAAATACTTTATGAGATATCGCCCTTGTACATAAAGTTGTTTTCCCAACGTTTCTTGTCATCTCGTCATATGTTTCACCAATGTTGTCAAAGATGCAACGATATTTACTCTTAGATATCGCACGGCTGATTTTTTCAATATGTTCTTACGTCAGTTCAACACCACTTTACCTCATACAAAAAAACTCAAAAAATTCAAGAGCTGTAGCATTGGTCTGAATGCGGCAAATACACGTCCAGGGTTGCCACAGAATTCCGTAAATGTTTGTAAATGTTTATTTTTATAACGCCCCTGCCCATTTGAGCTTCTTTTGGAGCGAAATGCGTAGTCACTGCTTTTGAGGAGTTTTGAAAAGAAAGCTCTTACGGTGAGAATGTTCTGTGTTTATGAGTCGTGGCCTTGTCTAGATGATCAAAAGTTCTAACTTTTGAAAGACTCTCCCGTTCTGTTTCTAGCGAGATTATAAACAAAGGTTGAATGAAATGAATAATAAAATTAATACTGTTACGTATGGCGGATGAAGTTAAGTTTTGCGTAAGTGTTTCATACACGTACGGTATTATATTTTTCTTTATCATTTCTTATATATCTTGTTTTGGGGGAGACCTATGTTTAGCTGTGGACTTCCTACGGCTGAGATGATGATGATGACTTCTCTATACTCGTATTGAGTATTTATGAGTTAGATAAATGTATAACGCCATGACTAGAAAATGTCATGTGAACCGGTAAATGAATCGCCATAGAATGAGCATGCTTCTGAATTTAATGAATTCAAAGTGCAATACGAGATATGAGATAAAGAGATACATTATGCAACTAAATACTGTGTGAGAGTACGCGCGCGCGTGTGTGTGTTAGTGTGTGTGTGTGTGTGTGTGTGTGTGTGTGTGTGTGTGTGAATGAGTGTGTGTGTGAATGAGTGTGTGTGTGTGTGTGTGTGTGTGAGTGTGTATTATCACTCAGTTGAGACTACTGAATAGATACGAGTAGCACTAATTGTGGAGGCGATTGGGCTCTTCAAAGGTCTTACCATTACAGCTCTGTCCGGTTTTCCTGTATAGGGTCTGCCTGGGGAAGTACAACAACTTTGCGAGTTATTCAATCTTGAGGCAATTGTGCAAATGGTACTGTGTTTCGTTGATTAGCAATGTTTCCAGTGAAACATTTTTAATGTCACTAAACAGGGTAAGTGTGACGCTTAATATCAGTTGAACGACTAAATAACGCATAGAGTATTTCTTGTTCTAGAGAATTCAGCTCGCAAGAATGTACATCCGGGAACGTTAATAGATTGTGATAATTAAAATTATTTATATACGTAGACAATTCAACAAAAGTAATAAATTAAATTAATTTTACTGGATTACCTCGGGGATGAAATTAGTGGAACAAGCCAGTTTTGGCCGAACGAACTTTATCCAGCTCAGCTTTGATAGCGCTGAATCCCGGTTTAGTACTTGCGATAATTAAGAGAAAAAAGTTTTGCTTGAGTTGTTATGTATATCCTGCCAATATTTGCATTACAAGTATTTCTATTCGCTTTATAATATTTTAATACCAAATTACGGCTAGTTTCTTTAAAATAAACAAGTAAATTAAACATACCTTCAATACCTTCAATCGGACAATCTGATTGTAACTACATTGGTCTGATTTAAAACTGACACAGTAAACAATTCTTGATAGTGAATTGATCAATTCAGTTTGTTTGATATCAATTCTTATGTAATTATTTTGAAAAGTATCGATAAGGCACAAATTATATATTAGCAATATTCAAATTATCAACGGGATAGTTACCATGTATATTTTCTATGAGTTTCCGATATTTCGGCACTGTTGCAAGCGCCATGATCACGGATGAACTGTTCAGTTTTCCAGTATGTATAATCCATACATGAATAATTTGTGCCTTATCGATACTTTTCAAAATAACCACATAAGAATTGATATCAAACAAACTCAATTGATCAATTCACTATCAAGAAATGTTTACTGTGTTACTATGCAACTGTTGCAAGCGCCATGATCACGGATGAACTTAAAACTCAGAGCAAATATATACATGGTAACTATCCCGTTGATAATTTGAATATTTCTAAGGTTTGCGACCATGATAGTTCAAAAATTATATATTATTTGTGGATCCTATAGAAAAGGACTATGACCAGATAAAAACCCGCATCTTTGTCGATCTAATCTGGTTATTTTCAAAACAACTTGCACAAAATGACGCCAACATTCTCTCTTTAACTGTAACTTATCCGCGATGCTACGTATCATTTCCTCCTACCCTTTCTTCTTTAATATCTTTGAATCTGGATGGAGCTGTCTTTAGCTGTTCAAGCATGAAACATTCTTAATACATGTTGGTTAAGTATATCACATAAAATATGTATAATTCTACACGTTACTTCCTCTCTTATCGGATCTCGGGATAGTTATGTAAAATAAATAAAGTTATAACCCATTGGGGACTTAATGGGATGTAACTTTACTGCTGAGACTCGGGCCTTCCTCTCAGGAAAATTAATGTGGGCCATAATCGACCACCCGGGTTTAGTCTGGCGTGATAGTTAGGCTGGTCAGCCAAGTTTTCCGGCGAATGTGACTTTTAACCTAAGGATTGTTGACAACAACCAGGGCCTACAAGGACCTAAAAATTAATGTACCCTCCTAAAAACTGAAATGCTGAGCTGTTAATACTACTAGCAGTAACCAATCAGGTCGTGACCACAGCAAATGTCGCTTAACAGAGTTGATATGTTTGAAACGACAAGGCAAGCTCCGCTGCGAGTGCCGCTTTATTTAAATATTAGTAAACATTTTAACAGTTTTGTATTAAAAGTACAAAATAGACTTAACAACTTACAACCATCGTACTGGATTACGGCCGCCTATAGTGCCCTTTTGGAAACACAGGAAAGCTACGGATAAGCGAAAATTTTAAGCTCAGATGTAAGCCACAATGCGATTTGCGGTTACTTTTTGAATCCTGTAGATACAATTATTCTAATAAGGAACGGAAAAATATATCTTATACGATTTAAAATAAAGGATAATTTTGAAAAACAATGTGCTCGTCATGATTGACCATTTCAATTACCTATACCTTGACTTTACTTGAAGTTAAACACTTTAAAAATATAATGTTTCATCTATATGAGGAATTGATCTACCTTACTTTAGATGTCATGTTTTTTTGTCTGCGTGAAAATTATTTATATTCTGTGAATCTGAACTGTTATCGGCGACTTAATTTAGTTCTAGAGATAAAGATCATACTCGTACAAGATTTGTCGGTTCAAGAAACACAGGTCATGTAAAATATGGAGGAAGAAGGGGGACAGATAGACAGCGCGAGCTAAGTCTTACCTATCCATGGAGTCCGTAGTTTTATACGACTCCTAAAAAATAAATACCAAAAATACCCGTTTTAAAAAAAGATGTAGATGTTGTTACAAGCTCATCAAATAATGATCTAAGACTCAAAACAGCGATCTCATTAAAGATCCATAAAGAGGCGTAATAAAAGGATAATTTGGTTTTAAATACTCCCAAAATGAGGCAAAACAGTTACGAAATTATTTCACGAAGCGGTTAGCAAAACTTTCCGAATCCCTTAAAATAAACTCAGAAATAAGAGGTAAATGAGAAGTTAAGATGAAGCCTCTGAAACATCGGAAGTCTGTGGTAAGTCGTATAAACATATTTTTAGAAAAAGTCGGACCAAAAAGGGGAAGTTTTATACTTCGGTACAGAACAAATAGAAACTTTTAATTGAAAATTGGAAAGGCTTCATCCTTGCGTGTTCCATTAACTGATAAGGCGTATTGAGTATAGACTGGTATGGCACAGTCGATTTAGTTGAAATTTTCGCGGAATACAAACATTTGTTTAAGTAATTAATACACCATTTAAGTTTATTTAGTTTTTGCCCAAACTTTCGTAAAGTTGTTTACGTGGGTTAATTAATAGCATTTGAATAATATGACTGTAAATAAGCACACTCACGAATTCTAAAAATAACACTAGTATAATAAGTTCGAGAGTGTGTTTATATGTTTGTTATGTCTTCATGCTCAAACGACTCGACTAATTTTGATTCAATGGAATGAATGGAAGTATGGAGGTAGATGATGCGCTGGATTAAAACATGCAATACTATCATCCATCACCATGCGAGTGTAACCGCGGAGCGCAGCTGGTGAGAAAATTCCTCTATTAGGATTCATATTTGTTACTTTTTCTTGTGAAATAATTGACACGGTGGGACCGCAGGTGCAGTTAGTAGTAGTATAAACTTTTATATGCAATCTCTTGAAATTGCATCACATTTTTTGGTTGTTATACTTGTATAAAAGTGATTCCAACCAAAACCATACCTAACTCACATCTGCATAAAGTTAGAAATCGCACACAAAAATAAAACAAGTAACTACAAACTCAGTTTAATAGAACTTGGATATATAATTTTATAATAACTTGCTTCTGTTTTTTGTAATATTACATATCGGATTCATAACCATTGTTTAAAACTTGCGAGCAAATTTGGCTTAGAAAGGTTGAGATTCCGTATAGAGCTTAGCCAGCATCAAACATAATTTTATAAAGGCTTTCAGTTTGAATGAGCGGACAAAACCCATTAAAACTTGTGTTCCACATTTTCGGCGGCTGATAAAACTGTAATGTTAATTCAATATTCATCGTTGATAACCGTCCAAGCCATTTTAGTATCCGTTTACCTATTTGGACCGTTTTGCATAACTACAATTAAGACTTGCGACTCTTTTGAATTGAAGCGGATTTTGTTAAAATAGTCATTTTTCTGCAGATCATATGCGCAGGATATTCAAGGCAATGTCCCTAATAAGCCTGAACTTTCTTAATTTCAAATCCATGTATCGTATTTCCAATCAAAATTATTTTTACATAGCAAATATTTCAGATTTAGCCAGAAGATTATTTATTGAATGGAAAAAAAAGAGTACATGAGTATATTTAATATGCCTGCCACCGCAAAAACCTAAGTTGGTTTCACGACAAATGGATTAAAATAATCAAAAGAAAACGTAAAGTGAACCTACTTCTCTAGATATGCACAAATAGCTATCCATCTTTTGAAGAAAAAGATTTCGGAAATGAACAGACTTCTCAGTTGTTTTTTCTAATTACTTCTATGAAATAAATAGTCGCATAGAATGCGGTCAGTTATAAAAATGACATATTTTTTAAATATTCGAGCAATATTTTTATAATAAAACTAAGAGTAAATGTAATTTCTCTAAAATATACGTAGTATTCAATATAATATGGGTACCTAGTATTTATATCATCAAAATATACAGTATTTAACTTAAATAATTTAACTTATTTACTATTTTAAATAATTATATGGTGCTTAAAAAGTTACTTAGTTCTTGATATAGTCTAGTTACTATGTTTTCAATAAATTCCGAAAAATTAGCTTCTGTATTGAATACGAGTATGTACCTATGCAGTTTAATACATTTTAGTATTTTGTTTTGCCACCGAGCTGCTAATACAGCTGTTTTCTTTCATAAGAATCTTCTCCTGTCAATAGTTAACACAACAAATAAAAATAGCGAGATTGCTACATCCGTTCTCAAGGTATAGTGTGACCATGAGAAATTGAGGTTCATTTATAGATTATTGAAGTGCGTACGTAATTCGTTCTGTAATTTGGTCATAATTAGTGCAAACATGATGTGTAACGTTGTTTTATTCGTCACCTTCTGACTCCATCATCTTACTAGCTGCATGGCAGGTACACTATTGTAATGTCACCAAAATGACATAAAAGACAAATATCGGCTCAATCCCAGGAAGTGCTTTAAAAATTGACTAAATAATGTTAAACCGGGAGGCAAAAATACGAGTATGAACGAAGCAAGTTAAATAAAGTTAAATGCACTGCTTAGCGGCCGCTGCTTGGGTCGTCCCAGTGCGTTTAAATCGTGATAGTGTTTCCATTAAAATTTTAATTAAACCTCGCGTTGCACGACATCGACTGTTTTCGTAAATAATTTATCCAGTTTTAAAATTTTTATGTCAAAGCTGACGCTTTAATTGGGTCTTCGACAACATGTTTATCAATATCAATTATTGATTGTCTAATATAAAACTATATACGCGTACTAAATACTAACTCGTACGAAGGTATTGTAGTCTAGAACTAATCTTAAAAAAATAGTATCTTTTTGAGATTATTAATATGTCAGCTTTTCCCAAGATCGATGTAAAATGTTCCAACCCAATCTTCAGATTGTTCTTACACTAAACTTCTTATACAATCAATATTTTTGAAGGTACTTTTTCTTATGCCTATTGGTGTTCCGCCCACAAATTTTTTTAATGAAAATAATGTTTGCTAAATGAAAATCCTTTTTAAAGTTTGAAAACCTTTTTGATATCGGACTAAATAACAGAAGATTCACCCATTCAAAATTAATTTTCGTTTGACTCTCGCGACAACGGAGCTTAAATTCTGAATACTTCCAAAAATAATGAACACAAGATTATTAATCTACTGTATTCGGCATGGACGTAGTTGAGGATGAAAGGAGGGCCTATGTTACAATTCCTGTCCTTCCTGACAACATTGACTGAGTAACTAAAATGATTATCGTAGTTTAAAGGAAATCAACTATTAGCTTTCTTCAGTCACCGCCAGGCTGATCCCATGTCGCGCTCTTCGCTGCTCCCAAAACCATTTTGGGAGCTTTCCATCTCCTAGGATCCTCCCAATATACACTTCCTTATTACGCGTATTTTAGTGAAGGCTTTGTTCTACGCTACGTTATTAAGTGCGCGGATAAAAAGTTATTTAGTTTTGTTCTTCTCAGCATATTATATTATATAACTAGATGCAACAAAACAAAATAATAATTGGGGGTCTTAAGATATACAAGTGAATTGAGGCTAAACACATGACACGATTCTGCCACACAGCGTTTGAATCATCCCCTAGAGGTGGAGAGTGAGGGGTCTTCACTAGACTGTGAATAGGATTTTAATATGATTCAAATGTTCTTAAATGAGCCACTACTACCGCTGCGACCATTCCCCGGTAAAATTTCTTAGATTTTAAGGCCGTACTAAATGCATAATACTTCATCAGTAGAACGACCCAGACACAATAAAAATTTCACTGTTATATTGACAATCGACTGGGGAGGGGTTATCATCACCCGTTCATCCGACCATCATACATCAACATACAGCCGTCTTCGTTATGTGTCAGATTTTTATACCCCCCTGGCTCGCCCCAAATTATACTTCTTACTACACACAGTATCCTTCGCTTATTATTCTCCCTTTTAATTAATTGCCACTGTAAATATAAACTGAGCTGATGTCACGTTACCTACAACAAATGGTTGATGTCAGAGACAAAATAATGTTTATGTAAAATCTATATTTATATGGGCAAGTATTAATTATCATTTTGCTAACCGACCAAGTAATCGATAGAATTCATTAAGGTTTCTGTGATATACACAAATATTCATATATTGGATTACAAAAAAGGAGTAGTTTTATTCCAGTTTTTTAAATATTAAATTAGTTTGTTATTTTTACGACTTTAGCTGTATATTAGTGAAGCACATATTGATCTAGTTACTGCTAAAATATAGCTGCATAAAAATTATTTATGTAAGACAGTAGTTAGTAGTTATGTATGACTTTTGTAGAGTCCCCCTATGTAGTATGTACTGCACCTTTACCAGGTAATTAATTATGAAGTCTTATTGTGCAAACATTACTGTATTACATTGAAGGGCAATGTTTCCAGCTTAATCACAGGGCAAGAAATTTAGCATATATACATATACATATAGTCGTATGTTAGGGTGACGAGCTCAGTACATAGCCATGCAGGGTTTTGAACTCTTGTAGTTTAAAATTCTGACTAACACTGAAATGTTATGGGCAAGCCTGACGTTTCACACCAGGCGAGCGACTTGCTGGTCACTAATTGACATTTAATATTTAATACAAAAATTTAAGATCTGTAAAGGTAATTGAACCTATAATATTGTCATCTTTCCGTACAAACATATCTGCATGTTGAGTAATAGTTCTTTAACAACAAGGATCCAAAATTAGTGCAGAGTTGTTCCTGTTGTTGTTCTTGTTACTACAAAGTTAGTTTTCAGTATTCGCTTTTCGAAGAAGTTTATACTTCCTCAGTTTCGTCCTCAGGGACTCAGAGCTACGTGTCAAAGACTCAGCCGCTACTAAATTCTCATTCGTGGTCCTCGGAATCTCCGATTTCTCTTTATTTTCAGTTAACGATAAAAACAGCGCGATACCCACAATAAATTATGTTTATTTTAAGTAAAACGTATATACATGTATCTCTAATATAAAATATCAGTCCCTGGCTATGACGATCTGCGAGGAGACACCCACACATTACATCGTATACAATGATTGCCCTAAACTTTACGACGTAATTTCCAATACACCAATGTTTACTTTTAATCGATAGACCCGTTCATTTAGTTCTGGAGCTGGCCGACGTAGCATACAGATTCTAAACAGGCTTGTTTGCCAGGGACTTGCCTATATGCCTATTCTGTGCAAATAAAGCTTAACTATTAAGCGTACTTGATCAATAAATTATCTCACCTGCACGTATAACGCGTATAGTTCGCCTACAATGTGATACCGTCGTAAATTACTGCATCTAAACTATACTGTTAAATTTGTAGGCCTGCTAGTGACGTCATGATACCAGAAAATGAAAACGAATTGCCGCACGTGCCGAAAGAGATCAATATGGTATAAGTGTACCAGACACTGAAATCGGTCCATTACACGGACAATGTTAGATGAAGGCCGATCAATTTATGTTACCTATACCGTTTATTACAGATAATACACCAACAATGCGGGTCTATACTAGAGGTAATAACGGTATTACAGCGTCGTTATTTGCGAGTTTTCTAGAGTGTTAACTAAAACATGGTAATTATTGTCGCAGAAAGTCTCATTTTACGAGCGTTACCGGAAAGAGAAAAAAATAAGGGTCACATAAAATCTTTTCCAGCTGCGACCGCATTAGGAGCCTTAATTGCAATGGACGACTTATTACTTTATCGACATTTTGATTTCGAATACTATTGCGGCAATATAATTTTCGTTGCAATAAAAGCGTGGACTGGAACGGAAATGTGGTTACATAGTGGTCTGCCTTTCTTAGAAGGGTAGCAAGTACTAAGTGCAGAAAAGTGTCCGGATGCCTCCGCTATAAAGCTTTTATATGTCGCTTTTTATTGAAAGTCACATGCCTTTCGCGTTTACTGAAACTGGTTTTAACGTTTAAATTTGTAAGAGGAATTCAGTAGGTAACAGCTTGTTTTTAATTTTAATTTATGATTAATATGCTTTTATTTCTGCTACTTCCATTGTGTTGCTTTTCGGCACAATTTATTATGACTGAGCTGTGAACTTATGCAAGGTTTTTAATTATTTTTGACCTAATTATTCGTGTTCGTACTCTTGGATGTTCAAATAAAAAAAACAACTAGAAGTATACATGTGGTTATATCTCATTATACTATTTCAAAACTCTAAGATGATAATATCTGAGGATAAACTAATTAATCGTCATCTTAACTGCCATTACAATTGTTTTAAAGCTTGCTATCAGAAAATTACTACTGCTAGACAGATAAACTCCACGGACTTAAACCTTAATTTTCTTCCTAAAAACCACTTCAGTGTAAAAATATTCACGTATTTTTAAATCGCAAATAAGTAATTGAGCTTGATAACTTTGAAAGTGTCCGTCACTTCGATAGAAATAAACAAAAACCTTAAAACATTTTCTATTTATACTGCCTTTTTATCTGGGTTAAAGCAACAAGATTCTTTTCACGGCTCTTGACGTATTTTTCACATGTAACCAAAGGCGCGCGAGACAAAAGGGCCAGTAATAACGTGAACCAGAAGAATAGGGCAGCAGAACAAAACCGAGTGAAGTGGCAACCCTGCCGCTATTGTTGAGGGGTGTATTGCAAGCCACACGAGTTTAAAACTCCTAAATGCTTGTAATTATTTTGCAGAAAGAGTTAAGTGTATGTGTTTTGTTCGCGGTTAACTCGGTTAACTCGGTTAACTCGAGGTTCCACCTGATGAATTACTTTGAACCAGTTTATTGTAACAATTTATAATGATAATTTTATCCAAAATGTAGGTTTAAAAATTAGCAACTTAAGATGAAGAGTTCCTGAATCTCTGTAGTATGTGAAACGAGAAACAAGTAATTGAAAAATATCGTTTCGTCTCAGACATTAACAGACGGCATATTTAATAAAAAAGGAGGTTGATGTATATTAAAATTGTGTTTATTCAGTAGCTTCCGATACGCTTATGTATTTTGCTTATTTAATTTTATTTTAATACCGTGTAATCTGAAGCTATAATAATGGTTTAATTGTTTGGCAACAAAATCCAGGAACTTCTTTGTTCCATGAGCCGAGCTGGCCACAAAATACAATTCCTGGACGCTCGACGCTGATGACCTGTTAGCGATTATTCTTCTTAAAAGGTTCTGCAAAATTATAACTCTGTTAAGAATTCGATTTCAATTTTGCCTCCGTTATTTATGCCACGTTAATTATGAGTTCGTTCTCAAATTAACTATCAATTTGTGAGTCCCACACTAAAGTGAAAACACACCGCAATAAGCCACATTCATACTAACGCAAACATTAACATAGGTACTTAATAGATTCATAGAATATATTTCCGAGTTTCCCCACGGACCCTACCCAGTGCCCGCTTTCATTAATTAATGATGAAAGCTTTTCTTAAAAGCTTATTTAGTTCAGTCATTTACTTAAGTACATTGTTTCGCAAACAAATTCGTACTGTCGTGGCTTCATTAAGTATTATTCTGTTCTAGATTCATCCTATACATTTCAGTTAGAAGTAGGATGCTACATTAGTTTATTCATCTTTGCGAAGGCAACAGTGCGCGTAGAGTTTATTGCCTGAACAAATGGAGCGTGTCATGCAAGATAGAACAAATCATGGTTACCGCTGGTCGATTTGAAGGAAGTTTACTGAGTGCCTATAGTGTATTTAGCACCTAATGTTTCTCTTTCTGTATAATTGGATTGAGGTATGTAAATTTTTTTTATTGGTAATTGGTCTACCAATTACCAATATTTTTTTTATGTCTACATTATAACTAAAGGAATGGACGCGATAATTCAAAGTGTTCATCACGGCTTAATTGTGTGCCAACGCAATTGAGCCGTGATGTGTCGAGCCCAGACTATATTATGACGGGATATAACTGTAGGGTGTCTGTTTATTTGATGCATTTGTTTATATTTTCATTTACATCGTGATCATATACGTCGTTGATCGATATCAACGACGTACATGATCACGATGTAGTAACTAAGGTGGAATAGAATATAACGTATTATTGTAGCGGATATCCTTACTAAAATAGAAAATTAAAATAAATTCTTTTGCACGAAACGTAATATATTCTATTATATATTTCTCTCCGTTTCTCCTAGTAACAGTTTCTATCAATATGTAACACTGTGTGTTGTTGACACAGAACATTTTATGGTGATACGGAATACTTTGCGCGAAACCTTAACTTTAATTCCCCTGCTTTATTTTAATCTAAAGGAATATGAACACCACAGCGAATAACCTACCTCACCTGTATACTTTTCTTAACTCTATGCGTTCGCGCTTCACCAGATACATTTTTTCAGTATAGTGGCAAGATACCTGATCTTAAGCATTACGCGCCTATGACAATAATTGTAGTGCCACCCTAAGCTTTGCACTGGAGTTTTCTATGGTAGGTCCTGCACGGCATTCGTCTCATCAAAATATTGTTTTTCTAGTTTCGTTCTCCCAGTAATTCCAATTTCCTCAGTGTTTTTCGAACCCTAACACAGTAGGTAATGCACACGTGCGATATTGCTGCGACCTGCGACCACAAATCACATAGATCTCTATGACTGCGACGAAGAATATCTGGCCCTGCAGTTCCTCAATCCCTACCTACTCCTACCTCATAGTTTATTTTAGATTCATTGAGTGTCTTGTAAAAGTTTAAATTAGATTATTATTGTTCTAATTTACTGCCTCAGCGGTTGTTGTTTCAGTAAACTAAAGTCTGCTAACAATGCATTTACCAAGAAAGTTCCTGTTATTGTATGTATCTCCTATAAAGGCCCTGGCTTTAACCGACTTGTGGCTAAGCATAGCCACTTCTCCGGATAAGGGTCGAGCCGTCTGTTTATCATGGCCTTATTCCTTTTGATCATTCAATTTCCTTTGCTTATGTACGATCTTATACGATTTTTGTCTCCGCTTCTGAAAAGGTTCTGAGGAGTCTTTCATGTTATTTTTATTGCGGCATATCGGAGATGATAAATCTTGATTTGAATGTCGATTTTATGACTATGACTTTTTGGAATGCTGTCTGTATTAATATCTTTTTTAGTTATTGCAATTTGGGTGTAATAAAACGAGTGTAAGTGTGGGATTATTGATTCGTGGAAGGTTGATTTTGACTATTTTTTTATTAACGTAACGGGAATAGCGCGAATAGCACTGTCAGTGGCAAATGTATCTGTTAATATTTTTTCATTCACTGTTACAGGTTCAGTCTCAATTAAATAAGTTAACATAAGAACAAGCATATGCATCTCAGAAAACATTTTCAAAGGCCATTAATTATAGATCCGTCAAAATAATGTAAAATTAATTTAAAGCAATTTAACATACATTGGTTAAAATGAATAAAAGTAAAATATCGTGTGGAACCAGGTGCGTGTAAATAGTAAATCAATGTCAACCCTATTCGAACGGTCCAAAACAAAACATTCAAATTATTTTATAACATACGAGTAGCATGTGTTAATAATGCCTAATCCATGCTATAGATATAGACTAATCCATTAGACTGGTATGGAAATGATAAATTTGACAGTAGAAACTCTTTTGAAAGAAATCACACCAAATCTATGTAATTGAGAGATCTTCGTTCAAGTAATGTTTGTGTGGTGTGTAACAACAATGGGCGCGTAAGAGATATATAGATGGACAGTCTGCGTATCGCTTTAGGGCTGTGTTTTTATGTAACGCCCGACGATACCTGATGATTTTTATATGCCCGGGCGATTATTTGGCAGGTCGCCCCACGTAATCGGTGGATAAAAATCACCCTGACGTTTCAAATGACAATTAAGAATTAATTTTTGTGTTATCTAGTTATATAGTTTTTGAAGTAACAGTTTCTGTCAATATGTAACACTGTGTGTTGTTGACACAGAACATTTTATGGTGATACGAAATACTTTGCGCGAAACCTTAACTTTAATTCCCCTGCTTTATTTTAATCTAAAGGAATATGAACACCACAGCGAATAACCTACCTCACCTGTATACTTTTCTTAACTCTATGCGTTCGCGCTTCACCAGATACATTTTTTCAGTATAATGGCAAGATACCTGATCTTAAGCATTACGCGCCTATGACAATAATTGTAGTGCCACCCTAAGCTTTGCACTGGAGTTTTCTATGGTAGGTCCTGCACGGCATTCGTCTCATCAAAATATTGTTTTTCTAGTTTCGTTCTCCCAGTAATTCCAATTTCCTCAGTGTTTTTCGAACCCTAACACAGTAGGTAATGCACACGTGCGATATTGCTGCGACCTGCGACCACAAATCACATAGATCTCTATGACTGCGACGAAGAATATCTGGCCCTGCAGTTCCTCAATCCCTACCTACTCCTACCTCATAGTTTATTTTAGATTCATTGAGTGTCTTGTAAAAGTTTAAATTAGATTACTATTGTTCTAATTTACTGCCTCAGCGGTTGTTGTTTCAGTAAACTAAAGTCTGCTAACAATGCATTTACCAAGAAAGTCCCTATTATTGTATGTATCTCCTATAAAGGCCCTGGCTTTAACCGACTTGTGGCTAAGCATAGCCACTTCTCCGGATAAGGGTCGAGCCGTCTGTTTATCATGGCCTTATTCCTTTTGATCATTCAATTTCCTTTGCTTATGTACGATCTTATACGATTTTTGTCTCCGCTTCTGAAAAGGTTCTGAGGAGTCTTTCATGTTATTTTTATTGTGGCATATCGGAGATGATAAATCTTGATTTCAATGTCGATTTTATGACAATGACTTTTTGGAATGCTGTCTGTATAAATATCTTTTTTAGTTATTGCAATTTGGGTGTAATAAAACGAGTGTAAGTGTGGGATTATTGATTCGTGGAAGGTTGATTTTGACTATTTTTATTAGCGTAACGGGAATAGCGCGAATAGCACTGTCAGTGGCAAATGTATCTGTAAATATTTTTTCATTCACTGTTACAGGTTCAGTCTCAATTAAATAAGTTAACATAAGAACAAGCATATGCATCTCAGAAAACATTTTCAAAGGCCATTAATTATAGATCCGTCAAAATAATGTAAAATTTATTTAAAGCAATTTAACATACATTGGTTAAAATGAATAAAAGTAAAATATCGTGTGGAACCAGGTGCGTGTAAATAGTAAATCAATGTCAACCCTATTCGAACGGTCCAAAACAAAACATTTAAATTATTTTATAACATACGAGTAGCATGTGTTAATAATGCCTAATCCATGCTATAGATATAGACTAATCCATTAGACTGGTATGGAAATGATAAATTTGACAGTAGAAACTCTTTTGAAAGAAATCACACCAAATCTATGTAATTGAGAGATCTTCGTTCAAGTAATGTTTGTGTGGTGTGTAACAACAATGGGCGCGTAAGAGATATATAGATGGACAGTCTGCGTATCGCTTTAGGGCTGTGTTTTTATGTAACGCCCGACGATACCTGATGATTTTTATATGCCCGGGCGATTATTTGGCAGGTCGCCCCACGTAATCGGTGGATAAAAATCACCCTGACGTTTCATATGACAATTAAGAATTAATTTTTGTGTTATCTAGTTATATAGTTTTTGAAGTGAAAACTTCATTAGGCGCGTTGAGCACTTTTTGAGTGAACAAAAGCCATGGAGCTCGTGACATCGTCATCGGCTTCTTGGTTGAAAAAAAAATCAAGGAACTCGCGCCATCGTCACGTAACGCTTTTTCATAGATCATGTAGTTTTGAAGTGAAAACTTCTTTAGACACGATAATGGTTTCCATGACTACTATTTCTGTTGATGTTACATGCAGTCTATGGTTACATGATTATTTTGTATTGTGTTGTGGTGTGGAAAAAGTTAATTGTATTTCAGAGAGTTGAAATACATAGAGTAGTTATACAGGAACAACACTGCTCTAAAAACTAACTAGAATTTACCTGTTTACATACCTATGCATACGTATATGCAGTTTATAATGACAAGGAAAGAATATTCAAATATTATGCGTAATATATGTTGTTAGAAAGAGATAGTTAAGCAATTTGTGTTACGGTGTTATTAGCTACTAGTTGATTAGCCAGAGCGCCCGCTGGTGTGATGTTGCAGTGAAAGAGGAGAGTAGGGCAAAACAGACACTCTGATAGGTCGTATTAAAAATTGTTAGTGGGAGTAGTGTCTGTAAACCTAGCATAAAAATTTCCATAATCTCATTTTTTTTCGGAGTTCTAGTAGCATCCCCAAGAGTTCTATAGTTCCTGATAGTTATTTTGAATAGTGCACCTATTATTGTACATGAAAAATCGAATTTAAAAAACGAGATTTTAACTTCGCATGCCGTCACCCAGCATCTCAACAATTTTCAATTATTAGACTACAAAATATGGTTGAAAATACAGAGTTCTATCGACTGCCGACGTTCCAACAATAGTTCTGGTAAAAAACATGAAACATTTTTTTTTTAAATGAGATGCTAACTTCACACACCATCTGTTAGCACCTCAGGAGTTCTGAGAAGTTAGATTACAAATATGCTTAAAAATAACTAGTTCTATTCATTCATTTAGGGCGTTAAAGCAATAATTGCACACTAATAAGTAAAGTCCTATTTTTTTAAATAAAATCGTTAGGTCTTGAGATGCTGCACTATAGCTGGCAGTTCCACGTATCATTTCAGGCGTTCTCGACTCCAGGAGCACTAATATGACTGAAAATCCAAAGCTCTGCAGCCACAAGGTCATACAGCCATAGTTCTAGTCATAAACTTGAAAAAAATTAAAAAAAATCGTTATGTCTTGAGATGCTGCTCTATAGCTGGCAGTTCTACGTAGCATAAACTTCAATAAAATCGTTAAGTGTTTAACGATTTGTTTAAAAAAATATTACTTTGCTTTTTAGTGTGCAATTATTGCTTTAACGCCCTAAAATGAATGGAACTATTTATTTATAATCATATTTGTGATCTATCTTCTCAGAACTCCTGAGATGCTTCAAGATGGTGGGTAAAGTTAGCATCCCATTTTTTTAAAATTGCTTTTTTTACGTTTTTCACTAGAACTATTGTTGGAATGTCGGCAGTCGATAGAACTCTGTATTTTCAACCATATTTGTGGTCTAATAATTGAAAATTGTTGAGATGCTGGGTGACGGCATGCGAAGTTAACATCTCATTTTTTAAATTCGATTTTTTATGTCAATAATAGGTGAACTATACAAAATAACTATCAGGAACTATAGAACTATTGGGGATGCTACTAGAACTCCGAAAACATTTTGAGATTCTGGAAATTGTTATACTAGGTTCACAGACACGTGGGAGTGTAGTCATTTTTCCATATTTACCGTACACAGTGTATGCTTGTGTATATAGTACGAAAAATATTTGATGTGCGAATTATGATTAGAAAATTTCCAGTTGGGCAGAACACATCAAGGTTTCGATATATTTTTTAGAAATGGAAACACATTGGTTTTATCGTAATAAAATATTTAATTACAATTTTAAATTCTTTCGAACATACTCAATTTATTTCTTTTTGTCTCTTTTAATCAGGTTTGCACTTTGGATTATTTTAGTGAGTATAGTTAAGAACTTTTAAAAAAAATTCTAAATCAAATCTTTATTAACTGTATTACACGAATACATAGGTTTAAATATATACTTACTATGAATAAAAGAAAATTATTCTTATAAGAAATTCATATATTTTTTTAATGGTAGCAATCAAAATGCATTTTCATACAAAGTAAATCGACCCTAGTTTTCCCTTACACAGTCATGTAATGGTTGCCACGAGACGTTCCGATCACCATTGCGCTGCGATCTCTTTCACTCTCACACAAAACGATCCACACATCTCGCTCATCCATTTCATGGAGGCAACAGTCGCCCAAGATAAAACAAAATGACGATATTTTCTATTTCAATCAAAATAGCCATACTTATGCGTGAAATAAAACATTTTTCTTATCTCTCACAGTGCCTGTATAATTAGTGCAGTCTCTAAAGACACAGGAAGGCATCTTGTCCACAGCTTTTCCTAAAAAACACGATTAGCGGTGACGTATTTACCGGACGCTTGGAAGTGCAAGACTGGTAGCGACAACGGTAATTACCTTGCATTCGTCTAGTAAAAATGGGGAGTTCACAACTCATCTATAGGTAAAAAAATCTTAGTTGTATTTGATCAAACTCTCTTCCGTGAATTTATTTCGCGTTATAATAATTGTCTCATTACAAACCGAGATAATTCACTAATTTAATGTTAATGTTTTTTAATTTGTTATAAAATGTTGAGAGAGGCGTATAATGGTACAAAGACATTTTTAAATGGCGGTGTTTTAGTTCACGCTATTCCTGTTATACTTATTAAAAAAAATAGTCAAAACCAACCTTCCACGAATCAATAATCCCACATTTACACTCGTTTTATTTCACTCAAATTGCTATACAAAAATATATTAATACGACGTCAATTTTATCCTATCTTATCCTTACGAAATGCTAGCAGTGCTGGTATCGAACCTGCCATCTCACCTGCTAAGTACAGATAGAAGTGCGATGTAGGTATCTCATACAGACACATGGCAGATAAGTGCTATTCTATGCAATTAGTGACAAGACGAGTAAGTCGTGTGCCTGATGTTAAGCACTACGCATGTCCGGGACAGTTGCAGTGATAGCGTAGCAGTGTTGCGTGATACTGTATACTGCGCTCGTTACCCTGAGACAATTCCTGTTGAGTCTCTTTCACTCAGTAATTTCACTCTCTAAGTACAGTGCCTTTCACATCTTACGCAGTTTTGCTTGCGCACTATTACTTCGTGGCAGCAGGTTTGGTATAGTGATGGTAGCAACACGGTCTCTTCTGTAAAAATGTTTATCACCTAGTACGTAAGTTAAACTGCGCATTTTGTGCGTACAGAAATAAAAATAAAATGTATTCTGAAGCTACTGAAAGTAATAAATCAATCAACTCCCAATCAATAGACACCTATGGACAACTATTTTATTATGAAGGGAACACTAAAAAGTATAATTGGATATTCGCAAGCTGTAGCAACAATGCGCATACAAAGTAATGGACAAAAAATCCAAATGAATCCCCCAGGGGATCCTTGTCAGGAGTGCCAAGTGAACGGAAGGGTAATTTCACCTATGTACGGTTCATTTTGATTTCTTCTTGGCTAATGATTACCAGTTCCGTGCTTCAGGGCATACAGAGGCACTTGCTAATTAATTACTTGCAGTCAGATTCAGCAGAACCTTTTAGCTTTGGCTGTATACGAAAGTAAAATATAAAGGAAACTTGAACGGAAATTACTCTTTCCAATGAATTCGTTTGGATCGTTAAGCCATAACGTCAAAAGATTAAAATGCATTAAATGTCCTTTGCGTGGTCAAGTGTGATTGACCTGTTAACGACCGTGACTTTATAAATTAAAATTAAATAAAAAAACTTAGTATGCGAAAATTGTAGTAAAAGAAATTTGGGCGGTTAAACATTTTGTCTGAATGTTTGCTAATTTCTATATAAAGTTACTCAGTTCACTAATTTTAAACCAAATTAAAAAAAGGAGAAGTTTATATGTCTGATAGTATGTATTTTTTTGTGTATGTTAGGCGATTTCCTTCCCCATATGTGGACCGAATCTCAAAATTATTTTTTGGTAGAATGGTCCCATTTAAATTTATAAATTCACATAATACAATTCGATCCCGTAAGTAGCAAGAAGGGTCTCTAAAAATTGAGATTTGTTTTTACAAAAATGGTACCGAATCCAATACCAAAAATGTTTGAAATAACTTGTCGAAGTCGGTACTATTGGTCGGTTCCATTATTTGTAAAGACTCAGACATCTCTAGGTGAATTTTATTTTTTATTGTCTTGGATTTCATGACAAAGTACGGCAGTATTTATACTTATTATAGTAATTAAACTTACCACACTAATGTTATAAATTTTGTAAATGTGTGTTTGTATGTTTGTTACTTTTTCACGCTCAAACAGCTGGACCAATAGTGATGAAATTTTGGTGTGGAGGCAGATGAGGCGTTGGAATAACACATAGGTCTCGTCGTCGTTATCATCATCCATCACAACGCGAATGTAGTAATGAGCCTGGCAACTAACAGTAATCATCAAATAATGCAATTTTGGAGGGAAAAAATCACATCCTCAGACGGGATTTGAACCCGCGTCTTTCGACAATTCGTGACAGACGCTATAACCAACTAGGTCACCGAGGCTCGGGGTCCAAGCATTGAATTTTAACTCTCTATCTGATTTTAACCGTCGTATGGGGACGGTTAAACTCGGAACCATCCAGAGTACTCGTAACCATCAAACCTGGTTAAGACAGTTGCGGTGCCACTAGACTAGACTAGACTAGACTAGAGCTAGAGTTTTCCGTCGTTTTTCCGCTGAGCTTACCCCAAAATTTTGTTTTCTACCGACTTCCAAAAAGGAGGAGGTACTCAATTCGACTGTATTTTTTTTATGTTTGCTACCTCATAACTTTCGATAGGGTGAACCGATTCTCACTCTCAAAATAGTTTTTTTTTTGTTTGAAAGTGCCCGTGCACTTCCCGTGCAGTCCCATTAAAATTTCATCAAATTCGGTACAGTAGTTTTTATATCTGAATAGAATGGATGTCGGTATAAAATTTTTCAAATTCTACTTGTTTTTAGTACTGCTCGTCCCCTTCAGGCGCAAAATTGTAATGTTGGCGTAGACGTCTCTCACAATACATCTAAGCGGTGGTAGCAATCAAGATGGTATCTTGCAAGAGGTAGAGTAAAGTAAAATAGATGAGTACACAATTAACGGCCTTACTTATAAACGCTTCTGTCGTCATTTAGTATTGCGCACAGCAAAATCGTTGTGCGTTGTGTGAATTTAAGTAGCTTTTGCAAGTATATGACCGTATGAATAGCTCAATCGAAATTAATTTTGTCTCGGATAATTCAAATAATATTCCTATAGGTAGGTATATATATTTTACATTCATGTCGATTTGCGTTTTAAAGTATTTCTATCATAACTTACGGTTATATCTAACTACAGGGATAAAATACTGGATAATAAAACTATACAAACATCATTACAGTAATAATTGTTACTGTAAAAAAACACAAAATATAAAGTAAGTAAATGAATTGCGTACTTATTAATATATTTTTAATTTCTCTACGTTCATATAGTTAAAAGATTTTAATAGCTTTGCATGTTACTTCAAAGGAGCTCTTTCAAATTAATTACTGGGTTAGAGCAAAATGCTGGTTTACACACTAATTCAGTTGAGTGTCCTTCGCTCTGGCTTTGAAGATATGAACTGGTTTATATAATATTAATGTCTGCTTAATGTTTATGAATGCACATTGGATTAATTTTGTGTTTTCCTTTTTAGATCTTGTTGTAAATCAGTAAAATTATACATTCAAGTGGGCACCATGCCATCTACCGATTAGTGGTTGCGACTTTCCTCTACCATTTTCCGTCTCTCCCTGGTCCTTTCTTGTCCATTGGTAATCAGTAAGCGAGGTGGCCTACCCCATACAACCTTGCCACATTAACTTGAGGAGACGGAGTGGTATACCGGTGTCTTTTGGTCTTCAGCGCGTTTCCTCGTTTTTAAAGTCCAAGCATCTTCACGTTCGTTCCTTGCGCAACCATTAGCACAAAAGCGTCTCAGTTTCGTCAATAATATGACCGTTCGATTGGGCTCGTTATAGTTGTACATATAAGACGTTACAATCCATATAATTCACCATGCGGGTTCGTGGTAAATTATGAGACGTACTACACATGCACCATAAGTATATTGTTGTAGTTGTGTATAGGCAAAGTAAGTAAACATCTGTTAGTAGAACGTCTTCCATACTAGCGTTGATTCACGCAGGTTTGGCGCGAGACGCGTGTAGGGATGTCAACATCGCCACAAAACAAGTACTCATCGCATCTACGTTTTGTTGGTAGCATACCTACGCAACAGAAAACAATAACATTTAAAAACTGCCAACCCCTACCGCTCTGCCGGCACTCACGTAATAATTGCCGGCAAGCGTTCTCCACCCCCACCAACCGCCTCTTCCCACTTGTATCGCCCATTTATCGCGATGACGTTCTACTTATTTGGGGCCGCGCGGTCTAAGTACTTTGGTATAGATATTGTTTGCGGTCAGATTTTTATCCCGCCTGAAATGTTCCGACATCAAACGACCACAACCGGTATCGAAGGCTCAAAGCATCCGAATTTCATTTCACTGTTATTTATCACGTTAGCCCATCATTTCTAGCAAAGATACGTAGTTTTTATCCATATCCGATAGATTAATTATGCAGATGGGGCCGTAACTTTAGTACCTGGTAACAAAACACAAGTGTTAACAAAAAGCTTGTTTCAAGAGTAATTAAACCTATTCAGTGAACGAGGGTAAGGAGGTAAGGCGGCGTCTATGGAACTATGAATAAAACATGGGAACGTGTGAGCTCGCCTGTGCTAACTGGAAAAAGTTTGACACGAGGGAAGAGAAAAAGCGGTTATAAAACTATACGATCTACTCGTATTACCGTAAAGCCTTTATCCAGAAGTTTAATACACTAACTCTACCTTTGGTTGGAATCGGTACACTGTGTCTTGCGCTAACTTAAGCTGAATACGTTAAGTATGTTTAAAGTGATAAAGGTGTGTTGGCAAGGGTGACAGGGTACTTTTCAGCACAGAGGGCTGCCGTGCATCGGAAGGCACGTTTGATCCCTGATGTCTTATCTCAATATTCATTAGGACATGTTGAAGGTCTTCGGTTGGTCTGAAATTACAATTTCCTGTCTTTAAGGAATAACAATGACTAACTGCGACATTGGCCAACATATGTTTAAAGTGATAAGAGTGAATTGGTTTTCAACAGCCCTGTTTTTGCGACATTACGATACCTCGACGTGAATATTAGCGCTTTTTTTTAATGTCAAAGGTATTCGGGTGGTTTGAAAACTCCAGCAGTTGAGTATTTAACCAAAACTGTTTCACCGCGAAGATATAACATCAAACTTAACTCTTGAGGCTATATCGATAACTAAAATTTGCGACCCAGTGTTCGCTGTTGTAGTAAAATATATATAAAAGCTACTTTATATCTGTAAACGGCATAAAGTAACACTAATTAACGATTAACTGAAACTACTCGATTCCGGTTCGATACCTCGACGTGAATATTCGGCGCGTTTTTGCGCTTGAATGTAAGAATAAGGCGGCTTGGTCTAAATAAATATCCAAGCTGTATGGCAGCTTAGCTAGCTAATATGAGAAGAAAGGATATAATACCCTATCACACTAATATTATAAAGATAAAATTTATGAGTGTTCGTACGTCTGTTACTTCAGGCTCTAATTTAGTTTGTAGTATATATGAGGAGCTGGGACAACACATAGGACACTTTTCACTATAATCATCATCCATCAGCACGCGGGAGAAACCGCGGGGCGCAACTAGTAATATTGTACATGTGAAAGTGAGTTTGCTTGTTTCTTACGCTTTCACGCCTAAACTGCTGAACAGCAGGGTCATTATGTATCTCAGTTGCTCACTAATGTTGATTGAAATCTGGAAAAATGGCGGCTCTATGTCACTTTTGACAACTCCAGTAAGCAAAAATGTATAATAGTAATAGTAAGTTGATGACTGGAGCTGACAAAAGTGACATAGAGCGGCCATTTTTTTCGATTTCAATCGACATTTGTTACCAATTGAGATACACAATAGCCCTACGGATCTCGATGAAATCTAGCAAGGAGATAGGTTGTATCCCAGAGAAGGACATAGGATTTTTATCATCATCATTATCTTCTATCCCCAAGCGAGTGGAACCGCGGGGTCCAGCTAGTTATTTATATTCCCCTGAGAATACTTAGGGACCAAAAAGTAAATTTCACTGTAAATTTATGTGAAAAATGCAGAAAAGGTATGAAACTCAAGCAGTGTCGTACTCAACAGATCGACAAGGAAATGCAACTCTATCTTCGGTTACAACTTGGATGGGAGACCACTACTGCCAAATTAATATAGCTATTTCAAGACCTAGGACACGTTAAAACGTCAATGTTGCTTGTAAAAAAATCTAACTTTATGTAATAAACATCACTAAGCATTAATCCCATTATCTTACCTTGTTTATGAATGTAAGGCAAATAATAAACTGATCGGAACATTATAACATATTTCCCTCAAAACAGACCCTCGAGATCTATAGCCTGAATAATTTAGCAAGCGAGGACAACCCTTATATTTCTGTTTCTTTCTGCCTGTCACTTGATCCAATATCCGAGTTGAATGAATCACAGTGAACGGTGGTGTAGGCGCGGCAAAGCTCATTGGACTCATGAATTTATTCGTAAGTCGCAACCTCTTTGCGGGGAAACTATAAATCTAAGTGAACTAGTGTTACAATAGGCGTTGTGTTACAAAGGAGTTCTGATAGGTAGGTTCTCGCTAGTCTGCGGCCGTCGGTTGTATACTTTAGGATCTTGCTCTGACGCCTTAAATTTTTTTTCAGAGTAGTTAAAAAGTGGTTTATCAATCATTCACGCTATAGCAAGAGCTAAACATTGAAATATTTTTGCAGGTATACTGGTACAGTATGTTGTAAATTGCAATGAAACACATAGCCTACGAGGGTGTGTTAAATAAAGTATATATATATATAATAAACCGCATACGTTTACGTTTCAAACAAAAGCTACTTAAATTTATTAAACAGAGTGGATTGGAGATGATTTGTACACATTTGTACTTGTGCTTTTAGCAATTGTGCTTTTAGCAATTATGCTTTTTACCCGATTCAACGGGTAGTTCCAGAGGTATCGTCTTATTCTTATTCCATGCGAACGAAGTCGCTATTGGATTCTACACTTATAATTAACAGAGATAAACTCAAAAACTACTAAATTGATAAAAAAACTATAAGTATTATTGTAGAAATTAGTAGAACGCTATATTATTCCTCCGTATAATTAGTAGGCTAAATATTCATCCATCACTACGCGGGTGAAACCGCGGGTGCAGTAAGGTGATAGTATTTAAAAAAAAACAGTGTGCGCTTATGGTGTTGTTTATTATTCTAATGGTATGTTAATCAACCGTTTGCTTTATTATAAAAACACGATAACTAAATGATAGCGTACATAATTGCCTCGTGGTATTTGGATTCATATGCAGTAAAAGCAATGATAAAATTCCACACATGACCTCTTCAAAAGTACTCCGGTTTAAAATGTTAAATAAATTCAAAAAATAAATGTAATCTTAAAGAGTTATAGAGTTAAGAGTGAATTGGTTTTCAACAGCCCTGTTTTTGCGACATTACGATACCTCGACGTGAATATTAGCGCTTTTTTTTAATGTCAAAGGTATTCGGGTGGTTTGAAAACTCCAGCAGTTGAGTATTTAACCAAAACTGTTATTAGGATCGTATAAAATATCTTTATTTGCATGAACCATAAGTCATAAAAATGATACCTTAATATGTAAATAGACCTTAAAATGTTACCAAACATTTTAAGGTATCCACAATTCCACTTTGATGGTATGCATACATTATAAAGTTCGTTCTTATTAACTCTATGCCTAATTTACATGATTGTCTCCCTTATTAAAATACAATGCTGTGTTATTAAGGCCTATTCAGACCTGAGCGTTATTCGCTACCGCTGTGGGTACCGAAAAATAGCACGCGGAACTCGATGGGTAAAAAGTATGAAGTTCCATAACTGCATCGAAACTTGTACCGCCTAGTGAGGCGGTATTTTCTCTTGTTTGGCGAAACTATTTCCGCCGCCCCGCTAACCGTTGCCAACGAATATACCGCGCGCGGTAGAGATATCCGCTTTGGTGTGAACAGTGAAAATAACACATACCCTTTCGGATCTCTCTATCGCTCGCGGTAGCGAATAACGCCCAGGTTTGAATAGGCCTTTAGTCAATATCTTCATTACAGTCAAAAAAATACACATTATGATAAAATCAATATATTTACAGTGGTCTCATATACTTTCAATGTAAATTTCATGTCAAAATAAATATTATATTGGTAATAATTGCTCATTGCTATATATAAAGGATTGATCTTTTAAATATTCCTTATATTCACATTATTGACATTATCCGAATCTGTCATTTAAATAACCAATCACGTTTTTATAAAATTTGGTTACAAGGAAAGCAAATAACTTTTCCTTAAATGCAGTAACACACATCGTAATGGCCGATCATGCCATTGTTACTATGACGACGATCATACTACGTCATTATTCTAATATTATCTACAGTGACCTTAATTATGGACGTCATACAGGTATGACGTCACGGCGAATCAGTATGTCATCAATCATGGAGTGACGAGCGAAACTTGATTTATGGCGTGACCTACAGATTAGTTTCAGCATATACCTATATCATTAAGGGCATAAGCCATTACGTAGTAAACTTAACCAGGAGACTCTAACGTCTTGGAATCATCTTGTTTCGTGGGCCGCGGGGCCTACAAACAGTCCAGTTAAATATTTGAACCAGACTGAATTTAAAAAAACTGCCGTGACAATTGAAGACATTCAGACAAGAGCTGTTTCAGCGGTGCAAGCATGGACTGTCGATAAGATAAAATTATCGGTAAAAGACAGCATGCAATATTATCGTGAGATCTATGTTCGAACGACAGGTGTACTGCATAATAGCGTATTTTTTATCTATCCGTAAAACTAATACCACTGTAAAAGGCTTTGTATGACGTTATTTTAAAGACTAAATGAACATTTTTGTTTTTAAATGTTGTTGAACGAAATAATACAATGTTATTAACTTGAATAAAACAAAAAGCAAAGCAGGCTTCATTACTACTAACAAAGCCTATAAAGCCGGTCAAGGCAACATTTATGGGAGTCGTAACCTAGAGGCCAAGTTATGACTAGCAATACACTAGCTTTCATTATAATTTTTCGTTACTGGAACTACGGTGATTTTTATAGTACCAGAACTTATGTATCGAGGCCACTGGGGTGAAGCCTGAATAGAAAAATCGCCACTATTGACCGACCTAGAAATTCTGCAGATTATTGTTTACTTCTACTTATTAGTTAAATGGCTGCCTGGTTTATATTAAAAAACTCACGATTTCGAATTCGTATTCGTAATTTACGATTCGGATATCGTCTATGCGATCTACAGTCTAACCTACCAGAGACAATAAAAACTCCATTGTTATGAGGCGAGTGGACCTGCAATTAAAGGTACACATGTAATATAATATCTTGACAGCTCTTAAGAGCAAATCCAAGCCTGCAGCAGCTCATATAAATCCATAACTTTATTAACGTTCAAAACCAAAACGATTTACGATTTTAAAAACCAAATAACCAACAAATATACATCACGATATTTCGAGGATTTAACCCTCAAAAGTCCGTATATCCCATTACTTGGCTCCCAGCCAAGACCCATGCGGGAAATTGACCACGACTTCAAAGAAACGGCACCAAACTGAATTGAAATATCATCACGAATTTTTTACTCTTCACGTTGAGTGAGAAATCTTGAACATGCGAGAGTTCAAAAGATATATTCCCATCTCAATCCTTGTCAAAGATTATTCTGTTAAAGGAAAATCGCATGAATTTCCAAGCTTTGGAGCGTTCAGAAGCGCTTACGAACTATGATATATGGCAGGAGGGTTAGAGTCAATGGGTGTGTTCAATCTGATACAGTTCATAAAAAGAATGAAATATTGTCTATAAGCGGTAGGTATTTGAAGACGCTTTCTATGTTATGAGGATGATGTCCTTCAATTGTCATTTTTGGATGAAAGAGGATAAAATGGAACAGGAAAGCAATAAATATACCTCATGTCATATCAATATACTATTAGAATGACACGTAGACAGTAAACTACCGTGGAGAAATAGGTTAATATTTATAATGAAAACTAGTTGATTGATTCTTAATAAATCGCTGCTGGGTAAAACGACGCGGGATAGAATAATTAAAGCACTTGCATTTAGTCTGAAAGTATTAAAATATGTTTTAGAAGATTATTGCTCTTAAAGATATCTCTCAGACGAGATAATGACTTTTAAATCACCTGAAAAAAAATATAATGATGCTCCGACACAAATATATAATAGGTTCGCGTTTGCTTACTTGACTTCAAGGCTACGGTTTAAGAACTTAACTATGTAAGAAATTATATACTTATTTCGATATTTAGGACTTATTCATTCTGCGTTATGTTTAAATTAGACTGATAACAAAAAAAATTCAATGACTGAACATATTATTAGATTAGCTTAGAACCATTTCGCAAAAATGATTTGTAAGTGGAAAAGTTACGAAGCCACAAACATACAAACACACAGAGAGACGCTTGGTTAGCGTTATTATTAGCTAAACTTCTGTTTTCAACTGACTTCAAAGAGAACCGATTTACATTTTTCTTTTTTTATATGAAAGCTAGTGCTTCTCATGTTAGCCTCATTCAAATTTGAGCAAGATCTGATGACTAGTTTTTTTAATAACAATTTATCATCAACATCCGGTGTTATAATTTTATTCTTATTTATTTAACAATGACCCTAGTAAGGTATAGCAAGAAAAGTAATGGAGCACCCGACTCAATCAATAATAATTAAATTTGTCACTAAGAAAGTAATTTAAATAATAATAGCATGTAATCATTAGCAGGTTTTTCAAATATTTCCAAATTTTGTCATGTTTTCTTCATCCATTATTTTGCTAGGTAGGCGATTAAATTTTTGGTATTTTTGGTGGTTGGTGGTGAGGACCAAAATTGCGTATTACTAGTTAAGAGCTCGAAAGAATAAGTTTATGTTTAAACCAAGATGTATTTTTTTGTTTGAAGGCTAGGGCTTCCCGTGTGGTCCTATTTAAATTTCATCAAATTCGGTAGAGTAGTTTTTGAGATACACTCCAATAACTGAATAGAATGGAAGTCGGTATTAAATTTTTCAAATTGTACTTGTATGATGTATGGTTTGCAGCTTTCAGTGTTTTTCACAATTGCAAGGATACGAATAATTTTTTTTGGAAATACAAACAGGTCTAGGTATTATCAATAACATAATGGAAGTCGGTTTTAAATCTTTAAATTTAAATATGGATAGCTTAAAGCAAATACAATTTGAAAAATTTTATTCTGACTTCCATTCACGTATTCAGTTAGTGGAGTGTAACTCAAAAAGTACTGGACCGAATTTGATGAAATTTAAATGGGACTAAGTACACCAGCTTTCAAACAAAAAAGAATTTTGAGAATCGGTTCATCCTATCGAAAGTTATGAGGTAATAAACATAAAATAAAAATACAATCGAATAGAGTACCTCCTCCTTTTTTTGGAATCGGTAAAAAAACCGATTGAGTGATCCTAATATCAATAGTAACATACTAAATTAGGCTGATAATCAAGGCAATAGAAAGCTTTAATAGAAATTCCAAAATAATAATCATCATTAAATTGGGAATGCAGTTCACAAATTTAAACTAGATACAACCCAAGATATAGAACGGTAGCAAGCAACAATAAAATCAAAAACATAGAGAACCATTAGTGAACCTGAATTTATATGAATTATTCATGATATATGGAGAACGTATCTTCTGTGTGAGTGTATACGAATTTTCACAATGGGTCGTCGTGACATAGAAATTCACTTAGTTTTATTTATCTTACGTGCCCTAAACTATCGGTATTTCGGTGTTTGTTGTTAAAAACTAATATGTTACTGTAATTTGGAGGTCATTGAATTATGAAGCATATGGAATCAATTTTGTAAATTGAAAAAGTAATTTTAACAAATACTCTTATATTTGAGTATAAGATATATGCAGTCGTAATGAGTATGTACAATAAGTATAAAATTTGCAGGTCTCGTCGTGAACTAGCAATGTTTAAAACAGTGTATTTGGGTTGGATCCAAAAATATATTACATTTGCCAAAATCGGTACTGAAATCTGAAAAAAATATTATATTGAGAAGAAAGTTGTTTAATTTGTTGACATCTAGGTGCTATTATAAAATCAAAGAGGTCATACATCCCTAAAATTCACACAACATTTATTTGTTGTTGTAAATTTAGGGATTTTATGCAAATTCTTACAAATAGAACAGCTCCGCTGGTAATTCATTTAAGTTGAAATAGTTTTATATACCTAACCATGCCGGTACATACTAGAGATGTATTCAACTATATTTACCTCCTTTTCCTTCTTCGCCCCATTTGGGTAAATACGCAAAATAGAAATACAATCACACTAATATTATAAATGCGAAAGTTTGTGAAAGAGTGAGGAAACACGCTGAATCGGCTTAATGGATTGGGGCGGCATTTGGAGAGAGCTTTTACCTAGAAATAATAATAGGCCATTTTTTAACCTGATTCATCGGTATATACCGGCTACGTCGTGTGCGACCGTCCTACGGTCCTACGGTAACAGACGGTGGCGGGGACGATGTACTAAAGATGTCACCGGGTAGCGGGTAGTGTAGCGGGGTAATACGTCTAGTCGTGTGCTAGAATGACGTGCTACCTCATCCCCTCCACCATCTGACACCCCGTAGGACGGTCGCGCACCACGCAGCCGGACTATAGTTCCAGAAGGACCGCGATTACCACGCAGGCGTACATATTAACGTAACCATATTAAAAAGGCATGCTTTTGTGAATTAAATAGCGAGCGATAAGAGTATTAATAATGTACGCTTTAGTAGAACTTATTTCTTACTAAATAGCACTCGTTTCAATTAAAAGAAAATCACTACTTTCGCCATTTAATGCATATTGCCTGAACACGGAACTAAATAATACCTGAAAATACGGCAACGTCCACGTTTTCAAATAACGAAATGTTGCAGGATAATATTCTAGATGCTGAATAAAATTGAGCATTAAATTCTGTTTCATATCAGCCATTTAATTAAAACCTGCTATTTCATTTAGTGCTCGTCTTTGCCTTATTTTATTCGGTTTTCGTATTAACCTAATTATGTAGTTGGTATTGCGGTAGTATTTTTAAAACTGGTGTATTTAAAAAGATAAGGTATTAAGTAAAACATATCGGTATGCATTTATTATCTATGTAGTTTGGAATAAAGATTTCAATTTAGCGTTGTAATGCACGGTAAAAGATACAACTTCTGTAGGCCTACCATATGCCCTTATTGCAGAATCGTTAAGCGTTTTATTGAGCTGTCCTGCAAATTCGTACCATGACGGACTCTAGCCGGCCAGCAAAGGGCGGCCTGCAATTGACCTGCTATAAGCGTACCTTGACGTGATTTTTGACATAAGATATCCATTAAAGTAACCTGCATATCTGTCACAAAAGCAAAAGTTTGTTGTGGTTACTGTTTGGATGGGTAACTGCTAATAGAAATTTAAGCTGACCGATGTTTCGGGAACATAATTAAAGAGTGTTTCTTATTCTAATTGCTCACATTTGCTTAATCAATCCCACGACAGTCCATTACAGAAGCGGCTTCTCATAAAAAGTAAACTAGACGCGCCTGATTAATGACAAGCCTCAAATGTTTACCATATAGAACTCTTCAACCATCTACAATTTCAATGAGATGGGTCAGGGTCGTTACGTTCTTTCACTGTCAGACATTCGGGCAATTTATCTTCGAGCCAATACATCAGGGGTATCAACAAGTGTCGAGAGTCGTGATACATATTCCCACGGAGCGACCTTAATTCTCGTGATACCAGTTACGATGAATTCAAAGATTTTATTATATTACAGCGATATATATTTTTATTACAGCGATATAAGATCGAAGGTAACTCTTGTGATGGTTAAGTATGTGATTATTAAATTGATTACTACCTATACCTACTTAAGTATACTGTGTGTGTTAGCCAATAGGTAGATTGCGATTTATATTTGCTCTTGGCGCTTTTCTGTGTTTAGGTTTATGATATTTCTAGTTGCGCCCTGATTTCACCCGCGTCATGGTGACGATGACCGCTTAGTCGTAAAAAATATATAAATTAGTTTGATTTGACTGAATTAACTGTTCTTGACTGATTACATACGAGTATGTTTATTACCAAACGTTTGTTATTTTGATAATAATTTATCATTATGTGGTTCTTCAAATTTGAGTAGGTATCTTTAATTAGAGAATAGAAGTCGGTTAAAAATTTACAAATTGTATATTATTATTATTTATCACACTGTTATCATCCTAATACTAATAGTGGTAGGTATATCAATATACGATATTGCATGCATGGTCTCACTTTTTGTTGCTGAAAGGCGAAATTGAGACCAATACTGAAATGACTTTAACTTTCTGGTATTTATTAGACATTTCGTAGGTCAAAGACAAAATATTACCTAGAATATTATACTGCCCGCTTAAATTAAAAATTCGACCTGAAAAAGAAAAACGAAAGTGGAGCAATTGGGTAATAAACTAATCGTTTTAAATAATTCACCAATGGAGATTCAATTTTAATTAAACCGCCTTTTATGAAATGAACAAAGGAGTTTTTCACGAGAAAAGATTAATCATTTACCCATATCTTTCTAAAGACTGTGGCTTGAGGTGAGCCCGACTGAAATTGATACGCGAAACCTTATTTTCGGTTTTTCTCAGAAATGGAGCTTATTCGTATAACTCGAAGACAATCCGAGTGGAAAAAGGTGATTGTGGTTACTGTAATGCTCTTGAGAGAGTAATGGAGTTCCTTTCATTATTATTGCTTTCAAGCATAGCTGGTATATAAGTTTATATTCAAACTAGAGCTTTTTAGTACTAGTATTTGATAGTTGATGGGTTTGATTGAGACTGGAAGATTGTAATGTAATAGATACTTACATTGAGAAGAATACCTAGCTAATAATAAATAAAAGTAAGATTAGTAATATCAATATATTAAATAGATAACGTGACTTGACCAAGTTTTACTTTACGGAGTCGCTCTTTCTATAACGTGACCTGACGAAGTTTCGATTTACAGAGTCCCTTTTATAACAGCGAACTCTTCATTATTATTAGCCTATGACATCGAGCCAGTCCTTCTCAAGCCCAATGGCTCCATGGGCGATGGCAAAGCCTATCCCATTCCAAAATCCATTCTTCTATGGGGATATACGATACATAGTGATAAGCGTTTTATTATTATTGGACTTATAGTATCGATCCAATATTAAAAATAATAATTGCTTTACTTTTTTTAGAAATCCATCCTCTCTCTCTTAAATCTCTATAGTATTCTCTTTGTCGCTTAAAATCCAAATCAAAAATCCGTGACTTCTCTTCTGTGTCATTCCATCATTTTATTTTAATTTTTTAATTACTCATATTGTTGGTCAGTATCGAAATAGTTTTTAAATATACAATCAAATAAGGATTTATGCAATGAAATACGATCATATATGAAATAATATTAAAATATTAAAAAAATAGGAATGGACAGTAAAAAATATTATTCATGTATTCTGAGTGACAAGCGGACATGATTAGGAGGAATGAGGAATGGAAGAGTTGAACAAGAGTAAAGGAAGTAGTCAGCATTATAGGTAATAGTCGCAGGAAGGTTTTCTTATCCTTGTGGAACAGTTGAGAGAAGGACAAGAGAAGTAATGTATTCTTAGATTTCTGCGATGATGTAAATAACGGTTTTAAATGGTACAAAACTAATAGTATGTCTTCGTTTGTCTAGCCTGTGATATCGGCGTTGTATAATATGTTTTGGATTTTCTGAAATATGAATTCTCAGGAGCAATCTGGCTAACTATGCCCATTAGATGGTAACAGTCTCATCTACTGTTTTAATGGACCTAAAACATAACGGGCAAAATAATGGGTTTTTAACGCCCACTACTACATACTATTTGGGACAAATGCAGGCGTGATGTTATGTTATCTCAATGATAAGTTGTTCAAATTAATTTACATATTATTTTTTATAACTATGAATACATTGGTAAAATGGTACACCATGCTAGATAAATTACTACCCGCCTGTTCTGGTAATAATAATATCTTTATTTAGTAGCTAAACAAACAATATTTAACAATATCTACTGTGGTTATTTGTTTGTAATTTGCAAAATCAGCCCTTTATATATACGAAAATAAATAACGTTCCTTATTATGCAAATTTAGAAATAACCACCTTTTGCAAACAAACTGAATGTAATAATTTTGAATACGCTCATATTTGAAATCTCATGGTTCCTACTACAGTGAAAAGAAGAAAACGTGAGTTCCCGTTACAATAGGTCGTAAAAATAATAAATACCGGATATGTTCGGCCAAAACACAATAACTCACGTCTGGAGCTATGTGAGCGGATGGGCTCCAGATTTATAAGACAATGACACATGGACTCATATTTTTTTATGAGTTGAAGTACTGTGCTGGGAAAATCGGTAGCCAATGCGATAATGATGTTAAGCGCCTAGCCTATCTATAGCAGTTACAATGTACTGCATTGCACTCATCAAACCTTTACCTAGTTTTTGAATCTAATTCGTACGTCCAGGAATATCAATAGCTTACCCTTTAAACCTAAACCTTGTTGTGCTTGCACACTAATGCTTGGTGACAGACCTTGTCATTGGTGTGTGATACTCTCCAAGACATTCTTCCACAAAAAGGCCACCATCTAGTAAGTTAGAATTTCTCGTCTTTTACACATCGTTTACGTCTCGTCCTGCACTCGCACGACCACGCTCAAGATACTGTAACTGAGCAAAATTGTTAATCATGATCTTAAGAAAGCTTTGTTTACAAACTTACATATAATTTGAAGAAAACTACGTTGCTATATCACGATTTTCGTACTTGTTAATTAGATAAATAAACCAAATTATTCAGGATATTTAAAACTTTTTCACTGAATTTTTAGAATGATCTTTTGTTTGTTTCTAATTCTATTATAATATCATCATCATCTCAGCCGTAGAACGTCCACTGCTGTACATAGGTCTCCCCCATAATTTATCAAAAGGACTTGCAAGCGGCCTGCATCCAACGTCGTCCTGCGACCTTTATCAGGACGTCTATCCAGCGTGTAGGTGGACAACCTACGCTGCGCTTGCCGGTCCGTGGTCTACACTCCAGAACCTTCCGGCCCCATCAGCCATCTGTTCTGCGTGCTATGTGCCCTGCCCACTGCACTTTAAATGGCTAATCTTCTGGGCTATGTCGGTGACTTTCGCTCTTCTACGGATCTCCTCATTCCTGATTCGATCACGTAGAGAAACCCCGAGCATAGCCCTCTCCATAGCTCGCTGTGCGACTTTGAGCTTACTTATGAGGCCCATAGTAAGAGATGACGTTTCAGTGCTATAAGTCATCACTTTTGCATATTATAATTTATAATACTCAAGATAAACTTCGACCGAAAGATCGAAGACACACACAAATTTAACGTCGTTACAGACAGATCACACCTACGAAATTTAATTGTCAATACAAATAAACCTTATACCATAAATTATGGTTTCTTCCATGACGTGGCGGGATAAAGCTGTCTGTGGCCAGCTTGTCGCTATCTCTTAGAGACACTCATATTTTCGCTCGTGCTCGCTAATCCAGTCGGACAAATGGCAAATTTCGTGCGGATATAAATTCACTAGAATTGTTTGCATCAGTTTACGTACAGTCGTTTGTAAACGCTTATCGGCTTCGTCAGTTGGGCTTTTAGTGATCTGTGTGCTAACAGGCTTACATTTAATGTGAATGTACAACTTAAGTTGGCTCAGACTGCGTACACAACTATTTAATCTGTGGTTGCAAACAAGCCTTCATTTTGCACTTCGTGGTGTACTAAGTTGAAGAATACACTGCAAATTTTCGCCTTATCAATATATCACAAATGTAGAAAGAATACGTATTTTCGAAGAAAAGACTTTAAATTCAAGTTCAGTTCAATTTTTTTTTTCTAGTATATAAAACTTTTCTCAACGGTCAAAAATCCAATAACTAACTGCAACTGTACTAACGCAGTAGAACAAAACTTCCCGTGAATCACGCCCGTCCACGACAATTCCAGTTACTACTTTATCCCTGTTCATATATCTCGCAACTTATCCAAGCCGTGGGGAAAGTTTCAATTGGGTAAATGTCTAAAGAAAAATTGACAAACTTCTTTATTATATAACAGAATTGGGGAGGTACAATATCTTTATGATAATTTAATAAGGTTACGCAAAAAAGATTCTAACCATTATGAAGATTAGCTCCAGTTATTCTTTTATTAGATTTAAGACCGTGGTTTTGGATATAATTTGTTTATCCTCACTGAAAAGAAGTAAGCTTAGCTAGAATCATTATAGCGTTTTTTCCGTGTGAAGTATTTGAATTTAGAATTTATTTGATTTGAAGAAATTTGAATTTTGTACTGAATTTAGATGTTTGCTGGAGTAAATATCTTGACCTCTTTCACCTCTGAATCCTACGCCGTATCAAAATATCTCCAATTAGTCTTAATAATAACTGAGCTCAACCTTGAATTTATGCTTTAATAAATCAGCCCAGCTAATTTATTTTCATTACTTATTCAGAGTTTGTTTATTTATGTATTTAGCCAAACACGATCGCTAAAATCAAGAAGGTTTAACCGATAATGTTACTACTCGTACTTGTATTAGCATTTAAAATGTATGAGTTTGTACACGTGTAAGAACATTTTAATACTCAGCATACCTCTTTGGGTAATAAAATGTATTTCATTGCCTTAGACACAGTATTATAACTTTTATCAGCATCAAGTTAAATAAAAATCTTATTACTATTTTCAAATGCTGCTTTAATGCTTCCTATACCGTGATAATGAAAACAAAAGATTTATGAATGAAACTGACATATATTTACGTCGCAGGTACGCAAAGGGTTAATAACCTTTTTATAATATATAGGCTTATCCATATTTTACTTTATGGTGAATATTGATACGGTCGAAGGTGGTATCTCACAAGACCCGGAATGGTGAATAGGTGTCAAGGACAGATGCCGTAACATCCTTTTAGGTGTTTCATTACAGATTTTCCTCCTTAATGGTGGTAGCCACGGATCTAGGAAGGGAGCCACCACGGATCTATACTCCAAGATCCATGGTGGTAGCCATCCAGGCGGCATCAGAAAGATACCCCACAATCGTGCTGTACTGACTAAATGCTGACGCACACTTTGTAGATACTCTACAAAATATAAATAATTTTAAGGAAAAATATTTATCTCGTAGTGTTTTCGCTAAGAACTACTTTCTTTTGCTTCACATGTAACTATAAAAAGCTGATATATTTCGAAAAATTACAATAAATGAAATGAAATGTTTATTATTAGCCAGATTTGCATCCATTATTACACATTGTTAGAATACATATATAAAATTCAAAAATTACAGAAAATTAAAAATTGAAACTTAGCATAAATACAAAATAAATAATAATTAATTAAGTGATGGGCGTGTGATACGCCCTATAAAAAAGAACATAAAAAAGATCATAATTTCTACGATCGGTGTTGTTTTTTGAATAAGGATTTTGATTATTGACATAGGTATTTAAGTTAGCTGCACAACTCTAATATGTGTTTATATCACACAAATTAAACAAACTTGATATTTACAAGCGTACGCGTATATATGTACAATTACTAACAGACACAAAATATTTTGAGTTAATAACATAACTGAAATAAACTTACAAATATTAATAAAAGAGTATGTAGCTTACAGAAAATAATGTAAAAATAGGCTTAAACTTTCAAGGATATCTTTCTGCTTTCCAAAGAAAATCAATAAGACAAAGCCTGGCTGAGTTAATAGCTCGACTTTAGTATATAGTTTCTAAGTCGCATTATTTCTTTTCGTAGCATTTATTCCATTATAACTCCAACGGTGACGATGACTTGAAAAGATTAATATAACTATATTGTTTTTTGCTCAATGTTCAAACATGTACTTTGCATATCTGGAGCGTTATTCTCTAAGGGCCGTTTTCAATGTAATGTTTAACATTTTTCCTTACTACCGATACAAATTTGATATAACGTGCATACGTGTCAAATATCTATCTTTAGTAAGGTAAAGCAACGATAGATAGGTTATTGAAAACGGCCGTAAGACGATTCAAACAAGTAAGGCGCTGCGTTACATCTTCGAGGAATGACCGTGAGGTCCATACAATTTTACTATAGTTCCTTGAACATATCGTAGCGTGCCGTGTTACGTGCAATAATGGTCATAGAGAATAGGGCCCCTGAATACTATGAGACAGTACCACGTTATATATGATTCTTCAACAACGTAGCTTGAAATTAAAATATGATATAACCACTTCTTATGCTGAAGAGAGGTGAATGCTTCTTTCCGACTACCATGAAAAGGTATTAGGTGTTAAAAATAATTCAAACTCCCGCAGTGGTTTGCTAAACTTACCATAAGCAGAGAGGCTCGAGATCTCTCAAGAAACGTATTTCATTGCCGCTATGACCCTGGGTCTAGCGGGGCGTGAAAAGGCATCTCTCTGGTCATCATAGGGGTGGCAGTTGTTACTTGTTGATTCCAACTTCACTTTCCATCAGGCGAGAGGGAGTCACTTTGATGAACCATAATAAAAAACGCCTTAGATCTAACTTATCATGTCATTTTGTCCACAGTTGGGGGAAGGCGTGGAGCTCACGTTGGGTGAGCTTCGCGCGATGGCGCTGCGGCAGCAGCAGCAAATAGACAACCAGCACCAACTGCTCTGCGCAAAAGAGCAGCGACTGAGGTACTTGAAGCAACAGGAAGCGCGGCAACACCAGGTATCAAACCTACCTCTAACCTCTTACCTTACATGATATTCAACATTTTGTCGAATTTGCATAACGTCTGAACCTACACCCTCCTGCCGTGCGATTCTCTAAGAGCAAACGTCGTTGCATCTTTGACAACATACGTGAAACAAATGACGAGATGACAAGAAACGTTGGAAAAAGAACCTTGTGTACATGGGCGATATCTCATAAAGTATTTGAGCTCGTAGGTGAGCTCGTCAACGAGCTCGTCGATGAATCATTAGAAAATCGCACGGCTGGTTTGCCGCACTAGAAGCCTTAAATAACTAGGACACAGACTAATTCCTAGTTCATGCCCCTCCAAGTATTCGTGCTTAAAAAAACAAATAACAATTACACTTTTATTAGGATTCCCTGTGTAGCAGGATGCATGGACAGTAAACAGTTAACAGACCACATCATCTAAGACACGATAACAAACATCACACAAGTATTTGTCACAGCCAGATATCAAATCTTGGACTCTACTTTTCTAAGGCCAGGTCACCAACCACAGTGGGCCTAGCACGTAAATTTGCATATAAGTGTTACGTAATCGTATCGTTGATGTATACAGTACAAAGTCATCATTTATACAGTACAACTGTGGCACAGTCATCAGTTTTCTACCGACTTCCAAAAAAGGAAGAGGAGCAGGTTCGACTGTATATTTTTTTTTATGTTTGTTACCTCATAACTTTCGGCTGGGCGAATCGATTTGCAAAATATTTTTTTTGTTTGAAAGCTGGTGCTTCCCGTGTAGTCCTATTTATTTTTCCTATTTATTTCATTAAATTCGGTCTAGTAGTTTTTAAGATACATTCCAATACCTGAGTAGAATGGAAGTCGGTATAATTTTTTTCAAATTGTACTTGTAGTTTGAAAATTATCACGAGTTTGACACATTTATTTAATATCAAAACCGACCAACTACTCCGTTGCCGCGTAAATTCCTTGAGGATGGGCATCGGACATGGCCGAAACCTAAGTCGACAACTTTGGCTAATTACGTGAGTAGAGTCGGTTTTGATATAAACTCACAGTTTGCAATAAGTATATAGGTCAACGATACGATTACGTTATACTTACGCACATTTTCCTGGTAGGTCCACTGAGCTAACAGAGCCAAAATCATTGTAAACAGTCACAACAAACAGCCTAAATAATTATAGGTCCTACTAATTTTTCCACATTACTCACGTAGTCAATTATTTATTGCAGCTCGATACATCGTACGAAAAACTAAGTATTCAAGGGTTAACACCATTTCTAAGCGATCCCCAACATCATCAAAGTCAAAGTCTAAATCAACGTCAAAGTCAAAATAATTTATTCAATTTAGGCATCAAAGACGCACTTATGAACGTCAATTTTTCATTATAATGTACTTTTAAGACTCTACCGCCGCGTTCCAAAATATATAGAGCCTAGATACATCTTTCATAGAAAGCACTGCAAAACAGAGCCTACATTGAACAGAAACAACATTAAGTTATTATTTTAACACCGGTGCTTAGAGTTCCAACATTGCGCACGGTTCGTATTTGTAGGCCAGCTGCCTTAGGCTTGGTTTATTGATACCTAGTTAAGTAATAGTTAAAATTATAAACGGAAATGGTCATTACGTTAGTAAATTTTTAATAATTACTGACAATTTATAGCCTAACTATTAGTTGACTCCAGTAATCAATTATAAGACCAAGTTTTTTGATGCCTAGTTAACTCAAAGGTACGGTTACATTATGGTTAATAATAGTTTAAATTTACGAATTTAATAACATTTCTAACCATAATGTAAACGAGGGACAGAGACAGTGTTTATTTGGTGACAGTTCCATTGGCTTATGTAATACCTACCTTTCGTATCCTCACTCTGAAAAAGCGAAGATGATAATAGACTTAGTTAAATGTGGTCTCAAAGATAGGACTTAAGTATGTATGATAGGTTTAATTGTATGATTTTATAATAATTATGTATGTAGAATAAGATATTATTGTCAAACAGAGCGACATATTCGCCTGAGCGAATAAGCTCTTTAATTAAGATTAAAAAAAAAAAAACCATAATGTAACTAACCTTCACTATTAGTTATCGAGGTATCAAAAACGCTGTCTAACAACTACGAACCAAGGGGTATGTTGAAATTGCGTAAGGTCCATAAATAAACACGAAAGAAGCCGCGGGGCAAAGACAGTAAAATTAAATCATAATTACGTACTAGGTCTCAAAATTTTACCGTTAATTTTCAGAATAGTCTAGGCAAGCGTACTTGCTTCACTGCTGAGTTTTTAGAGCGGCTTAGTCTGTGACCAGCTTACCGACGACAAGTTAATGAAAGCACAGTACAGCGTGGTTTTACTCATTAATCTAACGTGTATACTCCTGAACACTAACGAGAGCCGTGTCGGATTACCAAAACGGTTAGTAAAAGACCGAAACACGCCGCGTGTTTTGGTATATGTGCATGCATTAAGCACTCGCAATTTGCAGTAAACAAATGATAAGTAATGATCCAACTTATATCTGTATAGTAATATTATAAAAAGAAAAGATTTGTATTTTGTATGGTTGTAAGGACTAACTCATAACTAGCTTTAGTAGTTATATGATTATTAACGGGATATTTACCGTGGTAAGGTTGTGGAATGAGCACCCGATATTTCTTACTTAGGATCGAGTTCGAGTTCCAGTGATAACCGTAGCAAAAGACTAAAAAAGAGGGTAGATCGTTATGTCTGCACCTAACTTTTAAACTTTTTGACCAACCACCCGCATTCTTCAGTCTTCCCGTGAACATGGTGCATGTAACTGCGCCGAAATATCGGGAGCTCATTCCACAACCTTACCACGGTAAATATCCCGTTAATAATCATATAACTTTAGAGAACAACCGTGATAGTTTAAAACAGTGTTTTAGCTTTAGTAGTTTTTGAGTTTATTATTATATTTCAAAAATTATTTAACTATTAGAGATTAGTTACATCCTTGAGTAACAAAGGTTGTATATTTTTATTCATTATCGTCATCCATCACCACGCAGTTTAAACCGCAGGGCGCAGTAGTTATTTATAAGTTAAGTGATAATGTTATAGGAAGATTTGTATTTTTGTAGCTTTGTAACGAATAAACTCAAAAACTACTGAGCCGATTTCAAAAATTATTTCACTTATACACTATAAACACTGATTAAAGTTAAATAACGTAATTTAGTACGGCGCAGAACAATTATCATGTGCGCACTACTAAATAACGTAATTTTATGTTAAGCAGCGTTTATAAGTAAGGCGTTTAGAGATTAGCTACATCCTCGAGTATGTTCATCATCATCATGCATCGCCACGCGGGTGAAACCACGGAGCGCAGCTAGTTATTTATAAGTTAAGTGATTTTAATTAAATTGCAGGCACTTGTTGGTTTAGGTGTCATTTACTTTAGACTTACTTTAAAATAACACAAGTACAATTTGAAAAGCTTAATACCGACTTCCATTCTAATCAGTTATTGGAGTGTATCTCAAAAACTACTGGACCGAATTTGATAAAACGGGACCACACGGGAAGCACCAGCTTTCAAACAAAAAAAGAATTTTAAGAATTGGTTCACCCTATCGAAAGCTACGAGTAGCTTTCGATAAGGTGAGGTATCAAACGTATCAAATGAGGTAGCAAACATAAAAAACAGTCGAATCCTCCTTTTTGGAAGTCGGTAGAAAATATCCTTTCATATCGCAGTATTATATGAAAGCATGAAAGCAGATGGAGTGAATGTATAAGTAACTATAGGTGAGAAAGGAATTTTAAGATTGGCTGGGCATGTACAAAACTGGATGTAAGAATAATGACAAAGTAAATATTGTAGGTGACCCTAAAAATAGCAGTTGAAAACAGGAAACCTCCGCAAACATAAACGTACGCGTTCGGTAAAAGCCTTGCGTATTCATACATTTACCAATATTTTTTTTACACTGTGTATTTAAATAATGCAAATTTTCCCCAATGTTCAACTATGAAACCACCATTGAAATATATACTATGATCATAGTATACGTTGCTACGTGTACTACGTTTTTGAGTTAAGTTATCATTTTAAGTTAATATTTATTATATAAAAAATTACAGTATTTTTCTGGTTTATGGCTTACATTTGCTGAATGTTTAGTACCCTGTCAATGGGTTCAATATAGTCAATAATAGGTCAATATTTTTAATATACTTAATATATATACTTAATTATAATACTTTTTTGCAAGAATTGAACTCAGCCGTGTTTTGCTAAAAATTTGCAACAATGGAAGTTATAATCTCAATACACAATTGTGTATTTATTACTATGGAGAAAATGGTTGCCTTCCATAAAGTGTCCCTTCAAAAGAATTCACTTTTTAAAGAGGATATTAATGTTATTCAGCTTTGACGCCGAAGTGTTTTCGCGGATCAAAAGCCTCTTTTTAAAATTCCTTTTAAGGCTATTGTTACGTTTCTATTTTTTTAACAATTTTAGAAACGACCCTTTCTAAGAAATACTTTCGGAATTAAATTCGTTATACCGTCAAGCAAACCAATTCAAATTTTGTACCTTAATACTAACTTTGAAGAGTTGCTTACATTAGAATTAATCTTTAACTTGAAACCATCGGATCGCATGGTTCCTTTTAAATTTATTAAAGTGACGTATTCCACCTTATATTATCATCTTATATTAGCTAGTTTGTTTTTAAATCGACTCACAGCCATATATATATAAACAAGCAAAAGTTATTACTTAAGGAAAAGTAGTTACTTAAGCAACGATTTTAATTCCATAGAATTAGCCTTAAGTTAGAACTATCAAAGGCTAGATTTCTTAGTCGAGTAATAGTCACCATTTCTTTTGCTTATGCAATGAGAATACGTAAATTTTTCCTTCTTATTGCATAATTGAAGTTGTATACAAATGACATTCGCACACAAGTCTAAACTATGAAGGATCTATTATGCTCTAAAAATTAAAATCCCATGACAACAACCTAATACAAGTGTAAAAAGATCCACCTAATTTTGATAGGGTTATGTCTTACATTTACTTTAGTAAGTAACGTTCATTGCTCAACTATAGAATAAGATTTTATGTAGAAGTATTCTATCGTCAAGTGCTTACTTCATTGAGAAATTACTTGGCATATCCTATAACATCCAAATCTAAAATATCAAGTCTTCTAACAGGTCCAATGAAGTGTCTAATTAGCACAGTATAAAATAATATAAAAGTATAAAAAATAATTAAATTATTTCATGTTCATGCGAAGCACCGGAAAGTAAAAGTGTAATTAATAACAAGCGCTCTTCTAGGAACGCTGATTGCACGGCCTGAATTTTCACAGGCAAGGTACGAGTACAAGAAAGCCTTAAACATTTTTACAACATTTAAATACCGTGTTTAAGGTTCGTTACAGACTTGGTAACGGATTGCGTGCGGATTAACACATAAAAGTTTTTAATGTATATAAAATACTAGCTGCGATCCGCGGGTTCCCCCGCGTGGTGATAGATGATGATGATGATCATGATGATGATGATGATGATGATAGTGAAATTTATCCTATTTTCTTACCCGGGTCACTATCTCTCTCCGTCCTAAATTTCATGATCCATTAATCCGTATATTTTTTATTAATTTCGCGTTAATATTATTAGTTAGGATTTTATGTAATGTTTTATCAGTTATAGGCTGGAATTTGGCTACGATCACACGCAACGATAATCGATGATGCGTTGAAAGGTCGAACTAAAGCAACTATACGATGTATTCTATAATGACATCTGGAATTCAAGGACAGCTGCTGATTTTACACAGTTAGATGGGTCACCATCTAACTGTGTAACCCTGCGTGGTGATAGATGATGATGATGATGATGATCATGATGATGATGATCATGATATTGATGATCATGATGACGATAGTGAAATTTATCCTATTTTCTTACCCGGGTCACTATCTATCTCCTTCCTAAATTTCATTATGATCCATTAATCCGTATATTTTTTATTAATTTCGCGTTTATATTATTAGTTAGGATTTTATGTAATGTTTTATCAGTTTTAGGCTGGAATTTGGCTACGATCACACGCAACGATAATCGATGATGCGTTGAAAGGTCGAACTAAAGCAACTATACGATGTATTCTATAATGACATCTGGAATTCAAGGACAGCTGCTGATTTTACACAGTTAGATGGGTCACCATCTAACTGTGTAACCCCGCGTGGTGATAGATGATGATGATGATGGTGATGATGATGATGACCATGATGATGATAGTGAAATTTATACTATTTTACCCGGGACACTATCTATCTCCTTCCTAAATTTCATTATGATCCATTAATCCGTAGATTTATTATTAATTTCGCGTTTATGTTATTAGTTAGGGTTTTATGTAATGTTTTATCAGTTATAGGCTGGAATTTGGCTACGATCACACACAACGATAATCGATGATGCGTTGAAAGGTCGAACTAAAGCAACTATACGATGTATTCTATAATGACATCTGGAATTCAAGGACAGCTGCTGATTTTACACAGTTAGATGGTGACCGTTTTTCAATCATAAAAGCCATAGCTGCTCTACTCAGGCAGGCACTATACTAGGTCTACCACCATACTGTGGATTTCCGAACGATTTTGCTATGATTTTTACGACCAAAGTTCAAGCCAATAACATTCGAATCGGTGGCGATCCGCCTTGTCAGCAGCCAGCCCTCACTCCCTTGAGCGGCTCGCTAAGTATTAAGATTCCGAGAAATTAACAAAACATGACTAAATACTTAATACTAAAATTTCAACTATTTATCTGTTTATATTGTAAAAAAATCACGAACAAGTCGTCACCGTGATAGCATTCATCACTCCTACTTTCGACAGTTTCAATTCTGCCCAGAGCGTTAAACTGTAAAAGTTTGTGATGTTTTGCACAGTGCTCGGTACTTCTGCACTTTTTGTTTCTTAAGCCATATTTCCTTCACCTGCTATTCATATGAGATTTAAAATAGTAAATTAATTATCTCGATTGTACCCAACTATTAGGGGCTCTTGCTTATAAGACGTACAATCTGGTAAAATTGTCCATATAGCTGCTTCGTATACAATTAAGCTGGAACCCTTAAGTGTTATATCTTCATAGATATTACAGGTACAAACAAGAGAGTAGTCACTAAGCTCTCTATAAACAAGCGCAGGTGGCAATCGACAGGTTAGCAAATATTTCGTGCGAGTATATTTATCTGAAACCTGATAACTGCGGGCGCCATTAATGGCAATGTATTCGGTAGAATTAGTTAATCTGACATTATAAGAAAGAAAAATACGAGTAGCTTTCTAATATGCTCACATTTTTATAGCAGCAGGTTTATGGATATTCGAAAAACTTGCTAACAAAATCGATGACCTGTTGGTGTTTGTCGCCAATACACATAGGTATTATCATAATGATAGGTACCGCAGAATAACCACTAATTACGACAGTAAAAGGTCATACTTCTAACAAACTTCTGTAGTAATAATTTAAACATCGGTAGCGATTCACTTGTTAAAAAAAATCTAAACTAAACTACCGAACTAAAAATTTATTATGGTGTTCCTTATTCTGTTAACAAAAATCCAAAATCATTTAAAACTTAGAAGGACACTTCTAAAAATAGGATTATTCTATTCAAATTTGGGTTATTTTAGTTTAGTTTAGCGAGCACCAAGTTACGTGACGACTAAACTGTTTAAAATACGCACAATTGAAGAGAATTATCTAATTTTAGTGCTGCCATTCGGAAGTGTTATACTAAATTGGATTTTAGCCTAAACAAAATAGGAACTGCCATAATTTAAAGATTTTTAGTTTAGAGATTGCTTACAGAATCGACACCAACGTTTTTATATTATAAGCTAATGCCAATTACCGTTTATTTCCAATGTTACTGTTGCTACAGATAGAAGCAAAATATAACCCTAAACTGTTCAATGAAATAAACAACAAATCTCTCTGCTATAAATACGAAAATATGTATGTATTTATTAGCAGTATTTATTACCAGAAATGCCGGCGCCTACTTTGGGCAAAACCTTAGCATTGCCATCCAGCGTGGTAATGCCGCCAGTTTTGGCTACTTTTCCCCCACCATGGGGATTATAGATTTTTTTTAAAACCTTGTAAATAAATGAACTTATATAAATAAATATAAAAAAAGTCTTTACCAGTCAACACTGGAACGGTTTCACGGATTTGAATTTAATTTGGAATATACTTAGCTTATACTCAGAATAAACACGTAGGTATTAGATATCAATCTACACAACGAACTCTCCATTTTAAAGTGACTTTTGGTTCCCACTAGTAATCAAGTCCATCAAGACTTACCCCTTTAAAGAAAATTAAATCAGAATAACTTTTATCCAACTGCGAGAAAGGCGACACATATAAAAGGGAAGGTTCCTAAATAAAGGGTGTCCAAATTACCTCAAATGAAAAGACAAAGGCGACGGTGCAAAAATTTAAGTAATTAAATGAAAAAGCACTTTCGGGGAGTTATCACAATGAAACATCACTCGTTTTGTTTAACAATAAGACTTATTCACACCTCTGTTTGTATACCTGTAAAATTCTAACAAATTATAATCAAAGTAAGCTTTTCGTAAGATTAATATGATAAAATAAACATTGGCTTACCAATATCAAAACCTTTGAACATATCCATTAATAATAATTATATCCTAGTTTTAAAAGTGTAACATTTACAAATACGACCTCGTTGGCGTAGTTGGTGACCCTGCTTTCGAAGAAAGGGGTCACAGGTTTGAACCCTGAGCCAAATATTTGTGCGATGAGCCGAAATGTGTGTATTTGTGTCTTGGATATTGGCTTGTTATTGTGTGTGTGTGCCTCCCTCGACACAGGTAAGTCTAGGGCGAGGGTATGAACGTGTGAACGTGTTTTATTTTTTAATAATGTTTCATTAGGTCATTTAAAGAGAGATCCATTTTCACCACAAGAAGCCGCAGGTGGTAGCTAGTATTTCGTAATTTAATTCCCTGGCTTGTTTTCACTTAGTAATTGGGTTTGAGGCTGAGGTAGTATAAGTACATTTTGAATAATCGCTATTTGGGCTTTCGGTTTTGACTGTTGATTATGATATGGCTTCAAATAACATTCGAGTCATGTTCATTATTTGCTATTTATGAAATGCTATTTAAACGATATATAAGAAATAAGCTACGCACTGATAGAAAAATTGTAAAGCGGTAAACTAAAGTGCTATTAATGACAACGAGATTACTAATGTACAGTCAAGAAAAAGCCAAATCATGGATGATGTAATGTGTACAGCCTATACCTTTAAAGGTGCTATCAGACAGAGAGCGGTCACGCAGTCAAACGTTCATGCGGTCAGTTTTGCGTTCGTTGTGTTGTAGTACGTTATGTAGTCCACAGTCCACACATAGTTGGTAGACCCACAGTCAACCCACAGTTGACCGACGCGGTCAGAACGCCTCCTGTTTGGTTATATCTATGTAACGTAATACAACACACGAACGCAAAACTGACCGCATGAACGCTTGAACGCGTGTCCGCTCTCTGTCTGATAGCATCCTAAGAGATTTATAAGTAACATATTATAATTATAATAAATTAATTTACATATTTATAGTAACATGTTTAGTTATATGTATTTTTTTGACACCGAATAAATATTTAATAACATTTTGATCACATGTAATATATCCATTTAAAACCCAAAATAGAAGAAGAGCACATTTCAAATGGAGACATATAAAAATATATAAGGAAGCATAATTACTGACTCTAATCTGATTTGCATTTTTAAAACTAATGAACATTGGTTATCCAGCCGTGTGATTCTCTAAGAGCAAACATCGTTGCATCTTTGACAACGTCCGTGAAATAAATGACGAAATGAAAAGAAACGTTGGGAAATCCACCTTATGTACAAGGGCGATATCTTATAAAGTAGGTAGTAAAAATCATTAGAGAATCGCACGGCAGTACGTAGCCCAACGACACTATCGTGGTTGTGATACTTTAGTGAAAGTAGTGGTGCTACACACTACCTTTACTGTAGTCAGTTAGATAGGCACCAGATACACGAGCAGCTTGAAGCAGTCAGCAGGAACTGCTTTAAGCTCTGACTGCACAGAGAACTACAGTCTTCTACGTAGACACATACACGAAACTTCTCGAGCAGTTGCAAATGCTTCGGGCGGTTGGCTGCCAAGCAGTCGCCAGGCATACACTGACTGCTCGAGCTGTCAAATGCTCTTGCGCAGTTGCCTCCACCCGCGCTCTTCATTCCACGTCGCGCGCGCTTCCAGCCCTTGAATTGAAATTGTGACTTATTGAGCAGTAAAAACCAACTGCTCGAGCGGTCCGTGTATGTTGACCACTGACTAACTGCTCGAGCAGTCCGTGTATATCGGCTCTTATTGTAATTTGTGCTACCTCGTACTCGTAATGAGTATGTAAACGATGCAACTTTGTACTGTTATTTATTCTGTGGTTCGTATAAATATACCACAGGTTGTCATTTGTTTCCCTTTATTTTTACGAAACAGAAAGCGATAGTGCGGTTAGTCCCTAATTATTTATTAACTTCAAGCTAAGTATGCTAGAATTGCGTGATACTCGTAGTAGATTAGAACAAGAGTTGACATGTCCAAATTTTACATTATTTTACAGCTTATCTATTACTTAATTTAAATTTTCTGATCTTCTAACAAGCACATAAGCTAGGTATAAGTTAAATGAAAATGCATTAATGAAACAGGCACTAAAATAAGGGTCGACCAATATGACGATTAAACGGTAGGAAATAAGTGTAGTGAATTCGAATCTCAGAGAAAACGACACAACAAAAGATGCATGAGCGGCGATTTGTGAATTTCTGTCAGACTATGAACATGAAAAAATTTGGACATGAGTTTAGTAATAGAGTTCACATACTAACTCTTAAACATAGTTACCGTTTTTTATAAAAGTTGTAGGTTTTGTGTAGGAAGTATTGAGTTCTGCACTGCATATCAGCGCCATGCGCGAGCAAACACAGAAACAGCCACAGACACTCAATTCGTTCTAATTAATCACATCTGCCGAGTTCTAACGTAACCAGAATTCGAGCATGAATTACCGATTTCATAGGATGACATAAAATTTGTCGGTTATAATGATAAAAGACAGCCCGCAATATAGTTATCGCGGCTAGATCCATGCTAGTAACAAGATACGAGAGATGTTTTTTTTAACAAAAAATGGAACCAACTTCAACACTAAAAATTGTGAAATAACTTGTTGGAGTCGGTACCAGAATATTTCAACAGTTTTTTCACAATATTGTACCCATGGTACCGACTTTTACAAGTTATTTCACACTTTTTAGTGTTGAAGTCGGTTTCATGTTTTGGTAACCAATTACGATATCATCAAGATAGGCGAAAAACTTTTTTTATTGTATTGTAACTCAAAAACGGCTGTACTGAATACGATGAAATTTAAATGGAACCACCTCGGAAGTATACTCTACCAAACATAAAAATATTATCAAATTCGGACTGCACAAATATACACGTTGACTTGAGAACCTCCTGCTTGTTTAGGAAGTCTGTTGGAAATTATTTTATTAATGTCAAATTTTATCGTACCTAATACTATCAAAAATTCATTTTTGCAGTGCTGATGTGACACCATAATATACGTAATTCTAATTTATAATAACTAATAATGAAAGTTTAAAGGAAGTCATGCCGACTATTTAGTTTTTGACGGTTATATCAAATTCACAATTACAAATACTACTCTCACAATCACACTATATAAATTGCCACTCAAATAAAACAAACACTATTGTAATAACAAGAAAAAATATAAAATTAAATAAAGTAACACAAAATAATGGACAAAATTCATCTCATAAATTGTGTGAAACATTTGTTGACCGGAACCGCACAATGCTGCCTGCATTTGCACATTGAATAGCTATGCTAATTATGGCGGTTATTATTCATCAATAATAAACAGGAATAACACAAAGTTAACCTCAAGTTATTGAAGTAAAAAGTATCCAGCACAATCGTTTTCGTTTCATTTAGAGCGAAATAGCAATTACGAAAGTTGAAATAGCAACATAGACTCGATTATCTCTCTCCGCGATACCATCAAACAATTTTGCATTATCCTGTATTTATTGTTATTAAAAAAGTTACTAACGAGAATCCCTCCTTGTAAAAAAATTGTCTCGGAATCTTTCGTAGAAATTGTGAAACAGATAAGGGAGATAGAATTAAATTTTCCCGGTCTTAATAAATCTTTAGGGCAGGCCTGGGATGAGAGTTACCCTAATGCGGTATTTATCGTCCGGCTAAAAGAAATAAACTCTTTTCACACAATAAATACGCCTATAAAATAAATAAAAAAGCCCCAAAGCCGCGCTGTTGCCGAGATTTAATTTTGAAGTATAATTTTTGGACCCGGAGAGAGATTTGTGGGCAGTGTTTTTGTAACTCTTTATTTTTTGATGAGGAACATAATTTGAGGAAAATTGTCGTAATAAGTAGGTTTTAAACCATACAAACTTGAATTGTGAATAGGGAGTTATAAATAATACTGTTATATATTTTTAAATCTGGCTGGCTGCTTTCTCAAATCTCAGGTAATATAATTCTTCTAATTTAATCCTTCCGTAAAATATACCGTGATAATTAAAACAAAATATTTATGAATGAAACTAACGTATATTTACGTCTCTGGGACGCAAAGGGTTAAAACAAAAGAACTTTCTGAACGAGCTCGTCCGGGGAAGTACTGCAACTATACCTATTTCTACCATATAGCAGTAATTTCGCATTACTGTGTTTCAGTTTCATGGGTATGGTTGCTGATGAAATTACAGGCACTTGATATTTAACAACTTAATATCTCAATGTGTTCGGCTTAGTTCACTTTATCACGAAATGCATCCGTTACGTGCAGAGGTTACCACTTACCACCAGGTGGGCATCGTTCTTTTTCTGTAACCTAATGGCATGAAATATGCATTAGGTTAAGAATGTTGAGATTATTAGATATTTTTTTATTCATGTTGATATTTAAATATTTCTACATATACTCTTTATTAAAATGAAAATATAATTAATACATTTCTTTTGTGTGCTAGGCTTTATTATGTAGAGTGTATACATTTATACAACCTACTTATTTATGCAGGTTACAGGTACCGTTATCAATAGTTATACGACCTCAATAAAATTTAATTCTTTTCTTTCAACCCGATACTCTGGTATAGGGATTTTAACCCTAGAGCCAATTCTCAGTGTTATAAAATAGGATAAGTCACTTTACAAACAGCCGTGCGATTCTCTAATGACTCGTCTATGCACTAGTCGACGAGCTCACCGATGTCAAATACTTTATGAGATATCGCCCTTGTGCATAAGGTTGTTTTTCCAACGTTTCTTGTCATCTCGTCATTTCGTTTGCTCTTAGAGAATCGCACGGCAGAAAAATACGGCGTAAAATAGTCGTTAAATTTAGAATTAATTTTGTTAACAGGTGGCCGTAGAAGGCGAGCGGCTACGACGGCTACGAGAACGCGTAGAAGCGCAGGAGCTGAAGCTACGGCGGCTAAAAGCGCTACGCGGTCAGCTTGATCGAAACAAGCAGGCGAATATCGCACTTAGTAAGTATTAATAATTATTTTGATGCAATTGATGAATTAATTTAAGAGTGTTTGAACAACCGTTTAACAAATTATAGCTTTGTTATAAATGGGGTTTGAACGTCTATTTAATGCATTAGCACATTTTTCCGTAGAATATAATCGAAGAAACTTAAAATTTTTTTACATAAAAAAATATGTCTTGCTTACGTGGCTAACGTAATTTTTTTAGTTATTTTTTTTTATAAGTAAAGTAGTATATTATATAATTGTATACTTTAATCGATATTATTTCGTAAACTGTTCGTGGATTCTTTTACTTGTATTTTAATCTAATAATACTATATCTTTCCGTATTTAGTAAATAAAAAGATGTACTCATAGAATACTAGCTAGTAGTAAGAATCGGAAATTTATTTTATTTATTGAATTAAATCTTACATCTACCATTACAGGATAACCTAATACGATAGTGCAGTTAGTACTGGCAATAGTTATACATACTTACCCATAAAAACGTACCTACATTTAACAATACAGGTATATACATGACTTAATTGAAATAGATTAAATTAAATTAGATTATGCCTATGGATAATACCTATCTTCAATTTTCTTGTTTTCTTATTAATGTTGATATTTAATCATTTCCACATATTTAAAAACTTCAACTTCATAACATATATTATATTATTACTCTGGTTTAAAACCTATCGCATATAACTAAACCACAACAATCATAAATATTGAATTCGGTGTTTATAAAGGCAATCTAAATATTGTCGCATCGTCGTACATTGTCTAATTAATACTGTAGTACCTAATTATCGTCTTACACAGATAATCCGAAATCCCACGGGGTTCTTGATTGCCCTCACCCGGGTTAATCCGCTTTAACGCCGACTATTGGGTTTAGGCGTCGTGTAAAATTTGTGTTAAGGCGAAATGAGTTCCAAATTTCATGATTCGACTTCGCGAAAACTTAGTTTTTTGACGCTTAAACCTAATAACCGAAGTTTGAAAAAAAAAACGTAGTGTAAATTGAATATATGTCCTTATGAAGTATGGAAGCCAATACACGATTGAGAAAACTTGGCTCGATAGAAAAAATCGGCAACATTCCCTAAATTTTGCAATTTTTCTTACGTGCTTCGTGGGAAAAAGCATTTTTATTCAATTATGGCCAAATATATTTTAATTAATGTATCATATTCGATTTCTTAATAAAATTTACTAGTGAACTATGGACTCCTTTATCATTAAAATTTAATCATTTGATTGTACGAAATAAATATAAAAAGTATTAGAACGTATTCAATTGAATTTTCGCTTACATCGTCCAATCTGGTAAGCAATTCTCAACCTTATGTAAAGCATTGAAAATTGTTTTAAAATTAGGATTGGACCGCGCCTTAACGTCATTTGCACTATGTTTGGGGATTTAGGAAGTAATGAACTGTGACATACCACAGCGTCGTATCAGTGACAGCTCTTAGCAGTTACTCTTCTTTGTTAGATTTGCGAAAATAATCGTTTTATTGTGGTTATGGAATGAAGTCGATTGTATTTGATATCAATTGGATTGACAGTCTCAAATGTTTAATATAAAAGTGATATTCAATATATTCATTTCTCTGTCAAGATTCATCACAATTGATTCAACGGTTTGTTGGAATACATGAGTTTGTCAAAAACACATTTCTCGAGTTTCATAACAAATTATTTAGTGAGTTGCATATATGCAAACGGCACTTCAATATATGCATTTAAGCTTTATGATACAGACGTTCTAGAAAATAATTAGAAGCTGGCAATATTGAAAAGGCCTAACTATGAAATCCTACTAAAAAATAATAGTCTTTTTGTACTATTAATGTCAATAAAAAACCCTGCCAAAGATTTTTAACGACGTCCTCAGAATTTCAATTGAATGGACCCATATTCATACAAGTTGTTCGGACGGACACAGTGCATTTTCTGTTATGAAGATGCGTTTAAGTGCGTTAACAAGAAAATTTACAAGAATAGACTTACAAAAATGTTTGTTATTGGTTATCATAGTACATAGGACGCTGGTTGTTTTACTGTGTCGTGATACTAAGACTCTATATATTTTCTATACTACTCTACACTCGACTATATTCGATAACCCTTTAAACATATAGTAGCACAAGTTATAATGAAGAAAATGTGGTCAGGCGACAGTTTACAAATATTTTAAGTATATTTTCAGAACAGCACAAACAAGTTCTTTCATTACAATGCCATTGTGTTTGTATTTATTAGCTGAATTGACTCCCAGATCATTAATTCCTCCTTTACCTTAATTTCGGTGCTTATTAACTTTGAACGTATACATTATATTTTCTTTTTTACTTGTAACATCAGCTAATTTTACTTTTAAAGTATACATAGAACAGAGTTTTCTTTCAATTCCCAAATTAACTTGCGAAAAACGACGAGAAAAGTTTTTCTCGCAGAACAAGGACCGTACTTTGTTATTACCTACAACGAAAGGAATACTGAAAAAATGAGATGCCCTAAAGGCCAAAGGGTGTCGTAAAAAAATTACCCTCATATGTAGAGGCGCGGGGTAATCAATAATCATCCATTCATTATGAGGACAGGACGATCGATGGCGTAGCTTTTGCTTTATTATGTTTTCAAGGATTTTGCTTGATTGTACCAACAATTACATTCATAAAACATAAAGTAACTTGTAAATGGATAGGTAGAGACTACTAAACTAACTAAGACCAAAATTAAGTATACGAGAGACTAGTTTGTCGTATACCTACGTAGTTATCATGGTATATATAGTTCGTTAGTACTCGTAGTTTGTGTCAAAATTATTAAATCTATATAATATAGGTATTTATAAGACAAAGATGTGTTAGTTACATCATTTATAACTCAATAATGACTAGACTAATGAATGTAGTTCTTGTGTTTTTCGATTTTTTATATCTCGCGGAAGGACATAGCATACTTTTCATCATCATCATCCATCACCACGCTAGTAGTACTAGTAGTTGATAAAAACTAAAAACCTTGGGTACGTGGTGTAAGTGTTATATAAAGATCAAAGTCATCACTTTATAGTTTTTTATTATATGATGTTTAATCCTTCCTATACCGTAATAGTTGAATGATTGAAGTTTGAAGTTTGAATTAAAACAAAAGATTTATGAATGAAACTGACGTATATATACGTCTCTGGGACGCAAAGGGTTAAACCAAGAATCCTTAATCCAGAATCCAAATATATCCTTAGACGGAATTCGAAGATATATAATTGACACGGATTTTCAGAAGACTCGGATTTGAATCCCGACCGGGGATGCATAATGTTTCTCTCTAAAACCACAACTTCATGAGAAGATATCATGTTCATGTGAAAAATTCTAAATCAAACCAAGAAAATGAACATATGATTTCCTAAATTTTCTGACATGTGCCAATTAAGGAACACTTAATTACTCTATATACTCTATATTTTTACCTAAAACTGTTTAAAAACTGTTCTTATCAGGTCAGTAACCCACAGTATCTATTTGGCATAGGATCAAAGACATGTAACCAAGTAACTGTTTTGTTTTTGGCAACGTAAATATACTGTGCTTACCGTTTAGATTTATTCGAGGATACATAACAGCGTTAATATGTCTTTTAATGGATGAAAAGTTTTTCCTTTTTCACGTTTAAACTACTGAGCCGGTTTACCTGAAATTACGCACATAGATGTTCGATTACTTTTTGGAAAAATTGTCTCAAAAATGATCCTGTGGGAAAATCATCTTCCGTGTGCAAGGGACCTCAGGACACTGCTTTTCTGAAATATAAATAGATACACTCTTTTTTGCAACACCATAGTACAAAATATAACAAACGAAACTTGTAAATGTCCCTTAGTACAATATTAAAGTAACCTAGTTATTAGACCTAGATGTAAGTTTTCCTAAAATTGTAAAATAAAATAAAAATAAAATAAAATATTTTTTCTTTATTTTATATATAAAAAAGAAAGAAAAATATTACACAACAATAAAAAGCTTTAAATTAACTGTCATAATGGGCGATCTTGTCGCCCAGAGCGGAACAGATAAATATATGAGGAATCAAGCAATACTCTCTATATGCAATCTCTAAATTCTTTACCTGTTTTCTTAAGCTTGTCATCCAACAAATTGAAGTAAAGAAATACGTAGAATACATGCACATAATTTTAAAAAAATACTGTAATATATGTACAAAAATAAAATTGAAAATGGCAAATACGGCTGTGGCTCTTCAGTCCCTTGTAAATGGGTCACATTACGGGCTCAAGACCATTCTATTCCCGACTCAGACCGTCTGACATTGGACTTGCGAACGAATGGATGGTTTGATAATCATTCGAGCATTTTAATTGGTGATTTTAACCAAATGACGATGTTTAAACTAGGATTGTTCAGTGAAATTAGAATGAGTACTTTTGTCTTATATTTGTTACCTTATCATTAATTTTTAACATCCTGGTAATACTACTACTACTGCATTGGGCAAACACAACATGTAAATATTGGTTTGTTCCTGTAACTTAGAAACCCATCTCGCTATAGTTTGAACGCTCCTGAAGGAGTCGAGAGGCATGTATAAACAGAAAAAGTAATTTAGATCTTTTGTTTTTGGATAATAATGTATTTTTAGACATTAGTAAGTGACGGGACAGGCAAATCGTCCACCCGCTGGTATGCGGCATGTTAACCATAACAAGTAGAGTGAACCAATTCCTTGAGCTCTAAAGTTCTGCGCGTCACTGCTCGAATACCTAGCTGTTTTAGCACTTTCATACTACACAGTAAGTAGTACTTGCATACTACAGTTTCAGAACGGACACAATAGTCAAACCGCTTAGTATGTCACACCTCATTAGTAACGTGTTTCGTCCTGCAGACGTGAGTGAGTTGGTCTCCAAAAATCTAATTCTAACATCGCAATCGTAATGGCTCACTAATTTCACTCTACCCAAATCAAACCACCCGTCCGTTCGAGCGGATTGCCATCATGCGGGCGCACCTCTAATGGTACCTCTAAAACCAGCATTGCTCTCGTAATGGATACATGTCGATTCCCCTATCACGATTAATTGAGAAGACAGATAGAATGACGTCTGGGTAATCGAGACTACCAGCGTAGTTTCAGGTCATCAGGTTTTATAATTCAGTGAGCCTAATTCAGTAAAATTTGTTAATCACTGATTTTGAATTTGTATGCCAACGTCAATACCTTTATGTAGCCTTAGCATAACTATGTACACTTGGAGAAGTTATCTTCTTCTTCGGTTTCTTACCTAGAGCATCTGATGTGGTAAAACTATAATTTGCCGAAAATTTGCTCATATGCAAATCCGAACTTTGCAGCAGAGGACGTTAGTGTTTGTTGCCCTAGTAAAACACTAATTAATTATATGTGATTAAGCTTATACTTAATACTAACCACCGTAGAAGGTTGAAGATGACTGACTCATGTATTGCGCCTAAATTTGTTAATATCTTCCGGAAGTATACAATTTTCCAAAAGTACTTATTTTCTAAAGAAACACCAAAATGCTACTCCATATTACAAATATCAACATTTGAGAATGCTTTCAAATTATAACCAAACGTACAAACTAACAAGACTTATTTAAATGAAATGATATTGGAAAGTAATTTTAGAACAATGACAATAACATTGCCCAAAGCAATTTACTGAAATCGTAAACGGTATGTAATTGACCCGAGCTTTTATCAACCTCATCCGTTTTACCTTCAAATTATACCTACGTTTATATTTGAACAAATAAAGTTCTCCGCTAGTTCAGAGTTTTATATTGTAACAATGGATATACTCGTACCCTCGTACGTATGTACGTATTTAGAAATAAGGTAGACAGTTTTCTCCTTTTCTCTTTTATACATTTTATTAAAGAGGTTTTAGCAGTGGCTATATGTATTGCGAAATTCTCACAATATCGCGATAAGTACCGCTGGTATATCGTATTATTGGACAAAAACCACGTAGTAGCAGGTTGGTCATGGACAATATTTTTCAACCATTCAGCAATCTGATCAATCGTCCGATGACTGGTTTTGAATTACTATTACCACGATGTGAGAGCCACTAGCAATCACTTTATTCGAAGCTTTCTCAAATAAAGTAACCCAACTATTAATAAAACTCTTGTAAAGCATCAAAGAAACTCTTCATCGTTCCAATAAAACTACTAAAGTCTCATACTAAACGGAGGGTTTATCGGGGGATGACCGCGCGGATCCGTCCGATCGTCCGCCTGAATCAACAGGCGATGCGAGAGCGGAATCCTTATTACTCAGCACAAAACCCAGCCTTTTATTGTGATATGCTTTTGATGAATAAACACTTTTGGATATTGAAAGTAATTGTTTTGTTTTGTGAACATATTGTAACTGGATGGGAATGACAGGATTGTATTGGTACTCAACTTTCCGCGTACTTATTAGATACAAAGGAAACATACTTTTGCTATCGACCGAGCGAAACGAGGTCTTTTTAAGTTAGACGACGACTTACAGATCTTTATATACACAGAAGGGTAGTAAGTAATAACAGGTAAGCAATATAATATTCAACCCAATTGTGGAGGTCATATTTATAGGAATAGAGTTGCTATTTTTGTATTAGGCCGAATAGGAAAACCATTTCAACGAAAACTACGAAGGAAAATATGTACAGGAAAAAACGGCGTGTGTGTGGCTTGTCCTGTTCGTCTTAAAAGTTCTAAATTTCATGCAAAATCCATTGAGACGTCGGGGCACTTGAAGAGCCGACAAACCTTGGAATTAAAATATTATTGTTCGATAAACAGGAATTACTTCCTTTTAAGTATATTACTTAGTTCCAACCAGAATATCCACCAAACGTGCGGGCACACGCGAGGGTTTCTTGTCTTACGCTGCGGATAACAGCTTATATCGCCCACGATGTCATTTTTATTGGGATATATGCTGCGTTGACATACCCCGGGGGATTTTCTTCAATGCAGCTTGAATATCGCGGCTAATATAGCGGCTATCCTCATAAAGCTAGGAACACCCAAGCAGAACGAACTCATCAAATTCTTACTAGTTATATCCAGTTCTATTTTAATCAGTCCGCATCAGGTTTACGCTATAACAAAAGATTTATGAATGAACTGGCTTGCTGATTCGGCAAAAGGCAGAATTTATCTTATACATTTGTGAAAATTTGATCACGTCCTATTTCGTCCAATACAACTTGGTTATCAAATGAAAAACCTCGTCAAAGCATACACGCTTATTTAAAAAATAGAACACGTATTTTTCTAAGTAGGTACCTACGTATATATAGATACACATGCTTATATAAATTATATTATCTATATCCACTTGATCATAACTGTCCCAGGAATCTTGTCTGTTTGCAAGTATTGCTGTCGATATCCATTAAGTTTAATTGTGGTAGCCGCATTGCAGTCAGCAGATATGATAGCTCGGCACCCCACTAGGCTTGAACTACATCGAGCTTACTCAATTATGCTGTGATCGGATCTAGAACGTTCGATTGTTGTGATAAATCATAAAACGTTTGTTACTTGTCTATGGGCTACTAAATTGTCAATTATTAAAAAGAAGAAAATGACAAATACGTAGGCCATTACTAATATTGATATATTTTGTTTGTGTCCCGGAACCATAGTGCCAAATAAACCCTAAGTTTATACAGATTTCCTTGAGAATCCTTACTATATTCTACTAATGTTATAAACGCGAAAGTTTGTCTGTATGGATGCTTGTTACTCTTTCTAGATCTACTTTGTAGATAAATGAGGCGATAGAATAACGTATAGGATACTTTTTATCAGCATCATCATCATCATCTTGCGGGTGTAACCGCAGGGTGCAGCTAGTTTACAAAAACTTATATCCTAACTTAATATTAAAACGCGAACGTGACTTTGTTTATTACGCTTTCACGCCTATAAGGCTAAACGAATCGTAACGAAATTTGGCAAGGAGAAAAATTATGTCCCGGGGAAGAACATAGAACACTTTTCACCATCATCACCATCCATCACCACGTGAGTTAAACCGCGTGGCGTGGTTTTGTTATAAATAGAATTCACATTCTAAAATGGAAATAATTATGTTTTTCGAAAGTCACCGAAATCCACAAGCCTCGTTCACACGAATTAAATTGAGACGTGTCTTGAATTCAACGAGTACATGGAGAGAATTTGCGTATGAACATTTCTTTTCATTCGTGGTGAAAATGCTTGAGTCGAATGTTAAACACGTCTATTTTATGTATCTAATTATACTTTTTAGCTATGATAATTCAAACTTTTTATGCAAATATACATTATAATGCTAAGAGGATTACTTTGCGCATGAGAATAACGTAACAACATATTTGTATAATATTTTAAGTACAACTAAGTACTCTTTTTTTACATTTCTAAGATCATTTTACGTATCCAAATTGTAAAAGAAAGTTATAAAACAGTAACACCTGTCATATTCGCTAAACATAGACGAATTTAGGTATAATAAAAGATTTATGACCAATAAAAAGAAAATTTACTTTTTTATGATTATTTCTGACCATTTGTTAGACTTTTAGGGATGTTAAGCGTTTTGTTCGGAAATTGAAACGGTGAGCAGAATTTTTAAGTGCGAGTATTACGGGCAGCGTGTAATAAGTTGAAAAAATCAAAGGGTAATTTAGGAGCGTGGTGATAACGCACACCTGGGAAACGCTGGCCTTCTGAAAGCCTTGATTAATATTATACTTTACCCATATGTAACGGGACGGGCCAAAACTTAATTAAGCCCGAATGACCCGATCGATAATAACATTCATGAACTATGCACATGTCAATTATTAAGAGAGAATTTGATTATTCCGAAAATATGACGCGTCGTTAATATTTTTGTAACATAATACTATAATGTTTTTTATATATAATTCTTTATTACATATTATTGATTGTATGAAAAAATGAAACCTTCAAACAATACTGTTTGAAGGATTTAAGTTCCTACAAAACTTTAAATACTTAAAGATCCAAATTATTAACATACACCCTGTGGATAGCAGAATAAAATGTTCCATCATGTTTCTGGAAAGAATCGAACCGCTTAAATAAATATTGGCTGTATTTTATGGGCCATTTCCTGGTTCGCTGAATCGTGAAATCCGTGTTGTGTCCACAATTCCCCTTGTCCTCCCACAGACAATTCGTATTAAGATTTTTGTCCGAGATAAGTGTAGATGAACCGCGAATTTTGTTAGCCATTGTGCGAAAATTTTCGGACGCACCATCTTCCGTGATAAAGATAGATGGGATATCAGCAAAAATCGAGTGATAGGACATCATTCTGACCTTTATTTTTTCCGTGAACGTTTCCAATAAAAATATGTTATGAAAATATCAACACTTTATATTACATAAACCCATAAAACTTATTCACTGAATGACATAATTACATGGTTGCCTTTTAAAGGAAATTGGATTCATTAAAGGTGACACGGACGAAAAATGTAATAGCCACTTATAAACCGTAATAACTTTTAATAGGTACTGTAACATAATAAGAGCGTGGTTTGTATCCGGATAACAAATTAAGCAGTTAGGCTTAGGATATTCCAAAATCCTTTATTTTCCACAATAATCATAAAAGACTGAGTCTCACAGATTTTCGAAAGGCCGCCATTCTTGAAAAAGCCTGTATCGGTTCAGATTGTTTCGATTTAGAAGGTTTATTTCGAGTGGGAATCCGGTTTTATCTCACATTCAAACAAATATCCAATTACTTAGGAAAGCTCCAGTGCTCAAATAAATACGACGGTGTACGAATGTACTTATGGTGATGATTTGAATGAATACTTACAGATCCGTCGTTCATGAGCTTTATAATGATTATGTAAAAAAAGCATTGTTTCTTTTATTGTTATTTATGTAACGTATAGAACTGGTTACGTTGTTTTGTAAACGCATATTATACGGTAAAGGAAAGTAGATTTACTTCTTGCTGTTCCGTTAATGTTTAGGTTTCCGTAACCAAAGGTAACCACGGGCATTTGCCTACGCTCACGGCCGCTGTTAAAGGTAAATCGATAGACTTTACATAGGTTATAGTGTTATTTTCAGTTGCTAAAAAACATAAAAAAGTGTACCACTACCTTTGTACTTTGTTAAATAACTGTCATCTTTAAAAAAAATCATGTACCTACTGTGTTTCAGAAATGGTGTTATATAAATATAACTTTTAAGTTTGGTTTAATAACATATCTTTTACTATATAGATAGTGATAATAAAGCCATTCTAAAAAATATATTTTTACAGTTTATTTTGGGTACGAAATTTCTTATAACAGACTATGTTCTTCACTTGACCTATTTTTATATTCCTTCAATAGGTAGTTCTTAAAAGATTTAGAAATATTTTTTATGCCATTCTGCATTCATGTATTATGTTTATTATATATAACATTATTTTCTTCCAGAAATTACACTTAAAAGTGAGTAACAAAGTACATTTTACCATTAAGCTGGGAGTTCAAAGTGAGCCTTGCTCGTAAACTTTCAAACTAGACTAGGCCAAGCTGAACACCTCTGCAGTTATATTACCCATACGGCCTCGGCCTAATTTCTTGTATCACATTACAGAACTACATTAGCCAAACAAATAGACAAATGAGTTCATTTGTACCAAAATGATTACTCGTGTTTTAATTAATGGTGTGTTTAAAAAAACGTAGTTCCTGTAATATAATGTTTTTTTCAGTCTCATGAAACTGTTGTAAAATAAATAAATAAGCTCTGACATTTCTTAAGCTTCCTGTAAAAATATCAAAGTAATTTATTAATCTTATAAAATAATAGAAAAGCCTCAAAAAAATGTAAGTACTTTTTCGTATACATTGTATGTGATGTTATTACAAGTGTTATTGGTTGTCTAATGCAATAAAACATACAGATATTTAAATCCACAACTAGCTTTCACTGCTACTGATGAAATCGATGCACGTATTACTGCCCCATCGCTTATCGACGCTTTACTTTATAATGATATCCAAACAACTTGACTGAAACTTTCGTCGAAATCATATTTAAATAACATATCTAAGAAAGCTAATCCTTTTTTATTATTGACACAGCGACCCCGCTGCTTGCCCCTAATGCAGTTCTATACCACAGAAACATTTTTCTACCGACTTCCAAAAAGGAAGAGGTACTCAATTCGACTTTTTTTATGTTTGTTACCTCATATCTCTGGACTGGGTAAACCGATTTCCAAAATTCTTTTTTTGTTTGAAAGCTGGTGCTTCCCGTGTGGTCCCATCTCAAATAACTGATTTTTACCAAAGTATTAAAATGGTCGGTATTATAGTCGTAATTATTTTTTTCAAATTGCACTTGTGCGTTGTAAATAGAACCCCAGAAATTTTCTAGGTTATAAGCTTCTATGCCAAGTTTAATCAAAACTGGATCAGTATTTTATGCGTAAAAGAATGTCATGCACACGAACGCACACACATTTGCAGCACACCCGAAATTAATCAAATTAAAAATAGCACCAACTAAGATGTTATCCTAAGGTTCTTAAATGCTAAGTTGTATAAAAGAACATATAAATCGTATTATCTAGGAAATAGGCGTAGTCATAGTTGTTAAAACGCATCATCAGAAGCACCTCCCTTTTTTAAATAAGTTCAAAATGAATTTATCTTACTAATTTAACTTACCCGCTATTTATAATACCACTACTATAACATTGTATAATCCCACAGTCTGGTATGTTTCACCATTATCAACAATATATTATGAGCAAAACTGCCGAAATATTCGTCTAGTTTTGCAGCTTAAATAATAATAAGGTAAATATGTGTTGCTCATGCTACACGGTATATCATAAAATTGTTATGGTTCATCCATAGTCGTTGGCTTGCTTATGATCCTGCTAGTAAGGGCCAAGCCACTGGTTATTTAATTATTACTTTAGCTGAGTTATCTAGCAAATTCTGACATACTTGCTTGATATTATACCATGTAATCCCATTCCAAATTATGAAAATTATAGTTTTTACAACGCAGCATTTTAAGCCTTTAAATGATTTATTTCTTTATTGACGTACAATATGTTAACTAAGAAAAAAGTTTATCAAGTTAATTAAGTTTATTAATTACTATACTATTGCCATTTCTTTATTTTCTCTATGACAGCTCCTGTGAAAACTAGAACGAGCGTCTTTTATATATTCTGTATGCATTATTTTATAAAAATGTGACGTTTACACACGTAAAGGTGTCCAGAGTCGGAGAAACTGATAGGGATGGAGCTATATCGATAAAAGTAACAGGATACAGACCCGATATTTTTTACAAAATGTAGAATCTAAACCACTGCCTTATACGTTTGTACAAATTTATTAACTAATATTATATTTCATTAAAATATGTTACACGATGTCATTAGTTATTTGGTCACAACGCTACAACTATTAAATTAGAACTGACATCGATAAAATAAAGAAATGGAAATAGTATAGTTACTTAAGTTTTAGTTAAGTTAAATAGTTAGCTAGTGAGTTAGTTACTAGTAAGTTAAGTTAGTTAAATTTATTAATTACTAGCTGACTCGTGTCCTGCCCACTACCAGCGTGTCCTGCCTGAGTTTTAGCTCATGTACGAGTAAATTATATCCTGTGTATGTAATGTGTATATGTCCCTTATGTAGTGTATGTGTCCCGTAAGTTAAGTTGGTAGTGACCAATAAATTAAACAAAAATAACATGATCATATCTAAAAAAACAGTTATTTTAACTTGAAACCTTGAAACCCAACAAATATCATACATATATGCTAATGCTTATGAAAAAGTCAGCAAATATATCAATAAAAGAACTGATTACGACTTTCATAAATTCTATAGAATACATCGAAATCGTACCAGTCTACCACTGGCACAGAGAGACGCATTGACTAAAATCGATACAGCCTTCCCGACTATCAAAACCATATGTAAGAATGGCTCGACTCAGGCCAGACGAATATAGACACAACTTCGTGTAAGGGAAAACAAGAACTGACAAGTTCTGAAAATCGATAATGCTTTCTAGTTTTATAGCAAGTTGTGTTCCACGTGAATGTGAGCCATTGTAAATCATACCATGACTCATATTTACGTGGAAAATGAACGTTATTGTAGGGGTAGGACTCTTGCAGGGTATGCCTCGGGAAATACCACACCTTTACCAGTTATTTAACCGTGTAACAGTAGTGTGTATACATTACCCTGTTTCGGTTTGAATGGCAATGTTTCCAGTGCAATAAATAAAACCAAATTTAATATCTTATACCTCAGGGTGATGATCGCATTGCATTGCCAGATTCAAATTCAGATTATTCATTTGTTTTTTAGAACAATGAACATATTAGGTATGTCATTTTACAGTAGATTCGTATTAATAATAATGTCATACTCGTATATTAAAATTATTACAAAATTGAATAATAGAGAATTATACATTGAATTGAAATTAAGTAAGTATATATTATAAGTAATAGTAAGTATATATTATAAGTAATAGTAAGTATATTAAGTAAGCATAATCATTCTCCAAATATGTCAATTATAATTGATCAAAGAAACATTGAATAGAAAATTATACATTAAATTTAAATAAATAAGTATGTATGTATATTATAATCTAAGTAAGCTGCCATGCAGGGTTTGATCTGCCATGCGATTCTCTAATGATTAGTCGATGTGTTCGTCGACGAGCTCACCGATGTCAAATACTTTAGGAGATATCGCCCTTGTACATAAGGTTGTTTTTCCAACGTTTCTTGTCATCTCGTCGTTTATTTCACGGATGTTGTCAAAGATGAAACGATGTTTGCTCTTAAAGAATCGCACGGCTGTTGTTGTTTAAAAGTAGAATGGCATTTAACGGTTATGAACACGGTGACGCTTAACATCAAAAGAGCGACTTGCACGTTTGATACCGACATTTTTATTTTTAAAATATCCATAGGCTCATTCTCCTTTTCTTTGAGGGTTTACATTATAACTCAAAAAGTACTATAAAGTGCAATAATATTCAGAATTGTATGTATTAAATTTTATGTTAAGATATTTTTTTGTTACGATATATGCTTAGTCTAGGAGGTAATTCCTCAAGGATACGCGTAAATGGTAGGTTGGCTTGTGCGCTACACGAGCATACATTTAGCGTTTTAAATGCAGTTTGCACGTCCTCTCAGGAGAAGAGCTTGTAAGGAGTATGGGCTACCTAGAGATGCGTCCATTGCGAGCTGGCACCGCTGAATAGGTTAGTGGCCAGTTTTAAAGTTTTTAGATCACCCACATACATGGCTTAACGGCAACCGAGACTGGGACGGCTGCCACTAGCGGTCACCGATCCAAGTAGTGACCGCAGTACGCTATGCGTTTTCCAGTTACACAGATAGATTTCGTACATGGACAGAAAACACTTCGCTTGCTAAATTTAAAAGTAACATCTTAAAAGAAACTTAAATCATTTTAGTCATATAAAGGGTTGTTCTTGTTACGATCTATTAGATATGCTCCGCTACGAGCGCTTCAATTTCGACTTGTTTCTAAATATACATATTTTATTCACCATATGTTTGAATATTTATTCATGCGTTTCAATTATTATTCGTTTCTGTCTGAATAGTGATTAATAATAATTGGTAGTCTTCTTCATATCAAATTGTAGAACAAACATAAACGAACCAAAATACCTACAAATAATCATTATTTAGAGTGAACATGTTATAGCTAACTGAAACGTAGGTACTAGGCGCATATAAAATGAAACTACCTCGTTGGAATCATATCAGCCTTTCTTACCACGTTGCAACGCAAAGAGGGTATGTAATCTTGCAATGTGATACGTGACGGAGCTTCAAGCCTTAGATATGCTAGTACTGCTAGTAAGATGGTGGAAAGTCGCACTGTAGAATATCTTAAAGAGAAGTGGAAACAGTACACTAGCTAGGATAGTTAATTCCTTCTAGCTTGTGAACGATACCGTATTATACTAAAGTATTATCTAAATGTTTTTACAGAACAATGAGTAGAGTTATGTTAAAACTGGGAATCTTTAAGTTATTTTCGTTCCCGTTGAGCTGATACAGCGCGAAGAAGTAACATTCATACACATTCATTCACATCACAAACTTTCACGTGTATTCTGTATAAGTATGATTGTTCTACCTAAGCTTATGTACTGGTTATATAATTGTCTGGTTACGCTACGACTAACCTATTAGCATCATTGAGTTTCCTTACTGGAGCTGAGAAAATGCTACGCCGTAGACTTGCTACGAAGGATTTCATAAGGACGCAAATTCTTACTTAGTGCCTCTACGCGTTGAATACGAAACACTTCTGTGTTTCGTATTATATGATAAGAAGAAAATTTAGGTAATAAGTAAAATACATCAAAGAAGAATATCAAATTAAAATGAGATTGTTTTAAATAATAAATAAATCTTCTAGAATTCATGGGTTTTTATGTTACCATATATCATGTTCTGAATGCTTAACGCTTGAACAAGAGCGAATTGTCAACGCATTTTCTGAACCCTTAAATACCCTTTGTTGAAGTTGTAACATTTGTTTCCGTCCCTCGTCGTCAGTTTGTGTCAGGTTTTTGCGGTGTCATTATATTAGTTCAGTGTTAGAGTGGCTAATCGTTTTACAAGTTTCGTTACGTTTTCCGTAGTTTCGCCTCATTAAGCTTATTTTATCCATTTCCTGAACAAAGTTGTTCATGAACATATTCGTGTGGGTAGTTAATATAAAAAAAATTCACTGGTTGTAAAATAGTTTTCTGCCGTTCTCTGAAGAATACGTCGGGCACTATGGGCTATATGCTAATAGTTCCGGAAGTATGGATAATATTACCACCTTGAGCCGTCATATTATTATTATTATATTAGAAAATATATATTATATATTTTCTATATATAAAATATATATTATATATTTTCTATAGGTGATAATAGACAAATTTTAACGATAATTCTATTTAGTATATTATGGCAAATTCGAATTACTGATTAGTCTTTAGGCTAGATTATAATTAATTGACATTGTATACGCACATGCCTAGAATAGAAAAAATGGTTACTATTTATAAAATACCAGTAATTAATATATTTGATTTCACTTGCTACCTAATCAAACCTATAGATAGTACAAAGCATAGGGAACATGCAAAAGATAGGTTGCCTACCTTCTGTTCTTCTTGTCTACCTATTTTCTCTTTCCTATTAATGGTATGTTAGGTATAAACAGTTCCGGGGCCTTATTCGCAATGACCATTCAAACACGTAACACGGAGCGTTATGATATTTTCAAGGAATTGTCTGTTCATTATTATATTTCATATGTATATTAAAATTTCATAAAAAATGGATCAAACGCGGTAGTAGATTGCCTGCAAAATGATTCATAAAAATATATACAAAGTATAGTAAATACATTTCGAAAATATATTGTATGCTAAAGTAAATTATATTATACGTTTTTAAACTATCATGGTCACAAACATTAGATGTATTCAAATTATCAACGGGATAATTACCATGTATAATTTCTGTGAGTTTGTTTTGTTATGCGAAACAAACGAGTACGGAAGAGGGTAGACCGTTTCGTCTGCTCGTAAGCATTCACCCACCCGCAATTCCTCAGTTCATCCGTGATCATGGCGCTTGCAACAGTGCCGAAATATCGGAAAATCACAGAAAATATACATGGTAATTATTCCGTTGATAATTTGACTACTTCTAATATATTATACGTGTTGATAATTTAAAATATTATAATACGAAAGTCAGTATTTGTGATCAACCTTTTTAAAAAATTGTTTTTTATTGTGAATATACCTTTGTACTTCGTAATGTATGTTAATGTACCTAGTTAGGAGATATCTTACGGACGCAAAACTGTTTGGGAGGATTGCCAAGAAAGTACAGCTTCCCATGAAGGAACACAGAAAAACTCGTTTGGATATACCGAAAAAGTATGGCAGTTGGGCAGAATGACAAATAGCAAAAACGTTTGTTTTTCAAATTTAACAAAAATAAGTGGGTTTAGTTTGATGGAAAGCATTATGTTTGTCGACCTGCTAAGCAAGCATAAAATTCCAGTTTAACGAAAAATAAAAGTATGGAGGATTATATGGTGCTATCCTGGTGGTTTAATTGGTCAATTTAAATACAGGCAAATATTGGAAGCAACTACGCTTCCGTATGCCTAAGTATCACAGTACCACTTTATACAAAAAAAGACAGATAGCAGATTTTCGACTATCAGAATCCTCCTACCTCATTTATCGGAAAGGAGATAACGAGCGGGTCTTCAAGCAAATTGAATCCCAACAAGGAAAAAAGAGTTTCCTGTTCTTAAGTGTAACTAGCACAAAAATAATCTCAACATGCTTTTCGGCAATCAAAACATTTCTACCCATGCCGAATTCAAACAATTGCATGGTGTGATAGCGAATTAGCTCATAATATATCCGGTGATTGTATTTCAAGATCAATCAAGAACATATTGGTCAACACATCACTTCTTTTGCATTTCAAATGAATTGCATAACACACCGCTTGAAACTAGTTTTGGACAGCATCTTCCACGTTCGGGAATTAGACTGAAAAGTTAAGTGCCTCGAGGGCAACGAGCATTTGCAGTGCCACGAGCACTTGCAGTGCCACGCAGAAATTTCGAAGCTTGAACGCTACAACTGTTGTAGGCATAGTACTAACCACGGAGGCCGTGCTCGTCACGTTTGTTCGTATAAAACAAACAAGCAAAGTGCTTTATTCACTGCGTATATTCGTTGTGTTTTCTGCAGCCCTATATTTTCATTTAATTCCACGAAGAATCCTTCACTTAAATCAAAACGAGTGCTAGAACTTCTCAGTTAATTCAATTCGGTAGGGTCAGAGTGCGATACATCTACAGTGTTCTATTATTCCGCCTCGGGACCCGTCCTCTTTTGTTTTCAATCGGACCTTCCATTGGATGTAACTTTGAGAGTCTATTACGTGACTAGAGGCCTAATAAAATAAAATGATTATGTACTTTAGTCAAAAGGGCAAACATATCAAGGCTGTACTAAAGAGAAGAAGAAGACAGTAATGGAAATCGTTTATAATATAGTTTTATATTATAAACGATATATATTAATAGAAATATACGTTCAAGGGTTTTGTACGAGCTTACGCGATCCACAGTATTCTTAGTATTAAAGAAGGTGTGATAAAATCTACACGTATAACGCGCCCTTCCGTTTGTCTATTTACTATGTATATTATAAACCATATTATGTTTTGTTTATTCCTTAAATTATAATAAGTTACAAGCAAACATATATTCTGTATACATAAAAATGAATTCGAAACGTCTATTTCTCCTGGTCACACTATTACTTGAGAACGGATGGAAAAATCTCGCTAAAAATTGTTTTGTTATGTTAATTATTGTCAGGAGAAGGTTCTTATGGAAGATAAACCATGACAATATCGGAGGTTCCATCGAAGCCGAAGGCTGAGCCTAATACGCGAACGAAGTCGTGGACAATCAGTTGTAAATAATAAAAACCAGCCAAATACTAATAGTCTGGATCCTGTTGATACTTAAATATCAATAATACCCTTATTGCGCACGTTCAAACTAACATTTGGTCGGCTTTTAATATAAATATTATCGCCAAATTAGTCGTGAGTACAGAAAATAAATAAAAACGTGATTCAAAATTAAACTTCAAAAGAAACTTATTAACGTTTACGTTATTAAGGCCACCTACGATTACTTATAAAGTAATGACAGTAGATGCTGCTGGTAGGGAAGAAAAGCTGTATATTATTAATCTTCATCAAGATTCCGTCTCGTCATCGCAATGTCAGTTTTCTCCAGTTTGCCTCAAAGCAAAACAAAATGTTATGCGCAGCTTATATTTAACATGTATCTTGATTGAGAAAATAGAAAATGTAAGCTTCTAGATACTTAAACCAATATTTGTTTCTCATTTTGAGATAATCCTAAATAAAAGATAGTATATTTGTTATGAAATAAAAGATCAGGGTAAAGAAAATCAGGTTATCCACAATCAGTATTTTGTCTTACGAACGCTACTATAATGAAGAAATATAATAGATCTATGGACATATATATTATGTAGGTACTACCTGGATTGTTGGACCTGTACGAGTATTAAACTTTTACTTATACTTCATAAATACTAGGTGGATGTCGTCTTGTGCAAAGCACCTTTTTAGATGATATCACACCCGCGCCAGATATTCTGTCATAAAGTAAAATAATACATACATTGCAGCCACTTAGCAGTGCAGTACTACACTTCAACTAAACTAACACTTCAAGGCCACACTACTTGTTAGCGTCGATCCTACAAAGTATAAAAACATTACAATACGAACTCTTGTAAATGAAAAAAATACTTTTTTCTGAAGTATGCAAATGTTAATTCCTATTATAGTATATATATATATATATATACATATATATATATGTATATATATATATATATATATATATTTCTATTATATTAGTGATTAGCACGACTGTCTTGTTGCGAGTGACAGACTGACTGAGTGACAACTATCAAATTAGAACTATCATCGAGAAAATAAAGAAATGGAAATAATATAATACATAATTATGTAATTTGTATATATTTCCTCAACATTATTCAACAATAATTTAAATAAACAATATCAATGTGAAAATATATATTTAATTTAGGCATAGAGTCACTTGTCAATTATTATTCATTATACTAAAACTACTATGATGATAATTATATTTTATAACTGCATCTTCGATAACATTTTTTTTTCTATTTCATCAGTCTCAAATAAATATTCTATTGTCTATGTCCTTCCTCGTCCCATAATCGTAACTTCATATTCAATTCTTATCTGTTGGCAACCTTTTACAATTTTAAAACGATAAATGACGTCATCCCTATGGAGACTTGAAATACCTACTGAAGGGCCTCGCTTAGATAAAGCCGACTTTATTGTCTTCTGTAATTGAAAGGTCGGAGGTATTCCCCTCTTGGAGCCTTGAAACGGGCCCATCTGTGTCCTCGCCAAGGAAATAGCATTTTTGCCGGTTAATGCGTCACAATTTCACAATTGTTAACCTTGCCCTGTTAAGCTTTAATTATTATAGGGTTGAAAATACTTTGTTTTGTTTTACAGCACGAATGAGCAGTCCTTGATTTAAATTGAAAAAAGCTTGTGATGTATTAACATTCCCCAATTTTCACACAAATTATTGTTACTTCTATGTGATGCGTAAATTAGTTTTTACTAGACTGACATAACAGGAAGAGATACTCTTTTGACGTTTTCTCTCTCTCTCTCTCTCTCTCTCTCTCTCTCTTTCTCTTATACTCTTATTTCTTTCATCCAGATTTATTTGAATTTTCTTTATGCTCTTATGTAAACCTACGAAAAGTATTTTATTGAATATTGAGGACTATTTTGATGTTGTATAGGTATTTCAAGTCTCATTTAGGTAAAATATCACTAACGTCATCGGTTGATTAGTTTCAGTTCAGGCAGATAAGTATTTGCTTATACGTTTTTTCGTATTAATTAACGCAAGGTTGGAATTATGTTATTAAATAACGAAACCAAAAATAATAATATTTAATATCCAATATTACATCGGTGCATATTTTTGATCATTATTATTTTGATTACATTTAACTCAAATAATAATAACAATTTAATAATTATGATAGATAAAGCGTTACGCGCAGAAAAGTAGGTAGTTCACTATGTAAGATTTCATACTTTAGCAGGGCTTCGTTATTTTATAATAATGCCAGCCCGGTGTTGATTACTGTGATAAAACTCACAAGATAGGAAACAGTATTTACATATAATACTCGTATCTGCAGAAACAAATAACCATGCTTTGATTAATCAGATTTAATTTTATTCGTATTAGGAGATTCTTTGAATGGTACTAACCACACTCTCCTACAAAATAAATAATCTATATCCATGAATGAATGCAAAAAGAACAGCTTTTTTATAAACTCATTTCATTCAAATTTATAAATTTATAGGCAATATGAATATAATAATTACATTAGTTAAGTAATTCAATATTCGAACATGGATACGTCGCTCTAATGAAAGACGGTGATTAAAATGAGTAATTTCATATTAAAATCTTGACTTGTTAATAAAACTGGAGTTCCTCCGAAAATTTGAAAAATAGAATAAGGACGCCTTGCTAAAGGAAAACTTAATTTGAGAAACATTTCGTTACTTGGAACGGAGTGAAATGTAGCCAAATTTGCTACATTTTGTGATATAATGTGTATTCTTACAAGCATTTTTTGCTTATGTCAAGTAAGCATCTGTTAAATAAATCATGCAGGATGTCACGCCGAAATTTATGTTTCTTTTTGTTACGCCAACGCCAAACGTGTTATACATGACTTTTTCGAAATTGCTAAGTAGGATATTATTTAGCCTCAAGTATTGTAAGCCTTTTAACCTTCTAACACGGATACTTTTGAAATCTTATTTATTGATTACAATATCAATATCTTTCTCACGCAAATGACCTTTTCACTTCATTAAAAGAAATAATAAAGCTTGTCCACGAAACACTATGAAGAAAGATGGCAAGTAACTGGTAGGCAAGTATTTTTTGTACCATTAAAAAAGCGTTACTGACTTTACTTAAGTAGAGGGTTTAATATGAACAGAATAAGAACTACCTTAATATTTACAATTTATATACAATTACAATATAAACATTTTAATAAATATTATAAAAGGCACATACTTACAAAGATTAAAAGACACTTAAAAATTTATTAAACCATTTGATGAAGGAAATGTGCCCAGAATGCTGGCTGCATTCCCATGTTGAATAGGTAAGCTAATTTGTGCAAAATATGAACCAGCATTCTGGTCGCCTGACGCTTCAACCAAACGTTTGGCCAAGTCCCTGAAAATTTCCTATGCTATACTACCTTAATATACTAAAGTTATATTTTATATCGCTAGTTAAGTTTGATATTCTGAACAAGTAATACCGTACCAACTGTGTAGTGAAAACTTTTTACATCAAAAGTTGCATAGAATGACTTTACCTTGGTTTGGCGACGATCGCTATGTAAAGAAAACATTAACGGCCTTAATTATAAACGCTGCTTAAATTTAAATAACGTCACTTAACGCCCGGAACAAATTTGTAGTGCGCACTACTAAATAACGTCATTTAAAGGTAAGTAGTGTTTATAAGTAAGGCCCTTAGTATATTAAATTCAGCGGCTTATACGTAGGTGGGTATACCTTGAGGTCAATTTTTCCGGGAGTCCACAAAACAAAAGAATTCCGAGAATTGTGTAACTGCTGGTTATACGAACACTTAATTACCTTTGGCATAGCAATTGTTTTAAGATACCTTTATAATAAGAATTTATTAGTCAAAAACGCAAACAGAATTAATAGGGCAAGACCCGACTACAATGAGACTTGTCTTCATTAGCTCTAATAAATTTATTCGCCTACGTAACTTGAGCGTTCTGTTTTAAGCCTACAGTTGTATTAATAAAAATAAGGTAAAGTAGCCATGAAAAAACAATGATTATCTGTATGTTTTACAAAGTCTTCGTACAAATTGTTTTTTTAACTAGTTTTTATGGATGTTTCGCACTCTACCATCATTCTCAGTGTAGAATCTCTTGATATTGGAATTGTCCTGTTTTTTATAAATTTTACAATACACCTACCCCTTTTAGATACCTCTCATAAAATTTATTGCTCTTCAATGTACGTATTGGTGTTAGTAATTTATAAATCGGGGTTTTTACTGTGAGGAGGTGGGAAAAGAGTTCATTTGAAGGCCCGATGAATGATCATCACGCCTACCATGCAGTGTGACAACGTAAGCCAGTACTAAGATTCAAAGTTATACATGGCAGTGTACTGTGCTCGTTACCGCAGGGCATCGTTGTTCAGTCCGATTCGCCCAGTAAGTTAACTTATTACAGTGCTATTCAACCGTAACACAGTAATCTTTTCATACTGCAGCTTCGAATAAGAATATAAGTGTAGGAACCCGCTAGAAGAAAGAAGATAAAGCTACCTAGCCCCCACGTACTATTAAAGTCTTGTTTCTTGCCAGACCCTATAAGTTACACCTATCTATAAATAAGTATGTTTGCGAGTATCAAAAGATGTATCATAAATGGACATATATTTTTTCTGTACTTTCTTAGAAGCTTTTTTTTACTTCACTCATATACTTTATACCTCTACCGGTTCGTGAGAAAGATGGGACTTAGCAGACGGACAGCCAGATGACAACAAATCGACCTTATAAGTATTTTTTTTATTAAGATTAAGGTACAGAACCTTAAAACGTGTCTACTGACAGTTTTTACAACTGAGAAATAATTAGGTGGTGGTGGGTTTGGTTTGCAATGGTTTGCTCTGGATCATCATTTTTATCTCAACCGTAGGACGTCCACTGTTGAGCAATTTCTTAAAGAACCGGTCCTGGATAACTAGGGTGAAATGACGTGATGGTTTTTACTACCAGCGACGGACGGTTTTCCCGATCCCTCGGGCGGGAGGTACTGAAGGAAGAGTTGAATCGAGATACTGTTATCAACTTTTCCTTTATCTGTATTAAGGAAAAGTAGTCAATAATCATATTCCAAATATGCTGATGAACTTTCTTATTCTTGATATTTAATTTAATTTTTATTTCTTTCTTTCCAGCCAGTGACCTCGAGTCAATACGAGCTCTTTTCAATGAGAAAGAGAAAGAACTATCCGTGGCAGTGGCCAAGGTGGAAGAGCTGACAAGGCAGCTGGAAGAACTCAGGCGGGGGAGAGTCCAGCCCGCACCACCTTCCGCTCATGAACTGGATAAACTTAGGAGAGAATTAATGGTAAGCTTCAATATTCACATGTTCAAGGTACCTAATCCTCAGGCGAGGTTATAACGGCTTAAATCATGCTTTTGTAAACTTCGTAGTCATAATAATTCGTAGTATCTTAGATCAATGATGTGAAAGATTATGATACCGTATACTATCGTAAAAAAACTAATTGACCATACAGCGTTGCCCACGATTTAGAATGAAACTACTTCTAACTATCGCTCAAATGTAATATAAAAAATTCGAAACATTTAAGCTGTTACGCATTTCAGTCAAAATGCTCCACTTTTTGCGTGAAAGTGAAAAGACTAAGCTCTAATTTTAAATAGTGTATGTAATTATTTTATCCTGAAAATATACGAGCAGAGTAAAAATGAATTGATTATCTCCTATAGCCATTTCCAAGAATATTATTACTGAGATTTGAGACGTGTTCTACAAATTCGTGAAGCAACTTAATTAAAATTAAATATACAACTTGAAGCTTCTACCTTCTTCCCTCAGTGACGGAGGAAGCAATTTACTTACTCTTGCGTGTTATAAGGAGGCTATCAACGAAGCATTGTTTTACGTAACTAAGAATTTGTTGGAAATGTGATTTAATAACCTACCTACTTAATATAAAATAAGTTTCAATTTAAATTAGTAATTTTGTTATTTCTACACGATATTGGCTTATTGTAACAACAATAGATACCCATAATCACAAAAACAAGGCCCATAATTTATTATCTTTTATTATTACAGTAAGCTAATAGGCGCTCGCAGCGGAGCTTGACTTGGCAATTTTAACCGATCAACAAGTTAAGCAACGCTTGCTGCGGTCAGGAGTTGGATGGGTGACCGCTAGTGGCATTATACAACTGAGCGCTTCCGTGCTTCGGAGGGCACGTTAAATCGTCAGCCCCGGTATTTGTCTTATGGCAACAGTTGTTAGGCTACGAGTATGTCGAAGACCCTCGGGCGGCTTGAAAACTTCGACATGGGTTGGTCACTACCCTATCCACCAAGCCGCATTGGGCCCACGTGGTGGATTATGGCCCAACTCCTCTTTCTGAGAGGAAGTCTCGAGTCCCAGCAGTGGGAACATAATGGGCTGATTTTGTATGTTATTATTTAAGCTATTATCGTCTAGAAATAATATTGTACCCCATAGTGTTAAGTGCCTTACAGTTCCTCTCCTCTCACAAACACATTGTCAAAGTTAACTAAGGAATAATGGAGGATCCCAATAATCTATCTATCCACGGTTTTTCTTACTACCGATAGAAATTTGACATAACGTGCATAAAAAAGTATCAAATATCTATCTTTAGTAAGGTAAACCGACGATTGATAGATTATTGAGACAGGCCGTAAGACGACAATAGGTAAATCTGGTTGCCATCGTTCTTATTAAATAGCACCAAATAAGAGTATATAGTTGTCAAAATGTGTTTTGTTAGTACTATTATACTAACCAAGTTACAATTTGATATACATATACTGTGTAGATAAGGTTAGTAAGAAACCCTTTCACTTTTAAAAATGTGTTTATCGACCCCTGTTGACCTCTATGGCAGAGTTCAGAAACAGAAACAATATAGATGAACGGATGTTTCACATAACCTTTGCAACGTAACATGGCATATCCTTGCGTACATATGTATCATAAATGCGAAAGTGATTTGACGGTCTGTTTGTTTGTAATTAACTCACTCTATTATTACGAGTATGAAACTTGCAAAATGTTATTTCCAACTAAAAGCAACTCTGATAGTTTTATAAGCAATAGGAACATAATAGGGCAATTATGCTTATCAGACAGCCAACCAAAATTGCTAAAGGCCTATTCAAACCTGGGCGTTATTCGCTACCGCGAGCGATAGAGAAATCCGAACGGGTATGCGTTAATTTCACTGTTCACACCAAAGCGGATATCGCTACCGCGCGCGATAGAGATATTCGTTGGCAACGGTTAGCGGGGCGGCGGAACTAGTTTCGCGAAATAAGAGAAAATACCGCCTCACTAGGCGGTACAAGTTTCGCTGCAGTTATGGAACTTCATACTATTTACCCATCGAGTTCCGCCTGGTATTTTTCGCTACCCACAGCGGTAGCGACTAACGCTCAGGTCTGAATAGGCCTTTAGATAGACATAAGGTACAGTTTACCATGATCCAGTAGAAATTCCCAAGGGACAGTTATTTTACGGTGGGTACATATTGTTTGCGATTGTTGAAATCGTGGCAAAGCTTTGGACAGCTGGTGTGTAAGAGATGTAGTATATATATTGAGTTGTATTATTATAGTAGCAGAAATAATATATTATTAGATTTTTATTTATTTAAACAGGTGCTTACTAATACATTCGATAATAGCACAAGAACATCAAGTCCAAGATGCTCGACCGATTGCCCGCAACCTACTTGGCTAGTTCTAGCGAAACACAAATACTATCCATACCACGTGGTCATACGAACTGTTTGCTATTTATCCACAGTATGTCATCGGGTTTATTATCCTTGACATATTGATGATGACGTCTTTACCTTTGGCTTTATATCTCATCGATGAAAGATATAAGGTGGATGAAACTTCAATGGAATTATTTCTATAGAAATCATATATATTTCTAGAAGTACTTGACATAACGAAGCTAGAGATATTATTAAGCAGTAGGTAGATAATATGAGACTGTTCCATATCCTTCTACATGGATATTGCGAAAACCTATGGGATAAATAACTGGGCAAACATTCACATGTCTGACGCAATACTGGATAGCTGCTGTGTACAAGTTGCTCATATGAGTTTGTGCCTCTAATATGTGGCTGTCTTACCACCAACGATAATTCCTAAGGATGGTTGGTATCAGGCAGGGTGGGCCAAAATGAGGAAAAATTCACATGAGTACTTAACATATCTGTCTTATGTACTTCTAGACAGTAGAATTTTACAGACTTCTTAGCACAGCGCAGGGATTATTATATGATACACTACGAAGAAATAATATCAGGAAGAGTAACTGCCTTAAAAACATGACCCAATAAAAGTCGTGCTAAATCAATAACATCGTTCACGCCGCTAGGACTCAGCTGTCATAGTAGACGTCACAGCACGCGCCTGGACTAATGCCTGCTTTCCTTCTGAAATTTAAACCAATCACCGAACATGTCTATTTGTAACCTCGGAAGTAATTCGTATTTGGAATCATACGTCGTTTTGGTTTGAAGGACCACTTTTTGTGTGGAGTTAAGCTTCCTGACATTATTTCTTCGTAGATGATACATTAATATGACTTAGCCCGAAAAAATCAGAATCATAAATTAACTTTGTTAACTTTTCCTTTAACAAAACACTACTGTTCACTCGTGAATACATCCGTAAAAGAGAACACGAGCCTCACATCCTCAGATGTTTTGAGTAAAATATTATTGCCAAAGAAACAATATTGAATTCGACGTAGTGAAATAATGAAGCATACGTTGACTCGATTTCTGATGGAATATTTTACGAGATATTTTATATGGCTTACTTATTTTTTACGTCGAGTCTCTATTGTAAGAAGTTCAATATCTATGATAATCATATACGAAAGTCTATTCTTGTATAATTTTCTATTTAAGCAATTTCAACTATATTACTTCAAATACGATTTACTATACTAATATAAATTATTCATACTTTTATCGCTTAGTACGAGTACATGATAGCATTTCTTGGTACCTTATTAAAAAGTAGTAAGTGAAGCTTCAACTAAAGGTGCACATAAGTATAATTATTGCATATTAGCAACTGCTTACTTGGGTTTATTTATTTATTATTATTAATTAAAACGGCATGGCCAATTACATTCATTAATTAAAATGAAACATGATCACAAAGATAAAATAACAATAATTCGCCAATGATGTCAATACAATTAGTCAATAAAAACTAATAGTCAGTATGTAAACAATCCAGTCATCTGTCCCTTTCGCAATATCTCAAACACGCTAACATTAAATCCGATCATCCATCTTCAATAAAATCTTAAACGAAATCATCTTGAAACCAAATTCATCTTCATCATGGGTTTCGTGCAAAAACCCATTTAAGAAAGTACCACCGCCGTGGCACATATGCTCATGTAAAGAAATAGTGCGCAAGTTGTGTGTTAGTTTGTAGGGCACTGTATCAAATCCAATGTCTCCAGATGTTAAGCGCAGTGGAGTTCCACCCGGAGGCTCTGGGTAAGCCTACACTGTCATAGGCGGGCGTGATACCATCAGGAGTATGATTTGTTCATTTCGACACTATTATAGTGCATTTAATAACACTGTTATCAACATACCTACTATATAACAATTTAAATTGCTTACCTATATATTTTTGTGATCCGACGATATGCTTGGACGGATTAGTAATTATTATTATAAGAACAAAATTAAATCCTATAGCATCTCAACGAAATAAAAACAGAACAGAAATAGTATAGAAATAGAATATACAAATACAAATACAAATATTGTATTATTTGTATTTGTATTTGTATTATAGACCACAGAAGGTGATATAACTGTATAATAATGACTGTATAAATTACAGTTCTAACAGCTACAAATACTCGTAACAGCTGATCTGTCATCTCAATTAGGTTACCAATATTAATTTACTTTTCATTGACTTTGCACCACCCTCTCGTTCATAAACGCATCGCAGCTTGACAAATGTGACCATTAATAGTTGTCAAAACACCATTTGCACGTTAGTTATGACCCTGGGTAGAGCTAATCCGACTAAATAGTTGACTAGGCGATAAATGCTAGGTAATTAGGTGACCAATGTTTGTTATAGGGCTGCCGCCGCGGTCGCGTTGCGACCATACAGGTCATCTTAATATTGTGGTGAAAGTTATCGGATTAGGATAGGGAACGAAAAAGTGTTCATAAGGTTACAAAAAAGACTGTCCGATTTCCACGCCATGACATTTTTTTTATACATAAACCAATTGAAAAAAAAAATAGAAATTAATTCTCGAGACGTGGATATTCAACCGTGAAAGAAATAAATAACTACATAGAGCTTCATAGAGCTGGAGCACAATGTCTTGTTTTACTTAAACTAGTTTTCATAAAAAGCAACGAACCCTGTTTATTTTGTGATTTTATTTGATCTCACGTGGCTCGAACGTGGTAATGACTTGGTGTGTGTTTTCCAGTGTTATAAAATATGGATCAGCCCTGCAGGTTACAACTGTAACGCGTCATTGAACTATCTTTGCGTGCGCGCACCGATGCCAACATTTTGATTCAGATTGCAACCTGGCAAGTTAGTCACAGCCGCGACATTCACCCGGCTAATATCGCTGTCAAGCAAAACAAAATAACAAACAAAACGTACACTGAAAACTAAGTAAAAAAGTATAATACTATTTTAAAATACTTCGTTGTAAGCTATTCCAAAAACCGAACTCTACGAGTCACGTTTCAGTTTCGAATCGTATGTGTGATTTTGTTCAGCTAGTTTGTAATTCCTATTATCAGTATTTTGCATTAAACGTGGTCCTATTTTCACGTTTTAGCTCTTAAGAACAGTGATAAAAAATATAGGTGTGAATTTACAGTTCGTTCTCATTGGACATAAATAAATAAATATAACTTTGCAGCGATTTCATGAAGCATTGAAGCAATAGGTATATGTGAATGGATTTTCGAGTGTAGTGAGAAGTGGCCGAAATATTCTGCTTCTGATATCTGGGACGAGGGTAAAAGGTCGGTATGAGACGGCAGCGTTAAATCGCATTATACTATTTACTCATGTACTGTCCCGTTTCCAAGTTCCGTTATGTACTTTCGTTACTTATATACCTACGTGTAGTAGAGGTATGTTTGGTAAAATGGTCCTTTTCTAACCTTTTTGTCGACTTTGAAACTGTTTTCGTAACTCGATTACCCTTTATAAGCGGTAAGATGTCAGCTAACCGGAACTTTGTTAGATTTTTCGGGTAGTTGGATTTTCTCTACGCTAGAACTTTGAACTTTGGAACCCTTTTTCTGTTAGCAATAACTGTCACAAAAGTGACATTCATTTTTTAGTTTTGTTTATTCCTCGTGAACAGGGACAATATAGATTTTTGATTAAAGATCCCTAAGGATTACTAGGGTCTACAATTGATTTGAATGTCGAATGTGGATATTGTAAGTAAATGTTCCAATCACCAAAGAAATCAATCTGTATCTTACTTTATCTTTGTAACAGGCAGTAAAAAAAGTTTGTGAAGAAGTTAAAATAATTGCTTAGTCAAATTCGAATTTTAAATCTATGTATTTTATAAAAGTGTGTATATCGAGAATGAAATAAAAAAGTCACGATATTACATTTTCATAATTGTTCAAATACAAACATTAGTCTCTTTCTCTCTAATTAATCTCTATTTCTATATATACCGTGTATTTGTTACTTACCGTTTCTGGATAGTTAGTTTAGGTATGCATTTGATTAATGTTAATAGAATAAAATAAATACTTACCACTACAAAAATTTGAGATGCAGTGGAGTTTTACTATCATTTCTCAAGGCGAGTCTAAAAAAGTCTAATAAATATGTGTCATTCATTCTCTATTATCTAGTCATAGATGATGTATTATCACATAGTACATTTGTGTTTTTTTTTCTTCTATATTATATTACAAAGAGTAGAGCTTAGTTTTATATTAATCTATGTTGCTAAATTAGTTAAAAGCCCTTTTAACAGATACATCTTTCTAAAAAAATGTCCAACTGATTTTTTGTGTCCTTACAACAACCTCTTTATTGAAAAGTTGGTGTGTTTTAAGATCACATTTTTCCGTGGAAAATAATAACATAGGTAGTTAAAAGGCCCGAGGTTTATTTAATGCTTAAAACCCATAAAGCAAACATATTATTATACAAGATAAGAATAACGACAGTACGATCCCAATACGGCTGTTGTGTTGCCATTATCCTGACATTCCCTGGGCTGGGTTATCTCCGTTTTAGATTAATAACCTCACTTTGTTGTGCTGTTTAATTCCCTCATTCTCTTAATTTACGGCCCCAATCTAGAAAATTACCTCGGAGATGAAAGTTAGGACATTGCGAGCTTACGCCGGGACGCTGCTGACTTGACTTGACGTCGGTAGGTATAATAGTACCTACTTATAGTGCGTTCGGATAGCCCCAAGTTGGCGAAAATCACATATATATTGCCAAGAACAACTTTAGTTTATTTTTTCAAATAAGTAACGAATTTAGCTGAAAGGTTATACATGTCATGTCTACATATTTCAGAATATAGTCTAAAATCTGCCTATGGTTATGGAATTACAAGCAGGTGTAGAATGTAGGTTCTTGACTACTCTACAAAATTATCAATTAGTATTATCAATAATTAAGTATTTTAAGCACATTATAAGTTTATTCTTATTTACATCATCAAGCATACGACATTATATTTTAGGAAAGTGAACATTCGGCTAACGGATGTTACTTGGATAGGAAAAGTTATCCAAATAGTCGAGGCTACTTTGATAACATTTAGGTATCAAAGTAGTAAAGTATCAAAGTAAAACCTACCATCCAAGTGCGCGGTCACAGAACTGCGTAGATAACCTCCAAGCTCGTGTAGGTAAGGCAGGTCTAGCTTGAAATTACTAAAACACAAAGCACCCCCGCTATTACTCTTGTAGGCCTAACAAATGAAGCGAACTCCTTTCGCTTTCCACCATTTTACAAAACAATAAGCAGCACGTAATCACCGTCATTAGAGCCTCGATTTATCTGACCATCCATTCTTGAGCCGATTCCATGTGAACAGCTTTTTTCCATATCAGCGCACTTCTGGGCAGTAGGTATGGCTTTTTCTTTTTTTGGTTCGCACATTTGTGCTAGCGCGAGTTCAAGGATAAAAAAGAAAATAGGTCCTTGCGTAGGAATTGTTCTCAATCGCATTTTTATTCGGATTACTTTTTGCAATCGTTATTACGAGGGATTACATTAAGCGTTTTCTGTGACTCGATTATTGGTTCAATTGATGATTCGGTAAGAGTACGAGCAGGTATAATATTTTAACGTGTATGTTTTACCAATCTACTCAAATAAAATTATACGGCATATTATATGCCATTGATATCATAAATGGCATACGACTAAGGACAGAATTCTTAGTCACTGATTTTCAGTCGCAATCCATAGTCATGATCTCACGAACCTCAGCAAGTCAGCAAAGATACACAACGTTGGCGACACAGACTATAGGATACACTACGAGTATGTGTTGGCGAGTTTAATACCAACTTCCATTCTAGTCAGTTATTGGAGTGTATCTCAAAAACCACCGAACCGAATTCGACGAAATTTAAATGGGACCACACGGGAAGCACCAGCTTTCAAACAAAGATTTTTGAAAATCGGTTCACCCAGTCGAAAGTTATGAGGTAACAAACATAAATAAAATACAGTCGATTTGAGTATCTCCTCCTTTTTTGGAAGTCGGTAGAAAACAAACCAAATTATCAATTGAATACTTCTAATGTTTGTGACCATGATAGTTTAAAAACTTATACCAAACCAAATGTGCGCATATGACAGGTTATTTATTATTATATTTAGGTACATTCACCGCTAGCGTTAGCTTAAACGAGTTCAAGAGTAGTGCAGACCAAGTTAACGCTTAATTAATCCTTCAACTTTGAACAAACTCAATGGTGTAGAGACAGGGACAAACGCCAAATGAATTTTGTTCTTTAAATTAAGGACACTGCTTTTAAGTTGTTTTGTTAAATTGCTAAAATAAATTAAACCCTACCATATACCTATAGGTACCTACCAAGGTATGTGGCCCGACGTACTCTTGACAGGTTTTTTGACAAGGCAATTATTACAGCGTGGACGTTCAAAATAGATCTTTGGTTAAAGTTAAATAGATAGATAAACTTTTTATTGCAACACCACAGTACAAAATATAACACATAAATAAATAGGATTATATTTATTTAATATTAAAACCGACTTTACTCACGTGCTTGATAATTATCAAACACGTGAGTAAATATAGATATATTGTAGAAAAAAAATATTACTTACACAAGAATGAAATGCTTAAAATTAAGTGTCAACATGGGCGGTCTTATCGCTCAGAACGATCTCTTCCAGACAACCATGAACCAGTTAGAAGTAAGCATTCACATTATTGAGGTATATTAATCGGTAGCTACATACTTACTAAGGGATTCAATGTTTTTTTCTAGTACCGCAACAAACTGAACGAACAACAGAACGGACGGCTGTCAGCCCAGCGGGCAGCTTTGGGCGCGCGACAGGAAGAAATGCGGAGCATCGATCGGAGAGTCTCAGAGCTACAAGCAAGGCTACTAAGAAAACGTGCCTTGAACAGGCAATTGGCTGCGGCTCATAGGCAACCGCAGCAACAGAGGTAAGCTTTATTCCGCCGATGATTTACTTGAGGGAATTAGGTCGAGATCCTCCACCGTGTTGGGATGCAAATCGATGCAAGGAAACTTGACTGTGCAAGATCCGATTTATTCTCCCGCGGCTGAGACTAATAGGCTGGCTCTTGCGCTATTTTGCTAAGGAGCTATGTAGCAAATTAAGTACTGTGAGAATGGGATACAAAAACCACTAGTCTTGTCGAGACTCGAGACACTGCAACACCTCGCATAATCCTAAATTAAGGCATCGCGTGGCCTCTTTAATGGACAGTGGTGCTTGCCATTGCAAACGTCATGTCCTTCATGTCAAAGTGGGGCAAAGTAGAATCCTAAATTTAATGTTGCCTGCTTAATCCCCCAGTGGGGCTGGCGCCATGATGGGGACGTGTGGAATTACTCGATCATAAAACCACAAAGCGACGCATCAAACTACTGATAAAGTCAGACATTATATAGAAAATAAAGATGCTTGGAATACTCCACTTCTGGCAAGCTGTCACTCTACCACCCATAAAATGTAATATTTGTAGTACCTAAGTAGAAACATTGTCAACATAAAAAGAATGACCCCGAGTTTCTTGCCGCTTCTTCTCGGTAGGCTCTATATATTTTGGAACGCACTGGTAGAGTCTTTAAAGTACATTATAATGAAAAAATTAGGTACGTTAATAAGTGCGTCTTAGATGCCTAAATTGAATAAATGATTTTGAATTTGACTTTGATTAATCTGTTAATTTCAAAATGTATAAGTAAGTAAATGTATAGGTGGTAGGTACAGAGTTAGTGGTAGAGAGTTTTGCATTTTTAAAACTAAATATGACATCTTTGAACCTCATTGATGGATCCCGATTATATGACGGTTAAATGAACCATTATCCAGTGCATCATAACCTTCGTATGGGGACGGTGCGCCATCTGTAGAATAGCTTGCAAGCTTTATCCGACTGAAAACGGGTTTTGCAATTGATTTTGAATCTTATATGCACATTTTTACATACTTTTTAACCACCTTTCAGAACCAACAACAGCACGCCGATGCAACAGTTGCCTAATTATCCAGCTGGAGCGGGCGGTAACCAACCAAAGAACCAGCCACCCAGGGGCAACGTTGTCGCCGTTGAACCGTACAACCACGTCCCACACGCGCAAAGCGTCAATCATAACGCTAACTTTCAGGTTGGTACCTAGCTGATTCGAGACTCTCATTACTTATACCAAGGATCATATATACCTACTAATGATCCCTACTTATACCTACATTCTTGTCAACTTGATGTGACTTGATTTAGATAAAATACGTTAAGTAGATCGAAGAAGAGATAGAAAGAACCTAAAGTAACTGTAAGTAGGTAGGTAGGTACCTACTTTATGAATAGTGAGTGTGCAAAATAATAGTTGAATAATCTATTCAAAGGATTGCAACTATTACATTTCACTCGCGGTTATTTTGTTATGATCACACGCGTTAATCACACTCTATATTCCAGTCGCCATTGTGGATTATACGAATCGTACAAAATCATGCAATACGATGCAAATACGAATGATCTTATTTTTAATTTGCCCTATTTAGTTAATTGCACACGATCATAGCATAGAAGTTGTACCGACCGAAATTCGTTCGTTCGTTTTCCCTCCTTAGAGGGTTATGGTCCCGCACTTCTCGTGCATTTGCCAGTGTCAAGTTATTTGTATTACAAAGCTTTAGTAGAATATTCTGGTGATATTAGTCGTAGTCAGTCAGAGTCTGAGTCCAAAATGTCAGTCAGTCATGGTCCAGTCAGTCTAAGTCATGCTTTAGTAAAGTGGTGGCAACTTTACCATCAGCTTCTATGGAGTTTTGGAAACAACACGGAAAAACACGTTTCACCACATTATATCACTTGCCCGTAAAACAGCACTTAATGAGAAAAACGCCACCAATTTTAAACATTAACACTGAAAAAAAGCATAAGTTTTGATAAATAATACAATGGAAAAACGTTGACTTTCCGCGTTCGCGCCAAAACTCGACCGAAATTGAGTGAACGGGCAAATGTAAGTAGGTACCTACATTCAACATGTATAAATGTAGTAGTAAATTACTTAGTGAGATGTATGTTCAAGTAGTGTGAGTCAAATCACGGCCACTTAAATAAGTCTACAATGACTAACACTATATTATAAACAAAACACCAATTTATAAAATTATTTATAAATTATTATAAAATTATATATATAATATATTATATTATATAAAATAATATATTATATTTTAAATTATATATATATATATATATAATATTTTATAAAAAATAATTATAAAAAAAAACACTTCAAGACTCAAAGTTTCACAAGTTTTGATAAAATATACTAAAATAAAATAATTTGAACGGTACCTAGCCATTGTTTGGCTTTTCACCGCAATCCTCTAGCCTAGAATAATTTAATCCACCGGCGCCCGTTGGCCGGATTGAATCCGTCCACCGCTTTACTAGAGAGACTTGACGATAATTTATGTGACTGTGACTTGAAACTAGGTACTTGTATAAAAGTGTTACTCAATGCAACTGTACATAAAATTTTACCGGAATAACTTACGAATGGCAAATGTACAAACGTACGAGTCCACATTTAAAGATTAAAAATTACTCTACTCTATTCTTGTAGTGCGTTCGAATAGACCACTTGGGAGCGTTTTTAGCGAAAATAACGCTAAAAACGCTCACAAGGGGCGTTCGAATTGGGAATCTGTGGGTGAAAATGTCGTTCATGTCTCTTTTTGTTCAGTGTTCGGAAAGTTAAAAAAAGTGCAATTTTGGATCCACTTCCAGAGCATGGTTGTTTGTGATCGTTTTTTGACAGCTATGTATTTGACAGCATAATCATGCGATTTTAGGTCTTATGCTCAGAGGCCTTACTATGAGCTCTTAAAGCAGGAGTTCTCGACAACTGCCCGGTTTATTCGTATAACCCGCGGCACGTAACTCTAGCGCTGACAGTTATTGCGCAGAAGTCAAAAATTGGGTATCACAGGGTGGCTAGAGGGACGAAGGACTCTTGTCTCTCTCTGTCACATCGAAGACGAGGGACTGTTCTCTCTCTCTGTCACATGTGCGCGACTGTACCCATGCGCAGCTATCCCTTCCACATTTCGCATAGCGCTAGAGTTACGTGCCGCGGGTTATACCTTGACAACTTTAAAGCAGGCCTGCCCGGGCCTACAATTCAAGAACCGCAGAAAAACCGTTCACCTGTTTATTTTTGTATAATTCTCGTTAACATGTCGTTCTAAATCCACTCAGTTTATTAGCTTACAAACGTCTAGGCGTCTGGAATGTTGTTTATAGTAAATTGTTAGAATGCCAGAGAGCTCAGAGCCAATATTATCCGTTCTTCTTTGAGAAAACAATATTCAAACAGTTCACCTAATTGAGCGTCATGGTATGATTTCATTCAAAACTGTTTATGTCAGGTTTAAAAACTGCACGGAACTTGCATGGTTTTTACGAAGCTGATAGTAAGGCCCCAGTTGAGTGTTCGAATAAGGGTGTGGGCAAAAGTGGCAAAAATAACGTTTTTGAGCTTTACGAACGCTTTAACAAAAGAACCATCAATGACAACGCATTGGTGGCGTTGTCATTGATGGCCCTCATAAGCTAAGCGAACGCACATTTAGTTTGGTTGGTATACTATTAGTGCGTTCGAATAGATCACTTCTGATCGTTTTTGGCGAAAATAACGCTAAAACGGTCAGAAGGGGCGTTCGAATAAGTAATCTGTGGGTGAAAATGTCGTTCATGGCTCTTTTTGGTCAGCGTTCGGAAAGCTAAAAAAGAGGAATTTTTGCCACCAAAAAGTGCAATTTTTGACCCACGTCCGGAGCATGATTGTTTGTGATCGTTATTTGACAGCTATGTATTTGACAGCATAATCATGCGATTCTAGGTCTTATGCTCAGTTGAGCGTTCGAATAGCGTATGGGCGAAAGTGGCAAAATTGGCAAAAATAACGTTTTTGAGCTTTCCGAACGCTTTAACAAAAGAGCCATCAATGAAAACGCCACGAATGGCCTCATAAGCTAATCGAACGCACCTAATATTATTTATCTATGCCTGGTTTGGTTTGGTTGTACTGGCGGGAAAAATCTATAAGCTTTAAGTAAAGTACTCTACCCTAAATCATTAATTCATTTACATTTGTGTTTATTTTCAGGCCGCTAAACAAAACACGATACAAAACAACGTGCCATTAAAACAGTTCACGCAGAGCGACAATATACAGACTCACTTGACTCAGCAAGAAGCCCATTACTTGCAGCAGAAGCCTATGATAAATCCGCTGTTCAACGGCTATCCTCACACACAAGGCCTTCAAGAAAACCAGTTCCAGCAGTATCAGAACAAACACGACGGCTTCAGTCACGTACAACAGGGTATTAGCAATGCGTACGACCAAAAAATGCTGGACCAAAAGTACCAGGATTACTTGAAACAGCCTCAATATAGTCCGAACAGTACAAGCAGTTCAAACAGCAACCAGACTGGAAAAGAACTGAAAATAAATGAGCAAGAATTCTTGCCTGAATTTGCCGCTAGCAAGTCCGATCCTAAATACCAAACATTGCCATACAATACGAAATTTCCTCAAAGTACAAACGGTAAAAATAAACCCGAAGTTAACAATAAGAACAATGATGAAAAGAATGGTATCAATGTGAATCACATGACTGTGCATTCTACTCCGCTATCAGTTGTCAATAAGAGTCTTGCAACCCCTCTAAGTCAAACAGAAGCCACATATCAACAAGATGCATATCAGTTGCAGAAATCTGACTCTTCTAGCCGGTGTAACCAAGAAGGGAAGGAGAACCATGCATATCAACAGAATAGTAGAATAAGTTCAAATAGTCAGACCAATGAAGCTTCGAAGAGTAATGGAGCAACTCAATCAGTCAAAACCAGTTCAACAAACACAACAAGCACCAATTCTGTAGGATTTGGGGTAAGTTGTACTGTGTAGTAGTAACTGTAGCGTTACTATTGTACTGCATATATGATGCCATTATTGAAGAGGCTGTCAGCACCATAGTGGCCCAACTTTTCCAGACACAATTTAATCCTTTTCCTACCAAGGATGTAGACATTTGTCATTTTATGAATGAAATCTTTTGTTTTATTTAATTACGGTAGGGGAAGGGTTAAATCAATTGTTTAAGACAACTAAACAAAAGAGCTATACATAAGTATACACATGCAAATGTGCCACTATAATCAAATTTTCATACGGCAATATAAACTGTCTTAGTATGATAAAAAGTCTACAGGTTCTTGTAAAGCTTTCAAGAAGCATGATTAAATTAATTTTCCAAATTTTGGTACACCCTAGTCACCTCAGCCTAATATAACACACTATGCCTTGTATGTGTCTTGAAAATTGATTGGGATTTTTAAATTTCATGGCTTATGAATGAAATAGACCGATTAAGTAATTATGTTACACATTCCCATGTCAATATACTTGTGAGCATTATTTATTTGGACTTAAACAAATGCTTTTTCTGGTGGTGGAGCACAATGTTTGGATGCAATGACTTGCTGACCATGTGCAATTGTTCAAAAATCTTAGTTGCTTAGTTGTCTAAAAGATGTTATTTTGATGTTTTGTTTGTTTGAACTACCTACTCATCTAAACTTTGAACTAACTAGTAACTACTTCATTACAACAATGCTGCCAGGAATTGTTTGCTAATTAACATTGGTATCTCCTATCGGTTCACTTTATTTATCTGGTATGCTAATTAAAAATTCGAGTATTGGCATGTCCTGTATAATACAATGGAGGATAAATTACTCAAAGAATACCTTCTTCTATTATTATAATAGGTACATCCTTCTTAGTAGGTCCTTGATATTTTATTTCTATTGATACATGTTCATAATATACTGATTAATGTTTCCTTTGTTGTTATAAATGTATTTGTAACTATATAGGTAATAAGAATAAAAATAAATTACAAGTAAGCCAGTGCCTATAAACATTTGTTGTACTGCAACTGCATACACCATATCTTCCAAAATCTCCATGGTAAAACTCACCATGCTTGCATTACCAAACTCAGCATACACCTAGTGTATCAAATTAAATAGACTCAAAGTCTCAAAGTAAGGCTTTCGTAATAAATCATGCTATGCTTACCTGCACAACCACACAAGGCAAAGGTTACTACTTAAGATCAGTAAAGTCAGGTGCTTGTACCATTACCAAATTAATAAAAAAAAATAACACAAAAGCCCAGCTTAAGGAATCTCTCTAGTAGATTGCCAGTCTTGTCATTGTATCTAAACAGTATAAAATAACTTGCCAAAACTGTCCAGGTTTATAATACATCCTTTCTAAAGTAATATGTGTACCTATAGGTGCACCAGGCAGACTTATTCTCTAAGTAATATTTAGGGTAAAAATAACCTACTACTATCTGTATCATGGATATCTGTTTATAAGTTTGTTATCTAATATTATCCATGTTGCTCAATTCTTCTCTACCTCATGCTACAAAACTGTACAGGGAATAATCATCTTCTCAGTCATAATGACCCACCATTCATACCATTCAGAACTTACTCATTATTGCTATTAACACATTGCGGTACACCTGTAAATATCATCATCATCATTCATTCCAGAAACCCGTATCGAGTGTAGCACCCACTTCGGTTCAGGTATCGAGTGGGAAACCGTCATCCATTTACCAGACATCATCCACAAAGATCCAACCTGTTCAACCTCAGACCATCACAAACCATGTACCTAGTAATGTGAATACTCAACAGCAGATTAGGAACACTGCATCGGGTCTGTCAAGTTCTGGGAGCACATACAGTGGCCAGAATGCGTCTTCACAGAGCATTTTGTTGTCACCACCACAGAGTGCAAGTACTCCCCTGTCTACCCCTGATGTCAGCACGGACAAATCTCCAAAGCCGGCATTGCCACCAAAACCAATGATTAAGGTTAGTACTCATTTTTCTTTAGCATTTTGACCACTTGATGGTCAGTGATCCAGAGTTCCCTCTGTAAGAACTAGAATGGGCCTAGCTCTCATGGGTAGCTGCTGGAACAGCTTCAGGACAGGGTTTCAATCTTGAAGGTGATATCTAGAAACATCCTACCACCATTCTGTGCATGTAAATGCTCAGACCCGAGGTAGACCATTGATTGACTGATAACCTGACTTCATTGGAGACCAACTTTGACTACCCCTGAGCTATTATTGAAACCAAATCATTAGTTGTGTGGCTTTATCTAGCAATTACTTATGTTGTCTATAAGCAGATGAGGTGGAAAATATTTGGAGCGGAGAGTGTTACGTTTTTGATTAAATGAAATTAACTATATCAGTCTTATCCTTATTTTATTGCCCTAAGCACAAAATATCTAATAGTACTAAGTGATTGCAGTAATAATGTTATTGATTTGCTTGTGTGTGTACACTAAACTAAAATTCTCTGTACCTATGGTACTTTTTATTATGCTAATACTTAAATCCACATCCACACAACACTTAAAATGATAATTCTAAACATATGATTGTTCTATTCAAATGTAGGTAGTTTTACATTAGTTTAGACTAGTTTAGAGAGCACCAACTTGCACCGACTGCACTAAACATACCCACAATAAAACCGAAATGGCAAATTAAAGAATTGTCACTTGCAAGCATTATACGAATTAGACATAAGCATGAAGAGAATAAGAACTATCATAATTTACTACTAAAACTAGATTTTAGTTTTCTAGTTTAGTTTGGTGTTCTGAGCAAGCGCATTTATACCAATGATAATGACTGAGTTTCTCAGCAATCAAATATCATGTAGGAACTCTAACTAAATAAGCTACATGAGCAGTGCTGAAAGCTAAAATGTTGTTCATGTAAATCATATACTTACCTGCTGTTTCAGACGCCACCACGTCAATCGGCCAACAACGACGTAGCTTTCAACCAATCCACCGAGAACCTTCCAGCCATACCCATTCCCGACTCTTCAAATGACAGTGAAACCCAACCAACGCAAAAAGAAGGCAATAGCGAAATGATTATCAAAGCTCGGCCACTCACTATTAGAAAACCACCATTGAGCGAACAGCAGCCTAAGCTAAGAAATGTTAATACTAAGAATGGTGTAAGCGTCAGCATAAACAGGCGTATAGAAATGCCACCAGCATTCTTATTCCCTGAAATGGATTTGAACAATGAAATGCCCAGTGAGAATGGTGTAAAGAGGAAAGATGAAGTTGATCGGGCACAAAGCGTGTCCAGCGAAGAGAGTCGCGATAATGTTGTAACTGACATAACGGAACAAATTAGCTCTGTAGTTCTCAGTCAGGATTCTCAAGATGAGATTCCTGAAAGACGGAAGAAGGGTAATCTGAAGCAAGGTCGAAAGGCGCCTTTGGCACGGCGTGTTAGCTTCGATCCTCTCGCACTACTGTTGGATGCAAGTTTGGAAGGAGAGTTAGAACTTGTCAAGAAAACTGCAACACAGGTATGTTCTTTTGAATCTGAAAAGTGCATGTTAATCATAAAGCCAAGGCAAAGTTCAGTAGTTGGTTTCTGTCACTACTGAGTTGTCTTAAAGTTGTTGCAGATACAGCTATGAGTGAAACTCTTGAGCTGGTCCCAGAATGTTTCATCATAAAAATAATGGGAGTGAATATCAATATGAATAGGTTGGCGACTAATGCCACATGGCATCTAAAAAGAACAGGGATATACATATAAATGCATAATTGGGAAAGTTTTTGCCATAGATATAGAATATGGTGAATTCTGTAGTTTTTGCATTAAATAAAGTGTTTTCTGATTGTGGTTAGCAGTAACCAACACTCTTCCTATCTTAACTGGTAGTCGCAAGTACATATGACTTTACTCTGACTAGATACTTCTCGTATATAAGCCGAAATATCATTATTTTTAATAGCCCACTTCATATCTCCATATAGTTTCATATTTCAAACTTTCAAACTTCAAACTTTATTGGGTAATAAGTAACACAATTTGAAAATCTTAAATATAACTTATATAAATTACATCAATGTTTTAAATGTACGATTTGTGTGTTGGCGTCCGGACAAGAAATTCTGTTTCCCGGATACCAACCTCTTCCCGCAACAAGAACATTTTAATAGTTAGTAGTAGGTGTACTTAATTAATTTAAACAATAATTACCGTTTGTTACATTCTACTTATAAGTTTGGTAAATGGGTATTACAGATTCAGTAATGGGTATCAATTATTAAGACAAGTATTGTGATATGATATTTACCCGGTTGAGAATATTTAGTAAACTGCTACCCACAACAAAACTCATTTTGTGATAGAATGAACTTAGGTTTATACATACATTGAGGTTTTTGAGTAACAGTTACTCGGTATTTACATAAAATTGTATGCTGTGTATACTTATACTTTCATAGTTTAATAAAGATCATAGACAAAACAATAGATCAGTGAGGGTGACAAAGCCAGTAGTTACCTTAGAGCAACCTTTATTACCCATTTTTACCGTTACATTCAGGGCCTACTCCAATATATTAAGAATTATTAAAAATAAAATACAAATACCTATGTTAAACAAGAGGTTCACCGTTATCGGGAAGTTTACTTCGCTAAAACGGTTCTGTAAATTATTATTGTCCTCCGGTTAATTAATTGTCTACCAAATGCAATAAATGCCTTTCCGTAGGCTGCTCGGCCAGTTCCTAGGCCAGGTCTACCTAGGTTACGGTCCTATAACGATTGTCTGTTAGTTCAGGCCACAATACAATATAAGACATAATTATAAATATAAGTTAGCCGGAAAATATAACTTTTACATACATTCAATTACTCCTTTTCCTGGGAATCGTAAACAGATACCACACATTGCCTTTTGCTATGATTCTTTCATACCTCTTTGCTTCATTCACTCTTGTCACACACTTATACAATAAATTGTATTGTATTCGACTATATTAAAATAGCTGTATGTCTGCTACAGAAACTTTGAATTGGCATCAGTGGCAAAAAGTGTATGCAAATTATGTACAATAGAATTTCGATGCGGCAGATCTCAGGTTCGATCCCTGTGATAAGCAGCATTGTTTGTTCTATTGTCTTGGATGTTTGTGAATAAAGAAAGAAAGAAGTCAATATAATTTTACTAGCATTCTTAGGCCTTGTCAAACAGGACGCGTAATTAGCGCTGCGTTATAGCGTTAAAGCGGCGCGTTTTAACGTCGCGCTCTTTTGATGTCACACTTGGCTAGAGCCCAACGCTCCTTAACGCAACGTACTATTCGCCAAAGCAGTGTCTATCGATAGCATTTCACATGTGAAAAGTTTGTTCATTATTAATATGTCGAAGTGATTCAGATGTGGAAGAATTGTTACTTTTATATGCTCTATCGCGGTTACAGAAAAAAAGAGTATGGGTACACCATATCAATAAAAAGAGAGGATTTAGGAGAATATCATCGGTTGTTTCGCAAGCTTACATCTTTGAAGCGTCCTAACGCCGCGACAGAGCGTCGCGTAGGTACTGCTAGCCATACCATAGTAGTACAACACAACCCAGCGTCATAGCGCGCCGTCAGGTTAGCGCTCAGACGCGCGCTAAGAACGCGTTCTGATTGACGTTCTTAGATATCGTAGCGCGCCGCATTACGCGCATGCATGGTCATAGCGAATTGGGCCACAATACTTGTTTTAAGTAGTTTAATAATACTTACATCAAGATTATTATCGCTTTTAGGTGCAGAATGCAAGCGCTGCAAATGACGAAGGGATCACGGCTTTGCACAACGCCATCTGCGCGGGACATTTTGAAATCGTCAAGTAAGTAATTTCATAGTATTACTTTTTTAAACCACTAACGCCTGCTTAGCGACCTCAAACATTGAAATTTATAGAAAGAAAAATTCACATCCTCGGACGGGATTCGAACCCGCGTCTTCTGACTATCCGTGTCAGACGCCATGACCATCTAGGCCACCGAGGCTCGAGGTCCGAGCATCGAATTTTAACTATCTGATTTAACCGTCTTACGGGGACGGAGCGACATCTATTGAACAGCTTTGACAGCACTATCCAACCGAAAGCAGTATTTTTAGAAATACTTAAAAGTAATTATGTAATTTCATTTAGTACCTACTAAATCTTCGGCTTTGCCCACGGGAATCGTTTTCCAAGTTAAAAAAATTTCATATGTCTTCTTCTTCTTGTTTGTATGGCTTGTGCGGCGTAACCACAATTTCGCCAATAACAGTTCGCGCGGATAGGAAGGACAACAAACGATGGAGAATGATCGGTAAGCAGCGAGATGATCGGTAGTTTTTGGACCATTTAACAATTTTGCGTCTGAGGATACTTTATGTGAAACCACTTTTATAGGACAATACAGGACGGCACATTCAAATTTCATATGTCACTGTCATTCATATGTCATTTCATATGTCTGTCTATTTTCCTTGCGCCATTGAATCAATTCGATTAAAAACTTCGTCATGTCGTAATTTAATAAAGAGACAAATCAACAAACACTTCGTCACATATTAGATGGTTTATATAACCATACCTACATATACTTTGCTAAAAGTAGTGCCGACGAAATGTCTTACTACATGGTAGGATATTCTGCAAGAGTTAGTTGGTACCATTTCAGCGCACGTTATTTCAGCCTACTTTACTCTGTTGAAGAATTATTATGTAGCATTTGAAGGTACTGAGTGAATGGAACTTGGACTATGTATGTGGGTAATGCAGTCAATTACACTAACAATTTTATAGCTTCAATTTTGGGTGACACTGCAAATGTTGTATGCAGGTGTAGCGCTTGAAATCGATTGAAAGACTGGCCTTTCTTTCTAAGTTGATTTATTGAAAAATATTAAAAATAACGAATTTATGTTATATATAAGAAATAGGATTTCAAAAAGTGGGCGTTACATTTTTAGGGTTAAATGAGAAACGATGGTAAGCATACGCCGTCCGTATCTCTAGAGGATCCTGTTACAAGTATCCCAGAATGTGTTATTATTTATTTTATTTTGTTTTATTTTAGAATTTTAGGAAAACTTACATCAAGGTCTAATAATTAGGATACTTAAATAGTGTACTAAGGGACATTTACAAGTTTCCACATGTGACAGATTATATACAACACGGACGGAAAACAAAAAGCATGCAAGAAAAGATACACAGTAAAATAATAAGCTAATTTACAATGAGTATAACCTATGGTACTATTCTTTTAAAAAAGTCATCGGTAAGTTTACGTTTTATGGAGGATCCCAATAATCTATCTATCCACGGTTTTCCTTACTACCGATAGAAATTTGACATAACTTCCATACAAATAGTGTCAAATATCTATCTCTAGTAAGGTAAACCGGCGATAGATAGATTATTGGGACCGGCCGTTAGTCGTCCAACAGGTGTGTTATATTTAAAACGTATTTGGTAGCCAAGTCGCTGAAACACCGGCTCGCTTGCAGCAGATAGCTATTGTCTGTAGTTGGTTTTGGCTCCGGGGACATGTAGGGAACATGGTCTCCGGTGTGATGCGTACGGGACATGTAGACTGATGCGCTGCAGCAGCTCAGGACAGCCAACGGAGCTTTTCGCTATATTAATAAGATGCGCGTCATGGGCATCGGCTATACGCCTTCTCTCTTTTGATATAATATGTTTTTAAGATTTTACCATAATAAAAAACAATGTCAAAAATCCTAACAAATAAGTAACTAAGGGACCATACAAAAAAAACATATTTTGTTGCTATTTTATTCTGGACTATGATAAAAATGAATTTATAGGAAACAGCACGCTAAGGTGTAGTAACCATAGTGCAAATTCTAAAGCTAAATCCGCCAACAAAGTATTTTAGGTAAATATATTGTGTAGGGTACAAAACCCTCAAAGCTTAGCACTTTGTCATTTGTTTATTTAATTACTTGCTGGATATATCTTTATACTTTTGTATATTTAATTCCAGGTTCCTAGTGGAGCTCGGTTGCGACGTGAACGCACAGGACTCTGACGGGTGGACGCCGCTTCATTGCGCCGCCTCTTGCAATAACCTGTCTATGGTCAAATTCCTCGTCGACAATGGTGAGAAAAATATCTAATTTAATAATAATTTTTTTTATAATCAATTTTGGCGCAGCAAAAGAGTTCACAAATTAGTTTTACACATCCCTTCTGAAGTGATAACTCGTTAAGGGAGGAACTTTTATGTTATTGTCATATAAGTTTATTAGGAACACTCAATCCGCGAGTGACACTTCACTTCTCTAGATTTTCTATTATTTTATCTCGCCCACGACCAAAACCCAAGCTCATGGATGTCATAGATGGTCTCAACCTAATTATTTTGTAGTTTGCTCTAATGAAAAGATAAGTTCGATTGAAGAACAAACTCTATAACTTAAAAGTTTATTTGGAACACTCAATCCGCGTGTGACACTTCACTTCTCTGGATTTTCTATTATTTTGTCTCGCCCTCGACCATAACCCAAGCTCATGGATGTCATGGCTGATCTCAATCTTATTACATATTTTGTAGTGTGCCAATATTATTGCATTGTAAAACATTTCCTCGTATATTCCTTCTATTCATCCTTTCCGGTAAAATGTTGAAAAATTGATCGGTAGATGGATCGCCGTACGCTTACCTTCAGGCGAATTACTTGCCCAGATAATGTGCTACAAAAATCAACACAAAAAATACTTTACAAAAAGATCTCTCCGGCGGGGAATCGAACCCCGGTCTCCCGCGTGACAGGCGGGGATACTTACCACTATACTACCGAAGATATAGAATCATGCGGCAAAATTTAGTATCGTAAGACTGATATAAGATAAAAATTCTTATATAGTGCGTTCGAATAGACCTATGTTTACAAAAATAATCCTAAGAAACGCTCACAAGGGCGTTCGTATTGGGAATCTGTGGATGAAAATGTTGTTTTGGATTCTTTTCGTTCAGCGTTAGCAAAGCTAAGAAAAAGTAATTTTTGCTATTTTGACCCACGTCCGATGCATGGTTGTTTGGGATCGTGTTTTGACAACTATGTATTTGACAGAATAATCATGCGATTTTAGACAATCATACATCTTATGCTCGGTTGAGCGTTCGAGTAGGGTGTGGGCAAAAGTGGCAAAAAAACGTTTTTGAGCTCTACGAACGCTTTAACAACTAACAGTGGCAACGCTACCAATGCCCTCACTGCTAATAATAATAATAAACCATTTATTTTGCATTAATATATAAGGTTCCCACATTAACTGATATCCTATGCCTCTTGGAAAAGCGTGAGCTGTGGACCAGGAGGCAGTTCTCCCTTAAGCATTAGACAATGGAAAATATTATAATATAGGTACTTAATTTCAATAGTTTACATAAAACGGTTTTTACATTAATTTCTTATCCTATGATGTAAACGTATGTATGCGCGCATGCTTGAGAGGATGTCAGTGTGTGAGGGAATGTTTGGTGTGACGCTGTGCGCGTGTGAGGTTTGGGTGTGTTTTATATGTCACGTTTACCTAATATACTATATTTAACTATATACTATATTTATATTTTTAACTATTGTTATTAAATCTACACACATAATTACTTGACAACTTGAAATAGAGTTTCCGTGTCTGTATAGTCGTAATTTTGCATCCAGTCTAATATTACCTGTTTCAGTTGAAAATTGCTCAATTTCTTTATTTTTACTTGTCGATCAATTTTATTATAAAGTCTAGGTGCATTGTTATTGTAGTGCATACATGCTGTGCTACTTTCGAAGTAGGGAACAGGACATTGATCTAACCTTTTATTACTACTTTTTATTGTAGGTACCACTGTGCGGTGATATCAGCGAATACATTCATAAACATACAATTTTCGCACGCTCAGTACATTTACTTTTTGATATAGGTGTGTGGTAACGTAGATAAAACATAGTTTTTAGAAGTGCCCGTTGCGCACGTTCTAATTCAAACATATTTGTTTTCGCTGCACCACCCCATGAACAGATGCAATAATTTATAACACTGTGGCAAAGGGCTTTATACGTTTGTATAAGAAGGTTAGTATCAGCTACTACTCGAAGTGTTTTAAAAATAAACATTCTCAATCGCCTAGAGAGTGTTTTCAAATGTTCTTTCCACTGCAATTTGTCATCAATTTCTATGCCTAGGTAACGGGTGTTGGAGACTTTAACTAATCTATCGCAGCAACAATCACCAAAATCGATATCTTGCAGGGAAAAGTATGGACAGTCACGAATAATTATTCGGTGGATTTGTTCTTGCAGTTTTATTGAAACATAAATATTTCGTTTTAGATGTATTCAAAGATAACAGACTATCTTCTAGCCTCGTGACATTACTCAGCCCTCTTTCTGCTAAATCATGCACTAATGCTAATCGAACCCACCTTTTGTCTACTTATTATTTATTTTTACATAGTGACAAAAATTTATTGATTTTATTTATATGTGTGTAATATACGAGAACATTTTAATTGCAGTACCGTTAGCAAATAACCACATTAGTGTTTATGGATGCGATAAAAAGGGATGCAACTTCCACTAAGGTCTTTAAATCAAGACTGAGAAAGTGGCTTCTTGAACACACGTGACGAATTTTATGAATTGCCAATTATATAATTTAATGTCATATAAATTGTTAAATTAATTTGAATATTGCACCTATGACATGATTCAATTTATAATTATATATGATTCACGATGTTGGTACGTTTTGTTACACATGGCACATGTTTGTTTTTAAGTGGTATTATTTGTAAAAACCAGATTATTGTTTAAGACCTATTCACTTGTAACTTGGCGTTATAAATAAATGATCGATTGATTTACTTATTTTAGTAAAAAATTAGGATAGGAGTAAAGTTTATAATACAAATTGTATTTGCATAGTCCCAAATATAAAAATATTTAAAAAAAATATATTTGTATAATCTCATTCGGTAATATTCAAATTATGAAATGAAATACAGACTTTTATTGCCATATTTTATTTACATACTTCTTTAGGAAAATTAAATTAAAGCATTATTCTCCTAACAAAACAATGCTTTAAAACATTTTTTTAATTATTAAAGTACAATGTGTCCCGACCACGGAGGTTTCAATTCAATTTAAGTACACATTATCTGTGGACACTATCTGTGTAGCAATGCGCTGGCCCCTAGCCAATAGACCAATAACAGACTTTTTCCACTGATATTGGCAAAATTGTGGTTACGCCGCACAAGCCATACAAAGAAGAAGAAGTAGAAGACTTTTTCCATATTGGCGCTATTTCGTACATACGAATTTGAGTAATATTTTGTTCGATAAAACTTTAGTAGCAAAAATTTCATGAGATTAAATAAAGTAGTGTATATGCAACTGCATATAATTAGATATTAAAACACTCGTGTAATCTTATTTTGAAACACGCCTGCGGCTCGTTTCAAAAAACTACACTCATGTTTTAAATACACTCTATTATATGACAGTTGCATAAACTGCTATTATCAAACTCAAAGAGTAAACAAGTTATTCAAGTTGTTTTTATGCCAAATTGGTGATGAGACGAGTAAATCGCGCGCCTGATATTAAGCCTGTGCAAAAGTCGTACCACTAAAATTAAAGTCAGTAAACCGTGTATCAGCATTTCACGGGCAATAAGGGCAAAAACTTTTTAAATCCTCGTATTGCACTTTAGTCAGAAGCAATCTGGAGTATGTTCACAAATATATAGTCCGTGCTACGATAAATATGTTACTAGAATTGAGCGAATCCAAATGAAGCTTATAACATTTTTATGTTTTAGACTACACATTCCTTACAAATCTGAAAACTATCTTCAGCTTTGCAAGCAATTTCATCTCTTGCCATTATCACTAAGAAGAGATATTTCGGACGTTACATTCCTATTGAAGATATTATCAAATCAAATTGACTGTCCAGACTTAGTTGGTAAAATTAATATAAATGCGCCTGCCCTGCTATGTAGGTTCAACCCACCACTATCATGTCCGGCTGTTGGCACAAATAGTACATATTCATATTTGTATTTCAGCAAATTAATAAATTATGTAAAAAGAAAAAAATCTCTAGCCTTGCTCTGTACAAGTGTAAACTCGGCAAGGCGGTTACTTAGCACTGAATTTTTTGAATTGTAAATAGTTACTTAATGTAGAAATCATTTAGAAATAATTTGCCATTTATGATGTACAAAACATTGTTTTTCAACAAGCCTTTCATGTCTTTGTTCACTTTGCCTACACTAATGCAACATTACGAACGCTTAACAGTTAATAATCCACCAATATTAAACATCAAAACTGTAAAAAGAAATACAAATCTAGGAAAATTATACAAAATCAACGATAATCATTGTTGTGCATTCTCGCTATCTTATTTTAGTATTATTTTTATATCATTCCCCCCTTTAAAAGTTTATTTTCACTGTTTTCAGTGAATAAAAAGCACTTTTACACTATAATAGGTGCTTGTTTTCAGAACACACCAATATATTCGAACTCCTTGTCAATGCTATACAACCTCCTTTCGAAAAAAATACTCTACATACTAACTCCTTGTGCAAATAACTCCTCAAGATTTGATTGGTCGACATTTGCGACTATGAGTTTAGCATTAGTTGAAAAACTGTTTTGTGTTTATTTCACAGGCGCGTGTATATTCGCAACGACGCTGTCCGACCACGAGACAGCGGCCGAGAAGTGCGAAGAAGACGAGGAAGGCTTCGACGGTTGCTCCGAGTATCTTTACAGTAAGTACCTATATTAACCATTCACGTATTTGACATTCCCGTAAGCTTAAGCAGAGGTTTAAAAACAACCACATCTTGCCAAATATTTTAGCAGGTTGTTGCAGTTGGTAGATATCTGCCTTCTGAGACGCGGATCCAGAGTTCGATCCCAGGACAGGTCAAACATTGTGTGTATGAACATGTATGTTTGACTTGTGTCTGGGTGTGTATATGTATTTAAGTACGTATATCAGTCATCAGGTTACCATAGTACATGCTCTGCCTAGTTTGGGACTAGAAGACCTTGCGTGGATGTTGTAAAACATTGCATATCATATATTGAAAATTAACTTATATGATATCCACCATAATACACAACACTTTGTGAAAATTTCAACTTGCAACATATTATCATTCAAAAAAGGTTGATTTGTGGGTTGTACTCTTCCCGACAACACAGACAGCAATGTTTACTTAAGTACTTATTTGATTAAGGCCTACTTGCACGTTCCATAGTTAGCTTTAATAACTCAGAGTCAACTACTCAAATGTGAAGATAGATCATTCCATGTTAATACTCCACCATATCAGATCCTAAGTTTAAAGAAACCATAGCCTTATACAGTGTTAGTAATGTATACGCGGTTTTACTAGAACGTGGCACTTATACAGGACAGTGACTTGACAGATTATATAAGAGATTTTGACTTGACTACATAAATAAAAATCCCGCTTGATGCAAATATAAATACTTACCTAAATACGAAGAAGGTCTGGCATAAGTATTGTAAATGACATGACACCTACGAGTTAATATTTAAAAGTCTAAATGGCGTCTAGTAAGTAGCAAATCCACTGTTTCACAGAATTGGCTCAAACTTATGTTATGAACTTTCCAGGCGTCCAAGAGAAGCTGGGAATAATGAACAACGGCATTGTATACGCGGTGTTCGCGTATTCTGCCGCTCGGAGCGACGAGCTAACGTTCAGCAGCGGCGACCGGCTGCAGGTTGTGCGGAAAGGGGACGATAACGAACGAGAATGGTGGTGGTGTCGCGATAAACACTCCAGAGATGGATACGTGCCTAGGAACTTACTCGGGGTTAGTATCCTATACATTATATTTTTAACCGGCTTTAAAAAGGAGATAGTTTTAAATTTGGCGGGTTTGTTGTATGTTTGTTACAAGATTTATCCGCCAATTATGAATTGATTTACATGGTTCTTTATTTTGGTAGGTTACATTTCATAGATAGTCCTAAATGCATTTTATCAAAATTGATTCGGCGCTTCATGATGAAATAGTCAAATACAAAAAATAGCCAAATGAAATAAGGTGAATTTCGAGACACAGATGACGTTTTGCTTTTAGTTTGCGGTTCCCTTCAGCAACAATTTTGATGAGGACCAAAGATATAAATATATCATACTACATATTGAAACAATAAGATGAGTATTTTCTACTTTTTTGTTTAGGTTTCTACGTATAGACCGTACCGACTTTATAAATCGATTTAATAGTCGATTTATGCTGTCTTTCTAAAAATTAACAGTTGTGATATTGTTCTGCTGTGATAGCGGTAGTAAACTCTCAAGATTGAAAACGTGTTACGAATTACCTAACAGTTGCCGAACGAGAGCCAGTCTCCGTCCTAGGTCCTGGTCCTGGTCTTTGCGCATTATCACTGATGATCAGTTGGGTTTGTGTCCAAACACCTAGCCTATTGGACATAAAATAATATTCGAATTTCTCGATGAGATATAGAAATATAATATATTGTCAAATAGATAAATGGGACGTCTAGCCAGTGTTCTATCTAAACCATATTTACGCTAGACATGGCGCTTTCTGTACTTCTAAGTCATCAACGAATTGGCTCTTCATCGTTGCGAGAAAAGTGTATACATATTTTTTTTTGTGAGAACAGACAACACTGCTCATATAGAGCTTATCTACTTCAAAAACCATCGAATATAGGTACCATAATAAATGAGTACTATTTTAATTTCCTAGCATATTACTTCTTCACGAGATAGTTTGTGTAGTTCCTGGGTAGAAATCAGCAATATTTGAATGCATCATGCTTTGTCTGCAATCAGCGGCGGCGCAATAAAGCGCTACGGTGTAGTGATATGTAGTTACTGCCTCCTTATAAGAGATTGTTTCTATTTCCAGTTATACCCGCGAGTAACAGCGCAGTCAGAATGAAGATGTACTTCTGTGGCCTCAGCGAAGATCTGAATCTTGTAAATACAATTAGTTTTCCTTATTTTTTATGTATTTATATCACTGTAATCTAAAATATCCATATTGTATACAATTTTAAAAGATCTAAGTAATATTTTGTAAATATTTAAATGTATAAGTTCAAAACGAATGAGATTATATTGAATTATTGTACATTTTATAAATATTTTGAGTCATAATTGGTTATAAAATTTGTATAATTGTACTTAGGATGTCTGCAAATATTGTGAGATATAAACACATAAACTGACAATACAAATAATGATGAATCAGCTGACCATTTTAATTTTTTCCCATGTCATTATTCCTTTCTGGAAACAGATCATAGCTTGCTACGTTTACAATGTGATATGATAAACATTTAGGTTTTTCATACACATGTGAACCAACTAGGGGCTGCCGGCCTCGCTATCCACAGAATCTTGGTGGAGTAGTACACACGAAAAAGCATAGGCAGCTTTTTTGAACTGCAACTCATCCTCACAATGCTGTTTTTTGAGATTAACCTATGCAGTACGAGAGACAAGAAAAAATATAATGGATCGTCGGTCGGTAGTTACAACTCAAGGTAGGTATGGAACGACGGACCTACAATTATATATAATTTACTCTTTGCGACGGACCAATGAGCCTATTAGTACAAAAATACATATAGATGGCGCTGTTATTAAAAAAAAATTAAGTGTGGTAGGTAACCTATCACATACAACATAATGAATTTTCTGATTTAAATTTGGGTCAGACCGCCAATTTTGACACTTTTTTTTTAATCTCTCTTGTATCCATATGATTTTTCTATTTTTATAGCATGTAGATGAATTTTAATAAATAGTCACTGTAATAATATATGGTATAAGCTTTTAGGACAATATGATTTCTTCTCTAGTTTAACAATAAAAAAGGAAATAAATAAATATTCACAATGTAACTATTTTTCCATAAATAAGCGTGTCTCTTGTGCTAAGTAACATGAAGTTTCATAACACTTGAAACTTCGAACTTGATGCGTTTACAAAATAAGCAATTATTACTGGTAAATTGTTATGAAATGGGCTTACTATTTAGATACCACTTTGTTACAATAATCAATTATTTTATAGTTTTAAGTAACGGTTTTAATTTGTGTAAGTATTTCACATTTTATGTAACGGATTTAGCAGCTCATTTTGGAAAGTGCAATTGTTTAGCAAAATAATTTTCTCCATTGGTAACTCGAACGTAAACTGACATTAAAATTTGAGTTGTCGAAACGTCGACCACCATTTTGTTGGTTAGTCTGATCATAATTATTGTGACCTAATGTGTGGTGTATAAATATTTTGAATGTCTAGAACAGAATATTATTTTTACCTAGTAACATATGCTTAGATTATTAATAATTACATACAAAATAAGAGCTACTTTGAAATTTCGACCAATAATGTTTTTTTTTTCAAATGGGATTTGAACCATTTTCTATACTTAGACATAATGATTTCGAAATAATTTTTTTATAAAATATAAATTCTCTTGTTAGTTTTTTTTATTGAAATTCTTATTAGAAGTTTTACAAACCAAACTAGGTTTCAAAGAATAATTGTAACTCAGAAATATTTTAAAAAAATATTACAAATTTTGAATTTTTGGTACTAGCGAATTTAACTGTCACGTGACTTCGATTTTTTATCGATCCTGACATGATATGGCGTATTTATCATATTCTGAGTGGGTGTAATTACTTGAAGACATTATTTCTGTGATATTTTACAATGTTAAAGTATAATCTATTCAAAATGAAGCAAATTATAACCAATCATAACAATGAGAGTTAGCTTACCGGGAGTTGGCGATTCGTGACAAATTTTATTCGAATAAATTTTGATGTCAGAACTTAAATCACATATTTACAGTATTCCTTACATATTCACGATCCTATTCATGTATAATTTGTATCAAAATCATGAGTTTAACCCTATTAATTCACTAAAAACTATAGCACAAAACATAACCTCACCGCCAAACACAGATTTAAATATAAACATTGATTACCTATATATATTTTTTAAATTTCACAGATAGAACATGCCCGTGTGTAGTGTTGCCATAGAAAGAAATTATATAACGCTAAAGAAATAAACTCTATGGTTAAACATTGGGATGATTTTAAAAAATAAACAAAAGAAAAACGCGCGTGACACTTGCAACAATTGTTGCGCCGACAATTTGTACCTCAAAAATCCTTGCACTTTTGTGGCGCGTGCAAAGTAATCGTTATTAATCTTAGATAACAACCTACAAATTCCTCACTGTTTATGACACTAGCATGTAAGAACGCTGACAGAATTGCGACAATTAAGTCACAGAAGCCATCCAATAAGAAGATGGCTGGTCTGATTTTCTCATCAGAGAAGTGGACATGGTAACGTCGTTACTTGGTCGTTAGTTAAGTACGTAAGATTTTTATTAAAAATAGATTTGCCGCTATTATGCACGTCTATGTAATCATATTTTCTACATTTAATCAAGAAATACTCCATTTTCAACTAGTTATGCTTGATTTTCGAGCAGAACACCGTACTTATGTAACGATTATATAACACGTTACTGTAAATTTTATGTAACGTTATATAGCTTTTACCGAAGCTTTACAGTTATAAGTTACGTTTATGTTATTGTTACATAAAATATATGTATCTAACTATGTGGCAAAATCGTCGGCCTTACCCATATGCGTCAATTTTCTACCTTCACGAAATTATCAGAATTGTGAACAGAAAACTATATTTTTTTGATGTAAACTATCACTTTCCGTAGTACCATCTATCTATGGTAAGTACACGTTTGAATCGATATAATGCGTTCAGCATCAAACTACCGATTTAGTCAAAACTGCTTTTATTTCGTGAACGTACCAATAATACCTACTCCCGTTACTCCATCCGTGTGAAAAGATTATCGCTATATCTCAGGAACTAACCATTAACCTGTCCGCATCAGGACAAAAAATAACAATAGATTTATGAATGAAACTTGCCTCTAATGGGTCTTGCTGATTCGGACAGATTAAATCGAGATATAATATAAAGTATGGTTTATTTACCATTATTTTTTACCATTATTATTATTATGCAATTTGTTGAGTATTTTCAACATGGCGAAGGAACAACATACTGATAACAACTTTCGCATTTATAATAGAGCGACTAAAAGTAAAACACAAAAGCTTAAAATATTAAATATATTCGATAAAGATAAGCCTACATGTCGCCTTCGTCACTGTCTTCAATATCCGCCAAGGCTTGCTTTGCGAGGGTCTCTGCTTCGGTGGCGACTTCACGAGGCACAACTTGGTGGCGGCCCCCGGTGGCTTTGGACACCCAGGAGAGTTCCAGCTCGAATTGCTTGTCTTTTAATTCATCATGGACCACATAAACGCTGGAAGTGTGGAAAAGGGTTTCATTAGATTGATTAAGTTAAGTTAGTTATAAGCATTTCATAATCAGAACAATCAATACAACTAACTAGTAGTTCTTGGAACAGTAGCACTCGCGAGCTCAGACTTATCAGCGACACTTTCGCAGTACTTCACAACCTATTATCTTGGCCACCTCTTGACGATTTATGCCCATATTCGAAATTCCTCTTTAAAGTTAGGCACCTAAAGTCGTTTAGGAACAAAAAGTTGAATTTGCAGCATGTTGAATCCTAAAATGTTGAGTTTGCTAAACGTTGAATTTGCAGCATACTGATAGTGGAGATGGGTATTTTATTCACCACTGCACTGCCATGGAGAATTTGACAGCTGTAACAGCTAAGACCTGAACCCGTGTTATTTTCAAGTCGAATGCAGTCTATGGGTACGTTCCGGGAAGCGCCGTCAACGCTCACAACTGTCACGCCCCGGTTTAGCGTTCCGGTTGGAATGAATGCTTGCAATGTTCTATTCTATTTCTTAGATTATGGCCTCTGCGGTATTGCCGCAATTCCGCCAATGTCGCGTGGATAGGGTAGAAAACAAACGAAGGAGACTGGTCGGTGGAGGGAAGATAGATCGGCTTCTGGATCATAAATTTTGCATCTGAGCATACAAACCTAAGGAAGACAAACACAAAACATAAGTACACAGGATGTAACATGCAAACATAAATAACTAGTTACGGGGAGCAGTTATAATGGTATTAGTTTATATATATCTAAAGTTTAATGTTGTTAGCACAAATACATTTGTTTAGTATATTTACAAAAGGGGGTGAAAACAAGAGATAGGAGGGAATTGAAGTTAGCATGGCGAGGGATTTCTACTTTGCATGTCATGCAAAGAGCAGCGAAGTGACGTACAACTAACAAAAATATGGTCAGCTGTGCCCTCATCAAGTCCACATTCGCAGATGGAGTGGTCACGAATTCTAATTTTGGCTAAAAATACGGGAGTACAAGTGTGACCCAGCCGTAAGCGACATATAGTTGAGGTAGACGTTTTACAAATTTGTTTATATTTAAAGAACCAAGGTTTTATAGGAATGCTTTTTTGTAGCTGACCATAGAATTTCTCTTTGGATAATTTTGATATTTGCCACAGTTTGTCCCAAGCAATCCGCATTTCTGGTTGGCAAATAGAGACTAAGTCATGAGAGTAAATTTTATAGTAGTTCCTGTTGCCATGTAGTGGAGCTTCTTTGGCACACATGTCTGTAGTTTAATTCCCTGGAATGCCTACGTGGCCAGGTATCCATCCAAGAACTACATTCAGTCCAAGTCGATGATTTTCATAAAGGGATTCCTTTATTTTTAAGATAATTGGAAACTTATGCTTTGATTTAAATTTGTTGGCAAGGATAGCTTGTAGACAGCTCTTTGAGTCACTAAAAATAATTGCCTTAGCTATTTTGTAAGAAGTGGCATATTGAACAGCTTCAAAGATGGCAATAGCTTCTCCAGTGAACACTGAAGCTAAAGGAGGGCATTTATGGTTAAGGATGATTCTATACTTGGGTATCCAAAAGCAGTACCTACGTCGTTGTCTTGCGTCAACTTAGAGGCATCCGTATATATTGCCACCCAATCTCTCCATTGGGAGTAAATTTTTTCAGAGAATATTTTACAAGGATCTACTGAGAATTTGTCAATGCCAAAATCCAATATAATGGAGGGTTGATAAACTAAAGATTCATATTTAGTTGAGAATAGAGGATTAACCGGAAACTGGACAATGGGATATGAGAGATTAGAATATCTGATGAAGCTACGAATGATACAGGGGAGGCTCTCCTCTGATGAGAATCCTTGGGAATTAAAAGGGTCATAGAGTTGCTTAATTTTACATAAAAGAGGATGTGAAGAATTTTGAATAAGCTTAAAGAAAAACCTATCTGCAAGATATTGTCTGCGGAGATGAAGTGGGGGTTCCACACACTCAACCTGCATGGCATTAATTGGAGATGATTTCATTGCACCCAGTATAATACGCAGGCATTTGGATTGGATTTTGTTTAATTTCTCCATAGCTGCTTTATTGCCAGGGACCAGTAGAAAAGAGCCATAGTCTAGATGGCTATGGATAATTGCATTATACAGAATCTTTTGTGAGAATGGGTGGGGTCCCCACCATGCTCCCGATAATGCGCGGAGAATGTTGATATTCCTTTTACATTTGGTGACAACAGAATTGAAGTGGGTAACACCAGTCAATCTCGAGTCTAGCCAAACTCCAAGAAACTTGACAGTGTTTTGCTGTGGGATGAGTTCAGTTTTATATGACAAGGTTATATTAGGCACGCTTCTTTTTTTTAGTAAAAATAACGGGACTACTCTTACAAGTCGATATGGATAGGCCATGATCAGTTAGCCAATCATCAAGATATTCTAAAGCACAGTTTAGTTTATTTTCTGCTTCTGATACGGATTTAGTAGGTAAGAACAGGGCTAGATCATCTGCATACTGCAATACTTGACAAAAAGAGTTAACTGAGAGTTCAATTTCCCGTTCGTACAGGCTGTAGAGGAGAGGGCTAAGGACTGATCCTTGGGGTAGGCCTTTCCAAACAGTTCTGGGGGATAAAAATGAGTCTTTAGTTCTTATTAGGATAGTTCTTTGCATCAAGAAGCTACTTATGAATTGAGTCATCCTCACAGGGATGCTCAGCTGCAACAATTTGTTTCTGAGCTCAGAGAGAACATTGTCATAAGCAGAGGTGATATCAAGGAACACACCTATTAGGTATTTGAATGTGTGTTGTATTTCAGTTTTTAGGATGCAAAGACTATCAAGCGTGCTCATACCCTTTCTAAATCCAAATTGAGATTTAGCAAGGAGGCATTTATTTTCAATCAACCATTCTAGTCTATTCTTTATAAGCAGTTCTGATATTTTTGCCAATACGCAGGACAAAGCAATAGGACGATAGTAGTTGGGGTCAGATGCACCTTACCTGGCTTGAACACTGGGATTATAATTTGAGTGCACCATGATTCTGGTATAATACCTTGCTCATAAAAACAGTTAATGATATTTAATAGAAAAAGTTTTGTTTTTACTGAGGCTCTAGTTATAAAAGAATAAGTAATCCCATCCAATCCAGGAGAAGAGTCTGTTAAACCATCCAGTGCTACCTGAATTTCATCAAAAGTAAATATATCATCGATATTACCGTAGGAGGAGAGGAGGTTGGGAATAGTGTGAGAGAGGGCCATGTGGACATAGGGTGGGGCAAGATTGTTGGCAAAGGACTCTATCCACGATGAAGCATCATTAGAAGATGCATTTGAGTAACTATAATAACCTCTGAACCTGCGTATTTGTCTCCATACTAATGAAGGAGGAGTAGTGGGAGACAAGCTTTCATAGAATTTAATCCATCCTGATTTTTTCTTTGTCGACAGTAACTTTCTTGATTCTGCAGCAGATCTTTGGTAGTCTACGAAATTGTTTGAGGCCATAGAGTTGTTATAATTAACCTCTGCCTCATTTCGGGTCCTAACTGCTCTAGAACAGTCACGATCCCACCAGGGTGGAGATGATCTGATAACGGGGCGACGTTTAAGGGGGATGTGCTCATAGGCAGAGGCAGTGATGGATTCAATAAATTTTGAATAGCATAGTAAGAAGTTTTCAGGATTAGGGCTAGGAATTAGATCCAATTTATGGTCAAGGGCAGTTGAGTATGATTCCCAGTTAGCGCCTGAGAGTCTATACTTTAAAAGTGGGTTGGGGTGATTTGGGGAAGGGGATCTTTCAGGAAGATTTATTAGGATGGGGTAATGGTCACTTCCATAGGAAAGAGAGAGAACTTTCCAGGATAAAATGGCGGACAGGGATGGGGAACAGACTGTCAGATCAACAGCACTTCTTGGGTCTTGCAAAGGTCGGACTCTGCGAGTGCGGGATCCGTCATTTAGAACACAGAGATTTGCCTCGTCAAATATATCCAGTAGAGAGTAGCCAAATAGATCACAATTTGCAGAACCCCAAGAGGTGTAGTGAGCATTAAAGTCACCCATTATTATGACAGGGAGAGGGACCGAGGAAATAATTAACAAGATATCTGAGATTAGATAGGACTGAGGGTGGAGAATATAAAATGAAATAAATGTAATATCAAAAGCTTGGACTGCTACAACATTAAATTCTAAGCTGTGAGCGGGAACGGGATCTGTGAGTATGTTAAGCTGTGCTTAACTAGCAGGGCACATCCTGCATACCCATCCTGGCTGTCATCCCGGAGGCAGGAGTAACCGGATACTCGGTAATGAGATCCGGGAACTAACCATGTCTCCGAGATGGCCACCAGGATGGGGGAATATTTTCTTATTAAATAGAGTAGTTCATGAGATTTCGCTCGCTTTGACAGTTCAATTGGATAATTGGACACTGATCCATTATGGCCAATGAAGGACGAGAGCTGGCTAATCATTTGGGCAACGTTGGACGGTAGGTTAATAGATTTCTGTGTGATAATGCTAATGATTATTGTAAGGAGTTGCACAAGAAGCTGGTCTTGTGGTTCCTCACGGCAAGGCGGATCGGCTTGGGCCATTTGGAGGGCATAGCCATTGGGAAGGGATGATGGTATTTTACCAACAATATTTTCATGGGCAGCTTTGTCATAACACTTTCCTAGCGTGGCCCTAGGCTTAGGGTTTTGCATTACTGTTTTTCTATATGATTGAGTATCTGCACGAGATTGTCTAGGGATAAAAGTAATAGGTTGAGGTAAATGGGTAGCCGGGCAGGGGACGATTTAAGTGTTTCAGAGAAAGTCTTGCGAACACTTGGTATTTGTGAGGATGCTTCTTGGTAAGAAAGGTCCCTCACGGGACATTGCGACCTTAATATATTTCTGCCTATCCTGTTCAGGGCAGTCCCTGCTTATAGCAAAGTGGTGAGCCGAATAGTACATGCATGTGGATGACGTCTCTTGAATGTTACATTCGTCACTTGTATGAGGCTGGGCACATCTATAGCATCTAGGCTTGGAACGGCACTGAGCTTTAATGTGTCCAAATCGGCCACAGCTCAAACATTGAATGGTGGGTTACTGGTAGTTTTCCACTACTAGGGAAGAGTAGTATGACAATACACGGGTCGGTAGTTGTTGACCCCTAAATGTCAGAACTACTATTTGTGTTGGCTCACAGGTAATGTTTCCATCGACTTTGTTCTTTCTATTCATCCGTCTAGCCTTAAGGACTTTAGTGCATTCGCCATGTACCATCAATGACTCCACAAACTCATCCATTGACCAGTCAACGGGCACTCCCCGCACTAGGCCCATTCGAGTTACATTGTATGTAGGGATGAAAGTCTCATAATTGTATGATTTTAGCATGGGATTATCCAAGAATTTATTAGCGCCCAAAGCAGATTTAAAAGTGACAGAGATTTTGTTTCGTCCTACTCTCTTAACACCATCTTGGCAGATATTCTCAATTTTATGAGTGTGTAAGAATTGCCCGAAATTGATTGGCCTGATCTCTGTGCCTGCGGCTGGGTCAGACTTTTTTGGAAACGTAAACAATCTAAGGCCCCGAGTCAGTCGACTCGTAAGATCTTATGCCGTCAACTACGATTGAGGGATGGGTGTACACAGTTTGAATTGATGCGGACGCTGTCTCGCTGTCTGTAATTAGTTTTTTACGCGGACAACCTTGATCCTCGTCCCTGCGTTGGTGTTTTGTCGCCGTCGAACTTTGTGTCGAAGACAAACAAACCGGTAATGGCGGGTCCGAATCTGGAGGATCCGGCGGGTCAGGGGAAATGGGCTCCATTTCCCCTGATTTCGGTTAAAATAAGCACACAAAACTCACCACCACCTATATAAAGGTTAATATATGTCTCAGGAAAAGGAAAATGGATCAAAATGGATGTATTTTCACTCAAAAACTGTAGCCAGTCTCACTAACACGTGTGTTCACTATCACACCACTCTTCGCGATCCTTGCAATGTTCAACCCAAGCGGTACGGCTACGCGGTCGCGAAAAGCGCGCCAACTTTTCTGTCAAAAATTGATAGAATCCTATAAATTTGATGTTTGACAGTGACAACTCGCAAACGACCACGAAAACCCACCTACGATCTGCTAGCGTTGTGAGCGTTTTCGGTGACGTATCGAGCTCGCTCACGATGACGAGCTTTTTTAAGGAAATGGGTGTGCGAACGCCGCGAGTGATTTCGGCGCTTCCCGGAACGTAGCCTAATTGTCAAGAAAATCAAAATACACGTCATCATGTGTCACTTCGTCAGCAGTCGTAGTTAAGACCTATATTGGTGTTAGTTATATGTCAAATGTAGTCTAAGTATGAAATCAAATCATAATTTACGTCAATAACTGTCACTTTGAACATTTTGTGATACAAAAATAATTCAACATTTGGGGAAATTATACATTTTGGAATTTACACATTATGAGAATTCAACATTTGCAAAATGAAAATAAGTCAACATTTTGCTCAGAGAATTCAACTTTTTGTTCTTAAACACCTAATGTGTGTACTAATTTTATCAAATTTGGTTGGTTAATAGTACCGCAGCAAACTTCCTCCCTTTTTAGGAAAAGTACTCCCCCACTCAGAAATCGTCGACGACATAAAAATTATATTGAATAGTAGAAGATTGGCTGAAAAATTCGATCTGTACAGGAAGACCAACATATAAACTAACGTTTGTTATAACTTATGTATGTTATAATACGAACAGATGAAAGTCTCTGCTTTAACTGGCCAATTTGGCCAGTTAATTGACGCTTCGCTTGCTTGGTCAATTAACAAGTCAAAATTAAATTAGATCATGTCGAACCTCAGTAATAACAAGTTTAGTTCAATCTAATTTGAATATTCCATTAAATGTCATCATTATGGGGATTGCATAGCTAGTATTTATCCATACTAAAAGAAAAAACTCTTTTCTACCGCTTAGCATTGTCTGATTTCAGTATTTTTTTATGCAATCAACACATTGTTTGCTATGCCCATACATTTAGATTTTTTCAGTATTTCAAATTTATATTTTTTTTTCAAACTTATTGAATTTTGAAAATTGATTGACAATAGAACAAAGTGATGTACTACAGCTTTAAATATAATAATAATAATATCTACAAATATGTTCTCAATACCCTAATATGTAACTAATACGGGTGTATGTACTATTACGGGTACGACAAAAATTCTTTCCTCAGTAGAAAGCTACCTTATGTCTGAGTAACATATTTGATTCATCATCATCATCATCCATCACAATGCGGGTGAACCCGCGGAGCGCAGCTAGTCTTTGATAATTGAAGCTTACAGTATGTCATCAAATCAATGTAATGTTAGTGCGATGCATTTAACATTGCAATGTATGTGAGATCTATATGCTAGTTTTGAACATTGAAAAAATCTTAATGGTCAGTACATCAACACCTGTGCCACAACAAGTTCTAGATAGAGACTTGCAGACATTCAACATTTTATCATTGGTATGCAAAAGCCCTTTTTATTCAACGAGACAAGGTTAAATAGATTTTGACAATGTGTACCTGTAGTTCTAGCAAGAAAATTTGCGTATTGTTGATATTAAAATAGTAACTATTGAGTTATCTGTGCTACAGTTATACCAGACAAATGTCACTTAGTAATGTATACGTCAAGGATATGATTACTTGCGTTACACTTACGCAAACATTTGTGCTAGGCCCATTGAGGTCATAGCACAAATGATTTGCGAAAAGGTATTCGTATCGTAAGCTTCAACGCATCACACTTCTGCACACAAATTATAAGTTATCTGTGTTTCAGTTGTCCTAGATAAATTACAGTTTGTACTGTTTCACGTGAACGACACAGTCCGTTACACTTATGCAGTTATTTTGTGTTAGTACTGGTCACACTTTCGTAAACTCAAATATTTACTACTAAAACAAAAGTACAATCTTACATCCTTGCAGCTTCCTTCACTAGTTCTTTAACAGTCAAGTCAGCCAGTTTGAGCTTCTCAATTTCTGTCTTGGCGGCTTGCTTTGCTTTTCCTACTGCACAACCGAAGTAAGACTGAAAAATGTTAACACAAAAAAATTAGACATCCAAGAGAAGAGTAGTAAATAAGTAGTTTATCTCTATAGTTGGTCCCTTGATGGTGCCAATTAGGTGATTAAACTATGTGGTAGGACTTCAGTGATATATATTCTAAAGCGCTGCAAGCATTTATTTGTTTTGAAGGGTATTGTTGCAAGTGAAATTATTGTGTTAAGGAGACTGACCTGAGCAGTGTATTCCTACTCGTACCAAGACATGTAAAGTTTTTAATTACCCCGAAGCTTGCACGTAGGCAGGCATGGTGCTTAACATCTCAAGTGAATAACTGACAGTCTCATGGCTTATCAAAACATTGTGAGGCAAGAGATTTCTGAATAGAATGGCACCTTGACTCTTTTAAATTAATATAGGATGATCTGCTGTGCACATTAGCAACATAAAGTGATAAATTCTGTTAGCTGGTAAATTCTGGATAAAAATTTGAAAAGCCTATTAGGTGCATATAGATGGTATTCTTATTATCATAATATATTACTATTAAATCATCATAATATCTGAATTTCTTTGTTGAAATGTGTTAATTGTGATGTCACTGATTTCTTTGTTGAGATGTGTTGATTGTTATATGCCTATGCGCACTGGAGAAAGCAGTATTACAATTGACTAATTGGCCCAATGACATCAATAGCACACTAGTTTTGACTAGAAAGCATACAAATATCTCATCCGCAAGAGGCATTTGCTTTAAAATTTTAACAATAGTTTTTTTTATACTACCAAGTCATGCAATGTTTTGCAATTGACAAGTTGTTTTCCTGGTTGTAAGCACCACACTTGCCCTTGGCACCTGCAGTACTACCCAGAGCTAAAAATTTACAATTTGCATAGCAATAGAGAGTAATTGTCACCATTGCATTGGTAGTGGTCTAATTCACCCCATAATTTTACATGATTAGTGCTTTTTAATCCTTTGAGTACCATTGATGTAAATGTACACGTGTTTCATTCATAAATCTTTTGTTTTAATTATCACCGTATATGAAGGGTTAAACCATACTACAGTAATGCTTGCATAATTGCTTCCAGGCAGAATTTTTAGCACTTTAGAACAAAATTCTAACAGTCTCTAGATATATAGGGTAGGTCTAGAGAATTTCCATATACTAAACAATTATAATTGCTATTTTAGCAAGCTACTTACAAAAGACACTCCACTGGGGTCAAGCATGTACATCTGAGGTCCTTCATAGTCAGTCCAAGTGCCCATCACTACAGAGCACCCATATGGACGGACAGCACTGTACAATGTGTATGCATGCATGTACATAGATACTCTTTCATTCAAGTATTTCAAAGGTACTGGAGTACCATACTGAGATCTGTAGTTGGAGGCTTCAGAACGTGCTGTTTCCACAATCTGTCTCGCATCTGATATGAGACCAGCTACTGCCTGAAATGTATAAATTACTTTTGTGTATTTTGTAGGGGTAATTTTATTGATGTAGTATTGAGCCAACTTAGGAAGAATAAGAGATCTTATGCAAATTATTGGATTACTCAGCCCTAGCAATTCATAATTCTAGAACAAGTGAGTAGGTTTTGGTAATGGTCAATAACTGGCTGAAACTTTTGGTGTTTTGAAAATAACTTCTGTAAAATGCCACACATTATTAGATACACTAGAACTAAGTATACAATAGGAAGTTTTACATGTCTAAACAAATATACACTATCATAATGTATAGGCATAGTAACATGTTAGAGATGGTGGCCAAAGGTATATAAGACATTTTTAATTGCAAGCATATCAAATCAACAACAAATGGTTACCATCGGTTTTAAACCTACTTACTGGTAAAATTAAACCCTACCAAACAAAACATGCATGAGCACATGAGGTAGTATGATGAGCTGGTAGCTTAAAATCACTAGCATCTAATATTGTTAATATTGTTAATGTTGATAATTGGAGTTCTACTGTATTTAAACAAAACCAATAAAACTCACCATGCCAACATGTTCATCAACATGGAATATCCTCTTGTTAGCACCTGGCTCATACAGTTTTGATGTAATAAGCTTCTCTACAGCAAAAACTACTCCATCCTTTCCTCTGAGGGCTATGACTGTTCCTGAGTTTTCCACCGCTTTAGCTGCATATTCGACTTGGAATACTCGGCCATCCGGCGAGAATTGCGAAGCAGAGAGATCGTACTGTAAATATATAAAGACAAAGTTAAAGAGAAGCGTACCTACCTACGGCTCCCAAGCGGTACTAATTACTGAATTAGTTGCCACATTCACTGTTTATCAGTAGGTTATTCGTGTGCAGAAGATTTAACATAATGCTGCACAAGTATGCGGTATTTTATTCGTATTTTCAGATAAAACTGTTATGAAAACGGAACATGGTTATCTTTAATACCATTTTGTAAATACTTACGCCTGTTCCGATGGAACTCATTTTACTATTGTTTTAGATAACTTTCTGATTAATAAAGGCAGCCTGCCTCAATATTTTCAATAAATGTACTACAAAATTGCAGGTAAATTTCGGTTTTCTTTCGGCAAACGATGACAAGCAACTCATTGATTGGTTTGTTCTCTACTCTTTTTCGCGTTTACAACAGACGTCAGAAACGTCAAAATATTACGATCCATTTCAGAAAGTGCATACCTATCAATGAATGGTTTAGAAGAACGTAAAGTAACGTTAATTTTAATTAAATGTAAACAATTTATTATAAATCTAAATATATTTACATTTCTGGTCAGGATTTTTAAAAATTAATAGAAAAAGACGCATTATTGTTGGTAAGAAATCTACTTTTTCTCATGCTGTTACACGATGGAAACTCTGCGTAAAACGACTCTAGTGGAAAATGTAAATTTTGATCCAATTACAAAATGTTTCAACGATAGCTGAGAACAAACTAACAAAATTTGACAAATCATTGTTTTCGTTCAAAAGCTGGATAGTGTAACTTGGCTTGGCATGAATGATGATACATGAAAATAATCTTCTAAGGCCATGCGCGCACTGCGTTGCGTTTTTGTGACGCATATTCTGTGAAGTACGGAGAGTCATAGAAGTGCGCGCACTGCGGTGAAATAAATGCGTGCGGTGAAGGCACCGCAGCAAATTTGAGGTGAGTCTACCGCCCAAATTTTTGTATCGTATAGAGATCTATGGAGAACTGCGCACTGCGTTGAAAAAAACGCACGAAGGCATCAGTTGCTATTGGGACGTGACATCGATATGTCGTCACAATACTGGATAGAAAATATTACCGTAACTTCGTATTTTTGTTTTTGGTCGTTTCGTCTCTATTAAAATTGTCTCATTAATGTGATACATATCTCTTGGGCCCGTGGCTGTTGTTCGAAATTCATTTTACAGATTTTTATTTTAATACCCTTCACTGGATATAAAAGGCTGTAGCCATTACGGACAGTTGATATAATTTTATTTGATATACGGTATAGTTGTTATATAGTTTAAAATCTATACCAGCACTTGATATATCGATCAACTGAAATATTATACTTTTATATACTGCTAATAGTACATACTGCTCAACTATCATAATTTTTTTCGACATAACGATGATTTGACATAAATAGCGAGCGTGCCGCGGCAGCGACCGGCGATGTGCCAAAATTAGGGTAACCTACACCTCGATAAAGATATATCTTAATCGAAGTGTAGGTTACCCTGCGTTATAACGCAGCATTTTTGGGTTAAATTCTTGTCGAACATATGTCATGTCGAAGCAATGACTTGTCTAAGTATGTTTTTTGTAGTAAGTGACTTATCAAAGTATTGATCTTGTCGAAATTCAGGGGTTTAGCCAGCAGTCTTCGAGGATTGCAGATAAGTTTATACTGATTAAAGTCAGTATTTATAAATAAAACCTCAGGACTTGTTTATGCTAATTGCCTTTGTACCATATTAAATAATATTCCCTACCTTCAATAGTAAGAACGACAAAATACTGATCAGCGTATTGCAATCCGTGTGATTTTTTGTCTTAGTCAGGCTTTTTTGTTTACTTTGAAATTATATTAATAGGTTTCGACGTTTCATTATATAACGTGTCCCAAAATTCAACGATAAGCCAACACCGGAGACAGATAGACCTGCCCCGGACTAATCGGGGAAAAAAAGAAAAAAAAATATCCGAATTATACTTTTAATTATAATAAAAAAAAAATTCTTCAGAAATTGAGACCGTTTATACTACTACTTTACTAGATACTCTTGATACCCCTGTTTAGAAATAATTGGCCCATATTTTTTATAACTTGTTTTCCTAGAGTATCATACCATTTTGGAATGTTGGTAAGTTGCGTTAATTTTTAAAAAAAAACTTGCCATACAAGTGTTCATACTTTTTTTTTACACCACGATAAGTTAAAGTTGGTTAAAAGTAAAAGTCCTTAAAAAATTTAGGGAATAAATAAAGTTTCATTAATTTTCGTGATAAAACAAGAGTTAATTGTGAAGAGAAAAATTGTGGTAGATAGCAGTGCTATTCAGGTTGCCTATAAAAAAAAAGAAACAAATATTTAAAAAAATGTGGTCATGGTAGTGAAAAATATCATAAACGGTCTTAATTTCTGAAGAATTTCATTTTTTTATTATAACTTAAAATATAATTGGGATATATAAATTTTTCTTTTTTTCCCCGATTAGTCCGGGACAGGTCTATCCTCCGGTGTTGGCTTATCGTTGAATTTTGGGACACATGTATATTATATATTATATATTTTGTTTATTAAAATTCGAATAAAAAGTAAGTATGTATACGTAGTAATTTTATTTATTATGATAGTTATTTCATTTGCGAAGTATATCACATGGATGTATAGTTTATGAATGGTTTTGATTTAAAGTTATTTGTTTTGTATTTCGGTCAAAAGTTTATTATATTATATTTATTGTATACGAAATGAATGGTATATAGTTGTTATTTTTTATGTATATATATATATATATTAATAATCGAACATATTTTACTTATCCATATCTCTGTTATGACATTATAATAGATACATTTATTAAAAAATTGAATTAATAAAATACGGTCATTACCGCCCGCCCACGTATGGTAGTTAAATATGGTCTTTTTAAGTAATGTAAGTAAGTATTTTTAGCCACATAGGTAAGATAATTAAATGTATATACGTTACTACTTTATTTTATGTATATGTAGGTATTTATAATATATATACCTACCTACATATACATATAATACAAAATAATATATAATACAATATATAATGGTATAATATATACCTACATATAATCATCATACTCATTTATTAGTTTATTTATTACTGGCTACGCTCCGCGGTTTCGCCCGCGTGGTGAAGGATGATAATGATGATGAATCAAATATAGTTTGTTACTCAGGCATAATCTAGCTTCTTCTGGCAAACTAATGTATTCTATCGGTTCAGTAGTTTTTGCGTTTACCCATTACAAACAAACAAACAATCATGTATTTCCTCTTTATTATTAGAGTAGATACGGTTAACACCAAGATATGAATAATGTGGCCTAGTTTGTACAGGCGTAACTGTTGCTTATTTTAACATGAAAAAGTAGTCATTGTGACATAACTGTAATAGTTAGACATGTGGCATGCGGACTTCATTGTCAATATTGATGTCTTCTTTGTTGATTTGAGGAGCTATGTTTACCGTTTCTTAGGTAACGTTATTAAACTTTTTACAATTACTTAAATTTTTTTTATAATTTAAATTTCACAATATTCCAATTTATGTCTTTGTAGTAAATTTTGGCACTAACGGTTCTTAACAAATTATCAAAAGAGCATTCATATACGAAAAACTTTTTTGGATACGAAAGTAGATCGTTATATCTTACGAAAAATGAGCCCTTCAGAAGTCTTAAGGCCGTCAAGGGATGTACCCAAAACCGTTTGGCTACCCATTTTTACGTAATAACAAATATATACAGATAGCAACTCTTTTATTGTAGTCCATAACGATGACGTGTATTGTGGGGCCCACAGCTATATTCGAATAACAAAACGTTCGCTTGTTTCACCGCAGTGCGCGGGCCCCTCACTGCGTTTATTCTACCGCACGGTACAAAAACGCACCGCAAGGCAGTGCGCTCACGGCCTAAGGCCGTGCGCGCACTGCGTTCTTACCAAAAATTTGAAAGATGCGAAATTATGTCTTTATTATAATGGTCCAAACTACTTTTTTCCTAATGTGCATAATTTCCGAGATATCGTCCAAAAACTGTTTTCCAAGATTGCGCTTCACTAGATCTGTCAGCATTTTGTGAATTTATAGTAAGTGACTTTACCTTAAAAAATTGGGGCGGAGATTTAGTGCGAGGTTGACCAAAAACGGCTATTTTTACTGGACTAAATATAACTGTGGCTTGACTTGACTACTTGAATAAAAACCTCACTTGTGCCTATTTAACTTCAGAACCACTATAAAATAACAAAGTTAAACAACTTGCGGAATAGCAAATGTACAAACGTACGAGTCCACTTATATAGTAAAACTATAGGACAGTCATGATTAGAAATACCTTTTGACGTTTCATACCTTTCAAGACGAAATAACTTTGTACAGGCGTAACTCACACAATTTCAAGAGCCTTCGACGTAAAACCATGGAGTTATGACCTTGTTTCAAAGTTACGTAGAAAGTTGCTTTTTTGTTTTATCGTATGCTCTTCAAAATCACTTGTAATAATAATAATCGATAAAAAATTACGAATAATTGAACCTATTAATAAATATTGTGTAAGCTTATGAAATTATTATAGATAACTTAAATCATTTATTGTCAACAAGATTGCCGGGAAAAGATCCTTCAAGGACAGTAGGTACATAATAATTGATTTTGTTTATTTTATATATATTCCAAGTTGTTTTACGGAGATTTTTAAGCTATTGCATAGCTTCTATCGCGGGCCTTGAGCGTGGAGACCGAATCCAGAAATGCCGTTACGAAAATAACCTAACACCCCCCACTCCGACTCCATCAGTTGATAAAAACATCTATGCAATAGCTTTACCGCGGCAGTCTCCGAGTGCCACACGTCTTTTTTTATCCACACAAGGTCCGGTCCCAAAACCAGGGAGAGCCTGAACTACGGTAACCATAACCATCTGATAGATATAATTATATACCTACACACATACTAAAAATAATAATAACACTTACATAAATATAATATACCTACACCACCTCTTATGTTAACCAAGATGGTGATATTATATTATTATGATAACCATACTGCGTTGTGTTAGTGCAACATTGAAAACATAGATGGCAGGAAAAACAGGCTAATGAAAATTATGACAGTTTCATTTTTATATTTAGAATCAATGTAGGTAATGTATGTAGATAAGTTTTTATTAGTGCAGGCATCGTTTGTTTCTGATAGTCTAGTGTCAAGTCAAATTTAGGAATTGCGCATTTCAATTTCAAATTGTGATAACCATACTGCGTTAATGTGTTAGTGTAACGTGGGAAACATAGATGGCGGAAAAAAACAATTATTGAAAATTATGAAATTTTTTTCTGTAATCTAAGTTGATTTGATAAGTTTTTGTTAGAGCAGGCATCGTTCGTTTCTGATAGTTTAGTGTAAAATTAACACGTTCGCTGCGTGCTTTATTAAAAAAAAACCAGTTGATGCGATAAGAGGCTGATAAGCCTTAAAAGTACTTTTTCATCTGTGCTATAAAGGTCTTTCGACCTCCTATTATAAAAATTACTTCTCACCCTATTTTCTTCGCGATAACCTGTTTTATTTATGTAGAACTGTGACTACGATATTATGAAAACCTTAGTTAATCTAAATTTGGCTCCGCTTGAGGTACTGTTGGTGAAAATAATAGAAAAACAAGAAAACAATAAGAGGCATTTAAGCCTCCTACCGCACTTATTTCCATGTTTAGTTTAAAGTCTCTCTAGTGATGTGTGGATAATTAAAATAAGTTATCGATGGTTACATTTATTTACCATAAATGTCAGATTTTGTAAGTGGGAATCATAATAACATTTGAGACACATAGGATTTTTTACAATCAACGCAATATGATATGATTTTTTAAACTTTTTTATTTGCATCACGAGTACATAGTGTAGTACGTAGCTTTTTGTACTATTAAATATAATAATAATATTATATTACAAAAGAAGGAAGTCCTTCTTTTGTCTCCTTTTTATTCATTTATATGTGGCACATTTACGAGACCCTTTTCATGAGTTCTGTTGATGTCTGAGAACCTGTTGGATACCAAGAATTAATCCGTGAATTTGGCTTTAAATTAGAACTCGTTGCGACTTATCTATTCATGTACATAATTATTAGCCTCGTGCATCCTTTACTAATTATTTCAACGGTAACAAATAATGAATAATAGTCTGTTGGAGTTTTTGCATTTCCAGGAATATTATTTGATGAGCTTCCTTGATTCTCTAGAAAATCTGGATGTTCATCCGTTATATCTTGCCATTCATTATCATCTTCAGATGTTTCAGTTTGCGTGAGATTGTTTGGCAAAGGCTCGTTGTCTGAAACTGTGTCCGAAGATGTATCGTTGCTGACTGATAAAGAACTGCTCGAGTCGTCACTCTCGGGGATATAATTCTCGTCTTCGTCTGAATCATCATGGCTTAAACGTAAATTTTCTGATATCTCAGGTGTAATCAGGTGATCCGAAGATGTTTCTGTATCACAATTATGAATATTACTTTGTTCATTATCTACCTTTGGATGGTTAGTTGATTGCTTTTCAATATTTTGTCCAAAAATAGGTATTTCAGGAGCTAGAACATCTTGTTTTGGTGTAGATAAGAGCTTATAAACCTGGTCATCATTTCAGGGGTATGTCAAAAATATTGCACACGGTAAATAACTTAAATAACTACATCTACTTACGGTTGATGAACGGTTTAAGTCAGGATTTAAATCATTATCAGGAGACATTGCAGAAGAGTATTGACGACGTCTTGAAACATGTGAAATTTGTAGCTCAGAATTTTGAAAGATCTGGTATCTGGATCCAGTTTGAGGACTTTTGAATATATTCGTATTTTGCCATTTTTTGTTGCTATAAAATATTTTATGTGGCATAGGTGCACGTACTTCAGGAGATCGATCAGGAAGAAAAACTTGACAGTCTGCAGAATTTTTATTTTAGAACTAGTCCTTGATGTAGTTGACTGATTTTCCGATTTTTCATTAGTTTTTTGATAAACACTGATTACTTACTTTGGTACTGAAGTGTCGTCCACAACGTCTTGGTTTTTTTTGTCGTGTCAAGCATTCTTTAACACCGTTGGTTACCACAAAACATTACGGTACAGTTTTGATAGACCTACCTACATAAAATAACTCACTCTGTATCGGCGCACGCGCCACACTAATTTGTCGTTAGCAAACAATAGATCACGTTAGTGCGGAAGGGGGCAAAAACACCTCCTATGAGAGGTCTTTGAGAGGTCCCTACACCCCGTGGCCGCACTAAACTAAATGTTTTCTCTTTCAGTGCGGTTCGTGGTCTAAAGACCTCTTACATTAAGTTTAAGTTTTATATTATCGAGTCACATTTGAAAAGGCAAACACAAATATATATTTGTCTTTTTCCTACACCGATACATACCCAAGTTACAAAATCCGCACCAGAAGGAAACGGCAGGATTTTTCTACGCACTACGCGTCAGGACACGCATGAGGCCTTTATACCTATTATCGCAGCGAACGTGTATTAGAAATTGGACATATTAGATAATTACTATTTACTAACTTACAATAACATAGATTATTGACCGACCCAGTGCGAATCACGAGCCAGCACGAACGAAGAGTTTCTGCAGTACCTACATAGATAAATAATATTATACCAACGGGAATTGCAGTAGCTAGCCAACTAGTATTATATTCTCTTTGTAGCTAGCAAGGGCAAAAATTATTTTGTAGGTAAGTAGGTATGTCCGGATGTTTTGATGACCGGCTGTTCTCCTCATTTCTCCACCGATTGTCTTGAAATTTTGTGAGCAGGTTCGTTAATAATAAAGTTGTTTTAGTTCGGTACAGCTTTTAAAAAAAATCCAAATTAAATTTACATCATAGGTTTTTGTATGCTAAAATGAAACAAGATGGCGTTGGCAATTTAAGGTGTGCTGTGAATATTTACTTAGTTTAAACCATGCAAAGACACTAGCAAGGCCTAGTAAATTATCATATTATAAAATATGTCATGGAACGTAGGCATGAGGCACGTACTTTTAGAACGTATCTTTACAAATTTTAAGATTATTTTGGAGGTAAGTTCTGGAAGCGTGGGATAGTGATTTAGATAAAGAAAATGGCTCATTATAACCAGTACTTTTCTATATATTATAAACCCAACAATTACTATAAATTATAGCTTATCCCTTCAAGAGTCGTTATATTATAACAATGAAATTTCTATTGTGTCTGGCCGCATGATGACCAACGACCTTTGATGGATTATATTCATGAGGGATAATTAATGCACGATTCTAATAGTGAAAGAATTTATCAAATCATCCAGTAGTTTCAAAGCCTTCAATTCAAACAAACAAATCTTTATAGTATTATTTATAGTATTTTTATTTTTAATCTCAAACATTGAAATTTATAGAGAGAAAAATTCACATCCTCGGACGGGATTTGAACCCGCGTCATCTGACTCTCCGTGTCAGACGCCATTGACCAACTAGGCCACCGAGGTTCGGGTCCGAGCATCGAATTTTAACAAATCTTTCCTCTTTATAATAGATAATACCTATTGTTATTATGTTATTAGTACCTACCAAATACTATTCTTTATTCTGTATAATACAGGGTAGTTTTTTCAGAAGGGCGCTCATGGCCACGGTACCACGCGAGTTAGAGATAAATCGTGAAAGAAGAAATGCCCTCGATTTATAAAAAAAAATAACTGCATATTTAGTTTTTTAATCTTTTTCTTTTGACGGATATCTGTCAAAAAATATATAAAAATATCCGACGAGAATTAAAAAAAAAAGACCTATGGATTATGTTGCTGATTAAGATCCATCTTTGCAAAGAATAGTATTACAAAAAATTTAAGGAAATAGTATTTATTTTTTAATGTCGTTTAATATCTCGCTAATAAGTTTATTAAATTATTTATATTTTATCTAACCAATAAGTTGCTCAAAATGGTTTCCATTGACTCTAATGCATAAGTTATGCATCTCTCTAAAGACTGCATTTTGATACCATGAAAGGTATTATTCTCGATGAAATATCAAGCAATGAGCGTTGTAAGCTCTCAACCGTTTCGTTAGGATTCCACACCAAAAATTAAACGAAAATTTAGTCTGGCGATATCCTTCACGTATTCGCAATGGATTCTCTTGAGACCAGTAACACTCAGTTCATTTTTGCGATTGTACATCCCATTATTTGAGATGTTTGTTTCGTCGGATAATAAGAAGTTAAATAAAAAAATTCGATGGCTATCCATTCCTTCCCTAAGCCAGTGGCAAAACTCCAGGTGCCTTTCATTACCTGGATGAAAGTTTTGAACAATTCGTCCATAACGATAGCACTTATATTTATGTTTGTGAAGAACTGTAAAAATCCTCCGGAAAACTCGAAGGTTCGATTCTGCTTCACGAGTTGAAGCACTCGGATATGCTTCGAAAAACGTCAATATTGCCAGTTCTAAATCTTCATTAACGATTCGTGGATTTCGGGTCAATGGTTATTTTGTAACAATCCAGTCGCTTTTAAATTACTCACCATAGTTCTAAGCACTTTTTCTAAGGGTGAAGAGCACTGTGGACATTTGTTTTTTCTATGTTTTGATATTTTTATTTGGATATTTTGATACCACTGTAATTTGCAGGATGGAGATAAAACCAGCTAGAACAGAGGAAATATTATTTATTCTTCCTGTAAATAGGTAGGTTCGTTTGGTACAATGGTCGCATCGCAGTCGTAAGAGAGCCCCTCGGGATTCACAGACAGTTTTATGTGGATCGTGGCGCCTTCATCGCAGCGGATTCGATCGGAACTATTGATAAGTTAAAGTGAAATATGCATTTAATTAGTTCTGTAGTTACGCCAGAGATGGCGTAACTAACAACCAAGTAGGTGCGTGAACTATGTTTCTACTATTTAAAAATAGGCCTCCATCAAAACAAGTCGTTCACTATTTGATAAATTCATTCTTAAAAAGATTTTCTATTGGGATAAACCAACACAACTGATCATCATTATTCGAAAATCATAAGTGGAATTCTACTTTCAAATATGTATTGGTATTACCACAGCATCCCGTTAATACGACATATGAGTTTCACACACAACACTAAAAGGTGAGCGAGACCGTGTAAAAATAATAAAATAGTAAAAAAATACTATTTCATTTCATTTTTAGTAATAAATTTTTAGCAAAGATTGATCTATATTAGCAACAGAATCCATTAGTTCAATAATACATGATTTCTAACTCTCGTGGTTCCGGTGAGTCCGGTTTTTCATCCATCCAAAAACCATCCTGTAGATTAGTAGTAGTAGATACTGACTCTAAATATACCGCTACCGGTTTATGATACATCTAGTTGCGCTCCGCAGTTTCACCCGCGCGGTGATGGAAGATAATGATGATGAATCAAATACGTAGGTCACACTATAAGTTTTGCGTAACTTAAAAAAAACATGTTATAACCATAATGTTAGGTATGTTTATTGCTTTTCAAAATACTTTCCTTTACATTTTAAACATTTTTTCATGCGATCGAACCATTTTTAAAACAGGAGGACCACAGATCTGAAGGCGAGTTTTCTACGTGCTGATTGAACGCTATCACTGCCTCTTCGGAGTTGGTAAAAGTGAAACCTCTCATCAAATCTTTGATTTTGGGGAAAATACAGAAATCACAGGGTGAGGTCGGGGCTATGCGCAGGATGGGTTACGAGTTGTACTTTTTCGAAAGCTAAAAATGACTTTGTTTTGTTGGCCGTGTGTGAAGAAGCGTTGTCATGATGTAGGTCGGCTTTTTGGTCGTCTTTTGCGAACTTTTTCTAACACCCTGGGTAAACAAATGGTAGCATACCACTCGGCATTAACATTTCGGCTCTTTTGATCTTCAAGTGGAATTGTACAGATGGGACCCGTAGCTGAGAAAAAAAACGCGATAATTTTTTTACCAACGTTTCTAGCCTGCCTCACTTTGTTGGCCTGTTCTCATTTTCAAACACCCATTCACAAGATTGCTGTTTTTTGTCGGGTTCAAAACATTAAATCCACGTTTCGTCTCCTGTGACAATGTCATAAACAGCATTAGAATGTCCATGGTCATACTTCAGTAGCATCTGTGAGCACCATTCCACGCGAGCCCGCTTCTGCACCGCTGTCAGTAGTTCATGAGGGATCCAACGACAACAAAGTTTCCGAACTTTCAATTCTTCGTGTAAAATGTTCTGAATTTGGCTCATACAAATCCCCAATAGTCCTCGAATTGTCTTATAGGTAATCCGCGGGTTTTCTTAAATTAGCCGCTTTACAATAACCATATTATTTTCGTTGACGGCAGTTGAAGGCCGCCCTTCTCGAAATTATTCATGTAAAGAAACTCGACCTTTCTCAAATTCAGCAAACCATCGCCTCACGGTGCTCAAACAAGGTGATTCTCTCCCAAAATCATTTTTAAGACGAGCGGCACAATCTTGCGGAGAGAGCGAACTTTTAAAATCATAAAAAATCATCGCTCTAAAATCTTTTCGACTTAGGCCGTTTTCTGACTTGTCGGTGTGGGAGCGGTGCGGGATCTGTAAGGTCTGTAAACCGAAACGATACCGCGTTGCCTTCACCTACTCACCTATCGGTATATTCTCGGTATAAAATTCCGCAGTACCGAAGATGTCGTCTTCTAGTGATGACGATATTTTGGCGTGTTATTATGTTTATCGCCTACGTAAAAAAAGAAAACGTTATTGGCGTCATCCTTATATCGAAAATAATATTAATTGCCGATTTTTTGTTGCGGCTAAAGAACTCTCCCAAGATGACGAAAATTTTTTATTGATGTATAGAATGTCAAAAAATACTTACAAAGAGCTTTTGAACTTGTTGACTACAGTATTAACAAGTTTCTAGTACTAAAACGACGTGAATATCTCGCTCCGCCATCTTGTTTGCACGACCTCGCGCGGTAAATGTCGAGCGGCGCCTGGACGGACACGCATCCCGAGACGCGGTAAAACGAAACGATCCCTCCCCGCTCCCGCACACACCGCGCCAATCAGAAGACGCGCATTAAAACATAGGCGCTCGGCAAGCTTTCGGTACCGTGTATACCGAGCGAAACGAATCCGCACCGCTCCCGCACCGACAAGTCAGAAAACGGCCTTAATTCCATTTTCGTTGCGTACACACGCTGTTCACTTAGAACAAATGACAGAACTGTAGGTTTACCGGGAATTGTAATAGTAATTTAAATTTCAGTTAGATGACACTAAATACAAGTTAATACATTTAAATATTTTTTTACAATGATAATAATATGTTACCAATTATGTTACATTTATTTAATTATTATATCTATTATTTATTTAATGTATTTAGGAAAAATAATACCTATTGTTAGATGCAATGCACTAATTATTGTGTGGTAGCAAGAAAACTTATGCGAGAAACGGAACGTAACCACATGTCAAACATTATTAGTGATCATAGATAATTACGTTAGTGATGTTTCTATGAAGCGTCGTAAGAAAGAATCGATTAACGTTGGTCAAAAATTTGAAGATGTCGGATTTAGTCCACTGAGCAAGGCTAAGTTCATATAAAGTTGCATATGAACTGTTCTAAGTTATGTCTGCAAGTCTGCAACGTCTATGCAACAAAGAAAACAAGTCCCAGCAAGATTGAAAGTACCTGACATATAAGGATTTACTGAAACATTATTTTTGGAAGTTGTTATAAGTTATTGTAACTTTTAAGTATACCATTCATTACCCTACAATATAACGCTTAAGATATGGTGTTTATGCAACGATGTAGAAATATCCGAGCAAGCTTACAATTGCTCGCACATTAAGATTTGTTTTAAACGTTGCTAAAAACGTTGAAACATAACGTAGATTTTTCAGTTGCACAAACATGTGCAGAAGTGACAGGCTCAAGTAACGCATTTAATCTAAATTCAAGTTGCAGCAATGAGTCTGTAAGGTTCATGTTTAGTAGGATGTTTAACAGTACTAAATACCTTTCTGTGACTGGGTATCACCAAAAAGGGTAAACCAAAGACACAGGGTTCACCCAAGAGCCCTAAATGTTGTACCTATCCCTGACGAGTCTGTTACGATTTTTAACGGCTGGCCTGTCTCGCTGCGTGGCAAACGGTGAATTTATTACTACTCATTATGGTTTTCCTACGATATATGTTAAAAAAATAATACATGTATACATAATGATTGGTTGTTTGAATTGAAATAATACCGGATATACGAGTATCACTCCTTTCTAGTTAGTACAAAGTTACTACAGGCATAACCTTGCTGTTAATTAATCCTTATCTAGACTTATAATAAAGAGGAAAGATTTGATTGTTTTTAACGGATAAACGCGATAACAACATCCGGTTCAAAAATATATTTTACCAGTAGAGAGCTATATTATAATATATTATATGATTTATGCCTGAGTAACATACACTATATTTGATTAATCATCCATCACCGCGCGGGTGAACCCGCAGCGCACAGCTAGTCATTATATAAGGCGGATACAAAACCAGAAGGGATTTTCAAATACGGATGGTTTTTTTTTATTACTGACCTTATAAATATTAGACTACAACCTACATAATTCCTCACGGTTTATGACACTAGCGTGTACAGACACTCGCAGAATTGTGCCAATCAGTTTAGTCACAACACAGAAACCATAGACAAAAACCATCTATTTATGAAGTCAAGTCAATTATTTTAAATATATTATAATCGATTGAAAATCTTAATAGCTGTTCAGTTAGCATTATCGATTTACTATAATCTATAATGCCCATCATTAAATTCAAATGCTTTTCTTTCAGTTTCAATTTTGTTTTAGTGAAAGTGTTTCAATAAATATCTTTGATAAATTACACTACTTTTTATTTGTTTACGGACTCCAACCACTCTACTTACAATTGCTCGCCCCTGCTACGCTCACTGGACTCTGATTTGCTTAACAACAACAATCGTCGAATCCAACTCGGCTGTGCAGCGTTCCGGAAACTTCGCGAAGTCTCTCGTCAAAAATACCGCAGTGCCTCAAGACAAGAGTCTTCGACCAATGTGTGTTACCAGTGATGACTTATGGCACTGAAACGTGGTCTCTTACTATGGGCCTTATAGATAAGCTCAAAGTCGCACAACGAGCTATGGAGAGGGCTATGCTCGGGGTTTCTCTACGTGATCGAATCAGAAATGAGGAGATCCGTAGAACAACGAAAGTCACCGACATAGCTCAGAAGATTAGCCAGTTGAAGTGGCAGTGGGCAGGGCACATAGCACGCAGAACAGATGGCCGATGGGGCCGAAAGGTTCTGGAGTGGAGACCACGGACCAGCAAGCGCAGCGTAGGTCGTCCACCGTACAGACCGTACAGACCGGACAGACGACCTGATGAAGGTCGCAGGACGACGTTGGATGCAGGCTGCTTCTAACCGGTCCTTTTGGAAAATCATGGGGGGGCCTATGTTCAGCAGTGGACGTCCTATGGCTGAGATGATGATGATGAAAAAGGGTGCTGAGTCATTAATGCTATGTGATTACATTAAAATATACCATCAGGTTCCGTAAATGTAGGTACCCACCAATGTGAATTAGATTAGATACCTACCATAACTAATGTCTTCGGTAGTTGTCAATACAAAGACACAATATCTTGAATTGTTTTTGCGATCAATGCAAAAGTAATAATGTAAAAATGGCCTAATCAGTAATGCTCCAATTCTAGGTTAAGCCTATTTACCATCTTTTATCACCTCATCAGTTACCATCAGGTGAGGTTGTAGGCTCATCTTCAATCAATCTGAAACATATCTCATTATTAGTATTTCCACTTTTAGATAATCAATCCCATGAAATAGTAGAGTCCTGTGTGTGTATTGCCAGCCGACTCACATAAACATGAGAAATGCATGCTTGATTTCTGGCTAGGTGTCAAGGTACAACATAAATTAACAAGTCAAAGTACAATATTATAACTCAATTTGTTTATTTCAGGGACACATGTCGACAACAATACAATGTTTGTGCAGATGTTAAACAAGATTAAGAAGAAAAAGGATACTTATGCAACAAGAATGAAAAAAGCTCTAAACCTTTCAAAAAATGTAACTTCAAAATACACTAACAAAATTTACAAGCCTTGCAGCCCTTTTCATCATCATCATCATCAGCCTGTAGCAGTCCACTGCTGGACATAGGCCTCTCCAATTGCACGCCACTTAGGTCTATCTTGGGCTTCTCGCATCCAGTTTTTGCCAGCCGTCTTGCGCAGATCGTCACTCCGCCGTGCCTCAGGGCGTCCTACACTACGTTTGCCGAGACGCGGTCTCCACTCTAGAACTCGTTTACCCCAACGGTTGTCGGTTCTACGGCTAATATGGCCAGCCCACTGCTACTTCAGCTTGCAGATCCGGTGGGCTATGTCGATGACCTTGGTTCTCTGACGGATCACTTCATTTCTGATGCGATCCCTCAGAGAAACACCGAGCATAGCCCTTTCCATAGCCCGCTGAGCGACGCCGTCAGCGTCCACGTTTTGGCTCCGTATGTCATGACGTGTAGGACGCACTGATTGAAGACTTTCGTCTTCAGGCACTGTGGAATCGGCGAAGTAAGGACTCGACGTAGCTTCCCAAACGCTGCCCAGCCCAGCCGAATTTTTCTATTCACCTCGTTCTCAAAGTTGTTTTTTCCCAACTGCAATGTCTGCCCGAGGTACACATATTTTTGAACAACTTCGAGAACGGCACCGTGTATCGCAATCGGTTCCGGTAGAACATGTTCGTTGAACATGACCTTGGTTTTGTCCAAGTTTATCCGTAGGCCGATGCGTATAGAAGAGTCAGCCAGGTCATTCAGCATCTGTTGCAGGTCCTGCAGCGTCTCTGCCACGATGACGATATCGTCAGCAAATCGCAAGTGAGAGATGTATTCGCCGTTGATATTAATGCCACGTCCTTTCCAGTTCAGCGTCTTGAACATATCCTCCATTGCATTTGAAAACAATTTCGGGGAAATAACGTCCCCTTGTCTCACTCCTCAATCAACGGTATGGGACTTGTTTGCTGATTCTGTACTTGGACGGACATGGTGGCGGTTTCGTAAAAACATCTCATCACTTGGATGTATCGCCAATCTATCTGGCAACGCTGCAGGGACTCCAGAACAGACCAGATTTCAACCGAGTCAAAGGCCTTCTCATAGTCCACGAATGCTAGACACAGGGGCTGATTATACTCTTCGGTCTTCTGTATAATCTGCCGCACTGTGTGAATGTGGTCTATGGTGCTGTATCCGCTCCGAAACCCAGCCTGTTCCGGTGGTTGGAATTCGTCGAAAATTTGTCACAAAAAAAAAAAATTATCACTCTTGAAAACAGCTTATAGACGTGACTTAGAAGGGATATGGGTCGATAGTTCTTCAGCAGGGTCTTATCTCCCTTTTTGAAGAACAGGACGACCACACTTCTACTCCACGCCTCTGGAGTTCACCCCCGAACAGGACAGCGTTAAAAAGCTTCTGGAGCTCCCTCAGTACGGGTTTACCGATCTCGATTTCGCCAATACTGACTTCTGGCAAGTCTTCGGTGAAATGGCGTGTTAACGTGGCTCTAGGATCATTTTCGGGATCAGATCGAGCCCTTTTCATAATGATACTATTTAGAGAAGTAACAAAAAACAAAAATGGGTAGGAGATGAGCGTCATGGTTTTCATTCAAAACTATTTAAGCCAGGTTTAAGAACTGCACGGAACTTGCATGGATTTTACAAAGCTGATGTAAGAACAACTTTGATATTCAGGGGGAATATCAAAGTTTTGAGTAGAAATAATAATCCTTTTACTATGGATATGTTTAGGTTCAATAAAATTGCCTTGTCTATATGTTCATTTTTATGAAAAATAAATATTTACGTTAAACTAATCTTGTAGTTTTAATAAGCCTGTCAATCCCTAATTAACCATAGGCTGGTAAAAACTTGGTATAGATATATTTCTTTATTTTAAACAGTATAGCTGTTCAAAATAACGAAATATTTCATTATATTAATAATTGTATGATATTGATATCAGGTCACGTGATGTGACGTCACGTAAATTAGTTGATTCTACTTTGCGTTAGATGACGTTTCTTAAGCTGATGTCTCTATCTACATATATATAATTTACTCTATGGTTGCGTACGTAGAACCATATATACAATATTCTCATATATACAAAATTTTCTCTATGTTTTCTCTATGCGTAGAACTTTGACGTGTGATAAAAAACAATTGACAAATGGTTTCCCGCCAATTGTTTTTTTTATTACTAAGAAGGTTGCAACGATTCAAAAAATATCACCTACATTCGAAATTCAAATAGCGGAACTATTTGAATTTCGCTAGAAGAAAACTTTTGCAAAAGTCCAAAAGTCAAAATCATTTATTAAATTTATGCATCAAAGACGCACTTATGAACGTAAATTTTTCATTACAATGTACTTTAAAGACTACCGCCGCGTCACAAAAAATATAGAGCCTACCGAGAAGAAGCGGCAAGAAACTCGGGGCCATTCTTTTTATAGAGATGTTTTTACAATGTTTTACTTAGGTAGGTAGGTACTAAAAATATAAGCTCCAGTGTGTTGCCTTACAAAAGAGAACATACTCGTAATAATGGTATCAGTAGGGCAAGACACGCTACACTTTGACATCTCAGTACACGAGTAGATAGATCCTGGAGTGATCAGTCCCAAGCTGTTTTATCCTCCAAGTAATCCGAAATTCTGTAATAACCTTTTTGACAGAGACTTTTTAATAGAAATTTTAAACTTTTTTTATATATATATATAATATTATTACATTATAACATATTACATAGTAATTTTTAAAATTAATAGGCAAATCTCGGATAACATTGGGAACTTTATTATAGAATCGTATACATTGTCCCATAAAAGAATGACTTCTTCTGTGGAGACGCGTTACATGTAGGCACGGATTATTGTTGTGCTTATTTCGCTTGTTGATGGAATGAGCATCACTCCTTTTATCAAAACTGCTAATGATTTTCTTTACATACAATAGTGCCCCATGTATATAGCGTATATTACTCAGCGAGATTTCTACTGCTGAAGGAATTGTTTGAATCGGTTAAGTAAGTTTTGCTTTCCCATTACAAACAAACATGATATTGAATGAATTCTTTATTCTTTATTATTAGGATTGAAACGAATTGTATATTTTAACGTGAAAAAGTATTTATTGTGACATAACTGTAATAGTTACACATATGGCACTGCAGACTTTCTTGTAGATATTAATGTCCTCTATAAAACTGTAGTACCTCCATGAATTGCTCTTGTTTTACTTGCGATAGTTTCCGCAGCGTACGTTATATAAGGACTTTTTAGCCATACAATTGCGTATGTAACATTAAGGCTACGTTCCGGGAAGCGCCATCAACGCTCACAACTGTCGCGCCCCGGTTTAGCGTTCCGCTTAGAATGAATGCATGCAATGTTCAACCCAAGCGGAACGGTTACGCGGTCACGAAAAGCTCGGCAACTTTTCTGTCAAAAATCGATAGAATCCTATACATTTGATGCTTGACAGTGACAGCTCGTAAACGACCGCGAAAACCCACCTACGATCTGCGAGCGTTGTGAGCGTTTTCGGTGACGTCATCGATGACGTATCGAGTTCGCTCACGATGACCGTGGGCTTTTAAGGGAATGGGTGTGCGAACGCCGCGAGTGATTTCGGCGCTTACCAGAACGTAGCCTAAAAAGTATCTATTTTGGCATAACTTTAAAAGTCAGACATATATGTGATGCTTTCCGAGTGGCGTCAAAACAGATTATAGGTAATCAATATTTTCCATTCCGATTCAATATCGCGCTTTTGACAGATAAGATCTATCAGCCATTAGAAATAGGTTGAAACCACGCTCACGTTGTTCACGGCAGGAATACACGTACACATAGACATATGATAGCTAACGCATCACGCGCACATCAACGAACTGTCATTTTTGACGGACTGCTCACGGTGATTTCAGTTTGCGTGGTCGTTGAAATCGCAAAATGGCGTCCTTGATGACGTTATCCATGACGTCACATGGGTCTACGTTGTCGCACTTTAGTTGATTCGGAATTGCGATCACAGCGCTAAAATCGATTATGACTTCAATTGGAAGACACCCATGGTATTGCAGACATTTTGTAGAGACATTGATGTCTTCTATAAAAAGGTTTGTACATCACTTTGCTTTATTGTCTAGTTGCGATATATAAAGGTTTTTTGGGATTTTTTTACACCTTGGGTTACATTCTCAAAGTTTTCATACAGATCCCTAAATTTTTGAAAATATCCTATAGCCTATGTTCATCAGGGATAATATACTCGTAGGATTCTAATGGTGAAAGAAATTCGTTCCAGTAGTTTCGGAGCCTATTCAAACAAACAAACAAACAAATTTTTCCTCTTCATAAATTAGCGTATATTGAGGCATCGAAATTAACAACTCTAGCTAATAGAGTAACAACATAAATTCCGATTTAACTTCATAGAGCAAGCACGCACACAGTGCTCAGCTTATCCTGCAAAATGCTCCAGATGCCAGAGCAAGTTTCCCACACAGACACTTAGGAAATTCCCGTGTTAGTCAGACATCGCAAGTTTCAAGCCCGCCTCTTCACTTCGTATGGATTCCGTTATAAAGTTCCACGATCTCGTCAGGTTTTTCGGCGGAATAGAGCGTGAGCGAAAACGTGTAAACATGGGTAAAGGTCGTAAATTCTTTTGACATGGTAATCTGCTACTTGCTCGCGGGAAGTGTAGACGGCTTTTGACAAGTAAGTAGGTACGCCTATATAAGGTAGGTAGTTTGAGTATTGTTATTACTTTCATCATGGAATCTATCCGACTTACCGTTGTAATGAGAAGTATAAACTGCATTTCTATTGCATTTGCACAAGTATTTCTATTTTCGACCGACTTTTAAAAAGGAGGAGGTTCTATGTTCGAATGTATGTATGTTAACTGATTTCTCCCCCATTTGTGGACCGATTCTCAAAATTATTTTGTTTGAAAGAGATACTTCCGAGGGGAATGGGACCCCCCATTTAAATTTCATCAAATTCGGTCAAACGGTATTTGAGTTACACTCCAATAACTAAAAAGTGTTTCGCCTATCTTGATGATATCCTTATTGACGGTGAGTGACAATCTATCCCGTAAGTTGCAAGGGTCACTTCACTAAGCCAGATATTTTTTTTTAAATGGAACTGACTTTAACACTGAAAGTGTGAAATAACTTACCATGCGCACAATATTGTAATAACAGGTAAGTACTTTTGAAATATCATGGTATAGATATTACTATTATCTACCGACTTCAACAAGACAAGTTATGTCACACTTTTTAGTATTGAACCCGGTTCCATTTAGTGGTAAATTTTCTTTTGTTCAGAGCGGAGTCTTCGTTGGTCTGCGTTAAGTGTACATTGGCAATCTTTCTTTAAGTACCTACTTACATGATCTTAATAGAATAAGCAAGCGAAATGAAACCCGAGCAAACTAAAATTCAATAATTTCAATTACTAACCATCGTGGAATCTGAAGTAAGTGAACTTAATCATTATATTATCAATTATATAAAGCAATATGATTGATAATATAATGATTAAGTTCAAGATTGAAAGCAAAATTATATTTATTTATAAGTACGGTATAGAAATTACAAGATAGATATAGGTCAGACTACGACCATTTATTGCTGTATCCACAGCTTCTTTATAAATATTGTCAACGTAATGGGATTCGACGATATCTGTTTACAAATTGGATGTAGACCTGGAATCGAGAAGGTGCCTACCTATTTAATGGCACTCGAAGGATTTCGATTTGTTTATCTTTTCGTGTAATAGTCAGTCAAACATACAAGTAAAGTAGTTATTACAACGGTTTATTTTACGAGGGAAAGTGTGGACTATTATTACTCTTATAGCAAAAAATAAGAATAAGGATGGCCTTAGTGTCCGGTCCACACTGTCCAGAGGGCGACAATCTCTTTGAGATATAACAAAGACAAGATTGCCTTGTTTCTGTGATCTGTGTACGGTTGTAACGATTTGAAGGTTTTCTATAATTGTGTTCTTAGGATTCCAGATGACTTGAATATCAAGAAAAGATAAAGAATTATATTGCAAAACTAGCTGCGCCCCGCGGTTACAGCCGCATAGTGATGGATGATGATGATGAAAAGTATCGAATGTGTTAATTCAGCGCCTCATCTACCATACCAATATTCCATACCAATCAAAATTGGCCTTTTGAGCGTAAAAGAGTAACAAAACAAACATCCATATATAGATAGATAGATAGATAGATTAACTCTTTATTGAAACAACCACAGTACTTACAAATAAAAATTACAAATAAAGAAATAAAAATACAATTAAAAATTTTTCACAATAAAATACTTAAAATTAAATTACATCCATATATATCCATACACATAAATAAACTTACGCGTTTATAATACTACTAGGATGTTACGATTTAGAATTTCACGCGAGACTATTGGAACTAAAAAAAACCTAATTTTAATGCAGAAGATTAATGGAAAGTATCACTGTTTGGGATTCATCAAGTTAATTAAATCACAAGAACAGCATAATATCACGATTATATTGCCATACAGTAGGTGAGTGACTACTGCGTGTATCAAGAAAGTTTAATTTGATTAAAATATCTTAGGTGGTGAATAAAAATAATTTCTTAGCTTTTTATAAGGTAGCCAATTGCCGTCTTGTTTACGTTTTATTCAAGATCATGATTATAGAAATGTACTTAATTGAAATATTGGGATACATTATATACGCGGTTAAGGATTCTATCTATCAGACAGAGAGGGGTCACGCGTTCACGCGGTCAGTTTAGCAAAAAAAATATTTATTCTGTATACGCCATACTTACAAATTGTCATTTTACAATTATTTTTACTTAAATTTACAACCGGATCGGAGCGCGACCGAGAAGATCCGGCAAGAAACTCAACGGGCTTGTCTTTTAACAAAAAAAAATAATCGTTAATTTCTTAATTGATATAAAAAATGTTCGCTTATTTTTAGCTCCAGTGTGTTGCCTTACAAAAGAGATCATAATAATGGTATCAGTAGGGTAAGACACGCTAAACTTTGACATCTTAATACACGAGTAGATAGATCATGGAGTGATCAGTCCCAATCTGATTAAGCCTCCAAGTAATCCGAAATTTTGAAATCTTCTATCAGACAGAGAGCGGTCAGTTTTGCGTTCATTGTGTTGTGTTACGTTACATAGATATACCCAAATAGGAGACGTTCTGACCGCGTCGGTCAACTGTGACTGTGGGTATATCTATTAAACGTAATAAAACACAACGGACGCAAAACTGACCGCTCTCTGTCTGATAACACCCTAAATCCGTTTAAACATTTCAGAGCTATTAGCGGTAGATGTTAAAAATGTGAGCGAATAAATACATCGAGACAAACTAATTACTAAATCTATTCTTCTCACAGCTCACACTGTTTGTTTCACCAACGTTATTGCCTCTCTATCTGCAGCTATATACCAATGTAAATAGGCAGACTCTTGAAAGGGTTCAGCCGTTCCCTTCGAGTGGTGAAATAAAACAAAATGAGCTTCTGTATTGATCCACGGGATCGTGCATTTTATGCTCTAAGAACCTCTTGAGTACTTAGCTCCTCCTATACTACAATATAGAGTTGTTCAAATAAGTACAAAGAAGTATGGCTAATCTGTATATTATGATTAAATAACTTGTATAGTTACCGAGTATCGTAGAATCATCATCAGCCGTGCGATTCTGTAAGAGCAAACATCGTTGCACCTTTGACAACATCCGTGAAACAAATGAAGAAATGACAAGAAACGTTGGTAAAGCAACCTTATATACAAGGGCGAAATAATTGACATCGCTCGTCGACGAATCATTACAGAATCGCACGGCAGTTGAACGTTTTGACATCAGCCGCGTAATCATTCTGATGTCAAAACATTCAAATGACCTAAAACCTAATTTTGTGTTTACAGATATAATACAAAATGTCGTGGTGTAGTTCGCTGCCCGTTACCGCCCTTTACCTACATTACCACCCTTTAACTTTATGTACATTTGTTGTTATTTTGAAGATTTTATTTTAAACGCCCAAAGAACTATTGCACGGTGGACAGACGATCTGATCAAGGTCGCAGGACGACGTTGGATGAAGGCCGCTTCCAACCGGTCCTTTTGGAAATAACGAGGGAGACATATTATGTTCAGCAGTGGACGTCCTACGGCCGTGATCATGATGAACGGATATATACTCGTACTTAATGCATTAAAACGTTCGTTCCTATTTAAGCGTACATGAAAGTTTACTGTTTTTATAAAATCTTGTTTAAACGGGCTTTGTTTTTGTATGGCCGTTTCGTACTAATCATTTAAGTCGGTGTACAACTATATTAGGTAAAGTGTTCGTATTGCTAACCTAGTGGTGGTATTCTGTGATAGTTTAAAGTACCTATAGTTAGTCTTGGCGTCTGACACGGTGAGCTAGAGTCCCACCCGAAGAAAATATTTTCTTTATAAATTTTCTACGTTAGCTTTTTGAAAAGTAGGTTTGTTAGTTAGTGTTAGTGTTCTTAAAACCAGTGTTGATGGTTTAAGCATGGATATGATTAATGCATTAAAAAATATTACTAACCCCTTGCACGATCGACCTTCGGTAGTCTTTTGTAAGCACCTGAAAATGCCACACAGATACACGGTAAACGCTTTGTCACCGTAAATGTCAGGGACCCTGTCACACATTAACGTACCTCGTATGTTTATTGCTTTAATAATGTTGACCCAACGTAAACGTTACCCAAGCTACCCGTTACCAAATTAAAAACGCTGTCGTACATGTTTTTCCCGTCTCGACCCAGAATTAAGTAAATATTCCTGTAATTGCGTTGTCTAAAAAATGCAAAGATATTTTTTTCGGCTGAGAGAATGGGCCGCATACGAAATGAGCCACGGTGGGATTATTATTTGCGGAGCTGACATCCTAATTAGGGTGACTTTTATTTTGCTGCCCTAGTGCTTACGACTCGTTTGGACATAATAAATAATGACGCAGCTTTGCGAAATTCAAAATAAAATATTATGTGATACAATGGAATCAGATGGGTACTATTTCCTAAATGATTTTAATTCGTAGGTACGTACCTTTTTGTTAGTCAACGAGAAGGGGAAGTGGTTCACCTAATGGTAAGCGCCACGCCTCCTTTTAATAGTTATATTGTCATCTAGATCTTCAAGTGTTAAAATTCTGCGCGGCGCTGCACTGTGATCTTCACCCTTCACGCTTGGAATACTCCACTTCTGGCAAGCTGTCACTCTGCCACCCATAAAATGTAATATTTGTAGTACCTAAGTAGAAACATTGTAAACATCTATATAAAAATAATGGCCCGAGTTTCTTGCCGCTTCTTCTCGGTGGGCTCTTAATATTTTGGAACGCAGCGGTAGAGTCTTTAAAGTACATTATAATGAAAAGTTGACGTTCATAAGTGCGTCTTTGATGCCTAAATTGAATAAATGAATAAGGTATGTTGCATATTACTAAAAAAATCATTGAAATGACATGTTTGAAATGTTTTTAAAACATTTTACAAACATTTAATTCTCATCTGACGAACGCCCGACGAAATTTAAGCCTTCAGTATTAAAATGAATAGATAAACAAAGAGAACTGTACTAAAGTGAAAAACTTTAGTCAAAAATATAAATCGCAGTTACAAAGTAAAAAGTGAAGGTATCGTGCCTTCATATTTCAAGTAAATTCCCGTACCTTCAAGTTGCAAAGTCTCGGACAAAGAAGTGGAATAATTTTGAAACAAATTCAAAGCTCGTGGAACAATTAAACCGCTTGAATGTCAAATGGAAAAGCTGGACGAAGTTAGAGAGCAAAAGTCTTAATTTAAATACAGGCATTTATTTACTCCAATCTGTTTTAAGTAAGATTATTTTATATATTTTTTTTAATTTGGAAACTGTTTATTGCAATAAAAAGTTATTAAAAAAGATACAGCGTCAAGCACTTAATCTAAATGAGATTATGTGCGCCTGACGGGTCGCACACTACTACAAGATACACTATACTATGAAACATTTTTATTCCTCTATGTTAAGTATGTTTTTACAATTAAGAAGTAAAACATATGGACAAAGCCTGTGTCGTCGCACACCCGTTTGATCTTTCTCTTGTTAAGAAATATTTTTTAAGTGTCCGTTTTAATTGTTTGATATGTAGACTAGGTATTTTTTCGACAAGATTCCTAGGTAAGCTGTTTAAGGTTTGCGGCAGCGCGTTCGTCCACACCCTTCGTCCATAGTTATTATTACATTTAGGTAATTTATATAATGGCAGGCATATGAAAAACTAAAGCAGCAAGTAGGTAGGCGACTAAGCGTTACTCAGCTGCTACGAAGATATAATGTCTACTTCTTCGTAGCTCAGCTGCTGATCTTTCGATATATGATTAGTTTTGAAATAGATTATAATATACACCTGCGCGGTGATGGATGATAATGAATCTTATATAATGTTACTCAGGGTGAATGTAGCTTTCCAATGGTGAAAGAATTTTTGAAATCGGTCCAGTCCTTTTTGAGCCGATTTGTTACAAACACATACAAATCTTTCCTCTTTATAAAATTAGTTCCATTATAGATAATGGAATGTGACTTCATATATTATTTAAATAAGAAATTAAATGCAAGAGGTAACATTATCATTCTTTCATGTTTTTTAAATATGTTCACCCAATTAGAATAATTATTGGGTGAACGTATTTATAAAAACATGCACCTTTTGTAAACTAACTTATTCAAAAGCCTGAATAATTTTAAACTATAACATAGCCAGTTTAAACCACTAAATGTAGAAAACGATGAAAGTTTTGGCTACCATGCCAAATTGTTGTATCAAGAACTGCACTTAAACGAACGACACTAAAAGCATTACCTTTATCGTATTAAAATCATATATATATATATATATAGTAAAAACGCTCCTTAACCCTTTGCATCCCAGAAACGTCCATATACGTCAGTTTCATTCATAAATCTTTTGATTTAATTATCATGGTATAGGAAGGATTAACCGGCGCTGATGTCATCATATTCAGTATACTCGTACAATCCTAAGTAAAATAACTTATGTGGGTGTAGATTAATCTAAAGACATATATGTACTTAAATACTAAGGCACGTAGCTTTTGAAACGTTGTTTTAATTATGGCAATTGCCGCTTTATAGGCATACAATAAAAGGTATCTGAAAGAAAAAAAAATGCTCACTATTGTAAACTAATTAATTTACAGCAGCCAACTATGAATGATTTCCTTATGAGCGTAATGAGACGGTCTATATACCAAGTAGGTACCTAGACCTACAGTTAACCCTAAGAGCTCTTACACACGAGCGGCGTGTTGCCAACGGCAGGGGTAACTGCAGCCGACACGTCGACGGCAATTGTTGACGCTTCGGTGGCAGCCGTCGACTTTCTAACTTTGAAGATCAGCGGCGGCCATCGTCAGCACGCCACAACTGCGCGTGACACAGTGTCGCTGTAGGTCGACGGCAGCAGTTATCTCTGCCGTTGGCAACATGCCGTTCGTATGTAAGTGCCCTAACAGTCAGAAGACGTCAACTGGTGAACATAGATCTACCCCTTTGTTAGCCATTTATGCAACCTATTAGACAAATACATTCATGCAATGTACCTGTAATGTATGGGGAAGGAAAAGTTTGCCACTCGAGAACTTTTCCTTCCCCATCGGTTATCGATATTAGTATAGCGCATTGATTTAACTTTCAATTTCCGTGAGCGATGTGTGCGAGATAACAAACCATCCTGTAGCGGAAAAAAAATACTTTTCTTGCATTTTCTTCTATGTTTTCATTACCTTAGAAATTACAGTCATCTTGTCGTCTGTGTCCATATTTGATGAATATTTATCAAATACGTCAGAACCATAGTAGTCATAATCCGTAATTGTTCGTTTAGCGTACACATATACGTCATTTCAATACAGGTACATAGTCGTCCTGCGAATAGAAGGCGGCAGTGTGATTGATCAATAGAATGACAATGGACAGAACTGCTATTGAAAAATATGTAAAGAGTATTTAATAATAGCATTTTAGAATAAGATTTTGTTGAGCCTTGCTTTGCTTATTGCATTTTGATCCATCAGTCATAATGCAAATTTGCCAAGCACGAATAATAATTAATTATTGGTAATTGTGGAAGACTTAATTCTAGTATACCTACCGACCTACTGATGATGTTGCGGAAGAAGACATTCCCTTATTCACTACAGTCTTCTTTCCCTCACAACGTTGTGTATCATATTTTGACTATACTGCTCGTTATATCGCTTAGGGACAATATTTTTTTTCTCTGCTATTCTTACATGTTCGGGCTCACATTTTATTTGTCCAGAAGTCACTAAATTTAATCCCGAAAACTTATATAGCACGCCAGTTTTCAAGTGTGTTGCACAAGCATAGGATGTCCACTAATAAATTACTAGTCAGGTGTAACCGGCTCGCAACTCTCAATGCTCTCCATAACTTAGTTGAGAACGAGCCAAGTTCTCACCATCTATGAAATATTCTGTTCTATTCATCCGAACTATGTAAAGTGCACTTACTAGCACAAATTTGAGGCAGCTGAAACCATTATAAAATCTCGTGGTCTATTCTATCCCGTTCAGCTGGAAAAGTGCTATGAAATCATAATGGTGTTGTGGGTAATCGCGTTTTGGTATACTTCACTAAACAGAAATGTGAAAATCGTTTGCGTTATCATGGTTTTAGGTTGAATGGACTGAAGTGGTTCTAGAATGAGGTGTTCTCTGTGTTCTCAGTTTTAGTGACGAATTAGGAAGAAGACGACTTTTTTATGATTTCCTTACAGCATTGCCAGCATTGGGGTCTTCGATTTAGGATAATATAAATGAATCCTGCCAATCTATCACACTTTTACAAATGCGCAATCTATAATATGAATAGGGCAGTTATAGGTCATTTGCATATAACTGTGGACATATTTTTTTACTAGATTTGCAATTTGTTGAGTAAAGTTGGGTATTTTGATGCCTATTTGCACAAGATAACGTCTCTGTTCGATCGAGTCGCAGTCGGTTATTCTACAGTATGGATGGGGATAACATAATACTTACATTTCATGCTCATGAGCTCCTACAGACGAAACCTAGTATATACCTAGTCTCTATTAAATCTTGTTATATCTTCCAGGTTTACATTTTAAACATATTTAAATGCAAGGTTTTCACAAACCTATTAACCTATATTTATATATAATGTAATAAAACAGTAGTGGCTAAAGAGTCTTCTTTTTTTTAATTTTTATAATGGTTCATCAAAGTGACTCCCTCTCGCCTGATGGAAAGCGAAGATGGAATCAACCATTAGTGCAGCTGTATAAGCTGCACTCACGAAGAAAGAAACGCCTCGCTCTGTTCAGGACTCCGAGTTTGCGGGACGCTAACTTGATAATACTCTCGATGTAGTCACGCTGGTTCAGGTCACTACGGATATCCATGCCAAGGATATCAAGATTACACTGTAGATGTAAGGTGATATTCTGAAGAGAAGGAAGAGGAATGGAGATTTTTTGCCGAGAACGCGCACACTTGAGTCTTCCTGGCGCTGAACTCAAGCAAGTTGTTCGTACCCCAACTAGAGATGCTGTCAAGCACCCCGGAAAGCTCAGCGACGATACACAGTCTATTCTCATAATTTCAGTCTTTGTCGTACCAGATCGTCCAAAGTACCTGCAGATTAGGAATACATACTTTAAAAATCTTATTTATATAATCAAGCAAAAGGTCAAATCGAGTACCAATATTTTTAAAATTCCGTGTTGGATGTTTGTAACTTCATTATACTCATTTTAACTCAAGAACTGCTCGATAGAATTGGACTGCGTTTTCAAGAATTTTTTCGCATTAATTTTCAGCCTCGAGATATAGTAAGTTTTATTTCTTACGAGCGGCGCCATCAATTGTCAGGGGCTCGGGACCAAACAATTTCTATGTTACATCAGGGAAACTTGTAATGTCAGAGTTATCCTACTAATATTATAAACGCGAAAGATTGTATGTATGGATGTATGAATGTTTGTTCTGAACTAGGAACTGAGAAGTAGGGAAGAGTTAATTGGATCTCAGTAATAAAAATTTTTTTCTTCAAAATGGAACCGACTTCATCACTAAAAAGTGTGAACTTGATAACTCGGTACCATGATAGTTCAATATTAGATTATACTAAGTATACCTATTATCACAATATTGTGCGCAGTCTGTTCCATTTTTGGGTAATCATATTTTATTATACCTTTATAGTGACCCTGTCTACTTACAGGATCGATTGTCATTCACTGTCAATTACGATATCATCAAAATAGGCGAAACACATTTCAGTTATTGGATTGTATTTCGGATGTATACTCTACCAAACAGAAAAATAATTATCAAAATTCGAATACTATGTAAAAAAATATGCGTAATCATATCATCATCATCATCATCATCTCAGCCGTAGGACGTCCACTGCTGAACATATGCCTCGCCCATGATTTTCCAAAAGGACCGGTTGGAAGCGGCCTGCATCCAACATCGTCCTGCGACCTTCATCAGGTCGTCTGTCCACCGTGACGGTGGACGACCTACGCTGCGCTTGCCGGTCCGTGGTCTCCACGCCAGAGCCTTTCAGCCCTATCGGCCATCTGTTCTGCGTGCTATGTGCCCTGCCCACTGCCACTTCAACTGGCTAATCTTCTGAGCTCTCCGAGTATCTCCTCATTTCTGATTCGATCACGTAGAGAAACCCCGAGCATAGCCCATAGCTCGCTGTGCGACTTTGAGCTTATCTATGAGGCCCATGGTAAGAGACCACGTTTCAGTGCCATAAGTCATCACTGGTAACACACATTGGTCGAAGACTCTTGTCTTGAGGCACTGAGGTATTTTTGACGACAAGACTTCGCTAAGTTTCCGGAACGCTGCCCCGCCGAGTTGGATTCGACGATTGACCTCTTTCTCGAAGTTGGACCTGCCTAGTTTGACTGTCTGTCCCAGGTAGATGTACTCTTCGACAACTTCGAGAACTGAGTTCCCAACTGATATTGGGGTAGGTACAACATGGGCATTAGACATAATTTTCGTCTTATCCATGTTCATCTTAATACCTACCCGTTGGGAAACTCGATGGAGGCCTTCGAGCATTGTACTGAGGTCTTCCATGGATTCTGCCATGGCTACAATATCGTCGGCAAATCGAAGGTGAGTGATGTATTCGCTGTTAATATTGATGCCAAGTCCTTGCCATTCCAGATGCTTGAAGGCGTCGTCCAATGTAGCGGTGAACAGTTTCGGAGATATAACGTCTCTTCGTCTTCTGAAGCTTCTGAAGGACTTTAAATACCGGTATTCCACCCGCTTTCAGAAGCTAAGATGTGATACCGTCGTCACCAGGCGCCTTGTTGTTCTTAAGCTGTTTCAAGGCCATTCTAATCTCGTACAGGCTGATGTCCGGGATATCTTCGGTATAATGTCGGGTTGGCTTGGCTCTTGGGTCTTTGACCGAGCTGCTAACAGGTTTAGCGACCGAGGGGTATAGCTGTCCGTAGAAACTCACTACCTCTCCTAGTACTTCTGCTTTGGTCGACGCTACACTGCCGTCTTCTCTCTTCAGCTTCGTTAACTGGCTTTGCCAAATAGACATGTCTCTTGCAAACATTTTGAAGCTTTTTTTCCGCTCTATCGTCTCTTTAATACGGTTTGTATTAAAGATCCGGATGTCGTGTCGCAAGGACTTCCATATTCGTCTATTGAGCAGCCGATATGCTTCAGCATCATCCGAAGACGAAGAAAAGTGAGCGTCGTTCAGCCATGAGGTTGAGGGTATCGTTAGAGAGTTTCTGTGGCCTATCTGTACGGTAGGGTTTAAAGTATTTGGAACCCACTGTATGGACAGTTTCTACTAACCTGTTATTGATCTCGTCCACTGAAGCGATGTTCTCAAGGCAATCGAAGCGATTGGATAGCTCAAGTTGAAAGCTCTCGGGGTCTTGAATACGAGCACGAGTGGGTCGGAGCGTAGACCTCATCAGACGAGACCTCTCCAGTTTGACATTAATATTCACCGTGCCTCTTACCATTCGGTGATCACTACCGGTTTTAACCCTGTTGATCACGGAGACATCAGTGAATATTTGCCTTTTGGTGGTAATAATGAAGTCAATCTCATTTCTCGTGGAAAAATCGGGACTCAGCCAGGTCCATTTCCTGTTAGGTGGCTTCTGAAAGAAACAATTCATTATAAAGAGTTCCTCTTTCTCCAGGAAGTCGGCCAACCTCTGTCCCCTACGATTCCGTTGTCCATAGCCAAATTGCCCCACTTTCAACTCGTCCTCGCTTCTCTTACCCAACTTCGCGTTGAAGTCCCCCATAACAACTAGAAAGTGCGTTCCAGAGGTATATATGGCCCGACTAATTTCCTCATACATATCCACCACCTCATCATCCGGGTGAGACTTCGTCCTACGGTTATTTCGTAGTTTTTATTTTGATTATTATTTTAAAACTGTTGGCGAATCTATCTCATTATGGCAGGACACAATAATGTTTTAAAGCTTATGTATCAGAACATAAGAGGTTTGAGAACGAAAACTAATGTATTTTATAATAACTTACTTATTGCGGATACAGACATAGTGATAGTTACTGAGACTTGGTTATGCGACAGCATTCTGGACACTGAGCTGTGCACACCTGACAGGTATGACCTATTTCGTTGTGACCATTTGTTAAGGAGAATATCTGCCACCCAACGATAGATATATGCGTTACTGACATTACTACTATTAAACCAACCAGTAGCAAAAGAAATTTATTTCGCAAAGCAGACTATGAGTGTTTGAATACATACATTTCTGAGTACAACTGGACATTCTTAAGAACCTTGTGCATTCAGGAGGCTGTTGATAAATTTTACTCAGTTTTGAATACAGCTATAATTACCCTGTATAGTATAGTAAGCCCTTGTTAAATTAATAAAAGAAAAAGCTAAATATCATGCACTATGGAAAAAGTATAATAACGCAGTTGACTATGAGTCCTTCTCTAAATTACGTTTAAGACTTAAAAAACTTGAAAAAGAATGCTATCGATCATACATTGAATTTTCACAAAAACAAATCAATACTTCACCCAAACTTTTATGGACTTATATAAAATCAAAAAGAAATAATAGATCTAATTATCCTCAAACAATGCAATATAATAACATGTTCTTATCTACTGAGCGTGACATTTGTAATGCTTTTAATGACTTTTTCTCTTGAAACTTTAGTCTTCCGTCCCAAAATTACACTGATTTCTCAGAGGACACAGCGCCGTGCTATGACGTCATCACGAACATACGCGTCTCAGCTGACGACATTTTAAAACTACTGAGAAGCCTCGAGTGTTCTAAAGCCCTGGCTGCGATGAAATTCCACCGTTTTTCTTCATGAAATGTGCTGAATCACTAGCACTTCCCATAATGATACTTTTTAATAGATGTTTTTTGAAGGGTATTTTCCAAGAATTTGGAAAACTGCTAACATCGTTCCGATACATAAAAAAGGGACTAAAACAAATATTGAGCATTATAGACCAATATCTATTCTTAATGTTCTAAGTAAGGTAATGGAGAGCGTAGTCCATATGCATATATATCCATTTGTTATTCGTCACATCCCTTCTCAGCAGCACGGTTTTGTGCGTGGTCGCTCTACTAATACGAACCTTTCCGTTTTTGTAAATGATGTACTTCGCGGTATGAATGATGGATTTCAAATGGATATCATATATACAGATTTCGAAAAAGCCTTTGATCGTGTGGACCATATTATCCTTCTCCGCAAGCTCCAGGAGCTAGGAATACGTGGAAATCTTCTCAGATGGACATAATCCTATCTACGTAATCGTTCGCAGGCTGTTGTTGTAGCCGGACATCGTTCTGACATCGTAGACATACTTTCTGGTGTCCCACAAGGCTCTATCTTGGGACCCTTATTATATACGATATACCTGTATGACGTAGACAATTGCTTTGAATTTGCTAAGTTTTTGATGTATGCCGACGATACAAAAATGTACGCTGCTGTTAAGACTGAAGCAGATGCACATAAGATCCAGCACGACTTAAACCGACTTTGTAACTATTACCGCTCCAATCACATTAAAGTCAATGCATTGAAATGTTTTCAAATAAGTTTTACCCGTAAAAGATATATAATTAACTATCATTACAAGTTAGACAACGTGCCCGTAACGCGAACTGAGAGCTCAAGAGACCTTGGAATAATTTTAGACTAGAAAATGCTTATGGCAGAACATATCACGGCAACGGTTAAAAAAGCATATAAAAACTTAGGGTTCGTGCTGCGAGTTTGCAGACCTTTCTCTGACGCGGAATGTATAAAAGCCTTATATTTTTATTACGTCCGTAGCGTTTTGGAATACTGTTGTAATGTGTGGAACCCCAATTACATGACCTATATACATGATATTGAGCGTATTCAATCCAAATTCGTTAAGGTGCTAAATTACCGTACACGAAATATAGCTTGCAGTTACGAACAATCATGCGACCATCACAAATTAATGACCTTGAAGGATCGTCGCACATTGTTACAAATTCTTTTTCTTCACGATGTTTGCAGTTACAGAATAAATAGCCCAGAATTGACATCTCTCTTCTTACAACTCAGAACTCCCTGAAAGCGTACTATACATACAGCTTTGCTTCACGTTCCAACAAGCCGTACAAACTATGCTCAGAATTCCGTCATTTGCCGGACACTAAATAGTTTCAACAAAGACTTTTCAACAACCGATATTTTTCATCACAGTAAATTAGGCGTTAAGAACCAAATAGTTTCGATAATTAATAACATATCTTGTTGTTAACTATTCATTCAGTTAACTATATCTCACACACAAACACACATACACAAGCCCTCACTAACACATACACACGCACACCCTATTGCAGACCCTACTTTAGATATATTTATACATTTTCACACACACCTTCATCCTTTACCTAAATTCGAATTTACGCGCGTACCTTCTTTTTAACTAAGTACTTTTTAATAATTATATACTTTATATTTAGTAGTTATTTTGATAGGCGATATTATTTTAATGTATATAAAGAATGAACCTGTAATTGGCAGTAAGTGTTAATTAAACAATATTGTAAGAATGTTTTCCTAAGTGCTGTTGGTTCTACGACAATAAATTAAAAAAAAAAAACCGAACTAAAAAAAGTATTATGGTGGTCCTTATTCTGTTACCAATAAAATCCAAAATCATTTAACACTTAGAATGACACTTCTAAAAATAGGATTATTTTATTCAATTTTGGGTTATTTTAGGTTATTTAAGCGAGCACCAAGTTACGTGACAACTAACGGCCCGTCCCAATAATCTATCTATCGCCGGTTTACCTTACTAGAGTTTGATATTTGACACTATTTGTATGGAATTTATGTCAAATTTCTATCGGTAGTAAGGAAAACTGTGGATAGATAGATTATAGGGATCCCCCATAAACTGTCTAACGGCCGGTGCCAATAATCTATCTATCGCCGGTTTACCTTACTAGTGATAGATATTTGACACTATGTGTATGGACGTTATGTCAAATTTCTATCGTTAGTAAGGAAAACTGTGGATAGATAGATTATTGGGATCCCCCATAAACTGTCTAACGGCCGGTGCCAATAATCTATCTATCGCCGGTTTACCTTACTAGTGATAGATATTTGACACTATTTGTATGGACGTTATGTCAAATTTCTATCGTTAGTAAGGAAAACTGTGGATAGATAGATTATAGGGATCCCCCATAAACTGTCTAACGGCCGGTGCCAATAATCTATCTATCGCCGGTTTACCTTACTAGTGATAGATATTTGACACTATTTGTATGGACGTTATGTCAAATTTCTATCGTTAGTAAGGAAAACTGTGGATAGATAGGTTATTGGGATCCCCCATAAAACATGCCCACAATTGAAGTGATATGTCTAATTTTAGGGCTGTCATTCAAAGTCAAAATCATTTATTCAATTTAGGCATCAAAGACGCACTTATGAACGTCAATTTTTTATTATAATGTACTTTAAAAACTCTACTGTCGCGTTCCAAAATATATAGAGCCTACCGAGAATTAGCGGCAAGAAACTCGGGGCCATTCTTTTATATAGATGTTTACAATGTGGCAGAATGATAGCTTGCCAGAAGTTGAGTATTCCAAGCATCTTTGTCTTCTATATAATGTCGTACTTTATAATAAGCTTTTTTTAAACGTTTTTACAGTCAACTTGAATTTGCCCTCTGTGAGCTCAGTTATGTGTTTTGGGATTTTATTGTAAAAACGCACACAATTTCCTAGGCATGGCTTATTAGTCTTCGCAAGTCTAAATCACTATTTAACTTATATTTATGTAAATGTTTACTGACATACATTATATTATCAAATACATATAAGGAAGGCAAAGTTAATATACTGATTTCTTTAAATAATTCTCTCGAAGATTCATGGGGACCCATTTCGTATATACTCGTTTCGTATATGCTCGAATAGCACGTTTCTGTAGGATAATATCAGCCGCTGAATTTTCGCTTTATAACATTCGGAAGTGTTATATTAATTTTAGCCTAAACAAAATTAGTAATACCATAATTTATAGATTTTTAGTTAAGAGAATGCTTACAGAATAGAGACCAATGTAACATAATACTCGTATATACATTTGAGAGTCGGCTGGATAACTATAATAGGAGGGATACGTCCACTTGATAGACTAACGGCTGTTTTCAAAATTCTATCTATCCATAGTTTTCCTTACTACAGATAGAAATTTGACTTAACGTCCATACAAATAGTGTCATCCATCTCTAGTAAGGTAAACCGACGATAGATAGGTTATTGAAAACGGCCGTTAGTCGTTAGACCTCAGTAGAAACGTTGAGTTTTTAACTTTTACTAACGTGTTAGGGTTCATTATTTGCCATATAATATTACTTCTAGGAGACACTTATGGATGTAGGTACAAGAGCTTTAAACGCGACCATTATAACTAATTGACCGAGCGAGCCGAGAGCTTCTGCTTTAACTTGATTGAATTGAAGCCAATTTGACTTTCATCTGTCCACAGTTAGGTATATTTTTTAGGCTGTTCGTTGGTCTTCCTGTTACTACTAGGTACTAATTTTTTTTTACGTCGGAGATTTTAAGTGGGGGGAGCGTGTCACGCGTACACCATGTGTACGTTTATAAAAGTGCTAAGCCATGTCGCGCATACACAAATTGTATACACATTTTTAGATCTCGAGTTTGTAACTAATTTTGACAGATCCAATACACTCCACCGGTATAAACTTGCTTTTAGTTGGTCAACTATTAAGGAGTAGTATTTTTATTTGAACTTTTATGCGTAGTTCGGAAATAAACCGAAAAATACTACACACGGAACGGGTTAAAGTGAAGAAGTTTGCAGCGGCGGGATTTACCGACCGATTTTCATAAAGTTTGGTAAACACACATTAAGTCCTTTAAAGAGGAATTTCGAATATGGGCGCATAATTGGTCAAGTATGGTTTCCGAGATAATAGGTTGTGCAGTAGGTACTGCGAAAAATTGCCGCTAATAAGACTATGCTAGCGAGGAATACTGTTCACAAAACTACAAGTGTAATTCCGTAGCAGAATGGTATCCCGTAGGCCGAGTAACCGTACCGTAGTACCTGAACAAAGCCGCAGGTACGTGTCAACTTGCATAAGATAGAATGCGAAAGTCTGTGTAAGTACGTTTGATACTTCTTCTATGAATGTGAATGTGTGTGATGATGGAGTCTGAGATGTAGCACGCAAGCCTAGAAGATACAAATACACTCACGATTTGAATGCTTTGCATCTATCGGGAAATAACCTCAGGTAATGAATTCCACTTCCAGTGCGCAATATGAAAGTGTAAACAACACGCTTCGTGCGTATTAGTATATATCCGTGGTAGCGACTTATTTTTAATTAAAACTATAACGTAATATTTTCTTATTGCACTTCAATATTTTATTATTGTTATAGTGCGTAGGGAAATTTCCAATAAAGAAACTATTGTGCGGAAATAAATCCATGTGAATCTACATCATCTCGTAATAGAAAATTTCCATAAAGCATGAATGTGTGACACTAAATTGAAACGGACTCTGCATGAAATGCTACCGCCATAAAATTTAATACGAAAACTTCCCATACATTGTGGACAAAAGTGGACATTAAGGATAATCTATGTGTCGTGAAATCCGAAGTTTTCTTTTCATTACCCCTCTTTGTAATGCCGCACAACGACACAGTTTTAGTGTGATAGTTTCAGGCATTTTAAACTGAATTTCAGATTTTTAAATGGAAAGTTTTAGGTTAATTTACGTACCTATCCTAAAATATGGCCGTAATTTTATTTATATACCTACTACAACTCTATTAAAATTCAAACTTAGGTTTTGTCTATTATATTGTTAATGAAACTTTTTTTTACAGATACCGTTGATGCTTTAGACAGAGATAGCGTCTGTGTTTTGAAGATACTTGAGATATAAAAGCGCAAAGCAGAATTTTGAAGCGGTCATAGCCCAAGATATCTAGTTTTCTTTCTTATCGGTACCTAGGTAGTTTGATATAACCTGGCTAAATCATTAAATGAGCTATTGGGCTTAACTGTCCTCAGGTGTACAGGTCAGAAGTGGAGGCTTGCTGATTCGAACCGATTAAAGATTAATGAAAAGTAGCCATAATGATTTCAGCATTGCCGCTGGATGGCAATGCTAACTTTTTGCCCAAATATATTATAATAAATATAGTTACAATATTTAGATATTTTGATCTGATATGTAAGCACGTAATTACTAAACAAAAAATGTGAATTCTTCATTCAAATATCGAGGCTTTACATCGATTTATAAAACGAGCACTGCGTACAGAAAATATAAAACATCGAAATCTGTGTAAAATACTTGATATACATACTAAAAGCTATATTTTTATAAGCACTTCATTTATGCTAAAATCGGCGAACTCAATTTTACACACTTAAAATATGCGTCAGTTGAATCCTTTTTCAAATACTTTACCATATTGAATCTACAATTTGCGATCGTTCAAACGCATTATTTCGCTTACGTGGTGAAATGGTCACGTCAATATCAATATAGAAAGATTTCTCGAATGTATTTGAGAGATTCTCGTATTCACGCGCTATTTAACTTGGGATGCAATAAAATACCCATTAATTTCGTAGATGGCCATTTTCCACCGCTCTGAACATCAAGACGTTAACTTTTTTAGGGACATCTTTTCACATGGAAAGGTGGATTTTGCCTCTTTACGATCCTTTGGTTACTTCCACCAAATCACTTCGTCAAAGTTAAGACTACTAGTTTCTAATATGTCTTGTATCATTGCTGCTACTTGTACAATAGCCATTAATCCGATTCGAGAGAAGCACCTGGGGCCTTACTATCAGCTTCATAAAAACCATGCAAGTTCCGTGCAGTTCTTAAACCTGGCATAAACAGTTTTGAATGAAATCATACCATGATGCTCGTTTAGGTGAACTGTTTGAATATTGTTTTCTCAAAAGTGAATGGATGAAATTGTCTCTGGCATTTTAACAATTCACTTTAACCAACATTGCAGACGCCTAGATGTTTGTAAGTTGATAAACTGAGTGGATATAGATCGTCATGTAAACGAGAGTCCATACAAAAAAACAGGTGAACGGTTTTTCAGCGGTTCTTGAATAGCAGGCCTGCTTTAACGTTGTCATGGTACGAATAAGCCGGGCAGTTTTCTAGAAGTCCTGCTTTAAGAGCTCATAGTAAGGCCCCTGTATACTGCATCTCTATGTATCTATTTATTAATAATAATAATGTTCATATAACAATCTCAATACATCCTATTAAGGTACAATATAACTTAGAGACACTAACTAAATGTAGTCATAAAGTTCTGTCTACACGAAGTCAGAAATACTAGCTTGCTTATGCGCCGGGTTACATGAGGCTAGTTTTTCAAGCCAGGACAGCAAGCTAGTTTTTACTTAACTGTCTTGGCTTGCTGATCTTGGAACAAGCTAGTTCAATTTACATGAGGCTTCATTATTTTAAGCTATAGTTGTATGGGATGTGCTTCGCATGGATGGAATGGCAGTAGTAAGGTAAATACACTAAGGCAACTAGCGTAAAAATAGAACTCCATCCTATTAAAAACTGTCCTGGCGTGTAAACTAGCTTACTAAAGTCATCAATGTGCATTAATGCACATTGACTACATTTAATGTATACTTATATAAGGGCTGGTCATACAAATATAGTGATTCAATATATTTGACGGCTGCGTTAGCTAAGTTGGTGGTGAATCTGCCTGCAAAACGCAGGGTCCCATGTTCGATTCCTGGCTGGGCCAATTATTGTGTGATTAGCAGAAATGTTTGATCTCGCGTCTTGAATATTGTAATGTATTATTGTGTGTCCACTCCATGCCTTCCGCCACATAAAGAGACCTAGTGGGTGTGTACCCGTGTGTAAACGTTATTTATTTAGTTGCAGTAGTTGCTTCAATTATTGTAGCTGGCCAGAAAGCGAAAGTGGTTTAAAAAAAAACCAAGTAAAACATATACAGGGTGTTTGGTAGAGGGACCGACAAACCAAATGAGCGTGTTTGGGGGCGGGGCCCACTTGGAGAATAAAAGTTGGCCAAAAAAAATCCCCGACACCCCAATTTTTTTAAACTAAATCAGTTAGTTAGCTCTGTTTTGTATCCAATTTTGCTTTGCGTGGCCTGAAGGTGTATTAGAGACCAAATTCAACCAAAAACATCCGGTCTAAAACAGATTTTACAAATGTTATGGTGGTAAATAGGTACAATTTCGGAGAAAAAGGGAAAAATCACAAGAAAAAGTTAAACATATTGGGGGGTCGGGGATTTTTTTTGGCCAACTTGTATTCTCCAAGTGGTCCCCCGAACACGCTCATTTGGTTTGTCGGTCCCTCTACCAAACACCCTATAGATACCAATTTAGGAATTTAATAGATGATATAAGTAAGATATGGGCGTGTGTCTATAGATAAATAACTAATTATTAATGACGCAGTGTCTTACCGTCTTGATACTCTTGATGATAATTAACTGTAAAACAGTTTTTAAGCGTGCAATTAGAAAAGGGTTAACGATATGCGGAAAAAACTAAGAAGTATTACTAATTCTTGAAAAATCGTTGTCCGTAAAGTCGGTTTACGGACGATAATTTTACGTGAGACACGCCGACAAGTCCCATCGTGCTTCTCTATCGCTTTTCTCTAGCTTGCACGCTGGGCACAGGCGGAACGTGAATATGAGTCATGCTTTTACGTGCGAGTAGCCAGCGTTCATCGATTCAAATACCTAGCTTTATCTTACTTTGGTTGAGTACTAATATCAGCTAATAATTCAAGTTTCAGTGTTTGCCAAGCAGTTGCGTCCCAGAAATTGGGACGAAATTATTGTAAAATTTGTAGGCAGGGTATTGATAGGAAAGGAAATAACAGACCGGTTGTAATACTCAACTCTATTACCGCGTGAGTTAAACAGTCAAAATAATATTAAACACTTATTAATTAGATGTGAATAAAATGTACCTCTCTCTTCGGTCGTTCCCTCATGACTGAGGATCGTGATCATCGTGGCAGCACTTTGGATCTGACGAAGTGTCTCTATCGGCTCCAGTCAGTGGCCATCTCCACCGCGGCGTAGAAGCGGGACGTTCAGTACCTGAAAGAAAAGTCCAACTGTTGGTCAGACCACCTGGTTGGAGACCGGCCTCGTGGACGTTTCCCTTCCACGTTTCCTACCACAATGAACTTTTCCAAGCTGCTGTCGCCACGTCTGTTGATGTTGCCAAAATAGTTTAGTATACGACGATGACAAGTTAGACTTATACAATAGGTATTTATATATTATTTATAATAATATGATATCGCTATGTTTACAGGTGCAATGGAATGTGGATACATCCATGATCGGAAATACACTGGCTGCTGGGCTTGGGAATGCCTCACGAAGGCACCGAGACACTGTTAGGGCTTATATTTATTTATATTTAGGTAAGCGTTGCAACCGTAGTAGAAGGACTTTTGCAGAATCTGCTTGAAGTACTACACCTTTGTCAGCTATTTAACTGTGTATGTGTAATATTGCTATACTAATATTGCTTCTAATATTGCCTTTCGAGAGCAATATTTCCACTGAAATTAAATGGCAAGAGATTTAACATTTTACATCTCAGGGTGACGAGTACAGGGTTTTGAACTGTTGTAGTATACAAGTACAATTTGAAAAATTTAATAACGACTTCCACTATATTCAGTTATTAGAGTGTATCTCAAAAACTACTGGGCCGATGAAATGGGACACGGGAAGCACCAGCTTTCAAACAAAAAAAGAATTTTAAGAATCAGTTCACCCAGTCGAAAGTTATGAGGTAACAAACATAAAATAAACAACAGTCGAATTGAGTACCTCCTTCTTTTTTGGAAGTCGGTAGAAAATTATGTAAACTGTTGGGCAATCGTGGGCATTTTTAACATCAAGCGAGCGACTTGCTCGCCTCGTCACCGATTTTCGTTAATAAAGAAAACAGTAAGTACGTACTATCTACTTAAAAGCAACGACTAATTAAAGGTACTTGCAATAGTACTAGTAGGTATATACTTCGCTTACATATAAGAGGTTTAAATTCTCGTATCTGCCTCGTCGGTAATCCATTTGAACGACTTACTGTTCCATGGCTTTTTTGCCCCTACTTTTCCAAAGATTTATTGCCTTTCCGCGAGCAATATCCGTTATTGGTTTTGAATTTAGTCGATACCTAAGACAGAATATAACTATAGGTTATCCATGGAAAAAGCTTTACTAATAATAGTTCGCATAAAAAATCCTACAGTGTATTTGGAATTGTATGATAAATCTACTTGCATACGTTAGTTCCGTAGAAATTTATGTAAATTTGCCCAATCAGAATGGTACATTTGAATTCAAAAAATATTCATACGAAACATTACAATTTACATTGCAAAGAGTTTTTAGTTCCCTTTGTTCACCTAGCGAATGTGTTATTTTAATCACACAATTTGTGTTTTTTTGGATTCGTTTCTAGAGCAAGATGAACACAACATGACTAACAAATCAGAAGAATATAGCTCTCTTTATTATAACTAGAATCTATTTGAATTTCGTCTGATAACCAGTGATACACTGAAGGTCGGAATTAATTCTGCAAATGTATAAGCACCCTCACTACGTAGCTTCATTAATTCACCTATCCTAAACAAAGGCAATATCTTACATTATTATGAATATTGCAAAGCTAAATTGGTTGTCCCGCGTACCTATCTACACGGATCCTTACGTCTTCGAGATTCGCACAATAGCTTCGCTTATCGGGGCGGCGCAACGTTATTAAATAAACAGCTAGCAGTAGAGTTCTCATAACAAGCCCAATGAAAAACTAAGATATTACACTCTATTATCGTAAGCACAAGGCTCAAACTGTATTCATGATTTAGTCTAGTGTATGCACCCTCTCTTGTGTTCCTATCGGTGTATGACTGCAGACTACTCGGCTAAATTATTGAAATCCGTATTTGTCGATGGCGACTGCAGATGTTTCATTTTCAGAGTGTGAAAGTTGTGTATAGATTCTAGTGGCAATATGTTAGTTGGTTTTAACATTCGACTCTACTAATAAACGTTTATTTTGTCAGAGGTGAAGTATTTGACATTCTTATAAATCGATAAACGCCGGTTGCACGCACGAAAAAGTATAACTCATTGTCAAATTCTGTTGTCTCGTTCCGCCTGAGCCAAGTGTGCAAACGAGAGCGCGGAACAAGCGATAGAGAGGCACGATCGGCCTAAGCGTTAGGCTTGTCTTATGTCGATATCACGTAAAAAATTTTTTTGCTACTTAGCTAATATCTGCTCGAAATTCAGCGCGTAGAATAAGGTTATCGCGATCTATTGATAACTACCCGTTGGATCGGGGTAAAATTTTTCACCGCAACCCTTCTCACCACTTTTAGAGTCATATGCATCTCAACATTAGTAGGTTCCTCCTTAACTGCACGTCCAATCACTGGTTTTTCATCAAACCAGCGATCAAATAATGTTCACGGGTTAAAAATTAGGTTCAGACAATAAACTGAAAAAAGACAAAATTCAATAAAACTCTACTGAAACCCTTCAGATTTCTTTTAGTGTCTTTCAACCCCAATTAAATAAATAAATAAAGCTTCCAATGCTCGAGGAACTCCATTCATTTACAGAGTAACCTCAAGTTGCACTTGCGAACTCATTAAAAGTAAGTCTGGATGCATTTTCTGAAGACGCTAGATGCTTGCTGAATTAAGGCTTCCTCAAAGAAATTTCCTTAAAACTGCGCGAGCGGTGAACGTGCCTCATTTGGAACTATTGAATTTCTCGCAGTTGAATGATCAAATTTACAGAAAGCTTAAGCAAAATACTAAATTGGGGATTTGTTATTTTCCAAGGGAATTTATTGATGTTGTTCTACAGTTGTTCTTTACATCAATGCAGAGTAGTATTATGATCTCCGAACTCTGAGTAAGTTATTTAATTGCTCTATACATTTTTCTGTTTTACACATAAGAAGATAACTGGCTTGTATGTATGTAGTTATTAGATAATATCTTATTTCACGTAATAAAATATTTTATGAATTTCATATCAACTAAAATTTAAATAGGATCGCCCCCATTACGTGGGACCAAAACATCCATCTTCCGAAATGCGTGTAACACCAAACACCTATATGTCGACCCATCGTTTATGTGCACAAGCATGATGTTATGTAGGTATGCATAAACAGAAATATAATAATGTTATCTTCATGAAAAATCTTCGCGTCTGTTAATCTGACAGAGAGCAAATATATTGTTAGTGTTGCAGTTAATAACGACATTGTTTATGTAGACGACACCATTCTTGGAATTTTGTTTTCATACGAGGTGAAATAATGATATAGGCTATTAAATATTCAATTTTATACATCCAGATGATCATCAAGAAATAAGTCAAAGCAAAAGCCAATTTAAAAAATACAATACAACACAATACAAAAACTCTTTACTGGCACTAAAGAAATCACAAAATAATATAATAACTTAAATAATAGGCACAAATGGGCGGTATTAAAGCTAAAAGCGATCTCTTCCAGACAACCTATGGATGGATAGGAATACAAGACTGATATGGACGGTGGTACAACATCATAAAGAAATATTTTATTACTAAATGAAAGATGAAATATATTTAAATAATATACACTTAAGTATAACAATACATAGGGTCAGAGTGGGATCAGTGGCAAATTTTTTTCAGAGGTCAGTAGCTGCCTAGATTATCAAATCATTGAAATGAAACCTTTACTAAACGTTAGGTAATAATGTTAATGTAGTTGCAAAAACAGTTTTTCTCTAAAACAGAACGCTTAAAAACCCCAGCATGAACAAATATTTTGAACTATTATTATTAACCGGCAAAATCTTCTCATCTTTAGGGCGAGTGCGCAGCGGCGTCTCCGAGCTGCGCATATAGAGCATCGGACATGCAAAACCCGGATCGACGTATTCGATCCCTAACGTGAGTGTTTTGCCGGTTAATAATAATAGCTTAATATGTGTCAAACAAACGAGAATTTCAAAATAAATATTTTGTTGATATCCAATCCACGGTTCCTGTGATCATATATTAGTGTAACTATTCTACGAAATGCTTGGGTCGCTTTTCCCGAGCACCTAAATTGTACCTACAAAACTCTAGCCACGGTACAAAGGTAAAAAAAAAAAAAAAAATTCAGACTTACGGTTACAAAACCGTAAACTGTTATATTTTTCAGAGCCATAAGGTCACTTTGATCCTAACAGAGTTTGTTATTTTGGAGTCAGTCAACTCAAAACTAAATGTAGAGTATACTACGAGTATCTATTTACGAAAAAGTGCCCTGTATTGAAGCTGTTGGCGTAAGCGACAAGTTCGATATTGATAGACAGGAGTCATCAAGGTTGACGTGTCAGTATGTGGGATCAGAATATGGTCATAAATCTTCCGATGTACGGTTTACATGGCGTAACATTCATGTTACTTCGAGATTATTCACAAAGGATTCACTACTCAGAGCTGTTCATTGATAACTATAAGTGTAAAACTATAATAAATGGTAGTCCAGTAGGTATAGATAAATAAATGTAATGTCTAACACCGTTAAGATATGACGTTAAAAGTTTACGGCTGAAGAAAAATAAAAGGTTTATTGACATAACTTAAGATATTGTCATTATATGTACTTTGACGGCTCTTATATAGTATTTCATGATTATGTTTCCCGTCTTTAGAGGTAATAATTGTACTTTGGTCGTCTAAATTTACCCAAAATTATGACTAACCTTATTACTGCCTGAGTGATAAGAGAACCAATACATACTTAGTCAGTACAAAACTCTATATTCGTGTTTGACAGCTATTTAGTTTTTTATGCATTCAACTGCCACAATTATTTTGTTATTTGGCCACTATTATTGTCTTCACTTATAATAATTCAGTTTTGCAATGTATTGATCTAAAAATCTAAGAGCAAATGTAGGTATATGATTTTCATATCAATCTCTCTACATTTTCCCCTCTCCCAAGAACCATCATGTAACACAAAGTTTGCGCGGGGGTTAAGCGTTGACTCCAATGTCAATCCAACACCCCATGATCGATGAAGCGCCGAAACCTTTAGGTGGAGTTCCGACTTCAAATTACTTAATGCCTGTACATTTTGAAAATATTTTTTTATTAAGGTAAAGTTTACGTACGCATTTTATTTCATTCAAGAGAATTTTGCAATAACACGCTGAATAATCAGAAAATTTGTAAATATTGAAAATTTTGGTGTCACTTTTATATCTTAAATAGTATTGTACTTCATAATATTAATAATGTTTCTAAATGGTAGGGAATTTCATAACAGTTATCCTAAGAAGGAACACAACCAACGATTTTATTAAAATTATGAGATTTATATGTATCATCCTTATGAGAAATTAGTCATTAGATTTTTACTAAAATCAATCAAAACCGTTGAGTATTAATTAATAAAACGCATATAGCGTAAGTATGGGATACATAATTGTCATCTTGGGGACACTAGGTATTTGTTTTTTTTTTTAACAAAAGAGGACATTTTTTTTAAACATATATATGTAAAAGATATCTCTAGGTAAATATTTTCTATTCACTTTTCGCTCTGGCGTTTTATACTTACATAAGTCTACTGCCTTCCACAGGTCATAGACAAGGGATGGCGAACCTTTATCGATCAACGTGCTACTTTCTAGTTAAATGTTTAACAAGACCACCGTAGACGTACCTACAAATAATTTTAACTATTCGTTTACTAGATCTCAAAAATACATATTGCACTGCATATTAATAAATGCCACTCAGTTCACTAAAATCCAATGTAAATCCATTGATTGATCTTCATGCACCTGTATGTCCACTTTATTCCATTATCCAGAATTTTTATCAAAGTGATTTTTATTAAAGTAACGTGTGTCTTTAAATCCGACTTGTCTTATTTTATGAATACATATCTATCTATATAATACATAGCTATCTTTTATCGCAAGAGCGTTGTTGTTTTCAGTAGTAGGTCGCTATAGTTCGTAATAGACCACAGTGAATTTTGTTACCTACAGTGAACTAAAATGCAAACCGTGCCCGAAATATTGTGTCGCGTGCTATATTTTATGAATACATATAGCTATCTTTTTTCACAGTAGCGTAGTTGTTTTCAGTAGTAGGTTGCTATCGTTCGTAATACACCACAGTGAATTTTGTCACCTACAGTGAACTAAAATGCAAACTGTGCCCGAAATATTGTGTCGCGTGCCATTGGTTCGCCATCCCTGTCATAGACACAAACGTATCTCGACGGAGCAGGAATAAATTCTAAACTAATTTATTAGTCCAACTCTTATCTCAAAGGCGTCAGGTGTCTGCACCATTGTTATGTCTATTGCCAGATCAGAAAACCCAACACCCACCACTTTTATCACTGCACTTGACTATTGTAACAAGCTAAACATTTCCATTAGACCAGTGTCCTCGTAATACATCTACGCCTTCGGAGTCTCGAAATAAGTATTCTGATAAACATCGTGAACTGGATTCTGCGCAACTATCTGTTTGCAACTATCTTGTGCACTTGACAGATATGTAGAGTTACCATAATAATATTGCAAGTTACTTTGTTTTGGAAAATGTGATAAAGATTTATAATCAATTAGCTGACCCGCCAGCTGCTTCGGAGTGATATTTCCAAAACCATAAACTTAAAGTACCTACCTAAGTTAAAGTCAGAAAAATCTATTTTCAATCAATCTAACTAGAGCTAATCTACCAGCTATTTTATCTATATATACTTTATTACTTTATATTTTAATATTATTAAGAGGAAAGATTTGTATGTAAGTATGTTTGTAACGAATGGGCTCAAAAAGTACTGCACCGATTTCAAAAATTATTTCACGATTGTAAGGCTACATTCACCCTGAGTAACATAGGCTATATAAGATTCATCATCATCATCATCATTCATCACCGCGCAGGTGAAACCGCGGAGAGCAGCTGGCTAAGTTATATGGTTTATTAGTTAGTAAGTATTTAAATCGAATACTCTTTGATGGGTAAAAACTTCATGTGACGCATGGAAGTTTGTAGCATATGACACTGAACATTTTAATAAGTAACCAATCACACATAGTTGTTTTTAAAAATTGTTTTTGTAAATTTAATACATTTAGTACACATAATTGTCGGTGTTATGATATACTGCAAAATTCAACAATTAAAGTTTTGTTTTAACCACTCACCTTATGCAATGGGCTATTTTAATTTTTAATTTATTTCGTGATAATGTGAAAATATACACAAATCCAATCTCACATTTCCACGAAATCAAGTTGAATATTTTCAGACAAACAGAATTTCTTTTTTAACCTTTAAATACTAACAATAAACTTAAAGCGTCATCTCTCCCTAAAATAACCAAACATTGTATATGCAGTCTTAAGATTTGAAATGTACAAATAGGTACAAGCTCGCCTTCATACTTAGTAACCTCGCCTTCATACTTAGTAACCTCGCCTTCATACTTAGTTATTGATTTCCATCCGCTGGCACTGCTTTCGCTTACAGCACAATCACTAGTACGGAGCCGGTCCCAAGCCCGGATAAAGAGGGAGGGCACCCAGGGGGGAATAAGGGCGCGGTAGTTTATCTCATCCGATAATACACCGCGCTTTGCATTCCTCCCCAGCGGCAGCCTGTGGCCGGCATATTGCTTGGGGACAAAACACCCTCTGTGTTTCTTGGGGTGATTTCTTCTCAAGCAATATGCGAAAAATCAGGGGTAAGCTGCTTGGGCAACTGCTTACACCATTGCTTTTGCGCCCACTCACTAACATTTCTGCTCCACAGAACTACCATTAAAATGATGTACAGCAATATTGATAGTGATATGCCATGCGATCCGGCTAGCGCCCGGCGCCCTCTGGTTCCCGGGCCAGAGAGTGTGAAATTGACTACCGAAGGCGACGGCGGGGTGGAGTCCCAGGCCTCGCCGGCCGCGGCTGCTACTGGACCGATGACAACGGAGGCGCTGCAACCTGGACCAGTGGAGAAGGCCAGTCACCCCGTGGAGCGCCACAACGCGCGCAAGAGGGACCAGCTGCAACGACAGGGAGAAGCGGCGGCGGAACCATACGCTGAGTTGGAGGGAGGTAACAGGCGAGGGATCGGGAAGCCTAACAAGCCTACCGTGAACTTGCAAAGCGCCTATCGCGGTAAAAACCGCAAAGTACAACAAAGGGAGCGTTGGAGGCGCGAAGCTGAACTGGCGGACACGCTCTACCGGCAGCAGAGGGAAGGCGTCCTGCATTTGCCTGGCATGTCGGCGCTCGCGCCGGCTGTCGTCGCAAGCATGGCACGCGCCGTCCCGCATGCTGTGGCTAACGCCTCTGCGCTCCTTGACATGGGAAATGAATCCCTGATAAACGCAGTGCCTCGCACGGTCGCACCACGTACGGCTCGCCCCCCCTCCGTACCCAACCAAACCCCAGCTCAAAGCAAGGGCAGGGGAAAGGGGAAGGGAAAGAAGGGGCGCGCAGTGGCTGATGGTGAGGCGCCGGAGTGCACGGCTGCCCCACGTACGACTCTCCGCCCTTCCGTACCAAACCAAACCCTAGTCAATGACCAGGGCGAGGAAACGGGAAAGAAAGGGCGCGCAGTGGATGATGGTGGGGTGGTCCGGGCCGCGGGCACTGTGGACGTAAAACAGACGGACGTGGGGGATGAGGTAACCCGTAATGCGAAGAGGCAGCGGAGTTCAGACCTTGTGTCACCCAGCCAGGTAGCGGTCGATAAGAAGGCTCGCCTAGATGGTGGAACTTCCTCTGCAGCTATCGCGACGGGGGCTCCTTACCTTCTCGGGCCGGAAGAAGGTGGAGGCGCGGTCTCGGCATCGTACGCGGATGCGGTCAGGGCGGCACACAAAGTTGTTGTGTTAGACCGGAACCGAGTGCAGATGGATGAGATTCGCTCCATACACCTGAGGAAGGTCATCGATGAAAAGATCATCGGAACCCTTCTGGCTAACGCGGGCAGCCCGAATACTGTACTGCCTAGGTTTACGGCCCTGCCGAGAACGTTTCGCGGTGGGGTCAGATATGTGGCCCGAGACGACTATGCGCTCACTTGGCTCACCAGCACGGTGGAGCATCTACCACCGTTATGGGAGGGCTCAGGTGGATACATGGTTGTGCCGGAAAGCAAGGTACCTAGGTATTATACTGGGGTCATTTTTATACCAGATTTCGGACGAGGTAGGCAAGATCTGGCTAAACGGTCGGATATCTTGCTCAACTTGCTTATCGCACAAAATCCTGGAGTAGGTGTGGAGAGGTGGCAGCTCTTCACGCATGAATCGCGCCCTATAGGCGATAGCTTTAATCATATCCTCGTAATGGGTGTGCCACCAGAGGATCTGGGAAACCTCCAGCGTGAGGGCTGTCGCCTTCACTACCTGTCGGCGACAGTGTATGTGAAGGTGAGAGGAGTAAAACTCAGGGGCGATGTGGAGGCGACGTCGGGGGGGGCGGGCGCTGCGGACGCTGCTCAGGGCGGCGACGTAGCGTCGGTGACCCCTGTCGCCGCATCAGACGCAGCGCTTGCTGAGGATTTGGGTTGGTCGAAGGAGGACGTGAAGCGTTTGCTGGGCGAGGACGATGACGGCGAGGATGATATCAGTGGCGATATAATGGGCCTAAATATCTTCTCGCCGGCATCCTCCATGGATGCAGAGATTGCTGGCGCCTCCTCCTTGACCTTACCAAATAACAAGCAGTAGAGTTGCTCTTCAAGCTACTCGGCTGCAACAAATTTTTAAAATAAGTAATTAGGTATTTTAAATATTTTTAATGATGGATACTGATAATATAAACAATTCGTATTCCAATTCAAAAAACACAACCAACAGAATGGGTGACAGTACAACTAAACAGGGCGTCATTAGTAATATTGACATCATCCAAGCCAATCTCCAACACAGTGTCACAGGTTTCGCCGCTTTGCGAAGAACCCTGGAGGAGCAACCTAACACGATAGCACTGGTCCAGGAACCCTATCTAAGCCGTAGTAAGGTGAGTGGTTATAATGCCCTAAGGGGTAATGTTTTCTCTCCCCCCTTTCAAAGGAAAATTCGGACTTTCGTTTACGTACCGAATCCATACAAAGCATCCTTGGTGACACACTTGTGTACCGACGATCTTACGGTAGTGAAACTAGAGACGGGCCTACATGGACGGCTCGAAAGTGTTATAATAGCATCAGTTTACATGGACATCGAAGCTGAAGCGCCACCTCAAGCACTTGAAGAATTAATGCACTTCTGTGAAAAAAACAATCTAGAATGCGTGGTGGGCTGCGACGCAAATGCCCACTGCTCCGTCTGGGGTAGCACAGACACAAATGAACGAGGAAAAGATTTACTAGATTTTATTCTAAGGCATAATCTAAACGTTCTGAACAGAGGCTCTGAACCTACATTTGTAACTTCTAGGGCCAAAACTATAGTTGACATAACTATAGCGACAAGGGAAATTGCCGAGACCATTGAGAACTGGCGAGTTGCATCAAAGGAGTTCTCTGGCTCGGATCATAGACGAATCAGGTTCAGCCTACAAGTAAAGGAACATAAACCGCGAACCTACAGAAATCCTAAGAAAACTGATAGATCCCTATTCAAGGAAACACTAGAAAAGGCACTGGAAACAGTGCCACAGGTAGAGGCTACCACAGAAATAGAGCCTCAACACATAGAAGCTAACCTGGATATCATAGTGCGCTCTATGATAAGTAGCTACAATAAATCATGTCCTTTAAAAACAGAAAACAGTAAAATACTGCACTCGAAAGACAAATGGTGGAACAAGGAACTCAGTAAGCTGAGGAAAAAGGCAAGACACCATTTCAATAGGGCAATGAACACCGATCACGAGAGTGATTGGCAGGAGTACAGAAAAGCACGACACAAACTCAAAGTAGGGGTGCAAAAGAGTCAAAATAATTCATGGAAAAAGTATAGCAACTCTATACAATCGGAGAGTGAGACGGCGAGACTTAGAAAACTTGTATCTAGTGACACTCAGGTAAAACTAGGTACATTGAAGAAGCCCGATGGCACCTATACAACATCGGAAAAGGAGCAATTTGAACTCCTCCTACAAACTCATTTTCCTGACTGTTGTTTGGAAAACAATGAAGGATGGGAAACCGAAACTTCGAACGAGCCCGATTACGATGATTGGGCTTTTGCGAATTCTATAGTTACGGAAGAATCTCTTCTATGGGCGGTGAGTACTTTCAAACCATATAAGGCAGCTGGCACCGATGGTATTTTTCCTGCATTAATCCAATGGAGCCTGGCCAAGATCAAAAACCACCTCCTGGCGATATTTAGAGCATGCTTAGCCTGGAAGTATATACCTAAGTCATGGAGGGAAGTCAAGGTAGTTTTTCTACCTAAGCCAGGAAAAACAGATTACACGCATCCAAAGTCTTATAGGCCTATAACCCTGAGCTCATTTTTATTAAAAACCTTGGAAAGGCTCTGTGATAAATATATAAGGAGTCGACCATTAGCGCAGAATCCTATCCACAAAAATCAACACGCCTATCAATCAGGAAAATCTACAGAGACTGCTCTTCACCATGTGGTGAACAAAATAGAATCAGCTTTGGAGAATAAGCAATCCTGTTTAGCCACTTTCATTGACATTGAAGGAGCTTTCGATAAAACCACTTTCTCCAGCATCGAGATCGGGCTAAGAGACAAGTGCGTGGATAACAGAGTAAATAAGTTTGTGACTAACATGCTCTCCAATAGAGTCGCAAGCATTGAAAACTCTAGCACCACACGCTGTCGAGTAACGAGAGGATGCCCACAGGGTGGTGTCCTATCACCTTTGTTATGGGTAATCGCAGCAAACGAACTCGTAGAATTGTTAAACAAAGATGGAATAGTTACTATCGCCTACGCAGATGATTTGGCCATAATGGTATCGGGGCTATTCGAGTCTACTCTCTGCGAAAAAATGCAGATGGCACTTCGAATTGTCGAGGGATGGTGTCACAGACACGATTTATCAGTAAACCCAAATAAAACAGAAATGGTACTATTCACACGTAAAACAAAGGTAACCAAACTTAAACTACCTACGCTATTTAGCAAAGAGCTAACTCTAAGTAAGGAAGTTAAGTACTTGGGCATTTGGATGGATAGTAAACTTTTATGGGGAAAACATCTCGAACATATTACCAGAAAAGCAACAAATATTCTCATGCAGAGCACAAGAGCAGTAGGAAAAGACTGGGGACTAAAACCAAAGCTATGCCGCTGGCTATACACGGTCATTGTGAGACCAGTCCTCACGTACGGATGTGTAGTGTGGTGGCCAAGAACAAATTTGGTAACCACAATAGCCAAACTGCAGCAAACACAAAGATTAGCTTGCTCTCTTATTAGCGGATGCACAAAGACCACACCGTCGGCAGCCCTAGATGTAATCTTAGGCCTAACGCCATTGCATCTTCACATACAGCAGGAAGCAATGGCATCAGCGCTACGGATAAAATCTACGGGCCAGTGGAAGGACTCCGGACCTGATACACACCATAGTAAAATTTTACATAAGGTGACAAAAATTATCCCAGAATCATCACAAGGCACTGACAGGATAGTCAGCACGCACCTTGATGAGAGAAAGTACGAGCTGGTCACTGAGAAGACTGCTTTGGATGGTTGTTCACCGTCATACAACATGTTTACGGATGGGGCGAAAAATAAAGCGGGAGCTGGTTGTGGATATTTCTCGCCGGAACTTGGTATATCAGATTCAAAGGCCTTAAATAAGACCACATCACCAGCACAAGCAGAGGCTATGGGCCTACTGTTAGGAGCAAAAGCTATACCATATAGAGACGAGGTGGGCTCCATATCATCACCTGTGGAAAGAAAACTAATCGCATTCACTCTAGATAGTGCGGCGGTCATCTATGCACTCAGAAGGCCGGTAACCAGGTCAAGAGTGATAGCCGAGTGTCACGCGACTCTACAAAAACTATCAAACAAGTATAAGATAGTGGTAGCTTGGACAAAAGGGCATGGTTCATGCCCAGGAAATGCGAAAGCAGATACCCTCGCCAAAAATGCGACTAAGAAACAGGTAAGTGGAGATGTAAATGATCTCTGCAAGCCCTCAGCGATGGAAATACGTAATCTACTCCGTCGATTTACTGAAAAAGAACAACAACACATTTGGGATAACAAAAAGGACTGCAAACAAGCAAAATCTATGTTTCCAACCTTGAACAGATATACAACTAACAATTTGTTGAAACTTCAACGACAGGACCTCCGCCTAATGGTAGGCATTATCACAGGTCACTGCAATCTCAACTACCATCTATATAAAACTGGTGCAACAGATAGTCCACTGTGCAGAGGATGTTTGCAGGAGAACGAGACCGTGAAGCACGTGCTGTTAGAGTGCACGGCTACGGAAAATATACGGAACACTACCGGTCTACTAGAGGATCACTATAGTTCTAAATCAACATCAGTTTTAACACCTCAAATATCACTGGAGCAGTTATGCCAGCGACCCAGGGTCATACTCCGTTATCTAAAGGAGTTGGGATGGCTAGGGTAGCTGGCGGGGGAAATGCACAATACACCCCAAGCGGGACGTCAGTGCAGGACTTAGCGCCCCCAATCAGAATAAGAATAAGAATAAGATAGGTACAAGCTGAAAAAGCTTTCACGTCTTAAATAAAGCTCTTGACAAGGTTTATGCAACCCATTACAGAACCCTCAACACCATTACCTGTTTATCTGGTTACCAGTCACCAACTCGATAACTAAATCTCCAGTGTACACTAACTGATAATTATGTTACAATTAACCTGACGTCTTTGATTAGACACGGGTGTGGGATGTGGTATTGCAAAGTACCTCTTTATAGGTAGGACTGCTTGTGTAATTGCGATTAGAAACCCGCAGATGTGATTAGCGTGGTGTCGGTGACGAAATTGTCTAATTTTGTATTTGCTGACTTACAATGACCAATTAATCTGGTTTGAGAGGAGCAGCTGTCCGCTGTAAGTGTAGGTATGTATTTTGCAATCTCTATTTGACAACTTTTTTAGCTCAATTGAGATAAAGATATAAAGATAGTTTATTTGTCAAAGTCATATGCGGTTACATAGGTAGGTACTAAGTACTCAAACAAATATACACTTATGTAGGTATTTCAAATAAACATTGTATGTATCAACATGTTTTGCCAAAATTAGAGTAAAAAATTTAGAATGAGATGGCATTATTAATTTAACTAAAACAGATTTTTATTTACATGCAATCACAATACAAAGATAAATATAAAATTTAGTCAAATTCACTAACACATGCCAATATTTGCCAAGAGAACACTAAAAAGTCAAATTACAGTTAATTAATTCTTTGTCATTCAGAAAGTCAGCTATGCAGCGATAGCATTTTTTAACTAAGATATTCTCTAGCCTGTTTAAATAAATTATGAGGTAGGTTTTTAATATTAGGATTATTAGGGCCCATGCAGAAAATGTTATTATGCATTATTTCCTTTTTTGCAGAATGTAAGCGAAGTTTATTTTTATTTATTTCGCGTCTAACGTATTATTCGCGTTGGTAGCTGCCTTTGTAGTGCGAGGTTTGATGCCCGGCCTGGGTAAAAATATTTGTGAGTTGAGCAGATATGTTTGCTCTCGGGTTCGAGAAGTATCACAATATCACAACACCCAATGTTGTGATATTGTGATACTTCCTGAACCCAGTGAATCCTAGTCCAGGCGTATGAATGTGTAAACGTTAAAAATTCAACCATATCTTTTACTGGGACACGGGAAATTATTGCGGCAATGACTGCGTAATTGTATTAAAAAAAACATTGTTACTTACACTTTACATTCGTATTCGTATTGGTTATACCCAATGAGGATCGTTCTTCTTCTTCTTTGGGTACCTCTAGGTTGGCCGTCATCCTTCTAAACTCCTCTTTGTACAGGGCAAGCCTGAACAGATCTTCAGCCCGTCTTATCCCGGTCTGGTCCGGAGATTCGCTTGATGACGCCACACCTCGCTTACCACGCTCTCTACCCGTGCTAAATCACTACTTTGGATCAGCTTATTTACATTTTCACTCATTTCCTAGCATTTACAATTCTTGCTATAATTTGATTTTATATTCAACCATCTGAAAAAAATATAGATATCGAATAATGCACTAGCGAGCCTATTACAAAACTAAAAAGTGGCTTACTTACTTACCAGTCAGATGTTGGCAGTGTGCTTAAAGATCAACGTTGGTCAATGAAAAATAAAAACACGTGATATGATATGTCACCACCCCCTCCCCGCTCCCTCCTTGTCATATTTGGTGATATTTTTGAACTCCTCGCCCTTTTCGAGCCTCACGTGAATAATGGACAATCTCTAAGGCTGGGTTGCACCATCTTACTTTAACATTAACAAACATCGAAACTTCAGTTAAAGTAACGGTTAGGCCAAAAATGAGTTGCACCATTTGACAAATAGTTAAATGACGTCATAACTTTAACCATAACGGTAACCGCTCACTTTTCGCTGGTTAGTGCTATAGTTTGTGTTAAATGATCCGTCAGTTGTCAAACGCGTTGAATATAACCTCTAAACATCATGTCCCTACTCCAAGAAATACTCGCGGAAACCAGTTCTGAAGACGAAATCGATGATCTTGTCATTGTAAATAGAAAAAGAAAAGTGTACTTACCTAGACCCGATCGTTTTTCTACATGGGACAACGAATGTTTCTTGGCGAGATTTCGAGTCTCTAAAAACGTAGCTAGGTGGCTGAGTTTACGATTACACCGCTGGTTAGAGCATCCTACGATGAAGTAAGTTTCCTTTTCTAGCATAGTATTTAATTTTTACTTAATTATGTAGTGACTGTCTATTTTAGTTCCTTGTAGGTACTACCTATGGGTGTTTGTTATCATATTTTTGAAATGCTCTCAATTACCTACGTTTATTAATTACTTTATGGTACCTTTATTTTTCAGAAATAAAGCAGTAACTCCAGTACAACAAGTACTCATCGCTTTAGAATACTATGCCTGTGGTTCATTCCAAAGATGCGTTGGCGATACAGCTGGTGTTCATAAGTCTACAGTATCACGCATAATATATAGGGTGAGCCGGGCAATTGCAAGCATGCGAGCAGAGTGGATATCCATGCCACAGACCGCGGAGGAGATGGAGAGGACAGCGACAGAATTCTATGATTTAAGTGCTTTCCCGAAAGTAATTGGAGCAATTGATTGCACTCATATACCGATAAAGTCTCCAGGTATATTATTAACACATTAACAACCTAGTCCATGAGGCATATATGTTAAGGAATCAATTAGAAGAGATGACACATAAGTAATTACTTTATTTGCAGGTGGCCCAGATGCAGAAAATTACAGAAATAGAAAATTGACTTTTTCTATGAATGTTCAAGTTATTTGCGATGCAAAAATGTACATTACTAATATTGTTGCACGTTGGCCTGGCAGCAGCCATGACAGCCATATATTTAACTCCAGTGCCATCAAGGTAAAAACATTTATTTATTAATACATACTTACCATACATTACCTACCAGAGTCAAAATTTTAAAATGCTTTGTCTTCAATTTTAGGGCAGACTGGAAGATGGCGAATTTAATGGATACTGGTTGGTTGGTGACAAAGGCTATGCAGTTAAGCCATATTTGCTAACACCTTTGCGTGATCCAGTTACTGACGGAGAGAAGCTTTACAACGAGAGCCAAATCCGAACAAGAAATGTAGTAGAAAGGGTGTTTGGATGTTGGAAAAGAAGATTTCCTGCCCTGTCTATGAAAATAAGAACCTATCTAGAAAGAGTTCAGCCCATCATAGTGGCTACTGCTGTACTGCACAATATTTGCAAAAAATATCAGGATCCTATGCCACCATTATTGGCGCCAAATATGGATCAGGACAATGAACCAACTAATGAGGAAGATAATATCGTTTATACAGTGGCAAGGAATGACGATCGTAACAGGTCTCAATTAATCAACACTTATTTCAATAGGCTTCGTCATTAAGTAAACAATAAAAAATTTGAATATAAAGTAATTATTTTTATTTAATTTTAAAAATCACATTTATTCATCAGATTTTTGTAACATTCTTATCTCTAGTTGTAATTTTTCTATTTCTAATTTGTGCCGCTCCTCATTGTGGCGCAGCGTTTGCTCATGGAGCTCCTGGGTGTGCCTGATGGACTCTCTAATTCTTTGGAGCTCCAGCTCCTGTAGGTTATCCATCACGGATAACTTTTTTTCCCGCAGCAATTGCCGGACAACGTTTGTGTTTAAATCATCTGCAGTTCTTCGTTTTTTAGCTCGACCTGTCAATAAGAAGAGCACTTATATAAATACATTCCTCTACATATTTTAGCCTATTTGTGATTATCATACACTAGCTGCGCCCCGCGGTTTCACCCGCGTGGTGATGGATGATGATGATGATGATGAAAAGTATCCTATGTGTTAATCCAGCGCCTCATCTACCCCCATACCAAATTTCATCAACATTAGCCCCCCCGTTTGTGCGTGAAAGAGTAACAAACATCCATACATCCATACATACAAACTTTCACGTTTATAATATTAATAGGATAATAATAGGAAGGATTACTTTTTAGTGGTGATGACATTGGTCTCTTGAGAGAGCTGTAGGGTGTGCTCGGATCGAAGTCCCACTTCTCATTAGTGGTAGCCTCGTTTGTTTTTTCATTATCAGGAATCTGTAAAATAAGTACACCCCATGGGTATAATTTACAATGATTTATGTAGGTACCTAATTAAAGATCTATGTATATTTACATGTAAATTATGGCTAATAAATGAAATGAAAAGTAACAATATTGATTACTGGCTTCAAAACAATAATATGTCAACATGCCTGCCCTATTATGGTGATAGGTAGGTTGATTGACATGTCAGGTGCTTTTATTTTAAAATGTAAATAATACCTTGTTTAGAAGATGAGCATCCTCAGTCATATAGTCCTCGACTACTTCCATAGTAATGATCTCCGGACGAGGCTGTAAATAGAATATTGAATAGATCTTATTATTTTCCTAGAACTACAATACATAAAGTCACGCATGTATTCCCTGGTGGGACAGGCAGAGCGTTAACGGAGTATTAACAATGCATAACAAAATAATAGTGAATAATACCTTCTTTGGCAGAAGAGACTCTTGAGTTGTGTTGTCCTCAACCACTTCATTGATTTTTTCCATCTTTTTTGCAGGCTGTTAATAGAATTTTATCATAAGTGCAATTTATTTTAGAATGACACAAAAGTAAATAGGTAAATGTGGAATATACTAGCACTTACAAAGACAGTAGGCTTTTGATATATGACATCATCATCATAAATTGCCATATTTCCATCAATTGATGATGGTATAATTTCCCTCAGCCAGTCTGTAGCATCACTACTGGAACCAGATGGCGGTGCAGGTGGTGGCCCTCCTCCAGTGCGACGCATTTCTTGGCGCTCTTTACTAGCTCCCTGTAAACATAAAAAAAATGGTTTGTGTATTTACTTAAAGGAAATACATAAAGCTTTAGGTAAAATATTATTTACCTTCTTTGCTGTTCTCTTCAAATTTTCAAATTTATATTTTAGTTGTTTTACTGTACGTGGAGTGTCTGTAAGAGCATTAAACTCGCATTCGATTTTACTCCACGCACTTTCCTTTTGTTTTGAACTAACGCCGTCTGTCTTTTTGCAAAATAAAATACTTTTATATTTTGTTAAAAGTGTTTGCAATCTGTCCAATTCTATTTTGGTAAAGTTTACACTTCTTTCCCTGAAACAATAAAAAATTAATTTATACAAAGGCGTAACAAGGATATGTAAATTGTTCAACCAAAAAATAACACGCTTTACAGATAAAGCAATAAAAAGGTATGTACTTACTTTGTTTGAATGTTTGCAAGCAAATTGTTATCCATCTTTTTATTATCTCCCACAGCGCACCAGAACCCGAACGATTAATAAATTAGAAATATTTCTAAGCTTCCTTGAAAAAAATATTTATAATTAACAGACACCGAGCTGACATCAATGAAATGAAGTGACACTGATGACAGCGCTAGAAACGAGTTTTGACGTTCATGTTTAGTATTGCCTTATTTAAAAATGTTACCCGCTTCGAACTTGGGCTAAATCACGCCTCATTTGACTTGCAACACTTTTAACTTTAACAAAGCTAATGAATTCGCTGGTGCAACTCATTTTGCTACAACTGTTAAAGTCAGCGTTACTGTTAGTGTTAAATTTGACACAAACCTTTACTATAACTGCTAATATGGTGCAACCCAGCCTAAGTTACATAGAGTATACAATAGACTGGTAAAATCTGACAAGGAGGAGCCAGGATAGTTTTACAAAGTTGTAGTATTTGATTATAGGTCATTTGAGGAAGAAAGAGTCTTGCCGGGCACCATCACAGCACTACTTATGGCAGACTTCGTTATCTTTCATAATTCGCGATGAAATAGAAATAAAAATCCACGCTTAATTTTATACGTATGTAAATAGCATTATATAGAAGCACTAAAGGTAGTTGTATATTTCAGACGACCCGTATACATTGCCATTTGAATCAGGGGTGGAGTATTTGCTCTGAACATTCTTATTCCGAATCCGTAGCGAACTAGCAAGTTCATATAGGGTGTGAACCGTGTGTACCAACACTAAAGGAAAAGGTTCGTCACTTTAGGTGCTATTTAGAATAAAATTGTAAAAGGTTTCGTACAGTATTTTGTTAACAAAAAGGTTTCGAGTAATCTTTGTGTATGGTTTATATTTTATGGTAAGTTATAGAAATAACTTCGTATTTTATACATGTTTGATAAAAAAATTAACGGGGTAGGTAATTTAACCTCTAAATGTTTCTAATATCAAAAAATATATTAAGAGTTATTGTGCCTTGTTTTATAAAATCGTTCAGGGTGTGGATGTACAAGCGCTAGTAGCTTTGATAGGTTTAACCATTAACGGTGATTTTTATAGTATTACTTTTTAAGGCACTAACCCGCCTGCTTTAGCGATCTCAAACATTGAAATTTATAGAGAAAAATTCTTGCAGAAAAAAGGCTGCGAAGTCAATAAGTATTTCTAAATAATGCTACTTTCGGTTGGATGGTACTGTTAAACTGTCCAATAGATGTCGCTCCGTCCCCGCAAGACGGTTAGTCAAATAGAGAGTTAAAATTCGATGCTCGGACCAGAACCTCGGTGGCCTAGTTGGTCGATGGCGTCTGACACGGAGAGTCAGAAGACGCGGGTTCGAATCCCGTCCGAGGATGGAATTTTTCTCTATAAATTTCAATGATTAAGGGTGATATTCCACTCGTCAAATTTCTTTGTCATTTTTGATTTCCAACATTTGATCAATTTTCTTTGACGGTTTCCAATGGCTCCAATGGCCACTCGTCGAATATCTTTTTCCAAATTGTATTTGTAACTTGCGTAGTAAAAATACTACATACCTTTAATTATTCTGTCTTTTACTGCGTCCGCTAACAATTCAATATTTTCTTCAAGTTTTGTTCAGTACACTGAACTTCAAATGTTTCATAAATTCGTCCTGTAGGTAATAGTTCCACAACCGTCTAAACTTTTCGTTTTAGATTTGTAATATTTGTGCGTCGTATCAAACAACTATTAATTGCATATTTAAGCATAACATTCAACAAAACTTTCGTAATTTGAACTGTCTATGTAATTTATTTGTAACCGTTTTGATTGAAACGTCTTTGATCAAATATCGACCTTGCTGCTAGTAAATTATATGAAATCATCCAATTTATTTAATCAAACGTAACATTGGACAATAATATTCGACGAGTGGGATTCCAGCCTAATTTAACTTGATAATCAGTGATGAGTGGTCAAAGATACACTAGACCTAAAAAGACAACTACTCGTACTACAATCCTGCATATAGTACATAGTACATGCTTTGCATACGTTTTTCAAATCTGCAGGCAGCGAGCCAGACGAGCTTTGGAATATAACCTAACACGATGCTGTGCACATGTTCCTCATGATGTTAAAGTCACCAAAGCTCAAGTCCGAGGAAGAATTCGAATCCCTATATTCGCAAGTGACTTCTTTGTATTCCTACGCTGTCATGGCTAAAGTAAGAGCAAATAACATATAAAGTAAAAAGTATTCAAGATTCATTTAAAGTTACTTATTTAACCCTAGAAAGATAACCTACGCTTCAGAGGCGCCCGCACGAATTAAATAGTACTATATCTTTTAATACGAAACCCGTGTATATCTGTGCTTCTCAGCCAACTCAGTCGTCGGTCAACCGCGTCGAGGGCCAGCTGTTTTTGTGCGGTAAGTATTATTGTTTTGGAGATATGACGAGTTGAACGAGTTGATGCGCTCCTGAGTCGTATGGTTATCTTCAAGATCGACGTATGTATGACGGTCTAAAAAAAATTTTAGCTATTAATATTAGCTTACCTAGACTTTATACTTATATTTGACTTATACTATACATATTAATAGCAAAATACAATATTTTATGATAGTTAAGCGATATTCGTGATTTTTGTTAGTTTTTTAGAGGTTTACTCATTTGGTTTCAATTATTAATAATAAACAAATATGAAGTACAATATTTTTCGTTTATAAAAATGTGTCACAAATAATACCATTTAAATTGTAAAATCAAATCACACAAATCTTGCTAAATAATTTAAATATAAGCATTTGAATACCGTGGCGCCTCCGAAGCGCATGGTTATTTTTTATGTAAGATAGAATATGGTTATCTTTCTAGGGTTAAAATTATAGTAGGTAGTAACTTGTTACGAACAGAAAATCTAAAAAATAACCAACTAAAAAGTTACACAGGAAGGAAAGGTTTACAAGAAAAACGACCAACAAACGCTGTTTCTTTAAGAGTTGGCTTAGCATTTCCACTCCTTTCTTAAAGAAAATATTATTATAGCGGCCCTCATAAGTTTAGGGATTATTTTGTTAGAAAACAAAAAGTTTTGAGCTGGGATAAGAGTAAGAGAGGTCTTTAGCAATTTTCAGAGGAAGAAAGTTTCTTAGAGTTCCGTAGTCAGATGGCACAAACTGAATCGTGCTTATTTTGTTTTGATCATCGATGCATTATCTAATATGCATATATAATTAAATATGTCGGCGCATAGCTTAAACCGATGTTATTATTTAGTCAAGCGCCACCTAGTTTAGTTTTGGTGGACTAGAGATGCAAAGTGGCGCCATCTCTGGTATAACTCTGGTATTAAGATTGGTCGGTCGGTCGGTCGTTAAGAGCCAATTACCGTTGAGTACTTAGTTATCGTCCGGCAGAGGACTAAGGGGGAGCGTGGGACTCGCTCGGAGACTCGGAGGAGCTCACTTTGCGTTTGGACGTGGTAGCGTTCGCTAGTAAGTGGATTACCATGTCCCCAAGATAATTCAAGTTGATCTCTAAACATTATGTGCTGTAATAATAAATCTCAGTGTGACATAACTAATAAAAGCAGACTCATTGTACATTTGATATCTTATTTCCTCGCCCGCTTAATCAACGCCTAGCCACGAAATTGGAGCATACCATCCTATAAACATGATGATGTTGTATGGGCTATGTGCCTTAAAATATATTTGTTTGATCGTTTATTGTTTTATAACTTTTCTTCTTGTACCGTTTGGGAAGATACTTTCGTGACATCCAAATATTTTTTTATCCGTTTAGTAGTTTTTGCGTTTATTCATTACAAACAAACTCGTCGTCTTTTTCATTAGAGTAGAGAAGGATTAATATAGCAAGGTACGAATACTTTGGCCTAGTTTGTACCGGCGTTAATATTGCATATTTAACATTGAAAAGTAGTTATTGTGAGATAATTGTAATAGTTAGACATGTGTTGCCGCAAACTTTTTTGTAAATATTGATGCCCTCTAGAACACTGTACATCAAGTACATCCATTTTCCCCTATTGTCAAAAGTTTCAGTAGCATACGCGACTTAAGATTTTTTTGGTATTAGTTTCACAGCTTGGGTTACATTATTGAAGGTTTCATACATTAACTTTAAACAAAATATATATAGCCTCTCTGATGAACATCAGAGATAATGTAGGATTTTAATAGTGAAAGAATTTTTCAAATCGGTCCATTCGTTTCGGAGCCTATTCAATTCAAACAAACAAACAAATATTTCCTCTTTATAATATTATATATTAGTGTAGAATTGTAGATGTAGATGCAGATATATTATAGACGTATGTACGGAACATCAAGAGCGTGTTCGGCACATTCTAAGTAGCTTTATTTCATCTTGGGAAAGTTAGTAAGACTGTATTCCATTAGTGGCCACCCTAAACTTGTACGCTAACGCCTAAGTTTCTAAATCGGCTCAAACACAATTTGAAATGTCCTATGCGACTTTTATCCGGTGTCAGCAGCTTTTTCTTAAGATTATAGATTTGCTATATAGGTACGAGTATCTATATATTTGGGTGTTACTGCCTGTTGGCGATCTCCGCCGCAATGTTATAGCAGTTTTTCTAAATAGAACGTGTATATCAATAATTTCTTTGACAAGTGAAGAGAACAATATTTATAACATTTTCCCATAAGTTTAGATTAGTCAGTAATCAGCAATACCCCAATCATAATATCTATTCCTATATGTATGCATCATCAAGTTAATGTAAATATGTGTCTCTTATTAATGTATTTTCAATGACTAAATATACACTATGTGTTCCTAAAATCGTAGATTTATAATCTAAATTGAATTATAACAACCCAAAAGTTCTACTGCCCGATTCCTCTATCAGAGCAAATCTGACTTGTTTCTTTCCAAGTCATTCTTAATATTTAGGTAAGCGTATTGCAATTATTTTGCGTTTCAATTTGGGTGACAGATCTACTATTTTAGAAACAAATATTATTCATTTGGTCATGGAAAATGTATTTATTAGGTAATTGATAAAATAATACCCTAAAAGAATAGATATTACAAACTCATAGTTCACTGCCCTTGTATAACAAATTACACGTGATATTCTAGCCTCATTCGGTACGCTTGCACGCTCGATAAACTTCATCTCTTAATGTTCCTTTTAACATCATCTTGCCATCATCCAATGGTAAACAATTTTATTATGTGACCCAGGACACACCTAAAAGACGAATCTAAAAGATACATATAATATTCACGTTATCCTTGAACGCAGTTATAGTTTCAAGAAACAAGACATATTGGTTTTTTTTTCTTTTCAATACAAGCATGGAAAAATATAAATATTCTTCCGTGAATATGCTATTGTACAAAAAACCTTAAAATACAATGATATCAACCTTAATCAAACACATAGGTAATGAAACAAAATCACATACAACACATTACATATTCTAAACATAAAAAGAATATTAAAACCATAGTAATGGCTTTCAGGCTATCTGGAGCTAACGAACTTGTCCTCATCGGAGACGTCAATCAACTACTTTATATCGACAGGGAAACCATGTTCGGGCTAAGGTGTATAATCGCCCGAACCTGGTAACGATCATCAGCCAGGAGTTGTTATGTTACAGGAACCCAATGGATATCGCGTATGCACTGAGAGAAATATACTCTGGTATATATTCCTCAGTTTCCCGTATAAGGTCCCTGCGATTCGAGAGGTACACAGGTGCGAACATTCTTAAATCCCTTTCAAACACCCTGTTCCTGGTTAACACCCGGGACGAAATGGAGACCGTGACCAGTCACGGCTACGGAAAAGGAGAGGAATTACGCACACTTACCATACCCAAAGATGCAGGAACTGACGTACGATTCAGTCCTAGTCATAAAAACAAAGAGTAAAATAAAGCTGCACGAGAGCGTCCCGCACGCAGTCGTCGCAGTTTCCCGGCATACCGGGAGCTTCACTTATTACGCCGATGGTGATGATGATGCCATTGGGCGATTTGTGAGGAAAGCGATGGTTGCAAACACCAAAACCATATTTGAATACAACCTCAAAATGGCTATCAGGAATCGAAACGGAGTAGTGATTGAGGCCCTGCTTCAGTGCAACACGGGTACCTAAGCGAATAAGTTAATATAAGTAATTATTTAAGTTAAGGTGTACTTGACAAAGAATAAGTATGAGCATACAGAGCAGACACGCTGACAAAAAGGTGTCGGATAACAGTGGCGTCGTGTGGCGGGTCACCATCTTCCCTCAAATATGGTTGAGGAAGGCGATGGCTGTCACATGCGTCAACTTGTGAACGTGTGCTGTCTGCGGAGACCGCCTAAGAAATGATATAGCCCTTAATTAAGTAGTTAACATAAAAATCTTATATCCTCTAATTAAATATATATTGTTCTCTTTATTAATTGTATTTAGATTTGATAAATTTGCAAAAAAAAACTAAAAAATGGCACGGACCGCGAAGTCTGTGGAGGCTAGTAATAAAAAAAATGCTGCAAAAAATAAAAAAAAACTCAGAAATGAATGCCCTTGATAAATTTAACGTAAAAGTACCTTGTCCCCTAATTAAGTATGTAGATGTTGTTGTTTCTTTTTTAATGATATTTAGATGTAATACATTTCGCGCGGGTTCTAGTCGCACTTGCCCAGTTTTTATATTCATATTCATATCATTTATTGCATCATACATGTTACAGGGATATTAAATATTATAATATAGAGTCCTAATTGTACCTAATTTAGGGCATAGCAATATGAGTATATCTATATAAAAATTACAATTACTTCAGTCACTATCCGATTGAGATGGTCCTCGGTCTTGGTTGGCAACACTTTATTGCCAGGATATTCTACGCGAAGCAAAAGTGCACAAATAACACTATGTTAGGATCTGAAGGGCACTGAAGCAAGTGAAACTACAGAGCGAAAAAGCCTCAAAAACTAAAGTCTCGTGATGATCAGTACAGCACAGCTCTAAGATCCAGATGACACTGCAACTGTCATATACAAGCACTTACCTTCAGACACACGACTTGCCAGTCTCGTCACTTGTATAAACAAAATCTAGACAGAGGTCACACCAAGGTTTCAGAGCAGTAGAAATCTTTGTGAAGGAGCTCAGGTTGTAATGCCACCGTACTTTTTTCTACCGTGAAGCCGTAATGTATTTCGGTTTGAAGATACGGTTGCCGGCGAATTTACTATATATGTCTAAATATATCTAAAATAATATCTAAAATCATCATCATCAAAATATATCTAAATATATCTATATCTAAATATGAGACTTACAACTTCGTGTCTCAGGGTTATAGGCGCATCTGTTCTAGGCAGAGGTTACCACTTAACATCAGATGGGACTCGTGCTTGTACCGTTTACTAATAACAATAATGAAAAAAACACATGTATACGGCTTTAGAAACATAAAATCCTTTGTTTCAAGGCAACAATCAAGAGCTCTACCACGAGTTGGCAACACAAATGTCATCTATAGTCGATACTCGATCTCGCCTACCTATTAAGCTTTTGATTGGCGTACTCGCTGTCAATTTTAGTTTTGTAATTGACCGCGAGGTGACACTGTTCTTTTTTTAATATTTTTTTTACGACAGTCTCAATCGAGCATCGATTGGGTCAATGTTGTAAACTCATGGTAGACCTACAGGTTTAGCAAGTTAAGATTATTATAGATCTTGCCACTATAATAACAAAAATCTTTAAAGGGTTCATGCACCATATCCACACCAATAGAAATCTCGTATTACTTTTTGCTTACCCGCAAAAGACGTGAATAATTTAACTATATCAAGCCAGCTTAAGACTGGCTGAATCGTCACAAGACCGCATAATATAGGTACCTATTACCTACCACATTTAAATAAGGATAAGGAAAAGCGTAATCGAACCCTTAACGGGATTTATGAACCAAATATATAAAATGTGGTGGGATGTAGCCAGGATTTTAGTTTAGGGGGAAGTAGCGAGATAACTTCACTAGGGCAAGGCAAGTGGGGCATCTAACCTAACAACTATCATAGTCTAGACATATAAGTTTATAATAAGCTATTTCAGTATTCTGTTAAAGCAGTAATTCAGCAGTGGACGTACGATGTAGTAATCAACTGTGCATTGATAAAAATGTTTGCAACATGATTCAAAGTAGTTAGCGCCATCTGTGTACATCTGAAACACTACAAGCTTAGTTTTCGTTCAAGAGTACAATCACAGGTACAACGCTTTACTTGAATCACAGGTAATATAGCGTGTCTAGTACAAATTGTTGGTTCTGTGATTCATGTTTTTTATAGTAGGTAATTCCGATAGAAACGATGTCATCAATTCATTCCTTCAACCCACTTGGCTATTCACTACTTTTTGACATAAGTGACCGTTCCCACCCGTGGTCCGGACCCCCCCCCCCACCCACTTAGCATACGACATCATTAAAATCGTGGAATATTGATGACGGATAATATAATCTGATGTGCCATATAATAAAAGTACGCGTCGCGACAATTCAGTATTAATATGTCAAAGGCTATGTTTATTAAACCTCTAATTTAGCTATGTAATATCCATAAAGCATTTTTATACCATTTTAGGAGTTTGACACGGATTCCAAAATCTACCAACTTAGAAACAAGTCTTCTGATAAGCACTCGATCAAATGCTTTTTCATAATCTGGGTAGATAACATCGTTTGTCCCAATTTTTGTCCACATATCACATGAAATTAAATTGGCCTCTTATGATCGCCCTGAATTGAAGCCATGTTGTTTATTATGTAAGTTATTATGTACTCTTTCCTTGGTCAGACAAGAGCGATCTTAGTTTGTCGGCAATATTTTGCTTGCTTTGCTTATGCTTTGCATGCAATATACAATACGTGCAATATACAATATGATAATGTCATCGCACGTAAATATTTAACGCAACGATCATGCCTCTCTATCGCTTGGTTCGCGCTCTCGCTTGCACGCTCGACCCAGGCGGAACGTGATAATGAGGCATACTTTTTGTACATGCAGCCGGCGTTCATCGATTTATTAGACGTTATCACGTTAAAAAAGCTTATTGCTTGCTCATAACTGCACTACATCTTTGTAATAGAATAGCAGCTATTCTATCTATGGCAAAGTCATCTTTAAAACTTTTGGAGAGGGCTTTTTGTACTAGGTCCGCTGAAAAAGTTGATGAAAGATGTCTATACAATACAATCATCAATTCTCGGGGATTTTGATTGGTGGAACTGGTACATGTGGTGGCTCTCTTACTCTTTTCTAACTGTCGACAAAGTAAGTAAATCGGAGCCGCGCGCTCCAAGTACTTTGCTGTCGGGCAAAAATTTCAGCAACATTTTAATTATTGTAAACTATTGAATTGGCCATACTTATCATCATTTAATGAAGGAGGCACTGATACTTTAGATGAAAGCTGCTGCCTCATCTATATACTTATATAAAAATGAGCCCATATTTCTCCTGATCACGCTTTAACTTAAGAACGGCTTATCCGATTTCATAATTTTTTTAATGTTTTTTGATACTTCGCAGATAGTTCTTACATAAAAAAAAATATTAAGTAAAGATGGGAGGTTATGGTGAGGCCGAAGGCCGAGCCTACTACGCGAACGAAGTCGCGGGCATTCGCTAGTATAACTATAAAAAGATTTATGCCCGCTACTTATACTACGAGTATATTTTAATGTACTTATAGGTAAGTAACTATTGTTTGTATGCAGTTGAACTAGCATGTACCCATTTCATGTAATGAGTATGATTTGAGCGTTCAGATTTTTAGTTTTTACCTGTGGACCCCCATTTGATAGCTATAGCTACGTCACTACTTCACATGAATAGATTTACTGGCCCACAAAATTAATAAGTCTTTAACAATACTTCAACAATTGAAACATCAAGAAGATTTCCATCCGAGTTTCTATTCATTTTTATTTCATCAAGTTTTAGAGTTATATATAAAAAATATCTGGCTCCATTATTGTTATTCCACTGAACCCACACCTTCACCATCTGCTTGTCGTGTTTGTTTGACGTGTTTGTCAAATGTGGTAGACCACATTTGACAAACACGTTTATTACATAAAATAAACTTCAAGGCTTTATAAGTGTCTTTCCATACACTTACTTTAAGAGCTAGCCAATAACCTTTTAAGGGACGCTCCGGTAAACAAGGCCAATTTTAAGTAGCACGACTTTTTTCTTTAGGTACTTAAAATGCTTACAAATTAACTATGTATTATATTGAAAGAGAGTATTAGAATCATAAAAGTTATTAATTATTAAAACCTATTTTATCTGCAGACACTTTATATTAACCAAAATAACATACAATATTAAAGAATTTATGATAGAGATTGAAATAAACAAAGAGCATGAAAGCAAAGTACAAAAGGGTCATGAAACTTGCCCGATCCTGAATACGTCCACTCAATGGGGTAGGAAAAATACGGGAGTTTACCTAAATCGATGTTGAGTACCTAAATCGAGATTGCTTTTCTTGCCGAATGTAATTCCGTTCAATGTGGGGTATCCAATTATTTTTCTAAACCCTGAAAAGGTTTACCTCGGTATCGGAGTTAACCGTTCATGCCGCAAAGCCTGGTAGCTATGACCTGCGATTCTGTACTTTTAATAGTGCAATAACTTGAGCTAACATTTTTGTCTGCTACTGCGTAAAGCCGTTCTTTCAATTATCATAGCGGGCACTTTTTAATGCTTTTATAATTGACTTACTGATGTTTGCGGCTCCACCAGAGCACATTACCACTATCCAACAAGAACATTTTGTCGGTATACAAAGTATCCTATGCTTTTTTGTGGGCTACATGCTACCTCTGTGTCCAGTTTCATCAAAATCGGTTTCATAATTAAAGCGTCATAGAATGACAAACAAACGACCAAACTAAAAAAACACTTTCGCATTTATATAATACTGAAATGATTACTGATTGCTACTGATACTATACGTATGTACTGTATATATTTGTACTCAACTTGAATTCCAGCAATTGTTTAATTTAATTTAATCAGACATGATTAGGCTGAAATTTATAACATAACTAGCTGACCCGCCAGCGGCCGCAGCGCTCGCTCAGTCTTGGTGTAGTGGTGGAATCGATGACATGCCGACTCTATCGCCGAGCACGTCTAGTGTACAGTATAGTATTTGACAGTCGAGCTGTCAAAATCATTGTGTGCTTTTGACTAAGCTATCACAAACTGACGCATCTTTAATAAAACTCTATTGACAGAAAATAAATCATCATTACGATATTGACGTAGGCGGAGATCAAGAATATTAGGCTTTTTTACCCGCGTGGTGATAGATGTTGATGATGATGATGAAAATCAGCTTATGTGCTATTCCAGACTATAATATATTTCTGTGCCAAATTTCAACCAGATCCGTTCAGCCGTTCTGCCGTTATTGAGTAAGAAACATCCTTTTAGCCATTCATCCATCCATCCACCCATCCATCCATCCATCCAAACTTTCACATTTATAATATTAGTGGGATAATATATGATGATGATCTGTAATGACACTAAAGTAGTTTAGGTTTTAATTGCTGAAAAATGTTCCTGTGAAATAGTAATTTTGTGCGCGGGCCGCAAGTTGTGAGGTTTGAATGTTCGCAAAATTTATTCTATTGAAATCATTATTTTTGTCACGTCTGAATTCTACCACATGATTTGTACCCATGAAAACTTCGATTATCTTTCAATGTCACTTCTTTTTCGTTTAACTCGTAACTTTGATAATTTGTGTGTGAAGGAAGATATTTTGTTTTTGTGGCTTGGAGTTTGTAGGGGATGAAGACCATGTTTATCGACTTGAGTTTTCTATTAATTGGTCGTTCATATTAATACACTTTCAACATTTGATGTACTTGTACAACAAATGTTTAAAAGTCGGTCTGCACAAAAAGACACCATGGCGTTACGGTAAACTAAAGTTCTGATTTTTTACAGCCCAATCCAAGCGATTCTCTAAGAGCAAACATCGTGGCATCTTTGACAACATCCGTGAAACAAATGACGGGATGACAAGAAACGTAGGAAAAGCAACCGTATGTACAACGGCGATATCACATAAAGTATTTGACATCGGTGAGCTCGTCGAAGAATCATTACAGAATCGCACGGCTGCTAATATCGGCAGTGCGTTTCTCTCATCGTTGCATCTTTGACAACATCCGTGAATGGGAAAACAACCTTACGTACAAGGGCGATATCTCATAAAGTATTTGACATCGGTGATCTCGTCGAGGAACGCAACGACGAATCATTAGAGACTGTACCGACACGCAACTGTCAAGTGTGAATTTAGACTCGATAAAACTATAAAAGAGTAAACTACTACGAATTGGTTTCAATTGTATTTACTTCAATTAAAACAGTATATTAGCACGTGCGTAACTTCAATTCCTAGGACGCTTCTCTCTCTGCACAAACTCTATTAATAATTCAGACAAACGTTAACCACAATTTTATTATATTTAATATTGGAAAACGATATTGTATGATGGTTGCCAATCATGACTTGCAGTTTGATCGTGAAGCGCTCGTTCTATCCTGAAGCACATAGTAAGTTAAAACTTTATGGTTCAGTACAGTGATTCTCAAAATGAAATATATTCCCCCCGACAAGTTTAATAACATAATTTTGTTAGTGAACTGGAAGCAATGAGTTTACATAGTTTACCTATTGCTATACCTAATGCATATTCCTAAAAAAATAAAAAAGTACAAATAAACAGTAGTTTTATATAGTAGGTAATATGATAGGTTACATTTAAAAAAGTCTACTGTCATCTAGTGAATCCTTAGCCACGTAATCACTGAAAAGTGTACGAATCATTTCAATTACACAAGTATGTCACATTTTTTTATCTATATCATTCTTGAGAGGAAATGTTTTTACCAATCTTTTATAATTTACTAAAGCTTTGACATATTTGCCATAGTTATTAAGTTTATATTTACACGAATAAGACTTATTAGTTTATGATACTCAAACAATTATAACTTTCTCGTTGATATGAGAACAGTCATGTGCAGAGCTAATAGCATTCTAGATACAGGTAAACTGCAATTTTAGTATGAAATTGGAATATACGCCATAAACGACAAAGTTTGAGAACCTGTGGTTGTGGTCTTGCCGCACAATGTAGAATACTTTGTTATGATATGACGCAAGAGCATTATCGTGCAGTGCATTTATTTTTAAGCGCAATCAACTCCAGATTTTATGAAACGTATCTACGTATACATTTTTAAGATTATATTAGTATAGCTTAAGAGGATTACATAGCTAGCACTTTCCATGCTAAAAGAGAAAACTCTTTTCTACCTCTTAACATTGTCCGATTTCAATGATTTTTTTTTTCATGGAACCATGACATTGTTTACTTTGCCCATACGTTTTGATTTTTTCAGTTTTTTTAAGTTTTAAAAAAGGAAATTTATAGTACTTATACATATATATATAATTTACCTACTTTTATCTGCTTGGTTATGATTTTGTATGTCACAGGTGGCAAATGTGTAGTGGCATTATTGAATTTCACTCACACGTATACTATGAATATAAGGTATAGATTAACTAAGCTTTTAAAAGAAAACAAATAAGTATGAGAAGGCATATGTTCAGCAGTGAACGTCCTACGGCTGAGATGATGATGATGATGAAATAAGTTTAGTTTTCAAAACAGGTTGTACAATCTCCTGCAACAAGATGTATACATTTCTTTATTTTCAGAACTATGATACAACACTACATTTTATAACAATGTAGATAAGTATTATTATAAAACAGTAAAATAATATAAATAGCTAGATTTAAAAATAATTGTGATGTCCATTTTCATGAAATTGATTGGTGAGAGGCACTTTTGCAAATTGTGGAATGTATACATCTTATTGCAGGCGACTGTACAATGGGCGGCCTTATTGCTACAAGCATTTTTTTACAGGCAAAGATCTTATTTTTTACATTATTGCATTCAACATACACTCGAGAGCAATGAATCCGGGTCACTTAAAGAATCCTAAAAATCTCGGAAACTAAAAATGCTAGGTTAATGCAATAAATTGTATTTAATAGACAATGTAATACTCCTTAAATGAAGGTATTAAAACTTCTTAGTTATTGTAAAGTTATATCATAAAAAAATCAAATTTGAAAAAGGCCACTTTCGAAGATGGAACTACGAAATTACAGCATTTGGTTTTGCTTTTGTTTGTAATCTGTCATTTATGTGGGTACATAAACCATGTTGATAGTGCTCTATATTCATTATTCAAGCTGAAATTATGTCGCTTACGCCTGAAGAATGCACCAGAATACTTACAATGCTGGAAACCGGCCGGAGTCAGCGCGATACAGCCAGGACTGTCGGTGTGTCGCTGTCAACAGTACAAAGAGTTCTCCGACGTTACGAAGAAACTGGTTCTAACCTACGCAGACCAGGAACGGGCAGAACCAGGTGTACCACAGCACGAGAAGACCGATACTTGGTGAACACCATGCTTCGAAATCGCTTTCTCACAGGAACTGAACTCACAAATCAGTTTCGACGCCTCGGAGGAAGTAACCCAAGTGCATGGACAGTAAGACGTCGGCTTGCTGAATCTAACTTAAAACCCCTTAGACCTGCAAACGGCCCTAAACTGGAGCGTGGGCATCGTATTTCAAGACTAAGATATGCCCAGAGCCACGTAAATTGGAGTATTGAAGATTGGTCAAAAGTTATGTTCTGCGACGAATCAAAATTTATGCTCTACAAGCACGATGGAAGACACAGAGTGTATCGAAAACCAGGAGAAAGATTCAAGCAAGCATGCATCGAAGAAAAAGTAGCCTACGGTGGTGGGTCTGTACTTGTGTGGGCCGGAATTTCTTCTGAAAGTCGCACAGAGCTGGTGATCATAGAAAACGGCTCTTTAACTAGCGAAAGATATGTGGAAGAAATCCTCAATGATCACGTTGGTCCATTTATGGTCAATTTAGGTGAGGTTGCTATATTTATGCATGACAATGCCCGACCTCATACAGGTAGGATTGTGAATGACTACCTTCAAGAGATGAACATTACTAGTATGGAGTGGCCAGCGCGCAGCCCGGATATCAACCCGATCGAGCATGCTTGGGACGAGCTAGGCAGATGCGTAAAACAACGAAACCCTCCCCCAATCACGCTTCGTGAGCTCAAAATTGCTCTCACAGAGGAATGGGAGAATATTCCCCAAAATCGTATAAGGAACTTGGTGTACAGCATGCCAAACCGCGTAAACGCAGTAATGGAAGCACGAGGAGGCAATACGAAGTATGAAAATCCAAGAAAATCGTAATAAAGTTCAAAAATTTCATGTTTCCTATTTTTGTTTTAAGGAGAGATCAGCAGTTTTTTTCTTTATGTAATTTTGTGTTAATAAAATGTATGGTGACTCATTTTTTTTTACTTTCATTTAAGGAGTATTACATTGTCTATTAAATACAATTTATTGCATTAACCTATCATTTTTAGTTTCCGAGATTTTTAACATTCTTTAAGTGACCCGGATTCATTGCTCTCGAGTGTATTACATTTATGTGCATTTCGTTTAAAGGTAGATACAGTTTACACATCAAGTCTAGTAAGAGGGAATATTCGTTATTGATTTCATAAAATATAAGTGCCTTACTTATAAACGTTGCATTTAACTTTAAATGACGTTATTTAGTAGCAGCACAGCAAAATTGTTCTGCATCGTACATTGAACGACGTTATGACGTTATTTAGAACCGCATACCACCGAGGCTTTACCGAAGTTTTGTTTGGTATAACATGTCAGATTTATACATTAAGCAGCGTTTAAAAGTAAGGCCATAAGAATTTTAGTCACCAGTGAGGTACAAATATAAGACTTATTTTAATTCAGTCAGCCATTTTGATGATATTTAGACACTCGTTTGAGTGTCTTCGACTTCGTTGTTTATGAACCGATTTAAATGATTATTTTTTGTTTGATAGAGTATACTTCTGTGGTAGTACCATATAAATTTCATCAAATTCGCCTTTCTTGATGATATCATCATTGACGGTGTATCCCGTAAGTACCAAGGTCACTAAAAAGGGTGGGAAAATTACAACATGTATTACTCAATCATAGTATTGCAAAAGTATTTGAAATAATTTATTCGAATCGAAGTAACTTATCCCATAACTTTCAAATTCTCCAATTAATGTGGGAAAACCAAAAATATGTTTTAGTGGTAACACTGAAAGTAAATTACTATATTTGGTGTTTTATTTCAGTTTTGTGTTATTTATGTAAATATAATTGCATAAACAGTAAACTTACGTGTGAAAAGTTATGTTTTTTTTACCTTGAATCGCACTCTTTCACTCTGCATTTACCCATTTTGGAAATCGTTTTTGTCGTGTGTCACTCGGTTGTCATCTCGCTGAGCACTGAACTGATGCTAGCTAGACATATGGCTGTGGCCATATGTGAAGTGGCAACGGTTTAGCGCGGTAATTACTGATCTAGTGTAACATATAAATCAATGCATCGTATATAATGATTTTAATCTTTGACTTAACATAGTATCATAATATATAAGAATTCATAATATATTTAGATTTTTAGATAAATTAAAAGTATATTTGCAGTACTGCCCTTTTACGCTATTATATCATATTACGCACCTGTCACTATGAAACATATTGTATACAAATTAGTTTGAAGTAAGTTTCTACCTTACGTACAAAAGTTTTATACCAAAGTATTCATCTTACAAGCCAGGTCTCCCAGGTGAAAGGCACATCCGAACGCATCCTATTCCAGAAACTTTACAAACAAGCGATCAGTATTCCAACTGGCGACAAGAAACTAGAACTTTGACCGCAAACCCGGTTCCTCAGTAATTCGGTAGATAGGTAAGTACGTTTGTTTTAGAAGTTCGGTAAACTCTACGGCTAATTTGAATAAGGACAGCTTTAAAGTTTAATCTGACTCACAATATTGATTCTTGCAATTTTTACATTTCTAACGAACCATGAGGAAGGTCGAGTTATTAAACTTTGTAAATGAAGGAACCAAAAATCTATATCTTCTATAAACATATAATAAAACTATAGCCAAGGTGAAACCTGTACATGAAAGATAACTAAAAACCATTTTATATGAGTAAATGAAAGTAGTAGAATCCAATAATATTGTTTTAAGATTTTTCGTCCATTTGTCTGTCCCTATATAAGTGACTTCATCACGCAAAAACTACTGGAAGAATTTTAATTTGAAGGAAATTGTTTGCTGGAGTATATTCCTGAAGAGTTTTTTATCTTTGTTTCATTAACAGTGGCTCATCCAAAAACAAGTAATATTTTACAAGGCATTTTACATAACCAAGCGTTTGTTGACATTTAAGTACTGACACAATATTTATTATTTACATTGAAATGTTATTAAAATTATATTTGTTTTGACATTATAATAATAATTGCAACGAATGCCTTTATATGTAATTTTGTATACGGCTGCTTTTGTTTGACTTTTAAATTAATATTTACCAATAAATAACTTTGACTTGGACATAAAAAAGGTATTTTAAGGTCAAAAGACTTTAAATTAAATCAATTTAGGAGCAAAGTAATATAATTTTGAATATTGAAATACAGCACGTTACAGATGGTCAGGTTTGGCAAGCTCAGATAAATACTCAGAATTTCCAAGTGAAAATAGTGAACCTAATATACCACTGTTTGGTATTTTAATTGTAATGCAACTTGTTATTAGTTATAAAGTTAAATCAAGTCTCTTAATGAAAGAAGTTTGAAATGGATGAGAATTGTTAAGGTAAAGTAAAGGGCATAAAGCAAATTAAATACCAGGCATAAAATTTTATAGTAGCCAGTGAAATTGCTAGTATACGTATATTAAATGCTTCAAGTCGAAGAACTTATGCTCTTTTATTGCTAGGGGTTGCAGATGGTACATAATAAAGACACAATATGATGAAAGACATGTAATTTATTTCTTCTCTGCTGCACTGTATACATCATGGACATTAAAAAGTATAACTTGGTCACATTAGAAGTAATAATAATAATAATAATAATAATACCGCAGGGGCGGCTTTGTGGCGAGCCGTCGGTGAGTGGCGACACCGTGGACCCTGATTCTCCCTGGGGCTAAATGAGACCCCTGACCCCCGGCTTGCCTTTATTGGCTGTCTGGGGGTGGAGACGCAAGAGCAAGTAACAAAAAGCTCCAAGGGTGGAAGTGTTAAAGGGCATAACGCCGGTAGTAGCGCTCTAGTGAAACCGCAGCACACCTCTCGACACCCTTTAGCCATTCACACCAACGTTGCCCCTTTTGTCACCATTGATGGTGGCTTTTATGGGGGGCCCGTTTAGTGAGTGGCAAGTCACCACCTGCCTAAATATTTTAAGATGAGACTGAAATTGGCAGGTGCCGTAGTCTCGACCATAGCCCACTATCTCCCGTATCACTAATAAGTACATTTCAATAACCATGCCATTTTACCCATTTTTGTAATAGATAACCTGTAACCTTCCATCCAAAATGTTTCTGTTTTTATACTACATTGTATTTTTATATCAAACAGGCCTCTAAGTGTTGGCTACAGCCCCACTTATGCCTTTGTAAAGGACCGGGTGAAACCCGTGAAATTGGTTGAATAAAAATAATAATAATAATAATACCGCAGGGGCGGCTTTGTGGCGAACCGTCGGTGAGTGGCGACACCGCGGACCTTGATTCTCCCTGGGGCTAAATGAGACCCCTGACCCCCGGCTTGCCTTAATTGGCCGTCTGGGGGTGGAGACGCAAGAGCAAGTAACAAAAAGCTCCAAGGGTGGAAGTGTTAAAGCGCATAACGCCGGTAGTAGCGCTCTAGTGAAACCGCAGCACACCTCTCGACACCCTTTAGCCATCCACACCAACGTTGCTCCTTTTGTCACCACTCTTGGTGGTCTTTATGGGGGCCCGTTTAGTGGATGGCAAGTCACCACCTGCCCAAAAATTTTAAAATGAGACTGAAATTGGCAGGTGCCGTAGTCTCTTCCATATCCTACTATCTTCCTTATCACTAATAAGTACATTTCAATAACCATGCCATTTTACCCATTTTTGTAATAGATAACCTGTAACCTTCCATCCAAAATGTTTCTGTTTTTATACTACATTGTATTTTTATATCAAACAGGCCTCTAAGTGTTGGCTACAGCCCCACTTATGCCTTTGTAAAGGACCGGGTGAAACCCGTGAAATTGGTTGAATAAAAATAATAATAAAAAAAAAAAAATAAAAAAAAATAAAAAAAAAAAAAAAAACCGCTGACAACATAGACGTCTTGTGATTTTCTATATTTTATAAATACAGTTTTTTTTCTCAATTTTACTATTTTGTACAGTTTTATCTCTGGATTTTACAAAAAGACCGCCTCCGTTACAATAAGCATAAAAAATTCATCAGATATAGACAAAAATCCATGAACAACACAATGCATTTTTTCCAACCAAATGACAATGTCAAAATTAGCTCAAGATCACATTCAATATTTACAACAATTTACAATAACTAATTCTATGAACTAATGATCACAAGAAGTAAAGCGGGAACGAATTGCGCACGACCACCATCACCGCCTGCCCCGTCAACATCGTGCTCGTCGTCAGATGAGGAGTATGGAACCCCCCGTGACACGAGCGCATCGAGCGACGAGAGCGGGCCTCAGTCACCATCGCCGCCACCACCAACTGCGCGACGAGGGCGACCACCGCTGCCGGCACGCTTGGGGCCTGCGGGACAACCTGTTCTGCGCCCGGCCCCCGCTACCGGTGGTGTAGTGCGCCGCATGCGATGGACTCCGTCAATAAATGAGAACTGCATGCGCGCCTACTATGGGGCTACAAATGGAGGAAGCAACCTGACTGCGTATCGTGATCGAATGCTGTCTCTGTTTCAGACCCTTGAACCAACTTTGACCGTATCTGCACAACGACTATCGGATCAGGTGCGAGCTATTCACCGGTGCAAACTGTTGGACCAGCCTGCACTTGATCGGCTACGCCTGGAGGTGCTACCTATTCAGGCGTGTTCATCCTCGACACGGGACCCGTCTGACACGGTGTCGATATCGGTTCCGGTATTGACGAGTATACGGACGGATACTGCAGTCGACGAAGAAGATTGCCTGAATATGAGCGTATGTACCCAGGTGAATTAGCAACTGAGGAGGGCTTTGGATGACGCGATTTTTACATATAGATTCACACTTGACTCTAGACCACGCCTGCCTCGTCTACCCACGAATAGACATAACCTAGCGCTAATGGGAGCCTTGAACGCTTTGCTAGTACCGTATATACGGGATAGCAAAGATTTAACTGATACTCACTCGATCCTCTATTGTGGGGCAATCGCGGTATGTCGCGTTGCTCGTGTTAAGTTCCCGGACACTGACCGAGCACCGCGAAATGCTTCGGGTGTACCCGAGTGGCAAACGCGGATCGAGAGACGTATCAGTACGTACAGGACTCTCATTGCAAAGCTAATCTGCTTCAGCAGGGGCAACAAACGCCCTCGAGTCATACGCTTCGTGAACCAAGCTTTTGCTGGGACTGGCATCAGACCCCAGGAGTATATGACTTGTGTCACGGAGCGTATAGACTTTTTGAAACAGAAAATCTATGCGTGGGCAAACCGCATTCGCCGTTACAGAGAACGTGTGAATAGATACCAACAAAATCGCCTTTTCCAAAGTGATCAAAGAAAGGTATATAGAAAATGGGAAGGAACTGACCAACGAGTGAATGATGGACGGCTACCGGATGCCGACACCATGACAAACTTTTGGCGTGGCATCTGGTCGCTGCCCATTGAACACACGGAGGGCGATTGGATGAATATTGTCGAGAGCTCATGTGAATCCATCGAACCCATGGAGGCTGTGAACATCAGCCCCATAGACGTTAGTTGTGCTATTCGTAAGACCCCGAACTGGAAAAGCCCTGGACCAGACGGATTGCACAATTTTTGGCTAAAATGGATTCGATGCTCACACGAGTGCTTGGCAATACAATTCCAAGAAGCCATTGAACGTGGTTCCCTTCCCAATTTCTTCACAACTGGTGTCACCTTCCTGCTCTATAAGTCCGGTAGTACCACGGAAGCGAAGAATTACAGACCCATCACGTGCTTGCCTACGCTATACAAGCTCCTTACATCTATTCTGCGAACAAAAATTTATTCGCACATTGTTGTGAATAACATTTTGGCTCCTGCTCAGAATGGATGTCGGGTTGGGTCCCGTGGTACTAAAGAGCTCCTCCTCACAGACATGACCATTTGTCAACAAGTCCGGCGAAACAGGGGGGTTCTATCCACTGCCTGGATTGACTATAAGAAGGCTTATGATTCAGTGCCTCATTCGTGGCTAGAGAGGATATTAGAGTTATATAAAATCAATATAACTCTGAGATCATTCTTAAGCACATGCGTGAGACATTGGACCACAGTTCTTCGTCAACCAGGAGATCGTGAGAGCGTCTCTGGGTCACAGGACTTCATAAGGATCGAACGAGGTATATTCCAGGGTGACAGTCTCAGTCCTTTGTGGTTTTGTCTAGCGTTGAATCCTCTCAGCACTTTGTTGATGGATTCAAAACTAGGCTACCGACTTCGAAGAGAGGGTGAGATAATTTCTCATCTATTGTATATGGATGATCTCAAGCTGTTTGCAACGAATCGCCAAGACTTGATGGATCTTTTGAAAATTACTGAATCTTTCAGTGATTCTATCAGGATGGAGTTTGGTGTAGATAAGTGTGCGGTCATGCATGTACAACGGGGAAAGGTTGTGAATTCTTCAAATTTACAACTTTCCGAGACAATTACTCTCACATGTCTTTCTGAAGTTGAAACCTATAAGTATCTTGGTATGTCACAGTCATTGGGTATCATGGATAGGGACATTAAGCAGACAGTGAAGGAGCGTTTCTTCTACCGCTTAACAAAAGTTCTTAACAGTCTTTTGTCGGGCGGCAACAAGACGCGCGCCTTCAATGGTTGGGTGATGCCCCTACTCATATACTCCTTTGGCATACTAAGATGGACTCAGACTGAACTTGACGCCCTGGATAGGCGGGTCCGTCAATTGCTTACAACACATCGCATGCTACATCCACGCTCGTCTGATACATCCCACGGAAGTGCGGGGGTCGTGGCTTCCTAAATGCCAAGAACCTCCACAACTGTGAGGTGTCCAGTCTCCGGGAGTATTTCCGTAACACCGAGTGTGGGATACATCGCGATGTCATAGCAGTTGATAGGAGCCTCACACCTCTCTCCTTGGCAAACGAGAACTGGCGTAAACCAGTGGTGCTAAGCATCGAAGACCGTAGAGACGTATGGAAGGGCAAAGAGCTACACGGACGGTTCTACAAGGCCCTAACAAGGCCTGACGTGGACCCGCTCGCCTCAGTGAACTGGCTGCGTTTCGGTGATCTCTTTGGTGAAACTGAGGGTTTTGTTTGTGCTATTGCTGACGAAGTTATCAAGACGAATAACTACCGGAAATATATTCTGAAAGACGGTACGGTCGACATTTGTCGAGCATGCCGCCGTCCCGGATAGTCACTCAGACATATTATTTCCGGTTGTTCTCATCTTGCTAATGGAGAGTACTTGCACAGACATAACCAAGTAGCCAGGATTATTCACCAGCAACTTGCCCTTCAATATGACCTTATTGAGTCTGAGGTGCCGTACTATAAGTACGCACCTACGCCTGTTCTTGAAAACGGTCGTGCTACGCTCTATTGGGATCGATCTATAATCACGGACAGGACTATTGTTGCCAATAAGCCTGACATCGTGGTGATCGATCGATCTCAGCGCCGGGTAATGCTTGTTGACGTCACCATTCCTCATGATGAGAACCTCGTGAAGGCTGAGAAGGACAAGCTTAGCAAGTACCTTGACTTAGCTCATGAGGTGACCGCCATGTGGGATGTTGATTCGACAATAATTGTTCCGATAGTAGTTTCAGCAAACGGCCTTATAGCAAAAAGCCTCGACCGACATCTTAAGAGGCTTTAGCTAGACGGTTGGATCAAGGGACAGATACAGAAGGCAGTACTTCTTGACACGGCACGTATTGTCAGGAGGTTCCTCAGTCTGCAGCCCTAACCACTGGTAGTTTGGGTCATGCCCCGCTGCCGATGGCAATCTAGGATTAGGTTTTTTACAATGTTTTTTATTTATTATTTTTATTGTATATAGAAATATTGTAAAAAATTTAATTTTAAGATAAGGAAATAAATAATGTGAATAATAATAATAATAATAATATTTATTTCGGTAAAAGACAATATTTTCACAATTTGAAGTAAGAAGAGCTACTGGATCCTAAACTAGGTTCAAAAAGACCCGTGCGATAGGTTCCAGACCTCTTTCGCCAGTGTAAAAAGATAATATAATAAATTGCCTAAATACTAGTAAAATATTAATAGTACGAGTATTAATTGACATGTTACGACTAAATGATGAGAATTGTTATTAAAGGAACTGTAATAATACTAAAACATTTTAGTAAGTACAGTTTCACATAATTATACAAATTCATTCATCTTACAATAATTATAAATTAAATTAAAATATCCGTAGTAATTATTAATTATGCCGCAATAATTCAAAATAAATTAAATATTCCAAATAATACAATAAATATCAAATTAAACTTATAAAAAATTGAGTAAAAATTAAATTAATCAAATTATTATTGTGTTAAGGTACGTATAACTATATGTGTGTGTGTGTGTGTGTGTGTGTAGCGTGTTGGACTAATATTAGATTAGCAAGCTATGTAGTTAGTTATCTCTTACGAGTAATTTCTTATTATTGGCAAAAATTACCTTAAACATGAATCTTAAATTGGATGGAATAATATATTTTCAGTAAGTAGTACCGTTGTTGTGTATAATGGGCGGTGCCAATAATCTATCTATCACCGATTCATCTTACTAGAGACAAAGTACTTAGACCGTGCTGATAGACATTTACTTACTTTGCTAGATAAAGATATTTGACACTATTTGTTACGTTATGTCAAATTTCTATCAGTAGTAAGAAAAATTGTAGATAGATAGATTGTAGGGATCCCCAATAAGAGAAGCACACTAGCATTGACCTATTTTAAACGACCTTAAAAACGACGCGTTTCTCAAATCGTCAGAATATTTTGAATTTTTGAATGTATTTTGCTCGATTATTCGAAGATGCCTACACCGATTCGAGAAATTATTTTTTGTTTCATAAGGTATTCTTCCCAGGTGGTCTAATTGACACCAAGTTAGGACCTGATGATGGGATCCCAAAATTAATCGAGGCCAACAAATCAACAAACAAGAACGGCAATCAAACTTTATAGGGACACATATTGTGTTATATGGGTCAGGCCGTAGATTTTGCCACATTTTGTATACTTACACTAAAATACTTAATATACATTTCTCAGTCACGGCGTTGTATTCCCTACTAAATGGTGAGCCATAGCCATTAAAATATTTAAATAAGTTCATAAACTTAGAGAGTTTTAGGATATTTTTCTATATCAAATGACGAAATTCTTATAAAAAACGCCAATCCGCTTCGGTAGAGGTGCACTTTGCGCATCCGTAAAATACATAAAAACGTTATTATTGAAAATCTGTTTGGACATTATGAAATGTTACTTTGTTTTCTACTGACTTCTAAAAATAGGAGGAGGTACTTAATTCCACTGTATTTTTTTAAATATTTGTTACCTCATAACTTTCGACTGGGTGAACCGATTATCAAAATTATTTTTTTGTTTGAATGTTAGTGCTCCCGTGTGGTCCCATTTAAATTTCATGAAATTCGGCCCAATAACTGAATAGAACTCTCAACTGTATGATTGAAGATAAAATAGTGTATGCAAAGGTATATTTTTTTTTTCATTTATTTACAGGACTTTGTCGCTGAGCGACATCATCCCGAGAAGTCCATACAAAAAACAACAAAATTAAAAGTAGGTATACAGATCAAGACTTAACCAAACTTAAATGTGCTAACTTATATAACAAAGGTATATAATTAGGTATTATATAACCGTTGCATTAACTACCTACTATAATAATAATCATAGTTCCTTACAATCTTGATAGCACCTAAATAAATAATGTATCTTATACCTACCCAGCACTAGGATTCCTTGTATATGATAGTAAATGATCTTGATAGTAACAAGGTAGATGCCATTGCAGTAGATCGTATATATGTCACAATTTAAAGAAATAATGTCGTTGAACGAGTGTCTTGTGTTGCTACACTACGTATTCCTTAAAATACAAGGTTAGCTAATACCGAAACCCTATTTCGCTGTAAGACATTTTTATTTGGTAAGCAAATGACGAGGGAACGTGAATGCCTTCACTGTGATAAGGTACTAAATTGTTAATATCTTGTATGTACACAGGGTGAAATTCACGGAACTTGCGATATAAGGGGATGCGAGACAAAGGTGGAGCTTATTGCAAATTCCTGCGCTCACCTTGCTTCGCTATTAAACCTTTTGCGATACACGCTGTATAATGTTTGCAAATCTCTTGTCTGGGTCTTAAAATGTACTCGGATGTAATTGTACTATCTAAGTGACTTCAAAAAAGAAACAGTGTTATGCCGTATGTAGCATTTACCTATGTCTGTGATTTACGTAAGTTTTTGAGCACTGATTGGCCCTGTGGCCCGAGCACGAATATTTGCTAAAGTGTAACGTTATCGTATCGTTGACGTATACAGAACAAACTATGAGTTATCTGTGCCACAGTTGTACTAGATAAATGATAGTTTGTACTGAATACGCCATCGATACGATTACGTTACACTTTAACAAATGTTCGTGCTCGGGCCACTGTTCTAGAGTTTAGAACAATACACTTATAGATAGAAATAAAGATTTAGGCATGGATTTTGATCATATAATACTCGTATTTCTGTTTTCGTTTTCGATAGATATAATTTTTATATTTAAAATTCCCAGAAAATTCTTGCATAAAATTTAAGTTAACATGCTCGATGAAGTATTTTTTGTGTTTAAAAGGAATAGGTAAGTATTAGAATAAGATTTTTAGTTTCGAATGCGAATAATTTGCGTTTAAGTTTTTCTGGTGCATAGTTACCGGTTTTAGAGTTTGACTATTTTGTTTTAAAAATACGAAATAAACCTAATGGACAAAAAAATATTTACATTAAAGAGATCATATAGATAGCGCTTTCAATCTACACCTTTGTCGTCCATGTGAGCACTAAATTACCACTGAATACTTTACTTGTTGGGAAAAATCTCAATAGGTTGTAATGTTTAGTTTTATACAATTTTGTATAGGCAGATCTCATCTCATATACATAAGTGATTTAAATAGATATGTTTATAAAATGAAAGATATTAAGGTTTTCACATAACCAATTAGATTTGGCATTTGATTGGCATCAATATAACAATATTTAGCATTGCGAATCGAATTGATTATGTTAAGATCTTTTTATAAGAAAGCGTTTCATTTTAGAAACATATTTATGGTATAACTTATAAGTCCCAAAGCGTAATTAAAGCAAAAGTTTATAAATACTAAGAAGTAGTACATCGTTATCAGTAATCGTTTTCCTCTGCTGTTTCTTATGATAGCTGCGCCTCACGGTTACACCCGCGTGGTGATGAATGATGATGGAAGTATGCTATGGTTTAATCCAGCGCATCATCTACCTCCATATCAAATTTCATCAAAATTGGTCCCGCCGTTTGAGCGTCAAGAAGTAACAAACAAACAAACACACTTTCTTTCAAAATTTCGCCCCTATAATATTCGCGTAGGTCGTCCACCGACACGGTGGACAGACTACAGGAAGGTCGCAGGACGACGTTGGATGCAGGCCGCTACCAACCGGTCCTTTTGGAAAATCATGGGGGAGGCATATGTTCAGCAGTGGACGTCCTACGGCTGAGATGATGATGATAATGAATATTCGCGTGATTTAATAACATTATACATCTTAATGCGAGTATATTTTAGTTTGTAGACCGTGTGGAGTCCGTACGTGGTGGATTTAGGAACCATAAACCCTTTTAGAGTAAGTGTTACACGAGTATGTCCCAGCGTGGGATCATATCAGCTGATTATGAGACGTTAATTTTATTTTTATAATTTGTGGCCATTAGTAGTTTTTCTTTCTTCCTTACTTATTGTTTTAATTCTTTGAGTCTGAATTTCAAATAATATGATTGCAACCAGAACCTAAACAATGTAATCAGCAGCCAACTATTTATTATTCCCTTTTTTAAAATATAATGTTTCAATAGGATGCCATCTAGCACTTAACCGGTTTTTATTTCTTGGTGTTCTCTAATAGTTTGTGTCATAATTATATAGTCAAATTAGGTACGTGCATATATCAGGTATCCCGAAACTCAACGAAAACCTGGTATCAGGCGAGAGTCCAAGGTATACAAGTTATGAAAAAAATAAGAAAAAAATCCATGTCATTTAGCCAAGCAATAATATACATTTTTCTAAAAAGTTGAAATATTTTTACAGTAATTTTTTTAAATAACGTTATCTCAAATAACAGTGCTATTAATCGCCACCTCAAATCAAGTAAAAAAAGTTTTGACGAGTTATGGTTTACAAAATTATTGTCAGTTAACTTTGACATCCGTGTTGGATTTTATTTTATTTTTTTCATAACTTGGCCTCTCACCCAGTATCAGCTTATAGTTAAGTTTCGGAACACTCTGTATATTGAGCGATTATTTCACAAAAGTAAAGTTACAGTAAGCACCATCTTTAACCTTAAACAATTGAATTCAGTATTGTTTATTTATATATATTAGACTACTGAGGCTATACAATAAACCACGATTCTATATTTTAATGTTCACGTCAATGTAACGAATTCTTTTCGCATGATTCGTGCTATTCTCGCTATAGTCAGGTTTTAAATGGCTACAACTGACACAACCAATTTACTTGACTTTTTTTACTTGAATTTAGTCTGAATTTACTTTTGTTGTATTTGATATCAGATAATACGATCTGAATTAAGTTTTTAATAATGTTTTACATTGTTCGTTATACACTCATGTACATTTTAAAATGTATGCCTTAAACAAATGAAAAATGTGTTGGACCATGTAAGACCGACTTATTTAGTCCAGTCCACCGTACTTCCATTACGATGGCTAAAGTGGAGAACTGTCTTACATGGACTTACTAAGGAATTGGGATAAGTTGTAGTATTAAAAGATAATTGTAATAAGGAATTTGTAACGCGTGTCCCCATATGCAAATCTAGTATAATATCGTATACAATATTCATACATACGAAGTATGGAAAAAATCTACAATCAGTGAAAGCGGTCCCCTCAGGCATATTGCGGTACGGAGTTTTCATTAAACACAGCCCGAGGTTGGCCAAAAAATGGGTAGATAAGTGTGAGTTAAATTGTACAAAAAGGTTCCGTATATTTCAATTAGGTACCTAATGTTTGTATTACTGATCATGTAGCCTACATACAATAAGTACACATAACTACAATAATACTACTAATGAATACCATACTACTCTTTTTAATTCATTCATTAATCCTTCCTATACCATGTAATTAAAACAAAAGTTTTATGAATAAAACTGACGTATATTTACGTATCTAGGACGCAAAGGGTTAAGTCATTTTAATTTGCACCTAGGCTTACAAATAGCTATACTTAGACAAATAAAAAAGTTATACACATTTCACTGCTCTAATAATTATTTGTCTTGATTAGCAATTATTTTAAATCTACCTTCTTACTGTATATAAACGCTGCCTTAACTTAAAATGACGTTACTTAGTACTTTGCTCAGCAAAATTATTGTGCGCTCTATACTAAAAGACGTTTTAAAGTTAAGCAGCGTTTATACTATTTATTCCTTATAAACGCTATTAGATACGTATTTATTAAATACGTAAATTCATTACATACTGACTGATAATTCGTTACGTCCTTAATAACATACAGAACTCATGCTCGATTCATACAGAAAATATAATTATCTAACGCATTATAGCAGATACCCATGGTAATGGTTTATTTATTCATATTTTTACTTCGTCATAGGTCAACAGTTATAGTAAAATCCAAATAATTGATTAGTATAATATAGTATAGTAGAGTACTCGTATTTAAAACTCATACTCATCATAATTATAACAATATTTGAGGGAAAATTACTCACACATTTTGAAAAATGTCATGACTTGTGGATTATTAGTTATATTTGAGGTACCCTAAAAAATTGCTACACAGCCCGGGGCATCTCCCTCACATAAGGAATGTTGTCGCTGGGAAATTAGTTCATAAAATTTCGGAATACTCATACGAGGTAGATACCCAGGATGGATATAAAGTATTATGAGTTGCTTTTGGTTTTGTATTAACATATAATTTTACTGTAGCGTTCTTGAAAAAAAAAATGGAAATGTTGGTATGATTTTGGGTAAGTATATTAGTAATAAGTATACTGAATGAATATTTTTAGTTCGTCTAATTTGTGAATAGTTTAGAAAGTTACATTTTTTCAGACATCCTAATATACTTATTATAACTTTCTACAAACAAAAAAGTGAAGCAATCGTCTAGTATAATTTTATTATAAATTGAACTCAAGTTTTCTTGCTTTTCTTTTGTTTTTATTTTATTTCGTTTTGATTAAGATTTGCGTTAGATACCATTCTATTTCTGAACTCCTTAAGTAAGCTGAAAGGAGCACAGCGAGTTAAGAGAGAGGTCTGTGCTCGGGATTTATTATGACGTATCACTAGTTCTTCAAAATCTTCCGTACTGCGTATAATACGTGCACGTACAATGGTAAAAGAAACAATAGTGCCAAAGTACTTGTACGCGCGGTCCCCAGTATATTAAATAGATATTAACTTTGGTAGTGCTGACATTTGGACATTCTCGAAGTATGTCATTAATCCCTCCGTAGTTTTCAATAAGCAAGCGATAGCACATTGTGAAGGACGGGGTCAACACGGGCCATATTAGATAGAATAGCGGGAGACACTTACCGAAATTGCTTACACAGAAAACTAATATCAGTGTTTGCCAGACGTCCGCAATCGGAGGTGGCACACAGTACAAGCGAAAGCGAGAGAACTGGATTTAATTGGTGGTTTGTTTCACCTGGTGCGGGTAAATTGAAAATTGACAGGTCTTTTCGTTTTTGTAGCTAGTTCAGGTAACTAGCTACAATCTATGGCCTTTATTAATAAACGTTGCGTAAACATAGATTAGGCGTAACATGCTTTGTCTTGCTTTCACGCGTGACATTTACTGCAAGCGAAAAATTGACAGATAGATGTTTTAACTACTCCGGGTCTAAGCCAAGTTTATTAATAAGGCCGTATATGTACATATATACAAATAATAATATAGGTGAACATCCACACAAGGTTTTCAGGCTCCAAAATAGGTAGAGACTGATATGATAATCTGATTACTAATATACATAATTATATACGTATACACATCCATACACTGGTCAAACAAACATGTTCATAACTTGATTGAAACTTTCGTAAATATTAACAATTTGAATATTATTTTGACGGTTTAACAATTTGACGGTTAGAAATCGGTCAGAGCTCAGGAGATGTTGACTCGTCGAACGCTAGACCGACAGTGCATCTCCTGAGGATGCCTCGTGTAGAGGCGAAACACGTGTCGAATCGGTTTTGGTTAATTGGGGTTTCTTGTGTTTTTTATTTTGTATTCTTCCTATTAGCATTTTATGCGGGAGGGAGGGTGGTGCACGCCCCCAAATAGGCCAAAATAATTGTTTTCTTTTCAGCGGAAGTGTCACTAAATATTTTTAATATCGTTTTTTTAATGACATTCTTCTATTTTGTATGTGATTGTTTAATTAAGTATAATTATTATTAAGTTATTTATATAAGAGACAGTTAGGTAAATACCTAATATACGTATATTATGTTGATTTGTCTGATCTGAACTTAAGGCGAAATAAGTTCCAAATTTCATGATTCGACTTCGCGAAAACTTAGTTTTTTGACGCTTAAACCTAATAACCGAAATTTGAAAAAAAAACGTACTGTAAATTGAATATATGTCCTTATGAAGTATGGGAGCTAATACACGATTGAGCAAACTTGGCTCGATAGAAAAAATCGGCAACATTCCCTAAATTTTGCAATTTTTCTTACGTGCTTCGTGGGAAAAAGCATTTTTATTCAATTATGGCCAAATATATTTTAATTAATGTATCATATTCGATTTCTTAATGAAATTTACTAGTGAACTATGGACTCCTTTATCATTAAAATTTAATCATTTGATTGTACGAAATATGTATATATAAAAAGTATTAGAACGTATTCAATTGAATTTTCGCTTACATCGTCCAATCTGGTAAGCAATTCTCAACCTTATGTAAAGCATTGAAAATTGTTTTAAAATTAGGATTGGACCGCGCCTTAATTCTAAGTTGAATGATTATTTTTATTTTCTTGTTGACCTGTAACAATATTGTTATCAATAAGGAAATGACTATGACTATGACTATGGGATAGGAAAACGATAGGATTAACCACTAATACATGAGATATATGATATACCAACTATAGTTGTCTTCATATTCTGTGAGGAGACTAAACCACGACTGTCGAAATGTGGAGACGTAGGTATAATAATCTGTGCTTCAAGGATGTAAAAGGTCTATAGTGTAAAAGACTGTAAAAGACTTCTTATCTTATTTTTATTCAGATTGAGCGCTAAGTCCTGCACTGACGTCCCGCTTGCATGGGGTGTATTGTGCCTTTCCGCCGCCAGCGTTTACCCGAGCCAGCCCAACTCCTTATGGCCCTGGGTTGCTGGCACAACTGCTGGAGTGATATTCGTGGTGTTCATACCGATGATTATCTAGAATTAAATTGATCCTCTATAGTCCGGTTGTGTTCCGTATAGTTTCTGTGGCCGTGCACTGCAACAAGACTCACGGTTTCGCCCTCCTACAAACATCCTATGCACAGTGGACTATCCGTTACACCAGTCTTGTACAGATGATAGTTGAGGTTGCAGTGACCTGTAATAAGGCCTACTAGTAGGCGCAGGTCCTTATGAAAGACAGTTTATACCTAGTATTATTTTACATACTCCTGAACTTGGGAAATCAACTTGCACACACGGCGTGGTCTTACTTTCGCTGTTACTCGTAGCTTACGGCAACTGCTCCAACAATGGTACCAGTACCACCTATCTATTGTCCTCGAAAGTCAGATAGGCGCATCTCCATTTTAACATTTCACTCACAACGGTTTTATTAGTTTTTGTAGTTGTTTGTTTAGTTACCAATTGATGTATTATAATAATATTTTCATGATTATGGTCTTCAAAGGAGTCTTTATATTAGACGTACTCATTTTTGGAAGTAACCATTTTGAAAAGCGAGCATCGTCAGACGAAACGCCTAAACCTATATTATATATATATATATACTTATAGTGGAAAATAAGCTAAACTTATTTGTTTCATTCGCATAAGACAATGTTTATTAACCATTGGTATGGTAAAAGTTTGTAATCTTGTTGTGTCTAGCTATACTTACATAGCATAGCTAGATGTGGCGACCAAAACTTCGGAATGTTAATATTTGTTGTAAGCGTAAGGGAAATAAATTCCACGGTAGATCCCTAACTAGATGGACTAACATACTCTAAAGTGGAAAAGCAAAGTGAAGCCTGGCGTGGTACAGGTGGCCATCTTTGACATCTTTTTATCACTAATAAGTCTTAATGATCTCTCACTTCCAAAATTAGGTAGTTTATCTGTACTTTGTGGGTCAAACGTCATGTAATTTGAGTAGTTATTACGAGTGAAATAATTAAACGCATTTGAAAATTATTGTTCATATCATACGCATATAAGCATACAAACAAATAAAATGTAAGTGTAGGTATGTATGTCAAGTCAAGTCAAGTCAAAATCATTTATTCAATTTAGGCATAAAAGACGCACTTATGAACGTCAACTTTTCATTATAATGTACTTTAAAGACTCTACCGCCGCGTTCCAAAATATATAGAACCCACCGAGAAGAAGCGGCAAGAAACTCGGGGCCATTCTTTTTATATAGATGTTTACAATGTTTCTACTTAGGTACTACAAATATTACATTTTATGGGTGGCAGAGAGACAGCTTGCCAGAAGTGGAGTATTCCAAGCATCTTTATCTTCTATATAATGTCGAACTTTATAGTAAGCTTTTTTTTATTAAAACGTTTTTACAGTCAACTTGTATTTGCCCTCTGTGAGCTCAGTTATGTGCTTTGGGATTTTATTGTAAAAACGCACACAATTTCCTATGTATAAATAGGTATCAAAATAATAAATGTTTATTAAACACAATGGATTCTAATAACTATCGTACTCGTATAAGAAGTTTATACGATACTAATAACGAAAACTCAATTATTATATGTTTGTTTCGGCTAATCTCCGAAAGGGCTGTACCGATGTTGACGGCACTTTTACTGGCAGATAGCTGATGTTATACAGAATAACTTTGAATACTTTTATTTGAGTTAAAGAATTAAGATTCTATGTTATATTAAAACATACTGTCATAGTAATTTTCCAAGAGGATGAAGCCGTAAACGCAGTAGTTATGAAATATAATTTAAAATTAATATTTTTAGGTATTTAAGTTACACTTCGATTAATCTTATTACCTATGTTATTATACCCAGCCATACATATTATACAATACCTTACTTCACTCGTTCGGTTTAATAACTTTGGAGCAAAGACCAAAGAGGACGCCACTTCAAAAGAAATTATGGTAAAAGTTGCAAACTTCATCAGTTTGTTGTTTAACTTGTTGGATACTACGTTCGTTGTTCTGAGCTTACCTATAGTTAGTGGAGTTTAATTCAGTTTTGTTTAATTACTTGAAAATACTTTGTCCTTGTCAGTTTCGGAAGTGGAATTAACGTGGTGTTGTATTTAACCCTGGGTTTTCTTTTGTCATATTTATAAGTTCTCTTATTACGAAAAATGTATTTTTCATATTTGCGCCAGGAAACTGATAAATAGAAACATAATAACATTAGCTTTTAAAAGACAGACCAGCAGCCGTGCGATTCTCTCAGAGTAAACATCGTTGCATCTTTGACAACATCTGTGAAACAAACGACGAGATGACAAGAAACATTGGAAAAACAATCCTATGTACAAGGGCGATAATTCTAAAGTATTTGACATCCGTGTGCTCGTCGACGAGTGAAACGACGAATCATTATAGAATCGCACGGCGGACATGACAGTATGCAGTAGTAAAATTCCTGCAAGCTTAATATATGTAACGTAGGTACATACGAACTAATAGTTATTATCCATTAACACATTTATTTATTTCTTTGTTAATACAAAATAAATATACACAAGGAGGACAATATGTTTAGCCGTTATAACGTGAAGAAGTAGGTTATACACATGCACATTCGATCATATCCTCACTTACTCAAACTTTTACCATTCTAATATTACTGACGTACTACTTGGTTGCATTGCTTGTCAATAAGTGATGAACCTTAATTTGTTATTATCCAGTTTGCAAATTTGGTTTATTGCTTGCTTAAAAAATGCTTTATTGACTTGTGTGTGTGTGGTGTTTTTTTTGGAAGTGCACATGAAAAAAGGTTTAACTGTAATCAGGATTTTGGACCTAAAAAACAAGACTTTGCATAAGCTCAAAGTTCACAGCCCTACGCCTATTTCCATTAAGTTTTTATATGCAAAAGAAAATGCATCGAAACTCTGAAAACTCTAAAACTTTAGTGGGACTGTAACTTATATTAAAAATGTATACAAGAAATTGCTTCGGCTCTCATCTTAGTTCTTGGAAATCTTCCAGTTTATTGAAGAGATCCGCGTCTACATGGTAGAAACTGAAATTGTTTAGTAATTTATTTATTTCCTCTAGAAAAATGCATCAAATTTTTTCTTTTTGTAAGTCTTTGTAATAGTAAAATACCTACATTTAATGTTCGCTATAATCATTGTTGCTTTTGCTGAAAACTAAAGCTAGAATGAAGAATACGTTTGAAATTATATATAAGAATATTTGTAATGGGTATGTGTAATGTAAAATTATTATTTTTATATTATGATTTTTAAATCGCCTGCTAAGCGAGACCAAACTTTGTAAAGAGAAAAATACATTTTGGGCGGGATTTACCACACCGAGGCTAGCCATCAGAGCATCAAATTTACCTCTCTAGTAATACGTAATGATATCCATTGAATAGCTTGATAATATAGAATAGCTTTATTCAACTGAAAGAAGAGTTTTTACAAACACTTTTGTATTGATGTTGCAACTCTTCATAGTTTGGATAAGGCGAAATGAGTGTTGATTACGACCGAAATTCGTGATTCGACTTCGCGAAAACTTAGTTTTTCGACGCTTACACCTAATAACCGAGGATCGAAAAAACTTAGTGTAAATTTATTATATGTTCTTATGAAGTGTGGGAGCCAATACATGATTGAGCAAACTTGGTTAGGTAGAAAAAAATCGGCTACATTCCCTAAATTTTGCAATATTTCTTACGTGTTTCGTGGGAAAAAGCATTTTTATTCAATTATGGGCAAATATATTAAAATGAATGTATCGTATTCGAATTCCCAATGAAATTTATTTGTGAACTATGGACTCCTTTATCGAATAATTCAGTCATTTGATTGTACGAAATAAATATAAAAGGTATTGGCACGTATTCAATTGAAACTTCGCATTACATCGTCCAATCTCGTAAGCAATTCTCAAACTTATGTAAACCACCGTAAATTGTTTTAAAATTAGGATTGGACCGCGCCTTAAGTTTAAGTGTTTTACGTACATACGCACATCCTAGACTTAGCCGCTGTGCCTACCTAAGCAACGCGACAGTAACGTGATTATCCTCAGGCATGTAGCATGACTGTGGCACGACATTAGATGAACCCACCAGAGTGACATGCCAGAAACATATTAGAGTACAACTATGTCGTCGTCTGATGAAGATCATGATGCTCTTGCTTATTTACAAATTTTAAATTTATATTCAAAATGGAGGAACGCGTTTCTGGTGGCGGCACATACGTTATGATGAATAAAATTATGAATAAAGTTATGAAGGAATAAAATAGACATCCTCGTAGACTAAAGACATTTTATGAAGTGAGTAAAAATGACAGTTATTTATTGATACTCGAAAAATTTAGACTTTTATTTGAACAGTAGACCAGATATAGGAAATCAAGGATTAATGAATAATTTTATAGTAAATGGTAGATATTCCTTCATTTTACTAACAAATCACTTCAAGTTTCGTGTCACGCGTCACTTCACTGCGTTACTAGTAGCACGCTGAGTGGCACGTCAGGTCGTGTCACGCTACGTGGGCGCTACTCCATGCAATTATTACTTGGAATGTTTGTGCTAGTGGCAAGTTACATATCAGATCACTTGCCAGATCACGTGTCACGTTGCGTAGGTGGGCACAGCACCTACACTATTTGACAGTTTCATACAAAAACAAGTCAGTTCCTAAATTTCATACTAGGATTTTTATGTTACATGAAGCCTCAGGGATAGTATCTATGTTATAGGACAAAGCAAAAATGAAATTACAATATCATGCACAGATGACAAATAATTCAGGGAATATTTGCGCTACTTTTTTGTTATTGAAACGCCGCAGGGCTTGTTTTTGTTTGTATAAAGTATAACAGAGAAACGATTTATGTTTTAATTGAAATACGATAATCACATAATCTAAGGACAATGATTTCGTTTTGTTTGAATGGTAGTTTACGAAACGTCAATAAAGTGGCAAACAGTTTAGGTACTTACAGGTATACCCGTCGAATTGAAGATAGTGAATTTCAGTATTAACATAATAAGAACTACCTAGTTTAGAAAATTTTAGTTTAGTGTACGCACAAGCGAATCAATACCATTGTCTATAAGAAATATCAGTGATTATAACAACAGAAATAGCTACGAGAGCCTAGTTTAGTCTAGTTTATTTATTTTGGATGATATATTCAGAATGTGTGTCACAATTAGGGTTACCAGTTGTGGTTAATACATAACGTAATATAATATACCATAACACATCGGTACCACCTTAGTAATTATATTGTATAATACAAACAAAATTGGGAAGTTGATTAACATACCTATTATTCTATTTAGAGCAACACTGTCAATTATTCATAATAACTTAATATTATAAAAAGGGGAGATTTATTCGATTGTTTGTTTGAATTAAATATACTCCAAAACTACTGGATCTATTAGAACAATTCTTTCACCATTATAATCCTACATTTTCCCATAGACTTTATAATATTTTAAAGACATTAGGCATCCGTATGAATGCTTAGATAATGTAACACACGGTGTGGAAAATATACCAAACTATGTCCTTATATCGTGTACTCTGCGAAAACTATCGACCATACAATATTAGTCTATGCTATTGTCAGTAAAGCAAAGTTAAGTACTAGGTTTTATAGAAGACGTCAATATTTACAAAGAAGTCTACATTACTATATTATGTCCTATAATCCTATGTATAACTATTAAACTTATGTCACAATAAATACTTTTTCATGTTGATGTATATTCACACTATTCGTACCTTGGTATTAATCCTAATCTACTCTAATAATAACGAGGAAAGATATTTGATTGTTTGTTTGTTTATAATGGATACACGTAAAACTTAACCGATTCAAACAATTCTTTCACAAGTTTAGAGCTACATTATGCCTGAGTAACATACGCTATATTTGATTTAGCCTCATCATCACCACGCGGGTGAAACCGCGGAGCGCAGCTAGTTATACATAAAGTTAGTGATATTAAGTAGTTATGTATCTGTCTTTATTTACACTGAGACCAAGATTTGTTGCCTCAGGCATTCGTTACTAGTCTCTATAGGTTCGTTACCTTTGGAAAATTAATTCTATTCTTTTCATATTGTTATCGTGGCTTTTCTTTGTAAAATATGACTGATGTCTGCAGTATTTTTATTTTCTCTTCAAAGACTATAATGCAAAAATCTTTTAGTGTTACTAAAAAAAGATTAAAACAGAAGATTCTTCAGACATCTGATCTAAATTTAGAGATCTGAAACGGAATGTACCTAATACATACATGAAATCACTTCGTAGTATTATTATTTATTCTGTCTCCCTGCAATCCATACTACTTGAAGTAATTTTGCTTTACCAATTTTTTTTATCATAACTAAATTATTAATCAAAACCTCTACAAACGGGATTGATACAATTTAAAATGGGACCAACTTGAAGGCATGGCTAGTAATAAAAAATATTAATTAAAATCGGTTAACAAACGACGAAGACTGTTATAGCACTCACATAAAAACCTTTTTTGGAAGAGGCTTAAAATAACTTTCTACAAAGTTCGATTTCACAAAGATAAGTACGAGTAGGTACGGTAAGTAGTATTTTTTACCTTTGATTTCACGCAAGAAATAATCATACCCAGAAAAAGTACTCGTACTAGGTAGGATGTTATATATATTTATATATTATATTTATATATATTTATCCTACATATTTGCAGTCCCAGCTCCCACAATCCATAACTAGTAACAAGTGCTTTTAATATTGAGTTGAGTTCAATATAAAAAAATACACTCGCAGAACTGTACTTACAGTGATACATTTTATTTAGGTGATCTGATAATCTTTGTATAGAATAGGACCATAGATACAAAAATATACATACCAGATTTCCAAATACGACTTTTGAGCTGTAACCATTTCTTCAACATTTATAAATGCAATAGGAGACATTAAAGATGTCACACATACAGATATCGTTTTCGTGTGGGTCGAGCGGGTCAGCTCTGACATTATTCTGCCTGACCGGCTTCAGGCCTCCTTCTGCGCCATCACCGCTTCGCAGAAGGTGGCTACCGCCTGCCATGATCTGTCGCTGTCGATGGCATGTCTAAGACATGAGCATGGAGCTTGCCACGCTTGGCGCGAGAGATCTCTGCCAATTATTGCTGAAAGCGTGTGCCACTGCGGGCCCCACACAAACTTCCAGCGCCATATCCTCCGGCGCTCCACATTCGTGGCAGGCTGGAGTCACCTCCCGAAATCACCACAGCTCCGCTAACGCTGCCTGTTCTGTCGTTACGGATTAAAATGAAACTAGCAAGAGAATAAGAAATAGAAGGGAGACTGGGTTTTAACCAAGATTCGGAGACTAGTATAATATAGTTATATGTATTGCGTATGTGATCTTGCGGTCATATGATTTTCATAACGTATTTTTACTCATGTAACCTGATAAAAGTTACTGTTTAATTTTCACTATTTTCGGTAAAACAACCTCAGGAGAGAAGAAATGAGAGACATGCTAACAAACGTGGCTTAGCGCACTTTACTCTGATTATTTCCATTAGAAAGGCACTCATACCTTCACAACATACAGTTAATGAACTTAGAACATGGCTCAATAATTATACCTCCAGCTACGTATTCCTTAAAATTATTTAACATCATATCCCTTTGCCGTGAACAAATCCCTTGGGAATACGTTACAGACATCAAACATTTACTTACTCATTTCTCAGGCGTTATTCAATATCACATGTAAAATATTTTATTACGGCGTGTATTTGAACGAATGGATTGTTAAAAAAGCTGAAGGAAAGTTTAATCTTGGGCAGAATTCGGAAGGCAATAAAATAAGGGCGCGAATTTTGTGAGAAGACGGCGCCAACCTGCCAGTTGCAGACAGCTATTGATAGGGTTCTGGATATGATGTAACATTTATAGAGCTGATTATACTATTAGCTATTTATATAACTGATCTTTTAATTGAAACGGAAATAGAACTCACAGTGTTCGAAAATGTTATACACCTACCGCCCTTTTTTATGTCTTATCTAATGATATTTCACTACAGAGATTATTGATACTGACATACATGATGACTGACATAGATATTTGATACTACATATTTGTATGACCAAATTTAATAGTAGTATGAGTATGATTATTGAATTTATTGAAGTAGTCACAATGTAATACAAAAAAAGGCAGCGTCTTCACTCAAATAAAATAAGTATGGCATGAAATGTTCGTATCATCATCTCTGTATACTTCCTTCGCGAACCGTTTCTCACTGTCATAAATTTGAATAGAATCGATTGCTGTCTGCGCCCCGGGAAAGTTAGATTTCCCCCAGGACTCCACGACACCTGACCGGATGTAAAATATATTCGCGTTTTTCTGCTATTGCCGAATATCATAGAAATATCTGTACGCCGTATTTTTGAAGTGAAAACTTCTTCAGGCGCGTTGAGCACTTTATAGGTGAAAAAAACAATGAACTTGCATCATCGTCACCGACCACCGTTACCGAACACTTTGTCATAGATAATGTAGTTTTGAAGTGAACACTTCTTTAGGTGGGATAATGGTTTCCATGACTACCTATTGTTGATGATCGTGTGTCTTAAAAATAATTAGAATAGTTTTCACTGCTATCGGCAGTCCCCAAAGACTGCCCCGCATGTTTTTATTATATTTATCCGGTGCGTTTTGAAAGTATGACAGCGCGTATAATATTTACAAGTAGGGTAGGAATATAGTTTCGATTAAAGAAGTGACAGCCCTTTTCTTTAATCTTATAAATTTGCACGTTCTAGCGTGTAACAATGGTATGTGCGATGGTCAGCAAGGTAAAAGGTATTATATCAGCTAAAAAGTGCACACCGTTAAGACTGGAGGAGTGTCCATGAATTACATTTATTATTACAAATTGATGACTGACCAAATGACCAAAATGAATGACCAAAAAGGACATACTACACTGTTACTCCAAAAATTTTAGCCAGTTTATTTTTTTTAATATTCGTTTTTTAGAACAAAAAAGACAAGCACAGCACGAAAGCTATATTTTATATCATCATATCATCATAATCACCCCATTTTGTGCCCACTGCTGGATCTCGAGCCTTCCTCTCAGAGAGAGGAGTTGAGCCATTATCCACCACGCGGGCCCAGTGCTGGTTGGTGGATAGGTTAGTGGCCAACCCATGTCGACGTTTTCAGGCCGCCTGAAGGGCCTCGACATAGCCTAACGACTGTTGTCCTAACACAAACAAACGGGACCGACGGCTTAACGTGCCCTCCGAAGCACGGAAGCGCTCAGTTGAATAATGCCACTAGCGGTCACCCATCCAAGTCCTGACCGCAGCAAGTGTTGCTTTAACTTGTTAAGTTAAGTAAGATCGCTAAGTCGAGCTCCACTACGAGCGCTTCTCAATAAATGTTTTAATTGGTTCAGATGTGTTTTCGACATAAATGGACAAACGGACAAACATCCAACTTTGCGTGCATAATATAATATTAAAATTTAATATTAAATCTGAAATATGTTATGGTTACTATATATTAGCGGTTTGTTGATAAACATAATTAGATTATACATCTTGGTATTAAATTTACTGAACCAATAGATGCTTATTTTGCCATTATTTTGTATTGATTTGTAGCAAAAACAGTGAATTGAGTTTCGGACTTTACTCGTGAAGGTAAGTAATTCAATAAAACAATAATTTTCTTTATCTTGGAATCCCAGAAACCTTTGTCCATATTCAAACAGAAGTATTTCTTCGAAGTAGATACTTGAACATTGTCCAAATTTATTTAAGAAAACGATTTCAAACAATTGTAAAACCTTCTTCTAAAATATTTATTTAATGTTTTCTTTGTCCAACTTAATAATCGTCTGTCAAAAATGAAATAATTTGATGAATATTTATTTGTGTTATCAAATGGTTTATTCTGAGGTTTGTTACTAAAACAATAATAAAAATATTTTGATGAATTATTAAATCCAATAGATTCAGAATATTCAATTTTAGTATTTTATTTTGTGATGTTTTTGTTTATCGACCACTCGAGTCGCAATTCTTGGAAATCTAGGTCATGGCATTAACAATGCAGGATAATTACAAAGAATATGTCTATGCAATAGCCTTAACTGACTTTACTTTACTTTGTAGTAAAGAAAGACTCTACAATCTGATTCCTTTTTGTCCCTTTCAATGCTCAATAGCAACCAAATCAAAATTCACCATCTACTTGAACCAGCTATCCAAATCATTGCCTATAAACACCCTCAATCAAATCAAGCCCTGCCAAATCATACAAATATTTATGCTGACCCCGACGGCTACACGACCCTGGTCCCTTACATACAGGAAAAATATTAATAATGTCGCTAAAATAAAAACGGTGGACTCAGCTTGTTCCTGCGGCTAAACATACGGAATCCCTAATAAGGGAAGCTTATACCGAATAACATCTGGGTCCCAGACGGCAAACACTTCCCGGTAAACACGAGGTTGCCAGCAAGAAAAATGTTTTTGTTTCCAAGATACCCGCATTTTTCGTCATAAGTGTCCACCCATCTTTTGTTCTTTATCTGTTTTTGTTTGGCAATTTTTTGAAGTCTCATTTCTGCGATGAAACAGGTGCCATTTAGAGACACATTCAAAAGAGAATCTTTGTTAAAAATATAAAAACTGTCCTGTTCTCTTATGCGTCTTTATACAGCGTACATACTGCTTTAAAAATATAATTATTAATATTGCTAATTTTCAATAACAAAGCTTTCTAAAAAGTAGAGTTCGTTATTCTGTAGCAATTTTAAAAAATATATATAATTATTAACATAGTTTTTCAAATACTTGTCAGTCGTGTGCCTGATAATAAGCACCATGCTGCCCTCGACAGTCACGGTATCGCCAAGAGCTTAGCACTGAAGCTTTGCGTAGCACTGTACTGCGCTGATCATTGATTTTGAGTCTCAGTCACCTAGTAATTTCACTTACTGCAGTGCCTTTCACACCACAGCATAGTAACGCTGGCGCACTTTTATTTCGTTAGTATCTGGTACTGCGGTGGTAAAAACTAAAATGGCTTCTTACACAAGAGGCCTTCTGCATAGTAAGAATCTCTTACGATTCGCATCCCGACAGCAAAAATTTGTTTAACTCCGTCCTCTCATGGAGGTATATAATAGATAAACCCTTAACAATAAATAGGTCCAGCCTGCAGGAACATCATAAAAAAGTTGTTACTTTGACTGGTTGAGTATGTGTCCCAGATATCACTGGAAACTCTGTACTCCTACAACATTTCTTTGCTGAATTTATGCAGCGCTATGCTGTGCTATGTGCTGGAACAAGGCTGTTAATCTCTTAACAGCCTTGTTCCAGCACATACTGATATGAACGTTGTTTCTTTGTAGTTTCATTCATAATTTGTAACGACTGGTATGAAGTTTCATGTATGATATATTTTACTTAGAACACAGCACTGCTTATATCCACAATTAGTTCGTAAGATTTAAGCTAGATGTGCTAGTGTCGCGTTTTGTTTATTCCATTGACATTAATTATTTTATATATGACGGCGTCGGCCGCCTATTGTGACGGAGCATGCGCAACGGGCAAGCGGTTGACTCACCGCACACCCATCATCACAATCGCCTATAAAACAGCTGCGCTACCGACGACGACACCACGTACAGTCGCCTGCAATAAGATGTATACATTTCACAATTTTCAAAAGTACCTCAGCATTAAATTTCATGAAAATTAAAGTCAACAATAATCCAAAATTTAGTTATTTATATTATTTGACTGCTTCAAATTATCCTTATCTACATCGTTATAAAATGTAGTGCTGTACTCGTATCATGGGTTTCAAAGTTACGGAATGTATACATTTTATTGCAGGCGACTGTGCTTCATCAATCAACCCAAAAGGAGCTGCCAAGAAAATGCAGAAGTTACTGAACCTACTTCCTGATTGGCTAGACAAGTGGAGGATGGCGGTCAAAGTGGGGAAGACCGCCGCTCTAATTGTCAGCAGTAATAGAAATAACCCACCCCCAACTCCAGGGTCATGACAAAGAATGGAATAGTTCATGTCGGTACCTTGGGGTGAACATAGACAAAAGGCTAACAATGAAAGACCAAGTGCAGCACGCGGTTCGTTTGACAAGAACAGCCAGAGCCTTGCTCGGACCCGTGCTCGCGTCCAGCCTTCAACTTCGTGCCAGGATATACTCGTATAAGACGTATATTCGGTCAAAATTGACCTATGCTGCCTCAGCCTGGTACCAACTCTGCTCCAAGTCGTATAAGACTAGACTGCAACAACAACATAACATCGTCTTACGTATCGCTGTGGGGGCAGGGCGCTACGTGTAGAACGAAACAATAGTCAAAGACGTTAAGCTAGAAACCGTGGAGGCGTTTGTGATCCGATTGGCCCGTAAGATGTTTGATAAGGCAGACAACGGACCCCACTCGGATAGCACCATTACGGTATGGCAAAGGCAATGAATATAGCAAATATATGTAATGGAAATAGGAATGACAAATACTCAACCGTAAAAGTCCACTTACTACTCTACAAAGAACCAAAATAGAAAAAGAAGGAGAAGAATGTCCAAAATCAAATCACCTATCACCACTGACAACGGTACATAATAACGTACAAATTCAAAGTCACACTATTAACGTTAACTATTGAGTTTTAATGTCTGATAATTTTATTTCGTATTCACTAACATCACTATAGATTCCAAACAAACTTAAGATTTGTAAACTAATCTAGCAACTTTAGGAATGACACGTATCATGCGACAAACGATCAAAATTTATAACACTACTCTTTTACAACCAACCAAAACGAATTCAATATCCACTATCATTCCCAAAGCGTGTCTCCAATAAACCTTAATAAAGCTAAACACGACAGAGTCGCTAACGGCCTCCCGTTTTAGGAACTAAATTAAGAAATACCTGGTTGACAGTTCATAAATCAATACAATACTGATATATTAGTAAGAAAAGGGTGATAAAGTCTGCACCCTTGTTGCATCAGGATTCCAAGCACGCTCCGCTAGGGAGACTCTAATTCTTCTCCTAATTTCGCACCTTATGGTAGGGGGGTAAGAAAATGGGATTTTTTGATATAAAATTCAAGGCAACGCTTACAAAGGGGTTGTGACTTTTATGGACTTTTAGCCCGTCGTAAAAATATCTTGGTAATTATTTCTCCGTTTCTTCAGGGAAGATTTAAATTAGCAAGATCCAGTTTTAAGAGAAGTAATTTAAATGCAGTAATGTACGAATGTTTCATAAGAAATTCTAATGTTATTTTATTTATACTTGCTTTTGATATTGATTAAAAAAAATGTACACGCCACGGATCTTTGAACTCCTGTAGTTATATATTATAGTTAATGTTCTGTCAGCATAATCATGAGACTGTTCTGTACCTACTAATAATACCAAATAATGTTAAAAAATAAATATATAGAGATGCCAATATTATGATGAGTATTATTAAATACAAAATATGTAGTTATTATTGGTAGTTAGAATTTTATTATTCTTGTTACTTTCGTAATATATTTTTCACACCACTTTATGCTAATAAGCAAAGGGGTGGGCAAGTCGTTTGACTGATGGTAGGCGTTGCGCCTAACAGTTGTAGTGTCTATTGCGATCCAGAACAGTTCTTCGTAGAACTGCTTTCATCACCTCGATACATAGATGTTGAGCCTAAATCACATTTTAATTCCCTGGTAGAATACCCTGAGCATACAATAATGTGTTGTGTAGTTTATACTTCAGCTTTGAGGCAGAATATCTAGCATTTCAGTGGTTACCCCCAAGAATTGTACTTGCTGCAGAGTCACCCATAGACCACCATAGTAAGGATGTCACATGATTAGTACCACCTTGATACTACATGTAGAGATTCGCTGAAGGGTACTTATGGACCTGGGTGTCGCTACCTTCAAATTACATGGACGGAATAATTATCGGCCGTGCGATTCTCTAATGATTCGTCGATGCGTTCGTCGACGAGCTCGCCGGTGTCAAATACTTTATGAGATTTCACTCTTGTGTTTCTTGTAATCTCGTCATTTGTTTCACGGATGTTGTCAAAGATGCAACGATGTTTGCTCTTAGAGAATAATAGTGTCAGCAAAATCAAAGCGCACGTACGATTGTTTGAACCATTATGTTGTAAGTGCTAATAGTCTAACTAGCTACCTACTGGTATTAGTAAGACGTGATCAGTTTGATCGTTAATTTTTACGGCCTCATCGGCACCTCCCTATATTGCACTTTTTAAGAGAATTCTAAAATAAGGATGTTCCTAACGGTGCTTTTTCCATGCATTCCATTCCAGAATGTCATTAGTGTCGGTTGCCCAGTACCTGAGTTCAATATTTGTAAAGAATTCGCTAATCTATTAATCTACGTAAGTACTTCTTGTAGGCGTGCTCTTACCAGGTGTTACAGGTTTGATCTCTGGCAGAAGGAAATATTTGTGTGACGAGCAGAAATGTTTGTTATGTTGGATGTTTGTTATGTGTTGACTTGTGTGTCACCCGCGGTAAAGAGAATCCTAGTGCGGGGTATGAGTCTGTGAACGTTTGTTTGTATGTTTTTTTTGTTGAAACAAGACAACAGCTGCTGCTGAATTGCTACACTTTTAAGTGTTGGAAGTCGTTCCATATTCATCCGTAGAAATTTTTTGCGCTATTATAAAGCGGCTATTGCATAAAGAACCTAAAGATGCATCCCTACGCTGAAACACCCGCAAAATGAACTTTGTGAAATATCTGACGCATTTATCAGTCGATTACCTGAGGGGTGCTACCCTCTAATATTTCGAATTTCACGAACCCCCGTAACGTCTTACTATGCTTATGAATATAAATTTACTTACCTATCTCATCTTATTTACTGGGATGAAAATAGATAAATGCACGCGAGAGGTTTTAGGGGTTCAGAAAATGAAAGTATAAAAATGGGAAGTGTTTTAGCATGTGAGAGAAAAGGAAGTAAGATCTTTATTTATCCTTCATTCACAGTAGGCTTACAATTTGATAAAATACCGGATAACACTAGACCGATTTTCCAAAGCCTGTCGAGTAAAAAATTGACGTATCGAAATTAAGTTCAATGAAACTCAACTGAGGAGTATCTACTAATATTTATTTTAGGTACTTACCTCAAGAAGGCCTCGATAAGGTAATATACATATCAAAAAGTATCATATAATTATCACCCTATATTTATGATCCTGGACCCATTCCTGACGTTCAAGTACGTGGGTTAACCCGTTGCGGCTTACCGTCTAGCTAGAAGATAAAACATTGATTATTGCTGTCCCGAATCTTACTCTCTGTGAACCACCAGCGAAATCACAGTGATGTTTAAATGCGGTTTGTGACTGAAGGAAGTGTATGTTCACTCGTTTTTGGCTGAAATGTCTATATATAGAATATAGAATAAGATTTGGATGAAATTTCGAATATTAACTTACTATCTATCGCGATTAACAGGTAGATCAACGCGGGTATGTAGTAATGCAATAAGAACACATTTTGAGAATTACCAGCCCAGGTTTCAAGAAATTTAACACGTGCTCTAAAAGTTTTATGTATGTTGTTTGTTGAATTGAATATATTTTTGATAATGCGAATGACCAGTTTTCCAGTTAACAAATATTTCGAAAATGATATGTCTATATTGGTAGTTATTTTACTTCTGTAGTAGGACTTGTGAAGAGTCCGCCTACCACCTCACCTGTGCCAGTTTTTCAATTAACTGTGAAGCAGTTGCGTGCAAACATTACTGTGTTTCGTTGAATGCAATTTTTTCCAGCAAATTGTAGAGATTAAACATGTTATATCTCAGGGTGAAGCGCAGTACATTGCCATGCAGGGTTTTGAATGCTTGCAGTTTAAAATTCTGAATGGCACTAAGCTGTTGTGGGAAAACGTAACGCTTAATATCAGGCGCGCGCCTCGTCTCGTCTGATGACCGGAAAAGATATTGATAATGATGACTTTGAACATTGATGTCCTCCGCATCATTGACATGAGACGACTTATTCTTCCTTCATATCAGTCCCAAGTTATATGACGCTAAGATGACCTGTACTTACAAAAGTAAAGAAATGCTTGCTTGATAAGTTACACGTATTGCGCACATTCACAGGAATTCTCGTTTCTCCACAATGTTTTACTTACCAGTATCAGATCCCTCATATTATAGTAAGATTAAGTTTTCCAAAGTTGGAGAAAGAATTTTAATAGGAAAGGAATTTTTAAGGGGTATGTCATCGCCCACCTAGCCGCTTCATGTACCTACTCGCACGGGCAGGAGACTAAATGTCACGCCTACCAGGTTGAAAGGTGCATCTATACAAATTAATAACTTTGAATTCTCTGTTTGTAATACCAATAATAAAAGTAAATTACTATATGCATATGAAAGTATACATGGTACGTATATTACCAAAAAAATACTTTTTGTCTGTCAGTTTGTTTGTACCGGCTAATCTCCGATACGGCTGACCACTGGTTAATTTGGACGGGACGTTCACTCGTAAATATCTAATGTTTTGACGTGTGCCACTACTACTTTAATTGACCGATCGAGTGAAACAAACGCAGCATATCAGTTTCGAGATTTGCTAGAAACTGCTTTCGTCCGTCTGTCAAGTCTGTCTGTCTGTCTGTTCATCTGTTCTTGCATTTTTCAACAGATTTGGACGAAACTTGGCGAACAAGTTCTTTTTGTAGATTGCAATATTATTATTATATTATTGTTTATTATTATTGCAAATCTGTTTAGCCGATCTCGTGTGATGAAATAACAAACGTCCATCCATCCAAACATTCGCATTTATTATTACTAGCGACTGTCTGCGACTTTGTTCGCGTAGTAGGCTCGGCCTTCGGCCTCGCCATCACCTCCTACCTTTTCTTGGGTATTCTTTTAAAAGAACCTTCTCCTGACAATAATTAAGTGATTACAACAAAACTCAATGAGTAAGTATAATAAAAAGAGTTTAATGGTTACAAGGATTTCGATTCCATCGATATAAGAGCCTTAAGGGGCCGATGTCGGGTCAAAGCGTTCCGGACCCTGCTAACAATACTCGTTATATCTTAAACGCTTGTCTTTAACTTCCTTCTAGTACCCCCAGGATTTCATGTTTCACTGGTTTCCTTTGCTATTTAAATAACGTAGATATTTTCTTTACAACCTCAATGCTGGTACATTCTTTAACAGGATACTCTGTGTTTTAAACGAGGTCCTGGATACTTTGATGTTGCTTTTCTTTTCTTTATGTAGTGGAGTTGGAAAAATGTTTTATTGTGTCACATTTTAAATTAGTTTAGGAGATCTGTATGGTGGAATTGTAGTTCTACTTACTTACATCAAAATAATAAATAATTGTTGGAAACGATGAGCACGTCCACAACTGGGACAGACTGTGTAATTAGGTAAGTCCAACGTCGATAAAGGGGTCGCACGAAAAATCCAGCCCAGATGGGCAGCGTTCCGAAAGCTCGATTTAACTTTTCGTCCACAATACCTCAGAGCCTGAAAACCAAGGTTTTCAACCAGTTTGTGTTGCTAGTGATGACTTATGGCACTGATACGTGGTCCCTTACTATTGACCTCATTAACAAGCTTAAAGTCGCTCAACGAGCAATGGAGGGCTATATTTGGGCTTTCCCAGCGTGATAAGATTTGAATCAAGGTGATCCACAGTGATGCAGTGTACACCGCCCTCCCTACCGCATAAAATGCGCGCAGGAAGTATACAATATAAGCAACACCCATACAACTTACATATCCACAAACACTTCGACACGTGCCTCTACACGAGGCATTCTCAGAAGATATTACTCGCCAAGCATTAGAACGTATACCTGCAGAGTAGGTACTCGACGAGCAGTCAGACTCTGCCTTATAATTATTTAAGCGCAACACACACAGAGAGCGGGTGCGGCCGCGGCTCGTATTATTCGCGTGACACGCGCCGCTCGTCGTCTTCACACAGAGCGCGGGTGCGGGTCGTCGGCGGATCGGCCGGTTTTTAATAGTTTTTATCACCTGGTTCGTACAAACAACTTTGTTTACGAACACGTTCAATAATTTTTCATACAGATCCATAGCAAAACCAAACAATTTTTTGTAAATACTAATCACAAAATACAATACCGACACGCGCAGCGGACGACCCGCACACGCGCCAGTGTGAGTGTCTTTCGGGGAATGATGCCCGCTCCGCACCTGCGCTCGGGTCTTCTTCTCGTTCAAGTCAAATGTTGAACGGGGAAAGGGGGTCAGGGCTGTGCCCTCTGCCCCTAGCTCGTCTTCGCTCATTACTATGAGCGCGTCATTGGGTGTTAAGGTTTCTCGGGTTTTTCCACGAACCGGTGGTCACTGATGTCGGGGCGAGTCAGGCACACCGGGTGAGACCCCTAGTGGCCCTAGGGGAAGCCCAGCGAGCCGATCGGCGACCGCGACAGCGACCACCGGCGGATCCGCCCTCGCATCTTCTTCCTCTTCTTCGTCCTCCCGTGGGACGAGCATGCGTGATGATGGTTTCATTCTCCTCTTTCCGGGTGCGTCAGGTGGTCTGGTATGTAGGGGTGCGATGCCCTTCAGGTGTTGGTGCCTTGAAGCGTCCGCTGTGGCGAATAGCTTCGTAGTAAGGCGTTTTACAAAAGTTTCAATGTTTTCCATTTTGAGGTCGCGTGCTATCGTTGAGTTTCGGACGTAGCGCGGCGCGTCAACGATAGCACGGAGCGCTTGGTTTTCTTGTGTTTGAAGTTTATTTCTTTGGGTTTTGGATATTTGAGCATACCACGCCGGGGCGGCATACGTAAGACGGGGCCGGATGTAGGTCTTGTAAATTGCAATTTTCACCCGGAGTGGTAGCTTAGATCGTAGTATAGGTCTTAGGCTTGTACGGGCTCCTTTCGTCTTTCCTACGATGGTCTTCACATGGTGTTTAAATTTGAGGTTTCTGTCTATTTCGACCCCGAGGTATTTCACCACCGGGGCCCATGGGATTTCTTTGTTCAGTAGCTTCAGGTTTGTTGGTAGGTTGGAGTGTCCCATGACGATGGCTTGGGTCTTGTCGACGTTCACTGCCATTCGCCATTTTAACAACCATTCTGGCAGGGCGTCTAACGTTGGCTGTAGTCTTTTTACAGCATTTTCTGTCCGAATTGAGGAGGCGTAATATGCAGCGTCATCTGCATAGAGGGCGAGCTTCGCGTGGCCAATCAGCGGGATGTCATTTGTGTACCATGAGTACAGTGTTGGAGATAAACAGCTGCCTTGTGGTACTCCGGCTAGCACTGGTTTCTCACTTGATAGGGCCTCCTCAACTCGGACAGTAATGCGTCTGTCAATCAAAAAGGTCTTGATGACGGCGTAGATCTTCTTCGGTGTCGGGCTCTTAGATAGCTTGTATAGCAGGCCTTCGTGCCATACGCGATCGAAGGCCTTCTCCATGTCTAGCAGCACTGCTACTACGTATTCTTTTTTATTATGGCATGTGGCCATTTCGTTTATGATCCGTGTTAGCTGGAGAGTTGTGGAATGCTCCGACCTGAACCCGTATTGTTCCTCGCGTGGTGCAATGTGTGGAGTCAAATGCGGGAGCAATAACCTCTCGAAAGTTTTCGAGAGGGTGCTCAGCAGCGTGATTGGTCGGTAGCTTTCGGGTTTCTTGGGGTTCTTTCCTGGTTTGGGGAGCATTATCACAACTCCCGTCTTCCAGCTTTTCGGAAAATGGCCACAGCGCATTATCCCGTTGTAGATTCGGGTCAGCGTGGCCAGGGCTCGAGGTGGGAGGTGTTTCAACACTTCGTTCGATATACCGTCGAGCCCTGGGGCTTTCTTGTTAGGAAGGCGTCTTATCTGTCTCTGCACCCTGCCCGGTGAGAAAACGATAGACGCCTCCTCTCCTTCTGTCTCGTCCGGTGGTGTCACTAGGTAGTTTTCTACGTGGCGTCTGACGTCTTCAACATGGGTGATGTAACCAACGTTATATACACATAACGTGGTTCCATGTACTTGTTAGTTATATGAGAAGGCGCGCATGAATACAAAACAAATTTCATTTCATAGTTAAATATAAAGGGCTTAAGCTCTGAATAATAAAGGCGATAATAGAGTTACCGGTGGACGAAATTTTAATTTTGTTAAATGCTAAAAAATAATAAATGTGGAACATGTTACGTTGACAGATTTATTTCAAGTGTGAACCTAAGCGATAATATTTGTGTTATGTTATTGGTTCCCATTAACGAAAGTATTGATTTTAAGGGGTTGGCAGATTTCTAAAACTATAGATTTATTCAGAAATTGTTATGAGATTGAAGTAAATTTAGTATCATAAACAAATATTATTAATTTAACACGAAGCGGATAATAATTATTCTACCATAATGTTGATACAAGTTTTCTCTATAAAATTAACGGATAGTTTAATTAATACAATTTAACGTGTTAGTATCATTTTAAACGACGTAGGTAATATATATATACGAAAGTAGTTTTGTAATGTATTTGCAGTTAAAAACTACGTAGCTTATAGCTACGTAATTACAAGAAAGGTTGAGTTTACATTCGAAATGATAATGTAAATCAATTAAATATTTAATGCTCATTTAAGTGAAAAATACATTTGCGAGCTATGTTAAATACAAATATAATTTAACCTGATTTTGGTATTAACTTGTAACTATAAACAAACCAAAATTTTGTTCAACCCTAAAACACCTTCTTAATTTCTTTCAAAGGGCGAAGTCAAATAATCAACCATATAGTCGACTGCAGTATGTAATGTTCCGACAAATTAAAATGTTTTTTTTATGTATAGAAATACTTTGCATTTCAATATGAAATTTATTAAGGGTTTTGACGGTGTGTTGAATGTTGTTATTTTAATATAAAATAACAGGAAAATATAACAAATAGATTCAGAGTCGCCTATCTATCTGAGGGATAGGTTCCAAAAGTTAAGTTGCTAGCTGAAAAGATAAATGTTAATATTCAATATAACATATAATAAGAATTTACTAGCTTTTGTTGATGTAATCGTATTTGCTGGAAGTTCGTCTACTGCATCAAGGATAACATATTATGGCCAGAAATTTCAACAAAAAATTGAAGTGCATAAGTGGATTTCAACAACTAATGTGTGTCTCAAGTATCTGACAGGCGTGAGACTTGGCTAAAATATTGGAAATATTTGTTAATTTTGAAGAGTTACATGTGGCAGTCGGGGTCCAGCCAACGTTGAAAACGGTCGAAATCAGGAACATCGTAAAGATTTCAATTTCATAAATAACGTCGCGAGTGAGTGATAAAGTGAAATAAAATAGAAGTCTTTTCAATGAGCTAAATTTCAATTGTGCAGTGTTTATTTACATGAAGTCATTGGTGAATTTTAAACTTATATGTAATATAGTAATTCATTAGTTCGCGAGTGAGTGTTAAAGTGCAGTGCTAATTTATGTAGAGTCAATGATAACTTGTATGTATAGATGTTATATTTTATGCATAAACTTAGTTTATTTTATTTAAGTTTCAGTTTAGCGACATAGCGGCTGTCGGCGGTTTTCGACTACGTTGTATTTATAATTTATATGTTAGGGATCTGAAAAATGCGTTCACTTTCCTTTTACAGAGATAGCAGCTGGGTGGACTTCGTTGGTCATTTTATTGTAAGGGTAGAATATTTTAGGTACTGTATTGCTAGAAAACTAATTATGAGAAGTGCTGATTGTCTGTGTGTTTATGAAGTGAATTACCAAACATCGCAACAAATGTTAAAATTTCAAATGGAGCCTTTCTTTACAATACTATTTAATTCAAATTCCGCGCATATTCATTTCTTTGATCAATTCAATTTTGACTACATTAAACGGATTTATAATCAACGCAACGAACATAATAAGCTTCATCATCATAAAATTTCAACATGACTCTGATTAATTATCACTAATCAAACTGAAATTGAAGTAATTTCATTTCTAAACTCGAGGTTTACTCAAGGAATTGGAGCATTGTAATATTTACTTTACAATATTACGGATTATAAATGATATCTACATATATTATGGAAGGAGACAATCACCTTTGGACGAGACTTATCAATATACATAAATCAGATATTATAATTGCTACAAATACTTGTCTGTTAAATCTCCATAAAAATTTACAACAATATCTTCTTATTAATAAATATACTCTTAATACAAATACAAAACTAATTAAATAAATAAATTTAGGTACATATAGGTACATACACTATTTAATTCACGCGGGGATGACAAGATGTCGGCAGAAACCTTATAACACGAAGAGACGAAGAACGGACGCTTGCTAATCATTGTCGCCACAGCAGGGAAGTGCTAGCCACTGGGGGGAAAATTACTCAGAGTCTTGATCAACGTCTGGATTCAAGCCTGCTGAATTCATGACCGCGATCGGATTCGTACATTCACTAGGTACACATTCACATACGAGTCATTAAATTCCTTTAGGGTTAGTTCGCGTTATTTGGAATTTAGTGATTAAATAATATTCGTTACTAGGTAAATTAAACATAAAATAGTAATTTAATTTTAAACATCGGGTAATTAAATTGAATGATAGAGAAGTATGTTTTTAAATAAAACAAATCGTAGTCAAATGATTGGTATGCGCGTGACGGTTTGAACGTTCAGTTTCTTGGAGAAGTGTAGGTTGAAATCAACTGACGGATTTGCTGGTTCCTGGAGTGAGGTGCTAGGGTGCAGGGAGCCTCACATAAATCAAATCGTTTAGGGTTCCTATTTATAGATCTTATAAGGTCTAGATTCCACAACTCCCCCTTTCAAATTATTTTAGGAATTGCTGTCACAGATTTGGCTAAGAAAGAAGTGTGGTTTGTATCATAACATGATGTCTATAACTTTATATTTTATATTCCTTTAAGTTATACTATTGTATGTTATATGTTTATAAATGTATGTGTATGTGTGTGTTACAAAATTATGGCCATGAAGAAAGAAGATCAAGAATCCAGCCAACAGTAGCTGTTTTCTGTAAGTTGCATGCTTTCAGTTGCTCCTTATATTTTCTTTATTTGTCCTGAATTTATTTGATTTCTATTTGATGTGTTTCTTTTGTCAGCAATATTTTATATTTGTTCTTTTTATGTGTTTGTTTTGTGTGTACTATTTGATTTCACTTGATATGGTTTATTTAATGTGTTTCTTTTGATTTTCAACTGATTTATATTTGATGTGTTTTATCCCTCTTTTTAGGAACGTATTTTCACTACATACTTATAATTTTCCATTAACTTTACTAATATAAAATTACCAGATACTCCATAACATTATTGATTTATTAATATAAACAATATAAATTAAACACAACGTAAAGGGTCCATATTAATAAACATTTTAGACGATCACATTTGGCCAAAGTTATAAATAATACCAGCTAGTTACAAAAATGTTACGATATTGACTAGGTAGATTTAGTTTTGACTAAATACTTACATTATATGTAAGCTATTTAAGTTACAGTGACGTCACTGGTCGGGTTGGGTTGAAATTGTGCCTCCAAGTGTTCGGCGAATATCTCTGCTCGGTCTGTGGCCACAAATTTCAAAAGGCCGTCCTTCCCGACCAGTGGTCTGGTAGGCTCCGGGGTGTGCGATAGCTGGCGGCATAAACGATGGATAGATGGCATATCCTCTGTTATGGCATCTATATGCTCGTCCCAGCTATGCGCGGCGTAATCACGTAAGGCGGCTTTTACGCGCTCCACCAACGCGTTAACCTCGCTTTTTACGCGCGGACAGCGAGTCTGTTGCCACAGCTTCCTCTTCTCCCTTTTTTCGCTAATTAAGTTCCTAATCCACGCCGGGAGTGGGTGCACCTTCTCTGCCGGCGTGGTGGTGTGCGATGCTGCCTCGAGGGAGGATTGGATAGCTGTGGTTAGCTCTTCTGTTGCCTTTTCTAGGTCTTCCGGAGTTGAGATCGGTCTCGTGGTGGTACGTTCTTGTGCTTCTTTCTGAAAGGCATCCCAGCAAATCTTCCGCCTCCTCGCGGGGGCGGCAACCCTGCTTGGGAGCTCTTGAAGTGTCAGAAGTACCGGGCGGTGGTCCGAGGGAAGGTCTGGGTATACCGTTTGCGTCGGAGGTGTTCTGAGGCCTTTGAAAATGACGATGTCTATGACGTCCCCATCGTCAGTATAGTGGTAGTGCGTGGGTTCATCCGGCCCGATGACGTCATAGCAATGGTCCACCGAATCCTGGAGAAGAACTATCCCGTCTCTGTTAGTCTTACTCGAGTTCCAATGGGTATGCTTGGAGTTCAGGTCGCCTGCTATAATGGTGGGTTCTTGTGCATCTAGCAATTTCCTTATTTCGGCAGGTATAAGGCGTATGTGCGGCGGCTTGTACACTGCGAACAGGCGTCGTATTTGACCGTCGATATTGGTAAGCACACCCAGTGCTTGTATCGACTTGTACTCTTCTGACGGGATGAGTTGGTGGATAATCCTTCGGTGGACCAGCACTGCAAGGCCGCGGAAGGCCCTTCCACTCTCCGACGTCTCGTCTTTTCGATATGTGTGGTAATTCGCAATTTTGAATGGTTGTCCCTCTTTCAGGTGAGTCTCGCTGACCAGCATTATATCAATATTTTGCTCGCGGAGGAAGATGGTCAGAAGCGTTTTCTTCCCCGCGAGCGACTGGGCATTCCAGTGCAATATTCTAATGCCCTTGTTGTCCATTGTTAAGTATTTGCATGAGCCCTCTTAGCGTTGCTGTTTCAGCGTCCGTGCCGCTTTGGACAGCCTCCAAAATGCCCTTCAAAACCTCGATGGTTTGTCCAAGTGAGTCTCGTCGGGTAGTTGGCTGTGCTTGGTCAGTTTTTACCTGGGTCGCATCTTCTGCTGGCATTGCCTTGGGCTTCTTTTTGCCTCTTCTGGCCTTCTTTTGTCCGGTTCCCTGCTGTGGTAGGTTCGCCGGCGCCATGAGCGTGGACGCGGCCGTTTCCTCCACAGTCGTCGGGGTGATCGGAGCGACGCCTCTTTTATTGGGCAGTGTCAGTGCTACCGTTCCCGCCCTCTTATTCCTCCATTCCTTTTTGTAGACGGGACAGGATATGTAGTTGGCCGGGTGGGAACCTCCGCAGTTTGCGCACGTGGCGGGCTCTTCTCGTGGCCTTGGGCACTCACTGGCTCTGTGTGGCTCTCCACAACGTACACAGGCCTCCTCTCTGTGGCAGTTGTGTGAGCTGTGCCTGAACTTCTGGCATCTGTGGCACTGCGCGGGTCCCTTCTTTCCACGCCATGCTTCGATTATAACTCCCGGCATAAGGAGGAGCTCAGTTATCTCATATATAGCCGGGGTGAGGTCAGGCGTTCGCTTTAATTGGGCGTGGAAAATACATCCCGGCCGCCCTTGTCTGGCCGTTATCTTTTTCACGTATTCGGGTGTGAATCCCTTCTCCTCTAGGGCTTCCCGAATCTCTTCTACTGGGGTATCCGCTGGTAGCCCACGGATTGCTACCTTAAGACTGCGCTCAGCTGGCAATGAATATGAAAACCAGCTGATATTCTCGTCCCTCTCAAGCTGGATAAGGTAGGCTTGTACGGTCCTATATTCCGATTCTTCGGTGGGTGTGAAACGAATACCCTGTCCATAAGGGCGTCCGTTCGGGGGTCTGCCCAATTTCTCCGCTAAAGCCTTGAAGTGCCTCGTCCAATTGTCTATCCTCTCGACTATAAGCGGAGGATATCTGGGCCTTTTGTTGGTGGGCGGTGCCTGAGTCTGAGGCGCTTGGTTGGCTGTCGTGGATGTAGGCTGGGCAGTCTGAGCATCTTGGGTGGCTGTGGGTGGGGCTGTCTGGCCTTTGGTGGCCGTGGGCGGAGCCTGTTGTGCGGTTTTCTTAGTAGGGACCACAGTCCGTTGTCCCATTTGTACCGTTTGGGCGGTTTTCTTTAGTGTCGCTTGGGCGGCTAGGGCGGCTTTCTGTGCGGGGGGGCGGGGTACTGCTTGGGTCCCCACTCCTCTTGCGCATGCGTCTCGCTCTTTAGTTTGCTGTCCCTTTCTGTTGTCTTGGCTGACTAGCTGTCTCGCTTGCTCGCTGACCAGACCGCTAGTTGCGGTAGCTAGTTTCGCTACCCCGACTGCCGCCTGTGCAAACGACTTTTTTGGTCGCTGCGGCTTCGGCGGTTCATGGGTGGCTTCCATCATTGATACTGGACTCTTTGTCCGTTGCACGGTCTTCTTTGGCGGGCTTGCCGAAAGTGATCGCGACCGTACGCGCACGCGTTTCGGGTCGTCGAATGCTATTAATGGGCTTGACGGCTTTCGGCGTCTAGGCCTTACCGCGTGATCACTCGTTGCCGGTGGCAGAGTGATGATCGTGCGGGCGGCAAACTCCAGCGCCGTCTTATCATCTGTTGAAAGCTCCGTTCCTTCCAACTCGGCTTCTGCGAGACGCAGGTATAGCGCCATCCAACGAAGCATTCCCTGCGAGAGGGCTCCGGCTTCGATAAGCCGCGCGAGAGTGAGCATATCACGCTCGATGTGTCCCCTCGGAGATAATGCTTCTGCAGACGGCGGCGATTGTTCGGTCGCGGTTCCCCTAGGCGGGGTGGAGCGATCAGAACTGCTCGGGCAGCTGACGGCTTCCTCCTGGTCCTTAAAAGGACCTTGGCGGCCGTGAGACGGGCCTGGGTTACTGTGACTTTCGTCACCTACGGTCACGTGGCTCTTAGAAAAGCCTTTTTGCGTCGGGGGGGGTGGTTAGGCCCCCTGTCGGCGGGTGGTGGCCCTTAGAAGGGCCTTTTTTTGGTTTGCCGCAGTCCATGGCGCCGGCTGGTTGGGTGTACCTTGCGCGAGTACTGGAGCGAGTATTACGCAAGCATAATACTCACTCCGGCGTTCGTGGGGCAAACTATCCCCTCCGCAGCCGTGGCCACGGGTGCGATCAGCAAGAAATTTCTTAAAGAAATTGTTGGTGATTCGCAGAGTTTTCTGGACGGTGGTTACTCCGTGCGCAGTCAACAAGTACAGGCAATCCTCCCGCACCCGCTTACCCGCGCACTGTCTATAGTGGCGGGCGACGGGCGTCGATCCCGCGCACGACCCGGCCCGCTCACGCTTTCAGTGTGATGTCTTTCATATAAATACACGAAATTTCACCCGCCGTACTAACGTCCCGGCCAACACTCGACCCGCACCCGCTCTCTGTGTGTGTTGCGCTTTATTATAGAGGAGTTATTGTTACAGTCGAACCCCTCAATGATTGGACTAATAAGCATTTTACTAGCGGATGTGTTAGTAACAATGGTGAAATAATAATCAAATAATTATTATATAAATATCACGACATTCATAGAATGAATTCCATATAACATTACAGAATTCTGTATAATTTTTTTAAAGTAGTTTTTTAAAGTGTAATACGTGCTCGGACTGAATGCAGCCGGAGGCTTGCGCTAGTGTGGCCTCGAATCGAATGCATTCTAGCGCGCGTATATAGCTATAATAAGATAGCCAATTAGCTCATCTTGATCTATGATAGGCTATGTCGCTTGACAGTCGATTATAGACTGTCGGGTCCATGTGAAGCGTCATCTTGTCTGGCTTTAAGAGGGAGCTAGTCAACGCAGCTGTGCTTAATAGTAATAGCTTAATTTCAGCAGTAGGAAGTAATACACCTTTTTCTTAGGCAATTTCACGTAGTTGACTTTTTAACATAAATAAATATAAGATTCACATCTTCTAACTTTTTGGTAATGTACAGGTGTGATGTCATGGTATGTTATATAAAGCTGGCCTCAAAATGATTTATTAAATGCCCTGGCCCTGAAAAATATAAAAAAATGTGGTTTTCGTATTTGTTTCCCTTATTATATTACATAATGATCTATGAAACCCTTAGAAATATATATGAATCTGTTACCTATATCACTGTTATAAACTCAGTAACTTTAATACTACTTTAATTTATAATTTTAATATAAATGTAAATGTAAATAGTGGTTTTGTACAGGTCATATTTTAGTCACTGTTGACGTAAATATTTGTGATTTATTACTCGCGTGGTGATGGATGAAGATGATGATGATGAAAGTATCTTATGTTAATCCAGCACCTCATCTTCCTCGATACCAAATAAAAAAAATGGTTCAGCCGTTTAAGCGTGAAAAATTAACACTCACACGATTTTGTTTTTATCTACACTATAATATTATTAAGGGGAAATATTTGTATTGTTGTATGTAACGAATAAACTTAACAACTACTGCACTGACTTCAAAAAATCTTTTGCCGTCTGAAAGCTACATTATCACAGAGTAACATAGGCTATATCATATTTACAAAAATGTCAGGGATACGTATGAAAACTTCGACAATGTAACCCAGAGTGTGAAAAAAATACCAAAAAAATCTCCGTACGCTGCGGACACTATTGACAATAGAGCAAAGTGACATACTGAAGTTTTGTAGAAAATAATATAACTGGTAACTGGTTCAAAAAATACTTTCACTAGTAGAAAGCTATATTATGCCTGAGTACATACGCTACTCGTATATTTGATCGATCGAATTGGCGTGAAACCGCGGAGCACTGCTAGTAAGTTATAAAGATAAATTTTGTGACACAGTGTGATGTCTGTACTCCTTACATCTGACGGATTGAATGCATAACTTATTAGTTCGACTGAGTTTCTTTTTTTTTTCGGGTGTTATTTTTATTAAACTAGTAGGTACATTTCAGCTATTTTATCTCCTTGAAATAGTACAATCGTGAAAAAAGTATAACTCGTATAAAGTTTATACTTTTTCATGTATATTTACAATCAATTATTACATTTTATTCTGTTGCTAAATATTATTTAAATCTTGACAAATCATTAGTCTGACGGATTGAATGCATTACTTATTAGTTCGACTGAGTTTCTTTTTTTTTCGGGTGTTATATTATGTATTATATACTAGTGCATTTTAGCTACTTTATCTCCTTGAAATAGTACAACCGTGAAAAGTATAACTCGTATAAAGTTTATACTTTTTCATGTATATTGGAAATCAATTATTACATTTTATTCCGTTGCTAACTGTTATTTAAATCTTGACAAATCATTAGTTGCTCTTCTCCATCGCTACAAATTAGTGGTTCATGTATTAGTGGTCCTCAAAGGCTTTAACTTGTCTAAAACTCCTTAACCCGCAAACTTGTACATTATCTCTAAGGATTAGTAAAAGCACGGCGCCATAGTTCGCGGTCGACGCATCCGGCCACCGCCAGCCTCTTTGAGGGATTTAACCGAAATGTGTAACAAAGGATGTGGGGTGTAGAACGGGAAGGAAGACACCCGCATTATGGTATCAACTCGAGAGCTCGGAGCGCGACTTTGTAGGTGCTTGGAATTTAGAAATTGTACTATTTATCCGTGTATAATATTTTATCTGTAAGGGGAAGGAGTTTTAAAGAATATTCCCTAGGCGGTTGGGCTGCAAATCGTAAGAGCCGAGGAAACTCAACTTAATAGATGGTAGCTTCCTTGTGTAAGTGAGGTCGTCTTGGTTGATATCATCGCAGTGCCAGACAGTCTGCCTTGAAACAATAGTGCGCAAGCATTACTCTGGTAATTTTGTTAAGTGCTCGCAGTAGAGAGTGCTCGCAGCCTGCGAGCGCTTCTATCAGCAGCAGAGCTTGTCTAGGCGATCTTAACCGATCAACAAGTTAAGCAACAGCTTGCTGCGGTCAAGAGTTGAATGGGTGACCGCTAGTGGCATGATGCTGAGCGTTTCTGTGCTTCGGAGGACATGTTAAGCCGTCGGTCCCGGTCGTGTGTCTTAGGACAACAGTCGTTAGGCTATGTCGAAGGCCTTCGGGTGGCCTGAAAACTTCGATATGGGTGGGTGATAACAGTGACAACCCACTAGCATATCCACCAAGTCTCACTAGGCCCGCGTGGTGGATTATGGACCAACTCCTTGAGAGGATGGATCGAGTCCCAGCAGAGGGAACATAATGGGCTGATTATGATTACTCTGTTAGGGTGTAGGGACTGTACCAAGTAAGTGAAATTACTGGACGAAGGAAGCTCAAAACCCAATGTCTCAAGGAGACGAGCAAAACTATAGTTCTAATCTCTGACTGGTACTGCAACTGTCACTGGCAAGCTTAGTGCCTACCATCAGACGCACGACTTGCCCAACTCGTCACTTTAATTGCTATACACATATAAAAATAAATTATAATATATGTAGTAGTAACGACGTTTACTTCACTTCAATAGCTAATATTGGCGCAGGAGTGCGTTGAATCTGAGTCGCAGAGAGTATGCGTGCGCGAGGCTGCCGAGGGGTTTGTCGCTATTGATGCACTGTATCATCCCGCGCTTGAAATATTAGTCTCTCTCCGATCGCATAGTGGCACGGGCGTCCGCTTGCAGCCTAGTAATATAGATCCGTCACGTGACTGGAACTTCGCGAAGATAGATATGGCGCTCTTTCTATCATTGCTCGAAGAAACGTCGTGGGCTACAGTTCTGGAATGTAGCGATGTTGCAATGGCCACAGACGCTTTCTATGATATATTGTACAATTTATTTAATGAGTCAGTTCCTAAAAAAATTAGGCGAAAAGCAAAATCTAATAGATATCCAGTATGGTTTGACATAGAAATAATAAAAGACATAAAGCTCAAAACTAAATTACATAAAATTTGGACGAGATCAAAATGTAGTACGGCATACAAACAGTTTTCGGATTTACGTGCTAATCTTAAGTCGCGCATTGCTCTAGCATACAAATCTCATATGGCGTGCATCGAAGAAAACCTACAGCAGTGTCCTCAACACTTTTGGAGGCATAATAAATTCTAAATAAAAAATATAATTTCAACTACCATATATACATAGTCTTCGGTCTAAGGGAGGCTTTGAAGCCCGGGTCTCATATGACGATAGCGTCTATAGCGGAGTAGAGGCCGCAGAAGCTTTTGCAAACTATTTCTCCAGTGTCTTCCAAGATGATGTCCCAGTACTAGATGCAAGCTCATCCTTGGAATCGAGTGTTCATAGCGGTTTCGTCTCTATACCGGTAGTATCACCAACAGACATCGAAAGCGCTATCAATAAGCTAAAGTCGAGCAGCTCTCCAGGCCCCGATAATTTTCCTAGCTTTGTTCTTAAAACAGGTAAAAGACATTTTGTTCTTCCGCTGTATCATATATTTAATCTGTCACTTGAAAATGGGAAGTATCCTAATAACTGGAAACTGTCCAGAGTGACGCCTATCCCAAAGAACAATAAAAAAACGTTAGTCGAGGAATACCGGCCTGTTGCGATTTTGTGTGCGCCAGCTAAGGTTTTTGATTATATTTTACACAGCGAAATATATAGACAAGTTAAGCAACATATAGGTGAGGAACAACATGGTTTTAGGCCAGGCCGCTCCGTAAATACGAACCTATTATGCTTGGTGGACTTTATTTCTAGAGCTATGGATCGTGGGTCGCAGGTTGACGTTATATACTTCGACTTTCAAAAGGCCTTCGACAAAATTGATAATGACGTTTTATTGCAAAAGCTTTCGTCATCTTTTGGTTTTTCTCCGAGGCTTTTGAATTTTTGGGCGGACCTTATGAAAGATCGATGTCAATATGTTAGGCATGGGATATACGAATCAAGACCGTACCATACCAGATCTGGAATAATACAAGGTTCAGTTACCGGTCCGTTATATTTTCAGATGATGGTTCATGATCTTCCAAAAGTTTTGTCATCCGCTCAGTGCCTTTTGTATGCCGATGACCTCAAACTCTTCGTTGAAGTAAAATCTCTTAGCGACTGTATTCGCTTACAAGACGACATAAATAGTGTATATGAATGGAGCGTGAGGAACAAGATGTACTTTAATTTCGGTAAATGCAATGTAATGACATTCGATCGGAAAAGAGATCCCATTCATTTTGACTATAAGTTAAACATTACGACCATACATCGAGCAAATGCCGTGAAAGACCTGGGAGTGACGTTTGACCGCGGCTTGACTTTTCACGAGCATGTGTCTGATCTCGCGAAAGAGGCGTACCGGCGACTCGGGTTTGTACTTCGGAATGCGAAGGATTTTGAAAATCCGGAAGTCATGAAAACCCTTTATAGCGCCTTAGTTAGGAGCAAGCTAGAGTCGGGTGCATGTGTCTGGAACCCACATCACGTTACGTACACGCGATTGCTTGAGAAAGTCCAAAAAGCTTTCTTAAGGGCATTGTACAAAAAACGTTATGGGTACTATCCTTTCCTGTACCCGACTAAGTTTCTGCTTGGCCAGCTCGGCTATAACTCGTTAGAAGTAAGGAGAACACTAGACCAGCTCACTACATGCGTCAAGGTACTCAGAGGAGCAGTAGACTCTATTGAGCTACATGACCTACTGTGTGTGCTGTTCGTGCCGGATAGACCCGGGGTCCCGGTGAACAGGCGAGGCCGGCTGCCGAAGTTGTTTCACGTGGAACAGTGCCGAACTCGGGCTCGCACAATGTCACCGTTAATTCGCGCTCGCAACCACTTCAACGCGCTCCTGACCGCCAATACTGATTTTGACATAATTGTTGATAGTTGGAAAACTGTTATATCTGTTCTTAGGATATATTGTGAAAACCTCACCGACCAATGGGACAGATCGATTGACATTGTAGAGATTCATGATGATTATTGAAGTTTGACATTTTATAATTTTATATACCATTTATGTTGACATTTTATAATTTTATGTGGTATGTATTTGATTATTTTTAATTTTAGTTTCTATTGACTTCTTAATTAATTTAATGACTTGTAATTGTATTTGTTTTTAATCTGGTGTAATTAATGTGAGATGAATGTAAATGTTTGTGAAGGCGTTTTTATCTCAATAAAATAATTTAATTTAATTTAATTTAATTTCAGATGTATTGCTGTTTTTCGATATAGTGTCACCGCGTATCATGGCATTAATGTCCGTAACGCACGCCTAATCTAGACCTAAACCTTTATGTAATTATAAAAGTGATAAAATGTAATTAATTAAAAAAGTCAATGACACTGTCACCAGATAACTTGAGTTTTATTATCACGTAAATAATATTTATATTTATTTTAAACAAGTCACTGTCCACGAATTTACTTATATGGAATACGAGATCAAAAGAGGCACATGTGTTAATCTTGGATATAAGTGATCTATACCTATTTAAAATTTTATATATATAAGACGTTGCAGTGTGAGTTTGCATTGGAGTCAATGGAAACGATTTTATAAACAACTTAGGTATTAGTTAGTTAAAATAGAGATATTAAAAAAAACACCAAAAAATGGAACCGACTTCAACACCAAAAACTGTGAAATAGCTTGTTAAAGTCGTTTCCATGATAGTTCAAAAGTACCCATTATTACAATACTGTTCGCATTTAAGCACATACTACAAGTATGTGATTTAATAAACGCACCTAGATTTAAAACCAATTTGTGAGGAACTGATCTCCAAAACACAGGGAATCCTTTAATAAGGACCAGGGTTTATAAAATATATCTCAAATTGTCACATACTTGTATTAGGTAAATTTACTACTTTTAAAAATGTTAACATTATTGGTGGTTAAAATAAATAATACTTATTCTAAAATGCCATTAAACTTTAAAATTACCAATAGCTATAAATAAGTACTACCTACATTATTTCTTGTCTTTTCGTTTCACATAATTTCCTTTAGTATACTTAGCTTTTATTTTACCTCCGTGACACACATACCAAAGTATGTCACAAAGGTAAAACATCACAAACATAATACGGAATCTCAAAGAGAACCAATAAATAAATCATGACAACATCCCCATAACTTATCTTTGTCACGATGTATTATTGAAAGACAAAACGCAATATTTCTAAGAAATTTCTGCGTAATAAAAGTGCCCGCGCCGTTTTCAGCCGGATGAATGTTTCACGAAATTGCCGACGACATGAGATCTCTCTTTTGATATGGTAATCCTTCCTACCCTGGGCAATAATCGATTATTAAATGGACAAAATCGGCGGATCAGTGAAGCCCGCCGAATATCGAGTGAGGGAATCTTAAACGGATTCTTTCATGATACAAAAGGTCGATTTCGCCGCTGATCCCGCCTTGTTGAACATCGAGCTTTGATGGTTGCTGACCTCAAGAAATATGTTGCGGATTACCTACCTTTTTTCGTGAATGGTCGTTTATCTCTATTGAAACTTGACCAAGAGTAAATTCTGCCACGTTATGCAGATATATTTTCTTGAAGAACTCTTCTTTCTCCCCATGGTAATAACTAGTAGGTACAAGTACATATTAATATTAATAATAGTTTGCATTTTAGTAAGTGCAAAGTATATAACAAAGTCGTGTTAGTTTCTTAGTTAGATACTTTTTAATCATCATCATCATCCATCACCACGAAGGTGACACCACGGAGCGCAGCTAGCCGTACATTTTTTATGATATTTGTGGTTTTCAATTTGTCATATCTCATGGTAGGACATAGGGTATTTTCATCAAAATCATCACCCATTACGACACGGTTGAAACTGCAGGAGAAAAAAAGTTAAACAGTAAAGAGTGAAGTTAGGTGACAAAAGAAGTAAGTTACTTGATTTGCTTCTATCGCCCCTTGATGGTTGAACACCATGCTTGCTCATGAAAGTTGTAGTGCAAGCTAGAACTTGTAACGTGATGCCTTTTAAACCTTAACATCCTATATGCACACTTATTTTATCACGGGTCTCGTCTCGCTCAAGTGCGGTTGAGCGGGGAAAGAGTACCAGGGCACATTGCCCTCTTCTCTGGCACGTCTTAGCCCATTACTATGGACCAGTCTTTGGGTTGGGATTACCACGGCCTCACGATACTGCCACCCCAGTGACCAATAGGTAACTGGGCGATCAAGGCCGCGCCGGGTGGAACCCCCGCCTACACGGGTGAAGCCCAGCGGACCGATCAGCTACACAGTCGCTGGCCACTGGGGGCAGCACTGATACAGCCGTGGCATCCGAACTCTCTTCTTCTTTGTCATCTCCGGTGTCTGTGGGAATCAAGTCCCGTGGTAGTGGTTTCGTCTTTCGTCTTCCTTTCTCGTCCGGTGGTCTTGCGTGCAGGGGCGCGATTCCTCTGAGGGTTTCATGGTTTGATGCGTCTGCTCGTTCAAACATTTTTGCGGCGAGTGTCTTCACGAACTCTTCAATGGTGTTCATGTTGAGGTCCCGGTGGATGGTAGTGTTTCTTACATATCTGGGCGCATTCACTATGGCCCTGAGGCATTTATTTTGAGTGGTCTGCAGTCTCGTTCGATTTGTTTTGGATGCGTAGGCGTACCACGCCGGAGCCGCGTAGGTAAGTCGAGGCCTGATATACGTTTTGTATATCAGAACCTTGGTCCGGAGTGGTAGCTTTGAATTTAAAACTGGCATCAATTTGATTCTAGCCGCTGTCGCCTTCCCGATGGTGCGCTGTACGTGTTGGTGGAAGCGGAGGTTCCTGTCAATGGTAACTCCTAGGTATAAAACGTCTGTCCTCCACTCAAGGTTTTCACCCATGAGTTTCAGCTGAGTGGGCAGGTTGGTTCTTCCTGTGATCATTGCCTGGGTCTTGGCGACATTCACCGTCAGCCTCCACTTTCGTAACCATTCTGGTAGGGCGTCCAGAGTCGGTTGTAGGCGGTTTACTGCGTTTTCAGTCTTGAACGAGGTTGCGTAGTAGGCTGCATCGTCCGCGTATAGTGCCAGCTTTGCGTGCCCAATGACCGGTATGTCATTGGTGTACCACGAGTAGCACATTGGCGAGATGCAGCTTCCTTGGGGGACCCCCGCCCTCACGGGTTTCTCTGTAGATATCGCGTCTTCTACGGATACTACAATCCTCCTGTCTTGTAGGAAGGACGCGATGACTTCAACCACTCTTTTAGGTGCTGTGGACGTCGACAGTTTGTAGATGAGGCCCTCATGCCACACCCTGTCGAACGCTTTTTCCATGTCCAGCATGACTGCTGCGACATAATCCTTCTTGTTGGCGCAGGTGGCCATTTCACCGACCATCTTGGTGACTTGCAGAGTCGTCGAGTGTTCCGCCCTAAACCCGTACTGTTCTGCTCTGGGAATGATGTGCGGCTTCAGGTTGACCAATAACAATCTTTCGAAGAGTTTCGAGATGGAGCTTAAGAGAGTTATTGGTCTATAGCTTGCTGGCTTCTTAGGGTCTTTTCCGGGCTTAGGGAGGACGACTACCTTTCCCATTTTCCAATTGCTGGGGAAATGGCCACTGCGCATAATGCCATTAAAAATCCTTGTGAGGGCCGCCACGGATTTTATGGGCAGATGCTTGAGGGCCTCATTGGTGATTCCATCGAGTCCTGGGGCCTTCTTATTGGGCAAGCGCTTGATCATTCTTGCCACTCTTCCCGGCGAGTAGACGATTTGTTCTTCGTCGGGTGGCAGAGGTTGTGTCAAGTAGCTTTTGACGTGTTGCAGTATCGTCTCTGCGTGTTGCTGGTCGCTGATTGGGTTTGGCTGAAATTGTTCTTCCAGGTGCTCGGCGTGTGCCTCCGCCCGGTCTGTAGATACAAATTTCAGCTGACCATCGCGCCCAATCAGGGGTCGCACTGGTTCCTTCGTAGAGGTGAGCTGACGACAGAGACGATACAAGGACGGCATGTCTTCGCCAATGTCCTCCACGTGCTTGTCCCAAGTCTCAGTCGCGTGTGTGGTTAGAGCGTCTTGTACCCTTTCGACGAGGTTGTTCAGTCGGGTCTTGAGTCGTGGGCATCGCGTCGATTGCCATAGCTTTCTCGTGTCCCTCTTTTCGCTAATTAAGTCCCGTATCCACGTCGGGAGCGGATCGGGCCGTTTCGCCGACGCGGAGGTGTGCGATGCTGCTTGGAGGGATTCACGGATGGCCGTTGTCATGGCGTTGGTGGCTTCATCAACCTCTTCCGGTGTTTCGATTGGCCTCGTAATTGTCCGGTCTTGAGCTTCCTTTTCGAAGGTTTCCCAGCAGATCTTCCATCTCCTCGCGGGGGCGGCAACTCTGCTTGGGAGGTCCTTGTAGGTAAGTAAGACCGGTCTGTGGTCCGACGGCAAGTCCGGCATCACTGTCTGGGTTGGAGGCGTTCGTATGCCCTTAATGATGGTGAGGTCGATGGTTGTCGTCATTCCTCTTTCATCATAGCGGGTAGGTTCAGTCGGGCCTATGATATCATATCCGCGGTCTAGAGCTTCTTCGTATAGCTTCTTTCCTGGCGTATCTATGTGGTTGGAGTGCCAATGGGTGTGCTTGGCATTTAAGTCTCCACCGACTATTGTTGGGTCACTTGAATTCATTAGTTTTGTCACTTCAGCGGCATCTAAGTGGCAAAGAGGTGGTCTGTAGATGGCGAATATTCTGTGGTTGACTCCTTTTATGCTCACCAGCACACCCATGGCTTGGAAAGAGCTATATTCTTCTATGGGCAGCAGTTGGTGGATGATATTTCTGCGTACCAGGATGAGTAGTCCACGGTATACTGATCCGGCGGGGCTTATTTCGTCCTTCCTGTACTCATGGTAATTTGGAATCTTGAAGTCGGTGCTTGCTCTAAGATGTGTCTCACTGACCAGCATTATGTCAATTTTATGCTCGCGGAGGAAGATGGTCAGCAGTTGTTTCTTCCCCGCGAGCGTTCTGGCATTCCAATGGACAATTCTAAGTTCGTGATCCATTGTTGGAACTTAGTATTCTCATTAGGCCTTCCAAAGTGGCCGTTTCTGGGTCAGTGCCTTTTTGCACCGCCTCCAAGATTTCCTTTAGCACCCCGATCGTTTGCCCCAAAGAGTCGCGGCGGGGGGCGTCTTGCTTTTGTTGTTGTTGCTGCTGTTGCTGCAGTTGCGGTTTCTTTTTAGGCCTTCTTTTGGCGGGCTTTGGTCCGGCGACTTTAGGTAAGTTCGCCGGTGCCATTAATGTGGCTTCCGCCGTCTCGCCGACGGTTGCGGGGACTACCGGGGCAACGCCTCTCCGGGTAGTTTGCGTAGCCGCTACTGTTCCCGCCTTCTTGTTCCGGATCTCCTTCTTGAATACCGGACAGGACTTAAAATTGGCGGGATGCAAGCCCTGGCAGTTTGCGCATGTGGCTGGCTCTTCTCGGGGGCGGGGGCATTCTTTTGCCGAGTGTTCCTCGCCACAGCGTACGCAGGCCTGCACTCGGTGGCAGTTATGCGAACTGTGGCGGAACTTTTGGCATCTGTGGCATTGAGCGGGGCCCCTCTTGCCGCGCCATGCCTCAATGATGACGCCGGGCATCATGAGCAGCTCGTCCACTTCGTAAATGGCGGGTACTGTCTGCGCATTTTTCTTTAGTTGCACATAAAATATGCTGCCAGGGCGCCCTTGCCTGGCCTGTATATTCTTAATATATTCAGGTTCGAAACCTTTTTCTTCGAGGGCCTCTTTAATCTCGTTCGTGTCTGTATCTGCTGGTAGCCCTCGAAGTGCTACCTTCAAGCTGCGTTCGGCCGGCAAGGAGTAGCTGAACCAGCTAATATTTTCGTCCTTTTCCAGCTGGGTGAGGTAGGCCTGGATGACCCGGTATTCATTTTCCTCCGTCGGTAGGAATCGGATGCCCTGCCCGAAGGGTCTGCCATTTGGTGCTCTTCCCAATTTAGCGGCGATCTGTTTGAAGTGGTGGGTCCAATTTCCGATTCGTTCCACTATTAGAGGAGGAAAGCGAGCTCCTCTCTCTCTCTCTTTCCCATCTACAGGGGTTGGGGGGGGGGAGCTGCGTACCCTTCACCTCTTTCTGTCCTGCTCTTTCGGTGAGAGGTTGCAGGGGTGCGGTGCGGGGGGCATCCTTCGTGCCGCCTTGCGTACCAGTCTTCGCGACGCGCGCGAACGACGGCTTCTGTGCGTCGGCACTGTCGGTAGCCTTACGTTTTTGTCTCTGTGGCAGAGGGTCCGTACTCGTACTGGCGACCGATATTTCCATCGCTGATGTGGATGGGTGTGCGGCTTCTTTCGAAGGTGGGCGGGCGGCCGCTTGGGCGGGCGGTCGCGTTGCCTTCTGGGCGGGCGGACGTTCTACCGCTTGGGCGGATGGGCGGGGTGCTTCTTTCTTGGTCTGCACTGACGCAGGATGCGTGTCTTGCTGTCCCTTTCTTTCTTTCATTGGGGCGGTATCAGTCCGTCCCTCTCTCGCCTTGATTGGCGGATTTGCGGAATGCGATCTTGGTCGCTTGGGGTCATCGTCCGTGAGTTTCAGCGGGCTAGTGATTTTGCGCCTCCGTGTGAACGCTAGTGGTTTGGTAGGCGGCAGGGTAATCAGCGAGCGTGACGCAAGTGCCAGCACTTTGCGGTCCTCAGCTGACATTTCACGCCCTTCTAGTTCGGCCTCTTCGATGCGCACGTATATGCCCATCCAATTCAGCATGCCCTCCGAAAGGGCCTCGGCTTCGATAAGCCGAGCGAGTGTGAGAATATCACGCTCATGTCGTCCCTTCGGCGATAATGCTGAATCCGGTGCGCGTTCCGTGCGCTTGATGTTCTCGTCCGATACGTGGGGGTTACCGCCCTCGTTGTCGGAAGAGTCACTATCGCTACTGATGCAGGTAGCGGTTGCGGTTACGTGGCCCTTAAAAGGGCCTTTTTGCGTCGGGGGAGTGGTCAGTTCCCCTGTCGGCGGTGGGTGGCCCTTAGAAGGGCCTTTTTTAGGATTGCCGCAGTCCATGACGGCGGCTGGGCGAGTGTACCGTGCGCGAGTACTGGAGCGAGTATTATGCAAGCATAGTACTCACTCCGGCAGTCGTGGGGCAAAGTATCCCCTCCGCAGCCGTGGCCACGGGTGCGATCAGCAAGTAATTTCTAATGAAATTGTTGGTGATTCGCAGTATTATGGTCGGTGGTTACTCCGAGCGCATAAGAGTACAGGCAATCCCACTTATTTTAGGAAGCAAAATACCAACCACTACAACCCTACGACTAAGGCTTGTTGAAGAGTATCAGCCGTGCGATTCTCTAATGATTCGTCGTTGCGATTGTCGACGAGCTCACCGATGTCAAATACTTTATGAGATATCGCCCTTGGTAATACATAAGGTTGTTTTTCTAACGTTTCTTATCATCTCGTCATTTGTTTCACGGATGTTTGTTCCTTGTACATTCTGCTTCCGAGAAGTGCAAAGGTGTGAAGTGTGAAGTGCTAAAATTTACCTAATATTGTGCTTGCAAACGAATGAATGTTGTCTTACTTTGTTTTAGATAATACATGCATTTTTAAAATTTGATCGAGTTTTAACACTGGCCGTATTCGTAGTCTACACAATCACGAAGCAGCCTATAAAACTAGCATGTACGGACGTAGGCAGAATTGGCAATTAGACACAAAAGACTCTATAGACAACGAGTCAAGTGAAAATGTTTTTGTACATACATCGATAAGTACCATTGATGTCGGAATGATATCCAATAATGGCTAACATTGATTTTGTTTAATTTTTCTAGATTTGTGTATCTTCAAGTTTTAACGTGTAATAGTGATGGATTATTAACCGTTAAATGTACAATATCTTGGCACGTTGTTTTTGTATTTTCTTCGTCAATCGGCTTTAAAGTTTAGTATAATATATCGCATTACTTACAGAACTTGACTCAGACATGACAGAAACATAATAACAATATTACTCTCATGTAGTTTTATACAGTAAATGTTGCTTATTTTATATACTTAGGTACCTACCATTGAAATCAATTCCACTTATGTAAGCTGATACGTATGCTAGTCAGGCAACAGCCACTCGAGACAGGACTTCAGATCGTATCAACAAGCTTATACCCAGGATATGACGACTTACTTTTTGCTAAAAAAATGCTCCAAAAGACGTCTGAAGTGCGGAGTCGAGGCAACGGCCAAAAAATGCATAAAACGACGCTTTAGCGCCATCATTTTAATGATGGTGCCATGAAATAGACTGGTATTTTTATTTTTTGTTACTTAACGTGAACACACCTTTGCAGGTGTTGTCGCCCGTTGGTGTATTTTAATTTTAGCCGGGTGTAATGCAACCACCTCGAAAAAGAAAAACCATTCTGATCTAGATATTGTTTGACTTTTCATACACACTTGTTGAGAACTTGTTAAGTCTCATGTGGCTGTAATTTCGCCGGAAACCATACCATTCACACCAGAACACAGTATTGCGAACATTACTGCTTTGCGGTAGGTATGGTGGCAGTATATCTCCGGACGAGCTCATACACAAAGAGTTGCAGTTAAAGGTTTTAGAACCATATTTTTATTCGGATTCAATGCAGTACCGAGTCTGAATTAGTCTGAATAACATATATTTTAGTATGTACAATTAATTTATTTCAAGTGGAGATAGACCACTTTTCTTTATTCATTTTTTAGTTCTACTGGTACGGTTTGTACTCGTATATTAGGCTAGGCATCCAACAAATAAACTAATATTTGTTCCATTTATTCATGAAACTAGCATATATAATAACAGTAGGTACATTATTATGATTGTATAAGATCAAATTATCACATATTACATATACTTTTGTAAAATTAAAAGTAACGTAATATATATGCTAATTGGAAATCTAACCATTTGAAAACGTGACGTGCAGAGTGTCGTAGACGGAAGAGAGCAGCGTGGTGCAAATTTGATTAGACAACGCGTCACCTTAACGTTTTCTTGACGTTTTATCTTCTTACTTGCCAATACATTTCTGGAAGTCATTTAAGTATTTGACTGAAATGCTCAAAATCTTTTTGAATACAACAGAAAAGCCTTGTGTAGACTTGGAATTGCACGAGCTTTGATGATTGGTCCATAAGCTGCCGTTCAATATACTACTTTAACACCACATCGCAATCGACACACACATGTATCACTGTTTTTTATAACATCAAACGAAGTCCATACTCCTAGGAATACTGAAGATAAACAGACACTGACGAGGCATCCAGAAGAAACGTACTGTCTGATCGGAAATTCTGTTATCCGCACAGGGAATACGCTAGTGCCTTCGCGTTCGACGTTTCGACTCCGGGAAGAGTTTGCCTAGCCCAGGGTTGATATACAAATGTTCTTAGTTTGCAATGCTTGTGAGTAATGTCGATAACTATTTTTTTGTGTCAAAATTTACACCCTTCAGGGATCAGGGAAGGCTGAAGTTGTATCTTTTGATCGATTATTTATTTGATTATTTTTACGACCCTTTTCGCCTTTCCGTTAAAAGATACCCTGCCTTAGAAGCGAGAATCCTTAAGTTTGTTAGAACCAGGGTTCTGCACACAGATAATCCTATAATATATATATAGTGCGGAGATTACCCAGGTTGGACGCTATACGAAATAGGGTTGAATTAAAAGTATCAGTTATGTAGCTTTGTAATAAAGTAAAAGTACCAGCCTAATATATTTCCCTTCGTCGAGCCTTATTTACAAAGTAAGGATATTCTAGAGTATGGGTTATAATCCACCACGCGGACCCAGAGCAGAGTTATACAAATATAAATATAAGTTTATATGATATAATGTAAACTTAGTACAATTTATAGATTTGATCTATCGCTATTTTTACGCTTCCTTAGTGATATGACTTTTAAGGTTTAATCATGTTGTTAACAAACATTGCAATCTTTAAAATACTAGACAATTCACAATCATATTTCTTATGATACGTATTGTAACTCTGACGTTAATATAAAGATACCAACTGCTCTCACTTGTTTTAATGTCTAAATCCGACGAGGTTGCGAACGTATAAGACGTTCAAGCTTGGAGATCGCGTCGCGTACTCATGGTACTCACGATAGTTTTCAAACTCTAATACTAACTTGAACTTTTTCTAGAAATTGCTAATTTTTATATAAATTGTTACGCTTATTATGATATAATCTCTAAGACAATAATTAAATTAATTGTATTAAATGATTTAATCAGAAATGTCACATGCCGCAGTTTTTCACTAATCAGTTCGCAGTTAACCAGCTTTTAAGCGAAAACCAATTTTGAAAATCGGTTTACCCTATTGAAAGTTATGAGGTAAAAACAAAAAAAAATTATTAAATAATACAGTCGAATTGGAAGACGGTAGAAAATAATATTAAGCTTGAAGATTATATTCCTAAACTACCTTAATACATATATATTTATAATTGCATTGTAAAATTCAACAACCCTATACCCAGCACCGGGACGCATCCAAACCCTGCATTTGATTGGATTCGTAACGTATAAAACTTTATCTAGAGAGCATAGTTTACGTTCTCCCAGCCGTCGGACACGCCAAAAGATTTTCATATGAGCAGGAAATATTCCCAAGTTGAAGTTTGCGACGGACTCCTCCAGGAGATTGCCCAAACTACGCGGTATGCGAGGAAATGGGAAACTTCGAAAATAATTATTTTCAAGTTGGGTAGGCATGTTGGGGAAAGAATTTCTTAGCGATTAAGGATACAACTTATTTTGTGTTGTGAGCACTTTTTTGGATACACATTAACACACCAGGTTTAGTTCTTAGAGTAGATAGCGTAATTAACGCCAAACTTGAATGAGTGCTTTTGATTTGAATAGAAAACAAAAAAACAAACTTTAAAATGTTTACGAAAACATGGAACTGATTTGAACACCACACAATATTGTGATAATAGGTACTTTTAAACTGTCATGGTACTGACTGCAACAAGTTATTTCACACGTTTTGATGTTGAAGTCAGTTATAGTTATTTTTTGTTAAAAAACTATTCACCGTTTCAAGTGACCCTTGCTACTTTCGGGATCGATTGTCATTCGCCGTCAATGGTGACATCATCAAGATAGTTGTAGAATTTAATTTAAAAAGTACTGGACCGAAGTTGATGACATTTAAATGGGACCATAGGTGGTCCCATTTATATATCATTTCCACTTCCTAGGGGAAGTATACTCTACCAAACAAAAAAAAATAACATTAAGATTCGGTTCACAAATGGGGGAGAAATCGGATAACATACACAAAAAATACAATCGAACATATAACCTCCTCCTTTTTTGAAGTCAGTTAAAATGTCATAATCCGACTACGGTTACGCAGTGACAATCGCGTCGTCAAGGTAACGTATAATTTATGAAAATCGGTTGAGTAGTTACAAACGGACATAGGAACCATAGACTAACATAATAACATGTATATACTACAAAATGGGCATACACAAATACACGTAGGTACATATTAATGGATGATATTTAAAAGTACTTCAATTTATTCCCATTTCATTTACCTAATTTTGCCTGTGTTCCACCAAATATACTGAATGTGCACCAAAATATGTTCATTAAAATATGTCATAACGAGCATCTATTTAACAACTGTTGCAAATTTGTAAAAATAGTAATACACCTAATTTTAAAAACACGCATTTATTTTTTTAGTTTTACTTCAGATAATGCACTGCAAAATGTATTTGAATCAAACACCAATTAATGTCCAATGTAGCTTTATTAATAAAAAATGCTAACCTAACCTAACCTATTTTGTGTAACATTCAGGAATATTTGGTGCACGATCAGTATTTTTCGGGGAAGAATAAAATAGTTATTGTTACATTAGAATATTTGCAGCGCACTACAATAAAAAAGTGTTATATCTTGGTGTTAATTTGGAATTTGTTTGATGTAACATATTTTGTTGGCCGAGTAGTTTAATTATAGTAAAACAATTAAACGGGTTTAAGATCAATATTTTAGAAATGCATACATAGATGTACCTTTAGATTTTTGGTGAACACAAAAATATTATCCCATATCCAACACATATTTTCCGCAGTCGGCTGAAAAGACGCGTGAAAACCCCAACACGCGTTGTTAGAGTCGTTCTTTGTAATGTAGAAAGTATTCTTATTGAAGTATCCCCCTGCTGTTTTTGTCATATCATCTTACTTTAATGATTCAAAATAATTATTTTTATAATTTATTTCTTATATCTCATGTCATATTACGTGTACGTTTTCAAAATCTGTAAGTATATTATTATTTACATCATAAAACCGGGATTAAATAGAACGCATCAATGCTAAAATATACATGATGTTTTATTGTATATTAACTGTGCATTGTAATTTTGCTCGCTTGATGAAAATAGCGAATGAAATTATTCTTTATTATTTATGTATACCTAAAGCTAACAAACAGATACTAAACAAGTACAATTTGTAAAATTTAATACCGAATTCCATTCTATTCAGTTGTTGGAGTGTAACTCAAAAACTACTGGACCAAATTTGATGAAACTTAAATGGGAAGCACCAGCTTTTAAACAGAAATAAAATTTGAGAATCGCTTAACCCTATCGAAAATTATGAGGTAACAAACATAACAAAATACAGTCGAATTGAGTACCTCCTGCTTTTTGGAAGTCTATAGATAAAAATACTTTTGCGTCTACACCGAGTCTGATCATTCGTGTCGATTAAATTCAGCAACACTAAGTTAAAGTTGTTATAAATATATGTCTTGTAGGATATATTATAAAACAATATAATTTGAAATATTTAATAATACATGTACATATGTAACATATGTTAATTTTTTTTACTGTATCGCATTTAGTATTAATTTACTGTAATGGTACTTGTTGGAATATTGGTATTTTTTGGAATAATAAAAAAAAATAAAAAAAATGTATTATGTATGTTACATATGTACATAAATAATATAATACATATGTGTATACCTACATATGTACGTGTACATAATGTTATATATATGAACAAAATAATAGGAGACCGTCTCTTAATATTATGCTTATTGCGATTTACCTTTAGCAAGGACCATATATATACTAATTTATTTAGTTCCTCATCGCATTCTCACGTCACAACAATGTTATCCAGACTACACCTACCTACAAAGTTATGCCAAACCAACCCTATCCCATGTTAAAATTAACTATAGCTAACGAACTCTGATCAGAATAGCGTGTTCGTTACCCAGACTAACGTGTTAATCAAACTAACTTATCGTAAGGGGCTGTCGAAGAAAATTGCTCAATCAAACACTGTTGAGGCTAGGTCAAGCGTGCTTGGAGTCATAACTACGTAATAACCGGTCGCCCATATTGACCTATTAGCTTTTCACTACTTGAATATTTATAGCGCTGATAAGGGTAAGTAATTGTTAGGCTGGAGGTTATTGGGTTGCGAAAATGTTGGGTTTTTGTTAGTCTTTGAGCTTGATGGTGACCCACTTGATAATAACGAGTTATTTGAATTATTTTTTATGTGTAGTCAACAAAGTTTTATGAGACGTATACATTAACTTCCGCATGGTATTTCAATCATCATATAAAACATATGAGACTGATAAAATGTTAACCGATTGAATTTAAAATAAGTGAACTTTTCTTTTGACCAATGATGTTTAAACGAAAAGTTCACTTATTTTAGTATAATTTTTTCAGTTAATAAATATATATTCGATCATTATAATATGGTTTTGTATACATTTATTCATAGTAATAGAGACTAATTAACGATTGAAAAATGGTAAAAAAATGTTTACTATACATCAAGCCCAATCAGAAAGTTATGATGATGACCACTGCTGGGACTCGAGCCTTTCTATCAGAGAGAGGAGTAAGAGTTGGGCCATAATCCACCACGCGGGTTCAGTGCGGCTTGGTGGATAGGCTAGTAACCCATGTCGATGTTTTCAGGCCACCCGTTGGCCTTCGATATAGCTTAAGGGTCTGTAGTCCTAAGACAAACAACCAGGACCGGCGGTTTAAAGTGCCCTCCGAAGCACGGATGCGCTTAGTTAAATAATGGCACTAGCGGTCACCCATCCAACTTCTAACCGCAGCAAGTGTCGCTTATCATCAAACGTTCTGGCTACTACAGGTATATTTTACACCTGAAAACCATATCTTACATAAGATTTAGTTAGTTTTACTGATTAAAGCTTATCTGTTATACGCATAATATTTTACCCAAACTCGACGATGTTTTCTATTGCTCAAAATCGCCTTTCCTGTAAATGTCACGGATGTACCTAAACATAAAACAGTTGGATGAAGCCACGTCTTGACTGGCCTAACTTTGAAAAAAATCTTAAAAATTAATAGGTCTAGCAAAACAAATACATTTCCAGCATAATATTATCATATTCTTATGTATATTTTTTGAATATAATGTCAAAAGAATATTATATTATGAAATCAGAAAGAATACACAGTTCTTTGCTGATTCGCGGGCCATTGTTAAAATCAACATTGTGTGGAGAGATGTTTTGGCTGTACGTTGTTTCAGCTGGTTTCTTCAGCAATATAATGAGCAGGGCAAAGTTTATTTAGTCTCATTTGCCCTCAGGCAGCCGCAGTGAGGTTGCTTTTACATTACGTCACTATTATTTTGTGTTATTTAATTTTCTATATGCATTTGTAGCTGGGGTAACCTTTGTGAAATGAGATTTTATTTCGCCTTAATTTCTCTGAATAACAGTTAACAAACCTTCACGGTTGTTTTCAATAAACATATTGCTACTTACGGCATGAAAACCGTGGTAATTATTTTATTTTAATGAGCTCTCGATATTAAGACTTATTACCCAAAGACAGAGAAAAAGGGTACTTAGACAGATATGTCTGCTCTTAATGTTATTTCATCCGCATTCTCCAGTCATCCCGTGATCATGGCGCTTGCAACAGTGTCGAAATATCGGGAGCTATTTAAAATAAAATAATTACCACGGTTTTCATCCCGTAAGTAGCAATATGTTATTATATATAGTTATATGTAGTTTAAAACTTAAAACATTATTAAACTTTAATTAATTATACTGGGTGGCACTGCACGTCTTAGGCTAATCGCCATCAGGCGCATCCACAGTTCTGGGTTTAAAGAATTTATTTCTCATAAAGAACAAGGTTCACTTAAAATGAGATTTAACACTAAAACGTATAACTAATTAAAGTGATTAGTCGAGTATAACATATTTGTTCAGCAATCTTAGGTTATTTCATTATAAATATATTTTTTAAGTTTACTTTTAAAAACAGAAATTTTACAATCTTTAATATCGTTAGGTAACTTATTATAAAATGCTGCACCCTCATACAGAATATTATGTTTACCATACATGGTTCTGTGTGCTTGTAATTTTAATTTGTTCACATTTCTTAAATTATATTGAAATGTTCTATTAATAAATTTAATTTCTGTATTAATTTTTTGCAATAGTACTTTTTTGATCAGAACGCATGTAGTATAAATGTATAATTGTTTTAAATTAAATATTTTTGTTTCTTTATACAACGCACTAGATGTGGTTAGACGGTCATAATTAAAAAGAGTTTTGATTAACTTGTTTTGCGAAATTTGAAGACGCTTTATATGAGTCTGTGCTGCACAGCCCCATATTTCGACAAGATATTCCAGGTGTGCCTTTACTAAAGAGTTATATATTGTCATGCGGGCTCTACGAGGTATGCATCCGACTACTCTGCGTAATGCTCCTGTCACCGAAGCAACTTTACATCTTGTTTGTTCTATATGAGCCTGCCAATTTAGCTTGTCGTCCAGTTGAAGGCCGAGATATTTTTCTTGGTGAGAACGGCGGATTGGTATATTATTTATTGTTAACGCTGGGTTCACGATCTCTACATGGGCCATCTCAATAATTGTGCTATTCTTCAATATTAAAATTCAGTGCCTAAATATATAGGATATTTGTAACATATAGAATATGTTTATCAAATAAAATTAAAATTCTTTTGTAATAGGGGATAATGGTAAAATAATTGCTCGATAGATTTTATGAAATTTTCTCTGATGTAGTACAGTAGCTGAAAGGTTAACTTAAATTCAAAGTCATGTTTCATCTCTCTATGATCTCAGAGTGCTATAAGACAGTGTTGAAGATTGGGTTTCATGAGTAGAATAACAACGCCAACTTTAATCGTTAATAGCAAGGCTAAGCTTACTTCGATGTCAATCATCAAAGTCAGGTACTTTAGGCTGCATGTGAGCGCGACAGGTGCTATTGGTCCATGGTTCGAGTCCCAGCCAATTTGTGGGTTACTAAACTTCGTATATATTTTTTCTAATATGAGTCAGTAAAACTTTTTTAGACCCACACATATGACATATATGGGTCTAAAAATAGTACAGGCTATTTTTATCACCAAATACAATGTATTTTGTTATATAACTTTAATGTACGCGCAATATGGTAGGCGATAGACGCGCGATTCGAGTCATAGGTGACTCGAATCGCGCGTCTATCGCCTACCATATTGCGCGTACATTTCAGTTATATACTTAGCGAGGTATATACTTAGTGAGAAAATAATTAAAATTCAGAATTTAACACGTACTTTTTATTCTTGCGATACTAGAGGGTGAACATTAAAATTTGCAAAATGTATAATATGAAAAAAAAAACTGTTGGGATCACTCAAAACTTAGTGAAACTTTGACGTAAATAATGATATGTTGTTATTTTTAAATGCAACATAACAAATTACTACGGTTATATATCCTCAAAGGGGTAGGCAGCGATGTTTTAAATACCTACGTTTCGCCAGAGGGATGCTCGTATGTTTTTGGTCCTTTATATAGGAGGCGAGCGTATTGCCAACTACGGGCATCGTTCTAGACTCTAGACTGTTATAGAACATTTCTTTGTCAGCAAACAAGCAGCGCTCCTACAATTTCACCAAGACCAAGCGAGCGAAGCTGCTGGCTGGTCAGCTTGTCTTATAATAAAACTTTATATAAGTACTTTGTCCAACACGCCCACGAAAATGAAGCCTTCAACTACTGGCTGACGTAACAAATCTCGTTACAAACGACCAACTTGAGTAATAAGGGATACCGTTTCTCCATAGCAATTACGGTACTAGGAAGTAATAAAAGTTCCAGTTTCTCTGTACGTGACGCAAAAATCAGCCGACTCTTATGAACGTGTTTGGCATAGCTTACTGGCGTTTTTCTCTTTTATTTTCTCTTTTTTTACGTAACTCACCCTTCGTTAAGGTGTGATCTGGAGTTCTCGTTAAAGTTGATGATTGTACGATTGTTGCCTGTTAGTTATTATTTCAAACTTTACCTAGCAGTTAAAGATTTTTTTGTTTTCATTGTGTGCGTTGACCACTACAATTGCTGATTCGCTATTTTCTAATCAAGAACACGTTTACTATAACTGATATCGGTTAAGCGATCAACATTGCTAGCTCATTGCTGCTTCGGCTTACTAATTCTGTATGGTTCTCTGTCTGTTTTCTTCAAAACGATTCCGATCATGCAGCCCTGCAGTGGAGGGCTTTGTGCCAGGGATAGTCTTTATTGGTACTATCGTAGTAAAAAATGTTCTGCATTACTTGCTAGTATAAAAAAAATTGAGCTCTGAAGCCAGTGAAATCGCTGACGAAAAAGATTCAAAACTATTGCCATGGCGTTATACGAGTACAATAATGCAAAATATAGCAAAGTGCAGTGGCACGTTAAAATTCAGCTTAAAGCTGTGCGTTTTTTATTATTTAAGGATCGATACAAGCACGAGACCCGCCTGGTTTTTAAGTGGCTATCTCTGCCTATATCAGTTGCGATGAAATTAGAACAGATGCGAAGTTATAAGTGATGAAATGCACTGTGTCCGTGACCCTGAGACATTATGTTGTTAACTCTCATGTGGCATTCAAACCAGATCCAGTATTGCGAACATGATTGCTTCGCGGTAGAAATAGGTATGGTGGCAGTACATCCTCGTACGAACATTCACTTCTACTATTACAACCACAGATCACAGATAGATAGATAGATCTCTATGACTACAACTAAAAGATCTACTTCTAAAAAAACGTAGCACTGAGTCTGTCGTGAACGTAGCAATGAAATCGTAGCACGAAAAAACAATTTCGTACATCTCGCTTCAAGTTAAATAACTAATAAGCATTATGTACATTCATTAGATTTGCTAAAGAAATTAGCATTTTTACTCTGACAAATCGTTCGCAAATATTTGTAGAGTAATTTCGTCAACAGCGAGTAATGCTTACATTGTTTTTGTAATCAAATCTTTGATTGATAATAAAAGAAGATACGTTATTTAATTTATTGCATGATACATAAAAACTGAGATATATTTAGATGTAGATTATGTAGATACGATGGATCTGGTTATATATAATTCGTTTGCTTCTCTTTCATTTTAATCAGATGCGTTTTACTCTTGTTCTTGCTGATCAGGAAATTAAATATATTAGATATAAAAGCTTACATTCAAGTATGCATATTTCTGTAACTGTTCAATTTTATCATTATACCAAACAATTGGCTTGGCACTTAGTTGTACTTATCTCTTTTTGTCATATCAATGTTTTAAATAAACAACGCGATCTTCAAAACGGAGTAAACGAGTTTCTCCCTTCGCACGTGCAAATCGGATTTGTTTAATTTATTGCTGTGCTATAGTATACTAGATGTAAGTGAGGGTAGAAGTTTCTTAAGAAGTACCTTACGTACAAGAAAAGCTATTCTTAATTTTTGAAATCCTTCAAAAACAAAGTCAAAAGTTAAAATCATTTATTCAATTTAGGCATCAAAGGCGCACTAATGAACGTAAATTTTTCATTATAATGTACTTTTAATACTCTACCGCCGCGTTCCAAAATATATAGAGCCTACCCAGAAGAAGCGGCAAGAAAGTCGGGCGATTCTTTTTATATAGATGTTTACAATGTTTCTACTTAGGTACTACAAATATTATATTTTAAGGGTGGCAGAGTGACAGCTTGCCAGAAGTGGAGTATTCCAAGCTTCTTTATCTTCTATATAATGTTGGACTTTATAATAAACTTTTATTATAAAAACGTTTTTTTACAGTCAACTTGAATTTGTCCTCTGTGAGCTCAGTCATGTGTTTTGGGATTTTATTGTAAAAACGCACACAATTTCCTAGGAATGACTTATTAGTCTTCGCAAGTCTAAAACTAGGTACAGCTATCCTATTTGTATATCTAGTATTAAAAGTGTGGTGATTACTATTTAACCTTTAATTAATTAAATATTTAATTAATTAAATATCCAAATGTACCAGCCTATTATGTTTACTGCTGGGACACGTACCTAACTCTCAGAGAGAGAGAGAGAGAGAGAAGTATGGACCACACAGATCTTGTGCATATTATCAGATAGGTTAGTGCTAGAGTTGGAAGTTTCAAATCGAAGCTTCTGATATGGCCGAACAACAGCTGCTCTAGAATACAAACGTGCTACCCTCTAATGCAGAAAGATGCCTTTATTTGGCTTCTCAAAACAAAATTGTTCATAAATTGTCATCGGTGAACCTAGTATGACAATTACGTGAGTAAAGTCAGTTTTGATACTATACAAATATGGGTCAAACTCACATGAATTTTGGAACAGAACTAGTACGACAGTTTGCGTAAGTTTAACGTAATCGTATCGTTGAATAATACAAACTATAATTTATCTAGTGCCAACATAGCTCAGATAACTCATAGTTTGTACTATATACATCAACGATACGATTACTTTACACTTAAGCAAGTTTTTATGCTTTACCTACAGGTCGTAGGGCTAAGGCAAACATGTTTGCATATACTTTATGGACGTCGCACAATGAAAAAATAATTGTCGTATGCAATATTGAAAGAAAAAAACTCTACACAATACACAATATTGTAAATGTATGTCTTATGGTAGTCAGTCAAATGGACCCATTATTCCAGTTACATAAAACTCAAATGGTAAACTTTGATATATTTGTAGAACATTTCCAACTTTGTATTTCCGTTGTAAGGCAGTATCAAGGTTACTTAGCTCCCGACACCTTACTGTTATAATAGGATCTCTACGAGGATTTAACCAGATCCTGTTGCAGACTCAAATGTACTTAAGTCTGCGTTTGCCGAAAATTGCTATGGAAAGTGTTTTGTTTCGCTGCGGTTCTATTCAGGCGTAGTGATATTGTCTGTTGAAAATGGTTTAATTTACCCAGTGAAATTCACCGCGAAGTCGGCGTTCTTAGATATTATTTTCGTTACATATTTTAAATTACTTATAATGAATTTATTTAATAATTAAATTAATTAATTTTAATATAAAGTGCCATAGTATAAAGTTACATATTAATGTAACTTTATATTATGGAACAATCTTCCTATTTATTATTTTTTGTGTTATTGACTGTCAGGAGAAGGTTCTTATGAAAGAAAAACCATGAAAAGATGGTAGGCTATGGCGAGACCGAAGGCCGAGCCTACTACGCGAACGAAGTCGCGAGCAGTCACATGTACATTATAAATTTTAAAAATGAAATAACACGAAGCAGTTCTCGAAAGAAGAACTGTATGTGCGCCGAGCATGAAGTATCTCTATCTATAAAAATGTCTCCTGGTAAACAACCTCGCTAATTCTTTTTTTGTTGTATAAACAATTATAATAATATCGTTTTATTTTATTTAAAACGATTGTGAAATCATTGCTTAATATAGGTATATATTTATTAGCTAGCTGGATTAGTACTTCGAGTAGCTTAATTATCTTCTCCAAGGGGACATCTATCTTTATGCGAAATGTCATTAAATATGGTCAAACGCAATTGGTTTAATAGTATTATACGAGTAACTAAATTTAAATGCTTAGCATATCAATCAGTAAACATAAATTATAAAATACAGGACTTACGCACATACAAATATAACACTCATCACCGTGGAAAAAAAATCATTACCCTTTACCCCTAAACTAATTACCCGGTAATGTTACATTTTATCACCCTTGATGGTTGCCGAACACCTCTAGTGTACCGAGGTGTCAAATTGACTAAGCTCTCAGAAACTGACACAAACTTTGACAGAACTGCCATCATTACGATCTTGACGTAGAATATCTTATTATTTTGTCTATGCTGTGCCCAAGCATGTTACGCGTTTTCACCCACGTGGTGATGGATGATGATGATGGTAAAAAGTATTGTTAATCCAGCGCGTCATCTACCTCCAAACCAAATTTCATCAAAATTTCCCCCGCCGTTTGAGCGTGAAAGAGTTGCAAAGATGCACACATCCACACATCCATACATCCATACTCACAAACTATCGCGTTTACACTCGTAATATTAGTAGGAGAAGGATTGAAAACGACAAAATTACTTTGACTTTTACCTACGTTGTTCAATGAGGCCCTAGATATAGTTTGTTGTTGAAAAATATAAATGTAAAATTAAAACATATTAACTAAAAATATATTTCTTTTCTTAAATTTTGCAAATTTACCTTTACGTTCTATCTAGCCTTTTTAACTTGCACAATTGTATGATCTGCAGGTTTTTTTATGAAGCGGATCGAATATTAGTGTTATATTTTTACCATATTTATATACCATACCATAGGTTAGTTACTTGCCAAAACTCCATATAATTAAAACATAATGTTGGAGTATACCCATAGTTAAAATCCTATTAACTACTTATTCAAAATCTGTATTTTTTTTACTGAAGTAAGTTACCTAAAGTAAGGCTTGATTATCTAAAAATAAAGTTTATTATTATTTATATTTTTATTTATTTTATTTCCCCTTCAAACATTTTTTTTTATACCGTACTGGGTAGCACTTGACCACTATCTCACCTGATGCTAGGTGATGATGCGATCGATGATGGAGCGCGCTTACCCAGAAGATACCTATGCACTCGTGTTTTGAAGACCCCCATATTTACATGTATCAAGGGAAGATAAGGGTGCAAAAGCAATACGAAAATGAATGTTGAACGATCGTTGTGTTGGACCCAACAGTTTGACTAGACAAAACATTTAGATAACATTGTGTAAAACCTTCATAGTATTTTTCTGATACAAAAAAAAAACATGTCAATGGATTCAGAACCGCAATCTGAGAATTCTCATATCAAGAAAACAAAGTCAAGTTAGTTACACCATTTATACCTCAAGAAAGGCTGCACGGGTTTGGATGAAATTTAGTTGGTAGAGTAGTATCCTGTGTGTTGATCCAGTGCCTCATCTGGCACTGGATCAACACATAGGATACTTTTTAATCGTCATCATCCATCACCACGCGGGTGAATCCACGGGTACAGCTAGTAGTTAAGATAAACATAGAACTAATGTTTAAAAAAAAAACTACATATAAAATTAATGATGCAGTAATGACAATTGGTTTTCCACTTCCCTAACATGGTCATTTGACGCGATGTGATAAAAGTTGTATGAGAACGTAAACGCAAGAAACTGCTGCATAAGTTGTGGCCGCAAAAGCAACCTACTGTTCTATAGGATATTAGGCAGGTACGTTAATGATACCTCTGAAGATTCTTGTTCTGAATTTGAATAGTAAAGTAACGGTTTATTGCAGAACAAAGTATACCATTAACATTTTGCAAGCTCGCATTGAAACTCACAAAGCAGAGGTTTAAGTCATTAATTTTACCGATTTTCAGGAGAATTGCTATTGGCGGTTGCCTTTCATTCTTCAGAGCTCATTCCCGTTATACCTTTCAGATGTGAACCAGCCCAATTTTTACCTAGAAATACACGGCGTTTGTGCTGGTAATTTTTTTAGTAAGGTTGTTTTTTTGGGTTCCATATCTAAAAAGGAAAAAGGAGACATTGTAAGTTCACTTTGTTGTCCATCTGTCTATCTGTCACGGCTTTTTTTCTGAGGAACGGTATCAAGTTGAAATTTATGACAAATACTCAGGTCTATAGTCTCTTTGAGCCGTGAAAAATCTAACTTTTAAGTCAACGTGATCAAAAGATATGACCCTACATATCGCGTTTATTTGCATATGTTGTGATTTCAGATGGAGATCTAAATCTATATTGTACTTCCCGTTGACCTAGTATCATGAAATTTGGCAAAAAGCAATGTCTTGCAGCACAAACAAAGGATACAATCTGAAAACCGTAAATATTTAATATAACAAAAGTTAATTTATTATACAAACTTATTATTTGCGGTTGGTGCAATAGCCGGGATCGAACGGCAAAGTTAAGTTGTCATTTAACCTAGTTTGCCTTTAGTTAGAACAATAATGGTATATGCTCTCTTAATAAACGGAATCCTGATGCGCGAGTTCAACTCGCACTTGGGCGTTTTTCATTTTGGTTTCGTAGACAGTCTGAATGGAATAACAGTTGCAGTGTCTCCGGCTTTGATGTGGACTACACTTGCACTAGACCAAGTCAATCGCATAGGATTTTTGGGTTTTAATCATATCACTTGCCACAATTCCATTCACTCTATTATAGAAGTGTTTGCACTCAAGTACAGCTTGCGCAATATCTAGCACTGTATAGGTATCAACTAAGGATCATCATCATCATCAAACAAGGATATCAACTATATGGAATAAGAGGTTAACTTTGTTCTTCCTCATCTCTTAAGGATCGCATTTTGATGGTGGAAGGAACCGTTGAAGTCAACAAATATTTATGTAACGTAAAAATTTCAATGTTTGGTTAACTACAGTTTCAAATTTCAGTTTACGAGATTCACTTATTTGCCGCGATGTATAAGCGAGTGTTGTGATCCAATGGGGCTGTATGTATCCAATAATGTAAGGGGCGAGCCAACATCTTTTGACCCAAGTCAACCTCACCTGCACGCGGTGCATCCTGCTGATCGACGAACGAGGCTCTGACAACCGACCGATGGCGGTATACCCATCCCAACAGGCGTCGCTAAATGCAACAGGCCGGTGACGGATAGCAGCGTCACCGGTGCGAGAAGCTACGCCCTGCGATCGCCAACCCGCCTGCCCAGCGTGGCGATTACGGGCAAAGTCCTCCAATGCAGGACAACAAAAAGCCACGGCCCCTAGTTCCCGGCGGCCCTGCTATTCCTGGTCATGGTGGCGACCATGATAACGGCGGGGCGAGGGGTGCTAAGAATCTCCGGGCTACGGGAGGCTACCACAAACAACTGACCCTGGCGACGTATAACGGACGCACGCTAAGGCTTGACTCGCATCTGGCGCAACTCGAGGTGGAACTTGGGAAAATTAGGTGGCACATACTGGGGTTGAGTGAAGTCCGAAGAGAGGGGGAGGACACCTTAACCCTAGAATCGGGCCACCTTATGTACTTCCGAGAGGGAGACCAACAATCCCAAGGTGGCGTTGGGTTTCTGGTAAACAAGTCCCTTTCTGACAACGTTGTGGAAGTGTCCAGTGTGTCGAACAGGGTAGCGTACCTTATTGTAAAGCTCACCGAGAGGTATAGCCTCAAGGTGGTGCAAGTGTACGCACCGACCTCGACACACTCGGACGATGAAATGGAGGATATGTTCGATGACATATCGAGGGTCCTCCACTTCACTACAAAGACCCAGTACACCGTTGTCATGGGGGACTTTAACGCTAAAGTGGGAGTACAGAATTTCAGCGAATCGCTAGTAGGATGCCATGGCTTTGGACGCAGAAATCATAGGGGGCAAATATTCGTCAACTTCCTCGAACGGGAGGGGCTCTTCTCGATGAACTCCTTCTTTAAGAAACAGCCCCAAAGGAAGTGGACGTGGCTAAGCCCCGACACTAGGACTAAAAATGAGATTGACTTCATCATGACGGATAAAAGGCACATATTTAGAGATGTCTCCGTGATCAACAGGTTCAATACCAGTAGCGATCACCGACTTGTGCGAGGCTCTCTGAATATCAACTTCAAGGCGCAACGTGTCCGTCTGATGAAGTCCAGGCTCCGACCGACACTGCTCTAAACCATGGCAGGATCTGAAACATTCCAGTTAAACCTGGAGAACCAATTTGCTGCGGTGGAAACCACCACAGACGTAAAACAGAACCTCGAAAATGTGACTAGAAGAAGAAGGTACGAGATTTTGTTACATGCAGCGTAAGGGCAAGAAGTCCAAGCTTTCAGAAGAGACTTTGGGGCTAATGAAGAAACGACGTGAAAACCCACCCATCACTTCGTCAGGAAAGCGGACTCTAAACCGAGAGATCAACAAGAACGTACGACACGACCTCCGGTGCTTCAATACTCTTTCTATCGAAAGAGCGATCGAGCTGAATCGGGGGTCAAAGGTGTTCGTACAATCTCTTGGAAGAAGCCACCTGACGAAGTTGACCACAGCTAGTGGAGAAGTCGTTGCTGCGAAGCCGGCAGTCTTTTCGGAAGTGGAGGACTTTTATGGCCGATTATACGCATCGCATGCATCTCGACCTGATCCCGAAAATTATCCTAGAGCCACGTTAACACGCCATTTCACCGAAGACTTGCCAGAAGTCAGTATTGGCGAATTCGAGATCGCTCTTGGACAGCTTAAAAATGGAAAAGCCTCTGGAGAGGATGGCGTTACAACAGAGCTACTAAAAGCAGGAGGTAAACCCGTACTGAGGGAGCTCCAGAAGCTTTTTAACGCTGTCCTGTTCGAAGGGAGAACTCCAGAGGCGTGGAGTAGGAGTGTGGTCGTCCTGTTCTTTAAAAAGGGAGATAAGACCCTGCTGAAGAACTATCGACCCATATCCCTTCTAAGCCACGTCTATAAGCTGTTTTCAAGAGTGATCATGAACCGTCTTGCGCGTAGACTCGACAAATTTCAACCACCGGAACAGGCTGGGTTTCGGAACGGATACGGCACCATAGACCACATTCACACAGTGCGGCAGATTATACAGAAGACCGAAGAGTATAATCAGCCCCTGTGTCTAGCATTCGTGGACTATGAAAAGGCCTTTGACTCGGTTGAAATCTGGTCTGTTCTGGAGTCCCTGCAGCGTTGCCAGATAGATTGGCGATACATCCAAGTGATGAGATGTCTTTACGAAACCGCCACCATGTCCGTCCAAGTACAGAATCAGCAAACAAGTCCCATACCGTTGCATCGAGGAGTGAGACAAGGGGACGTTATTTCCCCGAAATTGTTTTCAAATGCAATGGAGGATATGTTCAAGACGCTGAACTGGAAAGGACGTGGCATTAATATCAACGTTGAATACATCTCTCACTTGCGATTTGCTGACGATATCGTCATCGTGGCAGAGACGCTGCAGGACCTGCAACAGATGCTGAATGACCTGGCTGACTCTTCTATACGCATCGGCCTATGGATGAACTTGGACAAAACCAAGGTCATGTTCAACGAACATATTCTACCGGAACCGATTGCGATACACGGCGCCGTTCTCGAAGTTGTTCAAAAATATTTGTACTTCGGGCAGACATTGCAGTTGGGAAAAAACAACTTTGAGAAAGAGGTGAATAGAAGAATTCGGCTGGGCTGGGCAGCGTTTGGGAAGCTACGTCGAGTCCTTACTTCGCCGATTCCACAGTGCCTGAAGACGAAAGTCTTCAATCAGTGCGTCCTACCCGTCATGACATACGGAGCCGAAACGTGGACACTGACGGCTCGAATTATCCACAAGCTCAAGGTCGCTCAGCGGGCTATGGAAAGAGCTATGCTCGGTATTTCTCTGAGGGATCGCATCAGAAATGAAGTGATCCGTCAGAGAACCAAGGTCATCGACATAGCCCACCGGATCAGCAAGCTGAAGTGGCAGTGGACTGCCCATATCAGCCGTAGAACCGACAACCGTTGGGGTAAACGAGTTCTAGAGTGGAGACCGCGTCTCGGCAAACGTAGTGTAGGACGTCCTGAGACACGGTGGAGTGACGATCTGCGCAAGACGGCTGGCAAAAACTGGATGCGAGAAGCCCAAGATGGACCTAAGTGGCGTGCAATTGGAGAGGCATATGTCCAGCAGTGGACTGCTACAGGCTGATGATGATGATGATGATGATGTGATCCAATAATGTGTGACTAGTGATACGTTTTTATGAAAGGGTCACCTAAACAGCTTAAGACTAATTATACGTTTGGGTCCTCATAATCCACCTACAACCTCCGTCCTCAACGGCACATAAAACTCTCATAACAGATAGAGAGTCTATAGTGTTAAATAATACTTTCTTCATTTAGGTAGCTATAAGCTTAGACAAAATAATACCCTAATATTACAATCTTGCTACTTTTATCCACCTTCCTACGAACAAAAGCCCCAACAGTGGACAATGTCTGTGAAAATGTCTCAATTAACACCGAAAATCGCGATAAAGGCGACAGAGAATAAATTGTCACCAATTTTGTACGTAACGATAATTCAGTAGCCGAGCTCAAATCACCCTAGTCCATTATTAAAGTCTATTAGCAGAATAATCGGTGTCCAATGATCACCTGAATTTTACTCCGGTTTTCTCCGCTGAAAAGCCTAGATAATTTTATAATATCATTGGAAGCTGTTAAAAAAGTCTTGGTCCTTGGTCATATTCGTATTTGGTTTTTGTTATATATGGAGACAGGCCTTCAGTTTTGGGGGAATTAATCAATACACTGCACTTCAGGGACACACTAATTTATTCATTAGATAAATAAAACTATAAGGATAGCATTTAGCTTAGGAGAGAGCGAATCAGTTCCTTACGAATGAATACAATGAAGGAGTGGGTAGAGAGAATAAATATCTACTTATATTTCAAAGAAAACCATAGTGTGTTAACCTCCTCTATATCATCATATAATTATCCATTATATAATACATGAAAAATAAAACAATAAAGAAATCTCATTATATTATGTAATTAACGTTTATGTTTACTCGTACCTTATTATTTCAAATCATTTTTACATAAACATTCAATAAATTTTAGCTAATTTTAACCGATTTTGATGAAGCCCTAAAGGAGGGTTATGTACTTGGCCTGTATATTATATAATTATTAAGGATGCATCGATACGTCTTTTTGTCGATAAGATACTCATTAAAAACGTAGGTAAAATAAAATACTAGAAAGATTATTGTTAAAATTAATCTATATACACAACTTATTTTTCACATAAATAGTTTGTTTTCTCGGATAATATGTATACAACAAATTGAACAATTGAACCGTCAATTATCAATATACAATCTTAAAAAATATGAATGTAAAGCCGAAAGTTACGCAATGGCTCCAGAAGCTTACTTACGACGCCACTGAAAAAGTTATACAAACTGTTAAGTAACCATTTTTGAATTATTAAAATAACTTAACCTCATAGTTTCCCACAGCGCGCAGTAAGTATATATGCTGCAGGACCTGCAACAGATGCTGAATGACCTGGCTGACTCTTCTATACGCATCGGCCTACGGATGAACTTGGACAAAACCACACGTACAAACTGTTAAGTAACCATTTTTGAATTATTAAAATAACTTAACCTCATAGTTTCCCACAGCGCGCAGTAAGTATATATACTTTCAGACAAAACATGCACAAACGAACACACACACACACACACACACACACACACACACACACACACACACACACACACACACACACACACACTTATTTCTTTTTTCTTAGCTATATACACATTTCCCCCTAGTTATTGTTATAGCTGCCTTATTTTCACCATCCCTAAGTTTTATTGTAGTGTCACGGGCTATATTGTCATTAGCTGAAAGCAAATTGTAACTGCATAGTAAATAAGACTCATATGCAATAAAGTTTATCTCATCTTATCTTGTACATATATATATAAAAGCGAAAGGTCACTCACTCACTCTTTTTTTTTTTTTTTTATACCGAACTGGGTAGCACTTGACCACTATCTCACCTGATGCTAAGTGATGATGCGATCGATGATGGAGCGCGCTTACCCAGAAGATACCTATGCACTCGTGTTTTGAAGACCCCCATATCGTACTTAACCGGAAACACCGACTCAGGGAGGGTGTTCCATTCCCTAGCGGTTCGTATGATAAACGAAGAAGTAAATCGCTTCGTCCGGGTAAATGGAATATCCACCATAAAGCGGTGGCGCTTCTGAGTATCTCTGGATGTCCGATTATAGAATGGGGATGGCGGAATCAAATTGTGAAGTTCCATTGCACACTCACCGAAATGTATCCGATAAAAAACCGATAAACAAGCGACTTTGCGGCGATGCTCGAGACTCTGGAGTCTCTTGCGTACTAGGTGGTCGTCGTTAATGAGTCTCTTGGCTCTCCTCTCAATAGCTTCCAGTGTCTCCAGCTGGTATTTGGCAGAACCATCCCAAAGGTGAGAACAGTACTCCATACACGACCGGACTTGGGCTTGATAAAGATTAAGCAACTGTCCCGGTGTGAAGTATTGTCTCACCTTAGCCAAAACACTAAGCTTTTTTGAGGCAAGCTGGGCTTTGGACTCAATATAGGAGCCGAAATTGAGAGTTGGTGTTAATGAGATGCCAAGAAGCTCGAAATGGTTACTTATCGGCACGGACACATCCCTGAAAGTAGGAGCCAGCTGGAAAGGGCTCCGTTTGGCGGAGAAAAGACACGCCTGGGTTTTAGCAGCATTGAACTTAACTAGATTGGCATCGCCCCAATCGGAGACTGCCTGCAAAGAAAAGTTCAAGCGCTGAACCATCGCTTCCCTATGAGACTGGATTTGTAATGCACTGGTTCGTGCGTTAGATGTGTAACTCTCCACAACGGTGCTGTCATCTGCGTAACCAAAAATACCGGGTTTCAGCAGGTCATTAATATGCAGCAGAAAAAGTGTTGCGGAGAGTACTGATCCTTGGGGGACTCCGGCATTTATAGCCAATTGGGCGGAAGAACAGCCATTGATGACTACTCGGATCGACCGATCCCTCAAGAAATCTGAAATCCAGACACACAAACCAGTGGGAAGGCCGTATGAAGGAAGCTTGCTAATGAGGCTATCGTGCCAGACCCTGTCAAAAGCCTTCGAGATATCGAGAGAGACAGCAAGCGCCTCTCCGTGGTTCTCGATGGCTGAGTTCCAGATGTGAGTGGCATACGCTAGAAGATCCCCAGTAGACCGGTTTCGGCGAAATCCGTATTGTCGGTCACTGAGGAGATCGTTCATTTCTAGGTATGCCAGGAGCCTGTGGTTCAGTACACGTTCCATCGTCTCACATAGTACGGAAGTGACTGAAATAGGCCTGTAATTAGCAGGGTCTGCGCGACTACCTTTTTGGGCACGGGCTGCACGTTTGCAAGCTTCCAGGACTTTGGCACTTGACCAGTCGTCATAGACAAGCGAAAGAGGCGAGTCAATACAGAAGTCAACTCTGGCGCACACATCCTCAAGACTACAGCTGGTATACCGTCTGGACCACTAGCTTTATTCAAGTCTAGATTGCGCAACGCTTTGCGGACTTCAGACTGTCGAATGCGGATTTTTGACATTACCGTCCCGCAATTTGGCAGACTAGAAGGTACAGCATTACCAGCATCTAGACGTGAAGACTCTGCAAACAGAGTGGCAAATAAATTTGCTTTCTCTTCAGCCGTATGCGCTAGTGAGCCGTCGGGTTTCAGCAGTGGAGGCAGTGAGGGACGGCAGAAGTTCTCTTCGATCGACCTCGCCAGGGACCAGAACGCTTTGCTACCCGAAGGGTAAGAAGCAAGTTTGTTCCCTGTCCGGCGTATGTGGTCGAAGCGAGCCATCTTGAGAGCCTTTTTGCAGGACTTGGCGGCAAGGTTAAATGCTTTCTTCTTCTCACGTACATCTCTAGATTTGCGGGTTCGAGCATCAGCCAAGGCTAAGTAGGCCTCATGTTTTGACGCTTCTGCATCTCCACATTTGGCATTAAACCATGGTCGAGCTTTGCTGGACAGCGAGATGTCAGAAAATGGAATGAAATATTCCATACCCTGTCGTAACACTTCTGTCACAGCATCCGCGCAAGCTGAGGAATCGCTAGAAGAAAAACAAACCCTCCACCAAGGATAAGACGAGAAAAAAATACGCATCTCATCCCAATCTGCAGACTTGTATCGCCACACCCGCCGGGTGCCTTTTGGGCTGGAATCGGGCGGGGAGTAGACCGACACAGACTTCACCAGACAGTGGTCGGAGCTACCCAAGGGTGATGAAACCGACACCGAGTAGCGGTCTAGATCTGTTGTCAGCAGAAGGTCCAAGCAGTTGGCTGTGTGGCCATCAACATCTGGAATCCTTGTAGCTCCTTGGACCAGCTGAGTGAGGTCTAGCGTCAAGGCAAGCTTACGCATCTCTCGACCAGCGTGGTCTGTGCTCTGGTATGGGTATAGCCAGTCTTGATGGTGGGCGTTGAAATCCCCCAGAAGCACCAATTGAGCAGAAGGATACCTCTGTTGGGCCACGTCAGCTGCCTCACTGAGGTAGTTTGTGAGCCTGGTTGTCTCCTCATCTCCGCTGTGCGAACGGTAGACACTAGCATAAAGTATCTTCTCCATGCCGTTGTCCACCAGAACCCACATGACGGAAAATTTGGGGTCTTCAAGGTTACGGAGACGTCGATAACAAATGTCATCGCGAGCATACATACAAACTCCTGCTCTGGCCCTAAAGCTATGTTCAAGAAAGTAGCCCGGGTAGGCAAGGTATGCAGCGTCAGCTGGGCATTTGATCTGCGTCTCCGTGAGGAACAGAATATGCGGTTTTGCGGTCTCAAGATGGTGGTGGACTGAGTCGATATTGGAGTGCAAGCCTCGAATGTTTGAGAGGTGCACTTGAAGAGAGAGGACGTGCTTCAGCTGTTGGACCTTTATTCTGTTTTTGTTGCCTTTCTTTTTATGGGGAGTGAAGATAGGTAAAGGGAAACGGAAGTGAAAACGAGGCGCATATTATCAACCCGTGACACAATTTAGGCTTTTCCACCCTATGGAAACCAATCCTGGAGACCGCGGGGACGCCCGAGCCCCCCTAGAGGTGTCCATCGGGACCTTTCGTCTGGTCGCCAACCAGCACGATGGCGCACCTCCAGGATTTTTCGCGAGATAGCGAGGCAGCCTTTCATGAGTGGCTGGCTCACTACTTGGGCCCCCAACTATCTGCGGTCGGCCAGCGGAGAACCGTGCCTCGGATCCCGCTGCTCTCCAAGATTGGCTGCCAGGTAAATTTACCCTCAATGTATCACGACCAGCTATAGTAATAAGCGCAACTGTTTCCGACCCGTTTCCCATAATGGCTTCACCAAACATCATGCCGTAACGCGACCGCTTGGCGGCATGGCTTTGTCTGGTGGGTGGTAACACGCCGCGGCCTAAGCCTACCACCTGAAAAAAGTACTGCTCTTTTGGCGCCACCCAGGGGACACGTGTAGAACATCGAGGGCTAAATCCTACGGACGCGAGCAGTATAGTCCCCCAAAGTCAAACTCATCACGTAATCTCAGAAACTACAAGTATTAGGAGTTTCAAATTTTACATGCGGGTTCTTTTTAGGACGTAGGTGCTCACTAAGACGGGATTTTATGAAATTCAACCCCTAAGGGTTTTTTTGGGGATGATAGTTCGTATGAAACTTCGTTACTGCGAGTGCTAAAAGTTTAAAATTTTGCATTGGGGTTTTTCTTAGGACGTAGGTGCTCACTAAGACGGGATTTTATGAAATTCAACCCCTAAGGGTTTTTTTGGGGTTGATAGTTTGTTATTTATATATATAAAAGAAGATGTCCTGACTGACTGACAGACAACGCACAGCCTAAACCACTGATCGCAGAGACTTGAAATTTGGAGGGTGTATTGTCCTTGATACGTAGAGGTGAATGAAAGAATGGGTTTTTCGAAATTCTACCCCTAAGGGGGTCAAAAGGGGTGAAAACCTTTGTATGAAACTCCTTTGTTTTTGAACTTATAGTTGTGAAAATTTGTATTTGAATAGGTCATTCAAAATAAAAAAAAATTGAACTAATTTATTTGATAGTGGTGGTTTAAGTGGTTGAAATGGAGGGAGTGAAAGTTTGTATGGAAAGTTTTTTGTTTTCGAACATACAATGGTGAAAATTAGCATTTGGACAGTTTAAAGTGATGATTTCGATATTTATTGACAGGGATGACTTAAGGGGGTGAAACGGGAGATAGTTTTTTTTTCAAAAGTTATTTTTTTTGGAGCTACAGTGATGTAAATTGATACTCGTAACTGAATAGGCAATTTAAATTAATGATGCTTTCAATATTTTTGCAGGGATGACTTAAGGCGGTGAAACGAGGGATGTAGATGTAGAGGTCAAATTTCTGTACAATGAAAAATATGCTAAAAACCGAGTCAGGGGATGTAAGGAGTGAAAAATAAGTTCAAAATGTTTGTTTCTCTGTATGTTTGTCTGTCTGTTTGTACGGGCTAATCTCCGAAACGACTGGATTGATTTGAATGAAATTTCGTATGGTGGTAGCTTATATCCCTGATCAACATATAGGATAGTTTTGATCCCGGTAAATTAATGAGTTCCCGTGGGATAAATAAAAATCTGTAATTACCGTATCCCGCGAAATCGCTGGCGGGTCAGCTATTATTACAACAAATAGTCCGGGTTATTGAACCTTTAGGATTTTTTTGTTAATTCTTTTGATTTTGCATTTCATAAAGATCAATTTGATATACAGCCTCGCGATTCTGTAATGATGAGCTCACCGATGTCAAATACTTTATGAGATATCGCCCTTGTATATAAGGTTGCTTTTCCAACGTTTCTTGTCATCTCTTCATTTGTTTCAAGGATGTTGTCAAAGATGCAACGATGTTTGCTCTTAGAGAATCGCACGGCAGTTATGTCAAAGTGTGACAAAACTTATTACATTCCAAGAAGTTACATTTCTCAGATACTTGACAGAGCATTGGTGGCAGAGCCAAACACGCTTGCACGTACACAATGTATCACTAAGTATAACAACAACCGACGACCGCTCCGGCTGGAAACTGCAGTTTATAAGGTTTATCCCATACTAAGCGTCGCACACAATCTCAAGTGCCCATTCGATGCGTCGTCAAGGCTTAATGGGTGCGGACAAATGGTCCTATTTATCGTAAAATCGACACTAAAAACAGAGTAACATATCGTTTCGGGAAAACATGCAGTAAATTTTATACGTTGTATCGGGTTTAAGGCGCGTCCGTATATAAAAACTAGGGCGTCTTGAGGCGGAGTGTCGAATATTGGAATCACTTGCGGTTAATACTCTTTTATTGGCTGCTCTCTATGGAAAAGCCAAACTTATACAGTTGCAAACCAAACCATCGCATAAATCTACACAATCTTAAGATATAGGTATAACTAGTTGATTTGCCAGCGGCCTTGCTCGCTTGGTGTAGTGGCGAGAGATTATTCCTTAAATTTTAATAGCGTTTTTATTTATAAACCGTATGATATAAAAGAAACACTAAATGTTAAGTGAAGTTTACCATAATACGAGTATATTAATGAAAACCACATCTAAATCGGATGAGCCGTTTCTGAGATTAGCATTCACTGACAAATAGACAAACAGACAAAAATTCTAACAATCATTTTTTTATTCTTTTTCGTATATAAAAGTCCGAGTAACATTTTAAGCTATTGCATAGCTTCTATCGCGGGCCTTGAGCGTGGAGACCGAATCCAGAAATTCCGTAACGAAAATAACCTAGCACCCCCCACTCCGACTCCATCTATCGATGAATAGCAGAACTTTTAATGACTTTTTGAAATATCACGCTTGTCTCTTTAGTTCAGCAACTCGCCTCTAGATGGCATTGGTTAAATAATTATAATTGCATAAGTTGATAAAAACAGCTACGCAATAGCTTTACCGCGGCAGTCTCCGAGTGCCACACGTCTTTTTTTTTATATATCTTCCGTGTACAGACAGCGATCCGTTACATTTTTATTATATAGATATAGATTATTTGTTATGTATGACTGATTCATCAAAGTAGAGTCTAAGTAGTCGTGGTGTACAAACTGGAATGTTTGCCAGTTGATGCTTTTATATCATAAGGATATACCTAGGAAGGATTCTTAGAAATTTCATCCAATGTAAGGTTTATTCAATATATTTGTGTTTGTGGTTTTGTATCACATAGACCAAGCGAAAGAAGCTGCTGGCGGCCTAGCAATACTTATTTAATTCATTCATTCAGTTCATTGATAAACAACGTTCATTCTTGGAAATCTATATCTTCTTCTTCTTCTGCTGCTGCTTGTTCTTATATATAAAACTCAATTGGTGTTAGTTAGTCTCGCTAAAACTCCAGAACTGCTGCACCGATTTGGCTAATTTTGGTTTTCAAATATTTGTGGCAGTCCAGAGAAGGCTTAAACAAAAAAATTCAAAGGGAAATTATGAAATAATTGCAGGGAAAATCCAAATTGCTTCGTACCTTATCTTCTGATACAAACTCTTCCTACCTGTCAAAAAGAGATACTATTTTAAATAATGCTCGTGATACAAAGTTCATCCAGTACTTAATTATATTATTTGATTTCACATAGAGCTGTTGAATACGAACTTGATGTTTCAAGTTTGGGGTAAGATCATAGGAAATAGGACGGGTTTATGTTGAAGCAACAAAACTTGACAAGGTAAGTAAGTAAGGGGTATAAGGGGGGTAAGTAGGTACTTTTACTAAAATAGGTCGAGGAGTTGTTGAGCCAAGTTTGCGGAGGTTAAGCGTGGTCGTAAAGTATAAAGACAATGAATATTGAACGTTAGTCGCATAGATGGTTGAAACGACCTATATTAAATAAACGAGTAAATTTTGGCTATTTGACCTAATTTCATTATTCAGCAGCTTTTTGTTAGTTGGCCCACTTAGCAAATGCCCGGTTTTGATTTATTTCGTGCAAAATTCAGTTGTTGTTTCGTCTATTTATTTTTCTTGTGTTTTTACTGAATAGATTTTACCACCACTGCAGATATTCTGATACAAACCGTACTCGCATTACTGTGTTATAGTTTAAATGGCACCAAGTGAAATAAATAAGGGAAAAACCCATGTTTCAGGACGCAATACTTCAAACTAAAGCTCTGAGTAAAGCTAAAAAAATTAAAAACACGACTCACCGATTATCGACAAAATAATATTTTTTTTTTTTTTACCGATTCAGTGGTGTGGCTACAGACTATAGGATACTTCGTATACTATGATACTATATATATATACTATAGACGTTTATGATGGTATTACTGTTGTCATAAGCGCACATGACGTTTAAAATCTACAGGTGGACATTAAATAAATAAAAATATTTAATTGGCCTTGCCAAATTTCATAAATTTTTATGTAACAATCAAATTGAATAATCTTCTTTACAAATTAATACTATTTTGCAACTAGCTACAACAAACTAATTTGGAATTGGGTGTGATAAATTTGCAAATGAAAAAAAATATAGGTTTGACAGCGCAAAGTCAAGGGTGAAGACGAAACGAGAGGAATTCGGGTGGTTAGAATGGATGGGACACAATTCCAACCTCTATGTAGAAAGTAGAATATTCATTGAATTGTATTATCGTAAAAGGGTAGTTCATTCTAACTACGCTATTCAAAAAACGTAAAGTGAGGTCGGCTTTAATCAGAATTAATTAATCACATAAAAATTATGTGATTAACAGTGAACAGAGTCCCATTAGTCCAATAGATTCTTCACATTCCGAAGAAGCTATACTTATGGAAGCTATAAATCATGAATAAACTAGATACCCTTATTCCGTTGTATGGATGGATCCCTAATCCTGTGTAAACTTGGAAGTTTCCATTCCATGGCCTCATGGACATTTACACATCCGCTGAATTTAACTGAGACTTTGCCAGGTCATACTTTGTGTTTAATATAACTAAATTTGTTAATAGAGTTCTTATTTTTATTTTTCTTAATTAGTGTAGGAATTATTCTTGACTAGCTGACCCACCAGTGGCTTCGCTCGCGTCTTCACGGGATACGGTTAATTACAGTTTTTAACTATCTCACGGTAGTTATTTAATTTACCGGAATCAAAAATATCCTATTTGTTGACCAGGAATATAAGCTACAACCATACAAAATTTCATTCAAATCGGTCCAGTTGTTTCGCAGATTAGCCAGTACAAACAAAGAAACAAAAAAAACAATAAATAAAAAAAAATTAGTTCGATTTCACTCCTTACATCCCCTTGACGTGGTTTTTAGCATTTATTTTCATTGTACAGACATTCGACCTCTACGTTTTTATTATATGTAGTGATGATTTCACTCCTTACATCCCCATGACTCGGTTTTTACCATTTATTTTCATTGTACAGAAATTCGACTTCTACAGTTTTATTATATGTAGTGCTGGTAGCGTATGACTAGGGGTTGTAATAGCCGTAACACTACAAACTCTAGTGGAGACTGAATCTAACAGGTCTTACTTAACATAATGAATTTACGCCTATAATTGAAGCCTATAATCCTGGTTTCAGCACCAACACTTGGTTTGATTGGTGATAAAATACTTGCATCGAAGGGAACTTACTCCAGCCTTTATTTACTTTGCGACTTTGTTGATCGTAAAACTGGAAGTAACTTCTGAGATTAGTTGATTCTCGCGAAATTGCACTCTTTCGGCACAGGTGTAAAACTGAGAAAGCTTTTTTATAGCTTCTATTCAACTATAAAATGATGTGATTATGTTCATTTTTACAAGGTTTAATAATATTTTTTTACAGACGATGCTGTTTCTGTGGATACCAATCCACAGAAATACTATAAGATAAGGTTGAAATTAATATATGTGTATATACACTGGAGCGCAAAAAGCAGTTATGGAAAAGCGATAACTTTTAATATAATTGAGCATAGAGTATCCTTTTAAAAAAACTTAATAAAAGTTTACTTTATTTATCGGTTTTCCTTCTTCCTATATTTATAGGAAGAAGTAAAACCTTTTTATATCTTTAGGAAATGACCATTTTCACCAGATATCAAATGTATCAAAATATATGTCTAATTGTTTTTTTACTTACGTATTTTGGTTTGGCACCTAGCAGTTGATTCATCTGTTAAATGCTTTTATTAAAAACATTTTTAACTCGTGATATAGCATATCTTAGTTATATTTTTTTTTAAACTTACTACACTGGGCCGCAAAGAAAGCGCGTCGGTTATAAACAAGTGCAGTTTGAAAAATTTTATACCGACTTCCATTCTATTACTTTGGTAAAAATCAGTAATACAATTATTGGAGAGTAACTCAAAAAGTACTGGACCGAATTTGATGAAATTTAAATGGGACCACACGGGAAGCGCCAGATTTTAAACAAAAAAAATTGAGAATCGGAGAATTTCACCCTATCGGAAGTTATGAGGAATCAAACATAAAAAAAATACAGTAAGAATTGAGTACCTCCTCCTTTTTTTGGAAGTCAGTGGAAAATATAATTTACAATAAATTAGATTTAATTTGTTGTAAAATCTATAGTTTATTTAATAATCTACTTTTATACCCAAGTATTTTGTGTATTTTTAAATTAAATTACTACAGTGTTAAGAAAACCTAGATAATATTTTTATATAAATTTACTATACGTATGATTATGTTATGACTGAATAATATTATAAAAAGGATACGCATTATTACGACTAGGAATAACTTGTCATTTTAAAATAATGTGTGATCAGGTCATTTTAATAAACTTACTGTAGTATAATTTTTGCTTATCACACTAATTTTAAACTTTTTATTTCTTAAAATTGGTCGATACACTAGAATCTAGTTACACTGAATATTTTTTAAACAAGTCATTTAACTCATAGTCCACTATAAATTAATATACTATAAAATAATAGGTAATTAATTATAATTATATTATAAGTAATTATAATTATATTATAATTACTACAATTATACTATATTGTATGTAATTATAATTATATTATAATAACTATAATTATACTATATTGTAAGTAATTATAATTATATTATAATTACTTAAGTAAATACCTATTTCGATATGTACTTTAATTAAATGACTCCAAACGTCCAAAATTTATTTGCAAATGGCTGTTATTATTTATTAAATTGGCTATTTTTAGCCTATGAATATAATATATATATAAATAAGCAAATAAATATTAGCGACAAAATATATATAATATATATTTTTAACTAGACTAGACGTATATGGCACTCACAATAGAGATGAACCCATACTGAAAAATATATTATTTTAGTTTTTATAACTTTGTATGAAACATTTTTAAGTTTAATAATTAAGTAGCAATAAACTTGAGCTCAAAATAAGTATGCTAAACAGAGATAAAGATATTTTTTGGAATATAATTTTAAAGTCACACTCAATAACAAAATACTTTCTTTGTATATTTTAGTTCTATATTTTATGAGTTATAAATGTATTATAATAAAATATTATTTCATAAGTAATTGATAAACAGTACCTAAAATAACAGTGTTACAGTTGTATTATTTCTCAAAGTAATATTAGTGTACTCTTATTATTATTGGTAGAATAAAGCATCATAACTAGGTCATATTCATTATTATTATTATAATTTTCAATTCTCTATCAATTATATTTCTCAGACAAGAGTCTTTAGAATTAATTTCAAAATTGTGGAAAGTAATAGATATAATATAATACATTCAAGTCAAAGTACCTTCAGTCAGTCAAACCCCCATATCAACAATTAACTTAGTATTATTAACTTAGTACGTCTAACAGCTTATACTTAAAAAAAAAACTTAAAACCAGTTAAAATCTTCACCCACATTCACAGTCATTAAACATAAGCAGGCTAGGAAATTGGCGAACAGAACGCAACAAAAATGGGACAAAAGCAACAAAATTTATGTTCGGGGCTCATCGTGCCACCATTAACACGTAGTAGCGTTCTGCATAATACATTAAAACGTCGTGGCACTGCCTGCAGTGTTATTTACAGTGTGACGGTATTAGCAATTTTCAATTATTTTATGGCAGTATATGGGTGGCAGGTGGCATCTGGCTTTTGGTGCAAGCTGTTTTTACAATAGAACCATTTTTAAAAAGGTTAATACAGTATAGCTTGCATGCGGTGGCCACCTTCTGCGAAGCGGTGATGGCGCAGAAGGAGGCCGCGGAGCGGATCAGGGAGAATGATGGCCGAGCTGATCCACTCCGGCGCAGACGACCGGGGAGGAGACGGTTCGCACGTCTCCTCCTTCCTCCGTAGTGGGGTTACTGGCGAAGAGTCGAGGGACTCTTCGCCGGCTAGCACGGCCCTAGACGTCTAGGGGGTGACCTTGGTGAGCAAGGTCATCCCTTCGCAGGCGCTGAGGCCCGGTTAAGATCAATCCGGGCCTACCGCTGGGGCGAGATAGTGAATGCCAGCGCGACCCCGTCTCGCCCCACCATGGTGGAGGACTGCTAACGGGGGGTTTTAGTGGGTCTGAGCCCCACATACTCCCTTCCGTCACCCTCGCGGCGGAAGGGAAGTGAAAAGCATTTCCCCCTCAAAAAAAAAAGTGTAGCTTGCATGTCGCTCTCTACTTAATAGTCAATAGTTATTTTAACTGAGGGCATCTGTGGCTCGGTAGGCACTTTAAGTCATGGAAACGGGGATGTCCGTTGCCGCCAATCCGTGACCTCGAGGTGGCGCGCGCGGTGTCTCGGTGCGCCCTTTACGTGTGCTGGGATAGAGTGACTCCTACTTCATCCGGCATGGGGTCCTTATGGGAGGACCAACGCCGCCCTGACCTCGGACGCTTGCAAAAGTGTACCCGTTGTCCATTGGGGGACATTAAGGCGCCCGGAGGAACACCGTGTGGTGGTTTAGTCGGTATGGTCTGCTTGCTGCTATGGGTGCAGTTGGTACGTAAAGAACGAGTCCGACATGGATAGATAGAGAGATAAACTCTTTATTGCAACACCACATTATAAAATACAACAAACAAATAAAAAACTTCAAATTAAGTGTCACAATGGGCGGTCTTATCGCTCAGAGCGATCTCTTCCAGACAACCATGCACGGAAAGAAATATGTATACAAGTAACGGTGGTGCATAAAACAAGTATAATATAGAAGACTTTTAAAATTAAGTTACAATATATATTATACATATTAATTCGACATACCCTGTCGAATCCCCCCGGGAGGGGATATGTAAGAGCATTCCCCACACGTTAAAAAAAGGCGCTTTAAGGCATCAGTCCCGGTTGTTTGTTTTAAGTCAACAGTCATTAGGATACAACCGTATTAGTTTTTGTAGGCACAAAAAGGAACATCTTTATAGAGTAAGACACATCATAGACACATAAATACGACGGAGTCAAAAACTGAAACACTAACTACATAAACAACTACGTACATAGAGATTAAATTCGTTTGTGTTCTGCTAAACTAACTTGAGACCTAACGACAGGATATCATAGGTCAATCTTTTTTAATCATTATGAGTCTAGAGAAGAACTATTTTATGATAAAACTAGCAACGCGTTGTGGCTCCACCAGTACATGAAATGATATCCCATCCCATACGAATATTATTTTAGCTTTAGATCATAGACCATGTGCAAATCCTGGCCTCAGCTATCTTTATCCCATATTTCACAATCAGCTGAGGCATTTCAAAAACGAACATAGTGTGAAATGATATGTACCTTTGTGTTGAACATCCATTCTTGACGAAGCTCGTAATACATTCATAAGTCTATTTTACGGAGGTCATAAAAATACGAAATTAAAACCAGGGAATGGTCGGATAAAACTTTACACTGGAACCATGTGAAATTAATTCTGAAATTGTTCATAGCATAGTAACCCTTGACTTCAACAGTTTATTATCGCAGAATTTACTACAAAGTTGAGAATGCAATAACAATGTATTTTTAGCTACACTACTCTTCGCTAAAAAATATCACTTGTTATCTAATGGAAGATTCAATGTTATTTATAGTTATTACACTTATGTAGTACACTTATGTATATGTATTAGTAGCAGCATAATCTTAAGGACTTATCGTCTTCCAAAAAAAGTGGAAATTTAAAATTGCAAGTTGGAAGCCGGCTACATGAAACCGCAGCAAACGACGTGTCGCAGCGACACTACTGGTGTCTATGTATTTCTATGAAACATCATTCGTAGTTAGCGACTCGAAGCTAGCGACGCGTCGTCGAGCGGCAGACATCACTGTCGCTCTACCGCAGATCAATAGTGCCACTCGCGGGTATCAATCTACCTAGTACAACAACTGAAAAGCTTTTAAACTAAAACTTTCGTATCGCTTTTCAAATGGTTGATGCCATTTGCAGTTGCGACTGCAGCGACATGAAGCGATGACGTGTTGCGGCGACATGAAGCGACGACACGTCGTCTGCTGCAGCTACGTGTAGCTGGCTACCAACTTGCACCTTAAGTCGACGCGTATATATTTCTTACCTATATCTTTCTTTCTTATAACTACGCATTTTAATGTGTCATCTGATTTTGTTGATTCTTTTTATAGGTCCAAAATTGGTCTGATTTAATCAACATCGTATCGACTTAAAAGCTTAAAGTTATGCACAAATATAAATATAAACTATACCTATATTAATTTTGTAATAATAAAAAAAGCAGGAGTTACTGCAACTGGGGTTGTCGTACTTACTATTAATACATATATTTCAACACAAACGGACTTCCTTCTTATCAACCAATGAGGATCTAAAGTAAAATAATGTGAGGATTTGCTAAAGTGAAACTTTTTTCATAAACAGTATTTGCCTTTTTTCACAAGCCAGCTTTCAGATACACCTGCCGAACGGGTCACGATCTACAGATAGCAATCCGAAACTCAGATCCATTGATATCGGAGCATCGCCCGTTACCTCGGCTTTACTTTATATTGGCTGCACGCTATGTTTAGGTAGGTATATAGATTTAACATCGACATTTTTTTCTTTTACCTGATTGTTAGTTTAAAATGAAACTTATTCCAAGCAAGTTCAGTCGTCAGTCATTTGGTTTTGTACCTGTAGGTACTTATAGTGATTGGAGATTATTTTTAGACTCTGCTAGATCAAGATGCCTTAAATCCTACTAATATTATAAACACGAAAGTTTGTGAGTAAGGATGTATGGATGTACGGATGTATGGATGTGTGGATGTTTGTTACTCTTTCATGCTCAAACGGCGGGGCCAATTTTGATGAAATTTGGTATAGAGGTAAATGAGGCGCTGGATTACCACATAGGATACTTATCATCATCATTATAATCATGATCATCCATCACCACACGGGTGAAAAAGCGTAATATTCTTGGGCACAGCATAGACAAAATAACAAGATCTCGGGCTACGTTAAGATTGTAATGATGATTCTTCTGTCAAAGTTTGTTTCTGATAGCTTAGTCAAAAGCACGCTATCATTTTGACAGCTCGATACAATAGACGTGCTCGGCGACCATCAAGGGTGATGAAATTTAACATAAATACTTTCAAGGATGATGAAAGGTATTGACAGTTTTACCTGTGATTAATTTTTATATTTGTATGTACGTAGGTACTGTATTATCTGATTAGTGTTTACTGCTTGATTTACTAAGTATTTAAATTAACTCATATAACCATGTTAATATTTTATGATATTTTGGTATAAAGATAGATATACTCGTAACTTTGGAGAAGATAATAAGCTACTCGAAATACGAGTACTTATAATCTTGCGCAGACGATGTCGCGGGCACCAGCTAGCAATCTACAATATATCTGTATCATTTGAATTATGTAGCCAAGTATTATCGAAATAATATTGTTGGTAGATGAAATACTTACTATAATTAGTTATCAAAGTTAATCATACTCATAATAAACTCGATGGTAAGTCTTTTTGGAGGTAAGGTTGTATGGATAGTTGTTTATTACTCTAAAATTAAAGTTAAAACTTATGGACCGATGTAGTTGACGTTTTCTCATAATCATCATCCGCGCCATAGTCACCGTCGATGCGCTCGTCGACGAGCTCACCGATGTAAAATCTTTATGAGATATTGCCCTTGTACATAAGGTTGTGCCAAAAATAAAAGCCAAAAATAGGTGTAGTTGGCGAAACATCGTACGGGAGAGGATAATGGATGGAGGTGGTCACGACCCTCAGACATGAGGAATACGAATCGAGGAGGACATAAGGTTATGTTTCCAACGTTTCTTGTCATCTCGTCATTTGTTTCACGGATGTTGTCAAAGATGCGACGATGTTTGCTCTTACAGAATCGCACGGCTGAAGGCCTACTCCCAAAAACGAACTACGAAGGTTCGGTTGACGGATTCCACGATATTTACTGTGAACGTGAAAAAGCACAATAGTCAAGGGTGATGAAATGTAATGACATATTCAAGTAGTTAGTATATGTTATAGTGATGATGATATACGGAATCTAAACACGTGTAATATATTTAAGTTATTATGCAGTTATTTTGTGTAAGAAGTTGCGTATACCGACTTTAATATTCTTGATAAATTGAGTAGTACTTATGTAAAATCATACATATAGAATATATACAACATTATAACAAGTGACAAAATATGTAATATGTTTACATGATAATACTATACTAAATGCTACACAAGGTATTATGAGTAGATACACTTGTTTACTACAATGTACTTTATTCATATAGTAGGTCAATTATTAACTGCCCATCATCATATCAGCCGTAGGACGTCCACTGCTGAACATATCCTCCCCCATCATTTTCCAAAAGGACCGGTTGGAAGCGGCCTGCATCCAATAAGTATAATAATAATATAATTATTATATAATAATATAATAATTATAATACCGCAGGGGCGGCTTTGTGGCGAGCCGTCGGTGAGTGGCGACATCGAGGACCCTGATTCTCTCTGGGGCTAAATGATACCCCTGACTTGCCTTAATTGGCCGTCTGGGGGTGGAGACGCAAGAGCAAGAAACAAAAAGCTCCAAGGGTGGAAGTGTTAAAGGGCATAACGCCGGTAGTAGCGCTCTAGTGAAACCGCAGCACACCTCTCGACACCCTTTTGCCATCCACATCAACGTTGCCCCTTCTGTCACCATTCATGGTGACCTTTATGGGGGGCCGGTTAGTGGGTGGCAAGTCACCACCTGCCCAATTTTTTTTTAAATGAGACTGAAATTGGCAGGTGCCGTAGTCTCTTCCATAGCCCACTATCTTCTTATCACTAATAAGTTCATATCAATAGCCTTACCATTTTACCCGTTTTTGTAATAGTTATAGTCGTAAGTACCATGTTACCCTTCATCCAACATGTTTTCTGTTTTTTATACTCCTTTGTATTTGTATACCAAACAGGCCTCTAAGTGTTGGCTATAGCCCCACTTATGCTTTTGTAAAGGACCGGATGAAATCCGTAAACATAATAAAATAATAATAATATAACTGCCCATAAAATACCTTAATACAAATATTATTATCAAAAAACCTGTCGTTCAATTTCATCAGTCTTGACTGTATTTGGGCTTTTTCACATTCACAGTAGACATTGTGAAATCCGTCAACCGAAACTTCGTAACTCGTTTTTGATATATATATATATATATATATATATAACTCGTCTAGGATGCGCAACTTGTATGCAATAATAATTAATTTCACCAATTTCAATTTCACCTTCAAATGACAAGTAAAGATAATTGATATAACCAATTCTATTTCAAATTTCCACCCACCAATTACAATTAATTTTGAATACAATACAGAAAGCTCATCTGTATCAAAGAAACGCGATAAGAAATTGTCACTAATTAATTACAGAGCCCCTCTCTAATTAGTAAGGAGTAGGTAAGAACTTCAGAGCAACAGAGACAATTCTATTAAAATGACCCCAAGATAGTCGAAGTTTTGTCAATCCAGTCACGCCCCTCAGTAATGAAGTGAGGAGTTGTCACGTAAATACTTCTCGGATAGCATTTGAAATCGCGATAAAAGGCAAATTTACTGCCGCCCTAAATATTCCTAAGTAGATATATAAAGGCTCTTAAGGAAGGCGTTTTTCGTGGTGTTCGAAATTAGGATAGGAAATTACAGCTGCCTTGATTAATGTATTGTTGGTTGAGGGGATGGGGGAATGGCTACTTTACGTATTAGATGCTACAATTGCGAGCGTTGATTTATTATGTGAAAAAGTTGTTGCTTTGTTGGCAACAGAAAGTGTTTATGATATATAAGTTCTACACACTAGATAGAGGATATTATATGAAATGGTTTTTTGTGCAGAGCATGTGCTCTTGTATTATTTTGGTCTATCGGTGAAGTGATATTTGTTATTCTGTATAGGAACGATACGAACGAAAAGGTATCTGAATACCTAATGCCTTTGATCTTTGATTCAATGGCGGGGCCGTCCTGGATGACACGAAGGATTTAATGATGCAACTGAATGATTTCATGATATATGCAAGTGTTGCACACACTATGTATTAACCTGTACAAAACACTCAACCTGAGCACTCCAGAGCACTCGAAAAGGTATGAATAGTTGTAAGGCATTTGAAGACATATTATATTAGAGAATAGTTAAATTATGAGTTTTTTTCTACTTATGAGAACTCAGGAAATATTGACACTGTATAATAATAATACAAACTGTATAATATAATTAATATACACTTGGAATCACGCTAATCAAAGAAAAATATTTATATAATCTCATTCGGTAATATTCTAATTCTAAAATGAAATACAGACTTTTATTGGTATATTTTATTTACATAGATACTTCTTTAAGAAAATTAAAAAAATATTTTCCTAACAAAACAATGCTTTAAAAAATATTTTACGACAATAAATAGATCTTCTTAACAATATATATGAACCTACCAATAATCTACTTCTCCCTGATCCTATTCTTATTACAAACGAAGTCTGATTAAAATTATAATACAATTGTTAATATCGCGAAACGTTTCCCCACTTTTAAAATAAAAGTCCATTGAGACAACATGTAAAAAACACAAATCAAGAAAATAAAACCAAAACTAACACGAAGTCAAGAAAGAAGATTACACCAATATAATAAAAATGGAAGAAAAATAATAAATAGGAACAGAAAATAAAACTTGACACTGGCGGATGCATAAGAAGTGCGAGCCATAATTCCCTCTGGGGACAAGAAAAAAAAAAATCATTTTTTTAATTATTAAAGGTCAATGTGTCCCGCCCAAGGAGGTTTCAATTCAATTTAAGTACACATTATCTGTGGTGAGCGCGCAGCGCGCGCAACTCGCTGGTTCCGAGCCAACTTTTTCCACTGATATTGGCAAAATTGTGGTTACGCCGCACAAGCCATACAACAACAAGAAGAAGAAGAAGGTTTTTTTCCATTTTGGCGCTATTTCGTACATACGAATTTGAGTAATATTTTGTTGGATAAATCTTTAGTAGCAAAAATGTCATGAGGTTAAATAAAGTAGTGTATGCAACTGCATATAATTAGGTATTAAAACACTCGTGTAATCTTATTTTGAAACTCGCGGCTCGTTTCAAAAAACTACACTCCTATTTTAATACCCTCTATTATATGACAGTTGAATAAACTACCATTCAAATACATACTTCGACTTATATATAACTAGCATACAATACATGAATATACACACTGGAATTTAACAATATTTTTATAATATGTGTAATATTTTCCTACATTTCCTATATATACACCAAACATGGTCGAGAAAAACTCAACAGAATATCGTAGAACAAATCGTATTTGATATATCGAAACGGTGGTGAGATAAAAGCGAGCTGGACGAATCTAGATAATGCAAATATAGGGCTGAGCCGACGTTCGTTCTCGCCGCTCGTGATGTAACGTGAAACCGACTTTCGGCTTAACGTTTCGACCGAAATAACGTAGCGAACCTGCATTTTAATGTCAAATGTTTTCGATAAAGTCTAGAATAAGACAGCATACAAATAAGTGACACGATTACGACATTTTTGATCGTGATTAGTTAAACAAGAATTTAATGCACAAATCAAAGTCATTCGTGTAATTTACGTGTTTAATTAAATTGTAAATAAGTCAGAGGAATCAAATGAAAAGTCTTTAGAAATTAAATATTGATAAAAAAAATAAAAAAATTGACATTGCCCGTGACTACCTCCGCGTAAAATAAGATTATCGGATCCCTCGGAAACTACCTTGCGATCGGGATGAAGTGTAGTGTGTACCTAAGTAGTAAAGCCTATGTGTCTCTGGAATTCGAACTATAAATATACCTATATTACTACCTTAAGTACAGAATAAATAATAGTACCTACTATGCCTAAAGACTGTAACCAACGTTATATACACATAACGTGGTTCCATGTACTTGTTAGTTATATGAGAAGGTGCGCATGAATACAAAACAAATTTCATTTCATAGTTAAATATAAAGGGCTTAAGCTCTGAATAATAAAGGCGATAATAGAGTTATCGGTGGACGAAATTTTAATTTTGTTAAATGCTAAAAAAATAATAAATGTGGAACATGTTACGTTGACAGATTTATTTCAAGTGTGGACCTAAGCGATAATATTTCTGTTATATTATTGATTCTCATTAACGCAAGTATTGATTTTTAGGGTTGGCAGATTTCTAAAACTATAGATTTATTCAGAAATTGTTATAAGATTGAAGTAAATTTAGTATTATAAACAAATATTATTAAATTAACACGAAACGGATAATAATTATTCTTCCATAATGTTTATACAAGTTTTCTTTATAAAATTAACGGATAGTTTAATTAACACATTTTTTTTACGTGTTAGTATCATTTTAAAACGACGTAGGTAATATATATACGAAAGTAGTTTTGTAATGTATTTGTAGTTAAAAGCTACGTAGCTTATAGCTACGTAATTACAAGAAAGGTTGAGTTTACATTCAAAATGATGATGTGAATCAATTAAATATTTAATGCTCATTTAAGTGAAAAATACATTTGCGAGCTATGTTAAATAAAAATATAATTAAACCTGATTTTGGTATTAACTTGCAACTATAAACAAACCAAAATTTCGTTCAACCCTAAAACGCCTTCTTAATTTCTTTCAAAGGGCGAAGTCAAATAACCAACCATATAGTCGACTGCAGTATGTAATGTTCCGACAAATTGAAATGTTTTTTTTATGTATTGAGATACTTTGCATTTCAATATGAAATTTATAAAGGGTTTTGACGGTGTGTTGAATGTTGTTATTTTAATATAAAATAACAGGAAAATATAACAAATAGATTCAGAGTCGCCTATCTATCTGAGGGATAGGTTCCAAAAGTTAAGTTGCTAGCTGAAAAGATAAATGTTAATATTCAATATAACATATAATAAGAATTTACTAGCTTTTGTTGATATAATCGTATTTGCTGGAAGTTCGTCTACTGCATCAAGGATAACATATTATGACCAGAAATTTCAACAAAAAATTGAAGTGCATAAGTGGATTTCAGTTAAGCGACGATTTTATCAAAATCTATAAATTTTGAACTAATGTGTTTCTCAAGTATCTGACAGGCGTGAGACTTGGCTAAAATATTGGAAATATTTGTGAATTTTGAAGAGTTACATGTGGCAGTCGGGGTCCAGCCAACGTTGAAAACGGTCGAAATCAGGAACATCGTAAAGATTTCCATTTCATAAATAACGTCGCGAGTGAGTGATAAAGTGAAATAAAATAGAAGTCTTTTCAATGAGCTAAATTTCAATTGTGCAGTGTTTATTTACACGAAGTCATTGTTGAATTTAAAATTTATATGTAATATAGTAATTCATTAGTTCGCGAGTGAGTGTTAAAGTGCAGTGCTAATTTATGTAGAGTCAATGATAACTTGTATGTATATATGTTATATTTTACGCATAAACTTAGTTTATTTTATTCAAGTTTCAGTTTAGCGACATAGCGGCTGTCGGCGGTTTTCGACTACGTTGTATTTATAATTTATATGCTAGGGATCTGGAAAATGCGTTCACTTTCCTTTTACAGAGATAGCAGCTGGGTGGACTTCGTTGGTCATTTTATTGTAAGGGTAGAATATTTTAGGTTCTGATATTGCTAGAAAACTAATTAGGAGAAGTGTGATTGTATGTGTGTTTATGAAGTGAATTACCAAACATCGCAACAAATGTTAAAATTTCAAATGGAGCATTTCTTAACAATACTATTTAATTCAAATACAGCACATATTCATTTCTTTCATCAATTCAGTTTTGTCTACATTAAATGGATTTATAATCAACGCAACGAACATAATAAGCTTCATCATCATAAAATTTCAACGTGACTCTGATTAATTATCACTAATCAAACTGAAATAATTTAATTTCTAAACTGGAGGTTTACTCAAGGAATTGGAGCATTGTAATATTTACTTTATAATATTACGAATTATAAATGATATCTACATATATTATGGAAGGAGACAATCACCTTTGGACGAGACTTATCAATATACATAAATCAGATATTATAATTGCTACAAATACTTGTCTGTTAAATCTCCATAAAAATTTACAACAATATCTTCTTATTAATAAATATACTCTTAATACAAATACAAAACTAATTAAATAAATAAATTTAGGTACATATAGGTACATACACTATTTAATTCATGCGGGGATGACAAGATGTCGGCAGAAACCTTATAACACGAAGAGACGAAGAACGGACGCTTGCTAATCATTGTCGCCACAGCAGGGAAGTGCTAGCCACTGGGGGGGAAAATTACTCAGAGTCTTGATCAACGTCTGGATTCAAGCCTGCTGAATTCATGACCGCGATCGGATTCGTACATTCACTAGGTACACATACACACACGAGTCATTAAATTCCTTTAGGGTTAGTTCGCGTTATTTAGAATTTAGTGATTAAATAATATTCGTTACTAGGTAAATTAAACATAAAATAGTAATTTAATTTTAAACATCGGGTAATTAAATTGAATGATAGAGAAGTATGTTTTTAAATAAAACAAATCGTAGTCAAATGATCGGTATGCGCGTGACGGTTTGAACGTTCAGTTTCTTGGAGAAGTGTAGGTTGAAATCAACTGACGGATTTGCTGGTTCCTGGAGTGAGGTGCTAGGGTGCAGGGAGCCTCACATAAATCAAATCGTTTAGGGTTCCTATTTGTAGATCTTATAAGGTCTAGATTCCACAACTCCCCCTTTCAAATTATTTTATGAATTGCTGTCACAGATTTGGCTAAGAAAGAAGTGTGGTTTGTATCATAACATGATGTCCATAACATTATATTTTATATTCCTTTAAGTTATATTATTGTATGTTATATGTTTATAAATGTATGTGTATGTGTGTGTTACAAATTATGGCCATGAAGAAAGAAGATCAAGAATCCAGCCAACAGTAGCTGTTTTCTGTAAGTTGCATGCTTTCAGTTGCTCCTTATATTTTCTTTATTTGTCCTGAATTTATTTGATTTCTATTTGATGTGTTTCTTTTGTCAGCAATATTTTATATTTGTTCTTTTTATGTGTTTGTTTTGTGTGTACTATTTGATTTCACTTGATATGGTTTATTTAATGTGTTTCTTCTGATTTTCAACTGATTTATATTTGATGTGTTTTATCCCTCTTTTTAGGAACGTATTTTCACTACCTACTTATAATTTTCCATTAACTTTACTAATATAAAATTACCAGATACTCCATAACATTATTGATTTATTAATATATACAATATAAATTAAACACAACGTAAAGGGTCCATATTAATAAACATTCTAGACGATCACATTTGGCCAAAGTTATAAATAATACCAGCTAGTTACAAAAATGTTACGATATTGACTAGGTAGATTTAGTTTTGACTAAATACTTACATTATATGTAAGCTATTTAAGTTACAAGACCCAACACCTAACTTGTGTCCATGCTTCTCGCGGCACAAGAAGTCCTAATGAGAACGTGTGAACACTGAACGTAGAATCGTATAGTTAGTAAGTTTTTTATTGGTTCATACGGTTTCGTTGTTTTATTATTAGACAAGATATATTTAGTAAAATATCATCAACAGCGCTCAAAGCTTTTCTAGTTAGTCGAAAAAAATATTGTAAAATAAAAAATTGTGTTTTCATAATAAAATTGCTTGTATCGTACAAGCATTATGAAAACAATATTTTTTTATTTTACAATATTTTTTTCGACTAACTTGAAATTTAAATACGACCAAGCGTAGGAGTGGAAGTCTTCTGTTACCTAAAGTTGTTTGATACTTAGTGGCAGTGGGCAGGGTACATAGCACGCAGAACAGATGGCAGATGGGGCCAAAAGTTTCTGGAGTGGAGACCACGGGCCGGCAAGCGCAGCGTAGGTCGTCCACCGACACGGTGGACAGACGACCTGAGGAAGGTCGCAGGACGACGTTGGATGCAGGCCGCTTCCAACCGGTCCTTTTGGAAAATTATCGGGGAGGCATATAGGACGTCCTTTGGCTGAGATGATGATACTCGTTGAAACTTTGCGGCACTAATAATGTTAGCTTCCAATTTTGATGCCGAATATAAATATTATATAGTAAATATGTATAAGAAAAAATTTGGGTGAGTTATTTTTTATGAATAAATTTATACGTAGTGTGAGAGCTGTCACTAAGGTTAAACTATAATCACACTAAGTGGAAACTTGTATGTAAGTATTACTGTTTTTACAAATAAATAAATAAAATAAAAAGCTTACAATTTTTACCGCCTTCTTAATATTGTTTTTAAGTTTTAGTAAATGCTTACTTCATAATATACCATAACTGACTTAAATACCATAATACTCATAATTTGTGATAATTTTACTTCCTGGCTAGCTATTACGGTTCAATAGATACAGCCTTTTAAAGGTAGGACAGATATACTGACAGGCAGGCAGACGGACAGACATACCCACAGGCAGAGAGACGAACAGCGTAAGCTTATTAAACTACATTTATGCAGTATTTTAAGTTTTTAATTAAGGTTTTGAGGTCAGAAACAATTAATAAAATATCAGGAAGTGTGCGACCAGTAAGGTCACGATAGACTATCCATATATACTTATATTGAAATATAGTGACTTTATTTACTTCAACGCTTTTAATCACTACCTTTTTTAATAAATTAAGTTTCAATGTAAGCAGAAGAAGAAAACGGTTTTCGGCATTCGGCTTTTGCCATCACTACATGCAATCCTTTTGACCGGACTGCAACGAACACCGACTGACCCGAATAGCATTTTCGTTCTATCAAATACCAGAGATGCAATGCAACAGTATAAACCAATAGGTGATGTTTAATAACATTAACACGACGATTTTTAATCTATACTAATATATACTTAATATTACGAGTATTAAGAGGAAAGATTTGTATGTATGTTTGTAACACATTGGCTCAAAAAGTACTAGGCCGATTTCAAAAATTCTTTCACCATTGGAAAGCTACATTCACTCTGAGTAACATAGGCTATATAAGATTCATCATCTTCATCATCATCATCATCCATTACCGCGCGGGTAAAACCGCGGAGAGCAGCTAGTTTCTATTATAATCAAAATCAGTTCTTCAGTTTAGGTATAAGGTACACATAAATAAACATGACCTATTAATAAAATGTACTTTGGAAGACACTACCACTGCGTTGCAAAATAAATAGAACATTTACTCAGAAGAACGAACAATCTAATGTGTTTACAATGTATTAATTTCAATATTAAATAGGTACATGGTTGGCAGTTGTCGACTTGGTATATAAAGGTGGTATACTCCACGCATCTTTGTTTTCTATATAATATCTAAGTACATAATATGCTTTCTACTAACATCTTTTACAGCTTGTTGTTTTTTTCTTTTAACATGAAATTTCCTCTCTTGTTAAATCCTTTATCCCTACCAGTTCGCCGTTGTGAAGAGATCTATTAATTTTAATTGTGTATTTTTCACTGTAGATTTATAGGTTCCTTATAAGAACTTCAACAATTTCATATGAGTACCATAGATGATATGAATTCAGACCTATATATAAATGTACATTTTATCTATACTTTTAGTTTTAGTCGTAAGTTAGTTAAAAGTATATGTAGTCGCAATCACATCTACATCATGTGTAGAAAAGCTTAGATTACCTACATATTTTATTTGATCCCCTAAATAATTGTGTACATACATAAAACCACAAGATGGGCAAGTCATGCGCCTGACCTTCCTATGACAGTCACCATAGATTTACCCATAGCTTTTATTTGAAGTTTTTTGCGTGTCAATGATTTCGTCAGCCCGAGATATTTGATTAGTGAGTTTATATAAGGTCATTGTTAATTAGTGTACAATATCGAATGGGGTGGTTTGGAATCAACAACTGGTCATTATAGTGAAGAAAAAAACATCTTATTTTTTTATTATTATGAACCCATACTCATTGCTCCGCAGTTAATAACCATTGCGCGACTGAACGCACGCTGTTACAACACAGAATAGACAACAGTGACTACGCGAGACATACCTACCCACTTAGAATACGTACAACGACGTACGATCCTACCTACTAGCGAATGTTTACGCAGCTGATGTCTATGCCTAACGACGGCTGGCCCGGGCGGGTCATCGTCCACACAAGCGGGTAGGTATGTCTCGTGTATTTATTGCTATCTATTTTGAGATGTAGCGGTGCGGTAGGTCGTGCCACGGTAAGATAATATTACCGTGGTCGTGCTATAGCTCTTAGACGTGGAGTGGCGAATATGAGTTCGTATTATTATAAAATATATGTAATTTTTAAGCTATTGCATAGCTTCTATCGCGGGCCTTGAGCGTGGAGACTGAATCCAGAAATTCCGTAACGAAAATAACCTAACACCCCCCACTCCGACTCCATCTATCGATGAATAGCAGAACTTTTAATGACTTTTTGAAATATCACGCTTGTCTCTTTAGTTCAGCAACTCGCCTCTAGATGGCATTGGTAAAATAATTATAATTGCATAAGTTGATTTGGCATCTATCGATGAATAGCAGAGCTTTTAATGACTTTTTGAAATATGACGCTTGTCTCATTAGTTCAGCGACTCGCCTCTAGATGGCATTGGTTAAATAATTATAATTGCATAAGTTGATAAAAACAGCTATTCAATAGCTTTACCGCGGCAGTCTCCGAGTGCCACACGTATTTTTTTTTTTTACTTTCACGACCAGTTATCGAATCCAAACCACCCCGTTCAATATTGTGCACTAAATAACAAATACTTTATATATAGCATCAACATGTTTAAACGTCATCAAGTAAGCACTATGCCTTACTCAATTACAGTTGCAGTACCACCCAGAGCTTACTACTGTAGTTTTACGCGGTACTGCTTCCTTGGCCCAGTAATTTCACTTGCTGCAGTGCCCTTCACATCCTAACAAAGTAATGGGCAGCACATTATTGCTTAGCGGCAAAATATCTGGCAATGCGGAATATCTGCAACATTCCCTACTGCAGATATTTCCCTTTGATGATGAGCGTACAAACAGGCCGATGCGGCATGCGGTCTCGTAAATTTCATTTTAATAAAAAATTACACCAGTATAATCCTCGAACTTGGCGAAAATTAGCTTCCTAGAGCGAAAATTGAATTTGTATTTTCAGTGAGCGTTTTGTTAGAACGATCGTTGTTTTCCTTGTGCCCGATGTTTTAACGTTTGTGATTGTTTTCAAGTATAATTTTGTAGAACAGACAGAATATAAAATGTAAATACCAAAGGTTGTAGTATTTCGGGAATAATTTGTTTCTTTTATTTATTGCCTTATCAAACATAGAGTACCAACGTGTTTACATAATTTATACAAAATGTATAAGTGTTCGTTCTGATAGAATATCGAATATCCGATATATATGTCCGATATTCTTCATCGAAGCTGTAAGCTGTAGACACTTCTGTGTAAAAGTAAGTAAATATCTATAAGTAGAACGTCTTCCCTACTAGCGTTTGATTCAGGCTTGGCGCGAGATGCATGTAGGGATGTCAATATCGTAAACTACGAAAAAATCTTCTATCGATCTTATTTGTCGGTAGCCTACATACACAACAGAAATCAATGACATTTAAAAATAAATTTGACATTCAATTTGAAGAACGAGAATCGCATGCCGTGCCAACCCCGATTGCTCTGCTGGCAGGCCCGGCACTCACGTAATGATCGCCGGAGAAGCGTCCCCGCCCCCACCGCACCACCTCTTCCCAATTTTATCGCCAATTTATCGCGATGACGTCCTACTTACTCGGAGCCGCGCGCTCCAATTACTTTGAATGTGTAGTGTTTGAAAGTAGCAAATGACATTGTTGCGCAAATGTTCTTACCTCATAAATGTCACATAAATTATATACTTGTATATCGAGACATGTACGGGCGTGTTTACTTTTCACAATATGAAATCTTCACGTATCAGTGAACAAACACAATAACCCCAATAAAAACTAGTATTCGTTAAGCATCCTTTGTAAAAGTATTGAAAATATTCGACAATATTTCACAAGCTTTTGTACTGTAACAGGCTATAAAACATTTTTAAAGCCATTCCGAGGCCGGTTCATGAATTACATTGACGGTATTGTTCTAGATAAAAAAGTTAATTTTGAGAGAGCCGGTGTGTAAAGAGTACACAATGCTGTTGAAACAATAGGGACAATAATACGGATTTTATGTAAATATTTGCTTTTATAAAGTTTTATCGATACAATAAATTGTATTTTATGTTAGTAGGTAAATCTATTTCAAATATCTTGGTATCATAATATGAGAAGAACGAAGAAAACGTCAAAGCAAATGAAGTACTGGAGCACTATTGTTTAATAAGATGTTATGCCATTATGGGGAGTGATAGATATTTCAGGCCGCCCGAAGGTACCTGACATGCCATAATAACTTTTTTCCTAACTTCTGGTTTTCACTAAGAAACAAGTTATATACTAGTTTTCTACATAACTTGTAGAATTCATGTCAAAACATAATTAATCGTTTGTGACGTGAGATCATAGACTGACAACTGCAGTTCACACAACATTTTTAATTACGAATTCATACAAGATTTATATACTTAGAAACGTTTTATACATGTATACGAGAGTAAAAAGTAAACGAAAATATGGCATAAAGCTTGTAAAATACATTATAACTTGACGAACACGATAGGTAAGAATACAACCGGGACAGTGTGCCCTCAAAGTAAGGAAGCGTTCAGGTAAAATTACCTCTAGCGGTCACTCATCGAAATATTAAACCCAACAAGAGTTGTTTAACCTAGTTGATCAGCATAATATTATTACGATAAGCCAATTTCCTCTACGAGCCCTTCAGAAAGTAAATTTAAAATCAATTTCTTCAATGGCAAATAAATGACAAAAATAACTACACTGAGAAAAATGGCAATCATAAATGACGTGAATTCAGCTTAAAATTTGATGAATTCACTTAAAGTAGGGAGCAAAGTGATGTCACCAAATGTACGATGATACCGCTGTTGCTGATTATAACGGTACTCGTATTTAAGATGACATGTCACCATGGCTTTAGTAGGATGAGCATAGATTAATTAAATGCCTTTCCTACTATTTTTGTTTTCTTTTCTCATACCTCAAGTTATGTCGTTTTATATTTCCTAGATATAATCGATGACTTTCTCATATATGCAGTTATAGTATACCATTCATAGTATACTTTCCTCATATTGTGGGCTATGTCATATTATTTTTCCCACTATTTATCAATGATTTTTTCATACCTTTAATTATTGCTTACAAATTATATTACACTTGCGTATTAGTATTCCTATTATTAATCGATGACTTGATTGATCGATATGTATCCTTGAATCGGTAGTGTGAAAGCACATCTGAGGTTAAGGTTGAACTTGTACTTGTTGCACACTGATTCGAGTTAAATTGCTATCATGCCACTATAGAAATCACGCCACCATAAAAACTGCATTTCAAGAAAATTATTTATTATATAGGTACCTACCTTTTATTATAAATAATAATCCATCCGCAAAATAGTTGAAATCTAGTTGCATTAAATACGTCACTGGGTATGATGACAAGTTACGAAAATTTACTTAAAAACAGTTATTACCTACTCTTTGTTTGTTTTGCGTCATACGTGAGAGAAAATTACGAATCAACATTCCGAGACCACGCGTCTGCACCGACTGCAGTCGAAACCTATCTGTGACAGCTCGATTCGTCGAGTTGTCCTGCTGTCACACTAATGTTGTAGGACCATCCTATAGTTTTGATGCATACTCTTTTATCAGTCTCTGTAATCGTATTTAAGGTGATTCACATAAAATGATATGTCATTATTATTACTTTAATGCTTACTCTATAATGAGAGGTTTCTGTAATGGTATTTGATAGGTTGCATATAAATTAACATGAGAGATAATATAAAAATTCGATGCAAACACCTGGAAATGTATGATGATTGGCACATTAATTATATCCTACTAAATAGTGTTACTGTCATTCAACTTCGTATGAGAGCGGATTATTTACCACGAGTATAACGTGCTAATGAATCTATGAAAAAGTAAAATTATTTTATGTGACCAATTTTTATGGTGACAATAATCATATGTTGTCTTATTTACCCAATCAATTCAATGACATCCTTTCACTGTTCTATTATAGTTTCGTATTGACCTATTATCACCACAGTAAAAGACAATGCACCAATTTTAGATCAACGTCACGATATTATAAAGTTATCTCAAAATGACATTTTTCTCAGTGTACTCATTTGATAGAAACCTCCTTGTTCACGAGTTCTACATCCCTTTATTAATGGAACAGTATCCCTCCTGAGAAAAAATTTAAAAGTATTAACCCTACTACGTGGTATTGTCTGGCTCAGAGGTATACTGCTTGATCCGCTGAAATTGAAATTTAAGACCTTATGGAAGCCTGAGCAGGTTCAGCTGGCTACAATATTATATATAGTTTCTAGAGGTACTTTCAGAAAAGGAAAGATTATAGAAAACAAGATGAAAGTGCGATAAAATTTTTTGATTAAGTTATTATAAGAAAAGCTTGATGCTACACGTTCAAACGACTTCAAATGTTGAGGCGCGTTTGTAGGATGAGGTGTTTAAAGACAAATCTTTGAAATAAATCAGAGTTAAACTTCATATTTTCTAAAGAGTACTCTTCATGTGAAAAACAAACGAAGCTACGTGCTCAAAAAACCTCTATATTTATAACCGCTACCTAAACTAATATCGTAGCTTGAGAACTAAAACTTTAATATTATTTTTTTACCTCGAATATCACTGGCAATTCACAAGAATTTAGAAACAATATGATTTTTCTAGATGTTATCGTTTCTCTTTTACATTAAAATTGTTTATGTTATTTGGCGAAATTTGGCAAGACAGGTGATGATCTGAAACTGCACAATTAGTTGTGTGCAATTTACTTTTCTCCCTTAAACGTTTCTGTGGGGAAGCTGTTTGACGCACTGGTGCATTTGCGGGGTGGATCACTGTGAATTTAAAATTGTAATCAGGCACTGTGGTAAAACATTTTTGTTCCCAACATAAATTAAATTTATCGCTATTTCAAATATCCAAAACATATCAACACGCACATTAACAACACACAGTCCTTCTCCTCAAACATTGCAAATCAATCGGCTTTTTATGTATGTAGCGAACAGAGTGGACGGTTGACACTAGTGTCAAAAAAGAAAAAGATTTTATGAAACAATTAACGAATTCAATTCTACGATTCAAGCTAGCTAACTAACTAAAACTAACGACTCTTATTCCATAGACATAATATACAGTCCACGCCCTTGGAGATCCAGGTGTATATTTTTTATTTATATTTGTCATCTCGTCATTTGTGACATTGTTGTATCATTTGTCACGGATGTTGTTGAAGATGCAACGATGTTTGTTCTTAGAGAATCGCACGGCAGGCCTTGACAACGTGAATTGGCCAAAGGACATGAATAAAAGCAATATAAACTTATTACTGTACTTGCTTAATTTAACAGACAAATGTTCTTTTTCATACTAGTAATGAGATTAAAAAGTTGTGCGCGCGAATTGACGACCCTGTTACTCTCGTGGTAGTGAAGTAGGCCGTATAGGTGTGTCTGTAGTGGCCTTCTAAGCGAGGGCTCCCAGGTTCGACACCTGGTAGAGGCAAAAAAATGTGTGATATGTATCCATGCCTTCCGCCACATAGTGAATTCTAGTATGATCGGTATCAGTATGATCGGTGACAGTTTAGTATTAATGGTAAGCAACCACAGCTTTCTATGACAGTTGCAGTGCCCAGCAGGGCTATTATGTGCCTCAGTTCTACGAAGAAATAATAGTCAGGAACAGTAACTGCGTTAAAAAAATGACCCAACAAAAGTCGTGTTCAAGTAGGCGGGGCTTAAAAGTCGTGTTCAGTACGTCATCAGTCGGACATTTTACTTGCAAGCGAGCACACTTCAAATCTTCGCTTACATTTTCATTTTTATCATTGTGAACTTCAGTTGTGGATCATCATGCCAGCATTCGTTGTGAAGTGTTGAAGAAACAATACACGATTTAAATGTCCAGGGATCACTTTTACTAGTAAATAATAGCAAAATTATAATAATTCAATGATGATCAAATACGTTAACAAATCGAGATGGTCAATACTATGCAAAATAAAGTCAGTCAATTTTATTTAATTTAGGATGTATTTTTTTCTTCAGGACTAATGATTGAAATGTATGTAATGTGCAATGGTTTTGCTTGTTATGTTTTATTCTCGCTTGCTTGATGCCAATTCAACGCGGCAAGATAAGTGCCTAGCTGCACTTAAGCTAGAAAAACAAGTGTATGACTGCCTGTGAAAACCAGCATAGTTATGTACGTTAATTTTGACTGGAAAGAATAAAATTATGCATAATAAAAGTTGGTACAGTAGGTACCTACTGTTTTTTAAATTATGTTATCTAAAATATCTGATGATTTGTCCCGAAGAAACATCAACATCTTTAAGAACCTTTATTCTGCGCAGCGCTACGCGAGTTTAGGTATTTTACATTAGCGAGTTACTTACTAGCGCGCCCTGCGGCAGTGGCCCGCTTGACCAAAATAGCGCGCATTAATATTTGGATCTTTTTTATCTACTTTGGTGTTTATGTCACAAATAGAAGTAGGTCAAAAAGGGGAAATAAAATATCACGCAGGACACATTTTATTTTTAATATCGACATTAATTAACATAAAATGATAATTATTAATCAAGTACTTACCTACATGTTATCTACAACCATCAAATAGTTCCTGCTACTGGATCCAGCATCAGGTCCTGGTCACCTGCTAGAAAAAAGGTATCGCTATATGATACGATTCATACGATCCCAAACACGGTGTGTCTACTGTTAACCATCACATAAATCCTGCTACCAGTTTCCGGCTCCAGCATGGATTCCTGGATACCAAGTATAGGCATAAGAAATTTGGTTAGTACCAAAATACTAGCCCCTCAAGGGTCGATGTCATTATAACAATGAAATTTCTATTGTTGATGCACTAGATGTCATATAAAATTATTTGTTAGAATCCGACAATTTCTAAATGTAGAAAATCTTGAACTTGTTAAACAAATAATGTTCTATTACATCAGGTAAGAATAATTGACATAATATACTACGAGTATATCAATCATTATTATGTGACCCTTCAAATACTCAGCAAAAACGCGAATTCAAAGCGTTTACGCTCTATATAAATACTACAGACAATGAACAATAAACGATTGCCTACAGTTGGTATGTAATATAGGTAACTATATAGCATTAAAAAACAGTTCATTGTTTGGTCAAATTAAAGCACGTTTAATATTTCAAGCTAATGAAAATTCACCCTCTGCAAATTTTAAAGTGGTTTAGCTGAGTTGCTAATTAATTTGTCAGTAATCTCAACACAGTGCTTTTCTAAAGTAATTCTATAAATTGATTGAATTTTCTAAATTGATAATGAAGGTATTCTGTGACCACTGAAAAACAGCCAGCTGGCAAATAACGACTTATTTTTTTTGGTAAAATGTATAAGCCTAAAATGTTTCATAATCTTTCTTTACTACATTGCGAAGAATCTCTTCTAATGTCTTCTAGACAAAAACTTAATAAATTAATCATATTTCGCGAGACATACGAGATTTACGATTGATTTATTATTGAGTTGGTCCAGTCCACTTGTTGCATAACATCGTCCACGCCGCTATGACTCTGCTGTCATTGTAGACGTTGCAGCACGCGTGTAAACCAATCCCTGCTATCCTTCTGAATTTAAACCAATCACCGAACATGTCTATTTGTAACCTCGGAAGTAATTTGTATTTGGAATCATACGTTGTTTTGATTTGAAGTGCCACTTTTTGTGTGAAATTTGTTCTGAATTATGCTTCCTGACAATTATTTCTTCGTAGCCTCAGTTACAATCAAATATTGATTTATATGTAATAAAATTGCGTCATAAAGTCACTTTTGTCAGCTACATTCATCAACTTACTAACATTTCTGCTTGCCGGAGTTGTCAAAACTGACATAGAGCAGCCATTTTTCAAAATCAATATTTGATTGTAACTGAGATACGTAATTGCCCTGCAGAACTGCTTACAAAACTGGAGTTTTGCGTGTCATTGAATCCAGGAGGTTCACTTTTGAGTCTTTAGGTCCGTAATTTAAGTTGCTAAGAGTGCTTTATTGCTTGGCGTTGGCGGTAGAGTGATAGCAATGCGATTGTACTGACTAATATGGTCTGTTGCATAATAGGACTTCCAACTAATGAGTCAGGTATCCTGGCGTCTTACGATTTTTGTTTCATCAAGAGTAGAAACTCCGCACTTTCACGGCTCCTTCTGAAAATTCATCCAAGGTTTTTAAATCAATCGATTTATTTGCCAGTAGCTCTCACGTATAATAGAGAACGTACTCGTACTATAATAATAATAGTAATTTATTTAATATTTAGCACTTACATAGTTTAGATACTTAGTATTATATGGCATAGTATACTGGTAGGTTTTGGTGGGTAACACAATAAATAGGTACTCAGCTGATAAGCATTCCGGTATATTATTTGCTCATGTTTAGTATCTAATTAACTAAAATTCAAATCATGACAAATTAAAAAAAGGTCTAGTCAATTAAGTTCCAATTTCCCAAGGTAATGCAATATAGCGCTTCAAATTTGTAAAAAAGCGGGGTCATTTACTCATGTCTACCTCTGGGGCTGATAGTCTAAATTATCCATAGGTAAAACTCCATGAAACAGATATACAGAGCTCTGCGTTGTCACGGGACATAGTTACCTACCTAACTATATAAACTATAAAGTTTTAGTAATTTACTCAATGTTTAAGTAAATTATGGATAGGATTTCTTTTATTTGCATATATCATACAGCTGTAATATAAATAAAAAAACAAACACTAAAAACAATACAATAACTCTTTATTGCTTACCACAATAAAAAATAAATATACAGTAGGCGAATTAGCTAATTAACCTACCGAGTAGAAAACCTCTTACAGACAACCTTTGAATGGACAGAACAACAATGACAAGTGTAGACGGTGGTGTGCAATAAGATAAATAGTTAAAAACAAAGGTATATAATAATTTAAATTAAAAATTAATCTTAAATACCTACATAAATATCATAAAACTAAAAAAAAATTAAAAAATGTATTATAACAAGTACTAAAATAAAATTAATCACCAGAGTAAATCCAAACACGCTTTATTTACTAAGCGCTAATAATATTCGCAAGACAAACCAACCAAGCGCACGTACACAGAGATAATGTTAAATCCGGCCATTAATACGATTTTCCAGCTGACTGTACGACATTAACAGCTATTCGTATTCGCACCCACGTTCGCCATGTTTAAAAAGCTAACGTTACCTACATAGGGGTGAGAAGTGACGTCATTGGTCCGACGCGCACCCCAGTACACTTGTGCGTGGAGTAGACTCAAGTATCTAAACTAGTCACTTGTCTAAGTCTAGATTCTACATAGGGGGGTTTGCAGTTTTGTCGTGGAGCTTACGATAGTAAGCTCATAGTACAGTAGAGCAGATAATATGTGAATACTTATTCGAAGTAAGTGAAGTAGGTAATTTTATATCGTTAAGTATATCATGTTAAGTTATACATATATTTATTACATACTAGCGACTGCCCGCGACTTCGTTCGCGTAATGTAACCTCCTTTCATAAGAACTTTGTTCTGATTATAATTAACATAATATAAATTACGAGATTGCTATATCCGTTCAAAAGTTATAGCGTGGCCAGGAAAAATAGGGGTTTATTTTATATATACATAATATAGATAGATTATATTTCAAAACAGCTGTAGCACAGTAAAAGGAATAGGCTCAGCGCTATTTTTGTTATTTTCTTGACGATATGAATACTTACCCGCTTTTCATTTGTAGCAGGCCCACGACTTCGAGTTACAATTTAAAGTATAGTTTAGGGTTTTGGATTTACAGTGCAATGCTTATTCATAGCAGTTGCAGTGTCTAGCCAAGCTTTACTTTTTTACGGCACAGCAGCTGCGGTCTTCGCGAAATATATAAGTTTCTTTTCTAGCTCCATTTCCCAAGTTATTTCTTTTTACGAGTGTATAGTGACTCTATCCAAGTTTCTTTGGGACCGTTTGATCCATTCTCCTCTCTCTGAGAAGAAATTCCAAGTCCAAACTGTGGGAACATAATGGGCCGATACTTTGCTTTAAATAACTTCTAATAACTGGTGACCACTGATTTTCATACATGATCGTAATGTGGTGTATTCAACCAACACCGAATAATAAAATACTCTTAATTTCATAGTTGTTGGTATTCATGGTTTCAATCAATGTTGCTATAAACGGCATTGGTTTCAATCAGTGATTTTCTCTAAGACCTATATTACTATAATTCATTACTATGAATCTCCCCATAATGGCACTTGCTAAATATACTTGAAAAAGAAAAATAAATTTCAACAATATTTTGTTCTATTTTGTAATATGGTTGCCTACTTAGCGAAACCAAACATTAAAATTTTATGGGATTTGAACCCACGTGTTCCAACCTTCATGCGCGCAGTGGTCATGGCGTCTGAAACGGATTGTCAGAAGACTCAGGTTCGAATCCCATCCGAGGATGTGAAGTTTTCCAAAATTGCAATATTTTGTTAGTTTAATTGTAATACTGGAGAGAAAACATCCGTTGACAAAGTTTAAAACCAAAGATCATGTAAAACTTCTCAAGTCCAGAAAATCAAGAGATTTCCATTCACCTTACCTTCGTTCTTAATCGGAGTCTTGAAACCTGGATGGCAGTTTTAAAACTCATTAATATGAAGGTAGTTTTAGTTTTATGGATCATAACTTATTGGAACTTATAGGAAGGAAGTTGTACGACGAGTAGATAGTCGGTGAGTTTAAATAGAGCTTATCTCTTTCCCGTTATTTTTAATGGTTAAGAATTAAGAAAATGGGTTAAGTAAAAGAATAACTGTGATAATTAAGATGGTGTCTTATCTAGTGTGTTTGATCACTTATGTAACAACTAAATTCCCAACTAAGAGTAAAACGTTTATCATTCACTTACTAAATGAAATATATATGTAGGTACTTAATTATAGAATAGTTTAACCCTAGAAAGATAACCTACGCTTCAGAGGCGCCCGCACGAATTAAATAGTACTATATCTTTTAATACGAAACCCGTGTATATCTGTGCTTCTCAGCCAACTCAGTCGTCGGTCAACTGCGTCGAGGGCCAGCTGTTTTTGTGCGGTAAGTATTATTGTTTTGGAGTTATGACGAGTTGAACGAGTTGATGCGCTCCTGAGGCGTATGGTTATCTTCAAGATCGACGTATGTATGACTGTCTAAAAAAAATTTATAAGATATGATTAGCTTTCCTACACTTTATACTTATATTTGACTTATACTATACATATTAATAGTTAAATACAATATTTTATGATAGTTAAGCGATATTCGTGATTTTTGTTAGTTTTTTAGAGGTCTACTCATTTGGTTTCAATTATTAATAATAAACAAATATAAAGTACAATATTTTTCGTTTATAAAAATGTGTCACCTATAATACCATTTAAATTGTAAAATCAAATCACACAAATCTTGCTAAATAATTTAAATATAAGCATTTGATAGGCGCCTCCGAAGCGCATGGTTATCTTTTATGTAAGATAGAATATGGTTATCTTTCTAGGGCTAAGCTTGCAGTGAGGTAAAGACTTCTGAGGCAGGAGGGATGGGCACTGACCAGAGGGAGGCAACTTCCAAACAATCCTTTTCCAACACGAAATTTTAGATGTGTGTAAGTGGGGATACTTGGTATAAGTGCATGGGTTAGTAACAGCGTAAGAACTTTAAATAAAATATGAATAAAAGATTTATATCTTTTTTATATACACTAGATATTTTTTAATGATATTAGGAGACGGTACAGGCACGAGGCCCACCTGATGTTTATTAGTAACCTCTGCTAGAGCAGATGCATTTAGTCACTAGTGACGAACTGCATTGCACCCGTGACTCGTAAAAGATGTCAAGTGGCATATGCCTGTAACTTTGCGGGCCCATCCAAACCATAACACAGTAATGCGAACATTACTGCTATCATGGCAGTACTTCACCGCACAAACGCTGACGTCAGACGCAGGGTGTGTCGTCGGTCTGGTGATGGATGATGATGCCGGTGATGATGAAAATTATTCTATGTGTTAATTCAGCGCCCATCTACCTCCATGCCAAATTTCATCGAAATTGGGCCTCCCGTTTAAGCGTAAGAGAATAACAAACATCCATAAATACAAACTTTCTCGCTGTTATTGTCGTTGTGTTGTCATTAGTAAGATCAAATGCAACTAAACAATACATAATATTCCCATTCCCGTCGCCTGTCGATAAGCTATATCGAGGACATTTTGAAAACTGACAAAATAATTGTAAAAATCGGTTATATAGACGGTCTTAAACGTATTTTAACAGTTCCACGCTAGGGTTATCGTTATAATCGTAAAAGCTTATCGAATTTGTCTACCGATCGCTTAATTTTGTAACTTTCTTGAAATGAACGATAAAAGATCGTTAAAGCCAGTTTTTCGAAGTATGACAAATTCAAGACTCAAATTTATCGATCGGTAAGTTCGGTACTTGCACTGCTGATTCGGTATCGTATCTATACCAACATAAAAATCAATAAAAAAATAAGAAATAACAAATAAATAAAATTTAAGACCAGTCTGTCAGATAGTAGTGTCAAAATAACAGCTTTTTGACAAACGCACATGAAAGTATAAGTATATGGTACCTGTGGTGGACTACCTGTCTGTTGTTTCCGAAATTAATCCCAGAAAAGGGCTGGATCGTTTTTGACAAGACTTTCATTGGCAGATAGCTGATGTTATAATGAGTAACTTACGTAACATTTGCTTTAGAAGCAAGTGCAATTTGAAAAGTTTAATACCGACTTCCATTCTTTTACTTTGGTACTTTGGTAAAAATCAGTTATTGGAGTGTAACTCAAAAACTACTGAACTGAATTAGATTAAATTAAGGACCAAACAGAAAGCAACAGCTTTCAAACGAAAAAATAATTTTGAGAATCGGTTCACCCTATCGTAAGTTATGAGGTAACAAATATAAAAAAAAATACAGTCGAATTGAGTACTCACCTCCTTTTTTTAAAAGTTGGTGAAAATATTCGGGTTACGTGAGAAAAAAAAATGTTTTGAAGTCGCTTCAAACGCAGGTAAGCCCATGGCCGAAGCTGGTTACATAATATATGATAACATAAGCAAGTACATATTTGTTTGACAAAAAAACTTATCTACACAACAATTATTATATGTAAACTATAAATATTTGCATTTCTATTGCACCTAGTACAGACCTACTAATTTACACACATACCACTATTTAAATAACTTACACAAAATAATCCACAAAATTATTCCTCCACTTACAGTGTTCTCCACTATGTTCCTTTGTAGCATTAAAAATGTTCCAAAGAGCCACTCATTAACTCTTCGCTAATTACGCGAACATCTGTACCACAAAGAGCACCGAACATGATATGGACAAAAAAGATACTATTTTATACCTTTTGTCTCACGACATAAGGTTGTATACTAAATGATACTCGTATAAGTATACCCATTGTCTGAAGGACCGTCTGTCTCGTGCATCAAGTGTGGTGTTTTTTATCGCTTATTCTTTGAAACTCCTTTGCTGGATACAGTTTGAAAGTATCTGCCTACTGGATAGGTTTTCTTTTCTACTTAGGAGATGAGAAAATAAAAAAGTAAGGGAAGTCTTGTCTTTTATAATCGCTGTCGTCGTAGAGTTCCGTTGTTTGTGTTTTGTGGAGTTTTTAAAAGCAAAACTTATGCACCTAGGTACCTTTAATATTTCGTAGTAAAATAACAGAGTGTATCGTGTTGTTTCTTTTGTTGTCTAGTAACTCAAATGATGAAACTTACAATGATCATACACTTTTGTTTTTCTCTCTTATATACTGTGGCAAAAAAAACGGGTCGAATGTAATAAAATGCGATAATAATTGAAATATTTCAGCGATCCTTGAGCAACATTGAATTGAATTTTATTCCATTCAAATACAGGATGAAGTAACCATTTTATTTATTTTTATATATTATTAAATTTCGATAATTGCCACCTATTTCTTAGATATTTTAGTATTTTGTATTGCCATAGAGTGTTTATATAGCGATGATAAAGTTTGGTATGTTTATTTTTTTGAAGTTGATGGCTTTTTCAGGTTCCGTATCACAAAAGGAAAAACAAACCCTTACGCAATCACTTTGTTTTCCGTCTGTCTGTAGTTGAAGTTTATATCAATAATACTCGGGTTTACGGGCTCTTTCAGCTGTGAATAAACAAATTTGTACCTAAGTCAACGTGATCAAAAGATATGAACGTATATTTGTTTTTTTTTTCGCATAATTTCCAAAGGGAATCAAAACCTATAATGAACTTTCCTTTGACTTAGGATAAAATATGAAAATATGTCGTTTATGTTCGTAAATATGTATAATGTAATTTAACAAAATAAGTGTATTTACTATTACAAACTTTTACAAATTTGCGCTTGTTGCAATAGCCGTGTCTAAGGATCGAGCGGCAAAGTTAAGTTTGTCTTCTAACCTCGTTCGTCTTTAGTTATAACAATTACTTTAGATGCTTTCTTAACCACACATGTCGCAGTTTAAGGAAAAGTAGGTTGATTTCTGCGAAATCTATTGTATTATTGGCCAAATATGGCAAATGTCGAGGTCTACGAGCCTACGGGTTAATACGGAACCCTCAGTACTACACCATTCCAACTCGCACTTGACCGTTTTTTTAATAAACGATCCGCTTTCTTTGCGGCTCAGTGTATTTGCCGTTAACAAAGGTTTATATCGTCATTATTTCTAGTTACGGTTGATCAATAGGGTGATCATCACATCACATAGGGTTCATCACATTGTTTTGCTTGAAGAGAGTAAAAGATCTTCAGAAGTGACTAGTGAAAATGTTCGAATTTATTGTTGTAAAATTTAATCACAGAAGAAAGCAGGCCTGCCGTGCGAGCATGGATCTCAAGATAAACTTGTCGAGTCGATAAATTGACTTGTATATCAATCATCTTACCTTGTCTCTATATATGTTGTATGGATCCCGCAGCGATAGTTATATCGCGGCTGTCTTTTACCGATATTTTTATCCTATCGACAATCCACGCTGGCACTGCTGATAATGAGGGTGACTAATGCACTACTTTTTAAAACGTTCGTTGCAAGCAAAAAGCAGCGTGGGTTAGATTCTGTGTTGTTAAAATGCAGGTTGTCCCTTAGTAGTACATTTCTGCCAGCTTCGATCAATATTTTGTGATCGCTATCTACAAGTGTCTATTAAGGTACGTACCATCGCTAAGCCTCAAATAAAGAATTTTAATGCCTTCACCAATGAATGCAGGAAATCAATTGTTTTGTAAGCAGTGCGGCAAAACAATGTATTCAACTTAAATATCTGAGTTATATTATACATAAACGGCCTTATTAATAAACTTGGCTTACACCCGGAGTAGTTAAAACATCTATCTGTCAATTTTTCGCTTGCAGTAAATGTCACGCGTGAAAGCAAGACAAAGCATGTTACGCCTAATATAGGTTTACGAAACGTTTATTAATAAAGGCCAAAGGGTTTAAAAAGGTAGAACTGACATAGGCAGGAGTAACTCTTAACATCAGATAAATGACTTGACATTGTCTTCAATTATACTAGTTATAAAATAGTATATTATGCAACTAGTGAATAAAGGACGGAGTTAATAAGAGGGCCATAGATGAATCACGAGTAAGTGAAGGATTCTAACGACTGGATCACGACCGCAGGGAGTGATTCGTGATGATTGAATCACTAGCGTAGCGAGTTATTAAAGTGTTAGAATCCTGAGTGATGCGATGATTCATGGCCCTCAATATAAATCCGTTTTATTCAAGAGTTGCATACTATACTTTATACCTTGACTACGAGAAAAAGAAATAATTTAAGCGAAAATAGACATTTAATGAAGAAAAAAGGAAGTTTAAATTAATTAAAATGCACATTAAAATTAGAACAATTACTAAACATAATAGTAATTTATTTATTATTATTATATTTTTTTTCTACATCTACATATAATCGCAGCAAAGAACACAATACAGTTTTTATTCTAATGCTAAACTCCTTGTCTCAAATATCGACCAATCAAATCTCGAGGAGTTACTTGCACAAAGAGTTTGTATGTCGACTATTATTTGGGTAAGGAAGATGTATAAGCACTGAGATGGAGATCGAATATATTGGTGTGTTCGAAGTTCAAACACCAAAACAGTGATTAAAATGCCAATTATTTTATTCACTGTTTTCAGTGAATAAAATAAGCTTTTTAGAGTAGGAATGGTATAAACGAACCAATATTTCGTTTTTCGAAAATAAAATGACGATGCTTAAGTAGAAAATACCGTTTAAACCATAATGTAAACTTTTGAAACGAACAAATAAGATTTCTATGAATTACTAATAAAAGGAAAACTATAAAACTTTTATTTTTTTAACGTCGCATGCTTAGAATCTTTGTAGAGGATAATAGATTAAATAAATAAAGAATTAAAGAGAATGGACTCAACGAAACATCGCAATGGCAGAAACATAAAATCAAAGCATAACGCTTGTAATATCGGATATCTATCAAAAACATACCAGATGTAAGTCGTACATAGTACAAAAGTACACAACTAGGCAGGCAACCGAGACCCAATATACCAGTAATTTCTATATCAGTATTTCGGTACGAGTACCTACATAACATTATCTATTTAATGAATACCTAAATTGGTTTTAGGCGTGTATTGTACTAATACCAATATTGTAGACCACATCCTCTCTCAACAAATAGGGCTTTATTGAATTCACCCCGAATTGAAGTTAATATATTTAGGTACTTACGTTACCACTTCACAAAGAGGTAATCTCGTACATTATTTTAATAATCGGGTTTGTTTTAGGGACATTATTAAGCTTGTTAAATTATCTAGGTACGAGTATATACTCTAAGTCAAGACGCACGGGAGTGCGTCAAGCCAAGGTTCGGAAACTGTCAGGCGCTGCCGTCTCGTATATTTACACGAACCATTTCGATATGAGCCCCTTACTTCTATTTTATTTCACCAAGAGAATTGAAATCTCGTAATCACTAAAAAATCTAACTTTTCATAATAAACTTTTAACAGTTTTTAAATCACCTATTTAAGAAAAAAAAGATTTTAATATAATATAAGCATATATCACCACAGATGATAAAATATAAATATATCGTCGCATGAATGAGACTACTATATCTTCAGTGTGAGCCACGGATTTAGGAAGGGAGGGGATGTGTTGCGGCAGGTGTGGCATGTGTAGCAGCAGCAAGTTCCGGAGAACTTGTTGGCTAAAATCCTAAATATCGGCGCGACATCTATTGCTTATTATATAAATTGCTTACAACTCAACAAAGAAATGCCGCAATTTAGTATTGCGTTTAACCATACTCTTAGCGCGCATCGTTGCATAGTGCGGCCGCTGATATCGGCACAGGGAGTTATGGGCGTTCAGTGGTTGATTTGTCAGTGTGCATTGTAATGAGTTGGTGTAAGTAGGTAGCTAATGAGAGCGTTGCGTTCAGTGTATTACTCTATGAGTTTATTGTTTCATTTCTAGATGAGAAATGCAGTGGTGGTGCGTAATTGAAAAACTGCGCCATGCGAGTCAGTAGAATAAATGCCTCGCGCCATGTCCCCTCCATTATTAAATCCGTGGTGTGACCAGTGCAAACTCCAGATCACGGCGGGTAATTTTCAAAAGTACAAATATCGAAACGAACAGATAGTGATTCTATGATAGTACTGGTAGACTGCGTGTTTCATGACTAACGAAACTAGACGGCCTGGATAAAATACTAATTTTCGAGGGCAAGTTGAGACTGAAAACCCTCTGGTACCTACTAGTTAAATTTTACCAATTTGGTTGCACCTATGCGTTTTAATATTGCCTATTGACAGTATATTTTACTTTACGGTAACTTACGGTACTTTTTGTCGGCTTATTCGTTGCGGTTCAAGAGCTTTAATTTTGCTACTGCGCTTTATTATTAGCGCTTGCTTCAAAGCTTACCATTAAACGCACGATCATCTATATACTTTCTTTGAAAAAGTCTTAAATTATTAATCATACTCTTAGAGTTATGTGACTTGTAGACAAATACGCAAGGAATATAGGCATTTTTTTAGTGAAAATAACTTACGCTCGAGTTATACATTTACGTTCTAGTAATATAAAACTGACTCAAAAATATTTTTAACAACAAATGGAACTGGCTTCAACACCAAAAAGTTTGAAATAACTTGTTGAAGTCAGCCATGATAGTTCCTGTAAACTTACCTACTGTGACATCTTAAAAGTATGGTTTTAAAATAATGACATTTATTTTGGCTGTATCCCTAGAATGTGATTGCTTATGTACAAATAAGAAAATTTGCCTTAAACTCACTAAGTAAGTATTGTAATTATTATTTAATTAACGATTCAATGCACCACGGCATTTATTATACCTATATAAAATGCCGTTAAACTCACGAATTTGGTTTTGAGAAAAAAAAAATATACTGAATTTGAAGTTGTTACATTTAAAATAAGATAATTACTAATACATTTTTACGTCAAACGTTTGTTTATAACTACTACAACGTTTATTATCTTAGGTAATATATCTTAATAAATATAAGTACTTAATTGTAAACAATTTTCAGAGCCTTAACGTTGATTTTCCAACATACATACTAGGTATGCTGGAGGAAGGCTATGTTAACTAAGTCTAGTTTAAGGTTACAGTTTAAAACATTTATGTAACACGCCTATTTCATTTTGTTATCTTAGAGAATTTGGTTTGATAAAAGAAATATGATTTTAGAGATCTCCAAGATTTTAGAGATAAAATAATTCCGTGTGTTCTACTCGAAGCAATAAGTAGGTTAAAAATATATAAATATAACAGCTCGATAGTTGCAAACCATATTTTATAAAATTCAATATTTTAACCATGGCTTCGGTATATATTTTCGAAATTTGTAAGTTTGTACGCAATAACCCTCATTTATATAAAGCTCGGCAAGACATTGACAAAACTCACATTACACTTCGACATTGGAACCGGTTATTGACAAAATATTTATGGCTAAACTAAAACTATTTCTACAAAACAAATCAAATTACTCAATAGACGAATTTTTGAAAGATAAATAATATAATTACGATATAATTAACTATTGACATTTAAATTATTTCTACCAATATGTTACAAATTAATTTATATTAATATAACCATAATTGCGTCTTCCTCTCTTCTAACTTTGCGGTGCCCGACATATAAGACTTTATGTACATTTTTTTAACACCTTTACATTGTATATGGAAGCAATAAAATATCTGAATCTAAATATAATTATGTCTGTTTAAAATATTGCGCCTAAAACATTGTAGTAAAATGTTCCGAGATACTCCAAAAGTAACCCAGAAGCAAATTAACCAGCGACCCTATCATGAATAAGGGAACAACAATGTTTAGTTTAATCAAGACCCCCCGATTGCCTTTAGTAACCTCGTCTGTATAAACTTTACACCAAATTCAATTACTGACGGGATCACAACAATAACAGTTTTGGTAATTATGTTTGTATTACTGACTACGACCGGCCGTAACCTATAGTATATTTTATGTACGTAGTCATATCGTTTTTCAGACTGTACACATCCATTATCTCGACACAATAAGCTTATTAATTTGAAACTTGGATGTTCGTTACTTAATCAAGCAAAAACAGCACTGAATAAAATTCGACCCATCATCACTTCAAATTTAATACCCGGGATACCCGGGATGAACAGGAATACGAATAGGATAGCTGTACTTACGACTTGTGAAGACTAAGAAGTCATTCCTAGGAAATCGTTTGTGTTTTTACAATAAAATCCCAAAACACATAACTGAGCTTACATAGGGAAAATTCAAATTGACTGTTAAATACATTATAAAGTCTTACATTATATAGAATACAAAGATGCTTGGAATACTCCACTTCTGGCAAGTTGTCATCTGCCGCCCATAAAATGTACTTAAGAATAGTAGTACCTAAGTAGAAATATTATAAAAATCTATATGAAAAGAATGGCTCCGAGTTTTTTGCCGCTTCTTCTCGGTAGGCCCTGGTAGGTAGGCAGAGGAGAGGAGAGGGAGAGGAGGAGGAAAGTCAGCGGAGGGGAAATGGAGGAAAGGGGAAGGGTGTTTGGGCCTCCGGAACCTCCAACAGACCGACGAAACGCAATAGGAAGCTATTTATGTGGGAGTGTGCTACTTCCCCGGTCGTGCCGGCCCATTTGGCTGTAACCCATAGAGTTGCAGCGTGGCACTGCCACGAACAAATATTCCTACAGTGGCCTTCAAACCTAAGATAGCATGCTTGACTAATGCGTGATTTCTATATGAATTATCACATTAAAACCACACGGAATCCTTGATTTTCTAATTGACAACAACTGGGCACACGTATCTCAGTTGCAATCAAATGTTGATTGGAATCTACAAAAATGGCGGCAGGTCCTTCTCTAACATTAATAAATTTAGCTCAACACTAAATTTATTATAATCCAATCGAAATGCTTTAATTAACTAGAGATAAGTTTGTTCGTGCGTACTTTTACCCAAATATTTATACATCTTGGAAAGATGAAACGTAACTTCATAGCCTTTGTTGAATAATTTATGTTTTATTTCTCGTACATTCGCTTTGACGACCCTTCTTTGATATGAAACAGTACTCGAACTTACGTGGTTGTGAAGTTTTCAGTGTGAACATAGTCATTTGACTCTTGACTGTACAGTGGGCTTAGCACGAAACGATACTGTAATCGTATCGTTGGCAAATACAGTTCAAAGTATGATTGATCTGAACCACAGTTGTACCAGATAAATTATAGTTACTACTGTATGTATATGTATATATATATATATATATATATATATTAATATTGAACGAAAAACATACCCGCGCACCGCAGTTACACCCGCGTGGTGATGGATGATGAAAATGGTGAAAAGTATCCTTTGTGTTAATTCATCGCCGACCTACATCCATACCAAATTTCATCAAAATCGCCAGCTGTTTTAGTCTTTCATCCCTTATTTTAATCAGTCAGTCAGCCAGTCAGTTTCTTCTTTTATATTGATGGAATTAAAATTTTCCGGAAATCACGCTAATGCACATAGTATTTACAGAGAACAGTGTTGGTGTCTACAAGTCAAATAATACATATTTACTCAACGATAGTATGACCACAGTAGTATATTTACAACATATTGCTTAAACCTGAGTACCTACGGTAATTACCTTTGCATATTATTACGACACTATTACACAATATTCAAACAACTATATATTGACAGGAGGCTTTAGATGAGTTTTTTTTATTGGAGTCTATAAATGTTTTACACTGAATTTAAGATCAAACACATTTTGTACAAATACAGGTACTGTTTTACACTGTGTTGTTAATATACGTAGAGTACAGTAAACCTCGGGCAGTATTTATTTTTAAAGTACGTAAAGCTCGACGATCATGTAATGTACTCGTATTCAGAAAAAAATTGATAACCACATCAAAAAAATATGTGAGTTTGTTATTTTTCTATTTATATGCTGACCAAATTGGAAATACTAATCAGAAGTTTCATTAAAATCGAAATTAAGAATATGCTGTTAAAATTATTCTGATAAACACAGAAAAGCTGAATACTGTCCTGTGACGAAAAATACTTATTAGATTCATATTTTTAGGTCAGTGAGAAACCGGTAAACAAGAAGGACAATTTTAAGAATCAAGAACATCATTTAAGCCTGTGACCAGAAAAACGTATAGGTGTTAAAAATAATAATACTTATCTTCTTTCCTGGATGCTAGTTACAATGGGTACATATAGTGTATATATTAATTCATTAAATATCGAATAAAAAGTAGCCATTTTTATTTTATATGTAAGGAATAAAGGCAGATAGAATGTGTAAATACTATGTGCATTGTCGTGATTTCCGAAAACTTTATCTATCTAAATCTTCTAAACATATTTATATAAATGAAGAAACTGAGTGGCTCTCTAACTGACTAAAATAAGGGGTGAATGACTAAAACAGCTTGACGATTTTTGATGAAATTTGGTATGGATGTAGATACGGCGCTGGATTAACAGAAAGTATACTTTTCACCATCATCATCATCCATCACCACGCGGGTGTAACCGCGGTGCACAGGTATGTTTTTAGTCCAATATGAATAAGGGGCGAAAATATTGCCATCTATGGGGCATTCTTCCAGACTGGACTACGGACTGCAAATGGGAATTTATTTGTCAGAAAAACCCAATAACTGTCCGATCCGGAGGTGGAAACCAGAAGCTCGAGTTTCCAAAGCAGTGCTTCTACCACTGTATCAATACCAAGGGAGCGAAGTCGCTGGCAGGTCACCGGCCTAGTATATTGATATATTGTCTCATGACGTAGCCGAAGAACTACACCCAGCGCCACAATGAGTTCTTAAATATTTCAATTTGTAGCCTGAACAAGGGCCGAGAGCGGGCCCATAATGCCGCTCTCGACGTGAGGGCCTGACCACGGCTACTTCGACAGCTTAGCATTTAATAAGTGGAACAAGACATAAGCTAAGACCTTTTCTTCAAATTATTATAAAGATCATATTCTTATTCTCATACAGTTAAGAATCATAAGCGGCGTTGGAAATAAATGTTCAAACATCGACGAAGAGAGAGAGAGAGAGAGAAGAAGAACTTTGTTTAGCCTACTCCTAATGATAAGCCGTGCGATTCTCTTAGAGCATACATCGTTACATCTTTGACAACACCCGTGAAACAAATGACGGGATGACAAGTAACGTTGGAAAAAGAACCTTAAGTCGGTGAGCTCGTCGACGAACACATCGAAGAATCATTAGAGAATCGCACGGCAGGCTTTCAGCCTTTCACTCACACAGGCCTAAAGTGATTGTATTAAAATCTCGCATTTGTAATATATTCTATATCACTCATTTCATTGAAACCTTTTTATAACAATCTGTATTTTCGTTTTCAGCCTCATTTTGATTGGCCAGCGGATGTGTTAACTTTGAAAATAAGAAAAGATGACATTGACGTACTGAAGATAACAGAATAAAATCTCGAAAAGGCAGAGTATTCCTATTTCAGAACGAGCGGAGCAAATATTCCGACTTATAGTAAATTACATTCCAGTGGGCCGAGCACGAACATTTGTTTCACTGTAACGTAATCGCGTCGTTAACGTATTTAGTACAAACTGTCATTTATCTAGTACAATAGTGGCACAGATGACTCATAGTTTGTACTGAATACGTAAACGGTACGATAACGTTACACTTAAGCAGATTTTCGTGCTCGGCCCACTGAAGTGAAGTCATGACCCAGGATATGATGTTTCCACATTTGTAAATTGCTAGCAAATCGAAGATATTGGTTTGTCGAGTAACGACCCTAACGACACAATCAAAGCTCGTAAGTCATTCAATGGCCTCCTAATGCAGAACAGACATACACAGTATCCCACGCTAAAGCCTCCCTCGAAGCTGACTGGAACCTCTAAATGTGTAACCTGCAGAACGAACTGACCTCTATTTATGTTTACTTTAAATATATTTATTTCTAAGGACCCCTTTTTTATTTCTTTTAGTTAGTGTACACACTATTCTTGTAATACAGGCCAGAACGGCTTACGGCTTAATTTGTGAAGGCTTAAGTAATAAATAAGGCAAATCAATTGTATTTACCTCTTCGCAAAGCACAAACACCAATATATTTTTTTATATTATTATGCTTACCTGTTATACTGTAATAGCTGCTTTCGGCGGTTTTACCCGCGTGGTGATGGATGGTGATAATGAATCAATATAACGTACGTTAATCAGGCATAATGTAGCTTTCTACAGGTGTGAAATATTTATTGAATCGGTTAAGTAATTTTTGCCTCCATCTATTACAAACAAACAAATCTTTCCTCTTATTATTAAGGTAGATAATAATGTAGCCTAGTTTGTACCGGCGTTACAATTACATATTTTAACATGAAAAAGTAGTTATTGTGACAAAACTGCAATAGTTAAGATATATGGGGTTGCAAACTTTTTTGTAGATATTGATGTCTTCTATAAAACTTTTGTATACATTACTTTGCTCTATTGTCAATATATAGCAGCATACGCGATATAAGGATTTTTTGGGTATTTTTTGCAAACCTTGGGTTATATTATTGAAGTTTTCATACGCCGGACCTATAACTCAATATTAAAAATATTCTAGAGCCTATTCTCATCAAGGATTCTCGTGAAAGAATTTTACTAATAGTTCCAGCCGTTTTGGAGCCTATTTAATCCAAACATACAAACGAATACTTTTTATAATATTATATATTAAGTGTAGATGATTGTTCCGTGATGAGATCAAGATCAAGACGGGTACAATGTTTGTGTATACAGCTGTCATTTCCATCGGAGATGTAAGGCATCCTGGTATGCATGTTCATATATTTGAAGAAGTATTGAAGATTGTGTAAACAGCTGTTTATTAGGTTTGGACGTTAAATTAGGACGAAGCTGTTTAGATCTAAGCTTACCTTAAGAACCCACTAATGTACAATTTGACAATAACATTATTTCTATTTAGCTATTTATTAAGTACGTATGTGACACTTTGTACTAAACAGAATCTAAATTCTTATAACTTGTGCCATGCAACTGGTTTTACTCATTCAACCACTTACAACTGGCCATTGAATGAAACATCAACTTTAAGCCTCAAATAGCCTTTTAAAAAGCCTCCAAGTGCGTGCTTGACGATGCTCATTTGGTCTCCGGCAGTTTCGGCAGTAAGACCTTTACAAATAATGTTTTTGGGCTTAAATTCACATTCACACATATTGTCGTTTTTGTTACGTATAACATCATTGATACTTGATAACCTTACTGAGAAGAACACTGATCAAAACTATATACTTCAAATAAGAAATTTTAATACATTTTTAAACTGTTCATCCGTGTTTGGATACCGTGCTCTCTTAAAAATCTGTCTGCTCTCGTAAAATAAATAGAAAGGTTATCGGCCTCTAAGTAAAGCCATTCTTCATCATTGTATAAGTAATGTTATGGTGTATGTATATTTATTATTATATATGTAATATTTACGTGTATTTATTTGTATAATGTTATATATATATAAATATTTATATATGTTTATTATATGTTGTAACTTAATTTTAAAAGGCTTCTATATTGTACTTGTTTTATGAACCACCGTTACTTGTATACATATTTCTTTCCGCGCATGGTTGTCTGAAAGAGATCGTTCTGAGCGATAAGACCGCCCATTGTGACACTTAATTTTAAGTTTTTCATTCGTTTGTTGTATTTTATAATGTGGTGTTGCAATAAAGAGTTTATTTAATTTTTAAACTTTCGCGATGTGCACACATATTTATATTTTATTAACAGGGCTTAATCGCGTTAGTAATAGTATTTATTTACCTCGACGTTTCGATCAAGTTGCATTGATCGTGGTCACGAGCGGACTGGACTCGAGTCGGCTCCCGTTAATATAATATAAATAAGAGTTTATCTATCTAGCTACATCAACTCAACTAATACTTAATAATTTAAACTATGTTTTTGAACTGAAATATTTCTATTTAACCTGGATAGTAGGTTTCAATTTTAGCAGGTTGAATCGGATTTCATCTTGCTCAATTCCAAGCAAAACAGTACTACTTTTTGTACTAAAAGTTAGTACTAGTACTTAACAGTAGGTATCTTTCGCACCCTTAGCTCGTAAAAGTGAATGACGATCGAAATGGCTCCAGTCCAGATTGAAATTAATATTTACTGCGTAACGGATCAACGGTGTTCCTATTAGAAACACATATAAAATACTCTACAGTTTTCAGTATCATGTATCTGAAGGTAAGGACCGTGATTAACTCGCATTTTGGTTACACAAGGGACAAGGGCTATGTTATAGGGGTCAAGGATCTGATGTCTTAGGACGGTGTCGTATGTGTATCAACGGGTAGAATCGGTCACCTGGTTATAGGCAGATACTATATCTACCTATAACCAGGTGACCTATTCTACTATTTCACAACGTTCAACAATCTGTTCTGCTACAACTGCAGTTCGACTCCGGCTGTCGTTCGATAATTACCCATAACCCAAAAAGCCATCTACTATTTCCATAGACAATTTGGAACGTAACGTCATCTCAAACGCTAATGTATATTAACTATATATAAAACTATACTACATAGAAATATGAGTTGGCGTCGCGTTCATGTTTGTTCAATGGCTGACGTCAATATAGAAACGTAGCTACAGCTAGACTGTTTTTCAATAGTAGAATAAAAGAAACCGAGTAAAAACTCGTTCAGTTAAGTACGATTAGAGTTCGATTGCATTTAGAGCAATATTTAGTTTGCGGAATCGGCCCCCAATAGGTAAATGTGATACTGCTGTGTAGTGTAATATAATGAAAGTATGGTATAATGTTTTGAAAGTACTCGAAACTTCACAAATTTCGTCTGTAAATCAAGATACAAATATATCTTAAGTGCCCACTAATATTTGCCGTATTTATATCTCTAAGCTATTCTATAACTATAGCATATTTTAATACAAGTAGGTATGTATATATATCCATATCTATACATGTATATATATAAATGAACCCCTATATCTCCTGGTCACGATATAACTTGAGAACGGATGGAACGATCTCGCTTATTATTTTTTCGCACAATCTCTAGTATAAATAATATATATAAATATATCTCTCTGTATTATGAAAAAGCTATGTTTTCATCTCGCGTAGGTACTTAACTGTCGATATTTTCTCACCCTGGAGTCGTAAAATTATACGACAACGTTATATGTAAACCATATCATAACTTTTTCAAACCAGCGCTGATTCGATATTCGAGAAAATGAAGAAACAGCCGACATACTTGTATAAATTTTATACCTTTGTAGATATTTAACAAGCTGGGGTGCTCGTTGGAACATCAAGATATTTTTTATATATTTGAATTTGAGATTGAATGGAACTGACTTGAGCGTCTGAACGATAAAAGCAAATTATTTTTTATTCTTACATATGAAAAACAATCCCAACACATAACTGAATTTTCTCGGACTAGTATTTAGTTGGAGGTATATTCCTAATAGATGCGTCCGAAGCTTCTCCTGCATGGGAAATGACTGACATTAAAAAATAAGTATTTTATTAAAACGAAGCGCAGCTTGACTTGTCGATCTTAACCGATCAATAAGTTAAGAGACACCTGCTGCGGTCTCTTAAGACCTCTCTGAGAGGAAGGCTCGAGTCCCAGCAGTGGGAATATAATGGGCTGATTATGAATTAAATTATAAGTACTACGTATATTTCAGTGAAAACCTGTTATTTCGACTCTACGAGTAAATCAGTATTTGAAGCCTTTGTACGCTTCCATCACTGCGATCCAGTAGACTTTTTGTTTTATTTACGAGTCTACCTATCTACATATCTATAATGATGACTATATAATTGTTTATGTCCGCTTACGACTTCGTCTGCGTGAAATAAGCTTATCGCGACCCTGCACTAATCGGAACCTAGCCATTGAATCGGGATAAAAAGTAGCCTGTTTTATTTCCGGGTGTACAAACCTTCCCACCCCAAATTCATCCAAATCCGTTCAGCTGCTTTTACGTGATTGAAGAACAAACGTCCAGACATACAAGCATTCACAATTATAATATTAGTGTGATATGCGTCACGCCCCTGGCTAGCGATACCAATGACGTTGAGAAATAAAACAAGAACTAAATGTTAGTTTGTAACACGTTCAACTCGGCATGCACAAAGGCGCAATCCGTCTGCGAATCTACTCAAAAGCACCATAAAGACGTGGAGAGGTTCACTGACTTTATCTACTAGGTACGAGCAAGGAATTAGAATTCTTTCTGTCTCCTACAAATAAATGAACTGAAATGAAGCGAAATACCTAGGATTTTCTAGAGGACAACGATCAATTTAATTTCACTACGGAGACACGTCGAGTTAATTTATATAATTAATTACGGAGAGTAACTAAAATTGGTTTGGTGGTTGGTTTTTCACTTTTGAGTCGTTTAAGATATATTGTTAGGTACAAATAACTCTTTTATACGAACTTTTTTATTGTTCTAATGAAAGCCTATATTTTTAATTTATAAAATTAATAAGTTAATAAAATAAATTATAATTTCATTAATACATTTTAAATTTATTAATTAAATTTAAATTTATTTTATTAAATTTTTATATAATTTTAATAAAATAAATATAATTGTTATATAAATTTAATAAAAAAAATTAGTTAAATTTATTTTACTTTTAATAATTTTTTTAATAAAGTTAAATTTATTTGAAAAAAAAAAAAAAAATTTTTAAATTTTAATTTGTATTTTAAACCTAAATTTTGATGATGAATAGACAATATTGTTGAAATGTTTCAACCGCAATTGTTTTCACATAAGACCTCTGGCCTCTCCATGTTTAATCAAATAAGATACCGAAATTAATATAATAAAAATAATTGGCTAATCTAAAAGATAATTAAAGGTATAATAGCACTAGCATGCTACTCTACTAATATGCTTTTCACAGCTTCAGGTTTCGAGCCATTATCATTCTTGATTGAGTTTTCTATGAATAATTGGCGTAATTACTCTAAAACTTGGCCTTACTCATCAGAATATGTACAATAATTACTTTTAAACTCCGTGTCTATTGATACGTTACACATCGTATAACGTCTGGTATTGAGAGACTAGCAACAAGTCGTAACTTTAAATCCTCCATCAAAGTGCAATTAGAATGTTCTCGCCCGAGATCGTTTCGTCTTTGCCGTGTCACAGAGTACTATTCAGGACTAGACAGAAGAATAATTCCCATCCGACATCTAGTAATATATATTTTATATTTTTTTTTCTGATAATGATGACTGCCTCTTTGGTCTATTGGTGTAAGCACCGTGAGATTGCGGTTTTAATTAGTAGAACAGACAAAAGAAGGTTAAAGTTATTAGGGGATTCTAAAAATATATACTCAATAATTGCCAGTAGAATACAAAACATCACTCAGTCGTTTATGGTAGGATTACCTAACAAATTGGACCTTTGGAAACCTACCTCTTCGAGAATTTATAATACATGCGTCATGTGATGTTAAATTATGTTATATTTGCGTAGTTCTAATAACCATCGTGCAATGATCAGTTCATATGTATGTGTATTTTGTTACACCATATTACTCGTACCTACATATTCGGCAAAAAAGTAAGTACCTACACACCTTAATTTTACGGGTTAAAGTGGAACCTAGGAAAAATACAGTAAGTATACTTACGTGAATTTCGCACTCTCCCATTATCAGCATCTAGAAAAGTCTTTACAAATACATTCCATAGATACTCAAGTACAGCAAACCTATCACTAACTGGCTTCACATAGGCTTGTCACTTACATAAGCATTAAACTAATTCAACCTAACATAATTCCGACCTACCTACTCATGTCTTTACGCTCGTACAAAGATTGCCCACTGAATTTACTACGCCGTCTTAAATAATATTCATTATGGACGTATAAGCTAACCCTTCATAAGATATTAACGTCTGAGCCATTATCAAGTAATCTCTCATGTGACCCACGCTTTCATATGATAATTCTGACCCATAAAATACCACAGGATCTTAGACGTTTCTCGCTGGATGGAGATGAATGATTTAGTTGCCATAGAATAGATTAGAGTTTGTACGTTTACAAAGTTGAAGATTTGGTACGAAGGAACTTCATTAGTTGATTAACTTATGAAATTTGACTAAATAACTATTGCATATACACGTTTTATACAATTATAGGTACTTTGAATACGTTACTCTACGTGTATTGAATTCAGTAAATAAAATACTTTTATAGTGTCATAACTGTTTCTGTAAAAATTATATATGCTAAGATTTTATTGAAAATCAAAATTGAAAAACATTTAATATACATAGTACATACACATATTTGCTGCTTTGAACATAATGTATTAACCTTTTTCTACTGCTTCCAAAAAAGGAGGAGGCACTCAATTCGACTGTATTTCTTTTTATGTTTGTTACCTCATAACTACTGGGTAAACCGATTGAAAGCTGGTGCTTCCCGTGTGGTTCCATTTAAATTTCATCCATTTATTCAGATACATTATTATACTTGAAACTTTTTCGAGGATAACCACTTTTACTTAATGCTATTGACTCGAAAAACGTTTGCTTGTCTTGCACTCATCACAATAGTACCTATATTGTACACCGAGGGGAGAAAACGATTTATTCCGGTTCGAGAATATGTTTAAGCCCGAAGCGTAGCGGAGGGTTTAAAGAAAACTCGAGAACAGAAATAGAGCTTCCTCCCGAGTGATACATAGTACTTTAAACTACACCTACGAGGAAAATAAAATGGAACATTTTGTAAGAAACTTTGATTTCGAAAACACAAAAAAATCGTCACTTTCACTATCAGATGACAATTTGGGAATATACGAGTATATAGGGTGTTTGGTAGAGGGACCGACAAACCAAATGAGCGTGTTCGGGGGCCACTTGGAGTTGGCCAAAAAAAATCAGAGACACCCCAATTTTTTTTTCCTTTTTTTTTTCTAAAAAAGCTTGCTGTGTGTGTTACTAACTTTATTTCATATTTTCACTCTATGAGCTCTAAATCAGTTAGCTCTGTTTTGTATCCAATTTTGCTTTACGTGGCCTGAAGGTGTATTAGAGACCAAATTCAACTAAAAACATCCGGTCTAAAACAGATTTTACAAATGTTATGGTGGTAAATAGGTACAATTTCGGAGAAAAAGGAAAAATTCACAAAAACAAGTTTAAAAAATTGGGGGCTAGGGGATTTTTTTGGCCAACTTGTATTCTCGAAGTCCCCCCGAACACGCTCATTTGTTTTGTCGGACCCTCTACCAAACACCCTATATAGAAATAGTTAAAAGTGTACTGTTAAATTATTCATTAACCAAAAAACAAAATTCAACAATACACAACAAATGGCCGCCATGTTTTTTCTGTAGTGCAGAAAAAGGTTGCTAGCCTCGATTCATTGAAAATCGAGTATAACCTACAATAAAATAATTTCACCTAGCTTTTCTAAATATTGGATGTAAAACCTATTTTAGATTTGACGTTTGTTTTATTTTTATGTTCGCTGCTAAAAAAACAAAAAAAAGCTACCATGGCAGAAATAGGTTTTCATACAACATTATCTACCCTGCTACAGAGGGCAGTAATTAAATTCCAAATAACTTTTCCCGCCGCACATTTATTATAAGGGAGAAATGACAAACTTTGTAACCCGTTTATGAACGAGTAAAGAGTGAGTGTGAGTACTTTCTGAGTGGGTGTGGGAGATTTGACGTTTGTATTATTTTAATGTTTGTTGCTAAAAAACAAAAAAAAACGTTACCAGGGCAGAAATGGATTTTCACACAAAATTTCTACCCTGCTAAGGAAGGCAGAAATAAAATTTCATTAAACTTTTCCCGTCGCACATTTACAAAGGAGAAATGACGAACTTTTTAACCCGTTTATGAACGAGCAATGAGACACTTTCCGAGTAGGTGTGGTATAAAATCACTTTTTCTTATGAAAAGGGTTTACATCATAATAATTTTTCAATATGTAGATAGCACGGTGGTTGAAGGTAATTAATAATGAACACAGCAGGTAGTTACGTGAAGTTTTATTTTGACTACTTCACATATTACCTCAGAATACTGATTTCCTTTATCTCCGTAGCATAAAAGCAGGAAGCCGATACTTTTATTGTGCATTAAACAAAATTACAATGTTACCAGGTGCTTTCGATATTTCCCATTACTACTGGACATAGTATATAGTAGCTGTTTATATTTACAGGAAACTTACGAGCAGGGTGTTAAATAATGCATAATCAAGCTAAAAGCTGCATCTGCACTGGATTTTAGGTAAAGGCTGTTGGTTAGTAATTTAGATGACACCGTGCAATATATTTTATGTATAGATAGTGTTTAACAGTGAGTACCGAGTAGTGGCTACAGTATGACAAACTATCTTCTATCTTCTTCTATTTAACTTGTCCTGTCCGATTCGTCAACGCAGAGCTTTACACAAACAACTATGCTGACTTTCTACATCATATTCTCAATTTTTATTTTGATTTTCTTATAAACACCAGTTTGTGTACAAAGGATAAAAATGATAAGAGTAGACGAAAATGTATACCTATAATTAATATTCATTAAACATAAAAAATACTCATACTTCTACTGTAGAAGTTAGACGCATGGTTCTATTAATTGCGAATTATTTATGCTATTTATTAACTGACTGAAGACTACAAAAAATGAGCATTTTCACTTTCTTACTTATTTAGGTCCCATAAAATAGGAGCTAACCATAATCTGCACGGCTTAACATACTTAAATCATAATAGCACTCGATTGTTCATAGCATAGGACCAATATTGGTAATGCACTCGTCTATGCGCTAACGAGATGGGAGTCTAATGAACTTGAAATCCAGCGCGTCCATTTTGTATAATGGACATGAACAGGGATGTAGTAAGCAGGGAACAAAGCAAAGTTTTTTAATATGCAGGATTAGGAACTACTTTTTAGGAATTTGTTGAATATGCAGGTTTCAAACACTTCACATTAGTTGATGACCTGATATCGTAATAGTGGAGCAAATGGTTTTAATGAGCAATGTGACATCAGTATCTTGTAATGTATCATCACCTAGATTCCCAATAGTGCAAAAAAATATTGATCCACTGTTTAAACGCACTCAGAATGAATATAAAAACATTCATACTGAGTGCGATAAAACAGTGGAGTTCTTTGCTTTGCCTATGTTTGTTCTTCTCCAAATACTACGTGGGCGTGTTTAAGACACAAAGATAGAAATATCTTCTATGTAGGCGTAATCCATCGTAGACGGTATTAAACGGAAGGTTGTGGTCAAACGGCAGCTTATCTAGAATAAAAAAAACATCTTGAATAAATTATTTCTAAAGACAATCTTTAGGTAATTTGTACAGTAAACTCATCATAGTCTAAACGCGACGGGGTAATGTGTCGTTGCAGAGTTCCTGCCTCTTTTGTCTCCATCTTCAGTTCAACTCCATGCTATAATAATCAATTTTGTTTCATGTTTTCACTAACATGATCGGCTGTACCTATGTACAGCCGAATTTTAGCTCTAATTAATTCATAATTTAAGCAGGGGATCAAAAATGGAATACAAATATTGAGCCGGACCGACAAACACACGAACGAAGTAAAATTAAAGCTTTAAAGTAAAAGCTTGGAAAATAAAATCACACTGATCATGACTCCTAAATAAACAGAATATACATAACTCCTAAAAAGACAGAAATCACTAGAGGAATATCTAACGAAGAAGATAAAACGCTTGCTTTATTTTGCCACCTCCATACCAATTACAGTTTCAAATCTCCGTGTATTGTTTCATCAATTGTGATGACGCGTCCTGGATGCGCATTTCGTTCAATGGGAATCCTGAAACGCGCTCATGAAAATGACTTCAAGTTCTTAAAAGCGTTGAATTGTTGAAACGCTCGTTTGCCAATGATTGTTCATTGAAATACCTAGTCGTTCCCTGTTTTGAACTGCTAATGATAATTAACAGATAAAAAACTGGAATGCCAGTAGGAATATAGTTGAACAAGTTTTGAAGTGATATATAAAACTTAAGATATTAGTAGGTTGAATATCTATATGTAAATACGTTATATGTAAATTAATTAAGGTAAAATGCAGTTATTAATATGAGAATAGAGAATATAAACTTGCTAGTCGATGGTTCCGCATACGAGACACTATTGAAATAATAATACTAACAAAAAATATAAGCACCGAAAGCAAAATTGGAAATAAATGCTCGTACATGTATAACTTTTTAAATGTAATGATTACGCTAGCCCCCGAAAAAGCAAGAATAAGACATGTCTTATGAAGTTGTACCAAAATCCAGCAAAGTATTAGGTAGAAAAAAAAGTAGGGCTATCTACAAAAAGAAATGAGATGCCATCAAAAACATAACTTGTAAAAAAAACAAGTCTCGCAACTTAGTTTTTCTACCGTAATAAGTTGTGAGATCCATGCTTTGTAATACCAAGTCGGTTAATTTATTGAGTCCCTAGATATACGGTAGAAAAACTGAGTTGCGAGAGTTGGATTTTTTACAAGTTATATTGTTGATGGCATAGAATTTACCTTACTTACGTAAAGGATTTCCCACAACCGCGTTGGGATGCGAATTGTAAGAGATGAATAACCTTATTATTAAATAAAACGTAGATAGATAGATAAACTTTCAACAAAACAATAAGCAAATCTGAAATACTTATAATTAAGTATAACAACGGGTGCTCTTATCGCTCAAAGCGAACTCTTCCAGACAAACATTTACGTACCACCTAGTAAAGTGGTATGTCTCTTGTGCATGAAACCACCTTGATAGATGCCACGGCAGTTCCACATATTCTTCTGCGAGCCAATAGTGAGCATTAACTTTGTTAGGGTTTGAAGAGTTTTAGAGCAAGTGAAATTACAAGGAAGGACTTGAAAACAATATCTATAATTTAATAACTCGGGATGACAAGCTGGCAACATTACCTAATTGACTAGCCAGACTGATACGTTGCCCGAGGTAAGCACCAGTTTTGGTCATCTGTAATTTCTTTAAGGCGTCTGGACAGCTCCTTCACTAAGCGCATGTGGAGCCAAAGAACCTATAGTTTCAAACCCAAATGGAAGAAACTTATTAGCCAGCTATATAGTTCGTGTAAAGTGCTGAAAACTGACGGTACGACAGTTGTACATATATAAAATAGTGATGTCACAACACAAAAAGATGTCATTGGTAATGACAAATTAAACAAAAGGCGTTATATAATTAATGATAACAATAATTCATTTAAAGACAAAGATTTCTTTATACCCAAGTATAATACTAAACTAGCACAGAGACACAACATTTTTTTCGGTCATGTAAAATAAAACCAACATGACAATAAAGAAATTTGTTCAATTGACAAAATCTGACGTTAGGCTGGCATTGATGAAATTATAAAGTTAATAAAAAATAGTTGGTTAAATAAGTTGGATTGGTAATTGAACCATAAGACGGAGCACTTACTAGGGGTTTTGTCATAGATGGTTACTCATTCTACGATAATAATTCATAGTAACACACATGCTCACAAATACACATAAACACTCACGCTTAAATAAATATATTGTAATAAAACCATATCTATAATATATATAGAATCAAATATTAATAGCAGTTAGTATACCACAAAGAATTACAGATACCTACTTACGACACAAGTTATTTTGTAACTTAGTGTAGGTTCTGTAAAACAATTGTACGATATGTAAAATAACGAGACAATATAGCAACAATTAAATTGTAATACTGTAAGTCTTTTTGTATCTTAATATTGTTGCTTATTTGTTGCCGAATAAATTTGATTTGAAATTATCTCTAAAAGAATCATATTTTGAGGTTTGAGTTTCTTCGTTCCTTCGCTTGAGGTTTATAATATTATTATTATCCTTTGTCTGTTTTCGTAAAATATTTACCAACTTAATAATGTTAAAACAAGGAGAACATGCAATTTCTTCCCAACATAAAAATGCAAGCGTGCAACCGCTGTGTTTCTACAAGAATTTCATTAAGATGACATAGCTCTGTTCAATTTTCTTACAAGATAACGGGCGTCACAGGATTGTGAGACCACTTTGACCCGTCGCCCGTGAACATGCCCGGCATTCTCATTACTCGTCCACAAAAGAAAAACTCATGTATTTAGCAAATTTAACTTCAATAAAAGCTGTCTGTAATCCTTGGATAGCTCGACGTTGAAAATAGAAAATGGGAAATTGCTAACCATTTATTTTCTTAGATGATTTGAGTGTACGGTAAGTAAGCTGGCTGCACTGCTTATTATATTTTTTTAATCGTATTAGTGTCTTATACGAATTAGGATGTTTTATGGTTATAATAAGGATATATAACAATGAACTATATAGGAAAAGTTTATGTCGAGTTAGTTATTAAAAAAATAACTTAATAGGTTAGTAATTTTGAGCAACAGGTTCCTATAATTTGTCGCATCCTGCCTTTTTGACGGATTATTATGTCGGGACGAGTACCTACCGTAGAAGTATATGTTAATGTTTTGGGTCTGGAACAGTCTCAAATAATTTGTACACGAAAATATAATCAATATTTGTGACATATTTAACACTGGATTTTCTTATCTAAAGAGTAAAAGATTTTTATTATGCGTGTAAAAGAAAATTCAGATTTGGTTCGGATTTGCGACAACAGTGTTTGGCGATTCGGGCAATAAGACTATGATTGATGAGTTGGCGTTGCGATGGGTCGCCAAACTAATTTGCAGTGCTATCCGTCATTATGTTATTTGGAATATTAATTTGATTATGAACTAATTGGAGTTTTATAATTTGGCTATACAATTGAATATGTATTGATTCTAGTTCAGTTTTGTTTTGCAAGACCTGCAAGATATGGCGAAATTTTTTAATACAATAATTTGCCGAGTAATGTAGCACTGCTATAGCAATGCCTTACACTTGGATACAATAATTATCAGGCTATGATTTTGTCAAGTTTCGTGATAATTAAAAACACACACTAGGGGTACTACTAGTTCTATGAGCGTTTTTCCTACACTCTTTGAACTTTGTATAATTAAACATGAGTATTATGTTAACTTATTCAACGTATAGACCTTTAATGGTAAAATCAAAGAGACACTACATACTACAGTAACATTGTTTTCTCAGTTTTATAAGGTCCTAACGCACAGATGAACAGACGGACATCTTAAAGCAGTTAACAGATGTAAAGTACTATCTCACGTTCTCAAGTAGGTATGTCCAGATTTATGAATGTGAAACCTCCACGGGAGCTATCGCGGCTTGTACAATTGCCACGAGCAGAGGTGACGAGTACACGATGGTGTGTGTGCTGCTTTGTGTGGCTAATGTACACCAGATAGTAGTACCATTATAATACCATAAACCATAATCAACCCAGATTTATCCCTTGCTGAGACACAAATCTTCCTATGATAGAGAGGACTATCCAGACCACTCGATTTCTTGGACATATTATAAGACAACTACCGGAACCGAGATCGTAAAAAAGCGATCCGATGAAAATGTCAGTAATGCTTACCCATCTAAGTAGTGACCGCAAGATCAATCACGGTATGCTTAACCTAGTTGATCAGCTGCGCACGACAAGGTAGACACCTCTGCGAGCACATCATTGGAACGCTCATTGCAGGATTCGGAACATTCGCTAAGCCAAATGCCAGTGCCACACCGCAATATGTTTTTCATTACTATGTAAACCATATGATATAGCAGGGATATGACGTATCTCTGTAACGATCAAATTACGATTGAAATGTTAAAAAAATCGTTTTATAATTATATATGTCAGTTTTGATAGATACAGTAAACATAAATCCTAACACTTTTGTTTGTTTGCCGAGTTATTGCTGCTGGAGCTGCTGAATAGAACTGACAAAAATGAGATAATGTCGCCAATTTTTTAAGACTTTAATCATCTTTTAATAACAACTGAGATACGTAATAGCCATGCCGGGAATATATTACCTACATCATTACAATTTGTTCTAGTTCCGTTATTACAAGAATCGTAAAGGATATGTTTTATCACATAAAAATATATTGTAAAATTATGTATACGAGTAACAATTATACTTTAATAAGCAGCTTTTACGCTCATAATAATAATGTATAAGCTCAAGTTGGTGTACGAGTCTCGAAGATACGGTAGGTGGTGAGGATTAAAATTAAAATAAATTGCTTTACACTTTAATTGTATTTCGGTATAATTTTCCGTGCTCCTGAATTCTAGAGTTGGTAGCTGATGGTATGGAGATGTAGAGGAATTGCCTGGCATAGAGTAGCTTAGTTAAATATATTTTAAATACTGTTTTGATTCCATTAAATACTTCTGTACGTATGCAAGTTAACTTTGATTTAGATGTAAAATTATATATATAAATTACTAGCTGACCCGCCAGCGCTAGAATGAAATAACTTCTGGAGAACTAAATGTATCGTTCTACCACCGGCTCTCAGAAGTTTAGTCGTAAGTCCGTCCTCTCCTGGCGCCTTGTTATACTTATATTTGTCGCTTTTTGAGAGCCATTCTAATGTCGTACATGCTGATGTCCGGGATGTCTTTTGTATAGTGTCGGACTATCTTAGCTCTGGTGTCCAGAGCTGCGCCAGTAACGGATATGCGCGTCGAGATATATAACTTTCCATAGAAACTATCAATCTCTCTCAGAATCTCAGGCTTGGAGGAAACGATACTGCCATTTTATGGTTTTCAGTTTTGTCATTTGGCTTTGCCCAATAGACGAATTCTTTGCAAACACCTTAAAGCCGTGGTTCCGCTCGATTGCGGCCGCAATACGCACACTATTACGCAAGTCGTGTCGGATGGACTTCCAAATTCGTCTATTAGGTTTACCGTATTCCGACATATCAACTGCAGACTCATTTCTCACCGTTCTCCCATTAGTTCCAGAGTTTCTTTTGAGAGTTTGTGAGCTTTCCTGCGGCGTTTGGTCTCACACAATTCGGACCCAAGCGCTCAGACAGTTTTAAAAAAATATATTTGAAAACACAAAAACTAAACTACTACATTACCTTCTCGTTAAGTGACTTACCTAGGTGACTGGAACCTTGCTCCGATGACCTATAGTATTGCGCCTATATTCCAGTAATATAACATTACTACTGGGCTATTTTTATGGTCTAAAAAGATTTACTGACTCATATCATAAAACAAAAAACCCCAAAAAGATATTGATGGGACCCAAACCATGTGCCGTTTGCATCTGAGACGGACACTTGTAACCTGAGACAATTTGCAATGACAGCAGATGCGAAATAACCTTATCCTTGCATTACAGAGTGTTTGACGTCGTGCAAACGCGCATTCTATAACTACTTATACCTATTCTGTGACAAAGCTTGCGTTCAAGAATTTATCACAATTTTTACAAATTTTCTACAAACTCAAGTAAAGTATTCACACTAAAGTATATTCTTCTGAAAAAATAATCTATGTCCGTCATGATACGAGTGCATACTATTACCTCGCGAATCGTATCAAGATCGGTTAACGGCCGTTTTCAATAACCTATCTATAAACCGGTCACATTATCTCGAGACCTGGCGTCGATGACGTCACGTCGCGTCGGCGCTCTGATATGGTGCGCAAAACAAGGATCCTCTAGTAGATATTATATAACTACATATAAGATTTCCAACAAAACAAATATTGTGTTAATTAATTTAATGTAGGTAATATTATTATAATGATATGATTAAAATTATGAAAAATAAATGAAACAATCTTGGTTAAGTGGGTACAAGAAGTGTTTATTAAACTTTCAATGTCCCACTTCAAAGCAACGATATAGTAACAAAAATGTCCAAACTAAACCAAAATGTACAAACTTAACAAAAATGTCCTACGTTGCAATAAAAAAAATATTTTAACGTAACAGCAATAACAAAATAACAATAAAAGTCCAAACGTAACAATGAAATGTTTAAAAATATACCACGAAAACAAGTCGACGCGTAGGCAACGAAAGTGCTAACCGTACTGACGCGCCGTGGCGAGCGCGGGGAGGTGAAAGGAGAACGGGGCAGGAGGTTCGCATTCCAGCGAGGTCTCGAGATAATGTGACCGGATTGTATCTCCGGTTTACCTTACTAGTAGATATTTGACACTATTTGTATGGACGTTATGTCAAATTTCTATCCGTAGTAAGGAAAACTGAAGATAGATAAATTATTGAAAACAGCCGTTAGCCGTTTAGCCGTGAGTAGGTAGCAAACAGACAGAGCTACTTTTGCATTTATAATATTAGTGTGGATAGTGAGGATATACCAAACTTAACTTAATGAAACTTCAGAGACCTATCTATATTGCTGTGTAACAGTCATGGACAGGTGTAAGGTTTCCCACCAGAAGATGAATGATTGGCTTGACTTGTACGTCCAATATAATCATCATTGCGTTGGAAATGGATCATAAACATCATAACCCTAAGCCTTATAACTATACCCATAACCCTTGGCATATAAGAGTGGTCCCAATGCCTCAATACAACCCTAGGAACCCTTTCATTTGTGTGCATTGGCATTGCTAAAACTATGTCAACAATTATGAAATTGTTAAGCGAAAAAATCATTGCCTTTATATGACTGTTTGTGTTTTCTCGTGGTCCCAGGATTTTGTTCCATTAATGGGACCACAAGGGAGAACTGTTTCTCGTAGTCCCATTCCTATGCTCAGTAACGTATTTATCCTCCTGTATATAGGTATTCTTCTTGCATAGATAAACTTTTTGGAGTGTGTAGTGAAGTGTTAGATGACGAATAAATGAAACTTGACTGACACTAAATACATCAAAATTCTGTTAATACGAGGGCGGCACTGAAAATTTCGGGAATCAAGGAAGTGACACAACATTACTATTTAAAAATGTATTTATTGCTTTTCGAAGTATTCTCCGCGAAATTTGACACATTTTTCCATACGATGGAACTAATCATTGAAGCAACCATTCCATTCGGAAGTTAGTGTCTCCAAAATGGCCGTTTTGTAGGCGTCCATAGCTTCTTCAGGTGATGAAAATCTCTGTCCACGCAATTTATTCTTTATTTTAGGGAAAGTATAGAAATCATTAGGGTTTAGGTCGGGGCTGTACGGCGGATGGTCTAATAATTCTATGTTTTCTTGCTCTAAAAACTCTTTTGTTCTGAGCGCGGTGTGAGAACTCGCATTGTCGTGATGGACGATGATGCGGCAGTTGCAGTTCTCTTTACTGAGTTCAGAAACGACCTGTGGCAAACAAATGCTAGCATACCATTCTGCATTAACCGTTCTTTGTCCCTCAAGAGGAATAGTCGTAACATGGCCGGTTTTGGAGACAAACGTGGCCACCATTTTTTTTGCAACACTCCGTGAACGAACAATTTTTCAACACACTGTTTTTGTGTTAAACCACTTCGAAAGTCATAATAAATCATCGGTCTTGAATTTTCTCGAGTCAATTCCATTTTCTCAACGACTAAACAAGTTTGACAAAACCTTGTGACAAGACCGAGAATCTTTTTTTTAAATAAATAAATGGTATTCGATTTTTAAAACCAAGAAGTTTTCAATTAAAAATATTTTAATATGACAGGAACAGTGGAAATATTCCATTCCCGATACTTTTAGTTCAACCCTCGTACTTAGAATTTTGTTGATAAGTAAACACGAAATAATATATTCATGGAAGAAATTTTGTTTCTTTAAAGAAAGGGCGGGACTTGGCTTAAAAATGAAGGATTTATTTCACAGTGGAACGTATATGGTGAAAGACACCGCACCAATAACGTAGTGGAATGTTGGCATTCGCTATTAAATTAAAACATGAAGAAACGCCATCCGAAATCTTTATTAAGACTATTAAACATTCTGGTTGATAGAGAACAAGAATTCTCTAAATCATCAGAAAGGAGACGAGAATTTGTAAGGCGGGATGAGGACGTTATGAATTACCAACTACAGTTGATCCACGGTGATATTTCGGTGGGGCATTTATTAGAAAAAATTGAGATAAAATATTATACTTACCTAAATAATATGAAGTTGATACTTTTATTATCATTGTTTCTTTTTGTAAACACATACTTTTATACATAGGATGTAATTACACAATAATGGGACTACGAGAAACAGTTCTCCCTTGTGGTCCCATTATTGGGACAAAATCCTGGGACCACGAGAAAACAGCGAAATAATTGTTTCATTTGTATGGTATTATAATACCACTATCAAAGAGTTGAGCAAAAATATTGGCGCGAAGCAAGCTCTATAGATGTGAGTTTCCATTCGGCATACTCTAAATTTCATTAGGTGTTTAAGTCGAGCCACCGTCGTCGCTCTAATTGCTCATTTTGCCGCAGCTCTTGGAAAAAATACTTCGCAGACTAATCATATTTTACTGGTTAATGCTTGTTACGGTTGAAGTAAGGAAATATAATAAGAGGCAGATTACATAGAAGAATTAACTATTTTTACCATAATACCTTTCCATTGCATTTAGGGCAGCAACATTTATTATAAAACCAAAATGACAATGACAATGAAGAAATTTCATGAATGTCAATGAAACTTCCTATATTTAGCTACTATAGAGTAGTATGATATTCGAAAAACACTATAATCGTATAGTGCTGTTTCTGCAATATAATGTAGGTACCAATTAAACTTTACATATACCTGTACCACAATAAGTACACGTTGTGATATTTCATTGTGTCAAAACACTCTCATAAATGTGTATCACATTACTTTTACATTTTTAAATCGTTTAAACTTTATTAAAATGTATGAACTAGAAACAATTATTGTCTAGACACAAAAGCTTTTGTTATTATAGAAATGACTGCATAAATGCATGCAAAATTTTGAACCATCAGATACCTATGTTCTATATGGCATTATAACACAATATAAATTTAATCTAGAACAAAATGCGTAGGTATATAACAGCAGTTCCAATATCATATATAAATGGTCTAAACCAAAAAAAAACTCATTACTTTGAGCGATATCAATGAGTGCATTCCAGCTTTACCAGAGCCGACATGCAGGAATTGAATTAAAAAAAGCACTTGCAATTACGCCATTGAAAATGCCCCTCTCACGTTTCAATCTTTTATGGCGGCCTCTATGAGTGCAATATGAGATGAGAGGGCCAATAATGAAATATAAAAACAGAAATAAGCACTCCTTTCCCCGGCTATAGACCGTCAAGTATTCTCTATTATTCCCATTGAGAAGTTTTGCTTTGACGAGTGTCCTTTACTCAGCGTTTAATTTATTCAGTATTTTCGGTGAAAGAAATGTTGTACTTGACTGGGTAGACGCCACTAAAAAATTTTGTGGCGGTAGACGTCTTTAAGAAGAGGGAACGTGACTATTTCTTTAATAGTTTTCGGAAATAACTTTTCGGTAGAGATTGAAAATGTCCATCGTGAAAAGTTTTATGTGGACGTATCTCACGTCAAACATCGATAATACGAGGAAATTTTAAGGAAAGGTTTTTACTCTTTGATTGAAGTTTTCTTTATATTTGTAACAATTGATATTATTTGTGTGGTGTCTTAAATAAAATATAATGTACATATACGATTTTAAGATATTTATCAGTTGATTATTACTTAATATTATGCACGCACTAATCCTTTACGGATTACCGAAGGCCATCGCCAAAGTTTGAAGGAGATAATATTTTGTTTCAAAACATGATGCTTCATGATGGAACATTAAACATTTTTAAATATGTTAAATATTAAATAAACTGTTTAAAGAGCTCGATAATTTGCCTTTGGCCCAGATCGACTATTTATTCATTCAGCAAGATGGAGCCCCAGCCCATAATAGCTGCGTATAAGAAAAGAGTCGTTGACTCAGCAGTTTGCCGAACATTTTATTGCAATACATGGTCCTGTGTTTGTTTGTTTGTCCTCTATGCATCCTGAAGCCATTGATCAGAATGTGATGAAACTTTGGAAGGGTGTTCTGGGGACGCCCGCGAGGGCCTGGCATTGCAATGCATGTATTAAATAGGTCTCCGGACTTTGCCTCTATAGATTCTTTTCGTTGAGAATATGAAAAAAAAAATATCTACAAAGACACGTTTCTTGCAATTGGTGACTTAAAACGATCTTCGAAAAATATTCTAAACGGATTCAATGGAATTGAATGCATTACAACCATTGAGTCCAGCTATGTATTGAAAACAATAGCTATAATTTTGAATAATTGACCAACTAAGGTAAAAACAAAAAAAAACAAAAAAATGGAACCGACTTCAAAACTACACTTCTGGACTCATCTATTGGCCCACCTTGTATTTTCAGTTTCGTTTGGTCCTAGCTAAAATTTTATATTAGGTCGAGCAAAAAGTTTTTATGCAGTTTTGAACCTGGCACATTCACAATTTCATTCAATAGTCTTTTTTTGAATTTCGAACACAGAATTTAAAGAAACAAAAGACAATTTGGAGCCTGTTTGTTGATATCAAACAATCGAATACTAAGAAAACTTGGTTTTATTGGTTTACTTGGATTTAATTCTTGAAAAAGTGATTGATATCTTTGGTTTTGCAACAAACATTACTTATTCTTAACATTAAGGTGAGGTTCTATCAATAATCTATGGATACTTCACCTGAAGTCGCCGCCCAAGCTGTGGCACTTATTCAGGCCGGACACAGCCAAAGAAACGTGAGTGCTCAACTTAATTTAAGTCGATCTGCGGTCCGAAATGTTTATCGGAGGTACCTAGAGACTGGCGGCTTTGTTCGTCGCCAAGGAAGGCCACGATCTCGGGTCACAACTGAAAGGCAGGATCGATTCATCGTGACGACCAGCTTGAGAAATCGTCACCTTACCTCCATTGAGATACAAAACCAACTTCGCGACTTCCACAGAGTATCTGTGAGCGCTCGAACTGTTCGGAGAAGGTTAAAAGAACGCGATATGGTACCACACAAGCCAGCTAATGGGCCCAAACTAACGCGAGCCCACCGAACAGCGCGCCTTCATTTCGCACGCAGTCATTTAAATTGGACACAGCAAGATTGGAGCCGTGTACTCTTTTCTGATGAGTCTAAAATTGTGTTACATGCCAATGATGGAAGGAAGAAGGTCTACCGACGTAAGGGAGAGCGTTTCGCACAATGCTGCTTTGAAGAGAGGGTTGCTTATGGCGGTGGCTCATGGACTGTCTGGGGCGGTATATCCGCGAGCGGCAAAACTCAACTTGAGGTTGTTACAGGACCACGGCTGCCAACATTAAATGCTGAAAGGTACATTCGTGAGTGCTTAGAACCTCACGTGATACCATACGCGGACTATGTGGGCCCAAATTTCCTTTTTATGCATGATAATGCAAGAGCCCATGCGGCCGGCATCGTCAGGGAATATCTTCGGGATGTGAACATCACAGTTATGGACTGGCCAGCCAGAAGCCCAGACATGAACCCTTTTTTTTTTTTTTTTTTTTTTACGCAGAGTAATCCTTTATGGATACCACCGGCCCCGGGGGGTGCACGGTGGTTATGTGGGAGTCTCTGCCAGAAGGGCAGCATACCCACCAAACCTCTGCGGTGTTCCATCACTGCCGCTTTTGGCGGGAACGCGGGACAGATTTCGCACACGACCGCGAACCCGCCGCGGCTGTCCGTTGCCGGACCCTTCTCTATTGCAGCACGCCAGAACACTTGGCGTGCCGCAACCGCCACGGGGGACCTAGCCCGCAAAATGGACCCCAGACTCCCCCGAGTCTGGGTGCCCTAAGTCCCCCTACGATGGGTCAGGTGAGTAGCCCCACCGCCTGCTACTTCGGCCGCAGAGGATAGGGACAGCGGCGCCTCTCAATACCGACAGTCCTCTTCCCCTGCGACCCCACCGCGTCCGCCATCTGACGGTGGCGGCCCCGTCAAGGCCGCGGAAGGCAGGGAGAGCGGCTCACCGTAACACCGTCAATCCTCTCCCGCCGCGGCCCCTAACTCTCAGCCGCGGTGCCGCCCATACGACACCGCAGCCCGCCTCAGTTGCAGTGGCGCCCATACACCACCGCAACCTACAGTGACCGCTCCCGTGTGGACTTGGAGGGCAAAGCCCATAGGAGCGGTCCCACCTCGGGCCCGCCAGCTATCGGCTATCACTGGCAGGCCCATTGGTTCCTCTTAGCTTCACCGTGGTGACCCAAGCCACGGCTACTGAGCCCCCCCGCCACGGCAAGGCGGGAACTCTCGGGGGGGAGAGACATGAACCCTATTGAGCACATGTGGGACGAGCTAAAAAGACGTGTTAGGGCTCGTCAGCCAGTTGCCCAGACGATGCAGGAGTTGAAAACTGCCATAGAAGAGGAATGGGAGATGATCCCTCAAAATTTCATAGAGCGGTTGATAAACTCTATGCCTAATCGTATGAGAGCTGTGGTAGATGCCCATGGAGGCAACACGCGTTATTAAATTAAACCTTTATTTGATAAAACATGTTTTTTATTCAAAAATCAATTGCCTTTAACAAGGCGCATATCCGACTTGTTAGGCGTAGCTCCATGTCGTATGGTATTCTGAATTCAAATTTAAAACAATACGATCGAAAAAGATGGTAAAATGTATCAGGTTTAAAACTGCATCAACAGTTTTTGTTCAATCTAGCAATCATATTTCGGTAGGGGCCATCGAAACCTAAACTCTAAGGTGGGCCAATAGATGTGTCCAGAAGTGTATAAAGTGTGATTGTTGTCTATAAACTTGTTAAAGTCGGTAAGATGATAGTGCAAAAGTACCTATTATCACAATATTGTGCGCACGAACTTCGACAAGTTATTTCACACTTTTTAGTGATGAAGTCGGTTCTAATTTTTGGTATACTTTTTTTTACTATATTTAGTTCGCGTTACATAATATTGTAACTATAAAATATTATGTGTCTTGTAGAAATGTATTTTCCACGTCTAATAAATTGTACTTAATCGGTAGAGTGGAGTATTTGATATTATTATTCGGGCCGAGTGGAACCTAGGCCGAGTGGGTGCTGAGCCTAGATTTAAGGACATTATGACATCTAGACTCTTGAATTTGTATCAAAACAGCTGAACCAGAAATTAACATACGAAACTTATCACACGTAACGAAGCGTGTGATAAGTATGTTTCTAATAATAGAGGTATGATTTTCCATACTCATTTCAGAGCTTTATTGCACATTATTGAGGGTTAGTTTTAAAAAATACGTATTACATTATTTACTTGCAAGTTTACTTAAACCGAGTTTTGAATGAAAGTAACAAAGAAATACCTACAATTTTCTATAGGAGCACCCTGTTTAACCTCTTTGGGGTTGGTTTTAATGAGATTAACCTTTTTTGTGTTACTTTAAAACTAAAACTATCTGAATTCTAAATTTCATCATTGTTGGTTTTATAGTCACGGAGATAAGTGGTAACACACATTCACACACAAACTTTCGCATTTATAATATTGCTAGCTGCGTCCCACGGTTACACCCGCGTGGATGATGATGATGAATATAATCCTATGTGTTAATCCAGCGCCCCGTCTATCTAAATACTAGATTTCATCAAAATTGGTGCAGCTTTTTGTGCATGAAGTAACAAATTCTCACAAACTTTCTCTTTTATAGTATTAGTGATATGATACTTGCTGACCGGTACGCGGCTTACTAATAAAAGTGTACGGGATACAACGCTACAGAAATCACTTGATTAAGTATTAGTAATCAACATACTAATGTAAATAATTAAGAAATATTTTTCAGCTGTACTGCCTCGTCGTTGCATTCTTGTATAAAACATTTGCACGCCGTTTAGGTAGAGTTTTGTTGGAACATGTGATTTTAACAACTCTGCAATATTGTACCCAAAACTGTAGCAAATAAATATTCATTCATTCATTCAGTTGGTGTAGTGGTGGAAGCGCTGCTTTGGAATCTCTAGGTCCTGGGTTGCTGCATCGAGTCAAAACTATTGATACATGTTTTCAAACAATCAAGGCCTTAGAAATAGAAAGCTTTGAATAACCATATTTCTTTTTATCAATATACGCTATACCTATATACGTACCCTTTAAAAATAGTATCGCTAATAACATATAGAGCGCGCCAACCACCACAATCGCGCATGTATGACCGTATCCACTCTTTGATTTTGTATCCAAGTTAGAACTACCTCACTCCCGTAACGTCCCGTTTTAGCAGAATAGATCTCAACGATGGAGTGGCATGCAAGTCACTCAAAACGTTCCAAAATGAAGCGAACGACGCGTTCATTCATTGTAACTGCGCGAAGAACGCAATGAACGTAAAACGCACAAATGGAAACAAAAGTGCCATCAGATTGCTAGTCGGAGCAAATAAAATTGTTTCCTGTCCTGTATAAAAGGGCATCTACAATGGTCTCAAAATAATTTAATGTGTTCCGTACTTTAGATATATCTCAATTTATTCCTATTTCGTATTTTTTCACACGTTATGATATAATATTTATTTGTCTGAAACATCGTGTAACCTAATAGAGTACAATGTAACACCTCTATTTATATATGGCATTAAATACTTGATGCCACCTGAGTTTCTGCAGCTTTTTTCACGGCATCTATTCACTTTGCGGTAAATTAAAATATTAGCTTAAGTGTGTTCTTAATAACTTAACTAAAACTTGAAATATGAAGTCTAATTATATTAATTTGTCTACTTCAAATAATATTGGAAAGTATTATACTAGTGTTAAGTGCACCTACTGTAAACACAAAAAATAAGAGCGTGGAACGATCTGTAAGCATTCGTTAGACGCACGCAGTTTAATGTCCATAAATACTTGTTAGAATCAATAAACTTTGAACAAAGTACGTAAATAAATCTATTATAATTATATTTATTTGTCAACTTCAAATTATTATGGAAAGTAATAAACTCATGTACAATTGCACCTACTGTAGACGCAACAAATCACTGAGTGAAAGAATCAGAGGCCCTAGCACAATTTGCGAAAAAGTATTCGTATGGTAAACTTCAACGCATCACGCTTCGGCGTCACCGTTGCCCTAGATAAATGACAGTCTGTGCTGTTTCACGTGAGTGATACGTTACGTTACTTACGCAGTTATTCGTGCTAGGCCCGCTGTAAGCGATCGTTAGGCGCATAATTTAATGTCATTACGTTGCGTTTGGTTTCCAATAAGAACAAAGCTGGTTGTTGTCTGTTAATACTTGCTATAATTAATAAACTGTGAACAAAGTAAAGAAGTCTAATGATTGATTTTTATCAACTTTAAATTATAATGGAAAGTATTATACTTTTGTTAAGATGCACCCACTGTAGACACAACAAATCACTGAACGGACTGATATGTAAGCGATCGTTAGACACACAGTTTAATGTGCTAACATTGCGTTTCGTTTCCAATAAGAATAAAGCCGGCTATTGTATATTATATCCTTGTTAGAATTAATACACTCTGATCAGTATAAGTAAATAAGTCTAATTATATTACTTTGTCAACTTGAAACTATAACAGAAAGTATTATACTTATGTTAAGATGCATCCACTGTAGACGCAACAAATCACTGAACGGACTGATATGTAAGCGATCGTTAGACGCACAGTTTAATGTGCTAACATTGCGTTTCGTTTCCAATAAGAATAAAGCCGGCTATTGTATATTAAATCCTTGTTAGAATTAATACACTCTGATCAGTATAAGTAAATAAGTCTAATTATATTACTTTGTCAACTTGAAACTATAACAGAAAGTATTATACTTATGTTAAGATGCATCCACTGTAGACGCAACAAATCACTGAGCGGACTGATCTGTAAGCGATCGTTAGGTGCACAGTTTAATGTACTAACGTTGCGTTTCGTTTCCAATAAGAATAAAGCCGGCTATTGTATATTATATGCTTGTTAGAATTAATACACTCTGATCAGTATAAGTAAATAAGTCTAATTATATTACTTTGTCAACTTGAAACTATAACAGAAAGTATTATACTTATGTTAAGATGCATCCACTGTAGACGCAACAAATCACTGAGCGGACTGATCTGTAAGCGATCGTTAGACGCACAGTTTAATGTGCTAACATTGCGTTTCGTTTCCAATAAGAATAAAGCCGGCTATTGTATATTATATGCTTGTTAGAATTAATACACTCTGATCAGTATAAGTAAATAAGTCTAATTATATTACTTTGTCAACTTGAAACTAAAACAGAAAGTATTATACTTATGTTAAGATGCATCCACTGTAGACGCAACAAATCACTGAGCGGACTGATCTGTAAGCGATCGTTAGGTGCACAGTTTAATGTACTAACGTTGCGTTTCGTTTCCAATAAGAACAAAGCTGGCTTTTGTCTGTCACTGGCCTTCACTGGACATTTTGCGGTTTGCAATTCCGTAGTTAATATTGCCGTAATTACAAAACTTGGACAAATTGCTTAATTAATTTCTATTTTATTAGGATAAAATAGAGGAGGTATATGGTGAACTAATTTATGTACATAGCATATTATTTTAGTAACTCTTATCCATTTTTTATTTATTTAATAGTACATTACGGTACAGGTGTGTAGTGTTGGTTATCACCGCTTAGGCCCCATTGATTCTTACTAGAGCCAAGGACGGTAATCATCAATACACACGTGTATTATACGACGTTTTTCAACACACTTGTGAAGAAAATAATACTAAAAAATAATTTTTCCATTGAGTTTTTAGGTAGTAAACTTTTCATAACGTTCAGTGCTTCACATCTGATACCGGGCGGTGCACAACATACATTATTTTCTTTATAATTAGTACTTGTAGATATTTTCATTAATAAATAACTGTAATTTCAACAGTGAAAACGAGTTGTGAAAAATTTTTCGTTCGCACATCTAATAATGGCGCACGGGGGTTTCTCTTCCTTACTGTCCTGTGGGCCTTAGAATGAAATTGTTGAATGCTAACACGCATTACAGCACCACAGTTATCTTTGTTCTATTAAACGGTGGCTTCGTTATCTTTATTTCTATTCGAGCAAAGAGTTTGCGTAATCTCATAACGCTGTCTAATCATCATTTGTTTAAGAGTTGTCATTGATTGATGGACGTATGTCAATGGTGAAAATTACTATGAGCTAAATTATTTTTGATTATCGTTTTTCTATTCCTATATGTTTATACACAAATGTTGTGTAACTTCATTGTACTTTGTCGGTGAGCAAAGGTACTCAATCCCGCTCAGGTTATGTGTAAATTCGATGTTTCATGAAGGACGGGTGTAAACAGTATTATGGATACAGAAGGTAAAGTTGCAAGCACAACTACGAGCGGCAAACGACTGGATAGATCGCAGCCGGCACAAGATGCGGGCATGAGTTTAACATACATAGAAAAATTAGATGGAAACTCATTTTATAATACACTGAAAAACATGATCGAGTTGTAATGGCGACCTATGGAGTACACTCATACGACACTGGTGAATTCTGATAAGGCATAAAGATAAACCAAAAAGCAAGAGCGAGGATATGTTTGATGATATAATCATTGCCTGGTTCACGTGAGATATGCAAAAGTGGCAAAGGAAACGTGGTATATTTTAAGGTCAGCTTTTGAAGAAAAGGGTCTAAACAACCGCTCCAGCTTTTTGTTAAAGCTACAAGGCTTAGCTAAATATGTTTAACCAATGAGACTTGCAACGGAAAACTCAAATAATATAGAGTTGACTATAGACTATGTCAAGACCAAGCTGTTACAAATGCAGAATTCATACAGTGTAGTCCAAACACATCCAAGTACAAACACCAAAGGTACTGCACTATTAACTGATAAACCACACTTAGCAAGAAATCTCTACAGAAAAAGGCGTTATTGAATATTTTAATTTCTAAACAATAATCTCTAAAAAATTATTTTAATGATCGGTCCACAAATTGGGGAGAAATCGATTAATATACACATAAAAAAATACATACACATGAACATATAACCGCCTCCGTTTTTGAAGTTGGTTAAAAACTCACTTGTAAATAATAGCAATGAAAGAGTCACAGTTTGATTGCAGATGTCATTATGCACTTAATATAATAATATATAAGCGTTTTTATCCAGTCTTTTGTTTCTGGGTCTGAGCAATTGATGTTTTGGCTACAAGATTAGCAGTGATTCGGGGTGTTTTACCCTTCGTATAACTATGGGAAAAATAAATATTAAAAACTCATAATATTTATTAAATTTTAGTATCAAAACAGCTTTGGGTGTGGGGCTAAACGCTGCTTATATAATAAGGAAACATTTATGCATAACGCATAATCATCCTCTTTTTACTAAAACGCTCTTTTTATAAAAACTTTTTACGCACCACGGTGTATTCGTGAATATATTTTATATTGAGCCTTGGAGAAACACCGTAGCGCAGTAGTGTCTGTCTTGCATGACATTACCTAGAAAGCAGCGTATGTTGGCAGGTAGTGATAACAATAATAAAAATACATACAAACCGAATTACATGCTTATTTTAAGTATATAGAAAATGTAGAAAGAAACTAAGAATTTTTACTGGCGATGTCTGTAATAAAATAAATGTAATGTAATAATTGATCTTTTATCAAATGTCTGCATCACGTCTACTAGGTACTAGGTTTGATGGTCTTCCTACAACTTTAAGTACCTAAGTACCTAACTAATATATATATATATACAGGGTGTTCCGAAATTTTACGATAACCTGGTACCGGGTGAATGGCCTAGGTATACCAGTTATGAAAAAAATAAGAAGCGATGCGATGAATGGTGCCTATAGAATACAGCAAGCACTCTGAGCACCTTTCCTTCAACAAATCCTCAGGCGTGCGATTCTATAAGAGCAAACATCGTTACATCTTTGACAACATCCGTGAAACAAATGACGAGATGACAAGAAACCTTGGAAAAACAACCTTACGTACAAGGGCGATATCACAAAAAGTATTTGACATCGGTGAGGTCGTCGACGAGCGCAACGACGAATCATTAGATAATCGCACGGCTGGTTAACAAAACCTGCGTCATCCGACACTCCGTGTCAGACGTCACAACGTAGTGTTCATGGTCTGACACGTACCTACTGTCAGCAAATACGCGGGTTCAAATCCGCTACAAGGATTTGTAATTTTACTCTCTAACATTTTTAAAGTTCATGCAATAAATGTTTACCCAACTACTCCGAGGGTGTTTTCTGTATTTTTTTCTGTGTACTAGTGTAACATAAATACCATTATTTTAGCATTCTCAAATGATTAATCAAAGTGTTTGATGTCTAGAGTAACTTTACAATATGGAAACAGTGACTCACGATTACGAGTCCAACTCTAATAAGGGTCAAACGTTATATTACTACAATGCCTTGACAAAACATGATACGTCCGGGCTAGTGAGATTATGTTTTCATGTTATTATTTTGACAGAACATAATATAGACTAGTCGATCTTTATTTTGTAAGTTTAATTTAGAGCAGCATCAAGATCAGTCATTATCGGTACCAATATCAGTCATTATCCGCGTGGGTGGATTGAGATATACAGGACGAAGGGACAAATTCCCGAGATAAAAAGTAGCCAAGCGGTACTTTTGGCTAAAAATAGTAACGAAAATTCATCAATCCATCCAAACCAACATTACATTTTTCGCACTACAAAGACTGCTTTAAGAAAATACCTTAACCCTTCAAGAGTCGTTATATTATAACAATGAAATTTATATTGTGTCTGGCCGCATGATGACCAACGACTATTATATATAGGATAGACAATCATTTAAATGAATTGATTTGTTTGAATCAGCTACTCACCATAAGACCTCTTCAAAACTATATTTTTTTTCGATTGTTCGTTCAGCCATAAAAGAGAGCAATCATTGCTTTAATTATATCATTAATTACCCCAATCAGGACAATTCAAGTAAATTAGTTTAAAGATGTGACTTTTTGTCACGTGTGTAGGTTTCTAGGAATATGCATTATCATACGTTTCCAAAATAAATACATACGTTCTATGTTCTTTAGATATATCAGATAAATCAGATACTTTAAATTCACAATAAACAACGTTATTAATTTATTGCGAATAATTAAAGTGCACGTCCCGAATTCTTTAAACCGATATGGCTATCCTGAAATGCTTCACATGTCTACTCTTGGATAGATTTAATCTATCCATTGTCCTCCACGATCCTAAAATACCAATCATTCGTCGAGGAGATAAATCTTGGAGTGGCCGACAAAAGGTCGACGTCGGACTACTGTTTTTGCTGGGGGTCAAGCAGCAAAAAAAGGATTAGGCTTCTCTCATCAGAAACCTATCAATAATGGACTTGACAATTTGATAGGAGACATGGCTTTTGGATTGGCTTTGACGTGACAATAGTTCAGACGCCAGCTAAAGATTATTAGGAGATGGTTAAAGACTTCGAAAGATTGGGTTTGTTCCAAATTCTATACTGTATGTTATTATTGTATTTGTTTTGGTATAGCCATGGAAAATATAATTTTGATGTAAAATATGTAATAAAAAGATTGATACTTGAAATGGATAGGTAGATACCATTTTAGACTGAAGAGATAATCTACATATTTGGCATTTAGAACTTGATTATGGTGACCTAGATGATAAAGTATTTTTAAATCTGCATTCCTAATTTTTCAGTAAATTAATATATCCTAATATGAATGAAATATAAAATATTTTTAATTTATATAATTTATTTTATACCTATTTCCGGACTGAATAATTCTTTAACCCAGTGTCTATAAACCTCTGGGCTAAACACTTAATTTATTTTGTAGTGGGTGCCTCTTATGTTGTAAGACATTAAGGAAGAATTTTATGAAATATTTCGCCTAAACGGTTAATAATTTTTTATATTTGTTATTTTTTGCTTCATAAAATCAATTTATCGTACGGTATTATCGTGTACGGGTATTATTCAAAAAGAGTGGCTTTTTAGATCCGTTGCAAAGTATATGATGTAGGTTAGAAACTATATACCTATTTATTTATGATATAAAAAAATATTCACAGGTAAATTGCCAAAAATAAACATTTTCTATTCTATACTTATCACTAATTTGACATGATTTTGAGTTACTATTTTCATACCTATTTCTTTGTACCATGTATAGTTTTCGGTAGTATACATGTTTTAAAAAGGAGCTTTAATTATCTTTATTATTTTTAAAACAATGGCTCTAATACGAATGCTGCAATAAATTAATGTTGATTTCATTTGCTGTTTGCAATCTCAGTAAAAACAATTTGATTGGACATTTGTTTCACAAGTCTGAATTGTCATTAAAAACTTTCAGATTATAGGCAAAATTTCTGCGAAGTTAACTCGTAACTCAATCGGCTAATTACAGTTTGTTTACAACTTGGAAGTGGAAACACAAAATTAGACTTGTTCTTTAAATTAACAGCCAACGCGTTGCTATTGGAATTATATATCATTGGAAAAAGGAGCAATCGAAGCTCTTGAAGTTTTAAGCTAGTTTTTCAAGCTTTGATAAAATCGTTGCAACATTAAAGGTTACTAAACAAAACTCTAAACTGATTTCTAAATGATGATGACGTTACACCAGTGCCAAATGCAATCTTTTAATTGGTTAAAATGATAGTTTTTAATAGTTTATGTTGATTTGTTTTTATTTTGAAAACTTTATCTTAAAGCTTTAGCAATAGCAAAGTTTTTATGATTTCAACAAGTCGTTAACTTATTTTACCTGCAATCCATAAGGATGCAAGGATACAAGATTTGTATAAGATCTCAATGTTTCACCTATGTTTTAGACGAATATTTAGTCTAATTTATAAACACCTTTTCTTGTTAGAAGTACAGAGGATTTGTCGTAAGTTTAACATAACAATTATATCTGAAATATATTTAGCACAGAATTTCTACATTAATTTGACAAAAATAATTGCCTTATTTCCTAACAACCTAATTACAATTATACTGAGAATATTATCTCATTAGCAGTCTTCTTGACAAAAGCTCAATATTTTCGGTCTTGATACAATTTACTAGACGACGAGAATGTTCGAGGAACGCGGTTGAACGTTCACTCAATTAACTAATTTCGTTAAACATCCTTGATTGAGCAGCGGACGGCAATCAGCCATGCAAATTCCCTCCGTCATTTCCGGGACTCGCCGAAATGGGATTTTGCTAAATGTGGCCTGTTTAGTCGTTGTAATGAATTGTTCGTGCTTGAAGGGGTTTTAGTTAGGTGGGTTAGGTAGTGGGTTAGTTTTAGACTCAGAGCGCAGTTACTCAAATGCAAATAGTCCAAGACTACGTCTTAAATTTGGATAATATGTCCAATTAAAGATCGTATGACTGTAAAATATCTAGTGCAGTTTCAAACGACATCTATCAATGGTATGTTTTATTTAAACAGTTCCTATTTCAAATTGAGATATTATAAAATAAAAGTGATATAGGATATATATATAAACTATGACCGTGGTTCTGATAAGTAATATAATGACTGACATGAGCTACAAATAAAACTTAACGTCAGCCATCATAAGCAATACAATTGTATTGCTTATGATGGCCCCCGATGCCACCAAAGATTTGCCGTGTTTAATACAATTCGAAGTAATTCAACACGCAACCGTGGACAGAACGCACTGCGTACGTCCTGCAATTTCTCGTACTGAGGGCCTAGCACGAATAACTACGTAAATGTAACGTAACGTGTCGTTCACGTCACACAATACAAACTGTCATGTGTCTAGGGCGACTGTGACACAGATAACTTATAGTTTGTACGTTGAAGCGTGACGCGTTGATACGAACACTTTTTCGCATATTGTTTGTCGTACGGCTTCTGGAGCCTTAAATGTCGCACACCGGTCCTGACGATAGTGGTGAGCTAGACGTGGTCTTCTGCGCGTCACAAAATCTTAACCTAACCAAACGCGTAAGAATGGTCTGGCATAAAAAAAGTCAATTGAAATGTTTGTGTCACTTATATGACCTTTATGCTGCTACCAACTTATATAATTATCAATCTCAGATTGGACAATCTGAGATCTGAGATCTGAGATCTGAGATCTGAGATCTGAGATCTGAGATCTGAGATCTGAGATCTGAGATCTGAGATCTGTGAGATCTGAGGTCTGATCTGAGATCTGAGGATCCTACAAATGGTGTATTTCAGATTGTTGCGTGTTGACTGCAAAGCCATGCGATTAGACGGAGCATTAACATGTCAAAAGGACACTGATCACCCGCTACGGTGGCTAGTGGCTAGCATATCGCGATCGAGTATCTTCAATGCCAAGATAGGCCGTGATAGAGTGAAAGAGTGGCAGCATGATGACGTTTCTAGACGTATCTATAGAGTGAAATACATCTTTGGTATACTTGTGAGTGTATACTTATTGGTGAAGTGAGCGAAGCGAGCAGTCTCTGCAATGACTCGCCAAGTTTGCTATCCGTCCGGATGTTGGTACTCGCGTAAAGGTCGTATTTTTCAACTAATCTTGACGAAATTTAATTGAAAAGAATATAGCTTTTGCTTGCCTAAAGTTTAAATGAGTAAGTAAAATGTAAAGTCATGGCGATATTCGGTAGTAAATAAAAAAAGGTCAGTTCCGTAAGAAAGCTTGTGCTCGCGAAGGCTACCGTCAAAATTTTCTAAAATAGCAAATAACCCAACATTTATATTAATATAGATTTATAAAAAATACATGCCAATATTTACAAATGCACACATAAAATAATATAAAATTTTATTTAATTTTAAATTTTATTAATTATAATTTTTTAAAATTGTGCGCTAAAGGTCAGCGATAAAAATTGTTACTTAGGTATGATGTAGTTTCTTGTGATGTAGTACGATGTAGTGTCTATCTTGGTTTCCATTGATTTGAGTCTCAAGTGCCCTCACATTACAAAAATCAGACTCGGTTTTATTTATAAAGCTATATTTGCAATCTGTTTCAGTTTGATTTCGGATTTCTCATGTAAACATAAATAAACATACATAAATAAGTATATCAATCCGGAAATGGCAAGACCGGTATGATACCTCTGTCACTGGTAGAGTCACACATAAGTTCCTGCCCGATATCGCAAAGGCTTATAGGCTAACACGAACGACGAAGAACAAGTGCAAGCATTGACGGGACATGGAGGAATAGCCGAATACCTGTACAGATTCAAGCTTAAGGAAACCCCTGGATGCGAGTGCGACCCGGAAGTCTCTGAGACGGTATGGCATGTGCTCCTCAAATTCCCCCGCTTCCTTGCTGCAAGGAGGGAACTTGAATGCCTGATGGACAGAAAGCTTGAGGAATCGGATCTCCCCAACATCTTAGCAGGCCCCGATTGTAGACCACACTTTCTGTCTTTCACTGAAAGAGCTTTCCATATTGCGGCAAAAAGAAACTCTATTATCCCCCGGCCCCCCCAAACACGAACAAACACAACTTCTCCATCCATGGACGCCGCACACGACGAAATTCCCCAGCACCAGCACACAACCTCAAAGAACGTAGAGGCCGAACACCTGCTAGCCTACGCAGAAAGAGGTGTGCCAGGGATCAGGATCCGCGGTGTGGCTCTATTTATGGAAGGGGACAGGGAAAGATTCGGGATGAGCTTTTGCTTAGCCCTGGACAAAAAACGAGCTCGTTTGTCCCCCGGCCTAGCATGTCTGCTCAATGGAAGCACTTCCAAAGTCACAATGAAGCGGAAAGCATACGATGCGATGCCTGTGCTAGAGGTCCTAGGCCATAGATGTCGATTAGTGCGATCGAAAAACAAAACGATCGCTCTGTTCGAATGGTCGGCTCAGACACCTTTCGCGCAGGTAAGCTCGCTGCTTACAAAGTTGAGTGACAAAGCAGACGGCAACCCCCGGGTGATAAGCGTAGACGCGATGGTGATCGAATATACGACGTGCGAAACCGTAGACCGGCTCGGATGCATAAATGCCTCTGAACATCATGAGGTGGTCGTGTACGAAAACAGAGGAGAAAATCTAAGTTATCTTAGGACTCCCACACACGACCGAACAAATGCAACCGACAGCTGGGGGAATCCCGTCCCTAGTTCGACCACCATCAGCGGCTCGGAGAGAGTCCAGCGTAAAGCAGCTGCTGAAAAAGCCACGGCACGTCAGAAAGGAGGTCGTGAGAAAGGCCAAGGCTCTATCTCCACCTTTATGACGGCGTTTAACACCATGGCGCAAAGCGTGTTACGGATCCTGCCTCGAAAGGAGCTCTCCCCACAAAAGTCGCTCCATAGGACACAACAGCCGCCTCAACAGATTGCTCGGACGAGAGCCGATATGGGACAGGTTAGTCCGCCTCGTTATATCCCGGCCCTGGGGCCACGAGACCACGCCAGACACACTTCTCGAATTTCTTGCCATCACGAGAGCGACTAAAGTAGTCAATCTCAGGAACTGCGAAAATATCCTGCAGTCCTTCAGGTTAGAAAACGAAGGCCTCTTAAAGGTGAGGCTCGAGGAGGCTGATGCAGCCATATACAATAACGACACCTCTCTGGTCATCAAGGGAACGATGAAAGGTCGGTATATGGCAGCATACAGTTCTGAGCGTGGTTTCGTGGCCCTAGACGAAGATGAGACGGAGCGGCTCGGAAAGCCTGAGTACGAAACACCATCGAACGACCCCATCGTGGTTATCGCCCGCTGTACCAAGATAATGCTAGACGATAGGATCCTAGAAATGGCTAAAACCATGGAAGGGAGCCCTGGAGTCGAGGTAAAGTCCTGGGAAAGCTGGGAGGTACCGGAGATCCAATGGGTCAACGGGGTTCCGGGGTGTGGTAAAACAACATGGGTGGTTAGAAGCTTTAATGTAGACAAGGACATGGTTATCACCACGACAACCGAAGCAGCAAAAGACCTGAGGGAGAAGCTAGCGCACCGCATAGGCGACTTGGTGAAAACCAAAGTGCGCACCATGGCTTCTGTACTCGTGAATGGCATCCGAAGTGGTAGGAGCGTCGTTCGCCTTATGGTAGACGAAGCTCTCATGAACCACTTCGGAGCCATTGTCATGGCAGCGCGGCTGGCAGGTGATGGCGAAATTGTCCTCATCGGAGACGTCAACCAACTGCCTTATATCGATATAGAGAACCTCTTCGAGCTAAGGTACTGTCGCCCGACCCTGATAGCTACCATCAATCAGGAGTTGTTGTGCACACACCGGAATCCCATAGATGTCGCGTACGCGTTGAGGGAAATATATTCAGGTATATATTCCTCAGCCCCACGTATTAGGTCCCTGGAGCAGAGAAGGTACAGAGATGCGCATATACCCAGCACCCTTCCCAACACCCTCTTCCTAGTACACACTCAGGAAGAAAAGGAGACCCTGACCAACCAGGGTTATGGTGAAGGCACGGGGTCGCGCATCCTTACCATCCATGAAGCACAGGGACTGACATACGAGTCGGTCATCGCCATTAAAACCAAGGGCAACATGAGTCTGCACGAGAGCGTCCCGCACGCAGTGGTTGCAGTCTCGCGGCACACCAGGACCTTCACCTACTACACCGACGACGAAGAAGACGCCATCAGCCGTTTCGTGCGACATGCGGTGTCTGCGTCACCAAATACTATCCACGACTTCAACTTGCAGATGGCCATAAAAGATCGGAATGTGGATGTGACGGAGGCCCTGGGCCGGGTGGAGAAAGCCGACTTATATAAAAATTAGTTATAAAAGAAATAAAGAAATAGACAAGCTTAGTCTTTTGTATTATGTATGCGTGTATACCTTGAGCATTCACGCTCACTAAAAGGCTTCTTCTCGCGGCGGCGTCGTGTGGCGGGTCGTCCTCTTCCCTCAAATATGGTTGAGGAGGGCGATGGCTGGCACACGTGTCAAGCTCGTGAACGGGCGCTGCTTGCGGGAGCCGGTATGCTCTCGGTATGTACGATATTTAGAAATTAGTTAAAAGTCTATTTGTGTACAAAAAAAATTTATTGTAAGTTTAGTTAAGAAAAAAAAAGTCCTCCTGTATTCTGTTAGTAATTATAAAAAATAATTATATAAGTTTAAAATATAAATGTAAACAATGCCACGGACCCATTGAGTCTGTGAACATAGGCAATAATAAAAAAAAAACAAAAAAAATAAATATATATGCTTACATAAACAGCAAGAGCAATTCAGTTAATATTGAAATAGCTGGCGCGCGCGCGGCTATGCCCACTTGGTATTTGCACTATGATTTGTCTTGGTATTAGTTCTATGTAAACTGTTAGTAATAACTAATATATAACTGTAGTAATTACGCTTCACGCGGTTTTCAGTTTAGGTCTCAGCATATCTGCAACCTGCTGTTTCTTCTGCTATCTCTTCATAAGTTCAGAGTTTATCAAACACCCTCAACACTGACGAAGTAAATAAATTATATTAGGTATTAAAATTGATTCACACCTCAACTGGAAGAGCCACATTGAGAAAATCAAGGCGAAATTGTCTAAGTTTATATACGCTTTAACAATCTTAAAAGCTAGCACCAATTTAAAAACTGCAATTACTGCGTATTATGCATACGCCTTTACCTGGCTATCGTATGGAATAGTTGTATGGGGTAATTGTACTGACGCCAATGACCTGTTTATATTGCAAAAAAATGCCTTCGCATATTAGTAAACATCCGTCAACGAGATAGCTGTAAACCTCACTTTATCCGTCATAACATTTTACCAGTTCCTTGTATTTATATTCTGGAAGCATCTATATTCATAAGAAAGTACCAGTATCTGTTTACCTCTACTACAAATCCTCGGCGGGAAAATCAACTTCTAGCACCAGAATCAAAATTAGAAATAGTAAAAAGAGGGCCTCACTGTCGAACAATAAAAATATATAATAAATTGCCACTTGATCTAAGAAACGAAACAAAACAAAAAAAGTTTAAGCTAAAACTCAGAGATATATTAACAAAGAAATGTTATTACGCCGTTGACGAATTTTTGGAAGATAAAAACGTTTTAAACTCACAATGATTATCTATATTATCTTTATTTCTGTTTTATCTCATTTCTGATTAGATCCTAGATATGGGTATACAATAAATTTTTCACGCTTAAATGAATTAGATAATGTATGTACCTCATAAAATGTAAATTTACAATATTTATACACCTATTTGAATTTGATGACATAATATTTATAATTGTGACATTTAATTATATTTTGATTTTTATATAAACATAATGAATGAATAATGTATAGTGGAATGAAAAATATATTTAATAATGTAGCTGTACTTATAGACTTTAGGTGATGATTGATTGATACACCCATTTGAATTTGATGACATAAAAATTATAATTGTGACAGTTAATTTTATATTTTATATAAACATAATTAATTAATAATGTATAGTGGAATAAATAAATAATATAATTAATAATGTCATCATCATCATCATCATCATCTCAGCCGTAGAACGTCCACTGCTGAACATAGGCCTCCCCCATGATTTTCCAAAAGGACCGATTGGAAGCGGCCTGCATCCAACGTCGTCCTGCGACCTAAATCAGGTCGTCTGTCCACCGTGTCGGTGGACGACCTACGCTGCGCTTGCCGGTCCGTGGTCTCCACTCCAGAACCTTTCGGCCCCATCGGTCATCTGTTTTGCATGCTATGTGCCCTGCCCACTGCCACTTCAACTGGCTAATCTTCTGGGCTATGTCGGTGACTTTCGTTCTTCTACGGATCTCCTCTTTTCTGATTCGATCACGTAGAGAAACCCCGAGCATAGCCCTCTCCATAGCTCGTTGTGCGACTTTGAGCTTATCTATGAGGCCCATAGTAAGAGACCACGTTTCAGTGCCATAAGTCATCACTGGTAACACACATTGGTCGAAGACTCTTGTCTTGAGGCACTGAGGTATTTTTGACGAAAAGACTTCGCGAAGTTTCCGGAACGCTGCCCAGCCGAGTTGGATTCGACGATTGACCTCTTTCTCGAAGTTGGACCTGCCTAGTTTGACTGTCTGTCCCAGGTAGATGTACTCGTCAACAACTTCGAGAACTGAGTTCCCAACTGATTTGGGGTAGGTACAACATGGGCATTAGACATAATTTTCGTCTTGTCCATGTTTATCTTAAGACCTACCCGTTGGGAAACTCGATGGAGGCCTTCGAGCATTGTACTGAGGTCTTCCATGGATTCTGCCATGACTACAGTATCGTCGGCAAATCGAAGGTGAGTGATGTATTCACCGTTAATATTGATGCCAAGTCCTTGCCATTCCAGAAGCTTGAAGGCGTCTTCCAATGTAGCGGTGAACAGTTTCGGAGATATAACGTCTCCCTGTCTCACGCCTCTTTGCAATGGAACTGCCTTCGAACTCTGCTCCTGTACTCGGACTGACATGTAGGCGTTTTTGTACAAACACTTCAGCACTTCAATATACCGATAGTCAATACGGCACCGCTGGAGAGACTCAAGCACTGCCCACGTCTCGATCGAATCAAAGGCTTTCTCATAGTCCACAAACGCTAGACAAAGAGGCAAGTTATACTCTTCGGTCTTCTGTATAACTTGCCGTAGCGTGTGGATGTGGTCTATGGTACTATAGCCTTTTCGGAAACCGGCTTGTTCCGGAGGCTGGAATTCATCAAACATGCGACTGAGACGGTTCGTTATGACCTTCGAAAACAGCTTATGAACATGGCTCAAAAGCGAGTTGGGTCTGTAATTTTTAAGTAAAGTGTTGTCACCTTTCTTGAAGAACAGTACCACCACGCTTTTGTTCCATGCTTCTGGCGTTGAACTTTCGAGTAAGACGGTATTAAAGATCTTCTGAAGGACTTTAAGTACCGGTGTTCCACCCGCTTTCAGAAGCTCAGATGTGGTACCGTCGTCACCAGGCGCCTTGTTGTTCTTAAGCTGTTTCAAGGTCATTCTAATCTCGTACAGGCTGATGTCCGGGATATCTTCGGTATAATTTCGGGGCTTGGCTCTTGGGTCTTGCGTGGCTAGTACTTGTCCATTAATAATGTATAGTGGAATAAATAAATAATATAATTAATAATGCAGCTATGTAGACTTTAGAAGAATAATTTTATGAACTACATTCTGTTTGCTACACCCTAACAGGGTATGTATTTGTGCTACATTTTATAAGTGCATGATGCAATGAATGAATGAATATATCATAGTTTTTTTTATAAAACGATTCTAAGGGAATCTAACATAATTTTTTTGTAATACTTAAACCAAGTATACAGGCTCCACATATAAATAATAAAATAAGACTCTCATACAAAATTTATTCCCGTTTTAAGCGCTTAAGTTGCCCCTTTCATAATAACGATTTATTAGCTGAACTACGAGTATCTATGTACCTTCCAAATTCGTATTTCATACCAAGTTACACTATATGTGCACCAATAAAGGACGTACACACAATATGCATCTGTTGTTTACATCACATTGTTTGTATACCAAGTATCCTATACTGTTATATACCGGTGCACAACATGGAACGTTATTTTAATGATCCCTGCGGTGCGTTTGGATGCTTATTTTACCAAGAATTCTCGGTGTTGGCTCTGCATAAATGGTATACAGGTTGATTAAACAATTTAAAACTTGAAAACGATATCATAAATAAAAAACAAATGAATGTCATGCTACGTTATTGTTGAAGTGATATTCCTAGTGTAATAAACATTATATAAAGTATTATTTTGTAATTTATTATTAGAAGTACGGGATTATTCACGTAATATTTATCGGATAGGTCCGACTATAGTTTCGATCACATTCGGTAGTCTTTTGTATGTAATGAGCTTTTGTTGGGACGTCCCCTCACATACCAGCAGGCGCTTCACTAGCGACGACGATAAGGAGGGTTCACACCGAGACGCGCCGACGCAACATAGTGTATCCTGCCCCCCCGCACCAACCTTTAACATCACGAGCGCTACGAATCTGCCGCCCGCAGTGATAAGCGAGACGTCTTCGACGCGGGCGTACGATTCCGGTCAGCGCGCTCGAGTGGGACGGACGTGCGCTCAAGTGCTCCCCGAGAATATTCCGATCGGCCTAAAAGTGCTTGCGCTTTTAGTGCCGGTTACCTGTATCGTTTCGATTGAAGAGGATTCAGTGTTGGACTTCGCTAATAGTGGATTTTCTGTGTGCAGATTCGACGTCAAGCCACCGCTTCGTGTACCTACCGTTCGGCGCACGGAGGCGTTCGGCTCGGCTCGGCTCGCGTCGCGGAAGAAGCGCGCTCTTGTAAGAGCGCTTCGACACATCAATCACCTATTGTTCATTGTCTAATCAAAACCGCTCTTCTCAGAGCGAACTCTAGTTTCGATTTTTAATTTTTCAATTTTCAATTTTCAAAGTCGAGTCAAACAAATCCACGCTTCACGTGGTCTTCTGGACGATCCTTGCGGTGTTAACGCCACCCAGTTGGGCGCGGACCCGGTGCGTCAAGCCTTTCCCTCCTGAGCGTGGGAGGGAACGGCTAAAACCGGACGGGCCTGCCTTCACCGGCCTTGGGGTCTCCCCTCGCCGACGGCAGGTATCTCCTTCCCACCCTACCCTATCCTACTCTCCTATTCTCTGGGCAAGTGTTTGGTTGGAAGCCGGGTTTTACTCGGTCTTCTCTCCTCGCCCCCGGAGCAGCTAGGGCCTCGCGTTTAGGCACACATCCCTCTGCACAATAAGACTGGCAGAGGGCACACAGTAGGGACACCTAGGCACTCACTCTCCCGCCTGTACCCGGCGGGAGTGGCATTCACCCCTCACTCGCATCTCGAGTATTCCCCTCGAGATGTCTTTACTCTCTCCCTCCCCCGCTATGAGCCTCCCGCAAGGCGCTTCGCCTCAGGCGTTCGTCTCGTGGGTCTCGAACTGTTACCCGGAAATGCTTTCCGAATATCTCCAGTCCAATCGGGACATTGTTGGGAGGCCCCGCTTCACGGACTCTCAAATTCCCTCCTCCGGCTCCCTCCCTCCGAGGGCGCCCTTCGGTTCTTCGGCGTTCAAGCTGTTAGATAGCCCTCTCTCCCCCGACCCTGCGCCCTATGCACCCCGCGCTCCCCGCGCACCTCTACCACCCCGCGATCGTTCCCCAGTCCTTCGGACTGAGTACGAACGCGCCTACGACTCGGCATCCAACTCGGAGAATGAGATGGATGTAGAGTTCTCCCGCTCCCGCGCTAACTCTGTTGGCAACATCTCCAACGACGGGTTCACTACCGTCGGAAAGAGAAAGCGCGTCCCCAAAGCCGCCTCAGAGGCTCCCTCCCCGCCACCCAAAGCGGCCTGCACCGCCCCGGGAGCGAAGCCATCAGGCTCTCTCGCTCCCACCTCCCGCGACCCTCTCGCTCACTCCGATGCTCCCGCAAGCATCGCCGCGTCTCAACGCGACGTCTCCTCTCAAGGAGCGTCAGTTAGACGCGAGAAACCGCCGCCGCCTCTGTTCCTTCAGGACAAGGCGAAGTGGGACATGGTCTCACGACTTTTGACGGATCGTAAGATCCAATATACCAGCGCCCGCTCAACCCAACTGGGTATTCAAGTCCAGGTGCCTACCCCAAGCGACCATAGGGCGCTTACTCGACTTCTCAAAAACGAGAGCATAAGTTTTCACACTTATGCTCTCGAGGAAGAGAAGGTATTACGAGTAGTCATACGCGGCGTACCTAAAGAGGTACAGACCGATAGTGTCCTCGCCGACTTGAAGGCGCAAGGCTACCCCGTCCGCGAATGCCACCGCATGTACAGTGGCAAGGACCGCAAACCCTATGACCTACTTTTGGTCATCCTCAGTTGCACGCCAGAGGGCAAAGCGATTTTTAATATTAAAACGGTTGTGAACCTCTCGGGGATCACCGTTCAACCCCCATTCCGAAACCGAGCGCCTGGCCAGTGTCATAACTGCCAATTGTACGGGCATGCCGCCCGATTCTGTTTCGCCCGCCCGAGGTGCGTCAAGTGCCTAGGGGATCACGGGACAGCCCAGTGTTCTCGCACAAGGGACTCGGCAGACCCACCTAGTTGTGTCCTCTGCGGCACACAGGGACATACCGCCAACTACCGCGGTTGCCCTAAGGCACCCCGCGTATCAAGTGGGCCGGCCAGGAGGCCTATTCCCCCTCCTCGCCCGGTCACTACCCGCTCACAAGGGAACGGCCCTAAGCCTAACCTTACCCCCGCACCGCAGGCAACACCTGTTGTACCCGCGCCCGCGCCCGCGCGCAACGCTTGGTCCAAGCCCTTGAGCATGGTACAAGCAAGCGCCCCCCTCACCCCCGCCCGCAGGCCTCTGTCAGCGCGCCGGCTCCTAAGCCCAAACCGCCGCTCGCTAGGCCTCCAATGGCTGGGCTCATGGACGCCCCAGGTCAATCTGACCTGGCGGCCGACATAGCCCTTGTCATGGACTACGCGATGGTCATAGACGTGGACGAAGTACGTGCATTCGCGCACAAACTTCGTACTGCCACAAACGACCAAGACCGCTTGCGAGCCACGCTCACACACGCGGGTCTAATCAGCGCAGTGAGGCGCTACGCCCTCCCCAGCGTTTCTTAGGTATCATCCAATATGGATAGTACACCGAAACGAATTAAGCCCCACCCAGTCACCGTAGCGACTTTCAACGCTGACGGCCTCTCTAGTCAAAAGGACGAAGTTCACGAATTTTGTAAGACCCATCAGGTCGATATCCTATGCGTGCAGGAGACCTTTCTGAAACCAGGTACAGCGAACCCTAGGTTTGCAAATTACCGTTTGGTTCGTAATGATAGAGTGGCCACCCCAAAAGGTGGCACTCTCATCTATTACAAAAGAGCTCTGCACTGTATCCCAATTGTTACTCCACCACTTAGAATACTAGAAGCCTCTGTTTGCTTTCTAGCGATGTCAGGTCATCAACCTGTCATCATAGCCTCTTGTTACCTCCCCTCTGGTAAAGAACTATTACAGACAGACTTGGAAGCCCTCTTCTCTCTAGGAAGCTCCGTCCTTCTGATCGGTGACTTCAACAGTAAACATGTCATATGGAACTGTACTAGTAACAATAGTAATGGTAAAATCCTTGAAGGCTTGGTCAGCCACTTAAACTTTGATATTCTCTCCCCTCTGGAGCCCACAAGATATCCCTATGTTGACAACCAACGACCAGACATACTTGACATAGCACTTCTCAAGAACGTCACCCTCCGGTTGCGCTCTATAGAAGTGTTACACGAACTGACTTCAGACGACTGCCCTGTATTGTTGAAATTAGGCCCCGACCCGACGGACATAACCCCTATCACTAGAACGGTAGTGAACTGGAAGCAACTGGGGGAATCCCTCCAAGCTATCAGTTCACCCGCTCTCGATAGAATCCCCGATGACATACAGACAGTAGAAGACGTGTCAATTGCGATCGAGGCTCTCAGTGACCACCTCCGCACCGCAGTAGGTGAATCCTCAAAGCAGGTCCAAGTGGCGGATGGTCGCCGCTTTGAACTGCCCGAGGGTGCGAGGAGGTTACTGACAGCTAAGAACGCCGCCACTAGGGCGTATGACTCGATGCCAACCCCAGAGAACAAAGCCACCATGCGCTATTTACAGCGTGCTGTAAGGAAACGCATGAGTGAGCTGCGTGATCAAAGGTGGGACGACAAACTGTCAGAGATTGAGCCAACTCACCAGGCATACTGGCAGCTGGCTCGAACTCTGAAATCTGACGGACAACAGACAATGCCTCCACTCATTAGGCCACCTCCCCTCTCCATAGCGTTCCTTGACGAAGACAAAGCCGAGTGTTTAGCTGATAGCCTTGAGGCTCAGTGTACTCTAAATGTAGATCACGTCGACCAGAAACACCTTGATTCGGTGGAATCTGAAGTCGAACGTAAAAGCTCTATGTCCATCTCTGACCTCCCACTCCTCCCACCGGTAAAATCATCCGAGGTTGTGTCTCTGATCAAGAGCCTCAAGACCCGTAAATCCCCTGGGGCTGATGGTATCAGCAACAAGGTGATTAAACACTTCTCAGTCCCACTAGTCCATCTCTTAGTTAGCATCTTCAATGCGGCTATGAGCAACTGCTCCTTCCCAGACACTTGGAAGCATGCCATTGTCATTGGTATTCACAAACCAGGCAAACCGGCAGCCGAGCCCTCCAGCTACCGTCCCATAAGTCTCCTCAGCTCTCTGGGGAAGATTTACGAGCGGCTCATTGTGAACCGACTCTGGTCCCACGTTAGGTCCAATAACCTCCTTCCCGATGAGCAATTTGGTTTTAGAGCCAAACACTCCTGCGTCCAACAAGTGCACCGCGTAACGGAGCACATCCTAGGCGGTTTCAATAAGAAACCAAAGCCCCAAGGGACCATAGCTGTCTTCCTCGACGTAGCGAAAGCGTTCGACAAAGTCTGGCACAACGGCTTGATATTCAAGCTGTACCAACTGGGTGTGCCAGACCGTCTTGTACTCATCTTACAAGACTTTCTCAGGGATCGAACGTTTAGCTATCGCACCGAGGGAACGCTCTCCTCCCCGCATCCCATTCACGCAGGTGTCCCTCAGGGCTCAGTACTCTCACCCATTCTCTTCTCGCTGTACACCAGCGACATCCCACGATCTGAACCTAATGTTCAGATCGCTCAGTTTGCGGATGATACTGCAATCTACTCTACTGGCTGGTTCAAGGTCAGGCAGAGATGCGCCATCCAACGAGCCATCACCGTAATCGGTGCATGGTTTCGTAAATGGCGGATTGCAGTAAATCCTAGCAAAAGTGCAGCAGTGTACTTCACTGAGACCCGGCGGAATCTCATGCCGTCACCCATAGTCCTATTCGGCGAACCCATCCCATGGGCTAAATCTGCCAAATACCTGGGCGTCACTCTTGATCGCCAACTCACTTTCGCGAAACACATTCAGATTGTTCGCAATAGGGCGGCCTTCATTATGGGTCGTCTTAATCCCCTCATAGGCAAAAACAGTAAAATGTCTCTTAGAAATAAGACGACTCTTTACAAACTTTGCATCCGCCCAATCATGACTTACGCATCTGTAGCGTTCGCCCATGCTCAGAAACACGACCTCCACAAACTTCAAGTGATTCAAAATCGCTTTATGCGCAGGGCAGTGGGCGCTCCGTGGTACTTGCGGAACGCCGAACTGCACTGCGATTTCACCCTCCCCTCTATTACGCAGTATATGAAAGACTGCTCCCGCCGCCACTTCGACAAAGCTCCCCACCACTCGAATCCCCTCGTGGTCGAAGCGGCGAACTACTCCACTGACATAACCGATCCCCACTTCCTTCCCCCCCGTCGCCGTCCAAGGCATATTTTGGGTGACCCGGACGACCCCATCGCAGCCGTTACTTCGGCAGCTTTAGCGTCGTCCCAAGGGAACCCCGGTAATGGTTGTAGACCCGACCAGGGCTGTATTACACATTCTTATTGTAGCCCCACCCAAAGTACAGTCATGAGTGCACAACGCGACGATCCTGGTCGCGGTGTGGACCCATGTCGCGGAAATGGGAGGAGGCGAGGTACACAAGGTTATGATTTAGTGGTAAACACAGTCAAACACCGAGCTCGCCGGCGAGCTCGAGGCAAAAGTTATGTCTTGGTTAGATTCTCTCCAAATAGTCGTAGAGTTAAAATTCATAGGGCCCACTTTCAACGGTACACTTATGTACCGGGGCGATTCTCTCCTACTCCCCTCTCTCCTGGCGACGGCCCAAGCCGAGGTCCGTACCCTAGTGGTGCCCTGGAGCAAGTCGCCTACTCCTCTCCTTGCGGCGAAGCGTCTTCAACGCTCGCCTTAGGCGGTGCGCCCTCTGCGCCCGCATCTGGCTGAGTGCCATCTGCGCTCGCCAACCGTCCGGGGACGCTGTAAATGCCGGTAGAGGCAAACAGCATTAGTCCGTTCTAAAAAAAAAAAAAAAAATGTATATGAAAATGAGTGAAAACCACGTTAGTTTTTATAACAATATTATTTTTTCATTACCTATAGTTTATTTGTTTTTACCTAGCATGGTGGATATAGATGAAATGACTTCCCGAATTAGTAGTTCACTCCGACTGAAATCTGAAGATGTGGTGTACAGATTTATTGAACATTTGATTTTAAGTAATACCAAGATCTACTTAAATTGACAAGAAGACTAGTTCTCCTGATGGTAAGCTCCAAGCCAGTCAATTACAGTTGCTGTACGACATAGAGCTTTAAACTGATTCTGTGTGGCACTGTACAGCGATTGCAATCTCGAGGCATTCTCATTTAGTAATTTCATAGGCCACAATACCCCTTGCACGCTTGCTTCATACTTGTGCACTGTTGCTTCGCACCTACACATCTGGCGCTGCGGTGGTATCAACAATCCTAACAACAAAACAATCCAACTCCAGACATGAAGAAGTTGGTACCTCCCCCCTTATTGTGTATTTTCCTGTTATGTAAATTCCAGGAGTAATACATAGGCTACTTTTTATCTCGATTTAACGAGTAGTTTCCGAGTGATTATTACAAACGTATCCCACGAAATAGAAGTCTTGGGAAAAATATAAAACCATAAAACAAAGTAAAACTTTTATTTTCGGTACCTAAAATTTTACAAAAACATTGAAAGGGACAATGTCTTTGGATTTTGTTTTGCAATGTGATATTGTTTGTGGATTTATTTTAATAGATTTTTAATAGATCCAAACATGGATTATAGAAGTAATAACCAAAACATTAGAATCTCAAAATAAGTATCCTAAAATACGAAACGAAATATTCAAAAGTTTCATATACATAGTTGTCTAACACACATAAAATTCATAACACTTTGCATCAACCTGTACACATAATGGTGTTTTCTACACGTCGTTGTGTAGTTGGAAAATGAGAGAGAAGGTGGCAACATAGACTAGTTATTTCATTCAGCTAACATTTCATTTACACAGTACAGCTTTTCTGGACAATGAACTTAATGCTACTATAAATTGACATCAACACTTCGGTATCAAATCGTTCAGTCTAGCCAGTGTCTTTCCTCGTCTTATCTATATATATATATCTTATCCTATGTATTTATTATATTATGCAAGCAATGTTGTACAATAAATTAAATTAATTAATTGATTATTATTAAGAGGATTGCATAGCTAGTACTTGTCCATTCTAAAAGAAATAAATCTTTGCTACCGCATAACATTGTCCGATTTCAGTATTTTTTTCATGTGATCAACACATTGTGCCAGTGTCTTTTCTCGTCCACCTATGTATTTATTATATTATGCAAACAATGTTGTACAATAAATTAAATTAATAAATTGATTATTATTAAGAGGATTGCATAGCTAGTACTTGTCCATTCTAAAAGAAATAAATCTTTGCTACCGCATAACATTGTCCGATTTCAGTATTTTTTTATGTGATCAACACATTGTGCCAGTGTCTTTTCTCGTCCACCTATGTATTTATTATATTATGCAAACAATGTTGTACAATAAATTAAATTAATAAATTGATTATTATTAAGAGGATTGCATAGCTAGTACTTGTCCATTCTAAAAGAAATAACTCTTTTCTCCCGCATAACATTGTCCGATTTCAGTATTTTTTTCATGTGATCAACTCATTGTTTACTATACCGGTACGTTTTGTATTTTTCACTATTTTAAAGTACTATAAATTTAGTTTTTTAGAACTTATAAAAACTGAAGATAACTACGTACGGGGATAGTAAACAATGTGTTGATTACATGAAAAAAAAACTGAAATCGGACAATGTTAAGAGGAAGGAAAGAGTTATTTCTTTTAGTATGAACAAGTACGAAAGAATGTACATTCTATTGACGTATTTTTGGGGTAGCGTCCGTATCTATAATATGAAGATATTTTTTTTCCACTTATATCTTCGTGTTGTGTACTTACCACTTATCACAGTCTAATGAAATAAAGGTATTTAATAAATAATTTCATACATCACCAGTTTACGTGACATGACTCGCCAAAATGGCTTGCAAGAGTCCTCTATATTCCTAACATAGATAACGTATAGAAAATGATTGTCTACACGATGATAAAAAAATTATAAAATTACTCTATAAATATTTCGAGTAGAGTTTGACCATAGTTTTTCGTGTGATATAGATATAAGTAAAAATATTTTAGTTTTATTTTGTGTTTGTATAATTTATTCACCTGTTTACAAGTGTCACCGTTACATGTAGCGGTCGCCGCATTCAAAGCTCTGAGACGTGGTATTTGAATTTAAAATCTATATTTATTATAATTATAAAAACTCCTTAGATGCAACATATCTGCTACAGTATCCTTTAAAAGATACATGCAGAAGCTCTCTATCACCTTGAAGTTGAATGAAAATATAATTAATGCCAATTATTGTATATTGAAATTAAACAACTTTAAACCGATTTATCCGATCATTTTATATTATAAATATCTGTTATATATAATAATGTTATTTTAATACTAGTTTTATATTATTTTATCCCGACGTTAAGACTTTTCAGTTAACATCGTCACGGGTAGACTGAGTGACAGTTGTCTTCCACATTTTATATGATAATATAAAGAGGAAAAATTTGGATTTTTTGTGTGTGTGTATGTTTGTAATGAATAAACTCAAAAAATACTGTGCCGACTTCAAAAATTATTTCACCATTGGAAAGCTACATTCACCCTCAGTAAGATACGCTATATTTGATTCATCCTCGTTATAAAGGATAGAAATGAAAATCATGTAAACTATGCGACACTGGGGGGTGCGCATTAGTTCTTAACACTGCGTCAAAAACACTGTTTTTGTGAAGAAATCTATTAATTATAACTGCGTACGTGTGGACCGTTCAAGATCGTAATCGCGACTTTTTTAACAAAGTACCGACATCAATTATATATAACAAATCGAGAGGCACCCTCCAAATTCAACTCTATTAGCAATTTCTAATACTTCCAACAGATGGCGCTAAATGTTTCATTATTACTTATCTAGTGTATTTTATAAATCTATAAACAAAAGAAATAAACTGAAAAAACATATTGAAAATACTTTTGATACACAATCGTTACGTGCGTCGCCTACACTCATCATCACCCATCACCACGTCTTTTATAAAGTTATGGAAATTAATATAATGTACCTCCATTCATATTTTAATCAAAACGTTGCCGATGCACGCAATAATCACTAACAGTGTGCAGCCGTGCGATTCTCTAATGATTCGTCGATCTGCTCGTCGACGATCTCACCGATGTCAATTATTTTATGAGATATCGCCCTTGTACACAAGGTTGTTTTTTCAACGTTTCTTGTCATCTCGTCATTTGTTTCACGGATGTTGTCAAAGATGCAAAGATGTTTGCTCTTAGAGAATCGCACGTTAGAGGTGTTGTGTCAGTCCATCAGCAGTCTACCTGTGACATGCTCACTGAAAATTGTACGAAACATCGGTTAAAATAAATATAAAATAAGACGCGTTTTAAGATCTTATATCTAAGATTTAATTTCTGTTTAAAGTTGTTAAATTTCAATGTGTATTAAACGCGAAAACTTAAGAAATCATAATTACTGTATATAAATACCCAGTTTTATTCAGATAAATACTTCCTCGATAGCAAAGTCGAAGAGTTCCTCGGTAAGCAAAGGTTTATTCAATGTACAAATTCCACGATTTCGGGGACTTTCTAATTAATGAAAACTGAATTGCAGCGCACAGTAAATATACCCAACTTTATCTCGCTGTTGTTCATGTCAATGTTAACTTATCGCCTTTGGTTTGAATTTTGAAATGGTCTGCTATATTTTAGTTAATATTTTCTAATGTAATTTTTATCTTGTAAGAGACAACGACTGACAACAATCTAATTAGAACTTTAGAGATTGATATAATTGACAAAGTTAAAAATTTTCCATCTTTTAACTTTGACATTGTCAGTGGAAAGTGAAATTATATTTACTTTCATCTAATGAATCTGCGACCTTAGGCTGAGTGCAGACTTGAGTCACGATAGTTTTAAGAGAGACTATTGTTTTACAAAAGTTATGAAGACGCGCAAACTTCAAAATTGTCTAATACCTACAAGAACTGCACGGCGACAAGTCTGACTAACGATTGTCGGCTTCCCTTTTGTATGTATGCGGGCGCGCACATCAAAGACAAACCAGTGTAGTGACGTAACCCCATCTCTTTTAGTCCTGTTCGAGCGTTCAGAGAGTACACACATCGCATCATGCTTACAGACGAAGAACTCGTAGCAAAAATAATTGACGAGGTTGAAAAGAGGCCTGTACTTTTTAATAAAATGTATAAGGAATATTCTGAAGTCAAATAAAAAAAATCAAATGGGATGAGGATACAATGCAACTAGTCGTTATTGTGAGAGAAATGTCGGCTGAAGAAAAGACAAATTCATGTAAGTATACTCGTAATTGCAAAACAACAGTACCGCTGAAGTCCATTTTGATACTAAAAAAGAATTGACGCAGACGGTGCTCGTCGTCGTAGTAGTCAAAAACAGTTTCGTTTTAGATGTGCGCCGTATCATTGGCAAAACAATTTGGTTTTAGTTTAAAGACAGACTTGTCTATGTAGGATGTGTAGGAAAGTCTGTCTTAAAACTGTCGTGACTCCAATGAGCCCTCAGCCTTAAGCAAGTCTTACTGTTTTAAGTCATACATATAAACATACAATTGAATTTAACATAAACTATCATTCATCGTTTAAAAGTAAAACTCTGACACAGTGGTCCGAGCACGAACATTTGCTAAAGTGTAACGTTATCGTATCGTAGACGTATTCATTACAAACTATCATTTACCTAGTACAACTGTGGCATAGATAACTCATAGTTTGTACTGTTTACTTCAACGATACGATAACGTTGCACTTTAGCAAGTGTTCGTGCTCGGGCCACAGATAACTCATACGTATAGTTATTACGACGTAGCACGGTGCGTTTGTAAATTTTTAAAGTTTCAGATAAAAATACATTTTCTGAAATTATTCATGTTACAGCGTCTGGTACGAGCATAGAAAAAACCAGCCCCGATTATTCACTATGGGTACGAGTATAACATGAAATTTCCTATTATCTCAGAAAAAGTGGCCAAAAAATTAATGGATTGTAGTGCAGTGTTAAACACAATTAAAAACTCTGGGTTACACTGCTACTGAATGGGTATGGGTGGTGCTTATTACCAGTACACTTATTACTAGTACACAACTTGCATGTCTCGTCACTTTTTTTTTTTTTTTTTAAATAATGTATTTGTATTGTATTACTGACCGTATATGAAGATACTAGTATCTACCTGCGACCTATAGTCCGCATGGTACAAGGCTTTCACAATCCCATTGGAGTATGTTTGAATCGGTATCTAAACCTATCAAAATACCTTTACATCTCTCATATTCGGTTAGTAGGTCCTTATTACCCCCAAATGGGGCTTGTAGGTGACCAATTAACGCTCTAGGGTAATAATTTAGCTAGAAAAGCCCTAGGGCGGTTTACATCTCTCATATTCGGTAAGTACGTCCTTATTACGTCCAAATGGGGCTTGTAGGTGACAAATTAGCGCTCTAGGGTAATAATTTAGCTAGAAAAGCCCTAGGGTGGTAAGTAATTAAAAAAACACTTCACTCTTTCAAAAAGTTCACGTACATCTAACCATGACTGATAGTACTGACAATAGACATCATGCATTCAGCCCAATCACAAAAGAGGTCGCTTCGCTATTCAGCCTTGTCTTCGTATGAGTATTATAGTCATCAAATTTATTTTTGTAATGCCGGTTTTTTCTACTTACCTCACAATCGAGATGTAAAGCAGAGTAGTTAGCTCGGGTGTAAGCATCAATTGCACCCTCGAACTATAGGCGCCATAAATATCTCGGGCTGCAATTGATGCCTTACAGCCCTTGGCTACTAATCTACTATTAAACGAGTAATTCTTGTATATACAATATATGATCCGAATCTCGGAAACGGCTCCAACGATCTAATGAAATTTAGTATGCTGGGGGTATCGGGGGCGATAAATTGATCTAGCTAGTTTTCATTTTTGGAAAACATTGTTTTATTCATGTTTTCAGGCAACGAAAAACTGCTACAATATCAAGGGCCGTCAGTTTAAACAACAACTAAACTGTTAACCGACACAGCAACAGTAAAGCTAAAATTAATGTTACTTGATAATAGATGGCGTTGTTAAGCAACACTAAGTCAATGCGTGTTTGGTATGAGATTAGAAGAAGAAAGAAGAAGAAAGAAGAAGAAATAAATTGTTGACTTACTAGCAAAGCTCAGTCATCCAAGTACTGTAAATTATATTGATACTGGGCTTAAACTAGCCCTATTCCCAACTTCATCTGTATAAACTTGCACACTCAGATTCATCCTCACTCACTCATAAACTTTCGTAAATATTTAATTATTTTTAATTAATTAATTACAACTTCATAATATTAGTGTTAAAATGTTATTCTAAACGCTTTTTGCAAAATCATCGGTTGATTTATTTTTATTATAAGATTCCAATGTTTGAGACGAATTCAATCAAAGAAACTGAAGTCAACCATCTCCTTCGCATTCCTAACAAACCCCAGAGTCCGTCCCAAGAGATCAACGTCCTCGAACCTTATATTTATTTAAAATGATATCATTAGGTTCTCGTCTTACTTCTAAGATAACAAGCATTGTTGAAAATCTCGAGCTCCGACCCTTTTCTCACTTTGACAAGTCACCCGTGAAGATTGCTTAGATCCCGAGTGACTGGCCCTTAACTTGAAACTGCCTTATCTGTGAGATAGGATTAATTGCGGAAATACCATGTCGATAACGAGCGAGTTATTACAGAATACCGACCTAGTTTTGTTCGAGTGTTCGGTTAATCAGGAACTGCGCTATGGAGTTCGTATGGGTAATTTAGTTGTTTGATCTCGAGTTCGAAAACTATCTTTTGAGTTTCAAGAAAACCACAAAAATATAGTGTTCAATAAAAATGTAATTTAAAAAAATATATGAAATTTTGATTACCTATAGTCATAAATTTGAAAGCTAACTTGAAAGTTTGTTGAAAAAAAACTTGAAAGCAACTTCTAACTAGCATCTTTATTTAGTTGTGCAATAAGTTGAACAAAACTTAAGGTACAAAGTATTATAATGGGATGTCGTAAAGATATCCAACAATGGCTATTATAGATTATGTTTAATTTTTCTCTAAAACTGCAAAATAAGAATATTCATGAATAATTATATCGTTTAATTATGATAAACGAAGTTAAAGCTAATGTCTTGTCGTGTTATATAATAATATATGATTGGTAACTGTAATCATTGTATTTCAAGATTTCATACTGCTTTAGGAGAACTTGCATGTTCAAACCATAATCAGTCTATTATGTTCCCACTGCTTGGACTCAAGCCTATCTTTCAGAGAAAGTAGTTGGATCATAATCCACCACGCGGGCCCAGTGCGGCTTGGTGGGAAGGTTTGTGGCTAAACCATATCGAAGTTTTCAGGCCGTACGCAGGCCTTTAAGTCAAGTCAAGTTAATTCCTAAATAACGGTATTTTGTATTACCAGATCCAAAGGTTAAACATTGCAGCGCATATTTAGTAAGAGACAATTTCAAGACTTACTTGTTGACTTACAAAAATATAGTATTTGGAATAATGATTTTCGGAAGCCACGTGTCACTCCACGTGAATAATGGGGAATATTTAATTTCCAAAGATATTTAACTTTCATCCACTTTAGATTCAATGAACATAATATACGCGACTTCTTGTTCTGACTACACGATATCTTTGTTCTTAGAATTATTAGATATGCGAGCAAAACAAACATCGACGTTTCACTGCGTCACCCAAAGTTAATATGAACGCAACAGCGTTCAATAAAACGATCTACTCTTGTGACGAATGTCGACAGGGGTCACAAACATTTGCTTTTATTTTGTTCGCAACTCGTTTAGCACATGCCGACTGACAATCAATCTCAGTCAATATATAGGACAAAGGACCGGTCGTTTCTGTTTCGACGTTGACATCGGCTAATGAAAAATTTCTGTGTTTTTTTAAAGCAGCAAAAATCGTTCCGAAGGTTTCCTACCCCGTTCAGACAGACACTGTAACCTTTGTTGGGTATCGTACGGATGAAAAATTTTTCATTTTGATTTGTTGGCTTTGTTAGCTCGAGTAGGATGTTGTATAAAATTTGCTTTTGCCCAAGAGAGATACTTTCATTTGTTTTGTATAAAATTGACTATATTATGCTTCTGTTCAATTTTTATTCATTGGGTAATTACTTATTAACTGACTGGTGTCGTATTTGTACCATCATCACACGTTGAACAGCTTTTATTTGTCTCTGACACGGTATACCCAATATATTAATTAAGGTTTTTAATTATAAGTAAACGTCCAATCTCTTTCTTTAACATTAAAAGACTGGCCAACAATTTATTCTTAATAATTAAAGAGATACTGTATGATTCCAGGTACTAGTTACATTATTCAAAAGAGCATTTTTGAAACTATGATAGCTAAAAGGTAACTAGGCTCGGCCGAAAACAGACAGACGGTGGTTCAATCCTTACCTCGGGTTCGAAGGAAAGGTTCCTTCACTGAAGTTAAGGGAAATGAAAGCGTTCGCTGAATGCGACATAGTGACTTAATTCACAGTGTAGTAGTGGACCTTCTAGTGCCTATCTAGTAAGCTACCACTTTCAAAAATTAAAGCCGGTCTACAAGCATCTAAGGATGTACTCTGGCAACAGATCTTGAAAGCCAATCCCCATTCTAAAACTTGTGTGACCACCTTCATTACTCATTCTTCTTTACTCTTACATTTATTAAAAATTGTGATAGTGGTCGAACACTAGACTGTCCTACTTCCTACTAATATTATAAACGTGAAAGTTTATATGTGTGGATGTTTGTTACTCTTTCGCGCAAAAATTTGGTATACAGATAGATGAGGCGCTGGAATAACATATAGAATACTTTATAATCACTTTAATCATTCATCATCACGCAGTTAACACCGTAGGGTACAGCTTGTCAAACATAAAAAAGGCAGATGTGTAAGAAAAATTCAATGTACCTGAAACTTTTAATATGAATTTATCCTCGTAGCTGCCCCTCTGAACAATTCTGTTATTAACTGCCAGCCAATTTCAACTACAACTGCCATAAACCAGCACCCCAAGTTCACTTCCACTTGGATAATAAAGAAAAACGAGTGAACTTTACTGCTCTTTCGAAATGTAGAGTCAATCAATACACACTGGGAGCACTGTCTGTATGTTAGCAATTAAAAACGATTACGATACAAAAAAAATCGTATTTATTAGATCCAAAAATTACTTATGAAAACGACCAATATTTTAATTTGTGTGAAAACTGCATGTATATTGGGTGTTGAATACAAATATAACTGTTCGAATAAATAAGTATACAACTAACAAAACCTCGACTGTCTGTCGACTGCACGCAATAAACGTTACATATAGTAGGTACCTACTCGTACTTATATAGTTATGAAGTATTTTTTCTTACATAATTATGGTAGAATATCCACACATAGTCTTCAGTTCCGAACTAGGCAGAGTCTGTACTATGGTACCTGGTGAATGTCATAAATACTTATATGTATAATCACACCCAGACACACGTCAAACAGATATGTTCATGCACACATATGTTTGATGTGTCCGGGGATCGAAACGGTACGAGCGGCTCAGAAGGCAGGGTAGCTACCAACTAGCGCCATACTAGGCTAGTCAACATTATACTATCAATTAAGACTAACACAAAGCAAGCTTTAGATCGGGAACTCGATACCAGTTCACATGACATAGTTCAAATTTATAAGCTCACGCTCAGAAAGCATAGTAGGTACGGACTTACACAATCTGATTCCTTGACATCGCCATTGACATTATTACCGAGCGTGTCGAAAAAAAAACACAATATGACATCGATGAATGAATGACAAAGCCCACGTAAACTGCCGTGCGATTCTGTAATGATTCGTCGACGAGCTCGTCGACGAGCTCACCTATGTCAAATACTTCGCCCTTGTACATAAGGTTGCTTTTCCAACGTTTCTTGCCATCTGTTCATTTGTTTCACGGATGTTGTCAAAGATTGTTTGCTCTTAGAGAATCGCGCGGCTGGGCATCCGAACATGACAAAGAGTTGGTACTATAAAACCCATGTTTCGTTAAGATCTGTTGAAAAATTTGACCTGTACAGGAGGACCAACATACAACCTAACAAACATAGTACGGATAGATGAAAATAAATTTAGTCAGCTAAAACACATGATTCACATATCTTTAATGTGCACGGAGTTGTTTGTCTTTACATTCACAGTGCGAGGATACGAGTAAGTAACTGACTGATAAGTAACTCACATAAGTAAGTGTTCATTTGCCCAATTGTATTTTATATCCTTTAATATAAAATACAATATTAATATGACTATGACATATGGACCGACCACCAGTAGCTCTACCATGAGTTGGCAACATAACTGTTATCTACAGTCGACACTCGATCTCGCCTACCTATTAAGCTTGTGATTGGCGTACTCGCTGTCAATTTTAGTTCTACAATTGACCCGAGGTGGCACTGTTTTTCTTTCATACATTTTTTTTGCGGCAGCCGATATCGAGCATCGATTGGAGTCAATGTAGTAATCTCGTGGTAGACCTGTATATACACGGCAGTACAAAGTTTAAGTTTGAGTACATGGTGATATCGGAATTCTAAAAAGCATCCACGTTATAATCCTATGCTGCCTATTTTCTGAAAACGGCAATTAGAGGCCGTAGCACAAACAATTTCCGAAAAAGTATCGTAGGCGTCAATGCGTCACACGTCGGTTTACAAACTATGAGCTATCTGTGTCACAGTTGCCCTAGATACATGCCAATTTGTGTTTTACGTGAACGACACGTTACGTTACATTTACGCAGTTATTCGTGCTAGGCCCACAAGAAATTAAAAGGATGCGAGCCAACTTTAACTGGCCAAATTGACTTTCATATGTCTGTAAGTTTGTTTGTGTGTTGGTCCTGTATGAGAATCTTAGAGCTCTTAGAGAATCTCTAAGAGCAAACATCGTTGCATCTTTGACAACGATCGTGAAACAAATGAAGAGATGACAAGAAAAGTTGGAAATACAACATTATGTAGAAGGGCGATATCTCATAAAGTATTTGACATCGGTGAGCTTGTCGACGAGCGCATCGACGAATAATTACAGAATTTCACGGCAGGTCGCATTTTAATCTTGACGAAACTTGGTATGTTTGTTTGATTCAACATGATTTTTTGTCGTCGGCAATTTTTGAGTACTTTTCTTATAAAGCGCAGCAAACGGAAGTTTCTATGGAAGTTTGCTGCGGCGCTATTTACCGATTTTGATAAAATTTAATACACACATTAGGTAGAAATTACAGAGGAATTGCAAATATGCGCATAATTGTTCAAGTGGTTGCGAGAATAATAGGTTGTAAAGTTTAAAAACTGAACGATATTGATAGCTCAGACTGCAAAAAATTGCTGCCAATAGATTTTGCACGCGAGGTCTAATGTTTGTAGAACTACTAGTTAAGTATTTTACCCTGTGAGGGGTCGCAGTTTAAATTTCATCAAATTCGATAATAGTTTTTGAGTTACACTCCAATAAATTTTTCAGATTGTACTTGTGTTGAGAAAAACTTTGGGATCAATGACTTCCGACCGCATCATCACTTTCAGTGATCGGTCGAAAGAAGTGAGGTAGTGGTCAGGTACTAGCCTATCAATTCTTATATTAAAAAAGGTAGCAAAAGAGTGTTTCGTGCTACGAGTGTGTTAGTTGAAACACTCTAGCGTTTCGTGTTATCTATGTTATTCTTTTTTTCAACCAGCTCGTACGTTTATTTTATGCATCTAAGACTTACCGACCGATTTCAGTTGTAAAGCGATCGGTATAATCTATGTAGAGACTACAGCCCAGAACCGGTGTAACAGACCGATGATACCACTTGTATTACTTACTTACTTACTACTTGTACACTTGTAGCAATTTACCTAATAACCTCAAGAATCACATAGGTATAAACTTTTTATCCTGTAAACTGTTTTTATGGTGGTCGCGCTAGGCATGACCTGCAGAATTCATGAGGTCTACACGCATTTAAAATAAATATTACAGTCAAAAAATAAATGTGGAACCTTATTTAGTTAAAAATTTAATATAGTTATCACAAACGATAATAAGCGTACACAACTTAATTTCCTTGTTATAAAATTATAATAAAAATATGAAACATTAAATATCAATAGCAACTTATTCTTTTTAGAGTAACATTAAAGATTAAATATAAAAGTGTAGATTATTTTTATATTAGTAGTGTAATGCATAAATAAAATATACAACATAGTTTACCTGTGAGTCAAACAACACGATACTGCATCCATAAATAAAACCTTTAAAAAGAAACACTCGTTCGCCAATGGTCATAATGATGGGCATTACCTTTGATGCTCAAAAGACCCTCAGGGTTGAGAGCTCTCTGTCACTCTCCTCGGTTCATTATTACATTTCAAATGTGGAAAATTATGCCGAGAACTATGTGATACAAAATTATTATCAATTCAAACTGCGTATACGCCACTCTTAATGTATAACTATTACAGAAAAATATGTTTCTTATGCATTAACAACTTGCTATATCACGCATATTACAATATTAAAGAAATGTTTAGTAAAACCAAAGTATTTTTATAAAATATTCTTTAAGTTAGGTATTCTAAAAATAATAACTCTAATTGAAAGTATTTTTTGTTCCTTGAATAATTGATGCATCTCGTAGCTATTGAATAAAAAACAGTTCAGAAATAAACCATAACTCAACTAAGTCTCCAGTAATAAAATGCCTAATTAATATTGTATATACATATAATAACAACAGTTTCCAACCGGTCCTTTTAGAAAACTATGGGGGAGGCGTATGTTCAGCAGTGGACATCCTACGGCTGAGATGATGATGATGTTACATATAATATAGATGTTGTTTGAAAAGCGAAGACATGAAATTAAATGTATCTATATAAACAAATTCGTTAATTTATACTAATACATATATTAAGTACCTAAACAACTAACACATTCTTCTCATATAAAATTGTCGTAACCTGTTATTGGCCTTACAATGATTATGTAGTACTTACTTCATTTAATATAAAGTTTTACCTGTAAACGCTGTTGGTTTCCTGAATAAGTAAATAAGTAATTATAATAAAATCCAACATTCAAGCTAAGGATATATACAAATATTGTTTTTTTATGGTAATTGAAAAATTAAATAAAATAATAATAATAACTATCTAATCTATAAGCCCCATGGTGGGGGAAAAGTGGCCAAAACGCTTGCCGCGGCATTGCCACGCTGGATGGCAATGCTAAGTTTTTGCCCAAAATAGGCGTCAGCATTTCGGTCACCCGACGCCTCAAACAAACGTTTCGCCAGATCCCTAAACAAGTTGAGAGCGGACGGCCCCCATGGGCCTAAAGTTTTTTGTTTTTTTTAATAGATTTCGCCCTTGCTATAAACTGACTTTTACACTCAGTCCCGAACCAACCCCCAAATTTTTCTTTTTCTGATACCAACGTATCCGAAAAATTATTACTAAAATTTGAGGGTTTTCAGCTATACTTACTATATTATACATATTATAAAATACCTATACCTATAAATAAAGGAAAAACACAAAGATTTTCAGCAAGACTACCTTAAATTGTAATATATTATTCTTAATCCCGCAGAATCTCCTTTATTTTTTTGTATACGGTATCGTAAATGTTAATCCAGTATTTTCGACAATATATGCCAACCGCTGCAAGCGCCAACCGGCCAGTCAGATAGAAGATAATTTACATTCAAGATTTCATCTTATTTGTTAATGAAGATAAATAAATTATGTTGAATTGAATAAACACTCAATAATTCCCTGACCTGAAAGAACTGTATAGAACAGTGCTATAGGTACAAAAACAAAGAAGATACTTACCTCTTATTATGAGACAATTATTATCATAAACTATGTTTTATTTAGTAATAATAACTTTTATGCTTAAAATAAGCTTTTAAATAATTAAGTTAGTAAGCAAGCGCCTGTTTATTATTGATATGCTATGTATTGATATGTTTTCATGTTTTAAATGTATATTTTTTGTCAATAAATAATTTCTAATTTCTAAAAAAAAATAACTTCTATCTCTGTCTATTAATATTTTAACGATTGCTGCTTTTGAGAAAAAAGAAATACTGTTTCGACTGTAACGCCGAACCGCTTCTTTGGCGAAGGTATTTTTCTTAAACAAGCTCTTCGGCACTTCGGTTTGGTTACTTTCGGAGGAGGCCTTATTCGTTAAAGAGATCTTCGAGAGAATCTTCATAAATTGTATTTTGGAGTGGGCACCGACCGAAGCTCAATGCGATTACAATCAGAACGAATACTATGCTGACATACTCGTTACTACGTCATAATTATCATCATCATCATCATATTCCGCCAGAAGACGTCCACTGCTGAACATAGGCCTACCCCATTAAATACGTAGTATTAAAAAAAAAATCTCTCGGTTTAAAGTTTAGTTATATTTATTTCATACGTCATAACTTAAAAAAAGACGCCTTATGATATATTAATTGACGTTAATTTTAAATTGACGTTCGTAAGTGCGTCTTGGATGCCTAAATTGAATAGGTAAGTGATGTTGACTTTTTTTACTTTTATTATTCTGTTCTTATGTCTAAAAACCATTCAGCTTCTTTAGTACTGTACTTACTCTAATTGCTTACCCTCAGGCGAATTTTATACTATCTTCATGTATATAAAACATAATACACTATACTTTTTAGTGGTCTCTAGTTGATTGATTTCGTGCAATAATAGCAGAAAAGTTAAATAAAAAACATCTTAAAGCTCGTTTCACTGTTCAAAATGCCGATAGAGGATTCCACAAGAATACTGCATCTTGTATATTCGACCGATCTTAAGTGCAAACCGTCGTAGTGTTCTACATTTAGATGTCCTGAATTCAGAACAGGAGGAATCCTTTCTATCTGCAGACTGTTGTTCGCAAGTATTTCGCTGAGTGAATTTCAAGTTGTTTAACGTTACATCATTACATTATTACATAATTTATCACACTAATATTATATATGCCAGCTTGTAAGTGTTTGAATGTAACTTTTTCAAACAGAAATGATTCAACCAATTTGTGTTCAATCTATATTTGTAAATTACTATCAGAATAGACATATTTTTTATCCATAAATAGTTCCAGTGGGATTGTTCTCTTCTACGCGTGTGGAAACGCGGGGTGCATTTATCAAAACGTATATGTTGGGACATGTACTAGTATCCTATACTATAGAGCACTGTTTGAATGCAGCTTTTAATAAAATAAAAGTGAATATTATAAATGTATATGTGCAGGTTACCATGACTCAATATACTTTATACTTGAGTTTAGCAGTATGCGTATCCAATACCGGGTGGATTGGTCGGTTGGTGTTATTGATTTTATTCTATTTGGTTGGTAATGTTCATATGTATAATGTCAGTCTATTGCTGTCTCTGAGGACGTGAGCAATTGGAGATATGGTTAAGGTATGCTTGACTCATCCCTGTTGAGACGGCTGCCCGTCTTGCTACGGAAACGGTGACACTAGTTGTCGGCAGGATAGAGTTTTTGGGATTCCAGGTTCCTACATCTCTATCGGTGAGAACCGGTCGGATCCTCGATGAAATATCTTGGGCTTTTCCTAGATAGCAGGTGGAATTTCTGCGAGCACTTCACGCGCATGTCCCCCGTATGATTAGGGCGGCCGCTGGCTTAAAGCGGCTGATGCCTGATATCGGGGGCCGAGATCGAGCAGCCGCCACCTGTATTTGAAAGAGGTGCGGTCCATGGCCCTGTATGGGGCCCCCATTTGGATGGATGCCCTGACGGATCCAACCGTCGCCCTGCTGAGGAAATCTCAGAGAGTGATGGCCGTCGGGGTCATACGTGGGTATCGCACCACCTACTACGAGGCGGCGTGCGTATTGGCGGAGTCTCCCCCTCGGGATTTGGAGTGGCACTCGCAGCATCGAACCAGAAGGGAGATTCCCCTGCCTTGAGAAGTGCAAGCGTGGAAGAACCGCGCTCGACAGTCCCTTATTGGGAGGTGGAGGGAGTGGCTGGCCGAACCTAGGGCTGGCCACTGGACTGTTGAGGCTGTCCGACCCGTCTTCAAGGACTGGTTAGACAGGAAACACGGATCGCTTACCTTCTGGTTGGTGCAGGTCCTTACGCCGTTCCGTGTGCCCCTCAGGAGTCCTGGGATGGAGTGACTCCTACTCCATCCCACCAGGATGGGGTCCTCATGGGAGGACCAACGTTGACGGGACCTCGGACGATAGCAAAAGCGTGCACGTGTCACCGACGCAAAGGCCACACGACGTAAACACCGTGTGCTGATTTAGTCGGTATGGTCTGCTTGCTGCTATGGGTGCAGTTGGTACGTAAAGGACGAGTCCGACATACTCCGTCGAATCCCTCCGGGTTGGCAGGGATGTGTAAGTACATTTCCCACACGTTAAAAAATGCAAGACTCGATTTGAGTTGACAGGCTGATGAATGCAATTTCAGTAATAATGAGTTTATGAAATTTGTAAAGCAATGGTAAAAACCCTGCATGTCAAGGTTTGAATATGCAAAAGTTTTTTTTAAACTATCCCTTCTTCTTATTATGAGTATACGTAATATATTATATAGTACGGTCAATTTATTAGCCTGATGGTAAGCGTCAAGCGTCCATATGACGGTTGCAATGTGACTTATATCTTTATCTAAGCTACAAAGAGTTTTCGTCAGTCTCAAGACATAGCGGCTTAGTCGAATTCTTTCAATAATATAAGTTATATTACTAAATTTAACAATTTATTAAATATTTAACTATTTGCTAAACTAAATGTTACCTACCTGCCTGTAAATATTAGGCAAACTTTATTAGATGATCATAAAGATAATGTTGGACGTTGAGATGGAACGTTGGACATAGGCAATAACATACTCCTTATTGGGTCTAAGATTTGCTCGTTGCACAAATCAAGTCGTAATTACGTTATTTAAGTCTAATTGTAATAGAAAACCAGTAACATAGCTGTCTTTGGTAATTCTATGGTCTAACTATAGTGATATATTTCTATATGCTTAACATTTCCAATATATTATATTTTTCAAAGTGTAATTGGTATTTCCCTGTTTGTGCAGAACCTCTGAGAAGTTTCAGAATAACAAACAGGCGTGCGATTCTCTAAGAGCAAACATTGTTGCATCGTTGACAACATCCGTGAAACAAATGACGAGATAACAAGAAACGTGGGAAAAACAACCTTATGTACAAGGGCGATATCTTATAAAGTATCTGACATCGAGGAGCTCGTCGACGAGCGCAACGACGAATCATTAGAGAATCACACGGCTGATGGGGTTCATGGCGCGATCCGAAAAAGACAACGTTGAGGAGCTGAGTAGGGCCAAATTACAGCAGTATATACCGAAAACGATAGCGGAGATTTTAGCATCCCCGTTAAATTTTGTGCGGCTGAAGATCAGTTAAAATACTTTATTGTTTAGATGATTATCGTCAGTAGCAGTGACTTAATACTGTGTACATTGTACTAGAATCATGTTTTCTAAAATAAGAATTTTATTTTCATTACTAGTTAAGGGGTGAATAAATGCAAATTGCCATATTGGTGCATATTTATGATGCCTTGTTGCAGATATATATAGGCTTGATCGCTTTCCATTAGGCGGCCCGTTTGCTTGTTTGTCAACTATGACATAAACAAAAATGAAAGAATTAATTTTCAGTTTTCATATAATGCTAAATGTATGTGAAAAACTACGAAGAAATAACGTCAGGAAGCATAACTCAGAACAAATTCCATACAAAAAGTGGTCCTTCAAACCAAAACGACGTATGATTCCAAATACGAATTACTTCCGAGGTTAGGAATAGACGTGTTCGGTGATTGGTTTAAGTTTCAGAAGGAAAGCAGGGATTGGTCCACGCGCGTGCTCCAACGTCTACTATGACAGCTGAGTCATAGCGGCGTGAACGATGTTATTGATTTAGCTCGACTTTTATTGGGTAATTTTTTGAAGGCAGTTACTCTTCCTGATATTATTTCTTCGTAGGTGAAAAATAGAAAAGTGGTTTTGAAGTTTCTCTTCTTTTCAGTAGTGGCTTTAAATGTTTTAAAACGTGTGATACGTCTTTTCAGACATGTTAATTAAGGTGTTGAATAAATAAATAAAATGTTCAATTCAATCAGTTTGTTTTTTTATAACCTATATTTGTCTTCCCGTGATCATAATCACTGAAAAGTGTAAGAAAAGTCAAGATTCAATAAAAGTTTCAAATAACATTTTAATAAAATCTTAATCAAACTACCCACCTCTAACCGTACCAGGTTCAAAGGTGCCCACCTGCATTGCCACGCTGTACGGTTATGGCCAACCTTTGCACCAGGTACGAGCCGGAGCGGGAGTCACCTGTCTTCTCTCTTTATCTCCGCCCTATCTCAGCCACCAAACCCTTGACTTTAGAGCCCCAACAACTCATGGTCTCCACGGCGAAAGATACGTTGTCTTCAAAACATATAAATGAATAATATAATAAATTTTGGACTTTAGAGGACTAATTTAGTCTTTTATAGCCTGACCTGACCTCAACCTGATATATGTGTTACAGTCATAGTGATTAAATAGTTATTATACATAATGACTGGTCATTATATATAATAGCAAAATTGACTAGATAATGTGATAAATTAATCACTTAATCAGGATATTATTCACCATAGCGGGTAAAAGTTAGCCAATCTCAGATATACTGCGGTATTCATAAAGGATTATAATAAACTAACCATTTTTTTCTTCTTTTTTTTAAATAACTAACCTAACCTATACCTACTTGTGCTCTTACATTATCCAAGTCTTCGAATATATTATATAAAATAGCTAGTTAATGTGATTAATTTTGTGTCAATTATCACTTTATCTAAATTGAGTAGATATTATATATAATGGCTAGACAGTATATATAATATCCAGATTTATTACTTTGGCTGTAACATATGGACTAGGTGTTATATGTATTTTATGATTTTATTTCCTAGAGTGGTATGTATAATGTAACATATGCTTATACTGGCATATAGGGATGCCAGTAACACAACCGTGTAGGTATAATAATAGAGTCACATAGTAATTCACTAGCTAACACGATTATCTGTCGCTAAGCACAAATTCCTGAGCGAATACTGCGTGATAATGAAGTTTCTGTAACAAGGTCTACACTCACTGCTTTCGATCCGATGTTGTGATCCGATATGTAAAGCATGAAATACAAAGCTTAAAACCAAAATATTTGTTCTGTGACTCAGGTCAGTCCAAATTGTATTTATTATTTGGCCCAGTTCATAAATGAAACAATTTATTATAGTGTATTATACTTTTTACATTGGTATTTGACCTGAGTTTAATAGCTAACGTGAAGGTTGCGGTCGTAGGTGTATATATAGCATACGAGCGCGTATATAATAATAGAGTATTTTAAAATCTTAGGATTATCCTACAACCTACGAAGAAATATAGTCTTCGTACCTAAGCGGTTTTGTAGTATTAGATAAATGAGGTATCGTTGATTAATCTAAGCCACTCGATTTGTCATTGGATCTGTACTACAAAAATCTAATATGGCGGCCGTAAGCCACCATATTAAAATTCCTAAAAAATTTAGACCACAAAATTTTCATAATTTTTATTAAGTGGGGTAATAAAAGAAATATCTTTACTTATTCAAGTATTTTATCAGAAAAAAAAATATCTTCGCAACAAAATTCTTTATGAACCACGCTTTAAATGCATTAGTTTTAATGTTGAGCGACAAGTCATTTCCCTCAGTTTATGGGCCACGCCAAAAGTTGCAGTATCGACCAAATTTTTTACAAATATATTTTAACTGGGTCTAGACTTGTCGTCACAACACATTGACATTTTGCTGCAAGGTATTTTTTTGTATTTTTCGTGCAGTCCTTTCCTTAAAATAATAATTCTACCTATATCGCAAATCGTGTCAGATTCAGTGCATTGGAGTCTACTGCTTGGTACGTGCCTGATAAACTATGATATAAGATAAAGTTGAAATTGCTATGTTATTGATAAACTGCTTGTCATGTGATATTGACAATTATAATTATGTAGCATAATTATATCTTCCTGTTCATAATAATTTTGCGAAGATATGCGATAATTTAAATCAATCGGTCGATCTAGGATATTTTTTTAATATGCCTACGCAGGCCTATAAGCAAAAGTTGTCAGTATCACAGACCAAGGAATTAACCCTTTATATACAATGATAATAAAAACAAAAGATTTTGAATGAAACGCACGTAAATGTACGTCAATGGTACTCATTGAGTTAAGAAGTAGACTGGCCCAATTCCTTTCAAAAGGATGTAATGAAATAATACTAAGGTAAAGGATTGCTATAAGTACGACTCGCCCAATATTATCTATGGATAAAATGTGTTATTTGACACATTCCACATGCTTTTTGGCATAGTTCTCATTGCTTTTCTTAAAAAAACAATATAAGTCGAGTAAAATGTGAATATAGTGTCTTTAACCAATCCTCTTAGATATGCAATAGTACAATGATTACGCAATTAATTATTTTCAGAAAATCCGAGTAAAAGATAAAATAGCATCTCCTGCAGTTATTTCTTGCCAAAACTGTGTCGCGCATTGTGTTCCCGAAAAAGCACCCATTGTGTGAGCTGTAGAGCTTTGAAGGTGAGCTTTTGTATTCAGTCGTTCAACGTTCTTGCAAAATTTTCTTAATTTTAATGCAACGAGTAGGTACTGACATTTTAAGGTTTGAATGATAATATGAAAACTCTTTAATCTTCAGGCACCTTATGGGTCTGAGGTGGTATTGTAGCGCCTCCGAAATGTTCACTGAAGCTCGAGTAGCATCATTTCATGCTATACAGCGACAGAAAATAGCATCGTTCATGTCCAGAGTTGACACGTGTAGGAACTCCATTATTAGAAGCCTAGATGACTGCTGCTGACGGAGTCGTATAGACGGTGGATAAAAATTGCCACCTAAATATATTTTATTTTATTTTAATTTTTAATTTTTAATTTATTAATTTATTCATTATTATTCTTAATACTGTGTGTTTTTTGTAAATGTGATATAGACCTAGTGTCCGAAATAAGGATTTTTATTATTATTATTATTTAAAATAAATATATATTAGGTGTTCCTTTGCGGAAATACATATTAAAACTAATTTAACTATTGTATTTTGTGGTTGAACTTATTGTATACTCTTATCTGAAATGTAGAGTGAATAGAGAATGTTATTGTCCACGTATGTAATGCAAAACGACAAAGGCAGTTGTACAGCATTTTAATCAAGTCGCAATCAACGGCTACTGGCAACTTTGGTTGGAAGACAAAAGAGTTGAACCGATCGAAAAATATAAAATACCAAAATAACATTTCATCAACGAAATCCAGGCTGGGTTCATCTATATCTATACTATCTATACTAATATTATAAAGAGGAAAGATTTATATGTAAGTATGTTTGTAACGAATTGGCACTAAAAGTACTGGACCGATTTCAAAAATTCTTTCACAATTGGAAAGCTACATTCTCTTTTATTAACATAGGCTATATAAAATTCATCATCATTATCATCATGCATCACCACACGGGTGAAACCGCGGAGAGCAGCTAGTAATAATTAATTATTAATAATATTATTATAAAGAGGAAAGATTTGTATGTAAGTATGTTAGTAACGAATTGGTTCAAAAAGTTACTAGATCAATTTCAAAAATTCTTTCACCATTGAAAGCTTTTCAATGGTGAAACATTCAACTTGAGTAACATAGGCTATATAAGATTCATCATCATCATCATCATGCATCACCACACGGGTGAAACCGCGGAGAGCAGCTAGTAATAATTAATTATTAATAATATTATTATAAAGAGGAAAGATTTGTATGTAAGTATGTTAGTAACGAATTGGTTCAAAAAGTTACTAGACCGATTTCAAAAATTCTTTCACCATTAAAAAGCTACATTCACCTTGAGTAACATAGGCTACATAAGATTCATCATCATCATCCATCACCGCGCGGGTGAAACCGCGGAGAGCAGCTAGTGATGTATAAAGTGGGACAATGATGGTGAAATATAGTAATATCTAACCACCTGTTGAAGGTGATTAGATATTACTTATTAAAACCTATCGTCAGTTCTTGAATTGTTCATTAGATAAACTTATGGAAAAATTCTGTAAAACAAGTGTTTTAATATAAAAACTTGAATAAAACATCAGCATTAAACTAAGCAGCGCAGCGGTAAAAGCTAACTTTATTCACTTCTACTTAGTATTTCAAAGCTAATCCCAAGGGTGGTCTCATCTATATTTCTGATCTCGTAATTAGCTTGCTAGGATCTCGCTTTGTTTAGTAAAATTGTGTTCTTTGCGGGGCTTAAAAATAAATGTTGGTTTTGTGTAGCTAAGTGAAATTAATTAATTTTTAACCGTCGTTATTATTTATGGAATTAATTTTATAAGTATACATTAAAAAAAATGTAGCCTACATAACCTAGAACTACGCTCGCGTGGCATACGGCGCCACATGTAGGCAGGTTTTTGAATGCCTAATGTCATTATAGTTTGTAATGTTATATTTTCTTCCTAGCCTACCCTTCACATCACAAAGTAAATATTTCCTATATATATGTCGGCGACATACCGACAGGTTGAGGAATTTTGTCCATTAAAACCAGAGTATATTCAAAACTAATATAATTGATGGTGATGATCAACAATAGTTGAAATGGAGTCTAATTAGTTCTAGAAATTAGTAATCACGTTTACTAATTTCGAACTATTAATATACTTCAGCTAATATTAATATTAATAACACTTTGATATTTATTATTTAAAATAATAAATATCAAAGATTAATAAATAGTTTTGATAATTAATTACTTCTAAAAATAATCGGCGCCCTCATATACTTACTGAACTTTGATTTTCATCTTTAATCTAAAGTCAACTTTTCAAAACAACATATCGATGCATGATTTTTAATTTAACGAAAGAAAACACGTATGTGAGAACATAGAAGCTGTGCCGATGTCTAATTGACGTCAAGTTGGTACTAGGTTCCGCTATTTGTTCTCCCCCGAGGGTATCCCCTTGTCGTTGGTTAGTAGCCGTGGCTTGGGTCACCAAGGTGAAGCTAAGAGGAACCCATGGGCCTGCCAGTGATAGCCGATAGCTGGCGAGCCCGAGGTGGGACCGCTCCATGTGTTCTGGCGTGCTGCAAGAGAGAAGGGTCTGGCAACGGACAGCTTCGGCGGGTTCGCGGTGTGCGAAATCTGTCCCGCGTTCCCGCCAAAAGCGGCAGTGACGAAACGCCGCAGAGGTTTGGTGGGTATGCTGCCCTTCTGGCAGAGACTCCCACATAACCACCGTGCTCCCCCCGGGGCCAGTGGTATCCATAAAGGATTACTCTGAGTACAAAAAAAAAATTTTGTTCACCGTGCGATTCTGAAATTATTCATCGACGAGCTCACCGATGTGAAATACTTCGCCCTTGTACATAAGGTTGTTTTTCCAACGGTTCTTGTCATCTCGTTTGCTCTTAGAAAATCACACGGCTGGATAATCTACAGTGTGCTGTCAGTTCCGGTCAAACAAATCGGTTGTAATCGAGATCTCTGAAAAGCACGCTGCTAACAAAGCAGTGATCCTGTATTTAAAATACCAACGAAGTGTTACGCCCAAAATACTCCATGACTATAAAACGTCATACCTGAAACGCTTAAAAGCGAATGAAACTAAGCAGATCTTAACAATATGCGGTAGTTTTGTAAGGATTGCAGCAGCCATACCATACCATCGTTAGCGTGTGGTCCGTAAAACTCTATCCCCGGTGTGTATGGACCTTTACGGTTTATGTATAACATTTGTATGTACTTTGGATCAACAAAGGAAGGAAAGCAAAACTAATTAGTTTTCTTTAAAAAACCTTGATTTGTTAGCATTAAGTATTGCTAAAAATCAGTGGTGTAATATTACACAGTGTCTTATTTTATCGTATATTACTGGTACATTTTCTGTGTAGAGCCTGCAACTATGTCGAAACAAAGGCTGCATTCAAAATTGTGCCCAATACTGCGCACTTCTGAAACGCTCACTGCCTCAGACAGCAGGTAATTAAAAAAAATTGAATTGCCCTTTTTTTTTTGGTTAAAAAGCAGATACCAAGTGGGGTACCTACAGCTCTACTTTTACTAAGACACATTTACATACATTTAATTTCACATTATTATTGTATTAAATTCATTTCATATTTTTACTGTGTTGACGGCAATACAATAATATTATGAAATTAAGACGCGGTCCAACCCCAATTTTAAAATAGTTTACGGTGCTTTACGTAAGGTTGAAAATCGCTTGTTAGATTGGACGATGTAATGCGAAAGGCGTTAATTTTGTACATTTATTTATATTTTTCGATATATACTAACACAATTGAAAAAACTGCTGGTTATATACTTTTAGTACTATACGTTGGCTATGTATTACCTAAAAAAATATATAGTGTTATCGCTGAAAATTCTGAGAGTTTAAACGTGAAAGTTTATTATTGTGAACCTATTCAGGATTTTTTTCTGCTAAAAAAGAGAGTTATATTTATGAAATCTATTCGGTTATTACTCTTTGCCTATTCCTTTTCTAACCTTTGTATTTTTTTCATAATATACTATCGATGTGTTTCGTTACACTATGTGTTTAAAAATTCTGCTTTTTACTATTATCAGGGTACGAGCGCGCCTTAAATGTATCTAATATGTATACGTAATATATAATTAGACATTTATGGCACGATGCAAAGATGAATTTGGAATAAGTTTTTTTATTGTTTTAACAAGAATAGTTATTCTATTTATAACCTTCTATATCATATATATACGCATATCAGCCACGTTTTAGTCAGCTCAAGTATGAATGTTTCTTTCAGTGAAACATGTTTCGATATACTCATCGGTTCTAATTAAGCTACTGGGTCGGCGGACCCATTTGCGTTAATTCATGTTTACTGCTCGTAGTCTAGCTGCAGTGCAGCATTAACTCAGATTGTCTACAAATGTTACATTACAGTTAGAGCCAGTCTTTTGTTAAGTACTTCCTTTATGGATTTGCCGATTGCTAGCCTTTAAGAACTTGTTCTTGTAATGCGAGATCTTGTATCAGTTTAGAATAATTGGATCTACTCCTGATGTCTCGAATTGGCACTGATTACCAGGCATAATATCTTAGGCCAAGTGCTTGAAATGGCTTTATAAACCTTATTCTTTGCCTTTTGTTTCGACCGAGTCGGACTATATGGCACGATGCATTTAATTTCTCTAGTTTTCACCGAATCATTAACGAAAGTTGTAGCATTCCTGGAGAAAACGACACATAAGCTTGATTTACTATTTCGGAGGTTATTGCTTAGCTTTCAGTTGCTTTTGTTCGGTTCCAACCCAACAGCCTGAATGTTGAAACGCTTCTATTAACATTCACAAAGCCCTGTCAATTTCTAGAAACGATTAGCAGACTATATATTAGTAGTAAACTTCAGTTTCAGATGTAGCGAACGATGTCGTAGATAGATACATGTATCTATTTACATATGCTTATTCGAAGACGCATCTCCCCACATAGGCCGGGGTGCGTCTTCGAATACGTATAAGTTGTTTACTCAAGTAAACCCTTATGGCAGTTAAAGTTGTTCCTATATTTGTCACGGGGGCTTGGTGGATATTCAATTTTTAAACGTATTATTAATCAATAAAGATACGTGAAAATATGATTTTTTATTTTCTAGCAACAACTGAGTAAATTAATGCAGAATGATGTGTAGGTATACTCAAGGAATAAAAATTATATAGATTAACGTTTAGACCTTTATGTAAAAAATTTGCATTATCTATGCATCAAATAACATTTATTAATATAAAATTAATTACAAATAAATAAATTTGAATTTGAATAAATCATTTAATTAATTATGTATTTATGCTAAAATATTTTTTCACGTCCGTTTTAAAACTAAAACAAGTTTCAGCCATGGGACAACACTTCCTATAGGTATATAATTTATAAAATTAACTGAATTATTCTAATCTCTCATGCTGTTCTTTGCTTTAAAAAGCATTTCCGATTATAGTGACTATAAATACTAATGCAATAAGCACGCTTTGCCAAACTATTATACAAACGGCTATTCAACATTTACTAGTACCAGTGTTATCAGGCAGTTACGCGAATAATTTCCTAACAATATTATCAATGGACATTGCAAGCTACTTTGGTGGTCCACATTTACCTTTATTACATTAGCCATATTACATACTCGTATATTATATTTAAAAAAACATCCTTGATTCACAAGTATAGTTGCCAACTCTAAAACAAATAGTTACAATTATTTTAAATCTATTATAATAAATACTTCAACAAATTTTAACCCTTACGTTTATTGCAGCAGAAGTTAAAAACAGACAGACGAACAGATGGATAGATGTACGGACAGAAGGAAAGAGGCATTCAGTCTGCCCCACAGTAGTTACTACTTTGAAGAATAATATGCATGCTCTTGCACACTACTACTTGCCTTACATTCTAGGCCCATAGTTAGTCCGCAATTTCACTTGACAGTATAAAATAAAACACATCAGTCTATTAACAAATACATACTTCTTCTTCTTCTTCTAGTGCCTCTCCAACTAGTGAAGGCTGGCTGTCAGCTCCGCATTTTTCACCCGGTCTTTGGCGAGTTTGAATACGCGACACTTTCATACTTCCACAGTATTAAATACATACAGGAAAAGTGAAATAAAGCCTTTAATAATAATGGAGACAACTCATCAGAAAACTTACTTTATATCGATACCGGCGGCATGATCTAAGTTCCCGATTGTTCTAGGAACTTGTACACTCAGTTTATAATTAAACTTGGGTCAAGTCCTGGGTGACTTCGGTGTAGTTGCAAGGCTCTTCAGAAGTTTCTTTGTTTGTCTACCAACTACTGCTTTAATTATGTTGGAGCGGTTGATGAATTGATAAATATTCAATTAGGTGGGAAACAAAAGCATTCGAGATCATGAGAAGGAAGTATTTAAGTTTTTAAGCCTATATTAATAAGTGATATATATATTAATTGTCATAAGAAAAATGACAGTTAAAAGTGTTTTTACTTTGGTGAATATAAAACTTTGTTTTTTGGTAAGTAGCAGATAGCAGCACAAAAATAATTTACGATAATGATTAATATTTATTAAAAACATATTAAAGTTTCTCAGACTTTTAGAGCAAGCGAAAAATCACAGACCAGGAAGTATATGTAGGTATAAATACGAAAAATATAGGAAATACCTATATGAAATATGTCGGCTAAAGGCAATCAACAATCGTGTTATTGTTGGTTCCAGTAGATAAAGTTGAAAGAGTTTAACATGAGGAGTTCTATCTATTCATCTTTTATTTAAAAATTTATACAAAAGCCGATGAAAATTCCAACATTTGTGTGGTACGTGGAAGCCTTGGCAGAGACAGAGAGACAGACATAGTAAAATAGATTTTAATATAAGAGTTGGTTCACATGGATTGCATTTGGTGACCTATTAAATTAAAATTTAATTTCAACCATACCAAGAATTCGACCGCTGAAATGTGGGCATACGTTTACCTTACTGATACCGAACAATTGATGCATGTTCAAAATTAAAAAAATATATAATAACGTATGTCAATTAAAGAAATCAGTATTTTTATATTTTTTATCCTACTAATATTTATTTTGTCAAGGTCGAAGTAAAAACATTTTCGCTGACTGCCCGAGAGAGATATGTTTAGTTGTAACTTACTGATATCAAACCTTATTAATTCTGTACTTTAAAAGGCTTTTCCAGATCTGCTAAGACATAGGCCGCATCAACTATTATATTCTGACTGTTGACTACTGACATTGTCTACTAAACAGATATGAACAGTGCGCCAAAATAAAAACAGTTATTAATAAACCCTGGCATTCTAAAGTTCATTATGATCTTTTGAATAAAAGTTGTGTTTAATATAAAACTGTATCTATAGTTGTAGAAAAGTGGTGCGGATACCGTTCGCATAGAATGCTGCGCATCCGCTTTATCGCCCAATGTACAATTTCATGTGCGAAACAACGAGAAGAGATTTAAAACATGCCTATATTAAATCTGCATAACTAACATATTATGCCAATAAATAAGTGTCGCAGTTTCTTTGTGTCTTAAACATGAATTCTTGATAGTTCGATGGATGAACGCCTTTGAAAATGTTTTTGTTACTAGCGACAATCGATTGTTGAATGTTTGTAAAGTCTGCAGCCTATTTATTTACGAGAAATTCAGCAACCCGCTTTAATAATATGGAAATATAATTATACAAAGTCACCACTAAACAAATATTTGAAGGTGAGAAGAAATAGTAACGAAATATATTAAAAATAAATGATGACGTAACGTGATCGTAAGTCACATTCTATGAGTAAACGCAAAGATACAATTGAGAAATTCTCACATTGAGTCCTACGAACAAAGCTGTCAGGAATTGGGTTGTTCTAAATAAATTCTGTGACTAAGTGACAAGACGAAAATCATCTGTCAATGGTAAGCGTCTAATGCGATGGCGGGGAAAAACCCAACAATAGTTAGCATTGTTCTTGTTATATTTTCCTAGATTTCCAGTTTTAACGTGTAACAAATAGTGGTGGATAATAAGCTGTCAAGTAGCAGTAACGTGGCACGAGTGTAGGCAAAGTGTACAAAATTGTGAAACTTTGTTTTTATTATTATTTGCTTCGTCAATCGACTTAGAAAGTTTCAGTAACCATTAACGATAGAATCCGGACATTTACCATGTATTGTATTTATAGTGAGCTCTCGATATTTCGGCACAGTTGCATGCGCCATGTGCGCGAGGCAATACATGGTAAATATCCCGTTTCTGACGTTAATTCTCGCATTAGTGACCATGTCAGCTTAAAAACTTATAAAGTTTTAGTTACCGTTACATTCATTGCTTTGTGACTAAGACATTACATACTGATCTATTGTCATTGTGTGTGCTTGAATAAAAATATCATTCTATGCAAATATTGATACGTAACTTAAGAATTGGCAAATCTTCAAACTTATTAGTCCATTTACAAGTGCAATTTGAAAAATTTAATATCGACTTCCATTCTATTACTTTGGTAAAATCAGTAGTTGGAGTGTAACTCAAAAACTACTAGACGGAATTTGGCTTTCCGAAGCATTATGTAAATCGGTTCACCCATTCGAAAGTTATGAGGTAACAAACATAAAAAAAAAACAGTCGAAAAGAGTACCTCCACCTTTTTGAAAGTCGGTAGATAAAAGTGTCAAATATCTGCGGATGAATTTGGCGAAGATACATTTTTGGGACAGCGTAGTTCTGCAAGTGTTGATACTCATTTTCTAGTACCTATAATATTTTAGAGCTTCATGTAAACCTTGCCCATCGAGCACCCCAGACAGGATGTATTAAAATTTCCAGAGTTTAACTTTGGGGTGCGCGATGCGATGCGTTTCGGTATTCCCATCCCATACCCAAATATGCCTCTCCATTTCTAGGCCTAACGTATAACAAAGAGGACTTTATTTTTAATACAATAAAGCATGTAATGGTTTGTTACTTAAGCCTTTGCTAATCGGTAGGAAGTTGTTGAAATATTAACGGCACGTTATGCTCAATTTCCTGCCTTTCAGCGTATCGGTAACTTTGTCCTTTAAATTTTAAGGCGACTCTCGTTGAATTAGTTGTTAACTGATGCTGTATGACTGATCATGACGTAATTGGTTGTTAATTTAGCTGAATAACGAATTGTTTAGTTTGCTACTAATAAAGGCATTTATAAAATATAATATAAACCTATTTAAAAGCATCAAGTATAGCAACAATACGCTCATAACAATAAACATTTTAATTAGGATGTTTTTTTCATTACTCTGTTCGTTTCTTTAGTCATATTACCTGCTTCAGTATATGATCGGCATACGCTGCGCTTCTACACAGCAACTATGGAATTGTTATAACTTTCGTACCTTCTCTGTGTAATATATTAGAAATGCTGCTATATAAGAGATTTAACAAGACATACTTGAGAACATTAAAAGTTTTTGTGCTGCGTTGAACTATAAATTTATAACGACTCATTACCTAAGAAATTTCTTGCTATTCAATACAGCATTTTAAGCATATTGAAAAAACTAACATCAGATTGAAGAACTATAGGTAGACTTAACTATCAATAACTTACATTTAACACTAAACTGAAAACGTAAAGTAAAATCAGCTTTTCGAAAAATAACAAATTTTGAATTTCATTCGACACGGCATTCGTTGATTATTCCAATTTTTCGCTTCAGTCGATCCTGTTAATTGTTTCCCCAGTCAGTTTCACTGTTCCTTCAGTTCAGCTTTACAATTTCAAAGTGTCATTTGATTCGTGATGGATTTCGCAAGTTTTTTTTGACAATTTCACGGTTTGTAACTAGCGGCTCCCACAGGATTGTGCTTTGTTTTTACATCCCTGAGTATGTTATTTTGTATGAAACTCCCTTGAATGTAAAATGATTTGGATTTGGAAAGTTAGTTGTAGGAAAACTCTTAGTACGGAGACAGCACAAAGAAAAAAAAGAAAGAAAAAAGACGCGATTGTACTATAAGTGGTGCGTTTGAATAGCCCTAAGTTGGCGAATTGGGAATCTATGGGTGGAAATGTCGTTTATGGCTCTTTTTGTTCAGCGTTCTAAAACTAAACTATCATAAAATATTATTATTTTCAACGTGGTGCTAGTAACTGTACCGAAATATCAGGTGCTCAAAAAGCAACTAAATCGTGGTCTACATCTCGTGAGTATACTAATTATAACTTAATTAACAACCGCGACAGTCTAAAACAGTGTTTTCCATAAAAGTTCCTTCCAAAAATATTTACTCTGTCCCTCTATAACGAAACATGTGTGTCCAAATGAATATTAACTATTAATGTATTTTACTTTTAACTAAATAATTGCTATTTTGAAGCTTTGAGTTTTTATTGTCTCGCAGTAGGTATGAAAAGAAGAGTATGCACCTCGAAGATAAAGCCTGTCTTCGTTTTGGGCGGCTTTAACCCCTCGCTTCACTCAGGACTCTACATAACTCCCTCGCTTCGCTCGGGAATTAAACCTTAATCCCCTGCTGCGCTCAGGGATTAACCCTTTGCGTACCAGTGACGTACATTTACGTACCTTTCATTCATAAATCTTTTGTTTTAATTCGGTATAAGAAGGATTAACCCAAGAGTCCCCGTTACATTCAGGGTTAAATATATTTGTATAGCCCATGGCGTTTGACACTGCTTTACTCCCTCGGTGCATAATCTACTATTATGGCGTTTTACTATTACCAAACCCGAATCATGTACTTCGCCTGAACAATCTGAGTGAAAAATACTCTTGAATTAAGTACAAATTGTATTCCATGAGCATGTTAAAATGAAATCAGGGCTAGTGAAGCTATTACGTAATAAGTTAAACTTCAATTACGTGTAAGTGCCATAAAACCATTCTGAAAACATAAAGTTAATTTAAAATAGGGCTTACGTGGCGAAATGTCTCAATTTATACATAATATGGGTACAAGCCAAGCGTGACAAGAGCAATAAATGTGAAATGGTCTAGTAAATCACGAGATTGCCACGCCTCCGGTCACCAGAATTGTATTTTCATGTAAAATTGCGTTAACATTGTGTTATATTGTATAAATAACATAAAACTTGCTAATTAAGATAAGGATTTATTGCTGAAGGTCTTCCAAAAGTTAAATATAATTTAAGCGGTTTCAGTGATACACTTGCCTATGATTTAAATTACATAGAAAGATCCCAATTTTTTACATAAACTTTACATACACTACACTTTCACGGCAGTTGAATACTTAAAATTAACAGTGCCACAACGGGAGGTATTATCGCTCAGAGCGATCTCTTGCAGACAACCATGCACGGAAATAAATAGGCATTAACTTAAAAATCCGGTGTTGTATAAAACATATGTTCATATAGCAAACGAATGTATCTAGAAACATTATATACAATGTATACAAACTATACACATATATGTATACTATACATATGTACTACAAAATATATACATAACTATACTCGTACATATACGTATGTAATTATTATAACAAAGGTTTGCAATTAGTTATTGCGCGAATAAAAGCTCTGACAGTTGATGTGAAGCGCGTCTAATTCCATAGACGAACAGCTTCAATGCAGTAGATGCAAATTTCTAAAATGCCTGACCAATGCATGGGTGCAATGATGCAAATTTATAAACGTCCTTAACGAGACCAAATATTGCAAAGGTTACACGTCTTCGGACTATGTGTCGAACCCGTCGGTTCCCGTCCCTCGGACTGTAATCTTTCTCTCTAAAGTTCGAATATGTGTATATAATTTTTCTCTCTAAAAGTGAAAAGTTTCATGTTAATTATTTTTGGTACAACATAATATTACATTACATATATTATTATGTATATATTATTACATTATAAATGCCATTCATTCAATACAAATTATAAAAAGTGTAAGTACGTCAATTTATGAGGTTACCATAGTTAGGCTCTGCCTACTTTGGCACGTGAAAATTTTGTGTGAATATTGTCTCATATTTATTACTAGTAGTTCTGCAAAGAGTAGACCTCGAGCACATAGTCTTATCAGCGGCAATTTGTCGTAGTACTTCACCACCTATAAAATCTCAAAATACCTCTTTAAAGTCAGGTACCTAATGTGTGTACCAAATTTTATCAAAAACAGTCAGTAAATAACGCCGCAGCAAAGTACCCCCCTTTTTAAGATATCCGACGACAAAAGAATTGAAATGACTGAATATTTTCATCATGCATGACAACTCAGAGCAGGTGTCGTCGGCTGTCAGGGTAGCGCGCCTGTTGCGTTTATTGCTTCTGCCCCAGTGTCAACCTCCCGAGTTACTCTCCTTTTGTACCATGACATGGTGGTCCCATTGAAGATGAAGTTAGCATAACTAATACCACTTTGCAGATAAGGTGATGGTCTAATTTTTCTAACCAGACTCATGGAACCAAGCTGATAATTTCTCAAGCATGTGCTATCTAAAATCTGGCCACATCACTGACTTTGCAAAAGGCGTCCTGACTCAAGACGAGCGATGATCCTTTCACAGCTAACACAAGCGAATTATTTGTCACCCTTTTGTGCCCCTCGGGGGAACTTATTAACAAAATCTTAATCACCTAAATGGAGCATTCGCGTAGTTAATCTTCGCAAAAGGTATATTTAACGTTGAGCATAAATCTGTCTTTTGTTGTTTAGTAATCAGATTTGAGACGTTTAAACGACTGTTACAATAAAGAAGTTTGTTTTATTCTTGATTTAGAGAGGATTGAACAAACGTCGGTATTTAAGTTTATGACGGTATTTCATTTCAAAATGGATATTGTGTCTAAGGAATAAATTAGGTGAGACTGATTGGTTTCTCAATAATCTAAGCGTTATGATTTATTGTTATTCATTTCAGTATTCAGTTAACAAAATAAAGAACTTGATGCTCTCCGCGGTATCACTCGCGTGGTAATGAATCAAGCGCGGATCCACCGTTGTGGGCACGATGGGCATGCCCACAACCCTAATAGACTTGAGACGTCACACTTCACATTTTCACGGTCTACTGAGGTCGATAGACTGATCACATCGAAAGCCTTAATAAATATAAAAATCCTGGATATCGAAAAAATATCAACGTGTTGAGTAAGCACCTAAATAGTTTTATTTAGGAATTGACTAAACTTACATTACCATATAGAGTTTGATGTGTTACAGTTTAAAATTCTGATTGGCACTGAACTGCAAACGTAACGCTCAACATCAGTTGAAAGACTTGCTCGCCTCGTAACTGATTGACATAAAAATTAAATTTAGACAAATATTTTAATATTTCATCATAATCGGTTTAGAAGTTAAAAGACTAAATATGACATTGTTAGGTGCAAACAAACACACATTTACATATGTAATTTTATATTAATTGACTAGTGTTAGCCCCACGGCTTTGCCCACGTGAAACTATACACTGTATAAAATCTTTGTCAAGGCGCCATATATTTTGTAAATATCTCCATTTTAGGAATACACTATATCGATCATGAGCGAGTTCATATTCTGGCTCGCACTTGGTCGATTTTCGGGTGACTATGATCACAACCTTTTTTGAGACTTGGATCCGCGCCTGTAATGCATAATACTGATCACGAATCAATCTAAATAGCTTATTTTACTCAGGGATAATGTAGGATTGTAATGATGAAATAACATTTTACATCCAGTCCAGTAGTTTTAAACGAGTTCGTCCGGGGAAGTCCTGCTACCATCCTATTCTACCCCCAAGCAGTAATGCTCGTATTACTGTATTCTGGTTTGAATGGTATATGAGCACCGGCAAAATTACAGGCACATGAGACTTAGCAACTTGCATGGCGCAGTGCTGTGTTGGGCTGTGACGAAATGCATCTGTTGCAGACAGAGGTTGTCGCTTTACATTAGGCGGGCCCTCGTGCTTGTTCCGTTATCTTATTACATTAAAAACACGAAAACAGACATTTCTGCTCATCTCATAAGTAATTTGCCCCGGTAATGAATCGAACTTGGGACCATGCGCTTCGAAGGCAAGGTCACTACCCCTACTAAGTTAAGGGAACTGTGTAGTGAAACCATATTTTTTTATCGGAAATTATCAATATGTATACATTATAAGGCTTTCAAAAATAACGTACCAAAATTAAAAAGCGAAAGGTACTATTGTACAAACCACATAGAATTAGCCACAATGTGCAGAAGCGTCCAAAACGCAATGCGCTTGGGGCTAAATTCATTTGCATACTGCGGTCCCTACCAGGCGTATCGTCAAGCTCATAATCATTATTCGCCAAGCGAAATTAGCCCCTAAGGTGTTGTAGTCTGCAACTACACATAGCTTTATTATCCCTCAAACGTGCTTAGAGATGGTAATTCTGGACCTTTGATGTAGTTTACAGTATCGACTGGTCATTAAGTGTTATTAGAATAAATTAGAACAGCATTCCAGTTGAAGTGTAATGATTATGGATATTATTTGACTAAAATAATCTTATATAATACAATATTAAGATATAAAATTTAATATAATAATCGGGATTCCGTAAGTGTGAAAGTACGAGTAGTTTTCACAAGAGTTTGTATCCTTCAAACTGCCGTGCGATTCTGTAAGAGCAAACATCGTTGCATCTTTGACAACATCCGTGAAACAAATGATGGGATGACAAGAAACGTTGGAAAAGCAACCCTATGTACAAGGGCGATATCTAAAAAAGTATTTGACATCGATGACCTCGTCGACGAATCATTAGTGAATCACACGGCTGTTTTAACATCTACACTCGAGAGCAATGAATCCGGGTCACTTAAAGAATGTTAAAAATCTCGGAAACTAAAAATGATAGGTTAATGCAATAAATTGTATTTAATAGACAATGTAATACTCCTTAAATGAAAGTAAAAAAAATATGAGTCACCATACATTTTATTAACACAAAATTACATAAAGAAAAAAACTGCTGATCTCTCCTTAAAACAAAAATAGGAAACATGAAATTTTTGAACTTTATTATGATTTTCTTGAATTTTAATACTTCGTATTGCCTCCTCGTGCTTCCATTACTGCGTTTACGCGGTTTGGCATGCTGTACACCAAGTTCCTTATACGATTTTGGAGAATATTCTCCCATTCCTCTGTGAGAGCAATTTTGAGCTCACGAAGCGTGATTGGGGGAGGGTTTCGTTGTTTTACGCATCTGCCTAGCTCGTCCCAAGCATGCTCGATCGGGTTGATATCCGGGCTGCGCGCTGGCCACTCCATACGAGTGATGTTCATCTCTTGAAGGTAGTCATTCACAATCCTACCTGTATGAGGTCGGGCATTGTCATGCATAAATATAGCATCCTCACCTAAATTGACCATAAATGGACCAACGTGATCATTGAGGATTTCTTCCACATATCTTTCGCTAGTTAAAGAGCCGTTTTCTATGATCACCAGCTCTGTGCGACTTTCAGAAGAAATTCCGGCCCACACAAGTACAGACCCACCACCGTAGGCTACTTTTTCTTCGATGCATGCTTGCTTGAATCATTCCCCTGGTCTTCGATACACTCTGTGTCTTCCATCGTGCTTGTAGAGCATAAATTTTGATTCGTCGGAGAACATAACTTTTGACCAATCTTCAAAACTCCAATTTACGAGGCTCTGGGCATATCTTAGTCTTGAAATACGATGCCCACGCTCCAGTTTAGGGCCGTTTGCAGGTCTAAGGGGTTTTAAGTTAGATTCAGCAAGCCGACGTCTTACTGTCCATGCACTTGGGTTACTTCCTCCGAGGCGTCGAAACTGATTTGTGAGTTCAGTTCCTGTGAGAAAGCGATTTCGAAGCATGGTGTTCACCAAGTATCGGTCTTCTCGTGCTGTGGTACACCTGGTTCTGCCCGTTCCTGGTCTGCGTAGGTTAGAACCAGTTTCTTCGTAACGTCGGAGAACTCTTTGTACTGTTGACAGCGACACACCGACAGTCCTGGCTGTATCGCGCTGACTCCGGCCGGTTTCCAGCATTGTAAGTATTCTGGTGCATTCTTCAGGCGTAAGCGACATAATTTCAGCTTGAATAATGAATATAGAGCACTATCAACATGGTTTATGTACCCACATAAATGACAGATTACAAACAAAAGCAAAACCAAATGCTGTAATTTCGTAGTTCCATCTTCGAAAGTGGCCCTTTTTCAAATTTGTTTTTTTTATGATATAACTTTACAATAACTAAGAAGTTTTAATACCTTCATTTAAGGAGTATTACATTGTCTATTAAATACAATTTATTGCATTAACCTAGCATTTTTAGTTTCCGAGATTTTTAGGATTCTTTAAGTGACCCGGATTCATTGCTCTCGAGTGTAGTTGTCCATTAAAATCTCATGAAACCCTTGTAATCCATCTATATATAAAACAAATGAACCCCTATTTCTCCTGGTCACGCTATGTTTTGAGAACGGATGCAACAATCTCGCTAATTCTTTTTTATTGTGTGTCAAGAGAAAGTTCTTATGAAAGAACTACTACACGAACGAAGTCAGGCGCAGTCTTTAATTAAATGTAATATTGACATGGATTGTTTTTTTTTTATGGGATAGGTTGGCAAAAGAGCAAGCGGCTCACCTGATGGTAAGTGGTACCATCGCCCACGAACGTACGCGATACCAGAGGTCTCGAGGATGCGTTGCTGACCTTTGAGGAAGAATGATAGGAAGGAAAAGATAGAAGGGGTAAAGGTTGGAGGGGGCGGGGGAAGGAGAGGGAGAATGGGGAAGGGGGTATCGGGCCTCCAGAACCTCCCACAAACCGACGAAACACAATAGCAAGCTATGTTACTTCACGTCGGTGTTATGTGGGAGTGTGGTACTTCCCCGGTCGTGGCGGCACATTCGGCTGTGGGTTACAGCGTGGCACTGCCACCGAAAGATGACGAATGTTAAATATATATAATATATGTTTTTTAATTTGTGTGTACCTATACTTATGGATGTCGTGTCTGACAAAAAGAATTATTATTATTATTATTATATACAGGGTGCTTGGTAGAGTGACCGACAAACCAAATGAGCGTGTTCGGGGGCCCACTTGGAGAATACAAGTTGGCCAAAAAAAATCCCCGACACCCCAATTTTTTTTAACTAAATCAGTTAGTTAGCTCTGTTTTGTATCTAATTTTGCTTTGCGTGGCCTGAAGGTGTATTAGAGACCAAATTTAACTAAAAACATCCGGTCTAAAACAGATTTTACAAATGTTATGGTGGTAAATAGGTAGGGGATAGGGTGGCAAGATGGGATACTTAAGCTTTGAAGGTCAATAATATAATAATTACACAGTGAAACAACCATATTTATTTTTTAATTAACAACTAATTATTATTATTCTAATATTTGGTGTCATTAGGAACTTTTTGTAACACATTTAAGAGAAAAAAATTCATATAAAAAAAAGGTGTTTTGCCCCGACTTGCCCCATGGTGCTGGTAAGATGGGGTACCCCCCTGAGGTAAGATGGGGTGATAAGAATGATCACAGAGAAAGATAATTATTTGAGTTGGCAGTACTCGCAGATATGGGTGTGGCTTCGTCATCATCGTCATCAATTCCTGCGCAGCTATTATGAGCCCATTTTTCACACAATGAGCATGATATCCACCCTTCAATGGAAACGGAATACACTTCCTTACAATACATACATGGTGTGTCCTCTTCTTCACTTTCATCTTCAGATGATGAGAGTCTTCGTCGTTTTGCTGTTTTCTTTGATTTTTTATTTTCAGCTTTTGTAGTAGTTTTCTTCTGTTTTTTTAATTCATCTTTTCTCTTTTTTGTTTCTATTTTTTCTCTAGTTTTTTCTGTTCAGCATCTTTTTTTTTTCTGGACGATGACTTCTAATCCTTGTTTGTAAGGAGACGACGTGATAATTGCTGTTTTTCCACGCTTTTTAGCAACACGAGAGGATTTCTTAGTAAGCGGAAGTGGAAAAAGTTGTTTTGGAGAATTCAAAACAAAGTTACTGTCGCTTTTATCGCATGTGGGCACATTAGCTGGTTGTGATGTCATTGGTTCCTGACAAACAAGGTTTTCAGCTGGTTCTAGTGAGTGTGTCTGCTGGTCAGATTGATTTTGTACTGCTTGTGATGTCTCCGGTTGGTCTTCAGTTTGATACGGTGCTGATTCCTGATTAACTAGCCTGGGACTCCAGTGGGAACACCCTGGCAAAGGGTGACGTCGAGCTACGTCGCAGCATTATCAGCTGTTTGTGCAGCTAATGTGTCTGAAGTTTGGACAGTAGTGACATTGCTTATACCTTGAAATACTTCTCGGCTTGTGGAAGTTTGACCGTCATTTAACTGGATCTCGGTTGTCAAAGAAGGGACAAAATCTGTTTCGGAAAACACGTTTGGATTATAGGGCCAAATCCCACATTTACGAAATCCATTAACTGCTGTAGACATAGTGGCTGCTTGAACAAAAGCATTTTCAAATATTTTTTTCAGCGACTTGGCGGATAGTAACGACTAGTCCAGGGTTAGAACGCAGCCAGGCTGTAACGGCTTGTTCATAATAAATACTTAATGGTCGCATGAACGCAACATCCGCTACTTGTAAACGGTGTGTCGTGTGCGGAGGAAAACACAAGATAATAACACCATGAGCTCTGGCTTCATTGATCAGGTCAATATTCTGAGTGTGGGTGCTGTGCCCATTTAGTAAAAGAAGCACGGGTCTCTCTTTAGATGCTCCACTGAAAATCACAAATCTTTTAAACCTTTGGAGGAATAGCTCGGAAGTAATCCAGCCCGAATCACTACATGTGCCCCAAGCACCAGCTTGTGAATTCACCATCAGCTCTGGATTTATCCTTTTTCTTGGAAAGATAAGCATAGGTGGCATGTAGTTTCCAGCTGCACTGAAGCATATTTCGACCGTTGCCGTCTGTCCTCGTTCTGCCGAAACTATGACCCCAACCTGTTTCCGTCCTCTTTTAGCGATTATCTTTGAATTTGTCTTTGGCACAACAGTAACCCCCGTTTCGTCACAGTTGTATACATGGTCAGGAGTTAGTTGGTGCTCGTCGTACACGTTGCCGAGGAAATTGAAGAATTTTTCGACTGCAACTTTGTTAAAACCAGATGCTCTGGCAGCAGAAGTATTTTCAGGCTTTCTAATTGAAAGCTCTGGGTGTCGTTTTAGGAAGCCATTTGTCCACTCTCTACCAGCTTCTTTTTTCTCAGTGTTGAATGGATTAGGCTTATTATTTTTAATTGCTAACTGGTATATAATATAATATAATATTATATACTAATGCCCTTAGATCTTTAACCGTAAGTCCATAAAACCTTTCTTCCATTTCTAATAAATAGGCACAAAGCTCATTTTCTTCAGACACAGAAAAAACAGACAGCCTAGGACCCAATGGTACTTTAATTGGTATGGGTAAGTTTACCTCAGATATTTCGCTCAATACTGGGCAAGCAGCCTTAGTTTTTCTCTCTAATGTCGTCTGTGGCACATCAAATTGTTTAGCTGCTTTATAATAACCCATTTTTCCATCCAAAACCGCTTGAATTGCTTCCCGCATGGATTCTTCGGACCAAGACCCTCTGTCAGTCGTGCGTGTAGTCACGAACCATACTAAAAAGGCAAACTATAATAAGCTCACAAAAAACAAACCCATTTTTACGGAAAACAAACAAGAACAAAATTATTCTCATTGGGGGTAAGATGGGGTACCCGTTACCCCATCTTACCTGCAGAGTGAATACATATAAAAAAAAATTGAAAAAAAAAACCGCCAACAATCTTAAGATAACACAATGCGTACCTTATAGGTAAGTTTAAGCGTCAATCACAGCAACACCTCACCAGCTAACGTTATTTAACAAACCTCAGTCACGTGTCAAACCAGGAGAAAATATGTTAAACAAGTTGCAGTAAAACTTTGCAGCACTGTTTCCTAATATAAAGCACTACTAGCTGGTGCCCGCGACGTCGTCTGCGCAGGGTTAGTACTTCGAGTAGCTTTATTATCTTCTCCAAAGCCATATCTATCTTTATACCAAAATTTATAATTTATAATGTCATAAAATAGTTATTTCAATAGTTATATGAGTAAATTTAAATACTTAGTAAATCAATCAGTAAACACTAAGTAATAATAAAATACAGTACCTACGTACACACAAATATAAAATTAATCACAATTATCATGGAAAAAACTGGAATGCCTAAAATGCCGCCAAAGGTGATGAAATGTTCATTATATTTGTGTTATTTGTGTTACATTGCATCACCCTTGACCGTCGCTGAGCACGTCTAGTGTATCAAGCTGACAAAATTATTTTTGACTAAGCTATCAAAAACTGACACAAACTTTGACAGAACTGTCATCATTACGATCTTAACGTAGACCGAGATCTTGTTATTGGGTCTATGCTGTGCCCAAGAATATTACGCTTATTCACCCGCGCGGTGATGGATGATGATGATGAAAAGTATCCTATATGTTAATCCAGCGTCCCATCCATACATCCATACCAAATTTCATCAAAATTGGCCCCGCCGTTTGAGCGTTAAGATAAAGATAAAGATTTATTTATTTGTCAAAATATGTGTGTAGTCATACAGGGATATGCATGTAGGTCTTAAATTTAGATAAGTTTCAACATGTTTTGCCCGTGTAGGCGTACAAATATAAGTAGTGAGATGGCGGTCACTTGCAAATAATATAAAAATAATAATTTAAATATTTATATAAAGTCAGAATTCAAATTAAAAATAAATTTAATTTAAATATGCATGCTTGTCAAATAACTTATAACTAAACGTATTGTACTTCAAATTGCTTGTCATCTAAAAAATCAACGAAATAGTAACAAAGAAAAAAACAAGTAAAAGAGTAACAAAGATCCACACATCCATACATCCATACTCACAAACTTTCGCATTTATAATATTAGTAGGAAATAGTAGGATTCTACATTCTAGTCTCCATCTTGGAACAAAATGTCACAATACAAGTATAAGCTGAAAAGTTTTACATTCAAAATGCACCATTTGCTCGCTTCTCTCGTCGCCTCGTAATCTGTTGATCAAACAGACTCCCCGGCCGACGACAAATTTATTCTTGTACACAAAGATTTTAATCGCGATGGTGTGCCTTTAGGCTAGTTCTTTGCAACTGATTTTAAATCTGGGCGCTAAAGAAATGCTACTGAATGCATATATTTTTCTCGAAAGTATGTACGCGATGTTTTAACAGACTTTAAAAAAGAAGGATGTCTCAAAACGAGAATTTATTTCTTTATACTCGTAGTATGACGCATAACTTTTCAATGGATTTTTCAGAACAAGTCCTTAACCACCAGTCCTTAAAACCCGCATTATCACTGACCATCGACTGAGACAATCAAATGGTCAACCACTTGCTTACTACTTGCTACTTATTTGTATTAATAAAACATTTTAATAGTCCTAGTTTGCATGTCTGAACGGATTGTCTACAAAGAAGCATGTTGGTGCATAGGCTCCTTAGATCCTAGAATAACACACTTTATTTTTTAGATTAGGAAAATGTTTACTTTCTTGCTGTAAAGTATGAATGCTGTATTCTTCAGTTAATATTTATGACGGCAATGTACCTACGTACATTTTTTAGTTAATAAAACATATTGAAGATCAAAAAAGCATTAATGGTAAAACAGAATGGTGTCAAACACAAACATAAAACTTTAAACACAAAACCAACAACATGGTGCCAAATTCTAATTTGTTTGCGTATCTTTTTAGTAAACTCCAATCTGTCAGGTGTGTTGCCACCTTTTTTCTTTGGCATCCTGCCAAATCATTGTAAAGAGAAACCGCAGCATATGTTTAAGGGGAACAGCCACATTTAATATATAGCGTACAAGCTATGCCCCGTGGCTTTCTACCAACATTGAAATATAATGTAGGTTACATTAACAACTGACTTTATTACAGTACGGTATAATACACACATATAGGTATAATATACAGTACGGGATACAATGTATCTTATGCCATCACACATAATCATGTCAAAAAAGAAAGTGCACTTTGCGAATTGTCCCATTTTAAGTGTTTGCACCTTAATTTAAACCAATATGATATTATTATGTAACAGAATGTTATGCACGTCATAAGTGTTTTCGCATGCCCACACTGGTCTACTGTTGAATAACATCGTTAATTAATGCTCGTAAGCCTTTTATATTGTACGCCAATAAACTTGATCTTTAGGTCCCTAAATAAATTCAGTATCTGCCTGGTGCTTTACGCAGGTCATTTCTAATACTCGTTGCATATGAAATATCCGCTAAGTATCTTAAATTATGTTTGCAAAAATGTGGTCTTGTCTCAAGATTAGAAGAATTGAATACATCATAATTACGCAACATTGCAATTTATACGGTCAAATATTAAAACATAAAACAGTAATTGATCTGCACTTAGCGCTTAGGGAAAATAACGTTATATATATAAAGTTACAACTGGTGCAACGTAAATTATAGTGCATTAAGCAAATTCGTTCAAATTAGCATTGTTGGACCAATAAAGACCTGATCCTGCCCGAGGCTCGCTGTTTTGGCAACAGTTGCTGAAACAAAAGTACAGAAACGTTAGCGTCCATGAACGATTTAAAATAGCTTCTTTACATTTTATAATGGTTTTCAGATGGTTTTACACGTTTAATCTATTTTGTAGTTTGAACTCTTTTTCTCCAGTAACCATGTTTAGTTCAAAGTGTGCACTATTTGTGTATGACGCAGGACAACAAGGAAATGGATAGTTGGATATATGAACTAATTCTTGATACATTCACCCTACATCTCATTGAGTCACATCATTTTCATGAAACTGACAACCTTTTAGAAGCTATTCGAGATATATACGAAATGGATCCCCGTGAATCTTTGAGAGATTTATTTAAAGAAATCTATATATTAACGTTGCCTTTCTTATATGTATTTGAAAATATAATGTATGTTCGTAAAAATTTGCATAAATATAAGTTAAATAGTGATCACCACACTTTTAATACTAGAAATACAAATAGGATAGCAATACCTAGTTTTAGACTTGCGAAGACTTATAAGTCAGGAAAGAAAGATCTAGGAAATTGTGTGCGTTTTTACAATAAAATCCCAAAACACATAACTGAGCTCACAGAGGGCAAATTCAAGTTGACTGTAAAAGCGTTTTAATAAAAAAAGCTTACTATAATGTTCGACATTAAATAGAAGATAAAGATGCTTGGAATACTCCACTTCTGGCAAGCTGTCACTCTGCCACCCATAAAATGCAATATTTGTAGTACATAAGTAGAAACATTGTAAACATCTATATAAAAAGAATGGCCCCAAGTTTCTTGCCGCTTCTTCTCGGTGGGCTCTATATATTTTGGAACGCGGCAGTAGAGTCTTTAAAGTACATTATAATGAAAAGTTGACGTTCATAAGTGCGTCTTTGATGCCTAAATTGAATAAATGATTTTGACTTTTGACTTTTTTTTTGAAGCTATCCCTGTAACTTTCAAACTTCATTGTTCCCACTGGGACAGTTTCAGAACTATCTACTATCAGTTCTTTTGAAAAATAAAACCAGCACTGTTTTTAAACTTCTCTCGTCGGAAAGCGCTCTATACCCTTTTTAATTTCGACTGAAACTGACAACGTTTTATAAAGGGCTAAATCCCTGAAAATCCTCATGCGGTTTTCCAGCAGAGCCTTGTAACTCACCAGTTTTGCCCGAACATGTAGGTTTAATCCTTTGGATTCACGACATATAACATACAAATATGACCAAACGGATTTTTAATCTTTTGGTCATTTTGCCGTGAATTCTATTTCCATTGTGCTTGTGCAACTTGTGCGTTAGTTTCACATTTTTATCGTACCTATTGTATTGTTACACATAAAGTATTTAATTTTCTTTTCAAATTTCATTTTAAGCATTTTATAGTACGTTACGCTATGTACTTGGTGACTTCATCCGCTGGGTATTTGGTTATAGTAAAAATATGCCAGTCTACCTGGGGGAAATCTAAGGAGATCCTTCAGAAGTAGATACTTTAGGTATTCAAAATTTTACTTACTCTAATATGTACTCAAAGCGAAACTCAATTTTACTTAATCTATAATATGTCCAAATAAGATATCTAATAAAAGATTCTAACCATTACTTAAAAGTCCTAATTAGTAGATTTCAAAATTCTATAAATTAATAATGCTGCAAGGAACACTACATAATATGGTTATTTTGACTGGGTATGCACAGGGGAAGACAGTGTACGAAAACTTTCAGGACGAAATATTTGTAAATACTTTTTATGTACTTTATGAAATAGCCAGTGTTTCATAATCGGAGCATTAAAATATATTTCCCCACATAAATATCTGCACTTAAATTCTTTGAGCTATATATATTTCTAAAGTTTATCTGTAAACTATGCATGCGTTGTACGTCCCTCCCCTATTCTAGTCAGTAGTTACTCACAATAGCGTGGATACATAAGCGTAGTTCGTATAAAGACAATAGCTCTTCTCCCCATGTTTATAAATGTCATACAGTCCAACATGGCTTCCCCTAGGCACTATTGTTTAGAGGGTACTCAAAATCTAATCCAGCCTAGTGCTATTAAAACAAAGTACACTCTGCAGCAGTAAAAATATGGAACACTCTACCACCTTGTCACAGTAAGTATTTGTTTAGTTCAGTTAACTATGTTCCCATGACGGGATGGTTTTCTCTTGTAATAAAGTACCATAGTACCCAGCTAGAATGACAGACGGTGATTGGTCGTTAAAGGTAGAGGCCCTGCGAAGATGTGTATTGTTTTGTAATCTAGCTTTCCTTACCGTTATGTTATTGTCCTTATATTAAAATTTGACTTCCATATATGAGTTATAATGTCTTCGAGAGGCCTTAAAAAATTTTTAAAGCTTGAGTGTCTGATCCATTGCGTTTCGACTAGTTCGACTAGTTCACTAGTCTACTCAAATTTAATATTATAATTAATAAATAATCGATTATAATTAAATGATGTTGACTGGCTTGTAAAATGTTGACTCACTTTATTATGGATACTTAATATAATTATAAAAAGTATTACCCAATGGACAGAAAAAGTCATTACGACGAGGGAGGTTAGTTACATTAGGTATTTCCTTCAACCCATACAAAGCAAGTACCTACATATATTCACTATGTACTCTAATTACCTCTAGGGTATCTACAACAAAAGTCTAAAAAACAATTGCACGCACACTGACAGCCTCGCTTGCCGATTGGCTTGTAACATGAGAATAGCGGATTTTAACCCTCATACGGTGTCAGGTTGCGGTCATGGAGACTGGGTATCATTTAACCAAAATGGCCGACAGAAAGTCATGGGCTGTTGCCTCCACGGCTTCGTTATCAAATAAGCTGTTCCACTAGAAATTTCTTTACGCTTTTTATAACTAGCATGATATGAAAACGTTGCAAAAAGGATATAAATATTTGATTAATTATGTTTCACCGGTTTTTTATTAATAGCGATTATCAATGGAATTAGTCATGTGGAAACTCATGAGTGCTTTTTTTGTGATGTAATTTTGATAGATTGATTTCCAATTTAAAAGTGCACCCTATTACATCTAATAACCAAAACAATAAACATTTGAGACAACCTTATCGATATTATATATCAATATATGTTTATATCAGCCACGTGCGAGTTAAATGATCCGAAACGGGAAGCAATATACCTATTGTTTACAACATTTTGTTGTCGTTTATCAATATTTATAACATTCAACGAGATAATATCGCTTTTGTAATTTATTACGCACACTTAGTGAGCATTCCCGGTTCGTGTAAACATTTGAAATATGTGAAATATCTATAATGTGGTGTTGGAATTGTTTTATTTATTGGTTTTAAACTTCATGTATACACGATCTTTTAGATAATCTGCCCCGTGAAAATTATATGATTATTGTTTTTATCTACATCTACACTAATAATATAAAGAGAAAAGCTTTGTTTGTTTGTTTGAACTCAATAAGCTCCGAAACTACAGGACCGATAAGAAAAATTATTTCACCATTAGAATTTATTAAGATAATAAGAACACTACATTTTTCTTGATGAACATAGACTATTTATTATTTTCAAAATGCTAGGGATTCGTATGAAATCTTCGATAATGTATCCAAAGGTGTGGAAAAAATTCCAAAAAGTTGAACACGCTGCAGAAACTATTGACCATATAATATTAGTCTATGCTATTGACAATAAAGCAAAGTGACGTACTACAGTTTTATAGAAGACGTCAATATTTACAAAGAAGTCCACATTACCATATTTCTAACTATGACAATTATGTCGCAATAAATACATTTAAATTTTTGAAATATGCAATAGTAACGCCAGTACAAACCAGCACAAGTAATTTCCGAAAAAGTATTCGTATTGTAAGCGCCAATGCGACACGCTTCGGCGTACAAACTATGAGGTGTCTGTGTCACATTTGCCCTAGATAAATGGCAGTTTGTACAGTGACTAGTAAACGACGACGTTACGTTAAACTTCTGCAGATATTCGTGCTAGACCCCCAGGCCACATTATTCGTACCTTGGAATTAAAACCCTTATCTACTCTAACAATAAAGTCTCTTATATTGTTTGTTTGAGTGTTTGTTTGTGTGTAATGGATACACGTAAAACTAATTAACCGATTAAGTCAATTCTTTCACGAGTACAAAGATACATTATGCCTGAGTTTCATACGCTATAAAGTATTTGATTCATTCCCATCATCATACATCACCACGCGGGTGAATCCGCGGAGCACAGAATACTACTAGTAGTATTATAGTATTACTGTTTAAAGCACTAACGCCAGCTTATGCGATCTCAAACATTGAAATCTATAGAGAGAAAAATTCCATCCTTAAATAATGCTTCTTTCGGTTGGATGGTACTGTAAAACGGTCCAATAGATGTCGCTCCGTCCCCGCAAGACTGTTAGTCAAATACAGAGTTAAAATTCGATGCTCGGACCAGATTCTCGGTGGCCTAGTTGGTCAATGGCGTCTGACACGGAGAGTCAGAAGACGAGGGTTCAAATCCCGTCCGAGGATGGAATTTTTCTCTCTATAAATTTCAATGTTTGAGATCGCTTAAGCAGGCGTTGATGCTTTAAACAGTAATACTATAAAAATTACAAGGGCTGCGATGTCAATACGAAAGTTTCAACTATTTCTAAATAATGCTTCTTTCGGTTGGATGGTACTGTTAAACTGTCCAATAGATGTCGCTCCGTCCCCGCAAGACGGTTAGTCAAATAGAGAGTTAAAATTCGATGCTCGGACCAGATTCTCGGTGGCCTAGTTGGTCAAAGGCGTCTGAAACGGAGAGTCAGAAGACGCGGATTCGAATCCCGTCCGAGGATGGAATTTTTCTCTCTATAAATTTCAATAGTAGTATTATACTAGCTGCTAGCTAGTATGCTGTTAGTATAATTCTTGATTCTAGATCACTGAAATATGTTCAGTGATCTAGGAACAAGGTCAAATTATCAGCAGGTGATAGGAAAAATGTCCAAAAGCTGTGATGGTACTTCACCATCGTAGTGCCAGTGCTACGAGGTATGACTTTTTAGTATAATAATAATCATTTATGCATTAATATGGTTACACATAACAATATTACAATAATTGATAACATTGAATTTCAATATTATAATCATTGGTAACATTGAATTTCAATATTACAATAATTGATAACATTGAATTTCAATAGTACAATATTGGAGAATATTGTATTAAATATATCGTGCAATAGCCGTCCCACTAAGATTCCCTGTCTTCGAGCGGCTATTTCTCTTCCCTTGTTGGTTTAAGTACTAAATTAAAGTATAATTATTATTCACAAGTGTGCCGAGTATCATGTAAGTGTACCCTCATATATTTCAGATGTAAGTTTGTACCTAACTAATTTGTACTAGTTTTATTTTTAATTTCTGGTCTGGTCGAGTTTAATTTTACATACTTGATACAAGTATAAACATTTGACAGTTTTAACTGGAAAAAGTTCACATTGATGTGCTCTTTCCGAATTCCAACTTTGTCGCCTTGTTTTTATGCCGCTCGAGTCGCTATATTGGAAAAAAAAATACCAAAAAATGGAACTGACTTTAATACCAAAAAGTGTGAAATAACTTGTTAAAGTCGGTACCATGATAGTTCAGAAGTAAGTGCCTATTATCACAATATTGTGCGCATGGTACCGAACTTCGACAAGTTATTTCACACTTTTAGTGTTGAAGTCGGTTCCATTTTTTTGTTCATTTTATTTTACCCTTTTTAGTGATTCATATTAATTAAGGGATCGGTTGTCATTCACCGTCAATGATGATAATGATTGACGGTGAATGGTCATCAAATTATCAAATTTGGCGAAATACTTTTCAGTTAAGTGAATGTAACTCAACAACTGCTAGACCGAATTTGATGAAATTTAAATGGGACCACCCGGGATGTACCAGCTTTCAAATAAAAAAGAATCATCAAAATCGGTTCACTCAGTCGAACCTTATGAGGTAACGAACATTAAAAAACAATCGCATTGATAACCTCCTCCTTTTTTAGAAGTCGGTTGAAAAAATGGAACTGGTGGCAAAGTTGAAATTGGGAAAGAAGAATTTGAACCATATAAATTACTACTAAAATACGCATTTACGAGTACAAAACTCCAGGTACTCCAAATAAAACCTTTTTTTTTTCGAACCAAATAACGTAGGTGTTTATGCGGGATTTTAAAGTTTGAATGACACTGAAGCAAATTATACTCCTGAAACCACCTTAACTTCGTGTTAAACTTATCGCCTATACCTTTTTGATGTTATATATTAATTATAATAGATAAAAAGAAATAAGTATTTGTCTCTGAGACATCTGTTGAATACTTAGCCCGAGGCCCATGTCATACTTTCCGATAAATATCATTATACATTTAAATTTGAGATTGAAGTTAAAGAGGTGTTTAGAAAGCCAAGCCAAAATTTGAAATTCCAAATAGGTAAATTACGCAATCCCACAATGACCAGCCATCGCCATAATATAGGCAGAATTATCGCAGGCCTATCGGTTATTTTGTTTATTTAACTCCCTGGCGGTTAGTTTACAACTCTAGCTTGTTTGCAATGCCGCAGTGTGAATAAATAATTGTTGGTCCCTTGTTAAATATTAAACGGAGGGTTAGGAGGTACACGGCCGATTTGATGCTCAACTGTTTGTAAATATAGTGGAAGATTTTCATTTGTTATATTTTTGTGTTCGTACTCTATTTTGACTGCAATAATAGTACAGTGAAAGGTATATAAAATAATTAGAATAAAAGATTAGAATGGATAGTCTATTTATTTAATTTTTCTACGCATAATGCACAAATATATAATTTCTACTTATAATATTTTAGCATAATAATCAAAATATTTGAACTGAATTCAGAAAATGCAATATATGAATCTTGACATGAAATTAAAGCAAACTATACATCTTAAATTGGGCAGTTAACTAGCAGTTTGCCTTTGCAGTTGATGTAAGCAGTACCATTAAGAAAGGCACGAATTAAGTGGGTTAATTAGAAGAGGGGTGTAGAGATTCGATAGTAAGAATCATACCTATTTGAAGTAAGAGGCTACTAGAGTATCTAGATTTGGGTGAATTATTTCAAATTATACTATCACTTCTAATAGGTCATTTCGCCAGTTCGCGTCCATTTAGTGCAGTTTGCAAGTTTGAAGGAGAAGATAAAAATGTTCCAGCACTAGTTTCAATGAAAAAATTATATAATGTGTTCATTATATAGTCTACTATAGGGTTCGCTTTTAGTTTTGTTCGAAACTACTTGTGTTTTTTTTATAAATAGACAAACTTAAAAAATACGCATTTTACCCACTTTGCGTCCAAAAAATCTAAATTGCGTCCACCCATAGACCATTTTGCGTCCACCAGCTAAGAAAAGGAATGTAGGGGTGATATTTTTAAGATAATGTAAAGAAAAATTGTTTTTTAACAGATTCTTTATTCAAGAATATAGTTATTTGAAAATCAACATCATTATCATTAATAAATCACTATAAAGAAAATAAGAATACTTATTTATTCTTCTCAACATTGATAGAACTTAAAACAAACCTAATTGAAAAAAAACGAAACATTATTCTAAAAACAGGTAATTAGTAATTTGCAACCTTTTAAAGGTTGCAGGTCAACAACAATCAGTTCTTTTAATTTTACCCTAAAATCACGATATTACAATATCACTGAAGATCAGCATTGATTGATAAGTTGTTGGCTATATTATAGCAACAAAACAACACAATAGTTTTGCCTAATCCTAATACTAAAAGAAATGTTGAATCATAATATTATGATTATGAGACAATGTATGATTACTATTGCCTTCGAATTTTAATTAATCACACAACTCACATTCAAAAGAATTATCTTTGGCTTCTGAATAACTTAATCCTAGAAATCGCGTGCATTTCAGATGATACTAATAGGACATCTAATAGGTACACTTGTCACAGCCAATGTTTTTCTCATCGTCATCTTCTACATCAGAAATTGATACATCGTCAAATTCAGCACATTTCATTAGCTCCACGGCTGGTACATTTTCTTTCTCAGATTCCACATCGATCGACTCTATCGTTTCCTGTGTGACTTTTATCTTCTTTTTTTCGTTTCGTAGCAGTTTTTTGCACCTTTCGAGCTCTCTTTTGTTCTTTTTTCTCTATTCGTTCTAACTTTCTTTTTTGTATTGCTTCCTGTTTCTCGTTCTTGATCTGCTCTTTATCTTCGTAATACTTTCTCCATGCAGCAGAAGAAATGGCTGCTGGAGTCCTTTGCTTAATAGGTTTTCTTGCTTTAGAAATTTCAGGCAGCATCAGGTGGTGTTTAAATGGATCATAGGTTTTTTTTTATATGAATCGCCAACAGCTGCTTAAGATGGTTGTACTAGAGGAGAGAAATATTAAGAAGCCATTCAACGACCTTTTTTCAGCCTCCACTCCTAGCGCTGGTTCTGTTCCCGGTTTCTTAACTCCATCTGGTCTGCGTCCACACATTTTGTCCAATAATGTGATCTTGGAAATGGCATATTCTTTGCATATTTGTCTTATTAATTTTTTCTTCTTACGAATGTCCTTAATCCTTTCTTTACATCTTCTTCTGTGTATGTTTTCCTTTCTTTTATCTTACTACCTTCCTAAGAACTCATCTTAAACAGGAAAAAATAAAAATTAAGCATTTCACTGCATTTAGTTTGTAAAAAATTTAATGTTAAACTCTTAGTTTAAAAAAAAAATACATATTAAATTATTATAACAAGTAAGTTAAAAAAACTATATTTATGCGATTATTTGTATTTAATGAAAAAATGGACGCAAAATTTGGTACAGTACTATTTCCCTGTAGGTATAGTTTGCGTCCACGTGTGATGAACGATATTTGTATCTTTTTCTACAATCATAATAATGTGGACGCAAATTGCTCATTGCGATTGCATGATATTAGTACATTAATAAAAAATAAAAACAAATTCCCTTTCATAATTTAATCACATGAAAATAAACACTAACTAAATCATAAATAGACGAGTTCGCGTCCATTGTGGTCGCAAAGTGCAAGTTTTATAAATTCGGTGTAGTATTTCGCGTCCACCTTATTTTAATTGTAAACTTTAAAAAAAACAAGTAAATACATAATTAATATTACTCCTTTTTTCATGCTTCAAGTCTAGAAACAGCTGTGTATTCTAAAATACGCATAAAACAATAAAATACTTACCGTCGAACGCGCCCCCGCACACTATTTTTTTGCCGATATTCCGCGCATCCGCGCTCTTTTGTTGAAGAACGGAGAATAAATATTTTTTTACACTTGATTGATTGGGCACACAGAACTTTTGTCTATGTGTGTGTGCCTCTTATAAGATGAGGTATTGGCGGTAACGACTTTTCGGTGATTCAGTGTGTTAATATACCTATTTTCGAGAATTTTTACAGGGAGGTCCGAAAAATGGACGCGAATAGGGTGATGGACGCGAACTGGCGAAATGACCCTACCACACGTCAAGGGCAGTACCAAGATTTTTTTACTTGTGAAATAGTACTCACTTTTACAGTAATAGTAAATAGCAATTTGAAAACTAATCTAGTTACAAAGTCTCTTTTTAACGTAAATATCTCTATCTATCTATCTCTCTCTAACATCTAAGGTATGTATGCCCCATTCAAATTCCTAGAAATTGCAACAAGAACCCATTTTGGGCATGTAGTAAAAGTGATTACTGACAATTACAATTTAAGGAATTTGGTTAGAAATAATAGGCCCATATTTTTTTATAACTTGTTTTCCTAGAGTATAATACATTTTGGAATGTTGGTTAGTTGCGTCAATTTTTAAAAAAACTTGCCATACTATTATTATATTTTATTACTACTATTATTACTACTATTATACTTTTTTCCCCGATTAGTCCGGGGCAGGTCTATCCTCCGGTGTTGGCTTATCGTTGAATTTTGGGACACGTTGTAGATATAGATTTTTTTGTCATCTGATGGAATTTAAGTTATTAACAGATTATAATGTCTAACAGCCGTATATTATAAACAAGTAAAAGTAATTATTAAGTAATCACTTTTACGCAACGATACTTTTGCAACGATTTTTATTCTATAATAGACTAGTGTTTTTCTGAAGTTAGAACTATCAAAGGCAAATTCTTAGCTGAGTAATAGTCTTATTTCCTTTACTTATGAGAACACGTCAATTTATCGTTCTTACTACAGTGAAGTTGTATAAAAATTGCATTTGCACAAAAGTCTGAATTGTGAAGGATTAATTATGCTATGAATATTAAAATCCCATGACAACAACCACAAATAATACAAGTGTAAAAAGATACATCCAAATTTTATTTGGTTATGTCATTATTTACTTTTTACTTTAGTAGTAACGTTCATTGCTCGACTTTACAAAAATAATTTATGTTGAAGTATTCCATCGTCAAGTAAAGTAATTATTAAGTAATCACTTTTACGCAACGATACTTTTGCAACGATTTTTATTCTATAATAGACTAGTGTTTTTCTGAAGTTAGAACTATCAAAGGCAAATTCTTAGTAATAGTCTTATTTCCTTTACTTATGAGAACACGTCAATTTATCGTTCTTACTACAGTGAAGTTGTATAAAAATTGCATTTGCACAAAAGTTTGAATTGTGAAGGATTTATTATGCTATGAATATTAAAATCCCATGACAACAACCACAAATAATACAAGTGTAAAAAGATACATCCAAATTTTTTTTGGTTATGTCATTATTTACTTTTTACTTTAGTAGTAACGTTAATTGCTCGACTTTACAAAAATAATTTATGTTGAAGTATTCCATCGTCAAGTAAAGTAATTATTAAGTAATCACTTTTACGCAACGATACTTTTGCAACGATTTTTATTCTATAATAGACTAGTGTTTTTCTGAAGTTAGAACTATCAAAGGCAAATTCTTAGCTGAGTAATAGTCTTATTTCCTTTACTTATGAGAACACGTCAATTTATCGTTCTTACTACAGTGAAGTTGTATAAAAATTGCATTTGCACAAAAGTCTGAATTGTGAAGGATTTATTATGCTATGAATATTAAAATCCCATGACAACAACCACAAATAATACAAGTGTAAAAAGATACATCCAAATTTTATTTGGTTATGTCATTATTTACTTTTTACTTTAGTAGTAACGTTCATTGCTCGACTTTACAAAAATAATTTATGTAGAAGTATTCCATCGTCAAGTAAAGTAATTATTAAGTAATCACTTTTACGCAACGATACTTTTGCAACGATTTTTATTCTATAATAGACTAGTGTTTGTCTGAAGTTAGAACTATCAAAGGCAAATTCTTAGCTGAGTAATAGTCTTATTTCCTTTACTTATGAGAACACGTCAATTTATCGTTCTTACTACAAAAGTGAAGTTGTATAAAAATTGCATTTGCACAAAAGTCTGAATTGTGAAGGATTTATTACGCTATGAATATTAAAATCCCATGACAACAACCACAAATAATACAAGTGTAAAAAGATACATCCAAATTTTATTTGGTTATGTCATTATTTACTTTTTACTTTAGTAGTAACGTTCATTGCTCGACTTTACAAAAATAATTTATGTAGAAGTATTCCATCGTCAAGTAATTACTTCATTGATAAATAATTTAGCAACAAGTAATCACTTACGCTTTAAAACCGGCTAGGACTCGCGTAATATTTGCCGGGAATATTCTCCGATCAGTTTCGAACTTATTTAAAGTTCTTCTGGGAGTCACTCTTGTGCACAGCGGCGAGCACGGGCCACAGCACGTAACTGGCGCTGCGACGGTCGTGCTGTGTGACTTGTTTGTAAATACGAGTGTAAAAATGCTAATGATAATGCTATAGAAGTTTAAGAAGGATAATCAAGTATTATAATAATATTAAAAAATACACTATTGCAGTAACGATATTAGGTGTTATGTAATGTTTAAGAAGAAAGTACTTTGAATATAAAATGTTTAGTTTCGATCAAATATTAACTAAACCAACTGCAAGCAAACTAATAACAACAGAAGCACCCCCACAGTGATCACTAGTCAAGTATGGCACATAATCTCACATTATTTCCTTTATCCTTTTCCACTAGAATAGGACTTCATAGAGTTTCGTTCGAGATCCCCTATTTACATATGCGGATGAGTGCGGTTTTGTTTCTATTTGTGCTTGCGGGGTGTGTACTCGTAATTACGGCATTGGGACATGTCCCTAGGCGGGGGCGACCGCAAACGAAGAGATAAAACTACTGAATGTTTCTCTTGTTATTTTATGGAGCTTCCTTAATAAATCTTAACAGAACAACTATGATTAGCATTATTTTCTATGAACACTTGCAATATAATTTCATATATGATCATATTTCATTGCATAAATCCTTATTTGATTGTGTATTTAAACTATTTCGATACTGACCAACAATATAACAAATTTAAAAATGAAAGAAAAATGATGGAATGACACAGAGGAGACGTCACAGAAAAACAATTTTTGATTTGGATTTGAAGACAGAGAGACAATGGATTCCTGAAAAAGAAAACCAATTATTATTTTGAAGATTGGATTGATGATGTAAGGCCAATAATAATAAAACGCTTATTACTATGTTGTCGTTTATTCCCATAGAAGAATGGATCATAATTGATAAATGATGATAATTTTGCCATCTACCATGGAGCCATTGGGCTCGAGAAGGACTGGCTCGATGTCATAGGCTAATAACAATGAAGAGTTCGCCGTTATAAAAGGGACTCCGTAGAGCAAAACTTAGTCAGGTCACGTTATGTACTTATTTAATATATTTGTATTACTAATCTTACTTTTTATTATTTATTAGCTAATTAGGTATGTATGTATGTATTATTATGTATGTATCTATTACATTACACACTATATTAAGATTGATTGGTGACCTCTGGTAGTATTTTCAACTAAGCTCTTGTGCTATCTTGTGTGTCAGTGTCAGTTCTGTATGGAGTCTGATTCGGTCGATTTTGAACGACACATGTGGCGACAGTGTGTGCCACGCTTCTCGAAACTTTGCCCAATTCTTCACTGATACGTTTACTATGATATAGATAAATGTGTGATTGTGCAGATCACGTGAGGTTGTATAAACTTACCAACACTAGTCATATAAGGGTGCACTAAACTATCCGATAAGTTGCACTGGTCTGGGTGGTGCATTAAGGCTCATCCCAAATTTCTGCTAGTAAGTATGTATGTAAGTAAGTATACTTTCATGTATCAGGCCAGTATTGCACTATTAAATAAATTTACATATCTAGTTATTCTATATCCTTGTTAGCTACCACTGTCTTGCCAAAGTGAACTCCTACCGTGTTCATGGTAATTTTGGGCCTTACCTGAATGCCGATATGGCACTATAGGGAGACCCGCTTATAAATATAATACAGGCTTTATTAAGATCGGTGGTAGCTTAGTTAGAGTAACCACCTCTGGCGAAGGAAAGGGGCTCAACTTACCCTCAGCAGACCACTAATGGCCTTAATGATTTAGTTAAGGAATTAGTTTTGGTAAATAATGAACGTGATTTTTTAGAAGTAAAGCACTCTCTAAGTGTAATTTTCTCTAGCTAGTCAGTAATAATAGTAGTAAGTCTATACCGATTTGGTAACGGGTTATTTTCTTACTACGAGTAAATAGTCAATTAAGTTATTTCATAGACCGAATATGGTATATACACTATTAACGTTCCATAAATGAATTTTATGTCAAAATCTCCACTAAATGATCATTTTTGTAATTTTTTTCTGTTTGTTTTTTCAATAATAATAAAAATAAAAATAATAATAATAAAACCGCAGGGGCGGCTTTGTGGCGAGCCGTCGGTGAGTGGCGACACCGCGGACCCTGATTCTCCCTGGGGCTAAATGAGACCCCTGACCCCCAGCTTGCCTTAATTGGCCGTCTGGGCGTGGAGACGCAAGAGCAAGTAACAACAAGATCCATGGGTGGAAGTGTTATAGGACATAACGCCGGTAGTAGCGCTCTAGTGAAACCGCAGCACACCTCTCGACACCCTTTAGCCATCCACACCAACGTTGCCCCTTTTGTCACCATTGATGGTATGATAATGAGACCGTAATTGGCAGGTGCCGTAGTCTCTTCCATAGCCCACTATCTTCCTTATCACTAATAAGATCATATCAATAGCCTTGCCATTTTACCCATTTTTATAATAGATATACCATGTCCCATCCATCCAAAAGTTTCTGTTTTTTATACTTTATTGTATTTGTTATATCAAACAGTCCTCTAAGGGTTGGCTACAGCCCCACTTATGCCTATGTAAAGGGCCGGGTTAAACCCGTGATATAATTGAAATACAGAGAATAATAATAAAAAATAAATGTCTTGTATAATTTCATCATATTCTTCATAACTAAAATTCAATTTTGTGATTTTGATGATTGTTTTCTACTAATGATTTGTTTTCTACAAAAGCACAATGAATCGAATATTATGCTATAATTTCAAAATGAAATACTTCAAAGAAAATTCAACGTTAACAGTTTTAAAGAAGATGAAAGAGTTTTACAAAATTAATTTCATCACAAAGTGAGTATTCCCGCAAATCTAAATCCTCAATCGCATTTCTTCACAAATTCTCATAGTAAATAGAATTTGATCCTCTTGTTTTGTATAGGGATTTATTCCGATTTTACCAGATTTATTAAAGCTTTTTCTTGCCACTTAAGAACCAATCTAAGCTCTGAGCAGTCGTTTCAATCAATCACAGTCCGATTGAAAATTCAATCTCAATAAAATATGAGCGGTAGAAGGATTACGTGACTGCATTACGAGATACCGTCTTTTTGCTGTTTTATAAAATCAGTTTGTAGATCTTATTTGAAACGAGGTCGGGGTGGCGAGCATATTACATTGTCGCACCTGTTCCCAAACCCGTATATATAGGGTGTTTGGTAGAGGGACCGACAAACCAAATGAGCGTGTTCGGGGGACCAGTTGGAGAATACAAGTTGGCCAAGAAAAATCACCGACCCCCCAATATGTTTAACTTTTTTTGGTGATTTTTCCCTTTTTCTCCGAAATTGTACCTATTTACCACCATAACATTTGTAAAATCCGTTTGAGACCGGATGTTTTTAGTTGAATTTGGTTTCTAATACACCTTCAGGCCACGCAAAGCAAAATTGGTACAATATTGGAGAAAACGAGAAAATTCACAAAAACAAGTTAAAAAAAATTGGGGTGTCGTGGATTTTTTTTGGCCAACTTGTATTCTCCAAGTGGGTCCCCGAACACGCTCAGTTGGTTTGTCGGTCCCTCTACCAAACATCCTGTATAGTATTTATCTATGAGTGGCTCTTCAACGATGGGCTTGATGCGTGTTTATGTACAAAAACCTACAAAGAAATAGACATTATTTCTTCGTAGACCTTGAATTATTGACCTTTCGAATATTCAGTTTGATTAGTAATAAAAAAGAAGTAATTGAGTAATATACAAGAAGATACGAAATATTATAAAGCGACATTCACGCGGCTATGAAATATGGAAAGATGAAATCAATATTTTCAAAGTACTATAATTGCTAAGACAAAAGAATTATGTGCGAGCTAAGTTTGAACAAGTTTGTTTTCATTGTTGTATTATTTACGACATGAAAATGTTAGGTACTCGTATCTTAAAAATACAACATATTAGTGTTTAAATAATAAGGCTTCACCAGCCGAATCGCTTTGCAGGTCAAAGCACCATTGAATTATCATTCATATTCGTGTACGATACAGAGTCCGCTAACATTCTTCAATTAAAAATATAAAATAAATAACTGATATAAATAATAAAAAAACAGTCAGCCTAGATAGTTAATGAATTATAATATACAGACGGACCAAAACAAGTCTTCCCGGAAGGAAAGTACCTTAAATATTGCTATGAAGTAAGCAAATTTTACTCCAATAAACCCTTTTTTATATTTAGATTATTATATAGAATATAGATAGATTAGATGCTGGCACTTGCTCTAGGCCAAACATTAGTATTGGCATTGGCAATGTTGTATTGAAATTGAGTTTGAAACACATTAAACAACTACCTGCATAACAGTGCCCGCCGGGAGCTCGCAGACGCCGCTGCGCACTCGCCTTGAAGATGAGCATCGGACATGCTCGAAACCTGGGTTGACGTATTTGATCCCTAACGTAAGTGTTTTGCCGGTTAATAGTAATAGTTTAATATTGGCAATCTTGTCAGAGTTCTGGCCACTTTTCTTTTTATATTTATTTTAACAAAATAAATTTGTATTTGGTGGTAATATACAAAATGTAAATAAGAGCAAACAAATTCATCTAAGAAGAAAATATTTTTTTGGTATACATAATTTGTTCACAAGAATGTTTTTTTTATTTTGTAAAATGTACAAAGTGTGTAATATGTAATAAAATTACATTTCGTAACGTCTTAACGAGATGCAAGAATGGACATGCACACTCGATATGTATCTCTGTGGAACTCGAAAGCGCGTGCAGCCTAAGTCAGTGCTCAGCCGTGTAGTGCTCCGATAGCCATCTACTTCTGATATGCAGTTAATAATGTAACGCGATAAATAATACAGGTTAACCACTCAGCGTTGTGTTCTATTCACTACTTCCGATAAGGGCTGTTTGAAATTGATTTTAGATAAATTAACTGCGTGAGTTATGTTCGTAGATTGTTGTGTGCTAGCTCATTTTATTAATTTAATTATTGTAATAAGTGTATAGTTTCATGTGAATAGGTTTCAGTACATTGATATTTAAAATGTGTTCGGTTTCACCTTAAGATTTAAAAAAAAGTTCAGTAACATGTCGTGGTTACACTTAGATTGTTTTTTTTTATTATCTAGCTGGCCTATCCGCGGCTTCGCTCGCGTCGCCTCATTGTACACGGTGCCTCAGAACTACATTGCTTAAAACAATTCTAAGACATGATCGCTTTAAATATAATATTAATATATATATTTTGCACGAAACCCTAATTTAACTTTCGCTAATAATTATATAAGGCAATTTTTTTTTTTCGTGCCAAATCTTTTTCGAAAATAATAGTTACTCGCTATATAAAAGTTCCGTCAAAATTGGTACAGTGGTTTTGAAGAGTAACTGGAACAAACAAAACAGATCGATATTAATTGTCTCAACACATTTTGGCTTACGCGTACGTCTCGCTAAATAATTTTAGCGCTAAACAAAATAAAATCTTCTGTCTTGTTGTTTGAAAGGTGAAAAAGACAAAATTACCTCTGAAATACGTTTAAATTTAGAAGTTAGTGAATGTCTTGCAAGACGATCTTATTGTTTGGATTAATACACCAGTCTTACGTAGATAAATGATATGAATACCTATAAACAATCATACAATCGATTCTTTTAATTTTGTTTAACAAAAACGTTTGACCTTATTCTAATATTTAGGCTATAGTTATCACATCACACAATCGATTTTTTTTATTTCTGAATTTTATTTTACTTTATATTGATTTGTACGTATTTGTTATAAGTGTGTTTGGATCTTGGCGCTTTTCCAGTTGACATCGTGGTATGCTTGCTTCGCTAGTTTGTTTTGCACTTTACTATAGTCACCGCGGAAATCTAACGCTTCTGAAGCTCGCCAGCGCACTTATATGCCTGCTCTAATCAGATACTCCTGAAAAAATTTGCATTCAAAGCAGGTTGATGATCTTCTAAATATATAAAAAAATCAAAAAGACGTGCATTCGATCATAACATAAACAATTATTAAAGGCTTCAGCACACCAAACGCGGGGCGTGCGCGGCGCGGGGCGTGATCAGCGCGGTACACGGCACACCGCAAGACTGTTGGACGGCATGGCGTGTACACGACGGGCCCGCGTTTAAAACGCGTTCAGTCGGACGGGTAGCGCGCGCAAAATTTAGGTGAAACAGTGTCGAGGTAGTGTTTTAAAAATGTACGATACAGATAGTGATGACGAGGAACTGTTGTTGCTATTGGCTCTCCGGAAAAAAAGAACCTGGGTTCATGTTTTAGCACAAGAAGAAAGCAATTTGGGGAATATCATCGTTTGCGTAGGGAACTTGAAAGTCATTAAGATGGTTTTTTTATATATTTCCGGATGTCAAGAAATTCTTTTGAACAATTAGGTACATGGAATATTATTCCATGCAATTCTTCAAATTTCTTATTGTACAACGCATTTGTGAAAACTGATACTAATTTCAGAGAGAGTATTAAATCAAGAAAACGGCTGGCAATATGTTTAGTAAAGAACTAATTGACTTACCCATGTCAATAATTTTACAAAAAATATGAAACAAGCAAATTTTTGTTTGGGTACCTAGTTACTGTACCTAGGTAAGTAAGTAATTACGTATCTTTATTTTTCATACTATGTTTAATTCCTAAACCTTAAATATAAACTTAGCTTATCAATTATATTTTTATAGTATTTGTCTCTGCAGTCATATAAACACTTATGTTTTCGCACAAATTCAATTATATTCTCCGTAGAATCCATTTTAAATAACACAATTTTGTAATTATTTACAAACACTAGCACCCGCGCCCCCGCGACTCTGTCAGTGTGACGTGTATGTACTCGTATGACAGCCGTAGTGATACAAGTAGCAAGCGCCCGCGACTGACGCGTCCCGCGGAGCGCGTTGCGCGGGTCGTGTACGTCGCGGGTCTTCGGCGGTCCCGCGCTTTTATTTCATGTGCCGTGTTCGATACATTTCAATGTAATGCAACACGCGCGGGCCCGTCGAAGGAACGCACCGCGCACGTCCCGCGTTTGGTGTACTGAAGCCTTAAGTCCGAATAATATGCGATCTAGAGGAGTACAAGAAAAAGTAGCTTCCGACTTTGAAATTGTCTAATAAAACCATGTTAGTGAAACAGAAACAATTGATCTACATTTTAAATATAATATGTCTGGAAATTACCTATTCGTAATGGTGTAGTAAAGGGTATATTTGGTACTTATGTGAAATGCCCGTAATAAAGTCATATGTGTCAATACTTTTCATTCATGTGAAATTCGGACAAAGCAATTTGGTATTGCTATATACACCTGCATTTCCTTGCATCGTCAGTATATTTACAGAAAGCAGGTGTATCACTAAAAAATCGATACTATGTGGATTACATACTTTAGTGATAAGCAGTAGGTTATGATTATACATACATTTAAAAGTGTCATACTGTCATTAAACCATACAGGAAACTAATAAAATGTTTATTTCTTTTCCGCCACTGTATTTAAAAATGATAATTTAATATTTGTCGAGTGCTATGCATAATTTTTCTCGTATGCCACAAGACCATTATAGGTGATTCACGATTATGCGTCATAATAAAAAGCCCATAAAATTGCCTTTATTGCCCATACTCCATGCTGCATCGCGGCCACTGTATTAAATTATTCACTGTTTATTAAATATACTTGGCTCTTGAGTGCATGATTTAAAACTGTTGCCATCGCATCGCAAATTAATTTTACCCTCGCCAAACTAGTTACAGTTATACATTATTCAAAATATTTTTATAAAATTTACGATACGAGTAAAGTAATACATAATACCGCGAAGCACTCATAGTGTAGCAAACATAATGCCGTTTTCTAAATCATATCAATCGACGATTTACCCTAAAATAGAAGTTTATCATGTTTTTAAAGGAATATAATATTACATCAAAGTTCTTCCTCTAATAAGATAAAACCTTGAGTGTAATATATCTGTGTATTTCCAGCGCCTCGTCTACAGGACGTCCTAAGACTATGCGACATGAAGGAAAAGTGCATCAAATATTGTAGATAGGGTATTAAGCTGAGAGGAGAATATATTTTATTTTTAAAAGTTAGTAATACTGCGTTCAAAGATTTTCTTAAAATTGCTTGCTTCGTCTGGGAATCGAACCGACTAAAATGTGAAAAAAAATCCGTATTGACATGATGCAAATCGAAAGAATTAGAAAAAAAAACAATAATGTCTCTTAAGTGACATAATATCTCTAAAGAAAGAAATAACGTAAAATTAACCAAATTAAAAACATACTTACAACTGCCGAGGTCAATGAGTTTTTAGTAAATTTATTAATTAAATGCTCAAATGTGATTTTTAAAGCATAAAATATTGTTATGATGATTTTTTTTAATCAATGTTTGTTTAGGGGCTTTTCCCAACATGGTATACCAGCCCCATCGTAACCTAAACTTAATTGGCTACAAACTTAAACTTATCTTAAAACTTATTTCTTAAAATACTAATATAGGGCTTTCGCCGCATCACACGCAGGTGAACCTAAAATACTAATAAATGAACCTAAATCTAACTTGTTTGTACAAAAATTATTAAAAAGATCGTCTCTTTCTCTATCATTTTTCGGGCATTCCATAAGAAGGTGGTAAACATCTTCAAGGGTGCCATGAAGAAAGTATTGTTTATAAATTACGTATTATGTCTATTTCACATGAAGTCCCTAACCATTTATGTAAAAGTTAATTATAAACGTAGTAAGGATTACAGCCCATATTTTCATGATGCCAATTGAAAGAATTGAAAAAAAAACCTTTTTAAGCGACATAATATTTCAAAAGAAAGAAATAACGTAAAATTAATCCAATTCAATCAAATAAAAAACATTTAAAACTGCCGAGGGATTGAGTTTTTGTAAATTAATTAATAAAATGCTCAAAATGTGATTTTTGCAACAATAAAATATTGTTACGAAGAAAGTATTGTTTATACATTACGTTTTTTGTCTGATTCACATGAAATCCCTAACATTTATGTAAAAGTTTATTACAAACGTAGTAAGGATTCTATGTCATGCTCACATAACGTTATATAAACAATTTTTATTACGAACGTAATTATTTAAAATTATCATACAGACTTACTTCTAAAAATATTGAATTACCGTGGAACTTCTGTAATTTGTGCTACACCTACGTTTGAACGATAATAAATTATTTGGTATATACATTATATACAACATACGCAATTACTCATTTCTATTATAGTGCATAATTCAGAAGATTTTCAACTGTGACGATTCACTTAATTATGTGGTTGATTAAATGAGCATGGTTTTCAAATCGACATGTATTTTTTTGTGTACGTATATATCTAAGTTAATAGTTAATAGTTAACTTAGATATATACGCAACACAAAAATAATAATTTAATTCGCATACCCAGTTAAAAGTGTCCTGGGGCCTTACTATGAGCTCTTAAAGCAAGACTTCTCGACAACTGCCCGGTTTATTCGTACCATGACAACTTTAAAGCAGGCCTGCCCAGGCATACTATTCAAGAACCGCAGAAAAACCGTTCACCTGTTTTTTTTGTATGGACTCTCGTTAACATGTCACTCTAAATCTTGTTTCGTCGGCTCGGCGTCTGCAATGTTGTTTATAGTAAATTGTTAGAATGCCAGAGACAATATTATCCGTTCACCTTTGAGAAAACAATATTCAAACAGTTCACCTAAATGAGCATCATGGTATGATTTCATCCAAAACTGTTTATGTCCGGTTTAAGAGCTGCACGGAACTTGCATGGTTTTTACGAAGCTGATAGTAAGGCCCCTGGTAAAAAATACATGTCGATTTGAAAACCATACTCATTTAATCAACCCCAAAAAAAAAAAAAAAAATATGAAAAGAGGAAACGACTTGAACAAAAAGTGTGAAATAACTTGTTGAAATCGGTATCATGATTTCAAAAGTAGTATTATCTATTAGTTGTATTATCGAGTAGTATTATTTAACCTATTATCACAATATTGTGCGCATGGTACCGACTTCGACCAATTATTTCACACTTTTGGTGTTGAGGTCGGTTCTAATTTTTGGTAAAAGTTTTTTTCACCATTTTTAGTGATGCTTGTTACTTACCAACGGGATCGATTGCCAACCATATTAAGATAGGCTACCACTTTTCAGTTTTTGGAGTGTAACTCAAAAACTGTTTGACCGAATTCGATGAAATTTAAACGAGACCACCTCGGAAGTACCCTACCAAAAAAAAAACAGATTTTGAGAATCGGTACACAAATGGGGGAGAAATCGGCTAACATACAAATTAAAAATACATACATACGAGCATACAACCTCCTCCTTTTTTGAAGTCGGTTAACAAAAAAGCAAGTTCGTCCTAACCTTCTACTTGGAAATAGTCTGAGCAGCAAATGATTATCAAATTATTAAAACTGGTAATTTTGGTGAACCTTTCGGAGGACTTACAAGTGCTTTCTAAATTAGATTATTGGATTACTCGTTTTAGAAATCCAATTTGTACGCAGCGTGAAAAATACATATTTAATGTTGAATGGAATCTTTTGTGAAGCAGTTTTATATGATGATTGTATTATAATAATATGGTATGGGTTTAGATGGATAGATATAGAGAAGTTCAGATGTTCAAGTATATTGTAGTCTTTTTTTACTTTATGCAATAGTAGCTGCGCCTCACGGTTACACCCACGTGGTGTGGGATTATGTTGATGATGAAAAGTATCCTATGCCCTTCCACAGGATATAATCCATCTCCATGTCAAATTTCATTATGAACTGTTCCATCGTTTAGGCCTAGGCAGATTCTTTGTCAAGGCGTTTAGGCGTGATAAGGTAACAAACAGCCGTGCGATGCTATACATAGTGTGTTCTGCCGTGCGATTCTTTAATGATTCGTCGATGAGCTCGTCGACAAGCTTACCGATGACAAATACTTTATGAGATATCGCCCTTGTACATAAGGTTGCTTATCCAACCTTTCTTGTCATCTCTTATCATTTGTTTCACGGATGATGTCAAAGATGCAACGATGTTTGCTCTTATGGAGGATCCCAATAATCTATCTATCCACGGTTTTCCTTACTACCGATAGAAATTTGACATAACTTCCATACATAAGGTAAACCGGCGAGAGATAGATTATTGGGACCGGCCGTTAGAGAATCGCACGGCAGACAGAGATACAGAGTGACAGAGTTACAAATGCTTATATTATAATTATAAAATATATTAAGCGCTTGTAGTGGAGATCGAATTGGCGATCCTAACCGATCAACAAGTTAAGCAACGCTTGCTGCGGTCAGGAGTTGGATGATTGACCGCTAGTGGCATTATTCAATTGAGCGCTTCCGTGCTTCGGAGGGTACGTTAAGCCGTCGGCCCTGGTTGTTTGTCTTAGGACAACAGTCGTTAGGCTGTGTCGAAGGCCTTCGGGCGGCCTGAAAACTTTCGAGATGGGTTGGCCACTAGCCTATCAACCAAAGTGCACTGGGCCCGCGTGGTGGATTTATGGCCTTACTCCTCTCTCTGAGAGGGAGGCTCGAGTCCCAGCATTATAGTGCAACAAAAAATACCAAATCGTATTTTGGTGCATCAAAACGCCTTACCAATTTCCTTTTATCCTTCTTTTCAGCTTTAAAATTACATATATTAAATAATTGCACTTACATTTACAAAATCGATCTGCAGTTACGTATGAACTAAAATTATGTTGATTTCGTTCAATAATGTGTCCAGATATTCTTGTTTTTTTCAGCCTGTTTGTTACTTATGTGTACAATAGATTCATACATATACCCAGATTCTCAATTGAAGATCCAGAATAATCCAGATCATCGTTGCATTCAACTAATACCATATAAATAACATATCAGATGATCTCCTTCGCTTGTTTTCTACTCTGTCCACGTGACACTGGTGGAAATGCGGCCATCCCGCTGCTTTGTCGCAGCATACGCCTGGGCCGGTAGTCTCAACATCTTCGCACGAGTTACGCACGACCGTAACAATTGTAGGTAAGTTGCCACAGACTAAGATTTTAGCTTAAAAAGGCCCGTTACGAAGATGACCAGCTAACTAAATTGCTAGTATGTGGCGAATTACTGACTGCTGTCGGTTGTAAAGCGATCGCTATCTATGTAGATACTTCCACGCCTGGTATCATAACCTAAGAAGTTTAACATGGGTATCAAAATAAAGATCTATGAAAGACCAAATTTAAATTTGAAAAACTATTTTGTTTTACCATATACTTAAAGAGTTTTGTACTAAAACTCCTTAAAATATCCAACTTCCACCACCACCCAAAGCCTTCAGCTGTATCACGAACCAGACACAATAGAAAATCTATTGATATCCTGGTTAACGACAGCTGGGGCTGAGGGAGGGAAAGTACATACTAAAATATATGTTGCAGTGACTTTCCGATAGCAGTTAAAATATATTTTACCCGGCATTGCACATTAACGGCCGGTCCCTATAATCTATCTATCGCCGGTTTACCTTACTAGAGTTAGATATTTGACACTATTTGTATGGAAGTTATGTCAAATTTCTATCGGTAGTAAGAAAAACCGTGGATATATAGATTATTAGGATCCTCCATAAGTAAGTACATCCTAAATTTATATGTTGTCTAGTGATATTCCCATAGCAGTTACAATTCATTTTGACAGGTCGCTTGGCGCAGTTGATAGATTCCTGCCTTCTGAGCCGCCGGCCCTGCTTTCGATCCCCTTACGGGTCAAACATTTGTGTGCATTAACACGTCAGCTTGACCTGTGTCTGGGTGTGTATATGTATATAAGTAAGTATGTATATCAATCATCAGAATGCCATTGTACAGGCACTGCCTAGTTTGAGAAAAAAATTACATGGCTTTACACTCGTCGCAATAGTTATTTTAATTTGCAATTTCCACTGCATTAGTCGAGTTTTTAGTTTTTTATAATAATTTTAAGTACCTCGATATTCATTCTAAAGCAACCACACTAAGTTTGTAAGAGGCTTTGAGCACGACTCACTTAGCTCTTATTGATTTTTGTGGTTCGTTATTCATGCAAAAACTTCTATTAGACATTCAATGGTAAGCTTTGATATGCAAATAAGACTTAAGTGAAACAATAGATTTCAGTACACCTCTATATTGCATTGTCGGCGATGAAACTTTACTGTGTTAGTTCTACTTTAATTTAGCGTTTATTATTTTAAAGCTATTTTTATTACTTTTCTACCGACTTCCAAAAAGGTAGGAGAAGGTACTCAATTCGACTGTTTTTTTTTTATATTTGTTACCTCGTAACTTTCGGTAGGGTGAACCGATTCTCAAAATTCTTGTTGTTAGAAAGCTGGTGCTTCCCATGTGGTCCCATTTAAATTTCATCAAATTCGGTCCAGTAGCTTTAGAGTTACACTCCAATAACTGAATAGAATGGATATCGGTATTGAATTTTTCAAATTGTACTTGTTCAATTTGAGTTTTAATTAAACAAGCATAAAAAGAGTGCTCACAACAAGAAGGAAATAATTATAATGGGGTGCTTTCTTGGTCTTGTTTGGCTTGCTGTAATAGTAAGAAGATAATGGCTTGTATGGCTTGCTTTTAGGTTTATAGCAAAACAGCTTAATTTCTTAAGCAAACAGTTTTCATATATCTGAAACAAATTGAGGTGTTCGACGTCTATGCTCAACACATCTTCCATATATAAGTATAAATAGCCAAGACTTTGAAAACCTACTGCTGGAATATTATAATTTAATGTTGAACATATTTGAAAATAACAAAAAAGTACTTTCTTAAAAATGATTTCATTTATTTATTATTATGTGTTTGATAATTTATATATTTTCCATCAAATTTTCCTATTTTATAGCAGAAATGTTCCGTTTGAAATGAAATGATATGTATCATTTAATTATGTGAATTTATTTTCATGTACCGCGATTGGCTTTTTGAGTTATAATATCTAAAACTAGTTAAGCATTACTTTATAATCATACTTAATAGCCATGGTATTTTTTCCATATGTATTTATTTATATGTTATTTATTATATTATGCACTTTATATGTTATTTATTATTTAAGGTTATATTATAACTTAAATGTAACTGAAGCGGTTCGTGCAGCTGTAATAGATGGAGAAACATCGTACAAAATAGGCTAATGCCATGAAGGGACACGACACCCAGCATTGCGAAATCGACGCAAGGAGGGACATTTATAAATTATTTTAAGCGTAGGTACACTTTTAACTGTATTATGGCGGAAAGGCTGGTCATAATGAATATTATCTATATCATATTACCGTATAATGTATGTAATGTATAATATCCTAATTAACATTTCAATTATTAATATTCAATGTACTTTTTAACAATATCGTACAGAACTAATTTAGAAGAAATAAATATATTGAAATATATGTTAATTGTTTAAGTACTAGCGTACATCACTTTCTCATTATTGCGATTTCAATCTAGACTATGATAATTAAAACTGACTCTATACTTATATGAAGAGGTACTACTTAAATCTGATAAAGTTACAGGGTTCGATAAACTTCTCATTGTATTTATTCTACCAAAATTTAAGTCTCTCAGTAAGTGACAAGAGCTTAAAACTTACTTACTTAATGTAACTTTAAAAGCAATTCTTTGTTACACTTGGCACCATTTGTCATTGTTTGAAGCGATAATGTTTTTAACATTAGTTATAACGAAGTGCGTGACATCAGAACAAAGGTTACCGCTTCCTGTGTTTTGAAATACAAATATTTCCACTTAACAGTGACACGACTGTTACGATATTTGTAGACCGGATATGGTTTTTTGAACTTTAATTTCACAATGATTTTGGTAAACTGTGGGTTGCGGGCGACGGGATAAAATTAAATAATTTACTTAGAGTAATTATTTTATGTGAAGCTCAGAATACAGAGTTTATTCTATATTCTGAAATGCGTAGCAGATTTAAAGAGATAAAAGACCTAGTATTCGAGCCGAACATCTTATGAGAAACTAATTGTTTAGTGTCAAAATCCCCATTAGGTTCTGCTAGACTCCGATGGCTCGGGCATCTAGTTCGATCGTGCGGTCAGAAGAGCTTATGGGTGGTCCGAGTGGCCGAAGATCTATCGGGCGCCTGAGATACCGCTGAAACGACGAAGTTCAAAAAGATCTGCGCGAACTTCAGGCCGTCAACGAGACTGAAACGGTGTCAAACAGAAAAGCCTGGCGGTCTCTAGTGTCGGAGGCTATATATATATATATATATATATATATATATCTACTTCGGATCGTAGCGCCACTGCTGTAAGTAAGTAATTATAAGGTCTATATACAAAAGAGAATGTGTATAATGACTTTATGTGGGCCCAGGTGGTCACCACTAAGTGACTTTGCCTTTCAAGCGAGAGTACTGATTCCATTTCTGACTGAGGCAAGTATTTAAGCGATGAGCTGAAATGTTGTTTTAATTCCATATTTTTTAGATACTGTTACATAATTATCAAAAAGTGTAGGTATCGCATGTTATCAAAACTTTTAATTGGAAAAATTGATTTCGTTAATTGCAAATTGCAAATGAGATGAATTGCAATAACCTCAAACCTATATAACACTAACAACTGAATTGATCATGATTATTTGGTCATTAATTAACTCCTTCATTGACGTAATTGCGTTACATTCACATTAAATATATAACAATAAAATTACTATTAAATATTACCCCGTTGATGTCAGTATTTCCTTTAAAAGACCACACACGATCAAAAGCGAGATCAAAATAAAAGCTGTAACTATAAAAGTTCCTTTTCAGAAATAGCATTCGATACGCAGTTGTGTGTTTTCCACCGTTGTGATAATAAACATATCAGCAGTCTACAATTTACCAGCATTAACGGTTTCACGGAAACTTTAAATTTAAATTTTATTTCTAGTTCTGGCTAACCCAATTTTAATTGTGTGGAAAATCGTGGTCGTTTATCTGCCACGTCGTGGTTTCATTCATTGCTTTTCTGTGTCCTTTTGTGACTGGATTTGTAAATCACTTTAATTTTATATATTTCAAAATGTATACTTTATTTACAGTATAGATTTAATGTTTTTTTGATTAGTGTTGCCGATATTTCGGCACTGTTGCAAGTGCTATTATCACGGATAAAACCACAAAAACCAAATATACTCGCACATAGTATGTTTGTGTACATGTCAGTTGAAATATAATAAGATTTTTAAATTTGAAGTATTACATATTATTTTTTATGATCATAGCCGTAGCTATGAAACTGGCTAAAACATACACTCTGACAGATTGATAGACCAAAGTACTGATGGATATAAAGAAACTGTATAAATTATAAGCCCGGATCCTCAAAACCAGTACAAAAATAGCTAATACTCGAATAAAACCATTTAAATCTTTATGACGTAATCGTGACCAGCGAACCCAGAACGACCTTTTAATCGCAATAATAAAAATTACAGCTCCTTCAGTAAAATCTCAACCTACCGTCGTCGGTTAAAAACTTGGCGTGAAAAGAATGGAATTCCAATCCACTAAGCCCACGCGATCTTGTTGCTCCTATTTTGCTTTTTAACTCGCTTTAACTACAGTGAAAAAAATATCAGTAGGGAATTCTCACACTTTGGTCGCTTAAAACGTACCTAAAACGGAAGATAGGCTTAAAATTTTTCTCTCTCTCTTTTTTTGACTCACGTGTTTAAAGAAATAGAACAAAATCTAGCAATTAAAGTATGCATGTGTTATTCCCACCAAGTTTCTACCCTAATACCCAAAAACAAATATATTTTAATATATTTTCTCATTCACGATAGCGCGATTAATATGATTTTTGCACACACGTTGATACAGGAGTTAACAATAGTCCCCGAGGGTTCCCGCCTTGCCAAGGCTTGGGTCACCACGGTGAAGCAAAGAGGAACCAATGGGCCTCCCAGTGTAGGAGGTAGCTGGCGGCTCGAGGAGGGACCGCTCCTATGGACTTTGTCCTCTAAGTCCACATGGGAGTAGTCACGATGGTGTATGGGTGCCACCATAACTGAGGCGGGCTGCGGTGTCGTATGGGCGGCACCGCGGCTGAGAGTTAGAGGCCGCGGCGGGAGAGGAGTGCCGGTATTACGGTGAGCCGCTCTCCCTGCCTTCCGCGGCCTTGACGGGGCCGCCACCGTTAGATGGCGGACGCGGTGGGGTCGCAGGGGACGATGACTCTCGGTATAGAGAGGCGCCGCTGTCCCTATCCTTCCGAGGCGGTTGCGGCGCACCATGTGTTCGGACGTGCCGCAAGGGTGAGGGGTCCGGCAGCTGACAGCCGCGGCGGGTCGGCTGCCGTGTGCGAAAGCTTTCCCGCGTTCCCGCCATAAGCGGCAGTGATGGACACCGCAGTGTTTTGTGCGTATGCCAGACTCCCACATGACCACCGTGCTCTCCTCGGAGCCGTTGGTATCTATAAAGAATTACACTGCGACAAAAAACGAGGAGTTGACATTAATAAGACTGGCTATTTACTTATTGTACTGGTTTTGTTTGTGATCGTTAAAAATATTAACAAAGCAAAAAAGGTCGGTTTCTTAGACGTAGCCAGCGGAAATTCACTTCTCTTTTGGTATAAAATATGCTGTTTTTAATTACCATTTTGTTTTGTAGCTTGTATAGTCATGCACGTAAATTACTCTAAGTTTCATCTAAGTACGAATAAAAAGCTAATGGTTGTGGAATAATCACGACTAAAATGAGACGAGACGAGATCAATCTAACCGGATGAAAAATATTTTACTTACAGTGCCTATTAATTCATTTACTAAGCAATCCTACTGTCTGATATTTACTGTGGACGATAAATACGATTGTTTCCAACGAACAATGAAACTATGGGTTAAAGTCTCGACTTTATAAACGTTTTGCAGATTTTAATCCAGTAACTAAAATGCATCTGTTTTAATTAGAGCTTTGTCAGGCGAGTATTTTACCTGCTACTACTTACAATATTAAATAATTATAATATTTCATCGCTGTGATTTTGCAACGTAAGCTCTGTGAGAATGGGCATTGGACATGTCTGAAACCTGGGTCAGTAAACTCAGTAACATCGTCTAATTGAAATAAAAAAAAGTCGTGTGGCACTCGGAGACTGCCGCGGTAATGCTATTGCATAGCTGTTTTTATCAACTTATGCAATAATAATTATTTAACCAATGCCATCTAGAGGCGAGTTGCTGAACTAAATAGACAAGCGTGATATTTCAAAAAGTCATTAAAGTTCTGCTATTCATCGATAGATGCCAAATCAACTTATGCAATTATAATTATTTAACCAATGCCATCTAGAGGCGAGTTGCTGAACTACAGAGACAAGCGTGATATTTCAAAAAGTCATTAAAAGTTCTGCTATTCATCGATAGATGGAGTCGGAGTGGGGGGTGTTAGGTTATTTTCGTTACGGAATTTCTGGATTCGGTCTCCACACTCAAGGCCCGCGATAGAAGCTATGCAATAGCTTAAACATTTCAAGTGCAAGCAAAACAATAAGGTTTACAATAAATCCTAATATGAACACTTTGAGCTCAAAGTCAATTTATAAATAAATATATCATATCGGATCATAAGACGTTGGAAAAACAACCTTATGTACTCGTACAAGGGCGATATCTCATAAAGTATTTGACATCGATGTGCTCGTCGACGATCGCAACGACAAATCATTAGAGAATCGCACGGTTAAATGAATGAAGTAAAACACGATGGTCAGAAGTTAGACAAAACGACTAGTAGTTACACCAAAGCATATATGTTACGTGGAAATTGCTACCTGAATAAATATATTGGTCTATGCCTATGTGTAGATAATAATCATTATTACTATATATCAGGAGTAGCTCTATCGTATAGCAAAATATCACTAAATAGATTATAATTATAGTGATCAAACGCCAGCCTATAACGACATATTATCTATTTAGGTAAACATTATTGTCATTTTTACGCTCGATAAATACAACTTCCAAAGCCCGTACCTAACATATAAATTTGTACTTGTCAAGAAACTCCACTTAATGGTTTAAATTTTATCACTTTGTCCAGGCATAGAAGCGGTATGAGAATATGAAGGGTATGGAAGCTTTGATAGCTTAGCCCCCTACGCACACTACCATACGCTTTGTTGATATTCCGGGCTATGTTAGCTACGCAATAGTAGAATAATAATAATAACTTTATTATTAAAAAAATTACATTATATACAGAGGTGCTCGTACCCCTGCCTTTTGTTTTAGTAAAAACTGTGTTACAAAAGGCAATCAAGAAATCAATAATAGTTCGCTATTCTAATATTTAGTCTCTATCTATAATCAAACACTCAGAGAAAATAATAGCATTGTGTGGATGGATTGTACTTGATGATTATAGTTTTAATTTTGGTTAATTCTTTCAATTAGTCTACCACAGCCAAATCTTTACAGATAATAACTAAAATTTCAATGTTATTTTAGCTAATTTTAGAAATTGCATACGATATAGGGAAATTCATCACCCGATGATGATCGACAAATCTGCCAATGCTGCCAATGCCAATGTTGAAATACATGATCATTGGGCCCGTAAACACTTTATAAATAGACTATAAGTTTATAATATTATCTTCACTAGAGAGAAAGAATATGTTGAGCTGACGAAAAACAATATGATCGTTTAAAGATATATCTAAGAAAGTTACTCTGGTGAAACTTATGTGTGGTAAGACTAAGTTCTTCTATAGATGCAGTTGTATGTACAGGCCTAACTTTGTCGGTGAAAATAGGCCAATTGCAACCTTTCAGGATGTGGATAAACAGTAGTCTATGTATTAATCTTAGGTATAAGCTATTTTTATTGCATTCGTTTTCAGTTGCGTCCAAATCCGTCCAGCGTTTCAGCGTTTGATAACAAACATACATCATTAATTTCCATATGTAATATTGATACAATGTGTAAGTGCAGGCTATAAATCTCCTCATATTTCTTTTTAGAATACTAAGCCTTTAAATTGACATCGGCATTGTACAAAAAAACATTTACGTTTTGGTACTCGTACAATAGAGGATTCGAAATACCATCGTATCACAGTTACTTACCAGAAAATAAGGGCTAGTGCCTGCCCCGAGGCACCCTGAGATTAATTCACTGAATAAATAAAAGTCAGCGGATTAGACCAAAGCCGTTTCCTCCCTCTTAAGCTGACCTCGCGTGCTTTTGTGGGGAAATGCCCGCCGAATAAATAAAATCGTAGACGACATGAAATCAAAGTGAAACACAGATTTGGTGTTGTATGAAAGTATGAATAATGTTGACGGATGTATTTTATAAATTATATATTTATTCTCCACCAAGATACTTGTACAATTAAATATACTATGAGTTTAAGAAACATAGCTTAAATGCTAGTTGATTTAAACATCGCACCCAGATCATTTGTTCGAAAAAATATGCTGATATAATTTTATCCAGCTATTCAAAGCAAAAATCTTTATTGGTTTCTGGAGTATGAAAGTTTAGTGAAAATGATGCCTTACTTGTAAAAGCTACTTAACTTTACGTGACGTTATTTAGTACTGCTCACAGCAAAATTATTCTGCGCCGACGTTACATAAATTAAACAGTGTTTATTAAGTACCCAAGTAAAATAATAAGTTGAATTGTGATAATTTAGAATTTAACTGGTGTCTAACTTACCTCCGTCTTATTTAATGCACACAGCATTAAATAAGACGGAGGTAAGTAATTATTTTTTTACAACATGGATATATTCTACTAGAATTTAGCTTTTGTTGATACCTTTTGTTGAACCCCAAACACACGTACAACTTAAAAACTATGAATATATAGAATAACACACAAACATCATCATCGCACTTATCTAATAGAAAATATAACAACTTCAAACATAATCTACTAAAATAAAATGCTTTCTCTACGAATGAATTTATTTCAATACAATTGCCCTGCAGACAAATATTCAACTAGTCTGGAGTATTCCCTGCAGAAATATATCATCTATGATAGACGATCCAAACTACTTTTACTTCACAGAGCTCGATTCAGATGAAAAACTGACATCGTCAAACACAAAGACAGAAAGGTAACTTGGCATTTTCCACTCACGTTACGCAAATCCCGACCTATGTTTGCCGAACACAAATGTTTAATGTGCCCAGGTTAAACAAAGATCTACATACCTATACTGGGTATGATGACGCCAGCCACGAGGGAACCGGAGATGAATCACGAAATTTGAAAAACCTTTTTAAAAATTTCCACGTTGCCAGACGCTTGGATTCATAAAAATTTCAGCTTACAGCTTTTATGCTTACAAAAATGAAATAGTGGTTTGTTTTCGCCAGGCGATATTATTAACCAAACGCGGTTTAATTTCTTAAGTGCAGGGTATCCTATATTTGTTGAGTGAAATAATGGCTAATAAAATAAATGGTTATAATAACAGTAAGTTTCGTTCAAACCTGAGCGACCGTAATACGCAACGAGAGCACCTGCAAATCAAGCGTGAAGATGACGACGCTAAACTAGCTTGCTCGTAGCTAACTCGTACCTACGTGTCTACAAAGCGTCAATCCATAAACAATGCACTCGGGCTTTAATCATTTCTTAGTCGCATACGTCTAGTTACGTGTCACTCAATCTCCTTACTCACACTCCTCAAAGCCTACACAAGCAGAGACAGAGTGCCCACTCCTGTTTCTGGTCGTGTAGTTTTTTGTTGCTATATAAGACCACGAGCAACCGCCTAGCATTTGACGCTCACGTTTCGTTGACGTCACGCGTAGGTTTGCCCGAAGCTATACTTTAATTGAATTGCATTAAATTTGGTACTTCTCTTGCTCTATATGCAATTATAAATACATTTGCATTATTGAGTACTGTTTCATCCCACTAATTATATAAATTTGAATGTTTGGATGGATGGATGGATTAATGGATGTTTGTTACTCAATAACGGCAGAACGGAATGAACGGATCTAGTTGAAATTTGGCTCAGACATAGATTTTAGTCTGGAATAAGCACATACGCTACTTTTCATCATCATCATCATCATTATCATCTATCATCACGCGGGTGAAACAGCCTTAGGCACAGCATAGGCAAAATAACAAGATCTCCGCTTATGCCAAGATCGTAATGATGACTTATTTTCTGTCAAAGATGTGTCAGTTTCTGATAGCATAAAGTGCGTTCGAATAGCCCCAAATTGGTGAAAATAACGCTAAGAACGCTCACAAGGGCGTTCGAATAGGGAATCTGTGGGTGAAAACGTCATTTAGGGCTCTTTTTGTTCACCTTTCGCAAAGCTAAAAAATACGTATTTTATGCCACCGTAAAGTGCAATTTTTGACCCACGTCCGGAACATGGTTGATTGTGATCGTTTTTTGACCACTATCTATTTGACAGCATAATCGTGCGATTTTAGGTCTAATGCTCGGTATAGCGTTCGAGTAGGGTGTGGGAAACATGGCAAAAATAACGTTTTTGAGCTTTACGAACGCTTTAACAAAAGAGTCAACAATGGAATCGGCACCAATGCCCTCATTGCTAAAGGAACGCACCTCAAGTCAAAAGCACGCAATGATTTGGACAGCTCGATACACTATAGACGTGCTCGGCGATAGAGTCGGCATGTCATCCGTCTTTGTTGTTCAGCCGACTGTAGTCAAGCGATTCCGCCATCGACACGGAGGTGAAACATCAGTCTAGCGTCTAGCGGTCTTGAGTGAATCGCCCGCAATACTTAGATGTTCTTTTTGAACACAGCAATAACAAATAGCCTATATATCCTCGAAGGGGTAAGCAACAGTATTTTAATAAGATACTTTTCCTCATCATCACCATCTTATCACCACGGAGGTGAAACCGCGGGGCGGTAACATCAGTCTAGCGGTCTGGAGTGAATTTTTGAACACAACAATAACACATAGGTTTGCCTATATATCCTCAAAGTTTATCCCTATAGTATAATAAAATATAGTATATGCAGCGGTGTTTTCAAGGCTTACGTTTGCCATATATATTTTTGGTCATGTGATCATGTAACAGGGGGCGAACTTATTGCCATCTACGGGGCACTGTTCCAGTCTCCGGACTGTTATTGAGAATATTTTTCTTGCTCAGAAAAACCCAATTACTATCTAACCCGGGGATCGAATCCATAAACTCGAGGTTCCAAAATGGTACTTCCACCATCAAACCAAAACTAGACTAGTATCTATATAAATTGTTATTGTTTTGATTGAATATTCAAGCAGAACAATGATCAAAATGTAGATTCTATTTAATTAATTTATGCTGTCATTATCAGATTATTTTATTTATACCAGCATTACTGCGATTTAGTTCGCAGGATATATTTATATAAACACAATATTTAACTATTGTTCTTCCGTATATAAGCTGTATACCCGGTTTATAACCGTTTGGGGGAAGTCATCTGGGGAAAACTCAAAAGATTTACTTATAGAGAAACACTTAATTTTAATGTAATCTATTAAAAACCAAAGAAATGAGCAAAATAGAATAATTACCATCGATTGAATATTGTCAAGGGTATGCTCGTGCCTTGCATAGCCAAATACTTGTCAAATATTTTTATTTATGTAGAAAATTAACAAAATTTCAGATTTGTAGCATTAAAACATTTTTTTCTATATAATATTTTCTTTTATATTTGTATTTGAGTAGAATATAACCAAAGTTCGAATCGAAAAACAAAAAACGTAGTCTGATCTATATTTGCGACGTGGCCCAGTCTTTTCAAGGTCAAGGAGTTTATTATTATAGTACTATGTAATAGTCATCTCCATTTACAATTTTGTATGAAGTCAGGTACAAAGCCCTCAGACTTCCTAAGAGATCTGTAATCTCTTAAAACACACTACAAATGTAATCCACGAAGTGGAACGGATCATAAAATGCACGTTGCTTGAAGAAGTATCCACAATCAATCATGGACTAATCGAAAATTCCAACTCAGTAAGCGGAGAGGCGATCGAGGACGGATTATGTGTCATCATTAGACATTACTCCGTTCAATTCGATTTTATTTTGCAGCCGGGATTCTGTGGTTTGAAATTGAAATTCGGTAACAACATAAGACACGAACCGCTTTGCAGATTTAATCGGAAAAGATTTTTATTCTTGTAGATTCGGTTCGCAACATCAATTAATAATGTTCTTTAGTTTTTAGTATGTAAGTAGATATGATGACATGTATGTAAGTACTACATATATGGATTCATTAGTAAATATAATATATTAATAGTAAATAAATATTGAAAGTCAATGTTTCCCATTACGTTCCATCAAAATAAACTCTTTTGCCTTTTTGGAAAGTAGGTCATCAATGATGTGTAATCATTGTAATCACAAGAATATCAGACTTTTTTTTATTGTGAATACATCATGAAGCGTGGAAATTCAAAATAACTTACCACATACAATTCCGAGTAGCATTTGATATTTCATTCTGTCAACTTAACCAACTGTCAAAGTCATTCATTTAGACTCAAGACACATCATTTATTATTCATTGGACTCATGTCTCGTAGTGCAACGAGCTGGCAGTGAAGCAACGTAGTATCAAAGTCTATGCAGCAAAGAAACAGTTCTGAGTATCATTACAAACAAAATACTTATATTGACATATACATTTTTACACAAATTTAATGAATCCATAGGCTCCCGAACTAGAGTTACTGTGTTTCAGGAGCCAATGGCTTCTCTCATGAAAGACTTATCTCTAAATATGTCATTAAGCGAATACAATATTTTTATTTTTGGTTTTAAATAGGTTTAAGAAGAGTTAATCTGTTTCCATGGGCAAATACCAATAGATTATCATTACTTAATTATTTGTTGCCAAGAGAAAACATTTGATTTCACATATTTCTAGTGTGGATATTTAAAATTCCTGCACGATGGATGAAAAGGAGCGTATATAGTTATACGCTCTAACCCTTACGTCTCGCCGTCATGTTATTTTCATTCCATTATATTTTCGACATTTTCAGTATTTACATTTTACATAAACGTAAGTAACTGTACTAATAATTATCATAAATTATGCGAGTAATGTGTTTCGCAACAAAGCTTTTTTACTGCTATTAAGTGTTGACGGACAAGTCGTGCGCCCGATGATCAAAACTACACTAGCCCATGATTGTAATTGTAAAGGTACTGATAGACATGCTAGTAATTAGCATGCTTATTACGAGCATGCTCAAAAATCACGCTTGTATGGCACATATATATATATATATATATAGGTAGCAATTGCTCATCAATAGCATGCTTTCGTGCTATTAATGAACATGTCAATCAGAACCTTAACACCATTGAGAGCTTAGAACTAAAGCTTTGCGTGGTATACCACTACTGGCTCGTCACTCCAAGACAATGTAAAAAGTTTACTATGTAGTAAAAATACAGCTATTATAGGTTAAACAATAATTTAAATGCAATAGTTTGATAACAGCTAGCTCTAATTTATAGCTGCTGCAATCGCTTTAAATATTTTGCTAAACTTTTAAGAGCTTCAACATAATTTTCTTGTACCACAGACCATTATAAAAAGCTTCCACTTTTAACTGCCTCTAAGTGGTAGCATTAATTTAATTTATCTCGTTTTCTGTGAAAATGTTTCATAGACAATGTCGAAGTTGGGAACGTGTTGCCGCAGAATAATACCGAGTTAGTGTGCGAGGTAAACTTCTGCAATTTGATAGTGGTCTTATATGAACTCTGTTTTCTGTTGGCCGAAAATGCACGTATTGGTTTTCTGTAATTTGTTTTAGATATCATGTAAGTATATTATAAGTATGATTACTATAATTTTTAGTTTTACTATTATTACAATTTGAACATGATTACAATTACTATTATTATTGAATACCTACTTACTAATAAAATTCTAAGTATGAAGTACTAAGAATAAGAGTTGGTACTAAGGAATATATATGGTTCTATTTGCGTGGACAAAAACAGATGAAATATAAGGATAGAAATATCTGTGCGATTGCTTGCTTATATAAATATATATTTTGTACAGTAAACACAGATTCTGCTGATCATTTAGTTAAAGTTATAAAGAAAAGAGTTTTACAAAAATACTGGTGTTTTGGTAACCGTTTCTTAATGAATCCAAAGATTGAATTAGTTGAAAGTAATTGTTGATTAAATACTAATTTATAATAATGATGTCTTAAGCTTTCGCGATTTTTAAACATTGAGGTTAAAAATTAAATTGTATAATCGACTGACCGGTTGGTCCATCACTGCCTTCTGAGCCACTTGTCTCAGGTTTGATCCCGGAACAGATCAAACATATATGTGCACGAACATCTCTGTTTGACCTGTGTCTAGGTGTGTATGTGTATATAATGTATGTATATCATTCATCAGGTTACCATTGTAAATGTTCTGCTTTGTTTTGGACCTGAATACCTTGTTTGGATGGTGTCCCATATTACATTATAACCTATACATATAATAAAACTGTTGAGATCAAATTTCTGTACAATGAAAACAAAATGCTAAATATTGAGTCAGGGGCATGTAAGTCGGGGCATGGAAAGTAACATCGAACTAATTTAGATTTTCATCAAATTTTTTGTTTCTCTGTTCGTCTGTCTGTTTGTACGGGCTAATCTCCGAAAGGACTGGACCGATATAAATGAATTTTTTTAAGGTGATATCTTATATCCCTGATCATAATAATAGATTATTTATGATCCCGGTAAATTAAAGAGTTTCCGTGGGATAATAAAAAATCTGTAATTACCGTATCCCGCGAAGCCACGCGAGCGAAGCAGCTGGCGGGTCATCTAGTAATAAGTATAAAAAATAAAAGTAATCTAAAACAAATGTGCTTTAATCTGTTTATTTAATTCTTTTTTCTATAGATATGGTGAGGGTGTCTATGTGGACCGCCGTCAGAACCGCGGGGAGCACTGAATGCAGGCAAGTAGCAGTTCCAAGTGGCGCTCTATGGGTATGTTCAGCAGTGGACGTCTTCCGGCTGATACTGACGATGACTGACTGATGAAACTTTATACTATTAATTATATTTAAGTAATTTTTAAACTTTCGCGATTTAAACACATAGTTATATTATATTAACGGGGCTTAATCGCGTTAGTGACCACGAAAATTGCAACTTGATCGAAACGTCGAGGTAATTAAATAATATTACTAACGCGATTAAGCCCCGTTAATATAATATAATTATATTTTACACTAAGAATAATATTGCATATCCTATCTAATAGAAATATTGTATAAGCCAAACCGTAATATCAAAGCCAATATGCAATGACACTCGATTTTCAGGATTTTCGTTCACGTGGTATAGAAAGATATTGCGACTGCTCGAGTGGGTAAGGACTCGCCCTTCGACGTTTTATTGAATAACGCCTGGTAAATCGAGGTGCCGCGAAAGATAAGGGGATGACTAGAGTACGATAAACTATTGTTTCTACAATTATGGCCATCACTTTTAATGGCTTCGGAGAATTCCATTTCATTTGATTAATATTGTGTTGTGTATGATTTGAGCTTTTTTTTAATTAGCTCTCTTAATGCTCTCTTTGCTATATTATCTTATACAAGGTTATTAGAAAATGCTAACAACCTCTTAATGGCACCTTCAGTACATCACAGCAAACAATATTAGTTCAACGGCATTTTTTAAAAATAATCTGGTTCTTAAAAAATAATGATTTCTCAAAATAAAGACATTTCAGTTTCAGTCCCGCAAGCTCCGTAGCAAAATAAATTTTAGGCCGTGGCTGCTTCATTTTTAACAAAATATGTAACCGACTTCAACCGATTATATGTGTGAAATAACTCGTCAAAGTTAGTACCATGCGCACAATATTGTGATATTGTATAACTACTAGCGACTGCCCGCGACTTTGTACGGGTGTAGGCTCGGCCTTCGGTCTAGCTATAACCTCCGATTTTTTTTTTCATAAGAACCTCTCCTGACAATAATTAACAGAACAAAAAAAGAATTCGAGAGATTGTTCAATCTGTTCTCAAGTTATACCATGATCAGGAGAAATAGGGGTTCATTTTTTACGTTGATATTATAGAACCTTTGAACTACCATGGTAACTTCAACAAGATATTTCACACTTTAAAGTGTTGTCGGTTCCATATACTGTATTTTTTTAAATTATTTTCCTATGGTTTTAAAAATATTTTTATGATTTAAAACGTTGAAATAATGGTGTTTGTTATGCTTTACAGAAGTCGACCCGGGTTGTTAGAATTTTTCCAATAACTCTGTATATTACTGCGGGTCTATACCCGCAACAGCCTGCAGATTACACTAGGTACCGTAAGTTTCTTAATTTTTACTAGCGTACACGGTAAAAGTACAAACAAAGAATAAATAAAGAATAAACCTTGTAACAAGTACAATTTGACCGACTTCCATTCTAATCAGTTATTGGAGTGTATCTCAAAAACTACTGGACCAAATTTGATAAAATTTTAATGGAACCACACGGCTTTCAAACAAGAATTTTGAGAATCGGTTCACTCAGTCGAAAGTTATGAGGTAACACACAAAAACAAAATACAGTCGAATTGAGTACCTCATCCTTTTCTTGGAAGTCAGTAGAAAACTAAATTCACGTTAGAAGTTGTTTTGAATAACATGAATGCTCATTAGTATGAGTACATTTATCGAATAGTATATTAACAAAACTATCATTATGACATTGTGGGTCCGCCTGTCAATTGACCCAACTAACTGTCACTGTTTACGAAATAAAATCGAATCGAACTTCTTTAGAGTTTATATCGTCCAAAATTAATATTATTACAATTTTAGTGTACAGTGTAACAGCGATAAGTTACGAAAGACGACTAACGGCGGAAGGGGGGTCGCTCTATAAAAATGCATAATTGCAAATTATTATGTCACAACGTCATTTTTATTGTGTGACAAGGTCATAAGGCTTTAGATAGGTAGTGGTATTGTCCACATTACTGTTATTCTGCAAATTCAGATGTAAAAGTGAGTTTAAGACCAAACATAGCAGTGGAAATAAGGTTGAAATATGTATACGAGACGTAAAAGACAATAATCATGAATATTAAATTAGACATTTTTTTTTATAAAAGATTAAATTCATATTAAATGAAGAAACTATTGTTATGTAAAGTACCAATGTTTCCAGAATCATGAATACGATATTTTTTTATAAGAAATATTACTATATACCTGTATAACTTACTAACCTTACTTACTGACCTGAGGGATCGCCCTATTTCACACGGACGAAGCCGCGGGCAGAAGCTAGTAGACCATATTTATTGTATTGTTTAAGTTTATTGAACATACTCATACTAATTAATAACTTTATGATAAATTTCATTGATAATCAATTTCAATTCCGTTTCACAATTTCCAGTTTACTTTAAAATTGTTTCTTAATACCTTCTGTTCATCATTTTAGCGGAAGATTAATGAGCAAAAATTCATAGACTGTAAGCGACGATGCAGTCCAAGTCAACACGCAATCATACTACATATACAGCATGGTCGTGAAAAAATATCTAGGTACAATCCTGTGATATCTAGGTGTTCCCTTAAAAACTGTGTGAAGAAAGATTTTCACTCCAACTCAAAGTATTAATTATGAAGCGATGCCTGAGATTAATATACCGATAACCTGGTCAACATTTCACATTTGAAATTGTATGAAATACAACTGAACCAAAAACCATATTATTCGAAGTAATATTGAGTTGTTTAACTCATCCAGTGTCTAGTTTTTTTTCGGTTTATTTCCGTACTGCGCATAAAAGTTCAAATTAAAATACTACCCTTGCATAGTTTGACCACCTAAAAACAAGTTTATACCGGTGGAGTGTATTGGATCTGATAAAATTAGTTACAAACTCGAGGTCTAAAAATGTGTACACATTTTGTGTACCCGCAACATGACTTAGCACTTTTTAAACGTACACATGGTGTACGCGCGACACGCGACGGGCTGCTTAGTGAAACACTTGCATAAATAAGACTTTCGGCTTATCATCCCTGATAAGGTACAGGATTTTGCGAGGATGTCTAGAAATGAATTAAAATTTGTTATATTTTTTTGTTTCCGTGCCTGACAGACACTTATATTTGGCCCGTTATAACCTTATTCCACATGAACGAAATTGCTAGCGGATGAAAACAATTAAGAAAACCTATAGGTTATAGGATATATAAGAAGGAAATATTGGTCCCTTTCAGTTGAATCTTCAATGTCATAGACAGAAAGAGAAACATCGACGTCAAACTTCGTTAGTAATTAAAATAAAACAGCTTCATAATGTTGGTCCCGCTAGCTTACTTGCTAGTGGATTAGGTTTCAAAGCAGGTCCCAGTTTTGATCCCAGGCCGGAGCAGATATTTCGAAAATAAAAAAAGGGAATTTGAATTCAAGTCAGCAAAAATAGACAGGGCTCAAGTAACTTCGATAATTTTTAAGAAACAGCACCGTTGTTCTAACGCAAGACAGCTCTTATATGCCTACAACTGACACGACCAACACGTGTGACATTCCTGTTACTCTAATAGTAATTAAAGAAACAGGGACTTTTACTATCTGGCAGTGGAATAAAGGAAGTAAAGAGATAAGATAAAAAAGGAAATAAACTTTAATTGGCATTTTCGTTCGAAGTAGTGTGAGAACTCGTGGTGACGGTTCTTTTGTTTTAATCGGCGTATGGGAATGCAAGGCCATATATTGAATAGCTTAAAAAGCTTCATCCGACCGCAAGAAGAGCTTTTGCAAACACTTATCTTTGTCATTGATGTCGCAACTCGTCTTAAATTTTATTACATATTCAATATTAGAGAGTGTTCTCTCTAATATTGCAAAATCAAGTTTTTCTATGCAGCAATGCTTCTGTTGCTTAAAAAATCATAGATTGAAAATAAAACAATACTGTAATTGAGAACAAAACGGACGATATTTTGTGAAGGTTCCAGTAGGTAAGCACCCACCCAAGTGGATGGATCCAATAACAAAGCAAGACGCTTTGTAACAATTTCCTAATAATTATAATCTTCCGCTCTGTCGGCCCGAGACAAAGATAAGAATTAACATATTTCTAATTCAGAACTGGATTGTCCCAGAAAATTGGACATCGGGTGAACTTAATCGTTAGTCCGACAATTTGCTGTAAAAATTATGTGGCGTGGGAGCCAATTAGATACAATCGTCGAGATAATTAACCCTTAGAAACGTGATTACATTATTTACTTTGGAAAATGTTCTCCAGAAACGCTCTACCAATTTGAAAATTCAAGTCAGTTTTTATTACATTTACAACATGTGATAACAACTACAATAAGGAATTTACTAGTCGGTACTAATAGTATTTACTGTGTGTACTTTGACAGGCGGGTTGGGCGGTTAGTAGCAATCATGCCTTCTAAGCCGCTGGTCCCAGGTTAGATCCCCGGACACATCGATCAATAATAAATAACGTACATAGATCGATGCCGAACAGGTCAAACATTCGTTTGCATGATAATGTTTTTTTGTCATTTTTAGGGTTCCGTACCCAAACAGTAAAACCGGACCCTATAACTAAGACTCCACTGTCCGTCCGTCTATCTGTCTGTCCGTCTGTCACCAGGCTGTATCTTATGTACCGTGATAGTTAAGACAGTTGAAATTTTCACACGTGACGTGATGTATTTCTGTTGTCGCTATAACAACAAATATAAAAAAAAAATATAAAAATTAAATATTTTATTTATATCCCACACAATAAAAGTGATTATTTTTGCTCGTTTCTGCTTGATATTGATAACGGCAACAGGTCCACGCTTGTGGACATAAGTATAAGTTCACTTCATAAATAAAAAATACATATTTGAGGGAGGCTCCCATACATTATCATATATTTTTTTCAATTTTTTTAACAAATTAATGTGGGTAGAAATATTAGTGGTTCAGTGCATCAGTACACTTAAAGCATATTAATAAGAGATCATTAATAACACTTAAATACTGTATATTATTAAACTACTTACTTTTTACTACGTTTATAGTTGCGATGATCGATCAAGGAATTCGTAAAATCTGAATTTTAGGTGTAAATAATTAGTTATTCGTAGGTTAAGGACCATAACCAGAGACGGGTAGGTAAAGTTATACAATTATACGTAACGTACGTACGGGCTAACTTTTATGCCAGATATGTTATTTCTTACAATATAATCCTAGAGCCCTTATAATGATCCAATATATAATAATCTATAAAACTCACTGTTTTAGACTTTCGCGGTTGTTAACTACATTATAATTAGTACTCACGGGATGTATACCACGATTAGGCGGGTTTTGAAGTTCCCGATATTTCGCCGCAGTTACATGCGCCATGTTCACGGGTAGACTGAATATGCGGGTGGGTAGACTGAATTTTGTCTGCTCTTAAAACTTTTTTCACATCCACCCGCATATTCAGTCTACCCGTGAACATGGTGCATGTAACTGCGCCGAAATATCGGGAACTCCAAAATCCGCCCAATCTTGGTGTACATCCCGTGAGTACTAATTATAATGTATCTATAAAACTCATAAATACTAATATTATAGTATACTCGTATTTTATCGTCAAAATTAGTTAATTAGTTCTTGATAATACTTGTAGACTACAAATGTTACAGTTTTAATGTGAGTGTATATTATATGCTCAGTCTTTAATAATGTCTCTAAACATATTTTAAAAAGAAATTTCCGTCTCCCGATATGATAAAACTGAGGGCGAAGTTAATGCCACCAGCGAACCGAGCTTTGTGATCGTTAATTCATCTTAATTTCCTTTCTGATGGACTTTACGAAGGCTAAAAACCTCCGTCACGGATTCAAAGGGATGAGACCACTTTATATTCTGATGAATTTTAAAAAGTTACGAAGCTGAAGACACTGCGTTTTCGTTATAAGACAGCGAAAGTTATCTGGTGAATTTCGTACGCACAGATTTGAATTTGAATTCAGAAAACTAAGTGCTTGCCTGTATTAAAACGTAAGTACCTTCAATAGATGATGTACCATTTGACTTATCAATAGTAAATAACTTGCACCATATCGTTCATACATTGAAGATGTTAAATGAACGCTATCTGTGTATTAGACATCGACATTGAGTTTCATTGAAATATACGACACGCTGTGATATAAATGATGTTGCGGTTATAAATAATTATTAATCGGCTAAAGATTAATCTTAGGGATCGAATACGTCAACCCTGGTTTCAAGCATATCAGTTGCACAAAACCCGGGTCGACATATTCGATCCCTAACTTGAGTGTTAATATGTCAAACTAACGAGAATTTCAATACCAAGGTGTTCTATGAAAAAAACCAAAGGTTCACAATAATACAACAAACATCTCAAGATTCATATATATATTAAATTTAGTATAAATGTAACATAATCCAACACAAAATGTTACGTAACATAAACTTAATGTAAATAAATAAAATAAAATAAATAAATATTCCACAACTATCACACAATGCCATCTAGTCCCAAGCTAAGCAGAGCTTGTGTTATGGGTATTAGACAACTGATAAACATACTTATATATTTCTAAATACATAAATATTATAGATAAATTACACCCAGACACAGAACAAATGATCGTGCTCATTACACAAACATTTGTCCTGGGTGGGAATCGAACCCACGACCTCCGGCATAGCAGTCAGGGTTACTAACCACTAGACCAACAGGTCTGTCTATGTGTTATTATGTACGCCATTATTATGTTTAAATTCAGGCAATTATGCAAGTTGTGTTTACATGTGTATTTTTATAATAAATAGGCCATATTAAAACTTTTACAGTTTCAATTCCTTAACGTAGGTCGTTCAAATTGATGGTCTTGTAGTACAGACGCGTAAACGAGAGTGTAAAGCTGGCTGCTGTTATAAAATCTGAATTTCATTAACCGTAAATAAGTGGATCAATTTGTCGGTGTGCTGGTAATTGCGTCCGTGTCCTCGGAGACCGCAACAGCTTTCGAAGTAGTGAGGGTTCTGCGAATAAAAACGTGAGATATAAAATTCTTATCATGCTTGATAATGTTGTCATAATCGTTTTTAAACGTAGTCACAATCAGTTTTTGAACGAAGCGCTTTCTAAACGATGCTTTTTCCGATCGAAGAGGCTGTGACGTTAATACCACGTGACTATGGCGAGGCGGAGCAGGAACGGCGAGCAGCAAACACTGTTCCACTGGCGGTCGTTGAAGACACTTCTAGCTGTGGCTACGTTCTTGATCTTGATATTATACACACTCGATAAAATAAAGACTAGCATAGGAAGTCGTAGGGTATTTAAGTATATTTAAAAAGTACATTGAGTATCGTAAGTAACGGTAGGGTTTCTTCTATGGATAAAATTAAATGTATACGTCTATAAATTAAATGGCAATGGAGTGACATTCATTTACTTACTATGTGTTTTACTGTGCTATGTATCCAATTCAAAGTAAGATTTACTTTGAATGATTCCTATACGTAGTCCATGGTTGAACTACATGTGGCCAATGACCAATTAGGGGTACCAGTAATCTTCGCATTATGTTATGTTTTCTGGTTGGAATGGTATGGGTGCCGGTGAAATTACAGGCACATGAGACTTAACAACTTAATATCTCAAGGTTATGGACGCAACGCTGTTCTAGGCTGAGCATACTACGTAACACCAAGTTGGCCTCGTACTTGAACTGTCTTAATCACATCAAAAAAGGTGTAAAATTTGGTCATATATAGATGGTGATAGAACTCATCTACATGATGTTCTTGGTAACGTTTAGCAGTATTGTTAAATTTAAGCATTAACCCTTTAGGTAGCTTAAAAGTAAAAATATTTTGGCGCCAAATCGAATGGAAAAAGCGCGCGAAAATTCCCTATTTAAAAAATTCGCTAGGATTATAAGAAGAAGCTTTATTAGATAGACTAGAATAAATGAAGATATACTGGGTAACCAGTGTAAATTAACGCCGTTTACAGATATAAAATAGAACAAATAGCTGTTTTACTACAATTTTAGTCCTGCAAACGTTTGCGGCGCGCGCTTTTTTTTTTTAAATAGTGAATTTTTCGCGCGGTTTTTCCGTTCGATTTGGCGCCAAAATATTTTTATTTTTAAGCTACTTAAAGGGTTAAAAGCATGAGCATTTTTTTAAAATAAGATAGGTGTAATTTCCTGTGTCCCAAGTTTGCCTAATTCGGTTTTATATTTGCGTTTAAATATTATGGTGTTCCTTTTTCGGTTACCATCAAATAAAGCATTTTGATTTCTTTTAACTGTGCTTCTTTTCTCAAATTGAAAAAAAATAGCAGCAATGTAATTTTGTGCTGCATTCGCACGTTAAGGCGAAGATGCCAGACGATAAGCTTTTATTTGTCCTATGCTTTTCATATGAAAAGCATATGCACAAGAATCAAGATGAGTATTTTTCAGCCACTGCTTAAGAAAGTAACTTGTAAATGGTTTCATTTCTGCAAATTTTGTAGAACTCTGGATAATAGCCCTCCACCCGTCTTGTCCTTCATTAAATTTCGTCAGACCGATATCTTTTGCCTTTTTCCACACTGCTTTATTATAATGATAAAAGCATTATGTAAATAGCTCCTAGCTTTAGGAGTATAGTAAAATAGGAAGGATTATAAGCTATTTCTTAGGATTTTACCTCAAAATGATACTTACTCACGAAAACAATACACTAGCATATGCACACCTGCGAAAGTTTGAGAGATATGGTATCGACGCCCAATGTTTTTTTACTAGCCTACTGATAACCAAAATAATTTATACTTCTATGTAAAAATGATTTCTAGGTGCTTATTAGTATTAAAAAACATCTAATAAACCGAAATGTATTCTATATTTGAACAGTTAACGTTTATGTTCAGTCCTGATATGGGTTTTGACTGCGGTACACCGGTGTACCAGCGCCGCTTTGTGCAATGTATACCACCGGTGTACCGGCGCGTGTTTATAGGTTAAACTTATTAATATAAGTAAACGTAACATTTTGTTTTTAATAAAGGTAACTATTTCAAAACTTGAATGTTTTAATTTTCGCTATAGTTGTACTTTAGAAAACAAACGAGGATTAAGCCATAACGCTTTCTTGTCCTTTGGCGATGTAGTCCAAAAGCAATGTAACCGTAACGCGATATAGTCATATCGCGTTTTAGTCTTAAAGCGATCTAGTCATATCTGCTGCCTAGTCAAATAGAGATGTAGTCGTAAAGCTCCTAACCCTTTTTCCAGCAAAGCGTTTGACAGTCACGTAAACTCAGCTGGTGCTGATCATGCCTTCGAAGCGCGTTTCGAAGAGGATTATACTTTCTTGGATCCTAATTTGGACCCTGTTTGGAGCAAACATTTGTGTTGAATGAACAGAAATGTTTACTCTCGGGTCGTAGATATAATGTGTGTGTCCATTTCTACTGCCACATAAATAACCACAATACACTAATATTACAAAGGCGAAAGTGTTTGAGTGTTTTTGTACGTTTGTTACTTCTTCACGCTCAAACTGCTGGACCAAATCTAAAAGCAAATTTAGTAATGAGATAGATGAGTGAAAAAAGGATGAAGGAAAGGAGTTGATAAAAGGAGTGATGCTCATTCCATCAACACGCGAAATAAACACAAGCTCCGTACATGTAACGCGTCTCCACAGAATAAGTCATTCTTTTATGGGACAATGTATACGATTCTATAATAAAGTTCCCAATGTTATCCGAGATTTGCCTATTAATAAGTTTAAAATTACTATTAAAACTAAACTCTGTCAAAAATATTATTACAAAATTTCGGATTACTTGGAGGATAAAACAGCTTGGGACTGATCACTCCAGGATCTATCTACTCGTGTACCAAGATGTCAAAGTGTAGCGTGTCTTGCCCTACTGATACCATTATTATGTTCTCTTTTGTAAGGCAACACACTGAAGCTAATATTTGTAGTACCTAAGTAAAAACATTGTAAAAACATCTATATAAAAAGAATGGCCCCGAGTTTCTTGCCGCTTCTTCTCGGTAGGCACTATGTATTTTGGAACGCGGCGGTAGGCTTTAAAGTACATTATAATGAAAAATTGACGTTCATAAGTGCGTCTTTGATGGTTAAATTGAATAAATGATTTTGACTTTGACTTTGATGAGGCGCTGGAATAACACAGAATAAGTTTCATCATAATCATCATCGTCCATCACCACGCAGGTGGAACCGCGGGGCAGCTAGTAATTTAATATAGCGTGGAACCCTTAGCAAGTGTGTTCTACATAAGGATGAGAAAGTTTTATTTTATATTTCTTGATTACATCGACGTCGTATCGATATTCATCGATTTAGGTAGAGTTGAATGTCAAGTGTCGTCTTTTGAACGGAATATAATTTTGTTGTTGAATAATATGGTATTAAAATTACTTATTTTATTAGCCCTGTACTTATACATATTTACGTATCTTGTATTGTATTACATGTATCCGCAGCAAGCTGGAAAAGCTGTTTATCTAATGATTACCTGATTTCACCTGCAATGTATAACTTTAAACTTTCAATATGCACGACTTCCAAGTACTAAATGCGACAATTTTTTTTTTGTAACCTTATAACTTTCGATAGGGTGAACCGATTCTCAAAATTCTTTTTTTTTGTTTGAAAGCTGGTGCTTCCCGCGTCCCATTAAAAATTCATCTAATTCAATCTAGTAGTTTTTGAGTAACACTCCAATAGCTGAATAGAATGAAAGTCGGTATTATATTTTTCAAATTGTACTTGCATATATATTATTAGAATTATTTATAATTAATGCAAGAAATAAGATCACAACCTTATCTCTGAGTGTTTCAGTTGCGCCATTTAATGACAGGTCTCGTAGATATCGTACTATTTTAATCATCATATTAATATTCAAACATCCAATTAGCTTCAGATGTTACAAGGGCGGCCCGAAGCTATTTAACGCATTTCGCTCTACACGGCATTATGCGATATAATTTTATGTTTTAACAATATTAACTTATCACACTATTTTGAGTTAGATACATTTCTTCTATTACCAGACTGGTATTATTATATTATATTAAGGCTTGGACGGTAAGTCAACATTTACCACTTGAAACCCAATTTTATTTCATACTTTTCTATTAACATTTTATGTACCTTTGCTTATAACAGATGCATTTGGTCACCAGTAACGAACTGCACTCTGGGCCCAAAACCCGTCATAAGTCATGTGCCTATGTATTTTTGCCAGCACCGTGCTTTTTAAACCAGAACACAGTATTACGAACATTACTGCTTGACGGTAGAAATAGGTATGGTCGTAGTACTACCCCGAACGAACTCATTCAAATAAAAAACTCTACGCTACTAAAATATGGAAATTTATAGAGAGAAAAATTCACATCCTCGGATGGGATTCGAACCCGCGTCTTTCGACAATCCGTGTTCGACTCCATGACCATCTAGGCCACCGAGGCTCGAGGTCCGAGCATCGAATTTTAACTCTCTATCTGATTTAACCGTCTTACGGGGACGGAGCGACATCTATTGAACAGCTTTGACGGCACTATCCAACCAAAAGCAGATGTTTTTTAAATACTTAAAATTTCGTATTGACGTCACAACCCTTTATAGTTTTTATAGAATTACTTTTTTAAAGCACTAACGCCTGCTTAGCGATACCAAACATTGAAATTTATAGAGACTACTAAAATACTTTATACATGTTAATACTCATTATAATATTAGTTAGATCAAGCTTTTTAGATAGCAAGTAACACGTGCTCACTGATTTTATAAGACATCAATATCCATTACTGTACCATAGTGCTAAAATTTTTGGTACTTTACTAGGTTTGGTGCCTAGCTAGCTATTTAACCGCCACAAGAAAGTAGCTTATGGCAAAAATATTCTTATCTAGTTACTGATCTCTGTTCAAAGCATGCTACTTGTATGGGCAGTATTGATACTTACTACCTGTTTAATGACTTGTACGAGACGTTATAAAATAAGTGCCCTATCATTTTAACTGTTGCATATTTATGCCTGGTGACTTCACCATTAGCCACCAGCATTATCACATCCTAAAATGTGTGTGTGGTTATTTATACATCTATATATAAGGTATGTCCTTAGAACACCTACTTTGGTTGGTACCAAGAAATCCTAGTATGAAAATTCTTTAACCAGTTTTATACCTAACTTTAAACCCTATAATACCTACCGACCAAACTTTCAACACCAAACACAGGATTGAAGCCTAACGAGGAGCCACTCATTACATCTCCTGGTGTAATTAAGTATAATTATATTTATCAGAGTTGAATATTCGTACTTTAGGTATATGTTTTGTTGTACGATAAAACCATTTCAATAATATTCCCTGCTTTTATGATCGATTAATCGATGGACACTACAAGAAATCTTGCTGGATAATACCATGTGTACCCTAGTTCTCTACATTAAAGGCAAAGTTTACTTTGTTTTGCAAAATGTTGAAGTGCAGTCATAAACAATATTAATGCAAGCCAGTCCCGTTGACTCAAATTTTATTTATCCCTGAGGACAATTTCCTCTTGTCAAGCGGTGGCCACCCGGGCATTCGCTATAATGAGAAAACGACGAAATCAACTTGGCCTAAATTAGACGGGAGGCGCTCAGCTTACATGGCGCGTCCACTCATCACTCACTTATAATTTTTAGAAGAAGAGGCTAAGAATAATAAGTGAGTGATTTTGACATGCACAATTATGTCGTAATTTTTTTATTTTACAGTTTAAATAGAAAAGATCGAACAACTTTCTAAATTTTATCAAAATCCTATAATACGGCTAATGGCTACGATTATATTATATGGTCGTTGAAATAACAATGAATACAATCAATTCCAATAAGAAAGGGCAAGTAGTAGTGTTGTATTGTATTGTATTGTATTGTATTGTATTGTATTGTATTGTATTGTATTGTATTGTATTGTATTGTATTGTATTGTATTGTATTGTATTGTATTGTATTGTATTGTATTGTATTGTATTGTGTTGTATTTCTTATATAATTTCTTTTTCCTTTTACTTTAAATTGTTAGGAGGTATATTTATTTTATTTTATTTTATTTTATTTTACAATGTTGGAAAACAAACAGTCTTAATCAACAAAGTTAAGATTCGACGAAACAGTAGGAACAATTGACTTTTATCAGTTTTCGTATATTGTAGTATCGTAGTATCGTATAGTATATTGTTTTATCTTCCAGTCGTCTGGATGTTTGGAGTTCGTGAGACATTTATACGAAACGATCACTTTAACGTTATCTAAATCGTACGTAACGTAATCTTATATAAGTTGGTAGTCATAGATTATAGACTAATTCGAGCTTGATATTGAATGAGGGTCTAAATTAATCTACATGTTATTTACTCATTGCTACGTGATGATGGTAATCTTTATGAACAGAGTACATTTAAACAGTAAGATTATTTACCTACTATCTATACCAACTACATTCACTTAATTAGCAGATTTTATAGCATAGTACCAACCATACTTTGATTGTGTAGTGTAGTTATTAACGTAGATTTCAAGAACCCATAAGCTTTTTGAAATACGCTGCAAGATTGCTGTGACTATTCAAGGTCGATAACGTCAGCTAAACACGTGTGCAAAGGTGGTTTAGACATAATAATAAATCTGTTTCAATCTGACGAGAACATTGAAACAAAAGGTACGCTAAATAATACGTTACTAAACATATGTTGAGTTATTTTCAAATTAAGATTCATTCCAAAGATGAAGAACACCAAAAAATGTAGTAAAACATTTGTTCAAGGAAAAGTGCCCAAAATGCTGTATAGTGATATGCCACGTTGAAAAGCTATCCTAATATTTGTGATACATGTATGATTATGAAATATGAGCTAGCTAAATGTTTGGCCACGCCTCCTAAATGTGTCCTATGTGCCTACCCCACGGACCCATCGAGATTGCCATATTTGCACCATTTGTGGCAGGTAATAAAAACATAATATTAACATATACATATACTATATATTTATAAGTGTGTGTTTATGATTAAATTGAATACGTATTATGAAATTTAATTTGTAACTTTTACCTATACAGCAAAGTATAAATTTAAACAACTATAATACATAGCTATTGATCATGCTGAGAACCAACAAAGCCAACCCTTCGAAACTAGTTTAATCATCCGTGACTTTAACATGTTAAACTGTTGTTGCTCACATTTTGTTAACATTTGGGGTTATTCGCTGTCAGATGTAATGACAGACAATTACACCATGAGGGTTTATTGTTCACCAATATGGGAAACTATTAGATTAATTATAAGTCACGGCATGACAGACTCTTACTTATTGATCACCAAATGTCGTTTTGTTTATTTAAATATCTAAACGACTATGTTATTTACGACTTAGGGGCTTCACTCACTTCGTTTTAAAAGTTTATTCGGACTTATCACGTGTTATTTAATATAGGTAAAAATATGTATCTTTCGCTCGACGTTTCGACCATGTTACAATGGCCGTGGTTACCTGGCTTTAAATAACACGTGATAAGTCCCGATTAACATGTGTTCAAATCGCGAAAGTTTAAAAATTACTACTTTCACTCACTTCACTATCACATAACCATCGTGACATAATAATTTTATATTTATGTATACTTTTTTTTATATATTATTGTCTACTGGGTCAAAATCTGCTTAATTTTTTCTACTTCCCCTAGCAAAATACATATATTAAATATTATTTCAAATACAAGAATTAATCAATTATTTAATTCAGTTAAAAAAGGAAAGAAACAAAGAAAGACTGTAAGTAAGTTTTGCCATGAAATATGTTAGTAAGATATTTGTTTTACGTTTTTTTTATTGACCCCATCTCTCATGAATTGTCAGTGATGATGCGGTTAAATTACACTGGATGTATAATGGCGACTGGCTCTCATTGACAGAACCAGAACAGTACTGGTTCCAGTATGGATACAGAACTTAGAATAATATACTGAAACCTGGACGGCATCAGAGGGTAGATTACACAACTGAGAATTCTCGCCCAGTCGTAGGATGCCCATATTGTACTCCTGGGTGAGACCGAACTAAAGCCAGACACAGAACTCAGGATGGCCAACTACTTCCCATATAGAAAAGACTGCATTTCCCCTAGAGGCTAAGCGTACAGAGACACCGCGGCCCTGGTATGGAGGGATGTGGTGCACGAGGAACTGGACATCCCAATCCTGCAAGACCTGATTGCCAATGGCATGAAAATAAATACAGCACAACGGGAGATGAGAATATATGCTGCGTACAGACCGCCAGCCACACTACAAGCCACTGATTTCGGCGTAGTTTTCGACGGAACACTCAGAACACTCCTTTTGGTTATTTCTTCACAAGTTTTCTATCTTGAGGTGTCACGTGATGACTATTTGACCTATCAACTTCCTGTGAATTTCATTACAATGTTACTTTTACCGAAAGCTTAAGTCCGAATCAAGAATTGGACAGGCCTCCAAGCTACAAAAATAATGAGGAAATTTTAGTGTTATAATTGAATGTATCCGTCGCCATGTAAGCAAACAATCTTAACACTTGTAGCTGAAACGTTACGATAGCGCCACGTACAATTAAAGTCATGATCTGTATCTGTTCAGAAGAATTTCTTGACGTTAGTCGAAAATGTTATGTTCAACTTCAATATATGTACTTAGTATCTGGGAGAAGATCTGAGCACGTGTTACGGGATATCTTCTTTTTTTTATACACGAAGTTTGTGTGCTTGCCATTAGCTACCAACTAGTTGGTATTGTTGAAATCTATAGCATATAGCATTTCGTGTATTTCTTACTCAGGAAAATTGTTTAGACAAATAGTAGAATTGATAGGTCATATTAGATATATTATACAGTATTCTATTCACATGTACTTCTATATCTACTATAGATATCATGAGTACTAGTAGTACAAAATCATTTCTTATCCTTCTCAAAAAGTAGTTTGTTTTTGGTATAAATTACAATGTCCAGATTAACTGCAAGTGCCTCCCCTTTACTCTCACCAGTTTTAGTCCAACGGTGAGTACGGGGTAGGACGCATAGAACTCGCGCAGTCCGTCGCAGTCAGCTGACTGATAGTGCTAAACATTGTGCTTAGCAAAGGGATGTGCGTGGTCTGAACATGGCTCTGAAGTACGGCTAACTACTGCCTTAAGGCAGTGATCAGAATGAACAAAAGGTGTCTCGACTAACACCTGATACTGGTCAGGATGTGACGTCATACAAAGGTCCAGCAAAGAAAGATCATCATGGCCCTCGATGTCGGGAATTTTGGTGAATCTGGTGGCAAGCTGGGAGGCGCTATCAGCAAAGTCACAAACAGCGCGTCCTGCGAGATTAGTAGTCTTTGAGCCCAGCCACTCTGAATGGTGAGCGTTACGGAGGTGTGCTCTTCTAATACTTTATCAGCTCATCTAGCTATGTGCTCGAATAAGCGAGTTGTCTCTGTAATGTGCCTACGTAATGACTTTTCACTGTTTTTCATCGCAATGTCAAAGGATTGGTACCAAGTCATCGACAGCCTTGTTGTAACGGCCTTGTTGTAACGCTGGTATATAAGGACTTTGTTATCCTTATATTTTATAGGCTGAATCAATGATTGAGTTGAGTTATTTAGGTACAATTCTTCCTATAAAGCCAATACTAATAAAATTGTGTGTGGAGGTTTTTCGTACTTTACCGATCGTTTTGTTAAGAGACTTTCAAATCTGTATGTATTGTACGTGGCTTACATTATGTACAATTTTGAATTTTATATATCGTATAACTTCCTATCAAAATCCAATATTATGATTAAAATACTAGCAGAACAAATAGAAAACGTATGCTATAAGGTCAGCTGATGAGTGACTTCTGTGTTAGATACTTATGTGATAGAATAATCATTTATTAACATTTATAAGACTCATCCTTACAACAACCACGCAACTATAGCCATGCTATATATACCCATTTATGAATAGAATTTAAGGCACTGTCAGCTGCTTGCGCGTGCGGGCGTCGTCGGAGAAACTAAGCAATTGCACCTCGTATAAACGTAAGTATGAAAATTCATAAAAAAACTGTTCACTGTTGTATGTGTATTAAAAATGACTATTTTATTACATTTATTTCATGTCAAATACATCTATACTAATATTATAAAGAGGAAAGATTTGTATGTAAGTATGTTTGTAACGAATGGCTCAAAAAGCACTGGACCGATTTCAATTTCTTCTTTCACCATTGGAAAGCTACATTCACCCTGAGTAACATAGGCTACATAAGAGTCATCATCATCAACATCATCCACCACCGCGCGGGTGAAACAGCGGAGAGCAGCTAGTACGTTAATCAAGAGAAAAACTGTTTTAATGGTGAAATAAGTTATATGTTTCATATTTTTTTAATTGTATTCAAGTATGGTAAAAATGTTTTAATTCCGTCAATGTGTTACTTAAAAGTCTAAGATATGTCATATATTTTTTGTAATTTTAAGTAAATCACTGTTTATGAGATGAACTGCTTTAAAACAGTCCTTTTTATTTTCGACAGGAATTGACAGCACCATAAGGCGAACGCGTTCTCATACGGAACGCGAGCCTCTATCCCCCGCGCTTCATGTACGGCCCCTCAACATTACGGTCTTATTTTTTTTGCATGATTCTTTTAAGCACTAACACCTCCTTAGCAAGATAAATGAAAATACGTATTATATTTCACTATAGGTACCTACTTATTCTGTAAAATCCGTAATACAAACTAAACCCTGTGTTATCTCATTGTTTCCTTCATATTTACTAAACTTTGATGGTTAACATAAAGTCAAGTATAAAGTTTTAAAAATGATCTTACTCTTCCTGATATTATTTCTTCGTAGCGGTTTAGCAATGTAACGCAGGGGCGCGTTCAAGACTTCAGAGTGCGGTTTAGTTAGTTAGGTTATCTTGCACCTAGAATTAGGCGACATAAAAGTTAAAACTGCAGGATGTAAACCGTAAACAGGTATGACAGTCTAGTAACGTGCCACTTATGGTAACACTCTGCGATAACATTTTATGAGTTTCAGTGGAAAATATACCTAGACTTTAAGAACGGTGGCCACTGTATATATGTACCTAAATAATAATGATGGATCAAAGTAATAGAGTACATTTTAATTATGCAAATAATAAAGAACATTACCTTAGGCAGTTGTATAAGTAGTAGAAAATACAGGATACGGACTATTATAGGCTAGCCAGCTACCTATTGGTGATTCGCTTCGGTTTAACCTTTATCGCTCGCATCGGGCCAATCTGAAACCAGAAAGCTTCTTGAATCTTAATATGAAATATATTAAGTACATCTTTTATGCTTACTCAACAAGCAAGTTCCTACTTAATTCAGCGACACTGTCTAAATATGGGTGGAAAGGTGGTGGGGTATTTTTGACCCGATAAAAAAGCAATAGGTTTTATCATTATTATATTACGAAAAAGTCTATGTGACTGTGTGCTTGAAATTTACAAATCAATCAGAGTAACAAATATCCATCAAAGAACAAACTTTGTTATATTGTTAATTTGTTTATTCTCAACCCAATCAACAATTATTATACTAGCCCCGACACGTTCACCAATTAGTGGATAAATGCTTTATTTACATCATCATTAAATTCTCTCACACAAACACACCTTTTCATAATATTTTCAAGCACTTCCGGAAATATTCAAAACAATCCAGTGCAGAATCGAGACTAAACTGATTAATATGCATTTAATATCCTCCTGTGCCTCCCAAGAGTAATAACAGTGGAATCACCAATGCATTATTTATATGTAAATGAAATCGTATAAATCCTCTTGAATAATTATGATTTAATCGCGGCAGGGGTTTTGAGGTGGCAATTAGGTGTTTTTGCAAGAACAGTTTGTTATTTTTAGTTCAATTTATTTTTACAAAGTTATGGTTCATTACCATTATTCATTTTCATTTAAATAAGTTTACACACTCATACTCCCGTACTATAATTTCCTGTGTCAAACAAAGATGCTTAAATTACTCCACTTTTGGCAAGTTGTCATCTGCCACCTATAAAAAGTAATAATATTAGTACCTAAGTAGAAACATTGAAAAAACCTATATGAAAATAATAGGCCCGCGTTCTTGCTGCTTCTTCTCAGGACGCTGTAATATATTTTGGAACGCGGCGGTAGAGTCTTTAAATAACATTATAATAAATAATTGACGTCCATAAGTGCGTGTTTGATGCCTAAATTAGTTAAATGATTTTGACTTTGACTTTGTATTGCAAAGTCAAAGTCAAAATCATTTCACACTTAGGTATACATTAACTTAACACATTACAAATATTCAAGACCTGAGACGCAGGACAAATATTTCTGATATGGATATACATTTATATAGATATAGATAAATAGATAAACTCTTTATTGCAACACCACATTATAAAATACAACCAATGAAAATTTTAAAATCAAGTGCACAATGGGCGGTCTTATCGCTCATAGCGATCTCTTCCAGACAACCACAATAATAATATACATGGATGGATACTAACCTGAAACTAGGATAACGAGGTCACAGACGAGGTGTAATTTTTTATCAGCTTACAGCAGTCCATTGCTAGACTAATGTAGCACCTAAGTACTTAGTAGCCTGTTGGAAATATTTTTTATTTATTTATTTTTATTTATTTCTTAAGAACAGTTATAGTTATATATTATATTATATATTATATTATATTATATATACAGAAATGATTTTAAAAATATATGCGGCTACACAATGTAGGATTTGGTGTCGCATATAATAAAGAGTTCATTTCAATATGCCGCGATTTACAAACGATGAGATTCTTTATTAAAAATTTGGAAGTAGGAAGGAGTAGGAAGGTCTCAATATTTTGGTATTTCTGACATCTTCATTTTCAATGGGCAGGCGTGACACATACCATATAGTGTAAGACCATCCCATTTCACCAAATACTATTATAAAAACTACTGAAAGAAGATCGTTAAATGATTCCCCGGAGAATTTGTTTCGAACCCTAATTTTACAAGATTTACCAACCGAATAATGAATATTTGTTATGCACTCTACTCCTGTGAAAAGAAAATACTCAGAGCTTTATCAGATCCAGCGAATTTACAGTGCGGAATAGAATCCGACGGCAGGCTTGCACGCATTGTCAGACTGAATACACTCCCAAATCGATTCCACAGTCTGAGAGTGACAGCGCCGGGGCTTCTTTTGCTAGTACATTTGCATTAGGAATATTGACTCTGTGCAAATGTCACAGTTAATATAAAGCGTTAAAGCTGCTTTGTTTCTTAGGATTTGTATTTATTGATTGTGAGGACGAGAATCAAAAGGGTAACGTGCTACTGCTGAAAAAGTGAAGCATTTTACTGTGAGCTATGTGAGCAGCCGTACGATTCTCTAAGAGCAAACATCGTTGTATCTTTGACAACATCCGTGAAACAAATGAAGAGATGACAAGAAACGTTGGAAAAGCAACCTTATGTACAAGGGCGAAGTATTTGCCATCGGTGAGCTCGTCGACGAATCATTACAGGATCGCACGACTGTTTGTTGGTATATTGTAGAAAATACCAAAAACATTTTTGTTCCATACCATAATATAGTGAAAAATATTTAACACTTTAAATAGTCAGCTTACTATTTTAGTCCCCGATTGTACCTGTTTTATTATATATATTTGCATTTTATTAACTTTTACACAAGTTATGCGGCTAATCGTAAGCGTTTTGCCTGTTCACGGCAGTTACTCGTACAATGCAATGCGGACAACGCACACATTTGTGTGCGGTATTACACTGAGTTTTAATTTCTGACGTCCAAAACTAATATTGCCACATTAATTTGTATAAATATCTGTCAAGAATGTACCCACCTCTCAATCAGTTCTCTCTATTCTGAGAGCGTTAACAAATCGTTTTTAGCTGTCATAGTGGACGTGAGTTTAAGATGATATGTAACTACGGAACAGTGACTAACCTTCATGTATATTTATATTAAATTAAATATATAATGCAATGGTCATTGTTAAAACAAAACCTAATGGAGTATGTTAACAAGTACAATTTGAAAAATTTAATACCGATTCCATTCTATTCAGTTATTGGAGTATATCTCAAAAACTACTGGACCTATACTGGATTTATGATTACGAGGTGTTCTAAAAAAAGTAAGATTCTTAATTTGTGTATGTTAAAGAATTGTGCTTTGTTTTGTTTGATCTCTGTTACTGTAAGCGTCTTCTGTAACGACGATAGTGTGGCATCCATTTTGACGGGTGTGTTCATGGGTGGCCAGCTAATTGTCGTCTGTCATCTAAGTTTTGAGACAAATCTGTGCGTCACGTGAAGTGATAGTGGCTGATCAATGAGTAAGGCTGTCGATTGAGGGATTAAACGTTTATTTTTGGTAGGTCGTGGTGATAAGACAGTGACTAAGTATTATATTATTAAGAAATGTATTAGAAGTGGTAGCTATTGGTAGTGGTAGCTATTGGTAGTGGTAGCTATTGGTAGTGGTAGCTATTGGTAGTGGTAGCTATTGGTAGTGGTAGCTATTGGTAGTGGTAGCTATTGGTAGTGAGTCTATTTATTTTGAGACCCTCCAGTAAAGTCCTCCTTCAAGGATGCACCATATATTTTATCTAATCAGTAGCTCCTGCTCACGACTGCGTCCGCGTCATATAATGTTATCGGGATCCCTCGGGAAATATCTGATTAATTTGGATCAAAACTAGCCTATTGTGTTAATCTTAGTTTATAAGCTACGCCCTTTCGCAACTACGTAAAAATTTATAAACCTTTTAGATTTACATTCGATAAGCGTTAAGAAGTAACTTGTATACACAAACACTCACTCACATACTTTAGGGCTTATTATTTACACATTTTGTGTTAAAATAGTTAGTTTTGGGTTAGTTTTTTAGTTATATTAGTTTGATATAAGTTCTTGACGTTCTGAAAAATTATACAGGTATAATCTAAAGGAAGAAGTAATGTAATTTCTTCGTAAGGTATAATTTTATTAAATTAGTCGAAAGGATTTGTCAAAAGGATGTCCACAAAACTCACACAGGTTTTGTAAACAAAGGTTTTTTCATTTAATGTACACATTTAATAAGTAATTTATTGTTCGAGCAAATAAGGTACGATATATTGTTAATACTATAGTAGATGTTTTAAAAGTAATACAATAAAACATTTCTAGATTCAAAAGTAGAACTTATTCAAATCTATTTCATTTTCTTCTAGGTGTATATCGTACAAGCCGACAAAGGGAGAAGTACCAATAGACCCGCTGCGTATTACACAAACAAGAATATGACTGGAGAAATCTGTCATATGTTTTAGTCCTCTATCGATCATTAGGGAAGTAAGGCAGTAAGTAGTATTTATGTTTAGAATACACGAGTAATCTTCATTGAATTGTTAAAATTTAAATTGTAAGAGAGATCGGAAGGAGAAAAGTTTTGAAGAGCATTAGGGTAAGTTTGTCTGAATCAAAGTGTATTATTCGCTGGTTTCATTGTGACTATCTGTTCTTTCATATTATATCTGGACGACTTCAGCTGCACGTACAGCTTGCTCGCCCGCTGATTCGAATTAGAGACGCAAACGCGCTATCCAAACTCAATCTATCGAAAAACATTACACTCGCATAAGTTGTTCCAAACAAGGCACGATCTTAATTGAGTTGCCTGCTTATAGGCACCGGTGTGCATAATAAACGAGAATTGTCATGATACTATATTTACTTTGTATTTCTTTATCTCTCTACTCAAGCGTATTTTAATCGATAATAATTGTTTGTACCGTCTAGTACTTTTGTGACGACCTTTATTTTTTTCATACGTAAGCATTTACTGATTTTGAAAACATTCATGTTCTAAATATTATTTTATTTAGTACCTATGTATTATCTTGTGGTATGGGACCCCCCGGGTAGAGCAAAAAAGTGGCAAGGCCGTACCATACCTTTCTCGAAGCAGTTCAGGCCATTTTCGACGCCCTATAACTTCGTTGTAGATAAAATTAGAAGCCTGAATTTTCAGGTACCACCCAGGCTCTGTATAAACACGGTATATTTTAAATTTAGCTCAAATTGAACCAGGAGTAAAATGCCATAAAAAAGATATATGTTTTTACTTCTCTTTCTTACTATGAACTCATTTTAAATTAAATTTTTGCTTAAATGGATTGCTCATATACTTTAAAACTTATCTATTTTTTTGTAATCGACCCGTTTTCTTTGCGACCAAGTGTATTTAATGTTACCTTTGTTAATATTACTTGACCTATTAAACGAGATCAAATAAGATTATTTGTTATACTTAATCGCATTCTTAACTGCTTTATTCGATTAGAACCTGTCCTGTTACCATAGCATAGATTGAACGCTTTGTATCTTTTGTCATGTACATCGAAATGACTCAGTTGACTCGTAGAATGTAGATAGAATCGAAATTTATGTGGTAGAGTTGCGAAATGGTGGCCGCGACAATTGGATGTGACAGACAACGCTTTTCGTTCGGAGAACAGTTGGTCCGAATAAAGACAGCGTGAAATGGGAATATTCCTAAAATACTGTCGTAGACATCTGTCACTATCGGAGGCACGTTACGAGCTTTGTTATATTTCGAAATATATAAATTACGTGTTGCAGTGTATATTGATACATAGTTAAAAATAATGCTCGTGGACCATATATAGAAATTAACACACCCAATTTAGGTTACTTGAACCAAGATCAAAATTTGAATGAAACATAAAAGAAAAAAATATATCCAAAAATTTACGTACATAGGCATCATATAGGTACATTAAACCAAGTCAACTCCGTACTTGTCAAATTTTAATTTCATCAAACAGTCTAAACGTTTCGGTGTTACTAAGTACTTAGACATTTTCATAACATTTAAACATTAGAACTTTTATTATTAGTACAAGTAGTTTTAAATTAGATAGTACTAGAATAGTTAACCTAGCATTGCATTGCATCGAAATGCAAGTTTTAACCAATATCGGATATAACCTAAATATATTTATATATAGCCAATAAACACATACATAAACATTTGGAGAAATGGCGACGGAACCTTGAAATATATAAGTACAACTAATTCAAATTAACATTAAAAGCAAAAATGTCATGAATTAAAATAAAAGCTCAAGTTTTAAGGTTTTTAATCACATTAATCACTTTAATTGCCTTGATACAAACTGATTCTCTTTTCCCTGTTGCTTAAATATAAGTTTAAGTTAGCAACATTGTTGAGGTACGAGTATTTGCGGTAAAAAATTTATTGTTCCTTTAAGTGTTCTTATCTGAATGCGGCCACAAACCGTGTCCAAGTACATATTTACAGCTTGTCTGACACGAAACATTTTTTAACGCATTTGATGTTTTATGTCTATGTTTTACGTAGGATTGTACAGAAGGTAAATACACTGATTGTTTAAATTTAACTAATGCTCTATTATCGTAATAATAGTCAAAAACGAGATTAAATCAAATTCAATATAGTTTTTAATAAAATATTCAAGCATTAGCTTCAGACGGCCCGTGCAGTCTATTTTTAAGAAGATGTTAGGTATACACCTAACATCCCCCTTTATATAATATTCGTGTGTATGTATTTTTGTATGTGTATGTTAGCCAATTTCTCCCCCATTTGTGGACTGATTCTCAAAATTTTGGCTTTGGTAGATTGTACTTCCGAGGTGGTCCCTTATAAATTTCACCAAATTCGGTCAAGCAGTTTTTGAGTTACACGCCAAAAACTGAAAAGTGTTACGCCTATCTTGATGATATCAGCATTGATGGTAAATGACAATCGATCCCGTATGTAGCAAGGGTAACTAAAATGGTGAAAAAAAGTTTTTTCCAAGAAATGAACAAAAAAAAATAACTTGTCGAAGTCCGTACCATGCACAAATATTGTGATAAAAGGTACGTAATTTTGAACTATCAATTTCACACTTTATAGCTATGAAATCGGTTCCATTTTTTGGTAAAAATTATTTACGTTGATTTATTGAGATGTTTATAGACAAACAACGTGAAATTTTGAAAATCTTTATTATTATATGTAATAACTTCGAAAGAAAGTACACTTACAGGCCGCTATGGTGACAGCATTTCCACGTTGAATATTATGCAGCGTTGTTTATTGTGTCCCCTCAACCAGACAATCCGAAAGACATTTTAACCCACACATAAGTCGATAAGTAATGCGAAAGTAACTTTTTCGCCAAGTCGGTCTGTTTATAACCTTTTCACAACTACCCGACTGGGTGGTTATTCTTTGGATATCATGCGGATAAAACCGCAGGGAGTTTGCTAGTTAATTAACAATACACGGGCATTTAATTCTTAAAACGGCACGATGCGACGTGGAGTTTGCGTCACAACCATAAAGTATAATGTTTATTTAGAATTTTGAACAAAACGTTGATATACCTACCTAACATATAAATATGGTGGAATAAATTAATGTATTCATACAAAAAAATACAAATTTGCCTTAACCAGATGCAAGGTTTTGCTCTTCCTTACGGCCGCTCCGACCAATCCCAGCACTTGAAAAAAAAAATACGAGCCGAAAAGTTCCTGAAACTAAACTTAATATTTATATAAGTAATGCTTTTTATATGAAACTCATATATGTAGTGATTCTTATACTCTCTTATGATCTCTAAGTACGATGATGACAGAGTTATACCTACTTAAGACAAACCTGTCCAATAGTTGGTGAAACAAACATATAATACATATATATCCTTAGATTAGATATGGTTTCCCAAGTTAGCCCATTAACATCAATTTGCCGAAACGATCTTTAATATGTAAAGACGTCATTAAATCTTAATCCGACATTAAATCGTTCCACAAACGAAAACTCTGTCAAATTTTAAAGTTCCTTTTAAATTATGTAAAGAAACGTCAAATTGTCCTTTATCGTGTATTTTGAGTTGCACAAAACATTAAAACCCATACGTACTTATTGGAACTTAAATTGACAGATCAGGGATTAAAACTTAATTGGTCAACAATCGTCCATAATACCGACTTTAGTAGAATTATCGAATACAGTTTTACAATAATCTAGTAAAATATTATGTCTTTATCAAGTCTTTCATCGTTGTCCCATACATAAGTGTACGTTCCCCGCCGCCAAATCTCGGCCGAAGTAACAAAATATTTCTAAAACAGTAGTGAAGAGCTTCGTATCATGTACCAAATTTGCAAAGATGCAGTTCTGTAAATCAAATATATTATTGAGTTGATAACCAATAAATATAGTATAAGTTATTGATAATTGATAAAGTGTAATCTGATACTCGTTTTTAAAAGACATTTTAAAGTTTTTACACGTTTTGTCACCACAAACAAAAATCTAGTTTAGTCAACGAATCCACATACAAAGATAAAAAACATTCTTTATATTTTGACAACTGCTTGATAATGACAAGGCAAACATGTAGTTTGCGCTTCGTTACTGCAACATACGTATTATCTTATAGATTATAATTATATCAAATATGATATAGATTAACTAATAAACTGGTAATGAAGAGTTTTGCAACTGGCTGTTAGTATGGTAATTGCTATGTCAAATTATTATATACCGTAAAAACACTCGCGTTAGGGATCGAATACGTTGACCTGGGTTTCGATCATATCAGCTGCTGATATTGAATTCAGGGTGAAAGCGAATTGTGCGCAGCGGCGTCTGCGAGCTCCCGGTAGGCATGGTAATGATAGTTTTAAATGTGTCAACCTTATGAGAATTTAAATCCAAAAAAGTGGTTATGATTCCAAGTGATCCTTGGGTGGCCCGGATCCCCTGCAGAATATTGACAGAAATATCGACATGGCCCGTCGTATGGCGATATCACTGTTGTCATCTGTTGAAAAACAAAACACGTGTGACATCGGCGATCATCTGTTAATACTCGTACTAAGCTTTTTTTCTTATTATTATTAGGATTAAATACCAAGGTACGAACAATGTGGCCTATGTTTGTACCGTCGTCAAAATTGCATATTTTAACACGGAAAGGTGTAGTTATTGTGACATTACTGTACAGTTAAACACATGATATTGCATACTTTGTAGACATTGATGTCCTCTATAAAACTCAGTACATCACTTTGCTCTTTTGTCAATAGTTTCCGCTCTGTACGCGATATAAGGATTTTTCGTCGTTACTATTGCATATTTTAAATAAAAAGTAGTTATGTGACATAGCTGTAATAGTAAGACATATGGTACTGCATACTCTTTTGTAGACATTGATATCCTCTACAAAGCTGCAGTACAAAACTTTGCTCTATTGTCAATATAGTTTCCGCACCGTATTACATATAAGTATGTTATTTAGTATTTTTTTCACATCTCAATTTACTCTCTAACTTTTTGAAAATATTATGTTGTTTATTTACTTGTATACTCAGTGGTAATTCAGCTTTCTAACGGCAAAAGATTTTTGAATTCGGTCCAGTAGTTTTAAGTAAATTCGTTACATAAAAAAATACAAATCATTCCTTTTTTATAATATTAGTGTAGATAACAAAGTTCCGTGTCCTAACTTTGTCTGTTTGTATGTCAATGATTTCAAAAGGAAAATTGAAGTTGTCTATTCGCTTATTCGATTATCAATAATAGATCAACTATTCACAATGTTATTTAGGCGTATTGTACAAGTAGGTGATTTTGTGAATAAATACTCGCAGTGGAGCTGACGCGCGTGTAGTGGACATATCCTCATAAACTGACAAACAATGTGAACCAATCCTTGCATCACGACTAGGTGACCTCTGTTAGCGTGGCATTCAGCTGACCGCTTCCGTGCTTCAGGAGGCCCCGGTTGCTTTTTTAGACAATAGCCATTAGGCACCAATGAAGGCCTCTGGGTGGTCTGAAAACTACACCACTGTGTTCTATCTGCCTGAGATAGGTTAATAAAACTATGACATTCCGGTGATCACCATTACTATTTCTTCATATCAGAATTACTATATATATATACGTTGTGTGATAGTTGTGGAATATTTATTTATTTATTATTTATTTATATATCAACAGGTACATTATGTACGTGGGCTGAAGCACGGACACTCAGTACAAACGCGGCAGGACAACTGAGCGCACGACGCGACTTTTGCAATTGCGAAAAGCAGCAAATTGCGCTCACATTGCATGTATCGTGCCCCTACAGCTCATACCAACTCCTCCCTTTTGTAGAGAAACATCCAAATTCAAGCAGAAGGAACATAATAGGATGGTGGTGTTAAGGTGCGGTCTAACGTAAGGTTGAAAATCGCTTGTTATATTAGACGATGTGTGCGAAAATGCATTAATTTTGTACGTTTTCCTAATATATTTCGATATATACTAATACAATTGAAAATCTGCTGGTTACTAATTTAGTACTATATGTTGGCTATGTATTACCTAAAAAAAATAGTGTTATCGCTAAAAATTCTGAGAGTTTGGACGTCAAAGTTTATTTTTATGGACTTATTCAGGATTTTTTTCTGCAGAGAGCTAGTAATATTTAGGAATTTTGTTCGGTTATTACTCTTTGCCTGTTCCTTTTCTAACCTAAGTATTTTTTTCATACAATATTATCGATCTGTTTCGTTACACTAGATGTTTAAAGATTCTGCTTTTTACTATTATCAGGATAGGAGCGCGTCTTAAGCTTATATTTTTAATTAGTTGCGCCCGCAGTTTCACCCGCGTGGTGATAGATGATGATGATGAGTTGAAAGTATCCTATCTGTTCATCGAGCGCCTCTTCCACCTTCGTACCTAAGTTCATCAAAATTGCCCAAGCCGTATATGAGCGTGAAAGAGTTACAAACATCCATACATACAAACTTTTGCGTTTATAATATTAGTAGGATTAGTAGTAAACAGTCTTAACTGTGATGATAATTGTCAATAAAGTTGGAGAAAATCCAGCTATAAGTGTTTTCTTGGCATGCTCTGAATAAGCCGTTGAAGTTATATGACAACAACGCAAAAGTTACATTACTTGTCAACTTGTAATTAAATATCTGCTGCTATAAGATGTTGTGAAGTCAGGCCGGATCACTAGTTTATAATAATTGCTTGCACATGGCGTTTTAAAAAGTCAAGTTCAACAAAGTGATTTTTCTGAGAACGTTTGTTGAAAAGAAATGCTATCCAAGAATAAGTGCTTAATAAATGCAATACATAAATGATTGTGAATGTAGTTATTTTCGTATTGATTTCATTTGTATTAATAAACTTCATTTAATTATGTAGTTTACTAAATGTGGTCTACGCTGAGCAAGTGTAATTGCTTGAAAATCACATGTAATTAATGTGTTTTAGTGATAGTATTTTTTGATTCAAATAAGTGACAACTCGGGTTAATCGTTTATCTGATGGTAAGTGTCACGCCTGCCCATGACAGTTGCAGTTCAACCGATAACTTTGAGCTTCAAAATTCTGCGCAGCACTGCACTACACTCATCATTCTGAGACATAGCTGTTAGCAATCTCAACCGCCCAGTAATTTCACTAGCTACAGTGTACACTTTTTTAATACAATAGTGCTTTCGGACTACGGTTTCGAGGATGAATGTTTGGCCATGCTGTGGTATCTACCAAGTCGGAACCTAGCAGAAGCCTTATTTTACCATTGATAAAATATAATAGATAGAATTAGGTTTTAGGCCAACTTAGTTCTATAAATATATGTATAATGGCAGTATAGAACTACATTTTTATTATGTTATTCCTTATTTTTTTAACACTTGAAACCAAATTCATGGACACTTAGCATGACATTTCTAAAAATAGGATTATTTTATTGAATTATGGGTATGTTACGTTAATTTAATGAGCAATAAATTACGTGACGACTAATCTGTCTAAAGTATACCCAAAATTGCAGATAAATATCAAATTTTAGTGCTGCCATTCGAAAATGTCTAATTTGAATTTAGGCTTAACACAATAAGACGTGTCATAAGAGTCTTTCATATTATTTTGATGAATACTGATACGACGAATAGGTTACTACTAGATTTTTTAGACGATCTTTTACAAGATTTTTAGAAGAATGTAAAGACTTGAACCATATCATTCAAATCAAATCAAATCATTTATTCTGTATAGGCCTACGGGGGCACTTACAAATTGTCATTTTATGTTTATTTTTTCTTAAATCTACAACCGGATCGAAACGCGACCACGACTGAGAAGATCCAGCAAGAAACTAAGAGGGCTTGTCTTTTTAAAAAAAAATTATCGCCAATTTCTTAACCTTTATGAGAAATGTAATAACAAATGTTCATTTTCATCCCATCTATTCGAAAAGGACGACTTGGTTCGCCTTTATGTGCACCCAAAGGTGGTGTTTTCTATAAGAAAGTTTTAGCGGGCAGTAATGAGTTTTTAATCCTCTTTATAAGTGCGCCGCAATTATCTTTGCCGCGCACTTTTTGAATTTGGAACATCTTAGTGTTCAGCACCAAAGAAATCGAACGCAAATATTGTTTGAATAAAGACTGGCTGGTACGACGGCCCATAGTCACGCCGCCGGATGAATGAAAAAAAAAAAAACAATATAAAAAAGCGCGAACTACAGCCCGCGTTTTCGTAAATTTTCACGGATTGTTAGAAATTCATTGTTTTGTTTTGTTTTGAAAAATGAGTTCTTCAAGTGACAGTGAAAGTATAGAATTAACTCCTGAAAGCATTAGAACTGACGCAAGAAATGTGATGGATAATCTATTACCTGCAAAATCCCGGGAGAAATATATGAAAGCCTATGGTAATTTTATTGAATGGAGAAATGCAAGAAGCGCCAAGAATTTTTCAGAATCTGTGTTTTTGGCCTACTTCCAGTACTTAGCCAAAACTAAACAACCTTCCACTCTTTGGAGTACATATTCAATGCTAAAATCAACAGTCAGTTCTAATAACGATGTAAAACTGGACACATATTCGAAATTAATAGCGTACCTGAAGAGGATGTCTGATGGATTTAAACCTAAAAAATCCAAAGTGTTCTCAGTCAAAAACGTGGAGACTTTCCTTAATGAGGCACCCGACAAAGTCTTTCTTGCCGTAAAAGTAAGTAGGTAACTATGTTTACGGTGGATTAGTAAAATATAATCATAGTGTATAAAAATGCACATTTTATTGTAACCTGTACTTTGATAGATACTTGTCTTATTCACATTCGGTTTTGTTACAGCTGGCTTTAATTTTCGGATTACATGGAGCTTGTCGTGGCAATGAACTTTTAAAAATAACTGTTGATGATGTCGAAAATCACTCGGATGATTTACTGTTAGTAAAGCTGACCGATACAAAAACCAAAATTGACCGATCCTTCGTAATACGAGGAGAATACAAAACTATTGTACAGAAATACCTGGACCTGCGTCCTGCTGCTATGAAGACCAATCGGTTTTTCATCCGTTATCAAAATGGCAAGTGCTTCAAACAAGTGATGGGAAAAAATAAAATTTCTAACATGCCACAAGAAATTGCTACTTATTTGAAGTTACCAGATATCAAACTGTATACAGGACATTGTTTTCGTCGTACTTCTGCTACCCTTTTGGCAGATACTGGAGGGGACTTAACTGTTCTCAAGCGACATGGAGGATGGAAATCGAGTGCTGTAGCAGAAGGGTATATAGAAGATTCCATTGAGAACAAGGCGAAAACATCTGAACGCATCGTGGAAAACATTAAATTGCAACCTTCAGTTAATCCATCCATACCACTGTCGCCGCGCCAATCTACATCCAAACAACGAGATTCACCGTCACATTTTCCTCAAAATGATCCAGATTCGGACATTTCAAACACGCAGAATATAAAATCTACAACAATCTCTATTCCTAATAAAACTGTAACAATAAATTTTCATAATTGCGAAAATGTCTCAAATGTAAATATAAGTTTTTAGTTGTTTTAATAAAGGATACTATTTAATTTCAATTTAGTTGTTACTCTATGTTTTATTAAATAATAATATTACAATAAAAATGAGGCGCTTTTATTTTCTCATAGTGGGTGATGAAAAGTAGAGTGTATCACTCGGGCGCAAAATATATTTTTGGCTCGGGCGACGCACTTTGAATTTTTTTTGAACTTTAAATTTCGCTACGTTCAGGATTCAAATATAGAATCCCTCACTTCGCTCTGGATTCAAAAAAGCGCCCTCGCCGTAAAAATATTATTTTGCTCCCTTATGATACAATCTACTATTACTTTTAGCTTCTGTGTGTTGCCTTACAAAAGAGACCATTATAATGGTATCAATAGAGCAAGACACGCTATACTTTGACATCTTAATACACGAGTAGGTATATCCTGGAGTTATCAGTCCCAAGCTGTTTTATTCTCCATGTAATCCTGAATTTTGTAATAACCTTTTTGACAGAGTTTAGTTTAGCTTTAATAGTAATTTAAAACTTATTAATAGGAAAATCTTGGATAACATTGGGAAGTTTATTACTGTTATATATGTTAATAAGTCATTCTTTTATGGGAAAATGTAAAAGATTCTATCTTTTACATTTTCCCATAAAAGAATGACTTATTCTGTGGAGACGCGTTACATGTACGGATAGCTTGTGCTTATTCCGCGTGTTGATGGAATGGTCATCACTCCTTTTTTTCGAAACTGTTCATGTTTATTGTTTTTTTACATACTTTAGATTTTCATAGATAAACTGAAAGAAAACAGTTAGAATGTTGTATATCTTTAAACTTCTGTCTAAGGGAAACTCTGGGAGATAAACTGTATTTTGCAGTATTAAAATAGAATTAAGATCTGCAGAACATCCCCAGAGCAGTCATAACGATATGGTCATAACTAAAATAAACTATTCTAACTGTGTCTACATCAGTAAATAGTCTAATTTTTTAACCGCTTAAGTCTACTAGGTTTTTAATGTGGGTGTTAAAAAAAAGCAAAAAGACCGTTGACTCCACAATATTCCTCCCTTCAATAGTGTATTGGTTTTTACTTGTCTCACATTTGGTGTCGAGAATTTTATACAATTAGTTTTCTTCTCATTTAGAAGAAGATTATTTGTATTGAACCATTTCACAACTTTAGCGAGTGCATTGTTAAATCGTCATATTAATAACTGCCTGCTAATTTTATATAACAGCGAAGTGTCATCTGCAAACAATACAATCATTAATCACATATATGCAAATTTAATATTTTTCTTTTAATATTAGAGTTGAAAATTGAAGTAAGAAAATTAAGAGATTTTTAGTTTAGAGAATGCTTTCAGATTGTCACCATTGTCTTTTAGACAATAACAGTTCTTGCAATATCAGTTGCAGATAATATCTGCAACTGATATTGCGATATTATCGCAACAGCTATAAAAAGGACAATACTACGGACGACAAGGTAAGCGCTGCGACGAGCAATTTCAAAGCTAGTACATTGTATTTGATTTATGAATTAGATTGTGGAACGTGCATTACGCTAAAATTACACTGCTAATTTTTACATTGGTGGGAGAGTAGCTCCTGCCATTTGGTGAAAATATTTTCTATTTATGTAATTTGTCTAGTCAAGTAAAACTTTCAAGATTTGATACCACCAGCTCTGCATCTTGTAAAAATTAAGCTGGTTTTCAAGAGAGAAACCTTTCAAACAAAAAATATATTACACCTATAGGATGAAACTAGATATACATTAGAAAAGATTACAACTTATTAAATCGGGATAAGGGTGTCGTTTGCAAACACCACAGCTGCCTATAAAAGTTGTAATATCACGTAAAGAATTTGTTCATTGCGCGTAGCGTAGTTACGCTATTCATCCTGAGAAATATATTTTTAATTATACTTTACTCCGTACATTAATTTCCTATAAAACCTTCAAACCTATAGACTATATTGCTTGCACGTTACTGCTTCAAGATCGAATATATATAGTATTGTGACTGTACCACAAGAATGATATAGTTGCTCCCTATATACTCCCTACCTTCCTGCGGGCCTAGACAAAATTCAAACAGGCGTGTTTCCGCACACGCTACAGACAAAAATGTGTCTACGAACTTAGCGTGACGTCACGTGACTTTTCCACAGGTAATGTCAACGCCATACATTTTGAAGGTGTCGTTTGGCGTTAACGATAACAGAAATATCTTTTGTCTAGGCCTGCTGTACCTTTCACCCATAGCTGGGAACACAAGATACAATGTGGGAGTTCAATTTGAGTTACATATCTCGATCACATCTTTGCGTAGGTACACGATAACACTTTTTTTTCCATGTGGGGAATGCTCTTACGCATCCCCGCCAACCTGGGGAGGTTCAACGGGGTATGTCGGACTCGTCATCTACGCGCTAACTGCACCCATAGCAGCAAGCAGACCATACCAACTAAGCCCCATACGGTGTTCCTACGGGCGCCTTGATGCCAGGACAGCGGGTACGTTTGGAGTCGTCCGTGGTCCCGGCGGCGTCATGAAGACCCCATCCAAGTGTCGGAGATTCTCCATCTCCTTCTCTATGAGTGGCGCGCGGGAACACCGCGCGCGCCATCTCGGGGCTGTAGCTATATGAGCAGCGGACTCCCCTCAGTCCGCTACCCTAGACCCCTTTTATGGTGGTCCAAAAAGGGCTCGAAAGCGCCTGCCTCGAGCACCTGCTCTCCAGCGGCGGATCGGCAGAGTAGATGTTATTTCTCGTTCACGCTCCGTTGCCTCCTTCTGCGACACCACTTGTTCGCAAAAGGCTAGAGCCGCCTCCCATGACCTGTCGCTGTCCAGCATTGCCTTGATCAATGCTGGCAGGGAGAGGTCGTTTCCCACCTCAGCGACGAGGATACTACGTTCCACCGCCCACGCACTACACTCCTTCAGCGTGTGTTGAGCGGTATCCTCGTCATAACTGCAATGGTGGCACTGCGTTGTTGGCTCCCTTCCAGCTATGCGGCACAGGTACTTACCAAAGCAACCATGCCCTGAAAGTACCTGCACCAGCCGGAAGGTAAGACATTCATGGCCTCTATCCAGCCAGTCCTTAAGAACGGGCCGGACAGCCTCGACAGTCCAGCTACCGGCCCTTGCTTGGGCGAGTCGCTCCTTCCACTTTTCAACCAAAGCTCGTCGAGCTTGGAACTTCCAGGTCTCTATTGCCCTTAGGGGACACTCCTTGGAGGTGGACATCTTTGCGCCACTTGTACATGGCGGCAAAGATCTGCGCCCCCAAGTCCCAGGGAGGGGATCCCGCCAACAGACACGCCGCCTCGTACGAGATAGTGCGATAACCGCGTATTACCCCGATACACGATACGATAACACTGTCTCAACTCTCAACGTTATTGATTGTGCATTAATTTCCGTCATGATTGCAATTCAATTAAGATCTATAGAGTGACCGGTGTGTGGTTGTAAGTAGAAACCTACTAACCTAACTAACTTATGTCACTTGCCTCTAATAACTATAAAAAGTGTTATTGGATGACCATAAATCATAAATTTCATCTGTTTTTTACATGGTAATCGAATTATTCATTTCCATGTATATGAGAGAGTACTATTAGAAATTACTAGTATATATGTCACATGGCTCCACCCTTGCTAGTGAACACCCAACCATCACACAGGAACATTTTACCAAGACAAACAGTGTACCAGCCTTACGTGTTAATTCTATTGATTTAAAATTTTCTTTGCTACTTAAATACACATTTACTCACTTTACCCTTTAAAATATTAGTGTGACATGCTTTAGTAAATATAATTTACGCAGCTCACGCGTTTTTCTCGTGTCAGAAACCCAATCTCAACGAGCTAACAAAAACAAGTACAATAAGCCACGGCCTTCTCGTATCTTGTACAAAGTTCGCAACCTTATTGCCAATTGACATCCAGACACGAACACGCTCGTGATCGAAAGAAAGAAAACAGAGATGTGTTTGTTGTGAGGATAGCTACATCGATTTAGGTGCAAAAGTATCGATATTGAACAGGGTACCGGTTATGTTAAAATCAAAAGTGAGTGACCATCTCTCGTATGTAGAAACACACTTAATTCCGGAATAACACCACTTATAGTTAGTCAGTAGCCACCGTTTCCAAATTATTCATACTTGGCAAATACATCAAAAGCTTAAGATATTATTCCGTTTTAATCAACTTTAAGACAGAGGACACAATAAATACGATAAATAATGTGGAGGTAGCTCAGGAGATAGAATTTAATGTACCATTAACAAACATCACCGAGATGGCAGATACTCACCGAAACCATTTCGAAAAAGCTGTTTTAATGTTGCTCTCTATATGATAAAGTGGCTCCTCTTGCCATCTAGTGTATTTGGGTAGGTACTATACTGTATTTCACAAAAAGTCAGCTAATGCATTTCCTCTTTTGTTCACCTAATTTGTCATATAATTAGTTTTTATGTTATTAGGAAACGAACACGAACAAGCACGAGCCCATCTGGTGTAAAACGGTAACGTCTGCCCATAGCAGATGCATTTCGTCACAAGTGAAATGCACTGTGCCCATCACCCTAAGACATTAAGTTGTTAAATATCATTTGTCTTTTCGCAAATAAAAATTTCAAATCCTCCGGTGGATTTGAAATTGATGAGCTTTAAGTCGGCAGTGATATTTTAAGGTACGTTCACAAATCGGTCACCTGATCGTATAAAATAATACTTTAAAATGTAATTTATTTATAATGTCTTGAAAGTTATCACTATATTTTTTCTTGTCTCGCACAGTAACGATTGAAAAATTAAAGGGTCCATTAACCTCAGAACTCTGTTATTACTAATGCTAATTTAAATTAACTCGTTGAATGTCAAAATAACGCACAGGTAAATTGAATTTTTAAAATGTGTAAAAAAATATTTAAGATACATATCGTGCTTGTACTACGTCGACGTAAACGTACATCAATGCTATATTCAAAAATCTTAGTAACGTTTAGATAAATAAAAACTAATCGAGTCCAAATTTTCATTCGAGTTGGACATAGATGACATACACTGTTCATCTCTAAAAGAGAGAGACTCATTATTTGCGAGCGGCGTCCGCCCATAAACGTTATCACTAACTAGCGATCGGGGCGGATCGATCCCCGATTCGACTCACGAAATTAAGGAAATCGCTCATGGGGATATTATTCTCAGTGATAACATCTGTATGTAGGAGATTTTCGCTCTTGTCGAGTTTTTTGGGCGTTCGAGCTTTGGTTTAGTTTTTACTTGGAATGAAACGTGGGAACATTAGTGTAGCAGTTTGACCTGAATGTTGGGGACTGTATACATTTGCCTAGTGATACGTTATCGTGTCACAAGAGAGCAAATATAATTTGGATACTCGTAAAACAACATGTTATACGTTACTAATAGAAAATTCTCATCAACATCACCATCCCTCATGATAAGAAACACGTGAAGGAGTACAAGCTTACTGTGTACTTAGACTTGGATCACGACTCACATGCCATGTGGGATGCTAACTCGAAGATCATTGACTGTATAGTTGTTTCGACCTAGGAATCTTGATAAACACCTCAAGGGGGAGCTGGCCTGTTAGATAAAGTACAACTTACAGAAGAAAGTACTCCTCGATTCGTACTGGTTCTCTGTCCCACAGCCTAACCCCTAACCAAAGGATTAGGGGCTTAACTGTTTTTGTGATTTATATGTAGGTATATACTTCATTTTGATTTTTTTTATGAACTATATACTAATAGTATTACGGCAGTATGATCGTTTCAACATTTAATAAAGTACCACGTTCAATAATCTCATTGTAAATATTTACGATGAAGTACAATCTCTAAAATTGTGTAATATTATAAATTTAAACATTATGACAATCCACACACATAACTGTATCAGTTATTGTAATATATATCATACTTATAATTAGAGTAACTCTGCAGAGTTCGCGTAAAATGGGCATAAAAGTGTCGAAATGCCAACATTATGCTCGCCGCAAAAGCTTTATGACGCCCCGCGCGCTTCATTTAACGCATCAACTTGTTGGGTTTCAACAACTTTGTTCTTTATTGCATATTCAAGTTAAATAAGTTTTCGGACTTGTCATTTACGTCAGTATCCAAATTCTGGTAGTGCCTGGTTTTATGTTGCTCTCTTTTATTTATTATTGATTAAATATATTATTTTTACCAATGTCCAAATAAAAGATACTTCTCAAGGTGGTGTATATATTTTTTAATGTATGACCACGACTATACCATTTTAGTCCATTATTAGATTATATTGAGTATTTTTGTTCTTATATGTAATCGACCATTGAGTTGTCGCATTTCAATTTCATCGCCGAAAGCTTTTTAGTTATGCCCAATAATAGATAAAAGTGGTTGCTTACATCTGTGTTTAAGTAGCATATATAAGAAGGAAGTCTATACTGGCAGTGGGATTTTTAACTTGTAATAATTACTTGTCAGTTACATTTCACACCATATTTATTAGGTATGTATGTATGACGGATTACATGTTTACACCACAAGGTACGGTTCCCAAGCTGAACTAAAAAATAAACATTTTATAATTTTTATTTATTTTGACATTGTAAGACAACGGAAGTAAAAGTCAAAGAGGAGATAAAATAATTGTGAAGATAAAGTAACAAATTTAACACATTACAAATTAAACATACGTTACACAGTCAAATATTAGTAGTTATTTTATGAACTGAAGAATAAAAGAGAGTGATTCAATTAGATGAAAATAAAAACAGAAGAAAACTAGGATAGATTTTTTAAATCATGGTTTCTAACATGTGAATTCTCAATAGAAATTTGAAGTACTCGTATAGTAGTAATACCGGTAACCGAAGACAGAACTACGTAGAAAAGCATAGTACATCGGGCGGTCAACCATTCAGACTAGACACGACCTTCAGCAATGAAGATGCCGACTATGATGTAGACTAATACCGGTAGATAGCAATAGGCTCGCCCCTTATTACATGGCAACTAAAATAGTAGTGACAAAATGAATGTGTTTATATTTTATGTTAGTCAGTGATCCGTTAAAGTGTTGTATGTATAGAAGAATGTAAAATAAAATGGTGTTTGAATATAAAAATCATTCCTTTGCCCATACATTTAGGTAATGTAAATTTTTTATTATATAGGTTTACCAAGTAGTGTAACATTATTTCTTACATCTCAATTATCATAAAATACCTTATAAGCAAGTTACAGCAAGTACTTAAATACAAGCTATATATGCACACTTAATTATAGGTAAGCACCAACCACTGAAAAAACTTCGAAATAATGACATCATCATTATAAACAGAAAACATGAATACAGTATAAAAACAATAATTATAAAATCAAATAATTTAGATACAATTTAAAATTGCTGACTTATGAAGTATATATTTTTATGTTAATATTAACCATGATTATGACACTACTAATATTAGTACAATTCTTGCCTTTTAATCTCCGCGTTCCAAATACAGCCATAATTATCTAAAAGCTAAACATTTATTGACCTTAGATCTCAGAGTAATAAATTGCTTTATTATTATTACTCTGAACCGTGCAGATCCGTATAATTTTCATGATATACATCAACCACGTTAAAGGCAACCGAACAAATCGCTACTCCTTTCTTCCTATTACACCATCAACAACAACCCACTGAGACAATTATTCTAGTCAATATTTAGCTTTTAGCGATACGACGGACGATCGATCAACCAGCTGGGCCCGGCCGAGAGTAATTTGATACAGATCGGTATGTGGACACAAATAAAATCACTTAGCGCTCGAGTGGCGTCCTGCTGTGAGCATACACCTCTTACTGAGAAACACTGACGCAAAATGAGGCTGGTGTTATATAGCTGGTACAGGCTGGTAGTTTGTGGAGATAAATGCAACTATGAAGTATATATGAGATGTCATGAGAACAGACTAGAAAAAAATAGACTGAATGGGAGGGAACCATTGAGAAGATTCGGAATTTTTTCTAGAAGGTAAAATGGTATACTACCAACGACAATGATCTGGGAGGGCTGGCGTCAGAAAGGCGTGTTTTAATATGTCCTAGTGTTGCCCTTAGTGTGTTCTAGAAAACAAATTTTACTGACGCTATAAACTGTGATAAAATAATGTTAGGCCTGCAAGGTTTTGCTCCTGTTTCTATTTGGCCACAAAGCTGTCATTTAAAAATACACCAATAACAACAAAAATGGAAAATGGGCTAAAAAGATGTATCGTGGTATTACGACCACGGTCATAGTTGCCCAAGTTGAGTCAGTTCTGAGTGACCCTGCGCTGTCGCAGTGTCACTCAGAACTTTACAGCTCTTGGTCACTCACCAGCAGTCATGGGCGTGCTTTCCATCAGACAAATGACCTGTTGGTACCCTCCTTCCAGACAGTTGTAAGAATTCATTCTACGGATAAGATTGGTAGGACCAATGACAAAGTGGAAAACTCTGTGTGGCACTGCGATTGTCATGGGCAGGCTTTTCACACAATGCTATTATTCGGCCGAACGCCGTGCCCGTTTCATAGTATATATAGTATTCAAAAATAATAATGGTTATAATAAATGTGCTATTATTACTATACATCGTGTCTCTCTCATATTTTATTTTCAACTCTCATATTTTAATTGTAATATCGTGACTTTTTTGTTTTACTACATTTTATTTTCCAGATGTTGCCCGCAACATAAAAACCAATTATTTTTATTCTGTCTGTGGTGTTGTAATGAATATAACAAATAAACACATTTGAGTTTTTGTTGTTCCAAACATCTCTACATGTTTCGGGTTGATTATATTACTTTCACTCGTAGTCTAAAACACAGTGGATATTTCACTGTAAATACAAAGCTGTTATTTTAAAAAAGTTTTCTCATATACTGTCAACCTGAACGCTATACCAGCGCATTCTGGTGCATGTTTTGCAAATTTGTATACTGTTTATTTTTCAGCTTCAAAGGCAAATTTTGAAAATAGTAGAACGTCATTTGTCCAAAGAGGAACTAAAATAGCCTGTAATAAAAAATCCACATACAAAAGGCTGGTGCTTTTTACCGGGGATTTCAATTGGGAAGTAGAAAATTCGTACGGGTAAAATAGGGCGTGAAATTGTTCTGCAAATGGCTGTATTTGTTTATGGGCGACCATTTTACGTACTGTGGAATTTAGGTGAAATTCTGTACGTTTACCTGAATTTTGTACTCGTAGGTTGAGGTAGAGCAGTATTTGTCATCGTAAACGACACTGCTCAAGACGTGGGTTCGAAAAGACATACCTTATAGTGTGTTTTAGAGTCTACGGATCACTTGCGTAACCTCACGCTGTGAAGAAATATATATAAATGCTTTCGCTTCAAACGCAGGAAACTCTAGATGCTAGAGAAATGTTAAACGGTTAGAAGATGCGTTTTACATACACAAACATAACACGTGATAGAACGACACGTTATATAATCTAGTTGAAATTGAGAATGGTCTGAAACAAAGAAGTCAAATTGATATACAAAACTTAATTAGATGAGCATTTAATACTTATAGGTTGTTATACCAGTTATGGGGAGGCTATGTTCAGCAGTGGACGTCCTACGGCTGAGATGATGATGATGATGATGATACCTATACTTATACAAAACCAGCTGCAGTCCGAGTGGAAAATTACTAACTACCTAGGTAGGTAGTCAGTAATTTTTTGTTTCTCTGTTTGCCTGTTCGTCTGTCTGATCGTACGGGCTAATCTGGGATATGAACCAATTTCGATAAAATTAATAAGAAACCACCTCTGAAGTATTACTAAAAATATCATCTAAATAATAATTGGCGTAGTATTCAAGTAAAAAATCCAAAATACATACCAGTCGAATTGAGAACCTACTCCTTTTTTGAAGTCGGTAAAATACCTAAAGCACTGTACGGCGGTACGCAGACAGATACCTACTTAAATTACTTAAAACATATGTATTAAAGGAATATACCTATTGTAAATACAGACGAATTTACAGAATAAGGATGCACTTTGACAAATAGCTGTAGTTTCCTCAGAACAAAGTGGGTTATATTTCGTTCCCACAGTGTAAACGTTTATTGAATAAGTAAGCAGTGGATTTTATAAAGCGAAGGTACTTCACGACGCGGCATTTTTATACGATACACGACTACGTATGGTCACAATTTGTCGCGGGGTTTAGGTTGAGAATAAAAAGTTCAATTCATGAATTGAGTTCTTATATCTACATATATACATTTTATTTAAATAATTCTAGAAGGTTTATTAACGTAGATGCTCACTTTGTAGGAAATTTCCATCCACCATCGAAATGCAAATCGTGATAGGCGAAGAAACTAAACTTACCAAGTGGGAGGTCTTTCTTGTTCTAGATACTTACTAAAATAAATTGGTTAGTACCACAGCAGGTGTTAGTGCTTTAAAAACGTAAAACTATTGAAATTATGAAGAGATATGACATCAATACGAAAGTTAAGTATTTCACAATAAATAACATTACAATACAACGGTCAGAAAAAGAAAAATATCTTGGTCTATGGATAGATGACAAACTTACTTGAACAGCTCATATTGAACATGTCAGATCTAAGCTGATATCGGTCTTGGGAGCACTACGAAAAGTTGCTAACTGTATTCCCAATAAAGTACGGTCGACGATATATAACTCTCTAGTAAAATCACACCTTGAATATCTAATAGAAGATTGGGGATCGGCCTCGAAGACTAATTTAAACTCGTTGCAAAGAACACAAAATAAAATCATTAAAGTACTATTTCCATTACCACTATCTCAGTCCTACAAAGCTATTATATGAAAATATTAAACAATATAATATTACAAAACTTTACACATACAACACCTGCATTCTTGTTAGAAATATCATCTCGCAATCAACTCATTCAAATGTACAGCTTACACAAAAAGTATATACCCACAATTTAAGAAATAAAAATGAATTAGATTTGATAACGCCGTGTACTAACTATGAAAAAACAACGATTCAATTTGAAGGCGCAAAGCTGTACAATCAGCTACCAAATGAAGTGAAAGAATGTAATAGTGGTAACGCATATCGGAGTAAACTGAAGCAATACGAAAATTATCTGGTTTAAAAATACATTTAAAGAATGTCTAAGTGACTTGAACACAAGTGCAATTTGAAAAATTTAATACCAATTTCCATTCCATTACTTTGGTAAAAATCATTTGTTGGAGTGTAACTCAAAAAATACTTGACCGAATTTGATGAAATTTGAGAATCGCTCCACCCAATCGAAAGTAACAAACATTAAAAAAAATACAGTCAAATTGAGTACCTCCTCCTCTTTTTGGAAGTCGGCAGAAAGGCTAACCACGCTAGAAGATTTAGTGTATTTAGATATATTTAAGTTATTCTCTCGGTAGCCTAGTTAATCATGGCGTCTGACACGGATTGTCGGAAGATGCGGGTTCGAAGCTCGGCCGAGGATGTGAATTTTTCTAATAATAAAATAAAAAAAAATTGCAATGTTTGGCTAGTACCACCTCTACCATTAGAGTGTAATTATAAGAGGCGAAGAAACTCCTCTTACAAGATCGTAAGCTTTTGGTCTCAAGACCATCTTGATTGGTATCTCCTTATACTGTTACCTCGATATGTTAAGGTTTGAAGGGCAATGAAACAAGTGAAACAATTTCTCAACAATCAGGCAACTGACTTGCCTCTTGACATTTGGAATACCCACCTACTAAATATATCAAAGAAGATTTCTACTTTCTAACTTCTTACGATCTCGTGGCTGAAAAATCGCTAAGAAAAGAAATGTCATTACTTATGCAGGGGCTAAAGTCGTGACGGAAATGACAATTTGGTATAGTAGGAAACCAATACGTCTAGTGATATAAATATCGTTGTGCCGATAATTCATCGTTAAACCTGTTTTGAAATTGACACCTTTGCGTAAACATATGTTCAGAGGCCGTAGCACAAACAATTTGCGAAAAAGTATTCGTTTCGTAAGCGTCTACGCGTCACGCTTCGGCGTACAAACTATGACTTATTTGTGTCACAGTTGCCGTAGATAAATGACAGTTTGTAGTGTTTTGCGTGAATGATATGTTACGCTACACTTACGCAGTTATTCGTGATAGGCCCACAGAATTATGGTTTTGATCAATTACATACTGGGTGCTTGTAGCAGAGATTATCGTTCGTCTGATGTAAGCTTTACATAAAGCCAATCGTCCACTGCCAAACAAACTAAGTTAGTTTAGATTAGCTCGCATAGTTGAGCCAGTTTTTCATATTTGTGCGTCCACTGCAACACTTCGCCAGCTAAGCTACGTAAAATAGCCCAACTACGTCGAAATAACTTAGTTATGTAGGCCGATCAGCAGTGCGATTCTGTAAAGAATTTTTCACCGTTGCGCTCGTCGACGAGCTTATGGGTGTAACATCTTAGACATCGCTCTTGTTGACAAGGATGATTCTTTTGGTATTCATTAAGCGAAATGTCATCGCCGATGTTTCATTGATGGTACGAGTGTTGGGAAACCGAACTTCATTATAAACCGGTAAATTATTATCGACTGGTGTTTTCAGCTTTGGTTTGTCCCTTATAAGGCAAAATAATACATTATTACTCGTAAGTAATAGCGAGTGATAAACATATGATTCTACTTTTAATTTTAAAATTTATTAATCAAAATTCTTTTATTTTGGCCGAACAACACGAGTTTGCCTTTGTTTTATTAAAAAGTAACCTTAATAATCACTTATCTAATTGAGTCAAATGCAAAAAAGAAAATAAACGTTAAACTATGTTGAATATAATTTGATCAAAGTCTGGCAAATATATTTTAATAAAAAATACATGCAAGTTATACCTGTAATCTGTGGTTATACTTACTTGTACTGAATAACAATTTATTTGAATGTCAAACAATTTCTATCGTGTTATTAAAAAAAAACTTCCGGTGCCACATAACGCAGCACCTTTTGCTGCTAGAACTTGACTAGCCAATGTACATGCTCGGCCTGGATGAAATCGAAAATCTACTCATTAGTGATAAGAGTGAAATGAAATATGACGGAGAAAGCACCTCCGGAGTGTTTTTAAAAAGTGTGACGTCAGCATTGCTGACGTCACAATTGTTGTTTTCATGATGATCACTAATTTTTGGGTCCTCGAAGTAAAACTTCACAAGTACTTTTATAAGCTTCGTATATTCAACGAGCAGCGTAACAACGTCACAAAGAGGTCCGTACTGTACGGCGACTCGAGAGCGACTGAGACGAGCGCCTACAGTGCGGCCGTATTTATAGGACTCGGCGCACGTGCACGAGTTTACAAGTTTGTTGGTAAAGTATTGAAATTACAATCATAACATTAATTTTACATCGTAATCAACTCAAAAATAGTCAACTGATGATTTATAAACTATTTTTAGGGCAATCAAATGATTAAACTTAATTATTCTCGACGAACTGTTGTAGTTGCGCCGATACGGCCATACTGACAGGCGGTGCGCGCTCTGCACCAGCCTCGTTGGTTCTCGTAGATTGTTATGGATTCTCGTAGATTATTTGGATTCTCGTAGACCATTTATTCTGATGGGTCATCTTGGTTCGAGTCGTGTTGGCTGTACTTGCAGCCCTTCTCGTGAGGTCGACGGAATGGGCTCATTTGATTCTGCAGTGGGATCTCGTTGAATAGATGATTCGTTTCCCGCCGATACGGTCAACTGATCCCCAGGTTGCGGAGCGCGGCGCAGCTGATCATGGGCAATCTTGCGAGGTCGTCCTCTACCGACAACTTTCTTTACCAGATATCAGTCATTATCCAGTATTCTACAAACTTCATATGGTTCGCTGTATTTAAGGTCAAGCGAGGCTTGGTTTCGAGGATTATTTTTCACCAATATGTAGTCTCCTCTTTGAAAATGATGGATTTTGGCTTTGTGTAGGTTGAAGCGTTGTCTGTCTTGTTCGCTACAACGAATCATTTTCTGTTGCACCTGTTGAGTGAGCGCTTTAATATCAACGGTTTCGTTGTCAATATCCACCAGGTTGAGAAGCTCAGGAGGTACACAGTGCTTTCGTTGCGTAATAAGTGTCAGTGGAGCAACACCGGTGACTCAGTGGGTTGTACAGTTCATTGCCAGCTGAAGTTCCTCGAGTACAGTGTGCCACTGCTCTGCTTCGTAATTTTTAATCATTACCAAAGCATTTTTGAGGGTTGCAACGACTCTTTCAACTTAGCCATTCGCTCGGCTGACTCCTGGAGCGATAGCATGGATATTTATTCCGATGGCGTCACAGTAGTCCTTGAATTCGCCAAGGAACTCTCTTCCTCCATCCACTATTATTTGAAGCGGCGCACCAAATAGATGCACAGTGCGTTCTAGAGCGGCCAATGTGCTGTGTGGGTTTTTGTTGGTACTGAAGTACAGTAAAACGTACTTTGAGAAAGCGTCAATGGTGACTATGACGTATTGTTGATCATCTGGAGTGCCCAGCTTCCCTGTTATGTCCATATGAATAACTTGGAAGGCGGCCGTTGGTTTTTGTATGGGGTGTAACTGGGCTTGAATGGCCCCTGATCTTCCTTTAGATGTTCGGCATACAACACAGTTATCCACAAATCTTTCGGATAATGGAACTCATTTTGTTGAACCAATAGGTTTCTCTGATCTTCTGCAGTGTCTTTTCCCAGCCAGGGTGTTTTAGTGCAGTGTGAAATGAGTTTATAATGCTCCATTGAAATGATTTGGGAACGACGGTACTGAGCTGCTGACCGAAGACAGGATCATTGACGTTCCTTTTTTAAAACGTTGTCCTCTAACACATAGTCTTCCACTGGGTTATTGTCACTGAGACTGTCCATTATCGGACGCAGTTCTTCATCCCGTCGCTGTTCAATTTTGAGCCAGTTCAAGTCTTGTCATAACATTGACTGCAAGCTCAACTGGATTGCGACAGCGATGAATCCTTGGCAGAAGGTCCTTTTTGTGTTTTGACGCTTTTAATGCGTTGCAATCTGTTATCACGGTGAATTTTCGCCCATATAAAGTGTTTTATGGCTCGTACCACTGCCAGTGTCTCCAACTCGTAGGAGTGGTACCGGCTCTCGGCTTCCGTGGTTCTCATGCTCATAAAGGCAACAGCATGTTGTCGTTTTAAACGTTGACTAATTATTGTTGGCTAATTATTGTATCCGCGTCGATACGGCCATACTGACAGGCGGTGCGCGCTCTGCACCAGCCTTGTTGACTCGTTAACTCTCGCAGACTGCTGTTAATTATGGCTGGCCTGCAAAGAATGAGATATTCTCTGAGTAGTGAGTCTGTAAACAACTTACGTTGCTTTATCTTGTTTGTTACATTAACACAACTGTTATGTAACCTTAGGAGTCTTTTGATTAGTAAACAGTACACAAAGACATCGTGCACTGCCTTATTAATTTAGAATCTGTGGTGTATACGTGTCTACCCATAGTTCCACAAGGCGTCCCCACGGTATCTCAGGGTTCACTGTGGATGCATCAAGGATCCGTGGTTAGCTCAAAGGTAACACATGGTTAGCTCAGAGGTATCACTCTCCAGACATTTTTGTAGATTACAACAGTACACTAAGACATCTTAAGTGCACTGCCTTATTAATTTAGAATCTGTGGTGTATACGTGTCTACCCATAGTTCCACAAGGCGTCCCCACGGTATCTCATGGTTCACTGTGGATGCATCAAGGATCCGTGGCTAGCTCAAAGGTAACACATGGTTAGCTCAGAGGTATCACTCTCCAGACATTTTTGTAGATTACAACAGTACACTAAGACATCTTAAGTGCACTGCCTTATTAATTTAGAATCTGTGGTGTATACGTGTCTACCCATAGTTCCACAAGGCGTCCCCACGGTATCTCATGGTTCACTGTGGATGCATCAAGGATCCGTGGCTAGCTCAAGGGTAACACATGGTTAGCTCAGAGGTATCACTCTCCAGACATTTTTGTAGATTACAACAGTACACTAAGACATCTTAAGTGCACTGCCTTATTAATTTAGAATCTGTGGTGTATACGTGTCTACCCATAGTTCCACAAGGCGTCCCCACGGTATCTCAGGGTTCACTTGTGGATGCATCAAGGATCCGTGGTTAGCTCAAGGGTAACACATGGTTAGCTCAGAGGTATCACTCTCCAGACATTTTATTCTTTTAGATTCTAGTTGCAAATATCGTGAAACATAATGAATGTTATACTCGCCGGTTTTAATCCGTTGATGCGTGTTCGTCGTTGTGAGTTATCCGGACTGACTGGCCAGCTTGAGATGTGGATGACACTGAATCAGGGGCGATTGCAGCGTTGTTTTGCAGTGTATCGAGATCATCTCCCGCAGCGATTGGTGTGGACGTCATGTCTGTGGTAATTCCCGTTGTGATGGGCTGCATGGTATTAAAGTTGTTTGCTGGTACTCCTGAAGTGTTCAATGAGGCAGGGCCTATCAGCCTGGTACTGCCCTGCGCTGTTCCATTCGTGACAGGTTGAACCGAAGTCGATGAGGATGTGGTTGGGACCAGAGCTTGTTCTGATCCCACTTCTGATGACGGAGAAAGCACCTCCGGAGTGTTTTTAAAAAGTGTGACGTCAGCATTGCTGACGTCACAATTGTTGTTTTCATGATGATCACTAATTTTTGGGTCCTCGAAGTAAAACTTCACAAGTACTTTTATAAGCTTCGTATATTCAACGAGCAGCGTAACAACGTCACAAAGAGGTCCGTACTGTACGGCGACTCGAGAGCGACTGAGACGAGCGCCTTTTTTTTTTTTTTTTTTTTTTTTTTTTTTTTTTTAGAACGGACTAATGCTGTTTGCCTCTACCGGCATTTACAGCGTCACCGGACGGTAGACGAGCGCCTACAGTGCGGCCGTATTTATAGGACTCGGCGCACGTGCACGAGTTTACAAGTTTGTTGGTAAAGTATTGAAATTACAATCATAACATTAATTTTACATCGTAATCAACTCAAAAATAGTCAACTGATGATTTATAAACTATTTTTAGGGCAATCAAATGATTAAACTTAATTATTCTCGACGAACTGTTGTAGTTGCGCCGATAAATAAAATATATTTATTCGGACAGAGTGCATATATCAAGCAAAGGCAAAAACGAAACCAGGTTATATGACGTATATTTATTTACATTTTGTAGTAAAAAATAATGCACTTGTCCACCACGTTAAATTAGAAAGTTTCAAAGAAATAATGTTTTACAATTTTAATATTTACAATTTATTTTACAATCTTGTACTCTGCAGGCCTATTATGTATCTCAGTTGTTCACAAATATTGATTGAAATTGAAATAAATGGCGGCTCTATGTCAGCTTCAGTAATCAACTTACTAACATAGCCGCCATTTTTCAAGATATCAATTAACATTTGTTAGCAACTGAAATACATAATAGTCTTGCAGAAAAAATAAATGAAGTCAAAACAACGAGGTGTTCTTAAGACAATAACTTATACTCCATTCTTATCTGCTTTCTAGTATTGGAAAGATAAAAAGGTGCCATCAGAAGACAAATTCCAGTGTCATTAGACTAGGCGGCAAACTGGTGGTTTGAAAGCCTTCTATGACACCACCGGATTTCCGAGCTTAGAGAAATAGAAAAGATAATCCTAAACATGATGTTGCAGTTTGCAATTGTAGACAGGCATTTGGAAATAAATTTTCATTCCGCAAAGCCGTGCTGTACGAACTATTTATACATAATGGTGTTTTACAAACCTAAACCAGATTTACAGGAATGGTTTAATAGATATCGTTATTTAATTTTTTTATAAGCTTTTAAAGTTTTTATAAGTTTTAATTTAAAAACTTATTATTAACTAGTGAATACGACTTAGTTTTTAAAAAAACTGTGTGCACTTACTACTAAACCTATAGTAGAGTTCACTGAAACAAAATTAGCTTTAAAACTTGTTTTATTGCAGCTGGAAGCAAAAAGAATGTAGGTAAGACATTACTAATCTATCATATCATAGATCATAAAGATGCGCGACATGCTCTTGGATCCACTATCAATAATTAGAGTACTGCTAGAACTAATTTTCTACGGTATGAGACACATGAATTATATTATTAATATATTTTCCAATATTCTCTGCTGTTTATAGAAACTGGTAAGTGCAACACTATTTTACGGTTTTGGAAATATCGATTTTAGTATCTCACCACTAGGAGTAAAAAGTATGCATACAACAAACAAACTAGCATGCTGTCGGAACTACTCGGAAGTATTCGTACTTGGAAAATTGTAAATTGACAATTTCCACATCAACGATGTTGAGCGCCAAGGTCGAGCGTAAATTTTGACATTTGTTGTATTAAATTCGTATTCTCTTATTGCAAACATCGGTGAAACATCGTCACGTGATCTCGTCTTTGCCAACATCCTCGCCGTTATCGTCGATTTTAACTGTCAAATTGAAAAGCTAGTATTCTTGGCCATTTCGAAGACCACACAGAAAATTTACACCACACAGAAAATTTTGGAGTACGCTATAGTGTAGAAAAACATAAAAGCACATAAGCACCATTTACCCTTAGTCCCTTATATACAATTTAATTTATGTACTTATAATATAATGCGTCGTCATTTAAGTGTGACTGGTATCATAGTATTGCTATTTTTTACCTATTAAGCAAAATAAAGGAGATAGAAAGTAACTATATAATAATATACTTACAAGACTTTGACGCGAAGTTGGGTAAGAGAAGCGAGGATGAGTTGAAAGTTTTCAATTTGGTTATGGGCAACGGAACCGTAGGCGACAGAGGTTAGCCGACTTCCTGGAGAAAGAGGGACTCTTTATGATGAGCTCTTTCATTCAGAAGCCACCTCATAGGAAATGGACCTGGCTGAGTCCCGATGGTTCCACGAGAAATGAGATTGAATGCATTATGACCAGCAAGAGACAAATATTGACTGATGTCTCCGTGATCCACAGGGTGAAAACTGGCTGACGTAGCAGGCGGTGAGGCTACGTATCCGACCCACCGCAGGGAGATCATGGGCGTCCAGACACGGGGAAGTCTGGCGCCCATTGTTGGCGGGTTTGGTCTCCGAGGCAGTTGCGGCGCGCCATGTGTTCTGGCGTGCCGCGAAGAGAAGGGTCCGGCAACGGACAGCCGCGGCGGGTTCGCGGTCGTGTGTAAAATCTGTCCCGCGTTCCCGCCAAAAGCGGCAGTGACGGAACACTCCGGGGTTTTGGTGGGTATACGGACTCCCACATAACCACCTACCTCCCCGTGATAGGTGGTATCCATAAAGGATTTCCCCGGGACAAAAAAAAAGGGTGAAAACTGGTAGTGATCACCGAATGGTAAGAGGCATATTGAAAATTAATGTCAAACTTGAGAGGTATCGTCTGTTGAAGTCTACGCTCCGACCTACTCGTATCCATATTCAAGACCCCGAGAGCTTTCAATTTGAGCTGTCCAATCGCTTCGATTGCCTTGAGAACATCGATTCATTGGACGAGATCAATAACAGGTTAGTAGGAACTGTCCATACAGTGGATTCCAACTTCTTTTACCCTTCTTTTTTAAGCCCCACCTTACAGATAGGCCACAGAAACTCTCCAACGATACCCTCAACCTCATGGCTGAACGACGCTCCTTAAAACTGCAGTCTTCGGATGATGCCGAAGCATATAGGCTACTCGATAAACGAATATGGAAGTCCTTGCGACACGACTTCCGGATCTTTAATACTTATCGTATTAAATAGATGATAGAGCAAAGAAGTGTTAGGAGAGGTAGAAAGTTTCTACGGACGGTTATACTCTTGGTTACCTGTTAGTAGCTCGTCCAAAGACCCAAGAGCCAAGCTGACCTGACATTATACCGAAGATATCCCGGACATCAGCCTGTACGAGATTAGAATGGCCTTGAAACAGCTTAAGAACAACAAGGCGCCGGGTGACGACGGTATCACATCGGAGCTTCTGAAAACGGGTGGAACACCGGTACTTAAAGTCTTTCTTAAAAGAATTTCTTTAATACTGTCTTACTCGAAGGTTCAACGCCAAAAGCATGGAACAAAAACGTGGTGGTGCTGTTCTTCAAGAAAAGTGACAACACTTTACTTAAGAATTACAGACCCATCTCGCTTTTGAGCCATGTTTATAAGCTGTTTTCGATGGTCATAACTTACTGTCTCAGTCGCAGGTTTGATGAATTCCAGACCCCGGAACAAGCCAGTTTCCGAAAACGCTATAGTACCATAGACCACATCCACACGCTACGGCAAGTTATACAGAGAGTATAACTTGCCTCTTTATTTAGCGTTTGTGGACTATGAGAAGGCCTTTGAATCGATCGAGACGTAGGCAGTGCTTGAGTCTCTCGAGCGGTGCCGTATTGACTATCGGTATATTGAAGTGCTGAAGTGTTTGTACAAAAACGCCAACATGTCAGTCCGAGTACAGGAGCAAAGTTCGAAGGCAATTCCATTGCAAAGAGACGTGAGACAGGGATACGTTATATCTCCGAAACTGTTCACTTCTGCATTGGAAAACGCCTTCAAAGTCTTGGAATGGCAAGGACTTGGCATCAATATCAACGGTGAGTACATCACTCACCTTCGATTTGTCGACGATATTGTAGTCATGGCAGAATCCAATCCGGGACGACCTCAGTACAATGCTCGATGGCCTTCATCGAGTTTCCGAACGGGTAGGCCTTAAGATGAATATGGATAAGACGAAAACTATGTCTAATGCCCATGTTGTGCCTACCCCAATATCAGTTGGTTACTCAGTTCTCGACGTTGTTGACGAATCTATCATCTACCTGGGACAGACAGTCAAACTAGGCAGATCCAAAATCCGAAAAAGAGGTCAATCATCGAATCCAACTCGGCTGGGAAGCGTTCCGGAAACTTTGCGAAGTCTTCCCGTTAAAAATACTTCAGTGCCTCGTACTATAATGATCTACATAGCATAGCAAGAAATACTGCTGAAAGAACTATAGGTTTGTTAAAGGGGCGGTTTAGATGCCTTTTGGTGCAAAGAGTTTTACACTATGATGAAGAAATGATATCCAAAATTATAATTGCGTGCAGTGTACTGCATAGCATCTGCCACCGGCAGGATTGCCCGTTCCATGTATCTCAACATACTTACAACAAGAAGAGTCACGGGTTACTCAAATGTTACGGGCAAGCCAAGACGGGGTTGCTGCAGAGGGTGATTTGGAAAACGGTCGTCGATGCCGACAACAACTAATTAATACACACATGTCACGCCATAGGAGAGATGAGAATAAAGGTTTTTGCCCTGCAGTAGGCATATTTTTCGTATATTAGCTTAAATAAATCATTTTAGTTCATTCTCAGTATTTATACTAGCATTGACTCCTTGTTTAATGTGACCCGTGAAGACTTGGTAGCCTGTTATGTCAGAATAAAAACATTTGGGGAACTTTTAGTTCAAATTAATACATACATGATACAATTTTTTTTTATTGCCAAAATTAGGCAGACAGGTAGGCGGCCCCACCTGATGAAAAGTGGTCACCGTCGCCTATAGACGTTTGCAACTTTATATTTTAGTCTATGTTTGCAACACCAAGGGCGTTGCCAACGCGCTGTCGACCTCTAAAAGAATAGCAGTGAAGGTGGGGGAAGGGGGAAGGGTGGGGAGACGGGAGGGGAAGAAAAGAGAAGAAGTGGATTGGGCCACCGGAACATCCCACAAAAATGCAATAGCGATAGTTAAATTACTTCATGTCTGTGTTATGTGGGAGCGTGGTAGTTCCGTGGTCGTGCCGGCTCATTCAGCTGTGGAGTTGCAGCGTGGCACTACAACATTTTAAGACTCAAAATATTAGGATTCTAAATCCAACATGTTTGATTGTTAGTTCAACATAGAAAGTTCAATTTTATGAGCATAACATTTTGGGAATTTAACTTTGTGGACCTGAAGGGTAGAGGGTATTGAGCGCTCATAAGAAATAGAGTAAATGTGAACGAAAAGAAAAATCAATCAAAACCACTTCTTTTTTAGGTGGAATTAATTTTTTAGGTAGGTATGAATTAATATAAAATATGTTTACTACAACAAAAATCATTGTTTTAATAATTAAAATAAAAAAAAAGCATTACATATATATATGTACAAAAAACTGAAATCATTACAAGCTTCGATGATAAAAAAACATATCTATATTTATCTCTATCTATAGAGGTAAATATGATTGAAGTGTCTGTTCGATTCTTTACCCGTGTTACTACCAGTCTTACTACCAGTAGTAACACGAGTAAAATTTTTGTCTATGTTACCACTAACTGCTCTAATAGTAACACACTACTGGCTAATAATAAACAAACTTCTTCCTTTATCCCAAATCGTTGACATTTATGATTTATTAAACACAAATGAAATAAGAACTAAAATTTTACCACAAAATGGAACCGACTTCAACACAAAAAAGTGCGAAATAACTAATTGTTGAAGTCAGCACCATGATAGTACAAAAGTACCTATTCCTATTATCACAATGTTGTGCGCATTATCCTTAATTTAAACATAATTGGTGCATGCTGTGACCATGCTAGAGACAGCTGGGTTATGGGATTAGCCATAGCTTGCTGTCCCAGTGCATGCGCTTCATGGGCTCTGGCAGACATTAACTCTGCTTACGCGCCTTTCCTCAATGGCAATGAACCTCTCTGTTAGGCTTGCCATTTCGGAACGTCGTTGTGCTGGAGGAAACCTGTGCCTTCGACGTGGAGTGGTAGCACGTTGGCGTATTGAAGCTGCTGGTGACTGCTGAAAATTTCGACGCCCTGAGCGTTGTTGTTGCGCAATGGCTGAAAATTATTTTTTATTATTGATTAAATCTTGTTGTTTTTTTATGAGTACTTACTGATTCTTACATTTTATTATTGCATATTCCGATGTAATATACACTTTAGCACTTTACTTGTTGAGGCGATGCCGACATATCGGCGTGCCAATTACGTATATCGGCTGATATATCGGTATCGGAATCGGTATCGTTACATCCGTAATTTTAAACATTATTATTTTATGTAATAACCGTTTATACTTTATGCATTTAGTGAAAAGCTGTTAATTTGGAATTACAAACATTGATGAAATGAGGCATATGATCTGCAGCAATAATAAGATATTTTTACTTTAAAAATTGTAGACATATATATATTAAAATAACCTTGTTCCATTGGTGCCATTCTATAATACATCCGCTGCCATCACTATTGAGCACCATGGCAATTTCTAGCCCCATGCCTCTTTAGTGCGGTGACGAGCATTTGACGACCGTGCATGTCCAGTGGCTAGCCACGTCCTGGTCTCCATTAATTTTACCAGCCTTTCCATTTGAGTTGCAGAAGTGCTGCATTGCGTGACACTAGAAGTTGTGTAACAATTTATTGAAAAAATCGTTTTACATTATAGTAACTGGTTCACATCCAAATTGATAGATAGATAAATAGATATAATCTTTATTGAACACCTTAAAATTAAACAACCATACAGTAACAGTGTAACAATAGGCGGTCTGATCGATCAAAGCTCGAAGATCCCTTCGAGACAACGTTTGAATGGAAAGGAATATAACAGCAGAAAAACAAGAATAGTGTTTCACTTACTTGCTTCAGAAATAGGTTCCTCCATAACTTTTCCAAATTCTCCGGTTTGTGTTCAAATCAAATGTTTTTCAACCATATATATAGTATAATCTATGTTTTCAACAAACAAACGTCACGTATAATGTTTGTCAGTGGACGTCACACATATACGTTCTATACGTTTTATTTCTTATTTTTCATCTGACTGACAAGAACTAGTGACATTTATTTAAGGCAAAGAGTAAGGTACTGTAGGTGATTAACGCTCACCTAACTTTAATTTTAAATAGTTTTGGTATTTACATGATTATGAAAACAATCAACTTTCTAAACAAGAGTTATTTATTTGTGAATCAAGAAATGCCACCTTAGAATGAGTTTTACTTAACAATAAACATGTTTTTTAGCTTTTAAAAAAGCTCCATTTTGGGCGTTATTAAAAATGATGAGTCTATTGACGCCCGTGTCCTATACTGTCCTTTTAACGAAAAAAAGAGCCTCACTACTACAAAAAATAATTTACAATCGAAATGTTATTTCGCGTTAACTTAATTAAACAAAAAAAATCAACATTTTAGAGAGACTTTGTCAATTTTACCAATACACCCAATATCACATGGTATATTTGTATTTGGTCGTATTTAAGGAACTTTTTAAGTATTTTCATAGAACATATCATAAGTACTTTGCGTATTAACCGTTTTCAAGGCTAAATTAATACAATATTTAAATGTTCAACGGGCGCAATTAAACTGACAACGGTTAATACCGCCCGGACAAAAGTAAACATATTAAAAAAAACACGAAGTGGTTTGACAACTCTTCTTTTCAATAATAAGTAATTGGCAATTTTTAATAGATTTATCAAAACACTTTTACACATAAAAAAGGGTTTTATTTATTGCCATAATGTTTTTTATGTTTTTAATGTTTGCGTGTTCGGGTGCAACAAGGTGAACTCTCTTACTTCCTTTCTCCGCAAGTACTGTATGCTGGTTGTGGACTGTAATTCGGCAACCCTTCTCGTCCATATTATACAATCTCTCGGGGTGCCGAAGAATATCTAACTGGTCGTATAATTTACTTACCGCCTGGAAATGTTGTAGAACAATGACTTTGTTCAGCTTTTGAGCCCGAGCTGGGTTCATGATTTGCGGTTTTCGTTTGCTGACCGATGGATTTCGTTTTAAAAACTGTCTTAACGAATCAGCACCTGCAATCCTTTTTGAGGAGTTGAAGTTGTGTTTGATGTCAAATCTCTCACAGAACATATAAGCTTGTTTTCTTATAAACTTTGGCGTCAGGGGTACTCCGATTTTTGCGAACCTTTTGATTCTGGAACACAAATCATTTTCCTGAGTGTTTGTTAAAACAGGTTTTCGTCCCAAACGTTTGACATCTTGACCTGTTCTCATATGGTCTCTCAACGTACGGCGTGGAATTTTATACTTGAGAGCTATGGCTCGCTGGCTTAATTTGCCTCTTTGCGCAGCTCTCAATGCTGCTTTTAAATCATCTTCTGACCAGGACTCCCCTCTCTTTTTACGAGGAGACATTTTGTTGATATCTTAAAATTAAAAAATACTAAGTTAATAATAAGAACAACCCAAAGAAATTATTAAAGTCTCTGACATATCTAGTCAAAAACAAAAGGTGATTAAAAACAACCATAAAATGGCAATAACCATTAATAAGTTTAAAAAGTTATAGCGATGCTATACCAAAAACACTCGACTGAATTGTATATATTATTATGTATGCTATGCGCATGTATATTAAGCAATGACCATTATGCCAAACATGCTAGGTTAACCTAAATTATGAAATTTCAAATTATGTCAAGCATGTCCTATGTTTGACATAATTTGAAATTTAAACTTATTAATATTAATTCTTTAAAAATCTTAATACAAAACACATATAACAGCTAACCTGAAATTATATAACTTATTTTTTTATTTACTATGAAAATGCTCTGTGGTTATAACGCCCATGCACGCTAATAACGCCCAACCGTCATTTTATCGGGCGTTAAATACCCAGGTGGGCGCTATTATCCAAATGACACGTTTTTAGAAATAATTATAGAAATCGACACAAAATATTCAAGCAATAGTAAAAAAAAGTTCATCCTTAACGAATTAAAACCAAAAGCATACAAAAAACGTCAAAAAACCACACAAATACTTACAATTTTCTTGCGGCACTTATTATAACAGCGGGGTACGTGACCGATCCTGTCGGAACGCGTCGCCTCACTGCCACAAAAGTGGCGCGGTCGGACCGCCGCTTGCGCTACGCTTTCTGATTGGTTTATTCAATGTGTGCGTGGAGCGTGAACTGAATCGCACCATTTTTGGTGTGTTTTCTACGACCTGGGCGTAATTAGACAGCGGGCGTTAATCACCCACCCTACCTTATATATGATATAAGGCATAGACTAACATTAAATAAACATAGGGTTTATTTTACTACAAATCGTAAATAAGGTTAACTCGTGTCGTTTAAACAAAATAAAATATAATATGGTTATTTTTCTTTAAATTGTACGTTGTAACATAAGTTTATCACTCGCTATTACATAATAATGTTTGATTTTGTTGTATATGGAACAAACAGAAGCTTAAAATACCAGACGATAATAATTTACCGGTTTATAAAATGAAGATTTTTTCCCAACACTCAACATCCGCGAAACATCGGTGAGCTCGCTCGACGTAGACATCGACCACGATGACTTTATGGTTAGTGAATACCAAAACAAACATCCTTGTCAACAAGATGTCTCCAATGTTACATCGGTAGCTCGTCCACGGACGCAACGATGAAGAATTCCTTAGAGAATCGTACGGATTGAATTAATAATGTTTACCAATTAAAAGTAGACCTTATTTCATCCAGCATTGGGATGAATAAACCGTGTGTTTTTCGTCGTATCTCTTTCTCGCTTGCAATGGCTGCGTCACCCCGGATATTATATAAATATGTGGTGCAATGCAAACAATAAGGCTTTATTTTGTGTATGTAAATTAATGATTTAAAAACATTGTTAAGTCCATTATTATATTTATTTAATCACAACAGTCGGAGAAGAGAGATGTTATAGGTAAGTTCAAAGATTTTGATTGACTTCATCGTTTTAAAATTAACCTAACAAATAGGCAACAAATACATAGTTTTTTCTCGGTTTCCATTTCTTTTCATAACTTTACAGTCTTTGATCTTCATGTTGTGGAAATCAGAGATATTATTATAATATTATAAAGTTATATTTTATTATAAAATACCTAAAGTATCTGTCCTCGCCTGTATGTGTCAATGTCCATTCATTTGGTATTTATCCTTTAATTGATTTATACATCATTTCAACATGCAAGAAGGCAATTTAAAAAGACAAATCACTTTCATTTAAATTTTTGTAACAGCCATCATATTGCCGGCTATGGGCAAACTAAAATCTTTCGCAGAGCGCCCCGCCCACAGCAGCGTAATCGGCGTTGGGCTATTTTCAAGCTTTACGAATGCTTCTATAAGTTTTTCCTTCATCGGATAAAATTGACAGTAAAGGCGAAGATGTACGCAATGGCGAGGTCACGTGACGATGTTTCGCCGATGTTTGAACTAGAGAATACGAATTTCATTCAACAAATGTCAAATTTGAGGCTCACCCTTGGCGCTCAACATCGTTGCAGTGGAAGTTGTCAATTACTAAGTTTGTGAATACGAAATCTACATTTCGTCGATGTTTCACGGATGTTGTCAAATATGCAACGATGTTTGCTCTTACAGAATCGCACCACTGATTATCACTAACTTAGTTTTTTAGCTTATTGCTAGACGACGGTCGACACATTTTCTAGGTTAGCTCAGCTTAGTTCCTCAGCTCAGTTAGTTAGAGTTTAGTTTTCGATTCGGTGGCGATGGACGATCGGCTTTAAAGGAATATGTGTTTTTTTTACATAGGTAACTTTTTGACAGTTCACCTTGCGATACGCTATGTTTACTCGTCGTTGACAGTGGAAAGCACGTACATAATGCGCGAAATATAAATACTGCACGCGATATTTATATCTGAACATTCTTATCTTATATTATAACAAAGCTAAAAGATAACACAGTATACGTTTTTTGTTACATATTGTGTTATCTTACAAGGCAAACGCAGTGCTGGTAGGGGAAGAACATCCTGGCTGAAGAACTTACGCCAGTGGTATAATAAAAGCACCCGTTCATTGTTCAGAGCTGCTGTGTCGAGGGTTCAAATTGCACTGATTATCGCTGACCTTCATCAGAAGATGGCACCTCGAGAAGAAGAACAGCTCTCTTACTTTTAATGACGTATAGTAATAGATCTTATGATCTAAATTCTCTTTGTTGGGCTATAATAGTATAAGGTATACTAAAATTACTGAATTTTTATAGCAGGTGAACCATTTGTAAAAGAGTCCGTCAGGGCAAGTACTGCCATCACAAGTACCTTATTTATTTATTTATTAGAGATTAAAAAACAGTAACAAGAAATAGTATAGTGGAACAGTTTTGAATATTTTGCTGATTAGTGTACTAACCGCATATTATTTTGATTTCTACCGCTAATCAGTAATTTCCTAATTATTGTGTTCCGTTTGGGGTGGGTATGGGTGCCAGTGAAATTACAGATACATGGGATTTAATATAACAGAGTGTTATGGGTGCAGTCACTGAGGTACCTACGTAGTACTGGTACCTCAGTGGGTGCAGTGCGTGCAATTATTCTCTTGTGACGAAATGCATCTGTTATAAACCTCTGCCTATAACCTGTTAACGCCTGTTACTGTTTACTAGGTAGGACTAGTGCCTAATCCATAACCTTACCACATTCAATATGTTAATATAACATACATACCCGTCATATATCAACTCGAGATATAACAATGAAATTTCTATTGATGCAATATATATAATATACTCTGAGTCAGCTAAGAATATTTATTTTATTTTATTTAATTTATTTAGTTATCCATACAGCGTTGAATTAGTACTCGTATATGCATATGTGACATTTCTTTCTTAGTATGGCCAAAATAGGCCAAGCAAGCAAAATATACCAGAGTAGTCGACGCTTAAACAGATTATCGCCCTTCAAAGTCCTTTTAAAAACGTGTAAAAACCCTGTTTTTCTACTATGGAGAGCCGTGTAAAACGTTGACTCACTTTAGCAGAAAAAATGTTGCTCGCTTCAAAAATAGCATTCCAAATCGTGCCATATGGCGCTATTGCACACTTTTTACGGATACCTTCAAAAATTTTTTTATTCCACAATACTTTTATAACAGCCTGCACACATGGATCAAGGTAATAGAGGTAGTTAAAATTAATTTTACGATACTTTGCATAGCGTAACCTACTGCCGACACAAGCGAGTTATTTTGCCTACTTTACAGTTTATAGGGTTATGAAAATATTTTAATGACACCATAAATATATGTTTTCATGGCATGCATCATTTATACGGTTATGGTGTATCTAATAAGGGCAAGGAACTCTTTCAGTTGAACAGACGACGACGCCGCGTGTTCTGTTCGTGAGACGATTTTACTACTTTACAAAGTAATTCATGCGTATGATGTAGTCTGTATTGTGATGACGGTAAGTTTGAAATTTCCATAAATAACCTTAAGTAGACGCGCTACACTTGAATACATATTTGGGTATTATGTTGATAAAAATTGTCGTAATGTGGTTAGAACTAATCCAGAACATGACTTGAATAAGTAAGCTTTGAATATGTGTGCTTTGAATAATTAAGCACACAATGCTAAATTTAGTATAACTCTTACTCAGTAAATACCTATACCTTATAGCCAAAAAGCAGTCAGCATTGAGACAGTACTTAATTCCACCAAACTGCCAAAAAAAGATGCCAAAAGCCATGAGGTTGGGGCCTATAGTATATAATTGATGGCTATTTGCTTTAAAGGAGCAGTAATTATAAATTAATATTGAAACGCTGCCTTATCAAGCAAGCCTTATTCTATACCATTATATGATTTATACATACATGTTTTATTTTTAGTTAAATTTTAGATTTGATATAATATTTAAATACATATATTTTTTCCATCGCAGTAATCAAAAATGTAATTAATATATATATATTTTATTAGAAATACGGGATTACTCACGTAATATTGATCGGATAGGTCCGACTATAGTTATATAGCGTAGCATAGTATAGTATAGCGAGACGTCATATACGCGGGCGTCCCAAACACTCCTGGAATAAGACCACTGAATGTGGTCGAAACTATATTTGGCCCTATCCGACAAATATTACGTGAGTGATCCCGTATTTCTAATAAAAAATGAGTGAAAACCACGTTAGTTTTTAAAACACAGATGCCTACTGCCACTTCAACTGGCTAATCTTCTGGGCTATGTCGGTGACTTTCGTTCTTCTACGGATCTCCTCATTTCTGATTCGATCACGTAGAGAAACCCCGAGCATAGCCCTCTCCATAGGTCGTTGTGCGACTTTGAGCTTGTCAATGAGGCCCATAGTACAAGACCACGTTTCAGTGCCATAAGTCATCACTGGTAACACACATTGGTCGAAGACTCTTGTCTTGAGGCACTGAGGTATTTTTGACGAGAAGACTTCGCAAAGTTTCCGGAATTCTGCCGAGCTGAGTTGGATTCGACGATTGACCTCTTGAAGTTGGAATTGAAGTTGGACCTGCCTAGTTTGACTGTCTGTCCCATCAAATGCTTTCTCATAGTCCACAAACGCTAAACAAAGAGGCAAGTTATACTCTTTGGTCTTCTGTATAACTTGCCGTAGCGTGTGGATGTGGTCTATGGTACTTTAGCCTTTTCAGAAACCGGCTTGTTCCGGAGGCTGGAATTCATCAAACCTGCGACTGAGACAGTTCGTTATGACCTTCGAAAACCGCTTATAAACATAGCTAAAAAGCGAGATGGGTCTGTAATTTTTAAGTAAAGTGTTATCACCTTTCTTGAAGAACAGCACCACCATGCTTTTGTTCCATGCTTCTGGCGTTAAACCTTCGAGTAAGACGGTATTAAAGAGCTTCTGAAGGACTTTAAGTACCGGTGTTCCACCCGCTTTCAGAAGCTCAGATGTGATACCGTCGTTACCAAGTGCCTTGTTGTTCTTAAGCTGTTTCAAGGTCATTCTATTCTCGTACAGGCTGATGTCTGGAATATCTTCGGTATAATGTCGGGTCAGCATGGCTCTTGGGTCTTTGACCGATTTGCTTCAGCATCATCCGAAGACTGCAGTTTCAATGAGCGTCGTTCAGCCATGAGGTTGAGAGTATCGTTGGAGAGTTTGTGTGGCTCATCTGTACGGTGGGGTTTAAAGTATTTGGACCCACTGTATGGACAGTTTCTACTAACCTGTTATTGATCTTGTCCACTGAAGCGATGTTCTCAAGGCAATCGAAGCAATTGGATGGCTCAAGTTGAAAGCTCTCGGGGTCTTCAATACGGGCACGGTAGCCAAATTGCCCCACCTTCAACCCATCCTCGCTTCTCTTACCCAATTTCGCGTTGAAGTCCTCCATAACAAAAGTTATGTACGTTTCAGAGGTATGTGGCCCGACTAATGTCCTCATACATATCCTCCACCACATCATCCGGGTGCGACTTCGTCGGTACGTGTACCTGAATGACCTTCAGCGAATATCGTTTGGATACTCTGAGTGTTAGGTATACAACCCTATTGGAAACGCTATGGATCTTAACTATGTTGTTAGTAAGGGACTTGTGGACGAGAATTGTGTGGACGAGAAGAAGAAGGCGATTATGTCATTGTCAACTACATGGTCAAATACGAAGGACAATATTTCCCGGGAAATACTGGCACCTATTTAATCACCACTATGCCAAAGGGTAACAAATTTTTGAAATGGCCCGAAAAACGTGATGGCATATGGTACCAAGCGAACATGGTGATCAAAAATCATGGAATCTAAACTGGTGACAAAAAGAGGTCATTATGATATGACGTTTCAGAATGCCAAGATTTGTCTGATTTTATTTTGTAAATAATAAAATGTCTTTTTTGTAAACAGTAGGTACAAAATTACTTTACATTTTAGATATTATTACCAGTACAAATGGCAACTTATATGTTTTTATTTCTTTTTGATGTAGCACAAACAGAAGTAACCCCACACCCGGGGTAATTTTGTGCCACACTTTGAAAGGTCATAACATGTGAATAATGCTGTTTTGGTTAATGCTACCATATTAAATCGATTAAATATATCGCCAAGATGGTAAAACCTGCTTAATTATGCAATGCAACAACATACAAAAAAGTTGTTTGCAAATAGCTTCAAAAACTGTCAAAAAGTAACCCCTGTTTACCCGGTAACTAAACTAAGTAAATCATCATCATCATCATTATCAGCCAGAAGACGTCCACTGCTGAACATATGCCTCCCCCATAGAACGCCACTTGGCCCGGCTACTCGCTTCCTGCATCCAGCGATTCCCCGCGGGTTTTACGAGGTCGTCGGTCCACCTAGCGGGGGGCCAGCCTACACATCGTCTTCCGGTGCCTGGTCGCCACTCGAGAACCTTTCTTCTAAGTAACTAAGCAAGAAAAATTAAGTAAGATATTACGAATCGACAAGCGTTAAATGAGTCGTCGCTTCGTCTTCAGTCATTCTGCTTATCCGTTGGCATATCTGCACAACCAACATAAATGAACAGCCCAGTGCTGTCTTACAGTATAACGCAGTAACTAAACTTACTTTCTTTACGTTACATGTCTACTTCGATGTAATATTTTATTTAGTTTTTTTGGTGATATCACATCTATCCAGAGATGTGAATTAAATTGGGATTGTTCCGTATTCATCCTATGACGTCGCATCCCACGACCTTTTTTTCCTAACTATCCAATTTCTATTTTATTACTTTATTTATTTATCTCGCTTCATCCTATGCGTTTTTTCAACTCAATCGACGTCAATATTACAAGAATACAACAGTTTGGATGTACAACATGCAAAAGAATTGTAATGATTTAATAATTTTGTTGTAAAAAAGCAACAATAATTTCATACAATTCATTTCATATTGGCATACTGCTGTGACTGATGTTCTGCCTGTTGGTAGTAATGTGAATGAACTACTGTCTATTTAGGTTAGAAATACGCTGTCACAATTGAATTCTTTTAGCGCACTTATGTCAATGGGTAGTCTCTACGGACGGTAGACATGCAGTGCTGTGCCACGCAGTACTTACAAACGTTCATTTTTATAACTTAATCGCCCGTTGGCTTAGTTGGTAGTGGACCTGTCATCGAAGCACGGGGTTCTAGGTTCAATTCCTAGCTGTAGCAAATATTTGTGTGATGTGCAGAAATGTTTGTTCTTGGATTACGGATATTTGTAATCTGTTCAGGGGTACCATACCTCCCACGACACAGAGAATCCCAAGGGTGTGGGTATGAGAGTGTAAACGTTTTGTTATAATAACAAGAAGTGCCTCACGTTTACACTCGCGTGGTGATGGATGATGATGAAAACTATACTCACCAAATACCAAATCTCATCAAAAATGCCAGCCGTTTGCCAAAGAAGTAACATATTATATACACTTATGAAACAAAACACACTCAAAAACTTTTGCCTTTATAATATTAGTGTGCGTGTGATTACTTTTGGGTAATTTATACACTCATGAACTCTCATAAAGATATAGGCATTCGGAATTGCGCTGCATATCTGACACATGTCATGTCTAGCTAAATTGGAAGCCATGATACTCGTCAGCGTTTATACTGTGCTTGCGTCTTAATAACCCGCTGAAGGCGCATGTCCACTCAGCATGACGCTCACTCACCCAACGCAGACTGTAATTATTTTTCATCCGAGCGACATCTTACCCAATCATAAATACTGCAATACACACAGAAAATACAGCTAAAACATTTCCAAGCGCGAATAAATTAAAAACGAAATTTCAATTCGGCTAAAAATGAATTACTAATATATTTATATTTTTTTTAGTTATATAATCATTTTCTGTTTTGTATTTATTTAATAATCATCATCATCATCATCTCAGCCGTAGAACGTCCACTGCTGAACATAGGCCTTCCCCATGATTTTCCAAAAGGACCGGTTGGCAGCGGCCTGCATCCAACGTCGTCCTGCGACCTTTCTCAGGTCGTCTGTCCACCGTGTCGGTGGACGACCTACGCTGCGCTTGCCGGTCCGTGGTCTCCACTCCAGAACCTTTCGGCCCCATCGGCCATCTGTTTTGCGTGCTATGTGCCCTGCCCATTGCCACTTCAACTGGCTAATCTTCTGAGCTATGTCGGTGACTTTCGTTCTTCTACGGATCTCCTCATTTCTGATTCGATCACGTAGAGAAACCCCGAGCATAGCCCTCTCCATAGCTCGTTGTGCGACTTTGAGCTTATCTATGAGGCCCATAGTAAAAGAAAGACAAATTAATATTGATGCCAAGTCCTTGCCATTCCAGAAGCTTGAAGGCGTCTTCCAATGTAGCGGTGAACAGTTTCGAAGATATAACGTCTCCCTGTCTCACGCCTCTTTGCAATGGAATTGCCTTCGAACTCTGCTCCTGTACTCGGACTGACATGTAGGCGTTTTGGTACAAACACTTCAGCACTTCAATATACCGATAGTCAATACGGCACCGCTGGAGAGACTCAAGCACTGCCCACGTCTCGATCGAATCAAAGGCTTTCTCATAGTCCACAAACGCTAAACAAAGGGGCAAGTTATACTCTTCGGTCTTCTGTATAACTTGCCGTAGCGTGTGGATGTGGTCTATGGTACTATAGCCTTTTCGGAAACCGGCTTGTTCCGGAGGCTGGCATTCATCAAACCTGCGACTGAGACGGTTCGTTATGACCTTCAAAAACAGCTTATAAACATGGCTCAAAAGCGAGATGGGTCTGTAATTTTTAAGTAAACTGTTGTCACCTTTCTTGAAGAACAGCACCACCATGCTTTTGTTCCATGCTTCTGGCGTTGAACCTTCGAGTAAGACGGTATTAAAGAGCTTCTGAAGGACTTTAAGTACCGGTGTTCCACCCGCTTTCAGAAGCTCAGATGTGATACCGTCATCACCAGGCGCCTTGTTGTTCTTAAGCTGTTTTAAGGCCATTCTTTAATCTCATACATGCTGATGTCCAGGATATCTTCGGTATAGTGTCGGGTCAGCTTGGCTCTTGGGTCTTTGACCGAGCTGCTAACAGGTTTATTTAATAATAATAGGCATTTATTAATCTCATCTCAAAAGGTTTTTTAAGTATTGAGGACAATATTCCGTCAACTTGTTTTGTGTGAAACTGGTAGCTGAAAAAGGTTCGCGAAAAAACCTGTAATACAGGTCACCAGTGCCCCACTCCGCAAAATTTTAGAATGAGAGCTAACATTTAAGCATTTAATTATGAAATTAATTCTGAGTGTTTGCTTGTTTGTTTAACTACAATTGATATTTATACTATGAAACAAGAAAATACTCTGTTCACATCTCTTCAAGTCATCGTTGAATAAGTCTGGTTTATAGTTTGCGGTAAGTGAAGCGGTGCCGTCACGTCGATGCTCATAGAAAGTCAACCTTTTCGATGGTCGAGTGAACAAAACAAAACAAGTTAGACATGTCAATGCCCACGCCTGTACAGTAACCTGATACAAGCAGGCGGATACATTTAACACTACGGAGAGGTTCGCAAGCAGACGTATCGCATGTGTGTAAGGCATTAAGCGCAGCGATGAGCGATTCGGCGAGCGGCGAAGGACGCCGATAGCTACGACGACAGTAATCTTCTCAGTGACTACTGAATGTCACGCACACTCAGTACGTGCCTTACGCTATTCTTGCTTACCAGAATACAGTATCAACTTAAAAAGGTTTTATTTTCTTGGAACTACAATCTACTTCCAAGCCATTGTCATTATTACATTACGTTAATGACTCCATTGATGATTGATTATTTCAATGGCTGATTCGTATAATTTCAATAATCAGAAATGTAATGTTGTAAAGTTCTATATATAATATGGCAATTAGCAAATATCAGCGATAAAGCATTTCCTTTGCCATAACATTTTGTCATGAAATTAAAATTGAATTAGGTTATGAGAGCATTATATTTAATTTAATTTTAATTTGATAATTTCGAGTTATAAGACTGTTTTATATTATAACCAGCTGACTCGTAAGCGGCTTCGCTCGCTTGGTCTTGGTGTAGTGGAGGGATCGCTGTTTTAGATTCTCGGTTCCGGGGTTGGATCGCCGGGTTGGACAGCTGTTAGAATTTTTGGCAAAGAAATTCATAATAGCAGTTCGGACTCTGGAACAATGCCCCGTAGATGGCAGTAGGCTTGCACCCTATTACATGGGACCAAAAATATATTTGCGAAACACAAGTGTGCTTGTACAACACCGCTTGTGTGAAAACCGCTGCTTACTCCTGTGAGGATATAACGATATGTAATGATTTGTTTAAAAATAACATGAATTGCATTATTTTCGACAAAGTTTATTTTTACCAAGTTTTGAGCGAATTGCACCAGAAATATTTTTTCGTTTTAATGACTTCTGAACTTGACTTACCTTATATGGGTACATTTGCAAAAAATTTAAAAAGACGTGTTACATTCTTAATTATTTCGGGTTTTAACCGTATCATAGTAGTTCGTTCTAGCCAAACAGTTAATCGCGATCCCGGTTTTATACTAGCACATGTAGTATACAGAAATCAAGCTGCCATCTTGGATTTATGTGACGGATCAAGATAAAAAGGTTATAGATGAATGCTCTGGGTTCTATTCTATACCGAATTTTATCACAATCTGTACGGTTGTTTTTAAGTTATGCGTGAGCATACAGACAAACAGACAGAGGAGATGAGGGGAGAGTGAGGGGAAAGGAGAGGGAGAGGGGAAGGGGGTTTGGGCCTCCAGAATTTCCCACAGACCGACGAAACGCAAAAGCAAGGTATATTACTTCATGTCGGTGCTATGTTTGTAGTGTGGTACTTCCCCGGACGAGCCGGCCCATTTGGCTGTAACCCATAGAGTTACAGCGTGGCAGTACCACCAACAGAACATTGTTGTAGCAATAGTAATTTATCTATAGTATACAATTGTGGGGTGTCACAATTATTCACTATAGACACAACCTTACATGCTCATCCGCTCGCCCGTGTCATGAAAGTGGATACTTTAATATCCGATTCATTGTTCTGTTACAAATTTGTCAGTGATCTTAACATTAAACTTTTTCTCTTTTAAAAATTTGAGACGGGACCATAATCCCCGTGAGGCCGGCACTGGTAAGTAAATCTTCGTCACTTTGTGACACAGGACCACACAAATGAACTTTTAGATATTGAATAAAATGGTAAGCTTTGTTGTAAATGTCAATCCGAGTAATATAAACTTGATACCACAAGCATGATATAATGTTGGTATACCTCGTAACCCAAGTCTCCAGTTTCGTTTTTGTTTTACTACGCGTTCTTTTTCTTCGAAATAATACATTGAAAATGCCCACACCACTGTTTTTGCGAATGTAATAAAATCTAGAATGCTGCGCAAACAGGATTTAACCGAAAATCTCTACACTGTGCAGTTTTCTAACTGTTGCATAACTTTCCATTATTGAATTTAACAAAGTAAAACAAAGTTGAGAAATACTGCTGTGAATATTTCACAACCGGTTCCTACTTATGCGTTTATAAAATATTAGTTCACGTTGATATTTTTATGTATGATGATATTGAACGCAGTAAATTATTGTATTTTCGGGAGAATTATTTGAAAACATACATGTGATAACGGTAAGAAGTTAACATTTAAAGTTAATTAAAAAATGTATTTTTTTTATAATAATGATTTTTATGTTTTTTTTTTATTATTGTTATTACCATTATTGTTTCAAATAATAACATTAATTTCATATTATATGATATTAATATACCTACCAAAACATTCATGTAAAATAATTGTGATTCTAACTATACAGGGTCTATAAAAAAAAACTATGAATGCAGGTTTTCTTCATACTCGATGACATGGTTCCTACAATGAGATCTATGTCTCTTTTAGTTGCAGACTTGACCATACCATCTAAATGACCCATCAAATATAGTACTTTAGTACATATAAAGAAAAAAAACATATAGCCTAAGGCCGATATCAATAGTACAAGCAAAGCAGCTTGTATTATTGAGATCTCTACCCCCAGCCATGAAGACAGATGCAGACGCTGAACATAGGTAGGTATATAAATAAAACTAAGTGCTATCTATAGGTACGTAGTAGTGACATGTATCTACAGTCGAAGTTTAAGACATATATAAAATAACTATGCATCACGCCTTACTTCTCTTTTAACTAAAAAATTAAATTTTGTCTTACGTTTTTTTGTCAGAGCCTTGTTAAATAAGAAGTAATTTATTTAATTAGTTTATATTTGAAATAGATTTGAAGATAATTTGTTCAAAAGCACTAGTGAATTATAATAGTTTATATGTTCTTGATTTAAATCTAGGTTTCACATAATTTGGAGCAATTATATATATCCCATCCTTCGTCCGTATAAATCTGGTCTTGGGTAATGACGCATTGAAATTATTAATATTTCCCTATCTGTCACGCAAGGGTTACATCCCGAAGGCATTTCTTAATGCCTTATTCTGACGATGGGTAGCATCCAGTAAGCAACCCAGACGATAATTTGAGATAATTGACGCAATTCTGAATAATTTCCAGTTGATGTGCATGTTGTGCTCAACTTAAGATCATTATGAATTTTGCAGAATTCGGCTTCCCGTCTAATTCTAAGATGCCCCAAGCGCGGTTAACGATTTGCATCTGCATTGCGTGCAGTATTTTTTTATCATAATATGAAGCTGCTGAATTATTCTAATTTGGTTTTAGTGACCTATCCCACACTTGAAAATTTTGAGAATACCTCTAGGAGTAATGAATAAAAATAAAACGTTTTTGTATGCTACATACCTATACCTTCTATTATTTTTATTATTATTGTGGAGCTAGCTTTGGCCACTAACTTACTTGAGATAATGTGGCATACGGTGATATATTAACTTGTAATGTATTTTAACTTATACTTAGTAATAATGTATTTTAAGTTATCCTTATTATATTATTTGATCTCCCTAGGTTTAAAGTGGTGTCAAAACAATGAGTCTTATAGTTGTTGCATTCAAATTTGGCACTTTTTGTATGACTGTTGGATTTGCTTTGAAAAACGATTTATATTGTTATACATTACAACAACAAGCGCAAGTTTCACCTTAACCCTTTAAGGTCTATAGTTGCGGCGACCATTGCCTATACCAGTTGCATTTATTGACCAGTAACGAACAATGCCTATCACCCTGAGATACGTATTAAGTTATTTAATTCATGTATTATTTTACCAACACCCTATCCTTCAAACCGGAAGACAGTCATGTTAGCATTTTTGCTTTGCGGTAGAAATAAATTGAACTCCTTCACAAACAGTTCTACTGCTACTAAAATGAATACATTTGATAGAATGTGTGCCAATAATTAGTTATTGATAGTGCTCACAACCATTTACGTTTTGCCAGACAAGATAGTTAGATTGTCGTGGCACAAAATTATTATTTTGACGTCTTCAATGATATTAACTCAGAATCTATGATACTGCGAGACAATGTTATCGCGTACCCATGCAAAGATGCGATCCAGGAATGTAATTCAATACTGAACTGCGCCATTGACTGCTGATCTGCGGGGCGGGGTCTGGAGATGCGTATTACGCTGGACAGAGTGTGGCAGTTCTGTAATGGAGTTTTTTAATGTATCAGTCTAACTGCAGTAAGCTGGGCTGAAATCTGCTTCTAAAAAGTCACAATGTTTCATGATTTGTGATCTGGATCAAAAAGTCGGCCTGTTCCACATCCTCACTCATGGATAGGATGGCAATTACCTTATTTATTTAGTCCTTCTGGGTCATAATTTTATGATTTTATGTATGTATAAACGAATAAATTACCCATCCTATCACATATGTAATACATGAAGTACATTTATGGAAATGGTACTAAACTAGTGTGCTACCACTACTACGAGACCGAAAGTATTAGTTTATTAAGTAACTTGATTTTATATTCAACTTTTTCGATAGTCTTAAAGGATATCTTATTAAAAAATGCTACTACTCGTTACAAGACTTCTTTACAGATAAGACTCAGTAGCAAAAATATTTAATATCGATCACTTTAGAACTAATTACAATTAAGATAATAGTTATTAAGCTTTAGTCCTACCCAGAGGTCAATAAACTCTAGAGTGCCCACCAGGGTTTTATGTTGTTAGTACATATTAAATTATTTAAGATCTATTGAACACTGAATATGGAGAAATAAATGATTATGATTATGATATACTAGACCGTAAAGAAAGCGCGTCGGTTCAACAGTCGGTTATAAACATTGCGAGATTGTTTTAAGCATCCACAAATTTGGGATAAAAGAAAACATTTTATAGATTTTTTAATAAAGACCATTTACTGGTCTGATAACTGTTTTTTTTTCTATTTCTGTAATTGTGCATTACCTAAGAATAGTACAATAGATCTCACGCTCTGAATAAATAAGTACAAAATAGCACTATAAAAAGGAAGTTAAAATACAGCTTGTTAGTGCAGTAATTAATGACGATTGCACAACACATCGCCCGGTGTGTATTAACGATATCAGTACAAGAGAAATTTAAGCGAGCATCTGAGCTTCCATACATTTTGCGATGCCAATCGTATTACATTGGAAACCAGTACTTGAGATTTGCACAAGAATTATGATTTTCTTGTATATAATAGATAATTCTAATATTATCCTACGTCCATGAAGTGGTGGATTTGAAGTATTTCCCGCCAAATGTCTGGATGCAAAAACTGAAGAAGAAGAAACGGATTGAGAAGCCCAGGAGCCTAGATATCCAGATTGTCACCAGCATTCCGTGTTGCTCTTTGTTTCAATATGATAAAACTAATCGAATTAGCATCGAATATTAACCCATATGTTTTAGTTAATGTCATACTGTTATCTAAAATTCTAATAATATTTTACCTATCTCCTTATATTCTCATAAATTAAGACCATCTTCCAAAAACATCATCAGTTCTTGCGATGACTAGTTTGGAATATAAAATAAATATTAAAAAAAAATCATCAAAAAGGTGATGGTATGTAATGTGTTGACCTAAATGATATTATTCGGCCTCTGAATGGTACTCCTCTCTCTCCAGCAGGAAGAGCGAGGCCGAACTTGTGTTATAGTATTACATTATATGACATGTTTTGTGATATATCTTCTTAAACTTTCGCATAATTTCAGAGAATCCCGTTTTCGTGCACAGATTAATATCTAAACATAATTTTGACTAACCTCGACGTTTTGATCGACTTTACTCGTGACCGCAGTCGATGAAACTCGCTCGAACGTCGAGGTTAGTCAAATTTATGTTTTGATATTAATCCGTGCGAAAAAAAAAACAAACATCTTAAAACATGTTTTGTGATATCCTCATTAATTACACGTCGAGGTTATTGTGATTTAAAGTAATATAAACCCATGTATATTTTTGTCAGTTTAACTATTTAGTCAATATAATATTTATAAAGTCCATCTATACTATATAGGTATACTATCTTTATTTCTACACTATACCCATTTCTAATTTTATACAAGGGAAAATTTGATGGATGATGATGAATCAAAATATATAGTTAAAATAATACAAAAATAATACAAATACAATTTTATTTTATTGTATTAAAAAAAAAAAAAATACTTACCAAAAAAAAAGGAAGTATTTTGTATGTTTGTAACGAATAAACTCAAAAACTACTGGACCACTTTCCGAAATTCTCTCTCTTTTAGAATCCTACATTGTCCTTGATGACTATAGACTATATATTTAGATTAATCATCATCCATCACCACGCGGGTGAAACTGCGGGGCAGCTGGGTATTTATAAATTGATGACACATTTTAAAGATTTTGTTCGAGCTATTACCGTTTGTAAGAACATTTTTAGGCTAAGTAAAAACAGCATAGATAGAAAAGCTTACGTACTGTTTACTACTGCGTACTTGCAGCGGTTTTGAACCACGATGACACGCATGGGACACAGAGTAGCAACCCCAGAGGTGAACAATTTATGTTTGTTGTGGCGCATGGATTTTTGCAACGCTTTGTTGTTCGAATGGAAGTCGATTGGCTGACGTATTTTATGGTAGAGATATGTAACGACTTGTGCTGCACTGCGGTATGATACCTATAACGAATTTACCAGTATATCATAACGTTGTATTTATCATGATCCGTATTTATTTTCCTTATAATACAATACTGCTACATCTACGGTCCACGTCTTTCAGTGCGTAAGATAACGTTACTAAGAGCTACCTAATTAATTATATTATAAATAGCATTCTATGGGCCTCACTTATAAACGCTGATTAACTTTAAATAACGTTATTTAGTAGTGCGCATAATAAAATTGTTCTGCGCCGTAGTAAGTGATATTTAAATTTAAGCTGCGTTTATAAGTATGGCCGTATATCTACTTTATTTAAATTTAATACTGTTTTATATTTGATTACATTAGATGCTGCGCCCATCATCCTTAAGCTGTTGAGTATCATGTGTCTATAATTTCAGCGGGTTCCATACCTTCCAAACGGAATACAATAATGTAAAATATTTATAATACATTTTAAGCTGTTACAGCATGAAGAAGTAATAAACACACAAACTTACTCACTTGCATACTGGCTCACTCACAAACTATGACGTATTCATTTATTAGTGTGATTAACACTTATTCATGCTAAATCCTTTTCGTGATTGTGCAACATGTAAACAAAACTAATATGTAATCGATGTTATGATAAAATATTAAAAATAAAATAAACAAAAACATGGACAAATCATAATGCATCATGCAGTGCTTATTGAGGAAACGATAGGTACAATTTATGATCTTACCCTTTTCAAATGCTGAGCTCGCAAACCAATTTATCTTACTTTACCTAGTCTATGGCTTAGCTCGCTTCGCAAAAGTTCATCAGATAATACGAACATTTGTTGCGTGTGAAACTAGGATTCCATTTTGCACGAAGCTTTGCGTTTTGACTATAGTAACTATTGTTTAATCTCGGGCTTCGAGTAAACATCAATACCGAGTGCCTCTTAACTTTGTTGCCGACACGATAAATCATAATTCCGTTTAAAACGTTAAGCTGCAATTATGTATTGTTAGTGCTTTACGAGGTAGACTGAAAATCACAAACAAAAATTCATAATTAATGCAATACTAAAATGTATGTCATAATCATAATCAGCCCATTTTATTCCCACTGCTGGGAGTCGAGCCTTCCTCTCAAAGAGAGGAGTTGAGCCTTAATCCACCACGCGGGCACAGTTCTGATTGGTGGATAGGTTAGTGGCCAACCCATGTAGAAGTTTTCAGGCCGCCCGAAGTCCCTCGACATAGCTTAACGACTGTTGTCTTAAGACAAACAACCGGGGCCGCCTGCTGAACGTGCCCTCTGAAGCACGGAAGCGCTCAATTGAATAATGCCACTAGCGGTCACCCATCCAAGTCCTGACCGCAGCAAAAATCATTAAGCAAATGAATCAATCGGTTGCATTTCTCAATCTGTTCCAGAAATGTGAAATTTATGTATGATCACTACCATTCACCTTGTGAAATTATGTTTGTTAAACATGCTGCGCCGAACCTAGCAGTAGGTATAGTTTAATTACCTAATTTCTAGTTTCATTGCAAATACCCAGTGTTTCCATAAATCACAGCGACTGAGCATTCAATCCAGCTATTCTTGCTTTGATCCTGACCGGTGATGCCTTACAAAGAACTCGTAACAGCTCTTTTGTAATAAATCCTCTCAGATTATAGAACAAAAGGCAGATGGAGCATACTGAATACGCGAGTGTCGCCACCAAAGCGAATACAAATTCAAAAGCAAATACAAACCCGCGCTAGTGCTATACGCGACTTGTCCGAAGCAACACGTTACGACTGGTTCGTAATTTTAATGTACAAAATACCGTCTTGTGTTATTAAACACTGTAAAAGTTGTTCCCAAAAAGAAAAAAAAGAAGATGGAATATCCTTTCACAGATAACTATTAATTATTTGGCTTATATAATTTTTAATCAACATAATAACTTTACATGTGACTCGGAACACAAAACTTCAACAGTCATTCGCTTGTGTTGCCAGTATTTATTTAAATTAGTTAGCCGTTTTATTGGTAAAACTACATTTAGAAGGTCTAGGGATTAGTGATGTAACAAAAGTTTGTTTTTTAATATCGCAAATGCGAATAATTTTTTATAAGTCTCAGTAGTTCCCGTTGACCTAGAATCACTAAATTTGGCAAAAAGCTAGGTCTTATAGAACAAATAAAGGAAAAAATATATATGGCCTCCCTCCTCTAATCTCCAAAGTCTGTGAAGAGCAAAATCTGAAATAATTTGTTACCTACAAATTTGTTCGGAACCCGAGATGGGCGAGTCCGATGGAATGTTCAGTATGTTAATCTAGATTAAAAACTACCTGTGTGCCAAATTTTATCCAAATCATTATAGTCGTTTTTGCGTGAGAAGAGAAGAGAAATAAACATCCATACATACGTACTTCCATCCTCACAAACTGTCGGATATATGTGTAATAATTAGAAAAGTAGGATACTATTAAAATATTAAACAAAAACAATTAAACAATGAATTGTGATATTTATACAGAACCTTCTTTATTTATTGTAATTTATTTAGTTATTAATAACCATTATTTTATCCATATACTACTTTAGTACTGTATGTTACAACAGAACGTTTAACTTTCCAATATTATAACAATTTGTTACAAAAATGAGGGAGTTAATTTTTCATTATCTGGTAACTGTACACGCACACAGATGCACGTGTACGTACAGTGCAGTGGCTCGTTGTCACGCACACATAACTATAAAGGTGGCGACACTCGCGAGTTCGGCGCACTCCATCTGCCTTTTGTTCTATAATCTGAGTAAATCCTATAGAATGTTGCGTTTCGAAGGCAATAATGTGAATCAGATTATAATTTTAAACGTGAGGCGTATTAAGCTTAACTTTATTGTTAATTCGGCCGTAATCATTACTAATGGCAGTTACTTGATTATTTTTTAATATATATAAGTTCTGTTTATCTACATACCTAAGATAGGTTTGTTATAATATATTCGATGCCATACCTACGCATAAAAATAAGGTTTGTGATATTTTCTTCTTAGGTTAAATACTAATTGAATTTTGATATGTGTTTTAGAACTGCATATAGCATAACTATATACATATGTATGTATATGTATATATATTTTAATACAGTTGCCCAAAAAGAGGCGTATTGCGTATTGCGTTAAAATAATGTCTTTTAAAAAAGTTTGTGATCGCGAGGTCTACTAATCGAAGAGAACTACTAGTGAATAATTTTCTCGTCTCGTATCTGCATATGAAAGTTAATTGGATACCACACTACAAATATACATGAACAATCATACGAAATTAATAGTAGTTTGTCTCAAACAGTAAATATGCAACCTAAAACTTCCCCAGTTAGTATAAAAATCTGTACCAATTTCAATGTATATGTGAATTATAACTTTTGTAAGAAATAAATGGTTAGTTAGTTGAGTTTATTGTGTTTTTATTATTTTATTAAATTGCTTCATTTTTTCGCAACTGTATTAAAAATAGTCGTTCAGTACACGTGCGGAACCGTCATTGCAACTTGTTCCGACTGTCATGCCTCGCCTTCGGCTGCGCCTCAGATCGGGTAGACATTTGTCGGAACTCTTTGCAATGACAGCCTTTCCCCACTTGTAATGAAATATACTATTATGTCGGCTGAAAGGAGCTACCGAACTTTACAGCAGTTAGATTCAAATATAGAATAATTATCTGGTCGATAATAACTTCATTGTTACTCTTACGTACTTCATTAGTACGATATTTTATTCAACTGTTGAATAAGTTATTAAACTATCAAATTGGTTAAACTTGTTTAATTTTAAAATTAATCTCAGGTTCTTAAACTAATTGTGAGTGATCGTTAGAAGCATTAATTGTGTGCGACACATTTTCAACATTCACCTGTATACAATTTTTCAAATATTAATTTAGTACCAAAGTTAATGGACTGATGCCTGATAGTCAGCCCTTTTCCAATGTACTAAAAAGCTATTTAGTAATAAATCGTAAGGAATGTTGCTATTCAAAGGCAATATTATGGATCAGATTAGGCGCGAGGCGTATTAACGCCGGGTCTATTGCGTTGGATTTAACTTGTAATTAATGCTCGTTGCCTGACTCGACTTTAGAGGATTTCCTATATGCTTGATGTAGTGTATAGTGTACGCTAGCCAGTTACGTTCATATTTTTTAAACAAGAAAATGGTGAAATACTAGTTTATTTTTATTTTTTATACACGTATTAGATTTTACTACTGTCTAACTTGATGACCAGTGCTGATACGGTGGAACGAAGGTCGTATAACATTCTAGATTATACGATATAGAGCTGTGAATGGCTCACAAGCACATCTTGGTTTTCAATCATGAGGGCAGTAGGTACCAAGTTCTCTACTACCAAGCTGTCGATTTTGTCACGATATGTCGAAAGCTCAATGCTGACGTATAGGGATCAATCCAGCGGCCGTCGCATTGATTAAACTTCATTACCCTTCGGCTATTAACATCTCGAGTGGTGCTGAAGGAAAATGCTTGGAGTATCGTGGACTGAGTTTCGCACAAACGTGTCAATCACGGTATTAAGCAACGTCTATCGCCCACTGTCCAATCCCGTATATAATCGTTCTTTGGACACGTTTCCAGGCGAGATAACGACTCCATAGAGCGCCTAGTCGTCCAAGGCAGAGTGGAAGGCACTAGACAGCGCGGTAGGTCACCGATGCGATGGACCGACTAAATCAAGTATGCGGTCGGTGGTTCCTCGCATGAGTGCACCAGGATGACCGCTAACAGGCAAAAATGGCGTGACATCGTGAGGCGTATAACTTCTGGCCCCACCAACACTACTACATGACGATCACGACCGCTCTGTCAAGAGCGCAACGAAGAAGAAAAAGAAGAAGAAGATTATCTCTTCAAAACGAATATGCACATTTCAATTTCATTGCGCTATAATTGCATACCACATTTTACTAAGAACCAATAACCGCTGAAGAGAGGAGTTCTTGAGTGGAGAACATGTTTAGGAAAACGTAGAGTAGAACGCCCTGCGGCCAGGTGAAGAGACGACCTTCGAAAGGCGGCTGGCAGTAACTTAATGCAGATATCTGAAGACCGAGCTCTGTGGCGTACTTTTTCCATTTTTTTTAGCTCATAACGGAATGACATACTGTCACTGCTGGTAACAAAATAATATTTGGAACCTAAGAATAGTATCATTGTTCTGAGTTTTGAACCTTCTATGTTACTCTGTCTTTAGCATAAATCATATTGAAATACGAATAGGTATAACTAACATCTAATAGAGATATATGGGGATGATTATCGATATAATATATCTGTTACATATTGTTACTCGTATTTGACACTGATGGCATGATAAGATATCATGATTATAGAGTTATATGTAACAGATTCTAGTGTAGGCCCTTTATCTGTATCAAGGATGATACTATTCCGTATTTATCAATTTAGAATCTTGTTCATTCCCATGATGTGTAATTTTAGTATATTTTTACCTACTACAAACCAACATCTTAAAATTATCTTTTCTATAGAGGCCCACGGATCTGTTGTCTATTATTATTTATAACTAATTAAAGACCTTGAAATGGTAATGTTTCCAAACTAGACTTACATTAATGTAATTAAATACTAATTTTAAATCAGTAATCTTTTATTAGATTAAAGTTATTAAATACTCATTTTAAATAAGTGATCTCGGTGTATAGTACCTCGATAATGATAATTCTAAATAAATGCTGCTTAGCTGTGTTTATTATACACGTTTATTATAACTCCTAATTAAGAACTATCAAATATTAACCGCCAGCCTAGATCTAGAGTGATACCACCCTCGAACATACCTGCATTGAATACCTATAAATGATAAAAAACATTGTATACGAATTAAAACCTTGCATGATACGCAAATTCAATAGAAAACATATTGTAAAATAACGCAAATATTCAGTATAAATCTTAAATTTTCTTTATTAAGTTGCATCTGCAGTCAAACATTCAGTTTCATAGAGACGATACGCTACGTGTAAACGAATATTCACACCAGACGCTAACAAAAATATTATCTAACAAGCCATATAAAAATATTTGCTTCGTTATTAATATCATCATAAATATCCATATCCATTCACGTTCCAGCATCTCCAACGTAAACAGATACCTAACCAGCAATAGGCGTTAAAAATGTATATTCGCCTAATAACTGTCGAATTCCTGTAGTAACAAATTACAGCGAGGCGCTGAGTTACTGAATGGACGATGGCAACAAATAGGTGTAGTAATTCCAAAGAGTTTTGAATAGAGTCCAATACTATTTTGGTCGTCGAACGCTGATCTTTAAGCGTTTATTTCTATTTGCCTTCAGATGACTGGATAAGGCGCGGTCTCACTATTGTACGTATGATTACAGTTAAGCTCATTCAGATGAGCAAATGAGAAAAAGTATTTGTTTCTGTTTTTTCACTTATGAGAAAATATACGTACCTATTTACCGTAAGTTGAAAAGTAAGGTATAATAATAAACGTAAGGTGAAATTGAAAACATTTAGTAACACTTACAAATGACTTAATAAAGCGCCTGAGGTAAGAGATAAAAAAGAAAAGAACCTTTAAATATGTATAATGCGGTGGAATGTTTACATGGCAAACTCAATGACTGTAATCAATTTTAACAACGTTGGGCTACATTACTTCGAAATATGTGAATATATTAAAACATATCTAATAACAAGCTGTGCCGTATCCCATAATATTATACAATGAATAATAAAACACCTAAAACTATGTATTCGCCATATTAATTCCAACTTCTAAGATTTCTAAAACACATATAACTTACCGATTTTCTTAAACTGAGATAGACAATAAGGAAGGCTTAAGTAGTATTTGGTTGTACACATTAGTCCGCGGCAAGGATCAGCAGTACCATATATATAAAAGGTGCACCAAATAAAAGTACAGAACAAATTATCCTTAATATTAAAATTAGGTAATGTTTATGTCACTCTGTAAAAGCTAAATATAATATCGGACTGCGTTTCACTATGATAAACGCAGTACATTGCTCCGCTAAACGTCAATGTTTGGTTCAATAACTTGGTCCTAACCTTGATACTCGTACTTGACCAATGTAAAGTTAAATAGACTCGCCAGCAATATTTAGCCAATACTACTATTGATTTCTCAGAAATTATACCACTTCAAGAAATTGTGATTTGTATGGTTAACAGGCTTTTTTGAGAGGGCAAAACACCGGCAACCACAAAAAGACCAGTGGTGATAAGAAGTCTTGAAGGATGCTTGAGGGGGCAAACGGTCACAGTTAATTAATTTAAATACGAGTACGTTTTTTAGTGCATTGTGTATTAAACCGTAGTTTCAAAACATGTACCATTTATTGTTTATATTTAAACCACGGTAGTATCTTACAAAGGTATATATCTAGCTAGCTCTACGTGGTGTAGTCTAAAAATAATAACTAACAACATGTATAGCGCCAAAGTCCATACAAAATACAAGCTCTCCAGCATTCAGCTGCACTGGGCGCTTCATCTCAATAATGAATGCATTGTCTGTCCGTTCGTACCCGATCACAGTCCACACTATTTTTGCTCAAACCTGTCTGCGTCTGTCACAGGACAGAATGCTATGGAGATGCCATCAAAACAACTTCAATGTATTAGTGATCGTAAAATGGACAATTAATAAATATGATTATATAAATATTTTTAAGATCTAACGTGAAATGGTTTTTTTTCATGTAGAATAAAACAATAGTATAGAGTACCTGTGTAATGCAAGGATGACCGAATCCAAAAATACTTTAGTATCGGTATCTGTTTCTCTTTCTAAAAACGTCTCTGTCTTACTTAACACTATTTTTAAATCATCCTTTATAACGCTCATTAACTATCTTTTAATGTTAATTCATTCTACATAGTTTTTTTGATACGAGCATTGCAATTTGGAACTACTTGCATAATTCCTGAATTCTCGCGAATATCTCTCAACATAGTTCGAAGAAAACAAATAAATAATATTGTATTGTAGAGCGGATCAAACTGATTCTAAACTTGTTTACTTCAACGATTTTGTTTTATACGTTTTGCTGGTTAACGGTGAGACGAGAACGATCTTGAACATAGGGGTAATTTGTTATACTTTTTTCTTTTGGTTTCCTGTATTGAACTTTACTCTTTTTTTTTGGTTCGTAGTCGGCAGATGCCTACACTTTATCATCGAAAGTGTGATATTTTCTTATACTTTATTTTAGGCAACATGCTTAAGACTAAATTTGATAAATTAGATTAATATTTCATTCAAGAATAAGTTGTTAATAAAAATAGAGTATTTATCATACTAATATTATAATGGCAAAAATTACCAAACAACGGCTAAAATGAATTTAAGAAAAATAAAAAAAACTGTGAGAGTGTTTATATGTTTGTTACTTCTTTAGACTCAAATAGCTGGGCCAATTTTGATGAAGTTTGGTGTGCAAATAGATGAGGAGCAGGATTAACGCATATAATACTTTTCATCATCATCATCATCATCCATCACGCGGCCATCATGCGCAACGCGGCTGTAACCGCGGGGCGCAGCAAGTTCATTCATATAATAATGAATATACCTTATTCTAATATGACCGTGTCTTATCTGTGGTAAAGATACAGTGTTTCGAATACAATTTACATTTTGATTAGATAGTGACATCCATTGTTTGCCGTCGATGTTATAATTTTTTCGTGGGCACTTACCCGACACTGTACCCTAGTGTACCATTACGTAAGGTTGAAATTAAGTGATATTTATATTATATACATTATATTATTAATTCAGAATTTAAGCCTTTTTATTAAATGCCCAAATTGTCGCATACCATTTCATGGCACCTAGTCAGAATGTTCAGTCTCTAACGTTATTGAACAATTCATAGGTATAAGATAAATATTTAGATTTTTTACATGTCATAATCATCCATCCAGGTACAAATCAATATTTAAGAAAATAATTAATGTTTTATCTATTGTTTTGCTGAATGATTTGTCTTATTTCTGTAATTAAAAGGAAAAAATTATTTATGACACCTTAAGGAATTATCCTACTTAACCTTACTTTTCCCATATTTTATAAAATAAATTGCAGCAAGATTTTCCTGGCAGTCTAATAAGTATTTTGACAAAATAAGAATTTCTGTATTGTTTTAGCTCACAATATTCTAGACACGGTATTCTAAGAATAATGTCTGTCTAGCCAATTTGGAACGCTTAAGAGCATAGAGTTTTTCTATAAAAATCTGAGAAATTTGTATTTTTCGTGTTTGAACTTGTAAATTATGTTACTGTCTTCAGTAGATTGGTACATACTATTATTGTAACATTATTGTATGTACACCATCCTACTTATAATATAAAACTTATGTACACCCAAGCAACAGTACTACTATAGCAATATTTATCAGTCCTGTGAGATGTCGGGCTATATAATTGCATGGCCCTATTACTATTTACATAATTACCTTATAGGCTATAGCCATATACAAATCATACATAGATTACCCATTTTATTATGGGAGTCCTAAGTTCGTTCTACGAAGAGGAATTTACCAGAAAATGTGCAGTAGCGTCTTCGAAGACCTAAATATATATTTTAGCGATCCCCAAGCCGCCTGCCAATCGTGGGGATCGTTTATCTGTCTGGCATACCTTTAAAAGGTTGTATCTATAAAATCACTAAAACTAGCCAATTTATTATTTTACAGATAAGAAAAGCTTAGAAAAAAAACAATTATAAAGAAAAAAGTAAGAGTGATCCACATACAAGAAATCTGTTTTTTGTGTTGTTTATTTTCGCTCTGCCATAACATACCTTAACATAAGTGTTAAACTTGGAGTGCTCTCAGTGCACCTTAATGTAAAAAATAAACAAACCATAAAGAGTTGCCAATAGCAAGTCGAATTTGCAGTAAGGATAAGTGCATGAAACAAATATATTGCGTGCTCGAAAGTATGAAACACTCTCACTTTTATTTTATTTTTAAATTTATAATATTCCATACCTGTTAAAATTAAAAGAATGTGTTTTTCTTTAATTACTTTGGTTTCATACAGACTTTTTACTATTCTGCCCAAGAAAAATCGTTCAGTATAATAAACTTTAATTACTTTAAATAATTATAGATACATTTTTGTTTTGATTTTGTTATGTGTAGAATTATATGTCAAATATGTCATATTTAAATTATTTGTTTATTTAGGTTATTAATAAATTGACAATAAATAAATACTTCTTTAATAAAAATGAAAAATTTGTTAATTCGAGTGCTGAAATGTGCTTTTGTTTTCCAGTGTTTTATGTTCGTGCTCTCCTTATTCTAGGACGTCTGACACTAATAGAAAATACGCTGCGCGGTTCTCCCACAGGTTAGTTTTTCAGTATTAGATTAGAAGTAACCAAATCAATTTAAATTAATTCAAACACACTTTATTGAACACCGAAATAAGTACAATACAACATAAGAAAACATATAGTATAAACTTGTAGTTGAACATTGGGCGGCCTTATCGCTAAAAGCAATTTCTTACAGGCAACCGTTGCATGGACAGAGATCGTAAGCATAGTACGAATATTTTGGCAGTAACGTCTAAAATTAGAACATAAATAAAAAATATACAAAAATTAAGACATAATGTCACAATAATTGTTAAAACTAAACGAGCACATTAATATCAAAAACTATATACCTGCATTACATAATGCATAAATACAATATACATACCTATAATAATACATAATACAATACATATTATAAAATAATAGCATTTTCAATATATTTTCCTTTCTGGGCTAGGAGTCATCCGTGTGCTTGTTTCTTGAAAATGTACTTTAGATCTAGCAGAAAGACAAACGAAACGAAAAAAAAAACACTTAGCAATTTATAATATTGTTACCTCTTACTGATATCTATTACATACACAATTACAACTCAAGCAAAATAGGTATGAACACCTACAAGCGCACTACCATTGTTTTTGTAGCGTTTTAGAAGAGGTCTATAAGACAGTTATACGTACTGCGCCCCGCGCTCGCCCTTGTGCACAACAGTGACTCCCAGACGAAGAACTTCAAATAAGTTCGAAACTCTAAACCATTTCTGGTAAATATCACGCGAGTCCTAGTCGGTCTTAAAGTATAATTATGGACATAACTCGCGATATTTTTCCAGGTAAATAATTAGCTATTGACAAAGTCGCACAATTGTGTTATATATAAAAAGGGTATTTTATTATTATTTAATACAATATAAAAGAGTCCTGCGAAATAAAACCGTGATGAAATTAGTTAGATAACGTGTGAAGTAAAAACATAAAAATAATAAATAAACTTCTATCTCTTAATGTTACAATGACCATGGATAAAATAGTTAAAAGAAAATTCTGTTTCACTTAGAGCTCCGTATTAGTCGTTATGTACTTAATAATAGCTAATAAACACTATACTAATAATAGTATATTGTAATAAAATAATACAATAGTATGCACTAGGTTTTATAGAACACTAGCTGCTCTCCGCGGTTTCACCCGCGCGGTGATGGATGATGATGATGATGAATCTTATATAACCTATATTACTCAGGGTGAATGTAGCTTTCCAATGCTGAAAGAATTTTTGAAATTCGTCCAGTACTTTTTGAGCCAATTCGTTACAAACATACTTATATACAAATCTTTCCTCTTTATACGAATATTAGATTTAGAATTAGATAATTTTATCAATAACAAGTTAGTCTCCACGGATTTCCTAAACCGCAACGCGCTGCCATGAATGAAGACACATTTGCCAACGACAGCGAATCCACCGGAGTTATTTGATTTATTCCAAGCCGGCTCTATTGAAAACTTCCATCAAGACTCATTTATTTAGAAGCTCAGTAATGAAGCAGTCTTGAACTGAGGACAAGACGAAGGATATCTCGGTATCTTGTTGCAATTTATTACTCTGTATTTATATTTCACGGACGGTCACCTTTCAGTTAGTTTGTATTGGTATAGCTGGTTTGTTAGATGTAGGAACTGTTTTTGGTTGTACTTTGTAATATTTGTTTCCTATTACTTCCTTTTTCTACCGACTTCTAAAAAAGGAGGAGGTACTCAATTCGACTGTATGTTTTTTTATTTTTTTTTATGTTTGTTACCTCATAACTTTCGTCTGGGTAGACCGAATTTCAAAATTCTTTGGAAGCTGGTGCTTCCCGTGTGGTACCATTTAAATTTCATTAAGTTCGGTCCAGTAGTTTTTGAGATACACTCCAATAACTGAATAGAATGGAAGTCGGTATTAAATTTTTCAAATTGTACTTGTTGTGAAGGTTATTTTATGGTAGTGCCACGCTGTAACCCCACAGCCACAAAGGATGGGCCGGCATGACCGGGGAAGTAACAAACACAGCTAGCTATTGCGTTTCAGTTGGTCTGTGGGAGGTTCAATTCCCCCCTCCCCCTCCCCATCCCCTTCACCGTCATCCCTTCTATTCCTTCCTCAATGCTCAGCAACTCATCCTCGAGATCTTTGGTGTTGAGGATGTCCGTGGGCAACTGAATCACGTACCATCAGTAGAGCCGCCTGCTCGTTTGCTAATCTATCGCTTAAAAATTAAATTGCTAGCTGGAGTTTTCAAACCATCCGCAAAAGCTCAGTTTTATGTTTATGGAATTATGATTTCGTTGCGTGTCCTAAATTTATATATATTATGACATTTCCGATAATAATTATTTATTAGGTCTTATAGATTTAAACTTTGTTCTCTATTTCAATTTCTACACAAACGTCAGAATAAAAAAAAATACACGATTTAATCCATTAGTTGTTTAGTTTCAACCCAGATAATGTTGATGGCTAAAGGTTCAGTCTGATGCATGAGTAATGAGTAGTAAAATAAAGAATATTATTAATTACAGGAGTTTCAAAAAAGATTACGGTTAGATATTTTTTTGACTGATTTTTTATCCAATTGATATTTTTTATACCATTCCCACTCTAAAAAGCTTATTTTGTTCACTGAAAACAGTGAATAAAAAGGCCTTTTAATCACTGTTTTGGTGTTTGAATTTAGAACACACCAATATGAATATATTATATAACCTCCATAATATGACCTCCATCTCAATGCTTAAATACATCTTCCTTACGCAAAGAATAATCGACATACAAACTCTTTGTGCAAGTAACTCCTGAGATTTGGTTGGTCGATATTTGAGACAAGGAGTCAAGCATTAGAAAAAAAACTGTATTGTGTTCTTTGCTGCGATTATAGAAAAAAAATTATAATATATAAATTACTTTTATGTTTAGTAATTTTTCCAATTTTAATGTGCATTTTAATCAATTTAACCTTCCTTTTTTTCATTAAATGTCTATTTTCGCTTAAATTATTTCTTTTTCTCGTAGTCATGGTATAAAGTATAGTATGCAATTCTTGAATAAAACGGATTTATATCGAGGGCCATGAATCACTCGCATCGCTTAGGATTCTAACACTTGAATAACTCGCTACGCTCGTGATTCAATAATCTCGAATCACTCCCTGCGGTCGTGATTCAGTCGTTAGAATCCTTCACTTACTCGTGATTCATCTATGGCCCTCGCTTTAAATCCGTCCTTTATTCACTAGTTGCATAATATACTATAATACATTTTCGCTGTTTTATTTTGAATCTATTTAGTTAATTTGGTTTCTCAAAGAAATAATAATAATAAAAATATGGGACAACATCCACACAAAGGTCTTCAGGTCCCAAACTAGGCAGAGCCTGTACAATGGTAACCTGATGACTGATATACATATATAAATACATATACACATCCAGACGCAGGTCAAACAAACATGTTCATAAACCCAAATGTTTGAACTGTCCGGGGATCTTACACGGGACCAGCGGCTCAGTAGGTAAGGGTGCCACCAACTGCGCCAACCGGCCAGTCAAATATTACAATACTTTATGAAATATACAAATAGCGAACGAACAAAACTTAAAAAGTTTGCTATTTACACAATACAAATATCACAATCAAAAAATCACTCACGTAACACCAAATCAGTGCACATACTACACGCGCGCTTAACCCATATATGATAATTATACTTATATTAATATTACACATAAGTTGTGGTAGTAGAACGGATTGTTTACTTATAAATAAACGTTAAAATTACGAAAATCACGTTATTTGTTTATATGTTGAGGGTACTTAGTTCTATAGCAGACGTTGTATTGTTTACCCGACGATAACCGGAATCGTCCATTCCATTTGGGTAAAGACAAAGATGGATTTAGAGCAACTTAGTAACATATAAGTAAATACTTAATTTTGATTTGAATACTTTAAAGTTTTTGAGGTTAGGAGTTTGTTACATTTTGATCTATCAAAATATAATTAAGTTTTACATACCATATTAACCACACACGTTGCAGTTACTGGAAAAGTAAGTAGATTTCTGCGAAATCTTTTGTATTATTGGCCAAATATGGCGAATCGCCATTTAACGGGTTAAGAAACTTGGAATAAAATTCAGTACATCTTGTAAGGTTAGATCTGCAATGTATATCATGTCATGAGATGATTTTATTGTTTTGTTATTGTCTGGCGGTATGAAAACCACGCTTGTTGTGTACCATACTAAATTTTTATGACGTAGGAGCATCTTCTACCAACATGTCCGTGATTCCGGTCAAATGGCACGAAGGCAAATGATAACCTAAACAAACTAGTGGAAGTGAGAAAGATTGGCTGGTCTGACTAAGTTAAGGCTCTCACAGGACTTCTTGTCACTACTGGCCTTTTTTTTGAGGGTGGGAAATGCTGAGTACTTCTCTTCTATCACGGGGATAACGAAAGAGAGTGTTGAAGAAACCATGAGCTGTTCATAGAGCCATGAGTTCTCAGCCAAGTTGGTGCGAGATGGGTGGCACTAGTATTCACCATCCCACTTCAGCGCCTATAACGGGGTGACCTTGCTCCTAAAAAACACTCTTTGAGACAAGCCGATCGAGTGCCTGCCGAAACAGGCAGGCACTCGACGCTTGAAGGTTCCGTTAGATTAGTCGATGACGACCCTGCCTTCGAACCGCAGGGTTCAATCCCTATCCGGGTCAAATATTAATGTGATGAACAGAAAAGTTTATTGTCGGGTCTAGGGTGTTGCGATGGGTTTATATTTTGTGTACATGTCCTCCCGCGACACAGGTAATCCTAGTTCCAGGAGTAAACGCCTTCCAAGACGGGCACGACCTCTAGTAATGAAGTAAACGATGAAGAAGAAGCATACCAAACTATCAACTAACCAAACCAAACCCGATAATAATAATGGTACCAAATAAAATCGCTTGTCTTGGTCTTGAGACAAAATTAAGCGATCGTACAAAAAGCTTAATCGCATATTCCGACAAGATTGGATAATCTGCCTTAACAGGGGAAATTGATCAGCTGATTTTTAAACACCACGATTTCAATAATGGACCTATCTTTGACATCGGCGCTGCGACGTCGTGATATTGTGGACGATTTTGCAATTTGTGAAATATTTGGAATCGTCCCGTGGGCGGCCACCAACGAATATACAGGCAGGTCATGGGCAGGGCGGTCGGCGAGCATGGAATATTTGGTATAGCTTTGACAATGATGAAGAGATAAATGGTTTTTTGTTTAGAGAGTGATTAATTTTTGAATGTTTTAAATATGTTTAATTTTTTTGCAGTTATTCACCGACGACGTTGTAAATAAGACAACATCGTACAGTTACTACATCGACGTTTTTCGCGATCGTTTATGGTAAACTTCCAACCTTTCTTGCTTAAACAATATGGCTTCGTAATTTGTATGTGCATGCAATTTATTCACACTTAATATTATTTATATTATTGTCCGAGCATAGTATAGTAAAACATTTTAAACTCAAATTTCATATTTGCAAGTTTAACAACACATCTGGAAAATTCATGACAATAGTAAAATATAATAGATTAAATCGTGGTAATGTTATTATGTATTAATAATGTTTAGGCACAGGATTCATATCAAACTAACAAAAAACAAAGATTTTTATCGAATAATGTTATTAAAAGTCACGCTCATTATAATATTGTACTTATACACTAACGGTGCGAACCGGGACGCAACGACGAGCGCACCAAACTCAAGATCCTGAAGAAGGCTTCCAGATAAAACCGAAACAAAAGTCGATCGTGATATCGATAACGCGTAAGTAAGTCTCACGTATATCCCGTTTTATTATTACAAAAGTCCTTCACGAATGCTAAAGAACACACACCGACAAAATTCAATCCTGCGAATTGGTCTCACATCCTAACAATTTCGCCGTCGCATAGTTCCCCTAACCGGGTTACTGTGTGTCCCGCCCAGGGTGGTCGAGACGCAGACGTTTCAATAATGACTGCATTCTTACGTAATATGCCGACGGTTTACAGACAAAGCACGCAAAAAGTGAATTGCGAGAATCAAGGGTAACACAAGAAAGCCCTGATTCCCATAGCAAAGCCGTTTATAACGTATCAGTTCCTTGAAATACTTACGTAATAACCTAACTCTATTCATTGCCATAGCGCGACCATAAAAAGTTATTGAGGTGTCGTGATAGCATTGCCGATGTTTACGGTAGGTCTTATGTCAGGTAGCTTGTCGGCAGCTTTGAAAAGGGAAGCTGATAGTCAAATAAGCAATAAAAAGGAATGTAAACAAATACAAAAAAATATAGCAGGGCATGGTTTCAAAAAATGGGTCTTTTGGGATACAGGACGAAGCCAGTTTTTCAAGCCAGGACAGCAAGATAGTGTCAGTAAGCTAGCAAGCTAGTACATCTGGCTTCGCGTGGACAGAACTAGCTTCATTTTTAAGCCAGTAAGCTAGTAAGCCAGTACACAAGCCAGGACAGTTTTTAATAAGATAGAGTTTTATTTTAGGCCCGTAGCGCAGATTTTACTGTCCTGGCTTGTGTACTTGCTTCATGTGGCCGGAGAAGCTAGTTTTCAGTTGGCTAGTAAGCAGTAACCACATGTTTTGTTAATTTATCTAACGTGTTTTTGTGATTTAAGATGTTAAGATGCCCAAGCTAAGTACGGAGATTTAAAGTTTGTACAACTGCACCAAGACCATTAATGTCTATAAAACGCCACCCTTCCAAGTAATAAAGATGACTATAAACGTGATTCAGGTACAAAAAATGTGTGGCGAAATAAAGAAAGTGGTTATTGTCCTTTACCGTTTTTGTAATTAATCTTTTGCGAATTGGTACAGTTTTCGAAGTAACTTCTTCAATGTGTTTTTTGCATACAATTCATGTTGGACGCGTGGTCACCTCAGTCACTGCAATCTTACTAGCTTAAAAATGAAGCCTCGTGTAAACGGAACTAGCCTGTTCCAAGCCAGGTCAGCAAGCCAGGACAGTTTAGTAAAAAACTAGCTTGCTATCCTGGCTTCAAAAACTGGCCGCGTGCCACCCGGGCATTAGTGACCTAGCGCGTTACCGCTACACTACTCTGCATTATAAAGCTTCCACTTTGGTTTATTTAGATAATGATATGAGATGTTTAGATACCTAACCTACCTAAGATTTCGATCAACGGACCTCTGGGTTATGGGCCCAGCACGCTTCCACTGCGCCACTCTGCTTTCATACTGAGCTTAACAAACTATATATCTGTCTAGATTCTGCAAGGGAATAAGAATAAAAACCCTGATTAACAACAAAAAGGAATAGCAGAGCATGGTTTCGATCCACGGACCTCTGGGTTATGGGCCCAGCACGCTTCCACTGCGCCACTCTGCTTTCATACTGAGTTTATCAAACTGTATATCTGTCTAGATGCTGCAAGGGAATAAGAATAAAAACCCTGATTAACAACAAAAAGGAATAGCAGAGCATGGTTTCGATCCACGGACCTCTGGGTTATGGGCCCAGCACGCTTCCACTGCGCCACCCTGCTTTTTTACTGAGCTTATCAAACTATATATCTGTCTAGATTCTGCAAGGGAATAAGAATAACAACCCTGATTAACAACAAAAAGGAATAGCAGAGCATGGTTTCGATCCACGGACCTCTGGGTTATGGGCCCAGCACGCTTCCACTGTGCCACTCTGCTTTCATACTGAGCTTAACAAACTATATCTGTCTAGATTCTGCAAGGGAGTAAGAATAACAACCCTGATTAACAACAAAAAGGAATAGCAGAGCATGGTTTCGATCCACGGACCTCTGGGTTATGGGCCCAGCACGCTTCCACTGCGCCACTCTGCTTTCATACTGAGTTTATCAAACTGTATATCTGTCTAGATGCTGCAAGGGAATAAGAATAAAAACCCTGATTAACAACAAAAAGGAATAGCAGAGCATGGTTTCGATCCACGGACCTCTGGGTTATGGGCCCAGCACGCTTCCACTGTGCCACTCTGCTTTCATACTGAGCTTAACAAACTATATCTGTCTAGATTCTGCAAGGGAGTAAGAATAACAACCCTGATTAACAATAAAAAGGAATGGCAGAGCATGGTTTTGATCCACGGACCTCTGGGTTATGGGCCCAGCACGCTTCCACTGCGCCACTCTGCTTTCATACTGAGCTTAACAAACTATATATCTGTCTAGATGCTGCAAGGGAAGAAGAACAAAAACCCTGATTAACAACAAAAAGGAATAGCAGAGCATGGTTTCGATCCACGGACCTCTGGGTTATGGGCCCAGCACGCTTCCACTGCGCCACCCTGCTTTTTTACTGAGCTTATCAAACTATATATCTGTCTAGATTCTGCAAGGGAATAAGAATAACAACCCTGATTAACAACAAAAAGGAATAGCAGAGCATGGTTTCGATCCACGGACCTCTGGGTTATGGGCCCAGCACGCTTCCACTGTGCCACTCTGCTTTCATACTGAGCTTAACAAACTATATCTGTCTAGATTCTGCAAGGGAGTAAGAATAACAACCCTGATTAACAATAAAAAGGAATGGCAGAGCATGGTTTTGATCCACGGACCTCTGGGTTATGGGCCCAGCACGCTTCCACTGCGCCACTCTGCTTTCATACTGAGCTTAACAAACTATATATCTGTCTAGATGCTGCAAGGGAAGAAGAACAAAAACCCTGATTAACAACAAAAAGGAATAGCAGAGCATGGTTTCGATCCACGGACCTCTGGGTTATGGGCCCAGCACGCTTCCACTGTGCCACTCTGCTTTCATACTGAGCTTAACAAACTATATCTGTCTAGATTCTGCAAGGGAGTAAGAATAACAACCCTGATTAACAATAAAAAGGAATGGCAGAGCATGGTTTTGATCCACGGACCTCTGGGTTATGGGCCCAGCACGCTTCCACTGCGCCACTCTGCTTTCATACTGAGCTTATCAAACTGTATATCTGTCTAGATTCTGCAAGGGAATAATATTAAAAACCCTGATGAACAATAAAAAGGAATAACAGTGCATGGTTTCGATCCACGGACCTCTGGGTTATGGGCCCAGCACGCTTCCACTGCGCCACTCTGCTTTCATACTGAGTTTATCAAACTGTATATCTGTCTAGATGCTGCAAGGGAATAAGAATAAAAACCCTGATTAACAACAAAAAGGAATAGCAGAGCATGGTTTCGATCCACGGACCTCTGGGTTATGGGCCCAGCACGCTTCCACTGCGCCACTCTGCTTTCATACTGAGCTTAACAAACTATATATCTGTCTAGATGCTGCAAGGGAATAAGAATAAAAACCCTGATTAACAACAAAAAGGAATAGCAGAGCATGGTTTCGATCCACGGACCTCTGGGTTATGGGCCCAGCACGCTTCCACTGCGCCACTCTGCTTTCATACTGAGTTTATCAAACTGTATATCTGTCTAGATGCTGCAAGGGAATAAGAATAAAAACCCTGATTAACAACAAAAAGGAATAGCAGAGCATGGTTTTGATCCACGGACCTCTGGGTTATGGGCCCAGCACGCTTCCACTGCGCCACTCTGCTTTTTTACTGAGCTTATCAAACTATATATCTGTCTAGATTCTGCAAGGGAATAAGAATAACAACCCTGATTAACAACAAAAAGGAATAGCAGAGCATGGTTTCGATCCACGGACCTCTGGGTTATGGGCCCAGCACGCTTCCACTGTGCCACTCTGCTTTCATACTGAGCTTAACAAACTATATCTGTCTAGATTCTGCAAGGGAGTAAGAATAACAACCCTGATTAACAATAAAAAGGAATGGCAGAGCATGGTTTTGATCCACGGACCTCTGGGTTATGGGCCCAGCACGCTTCCACTGCGCCACTCTGCTTTCATACTGAGCTTAACAAACTATATATCTGTCTAGATGCTGCAAGGGAATAAGAACAAAAACCCTGATTAACAACAAAAAGGAATAGCAGAGCATGGTTTCGATCCACGGACCTCTGGGTTATGGGCCCAGCACGCTTCCACTGTGCCACTCTGCTTTCATACTGAGCTTAACAAACTATATCTGTCTAGATTCTGCAAGGGAGTAAGAATAACAACCCTGATTAACAATAAAAAGGAATGGCAGAGCATGGTTTTGATCCACGCACCTCTGGGTTATGGGCCCAGCACGCTTCCACTGCGCCACTCTGCTTTCATACTGAGCTTATCAAACTGTATATCTGTCTAGATTCTGCAAGGGAATAAGATTAAAAACCCTGATGAACAATAAAAAGGAATAACAGTGCATGGTTTCGATCCACGGACCTCTGGGTTATGGGCCCAGCACGCTTCCACTGCGCCACTCTGCTTTCATACTGAGTTTATCAAACTGTATATCTGTCTAGATGCTGCAAGGGAATAAGAATAAAAACCCTGATTAACAACAAAAAGGAATAGCAGAGCATGGTTTCGATCCACGGACCTCTGGGTTATGGGCCCAGCACGCTTCCACTGCGCCACTCTGCTTTCATACTGAGCTTAACAAACTATATATCTGTCTAGATGCTGCAAGGGAATAAGAATAAAAACCCTGATTAACAACAAAAAGGAATAGCAGAGCATGGTTTCGATCCACGGACCTCTGGGTTATGGGCCCAGCACGCTTCCACTGCGCCACTCTGCTTTCATACTGAGCTTATCAAACTGTATATCTGTCTAGATTCTGCAAGGGAATAAGAATAAAAACCCTGATTAACAACAAAAAGGAATAGCAGAGCATGGTTTCGATCCACGGACCTCTGGGTTATGGGCCCAGCACGCTTCCACTGCGCCACTCTGCTTTCATATTGAGCTTAACAAACTATATATCTGTCTAGATTCTGCAAGGGAATAAGAATAAAAACCCTGATTAACAACAAAAAGGAATAGCAGAGCATGGTTTCGATCCACGGACCTCTGGGTTATGGGTCCAGCACGCTTCCACTGCACCACTCTGCTTTCATATTGAGCTTAACAAACTATATATCTGTCTAGATTCTGCAAGGGAATAAGAATAAAAACCCTGATTAACAACAAAAAGGAATAGCAGAGCATGGTTTCGATCCACGGACCTCTGGGTTATGGGCCCAGCACGCTTCCACTGCGCCACTCTGCTTTCATATTGAGCTTAACAAACTATATATCTGTCTAGATTCTGCAAGGGAATAAGAATAAAAACCCTGATTAACAACAAAAAGGAATAGCAGAGCATGGTTTCGATCCACGGACCTCTGGGTTATGGGCCCAGCACGCTTCCACTGCGCCACTCTGCTTTCATACTGAGCTTATCAAACTGTATATCTGTCTAGATTCTGCAAGGGAATAAGATTAAAAACCCTGATGAACAATAAAAAGGAATAACAGAGCATTGTTTCGATTCACGGACCTCTGGGTTATGGGCCCAGCACGCTTCCACTGCACCACTCTGCTTTCATATTGAGCTTATCAAACTGTATATCTGTCTAGATTCTGCAAGGGAGTAAGAATAAAAACCCTGATTAACAACAAAAAGGAATAGCAGAGCATGGTTTCGATCCACGGACCTCTGGGTTATGGGCCCAGCACGCTTCCACTGCGCCACTCTGCTTTGATACTATACTTGCGAAATGTGAGATTTAGATAAACATAATGTCTTATGATGAAATATTGGTTTTAGAAATGTAGGATGATACGTGTGCTGGTCCCATTAGCTGTTAAAAGATTACTGTTGTACAATGCTTACGACATCATTATTATGTTTGGAAATGGGTATATTATTTTATACCCTCTCGCCTTGTTGTATTAATGTAATGAAATCATATAAAATACCGAACAATAAAATACATTAACTATTAATCAATACTAATTCAATTTGTGCAAGTTGTGTTATGTAATCTTGTTTTTATCACATGGTAAGCGATAAATTTAATCAAAAATAGAAAAAGATTTATACTATACTAACATACATTTTAAATGGTAAAAATGCAACCTAGATTTAAAATGTCGAGTTATGCATAGAAGAGAGAGTGAAAAAGGTTTAGGTTAGGTTTTGCATATAATTTCATTTCGCCGTTTGCATCATCAATGTAGAAACAACAAAGCAGTGATGTCGATATCACATCGTAACCCAAGTCTCTTAGCTTATGAACTCGCAACTCAATTGCAAGAAAATTGTCGTTTTTGACAGTTTTCGTAATCTGTTCGCTATTTAAGCTCGTTCGCCAGCCAGCGGTTTGATATCGGTAGTTTAGACTTAATAGCTACGAAGAAAATGTAATACTTATTATTTCATCGTAGCTTATTAGGTATACTGTTAGCAATTGTGATGCGATTGTGTTGCTACAGTGGCGTACGTAGGTAGTCTGTTCCATAATGTGTTCTGATGACCTCCAGACCACTCTTTAGTACAGATTTTATTCGGCTTAGCCAGAAATTCTTTTCATAGTACCTAGTATCTACACATCACGCACAAAGTGCCGCATCAAGACGGCATGGGTGCGGAAAATAGCCCGCCGACCAAGTACCAAGTACCTAGTAGGTATCTACTATGCACGTTTCTTTCAATTTCGGTTTAATGGCACATTTTGAATTATTGGGCTAATACGGAACTTGTCTTGGTAGTGACCAACAGTGGCAGCTATTTTGCCTTGATGTAGTAGTGCGCACAATGGCATTGTAATAAAATAAATTATTTGCGAATAGTCGTCTTGTTGGGTACCGCTGCAATGTCAGTTCCTTTTCATCGCACTAGTAGTGTGCACTATACACGCGTATATTGTATTACGGCTTGAAGGCATTGTAACTTATTAAATTTACATTTCCAAATAGTAACCCGTCTTTTTGGGTACCACCGTAATGCCAGTTACTTTGAACTGAAGTAGTAGTGTGCACTGTGTACATATAATTGTGTCCAGACTTGAATGTATTGAAACAAAATTAACTATTTCCAATTAAACAACTCGTCCTGGGGGGTACCACTATAATACGAGATATTCTGACTGGAAGTAGTGCGAACTGTTTACATTGTGATTACGCTAGAAGTTGTAAAACAACTTCCAGCAAATACAATTACCTATTTCAGAATGAGTAACTCATCTTGGTGTGTACCACTGCAATTCCAAATACTCTGCCTTAGTGCTGTAGTGTGCACGCACGTTTGTATGTAAGTTTAAAGAATCACAAAATTCCGTATCAAAATCCAAAATATTCAATAACCCAGGCCGAAAAAAAGGCAGTTCAAACGCAGAAACTTCGCAGTAGTGTGGCGCTTTCTCAATAGCTAAGAGGCCCAGGTCATACGTGCAATAACAAAAAAATCTTGTTGTCTTACTATGAGTAGTTTTTTTTATGTCAATCGGTGACGACACTAGATCGCCTGATGTTAAGCGTCACGCTTGCCTATAACACCTGAGTGCCTTTCAGAATTCTAAGCTATAAGAGATCAAATCCCATGGCAATGTAGTGCGTCTCACGCTGAGATAAAAATGTTAAATCTCTTGCACTGTAATTTTGCTGGAAACATTGCCCTATAACGATACACAGTAATGTTTCACATTGCATGCACTGCATCACGGTTGAATACTAAATTTGAACATCCACAGGCGGACTTTGTAAAAGTCGTACCACTACGGTTAGATTGGGGATGAAGGAGGAAAATATGTATCTACTCGTACCTGACTCATAAAGAAAATCTGGTAAAAGAGTACGTCCAAGTATCGGTCAGTAAGTAGATTGCAAGCACTACATTGTTTAGGTTTGAATAGCGAGTCCAATTTCTGACATAATCTCATGCTGATAGAAGGTAGTGCTGTACTACCTAAAACCTACGACTGCATTAGTGATGGGCACACACGCGTCAGTCTTGCGACGTTATAGTATAAAAAACAAGAGATAAACATAGGTAATAAATTTGTAACTGTAATGTAATGTAAGTAAATCATATTAACTTTGATAAATTCGACACTTATAAAACGAGAGCGATTGATTATTGCGTCAATTAATTATGCTTTCACACGAAAGCCTGCATATTATTATAATGTAACCAAACACAACTGATATCAACTCAAAATTGATTTTAGATTATCAGCAACCCAATTACGATCCGTCTCCTCTCAAAGTCAGTCGACTGTATCTTTCTGTTATTATTTTGAACATCTGTCAATTTCACGGGACAACGCTTCGGATGGAGCAACAGTCTACCTTCAAGAAAGTCTTTGTTCATCGCTAGTTAAGCGGAAGAAAATAATTATGAAGATGGATCACAGACAATTGAAAACGTAATGGTTTCAATTATATAATACATCTTTGAGAGAATTCAACTGTTAAGTTTGGAATAACCTACGTACTTTCTACTAATCAGCCAAGCCCAGATTTATCAATCACTAATTATTCTCTCGCGGTTACGCAAGCTAAGCCTACACGCCAAGTTTCATTAGCATCCTGACTTTTCAATTAATAATTTCAAGTCTATATGTATTGAGCACAGAGCAAATATAATATATTACTAAGAGTTCAGCATGTTCATAATGGAATTGTAGTTGTTGTTTTTAAGGTAACCGTTACTTAATTTTTTGTTTATAACCAGCATTCAAATATTGCATATTAATGGCTCCACGCTCTGCATCAAAAATAATTAAGCTGTTAGCCCGCCGGTGGTCATATTTGGCCAATAATACCTACAATAGTTTTCTCAATAAACATACTCGTATTACGATTCTCAGCTCAAAGTCGCACAACGAGCTATGGAGAGGGCTATGCTCAGGGTTTCTCTATGTGATCGAATCAGAAATGAGGAGATCCGTAGAGTAACGAAAGTCACCGACATAGCTCAGAAGATTAGCCAGTTGAAGTGGCAGTGGGCAGAGCACATAGCACGCAGAACAGATGGCCGATGGGGCCGAAAAGTTCTGGAGTGGAGACCACGGACCGGCAAGCGCAGCGTAGGTCGTCCACCGACACGGTGGACAGACGACCTGAGGAAGGTCGCAGGACGACGTTGGACGCAGGCAGCTTCCAACTGGTCCTTTTGGAAAATTATGGGGGAGGCATATGTTCAGCAGTGGACGTCCTACGGCTGAGATGATGATGATGATGACTACGATTTTAGGAAATGCGATGTGTGTGGTTAACTCCTTGTTTTGTTCTGCGTTTAAACTGAGATCAATTGAGATCCCTCAAACTTGCTGCACCAAAAAAACAATGCCCAATTAAGTTGCATACAATTCTTTATCTACACTCATAAAATTGCCGAAATAAACAAATAAGTAATACATTTTTGGAATAGTAACATATAGCAAAAAGGGCGAGATACGACGTGAATTTGAAATACCAATATTTTTTAAGTTAAGGCGCCGGGTAGCGAAACAAGCGTGCATTTCAATATTCTCTTTTTGAAATTCATAGAAACACCACGAATTGAGTAGTGAAAATGTGGCTGTTATATGGGGAAACATCTTTGCGCGGAAGAGAGAAATAATGATCCAGACTAATGTTTTTGGCTAAATCAATGAAATTAGTTCCAAATTGTGTAAAAGAAAAATACACACAACCCTATCCAATAATCTTCAAATAAGATAATATCTTAATAGATGTAATATAATTAAAAAATCACATCCACAACTTTACCGCGTAATATACGGTCCATTGAGTAGTAAGCACTTGGCTTTTTGATGAGTAAACCTCTTTGCGCGGAAAGGATGGAAAGTGAAGGAGTTGCATAATGGAACTCAGTACATTATAACACTCGTTTGGATGATATAATAGTTATTATGACACTGGTTGTTTTAATGTTGGCAATAAGCTGTCTCAGAAACTTTTATAGAAGATTTATAGCATGGGTGTAGATAATAGCTAATTGTAGATAAGGTTACAAATGGTGGAAAATGAATCAATGAACATGAATATATTTTATGTGTTTTATAACAATTTGAAACTTTAACAATTTAATTATTGATTATCAAAAAGTTTAGCACATAAAGGATCCATTGGTGGCTGGAGGATAATCCAAAGAATCTTACATAATAATGAATGCATAGTACAAATACCAATGATATTATATACATAAAAAGAGGACAAACACAAATACAAATACACATCTAATTTATTGACATAAAATAATTCCACAATATGTTATGGATCCATAGACCCCGAACTAGTTTAATCTGTGTTTCAGGAGCTAGTGGCTTTTACGACGTACATTCCAATGTCTTAGGTCTTCAATAAAAAAAAAGAGCATTACATTAACTTAAAAGGTTTGTGTTTGCAGGAGGTTTGAAGTTTGTAGGGCGGGGGTGTATGTGTGTGTGCGCGCGCGCGCGCGTGTGTGTGTGTGTGTGTGTGTGTGTGTAGTAGGTACTGATTACAAGTTTTTAAATTTGATTTCTAAAATCAGATAACATTTTTTCTATGCTTTCGCAGAACATAATAGTACATTCTAAAAATATAATTCTCCTCTGGCAGTCGGGCTGTCAAACAAATTATAGTAAAAAAAATGGCTCATACCTAAAATGATATGTGATATTTGAATTAACTCTTACAGCCTTACCATAAAATTATTTTCTATCTTTTTATCTTTCCAAACCAAGTAAATCCATATCTATCCGTGTGTGATTTTATTTAGCACTTTTTTATTTAGTAGCCATCATAATAGAAATTATTGACAGAGCGAAGGGAGGCTTTCAAGTGTTTGTAACTTCGCCGGTACTTTGAGAACGGTTGATCAGATGTTCATGAAGTTTTACACATAATTTTAATCACGCTTTTAAATACTCCCAAAGCGATCGGCAGAGGATTACTAACACCCACATGTACCAGTCACGCTTTTGATATTAAGTAATGGAAAGCAAATAGTGTAAACTTTAATTTAATACTAATAAGTATATGTACAAAAATAGCTTACGGACATATCCCAAAATCATTTGGGGATTATCTCTTATAATCCCTAACTCCAAATCCTACTATGTATTGTTATATCCATTATTTGAAGGGTTATTTAAAGAACACAGGAAAAATGATATTATTATGTACTCACTTTAGCTTGCCTAAAGCCATGATTATATTAATCAGGTAAAAAAGTGACTGTGCTGTTTATTTTACCCACTAACTTGATTTATTCATATTTTGCAGGTAATATCGAAGACTTTTTAATTGCGTATCATCATCATACACGTAGGACGTCCACTGCTGAACATAAGCCTCCCCCATGCGTATAACAGTGTATAAAACTATAAATACTGATCTTGTAATACTGGTGACTATTACAAAATTCAGGCTAATTTGGAGTAATAATAGGCTATTCTGTTGGAGAGACGGAGTAAAAGGATTGTCCACCTCGGTTGGGTCGGAATGAATTTTGTTAGATGCAAGGAAACATGGCTTGCTTCGTTGGTTTGCCTTTTGTTTATGAGACTACTTTTTGGTTGGACTAGGTTTGCAACTTATTTTATCAGATCAAATGCACTCCATCGGTATAAACTTGATATAGATATAGTTGGTCAAAATATTCAAGTGCACCTACGTAGTATTTTTTATTTGAACTTTTATTCGTAGTTCGGAAAGACACCGAAAGAAGTAGACACTGGACGGGATATCCTATGTTCATCAGGAATTATGTAGGATTCTATTGGTGAAAAAAAAAATCGAATGGTGAAAAATTTTCAAATCAGTTCATTTGTTTCAGAGCCTATTCAATTTTAACAAACAAACAAATCCCTCCTCTTTATAATATTAGTGTACAGAAGATGTCGATAATATTGAGGATAGTAGGTAGCATGTATTGTATATTAACTTCCATTAACGGTGGACGATCTTCTCAAATAAAAACAAAGCCTACACCGAAATAAGTGTAACTTTATGTTTTGAATTAAAGCTATTATATTATATATATTAAAGCAAAGTTCATAATTTATTTGCGGTAGCCAAGAAACCAGACTGCGGTGCCTCATTTGCTTGCAGAAAAAAACAAATTTTATTCAGAACGCTGAGTAAGGAATTTAAAACGATGCTTACCGAAGTTTTTCAGGCGCAATTTGAGACTATAAGCGGAGTGCTTGTCGACGGTAAAACAAAATTGCTCTACATACAATAATTATAAGATTTTGTTTGTTCAGTCCATCGAGACGAAGTAAGGAGGAACGTTTTATGTGTAATTTTCTTGTTAACTTAGACATGAGGTCTTATTAAGTCATCAAGCTATACCACACGGGAACCGAAGTGCGTGTGTTGTTTTTGAGCGTAAATTGCAAGGGTTTAGTTTAACGTCCTGTAGATTTAAGTAAAGTTACAAAACTTAATAAGAATAAATAATACTCAATGGACTTGCTTTGTTTCTCGAAATGTTTTAAGTTATAAGTATAATCAACTTACATTGTTAAATACTTCTTTGAATTAAACTTACACGTATCATACATATTTAATCTCTTACATTAACATGACATTACATTAACAACTGTTAATGTAATATTAATATTTCTAGATAATAGTTTGGCAGATAGTTTATTGTATAATCATCCCAATTTGTTTTTAAATTACAGGGCCCCAAAGAAAGCGGGAATGTTATAGCATTGCGACAACTTTCATTATATTTTGAGCAATTACTTTAAAATAAAAACAAAATTAAAGTATATTTCATTAAAACATAGGAAGAAGTAAAACCTTTGTAAGTATTTCTTTTTATATTATCATAATTTTAATGTAAAGTTTATAATGATCTTTTTCACTAGATTTAGAAAATTTTGCTACCATATATTAATAGTATTCACTAAATATACTTTATTGGCTGAATGTATTATTTGCTTAAACGACGTGGCGGCTATTTGCACATGCGCAGTAGTAGTATGTTGAGCGCACATGATTAAAAACAAAAAGGCCGCCTTTTTACTCAGTTACATCAGTTAGTGTAAGTAATGCAAAGAAAACATTAACATATCTGCGAGTAAAAATTATGAGTTAATATACGAGTAGTATAATATAATATGGGACAACATCCACAGAAAGTCTTCAGGTCCAAAACTTGGCAGAGCCTGTACTATGGTGACTTGATGACTGGTATACATATGCACTCTGACACACAGGTCAAACATAGATGTTAATTCACATAAATGTTTGACCTGTTTGAGGATCAAACCCCGTGACCAACGGCTCCAGAATGCTGGGTGATGGCATAATTTTTAATATTAATGCAAAAATTATCTCAAAATTTCGCGCGAAAATCGCCTTCAATATTATGTGTATTTTTCGATGGTAAATATAAAATATTAAATTATGAGATATCAATAACGAGTAGTTTGTATATACGAGTATATTGGAAGCAAAAGCAAATTCTGACATTCACTTCCCTCGCGCTTATATTTTAGACGGTATTTTTCAACTGACTTCCAAAAAATGGAGGTTATTCGCATAACTTTTTACAGAGACGTTCCATTTTGATATTTTTTATTGTTTTGTAGAGTAAACTTCCGAAGAATAGGACCACCACCCATTTGAATTTCATCAAATTCCGTCAAGCGGTTTTTCAGTTACAATTAGGGCTGACCTCTCCGGGTTTGACCCGGAGTCTACGGGTTTGATTAGCGCATGTCCGGGTTGTACATCGATATCTCCGGGTCAGACCGGGCGGTGGCACTGTTGGCAAATTAATTGAAAAAAATATCCGTCCTTTTAAGCAATGCTTTTGTTGAACACGTCTTTTCTTTAATGGAAAGTTTGTGGTCAGACGAGCCAAAATGCTTGTCAGTGGACATGATGAAGACATACTTAATTGTGAAAATTAATAACAATATGAATTGCTAAGACTTTTTGTAGTTTTTGAAGAAACCTTTGCTAGAATAGATGCTTTACCAATCCCTTCAGAATAAAATATACAGGGTGTTTGGTAGAGGGACCGACAAACCAAATGAGCGTGTTCGGGGGCCCACTTGGAGAATACAAGTTGGCCAAAAAAATCCCCGACACTCAAATTTTTTTGAACTAAATCAGTTAGTTAGCTCTGTTTTGTATCCAATTTGGCTTTGCGTGTCTTAAAGGTGTATTAGAGACCCAATTCAACTAAAAACATCCGGTCTAAAACAGATTTTACAAATGTTATGGTGGTAATTAGGTACAATTTCGGAGAAAAAGGGAAAAATCACAAAAAAAGTTAAACATATTGGGGGATTTTTTTTGTCAACTTGTATTCTCCAAGTGGTCCCCCGAATACGCTTATTTGGTTTGTCGGTCCCTCTACCAAACACCCTATATAGTTTTAAGTGTCAAGCTAGTCCAAATCATCCACCATCACTTATATTTAATAAAAAACGTTACCATGTAATAAATAGTAATTTTACATGACATTTTGCCTTAATTAAATAATTCACACTAAAAAAGCTTCATATTATTAAAAAAACACTACTATATATTATATTTCAAAAATCTCCGGATCTACTGTTTTTGAAAAGTGTGGCAGCCCTAGTTAGCCTAGACAATCCAGTAACTGAAAAGTGTTTGGCCTATCTTAATGATATATATCTCAATCGATCGCCTAAGTAGCAAGGGTCACTAAAAAGCGATACACATTTTTTTTTAAATATGGAACCGTCTTCTACTGAAAAACAAAATTATAAAATAAAAAGAAAATCACACTAAAAAGTGTGAAAAAAAAATTCGAAGTCGGTACCATGCGCACAATATTGTGATAAGTGGTACTTTTGAATTATCTTCGACAAGCTTCACGCTTTTTAGTATTGAAGTCGGTTTAATTTTTTTTGTTTTTTTCCCTTATCATTTAGTACTTTAATGTTTATATTGCAAAATGATGATAAAATATGATATAATGATAAAGAGATAAATGAGATCTGATATTTTACAATATAAAAATGTATTGCAAAATGTCAGAAATAGTAATTCCATGTAAGTTTGGGAGTTATGTTTGTGACATGACGATTTGAACGACCCCTCAACATGAAGATAAAAATGTTGTTTAAAAAGAACAATCTAATCCAAAGTAAAACCTTTTTTTATTATACGCTTAGAACTGGAATATAGATAATTAACCATTTTTCTAAAGACTGGACTTCACAAAAATCTCACATAATGCAGTGCCAGCAATTACCCACCAATGCGTGACGCAATAACCTAAGCCTGCACTCGATGAGGGGACAGACTAAGAATATTACCTCCGTCGTCATTGTACGAATCGTAAAGGACAAAGAATCCCGTCGTACTTGACGGTCCTCTTGTGTACGAGGCAATGATATCGCTGCAGTATCAGATATTCTGCCGAAGTATAGCGCAAGCATTCATGATTTAAGCTTAACATCACTCATTGCGCATTGAAAGGCAAGTATAATAATTGGCAGTGGCAAGTAGAAAGTGTAATTATTGGCGAATAACACTTCAAAAAACTGTCTCAGGGTGAAATGCAGTGTATTGCCACTTTAAACTTTAGTTCTGCCGTGCGATTCATAATGATTCATCGTTGCGGTCGTCGACGAGCTCACCGATGTCAAATACCCGTGCGATTCTCTAAGAGCAAACATTGTTGCATCGTTGACAACATCCGTGAAAGAAATGACTATAGATGACAAGAAACGTTGGAAAACAATCTTGTGTACAAGGGCGATATCTCATAAAGTATTTGACATCGGTGAGCTCGTCGACGAGCCCGTCAACGAATCATTAGAGAATTGCACGGTACAAATTATCTCCCTTGTACACAAGTTTGTTTTTCAACGTTTCTTGTCATCAGCCGTGCGATTCTCTAAGAGCAAACATCGTTGCACCTTTGACAACATCCGTGAAACAAATGACGAGATGACAAGAATCGTTGGAAAACAAACTTGTGTACAAGGGCGATAATGATGAATGATGTTTGCTCTTAGAGAATCGCACGACTGAACTCTGGGTCGCACGGAAACTCTTGTGGTAAGCGTGGGGCTTACCGACTGATTAGAGAGATTCCGACAGACTCAACTTTTCTGTGGGCTACCATAAAGAGGCTAGCCAGAGGCCTAGCTAGAGGCCTGCCCATCATACTCGTTTCGTCACATGATACAAAAAAATATTTTTAATATAAATATGTTTGATTTAAATATCTATTTTAAAAAAAACTATTTTCAATAATTCTTAAAAAAAGAACATAATATTTTTAATATGAAAAAACGGGATTTACTTATGTACAAAAAGTTAGATCCTTCCGACTATAGGCGATTGCGTCTCGCCGAGAGACGCAATCGTGAGCGTTCTGCACTCTCCTTGAAAAAAAACCACCGGATGTGGTTGAAACTATAGTCGGAAAGATCTGACTTTTTGTACGTGAGTAATCCCGTTTTTTCATATTAAAAATGTGTACAAACCACGTTAGTTTTCATAATAAAATATAATATTTAAAATTTCTCGTGTAGACGTTGTCTTAGGTTAGCTGTAATTTATAACTATTTTATACCAGGAACTACGAAGGCATACCGCTATGTATACAATCGGTACTCAAAACAGGATGGTCTAATAAGAATAAGCCTCTAAATCCAAACAACCGGACAAGCCAAATGATACTAATCATAGTAACTATAAAAGCAAACAGTCTTATGTTTATTGTTCACATTAGTGATATCTTGGTGAGAAAAAACTTGTAACTGTTTGGGATTAGTCGAATAAAGTGGGGTAAATTTATTGAGAAAGTTCGTTCTTTTGACATTTAGGTGATTGAAAACAGGACATTACATAATTATGCTTTGCTCTATATTACAATTGTAAGTTTATTACTAAGTATATTTTATCTTAGACAGATACACAATGTTTAATTTGTGTTCATACCTATAATTCATCAAAGGTTCGGCCAGACATAATAGAAATTTGATTGTTATAATGACATCGACACATCAGGGGATAAAACACACATGTAAGATTAATTACCTACTATAGCTGAAACTCTGCTATTAGGTCTAGTATAATAGCTGTGTTGCAAGCGTTGCAGTGCAGGCTTCTGCAACACACTTAGCAGCGGTAGAACCCCAGATCACAGAAACAAGATCTCTATTGGTAGAACTCTTTGTGAACCAGTTAGTTCGGGGAAGTACCGCCAGTATGGTAGCGGTACTTCCACGTTTGTATTTCTTCCACGAAGCTGTAATATTAGCATTACTGTGTTCCGGTTTGAAGGGTATATAAGTGGCGGTGAAATTACAAGCACGTGAGACTTTACAACTACTCGTATATGTACCAGAGCGCAGTGCAGTCATTTGTGAAAATAAAAAAAAATATTTTAAAAAGTTTGTATCGATTTATTTTTTATTCTTCAATAGCGGGTGTGTGTGTGAACTTTAAATCAATAGTTACTTACTATATACTTGTTTTAAGTGTGTAACACGCCGCGATAATCAAAGCTGCTCTTGTTCATATCTGTACACAGTTCTTTTATAGAATTGGTTAACAAAAAGATGTTTTGAATTGTATTGTATACAATACACAAAACTTTCATTATCAGCCTGTAGCAGTCCACTGCTGGACATATGCCTCTCCAATTGCACGCCACTTAGGTCTATCTTGGGCTTCTCGCATCCAGTTTTTGCCAGCCGTCTTGCGCAGATCGTCACTCCACCGTGCCCCAGGACCAGGGAAGATGTTTGCCGAGACGCGGTCTCCACTCTAGAACTCTACAACCTTTACAAGTATTATATAATAAATACAAATATAAAAATACAAAGAGGCAAATTTAAAAATCTGGGGATTAAATCAAACATGTAGTGGTAATACAATTATTTGACAAAATAATTATGTGGGGTAGGTATACCTACATATACATAATTTTTAGATGCCGAGGAACCTAAGTCTTTAGGTCAAATCAAATCAAATATTTTGCTATGTGTAGGCCTACGGGGGCACTACATCATTATATTATTTACTAGCTGCTCTCCTCGGTTTCACTTGCGCGGTGATGGATGAGGATGATGATGGTGAATCTTATATAGCCTATGTTCTCAGGGTGAATGTAGCTTTCCAATGGTGAAAGAATGTTTGAAATCGGTCTAGTACTTTTTGAGCCAATTCGTTACAAACATACATACAAATCTTTCCTCTTTATATTATATAGTATAATTATGGTATACATAGTATAGAAAAGTTGTCATTTTACATTATTTTTTTGTTAAATCTACAACCGGATCGGATCGCGACCACAACTGAGAAGATCTGGCAAGAAACTCAGCGGGCTTGTCGTTTTACATATTTTTTTATCAGCAATTCCTTAATGTAATATAATAACAAATGTTCGTTTATTTTTAGCTCCAGTGTGTTGCCTTACAAAAGAGACTATAATAATGGTATCGGTGGGGCAAGACACGCTACACTTTGAAATCGTAATACACTAGTAGGTAGATCCTGGAGTGACCAAGCTGTTTCATCCTCCAAGTAATCCGTGACAGAGTTTAGTTTTAATAATAATTTTAAATTTATTAATAGGCAAATCTCGAATAACATTGGGAAATTGATTATAAAATCGTATTCATTGGCCTATAAAATAATGACTTATTCTGTGGAGACGCGTTACATAGACGGGTAGCTTGTGGTTATTCCGCGTGTTGATGGAATGGGCATCACTAATTTTTTCAAAACTGTTTATGTTTTTCTTGACATACATTAGGTTTTCATAGGTAAACTGAGAGACAACAAGAGAAAGACAGAAAGTTTATATCTTCAAACTTTTGTCTAAGGGAAACTCTGGGAGCTAAAAAGGTTCCTGGGGTTCCTTAGCAGGTTACCTGTGGCATATTATTAAGCTGTCTCCTTATTTTATATTTTATGCATCACAGTTTAAACAAAAGCAATGATTTATGTTTCTCAGTATACAATCGATGGTAGCTGTACCTACCCAAATAATTACGCTCTAAAAATTATACATTCCAAATTTCGTATTGCAAGCTCATACGTTTCAACATCGCAGTTACCTTTACCTCATAACAAAGTACTTTTTCACGAAGAACCGATTAAAGTGGTACCATAAATTTGCGGATTAAGCCAACCTATCTCGAGATTGCAATCTAACCGTCTTCAAGTGGCCTTCTCCATGTAGTAACTGTTATATAATCTTAGCCTTCGCCGATAATTGTGCCGATAACCGATATTGTCGAATGTCCACTGAAAAAGGTCTAGAAAAGTTTAGATAGACTATTGTGAGAGTCTTTCGTTGGAAATAGGGCAATCTTTTGTAGTGAAAATAGGTTTTGCTGATCCACGTCAGTAAGCTATAATAGGGTGACTTCTGAATTTTGGTTGGTTGAAACAATGTGTTAATAAACCGCTTCTATAAGTGTGTCAGTAGCGCCATCAGCCGAGTTCCTCCGAGAATTAAAAGATACAGTTTATTAAGTAGAGGAGATATTAGTGCCGGTTTATTTTAGAAGATTGTTTAGAAGTTGCCAAAGATTATGCAGTCAAGTACACTAAAATATCGGCGATTTTTATATAATTTTGGCTATAATAATATCTCTGTCAGGGTCAACCAAAAGGTATATTGGGTGTCCCGAAACTCAACGATAACTTGGTACCGGACGAGAGGCCAAAGTATACCAGTTATGAAAAAAAAACCCATGTGACTTATCCAAGCGACAATATATTTTTTTAGAAAAAGTGGAAATATTTTACAATTTTTTTTTAATAATGTAATCTCAGACGACAGTGCTATTCATCGCGACCACAATTCAAAGTAATTAACATTGTTAACTAAGTAAAATAAATTAAATTTTGACGAGTTATGGTTTACATAATAATTATTGTCAGTTAACTTTGACTTGGAGTGTTGAAAAAAAAGAGGATGTTTTTCTTATTTTTTTCATAACTGGTATACCTTAGCCTCTCGCCCGGTAAGAGGTTATCGTTGAGTTTCGGGACGTTCTGTATAATAAGCTACTATGCGAGTGAATACATTTAGATGCGCCCTTTGAGGGTGAAGGCAAGGAAGAGGCAAGAGTAAGGAAGAGAGGAGAATTATATCTTCTTTCCCCTATTACTTCTTTTCCCCTTTCACCGAGGTTAGGCGACCGTAGAATAATTATCTAAGGTAATTATTAAGTTAGAAAAGCTTTTTTTTATCTGTAAAGCAACAGTGGTTACGTAGCCTGTAAACTTTGGCTATAGACTGCTTACTAGTAATCTACCAATCTGACACCATGAGGGTGACACGTCAAATTGAAAACCACTCTACAAATAAAATCAAATAAAGAAATGGGTATACCAAATGAGATGCTGACTTCAGAGTCATTGATAAAAGTAGAATCTCAAAGAAGCAGTTAATGTTTATCTCGTAAGTAACAGATTAGATAGTGCGAAATTTAAGCTTCAACATTTTAAGATCATAAAGGTTTCAAGGCTTATTCTAAGTCGTGTTGAATTATGAATCAGAATTTATAATGATCTAAGTAAAGCAACTTCATCGATAAGATCGAGAAATGAAAAATTAGAGGCATGGCTCATTTTAGCTATATCGGTTATGTAAGAAAAGAACTGTCTTGTTTATCATGGTGTCATTGGTAAAATAAGTTTTGCCACTTTATCGTTAATCTTAAAAATCTAATCGAGCAGCAACTTGAATCATTAGTAGTCGTAAACAGCTTTACTGTCCATCTATATAGGGTCAAAAACGTAAATAAAAGAATATATTGCCGACGTTAAATGATTTCCTTAAACAATTCGAATGAGTTCGTAAATTCGATTGCCATATTGAAATAAATTGCTTGTAATCTTATACCCAAACAGCCAGAAAACAACTGAATGAGCAATATCGGGTTACTCACGAGGAAAGAATGGCATCGCTTTTGATTCTTTTTATATTTGTTGTCATACGTCTTGCAGGAAACAAAATACCCTTCATCAATAAAAGGAAATACTAGGGACCACAGATTAATATCATGTTTGTACGTCTTTAGCGTCTTCTTCATACACATCTATTACCCGATTTCCTGTCTGGATCTTGCCACCACTGCATTTTTTATGTTAGTTATTGACCACACAGGAAGAGATAAAAGAACCAATGAGTTGAGTAGCAAAAACAATGCAGTGCCACAAAAGCTGATAGCACTGCAATGTAACTGACGTGACTTACCCATCTCATCATTCAATAGAATAAAAAAAGATTCTGCTGCGATTGCTTTGAGTACTTATGTCTTTTGACGTTACCTATATAATAATAATACCCGAGGGGCGGCTTTGTGGCGAGCCGTCGGTGAAGGACGACACCGTGAACCCTGATTCTCCTTGGGGCTAAATGAGACCCCTGACCCCCGGCTTGCCTTGATTGGCCGTCTGGGGGTGGAGACGGAAGAGCAATAAACAAAAAGCTCCAAGGGTGGAAGTGTTAAAGGGCATAACGCCGGTAGTAGCGCTCTAATGAAACCGCAGCACACCTCTCAACACCCTTCAGCCATCCACACCTACGTTGCCCCTTTTGTCACCATTGATGGTGGCTCTTATGGGCCATTTAGTGGGTGGCAAGTCACCACCTGCCTAAATATTTTAAGATGAGACTGATATTGACAGGTGCCGTAGTCTCGTCCATAGCCCACTATCTCCCGTACCACTAATAAGTACATATCAATAGCCATGCCATTTTACTCATTTTTATAATAGGTATACGCGTACCATGTAACCATCTATCCAAAATGTTTCTGTTTTTATACTAAATTGTATTTTTATATCAACGGGCCTCTAAGTGTTGGCTACAGCCCCACTTATGCCTATTTAAAGGACCGGGTGAAACCCGTGAAATATGTCAAATAATTATAATACTCCAGGGGCGGCTTTGTGGCGAGCGGTGAGTAGCGACACCGTGGACCCTGATTCTCCCTGGGGCTAAATGAGACCCCTGGCCCCCAGCTTGCCTAATTGGCAGTCTGGGGATAGAGACGCAAGAGCAAGTAACAAAAAGCTCCAAGGGTGGCAGTGTTAAAGGGCATAACGCCGGTAGTAGCGCTTTAGTGAAACCGCAGCGCACCTCTCGACACCCTTTAGCCATCCACACCAACGTTGCCCCTTTTGTCACCTTTTAGCGGGTGGCAAGTAACCACCTTTCCAAAAACTTTTAAATGAGACTGAAATTGGCAGGTGCCGTAGTCTCTTCCATAGCCCACTATCTTCTTATTACTAATAAAATCATATCAATAGCCTTGCCATGTTACCCATTTTTATAATAGATATACCATGTCACCATCCATCCAAAAGTTTCTGTTTTTTATACTACTTTGTATTTTTTATACCAAACATGCCTCTAAGTGTTGGCTACCGCCCCACTTATGCCTTTCTAAAGGACCGGGTGAAACCCGTGAAATTGGTTGCATAAAAATACTAATAAATCCATGATATAATTAAAATACTAATAATTATCTACAGTAATGTTATGAAGAGGAAATATTTGTGTTTTTGTATGTATATATGTATGTATGTAACGAAAAAACATAGAAACTATTGGACTGATTTCAAAAATGATTTTTCCGTTAGAAAGTTAGATTGTTACTGAGTAACATAGGCTACATAATATTTTCAAATAAGTTAAGGATCCGTATGAAAACTTCGGTAATATAATCCAAGATGTGAAAAACATTCCAAAAACATTCTTATATCGCGTATACTGCGGAAACTATTGACAATAGAGCAAAGTCATGTGTCATAGCTTTGTAGAGAACATCAATGTCTACAAAAAATATGCTACATCATACGAGTGCTACTCTTGCAGTTATGTCACAATAACTACTTTTCCGTTTAAAATATGCAATACTAACGCCGGTACAAACTAAGTCACTTTATTCGTACAAATTGGTGTTAATGCTTATCTACTCTAATAATAATGAGGACAGATTTTATTAAATATAACGGATAAATCCTTTCACCAGTAGAAAACTATATTAAGCCTGAGTAAAATATGCTATATTTGATTCATCATCATCATCCAACACCGCAACCACGTGAAACTACGGAGTGCAGCTAGTGTTATAATAAAGGGGGAAGATCTGTTTTTTTTTTGATTTAGTTTGTAACAAATAAACTATGACACAACTGGACCGATTAAAAAAATCTTTTGCCGTTAAAAAGCTACATTATTACTGACTAACATAGGCTATTATTCAAAAGACGTTAGGGATCCGTATGAAAACTTCGACAATAAAAGAAAGGTTTGAAAAAAAATACCAAAAAACATCCTTATATCGCGTATGCTGCGGAAACTATTGACAATAGAGCAATAAGTCATGAATCGCAGTTTTATTGAAAACATCAATATCTACAATAAAGTATACAATACCATATGTCCTATGTACTATTACAGTTATGTCACAATAACTAGTTTTTCATTTTAAAACATGCAGTAGCAACGCCGCAAGTTTTTTATATCGCATACACTGCGGAAACTATTGACAATAGAGCAAAGTAATGTAAAACAGGTTCATAGAGAACATCAATATCAACAAAAAGTATGCGACACCATATGTCTATCTTTTACAGTTATGTCACAATAACCACTTTTCCATGTTAAAATATGCATTATTAACGCTAGTAACAAACTAGGCCACATTATTCGTACCTTGGTGTTAATCTACTATAATCATCATCTCATCATCATCTCAGCCGTAGGACGTCCACTGCTGAATATAGGCCTCCCACAATAACCACTTTTCCATGTTAAAATATGCATTATTAACGCTAGTAATAAACTAGGCCACATTATTCGTACCTTGGTGTTAATCTACTATAATCATCATCTCATCATCATCTCAGCCGTAGGACGTCCACTGCTGAATATAGGCCTCCCCATGATTTTCCAAAAGGACCGGTTGGAAGTGGCCTGCATCCAACGTCGTCCTGCAACCTTCATCAGGTCGTCTGTCCACCGTGTCGGTGGACGACCTGCGCTGCGCTTGCCGGTCCGTGGTCTCCACTCCAGAACCTTTCGGCCCCATCGGCCATCTGTTCTGCGTGCTATGTGCCCTGCCCACTGCCACTTCAACTGGCTAATCTTCTGGGCTATATAGGTGACTTTCGTTCTTCTACGGATCTCCTCATTTCTGATTCGATCACGTAGAGAAACCCCGAGCATAGCCCTCTCCATAGCTCGTTGTGCAACTTTGAGCTTATCTATGAGGCCCATAGTAAGAGACCACGTTTCAGTGCCATAAGTCATCACTGGGAACACACATTAGTCGAAGACTCTTGTCTTGAGGCACTGAGGTATTTTTGACGAGAAGACTTCGCGAAGTTTCTGGAACGCTGCCCAGCCGAGTTGGATTCGACGATTGACCTCTTTCTCGAAGTTGGACCTGCCTTTTTTTTTTTTTTTTTAAATTAACTTGTGGGGAATGTTCTTACACATCCCCGCTAACCCGGGGGATTCGACGGGGTATGTCGGACTCGTCCTTTACGTACCAACTGCACCCATAGCGCAGCAAGCAGACCATACCGACTAAACCACCACACGGTGTTTCTCCGGGCGCCTTAATATCGGGACAACGGGCACGCTATTGTAATCGTCCGAGGTCCCGGCGGCGTTGGCCCTCCCATGAGGACCCCGTCCCGGTGGGATGGAGTAGGAGTCACTCTATCCCAGCACTCCTGAGGGGCGCACGGAAACACCGCACGCGCCACCTCGAGGTCTTTTGGCGGCAACGGACACCCCCGTGTCCATCACCGCGACCTCTGTTATGGGGGATGGAGAAGGGCTTGATATGCCCTCCTTCTACGCCCGGCTCTACGGGCGCGGATCGGGAGAGTAGAGGTAATCTCCCTCTCCCTCTCCGCAGCCTCCTTCTGCGACACGACCCGTTCGCAAAAGTCTAGCCCCGCATTCCACGACCTTTCACTTTCCACCATGGCCTTGACCAATGACGGAAGCGAGATGTCGTCCCCCACTACTGCGATGAGTTCACGGCGCTCACTCTCCCAAGCTGGGCACTCCTCGAGCGTATGCTGCGCCGTATCTTCATCACAGCTACAGTGATGACACTCCGTTGTCGGTTCTCTTCCAGCGATGCGACACAGGTACTTCCCGAAGCACCCGTGGCCCGTAAGGACTTGCACCAACCGGAAGGTAAGTGACCCGTGTTCCCTGTCCAACCAGTCCTGAAGGACGGGTCGGACAGCCTCAACAGTCCAGTGGCCAGCCCTAGGTTCGGCCAGCCGCTCCCTCCACCTCCCAATGAGGGACTGTCGAGCGCGGTTATTCCACGCTTGCACTTCTCTTGGCGGGGGAATCTCCCCTCGGATTCGGTGCTGCAAGCGCCACTCGTACATACACGCGTAGACCTCAGCCTCCAAATCCCAGGGGGGAGACCCCGCCAATACGCACGCCGCCTCGTAGGAGATGGTGCGATATCCACGTATGACTCCGACTGCCATCACCCTCTGAGATCTCCTCAGCAGGGCGATGGTTGACTCCGTCAGGGTGTCCACCCAGATGGGGGCCCCATAGAGGGCCATGGACCGCACCACCCCCAAATACAGGCGGCGGCTGCTCGATCTCGGTCCCCCGATATTAGGCATCAGCCGCTTTAATGCAGCGGCCGCCCTAATCAATCGGGGTGACATGCGAGTGAAGTGCTCGCGGAAATTCCACCTGCTATGAAGGAAGAGCCCAAGATATTTAATCGAGGACCCGACCTCGATCCGGGTCTCACCGATAGAGATGAATGAAACCCGAGGTGGCACCCTACGAGGGCCGTGAAAACACACAGCCTCCGACTTATCGAGCGCGACCCGGAGTCCCAATAACTCTATCCTGCCGACAACTAGTGCCACCGTTTCCGTAGCAAGACGGGCAGCCGTTTCAACAGTCTCGCCCCGGGCAGTCACCAACGTGTTATCTGCGTAGTAGATTACGTGGGCGCCCGGATTGAGATTGCCCCGCAACACCCAGTCGTACCCGATGTTCCACAAGAGCGGCCCGAGGACCGATCCCTGAGGGACGCCGCACGACATTTCCCGCCGCTGCTCACGACCTCCGCGCCCTAAGTACGAAACGTACCTCTCGGAGAGGTAGGAACCAACGATCCGACAGAGGTAAGGAGGCACATCATGGTACTTCAGCGCCTCCCCGACACACGTCCACGGCATAGAGTTGAATGCGTTAGTGACGTCAAGTGACACCGCCAGCATCACCCCACCGTGGGCTGTCGCCTCATTCGAGAGGGTCTTGACACGTTCGACTGCGTCAATAGTCGAGCGACCCCCTCGGAAACAAAACTGTTGGTCGGACAAGTTAGGTCCAACCTCTCCGAGGTGCTTCGTGAGCCGACGAGCGATGACCCGCTCAAAAAGCTTGCCAGCCTCGTCAAGCATCACGGTCGGGCGATAAGCGGAGGCGGACTCCGCGGGGCGCCCGTCCTTCCTCAGAAGGACGAGCCTGCCCGTCTTCCACTGAGACGGAAATCGTCCCGTCTCCAAACAGGCGTCGAGTAAGCGCCGGAATCGGGCCTCAAGGGTTCCGAGAGCGATGACTAAAGCGCGCCCGGGAATGCCATCTAGGCCAGGGGCTTTATTGCCCCTCAGCCTCAGTATGGCCGCGCCTAGCTCACCCTGCGATACAGGGGGTATCTCGACATCCTGTTCCCTCTGCTCACCACCTCCCTCCGGCAGAGAGGTCATTACTGGGGGTTGGTACTTCCGACCTGTTCGGAAACAGAGCTGATACCACCTCTTCCAGCAACGGGGGTTCGAGAGTCTCAGTAAGTGGGGGCGCCCAAGCACGCATTTTCCCCATGACCGTCTTGTACGGGCGCCCCCACGGGTCGTGACTGAGAGTCTCGAGGAGCTCAGCCCTAGCCTGCGACTTGGAGTTCCTGATAGCCAGCTGCAGGGCGATTACCTTACCGCGGTAGGCCTCGTACAGCTGCCTCTCAGTTTCCACGTTCCGGCGTCGAGTCGGCAGTCGACGATGTCTGGTATACTGCCGTCTGGCCGTGACACAATCACAACGGAGTTCGGAAATCGCGTCAGACCACCAGTATACCTGTCGCTTTGGAGGTCGAGGTTTCGCTCGGGACATGCCAGCGTCGCAAATTTGCGACAGGGCGTCCCGGAACCGCTCTGCCTCAACTTCTACCTCAACCGGTTCGTCCGGGAGGGACTGCCAGGCATGGACAATAGAAGCTTCAACCAGCGCTTCTTTGTCCAAGCTACTTAGAACCCATCTAGGGGGGTTCGGGGTGTTCCTTCTTGGATGACGACGAGTTTCAGGGCAGTGGGAAGACGCGAAAACATCGAAGCGAATATAGAGATGGTCAGACAACGTCTCCACGCCCTCCAAAACTCTCCAACCCTGACACGGCGTGCGACAGCGGGGGATGCAAACGTGACATCTACAATAGAGCCCCCGTTATGTCGCACGCACGTGTTTGTGTCCCCTCGGTTAAGAACGGAGAGACCGGCCATCGAAACCCACTCCTCAAGAGTCTCGCCTCGCACATCAGTCGCCGGTGATCCCCAAGCCTGAGACTTGGCATTGAGGTCCCCGGCGACTAGCACCGGGCACGGTAGAGTCTGCCCCATAAGGGCCCCTAACGTGTCTAGGAACTGCTCGAACTCAGCGAGACTCCTGTTGGGTGAGAAGTACACCCCGATGAGGACCATTCCCTTCCACTTGACCGCGGCGTACCCCCGGCCCCGCGCAATTACTGGGAGGGGTCCAGCACCCGGCGAAGTAATGATGGTTACCAAGCCGTCCACATCACCTACCCAGTTATTTTGGGGCGGAACGTAGTAGGGCTCGGCGACCACTGTCACTTCAATCAACCACTGTGCCATGGATTGCAAGATGAGATCTTGCGCTCCGGCACAGTGATTGAAATTCGCCTGGAGAGAACGATGAGCCATAATCAAATCAGAGAATGACCATCGCCTCCTCACCTCCCTCGGGCTGGAGGGAGCAGCTAGATGCTTCTGGGGCCTTGGCAGCTGCTTTCGGCCTCCGTTTTGGTTTGGGTGGGTGGCAGGATTTGCTACCCAACCTGTGTTGCGCAGGTCTGTTCGCAGCTTTGCATAGGGAGCAATGAGCTGCAGGCGCGCAACACTTGCCCGCCTTGTGTCCGAGTTGACCGCAACGATAGCACTCATCGCTACGGTCTACTTCTGCGGTGCACTGAACACGGACGTGTCCAGTTTGCAGGCACCGGAAGCACCGCCTTGGTCGTGGTTCCAGCAGCTTTACCTGCGCTGAAATCCACCCAACCAAAAGCCGTCCACCATTCCCCAGTCGCTTGGCAGCAGCCACCGGACAGCGCACAAATAAGGAACAGGTACCCTGGGAGTCTCTCCGCAACTCTCCGTGGGTCACCGACTCTCCTAAGCACCCTCCGCGCTGAACGACAGCAGCTACTACCTCCTCGAGCCCTGAGACTCTCAGTTCTGCGCTTTTCATTGGCCTGGACACGGTCACGACCTCCTCGCCTAGCGTGTCCTTCAGCTTTTGGGCCAATGCATCCGCCTTTTCCCCACTAGCTGCACCTGGAATTTCAAGAATGCAGGCACCGGTGGCCGCCTTGCGGAACCGTACGCTACTGATACCGCAGCTAGCGAGGTCCACTTTTTGGCGGGCTTCCGCAAGCACCTTGGCGTATGTTGCACCCTTCTCTTCGGCGCCTGGCTGTAGTTTTAGAACTACAGCCGCCGATTGAAGTAAGCGCAGCTTTACCGGAGCTGGCTGGCTCCTGGACTTCGCGGTCGCCGCTCTGGTTTGCGACTGGGGTGTCACCACCGTTGACGCCGTCGTTTTCATCTTCTTCTCCCGCTTTGCCACTGTTGTCCATGGTAAGTCCATAGACTCCGGTGCAGGTGGTAGATGGTGGGGGGGCACTATCGGCGGGACGGCTTTTGAAGCCTTTCCCTTAGGCCCCGATTTTGCCTGTATAGGCTTCGGGGCGGCCGCAGATTTAAGTTGGACCTGCCTAGTTTGACTGTCTGTCCCAGGTAAATGTACTCGTCAACAACTTCGAGAACTGAGTTCCCAACTGATATTGGGGTAGGTACAACATGGGCATTAGACATAATTTTTGTCTTATCCGTTAATAGTCGTTGGGAAACTCGATGGAGGCCTTCGTGCATTGTACTGAGGTCTTCCATGGATTCTGCCATGACTACAATATCGTCGGCAAATCGAAGGTGAGTGATGTATTCGCCGTTAATATTGATGCCAAGTCCTTGCCGTCCGTCCGTCTTCCAATGTAGCAGTGAACAGTTTCGGAGATATAACGTCTCCCTGTCTCACGCCTCTTTGCAATGGAATTGCCTTCGAACTCTGCTCCTGTACTCGGACTGACAGTTAGGCGTTTTTGTACAAACACTTCAGCACTTCAATATACCGATAGTCAATACGGCACCACTGGAGAGACTCAAGCACTCTCCACGTCTCGATCGAATCAAAGGCTTTCTCATAGTCCACAAACGCTAGACAAAGAGGCAAGTTATACTCTTCGGTCTTCTGTATAACTTGCCGTAGCGTGTGGATGTGGTCTATGGTACTATAGCCTTTTCGGAAACCGGCTTGTTCCGGATGCTGGAATTCATCAAACCTGCCACTGAGACGGTTCGTTATGACCTTCGAAAACAGTTTATAAACATGGCTCAAAAGCGAGATGGGTCTGTAATTTTTAAGTAAAGTGTTGTCACCTTTCTTGAAGAACAGCACCACCACGTTTTTGTTCCATGCTTCTGGCGTTGAACCTTCGAGTAAGACGGTATTAAAGAGCTTCTGAAGGACTTTAAGTACCGGTGTTCCACCCGCATTTAGAAGCTCAGATGTGATACCGTCGTCACCAGGCGCCTTGTTGTTCTTAAGCTGTTTCAAGGCCATTCTAATCTCGTACAGGCTGATGTCCGGGATATCTTCGGTATGATGTCGGGTCAGCTTGGCTCTTGGGTCTTTGACCGAGCTGCTAACAGGTTTAGCGACCGAGGTGTATAACTGTCCGTAGAAACTCTCGACCTCTCCTAACACTTCCGTTTTGGTCGACGCTACACTGCCGTCTCCTCTCTTCAGCTTCGTCAACTGGCTTTGCCCAATAGACATGTCTCTTGCAAACACTTTGGAGCCTTTTTTCCGCTCTATCGTCTCTTTAATACGGTTTGTATTAAAGATCCGGATGTCGTGTCGCAAGGACTTCCATATTCGTCTATTGACCAGCCTATATGCTTCAGCATCATCCGAAGACTGCAGTTTCAATGAGCGTCGTTTAGCCATGAGGTTGAGGGTATCGTTAGAGAGTTTCTGTGGCCTATCTGTACGGTGGGGTTTAAAGTACTTGGAACCCACTGTATGGACAGTTTCTACTAACCTGTTATTGATCTCGTCCACTGAAGCGATGTTCTCAAGGCAATCGAAGCGATTGGATAGCTCAAGTTGAAAGCTCTCGGGGTCTTGAATATGGGCACGAGTAGGTCGGAGCGTAGACTTCATCAGACGAGACCTCTCCAGACATTAATATTCACCGTGCCTCTTACCATTCGGTGATCACTACCGGTTTTAACCCTGTTGATCACGGAGACATCAGTGAATATTTGCCTTTTGGTGGTCATTATGAAGTCAATCTCATTTCTCGTGGAACCATCGGGACTCAGCCAGGTCCATTTCCTGTGAGGTGGCTTCTGAAAGAAAGAGATCATCATAAAGAGTCCCTCTTTCAACTCACTCAACAACTTTCAACTCATCCTCGCTTTTCTTACCCAACTTCGCGTTGAAGTCCCCCATAACAACTAGAAAGTGCGTTTCAGAGGTATGTATGGCCCGACTAATGTCCTCATACATATCCTCCACCTCATCATCCGGGTGCGTTTTCGTCGGTGCGTATATCTGAATGACCTTCAGCGAATATCGTTTGGATACTCTGAGTATTAGGTATATGACCTTATTGGAAACGCTATCGATCGTAACTATGTTGTTAGTAAGGGACTTGTGGACGAGAAAACCGACACCATCTTGGGACTGTTGGTCGCCTTCCCGGTAGTAGAGTAGGTTACCTGATTTTAGGGTTATCGTGTCCTCACCCGCTCTACGGACTTCAGATAACCCCACAATGTCCCAGTGTAACTTACTCATTTCTTCTTCCAGCTCATAAATCTTCTCGTCTGTCCTCATCGTGCGTATGTTTTGTGTCACCAAATGTAATGTGTGTAATGATTAACGCATAAACTACATAACTGGTTAAAAAAATATCACCAATAGAAAGCTATATCAAACCTGAGTAACATACGCTATATTTGATTGATCATCATCATCCATTACCGCGCAGGTGAAATCGCGGAGCGCAGCTATAGTAGTTTCATATTAGATTTTGAGTGCATCTAAACATATCCAAGGTAATATGAATTGCCAATATACAATAATGAATATAAATGAATAGTTGTTTATTAGCACGCATTCACCTAATACCACTCTTACACTACCTAATGTGAGATATATTCATCCTCACTAAATAGATAAACTCTTGATACCGTAAACAGTATAAAATTTCGCAATTAATTGACCCCCAAATCAATATGCGGCTAATGTGTTTATTATTTTCTTCACATAAATCAACTTTTTGTTCCATAAACAATTTAATTTTATAGAAGCTGTTAAAAATCGATTTGAAAAAATATAATGTTTATGATTTTAATTTTTGTATGGAAGTCGATTACCGCCATTAGTTTCACTAATTACAAGATTTTACAACCACAATTTGGTTTTATGAGTATTGGAACATTTTCTATTGGAAGGCTAAAATACAAGGCACCGCCGGGCCATAAACAAATTATTACGGCATCCTACAATTTTACGTAATAAACTGTTGTTGGCAAAAATTAGGACCTAATAACCTTAGACGTTCACCTTTTAAATGGTAGAAGGAAATGGTATTTAATGGATATAACGGTCCAATTATTATTGGAAAGTAAACTATATAAGACTATTTAAGAAGCGCTCGTAGCGGAGGTCGACTTGGCGATCTTTACCGATCAACAAGTTAAGCAACACTTGCTGCGGTTAGGATTTGGATGGGTGACCGGTAGTGTCATTATTCAACTGAGCGCTTCCGTGCTTCGGAGGGCACGTTAAGCCGTCGGTCTCGGTTGTTTATCTTAGGACAACAGTCGTTTGGCTATGTCGAGGGCCTTCGGGCGGCCTGAAGACTTCGACATGGGTTGGCCACTAATCTATCCACCAATCCGCACTGGGCCCGCGTGGTGGATTATGACCCAACTCCTCTCTCTGAGAGGAAGGCTCGAGTTCCAGCAGAGGGAACAAAATGGGCTGATTATGATTATGAAACTATATAAATGTATATTCAAACTGTTAGATTCAACTTGTCCGACTTGTTTGCATTGTAGGATGATATTATCTTTAATCTTTTCATTTCAGTTCTCTTTCGCAACAATGCATTTAGTGTAAACGAATTCAACTTCTCAATATTTTTTTCCAGTGTAAGAACCCATGCACTGCACTTTAATATCCAGTTTAGCGGCTCCCAGGGTATATTCAAAAAAAGCCCGCTAACTTTGAATAAGGTAAACCGTGGGCGTTCTGACAATGAGCACGTCACAGACTGGCCTTTGAGCTGTCACACTCTTGAAGAAACCGGGGCAATTACTTTGAAAACTCCCGCAATGCTATCTTTAACAAAAATAATGCTAGCATTGACTCCACTGGCGCAAGGGCCTTATTAACACACCCTCATTTACCAGACCTCACTTACTTCAATAACGTCTTTAGTTGTATGACTACACGTCAGCTGGCAGATTTTTGTATCAGACAAGTAGACAAAGTACAAAACAAATACAACTTAAATTGCAATGTTGGTTTCACTAAGCAAGTAAGCAGGCGTGTTTGCTTGAAAAATCACATATTAAAAATTTAGAAGGGTTGCGTCATCATTATGAAAGTTAAGTGTTTAAAATAACTCTTCTTTCGGTTGGAAAATGCTGTCAAACTGTTAAATAGATGTCGCACCGTGCCCGTACGACGGTTAAAATCAAATAGAGAGTTAAAATTCGATGCCCAGACGACGAGCCTCGGTGGCCTAGTGCTTATGGCGTCTGAAACGGATTATCGGAACACGCGGGTTCGAATCCCGTCCTAGTTTGTGTATTTTTCTATCTATAATTGTAACGTTAGTCAAAAAAGTTAACATCAAAAATATATAATATGTGGTAGACAGCTGTTACCAAATTACTAACTTTGGCTTCTGTTTTATAGACGATGATGATAACTTATTAGAATATTGTGAATTAACTATAATTGAAGAGGAACTTGCACCAGTGTTAGAGGTATAAGTAAATTAACAGAGAATCTCACCAAGTGTTAATCATAAATGATGGATCAGTGAAGCCGTTGAAGAACCAAATGCTGTCAGCGCTGATTGGCCGGACTCGAGTAGGAGGTATGACCGAAGCCGCAGTAAACCCATTAAGTTCTCAAATTACCTAGTACGCCCAAACCACGGATCGTGTGACTAATCGGTATTAAAGGTGCTGTTATGTCTTAATTAAATTATTCTCATAATTTCGTGGTAATTCTGTTGCGGTCGAAGAATTTTACTACGTTACAAATTCTGTACAATGGAGCCATTTCTGAGGCGAATGGGAGATCGACGGCGTTAATTAAGGCAGTTACATAAAGATACATTCTATTTTAACAGAACCCTAGATTGACTGTTGTAAAGAAAGAAAATTAACGTAATTGCCGAGAATTATCGTGTTTTATTATGTGTAGATGCATATGCCATGCGGGATTACATGGCAAAGGTCTCCTTTAATATTTTAGTGGAAACAAGCTTTTCAATTACTCATAAAGGCGTATAGTTGCTGGGTAAACCACGTGAACAGCCAAGGGAAATAAGGGTTCTTTCGACCGGTGAATTTACGACATGTCCCGAAGAAAGTCTTGTCTCTTACCCAAGATCTTTTTTATAATTTATTTGGTTTGTTACGACCGACTCTTGTCGGTTACATAAAAGTGTTATGCGGCTGCACGTTAGCAATTCATTTCTCGTTTGAAATAAGTTTTAAATTGTTAAATGCAGCTCTGTGGTTAGGTGATGAAAATTCGAGTCCCAGTAAGTAAACTTTATTTATTTGGCGTGCAAGCAGCATTACCGTACGGTTTTTCACACGCTCAGCCCCAACAATAACAGAGAAACATAAAAAATGTCTTCCTCCATAATTTCTCAGTGCATTTTGTATCCACTTTTGACCACGTATTTTTCGTATATGTTGTAATATACTGGCTCATCAAATTCATAAAATTGTTCGCTTATCCCGAAATTAGCATAATTTTACGCATGATTCGTGAATTTTCTTCCGCAAGTTCCATAAATCTGAGTTTTTTCACGCTCTCAACCAAAACCGTCCGCAATAACATCCTCATAAACCATCCAATGAATGGGCAGCACATCTCCATCCGGCCATGTGGTCATGTTCAATCTTTTCGGATGGGGTCCCTGCTCACAGTGTGTAAAATTTATGGAAATTGCATTTCCGCGCGCTACGTCTGATATGAGGGGGCTGCTGAGTTAACTTTGAAAGGAAAGAAATTCTTAGGTAAAAAAGCGATGACGATGTTTTCTTGGAAAATCCTACATTAGTTTACATAAGGGTTCAGAAGCTGTACTCAGGTAGCAACCTCGTGAGCGTGGCGTCCAAAGTTTACAATTAGAATGCTAAATATCTACCGTACTCGTTTTAAAACTTAAGTACCACACATAAATTCACAACCTTTATGAGTTTACCTTGCAGTTAGTTGGCCTGAACAAACTTAAAATTCTACGCTCTATAACGTAGAATTGGAAGTGCACTGGGAAGTTTGTTCATTATTCAATTTACAAACTTCCAATTAAATATATGTCTTTAAAAAGATATATATCTATTCTATACATATTATTGTGTAAAAACTGTATCTAACCACTATCGTTTCTATAAGTGTATATAAGATAGTTATGAGAACTCCTATAGCTACACATTTTGTATTTTTTAATCGATTAATTTAAAAAGAAGTTACAAGTGAGTAAAGACCTAGACAGATTAGGTGATCGTTTCTTTATAGATATTATTTATAGACCCATATTATAAGTATTAGTTCAAAATATAGATACCTTCATATATGTAGTCCTAACAGATTGCGTTGTACCTTCTGAAAACACACACGTGAAATTTGCCGCAGCACTATACGAGTGAAAATACGAACGAAAGCCTCTGATGCAAATTTCCTTTTCTCAGACATGCTTGGAAATTTGAGCATTATTTTGACAACCTTCTTAGAGATAAATTGCTGTATTAGCCAAATACTTGCGAACAAAAGGCCGGTAAAGGTTGTATCAAAATCTATATCGGTCGTTGTTTGTGGCCAAATTTATTTCATAGCAAACTTATATCTGTCGTGTAATTTAAAAATGTAACGATCTTTTACTCTAAAACATAGCAACCAAGGAGGACATTTTTGAAAGGTTTTATTTAAACTGTGACTTGCAAATTAGAAAGCAGTTTATATTGATAAAAAAAACCAACAAATAAACACTTTGATGCGGCAAAAAATAGTGTTGTTCGTTGTTCTTGATTTTTCGCGCATTATTTGAGAAAAGTACAATATAAGTCTTGGCTACAACTAGGCATTGGTGGACTTACATATGCTTCGGTCCACATTTACACGTTCGTCCATTAATGCCTCTTTTGCTGGCCACTGCAGTAATATACCTATATTACTACCTATTCAACACCATACAATAAATATAAATTCACTACATAAAGATGTCATATCTTGTTCTTTGATAACAACGTTTAGGTGCTTTATTTTACTACATTAATATATGAAACTCTTGGCGGTCAAAGTTAACCCAAAATCTTGATAAAAATAACCCGAGGTGCCAAATTTTATAGCAAACTTATTTATAGCAAAGGTTAAAACTAATATTAAAGTGTGTGTCTAGATATGCACTAATGAGAGTCCACTGATAAGCAGGAAAAGTCATCTAGATCTCAGTGATGGATACGACCATAGGTAATCTATGTATTGTGATAATGCTTCGGAACTTTTGAGGGTCTGCTGATTCCAGGGATAAATTAACTAGGTCACAATAGTTGAAACGGCCAGAGGTGTCTTGGTTAGGCTTTATAGGTACCTCTTAGAGGTGATGCTTCTATATTTGAACTTTCAAGGGTCTGCATCAGGTAAGAAAGGAAAACACAACTAGATCGCAGTATTAGAAACGGTTGCCATGGGTTGTTTTTACAGTAACGTGTTGGCGCGATTTTTTTATTGATCGGTAATTTTTTCAAGTATATATTTATATTTACAGATGAGTCAAAACATTACATGACATTATAAGATATTACATACTGTTGAACTTTCCAACTTCTTTGTATGTACCTACTTCAGTGCGTAAAGTGTATCACGTTATTTACCTCCATACCCAGTAAACGTTTTTGATCATTCTCTTGCCAAAAGCACTGTATATAAATGTTGCCAGAGAACGGTGAACTGTAAAGTTAATTAGAAGATATCAAATAAAAAAGGCAAAACGAACCGTTCTCATTAGCTACATAAATAAAAAATTAACCTCCAGTACACTGCAGCAATCTCTTTAAAGTTATAACAGGATCATAAACACAAAGATCCTTGGGGTTAAGACTCTTAGTAATAAAAGGGAAACTTCATTAAAGTTGGCCAAAGATACCGGCCAAGAAATTCGCTTCAAGCTACTGACGCCTTGTGTACTTTAAATGCAGTATGTGAGATTCATATAAATGCATGATACACAAATCAAAACAGACCTAGTCACTAGATACGATGAAAGACTTGCCAGTGTACTTCGAATCTCAGCACATTGTTACGAAGTAGTTCTTTCCTACTTCTTACACCGAGTTATAATCCTACACTATCAAGAATATTGAGTAATCCTAAGGCCTACACTAAAAGAAAAAAAAAGAGACTTTAAATTTATTTTATATATAATATAAATCAATACGTGACCTGACCAAGTTTCACTTTTAGGAGTCCCACTTTCTTCACATGATAGATACCCCTTGGTATATAACTAATAATAATAATAATAATATAATAAATATACCACAACTATCACACAACGCCATCTAGTCCCAAGCTAAGCAGAGCTTGTGTAATGGGTACTAGACAACTGATAAACATACTTATATATTTCTAAATACATACATATTATAGATAAATTATACCCAGACACAGAACAAATGATCGTTATTACACAAACATTTGTCCTGGGTGGGAATCGAACCCACGACCTCCGGCATAGCAGTCAGGGTCACTAACCACTAGACCAACAGGCCTGTCAATGATAATAAAACAGGATGACATCGAGCTAGTCCTTCTCAGGCCCAATGGCTGCATGGTCGATGGGACCTTCACAAAGCCAATTCAATTCACAAATTCTTCCTTCTATGGAGATATACATATAGTTGTATGCGTCTTCATTATTATTGGCTTCATGACACCGAGCCAATCCTCAAAATTCACGGTTTTCTCTCTGTTGCTCAAAATTATTGGGTCACCTTCTAAGTCCAAATTAATTTTCGGAGTCTATCTCACATTATTTTGGGCCCCTTCTTGTGTCCAAATCCAATTTCCACAATTTCCTTGTTTTTCTTCTGTTTGCTTTTTCTTGTCTATTCTTGCTAAAATAGACCTAAACCTAGAAATTATGACGAAACTGTCATACCTAAACACTCAATCGTGATCTATACTTGTAAAAATGTGTTATTCATGTTCAATAATTTATCACTCGTTGAAACAGAGTAAGTGTTCCTTTGGTAATAAGTGTTTATGAAAAGAAAAAAGCTTATCCCATTTTCAAAGCTGGTTATGAAACTAGGCTATGAAAGTAGTGTACAATTCCTTTCTGATAACTGGTTATAAAAGGAGTTTATTTCTGCTCTGCTGGTTATAAACCATAAGTAAATCTTTCGCCATAATAACTGATAAAGAGATATTTTTTTTCTTATATTCGCATATGGTTATGAAAAGTAGTTAATAAAATGACTTATTGATAACACTTTATAGAAATATTAATAAATTGTTCTCAATTTTCTTAGCTCTTTAAGAAATTGGCTAAAACCGAAAAAAAATATTAATTAGTCCTATACAAAATATGTACATTCATGGGTTTTATAGACCTTACGTGCTGGATCACGAGGTATACTATATTAGACTGACGGACGGACTACTGAGTAACTTACTGATATAAAATTCTGAGGGACCAGTGTGGGATTGCCACGTTATTATGTATGAAGATGTTTTATTATTCGATGAACATAGTTTACGGTTACTTGTATTTGTGATGAAATTTTGATCTTGGCGAAAATTATATTCTACAGTAATTATTTTAACAAAATGGCAAATTATACACTGAACCTTTTAATTCTTAATAATAATGATTGAACATGTTTTGTTGTAACCTATCACACGATTAAACTTTTAAATTGCAAAGCAGCAATAATATGTATGATATTAAATTTAAGTTTATATAAATTTTAAGTATATAACTCCCGAACGACTTTACCGAATTGCATAATTCTTTTTATTTTGTTTTAATCACTCTGACAGGGAAAATTTATAAATAAAAAAAAAAACATTATCAACATCATCTATCACCACGCAGGTGAAACTGCGGGGCGCAGCTGGTTTACTTTAAACAATTTTATCATGTACCTAAACGTTACCATAACAGGTACAGCAAGATTTAATGTAGATGTAATTCAGTCTTCTCATTGTTGGTCTTCTCGTGCTTGCAGCAAGATTTGATTGTTATCAATAGTAACATCTTCATGTAAGCACGAGGAAACTGTAGACGATTTCCAATTTAATCATCCCTGCACTCAATACCCCGAGGCATTAGCTTCAGAAACTCATTCATCCAGTAATTTCGCTAGCTACGGTTTTATCAGCTAAATGTCATGCGGCTTTGTTAGTCTAGTTGGTAGTGACTTTGAAGCGCAGGGTTCCAGGGTCGATCCCTACCGAGGCAATACTTGTGTAATAGCGGAAATACACGTTCTCGATTCTTGGATGATATGATGATATTATGTCCATCACCCCGCAACAAAGAAAATTCTAATATTGGGAGAGTGTGTAAGCATTATTCAAATTCTAGCAAAGCAGTGTTTGTTTGCCGTAGTACCCACTAAAACGAACTGATATATAAAAGCCTAACGACTAGTAAGTTTGCTCTTCTCACCTCTTAAGCTGCGTATCCCCGCGGCTAGCGTAATATATTGTTTACCCCGTCCCTACGGAAATATATCAAGTTGACAAAATTACTATGCAAATAATATATCGGATGCTGTTTACGCTTTACTTGAAACTAACAAGTTACCCCATAGTTCCTCAAGTTCATACAATCTTGAAACACTTCTTAGTGTACATACTGGCGGCGATGCTATATAGCTTTATCAACATTCCTATTGACTAAAGATATTTTTGATTGCTAACCGTTACAGTTTTTTGTGAACTAACAGGAAGATGAAGGAATAAAAATGAGAACACGGCGTCAAGTTTTCAACCGGCTTCCAAAACAAAAAGTTCTCAAGTTGATGCGTATATTTTTTTGCATGTACGCATAACTTTTTACAGAATAGTCCGATTTTGATAATTCTTTTAGTTTAGTAGACTATACATCCAAGGTAGTTCCATTTAAATTTCATCAAATCCGGTTTTAAGGTTACAATATAATAACTGAAAAGTGCCTATCTTGAAGATAATAGTAATTGACGGTGACTAAAAATCGTCCCGTAGTTAGCAAGGGTTACCCAAAAGTGTGAAATAACTTGTCAAAGTCGGTACTATGCGCACAATATAGTAATAATAGGTATCTTTGAAGTATCTTGGTTCATCAAGTTATTTACACACTTTTTAGTGTTAAAGTCGGTTCCATTTTTTTTTTATGACTTTTATAACAAATTTTTAAACTTGGAGGATGGTACCTAAGCCAGGCTAATACTAGAAAGAATTCTACCATCATACTGTAAATAATTATGAAACTAACTATTTATTATTAACAAATGCCGAAAAATTTAAACGGCGCAAATATACCAATCTTGATAGAGGTTCGATATTTAGGGGTAGAAACTTTGGGTCCGTGGCATCCAGGTGCATACGAAATTTTCAGGGACTTGGCCAAACGTTTGGTTGAAGTGTCAGGCGACCAAAATGCTGGTTCATATTTTGCACAAATAATTAGCTTAGCTATTCAACGTGCAAATGCAGCCAGCATTCTGGGCACTGTTACTTTAACAAATGGTTTGATAAAATTTTAAGTGTCTTTTAATCTATGTAAGTAAGAGTATGTACCTTTTATAATATTTGTTAAAATGTTTATACGAGTATATTGCAATTGTATATAAATAAAAATAATATAATTATAAAACTAAAGCTTACATAGCATATGCTTTTTAGAATCTGGCCCTTGGCGGTAGGCGATAGCCCACAGCCACGTGACTTCTATTTATATATATTATTGAATATATGGTTAAATTACTTAAAATACATATGAACATAGGCCTTTTGAAAAATGTTAAAGTAAAATGAATACATTTTGACAGTTACTATATTAGTACACACCGAATTTCAAACAAGTTTTAGTTTGTGTGGAGATGCAAGGAATCAGTGTATTTACCAAATTTCAGACGTTTTTTTCCAAATTGATTTCTGAGATAATGATAACTGGAAATCATATTTTTAACGTAAAATATGTAAATGAAATGTTGGAAATTGGCATGACCCTTTTTTAGTTTATTTTAATAATCTCAGAGTTTCTCTACGTGATTTTATCAGAAATGAGGAGATCCGTAGAAGAACGAAAGTCACCGACATAGCCCTGAAGATTAGCCAGCTAAAGTAGCAGTGGGCAGGGCACATAGCACGCAGAACAGATGGCCGATGGGGTCGGAAGATTCTGGAGTGGAGACCGCGAACCGGCAAGCGCAGCGTAGGTCGTCCACCGGCAAGGTGGACTGACGACCTGACAAAGGTAGCAGGATGACGTTGGATGGAGGACGCTTCCAACCCGACCTTTTGGAAATTTCTAGGGGAGGCATATGTTCAGCAGTGAATGTCCTACGGCTGATGAATGTTCTTGAAATAAGCGTTGATAGCTTATTAACGTCAGGTTCTGCGTAGCGTTTGCTATGGAACGCGCCTTAATTCAGAGTGATACTGCAGTTATTATTATAGGCAGCAGTGACAAAGATATCAGGCGAGCAACTTTTTTTTAGAATGGTCTAATGCTGTTTGCCTCTACCGGCATTTACAGCGTCACCAGACGGGTGGCGAGCGCAGATGGCACTCAGCCAGATGCGGGTGCAGAAGGCGCACCGCCTAAGGCGAGCTTTGAAGACGCTTCGCCGCAAAGAGAGGAGTAGGCGGCTTGCTCAAGGGCACCACTAAGGTACGTACCTCGGCTTGGGCAGTCGCCAGGAGAGAGGTGAGTCGGAGAAAATCGTCGGCGAGCAACTTACCCGTCCCCTTTTTTATGTATTTCCCCGTTTTCTCACTTTCCAAAAAGAAACATTATTATTTCGCTAAAATATTACAGTGGAAATATTAATTAAGTTACAAGTGGCTTAGTTCGTTTAGTTCTGTTGAGAGATGAGATTCTACTAAAGACTTAAATATTTTAATAGGGATGTTAATTGAGTTGCTACATTTGAATCTGCTTGTTTTAGTTTGTAAAAGACTATGTGTGCTAGATAGTGTTGGCTTACAAGGGCAAATAAAACAAACCAAATGTCCAATCCAACTAAACATTACTTGTAATTAGCGATCTTTCTCCAATGGTAGACGAAGACTGACTGAGCCTCAGTCAGAGCTCGCTAGCTTAACCTCGTTGACTTCTAGGGTAAAGCAGTAGGCGCCACTGGCGCCATCCTTTACGAGTCATTAGCACTGTCTATACTGCTTTATCCCGGAAGTCACATTTATTTTACAAATTGAATACAGAATTATTATGACACTAATTAATTTATATCAATTTTATTATAAACATCAATTATTATTATTATTATTAACATAATTATTAAACTATTATTAACTTGATTAAGTATACATAAACTCTCCGACTTCCGGGTTAAAGCAGTACTCGCCACTGACGTCATATCTTATGAGTCTTTACCATTTTGTAATGCTTTGTCCCTGAAGTCACGCAATTCACAATCTTCTTTTAATAGCCAATACAAGAACATACTAGTAATTACATAAATAATGTATTGTTTATATTTGTTTACAATAGTATTGTGAATTACTTTTTCTTTGTTGTATGAAGTATTCTTTAAAATTTATTGAATAAATTCATTGCATTTAAATATCCTAACAGAAATAGGTATTTCTAAAATATTGTAGTTGCCTTCATTGCTTTCCATTCCCCATTGATTTGAGTTCGGTTAAACTAACTACAATGGTCCAGAAAGTTCTAATCGAAGTAACGACGTGAGCTCATCGTCTTGAGACCGCAACTTTTATGTCTTCCAATTCGGATGACTAGTGGGAGTTTTTGTGGGGAAACTTTGCCGTGTAAAAATAAGCGTCATAAAATATATTATGTTCGTCAAAACACTTTTGTGATAAACATACTGTGACTCATTACAAAATATAGTGTTAGTATTTTTACTATGTGGTAGGTCAATCTGTAGTAGAACTATCATGGTACCGACTTCAAGTCGAAGTCAGTTTCGATTTTTTGGAAATGTTTTTTTACCCATTTTAGTGACCCTTGTGATTCACCCGTCAGTGATGATCCCAAAAAAAAAATAAAAAAATAGGCGAAACATTTTTCAGTTAATATAGTGTAACTCAAAAACTACTGGACCGAATTTGATGAAATTTAAATGGAACCACTTCGGAAGTATACTCTACCAAAAATAAAAATTTGAACTGGTCCACAAATGGAGGAGAAATCTGTGAACATACACAAAAAAATATACATACAGTCGAACATATTATAAACATTTCCTTTTTTGAAGTCGGGTAAAAATGATACTTGGAAAGGATACACACTTTTTCATAACCAGGTTGAAATGTTGATATAATAAATCTTTAAAAAACCCGTACACTAGAAAGGAGTAGAAGGCCAGAGAATGGTTTTGAATATGTTTTAAGGTACCAGCTGCGGTAGATAGGCCAAGTTACGGATAAAACAAGAGGAGAAAGGGGGACATTATCCAGGGTGAACCTGGATGAAAAGTTTGAATGATCTGTGTAGGCTTCTCATTATTAGGAAAGATTTTAAAGGCGACTGCCAACTACGAACAGTGGTGCCGAACTCAATGAAAACTTAATGTAATTGTGTGGTTATCAGCAGTATAGATTTTTATTTATTTCAGTCAATCATCGACTCATGTCATTGCCCTACCTATTCAAGCTCAAAATATTCATATTCATTTTGTTTTCCTCTAAGTTGAAGGAGGTTGCGGAAAAAATAAACAAAACCAAGAATGAGTCGTTGCCAAGAATCTGATTTAAAAATGCAAAGGCCTTATGCCTTGGCTATGAATATGAAACTCGGCGAAACTCATTTAAAAATATGAAAATAGTTAAATAACGAAAGATGGCTCTGTTCTTCCCTTAGTGTTATAGTTCCATCTTCTCAACTGTACATTTCTATTTATAGTAGAGTAATGATAAGGCAGAGAGTGAACTGAACGTTAAAAAATGGTGTCTCACGTGGCATCTTTTTTATTATGAGTCTGCCTCGTTAGGAACGCGATGGCAAATATTCTTCCTCCAAATTATACTTTACAATAGTTGCTGCACTCTTTACATTATTAAAGCACTAACAGAACAGTGGAAACAAAACTATCCAATCGAATATGGCTCGAACCCGGATCTAACTCATAGTGACAGACGCCATGACCACTAGGCCTCGTTGCCTCGATGGCCTAGTGATAATGGCATAATGGATCCAAGACTGAGTTCTGTCTAAGGAGATCTGTTTAGTCTCCAAAATCCAAATAATAATTATCGTTTATGTATATGTCTAGCAAGTAACATTGTTAAGCGAATAAAAACCGATCAAGCAACCATAATTATTAATTACAGTTTAGGTTAAGCTACATAGCTTGCAACTGCACATGCAGTCAATCTCATTAATTAAGTCACGTGTTAGACTCGTCTAAGGCTTGTCTTCAAAATCTCTCAGCGGCCTACCACAAATAGAACTGTAAGTTCAGAGTAACATTCACTATTTATTGGGACTTGCTCTTTGGCAAGCTACAATTTTTATGTCAGTAGGTTACAGAACAAACACGAGGTGCATCAGATGTTAACTCTTGATAATGTTTCGCGCACTAAACTACCTAATGCATCAATAGAAGCGCCTAAATTATCTATAGAGATTTGTGAGCCCATTACTCCTATCCCAGTAGTTAATCCACAATCTATTAGCTTAACCATGTCTCAGATGCTAAATACAGAATTTAAATAATTTAAGCACCCTGCTGTCTCTGACGTTTCATTCGTCTATTTTTGCATAGCGGACAGAACGAGTAAAATAAAAATTCTGAGACTGAAGAAATAAGTAAACGAAAGTATGCATTATTATGATGACGATTCTAAAATGAAAACTGTGGAGTAGGTATGTCTTACTGGTAAAGTTTAAAAACGTCTCGAAGTACTTACTCATCAGAAGTATAAGTGTTGTATGAACAAGTCATAAACATTTTATTATGCTTTGAAAGGACTATCGTCTGCTTAGCTAGACGAAACTTTTCAATTTTAAAGAGTAAAATTTGCACATTCTTGGACGGCATTTGAACCCGCGCCTTCCGACAATCCATTTCAGACGCCATGACCGATATGCCACCGAAGGATACTTAATCGATAGGGTTGATACCTGATCTGAACCGTCCCCATGCGACGGTTGAAATCAGATAGAGAGTTAAACTTCGTTGTTCGGACGGTATGCTTCAGTGGCCTAGCATGGCGTATGACACGGATTTTCGACCGATGCGGGTTCAAATCCCGTCTTAGGATGTGTAATTTTCTCTCTATGATTGCAAAGTTAAGTCATACAATTTAGTGGGAGAATGTATAAAACTAGAATGTAAATTCTAACCATCTTATGCAACTACGCAATTTCTTGGTCGAGTGTAACAGCCGTACAACAAGCAAAAGTAGTGAAGTACTTAAGGCAAAGTAATTACTTGAGCAACAATTTTGACATAGACTAGAATTTGTCTGGAGTCAGAACTATCAAAAGCTAGAACTCTTATAGCCGAGTAATAGCTGTGGTAATAGCCACCATTTCCTTTACTTAAGCAATGAGGACACGTCAATTTGTTCTTATTGCAAAAGTAAAGTTGTTTAAAAACTTCATTCGCACACAAGTCTGAACTGTGAGGGATCTATTATGCTGTAAAAATTGAAAATCCCATGACAACAACCTACAAGTTTAAAAAAGATGCATCCAATTTTGATAGGGTTATGTCATGTATTTACTTTAGTAAGTAATTTTCATTGTTCGACTATAGAATAAGATTTTATGTGAAGTATCCTATCGTCGAGTAATTACCTCATTAAGAAATTACTAAGCAACAAGTAATTGTTAAAAATATGAGTGATAGTCATCAAGAGTCTTAAATAATCGTTGATAGCCCTTCTTCTGTTTATTGTAATTTTGAAGTAGGTAGGTATGGGCTAATATTGTCTTCATCTTTCTAATTTCCCTTTGTTACTGATACTACAGTGCTCAGAAAGCAGCAAGAACCTTTTTTATTATTTTTTTATAGGGTCATTTACATAAACGATAACAATTTTATAATTTTAAATTCATTTGTTCAATACCATTTTAATGGTCAATGCACTGTGTTCTAATAACTATGGAAATACTATATAACTACTTTTTTAAATAGAATTTATTTTAACACTATTAAAGAACATAGGTACAAACAAATATAAGTATAGATAATGTTTTTCATAAATAACCACTGATTGATAAGTATCGCAAAAAATATAATACATTTGAAAAGGTTTTGTCGGTTTGTAGATTTGTTAGTCTGTCTTTTTACAAAACAACATAGTAGCAGAGTATGAACATAATGAAGAGTGTCATCCCAATCAAACACATAGTTCCGCACTAGGCTTGCAATATAAACAAGCTCCACGCATCAAAGTCGCAGGATAAAGCTGGTAAATAATAATCATGTCTGCAGTTTCAGTTCGTTTGAGTCAATTATTTTCTCGGCGCCACTAAAATCAATGAATGAGTAGTAAATTGCGGCGCCTTCACACCTATGTCTAACGAGTTTTAATAGAATTTGGACATGCATTTGTAAATTCATTGCATGGACATATATCCCGGTGACTACACCAGCATGATGAGAAATGATGACATTAATAAAGTACGCTATGTCAAATTTTGCACATAATGTAACTTATAAGTATAAGGTACTTAACAAAGTATATCTCACATTTTAAAAAGGGGTTCTAAACAGGTAACCGGATATTCCGTTGTGTGTGAGAAGTAGCAAACGCACACACACACGAACACACACACACACACACACAGAAAGAGAGAGAGAGAGAGAGAGACTTAACAAGGACGATTATATTTATCTTATTCGTCTTACATATACCAGGTCTTATATTCCCATTCGGTGACGCCGTAAATGCCAGTAGAGGTATAAAACAAGTAGCCCGTTCAAAAAAAAAAGAAAGAAAGAGAACAATGCTTAAATTGTAATTACATCAAAATAGTGCTTAACGTATTTTGTCTTAGATACCGTGCAAGTAGCCCATGAAATGAGAATCTAAATTTCGGAATCATTGTGGAATGAATGTATTAACTACTTATTAAAAGTTAATCTACCTACTTTTTTACTATTAAGAATTATGTGTTACATGTGAAAAGTGATTTGCTACAATTATTTAATATATATAATTAAAAATGAACCCCTATTTTTCCTGGTGACGCTGTAACTTGAGAACGGATGGAACAATCTCGATAATTGTTTTTTTTGTGTTAATTACTGTCTGGAGAAGGTTCTTATGAAAGAAAAATAAAGAAAAGATTAAGCCTTAAGATTTAAGCTTAAGGCCGACCCTTCGTTTGCGTAGTAGCAAACGAAGTCGCGGGCAGCCGCTAGTAGTAATATAAATATTAAATAAGGATATAATAATAAATAAATAAATAAATAAATAACGAAAAAAATAGACGAAATATAATTAAAAGGTATGGGTTGGTGTGAAAAATAATCAAGTGCCTTTTAATAATGTCCTTTAAATTGATAATTATTTTTAAAAACAAACTTTTTACAACCGTAATTTACCAATACACAATTTCTAACAACTAGACCAAAACCTTATCAATTAAATATGTTTAGACCGAATTTCCTATCTTTGTCATTCTCTAAATCTCTGCCTCATTTCCTATCTAAGGACCAGACTCTAGACATAAACTATCAAATCGGACGTCGCCAATATCCAATTTTATTACGACGCCGGCACCCTGAGCCCACAATAGTCCAAACTTTGACCTTCCAAACTGAACACTGGTTTTTACGATAGCTGTAAACCTTTCAGCGAATTTGACAATGCTTCAACGACAGAATACTTAACAGTGTGTTCTCATAAAATGAAGACACCGATTGTCAACAATATAAACTAAAATTGGTGGATGTGGACCTCTACAAATAAGGGTGCTTTCTCGTACTTTGGACTTGCGTCTGTAGTGTTGACTGATCATTTCCTTATATGTAATATTCAAATATAAGGAAATGATCACAATCCTTAAATTTGCCACGTAGTATTCTGTAGCCTTAAAAAGAATATCAGAGACCGCAGACTTATATGTAACTAGTAAGTCTTTGGCATCTTCTAGATACAAAACAAACGTATTCTTTGAGAATGCCATCGTCCGGGGAAGTGCTGCCACCATATCCTACTTCTACCGAAAAGCTGCAATGTTGGCAATACTGAGTTCTGGTTAGGAAGGGTTTGGATGCCGGCGAAATTACATGCACATGAGACTTAATTAATGTCTTAGGCTTACGGGCGCATTGTAGTTCGTCACTGGTAACAAATTTAATCTGTTCTCGCCGTCTCCTAATAGCAAAAAAACCATTTCCCTCCTGGATCTTGACAATAGTGCTAATATAGATCTTCAGACCCCAACTTAGGCAGAGCATGTGCTTATGATACTGATGACTGATTTACATAGGTATTTAATACATACACACAGGTTAAACTGACATGTTCAGGCTCACAAATGTTTGCCCTTTTCTGGATTCTAATCCAGGACCAGCTGTTCAGAAAGCAGGGCTGCTATTGCTACCAACTGGCCAGTCTCGGTTTATTACGTACCCTTCCCAAAAAAAAACAACTGACTTCCTTTATTTTACTTACAACGCAGACTGGCTACGAATCCCACACAGGTAGCTAGTTACACAGTACACTCGAGTACATAATGCTGTCGCAACAAACACAGAATAGTCCCTAGTTACTCCGGCTACTAACAGATTACAACAGCAGTTTGTATGTCTAGTAACCACAGAATATTCAGTAGTTAGTGCTAGGATCCATAGATGGTGTACTAGTAGTTAGAAGCCAATGCTGCAAGTTGTTCCTAGCGTTAGCTACTCCGACCATCTCTTACAAGTTCTAATTAGCCCCCTTGTTTCTTGAAACAAATTTACTTCTATCTGTGTAGGTGTATGGCTTTAATGTTTTGTATTGGCGAGAGGTTAACTTGGTGCCTTCTGTTTGTTACTAAATAGGAATACGGAACATTTTGTTGTTCTTGTATACTTCTTAGGCTTGGAATTAAACTCTGTAACCTACATAACATTAGCAGATTTGATATAGTTTGAACTAAACGACATGGCTGAATTCGTTATGCATAACATCGCATAGCGGTATCATAAAATCGGCCTAAACAGAAGAACTCTACATAGACGGTCGAATATTTCTTAAAACATTATTTTCTTCTTTCTTCTTTTTCTTCTAATAATATTTCTTATTGTTGTCTAAACCTGTATTTAGGCCCAAATGTTAACTAATGTAATACTAACTATTCCAGGATTTAAGTGTATAAATATAAGTAGTTTGACAAGTAAAGTTTCTCGTGATAGTACTCGTATTTTAACCACAAAAAGGAACAAACCATTTAATCCTACATATTTTTAAAGCACATAATGCTTAGCGAGACCAACCTTTGCAGTTTTAGAGAGAAAAATTACGCATTCTCGGGCGGGATTCGAACCCACATCGTCCAAAAATCTGTGTCAGACGCCATAACCGCAAGACCACTGAGGCAAACCCTCCGACCTCGATTATAACTAATTTATTGATTTTAACCATCATATGAGGGACAGAGCAACATTTGTTGAATAACTTGACAAACTTTATCCACAAACAATACTTATTCTTGCTTAGCAATACCGAAATGTTAACTGTGTTAAAGAGAGTAATGCTTGCGCACTGTTGCTACGTGGCATAGTTTTAGGTACTACGATTGTAGTTAACAAGATGGCCTCTTACACAAGAGGCCTACTACCTAGTAAGTAGGGTTTCCTCACATCGTACGATTCGCTTCTCGACGGCGAAGAGGATATTTTTCTTTGTTGGTTCACGGCGATAACGTAAGTTCTTTATGTTTTAGGGTTCCGTACCTCAACAGGAGAAAGAAACCTCGATCATATAGTACTTCGCAGTACTAAAGATACTGCAGACAATATACATATAATTTCACAAGTCAAACTATTGTCTAATCTCTTAATCATAATTATTCCATAACTATATCAAACCTTATTGATAATATTAATAAAATTATTTAATTATAATTTGTAATAATAAATCAGGACCAACATGAGGCTTACACCCTGTCTATATTACGTTTTATTGTTTTCAGCTCCGTCCAGAAGAAGTGCGAGCCGGGACGCAATGACGAGCGCACTGCACTGAAGACCCAGAAGACTCTGTAGACAAAGTCTAAACAATTATCGATAGTTATATCGACAACTTAATTCTCATATAATATCAAAGTCATCGAAGAATCTTCAAAAGAAAAGAAAGGCACTTTTTACCATCTAATTTTAACGTCAGAAAGTGGATATCATTTATGTAATGTTGGTTTATTCAATAGCATTTTGGCTACACCCTTGTCAAGGGAAGCCAAACGCCTTTATAAAATTGTGAAATTAGGCATTGCGCGTAGAGAATAAGCTAAGAAAGCCTCTATGAGGGTGACATATCATATGTGATAAAACCCTCTATAAATAAATAAAGATTAAAAAAAAAATGTTAACGTCGCTTATGATTTAAAAAACACTATTAGGGTTTTTATTATTTTCAGACAAAACTACTTCTAACCAACCTTTTTAGTCAAAACTATTTTTTCCTGTTTTTTCAGTTAATAGAGTTTTGGTTGCAATATATAAATATTTGTATAAATTAACAAACATTCAGCTAAATATATCTAAAACCTAACGTTACATTAACACATTTAAATGCATGGTGTTAAGGTTTTGGCTAATACCTTATCTGCACTGATAAACTTGCAGCAAAGTCTGGCAGCAGGCTGGGAAGATTAAAGACAGTGGTATGAATAGAACGGGCTGTAGATTCTGGGTAACGCAAACGAAAAAAATGCCTTTACGTAGAAAGGCTTGTGCGCTGTCACGTACACGTATTCTTATTTAATCTTTTTGCTGGGTTTTGTGAACAATCTTGTTCCGTGAAAATATTTCTTCATATTGTTGAAATAATTCTTAATGCATTTTCAAAGTATATAACAACTGTATTTTAAAACTCAAACTCTAAAAATGTATACAAAGTCATAAAAGTTAAGTATCTATTATCACAGCCGACGTTATCATAACCATAAAAGGGTCAAATATAAACCATTATTAAATAAGATTTTATAAACAGTGCACTCATAAAAAATGCATTATAATTGTTGATGCGGCAGCCATTAATATTATTAATATGGCTTCACGATGCTAGCACCATAAAGTTGAACAAACGAGAGAGGCGGGATACTTTTTACCGCCTGTGCTCCCATAAAAACGAAAGCCCTGAATTAGCTCGATTCTTTGTCACCCCTTTTGAACAACCCTAAAATTTTTACTACCACCGTCTTTGTCTAACAATAACCACTACATTCCCATCCGTTAAACTGCATCAGGGAAAAACAACGTGAAACCGCCTGAGATGAAACGAGATAGAACAATGTATATGCAATAGTAGAGAGGACAGAGAGAGGCACACGTAGTAGTAGCCATGGATGCGTACTTTCTACTGTGAGGGATAGAGAGGGTCAAAGCTCTTGTGAGTGAGTGAGAGAGGCACAAAATTAACCAACAGAGGGGAGAGCAACGAGCTTCTAGCGGGGTGGTTGGTTAGTCTGCATTCGACCGCGCTGGCGGCAACGTCGATGCCTCGAAGTGTAATCGGCCAGGATCATTCGAACTGTGAAAAATATTTATAGTGTGTTTTCCTTCGACATACGTTTTGTGTTGCATTTGATTTTTTATTGACATGCTTTTATACCTCTCCATTATATTGGATTACGGGTTTATGGCATCAGGAAAAACTTTATTTCATCGTTGACAAATGATGTTCTCGTGACGAAAACTTATAAGCACGGATAAGAAAACTGAAAGAAACGGAAGACATTATGACTGAAATCTCTTTGCGTGATCTGACGTGCCGGTTATGATAAGCCTAAAGATTTGACCGGGACTTTGCATAGAGGAAACCAAAGAAAATGTGTGCCAAAATGTTATTGTATAAGTTTTCCTTACTATTTGCCTTCGCCGTATGGATTGGAGTATCGGCTGAAGAGGAAGTGTCTTCTCCATTGAGGGTTGCACAATGCAGAGCCACATGTTTACAAAAGGTACCTTATCTATTTTTTTATTATTTATAGATTACACAACATACTTTTACAGGAAACAAGGGCATGGATAACCTCTAATCGATTAAATAATAAAGCCCAACTACATTTTTTTTATTTTTTTTTATTCAAAATATATTTCTCTGAATTATAAACTTTATAACCCAGGTAGTCAATAAGAAGATTACATATATCATGTCCTTGGATATTTAGAACATGCGTCATCGAAAGGCTAGAAACCAAATTAAAATATTTTTAACAAAAGGTTGTGATACTTTCCAGCATTGTTTGAATAAAACAAATGACTGATTAGATTAGTTACATGGATAATGAACATTGATATTAAAGTCCTTCCCATTTTTGTTTTTGAACATTGATACGAAGGAATATTTAAACAATATCTACAGTAAATATGGACATCGTGATTGAAATAGATGTAAACGTATTAGCCTGTTACTTTGTCTTTTCTCATCATCAATCTCAATATAGCTGTCAGCTAGGCACTAAACTAAACAAAGCATCATTTTGATCCATGGTTTCGATTAATAAATAGATATATAATATATTAAATTATACAAAACGACTATAAGCATGGCACCAATTCTTTGATAACTTACCGACTACTAAATTAAATTACCCATCAGGTTCTTTGATACAAAAGATTATTAAATGTATATATAAAGATTTTGATTAAGATTACAATAAAAACTAACCTTTCTGAAAATACAATAACCAATCAGTCTGCAAATATTACTTTTCATATACGTACAAAGCCGCTAGAGCTTTCAACGGAGGTAAAAAGCTAAAAAGCTGACGCTAGGCCTATTTTTCTGCGCTACGAAATTTCTCGTTCCGTTTCTTTGGATATTTTATTGCTGCGTATGTTGTGCACATATTGTATTAGGATTTTATTTTTTGATTTGTATTTTAGATACTCGGCTCTAAGTACTTGAAAACATGTGTTGAAATCTGTACAGATAAATAAAATTGAAGTGTCTGTTTGTTATTGCAAATGATCATCTTTTCACTAAATGCATATAAAATTACAATTACGGTACTTACGAAAAACAATCTATTTTTTTTAAAAATCGGTCTGTCTGTTTATCTAATTTTTAAAACGGCTGGAATGACTTTAACGGGAATGTAACGCCTAGTCTGGCTGGAGATACCTAATTGATTTGATTTTGATTGAAGTTTTAACCCTTTGACGTAAATTTACGTGTGTTTCATTCATAAACCTTTTGTTTTCATTATCACGGTATATGAAGGGTTAATCATAGTCTTACCCCTAGAGCAAACGTTTAACATATAATTTTTACTGTATATTATTTACTTTATATGGCATTTCAACGATGAACCTGAAATTTCCACTTACTTCAGCAGTCACTAATTCAGATCTGGTGTTATGCGACCGACAAATCCATCATAACTGACCATCAAGTGAGATAATAGTCAAACGTTTAACTAACAAGTATAAAAAAACTCTGTTGAAGTAGACACAGAACAAATCTTTTATCAAACATGTTGGCGCCAATCGCATTGAGTGAGATATTGTTCATGAAACCTCTTTAGTTATGTGAAATAAGTAAAAATAAAGCGATGTGATTTTTTTGAAGCATTTTTTTTATTCAAAATGTTATTAATCCAGAACGTAGTTCGCTTCATCATCATCGTCATCATCATCTCAGTCGTAGAACATCCACTGCTAAACATAGGCCTCCCCCATAATTTTTCCAAAAGGACCGGTTGGAAGCGGCCTGCATCCAACATCGTCCTGCGACCTTTATCATGTCGTCGGCCGACCGTGTCGGTGGACGACCTACACAGCGCTTGCCGGTCCGTGGTCTCCACTACAGAACATTCCGGCCCCATCGGCCATCTGTTCTGCGTGCTATATGCCCTTCCCACGGCCACTTTAACTGGCTAATCTTCTGGGCTATGTCGGTAACTTTAGTTCTTCTACGGATCTCCTCATTTCTGATTCGATCACGCAGAGAAACCCCGAGCATAGCCCTCTCCATAGCTCGTTGTGCGACTTTGAGCTTACTTAAGAGGCCCATGGTAAAAGACCATACTGTTGTAGTGTAGTTCGCTTGATACTAAGCAATACTCTTGTATATCATATGTTACAATTACACACGCAGAGTTTTGCTTATTGTTGTACTGCGTTCATCAGACCAAGTTCTTATGTTCTATTCGCCGTTGCTACGGTGACTATTTACTCGACGCAGAATAGCTGTCAAAGTGCTGCCGTGCAATTCTCCAATGATTCGTCGTTGCGTTCGTTGACGGGCTCACCGATGTCAAATACTTTATGAGATATCGCCCTTGTACAAAAGGTTTCGAACGTTTCTTGTCATCAGGCGTGCGATTCTCTAAGAGCAAACATCGTTGCATCTTTGATTACATCCGTGAAATAAATGAAGACATGGCAAGAAACGTTGGAAAATCAACCTTGTGTACAAGGGCAATATCTCATAAAGTATTAGACATCGGTGAGCTCGTCGACGAATCATTAGCGAATCGCACGGCTGGTCATTTGTTTCACGAATGATGTCAAAGATGCAACGATGTTTGCTCTTAGAGAATCACACGCTTGGTACCAAAATGGTCGCTTGGACAGGACAAGAAGCTTTCCATTTGGTAAAACGGGTTTTCTCATCTCTTTCAATCCACATAAAACGGTGGTAATCACTTTGTAATAAGATTTTTGTGGTGGTGTACACATGGCTATATCATAAATAAATCTTTATGAAATAACTATTCTAAATACTCATATAAAGAATAATTAGTTTACTAAATATATATATATATATATATATATATTTAGTAAACTAATTATGGCCACTGCCTCGTCTCATAGCACCTAATTGACACATAATTACAGAGAGATCCACGCCACTAATTGCTCCTATCAATCAAACACAGAACGCAATTATTGTAACTTAGTCAACTTTATCTGAACTTCGTAGGGAGATAACGTCAATATATCTACCGGTATTTACTCTTACAGATAGTGTATTATCTAAACCAGTTTATGTTATTTATTCCAGCCATCAGAAACAGGTTGCTTGGTATCACGGGATACATCCATAAACGTAATTTGTATCAGCTATCCCCTTCTAATTGGAATAAACTTATTTGTTCCTATCCACTAAGAGATTGCATCATAAATTATTATGTTTGTTAATCAAATTCTTGTATCAATAAATTTCCGAAGTCACGCCATATTGATTTAATATTTTTAATTATAAAATGTTATTTATCTTCTGTAATAAATTAGAATCTCCACGGTGAGTTCAACATCATTATTCTTTTTAAATTACTATTACCGGCTACTTGAGTTTTATTTCAATGGAACTATTCAAATTAGTAATCTCACCGGAAAAAATAAAAACACACATACCGCCACACGACATTCCATGCACTGTTGTCCGTTTCGCGATATTTTTGCGCACAGTGATTTCGTCTACCATAGCCGGTCCGAGACAAATATCGCGATTTTGACAGCTCGTGGCACTGTAAGCGCGTTGATCAATCGGACCGGAGTTGTAGCAATAACAAAGAACCATTCGCGCGCAAAAATAATAATGTGCATTGTGTGAAGGCTAACTGTGTGGTGTGTGGATTAAAACGAAACATTAGATGGACCGACTTATACAACTTTTACATCAAAAATAAGGGACAAAACAGTAAAGACCTTCTAAAAAGAAACAAACACCTGTCACTATTGACAGAACGCTCACGACGATTTTGGTGTAGAGAATGGTTCAAGTAATCGTCAATATAGCTGCAGTTAAGACGTCATCGATGACGTAGCGTGGGCCATCGTAATCACGCTCACGGTGAAAAGGATCGACTGTTATCGCGCTGAAATTGATTATGGCTTGATTGGGACCGCACTGCCTGTCTCGGGATTCACGAGACACACACATTAACACATCAATTAAAAAATTTGAAACCTAAAAACAAATATTTCTGCTCATCACGCAAACATCTGCCCCGCTCGGCAAGAGTTTGAGGACTGGAACCTGGAACCTATGGCTTCGAAAGCAGGGCACTACGATATAGATAGATAGCTTACTTCACGGCCTTCAAAAAACGTATCTAATTTTTTTTGGATCTCTTCTTTACGATGCCAGGTAAAAATAAATTGGCATCACCCATATCACAGCACATCACCAAAAATTCAAAAAATCGACATCTGCGTTAATCCATCTGGTATTTACTATGATCACGCTTCGTCTTTTTTTGCGTGGATCCGAAACGCTTTTAGTGGGCTCATAGGATTTTTTTTTTAAATTCTACCTGCTCTTACAATAGTTGCTCGGCATTTGTTTTTTTTTACAAATGTATACTTACAAAAGGATGTGCGTGATGGTTTTAAGGACGGAAGGATAGGTAGTTATACTTTTGTGCACAATTTTGGGTGAATCAGAACGAAATGCACAAATTACTATAATAAGCTCCTAAATGGATGATCACAAAATGGGGTAAACTTTTTGTGTTAGAATATCGAAAATACATACATATTGTTTTTTGGAACTACCTTTGTAAAGTAATGTCCTATTCCGAGGTCATAATGAATTCTGTGGCAATTTAAGTGAAGGCTGTGTATTCTATTATTTATTAAAGTCATAAAGAGTATATAGATAGATAATACAATACAATACAAGTTGAGAGAAAATTATATAGCGAGCCAAACAAAAAAATTGTTTTACATTTACTAATATTTAGAGCAATCTGAGAACGAAGACACTTGGACTAATCGAAAGCCTATCCACCAACCTCCATTATGCCCGCATGGATTATGACCCATTTTTGTCTTTCTGAGATGAATGATGATGATGAAATCCCAACGTTGGAAACGCAACGGGCTGAACATGCTTAATAAGGTGACAACTAGAAAAAGAAAGAAAAAGAAATAGGTTGACATAAGTTAAAGTACTTAGAATTAAATTACCTATACTTGAACATCCTCGTTCAATATTTAATAGTTTCTAAAACAACTCCACATTGTAACTGCCACAACGTCGCCAGAAACTATTTTCTTGCCATTGTCTCCACGTCATTGAAACGTTTTTTGTTCATTTCTACTTTTTGGTTTGACTTTTTTGTTGGAAGCGCGCCTCCCTCAATGTCAACCCAGTCTCTGAGAACACGTGATGAATTTTAAAAAGTACCTTTAGTGCCAAGATATAGATATGGTTATGACTACATTAGGCTTGTAAGTTGACTTGTCATGTAAATTTTTATGTGTTGTACTTTTATATGAGTTCGTTTGAATAATTTCATGTTGGGAAAATTGTTTCGAGATGTGTATGTTTGGAATCAGAATGGGGATCATTATACGTTTTTACGGTAAAATCTTTTCTACTTCGTTTAATATTTCTTTTAGTATTTACTATCTAGTTAAGAATTGGGCAAGTCATTCGCCTCACGGTAAGCATCACAACTGCTCATGACAGTTGCAATACGACCCAGGGTTTTAAGCGTAGCACTGCGCTCAGTTTCTCATCACCAGATATAAAATTACTTTTTGAGTCTCAGATGATTTCACATCCTGCAGTATCCTTCAAACCTTAAAACAGCTGTGCTTGTAAGGTATTTTGTCAAGGTAGAATATCAGATACTGCACTTATGCCAACCAATGCCTCTTGAGCAAGAGGTCTTCAACCTAGATGGAAGACTGGGAAGGTCAGGTTTCCTTGCCTCAAATGATTTGTATTCCCACAATATAGGGGAATTTGTCAAACCGCCTCGGCTCGCATTCAGATCATAAAGAATGTTCTTACTTACCCAATACCTACGTAGTACCAAGGATTGTAGTATATGAATCCTTGGTAGTCCGTACTATGACACCTACTGATGACTGGTACCTATGACAGTCAAATTCTGCAAACGGGAAACCAAGGGTTTAAATTCGGTCCTTAACGCAATACACTCAATTCTGTTTCCATAATATTTCGTAAAAAATAATAGCAAATATTGTAAAAGTTAATTCTGCTGTAAAAAAATTAGGTGTACACTTTTTATAGAACACTAAAAATAAATTGCTTCCACACAAATCCAATTCCAGTCCACTTTTACCCGAAACCGTTACCTACCTTATTGTTGGCATGCGGCATCGAAATTGAGGCAACAAAGTAACAAAATGTCATAACGATTTTTCATGATTCACAAATATTTATTGCAGTTATTTAAACTTTACAAATATAAATGTTTACATCACGTAAACATTTTTAAAATGAATAACAACCGTTTCACCTTGAGACCTAAAACATTGCAAAAACCCTCATAAAGAACAAGCCGGGTGATCGCGAAATAAAAATCACGATTAGAAATTTGGGATCGTTCCGCCTTCCCTTACGGTCCCTTTTTGAAGCGGCCACTTTGCTTCTGAGCATTATTATTTTATCGTTGTTCAGCCATGCACGAGAGGTAGAATAAAAATGTTGTTCGAAGAAATAAAAAAAACCACTCAAGGTTTCGGATGCACGTCCTCGGGCGCTTAGAAAAAATAAACGAGAAAGTCCACGCCGAAATGACCTGCGTTTTTGTCCACAATTTGTTTTCGTTTTTGTAAGGTTTGAGTTCATTTGGGAAGTAGCCATGTCTGTTGCTTACTGCATTAACTCAAATTACTCATAAATTGCCCTTGTTTTTTGTGTTCAAGAAAATTGCTTTATGTTCTTTCGTGCTTGTGAATCATTACTACGAACGCGTTTTGGATGTTTCGCAAGATCAGAACAGGATTGCGGCACGTGGATGTTTTATGTATTTAAAAATACCATGTTCAAGTCCCTCCCGAAGTACAAGTGGTAAGTACAAGTCCCGAAGTATAACTGGGATACAGTCTGTCGCGAAACCGCGCCCTGGTTGCGGATAATCATCAGGTACGTAAGCAAAGACTTATAGTTTTTACCAGCTCAGCCCCATAATAATATACTAGAATAAATTTGTCTTCTTATAAACGAAATATTTTTATATTTAGCTTGTATAGTTAGAGAATCATCGCGTTTCTTTTTAACTTGCCGTTTAGAGTAGAATAGGGCTATCACAGTTTTATTCTTATCGTGTTCAAAAATGTTCTAATCTTACATGATAAGAGGAAGTTGAGTTAACGAGTAAAATTCAGGATGCAGAAAAAAAAGGTGTAGCCTTAATCGAAACCAAGCTACTTGGTTTGGTTTAGATTTAGTTAAACTACCTAGTTGCTAGTCTAAAATCTTTACAGAAAAGACAATCGTCATTAAGACGTTTCGCGTACCTCAGGAAGGGTGGCTTATCCGGCAAGGCAGTCGTAATAGAGCCGTATACGAGAGAGGACGATTAATGATTCATGACCCCTCGTAGCGCAGTGTCATCAATATTATTCTGTTTGTATCCAACGCGTTTGGCCCACCCTCGTCCGCGCCCTGCTCATACATAAATAAGCACGACACGTCGTCTTCTCTGATTACATCGCACTGATGTTGTGAGAATCGTGTACTCAGATGCTGCGACTCTTTTGTTCAATATATCTGGACGAATGGTTGGTTCGCAGAGGACTTAGTATTTCACATTCTATAGTTAACACTGTATGCTCATCGGTTTCGGGTTTCTGATTAAAGATAAGGTCAAGAATTTATTTGTGTGACGGCTTTAATGCAACAATTGGGCCCGTAAAGTTTATTGGTGTCGAATAACAAGTTGATCTGTATCACCTTGTCCATAGATGGCTCGGCATTAAACTACTAAAAGCCGAATTCAATTACGAAAGGAAACGTAAATAAGCTCAAAAGATTTATAGTTATTGTCTTTCTCATTTCTACGCTTTATGTTTTAGAACAAAATGATATAGTAAATCAATTATTAAGAGCAGCATGGTATGGTATCTACTTTCTTAACTTTTAAAAGATGAAAATCTTGTTTTCCTTTATCATAATCATAATCAGACCATTTTGTTCCCACTGCTGGGACTCGAGCCTTCCTCTCAGAGAGAGGAGTTGGGCCATAAACCCCCACGCGGGCCCAGTGCGGCTTGGTAGATAGGTTAGTGACCAACCCATGTCTAAGTTTTCAGGCCTTTCGAAGGCCTTCGACATAGCCTAACGACTGTTGTGCTAAGACAAACAACCGGGACCGACGGCTTAACGGAGGCGCTCAGTTGAATAATGCCACTAGCGGTCACCCATCCAAGTCCTGACCGCAGCAAGTGTTGCTTAACTTGTTGATCAGTTAAGATCGCCAAGTCAAGCTCCTTACGAGCGCTTTTCTTTATAACTATATGATATTGTGATATACATGTAGTGATTTCAAATACTTAATCATTGATAAGCCAATGGTATATGACAATAAAAGAAACACGTCGTTACTAGAAATTACATGAGGTTCCGTTAGTCCTAAAGTTGATGTAGAGCCTCTTGTCACGCGATCCAGCGATAAAGCACGCTTCAGGCCAAACTAAGTAAAGTGTACACTGGAACTGGATGCGGAGACAAACACAGATTAATAATTTCTTAGTTTCGTCACTGTTTGGGCCCGTAATCGACAGAAACCAATATTTTATAATACTTCGTTTACTACTATTTGTACCTCTTAAAATTTGGAAAATTTATAAAATAATATTTAAAGATGCATTTATGACTAGTGCTTTTATTCTCAATTCCTTGTATAACACTAGAACATTGTGTGGAATGAAAAACATGAAACCTCATTCAAAGCCATCAAAGTTTTTTTATGTATCGAAAGGCTGGCGATTGGCCGCTATCTCACCTGCTGTTAAGTGATGATGCAGTCTACGATGTATCACGCCTGCCTAGGAGAAACCTATTCACTCGCGACTTGAAGACAACCAGATTGTATGTTTGTAACACAGACTCAGGCAACGAATTACACTTCTTAGCCGTACGTTTGTGCCAATTTGCGTCTTCGGCAGAGGTCATAGCGCGTGTGTATGAACGTTGTATCAATTAATCTTCTATACTTTCATCAACTAAAATTTTCTTGCTTTGTTGGCTAACCCGTTTGCTGTAAATGTATTTTACGTAAATTTTAAACAACATAAATTAATAACGGTATTATTTTGATTAACAATATCCTATACTAATATTTCATTACGAGATTAATTAATACATCTAAATTTACATTTGCTTAATAATTAAAACGTATAACTTTAAACATTATGTAAATGTATACATTTTAGATAGTAACGCAATATTTTTCTACTGACTTCCAAAAAAAGGAAAAGGTACTCAATTCGAATGTATTGTTTGTTGTGTGTATTTTTTTATGTTTGTTACCTCATAACTTTCGACTGGTTGACCAAATTCTCAAAGTTCTTTTTTTGTTTTAAAGCTGGTGCTTTCCGTGTGGTCCTATTTAAATTTCAACAAATTTGCTCCAGTACTTTTTTAGATACGCTCCAATAACGGAATAGAATCGAAGTCAGTATTGAATTTTTCAAATTGTACTTGTTACTATTAATGCGTCTCATGTGTTTGAGAAAATTGGACAGACCCCATTTTTTATTTTTACTTTTAATGAACTGACAAGCGTGAAATGTATTGAGCGTTATATTGGTTTGTAAGCATCATTTGTCAGCTAAATGAATAGTAGAACAGATAAATACTTTTTCTCCGAGCTCGAAACGCATTGGTGTCAAAGCGCAGGCAAAAGCTCGGCTTGTACTATTCTGATAAATGATGTGTCGGCTACTGCTACACCGCTTCGCTTTTAATCCTCAACCCACCATTGTGTTCCCGTCCGATTTTTGACGTTAACTGTTTTCTTCGTCTACAAACGACACCTACGCTATTTGGGTTTCGGTAAATAAGAAATTAATGGGCCTTTCCCCTTTATCTTTGTTTACAATCAATCAACCATATGCGCACGTTATCTAATGGTTTGTCGTTTTCGCTTATCTGTGGATAACATTGGGCAAAGAGTCCGATAGAATTGTCCTTAAAATCAAATGTTAAACGTAATATATAATATTTTTATATTTTCTATATTATATTTCTATTCTATTTTATTTTATTAAGGTTAAAAACTTTAATCTTTTGTATTCTCTCGGTGTTTTCTTTGGCAGGTAATAAATAATATTATTATTATAATAAAGAACGAAGAAAAATAAACAGCGAAGTTATAAAGGTTACAAATTATGAAACCATTTATCAGTTTTAATGTTTCTTTGAGGTGAAGCGGCAGTTTTGATTACATATTTAAAGTAACAGTTAACTGTTAGGTAGGTACGAGGTACGTCGTCGTACCGAAGTTGATTGGGACTCGATTAAATGCAGCTGCCTTCACCAAAAGCTTCGTCTGCACCCTAAAGGCCAAGATGAAACGAAGATAGTTTTAATGCTCATAAATTTCATTCCGTACTTGGCTGTCCGATCGTCTAATCACTTTCGTCGGGATATTTGCTGAAGTTTCAAAACAAGAACAGGAGAAATGTGAAAGCTAATAGCAGGAATACAATATTTCATTTTCGCCCTAACTTGATAGGTTTGATAAATTTGTATCGATTTTGGCTTTTGGAGACGTTGGCGTATCAAAGTTAAACAGGAATAATAAACACGTAACTGGTTTAATTTTAATAATCTACAAAATGTCATGTATAGCCCACTGACTTTTCTGAGTAGGTACTTACCATGCTTGTTGCCAAAACGTTAAAAATAAAGATCACAGGGATCTTTATCTTCTTCTGTGACCTGACTGAATAGTGAAGATAGACGTACGGATATCTATCCGTACGTCTATCCTGACTATCTAGTCCTAAGGCTAGAAATGTAATATAAAGTTTTGTGAGATGGCATTGAATGAGCTATAAGAGGGAGAAATCATTTAAAGCTCAAGTGCTTTATTATCTACAATTTCTAAAAAGAAAAGTATTTTATACATTTTCAGAACTTTTCGTATCCCATGTTGTGTTTTAGTATATTGGCTCAATACAAATTTATATAAGATGTAGGTCCTATAATACTGCTATAATGTTAGATATAGATTATCATCTTTCTATTCTACCCGCACTGAGATTTGATTTTTATAGCCGGTTGACTGACACCAACTGACTCTTTGTGATAATTATCGTAAGATTGTAAATCCACTACCAATCGGATAAATAGGGCACAAATTGGTTAAATGCATGCGTAGCACGCCACAAACATACTGGCCAAGGGATGGTACATCTGGTAAGTCATAAAAATACTGCAAGGCATGTTTAAGCAAGGAAAATATACATAAACGGTGTATTAATCCTTCCTATACCATGATAATAAAAACAAAAGGTTTTTGAATAAAAACTGACGTATATTTAAGTCTCTGGGACGCAAAGGGTACGGTCCAACAACACTACTGAAAGTAACCAGAAACAATGAATTTTGGCTCAACGAATTCGTAAATTAGAAACAAAATATAACTTATAAAGAAAGTGTTTTCAAACAGAAAGATAAGCTTACAAAACTAACTTTTTTCTACTTTCTGTTTTTGTAAAAGGTGTTAAATTTATGGTGTCCCCAAATTCCACCCTAGTCTGAATAGTAATCTCACTATCTCAGGGTTAATCTCTCAAATGCAATAAAAAAGAATCTTTGGATCTAACAAATATTTTGTACGAAATTGATGGGGAACCTTTACTTATCAACGCGGTCAAATCTATAATGGACCATCAACATTCCTAGAGGTGTCGATACAAAATTTGAGTATGTCTCTGATGTATGTAAAGATAGTAAACAATCGCTTATTTACAAAGCCTGTACATATTTAGAATCATTTGAATACCATACCTATTCACCATTTTTTAATGCGCTTTCATCTACATATTTTATACATTTAAGAGGATTGCATAGCTAGTACTTTCCAGTGTGTGCAGTAGAATTCTTTGTGAGTTCGTCCGGGGAAGTACTGCCACCATACTTACTTATTTCTACAGGGAAGCTTTAATGTCCGCAATATTGTGCTCTGGTTTGAATTGTATGGTTGGTGGCGAAATCACAAGCACATTACGGTACATGAGACTTAACAACTTAATGTCCCAGGGTTTCGGGCGCAGTGCAGTACGTCACTTGTGATCAAGTGGGCCTGGCGTTTGTATTGTCTCCAAATAACAAACAAGTAAAAGTTAATACCGACTTCCATTCTATTCAGTTATTGGATTGTTACTCAAAAATTACTGGACAAATTTTTGATGACATTTAAATGGGACCATACGGGTCAAATCAAACAAAAAAAGAATTTTGAGCATCGGTTTACCCAATCGAAAGTTATGAGGTTACAAACATAAAAAATAGAGTCGAATTGAGTACCTCCTCCTTTTTGGAAGTCGGTAGACAAATATATACAATATAGGTACTTGTCCTGACTGATTGGCTGATGGATTAACGCAGAGCCTAAACTGATGGGGCTACAAATTTAAAATGTTGGCTGTTGATATGCCTTTTATGCAGTTTCATATTCATTATTCACTAAGAAACAATTTAGAGCTGAATTCAATTTATTTCTCTGGTATTGTATCCCATAACGAGCGTAGCCGCGGATCAGCTAGTCGTTAATATAAGTACATCATATCCTTGCAAAATATTAAGTTTGAGAAAACAAACACTTCAAATCTGAACAAATAAGCTGTATTAAAATTTAACGTAACTATAAATAAGCAAGGACATTAAATGTCCTTGCTTATTTATAGTTACGTAAGACACTACAAAGATAGAACATAGATTTGAATGCTGATTGAAAGAATAACAGATTTAAATAAAATAACAAACTTTTCCCCTCGTTGTATACCTCCAAAACTTTTAAAAATAGCTTAAGCACGTAGATAAATATCACTACTGTACAGCCACTTTAAGTGTGAACCGATCATGGGTCGAGCGTGGGTGAAGCTCGGTGCGCCACAAAAAGTCAAGACACCCCGTTGTTTTAGTGGAAAAAATAATGAAATATGACTTTTTATAGCTTTTCTTATGTAAAACGTGCAGTGTTAAGTCTGTTGTTTGTAAAAATGAATAGGTTTCAAAAAGAGACTAATATATCAACGTTGTATGAATTAAATTTGTTTAATTTATTTATTTGGATATACCTGGAATATAATCGTTTAATGATAATAATAAAAATAATAATTAAATAGCTGCTTATAATAATCGTAGTGATAATTAACTTGTGTTCTATTTAATCATTATGCTTTTAAATAAATTAGACGACGAAGTGAATAAAACCTATTGTAGGTAGGTACTTATTACCGTCATTATTAATAATATGTAAATATTCCTATACTCATAAGCTCATAGCCGTATGCATTGAGTTATTTACATTTATAGATATATATACTAGCTACGCCCCGTGGTTTCACCCGCGTAGTGATGGATGATGACGATGAAATAAAAGTAGCCTAAGTTACACCTTATAACATCAGCTACCTGCCAGTTAAAGCTGGTCCAGGCGTTTCAGAGATTAGCCGGATAAAAAGATGTTTTGCCGGTTAATAGTAATAGTTTAATAAGAGTATTTGTTATAAATATTTGTGGCGTTAGTCTTCATAGCTCTCCATAACTGAATTAAACATGGATACCTTACATATGCATTATGATACGTGCATCCAGTTACAGATATTTCGTCATTACGTTGACATGCCCTATCCGGTGACGGTGTAAATGCCGGCGGAGGCAAACAGAAACTAGCCCGTTTGAAAAAATACACCATTCTGCATCTGACATGGTCACATAGCGAACACATGGTGAAACAGATCCTTTTAAGTAATCTACCGACTTCCAAAAAAAGGAGGAGGTACTCAATTCGCCTATTTTTTTAATGTTTGATACCTCATAACTTTCGACTAGGTGAACCGATTCTCAAAATTTTTGTTTGGAAGCTGGTGCTTCCCGTGTGGTCCCATTTAAATTTCATCAAATTCGGTCCAGTAGTTTTTGAGATACACGCCAATAACTGAATAGAATGGAAGTCGGTATTAAATTTTTCAAATTGTACTTGTTATTTTAAGTCGGGTTCGCTATTATTTAAGCATGACATTTTTTTATTTAAGGACGCAACCTAGTATTATACCTAACCTGTATTGTATTTTTCTCAGGGACGTCTCATAATGCGATATTATCTATATTTCAAATGTTTTACTTGATAATATATGCATAAGTTTGTTAGGTACTCAAAAAGTTAACAGTTTTGTAAGTCGTGTCTGCCATAAATTCTTTTATAGTAGGAAATAAATCACCGCCTAATTTTAAAGTTTCAACTCATCTGAGTAAACATAAAAGATTGATAGGGCGACGTAGTAGACACAAATACCAGTGGGGCTGCGGAGTGTACTGTCACGAGCAGACGCTCGCGTGTCACGGCCAATAACAACTATCAATGGAGCGTTCGTTTGGCCAAGACACATGGAACGCTAATTCTGGAATTCTAAAATAATGTTGCCACTTTTATACAGTACAGCGTTCTTACTTTAAAGAAAAATCACCACAATTGCGCTCTAGCACTACAATTAACAAGCATTGTGTTTGGCAAATATTTGAATGGCACTGGCATAAGCGCAAAGGAAATTAAATTTAATATAAACATGATTTCCGTTTTTTTAATTTCTAGTCTAATTAGTTTGAAATAGTTTGCCATGAAAATCAATATTATATAATTAATGTTGAAAGTATATCAGTTTAACGTAGCAATAATTGTAAACGCTGAATATTTTAATGTTCCATCAAAATTATTTTCTCGGTGATGGCATAAATACCCGCTAAAACTATACGCTCAATAAAAAAAGTATATTAACGATTCAATAAAAATCTCAAATGTTTGTTTATAGGCGTCTATTGAAAATCGAATTAGCTAGATATTTTATCGGCGTAATATCGATTTCACTGGTATATTTATTAGTGGCACAATGCACGGACCGTTTTATTATCACGACCGAGATATTTTAACGAAGTGAACTTGCTTCTAAAATAAAAGAGGAACACGTCGGAACATTTTTTGTTCATCGGACACGCCATTTAAGTCAGAATCGTAAATTTTATTGAAATGTCGCAACAGCGATCGCCGCACGAGATGTCTTGTCTTCGGGGACGAATTTATGCGTAATTCGTAAACAAATTGACGTGTTCGGGACGCTCTTTGAAGGGGACTCCAGCTTGACGACCTGACGCGTCTTTTGAGTCTTCTCAATGTTTACGAGATGACTGTTATATCTTCTGTGAATTTTATTGCTTCCATTTCTCTTTTTATTTTTCACTACAGACCCATAGTGTATTATCAAGCATCAATCAGTTTACAAATTTCTTTATCGCTAGGTCGGAATATATTTAACCTGGTGGCTTTAAGATACGTTAGGTTTTCAGAATGACACCTCAATGCTACTACAGTCTGATTTGTATGGCTTCGTAAGTCGTAAAACGGTATCACCTTACAGAATAGCAGCTATTGTCTTTTATAGGGAATAACTGTCCTTTCAATTTTCCAGTGAATAGATCTTTGTTTACACACGATACAATACTTGCGTCCCTTGTAACTAGATTTTTTCTTAACTTAGTAATTTATACACGGGGACAGTAAGTTTAAGTAATTGAATATCAGTCATATCATGTCTGTATTATTAGGTACAATTTAAGAACTACTACTATTACCAACTACTCGATTACACTTTCTCGTTCATCATATCCTACAGGAAATGAAATAAATTCTGCAAATTATGAATAATGTACTCAAAAACCTTTGCTGTATTAGAAACTTGACTAGATAAGTTAATTTTAGAAATAATTTGATATCTAATGATTTGATTTAGGTATACCAAAGTCCTGTTTCAACGAAGTTGAATTAATGTTTGACTCGGTATGATGCACCTATTAGTCGGACGTCTTCTGGCACGGCGAGTCATACGACTCTTGAAGAATCAAGACCAACAAAATATTATTTCTAACTTGTTCAAATTGAACGGTGAGGCAATAAAAATTTGTGTGTAGTGAATTCAATCAATACGAACAGAAGAGTGTTGGGAATATAATCGAAGTTTGTGGCGCACGCGGCGCAAATGCCACAGGTTTTTTTGAACTGGGATTCCTGCTGTTCTGTATTGCCATCTAAACAGCTATTAACCACGTTTTACGCGATGCACACCGGGCGTTCCAACATGTTTATTTTAAATTGACTACTAAATATCACTGTTTTTGGCCATGAATCGTTTTAATCGGACATATTTATTTTAAAACGTAGAAGCGTAGTTTTAAGTGAGCCATTCGTACTCAAGTTTATAGCTTCGAACTTGAACAGTTACAGCGACTGATACAGTTCCGCTACTCGTTAATTAAGGACGCGATTTGTATTATGGCCAATTATACCTACGAGTATAATAATATTGTTTATTGAATACCTACTTATTTTATAGAGTCACTTGGCTTATCTAATAATCACTCTGATCTCAAAACAATACTGCTCTGTATAAGTTTTTAAACTGACATGGTTACAAATGCAAGAATTAACGTTGGAAACGGGATATTTACCGTGTATTGTCACTGACTCAATAAATACAATACATTGTAAATATCCCGTTTCTAACGTTAATTCTTGCAATACTGCTCTAAAACATTTGTACCTTGCTCTTAATAAACAATATATTTGAAAACAAATTATTATAACTGAAAAAATCATGCTGTGACAATTGACTCAATTTTGCCGTATCCGATTCGTTTAATGAACGTGGTTAGCCTATTCTTTACTTCTGAGTTTTGCCTGACACTTTGTTTCCACATAAATTACTTGAGCTTTCGGCTACCGAGGATCGTTTTGGCTGGTGTCACCACATTTGTGGTTTTCTCTTTGTTCGTTCAGCTTCGTTTTGCATTCCACCATCTGTGTTTGTTCATTGTCTCTTCGCTTTAAATTAAAAAAAGATTTCGTTTTTATTCGCGCTGTCTTCCTCGCCCACGACTTTATGTGACGTCAAGTTTGGAATGAAGTATTTCAGCGTGCAGTCTTTATGCAACGTCAAGTTGCATAAATTATGCCTTCTTATAATTATATGGATACGGGTATTTATATCTTGTTTGCTTTTCTTTTATGCAGGCTCTTATCCACGATTTGCATAATAATGCATATACAATACAATGTTGCAGCTTTGAAATAAATATAATCTGAATGTCATTGACTCCTTTCCCTTTACGAGTGCTTTAACAGTATATCGGTTTGTATGCGACACTCTGCTAATATTCATAGTCACGTTTAAAACAGCACGTTTAACACACGTGCTTAGTTATCTAATAGCCGTTTTCATTCAACCTTTCTCTTTAGTATCCACTTTAAAATGTGTTTCGTCGTTTAATGGTTTCGCTAAAGCAAGTTCCTTGGAATCCCTTTAGTGGGTATCACTTTACATGCAAAGCTCCTTCCCCAATGACCACTAATGCCAAATTCAAAGTTCCACCACCCAACACATTATTAACAGAACCTACCCGACGTGACCGAAGTAACAAGTACCTAATCTACTTAGCGGTCACATCAAGGTTCGATGCCTCGTGAAAATAAGATCCTTTCTCAGATTGAGTTTCTGCTTTACTCTATATATAAGTAAATTAGTAAGAAACTACTCTTAAGAGTATCTGAGAGTTCTGAGTGATGGAGTAGATATATAACTTTACAGGTATCTATATAATATAAAGTTCAATAACTATGAGCATGACACATCTCACGATAGTAAGTATTTCTAGAATCACTTTATTGAAAAGGATGTTGTAGTTCCTGGTAGAACGTGTGAAAGCTTAGTTTATAAAAGATTTTATCTCAGCTCCGGCGATGGATATCGTAAGACGAAATCATAAGCATTTCACAGTATCAACCGTCAATATTAATTTAATTCGGATCATTCAGTCATTCTGTATTAAGTGCCACGTCTGCCTATTACAATTGCATTGTCACTCAACGTCGTCTGATTAATTGGTACCACCTACGTGAGACGGTAGACTACGAGGAGGCATTTGCTGAAGGGCTTCGGGCCCTGAAAAGGACAGAGTTTCATTCATGTCATCATTATTATATGATTGCAACGTGCGATTGTCAAATATAAGGAACATAACATGATCAGTATATTATGACCTTCAGCATGTTTTGTTGTTAAATAAACGAAATCGTCAACTCATATAATCCGCATAACAGTGCGCCACAAGGCTTAATAGAGTTTAGACTAACGGGTATATATTTTGAACTTCCTAAAAATGAAAACACAAATATCCAGATTCAGCCGTGCGATTCTCTAATGATTCGTCGATGAGCTTGTCGACGAGCTTACCGATATCAAGTACTTTATAAGATATCGCCCTTATACACAAGGTTGTTTTTCCAACGTTTCTTGTCACCTCGTCATTTGTTTCACGGATGTTGTCAAAGATGCAACAATGTTTGCTCTTAGAGAATCGCAAGGCTGATTGCAATTGCTGTATTGACATTGAAATTTATACATATTAACTCTACCATGAGTTGGCAACATAAATCCCATCTTTAGTCGATACTCGATCTCGCCAACTTAATAGAACTTACTCATTTTTTCTTTCCTTGGTCTAAAGGTACGCAATATTGTATTACCGAAAACGTTATTAGTGTAGACTAGCTGACCCGCCAGCGACTTCTATCGCGTGGCTTCGCGGGATACGATTAATTACTGTTTTTTAACTATCCCACGGGAACTCTTTAATTTACCTGGATCACAAGTGTCCTTTATGTTGGATCAGGGATATAATATACAAAATTTCATTTAAATCGGTCTAGTAGTTTCGGAAATTAACCCGTACAAACAGACAAACATAGAAACAAAAAATTTGAAAATAAATTAAATTATTTCGATTTCACTCCTTACATGTTTTAAGCATTTATTTCATTGTTAAAAAAATTGAGCTCTACAGTTTTATTATATGTAGTGATAGTGATTCGGGAATTCGGGAAGACATGACTTTTATATCATAATATACTCAACTATTACGCCTTCAACGATTTTGATAACACAAAGAAATGAGTCGCAATTCTGAGAAAAAAATGTTTGATGGCCGCGTGGTCCAGATAACAATTTATTTCCCTGAATCAGAGGGCAAGTCAACAGGACATGATGGTGGGTCATTAAAAAGCATAATTAGCAGAAAAAAATAACTTTTAATTACTTTACTAACCTACTTAGCTAAAACCATCGATGACTTTGTAGACGTAGGACTTTTGCAGAGTCTGCCTGTGGCAGTACCACCACCTTTGCCAGTTATTCAACTATGAAGTAGTAGTATGCAAATATAGTGAAACACAGTACTATTTCATTGAAGGGCAATGTTTCCAGTGAAATTACCGAGCAAGGGATTTAACACCTTATATTTCAGGGGTTTTTAACTCTTGTAGTTTGAAATTCCGAATGCCGCTTAATAGTTATGGGCAAGCGTGACGCTCACAGATCACAGAAACAGGGCGAGGCTTAAGGTCAGGCGTAACTCGCTCGTCTCGTCATAGAATGTCATGACAAAAAACCTTTGTAAGACCTTGTAAGACGTGGATTTCATGAAGGGTGCGTGACCAGTTCGCAAAATTAAAGTTAGATTGGTAGAGCCATCGTCATTTATTACCATTACGAAGAATTGTCTTTTATTGAAATCCCCTAATACAAAGAGTGTCCAGATCTAAATCGAAGTAAGTCCTTCTATTATATGTTCATAACTATATCCCCCAGCAGATAACGGTTCGTTGACCTAGCCTCGATCTACGTTGTACATGAGTCCTAATAGTGACATATAATTATAATAATATACATATATATCTTAATGTTATGCCAAGTTATGGAACGACTATTACACAGACTGTGAATAGCCTTACGACTTCCTAAGTAGCTATGTGGCGTACATACTGATTATACGGGACCTGATAATAACAGCACAGCATAAATAATAGTAATGAAAGTCTTCGATTGATGGTCTTCATTTCTCTGTCTACAGTTGAATTCCAATTCAGTTTTTTTACATGCATTGCAGGTGCCAAAATTTTATAGCTCGTCTGTTTTGGTTGTGATTGAGGTAAAAAAAAATATAGGTATTACGAGTACATATTAATTCCATGGGTTCCAACTTGTTTTACACAAAATTATTAAAACAAAGGTCTCAATTATAAAAGCTTAAAATATCGTAATTGTTAATTTTAAGGGTGTCTCGGCTGTAATTTATTACTAATCCAAATACTTATTTATGATATATGAGAACACACATTAAAAATTGGCAGTAACATTTCTTTTCACTGAATTTCTTGAAAATCTCGTATTGTCATGTATGAAATATATCTTATGATAAGCATCATACTCCAGTTTGCCAAAGTAGATTCAAACATTTGGCATCTCTTCAAAATGGCTGACCCCATTTATTTAAACAATGTTGGTGACAGTTAAATGAATCCAGAAGATACTAAATCATATTCCCGAATCGTCATTTCAGTTTTAAAAAGATAAAAGTATACATAATTTTAAATTTGCATTCTATAAGTATCTGAAAAATTTAGACAAATCACACAATATAAAGAAATTGTTTTGTATACAATCATGTCTCCGATTGTGTATGTTTCCAATGATTTAACTTCTATTACTAAATTCATCTACATATTAGTTTATCTACCCAAATGAAACTCTACGAAAATCATAAGTACAACATAATTACATAATTCTAGACGTTACGATAAAGCTGCAAATATTATATTATGTATATGAAGCAAGAACGCTTTTTATACAGGTTATTAAAGTAACGATCAGCAATGTAAATAAATTCAGCAAAATCTGTTCTAAATCCATTAGCTCCAGCTTTTATACCTTCTATCGTTACAATTTGCCACACAATTTACAAATAACGCATTCTTTGTTGCAGGTAATTTCCTAACAGGAAGGCTGACTTCCTTCAATTGTTACTTTTTGTAACCGCATCGTAAGTAACAGAATGGACGTATTATTCAAGTGACATAAATTTGTCTTAAATGTGCTACCCAGTCCTTTTATACTAGATTCTTTATGGTGTTAACTTCAAAGAATTTCGCAAACATTCCATATACATCCGATCTTTTCTTTTGATATAGAGCGGAAATAGATGGAATTGAAATTGGCTGCGCTGCGTGACAATGTAGCTCAAAGCCCACAAATAAATGTGCCTATTGAACGTTTGGCAAGCGTTTTCTAGGATCGTTTCAATAAAAGTTATTGTATTGAATTCCAACAATGGATGGCACAGGAAGTGATGCGTACGGGGTATTGGAGCAAGTGGACTGTTTATAATTTGTTCATTGTGAACGTGTAATGGAACGCGTCCACCACGTTGCTATTGTTGCGGACGCGCGACCAGTATATTAATCTAAATTGGTTTTTTACAGTCATATCTATGGACCTAAACGATAGGTGAAATACCAAATTCAAGTTGTAATAGCATATTTTTATGTAACTAATAGTAAATGCAACATTTTGCAGATGTAAGATTCATATCCGATAACGATTTCTCTGACCTTAGAATCTTTTAGGAAACATACTCGTACGTAAAAGGGTACCTATTTTTAGCCTGATAAAGACTTGCACAATTATTTTTATTCTTACCGTTTGACTACGGGAATCTGATGCTAACGTAAAATGTATTTTTAGGGTTACGCACCTCAAAAGGAAAAAGGAACCCCATAGGATCATTTTGTTATCAGCCTGTCCGTCAGTTTGTCTGAATATTTAGTCTAGAATATTTTTCTCAGGAACGTGTAGAGGTATTTGAAGTTTATTGCACAGTAAGTTTTACCCGTTTTGATTTAGAGTGTTTACATTTTAAGTAGAGTTTTATTCAGAGTGTTGACGTGTTATCACATGAACATTCCACAAAATTTGTCACTTTGCTAGGTATGAATGTCAATCAAGATCAAGATTTTAAAGAATTCCAGAGGATTGCTTTTCCGTAGATACATGAATATGCTTGTCTACCATGTAATAGTGGGTTACATGGTAGACAAGCACCAATGAGTAAATTTAAATTAACTGCGGAACATAATATAAAGGGATGAGAAGCATTTACTTGTGTTTAAATTCTTAGTGATTTCAACGACGTACCCTATTTATTCCCCTTCGAAACAGTGATGCTAATAGAATTAGACAGGTGAGAAATAAACGGAAAACAATTTCTTACAACGAACTTTCTCGTTATCTCTTCTCGGTAGTCAGATTACAATGACTACCGCCACAATGCGCGATAACTAATCGCATTACGTCTCTTAATAATTAATTCACCGATATTTCATACGATGTGATAGACTTTATCAAAAGCCCCCATCTATATCTGATATAGTCTCCGAGTACCGTATAACTACCACTTTACCTAGAACCCTTCCTATAGAACCCGTCTTAACAATCTTCATGTGATGGTATCGATTGGGGAGGTCTATCTATATTGGCTACGTTTTACTATCAACTCGCGACTTTGGACCTCCTAGTGGGTCAATCGTTAACTGTTTATGTGATTTTTATTGCCTTTTGTGAACTTTATCAAAATGCCTTATTAAAATTTAAAACATGTCTTGTGAGTTTACGATCGCTACGGGCTGTTGCTAAATTGTACCCATTAATTTTATTGTTAACGTCTTAATATCAGTTATTATTATTCGTTTATAGAGCAATAATATAAATTGTACTATTTTTATATACTTTTAATAGATGACTGTTATTTTTCTCTTTGCTCTCGGCAATTAAATTAATGACAAGTAAAATAAATAATAGTTTTGCTGAATGCTAATTAAAGTGCTAGTTCTGGTTACTTTTTGGTCTTCGTTTTTGTTTTGTTTTATATTAACCTTATAAAAGTTAAAATTATTATTTTTAAGTACTACTAATTTTCAAAGGCCGCTTTTCCTCGAATTGTTACCGTTTTTGTAGGATGGACATCATTCATAATTTGGAGATGGCAACACTGTAAAGCAAAGTAATACTACAGGGGTATATATTAACTTTATTGAGTAGACAGGGATACTGATATTGATTCGTTTGTGCGTACACTAAACTAAAATCCACAATCGTGTTACTTAGAATGATAATTCTAAACATATGATATTTCTATTCAAATGGGGGTAGTTTTACATCAGTTTAGACTAGTTTATAGAGCACGAACTTACATGACGATTGAATTTGCACTAAACATACCCACAGTTAAACAGAAACGGCAAATTTAAGAATTATCACTTGCTAGCATTATACGAACTTGGACTTAAGCATGAACAGGACAAGAACTACCTTAATTTACTAAAAATAGATTTTAGTTCGCTAGCTTAGTTTGGTGTTCTGAACAAGAAAATTAATACCAGCATTACGTGGTCACTTACTACGTAGTCTTAAGGATAGATCATAATTTAACGCGATACGTACATTATACGTACATTATAAATTGAATGAAAAAAATATATTTATATTGCTATGCAGGACTTATAAATATTAGAGAATTTAACTTTAGATTAAATAATATTAGCAAACCTGAATTCAACTTAAATAGCTTAGAATATTACCAGCAAAGCATACCATTGCTTGCATTAGAGTCTCGAAAGGCATTAATTCACACAATCCTACACTCTTGCAAAGCCTGTAAAAATAGCTTTGTTTGAATCTATTGATATTCTACCCGGAACCTAGAAGAATGCATACGTACATTATAAATTGAATGAAAAAAATATATTTATATAGCTATGCAGGACTTATAAATATTAGAGAATTTAACTTTAGATTAAATAATATTAGCAAACCTGAATTCATCTTAAATAGCTTAGAATATTACCAGCAAAGCATACCATTAATTGCATTAGAGTCTCGAAAGGCTTAACTCACACAATCCTACACTCTTGCAAAGCCTGTAAAAATAGCTTTATGTTTGAAAATATTGATATTCTACCCGGAACCTAGAAGTCTACAAGCAGTACTAACTAAGCCACTGTAAAATACCAATCAAAAACATTTTGAAAAAACTACGTCAGGTGTGTAGTTGGCATCATGTCGTCCCGGCAAACGCACAATGACATGAATTGATACTAAGAACTTTTTTAATCCAAACAATGTCTTCAGGTTTCGAAATAGGCAGACCCTGTTCTATGATAACCTGGTGACTGGTATTTATAGCTAGAAACATAAATACACCTACACCCTAGACACAGTTAAAACTGACATGTTCATGCACACACACGTTTGACCTGTCCGGGGATTGAATCTGGGACCCGGGGATCTGCCAACTAGGCCTATCGTCAAACATTTAGTCAACTACAAAAAGGAAGTAAAACTCCATGAAGCCCGACGTGACGCTTATGCAACGACGCAGTGAATACTAAAAATTCAATAAACATTTTGGTTTTATAATTCAATATCATGATACGTACTTCGGCTCTTTTTGCTTCTGACATGATTGATTTTTTTTAACAAGAATGTCCACCATTTGGTACCGCTTCATATTCTTGTTCAAACCCAGTCATCAACCGGTCCCATAACTCGTCCCAAATTCGGGTTTCAATTCTTTCGAAAATGCTCACAAGCTCAGGGTAATTGGGAAATGCAAGACAGCAGAATGTGGCCATTAAAATGTCATTTTCGGACCACTTATGATTCCCTGACTTAATTTGAATGCTGAGTTTACATATAGCAGCATTTATGTAAGCCTTTTTAGAGGGTTACCAGATTGTATGATAAAAGCGTTTGTCCATACAATATAGGTTTTAGGTGATTATTCTTTAACCATTTTTGTATGCTCAATTGACGAAATTGATTTTATTATGACATTACTGATTTTAATAAACCAATTAGATTTTATTATTGTAACTAACTAAACATAACGATACTTTTTGGCAACTGTTGTGTTTAGTAGGTTTTTTTAAACTCACTGGTTTGCGTAAGACAAACTCAGCTATAGTTAAAGTCTTAAATATTTAACACGCATATAAAAATATTAATAGCTTGGTTCATCGTAGGCCGGAAATGTAAATTCTTTAGTGATGACGAATTCTATATGGTGTTATTTTTGCTTCAACTATTAATTTTAAAGGATCATATGATTCATGAAGATCTATAAAATATGTACTATTCACTTGATTCTAGATAAAGTGTACGATACAAGAGCGTATGATGTTGATGATGTAGTCACAAATAACATTACAGAAAGTTATTCGCAAATCTTGAATTTAATCATGAATCAGCATTTTTACTCAAACTAGAGTACTAATAACATGTAGAGTATTAATAAGTAATTTTGTCTAATGGAAGACCAATACAGTACAATAGTTAAAGTATTACAGACACCATCTTTATCCTCAATACTGAGTATGACGTCACGACACGACCTGCCATTTGTCAGGCTGAGCCGAAGCCACATTGAGCCCGACTTACGTATCTAGCCGTATCACTGAATATCTCGATAGGACCATGGGATTTATGACTTTGTAATATGATGCTTCAGATAGCTATTGGATATGACATGCCTTCTAAGTAAGTGTGTACCTTTATACCTGTACTCCATTGGTGAATACGAAAATACGAGACGTATATTTTGCATCTGTTGTATTTTAAAGAGATATTTTCTCTGTAATGTGTGATAGGTAGATAATAATTGTATTGAGTGATTGTTTTACTTATATAATTATTATTTTTTTAGCTCAAGAACGGTCTATCAATATGACGAAATTTATCTATTGAATCAAAGCAGCAAAACACTTTTCTCTGAAAAAGTGTAGAAATAGCCATCGCGGAGATCATCAAGCAATATCATCGAGGACATTAGCATTAAAACGTTTGGACACCATCGCCCCTGATGTTAAGCGATCTCCAGGTGTTATCTGGTCCGCGGTAAGATGAAGTAAACCTAGAAAATATTCACGATGATTCGAATTTAATAAGATTTTATCTATAGGGGAACGTAGACTCAGACAATTAATTATGTTTGGCAATGGGTACGCAGCGGAGGCAAAAGGTTTCGCGCATGGAGATGGCATATCTACTGTTTAGCAATTGCGTAATATGACAATAGATGAAAAAAAACCAATGTCTGATAATCCAGAAATGGAATGGGGATGATATAATTAGTAGTAACTCCATTCCATATTTATTCGCCGATATTATGTGGTCTATAGAAAGCTGGAATGCAAGCAACACAGGCGATTTTCAAGTCTCTGAAGCATAGCTTCAGCCAGTGCGCCTTGCCTTTTAGTCCAGCTTCTATTTGGTAGTCGGCCTAGCCATCTTAGAGATGAGAACATCTGTAATCTATGCCCAAAAGCATGCATTTATAATCCTATTCAAGGTTAGAATTTTCTGATTTGAAAAGTAAGGAGTGATCGATTAAAGACTTAACTTGTTTAATCTTTGAACCAGTTCTAATTTAGACTTGTAAATATATATCTACTTATTATAAAAAACCCAAGATATGAAGTGATTTTCCTGATGGTAAGTACTATGCCTACCCGTGATAGTTGTCGTGCCAACAAGAGCTTCAAATGCACTCAGTCATCGATTTTGCGCAGCACTGATTGTTCACGTCGATTTCAACCAAATTTTCGTTTGGTACAGTATGCTTCAGACACAGTAGTTGCTTTAAAATAATGTAATATGTGGTTCTGCAGAGGCACCGACCAAGACTGTCTCTTTAACAAGGTTCACTATCCCTTCGAGTTCGCTTCTCACATACAGAAATAATTTAGGTCCGTCGCCGTCCAAAGCCTTCGGCTAAATGATTCACGATTTGATCGTTATGGTGGTTAACTAACATCACATTAACTAAGATCTGTGCTTTGCTAACCTGTTTAATTTGATAGGTCAATGGTTCAATTATTAATGAAGTTCATTCGTTAATCCTCTGAGCGTAATCTTTATGGTTCTATACAATGGTGTTCTATATTTATGGTTCTATAATAATGGTGTACTATGTTCTGGTGGCTATACAATGAGTAAGGACGACGGTGTTGATACGTACTTACATTAACTAGCAAGATTTTTCACTTCATTAAAATATTCTTCTGTAACTTTATTTCTTCTGTGTACTGTTTGTTGATTCTATTTTTATTTATTTTATTGTTGGATTATGTGTAATGGTATGAAATATCAAAATCTAAATGTTCTGACGTCTTTTGTGTTTTTTGTTTATGTCTGAAGTATGTTTTTATTTCTTATATAAATGCCAGATACATGAAAACATTATTCTACCTATATTGACATTTAAACTCAGGTGATCTCGCAGAAGCTGCAGTGATATTTGATTGTTTTAGTCCCTTTTTTTTCGTTGAACGATTTAAATATAGTAAGAGTCATTGACAATGAGAACATGTGTATATTCTTTACATTATTAATAATTAGCTTATCTTAGTTGCGACATGTACTATTTAGAATGGACATTTTACTGGAAATAATGTTATATTTTAAAATATCATTTTATTCTTAATTAAATGATATCAGTTAATTCACATGTAAATTAATATAACTATGTACTTTTGTTTTAATCAGGATTTGATCTATTTTATAATGCTAAACACTATTTTTATGAATGTTAAAGTTTACTAGTCAGTATGATGTTGATTTAGATGAAATTAGGAATAAAGATAGTTATAATAAATATATATATATGTAAGAAACTTGTGATAACTCATATTCTACTTCTTCTCCCGATGTAAGGGTTAGTTCTTGAGATATCACCATAATCTTATTTAACGACAACTATCTTATTTCTCTCGTTGTAATAACCCTTACAGATACTATCATTTATTCTGTAATGTTGCTAAGTATCAAGTGCGTGGCTTGTACACGTTGTTTCAGTGCATTCTAAATACTTCTCTCTCATGTTTAGTACTTACCTAAAATTATATACTAAACAAATATTTCATAATAAATATGTAATTGTAACATAATAATGTACTTAACATAAAATGATTGGCATCTACGCTATGCTCTTTTATATTGAGTAAACCTTATGACCTTAAGGGTACCTACCCAATATATAATCATTTAAATCAATTTACAATCGACGACAAAATCGCGTATCATACACATACAAAATAAAAAAAATTCGCATTGTGATTTTTCTTTCAAAATATATACATTATTCAAGGACAGTGTTACACTAAGAGGCTTATCGCTAAAGAACAATCTTTACTTGGTTTTGTTGTTAGGTTTTATAACAAAAAGCTTGCAACAGTTGTCACCAAGCGACGGATGTTAGACGAGGGTATTAAACTATGCTCAGACACACCGCTCGTTATTAAATTCGCCGCAAGAATAGTTCTAGCCTTTGTGATAATCCAGTTTCAAAAGCCTTTGATGACATCTAAGTTAGAAACTATGAAATTCATGTTATACGAAACAGCTACCGTTAGCAAAATTCTAACTCCAAATGCGGTTTATACTGAAACTTGGAGTCGGTTATCTTTGATTTGACGCAGACTTCGTGATCACGTAGGTAACGGAGAAACTCTAGAAAGTTTACTTAATGTTATCTAGCCTTCTAGTAGTCCACAATCTAGCTTCATAGAATTAGGCAGATAGCATTCGCTGTAGAGATAAACCCGTATTTATTCTCACAAAATGCGGGCAGCAGCTGAAAGCGTTTACTTAGCAGCCTTTGTTTTTGCTGAATTAAGCAACGTTTATGCTTTAAGTGGCTAGTCAGACTCGTAAAGCAGATAATCTTTTTTTCTTTTGATGTTCTTTAGAAGGTTCCCTCAAAAGTCTTTCTTATTTGTAAAGAAAATTCTATTGTTCTGTTAATTAAATCTTTTCTGCAGAGATTCTATACCACAGCTTATAATCTCTTCACTCTTTTGTTGTCACATTAAAACATAATCTGAAATTGTCAGTTGAATGAAATTCTTATTAACGACATCAGCGTAGCCAAGTAAGACGCAATCAAAAGCGAAGTGTAATGTTTAACCGTGTTTATTTAAAACAGCGTCTCAAAGAACTTCAATCAAAGACACAAATTCATTGATGACTTAAGAAAATGCCGACAACTGACTTTAATTAAATTGTTTTATTAAGAAATTAAACGGTATCAAAAATAAATAATATAGACGAGGTCAACAGGTCTCTAGTGAGGAAAACGTTTAGCTGCTTAGCATTGAGGGCGGCATGTATAGCTACGATGTAACAAACTTAGCATTTAACTTTGTATAGTATATATACCTGTAAATAACAGTTAGCAGCACCAACTTTCTCGATCCAATTTATTCTCATCAAAACCTCAATAGATTTTTTATCAATAACATCAGATATTTTAATTACAAAGTACATAAATAAGAAGCTATTACCTTCACAAATGATCCGAGAGACGCTGGCGTGACCACGCGACAAAGCATCAGGTAGCTACATTGATGCCGCTTTACACTAAGTAAATTGGATACCAATCGAACCGTCACGATTTTATTTCACAAAAAATGTTTTACCCTTTCTTTAGTATCCTTACGTAATACTGCGCATTCAATAGGCGGGTTATAAACCTTTAAAAGTAATATTATGATACTGAGAATTGTATCGTGGCTTACGTAAATTTTGTTCTACCAAGTTATGGCATTGTTGACATTAAGATAATAGTTTTAGATATAGTTTCGACTACACAGCTCGTTGTGTCAGCAAGATCTAACTCCCTCAGTGATTAGCACTTCCATAAAGCTAAGCTACAAAGCGTGCTGTTGAGATTTATCGCACTGAGCCGAATGGTAACATCACCGTAAATATCCGCCTTACGCTTCCACTTCCTCTGAACTCCTTCTATTGATTTATGGTCGAGGGTTTTAAAAGCTTACTTTTTACAAAGCAACTCCCGCCAGTTGTTTCCAACTGTCTGCAGCATCTGGCCTTCTTAACTTCAGTTTTTACTCGCTGTCTCGAACTTTGTCATTTTAACTTTGCCTCTAAAATGATTTTAAAGTACAGCTTCGACGGAAAATTCCTGATGTCTTGACAATGCTGAAACTTAAATAAATTAACCTTTGCAAGATTGAAGAACAAACGCGGACACGGACAGATGAATAGGAAACGTTCGGCGTACTTTATTTAATCACCGAATGGGAAATACTTAGTATTGCATCGCGAACATAAATCCTTATTAATCTTCAATTGGGATTCGATTCAATAATGAATAACAAGACCTGGAACGATAATTCTGAATGGCGCTTTTATGGTAGTTAATATTATAAATCAACTACTCGTGTACTTGTCATCGGCGAGGCAATATCAAAGCTCATTGGAATGATAATCCGGGTTATTTAAGAGGTAGTTCCGTCGGCGATTCTTTAGTTAGGACATGCGTTCAAGCAAAGCTGTCGGTTGCATGCTATCAGGGGCGATTTTGTATTACGGTTACTTGTTCTATCTTCATGTCGGTTTATTTAGCTTAACACTAACTTAATTGGCTATAAATTAAACGGCTGTAAGTTGTACGATGCTTGTTACCGAGTCTACGTTAGCTTTCTAGTCTTGTTAAATTTGCGTATCGTAACCAGGTAGACGAGTATAGTATATGTACTTACGAATTGTGAGGTTGCGTACATAATAAATGTTGCTAACGGTTGCTCGTTTGTGCACGAATTTTGATAGCATTAGGTAAATTATGTATCCGTTTCAAATGTTAGTGGTCCTAACTCATTGGTAACTGATAGATTTACAACTGCACATAAATCCCGGAGCTATTAAATAGTTATGTCAAAATTGCCAATTTGAATATGAATTCTAATTGAACATTGCAATTAGATTGTGGGAGATGGAAATAGGTTTCTTTTTATTATTTTATTTCGAACTAACTTTTGCCAGACTTCCGCTTGTGAGGTTATAAGGTTATCGCGATTTATCGGGAACTAAAAAGGAGGCTATGTGTTTTCAAGTTTAGTATGATCTTTTTCTTATAATTAGTAGGTACACGTTGTATGAGTTGTATTCGAAACGTGGCAATAAAGGGTCAAATTTCGCATCGGTTTCAACATGTTTTAAATGTCATCCAAGTAGTTTATCTGTGACCCAACCAACTTGCATTTGTGTGCGTACAAGCTACAAATACAGTCGTCGGTTCTGAGTCCTCTCTAGTCTCTATAAACACAAGTAAGCAGGGTGCATGCTTTTAATAGTTTGTACTAAGCAGTACGCGAGTGTGCGTATATACTATCACATACATACAACCCTCCCCTAGTTGCGTTGTTGCGTGCCCCACTTGTTTCTCACGCGTTTGTCCCTACCCACTTGAGTACTAAAGCAGGTGGAGCCACAATTACTATACTAGAGTACTAAGTGTCTACGATGAACGCCTACCATCAATATACCTATATAAGAATTAAAGTCCTGACTGACTGACAGTCAACGCACAGCCGCTGATAGTAGAAACTAAAAATTTTGAGGTAGTTTTTGTCTTTGTGACTAAGAAAAGGTTTTTCAAAATTCAATCTCTAAGGGCGTAAAAATAGGTGGAAACGTTTGTATGAAAGTTCTTTGTTTTTGAACTTATGACTGTAAAAATTTGTATGTAGCCAGCGAGAAGAGCTCGTCGACGAATCATTACAGAATCGCACGGCTGTTCATTAAATAAAAAATGGAGTTCCTATTTTTGACAGGGATGACTTAGGGAGTTAAGAGGAATGAAATTTTGTATGAAAAATACTGTGTTTTTGAACTTAAAGGTTTGAAAATTTGTGATGATATATTTCATATTATTGAGGCCCAAGGAGAAGAAGAATTTTCCCGATGACTATAAATAAGTAAACTCTGAAATTTGTTGAAGTTGATTAGCAACTAATTACTATAAGGACTATTTCTTCCATGGCCAGGTTTTTGTTACTATAGTGCTTCTGAATTAGTGAACAGCATTTTATAAAGAAATAACGTAAACGACTACCTGAACATTTGTTAAATATCACATCGGAAATAGCCATGAACAAAGTTCTTTATAGGCACGATAATTCATGTCTAGATAAAAAAATGCTTCACCCAGATGAAGTCGGAGACAAAAGCTAGTACGAGTAGTTACATACCGATTTATAAGAAAAAGGTTGCACAGTGTCATAATGAACCCTAAAGCCATATTGTCGAATCTAATCTATACACATTATGCGCTGATTTTGCAATTTTTACTTACCTATTTTCAGACAGGATTCGAACCCGCGTCTATTGACAATCCGTGTCAGACGCTACATCAGACGCGTAAAACCACATTTGAAGTAACATGATATTTTTGCATTTGTATGAAAATAATTTAAAAAAAAAAAAAAAAAAACGCTATACTATTGACGACTATTTGAATTTTGATAATAGCTTTCTTCCCCGATCTGCTGACACGTAATTCTTTCAATAATTGCTAGTAACTATGTGCTTGATAATATACGTAAGTACTTATTTGCATTTTCCATAGCCTATAACTATATATATAAATATCAATAACTTCACAATATTCAGCTTTTACATCATACACTATATAACGCACGTGACTTATCATAACATACTTATACATAAGCAAATCACTTCATCCACTGTACAATTACTAAGACATTTATTTCTTCAGTAGCACTCTACTTTATAGGCCTAGTCCCTGCACCTACACAGGATTACCAACCGACGAAAAACAAAAGTGATTTTGTTTACCCTCAGGGAGAAAGAACTTTATGGTGTTTGTGTCCTACTCTTGTAATTCTTCCAACTTGTTTGTCTTGGATTAAACGTATGTCTTTGCTCTTAGCGCTACTGTTTACTCGACCGCCTACATCAATATTTGTAAAAATGCGGCCATTTACTTACCCGGTTACGAACCCTTTAATTGCTCTTCTTATTTTATGCTTTTGAAATATGGCCTTTGATAAGTTTAAGCTCCGCCGCTCCGGTCGTAAACGCAATCGTAAAAAACTCGTGTGCTCCAGATTAGGTACAAAAATAAAAGCGTAACGTTAATCTCATTAGATGATATTACGTTTGATATGGGTCGGATTCCTGTTCTCATCAGCGATTCCGATCAATGGTGCTTTGGATTGTGGGATACGAGAATAAGTGTTTCGTGCAACTGTACATTCGGACTAATGATATCTCCATTGTTCACGATTCTGATCGATAGGTACGCTCGTGAGCGAAATGCTGTCCGTATCTGATATCGACGTCTGATCGTGTTTTAGAACTACTTACTTGACTTTGATCTTATTTTGGCTCGAATAAATCGAGCACGTGCTTGAAAAAAGTATAACCGTTTCGCTTCTATTACAAGTAGCCGCTGTAATAGTGAATCGCACAAGAGAATTCAAGTAATACCCGACATCGAATAACCATAAACAGAAATAAAATGATCGCATCTTACCTACCGTAAGCCATATAAACGACGCGTCACAACTTAAATCAGATACATTGCAAGACATAACCATTTCTAAGACCCCTTTACGCCTCCGCTGTACCCTTACCGAGTTGCGAGTACAGTCGGTCGCAGGGAACGGTTGCGGATAATTTTCGCATTGCACCAATCGGATTCGGTGTAGATATTGGTTCGTAACGGTCTTAGTATCGAGGTTGCATTCTAGCCGATTTCTCTCTACTAGTTCCATCTTGATAATACTCACTTTATTTTAATTAAGAAACCTTTGAATACGTCGCCTTGCTCCATCATGTAACTATTACAAAAATATCGTCCAGTTTAATAATTACAAATTTGGAATGATGTTGAGTTTCTGCTAGACTAAATAATACTTCGATTAATAATACTTCGTATACTAATACTTCGTTTATCTAATTTACCTATCCATTTTGGTTAACACTACCTCATATCTGTTTCTATTTAGTAATATAATGAATATATTTTTCTTATGATATAGAATAAAATTATATTGTAATGTATGTTATTGTAATTTATTTTAAAAACTGGCCTTTATAACCGCCTGGCGGTAAAACAATCAAACATTATAGTGATTGATTATTCCAATCGAACCATGGTTTGTTAGCAACCTCAGCCATGCGCGCATCTGTCACATGGTCCAGGGAACTTATGAGACTCACAAAAACTGACAAGCTTTGAGAGAAGAGGACAAACTGATACAATAATTCCATTGGCAAACAAGGACGGAATTGAATTATATTATCCTTGAATACAAAAATATCTCGACTTCAATAAATTTTGAAGAATTTTATTTCTTCACTTTGATATACGATTCATTTGATTCATTGCGTTTGCTATTTATGTCGAAACCGACTATGTAGCACCTAATTTATGAACTCATTTGTTTCTAAATAAATCAATTGAGCTTAAGCACTTACCTAAGACATAACTTTGTTATATCTACATGCTAGGCTTACTGTCGTATCTGGAATAGCATTTCCAAAATTAGTTCCAAATCCGGCATTAAACTTGGTCTTCAGTTTCTCCGAAACTAAACAGAATATAATAGTTTCTCTTAATCCTTTACATGTCTCCATCGTAAAGGGGAACAGAGTATTTGTGACGAAGGCTTGATATAATACAGAGCAGACTTGGCACGTGGCTCCCACGCGGAGATTAAGGCCATTTAGAGATCAGAAAATTTATTTTTTCGCTTAAATTAATTGTATTATTGAATACATTGGCATTATACCAAGTGATGTTTCCAACTGTTATATAATGGTAAACTAAAGTTGGTAACTATGACAGTATGTTATATCGAAATTATTGTTTTGAACACGACTAATTCAAAACCATTTTACAGTGCTATAAAACTGGTCGTTTTATTTTACATGAGAAATTAGAATTTATCGTCGTTGTTTCATTTTGTGACGTGGTACGACGTCGCCATAAAAATCAGTCTTCGATTTTATATTTGGTCTTAGAACAGGTAACAAATCTAAGTTCAAATTATTCTCCTGGTTCATTAAATTAACTTGAAGTATACATAAATCATGTGTAACGTTGCGTAGTTTTGAATACTATAAATATTAAAGGAAGTAATCGGTATGGGTCGGGAGCAATACTCGTAATATTGAAATCCGGCCTCGCCGCCACTTAACGTACGGAGCCAGTTTTCTCGCTGGAAATGTATGCTATTGTCTCCGGTGAGATATAAAATACCGATATGACCCTACGACGTCTTCGTTGCAAGAAATATTCAAGGGATACGGCCCACACTTTTAATAGCGGTTACATCATTTCCACACAATGAGAGCGCCGTCCACACCCATTCTCTGTCCGTATGATTTGAAATTATAGCACCGTTTTATTTGCTCTCAGCGCATTTATATGCGGTCTCGAAGCCGCACAATGTGCCACAATATTATATGTTAAGGCACCTACATACATAACGCGGGGCGATGGCGGCCGCTTGCGAGCGATATGTCGCACATGTGTCGCAACGCGCCCGCGCCTGTGTGGGAGGCAGAATGAAGCGGTAATTTAATCCTTGATTGTGTTCCCATTTAATTTATTCGCCGCATGATCAAATTTGGTACGTGTTTGTGACCATTTGTATCATTGTTAGGACCGAAACGGCATGATTTAATTCAGCTTTCTACATGGTAACTTACGCTCCAGAGCGAGCACCTATTTGAAGGCACAAATTCCACATGGACTAACTACAAGTTATAGAATATTATTGTACCTTAATAGTATACTCGGAACGCAGGTGACGTGATGAACCAGTAAACAAAAAAAATGTCTCTATTGCAGAATTGCGTACTAGTAACAAGATTGTGTTAACAGTATTATTTTTACCGACAATGTATTTTACTTTTATTCAACACAATTTTTTACTAGTTTTACAAAGAATTGTTAAATTGAAGGTATTATTATCTTCTAAAGATATTTTATACGTCTGTCAATTTCGTGACATATTTGATTTTATTCCAAACTTTCAAATTTTTATGTTATTATGTCAGTTTCATTTCAGTAAATGTTTTTGAAAACAACGCAGATCTATATTTTGTAAAATAAGGTACATCATCATTCTGTTTTGTTTAATTGTATCGCTCATTAGTTAATTATATTATTATAAGGTGTGTTTTGTTATTGATATTTATGGCAGGCATATTGTCTGCTAGCTGTAATGGTTCTAAGATAAGATAATCTAAGATTCGTGGACCTCGACAATCATCTCAATTATAAAGCGCAGTTAAATAAACACAGACTTGGCATAGTCGTCTGAATACAGTATAGGTTTTTAATGCAAAACTGTCTCATTATCATATGCAACTACCAGATGTTGCCTGATTGCGCCAATTTTCATAAAATTATTAAAGATAAACATACAAATTGTTTGTAAAAACATCCTCTTAATTTATGACATCGTAACTGCCGATCAAGCTATTGAGTTCGTAATACACACCATTTTAAAGGTATTGGAGCAGATTTTAGACCAGTATAATTTATTAAAAGTAATTTAAGGACTATGAGTATCGTATCATCATAATTATAGGCGGCCCGTCAGAAAGGTAATGGATATAAAAACATAATGATGCTTTAATATAACATCAATAAAGTAAATTGGCAGGATGCGATCATAATACGTAAATGGGTCAGCACTTTGTTTTGTCTATGTTTAATTTTATGAAGTTACATAAATGTAGGGAGGTTGGTATAGTACGAGTATGCTTACAAAAAAACATTTCAATTAAAGGTATTGTTATTCAATGTCCACACACAAGTCTAATACGTACAGTACAGAACTCTAAAACAACTTGGTGGTTTGAATAGGTGTTTATACACATTATAATAGTTAAGTTCTTGGCCTCATGGCAGAATGACTGCTATCTCTTGCAGAAGCCAGCTTATTGCAATCACTTTCCTTGGTACATTAACAACGCTACTTGCGTCAAGTTGAGTGACTTTGGATTTTTTATAGACATTCTAAAGCCGAGATAAAATTGTTGTGGTCTGTTGAACGAGCGCAAAAAATAAAACATGGAATGGAACTGGTGAAAATGATAATGTTTATACCCCTAGAGGTTCTCTGGAATATACGAGAGCTAGTACAGCCGATATTTCATAAAATATAATTTCGCGGTCGAGACCTAATGATGCCGATGTCATCTTTTATTGCCACCGAGGACATATTTTTCACTAATCGTTTATTATGATGCTACTTCATCATGATACCAACTTTTAAAAGCTTTTAACGACAGCGATTTCATTTTATACTTGTAATTATCAACTGGAAAGCACGCAGAGCTGTAGTTCGAAGTATTAGGTACGATTGTATGAGTTATTAAAATGTTGGTATCCTGCACCAAGTATTTCCAGGTTGGTTCATTTATGTTTTCCTATATTTTTAATGACTTACTTTTCACTTAGAATCAGGAATAGAATTGAAATTGAATTCTGCTACTGAATTGGGTCGGTAATAGAGTTTACCTACTGCAGATCAAATAAAATAACTAACAGACGGCAGCGTACACATTTACCAACTACTCGCTTGAGCTTCGGGATTTTATATTGAGTCAGTTTAATTCTGTTGGAAAAGTCTGTGACTCACATACCTCTTTTATTGTATTAGAGAAGTTTCCACTAAGTACGAAGGACAAAATCACGGAAAAAGTAGATACATTTCGATACACACATTTTTAGCAACGGTCTCTTTATCGTGGATTTATGGTCGTTCAACAAGATTAAACACACTATGTTTCCCTGTGTTTCTCGTTCCGCTACTCAAGTCGCGGTATCTGTGCTACCGAGAAAATTTCATTTTTCTTCGCCATTTGGCGCGCTGACTTAGATTGTATTTTATCTTTATGCGAAATCATAATTCATTCTGTTTTTGCTTCGTTCTCCGGGAGGCTGCTAAGTGTTCAATGTTTTCCTTCTATCTGCGTTACATGCAAATGTCGCACTCACCATTGTTTATTGTTGGCGATATGATCGCAATTTGTGATAGATTTTAATTGATGCCACCTCGAAACTTTAAATGAGATGCGAATGGGAGAATTCTTACTGTTGCAAATTCCGACTTTAAACTCTTTCTATATACCAAGTAATTGTAGTTAACGTAAGTCAGATTGACATATTGAAAGGAAACGAGTTGTTTACATATCATATTTCGTAAGACTGTGGCATTTATGTTGTAGGGACCTTTGCTTGACCCCCAAGAGCGAGCGCCAGCTACTCACAAAACAAAATGATAAATGGTAGATCATCGGTAGTTACGCGTTACATAAACGCTGATGGATTGATTGTAAACGGCTGCGTGTGTGCCTTCGATCGATTAGTTCCTGCTCAGGCGCAGCCCCAGGGCCGACTTATGGACGATTATCTTTAATGGTTTTTGTAAACTTTTAAGTGTCGGTATGCCGGATCCTGGGCCGTTTTAAAAATGTTATCCATCTTCAAACCTTAATTTTCCATTTAGGTTAACGGTCGCCTTAAAATAAGTATTAGAATGTGTGTTCAAACGTTTATTATCGTTCAGAATTCAATCGTAACTTTTAAACTTATTCCAGTTTTGAAGCAAAACATTCTAAACTTTCGCTATGAATACTCTGCTTTAAGTGAAGTCAAATACCAAAAATGTATTAAATATTATTCAATAAACGTTATTTGATTAACAAAAGGGTAATCTGTGGCGGCATCTAACATAAATACGAAGCCACTCGACATAGCTGTTTTCAATCAAGTTCATTCATTATTCACTCACTTCCCTTTGCAGTTGCCGAAGAATATTCATTCTTTCTGTTTTATTTAACTTTCATATTTCAACCTATTTGGCTCGACGATACAATACGTCTTATAATTGAATTGGTTAAAATTTTCTTTGTTGACTCTGTTGGAAACGGTGAATGTTTAGTTAATTATGCACTTAAAATGTTCTAGATTAGGATTAAATATGTGATTATACTTAATGGATACGTTAAATAAGCATATGTTTGTTTACCATAACATAAGTAATGTATTATATAATATATATAGAAATGTAGAAGTAATGACTGTCTAGGTATAAGCACTAATCAATCACACTTACCTTATGAACCCCACACTTTGTAAGTATGTTTGTATGTTTTTCACGATCATACGGCTGGACCAATTTTGATGAAATTTGGTATGGAGGTAGATGAGGCGCAAAACACTGGTGTACCGCGTAGCGCAGCTTGTATAATATAAAACCAAATGTTGGCTCTAAGTTTTTAATTTAGCTTTTTTATGGCCTTTTTTTCAGATGTTTCGCTCATATGAGGTTGTAATATATACGCCAGCTACTTTAATTGTAACGTATGAAGTGGCAACGCGCGTTTATTTTTTGTTGTCATTATTTGGCGTGCAATAACACTTATGTGCGAGCAATAGTTACGTGGGGCCAAAAAAATAAATTGTGTGAAAAATTACGATGATTACATCTTATAATGGTAGATGTACGTAGTCGTTTGATGGCCTGCCACAGATTGGCGTCATTAGCCGGAATGATAGTGACCTAAAAGAGTAATTTTGTTTATTTCCATTGCTACTTTGTTTGATGTAACCTGCTTTCTAAAAGTAATGTTGATAGGCTGCTTTACTGCCAACGAATGTTTTTGCCGCAACCGCACCTTCATTTTCAGAGCTTTAGTCCTTTTATTTTGTAAAATTGTTTTTGCATTGATATTTGCTGTTGTTGCCGTAGCATTCAGGCTTGCGTGGTCATTCTATACTGATAACCTAAATAAAACAAAAAAATCCTGATAAGTTATTTATACTTATTAAACGCTAGTGGTGATGGCCTCTATAGCTAACTTGCTAGTGGACCTTGTCTTTTGCGCGTTTGATAAAAACAAAGAGAACAACTCAATAACTTGTGTGTGTTTTCTTAACCAACAACCTAATATTCTCCTCTTGTCTATCTCATGTTTTATATCATTATCAATTTTATACGCACTTTAGTACCTAATCTTACGCCCGTTATGCCGTGATATCACCGCCAGTCTCAACGGAAGACCAGCGATGGTGGTCAGCAACGAGCATTATGCCGAGTTGGGGCTGGTTCGTAGCAATACAATTCTTGTTTTAGTTACTGCCTGATAAGTATGTGTATTATCTGTTTTGTTGTATTGCTATAAATAAATGTATTTTCTTTCTTTGTTTCTTGTTTAACTGTCCTAGGTTTGTTTTTAACAAATTTCGACGTGTAATAGTAGTGGATTATTATTATCTGTTAAGTGTTGGTGCAAGAGTGTACAAAACAATGATACATTGTTTTTGTGTTTTCCTCATCAATCGTCTTATTAAATTTTAGTAATGCATCCACCGCTTTACTAGAACGTGACTTAGACAGGACAGTGACGTTTTGTTATACTTTTTTACTCGTATGTGACTTGACTAACTTGAATATAAAAATCATTTGCAAATTTAAGAATTATTATTTATTTTACTTGAGGAATCCCAATACATTTGCGATTCTTATCGAAACGGGTCCAGATGAAATTGAAAAAAGATTAAAGCGAAATCCTTTCTTTACAGGAAATAATTAAACGTCAACTCCTCTGACACAATTTTATTTTACGGTGACTCATTGTTTGTTGTCACAGCAAAATTTTATTATGAGTTCGAAATTCAAAACGTAAGCCAATGAAATCAACCACAGCACGACATTAAGCATTTGACATTTGAGCCACCGTTGTCCGATCTCCGTTCCCAATGGCATATCAGGCAATTAAAGCCAACCAGCGACCGACGGTAAGCAGATGGCTGTCACTTTTATCAAATACATTAAACTGGCCTGCTCGAATCGAACGTTTATTCTTTTTCTTTCGGTTATAAAAACCCTCTCTCGGCGCAGATAAGGAGTAATGTATTGCTGTTCCGTCGAATAATTAAAAGTTTTTATATACATTGAGTCTAAAATCAGAGTGCTGTGTTAATTAAGCTCTTGGACTTAATAGCATGTTCAGTTATTGTAGCCAAGGCCTTTTTTGACTCAGTCTTTGAAGTAGAATGCATATTTGTGTTGTCATTATTCAGAATAGTTTAAGAAGTGACTGTGAAATACATTTATGAGTCTTATTATTTTGAATTTCAAAACATATCCCGCTGTATTTTGCAGATGTGCTTCAAAAATACTATCATTTCAATAATATAACATCTATTGGTTGCGATATATATGTGTAGGGATAAAAGCATGTACTACGGTGATGTGTACATTTCATACTTTTTGAAGTTACTTAACCCTTTGCGAAACCGTAATCGTTAATGTACGTCAGTTTCATTCATAAATATGTATTTTGTTTTAATTATGATAGTATATGAAGTATTACTATTGTAAAGTTTGGTTAGGTTAGAAATTATTTTTTGTACAATTAACAATTAAGGAATCACCTCCTCTTTCATCAAATATGCTCATATTTATAATATACGTAACGTTTCGTAACGTGTAAAAGAATCACTGAACATTTTCGTATTTTTCTCCTTTGTAAATTTCTGACATAAAGAAAAGTCACATACTCAAGTGTAAGACCTCATAATGCACAAAATGATGCAGTTAATTGGATACATACGTTGAATAACAAGAATTTAGCATACACATGACCATACGAGAAAATATCTTTAAATACAATGGTAAATTAAGGATAGCAAAGGTATGCAATAAGCTTTACAACACCAGCTTAGAAGTTGTTAAGCAAAAACTGATTGCAGTTTAGAGTTACTAGTAACTTATTGAGTATTGGTTTCCTTATACAGATGGAACCAATCATAGTGGTATTCTAAGTGTGAACTTTGTAGACTTCACAAGTTATCGCAGTGTGAAATCATATTATTCATCTTTCACGAGCAGCTGTAAAGTTTTTGCTTTTAAATTGCGTTTGAGTGTATAAATGCAATGACACCTAATATTCTAGTATATTTAAATTTGTTACTTTTTACTACTAGCGGTCTAACTAGCGGTACTCCGCGGTTTCATCCGCGCTGTGATGGATGATGATGATGAATCAAATATAGCGTATGTTACTCAGGCATAATATAGCTAGCTATTAGTTTATCCGTTACAAACAAACTATAAAATCTCCCCTCTTTGTTATTAGAGTAGATATGAATTAATACCAAGATACTAATAATCATTTTGTCCCCCGTTAATATTGCATATTTTAGCATGGAAAAGTAGTGATTGTGAAATAACTGTTATGGTTAGACATATAGTAGTGCAGGTTTTTTTTGTAGATAATAATATCCTCTATAAAACTGTCGTACTTGTATTTACTTAGTAAACTGTATTACTTTGTTCTGTTGTCAGTAGTTTCCGCAGTGTACGCGATATAAGGATTTTTTGGCGTTACTATTGCATATTTTAAAATGAAAAAGTTGTTTTTGAAAATAACTGTAATGATACCACATATGGTATTACGGACTTTATTATAGATATTAATGTTTTATATAACACTGCAGTACATCACTTTGCTCTATTGACAATAGTTTCTGCAGCGTACGCGATATGATGTTTTTGGTATTTTTTCACACTTTGGGATACATCGTTGAAGTTCATATACGGATTATATCTCTAACTTTTTGAAAATATTATATAGCCTAAGGTACTCAGTAATAATGTAGCTTTCTAGCAGTGAAAAAGTTTTTAAAATCGGTCTAGTAGTTTTTAAGTTTATTTGTTACTGTTGTTTATTAGTATACTAAAATACAAAAATACAAATCTTTCCTCTTTATAATATTAGTGTGGATAATATATTTGATGAATATAAAGATTTACTGGCCTCATTTTATTATAGGTACACGCTGCTTAGTTTTAAATGGATTTTTTAGTACTATGCAAAGTAAAATACTAGTGCGCATTGCTAAATGACATTATTCAAATTCAAGCAGTTTTGTAAATAAGGCCGCTAATTTCTGTTTTGTAATCAATACATAAAGAACTAATGTGCTGTACCCAATATCCATTTTAAAGTAGTGTACTTATGTCAAAGATTTTCTTATGTCCATAGGTTCATTAACAAATGTCGTGATTAATTATTTGGTTCGTTTCCCTAATATCTATCACAATTTTTTTTGTTTAGTTTAAAGCGCTATTTTAAATTTAAATAAATAATTTTAGACTGACGTTTTGTATGTTTGTTCGCAGTTCGCGGCGCCTCGGCCCAGTGGGGAGTCATCGTGTTTGCAAGGCCCTGACTGCTTTATGGTAAGTGTCTAAGCAAAATAACATACTTGAATCACGTGCTCATACTTTTAAGGAAATAAAATTTAACCATACCTATTTTAAGTTTGAAAACTATCCTGAGTATTAAACAAAATATAAAAATATAAGCATACCTGTTACACTTACTTAATATTATGTCGGTCTAGCTCCACCGATGCTTCGAACGTATAAGACGTTCTTCTTCAGCTGTGCGATTCTGTAATGATTCGTCGACGAGCTCACCGATGTCAAATACTTTATGAGATATCGGCCTTGTACATAAGGTTGCTTTTCCAACGTTTCTTGTCATCTCTTCATTTGTTTCACGGATGTTGTCAAAGATGCAACGATGTTTGCTCTTTGAGAATCGCACGGCAAGAATTTAAGTGTTTACGCATGGACCTCGCGTCGTCGGTCTTAAACCGACATAATACCTAGTGAATGCAGCCGGGACGTTTCTATTATTATGATAATAAAGTATATATAAAAGATATTGTATTTTTAATGAAAGAACCGAAACTGGCAAAATATGGATGGATATTGAATATTCTAGCTTCCGACCTTTACTTTTGTTTTAAGTTTGATGAATTACGCTATATCATGCCAGACGAGATGAATAACGTAAAAATAAAATTGTTTATCAAGAGTAATATAAAACAAAGATGGTATTGATATGCTACGCAAAAAGTATACAAAAATCTATAAATTGTATACATATTATAATAAATCAAATATTTTGACTAAATCGAGTATATATAGGTACTATGCCGGAAAGAAAACGAGCGGTTACAAACAGGGGAAAACTATTAAAATCTTTAAAAAGTCCTTCATAAAAAAAACAACTACTAAATTTAAGTTTAATTATGTATAGTAAATTATATTTATAAATAACCTTTTAATTTCTTTTTAAATTTAACTTTTTCATTATATTTCAAAGAAGTGCTACTAAAAGCTCTTACATGTTAGCGATCATGATTTCGGGATGATTCAAGGAGTGTACTCGAGTGAAGTCAAATGCTCTGTTTAGTTTAAATATTTAAAATGCGACATCGTAGAAAACAATAATTATTAATATTCCTTATATACTATGCAATGGTCATAACTCTTAAACCCCACTTAGGCTTTCATGAGTTAAAACTAACCCATTTAAAATATACGTAGCTGATTCTGCGTTAAACAAGTTATATAGTAAAAGAAACAATTAAAATGAACTGTAGCTTAGTTTTGTTCTTTGTATTTAGGTTTTTGTTATGGTGGGTTTCATTAATAAATATGGCTATGACATCCTATCGTATGCATGATCCAATATGCACGTGACAAAGTTTTTTAAGATTATTTTTGAATAGAATTTCTTGTTCCTTATTAATCAAGTAGATTAGTTTAACTCCTTAACCATTTCTTATTTTATGACTTGAGGAATCGAGAGCTGAGCTCGTAAAACGTCTGCTAGAGCCATCATTCAAATGACTTTAACTTTAGTCCGTTGAGCTTAGCGTATAATAGCTTCACCAATGTTGTGTTGAGAAGGGCGATGGTTATGATTTTAACATCATAATAAAATGTTATAAAGTATGTTATGTGTTTTCACAGATATGTTTTTCTATAATCCACTACTAGCTATACCAATTTAAAACCATACATAAAGTATTTTATTATATTATTATATTTTAATGACTAAACAATATAAATATAAATAAATTTGTTGGTGAGGATACCTACGTATCCTCACCAACAAAGCAAAACTTGAGGTGTAAGTTCTCGCTTTTAGCGAGTTTTCTTTTATTATTTTCTAGCTGGACTACGATGTTATTCATTATAATTCACGCAGATGTGTAGATTCACGCTATTTGAAGCATATTCATATACCATAGACTAAATTCGGTTACCTTTATGATGACTATACTAATGATTCGTGACAAAATATCACGATTTGACGATAGGAAAGAAGTTAGCGTCAAATAGGCGGCAACCCATAAAACAAAATAAAGCAATATGGATGCATCCATAATAAGAAAAAGACGAAGTGTACCGACCTCTTATCAAAAATAGGATAAGGGTAAGACAATGATGGTTATTAAATACAATTCTTTATGTCTTGCCCACAAAGGTTTCTCGTTTACGCTTTGAATTGGTGTCAAACTTATATATGAAGAGGAATTCAATAATTTCCCCTGGCCATGCCGTCGCGTATCATAAGTGGCAAGAAAATTTACTAAGTAGGAGGCAGGCTCGTCACTTGATATTTATTGAATACTGCTACTATTGTATTTTATAAAAGTAAAACATTGTAGTCACAGTGTAGCCGTATTACAGTTGAACCAATAAGATTCTCACTCGAAACGTAACACGGCCATCCAAGCAAAAGCTTTTTGTCAATACCAGTAATTAATAACCTCGGTTCGCCCGTTCTTATAATTATTAAAGCTTACCCACCCGAGAGCGGGTGTCAAGTTAACGTCAACTCCAACTAATGAGTGTTCCCAGTGGCAAATGCAGCATCGGGAAATTTGGGCTAGTCAGGTTTTAGTTGACCTGTTTCAAGCTCTGCCTAACAATAGTCAAATGAAAACGTTGCTGCTGTAATTATGACTCGGTGTTGTATTACAAAAGTTGTCCTAAATTTGAAATTATACTTGAGAGTATTTTGATTAAATACAGGACAAACCTATTTACTATTTAGTATTTATTCTCCTATAGACGATATTGCTTCTTGTGAATCAAGTGAAGTCCATAGTTGACCTTGAAATAAACGTTTTCTCGATTTTATTTTTATGCACGTTTTAGTAAGTGATAGGAATTAGAAAGAACTATCTGTTTAAAATTTACAATAAAAACTATAACGTAGGTATCACCTATGTCCATAACATGTCCCTAATCACATTAGTTACCAAACTTTTCGTTGTCTCGATTATTCCATATGTGTTTCATTAGTATCTTTGACGTTCGTAATGATCACCATAGATTTGTCATATCCAGTTTTTCTCTCACAACAGTGTCATTAGTAACGAGCTCGTCCCATTTCCAAAAGTAATGACAAACGATTATATCCACACGCAAGTCTACAATACCACAACGACTACCCGATAAAGTTAAATAACGGGACCAAAAATTGGGATGCACTGTTTGAAAATTTAAGTTTTGAATTTGTTAGTGTCAGTTCCCGCTACCCATTTGTAGTAATGATCTGAATGATATATGATAACAAATGAAACAAGTTCAATGGTTTGATGAGTGTTTATTATAGCGCGTGTTTTTGTTACAGTGCTGGGAGAACTGTGAGCTTCTACAGTCGAATTATCAAATTTGGGGTGCAGTTTGCGATGAAAAGGATATTTGTGTAAGTATTATTAACAAAACCAATTGTATAAAGCTTAATTTGTGTGATAACACTGTAACCTGAAATACTTTGATGAAGTGTGTACTAATCACTAATTATTGTCCACAGTTCCCCGGTTGCAAGATCGCATGCGAGTTCCACGCAGAAGCATCTAGAGCAGGTCAAACTCAGCCAGTTATCCACACAAAGGGCGAGGGGGTGATGCGCGTAAGTGGGGCCCTTGCTCGATGGCCACCTCCCGCTCCCCGCGCAGCCTCACGCCCAACACCTCTCGTCTATGTTGTCATGCGTCGGGCAGCAGAAGGACCCTGGCGACAAATCATACAAACTCAAGCACTTGCAACAAGAGTGCCTTCTAACAACGAAGGTGCTCTATTACGGGTACTGGTCGTGGATCCACAAGGGCTTGTCACAATCTACAGCCCTGATGAAACCTGGGTGGCTCATGACACAAACACTTCTGATCACGATGAACACAAATGGACTCTGAAAGAAATATCACTTATCCACCAAAAGGTTTTGGTGATTGGAGAAATCGCCTGGGAACCAAGAATAGCACGCGGAGTGTATTTAGTGACATGGGAAGTAGACGGCGGTGGTCTTAAAGGAAACCTTTTCACTGACTCCACAAGAGTCACTCTTTCATTGTGGCCTGATACAGTATATCATATCCAAGTGGAACTAGTTTCCCGAACTCCTGGAGTAGACAATGAAAGATCTGAGACGATGACTATTGATACGAGCCGAGCTCAGCGGGTATCTACAGAAAGCGTTCAGGATGTTCAAGTGAGCGAAGGAGACAGACTAATGTCAGTTCTAGTGAGCTCAATGAGAGGAGAGCGCGTTACTGAACGTGCACCTGACTCAGAACTCGTGCTAGGCTGCTTGTCAGCTATGATTGCATTTGCGTTGGCCGTACTAGCTGCTATTGTATGGAGACGGAGACGACGAGGCACATTCCCGGGGACCAATGTATACGTAGGTTCTTCTTCTGTACTTAAGCGGAAGCTGGTAGAAGACTTCACACCCGCTGCACACTGCTTTCAGCCTGTGTTAACCCCGGAGGCAACAGCCAACGCGCCAGCTTCGCGAGACGTTGTCGTTTGACGACACAGCTTTGATATGCTGTCGGTGGAAGACCGTGTCTTCAGTTCCTAAAGCTTTTAGACATTTTCGCAAGACACTGATATCAAGTGAGAACGAAAATAATGTGATACAAATGAACATAAAAAACTCGGTATAGTGAAAGTTTAAAATTGCGTTTTTGTGAGACTCGTGTACGTTGTGTAATAATATAATGAACACTTTGAAACTCACCGTAATTGTACATATAAGAACAGCTGCTGTAATGAAATTACCCGAGTAATTTTTGTAGAGTTAGGCAATTGTACATTAAAGAAAGTGAATAGTTTATAAAAATGTATTTATTATAAAACACACAGTAAGGTTAACACCAGAAAACATAGCATTGTAAATATGTTAAGAAAATTATAAGTACCTACCTATATATTAATTTTTCTATGTACGATATCGATTACAATTGCTTGTAAATATACTCTTAAACTGAAATTGCGTGTAGTATCTCCAGAATAATTCGATGTTTTACTTCCTTTTAAAATCTTTGTGGAAAATATCAAAGTGAATTGTCTCTAGATTAACGATCAAATACTAGAACTATTTTTACAACTAGTCCTTATTGTTTAGTTTCAACTAGTTGTTAGATTATTTGTCATGATTACTATAAATTATAAATTGATGAGGTTTTTACTCAGCATAGTAAAACTTTACAATGTCTTCTTCAGCAATAAAACATAAATATGTATGTATTTGTATATATTCAAAATACTGTAAAAAATATAACAGAGAATATATTTTTCTTGGCCTTCGACAAAAAATATTTGTAAATGTTACGGTATTGGTGAAATCATTAGACGTTTCATTTAAATTGGCACTAGTGTTATTTGTGAGGGTTTGCTCGTTAATTATGTATGTGTAATTCAGATGTTTCTTAGTAGATACTCATAATTGTGATTAACTGATTATCTAATTTACCTTTGTGGTATTGTGTAATAAACAGTTTGTTTAAAGTTGATGTTAGGCTTTATAAGAAGTAATTTACTTTTTAGTTTGTTGTGTAGTTGGAAAAAGACCAAATTATATTTTCGTTGATTGTAATTTTTTGGTTTTCGAGTAACCAAAATTGAAGTAGCGTGTAAGATAGGAGCTTAATTAATTTATTATTTTTGTGATTAATTTAGTATCTTCACTCGAATTTGTAAATATTACCTGCTATAAATGACGAAGCTGACTTTAACGAGTATGAATAAATATTTCTGCCAAATTAGATTGTGTCTTCATCCTTCAACGTTTTTGTTGCCTACCTACCTGTCTAAAAAAGTAAGCACTCGGCTATTGTTCTCAATATCTTTTGTTTCTAAAAGAATCCCTTCCTCTGTCTGTAGCTAAGTAGGCAGAGTTGATGTTGAATTTGAATAAAAAACTAAATGCTTTCTGGTAATTTATATCATTTAGAGTGGCGCGACGGAATGACGCCTAACGAACGTTTCTGACACCTCAGTGGAGAAGATTGAGGTTTTTCGTGCCATTCTTCAAGTTTTGCGACGGGTCCGCCATGTGATTTCTTGGCAGTTTAACTTTTTATACGCTCATTCTCGAACATGTATCAAAAGTCGTAACGAGTATTTTTATTTAACAATATGGAGCACCAGAATGGGCTCATTTTACAAACAAGTCTCTTACTACTGATCCAACGCATCAAGCTTCTGTATGTACGTTATAAGGTATAGTTTTGAATGACGTTCATGCTCGGATTAATATAATGCTAAAAATGAATATATTGGAATACTTATAGAATCGAATAGATACCATACAAGTAGTGGATAATTTGCATTTCATACTTTTGACATTACTAACCTATAATATTTTGCGTCATAACTCTATTATACAAAGGTGAGGCAAAGAACTTATGTGTATTCGACGCGATACAGACCTGAACACAATAATTGGAAAAATAATTTATACAAATATTGACTTGGAGATTTAAACTTCAGTTATAAAGGATACCGTTGGTCGCCATTAAGCTCTGTCCCTGGATAAAACGAAGCTATTGTCAAGGGATTAACGTCAACGAATTTGTTGTCAACAAACGCCTGATCAAACAAAAAGATTTGTGCGTCAGAGAACCAAAAGGAACCCTTCGTTTGGTTCATTGTCGTCATCCAGACTGTGCTGGCTTAACTACTTTACCAATACATTTTTGAATAACGGAACGGTGAAGGAATGGGGAAAAATAATAAAAAAACGTTCATCAAGAGGTTTTGATTTAAGATTAGAAACTCAGTTCAAGTATATCACTTGTTATGTACTGATATTTATTTAAAATATAGTAGGAAAAGTTGAAATCCATGATATGAGTTTAATGACATTTGCAGTTTAGTCGCTAGCTTAGCCGCTCTATGTCAATCTTATACTAGGTGGTAGGAAACTTCGGCAAAAATCCGTTTTGGTAGGCACCACCGCAGTGCCTTTGTATTTATTACTTATAGTTCTTCGTAATAAAATTAAAGTGTCAGAACTTAACTCTGTTAAGGTAGGCACCGTTAAATTACTACTCGAATGAGTAAAGTGAATATTCATTGACGCACGCTACGCAGACCTTTGCATCTTAAATATCTGGGTCTTACTACAAATGTTCTGGGCATCGTCTTCTACTACTACAAAAAAATTCTATAGAGCCTAAATGTTCGAAAACGTAGAGTGATGATTGATGATTATACTTGTGATACCAACCGCCTACGTTGACCATTTAAACATTCAGCACTTTTAATGGACAAAAGTAGTAGATTGGTAATATCTAATTCCACTTTCTTTATCTTCAATAACATAAAATACTGATCGACTTTTCCCCTAAAAGACGAAGAAAAAAATACGTAGGTAATCGTAAATTCGGTCCTATCTTTTGAAAAGCCAATTACGAAGTTTGAGTTTCATTAAATTGAGAAATCCATTAAGCTAATCGCCAAGTTGGGAGCCACCGTAGTGACGATTATGAAAAGGTTATTCCGAAATGCAAATGCGGAGGCATTTTAATGTAAATTACGTGTAAATGGGAGACAGGACCGACGTTCTTACTATTAGGCTAAACACTCACCACAGCTGAATATGAAACTTTATGAATATAAGGCAAAACTCTCTCATTTTAGATTAACTATAACACGGTTGGCTATAAAGATTAAAGGGACCCGGTAGATTCAGGCCTTTATTAGGACTGCATTCAAGATTCCCCATAATTCACGTCTCAAGATTAGATACCAACCGTATTTTTGTTTCTGACGTCCTTAATGTGAATAAGATAATATTTTGTAAATATACTACAAAGATAGGCTCCTTTATCACCGGCTCCTAGTTTCCCCATTTGTTTTCATTAAGAAAAAACTTATTCAGTTCGCTTCGGAAATCTATGATTATGGTAACATATGGCCATTCATTTTAGTTACCCATTTTATTCTTGGCCCGCGGTTTTGGTATAAAGCATAGGCTCATAAATAACGGGGGAAATAGAAGGTGAACGCTTCCTCGAGTATCCTTTTGGGAACGGCCAGAGCATTCTTTTAAGATTTATTACACAAGTTGAGCGCATTACTTATTCCTTATGTGCCTTCGGTTCCGATAGTCCCCTAAATGAAGACATTTTTTTGATCCTTCTCCGTTTTGTTTTAATTTGTTCGGATTTGGAAATCGGATAATTATTTTTTATTATCCTATTCTTTGTTGTTTCAGTTTGATGACAATGAGCTCATGACTTGAATGGATATTTGGACATCAGTATATTTTAAAATGAAATGAAGCCAAATACAAAGAAGAATGGAAAGGGCTTCTTAGCCCTCTAGGTTCTGTTGAACCTTCTACCCAATACGGGGTTCTCAGTACAGACGCTACAAGAAAATAAATTAAACAAGCACATAAGTGTACGAAGAATATAGTGAGCTTATTTAATATGCGTGGACTTTAACTGTTAAAAAGGAAAAATAAACACTTTTATACTTTTATGACTTATATCTAATTATCAAATTAGTGATATAAAATAGATTTCAATGGCATCCTTTCAGGCGTTTAATCGTGAAATGGACATATAAAAGCGATATACCTATGTATGTTTATTACACAGAAAACGGATGGAAACTTGTATATACAAGTAAACAAATGTATATGTTAACTAGCTAACCCGCCAGCGGCTTCGGTCGCTTGGTCTTGGTGTAAGCGCCGTTTGAAATCTCGAAGTCCTGGGTTTGATCCCTGGGTTGGACAGTTATTGGGATTTTCTGATAAACTCCCAATAGCAGTCCGGAGTCTGGAACAGTGTGCCGTAGATGGCAATAGGCTCGCTTCCTATTATATAGAACCAAAAAATATCCCGCGAAACGCAGGTGTTTACAATACCGCTGCTTACCTCTTCAAGAATATATACGTGTGATGATTTTTTATATTGTGTTTCAAATTAACACGTATTGCATTATTTTCGTTAAAGTTTATTTTTACCAAGTTTTGAGTGAATTGCACCTAAAATATTATTTCCTTATAACAATTTCTGAACTTTACTGCACACCGTATATAGGTAAATTTGCAAATATATAAAATGTTATATTTTTACGGCCTAGTTCGAGGCCGAATCGAGACCTCATTCTGATATGAGATCGTGTCGCATAGAGAGATCAAGCTGCCATCTTGCATTGATGGGACGGATCAAGATAAAAAAAATATAATTGAAAGCTAGTTCTATTATATCTATACACAAAATTTTATCGAAATCTATGTGGTAGTTTTTAAGTTATGCGTGGACATACAGATATTTTTTTTCAAAAACGTCATAGTTTTGTTCAGTAGGTAGTTTTACGTCTTAACTTTTTAGCCGCTACTCCTTTATTATAAGTACTGATTTTGTGTTTCAAACATTCAAAATGTCACAGAGTTCAAAGCTTTAAAATAAATATAAAAATGCCTTCTTAAAATAATAAATAAAACGTCGAAAAATCTTTAAGCCCAAAGATATTTTCGTGCGCAAAACGTCGAAAGTAATCCTATTAAGACAATAAAAATAATTATGTATCGCCAGGATCCAACATCGCAATATATCGACCCTCTTGATCCTCAATAAGGCCTACAACGTTATTGGGTATGATCTGGATTATCTGAGATTACAAATCCTTATACCACGTTTGAAGATAATACTTTATTTACGACACAAAGATATTGCAATCGGGATGTTTTAAGATCGTATCTAAACTGCGGACGCACTGGATTAACTTAACAGTACATATGATCATACGCTGCTGATTGCTTGAATGTGTAGGTAGTACGACTTGGAACTGGAGATCGGAAATGTAGGTTTGATGGTGGGTGACAAGTGGGCAAGGAGAAGGAAGCGTCCACGATTATTAAATATGATCTTTACTTAATAAAATATGGTTGATAAATGCACCGTCACTAAAATATTATTGTTACCAAAACGAAAGTAGTGGTTGGTCAGAATACATATTAATACGATCACAAAATAGATATGAATAGGATTTACATACGTAGCCAAGTAATAATAGCTTTGGACTGATCACTCCAGGATCTATCTACTCGTGTACTAAGATGTCAAAGTGTAGCGTGTCTTGCCCTACTGATACCATTATTATGTTCTCTTTTGTAAGGCTTAAGGCATTTGTTATATCATTTAAGAAATTGGCGATACAGTCTGACATTATATAGAAGACAAAGATGCTTGGAATACTCCATTTTTAGCAAGCTGTCATTCGCCACCCATAAAATGTAATATTTGTAGTACCTAAGTAGAAACATTGTAAAAACATCTATATAAAAATAATGGCCCCGAGTTTCTTGCCGCTTCTTCTCGGTAGGCTCTATATATTTTGGAACGCGGCGGTAGACTTTAAAGTACATTATAATGAAAAATAGACGTTCATAAGAACGTCTTTGATACCTAAATTGAATAAGTGATTTTGACTTTGACTAAAGTGCATTCCTTGCTCTTAAATTTCAATACTGCTTTACACGGTTCAGTCGATGCAAAGCGAGTGTGTGGGACAGTCTTTCTTGTTAACGATCCCCAGTACAACTATCTTTATGTTTCTCCGAGTGTACTGAGATAATGTTTGTTTAGTGTTTCATTTCGTATTATATTTAAAGATCGGTTTATTTTGTTTCTTGTTGGACGTGTATTCTGTGTTCCAAAAAAGTCAGGCAATATGGTTATTCTAATTCATCATAATCATAATCATAATCAGCCCATTTTGTGTGTTGCCCAGCCTTCCTCTCAGAGAGAGGAGCTGGGCCATAACACACCATGCGGGCCCAGTGCGGCTCGGAGGATAGGTTAGTGGCCAACCCATGTCAAAGTTTACAGGCCGCCTAAAGGCCTTCGACATAGCCTAACGACTGTTGTCCTAAGACAAACTACCGGGACCGACGGTTTAACTTGCCCTCCGAAGCACGGAAGCGCTCAGTTGAACAATGTTACAAGCGGACACCCATCCAAGTCCTGAGCGCAGCAAGTGTTGCTTAACTTGTTAATCGATTAAGATCGCCAAGTCAAGCTCCGCTGCGAGCGCTTCATGAAGTAGTCCGAATAGTTGAGAGCGTGTTAGTGATTAGCGATTTAAGAACATAACTGATTAAATCATTCTCTGGTTCATAAACCATATACGACTATCATAGCTACACATATAACCATATGTGGTAAACATAATTTAATATTAAAGGCCTCTTTAATAAGGTATATAATAAATATAATTTAATATTATTGTGGACGGAACACTCGTGATACACTTTAGTGATGTTTCCGGACTTGAATTCAAATTAGTAAAAACCTAGAAATATTATTTGAAATGTCTAGAACCTAGAACAACGAAAAGACAAAAGATACAAAATTAAACAATGGTTTTCATTTTTAAGTGGTGTCAATAACACTTATTTATTTAAACCGCGGATCAAGGCTTGAACCCATCAGGTACCATTCACACTAATCGGCTACCGAAGATCTTGACCCCTGGTGGTAACTTACAAACCCATAATAGTTTTTTCTCGTTTGATGTCCGATAGTGGTGCCATCTATCAACTTTATCTGAGAAGCCACTTTTATTTGGGCGATAGCTACATGCAGTTACAATAATTCTACATTTCTGAATTAATAAGATTTTCGAAGCACGACAAAATCGAATTTCAAGGCTATTTATATACGAGTATATGTATAAATATTTTTTGGTAGGGTCATGTACTGGACTATTAGTGTATTTTCTTTAACTAAATTAATTAGCCAATTACATTCTCACTGATGTGACACAGGCCTTCTCTCCAGACGAAGAAGGTAGGGGCTTTAATCCCCACGCCGCTCAGGGATAGATGGGGTGTGGGTTGATGTGTAGCCTACTAGCCAGTCCAGTAGTTGAAAAATCAGAATGACCAAAAACTGCATATGACAATAAACAGAACCCATAGCAGTTTAAAGCGCTCGGTTGTTAATGTCACAAGTAGTCACCCATCTAAATAGTGACTTCAAACTTTTCGTAACCTAGTTAAACAGTTACCAAAAATAATAAGCATAATTCGTTTTCCACTTCAAATATAAATATGTAAGAAAGCGAGAGACAAAAATATGTAACTATAAAAAATAACCCGAATATGGAAATAATAAGATATAAATACATATATACATTAAAGCGCATAAAATCCTCCCCTTAGTGGTTTCACCCTAGTTAGGTGTATACTTATATACCCATGAGAGGTATTCAAATTATCAACGGGATAATTACCATGTATATTTTCTGAGTTCATCCGTGATCATGGCGCTTGCAACAGTGCCGAAATATCGGAAACTCACAGACGGAGACTCACATGGTAATTATCCCGTTGATAATTTGAATACCTCTTATGTTTGTGACCATGATAGTTTAAAAACTTATAACTCATATACCCAGTGACATTCGCGCTATCAAGACAAATCTAATGTATATTACAATAACGTACCTATACAAATTAAATTATTTATTGACACTAGCTGACCCGCCAGCGGCTTCACTCGCTTGGTCTTGGTGTAGAGGTAGAAGTGCCGTTTTGGAACCTCGAGGTCCTGGGTTCGATCCCAAGGGTGGACAGTTACTGGTTTTTCCTGACAAATAAATTTTGAAAGAGTGCCCCGTAGTTTGCAATAGACTCGCCTCTTATGAAAGAAGACTAAAACATGTCTAGCGAAACGAAGGCGTTTAAGACAACGCTGCTATCCCCTTCGAGGATATATAGGCGAAACTATTTGTTATGTGTGTTTAAAATAAAATGTAAGTATTGCAGGTGATTCACTCAAGACCGTTCGACTGATTTTTCACCTCCGTGATGATAGATGATGATGAGGATGAATCAAATATAGCGTATGTTACTCAGGCATAACGTACTTAGCTCGAAACTCATGAAACAATTGCTTGAATCGGTTAAGCCTTCAGCTGTAGTTTTACGTGTATCCATTACAAACAAACAAACAATCATATATCATGCCTCTTTATTATTATAATCTTCTTAGTCGGGCACTCTTGGCAGAGTGGTCGTGGTCATGATGACGGTAAACGGTGGATCCTTGCCAGTTTCCATTTCCAGGGCTGTCGATCTCCTCGGGATGTCTCTCCATTTCTGACGGTTATTGGCATTGCGAGATTACATTTTACAATGGTGAAATTCGTGGCCTTTTTAATAGGTGCTTTAAAAAAGTAATAGGTACTATAACTGTAATAGTTCACATTAAATAAATAAAAAGCCTTTATTCTACTACAAAAATTTAACATCTTGGCTTATGTAATTAAATATTGAATTTTACACTATAAGTATCTTTTTTGTTAACCAGGAAAAAATTACATTAAAAAATTGCCAACTTCGACCGCTGTGCCGGCACTCGCGTATTGATCGCCGGTAAGCGTCCTCCGCCCCCAGCGCAACGCCTCATCCCATTTTTGGCGCCTTTTTCTAAAGACGTTCTTAGAAAGTCTTTAGAACGTCGTTTCTAACTCGCGGGCTACAAGTACTTTGCCTACGTCATAACATTAAAAAACTCAGATGGTTACAAAACCATAAAATGAAACCACAAATAGCAAGCTTAATCCCTATTTATTATCAGAGTATATTTCAATTATACATGTAGTAATTGCGCACTCAAGGTCGGAAATCGACTTCAAGCAATTACCACTTGTCAAGGACCGGCCTTAGCGACTGTCCGCTGGAGATTTCAAGGATTTGAGAAGGATGTCTTCTTATCTATACCTACTATAGTTAGGGTTTGCATTTGTATAGTCGAGAGCTAACCGAAGAGGTTTATACGATGTTGGGTTAATGCTGCGTTTAAAATTTATATTTTCAGAGCAAGTAACTTAATGATACCTGGCTACTTCTATTTAAGTTGGCTCTAAGTTACTTTTTTACTTTACTTTTGACTTTTGCTACTTACTTTACCTTCTATATTTTGACTGTGCTAGAAAATAGTTTGAAACAAGGCTACTGATATCGGCCTTCGAATATATTTTACTCTGTAGATTTGATCAAAGTCGCAAGCATGTCAGTTACGCGCAGGTTTTTAGGAACGATAATATCTAGTTATTTAGTGGGATAAAATATAAATATTTTTCTACCTTATTATTCAAAATGTGTACACAGGTAAGCCAAATAAATTTAATACAAATTCATAATACTCGTTGGTGGAACAGTGAAAATGATTTGTTTTAAATTTCATGTTCTCTTCCATGCAAACAACTGTATAATAAGCAATATACACATTAATATTATTTTCACTTCAGATAGGTTGTTTCAATATCTTTCGCAAAAGAAAGAAAAGTTTTTGTAGAAAATGAAGCACACTATGCGATTGTTAACATTTTAGGGCCTTACTTATAAATGCTGCTTAACTTTAAGTGGCGTTATTTAGTAGTGCGCACTAAACAATTGTTCTACGCCGTACCGTGAGTTATTTAAATTTAAGCAGCGTTTATAAGTAAAGCCATTAGTCAGTTATAGTATAAATAATATTAAAAACAATAGTGGCACGTACGCTGCTGCTCAACTATTACACTTTAGGCACTGTTTAAAACTATTACATGTTGAAAATTTGAAAAAGCATCTGAAGCACTAGCAGGCTGTCTTTGCGTAGGCGATATCCCAACATCGGACTTGTAAGTAATTGGCATATATTTGTCTTCAATATAATAACTGTAATTATATTTGCTTGGGTTGTTATCGTGACGCGAGTGTTCGTGTTACATGTGTTATGTTGTTGGCCATTTGTAATGTGTTAGTCTGATAGTATAATATGTAGCTACGTTGGTGTTATCACAGTCGTTTTGTTAAGTACTTCCTTCGAACTAAAACGCCTACAAATATACCTCAGTTTTGCATAAAAGAAAATTATAATGTTTATCTGCTAAAAGTTAAGAAGAGCTTCGTAAAATATGTCAATGTATCAATGTATTGTAGGTAGCTATGATTAGCTCCACAAATTTCTGAACATTGGCCAAAATAGATTCCTGGCCGATTAATAAAAAAAAATAGTTTTTTTTAATCGCCCTAAATTAGCATCAATTTTTACTCCTAGAAATGTTACTGTTCTAAGGATTTTAAAGTAATTGTAATATAATACATCTACATATAAATAAGCACTAACAGATTCTTGTAGGTCATCAAAATTTGTTTTTCAGAACGACTTGCATATTTTTTGGAATTAAAAGTAGTTTTTAGTCTTTGACTTAAACAAAACATCTGTTTGAGTAATGCCTAAAATTTGTAACACTTAAAAATTTTTGGGGCATCTTGTAGTGATGTGGCTTTTGTAAGTTACATAATAAGAACTCATTTTTACAACTCACAAAATCTTAAATGGCGATCGTCAGCTGCAGCTGACATTTAATGCATAAAGATAAAAATAATGGCAATGGAGAAAGCTATATTCCAATGACACAAGGTGCCGTCAGGTAGATTACACTGCATTTGCATTAATTGCCATAAACCTGTTTATAGTACGTAAATGGAAGTACACTCAACTTATGAATAAACACTTAACGATTTTGCCCGGTAGATGCGTTCACCGTACCACTGGTACCACGATGGCATTCAATCAATAATTCGCGGAAGCACTATTTTGTATAACAGTAAGGAGTTCTTTTTTATTAATAAAACTGGCCTACACAGACTTCAGGGTCCGTGTCATTTTTTAGTTATTTGCAAATTTATAACATCTAAAATACAACTACAAAAGAGGCAACAATACATACTTAATTATGGGACATAGGATTTTTATGATAAATTACTTAAGGGCTATATCATTTGTGAGTTTGCATTAGCTTTTTAGTTATTAACAAATTTATTACATCTAAAACATAGTAACAAAAGAGGCAAAAATACATACTTAATTATGCGACATAGGATTTTTATGATAAATTACTTAAGGGCTATATCATTTGTGAGTTTGCATTAGCTTTTTAGTTATTTACAAATTTATTACATCTAAAATATAGTAACAAAAGAGGCAACATTACATACTTAATTAAGCGACATAGGATTTTTATGTTAAATTACTTAAGGGCTATATCATTTCTGAGTTTGCATCAGCATTCAGAGCAGATCGGTCTCCGCAGACAGCACCCGTTCATCCGTGACACATGTGCCATCGCCTTCCTCAACCATATTTATGGGAAGATGGCGACCCGCCACGAGACGCCACCGCCTGCCGACACCATTTCGTGAGCTTGTCTGTTCGGTATACAAATACTTACTCTTTGTCAAATAACTTAAATAACTACTAATGAAAACTTAACAGTACCAGTAAGGAGTTTTCGACATATTAAGTAACATTACTTTTTATGTGACTTCTAACTGGTACTTACAACAGCAAATGTATTGCGGGCAGAGAGCTGTTATTAAAATTTACTATATTAACTTAAACAAAGACATAGGCCTATGTTACCCTAAGGTAATAAGGTAATCATTGACTAAAATCTTATTTAAATAATCCATAAAAATTGGATCGAAACTGTATGTTGCATTGTCACGCATTGTTGATTACAATGACAGCGAAATCAATGTATGAGTGTATTGGGGTGTTAATAGGTGTAAACCCAGCAGATAATGTTATTTAGACCGTTATGATAATGACTTTTATTCCGTGATTCTATACTGATATAATAATTATAACAACCGTCTTCAATTACGTTGGTGTTTCAAAATCATAATCCTACTATCCTACTTATATTATAAACGCGAAAGTTTGTATGTATGGATGAATGCTACTCCTTCACGCAAAAACTACAGAACTAATTTTAATGAAATTTGGTGTTTTTATAGATGAGGCGCTGGAATACCATAAAAGAGCATTTTTCATCATCATCATCACTCATCACCACGTTGGTGAAATCGTGGGGCTCAGCTAGTATTTATTAAAGTGTAAAATGATCTAAAATACTTTACCAAGAACAACTTTTTATTATATACCGTAAGTCCTTACTGTTATTACTGCCTTCATGACGGAAGCGACGTATTATCTCAAAATAACAGATTAGAAATTATTAAGAAATTATACACTGAGCTAGATCAAATACCTATCTACGCTTCGAGGAGTTAATTACGCCGGAGTTCATCTAAGTCGTCTAATTCGCTTCTGTAACTTCTAAGGCAACAGTATTGCTAGATCGTGGCCTGAATCATATTATAGACTAAGGTTGTAATTTAAAACGACTACAGTGAAACTTCCGACAGTGATTTTTTAAGTTAAATATATCCGTTACTGGTATAAACAAGAACAATTATATAGTAATGCCAAAATGGAATGTATATGTTTATATACAGCCGTGCGATTCTCTTATGATTCGTCGACGAGCTCACCGATGTCATATACTTTATGAGATATCGCCCTTGTACATAAGGTTGTTTTTCCAACGTTTCTTGTCATCACGTTATTTGTTTCACGGACATTTTCGAAGATGCAACGATGTTTGCTCCTAGAGAATCGCACGGCTGTAAACAAAACATTTTTTTCCTTGAAAATAGTAGCATGATACCTAAAGAGCGTTGATTATTACATGCACTTTGAATTTCTAAAGTATAGCAAAACAAAACGATACAATCTCGAGAGTTGGCGTGCTCTGTAGAGCTTCGTGCGTTCAGAAAATAACTTGTTGAACCGTTCAAAAGTAGATACCGGTTGAGGCCTAGAGCAGTTGAATATCTAATTTTCAATCAACAATTTCAATTCACGCCCATTTAGATACTGATACGTAGTTCGATAGCGAAACTTTTAAATGAAATCCAACTTCCTCTAACCATAGGAGGTAAGTACCCATACAAGTTAAATTTCAGTTTTGGAACTCTGACTGGTATCGGAACTATTTCCGTGTAATTACGGGATAGTTGTAAAGTGGAACCAACAGGTGGCGCCCGGTCAGTTTAACCGTTAATTAAGGCTGGTTACTAACAACTGGTTATAATAATTAGCGAGGGGCGTAGTGGGCGGCGCCCGCGCTTCTCGCTCCGAGGCGTGGCTCGCTTTTCGGCAACACGTCTCATGTATAATTTAACATGCGACTATGAAGTGTCACGTCGTCTGTGGGAGGCCTTTTTGGTGTCGGTTACTTGGATTTATAGTTGGCAAGTGGAGCGTGTTGTTAACTCAAATGATTGTTGGCTGACAAATCAAGAGTTTATTTTGAACACTAAGAAAATTTGGTTAATTTATTGCTATTATTATTTTTACGCGTAACGGTCTATATTTTTATCAGCTACATCTCTATCAGGCCTCTGGATAACGCAATATGAAGCCTTACGTATACTCGTTCTATTACATTTTGATCCTGACTAGCTGACTGACCCATCAACGCAGAACCCAAACTGCTGGAGTTTAAAAGTTTAAATCATGTGAAATTTTGGCAGTCAAAAAAAGAAACTTTCAATACTTAAAACCTTTATGTTGTAAGTATCTACTAAGGAAGTACATAAGGAAATTTCTCCTCTAAAAGCATGTTTCAATGTTTTATTTCTGTAGCTTCACAACCCATAGATCAAGCGAGCGAAGCCAGGCAGCTATAGTTAATTTCATATAAGTAAAACCTCAATATAAACGACAAACAATGTACGTCAGCAATCAGTCTACAATTTGCTAAACTTTACTCAGCGAGCGGTGCGCACTGCGCACTTTGTGCGTTAACGTACATAATGTTCTAGTAGTAAAATATAAATATTAAGTACGAGTAGATGTTATAGGTACGTGAAAACTCTATATGGTATTATTATTATGGTTAAGGTTTTTTTTTTAATTTGGAGAAGTTTTGTTGGCTTCTTAGGACATTTTAAAGGCCGTCGAAGAGATCTAACATGACAGCATTATAAGCAACCCTTCTGTTCAGCTTGCTTACTATTATAATTATGTATTCGAATAACAGAATTTTTGAGCGTGCTTTGTTCTTTATCACATTTTTTTATACTTTTTACCATAACACTACTACAACTACAACTGTACAAAACAGTACGAGTTTAATAACCCAATTCACTTGCAAGTCCCGTAGGTCGTAGTTTTTTTGTCAAGCCGACATGCGACGTTCGTGAAGATGTCAACTTTATTGCCTACGTGACAGTCTGACCTTAGACATGCAAGCTGCATTGCTGTACGAGTCTACTTTTGAATACTGATGAGTCGGTAAAAAGCAATGAGATATTTATATTATAACATCATTGGTAAAAAGTACGGTTTAATAAAAAAAACAATTTGCCATTCGTAGATAGGTTTTTTGGAACTGATTGATTTGTTGCTTCTGCTCTACGATAAGAAGCAGAAGCATAGTTTTTTTTTGCTATTAAATGACGGGCAAGTATTGCTCCTGATGTTAAGCACTACGCTTGCCCATGACAGTTGTAGTGCCAGTCTCTATCGCCCAGTAAATCCCTTTTTACAGTGCCCTTCATAAGTCAAAGTCAAAGTCAAAGTCAAAATCATTTATTCAATTTAGGCATCAAAGACGCACTTATGAACGTAAGTTTTTCATTATAATGTACTTTAAAGCCTACCGCCGCGTTCCAAAATACATAGAGACAACCGAGAAGAAGCGGCAAGAAACTCGGGGCCATTCTTTTTATATAGATGTTTTTACAATGTTTTTACTTAGGTACTACAAATATTAGCTCCAGTGTGTTGCCTTACATAAGAGAACATAATAATGGTATCAGTAGGGCAAGACACGCTACACTTTGACATCTTAGTACACGAGTAGATAGATCCTGGAGTGATCAGTCCCAAGCTGTTTTATCCTCCAAGTAATCCGAAATTTTGTAATAACCTTTTTGACAGAGTTTAGTTTTAATAGTAATTTTAAACTTATTAATAGGCAAGTTTCGGATAACATTGGGAACTTTATTATAGAATCGTATACATTGTCCCATAAAAGAATGACTTATTCTGTGGAGACGTGTTACCTACCACCATACCCTAACACTTGAGATGCTTGAGTACTACTACTTTACTGGTATATGGTGGTTTCAACAAAGACCACATAGTAGTTCGGGCTTTCTCGCCTTTTAAGATCCGTATCCTGACAACGAAGGGAACCTGACAGCGGAGGGAATTATTGCACTCTTTCCCCTCACAGTAAAAACTTATAATATTTTTTTCAATTTTAAAAACATTTTGTGTTTACTGAAGTCTCCAGAATAGTATTGATCTTGGACACTATAGTGTCGGCTATACTGCCATTGGTGTAGTAACTCCGGTGTTCAATCTTTAGTAGATAACTCGTTACAATTTAAATTGTTAATAGGTACGCCATAAAATAAGGTACTTCTGCCAATCACCATTTTTGAAGTGACTTGGAGCCAGCGGACTAAAATATTGTGAGTGAAATACAAATTTAAAATTGTAAAGAACTTGTGTTAAGTACGCTATACCTTAATTTATACACTTGAAGTTGATTAAATTTAATTAGGAATACGTTTCCTCAACATGCAACAAAATACACTTGGAAGTATAGTGATGTCGGTTGATACGAGTACCTATACCAGCTACCTACCAGCTGTTATGGCTATTATTTTTGTATTATGTTAGCTGCGCTCCGCGGTTAAGCCCGCGTGGTAATAGATGATAATGATGGTGACTCAAAATATAGCCTAATTTACTCAAAGATAATGTAACATTCTAATGGTGAAATAATTTTTAGAAATCATACCAGTACTTTTGAGTTTATTCGTTACATCCATAAAAATAAGCTCGTATTCCTTATAAACAAACGTTCTAGGTATTTAAAAACAGGATATTCAATTTCCTTCTCTAATGAATACTTTATGTTCAAACTAAACGTAAATTGTGCAATACTTTTCCAGCAATAGCACACAATGACTCTAGCCATTACAAGCCGTAAACCGTCAAACATATTATCTCATCAAAAACTAATAAGAACTCGTAACTTATACCAACTGGTTTCCTTTAAGTTATGCTTAGTAAATGTTAAATCTATTTCCACGGTAAACTAACTCATATTATCTCAAGGCATTATACTTAAATTTAAAACACAAAATCAATTACCATTACTCTCAGAGCATAGACAGATACAGATAAGGCTGAATCGCAAGCAGGCAACTCTGCCTACACATTTTTCAGCCCTAGAGATAGTATCAGTAATTGGCGTATCTATGAACTTGCATACGGTAGATCATTTAATTTTCTTAATAATTTTCTATCGGGGCCAGCTTTGCCTGAGGGTAGCTTGGGCATAGTTGGTTGGTGTATGGCGATTCTTGTTTTATTTGTGGCAGGGTATAATCAATCTAGCAGTTGCTTAGGCTATAAGTTTTCTAAGTGTAAAGACAAGATTAATCCTTCATGTTTTAAAACCAATTTCTACATTTTGTTATATTTATAACTTTTAAAATAGTCTGTATTTTAAAAGTCATAAGCCAAAGGTAGCGGTTTATTAGACTAGGTTACTCATTTTGTTACTATTTATTTATATGTTCGATTTATAGTAAATCTAAATCTAATTTTGTTGCGTACACTTACTGATGTAATTAATTCTATGGATTTATAAAAGTAGTAAATAGGACACTAGTGTTTTTTGTTTCTTTTCGTTATTCTTATTTAATTTAATAGCAGCTCTTTGTGAAAGAGTTTGTCCGAGAAAGTGCAGCAACCATATCTATTTTTACCTCCTTTAATTAGTAATGTTCGCATTGATAATGAAAATAACGTATAAAATTATTATATTTAGAATATTGTAATAAAATAATAGTGAGAACCAAATTCAATTGATATACGTCAATGATACGATTGTGTAACAATTACGTAATTTTACTTGCCAGGCCCGCTGTCCGAAGGAATATAATATTATTATGAACATGTACAATTTAACAATTAACCTTTAATCAAATTTATATTCAGTGATGAAAGACGTCGCGTGCGGTTGCTATTGTATACGTAATACTATTATTAGGTGATATCTTGTGTACATTAATTATTACATTACATTACATAGTACATTCACTCATAAACAATTACACTAATGTTTATATGTGTTGTTATGTCTTTTTAAATGACTTCTATATATGACCATCCATCTTAGGTTTAGGAATATTTATATTAGTTTCATCTTCTTGTCAGACTCCGTTTTTACACTAGTATGCAAAAGTTCTGGGCATTGTTTCGTAACTTCGTATCCAGACCAGACTCAAATTAAACTATAATACACGCAGTGCCCCACGAATCAATATAGACGACGTCAGTAAAACAGCATACCATTTTGATGATAGTATATAACTGAACCGGAATCTTTGCTGCATATCGAACTGATGGTTAATTTAATTATTATTGAGTGAAGCCTAAACAGCTTTACATTCCGCCGCGGTAGATTCAAAGGCAGACTGCAGAATAAAGCGAAGCATAGTAAACTAGTACGTAATTAAATGCTCTCCATAATAAATATAAATTGAATAAAAGCGATGTCTTTGTCCAGTAGGGAGTCAATCAAGTCAGAACAATTAAAACACTAGCGGCAATAGCCCAGCAACCAGTAATAAAATATTCTCAATTTCCTGGTTAAGGTTATGTAAAACTGTATATTTGTAAGATGGACTAGATCGAACAATTATAACCTACGGGTTACCACCAACCATTAAGTGGCCATCGCCACGGTTGCACTGCATGGTTACCCGACAAGTCGGTGAGCCGACATCCTGTAACCGTCCCATGTCGGTAATCTGAATCGGTTGCAGCTAGTGATTTATAGGACGTGCCATCGTCCCGGCGTTCCGGCTTACCTCCCCGCACCGCAATGAAGGCAATTTCGTTACTATCTATCTACGTAATGTGAAATCATTCGGTGAGTTATAAGATTGTAGGTAATCGGTAATTGAAGTTATCCAGCCTGAGAAAAGGACAGTTTGTTTTATGTTGGATGCGGCATAATAACTTCTGCATGTGACTTCTTCCACGTCCAAGGGTTGCCGAGATCTCTTTGAACGGATATGAAAATCTAACCTATGTGTCAATTTTGTGTTACTCAATTTCTGTCTGAAAAACATCCCTTTTAGAGTCTTTAGGAAAAAAGTGATTATTAGAGTTTATGGTAAACATTTATTGTTTTCGGAATTGTGTTGTTATTAAGAAGTTGGTGTAGGTGCCAATTTATTTAAATCACTATCGTTATCCGCAATGTAATCATCATATATGAGCCTATGTAGTGCAAAGCTGTATATGGACACCTGCCATTGCATGCCACTGTAAACATAGTACGATCCTTGCTCTTTCGGATCTAGCTACTATGTGAAGATCATTGCTACACTTAGCCTGAAGGGACCTACTTACAGTATGAGCGTTTCGCTACTCACGCTGTAAATTCGCGGTCTCCACTTCGAATGACGCCATATAGTTATCGGTTTTGCGACTAATATGGCTAACTCCAACGAGTTAGCCATATTAGTCAAGTGGCAATCCAATTCTTTGACTTCAGCTTGCTAAAAAGTCTGTGAACTTGTCCAGTTTTAAACCTGTTGGTCACTGAGGACACAAAGACATTGCTGAGTTTGTACTTATTATCCGTTGTTATGAAGTCATTTATAGTAATAGCGTCGGGGCTCAACAGTGTACTTTTTGTTATGAGTTTTCTTTTTTCTCATAAGAATTAATCATCAAATCCCTCTTTTCCAGAACTATGACAAGCATTTGCCCCCTATCGTTTCTGCTACATAGGCATTAGGATTTTACTACCAGTGCCATTCCTTGCGTTTCTGAACTCATTTTTCAGAATTAAACATGCATATAAGTAAGTACCTACATATCTTAGAACTTGAATATATCTTCATTTATTCGTACCAATGTATCGAAGTCGATGCGTGCGACCTTAATACTTGTTTCATACACTGATCATTTCAACAAAGTTGTCAAACAGGCCTTTGTTAACAAGGAATCTGTCGCTGCTATGAGATAAATATTTTTCTCTAGATAGTATGCACAAAAAATGACTTGATTCGGATGTAAGCTCACGGTGCTAAGATTTTTAAAACTGTAATGTTTATCCAATAAACGTCACCAAGGAAAATAAGAAAGAATATGTATTATATATAAGAATTGGTATTATCAATTTTGCGCCGGTCCGTATACCGGGTACCCTATGTATCTTGATACCTTAACCGCCGTCATGATCTGCAGGGCGATTAAGTATTGCAGTTGCGATAAAATGTTGACTAAAAACTAAAAAAATGAAGGATTTACGTCAGTTTTTTCCGTTCCAGCAACTTACGAATATAAAATCTGACATAACATTTTTCAAGATTTCATTTAACATCTAATTGCAAGTGCGATATGTAATTGACTGCACGGAGATAGTATATTTTAGCTAGTTAATTTTAAGGGTTTGCCCCTATTTGTATACATAATTATACAATCTATTAACATACTACGAGCTGGGTTCACAATTGCAAGCTCACCGATATCAGTCGATCGTCAGAGCCTCGTCCTTCTATTAAATTAAGGTAAAGCTGGATTTAAAGCGGCAGGTTCTATTTGACAGCATCATCGTCATTCTGGTGATCGATATCTATATAAGATATAAAAAATGAAAAGCCATGGACACGTGGCGCGGACTCAATAGGGTTGAAAAATTGTGCGTTTGTGCCTATGTAAAGCTGTGCCAAGCAGCGTTTGAAAGCAGTAAAACTCTTTGTGAACTGTGTTCCGGTTTGATGGGTACAGTTGCCGGTGAAATTAAAGGCACATGAGATTTCAAAAACATCTCAGGTATCAATATCTCAGGGTGATGGGCGCAGTGTAGCTCATCACTTATGATGGAACGCAACTTTCATGGGTAGAGGTTACCGCCTCGTGGTTGTTCCGTAACATAATGACACAAAAAGGTCAGTTTTGCTTGACATTTAATCTCTAAAGGAGTAAAAAGGGTTGCTTATGTTGCTTGCTCACACATGACGACACAGAGAATCTGCTGAAAATTTTCACCTAACATCTACCACATTTTTATCCCATTAGAGCACTTGTATAGAACCGCACACACACATGCATACATCGCATTTGTTTTTATATACACTTAATCACACCATACACTCCGCACCATAAACATGCTATTTAAGCGTATTGATCGTGGGTCCTGCGATTCAGGTTCACCTAGTGCAGGACTCTCAAGCACTCTGTTAACCTTTATAAGTAGTACTTATATATTTGTTTTAGATATTGTTTTAAATCTAGTTTATTTTATTTTATTAAGGTTAAAACTTTATTCTTTTGTATTCTCTTGGTGCATTCTTTGGTAATAAAATTAGTATTATTATTTATTAATTTTTATTCCCCCATTTGATATCCGGTCCTTTGCTAAGGCATAAGTGGGGCTATAGCAGACACTTAGAGGCCTGTTTGGTATAAAACATACAAATGTATATAAAGACAGAATTTGCGATGACGGTGACATGGATTATTACAAAAATAGGTAAAATGACAAGGCTATTGTTATGAACTTGTAAATGATAAGGGAGATATAAAAATATGGACGAGACTACGGCACCTGCAAATTTCAGTCTCGCTAAAAATATTTAGGCTGGTGGTGACTTGCCACCCACTAAACGGGCCCCCCATAAGGGCCACTATCAATGGTGACAAAAGGGGCAACGTTGGTGTGGATGGCTACAGGCTGTCGAGAGGTGTGCTGCAGTTTCACTAGAGCGCTACTACCGGTGATATGACTTTTAACACTTCCACCCTTGGAGCTTTTTGTTACTTGCTCTTGCGTCTCCACCCCCAGACGGCCAATTAAGGCATTGCAAGCCGTTGGTTAGGGGTCTCATTTAGCCCTAGGGAAAATCAGGGTCCACGGTGTCGCCACTCATCGACGGCTCGCCACAAAGCTGGCCCTGCGGTTAATAAACCCGCATATAATAAATATTTGTAAAGTGCCGATTAACGGAACCCTCGGTGTGCAAATCCTATTCGCTCTTGGCTGGTTATTGTTCATCGTGTCCATGTTATTTACCTTCATAAAAATAAAAGTAGCAACGAAGTATTCTTCATTTCTGTTTATCAAAACCTATCTCTGGTCGCGTCGATGCAACTTTTTTTACCAAGTTTTCATTCCAATCTAAAAGTTTATCTAACCCAATAATTCATTAGTAGACTCTACAAAAGGATCGGATTAGCAATCGACTTTAATTGTGATTGATGTCTCAGCATATTGCAGGTAAAATCTTTTTTCTATTGGCGGATCTCGATTTAGAACTAAGCTTATTTTTCAAACCAATCAACTTAATTGATCAATACAAAAAGCTGTCTGAATTGGATGTGTCGATAATAAAATTAAGCTCTAGCTAAAGCTACCCTTGTGCCGGCTTCAATTTAGACTAAAGGTATACAGACTTACGTTTATTAAATTAGTTGATTGTTATATTAATACCTTACTTTTAAAAGGACAAATACAGTATTTAGTACAATAAAGCGTCAGTAAATTCATACTAGACCTACATTTTGTAAAATTAACCAGAGAAACAAAATGTTTTGTTTAAGGTTGATTTATATTTAATGTGCATCGTATACGATCCAATGTAAGCAACAATTGTTTAATTGGAAAATTTTAACTTAATGTATGTCTTGTGAACATATTGGTCTGTATTTGAACTCTTGAGGGTCTTCTGATAAGCAGGGAAAAGATAAATGCATCGCGTGGGTTACAAATTTTATATAACAGAGTTACTTCAAACGAATTAGGAGGTATTGAATGCCCAAGAGTTTACTCAACTCCAGGTGAAATAGATACATTCCGACGAGAGGCGGCACCTACTCAATTACTTATTTCCAATTCCTCAAGTTGTATTTCATTGGCGTCATTAGGAATTCATAAAAACGTTCTTTTTCGACTAATTTATGCCATAATTACACCCATGCACCAATTTAGACGAATTAACAGAATTCGAATTGCTCATTAGTTTGATTGACATGTGCTTCTAATTCCTTTACAATCTGATTCCAACCTTTGGAATTATTTTGGAATTGAGACCGTATTGCTAGAGATGAAGATGTCATGTTGAAAGTTCTCGGTTGTCAACTTGCCAGCAATATAATATTAATCGAATTATAGCGTGGTGTAACTAAGTATATTATGTAAAGCGGATCGGGCAAAAGTTTAATAAAAGTGTTTTGTTAACACAATTATAATTATTTCTTTTCAAAAAGTTTAAATTTAGATAATGAAAACATTTTTCGGACTAGGCTACTCAGTCTCACTCGCTTAGATTACTCTACCTCCGAATCTAATTATCCATATTAATTGTCTTGCCTAGAGCTGTGTCAGCAATCTTTTGCAATTGTATTATTATGTCAAGAACACAACAGTTATACTTAGACTAGACAAATATTTTCTTTGTATCTGAAATTTAATTCACGTCTGAGAATTATAAGAGACTTTGTAATAGTCTAGCTAGAGTTTACCGAACAGTCCTTGGCTTGACGCATGGTTCCCGGTTTTAGAGTTGTACTGTTCATCATAGATGTCACCAATAAAGGCTGACCCGATGGTAAAAGCTTCAGTTTGCATATCATATGAGATAGTTATTTTTCATATGAACTGAACAAAAAACGAGACAGGTAAGTCATAAGCCTGATCATCACCGCCGTCCACGCGTATGAAAGTGTCACTAAATTCCATCCTAGAGCTTAAACGGAATGAAATTTGCGTCGTACTTCCATAAGCTCTTGATATTTACAAGTTGGTTTGAGTGTAATTCACCCATGGATTTCACTCACTATCATAACATGGTAGTGCTAGCATACTATTCATGGATGCAGAAAATTGGATTTGTAAGAACTTATAATTTAATCAATAATCCTTTCAGGGATGTAAAATGGTGCAAAAAAGTTTCTTAGACTACATCTTTACTTACACCATAGTAGTGTAGACATCGCACCAATCCTGCAATTACAAGGAGTTCAGATATAAGTTATACGAGTAGATAACTGTGTCACTGAGCGGCACTTCTTACCATACTTACACTGCATTCTTACTTAGCTTCGTTTTTCCTAAATAAAATATATAAAATAAAATTGATTACAAAAGATGCTTATATCTAAACATAAATATTTTTGTTGACGAAATATTCAAGTAGAAACGTTTACTTGTATAGCAAGTCAAGACTACAACAAGAACATTTCTTTGTGAAAAAAAATGACAAAACAGGATTCATGTAAAGTGATAAGGATTGCCAAATCCTCAAGCGATCAGAAACCAATATCGCTACAGAGCTTTGCATAGTTCAGTATATGGTAGTTTCGCCTCGGTATTGCATCTAATAGGATCTCTGGATATTGCCTCTGATACACACTTGAGCGGTATTTGGGAGGTAAGAGCCATTTTATCCGATTCAATAGACGGGAATTAGGTTGATTTGTAAAAGTCGGATGCAGTTTAGAGTACATTAATATGCCGACATTTAATGGTACTTATGTATGATTTTGAATAAAAGACTCTTTGTAGCTATTTGCGGAACGATACACTTTTAGTAGTCATAAGTAAACATACAACATATATCAAGAAATGATTTGAATATGAATATCATTGTACAGGCATAATTGGAATTCATTGTCTGCGTCTGTGTTCCTGATAGTTACAGTTTTCTTCATTTAAAGGTGCCATCTCTTACTTACATTATCTTAAAGTTATTTGAACTGTTGATACAGATACGTGGAAAAGGGATCTTACTCAGGTGAATCCTAGTAGTTATAAATCAAAATACTAAGTAATGTTAAGTTAATAATCCTAGAAGTACCTATATGAAGTAAAAAAAAAAATATTACCAAAAATCCACTTTATGGTAAAAAATGGATACCAAAAATTTAAACCGACTCTCGGTTTAATTTTTTGGTATCCATTTTTTTACTATTTTTTAGTGACGCTTGCTACTTACCCAATCGATTGTCATTCACCGTCAATGATGATATCATCAAGATAGGCGAAACACTTTTCAATTATTGGAGTGTAACTCAAAAACTGCTTGACCGAATGTGATCAAATTTAAATGGCACAGCCTCGGAAGTATATTCTACCAAACAAAAATAATTTTCTTAAGCGGTCCACAAATGGGGGAGAAATTGGTGAATATATTGTCGGTGAATGCACAAAAATAAAATACATCGAACATATAATCTTTCCTTTTCAAAGTCGGTTCAAAATAAAAAATAACGAAAGATATTTTGTGATAGTAATTAAGTTTCGAAATTTCGAAATTTGCAATTATTACGTTTTGGCTAGCACTACATTTACCAGTAACATTTTATTGATGGATTTCGATGCCTATAAATGTACCAGCACTTTTTGTCTCATTTTTTCGACAGTTAATGGAAAATACTGCTCTTTCAGTCACTATAGTGAAAGGTAAATCAAACGAAACAAAAATTATGATTGGAACATAAACTTGGCCAAACAATGAAATTGTGTTAGCAGAAGACTGATCACGTTTTCCATTGGATTTGAAAATAAAAACGTAGGATGGTAAGCAAGGTAGTTCCCGGCACGTGACGCGGCGACAAAAGGTACGACGGACAGGTTCTGTGAGCTCAAAATTGGATAGTAATCGATGCGTGAAACTGTACTTACTCCTTGATACACAAGGACTAGAAAGGAGAGAAATACGCAGAGTTAGATAGAATTACGGTAATAAATACTTTGCTATGAATTTGTCATCAATCGCGTATGCTTTTGCGATTCCTAAGACTTTTTAAAACAATTATTCGAGGCTGCAGATATCATAGCAATATTATATCATATATAATATTATATCATATCATATCATAAAATGATTGATGGTTAGGAGACTTACAAATTATTAGTTGTTAAGTTATTATTAATTGGTTACAAATCGTTTCTATTGTAATTTTTGCTAGTTTATTTAAATGTTATTTTTTGGTCAACTTTTGTATTATAGTGCCTACTATTTTTTTTATAAATATGCTTTGGCAATCTGTAACTTTATTCATAATCGTACATCTCCAAGTATATAATAAGTTATTAAGTATAATACTGACTGCGCAGATCAAAACTTTTACGCACAGTATTACATAAACTTTTAGAACGTTAATAACGATTACGGGGGATATTGTAATTTGGGTGTATTTCAGACAAGGTAAGCTTGTAGGCATCTAGTGTTAAACTAATATTTTAAATAAGTATAATTGTAATGGCTCATGTAAAAACTAAATTTTATACGTATCATTAAAAGTTTTTATTTCGTATTTGAATATTTAGTTAGGCATTATATAGTTCTCGCACACTCATACTGTAATATAAGATTGTAACTTAATCACTTTTTATAAAATTTGTTTTAACCTTCTCAACAGTTAAACAAGTACAACCAAAACCCAACCCCTTATAATGATTGTACCTTTCTCCGTTTTAATAGCCAAAGCTTATAAAACTCCAAAGCTGTGAAACAAGGACGGTACTAACATATGGGTGCTGCCAACGCTACCACTGTTTTTGTTCCATCTGAATCAAATCAGTGTTTGCAGGCCGATTAGTCCTATCGAGCTTTTTACATCTCGAGCGGAGATTTCGATTAATATGTAAATGTATTCGAAGTAATTAGGGTTTTACAATCGCCCCGGCCGTGTGTCTCACGTGAAATATAAACAGTATGTCAGGTTCATACAAGCGAGATTAACTTTTGCGCTGATAAGGTGGATATATTTTTTCGGGTGCGCTTTAGTAACAGTAACAGCTCGTCTTGATGGGTACGTTTATAACATCAGTTTCAGGTGTTATGGCTTCAGGAATAATTTACAAGAAATATGTTGTTTACGTTTGAATAGTGCTGTGGAGTTCGAAAGAGAATACGGACTTTTCACTTGATACTTACCATAGAGTGTCAATATCTCCGTCATTGCAACTATTATGGATTTGGCATTAAAAACACTACCTTTCGTCTTAGTATTGTACATTAAGAAAAAGATATAATGTGATTTATAGAGACAAACATCCAGCACGTATGACTTTTAGAGCCGAATTTTAACCATAGGTATACTAAATTGTCTTTCAACGTTGACCATGACCAAAACATCCAACGAAAACATGTGAGTTACGGTACTATATGCATGGTTGTTCTGTAACCGTAAAGTTCGTATGTCCCTTGGGATAGGTAATAAGAAGTGGTGCTCGAGCGGCATCGTCGGTATTCGACTCTGGAGTCGCCTTCATGCACAAACGAAGGTCATTACGACTACGATCGAATATTCAATTTACCATTGCGATGACTCGGCAATAATTTACTTTTAAATCGAATTGTGGCATTTGAATCGAATTTTATAGCTCAATCTCGACGTTGTTTAATGCGACGGCTAACACATTACTTCTGCACAGCGAACATATTTTTTCGATAATGGCCGCCGCTATTGTACAATGATGCAAATAGCTAACCGCCTGATGTAGTTTTATAGGTGTTCCGTTTCATCTAAAGCGGAATTACTAAGATTAAATCCTTTTTTTTTTCATGGCTAGTGTAATTTTTGTTCATGATTATGAAATTTACTATAATTGATGATTATTCTTTCATAATCTTGTTTTAAATGATATATATATAATTTATGTGCCTGATTACATAATGACGAAAATTATTCGTTTGTTTTAAATGTTTAAGTTTTAATTTTTAAAATGTTTTTGAGGAAGGTCTTCCTGGGTCGCCTTGGTGCAACATAAACATGGTAAGGCTTGTCGTTTCCTGCGATTGAGCCTCGTGTTTGAGTCTAGGTCCCGATTGAGCCTTCGAAAAGTCTGAACGGTTCAACTAGTTGAGCTTCGCAGTTGAGCCTAGGGCCCTAAACGAACGCGATGCTAGTAAAGGGAACAGCATGACAAAGTAAGACAACACCAGAACCCTTAGTTAATTAGCATTAAGGAAATTTCGCTGTGTCGGCTATATAAGTGTTTGGAAGTGAATAAAACTTCCATGACTATTTGAATTTGATATGACTTTTTGAAAAACCTTCCGAGGTTGAGACAAATGTTTGTAATTTAGTATCTCAGTTGGACGTGCAAGGTTTCTACTGATGTGCGCAGCATGTATTTACAATTCATGAGTCGATTTTTTTACTGTAATATAAACCTCGGATATCACTTTGTTCAAAATATTTTATAAAAAGTGGACAAAATGCCATAATAATATCGTGTTTTTTTATGAAAGTAAGATGGGTTGGTACTTTTTAAGAAAGTCTTCAAGAGTCGCTTATAACCGTGAAAAAAAGGTACCTGGACAAGCTATAAAACCAAAACTAATGTTTAATATTGAGTTTCTATCTCTAGGTAAAACCAAACCAGTTTAATAAAATAAATAGCTATGTAAATTATACCACTGAATGGTTACAGTTTAATATCGGTGACAGAAAATTTACCTGCTCCATTACTACTGTGAAATAACATTATGGCGGATAAAACATATTTATATGAGGTTTTATTTCAAATGTGACGATTTGACTATTTTATAAGACACAAATGGAATTGGAAATTATTTAAAATGTGTTATAGGAATTCCTTTTCTTGAATTTTAAGAAGCTTCATCATGTTTAGAGCAGCAAAATTGTTTTTTAATGCGTAATGACATCACAATGAAGTATGACGCCGTCAAAAAGCTCAGCCGTTAACATAAATCGGCTGACTTTACGACGTCAGCAACCAATAAAGATCTCTGAGTTTTGCCATTTGACTAATTTTAATTGCTTTCCGGTTTTTACACCCCCGCTTAATGAAGCTCTGAGTTTTACGCACATTTTATTGTTTTAAAATGCTAGCCGTAATAACTTACAATACAACAAGGCTTCGATGTGGGCCGTAAATATACAAAGATTTAATGCAAAACCACTTTAGCGTATGTTTGATTTCGGTTTATTTAAACTCAACGCGCCACTGAGCGTTTATTTACAGAGCTATATTTACCTAACTTAATGCAAGTGTTTTAGTCATATATTCATGGAGTAAATGTAAAATGGAAGTGCATAAATCTCTTGGAAATAAATTTAAACATTGAATTCAAATCTGGAGAATATCAAAACGGGTGCCATTGTTGGAAGACTTTATTGTGTTTTAAATAGGGCTTTGTTTACAACGATGCAACAACAATAGGATGAGTGAACACGCTTTCGTCTACACAGTACAATATGATTAATTCAATAATGAAAATACCTAGTACATTTTTCTATACGACAAAAAGGTTATGTCTCGCTATCATGACAATACATCCTAGTCATCTATATAGGTATTATCAAAACAATGCAGAATAGTATGAGTATTTTATTATTTCATAAAATTTGATTGCATTGCGGTCGGAGATATGTAAAAGTTTGTACTACATAAATAATCAAGCATTTAATTAAACTATTTCATCAGTAACCTGATTCCATTTGCAACACTTGCTGTGAGTTAAATGCTTGCACTCTCAGATTATAGAACAAAAGGCAGATGGAGCGTACCGAACACGCGAGCGTCGCCACCAAAGCGAATACAAATACAAAAGCAAATACAAACCCGCGCTAGTGCTATACGCGACTTGTCCGAAGCAACACGTTACGACTGGTTCGTAATTTTAATGTAAAAAATACCGTCTTGTGTTATTAAACACTGTAAAAGTTGTTCCCAAAAAGAAAAAAAAGAAGATGGAAAATCCTTTCACAGATAACTATTAATTATTTGGCTTATATAATTATTAATCAACATGATAACTTTACATGTGACTCGGAACACAAAACTTCAACAGTCATTCGCTTGTGTTGCCAGTATTTATTTAAATTAGTTAGCCGTTTTATTGGTAAAACTACATTTAGAAGGTCTAGGGGTTAGTGATGTAACAAAAGTTTGTTTTTTAATATCGCAAATGCGAATATTTTTTTATAAGTCTCGCTCGCATGGTTTTTTTCCCAAAAAACCTCAAGTCTTCTTAGAAAATACTTTTTATGTCAAGTTTTTAATAAAGTTGAAAATGCGAATACTTGTCTCGTTCGCACCATTTGTAGGGTTTAGCACCTCAAAAGGTAAAAACCTTGTAGACCTTGCTTTTAGCCTAAATTGACAAGTCTGGATCAACCGGAAGTACCCTATAGGTTTTGGGTCGAAAACCCATAATATGGTAGTTCCCGTTGACCTAGAATCACTAAATTTGGCAAAAAGCTTGGTCTCATAGAACAAATAAAGGAAAAAATATATATGGACCCCCTTCTCTAATCTCCAAAGTCTGTGAAGAGCAAAATCTGAAATAATTTGTTACCTACAAATTTGTTCGGAACCCGAGATGGGCGAGTCCGATGGAATGTTCTGTATGTTAATCTAGATTAAAAACTACCTGTGTGCCAAATTATATCCAAATCAGTATAGTCGTTTTTGCGTGAAAGAGAAATAAACATCCATACATACGTAATTCCATTCTCACAAACTGTCGGATATATGTGTAATAATTAGAAAAGTAGGATACTCTTAAAATATTAAAGAAAAACAATTAAACAATGAATTGTGATATTTATACAGAACCTTCTTTATTTATTGTAATTTATTTAGTTATTAATAACCATTATTTTATTCATATATTACTTTAGTACTGTATGTTACAACAGAACGTTTAACTTTCCAATATTATAACAATTTGTTACAAAAATGAGGGAGTTAATTTTTCATTATCTGGTAACTGTACACGCACACAGATGCACGTGTACGTACAGTGCAGTGGCTCGTTGTCACGCACACATAACTATAAAGGTGGCGACACTCGCGAGTTCGGCGCACTCCATCTGCCTTTTGTTCTATAATCTGAGCTTGCACTATGAAACAATACATTAAAATAAAAAACAAAAAAAAATCTGCTACTCTGTGTCTCTGTCCATTGTTTAACAAATTAAAATATGAGTTACATAGAAATTGTGTTGATAGCCACAGAATAAATACAACCTCTTCTTTCTTGAACATATTTTGAATTAACGGCTAATTTCAACACTTGCCACATATGTGTAGTTTTTTTATTTATGTCTAATAACATTTCGGGGAATTATACAGCGACTGCCCAAGGAGCGTCTGTGACATTCTTTTTCACCAAGATAACGCGCCCGCTCACACAGCTGCTAGAACCATGGACTATTTGATAACTTCGGAGGAATCCTCCGTACAGCCCAGATTTAGCTTGTCCATGTGATTTTTTTTTATTTCTTACTGTAAAAAAAAATGCTTTGTGGGCGAAAATTTAGCACTGCAGACGAAGCCGTCAAAGAATTTCGGCAGTTATTTTTCCACCTTCCGCAAGACACGTTTTTTAAATATTTAGATTTTGGCATTGGGATTGGAGGGGGATATTTTGAAAAGTTGTAAATAAACTTTTTTTATATTCTAAATATTTTTAGGAACAACCCACGCAGGTAAATTTTAAGACCCAACTGACATGACTGAAGTATTTTTTTATAATATAAGAATCAGTTCGGTTTGTATATTTACAGTTAGTACATAACAGTAGTTAATACTTAAAAGACAAGAGAAGAGTCTTCGACCAATGTGTGTTACCAGATGACTTATGGCACTGAAACGTGGTCTCTTACTATGGGCCTCATAAGCAAGCTCAAAGACGCACAACGAGCTATGGAAAGGGCTACGCTCGGGGTTTCTCTACGTGATCGAATCAGAAATAAGGAGATCCGTAGAAGAACGGAAGTCACCGACATAGCCCAGAAGATTAGCCAATTAAAGTGGCAATGGGCAGGGCACATAGCACGCAGAACAGATGGCCGATGGGGCCGGAAGGTTCTGGAATGGAGACCACAGACCCGCAAGCGCAGCGTAGGTCGTGAACACCGGTGAACAGACGACCTGATAAACGCCGCTTCCGACTGCTCCTTTTGGAAAATTATAGGGGAGGCATATGTTAAACAGTGGACGTCCTACGGCTGAGATGATGATGATGATGATAAATACTTAAAAAAGGTATGTCATAATATAGGCCTTATACCACCATGGAACATATCTATAGTGGAGTTACTTTAACTAGCAGCTAGTTACTAGCTGCTTATGAGAATGAAAAAGCTTAAGGACTACTGAAAAAGAAGAAGGAAATTGAAGTGTGCTTACCGAAAGCATACTTTGTTTTTAATATTTAAAAATATAAACTTTAAAAAAATACAATGTTTATTTAAGAGCTTTTTCCAACGTGATATGTCAGCCCCATCGTATTCTACCTAAGCATTGTCAACCACAATTAAGTCACCATTTATTTAAAACCTATTCCTTTAAAAAATATACATATATACATTTGGCCGCAACACATGCAGGTGAACCGAATATACTAATAAATGGACCTAATTTAATTTTAGTATATAACTAAAATTATTAAAAAGAAATTTTCTTTCACTTTCATGCCTCGGACATTTAATGAGAGGTGGTAAACATCTTCAAGGATCTTCAAGACACAGTACACAATTTGACGAAGTAGTTTTTTTTTTTCATCAGAAAAGCAAACTTGTTACGAGTATATTGGCCAGATCGTAGCCTTTGCGCAAGAACAAAGCGTTCAATCTATATATATATCATTAGTAATAACCTTATTTATTCTTTTCTAACTCTTTTATAATTTTTAATTTAATTTATAATGTAAGCTTTAGTGCCTTTCACATCCTAATACGGTAACACTTGCACACTACTGCTTCACGGCAGAATATCTTGCACTGCGGTGGTACCAGCCAAGGCGGTCGTCTGCTCAAAAAGTCTACCTAATTGGGTACCTCTAACGATTCGCATCTCGGCGGTGGCGTAGCAAAAGTTGGCGGTCTAGTTTCCCTAAAGTTATATACTCTCCACTTGAGAACTCGTCCACTCCAGCCTATCGGTTCTCAGGGGAACATGTCAGTTTATTGTCATTTTAACTTCCTTATTTATTCAGATATGTAGACAGCTTTCGATGTCGAGAGCTTTTATATTTCACTATAATTTAATTGAAGGTGTCTTTTTTCCAAGAAATTCTAATTAAATTCAGTAATAACCAAATCAACTTTTCAATAAGGTGATTCAAAGAAGGAGATCCTCACACCACTATTCTTGATAAATAAATTGATATCTCCGAGTAATCTGAGAGTTACCAAACCAGTCCTCGACATCCCGATGAAGGGTGCTGATTTTGTAATAAGCTTTTTAATACCTGATATGATCACGTCCTGGCGATAAATATGCGTATGCTCATAAATTATGTTCGCCTGTCATGGCATGTTTAAACTTTGCCACATTCTTAGTTAGCTTAGTGTTGCCAAGTTACGAAGGTTTCCGTTGAAGATGTGCATTTTTTATGATCGTGGGAGAATTATTTCTTTCAAATGAACGCTGCTATCCTTGATTTTCATCGATGCTTAGTATATACGCCGGTATTGAGTAACTAAGCATCAATGAATAAAAATGTTCAACTCCGTGCAATATCTATAGAGCTACTTTTCATAACTCACCTCAAAAACTGAGTCAATAATATATAGTTACAGATATCTCAATGACCTCTAATTAAAAGATTAGTTATGGCTCTACAGCAATTCCGATCGAGGGCAACGTGGTCAAACCTGTTACTTTAATTTGCTAATCCTATTAATATTATAAACGCGAAAGTTTGTGAGTATGGATGTATGGATCTTTGTTACTTTTTAACGCTAATTTGGTACGGAGGAAGATGAGGCGCTGGATTAACACATGGGATACTTTTCATCATTATCTTCTTCATCATCATCCATCACAACGCGGGTAAAAACCATAATGTTCTTGAGCACAGCATAATATAAAAAATAACAAGATCTCGGCCTACGTTCAGATCGTAATGTTGACAGTTATGTCATGGTTTGTGTCTGTTTTTGTTAGCTTAGTCAAAATCACGCTATCATTTTGACAGCTTGATATACTAGACGTGCTCGGCGACCGTCAAGGGTGATGAAATGTAACACAAATGCCGTCAAGGGGATGAAATGTAATAACAGTTTTTTCCATGGTGATTAATTTTATATTTGTATGTACGTAGGTACTGTATTTTATTATAAGTGTGTACTGATTGATTTACTGAGTACCTAAAATTTTCATTTAACCATTTAAATGTTTTATGACATTTTGATATAAAGATAGATATAGCTTTGGAGAAGATAATAAGCTAAACTTTAAGTACTAATCCTGCGCAGAGGACGTCGCGGGCATCAGCTAGTATATTATAATACTAGCTGATGCACCAGCAAATTTGCTTCGCCTTATCTATGGGATATATGAAGCTACATGAATAATATTAAATACTACACAAGGAGTGGAATTTTCACATAACCTTTTAGTGGATGCGTGAGAGGCATCAAATGCCAAAATTTGAGCTTTGTAGCTTCCGTGGTTCGAACTTTGCGCTGATCAATCAGTCAGTCAGTCAATGCAATTTTTTATGTATAATATAATGATGATCCGTAAAATTATGGTAAAATACTATTTATGTAAAATAAAATCGGTAGCATGGGTTAATTAGAAAAACGATACTCTCATAAAATATACTCATACCTGTTCTTCGAAACCTCCTTACTAAATAGCAGACTCTGTTTTATGCGGAGTTCTTTATACCGTCATATGTACACTTAAATGTTTCCTATGAAATTGCAAAGTTTGATTACATTAAGTGGGCATTAGTGCTTCTAAAATCATGTTAACAATAAAAACTGTAAGTTCGTAAAACTGAATAACTGTACGTTATCAAAATAAGATAGCTCCCTAGCCCCTCACCAGTCGACTGTCCATATAACAATAAAATTTCTATTGTGTCTGGGTCGTTCGATGAAGTAATAAGCATTCACTTAAAATGTAAAAAATGTCTACTCAAATGTACTGCAGTACAGTCTTTTTATTGAATGCATTAGTTCTACAATGTAACTCAAAAATTTTCCTATGCTTTTTCAATTGTATACTCTGTACTTTTTATTATAGAGTCTATCATTGTAAGAGATCCTATATTAGGTGTGCCTTATCACAACCATCGAGTGATATCGTTATTATATGACAAATTCAAAGAGGTGATTCATATTTAATGCATTAGGTTTGTAGCAAATACACGTAGATTTTGTGTCGCCATCGCTGTGTTTATTTTAAACAGCTGTTGTTTATAGAATTACTATTGTAAGTCAGGAATGTTATTATACGCTAGTAACATAATAGTTTGGGATTGTTCATTTTTTTTTTTAATTGTTGCAGTTGATATTAATAGTATAGTTATATATATTGAAGATTAAATTTATTTCAAAGTAATTTTAATAAGAAAAGTAAAGTGGTTTTTTTTAATTATAATATGAAAAACCGGAATCACCCACGTGAATAAGTCAGATATTTCCAACTTATAGTTTCTAGCGAGTTTCGTGCGAGGCGGACGCAACGGCGAAAGTTCTGCACTCTCCTTGAAAAAGACCACCGGATGTGGTTGAAACTATAGTTGGAAAGATCTGACTTAATCACGTGAGTGATTCCCGAGTCACATTTAAAAATTTCAAAGTAATTAATTTATTTACCGAGCGAGAGCGAAGCACTAGCGAAGCGTCTCTGGGCAAACATGCTTTCGTATGTCTAGATATCCGGATGTCTGGATGTCCGGCTATTACCTCTCTGCCTCTATACTTCGCATTTATCAACTGATATTTGTGAAATTTTGAGAACTGCCGAGCGAGCAGGGGACTTTTATCAGATATCTTACAGAATGTCTAATACCGATAATTTTATCCTATCGACAATCCATGCTCGATTTCGATAATTACCTATATTATAGATTTTTTTGTCGATTCAGTTATTGAAAATTTTTCGGTTTCATGTTTTTAAAATTTTTAAACAAAATCTTCAGCACAGGGAGCGACTAGTTTAATTTAGATAATGGGTTATCTTGTGAATATATAGTACTAACATTCCAAAATAAATAGAACGATTACCAAAAAGACCTGGCATAAAACTAGAACCGTTTCTTAAAAAAAGATTTAATTTCAATAGATTGTAGGGCTTTTAACCGACTTAAAAAAGAAGGAGGTTTCTCAATTCGACCGTATAATTCTTTTTTATGTGTGTTCGCAGATAACTTCGTCGTTTATTCACCGATTTTGATGATTATTTTTGTTTGATAGAGTATACTTCCTTAGTGGTCCCAATTTGAGTTACACTGAAAAGTTTTGATTTATCTTGATGATATCATCATTGACGGTGTTTACCGTAAGTAGATCACTAAAAAAGGTGACTTTTTTAATAAAAAAATAGGTGCCAGATATGTTGCCTCAAGGCAAAAGTGTGCTCACTGGGAATGAAACTTTAATATTCCTGGATAACGAGCGCAGGGCTGTGCCATGCAGAACTTCAGTTTTAAGGTGTTTTATTGTTACTTATGATATTGGGATACTGAATAAGCTCGACGTAAGGGGAATGCTTGGCGCATCATTTAAGTGGCGAAAACAGTAGTCGAATCATCGTTTATGTAAAACTACGCACGCACAACGCGCGCTCTGCTCCCGAAAAACGCTCCATAGTAACATGAATTCCTAAGAGCCATGCTACTGATTGACACAACTCCCGTGCTCTTCGGATTCGTTGCGTTCACGTAGTAAGCTAAATAAATATAAACTTTCTTTTGAGACACCTATTCAATTATCTTTGAAGTTTTACGCAAAGTTTTGTTATAGTGCAATAATTTCTGTCATTTGCCTGAAGCAGTACTGTTAGAGAGGTAATCTGCAAGAAATTAAATCAATAAGCTCACCATTTGCAATCTAAGGTTGCGATTGAAGCCCAAATCCTGACATGTGCTTTATGTATATTGGAAAGCGGAAGATAGAAGACTTCATTTGCAAGTGACCTTGTTTGATCCCACGAAGATGCGAGACTCTTGCCTTGAAGCTGTAGTGTGTGCCTATTATCTTTTTAAGATTTGGAGGGGCACTGTATCAATCGAAATTATAAAGCAAATAAGACTCATAAACTAAAACTAAAAGCTCATTCTCCTTAATGTTATCGTTTCATTACAAAAATACCAGCGACACAAAATACGGATGTACAAATACCCCAGGCTTATGGCACGGCGACCGAATCCTTGTTTTGATTCGAGACTTTTATAAATCGTTGCTTTAACCGTGATATATTGTTTCGAAAGAGAATACGTGCGCGTGGTATTTGTTTTCTATATCATATTATTGTATTTTATAAGCAGATTGTCGGTAAGATTATTGTTAATGGGCTTCAGAGGTGGCACAGTCAGTTGGTGTTATTATCCGGTGCCTATAAATGGTGTGGACTTTTGTGGTTCTGTAAATTTGCCATTATATTTGTTACGTGTGTTGTTGCGCGACTCAGAAAGGTATGGTTGCAGTACTTCCCCGGATGAACTCATTATAAAAAAGTTCTACTGGTTTTCAAATTATCTATAACGTATATTACTTTTAAACTCTCTCAATTCCATCACATCATTTTACATATTAAGCTTAATCCGCATTATAAATAAACGTTTTTACTCGATTTTTTTCTACTTTCGATACTCGATTTCGATTTTTCGATCAAGTTGCATTGGTCGTGGTCATGAGTAGCCGGCCCGTTTTTAATTACGGGCAATGTATATTAAATACCCCAATTGCTTTTATAAATACATATAGTTCTGACTTACAGCATGAACAAAATCCATAGCTGTATTGTTTATATTATCACATTTCCCTTTATTATAAATACTCCCGTTCACGAAAAGTCAACTCGACGTTGAGTTCACTTTTTACTGCTGAGATATCCAGCGTGATAGACAATAACATGCCTCCTACAGAGTCTGAGTAAACCCACTAAATTAATTCAACAAATAAATAATACAAATTCAACACTGTTGCAGTACGTAAACATCCATTTGACTGAGGTCCCAGTAGACCAAAGAGCCAGTTTACCTTCTAACACAGTGTAGCATCCGCACCAAGCCGAAATAGTCACTAGAACAAATGCAATAAATATCGTAATTACGAGATTCACAGAGACAAGATACGAGTATTTAAAGAAACAAAAAGTTCTTACCTGGGTATGCCTCCAAAGAGAATATAATTTCTATATGCCTCCGCATCTCACGCAGCTTCCATCTAACCCAACCTTCGACCTTTTGTATTGTTTTATTTGCCATCTCTCAACAAACACCTTTATGAGCAAAACATGAAGGGCTTTTAATGTTATGACAAACTACATCTTTATACAAACCTTGTGTGTGTATAAAACTCATATTTTCTGCAAATAAATTATTATCTTATCTTATCGATTAGTTCACAAGTCGTCAGTCTTGCGAATCTCACACGCGTATGATGGCCAGAAGTTCTAAAAAAAGTACAGTATTCAGTGGTCGGAGCGCCACTGGCGTGCCTATGACTTTTCTGGCATACCCTCAATATCAATTTATTCTAAGTGATTATTTCAGGTTACCTCTATTTTAACCCGTTAAGCTGCCTTGGCATACCTGTATGCCAAGGCCAAATCAAATAAGAATCCAATTAAAAATGTTATCTATTCAAATATACAATAGATTTCAGCTAATGTTTTGTTTTTTTGATGCTGTAAAGGACCTGGAATTTTTTTTTACATAACAAAATATCATTTGAAAGATACCAGATCGCTAATATCAACGAAAAAGCGACAGTCACTTGTTTTTTGCGGGGTTTTTGCAACTCTGGTTTGCAAATTTGATCATAGTCGGGAGCTCACTAGAAGAACACACATAGAAGTTCTTGCGAACCTCCAGTCAATCGAGATCCCAGTTTTATACGAGACCGTGTAGCATAGAGAGATCAAGCAACCGTGGATTTATGTGACAGATCAAGATAATAATATATGCTCATAGTTTGAGTGCTACAGGCTCTATTCTATTCATATACCAAATTTCCTCGAAATTTGTGTCTTAGTTTTTAAGTTATGCGTGAGCATACAAACAGACAAAATTACAATCTACAAGACGTACCTACACAACAACAATAAAACTTACATACGCTTCACCCGCTTGGTAGGCACTATGCCCTGAGAACCGAAGGAAACGGCTCCAAATTGTCCAGAAGGTCGCTTTTTTTTTGTGCACGGGAGCGGGTCGTTATGTACGCAATGAAGTAAATGCCCGTGACGTTAAGATTGAGACGGTAGCGAAGTAAGTCGTCCAGTTGGCACGCGGCATTACGTGTGCTCTGATAACGGACCGCATCCTTACCTCAGAAACGTTGCTCCACTCCAGACGTGACGTCCTGGCGAGTGCTCCCTCGTGAGATTATCCTACAGCAAGATGATGCTATGACGACGACAGAAGGATGACGCCCCACTGCCAAACTTGTAACTATTCGCAAGGCAGGACGTGGCTATCACCACGTACTGCGACTACGCAAAGAAGAGCCCTTGAGAGACCGCGCTACCAAAAAGTTCCCCAGGGGTTGATGCTCATGGTTGGTGCGTTTATGGTTATGGCAAAGAGCTATTGTCCGAGGCCACTCCTCACCACACCCTAAGAGGCAGGTGGAAGATTAACTGACAGACAGATAGACTTTTTTTTCAAAAACGTCATACTCTTGTTCAGTAGGAAATTTTAAGTCTTCTAACACACATTTTTTTTAATTTTCTTTCAAGTACAGTACTTTTTCACCTCTACTCCTTTATTATAAGTACACACATAAAAAAAGTTTACGATCAGCTTAAACCTCCTCACTACAGGGACTCCTTTTTATGTCAGATAAACATAACATAGATAGTCAAACCATATTCTGGATTTGAGGGTGTCACTTTTTAACTGAAATAATACTGAAAAAATGTACTGCTGAAAGAAAGGTATTTTTTATGTCCTCTTACGAGGACAGATGCAGGCTACTGATATATGCTATGTTCTGTACAAAAGACAGTTGCAGGCAACAAGAGTATTTTGTGAATTAAAATAATACAAACTCTTATTGAATGCTTTATTGCTATTATGACATCAATATGAGTCTTAAAACTTAACGTATACCTTCTTTTATAATATTTTGAGACAAATTATTTTTATAACGTTACTTATTCATCTATAAGGTACATAAAATTAGTATGCCAAGGTAAACTCAGTTATCAAAAAATTTAAAAAAGCAGTGAAAAAATGATTTAACTAAACATTGCAAACAAACATAAAAACGAATATTTAGCCTCTGAAACTTGAAACAAAAAAACCTGCGTCTCCAAGATCAAAAACTTTCTGTATTATTTACGGAAAAGTGGAGTCACCTTGATATACCTCAAAATCTATAACCATTCCTTGAGGTGTTGCTAATACAAATTTATACTTTTAACCGCAAGGGAATTAGGTTTATTTGGGTTGTATTGGCGGATACAATATTGGAATTTAGAAAACTGAATGATCATCTCATCCATACACATTTTTGCAGTGCGAGGTTGAGCCGAACATCCCTGCCTGACTCTCTCAAAGAGTTCAAACTTTGTCTTTTTGACCCTGTTCAATTATGTTCTTATTGCGTAAAAACGCAGATGAGTCATGGCTAATGTTATAATAGACTGCTGCCACTTTGGGGTATTGTAATGCAGCCGTGATAATTGTTACTCCGAAATAAACATTTAATTCTTTTGCAGTAAGACCAAGGGCTCTGCCTTTTACATGAACTGCTGTTGTTATTGTACAGTTAATAATTTTTAACAGTATTTGTACATCCATATACCTAACTAGCGTTTAAAGAACTGTTCCGAGTGGCCGAAATTTAGCAAGATGCTTCTTACCAATTTATTTCGTGAGGTTCAAAATCACCAGTCCATAAAGTCACAACGTCAGGTTGGAACAATTGATGTCTGTAGCCTGTCTGATCTACCTGCCTGCGTGGCCAACGTAGGCTGGCGTATTACAGAACTACATGATGAAGCCGATGTTTGTGGATCAACAACGACATCATGAGAGTCTACACTTACAAAAGTTTCACTAGAATCATACCTTCGACGCTCTTGCGTTAGGATTTCTATGGTTCTATTGAATGTGGGATCCTGATCATTATCACAGCTAAATTTCATACCAGAATCTCTTACAAAAAAGTCAATATATCTCCGTTAGAACATGCTGAAACAAACAGTAAATAAAGTAAAATTTACAATTTTGCCTTACAAGTGGCTACATACAAGACATAATAAGCTGAATTCAAAAGTAGTTCTCTGCATAGTTCCTACATGCAGGACATAAAACTTTCATCGTCAACCAAAACAAAATAACAGCAAAATTTGAATAAATATTGACAAATCAAACTAAATGAATAAATCATAGATAAACGAAATTAGAATATGTTTTCAAAGAAATAGCAACACTTTCATAAGCTGTAAGAATCCCAAATTGAAATAAATAAATAAATAAATAAATAAGATTCAAGGAGATTGAACTTACCATTGCCTGAGCGCGGCGCATTACGTCTCGCTCTGGAAGCCATTTTTGCAATACTGACCTACAGTTGAACCATCCAATATTTTTCTATACCTAAAACAATCTTTACTAGATGTCACTACCAGTTTTTTATTAACGTGACGCGGAAATTTCACGCACAAGATTTTTTGTTTTCTATGTTCAGTGGGTAGTACAAATTCAGTCAGGAGGTTAATTAAAGAGTCAATGCTGCTCTCCGAGAATACGACATCACAAGGTTAGACTGGCCTGCCGGCTGGCCAGACTTAAACCCAATATAGAGCACGCGTGGGATGCTCTTAAGCGAGCTGTTTGGAACAGTCAGCCACTTACGTCCCAGACAGTACCAGAACTCATGGAAGCCACTATTCAAGAATGGGACAGGTTACTCCAAAAAAATGCTGGTTTACTTGATTCTCAGCATTCCCAGGAGGATCACTGTACGTGTTCGAGCCAGGGGAGGAGTTATATTATATTGAATATAAACATTTTATTAATAAAGGGACAGTCGGATTTCTTTTAACTCTAAAGGGATTTAAGGAAGCATTTCTATATTATCGTACCCTAAAATAGCGCTTGTAATATATATTATACTATATATAAACAAAAAATACCTATAAATAGTTTATAAAAGTCGGCTACCAGATTCAATACCAAATATATTTTTCCATGTCCAGCTTCCTCTGACGTATGGACTGTTGCACAAAATATCAATATCTGAAATAGAAGTGAGATTAAAATTTTATGTTTTTGATATCGAAGCCCTGCAAGCCTTTGTGAGAAGCATTATAGAGTGATCATAAATAACAGTTTGCTTCTAGCTGCTATATTGAAAAGCCTACTTTGTTTTTAGTACTAAGACTTGAGAAATAAGTATATATGTATATACAATGACACATATGGCTATTTATATAATAACTAAGTAGTGAAAATACAGGCAAGCTGTTCTCCTGATAGTAAACGTCATGTTAATGTCATTTACTACACAAACCAGCGATAACCAACTTACTTCCTTACAGTACCGAATGTGGTCGAAACTATAGTCGGACTTATCTGATAAATATTACGCGAGTAATCCCGTATTTCTAATTAAAAAAAAAACTAACAGTTAGATGTGGGAGTTAATTATAAAAATATTGTTTTACAATATTATTAGTAAGCGTTCACTAGTCTTGCTCGTGCAGTAATTATACTTGTCATTGCTACCTATTTTATAATATAATTATATAGTTAAGTTTTCGTATGTTATGTAATACATATATTTTGATGGCGTTTATAGTCCATGTAGATGTTCACATTTGGACTCATCCATTCTCTTCGCCATCGAGATGGCGAACCACTCTAATGAATATAACAAGTAATTACACTTTTAAGTGGCGGTAGTTAGTGCAGTGGCAGCCAAAGCGTAGCTGTAGCGTCACCTAGTGATTAGACGCAGTGTATGGTCATGTTTTTGAAGGGTTTCTGCCACTACGACGAACCAGGAAGGGGCCCACGAGATGGGGCCTGACTTGACCTAACCTGACCTGACGAGTAGGTCTTGTATAGTTAGTGCAAGTTTCACTATAAGAGCAGCAGGATGGATTAGAGTACAGGGAAAGAGCACGTGCCACCCTAGACGTTACGATAATATAGTAGACGTGTCGCGGCTGTGATGAATTTATTTATTTATTTTTTTGTTTATTTATTCATTCATTGCATCATGCACTTATACACTATAGCACAAATACATACCCTGTTAGGGTGTAGCAAACAGAATGTACCTAGTTCATAATATTATTCTTATAAAGTCTACATAGCTACATTATTCATTATATTATTTATTTATTCCACTATACATTATTAATTAATTATGTTTATATAAAGTATAAAATTAACTGTCACAATTATCAAATGGGTGTATCAATCAATCATCACCTAAAGTCTATAAGTACAGCTACATTATTAAATATATTTTTATTCCACCATGCATTATTCATTCATTATGTTTATATAAAAATCAAAATAAAATTAAATGTCACAATTATAAATATTATGTCATCAAATTCAAATAGGTGTAAAAATATTGTAAATTCAAATTTTATGAGGTACTTACATTATCTAATTCAATTAAGCGTGAAAAATTAATTGTATACCCATATATTTTGATACTCTTATACTATATATGTACTATATACCGTACTTGACGATACACTGTATCGCCTTCCTGACGAGGTAGATTTACACCGGCAGGTTGGTCTTCCTTATAAATAACCTATACTTACTTGATTTTCGGTTTGCTAGCATTTTCAGACATCCTCTACTTTGCAAGTCAGGGAGGATCAGGCAGTAAGTGCATTTTAGACTTGGCGTGGTGCATATTGGCAAATCATCATAGTCATCACATCAGTGCATTGTCCGCGTACAAAGCGTTAGAATATCATCCGTGTGTGAAGAGGCATTTCGAGACAGCTGATACAATACGTAATGTATAGATTAAGTTGCTTCCACCATATTTAGAACTCTTTTTTATTCAAGAGCAAGATATTAACAGATGAAAGGTTGTGAGCCATTGTTTTCCTTCAAATTTGTCTAAATGGGGTTTTAATAAACAGTTTTGCTAATTTTAGTAGAAATTCACTTGTGCAAAACACTAAACTAAAATTCTTTAAACTATAAGTTTGCAGGAGTTCTTATTCTGTATATACAAGAATCGACACTCGTGTAACACTTATGAATAATAATGAAAATATTAAGATATTATTATTACTGTTGAATAATAATATAATTATTATTCAATACAATTATTATTTGACATATTTCACGGGTTTCACCCGGTCCTTTACATAGGCATAAGGGGGGCTGTAGCCAACACTTAGAGGCCCGTTTGGTATAAAAATACAATTTAGTATAAAAACAGAAACATTTTGGATGGATGGATACATGGTATATCTATTATAAAATGGGTAAAATGGCATGGCTATTGATATGTACTTATTAGTGGTACGGGAGATAGTGGGCTATGGACGAGACTAAGGCACCTGCCAATTTCAGTCTCATCTTAAAATATTTAGGCAGGTGGTGACTTGCCACCCACTAAACGGGCCCCCCATAAGAACCACCATCAATGGTGACAAAAGGGGCAACGTTGGTGTGGATGGCTGAAGGGTGTTGAGAGGTGTGTTGCGGTTTCACTAGAGCGCTACTACCAGCGCTATGCCCTAACACTTCCACCCTTGGAGCTTTTTGTTTCTGCGTCTCCACCCTCAGACGGCCAATTAAGGCAAGCCGGGGGTCAGGGGTCTCATTTAGCCCCAGGGAGAATCAGGGTCCGCGGTGTCGCCACTCACCGACGGCTCGCCACAAAGCCGCCCCTGCGGTAGGTTATTATTATTATTATAAAAATAATATTTATTATTCTATTATCATTAAAATAAATTATTACTAGTCTTTCACATATCTGAAAATATTATTATTTTATTCAATTGTGTGTAGTTTTACTTCGTTTTTTTTTTGTTTTTATTATAACTAGGCTCCACAGACTCCAGGGTCCGTAAGATTTTTTGTTATTTGCGTATTTATTGAGGGGACTTAAAGGAAGGGGGGAGTTAATGGGGACTAACAATTTAGAATTGATTCGCTATTTTAGTTTGGTGTTTTATACAAGCGAATACAGTAACTTTATTGTTTATATTAATCATAATCAAAATCATCACTAGCGCCTAAATGACATCCACTGCTCAACCATTATTCTTCTCTCTTTGAATGCTACCGTGCTGAACGGTTATTTGTCTGTATCAGTGGTAATGCAGCGTATTTCCTCGTTTCAGATTTTATCTTACAAAAACATCAACCAAGGGAATAGAAATAGAAAGTTATTGATACCCTGTTATTTAACATTCTACCATAACCATATTATAATAATTGTTGTTCATGATTCCCTATAAGATTGACATTGTTTTCCTTGGAAAATAGCTTTACATCTACAATTTATTTTTCAGTTACCACGAATAATCACAAGTTATTAAACAATAAAACCAACAGCGCCTACTCGCAGTACTTAGAACCGCAATTACTCACTTTGACGGGAAAATAACTAACCTTGTCGATTTACTATTGAACACAAGCAACGCGAAAATACACCAATTAAATTAAGACATTGTTCACCGGGGCTAATGTGAAAGCAAATTCAGTTGTAGTAGAACATACTAGTTATTTAGTTTTTATATTTTATTATTTTTTATAGTCACAATCTTTACATTGATATTTTTCAAAACAAACATATTAATTAAAATTATGGACACTAGAACCTATTGGCTCTATATTTTATATTTTTAAAGTAATCATATCCAACAATCTGATTAGTTATTACTGATCAAATTGATGGTAGGCCTTTTGTAAAGTAGTCAGTAGAATACCTGCCACCCAGTTATCACGAAATGTTTTGCCGCGAAGAAATAGTGCACAACCATTACTGTGTTAAAATGTAATGGGAACTATAGCAACAGAAATTATTGGGTGAATGACACTCAAAAATGTTACGGGGTATAAAAAACAGTGAAATACGATGCAGAATTTCAGATTAAGATTCTGGGTGGCACTGAAACTCTTATTGGCAGGTGTGGTGAAAACATAGGGCGTTTGATTTGTCCACTTCCTATCCACGACATTCGATAGATTAAACAAACACACTTTATTCGCATTTTGGCCTGTTTATCATTATTCTTATATATTACCTAACTATTCCCTATCAAAGCTTGTACAATGGATATACTTATGCGAGAAATCGGTAAAGCTATGTAATAAAATGTTTTGCAATGTCGTTGATTCTATGTTTGACCACGATGGAAGCAACTCGATCGAAATAGCGAGGTTAGTCAAAATTATGTTTTGAAGGATAGGTTTTCTATAAGAGCATTCGCAAAAAAGTCCCGATATACTCTCAAATCATAACCTTGATTAAAAAGTTTAAAAAGTTCTAATGTCGTTGTAGTTTTCAACTAGGTATTATTGTCGATAGTTGGTGAGTGGAGTGCTCAAGTTACAACAATTCTTTACGTAACTAGGCCTTTAGGAAGTTTGTGTTCATGTTTTCTCATTCAGATTATGATTTCGTTTCATTTCAAAGCAATAAGTGGCAATTCGGTCCCACTCACGTAGGGCGGAGACGGCAAGAAGCACGTATTTTTCGCATTATCGGCTAAATTATTATAAAAGGAACAGACGTGTGGCTGCCAGTAATTCTTAACGAGCGTTAACACAATTCGACGCGACTAAAATCTTCTTTTGTTTTTATACGAAACGAGCTTACATGCGACTAATTTATCGCCAGATGGAAAGCGAAGAATACATGCCTTTCTACCTGCCCTGTTTGATTACCAGAATAAAACTGGTCATTTTAATTGGACATAAAGAGTCAAACAGCCCACTAAACGCAGGATTTCAACATCATTGTTTAATAAAAGCGGTCGAATACGAGTTGGGCTCTGAATCCGCATAACCACACGTTATTACCAAAAATGTATAAATGGTACAATATTATAAAGGCTTTGTCATATAGATGTAAAGTCATAATTTAAATAAAAAAAAATATTCCTTTCATATTTCTGTATCCTTAGCGGGAGCCGAACTTGCACTTGGGCTGTTTAACTATTTGCTGTTTAGCTTTATAACTTTTGTCCATTTTCTCTCACAATATAAAATGTATGCGGGCGCACTTAATTTTATTTTGTATTATAATGTTTTTTGTATTATATATTATGTGTTAGAATATTCGCTATAACAAACACATACATTGTGAAATGATAACTATTACAGATCAAATATTTAAGAGGTCAGACAAGACTAAAGGTTTGTAGGTTGAAGGGCAGACCGAGATCGATAGACATACCGATTACGATTACCGCTACCGAGCTATACAGTTGGGTCCTGTTGGTCCCTATCATTGTAGGGGCCAACAGGACCCAACTGCATAGCTTACCATAGGTTGAAGAGCTTTATGTCTTAGTATTAGACTTAGTACTAGTACGTTAACTTAGATGTATAAGATAATAAAAAATGACGTGCAGTGGTACCTTACGGAATACTCACTCGATTGAAAAATATTAATGAAGACCACTTGGAGTCAATCGCACTAATAACTTTTTGGCTTGCCTCCTATTTATATTTTATATAATTTATATGACTGTTATGCGGATTCAATTTATTTATAATATGTTAATGTAGTATTCTAGTAAATTACATCTTACATATTTTTATCGGATCGTTTCATGTGAACTAAATCTTGGTGGAAACTGTAGCGGCGCAAAACAATTGCGACGGAAATAGCGCGTTCGACATTTTGTATCGTAACGGCTTTTAGAATAGTTCACTCCACTTTTTAATGTTCGAAGTTAAACCATTGTGCGCTTAAATGGTCGTATGAATCAGGGTGATACGGATTTTATAGCGGGGGTTTAAAAAGGTTGGTAGTTAGTACTTAAATTGGGTCATGGACTTATAGTAGGTACGCCTTTCTTTAAAGTAAGTGAATGGAAAAAAAATTGTCGACTATAAAAATATATAAAAAACTAAAAATATTGTCGCTAGAATATATTTTAAGGTTTTTTCAAATCATGAATTGTGTAAAATATTACTTTATAAGTTATTTAAAAAAAGAAGATGGATCTTCAACGTTAACCCGTTGACTCGCGATTCGCCATATTTGGCTAAAAATAAAATAGATTTCACAGAAATCAACCTACTTTTCCAGGAACTGCAATGTGTGTGGTTAAAGAAAATGCAATATACCTTATAACTAGTCTATTTTACTGAATAATCTAAGGCGCAATATGAAAATGGTAGACTTATTTTATTTAAACATGAATTATTAAATTAAATGTATTATATTTCGATTACCAACTCATCATACCGTCAAGCCTGACAAGAAACATTCCTCACCAACACTGCTTCAACAATATAACATAATCTCCATAATATAACGTCGATGTGACAAGATCAAATTAACATTTCTTGTCCATCATCACACGGGGGTGTAGGCACGTCAAAACTTGTAGGTCATTCGAGAACAATGAGTCTTGCCAGCAATAATTTGTTTCGATACGAATATAAATCTACCTCGACATTTTTTATCGAAGACGATCCTTTGCGGTTAAGGTCCGGTATAATCATGAGTTGGCAACATTGTTTTACTTTTTTATCAATATCCGTGCCCAATTATTTTTGAAAGAAACGACGGTAGCTAACAGTAGCCACACATAAGGTTGAAACAAATTCAGAGTGACACAGCAATATATCAGATGCATCATCATTTCCATGAAGTAAGAGTATTTGTCCAGAATGCATTTAGATTATCCATTCAAATAATTTGCATAAAGAAGAATAAGCCAATTTTTAAAACGTATAAATTTCATTGCCATGTTACTGTTATTGTTTCGTTTTCATTGCTGCTAAGACAAACTGACAAATTTATTCAAAATCAAGAAATCTATATTGCTTTTTAAAAGAACACTCCAATATTTCCACATCTACGTGTTTCCCTGTTAATATTTATGAATCTGACACAAACAAAACATCGTTGCATTAGTATTCGATCGTACTTTAAATTTTAGATTCGTAAACCGCTTTATCAAAAGCAATATCGTCTATGTATTAAACATTAGGCACCTAAGTTTTAAAGCGGCCGAAGCTGGAACATATAACTTCGGAAACTTTTGAAAAAGGGAAGATTCTCGGAATTTTTGAGACTAATAAGTGTCGTAGCAAGTCCTGCATACTAAGGAGACATCTCGTGCATGGTAATAAGAGGAACTCTGTAGGAATATAAAACGCGGAATATCCTGCTATCATTTGAGAGGGTGCCGCTGTCAGAGTGTTTAAGATAACCCAGGACGTGACGCCTATATCAAAGCACTCAAACATGACGTGTCAAAAATCTCAAGAAGATCTAGTTGAGAAATCTTTGGCTTTCTCTTTTGCTAACAGCGGTAGACGTCAGTGAAAAGGGACGAACCCTTTTGCTTTTGATCCTTTTATGTGGAAAGAAATATATTAAGATAAAATAATGTATGCACATTTAAGGTATCAGAATATATAACAATTTCTTGGGCTATGGCAATTAATATATTGCAACAAAACAAGAATCAACGGATTAAATAGCGTATATTTTATATTATTTGTATCCCGCCGTTTCGATCACTTTTCAGTGAAAATGGTTACGGGTAAATTTACTGTAGATGAAGAGTTGTATATAGGAATAAAAATACAATAAAATATACGTATTTTATTCCGTTTATAGTTGTTATATTCAAAATATATGTTTAACAGTGGGCTAAGTATTAAAATCATATTACGAGTATGTCATACATCCGTTGGCCGTACTCTCTTTATGTTCCGCGGTTAATACCTAGTATTGACAAAATACTTATACTAGTATAAATTTTCAATGTAGTAGCTAGCTACCGTACTACAAGATGGTTGATATGTATTATTAACACACCTGTCGTGCCAAAACACGTTAGCTCTATTTTTTTTTTTGGGGACTTTTCTAATCGACTGTAATATACAATGTTAAGTTGACTAGGTACTCCATATCACGTAAAACGAATTGTTCAATAAATTAAAATTAAAAAGTTTGAGATCTTCGATACGCATGTGATACAAATAAACAAACATAACTCTGTTTATAGAAAATGACGATGTATAAGTAAGAAAACCTTGAAGATGCGTGGAACTGTTTAATTAATTGATTACCCGGAATATGACTATATATCTCATAGCAACATTTTACTTAAATAAAAAGCAGTCTAAGCGTTGCATCATTTCTCCATGCTAAAAGTTTCGGCGAAATCTGTAGTCAGGCGTTTCTACGCCTGACTATTAAATAGATCGGTATTCTTATCGACGGTAAGAATACCGAGGACGTCGTTATATCTTTCTAACAAACATCCACTTTCCATCCATACAATACAAACTGTCACATTTACAATAATAGTGTAATAATATATCATATGATATATAATTACACAGTCATGTGATATGTACACTCTAATACATCATTTTACACCTAGTGTTTTAGTAGATTTTATTTTACTTAAGAACCGTAGAATTTGAAGCCGTAGAGAAAGTTTGTGAATAAGTTCGTCCGGGGTATTACTACCATCATATCTTTTTCTACCGTGAATCAGTAATGTTTTCTTACTATGTTTTGGCTTGAAGGTATGGTTGCCGTCAAAATTAAAGGCGTACACGAGACTTTACTTAAAGTCTCAGGGTAACGGGCGCAGAGCAGTTCATCACTTGTGAGGAAATGCATCTCTTCTAGGCACTTAACATCAGGTAGGCCTCGTGTTTGTACCGTTTTCTAATATGCAACATAAAAAATAAATATCAACAATTATACAAATATAAATACAAAATACTTTTATTGACATATAAATTATTACACAAATTTAATGAATCCATAACTCCCGAACTAGAGTTACTGTGTTTCAGGAGCCAATGGCTTCTCTCATGAAAGATTTATCTCGAAATATGTCATTAAGTGGATACAATATTTTTATTTTTGGTTTCAAATAGGTAAGATTATTTTAAAACAACGTGTGTGTGTTGTGTGTAGTGTGTGTAACGTGTATTTATATAAGTAGTGTAATGAGTGTGTGTATTGGGGTGTATGTATTTTATGAATGTGAAGGGGAGGGGGACTTTACTTTACTATAACAGCAATAAATTAATTTGATTTAGTAATGTATTATTGTCTTGATTTGATTGTACCTTTATCTTTATATTACGCCCCGTCTTGTTATTCCTGTATTTCCTCTCCATCCTAAGGTTGCCTGGAAGAGATCACTATTAGTGATAAGGCCGCCCATTGTAACACTTTATTTTAAACTTTCTTTTACTTTTATGTTATTTTTGTATATTAAGTGGTGTAACAATAAATAATTATCTATCTATCTATCTAATAAATCAAAATAATAAAATGTACAATGATTAAAAATAAAAACTTGATAACATTTCTTCAACATCGTCGTAATCGAAACTTATAAATTATACATATATAGTTTCCATATGTTATCCACCTATGTATAATAAATGTAGATGATAAAAGCTTTGGATCAGCGATTACCTAAAACAAAATTACATTTAAACCATTTTTTTGAGTCCTCAATTTATCTGTTGACAAAAAAGGTCATCATTCTGTAATGGTGTCTTATCATTTGCGCTGATTACATGTTCCTTCCAGCAACAGGAGGCGATGCTATTAAAATGTCATTAAAGTCACCTCAGTGTCATCTGAGGTATTCGTGGGGCCACCTTTTTGTTGCAGTTTTTAGTTATACCTACCCAAATTGCCTTTGTACGTTATCTTTGGACTTTTATACCATTTTGATCGTAATTATAAAGCAATAAGGAAGCTCCTGGATATTTGGTGGTAACAAAACCTTTGTCGGAAAGTTGGAAACCGTTAATGACATTGGATGTAATTTGATGTAAATTGACCGGCCCGATTGATGGACACGCAACATGTCAACTATGAAATTGTTACCCAACTTTATTTGATTGATGCTTGAGACATTTTACGTTAGTTTGTGGCACACACACAGAGTATTTTAAACGTTCTTGACAAAGGAGTATAATAAAAACCATCTCCTATTATCTACCGACTTCCAAAAAGGAGGAGGTACTCAATTCTACTGTTTTTTTTAAATTTTTGTTACCTCATAAGTTTAGACTGGGGGAACCGATTCTCGAAAATTTTTGTTTGAAAGCTGGTGCTTTCCGTGTGGTACACCTTAAATTTCATCAAATTCGGTCGAGTAGTTTTAGAATTATACTCCAACAACTGAATGGAATGGAAGACGGTATTAAATTTTCTACCGACTTCCAAAAAAAAGGAGGAGGTACTCAACCGGACTGTATGTTTTTTCATATTTGTTTCATTCTTTTTTTATGTTTGTTACCTCATAACTTTCGACTGAAAGCTGGTGTTGCCCGTGTGGTCCCATTTAAATTTCATCAAATTCGGTCCAGTAGTTTTTGAGATACACTCCAATAACTGAATAGAATGGAAGTATAAGATTTTTCAAATTGTACTTGTTAAAATTGTACGTGTTTAATACTTGGTTAAGTATTTGGTAGCTTTGGTTCTTCTGGTGCACTTTTTAAAACAAGACTGCCACGTTCATAAAATGTTCGTTTTTACTGAGCAATACAAGTTTTGTAGCTTTTTGCAAAAAAGAACGAATCGTAAAGGGACGAGTAATAAATTATCTTCACCCAATCTGATATTGAAAATCGATGATCTCGTTGTTTTCGAAAGTCGAGAAACGGTAAATTTTTATTGATGAGTGTCACGGTGATTTCCAAGTATGGAATTATCGTGTCCTATACTAGCGTAAGAGTATGGATTCATTGAGTATAAGGTCTTTTCAAAAAGTCTAAGTATGGCTCAAAAATATAAATGATTTGTATCTTATTATATCATATAATTAATCTTACTAATTTATAATAATAAATCAGAATATTCCAATGGATGGAGGTTTGTTAATCAATCACGCTAGAACGGCAGAACGGATTTGGATGAAATTTGGTATGTGCATTGTTAGTGGTGGAATAATCCTCACGCGGGGGGAACCACGTGGGGAAGCTAGTATTATTAAAAACTTAAAAGTATTGTGCGTGTGTGTTTGTTGTCACTTATTGTTACAACGAATAAACGGATTTGTATGATATTTGAATCGGTTATAGCTCATACCCACATATAAAACATAGGCTATTTTGTTTTCATTTCCAACGGCTACATCCGAAGGTATTGCGATAACCGCAAGCGAAGTCGCCAGCAGTAACCAGTATGTTAAAAAATAAAAGATTATCTTTAACAATAGTGCTATTGTGAAAATGTAGTTTATACGTTTAACATGTAGTTGAATAAAAATGAAGTGGTACAAACATGCGTTGACCACTATAACCTCATATAGTCTTAGCTGAAGCACACCAGCTGAGAAGATAGCAGTAACGGTTCACTTGAGACAAGAAAACTCAGGATTCAGGACAGGATTCAATATATAGGGAAACACAGACTCAGAGAATGAGTTCCACCACTTTACGAGTTAGTAAGCAAAACACTTGTGCGAAAAGGTTCGTCTGATCGAGCAATAATAACATGTGGTATACTTATACTTGTAGACGTAGATAAGTGCAAAATGCACAACAAGCTATGGAGAGGGCTATGCTTGCTGGGGGTTTCTCTACCTGATCGAATCAGAAATGAGGAATCCGTAGAAGAACAAAAGTCACCGACATAGCCCAGAAGATTAGCTAGTCAAAGTGGCAGTAGGCAGGGCACATAGCACGCAGAACAGATAGCCGATGGGGTCGGAAGGTTCTGGAATGGAGACCACGGACCGGTAAGCGCAAAGTAGGTCGTCCACCGACACGGTGGACAGACGACCTGATAAAGGTTGCAGGACGACGTTGGATGCAGGCCGCTTCCAACCGGTCCTTTTGGAAAATTATAGGGGAGGCATATATCCAGCAGTGGACGTCCTACGGCTGAGATGATGATGATGAGGATGAAGAGCAAAATATTATGTTAAATTATATCGACTTGCATACTTAGGCCAATAGTTTTCTATGGTGTTATTCTAGCTTAATATTTGTCTCACTTAAATTACCTAAGTTATTAATAAGTGCCAAATTTAATATTTTTTTCAATAAAATCATAATAACCACTACCTCCTAAACTTGGAGCAGCCTCCAAGCTTGCGTAATTGTCGATGACCGCGATATCTTAATAAGTGGTTCTGGAATAAAATTCTTTGGATCGCTTTGCATAATTGTTATGCGTTTATTAACCATGGACCACGGCTTCAATTATGCGTAATGGGTATAAGCTCTTCATGATTTCCGTTTTTACGTATGTTTTTGCCATAAGTTCTCATCTTATGTACGTTACCTATTATTATATGTTTATGCAATAAATCTGGGTAACGTGTACAGTATAAGTTACTTTTTGTCATAGTCAGAAAGATTATTTCAGTGTGACTCATATTTTTTCCGGTGCGATCCTTACCAGAGCATATACTGTTGTCATGAACAGAAATGTTTGTTTTCAGGCCTTGGGTGTTTATAATATCTGAATGTGTGTGTCCAAGCCATCCGTAAAACATAGTAAATTTAGTTTTAAAATCGATATAAAAAAATATATATTCCATAAAAAAAAAAAATTGCTTTTTTATTACTAACACGATTGTTGGTGCCAGAGTAATTTGCAAATAAGTATTTAAAGTAGAACGTTCTTTGTAGAAGTAAATAATTGTTTATCATTGTAAAAGCCTTGAAAGTTCTTATAAAATTGTAATCTGGGATGATATTAAGATACATAACGCGTATTGTAAGAAGTACCGAGCCCGCAAAGCCGTCCTGGGAATAATGCATGACGAACACCGCTCTTAGAAACCACATACATGAGTGTTGTGGCTTCTGTGTGTTGTAAAATAATAGACTCGATCGTATCTATTAGATAGTCTTGCTAAAGGCTGCCATCTCGGCTTATTACTGTTATATCGGATAAACTCCGAGATACGGACTGGTTACATGTGGAAACTCGGTAGGACGTAAATCGATCTACTCTTTCTTGGAAAAATCTTGTAATAACGTAACACTTTATAAAATAATGTATTGTACCTATAGTTACACACCAATAGGTATGTATTATATATATAAGGTGTCAAATTACAAATAAATATCTACATACACCAGGCACTCCTCTTTTTATTCCTGTTAAGTACCTAGGGGTATGGGTAGGTAGAAACGAAAACAAACTATGAATTAGGTACCTTTCTGCGAACCCGCATCTTGTCGCCTTGAAGTGGCCATCAAGTAATTTAACTACATCGCTGTATTTCAAAGACGAAATGTTTAAAGGCAAAGCTAAATCACGAACTAATTTGTAGGTGAAACTGCTTAAGAGTATGGCTCTGCGCTTTATTTGTGCTTTTTCATCAGCATCTATTTCGTTGGCCCATAACCACTGCTCCAGTTTATCTTTGTAGATTTTCCAATCTTGAACTTCATGGTTAAAGCTGCATAGGTTTCCAACAGACACTTTGGCCATCGCGACACATTCAAGCACGCGTTCGGGTACGGACTCGTCGCCACTGTTAAGTACCTAGAGATATGGGTAGGTAGAAATGACAAGACGGGCGTTTCCCAGCTAGCGGTGAAATCGACTGATGAGCGCGCGTCATGTACACCTTCATTACTAACAATTCCCTTGACAAGTTTTTCAAATCCAAACCAAAACAAAATAAATGTGAGAAAAATTACTCAATGAAACTATTTTTGAATCTAATATTTTTTTATATTTATTTACTACCAATGTAAGGGATGCGATATTGGTACATAAATATTAAAAAAATCTTTCAAGTACTTAAATCACAATTTCTTGTATATAAATAGGTAATAAACCAACAAAAGGGAAAAAGCAACGACACAAAGCGTTACCACAATATGATTGTTTAATGCACCTTCAGCAAAATCGTCTCTGTGTGTAAAATTGATACTTTCTTATATTATAATACTACTCTTTCTATTGCAAAAAACTCGAGCGTAAATTGGATGTACTTATAACTTTTTATTACATAAAAAAATTACGAGAATTCAGTGCCAAAAAACCTGCCTAATGCGAGTCAGACTCGGGAAACGAAGTTTCAGTAATCAGTGGTAATCAATATTTTTTGTATTTAGCAAAAAAAGTAGTTTTTCCATGTTTTGAAATAATTAATTCCGCCTCAGATTACGATAGAGCTAAAATAAATAAAAAAACGCTTTCAAAGTTATAAAAATAAGGTGTTTTGTAAATAATAACTAGAACGCCATACATTTTTAGGGTTGATAAGAAATTTGTAAGGGGACCCTCCATTATATGTATTATGTGAACAGATCAATTGGCTACCTATATTGGTATTATAATGTCTTATAAGGTAGTTTAGCGATGCAAATAAATAGACGGATGACGAGGGATTAATAATATTCTCAGGTCTTTATTAGATACTAGTCTTGTATGGAATCCTAAAAGCAATAGGCGACTTTTTTCATTCCAGCTCAATCAAAACAAAAATTACATACAGCGTCATCTGGTAGGTACAAACGATTACACAATTTAACCCATCCAGTGTCTACTTTTTTTGGCGTCTTTCCGAACTATGCATAAAAGTTCAGATAAAAATTACTACACTTGGATAGTTTGACCAAGTAAAAGCAAGTTAATACCGGTGGAGTGCATTTGCCCTGATAAAATTAGTAACAAATGAGATGTATAAAATTTTGAAGCAAATGCAATAAACCAATGTTTTTTTCTGATGAATGATAATTCTTGATAGGAACGCGGATTTTAACGTACACATTTTTAATAGCGTTGTTTATTTACTTTATTTTTTTAGCACTAATTGTTGTTTCTGGGAATCAAAGGATATGCCGGCATATTCAAAATAATAAATAAATTCCTAGATAACAAATATTTAAAAAGTAAACTGCCACTGTTCAAATGTTCATTAGGTGTACCCGCAAAATGGCTTAGCATTGTTTGGACATACACATGGTGTACGCGCGACACGCGACGCTTTAAAAAGAAATACCCGTCTAGATACCGATCATGTACTTTTTGCACGAAAGAAAGAACATAGAATAAAAATAATAACCACAGAAGTTTCGCTCAGACTCAATCAACGCTATTTTTACCTAGAGTACGACCAGCGGAAGCGGTTCCATCCTTTGTAGTGAATAAGCTATAATAACGTAAGTGTTTGATGCGATCTTTTTAGTTTTTGAGCCGAACGCTATTTGTTGAGTGACTGACCGATGTTGTTAAAGATAGAGTGGTTGTGGCAAAAACGTTGGTTATGGTTCGTTGCGTTATTATAAATACTAGCTGCGCTCCGTGGTTTCACCTGCGTGGTGATGATGACGATAATTAAAAGTATCATAACCAGCGCATCGCCTATTTACACACGTACCTAATTTCATCCAAATCTGCTTAACCTTTCTGGCGTGATTGAGTAACAAACAAACATCGACTCAAACATTCGTATTTGTGGTGTTAGTAAGATAGTAAAATATATAGTTCTAGTTAGGCGAATGAGTTTGCCAGTTGCCAGCTTCTTTCGGGCCTTTGAAACAAGGTTCATATAAGCGAACACTGCAAAGTTACTGTAATGCACGGCCAAAATGGACATTAATTAAAACAACCAGTACATAAAAATAAAAATGTATTATTGAAACATCCACGCCCGTCTTTATTGGTTTATACATCTACGCGTCATGCTTGTCTAAAACAGTTCAGTGCCACCATTTAGCATTTTAAAATACAAGAGTTCAAAACCCCGCATGGTAATGCTCTGCACTCGTCACCCTGAGATATAAGGTGTTAAATCTCTTGTCCTGTAATTTAATTTACACATACATTTAACATTCCTTTTCAAAGAAATGCAGTAATGTTTGCAGACTACTACTACACTGTTGCATAACTGGCAAAGGCGTGGTACTGTGTCACTCTTTGCCATTGTTGTGATGCCATCAGAAATTTTATTTTAAATAATTATTTTACACGCCAGGAAACATTTTTATGCACTTCCTATTGATGTTCTCTACATAAGTTCGTAGTGTTAAATAAAATACCTAACAAGTATACAGAGAGTGGCGAATGGTACGTCTCAGAAGAAGAACCTGCTTAAACTGCTTCAATTACGATACAATTAATTGAATACAATTGAGTTAAACACCCGCGTAGACTTTAACCGGACTGCCTTAAGAACTAGTAATATTTGAACACGTTGTGATGATTGTGATCTCCGGTAGAGCATAATTACTCATTACCTCTTTCAAGTTTATGCTTGCCTAGTACTTTGAGTGGTACTAGGCGGGCATATCATTGAAAGACATTTCGAATGCAGTGGGACAAAGTCAACTCAATTTAAGGACTATTGTTTAACTTAATTACCCGTACTAACTTAGTAGTAACATACATACATAACTATGTGAGGCCGTAGCACAAACAATTTGAGAAAAAGTATAAGTATCATAAGCGTCAACTCGTCACGCTTGGGTGTACAAAATATGAGTTGTCTGTGTCACACTTTCCCTAGATAAATGACAGTTTGTACTGTTTCACGTGAACTATACGTTACGTTACACTTACGCAGTTATTAGTGCTAGGCCCAGTGATCACGAATAAACAGCGAAAATTACAAACAAAACTGTGTGTCGATAAAAACGTTTAACAAAATATCAGTAATCAGGTCTTACCAAAACAGCTTCCGTGGATTGGAAATAACTGCAATCATGGGCACAGAATAAATAATAGTTATATAGCAAGCCAAGACCGCAGTAGCCTCAGGACATACTTCGTTATTACAGACTAACTGTTATTTACTTACCGTTCTTACAAGATAGCCAACGATTTGTTGTATCTAATCTATCAAGAATTTAATAAGTGCAGCAGCAGGGAACTAAGAATATAGTTATGGCCAATAGAATTGAAAACATGGCGTTAGAGGTATACTTATAGGTAAACATGAACGTGACATAAAACGAATCTTTACTGACAGGTAATCAAGGGTAACCATGAGTTTGCATTGGCTGAACACGAAAACATGTTGTAAACACGGTTTTATGTCAATATATAGAGTAGCATACGCACTGTCACACAACATGTTGATGATCTAAACATGTTGCGAGATTGCGCAAATCTACAGTTTTCTATAGTGGGAACGCAATCCTCAACAAAACAAGTTGTGAGATTAATTATATCTAACAAGTTTCAAAACATTACAAGTATAATGTTATTTGGTAGCAAACCGTACTGGGTTATTACATGTACCTATACCTAAGTATTTAGTGTTTGTATCAGACTCAAACTTTATAAGTTTGCTGTTAGTGGTGTTTGAGACCTATTAGATTGATATTATGCCTATTACAATTATATGGTATGTATAGGTAAACTCTAGGAAAATTTTAACTGAAAGGTAAACTTTGTGGAATTATGCGTGTAAGTATTAATAAAACAGTAACTTATTATATACATCAAACAAAACTGTTTAGTTCATCTGAGCTGTAGCTGTGTTTGAGACATTTGAATTTTGGTTTAATACTTTTCTTATTTGAGGTAGAGATGAAGCTTTAATAGAAATAAGATATCGAGGCTTGGGTAGAAATGTCATGCTACCCACACGGCTGCAAAAAAAGGGTTTAAGTAGGAATACGGATATTAACGTATTTTTAAACTAGTAGATGATGAAACAAACAAGTTCTTTGTCTCATAGTGACCGTCATGCCTGTATAAAAATGAAATATATTTAAGTACTTATGGATCATGTTAGAATAAAAAAAGATGTTAAAAGCAAACCACAATACATGCATGCAATGTATCTTGTTATATTTACATTACTTATTTATTTCCTATGATTTGTAGATACTGTATACTATGAAGTACTAGATTTGTGACCGTGACTGTATCGACGTACTTTTCTAAGTCTAGTAGTCATTTTAAAATAAGTATATTTTTCTTTTGTACACTATTTGTAAAGAAAACTTCTATAAGTAACTTACTACTAACCAGACATAATTTATAAAAGTAAAATAAAGAATTTTGCATATTCTGGACAAGCAGTCAAAAAAACAATACAATTAAAAGGCTCAAATGACAATAACATCACATTCTTTTGGTCAAGCTTTGACCTGTTCCGTTTTACAAAAACATTTAGAATAATCTACATATTATATCCAATACTATTAAACTACAAATCACACACCCTAAGATTTATCCGTACTCACATAAAAGGGTGACATCGATACACCCCGCTGTTTCTTTATGTTTAACGTTATTAGCTAGAAATGGTACTGGATCCAAGCGGGCGTTATTGTGAAGCAAATGGTAATGGTAATGTTCGGACACCATGTTGCTTTGTAAAATAGAGACAGAGTAAATGGATGGGGCCCGAATACACAACTATTGAAATAGTTATGACTCATAATGAGAAATTACTGCTTAATATAAATTACCACATTTGTTTTTAAGGAATAAACTGACTCGACCAGGGCTAAAATTACGTAGCCTAGCGGGATAAGCGGTAAAATTATTTATTAAATTAAATTATTTAAACCTAATTATTTTTCTTTCATAAAAAGTCCCGTCCATATTGGTCAATCTATTTCGTATAAAAACATTATTCTTGTTTTAGTACGGTAAATACTTTATGCATTTAGTAAAACTCTGTTCTTGTATAATGCATTTCTGTTGTGTAGATAATACCTAGATGTGCTTACAGCCTCTCTTAAGTGCAATACTAATATATATTGCACTACTACTACTATATATATAAATACTAATTAAAGGAATACCACAGAACGTACTCCGAGATAAGAACTGGCCTAGCGGTAAGACCAGCTATTTTTATTCCAAATTTCATTTCAGCGTGAAGATCAAGAACACATCTCATACATAAAGCACTCAACACTCAAACACTTGCAACAAAGTCTTCATCATATACTTCTTATTAGAGGAAGAGGAAGAAGTATATCTGTCGTTTGTTTGTTCGTAAGTTAGCCCTAATTTTAGTCTTAAATAACTTAAACAATTATAAACTTTAGCACTACCTATAGCCTGGAAAAGAACAAATACTACTTTCTTTTGGAAAGAAAAACCAAGCACGGCGTGTGAGTTCGTTGATCGTTTATTCACAGGTGAACTGATTTGGAGGCAGTTACTATTCGCTTAGTGTGACGAGTGACGGAAGTAATCTGATACTTGGTACCATTTCCAATATTTATTTTATAAATAGTTTAAAATATCATATAATAACAAAAACTTTTAATTTTATTTTTTATATACAATTGTGAAATGGATATAACGTGCCTAAAAACCTAAATAAGATTTGTCCAGACACTAAGTTCTCGACCAGTTAACTTACTTATAATAAACAATACAAGAAGTGAGTGATACAAACACCTATAAGTAGGTACAACGGTCTAACGTTGTGAGCGCGCTCCCGTTATGAAAGATGCTCCACTTTAAATAATACCAAAATAATATTTTTTTAATACCCTTTTAATATTTTTGTTAGTATATTATATAATAACAAAAACTTTTTTCGTTATTATATTATATATTTTTTGTGATTTTAAACGTGTCGTATTTTATAAGTTAAATAGATTTTTTACAAATTTACCACATATTTGTAAACCAAACAATAGCATCCATGTGAAAAATCTTATAGCCATGTATTTTGTTCTGTATTTTGCTCAATTCTGACTCTGCGAATTGTTGTAACAGCCTCGTTGTAGTGATTTTATTCTTTATAATGGTTCATCAAAGTGACTCCCTCTCGTCTGATGAAAAGCAAAGATGGGACCAAGAAGCGATGACCACGGAATTGCCAGTTTTATGACCTGAAGACCTGAGAGATGCGTTTTCACGCCTCGCTTGAAAGACCCAGGATCATAGCTGCAAGGAAATACGAGTAAATATACGCACACTGCGCCGGCAGAGCATTTCACAATTTACTTACACGACAGAGGTAGGAACTGCCAAACTTTTTGGTTCGTGGTAAGAAATTTTAGGTGCAATGCCGGAACGAGTAGCTCGAGATAGGAATGGTGACGAAGGAATAAGATAAATGAGCTTTCAGAACATTCGCTATGAAACATACGGTAGTTAATGCTTGGAGAAGCTCTATAGATTCTCCAGTGTCGCCCAGGAAAGCCAGCGGCTCCTTCATCTTGGCACAAGCTTCCCACACTGTCCTCAGCGAGCCGAGCTTGGCTGCCCTTTGTACCGCACTCGATGAGCAGGTGACCATCCATTTCTTCCGCTTCCATGCAACGTCGGCATAGGGGGCTATCTGTGACAACTAGATTAAACAGGTGTTTGTTTAAAGAGCAGTGATGGGTCATAATTCTGAAGATTTGTCGTACATTATTTCTTTTGAGATTAAGGAGTTTTCTCTTCTGCAATCTTCGATACTTGCTTAGTAATCCTGATGCTGGTCCTTAGTTATTTGGCGAATCCATGTACGAACCTGGCTGAAAGGTTGGGGGATCAATGACTCTCGTCCCGCAAACCGCATCCCTGAACCTCTTCTTGCTAACTCATCGGCCGCATCGTTACCTCTGGATTAGCATTTTATCCATTGGAGTGTGACATTATTGTTATTATTACTTCCTTCCTCCAATAGTCAGTGACATTGTATAAACCGCCCTGAAGAGTGATCATATCTTTTTAGGTCTCGTGGTACCGCAGTGCTGTCGCAGAGTATCCTGATGTTACTATTGTTTACCTTTCTGCGAACTACCGCTCCCAGAGGTGGCAACAATAGGTATTCAATAAACGGGCGCACATTAGTTTTATAAAGCAGGCAACGCTGATCAGGACTGAAGAAACGCCTCGCTCTGTTCAGGACTGCGAGTTTGCGGGAAGCTTACTTGATAATACTCTCGATGTAATGACGCTGGTTCAGGTCACTACGGATGTCCATGCCAACGATGTTAGGATTACACTCTACAGTACAGGTAAGGTGATATTCTGAAGAGAAGTAAGAGAAGTAAAAGGTCGAAATGGAGATGTTTTTGCCAAGAACGCGCAAACTTGAGTACTCCTGGCGTTGTACTCAACCAAGCTACACGTACCCCATCGAGAGATGTTGTCGCGGACCCTGGAAAGCTCAGCGTGCTGATATAAACATTATTATACTAGTATTGGACTACTATATTTGTCCTGATCAGCGACTCTCATCAATTTGCTTAATTAAACTTTGAAGTCCTTAAAAAGTTGCCACTTTAAACACAGGTTCACTATGTGTATCTAGACGTAGCGCACTTGTTCTCTGAGAGTGTGAGAACATATTTAAGCAACCTGGTTTTTACACATACAATGTGATTTTTGGCCTTTTTTTTAACATTCCCAACCTTCTGAGAAGGACCTAATTATATCGATTTATCCAGTTTAAATGTGGTAAAACTGTGTTCATGCTAATCACTCAATTGTACAATCCTTGAACGTACTTGTACTTGAACTTGTATGAATTTATTAACGCGTTTAATGTCAACTTAAATTACTCTTGAAATACCAGCTGCAATTACTTTGTTGAATGATATCTGTGTGCAATTTTTATTTAGCTACTTGGAAACAAGTAGTGGACAGGCATAACTGATACCTACTTGGTTTGTAAAAAGTATATAAAGTATATATTTTAAAGAGATATATCGTATGTATAGCAAGTGCTTCTGATACAAAGTTTTGATTGTTACTGCTTTCTTGACGTTGAGGTACTTAGCTTTGGAGTCCCTTTTGACCCGTGATTTCCTCTACAACGGTGTCCTTCAAGCTGTAGCAGTAGTCCCTGCAAACTGTTGATTGGATGAAGACTATCTGACAATGCTATGCGGTACCAGCCTATAATAACAATAAGAAATTTAAGTATGTTGAGAAATAATAACTTAAACTGCAGTATTATTATTAACCAGCCACTTTTAGCTACCCTTTCATAACTAGATCTAGTATTTCGTCGCGAAATATTGTAAATTTGCCTTAGCCCCTGAATTAGGGTTCAAGGCTGAAAGTGATGAAAATCATCATTTTGCATTACGCGGAAGAAGCTGTAGGTTTTTTACGCATGTTCGCATATTTGCATGAGTAGTCATGCTAAAAATTCTCTATAATACCCAATTCCATACGAGGATATTAAACCACTTGTTCAAATGAAGTAAATTCTATTTTGCATTAAATTGTTTTTAAACATTTGTATGTAAGTAGAATTTATTTAAAAGTGTTTTTTCTGAGTGTGTGGATTTAACTACAGTGTATCCCATAGACTGGCAGGTCAGCTAGGCTATAATAAAATATTGGTTTTTGTGCATATATTATTATTTACAACTATTTAAATAGCCTTAATAATTTTATAACCATTACATTACTTTAACAGAATACTGTAATAAGTAAATACTTTAATAAGCTAAATATTAGTGTCTAGATTGCGCCTACCAAATTTTTTTAAATGGATTCATATTCAAAATACGATTAAACTAAGTTTGTATCGACAATTAAACGTCGTTATCTGTTTGGCTCTTCTAGACTTTTTAACTCCCCGCACAGTTGTCACATGGGAGTTCATATAGAATTTTGAGATAAAGGGTCGGTCCTTACTGCCGATAATAATTTAACTGAGTAAATTGTTAAGTAAATACGAACGAATTACCTTTTGTATGCTAAAACACTATTTCATACACTAGGGAATGCAAATAATAAATCATTTAATAAATGCCTCTTGTATTTATATATATACGCGAACTAATTGCATTCAACTCAAATCACAGAGCAACATTCAGTTCACGTGCATATTGCATCAAAGGTCGCACGGCCAGACACAATAGAAATTTCATTGTTATAATGACATCGAGCCTTGAAGGGATATATAAGGTGTTTGTTAATTAGTGCACAATATTGGACGGGGTAGTTTGGAATCGATAAATAGTCATGAAAGTAAAATAAATAATTACATTTTTTTTTTATTATTATGAACCCATATTCCCCTCTCCACGGTTAAGCGCCATAGTACAACTGAACGCACAACGCGACGCACCGCTACATCACAGAATAAATAGCAGTAAATTTGCGAGACATACTCGTGCCTACCCGCTTAGAATAGGTACAACTTGCGGATGATGACCCGCCCGGGCCAGCCGTCGTTTAGGCATAAAACATCAGCTACGTAAACGTTCGCGGGTATGTAGGTTCTTACGTCGTTGTACATTTTTTTATTTACTAGGGCGAAATCTTGTCAGATACCTGGACACTATGGGGAGCGTCCGGGATATGTGGGACTTTCCAATAAAACCCCCTCGGTGGCCTCTTCGTTGTCTTATAGATGACCCCAGGATCTCCTGCGGAAAGCACTGGGACCATCCTGATATATTGCCCTTTGGCTCGTCTGTGAGAGCATTTCGCATCTCCATCTTCTAAAGCCATGACGATGGTACGGTGTCAATTGCCACATCATGACGCCGTCTTCCTCGAGCTCGTTGGTGAGATAGTTAGGGCTCCACCTTCAACTATACCCGAGCTCTTAGGGTTCTCTTTTAGTCGGCTCTTACTACACGCAGAAGTTACGTAATCCTATTCTTTAAAAAACAAGGTCGACATGCTAGAGCGTTTCGCACCACTGCCCCCGCGTCGCCGCCTCCTTGCGGGATCAGCTCGTTCGCGATCTCGCTCTGCTGTTTCCTTTTGGATCACGACGGCCTCACAAAATGCGAAAACAGCTTTCCATGCCGAGTTTTCTTCTAGCATGGCTGTAATCACACTGGGCAGAGTAAGGTGCCTATTTTGGAGACCAAAGGCCGCCGCTCTGAGCTCTACGCTGAGCAATCCTCGAGTGTGTACTGTGCGGAATCTGATCCAATACCACAGTGATGACATTGTGGTGTCGGCTCTCGGCCTATTCTGTTCAGGAATTCAGCAAAACACCTGCCTGTGAGCACCTGCGTCAGTCTATAAGTGACGGGCTCCTTTCAAACAAAGTTAGGCAATATTGCACTGACAGCACGCTGGTTGCCGCATGTTTCGCGGCTCTCTGAGTCGCTCACGCCATCTCTCAAATGTTTACCGTTGTTCTTGCTTTCTCACCTCAGATCCGCTAAGGTGTTCGTCACTCCGGTGAAGACGGATATGTGCATTCATATCCGCCAGTATGTCCAGTGGAGGAAATCTGGCTATAAGCGTGGCCGCTTCAAAAGATATGGTTCTGTGACCTCGCGCGATCTTTTTGGCTATTATATGCTGTAGGCTGTTAAACATACTCGTAGCTCTACAGCGCCTAATCCCTGAGAGCCTTTTGGACCACACAGGAGCTCCGTATAGAGCCATTGATCTTACAACCCCCGCATAGAGGCGGTAAACTCCTTCTTTCGGCCCTCTGAGGTTAGGTAAGAGTCTGTGCAGAGCACCTGCTACTTTCTTGACCCGTGGTACCAAACAGCTTAAATGTTTATCAAACTACCATCTGCTCTCCAAAATGAGCCCTTGGTATTTAAGGTAACGCCTTACCTCTACTTCCACAAGATCAACCTGGATTGTAAAGCCGACTGGCTCTCGGCCCCTTACGTCGTTGTACCTATTCTAAGTGGGTAGGTATTAGGGTGTGTAACTTTTGTATGGAGACAAAAAAAAATGTTTTATTTCTTTGCGTAATACCTCTCAAAAGTTGCAAAGCGATAATATTAACAAGAAAATGTCAAAATAGTTTGGACTTAAGTATATTTTTGGCTCGCTCATCATCATCATCATCATCATCTCAGCCGTAGGACGTCCACTGCTGAACATAGGCCTCGTAATAATAATAATAACATAACATCTAAACATAGCTCGCTCAAGCCACTTGAATTTCTGAAAAATTATAATTTACGTACATAATACAAAGTCTCCGTAAATGTATTTTTCTTCACAACTCTTTGAACCAAATTATTTGCTATCATTAATAAATACGTAAATGAGGAAATAAAACTTTAATTAGTAAATAAAAACAATGTTTTAATATTAAAAATAAAGATGAAAAAACAACAAAAATGTAAATTTTTAAGAACTTTTTACGAAAAATGGCGGTACTTGAAGTCTTTTTTTGAATTGAATTTTGACATTATTTGTCTAAAATTTTGCTTGCTAGCAATAAATCCTTCTCTAGCTACTTGCCCTGCCATGGAACCTAAAGTTTCAGTCGTCAATTTGACACATCTTTCGACCGACTGTGTGTGGCATGGAAACTTCGGAAAGTTAAATTTCCCGACATATCCTTCATCTCTCTTCGGTCGTTCCCTCATGACTGAGGATCGTGATCATCATGGCAGCACTTTGTTTCTAACGAACTGTCTCCATCGGCTCCGGTCTGTGGCCATCTCCACCGCGGTGTAAAAGCGGGACGTTGGTGTTTCTTTAAGTTGGTCAGACCACCTGGTCGGAGACCGGCCTCGTGAACGTTTCCCTTCCACGTTTCCCACCACAATGAGCTTTTCCAAGCTGCTGTCTCCACGTTTGGCGATGTGGCCAAAATAGCTCATTATACGACGATGACATACGGTAGATAATCGGTCCTTAATTTTCAATTGTGACAGAATTGAGACGTTCGTGCGTTTGGCTGTCCATCCTTCATCTAGTATAGTCTTAAGATCGTCAGTTTTTAAATAACGCTATAACGGAGGTTCTATCGAAACGAGAGTTTTGAATTGCCAGTCAATCATATCGTAATAATTATTGCATTCAAAGTTAATTTTTGGCATAAACATTTTTGCCATAACAAAAGATCTCATCGTCGTAACTTGTCGCAGAGTTTGTAGCACGAGCTTTTAAATATAATCCTACTGCAACCAAATTCTTTTATATCCTTGTTCTCATCGGTTAACATCGATAGCAGTACGTTTTCCATCATATCCATGTACATGGACGTATATGGATCCAATACAGCTTTTATACAGACAAGTGGCTCGAATTTTTAATGTGAAACCACAAGTTTCTAGCACTGTCTTTACATGAGCTGTTGATTTTAATTTGAAACCAAGCTAGGGAGTAGGATTTGAAAAATATAATTTGCCATCAAAATTTGTTCGTTTGTCGGCCGTTCTATAGAAACATAAAGTCGTAGTATTCTATTAGCAGTCGTGAGCTATCTAGCGTGCGACATTTTACCAGGAAAACTTCTTGCTAATTCGTAGCTTACCGACCCAGTTGACATTGCTAAACAAATATCGTGTAAGTATCGTGTAAGTACTTAATTTTATTGTCGATAGATCCTGTAGACAAGTGGTAGTTGGTTCAAACTGGGTGATATCTCTAGTTTAACAAGTTTTAAGAATTTTACCAATAGGGCCTAAAGTAGCGGTAGGTCCTGTTGTTTTCCCATCTAAGTATTGAATGAATGCTGTAATGGTAATTCATTAGCATGCAGTTGGCAGATAAGCCAATGCAGTGGCCTTCCACCTGCCGTTTTTCAAATAGAACAACGATTCCATTTTATGCCCAGTGTTAGTCGTTTGTTCCATCGCAACCGACTGCCACCAATGAATTTAGATTTGAGCTTTTTTCAGTGAGATGTGAAAACATTGCTTTATCGATGTCTTTAGACGTTCCAGTAAAGTGGAGTTACATGACCAAAGTAAATCGATCCAGGTTCCTGTACCATTGTAATGTGTTCTTCAACCCTAATACGGTAATATAACTCTTAACACAAACAACGTTTGATCTTTCCGCCCGTCAAAGAGTATTGTCTGTATTGTTTCCACCTTTCGATTTTTTTGTAATTTTCGTCTTGTTTTAACTCTCTCGCGTCTCAGCTTGCTATGGTATATGATAATAGGAGGTGATTTCGTAAATTTTTTCTTGGTTTCTCTTAGGGTAGTGGAAGCAATAGCTGCCCCTGCTCTATAAGATACTTCGAACCGGTCACACATTTCAGACAGTTTCTCCAAAGGGTTAGATGTTAATTTTCTTTTCCTACCTTCCCTTGATATAATTGGTGATTGTTGGTATTCTTCAACGTGACTTGAAGTTTCGGTCTTATTATCAGACGAGATGACGCGAGCGTCACGTGGGGCTGGCGGCCTTTTGTAAAAGTAGGTATCTATTTGCGTTTGCGACCATAATGTGCCATTGTTTCTCTTTATCGTATCATTGGGGACGTAGGTATTAAAAATATTTGATAAAATTACTATAACATTTTGTAGAATTAAGGAAAATATATTAAGAATTCGAATGCTGTTTAGCGATTTTTTTAAAACTTCAAGATTATTGAGCGAGCCATAAGGAGGTATGTACAAAAACTGTGAATGTAGATCATAATGACACTCAAGACGAAAACTTTTGAAAAGAATTAAGTGTGAATATTCAAAAAAAAAAAAAAAAGCACACCCTAGTAGGTATGTCTCGCTAAGCCACTATTGTCTATTCTGTGATGTAGTGGCGTGCGTTCATTATGTATTCGCGGATTTGATAATTAAAAATACAATTTTAAAATAAGATTAAACGTTTCGTGCACATAAAATTTGTGTTATAATCAATATCAATAAGGTAAGACCTACAAGGCGCACCTAGTGAATAATGGTACTACTGTGTAGTACCTAATGTTTTTGCTAGTGTAGTAATTACTACCACGGAATAAGTAATAGTAGACTACTAATATTTACTACTATATTCTTTGTAATATAATATTACCATACTGTATATAAGTCTATGTAATGATTATATATATACGTATTTAAAGTTTCCGCTAAGTGTTATGAAATGAACAGATTTGCTCCTTCAATCAGCGATAATAATTATACCAACAATTTACAAGTACAATAAAATATTATTTTTATAATCATTTAAGTTCGTTACAAGGGTGTGTACCTATCGTCAATTTTGAACACAAAAGAGTTAAAGGGAGATAGCTATAGGGTAAACACGGATCGAATGCGTTACAAATAATCAATTGCGGTTAAAAAATAAACGTTCACACTGAATTAAATTCTATTATTAAGAATATAAGGTCACATTTTTGCTTATCAAAGCATAGAGTAAAATGGTCGGGAGGTCGGCAAAAACAGGTGCGGTCGACCAATCAGGGCAGGCCAGCGAACGGACGCTTGCTCCAGAGATCGGCGGTGCTCAGGAGTGTTAACCCGTTTTCTAAGAAAGTCGGTCGCGCGCGCTTTTGTTTAGAAAATATTCTTAAATTAGAGTGTGTACCGGGATTCTAAAAACGACGGTTGTGCGCTCGTTTAAAGAGATAATATATTTAAATTAGAGTCAAGTGAAGTGTAGTGTCTTCCAGGGCTGATTATGTAAGTGTTTCTTTAATTTTAACCTCTCAGCGAAACTCCGTGGGGTTTGTTTTAAAATTAGACTTATTATTATTTAAATTTTAATATTTCAAAGCTTGCTGTTTTTTAGTGATTATTATTAACGGGATAATTCCTATAATTTTATGGTCTTTTATAAAATTTTGTCATTTAAAACATAGCAAAAATTATCTAATAATTCACTATCATGCCAAAATAATTAAATAATTATTGTATGATAAAATGATTTACATATAATATAATATTGATTCAATACACAATTAATTAAATGTTTTCTAATATTTATGTAGTTAGTTTAAATCGAATTCTAGTATAACTTAGCATAGAAGAACATATTCATTATTCTATTATTAATATTATAAACCCTTCTGAGCTTTGTCTGTGAGTGATGGTATCTTTTATGCATTTGAAAGGGTAGAACATTCATTAAATGTATCAAAAATTGTTTGTTGTAAAGTAATATTTTAATGAGTGTTTTATTACTTCTGTCATAATCATATTTTTATTGTATTGTTCATTATATTTCTTGTGTTTGGTTGTATCACGCATATAATTACACATTACATTATAATATATAATTTAAATTCAATTGGACGTGAATTAATATAATCCACGGATCTAAATGAATTTTAGGGAATGCTTACTCAATAAAAGTAATGATTTATTACTCTTAGGAGGATATAATAAATCATGAATGTGTGACAACATAAAATTAACACAGCTTAAATTTAAGTAACATTTAGAAATAAGTAGTTACCTTCACATTTTTACATCATAAATTACACACCATAATTCATTTACCAAGATAAAAGGGAGCCTCGACATCATATGTAATTGAATAACTGTGATTTCGTCTGTATTAAATTATTTGTATTGTGGCACAAGGGCTAAGATTATTGGTGTTAACTGGTCGATATTGAATCGAGATTATCCAGACGATATCAAAATAATCTTGCATGATCGGTGGGTTTCAATTTATTGATTATCCTATCGACATCCCTTGTGTCAAAATTCAAATTTGTTCATAAATAACAACACGCAAGTACACAACACTACTTAACAACAATTTTAAAGCTATTGGTTTAAGTCGGTAGAACAAGACTATTTGTAGAGGTCTTTCGATTTTAGTTTTTTAAGAATTAGGGCGGTACTTAAACCAAGGCTTGAGATTAAATCTCTGTAATAATGATTTAGTAAAATACACCTTCAGTGTATTTAAATAAATACATATGAGTGGTTCACCAGTTTTCAGCTAGTTTAAGTGGGAAGTTAGGCATTTAATAGGGACTGTGTTACATAACAAGAAACTTAGTTTGTGTGCTCGTTATTTAAAGCAAAGTGCTAACAAGGGCGACTGCTTTTCGAATGAAGTTATTTCCCTTGCAAGTAAGAAGCCATAATCTTTAATTAGGTTTTTTATGTGTGAATGCACTTAATAACTTTAATCATTTGGTAATTAAATATGAACACAGACGCGAGTATAATCTTAAAATTATTAAGTAATAAAATCCTGTCGAAGTTAAATAATATAACATTACTTTTGGAAATATCAAAAATGTCCGAAATTGGATTTGATACTCTTAAAGTAATGAAGAGGAGAAAGTGACAAAAAATAATCAAATTTGTGGATATCCGATGACGTGCGCCGGAGGTTTCATGTAGATTTAAGTAAATAACTTTTCTTTCAGCGTCCACGTGTAGATTTAATTAGATCTAAGTGTAGTTAGAAACATGAAACCATTAGTGATGGGCAATTGGAGATCTGCTTCTCTCTCCTCCGCGGTAAATTCCTTTTTATATAGTTGTAATAATTGCGTTATATCTTCGATTTGGGGGGGTGATAATTCTGTTTCTTCCAGAACACAGGAAGTTCGAGAGCTGTTTGCCGAACTGTGGGTTGTCATGTAGATTTATCGTATGGAATTTAATTATTTTAATATCGTCAATACTGAAATTACGTATTAAATTAGTAGTGTACTAGAGTGGGTACAGATGTGTAAATTTTATCCATTGATTAAACGAGACTTACTAGGACGTATCGACGTAGTTGAATCTTGAAAGCAAGTAACTATTTATTGGATGTTTAACTTGAATTATTTTATTCCAAAATACAAATCATTTTTCTGAAGTCGTCGAAATAATGTTCAACGTAAATTCCAGCGTAGTGAGGTTTAAATAATAGATTGGTACTATTAGGTAAATTTCCAGGTTGAATTACATGACGACTCACAGTCTAAAAGAAGTCTTCGGAGGTTTGTGGCATGTTATTTTAAACTCACCATATCGGTTTTGTTTACAACCAACTGTTGTACTATAAAATTAAGATTATATTTTAATTAAAATAATTGTCTTACTAAAAAAAAAATATATTTTGAATTATATTATTTCTAATATAACTATCATTTCTCAAGATGAAACGTTGTGTATGCTTAACCGATATGGGAAATCCTAATTAATACAATGGGTGACTGATTGCTTTGCCTACATTTAATTTATTAACAGTAAATAATTACAAAGTCACTTATTGTATAACAAGGAAATACGATGAACTTGTCTATCCATTTTTTTTCAGAGATGCTTACATATGTTTTATATTATCTTGCTGTATATTATAGTTGTGTGTATGTTGACGTGATCACTACTTTCTAGGTATATCAGGCGGAATACTATTGTATATCAAGGGAATTTATGTGCTTTTGTTTAACCAATTTCTTTCAGAGATGGTCATTGTTTAATTGATATTAATTTATATTATGTTTTATGGTTACACAACTTTTTATAGGTATGTCAATGGAACATTATATTGAACTTTAATTAACCAATTTTCAGAGATTGTCACATCGATTAATTAAAACTACCTAATCTAGCGGAATATTATAAATATGAGTATGTTTGACGTATTCACCATTTGTTATAGATTTTTCGAAGGAGACTTAATCATTTTACGGAATAGTTAATATTATCCTACCTTACCTAAGCTTTAGAGCGGGTGGTAGAATATTCACAAGATATTTTTAAAGTTACAGCAAATAAGGCGACTCTTAGGGGTCAGTGTGTTCTTGGCTTGGAATTTATTACTCTTACAGGAATGTATGGGGAATGTATTGAATAGCCTAGACTTAATATATTGATCTTTAATCGATAAGCAATTAAGCGTAAATAGATTCACTTACGAGTTAGAAATGAACAGGGACCGGAAGTAATCTGCTTTCAAAGTAACGTATTGCAGCCCAGCTTTGTTATCATTCTGTCTCTTAAGATGAATAATTAAGTTAATGCAGTTAAGGCGTATCTGTTCAATTACCATTTATTGAGTGCCAAGACTCGGAAATCATATTTCATAATCAATTCGGTTGTGATAATACTGGTTGCCTTTGACTTGATTAAATTAGATTCTTGTTAATTGAACTTAACTATGAAACCCTAAGTCCTTCTTTCGTTAATTCGTTCAAGTATTTAAATTGTGATATATTTAACCTGACAATAGTTTGATAAATTCATCAGACTGGAGTGCTTTTATAATTATGTAATAAATGTTGAGCTAGTTGCGATTTTGGGGCCTCACAACCCCCGGGATTAATAAACTCCCTCGCATGATTGCTTAATTTGGAAAGCTTCGACTGCAAGCATAAGTACTATACACGTTGCTGAGAAATTTTCCCCACACTGGACATAGGTTCGATAAAGGATGCTCTACGGCCAAAGAGTTATTTATTTATTGAACCATTTACAAATATTATACACGACATCATCGAATTATGGTTGGGTTAATATTAATTGATCGCGGGAGGTTGAAGTCCTACCCTAATCCATTTAATCACTTCCTACCCTTCTGTTCCTATATATTAGAAAGGAGAACTGATATTATTACAATTAACTGAATAAAACTATTCAGCCCTAGCATGATGTTACTTGTGAATATAGAATGAATTATTCTTAAACTATACACATACTAAGTTCTATGTGAGAAAATAATTTATATGAAACATATAGAACTAATTATTATTTCAATATGAAATGAACTTTCTTTAACTGTTAAACAGTTTGGTTGTAATAAACCTCAGTATGATATGATTCTTGATTACTATCATGAATCAATTGAGTATGTATCTTGATGTCTTCCGTAGTCAGGTACCCGGCACTGATAGAATATCGAGTGTTCGCTGTTGATACTACGGTGTAGGCGTACACTTGGGACCCTTTCGTGTAAATTCTGGCTCTGCTTGGTTGCGGGGATTAATTGGGATCTTATTCTTTGATGAATGCGTGTAATTATTGAATCGATTGAATAACTATGAAACACTGGTATAACCAGATTGGATTGAACCCCAAAATAATTATCTATTATCTCATCTTGTGAGGCAAGGAGATATATCTGACTGTATTTATAATACAGGTATAAAACTATAACCGATTTACAGTTGTATTGAGTATTGATTACTAGGCCACTGTTGTGTGCCAATTTACAAACCTAGGACAACTAGTCCTTTTACTACATTACTAGTCAAGGCTAGTGCAACAGAACACTGATTTATAATCGTATTGATTGCTAGGCCACTGTTGTGTGCCAATTTACAAACTTAGGACAATTAGTCCTTTTACTACAATTCTAGTCAAGGCTAGTGCAACAGAATTGAAGTTCCATCAAGCAGAGTTGAATGGTTATTGTTATACACTAAGTTAACCATTCCTATACCTATCCTTTCCCCTCCAAGGGGGTGCAGACATTGGATGGCACTCATAGTTGTGGGCGATGGATGGGGCCCTCAATCTTATATAACAAACAAAATTTTTATTACTTATATACGCACACATTAATTACCTTGGAAGTCTCTACAACTCTAAAAGAACCAAGGTTACTTATATTTACATAACGTATGGGTTGACGATCATTTGGCCAAAACATGACGAGAGTAGTTCGTTCTTATGAGAGAGGTGGTATAGTTGCAGGTGGCATATTCTTGTAGAGTAAAACCCTGTTTAAAAAATAAATGAAAAAAAGTCATGTCTTATAATATATATGAAACCAAAACTTTTTTTTATTTTTTTTTTATTTATTTATGGACTTTGTCGCTGTGCGACCATATCGTCCAGTAACACAATATAAATAAAAATACAAAACAATTAACAAAATAACTACTTAGCTAGACCTAGATCTGCTAAAGCATACAAATGTTGGGCTAGATTCGACATTGGGCTAGCTAAAACAGTATTACAAAATCCAACATCTAATATTATGTTGTTCCGACCAAAACAAAACCTTCTATAGTTTTCATTCCGCACACATTCCATCAAAATAGGTATGTTGTACGTCCTCTAAAACTCCACACTCATTACAGTTCGGAGATGGCACTTTATTCATCAGAAATCCAAACTTATTTGATGGAATATGTGCAGAGCGCAACCTGAGAGCTGTTACCAATATTCTGCGGTTCATAACATTATGATCTATCCATGGAAATTTTGCAATATGAGGTTGTATGGTACGGTACCAAATTCCCTTTTCCCTTGATCTTTCGTCGAAATACTCTTGCCATAAAATTCTGCATTGCTCTCTTACTACTTTAATATGATCAGAAAAAAGAGGAACAGTTTCCATAGGTATCCCGTCTATTGTCGCTTGCTTAGCTAATAGATCTACAAACCAAAACTTAACCTACCACAAAGCATCGAAGCCTTTATACTTGACGAGCATTGTTCAAATTCAATTTTCTCTTTTATAGAATATTACTTATATACATTTAGAGTTAAATTTACTTACAATAACAATGTTATTGGTCAAATTATGGAGCCGAGAGGCATGTCGCCCGCAGGTCAGTTGCGGTTAACCGATGCGGGCAGACGGAATTCTCTATTCCGAGAATTGTGACAGTTGAGCGTACTCAACTAGAGACCATCTTGGTCTACAGTTTTATTCAATAAAGTTGTTTTTATTTAAGAGGATTGCATAGCTAGTACTTTCCATGCTAAAAGAGAATATTCTTTTCTACCTCTTAACATTGTCCGATTTAATTGTTTTTTTTTTCATGCATTCATGGCATTGTTTACTATGCCCGTACGTTTTGATTTTTTCAGTATTTCAAAGTACTATAAATATCCTTTTTACTTAAACTTAAAACAACTGAAAAAATCAAAACGTACGGGCATCTGTCAAAAAGGTTATTACAAAATTTCGGATTACTTGGAGGATAAAACAGCTTGGGACTGATCACTCCACTCTATCTACTCGTGTACTAAGATGTCAAAGTGTAGCGTGTCTTGCCCTACTGATTCCATTATGATGTTCTCTTTTATAAGGCAACACACTGGAGCTAATATATGTAGTACCTAAGTAAAAACATCTATATAAAAAGAATGGGCCCGAGTTTCTTGCCGCTTCTTCTCGGTAGGCTCTATATATTTTGGAACGCGGCGGTAGTCTTTAAAGTAAATTATAATGAAAAATTGACGTTCATAAGTGCGTCTTTGATGCATAAATTGAATAAATAATTTTGACTTAGACTTTGACTTTGACATAGTGAATAATGCCATGATTCCATGAAAAAAAAATCAAAGAGTTTTCTCTTTTAGCATGAAAAGTACTAGCTATGCAATCCTCTTAAGCTTACGTTTAACCATTATCGCGTTATCAATGCAATTAAGTGACGAGACGGGTCTGTCGTGCACCATATGCATGGTTATCTGGAAGAAATCGCTCTAAGTGATAAGATCGCCCATTGTAACTCTTAACCTATAAACATGCGCCGGTACACCGGTGGCCAAATCTATACATTGCACAAAGCGGCGCTGGTACACCGGTGTACCGCAGTCAAAACCCATATCAGGACTGAACATAAACGTTAACTGTTCAAATATATAATACATTTCGGTTTATTAGATGTTTTTTAAATACAAATAAGCACCTAGAAATCATTTTTACATAGAAATATAAATTATTTTGGTTATCAGTAGGCTAGTGAAAAAACAATGGGCGTCGATACCATATCTCTTAAACTTTCGCAGGTGTACATATGCTAGTGTATTGTTTTCGTGAGTAAGTACCATTTCGAGGTAAAAACCTAAGAAAAAGCTTATAATCCTCTTAGATTATGGTTTTGGGAGCAATTCCCGTAATTTGATAAAGGCAGCCGCCATATTGTTTTGATAACGAGTGATACGATTTTGAGATCTATTTGGTTAGCGTTAGAGTATATGTTTGTATGACAATTTGTGGATTTATTATGGATAATTTATAAAATAGGTAGTATAGGTTTTCAAAGTCTATTATACCGTTGTGATTGTATGTTTACTCCTTTTACACCTGATTGAGAGATGAAATTGGTCTTTGTAGAATTTTTTTTTTTGTTGCGGTTCAAGTTTTTGTGTATTTTTTCGGTTGACTTTACCTCTATAATTTGACTAAAAAGAAACAGATAACATTATAATAGAATATAGAAAGATGTACTGGGTAACTAGTGTAAATTTACGCCGTTTACAGATATAAAATAGAACAAATAGCTGTTTTACTACGATTTTACTCCTGCAAACATTGCGGCGCGCGCAATTTTTTAAATAGTGAATTTTCGCGAGCTTTTTCCGTTCATTTGGCGCCAAAATATTTTTATTTTTAAGCTACTTAAAGGGTTCATTATAAGTTTTTAAGTTTTGCATAATGTTTCCTTGACAAAATTATCTTGTATTTTTTACCGACTTCGAAAATGGAGGTACTCAATTCTATTGTCTATTTTTTTATGTTTGTTACATCATTACTTCCGACTGGGTGCACCGATTCTCAAAATTCTTTTTTGTTTGATAGCTGGTGCTTCCCGTGTAGTCCCATTAAAATTTCATCAAATTCGGTCTAGTAATTTTTAAGTTACACTCCAATAACTGAATAGAAATGCAAGTCTGTATTAAATTTTTCAAATTGTACTTGTTTGTGTTATTTTTCTGTACTGTGGTGTTGCAATAAAGAATTTATCTATCTATCTATCATATGGCAAGCATTAGCTTTGCTCATGACAGTTACAGTGCCACCCAGAGCTTAGAACTGGAGTTTATGGTAGCACTGTGCTTGTCATCCCGAGAGTCATTTTTCGTCCAGTCATTTCACTTGCTGCAGTGCCTTGCCCACCTTGACACAGTGATGCTTGCGAATCATTGCTTAGCGGTAGAATATCTGTCACTGCGATGGTACCAATAAAGAAGGCCTCTTACAGAAGAGGCCTATTACCTAATAAGTCGGGTTTTCTCTCCTCTTACGATTCACATCCCGAAGACGGATGGAGTATTAACTCCGTCCCCTCACGGAGTTAAACGTCAAGAAATGAGGCCGTTTAAAATGTGGTAAGCGTGCTTAAAAATGCTTATATATATTAAAACATTTACTCGTATATATAGACTAGAACCTATACCTACTCCACACTCAAGTAACACAGACACAGACTTACCCTATATCGTTAAATATTACCTCAAACATCTGTCACTCGAACTCGAGTCGTTTTCTTTATCTACCTTGCCTTACTATTGACATTGTCAAAAACTCTCGAAACAGAAAGGGAGAAAAGTACGTATGGGTTATGGATATTCTTTATCATTGATGCATAGCTCGAAAGCCAAAGCAATAATTTCTAAAACATTATTGTGCTAGCGTCCTAGAAATGATTGTAATATGCGAAAAAGTAACCATATAAAAATACTTTTCTCATTACATTTCAGCAACGTCAAAATCAGCATTACTTTTAGAATAAAAGAAAACTTGATAAAACTACTCACGTGTAGCATGTACTTACCAGACATAGAATCGAGTCCTAGATGGTTATTTGTCACAATACCTCCTTGTTTTGTTTCTATTCACAGTCACTACTAAGGTAAGTACATAAAATTCCTTAATTAGCAGTTTATATTCTGGAGTCAATGTTAACTATTATTTGCTAAAAATGTATGCTGCAAGTAAATCAATTACAAACCTTTACTAAATAAAACATCATTTTATTATTTGTAGCACAACCTAAGTTGATTTCTAAAACAGATTACAGTTCCCGTTTTAGAGAATGTGACCAAGATCGTTGACAGATCGCTAGTTCTGTGACAGTTGGCTGTAATGAATTCCGCAATCACAAGCACCTTATATACATCGCTAAATTGTATTTCCACTCTAACAGTGAAGCATTAGAGTTAAGTTTTATTTGAAATAGGACGTAAACCTTCCATTGATTTGATAAATCCTAGGATAAGAACTATTCGTATTAGCTGTTCCAAGGCATTCTTTGCAGCGTTATGAAACTGCAAGGACGACTGCTTGGAAACGGTATAATTAGAATTAGCCAGTGGCTACTGTGCTTTGTTACTTAAATTGTTATTATTACTTCCATCTCTTTTGAATTTTGGGTGGAGGTGTGATTTTGATTGCTTCACTTACTTTTTGTGGTACTAAACTGTTTTCCTTAATTAGGCTTTCTTTGCTGAACCTGATGTACTTGTTTGTGTCCCAGTCATGTGAATCTTCTGCGATGACTGATTATGTTAATTTTTCTTAATGCTCTTACGTTCGGTAAAAATTACCCTAATTTATCAAGTCTTACTCATGATTTTTCCCCAATGAAATAGAAAATAGTGGAGACATAATCCGCGTTGGAAAGTTGGGTTGTGACGTTAAAAATTTATGGCGTCGTGAATTGCAGGTGCTTAAAATATTCCAGCGAAGCTTATGATATAAGGTGACGTAAATCGCCAACATTTTTACGGTAGATTGAGATTAATATTTTTTACTTTTGAAGTATTATGGAAAAGATTACTAAAGTAATACATTACTTTGCTTCATTTGTACTGTAGTAATACATGATTAGTCATAATATGTATTATCAGGTTCGTCTTATTATCAAGAGGGTATAAAGAGAGAAAAATAAATAAAAACATATAAATGATATTTCTCTGGTGATATCAATGAAATGTAATTATGGTCATAGTTAACAGACAGAGCACATTAAAAATGAAGATTTTTCATACACTAGCTCGGAAAAAAGAGAACTAACACAAAAAACAGCCATTTTAATGCCTCTCATGGTTTAAAATTGACACGAATATGCAAAATTAAAGACAAGGAAAAATCTCTATCAAATTATGAATCAAAACACGTAAGAAAACCTTTTTTAGACGATTTACCTTTTATTTTACTAATTCACCAAAGGTTATTTCTAGGGACCTGACCGTCTCGGCCACCAAAAAATTGTAACAGTGTTTTTTTATTATCTAAGTCAGTGTGATGGCAACAGCACTATTGTGTGTTGAAAAGATGTATGATATTTATAAATGATTAAATTCGCTAGATAATAGGCTACGCCATCTTGTCTTACATACGGTAACTTTTACAAATACTATGGCACTGTAATTATAATATTATCATATTATTTTGATTTATGCAAAAACGCTTATCACGAAAATACACTTTAATAATGTTTTCTCAAAAATTGCCATAACATCTCTAAATAGTATCCAAAAAGTGAAATCTACCGGAGACTTATCCACTAAGAAGCGAGATTTTTAATTTGGAATCTCCTACTGTCCAATAAGTAAGTATGTAAATTACTTACTGGACAGTAGGTCATCCTTTAGATCTGCTTAGAAAAAAAACATAGTACCAGACACAGTTTAGAGTTAAGCCATTATAACATGGTTAATAGGAGAGAGAGAACCTTAAACAGCCATTTCATAATCAGCGACGTTTTGTACTTAGTAATGTTGTAGAAGTATAGTGTGGGATTTTATGTTTGTATTTAATCATTTCAGTTTATAAATCATGTTGGATTAAAGCTTTCCATTTTAAAATTAACATGGAGATTCAAAAACAATAATTTACATTTTTACTTAAACTTTCATGTAATGTAAAAATAGAACAACGTTCAAAACTAAACGCAAACTAGGTAATAATTCTATGACGCAAACCTTTTAGTAAAAAAACAACGGCTGGAGGGATTTCACATTAAATTGCGACAACTGTGTTTTAATTTACCGCGTGAACATAGATAATCCCAAAAATGAGTTCAAGCGAATTTGATTCAGAAAAATAGATGGCGCTACTCCTGATTTAAAAGCTGAGACCGAGTTGGCAAAAACATTCTTTAATTTTTGAGAAAAGCATTATACAAGCCTCAACCAGTACGAAAGCCATCCTGGCCTCGTATATAACTCATACTTGGCCAGGAAAGCTTACTTACTGGATTCTGCAGTAATGTACTATTACCATATGAGTTTTTTTAAAATTAATAATACCAGCTTACTAAGAACATAGTTTTGCAATTCTTATTTAAATTTAATATTGGTCCATGGTTTCCCAACAAACAGTATATTAAACTAAGAGTTGCTATAAGGTGTACCTATGTACTTGTGGTAAATGGTATTTAATACTTTAATGAGAGCTACTAAATTAGAACAAGAATGCTTCACAAATGAATATGTTTCTTTCAACTGAAAAACATAAGCTATGACCTTAATATATTATTTCTACTAATTAAATATCAAGTATCAGGTTTAAACTTACGTGTACTTATTACCACAACGTTATTAGGTTCAATTGTTATCTTACAGAAATTCCTAATGCCATTATAGTCTAATGTTGATCTAAACTTATCCAATGATTAATTAAATTGTAGACAGAACATATTTATTGATGTGAGAAATCAAATGTGAAAATGGTAACCTATGAGAATGTACATAAACTTATAAATCTTTGGAAAACATTACATTTAAATTCAGAATTAAATGTGTATGACTAGGACCAAGAGTAAAGAATTCTAATACAATTTTTATACCTATTTGACAAGCAATTTTGATTAGCTTATTTATGTACCAATATGTGAGTTCCTTGTTAGTACAATTTTAGAATAAAAGTAATTTTTAAAACAGTAAGTTTCATGTATTCATGTATTCATGATCTCATAACAAATATCACAGCCATTTTAGACCATATTATATCTTATTGCTACAGAGAATACCGGAAAAGCCATATTAAATTAAGTATAATTTGCCATCTGCCAGCTACAGATCGAAACGGTTGGTGCGTGGCACGTGACGTCACGTCGAAATACCACCGGCCGCAACTGACGCATGACGAGCCTATAGAATGTTACGAAATGAATGTTTTTGAATCATTTTATATCATCATTATCTGTGCACCGCATTTGTATCCGCGCAGGAAATGATTATATCCCATAGAAACATTTTTTCAGAATAAAAAGTAATCTATGTCTTATTTCGTATATTTTGAATACCCATAATCATCTCTCTTCAATTAAGATTGAAGATACTCAGAAAGAAGACGAAGTTAGAATATTCCGTTCGTCATCGGGCAGCGAATCGTAAGAGGCGAGGAAAACTAACATACTAGGTGGAAGGCCTTTTGTGCAAAAAAGTCGTTTTAATTGGTACCATCGCAATATCAGATATTCTACCACTAAGCAATAGCGCTCAATCATAGTTCTTTGATGACATATGGCTCTGAAATGTGGTCTCTTATAAAGGCCTCATAAGCAACCTCAAAGTCGCACAGTCAGCTATGGAGAGGACTATGATCAGGGGGTTGCTTTACGTGATCGAATCAGAAATGAGGAGATCCGTAGAGGAACTAAAGTCACCGACGTAGCCCAGAAGATAAGCCAGTTGAAGTGGCAGTGGGCAGGCCACATAGTACGCTGAATAGATGGCCGATAGGGTCGGAAGGTTCTGGAGTGGAGACCTCGAACCGGCAAGCGCAGCGGAGGTCGTTCCTCGTCGTCGTCGCAAGACTACGTTTGAGACAGGCCGCTTCCAACCGGCTTTGGTAAAATTATGGGGTAGACATATGTTTAGCAGTTGACGTCCTACGGCAGAGATAATGGTGATGATGATGGATTACTTTTTAGGAAACGTTACAAGCACAAGGCCCACCTGATTTTAAGTGGTAACTTCTTCCTAAAACTAATGCATTTTCTTACAAGTGACGAACTGCACTGCACCTGTTACCCTGACACATTTAGTTGTTTTAAGTCTCGCGTGCCTTTCGCCGGCACTATACCTTTAAACCAAAACACAGTAACGAGAAGATTACTGTCACGGTTAAAAAAGGTATAGTGGCAGCAAGTTTTTTCCCGTAGGAACTCATCCACAAAGAGTTCTATTGCTATATTTTCTATAACTGGGTGAGGGTGTGAAAGACAATATAGCAAGTGAAATTTCTGGGCTATGGAGCCTTAAAAGCCAATGTCTCTGAGATGACAAGTACATGAGTACTGTACTACGCAAAACTACTAAATAAGTTCTCTACTTTGTTGCGTTTAGGATACGAGTAGGTACCTTTCAATATTTTCTAAATAATCCAGTGAATTAAGGGTCGATATTTTGATGGTCAAGTGGGTCCGAAAATATACAAATAACCGTACAGAATTTCTATATCAATGGTCAACGGTGCCGCTTACGAAAGTTATTCACTGAAACATATTTTCCGGGTTTAGATGGTACATTTATGATAAATATATTTCCACTCAATTTTCACATGAATCTGCTGAATCATGTCAGTCATAGAAGTAGCAAATATACAATACTTCAGTAAGTCACAAATTTATACAATTGTTATACACAGTGACTATTACTGTACTTCTTCTCCGCGGCTTCGCCGAAGTAGTGAAACGACTGTAATATAGGTTCTTTAGCACTTGTAATACTTATTGGTTAGCACAGGGTTAGAACCTATGGATTACCAGCGAATAACTCATGCTAGGGTTCGAATACAAGCATAAAGGTGCTTTTCTCCAGGAATAATTTGCTACAGTGTAGGAGATTGTTTTAATAATAACAACGTCTCAGACATGAAAAGCACGTTCTGAAACAAAAAAATGGCATTAAAATAACTATCCATATATTTTTATTTTATTATATTTTACAAGGAATCCTAACTTCCTTCTTACAAATAAAGAAAAGAATGAATAATTACAGTAAGGCCAACAAAGGTAAAATAATGTCTCTATGGTGACAGTATTTTTTAGAAGAGTATAAGCAGAGCATCATGTACATAGTTACCATATATTATGATGCGATGCTTACCGAAGACAGACTTTCTACAATACTATTCATACCTTAACTCAGCAATGCTTGCACACTACTGATCAGTAGCAGAATTACTACCCCTGCTGAGGTAGTTCAAACTGTTCAAAGACAGATTCAACCTCAGCGGATACTCATCTTGGTAGAAGAGGGACGTCGAGTGAACAAAAATTAAAACAGAATAAGGTGAGTTGTACCATCAACTTATTTAACATACCAACTTGGACTTGCTTAAAAAAGTGTAATATATTTATTTTAAATAGATACGCAACACTACTTTGTTATTATAATCTTATTAGCATTTATGGAAATAACATTTGTATAATTTCTTTGTTCACAGATTATGTTGAAACACCCGTAATAATGTTTGTTCATAAATCATGTCCATAATAGTTTTATTTAGAGCGTAAAGTAAAAAGTAAAGTACTAAGTAACACTCATGGGAATTGTAAAAAGATTGTAATCGAGAGTGATAAAAATGAATAATAATCTCTTATAACGTTCACTTGAAACAATAAATAACGAGTGAACACGAATGTTTAATTTGAATCTCAAAAATTGCGACGGAAAAGCGTGTTCTATTAAAGCATATTCATTATGTATGTAAATAAGATAAGATTAATAGGGGTTTTAGACACGGATGGCTGTAACACAGAATATCACTCAACGTGTAAACAATGTGTAAACTATCCGGACATTGTAAAGGGCCGGACTATCCGGCCACAACGTCCAGTCATCTCATTCTAGGCAGTCTCAGTGCCAGTTTTTAAAAAGGTGTGTGGGGCTCATCACCAACATAAACAATGAAATAGCGTCAAGCATACCTTGACTTGCCTACAAAAGTATCTATATTTATTAAGATTAGACGCGAACTACTATTATGTTTTTTTATTTATTTTATTAGTATTTCTAAGCTGTGTAATATTCCTTTACCCTACCTCAAAGGAGAGATAGGAAGTTAGGATAAAGACTAGATATAAATGCGGTTGGTTGAGTGATATCAGAATACTTAATGTACTGGGTACCTATATGTGTTGCGTTGCATTTTCTGAATGGGCCGGACTTTTCGGCTACTACTTTACACGTGATAATAGCCAGTTTTATGTATATATATCGATTTTGTGTATGTACTATTCGAAATACTAAGTCATCCATTCTGATAGGTTGAGTGGTATAGTGCTGAAATGCTATAAGTTGCTCAGTTCAAGTTATGGTGCTCGCTGCCTTAAGTAAAATCTGGAACAACAAGAAAAATATATTTAGAATAATTTATATAACTTGAATATTATTATGAATATAAATTATAATGTTACATGATATACATATTCATACTTAATACATAAATACGATAGTATATTTGTTTATAATCATGCTTGCCAAAATTATGGAACTATAATAAGGCCTAAAGTTTTTAAAACACAGGTAGATGATGATTTGGTATATTATACAGACTACATTTTATACAGAAAAATATTTCTATGAGAGTCACTTTCCGCGAGGGCGTAAAAATCGGTGGTATAGTTATAATATACTTAAAAAACATATAAGTACATATGATAAAACTGTAACTGAGGCACATCTGTGCATTTTTTTAAATTATAATCGAGGAGTACTTCAACATGTACAATAAAATATTTACAATTTTGGTCTCTCTATCCTCCTCATAGCCTATAAGAAGTAATATGACCTCGAGACCACGCGAGCAAAGCCGGGGATGGGTCAGCTATAGTTATAAATATTGCAGTAATATTATAAATATTATGTATTATTTTTTTACAATTGAATTACAACATCTAATATAATAATTACAGTATGCCAGAATAAAACAGTAGTGAGTAATAACACATAGTGCTAAGCAATAATTGATGCGAACTCATATTTTTACGTTCGGTTAGAGTATTATTACGTGAGTAATGTTTACTAATCCGGCCAAACAGTTTGACCGAATACGACGCTCAAGTCTCAACCCTAGTTGTAACACAAAATGTTACTCTATTCTCAACCTTTGCATGTTTCTATGACGTTATTGGCTCCCGAATGATTACGTTAATGGACTTTACGTTTTAACGATCTTTGAGCTCTCGAAATTACCTATAAAAGAGATACGGCGTAATTTATTACTACTAGGAATTTCGCTTTTAATAATAGAGAATTACTCCCTTGCGAATGTTATTATCCAGATATTTTTTGTCCACTAACATTTTGATATTTTTACTTATCTAATATTGCTAAACCTTTTTATGAAATACTTGAGGGTATTAGAAAATAACTTTAAAAATGGCCCCCATGAAGTTCAATAACACTGTAGTAAATCTAATAAAATTATATTTAATCTTACTGCAGATATTTTATTACCATTTTGAAAGCTCTCATCACCATTTTGAGGGTAACACCAAGATAACCTTCAGTTAAATAAATAACCACAGAATTCAATTCAACAGACCGTTATAAAACAAGCTCCAGGCAACAAAGTTGAATCGTTTTGCGTGGTTAACCGCACAGCTTTCTGTCAGGTAAACCATGGATTTGAAAGTTTACGCTTAACATGGGATTCTAAATGAGCTGACTGTTAAATTTAACAGACTGTTTAATAAAACAATTCTGGATGTGGCAAAGTCTTATTAACTGTTTAAATTTAATTACTTATATATTACATTTAAACTCTATTCTGTTTTGAATTTCCTGATTGATATGAAGAATGTAAATTATGGTTTCTGGTGGATGGTGTTACTTGAAACTACTACCATGATGCGCGATGAAAGAAATACAATTATTTACTAAAACTGCCCAAAAGATAAAGATGTCAGCATGTAACTTTGCTTTGGTTCCCATGTACAAAAATATTTACTTTATTTTATAGCGAAGTCTGCTGGATTTCTCTAAGGTTAGGTGACATGGCTGTCCATGGCATAGCAGTCGTATGGTCGTATGGTCCAGAGCTAAGTAGTTCTGTGTGGCAGAGTATTAACCACCCTGACACATCAGTTGCGGCAGTATTGTATAAGTGGAAAGTAACTTTCTAGAGGAAGTCTTTTAATCATATTAATATGGATTTCCTAGTAGTAAAACATGAATCAATCAATTTTCATAGTGCCTTTTAATCACGGGGTCTCAGGTTTAATATCCGTAGTGCGGAGCTATGAGTGTGTGTAAAGTTTAAAATCTGTGTACAGCTGACGTTGATGAAATTAAAATGAGACCGATTTGAAATAGTCTGTCCTGTTTGATGCACTGGGTTGCAAAATTGAACAGCAAGAGTTTATCTTGGTGGGTACAATAACATCGCTACTTTTATGTGTTCAAACGTGGTGATATTTTTTTCCTTTTATGTTTAAACGACACGGTAGGAATTTAATCACTGGGTGAACAAGGCACAAGAACCAAGATCTCGGGGGTAAAAATCAAAGTTAGATGGACAGAACTTTGTAGAGACGGGTGACACTAAAAATGAGAAGGTGTGGTGCTTATCATCGGACTTAAAACCTGTCTCTCTCCTTCTCGTTGCTCGATATTTTAAATAAACATTCACAGCTTATACATTAAGGCCTTTATTAATAAACGTTGCGTAAACCTATATTCAACGTAACATGCTTTGTCTTGCTTGCACGCGTGACATTTACTGCAAGCTAAAAATTGAAAAATATATGTATTAACTACTCCGGGTGTAAGCCAAGTTTATTAATAAGGCCTATAGAGTACATTTAGCTTTTTAAGTCATTCAATCAAATTTTTAATTTCTAAAAAGTTTCATAAGAGAATGTTTTATCAAAGGCAAAGCAGATGTTAGAAGTACCCGTAATTTGGATTTGCCTAGTCATACTTTATGGGTTAATTAAGTAAAGCAAACTTTCATCAACCGCTCAGATGGTATTTTTATCTGCGTGGTCCCTTGCTCCGGTGGGCACGTTCAAATATCGGCGGGTCATTAGGTCGGTAAATTAATTGACTCCTTTGCCACTTTTTTAATACTTAGATTAAGCAGTACTTTCACGTCCTATGCTGGTATTTATTTAGAGTACCTATATATATCAAGAACGCAGCTAGGTACAGTAAAGCTTAAAGTATCTTCAACGACTGTCCGTAGAAAAGAGCTGGCCGTTCCTTTCCAGATTCCAGCTCCTCATAACATAATCACGTGGTACTGACATCACAGCCGCTTCGTTCGAAAAGAGCTAAGTTCAAAAAACGCTACCTTCAAAAGCCGATTGCGACATGTTGGAGTTCCTTCTGGCGGCCTGAAACTGACTAACTGCTAGACTATAAGCCAACCCACACTGGGCTCGCGTGGATCATTATTTAATACCCCACACTCTTCTCTTCAAGATGAAGGCCTGTGTCCTACCAGTGATAACGAAATGGGGTGACTAATGCTATATCAGACGGCGGAAGCGGCCCGCATCCAACTTCGTCCAGCGACTTATATCAGGACCTTGTCGGTGGACAACCTCCGCTGCGCTTGCCGGTTCGTGGTCTCCAAGCAAGAACCTTCCATCATCCATCTGTCTTGCGTGCTACGCGCTCTGTCCGCTGCCACTTCAACTGGCTTATCTTCTGGGCTATGTCTGTGACTTTCGTTCGTCTACGAATCTCCTTATTTTTGATTCGATCACGTAGAGGTACCCCGATCATTACCCGCTCCATAGCGAGTTCAGTGACTTTGTGCTTTCTTATAAAGCACATACTAAGAGACCACGTTTTAGTGGCATTAGTCATCACTAGCAACACACACTGGTCAAAGACTTTTGTCATGAGGCACTAAGATATTTTGGACAAGAAGACTTCGCGATGTTTCCAGAACGCTGCCCAACCGATGGTTCGACGATTGAACTCTTCTTAAAGTTGAATCTGCCTAGCTAGACTGTTTATCCTAGGTATATGTAATCATCAACAACTTCGATAACTGAGTTTCCAACTTGGGTAGGCACAACATGGACATTGGACATAATCTTCTCCACTATACTGAAATCAAATATTCCGTAAAAATTATTATACTGTTTTTTATATAGAACAATATCCACACATGGTCTTCATGTCCCAAACTAAGCAGAGCCTGTACTATGGTGTCCTAATGACTGATGTACTAACCATATATAACACACCCAGACACACGTCAAGCAGTTTATGTACTGCAAATACTTGACCTGTCCGGGGGTCGAACACGGGACCAGCGGCTCAGAAGGCACGATTACTACGAACTAAACCAACGAGCTAGTAGTGTTAGAGTAGTATCGTAAGCGAAGGTAATAATTTATTTATGTAAATAAGTTTTATTTTTGCTAACAGTGACATAAAATGAGCGAAATTTTATACCATACAACTGATTCAAAACACATAAAGTGAGCATTAACTGTACCATTTGCAAACCTGTTGATCTTTGGCGCTCAATTCTCACGCTTGCATGCAAATGCGAAAAACAATTTTATTTTACATTACGCTTGCCGTATTTGAAATGTGCTGTCGATACGTCACTTGCGAACGGTATCGGATAAACGGTTGAATATTGGACTTCCGAATAGTTCCATCGTGGTTTCCTGGAATTTAGACGAACATTGTAACAGTGGTAAATTCCGTTTGTATTTTGGATTTAACCTTCGCTCCACTATGAAATGCAGTGTGATTTTTAATGGATTTTATGATAGGAAACGATGGAACAAAAAATAAAATTGATACTATGAGTAAGTATGTAGAATGATGTGTGTACTTTTTTATATTGCGATTTTGCGATTATGTTATTTATTTATTCACTAGATTCACGCAAGGAATAAGATTATCGCAATCCTTCGGGAATTATCCCTCTGGATAAAAAGTAGCATATGTGCTAATCCTGGGTATAAGCTATCTCCGTTTTTGACTTTCGTCAGATCAAATGAGCCGTTTTATTGTGAAGTAACAAACATACACACTCACACATTCATATCCTCATTCTCACCCCACTTTAGTGAGTGATAGTAAGAGTAGGATTCCTAATTAAATAAGTGTGATTCATGTTGTCAAGTTGTGGATGTAACTTAATCTTTGACAAAATTTTTAGGATGTAAGTTGTAAGAGGAGATGAAGCCCAAATTATTAAGTGGTACGCCTGTTGTGCAGTAAATCGCCTTGGTTGCTACTACCCCAGTGCCAGATATTCTGCTGCGAAGCTGTGTTACGCAAACATTTACCGTGTTAGAATGTGAAGGGTGCTGTATCAAGTGAAATTACTTGGCGAATGAGACTTAAAGTATACCAACGTCTCTCTAGGATGAGCGTAGTGCAGTACCACACAAAACCTTAGTTGTAAGGTCTGGGTGGCAGAGGTGATGCCAACAGCTTGCCTGCCATTTGGTAGTATAAAAAAGGCTTTGCTTGTATTTAATTAATAGTAAAGTACCGCTTTTAAAATACTAATCGTACTTAAAGGCGGCGCTCGCATTGTGTCCTTTATTTTCATTCAATCACTCACCAAGTGTATCTGGCTTCAGGCTTGTCGCCCTTTAACAAAAAGTTACTTTAAATTATTGCCTTACCATACATCCTCGTGCATCTTCAAATCGTCCCCCGGCTATCCCTAATACCCGACGAAACCAATTTGAATTCAATTTAGCTTTTTTTTCGAGCAAGCTTTTGTTGCCTCTCAGTTGTGTTTACCTTATTCGATTTCTGTAATTTCATTCATAACAAACTGGATTTGGGGGTTCGAAAAGCCCATCGGGGTTGACAGGGGCGTTTGAAATAATATTCTCTTTGATAAGAACCGGTTTTGGTGCATAAGTGGTGGGGTCCGTGCTATGGGCCCGTAGATTTTGGATGGGATTTGTCAAAGTGAAGTGACAAAAACTAATTATGGCCCACAATGAGGCGTGAGGGGAAAGGGATACGACGTAATCGATGTGATATCGATTTCACTCGTTGGTGAGATAAGCGTGTGGAATTATTCAATTACTAAATTTTTACATTTTGTATAAGGTTTATCTGAAACTGAATGGATGATTCAGTTCTGTACAAGTTCTACTAAAATCATATGTAGTTAAACAACACTTTTGATTTATTTATTTAATGAAATCAATCCAAAATCTTCCAACAACGTTGTAATGGATAGATTAGATTATTTGCATAAAGTTGAAGATCCGTAAAGCAACACTGGGCTGTAAAGTGTATGTAAAGTGGTCCGCCGGTTACAAAAATGCCATACTTTTTTTAATATTTGAGCAATAATTTCAAAACTATAAACTACATTAAGGTTCAATTCGTTAAATATAAAGAGAAGTTAAACCTTTTAAAATTAATGCTTAATAATTTATAAAACGTCTCATTTTTTATAACAAACCTAAAATCAGAGTACATGTTCCGTGCGAGCAGATCCAGCATTCGCATACGTGTTATAATAATTGTATTTATTGATTTAGGCGTTACGATGCAGAAATAAATTTTAAAAACGATATTAAAACAAAATACTTAGAAACTCTTGCGCTGGAAACATTCTTATGGCTGAGATTCCGTTTGCACCACCCTCCCTCCCGCATTAAATGCAAATACAAAATAACCTAATCAACCAAAAATGATTCTACACGCGTTTCGCCTCTACATGAGGCATCCTCAGGAGATGTTGGCTCGTCGAACGCCGACAGACATGTCTGGTTTTAGTATCGTAGAATAACAAATTGTTTGATTTGTTGATTATTTTAAGCAACATCGGCACTGAACCCATAACTCCAGATAAGATACGAACCGTCATCCACTGTACTTTTTAGACTAACCTCAACCAAGTAGGCTACTGAAATTCAACTCCGAAAGATTATTTTAAGTATCTATTAAATCTTTTATATTGTATTTTATGAAAATGTTTTCATGGTAGCTCCACCAATTAACCCTTCAGCTTACCACAGCAATATTTTCATCAATTTGCTTGCAGACAACCCGCTGGGCAAGTGGGACAAGACAAACAATAACATGGCACCCTGCGGTTACTTATTGCACGAATCGCAATTTAAACAGTAGAAAAGCTCTTATGAAATGGGGCAGTGGGCGCTTGGGCGAATAAACTACGGCTTCTCAATTTGCGTTATAGTAGCTGACAAATTGGCTAGTCTCGATAGTAGGCCAAATGAACAAGTTATAAAACTTACGGACTTCTAATTGGACATCAGAATAGAAAAACCATTATATACGTACAAGATGATTGTAAAACAATATCAAAATTATAACTGGTTTCTGGAGGTTGAGAAAGGTCTTTGTAATTGGCAATTGATATCAAGGTCATAATAGAGTCATCGTGAGTCAATATTACCACCTAAAGTGGTGTAAATCATCGGAAAGTCATCTGACTACTTTTTATTGAACCATTACACCAGCTTATCACTTGAATTTGTAAATCCTAGAAAATATCATGTTCATCATCTCAGCCGTAGGACGTCCACTGCTGAACATACGCCCTTCACATATTTCCAAAAGAAACGGTTGGATGAAAATATGACTAGTACAAAAATAGTTGATCATGCTGGGATTTGAACCACGACCCAACAAAACGTATTGTATAAACTGCTGCTACTATCAAGTTACTGTGAAACTTACTCAAACTGCTTATTTATAAAACCATAAATGTATTATTCCATTTCTTGTATATTTATAACCATAACTGAAATTATATATTTTATATCTTATACTGTTTTAGGGGACACGCCCTTCTTAATTTTATACTATCGTATAATATCATCCTTATCATTCACCTATTGCAAACACAGTTTTCACATATTGGGTGCGGATGTATTTCACTACTATGTCATTTCAAAAAGTCAGCGGTTTTGCAATGTACACATCATTTAAAAACGAATTTCGTAAATAAAACTAAATTATTTATATTCCATGATTTTGAAGGTACTAACGCTTATATATCGATACCAAAGTTTTGCATATGAAACTTTACAAATACTGAATAATTTAAATTCTGGAAAAATTAGAGAGAGTGACATTTTAAAGGTTCTGTGGGTGAGGAAACCTAAGAAGATAACTCTGTCCGCTCGTATGTCTTCTCTTACAACTCACTAACTTTTACAGTTATAAAAATAAAATTAATTTAATTTAAAATTAATTAAATATAATGATTATGCGTTTAAGAGATGCCACACACACACATTGTTAAATCAGTTTATCTCTTTACTCCCTCGTGTAGTAAGGCCTAATACAGTGACAGTAATGTTTCATATATATATTTCAAAATATAAATTAATAATGCTTGTAATGTTGCTCATGTGCGAGTGGTATCTGTTTCACGGATTGCATCGACACACATTGTGGCATTGTGCACTGTTGTGCACACTATTGTGGGTGGTATTCCACATTACAACATCCAAGACCGAGCACAAACATTTCTGTTCGTCACATAAATATATGTCCCGGCCAGGACTCGAACCTGGGATCCCACGATTCGAAGGCAGGTTCACTACCAACTGAGCTAACTAGTAATATAACAGGTTATTTTGAATAATCATATTACTCACACAAAATGACTTAGATTTCGTCGTTATAGAGACTGCGTTCGCTTCGGTCACTCAGTCAATTACAGTTTTTATACATATTACATTGTACAAAGTTAATTTACTGTTTTCTACCGTTGCTATTGTTCCAACGGTGATTATACCTCATCTCACTGCTAATAGACAATTGACAGCTCTCCAGCGTTAATTGGATAACTAAGTATTGTCTTTAGTTTGGTGGATGTTTGTGACAGTATTTGTGGCCAATAGGTTCTGGCTTTGACGAGCTTTATGTCTGGTAGCCATCCATTGACATAATCAATTTTAGGGATTTGAAGATACAGCTACAATCTTTTTTGTGCTCGGTGGCTACCACGCCAATTGGTTTATCATTGTGATTGAACTCGTACGGTTGTCCATTTACTCGTGTTATACTTAGACACCTAATTTGTATAATTACCAAAAAAAAAACAGCACTATATGCTGCTGGTACTTAATACATACATGGGAAGAATATTTAAAAATACTTTAAAAAAAAAAACCCACATAATCATCAATATTTGGTCAAACGTCTAGATTGATTTACACCTACAAATTTTATTCTAGGCATTTCCACTATTCATTAAGATATACTACATGCGCGCGGTTTATGCATGAAACTTAACACCCCTACATAGTAATGTATCATTCATAATCATAGCATTCGGCAAACTCGCGTCCTAGCTCGTTAGACCTGGCCACCGGACCAACCCCGCACCCTCCGCCCTGCCACCGCGCGGCCTTTGTTTCTTCCGAAAACGAACGAACGAAAGCCGAAAGTCGACAATCTCTTTCACACCGAACGCTCGGGTGGGGGGTAAATGTAAGAAAGAGTAAGAGAGATATTTATTCACTGACGCGAATCATGTGTTTTCATTAATAAGTTGTACATAGGCATGTAGTATTTTTGTTAAGATGGTGTCCATACTTTTAGATGGAATTTTTGAAAACTTTAACAATTAATAATTATTTCACTGTGAAGTAATACAAAATTTTTACTACATATCTACAATGTTTTAACACTTTTGTACCGCCCATATATTTTTTTTTGGTAATTATACAAATAGGGTGTATAATAATTTCATGCTTGTAGCCAGAGTTACGTTACAGTGAAATAAATAACTTAGTCATTATATCACTTTCATGTCTTTTTTAATTAACGTGTGGGGAATGCACTTACATATCCCTGCCAAACCCGGAGGGATCCGAGGGGGTATGTCAGACTCATCCTTTACGCGCTAACTGCACCCAAAGCTGCTGCTTTGGGTGCAGTTAGCGCGTAAAGCAGTTAGCAGACTATACTGACTAAATCACCACAAGGTTTGTCTCCGGGCGTCTTAATGTTGGGACTACAGGAACGCTTTTGCAATCGTCTGCGGTCCCGGCGGCGTTGGACCTCCCATGAGGATCCTATCCTGGTGGGATGGAGTAGGAGTCAGCACTCACTGTCAGGTCTAAGTCATGTTCTAGTACAGAGGTGGATGCGTTACTAAATCTATCTAAGATGATTGGCAAGCAAAATACAAAAACAACGTTTCATTATTTCATACTTTGTCTACACTCGTGTAAAGAACACATAACGGTTCCACCACTATTACATGTTAAAACTCGAATGAACATAAATTTAGAAAATATAATCAATATCAATAACAGTTGGCCATTGTTGCGGCTTTTTCGCCGTCTTCCCATAATATAGTATGTGTAAGAGGTTAAATACACAGCACATACAATATAGCCCAACAAAAAATAGCGAGGACATTGACAGTACTGTTTTTAGTTAAAATTATTATTACAAATTGCTGAATCATATATAAAATATTTTGCACATACATAAAAACCGTAAACATTAAGCATTTACATATATACATTTCAGATCAAAATGATAGAGGCATATCCTACTTATATTATAAATGCGAATGTTTAGATGTTTGTTACTCAATCACGTCAGAACGGCTGAACGGATTCGTCGCAGTTGCTTGCGCCATGTTTACGAGTAAAGTGCAGTATCTACGGGTAGCTATTGTTATGAGCAGACGACACGGTCTACGCTTTTCCTTACACATTTCATCTTTGCAAAAACCGAAGAAGTTCCGAATTATCAGTTAAGTGTGTTTCATCTATGTACTTATAATAAAGGAGAAGAGACCAAAATACCAAATAATCGAAAATACGGAAACATTCCGTTTCTGAGGTTGATTCTTGCATTAGTGAAAATTTAATTTAAAAACTTATTAAATATAATTGTTTTTTTTGTTTTTTTTTTACTGTTCGGTATTGAAAAAGTAAAAGAAGTCTGTCTGTATGTCATACACAATTTTTTCAGCAACAGATAGGTATTATGAGTGTGGCCTATATGACGGTACTTTAAATCACATTTTCATTTCCTAAGTTAAGTTGTTCTTTGTATGAAAAGCTAAATTCTGATATCCCTAGACCTACTGATATTAACTCTCTTTTATTGCTTGTTTTCTCACCTTTTATTTATATGTTATGTAATTTAATTAAAACCAATAATATACGTTTGTAAAAGCGTAACCAATTTTTAATACTTTTGATATTCATATTACTTTTATTTGATTCCGTACCGTACAATGTCCACTCCTTCAGGGTTGGGGCAGTACAAGGGCAAAACATGACACTGGCAGAGTAACGTCTTCCAACGTTAAAAAGCCACATAAGAAGAAGAAGAAGAACATATAGGTACAGTAATAACAACATATAGTTTGGCTCGGTCAACGATACCCATGGTTGTTTGTGCTCAGAGAGATATTAATAAAATTAAGAATAATCATATAATATTAATTAATTAATTGAGACAACAAGGGCGCAATTATCAGAGTTCAACATTCAATAATAAATAAATAAAATATATAAAAACTGTTTTTTATTGTTTTTAAGTTGCTAAGAGAATGACAAATAATTCTGAACGAAACGAGCAGAGTTAAAAATAATTTACTGGTAACAGTTTTGAATCAGGGGTCTCGAAAAAGGTTAACTTTTGCTTACAGCATTACTGGGTTACGTGATAGTAGACAGTATGCTCCAACAACTCTGCCACTGGATTGAGACCATTAACCAGTAATCCTTTTTAATTTTGATAATTAAACTTTTTTTACATTTTTGTATATACGTGTCGGCTTGAGCACCTCCTCCTATTTTGGAAGTCCGTTAAAATGAATTGACCTTCTTTTTTGTCAATTAAATAATATTAAAACAGTCATATTCTGTTTCGAGCTGTATTTAAAATTATTTATTAGCTTACCTTAATCCTTTTATCTTTATAAATTGCCTTAATACATTTTTAAAGATTAGTCTTCAATGGATTATCAGTATTAGTAGTATCTACGTATAATATATTATATTCATAAACGTTTATGAATATATATTTTTCAAAGCCGCCCGCATTTTATTACGTTCTGTAATACTGTATAAGTACTTAACTAATCTAAATAAACGATTACCCTTCGCAGCTATTAAAAGCAAACATTATAAATCATATGGAAATAATTGTGCTTTGTTTCGCCCCGGGTCAGTGTAATCAGAAGAGGTTTTTGTAGCCGAAGCTAAAACTTATTAAGTATTCATTCGTATACGATAAATAACTTTTTTGTGGACAAAGTCTTCCAAAAACAAATTGATTTGTAAGCGAATGATTTAATTAAAAAAATGAGTTACGAGTTTTAAGACTTAAATTGGTTAAATTATGTTCAAGAATGTTAATTAAAAATATGACAAGTGGTCTCTTATTTTTAGTTTTAGACGTGCTGTTTTTTATAGTTTTTATTTTATATTATTATGAACTCATTTTTGACTTAAGCCCTCGCAGGAAAGTATTACTTACACATTATTGTAGCGTATATAACTCTCGAGGAGAAGAATGTCATGTTAAGTTCATGATTGTATAATGAAAATTAATGACCAGCACTTTACAGTTGATAATCCACCAAGTCAAAGCTATAATGTACACAAATCTAGGAAAGTTAAACAAAATCAATGATACTCGTAGATATTGCTGTTGGGAATTTTTCCCGCAATCCAAACACTATAAATTACAGTTACATTAACTATTACCAATGGTTTAAAATACATGCATACCTACCATGCTTCGTCCGGAAGCCTTCTTCAGGATTTTGAGTGCGGTGCGCTCGTCGTTGCGTTACGCCTCGCACTTAAGATCCTGAAGAAGGTTTCCGGACAAAGCCGAAACAATTATCGATCGTGATATAGACAACGCGTTAGTCTCACGTTAATCCTGTTTTATTATTACACGCATACCATTGTGAATCCACTGTCATAGTTTTTACTGCAAGAAACATAAACAATTAGAACACAATTTTGATTTACGCTAAGCTACGGTCTGTCGGCAAATGTGGTACAATGATGCACATACTTACCCGTCTCGTCACCTGTAGGTCTACAATGAGTTTACAATATATATATATATAATATACGACACCAATCGATGTTCGGTATTAACTGCCGCTACAAATGTATAAAAAACACAGTGCCACCTTGTGGTCAATGCAGAACTAAACCTGATAGCGAGTACATACGCTATTCACAATTTTAATAGGTAGGCGAGATCGAGTATCGACTATAGATGACATTTGATGACCAACTCATGGTAGAGTCATTGAATTTATGAAAAAAACTTGGCTTTAACGAGTTACATCTGCATTTATAAATGAAAGTATTATCTATTCTATATCCATGATTGAATGGAAACTTTGTCCAGAATCAACTTTCTAACACGGCCCGAAGTGTCACAGTTATACATAGCTAATTAATTCAAGTAATCCGCTGATGGACGTTATCTATCGGCCTATCGGTTCCATCTAGATCCGATACATAGATTGTTAATTCTGTGTAACAAGTATTACGGGCGTGTAAGTAAGGATGTTTATCTCTCTCTATGGTTAGAGATATTTCTATTAAAATATTCTGAGACAAATTAGTCGCTCCTTCTATTCTTGTCTATAAATGACGAAATAGACCAGGCTCACTCTCTATTGCTTGTGGTTTTTTTATCTCATTTATAATAAGTATAAATGTGAAAGTGACGGGAGAAGTTAAAGTGCTTGAACACCTCTACCGTTATTTTCAAAAATTTATAGAAATGGCGATATAAAAGTAAGTTGGTGTGTTACGATAAATGAGGTACGTTTCAAATATCTCTGCAAAATATTGACATTTTAAGACCAATGATGATTTATAACTAACCTAACCTAACCTTCGTTTTGCCGATGATATAGTTATAATGGCGGAGTCGCTCGAGGATATCGGCACCATGCTCAACGACCTCAGTAGAGTTTCCCAACAGGTTGGTCTTAAGATGAACATGGATAAGACGAAAATCATGTCCAATGTCCATGTTCCACCTATACCGGTAATTGTTGGAAACGATACACTCGAAGTTGTAGACGAGTACGTCTACCTGGGACAGACTGTCCAATTAGGTAGGTCCAACTTCGACAAGGAGGTCGCACGAAGAATCCAGCTCGGATGGGCAGCGTTCGGGAAGCTTCGATCCATCTTTTCGTCCCCAATACCTCAGAGCCTGAAAACCAAGGTTTTCAACCAGTGTGTGTTGCCAGTGATGACTTATGGCACTGAGACGTGGTCCCTTACTGTGGGCCTCATTAACAAGCTTGAAGTCGCTCAACGAGCAATGGAGAGGGCTATGCTTGGGGTTTCCCTGCGTGATAAGATCCGAAATGAGGAGATCCGTAGGAGAACTAAGGTCACCGACATAGCTCTCAAAATTAGCAAGTTGAAGTGGCAATGGGCAGGCCACATCGCTCGCAGAACTGATAACGGATGGGGAAGAAAGGTTCTCGAGTGGCGACCACGCACCGGAAGGCGTAGTGTAGGCCGGCCCCCCGCTAGGTGGACCGACGACCTTATAAAAACCGCGGGGAATCGCTGGGTGCAGGAAGCGAGTAGCCGGTCCAAGTGGCGTTCTATGGGGGAGGCATTTGTTCAGCAGTGGACGTCTTCCGGCTGATAATGATGATGATGATGATGATGATGATTTATTATTTTTATATTTTTATTATTTATTACCAATAGACAATTTGGCTCAATTATTCACTAATATTATTTTATTGACTCACAATCAAGTTATTTTCAGGGTCTCCAAGACAAGTTATGTAGCAACAAGCGTGCCAGGAAAAACTTCAACAATCAATTATTTTACTGTTTAATGAAATCGCTGTCATAGGCAACCGTTACTGCTTATCATCAGGCAAATAACGAATTCGTATTATAAGTGCAAAAAAAATTATAAAAAAGAAGCCTTTCTGTTAAAAAAAAAATGTAAACCATTTTTAAGCACTTGCGGCAATACACACTTATATATGCCGAATTGCAATCGGAATCCCAGTGACTTCAATGACTTTAGAAACATTATAATCCTATAAAGCTGATCTGATAATGGCAGTGAAACGTAGCCGTATAAGTTCTTCAAGTACACAAGTCGAGTTTAGATATTTTTTTATCAGCTCGCACGAGGAGAGTACTAACCAGAAAAATATGTTTTTTCACAAAATAGTCCTTTTACGTTTCAACTATATGTGCTCCTGTATGTAACTCTGATTGGTTGGAACAAATTCCAACTGTAAACGAATAAAAAAGATTTAAGTCTTACCCCGTTACTATAGTTCTTATTGCATCACCAGACAAAACAAATACTAAAGCAATATCGACGTAATTAGAGAACAAAGTGTTGTATAAATTAACCTTCCGTACTTAAATGTAACCTTAGTACCTAACAGTATGAGAGATGCTACATTAAGGTGTTCCGATTAGAAGAACACGCATACATAGACAAAATAATACCTATTGTTAAATAATACTGCTTCATAAATCAGTTTACTTTCGGTGCTGGTTCTATTAATATTGATTAATATTTATGATTTCCAATGAAATACGACGAGAGCCCTTACAAACATCCTTTATTCAGACCACAGACTAACATGATGATAGATAAATCAGACTACAAATTGTCACAGACAACAAATAGTGTTGCCATTCCATAACAATACCTACCTACTCGTAATGTCCAGGGATCAGATGTAAAAGAGATAAAGTGTTAAAATAATTTAAAAAATATAGTGTCTCCTTTGATTTTCGAGAGGGTTATTAGTTGCAGTTCACTAATAAATTTTAAAAGTGTCACTAATATACTCGTAGCTCGTCACACCCAGATTTTATTATTCGCTAATGAAACACCATTCAAATTTAAACATTGTACAAAAAAGTGTTTTAACATTGTGTAAAGAAATACTGTACCTATATAAAAAACTGTTTAATAAAAAAAATATAAAAAAAGCAATATATTGTCATGAAACTTTGTGAATATTGGTGGTGAATAGTGAATGCAAAACCAAACTCCACATCCACAACCACAATCCCCTGACTACCTTGCACTCGTTTTAACTTGAAGTATAAAGAATATAGATCTAGACAATAGTCGTTTAACTTTGCCGGAGGTTTTGTTTGGGTGAGGTGAGAACTCTAACATTAGTGCAAGCCTATGGTTTTTATTTACCTTTCTTATCTCTCTGACAAGAAGGCACGTTTATCAGCAGTTACATTTTATCGTTAAATCGACAGTTTCTACAAAATTTTGCCTCACCGGATTATTATTAATGATATTATCATGATTTGAAAATTCTCGTGCGTTTGACACAATATTTACACAATATAAAAACCGACTTTAAACACGTATTTAGCCGACGTTATCAACCTAAGTTTCGGGCAAGACCGATGTCCATTCGAAGAGAGTTTTCACTGCAAGATCAGCGGTCGCCGCGATATTGCAGCGTAAACTCCCTGAGTAAATTTAGTTTTGATATTAAACAAATATGATCATAATTGGTGTTGTCCCACTTTATCGTAGATGCAGTATTCATTTATCTAACCATCCACACTACACATACACATTAAGTAAAAATAAAATTTAAACTGGTACTTATTTAAAAGAGCATCTCATAGAGCTCATCAAAAATATTTGGAATGAGTCTCCAAATATTTGGGATGTTTGATTAAGCATTGGAAATTCAGCAATATTGTATTCTAAGTTTCTTTACAGGAAACCCATACTATAAATTTAACCCACAACCAGTTCCTTAAAGTAAGGGAACTGAACAAGGTGAGCTGGCGAGCCTTTAAGTCAGCACTTAATTTATGGTCAATTAACCTGGTGTTAAAGTTAAATAAGGTGACATTTAGATAGCCCGGGCTTTACAAACTGTGCTCGTTCCAAAAAGAAGAGAGAGAGTTAGGTACAAAGTATGCTCTGTTGCTGATAATTGCCTTAACTGACAAGAAAATCAGTCAAAACACAATGAATCGACATTACTATGAAGTAGTTCATTCATATTTTTATTTGGATAGTTCAGTCATGTTCAGTAGAGTACCTATCTTCATACATGTTTTTTTTTTAATTAATTTAATGCAAACAATTAATAAGTTTGCATTAGAACCACAAAACTTGGCTAGGATTTTTAACAAATTATTGATTTATTCAATTATTAAAACATGATTAAGATAATAATAATAATAATAAGCCTCTAAGTGTTGGCTACAGCCCTACTTATGCCGTTGTAAAGGACCGGGTGAAACCCGTGAAATTGGTTGAATAAAAATAATAATAATAAACATATATTTATTTCCTCCTCACAAAAGGTTGGCAAAAACAATTTAAAATAATTAGCGAAGAGTGACAAAATAAAAACTAACTATGTGAGGGGGCTGGTGCCAGAAGTAGGTTTTTTAAAATAAAAACCTGTGTCAATTATAAAAAAACTTTGATAAAACTACTTATATTGTTCCAAGGTGAATACAACGAGATGTATTAATTTTCAACCTTTCAGTAAAAGTAAATCACGTCGTGTGTCCATAAAACCATTACCATTAGTGCAGCTTTCGGCTGCACTAATGGTCATTGATTCTTGATTCCATCTTCGCTTTCCATCAGGCGAGAAGGAGTCACTTTGATGAACCATTATAAAAAACGTCTACGGAAACTTTGTACCGAAGTATTTTTGTTTTTAGTAATCGGTGCTAGAACATTGTCACTAGGCCTTCGTAGGACTTGAATGTTTTACAGACATTACACAAACACAAGGATTTTAATATGTTAACTAACGTGGTTGTTGATATTTAACGTTAGTTGTAACGGTAATATTTCAAACCAACCGTCTTACACAAAACTGATAAACAGTAAGTACTCAAAAAACATACTCGATAAAATTACAGTTCATTTGATATAACAAAATGTTCCAGGCTCTAATTTGATGTATAAAAATCACTAAAAAATAATTTCAAATACCATAAGTGTGTGATAAAAACTTTTTACATTTTGTTTAGTTAAGAATGACTACTTTTTTTAAGATTAATTATAATTGTTGTAAGATTAGAGCTTTTCAGAAAGCCAACAACTAAGAGGTATATCATAAAAAAATGTGTCTTTCGATAATACATATCATCACCTAATAATATGTTCTATCGAAAGGCACATTATTACTAATTTATAGAAATACAATATAGTAAACAAACAGGTGTCATATTATAGAGGCACATATATTTTTGTACAAGCTATGCGAAATGGTTTGCCTTCACAACATAAAGGATACAATAATACTTTGATGCGATGAAAATGAAAACTGCTTCGACAAAACATTCCTCCAGTAGAACAGATTTAACTTTCCTAATAAAGCAAACTATTCCAACAGTGTTAAGCTTTTGCCAGACACGGCTATGTGTCTTCTTTCTCGTTATCTTTACAAAATAATGAAATCTAAGCAGTACCTAAATTTGTTCTTTTCGTACTATGCTAATGAGAAAATTCCAGAGCCAAATTATTGAATCGCAAGGCCGATGCTGATAAAAACTCAGTTATTAGATTATTTTGAAGTCATGCTCACGTCATAATTGTCCGGTGATTTTCTTAAAATGAGAATGAATTTCAAGTTACCACCAAAGATCTGAGTTTAAAATTCAAGCTCAAATGGGCCTGGTGACTTTTTCTCTCATGTAATTTGTTTTTAGGTAAAGAGTAGGGCATTTCATATCAAGGACAGTATGAAAATAAAAATAAACCATTATTGCATGAATAATAATATCCATGATTGAAGATTTTCAAAACTAGCAAAGCGAGCTTTTATTATAATTTTTCTTTAACTGGTGTGTACAGCATGGCTCGTAGACAATAAATTACTTTTAATATAGGACTTATTATTTACGGAAAAGTACAGCACAAGCAAATTTAGCATAATAAGACTTCATCTTTATAGCAAAATATTAAATACAGCACAACTTCTTGAATGTTTGTAATACTAACAGGTACTAAGTCACAAAACTGTTGTACACTGTTTTATCTCCGAACCACACCTGTCTCCAATCCCTGACTCTGTTTGTCGACCCGTTCTCTCTAATTAGCCTTCATAATGACTAGCGACACTCCATTAATTATAACAAAACGCGTTTTGATGTGGACAAACAAGGCTGAAAAACAACTTTTGCGACCTCAAACCGAAAGTAACTCTGAACATCTGTCGCCAATGGTAAAATTTTTGTTCGTGCTTCAAACAGCTTCGGCCTCACCAACTTTTTAATGCGGAGCCCTAGTTACATTCTCATCTTTGGTTTTGTTTTGTTTTTCTTTTCTGGAAAGAAAGTAGACATATTTGTAAGTACTTGCGCATGATTCATGGTAAGTGCTTAATGGATTACTTACTTGAAGTATGCTCTAATCTAGTAATGTTTCATTTAAATATATGACCAATGACATTTACACAGTAGTACACAATTATTGTAATTTAGTATTAAGGTTCTTTAATATCACAAGTTGGGCGAACAGAACTTTGTTACTTAATTTAAAAAAGCTTATACAAGACAGAGACTATTGCACATTTTTAAGTGTTGAAGTCGGTTCCGTTTTTTAGGGAAAAAAAGGTTTCAACCTTTTTACTGATCCTTGCTAATTCCGGATCGATTATCATTTACGTCAATGATTATATCATCAAAATAGGCGAAACTCTTTTCACATATTCAAACACAAATCAAAAAATTAAAAAAACATTCGAATTGAGAACCTTCTCCTGGTTTTGGAAGTCAGTTTAAAATAAATGATTTAAAAACATGTTCACCTCCTTCAAATTCAAATTCAAAGACAGTCAAACAAGCATACTTTTATTAGCACCTTAACTCACTTTCAATCACAAACCCTTCTCATTAAGAGAATGATTGTATCACGCTCGTTACTACGAGTACCAACATTAATACTGATTCGACCCAGTAAGTGATACAACGATGATCCTTCAAATTTAATTCTCTTATCGTAATTAAAATTGACAAATGGATACAAAAATACTTCATCAACAGAACAGCCTCAACAAGCCTGGCTTGAAGTTTGACAGATCACGGTGAGTCAGCGATAAGTTGGAAATGCTTTTGAAACAGAGTGAACTTCTCTTCAGTCTTATCTACTTAGTAGCCGAAATCATTTAGACTATTAACTTTTTAGGTGAGTAAATGTTCTTTATCACATTCGTTAGCTTTTTGACTCTCTTTGATTTATGTTATTGTATCTATTTGAATATACAAAATGAATCAAGATGTAAATACCCAATAGGTTTGATCATTGATGTCGATACGTAACTGATAGCTCTGTATGGTTATTTTACTCTCTGGCTACATCAAAGGGAAATTTAGTCGTAGAACAAGAATATGTAATACGTACCTATGACCGTTTTAGCAGTATTTATATGCCTATGAATAGGATAGAAATATAAACAAACAAATAGAGAAGTATTATTTATAAAAATGAAGGGGTTCACGTTCAGGTTACAAGTTTTCGTCTTGAATTTGCGTAAGCTGTCGCTATATTTTAAAAAGGATTAAGGAAAAAATGCGGAAAATATTTGTATAGCAGGTTGGTGACACAGAGAGATTTACGTCCCGAAACAAAATCTCCTATGAATTATGTCATTTAAAGCTGCGACAGCTGCTAACAATGCAGCATTCTCTCGGCTTCGTTTTTGTATTGTTTGTTAAATATTTTTGTAAATAATGTGACTTTTTATAATGGCTACACGTCTTAAGCTGTTTGATACTGTGAAACTGTCATTATAATTAAATGTGAGCAGGCATTCAATTATAAATAATATTAAGAGTCATTGATATGAGTGCCACATCGCATCACATAGGCATCTCGATGAGACGTTTGCGCTCATAAATAAATTTATTTCTGGATCGCAGACACTATCGTGCCTACGATCAACGCCAATGACATATGGCGCTTGACGTTACAAATTCAAAACAATAATAAGCTCGCGTTCTTCATTTTTTACTGATAAATTATTCATATCATAATCCGAGTGATGGGAGCGATCGCGGACTACGTTCCGTCGACTCATCCGACAGGTTTAATTTAATGCGTGCATTTATTATTGGTAATGGAATTAACTGAGCCCGATTATCATATGATTTGATGGACGCACTATCTCCAGATCTGGGGCCCGTGCCGCCCATTGCACTTTAAAAAATAGAATAAACCGACAGAAGCCTACAGAAGACTTGGTCATTACGCCTAATTATTATTATCTTTATGGTAGCATTCGGCCTGCTGCGTTATGAGATAAATTGCTACTTTAAGTTTAACGCAAATTTCTTTGTAATTTTTGTGTCCCTGAAACTTGAAAGGTTTTTTTTGCCCATATTTTGTGGCGTTTCGTTTTGAAATTGACAGTTATCAGACGATGGACTCTCTACCGTCGTCCGTTGTATTAATTATTTGCGGTGATACGGATATTCTTAACTTCTTTTACTTGTATTATCTACGAGTCGCATCTTTTGAACTGTAGTTAAATTATGGAATATTTTTTTTGTTTAAGGCCGGAAGTGGTGAGGTTATTCGTCTGTGAGTAATTTGTTGGCTTTTGGTTCCTCGGCTACAAAGTATTAGTTAAGAGCGTTTTATATGAAACGTAGCGAATTGAGCGTTCCTGAAAATCCATTGTTAAAATTAGTTAGTTGGGCGTGTTTAGTCACGTACCTGGGGTTTTGAAATGTTCTCGTTGTAATTGAACAGCGGAAAACTGGCAAAGCTTTGTTTGTTTTAAATGCGTGGACTTATATCGTCCCTATTCTAGACTGCTATGATTAATTGGCTTAAGCTATTAGTTAATTATTTGGTTTAAAAAAGATTTATGATCCTACAATAAAATAATCTACAGTTATTATAAAATATGTACATTTATTTTAATTTCGTAATATAACAAAGATTTTTTTCTTTGCGTGATGTATAACTTGTAAAGTTATAAAACACGCTAAAATAGTTATACGAATTAAGATATAATTAGGTAAAGGGATAGTAAGTAATATAAGGTGCCCAAATGCGACATAATATCTCGATTCAACGGGTAGTTTTCGGAGGATTATGATAAATTTATTCCACACAGACAAAGTCGCAGGGCGAATTAGCCTTGTCTTTAGTGTACTCTTCAACTTTTAACTTTACGCCTTGAGTTGTCAAAAAGCGTAACATTATCATCTAACTAAAAATCAATACCAATAAATCGTATCAAATACGATTGAGTAGGTACCAAGGCAGCAGAAACTTGGTAGAGCAAACCGAACAATGGTCAATTTGGCTAGAGTAGCTAGCGAGCAGCTGCGCTAGACGTGACTGTTTCCTTGCAGCTATCAGGATCACAAAAACTTTAAAAAAATATTACTGCCGAGAGTCATTATCGTGAAACCGCTACTGGAGTCACGTCCAACAAATAAAGCTTCTACTTTAGGTACAATCTGTTTTCAAACAGACGAGATCCTTACGGAAAACACATTTACCGTTTATGTCATGTACTCGTAATGTTATAAAGTTTCAGAAGGATGGAGAGATCGTGAAACGTGTGTAATATTTACGGGATGGTTATAACTTTCTTGAGTGGCTAATATTTTTGTTTGCAGAGCGATTACTTCATTTTGCATTTGGCAGATGGAGAGTATGTTTCCGACTTGTGAACATTTAACTAAAAAACATTTTTCCCTTATCGTCGTATATAAATATATTATATTATTAATGTAATATAACCCACTATTATTATTATATTTTACATCTAAAGTTATCAGGACATGTTCTGATAATAAAGCTGTATAATATAGCATTGCTGTATTTCAGTTAATGTTTAGTTACCATTACTGTAAATTACTTTAGAACGTTATGAGACGGTACAAGCTCGAGGCTAACCTGGTGTTAAACGGTATCCTCTGCCTCGAACATATGCCTTTAGTCACAAGCGACGAACTGCATACGCCCGTAACCCTGAGCCATTAAGTCGTTCATTATCAAGTGCCTGTAATTTTGCCGGCACCCAAAACATATAGCGAACATGTTTCTTTTAGTTTGTTTGTGAGTGCGTAGGTTTGTTATTTATTTTCTTTAGCTAAACGGCTGAACGTATTAAAAACATCGGCGAAAAATCTTTTGGACCTGGACATGACTTTTATTTTGTCTGTCTAAGAACGACTTGCAGTGGTAATGATACATTTAAGTTAGATAAAAACGTTTACATTAATATTTTATTTAGAAAAGGCTAAATTTAAAAATTATATGCACTCTATGATTTTAGTTTATGTAGTTACCTACTCAAAGATGAGTAGGGTACCTATCTCGCTTCGTTTTTCACAAATGACCCTATTGCCTCACTGATCTATGAAATAATCATTCACCCACTGTACGGTGGTATGTTTCTAAGCAAGAGCCCGTCTTGGAGGGTACCACCATCAAATTTTCTTATATGACACTGAAGCTGAATTGAATTTGCAGTTGCACACTACTACTGTTTAAAAGAGCGTTGTCGCTAATAACGTTGATTACAAAACATTTACTTCATTCATTTTTAGTTAATAATATACAAATAGTAGGAAATTATCAAGATAATGGCACTGGCCCCCTCTCAATTGTATTATAAAACGTACGTTTGAAATCTCTGTTACTTATACAACTTCAAAGTAACCGATTGTATAGGACGTCTTTGATAACTACTTACGCCATTTTATACAGAAAAAACAACACGTTTTTCATATTTAATTCATCTAAAGACGTGCTCCAGGCTTTTGCCGGTGTTTATTGGAACTGAGATATAGAGCACATAGGCTACCAAACATTTATACACGTAGGAACATCAAATGCAATATTTGACCCGATTCAACGGATAGTCGTAACGGGTATTGCGACAGGCCACTGGGACTGAACAAAGTCGCTAGCATTAGCTAGTTATGCATAAGGTATCGAAGTAAAATCGTATCGGTCGTAAATTCAATCTAGCATTTGTTTCATGTCAGAAGAGTTAACGCTACTTTAAAAGTTAAATATAACAGTTTCGGTTCTGGAAAAACGACCCTAGATCGTTTGGAGCCAAGTGTGAAGTGATTAATCGACGCTAGAACACGCGACTGGGTGTTATTTCGGAAAGAATGCGCGGAACGTGCTTCCATGCTGACCCCCGTAGAGTAACAAAATACTGGCCGGCACGGACGGATGCCCGCCATTTGTTATTTGTTGTCTATGATCCCTCATTTGAATTTGGAATCATGACTTAATTTCGGCTTTTCCTTCTTTTTCTACAGGACATTATGTATTATCACGCTTTCTATTTTTCAATGTAACTTGTTCTAGATTCAAATAAAAATCATGCAGGTCAGCGTCAACTGAGATTGTGTGTACCATTTTAAACTGCCACATGCCAATTTAAATTAGGTATTCAGTTTTTCCTTACCTTACTCCAAGCTGAGTGTAAGCTGGGTTCGGCACAATATGTATTCTTATTGCCCTCTGCTCTGTCACTTGTTATCACAGTATTCATACATTTTATACACTATCATATCATTCATAGAGCAGTACATTCATACCTTCTTCGACCATCTCCTACTCCTATATCCTGCCACATGCTGACTGAACACTTTTTTAGTTACCATTATTTTGTGCCGTCTCTCCTTATTACGAACTCATGCATTAGAAAAAATTCAAAATACACAACGTCTTGCTAATTTGTAACACTTTTTTTTGTGGAAGTGCCACGCTGTAACCCCACAGCCGAATGGGCCGCAACGATCGGAGAAGTACGAGTACCACACTCCCACATAACACCGACGTGAAGTAAAATAGCTTGCTATTGCGTTTCGTCGGTTTGTGGGAGAATCCGGAGGCCCGATTCCCCCCTTTTCCATTCTCCCTCTCTTTCCCCCTCCCCCTCCACCCTCACCCCTTCTATCTCTTCCTTCCTATCATCCTTCCTCAAAGTTCGGCAACGCATCCTCTAGACCTCGTATTGCGGATGTCCGTGGGCGAAGGTATCACTTACCATCAGGTGAGCCGCTTGCTCGTTTGCCAACCTATCACATACAAAAACACACTGCCATTACTAGAGCTACTTTTATTATTTACTATTTAATATTTTGATTCTATAGTAGCAAAAAGGTTTTGTTAAAATGTCGAAATTAAATTTTACCCACACATTGCACCTAGACATTTATCATTCCAAAAAGGAATATCTCGGAGATACCTATTATGATTTCGTCCATTGTGCTAGGGTCGAGGAAACAGGAAACCATTACGGCACCATATGCACCGGGTGTCACACGAGTTTTGGATATCTACCCTCGGTATGATTTGAAACTCTTTTGCGTGAAGTTATAACGTCGTATTTCTGTGGAGATGTCTGAGTCATTTTGGAATATTATATTGAATACTATCCCACCGACAAGTTCCGAGTATGAATTTTAGTAATGAACAATACATTTAAACAAATATACATACAATTTACAACTACCTCATAGAATATTTTTATAGAACAATTGGTGGGATACATTGCTACCATCCGTGCGATTCTCTAATGATTCGTCGACGAGCTCACAGATGTCAAATACTTTATGAGATATCGCCCTTGTACATGAGGTTTTTTTCCAACGTTTCTTGTCATCTCTTCATTTGTTTTACGGATGTTGTCAAAGATGCAACGATGTTTGCTCTTAGAGAATCGCACGGCTATAGCCGGTATGACCACTGATGACAGGAGAAAAAAACGACAAGAGGTTTCGCTAAAAGCTGTATATATATTTCATGCCTAAGCACTTTTTGCATAATATGTACGTTGGTATGATGAAAGTAGTGTAAGTAGTCTATAGAAATAAATAAAATTGAAGTGTCTATTTCCAACGTCAAAATAAGAGCTTTTTCTAAATGCATATGAAAATATATAAGACACAATAAAAAAAACATTTATGTCTGCTTTTTGCGGCTAACTTCATAAACTTTGGAACCGATTTGATTGGGCTTTCACTGGAAGATGCTATAAGGAGAAAACTCCTTTTCTAAAATAAATTGAGCTTAAGTTAGGCTTAGTATTTCTAGTTCTAGTTTAGTCTAGTTTAAACGGATTAATAAATTATATTGTATTCGATGGGTGACGTTTTAAATGTGTAAGTTAATCTGCAACGCTTTTTTCTTAAATTCGCTGATTATTTAAAAGTTTTAGGTGTTGTTTGTATGACTTTTGAAAAAACCATCTCTCTTTTTCAAATCAAGTTTATGTATAACGCGTAAATATTTTTCACTGCAACTAATTTTTTTTGTACAAAAATATCTTGCGTCTAATGAATTTGTAACAGAGACACTTTAAATAAACTCTGTCATCGCGTCACATGTTTTATATAAATCTGAGTTTTAACGACGTCGGCACTCGATAAAATTTATTTTTTAATAGCTTTACGAGCCTAGATTTGTAACGTTTTTAACACTTATACATATTTAGGGTCCATTCCTATAATACAGATTTTTCTTATAATAACATGAACTGTTGTTTATGGCTTGTACGTATACTTTAATGATTATATCTGGGTGAAATTATAATGTCTACCTTATATCAGAAATTCATGATGGAATTATAACTATCAATCATGATTTAAATAACTTTATTGGGATTTAACACCTACGTAGTCGGCTCGGATATTTTCCGGTTGGCTGGTGGAGAATTGGATTTTATTTTTAGCTCGGTTGTTTACAAATGTGAGGATGTCTTGTTTATTCGCAGTATTTATTATTTACGTATTCGTTTCTAATAAGTTAAATATGTCAAAGTAAAATGCGTCATACTGACTTTGAAGATATTTTTACGTACCTACACCAAATTTGTATACCTATGCATGTATACATAACATACCAATCTACTCGTAATAATAGTTGATATAGTAAGTAAACTACCATCGTCATCATCATCATCATCAGCGCATTATCTTGGTTTAAGTTTATTCTTGCACCAGAAAGCTGACAAGCATTTGTACTCGTACCTTATTGTTTATGCTTCCAAAATCTTACTACCAACTCGCTGCATGTCTGTACTCCTCATTTAAGTGTTAAGTCACCAATCACAACAAAGGGTTTGCACTAGGTGAAATGCAAGGCCTTGGATATGTCTTCAAACATCTTCCTGGGTATTAGAACCGGTGCGTAAGCCTAGAGACATTCTTGAGACTCAGGACAGCCTCACTCATATTTTACCAGTATTATAATTATATGTAGTATACTTTTATCAACACAGTGTGCAGTTGTCACACTGGGCTATTCTTATTTTTGGTAGTACGTAACCCTATTGCAGGGAAACGGTGTCTACTGGTGCTGCAACAAGTGTTCGTCAAGCCGTAACGTAATATTAAACATCACCAAGTCAGTTTTTTTTTGGTTTTGTTGGATACCCTGGTTTAGTTTGGCTCGCATAATAGCCGCACTGGGCATGAAGGTTGGCAATTGAAAGGCGTGGTTACTGGTTGCTCTCAGTAGAATTCGCTCGCGCCATTTTTTTCGTTTAGTTATGCTTTATCAGTCAGTCGTCAGAGCCTCGCCTGTTATTTAGCAGGATGCACCACGAGAACCGAGAGTGCGGAGGTTTTTTGTCTTATATACCCGAAAGTAAAATATATGACGCATCGTACTGAGTACATGATAAAAGTTTAGAAAAGAAATACATATATTTGATGCGTAACCTAAATAAACTTTTTTATTATCAACACATTATATTCGCTTCTCTTACCCATTTTATAGGCATAAGGCAAATCAGAGCGTGCTTCCTTTAACACAATTGTGAAAATATAATGAGTCATTACGGTAACCCTTCATACAGAGTTTTTGTCACACCGTGTAAGGGAGCCTTTATACCTGGCAAATAGCCGTTAACACTCCCTGATGGTATCAACGCGTGATAATTATCGCTCTTGTAAGATCATGTTTCGTTCGCATGTTTAGATGAAGACGATAATGCTGGTACTTTGGGTATGGTCACAGATTAAGTAATACGACATGTATGGTTTTTATCGCTTTCGATTTTGTATAAGCTGTTGGATAAATTTATGTCGGGCTTTTAACTTTTGCCGTCCTTAAAAGCTGCAAGAAGCTTGTATCAAGTTGCTTATGTCTTCCGGTAACTGATCGAGCGATCAAAACGAGCGAAGCGTCTTCGCTTTATCTGGCCAAATTGACTTTTATCTGCCCGTATGTTTGTTAGGTTATGTGTTAGCCTTCCTGTACAAGTAGAACTTTTTAACCAATTTAGACAAAACTTGGTATGCATATTCTACTTTTTATATATATATTTTTGTCATCGGTGATTTGAAGTGGTATTTTTTTAAATAGGGGGAAGTTTAATAAAATTTGGTTTACACATTATGTATCTGACTTTAAAAAGGAATTTTGAATATGAGCCTAATTTGTCTAGTGGTTAACGAGATACTAGGTTGTAAAGAACTGCGAAAAATTGCCGCTAATAAGACTACACGCTCGCGAGTACCAGGCTCATGGTTATTGAAAGTCGACCGCTGATGTGCAGATCGTGGGTAAGAATCCTACATCAAGCATATGCTTTTGGATACAGTAACATCGTAATGAAAACTACAGCACGTATTTATAGGGCAGGTTTCTTGCTCACCTGGCTACCTACTATGGGCAAGTTGTAAATCTAAGTGTGTCCCGGCAATTGACCTGGAGAGTTTCCAGTCTAGTTTAGTACGCTACTTTCTCCAATCACAATATTAACATCGTCAAGGGACACAATGGACAAAAAGCTCGTTAATCAATTACTAAAAATATATTTCAATTTGTCTTCAAAGAACCTTAACAAGTTACAATACGTCCACAGTTTATTTTTCAATCAAACGTGATAATCGACTTCTAAGAACAGTTTACTATTATTGTAAGATAATTTTGACGAGATCCTAGTCAAAAGTTTGTATAATTTGTCTCAATCCTAATAATATTCAAGACACGTTGCGTTCACGCAACAAGTGTAAACTCTCCGCGCAGGCCTAACTACCAGACTTCCGTGACCAATCGTGACGGATAGGGCTAATTTATCAAACCTCGCTTCAATTTTATAATAACTCAGGTTGCGTGTGTGACTGAATATTCTATTAGACGGTGCACGATTAATCTTCAGACGGTAGGTTATTAGTGTCTAAGCCGGATTAATGGCTGTTTGTTATGTGATCGAGTACTGGTTTCGATCGAGTTTTTAATCCATGAAAATTCTAAGCTTTAACTTTATCGGTGTTTTTATTCATCTAATTCCATGTTGATGTATCGTAATTTCAAATTATGCTATTTTCTTGCTCATCTTTTTGTTGCAATAACTGTCGTAGGATTTCTTATGGATTAATACAAATAAATCTTGTAATAAATATATTTATATAATCTATCGACTTATATAAATATAATAAATAAACTGTATCCCCCTTTTCTTAGTCTCCGCATAAACAAACTACATAACTACAATATCAGTTTCAAATGTCAAGTAGGTAGTCAGTCAGAGTACAGTATTGGTATTATCTGATATACCTACTTAAAATAATTCGAATGCAAACAAAACTGAAAATTTGAAACGACCTATAATTTCTTGGTTCAGCTATGTGAAATGAACCTAAAGCAACAGCATTAGCATTCATAGCTAGGGATAACCGTTTAAAGACTGTGTTTAAAAAAAATATATAACATAAATATAAAGTTTTTAAATATATGTTTTATATGGGACAATATCCACGAAATCTTCAGATTCCAACTCAAACTGAGCAGAGATAACCTGATTACTGATATACATATACAAACCCAGACACACATCAAACACACACGTTCAAACACAAAAATGTTTGGCCTGTCTGGGGATCAAACCCGGGACCAGCGACTCAGAAGGCAGGGTTGCTACCTACTGGCCAGTCACTGCGCCAAGATGGTTTATTACATTTTACGAAAAATTACAAATTTGGGGGCGTGTCACCCATTTACGTAGGTGCTTAAGCAAATCCTTATAATACGTGATACCTGACCGGTGGCAATAAAGTGGCAGGCTGGGTAGTATGGCTGTGCTACAAGGGTTCGTCTAGGTGCCACCGTAGTATCAGATATTCTGCCTTAAAACTGTAGTATATTAGCGGTATTATGAGGTTTAAAGGGCGTTACAAGAGAAATCACTTAGAGAATGGAATCAAATAGCTATATCTCGAGACGGCTGTAGCACAAAGCTTAAGTAGAATTTTGAAACTAAAAATGGGTTACACTGCAACTATCATGGGCAAGCGTCATGCAACTACTTACATTCCTTGATAATTAGTTGAATCATTTCTAAAATGACTTTAGTATTTTTCACCAGACCGCATCATCGCTTAACATCAGATATAATAGTCAAAGACAACACACGTACACTTTATAAGTTTTTAAACTGACATGCTCACTAATGCAAGAATTAACGTTAGAAACGTGATATTTACCATGTATTGCACGGCATGCAACTGTGCCGAAATATCGAGAGCTCACAATAAATACTATACATGGTAAATATCCCGTTTCTAACGTTAATTCTCACGTACACTTTTGAATAAAAATATAAACATTGTACATATTTTATATTTTTATTCTAAAATGTTTAATTATGGGAAGAAAACAATTGCGTATGAGGGAGCACAATAATATAATAAGCTACCGGCAATTGTATATAATGTAGATTCATTTGATGCCTTCAAATCTAAGCTAGCTCAACACATCTTGATCATTCGCTTCTAAAATAATATACCTACCAAGAATGAGTCTTCATTTTGTAATTAACGGACGGTACAAAAGACGGTAAGGAACATATTATTTTTTTTTTGTTTTTTTGTTTATTAGTTCTCATGTAAGTGACAATTGTAATAAAATAATGAGTAGTAAAGATTCTTTACTGAACTCTCAATAAAGTGGAAGTCAACAATGTAAAATAAATTCTAAAAATATCTTGAAAGTTTTCTGATACATAAAAACAAGTAGCGTCAGTTGGAAGTATCTCAGATTGTATGTAATGGAATTAACCAGCTCCGGTTATAACGTAATTTGACGTTCTATCTCCTGTAGAGAGTAGTTAGGACGCCACTCCACTGATAATCCATGCTATATCTAACAATAAGCCATAATATATCAGATTTCCACATCGACTGCACTCATTCAAAACAAGCGCATCGTAGGCAGTTTATGATTATTAATAAACCAACTTCGAGACATTAATAAAATAACAAACTATAAAGTTATGCGTGGCTATTCTACTTAAAATATAGATACGAAGGTTTGTATGTATGGATGTTTGTTACTCTTTCACGCTTACAACTGCTGGGCCAATTATGATGAAATTTGGTATGGAGGTAGATGAGGCGCTGGATTGTCGAATATGATATTTTTCATCATCATCATCGTCCATAACCACGTGGACATAGCAGTGGGGTGCAGCTAGTATATACAATTATATCTCCTCTGTTTAATTATATCTGTAGGTACGCGTAAAATCAGAACCTCCTCTTTTTCTTTATGTCGCTATAAAATGATTATCGATTTGCTATACTATATTATATGACCCCATGACTTGATCTGCTAATCTAACGTGTGACACGTTAGACTAGTAAAAATACCATTTTATCTTTTACTGTAGTAAAATACCCTATAATAGAAACGAGTATATTTAATTCGTTAGGAATTGGAAACACGAGTAAAAAATTCGAGTTTTTTATCGAGTTTATACTTTGTGTGCTTCAGAACTTAAAAAATAAACAGTAATACATAAAATAAATATACATTATGTAGTGGTACGATAGTACGGAATTCTCAGAGCACTAGCCCGCTCGCTCATTTTTTTTATAATTGATGAATTACTTTTTGAAGTTAGGTGCAAGAGACGCCCAAGAACAATCCACTGGTGACTTAGCGTACTTTGGGAGAAGCTATTGTCCAAGCATCTCTAGCGAGTTGGATCATGATATTGATTTAATTCGCTTTCAATCATAGCTGCCACTGGTGCGCAGGTATAAAGGGCTCGGGGCTACCGCTACGTCGTACATTAGATCTAATTACTGTTATCTCCCCGCTCCTCAGCCCTCGATTATTTCCATTTTTATCCGAGATAGCCTTCTTTATGTAACGAAATGAGTGTTTGAACCATGAACGTCGTAACTAAATTAGTGCGTCCAATTTATTTTTCACTTCCTTTATGAAATAAATTAAGTATTTTTATTTTAAGAGTAGGCGTGACTTGTGTAGTGTATTTATATAGCTTAATATAATATATATGTCGTAGCGTCACCGAGATTAATAAATTACTATGAAGCTATTATGCGTACGGTAACGGTAAGTGCGCAATTAGTTTGTAATCACTCTGTAGTGGCTGGACGGATTTTGATGAAATTTGGTATGTAAATGTTTTTCGTCTAGAAATAACACATTATTTATTTTATCACTTCACACCCGGGTTAAACCACGGGGCACATTCAATTATATCTTTAAAACACCAAAACATTCAATAACTGTTTTTGCAATAACAAGAACCTATTTTAAAATCTGTAAAAAATCATTTAGGTTCACAACAGTTTTTGTCAACTTGCCGTTGACAGCGTTACAAAGGTTTTTTCCTAAACATAATCGAGCGAAGGAAAGAAATTTAGTTTTTAATCAAAAGAGCCGACTTTTCAAATAAACTTTTTATAATACCACGTAAAATTGAGTTTCACATAATGCGGTTCAAATAGAAGTACCTGTTTAATAATTTTGTGGAAATTTATGGAACGCTAACGAATATGTCAATAAATAACTTGCTAGTTATTGTATAGCCGTTAACTTTACGTATTGGAATTTTTTAAGATTTCACAACCTAAAGTTAACAATAATTACGGTATTATGTAAGTACTTGTTATTTAAGTGTTGGTACTATAGATAGATTATTTTAAAAGTGTCAAACATCAAATTAACAAATTGCTCAAATAAGAATCTCTTAAAATGGATTCAAAGATCTGAAATATGCAAAATATAAATATTCTTATCAAAATATATATATATGTGAAATTTTGCATGGCCAAAACTGTGATAAAATAACTAACCAACAATTGATCTCCGTTAGCCGTGGGGAAAGCATAATATAATCAGGAGTGGACTTCCTACGGCTGAGATGATGATAATAGTGGACAGTTGAGTAAGATATGGTATAATTTAGCTTAGCCTCTAGAATTCACCTCAATATCTGCTATAGCATTTAGTCATTTTGGTGTCACTGCTAGGACACAGACTTTCTTCTTGAAGAGAAAATTGTATCCATTATCTCAGTTGTTAGTGACCACAGATCAAAGAAACAAGGGAGATTTGAAAAGGGAGTGGGGCCGGTGTCGCAGAAATATGCCCAAAAACAGAACACATTGCTCGAGTCAACAACATATGCAGGCATACATACCTACACGTAGGCGTAAAACATAGGCGTCAACAGAACATATTGCATGTAAACAGTTTACACTGCTTGCTCTGTACTTAAGAATCTTTAAACGTGAAGCTTAAAAACCGCAGTGGATAATGAACTTATTGAAGGTAACATAATACGATGAATCGCGGAATACGGCCGCTGCTTGAGACACCGGTACCATGAGTTTAAAACATTGACACCAATCGATGCTCGCCTTCGAGTGCAGTTAAAAAATGTATGAAAAAAGAATAGTACTACGAGTACCTCGCGGTCAATTGTAGAGGTAGAATTGATAGCGAGTACGCCAATCACAAGCTTAATAGGCGAGATCGAGTATAGATGACATTTATGTTGCCAACTCATGATATAGCTACAGGTTTTGTACGTACGGATGGGTATCTCTCTAGATTTCTATGGTAGTGACTCGCGGCCTCACAGGTTCGATCTATAGTTCGGGAAATATTTTATGTGATGAGTGAAATTTTTGTTTCTCGGGTCTTGGCTCTTGTGATGTGTTACTGTGTGTGTCCATGTCCCCCGCGACACACGGAATCATGTTTAGATGTTTAATGACTCTCCCAACTTTAAAACGTTATATTAGTATTGAAAGTAAACAACTTTTAATGGATCGCGTTTATATGCGATTTAGTAGTCTACAATTATTTGTAGACTACCCGTGCGTGACCATGTTCACTGAAAAGTGTTTGAAACATCGGGATGAAGTAATATCAAATTATACGCGATTTAATCCGTTTAAAGTTGATTAATCTCAATATATACATATATATAGGAATCGCGAAAGCCTATGAAATCGTAATTTAGTAAATACGTTTTTCTATGTAGGTGCTTAGTCGTTCTTAGCTCGGTTGGTACCGTTGGTTACCGTATTACAAGCATTATTATAGACTATTATATACTTCATGTTTAGTAGTATTATTATAAACTAGCTGTGCCCGCGGTTACACGCGCGTGGTGATGGATAATAATGATGATAATTGTGAAAAGCATCCTATGTGGTAATCCACCGCCTCATTTACCTCCACACCAAATTTTATCAAAATCGGCTCAGCGGTTTGAGCGTGAAAGAGTAACAAACATCCATTCATACATACAAACTTTCGTGTTTATAATATCAGTAGGGTTCTGTGCAAATGAGATCTACACATAGAGATAAGAACTTTTTGGCGTCCACACTTTATTTTCCAAGTGTAAGCTTGCAGCAGCTGCTAAGGACACTGAGTGGGTAAAGCCTTTAATCTTTATTGCCACAAAATATTGACAAAACCAATATTTTTATTTGTGCAAAAAACTCTACGTAACTAGTTTGACATTGCTAAAGTGTAGACCTCTGATTTCTAAGGTTAGAATTAGTAAACCTTTAATATCAGCATCAGCGCTTTCCATGTTTCATATTCTCTATTTGCACCAGTCAAAGTTACTTTTGCATTATTTTGTTAAAAAATCAACTGGAATAAAAACATTTGTGAAATACAAGGTTATATTAACTTAAAGGCACATATATGTGTGGGTAGTGTTTTAATTATTCTAAGTTTAAATTTATGAAGCATTTATTTTTAATTGACTTCGAAACTTAATATGTGCAAAAATAGGTATATCATTCCATGTTTTAATCTTTTACAAATAAACAGTTGCACCATTAGTCGTTGCTTGTCACTAAAGATAGCGGCAAAGAAGCCGCTTTCCGGAATACCTATCTCAGAGCCTACACAAAAACGTCCGCCGTTATCGTTAGAGACGTAACATCCGGCAAATACGCAGTGTTCGGACACTTTTTTCCTGTTACGGAATAAACATATATTAATAAAAACTCACATAGGCACTTTTACTCCTTGTGTCGTGAAAGGAATTTACAAACAATCAATACTTACAAACATCAAAGACCTGAGATCAAACATTTCTGTTTATCAACTAATTTTTTTACCATGACAAAGAATCGAACTAGTACCCCTCGCTGCAAATTCAGTTCAGTACTAATTCCAAATATGTATGTAAATAACTTTAAAATTTACAATATAGCATAAAATATAGTTAACATTTAAATATCACGGCGTTGTTCCTAATTACTTTTAAATTTTTATTGACTAACTTATAATTCATCTAGTGTACTGAAACTAAATGAACCTCAACTAAATATAATATATTGTTATATGCATGTACATTTTATTTTAAAATCCCATACTTGGCATTGGGCTCGACACGTTTGTAACAGCTTGATTTTTTAAGTTAACGAACATCTGACGCTTCGGTTATCCGGCCTATTCACAATCTAATGCCTCTCTTATTATGATTGTTTGTTCGTTGGACCGTATCTTGGTCGGTAATTAAAAAAGAACCGACGATATTTGCTCATGCATAAAAATAACATAAATATGGCTCATTATGTACACTCTAACAGAATGGCCCGTGCATTGACTCACGCAGAGCGTAAAGCGTAGAAAATGCTGTAGAAGCGTTTTAAAAATGCATCTGCACATGTTAATACATTGTGACTATCATCTGCATAGCACCCTATTTTTCAATAAATTAGAACTAACTGCTATATATTACAAAGAGAGCTGTGTATCTATCTGGACTTATTCTAATACTAGCTGTACCCCAAAAGAAGTACACATTAAAACTTATACGATTACAGTTTACGGTATATTATCGTAGAGTATCTTCTAATGATCGCGTGGTAAATAACCTCCTTACATATAGAAAATATGTAACCAAACAAATAAGAATTTGGTATTATATGGTTTCATAATAGGTTACAAATTATGGTTTAGTACGGCAGTATCCATTTTAGGTCTCGTATTTTATCATTCATTATTCTTCATTGTATTGTCAAAATCAAGGGCAGTTTCTGTTAAAACGCTAGCCTATTCATAAAATAACAACTGAGATATACATATACATAATCATATACGATATATGTATATACGAGTATATATCTTTACTCGTCATACATTATCCCTAAACCAACATTAGTTTGGGTTCTACTTAAATTTACCACCAATTTATCAATCGCCCAAAAGTTGTACCAAATGCATGCCCTAACTAGTTAGTTAAGAGACACATTTGTTGTTGAGAATCGTAAATTAGAAAGCTCGTACGGGTTACTTCGTTTTTATGACCACGTTTAGCTTTATATGACTTTATGACAATGATTCTACTGCTATCTGTGAACGGTTCCGTGATTTGTGTTTTCTAGGAATGTGTGATTTCAGATCATTACGTCGTGTTTTGTCATCATCATCATCACGACCATTGAAGCACTATGATCATGTTAATGAGAACTTTCTGTTTATGGTTATATAGTATTATTTGGTATTTAGGCATTTGCAGCTATGTGTACATGGTATACTATTAAGTGTCTCAAATACGTCAGTATTTGGAAAATAAATATATCGTTATTAAAATTTCATAGTATCTATGTACCTATATATATTTATTCTAAAGATGTTGCACGTAATATAGTACATCCACAATTTTTTTTATCAAATGGTAAAAACAGGTATAATTAGGCAACAACACGACAAATTCTTGGCTTACAAAACGTAAAAACTACTTAAAAGGACGTGTTTTTGATATGTCGTTAAATACAAATACATATCTATCGATCTATTCCTAAAATAAAACATAATTATTTACTTACATTATTGTTTTAAGAAAAAAATTAAAACGATATTCGTAGGTATAAAACTTTGTAGAAACGTATTACTTTTATCACCAAAACATTACAGTTGTTAGTGTATTTTTAAACACGTACTCTGAAAATACGTTCAAACAGCTTTTTGGAGTTCTCAGATAAGCCTAAGTACTTAGTGCATAGTTTACGGATTATATAGAAATTACAGGAGCATGTTAGCACTATCTATAAAATAGGTTTGTTAGTTTTAAAGCCGACTACTTCTGCTCGGTCTGTAATCAGCTAATTTGTCTCATAAAGATGCTGGATTATGGGCCGTACTTTCATAGAAAATAAACGAAATATTGCTATTGGCGAGCATAACGTGGATATTGGATTACACGTCTCAAGCAAAGAATTATTTATATGGATGATTCTGGTTTTAGGTGTGGATGTGCACACGTTTTCTTCGAATTATTTCATTTTATTATTTTTTGTTATTTTAGGTACCTAGGTTGTTAGATTACTCTTTTAATTTTCCTTATTATTTTTATTTTATCGATCACCTAGCGTATTGGGTTGGCTCGCCTTAGACAATTAACATTACGAGAACACGCGGAGGAAATTATTTATCTCTGTTCTATAGAGTAACTATTAAAATACCTGCAGTCCGAATATAGATCAATGATTAACCTTTCACGTTGATAAACCGTTTTTATACATCTATCGTATCTTGTTTCTAGCATGGATCTAACCGTGACTGCTATACCGCGGGCTGGCTTCAAGCGATAACTACTGTTCAATTTTATGCTAAAAGTTTTTATCAAAAAGCTTAAGTTACAGATCACAGCGCTTAAATACATTTATGTCTATTTCTAAGTAATATGTAGCTAGAATACCTACCGAGGTATACAACATAACACGAAACCTTGCCAATGGAACATATACCCTCGACCAAAACAAAGTGAAAATGCAAAAAATATTGCTACATACTGAAAAGATCCTGTTTATCCCAAGAGACCCTGAACTTTAGCCGTATTTTCTAGACGAACCCTGGTCTCCTCCGGGACTTGAAATATGACATGTAGTTTCATTCTAAACAATTGCTAGTAAATCTTTTCACTAAACGAGACTGTACGGCTTTGTGAGTTTAAAGTTCGTAGTGTACTTAGTACTTTATGTGCTTTGTTATTATTTACTCTATGCGACGATGGAAAATGTTTGTTGACTTATTCACTGTTATCGCTATTCTCTGGTGCAACTAGAAGTATGTTGGATCATTGGTTAAATTTCCAGGCTTTTGAATAAAGAAGAAGGAATTTGGACTCCACAGCTTAAATACGGTGGCACTAAATAATTATATTTAAGAGTTTTTCCACCGTGAGTAGTTAGCATAAACCTGTCAGGTCGTAGTATGTAGAAGCTATGGATTTCTACTGGATAGTACACTGGCATACGTTTTTCACTTCATTTGTTGGTAAGAATATGACTTTCACAACCAGGATGCAAATCGTAATAGACGTGGAAATTCGATTTACTATTAATAGTTTGTAGACCTCTTGTGCATGAGTTTGTCTTAGCTGGTAACACCACAGCACCAGCACACCTGCCTCGTAGCAGTAATACGAGTACTACTCTTACTATTGCGGTCTTTAAAATCAATAACTTGTGTGGCGATAGATGTTTAGGTTTCGCAAACTTCACCACTCTAAGTTTGACCAAATATAAGTTTCTGAGGCTAAACTCTGGTTCACACTAAAACTGTTATGAGGAGGTATGTGATATGTCTCATACACCTTTGTGCACTGCTTATCACCTAACATTAATTTTAGTAGATAAATAGGCCTACATGGTAAGATTTTTAGTATGTTTTATATATTGGAGGTAAGTTTGTTAAACTAGTGACTGTCCGCGACTTTGTTCGCGTAGTAGGCTCGGCCTTTGGCCTCGCCATGACCCATGTTTTCTAAGTTTTTCTTTCATAATTTCTCCTGACAATAATTAACACAACAAAAATGAATTCGCGAGATTGTTCCAACCAATCTCAAGTTATAGCGTCCCGACGTCCCGACGTCTCTATCCGCAGAAATAGACGGCGTCGGTGGTTAATCTTTCACGCCCTTCTCCCACCCACCTCCATGATTGGGGACTGGGGTGGCGCGAGCGGTGTTTCCGTGTGCCCTTCAAGAAGACGGGGCTAGAGCGTAGTCCACTTTAACTCCATCGGGTTGGGATCCTCTGCTGGGGGATCAGCGTCGCCGGGACGGCAGACGATTGCCATAATGTTGGCCACTATCGAGCAGCTCAAGGCAGAGCTGAACGATCGGGATCAAGAAGCTCTGTTGAATGATCTGGAGATCACAGGTATACCCGAGAGCGAAGGGGAAAACGTGGGGCACCTGGTGAGCCTGATTGCGGGTAAACTCGGCGTGGAGTGCTCGGAGCGTGACGTCGTGTCCGTAGAGCGGGCGGGACTGCGGCGCGCTCACTCGAGCAGCGGCGAGCCTGTGGCGCCGCGCCCGCGTCCCATTGTCGTGAGGCTGGCGCGCCGTGCTATCAGGGACAGCTTCCTGCAGAGCGCGCGCGTGCGCCGCCACCTTACTACGGAGGGCTTGGGGCTGCCCGACCCGCCGGCACGCGCCTATATCAATGAGCGTCTCACTAAACTAAATAAGGTCCTTTTCTACAAGGTGCGAGAGGAAAGCCGGCGTCTGAACTTCCGATACGCCTGGACCAGAGGTGGGCGAATCTTTGTTCGTCGGGAGTCCGGGAAGGCGTCGTTCAGGGTTCGCTCCGATGCTGATATAAAAAAAATTTTTGGGTCAGATACTGTTGGGTCGAAATAGGCATAGAACTGTGGTTAAGTGGGTTGTGTTTTTTCATATTTTTAACTAGGACATGTTTCTGTACTTTATTCAATATTCTTCAGATGACAATGATATACATATATACATATTATTTAACTAATTACTATAGCAGTTGGCAAAGGCTTCAGTTAGGTACTAAAAATATAATATTTTTTAATGCTTTTTGAACCGCTTAAAGTTGGTCTTTTCAACGCTGGGTCTCTGGGAACTCGTCACGAGGAGTTTATTGTAGCTGTGGAAAGGATGGGCGTACATTTGCTAGCCATTAATGAAACTTGGATCCGTCCTGGCCAGGATGATTTAGCCCCAACCGTACCCGGTTATTGCCTGAGGCACACACCGCGACCTACCTCCATGCGAGATGGGAGGGGGGGGGGGTGGAATTGGCTTTTATATAAAACGAGGTATTAATGCACGAACGTGCCCACATCCTCCTACGATGCCTGTGGAGCAGATGTGGCTAAGACTAAAAATAAACTCACTAAAAGTCATAATTGGGACAGCATACAGACCTCAGTGGGTTGACCCTAACATTTTCTTTGACGGGCTGACAGAATCTGTGGCTAGTTTTAAAAATTACGATTTTATTGTGTTGCTGGGTGACTTTAACATTAACTTTCTCTGCCCATCAGATAACAAAAGTAAACTATTGCAAACTTTTTTACAATGCTTTAGTCTCAATCAAGTAGTGACTAAACCTACCCATTTCACCGACCATAGTGAAACTCTCATAGACTTAGTATGCACAGATGCAAAGGTTAGGTCAGTAAATGTAAATTACATACCTGATCTAGGACATCATGCTTTAATTTCTGTTGAGTTAAACATAAAAGCTCAAAAACCAACACCATATTTTGTAACTTACAGACCTTTAAAAAATATATTACTAGAACTATTTAACTTAGATTTAAACTTAATTAATTTGAAAAACATAGAAAATTTAAATGATATAAATAATATGGTCTCTTGTTTTAGCAATAACATTGTTAATATTTTTGATATTCATGCTCCTAAACAGACCATTTACATAAAATATAAATCATATCCATGGATAACTGATACAGTTCGGAAAATGATGCGTATCCGTGACACCTATCACAGACAGTATTTGGATACTAAATCAGACTCGCAAAAAATATGCTATAAAGATATGAAACATGTAGTAATCAATGCTGTATATCAAGAGAAGCAAGCCTATTTTAATGGTAATATAAATAAAAATATATTTAACCCTAAAAAACTATGGAAAAACCTTAAAAGTACGATAATTCCTAACAGCAAAAACACCTGTGAAATACCAACTTTTTGCAATAATCCAAATCTGATTAATGCACCTTTTTTAGATGTTCCAGGTAATCAGATTGTTCCCATATCCTTGCTCACATATTTTGAATACCATCGGTTTAAAACATCTGTTTTTCATCTTCAACCAGTGGGAGAGGATGTGATTGCAAACATTGTCAAAGGAATAACCTCTAATGCAGAAGGCGTTGATAGTATTAATTTACAAATGCTTATATTAACTTTGCCTGATACACTATCAGTAATTACAAAAATGGTCAATTTATCTATAAGTTCTAGTACATTCCCCGATTTATGGAAAATTTCCTTAATCAGACCTATCCCTAAGAAAGAAAATGTGGCATCTCTCAAGGACTTAAGACCGATAAGTATATTGCCATGTATATCTAAGATACTTGAAAGGATTGTGTGCAATCAGTTGATCAAATACCTCGAAGCAGAGAATATCCTTCCACAAGTGCAATCAGGGTTTCGTAAGAAACATAGTACTGCAACAGCACTTTTGGATGTTGTAGACAATGTACTAGCAGCTCAGGACAATGGCATGGGCACTATTCTGGTGTTGCTTGACTTTACGCGTGCTTTTGATTCTATCAATATTCCTCTCCTGTTGGCAAAAATGACGTATTATGGTTTTGATATAGATACGGTGAAATGGTTTCACAGTTATTTGCATTTAAGATCCCAAATAGTTGAGATCACTGGTAATGATGGAAAGACCTCATCTTCTTCTTGCCAGTACAATATTCGGGGAATCCCACAAGGCTCAATTCTCGGACCGATCTTATTTATCTTGTATAGTGCAGACATAATAAATAAAATCACACACTGCCAATACCACATCTATGCGGATGACCTTCAGGTATATTTTCACTTCCTACCAGCCGATACAGATCAGGCTGTAATTAAAATAAACGAAGACCTTGATAATTTGGCAGAATGGGCTAATATAAATTGTATGTTATTAAATCCAACTAAGTCAAAATATATGGTTATGGGCACCAAGAAGCAGGTAGATGTCATCATGCAACAGAATCCTCAGATTACTATAAAATGCTATCCCATTGAGAGTGTTACAGAGGCACGCAATCTGGGCTTACTTATGGATAACCATCTGCATTTTGAGCACCATATACAAGAGGCTGTCAGGAACTGTATGTACAGACTGAGGGTCCTTTATAGGATTAGACAGTACCTTAGTGTTGAAGTTAGGACTATTGTCCTCGAGTCTCTGGTACTCTCTAAACTCAACTACGCGGATGTTGTATATGGGCCATGTCTGATGAAGAGAAGTGAGCGTCTTATTCAAAGAGTACAAAATGATTGTGCACGTTTCTGTTATGATATCCCTCCCCGGGCACATGTTTTTACCATTCCTAAATCATGCAAACCTTATGAAAATGACTGCTCGTCGTAAACTTCATTATGCCACATTACTTTTTGGTGTAATAAAGAGCCAACGGCCTCAATATCTATGGGATAAATTCACTTGGCCAGATCTTAGTCGTAGGTATTGCACGAGATCAACAGAGTACAGGCTTGTAGTACCACATCATAGAACTATGACTTTTCGTGGAAGTTTCAGGTTTGCTGCCAGCAAATGCTGGAATGTATTGTTGCCGCCACTAAGAGCCCTGAAAACAGTAGAAACATTTAGAAAGCACTTGAAGACGCATCTATTGAGATGCCAAAAAACCGTTTGACTAAACACTTTGTAGTCTACATATCTCTGCGCTCAATTGGTGCACCCTTCGAATGCTACTTTTACTTACTATTAAATTACTAATTCTCTAGTTGTTGAAGGTTAACTTCAAAAAAGTGTAAAAATAATGTTGGTACTCATGTAACATTTAATTTCAAATGGCAGTTCACAGAGACCCAGTGTAGGTACATAATTACTCGGTGTAGGTACACTAAATGTATAATATCTCTTGTCATAGCGATTTCTGTGTTTTATGTTGTAAGCTAATAATTTTTAGTCATGTTCAATTGTATAATTCCTGTCATCGACGTAGTAGATCAACGTGGCCAAAGAGAATATAAGACGTGGCAAAACGTGCCACGGCACCACAGAATAAACAGATGCTTACGAATCGCGGCACTTACATAGATAAGTCAGATCAGATACATGGATCGTAAAGCACAAATGAAATAGGATATTATGATTTATATATATCAGTGGAGCGTAGAAGCGACACGCACTAGATTACATTATATTATTATTTTATTATATCTTTTTCGAATGGCCACATATTATCATTATTCCGTTAGCTTCGTAATGTCTTTCTGCGACCATAGACTCTCTAGAGGTGTCACGTCAGACTATTGGATATACTTCTTGTCAAATGAGCTGACACTAAATACAATCTTGTAGTAGCAATACGGCATTGCGACTGAGAGTAAGGCGGCGCCGCATATGGCGTGGTCGTAAGACGAACTGTATTTTGTCCTGGGGTTCGCGAGGTCATGACAATGGGTAACGGCTGAAAATCAGTGAGTAAGGATTCTGTCCTTAGTCGTATGCTGAGTCGGGACCCATGTTCATGACACACACAGCACCGCGTCGTTTTCTACATGTGTAATGTGTTTATTTAGTGTATTGTGTTCCTTTAATGTGTAGAATATGTAATGTGATGTGTGTGTCTTGAATAAATATGTTTTCTTTCTTTCTTTCTTTCTTTATAACGTTCTTGTAGTCTCGACATGAAGGCGCTTGGAGGAACACCCTGGGTTATTAGTGGGTATACAGACTCCCACCATAACCACCGTGCTCCCCGGTGGAATATATAAGAGATGTTCCTAGGAAAAAAAAGGCAGGGGTTCATTTTTATATATATATAGAAGACAAAGACCTTCATTTTCGTACAAAACACAATGGATACTGGTATTTTGATTTCTTTTAATCCATCTTCCACATATTTATGCTCTATACTCGACTTCTGTCACACCATATTGGTCCGAGATAGGGGTTAGTCAATCGCGATATTCATTACTGATATGAAAATAGAAGAATACCAAAACTATTACAAAATTATTACGCTCAGAGCATGTTTTTATCATATTGAATTGCAGACCAGCTTGCCAGCAGAAGTTTGAAGATTAAACCTCTGCAACTTTAATAGACACAGACTTGGCTCTTAAAAGGATTGCATAGCAATGCATTATTTCAGTATTTCAAAGTATTATAATTATCTTTTTTAGAACTTAAAAAACTGAAATATGAAAACGTACGGACATATTAAACAACGTGATGATTCCATGAAAAAAAATCACTGAAATCGGACAATGTTAAGAGGTGGAAAAGAGTTTTTTCGTATGGAAAGTACTAGCTATGCAATCCTCTTAACCTGATCGACGACTTATACTTATATACGACCGCTCGTACATATTGATAACACCAACTTAACTCGACTCATAGTCGACTATGCTGAACGCCAGATCGAGTGCCGAGTTAGATTTGGTGATACACCAAAAGTTGAAGTATTACTTTGAAGTGTTAACTCGATGTCACGTGCAAAAGCCGTATTTCTTCACATGATTAAAAAAGTAAACAGTAGTTTCATTGAGCATCATCGGGCCTCAGCATCATTCATACAGTTGTAGTATTTTGAAGTGAGTTGAACGATGGGACCACATGACCTTACACGTTTATCAGGCGTGACTCACGGCGACCAGACCGTGACAGTGTATGAAACGTGCGTGTTTTCGCGTGACAACATCGCATGCTGATTGATTGACAATGCAAATTCTATAGGGAAGTGTGACTGTGAAATTGCTGGAGCCCCCACGCTTTTGTTGTGGTTCTGTCACTTTGTTATTACGTAGGTATAATGTGAACAATCACAATTCTTATTACAAAATCTTAAATAATAAATAAATACTTTAGAAACGGGACATTTACCACGTATTTCTTTTAACCGTTCCCGATATTTCGGCACAGTTGCATGTGCTATGTTCACGAGTAAACTGAAAGAAGAACCATACCTGGTACACATGATAAATATCCCGTTTCGCAAGTAAATTCTAGCATTAGTGAAAAAAATGGTTGAGACATTTTTGAATAGGCATATTACGTTATCACTATTCCGAATTTAATCTAGTAGTAAAGTTGAAATATATTACTTATAATGATCGTTGAGAAAATGAAACTATTCTAACTTCCACAACAAAGTCAAGCAGTCGCACCTAATAACATTCATGTTAGCTATATTCGACGACTTATTAGTAGGAAAATATCAGAGATATATTACTGACGGACAGATGCAATGATGTAGAAAATCTTTACGAGAATTCGGGATGTTATGTGGAGGAAATATGGTTCCCATACTTTTTCATTTTGTGATACCCTTGAAGCTCACGGTTGTTTTTAGGAGCTATTTGAAAGCGAATTTTCACCATACAAAAACATTGCACGCGTTCACAGCTAATTAATCGTAGTAAAATGTCTATTAAAACTTTTTGTATCTGTAAACGGCGTTATTTCACTGGTTACCCAGCACATCTTATTACAGTAATATGCCATATTTTTCTCTTTTAGTCAAACCATAAGGGTAAAACCATCCAGCGATATCATAAAGAGGTGTTACGAAACTAAAAAAAATATACACAGAGCAATCATATCCCTCAAGCTATAAATGGAGTATAAATACAACGATATTTTAAACTTAAAACCTACACTACATAAATAGTAAATTTCACAAAAAATACCTAAAAGTTCCTTCAAATATATTTCTTGGAAGAAATAAAATAGAGATCAAAATAGTAAATCACTCGTAATCAAAAGAAAATGGTGGCTGCCCATACAAAACCATGTTATAGAGACTGTGGTAGTATTATAAGCCTTTACTTAGGTTTTCCTCGAAATAGCACTACTACTACAACTAATCACTCAATAATACACTCGCGCACACGCACTTGCATAAAATTCTCAAAATAAGCTATCGTCGCACTTTCCTTTTAATTTCCGATCTGACATTGTTTCAATGGTAAATTGTTATTGTAAAAATTATATCAAAATTATTAACAGCGTAAATAACACATCCCACAAGATAAAATCTATTCTACGAGTATATTTAATAGACATTTATATTCAGTCCTTTCCATCTGTTGGTCATGGCATCCGTATATCACAACTTTACTAAAGTATTGTTTGGTATAAAGTTTATACCAAACAATACTTTAAAGTTGTTAAATATACAAGGCCGATTTACAGGCTACAAAAAAAAATACATAAAAGGAGAAATAAACATTGTTAACACTGATGTGTTTCATGTTGTATTTTCTACCGACTTCAAAAAAGCAGGAGGTACTCAATTCGACTGTATTTTTTTCTAATGTTACTTCATAACTACGCTATCGCATTAGGTTAAAAGAAAAAAAAACCTGTAATGATAGTTGTAAGTTAAGAAAATAAATAAATAAATAACTTTCGATTGGGTGAACTGATTCTCAAAATTCTTTGTTTGAAAGTTGGTGCTTCTCTTTTGGACCCGTTTAAATTTCATCAAATTCGGTCCAGCAGTTTTTGAGTTACACTCCAATAACTAATAGAATGGAAGTCGCTCTAAAACTTTTCAAATTGTACTTGTTGTTTAGCTAAATATTAAATAAACTATCGATCATGCTAAAATAAACGCATAAACATTGCCAAGATCACAGCAGTATTGCGCAACCTTTTTCTAAGATTCAGTTGGTAAGTAAGCAACACAAAATTTTTATTAGTATTTTGTTAGTTTCACATCTAAAGTCAATACAACCCACTATTTCAGTAGTATTACTATTACAACACTTATTTACTACGTTGTCCGTGAACACTGAACCAAAGATTTGTGTGTAAATTGCACTTTAATATGTTCACCGCTATTAAAAATGTTGCCGCCTTTGTAAAAGATACATCGTATTCCTCGTAATCCTTAAATATGCAGATATTACCAAAAAAAGGTGACTTCTAAAATTATGTCTGTTGATATTATCTCCAAAAATGCTGGCGCACAAACAAAATTTAAAATACATCCATACATTACGTGAACAAAAATACAACAGCAGAAATAGCATTGAATAAATTAGGTAGGCAATGATAAATCACGGTGGATGAAGTACCTGCTTGAAATATGTTAGCTTTGTATGCTTTGTATCGTGGGTATATAAATGTAAGGGAAAGGGAAATAAATGTAATACAATTTTACGTGGCAGAAATGTCGCTGATAAAAATATATATGTTTTAAGATCAAAACAGGAGTTCTGAATTAATCTCGTATACGTGCGGTTCTGAACCATTTATTTTGTTATAAACAGCTGTTTCTAGTACAATTATTAAAAGACGTATAGGTGTAGTTGTCGTGTATAAGTTTGTGTACTTGATAATTACAGCTGTAATTTGTAAACCGATTTGGATGGGATTTTTTGTTTTTATTTTTCCATCATCAGTCTAATACGTATTCACAGTTGGAACATGGGCCTCCACCTGTGTCTCAAGGAGAGAAGTGTCAACCATTATTCACCACGATTAAGTACTAATTAGGGCTAGTGTTCAGCCATAGTGTCGAAGTTTTGAGACCGTCTGTAACCCACCACGCCCTATCGAGTGTTGTCTAAAGCAAAGCCAACAACTGAAGTAGACAGTTTAACGTGTCGTCCGAAGCACGGAAGCGCTCAGTCAAGACTGCTACTAACGGTCACCCATCCAATTCTAGTAGTGACCACAGGAAAGTTTTACCTAATAAAATTGAGCAGCTATGAACTACTAGAACACTCACTATTTGTACTTCAAAGGTTTTCTTTTATTATAACTATCGCCCAGAAAGGAAGCTATGTCTCTACTGGCTACGGTACATGATGACATGTGTAGTTGCTAATGCAGTGCCATTATATTCTTTTACATAAACCTATGCGATGAGCAAGATTTACTGTGCTGAAATTTAAACGCTAGCTAGTAAGTACACTGCCTAACTACCCACTTGCTAATTCACTGGTAAAAGTGAGATTGGCCAGATTTACACTAACGCAAATACGTTCATACATTATACAATACAAAATTCAAAATGAACCAAAGTAAATAAGCACGTAGCTAAGTAGATACCTACAAAGAAAATAACAGAACGGATAAAACACTTTGAGCTTGTAACGAGGAGGAGCACTGCGAATGTACTTGGCCGCTTGTTATTTTATTTGCTCTCTGCTCGGTAAACTCTATTACCCAGGCGATGGTTTTGATTCCGAGAAGTCAATGTTTACATTGAATTTTAAACTTATGTCACTGTTGTCACATTCATTCTCAAGCGTTATGTCTACTGTGAGAAAGTTTATCGACGGCGAATATCAATATTTGTTCGCCTACTCAATCACATACTTTACGAGCGACGTCGGTTACATCTTCATGATTTCAGATATAGAATCAATCGAATTGATTTGATCAGCTATACTGTGTTCGTATACCTCTCTTTTAACATACTTCCTGATTAAAACTGACTTTGTAACACCAAAGCATGCGGTTTCTACTGATGGATAAACTGATACTTTAATCATTTTTTACATTTACCTTTTTGCGTTGACTTACTAATAATTATCCGAATATTCAGACTGCACTTTTTAAATTCAGCTATAGATTTTAATAGAATTTCCAACATCTAAAAGTGAGTTCTCGTTAATTTTTCGTCACCGAGCTTACATACGAGTAATTCATAGATTTCTAACTAAAATAAACAAACCTGATTGCGGTCAATACTTAGATGGTTGACCACTAGTGCAATTTCATCTGAAAGCTTCGGTCAGCACATTTAGCCAATCGGTCCAAGCATTTGGGCAACATAATTACATACCTTAGCCATATCAGAGACTTTTAGGGGAGTGATAGCTCTGACACTAGACCCAGCACTAGCATATCCACCAAACTGCACTTAACCAGCCTAGTCGGTCATACGCGAAACACGCAATAATGCTACAGTCACCTTTCACGTCTTTTTAAACGTCGGGTTACATGTTCGTTATTTAAAATACGGAATTATTTTGTTTGTTTCTAATTCCTTTCTATTTGGAAACCAATTCTCGATTGTTAAGTTAGCTAAATTGCCAACACCAAAGCGTAGAGTCCTTAGGTCGAAACAACTAATGGAATACGTTATTACTGGGCACCGCTACGAAAAAGTGCATTAGCGTAGCGTAAGTGGGATAAAAGTATTTGAATATAGAACTTAAGTAAATTGCGCTGTGAGTGCTTATGGCACTTAACATACAGCGATTTGCCTCATTTACTGTAATCGCTACAGTTTTATTTCACTTTGGTTTCGGTAGCTGTGCGCTCGCGTAAAATAAACGACTCATGTTTATAGCATTCGATATTCAATTTGAACTTCGGGCGTAATGGTTTTTAATTTGGGTTTGGTGCAATGTTATTGAGGTTTATTTTCGGTTATGTTTGATTGAATTAGTCTATAATATTATGAAAGCAAAAAGGGGGCTTATATTATTATACAGCCAACTAGATTGTTTTGATATTATAAAATATACCGCTTATTCTGTTACTTGTTACTCATGATAACTCTGTATCATAGGTCTTTTTGAGCTGGTTTGGTTGGTTTCTGAATAAGTTTGAGAAGTTTTTGAATCCCTTCTCTAACTCTTATCACGGTTAGTTAGGTGCACCCTGGGAGTAGCTTTAACGGTATGAGAAGAATTCCCTTTCGTTGAATATTGCATTTGACATCTAAGAGTTTGGCTTATCAGCTTTTCCACAAGGGGCGAGGGAGATAGCTGGTCTTTTGTTTAATAAATTACTTTTCTTCAGGTTGGAATTGGCTTGGGAATTCTTATGGCGACAGGTAAATGTACACATTTGTTGTATTACATATGATGACAGACGTATGCGTTTAAGAAAATACACAAACAATTACGAGTATGTTCGGAATATATGGCAGAGTTTATTGCGATATATTAAGCAGTTAACAAGCAAAAGTGTAAAGTTTAAATCCGTCAGCTTAAGGTTTTCAGTTTAAATAGTTCGCTCATTTGCGATCGCATGTCCAGATTTACAATTTCTCACTCAGTTTTACGTTACAAGTTTATAGTCAGCGTGCGGGCCAGACAAAAGCGAGTAGACATAATGAATTTTGGTTTCTGAATTGGCAAATAAATTATTCATTGTGCACGAGACTCGTTCCTAGTAAGTATGAATGTAATGCAACAAAGCATATTTTAGCGCATATCGTAAAGTGCAACGAATGACAACAGTCGTTAAGTTTTATGCTCTGTACCGAGCTCGTCTCAATTACAATTACAAATTATTACAAATTTTCAACTCGGGCCAAATGTCGTGGGCAATAATACGAAAGCTCACGCTTACAATGTTTGACGTTCATTTTATGTCCTTTATTCATGGTACCATGTGAGGGAAAGACGTCGTGCTTAATATGGCAGTTACGTTGAATATAGGATTTCATAGCAGAAAATCGTTATGTTGGCAATTTACATAATGCCCACTCGAATATAACGTGTGTGGTATTATTGAATATGAAATGCATTCCTAAGATATTGAATAACAACATTTCTAACAATACGTATCATATATCTATAACAATAATCGCCGCATTGTTTTGATGTATTTGGTAGCGATGATGGGAACAGGAAAAATATGAATTCCTATCAATGATAACATATTGTTTTATTTATATTATTATGCTTGTGTTTCGTGTAGATGTAACATCGTGAATAAAATGAAATCACAGTATAGTCGCAGGACACTTTCAAAAATTTCACGGGCTATCTGACGTTTGAAAATCTATCACCAAGCAAGCAACGATGTGTTCTTACAGCAGTGTTTGAAACCATGTTAAGTCTGGTTCAGTGAACCAGTCAGTGAACTACCTTCATCCACATCAGAAAAAATAGGAAAAAAAAAAAACATTATATATGTATATAAGTAGTTAATGTATTTTAAATTACTGTCATTATTTATACTAGACTGTAAATCACGTATTCTTTTCTTTTAATCAATAAATGAAGTGCCACCAATTAAAAATACAGAAAATTACATCATTACATTGATTCTACTAGGTAGGAGTTCTCTTGGGAATCAGACCCTTTTGCTTGATATCGTCACAGTGGCATAGCATTACTGTTTTATGGTGTTATTAATGACACTGTAGAATAGTTAAATACTAAAACAACAGACTCTATATGCCCACGAACACATATTTTTTTTATAATAATCACGGAAATATATGTTTTGTCTGTTTGGATGTTTGTCTTCACGGCAATATTATTTGCATGACAAAGCATTACGTCACCGAGAGATATTGTTTAATGAGGCTTATTCGTTCAATAATTTTGCTTAGAGCTTTGGTACGGGTATTGATCGAGACGTTATCTTTTACAAGAGGCTTCAAATAAGTCGGGTTTTATTACCTTTTACGATCGCATCCTGACATTAAAGGGGAAATTATTTAACTTCATCCCCCACAGATAAAAGCCATATTCACATTTACATTAAATCAGATTTTTGCAAAAGTGTTAAACCGTTCATATTAATAAAACCTTAACATTAATATGAACTGTTCAAATTGAACTCAATCTATTATATTCCAGTGATTCGCCCGCACGTATGTAATATACGTTATACGCATCACCGAAGGATCAGCTTTAGTCACATCTAAGGCGTTCGAGAGCAATCTAGACGCCCCACCGCAAGAGCCTCTGGCTAAATCTAGGATGCCCTGACCTACTATTAAATAGTGATGAGCATACCAATTTAAGCCGGAGGAGCCGGTCGGATAGAGAAGACTTTTGGTGCAGTTTAAAACACTCTGATAGCTATTGTTAAAACTTTGATACTTTTTTGACTTTCAATCTCATATAAAAAAAATGAAAAAATCAAGCAACTGCACAGTTTTTATACTATTAACTTTAGTATATTTCATAATCAATAGGCTTATTCATTAGTATACTCATGATAACGCATAATGTTTAATGTGTTTATATGTATGTAAGTATTTAATATCATATATAAGTATGTAATATCAGTCATCAGGTTACCATAGTACAGACTCTGCCTAATTTGGGACCTGAAGACCTTTGTGTGGATGTTGTCCCATATTATTATTATATAGAATATGGTAATTAAAATTCAATTTGATGAATGGTCTAGTAGTCCATACAATCTTGATAATGTAGCGTAAATGTTTTATCAATATGGTCGCATCTAGCAACACTACTCTGCAATTTTAGACTAAATATATCCGACACTGGTCTGTTTCGCTGTATTTACAGTGATGATAAAAAATTGTAGCGATTAATAACTGATAGACCCTTTTATGCTTCCTAAAACTATTTTTTCATGGTGATAATATATAATTTTTTTCTCTAGTTGTTCTACAGTAAGAGCTCGTCCTAATGACTATCACATTCGTGCCGGATATACTCCCTCAAAGCCTCAAAGAAGTACTGTGCAAACGTTACTTTGATAAGATATGAAGGGCACTGCATGTAGATGCAAGTGAAATTGCTCGATGAAATATATCACGTATAGTAATGTATGATAGATAGATGGATAGATAAACTATTTATTGCAACACCAAAGTACAAAATATAACACATAAAGAATTAGGATAATATTAGAGAAACAAAAATTTCACAAGCATTTAAAGCTTAAAGTTAAGTGTCACCATGAGTTGTCTGGAAGAGATCGCTTTGAGCGATAAGATGGCTTAGAGCGATCTCTTCCAGACAACCGTGCACGGAAATAAATAAAAATACAATTGTCGGTGGTGTATAAAACAATATATATATACAATATAGAAGACTGTTACAAATTAAGTTACAACCTATTGCTTGACCCTCGTGCTTGACGTTTACTACACCGGACACAGGACAAGGACACAAGGACAATATCAAGAACATGCCGGTTAAAAATAAGCTAGGTAACTACGAGCATATTTTTTTAAAAATCATACATTTTGGCCGAAAACTTTATCCATCTCTAAAGCTCTACTATTAAGGATTGTCTCAAAGCATTTCTCCCATATTCACTTCTTAGACCTATAATTTGTGACAGCGTGCATTGCGTTCGCTTTGATTTATTTACATAAACAATAGAGTACAGCTAGCGAGCTATTACAGATTCCACTCCGAATCAAAATGCAGGTTTGGCTAATTGCGACCGAGTGAGTTATCGTTCTACAAACTTACTATTATACGAACCTTACCGCAATAATAACTCTTAATATTTTATGAAGGTGTTTGTATATGCCAAACATTTTCACTGTGACATGATTGTAACGTGTCTGTGAACGACGTGTAATTGACATAAAAGTTAGTAATTACAAAGTAGGATAATAAGGAGTTGTGAATGCAAAGTTGGTCATTATTTCGTTGCAAAAACAACATTATGATTATAGGTTATACGGTTACAGTAGTGAAGCAATTAAGAAGTGTATTTAAGTTGTGGTTCAAGAAAACAACAAAGTGTAATGCCTTGTATAATACAGACTTATAATAATTAACATATCAACAGAAATATTGTTAATAGTCAAAGCGATGTATTGTGTAACGTTAACTTATTCTATGAGCTAATTCAAGTTTGCGTTAGCTATATTAAATTGTATTATTACGTTGTTCTCCTCTAACATGCTAAATGTTGATCAGAATACTAAGTACAAGAAGAAGAATACAGTACTTACATATTAGTGACATATGAAATAATATAATGATTTATAATATGTATGAATATTTGTATAATTTAGTATAATTATTTACAACTAACGTGTCTTTATAGGTGTATATACATATAAAGTTTTATAGAAATTGACCCCAGACTTCTTTAAGCATTAGGTATCTCCTATTATCTATACTTTCAAATTTGGCCATCCACGCCCAGTTGAACAATTTATTCATATTTCTTATGTCAAATACAATCCTAGAACGAGAAAAAACAAACTGTATCTATCTTGTTGTAAAAATATGTCATTTTACCTTTATATGTCAGAAGTATAAGTATTTACAAATATATTATTCAAACTTGAAAATTTAATACACAATAATAAGACTAATAGGTAATTTCACATTTGAAATACATAAAAATCAATCTGCAAGCAATAGAGACACAAAATGTACAAACGAACCTATGGAATATAAATAGGCAACGAAAACAAAGGTTTGGTGCACACACACATAAAATGTATTTATTATTGTGCAGGCGTACTGCACGCACGTCTATTCTGCTTGTGAATTTATTGTATGCCGATTCAGCATTATGCGATACGGTTGGCGGAGCAAGCTTAAGGATTAGGGTCACGATAATTTTGTGAAATTATAGGAACAGATTACACTAAATGAAAACGAGAACATACTTGTTACTGCATCTAGAATGGAATATAATAATTTTATGGCATTATAGCTTTGATAAAACTATATTGATTAAGTTAAATTTAATTTTAAATAGAATTACAATTTTACAAAATTTGTACAGTTTTGGCTGGTGTGAGAATGAGTATGATATATAGTATATATGTAGTAAGAAGATGCAATAGAAAATTTTAAATTAATATAATTATTAATAATATCAGTCATAGTTTGGTCAACTAGCTACTGCCAGCGTCTATAATCCAAATCCGTTGAGCCATTTCAACGTTAGAAAAGCATTTAAGAAGTTACAAACATGTTCACTTGCTCACACACAAAATTGTGCCTTACACCAATATTATATCCTGAGATTTGAAACTATCATGCATACTATATATATATATATATGCATCATGCATGATTTGTATAGTCATAATAAAAAATGTTTGTTTCCTCTGACGTAAGTAATAGCGTAAATAATAGCGAAGTAATGATGATTAATTTTATATCATTATTTCTTTATTATTTTTTCATAATTTTTAAAATATCTAAAACGGTGTTTTTGAATGCAAGTTTCTTTATATCAATTTTGAAAACGTCAGACGCGCCGACGACTTATCTACTGTCTATCAACTTAACTACCGATAACGACGTGAGAAAAACTGTCACATGGCTACCCTAATAGTTAGGTATAGGTCAGTTACATTCCATGGACGAATGACATTTGAAATTTCGTAATCACATTATGTGCAATTGCAATTAACCTACCTGCGTTCTGCAATGATTACTCAATGCATGCAGATGAACAGCAGTACATGAATTCTGCTGTTTTTGTCACACTTTAAGTTACTCAAGAAGTAAAACTTGGTTTCCTTTGATTCGCTCTATTGTCAAAATTGAGGTGCTTGTAATTTGTCATTAATTTTAGATATGTAATATACATATTTCATAAACTTTGTGAATACCTAGTACTTTTGTGTTTTTAAAGTTAAATATTTTAAATAATAAAGCTCCCATAGAGGTGGTGGGAAAACACCAAAAATGGCTGTCATTGATTCTGTGTAGTTTCTCTAGATTTGTGTTTCCTCTTCTTTGAATCGTAATAATAGTGAATTATTAACTGTTAAGAAATAGTGCACTAGTGTAGGCAAAGTGTACAAAATAGATCAACGTTGTAATACTTCTAAAATAGTTTTTACATGGTCAAATTACGTGGTTGTCGCTGCGCGAGTATCAGTTAGTTTAAATAAGTTTCCATCAAATCTTAACACTTTTTTACTATCCCAAAATGCATACTTAAAATCTAAATTTTCTCTATACTGCTTGATGTTTAATATTTACATCATTACAATTGACAGGGGTTCTGGTAAATATTTATGGCTGAAGAGATTAAATCAAATTTATAATCCAAATAATTTTTCACCTAAGTGTTTAAATATATCCAATTGCCTTCTTATTAGTATCTACGTACTCAAAACAAGAAAAGAATGTCAAATTATCTGAGTTTCCTATTATTATTATTATTTATTTAATTTTATTGAAATAAAACAGTAATGCTAAACAATTGAAAATACATATTAATATGCTGACATGACAACGCTTCAGCGAACACGATTTAGATTTTTTTACTATATAAGACTTCCAGTGCTTTTTGCAGGAAGCTACTTACTTGGTGGTGCTATTTACCTAAGCAGTGCACAAAATTTATTTTTTGAATCGGAAAAAACCTGAGGTTTATGTAATTTTAGAGAATACTATTTATGTTTTGTTTTTTATTTGCCTGTGGTATTTTTCCATCATGCCAGATTTTCAATATACAAAACAGCAAACCGCAGACAATAAAGAGGGATCCCTGTCGTAAACTTCAATGATACACGGAGGCATAATGCTAATAAAATAAAGCCGTATGTTGTAGGAAGTTTGAAAAGAGCTCTCTGTACAATGCACACTCTATTTTTGAATGGAATATATTGAATACTATTGTCAGTATAGGTACCTAATAGATGCTTGAATGCGCAAATATATAGGTTACAGATATTGTAGTTTCCGTACTGTTCAGAAGATTATATTTTAAATGTCCTCCATGTTCTGTTACTCCTCCTGGTATCAACTGCTGTATAAACTTATTCGTTTTTAATAAATCGCGTGACCTACTACGCGATAAAATCAATTCTATTCACCTTAATTCTTATGCACATAGCATGGATTCGCAAAGATAAGATTTGTAATTTGTAAAATTTATCTTAATTCAAAAAATAGACAGATTTTTTTGAAATTAATATTTTTGGGATTTTTACGAATCATGTCTATAAAACATACATAACACGGCAAGAAATGAGCCAGGTTCCATTTTAACTCGTCAAAAATTTTAGTTTTAAAAGGAAATCAACATCATCAGCATCATTATAGTCATTACCAGCAATCCTCACCTCACAGGCGCTTTTTGCTGGACATAGGCCTTGTCCTATATATATCACAGCGCTTGGTCTTTAGCTTTATACACTCAGTCGCCTTTTGTAGATTAGCTCTCCAGATTTCTATAGGGTGACACATCCTCCTATTGTTTTCGCCTTTAAATAATTCAACAGTAGTTATTCGTTATTCTAAAAATAGATACATGATAGATACATGAGCCTATTGGGCTCAATCAAATAACGTATAAATAAATGGTCAGACTCTTCTGCATTAGTAATGCATACTGGCATGCATACTGGTATTGGGCTTGAAAGACAGCGTGTGACAAAAAAAGACAATAGTGTGACTAAGTAACAATGCCTCGGGATGCACGGTATCACAGTTCAGAATTAGGCAGAACTATGAGGCTTTGCAGTTAGGTTAATGATGCGTTCGTCTTGTTACTAGATGCTCTAAAAAGCTTATTAAACTATAAAGTAATGACAAACTCACTTTGTTATAATAGTTTTCAATTCAACAAGTATCTAGTACATTTTATAACAATATTTGTATATAGATATTCTCATTACCAGTAGGCACATTACCGGCAACGTTAATGTTGACTTTGAAATACTACTCTAATGTCGAATTTGACCAAAGAAGAATAACTTTTGTTCCTAGAATAAACCACAAATACGAAAAGAAAACTTAATATAAAACGGAAAACGCTATGATTATCTTTGGCGTAAAACTTTTTTATAATTTATTTGATAAATTTTACCTCTATAGTATGAAACCATTTCAATTGTGCCCCGCAGTCATTACACGTTACAAAACTTGATCCGATTCAAACGCTTATTAAATAAATCAATGAAAGTTAATTCAATACGTTGCGGAAGGAAAGAAGTTATGTATAATTAACGGCCGCGAAAGCGATCGCTCGTAAACGACCTTTAGTGTAAACAATCTATTTGGTTTTATGAATAGTAAAATTACTATAAGTACTGTATATATCTATGAGCGAGATTTTTATTACCGTTGTCGATGCTGTTATCAATTAATTTTTATTAACCGACTGCTCAGAAGTACGTTTACGTAAAAACTACCTGTAGTAGTTCTCCAGAAGCTTACCACCTATAGTAAGTTGGAGTTTCTCTTCTTATGATTCTTGACGGCATCATTTAACTCGATTTCATCACGGAGCTACATTTTACCTCTTACTCTAGACCAATAAAACCGACTGCCCAGAAGTAAGTTTACGTAAAAACTAACTGTAGAAGTTTTCCAGAGGCTTACCACCAATAGTAAGTTGGGGTTTCTCCTCTTATGATTCTTGATGGTATTATTTAACCAGATCTCACCACGGAGCTACATTTTACCTCTTACTCTAGACCAATACAACCGACTGCCCAGAAGTACGTTTCCGTAAAACTACCTGTAGTAGTTATCCAGAAGCTTACCAACTATAGTAAGTTGGGATTTAGCCTCTTATGATTCTAGACGGTATCCTTTAACTCGATCTCATCACGGAGCTACATTTTATCTCTTACTCTAGACCAATACAACCGACTGCCCAGAAGTATGTTTACGTAAAAACTACCTGCAGTAGTTCTCCAGAAGCTTACCACCTATAGTAAGTTGGGATTTAGCCTCTTATGATTCTAGACGGTATCCTTTTACTCGATCTCATCACGGAGCTACATTTTATCTCTTACTCTAGACCAATACAACCGACTGCCCAGAAGTACGTTTCCGTAAAACCACCTGTAGTAGTTATCCAGAAGCTTACCAACTATAGTAAGTTGGGATTTAGCCTCTTATGATTCTAGACGGTATCCTTTAACTCGATCTCATCACGGAGCTACATTTTATCTCTCACTCTAGACCAATACAATCGACTGCCCAGAAGTATGTTTACGTAAAATCTACCTGCAGTAGTTCTCCAGAAGCTTACCACATATAGTAAGTTGAGGTTTCTCCTCTTATGATTCTTGACGGTATCATTTAACCAGATCTCATCACGGAGCTACATTTTACCTTTTACTCCAAACCAATTTGGCTTATCACATATTTTTAATTTGAGGATAGTATCCTAATAAACTTAACTGCATAAGTTACTTTCAGACCAAGCTGAACAGAATTGGAACCACATCAGCCCTTGAAATTCCATTACTTCACCTTGACTCCTTTTTCGAACGTGCTAAATGCTGTTTGGCTCTACCGGCATTTACAGCGACACCGGATAGGAATTGGGAAACCTAGCTTACGTGGTAATAGGTGCTTGTAGTCCGTCGCTAATATAGTCCGTACCATCGAAGTACTACAAATTCTGCCTCCAAGTAGCAGTGTGCAAGCATTAGGTACGCTACGATATGCGCAGACTAAGGGCTCTAATACACGATGCACGATATTCTTCTCATCTTCTATGATGAGACCAAGGCGAAAACAGTGAGCCAAGGCAAAATCTGTTTACCTAAGCCTAGCTACATCTTCAGGAAAAAAAAGACGTGGTATATTAATACGTGCTTGCTGTGTTTACTGTTCAAAGCGTGGCATGGCATCAACGTAAACCAGCTGACCTAAAACCGTGTCACCCGAAACAACCCGTGCAATACGGCCAGCACACCCAAACGGAACACTGCAGCAGGCAACTTAACAACTATTTGCAATTCAATTCATGCAAAATCATCGTGCCGTGTTGAAACATCGCATACTCTACGTAAATACCTAGTTGCTTCACTAATGCTTCGAAAGACAAGCCCGGGAGTTCACTCAGACTGCATTTAGCGGGCCTTAGGCCACCGTGGCTGAGGTTAGGTTCTTAATTAGCTATCGTTCGCAGCTGACCGCTTAGAAGTGAGATCTAGATATGTAACTAAAACAATTCTCAAGGTAAAATGAACTCTATCACGTAGGAGGATGTTAGTCTTGATAGCATTATTAGATTGTGTAACCCTTGTGGTTAGACGATGGGGTCGATGGGTGACATTTACGTAGTGCATGTAGTTCGGACCAAGGAGCTGCCGATCGAAATTGCTTCGGACTTGTTTGTAATCAAGTTTATATTGATACATGTATTAAATTATTCCAAACGTATCGTCACATTCAACATTTTTCTACTTATTTATGTTGTCCACGTTTATTATCAGCTCAGAGATATTATTTATTGTATAATGTATGTTGTATATCGTTGTTAATGCGTTTTTTTCGCTCACGAGACATCATTGCTCTTTTTGTTCCTCTATAATGCGAGACAAGGCTGATCATTGATTTTTTGTAAAGACAACCTGTTATTTTTAATGACATCCAGATAGAGAGGAACATGTCGCAATTTTCGAGAAAAAACTCACCCATCATAACGTATACAGCATCAATCATGTTTTTAGACGAAGGGCGAAGGAAATGAATTAAGCTCTAAGTGCACGCACTCGTACGTTAAAAATGTGTGAAAAATTACATCGATTACCTCTAACGACGGAATGGTGTTACAAGTTATTCTCAGAGGAAACTCAGAGACAAAATGATGTTGATATATATATATCGCACATCTTCTGCATTATCTCTTGACATTTACAAATAGATCGACGCATGATCGCACATCGAATGAGTCCATTAAATATATGTACCACTTTCGAACTTTAACATAACTTTCTATACATTGAGCGTAATCGCTGCACTCAAACGTAAAAGTTAAATGGAATACGCCTAATTAGCATCGAACGGGATCGAAAACAGGGGCAATACAAATAAACTTGAAGATAAAAGGCGGGCTATAAAGGCGCTCGAATAAATATTGAACGTTACTAATTATCATAAAAGACTAAAAGTACATCCTTCGGTCGTGAGGCCATTACCGAATAGCTGTCATTAAGGAGCGTGATACGGTAAGTATGAACGAGTAGCCGCCACCCACAGTGCTTCAAACTGGATTTCTGTTCTACCTAGAAGCGCGCTAGCCTCTAGGTAAGCCGGCCGGCCTATCATACGATCGCCTGTGAATACACATTAGCTTTTATGCGGTAATATTGTTAATATATCAAGCTATTAAAAAGCTATCTAAAGACTTTGGCGGTAAGTGTGGTCGGCAGTAACTTGTTCTAGTAAGTGGAATGAGTTTTTAATTGAAATTTGTTGAACAAGTGCGTGGTTATAATATTACCTATGCCAAAGATTCACGTTGATGTTAATTATTTTACTGTAACATTTTGTACTCGTAGTAATGTCATGTTATAAAATTCTATAATCGATTAATAAAACTACTATTAGTACACAATTACATATTCTAATTAAAATATTCCTACAGTGTATTACATAGTTTATTGCAAACATTTTCTCCGCTCTATGGCTTGACTAGCAGCGCTCTCCAGTTTCACCAGCGTGGTGATGGATGATGGTGATGATGATTAAAACTATATATCTCATATGTCTATGTTACTCAGGAATCAAAGTCAAATTCAAAGTCAAAATCATTTATTTAATTTAGGCATCAACGACGCATTTATGAACGTCAATTTTTTATTATAATAAATATAGAGATAAATATATAGAGCCTACCGAGAAAAAGCGGTAAGAAACTCGGGGCCATTCATATTATATAGATGTTTACAATGTTTCTACTTAGGTACTAATTACATTTTATGGGTGGCAGAGTGACAGCTTGCCAGAAGTGGAGTATTCCAAGCATCTTTATCCTCTATATAATGTCGGAGTTTATAATAAGCTTTTTTTATGATTTTTTTTTATTAAATGTTTTACAGTCAACTTGAATTTACCCTCTGTGAATGTGCCCTCTGTTGAATAATATATATAGCATTCTAACCGTGAAAGATTTTTGTAATCTATATAGTAGTTTTATGTTTTATTCATTACAAATATACAAAAACACAAAAATGACGAAACATTGATTGATAAAAACAAATGATTGATAAAAAAAAATTAAGTGGATCTATAATAATGTAAATTTTTGAACGAATTTTATACAAATCCTTGATCCATGTTACACTATGTTACATTGACATGTGTTACTGTTAGATTATTTTAAACAACGAACCTATCATTTGTAATAAATAATTAGATATATAGGTACCTACTGTTGTGTACATTTATATAGTATACGAGATGTGTCTCGTAGGGCTTTATAAATAATGTAAAGCTTAATGGAAACTCGATCTTCAATTCGTCAAATCGAAACGTCCTTCCAGGATTTTCATGATATCTCTATCATGAAACAAAGATAACGCAAAGTTCCGAATTCCGAAACCTTGTCAAACTGCCGAAGCAGGATTATTCGAGGATCGGATCGAGACGTAACCAGACGTTTCACGCGAATTTATATCCTAACTTTAGACATCAGTTTTTCGTTTGTCTTATCTACAACTTCAAGGACTTGGCTATCTTTGTACGGTGTTTGAATTTTTTACTCGGATATCACACAAGATTTTAAGGCGAATCGAATGTTGAGCTCGTGTAAATAATATTAGAAAAATTGTATTGTATTGTGTGTACGTAGTACAGTTTAAACCATATATGTACGCCTGGAATCATTACACAGAGTACCTATACATCAACCTAATACTTAGCAACTATACAATACCTACGTATATAGGTACGTGTTAAATCCATTAAATTGTAATCACGCAATTTTTAAAATGACGCCTCAATGTGAAAACAGTTGACAATCAGATGAAACAAATTTTATTCCACGGCCAAAGAGTTCCATTTTCAAATTTAGTAATAACTTTTTAAATATTGTCGTATGTAAGTAATAAATTAACTTGTTAATGCTAACAAGTGACTAATTGGGAATGTAGTGTGCCCGATACTACGCACAACTAGAAATGAGAGTTGCAGTGCCTCCACAACTTTCAGATTACCGTGGTACTTTGATACCATTGAAATAGCCCCTTAGGAATGAAAGTTTCATAAATCCTAATATATAATATCCACTAAGGACCATGGCAGGTTAAAGTTATTTATCAACCAACAAAAATTCAAGTTGCTGATGATTCAGTCAGCCAGTACAAGTATAATAATTATGTATAAATAACAACTTAAATGTTATTAGAGACACATAATACATCATACGATTTTAATAGTATTATAAATTCTTATTAGGAGTTATAAACTTTATATTGAACTAGGTATCTAGGATGTTACTGGTTATTTATCTCTCTATATATATAAATGAACCCCTATTTCTCCTGGTCACGCTATATCTTAAGTTTATCTAGTACCTTCAAGTCGACTTATTGGCATTACAGGCATAGCACAGAGAGGTGAAACTTTTAACTCATTTCATAGTTGAGGTTTACTATAGTTCACTATAACAAATGTTTGCAGATGGACTTTACTAGAGCTCGCTGTATGTAGCTTGTTTATTTATTTATTTGTATTATTTAGTTGTATGTTTAGATACATATAGTCAATTGAGCTACATATTTGTTAAGTGACCGAGAATCATGCTGTGTACCTAGAAATACTTTAGATCCCGAAACAACATTTTTTGTCAAAAAAACGATATTAAAAAATATTTAGTGACACTTCCGCTGAAAAGAAAAAAATGATTTTGGCCTATTTGGGGGGCGTGCACCACCCTCCCTCCCGCATAAAATGCTAATAGGAAGAATACAAAATAAAAAACACAAGAAACCCCAAATAACAAACACGTGTCGAATCGGTTTTGGTTTATTTGGGGTTTCTTGTGTTTTTTATTTTGTATTCTTCCTATTAGCATTTTATGCGGGAGGGAGGGTGGTGCACGCCCCCCAAATAGGCCAAAATCATTGTTTTCTTTTCAGCGGAAGTGTCACTAAATATTTTTTAATATCGTTTTTTTGATAATGGATTTCCGCAAAGTAACGCCTGAATCAATAAATAAAACATTTTTTGTCCTAGGAAATGTTGTTAAGAGATATTCACAGGAGGTTATCTTTTTCTACGCAAGCGTACTCAAGTGGCGCAGCGAGTATATTGGTATAAGTTAAGTATGTTGAGTGTAATAAAAAATTAAAAAAAATATACGTAAAACATCATTTTATTTCACAAATATTTTATAACTCAATATATTATCTACAAACAAAAGACAGAGTTTTTCGCTAGTACCTTAAGACCACCAACACAAATCACTGAGACGTAACAATTATTCAGTAAATATTGGTTTTCGTGGGTAGATAGATATTTTAGCTATAAATAAATATAATATATTGTCGAATAAACTTGAATTAGTATGACCGAGTTGATATAATTGTCTACTGGAATTCTTAACCTGTGTAGTAACTAATATGAATATGTTTATACTTATAATAATGCAGTACTACTTATATCATAATCAGAGACCGATTTCTACTTGGCTCTCTTTTGTCCTTGCGTATCTACTTAAGACATCAGTTATTATTATATAAGCCATTAACACGTTTATGATTATTTCGAATAGTCACCTGCAGGATCTCATGTAGGAGATAAAATATACTTCGTCCTTCTCCGAGACACAAGACTATCGCTGTGCTAAGTTTCATCAATAAATTCGGATCAGGTAGGTTAGGTGTTAACGAAAAAGACTAATACACCAACAAACGATTGACACATCGATAAACACCTTCGTGATTTTGGTGTGGACTATGGCACTTGCATTATTAATTCAGCTTAATTTTTTCCAATAGTTGACGCAAAGTAGGACCTTTACCAAATATACGTGTAAGTTGTAGTGTTTAAACAATAAAAGGCTAAGATCATTCACAAACACATCGTACACATAGTGCCTAAACATCTACTTAATACTTCATAGCATAAAATATTACGTGGAAGTACCTACCAGGGCTGTCATAATCCTATATGTTTCAATTTTCCGAAACAGCCATGCGATTCCCTAAATGATTCGTCGATGCGCTCGTCGTCGACCTCACCGATGTCAAATACTTTATGAGATGTCTCCCTTGTACATAAGATTGTTTTTACAACGTTTCTTGTCATCTCGTCATTTGTTTCACGGATGTTGTCAAAGATGCAACGATGTTTGCTCTTAGAGAATCGCACGGCAGGTCGCAATTCATGTATACTTGTGCCTAGAGACGAAATTTATGAGACAAGTGCTTTATTTTCGTGTATGTTCGGTAAAAATGTGATATAACCCGCGGCACGTAACTCTAGCGCTGAGCGAAATGTGGAGGGGATAGCTGCGCATGGGTACAGTTGCGCACATGTGACAGAGAGAGACAAGAATCCCTCGTCTTCGATGTGACAGAGAGAGACAAGAGTCCTTCGTCCCTCTAGCCCCCCTGTGATACCCAATTTTTAACTTCTGCGCAATAACGGTCAGCGCTAGAGTTACGTGCCGCGGGCTGTACTATCAGACATTTTTGCCTGATGAAAGGAAATTGAAAAATCTTTTGTATTAGAGTGTGCCACCACAATACTGAATATTTTGCCTCTAAGCAATAGGGTGCTAGCACTCTTATATCACGAAATAAACGGTTGGACAAACTACAATAATAAACAATATCTATAGGGTCATGAGCGCAATTCATACAGACTTTTAATCAAATTAAATCAAAATTATTAGGTATCGAAGACGCACTTCTGCACGGTATGGGACTGCATCATCATCATCATCATCATCATTATCATAGAACGCCTTACCATTCTCGTTCACACTGTACCATTTAAAAAAATTATTTAAAAGCAGTAGGTATATATTAAGTATATAGTATTACTTTTTTAAAGCACTAACGCCTGCTTAAGCGATCTCAAACATTGAAATTTATAGAGAGAAAAATTCCATCCTCGGACGGGATTCGAACTTGCGTCTTCTGACTCTCCGTGTCAGACGCCATTGACCAACTAGGCCACCGAGAATCTGGTCCAAGCATCGAATTTTAACTCTCTATTTGACTAACCGTCTTGCTTGATATATTAAGTATCTTTAGTCGTATGATTACGGTCATACTGTAGGTAATAATGTCGTCACGATAAAGTCAGTAGAAGAAGTGGCACATCTCAGAAGCTTGTAATAACAGTGATTGAGAGTTGAGACGCCCGACGCCGCGAGCACTATTGTGATTTGCTTATCTGGACTATTCTTAAACTGTAGATAAATCAATATGTAAATGATATAGGTAAGAAACTATAGCCCCTTGACTAATATTTACTTAACAGATCAAGTAAATAAAACTTAGTTCATTTTGTTTACTTGGATGGGTTTCTTTTGGTGCAGTCATTTTAGCGTATGTGCAAAAAAAGAATGTCGTGGCGTTCCGGTGAGTTTAAATTCAGATTCTTATATGAGAGCTCAATCCAGAGCTCCAGCTATTATTTGTCCGTCACGTAACTATCAAGTGTGAATTTTGATTTTAAAAAGCTGTAAAACAGTAAATTAGCAGCAGTTTTACTCAGCTTTTTTATGTACTAGCAATATAACAGTAAATTTGCCCACGCGAAGTTAATTCTTAGGACGCGTCGCTTTTTGCACTTTTTGTGACTGTGTGTAAATGAATATTCATTGCCTAGAGTAACTGTTAGTAGATTGAAATACGTATTTTTGAGCATTGTAATGGAGTTATGAAACTTTAATTACCTATAAGCCTGGTTACTCCGTGAGGGGACCGAGTTAACTAATATTACCCCTTCGGAATAAGAATAATCCGCGTACCGCTCAATTTCGACTATAATTCAATAATTTGACAGTCGCTTGCTTCGAAAAACATAGTTCGACAAATCATGGGCAAGCGTAATGATACCATCAGATACACGATTTGCCTGTTACGTCACTTAATTACATTAAAAAAATCTCCAATGCGTTAAAGGCGGCCTTGCGTATGACGACATCGCATCGTCGTAATTCCGACATTTCGAACAAAGCAATTTGTTTTTACGTTCATAATGCGTTCAGGTAAATACTGGAAACTCCAATACTCCAATTGCCCCTATATATGTGTTTGTTCAGGTCACAACATTGACGTGAACAACATTGGGGGTTAAGTTTTTCAGACTGCTTCGTCTGTAATATGGCCCAGCGACTGGCATTATGAAAACAACAATCAGGACCGACGGCTTAAAAGGTTCACAAATCCATGTAATGAGCGCATCTTCTAGACAGGCATAATCCATCGTAAACTGAAAAATTCTGTAACATCGTTTACAATAAAATATTAGAAAAGATGGATGGAATATTAATAAATGAAGCAATGCGAGCGCAATGTGACTGCAGCAGCTGGAAAAGGAGAGTATTACTTATCTATTTGGAGACGTCTCGGAGAAGGGCAAGGTCAATATGACTGCGTTAGCCTTCGTCGGTAGTGACCCTTAGTTCAAACCCTCCTGAGACAAGGTACTCCTCTGATGAGCAGAAATATCTGTCCTCAAGCCTTGGATGGTTGTGATGTGATAATGAGACGCAGGGGTATTAGTGTATATAGGTTATTTACTTTAATAATATGTTACTCCTAACCGACGAACATGTATAATGAGAGATGGAATAGAGCAAAAGTAGTATATACCAGATACCAGGATCATACTAACTTACTACTTAGTATAATATAGTAAGTAGAAATCATTGGCTTCTAGCCTATCCCTCCGAAAAATAGATGTGATTTTATGATGTAGGTATATTATGTCTGTCTATACATTACCCATAAGAAATATTTTAGCAACATTTAATATTGATATTAACCGTAATAGTCCAAATATTTAGTTTAGGTATTGGTATAATTATCAGGTCGCCTAATATGTGTATATAATTAGATTTGATTTCATTCCTTTATCATAATTTATACGTCAGTAAAATGCATTGTGTTGGTCGAGCAAATAAGTTTACTTTTTATTTATCCCGCATAAAGTTTGTGTTTACACTACCCGCATTTGAGCACAACCAAAAAAAGAGACAAACTATACAAAATAAAATACAACGTATTTAATATTTTGAATTCTATAGATCAAACGGATAACCTTTTGGTCTACCAAAATAATACATGACCTAAAAAAAATGCCAGAACTCATTGCATTTTAAAATACAGAAACAAAAAATTTCAAGGCTGCGTCTGTGACTGTCTTATTTCTGCACCTGCATATCTTTGTAGTATTCTTTTTTTGTGTTATAAATTTGTGAGAAAAAAATTACCTTGAGACCTATTATGTATAACTTTTGTATAACTTGTTGCTAATACATGTTCATTGAAATCGAAACAAATAGCGACTCTCTGTAATTTTTGTCAGCTCCAGCCATCAACTTCTTAACAGTTTTGCTTACTGGATTTGTCAAAACTGACTTAACGCCGCCATTTTACTAGATTGCAATCAACATTTGTTAGCAACTGACATGTACATACGTAATAGCCATGCTGTTCCTTGGTCATTTAAATTTTTCAGTTTTTAACAAATTCAGTCCCTGTATTCATGACTAGCTGTGCTCGGCGGCTTATATAACTAACTAATTTTATTTTACACTAAAATTAAACAAATATACAGTATCGCCTCTCCGGCGTAGGCCTCCCCTAAATCTGTTCGCTCTACTTCTTTTGCCTTCCTCATTCAGTCGGGTCCGACTATCTTAGAAAATAATATGCCTCTCCATCTTTTCCTCTGCCATCCTTAGTTTCTTTTTCCATCCAGAGTTATCCACTCTGTAACCCTTTTTGTCCATCTTTCGTTATTTAGTCAGCAGACATGGCCTGCCCATGTCCATTTCAACCTTTGTTTTACATCTGGTGCTTTAGTTCTCTTTTCTCCTAAGCGACCATGCCTAGCAACCATATGTTAAGCACGGTAATAGTTGACGTATGGCACTCCAGGCTTTTTTGTCGTTATTAATATCTATAATACTTTTATCACTTTGCTCTATTATCAATAATTTCCGCAGCGTATGCGATTTTAGGATTTTCTCTGTACATTTGCATATGTAAACATGAAAAATCATTTATTTTGACATAACTTTAAAATTCAGACATATGGCAATAGCTGTAATTTTTGGAGACATTGAAGTCTTCTTAAAAAGGTACTACATCACTGCTCTTTGTCAATAGTTTCCGTAGCGTACGCGATATAAGGATTTTTTACACACCTTGGGTTACATTATTGAAGTTTTCATACGTTTCTATGAGTATGTGCAAATCTCCTATGACCTATGTTTATCAGGGATAATGTAGGATTCTAAAGGTGAAAGAATTTTCCAAATCAGTGAAGTACTTTCGGAGCCTATTCAATACAAACAAACAAATTTTTCCTCTTTTTGGTATGAGTGTAGAAAACAATATAAAGCAGAAATAAATTTAATACACATTATGTGATTTTTTTTTTTAAATGAGATGGTATACAATATTTATTAGTTGTTTATAAGACTGTGCCTAGTTTTGCACTTTCGGCCGAGGTGCTGTTAATAACATTGACTTTGTAATACCCCATTTTCTTTTGTTTCTGCATATCTCTATATTTACATCGGCACGTATAAAGCAAGTTAGTGAATCTGTGCTAATAACTGCTTAAGTGCAACGTAACGTGTCGTTTACGTAAAACAGTACAAACTGTCATGTATCAAGGGCAACTGTGACACAGATAACTTATAGTTTGTACGCCGAAGCATAACGCGATGACTTTTACGATACGTAATTATTTGTGCTATGGCCTCTATTGACCTTAGATATGTATTTCATCTCGTATTTTTTTTTATGTTAGCACTAACATAAAAAATTTACGAGAAGAATAAAAATATTACATGCTCGTAGTTGCAGTGTCTTCGTTATTAACATATTATATTAAACATGTGAAATACTAATATTATTACATTGATTTCAATACTTTGTACAAATAAAGCATGCGTAATATAGTAAATCAGCAAATAAAAGAAGAATCATCAACACTAGTAAAAGCTATACATAGTCATACATTTAAAAAAATACGCACCCAGTTAACCTTCTATTTTAAGAAGACAGTTAAAGATTTATAATATATCTGACCGGTGTGTTCCAATTGACAATCTTTCTCCGTGCGCACAAAGTGCACGCGGAAGTTCAAATCAAATTGCAGATTGAACCCTCAGATCGACACGAGATTGAATCTCGCCACGATTCGACCTTAAGCACCCATCGGACAACAATTAAGATCGGTGTAGGTTGGTTTCAGTTGTGATGGCTTTTAAAATTCCATTGGAGAGCCCTTTGCAGCGTTGTAATAGATTTCGGATATCTTTTATCGTACTTACAGACGACAAAGGATTGGCTAACAAGATTCCGAAAAACTAAATGTTAGTCACATGGACAACTGTACCGAACTGATGGTTGTAATAGTACCGATGTTATATGCTTGTAGACATAATTCCTTGTGATATATTAAAGTTAAAAAGGAATGCAATTTAGTGCTGATATCAAACGTTAACTTCATAACTAAACAGTAGATTGATGATTTAGAGATTTTTGATTGTTTATTGGCAACCATTGAAATAAAATTAGAAATAATGGCATTCTTACCTCTTAAATTAGATTGATTTAAAGATGTCTTCATTGGTAGTCCAGTCAATCAATACGTCGAAATAAACGAGGTAGAAACTAAAATAATCCAAAAAATAATGTTGTAGGTCTGAACTGAACACACTCTACATGTTTTATCATAGATATTTTATGATATCAATCAGCAAAAAAATGAAAAAAGCTAAAAAGTAATTTGACTGCTTACATTTTTGACTTTATCGATCGCTATCTTCATAACGATGAAAGGTAGGCGAATGAAATGTAAAGGACTTATTATAGAAGATAAATCAATAGAACGAAAAAGTATGACGTCACAAGCCGCGTAAATCTAACAAGTACAATTTGAAAAATTTAATACCGACTTCCATTCTATTCAGTTATTGGAGTGTAACTCAAAAACTACTGGATCGAATGTAATGAATTTCAATGAGACCACACGGGAAGCACCAGCAAAAAAAAATATTTGAGAATCGGTTCATCCTATCGAAATTTATGAGGTAACAAACATTAAAAAAACGGCCGAATTAAGTACCTCCTCCTTTTTGGAAGTCGGTAGAAAACTTAGTTTAAAAACGTATGCTAAAGATACTACGCATACTACGGCACAGATCTCTCATCAAGTATTCAAGCAATCAGGTTGGGATTGAGTAGATGAAGAATGAACACAATTTAATTATAGTAGATTATGATACTGTTGCATAATAAGGGTTCTTATAACATGAGTGTGTTTTAAAAAAACGAGCCGTAGGCGACTTTTTTTATAGTATCACACGAGTGTTATAAGACCAAGTTATGTACAGTGTCATACACTACTTTATCTACTCTCATACTATAATACGTAAAACAATATTGCAAATAAAACGCTGAATATAACAACAAATTTATTTTTACTTGTAATAATTATTGATGTTCTGAATATTACAATTATGAAAATGAATTTGAACCGGACAGGAAGCGTTATTGGAGGTACTCGGAGAGGGTATGTTAATGTTGACCTCATTTCTGTTATTTTCAATACTGTTAAGTATTGAATTGGATATAGCGATCTTGTTAGTCATTGAATCATCTATATAGCCTTCTGCAACTGTCGTTGACTTCCAACCACCGTGTCGCTTTAGTGCCGTTATATCTCCACCAGCGTCAACTAGCAAGGTTGCAGATGTTCGGCGAAAGCAGTGTCCTGTGTACAATTCGGGGTCGGTAAGTTGAAGTTAGCTGGCAATAACTTTGCCTTTAGGCAGCAGCTTTAGCTCCAAATTTGTTAGTGCCAACTCTCTGCGTCGTGCATTTTCCGTCAATATAGTTTAGAAAAAAACTGGGATTGCTGCACTCAGTTGGTCGTAGCTCTATGTATTTTTTGCATTGTTCATAATATTTCCCAGTAATAGTAAAAGAGCGGTCTGTCTTGGTTTTAGTTTTACTTATTTTGATCAATAGTGTAGTTTCGAAGACTTCAACATCTTTGAATTGTATGTTGTATAACTCTTGCCGTCGCCGTCGGCAAGCACCCATTATACCAAAAATTTGTGCAATCTGTAACAACTCATATATATATTACGGTAAATTAACTCAATATTAACAAAAACAATGTACATGGTTAACTGATAAACAACTAAAATACCTTTGTGAAGAGATATAATGTGTCTGGGCTTCATTTAAGAACTTATTTATCTGCTCTGCTGTAAAAGTCTTGGATTTTTTCCCTTTATATCCTTGTGAGTTTCGTTTCAAAAATGCAATCAGGTTGCTAAATTTAGTTATGTCAACTTCGGTTTAATTATTGAGTGTACTTTTAATCATGAAGTATTTAACCCACATACTTGACACTTTATATTTTTCAGATAACTCTTGAAAGTACGCTAACAACACATTTTCAGAAAATGATGTAGCATTTTTATTCATTTTCCATTCCATGAATTCATGGTAACATTTATTATAGTTGCTCCTAGATTTCGCCGGCAACAGGTGCATGGTCATGTTTGACGCTGCTTCTAGAATGTCTGGTGGTGTAATCACCACTATCCCCGCTTTCAGACATGTTTTTACACAAAAACCTATGTATTTTACAAACAAAACCAAACTTTGTTTAAATATTGAAAAGATTTTTTAAATGTCTAATGTTGGCGCCAAGGCATCGATTGCGCATGCGTGTTGCGTCGTCGCGGACTCGTTCATTGAAACCTTTTTTTTTTAAGTGGAGGTTCAACCTCCTTGGTCCAGCTGGAGGTTGTATAGGTGTATCGTTATGATTAAAAAGTTATATTTTGTTACAGGTGTCCATACAAGACCTGTATCGTAATTAAACTTTTTTTTATTATTTTTGGCCTGTACGTAATGTTTGTCATAAGAAGTTTGTTTTCAGTTTTATAATCTTTGTATTATAGTATCAGAGTAGATAAAAATCGTTTACTAACAACGAACAATGCAAAGCATTCGTTTCTAACCTCAACGAGAAACAAATAATGCAATAATATAAGCTAATAATTCTACCTATTATACGAGTATATTCTATCTTACTGCATTTTGCATACGTACAGTATTCGTTTTAGCAATAGCAATATTGTTATTGCGCATTATGTTGATACTAGCTGGTGCCCGCGACTACGTCTGTGCAGGATTAGTTCTTCGAGTAGCTTATTATTTCTCCAAGGGAACATCTATCTTTATACCAAAACTAGCAAACCCTGCGAACTCCGTTTCGCCACCAGATGGCTTTATTTTATGTAACATTTCGTTTGGCGCCATCTACTTAAAATATTGGTTTGTAGTACATGCTATGTATCAGAGATGGCGCTGTATGTGAAAAAAGATTTTCCCGCTTTTATTTTTAAATTTTTCCTGAATTTTCTTTACTATAAACCTCACGGAGCCCGAGACCTTTTCAACGAATGCAAAACCGTGGAAATCGGTTCGTGCGTTCTGGAGTTATAGCGTCAGGAAGGAAAACCCGACTTATTTTTATATAGTAGAATGTCAAAAAATATGTACATGGCCAAAAGCAACTGCTGTAATAGTATTACTTGAGTACATTTAAATACTTAGTATATAATAATATAATATATAATACTTAGTATATATAATAATACTTAGTATACATTATAATGTACTTTAAAGACTACCGCCGCGTTCCAAAATATATAGAGCCTACCGAAAAGACACCCTTGGGGTATTTGTGTTACATTTCATCATCTTTGACGGTCAAGAAACACGTCTAGTGTATCGAGCTGTCAAATTGCCTTGGCTTTTGACTAAGATATTAGAAACTGATACAGACTTTGACAGAACTGTCATCATTAGGTACGATCTTGACGTAGGCGGTGATCTTATTATTTTGTATATGCTGTGCCCAAACATATTACGCTTTTTCACCGGCTTGGTGATGGATGATGATGATGATGAAAAGTATTCTATGTGTTGAACCATTGCCTCAACTACCTCCATACCAAATTTCATTAAAATTTCCCCAGCCGTTTCTGCTTAATGAGTAACAAAGATCCATACATCCACACATCCATACATCCATAGTCACAAACTTACTTACCAGTAGGATAACATATTATATACTACACTAGTATATTCTACTAGTAGGGGTACCAAACACACCGCATTCTGAATTGCTGAAATATAGGTAATTAAATTCTCTGGTTTCTGAGTGCATGTGAATTACATTGAACAATTCGCACGTTATATTGTTTGGGTATGGAACTGAACATATAACAATAAATGCTGTGAGTGTGTATATGTGTGTGTGTGCAAAACACACCTGTACCATCATGTTTTTAATCACTCGGTGCGCATTCAACGATTCTATTCTATTTTGATTATAATTTTATTTGGAAAATGTTCACATGAAATAATCATTTTTGGATGTGGGTATAATTAGAGAGTGCTGTAAGTAACAAAAACAAAATATATTTATTTTAGGTACCTACCTAATCGTTATCCATATATACATCGCCTACATTAAAATACAATCAAAAACATTGAAATCTAAAAATAAAAATAAAATACTATCAAAAGATAATAGGTATATATTATACAGTCAAAAACTACTATTTTAAATTTCAATTGTCAAATTCTTTTATTTTAAAATAAACTAAAAAATATATATACCTATTTGATAATATTGCGTTCGATCTCTGGACTAAAAATGTATAACTTGGCTAATTAGATTAAATCGCTTCATTATTTATAAATAATTGTACCTATCTTATTATAAGTGAACTTTGTTCTTTATGAGAAATAAATAATCGTTAAAACCTAACTAATAATAGTACTAGAATTAATTTAGTCACATAAATCAATCAATTAATCATAATAATAATAATTAGATTCATAAGTCATAGAAGTGTCTCCTTCTCTCCTGCACTGGTACTGGGGCATGTCTCTCATAGCAACGCCGGAGGTAAGGGCCGTCAGATCTGGTCATAATCATATCTTGATATAATCCGTGCCAGCTCCAACACCATCCTGCGATGGCTGGCCCGAATGCTCAGCACAATGGCCGCGACACATGGTCGCATGTAATCATGCTGTGTGTGCATCCCCGAATATGCCTGAGGCGCTGCAGAATCGGGGCAGCCTCAACAACATCCTGAAAGCATTGTTGCACACAACGCGTGGGTCACTGTACCTTTTTCTACTATAATCAGCTCATAAGTTGTACGTGTAGAGGGATGTACAAAATGATCTAAAGAGCGTAATATTCACCTCTATCGAACATATAACACATACAATGATTAATACACATACTCCTGTCTCCGCTTCCACACTTGACATCAAACGTGTCAGAAGTGTCAGAAGCATATGTTGTCATCGCGATTGTCATCAACAACACCAATTTATCGAAATGTATAAGTAGAGAGGCGGGTTTGTCTGAGTAACCACGGAACCTGTGTCCTGTCGAAGGAGAGACGAGAATTTATTTATCGATAGAAATATGGACATCGATAAAATCGAATATTATGTTGGTACGTGATCAATAAAGGCATACTAGTGACATTCTAGATAACCAAACATCATACAAGAGAAATAACTACATCGTAGGCTTTTGTATTTTAGTTTAAGAATATTTATATATAATAGGAAAAAAATATGATAGACAGGAAAAGATTTACCAGAGTTAACATTTTTTGTTACATACAGGTCCCATAAAACAACAGTTATATCTCATTAATAGATTTTTTTGTTTTTTTTTTTTGTAATAATATTATATCTACATTAAAATTTATAGTTATTATTATTATTAGTTGAGCCATGGTTGCGCCGGGGACAAAACAACTAATACTAAATAACTAATACTTATTTAACTTAAAAATACATTATTACAATATACCCTTCTATTTTATATTCTATTATTAGTATAATTAATTAGTTATTAGTAAACTAATAAAGTGGTATCTCCATTACTAGTAGTATGTTAAAAATTACCTAGCAAATTTTTAGCCACCTCCTTTCATAGTTTCATTTAATGTATTGCTTCAACAAAATCTCTTATTACCTGTTTTATAATGGGTGAAATGTAATTTATAAGAACTCTTTGGAAAACTAATGAATATCACTATAAATAACATTGGTCCCTCAACGTTTTATACTTTATATTTTCTGATCATATAAATGTTGGATAATTTTAGTATAAGAAAAACCTATTATGTATTCTTACGAATCTGATGATGCCAACATTGAATAACAATCTGATATTATCATAAAAATATGACAACTGTGCATCGATAAGACATTAAAGTACGCACATCCCTAGCCCTGCCTCATTACACACTGACGTTGACTGATGATCAACGCTCGAAGAAAAATGCCATGTTTAACCCTGCAACGTTTATGATTTAATTCTTATTAGCAAAAAAGTGAAGCGAATCACGGTTGAACGAACTCACCGGCTATAATTTTAGGAGGTTTTAAACGACATTCAACCTGTTATTATGTTGTCTTACATTTATAATATTGTCTCCTAAAATAACTTAAAGTAAAGTTTTTTATGACAGAAAATAATATAATTTTATTAATATATTATCTACATAATTACGCGATACTGTTTGATAGGTATTTGTAACGTGCAAAATGATGTAAGCTTATAAAATGTTATCTATATTCATAAATAGCTTAACGTCAATACTTTGAACCAATTATTTAAATTATATCTATTAATTACATATTGTTGATTTTTCAACTAGTCCGTGACCCAATCTAAAAATACGAAGTTTAGAATAAGTTTTCAAAGGAGTCTCGAGCCCGACTTGAATAAATATAAAACAGACAATAGATTTTTCGAAAATTATTTTCTCTTGTAATTGAATCGACTGACAAGGCAACTGTTTTCCTGGGCCTTAAAATCGACTCAACGTTACAATAGAGCTTTATTATAAAAAACTGCCTGGTAAACTGGGAGCAATAATGAAATACGTTTTAAATATTTCTTTTTAAACTGTTTAAAGAGGTTGAAAAGAAGTTTAGAAAAGAAACAAATATAGAATAATGATTAAAACTGTGACCGCAAGTTTTGATTGTCAGGATGAACAAAAACAGTAATATAAGCCTCAAAATACCGTGCCAAAATGCGTAATTTTTTTATCAGAACCTTTTCTTTTGCCGACTATGGAGAAATAATTGTGTGCACAGAGGCACAGCGTAAAAACCAAACTAAAGAAAATACAATGATTCTATAGCAGACAGTGATCAATAAGGTTTTTTTTCCAGATAGAATGAAGACAATAAAACCGAACCGTTAGCACTGCCGGCGATTTTCCGGAACCGGATGTAAGTCGGCACATCGGTATCGCTCTGCGGGGCACCGCGCCAACTGTTTGTGAAACAGTAAATTGCGTAATTAGTATTTTGCTAAATTGAAAATGTATTGTCTGAAACTATTTTCATAGATTAGTTCTTACTGATGACTTGCGAACCAATTGTTCCATATTATCACCACTATTTGCCTGCGACTTTGTCCGCGTGAATATCGCGATCCCTGGTGAAATACCCATTGTAAGCACGTGGACGGCCTCCCATGCGACCGTTTTAGATAGACCAGATTAAGTCTACTGTACGCAGTATTTTGCATAAGTACAGCAGAATGTCTATGTATGAATGGAGACCGATGTCGAGATATCCAGCTGATAGACGGACCGCGTGTGAACATAGCGATTAAGTTTTTATTACAATAAAATTTATCACTACATACAATCGACCTCTACCGTTTTATTATAATAAAACGGTAAAGGTCGAATTTCTGTACAATGAAAAAAATGCTATAAACCGAGTCAGGGGGATGTAAGGAGAGAAATCGAACTAATTTAGATTCTTTTAAAATTTTTTGATTCTCTGTTTGTCTGTTCGTCTGTCTGTTTGTACGGGCTAGTCTCCGAGATGACTGGAACGATTTTAATGAAATTTTGTATAGTGATACTATCACTGATATTATTTTCCTAGCTTATATACCTAGTCAACATCTATAATACTTGTGATCCCAGTAAATTAAAGAGTTCCCGCAGGATAGTTAAAAACACTGTAATTAAACGTATCCCGCAAGGCTACGCGAGCGAAGCCGGTAGCAGGTCAGCTAGATAATAATTCATGGGCTAGCGTGAGCTAACCTCACTTGAGTGATAGATTATGCGGTTGAAGATGGTTACACATTATACATATAAAAGTGGCTGGTTCGCAAGGGCAGCTGCCAGAGTATACTGTACTACACCCGAGCCGTCATCGACTCAATAAAAGACGTGGAATAGATAATAATTACCAGGAGTATTGGGAAAGGTAACTGATACAACTGAGCTATAGACAGTATAATATATTTCGTAATATATATTATATTGAACAGCCCCTTTTTTCGCAACATAAGCATAATGTCAACACATTAATAGCAGTCTAGATAAAAACTTGCAATAGATAACGTAACGGTACCACCATCCATCGCGATACTCATATCTCTGGACATTTTCACAAAACAAGTCACGTATTAAATGAGAATATTCGGCCGAGCCTCTAACTTATTTATCATTCGCCTCAGAGCTAAAACGCAATAGAGTTATTAACAGTTATATAACTTAGATGAGTAACATGTGATCTGCATGCACCGAAGAACGCAAAGAATCGGAGCGGACCATGTGGATTGGACACTGAGTCTCTTTTAATTTACTTATATGGGACGACATCCACACCGAGGTCTTCAGGTCCCAAACTAGGCAGAGGCTGTACTATGGTAACCTGATGACTGATATACATATTTATATACATATACACATCCAGACGCAGGTCAAACAAACATGTTCATGCACATAAATGTTTGGCCTGTCCAGGGATCGAACCCAGGACCAGCGGCTCAGAAGGCAGGGGTGCTACAAACTGCGCCAACCGCCCAATCGAGTATTAATATTATATCTATACTATAGTAACGAGGCAGGCGTCGTCTGTTCGTAAGTGCCAAGCATGACCCTGTAAGTTGCACTGTAAGGTTATTCTTGTATGGTACTGCACTGTGCCCACTCGTATTGGAAATTTTTGCTACGAAACGCTACGAAACTTTTAGTAATTGGTGTAGTTGTTGATTTTCTAAGTACCTATATAATAGTATTAATCCTGTATGAAGTCACGCTAACCAATAATACAATAAAAATACAATTTATTGATCCCAAAAACAACAAATTGACACAAATATATATACCTTAAAAAATATGTACAAAAAGGAGGTCTTATCTCTTCCAGACGGAAGAGATTGCTCTTAGCAAAAGACAACCTTAGTATACATGTATTATTATTTATAAATGTACAGTAAAACTTTTAGATTAATAAAGTTTTTTAAAGTTGTTAAATTTCATTGGTAAAGTAGTTCTCAAGTTATGCCGTGAAAAAAGGAAATAGGGATTCATTTTTATATATATTTCATTTTTAAACTAACAGTTTTAACTAACAAAGTTATATTTCAAATTAAATAACAGATATATAATACTTATACACAAATAATATATATAGATATATTATATACATACGATAGTAGCATGAAATCCAGTCTAGGGACAGTTCGACTAGACGATATTGTGCTGAAGCATATAATCATCTTTAACAAAAAACTGCAGCAGCTTAAGAACTGACTCCGAACTAAACTGTGTCTCAGAGCTTACACCCCATGAATTTTATACAAGATTGAACGATTTACTGAACAAAATTGATGGAACATCTATTGTGTGTGTCAGCGCTTGATTGAACAATGTTACTGAATCTTTGAGGGTTTCCATACTCTTGAGTATTGATGTCTTGAAGTGAATAAACGCTACTGAACGTAAATTGACTAATTGTCTCCCAATTTAGGAAGCTGGTAATCAGAACGTGAAACAATAAACGGAACATGGGAGACAACTTTGTCGGTTTTAATCTGATAGAGGTTATTGTACGTAATTGACCGAGTCTTATTTATATGTGTTGATAACATGATGAAACAAGATAGGAAAGTGGTTTGGCAGAAATTAAACACCACGCTTGCCCATACCGTTTGTTATGTCACCCAGAGCTTTCTATGTGGCCTGAGATCACAGACACTTTGCAGTGCTCGTCACTTTGAGACATGGTTCAAATCTTCACAATTTACTACCTATAGAAAAATAACACATACTCTGGCTGAATTCGAACTCGCATCTTCCTACAATCCGTGTCAGACGTCATGACTGCTAAGCCACCGAGGCGATCCATGCAAGCATCGAATTTAACTCTCTATATGATTGTATCCGTTGTATGGGGATAGTTCAAAAGCTAATAATACAAACACAATAATGCTTGCACACTACTACTGGCTAAGCTAAGCTACTACTACCAGTGCATATAGTGCAGAACAATCATACCACCTACAGTTACCGCCCGGTAATTGTCGGTGGTAGCTAAATGGATAGGCCTAAAATAATGTCAAAAGTTAAACGAACAGTAAAATCTACCTCTAAATGTTTTCTACCGACTTCCAAAAAAGGAAGAGGTACTCAATTCCACTGTATATTTATTTTATATTTGTTACCTGATAACTTTCGACTGGGTGAATTGATTCTCAAAATTCTAGCTGGTGCTTACCGTGTAGTCCCGTTTAAATTTCATCAAATACGCTGTAGTGGTTTTTGAGGTACACTCCAATAAGTGAATAGAATGGAAGTCGGTATTAAATTTTTCAAATTGTACTTGTATTTTGCAAGGAATCAAAAGTAGTACATATTATAAGATCTCACGTTCATAATAATTTTGTAAGATTTTAATCTTTCGGACAAAATCGAAACAATTCTTAATATCGATCAAAATTTTTCGATAACGAGTAAGTCTCGCGTTAATCCCCTAACTTAAGTATCAAAATTAGTAATAGTAGTTTTCCAAACTAGTTATAACCTACCATATCTCACATTATTTCATATTTTTATTCCTTAGCACACTCGCAGAAAAGAATACGAGTATGTATTTACGATCCTACTTGTATAAATACATATTCTTGTTTTATTGTTCGCGTCAGTTTCTTCCCACTTCACCTTATCAGCCGGTCAGAAGGTCGCACCTTTCTCTAAGAGCGTTCGTTAATCCTGAACCCAAGTTTCCTCAGGTTTTGTGTACGGACGAGGGACACCTCTCGACCGGTGGTGGCCGATAAAATGCTCATCCTAGACGCGATCAATCCCGACCTATTGTGACGTTACGAGCCCTTTCATTCGCTCGTCTACTTATTTATTCTTTGTTGAGCTTTATCGGTATATTGTATGGCGTTTCTAACAGGGGAAATAATTTGGTTAGGCATATGCTAGAGTTTTAATGTTTTAGATAGCTTAATAAGTATGGAAAAAAGGTGACAGAGGGTTAATGTTAACCCATCGAGTGTCGAGCGTACACCATGTGTACGTACAAAAAAGTGCTCAGCCATGTCGCGCGTACACCAAGTGTATGAAATTTTTTGTACCTCTTATTTATAACTAATTTTCTACCGACTTCCAAAAAGGAGGAGGTACTCAATTCGACTGTTTTTTTTTTTGTTTTTTTTTTTTTATGTTTGTTACCTCATAACTTTAGATTGGGTGGACGGATTCTCAAAATTATTTTTTTGTTTGAAAGCTGGTGCTTCCCGTGTGGTCCTATTTACCATGTGGTCCAGTAGTTTTTGAGTAACACTCCAATAACTCCTTGATTTTTACCAAAGTAATAGAATGGAAGTCGGTATAACATTTTTGAAATTGCACTTGTATCAGATCCAATGCGCTCCACTGGTACATACATTTTTTAACTGAACTTTTATTGCGTAGTTTGGAAAGAAACCGAGATTACTAGACATTGGACGGGTTAAATCATAGTTAGGGAATCATTCTAGCGTTGATGGGTATAAATGGTATCGATTCCACTGGCATCCTAATAATTTTGGTTTTATACATATATCCCTTATAGATTCCGCAAAATGCGTTATTGTCTCTCTTCCAAAATATCGCTTGGAACTTGTTTTAATAATTTTGATCAAAAATCTAATTTGTTAAAATGTAAATAATAAGATTTTGATGTAAAAGCAGAATTGCAGTTCTATTCTTGTATCAGACAATGACAATAGTTGATGTATGTATGCAAAAAAATATTAGTTAAACAAGCCATGTACGAGTAGAGCTTACGTTAAATCTACAACACAATAAACAATTAATTGTAAAAAAGATATGAGATAAAATTATTAAATACCTACCCAGGGACCAGAGTCTAGACATTACAAAGTTATTGGTAAGGAGGTTTTTCTGTAAGAAGCTTTGAGCAATTTCATGATAAATGCCAGGATTGCCAGATAGGACCCATTGTCCAACGAGAATGTATTACATCGACCGGTAGGTCGCCTCAAACCATACCACCTTTTTAACACACGCATTAAGAAAAATATAGTTATCACAGTCACACACGAGAAGAAATGCCGACATGAAAGAGAGTAATGTCAGTCTACAAATGACTTACGACACCTTTAAAAACATGGTACTTATTGATTACATTATTCGATTCACACATTAAGGGACGAGTTAAAGATATACCCCCGCTGTTGGGATGCTAATCGCAAGAAAGGAAAACTGTGGTGGTTAGCCTGTTAGGTGGTAGGTCTCTTGAGCATGAGGCCGTCTTGGTCGGTACCACCGCAGTGCCAGATAACGTACCACGAAGCAATAGTGTGCAAGCACTACCTACTGTGTTAAGGTGTGCAGAGAACTGCAGCAAGTAAAATTACGGGGCATAGACTTAAAAAAAATGAACTACTAATGCCTTAGATGACGAAAACAGTACAGTGCAAAAAAAATCTATATATATAAAAGAAGATGTCCTGACTGACTGACAGACAACGCACAGCCTAAACCGCTGATCGTATAGTCTTGAAATTTGGAGGGTGTATTGTCTTTGATACGTAGAGGTGTACTATGAATGGGTTTTTCGAAATTCTACCCCTAAGGGGGTCAAAAGGGGTGAAAACTTTTGTATGAAACTCCTTTGTTTTTGAACTTATAGTTGTGAAAATTAGTATTTGGATTCATTCAAAATATAAAATGGTGGCACTAATTTTTTTTGGATAGTGGTGGTTTAAGAGTGTGAAATGGAGGGATTAAAATTGTATGGAAAGTTTTTTATTTTCGAACACACAGTGGTGAAAATTAGCATTTGGGCAGTTTAAAGTGATGATTGCAATATTTATTGACTGGGGTATAATATTTATGGTTTAGGGATATTTTTTTTTTCAACTGCTCGTTGTTTTTGGAGCTACATTGACGAAAATTGATAACTGGATAGGTAATTTAAAATAAATAGTGATGCTTTCAATATTTTTGTCAGGGAAGACTTAAGGGAGTGAAACGGGGGATATTTTTTTTCAAAAGTTCACTGTTTTTGGGGCTTAAGTGATATAAATTGATAACTGGATAGGTAGTTTAAAATAAATAGTGATCCTTTCAATATTTTTGTCAGGGAAGACCTAAGGGAGTGAAACGGGGCATATTTTTTTTTCAAAAGTTCTCTGTTTTTGGGGCTAAAGTGATGAAAATTGATAACTGGATAGGTAATTTAAAATAAATAGTGATGCTTTCAATATTTTTGTCAGGGAAGACTTAAGGGAGTGAAACGGGGGATATTTTTTTTTCAAAAGTTCTCTGTTTTTGGGGCTAAAGTGATGAAAATTGATAACTGGATAGGTAATTTAAAATAAATAGTGATGCTTTCAATATTTTTGTCAGGAATGACTTAAGGGGGTAAAACGAGGGATTTAAAAACTAGTACATATTATAAACTGTAGAAGTCAGATTTCTGAACAACGAAAAATAACTAAAAACCGAGCCAGGGGATGTAAGGAGTGAAAAATAAGTTCAAATTGTTTGTTTCTCTGTATGTTTGTCTGTCTGTTTGTACGCGCTAATCTTCGAAATGACTTGACCTTTAAATGAAATTTCGTATGGTGGTAGCTAATATCCCTGATCAACATATAAGATACTTTTGATCCCGGTAAATTAAAGAGTTCCCGTGAGATAATTATAAATCTGTAAGTACCGTAACCCGCGAGGCCACACGAGCGTAGCCGCTGGCAGGTCAGCTAGTCAATAAAGGGTGATGCTCACAAAAAACTACGTTGCTCATCTCTGCCACCTTATACATGTAAGTCAGTTCATAAATGTTAAATGATTTAGTCTGATAATTAAAACTGTATACTTACGTCTGCATTAAAAATGGCAGCAAAATAAATATTGCTTACAGAACAACCTGTTGGAGATATAACATGATCCGTTGAGTTCCATCGTTCTTATTTTTGTCAATGTGTGAGAATGCACAAGTATTTTAGATGTGAATTAAGATTTTTATGTTGCCTGCGATAATATTACATAAAAGTAATGTTTGTATGTGCAATGTAAGTTTCTTACTGTCTGAGTTTGGTTTTTGAAGAAAATTTCCGCAACTTCTGATACAATTCAAAAAGTCTCTCGTTAATAAGAATTAACATTATCCTCGAGTGATTAAAGATACTCGTAGTTTTAATTCTGATACAGATGAGATTTTATATTTTATTATTCAACCACTCAGTTCAATTGTATACTTTATAATTACATATTTTATTATTCAATCACTTCAGTTCCTATCTAATTTTTCAATGCGACAGAGACCTGTAAGACGCAGGTGGATCAGCTACCATAATCAATGGTTACGCTTAAAAACCTTTTGATAACTTGCACCTTCACGAATTAGATATTGTTTAATTAACCTAATCTAAAAATATAAGGCTCTAAGGTCTAGCTAACTACTACTTATCAAACTACTCACACAAAATAACTTAGGTTACAGCTTCTGATACAACTTTACGAGAATATATACAGATAGAAGTATCTAATATCTAAGGATGCCATACGTTATGTCTATATCGAAGTGAGACAAGTTGACCAAAGTTTGGTGCGAGCTCGATAACTTTATCTCCATAAATTTGGTGAATAGCGTTGCGATTAACCAATCACTATTCTGTCCGAAAGTCATACTAATTTTTCGTAGTCTCGTAATGTTGGCGGAAAAACTCTTTTAGTCATGAGAATTTTAGATTTAGAACATTTGCAATTCGGGACTAGCAGAACTAGCAAGAAAAATAGAAAGCAGAAATAACTTTTACAATATATACAAATTTTTTTGTTAATAGGTATTAATATTTAGGATGAAATTTATTTAAGGATAATTTTAAGACTATAACATACATTGGGCCGTTCTTGTTCTTATTACCGCATCATAGCAACGTAATTGCTTTATTAATCACTAATTTAATAAGTAAATAATATGATTTACATACATAACAACATGATGCGATAGTAAATTAATATTAATATTCATTTACTTATTATACATTTACTTTGTACCAGGATGATACATGGTGCTTACCAATCACTAAGTCACTTACCCATCTCACTTGTAACTGTAAAAAATTAACCTTTGAACAGTTTTCGTATCAAATAATACGACTCATAGAATGTTGGCCAACCAACTTCAAGTTGACGGTGTATTACACAAACCGAGTAATCTGTGTAGTAACAAACCTTGTATGCAATTTTCTTACCAGGTGGCCCAGTAATCAAAATACCGAGCGATATTAGTGAGGTGAACGTGTAGTACAGAAAGATGCGCATCGTTCTTCACTTGTCAAGAGAGGATTCGCATAAATATAAAAGTGAATGATGCTCTCGGAGAAGCTGTCAGTGTTCAGAACACAGCAATTAATAATGAATTTAATTAAAGACATCGAGTTACTTGCTTATGCGAAATGGCGATGTTTGTATTATTTTAAAATATCTCTGTATTTTTAATTTAATTATTTCGTTATTGATTTTTGAACCAAACTGCGACTCACTTTAGTGCATTATGTTATTGTTAGGTACTTATCTACGTATATCGTAGTTGTTAACAAAAAGTTTATTGTAGTGTAAAGGAAACATGAGTGGTGGTGTAGTGTAAAGAAACGCGGAGCAGTTGGATAAAATGTATAAATATGTCTAGATATGTAGGTATAGAGACTTCAAGAGACTAAAGAGTCTTCTAGACAAGCGTGCTACAACCATTTAACGTGCATTGCCTTTATATAAGTGAAATTTTATTCTAAAAACCTGACAAAGAAAAAGCTGTTTATAAATTTTCCAGTGACATGGTTTAAACCTTTGGTACAATTAATTTCACGGTTCATTTCTATACTCACTTTTCTTTTTTGAATGAAGTTATGGTGTATAGGTACTGGACGTTTACTCTATTCAGTAAAAGATTTCAGTTGGAGTAATATTTAGGTTACCACTTGAACTAGGCCAACTTGAAATGCCCAATTGAATAAGTCATCTCGATGTTTTGAACGCAACGTTTATTTTTAACTTTGTCACTTGTTCGAGTGGAATTCATTCGTAAAATGTTCTCCACAGTTCATTATTCATGTCTTATCTTTATTATCCTCTTGGTAAAAGAACTTTAATTGGTGCCACATGTTACGAACGTATGTTCCATAGCTGTTGACGGGGATGCACATTTGGTTGGGAGTCACTTTGTCAACTTTGTCTAAGCTAATTTATACAATTTATTTGAGTTATATGAATTGAAAGTATTCATTTATTGTTTGCAATAAGTGTCAACTTTAGATTTAATTATAAAGTCTAGGCGGTGGATTTAAAAAAGTTTCAAATGACATTGTTATTTTGGTAAAACCAATTTTAATAGATTTACTTTCGTCTGTTATTTTAGGATTGGATGTAAAACATACAGTTCTTTTAGAAGGACTCATTCGTCTTTATTAGTCTTAATCTAGGCACAATAATCATATCCTTAGTTTTAGTGTTATAAGTGTGATCATCATCGTTAAACTTAAATATGTAAACCATGAATGATAGTGTAGATGTATTGGGTTGTTAGGTATCTGAAATATGTTTAAAACGCACTGCTATATTATAACAATGAAATTTCTATTGTTTCTGGCTGCATGAATATTTAACTATATATATATATATATATATTTTATAATATGTTTCTATTCCGTAATATGTATGAACGTGACAGTTATTGTTAAATTAGTAGGTAACTTTAAGTAGATATTGGATTGGAGTTTATAATAATTGATTGTATTAATGTAGTTTTGTTTGTGTCTACCTAAAATGCTGAATATGGATTGCGAATGTAGTTTGATACCAACTGCAGCTAAAATTACATATGTTCTTGCAAATAAATATATTTTAAACTTATTTTGATTTGATTTGGTATTTTTCAACTGGAAGGAACGATTATTTTATACAAATGTTTTTATTGAATAAATCTTGTACAGAGATTTACGGAAATCCATTTAATATAGGTAGCTTGAATAGCAAATGCTTTGCAGAAATCTAGCTCAATATCAGCAACTGGACCACACAGCTAATATCCGTGTTACATTCGACTCAACACTACATTAACATCAGTTAATTCCTAGGAAAAGGGTTGCCTTGGCAATTTGAAGTATAACTCCATCGCGTTTGGTTCTATGTAATGAACAGTAGATAACTTTCTGTTTACATGATGGTTTAAAAAACTTGCCGTTTCAATGCGAAACGGTAGTGTTTACCCCCCTTGGCGAAAATAGTACCTATTCATGTACAATATGTTTTGGTTACTTTTACTAAGCTTAAAAACCATTAATGAACGGCGCCAATTCAGATTTTACGAACATTCTTTCAGCGTCGGTATCCGGTGAGAAAGGCTTAATTTTTTATCACCAAAATTTACAGCTCGAGAGGCGGAAGTCGAGAGTGTAAAGGAAATTGTAATAAATCCGCCACAGATGCTCAAGTCATTCTCAGTCTATAAAAAGTGCGCGTGAAAGGGTTATAAAATTTCAATTGGATGTAAACAGAAATAGACCTGACGTGTGTGTATTGTACAACACAATAGGCTGTGAGATTCGTTCTATGTTTGGTAGGGATTCGTATGAATCGTACGTTAATAAATTCACATTTTACGAACAGCTTATGTCATCATATTATTTGTCTTGGGTCAACAATGTGATTTACTTCTTACTGCAGTAATACTTATATACACTTTTTCGTAGTTTATATTTTCTATTCTATATAAAAAGACTCGGGGATAAGGTGACAGTAAGCCCGCGTTACGTTATGAAATAGCTTTCTCTGTGAAACCAAGAAAATGTCTGAAGAAATTTGTGTGCATTATGCTCCCACGATGACCACTTCGGGTATGTAAATACATGATTTTCAGACGAGAAGAGACTTCTGAAAAAAATATCTAAAGCTTTAGATTTTCACGGTTGTTAGCTAAGTTAAAATTAGTATAATCACGGGATGTAGACCACGAGTTAATACATTTTGAAGTTCCTGATATTTTGACATAGAATGCACTATGTTTTTTCACATCTACTAGGTACTACTTTCAGTCTACCCGTAAACTATGCACTATGCATGTAACTGGGCCGACATATCGGGAACTCCAAAATCTATGAAATCGTGGTCTACATCCCGTGAGTACTAATTATAACTTAATCTACGGTTGTTGATTGCTTGTAAAAGGAGTGTTCCATACTTTTATACAACCACACAATATACTTGTTTTGTGTATTTATCTTTATCACGAGCTTGACATATAACTTATTGCCATTTTAAGAGTTCTGTACCTCAAACGGAAAAAAAGATCAATTTTTGTCCTTCTGTATGTCTGTCAGACAAGAACCTTTTTCTAAATCTTGGCTGTTTGTGCAATAACGCGCGTGTGTGCTATAGAATCGAACGGCAAAGTTAATCTTGCCTGGAAAAGTCGATGAACTAAATTGAACATAAATTATATGGAACCCGGGACGTGAGTTCAACTAGCACTTGGTCAGTTTAGTTTTTGTACTTTACAGATAGTATTTTAACAATGTAATTAAGATTCAAATTTGGATATTATGAAGTTAATTAGAAAAAAGTGGGTCAGCTAATTTTCACTCTATCCAGAGTGAGAATTAGCTCAGAGACGAAACAAGTCTGCACACTGCAAAGTTCTTAAGCATGAAATGAATATCCCTAGAGTAATCTTAGTAAACATAAGACTGTAAAGATATTACTATTATAAATAAATACTTTATGTATCTTGAACATCTTTATGTCCACTTTATACTAAACCATAATATTTTAACTAGAGATATTTCAAGAATAAACTCATCAAAAAATAAAACGATAACCCTTTTCCTGTCTACAATTGATTCGAAATGCCTTACTCAGAAATTAATTGTGTTTAATTCTAAATCTGTTCGTGACTCCGAATAGAGTTTACGATATATTTGCATTATAAAACGGCTTGACATATCACCTTGTCTGAGTAGTAATTTTGCTGTGTAATGGCGCGTCCGCTACAATAGCTTGCGAGCTGTAAGTCATTTCGAATGATATGTTTGAGAACATGGTTAAGTGACTCCGCTTTTCAAGTTCTATGATTGCATTTTGACCGTAGACAACATTTATGTAACATATTGCACATAAGTAATGTATTTTCTTGGACGTTGGATATTATATTAATAATAATATATATATATACTAGCTGCAATTACTTGATATTATGACGGTTTAAGTCCGAGGACGTTTCGATCGTTTAGGCATTCTGTTTAGGGAATGTTCACGCTTAGATATCGCGTCGCACACTGAATGTGTACAGCCGGTGTGTTTATTTACTATAATGTGTGATAGTCACGATAGTTTTCAAACTCTGGTATTATATTAGTTGAGTGTGTGCATGTTCATGGCTTCCACTGTACAGAAATAGAACTGACAGAGTAAAGCATGAGTATGGATTTTAGATTGTCTATACTCTCATTGTTGTAATGTAAAGAAGTATTTTTAATTTCCATGTACATCAAAGATTTCAGTGTTTTCAGGGATTACACTGAAAAATTTCATAACGTTAATGGAGCGTAGCAAGGGACTTTTAAAGTTATAGTAATAGTATAATTAAATTTATTATTTTTATACATTTATTTAAAGTAATTTAGTTTAGTAAGTAGTCCTAGGAAAACGACCAGCTATTAACTCCCCTTAGGACATTAAATTTGCCTTGGGAATAACCTGGGAAGATATTTTGCACTAAGTATATATAGAATATCATATATTAAGTCCAATCTTAATTCTACTAATTATTAAATACATAGGTATTCAGGCCAGTGTGCAGCCCGCGTTCAAAAGAATTCGATAAACTGGGAATCAAGTGATTCATATAATAGTGATCCCCATAACTAATACTAATACTAACACAGCTGCAGGAGTCTTGAAGATCGCTTTTGATATTATTTTAACTTTGAAAAACTGCAATATACTCCTATGCTTCACTTCTAACGAAGATTCTAAACGTATGGCAACACTATTACATTCCAATATTCGGTCTTTTTTATATGATCAATCAAAATTATAAAATCAATAATTGTTAGCTTATCATTAGACTTCCATAACTCTTTTCCTTCAATGTTTTTGTTAAAGCCGCTTATCATTTAAGTTGGTCTTAAACTTAAATTATTCTGTTCAGCTAACTAAGCTTTTCCATCTTTACTTACGAAGTTAAAACACCCGGTAGCTCTCCTCCTACAATATGAAATGCGTGTATGAAATGGGATCATCCCCGCGATTTAGTGGACGGGTTTATTAGTACGCAATTTTGTTTCTCTCGCTTCCTGAGAAGATTAATTTCATAAATTCACTGGACTGTGACGACTGATTGTTATTATTCGTGCCATGTTAATATATCTCGAAGTAATAAACATAAGAATTAATTCTGTGGTAAGTTTGAAGTACTTAGATATTATTCTGTGTGACATTAATAGCACATACAACGACCAATATAGCAATTATGATGTTGCATATGATTTAAAGCTATAAACCTGTGGCTAGTTGGAGGCCAGTGTGTTAGATTGTTCAGACCGCATGAATCCTTCTGACATGCCCTTATGACTGACCGTTGTACTTAGACAAACCTGCATTGATTGCTTAACGTGTTATGGTTGATGATGCAAGATAACCTTATACGTACAATTTGAAAAATTTAATACAAAATTATACCAAAACTACAGAAACGAATTTGATGAAATTTAAATAGTACCACACGGAAAGCACAAGTTTTCAAACAAAAAAAGAGTTTTGAGAATCGAATCACCCTTAAAAGTTATGAGGTAACAAACATAAAAAAATATAGTCGAATTGAGTACCTCCTCCTTTTTGGAAGTCGGTAGAAAATAAATACCGTATTTTAGAAAAGCAATACCGTATTTTAGGTATTAAGAATTTGAATGAAAAAAATACTTTTATCTACACCCCACACAAAGTTTTTCAATATTACTATTGTTTTTTGTATAATACATATTAAAGTGTGTTTTGAACACAATTTGAACTTTGAGAGTGTAGGAATCGTAGCCTGATAATTTAAAACCAATCATGTTAAAAAAATACCAATCGACTAAAACGTCAAAGTTAACTCCTTATTTCCTCTTTTATCTTGATTTTAATAATTTCCGGGGTATTTGCGTTTGCCTGACGTTACTGATTGCAATTACTTGTTACCAAATATTTAGCTGAAATGCGTATTTTGGCTAGCCAATTATATTTTTATTATAATAGAATTTTATTGCAAAAGTTATATAGTTTACTGTAGTTTGCTGTAGTTTGCTCAAGTTTGCTGTAGTTTACTGTAGTTCACTGTAGTTCACTGTAGTTCACTGTAGTTTACTGTACTTTACTGTAGTTTACTGTAGTTTACTGTATTATACTGTAGTTTACTGTAGTTTACTGTAGTTTACTGTAGTTTACTGTAGTTTACTGTAGTGTACTGTAGTTTACTGTAGTTTACTGTAGTTTACTGTATTTTACTGTAGTTTACTGTAGTTTACTGTAGTTAACTGTGCAGTCGCAGTTTGAGGCTTCAACCTGCGACTGCACAGTAAACTACAGTCTTCTACGTAGACGCATACATGAAACCGCTCGAGCAGTTGCAAATACTTCGGGCGGTTGGCTGTAAAGCAGTCGCCATTCATACACGGACTGTTCAAGCTGTCGACTGCTCTCGCGCAGTTACCTCCACACGCGCTCTACATTCCATGTCGCGCGCGCTTCCCGCCTCCGAATTGAAATTGTCACTTGTTGATCAGTTGTCCACTAAGTGTGTACCAAGTACTCGAGCTGTTATTAATGACAGCTTTAAGCTGTTGAACATGACTGCAAGAACGGCCCGTGTATGTTCATCACTGTCTAACTGTTTGAGCAGTCCGTGTATGTCAAATATTGATTATAACTAGGATATCTGGTATTACAGTGGTACCATATTCTTCTTCTACGACGCTACGCTCTTGACAGAGCCGTCGTGGTCGTCACTTTAGGTTGCGTAAAGCACCTAACAATGCGTCGCCATTCCTCCCTGCCTGCAACCTTCCTCGTGCACTCATGTAAAGGACAGTTTATGGCTGCGCATATCTGGTCGGTCCATCGCATCGGTGATCTCCCTCGAAATCCGTAAGTACTGCAGAGGAGGAATGGCATTCCATTCTCCCTCCGTAGTACTGCTGCTAGGGGCTCAAGTAAAATCACTAGGCCCAGGAGATTAAAAAGCTTATTCTCGGAATCAAAAATGAAACGGCACTTCTATGGGCAGATGTACCATAGCAAATTATAATTTTTTTTTATTATATATTTTTTTAATAATCATAATGCTATTTTTTGACCATAATCTCATTCGAAGGTCTCGATCATGCTGTCAAAGATTGCACGCAGGACCTAAAATAGCTACTGGGTCTTCAGAACAGCTCGTACAGTATACGACCAAATGCAGTAGATTAGATACATTTGTATTAATAAACATGCGGTGTTGTAAAATGAAACATACTCGTAGGTAAAACCAATACACCTCTTCGCTGATTAAATTTTACAATACACGTTCTCTGTTTTAAAGTATGCATATTTCAAAGTCAGTAAACCATTTTCCCTATACAAATAAATGGAATATGGCTGCAATATGTGACAAATTTGTTATTATGTAGTTACGTTTAACACCCATGACTGTGTAGTGATTATTATTTCATGTATCTTTTCTTTGCGGCCTCTTTCGGCCCGGCTCAACTGTGGAATGCAAAACGTTGTAAAAGCTTCGTGGGATTTTGTAAAAGATGTATTATTATTTGCTCTGGCAATTCAAAATTTTTAAAAAGTATTTATACGTAGTTCTAAAATCGTTAGTCGTAAGTAGATTTAAGGTAAATGACCTACTGTATTTTGGTATAAAGACTTATATTTTACTGTATCATGGTAAAATCAAGCAATCGAAAACGTACTAGTTACTCTTATGAGGCCTTGTTTTCTTTTTCTTGTTTGTGCCAGAAACGTAAGTAATCTACTAAGTGATTCATGATATTATTTATTTCTGACTGTCGTAAAAAGAATATCTCGAGTGCTGTTGCCAAGAGTTTTGATTTGCATCACCGCTGACGAGGTTTTATGTTTCATCAAAATGTCGTAAATACGTAGGCGTAAAGTATCTTGTATATATGTATGTATTTTATCTTAACCCAACTATGTGATATTGTACGTGCAAACCTTATATTTTATATTATTATCTTACAAGCTTCATAGCGCGGTTTTACCCTGCGTGTTGAAAAGTTACAATAATGATGATAAAAAGCACAGTAGGTACATCTTATTTCATGACATAAAGTACATAGGTAGATACTAAAATATCAGAAATATTCGCTTAGTCGTTCCGTCTTGAAAAGGTAACAAATAAGACTTATATAGATACAGTTACTTTCACATTTATCTATTATTCTGTACAACTTAACAATTTGCTCTAGTTGCTTTTGTACAAGCACCGAAGATGCTGTAAAAACACTGTGAGCATACCTACATGGTTGTAGGGTATTTCCGCAAGAGTTACAAGTACTATTCTTCCAAGAAATAGTACCTTAGGACGTAATAGTTATTGTGTCTTTAATTAAGAATGAGAGTCTATATTTAACGTGTCCATGTAGCGAATACGGCAAGGTACCTACTGCACACAACATTGCAAAATAAGGTAGAAGTGTCTGTCCAATATCATACATTAGTGATGATTACAATACTTAACACTAGTTTAGTTGCTTCACAAAAGAGTAACGATATTTTTCTCACAAATATATGTTTGGCATTCATCACAGCGTAGTATATTACAAAACGCGTGCAGCACCCGCGATCACAAAAGGTTTGCAATGCTACAAATTAATAATAACATATTAACATTTATACTTTTCGCACCATCACTAACATAGGGTGGATACTCGTTTTCATCACAACTCAACGTCAGGCTTAATCAATAAATCCACAGCTGATTTATTGACAGGCGCGTCCTATTCTTAACAGATTCGATATAATTTGTTAGCCAAATAATCCGGGATTTCGATGCGGACCCCACGACGTAATAAATAAAAGCGTTCGCAATAAAAGAACGGAGACAATTATGGAGCTGTACGAAACGAGCTAAATTTCACCCACATTATAGCAAATAATGGCAAACAGTAGGCCGTGAACGCGTCACCCTCTTGTTCGTTTTGCATCGATATGTTACGCCCGGAACCCCTACGTCTAAATGCACAACGGGAGATCGGAGAAAAAAACTCGCATCGAATGCTGATGAGCCAGCCTAGCAATAATGTGAATATTTATGATGAAGGCACGTGCTGATTTTGCCTTAATGGTTACATGAAATCCACATATTGGTTAATATATTCTGAGGGATACCCACCTATACTTATAGTTATATGTTACCATAAAATTTGGTTTGATGCAATCCGAAAAGCTAACACGTTTCATCGTAAACCTCTATTCGGAAACTAGGTAAATTAAAGTTGAGCCGTAACATCCAGTTTGCCACTGTTTATGGTTCCGACTACCTCGTTAGCATATTGTTTACGAACTCTAAAATGTTAGACAAACCATCCTAGCTATTGCAACAATGTACCTACACTATTATAGAATTGCGAACGTAAAACGGGACATTAGGTAAAGAAGCAGTTCACATAAGCCAGGGATTCTACGAAATATCTCGACGTAATGGAGAATGGTAGCTCCACAAAAGAAGCTAATCTCGTTTTTTCGGATGGTGGAGCATAAGGTAAGATGGGGACACGATGGCCTCGGGGGATGCAGTATACAGTACGTATCTAAGTCTATTAAGACGACTTGCTGCGTCCTCGAGGGAGGCCGGACCGCTCGAGGGCAACACGATATAAAAACATTTTACACTGGGAAACACCACCTGCGCAACTAAATAGAGAAATCCCTATTTAATGTAAGAATTTTTATTGTTGTGAATTCAGTCAACCTCGGATAGAAACTTATTACGTTCAATATTAAAACGAGAAGTACATTGAGAGAAACACAGATTTTAAACAATGGTAGCGAAGAAAATGAGACTGCAGTTTTTCAATTGCAATCGGCCAGATACGCCGGCTGTAATGTAACACAAAGAGGCCGAATGAAAGTCTTGCTCTTCCTAATTTATTGTGCAATATCTATAAAATGAAATTGCTGATTGTAAAGTACGCCGCAGTTTTATAGTTGTAGTCTTTGGACAGATGTAGGGATAGCCGGCGCCTCGAGGGAAAGAGGGGACGGTGTAACATTGTTACCGAAGTTCGTGCAAGGCCGGACCCATTGCCGGAGCAAATTGTGACCGTAGGGTCACCACCCGTGTATTTGCTCGGCCAAATTACTCTGACCGAGGTAAATACAACGTGCCTTATTTAATAAGCCTAACTGAATTCTACCTTCGCAATTTGCTGGGTTTTATTTTTGATTAGAAATGTCCATGTCAGTGTATGGCCCATTTGGAAGCAAAGTTATTGCGTCGCATTGTACGGTGTAAGTTAATCTTTTTTACTGCTGGAATGAACTATAAATTCAGTCGGGAGATGAGTTGAATTGATTTAGACCGGCCGCAACAATAATTAGTGTTTGTATGATTTATGATACGTGGGTGCTGTGCGGGAATATTGCCTCTTTGTTTTAGTATTGCGCTATTACTGACTGAAGTTTGTTCTCTCATTAATCGGTCAGTACGTTTATGATCTTGACAAATCTAACATATTTAAGATTAGATCAATCTTTTTAGGCTTTCAAACTTGTATTTTATGAAACAATGATTGAAATTAGAAGATGTCATTAGTAAATAAATGGAATGCATAATTACGTGATAGGTGAAGCATGCAATGGCACTAGTACGAAAATTTGAGAAAGTGTAACGTATTCGTATCTTTGACGTAAACAGTACAAACTATCATTAATCTAGTACAACTGTACCCCGGACAATAATAATGTGTACCCTAAAGACATATTAGAACGTCTAAAACCAATAAACTGACAGCTAAAATGCCTATGCAAGCCCTAAAATTTAAATACCCAATGTTTATAAATAAATTAATTCATAATAGCAAAAGCTTATTATATCGGTTATTATATAGGTAATTAGGTATTTCATAGAAATTTACAAAACTTTGCTTCAGCTACTTTATTATGTATCTCACAATAAAACTAGTAGTTCTCACAACAGTAGACCTTGCGAGCACACAGTATTACTAGCGGAAATTTTCCGCAGTACCTACTTCACAACCTACTATCTCAGAAACCACGTCTTGAGCAATTACGCTCATATTTTCATCATATTCGAAATTCCTCTATAAAGTCAGGTATCTAAATTGTGTACCAAACTACATCAAAATTGGTCAGTAAATAGCGCCGCAGCAAACTTCCTCCCTTTTTAGAAAAAGTACACCCACATTAGAAAATCGCCGACAACAATAAAAGTCAATTAAATAGTAGAACATGCATGCCAAGTTTTGTCAAGATTAGTTGAAAAATGCCACCTGTACAAGAACACAAACGAACAACCAACAACAAAAATAACATATAACATACAAATACGATCAGATGAAAGACAATATAGTCAGTTAAATTAGAGATTTCACTCGCTCGGTCAATTAATATGTTTTATCTATTATCACATATTTTCGAAAAATTTAATAAAGAATCAATTCATACTGTACCAACGTATGGATTTCATGTAATGAATCTAAAATTTATTTTTTCCTCGTCATATTTATATATTGCTTACATGAAAGTGCCACCAATTTACTATTTGAATATACTACTTTCCTTATAATATTACCTTTTTTAGCTGTAGAACTCTTTGTGAATGAATTCGTCCAGGAATCTGAGAAGTACTGGAACCATACCCAATTTCCATCGTGATGCAGTAATATTCACAATACTGCGTTCTGGTTGGAATGGTTAGGGTCAAAAACTATACAGACTGCATGTATATTCTATAGGTATGGTTCAAAGCATTACCAGCGGAATTACAGGCATATGTGCCAGACTTCAGGGTTATAGACACAGTGCGTCGTTACGTCGTACTTAACACGAGGTAGGCCTCGCACTTGTGCCCTCTCCTATATTATTAAATAAAAGCATTTTTTCAGTGACTACTAACGCTAAGCATTTATTCTTACCATAAGAACACACGCGACACTTGGTAAAGTCATAATGCAATTGTTGTTAACTGATCCACAGTGACATTGTCAAATTCAATAAATATTTAAAATGTTTTCAGTTTTTTACAAAACTAAATGACTGTATGTATTAATAATTATGATTCCTCCAAGGATTATATGCTTATGTTTTAAACGTGGTTAAGCTAGTCAATTATAAGACTTAATCAAAATGTATTCTATCATAATTGTCGTCACCATTACAGCGTAGAACGTCCGCTACAGAACATAGGCTGCTCATAGATATCCAAAAGAACCGGTTGGAAGTGGCCTGTATCCAATGTTATTAATTTATTGATTTCAAAACAAAACAGCTAATTATGTAGTTGGAGTTATGTAGCTTTTGCTGTACCTGATAGACTGCTACTTTTGCTGTACTGGAGTTGGCCTCAGTAGTCTAGTATTCCAGTTTCTATCCCTAACCAGGATAACTATTTGTGCGATGAACAGAGGGCCTACTCCCATCTTTTACGAAACTATCATAAATCATGAGCGTTTTGTTACAAGCTTAGAATAATTATACTTACTATCGTACTTCCACCGACACAAAATGGGCAACCAAATTAAATGGTAACGTTGCAATATGACTACTTTAAGAGATGGGAGTACGGATCTTCAAAAATTTTACACTGGAACAATGAAGCTTAGTGTCAAAAGTTCCCTTCCAATTGACTGAAATATTTGATGCTACGTCATCAAAACATCTATCGTAATGGATTATTATTTTAAGCTTGCTATATTGACGTGGTGGTACCAAATTTAATGGTAAAGTTGAAACATGACTATCTTAAGAGGTAGGAGTACCTGTACCTGAACTGTATAAAAAAGGCGTGTCTTTGATATTTGTGATTTGTTAAAATGTGTATATCTGAGATTGGGAATCTTAGTATGGGAGAATGAGAGTGGTGAATGTATAAGTTTTTCAATCTCGTAACTGGTTAAAACATCCATCAGTTAAAAAGTTTACTAAACTTTATCTTCAAGCGTATTTACTTAAAGTAATACTAGGAATGAGAATAGATCTTCACACTTATTCACACAATGAAAATAATGAAAACGAATATTGATTATTAAACCAGTAAATTATAATTTCCAAAACAAGTTCAGTACGTAGAAAATATGAAGGCCGCCCTCCTTATCAATGATTGACGCCCATTGTACCAGTATAAATAAAGTAATCTGTATATAAAACATTTTTGTAGGCTTATCGATCAGGCTCAATTTGTGTAAAAAAAGAAGTCTGCAGTCATTAATCATTTTCAATAGCCTTCGCAAATACGATACTACGAGTACAACATAAATTTAAATGACCAGCTTCGCGAGGAAAGTTATATAACTGACAACCACGTACTAGCCGTATCTAAGTAGTGGTTATACTAATACTAGCAGAAAATGACAGTGGCAAAAAAGTATGTCGGGTGTCCCAAAACTAAACGATAACCTGGTACCGGGCGAAAGTCCAAGGTATCCCAGTTATCAAAAAAAAATTAAAAAAAGTTCATGTCACTTAGCCAAGCTATAATAGATATATTTTGAAGAAGTTGTAAATTTTTTACAGTGATTTTTTTAATACTGTAATCTCAAATAACAGTGCTATTAATCACAACCACAAATCAATGTAATATAATATTGTTAACTTAGTAAAATAAATTAAGTTTTGACGAGTTATACTTTACAAAATTATTGTCAAAATTACTGTCAAAAATATTGTTGTGTGTAAGTTACTTTTGACACTCTATGTTGTATAAATATTGATTATATTCATATTTATTTTAATAATTGGTATACCTGAGCCTCTCGCCCGGTACCAGGTAATCGTTGAGTTTCGGGACACCCAGTATATGTATGTAACTTAAAGTACTTGGTAGTATACGTACGAGTTCATATAAGATTCGTTTGTTTTTGCACCCTCATGCCTCCTCTAAGCAGCACATTGCAAGTAATGTGGAAAAAAAACATGATCGAAAAACACCTATTTTCCTATGATTTTCCTACAATAAAAGAGCTAATAAAGTTCCCGTATTGGCGTTCCTACCCGATACATTTGACGTAGCAAGAACAATGCATCTTTTGTTCTTCGCAGCGGTCCAGCGGTCCCGCGCTATTGTGGCCCACTCTTTCAACCCCCGATCATGTTCTATTTCCCATTTATGAAGCTTGGTTTATATTTAGCTCATTGTTTGTCATTTCGACTCTTTTGTATTGATGGAGTATTGATGAGTCGACAAGCTTTGTTTTCAGTTTTGTTACTTACAATGAATGAATTGCAATCAATAACTATACATGATACTAAGGCTTTATTCTATGGTTACTTATTATTACACACAGTATCAATAAGTAACTATAGTATAACCATTCACTATCAAATGTCTAACAACCGAATAGGTTTTCATGTAAGTAAAAGAGATGGCGCTAGTAGTTAAATCTCAAATCCTGCATCTCGGTGACAAAATTCTCTTGTAACATTTGTACCGAATTCATTTTTTCATTACCTATATGAGCATTAACTCATTAGGATTTCCAAACTGGATTTGTTTAGGGTGTAAACAAGCAGTATGTATTTATGTGACGTGCTAAAAGGCTTTTAGGTATAAGCCAAATATCAGAAATTAATTTTAAGTATGAAAAAAATCGAATCCAAACTGGTATCACGGTAATATTCTATATTCGACTTTAGAGCAGTGGAACTCTTTGTCAATATGTTGGTCCAGGGAAGTATTTCCACAATATATATCTTTTTATATCTTGAAGCAACAATGTTCGCAATACTGTGTTTTGGTATGAAATGTATGAGTCGGTGCATTTACAGGAACATCAGACTTAACTTAATTTCTTAGGGTTACGGATGCAGTGAAGTTCATCACATGTGAAGAAATGGATATGTCTGTTCTAGGTTATCATTTAACATCAGGCTCGTGTTTGTACCGTCTCCTTATAATATCACTTTGTGATTCGCGATCTGTAAGAATAGTCTTTACATTATCTAGCTAGATACAAAACATAAATAAATATTTTTATACACAATACATTTTGTCGTTGGTATCTCCGATACTTAAGTGAAGAATTGACACAGATAAAATGTAATACAGTGTGATACAGATAAAATTTAATAAAGTGTGTTCCGTACTCGGAGACTGGATGAAATTACGGCTCAATATCTCTGGCACGATATTAATATAATTATTTACTGCAAAATAGCGTAAAATATTGTAACGTAGAACACTCACTTGAACGATAGTCAGTTGAAAATTAGGAGATGTAGTAGTAAGAGGTGAAAAAAGTACCCATCCGGCAGTGTTGCTAGCGATCGCTAGCAATGTGCCCGTACATGTTGGGCGGCGTTGGAACCGTCTGGTTCCAAGATGTTGCCCTCTGCCGAATCCAGCAAAGGACAGAGGTATCTGATACCTCGTCTGTAGGTGGCCGTGGGAGTTTTGACATCCGCAACACGGGCCACATTGTCTTTTCCATGAATTAAAGCGGTGATTCTACCAAGTCTCCAGTGCATCGGTGGAGTATTGGGTTCTTTGATGAGCACCAACCGACGTTCATCGATTTGCTGGGGACGCGCCATTTAGGCCGCTGCTGGAGTTCAGTGATATATTCAGTCTGCCAACGCTTCCAGAAGACCTGTCAAAACTGCTCCAATTTCTGGAATCGATCTAATTGAGTGACTGGTTTATCATGTAAATCAGGTCCAGGCAATGAAACAAGTGGGCGTCCGATGATGAAGTGTCCTGGGGTTAAGAGACAAAAATCGTCAGGACTGGAGGATAGTGGACATAGTAGGCGGCTATTCAGGATTGCTTCTATCTGACTAAATAAGGTCGCCAACTCCTTAAATGTCAGGTGGGTTTTCCCTAAAATCCGTTTCATGTGGAACTTCGCAGATCGCACACATGACTCTATCAAGCCAGAAAAATGTGGGGAAAAGGGTGGTGCGGTCACGAATTTGATGCCCTGCCCTGAAGTATAATTGATAATATCATTAGAATGTGATTTCATGAACTCTGAGAGTTCTCGAGATGCAGCAACCATGTTACGTCCGTTGTCACAAAAAAATTCGGTTGGTTTTCCTCTGCGAGAGATAAAACGTCGTAGAGATAGCAGAAATGCGTTTTTGCTCAGTTCGCTGACTGCCTCCATGTGAAGAGCCTTGTACTTTAGACAGCAATAGATCCCTAAGTAGCATTTTGTAATCTTACAGCCTCTACCCTTTCGATCAGTTATGTAATAAGGCCCTGCGAAATCGAGAGAGCAAAATTCAAATGTGAAGCCAGGATTGACACGATGCTCAGGTAGCATACCCATAATAGGAGAAGGTGTCGTTCCACTGACTCTTCTGCATACAACACATTGCCTCGCAGTAGTGCGAGCCAAGTCTCTGCCAGCTATTGGCCAAACAGTTTCACGAATCGAACATAAGAGCAGCTGTGGCCCAGCGTGCAAGAGACGAAGATGTTCCTGTCGAAATAGTAGTTTGGTTAATGCATGTTTTGAATGTAGAAGCATTGGGTGGCGCTTTTCATATGGATAACAATAGTTTTCTAGACGTCCTCCAACCCTTATCATATCCTTATCCAAAAAGGGAGTCAACGACAGAATATAAGATCTAGGGCTGAGTTGTTTGTTTGATTTGAGAATCGACAATTCTTTCGGAAAAGATTCATCTCAAGGTGAATCTTTTTCTAGTTTGACTAATTCTTGAAACGATTTTTTCAGTTCATCAGGCTGCAAACTGCCAGTGTATTTTTTAGCTGGGTTTCTACAGTTGTGGATAAATCTAAGCAAATATGAAAATGTGCGTTGTAGAAAGTGAAGTTGTGAATACCTTTCAAATTCTATTAATGTTTGTTTGATAGTTTCGTCATGAGTACTGATGTTTACCTTAATTTCAGGTAAATATGTATGTCTGTGTCGTTATGAGTGTTAGTGGGTGGCCATTCTGATTCAGGTTGCCTTAGAAATGGAGGTCCATCCCACCACAATTCGCAATTCTCGATTTTGTCGGCCTCTACACTACGTGTGGCTAAATCTGCAGAATTTAGTTGGTACATGTCGCCATTGTGAATACGAAGTTAGCTCTAAGATGGCGCCTACTCTGTTTGCTACGAATGTTTTTAATTTATCGTACCTCATGGCTAGCCAAGACAGGACAGTGGAAGAGTCTGTCCAAAATACTTTACGTTTAATTGTACATCGCAGAGCGCTATAGAGAGATGTGTAGAGTGCGCAAGTGTTTCAGTTTGTCTACAAAATTGTACCATTGTTTACATAATGGATTCGGAATCGGTGCATCCCAAGGGCTCTAGTTTATTCAAAGTTTTGTATCAAGATCCGAGGGATTACCGTGAGAACCGATAATAGACCTAGCGGGTCGAATATTTTGCAAGAATCGGACAAAATTGATCGTTTTGTCGGAGTTTTAATATTAGTGTTATAACAGGTCGGAAAGTGAATGAAATCTTCATTAGGGTTCCAACCAACGCCTAATGTATGTGTAGCAGAGCTAATAGTCAAGTTGTGTTGTGTATTACATGTGTCAGTCAGTATGCAAGGTGAATTTAAACGATACTTGCGTAAGTTAAAACAGCCTGCACTAAGTGCGGATTCTACTGCGTGTTTAATTTGTTTTAAGTCACTAATGTTGTCACTGCCGGTCAGTAAATCGTCAACTAAAAAGTCTCTTTGAATAATTTCCCTTATCCTAGGGTCAGCGCATTCCTGACCCAGCTGCCAGAGGCAGCGAGTGCTGAGGAAAGTAGAGCTTTTTTTTTTTTGTTTGCGTGGGGAAAATGCTTTTACGCATACCCGCTCGCTGGGGAAAGCGCGCGGGTTATGTCGGACTCTCACTACCGACTAAAAACCCCACGATGTCCTTCAGCAACGACTGCAAACAAGGCCACGGGTCCGTTTGCGCACTCTCCGCAGCCCTGTCTTGCCGACGTCCGCCCATCGATGTTTCAGGGCAGACACACCTCGGAGGAGGAACAGAACGCCCTCCGCATACGGCTCCAGCGATGCACTGGGACATCCAGCGCGTCGCCGCCTCGGAAGGACCTTATGGTTGAGGGGTGCCAGACGTCCCCACGTCGGACGCCCCAGGCCCTCCTAGCGGAGACAGTGTGCGAGCTCTAATAGCTCGCCTCCGTGTCCGCGCCCTCCGGAGCGGGAGAGAAAGAGGATTAATCTCTCTCTCGCGCTCTTCGGTCTCTTTCTGCGACATCACGTCCTCGCAGAAAGAGACCATCGCCTCCCATGACATCTCGTCATCGACCATCCTGGCTAAGATGGTCGGTAAGGAGAGGTCTCCCCCCACCACTGCGATCAAGGATCGCCTTGATTCCGCCGCCCCCGGGCAAGCCTCCAGTACGTGTTGCGCGGTTTCTTTCACGCAGCCGCACTGGTGGCACACTGGGGTTACCTCCCTCCGGGCCACGTTGCACAAGTACCTCCCGAAGCATCCATGCCCCAAGGAGGAAAGTAGAGCCAGCATAACCATAGGTAACAGTGTTTAATCTCAACAAGTGCAGGGTGTCAGTGATATTATCACGCCACAGGATCATTTGTAAATTTTTGTGAATTTCCTGAATGTTGATCATGCGGTACATTTTCTCACAATCTCCTGACAATACATATGTATATTGTCGGAATCGTATTAAAATATTGAATAAATGATCTTGTATGTGTGGACCTATCATTTGCAGGTCATTTATGCTGTAACCTGATGTTGTTTTTTGACTGCCGTTGAAAACGACTCTTAGGCGAGTTGATTCACTGTTAGGTTTCCAGACTGCATGATGTGGTATGAAATATGATGGTTGTGGTACGGTAGGTACCTCCGTAAGATGCCCAAGATCAGCATATTCTTTTATGAAATTTGAGTACAAACGTTTGAGTTCTGGATTTTTTACGAAACGTCGTTCGAGAGCAAAAAATTGTTGCTTAGCTCGTTTCATTGAATCACCTAAGCAGTCCGGTTCTGTACGAAGAGGAAGCTGGACACTAAACCTGCTTTCATTGTCACGGTAAGTATGTTTCATAAAGTGTGCCTCACATAGGATCTCCTCTTCGGTTTGTATGTCATTTAACTCAGGAATCTGCTCTATCTCCCAGAACCTTTGGAGGTTATCATTTAACTCGTCATTGGAAATGATTTCATCTCTACTGGATTTAATTGTTGCATGATGGCATACTATGGATTTGTTTTTTGTTGCATGGTTTGTGTACAGTGGGCCTGCCAGAATCCAACCTAACCTTGACTTGCGCATGATGGGTTGGCTGTGACCGAGATTGATTTGTTCTGGTTCAATAAGATCCCAGAATAAGTCTGCTTCTATCAGTAAATCAACTGGAGACGACTGGTTGAAAGAATTGTCTGCAAGTTTTATGTTTGGAGGTAATTTTAGGTAGAGATGTCTATTGATCTGTTAGGTAAGTCACCTGATATTTGAGGAAGCACCAGACAAGATAGATTTGATTCAAATGGACTGGCCCTCGATTTAAGTTTGACAGCACAACGCTGCACTGAGTTGGATGAATGAATATTACCTATGCCCATGATGTTGACTTGTGTTGGCTAAGAAGTCAATTCGAGTGTGGATTTGACTTTGTCGGTGAGTATTGAACACTGGCCCCCGCTGTCGAGCAAGGCACGTACTGTGACATGTTTGTCTGTATTTGGATTGTATAAATCGACTATAGCAGTCGAAAGTAGTATGCTGGTATTGTTAGTGGCCGTCATACCAACTATGTTGTCTTGGCAAGCCTGACTAAGGTGATAATCAGTTGTGATGTTTGCGTGTGTATTGGCTTTGTTTGCAGTCTGAGAAGAAGCAAAACACAAAAGCGTGTTATGCCTGGATTTACACTTAGAGCATGGACCTAACCTGCACTGAGGTGAAGAATGCCCTTTCCGAAGACAATTCACACAAAGCCGCAGCCGTGTGACTTCAGATGCCCTTTCCTTGACAGGCTTGGCCAGGAACGAAGCACAGTCGTACAGGCGATGACTGCCCTTGCACAAGGCACACACAGTTGTATAAGTACCAGCAGAAGAGCCAGCGTCAGCTGAAATCGCAAAAGATTTGGCATGTAACTTTTCATTTCGGAAAGAGTGGTTAGGTTGACGATAGGTGACTTGACGGTTCTCAGGTTTGTTATGTCGAACTGATTCTAGAATATCTGCCCGAGATCTGATAAATTGAAAAAATCTTTTAAAGTGGGACTCTTTTCAAGAGAATTTTTATATTCTTCCCATTTGAATGTGGTGCTATTATCGAGCTTTGCTGATGCTAAGTGAACAATCAATATGTCCCAATGCTCAGTTGGTTCACCAAGAGTGCTCAGTGCTCGGAGATTTTTTGACACATGGTCGATGAGAACCCGCAAGTCCTTGGCTGAATCTCGGGGTACAGGCTGCAAGTCAATGAGAGAGTTTAGATGGTTTGTTATGAGCTGTTTTTCGTTGTTGTACCTCTCGCAAAGGAGACGCCAAGCTTCAGCATAGTTTTTAGCACTGATTTCCAAATTGCTGATGATAACGGCATCACCTTCTAAATAACTATTGAGATAGTGAAATTTGTGAATGGGTTGGATTCGTTCATTATCGTGTATGAGCGAGGCAAAAGTGTCTCTGAATTCAAGCCATTTAAAACCGGTTCCGTCAAAGTTGCTGATTTTGATTATCGGTAGCTTGAAGCTGATTGAATCTTTATTGTGGTTGCATTCATGACTGCATGCTGATTTTAATGAGTTTGTTGGTGATTTACAGCCATTATTGTTTGGTTTATTCTGGTCTAAAAATATTTGGGTTTGGGAAATTAGCATTGAGAACTCGCACTCAAATTCTTCACGGATATCTAGTTCAATGTCTAGTTCTGATGAATTTAAAAGCTCTATTTGTGACTGTAAATCATCAAAACTGTCTCTAAACTTGTCATATCTCTGGGTCAATGCACCAAGATCAGCAGCAGTTACAGATTTTATTTGAATTGTTTTGTTCAGGTAATTTCTGTATTTTGTGATGCGACCCTTGACGGAGCTGCGCTTTATATTTAAATCCTTTAAATTGGTTAGCTGCACTGATGGTACAGTCAAATTGACACTTCCTGCAGGGGACTTTGTTGGGAACACTTCTATGGTCTGAGACATAATGAACTAAACTTTACTTCACAATAAAATTGAGGTAAAGTATGAAAAGAAATGGAAACGATACTCAAATTTGTCAGCAGTCCTTCGTGACACGTCGAAGGAGAGAAGATGCGTGCACTTTGCGTTGAGGATCAACAACACGACCTTTGACCCGCAAGTTCGACGTCAGCCGCTGAAATTGCAGAATTATGACCGATTTATATGTATCGTGACTATGATTGAAGTTAACGTTGTGAGTGTGAGATTATCTGGACTTTAATTGGATATAATAATATGAGCGAAATGGATGGATATGGATTGACGTGGGTTCGCACCTTTTGAGGTAAAATAAGCACGTAAATTGCAGTGAATCGCGGTTGCACTGCGACAATGTTGACCTAATTTACAATGGCTAGCAAACATGAATGCGAATCACCCAGTAAATGGCTAGATACAACCTTAATTGCATGAATTATCGTGGCGTAATGTGCGTAAAATTGTACAAGATGGACACTACACGAGTGCAATTGTCACGAAAATATAGAGATATTACAATTCTTTCGAAACAAATGAGTAGTTGGCTTAGTTAATAGCAAGATATCAGCGAAAATATAATGGATTGAATAGCTTAGGATAGGACACATCCCTTTTTGTGCTTCTTCAACTTGTAGAAAAGATGGCTTGATGACGTGTAGGCCGGTCGCCGGCCGGCGATTTTCGGAACACGAAATCACTGATTGTTCACTTTTCACTGTAATATCACGTCGGGGTTATGTTCCGTACTCGGAGACTGGATGAAATTACGGCTCAATATCTCTGGCACGATATTAATATAATTATTTACTGCAAAATAGCGTAAAATATTGTAACGTAGAACACTCACTTGAGCGATGGTCAGTTGAAAATTAGAGGCAGTGTTGCCAGGTGCCGGAGGGGAAAAAGTACCCATCCGGCAGTGTTGCTAGCGATCGCTAGCAATGTGCCCGTACAAAGTGTGATACAGATAAAATTTAATACAACCTATGTACAAACTATACCAGGAGCGATTTTTTTAATGTTGATGTTTAATGAGTAATTTTCTAAAAAAGGCGGGAAGTGTAACTGACTTTAAACCGATTTATTGGTGATTGAGTTTTGATCTGGGCGCGAAAAAGTCCCAATATACATACTCTTAAAACATACCTACATGTGTTATTTTCAACCACTTTTGTAGATATATTTTGTAGGTACCATCTTTATTAACATAACATAAACATTTTGTTGATTTTGTTAAAACTTTTTTATTGACATCAAAACAGACCTTGAAAACTTCTTCATAATTTGATTTCTTGTCAGTTCATAAACAAGACTTAGTATAATGAAATTAATATCAGCCTCATCTCATAACTTAAGCACTCAATGTTCAAGTTTCGAAATACATTTCAGCAAACTTAAACTTTTTCAATTTTGTTCGTTATTAGTAAAAAAGGTTATTAAATTTGGATCCCGCAGAGCGTTTTTATACTTTGTAGCCTCTGTAACATCCAGGGATAGTCAACTTTTTCTTAGAGGCCCTAGTTAGATGCAAGTTTGATTTCTTATAAGGTATTTATATGCCACGAATATCGCAAGAAAGCTTCGCTCTTAGCCTACTAGGCTTAGGGACAGGCTCAGAGTCTAGTCTTTTTATGTTACTCGTATTATGTGATCAAACACAGAAAAATATTTTGTATTTTTTTATTTTTGTAACCAAACAATTTTTACACATGCAAACAAGGTAACCTTATTTTCAGTATGAAAATACTTGAGCCAGAGGGCTCCGCTCTTCCATAAACATTACAGAATATTACAAAAATGGTATAACTTTATTAAATATTTAAAAACAAGTTGCAGTGCCATCCTGAATTAGAACCACATAATATACATATATTATGTGCAATATATAACGAAAGTATCACGATATGTATGAAACCAAGCATGCCGACTTATTATTAATTGAATTACGTGAATTTACACATAATATTTTTCAATTTCTTACCTGTGATAGAAAATATGTCCTTGACTCTGGGGGCTCGAAGTTAATGGGGTATTGCTAATTATCACGCAATTTAGGTTTCACGGCCGTCCGGCTGTAACAGACGCGCGCGGACTGTAAGTAGCGGCTGCCAACCTTGACGCTTAGTCGGGGTTCGGACAATGGAATACATTTGCGTTTTGTATTGTACATATACATCTGTAATTAGAGCTCTAGTATTGGCTTCGCGGTACTCCGCGCTCGTCACTCCAATATATTGGTTATAGTGTCTCTTTCACCCAGAAATATCGCTTGCTGCATAGTACCCTTTACACCCTAATACTGAAACACTTGCGCTTACTTAATAGGCCTATCACCTAATAAGCCGAGGTATCGTAAGGGGCATTCTTGCCCCTCACGACACACATTCTGACAGCGGAGCTATAGTTCTTAAACTCCGGCTCTTAACTGAGTAAGTTTGCAGCCAACTTAGTGCCACTGATATAGTAAAAGATTTAGAAGCTCTTTTTGTATATTGGGGGCACCGTTAGCACATCGTATCTACAGATGTGCACACACTGAAACACGCACACACACACACACACACACACACTCATTCTCACACTTAGATACGCAGACAGACATGTTCTTTACACAAGTGTTACCGGGGAGCGAAACAGTTCGTAGGACCTCAATCTTTTGCAAGCATACAATCTTAGATCTTGTGCCGTATATGAATTAAATGAAAATAGATTATTGTATAATACCAATTCGCCTGTGTAGAACACAAAACTAAACTGGCGAACTAAAATCTGTTTTTAGTCAATTACGGTAGTTCTCTGTTCGTACTGAAATTATAATTCGTATTATAATGCTTGCGAATGACAGTCCTTAAATGTTATATCGGTTCTAATGTGGATATGTTTACGCATATTTAGTCGTTATCTAACTTTGTGCTCAACTAGTAAACGGATCTTAAACTAACCACGCTTAAATATAATAATCATATGATCAGAATTGTCATTGTAATGCCCGTTTTCACCACTATTTTATGTGAAGCCAGTTAGGTAACACTTAGTAAGTAGTACAAAAATGTCACCTAATTTAGCTTAGGTATTACTGAAAATGTTGGTGAAATCGGGCATTAGTGTTATACGAGTGTGGATTTTAGCAATACTGAATAAAAACTACGGAGGGGGGAGGGGGTTTACTTTTCCTAAAAAATGGAGGAGTCTTGCTGTGATGTTAGTTACGGGCCGGTTTTTCGGTAAATTTGGGTACACACATTAGGTATCTAGATAAGACTGTGTGGTGTGACTCGCGAGGGGTACTGTTCGCAGAACTACAAGGTACTTAGTTTATTCCTTCTTGAGTGTTAACTCTTGTGTCTGAGGGTAGAGAACACCTCCCATCATTTTCCTTCTTTATAAACATAACTATATTTACCACTTTATTTATTAAACAGTGTAAATTTCTGAAGTTACATGTAATTTTAATGACAGCTAAAGAATGGCACAAGAACATTGAGAACCCCTGCCATTACGGATTAGCGACAGCAGCGCTTTAATCCTGATAACAGCGCTGTATAAATCACGTATAGCACTAACGTCAGCGTACCCGCTACCACGTCGAAACACCCTAATTTACTATCGCATTAGGCAACCGGAACACCGATTATTTTATACAACATTTCAAGCTTAAAATTAACGAGGCGGTCATATTAATGTGTCACGTACCTACGTCAGAACAATTCGATTACCATGTCGATAGTTATATTGATTAGCAGAGTTGGTTTAATTAAAACCGCAAAAGTTTTTATATGACTGAACGAATGTAGTAGGTATTATTTTCTTTGTTTACATATTGTGTAGAGTGTGAGTTATTCATAAGCATCACTGTCATTTAAAGTTCTAGTGTCACACAGTGCTTTATCGTGGCATTGCTTCCGATCAATCACCCTGTAAATTATCCACAGTCCATTTAAAACATAAGTAATTTTTGATTCAAACCTAAGCACAGAGACTGAATAAAATTACTGGATGTATTTGTCTCGATTAGTTTGTTAATAGTTTCGTATACAGTATTTAGACTCGTATCCAAACTTAACCAGACTAGTGCTAATCTCATTCAAGATTGGTTTTTTTTTAATCGATTGAATTTTCAATAGCATATCTTTCATCTAAAAACAAAATCCGCTATACAAAACCAATCACGCGTGAGTTCTTTGAACATGGGTAAATCTCAATGTCTTGACTCGAGGGTATAACAATTAGGCCCATTGCAAATTCACTTATTGCCTGGATTTCACTTAGCAAGCGCTTATCGAGAACAAAAAAAGGTGTATTTGAGCGGATGGCAGGACTCGGGCAACAGGCAAGGCCCACACAGTTAGGCTCAATTTTAAACAATTACTGTTGAGCGAAGGGTAAATGTTTGCGTTCGACTTAGAGCGGCCTCGGTGGATCGCCCACACGCGCGCTTGACAGGTATTCATTACATTCACGATGCACGATGCAGTATGCTGGCCGGCCGGCGCACTGGCTGGAATTACGAGAATTTTAAAAAGTATGAACAAATTTTGAATTGCGAAAAATTTACCGACTAGCTGAGAAGATTTATTAAATTGAAAAGGAGTAGCAGTTAGTTGTAAAACCGAGTAATTGCCATGCAATTTTTTTATAATGCAGATGAGGAGAGTTAAAATGAACAATCAAAAAAGAAGGTCACTTGAACGATTTTTTTTAAATTTGGCTACTATTAAAATAAAACTATACTGTTGTAAACTGCAACACCTCTCGGCTCTGCCCGCGGAAACTAACTATCCCATATAATGATGAAAGTTATAAGATCTTCTTCATCAAGATAAATCTTACGTTCTTCTCTGGCTCTTTAGCGGAGCTTGTTTTCCCGTTGCGTGAAAATAAGGATAAACCAGCAAACAAATTACACGCATTGAAATTTATTGTATTACTATATTCACCCCTCGGGTCCGCCCGCGCCGTGAATCTTCATGGTTTATATGATCATATGTGTTCCAGGTTTACTTCTCCGTACGTAAAAAATGCTAATCATTATCGTATACCTATAACCACCTAGCTCTTTCGTTACATTAGTTTTTTTACTTTGAAATATTAAAAAAAAAACATTAATTTATCCTGACAGACATTTCGTATTTATAATATTGTTAGCGTTAATAATGTTATAGTCAATTTTGTGACTTTGTGATGAATTCTCCTGAACAGTGTAAGTGTTCACATTAATCTCTTTTTCTAGTTATTTGGTAATACTCGAAGAACCACGTGTCCTTTTTCCTATATCCTCGTCATATTCTCTCAAGACACAGCTAACTTACATGTTCCAGAGCAGTCGAGTTCACAAAGCCTGGATTGTAGAACATCTTTATGAGCTCTTTATTTAAAGTATTCAACCCAGACTTTTGCTCACAGACATCGTACAATCCAGGCTATTCGAACCCAACCCGTCCAGAGTATACAAATGGCAACAATGAGATCTTACTCGGTATTATCCTCAAACATACAAATCACGTTCATGTTCTAATGCAAATCATATCTGTCAACAATGCGACAACAGAATAATTTACAGTATAAGTGCATTACGGTGTGAACACAATGTTTTGGTTTAGGTATGACACCTACTCATGTAACTACAAAGTCTGGGCAAATATGTTATGCATATTTGCCCAGACTTTGAACATTTTATTTTATTTTATACTATTAGATGACACAACAGGCTAATCATTTGCCTAAAGCATCACACCTGTTCAAGACTGTAACAATGCGACCCAGAAATTCTGTTCTAAGGATCACTGCACTGTGATTGTAACTTGATGTTTTTGGCCCATATACCTACTAGTTTCTTATTTTTAAAGCATCACACCTGCTCAAGACTGTAACAATGCGACCCAGAAATTCTGTTCTATGGCTCACTGCACTGTGATTGTAACCCGATGTTTTTGGCCCATATACCTAGTATTTTCCTATTTTTTGCGCAGTGTTTTGACACTTATAGCTTTGAGAGAGCATTTGCCACATATATCCATAAAAAATATAAAAACAAAAGTAATTATGATAATAGTCTATGACTTTAATTGGATCCCACTTAGGGAGAATTGTGTATTTCTTCCATCAGCATTTAGTCAAGTCCATATTATAATGGAGTATGACCCTGGGTAGATAGCACAGCTGCTCCAGTGATATTGCTGTTTTATAAGTTGATGATTATCGAGAACTACAGTGATCCTGAAGTTGTCCAATTGTGTTCCGTATATTTTACGTAGGTGTAATACAGCAACCATAATATTGAAGTAAAAAATAAACTTGTTACATTTGATTCAATCGCCGTCGCAATATTTTGAAAACTTTAATAAATACAAGTAAACGTCAAAGCATGAAATAAAATAAGATAATTCTTGCAATTTGTTAAATAAGAATGTTTCTATACAGACAGATTACATTACGAGTCGTTCCTTTAAAGGTCACGAACTTGGGAATCTTATCAAAGGTCCTCAGTTTTGTACCTTCCAAGGTTAGGAGCCGAAGCCTTTGTATTCAAACGCTCAGTCTAATAATTATTATCCAGAGACAAGCTCTTCATCTGGCACACTATTCAATAAGAATGCTTGCAATTTTCAAACAAAATATTAAAAAAAAATTGTAACAAAAATACTACTACAATAAGTACTCATTTAACGGAAGCAAGTGCGAATAAGGATCAGTTTTGACAAAATTAAAAATTAGTAAAGTAGAAAACGAGACTAGTACTCCATAGGTGTACTTTATAGCAATTAAATATGCGCAAGCATTACCTACTGTGAAAGGGGTAAAGGACAATGGATGTTTTACTAACGTTCATTTTCTACTAACTGACCATCTACCAGTTTGGCGGATGTATTAAATAAATTTAATTAAGTTAAAACATAATTTTCAAAACTGATTTATGTGATTTGCGATATAACTGACGTATATATTTCTAATGACATCGTTTTTCTATTAATATAAACATATTAATTTTCAACTAAAATAATAGGTTAATATCAGATATCATTCGCGGTTCGAGATTAAATATTTACAATGGGTTTAATTGGTAATGGGTTAACTATAACTTTCATTTATTCAATTAAGTTGATATCCAAACTTTATTCATTAAGCTTTAATTTCGTTTTATTATCCAAGCACCGTCCTAACCTTCATCTTATACCACTAGGATACGAACTTCTTAAGCCTGTAATAAGATTATTTCATTAGAAGCCATTCGACACGCCCAAAACACGTGGCTCGCAATGCGTTCATAAGATTAACATTCTTCCAACCCTAGCTATTCCCGCTTCCCGACAAAAGGTGCTACAGTAAGGGGCGACTTTGTAATTCGACTCGCATTTTTGATTTATTGAAATAACTCAAACAACTTGGAGTTGTATACGTCGCGATTTAGAAGCAATATACTAGGACACAGTTGTTAAATTGAGAAGCAAAGTATGAGATGTTGCAACATCATAATTACAGGAGATTCTAATGCGCCGGATTATTTTATTCTCTATTAAGATGCTATAACTGACTCGCAAACTTACAACCTGTTGTCTTTCCATCAATGTCTTGTATGTTTATTTTTCTTTTAAATGAATATATGGGTAATCATGCAGTAAGAACTGTCCAGAACTTTCAGTGCTAGAGTCTAGTGTAGCACTTCACGGTACTTATCTTTCTTTATGAGATAGGTTAGCAAACGGTCAGGCGGCTCATATGATGGTAAGTAAGTAATCAACGTCGCCCACGGACATCCGCAATACTCGAGAATGCGTTGCCGGCCTTGGAGGGAGGAATAAGCTCTCTTCTTGAAGCTCTCTAGCTATAGTTATGATTTGCTATGACATGGGTGGCTAGAGCAGTAGAACTAATGCGCTTTGAAGTCTTATGGTCTTGAGTATTGACTGATTTTCGAGATCTATTCCTAAACGTAAACGTAGTAGTAGTGTGCGTATTATACGCACACTACTACTACGACTCTGCTATCCATCTGTCACTAGGCTGTATCTCATCATCCGCAATAGTAGACAGTTGAAATTTTCCCAAATGATGCATTTCTGTTGCCGCTATAACAACAAATACTAAAAAAGTAGTTAAGGAGCTCTTTTACAAAAACCAAGATTTTTCCTAGCTTTTAGGATTCCGTACCCAAAGGGTAAAACGGGACTAAATAATATTTAGTTATATATGTATTCACTTTAAAAATAAATAATTTAATAAAGTAAAACAAATATTTAAGGGGGCTCCCATACAACAAACTTTATTTTTATATATAATGGTACGGAACCCTTCGTGCGCGAGTCCGACTCGCACATGGCCGGTTTTTTCATTCGCCGTATGCAAAGTCGAGCATTGGTTTATCTGGTAAGAAAAATAAAAAAAACAATACTTGATATATGATAAGGATAAAATAAAATACATTGTTTTACTGAATTTTGAGAAAATGTGATTAAAAAATTACAAAGAGTAATAAAGTAGAAAGTATTCGCTTACATTTTGACCCGTCCCACTGTGAATGACGAATAAGATAAACAACTGCGTATTTCTTAGGTATATTGTACTCAAGGGGAGATAAAACCTTTGCTTGCAAGGGCTCGTCTTACAAACAATAAATCAAGGCGTCATCCGGTAGAAAAACGATATTTAGGTGTTAAGTTGTGAGTTTCAAGATAAGGGAGCGAACTAATAGTGAGGGCGTTATAGATATATCTTTCTAAAAAACTAATGACATCAGGCAAGGAAATGACGTTGTGTATCTAAATATAGATATGGTTGATGGCGGATCTTTAAATAGATATACAAATTCAAAATTTTGTCGTCCACAGCAAGCAGTCAATCTGACTATTTGAAGTAGGTTTAGTTAGGCAGCTTTGTTAGGTGTTTGATAGCATGCAGCGGACACGAACAAACTCGTGTTTTATTTTAATATCAGGCTAGTATACAGACTTCCTCAAAATGAAGAATGGAGAGCCCCAAATTGCATGTAAAATACAAGTAGTATATTATGCAATTAGTGAATAAAGGACGGATTTTAAGCGAGGACCATAGATGAATCACGTGTAAGCGAAGGATTCTAACGACTGAATCACGACCGCATGCAGTGATTCGTGACTAATCACGAGCGTAGCGAGTTATTCAAGTGTTAGAATCATGAGCGATGCGAGTGGTTCATGGCCCTCGATATAAATCCGTTTTATTCAAGAGTTGCATCCTATACTATATACCATGACTATGAGAAAATGAAATAACTTAAGCGAAAATAGACATTTTATGACGAAAAAACGAAAGGTTAAATTAATTACCTATTTTAATTATTATTATTAAATGAATTAATTATTATCAATTAAACATGATTTGATTGATTGATTAAAATGCACATTCGAATTGGAACAGTTACTAAACATAAAAGTAGTTTTCTTATTATTATTATATATTTTTTTCTGTAATGGCAGCAAAGAACATAATACAACTTTTATTCTAATGCTAAACTCCTTGTCGCAAATATCGACCAATCAAACCTCGAGGAGTTATTAGCACAAAGAGTTTGTATGTCAGCCATTCTATAGGCATGTTTGCACAAGGAGTTTGTATCGATTATTTTTTGCGCAAGGAAGTTATATAAGCATTGAGGTGGAGGTCCAATATATTGGTGTGTTCTAAATTCAAACACCAAAATAGTGATTAAAGGCCTTTTTATCCACTGTTTTCAGTGAATAAAAGCTTTTTAGAGTGGGAATGGCATACAAATATTTTTTTAAATCAAATATAGTGATACAATTAAAATTTATAAATGGATTAAAACAGTTTTTTTTTTAATTTTCTACAACTTCACGAACGTCTTTTTTCATTTTGTATTAAATTTCATAAAATAATAAAATAATAAAATTTCATTTTGTATTATTTTTGATACATGTTTTATATTATTTACGCTTTTAAACGAATCAGTTCATTCTATTATTGCACAAATTTTAATTATAATGTATTTTATGGTTGTTACGTTATGATTATAGGTACGTACCTGTAGGTACGTATAAGACTCGTAAGTATAAGATACACACGGGAGTCTATAAACATCCACGGAAAAATTCCGTTAGTAATGTGTTTCGTCTCGTGTAAGTTACAGGCTAGTCTATTGCCATTTGTCATCTACCGATCATAGTTCTCTTCTGCGATTGAGAATATATTTTTTTTTGCCTGGGCACTATACCTCGTCCTCGAGCCTTGTGGTTTTTTAGAGTAGGTGATATTCTCAACTTCATTTAATCTTTCACACAACAACTAATTTTCTTAGCCTAACTTAATCCAACTGTAAACTAACATGCTTACTGAGAGTTTATATTATATCCCTCACCAGTCGATTGTCAATATAACAATGAAATTTCCATTGTGTCTGGGTCGTTCGACTGATGAAGTAATAATATATTAATGGAAAAACTAAAAGAACTATTTCCACTCGAAATCCGAACCCGGGAACATGCGAAGGTCTGAATGTATAAAATACAAAATTATTTCTTATAAAAAATTTTTGAAAGAGTTCACTCGGCAATAATACAATGAATGTAATGATTAAACTGGCAATGTTGTAATTTCTAAAATAAAAACATATCCACTATTTTTTTTGTAACAAGCTAGTATTCACAGCTTCCTGCCCTCATAAAACTGATCTGAATTTTAACCGCATTTCTTTGCAGCTAATTTTAATTGATAATTTGCCACACTTTTCGCATTTTTATTAGCCATCCCGAATGTAGGACGATGGTTGGACACAGTGCCGCGTGCTCCCACATAATTAGTAGGACCTACGATACAGTGACAGACAGTGCGTTAACTGCTACAAGAGCAAAACTTCTATAATTGTATACCTACTTAAAATAGATTATTCAAAGCTTTTGGTTTTAAAATTCTGCATGACACCGTAATACATAGTTGTTTAGGTTAATTTCTCCAATGACTTAAATTCCTCCAAAAATGTACCCTTGACCTAATATACAATTACGGTGGTACTTACTAAAACTGCTTCTTCCCAAAAAGCCTATAATTTATTTTCTCAGTAGATTGGCACCAATAAGATATCGTGTGTATGTATTTGCTGTCACCGAGTATCTCCGGGGGCGCAACTAACGACGTGTCAATCTTGAAACTGTGGAACAACATTATAATTCTGATAAAACAAGCACATCATTATACATTGGCATTTAATCAAACTTAATGACGTTAAGAGACCAAAAAAATGATTCGGAGTGACGCAAACAATACAACACGTATAATCTTGCGCAGGGCTGTGCAAATATAGCTCGTTTCGTCACATCACAAATAAAAGTTTACACACTCACACCCCCGTGCTAGGATTCCCTGTGTTGCATGTTGAATACAGTGATGATTAAGAAATCACAAACATTCAAGACCTGATAACAAATATTTCTGTTCATCACACAAACATTTGCATTTCTAAGGCAGTGTAACTATTAACTGGGCTACCGGGCGGGATCGTAATGAAAATAAAAAGAACTACTGTGTGCCTAGCACGAATAACTGTGTATGTGAAACGTGACGTGCTGTTCACGTAAAACAGTACAAACTGTCATTTATCTAGGGCAACTGTGACACAGATAACTCAAAGTTTGTTCATCGAAGCCAGCCGTGCGATTCTCTAAGATCAAACATCGTTGCATCTTTGACAACATCCGTGAAACAAATGACGAGATGACAAGAAACGGAAAAAAACCTTATGTACAAGGGCGATATCTCATATAGTATTTGACATCGGTAGCTCGTCGAGGAGCGCATCGTCGAATCATTAGAGAATCGCACGGTTGACGCGTTGACGTTTGCGCTTCGAATACTTTTTGTAATTTGTTCGTGCTACGGCCTCTAGATTTGAAGCATCCCAAAATCGAAATGAATACAACCTCTGTCACTGGTGTTCGTTAATTATTCAAGAACCAAGGCCCGTATCGCTTCCACCCGCACCTACTTTGCATATTTTGTTTAAGCAAACATGGCCAGTGTTTGACTGTTAAAATCAAGGATCTCCAAGTTGGAAGGACAAACGAAGTCATAGGTCATCGTGCTACGTAATGAAATAAAATGCTGCTACATTGTAAGGATATAGGTACATATTTTAAATTGCTTTTCTAACTTAACCTGTTAGAGAAACAATTTAAAATGAACCGTAAAATCCAAAAATAAATTAGCCATCTTACAAATTATTAGCTTCAAAAAACCATTTTTTATTCAAGTAATAATTGACAACATTTGAAAAAATAAATATCTTACTAGATAGGCAGTGATGACACCATGGAGAAAACCAAGATGATATACGGTTGATGGTGGTAGCATACCAGAACTAAGATAGCAACCGTTCTTATTTATATGTTAATTTTTTATCGTATTTTGGTGTATACCTTATCGGACATAAGAATTATTGCATGCTACATATGCATCTCTTAGAAAAAGCATTTTGCTTTGAACAAGAATATGGTATATATATATATGTGTAATTGTTGTTGATAAGCCTTATATAATAAATAACTGGCTCTCAAATAATGTTGCAGGAACGCAATATTAGAAATAACTTTTCAATCTTGAGCCGTAACATATATATATATATATATACTCGTATATAGAGCGATGCGATATATTTATATGATGCTTCAAACGTGTACTTATTCGATGCGATTTAAGTTTTCGACCTCATTTCGAAGTTTCGCTGAGGAAGAATTTTGCTTGCAGTTTTTTTACATTCGATCCCTAGCGTATGACTACTATCTTAAAGATGGTAGTATCTACGTTACACATATAATGGCAACTTCCTCTAAAGGAACCCTACTAATCAAATTAATGAACGATTGCTGGTGTCACTTCATACTATGATGTCCTTACATTTTGAAATTAGCGTTTTGCGTTTGGGTCAATTTGATCTCAAATGCCAAATAATTAAAAACAAAAGTGGTTAAGTTTAAGAATTCCAAATTTATATTAATTTCCAATATAGGCTTGTGTATTTGTGTTTCCAATTTTTGACTTTGACACCGGTCTGTTCACAATATAACTTAAGATATCGCGTTATTTACGAATGCGAGTTCACCAGCGGTGCAAAATATCTCGAAGGATTAACAATGTGTATAGTGTAAAAGCCACGGTGATATAAAATACGGAATGTTTTGGTTCCAACATTTAACATGGCTATCAAGCGCATGAATTGCCTAGCTTATTAGATCTCAAATATAAGATAAACATTTATGTTCATAAAAACTGACTCTAAAAGTTCACTTAACTTCACAAGATTCATAATTCGTATATTTCTGAAAATTGCTGATTTAACAGAAGCTCTGCCAGCACAAAACATTCATTGCCTTTTTAAGCGAAACGAGTTCTTAAACACGAATAAGCCAGAGCCTTAGAAATGTTAATCTCATTTATGAATTAAGAAAATATTTTGTAGAAAACATAATAGTCGCCCACTTTATGCGCCCATTCAATGTTTTGCGTCGTGTCAAGACGGACGAAATGGTGGTAAATGGTATTAAAAAGCCGAGCAAAGCGTAATTTCTAGAAAGTGTTCGTGGAATAGGCGTACTATTTTATTTGAGGACAACAAAGAGACTCTTAGAGGGATTTTCATTCGGAAATAAAGAAATTGTAAGTGGATTAAGTTGATTCTCGTAGGTATTAGGAGCAAGGTATTGGGCAATCTTGCCTTTTCATTGCTACACGTGGATTAAGAATAATATCAGTATGGAAGCTACCTGAGAAAAAAAACCGTGCACAAATATACAATTATATGTGCCTAATAAACTCAAATCCAATCAAATCAAATCATTTATTCTGTATAGGCCTACGGGGGCACTTATAAATTGTCATTTTACATTTATTTTTCTTAAATCTACAACCGGATCGAAACGCGACCACATGCGACTGAGAAGTCCAGCAAACAAAAACTCTTTAAAAAAGAGTTTCTTATTACATATTCTTATCACCAATTACTTAATGTATTTAACAAATGTTCTTTTGTTTTTGGCTCCAGTGTGTTGCCTTATAAAAGAGACCATAATATGGTATCAGTAGGGCAAGACACGCTACACTTTGACATCGTAATACACGAGTAGATAGATCGTGGAGTGATCAGTTCCAAGCTGTTTTATCCTCCAAGTAATCCGAAATTTGTAATCACTTTTTTCACAGAGTTTTAATAGTAATTTTAATAATATTAATAGGCGAATGTCGGATAACATTGGGAAGTTTATTATGCAATCGTTCGTAGCATTAGTGATCTGAAACACGACCTAAAGAAATATAGTAGAGACCAGTTTGCTGTTCATTACTTTCGTAGTAAGGGTATGATACAGCAAAGTGATCAATTCAAATTTATCAGTTTAATCAATATCAACACCAAGTGACAATTGCAAGTGTTATCTCATGAAAAACGCGACGCCTTTAATAGCAGATCCCGCGACATCGTAGTCTTTTTATTACACCATTTCACTATCAAACTCAACAGGTTGTTGCATATACTTGGAGCATAGGTTTTTCGAAGCATTATGTTTGTGGAAGTTTTCTGATAATAAAACGAGTTGGCACAGAATTATTTATACCAAGGAATTGTCTAGATGGCGCTCTTTGCCATACGACTGCTAAAACAACTTTAGAGGTAAATGAAATTGTTGGATGAGTGAGTAACGTCGGAATCGAAAACCCTTATACATCAGACATTTAATAGTGTATTTTTTACAATAATTATAAAGTGGCTTCGATTAGCGACAGCTTTAAAAATTATGTATTATTTATTTAAAATTGTTTAATTATAGCACTAATGGCAAAATTTATGAATTCCAATTATTAACCATAAACTTTTAAAACACTTCTGTACCCGCTCGACTGTAAAGATTACAGACAGAAAAATATGATCCTAAGCTGGAAGCTTAGAAGAAGAACGGGGTAGGATAGATTTATATTTAGCTGTTTAAGTAGTCAAAGCATATCACATCAAATACGATTGCAACGGAAACAATCCTGCCTGTTTTTTTATGGAAAGGTTTCAAAATCAGATTTGTTTACCCATACTGTTAAGATATTATGTCGAGAGCCTTTGATGGACACCGGGGATTGTACCGGTGTTCTCTGTAAGGGATTTACGAGTGATTACATGACGGAGCCTGAAATGCGCAAAGGTTTGGAAACACGCTCGTGTTTCAGCTTGTGAGCCGTCAAAAGGTAAAGGAACGTTTAGATGATGTCCGTTGTTCAGATGAAATTGCTCATAATCTGCTGTCTGCACCAAGTTCAGCGACATAGATAGATAGAAACAACATGTTCAGAATTTAATTTTCGCCTATATCGGATTTTAGCTGTCATAATGATTGCAACAGTTTGTTCATACGCAAGAGGTATGCATAGGCGCGTAAATATTTTATATGTACGTTGACTTATTATTTACTCTATTAATAAACAACTTACATCACACTCACTTTATGAGCTTAAGAGTATGTTTGATAAAACAAAGTTACCTGGTAAATAATTATGGGCACATCCAATGGCTCTTGAAACACAGTTCACACTAACTCGGGAGCCTATGAAATATTAAATGTACCTACTTTTCATGTCTAGTAAAACTACTTATTATTGTAAAGTCATGAACGGTAGAGACAGCACTATAACTGAGCTGTATTGATTGTTTTATTTAAATTGAACACCTTGATAAAAAAGTATATCTATTCACTCGTCCGTAGTACTAGATTTTGAAACCACTTTGCAATTTCAGAGAAATCTTTCAGAAAAATCCTGGGACGAATCTCAAACCAGCGTCTTCTTACTCCCCGTCCGAAATTGACGACTGTACCACTTATTCGCTATATTATTACCTTACTCGGATTCAATAATTTGCAATATTCATTTATTCACAATTTTATGACGTTATACGAGTAGCTAATCTTTTATCACAGCACACCCCGTTGAGCTTAGTAAGTAGTGGTCCTGTCATCGAAGCGCGGGGTCCAATGTTCGATACCTAGCTGGTAAATATTTGTACAAAGAGGAGGATTTTTTTTCTTTGTATTGTTGTTTTATTTTCTGTGTATCTTGGTATTGGGCGTTGTGGCGTGTTCGTGTCCATGCCTCCCGCGCTACAAGGATATCAAAGGCGGCTATGAGTGTATGAACGTTATTTTTTTATAATTTATTATTAGTAGTCCAGGTGGCGTTTTTCACTAAAATTAGTGCTGTCTGAAGAAAGACATAGTTCAAAAGTACCTGTTATTACAATATTGTGCGCGTGGTACCGACTTCGACAAGTTATTTCACACTTTTATGTTTTGAAGTCGGTTCAATTTATTGGTAAAACAGGAGATTTAACTTCTTAGTGACCTACGTGATCGATTGTTATGTACCGTCAATTACGATATGGAAATATGCAAAATACTTTTCAGTTATTGGGTTGTAACTCAAAAACCGATTATTCGCTTTGAAGAAATTGAAATGGGACCTCAGAAGCATACTCTGCCAAATAATAATTATAGAAATCGGACTACGCTGTAAAAAGTTATGCGTGTACATACATCAAAAATACGACTACTACTACTAACCAATGACAGTGTAGTAACACCTAGCACTATACCTAAGTCTAACTGCAGCAAAAACAAACTAAAAAAATATGTAAAAATTAACAAATATATTAAAAAAACTCAAAAACTTGTAAAAAAACACAAATTTTTCATCAAAAATGTAAAATTAAATGGAGAGCGTCTTCGTCTGTTAGATACGTTGGATATGTATGATTCTAAATTATAAAATAATACATTGCAATATAAAAGTGACGCACATAACCTGAAATGTGAGATTGACTCTCTAGAGGAAAAATTAAAATCAATTAACAATAAGTATGAACGCTCAGAAAAACAGCTAAAAGAGTAAATATTGGCAATGAATGAGATGATTAAATGTAATTCTACTGGCAATCCTGTATACAATGATAACATAAAGAACCGATTGTCACTGGATCATTCATTGCCATCATGTAGTTCTAAAATAGTGCGAACATGTAAAAATATATGTCAAGATAAATCTTTAACAAGTGGTTCCCAAAATACAAATAGTATACCATCAACTATAGACGAACCAAAAATTTTAATATTTAGTGATGAAATTGGCAAAGACATGGGTCACTTATTGTCGAATACATCCAAGGGACATAATGTAATAAATTACTGTACACCTGGTCTATCATATCAGGAAATTATGACTAGAATTTTAACTTATAGCTTTAGCCCCAACACAACATTATTAATTTTAATAGGAAATAGGGGAAATGTAAACAAAAAACAAATAATTGATTTTAACAACCGTATATCTAATCTTACAGTAGATAATGTCATAATGTTTACATTTCCCTATAGTAATAGTTTGCCACAGGTGGAAAATGATATTAGATATAAGCTTAATTTAACATTATACACTATATGTTATAATAATTTTTATGGAAATAAATTTAATTTAATTGACATTAATAATTATATAAAAAAATTCTTCTTGACAAAAGATAATTACTATCTTTCTAATTATTCTAGAAGACAGATAGCTGTGTCGCTATCATATTTATTTGATATTGCAGCCAAAAATTTGGCTAACAAGGTTGCTTCTATTGAGCAATCCAATAGTATTGACAATGCTTCTATTGAGCAATTTGACATTTTTATTTCAGCCAATTGCTTGGCTACTAATGACATTGTAAATAATTTAAATTAGTGCCTAAGACAATAGAGACAACCTCTTGCATTAAATCAATCAATATTGTTCATCAGAACATTCAAGGTATGATGGGCAAAGAGTTGGAACTGGAATTGTTTATAGATGATAGCAAAATAGATATTCTTTGTATTACTGAACACTGGCTTAAAAAGAACCAACTCTTATTTAATTTTAATAATCATCAAGTTGCTAGCTCCTTCAACAGAGAAAAATCTATACGTGGTGGCTCTTTAATTATTACAAATAAAAATATAAAACTCAAAGAACGAAAAGACATTGTGAGCCTATCTGTTGAACGAGTAATAGAAATGTCCTGTATTGAGTTTGAGCAGTTCCTTGTTCTATGTGTATACAGACCTCCATGCTCACCATATGATGATTTTGAAAAGTGCATGGAGGAAACATTAATTAAGCTATCTAATACAAATAAATCAATGATTATCTGTGGAGACTTTAATATTAATTTGCTAGAAAATAATCAAGTAGTGGATAAATTTTTGTTACTGTTTAAATCTTATAATATGTACAATATTTTCTTGGAACCTACTAGGATAACAGCCACAAGTTCCACCTGCATAGACAATATATTTACTAATCTCAAACCTATTAAACATTTCATTATAAATAATCTAGAATCAGACCACTGTGGTCAACTAGCAGTGTTTCCAAGTAAAACTAACAAACCCCAAAGCAAATATGTTAGCTTTGTTCCAATAAATGCAAGTCGCCTAGAATTGTTAAGAAGTAATATATCCCGGAAAGTGCCAGAGTTGCCCAGTCACAATGACCCAAATATATCATATAACTCACTGTTCCATCTTATCAGTGATGAATTTGGCAAAGTGTTTGTACCAAAAACAATATCTGTTGGTAATCGTGCTAGGTTTAGTGAATGGGCAACTCCAGGAATTTATAAAAGTAGGCAAAAGTTATATGAATTGTACCATGAAAAATCGTATAATCATAATCCTGTATTTTTGGAATATGTCAAACGTTATTCTAAGTTATTTAAACGAGCCTGTTCCTCAGCTAAATCTATTTATTTAAGAAATAAGATCAAAAATTCTGTTAATAAAATAAAAATGACGTGGAACATTATAAACGGTGAAACTGGTAGGAATACAGTGCGTGATCGAGACTTTCATTTAAAAATTAATAATAAAGATGTAAGAGCAGATTTGGAGGTAGCGGCCGAGTTTGAGAATTTCTTCACTAATATTCCTTCTTTAACAACCAAAACTCTAAAATCTTCCTCCATCACTGCTGAGATCTTACTTAAACAAAGTGTAACTGAATGTGACACAACTTTTAAATTTTCAATAGTTAATTGCAAAGATATTGTAAGCAGTTTCAAAAGTCTAGAAACCAAAAAGAAACGGCAGACCTATGGGGTCTTTCTGTGAAGACCGTTTCTTCAATTATAGATGTCATTGCACCCAATCTAGCAGCTGTGTTTAACAGTTGTGTTGCAAGTGGTGTATTTCCTGACCTAATGAAGCACAGTAAAGTGGTTCCTTTATTCAAATCTGGTAGTACTACTGATCCAACAAATTTTCGGCCTATTTCTGTACTACCTACGCTAAGTAAGATTTTCGAAAAAATTATATTACATCAATTAGATACTCATTTTAGTGCAAACAAAATTTTCCATAAGAATCAATTTGGGTTCACAAGGAATCGCTCTACTATAGACGCAGGTATAGAACTTATAAAAGATGTGTTTGATGCCTGGGAGAAGTCTCAAGATGCCTTAGGTGTTTTTTGTGACTTATCTAAGGCATTTGACTGCGTCCGACATGATATACTTGTCAGGAAATTACAACACTACGGTATTAGGAACATGGCTCTCAACCTTTTGACTTCATATTTAAATGATTGAATTCAAAGGGTTGACATAAATGGTAAAAAATCGCCCGGCTCTATAATCTCAATGGGCGTTCCACAAGGTTCAATACTAGGGCCGTTCTTGTTTTTAATCTATATTAATGACTTACCTTATTATGTAGAGAAGAATCACGAGATTGTATTGTTTGCAGATGACACTTCACTGTTATTTAAAATTAAAAGGCAGTTATTAAACTATGACGATGTTAACAATGCATTAGCTAAAGTTGTGAATTGGTTCAATACAAATAATCTTCTCAATGAGAAGAAAACTAATTGTATAAAGTTCTCGACACCAAATGTGAGACAAGTAGAATCCAATATACAATTGAATGGAACAGGGTTGGACCTTGTGGAGTCAACGGTCTTTTTAGGAATTACTATAGACGCTAAATTGCAATGGGGTCCCCACATAAAAAAATGTCTAGTAGGCTCAGTTCAGCGGCTTTTGCTGTTAAAAAAATTAGACTATTAACTGATGTAGACACAGCTAGAATAGTTTATTTTAGTTATTTCCATAGCGTTATGACTTATGGCATACTGCTCTGGGGATGTTCTGCAGATATTAATTCCATTTTTATACTGCAAAAAAGGGCTATACGAGCGATCTACAGTTTGGCTCCCAGAGTTTCCCTTAGACAGAAGTTTAAAGACATAAACATTCTAACTGTTGTCTCTCAGTTTATCTATGAAAATCTAATGTATGTAAAGAAAACATTAGCAGTTTTGATAAAAGGAGTGATGCTCATTCCATCAACACGCAAAATAAGCACAAGCTATCCGTACATGTAACGCGTCTCCACAGAATAAGTCATTCTTTTATGGGACAACGTATACGATTCTATAATAAAGTTCCCAATGTTATCCGAGATTTGCCTATTAATAAGTTTAAAATTACTATTAAAACTAAACTCTGTCAAAAAGGTTATTACAAAATTTCGGATTACTTGGAGGATAAAACAGCTTGGGACTGATCATTCCAGGATCTATCTACTCGTGTACTAAGATGTCAATGTGTAGCGAGTCTTGCCCTACTGATACCATTATTATGTTCTCTTTTGTAAGGCAACACACTGGAGCTAATATTTGTAGTACCTAAGTAAAAACATTGTAAAAACATCTGTATAAAAAGAATGGCCCCGAGTTTCTTGCCGCTTCTTCTCGGTAGGCTCTATATATTTTGGAACGCGGCGGTAGTCATTAAAGTACATTATAATGAAAAATTGACGTTCATAAGTGCGTCTTTGATGCCTAAATTGAATAAACGACTTTGACTTTGACTTTGACTTTGACTTTGACTTTGACTTTGACTTTGACTTTGACTTACGCTTCGTCGCTTCGAAGTCAGTTGAAAAATACTAAGTGACAAGGTTATAACACTTTGAGTACAATATAAAAATATAGTCATCACGACTCTTTCCTAAAGGAAGTGATGCATTATAACATTTTTACTCGACTTAACCCCCTTCTGGAGGTTTACTTAGGTTGGGATTGAATTTGATATGATTCTTAAATCATTTTAAACCATAATAAAATTTAAAAAACCCACTGTCGCGAATTACTTCTACTCTTTTGCAAAATATTGCCTAATTTGACTGGACTATATAAGTACTTTCGTTTTTTAACGCTCACACACTCGTACTTCTTTACTATTTATTAAGATAAATATTTATGATAACAACGTCTATTCTGTGATTTTTATTGTATTCTGTGATAAATTTGTCGATTTTTTTTTATTATTTGTGTATAGGTAAATGTATGTATGAATTGCGTTTCAACACATACATAAACATATAGGACAAACACTTTAACTTTTAATCACAAGCTGTACTTTCGTAAGAGTGAGTTGTGTTTAATTCTCATTAAAAAACTTACATATACCTTGTAGGTACGAGTACTTACCCACAATTAACAACAATAAATGGTTTAAAAGACGAATAGTGTGGGCTTAGTAGCTACGAGTGTCTCAGCCTCGTAATCTCTAAAAAAATAACCTGAACGCGGAACACTTCAAACCCATGGAGTACAAACTTATCTAAACTAATAATAACCCCCTTAACAAACTACAGAACTTATCTTTTAAAGAAGTATTCTCATTATTGCGTATCTCAAGTGCTTCCTAGTCCTATAAATAATTTTCTTTCAAGTTGCCGATAAGTTGTTTTACATTACCATCTTGTAACTTACTATAGGAAGGTGTGTAGGTATGTTTTTGTCATTTTTCTCAGTCAACTTCAATTTCCATGTGCTTGTTAGATGGATGTGACTGTGACATGTATAATTTACTAGCTGCTCTCCGCGGTTTCACCCGCGCGGTGATGGATGATGATGATGATGATGATGAATCTTATATAGTCTGTGTTACTCAGGGTGAATGTAGCTTTCCACTGGGGTAAAGAGTTTTTGAAATCGGTCCAGTACTTTTTGAGCCAATTCGTTACAATCATACTTAGATACATACAAATCTTTCCTCTTTATAATATTAGTATAGAAGGGCATGAACCAAAAAAGTGGGCGTAGCGTAGTAAACTGCAAGTGTGACTGGATACACAAACTATTGTATGAAATAATACAATTACAATTTGAAAAATTTAATACCGACTTCTAATATAATCAGTTATTGGAGTGCATTTAAAAAAACTACTAGACCGAATTTAATAAAACTTAAATGGAAAGCACTAGCTTTCAAACAAAAAAAGAATTTTGAGAATCGGTTCACCCAGTCGCAAGTTATGAGGTAACAAACATTAAAAAATACCGTCGAATTGAGTACTTCCTCCTTTTTTTGGAAGTCGGTAGAAAAACTAAACAGTCACACTATGGTCTCCTCGCCTGTACCGGTCACTGGAGTGTTATTATATCCGGAGTAATATTTGGCGTGAACTACCTGATTATACTGACCGACTAAATAGTTTCAATTAAAGAGTCTAAGTAGTAGAACTGTTGCAGATTTGTGTATTTTATATAGGATTGTGAACGGTAAAGATATATATACTTATATATATACTAAGCGAACGAAGTCGCGGGCAGTCGCTAGAATTATATATTAAAGAAGATATATTATTAGTTTATAGATATTGAAGTTGTATTATAGATATATTATTGTTAATTATATATATAGAAGTGTAGACATTAGGTACTAAATTTGCAATAAAATTAGTTGAGCTTTCTTTGGCTTTTTTATCTTGTAACGTTGATAATCTAATAAAAATAGTAATTGTAAAGTTTTGTCATTTAATCTTTACCTAGTTAATCTAATAGATCTTTGATTTGATAATAATTGAGAAATTTGATAATTTATCAACCTAGCAAATATTCCTAATAATATCCCACAAACATCTATTTTTGATAAACATTATCATCTTCATAGTAAAGAAACTACACCCTAATCTGCGACACTTATACCACTGTTATCTACCCTCCCTTTGAAAAAGTAAGGCAGTCAATAAATCACTGGGCATTAGACATATCGCTTGGGGTTAAGGGCTTAAAGCTTCTGTAGTGCCTAGCAACTAGTGCCATTTGGACGTCGACTAATGGAATGGGGCGTGAAAAATACGAGACCATTAGAACTTGTCGGGTATTTCCATATTCTGTTGAAAAAATAATACATTCTTTAACTTGTGCTGACTAAAACTTGGATTGCAGTACCGAAAGTCAAAGAATGAGTTGTCCACATGTTTTATACATACATGGTATGATTGTGTTGGCTTGGCACGATGGCGTCTTCATACTAATAAACGTCTTATACTCAACGGCAGTATCATAATGACGCTTTATAAGTAACGCTTACATAATCATACCCCGTCGGATACAAAATCCGACGACAAACCTTTCTATTTCTGCGAAGCGCTCGTAGCGGAGCTTTACTTGGAGATCTGAACCGATCAAGATGTTAAGAAACGCTTGTTGCGATCAGCCGTGCGATTCTCTAAAAGCAAACGGGTGCGGACCCACTGGTGCCCTGAAATTTGCACCCTGTGCCCACTCGTCCCCTCAGTTCCTACTCGTCCCCTGCGGTGCGATTCTCTGATGTTCGTCGTTGCGACCGTCGACGCGCTAACCGATGTCGAATACTTATGAGATATCGCCCTTGTACATAAGGTTTATTTCCAATCCAACGTTTCCTTGTCATCTCCTCATTTGTTTCAAGGATGTTGTCAAAGATGTTTGCTCTTAGAGAATTACACGACCGTCGTGCGAAGAAACGTTGGAAAATCAACCTTATGTACAAGGATGATAAGTCATAAAGTATTTGACATCGGTGAGCTTGTCGACGAACGCATCGACGAATCATTATAGATCGCACGGCAGATCTATGCATCTTTGACAACATTCGTGAATCAAATGACGAGATAACGAGAACTATAATAAATACTAATTTTTTTTTTAACTTCCTGGGATACAGGTATTCAATTAATCGTAAAACACTCAAGCGCAGCCCTTTAGATGACTATTAAGTAAGTATCAAATATTAATTAACATTTTTGGGAGTCTTATCGTTGTCTTTAAATAGATAAGTACCATATCTATGATTCATCTATCCTTACAACTACAACTTATCAAGAGAGAAAATTGATTTTTCAAGGTGTTATTTTCGTCACTTTATGCAATTATCGACAGAAACTTCGTAGAAATAACGAATAGTAGAGTCTTAGTGGGTAGAGGTGTACTAAAAAAGGTTTTTCGAAATTCAACCCCTTAATTTATTGCTATATAATATTAATTGCCTTTTGTTTTTGGAACTTATGTATATTATATAAAAAAATAAAATTATATATTGTTAGCCACAGTTCTTTTGACCACAACGCGCGAGCCGAACAAGCGAAGCGAGCGAGCTGCGGCAGCGGCCGGCGATGCGCCAGAAGATAAGTATTAGAGCATTTAATTTGTCATCAAATATGAACAGTCTAGGGCAGTCTTATATACGTGCACCGACGAGCGATGCGAGGGTAGGAGGTAAGTTATTCGTATACTAATTTAGGTTAATACTAACTACCTTTGTACCACATTAAATAATATTTTTTTAATACTTTAGTTAGAGTTTTGTTTACTTATATATGTATATGTGAAAATATATCAAATCAAATCAAAATATATTTATTTGCAAGAACATAGGTTATTTTAGTTGTAGTTGGTCCCAACACAATTGGTATTCCATATTCTGCCTTTCAAGGCATGCAAAAACAAAACTACATTACTACAATCAATTATTATGTAAATTAAATTAAAGTTAAGTTTTAAGTCTAATTTAACAATGACTGTGTGACATACATATTCTAAAATTATAAATACAATTAAATATACCATTGCATTTTCAACATATTTTAGCTACCTTACAACCCAATTCATCTACACTAGCGTTAAATTTTAGAAATCGTAAATATACTGACAATAATTAGTATTTACAATAACTCGATGCCATGTAATATAACATATAAACCTACATTACATTAAAATTTAATCCAATATTTCAAATTTGAAATAGTGCCATTACAAAACATTGTTATTATTAAATTAAAATTATGCATTAGAATTTTTAGAAAATTAAAATATTATGTCATTCATATAATCGTTTATAGAATAGTAACCCTTACCTATAAGAAAGGTAAATAATCTTTTTTGAAATGTATTATTACAATCTGAGTTATATATCTTCAGCGATGCTATTATATATCTCAGTTGCTAACAAATGTTGATTAAAATTGAAAAAAATGGCGGCTCTATGTCACTTTGGTCAGCGCTAGTCATAAATTTACTAACATTTTTGCTTACTGGAGTTGCCAAAACTGACATAGGGCGGCCATTTTTCAAGATTTCAATCATAATTTGTTAGCAACTGAGATACATAATAGCCCTGCTGGGCTATACCTAAAACGCTTGTATCAAAAAGTGCAGTTCTACGTGGCTGCACACTAATGACCGTATTATATCTTTTGCTTTTAGAAATGTAAATAGATTAAAGTTGTAGTAGTTGTAGTTGTAATATATACTTAGATAGTTCATTTAAAATAAAAAAATGTTGTTCCTTTATATTTTTAACAGGGTTAAGTGCAGTAAGATATGCAAGATGAAAAAATCTTATTAGATATTATATTATTTTATGGTGAAAAATGCGTTTTTCTTTTTTACATAGTGATTAAAAAAAAATCTACGCGGACGAAATTGTGGACGAAAATGTGGGCAAAAGCTAAATAAATAAAGAAAGTAAAAAATCATATATCAAATTACTTTACCCACGCTTTATATATATGTGTCTGTTTCATTATTGTTTTGTTCGATTTTGCTGTAGAGTCATGTTTTTATCCACATTCTAAAAAAGAGATATGAAATAAACTATGCCACTAATCACAAATGCAGCTTTAAAATTAATTGAAACTTATACGTTATATTGAAATTAGGTCTTAACTTTATACATTTGTATAAAGTTAAGACCTAATTTCATGATGTATTTAATGCTTAGATTCTACTTTGCTTCCTGAGAGAATAATACAATAGTAAACCGTATAAACCAAAACAAACACACGAGCGAAACTATTTAAAGCACTATTATCTATCTAATGTATTCAAATTTAACGTTATCTATAGCAATCAACTATTCCTATTGTTGCAACATAAAATTACTGTTCACATTATCAAGAGCGCATTTCCCTCGGGGAAGGTCGAACATTAACGCCAACTGTTAACATTCTCCTTATTTAGGGTTGGTGAATTTGGAACTAGTAAGGAATACGAAACCGAAGATATAAAAGTTTTAATAAATGGAATGTTATGATTTGCTTTCATATTTATTTATTTTTTCGAGTTTCTTTTCTTTATCAAGTTACTCTCCACAAATTCCACCAGATGCGCAGAACTCCATCATGCCAGATGGCTGCACTGCGATACCTGATATAAAACATGCTGTAAATTTAGTTTAAAACATAGTTTCTAAGATCATAACTCTTTAATACCGCAACACACTATCTAGTACTACGTAACAATTATTAAATTTTAGGAGAACTGCTAACTGACTTCTTTATTCCTTATTGTTCTTGCTTTCCGCTTGCTTAGTCAACTTTACTGACAATAAAATTACGTCAATAACGATGAAACGAACTCAACTAAACTCAAGTGGTATCTGGAGGCCGATTCTTTACAACAATACCCAATCTATCCCGTTGCAACTGCAGTTCGACTCGTTCTTATCCTGTTGTCGTACGGTAAAATTACCGTACCACAACAACCAAAAACACATTCTACTATTTTTATACACAAATTGGAACGTAATCATCTAAAACACTACTACATACATCAAACGCTACTAGGTACTACTAATATATGAATATGAGTTAGCATCGCGTTAACATTTACCGAGTTAACAGAATATAAAGTTTTAATCGATAGCTGGCGTGAGTAGAACGAACGTATACTTAACTACAGTTGGGACTTTTCTTCAATAGCAGAATAAGAAATCGCGTAAAAATCACTATTCAGCTACGGTTCGATTGCAATTTAGATAGTAGAATCGACCCCCCGGTCCTCTGATCAAACTCGACCTACAACTCAACTAACACGCGGTATTGGTCGAGTTCGAGCAGCTTGGCTTTTACACCAAGGCAATTTATGAAAAAAATCAAGAGATATAAATGAATATCTGCAGAGTAACCATTGCCATAGGGCATTAAATTATAACGTTTATAGCACAGAAGAATATATAGATAGGCTAAAGGCTAACTACCTACTAAAAGGGCAAAGGACCAGCCCTACTCACTATCGCCAGTAATATATCGCACATGTGCCTTGTGGATATGCTATATGATTAATACGACTTGCGGCTTCAGTGTGTTGAAATTGGTCGCAGATTCGGTTACTGCTTTATGTATGTGTGTGAATGATGACGCGGTGATATCGCGTTTGTGATTACTTGCTAAACGATGGTTACGAACAAATGGTGCCATAAGGTTACGGATGTTTGGTGACTACTAAGCTGTGCCACAACCGGAAGTGCGAGCTTAAAATGACTACACACAAGTTTTTACCGGAATTAGTTTTGCTATTGTAGCTTAAAGAGATGCAGAACAGTGTGATTCTATAATATGTATGAGTCTATGTATAAGTTTTAATATATAGATTATCTCATCAAATAAACAAAAATAGTAAGTGAAACTTTGCTGCTTGCTGATTTTTTTGAACAAATAATTGTAAGCACCGTCTTATTTTACGACGTATTCAGCCAGAACCACGGGTCGTGTGCGTTGCCGAACATAAGATATTTAAGGAACTATAATAAATATGACCATATAAATCAAAACAATGTTTATAAATTTTAAACCACATAATTATATTCCTTAAATATGACAAAAAGAGTAAACGATAATAGATAATTCTTACCTCAATATTATTACAAGTTAGTATTTTACCACTATAATTTATGGTCAGTGACGATGCGGTCAATAAGTGGTAGCACACAAGACCTAGAACAGTGTCTAGTTTTCAGATATTCTGCAAGTTCCGTTTGGTGTCTTAGCGATATATTTTGAAATTTGGAGTTGGTAGCTAGCCATTACGGCACTCCAAACTCCTTGCCTCCTATACTGTGGATTTTTACACGATGTTAAATTCATACAAACTGGAATGGAACTCATACAACAGATACGAATACCTCTTCAGTGATCGTCCCTCTCTATTCCCAGCTATTATCGCTTCAAAACACCGCACACTGGTTGTTAAGACTGATTTCTTTCCTATAGATAGAGGGTATACAGAAAATCAAATAAGATCACTTGAATAGACAAATTACCACCCTCATAAATGGAAATTGATAATGAGATCCTACATTATTGAAAATGTAATTCCAGCATCAAACGTTCGACCGTTAAATATTTTTTAATTAAAGCTTGCCCCGAAGACAAAGTCGGTCACTTTTTATGGGCAATTCTTCGGAACATGCCGGCTCATTACGGGCATGCAAATATTCGCTTAGGAAATAATGAACAGGAATTGTGACCCAGATACCTGGATGCCTTGGTAAATGATTTGTCGTGCTTGATAACGTCAACGTCGTTTACACAATAAATAATGAAACGAATTTTGTAAGGAAAAAACAATAGTATAATGTTGGGTAAAATGAGTATGCCAAAATGTATACGTTATCAAATACTTTTATCTTAATACTAGATATTATTTATCAAAATTTGTTTGGCATTGAAACTGCGGTAGAATTTATGTCCGAGGAGCGTGAAAAATAATACAAATGTGTGAAGAATTATGTGTTAATTAATTACGTTTTCCACTGCTGTCTAGAAATGCTCGTGTGATTCTCCCACCAGCCTTGCGTTTTGTCGTATCATCTAAGTAGTTATCTGACAATTGGTTTCAATTGCTAATGATAAAAAATGCTAATAACATGTTGAGTATCCTGAATTTCATTGCAGTAAGGTACATAGTTCCCGGTTTTAGAATTCAGGACTATTCCATATGCTCCCAATGGATGACAGTAAAAACGACTAATAGAAAAAAATACATCGGGTGAGAAACATGCTGCTTTCACGTTGACGTGTTAGTAAGGTGTACATTAGGCGAGCAACAGGCTCTTAAAAATTTTAACGCTGACCAGATAAGTAGCGGGTGTATACTACCAACGAAGGTTCCTAAGGAGGCTTGGTGACAAGCATGTACCTGCAGGTCTAGACAAAATTCAAACAGGCGTGTTTCCGCACACGCTACAGACAAAAATGTGTCTACGAACTTAGTGTAACGTCACGTGACTTTTCCACAGGTAATGTCAACGTCATACATTTTGAAGTTGTCGTTTGGCGTTAACGATAACAGAAACATATATTGTCTAGGCCTGCTGGCCATACAACTGTACCCCAAACAAACTTTAACAATATGTTTCACGTATAATACCGACACCATTTCATAAACAGCATAAGGATAGGAGGACGACAACATATAATTTTGTATGTTTCCCTTACTTGACGTTTTATGTCATTAAATGACGCGACGGATAAGCTGTTAGTCTAATAGTAAGTGAAGTGCCTCTAATAGCTGCATATGTAGCTGCTACCATGGGTGCTGAATATGAAAATTCTTACTACTTAATTTGCTCGTCAACTTAATTATTATTATTTATATGATTACATTATTTAACGTACTAAAGGGTAATACTAGGCGACGATCATTCTGCACCTAGCCTTTCATAACTCATACGAGTTACTACCAGCGACTGTTTTCATGTGTTATTCGCTCTGGGTTATCTCTCATTTAATCGCAATAAAAAGTAAGTTAGCGAAATTATAATTATCAGTCACGGGATGTAGGCCACGGTTTAATCAATTTTGGAATTCTCAATATTTCGGCACAGTTACATGCACCATGTTCACGGGCAGACATAACTAGCTCAAATTCTAGTAAATCGTGATCCAAAACCCGTGAGTACTAATTATAATTTATAAAAATTAAGTATGTATCGTGCAAATAAGGTATATTAATTAAACATTTATTATTTTATTTAAATCCGTGAAACCGTTCGAAATACATTTACATTTATAAAAAAAGTACCAAAAAATAAGTAATTTACAATTTTTTTGGTATATTGTGCGTATGGTATCGACTACGACACGACTTAATGTATATTGTGATAATGAGTACCTACGTTTGAACTATTACATTATTACATTACATTATTTGAACTATTACTAGTACCGATTTCAACAAGTTATTCTACACTTTTTGGTATTCAAATCGCTTCCATTTTTTGGTAAAAAAATTCTTAATCATTTTTAGTGACACATGCTACTTACAGGATCGATTGTGATTCACTGTCAATGATGATATCGTCAAGATGGGCGTAACACTTTTCAGTCTTTGGAGTATAATAAAACTGCTAAACCGAATTTGATGAAATTTAAATGGAACCACCTCGGAAGTATACTCTACCAAGAATTATATATAGGTGTACTCAAGAGTTTTGAGAATCGGTCCTCAAATGGGGGAGAAATCGGCATACACACAAAAAATACTTACACACGAACATATAACCTCCTCTTTTTTTGAAGTCGGATAAAAAGCATTAAAGAATAGAATAATATTAGTTTATGATTGTATTTTTCAAATAATGACATCAAAAATAATTATTCTAGTGTAGTGACCCATTTCCCTTCTACTTTTCTGTACATAACCAAGGCAAAGCGTCTCTCAAAACAAAAGGGCTACCACTTTCACAGTAGGTTACTTAAAAAACCAACTAACACGGTCTCACAAGGGTAAAACAGGTAACAGTCTAGATTTAGGGCACGATATGCGCCTCATCACACCCGCGCGAATGTAGTCTATTATACGATGTATTTTCACACCACCACCTTTTTCAATGGGGTTTAAGTGTTGTTTTTGCACTTGTGATTTCTTACTTTCAACCGTCAGTGTCAACCCATCAATCGTGAATGATGAAGCAGACACAGTTTGGATGACCTCAGTTTTACTAGTGGTTTCACACAACTGATTGAAAAGTTCGGAAATGATATCTTATTTGGATACAATTCTGAAAACTTGTTCAATCGAGAGCAGTTAAGTTATAAGAACAACATTTTGGTATTTATAATCGTCCCAGATGTGACTTATAATTAATTAACTGTTTAAAGTGATGGTAAAAAAGTTAACATTTATGTAACATGAACCAGATTTGGCACAACCATTCCTGGGACAGCAGCTTTGGGAAGGCTGCTGCCCAACGTCCTAACGCCAACTGCCGCCACTATACTCCAGAGTGATCCGGAGTATGGCCCTATATGGGGCACCGGTCTGGATAGACGCCCTCAGTCGCAGCAATAGAAGCTTGCTGCGACGTCCGCAGCGAGTCATTGCGGCTAGGGCGATACGCTGATACCGGACGGTGTCATGGATGGCAACGTGCGTGCTGGCCATTGATCCTCCTTGGGAGCTTCAAGCGGAAATCTCCACCGAAGTCTACCACTTCGTGGCGGCGAGGAGATCCCGAATGGCAGCCCCAGACTGCGAGGAGATCACACGCATGCGATGGCAGGCGTGTTGCGCCCCTGTTGCGGCGTTGGGAGGAGGACCTGGCTCCACCGGTCCCTGGGCAGTGGACGGTAGTGGCAATCCGTCCAGTCCTTCAAAGGTGGGTGAAGCGTCCTTTCGGTTTGCTGACTTTCCGATTGGTGCAAGTACTCTCCGGACATGGATGCTTCGGAAAGTAATAAATAAATAAATAAATATTCCACAACTATCACACAACGCCATCTAGTCCCAAGCTTAGCAGAGCTTGTGTTATGGGTACTAGACAACTGATAAACATACTTATATATATCAAAATACATACATATTATAGATAAATTACACCCAGACACAGAACAAATGATCGTGCTCATTACACAAACATTTGTCCTGGGTGGGAATCGAACCCACGACCTCCGGCATAGCAGTCAGGGTCACTAACCACTAGACCAACAGGCCTGTCATGTCAAGTACGTGCACCAAACCGCGAGACGGGAGGCGACCCCAGCCTTCCATGAGTGTGGTGCGCTGGAGGATACGGCACACCACACGCTGGAAGTGTGTGCTGCATGGGGCCCGCAGCGGCACACGCTTTCAGCAGAAATAGGCGGAGATTTCTACCTGCCGAGCATGTTGATCTCCATGCTCAGCAGCAAGAGATCGTGGCAGGCGGTGGCCACCTTGTGCGAAGCGGTGATGGCACAGAAGGAGGCCGCAGAGCGGATCAGGGAGAATGATGTCCTAGCTGATCCGTTCCGGCGCAGACGACCGGAGGAAAGGAGGAGACGGTTCTCACGTCTCCCCCCTCCTCCGTACTGGGGTCACTGGCGAAGAGTCAAGGGGCTTTTCGCCGGCTAGCATGGCCCTACACGTCTAGGGGTGACCTTGGCAGGCGCTGATGTCCGGTTAAGATCAATCCGGGTCTACCATTGGGGCAAGATAGTGAATGCCAGCGCGACCCCATCTCGCCTCACTATGGCGGAGGACTGCTCACAGGAGGGTTTTAGTAGGTCTGAGCCCCACATTTCCCCTTCTGTCACCCTCGTGGTAGAAGGGAAGTGGACAGCATTTCCCCCTTTCAAAAAAAACCCTCTCTTCTGAGCGACTGGCCCAGTGTTTAAATCCCGGAAGGGTCACACATTTGTTTGCGTGAACTTGTCTGTTTGACCTCTGTCTGGGACCTGTAATGTATATAATGTATATGTAAATGCGTCATCAGGTTGCCATAGGAAATGCTCAACCTAGTTTAGGACCTGGAGACCGTGTGTGGAAACAGACCCAAAACAAAACTTCTGATCCAAGAACAAAAGTAAACACACTGTCAAAAAATTGTAGTTTTCTGCGATTTCCCAAAAGAACTAACATGTTATTTCAATACCTAGACGGACTGGGCCTCCGTATTAGGTTAAGAGTCACATTTATCTCTCTGAGACGCGTTCCAACAGTTTATTTTTTTGTATAGACATACAAAAAGTACATACAGATTTTATCGTGTTGTTTATTGTGTTTTATAGAACACTTGTGAAGTTTTTAACATCATTATTGATAATAATATACCTCGTCGACTTGAACGAGACGTCGATGGATTTTTCTTATCTAACTCAGTTAGGTACTGGTGACCAGAGTGACCACCTTCCGGAGTTGGTTGGTATTGGAATGGAAACGACCTGGCAAATTAAACTTCAGTACCTATGTCCTATATTGAATAACTATTTTTGGCGAAACTACGAGTACACATATGTCGTACATACATACTAACTGTAGATCTATTCGTACTATTATGAGTAAGGTAAGTCCTACACCGGACGGTAAAGACAACATTTGGCCAGTAGTTGTAGCGTCACCCATAGCTAAGAATTAAAGAGCTTTACGTGGCACTGCAGTGCACTCACACACCGAGACACTGGTTTTAGAGTCTCTTTTGCCCAGTAAATTCACTTGCTACAGTGCCCTTCACGTCGTATTGAGTAACTGTCATTGCGGCGGTAGGTACCAACCAAGACGACCTCTTGCACAAGAGACCTATCACGTAGCAAATCGGGTTTAGGTGTAATCTTGTATGTATATATACTATAATGAGAAAAAACATATATACATATTACAAACATAATGTTCATACTATTCATATTTTTAGGCAAAACCAAAAGAAATATATAGATGCATGGCTACCAAACTAAATAAGTAAGTACATAAATAAAATTCGTACAAAAGGACAAAGGATGGTATAAAAAGCCCAGAAGCAGGTAAGGCCCGGATATTCAAATATCTCTTTGGCAGTCAAAAGGGAAACTTTAAGCTTAAACTCCCTAAGAATTATTACGGCTGGTTTCGCTCGATAAAATTGAGACTTATCCACAAAACACAAGTTGATGCTTGCCCCGGGCCAGTGTTAAGGACCGCTGTCAATCACCCCTGATCCTTTAACCTCCACTCAATTTATTATGATTTGGCGTTGTGTAACACCCGACCATTTCTTCGAGTTCGAGTATTACTCTTAACATTTTTCTTGTGTGTTTTACAGCCGTTTACATCACCAAGAATCCTTCGCCGAAATGATTCGATGAAATCATTATTATGTTTTACGATATTACAAAATTGGCTGTACTTATATCACGAGGTATTGGAAGCTTTTTTCAAGCTTACAGTGGAAATAATACGCTTTTTGTGGGTTCTGCTTTAATATTTTAGTATTACGCTTATTTTTTACGCTTTTTATATTGGCAGTTGCTTGTCAGACTTTTAATATTAAAGGAGTGTAGATGACCTTTCTAAAAATGTGAGAGACTTTGTTGTTTTTAATTACTGATCATTTTTGAACACAATATACAATCTCCAACTATAATACCTACTAATTCAAAGATAGTCTGAAAGTGGTCACTTTTAGCGATAAATCTGACCTTTGTGCTTTGATTTGTATAACATCTGTTTTAAATACTTATTAATATATAATTAATATTTCGCGTTGATTGCTGCCTAAATGATATCTCGTATTGAAATGTATTCTACATAAATATGAATACTTATGTATTATCATGCCTTTACACCCTTGAACACTACATTTTACCAGTCATGTTCTTACTGTAGAAGATAAACTAATATAAAAATGATACCATAAAAGAACTAGCAAATCTTTGTTTCACTCGTCTCATACTCAATAATCCGATAAGGCCTCAGATACACGAGCAGCTTGAAGCGGTCAGCATGGACTGCTTCAAGCTGCGACTGTACTACAGTCTTCTACACATACACGAAACCGCTCGAACAGTTGCAAATGCTTCGAGCAGTTGGCTGTCAAGTAGTCGCCGGGCATACACAGACTGCTCGAGCTGTCAACTGCTCTCGCGCAGTTACCTCTGCCTGCGCTATTCATTCCACGTCGCGTGCGCTTCCCGCCCTTGAATTGAAATTGTGACTTGTTGAGCAGGTAATACCAACTGCTCGAGCTGTTTTCAATGGCAGCTTCAAGCTGTTGACTATGACTGCAACAGCGGTCCGTGTATGTTGAACACTAGCTATTTGCTGAGCAGTCTGTGTATTTCGGCTCTAACCTGGTTGGTTAGTTAACCTACGAAGCGAGGGATCGCAGGTGTAATCCCTAGCCGTTACATATATTCGTTTAATGAGCAGAAATTTTAGTACTCGAGTCTGGGATGATTGTGGTGTGTTTGTGGTTCCATGCCTCCCGCGACACAGGGAAATCTAGTACGCCCCCGTATATGATTGTGTGAACGTTTATGTTTACGTGTGTACTACAGGGCTGTTGTATTTAAAGTTAATTCTGTCTCTTTGTAGGCTTTCACGACTTTAATATATATGAAAAAGAACAGTTTTTTGCCAGGAACTGGACAGGCAGTTTTAATTATATGCAGTTAACCTGCATATAGTACAGACTAACCGCATTGCACATTATGGTAATAAGAGAGTACCGTAAAACAGTTAACTGAAAATGATAAACAGTAGCAAAATCTGTATTTTGTTGGCAAAAACATTGGTGAAAACAAGTGGGCCAGTACGGCAACAGCTGGCCTTAACGACGTCACGCGAAAAAGCAATATATTGGCACTGAAGACGGCATTCTCCATGCGGGTAGCTCTACTTGTACTTGAAGTTTGTGCACTTTAATTCTATATTGATATATTTCACGCTCGACGTGGTAAACGTAAGACTGATATCTATAATCACGTGGACGATAAGTACCGTGTCTGTACATAACATTTGCAATGACATAGAACTTTAGTTTAACTCACTTTAGTTTAGCAGAGGCAGCACAAACAATCTCGCGAATAAGTATTCGTATCGTAAGCATCAACGATTCACGCTTCGGCGTAGAAACTATGAGTTATCTGTATCACAGTTGCCTTAGATACTTTTTTATTTAGAAAAAAAGGAAACTACCTTTCCTATGGAATAGTTTTGGTTATTTTTGTCGTAGTATATAACCTCAGAGCAACGCTATTATATTATATTTCACGATAACTACGAGTATAACAATACACGCGCAGCGTCCAATCATAAACAGATGTTTATGACGTAACATCTCAGATTTTAGAAGAGGGTAAAGGGTACCTCAGTTTTCCTTTTAATAAATGTAAGCAGAAGTGATGAAAATCTGAGATTGACAGCGTTAACGTACAAGTTATTAACATTTATTCCCTTAAAAATTGACTCGTACGATTGTACATTTGCTTGAGTTAAATGTTTTATTATGAAATTTTTAAATTTTATACAAATAATATTGGAAAATTATGGGCGAGACTTATGTTCAGCAGTGGACGTCCTACGGCTGAGATGATGATGATGATGATTCAAATAAACAGGCTCTAGTCGAGACACACTCTATTAAAATAGTGGATATATTAGTAAAACTTTCCAGGGCGATTTTGTACAGTTTGCCTACTTACTAGTGCATCGAATATTCAAAATTCATTTATTATCAGGTAACAAAGACCCATATACACTAAGATTTACACATACACAAAACATAAACTAAACATTAAATAATACACAAACAAATATCTAAAACCTATTCGACATTGCCGTGACATGTCTGTCGCAGCAATGTCGAATGAAGGGGCAGTCCAACCTCCCCGCAACCATCGCTAGAACGGAGTTAGAGCTGGTCCGCACTCTGCGCACCAAGGACGCTGCTCGCTTGCGCATGCTCGCATTAAAAGAACTGGTGCGTGCATCCGCGAACATGCCCGAAGCGCTGCAAAAGCGCGGCAGCCCCAGCACCGCCCTGAACGCGTTATTGTACTGGATACGGAGTACGTTGTAGGCTTTTTTGGTATAGTTTAGCCACAAGTTGCACGTGTAGGTACAGCAACGAGCAATACGCTCTAAAAAGCGTTACTTTCACCTCCGCCGTATATGCAAACCGCATGCAAACCTGCGTGCTATCATGTTTGCTACTACTGGACAACGCCCTCCGCTCTCGTTCCATATCCTTATGGTCTCTGAGGTCAGCTGTGACCCAATGTCCCAAATATTTGAACTCTTTCACCCAACTCAGGGGAATATCATTAAGGAATACAGGTGGTACCTTTCGATTGAATTTTGCAGCACCCTCAAAGACCAGGCACTGACTTTTAGACACATTATAATTTAGGCCATGCACCACCACGTACTTTTCACAAACCTGCAGCAGCTTTCTTAACCCACAGACCGACGTGCTCAGTAGTACCATGTCATCAGCATAGCTCAAGTTATTGACGCAAACTTCATCTATATGACATCCGATCTTCTGACTACTTAGCGCGACGATCAGTGCGTTCATGTATAGGTTAAACAGAGTTGATGATGTTAACCCCCCCCCCCCCTTTTTTTTCCGTGTGGGGAATGCTCTTACGCATCCCCGCCAACCTGGGGAGGTTCAAAGGGGTATGTCGTCATCTACGCTCTAACTGCACCCATAGCAGCAAGCAGACCATACCGACTAAACCCCACACGGTGTTCCTACGGGCGCCTTGATGCCGGGTCAGCGGGTACGTTTTGGAGTCGTCCGTGGTCCCGGCGGCGTTAGTCATGAAGACCCCATCCGAGTGTCGGAGATTCTCCATCTCCTTCTCTATGAGTGGCGCGCCATCTCGGGGCTGTAGCTATATGAGCAGCGGACTATGTTAACCCCCCCTGCCTGAATATGGCGGATGGTAATTGGCGGTTAATAATCCTCTATAACTACACGTCAAAGCTCGATCACAAATCTAGGAAAAGGAAATCAGTCGATTTTAAGCAGGTTGTTGTACCTTTTCATGACAAATTCGTTTTTAAATTACATTTATATATGTTTAACATAAAATAAACTAGTGAATAAAACTAATGGGTAGTATTGAACGCACCCAAAACGCCAACAATAATAAAATGTGGGTACTTTGGTAACTCCTCACACCTTCCCAAACGTCAAGTGACTGACAAGAACCTTTTCGAGACTTCAACCATACAAGTCGTACTTGTTCCGTGTGCATTATCCGCCATTTTACACAGAAGCAGCAAGAGTTAGCCAATCTACATAGCCGCGCCAATCTATCGGTCGTGCATTGTATCGCCGCGAACTTTGGTCGCATCAACATCTTGTTTAAGAGAAAATAAACCGCACGTCACCGCCTAAACCTTACTAGCCATCAGTGCAGCTGCACGATACGGGCTCGAAATCACGACCGCGTTCAGCGGCACATCAGTGCCCATCTAACCGAAAATCATCTAGGAATAGTGGAGCTTCAGGCGAAGGAAGACAGAATCACTCGGACCAGCGCCATACCCTAAAGGCTATCGAAGAATCCCGGGTGAGTCAGTCACATTTTCCACCTGTTCAATTTCCTCTCTGAAGTTCCATCAACTAAGGCGTATTTTTTTTTTGACTACTCCTATAGGTACGATCAGTCTATACAGCATCTCCTTCTTTTGGTTAAGCGGTTACTCTTTGATACTTTTGTATTCTAACATTTAGACATCTGTTTTACACATAATAAAGTAGCATAATATATCAACGCTAAGGATACTGGTTACAAAATTATACATTTTATTTATGTTACATATAATAACTAACTAGCGGCTCTGTGGGCTTAAGATTTCGCGAGTATGTCAGCATAGCGTAATAAGCTAATTCATACTCACCGTGCTCCATATAAACAAAACCTTAAAACCCTTGTTTCTGTGATCTGTGCTTAACACAATCTCGAAATTTATTTTATTTTGCCCAAAAACTGAATGGAAAAAAAGTACATATATAATTATAGAACCTCCTCACAAAACTTCACGAGAATCGGTTGAGAAATGTGACCTGTAGAAGAGACAGCTGGACAGCTGGACATACGGAAGGCAGATATACGAAAGCATTTTGCCCAAACTATTGCAAAGAAACTTCGCTCTCGCTTCGCACTCGCTCGATCAATAAGATCTCCGTTAGACGAAATTGTGCAAGTGATGGCTGTTATCACGCCTGCCTACGACAGTTGAAGTGTCACCCAAATCTTTAAGCTGAGTTCTTGAGTAGCAGCGCACTACACTCGTCGTACAGACATTGTCTTTTGAGTTCCTATAATGTCAGCAGTTCAAATAATGTCACCTGCTACAGTGTATACCTACTAAATGCTTGTGTTTCGGCACAATATCGAAAGGGTCTTGTGCAATAGAGGTCTATCAACTAGTAAAACATTATTTATTTAAAATAAGTCTACGGTTACCAAAGAACGGGCTTATAAAATGTCCTCATACTTTATTATGAGAAGGAAACAGGCACGAAGCTTATCCTGCTGTTATGCGAATAACTTCTGCCTATAACAAAAGCATTTCGTCACAAGTGACGAACATGTAAACACGTGTAATGTGTTGTAATCAAACATAATGTAATGACATATAAATATTAGAGCATTTTTTTTTTAATTCCATGACATTTATACCGACTCATCTCACGAGCTAATAAGTTCACCGTTTATATTCAACCCTAATAATACAAATGTTCAAGCCGTTACCTTACATCATGAAACTACGCATATATCACGTACACCAATAAACGTTGGCGTGTACATGTGTGCGTAATTGCAGACTTATCGCCTAAACATTATCGTGTTCCTAACGATAATGGAACTTTCTAGTGACTGTAACCCGACATTAATTAAACTCGTACTCACAGTAATGGTGTCGGTTTCGCTAATTGTGCCTTGGAATTATATTGTAGATACGTGCCTCCTGTTTGGATAATGGGTCTTACGCATATGAGGAGTCCCGCCACGTTTCAACTGTTTTTGGAGAATCAATGGTATGATTGGTATGTAGAAGCAATTTTACCTTTTTTATCAATCAACTATTTTCGACATCTTTTGTATGAAACTTATCTCATATTTCTAGTTTGGATGTTCGGATTCAGCTCTGGGGCACTGCCAACAACTCAAACATATCCATGCTTCAATTAATGCAAAATATAACCCTTCGTACCTTCGGGCCTTCGGGATACCAACTACAACTAGCATTTCAGGGTTTTCAGAGTAACTAGTCAGAGAAAAGTCACGATAGGTGCGACGACAGAAGCAAGAGATGCGTTAGGTTAGTGTTCGCCACACAAAGTGCGGTGCAAGCCGAGTGATCGAAGCGTGCGTGCCGAGGTAGCGGCTGGCAAAGGGCCTGAATAAGGCTAACCTACTTCTAACAGAAGACTTTCAGACAAAAGTATTATTGTTGAAGGCTTTCGGTCAAAAGTAGTTCTGACTACTTATGGGGGTTTGACTGCAACAGATATTACAAGGCAAGCTACCCCGAACACATCTTTGTACTAGCACACTCTGATTGTATATATTTTAGACACAAAAAAAACAAAATGTACCGACTATTCCAAAACCAATAGATCTGGACAATGGAAAGACCGAAGATATAATAGAAATCTTTGAGAAGCGACATTAATTCCTGCCTTGATAGAAACCGGCAGCGAGATGACAAGTATGCAGCAGGAGGAACCATGTCCATGCCTTCCTGATCTGTATTTTAATATAACGAAACGAGACAGTGTATTGTATAGCTATTTAGTAAAGGAGAGGAGCGTGACTTCCACGACTGAAGTATTTGAAGTCTATAGTGATAAGCAGTAAGTAATCATTATAATTACTGCATAACTAAACTGGAGGTGAGAGTGCCACATAATCAAGTGAAATATTTTTTCTACCGACTTCCAAAAAAAGGAGGAGGTACTCAATTCGATTGTGTTTTTTTTTTTTAATTTATATTTGTTACCTCATAACTTTCGACTGGGTGAACCGATTCTCAAAACTCTTTTTTTTGTTTGAAAGGTGGTGCTTCCCATGTGGTCACATTTATTTTATCAAATTCGGTCCAGTAGCTTTTGAGTTACACCCCAAAAACTGGTTTTTACCAAAGTAATAGAATGGAAGTCGGTTTTTAATTTTTCCCAAATTGCACTTGTGTGCATATCATGAAACCGACGATTATGAAAATCTAAATTAACCAAATTGGAGTTATGTGTTATGACTGTGACAAAATTAAATCATCAAAGTTGAATTATTCAGTAAAATAGTTATGCGTTATATACACGTAATTTGTATAATTACCAAAAAAAAACACAGCACTATATGCTGCTGGTACTTAATACATACATGGGAAGAATATTTAAAACTACTTTAAAAAAAAATCCCACATAATCATCAATATTTGGTCAAACGTCTAGATTGATTCACACCTACAATTTTTATTCTAGGCATTTCCACTATTCATTAAGATATACTACATGCGCGCGGTTTATGCATGAAACTTAACACCCCTACATAGAAATGTATCATTCATAATCATAACATTCGGCAAACTCGCGTCCTAGCTCGTTAGTACATATTATTATTCATTCTGTGCGCTCGGGCATTCTCGCAAGACCTGGCCACCGGACCAACCCCGCACCCTCCGCCCTGCCACCGCACGGCCTTTGTTTCTTCCGAAAACGAACGAACGAAAGCCGAAACTCGACAATCTCTTTCACACCGAACGCTCGGGTGGGGGGTGTAAGAAAGAGTAAGAGAGATATTTTTTCACGAAGTAATAAAAAATTTTGACTACATATCTACAATGTATTAACACTTTTGTAGCGCCCACTTTTTTTTTATTTTGGTAATTATACAAATTACGTGAATACATTTATAAAAAAAACAAATATACGTGACGAGTATTGAGGCATGTGCATTTAAAGCTTAAAGAAAATAAACCAAAAATAAATCCAACAAAATTATATTATTCATACATTTATGAAAATCCCATCATTCATAATGATGAACTCCAATCATACGTACATAATGACAAAAACGAATTATAACCTATTAAACTCCAAAGCCTATTAGTTGTCAACTACATAAATTCAATTTATTTTAATTTGTAACCATTCCAATAAATAGCAAAAGCAAACGTAGCTTTTACTCTCCACCGCAAATTACCATTGATAGCGCGAACTCCACCGAACAATCATCATTAATTGCCACCGTTTTTCCTCCCGTAAACAATCATCTTATTTGATTATTCAGATTGTTTCACAGTTTTTTTTATTACTATCGAAAACAATTAATATTCATCGATACGTTCTTCGGTTCAGAGCGCTCCCGATATTTGAATAATTGGCTGATTTTTATGCAGTTGAATTAATGCAATTGGTACGACGGATTTATATTTCTTTTTTGCCAATCATGACGAAGGCGAATTTTCTGACGAAATGGTATTTTAAAATTCATTACTTTTAATCGGGTTGAAGATCTAGCCCAGTTTTCAGCGGTGTGATAAATTTGTGAGAATTTAATTAAATTCTCGTTTTCTAATATAACTAAATATATATACCAATAAGTTGTTTAACGTCCACCCAATAATCTATCTATCCACGGTTTTCTTTACTACCGATGGAAATTTAGCATAACGTCCATACAGGAAGTGTCAAATATCTATCTCTAGTAAGGTAAATCGACAATAGATAGACTATTGAGACCGGCCGTAAGAGAAAATGCTATTAGGTATAGTAGTCACCCATCCAAATAGTAATTGCAGATAAGTTTGCGCAATCAATTTTAATAACTGAGGAGCTTCTGGTGTAGGCTCCAGGCAAATACAGAGTGGATTTCTCAAGTGGGTGTGAATGCAAATCTGAAACTGGTGGAAGAATATCGAAAAAATATGTTCGTGCCGTGTGTAAAGTCCAATCTGTAGTGTAAAATTTGGAAATCTATATAAGAATCTGCATTCTACATTAATCTGCATTGAAATCCGTTGATTTTTGAAAATAATATATACATATATAACTGGTGCAAGCTGATCATTAACTTAAGGTTAGAAAATTAATTCTGCGATTATTTTTATATTATTTTCGTTGAACGTAACAAGATAAAGAAACGCAAGAGTCATAGCTTTATGATAGTACCTATAATATGTATATTGTCTGAAAGACTGACTTTACATGTCTTTTCTATAGAAACATAGCATAAATTGTCTTTAGATGACGCCAAATCAATGTATGTTAATCTTGGTTTTGTTATGAAATTTACTGTGAACTCTATATTTATAATATCATCGAGGACCAAGTCCAAAAATATTCAAAAGCATTCCTTTGCAGCAATTAGACTCCGCTGGTCCAATAAGGGGTGGCTAAAGTAATTCTACGCTCACGAAACAATACGGACTTGCGACGCAATGCATGCAAATGAATTCGGAAAGTTGACGCAGTAGATATACCAGGTAAGTAAAATGTTCATTCAATTCGTAAAATGCACTGATATTTTATGATTCAACTCATGGAATATTTAAATAATATACTGTTCTTCTAAAATAAAAATGTGGTTTAATAGTAGTTTATGCAACTGTCATATAATAGAGGGTATTAAACATGAGTGTAGTTTTTTAAGATTACACGAGTGTTTTAATACCTAATTATATGCAGTTGCATACAACTTTATTTAATCTCATGACATTTTTGCTACTAAAGTTTTATCCAACAAAATATTACTCAAATTCGTATGTACGAAATAGCGGCAAAATTGAAAAAAAGTCTTCTGCTTCTTCTTGTTTGTATGGCTTGTGTGGCGTTACCACAATTTTGTCAATATCAGTGGAAAAAGTCTGTTATTGGTCTATTGGCTCATGTGCCTATAATTTTGCCGAAACTCGATTACCATTCGAAGCAGCACAATACTGTGTGCTGCTTCGAATGGTAATCGAGTTTCGGAAAAATTATAGGCATATGAGACTTAACAACTTAATGCATCAGGGTTACGGGCGCAGTGCAGTTCGTCACTTGAGAGGAAATGCATATGGTGTGGGCAGAGGTTACCACTGAACACGAGGTTAGCCTAGTGCTTGTACTGACTCCTTATAACTTAAAAAAATACTTTATGGTCAATGCGGAAGGTAACTGTTACCTATTAATCTGAACTCGGGTTGAAACCCTGCATACCCTGATATATCATTAATTTACCAGTAAAAAATTGGGTTGTGTAGTTGCATACGTTGGCTATGACCGAGTAATTTAAAGTTTGATTAATTACTACTTATAAGTCAACAACAATGTTAACAGTTCTAAACGGTAGTTAGGTTATTATACAAAATATGTCTCTTTCCAGGGACATTTTCAAATGGTTAATATTGTAATGAACAGTCAGTATTTTGATATCTTTGAAACAATGGTAGTCGTGCGTGTGATATGTGTTATTAGTAAGAAAATTTAAATTAACACATGTGCAATAGTTATACGTTTTAGTCAATAACTACTATAATTTTTATAGTATTACTTTTTAAAGCACTAACGCCTGCTTTAGCGATCTCAAACATTGAAATTTATAGAGAGAAAAATTCCATCCTCGGACGGGATTCGAACCCGCGTCTTCTGACTCTCCGTGTCAGACGCCATTGACCAACTAGGCCACCGAGGTTCTGGTCCGAGCATCGATTTTTTTAACTCTATATTTGACTAACCGTCTTGCGGGGACGGAGCGACATCTATTGGACAGTTAAACAGTAGGTACCATCCAACCGAAAGTAGCATTATTTAGAAACTACATTATACATTATTTAAAACTACTATAATGATAATTTGAGGGTATAAGTACAGACTTATACCCTCAAATTATCATTATATTACAAATGTTATTAATCCCAAAACAAAACGCAAGGGAATTTAATCATTTTGTGCAGGTCATGCCAAACAACTGCAAATTAATTTTGCATCTGCAATCTGTGGATGCGTCCGACGGCATCTGGCCCGACACGGTCGGACCGATTTGATATGCACCCTTCCCCGATGTGTACGTATGTAGCTGTCACTCACAGCCGAGATCCGTTTCCCTCGATTTCGGGAGTTTTCAATGTTTTTACACGTGACACGTAGATTTATTTTTGAAGAAATCTCAGTCTGTTAGTACTGACATACATTTACTTGTAGTGCAATTCGTATAGGCCAGTAAAAATAGCCGTTTTTTTTTGTCAACCTAGCACTAAATTCTGATTTTCCTAAGTTAGGCTGAGCGCACATTGGAGTCACGACAGTTTTAAGACTGACTTTCCTCACATAGACAAGTCTGTCTTAAAACTAAAACAAATTGTTTGGCCTATGACACGTCGCACATCTAACGAAACTGTTTTGACTATGAGACAATTTTGTTTTGTTTCAAAAAGTTTATAGACAATAAAAGATGCAAAATTTTATTTTCTACAATAACGGTCTTCATACTACCTACCCTTTCATTCTATAAGGTGATAAGAACTAATTTAAGTAACCTCGCATTATAGTTAAACACGTGCTATTTAAATATCTTGTTATACACTATACATAAAATATGAACTCATCTTTATGTTAACACTGAGCCTAGTAATTTTACTTGGTAGAATGTGATTCAACCTTTACACAGTATTTTTCACTCAGCTTCGAGAATATCTGAAATTGAGATGGTACCTACCAAGAACACATGTGGAAATTTTGATAGAGTGAAATTTTGCTAACAAATTTTGATTGAAATCTTAAAAATGGCGGCTTTATGTCAGTTTTGTCAGCTCCAGTCATCAACTTACTAACATTATTGCTGAGTTGACAAAACTGACAGAGCCGCCATTTTTTTTCGATTTCAATCAACATTTGTTAGCAACTGAGCTACATAATAGCCCTACTGATAAGTACCGCCCAGATATCTACGTGTAACTAGAGAACTATGTGGGTATAACTAGAGAATATAAACGAATCCGACTTTGGTGACTAGCCCTACAACAGTCGATTAATATAGTTAATAAAGCGAAATAAATGACTTGAACTTGAACTTGAATAAAAGATTAACTCTGTAAATAATAAATTCTTAGAAAAACACCTCGGTATAAGATTTTGTTCTAAATATTATGTTTGAGGATTACTTTTACTTTTCGTGGAGGCTACATACGAAATATTTTCTTCTCTGGAAAGGTTTTTTTATATCGTTCGGTGACGAGGCGAGTAACTTACTCGTCTCGTGCTATGAGAGTACCTGCATGGCAATGCACTGCGCTCGTCGCCTGAGGTATATTTTGACATATAAGATGTCAAATCTCTTGGCCTGAAATTTAGCTGGAAACATTGTCCTTCAACTAAACACAGTACGGCTTGCACACTAATGCTTTACGGTTGAAAAGTTGGAAACATGACTTTCTCAGGCGGACTCTGCAACGCCTACTACTACCACAAAAAGTGTTTTCTATCGACTTCCAGAACGGAGGAGGTACTCAATTCAACTGTATTTTTTTATGTTTGTAACCTCAATACTTTCGACTGGGTGCACCGATTCTCAAAATTATTTTTGTTTAAGTTGTGTTTGAAAGCTGGTGCTTCTCGTGTGGTCCCATTTAAATTTCATCAAATTTGGTTTAGTAGTTTTTGAGATACACTCAAATAACTGAATAGAATGGAAGTCGGTATTAACTTTTTTAAATTGTACTTGTTTAACAAGTAGTTATACGCGTTAGTTTGTACAATTATATAATTATGTTTGTACATTAAATTAAGAAAGAAAAATAATTTTCACTTTTCGTAAATGTATTTAAATTAATAATTCGTGTAAATAAACTGCCATTAACGGTATTTTATTAATACCGCCGTAATTTAACGTTAAGTGGAATAAATGGGCAGTGCGGTCAGAAGTTTTCTCGCTCCGGCACGTTGGATTCAAATTGTCGCTTCCGGTAACGTTATTGCCTTTTATCCTCGTTGAAAATATTTTATACTTATTTAAAACATAATGTTTTGTGTTGTGTAAAACCATTTTTGCTCGGTTATGCTCGTCGTAGCTGTCAAAATTATTGTTAATGAACTACACACAGAGACCTGCATTTATAAATAAATTTTGATAGTATTACTTTTTAGAGCACTAACGCCTGCTTAGTGATACCAAATATTGCAATTTTTAGAGTCACATACGGTTAAAACCAGATAGAAAATTCTATGCTTGGACCGCGAGCCTCAGTGGCCTAGTTGGTCATGGCGTCTGATACGAATTGTCGGAAGACGCGGGTACAAATCCCGTCCGAGGATGTAAAATTATATCTCCTAAAATTACGATTTATTAATTACCTTGCTAGAGTAGGTATCAGGTTATTTTATAGGCTAGTGTTTAAACACAATTTTACTTGTACATCAGTGAGGATGGCGTCTAAGGTTATGGAATCATACTTAACTTAGAATGGTGATTAGTCCAGATATTGCTGCTTGCTAACACAGTAACCTGATTGTCGATAGTAATTCTTGGGTGTCGTATCTACCGAGACGAAATTGCGTCGGTCCTTCGTGGTCATATTAGTTTGTCATACCAGTATGACCATGAGGATGTACAGTGTTATCATGGTCATACTATAACATTTGTCCCCCACCGCATGCATCCGCAACACTGATAATAATGAGTGCACATCACTGCGTCTGAATTGCCAATGGTTCAAAGAAACGTTACTTTCAAAGGTACATTCTAGATTAGTATGTTATAATATACAGGGTGTTGGGTGCATGGACTGACAGGATTTTTGGGGGGCTAGGGGGTAATGCGCTAGTTTTACCCGACAGATACTAAGGCTGGGTTGCACCATATTAGCAGTTATAGTAAAGGTTTGTGTCAAATTTAACACTAACAGTAACGCTGACTTTAACAGTTGTAGCAAAATGAGTTGCACCAGCGAATTCATTAGCTTTGTTAAAGTTAAAAGTGTTGCAAGTCAAATGAGGCGTGATTTAGCCCAAGTTCGAAGCGGGTAACATTTTTAAATAAGGCAATACTAAACATGAACGTCAAAACTCGTTTCTAGCGCTGTCATCAGTGTCACTTCATTTCATTGATGTCAGCTCGGTGTCTGTTAATTATAAATATTTTTTTCAAGGAAGCTTAGAAATATTTCTAATTTATTAATCGTTCGGGTTCTGGTGCGCTGTGGGAGATAATAAAAAGATGGATAACAATTTGCTTGCAAACATTCAAACAAAGTAAGTACATACCTTTTTATTGCTTTATCTGTAAAGCGTGTTATTTTTTGGTTGAACAATTTACATATCCTTGTTACGCCTTTGTATAAATTATTTTTTTATTGTTTCAGGGAAAGAAGTGTAAACTTTACCAAAATAGAATTGGACAGATTGCAAACACTTTTAACAAAATATAAAAGTATTTTATTTTGCAAAAAGACAGACGGCGTTAGTTCAAAACAAAAGGAAAGTGCGTGGAGTAAAATCGAATGCGAGTTTAATGCTCTTACAGACACTCCACGTACAGTAAAACAACTAAAATATAAATTTGAAAATTTGAAGAGAACAGCAAAGAAGGTAAATAATATTTTACCTAAAGCTTTATGTATTTCCTTTAAGTAAATACACAAACCATTTTTTTTATGTTTACAGGGAGCTAGTAAAGAGCGCCAAGAAATGCGTCGCACTGGAGGAGGGCCACCACCTGCACCGCCATCTGGTTCCAGTAGTGATGCTACAGACTGGCTGAGGGAAATTATACCATCATCAATTGATGGAAATATGGCAATTTATGATGATGATGTCATATATCAAAAGCCTACTGTCTTTGTAAGTGCTAGTATATTCCACATTTACCTATTTACTTTTGTGTCATTCTAAAATAAATTGCACTTATGATAAAATTCTATTAACAGCCTGCAAAAAAGATGGAAAAAATCAATGAAGTGGTTGAGGACAACACAACTCAAGAGTCTCTTCTGCCAAAGAAGGTATTATTCACTATTATTTTGTTATGCATTGTTAATACTCCGTTAACGCTCTGCCTGTCCCACCAGGGAATACATGCGTGACTTTATGTATTGTAGTTCTAGGAAAATAATAAGATCTATTCAATATTCTATTTACAGCCTCGTCCGGAGATCATTACTATGGAAGTAGTCGAGGACTATATGACTGAGGATGCTCATCTTCTAAACAAGGTATTATTTACATTTTAAAATAAAAGCACCTGACATGTCAATCAACCTACCTATCACCATAATAGGGCAGGCATGTTGACATATTATTGTTTTGAAGCCAGTAATCAATATTGTTACTTTTCATTTCATTTATTAGCCATAATTTACATGTAAATATACATAGATCTTTAATTAGGTACCTACATAAATCATTGTAAATTATACCCATGGGGTGTACTTATTTTACAGATTCCTGATAATGAAAAAACAAACGAGGCTACCACTAATGAGAAGTGGGACTTCGATCCGAGCACACCCTACAGCTCTCTCAAGAGACCAATGTCATCACCACTAAAAAGTAATCCTTCCTATTATTATCCTATTAATATTATAAACGTGAAAGTTTGTATGTATGGATGTATGGATGTTTGTTACTCTTTCACGCACAAACGGGGGGGCTAATGTTGATGAAATTTGGTATGGGGGTAAATGAGGCGCTGGATTAACACATAGGATACTTTTCATCATCATCATCATCATCATCCATCACCACGCGGGTGAAACCGCGGGGCGCAGCTAGTGTATGATAATCACAAATAGGCTAAAATATGTAGAGGAATGTATTTATATAAGTGCTCTTCTTATTGACAGGTCGAGCTAAAAAACGAAGAACTGCAGATGATTTAAACACAAACGTTGTCCGGCAATTGCTGCGGGAAAAAAAGTTATCCGTGATGGATAACCTACAGGAGCTGGAGCTCCAAAGAATTAGAGAGTCCATCAGGCACACCCAGGAGCTCCATGAGCAAACGCTGCGCCACAATGAGGAGCGGCACAAATTAGAAATAGAAAAATTACAACTAGAGATAAGAATGTTACAAAAATCTGATGAATAAATGTGATTTTTAAAATTAAATAAAAATAATTACTTTATATTCAAATTTTTTATTGTTTACTTAATGACGAAGCCTATTGAAATAAGTGTTGATTAATTGAGACCTGTTACGATCGTCATTCCTTGCCACTGTATAAACGATATTATCTTCCTCATTAGTTGGTTCATTGTCCTGATCCATATTTGGCGCCAATAATGGTGGCATAGGATCCTGATATTTTTTGCAAATATTGTGCAGTACAGCAGTAGCCACTATGATGGGCTGAACTCTTTCTAGATAGGTTCTTATTTTCATAGACAGGGCAGGAAATCTTCTTTTCCAACATCCAAACACCCTTTCTACTACATTTCTTGTTCGGATTTGGCTCTCGTTGTAAAGCTTCTCTCCGTCAGTAACTGGATCACGCAAAGGTGTTAGCAAATATGGCTTAACTGCATAGCCTTTGTCACCAACCAACCAGTATCCATTAAATTCGCCATCTTCCAGTCTGCCCTAAAATTGAAGACAAAGCATTTTAAAATTTTGACTCTGGTAGGTAATGTATGGTAAGTATGTATTAATAAATAAATGTTTTTACCTTGATGGCACTGGAGTTAAATATATGGCTGTCATGGCTGCTGCCAGGCCAACGTGCAACAATATTAGTAATGTACATTTTTGCATCGCAAATAACTTGAACATTCATAGAAAAAGTCAATTTTCTATTTCTGTAATTTTCTGCATCTGGGCCACCTGCAAATAAAGTAATTACTTATGTGTCATCTCTTCTAATTGATTCCTTAACATATATGCCTCATGGACTAGGTTGTTAATGTGTTAATAATATACCTGGAGACTTTATCGGTATATGAGTGCAATCAATTGCTCCAATTACTTTCGGGAAAGCACTTAAATCATAGAATTCTGTCGCTGTCCTCTCCATCTCCTCCGCGGTCTGTGGCATGGATATCCACTCTGCTCGCATGCTTGCAATTGCCCGGCTCACCCTATATATTATGCGTGATACTGTAGACTTATGAACACCAGCTGTATCGCCAACGCATCTTTGGAATGAACCACAGGCATAGTATTCTAAAGCGATGAGTACTTGTTGTACTGGAGTTACTGCTTTATTTCTGAAAAATAAAGGTACCATAAAGTAATTAATAAACGTAGGTAATTGAGAGCATTTCAAAAATATGATAACAAACACCCATAGGTAGTACCTACAAGGAACTAAAATAGACAGTCACTACATAATTAAGTAAAAATTAAATACTATGCTAGAAAAGGAAACTTACTTCATCGTAGGATGCTCTAACCAGCGGTGTAATCGTAAACTCAGCCACCTAGCTACGTTTTTAGAGACTCGAAATCTCGCCAAGAAACATTCGTTGTCCCATGTAGAAAAACGATCGGGTCTAGGTAAGTACACTTTTCTTTTTCTATTTACAATGACAAGATCATCGATTTCGTCTTCAGAACTGGTTTCCGCGAGTATTTCTTGGAGTAGGGACATGATGTTTAGAGGTTATATTCAACGCGTTTGACAACTGACGGATCATTTAACACAAACTATAGCACTAACCAGCGAAAAGTGAGCGGTTACCGTTATGGTTAAAGTTATGACGTCATTTAACTATTTGTCAAATGGTGCAACTCATTTTTGGCCTAACCGTTACTTTAACTGAAGTTTCGATGTTTGTTAATGTTAAAGTAAGATGGTGCAACCCAGCCTTAGTGTCACGGTAGTTTAGACATGTTTATTTTTAGTTTTTTTTTAAATCATCCGGAATTTACTTTAATCCGTCATAACTTTTTTGTTTGTGGTGTAATACCACAAAATACCAATATACCAATGTATTCTTATTCTACATAATTATTACTTGATACAATTATTTAAAAAAAGTTATGACGGTTTTAAAGGCAAGATTCCAGGTGATTAAAAAAATACAAAAAAATAAACATATCTAAACTACCGTAGCACTTAGGACAAAGGATATATAATATAACATTCATCATCATCATCATCAGCCTGTAACAGTTCACTGCTGGATATATGCCTCTCCCAAAACGCACTACTGAGCCCGGTCTTTGGCCCTGTTCATCCAGTGACTGCCAGCTATCTTGCGCAGAGCGTCGCTCCATCTGGCTGAAGGGCGTCCCACGCTACGCTTGCCGACACGTCGTTTTCATTCGAGAACCCGTTTATTCCTTCGGTTATCGGTTTGGCTGCTGATGTGACCAGCTCATTGCCACTTCAGTTTACTAATTCTTTGTTATGACATCATCAGTCTCATTATGATTCCACTGCTGGGACGCAAGACTTCTTCTGGTTGGTTGCAATTAGCCACTCCAGTGTCGAAGATATTTCAGGCCATCTGAAGCCGTCCAACGTAGCCAAACAACGGAAGCGCTCAGTTGCACTGCCAGTAGCGGTCACCCATCTAAGTCGTGACTGCAGAAAGAGTTGCTTACTCTTGTTGATCGGCTGAAAACGACAAGGCCATGGCTCCACCGCGAGCACTTAAAGCGCAAATTAAATATAGTATTACTCAAGGCAGCTTATATGGTCATTTCAAACTGCATTTTATTGTTATATATACGTTTATACTTAGAGGTATATCGTTTTAATTTCATGTTCAAATATATGAGCACATAAAATAAAAACAATTTCCTTCTTAACCGTCTAACAAAAACACATCCGTTTTCTGGAAAGATCTGACCCGCCATCAAATTCACTGCCTCACCCGTTTCACTGCAGACGCGCTATACACTAGGTAATTGAATTGCATCGTAGCTCGGTGGCACGTGCGGTCCTCTGGGACCGTCCCGCCCATATTTTGTTCTATCTATTTTTAATGACTACTCCAGGGTTAATCATCGGTGCAGATTTAAAAGCCACGATGGGGCGTCATTTGCGGGTTTTCTGTGTACGATTAAGCTTATGGTTTATTGATTATGATTTACTTGTAAATGCGTGATGAACATTTTTGTGACATTTTGAATTAGTTGTGGTTTTAAATTCATTTATTTTAGTAGTAAGTAAAGTTTAATAAGGTTACAAAATTTAAACATCGTAATCGGCACATTTTTTGAATCTCCGTTATCATCATCATTATCAACTCAGCCGTAGAACGTCCACTGCTGAGCATATGCCTCCGCCACATAGAAGCGTACTGCATCCACCGCCGTCGACCTTTATCAGGGCGTCTGTCCACCTAGGTAGACGACCATCGCTGCGCTTTCCGGTCCGTGGTCTCCACTCCAGAACCTTCCAACCCCACCGGTTATCTGTTCTGTGTGCTATGTGCCCTGCCTACTGCCACTTCAACTGGCTTATCTCCAGGGTTATAAAGTCTCTTAAAGTCGGTGACTGTCGTTGGTGTATATCTCCTTATTTCTGATTCGATCACGTAATAGAGAAACCGCGAGCAAAGCCCTCTCCATAGCTCGTGCGCGACTTTAAACTTGCTTATGAAGCCCAAACATAGTAAGAGACCGAGTTTCAGTACATCACTAGCAACACACATTTAAGGTGTTTTGGACGAGAAGACTTCAAGAACTATTTGAGGAAAGTAATTCGAAGTTAAATTTTCTTTACAAAGTGGAAATGCCTAGAGAAGCATCGTCTCGCCATCACCTTTGTCTGATAGTATTTATCGGATAGATAAAAAACTTACAGACTTAGATGATAAAATGGGGATTTTTTGAGTACCTAAAGTAAATTCTAATAACACAGACAAAATTCAATTAAAGGCTTCTGAACCTAGAGCATCGTTACGAGTATAAGATTTCAAGTCAGTCTGTCAGTTTTTTTGTTTTTATTATATTATTATTGATTGAATCTAAGCTTATTTTAAGCAAAACCTTTGCACCGTGAAAAGCTATTTCAATTTGTATAGTTTTAAGCTGCAGATTAAGACAAATGTATGTTTTACTTGCTGCTCTCCGCGGTTACACCCGCGCGGTGATGGATGATGGTGATGATGAATCAAATATTTATAGTGTATGTTACTCAGGCATAATATAGCTTCCTACTGATATTTTTTTGAACCGGATAATGTAGTTATTGCGGTTATCCGTTACAAAAACTATCCAATCCTCTTTATTATTAGAGTAGATAAGGATTAACACCAAGTTACGAATAATGTGGCCTAGTTTGTACCGGCGTTAATATTGCATATGTTAACACAGGAAAGTAGTTATTGTGACGTAACTGCATAGTAAGACAAATCGTGTAGCATACTTTTTTGTAGATTGATGTCCTCTATAAAACTATAGCATATCAGTTTGCTCTATAATCAATAGTTTCCGCAGTGTACGCGATGTAAGGATTATTGGAGTTACTATTGCATATTTCGAAATTAAAAAGTACTCGTAGTTATTGTGACATAACTGTAATAGTAAGACATATGGCGTTACAGACTTTATTATAGCTATATTTAGATGTTTTCTATGAAACTGCTATACATTACTTTGCTTTATTGTTAATAGTTTCCGCAGCGTAAGCGAAATAAGTATGTTTTAGTTATTTTTTTCACACCTTTGGTTATATTATCGAAGTTAATATAACGAAGCCTATGGCACTCAGTGATAATGTAGCTTTCGAACAGATTTTTTTTTTAAATTGGTTCTGTCGTTTTTAAGTTTTTTCGTTACATACCTACATAAATACAATTCTTTCCTCCTTATATATAATATTAGTAAGTATAGATTAAAATAACCTAGTAGATCAATGATAGTTAACGATGTTAGCGAAATTCAAACTCCTGCAAAATTATACAAAAACACTGAGCGACACAGCAACTGTTTAAAACAAACATGTCGTTTACCATCACGCAAACAACTTGCCCCTTTTGACATTTTGCTGCTTATAATCTCGACAGCTTTTTTATTTTCATTGGAAAACATATATTTGATTTCGATTTATGCCGATTATGTCGAATTTCCATACCTACTTATGCAAACTATATATATACACACTAGGTGACTTGCCAGTGACTTCGCTCGCTTACCCTCTTAGGAACGATTTTTTAAACCTTTGTGCTTACAACTTAAAAGGTATAAACTGTTTAAATATCAAGTACGTAGCTCAGGTTCTTAGGCTCTGCTTTAATCAGTATAAGTCAAATCAATCATTACATAAAAATACCTGAAATTTTTAGAACCCTCTTCTGTAAGCAAAGTTATGCAAATAAAGAATATGTGTTACACAGCTAGCTTTCAAGTTTATTTAAATAGAATTTAGAGTAAATCGAACCTTCTAAAAATCATTAAAATGATTAAGTAAGTATATAATTAAGTAGTTGAGTCGATACGTGGTAACAAACATTCACAAACACAACCTTTCGCGTTTGTATTATCTGGATTAGGATATTAAGATATTGAGATTCTAGGAGCGAGCTGGGCAAGTCATTTGCCTCATGTTCCATTATGAGGCAAGCGGCATGCTGGCTCATGAGAAATACAGCGCTACCCAGAACATAAAGCTTCAAAGTTATTCACAGGACTGCCCCATGCTCTTCCGCCCGAGTTATTGAAGTATAGAGCAATTTGCCAAATCATTTCTTAATTAATTGTGATCTTCAACCATGACACAGTACTGCCTTCACACTAAAGCTTCGAGAAAATGTATTTGACACTGCGGTGGTAACTACCAAGACAGGGTAATACTAAAGTGTCCTGCCACTTAGTATTGTGTTGGAAGTGCTACAACTCCCTATAAAGTACCGACTTTCTTCTCCTACCGTTCTTGCAATAAAAGCAACGACAAAAATACATTTCACCTCCACTCTACGTATGAACACAGCTTACCACAGGCTTACCGCGCAAGCCGTTTGCAACATGTTTTGATAACAGAAGATCGGCTACGAAGGTTTCTCACTACGACTTGCGAGCGAAGAATAGTCACTTAATCCACCCACTGCGAAGTGCACGTGATAAATATTATCTAAACTGTGTCAATCTATATAAATAAATACAATTTATGTGTATGTTGTAATGACAAATGAATAGCTTTTCACTAACTGCATATGAATGTATATTCGGTACTTCAAATAACAAAAAATATTTATATATTTTATCTCTGTCCGTTTGTTCCGGCGAATCTCCCAAATGGCTATGGTGATCTTGACGCAACCAGCAAAAAGGCAATGTTAATCGAACGGTTCGAATCCCGTCTGAGGATGGAATTTTTCTCTCTATAAATTTCAATGTTTGAGATCGCTAAAGCAGGCGTTAGTGCTTTAAAAAGTAATACTATAAAAATTACAAGGGCTGCGATGTCAATACGAAAGTTTAAGTATTTCTAAATAATGCTACTTTCGGTTGGGTGGTACTGTTAAACTGTCCAATAGATATCGCTCCGTCCCCGCAAGACGGTTAGTCAAATAGAGAGTTAAAATTCGATGCTCGGACCAGAACCTCGGTGGCCTAGTTGGTCAATGGCGTCTGACACGGATAGTCAGAAGACGCAGGTTCGAATCCCGTCTGAGGATGGAATTTTTCTCTCTATAAATTTCAATGTTTGAGATCGCTAAAGCAGGCGTTAGTGCTTTAAAAAGTAATACTATAAAAAAATGTTATCTATATTTGTAGATTCTAACACTCGAAGTTGTCCAGTGGTATCTACCTAAGACGAATTCTGCGATTAGGTAGAAACGACTTTGAGAGTGAATCCAATAGAAAAATTCATTTGGGCTGGGCATCATTCGGCAAGCTTCATCAAGTCTTTACGTCATCCATACCACAGTAAAAAAAGACGAAAGTTTTTAATCAGTGTGTCTTACCGATCCTGACCTATGGAGCTAAAACTTGGACACTCACTGTGGGATTAGTCCACAAATTTAAGTTTAGCGAGCTATGGAGAGAGCTATGCTCGGGGATTCTCTAAGGGATAATATTCTAAATGAAATAATCTGACAGAGAACCTAATTAGTTGACATAGCTAAGCATTTTAAGCAAGCTGAAGTGGCAATAGGCTGGCCACATTTCCCAAAGAACCGATGACCGCTCGGGTAGACAAATTCTTGAGTGGAGACCATGTTTAGGCGAACGTAGTGTACGACTCCTTGGACGAAAGAGTCATCTCTTTACCAGGAAGTCGTACACTACAAGTAGAAAGCTAAACTAAATACCGAGCTTTGTGGAGTACTTTAGGAGAAGCATATCTCCAGCAGTGGACGAATGTGGGCTGATGATGATAGTGATGAAGGTTAAGTTTAGTTTAGTACTTTCGTCATATTATTTACTAACAGTGGCTCGAGCATGAACATTTGCTGAAGTGTAACTTAATCGTATCGTTGACGTATTCAATCAGTACAAACTATCATTTATCTAGTACAAATGTACAGATAACTCAGTGTACCTAAATTTGTAAATAAATATTAGTAAACAATCATAATGCAGCATTTTATGGTACAAATCAGCTCGCTGAAAACATATTGTCAATGCAACCCTCCTTCCGGAGCCTAAAGCTTATGCAGAATAACTAAGATAAAGGGCCGGAAGGTTCTGGAGTGGGGATCACGGATCGGCAAGCGCAGCGTAGGTCGTCCACCGACACGGTGGACAGATGACCTGATAAAGGTCGCAGGACGACGTTGGATGCAGGCTGCTTCCAACCGGTCCTTTTGGAAAATTATGGGGAAGGCATATGTTCAGCAGTGATCGGCATGATACGGCTGAGATGATGATGATGACTAAGATTTTTATCATTGTCATCATCATCATCTGCAATCGAATTAAATCGAATATACGATGGCATAAATAATTTAAAATAATGTAAATAATTTAAGTTGACATATTGTACAATCTACATCAGAGATACCTATTTAGTCCCAATACTTCAGTCTTTTGGTCAATGACAGACCGATAAAAACTGATCTGCAGTATAATACTATATATCCGTAATAATATTCTGACTACAGTTATCTAATGAATTAAAATACCTATCTAAGTGCCTACCATTAATACCTATTGTGCTTAAATTTAAAAACCTTTTGCCTGCTAGTACTGCACTTACTCTAATAAAACATATCCAGAACTAAAACTGAAAAATAAAACCATTCGTTGGAGAGAAAAATCTCAATTGGACTGAACTCCCGACGAGTTGACCGCGCAAGGCAGCCTGTCTGCGTCAGAACTTTTCCGTCGATAGATAACGTTACAAACTCGATAAGCCCTGTCATTACCGATACACAACTGGCGTCCTGCCAACGACAAGCCTCTATAATTTAGATTGTTTCATGTGTCATTTCAGCATCGAAAGCTGTAAAATTTTACGGTTATGGCGCACCATATGCGAGGCTGGGAGCATAGCGACAACACCTCCCACTGCACGGAATATACCGCCGACGAATGTTTAGAACTAATATCATAACAAAGTTTACGTAAAAAATAACAGGTCATATCGTAAAGTTGAGATATATCGTATCGATTTACAACCTAAGCTTACACAGCTTAGGTTGTAAATCGGAGCATGGAGGTGTTTATTGAACAAACATAGCAATATACAAGCATACGTAGTATGTTGTATACAAATATAGTTGTCAAAGTTGAGCTGGATATAGTAGTAATATATTTGAGAAAATGAAGATAGTTTTTAGTGTGGCAGACTCTTTGAGCAATTTTACCATTTTCAAAATACCTTGATTCAATCAAATAGTTTGCAAACAAGTACGTAAGTATAAAATACCAATGTGCATACTAGTAGAACCTGGCAGCTCAAAGGAATGCATTACACAACAAAAACACAGAAAAAATCTGGACAAGAGACAATGTTGGTTGGTACCACGCCAGGTATTCTGGCGTCAAGCTATTAAGAAATCAAAGAGAAGTCAGTCTTATTCATTAGACTCTGTAACTAATGTGTCTGTTTTGTCGGTTGGGAACTGCAGTGCCATGCAAAACTTCAGATAAAATACCTAGTTGCACTGCAACTGCCATTGGCAAGCGTAGTGCTCACCATCAGCACACGACCTGTCTGCGTCTCATCACTTGTCAGCATACCAATACTAAACTACTACTACTAAACATTTTTCTTATTAATAAACCATCTATACTACAGTACTACCACTAAATCCTACTGTACGTGTTTGTACTCCAGATTGCCCTTATTCAAGTGAATGCAAGAAACTGCATAATAGTATAAGTGCACAGTAACAGTAAGCTATTCATGTCGTAACAGTGCCTGCCACTCTAATTTAATTGAGACAATATAGTTACAATATGTAGGTATGCATAGGCTTCAACGCTTTGGATCACAGGGCACTAAGTGAATAAAAGCACCTTTTTGTTTCCAATATTGATGACGATGATGAATATAATTTAATGTTTAGAGCAGTGGAACATTAGATACTGTATTAATATTATTTACATACAAATATAAGGTACTAAATAAAAGACCTCCGTACCTACACCTGATCCCTCGGTGGTGCAAACTAGATGAAATTGACTTTACTGCAAGAATTAATTTGGTCCATTGAGGCAAAAATGCAAATCACTTTTTATTTCTCTCTAGAAAGCAAAATACTGACGGCTTCACTTTGTCAAGTCATAGGACAAATCCAAAATATTCAGTACCTACATCAGTAAAATAAAGGAACTTACACATAAAGTGTCCATAATATCAAATATATGTATCTATAATCCATACTCTTATATAAAAAAGAAATAGGTAGTTTCGGATTTAGCTTACAAAAAAAATATGCCCTTTGACTTGACTTTATACTCAAAATTTAACACCTAATAACCAGTATATGACTGGCTGAATGATTATTCTATGTTATTTTTTGTTAGTGGGGCCTACAGCTAAAACTCCATCATAGTGGCGATTTAAATACAAGGGATTTCCAAGCTTCTACAAATAATTTATCCTTCGATCGCGACAAAAAAAAAGAGAATGCAATATTTGTTAATTGCGTAAACAAGGGTATTTCTGCACGGTGGGATCAATTCTCTGGTAGTCATAAAATTTGCTAACACTCCATCGCTACAGTTTTAATATTAAGGTCATTTGCTTAAAAAATTATATACACTAGCTGCTCTCCGCGGTATCACTCGCGCGGTGATGGATGATGATGATAATCATGAATCTTATATAGCCTATGTTACTCAGGGTGAATGTAGTTTTCCAATGGTGAAAGAGTTTTTGAAATCGGTCCGTACTTTTTGAGCCAATTCGTTACAAACATACTTACATACAAATCTTCCCTCTATATAATATTATAGTATAAGTATAGATTTACATCTTACATATAAACATATTTCTCTGATCTGCCTTATTGAAAAGTAGCAAATAACTTAAAATAAAGCTAGAAATATAATATTCATGACATATTACAATATATAAAACTAATAAAAAAACAAATGCAGCTCAAGCAGAGAAATAAAAAACAAACAAACATAAACAGAACATATTGCAATGTTTCGCGTATTAATTCTTCATATACCATGATAATTAAAACAAAAGATTTATGAATGAAACGTACGTAAATGTACGTCTCTGGTACGCAAAGGGTTAAACTACGAGTATGATCTTATGAAATTCTGTGCGATTTTCAATCTGAAACCATCACATGACATAAAGCACATTTCTTTCTGTATACGGAACTTATACAGGATACGGTACGGCACAAATAATAGATAGAGGTTATACAAATAGAGGTTTTTTATACACAGATAAGCCTGCGGTTGTAACATTTGCTCTATAACTTAAAAACACACCACACCTGACACTCACTGGTTACACATATTATTTTCACATTCGAGAATGTCAAACACACGCAGTTTAAAAATATTTGTCGAAACCCGAACAATAGCCGAGCCCGAAGGGGATAAGTTATGCTCTAATAGTGAAGCAACTTAAATCAATATTATTAGAACAAGCGAAAGTTTCATAGGATAGGTACGAATGGGGTAACGTTACATTTGAAAAAAGTGATTGAACAAACTATTTTATTACTACTACTATTAAATTAAATATGGTGATTAGGAGTGCAGTCAAATACTAGGCTGCGCAGCGCAATTCTGGCCGGGTAGTGTGATTTTTATTTTCATTGAGTGCGTGCGATTCTCTAAAAGCAAACATCGTTGCATCTTTGACAAAATGCGTGAAACAAAAGACGAAATGACAAGAAACGTTGGAAAAACAACCTTATGTACAAGGGCGATATCTCACAAAGTATTTGACATCGGTGAGCTCTGAATTATTAGAGAATCATACGGCTGATTTAAATTAGCCCGTTTATACATGCAAGGTGCCAAATCAGTCAATGTTGACAATGTCAATTGTCAATTATTATTATTGTGACTACGCGGAAAACCAAAGAACTAAATAAAAACCTAAATAGAATGAAATAACTAAACGAGCAAGAAACAATCTCAAAAAAAATCAATCTCAAATAATTGGTGGTCAGTTACCTACTCGTAGTTATTAATGAACTAGCCTTTAAAATTAAGGTTCCCAGGTTCAACCCCTAGCAAGAGTAAATAATTATGTTATTAATTAGGAGACATGTTTGTACTCAGGTATAGGATATTGTGATCCTTGTGCGAGGAGGCAGATGGAGGTATTTGTGTGGGAACTTTTATTATGATTATTCATTACTAGCTGCGCTCCGCAGTTTCCCCCGTGTGATGATGAATGATGATGATAATATAAAAGTAAAAGTTCTCATTATGACATCAGCTATCTGCCAGTTAAAGTTCCGTTAAAATCGGTCCAGCCATTTCAGAGACTAGCCAGAACAAACAGACAGACAGGTAAAAATTTTAAAGATTGTTTTTATGTAAGTACAGTATGTACTTTTATATGCATTTAGTGAAAAGCTGTTAATTTGAAATTACAAACAGACACTTTAATTTTATTTATCTGTACGTCAGTAAATACAAACTTTCGCTATATATACACTAACGTCCGACTATAAAGTAATGGATGGTCCCCCCAAAAGCAGGTAATAACTATTCGTGAACGTGTAACTTCAACACAGTAGAGTAAGACAAATATTGAGTCAAACTTAGTTTCTTGGTAGACGCCCGCACGGTGGTTAATTAATTATTAACTTACTGTTTCAAATTACGTTTACTTTACGAATTCAATTACAAATGCAGTCACCATTGTATAATTGTTTTTGCTGAAGTAAATGCCTTATATTTAGGCAATCTTATAAAAATACTGAAAACCAGTGCAAAGATAATTCAATGCCAAATCTTCAGTCGTTAGGTACGAGTATTTTTTTAAAGATATTCGAGTAAACAAGTTATTGAAATTCAACTTAGAAGTAAAAACAGAACAGTTAACAACGGTATGTAACATTTGAACCCACCAAGAATTACAAAACACCCTTAAAAAACCTAAAGTTTTCACCTAAAATAGGTAAATGCGTTACAAATTACAAAAATGATAAATACGTTGTTATAGTTTTCTTCTCCTGATCCATAAACACCCACAATGCGAAGTTCATCCCGTCATCGCCTATTATATAAGTAGATAGGTAGATTAACTCTTTATATAATATCATGTTTTCCAGTAATAACTGGAATACGCTTCCTGTATTCAGGAAGCTGCTGGAAGCATTCGCCTAAAATTTTGGAATGTACAAGGACTAATACTTTTTACAAAACAAATACTTGTATCATATGATTGAGACATAGATTAATTGTCAGCGGTGTGACTAATGGGCTTAGTGCTGTATTTAAGTGTACAATACCTAATGTATTAGTCTAATGAGGTATTTAATTATACTCCAAGTGTCACTTATTTGACTTAAGAATTCTCTAAAATATCGTTGAACGGGCATTAGTATGTTTTACGTGCGCCAAATCTTGTGTTCTTTCAATTCATTTATTTTATCTTTCCTTTATCACCCGTTGCCAACAGAAAAGTAAACAAACAAAGATAAGAAGTGCTTGATCCATTACTAAACCTTATAGCCTCCTTGCAGATAGTAGAATAAACAGGAAAATCACGTTTTCGCCCTTGGTCTCGAAGTGGTTCAAGGACTCTCTTTTCATTTATTTTTCTTATTTTATCCAAGTGTGCTATTTTACGACTCCGTTTTAGTTGGGTGTTGTATATATAGTTTGATAGGCTCTACATTACACGGCCTGGGGTGCGTTTTTATTTTAGGGAATATCGCCGTTAACCATGATATAACTGCTGACTTAAAAATCACCGGTGATAATCACATAATTATTAATTTAAAACTTTAAATCTGGTTTTTAAATTTTCGATTAAGGGATGATTGAATCTACTAGGCAGGCGTTTTATAAAAAAAGAAGCAGTCGCGCTAGATGGTGTTTATTTATTTAAATTATGAACCTATTATTTTCATTAAATTGTATTTGTGAATGAAGGAATTCATTAATTCGAATTTTCAAAACAGTACTCTACTCTAGAACTCATAATTTTTTCTCTATTTTTACTTAACATTTTATTTAATTATTTAGTTACCATGAGTGTCTTGATATATTAGTCGAAATAGAAACTGCGTGATTTTAACACGAGCAAGAGGGGTTTACATTATATGAGATCGATTATCACCAGTGACACCAGCAGGGCTATTATGTATCTCAGTTGCTAACAAATGTTGATTGTAATCGAACAAAATGGCGGCTCTTTGTCACTTTTGACAGCTCCAGTCATCAACTTACTAACATTTTCCCTTACTGGAGTTGTCAGTTTTGACATAGAGCGGACTTCCAAAGGTTCTTTTAACATTTGTTAGCAAAATGAGATATATAGCAGCCCTGTAGTTTAAAAATACGACTTGAAAATCTGTAATTATCGGTCATTTTGGTGATATTTAGCCACAGGATAAAATCCACCACCTGATGTGACAATCTCGGTGAAAATGTGAGTTACGGCTTTAAAAATTTTAGACATGTATCTATCGGATTGCACAATATAGATTACTTATGTTTAGGATTTGCTATGGTGTTTTGGTATTCATTAATAACTAAATTATAATATCATAAACGTCTTTTAAATTTTCACTCCTTGCATTTTTACGAATAACACAATTAAAACAATATTCTGCATGGGAAACTTTACCTGAAATGCATTCAGAAGGGCGTTCTGTCGAGAGAGTAGTCACTTTAAGATTGAATCTTGTCTTGAGTACAGCCGTGCGATTCTCTAAGAGCAAACATTGTTGCATCTTTGACAACATCCGTAAAACAAATGACGAGATGACAAGAAACGTTGGAAAAACAACCTTATATACAAGGGCGATATCTCACAAAGTATTTGACATCGGTGAGCTCGTCGACAAATCATTGGAGAATTGCACTGATGACCTCAGTAAGTTACTTGACAGTTTTGTAAAGGTATCTAATAAAAGTTAATTACTTTTAAAGACTACTACTATTATACTTTTAAAGAATACTACTGCCGAATTATGCAATTGAGCGACTACCTGAAATATTATTAAGTACTAGTGACTGCTAGTGACTTTGTTTGCGTAGTAGGCTCCGCCTTCGGTCTTGCCATAACCTACCATCTTTTCTTGGTTTTTTTTTTCATAAGAACCTTCTGCTGACAATAATTAACACAACAAAAAAGAATTAGCAAGATTGTTCCATCCGTTCTCAAGTTATAGCGTGACCTGGAGAAATAGGGTTCATTTTTATATAATAATGATATAACAAATAATACTTATATGTCACAGCATCGATAAAAGTATTTACCCATATTCTATTACATACAGAAAACCAGTAAACCCCGGAGTTATTGTATTGCGAAGGAAATCTGCAACTTACTTCACGTCTCCCATATTAATCACAAATCCAGTGTTGCGTCTTACCTACATATTAAAAACTTTTAACAACTCGCGTAAATCATTCTTATACGTTTACAACAGTAACAAAAGTTCTTCCGGTTTTCCTCCGCTGTGTAAAACTTTTTTATTCGTCGAGCCAATAATTCAAGATACGTTGTCAAACTTTTTTTATGGCTCAAACGTCTTCGTACAAATATTAGTTTATTGGCTGTCATGACATGCTTATAGCTGTTGTATTTTGGTAACTATTAAACAGTTATGGAAGCTTTTAGTATTTTGTGTGGTGAGTTATTTATGTAAGCTACTTGAAAAATATTTATATAGAAGTTTTGCAAAAATATTTTTCAATACAAACAGAGTTGGAGTTATTGAGCCGAAAAAGCTTATGTAGTCTGTACGAAAGTCCTGAATAAAATACTAACACTCAGACTATTTCGTTCGTCCATCAAATAACGACTAGTTTGCCCGCGCAACAAAACTGCAAGGATTTTTGAGGTCCAAAGTGGCGGCGCAACAATTGTTGCAAGTAAGTGTCACGCGCGTTTTTCTTTTGTTTATTTTTTAAAGTCATCCCAATGTTTAACCATAGAGTTTAATTCTTTAGCGTAATATATTTTCTTTCTATGGCAACACTACACACGGACATGTTCTATCTGTGAACTTTAAAAAAAAATATAATCAATGTTTATACCAAACACAGATGAAAATTCATCTGTGTTTGGCGGCGAGGTTATGTTTTGTGCTATAGTTTTTAGTGAATTAATCGGGTTAAACTCATGATTTTGATACAAATTAAACATGAATATGATCGTGAATGTGTAAGGAATACTGTAAATATGTGATTTAAGTTCTGACATCAAAATTTTACGATATAAATTTGTCACGAACCGACAACACTCGGTAAGCTAACTTCTCATTGTTATGATTGGTTATAATTTGCTTTATTTTGAATAGATTATACTTTTACATTGTAAAATATCACAGAAATAATGTTGTCAAGTAATTACACCCACTCAGAATATGATAAATACGCCATATCATGTCAGGATCGATAAAAAATCGAAGTCACGTGACAGTTAAATTAGCTTGTACTAAAAATTCAAAATTTGTAATTTTTTTTAAATATTTCTGATATATAATTATTCTTTGAAACCTAGTTTGGTTTGTAGGATTTCTAATAAGAATTCCAATAAAATAAAAAAACCAACAAGAAAATTTATATTTCATACAAAAAAAAATTTTTGGAAATCAACATGTATAAGTCTAGAAAATGGGCCCCCAAGTTGAAAAAAAAATCATTATTGGCCGAAATTTCAAAGTAGCTCTTATTTTTTATGTAATTATTAATAACCTAAGCATATGTTACTAGGTAAAAATAATATTTCTGTTCTAGACATTCAAAATATTAATAAATATCAAATCAAAATCCTGTCTTGGGAAGCATTTTTTATTGATAAAACTTAATTTTTGTGGTCAGATTGCAAGTTTTTTTATGATATTATTTCTTCTACGAATTCAAATATTTGAATGTAATTAGATAGATATGTGTTTTAACTATTTAATTACCGCAAAAAACCTATAGGTATTAATGTAAAATTTTTAAATTACAATTTTTTTCCACATCAATTCTGATTTTTTCGGCTACGTCAAGTTTGTCCTCGTGTAACATAACATTTTACTAATACATTTGACATGAATGTTTATGTATCAGATTTCTTGGTTATTCAACTATCTCTGACAAAAATTTCGTCTCTTAACTCGCTATAGGTATGGCACAAGAGCCATTTATTCCCAACTCGGCGCAAACTTTTGACGCGGGCGCAGGTCGTAACACTCGGGAGCAATCACGAGGGCGCCACAGGGCTCCTTAGGCAAGCTAGTCGATAACATTTCGGGCATTTATCAAATAAGCCGCAATTTAGTTCAAGTCGCTCACTCGTTTATGTCAAGAGAACAAACGAAAATGTGAACATTTCAGAAATAATACCCATAGGTATTAAAAACTTATACACTAGGTTAAGCCTAGAACCATATAATCGATAATTATAATGTCAACTCACGCGTACTAAAATTACAGCCTACAGTATTGTATCTAATTCGAAAAGTAAAACAATAAATAATAAACTTCTTCAAATGTGTTGCGTATTGGGACAAGGACAAGTGATACAAACGATAGCTGGTAACGCACTGACATTTATTTCAACGAAAGGGAGCGCGCAGGCGCAGCTGCGCGTTACGCATGTATACCTATATAACAATTCTCCCCTAATAGCTAAGACACTTAAACTAACCCTGGGACAGTTAATCTTCTCCTTTTAATCAACATCGTAAAAATCTTCATCATCCGACTGCACGGCCTGCCGTTGCCGTGCACCTCGTGTCACCGTTACTCTGGATGGTGAAGGCGAGGGACTACCGGACTGTATACCACTGACATCGACGTCATCTAGCTGCACAGGCACGCGACGCTGAACTCCTCGTGTCACCGTAACCTTGGAGGGCGTTGGTGTGACTACATCTGGCTGCAGACCGCTGTGGGGAGTACCCAGTGCAGAGGTGCTCGTTGATAACGTTGCATCGATACTATTTCCTCTCTCTTCACTGAGATCAAAACTGGTGATTACGTTATCTATTAATGACGTCGCTGATTGTGGCCGGCTCCGGGGTTGAGGTGTACTATGTGACGTAGCAGTCGCGGTACTTTGACTGACCCAGGGTTGCCTATTATTATTTCGCCGTAAAACAATTTGATTACTATGTTTTTTAGATTTTGTTGAAGTGATGCAATCACTGATGATATAGACATTTTTGCCTATTCGTTTTACGATTATACCTTTACACCAAATAAACTTATTATTGTTCATGAACTTTTTATACATAATATATTGACCTGGTAAAAAGTCTTTAGATTTCCCACCCTTGGCTTCAGTTTGCAAACACTGTTTTGATTCGACATGTTTAGTGAGTGAGGTAGATGATGGCATCGACGCCGAGGGTAATGGACTCATGATATCGAGTCGAGATCTAAGTTTGCGACCAAACACTAATTGAGCCGGTGACACACCTGTTGTGCTGTGCACTGAGTTCCTATAATCGAAAATATATTTATATAATTTTAATTTACAATCTTTTATAGTGGTACTGCCGATGAGACTGGAGCGAATACCCTTTTTTATAACTTTAACGTAGGACTCAGCTTGACCGTTGCTGGCCGGGTGGTATGCCGGTGACGTCAAATGCAAGATACCATTTAATTTACAAAAATTAACGAACTCCTGCGAAGTAAAATACGTCCCATTATCAGTCACTAATGTGTGTGGTAGGCCATACCTAGACATATATTCATACATTTTCTCAATAACTGCCACACTAGTTGAAGTGCTCATATCGTATACTTCAACCCATTTGGTATACGCGTCTATAATTACCAAATACATACGATTATTGATAGGGCCTAGGAAGTCTAGATGTACTCGGTGGAAGGGTCGCGGGGGGTACTTCCAGGGGGAGATGGGCGCTCGCGGAGGTGACGATCTTAGTTGCATACACACCTCGCAACTTGCAATCATACATTCCAACGAGTCATCTATGCCTGGAAACCAAAATCGTGAACGGGCTTCCGCTTTTGTTTTTACAATGCCTAGATGCGATGAATGCAACTCTGATAAGACGCGGTGGCGAAGAGATTCGGGAATCACCACTTTATGACCCCTCATAATGCATTCGTTCTCAACCGATAGCTGAAATCTGCATAAATAGTAAGGCTTAATACTTATGTCAGAAGTTCTTTTTGGCCAACCATTCCTAATATAATATGCAATAGTACGTAATGTGCTATCCTTATCGGTCGCTTCTCGCAACTCATCTACTGTGATAGGTAACGCCCCCTCCACTACAAAGCACACATACGCGGCGTGATCAACCGGACCCAGCCGAGCCTCCCCGCCCGCGCTCGCGCCCGCTGCGCTCGCGACTTCGGGTAGGCTCGCTCGCGACAGGTAATCCGCGCTGTTATCTGCACTTTTAACATACTCAATAACGTAGTTATAACCGCTTAGGAACAACGCATATCTTTGTAATCTGTTGGCTGACACTTCCGGAATTCCTTTATTTGGGCCAAATATTGATAATAGCGGTTTGTGGTCGGTTCTTAGGGTAAAAGGAATCGATCTTCCGTACAAATATTGATGAAACCGACGTACGCCAAATATAATAGCGGTTGCTTCCTTTTGTATTTGTGAATATTTTTTCTCCGTGCTGTTTAATGTTCGTGATGCAAACGAAATTGGTCTTTCTTGACCATCGATATCGATTTGCGAGAGAATGGCACCTAAACCCGTCGGGGATGCATCCACAGTTACAATCAACTGCGCGCTGTTGTTGTAATGCGCCAGTACCTGGTCGGATCCTAACAACTCTTTTATTTTGCAGAATGCATTGTTTTCACGGCTTGTCCAACACCACTTAGTGCTTTTTTTAAGCAAATCATACAAAGGGCTTAAAATAGTTGATGCTGAAGCTACAAAACTTCTATAATAGTTAACTAATCCTAAAAACGATTGTAACTGGCTAACGTTAGTGGGAATTGGGGCATTTAACATTGCGTCAACTTTCTCGGGTGACTTTTTTAAACCGTCCTTATTTATAATGTATCCTAGATAACATATTTCGTCCTGGAAAAACCTACACTTATTCTGATGCAACGTGAGCCCCGCGTCCTGTAAACGCTGTAGCACCTGGTGCAACCGTTGCAGGTGCTCCACGTCATCGCGGCCAGTGACCAGTACGTCATCGAGCAGGCACAGAGTGCCGTCCAGGCCAGCGAGCACAGTTTCCATCGCGCGCTGGAAAATCGATGGCGCGCTTGTCAACCCAAACCCTAGACGCGTATATGCGAATAATCCACGATGCGTATTGATGCAGGTTACCTTCTGTGACTCATCGTCCAGAACAAATTGGTTATAGGCCATTGATAAATCTAATTTACTAAATTTCTGACCTCCATGTATCTTGGAAAATAATTCATTTATGGTAGGCAACGGATAATGTTCAACTACAAGTTGTTTGTTGATGCTCACCGAGTAATCTGCACAGATACGCACTGAACCATCTCGTTTGAGAACAGGTACGATCGGCGATGCATATTCCGAATGCTCGACGGGCCTCAGTACACCTAAATCAACTAAACGAATGATTTCCATTTCGACTTTATCTTTTAAAGCGAAAGCTACTGGTCGTGGCTTGAAAAAAACTGGATGCACATTTTCTTTCAGTGTCAACCTTACATTATATTTATTGAAGCACCCCAAAGATTCAGAAAACACAGTAGGATATTGTATGCACAATGAATTAACAATATGATTAGGTGTATGACATTGATAAATAGAAGCTAGCTCTAACTCAAACTGTGATATAAAATCTCTTCCCAACAACGGGGGACCGCCTCCGGGTACCACGTACACATCTAGCTCCTTAGTACGGCCCTGCCACTGGACTGGCATCCGCGCGCAACCGACACAACCTAACACCTCCCCGGTATAACTCAATAATTTCTTTTTTGTGCTTAATAATGGGACGCATTTGAAATAAATTTTAAATAGTTTCTCGGACATGACAGTCACAGCTGAGCCACTATCAATTTCAAATTTTAAACTTATATCATTAATACACACGGTCTCAATCAGTGGTTCGCCTCTAATAGAACGTATATTAAATAACTTACCGTCGTCGTCATTGGCATCATCTACCTCATCCGTTCCAACGTAATTCACTTTTTTACACATTCGTCGCAAGTGACCTTTCACATTGCACTTTTTGCAGGTGTAATTAGCGAACCGACACTCTGCAGCTTTGTGATTAGCATAACCACACACGTAACACTTAGCTTTTTCGTTCTTCCCTATCTTGAACACTTGATCAGAGTCTGCGGGTGACGTGACGTGGCCGCCGCCGCCGCCCGGGCTTGCGCTGGCGGCCGCCGCTCTTGCACTTCGCAGGTTATCCACCATTTCGACGGCCTTGGTCAATGTCATACCAGACAACTCCTGCATGTATAACTTTTCTTTTTCGATCCCTGATAGCATCCCCATAATAAATCGGTCTCGCAATGCCTCTTCTATGTTGCTAAAACGGCAGGCTGCAGTGAGACCGCGTAGTCTGGCCGCCCACTGTGACGCAGACTCCGTCGGGAACTGAGTAGCGGCATAGAAATTGTGACGCTCGCTGAACCCTGTCGACTTCGGCGTAAAATGATCGTCAAGAACAGACAAAATGTCCTCAAACGGCACTGTCTGTAGCTCCTTAGGCAGCGCCAAGTCCGATGCTAGTTTGTACGTGGCTTCGCTGAGTGCGCTAAGTAAAATCGCTCGTCTTTTGACTCCCGCTGGATCGTTCACCGCGTCGATGTCGTTCGCGATGAACCATTGCGTGAGCCTACACCTCCAAGTCTTCCATGTTTGCAAGCTGTGATCGAAACTATTCAGAATTCCGAAATTAGAGCTCGACATTTTTTATTTTTTATTTATCGCGAGGGTACTCGTCGCCACTGTTGCGTATTGGGACAAGGACAAGTGATACAAACGATAGCTGGTAACGCACTGACATTTATTTCAACGAAAGGGAGCGCGCAGGCGCAGCTGCGCGTTACGCATGTATACCTATATAACAAAATGCTTATATAATTTTCGCCCTGAGGGAACGTAGTAAAATATGGCCCCGGCTGCCTAGCCGTAAAAGACAAGAGAACCCGACCTACTAGGTGGTAGGTCGTTATGGTTAGTACCACTGCAGTTCCAGACTTTTATTTATTCTGCCACGAAACAATAGCGCTCAAGATTTACTGTATTAGCATGTGAAAAGCACTGTAGCAAGTAAAATTACTGGAAGAAAGAGACTCCAAAACCAATGTGGAGGAGCACAATATACTGCCATGGATAACTTCAAATTTAAGTTCTAAGGGCACTGTAACTATCAACGGCAAGCTTAGTGCTTAACATCAGTGGGCCTAGCACGAATAACTGCCTAAGTGTAACATAACGTGTCATTCACGTGAAACAGTACAAACTGTCATCTGTCTAGGGCAACTGTGGCACAGAGAACTCATAGTTTGTACGTCGCAGCGTAACGCGTTGACGCTTGCGATACGAATACTTTTTCGCAAATTGTTTGTGCTACGGCCACAGATGACTTGCCCATCCTGACACTTAAATGTAAATTACAAAAGGCATTTTTGGGTGGTGCATTAGAATGCAACTTTGGAATAAGCTCTATTATAATAAGCAAGTTTAGCGTTCAATAACAGGCCAAAGGTCTGCCATTTACCTATTTACACTATTACCACGCCTAAAATAAACAGAATAGGCCTAATCGTTTCATGTTATATTCGATATATGAAATAACTTCTTCTTAAAGTGCCTCTCCAACTAGTGGAGGTTGGCAATCAGCGTGGTACAGTCTATCTTGTATTTAGTTAGGCGGAACTACTCAGACGCCCCTGATATTCTATTCCACTCTTGGTTATTCCGCAACCACGACTTCTTTCTTCTGCCCACCTTTCTTTTTCCAGCAATTTAACCATAATTATCAGCTGCAGAAGGTCATATCGCTGATGACGGAGGACATGACCAAGGTATGAGATTTTACGTATATTAACCTTAAATACGTGCATGAGGTTGCGTTTTTGGCCAATCCATTGGAGAACACGTACAATAGTCACCCTCTGAGTCCAGCTAAAGAAATAACTACAATAAACAGAACGAGGGAATAGGTCCATAATTTCGAAAAAACATCAAAAATTACAATTTTAAAACTGAATCCAGGAAGCTGTTAAATGAATTAAACAATGCAAATATAAAAAAAAAATATCAAGCACATATTTTTCTATAAAAATTAACCATAAAAAAGTCATAAATTTGGTCTCAACAATAGGCAATAATTTTGTACATGTACAATAAAATGTCTGGCACCTATAGTCAATAAACAAACGTGTTAAATTGAGCTACACAACGCTGAGTAGCGAAATTTTAAAATTTTATATCCATCGTAAAACATAAGGTTGCGTTCCAAGACTTTGAGTTGGCGTATCCGCTTAACTTGCTTTTATATTCGGGTTTCGGGCTAATGAAAGCAACCCACCATGTTTTATTATCCACTTAACTGCGGATGGAGGAGTGCAGGTTGAAACGTTGAGAGTATATAAGTCCATTGCCTGATCCTGAAGGCTCTTCACAAATACGCGTATGTGCCATATGACAATATGTATAAGTGTACCTACATTGGCAGAGTACAAAAGCTCGAACGTTTTGTTTTTTCAGATCAAACTGCGTTTATCCCTAGAAGATACTAAATAAACACGATGTTGATATAACAACAATATAACTCTTTGTATTTTTTTTGTCCAAGGAAGTACTGCCTTAAATACTTACCATATCTAGTTGTACCGCAAAACATTTATCAAAAGTCAAAAGTCAAAATCATTTATTCAATTTAGGCATCAAAGACACACTTATGAACGTCAACTTTTCATTATAATGTACTTTAAATACTCTACCGCCGCGTTCCAAAATATATAGAGCCCACCGAGAAGAAGCGGCAAGAAACTCGGGGCCATTCTTTGTATATAGATGTTTACAATGTTTCTACTTAGGTACTACAAATATTACATTTTATGGGTGGCAGAGAGACAGCTTGCCAGAAGTGGAGTATTCCAAACATCTTTATCTTCTAGATAATGTCGAACTTTATAGTAAGCTTTTTTTATTAAAACGTTTTTTACAGTCAACTTGAATTTGCCCTCTGTGAGCTTAGTTACGTGTTTTGGGATTTTATTGTAAAAACGCACACAATTTCCTAGGAATTACTTATTAGTCTTCGCAAGTCTAAAACTGGGTACAGCTATCCTATTTGTATTTCTAGTATTAAAAGTGTGGTGATCACTATTTAACTTATATTTATGTAAATTCTTACGAACATACATTATATTTTCAAATACATATAAGGAAGGCAACGTTAATATATTGATTTCTTTAAATAAATCTCGGGATAAAATAGATTCACGGGGACCTATTTCGTATATACTCGTAGCTCGAATACCACGTTTCTGTAGGATAAATATGGTCTCTATATCAGCCGCTCTATACCGCCCCATAGCAATATCCCATATGACATTACGCTGTGGAAATATGCAAAATACACTAACCGCGCCGTAGAAGCGTTTGTTAGTTCTCTTACTTTACGTACCGCATACGCAGCAGAACTGAGTCTCCCAGACAGGGCATTTATATGAGAACCCCATTGTAATTTTGCGTCAATTTTAATGCCTAGGAAGACTATTGCCTTGTCCATTACGAGTTTAACTTCATCAAGCGTAACGTTGGACTGCAAGTATGGAACAGTAGGCAAAGAAAACTTCAAACATTTTGTCCTTTTTGAATTCAGAAGCAAATTATTAGTTGAGAACCATTTAGAGATACTAGATAGACCGTTGTTTACTTGAATTTGTGTGCTATCTTTCCTATCTTTTTTGAAAATCAGAGATGTGTCATCCGCAAGTAAAACAATATCACAAAGATCCTTGGCCATAGGTGGCAAGTCGTTAATGTATAATAAGAACAAAAAAGGCCCTAAAATGGACTCTTGTGGAACACCCATTTTAATTATAGATCCCGAAGATGTTACACCATTTATGCCAAACTGCATCCTGTCAGATAAATATGACTCGATGAAATCAAGCGCAGCTCCACGAATACCATAATGGAAAAGCTTTCGAATCAGTATACGGTGTTCCACACAATCAAATGCTTTAGAGAGATCACAAAAAACACCAATAGCATCATGTGAGCTCTCCCAAGCCTTTACATACATACGTCACACCGGCATCCGTAGTTGATCTTGCTTTCGTGAAGCCGAACTGATTTTCGTGCAGTAGAATGCTCGTTGAAGTGCGCCAAAAGTTGTTTGAGCATATTTTTTTCAAATATCTTACTCAAAATTGGTAGTATACTTGTAGATACTGGTCTATAATTTGAGGCGTCTGTTTTCTCTCCAGCCTTAAAAATTGGAGTGATTCTACTATATTTCAGTAAATCATGAAAGGTACCTCTATCTATACAAAGATTTAATAAGCGGGCCAAAATAGGGCCCATAAAAATAATAATGTCTCTACAATTTTTACTGACATTCCCCGTAAGTCAGTATTCTTTATATTTAAGCTTTTGAATGTTTTTATAATTTCGACAGTTGAAGTATATTCAAAAGAAAAACTGGGTATTCCGTTCGTGAAATCAGCTTTAAGAATAGCTTCTGCTGTATTGGGGCAAGAATTCAGTGACTTGGTGACTTATAGAGGTAAATTAGAGAAGAAATTATCAAAAGTGTTTGCTACATTTATTGGTTCTGAGACAGTCTGATTGTTAAGGTTGTTAAACAAGGACACAAGCAGTGTCTTTTGGTTTATTTTTGCCGGTCTCAGTATTTATAGTCTTCCAAACTGTTTTTATTTTGTTATTCGATTTCCGAATTTTATCTCTAATAAACAAAGTTTAAGCACGCACACAAACAGTCTTAAATAATTTTGAATAAGTTTTGACATAGTTATGGAAAACTTTATCAGATGTCATAGTTTTTTTATGATATAACTCATACATAGTATCTCTACTTTTTCGAAAACCTCGAGTAGCCCAGTCACCAAAAACTAACTTTCCCACATTTATGTTCGCATTACAGCATTTCGGTTTCGATGGTTTGGGTGCCGGGGAAATGACAGGCGCATGAGAGAAGTTAAGTATCAGGGTGATGAGGGCAGTGCAGACGCGGTGGCTTCTTACTCTCAAACCTTATACAATTATTTCTAAGACTACAACTAATTGACCAGAGGGATGCCGCACGGCTAAGTTACCATCTTGATTGATACCACCGTAGTGCCATATAACGAAGCAAAAAGTACTGTAGCAAGTAAAATCATATGGAAATGATAGTCAAAAACCAATGCCTGAAAGTGAATCGCGCGGCGCAATGCCACAAAAACTTCAACGTCAAACTCTTAATGACTCTGTAACTGTTATATACCATATACCAATCCTCCCGGGATTGCTATTGATTATTACGTGCATGACTTACCCCTTTTAGCTCTTATTAGTGCTGGAAGTCCATTCCCACGAATGCTATGACATGGTACCGGACCGGCATAGAAAGTCATGCATCAAAATCGTTATCTACACTATTTTTAATTAAGTAGATCGATAAGTATTTTTTTTGTAGTTTTAGAGAGAAAAAATATATATCGTCGGGTGGGACACAGCTATGACCAGGTTGCCAAGGAATATTCGAGAATTGAATTTATCTTTAGGGGATTTTAACCGTCAGGCACAGTGCCACCAATCAACTAGCTTGAAGAGTTTTTGATTTAACCGAAAGAAGAGTTTTTAAAACACCAAATGACATGCGCGTTGTAGGATTGATCAATTATTGCCTGGTTTGCGATACACTTTGATCTATAACCACTTCAAAAGCCAAACTATTTCTAGATGTTATACTTTTTATATTAAGTATGTAACATAATAGACACACAGGTATCGTGGCACCGTGAAAAAAGCTGCAGACAGAGTGGCCTGGAAGATATTGGGAGAGACCTATGTCCAGAAGTTCCTATGGTGTCATGTTATGTTATTTATATAGAAATATAGTCATACTTTACTTGCTTATGATACTTCCATCGTGTGCTAGCGATGAGGGAATGCCTGGTTTAATGTGACCTCGTAACTAACTTACTACTTACGCGACTCCACGAGGAAGTTTGACATTTTATAGGCTTTAATTAAAGCCAATGTTGCGAAGGTATATCACATGGTTATGGAGCAAAGTTACGTACATTGCAGTTTATGAAATATTGAAGTGAACGTAGTCGATCGACTGAGAGGATTATAACTTTGTTTTTAGGGTCCCGTACCTCAAAAGAAAAAAGAAACCTTATAAGATTACTTTGATGTTCATCGGTGCGTCTGCATGTCTGCCAGACCCCAAGTAAAGCGTGCATGTATAAAGTTGAAATTAATATTAAATAATGTTGTCTACGGCCTCCTTCATCTGTAAAAAAAAAAACAAATTTCTAATAAATCGCGATCCAAATATATGACCGATTATGTCGCATTTTAATGCATATTATGCGATTTCACAGTGGAATCAAAATCTAACAGTATTCCTGTTGACCTAGTAGAAGCATGAAATTTGACAAGAAACTTTGTCTTACAGCATAAGCTTAAAAAAAATAGCGAATTTACACACTTACTATTTACAAACTTATTATTTCTGGTTGCTGCAACAATCGTATCTAGGTATGGAACGACTAAGTTAAGTTTATTCTCTAACCTAGTTTGTCTTTAGTTAGAGCAATAATGTTAGATACTTTCTTAATGTCAGCAACCCTCGCTGCGCGAGTCTAACTCGGAATTGCCCGTTCTTTAGTTAATGTATGTTTTCAGATGTGGCCACATTTTTTGATCGTTGAAATGAAAACTTCTTTAGCCGCGTTGAGCGATTTTGGTAGGGCCAAAACTATAGGTTTGTGACAGTGACACGATATTGTCGCGTCACCACTATGTCAGTAAAGTTTTAAATTCTGTCGGCAGTCTATTTTTTTAATCTTCGCAAATCCTTTTGCTTTCAATTTTGCAATGGGTACATTACGACATTAATTGGCCCAATGTGTGTTGGGAGAGCTAAAACTACTTAAGGGTAAGAAGATCCAGGTGTTCAACGGTTCAATCAATCAAATCAATCGGTCACGGGATCGAACGCCAACGCAAGTTTTACTTTCTTGTGGAAGTTGGTGGTAATATTGCGAAAAAATCCACAGCATGGTTGGCGAGGCTTTCTAGCACATACCCGACTAGCAACCACCCTCAAGATTAAACATTTGTCACTAAAGACCTAACATCGTATTATAGCAGCTATTCATAAACACCAGCTGCCATTTGAGTCTAGTGCACTAGCATCGGCCACTCAGACAAGATACCTATGAACACATTATACTAATAGGATATATTAGACAACTGGTACGTAGTTAGAACTCACAGCAAGAGGCCTTTGTGGGTAAACCCATAGTGCCAAACATTCTGCTTTCACTATTTCCAGCAGTACTCTAAACTTTCAAGCACTAGGTTGTGGTTTGAAGGGCAAACAGAGAAATATGAAAAACTAGAAAAGAGTCAATGGTTTAATCTGACGACAGTAACACTCAAGACTCTACTTTAAATATACCCCGCAGTACCACTGCAATTGTTATGAACAGGCATAATACATACCTACAAGCGCACAATAGCAAGGTAATACATTACCGTGGCAATAGCCCGTGTCATCATACTAATGTAAGATAGGATATAAAACAGTATTTTAGATATACATCAGTAGGCCGAGCACCAAAATCTGTTTAAGTGTAACGTTATCGCATCGTTAACGTATTTAGTACAAACCCTCATTTATCTAGTACAATAGTGGCACAGATAACTTATAGTTTGTACTGAATACGAAAACGATACGTTAAGCTTAAGCAGATTTTCGTGCTCGGCCCACTGATCATATTTTGTAACGATTTCAGTGCCCAAGATAACGATTTTCAAATATTGATTGACTCCCAATATTATTCCACGCTATACTGAGAGATAAGTAGTAAAGTCTAACGAGCCAAGCAGTTTTACAGACTTTTAATCGAGGCTTTTTTGTTTTTTCTAGTAAAATTAGGTTATACTTGTAAATTTTATGCGGCATCACATGCGCACGTACACATACGAGTATAATATTCTATTTTCAAGCTACCGCACACTTTCAAAGTCTATAAAATATGACATCCCCGTAAGATTTGCATTAAATTACTTCACCAACAATTTAACCCTACTATTTCACCGCATAAGTTCGGAATTATTAAAATTTCCGCTGGCACGTTCAGGGCATTGACGTAAAGCATCCAACGGCGGAGTTCCGAACTATGCAAACACCTAACACTTTCAGCAAATGCGCGCCTCCAAATATTCCGTGCGAATTTGGAACGTAATCGAGTTTTTATCGGGGCGCGGTTGTAGGCGAATTTGGAGTTTTAGAGTTTTGGTATATAAAGCCAATATCGTATAACAATCACATCAAGTTAATACATTACTCGGATAGATTTGTGCATTTAAATTCTTTTCTATGAAATTGCTCAATTTTAACGCTGGCTAGTTTAAATGTCGATATCTTTAATTTTACTCAGAATTTATATTATATTATATATGTTTATCTGTTTTATTGTTGCTCGATTGGTCTTTGAAATCGCTGTTTCTGTGACTATGGAGAACTCTAAATTGTCCGTTATTTTGGAATACATGTTCCGCAGTGGCACCAATGAACATTGGAGTTAGCAGCAGCCTTCGATGCAAGTGATAAAATGGTACTATATACTATACTGATTTAATAATATCAAATGAGATATGAAAAAAGTTCGGAATATATAATATGTCATTGTACGAGTATATATACACTCGAGAGCAATGAATCCGGGTCACTTAAAGAATCCTAAAAATCTCGGAAACTAAAAATGCTAGGTTAATGCAATAAATTGTATTTAATAGACAATGTAATACTCCTTAAATGAAGGTATTAAAACTTCTTAGTTATTGTAAAGTTATATCATAAAAAAATCAAATTTGAAAAAGGGCCACTTTTGAAGATGGAACTACGAAATTACAGCATTTGGTTTTGCTTTTGTTTGTAATCTGTCATTTATGTGGGTACATAAACCATGTTGATAGTGCTCTATATTCATTATTCAAGCTGAAATTATGTCGCTTACGCCTGAAGAATGCACCAGAATACTTACAATGCTGGAAACCGGCCGGAGTCAGCGCGATACAGCCAGGACTGTCGGTGTGTCGCTGTCAACAGTACAAAGAGTTCTCCGACGTTACGAAGAAACTGGTTCTAACCTACGCAGACCAGGAACGGGCAGAACCAGGTGTACCACAGCACGAGAAGACCGATACTTGGTGAACACCATGCTTCGAAGTCGCTTTCTCACAGGAACTGAACTCACAAATCAGTTTCGACGCCTCGGAGGAAGTAACCCAAGTGCATGGACAGTAAGACGTCGGCTTGCTGAATCTAACTTAAAACCCCTTAGACCTGCAAACGGCCCTAAACTGGAGCGTGGGCATCGTATTTCAAGACTAAGATATGCCCAGAGCCACGTAAATTGGAGTATTGAAGATTGGTCAAAAGTTATGTTCTCCGACGTATCAAAATTTATGCTCTACAAGCACGATGGAAGACACAGAGTTTATCGAAGACCAGGGGAAAGATTCAAGCAAGCATGCATCGAAGAAAAAGTAGCCTACGGTGGTGGGTCTGTACTTGTGTGGGCCGGAATTTCTTCTGAAAGTCGCACAGAGCTGGTGATCATAGAAAACAGCTCTTTAACTAGCGAAAGATATGTGGAAGAAATCCTCAATGATCACGTTGGTCCATTTATGGTCAATTTAGGTGAGGATGCTATATTTATGCATGACAATGCCCGACCTCATACAGGTAGGATTGTGAATGACTACCTTCAAGAGATGAACATTACTCGTATGGAGTGGCCAGCGCGCAGCCCGGATATCAACCCGATCGAGCATGCTTGGGACGAGCTAGGCAGATGCGTAAAACAACGAAACCCTCCCCCAATCACGCTTCGTGAGCTCAAAATTGCACTCACAGAGGAATGGGAGAATATTCCCCAAAATCGTATAAGGAACTTGGTGTACAGCATGCCAAACCGCGTAAACGCAGTAATGGAAGCACGAGGAGGCAATACGAAGTATTAAAATTCAAGAAAATCGTAATAAAGTTCAAAAATTTCATGTTTCCTATTTTTGTTTTAAGGAGAGATCAGCAGTTTTTTTCTTTATGTAATTTTGTGTTAATAAAATGTATGGTGACTCATATTTTTTTTACTTTCATTTAAGGAGTATTACATTGTCTATTAAATACAATTTATTGCATTAACCTATCATTTTTAGTTTCCGAGATTTTTAACATTCTTTAAGTGACCCGGATTCATTGCTCTCGAGTGTATATGCACCAATTTAAAACTAGTTTGTTAGCCCATAAACAAATGAAACAAAAACGATGTAGTTTAAATATTTAATTAAACTTAACTAAGCATTCTGAAATCCCAACGTTTAGCATTTTGTATTTGTGTACAAAGCTCGCCATTGTCCACTTTGAACTAACATTTTTGCTAGATATGATGGATTAATCTGCAGCAGGCTTGGAAGGGTTAGCATGCTACATCAGCGTTGCGGTTAACCCGCGCGCGGCGGACTACGCGCGCCTATGGACGGAAGAAATAAGCTTTCGCGGGTCATCAAAAATGAAAAGCCTTGAATGACACTCACTACTAGGTCACGTCGTCGGGATTCGAACCCGCGTCTCCCGTCCCCATACGACAATTAAAATCAACAAGAGATTTAAGTTAGATGCTCAGACGGATTTCCATAATGGCCTACTGAATATAATAGGCTCAGAAACTACTACTGTCTATCCTTTACATTAGTCGTCAGTATCCCACACTATTAGTCGTAACGGTATTTCTTTACCCTTGACTGTACTTTTGACTTACATAGTAAAAATGGAACATTCAAACGTCAATAGTTCACGCAAGTGATTTGGGACGATCGAAAATAACACACGACACTATTTACTTATGATTTCCTCGTTGTTCAACTGCGTCGTTATAAAACTACAAATACATTGGACAAACAAAGAGAAGCATTAGTGTCCGCATTAAAGAATATATAGCTGACGTGACGAACAGACGCTCTACCAAGTCTCCAGCATGTGAGCATGTTCTGGATAAGCCCAACCACTACATCCGGTTCGATAACCCACAAATTCTAGCTGGGGAGAACTGCTTATATTTTCCGAGAATGTTAAAAGAGGCCATGAAATTATTAAACACTCTAATTTCAATAGAGATAGTTACCAAGTACCGCCTGCTTGGGAGTAAGAGATCAAGCTAATAAAATCCCAAAACCAGCACACTACTGCAAGACCTCTGGACAATGTGAGTGACAACTGCGTGGATTGGAAATTTGGAACGATTGTGACCGTTTTGAAATTATGATAAGATAGTACGTGCTACATAAAAATAACTTAGGTATATCCTCCTTTTTTGCTCCACCTCTTTTTTCTATAAGGTTTTGCCTTATAGAAAAAAGAAGGGGTGTTCTTCAGGTTGTACCAATACTTAAATTATTACTGCCTATCAGTAATAACAAAAATAACCTTCATATACCTTTGTTTAATTTAATTGCCCTGTTACTTTGTTGTGTAATCTCACCTCAACCTTCGCTGTATGTTGTACTTTTTATTTCCCCCACACTACGCGAAAGAAACACCTTAACTTTATAACGGACAATACTGACATCCAATCTGCTCTAGAACATGTTCAATGAAAAGTGTTCGAAACTTCGGGACAAAATAATATAAAATTATGCGTTATTTAATCCGTTTAAAGTTTTTAATTTCAATTTAGAATCGCAAAAGTAGTAAAATAAGTTTGTTTCCATTTCTAGATAGCTTTTTACACAAACTAACGCTTTCGTTTGCATATTGGACTACAGTGCCATGTGGGGGTGTACGCAATAGTACAATGTATCACTAGATTAATGTATACCCCGTTGATATACGATTGTTGCGTAGGTACAACTACAATTTGCTTGCTCCTAATCTGATGGTTTATGGAACATTTGGAACTTAAGCACCATGCAAATTGAAAATACAAACAAACGAACCGCAAAAGACTGCTTACTAACTAAGCAAAGTGGAAATCACAAAATCATGGTCGTTGAATTCTAAATTGCATTTTGAAAAACCAATTCTGTTTTTATCTAGCTGACTCAATAATTGCCAGTAATAATTGGTTTTCCGGTTATAAAAATGTAAAATTTTGGGATACCCACCCGCTTTTTGCAAGCGAGTTTTCAGAGGGGTGCTACTTATTTATATGCTAATGTGGTTGTGTAGAAATGCCACGCACGACTTAGGGGCTGCACCTGTCCAATTATAAGAACAACATTTTCTCATGTGCATTTTCATGGAATTTTCTGCATGGAAATTGAGCTAAATTTTGCCACGTTTGAGAACGCTACCTGAACGATGAAAATTCTGCTTTGCACTAGTAAGCAGTTCTTGTATAAATATTTATTCTAAAATGGTGCGCATAGGTGTTTTCATCTCGGTTTAATGCCCCAATTTTATACGGCAATTTGAGATTGTATAAAAAGATAGTAAAAAAGGAAAAAAATGCTCGCTCAAAGCTTCGGGGTCAACCAGAAATGTATGTGCTTACTTATCACCTTCCCGCCATTATCCTTAGTGGCATTTGTTGGTGATGTTTCTTCTTTCCCCTTGGCATTAGTATTCATGGAAGTCGGCCGATCGAGAAAAGAATTTTTCGCATTCGGGTCCGATCCTGACGAGGGACGGACTATGCTGAGTGGTTGCCATTTCCTCTCTCCCTTTATTTTTTCTCCAACAACTTAATGGAGTCGTAAAGAATGGGCTGGCATTTCATTATAATGTATTAACTTCGGGATGAGTGGAGTGATTACGTGACACCGGCCGCCTTTTGTAGGTCAATGCTGCTTTTATGTTACTGACATACGTAATCTGATTGTTTTGTTTATAGGAGAAGATCCCGTTACTTTTATTTACCTGAACTTATTTTGAGCTATAGTATTATTACCTTACTTATCATATACCTGATTTTCCATGGGGTAACAAATCCGTTGCACTCGAGAGTAAACTAGAGTCTTTGGTACAATAGACATCAGTAAAAATATGGTTCCAAAAGTAAATTGATACATACAAATTACACCATCAGCCAAAACTACTGGTATACTTTGACGTTTTGCCTCTTTTAATCTCAACAATCAGTCACCTCATGTAACCGCTTTATATTACTGCAGAATGGTAAAGTATTAGATTTACGAACCCTCTACATATTCTGAATATGTAATATATATATTTTTCAAATTGATTATAATAACTTTGTTTTTTTATACCAAGATATGCACACACACTTCAAATTCGTATAGTATTTATATATCCATAATTAACAGTTCCTTATGTATGGTTACAGTTTGAAAGGTGGCCAACAAATTCACAAATATATTCACAGAACAACATCTCACGGTAACACACTCGCACTGTACCGTACAAAAGAGCATCAATTCCCAAGCGCTCCAACGCAGAAATTTATCTAAAGCAAATCTCATTGTTCAGTGGATCCGCCGAGACGTGAGCGGAACTCGCAAGTAAGACAAATTTCCATCGACTTGATTAAAGTTGTCAGCTATGGAACGCGAGGTGCAATCTACGAGCACATGTTATCGGAGCCACTAGGTATTTTGAATAAGGTGCTTTAGAAAAATAAAACCTTTATTCGTTTTAAGAATTCTAGCCCAATCAGAAACATAATTGACTTTTATAAGTAACTTGTAGTTCTGTGAACAGTAGACCTCGCAAGCACATACTTTTTTCTGATATTATCAAAATCAGCCGGAAGATGGCGTCGCAGCCAATTTACACTATTTAGGGGACACCCAGCTAATCATTTATGATTGGATGGGTAGACGCCGAACACCAAATAATGTTACGGGATCGTAGATACTGAATGTAAAATTTCGTCTAGACTGAACCTGAACGCAAAAATTACGACCTGTACGCGAATATTAAGACTTGGGCGGATGAAAGCAACAAAAGACGAATCGTTGCAGAAAGTTTCGCTTCGCTCACTCGTTTAATAAACCATTTAAATCGTAAAGATAATAGGTGTTATTTTAATATAAATGTCCGTGTATGTGCAATATGTTCACACATGCACATCATGTTATCTGACTTTAGTTGTGAGCCATGATACTCGTACAAGGTGTTACTAAAATTAATTAAATGAAATCCAAAATTGCATAGTACTGCAACGATAAAAAAATCGGCGAACCAAAAATCAAGACCGTAGTAGCAATGTATATATTGCGCTATAAGATTACATCAAACAGATACATTTCTATACACATTTAAGTGCCTGCCATTTTGCCTAGGTAATCTCTAAAATTACTTATAAATCATGGTTGTAAGAGGTACATTTATAATGAATTAAAATGAACTAATATAATGGAAATGTGTAAGATATTGGTTTCGTTTAAATAGTAATTTTATGCGATTATAGTTCAAATATGATTTCGGGCATATGAGCACCACGGCTAGGTCGAATGAAGCGCAATCGTGAAGTCTAATTTTCGACAACTTTATCGAGCAACTTGGGTCTTATATCAGCAATAACACGACGAATTTAGACTTCCAAATAGTCCGAGATCTCTGGTTTATAAGCATAGGCTAGTGACTTGACATACACCCCAAGAAAGTTATCTAAAGGTGTGTAGTCACACAATTGTAAAAACAAAACATCCCTTATAACTAAATCATTGTACTTACAAAAAACGGGTGAACTATATAATATACCCAATTAAAGTAAAATTTCTGTGTAAGTTATTGCCAGTTCGGACTAGCAACTACTAATATAAATATAAGTCCAATATAAAACTTTAATTACGTATCGATAATATTGTTATATCAAAATATCTTAATCGGAGCTACCACTTACTCTTCTCCTATAATAAATATGACGAGTATACGTGGGGCGTATTAGCATCGTGATATGCGTTACTGTAAATTGGCTGATGAATAAGGCTTGCCTTATTGTGCTGTAAAAAGTATGATAGAAATAACAACTTGATTAAACCTGAAAGTACCTCTTTGAGTTGGTGCAAATGTCTCATCGTCTCTAATGAGATAGTCAAAGAAAGTAGAGTAATGAAATGAGTTTGAATGTTTAAACGGTAAAACGACTGTTCAGTATAAAAACTAGTAAGTATTATGAATGTTATATGTAGGTTATTATGTAAATTTGATACATATAGTAAGCTTTTGTGATAATTGAAAGGCAAACGTTTGATTTTTATTTTACTTGCGACAGCGACAGTTTAAAGAACACATTTAGTTACTCTAGTATTCGGTACTAGTCGTACTATTAAGTTCTCGTTATACAAATTTGCCTTAAAACCTTGTATTATAATAAATTAACTATTATATAATATATTATATAAATATTTATATAAATATTATATAAATATATAAATATTCTACGGTTTTCAAAGCACTGTTTTTGCTTTGCGAAACCAATTTGTAAGATTATTATTTAGAGGAAAAAAAAATAAAGCACTGCTATACTAATACGAAGTTTAAGACATGTGTCTAAGAACTCTCATTTTGGTTGGATAAAGTTTGTCAAGCTTTCGATAGATTCGTCCCCATACGACAGCTCGTAAACTCCACTAAAGATATAAATTCGATACTTGGATGGGTGCTTCGATTGCCTAACATTTGACACAGATTGGCTGACCCTGTTCTAAATATCTATGTAATTGTTCTGTAAAAAAATAAAAAATAAATGTTTATGTAATCAACCTTTTACTAGAAGTTATATACAATTATAAATATCCCTATTTAAGACAAACGATCATTTGCAACGAGTAAATGAAAGTCGCAAAGTCTTGATATAAATATTCTAAGTGGATATTTTCACGATGTCGTACTTTACTGATATTATGCAGCAATAATTTCATGGTCTAGAAAGCACAAAGTAAACTGGAGCAAATGCAATAACTTCTTCTCCACCTACAACTTGAAGCAGTACCTAACTAACCTAACAAGACGTTTTATGTAACTACTCATTAAATTTTAGCATAGCGAAGGTTTTAGCAGAGGAGTATAAATACACACATTACGTTTACTCACCGTCACTTATACATTTTCAGGCTTACGTTATTGGGGCAAGCCTATTGCTATCGCATTGCTTTGTCGGCGTCTCAACATGATAGCACATCTATTACAGAAATTATGGTATAATCTAACGATAAAGATGCGTTTATTTGCTAAAACATATGTACAAGTGAAGATCTCAAACGTAGTGTCGTGTCAACATGCTTTTACCACGGAGGGTGTGCAAATTTGCTCCATTACATTTATATACTGGTACATTAAATTATTATATTATTAATGCATCAAAGGTCGCACGGCCAGACACAATAGAAATTTCATTGTTATAATGACATCGACCCTTGAAGGGTTAACACATTTAAAATATATTGTCACATTGAATATGACAATAATTGAATTAAATGAATATGACAAAAATTAAATGAATATGACAAAAAATAAATGAATATGACAAAAATTAAATGAATATGACAAACATTTAATGAATATGACAAAAATTAAATGAATACGACAAAAAATAAATTAATATGACAATAATTCATATGTCATTGTTTATTTTGCGACGTATACTATTTTTATAAGAAGCAAAGCCAATTTGATAAGAGAGATCGAGCTACTCTACTAAACCACCATGGCAGGGTATTAAATCAATGATTTGGCCTCAGTTCTTAGAATTGCTTTGTATAAGCTACCTTGCCTGCTAAACAATATAATTTTAGGAAGCACGAGCTAAGGTATAAAATCGAGTCTGATTATTATATAGGGGCTGGCTGGTTGACGCAATTGCTAGCAACCCTGCCTTCTAAGCCGCTGGTCCCGGGTTTGACTCCGGGACAGGACATACATTTGTGTGCATGAACATGTATGTTTGACCTGTGACTTGATATGTATAAGGTATATAAGTGTGTGTATCAGTCATCAGGTTACCATAGTACAGGTTCTGCCCGATAATTATTAATTTTATGGGGTAGATATTGCTATGTACATTTTTATATGTAAATAACCGATAGGCAATGCGAAGTCAGGAACAGGAACGATCAGGTGCCATATTACTATTAGGAAAACCATCGAAGTTTTCTGAGTAGGTACTGGTGTAAAGTAGCTAGTTAATGTGATTAGTACCAGATACATTTCAGGGAATGTGTTCGAGGAGGGTGTGTATCTCTAGCTTTACTTAACTAAATAAGGAAAGCTTAAAAAAATATTCACCATTCACTATTTCACCATTTCGCACGCAGTGTCCTACTCGTGACTTCTACATTCATAATTCGTACGATGTAAAAGTACAATTCCATTCCTGATCCATGTCTTTGTTTTTTCATAAACACAGGCTGGATGGCTTACTTCACGACAAGAATGTTCATTTTTGTCGTAATATATATATGTATATATATATGGCTTTGGTAAAAATCAGTTATTGGAGTGTAACTCAAAAACTACTGGACCGAATTTAATAAAATTTGAATGGGACCACACGGGAAGCACCAGCTTTCAAACAAAAAAGAAAAGAAAAAAAAGAATTTTGAGAATCGGTTCACCCTATCGAAAGTTATGAGGTAACAAACATCAAAAAAAACAGTCGAATTGAGTACCTCCTCCTTTTTTGAAGTCGGTAGAAAATCAATGTAAAAATAGATAGATTTTTATCACTTTGCTAGGAACTGTTATACCAGAATAGTAGATTGTATCATAAGGGAGCAAAATAATATTTTTACGGCGAGGGCGCTTTTTTGAATCCAGAGTGAAGTGAGGGATTCTAGAGTAGAATCCCGAGCGTAGCGAGGGATTCTTTAGTAGAATCCTGAACGTAGCGAGGGATTCAAAGTACGTCGCCCGAGCCAAAAATATATTTTGCGCCCGAGTGATACACTCTACTTTTCATCACCCACTATGAGAAAATAAAAGCGCCTCATATTTTATTGTAATATTATTATTTAATAAAACATAGAGTAACAACTAAATTGAAATTAAATAGTATCCTTTATTAAAACAACTAAAAACTTATATTTACATTTGAGACATTTTCGCAATTATGAAAATTTATTGTTACAGTTTTATTAGGAATAGAGATTGCTGTAGATTTTATATTCTGCGTGTTTGAAATGTCCGAATCTGGATCATTTTGAGGAAAATGTGACGGTGAATCTCGTTGTTTGGATGTAGATAGGCGCGGCGACAGTGGTATGGATGGATTAACTGAAGGTTGCAATTTAATGTTTTCCACGATGCGTTCAGATGTTTTCGCCTTGTTCTCAATGGAATCTTTTATATACCCTTCTGCTACAGCACTCGATTTCCATCCTCCATGTCGCTTGAGAACAGTTAAGTCCGCTCCAGTATCTGCCAAAAGGGCAGCAGAAGTACGACGAAAACAATGTCCTGTATACAGTTTGATATCTGGTAACTTCAAATAAGTAGCAATTTCTTGTGGCATGTTAGAAATTTTATTTTTTCCCATCACTTGTTTGAAGCACTTGCCATTTTGATAACGGATGAAAAACCGATTGGTCTTCATAGCAGCAGGACGCAGGTCCAGGTATTTCTGTACAATAGTTTTGTATTCTCCTCGTATTACGAAGGATCGGTCAATTTTGGTTTTTGTATCGGTCAGCTTTACTAACAGTAAATCATCCGAGTGATTTTCGACATCATCAACAGTTATTTTTAAAAGTTCATTGCCACGACAAGCTCCATGTAATCCGAAAATTAAAGCCACCTGTAACAAAACCGAATGTGAATAAGACAAGTATCTATCAAAGTACAGGTTACAATAAAATGTGCATTTTTATACACTATGATTATATTTTACTAATCCACCGTAAACATAGTTACCTACTTACTTTTACGGCAAGAAAGACTTTGTCGGGTGCCTCATTAAGGAAAGTCTCCACGTTTTTGACTGAGAACACTTTGGATTTTTTAGGTTTAAATCCATCAGACATCCTCTTCAGGTTACGGCTATTAATTTCGAATATGTGTCCAGTTTTACATCGTTATTAGAACTGACTGTTGATTTTAGCATTGAGTATGAACTCCAAAGAGTGGAAGGTTGTTTAGTTTTGGCTAAGTACTGGAAGTAGGCCAAAAACACAGATTCTGAAAAATTCTTGGCGCTTCTTGCATTTCTCCATTCAATAAAATTACCATAGGCTTTCATATATTTCTCCCGGGATTTTGCAGGTAATAGATTATCCATCACATTTCTTGCGTCAGTTCTAATGCTTTCAGGAGTTAATTCTATACTTTCACTGTCACTTGAAGAACTCATTTTTCAAAACAAAACAAAACAATGAATTTCTAACAATCCGTGAAAATTTACGAAAACGCGGGCTGTAGTTCGCGCTTTTTTATTTTTTCATTCATCCGGCGGCGTGACTATGGGCCGTCGTACCAGCCAGTCTTTATTCAAACAATATTTGCGTTCGATTTCTTTGGTGCTGAACACTAAGATGTTCCAAATTCAAAAAGTGCGCGGCAAAGATAATTGCGGCGCACTTATAAAGAGGATTAAAAACTCATTACTGCCCGCTATAACTTTCTTATAGAAAACACCACCTTTGGGTGCACATAAAGGCGAACCAAGTCGTCCTTTTCGAATAGATGGGATGAAAAAATCATTACATGACTGGTCAACATGTTTAGTCTATATACATCAGCATATAGACTAAAGACGTTTAGTTAATTCAGAAATATTACAAATATTTGATATTGATATTTGATAAATAGTGTTTAATATTTGGCGATAATCATTAAACAATAATAGATAAATATAATTTATGTCACATTAATGACTGGTAATCCGGCAATCCGTACGACCAATAATGTTAAATGAAGTTATAAAAATATATAAGTGCAAATAAGTTATTCAGCATATTAATGCTTTGTTCCCGTTCATTATTTAAAAAATACCAAACTTAACTCATTTCATTCAAATACTGTTTTCATCAGATAAATTGTACAGTGTTGATAAACTCAAAAGTGGGTCTTAGAAATGCTTATAACACTATTGAATAGGAAGAATCTTCTGCCAAGGAAAGCATTCTGTTTAAGCTTTGGAGACAAGTGAAGACATCATCTTATACAAGATTTCGTTTCTTTTGTACTATAAAATGTGATTTATGATTGGTGACAAATCTTAATTTATGAGTAAGTACATATGTATTAAAAACTAACTAATTATTTTTTTATTATACGCGTATGTATTTCTCATGCTTATATTAAGAATTAAGATGCACTTACGCTACATTTATTCGTTTACATAATCATTTATTTTAATGAGTCAAATTATAATGCAATTAGATTTTTATACGTTCCGTTTAATTTTATTTTTAATTACTGTTATGTACCGACAACGGGTTTTAAACTTCCATTGGCAACAGTTTTTTGCAGCAACAATTATTTATTAGACAACGTAATTATTTACTCGTATAAATAGAAATTTGCTTACCATAAGATGGCTTTTCATATAAACATTCGTTTTATTAGACCAGTAATAGATCAGAGTGTATTTGTTGGTTAAATTTAACATCTATTCATAGTATACATTAAATCAGTTAGTTAACCTCAAAATACTATCAAACAACATTGTCTAATATGAATTGAAAACATAATAAGATGATAAGCCCGTAACAAATAAGTCAGAAATTACTCGAACAAGATTGCTCAAGTGAAAAAGCACGTACACAATAACAGTTACAGCGAAATATTTCTGAATGATGCTTCTAATCCACAAAATCCTTGGCACGCGCCAGTATGAGGATTACACATTCAAATAACGCAGCGCCGTTTTCCGTTATTGGCACACACAGTTCTGCAACTGTAGAGCTATCGCACACGACATCATTTTTGTAGCGATTCAGTATAGATACAGTCGCAATACGATGACGATACTAATACGATTTTGCCGCTGGTTGTGTAATTTAGCACAAGTTGTGCTGTCACGGGTAGGTAGGTATCGCCCTAGTATCGCCATTGTAGTAATGCAGTCGTCATACGTTAAGGCGCGTCTCGTAGCAAATGCTGCGCAGAACCTGATATTTAGTAGCTATCTTCGCGTTATTTCAAGGACATTAAACAAAATAAAAATATCGTAACCATTTCTCTACATAATAAAACGCACGGTTTATTATATAATATTATTTACAGTATTACTAATTATTATATGAATGTATTACCTAAGCATACAATTTGTAAAAAACGACATTGGAAACTGGGGAGAAAAGCAATGATTCCTTGCATCTTCACATTAACTAGAACTTGTTTTGAAATTTTGTGTAAGCTAATGGTGTAACCGTTAAAAAAATGTTTTATATACTTAGTTTTTTTTTCATATGCCCGCCCTATTTTATATGTTTTTATAACCAATAATTCAAAATTAGATGAGAATTTTAGGCTGAGGCCCGAGCGCAGACGTAACGCTCACGCGACATATGCGTGACTCACGCATATTCGTCAGTCGCATCTCGAACCCCCGTCGCCTAGCACCCAGAACCACATTCCAGATGCTAAAGGTTATTTGCTCTGGGATGCGCCTTAATAGACATCATACAGACCTGACACGTCATCCATACAGTCATTGTGCAGTCTAGTCAATGCGGTCTCAGTACCTTCGCACACTCCGCGGTGAGCTTCAGCGCGTCTTTCCTTCCAGAGACGACGCGAACTCAGTTTAGTTTACAAGTTTGAGTCAATGCAACAGCGATCCCGTATATATATATATACTGATTATATTAGTATAATAATTTATTGTCATGAACTCACATAATACGAGGAAGATTCTGCACTATATAATTCGTCGTGCGTTCGTCAATCACCATATTAAAAAATAAAACTATAAATAAAATCAATGTCATATTAAAAACGCCAGAGCAAAAATGTCCGTATATAAATTTTAGGAATTCATTTAGGGCATTCATTTTCTCAGAAGTGAACGGTTGAGCTAGTTAAGCTAGCTTTATTTTCTATGCGCTAAATGAATTCCTATAACACGGCAACTAAAATACAATGCGACAGTGTCGTTATGAAACATTTTATAAATGCAACAAACAGCATTTAACGCTTATCTATGCCAGTCAACAAAAAGACACTGACTTTGAATCAACAAAGTATGTAAGGGCCTAAAGATGTTAGTCAATGATGTTAGCAAGTAGTAGTAGTAGTCGAGTTTCGCAACGCAGTGTCTTGTGTGTGCAGAATTTGAATTGTCTTTAAGTAAACTGGAGCTTAGCCCAATTTTGGAGCTTGCAATCTGAAGGTTTACATGCAGGCAGTGCATTGTTATGGCCCCACATGGTGCGGTTGGCATGCAAATACGAGTAAGGTGAAAATCTAGTAAGGATATAAGGAGTACAACTGTACGAGTAAGGGAAAACAATGTATGTATTGTTTTAAGACGTTTAGCGGGCAATTTATTATAATTGTTTTGTATATACTCGTAATCTGTAATAATTCTTGTAATAAGTATAGTAATTATACGACTATATTGTATTGTATACTTAATAATATGTATTGCTTATTTGAAAAAATTAAACATATAAATATATTATTGAAATAAAAAGGGGGAGTATTTTATAAAGCAAATTATAAACATTTTATATTAGCTAGTGCCCTAAATATCTATAATCGTCATCATCATCTCAGCCTTAGGACGTCCACTGCTGAAGATATGCCTCCCCCATGGGGGGTTGTCATGCATCACATATCATGCATTTGTGTCAATCATTGGGGGGTTATGCCAATACTCGCCACGCTTGGCAGGCGGGTTGGCGACCGCAGTTTGGGGGTGTTTTACTGGGAAGGTGCTTCTGCCCACCTTCTAATTGTTGTTCCTTGGCCGCCTTCTACGGCACCCACGGGTAGAGTTGGGAGGGTGCTATTATAAGCCAGCACCCCGCGGCGCTAAAATATCTTTAATATAATATTATTATCTTCTGTGATATGCTGTTATCTATAGATATGAGAATGAGAACAATAACTTATTTGTTTATCTCGGTTTATAGTTATAACAATGGATGGCCCGAGCGTAGAAACGAACCCGTCGCTCGGCAGGCTTACCTTACATTTGAACATTGCAAAGCGGCATAAACTAGGTTACCTGAATGTAGATACAGGTTGGAGCAATCACCTTGCTGTTCTACGGTAATCTTGTTTTTTGTCCATATTACACCCAAAATTTCTGATTAATTCTCAATCCTTACTAACGGCTGGTCCCAATAATCTATCTATCGCCGGTTTACCTTACTAGAGATAGATATTTGACACTTTTTATAAGAACGTTATGTAAAATTTCTATCGGTAGTAAGGAAAACCGTGGATAGATAGATTATTCTGATCCTCCATAAGTGTCATATGTTATTTACTTTTATAAAATCAATGTCACATGGCGGCAAATAAAAGTATGCTACACATATTTTAGGAAAACGTTCCACGAGGTATAATACAGTAACAAGAAACATTACTAATGTTTATAATGCGGAAGGCAAATCGGCATAACTGAAAAAGTATACAAAACAAGTAGTAAACTAACATCTCTAAATCATTTCTCCACGATTAATATTACATTCTCGTAGTAGCGGCGTTGCAATTGGAAGCGGCAAAGTTAAAGCAATACTTTATATCTTATACAAAGTCTAAGTCTGAGCGCACACCAGTGAAAAAGCTGCTACGAGTAACTTTGTTATTGATTGTTGTTTCGTGCTCTAGAACACACGGGCAGGGAATCCAGTGATGATGTATTGAGAACGTACTAGCAGAAGAAATTGTATGTGGAATAAAGAACTACTGCTGTATCAAATTGCTATTTTAAAGAGTATTTAATCAATTAACTCTTCCTCAGGTTACCAAGTAAAACTTAAAGTCTGTAATTGTATGACCTACACTAGTTCTAGCTTTTCTCTGTCAGAGGAGGTTTATATAATCCGAAATACAAGTTTCTATGATATTTAGTTCGGAGACATGTTCCTGCAGATGATAGGTGGCTGAATGGTGTGGGTTAAACGGAACCAATGTATACTACCATTGAAGCGTAATAATATACCTATTTAATTACAATATAACCTAGTAACTAGCATAAATCTTGTAAAGTTTTATTACAAATAAAACATACTATTATTATTATTAAGCTACTCTACTTACAAATGTAACTTAGGTAATTATGATTATAGGGTTCACTGTTAAAATCTCACCTAATCTAGCTATTAGCTGGCTCTCTTTAAATTACTGTTCTTATATTTTACTATGATCTAAATGAGAAATATCGTTGGTGCAAGTGGCTGACCACATAGAAAGAACTTTCTGAATATAATTTAAGGATCAAAATTGCACTTTTTAGTAATATACACATTAGTCATGTACATTACATACTACACGACTTCAGTATAATTATAGTACATTTCCCCTTTTTACTTGGCACAACAAGATCATCGTAGAAAATAAAAGGAAACCTAATAGAAATACTTCGTACTGTCTATAAATAAGCATGTTTATAGTCCTCGTAGAATTAGATTGGGCTATCCAAACCGCAATAAAACACTCACTCCTTTAAAGTACAAATATTTTTCAATGAGGCTTGATGCGACGTATGCCTACACGTCCTTTCAAAGTATCTCCAAATAAAATAAGTCAATGTTCACCACGTCCCATGGGAGGTACATTATTAGCTTCAGCAGTCTGACTGTGGGGTGCGTCACTCAATCGTTTCGTTATTGGAACGTGACTGCAATCGTGGAATTGGAAGTTTCGACACGACATCGAATTGGCACGGTGGAAGCAAGTCACATTCTTACTTTATTACAAACAAATTAAATATTATGTATAACTCCTTACATTTTAACTAAAATTATTATTCTTATTCCAATAAAACCTACGCTTTTTCCTCACTTATTATTAATCGGTTTCCATAGTTTAAAAAAACTTCAGATATTAACCCATGCGCCCACGATGGCCAAGCGCTAAGCCTCTAGATAATTTCGATATTCTTCTTCTTCTATATTCTTCATTTAAGCGACCACCAAAAATTAAACCTGATTTTATTCATAATTAAATTACAAAGCCAGGAAAGGGACAGCTCTTCGTTAATGAAAAAAAAAACGGGTGAATGAGTATGAGCAAATATACACTTACTTTTGGATTTTGCATTTGCTGGCGGTCTTAGGTTCAATCCCTGCCTAGGCCAAACATTTGATTTGTGATGAGCCAAAATATATGTTCTCGATTTTTGGATGCTGTGATATGTGTACGGAGGTAAGCGTTTATAGTTATGTAATAAAAATATCCCGAAAGCAACCAGTGTTCCATTTCGCGTATCGTCAGTGACTAAACGGTTCCAGACAGATATACTCCTTAAATTTTTATCCGTACATTTTATTGATGAACGTAACCCAACCTAAAAAGGAGATCCGTATCTACGTTTTCATACTCTTCTGGACCTATTTTACAATTAGAAGCTTTCGTTGCGTGGCCGCCAGAAAGAAAGGAAAAATGAAAAAAAATGTCCATGAAACGAAAAATGCAAATATACACAGATTCGCTTTTAATGTCTACACGTTCAGAAACAAATTCACGTTCTTTAGACGGTTGTCAAATGTCCAAACTCAAGTCACAATAATATGTTATAACTTGCACCCTTGTTGGCAATCATATAGCATTGCGATCACGCAACGCACACGTATGAGTGACATCATGACAAGCTCCCTCGTAATATTGCATTCATATTGTAGATTTATCTTTAACTACGAAACAAAATACTGTTCATGTAGATTACTATGAGTACATTAACCGTATTTACTACAAATGTATAATACTTTTACTTATTATATACTAGTAAATATTTCATATTCATGAGCAGTAGAACTCTTTGTGAATGAGTTTATCTGGGGTAGTTCTGCCACCATATCTTTTTCTACCGTGAATCAGTAATGTTCGCAATACTGTGTTTTGGTTTGATGGTATGGTTGCCGGCGAAATGACAGTTACACGAGACTTAACAACTTAATGTCTCAGGGTTACAGGCGCAGTGCAGTTTGTCACTTGTGACGATGCATCTGTTCTAAGCAGAGATATCTCTATTCATGTTTAAATTTATTATTAATCCTTTACCTATGTAGATATATACGAGTAGTTATATTGGTTGTTAGTTTTTGTTCGCCTAAATGACTGAAAAACATTGTATGATGCATAAATTTGAACTGCTAGGACCTATTGACACTAGTATTTGTGCATATGTTTATATACTACCTGATTTAATATTGATATTTTTTAAATTACAATTGACAAATTAATACTAACTACAAATTAACGTAACTATGAATTTTATTGAAAAAGTTCATTGATCCGTATAAAAAACGTCAAGCTAAAATTATATGCGAATATTTGAGAGCGATGGATAACATACATTTTAAGTATTTTTTCACTCTGAATGGTTCAACGGATTTGTGTATACCAAGAATTAACCTGTAGCATAGTCAAGAGCAGATATAGCTGCAGCTACCTTGAATATCACGGCAAAACTACTTCGAATCGAGATTATGGCGTGGTTTAACATATCTACTACTTCAGAAAATATTCCAGTTTCAATCCTTATCAATACGGCGATCACAGCTAGTTTTAATAATAAAATCCCTCGATACGACGTAGGTATGCGGTAAAATATGATGTATAGTTAGTTAGATACATTGCTTTATATGAATACTAGGTGTGTGTGTGTGGATGATAAGGATGATGACGATGAGGATGGTAGTGGTGATGATGTTGATTATGATGATAAAAAGTATCATATGTGTACCTGTACATCCAGCGCCTCATTTACTCATACCAAACATCCTCAAAAGTAGCCCAGCCGTTTGAGCGTAGAAGACTAACAAAAATTCATCCTTACGTACACGCTTTCGCGCTTAAAATATTAGTAGAATGTAGGGTTATAGTCGGTGGGACGATATTGATTCTGTGATAGTGCTAATGAATGTACAGAAGACAGCACACAGAACAGAACTGATAGCAACAAGACAATTTGTCATTTTTGTATGGCAATGTCTAAATCATTATCTTCTAGTTAGGAACCAACATGTCTGCCAATGCCGCATGACTTGTGCTTAGTTCTGCAAAGCACAGCACTGCTCTCTATACCTTGTTATTATTAACGACATAATTATTTTTCGCGCCCTGTGCTTTTACTTGATACAGTGCTATCTTAGACTTCAAACTTAGATATAATTGATTTTACATACAATTCCTTAAAAACACAGTATCTGGCATTGCGGTGGCACTCATCAAGATGGGCTCCTGCAGAAGGGCCCTTCCACCAAATCATCTAATTAGACCGCCTGGAGATTGAGTGTAAGCTAAACTGCTAATTAGATATTCTGTCCTTTTGTTTCTATATTTCATTAAAATTTATGTTTGTTAATGTTTGCTTAACTTGATAATCCTTATAACCTATGCTAGCGCTAAATCATGAGCTTCAAATTCCTTCCCTTATCAATTCGTTTGCATAAAAATTAAGTAGGAAAATATATGTGAACTAGGATTATATTTATATTTAGCATAGCGTTAGCTATTGCTCGGTCCTCATTATCCAGTCACATATTATCAGCGCAATTATAATTCCTCTCTCTAGATGTAAAATCCTTCCCATTACTGCTGTTAAATGTCCCATTTGCTGAATAATAAAAGCGGATCACATTAATTAGCCGTGTATCTGCTCTCTGATTAAGAGTGCAGTAGCGAAACGGCACCGGGTCAACTTTAATTGGCTCGCCGTTGTTTTTGAAGCCACTCGCACACCAACGATCAGACTCTTGCTTGTTCCAAACTTCTGGAAGGTCTAACTGCGATATCACAGATTTTTTCGACAACTTTTATAATGATCAACACACATCTTCCTAACTGTTACGCTTAGTACTTGTTGTATTTTATTTAAAAAAACACTCTACGGTTGCGTAGAGCTATTGCTTTATTTACATATTTATATCAATCGTTTAAGTTGGTACTTCAAGCAAAAACTTCAACATCATAGTTAAGTTAGTTAAAAGTGGGTGAACTTGGGTAACAAAGCTTTGCTCGATTTAGATACGAATACAAAGTCATGTTCCATGAGAATCTTGCCACCGCGATATACGCCATCTACGAGTAGCTTGAACGCAACGAATAAAGTTTAGTTGTTACGTGGGACACTTGTCACCGCAATTCAGGATTTTGAAATGCGACTGTTACGCCATCTATTTTGAACGCATCGAACAAACTATTGTTTTTAATTGCCTGAAAACACGTATAAAACGTTTCCTGAAAATTAAACCTAGCTAAATCGATTTATTGCCCCCGAAACCCCCCCGTACTAAATTTGGTGATCGTTGGAGCCGTTTCCAGAGATCCAGAATATATATACATATATACAAGAATTCCTCGTTTTAAGTATTAGATAGATAAACGTAAAGTGGTTGATTATTTTAAGTACTTTGAAGTAAGTACTGGATATCACATCGAGTTGGCTACAGGCCAAAATACTGGAATCCTACTAAGAATATAAAAAATTAATTTACTGTTTTAAGTGCCTGTAGCTGCCGGTGTGCGAAAGCCATTAGATGTGCGATATGCTGCCCAGGGTTAATGAATAGACTCCGACATGTGGACAGTTGTTGTTCTTGCTCGGGACAATGTTTTGTCTCGTAATTGCGTGATAGAGGTCGCCTCTGGATTAGATTTTCCTGGCTTTCGGCCGAATAATTCCAGGTGGATGGCCGTTTTCTCGACAGAGTAGACTATGGAAAACAGTAGTTTCACCGTAACATTGCTTATTATTTTGAAATAATGAGCAAAATGTTGAATAAACATCAATTATTATGTTTTATAAAGTTTATGACATTTACCGTTTTATTTTAGCTGATCGAAAAATAGAACAAACATAAGTTTAAAATTATATCCATATGATTTACCGTTGTTCTGTCAACAGTAAGATCACCAATAGTTCGTTGATGTTATTAGAATCTTATGTAAATACACATCCACTGGCATTTATGAATTTGATACTAAGGTTACATCCAATGGATCTGATAACACGACGACTTTAATTATGCAGTTGAGATAAAGGTTTTATAGTGTACGGATTCATTATATTAAAAAAAATCCTACAAATGTTCAACTCATTCCGTTCCCACTACTGACACTTCCATGCACAAATAAAGAATTTTGGAAGCACCAGGAGGTGCTTTTGTAAAAGATTTCGATCATCATATACCACTATCATATACATAAAATAATCCAATAGGTTAAATTTTAATAGTGTACTATTATAGTTTTTCTATGTACCTACTCATTCTTACAATAATGTAATCTTCCATTTAATTGTAAGATTTTTTTTCTTTTATAAGTTTGTAAAAAGTGAAAACTCGGATTTTTTCTTATTGTAGTATTCTATTAGTGAAAACGGTTTAGGCTAGTTTGTTTTAAATTTCCAATTTTATTAGCTCGCTATTATAAGCTGTTTGTTTTCCATATATGTAAAAATAATATAAAATAAAAAAACAAAGATTCAATGGATCGAAGAGGATAAAACCAAAAACCTATGGATTCACATGAAGAGCGTGTTTTTGGATCCAAGTATGAAGTATTAACCCGTCCGCATCAGCGCAAAAAATAACAATAGATTTATGAATGAAACTTAACTCGAATGAGTCTTGCTGATTCGGACAGATTAAACCGTGGTGGGGGTGACTTGTAGCAGGGAATGAAATATCAGACACTCAATAACACTTTTATGAAGAGTATAAACCAATACGAAATAATTTCATATAATTAAAATCAGATTCTAGTTGTATGCAAAATCACTTGCTCACTTGTAACATTTAACTTTTAAGGCGATAATAGCGCAGGGGTAACAAGGGTCGGCCGTCGATTGGATGGCTACGGGATCGATCCCGAACTCTAGATTGAGCTTTTGGTGAAGGTAACATCGTAATAATAATAATATAGTATAGGACAACATCCACACAATGGTCTTCAGGTTCAGGCAACAAAAACAAACTAGGTAGTGCCTGTTCTATCGTAACCTAATGACTGATATACATACATATATACATATACACACCCAGACACAGATCAAACAAACATTTTCGTGTACACAAATGTTAGACCTGTCCGGGAATCGAACGCGGGACCAGCGGCACAGAAGGCAGAGGTGCTACCAACTGCGCCAACCTGTCAGTCAAGAAAAATAAAAATCCACAGCGCGGTGGTAGAGCACTTCAGGTGTCCGCCTGGCTAGCTACCACTCTCAAGTTTGAATATCTGCCGCTACATACCCAACAGTGTATTCTGACAGCTACTCGTATCCTTGAGAGCCAATCGCTATTCTAGATCTAGTGTGATTCCTTTGACCACATCATCACTAAACACAGTCTAACAAGTGTAAAAAAACAAAATTGTACGAGATAAATAAAAATACCCGTATAATAAAAAAACAGTACCTAATGTGTTTCAATTTTACGCTTCCAATACACGATAGTACAGCACCGTGCTCACTGTAACCCCATATTTCACTCGTTCGACGTGTGAGTAAGCATTCGTGACGCTGCGTGGCCATCCGCAGGATTAATGGCTCCTGTATTATATTCTGTTGGTGTCACAGTGTTGCCCTTTCGACCTTTGCTGAGGTAGTAGAAATTGCGTAGGTCTATTTAACACTTTAACGTTTTTTTTTGTAGAAACGAATTAATTTGAAGTTAATAGTACCTACGGACCTACGAATACCCTAATATTTTGAAGGTTCTTCCCATTATGCCACTGCATGTAGTACGTAGAAGTAGACGGTAGAGTATAATTTGCCTCTTTGTTTAGCGTTTGTGGACTATGATTCGATCGAGACGTGGGCAGTGCTTGAGTCTCTCCAGTGGTGCCGTATTGACTATCGGTATATTGAAGTGAAGTGTTTGTACAAAAACGCCAACATGTCAGTCCGAGTACAGGAGCAGAGTTTGAAGGCAATTCCATTGCAAAGAGGCGTGCGACAGGGAGATGTTATATCTCCGAAACTGTTCACCGCTGCATTGGAAGACGCCTTCGTGCTTCTGGAATGGCAAGGACTTGGCATTAACATAAACGGCGAATACATCACTCACCTTCGATTTGCCAACGATATTGTAGTCATGGCAGAATCCATGGAAGACCTCAGTACAGCCTTAAGATAAACATCGACAAGACGAAAATTAGATCTAATGCCCATGTTGTGATAACCCCAATAGCAGTTGCGAACTCAGTTCTCGAAGTTGTTGATGAATACATCTACCTAGGACACACAGTCAAACTAGGTAGGTTCTACTTCGAGAAAGAGGTCAATCATCATATCTATCTCAGCTGGGCATCGTTCCGGAAACTCTGCGAAGTCTTCTCGTCAAAATACCTCAGTGACTCAAGACAAGAGTCTTCGACCAATGTGGGTTTCCCAGTGAAGTTACTAATGGCACTGAAACGTGGTCACTTAATATATGGGTCTCATAAGTAAGCTCAAAGTCGCACAACGAGCTATGGAGAGGGCTATGCTCGAAGTTTCCCTACGTGATCGAATATCATATACATATACATTATTATATATACATATTACAAACATATTTATCAGGCATACTGTATTTCTAATACCTATATCATTATTCGATTCTTATCCCTTCAAATAAAGGAAAATGCATTAGCGAAGATTTGCAAACTAGCAGCGCTTGTGCAAATTTGTTTAGGGAGGATGACTATTTTAGTACCTACTGTTTCATATCACGTATTGGTAGTTATTCGCTTTTCCAAAACACCCAAATAAATTTGCGAACTAAAATCTAAATTCTCGAAACTATGGTTTATTTATATTCTGTTCATACTAAAATCTAAACATTTAGAATGCTAATTCTAAAAATATTATTATTCTACTCAATTTCTGGGGAATTTTAGAGAGCACATGACGACTAACCACATTTGAACAGACACGACTAATATAACACTGCCATTCACAAGCGTTATATGAATTTGGGTTTTAGCTCCAACAGCATAAGAACTACCTATATTTACTAAAAGTTCCACTTTAGTTCCCTAGTTTAGTTTTGTGTGTAAACACGCAAATTGTTATCAATGACTGATAAATGTGTTGTTTAACTTCGCTTCCAGCTTTAGTAAGTTTGCTCCCAGCGTCGTTAACCTCAAAAATCAGGATTTATTCTAGGAATTTTTATTTTATAAAGAAACGACTAGTTGACTCTGTAGTTGTGAGTAGCAATACAATTTAGTAGCAAACAGTAAGGCCGTTTGTTGACGACGCGACACGACATACGACAAACAGTGGTTCAAAACTATAAGCTATTACGACACCGCACTATAAGCGACACGATTTACAAACGGTTTTTCGGCTATGTCGTCGCTGTGTGTTTACGGTTTTTTGCAGATACGATTTAGCGGCTGTACGAAAAAAGTATGACGTTGTTGACGACACGACACGAGACCAGAGACCGCGACTGCAGTATCGTTGCAGAATCCTGTCTAACGAATAAACGAACGACGACAGATCGACTGTGTGTCGTGTGTCATGAATCGTGACCGCAAATTGGGTCGTGTGGTGTCTCGTGAACAATTAACTTATTTTGTTTTGTTATAAATTTATAACTTGATTTATCTACAGAATAGATGACTCGTTCCTGTGTACACATTGGCAGAGTAATATTATGACACTAACCATGAAAGGCTTAAAATAATCAAAACCGATCAAGGAACTATTTCGCTTAATGGAATACTTTTGAGGTCCATAGTTAGCTCGTATGCGCGCATCCGTACATAAAGTTTTCACATAATTATCATCGTGTTACCGATTAGTTTCAGAAAGGTATTGCAAATAACAGCGAAATTACTCTGTGCTTGTAGTACAGGATAATGTGTGTAAAGATTTTTTGAAGCATCTACGGGATTCTCCTAAAGTTAAATCGCCATAGGCTAACCGCTCCTGGCTTTTAATTCATGACTTCCGAAAACAATCAAAACGGACGGCTTTTTAATATTGCAGCAAATCCTATTACAAACAGCTTGGTGTTAACAAATCACACCGAGGTAAAGGCGACATAAAGCGAGCGCGAAATATTAATTTTAATTTATTCAGACTGTAAACCCGCTACGGCCGTAGCAGTAAATTAAGTAAGCGGAAGAAAGCTCATTTATTTTTGGGCGGATGCGGCGAATTTCACATCCGCGTTAAATACACAACCCGGCGAAACGCACACTTTTTCATTTCGAGTGTTTTCAGTTAAAATTTAATTTCGGCCGGCAAATTACTGTCTTTTTGTTATTCACTTTCTGAATTTCTGATGACGGAATTAGCTCGGCATCTGATCATTAATTCATACGAGGGATCACGTTAAATTGAGAATCGTTATTAAATATTAATCAAAAGAATATTACCGTTGCGCATAATATTTTTTTGCATAGTATTTAATCAATCAAGAACCTGTCAAATACTCCCAGTAGGCTCGCGAACTGAGATGAATCACGAGAGCACCTTCCCGCGCCGTCTGTACATCCGCGTATGCAGTATTAATAGTGTTGTGCTCGGCATACTTGTAGATTACGTCTCACGTCGGGTCACCAGGTTTTACGGGGTCTGTTACGAATAAATTCTTTTATTATCCATTAATTAATATATAAAATTTAGTCCGCTTAAAAAGTGTTGGAGACATATCGGTTTAATACAATTAAAATCAATATTTACAATTATTTATATTAGAAGATGTACCTAGATACGAGTAGTATATTTTCTTAGTCACTACACTTTTGACAGAGTGGTCGTGATCACATCACACCAGGAGCGCCTAACAATCCGTTACCATTCCTCTCGCAACATTGCCTTCCTGGTACACTCGTGGATTGGACCATCGAGAGCGCGCTTTTAATTGGTCCGTCCGGCGCATGGGTGATCTGCCACGAGCTCTTGTGCCATCCACTTTCCCTTGTGCAAAAGGGCGTTCCACAGTCTCATCTCCTTGCCGCAAAACCTGTTCGAAGAAACTTAGTATAGAAATGTAGGTTCAAAATTGGGTCCGTGATATGCCAAATATTTTCATCCAGCACCACTTTCTAAAGCGTCTCCTTTCTTTTACTCAGTATCTCTTAGCATCCACGTGTCAGCACCGTAGAGAAATATACTCGTATTATGGGAAACACTAATGCCCGAACAAGTCACATTTTTGTAGTTTTTGAGATGTCCCTCTTTCGTCATATTTTCTTGAGCCCATCCATAGCCAACCTTGTGATAGATAGTATTATCTATGTATTGTAGTGTTTTATCGATATCACAATTGCAAATTAAGTCGCAGTACTAAGGCATTTCTCAGAACTGCATTTATTTCACGCGTTTACTGTATTTGTTTAATGACTCAAAAGAACTTTTTTAAGACCAAATACAGCGATCATCTAGGTTTAATTCAACTATTACTGGAATGCCGACATCTTGTAACATCGTCATTTAATAGGTAGTTGTTATATCGTCAACACTATTATTCTTGAGGAATGGTTAAGCAGTCAATTTCCTTCGAAGAGATTTTCTCTCACACTCTCAATGTAATATATAGTTCCTGAAACAACATAGACCATAATGATTTCTTAGGCTTCATGATTACGTTACAATAAAATTTAACTTTAAACAGATTAAATCTCTAGGATTTCAAATATACACAGTTTCATATGTTTAAAGTTATTTACTTTTAAGACTTAATATATATTACATTACTTATTCTATACTTATTTCATTTTACATATTTATTAGTAAAAAAAACCTGTTTTCCTGTATAGCAAGCTATATTTCTTCACATCGGTGTTATGTGGGAGTCTGCTACTTCCCCGGTCGTGCCGGCCCATTTGGCTGTAACACATAGGGTTTCAGCACCACCACCTGAATGACGACTGGGGCTGAGGTAAAGTTTGCGAGCTAGGAAATTATACCCTATAAATTTATAAACTACATTATTATTATTTTATGCTTTATGCATAAACATTTCAAGAAATACTTATTACAAATTATCCCCGCAACTGAAGAGAACTGAAGACAGTTAGATCGTCTTGTTAACTTAGTTTGATGCATTTGATACTATAAGTCCCATCCATTGATAAGACTAAGCTTTCTCCTCTCTTGTGTTTAAGAATCTGCCATGCGTCAATTCAGACTTAAAACGTGTTTTTTAAACGTAAAAAAACCTCGTTGATGTTTAGTACTTTGATCTCTTTATTATGGTCAAATTTCTGGATGCTCTTTATGTGTTATATTGCCGATTATAAATAAGGTGAAATATGTGAATTACTTAGGCTGGAGTTCACCAACTAGAACTTAACCATTGATTACCTAATCGCCCCCTTAAACTTAAACAGTTGTTTAAACATGTCACGTTTTTTTTGTGTTCACCATCTTTTTAAAGCGAACGTTTAAGTAATCGAGCGTTTTTGGACGAATGAGTCGTAAATGAAAGAATGGTATAATACTACTTTGAAAAGATGGTAGCGTATCTTGTATCATCTACATTTACCCGAGCTACATTCAAATATGGTAAAGTAATATTAATATACTACAAAATGTAATGCGTGACAAGTCAATGGTATGTTCACAAGTTGTATGTATTTCTAATTCAGCACCTTTTTTATGGTAATATCAAAGTTCGATTCGAAGTTCTATGTGTTTGTTTTGTTGGCGTCAGAGTTATTTTGTGGTAATTGAAATTAAAAATTCAAGTAAGTTTTATTGAAGTGATTATGGATGATATTGTATTACAACTTTCATCAATTAAATCAAATAATTCCAAGGCACTATGTTTGTATAAACGAAATCTTGTAACGAATGCTTTTACGTCAGTTTCTTCTAAATACTTAATTGTATCCACTTTGGAAAACACGGGGTGCGCGTAAAATTCGCTCAATATCTCCAAAATCATCTACCTAACACGTTATCTTCTTCAAAGATATAATTCAGCATCTGACATTTTCACGTAAATAAACAATAACCAATGGTTAAACAAGGTCGCAGACATCGTTTAACTTAAACATCAGATTACGAAACTTAATCAATGGTTACTGCTTGGTGAACAAAAAAATATTGCTAAACGGTCATTTAAGAATTAAACGTCCGTTTACAGTTTAAACATGTGTTGGTGAACTCCAGCCTTAGAGGAGCAACTGAATAAAAGTTCTAACTCTGTAATTTTGTTATGGCCGTTTGTTTACAATTTTAAATACAATCAAGGATACAGTGTTATCTCAGTTCCCTATCTAACTATAGGTACCATTGCTCGTTTTACGCGTGCTAACTTCACGGCTCTCCATGGCTTTGAAAAGTAATAAAAATACTGCACTTACCTTCATATTTCTAAATCAAAAACTTCCCACGTTTTGAGCACTGTTGACTCGTACCAGGTACTTCAGATTCTGTTATGACCTTGCATGCAACAAATCCAAAAGATAATGCAATAGTTATTAGGTTTAAGCCTTAAGTATCATTTTTGTATAAAATTAGAAAATAAAATATAACCACATACTTTAATTCAACGTGGAAATGCAACCAGCATTCTGTGCACTTTTACATCAACAAATGCTTTACAAAATTTTTGAGTGTTTTTTAATCTTTGTCCGTTATATTCTGATTCTAAATTATAATAACGACTATAAGGAATATTTCCGTATTTCAATAACATAAAGATAATATATTACATTAAGATAATATATAACATATACACACATACAATAAAAATAGTCTAGACTGTTTTTTCACACATTCAATACTTTACAACTTACGTAGATATATGTATATACGAAAATTATTAAAATAATTTAATAAAAAAAAAATTTAATAAATATAAAAACTTTTTTGCTGCATAGTTTTGGAACTTACGCTACATAATACAAGCTATGTATAGACGTACAGTTAACTCATTACAAAGTTAAATCTACAAAAATATTGGTCAGACGCAAAAACCAATCCATTTCGGAAACGTGAGCCAACATTCGAGTATACGCACTCTAAGCTGAGGTTTAAAAGTTTTTTTCAGGAATAATCCCTCTGCCGATCCTGTAGTGTATAGCGATTGACCAAAAACCTTCGGCAAATAAACGCGAGGTTAACTACGGATAAATAAAATTCACGGAAAAATCAGATTTATTTTAACACAAAATACTTGCCGCATATAAAAGGAAGGGTAACTACGGATAGCCACATAAAGAAGATACAGAACCTCCGCACAAGGATATTGTTTTGGAAATTCCTATACAAATCACAACTCGCAAAATAATAATAACTATATAACGTTTATTAACTTATCTTACCTACTTAAGGTACACAGAATAGATAAACTAAGTACACTATACTCTAATAAGACTATACTTCTAAAAACTTGGAGATATTTACTAATTATTTACAATTTGAATCAAATCTAAATGTTTACAAGCTCCAGTGGTTAACTATAGGTAGACTGTAAATTACTGCCATCTGTTATGCATTTAAAGAGTATGTTTTACCTAATTTAATTTACATTTAAGAGCATAATAATATATATACTTGCAAATTTAGCGGGAACTGACTTATACATTAAAACTGAGCCCTTTTTAAAAAATACAGGTTTAAGAAATGGTACTAATGTATAATTTACGATTAATCCGCTTATGGATACAGTTATATTAGGTCCTTACATATGAAATTGGCGTTTTGTATGGGAGGAACAAAAATTCGAATATTTTTTAATATAATATATTTAATTAATCAAAGTATGAACCATTATTTTCTATGCACTTTTGCCATCTCATAGGTAGTTCATTGATCCCTTTACTAAAAAAACCAGTCGGACGGAAATCAATAAAATCTTTGAAGGCGATTTGGACTGCCCCATCGGAGTTGAATTTTTTCCCTTGCAAGAAGTTATCCAAATTTCGAAAAAAATGGTAATCTGTTGGAGCAAGGTCCGGGGAGTACGGAGGATGTCTTAGACTTTCCAATTGAAGCTCTTCTAATTTAGTAGCCGTCTGTTGCGCAGTGTGTGGTCTAGCGTTGTCGTGAAGCAGCAGTGGCGTGGAGCGATTGACCAACCTAGGTTGTTTAGCCGCTAGCTTTTCCATCATGGTTTGCAATTGCTGACAATAGACATCAGCCGTAATAGTCTGGCCAGATTTGAGAAAACTGTAATGAACAATACCGGCACTAGTCCACCAAACGCTTACAAGTAACTTTTTTGGGGTTAATTTTCGCATGGGGCAGGATTTGGCTGGCTGGCCAGGATCCAACCATTGCGCTGAGCGCTTCCGATTATCGTAAAGAACCCATTTTTCATCACAGGTAATGATTCGGTTTAAAATACCTTCATTATTGTGCCGGTTTAGTAATGTAACGCAGCAGTCGACGCGCGTTTGCCGATTTGCTTCAGTCAATTCGTGAGGTACCCACCTTTCAAGCTTTTTAATCTTCCCAATTTGCTTCAAGTGAATTAAAACAGTTTTATCACTAACATCGAAGCCTGCAGCTAACTCGGACGTGGTTTGCGATGGATCCGCTTCCACAATAGCCCTCAACTCTTCATTATCAACTTGAGTCTCAGGCCGTCCACGGGGCTTGTTCTGCAGGTCGAAATTTCCAGAACGAAAACGTTGGAACCAAAAACGAACTGGGTTTTCTTTTGCAACACGACCGCCATACACATCATTCACCCTTCGAGTTGTTTCCGCAGCACTAGTGCCACGGCGGAACTCGTACTCGTAAATAATGCGATATTTTAAGTTTTCCATTTTGTAAAATGAGTGACGCAAACAGAAAAAAACAAAAGAAAAAAAACAAATGAATGACGATCATCGAAGCACAAATACATGAGTCTATAGCTGTACAAATTTGAATTTGGAATTCCTTACCAAAGAGGAGAAATTCGTGATTAAAGTGGCCAGTACGAAAAACGCCAATTTCATATGTAAGGACCTTATATTAAGTACCAGCACAAAAATGCGAACGCATCTTAATCAAAATTCAATGTAACAAAGTCCGAACATTTTGACTTTTTCGAGATTTTGACTATTGCAAAACCTTTTAAGGTTTCTTAATATCATCTTCCTCAGTATATAAATGTACTGTACACGTAGTAAGATTAGAAGGTTCGCCACGCACGACGCATGTACTCGTATACACCATAGCACGTAATAAATCATTGGTTTCATTACGCCTACAAACAGGTACGTGAAACTAGAAAACTGTCGTGTCGCAGGAACAACGAGGGAAAACAATTTATTATTCGTCGGCCACAATATTTCTTATACGATAGTGGGAATTGAAATAACTATTCGCAAGCTGACGATAGAATGTAGCAACAGTAGATCAAGAAATCGGATAGTTCAGAGCTTAGTTGCCCATGAAGGTTTTTCGTGTTTTAAATAAATATCGATAGGTTTTGCTGGAAAATGCAAATTAATCTGTTTCTCTGGGACGATTCCGATTTTCTACCGACTTCCAAAATGGAGGAGGTACCCAATTCGACTGTATTTTTTATGTTTGTTACCTCATAACTTATGACTGGGTGAACCGATTCTCAAAATTATTTTTTGTTTAAAATGTTTTTGAGGTACACTCCTACTGAATAGAATGGAAGTCGGTATCAAATTTTTCAAATTGTACTTGTGTCCCGAAATCATTGGTTATGGGTGTTTCTATTGTGTACCTACCTACATAAAATCAATAGTATACATGTAGAATTATCTAGTAATGTAACGTTATTAAATTTATTTCTGTAGGCCTTTTAGAGAATGTTAACGGAACCTAAACCTTAAGAAATTAGTATTTATATTTATTACCCATAATTCTCACGCATATACATATTAAGTAATAATGATAAAAAATAATACACACAAGGTATTTAGGTCCCAAACTAGGCAGAACCTGAATTATCGTGACCTGATGATTGATAAGCATACTTATGTATCATATAGATACCAGACACCAGTCAAACAGACATGTTGACGCACACAAATATGTGACCTGTCAAGGGATCGAATCCGGGAGCAGCAACTAAGTAGGCATGGTTGCTATCAGCTGTGCCAACCAGTCTGTGACTGCACCGGTCCAGTAGATATAGTATATCAAATATAATATAGTTATTTTTATACCTAATAAAGTTTACAACATGATCGTACTGACTCTTACTAATAATAGAATGATAATTAAACACAGTATAGTAGGAAGTATAGTTGATAAGACAAATGTGTTTTATTAGGAGGGTCTGACAATGGTTGGAAAAATCAGATATTTTGAAAAGAAATTGTACTTTGCTACTACATACAATGTTATACTATAAACGTTACGTACAGACAAGTTTAATACCAAGTCATTAGCTTAATCAATAGCTTAACCTATAAGTACATGTACAGATTTTTATAATATTATTTATCATTCTTCTAGCACTTACGTCTGCTTAAAGATTTTGCAAAAGACTTCGCTGACATGGATTGTCGAAGAAGGCTTCAGAGTTTCTTAAGACGGAGGAGGAATTTTTTGCTGAATTTTAGATGGTCTTAAAAGTAAGAACGTCTCTACCGCAAAACATGTATTATTTGGAAATTCCAGTATTATTCCAGATCCTTCCGATATCACCGTATTATAAACTAATACAGAGAGGTTGGTGATTAGGGTGTGAGATAGAACGTATGTTGAATGCTTAATTTATTAGGTTGGGCAAAGGACCATGCGAGATTTTAAGAGAAAGCAACATGCTACTGAACGCAGCTGTCAAATGTATTCATCTGAAATGCTGCTGCACCCCTACTGTGAATAGTATCAGCGATGAGAGAAAAAAGAAACATTTTTCTCTAACCGGAAAACGCATGTCATTCCGACTTTCCGGGACGGTCCCGACGTCGTTCCGACATCGCCATTTTATCGCGTACCGGTCCGGTAGTGTGAGACAAATGTGTTTTATTAGGTTGAGCAAAGAACCAGGCGGGTATTTTCTGCATTACTTATTATTTGTTAAGATATTTATATACCCTTTTTACATATAGTGAAACCTTTATTATGATTTGTTCGTACGACTAGTCCTGTTCAACTTTATTCCCACAACGAGCTGTTATGAATCAAATAATAAAAGTCCTTAATAACGTTATACATTTTTCGAAATCCAGTGCTTTTCTTCTTCCGATATTTTTATGAAAAACGTTTATTTCAAAAGGATTACTAAAATGTTATAAGTTATTCGATTTTTATAAACGACTCGCAATCGTAGCTATCTATCCATGATTCGTCAGTTGTAAGAAATTCCAGTGTGATAAGATAAGTTTTGCGAAGTTCCTCCTTCGAAGTTTTCTAACATAAAGCAGCAATCAACACGACGGCATTTTTGCTCATCGGTGAGAGAATGAGGTATCCGTCGCGAAGCAAGCTTCCTAACTTTAAGGTGTTCATGCAGGACGGTGGAAACTGCCTGTGATCCAATGTTAAGTTAAGCCTGTATCTCTCGATGTTTAATATGTCTATTCTCTCGCAATAGCCACTCTACGCTGATGACGTTTTCATGAGTTACTGCAGTTGGTGGTCGGCCGGATCTGGCGTCATCGTGTAAATTCTCTCGACCACGTTTAAATTAACGTTACCAATTAGTAATTGTTGCTAACGCAGAAGCAGACACCCCAAAAGCAGCTTGTAAATTTTCTTGAGATTCCTTCAAGGTCAACTCTCGTTTATAATTTAGAATCTAGCATGAAAAGCTTCCCGCGAAACGTCCATTGTTGCAAACAAAAGAAGAGTGACAGATAATTTTTAAACATAAATAAAAAAACTACACATAGGTGGCCAGTGATTTTCACAAAGGAGGTTTCTGTTGAAATTAGCCGTCAATTCAAAATAGTTTAGAAAAAAAAATTGCATTTCTACAACAGAAGGGAATCCTGTAACTTTGTCTCCCTTAGGAATAATGTAATGTACGTGATCAGACATTGCTTTATTAGTTCTGAAACCATACTTTTACATAAAAAGGTCACAGGTATGAGTCCTGCGCCTTATTTTTTTATTTTATTTTATTTATTTAACAAAAGTTCACAGCTTTTATTATTGTTTCTTATAATTAGTAATACATAGTCTGTAATTGAGCCAAGGAGAACTCTCACTTTGTAAGCTAAATTATATAAAAAAATATTGCAAGGGATATAGCATAGTTAATGTATCACATGATAATTTCACAGAAATAGTTTGTGAACAAAATACATAGGTGTCAAATTTATATACAATAAAATTAAACAATAAAATTAAACACAGCGCAAGTGTAGTGTATGTGTAGTGTAAGTGTCGTGTTGTGTGTGTTTGTTCTGTAGGAAAATAGTATTTGTTCTGAGTAAAACAACTAATCAGTGCTTAATACAACGTAACAGTTTATGTTTTACATAATACCGCGGTAACCTACAGTGCAGGCAAAATTCATCAACAATAACATGACATGACATAACACTTTTACAACAATGTATAATAAATAAGCGCAAACAATTATTAAAAATAAGAAACATATTTAAACACACAGTAATATATAGGTACTTATGTACTTATGTACACAGTAATATATGTTTAATTTAAGTCTTAATATAGGTATATATGTATAAACAAATAAACAAGTACCAATTACAATTGTTATTACACACGGGTTAATATTTATGTGACGAGCAGAAATGTTGCCTCCCACGATTCAGGTAATTCCATGGTCTAAGTGCGTAAACGTGTAAACGTATATATCTCAAATTAACGGTTAGACTCTCAGGCTTATGACTAAGCCACGTATTTTTTGTATAAAATTTTGTAGTACATAAAGCCCAATTAATGCTCCCAGAATTATAACATCGATATCGCACCAATTAACGACGTGGGTACAGATTCGATATTGCTTATTGCCTAATGAGTGCCGATGTAAAACCAACTAGGAAGCTCCCGGCTGCATTCGCGAATAACTAACGGACGATTTTGGAACTGCCTGTATCAAATTTGTAATAACTTTTATTTAATTAAATAAATTTATTAAAAGACGACGTTGGATGCAGGCCGCTTCCAACCGGTCCTTTTGGAAAATGATGGGGGAGGCCTATGTTCAGCAGTGGACGTCCTACGGATGAGATGATGATGATGATGATGATGATGGTATATATATATACAGGCTGTTCGGTAGAACTTTAAACATACAAAAATAAGGGGTTAGTGGGATTGTTTCCTACCTACTCAGCTTTTGAAAAGGTTTATAGTTTTAATTTACGAAATGTTGTCACTATAATACCTTTAAAAACTCACAACTGTTTTACGGACAAAGCTGGTTTTAGGGTTCCGTGCCCAAAGGATAAAAAAACGGGACCCTATTACTGGCTGTCCGTCTGCCACCAGGCTGTATCTCATGAACTGTGATAGTTAGACAGCAGAAATATGTGTTTCTGTTGCCACTATAACAAAAATTAGTAAAAAACCGCCCGAGTGTGAGTCAGACTCGTGCACGAAGGGTTCCGTACCATTATATATAAATCTCCCATATAACGGTCATGATTTGGTTTCCTATTTTATAGATACGGAACCCTATGTGCGAAAATCTTTGGCCGGTTTATTAATATAATCTTAATATTGGTATGTCCTTTTAAAATTGACGTTTGTTGCAGGTTATTCTAGAATCAAAGTTTTTATATAGACTGTTCTGCAGAACAAACATACAAAAACTTTGATTCTAGAATAACCTGCAACAAATATAATGTTTGTTCTGCAGAATAGCCTGTATAATTACTTGCCCAGACTGACTGAATATTTCATCAACGCTGAGCCTAAGTCACTACAAACATAAAATTTCGCACTTGATGCTTTATAAGTAACATATCCTCTAAGTAAGGCTTGTTGGATTTGTCACCTCTAAGTATATTCACCCTTTACCTATGAAATTGGTGACATGTACGAAATTTTTAATAATATAAAAATTTTGCCATTTTTTAAGCTAATCTAAGTACTGGCGTATACTAGCCGAAATTATCTTTATAATGTTGCCATTTTGATTTTTATTTATCCTTTTACTGTAGAAGTCTGCCGGACGGGAGGCGATGAAGTCAGTGGAAGCGTTAAGTATACCCTCTCGGGTGTTGAACTTTTCCTACTTATGAATTGACTAAACTTTAAAAAATTAAAAATTTTTACATGCAAGGTGACACGGTGAGTGCGGTGGATGACAGAGAGTTTCCAGCTGTAACTCTTGAATAGCTTTAGAATCACGTGTGCAGTGTGTCGTGAAGTGCTGTGAGCTCACTGGTTGTCGTGGAGAAGCAATAGGGAAAAGCGATTGACAAGTCTTGGTTGTTGAATTGCGAGCTTCTCCATCATTGTTTGCAATTCTTTCAAATTAAAACGATGCGTTTGAATAACATTTATTTGAATTTTTAAATTGCGCGCCAATCCACAGATCCACAGTCAATGAAAATGCTGGTTATAGAATATCTAATTACATATGTATATAGGTAACCTGTTATATTGAATGCATATTGCGTCACTGTAATACACTCTTTACCAAACAAAAATTTTATAGATCATTGAACCAATCAGGCATTTAATAAGAAAATGAGTAATTTATGTAAACCATTTGTTATGTTTGTGTCTAAAATAAGTATACTCGTAATATCCGCAAATGTTTAATATAATAACTTAATGTACGAATTCAACTTGGAACAAAAATAATAAGTGGTAAACTAAATATTGAAAGAATGATCCCGAGTTGCTTGCTGGTTCGTCTCGACAGTTGATCTATTTATATAGCGACGCAGCATCAACAGTAACGTCTCATAAAACATTACTTAATAATTGAATACATGAGTGCGTCTTTGATTCCAAAATTTAATAAATGATTTTTATTTGATTTCATAAAGCAAAATCAGATAAACAAAAGCAAATTCCACAAAAAAATAAGTTTCAACGAATCGAAAATAGGGACTAAATGTTGCCAGATTAGAGTTCCATTTTCCTTTAAATAGGGTATCCATACGATTATTTTCTTGAACCCGAAGGCTACAACTGATACAATCAAACTAATCAATAAGTCCCGGCCTAAATTCTGTTCAAATCTGTTTCATTATGATGTGCTACATCTGGGTACGTTCATAACCGAACGCACCAAAATGCCTGATTGAAAACCACTTTAACAATTCTTTTGCTTGTTCGTGATTAGTTTGTTCACAGATTGTAAGCATTAATATCGTAATATGTTCTTTTAAATAGTTATGTTTGAAAAAAATTGCTCGGCAAAATGCGCTGTTGTTAACATAAATAGGTATCGGCATAAAATATACGGCTACGACAACGATTTTCACCTGGGTTTGAGCTTTTGGTTAAGTTAACATTGTGATGAAATCCACAACATAGTAGGGAATTTCTGGTGCTCGCCTGTCTAGCTTCTTCTTCATCGCTACGCTCTTGACAGAGCGGTCGTGGTCGTCACTTCAGCTAGCTACCAAGTTTGAAAATCTGTAAAAGTGTGTGAAATCCTTAGATTTGTTGAACAACTGTTTTCAGTAGCTGCCCTTGAGAGCCAGACGCTATTCTGAGTCTAGTGCCATACCACTTTCGACCGCATAATCACTGACCATCAAGTGAGATATTGGACAAATACTAGCCTTTCAAGTGAGCAAAGATTCAATGACAACTCATCTGTAGTTACTCATTTCTAAAACCAACCGTACGATTTTGATCGTGCATGTAATGACTGCTTCAATTTTGTGATTTTAACTTGAAACCCCTCGACGTCAAGCATGGTACTAGTTCGGTTGTATTGATTTTGGAATACTTATTGTCGTTTTATAGAGCAAAGACAATAAAATGTAGTGAATAAGTATATCTAATGTGGAATATCAGTATTTCTCTGGACCACATAGATGAGTAGGTACACCATACAAAGTAGTATTCTGTTTTTCAGTAAAAAAATGTACTCGCTTTGTGCTGCCAGTTCGATTTCCACTGTCACAAAACTTGCAAACTAATCTGATATACTTAGTTTATGATTCTAAATTACACATTAAGTATAATTATATATATTATAATTATATATCCTAACCTAACTAACTAATAAATCTAAGCGTCAAGTTCCTGTATTGTACCTAACAGGCACATGACTCATATATTTATGATAATTATAATTTTATACAAGTTTGCGTAGATCGATGCTTATTTGTTGGCAAATATAATGCATAGATGTTAGCTTATGTCTAAAATAATACTAGCAGAATAACAGGAATATTAAACATAATTTAACAATGTCAAAAATGAACAACCATACTAGTATTAAAAATACTGATTCTGTGATATTGGGCACCCTACACGCGGCTTGTAAGTCCCACCCTTCTGTACGCAGGCCTCGTCATTAGGAGTGGGCACGCAAAGGGAAATTATCCTCACTTAACCCTCCTGGAGGCGTTAACTGCCACCTCAGAGGAGAGCACTCGCAACGATTACTTTATTATACGGATTGGAACAATTTTTCTTGCGAAATAACATTTTACTGTCTTTGGTGGTGCTGAACATTTTATCGTTTTTAGGTTTCATAAATAATGGATACCTGCTCAACTTAGTTTTCTTGAACAATGTTCCAACATGTAAATTGTAATTAATTGTATTTTTTTATTTTATACCTTTACACGACATTCTATATATGTGACTTCATTCTGTAGCAGTAGAACTCTTTGTAAAAATCTTCGCAAAGCATTAATATTTGCATTATTGTGTTCTTGTTTGAAGGGTATGGGTGCCGATGAAAGTGAGTCACATGTGAGACCTGCCTCAATGATTTAGGGTTACGGATGCAGTGCAGTTCGTCTGTTTGTGGCGAAATGCATCTGAAGTATAGGCAGATGTTACCACTTCTATAACCAGGTGGACTTCATGCTTGTACTGTCGCCTAATATCATAAAAAACGCGTGTAACAAGTTTATCGCTATCTGGATATACTCATTGATTGTAAACAAAAACAGTAAACAGCACAGTATTAACAAATGATCTGTGCTCGTAAGAGCTAATTGATCACCTAACCTAAGAGACAATTTGATTTCAAAATTTTATCATCTTTGTTCATTGCAAGAAAGTCTCACACTCACTCAATAAAACACTTTCTAATTTATTGTTACTTGAATGTGATAATGACGTGTCGCAAAATTGTACCAAATAAACTTCAATATTTATAAAAATAAAGCTGTAAAAATTTATCTATGCTTATATAAACTCTGATCACAAGATGTTAAATAAAAAAATGCTTTGATCTCACAGCATAACATACATCACCCAATGCAATTACTGCGGTATAAAATAAATTCCGCATCCTTTTTTCTCCGACTGGAAGCAGAATCTAAATCGGCGTGAACCTTGGCAAATCTTTAATCTTGTCCCTCCAATTCACGAGCCCCGATTGTTTTTCCAAGTGAGTGCATCAAAATAACAATTCGTTAAGGCTCTGGTTGGCAACCCTCGACAGCCCTCTGCTGTAGGTAACTGTCTGAATGGCAATGGTTTGGTCCATCGAAATTACCAAGCGGAACAAAATGCCGGTAAATGGTTGCTTTAACATTTTCGGGGAATGTAAGGAAGATCTAGTTTGATCTGTTGAGAGTTTCTGCATTTTATTTTCTTTTAAATTTTAAATGTGTGAATGTTGCACAATCCATTTTAATTGTTTTATTTTTTACTATTTATTATACGGTTTTACATTATTTTTCTATGGTACAGATAGTATTATATTATGTTATTACATATAATATAATCATGTATAAAGATAGATAGATAGATTAACTCTTTATTGAAACACCACAATACAAATGAGTGTATATATGTTATAAATAAAGAAATAAGAATAATATTAAAAATACAATAAAAAATATTTCATAAATGAATACTTAAAATTAAAAGTGTCACAATGGGCGGTCTTATTGCTCAGAGCAAACTTTTCCAGACAACCATGCACGGAAAGAAATAGACATACACTTTTAAAGGCAGTGGTGTATAAAACAAGTGTACTAAACACTACATATAGCAAATATCAAGAAAATAGCTAGAAAAAATATTTTTAATATATTTATATAATAATACTATACATATACCATCTAATTATTATAACAAAGATAGTAAGTAGGTTTGCAGTTAGTTATTTCGCGAAGTAAAATGCTTTGACACGTTGTTTCAAGATGTCCAGAGAAGGCGCGCATCTAATTTCGTAGGGTAAAGTGTTCCATAGACGAACAGTTTCAACACAAAAGGAGGAACCAAAAAAAGTGGTGCGGTGTATCGGGGTACTTAACATTAAGGTCTCTGATGATCGTAGAGAAAAAGAAATAAAGTTATTGCACAACAACTTTGAACGTATCGTGCCATGGTTGTTATAGGGGTATGTAGTTGATAGCTTGTAGTAAATGTGGAATTCAGAATACGCTGTTATTACCCTTGTAGACTGTGACTGATATATAAAATAATTTGGCACATAATAGTTTAAGTATAACATAGTTTAATGTGCTACTTTGAATGATATATGCTAAATAACATGCCAAGAGTATGTTAGTGCAAGCTTCGGATAGGGTTCCGTTCTCTTTATTATGAAAACCCGCCCGTATATATTAACTGAGCCTTATGGACGAATATTATGTTTCTGCTAATCACATAATAATATTAATTTTTTCTACGTATGATTAAAATATATGATGATATAACTGGATAGCTATTTATTCATGTAAATAAATTTTGTAATAATATTAGAATAAAATCCAATTTCAAAGGAGTTACCTATCAAAGTAATAGAAACAAGTACAACACATTTTTAATATTTGATTAAAGGGAAAATCTTAACGTTATAATATGCGTTCCCGCTATAATTTCAATCACACCATAAGGCATTTTTATGAAGGGTTCAGAAAACTCATGTCTGCTTCACGCTTCGCACCGGTGCGAGGAGCAATTCAAAATAATAAGAACTAAATCGAAACATTGAGTTATACAAAATAATAAAAGCTTCAAACACAAATTTGTAAATTTTCGACATAAACCACAAAGCGCCGATTTGGTATCGAGTTGTTATAGTATTACACACATCGCGTGTAGACAACAATTTGGTAACAATCGATTGGCGTACCTCGACGACCAAATATTAGCATTGACATAATGACAAAGCCGCAGAGTCAATGGGAATGTCGGTTCCGCGGTCTGCCGAGCCGTGTTGCGTGAAGCGGCCATACAGTAATGTTTTGTCAATACTTTGCTTTCGTGTACCACGGTCCCAGCTTTTGTTTATCGGATTATAGGCACTACGAATCAGGCAAAACCATGACTAATCTGAATTTAAAAAAAAACATTTTTTTTAAAAAACTAAGTTGGATTGATAAATTAGCATTCGTAAAATGAAGTTATCAGGTAAAATAAGTTAGCTAGTCCTTACCGATGAGACCAAATGGAAATTCGTTCCGGAACTTAATACCTACAGTTACTTTTAAACCTTTACGTGAAAATATGAGGCACTGTTATTTCGGTTTTAATTTGGATAAAAATACTTGTACCTTATTTGTATAAGTATATAAGTAGTACAGTAACAGTACTGCCGACTGACACTTGTACATTAATAGCATAAAGTAGGATTTCATTTTTATAAAGCACGGACTTACTTATAAACGCTGCCTTTATTTAAATAACCTTATTTACAGTACTGCGCATTACAAAGTTGGTCTACGCCGTACTAAATGTTGTTATTTAAATTCAGTAAGGTTGATAATGGCCAAATCAAAGACATTGAAGGAGACGCGAAACAAGAAAAAGGACTAGGTACTTAATTGTGTATTAAAAAAATCCTAGTTTAAATTCTTTGATACGAGTACTTTCACAGATCAGTAAACGTCAGATCAGTTGAGAAAACATAACTTTAGTGTACCTAATGCAACAAAATACACAGATATATAAAATAATATCAGTTTGATCTCATTTGTTGTGTAGTAACACTATTACTAAACATTTGTAAAAAAAACATTTTATATTTCTTTTTATCACTTAAGAACTACGGGGATGTAGATCGAATTCCCATTATTAAGAAGATTGCATAGCTAGTACTTTCCATGCATAATGAGAAAACTCTTTTCTACCTCTTAACATTGTCCGATTGCAGTGTTTTTTTTTCATGGTTTCATGACATTGTTTACTATGCCCGTAAGTTTTGATTTTTTAAGTATTTCAAAGTACTATAAATTTCCTTTTTTAGAACTTTAAAAAACTGAAAAAATCAAAATGTACGGGCATAGTAAACAATGTCATGATACCATGAAAAAAAACACTGAAATTGGACAATGTTAAATGGTAGAAAAGAGTTTTCTCTTTTAGCATGGAAAGTACTATGCAATCCTCTTAAACAACTTTATTCTCGAATTTTTGATTTCTGTAGGTACAAATATTTCACTATAGACATCTAATTAGATGTCGCATGCTTGCTAAAGTGTAAGCGTGCTTTATTGCATAATACATCTAGTTTCTCTAATACATCTCGGTCTCAATGTGACCCTAAGTTCTGCACTAAAATCTGATGGAAACGTTGAATGCTGGCTGCTTTTATAGAGTAAAAAGAAAAACAACTTACGAGTAAATTACTCTCGAAGTACCGTAATTCTGTTACAGATACCGTATCTTTTTATTATGCGTACTCTAAATAAATAAAAAAAGTTTTGCATAAAACTCTCAACAGTTTCATATCACGTACCATCGAGCATCTGATACATATCAAAGTATAAACGACAATAGATGCTCAAGTGCCTTCATTTCCCAAAGTGATACAACATTTTCTCCCCAATCCACTTTCATCTTACACGCTATACAACAATTTAAACAGTACTATAACTTATTTAAACTAATTCACTTTCAAACCCTTCATTTTGAATGCTTATCGAAAATGTTTATTACGAGTAATTTATGCTGGGTTTCTGAGATACTCTTTTACTCTTAGATACTTTGACTCTAGCTTCTTTATTCGTTAAGTTATTTACAAAGTATGAGTTCGAAAATAGTGTTTATAAGCAGCCAAATTGTGTCAAAAGTGCCACTTTCCCGCATTAGTACTTTTTACTAGTCAGCTTTTTACTCTGTCGCCAGCCTGAACTAAAGGGTTATTATTATTTGAGAAAAGTTTTACAAATTGGTTAATTACTGATTTCTTTTAGTAAGGTACATACAAATTAATACTTCAATAAACATGTATAACCAAACCATTTTACAAGTTGATTTTGACCAATTTGGTCATAATATAAATAAAAATATAAAAGGTTTTTAAATATTCACTAAGTATGTTTGGCTTAACGTATATTTTGCTCCAGCGACATGGCGGCTATAAATAATGTATAAATTGGTAAAAATATGTTTATAGCAGCAGTGCAGCCTTTCTTACTATGTTTGTATTTATAGTGATTATTATCGGTGGCTCACAAAGCTCTATGGCCCACACTCATTTCTGTAGGGCCTTTTTAACAGTTAGTTAGAGATTTTGTTAGTTAGGAGCTTGGACACTGCGTAAGTTCAAATATTGTAGGTATTTCTGAAACGTACTTTTACCTTTAGAGTAAGTTTATATTTTTGTCCATTCGTCACACGTAACGTCTCAGTATCGTCGTCACGTACATTCTCGTAGAAAAGTTTTGTTACTCCTTCGTAATTGTAGCATAGAAATACAAACTACTTTGAGAAACTATCTTCACAAAGCTCAAAATTCACTAAACTTAATCGTAAAAAAGGCAATGTTTTGCGGATTTTGCGGACATACATAATAGAGCAATTCCACTGCTTAGTATTATCACTAGGTACTAAGAGTTTGTGTACAATAGGTTATCTGTACTCATTAGTAGTAAGGCTATATTTTTGGGAAATCAAAATATTATACGTTGATGTAAACAAAAACATTAAATAGATGTATGTTCATACCACCTGCTCGACAATGTCCAATTACATGTCACGCAATCTCGACGTAAAGCAAGGCATTAAATCCCCAGGAATTAGAAAAAAAATCAGAAAAAAAATCATAACTCGAAATCTATAAAAAAATCGCGTAACATATATGGGGTGTTTCGGGTACCCCAAGAGGTGTTCTATCTGTGGACATTAGCTGGTCATTATTTTTAGGGACAACCAGTATATTTGTGCAAAACGCATGTTATATGTTATAGGTAGATCTGCTAGCTGTTTTTGAGTTTTAGGTCTTCGCAGCTCCGAGCAGTATGGATAAGTTATATATTTGTAGTTTTTGTATGCACCCATTCATGGTAAGTATGGAGTTATATAGTATTGTAAAATTTACTTATATAGGGTGTTTGGTAGAGGGACCGACAAACCAAATGAGCGTGTTCGGGGGACCACTTGGAGAATACTAGTTGGCCAAAAAAAAATCTCCGACCCCTCAATATGTTTAACTTTTTTTTATGATTATTCCCTTTTTCTCCGAAATTGTACCTATTTACCACCATAACATTTGTAAAATCTGTTTTAGACCGGATGTTTTTAGTTGAATTTGGTCTCTAATACACCTTCAAAATTGGTACAATATTGGAGAAAACGAGAAAATTCACAAAAAAAAGTTAAAAAAATATTGGGGTGTCGGGGATTTTTTTTGGCCAACTTGTATTCTCCAAGTGGGCCCCCGAACACGCTCATTTGGTCTGTCGGTCCCTCTACCAAACAACCTGTATAATGTATGCTTTTTTCGCTAACAATTCTTCTCTTTATTCTAAATAAATTTACGTTTAATTTTAGCTAGACATCAATTATTTTATACGTATATATTTTTCTTGTGACGATGCTGACTAAACAGTAGCATGTAAGTTTATAAGTTATACTTTTACCCTTGCAATTTGAAAAGTTCAAGATAATCACAGACATAGCACGTGTGTGCCTGCCATAAAGTATCGGCGCGTTTTACCGTTTGGCCGTACAATGATAGAAGAATTGGAAGAAATATAATTAATAGTTTTGTATGTGGTAACCGTTCTTACCGATGTTCGATCGAGAAAACAAAAGACTGGTATTGATTCGCTTGTGCGTACACTAAACTAAAATTCTCTAAACTATGGTAGTTCTTATTATGTTAATACTAAAATCCACATTCGTGTAACACTTAGAATAATAATTCTAAACACAGTTAAATCAGTTTAGTTAGACTAGTTTAGAGAGCACGAACTTACATGACGATTAAATTTGCACTAAACATACCAATAATTAAACAGAAACAGCAAATTTAAGAATTATCACTTGCAAGCATTACACGTATTTGGACTTACGCATGAACAGAAAAGAACTACTATAATTGACTAAAAATAGATTTTAGTTAGCTAGTTTAGTTTGTTGTTCTGAACAAGGGAATTACTGCCACTACGTCCACAAACTATGTGGATTTAACTTCCAAACTATAAACCAACTTTGCTTACAATTTGAAATATCCAAGAAAACTCTCAAATTGATGAAAAATTGTTTCAATAACTCTCTCAATGTTTCAGAAGCATTTTCGCGAGGCATTCGTTTGAGCTGTCATTTTAGAATTTCGACACGATATTGAAGCGTCGTTTTCATTTAAATTAAGAATGACGAATGAGAACTGCCAATCACAGAATTTGGTAGGTTTCTAAACAGCTGTCTGTTCTTTCTTTCGCGTATTTGATTTTTGATTTAATTTTAAATTCGACTTCTAATTTTCAATTCCAAAGGTGTTATGATCAATTGCAAATTAAATCGTCATTCTTCTTATTCTATTTACGGGCGATAATTCCCACGCTGACGTCCCGCATGGGGTGTTTTGTGCACTCCCCCTGCAAGCATTTACCCAAGCCAACCTAAGTCCTTAATATACTATAATATTACCGTGACTTTAGGTCTCTAAGATGGAGTCTTTATACCATACATTTCGTTAACCATACACAAACCTTGAATTAAACATGTATGACAATCATTTTGGTTTTTTTGATTGCTTAAGATCAACCCTACTTAAGAATCCTTGTTGGTAGTATATACGATACGTTACAATCATTAAGAAGCCTATTGTGCAGCAACATCCTGCTACGCATCGACATGAAGAAAATAAAAAAATAGTTGCGGCACAAGTGATGCATGCTTATGCAGAGTGTTCTATCCCTTAGTCTTACAACTTATTTCACAAGGTTTCGGAACAAGCTCCACCTCTGCCTAAACAATTGTATTCATTCCGTCACAAGTGACTCACTGCACTGCACCCATAACCCTGAGCAGACATTGTGCATGTTAATTCACCGGCACCCATACTCTTCAAAACGGAATACAGCGAACATTACTGCTTCGCTGCAGAAATAGGTATTGTAACAGTACTTCCCCAGAGGAACTTGTTTACAAAGAGATTTGTCTGCTACAAAAAGAGCGTATATGAAACTGCACGATATTCGTATAAATGTCGTAATAACGATCACCCTTATCGCACCGGTGTGGTTCAGTCCTTTACATCGTAGGATAAGCCCAGTTTAACTCACTGAGTTAGAGTAGATATATAAGATTGAACTATATAATAGCACCCTGTAATATTAACTCTTACCGAATGTCGGCACTTTTTCAAATGAGATGGGGAGTAATTTTGCGAAAAAACCCAGTTCTAAAATAAATTATTCATTGGCGACGAAACGCCTCAAGCTCCCGTATTCATTTCATTTCTGAATCTGAATTTTACTTTTCTTTCGCCTTTTTCCAAACCTTACCTTTAATACATTTTAAATAAGCTTTCAGATTAAACAAAGTACTTATACAACGGGAGCTTTCGGTCCCTGGAACGTTTTCTGTCTAATTGTAATGAAACTTCCTTTGCTATAATACATTTCCTAGTTCTCATTATTTTTAAGATTTTAGCCCTTCTCCTAAATTCTATCGTGAATTTTTTCTAAGAACAATAACGTCTCATCACGCATTGCTAAAATGAAAAGCAATAGGTACCATAAGCTTTCAAATTATGGTTTTATTTTTAAATTTAAAAATAAAGCACTTAACTGCGAAAGTATGGGTACCCCACATTACTTTTTTTCTTTTATATTCTAATATATGCATTTATATGAAATAAAGAAAGTTCTCTAAGTTTTCTCTATATCTTTCCACGAAGCTTTCGAATTGAATTTGTCATATTATAACAAGAAGTGAGTATATAATTAAATGAATCATATATTTGCTTTTATATCCGGTTTTGTATAGGTACTTTATCCTGTAAAATAGCAACTACCATAATTTTTTTTGTAATCTCTTACAAATTTTTAGCCAGTCCGATTATTGTGAAGTTTGCTATAGTAATGACTTTAGCAAACGTGAGAAAAATGGTTCTTAAACGTCTGAACCTTAACCACATTAATGTCTATCCATACCTAAAAATAACATCACCTCAACTTTTCGTTGTCACTAACATTTTCACACATAAACGTCGAAAGTTGGTTTCAAATGGTTTCACATAAAACAACTAAAACAAAGTTCGACAGAAGCGCTATCGACGTTTCTAATAGCCGGCGATTGGTTTACACTTTCCAACTAAAGTCATTGGTAGGGATCTCAAAATATTACGCGTAGAGTACGAGAAGGATGTACGAGTATTGAATACGCCGGATTATTTTCCGGCTAATCATGATCATGTTATGTTGTAATGTATATATAATTGATTTAGATAATTACTTGTCATATACTAAGACGAGTAGGTCTGCGATCAGTATACCTCGCCAGCACACAGTCTTATCAGCGGCAATTTTTCGTAGTACTTCACAACTTATACATCGGAAACCAGTGGACCTTAACCTTAAAGTCAGGCACCTAAGGTACACACCTTAGGTGCCTACCGAATGTTATCAAAATCAGTCAATAAATAGCGCAGCAGCAAACTTCCCCCATTTTTAGGATAAGTACTAAGTAAATTTGGCTAGTTGAAGCAGAGACACTTCGCTCGCTCGGACTGACGACCTGATAAAGGTAGCAGGACGACGTTGGATGCATGCCGCTTCCAACCGGTCCTTTTGGATATTTGTGGGGGAGGCATATGTTCAGCAGTGGCCGTCCTACGGCTGAGATGATGATGATGATGATGATTAAATATTTCAAGTATATGTATTTGAGTGTAATTCCATGCGTAAGTATTCTACGAAGATAATGCAATAATAAAAGTTATTGATTCAGGCGTTACTTTGCAGAAATCCATGACTAAAAACGATATTAAAAGAAATATTGAGTGACATTTACAAGATAGACAGCAATAATAAAATATGATTTAACCGAATAAGAGCTCCTCACCAGATTTTACCTAATTGTAATTACGGTTTGAACCTACACTGTAAGGTACAAGTAGCTTACAATAGCTTACGTCAATAGTTTGGTACAATTAAATTACAAGCAAAATTATTCATTCGCATTGTAGAGATAATGAATAAAATAATAATTGGCCGCTAGTAAGGATAACATGCTTTGAAAGTGTCGTATAGAACACTGCTAACTGATTATATGACGTTGTATTCTAATTTTTTTATCTTGACTGAGCAAATGTTAAATACATGCATACAGATCTGTTACATTTTATTTACTATTTCGTAATAATGTAGTACCGGCAGTATGTAGTGTAGGTATTTCGGCTTATTTCTAAAAAGAAAACCTTTTCTTGTCACAGTACATACTAAGACTTGTAGTATAAGGTCTTGTAGCTGTATTGTGCTGGGGTTGGAATCTGATTATTTTTTGACTGGATTGCAAATAGATGACACTTGCTAATCATCGTCTCTATTGAGTCAGACGGTGAATTCGATAACCACACGTTGCGTTTTTAACGTAAAAGTTTTTAAGTCACGGAAGTTTGCCGCATAATAATCACATCACTAGTGCAGGGGATAAGATAACGTTTTGAGATACGCAAATTGTTGTTCAGAATAGGTTTTCGTACGCCTCCAGCTATGTGTGTAAGCGTATGTTATGGTACTTGTTCGCTCCAGGGATTGTGTAGTCAGACGATACGGCTGCGGTGTGTTGGAAAAGTTTACCAAATAGATAACAATCAATATTGTTTGTGTGTATTGGTGTGCCACAGTGTGGGCACTGATTAATACGCTGTGTGAATCAGTTTAAACTGCTCTTACAGCATTTTTAATTACTCTTGATGACAGGTTAAACGTGTATCTTTAGTACTGACGTCAATTCGTCCAAGAGTCTTTATCTATACTCTACACAAATGATGTCAAGATAACAGGTTTTTCTAAGCGCATTTATATGAAAGTATATGCGGCACTAATAATGAATAATTATTTTTAACATTTTGCCCATCTGTCTGTTTGTTACGGCGAACCTCGTTCCGGTTTAATTTTGACTGGACTTTCACTGGCATATAGTTGATGTTATAAGGAGTTCTTTTATTTTAGTGACGTCGTATACCGCGAAGCCACTCTTGCGAAGCCGCGGACGAGTCAGTTAGTAAACAATAAAAAAACTTGAGTATATCAAGTTCTAGTTCCTGTTTGAGTACTATCTCATTAGATGGTCAGTGGTGGTAAAGTCGCAGATAGCATCACACTAGATCTGGACGGAGGCAACTGGCTTTCAAGGACAGCTGCCGGTACACACTATTAGGTGTATAGTGCTAGATTTTCAATATTGAGGGTAGTTATATCTAGCCAGGCGAGCACTAGAAAGTGTCCTACCACCATGCCGTAGATTTTATATCGATGTTTTCTTCACATAAAGCTCAAGCCAGCCGTGCGAGTATGGATCTACTCACGATAACCTTTTCGAGTCGATAAACCAACTTTTTCCATTTATACTGCTACCTTGTATATAAATCTAGCTGCGATAGCTATATTGGGGGCTGTCTTTTACCAATCATTTTATCCTATTGACAATCGATACTCGCAGCGCTGAGTAGGGATCAATCTAGCGGCCGTCGCACTGTTCGCAATAGTTATACACAAATGACATCGGCAGGGCTATTATGTATCTCAGTTGCTAACAAATGTTGATTGAAATCTAAAAAAATGGTGCCTCTATAGTATCTCGGCGTAGTTAATCCTTGGTACAAAACATCGCCAATTCAAACTTTATCCAAATACGTTTAGACGTTTTTGCGCGTTTGAGTAACAAACATCCATACTTCCTTATTTTTACATTTTCTTGGTGCGATTTATGTTTGTACACTGAGAAAAATGTTTTATGCAGTCAAAATGGAAAACCTGTAATTGCCAAACAACGTACGTACCGATTTAAGTCGGTAAGACTTAAATCTGTATGTTACAACTTTAATACGTATGAAACACTCGTAGGTCTGAAACTATGACAGTAGGAAACATAATTATGCGTAATGATAGAACCGTATTACCATTACACTGTATGCCACATACAATATCAAGGTGGCACACCGTGAGTAAGGGTGTTTCGCATAGCTGATATAATTTTTCTGAGTGTTACTGCAGGGTAACGTACAGGTATAAATAATGACGTCATATCATTAGTCCTGAAAAGCCGGATGTAACAACTGATATTATTCATAGTCAGAATTCTGCAGAAAATACGATGGTCACATCTAACATACGGTTGCTACATAGGCTCGGCTCCCGTTGTGACTGCATTTTAACTGGTGTAAACCAACTGCTTTACCGTTAGAGTGCTTTGCGTTACAATAGTCGACAGGGCATTCTGGGGTTGGGCAAAACTAACTGCCTTACTTTTATAATACAGTGAGTAGTAGCTGTCACTAAACGTTGTTGCTAGATGTTACAGAATTTTTCTTGAATTAGACCGGTAAAACTAAAGAGTGTGCAAAGCACGCACTCATTACGTTTAGTATTAACTGACTGTTAATTGTAGTAATAAAGGTGTATATGACATTATTGTTGGATAAAATAAACTGCTTTGGCGTTAATTTGCAGTGCATTGTTTGGCTTGGGATTTTTGGCAACGGATCCCTAAAAATGCGACACCTGAATGCGTGAATTCATTCTGATTGGCTGAGATATTTGTTTGCTTTTTTGTTTAATTTGAAATGTATAATACATGTTAACCTAGACATACGTACTACCTACAGAATTACGTGCCACTAATACATTATAGTAATGACGCCAGGTACTGCCACTCGCCTAATTGCATTGTACTGTTAAATTCTAATAATGGTGACACGTCCAAAAACGTACTGAAATACATGGAGCAGTTATATTACAGTAATGTTGATACGTCCTGCAAACTACTGCATTGCATGGATCAGTTACATTACAGCGATTGTATTACACCTTACCATAATGGGTTATCTTACGTAAATTACCTCTGTTGCATCCTTTACAGACCCGAGTTGCCATGGTTCGTTCCATGCCATGTACATATCACACTGACTTATTGAGTTTTAGCAAATGACGTCATAGATATTTCATCATTACTTTGACATGCCAATACCTGTACATACACCATTCCGCGCCTTACATTATTGAACATGGTGAAACGTCCTTAAGTAATTTAAAGTCCGTTTTGCCATTATTTAAGGGCGGAGGTTCCTCATTTAAGGACGACACCTCATTGTTTTTTCTCAGTGTAGCAGGGTAAATATGTAGCATATAGAAACCAGCTGCTAGTATAGTACTAAGGGTTATATAATCAGATACGGAATCCGAAAATATAAGAGAACATACTTAAATTAACACCAACATTCGGTAAAATTTGATGTCTAATTAGGGATGATCAGATTGATCAGCCGACTTTATTAATGCAACTGCTCCACTGACCTGTGCAGTTTAAATCAGATTGGAAATTGGGTCTATAATTTTATTAAACGGGCGCTTTGAACAGTGTATGGGTGGTTTAATTAACAATCTACCCCAAACAGGGGTGGGCAGGGGTAGGCCATAACTCAAGCCTGTCGAGATTCGTCGTATCTGACGTAGGTTCCTGTGACATAGATGTACTTATTTATGTATAGTTTATATGCAAGTTTAGTGCATTTTGTAGGAAGCAGATTTTTCTCAAAATGTGTAAACTTACTCAGTATATTCATACTTATATGCATAAGATAAAAAACCTCTTAAACAAGTTTGCTGAGCTAACAGACATAAAACACTATTTGATACAGCACATTCGTGACTTATTATTAGAAATAACAATTAAAAACTGGATGTAACAATGAGTGGTCTTCTCGCTCAAAGCGTTCTCTTCTAGACAACCAACCAAATCTGCGAGTATGTGTATAAAATTTCACATGGTAACGAATAATATTATATCGATAAGAAATACTTCATAATACATTTCTATATCATATCTTAATGATTTAGTTTATGATTAAATCGATGGACTGACCAGATCAAACCTGCGGTGGCAGGTCCCTTGCATGAGTGCACCAGTATGACTGCGAATAGAGGGAGATGGCATGACATCATGAGGCGCATCACATCTGCCTCCACCACAACTAAATGATGTCCACGACCGCTCTGACAAGAGTAGTATTAGTATTTCGAGTAACTTATAATATATCATTATATTATCATCATCATCATCATCATTATCAGCCGGAAGACGTCCACTGCTGAACATAGGCCTCCCCCATAGAACGCCACTTGGACCGGCTACTCGCTTCCTGCATCCAGCGATTCCCCGAGGTTTTTATGAGGTCGTCGGTCCACCTAGCGGGGGGCCGGCCTACACTACGCCTTCCGGTGCGTGGTCGCCACTTGAGAACCTTTCTTCCCCATCGGTTATCAGTTCTGCGAGCGATGTGGCCTGCCCATTGCCACTTCAACTTGCTAATTTTGAGAGCTATGTCGGTGACCTTAGTTCTCCTACGGATCTCCTCATTTCGGATCTTATCACGCAGGGAAACCCCAAGCATAGCCCTCTCCATTGCTCGTTGAGCGACTTCAAGCTTGTTAATGAGGCCCACAGTAAGAGACCACGTCTCCGTGCCATAAGTCATCACTGGCAACACACACTGGTTGAAAACCTTGGTTTTCAGGCTCTGAGGTATTGGGGACGAAAAGATGGATCGAAGCTTCCCGAACGCTGCCCATCCGAGCTGGATTCTTCGTGCGACCTCCTTGTCGAAGTTGGACCTACCTAATTGGACAGTCTGTCCCAGGTAGACGTACTCGTCTACAAATTCGAGTGTATCGTTTCCAACAATTACCGGTATAGGTAGAACATGGACATTGGACATGATTTTCGTCTTATCCATGTTCATCTTAAGACCAACCTGTTGGGAAACTCTACTGAGGTCGTTGAGCATGGTGCCGATATCCTCGAGCATTATATTATATTATACTTATATTATATTTTATCTTCCCCAAGGCTATATGTTATACCTTTATACCAAAATGTCATAAAATATGTACATGGTCAAACACAATTGCTATAATAGTATTATGTGTGTAAATTTAAATACTTAGTATATCAATAAGTAAACATTAATAATAAAATACAGGACTTATGTCACCGTGCGTCTAGTGTATCGAGCTGTCAAATTGACTTGGCTTTTAATTAAGCTTTCAGAAACTGAAATAAACTTTGACAGATCTGTCATCATTACGATCTTGACGTAGGCGGAGATCGTATTGTTTTGTCTATGCTGTGCCCAAGCCTATTACGCTTTTTCACTCGCGCGGTGATGATGATGATGTTGAAAAGTATCCTATGTGTTAATCCAGCGACTCATCTACCTCCATAGCAAATTTCATCAAAATTGCCCCAGCCGTTTGAGCGTTAAAGAGTATCAAATATCCACACATCAATACATTATACATCCATACATACAAACATCCATACATTAATACTCACAAACTTTCGCGTTTATAATATTAGTAGGATTGTTGTTTCTTAACCTACTCTCTCTCTCCAAACTCGTTTATATACTTAAGCTTAGTTTACGCCTTATTTTGCAACTATGTTTATACGAAAACATGGCAACAATGAAAATTTGATGTTGGCAGCAGCAGAGCAACGCTGTGCCGCGATAACTTCGTTAACGCAAAATGAGCCTTCAATAGCTGAAGTTAAATTGGGTTAAAACGAAATGGGGGTTAGAAATACTTCCTGTTTACGTTCCTATGTTCTTTCATTTAATACAAAATGTAAATAGGCTAGTTGCTACTTTTGGGAACCTACAGGTACTTACTTACTAACGGCCGGTCCCAATAATCCATCTATCGTCGGTTTACCCTACTAGAGATAGATATTTCACATTATTTGTAGGGACGTTGTATTCGTAATTCGTAACAATATTATAATGCTAAAATGTGTTTGTTGGTTTGTTTGCGTGTGTATACTACAAAAATGGATTGAAGAAAATATGGAAGCGAGATAGCCTGATAATTTTACTGTTTGATATGAAAATCAATACGAAATGTTGAAGGGTTGAAGAACGTACGTTCAGTCAAGAGATCGGGAAAAAAAAGTGCATGTCTATGGATTATTCAAATTAATACGACAGTATGCGACGTATATGGGAGGGATCTGCCTCTATACGTACGTATATATGTACTTTTGACATCTATTTACATCTTGCAGAAAATCGTATTAATGACAATGATTTCTGAATTTCCTACGGGGAGCGAAGTACCTGAACAAATACATATTATGTGGGATTGCTTTTAAATAATTTTAAACACACATTCTCCTTCTAAAGTAGATGGCTCTCGCCGGGTATCCAGATTATAAGAGACTGGTTATCCAGGGAGGGATTGTTTCATATCGTTCATGCAAAAAGTCATTAAAATTTATAGTCATAAAATTGTATGATTAATTAAATTATGGAAAAAAACTTGTCGTAAAAACACCATTTTCTACCATAAAGCAAATTCCCTTATTTTGATTTGCGTAAAGTTAAAGTGCATATTGTTTATTCGTCTAATAGTTATTTGGCACAAAGATCAAAATGCACAATGGAAACATACTTTAGTTAATTATAGGTACGTATTATGCAACAGTAGGTTAGGGTGCAAAGGAGGTGGCCCAAGCCGCCAACATGTTAATTTTATATACCTAAAGTATTTTATTAAATGCAAACATAAAATTTCTTAAACTTCCCTTAACATGCTTAAATATCATTATGCGTTAGAGGCTTTACATAAGTATGTTTATAGTAGTTATGCTTTAAAAAATGTGCCTCTAAAAAGTTATGCCAAATTAATATTGTGCGTAATTATTATTAGGATAACGGCATTAAAATATGACATAAAATTTTAGGAAAAACATAGGGTGCCTAGAAAATGGTTTGGTGGCAGTACATCCCCGGACGAATTAATTTACAAAAACTTCTACTGATCCCCGCTTCAATTTTTAGACTCCTTTTTTGCGTATAAATCTATTGGACTACAAAAACCACTGGTTTCACACTGACCTTGTTAAACTACGCCATCAATAAAGAAGTCAGGAAGTATGTGCAAGCTAAGTGTCAGGTGCTCACTTATTTGAGAAAGCCGCAAATAAATATTCCCTAGCGACTAATTGGTTCCCGTTGGATTCGACAGGCGTCCGGGACGCGGACGGTGTGGTGCGGTCCACCGCATAATTTATTGGGCCGACTATACGAGCGTAACTCTATTCGAATTATGCGGTGATTGATACATTGGGCGCGTATAATCTTGGGTGAAACATGAATTATTGTAAAAAGATCTATTTCTGCAATGGCGAAAGTGAAGAATCCAAGCATTTGTTGTGGGTCCTATACTAGTGCCGGCAAGTTTTCATTTCGCACATGCTAGATTCCTTTTACGTTTCTAGTATACATTATAAAGAACTAAAATTAATAACCCGAAGTTAAAGTAAAGTAATAAAAATAAACTATTACTATAATAAACTATAAGTAAACTAATTGTGGTTTACAAGATTTTTCTTTTAGGTACGCTTCACAAAAATAAATCGAATAAATGGAACAGAATTCAACACAAAAAATATATTTCACACTTTTTATTGTTGAAGCCGGTTCACGTTTACTGATAAACATTTTTTACCTTGCTTAGTGACACTTGCTATTTACGGGATCGATTGTCATTCATCGTCAATAAGGCCATCATCAAGATAGGAGAAACACTTTTTTGTTATTGGAGTGTGACTCAAAAACCGCTTGACAGAATTTGATGCAATTTAAATGGGACTACCTCGGAAGTATAATCTATGAAATAAAAAGAATTGATGAGATTTTTTAAGAAAATTTGTGGGAAACATTAAGAACATACATAACCAAATACATATTATGTATATTCGACCATAGAATCTTTTTTTGGTTTTAAGGCGAAATAATAAAAAAACTACATACTAATCACACAATTTTTAATACTTACCATACACTTAAGTTTACTAAAGAAGTCAGCAATTGAGTACTTACTGATATATATACCAAAATTTTGGTTTTCTAGTTTTTGCACCCGAATAGCGTAAAGCTTGTAAAACATTAAATTGATCTTAAAAAATCCGCCAGTGGAAAATTGCAGATCCGTTTTCACTTCTTTGGCTTAACGTTTTTGCCCATTTGGATTCCCGGTTCGTATCCAACTGAGCCTGTTATCCTCAACTTTGCCTTCTCGTTGAAAAACTCGTGCTATTACCGTAAATATCAATTTGTATGAAACTAGAGGGCGGAGACGTGGCCCCAGTTCAGCACAACTTAGTCTGTAACAGTCAGTTACAAATTGAAGCAGCTCCTCACAAGAATTTAGGATTTTAAACGTCACATTGGCTAGCGATAGAACTTTAAATTGGGGTCGCATTTTAGGTTATAAAACCCGCTTGTGGTTTATTATGCTAGTTACTAAACTCGGTTTTACTGCTCGCTCGGGGAGTTGCAACGTCTCCTTGGTCAAGCCAAAAGTTATTATATTTATTAGTATTGCTACTTTGTAACTGCAATTTCTGATGACAAAAATTGTTTTAGTGGTGGAACTTTTGTAGACTCCACCTGGGGATGGTTAGAACAAAAAAAATTGAAACGGTTTTCATAATTTGATTATTTGAATGTATTTGATTTGGATCATTATTTCTGGAGTCATTATGTAACTTATTTTATTACTACAAAATAAGCAAGCCAACACAAATAACATGATAAGTAAATAATGTATCAGCCCAGGTTTGCCACGGCCGAACTCTACTTGAGAGCTATCCTTAAGAGATTGAAATAGTCCACTACGCGGGCCCATTGTGGCTTGGTGAATAGGCTAGTGGCCAGCATAGTACCGAAGTTTTCAGACCGTCAATAGGCTAACGACATTTATTTGTCCTAAGACAATTACCCGGGACCAATAGCCTAATGTGCATATTAATATATATATATTCATATAAAATATTTTAGCACTGTAAAGAGATACTTGATCCATTCATAAAATATCTATATTACTCGTATGTTATAAGTCTAACAACTTCGACTTCTAAAAAATTCGACAAGTGAATAATGTGACCATAAAAAAATACAAAAATTAAGTTCTAAATCAACAAGAAAGCCACTCGTTTAGTGTGTTAATTAAGCTACTTCTAATTAGGGGCCATTAGAGTAATTAGCTTCGTACCTAATTAGGTTAACCTTAATTTGACCTTTTAGATTTACCTTATTTGAATAACTCCGTTATCTGTCTAGTTTTCTACAGTAGTGGACCATTTAACGAAGGGCTAAGGTTGTCCTTAAGTACTTACTGATTACGCACGCCGAACACACATACTAATAAGTCAGTAGTTGAAGTTAAACCACCTGCATAACCTTTTAGGGCCTTAGAAAGTTTCACAAAGTCTCGTCTACTTCGTATGAATGCCTCTCGTGGGAATACGTAAAGTAATTTAATTGTAGATTAGTATGGTGAACGCGTTAAGGCTTCAGTTTGTTCAAAAAATAACCAGAAGAATAATAACAGAGCTACAGAACAGTTTCATTTGCGTTTAAACTTTACATCAGGACTTTGCCCAATTTCAAAGAGAAAATCTACTACATATATACTGGACACAGTTATAGGTATAAGTTTCACCCACGGTAGTGAGCCTCGGTGATCTATAGGCATATATATATATAGGTAGGCTGACATATAGTAGTAGGTATCTGGTTCCATTACTGTTTGTAGGTAGTTTGTAGTTTGTTTACTTGTAGGAAGAACCTGCTGAAGTACTGAACTTGACTTAAATTCTAAAACTGAATTTTAATGAAATTTGACAAGTAACGACAACTTCACAATCCCGGGTATGTCGGGATGTTTTGTTAAAAATGTACTTTGACTTACTTCATAACTTATACTAGAATTGTATAAACATCTATTACTGATATACTTTTACATTGTACAAAACACGCGAAAGTAAAACGTTGATCCCTTCATAATACTATGATTGATTGTTGTTAGCACTTTAATGCATTAGGTGATATAAAAAGTTGAGGCTATAAAATTAAACGTTTTAGCTTTTTGTGATGTGTAGCACGTACGTGAGAGGTTCGGTGTCGGAGAGTTTTGGGACTAATTTACTTAATTTTTTTTTTTAATTACTTAAATAACTATAAGCAAGGTTCACTCTGTAGTATATTAGTCCTTGGTGTAAGTCTTATAAATTTTTAGAGGTGCTGATATCCCTAATATCACATATTACAAAGGCGACAAATTTTAAGTGTGTTTGTATGTTTGTTACATCTTCATGCTTATCCGGCGGAACCAATTTTGATAAAGTGTGATATGGAGGTAGATGAGCCGTTAGTTTAACACATAAGATACATTTCATCATCATCATCCATCACCGCGCGGGTGTAACCGGGGTATAAGACACGTATTTTTAAATTTTATAAAACGAACTATACAAAAATAGAACTCCCTTGCGGGGAGTAAGGAAGTTCTAAAGTTCGTATGGATATTTTTTATTTATCTATATACTCAAAACTTGCTTTATTTACCCTTTAAAGTAAATAACTAAACACATATTTTAAACAACCCATATCGTCACGCCTATGTGTATATTCGCCGAAGGGGTAGGCACAGGTGTTTTCATCATCATCATCATCATCATCTCAGCCGTAGGACAGTATCAGAGGTGTTTTAATTTACTCATATTTCCCAAAATACGGAATAAATACCAAAGATGAAATCTGAAGCTATTCAGTTCACTGCTATACTATAAATTGCTTTAAGTTTATGCTTCCAATATGCAGATAGTGATGACCACTTTGACGGAAGATTGCTCACTGGGGGGTTAACGCGTCTGAGCCTTACATACCCCCTTTCGTCAACCCTGTGTTGGAAGAGTAGAGGAACTGCAGCATATTTGGGATACTGCAGGTACTTCGATATCTAAATTTATATAAACTAGTTTTTGGAGTATTTTAGATTGATAGGCATTTGATATTTTTTCTGGTTTATGTTCAATTTTATGGTTATTATTATTAAAGTTTTATAATTTTCCAATAATTGAATGTATTTTCTATTGAGCGATACTCAAGAGAGCAAGAGAAATGTCTCTTTAAATTTACTCTCAAAAAACAAACTAATATTCCAAATATGCTGCAATTCCTCTAGTGCCCAGCATTTTCCTCCTCATAAAATCGATACTAAAAATCAAATTGACATAGGTAGGTACCGTGTGATTCTCTAATGATTCGCCGTTGCGCTCGTCGACGAGCTCACCCATGTCAAATACTTTATGAGATATCGCCCTTGTACATAAGGTTGTTTTTCAACGTTTCTTGTCATCCCGTAATTTGTTTAACGGATGTTGTCAAAGATGCAACGATGTTTGCGAGAGAATCGCACGGCTGCTTGTAATGTCAAAATGACAGCTTTTTACTCAATGCATATCTAAATAATACGATACCTTTAATAAAACTTTGTTTATTTTTAATTTTTGTCTATTTATTCTGGCTAATATCCGAAACGGGTCGACCAATTTTGATGGGACGTCCATTGGCAGATAACTGATGTTTTATGGAGTAACTTGGGCTGCTTTTTTATTTTCCTCGTATGACGTGAGCAAAGTCGCGAACGGGTCACCAACGGTGGCTTACAAATTCTAGAGTACGTATTGTGCTTGCAAAATTTAATAAATATAATGATACAATACCTAAGTATATTCCAAGAAAACGCCTTTTGTACGCCCGTACTGTCGTCGCTCCTACGATAAGTACGAGTTTGCTCTGATGAAATACTCCGCGTGAACCGTGAACAGTGTGCCTATCACAAATACCTGCGTAAGTGTAACGTAACGTGTCGTTCACGACACTTTGACACAGATAGCTTATAGTTTGACCGCCGAAGCGTGATGCGTTGACGTTTACCATACCAATAATTTACGTTTACCAACCTTTTCGCAAATAGCTTGTGCTACAGCCTCTGGTATGATGAAAGCTAAACCTATGTTCTAACCGCATATAAGTAGCTCACGCCGGCTGTAACTAAGTGTAGACGCACTTTTGCTGTTTTTTTTTAAGTTTCGACTGCAACATAATATACTCTCGTTGTGTTTTTATCTTCTAGGTAAGCCTCATAGCAAAATGTAACCCATAATATAATTGTTTTTTTATAAAATACGTTGCTTTTTATCAAAAGTATTATTACTGTGGTGACATATTGATTCGCATAATATAAATGGATATGATAAAATCGTCATAAATTCATACGTCAAACCAATGTTTTATATCCTTATTATTTGTCAGACATAAAGTCATATTATATCCTCGAAGAGGTAAGCAGCGCTGTTATAAACACCTGCATTTCGCCGGATATATTTTTGGTCCCATGTAATAGGGAGCTAACCTATCGCAATCTACGGGCCACTGTCCCAGACTCCGGACTGCTGTTGAGAATTTCTTTGTCCGAAAATCCCGATAACTGTCCAACCCGAGGATCGAACCGAGGACCCTGAGATTCCAAAACGGTGCTTCCGCCACTACACCAAGACCAAGCGAGCCAAGCCGCTGGCGAGTCAGCTAATTATTAATTAAATTAGGACAAGTGATGGTAAATATAATGATGTTATGAATATTAATAATTAGAGCAAACTAACATTATAAAGTGAAATATAATTTTCAAAATTATGGCTTAAACTGTATATCATTATATATATTCATTAATATTACATTATTTTTCTTTTATTACGTAGTCCATAAAAATGCTTTTTGAAACTAACTTAAATTATTCTACAATTTATTTTAGCGCCCTCTTTGCACTTAATAGCGATCTTTTCTGGTCAACTTTTCCACTTCATTTAAGTTGTATACTTAAATGTTCTCAATGGCAAAAAGTTGAGGACTTCAAAAGATTTAACAATGCTTATTTAGAAGGGTCTTTTTGCCCTCACTTTTCGCGCATCTCGAATTGAGTCTTTGTAATTTCTGAACCGTTTCTCGTTTCTGACATTTCGTCAATCACAATTTTGGGTCTGGCGAATTAAGTAAAATTAAATAGACTTTTTAAAATTGGCGTCAAATATAATATACATATATCTGGTGAGGTGACTACAGGAACTTATAAGATTTGATTTAATCAAAGCGATGCCGACGAATGAAATCTCTATAGATGAATTAAACACCGCAAGATTGCCAAGTTTAATTATGAAGTTAATTAGGTTGGTTTGATGAAAAATTTAAATTTTCTCTCAAGTTAATTTCCTCGAGTTCTCGAGATTCATTTTCTCTTTCACATTGCTACTAACAAGTTTAATCCAAATGAAAGCTTTTCTTGAATATAGTTATTTCTTCTTCAATCTATTTTTTTCAATTAAGTCTAGACGTTATAGATAATAACTTACAGATATTAACTTAATTAAATACTTATATATATAATAACCTACTAATATTTTACTAGATACAATTTTTTTTTCAAATTGATAATATATATATATATATATAAATGAAAAAAAAAATTAGACCATATACACATTTTAAATAAAGAGTAAAATTTTATTACAATAATAATAAATTTGAATAATTTTATTGTCATTTGTATGTGTAAATGCTATAATATATATATTTATACATACAATATATGTGATGTGGGGATGTAAGGGGCGAGCCAACATCTTTTGACCCAAGTCAACCTCACCTGCACGCGGTGCATCCTGCTGATCGACGAACGAGGCTCTGACAACCGACCGATGGCGGTATACCCATCCCAACAGGCGTCGCTAAATGCAACAGGCCGGTGATGGGCAGCAGCGTCACCGGTGCGAGAAGCTACGCCCTGCGATCGCCAACCCGCCTGCCCAGCGTGGCGATTACGGGCAAACTCCTCCAATGCAGGACAACAAAAAGCCACGGCCCCTAGTTCCCGGTGGCCCTGCTATTCCTGGTCATGGTGGCGACCATGGTAACGGCGGGGCGAGGGGTGCTAAGAATCTCCGGGCTACGGGAGGCCACCACAAACAACTGACCCTGGCGACGTATAACGGACGCACGCTAAGGCTTGACTCGCATCTGGCGCAACTCGAGGTGGAACTTGGGAAAATTAAGTGGCACATACTGGGGTTGAGTGAAGTCCGAAGAGAGGGGGAGGACACCTTAACCCTAGAATCCGGCCACCTTATGTACTTCCGAGAGGGAGACCAACAATCCCAAGGTGGCGTTGGGTTTCTGGTAAACAAGTCCCTTTCTGACAACGTTGTGGAAGTGTCCAGTGTGTCGAACAGGGTAGCGTACCTTATTGTAAAGCTCACCGAGAGGTATAGCCTTAAGGTGGTGCAAGTGTACGCACCGACCTCAACACACTCGGACGATGAAGTGGAGGATATGTTCGATGACATATCGAGGGCCCTCCACTTCACTACAAAGACCCAGTACACCGTTGTCATGGGGGACTTTAACGCTAAAGTGGGAGTACAGAATTTCAGCGAATCGGTAGTAGGATGCCATGGCTTTGGACGCAGAAATCATAGGGGGCAAATGCTCGTCAACTTCCTCGAACGGGAGGGGCTCTTCTTGATGAACTCCTTCTTTAAGAAACAGCCCCAAAGGAAGTGGACGTGGCTAAGCCCCGACACTAGGACTAAAAATGAGATTGACTTCATCATGACGGATAAAAGGCACATATTTAGAGATGTCTCCGTGATCAACAGGTTCAATACCGGTAGCGATCACCGACTTGTCCGAGGCTCTCTGAATATCAACTTCAAGGCGCAACGTGTCCGTCTGATGAAGTCCAGGCTCCGACCAACACTGCTCCAAACCATTGCAGGATCTGAAACATTCCAGTTAAACCTGGAGAACCAATTCGCTGCCGTGGAAACCACCACAGACGTAAACCAGAACCTCGAAAATGTGACTCGGGTCCTCAGGGAAGAAGGTACGAGATTTTGTTACATGCAGCGTAAGGGCAAGAAGTCCAAGCTTTCAGAAAAGACTTTGGGGCTAATGAAGGAACGACGTGAAAACCCACCCATCACTTCGTCAGAAAAGCGGACTCTAAACCGAGAGATCAACAAGAACGTACGACACGACCTCCGGTGCTTCAATACTCTTTCGATCGAAAGAGCGATCGAGCAGAATCGGGGGTCAAAGGTGTTCGTACAATCTCTTGGAAGAAGCCACCTGACGAAGTTGACCACAGCTAGTGGAGAAGTCGTTGCTTCAAAGCCGGGAGTCCTTTCGGAAGTGGAGGACTTTTATGGCCGATTATACGCATCGCATGCATCTCGACCTGATCCCGAAAATGATCCTAGAGCCACGTTAACACGCCATTTCACCGAAGACTTGCCAGAAGTCAGTATTGGCGAAATCGAGATTGCTCTTGGACAGCTTAAAAATGGAAAAGCCCCTGGAGAGGATGGCGTTACAACAGAGCTACTAAAAGCAGGAGGTAAACCCGTACTGAGGGAGCTCCAGAAGCTTTTTAACGCTGTCCTTTTCGAAGGGAGAACTCCAGAGGCGTGGAGTAGGAGTGTGGTCGTCCTGTTCTTCAAAAAGGGAGATAAGACCCTGTTGAAGAACTATCGACCCATATCCCTTCTAAGCCACGTCTATAAGCTGTTTTCAAGAGTGATCACGAACCGTCTTGCGCGTAGACTCGACGAATTCCAACCACCGGAACAGGCTGGGTTTCGGAGCGGATATGGCACCATAGACCACATTCACACAGTGCGGTAGATTATACAGGCCTACGGATGAACTTGGACAAAACCAAGGTCATGTTCAACGAACATGTTCTACCGGAACCGATTGCGATACACGGCGCCGTTCTCGAAGTTGTTCAAAAATATGTGTACCTCGGGCAGACATTGCAGTTGGGAAAAAACAACTTTGAGAACGAGGTGAATAGAAGAATTCGGCTGGGCTGGGCAGCGTTTGGGAAGCTACGTCGAGTCCTTACTTCGCCGATTCCACAGTGCCTGAAGACGAAAGTCTACAATCAGTGCGTCCTACCCGTCATGACATACGGAGCCGAAACGTGGACACTGACGGCTCGAATGGTCCATAAGCTCAAGGTCGCTCAGCGGGCTACGGAAAGGGCTATGCTCGGTGTTTCTCTGAGGGATCGCATCAGAAAAGAAGTGATCCGTCAGAGAACCAAGGTCATCGACATAGCCCACCGGATCAGCAAGCTGAAGTGGCAGTGGGCTGGCCATACTAGCCGTAGAACCGACAACCGTTGGGGTAAACGAGTTCTAGAGTGGAGACCGCGTCTCGGCAAACGTAGTGTAGGACGTCCTGAGGCACGGTGGAGTGACGATCTGCGCAAGACGGCTGGCAAAAACTGGATGCGAGAAGCCCAAGATAGACCTAAGTGGCGTGCAATTGGAGAGGCCTATGTCCAGCAGTGGACTGCTACAGGCTGATGATGATGATGATGATGATGATACAATATATAAGTATAACATATAATGGATATACATTTCCACACTCATGCCCTCGTCAATTCAACGTCTACACACTCAGAGTAAAAGTAAGTAAATATCTATGAGTAGAACATCTTCCCTACTAGCGTTGATTCACGTAGGTTTAGTGCGACACATGAAGGGATGTCAACATCGCATCTACGAACAAATCTTCGATTGATGTTTTTGCTGATGGCCTACCAATCCAACAGAAAACAATGACATTTAAGAACTGCCAACCCTACCGTTCTGCCGGCACTCGCGTAATGATCGCCGGCAAGCGTCCTCCGCCCTCACCGCACCGCCTCTTCCCACTTTGTCGCCTAATTATCGCGAAAACGGTCTACTTACTCGGAGTCGCGCGCTCCAAGTACTTTGGTATGAGTAAGAATGGTAACAGGAATCCTAGTGTACTCAAACCTCTGCACTAGAATTATCGTGTCATGGGAGGCACGAACGCACACGTACAATAACACATAACATTATCTAAGACCCAAAATAAACATTTCTGCCCATAAAACAAATACTTACCCAGGCCAGGAATTGATCCTGGGGTCCCGTGGTTTGAAGGCAGGATCATAACTAACTGAGCTAACTAAGCCACAAAATAATTGATTCCTTAAAAATTTATAGGTTAGTAGTTTTTTTGTCATTCAATTATTCATACAATTTAACTTAATCGAAATTCAGTAAGGGTCTGCCATAGTAATAGGGCAGGCTTATGTCCACCTGGCTAGCCACCACCCTCAAGATGGAAATCCTATCACGAAGCAGCTAACGTCGTTTTCCGGCAGCCGTTTCCGATAACCAAATTCACGCCATTTTAGGTCCCGTGTGATTCCTTTCTTCTTTCCTGACCTTCAACCAAATCAACGTTATACAATTAAATAATGATCAAGCTCTAGACTTCCATTAAACAAATACCACCTAAGTGAGGATCGGACCCACTCACCGATGGGTTTCTGACTGCCATAGAAATATTTTATGACATGTATTTATTTTCAGGCCTATCCCGACATGCACTTCACGAATTTATATTATTTACTTAGTTTACGGCATGGTCACACCAAGTTCGACGCTTGCATGTAATAGTACCGTGATATGATAAATAAATGAAAACCTTTTATATTTGTGATATACCTAGAAGACATAACATTGTTTTTAGCGAAATATAATGATCCAGGCACATGGGAAATAACATAAATTTGTTTTGATTTAATGTTAAATATGCATATAAAAATTGCAACATTTTACGATTACGTAGACTTAAAAACTAAATTTTGTTTACAACTCCAAAACTCCGTAAACAATAAATTTGATATACATAGTTTTGCTTGAAACTTGATACATGTTTAAGAGTCTTGAAGACAGATAACGAATTGAACCAATGAGGGTTCCATTTTCCTTTTGAGCTACAGAACCATAAAGCCATAAATCCATTAAATCCTTAAACTTAAATCATTGATTGGAACATTTTCACTTCCAATCACATTAAAATAAAATCTGTGGCGTAAATCATTACAATATTTTTAATCAAAATATTGCTTGCAAATCATCTCTTGTCTTTTCACAAAAAAAAATACATGAGGAGGAACGATATTCTAAAAAAAACTGGAGGTGGAGCCCGCGGGAGCTCATTAGATTGTCGTGGAAAGGTCCACAGGGAATGTCACCGAACGTCGCCCAATCACCGTTTCTGTTCGATCCGCAAATTCGTGTAAAATACGAAATACGCGACGGTTGAGCCATTAAATTAATGGAATCCTATGAGACGAACGTAGCAAGAATCAATCGCGATGGAAAAATGAACCTATTTTTGTTGGCGGAATATTTCTGCTTTTGCAATCAAAGTTGTTTATCGTGATGTTCTGTTCTTCTACACAAATTTAACTATTGATAGTTAATTGTTGTCTAGGATCAGATACATTCTCAGAGAATAAAAAAAAATCTGTATGTTTTTCCAATGCTCCGTAACTTAAACTATCTGCGGATTTTTAGGTACAATACCCTAAGGAATTTCCATTATTTTGCCGAATATGTTTTAGGTACTTATTACAAATTATTGTTACCAACACATATTGACGTGTTCTTGAGTGGAAACCGCGACTCGGCAAACGTAGTGTAGGACGTCCTCCGGCTAGGTGGAACGACGGCATACGCAAAGTGGCTGGTAGTAGCTGAAGGAGAAAAGCCGAAGATCGGGCTCAGTGGCGTGCAATAGGAAAGGCTTATGTCCAGCAGTGCACTGATACTGGCTGATTATGATGAACACATATTGCTATAATATATTCTTCTGTTGTGCTCGTGACAGATGAAACATGCCAACTATGCCAAGAGCAAGTTAAATATTTAAGTTAACAAAGTAGTACCAAGTCTGCCCGCCATTGGATCCAATGTAAAGCCATTTCTTGTCCTATGTATTTTAATGATTGATGATTTTGTCTTTTTCTAAAATGAAAATAAGTTAAGGTCGTAACACAATTTTACATCACCTTTATTATTAGGTATTACACACTGGAAAAAGTAGGTTGAATAGACAGGACGCTCAAACAGCTAGACCTAGAGAGAGAAATTTGGTATGGAGATCCATGACGCTGGATTAACATATAAGATACATTAATCAACATCATTCAGCATCACACGGGTGTAACCGCGAGGAGCAGCTAGTGTATGGTAAAAATCGTAAATATAGTACTTTTTGTATGTAATTATGAAGTTACAAGTCTCCAATTAAATTATTACGAAAATGACTTTATTATTTTATTACTGCATGTAATCACATGCAGTACATAATTATACAGTAATACCTAATAACTCAAAGTCGCACAACGAGCTATGGGGAGGACTATGCTCGGGGTTTCTCTACGTGATCGAATCAGAAATGAGGAGATCTGTAGAAGACGAAAGTCACCGACATAGCTCACAAGGTTAGCCAGTTGAAGTGGCAGTGGGCAGGGCACATAGCAGAACAGATGGCCGATGGGGCCGAAAGGTTCTGGAGTGGAGACCACGGACCGGCAAGCGCAGCGTAGGTCGTCCACCGACACGGTGGACAGACGACCTGATGAAGGTCGCAAGACGACGTTGGATGTTGGCCGCTTCCAACCGTTCCTGTTGGAAAATCATGGGGGAGGCATATGTTCAGCAGTTCGTCCTACTGAGATGATGATGATGATGACCTAATAACAACAATATAATAAAACCGCAGGGGCGGCATTGTGGCGAGCCGTCGGTGAGTGGCCAAACCGTGGACTAATTTAATTTTATTAAAAATTATCCCTGGGGCTAAATGAGACCCCTGACCCCTGGCTTGCCTTCATTGGCCTACTGGGGGTGGAGACGCAAGAGCAAGTACCAAAGCCCCAAGGGTGAGGTTAAAGGGCATAACACCGGAAGTAGCGCTCTAGTTAAACCGCAGCACACCTCTTGACACCCTTTAGCCATCCACACCAACGTTACCCCTTACATCGCCAATAATGGCGGCCCTTATTGGGGGCCTGTTTAGTGCGTGGCAAGTCACCACCTGCCTAATATTTAAGATGAGATTTATTTTGGCAGGTGCCGTAGTCTTGTCCAAAGCCCACTATCTCCTTTGATAAGATTATATCGAAAACCTTGCGATTTTACCCATTTTTGTAATAGATATACTATGTCACCATCCATCGAAAATATGTCTGTATTTCATACTATTTGTATTTTGATACCAAACAGGCCTCTAATTGTTGGCTGCAGCTCCACTTATGCTTTAATAAAGGACCGGATAACATTTGTGAAATTAACGGCAAATACAATAATAATCATATATTAATGTTATATCTACACTAATTACACTAATATTATAGAGAGGAAAGATTTGTTTGTTTGTTTGAATTGAATAAACTACTGGACCGATTACAAAAAATATTACACCATTAGAGTCCTACATCATCCCTGATGAAGATAGGCCATATAATATTTTCATAAAAGTTAGGGATACGTAAGAAAACTTCGATAATTTTACCCAAGGTGTGGAAAAATACCAAAAAAAGTGTAAAGCCATATCACGTGCTCTGCGGAAACTATTGACAATAGAGCAAAGTAATGTACTACTAATATCTACAAAGAAGTATTACCATAATGTCTAACTACGAGTATTACAGTTATGTCACAATAACTACTTTACCATGTTAAAATACGTACCTATGGAATATTGACGCCGATACAGTTTAGTTCACTTATTCGTACCTTGGTATTCATTCTTATCTACTCGAATAATAAAGAGGAAAGATATTTGATTGATTGTTTGTTTGTTTGTAATGGGTACAAGCAAACGACTTAACTGATTCAAACATGTTTTTCACGAGTATAAAGCTAAATTATGCCTGAGTAACATACGCTATACTTGATTCATCATAATCATCATCCATCACCACGGGAGTGATTTTTCATTACTTGTTAGGTATGTGAAAGGCTCTGTAACAATTGAAATTATTGAGACTGGAAACCAATTATTATTATTGTTGAATAATAGATAATAGTATGTGAAACTCCCGAAAATTTCAGTACATTAAATGGAAATGTTATGTTTCAGAGTGATGGAAATTGTGCATTTCCTGGGTAGCACTGCAACTATCATAGGCAGTCGTGGTGATTAGAATCAGGTACTTGACTTTCCCGTCTCTTCACTTTATATAATTCTAACCAAGATGACCTCTTGCAGAAGAGGCCGGTTCACCGGTTACGATTCCCGACGACCCAGGGAGTGTACAGGGAACGGTAAAAATATTGTAATGCAATTTCATACTACCAAAAATATACTGGGCATCATTTGGAAAACTTCGTCGAGTCTTCTCGTCGCGAATTCCATAATGCCTGAAGACTAAAGCATTCAATCAGTGCGTCTTACCCGTTATGACATACGGAGCCGAGACGTGGACACTCACGGTACGACTGGTCCACCGATTTAAGGTTGCTTAGCGAGCTATGGAGAGGGTGAACAGCGGAGCGCAGCTAGTATATAATATATCCTTATATTACACATAAAATATGTTCAACGATTTTAAATGAAGCTTTGGAACTCATCAATATCTTTTACAACTTGATTTATAGAGGCTCATTAATTTGTTCACAAAGAAGAAATTTTAATTGTTTACTTTTATCACAGCAATATAAACAATGATTTAAGAATACATGGTATTCTATGAAATGCTTAGTTCTAAATGATTTAGTAGTACAAAGGAAGTGACTCATAAGCAGACGAGGAGTTATTGACTAACACTAAATTTTATACACACAGACTCGTAGTTTGAATAGCATACGAGTAGTTTTTATAAAATATTAGTTTAATGTTCCATCACTGTACAACGATATAAAAGTGGTAGCATGTTAAAAAACTGGTATAAACTTTGTATTAAATTAGGTCACATTTATTATATAGATTAATTTTTTTGCTCCAAAATAGTCTCATATACAAATACAAGTACAATTTGAAAACTTTTATGCCGACTTCTTTTCTATTCAGTTATTGAAGTGTAACAAAAACTACTAGACCGAATTTGATGAAATTTAAATGGGACTACACGGGAAGCACCAGCTTTCAAACAAAAATAAAACAAAAAACAAAAAAAAAGAATTTTAAGAATCGGTTCACCTTATCGAAAGTTATGGGGTAACAAACATAAAAAAAATACAGTCGAATTGAGTACCTCCTCATTTTTGAAAGTTGGTAGAAAAAAGTACTTAACGGGTTGTAGAGCAACAGTTGATCATACAACAAAGCGGTAAAAACTGAACCTTCCAAAATAAAAATAATCGAATATAATATTTTATTTTATAAGGAAAAGCAAACAAATACATTATAAAATAATACATAAATTAGTTGTTACATAAATCATAAATTATGCTTAAGATGTAGCCCACAACGCTATTCAGAGATTAACCAAAAACTTAATTATGAATATAAAATAAGTTTTATATTTATGGTGAGTTTAATATGCACTAGATACTGTCGGTGACTGCGTTTGTTTGACATTATCGTGGTCAGGTTATCGTGATCTACCAAGAAGTAACCATGCATGTAGATATAAAATAGAATTATGTTGATCCTGTGTATAAGCAAAACAAGAAATGGGGACAACCATTCCATATTCCCGATCAATCATTTCAGCGTGAATAAGAAACAAACATAAACCCTCACTCCCTTGGATTCTCACTTACTCATTCATTAACATTTGGATTCATAATATTAGTATGATGAGTTCCTATGTATACTTACAATGATGAGTTCCTACGTATAATTATAATGATGAGTTCCTATATATAATTACATTGATGAGTTCCTACGTATAATTATAATGATGAGTTCCTATATATAATTACATTGATGAGTTCCTTTGTATAATTACAACGATGAGATCGTATGTTTAGTTCCAATAATGAGTCAACTACTACTTACTCAGTTTACTCGCGATCATGGCGTTTGCAGCAGTACTAGCAAAATATCAGAAACTCATTTATACTCGTACGTTACTAAATCGCGGTAACTTTTAAAAACTAATAGCGTACAATTTTTATAACGCAAAGTAAAATTCCTATACCAAATTATGAAAAGCTTTAAAATATTTGGCAACGGTAAAGAAAAAAAATAAAGTTTTTAGCTATAATTTTGTAATTCACTTATTTCGTACTCATTTTATGAACTTGCTGGTCTGAAATAGGTATTCCCAATGCTGCGCCAGTTGTGTCCCAGCGCAAATCAGGGGCCCATTCAACTGTGTGTATGGCAAATAGAAGTTGACTATTCGTCGGGCCCGTGACGGTAAATTACAATTTGTGACCGGGCGTTAACTCCCTGACAGATTTATTCTTCTTATACACGTCCTACTTTGTGTCACAGCTCATAAAGTTGTCGTTACTATGAATTAATATGGCCGAGTTTGAATTAATTTTCACTAATAATTATGTTTAGCGATGAGGGGCCCGTTTTGGAAAGCATGATTTAGATTTGGAAAGAGTTATGATAATTGGAGTTGGAACTCTTCTCTGTGGACGTCTCGTTAGATTTTACTGGTGGTATTTTTATCTTAGTATAAACTCAATACTCTTGACAAAACGGAAAACATTTCTGTGATTGAATAGGTTAAACAATAGAATTTAATTATATCTAAACTTAGTACGTAGGTATGTCACATTATTAATAGTTAATGATGGGATTGGACATTCAGTGAGGATGAGCATGTCTATGTTTTTTTATTTCTTTATATACTTAAAATGAAAATAACGAATGTCTAGGGATTAAGATACTCGTATCATCTAATATTAGTGCCGATTAAAGGGTAATTCACGAGCAATCTCGATAACTTCACTCCACGAGAACCAATTCGAAGGCGGCGGTGGCTTCCGCAGAAGCTAATTACAGACAAAAGTAAAAAAACCGGCCAAGTACGAGTCGGACTCGCGCTCGAAGGGTTTAGTACCATTATCTATATAAACGATACAAAAAAAACACGTGTGTTGGATGGGAGCCCACTTAAATATAGGTATATTTTATTGTGTTCTTTAGTATTTGTTATATCGGCAAATGAAATACATCGTCTGTGAAAATTTCAACTATCAAACTAACACAGTTTATAAATACAGCCTGGTGACAGACGGACAAACAGAAAGGTGGACAGCGGAGTTTTAATAATACGGTCCCGTTTTACCCTTTGCGTACAGAACCCGTAAAAAGAAAAGATATACCAATAATGCATTGACATGGTTTTAAAAACAAAAGACATACTTACCAATAATGCATTTGGAGTGCCATTTGAAAGCTTTGTCGGTTAGAAATGTTATCTATCTAAATACATATTATTAGATATCATAGAATAGTATATGTATGTATATTTAATTATGTGTAGAACTGCACTAACTTTACTATAGTTCAACCACTTGCTATACAATGTATTAGTTTAAATGCTAGCACTTCAACTATTCGCAATGTGGTCACGTGCACTTCAATGCACTCCACATAAATGTTTCAGTGCTCATTCAATATTTTATTCAATTTCAATCTCATCTTGCAAGACGGAAACTACACTCCTTAAAGTTACGAGAGCAACTTTCAAAACTCTGGAGACGGGTTCAACAGAAATACACGAGACTAGGTTTTAAATTTTATAGCATCGCCATCAAATCATGTAAAAGCATAACCAGCAAAAGTTTTATCGGATGAACTGCAGCTGACGATAGGTAATGCATGTGATTGTCGGAAGACACGGGTACTGATCCTGTCCGAGGACATGTAATTTTTCTCTCTTTAATTTCAAAATTTTGTTTAAATAAGCGGGCGTTAGTGATTAAAAAACCATATGATAAAAATTAAACCTACATGTTTTTAAAATCCTGCGTTTAAACTACGTACAGATCGCAGCACGTAAGTTGAACTATGCGCATAAACAAAATTTCGGGTCTTCATCAAAGTGCGGTGTGCGGTGCAGGGGGGAGGGGTCGTGCGTAACGCGGCGATGCTTGCTGCCAAACAATCACACTCCCCCTCGCTACCAAAGAATATGAAATCGCTACTCTTTTCCAAAGTTTAAGAATATCACTTATAAATAATGTAGAAGGTGTTATGCCCATGAATAATAGTGATTAAGATTAGTATTCCTATAATTGTTTAATAATACCTAACGTTTAAATCCAAATACACTTTGTTCGAGAAATACAATATTTGAAATCTTACTTTAAAGAGTGCAAGATCTTAACACTGCCTTACCTGTATGTTTATGGGATTGTTGTTTTCGTAAAAAATAATCTTCATTATTTTGAGTCTTTGGGTGATGTATGTAATTTTAACATTAGGCATAAGTCAAGACTGTGCAACTTGCCATCTCGGAAGGCTTTACTAAATAAAAGTGTATATTGTATGGCTCCAAGGATTTATAATAATTTACCAGCAAGCATTAAAAATTTTAATTTATCTAGCTTTAAACTACGAGTTAAGAACATACTTTTGGAGAAATGTTATTACTTAAATGATTAATAATATTAATTAATTGCTTATTATTTAAATGACAATGATATCTATAAATTATAATTTCAAAATGTGACGTAATCCTCTTTGCAATTCTTCGTTGACAATTATTTATTCAATGACATTTCTTTTATTTTATATTGCTGGTTTAATGTATATTAGCTCTCACGACATGACATAGATCTGTATATATTTTTTTTTTAATGTATCACTTTGCCTCCTATATTCATTTGTATGCTAATTATGGCAAGGATGTATATGGTACTTTTAATAGGTACTTATTATAAATCTCATAACATGCAAATATATTCTTTGATTTTGACTTCGACTTTGACTTTGACTTTGAAAGGAAATCCGTGATTATTTTTATGCAACTTGGTGTTAGGTTTAACTTGCGTTTCATTTTTAACGACCGCAGAGTAAGTCTTCGTCTATCACTTTAGTTCATAACTGTACCTGCCCGGACAACCACCATTTTGGTTCCACTTGCGTGCCTCAAACTGTAAGCTGTTTTTCCATATAAAAATCGATTGAGAGAACTGTTTTATTGTCAAAATTTAATATATTCGGTTACATTTTTGTATCAATCTAAGCCTAAGAAAAAAACCATCAAGCTACAAAAATACGTTTTACTAATTATTTCACGCTACCCTGTATCTGTCACATTTCATTACATTATTATACTGATTAAGCGCAGGCCAAACCGACAACTAGCGAGTGGGTGAGCAGGCTGGCAAGCGAAAAGTGACAAGGGAAACTATATAAACTAAGTAAAGCTTTGGCGAGCTAAACTTTGTGGGGTTCAAGCCGAAAACTAATGTACGGACGGGCGAGCGAGCGAGCGTGAGAGCGAGTGGAGCGTTTCGTGGTTCGTCTTTCAGTTATATTATCTTTTTCTTTTCATTTTCAGTTAAATTATCTGAACTTTCGTCGAGTCGAGTTAACGATGCATCGAAGTACGGAGCTAAGCTATGCTCACGAGGTGAACGAACAACATCGCTGGCATCGTCGGATATTTCGTTCGCATCGTTTGTATCGCTGATGTAGCTTATTTTTGTAGTTCGAAGTGTGATCTAAAATATGAAAAGAGGTGAAATGAACCTCAACCTCCACCTCCAAATAGCGGCGAACACGTTTTTATTGAAGTCCTCCTCTACCACACCAAAATTCTTCTCGGAGTCTATTATAGCCATTCCTCACGTGTAAACTACTTTGACTCTTTTGAAATGATGTTACATGATCTCACTCCTTTATACAGTCACACAATTATCATGGGTGATTTCAATACATGTCTTATTCAAAATGACTATCGTTCCACCAGACTTAGATCCATAATTGATTCAAGCAACATGCACATCCTCCCTTCCACAGCTACTCACTTCTTCCCTAACTGTTCTCCTTCGCTACTTGATCTTCTTATTGTATCATCAATACAGCATGTTGCTAAGCACGGTCAAATGTCTGCCGATGCGTTTTCTTACCATGATTTGATATTTTTGTCATACAAAATTCGTCCTCCTAAACCTAGGCCTACTATTATTCTGCAACGCAACTTTAGTGGCATTAATGAAGAACACTTCCTTGCTGACGCAAAGAAGATTGATTGGTCTCCTGTTATGGACGCTGAATCCACTGATGAACAATTATATATATTTAATACTATAATAACGGGACTCTATGATATCCATGCTCCACTCCGACGTATTAAAATAAAACATCAACCAGCGCCGTGGCTAACTACTGATATCAAATCACTAATGCACAAAAAAATCGTTGCTAAATTAAAGTACAAGTTGTATCCCGATGATTCCCATACAGAAAATTATGCTCATTCACGGAATCGCTGCAATAGGGTGTGTAGAGATGCACAACGTCGCCATATTCATGAGTCCGTAGAAAATGAAGATCCAGCTAAAGTCTGGAAGTTCCTCAGGTCGCTTGGAGTCGGTAAATCACGCCAAAATTCTACTCCTAATAATTTAGATATTGATTCCTTGAATAAACACTTCTCTTCATCTTCCAATATAATGGATTTAGATAAAAATATAACGTTACAACATCTTTCTACCATTTCAACTCCTGACCATCAACCATTTTTCTTTAGTCAATTTTCCGCTTGTGATGTTAAGAGGAGCATATTGTCTATCACTTCTAATGCAGTTGGAACAGACGGCATTAGTCGAAACATGATAGTTCCTATCCTTGATATTATACTCCCTATCCTTTGTCATATCCTAAACAATTCTATATCAAATGCTACAGTTCCGTCAATATGGAAGGAAGCACAAATTATTCCCTTACCGAAGAAACTCAATCCTCAATCATTTTCTGAATACCGTCCAATATATATAAGTAATATCCATACTTCCTTTTCTGTCCAAAGTCCTTGAGCGTCTAGTTCATCAACAATTACACTCATTCCTTATTCGTCATCAACTCCTTAATCCTTTCCAATCCGGTTTTCGACCTGGGCATAGTACAACAACGGCTCTAGTAAAAATTACAGAAGACATTCGTTTTGGAATGGAAAACAGAGAGTTAACTTTGCTGACTTTGCTTGACTTCAGCAACGCATTTAACACCGTTGACTTTGATGTCATTCTCGCTCTACTTCGGTCCATTAACATATCTCCAACGGCGATTGACTGGTTTCGCAGTTATCTGTCTGGTCGCCGACAGCGGATTCGTCTTGATGAGTCTGTGTCCTCTTGGTGTGACATCACTGTCGGTGTGCCTCAAGGCGGCGTATTATCTCCTCTTCTTTTCGCAATTTTTATAAACTCTATATCTCAACGTCTTTCTTCTTCCTACCACCTCTATGCAGACGATCTTCAAATTTACTCCCAAGCCCCACTTAGCCGTTTAGTTGAAGCAATTAATATGGTAAATAATGATTTATGTTACATTTCGGACTGGAGCAAATCATACGGCTTACGAGTAAATCCACTCAAAACCCAAGTTATAATTTTGGGCAGTTCACGGACTATTTGTAATATAGATTGGGACAGTTTACCAAATATTTTCTTTGAGGGTGTGAAAATTCCATACAGCAAAACAGTAAAAAATCTTGGGATTATTTTTGATGAATGCCTAACCTGGATCCCACAATTGGAAACCGTTAGCCGTAAAACGTTTGCTGCCGCAGGTTCACTCAGAAGACTGAGAAACTTTTTGCCAACAGCCACTAAAGTTGCGCTTGCACAGTCTCTTCTGTTACCGATTCTGGATTACGCAGACGCCTGCTATTTAGACCTTACGGAGGACCAGCTTTACAAACTTGAGCGTCTTCAAAACTTTTCAATAAGGTTCATATTTGGCTTGCGCAAATACGACCACGTTTCTGAATTTCGCACTAAGCTCAAGTGGCTTCCTATACGACATCGCCGGAATGCTCACATCCTATCTCTTCTCTACAATATTTTATTCAACCCTTCTTCACCCCAGTACCTTAAAGAGCGTTTCGAATACCTTAATGCCTCTAATTCTCTTTGCTTACGGTCATCAGAGAATCTTATGCTTAAATTCCCTCCACACACTACCTCGTTTTATGACCGATCGTTTTCGGTCGAAGCCGTCAGACTCTGGAATGCATTGCCACTTGATACCAAGCGAGCTCCGTCCTTAAATGTTTTTAAAGACAAAGTTAAGGATTATTACCTGTCGTGCTAGTATAAGCTCCATACGTGTAAACATCGTATTTATATGTTTATATATGACGAAGAAAGCACCTCCGGAGTGTTTTTAAAAAGTGTGACGTCAGCATTGCTGACGTCACAATTGTTGTTTTCATGATGATCACTCATTTTTGGGTCCTCGAAGTAAAACTTCACAAGTACTTTTATAAGCTTCGTATATTCAACGAGCAGCGTAACAACGTCACAAAGAGGTCCGTACTGTACGGCGACTCGAGAGCGACTGAGCCTACAGTGCGGCCGTATTTATAGGACTCGGCGCACGTGCACGACTTTACAAGTTTGTTGGTAAAGTATTGAAATTACAATTATAACGTTAATTTTACATCGTAATCAACTCAAAAATAATCAACTGATGATTTATAAACTATTTTTAGGGCAATCAAATGATTAAACTTAATTATTCTCGACGAACTGTTGTAGTTGCGCCGATACGGCCATTCTGACATTCTGACAGGCGGTGCGCGCTCTGCACCAGCCTCGTTGGTTCTCGTAGATTGTTATGGATTTTCGTAGATTATTTGGATTCTCGTAGACCTGAAAGAAATGAGATATTCTCTGAGTAGTGAGTCTGTAAACAACTTACGTTGTTACGGACCTCGGCTTGGGCCGTCGCCAGGAGAGAGGGGAGTAGGAGAGAATCGCCCCGGTACATAAGTGTACCGTTGAAAGTGGGCCCTATGAATTTTAACTCTACGACTATTTGGAGAGAATCTAACCAAGACATAACTTTTGCCTCGAGCTCGCCGGCGAGCTCGGTGTTTGACTGTGTTTACCACTAAATCATAACCTTGTGTACCTCGCCTCCTCCCATTTCCGCGACATGGGTCCACACCGCGACCAGGATCGTCGCGTTGTGCACTCATGACTGTACTTTGGGTGGGGCTACAATAAGAAAGTGTAATACCTCGCCCACAGCCATGGTGGCTGGGACTACTTAGAAAACCAGTGTTACCTCGTCCGCAGCCATTTGCTGGGCCGGAGGATACATCGCGACCGGGGCCGCGGTGTATACTCCCACCCGCACCGTAGCTGGGACTACAATCGTGTGTGTGTGAATTACCTCGACTGCGACTGGGGCTGCGAAGAAGATCTCGGCCGGAGCCTACAATGCGATCGGGATCACAGCCCTGGTCGGGTCTACAACCATTACCGGGGTTCCCTTGGGACGACGCTAAAGCTGCCGAAGTAACGGCTGCGATGGGGTCGTCCGGGTCACCCAAAATATGCCTTGGACGGCGACGGGGGGGAAGGAAGTGGGGATCGGTTATGTCAGTGGAGTAGTTCGCCGCTTCGACCACGAGGGGATTCGAGTGGTGGGGAGCTTTGTCGAAGTGGCGGCGGGAGCAGTCTTTCATATACTGCGTAATAGAGGGGAGGGTGAAATCGCAGTGCAGTTCGGCGTTCCGCAAGTACCACGGAGCGCCCACTGCCCTGCGCATAAAGCGATTCTGAATCACTTGAAGTTTGTGGAGGTCGTGTTTCTGAGCATGGGCGAACGCTACAGATGCGTAAGTCATGATTGGGCGGATGCAAAGTTTGTAAAGAGTCGTCTTATTTCTAAGAGACATTTTACTGTTTTTGCCTATGAGGGGATTAAGACGACCCATAATGAAGGCCGCCCTATTGCGAACAATCTGGATGTGTTTCGCGAAAGTGAGTTGGCGATCAAGGGTGACGCCCAGGTATTTGGCAGATTTAGCCCAAGGGATGGGTTCGCCGAATAGGACTATGGGTGACGGCATGAGATTCCGCCGGGTCTCAGTGAAGTACACTGCTGCACTTTTGCTAGGATTTACTGCAATCCGCCATTTACGAAACCATGCACCGATTACGGTGATGGCTCGTTGGATGGCGCATCTCTGCCTGACCTTGAACCAGCCAGTAGAGTAGATTGCAGTATCATCCGCAAACTGAGCGATCTGAACATTAGGTTCAGATCGTGGGATGTCGCTGGTGTACAGCGAGAAGAGAATGGGTGAGAGTACAGAGCCCTGAGGGACACCTGCGTGAATGGGATGCGGGGAGGAGAGCGTTCCCTCGGTGCGATAGCTAAACGTTCGATCCCTGAGAAAGTCTTGTAAGATGAGTACAAGACGGTCTGGCACACCCAGTTGGTACAGCTTGAATATCAAGCCGTTGTGCCAGACTTTGTCGAACGCTTTCGCTACGTCGAGGAAGACAGCTATGGTCCCTTGGGGCTTTGGTTTCTTATTGAAACCGCCTAGGATGTGCTCCGTTACGCGGTGCACTTGTTGGACGCAAGAGTGTTTGGCTCTAAAACCAAATTGCTCATCGGGAAGGAGGTTATTGGACCTAACGTGGGACTAGAGTCGGTTCACAATGAGCCGCTCGTAAATCTTCCCCAGAGAGCTGAGGAGACTTATGGGACGGTAGCTGGAGGGCTCGGCTGCCGGTTTGCCTGGTTTGTGAATACCAATGACAATGGCATGCTTCCAAGTGTCTGGGAAGGAGCAGTTGCTCATAGCCGCATTGAAGATGCTAACTAAGAGATGGACTAGTGGGACTGAGAAGTGTTTAATCACCTTGTTGCTGATACCATCAGCCCCAGGGGATTTACGGGTCTTGAGGCTCTTGATCAGAGACACAACCTCGGATGATTTTACCGGTGGGAGGAGTGGGAGGTCAGAGATGGACATAGAGCTTTTACGTTCGACTTCAGATTCCACCGAATCGAGATGTTTCTGGTCGACGTGATCTACATTTAGAGTACACTGAGCCTCAAGGCTATCAGCTAAACACTCGGCTTTGTCTTCGTCAAGGAACGCTATGGAGAGGGGAGGTGGCCTAATGAGTGGAGGCATTGTCTGTTGTCCGTCAGATTTCAGAGTTCGAGCCAACTGCCAGTATGCCTGGTGAGTTGGCTCAATCTCTGACAGTTTGTCGTCCCACCTTTGATCACGCAGCTCACTCATGCGTTTCCTTACAGCACGCTGTAAATAGCGCATGGTGGCTTTGTTCTCTGGGGTTGGCATCGAGTCATACGCCCTAGTGGCGGCGTTCTTAGCTGTCAGTAACCTCCTCGCACCCTCGGGCAGTTCAAAGCGGCGACCATCCGCCACTTGGACCTGCTTTGAGGATTCACCTACTGCGGTGCGGAGGTGGTCACTGAGAGCCTCGATCGCAATTGACACGTCTTCTACTGTCTGTATGTCATCGGGGATTCTATCGAGAGCGGGTGAACTGATAGCTTGGAGGGATTCCCCCAGTTGCTTCCAGTTCACTACCGTTCTAGTGATAGGGGTTATGTCCGTCGGGTCGGGGCCTAATTTCAACAATACAGGGCGGTGGTCTGAAGTCAGTTCGTGTAACACTTCTATAGAGCGCAACCGGAGGGTGACGTTCTTGAGAAGTGCTATGTCAAGTATGTCTGGTCATTGGTTGTCTACATAGGGATATCTTGTGGGCTCCAGAGGGGAGAGAATATCAAAGTTTAAGTGGCTGACCAAGCCTTCAAGGATTTTACCATTACTATTGTTACTAGTATAGTTCCATATGACATGTTTACTGTTGAAGTCACCGATCAGAAGGACGGAGCTTCCTAGAGAGAAGAGGGCTTCCAAGTCTGTCTGTAATAGTTCTTTACCAGAGGGGAGGTAACAAGAGGCTATGATGACAGGTTGATGACCTGACATCGCTAGAAAGCAAACAGAGGCTTCTAGTATTCTAAGTGGTGGAGTAACAATTGGGATACAGTGCAGAGCTCTTTTGTAATAGATGAGAGTGCCACCTTTTGGGGTGGCCACTCTATCATTACGAACCAAACGGTAATTTGCAAACCTAGGGTTCGCTGTACCTGGTTTCAGAAAGGTCTCCTGCACGCATAGGATATCGACCTGATGGGTTTTACAAAATTCGTGAACTTCGTCCTTTTGACTAGAGAGGCCGTCAGCGTTGAAAGTCACTACGGTGACTGAGTGGGGCTTAATTCGTTTCGGTGTACTATCCATATTGGATGATACCTAAGAAACGCTGGGGAGGGCGTAGCGCCTCACTGCGCTGATTAGACCCGCGTGTGTGAGCGTGGCTCGCAAGCGGTCTTGGTCGTTTGTGGCAGTACGAAGTTTGTGCGCGAATGCACGTACTTCGCCCACGTCTATGACCATCGCGTAGTCCATGACAAGGGCTATGTCGGCCGCCAGGTCAGATTGACCTGGGGCGTCCATGAGCCCAGCCATTGGAGGCCTAGAGAGCGGCGGTTTGGGCTTAGGAGCCGGCGCGCTGGCAGAGGCCTGCGGGCGGGCGGGGGTGAGGGGGGCGCTTGCTTGTACCATGCTTAAGGGCTTGGACCAAGCGTTGCGTGCGGGCGCGGGCGCGGGAACAACAGGTGTTGCCTGCGGTGCGGGTGTAAGGTTAGGCTTAGGGCCGTTCCCTTGTGAGCGGGTAGTGACCGGGCGAGGAGGGGGAATAGGCCTCCTAGCCGGCCCACTGGGTGCGCGGGGTGCCTTAGGGCAACCGCGGTAGTTGGCGGTATGGGCCTGTGTGCCGCAGAGGACACAACTAGGCGGGTCTGATGAGTCCCTAGTGCGAGAACACTGGGCTGTCCCGTGATCCCCTAGGCACTTGACGCACCTCGGGCGGGCGAAACAGAATCGGGCGGCATGCCCGTACAATTGGCAGTTATGACACTGGCCAGGTGCTCGGTTTCGGAATGGGGGTTGAACGGTGATCCCCGAGAGGTTCACAACCGTTTTAATATTGAAAATCGCTTTGCCCTCTGGCGTGCGACTGAGGATGACCAAAAGTAGGTCATAGGGTTTGCGGTCCTTGCCACTGTACATGCGGTGGCATTCGCGGACGGGGTAGCCTTGCGCCTTCAAGTCGGCGAGGACACTATCGGTCTGTACCTCTTTAGGTACGCCGCGTATGACTACTCGTAATACCTTCTCTTCCTCGAGAGCATAAGTGTGAAAACTTATGCTCTCGTTTTTGAGAAGTCGAGTAAGCGCCCTATGGTCGCTTGGGGTAGGCACCTGGACTTTAATACCCAGTTGGGTTGAGCGGGCGCTGGTATATTGGATCTTACGATCCGTCAAAAGTCGTGAGACCATGTCCCACTTCGCCTTGTCCTGAAGGAACAGAGGCGGCGGCGGTTTCTCGCGTCTAACTGACGCTCCTTGAGAGGAGACGTCGCGTTGAGACGCGGCGATGCTTGCGGGAGCATCGGAGTGAGCGAGAGGGTCGCGGGAGGTGGGAGCGAGAGAGCCTGATGGCTTCGCTCCCGGGGCGGTGCAGGCCGCTTTGGGTGGCGGGGAGGGAGCCTCTGAGGCGGCTTTGGGGACGCGCTTTCTCTTTCCGACGGTAGTGAACCCGTCGTTGGAGATGTTGCCAACAGAGTTAGCGCGGGAGCGGGAGAACTCTACATCCATCTCATTCTCAGAGTTGGATGCCGAGTCGTAGGCGCGTTCGTACTCAGTCCGAAGGACTGGAGAACGATCGCGGGGTGGTAGAGGTGCGCGGGGAGCGCGGGGCGCATAGGGCGCAGGGTCGGGGGAGAGAGGGCTATCTAACGGCTTGAACGCCGAAGAACCGAAGGGCGCCCTCGGAGGGAGGGAGCCGGAGGAGGGAATTTGAGAGTCCGTGAAGCGGGGTCTCTCTTTAAAGTCCCTATTGGACTGGAGATACTCGGACAGCATGTCCGGGTAGCAGTTGGAGACCCACGAGGCGAACGCCTGAGGCGAAACGCCTTGCGGGAGGCTCATAGCGGGGGAGGGAGAGAGTAAGGACATCTCGAGGGGAATACTCGAGATGCGAGTGAGGGGTGAATGCCACTCCCGCCGGGTACAGGCGGGAGAGTGAGTGCCTAGGTGTCCCTACTGTGTGCCCTCTGCCAGTCTTATTGTGCAGAGGGATGTGTGCCTAAACGCGAGGCCCTAGCTGCTCCGGGGGCGAGGAGAGAAGACCGAGTAAAACCCGGCTTCCAACCAAACACTTGCCCAGAGAATAGGAGAGTAGGATAGGGTAGGGTGGGAAGGAGATACCTGCCGTCGGCGAGGGGAGACCCCAAGGCCGGTGAAGGCAGGCCCGTCCGGTTTTAGCCGTTCCCTCCCACGCTCAGGAGGGAAAGGCTTGACGCACCGGGTCCGCGCCCAACTGGGTGGCGTTAACACCGCAAGGATCGTCCAGAAGACCACGTGAAGCGTGGATTTGTTTGACTCGACTTTGAAAATTGAAAATTGAAAAATTAAAAAATCGAAACTAGAGTTCGCTCTGAGAAGAGCGGTTTTGATTAGACAATGAACAATGTAGTTGATTGTTGTGTTGAAGCGCTCTTACAAGAGCGCGCTTCTTCCGCGACGCGAGCCGAGCCGAGCCGAACGCCTCCGTGCGCCGAACGGTACACGAAGCGGTGGCTTGACGTCGAATCTGCACACAGAAAATCCACTATTAGCGAAGTCCAACACTGAATCCTCTTCAATCGAAACGATACAGGTAACCGGCACTAAAAGCGCAAGCACTTTTAGGCCGATCGGAATATTCTCGGGGAGCACTTGAGCGCACGTCCGTCCCACTCGAGCGCGCTGACCGGAATCTTTTTGAGACGAGCGCCTACAGTGCGGCCGTATTTATAGGACTCGGCGCACGTGCACGACTTTACAAGTTTGTTGGTAAAGTATTGAAATTACAATTATAACGTTAATTTTACATCGTAATCAACTCAAAAATAATCAACTGATGATTTGTAAACTATTTTTAGGGCAATCAAATGATTAAACTTAATTATTCTCGACGAACTGTTGTAGTTGCGCCGATATATATATTTATATATATAAGTATATATGTATGTATTTTTGTATGTATATATTGTGTAAGAACATATTTATTATCTATATTGTATAAAATATTGTAGATATTTATAAATATAATTACTATGAACTATATTGTACACCGCCATCCCTTGTCAAAACTTGCTCCTCTCCATCCAAAGGTTGTCTGGAAGAGATCGCTTTGAGCGATAAGGCCGCCTATTGTTCACTAATATAAGCTAAATATTTTTAAATTTTGTTTTAGTTTAAGGTGTTCAATAAAGAGTTTATCTATCTATCTATCTATCTATCTAATGAAGCTCGCCCGGCTCGCTTGCTAGCTAGCTGGCGGTGTGCTCTGCGCTGAAGTTAGACTAGTTGGATTGTACTAAGTAATACGATCATAGGAAGCTCAACCTCTATTACTCGTATATTTCGAAGCAACAATATCTCAGTGATGAGAGAGGTTCAGCTGCTGGTCTAGGGTTTGAATCCTACTCATGGTTTAAGCTTCCAGGAAAGTAACATCGAGGAGAAATCCCTCATATAGCTATACACCAACTTACGCTTACAGATGCCTCTAGCTTAGTTAAATTTCAGAATTAAACATTATGCCAATTCATACATAATCAATGACTATTCTTTGATGATTTCTTGACTGACGATTTTACAAAATTCATAACTGCGGAACAATGTTTTCCCACTTTAAAGAATCTATTAATACCTAACAGAATGAGGTACCCGTTCCCTCGAGGCTTCGTTTCCTTCACTTCCGGAAACATTCGACCTCAGTCGGGTTTTTAATCATAAATGAAAATTGTTCTTTAATACTGTTCCAGATTTGAATTTGCTTTGAGGTTCTATGTGGTCCGACCTTTATTTTATGATGATTTAAAACGGGTTTCGAAAGCACGTTACTAAAATTATTTTCATGAATTTGTTTTAATATTATTAAATTGATATTGACTTTTGTAATGGGAAAAAATTAAATGGCAGTAAGTTTTAACTTATACTCGTACAACATGAATATTATAAAACTAAATGCTCATTTAGATACATTGTAGACTTTAAGAAGATTGTACAGAAATTTAGACAAATATGTATTATAATTCTGGGTATACAACATTAGTATATTGGTCAATGAATAACAATAGCTTCCTTTCAATTTCAACATAATTTTATCCTCAGCTTTTTATTTCATAATATTGTGTCATAAATATGTTATGTCGAGCTCATTATGTAAGTACAAGATTGTATGTCTACAAATAAATGCATAGACATGAGGTTCTTCCAATTTTTTGTAAGGAACTTACGTGTGCTTACTTGATAGTGACGGATAGGTGCCCATGGCATTTGTAATGGCACCAAGTACTTGATATCCTGAAGCCTGCTGGCACTGGACTGCGATAATTACTCTGAGAAGTTAAAGTGTCCTTATTTTTTTAAAGAATTGATTTTATTTTCACCAATATAGTTAGTTTAGAATACCGTTATCAGTTTTATGGCTTTCCGGGTCACTTTTTCATTTAACAAACTCAGCTTTGTTATTACAGTTGTGCATAATTATTGTGTGTGTGTTGTGTGAATGAATGTTTGGCACTGCGGTAATGCTAAGAGGGTTTCTTGTAGAAAAGGCCTTCCACCTAGTAAACTTAATTATTATGCTTTAAAATTCTTACTTACCTTTCAAAACTATTTTATCCTTCCTATACCATGATAATTAAAACAAAAGATTTATGAATAAAACTGACGAATATGGACGTATCTGGGACGCAAAGAGTCTTTAGTAACCTAGGTTTTAAAGATGACATAACTCTACTAGTAGATAGTTCTGCGAACAGTACATCTCGCGAGCACATAGTCTTCTCAGTGGCAATTTTTCGCCTAATATCTCAAAAACTACTTAACCAATTATGCTTATATTCAAAATTCCTCTTTAAAGTCAGATACCTAATGTGCACCATTTTTTTTAAATCAGTAAGTAAATAGGGTCGCAGAAAACTTCCCCCCGTTTTAGAAAAAGTACCCTCCCCACTCAAAATCGCCGACGACAAATAATTATATTAAATAGTAGAACATGCATACCAAGTTAAACATCAAGATTGTTTGAAAAATGCGACGGACGGAAGACGGACGTGTACATACAACCTAGCAAACCTACAGACAGATGAAAGTTAATTTGGCCACTTAAAGCAAAGATGCTTCGCTGGCTTTGCTCGCTCAGTTAAATATTCAAAACCTACCACCGTACCTTTCCAATAAATGGTTTCAGTGATAGTATATTATATGGTGAGTAGTTTTTGTATTCAATGACTCATCTAAATATAAAGTATACTCTGAATACCTATAAAAGTCCGTTCGCAACGAAAATAAACTTCGTCCCATCTCTAACGACATAACAAAAACCTACGCAATAGTAAGCTCTATATTCAGCGGTCTATCCATTCTTTATCTATAACTACCCAATTCCGTCAGCATAAAAAGCGTTTTCTTACCATTTAGCGGTGTTTTCGTCCTTTTTTACCTCAAAACCTTAGTGGTAACACCTCTCCGGGGCGCGGTTATATTTGCATTTAGAGCGAACGTCTGATATTCTGACCTTATCAGGCGAGATTGTGTTTGAGGGAATTCAGATGACGCGAGTGCTGGGAATCACTTGGAATCGGGGAGTCAGTTCATTTTTACGACTTATGTGCTCGGAATCTGACTCTTGAAGTAATAATCTTAAGGCATTTATTTTCAGGTGACAGTGCTCGGGACTTGTATAATGCTTTCTCAGAGTCATCTTTCTACACAATCCACGGAATTCATTATATAACCGTAGCATATTGACCTTAATTGTCCTTAAATATTTCAATGCAAGACTGCACTTGTTGAAGATGAAGACACTTAAACAATATAATTTATCATCCACTGTTTACTGTCTTGTTACTCAATTACGTCACCAAAGGTATGAATGAGAGTAAAAAAAATATAGTCATTTAAACATTTTTTTTTAAATATCTCATTATACCTAGTACCTACGTAATAAAAATGTCCAAAGTTATTGGACTTCTATGATGGCATAAATAGAAATATTGCGCAGTGCGAAGGTTTAGTGGGCGCCTTTACATTTTTATATGCATTAGGTACATTATCTTTCAGGACCATAATTTTAAAACCTTTTTACATTTCTGTATGAAACCCTGTTTTAAGGTGTGTAGATACATTTTTATATCTAGCCGTAATATTCAACAGTTTCCAATAAACTTTCCACGCTCGTATTACCTAAAAGTTCAAAAGTATGCTCGCAATTTCCACAGCGTCGGTTTTCTTTTTTTCCAAATAATAGGTCGTAAGTTATGCTTTAACTGCTGGCTTTGTTATAAAAGTAGAACACTAGTAAAAAGTAATAGTGTGAACGTGATTCTATCAAAATTGGACTTTCAGATATGAGAATGGGAGTGATATCACAAAATAATATACAATACCAATATTTCTTACGTAATTTTCACCATTTCGAAACTTTAACTAGAATGATTATTATTGTGCATCTGAAATCAAATAAAGTGTAGGTATGAAACAAAGACCATTATCTAAGTAAAATTTTCATATGAACGTACACGATGCCCAACAACATATGTAATATTTGTAGTACCTAAGTTATTGTTAAGTTATTTGTAGTACCTATTAAACATCCATATAAAAAGAATGGCCCCGAGTTTCTTGCCGCTTCTTCTCGGTGGGTTCTATATATTTTGGAACGCGGCGGTAGAGTCTTTAAAGTACATTATAATGAAAAGTTGACGTTCATAAGTGCGTCTTTGACGCCTAAATTGAATAAATGATTTTGACTTTTGACTTTTGAACAAAAATATACTTAAATTTGAATCGCTGCTAGAATTGTGAACTTACAACTTATTAAATATAATACATCATAATTAGAAAGTGAGAAAACTGAAAAAGATGAAACTCGTTTTAAAGTGTTTTTTACTATTGTCAATTATTTTGTTTTGTTCACAATATTATTTTAACTTCCATGTTTTGAACAAGTGGTTGTGGTCTCCGGTAGACTAGATGATACCGTATGCCGTAATAGATGACAGACTTGTAGAGTTATAAATATACGTATATATACCGCCTACGATATAACCACAGCCTTTCTCCTTTCTCGTGTATAGTCAAGAAGCCGATCACGGTGCTTAGGTCTTCCAAAAACATTATTTTATACAAATAATATAGGTATCTATATCGATCCATTACGACTTTTGTTAGAGTGGTCATAGAATCCACCATTTTAAGAATACGCTGTTATATATCCTAAATAATATATTAATGCATCGACCTGCACGAATCAGCTATAAATTTGGCAATGCTACGTGCCTTATTATCACAAATATCATAATAACCTCTCCAAACTTTTACTACTTCATTTAACGGTAATGAATTACATAATTACTTAAATTCAACAAACAAAACTAATCTTCATCCAAATAACGAAACGCAATTAATTCCTGAAATTGGGACAAACTAATTTGCACAATAAAAGTTACAAAAAAGCGGGAAACTTATTATCGTAAAATTAATTAGCGAAGTCATTTGTAGGTGGGATAGAATAATTAAAATATAACGAACATAACTTTAAATAAATATAAGGAATACATTTATTGACCGTGGCCGACCCGATGTCGGACCAGCCGAGCGATTCTCTAATGAAGTGATAGTAGTGAGCATAAGAATTTTTGTCTGAAATGGAATCCGCTGTTTCACCGTTGTCCATCGGATCGAATCAATCATGATGGAGGGACTGCCAATTTTGATATAGTTTGCAAAGTCTAGTATCAAAACAATTTGCAAAGTTTCTTCCTAACTATTAACGATGAGTACCATCTATAAAGTATTGACGTTTGAACCTTCAACCACTGCCTTCATGTTTTGTTCATAGATTTGCTCGGAAGTTTGTTTTTACTTCATTGTGTTTTTATTTCTGTAATTTAACTTGCAAGCCTTCAGTTGATGGCATTTTTGTTACACTTGTATCGATACTGAGTGATATAATATGCAAAGAGTTTTTGAAGGCTAGTTACAAACATAGCTGTATATATATATATATATATATATAATATGATAAAAGTAAACATTCATCATACAATTATAATGTAATATTAGTCATCACTTAAAATATGAAACTTAAAAAAATCACTTATTATGCGCCACAAACCACAATATAACGAATTGCTACACAATCCGTTTTAGTTCTAAGAAATCATATATATTTTTCTAACTGTCAATATCTATTTCCAGCAGGGCTATTTTGGCAACTCCAATAAACAAAAATGTTAGTAAATTGATGACTGGAGCTGACAAAAGTGACATAGAGCCGCCATATTTTTTCAATTTTATTCAACATTTGAGAACTGAGATACAAAATAGCCCTACAGGTCAACTTTTGATCGAACAGGTGGCGAGTTCATTGCCAAAACATTTTCACTAAAAGTTTTATTTAGCACGATTAATTTCATACTCATTATCCAGATAATTTAAATATAGTGTCGTAGGTAGGTCGTAGGTCGTATAATGTAGGTAAGTAATAAAATTATGCATAGTATATTTTAGGTTCTAAGATGTGTTGTAAAAAATGTGGCTATATACGTGACTCACATACGCAAGCATGGTGTGCACGTGCGTGCACTCGCATGTACACTCGCGTCATAAGATAATATTAGAAAATAAAACTATTTATGCTTTTCAGTCTCACTGTACTTTAAACACAACTTTAAGCCTAAATTTACTGCGCAAAGTTGCCGTTTTTATTATTTAATAGTAGTCAAATAATATAAGAAAACGCATATTAACAATGGTTGACACCATTTTTGATAATATTCGGGGATAAAGAAAACCAGTGAAAAATTACGTCATTTTACTTCTGAGAGGAATATGTACCAAAATCTAGACTAATTTCCATTCAAGCGAGTGTTCGTTTAAAGCAAGACCTCAGTCAAAATAGGTCACAGAGTGCTTAGCGTAGCATCCTCCATTATTCAGTGGGGGATCCACTGTTCTACGTGTCAGGATGCGAAAATTATCCTATATATACCTACTATTTACTGTACATAAAAAATAAACATATTTATTTATATTCAATATTATCTAGTAGTAAGATCATATACATTTTATAGGATGGTCTCTTACTATGTGCCTTACGTGTAAGCTCAAAGTCACGCAACGAGCAATAGAGAGCGCTATGCTCGCCGTTTCTCAACGTGATCGAATCAGAGAAGAAAATCCGTAGAGAAAACGAACCTGACATAGCCCAGAAGATTAGCCACTTAAAGTGGCAGTGTGCTGGGTATATAGCATATAGCCGGATGATTATGAAGAGGAGAAAAATCGAACCACCATGGTGTTGAATGATCACCGTCGCCCATGGACATCAACAGTGGTCATGAGGAAGCAAAAAAGTCAAAAGTCAAAATCATTTATTCAATTTAGGCATCAAAGACGCACTTATGAACGTCAACTTTTCATTATAAAAGGAATCTCATTTACTTTAAAGACTACCGCCACGTTCCAAAATATATAGAGCCCACCGAAGAAGAAGCGGCAAGAAACTCGGGGCCATTCTTTTTATATAGATGTTTACAATGTTTCTACTTAGGTACTACAAATATTACATTTTATGGGTGGCAGAGTGACAGCTTGTCAGAAGTGGAGTATTCCGCTTGGAATCTTTATCTTCTTTATAATGTCGAACTTTATAGTAAGCTTTTTTTTATTAAAACTATTTTTACAGTCAACTTGAATTTGCCCTCTGTGAGCTCAGTTATGTGTTTTGGGATTTTATTGTAAAAACGCTCACAATTTCCAAGGAATGACTTATTAGTCTTCGCAAATCTAAAACTAGGTACAGCTATCCTATTTTTATTTCTAGTATTAAAAGTGTGGTGATCACTATTCAACTTATATTTATGTAAATTTTTACGAACATACATTATATTTAATTACAGGCTTTAAGGCATTACAGGCCTTTTAAGAATACATCACACTAATTATATAGCCGATTTTTGTCAGTGTGTTTCTATGTTTGTTACTTCTGACGCTCAAACATCTGAACCAATTTTGATGATAGTTTATATTTAGCTACATGAGGCGCTGGAATAACTCATATACCTAACACTTTTCATTGTCACCACGGGAGTGAAACTGCGGTGCGCAAATACTTTTATATAAATCCGCGCCCCAGAGGACGCACAGGGGTGCTGCCGTGTGATTCTGTAAGAGCAAACATTGTTGCATCTTTGACAACATCCGTGAAACAAATAACGAGATGACAAGAAACGTTGAATAAACAACCTTGTGTACAAGGGCGATATCTCATAAAGTATTTGACATCGGTGAGCTCGTCGACAAATTATTAGAGAATCGCACGGCCGTACAGCCAGTACGATTCTCTAATCTTACGTTCCTCTTCTTCATGCAAAACAAATTCCATCTAATAGAGATGGTTATGTTATGAGTTATATCTCTTGTAACTCAATGTGTAAATCAACTTGTGATGACTGATGCTAGAATTGCCTGGTTTCGTCTGTTTTTTCGGAGAGGATATTTAACTATAACTCTTTATTCTAAATTCACATTAACTATGCTGCAAATGTAGCAGACTCCATGGAGACAGTAAAAACCCTGCCAGCCATTATTTATTTATCAACCCACAATACAAAATACAATCAAAAGTAATAAAACATACCAGGCGCTATTCTAATATAAATTGAGATACAGTTTTCTTAATTTGACTCCATACATTTCAATTGTACTGATTTATGACGACATTACTTTACTTGACAACACGTATCATCCCTCACTCATAACTCTTAAAAATGCCACAATTTTGAACAATGACGGAAACAACAAATCCTCGAAAACTCACCCGCAAAAAAGGGCAACAGGAAAAGTGACAAAAATCCAACAGCAAATTTTCTAGCAACAAAAACAAGCATTCAAATTAACCACAAAACAGGATGCTCGTTATGCGGGAGAGAACAAAAAACAAAAACATTACGAAAACAGGTGAGGGAAATACGAGGGCCGGGATATGATAATCATATTTCAGAGTGAAGAGAATCGGTCCACTTGTTGCCATTCGAAATGTTCCTAAACAATTTTGCCCTAGTTTTTTTTTTCAAATGTTGTTCAAATGTTCGCTGTTACGTAGCTCTCTATGTTCGTAAGGTGGTAAAACTGAAGGGCACTTGAGCGAGTTGCTTGAGATTTTGTTCTAGTTTCTTTATTCTATTCAACCCAGTATCTAAGGCCCGTATTCCAGAACAACGTTCGGTTGTGAATCTAGATTTGAGTACAGGTCTAAGTAAATTTTGTATGACTACTGTCAAATCTTCATTTAAGGTAAGTATAAAAGAATAAGTATATAAGATAGAGATTGTAATTTAGATGTTCCAACATAATAATAATGGTGAATATAGGCTTGGGCTTCTTCAGATGTTTATTAACTAGTAGTTCTGCGAACAGTAGACCTAACGACAACAACCTATTATCTCGGCAACAATTTCACCAACTATATTCATATTCTAAATTCCTCTTTATTGTCAGGTATCTTATGTGGTACCAAATTTTATTAAAATCGATAGTTAAATAGCGCCGCAGCAAAATGTTCTTGTAAAGGAGGATCAACATTTTTATGTTGGTTTGTCTAACAAACATACGGACAGATAAAAGTCAGTTTGGCTAGTCACTCCGCCAGCTAGCTAGCGAAGCTTTGGCGAGCTAAACTATGTGGGTTCACACCGAAAACTACGGGCGGACTGGCGAGCGAGCAGGCGGGAGAGCGAGGGGTGCGTTCCGTAATCCGTCCTTCAGTTATATTATATAATATATAAAGAAAACTTTACATTTTGAGTTAAATTATCATCTGTACTTTCGTCGAGCCGAGTGAACGATGCCTCGGAGTATCTGTAATTCAGGGTGTGAACTTAAATGAAGGTTAAATGAAGCTCGCCCGGGTCGCTCGCTAGCTGGTGGTGTGTCAGAACACAGCGAGCGAAGCGTCTTAGCGCAGACGCTAAGACGCTTCGCTCGCTCAGTCAATTATTTGGAGATAAAAAAAATACTCGTACATTTTCTTCAAGAAAAAGAATTCTAAAGAATTCTGCATTACATCATGAGGCGCGGCCTATATTACACATCTTATAAAAGCCGAAAGAACACAACTAGTCATTTTGAAAGTTGCTCACAAAAAGCCTTACAGATATCCATAGATTTATACAAGTTCACTAAAGTGTTAAAAGTTAGACAAATATTTGTATTAGCACGTGCACTTAGGTTCCATAAAACAGCTCTTACGAACAGTGATCAAACAAAAACCTCGATTTGGTTAACAACTTCGATGGAAATCAGATTATCTTATCTTTAGTTATTATCTTATCTCCCTCTAGATGAATTTAAACTGAGCGCTTCCATGCTTCTGGGCGCATGTGGAGTCGCCGCACTGTTTGTTTATTTTTAGGTCAACAGTCGTATAGGATAGGCATTATCGGACGAATTCGTGTTTTCTGCAAACTCTAAAACTATCAACCCATACAGGGCATGCGTGATACATCATATCCGAGAGAAAACCCCATGCATTGGAAAAATAATGAGCTTATTATGCTTATGAGGATTAAAATCATTTGACATGACACTTATGAAATTTATGAATCATAATCAAATTCTGTTTCAAAGCGGACAATTTTGTGAACACAGTTAAAGTGTCAAGAAGGGCGTTGCTACGTAAGCGAGAAACATTAGTCTTTCAAACCCCTCCTACGCAGCAAACTGTGCACCGCGAGCGCTGTTGCCACACAATAAATTCAAATTGGATTATTTTACTTCTCCGGCACATTTTGTGAACAACCTAATTCCGGTTATCCCCGACGACACTCAAAACAAACGAAAGTCTGATAAATGCGACAATTAATCTTCGGGACTCTTGTATTTCACCCGAGTGTGAAAAGGACGGATACAATTTTATTAAAAACCTAGATTTAGGTCAAGTGTATCCGCGGGCTGGTTAAGTAAAAATGTATAGCAACGACCACATTAGCAAACCCACATAAAACTAAGACTTCGTAATCGGTCGCAAAAGGTCACTAGAAATCTTAATATAGAAGAATTGCTCGCCTATGTGTATGTGTGTAAAGGTTTGCACACCGTTTTTGACCCAGCTTAATTAGGAAGCTGTTTCTTTTGCATACCAGTCTGTTTTTATTATTGATTCGTTATATTATTTTTGCTTTTTTTATTATTATAACATTTTACTCACGGATTTTTTATCCAGTTCTTTACTTAAGCATAAGTTGGGCTATAGCCAACACTTAGAGGCCTGAGTGGTATAAAATATACAACAGTGTATATAAAAAGAATTCGGGATGACGGAGACATGGTATATTTATTATAAAAATTGGTAACTTATTAAGGCTATTGACATGGACTCTTATGATAAGGGAAATGGCTATTGACGAGGCTACTACACCTGCCAATTTTAGTCTCATCTTAAAGGGGCAACGCTGGTGTGGGTGGATTAAGGGTGTCGAGAGGTGTGCTGCGATTTCACTAGAGCGCTACTTCCGGCATTTTGCGCTTTAACACTTCCAACCATGGAGCTTTTTATTACTTGCTCTTGCGTCTCTACCCCCAGACAGCAAATTAAGACAAGCCGGGGGTCAGAGGTCTCATAGGGCTAACCCCAGGGAGAATCGTGGTCGACCGTGTCACCACTTACCTATAGTTCGTCACGAAGCCGCCACTGTTATTATTATTATTTCCTATCTATGATTTATTTACCACTGAGCTCCTATTATGCTTCAAATGCACCATCGATACTAACGTCACTAGCAACATATTAGCAATATCATCATCTTTATTATCATCTCACCCGTAGGACGTCCACTGCTGAACATAAGCCTCCTTCATTATTTTTTCAAAAGGACCGGTTGGAAGCGGCTTGCATCCAACGTCGTCCTGCGACCTTTATCAGGCCGTCTGTCCACCGTGTCGGTGGACAACCTACGCTGCGCTTGCCGGTCCGTGGTCTCCACTCGAGAACCTTCTGGCTCCATCTGCCATCTGTTCTGCTTGCTATGTGCGCTTATCTTAATAAGATTTAAATCTTACTTTTAAAGAGCAAGTGATGTGTTTTTGTTACTTTTTAGATATAACCACCAAAAATACTAATAAATTAATTTACATTATATTCTTTCCTCTCATTTATGACTTTATGTGTCTCACCCTTGAAACCAAATACTAGTAACTGGTATGGATTTTGATTTTGGAATTTTGTCTCGTTTCACCTACTATGTCCAGCCGTACGATTCTCTAATTATTCGTTGACGAGCTCACCGATGTCAAGTACTTTATGAGATATCGCCCTTGTACATAAGGTAATTTTTCCCTCATTTCTTGTCATCCCGACATTTGTTTCACGGATGTTGTCAAAGATACGTTAAAGATAAGATAAAGATAAAGATAAGTTTCTAGATATAAGGTCACAAATAGTTATAGCATTTTTGTCCTATTCTAGTTTTAGTACTTGGTCACAACTATCAAAGATTCCATCTGGATTTTATTTTTGTTTGATCACTGTTCGTAAGAGCTGTTTTATGGAACCTAAGTGCACGTGCTAATACAAATATTTGTCTAACTTTTAACACTTTAGTGAACTTTTATAAATCTGATGGATATCTGTAATTTCTGTAATGTGCTTTTTGTGAGCAACTTTCAAAATGACTAAATTATGACAAAATTCCAAAATCAAAATCCATACCACTTACTAGTATTTGGTTTCAAGGGTGAGACACATAAAGTCATAAATGAGAGGAAAGAATATAATGTAAATTAATTTATTAGTATTTTTGGTGGTTATATCTAAAAAGTAACAAAAACACATCACTTGCTCTTTAAAAGTAAGATTTAAATCTTATTAAGATAAGCGCACATAGCAAGCAGAACAGATGGCAGATGGAGCCAGAAGGTTCTCGAGTGGAGACCACGGACCGGCAAGCGCAGCGTAGGTTGTCCACCGACACGGTGGACAGACGGCCTGATAAAGGTCGCAGGACGACGTTGGATGCAAGCCGCTTCCAACCGGTCCTTTTGAAAAAATAATGAAGGAGGCTTATGTTCAGCAGTGGACGTCCTACGGGTGAGATGATGATAAAGATGATGATATTGCTAATATGTTGCTAGTGACGTTAGTATCGATGGTGCATTTGAGGCATAATAGGAGCTCAGTGGTAAATAAATCATAGATAGGAAACAATAATAATAACAGTGGCGGCATCGTGACGAGCTATCGGTAAGTGGTGACACGGTCGACCACCATTCTCCCTGGGGTTAGCCCTATGAGACCTCTGACCCCCGGCTTGTCTTAATTCTGTCTGGGGGTAGAGACGCAAGAGCAAGTAATAAAAAGCTCCATGGTTGGAAGTGTTAAAGCGCAAAATGCCGGAAGTAGCGCTCTAGTGAAATCGCAGCACATCTCTCGACACCCTTAAGCCACCCACACCAGCGTTGCCCCTTTAAGATGAGACTAAAATTGGCAGGTGTTGTAGCCTCGCCAATAGCCATTTCCTTTATCATAAGAGTCCATGTCAATAGCCTTAATAAGTTACCAATTTTTATAATAAATATACCATGTCTCCGTCATCCCGAATTCTTTTTATATACACTGTTGTATATTTTATACCACACAGGCCTCTAAGTGTTGGTTATAGCTCAACTTATGCTTAAGTAAAGAACTGTATAAAAAATCCATAAGTAAAATGTTATAATAATAAAAAAAGCAAAAATAATATAACGAATCAATAATAAAAAAGACTGGTATGCAAAAGAAACAGCTTCCTAATTAAGCTGGGTCAAAAACGGTGTGCAAACCTTTACACACATACATATAGGCGAGCAATTCTTCCATATTAAGATTTCTAGTGACCTTTTGCAACCGATTACGAAGTCTCAGTTTTATGTGGGTTTGCTAATGTGGTCGTTGCTATACATTTTTACTTAACCAGCCCGCGGATACACTTGACCTAAATCTAGGTTTTTAATAAAATTGTATCCGTCCTTTTCACACTCGGGTGAACTACAAGAGTCCCGAAGATTAATTGTCGCATTTATCAGACTTTCGTTTGTTTTGAGTGTCGTCGGGGATAACCGGAATTAGGCTGTTCGCAAAATGTGCCGGGGAAGTAAAATAATCCAATTTGAATTTATTGTGTGGCAACAGCGCTCGCGGTGCACAGTTTGGTGCGTAGGAGGGGTTTGAAAGACTAATGTTTCTCGCTTACGTAGCAACGCCCTTCTTGACACTTTAACTGTGTTCACAAAATTGTCCGCTTTGAAACAGAATTTGATTATGATGCATAAATTTCATAAGTGTCATGTCAAATGATTTTAATCCTCATAAGCATAATAAGCTCGTTATTTTTCAAATGCATGGGTCTCTCGGATATGATGTATCACGCATGCCCTGTATGGGTTGATAGTTTTAGAGTTTGCAGAAAACACGAATTCGTCCGATAATGCCTATCCTATACGACTGTTGTCCTAAAAATAAACAAACAGTGCGGTGACTCCACATGCGCCCAGAAGCATGGAAGCGCTCAGTTGAAATTCACCTAGAGGGAGATAAGATAAGATAATAACTAAAGATAAGATAATCTGATTTCCATCGAAGTTGTTAACCAAATCGAGGTTCGCTAAACTTGCCAAGCCAAGGCAAGCTCTTTTTCGAGCGCTGCACGATACTTCTATGATGACTACTTTTTCGTCCATATGTCTGCATGTACTTCTTCTGTCCGAATGTCAGTATGTCCGTCTGAGCGTCTGTTCATCTGTCCATCTAACAATCAGTCCATCTGTCTGTTTAGGTTATGTCTTTTATCTTTCGTTTTACTGAGCATTCGTTTAATGAGAAGATTTTTAAATGACTTCCGACGGTACCTGTCAACACAGCACATGACATCCAAATAGGATCCCTGAGTTTAATCGCTTCCGTTCTGGAAATTTAGTAAGTTAATTCACGGGGCTTATTTTTAAAATTAAACGAAAAATTCAATACTGATGAATTGAAAACCATAGCGAAAGCAGACTCATCCCAAACTTTGCAATTAGCAACATCCTTCAACGTGAGTGATAAAACGATACTGATGATGAATGGATGAAAAAAGAACGAAGAAAATGTACGTATGAATTCACTGAACTACTACAACAAAATTACGACAAAGAATGCCTCAACTTTTGAATGGCCACACAAATGAGAGGATTCTGAATCGGATTATTCCTTGTGGTACTCGTGTTGTGTGTGTAATGGATCATAACAATAGTATAACAATCGAAAATGTCAATCGTATACTGGTTGAACATAGAGAAACCTAAACCATCTCCTAAACTACTTTGAGTGTAAATCATACACTCACTCTCACTCACTCACATTTTCGAGTAATGAGCAGAAAACTGCAAAATAGACGTCATATGCCAAAGGGGCTTTGCTCCATTAATAACCTTTTATTGGATCCTGTGATAAAAAGATAACGGTATGAAACACTTATGATGGCAATGTTTCGTAAAACCACCCATAGTACTCGTACTTGTAGAGGCCCTAGTAATCAATGTAATTACAGCTATACATTCCTATTATAAGCATATCTTCAAGTGTTTCGGCAACTTATTTTATCTTTATTAAAACATGCCTATAAATCAGCGAGTATTTCAATATTACTTATAGCCCAGTCATATTAGGTAAAAAAGGGGTCAACTTCGGAATGAAAGATAATAAGCTGTAAATTGGTATAAACCTTTGTTTTGTCGTTCTAAATGTTGTCTCAAAAGTCACAAATGTTATCGTGTCCGTATCTTAAGATATTGAAGGTCGTATGAAAAACGTCGTATGATACACCTGTGTATTGATGATTACCGTCCTCGGCTCTCTTAAGACCCTCACCTAACGGCTTGGGACTCAATGGCACCTCAGCGGTAATCACTTGTAGTATAATGTACTATTATACAACGTACTGATAACCGTAACTCACGCTTGACCTTGCATTAGGCCATATGTGACTGTACACGGCGCACTCTTCGCGGTCTACCGCAAAAACGGTTGATTGTATCAAGCAAAATAAAAAAAATTGTAGAGAATTTTATATTCTACAACTTTTATATTAAATGCAAATCTCATTTAAGCAATAGAAAGCGAGATATTCGCGAAAAACCGATTTTATGACCTTTGACCTTCAATATCTTAAGACGCGGGTACGATAACATTTGTGACTTTTGAGACAATATTTAGAACGACAAAACAAAGGTTTATACCAATTTACAGCTTATTATCTTTCATTCCGAGGTGAAACCCCTAATATGACTGGGCTATTAGCCGCCTGCAAATAAAAGGTAATCTTCAATATAAATAAACATCGAACACGTTTTAGCAGTTGTTTTCAGGTTTTTTTGCGTATGATTGCTGTCGGTTGAGTCCCTCGGAAATAATCTGCATACATTTGCAATTGCAACTACTGTGCCGTTATCGAGATATAAAATCACACGCTTTTAAAACAATTACAATGCATACTTTGCAAAATAGTCAAAGAAATTATTTGATAAGTTAATTACGATAAATTATGTATGATCGTAAATGTATGAAACTGTAAACACCATACAGGTACAACAAAGACCATATATGCACGTACCTACTTGTACATGACTGAACTATATTTTTGACAGTCACATAATAGTCGTATCTTACGCATTGTATGCCAGTTTAATAAAGAGTAAATTTTGCCGAGTACACGTTTCAGCAGCGAAGAGTAGTTTACATTTTGTATAACAAGCTTCAAAACTGGCTCCTATATTTACTTGTGGTTTATATCAATCACCTTTTTTTATTGCGAGTATTGTGAGACCCTTCTACTTGAGAAGAGTAGAATATTCCCTCCGCCGTCAGGATGCCAAACATCAGAGGCGACGAAATTTGACACTTTTTGATCTTGAACACGTATGGTAGGCCATACGTGTTCAAGAAGCTGTTGTTGGTTAGCCTTGGATGCCAAATAAATACCGCAAAGCAATAGAGCGCAAGCATTACTGTGTTACTGTGTTAACAGCACAGTAAATAGCAAGTAAAGTTACTGGGTGAAACTCAAAAACCAACGTCTCTGGGTGTACTGAAGTTTTTCACAGTACAATGCTACGTAAAACTTCAGTTCAATGCTCTGAGTAGCACTGCAACTATCATCGGTAAGCCTAGTGCTTACTACCAGACACACGACTTACCCATCTTTTCACTCAATTGCATAAAAAACCTCCAGGTTGAATCACAAAGTTCAGCAGCAGTCCTCGATTTTACCTGCTTTATGTCAATGGTATTCAAGAAGTAATGTAGATCGTAACAAAACGGTATCTATAAATAGGTACTAGAAAACGATCCCAAGAAAAGCCTGTATTGTGATCGAATTGCTTATTTAAATGGGGCACTGAAACAGTCACTGATACAGTGATCAGATGATACAGTGGCGGTACAATAAAACGCTCGAATGCGGGACATACAAATATATAGAAATTACCTACCATAACAAATACACGTACATACCTGTTTGAATTTAAATATCATTGCTGCAAAATTCACATAAAATCAGTAACATGTAGACTTCGCACATTTAAAGCATTACTTAGAACAATGTAGGCAGGGTACATAAACCTCGGTAAAATGTTGAAAACAGGGTAAAATGTCGAAAACCAAGCACAATTGTCCTAATCCTAAAATAGGATTCTGCCTACCCCGTGAAGCATGAATGGAAATGGTTTTTGTTTGTCGTTTTATGTAGCGCCTACCAATGTTTTAGCAAAAAATATTGGTGCTGGTGTTCACATATTTACATGGAGAGAATGGTGCTTACAAACGAGATTTAGGTTGTCCAGGTGAATTTATGAAACAGCAAATATTTCTCCGTAAAGGGACGGAGTTCACGTATATTGCCTTTGCAACCGATTATATACGAGTTGTAGTGGTGCGGAAACACGATATTCCGCCGCAAAGAAATAGTGCGCAATCGTTAGGGCCTGTAGCAAGTGAAATTACTAGGTGAAAGATAATCAAAAATCAATGTATCGGGGTGACGAGCGCACACACATGAAAAAAGTTTCCGATGACTTTGAAAAATCGAAATCATTTTTGTTATGTTACATTACATTACATGGCAACGTCAACGATGGAGAATGCGGTGGGCTAGGCTTCGGCAAAATGAAGAAGAAACAACATTTGGCAAAACTGTCTCTTCGTTGACGAATCGCGGATGTACTCATTCAGATAACCGACGTGTCCTTGTCTGGAGACCAGGAGATCGTGCCAGGCGAGGAGTTATATTATATTGAATATAAACCTTTTATTAATAAATTTTTGATTCAATTTGAAAAATTATATCAGCTTATGCTATTGATCTCAAACTTTTTTCGATGTGTGTAGACGGTGAAACTTTTATGGGCAAGTGGAGTGCTTACTAAGTAGTATTAAAAACATGAACATACTCCCGACATACATTCGACCGTCCTCTGATAGTGGGGTGAAATATACACTCTTTAATAAAATTAATTCACTAACTAGAGTTCACCAAAAGTTTATCATTGTGTTCAACCAGTTGAATGTTGAATTGAATTCTGTGCCTGAAATCAGACAACCTAGGAGTTTATTTCTGCGACACAGCAACGGCTGGGATAAGGCTAGGAAGCCTCTAAATTCCAGCCTATAAGAGATACGAGAAATGATTTGGCTCTAAATTGATCTGATAATTATCAAACTGTTAACATTAATTACGCAGGCATTAAAATACGTTTGATGTTTTCTTGCAAAATACATAGTTGACAATTAAATTAGATTAATAGCAGGCAATTCATATAAATACAGACTAAACTTCAGCGTGGCTCTTACGGCAAAGACAATGCGCGCAGAGAATGTTTTTTTATGGTTTTTAATGAATAGTTATGTTTATATTATATACCTATTATAAAACACTGAATTAAAAATTTAAAACCCCATACAGTATGTTTTAATTATTTATTGGATTGAATAATATTTTGTAAAAACATCGTTACAAGCTGACTAACGTATGATATTTTTAACAAGCATGTCTTTAATCTTGTATCGGCGACCTCAGATAACTCCAAGATATAACTTACATGTTATATTAAATTCAAAGCTCTACATATTAAATTGCCAGGAAAAATGTCTTAAACAACTTGTTTGCGTTACCATTCGCCTTATGATTTTTTTATATTACTAATATGATGTAAATAGTCATACCGTTTTTGGTCCTAAATCTAAATATAAAATGACACGACATTGTTTTGACTAGTAGTGCAATAGTTCTTGTAATATAAACTAGTGGTTTACTGCACTGATCCTCATACCTACCAAAATATTATAATTTTGACTGTGTAAATTCTAGGAAGTTACGATCGAAAAAATCTTACGACCATCCTATTACCATAGAAAGGCGAAACCATAACATTAGAAAGTTATATTTGACATCCCAGCATTGTTTCTAGAATGAATGCGTCGTTCAATATCGATATTCAAATAACGATTTTTATGAGGTATTTTATATCAAAAGCACTTAGAGTTTGTTTTATGAGCCTATATAGAAACTCTCCTACTGGGTATGGTGTTATTAAATAATAAACAATGCCTGAATAAGAAATTGTTACAAATATTTGATAGTATACCATTGAATTCTTATTGCGTATTATAGTAATGGCAATGTGGCCTCAATAAAACCTAATAGGCCTTTAAATAATATAATAAGTATACACATTATAATAAAATTCCCTTAGTTGTGACAAATATGGTTTTTACGTATCTTATGATTTTATTGAAATGTTTAATGTATACATTATTCACTTCATAAATTGGTTTTAGAGGCCATTTAAATAAAAATAATAATCTTATTTCAATAAATATTATGGTCGGTAAGAAGCTTGGGAACTAGTCATCGAGTTAATGAAATCAAAGGCCAGTATAATACTGAAAACGTCTGGGCACTTTGAGTGTCTACTGCGTGTATTGAGGACATTTTAATTAAAATAGGCGATAATTATGTAGACGATAAGTAAATATAATTTTCACAACTCAATCAACTGTCAAAAAAACGAAATTTGTTCGAAACGTCACGAATAATTTTAATTGCTGGCTGCACCCCACGGTTTCACCCGCGTAGTGATTGATAATGATGGTAATGACAATGAAATGTATTATATATGTCCTTCTTCGGGATATAATATATCTCCTTATCAAATTTCATTACAATAAGTTTAGCCGTTTATGCGTGAAAGCGTAACAAACAAACAAACTCACTTTCGCATTTATAAGTTAGGATAAAACATACCTACACGATTAAATCAGTTTGAATTATTACACTACTAGATGACCCGCCAGCGTCTTCGCTCGTGTGGCCTCGCGGGATACGGTAATTAGGTACAGATTTCAATTAAGGGTCGAATTTCACAAAATCTCGTCTTAGTGAGTACATAGGTCCAAAAAAGAACTCCCATGCAAAATTTTAAACTTTTAGCACTCGCAATAACAAAGTTTCATACAAACTATCAACCCCAAAAAAACCCCTTAAGGGTTGAGTTTCATAAAATCCCGTTTTAGTGAGCACCTACGTCCTAAAAAGAACCCGTTAAAAAAATTTTTCGTGTTGAGTGAGTGACCTTTCGCTTTTATAATATATAGATTATTACTATTTACCGGCAAAATACTCATGTTAGGGATCAATTACTTCGACCCGGGTTTCGAGCATGTACAAGTTTCGCTGCAGTCACGTAACTTCATACTATTTACCCATCGAGTTCCGCGTGGTATTTTTCGCTACCCACAGCGGTAGCGAATAACGCTCAGGTCTTAATAGGCCTTTATAAAATACCTCCTAGCGTAATGTCATACGGGATATTGCTATGGGGTTCAGCGGCTGATATAGAGACCATCTTTATCGTACAAAAACGTGCTATTCGAGTTATATACGAAATGCGTCCCCGCGAATCTTTTAGATATTTATTTAAAGAAATGAATATATTAACTTTGCCTTTCTTATATGTATTTGCAAATATAATGTATGTTCGTAGAAAATTACATAAATATAAGTTAAATAGTGATCACCACCCTTTTAATGCTAGGAATACAAATAGGATAGCTAAATTGTCGTTGCTAGGAAAGTGTGTACGTTTTTACAATAATATCCTAAAACACTTAACTGAGCTCAAAGAACAAAAATTAAATTTGACTGTAAAAAACGTTATAATAAAAAAAGCATATTATAAAGTCCGACATTATATAGAAGACAAAGATGCTTGGAATACTCCACTTCTGGCAAGTTGTTATCTGCCATCCATTAATATTACCTAAGTAGAAACATTGTAAAAATCGATATAAAAAGAATGGCCCCGAGTTGAATGGTTTTATGAAATCAGTGTATGCGTGAGACAGGCTCGTTTACTGTGACTTTTGTGAGGTTGTGGAATTCACTTCCTCAGAATATCCGTGCTAGCCGTTCTCTGGATGATTTTAAAGCGAGAGTAAAAGAGTATTACCACTCTAACTAATTCTTAATTGGCGTATGTTTGTATTGCTTATATATTTATTATAATAATGATTTGTATGTATATACATATTTTGGTTAGTATTATATTTTAATATTTATATATTATGTTTGTATATATAGGGTCTTGATATTATTTTGTAGTAGTAGTAGTATCATGATTATTTTATATCTTATTGATTGATGTACACAGAAACCTACTTACTTATACTTAGTTCTCTGTCCTTAAGGTTTGCTGGAAGAAAACTCTCTTTACGGTTAAACTCGCTTATGTACATGTTTTGTGAACAGTGAAGAATATGAGAATATAAATTGGATTTTAGAAAGAAACACATTTTCTGTACGGCTAATATATTTACAGTGCATTTATATCATGGAAAGCACAGCCATTTCTTTTACATGTTCGTGCAATTTAATTCATAATTATAAATTCATCTTCATTTGACCTTATAAATTAACAATATTCATAGAGAAACCATAGACTGTGCCATAGAGTTGTGAATGTTAACAGATAACAATCAATCAACTTTAATTAAACATCCTTAATCCCAATTTAGGTCAAACAAAGGCCAAACGAGAATCCTTCAAAGTAGTATGAAGTTGACATCAATTACCTAAGTTTAATAGGTAGTGTAGACAAAACCCTGGCTTAGGTTCGTGACTAACACCCCTGGAAACCAGCCAAAGCAAACTCAGCTCAGCTCTAATATAATCTAAGTTTAGTTGTGAAACAAATCTCGTATTCTCCGTCCAAACTATGCGATGAAAATAATCCTTCTAATAGGACCACAAAAGTTTACTGTTATAGATTCGGTTATGTTAGTAGACTAAATTGTTGGTTTTAGTGTTAGGTACAAATTAACACTGGCGTTAAAACTTTCGGCGTTATAAATTTAGAAAATTTCCGTGAGTTTGGTACGTAAATATTAAAACCGACTTTACTCACATAATTAGCCGACGCTATACATTACGCTGCAAGATCGCGGCGACCACTGTGGACGCCGCGATCTTGCAGCGTAAACCCCCTTAGGATGAGCATCGGGCATGCCCGAAACCTAGGTCGACAACGTCGGCTACTTACGTGAGTAAAGTCGGTTATTAATTTTGTTCTAAAATAACTCCATTTTGAACCTAAGTTTTTTGCGAGCTGAGTTACCAAAATCGGATAGAGTCGGAGAGACTGATTATGTTTGGATCAGCGGAGTCACATGACACGCTGTCATTAGCACGAGTAGCGTGGTTTTGTTTTCTATTGAGTCTGTTTGAGGTGAATTTGATATCTACACGTTGCGTTGTTAACGTAAAAGTTTTTTGTTAACGTAAATTCATGGAAATATGCCGCATAATAATCACATCACTAGTGCAGGGGATAAGATAACGTTTTGAGATACGCAAATTGTTGTTCAGAATAGGTTTTCGTACGCCTCCAGCTATGTGTGTAAGCGTATGTTATGGTACTTGTTCGCTCCAGGGATTGTGTAGTCAGACGATACGGCTGCGGTGTGTTGGAAAAGTTTACCAAATAGATAACAATCAATATTGTTTGTGTGTATTGGTGTGACACAGTGTGGGCACTGATTAATACGCTGTGTGAATCAGTTTAAATTGCTCTTACAGCATTTTTAATGACTCTTGATGACAGTATCTTTAGAACTGAAATAAATTCGTCCAAGAGTCTTTATCTATACTCTACACAAATGATGTCAAGATAACAGCTTTTTCTAAGCGCATTTATATGAAAGTATATACGGCACTAATAATAAAAAAATATTTCTAAGATTTTGCCTGCCTGTCTGTCTGTTTGTTCCGGCTAACCTCGTTCCGGTTCGATTTTAACGGGACTTTCACTGGCAGATAGTTGATGTTATAAGAAATTATTTTATTTTAGTGACGTCGTATACCGCGAAACCACTCTTGCGAAGCCGCGTACGAGTCAGTTAGTAAACAATAAAAATACTTGATTATATCAAGTTCTAGTTCCTATTTGAGTACCATCTCATTAGATGGTCAGTGGTGATAAAGTCGCAGATAGCATCACACTTGATCTGGATGGAGGCAACTGGCTTTCAAGGACAGCTGCCGGTACACACTGTTAGGTGTATAGTGCTAGATTTTCAATATTGAGGGTAGTTATATCTAGCCAGGCGAGCACTAGAAAGTGTCCTACCACCATGCCGTAGATTTTATATCGATATTTTCTTCACATAAAGCTCAAGCCAGCCGAGCGAGTATGGATCTCACGATAACCTTGTCGAGTCGATAAACCGACTTTTTCCATTTATACTGCTACTTATATATAGATCTAGCTGCGGTAGCTATATTGGGGGCTGTCTTTTACCAATCATTTTATCCTATTGACAATCGATACTCGCAGCGCTGAGTAGGGATCAATCTAGCGGCCGTCGCACTGTTCGCAATAGTTATACACAAACGACATCGGCAGGGCTATTATGTATCTCAGTTGCTAACAAATGTTGATTAAAATCTAAAAAAATGGCGCCACTATCTACGAATAATATTACTTCTATTCGTAGGCCTCTATAGTATCTCGGCGTAGTTAATCCCCGGTACAAAACATCGCCAACTCAAACTTTATCCAAATACGTTCAGACGTTTTTGCGCGTTTGAGTAACAAACATCCATACTTCCTTATTTTTACATTTTCTTGGTGCGATTTATGTTTCTACACTGAGAAAAATGTTTTATGCAGTCAAAATGGAAAACCTGTAATTGCCAAACAACGTACGTACCGATTTAAGTCGATAAGACTTAAATCTGTATGTTACAACTTTAATACGTATGAAACACTCGTAGGTCTGAAACTGAGACAGTAGGAAACATAATTATGCGTAATAATAGAACCGTATTACCATTACACTGTATGCCACATACAATATCAAGGTGGCACACCGTGAGTAAGGGTGTTTCGCATAGCTGATATTATTTTTCTGAGTGTTACTGCAGGGTAACGTACAGGTTTAAATAATGACGTCATATCATTAGTCCTGAAAAGCCGGATGTAACAACTGATATTATTTATAGTCAGAATTCTGCAGAAAATACGATGGTCACATCTAACATACGGTTGCTACATAGGCTCGGCTCCCGTTGTGACTGCATTTTAACTGGTGTAAACCAACTGCTTTACCGTTAGAGTGCTTTGCGTTACAATAGTCGACAGGGCATTCTGGGGTTGGGGAAAACTAACTGCCTTACTTTTATAATACAGTGAGTAGTAGCTGTCAATAAACGTTGTTGCTAGATGTTACAGAATTTTTCTTGAATTAGACCGGTAAAATTAAGGAGTGTGCAAAGCACGCACTCATTACGTTTAGTATTAAATGACTGTTGAATTGTAGTAATAAAGGTGTATATGAAATAATTATTGGATAAAATAAACTGCTTTGGCGTTAATTTGCAGTGCATTGTTTGGCTTGGGATTTTTGGCAACGGATCCCTAAAAATGCGACACATGAATGCGTGAATTCATTCTGATTGGCTGAGATATTTGTTTGCTTTTTTGTTTAATTTGAAATGTATAATACATGTTAACCTAGACATACGTACTACGTACACTGTTACGTTATTGTAATGGTGACTCAACAAGAAGAGTAGAAACAACATGTAGTACTTACGATTAATCATAGATGGCGCGCCATTGTGAGCACAAAATGCTGAATCGCGCAAGCGTTTGTCGCACAGAAACTGAAGCGCGCATTTTGAATTTATGAATAATTTACTCTTTCTCTGCCTGATACAAATACGGGTTTATGGGACTTTGTACAGTGGCACATTCTGCAACCTACAGAATTACCTGTTACATTATAGTAATGGTGGCACATCCTGCAACCCACTTTTTTTTTTTTTTTTAGAACGGACTAATGCTGTTTGCCTCTACCGGCATTTACAGCGTCACCGGACGGTTGGCGAGCGCAGATGGCACTCAGCCAGATGCGGGCGCAAAGGGCGCACCGCCTAAGGCGAGCGTTGAAGACGCTTCGCCGCAAGGAGAGGAGTAGGCGACTTGCTGAAGGGCACCACTAGGGTACGGACCTCGGCTTGGGCCGTCGCCAGGAGAGAGGGGAGTAGGAGAGAATCGCCCCAGTACATAAGTGTACCGTTGAAAGTGGGCCCTATGAATTTTAACTCTACGACTATTTGGAGAGAATCTAACCAAGACATAACTTTTGCCTCGAGCTCGCCGGCGAGCTCGGTGTTTGACTGTGTTTACCACTAAATCATAACTTTGTGTACCTCGCCTCCCCCCATTTCCGCGACATGGGTCCACACCGCGACCAGGATCGTCGCGTTGTGCACTCATGACTGTACTTTGGGTGGGGCTACAATAAGAATGTGAAGTACCTCGCCCACAGCCATGGTGGCTGGGACTACATAGAAAACCAGTGTTACCTCGTCCGCAGCCATTTGCTGGGCCGGAGGATACATCGCGACCGGGGCCGCGGTGTATACTCCCACCCGCACCGTGGCTGGGACTACAATCGTGTGTGTGTGAATTACCTCGACTGCGACTGGGGCTGCGAAGAAGATCTCGGCCGGAGCCTACAATGCGATCGGGATCACAGCCCTGGTCGGGTCTACAACCATTACCGGGGTTCCCTTGGGACGACGCTAAAGCTGCCGAAGTAACGGCTGCGATGTGGTCGTTCGGGTCACCCAAAATATGCCTTGGACGGCGACGGGGGGGAAGGAAGTGGGGATCGGTTATGTCAGTGGAGTAGTTCGCCGCTTCGACCACGAGGGGATTCGAGTGGTGGGGAGCTTTGTCGAAGTGGCGGCGGGAGCAGTCTTTCATATACTGCGTAATAGAGGGGAGGGTGAAATCGCAGTGCAGTTCGGCGTTCCGCAAGTACGGAGCGCCCACTGCCCTGCGCATAAAGCGATTCTGAATCACTTGAAGTTTGTGGAGGTCGTGTTTCTGAGCATGGGCGAACGCTACAGATGCGTAAGTCATGATTGGGCGGATGCAAAGTTTGTAAAGAGTCGTCTTATTTCTAAGAGACATTTTTCTGTTTTTGCCTATGAGGGGATTAAGACGACCCATAATGAAGGCCGCCCTATTGCGAACAATCTGGATGCGTTTCGCGAAAGTGAGTTGGCGATCAAGAGTGACGCCCAGGTATTTGGCAGATTTAGCCCAAGGGATGGGTTCGCCGAATAGGACTATGGGTGACGGCATGAGATTCCGCCGGGTCTCAGTGAAGTACACTGCTGCACTTTTGCTAGGATTAACTGCAATCCGCCATTTACGAAACCATGCACCGATTACGGTGATGGCTCGTTGGATGGCGCATCTCTGCCTGACCTTGAACCAGCCAGTAGAGTAGATTGCAGTATCATCCGCAAACTGAGCGATCTGAACATTAGGTTCAGATCGTGGGATGTCGCTGGTGTAAAGCGAGAAGAGAATGGGTGAGAGTACAGAGCACTGAGGGACACCTGCGTGAATGGGATGCGGGGAGGAGAGCGTTCCCTCGGTGCGATAGCTAAACGTTCGATCCCTGAGAAAGTCTTGTTAGATGAGTACAAGACGGTCTGGCACACCCAGTTGGTACAGCTTGAATATCAAGCCGTTGTGCCAGACTTTGTCGAACGCTTTCGCTACGTCGAGAAAGACAGCTATGGTCCCTTGGGGCTTTGGTTTCTTATTGAAACCACCTAGGATGTGCTCCGTTACGCGGTGCACTTGTTGGACGCAAGAGTGTTTGGCTCTAAAACCAAATTGCTCATCGGGAAGGAGGTTATTGGACCTAACGTGGGACCAGAGTCGGTTCACAATGAGCCGCTCGTAAATCTTCCCCAGAGAGCTGAGGAGACTTATGGGACGGTAGCTGGAGGGCTCGGCTGCCGGTTTGCCTGGTTTGTGAATACCAATGACAATGGCATGCTTCCAAGTGTCTGGGAAGGAGCAGTTGCTCATAGCCGCATTGAAGATGCTAACTAAGAGATGGACTAGTGGGACTGAGAAGTGTTTAATCACCTTGTTGCTGATACCATCAGCACCAGGGGATTTACGGGTCTTGAGGCTCTTGATCAGAGACACAACCTCGGATGATTTTACTGGTGGGAGGAGTGGGAGGTCAGAGATGGACATAGAGCTTTTACGTTCGACTTCAGATTCCACCGAATCGAGGTGTTTCTGGTCGACGTGATCTACATTTAGAGTACACTGAGCCTCAAGGCTATCAGCTAAACACTCGGCTTTGTCTTCGTCAAGGAACGCTATGGAGAGGGGAGGTGGCCTAATGAGTGGAGGCATTGTCTGTTGTCCGTCAGATTTCAGAGCTCGAGCCAACTGCCAGTATGCCTGGTGAGTTGGCTCAATCTCTGACAGTTTGTCGTCCCACCTTTGATCACGCAGCTCACTCATGCGTTTCCTTACAGCACGCTGTAAGTAGCGCATGGTGGCTTTGTTCTCTGGGGTTGGCATCGAGTCATACGCCCTTTTTTTTTCCTTTATGGATACCACCTACCACGGGGAGGTAGGTGGTTATGTGGGAGTCCGTATACCCACCAAAACCCCGGGGTGTTCCGTCACTGCGGCCCTCGGCGGGAACGCGGGACAGATTTTCCACACGACCGCGAACCCGCCGCGGCTGTCCGTTGCCGGACCCTTCTCTTCGCGGCACGCCAGAACACATGGCGCGCCGCAACTACCTCGGAGACCAAACCCGCCAACAATGAGCGCCAGACTTCCCCGTGTCTGGACGCCCGTGGTCTCCCTGCGGTGGGTCGGATACGTAGCCCAACCGCCTGCTACGTCAGCCACAGGGGATAATCCCCAGCGACCCCACCTCCTCGAGTCTGCGCCGAGCGCCCGGACCCCACCTCCTCGAGCCTGCACCAAAGTGCCCGGGCCCCCCTCCTCGAGCCTGCGCCAAAGCGCCTGGGCCCCACCTCCTCGAGCCTGCAACAAAGTGCCCGGGCCGCCCTCCTCGAGCCTGCGCCAAAGCGCCCGGGCCCCACCTCCTCGAGTCTGCGCCAAAGCGCCCGGACCCCGCCACTCCTATGTGGACTTGGCGGCCAAAGCCCATAGGAGCGGCCCCGCCTGAGCCGGCCAGCGCACCCCAACGCCGGCGCGGCCCCTGGGTTCCTCTTGGCTTCACCGTGGTGCTCCTAGCCACGGCTACTGAGCCCCCCCGCCACGTCAATGCGGGAACCCTTCGGGGGCGAGTCATACGCCCTAGTAGCGGCGTTCTTAGCTGTCAGTAACCTCCTCGCACCCTCGGGCAGTTCGAAGCGGCGACCATCCGCCACTTGGACCTGCTTTGAGGATTCACCTACTGCGGTGCAGAGGTGGTCACTGAGAGCCTTGATCGCAATTGACACGTCTTCTACTGTCTGTATGTCATCGGGGATTCTATCGAGAGCGGGTGAACTGATAGCTTGGAGGGATTCCCCCAGTTGCTTCCAGTTCACTACCGTTCTAGTGATTGGGGTTATGTCCGTCGGGTCGGGGCCTAATTTCAACAATACAGGGCGGTGGTCTGAAGTCAGTTCGTGTAACACTTCTATAGAGCGCAACCGGAGGGTGACGTTCTTGAGAAGTGCTATGTCAAGTATGTCTGGTCGTTGGTTGTCAACATAGGGATATCTTGTGGGCTCCAGAGGGGAGAGAATATCAAAGTTTAAGTGGCTGACCAAGCCTTCAAGGATTTTACCATTACTATTGTTACTAGTACAGTTCCATATGACATATTTACTGTTAAAGTCACCGATCAGAAGGACGGAGCTTCCTAGAGAGAAGAGGGCTTCCAAGTCTGTCTGTAATAGTTCTTTACCAGAGGGGAGGTAACATGAGGCTATGATGACAGGTTGATGACCTGACATCGCTAGAAAGCAAACAGAGGCTTCTAGTATTCTAAGTGGTGGAGTAACAATTGGGATACAGTGCAGAGCTATATTACCTCTGTTGCATCCTTTACAGACCCGAGTTGCCATGGTTCGTTCCATGCCATGTACATATCACACTGACTTATTGAGTTTTAGCAAATGACGTCATAGATATTTCATCATTACTTTGACATGCCAATACCTGTACATACACCATTCCGCGCCTTACATTATTGAACATGGTGAAACGTCCTTAAGTAATTTAAAGTCCGTTTCGCCATTATTTAAGGGCGGAGGTTCCTCATTTAAGGACGACACCTCATTGTTTTTTCTCAGTGTAGCAGGGTAAATATGTAGCATATAGAAACCAGCTGCTAGTATAGTACTAAGGGTTATATAATCAGATACGGAATCCGAAAATATAAGCGAACATACTTAAATTAACACCAACATTCGGTAAAATTTGATGTCTAATTAGGGATGATCAGATTGATCAGCCGACTTTATTAATGCAACTGCTCCACTGACCTGTGCAGTTTAAATCAGATTGGAAATTGGGTCTATAATTTTATTAAACGGGCGCTTTGAACAGTGTATGGGTGGTTTAATTAACAATCTACCCCAAACAGGGGTGGGCAGGGGTAGGCCATAACTCAAGCCTGGCGAGATTCGTCGTATCTGACGTAGGTTCCTGTGACATAGATGTACTTATTTATGTATAGTTTATATGCAAGTTTAGTGCATTTTGAGATTTTTCTCAAAATGTGTAAACTTACTCAGTATATTCATACTTATATGCATAAGATAAAAAACCTCTTAAACAAGTTTGCTGAGCTAACAGACATAAAACACTATTTGATACAGCACATTCGTGACTTATTATTAGAAATAACAATTAAAAACTGGATGTAACAATGAGTGGTCTTCTCGCTCAAAGCGTTCTCTTCTAGACAACCAACCCAATCTGCGAGTTTGTCACATGTATTAAATTTCACATGGTAACTAATAATATTATATCGATATGAAATACTTCATAATACATTTCTATATCATATCTTAATGATTTAGTTTATGATTAAATCGATGGACTGACCAGATCAAACCTGCGGTGGCAGGTCCCTTGCATGAGTGCACCAGTATGACTGCGAATAGAGGGAGATGGCATGACATCATGAGGCGCATCACATCTGCCTCCACCACAACTAAATGATGTCCACGACCGCTCTGACAAGAGTAGTATTAGTATTTCGAGTAACTTATAATATATCATTATATTATATTATACTTATATTATATTTTATCTTCCCCAAGGCTATATGTTATACCTTTATACCAAAATGTCATAAAATATGTACATGGTCAAACACAATTGCTATAATAGTATTATGTGTGTAAATTTAAATACTTAGTATATCAATAAGTAAACATTAATAATAAAATACAGGACTTATGTCACCGTGCGTCTAGTGTATCGAGCTGTCAAATTGACTTGGCTTTTAATTAAGCTTTCTGAAACTGAAATAAACTTTGACAGATCTGTCATCATTACGATCTTGACGTAGGCGGAGATCGTACTGTTTTGTCTATGCTGTGCCCAAGCCTATTACGCTTTTTCACTCGCGCGGTGATGATGATGATGTTGAAAAGTATCCTATGTGTTAATCCAGCGACTCATCTACCTCCATAGCAAATTTCATCAAAATTGCCCCAGCCGTTTGAGCGTTAAAGAGTAACAAATATCCACACATCAATACATTATACATCCACACATACAAACATCCATACATTAATACTCACAAACTTTCGCGTTTATAATATTAGTAGGATTGTTGTTTCTTAACCTACTCTCTCTCTCCAAACTCGTTTATATACTTAAGCTTAGTTTACGCCTTATTTTGCAACTATGTTTATACGAAAACATGGCAACAATGAAAATTTGATGTTGGCAGCAGCAGAGCAACGCTGTGCCGCGATAACTTCGTTAACGCAAAATGAGCCTTCAATAGCTGAAGTTAAATTGGGTTAAAACGAAATGGGGGTTAGAAATACTTCCTGTTTACGTTCCTATGTTCTTTCATTTAATACAAAATGTAAATAGGCTAGTTGCTACTTTTGGGAACCTACAGGTACTTACTTACTAACGGCCGGTCCCAATAATCCATCTATCGTCGGTTTACCCTACTAGAGATAGATATTTCACATTATTTGTAGGGACGTTGTATTCGTAATTCGTAACAATATTATAATGCTAAAATGTGTTTGTTGGTTTGTTTGCGTGTGTATAATACAAAAATGGATTGAAGAAAATATGGAAGCGAGATAGCCTGATAACTTTACTGTTTGATATAAAAATCAATACGAAATGTTGAAGGGTTGAAGAACGTACGTTTCAGTCAAGAGATCGGGAAAAAAAAGTGCATGTCTATGGATTATTCAAATTCTCAAATTCTAGATCTGCCTCTATACGTACGTATATATGTACTTTTGACATCTATTTACATCTTGCAGAAAATCGTATTAATGACAATGATTTCTGAATTTCCTACGGGGAGCGAAGTACCTGAACAAATACATATTATGTGGGATTGCTTTTAAATAATTTTAAACACACATTCTCCTTCTAAAGTAGATGGCTCTCGCCGGGTATCCAGATTATAAGAGACTGGTTATCCAGGGAGGGATTGTTTCATATCGTTCATGCAAAAAGTCATTAAAATTTATAGTCATAAAATTGTATGATTAATTAAATTATGGAAAAAAACTTGTCGTAAAAACACCATTTTCTACCATAAAGCAAATTCCCTTATTTTGATTTGCGTAAAGTTAAAGTGCATATTGTTTATTCGTCTAATAGTTATTTGGCACAAAGATCAAAATGCACAATGGAAACATACTTTAGTTAATTATAGGTACGTATTATGCAACAGTAGGTTAGGGTGCAAAGGAGGTGGCCCAAGCCGCCAACATGTTAATTTTATATACCTAAAGTATTTTATTAAATGCAAACATAAAATTTCTTAAACTTCCCTTAACATGCTTAAATATCATTATGCGTTAGAGGCTTTACATATATAGTATGTTTATAGTAGTTATGCTTTAAAAAATGTGCCTCTAAAAAGTTATGCCAAATTAATATTGTGCGTAATTATTATTAGGATAACGGCATTAAAATATGACATAAAATTTTAGGAAAAACATAGGGTGCCTAGAAAAAGGTTTGGTGGCAGTACATCCCCGGACGAATTAATTTACAAAAACTTCTACTGATCCCCGCTTCAATTTTTAGACTCCTTTTTTGCGTATAAATCTATTGGACTACAAAAACCACTGGTTTCACACTGACCTTGTTAAACTACGCCATCAATAAAGAAGTCAGGAAGTATGTGCAAGCTAAGTGTCAGGTGCTCACTTATTTGAGAAAGCCGCAAATAAATATTCCCTAGCGACTAATTGGTTCCCGTTGGATTCGACAGGCATCCGGGACGCGGACGGTGTGGTGCGGTCCACCGCATAATTTATTGGGCCGACTATACGAGCGTAACTCTATTCGAATTATGCGGTGATTGATACATTGGGCGCGTATAATCTTGGGTGAAACATGAATTATTGTAAAAAGATCTATTTCAGCAATGGCGAAAGTGAAGAATCCAAGCATTTGTTGTGGGTCCTATACTAGTGCCGGCAAGTTTTCATTCCGCACATGCTAGATTCCTTTTACGTTTCTAGTATACATTTTAAAGAACTAAAATTAATAACCCGAAGTTAAAGTAAAGTAATAAAAATAAACTATTACTATAATAAACTATAAGTAAACTAATTGTGGTTTACAAGATTTTTCTTTTAGGTACGCTTCACAAAAATAAATCGAATAAATGGAACCGAATTCAACACAAAAAATATATTTCACACTTTTTATTGTTGAAGCCGGTTCAAGTTTACTGATAAACATTTTTTACCTTGCTTAGTGACACTTGCTATTTACGGGATCGATTGTCATTCATCGTCAATAAGGACATCATCAAGATAGGAGAAACACTTTTTTGTTATTGGAGTGTGACTCAAAAACCGCTTGACAGAATTTGATGCAATTTAAATGGGACTACCTCGGAAGTATAATCTATGAAATAAAAAGAATTGATGAGATTTTTTAAGAAAATTTGTGGCAAACATTAAGAACATACATAACCAAATACATATTATGTACATTCGACCATAGAATCTTTTTTTGGTTTTAAGGCGAAATAATACAAAAACTACATACTAATCACACAATTTTTAATACTTACCATACACTTAAGTTTACTAAAGAAGTCAGCAATTGAGTACTTAATGATATATATACCAAAATTTTGGTTTTCTAGTTTTTGTACCCGAATAGCGTAAAGCTTGTAAAACATTAAATTGATCTTAAAAAATCCGCCAGTGGAAAATTGCAGATCCGTTTTTCACTTCTTTGGCTTAACGTTTTTGCCCATTTGGATTCCCGGTTCGTATCCAACTGAGCCTGTTATCCTCAACTTTGCCTTCTCGTTGAAAAACTCGTGCTATTACCGTAAATATCAATTTGTATGAAACTAGAGGGCGGAGACGTGGCCCCAGTTCAGCACAACTTAGTCTGTAACAGTCAGTTACAAATTGAAGCAGCTCCTCACAAGAATTTAGGATTTTAAACGTCACATTGGCTAGCGATAGAACTTTAAATTGGGGTCGCATTTTAGGTTATAAAACCCGCTTGTGGTTTATTATGCTAGTTACTAAACTCGATTTTACTGCTCGCTCGGGGAGTTGCAACGTCTCCTTGGTCAAGCCAAAAGTTATTATATTTATTAGTATTGCTACTTTGTAACTGCAATTTCTGATGACAAAAATTGTTTTAGTGGTGGAACTTTTATAGACTCCACCTGGGGATGGTTAGAACAAAAAAAATTGAAATGGGTTTTCATAATTTGATTATTTGAATGTATTTGATTTGGATCATTATTTCTGGAGTCATTATGTAATCCTAGAGAGCTATCCCTAAGAGATTGAATTAATCCTCTACGCGGGCCCATTGTGGCTTGATGAATAGGCTAGTGGCCAGCCTAGTACCGAAGTTTTCAGACCTTCCATAGGCTAACGACATTTATTTGTCCTAAGACAATCAACCGGGACCAATAGCCTAATGTGCATATTAATATATATATATATATTCATATAAAATATTTTAGCACTGTAAAGAGTTACTTGATCCATTCATAAAATATCTATAGCTATGTTATATTAGTCTAACAACTTCTAAGTGAATAATGTGACGTTAAAAAAAATACATAAATTAAGTTTCTAAATCAACAAAAAAGCCACTCGTTTAGTGTGTTAATTAAGCTACTTCCAATTAGGAGCCATTAGAGTAATTAGCTTCGTACCTAATTAGGTTAACCTTAATTTGACCTTTTAGATTTACCTTATTTGAATAACTCCGTTATCTGTCTAGTTTTCTACAGTAGTGGACCAGTTAACGAAGGGCTAAGGTTGTCCTTAAGTACTTACTGATCACGCACGCCGAACACACATACTAATAAGTCAGTAGTTGAAGTTAAACCACCTGCATAGCCTTTTAGGACCTTAGAAAGTTTCACAAAGCCTCGTCCACTTCGTATGAATGCCCACGTATTCCCACGAGAGGGTGGGAATACGTAGAGTAATTTAATTGTAGATTAGTATGGTGAACGCGTAAAGGCTTCAGTTTATAAAAAAAATAAGCAGAAAAATAATAACAGAGCTACAGAACAGTTTAATTTGCGTTTAAAATTTTCATCTGGGCTTTGTCTAGTTTTACTACACATATACCACCTACAATTATAAATTTTACCCTCCGTTGGGTACCTTAGTAATAGTATACATGGTAGGCTAACTTATTATAGTAGGTATCTGGTTCGATTACTGTTCGAGGATATAAAGTTTTTAAGTTTGTAGTTTGTTTGTAGAAAGTAATCTCTTGAACTACTGAACTAATCTTGATGAAATTTGACAAGTAACAACAATTTGACAATCCCGGGGATGCCGGGATGTTGTCTTATAATAATATAATTATGTACTTTGACATTTTTGTTGGGAACGACATGTACACAAAGTCTTTAAGGTCCCAACCTAGGCAGAGCATGTACTATGGTAACCTGATGACTGATATACATACTTAAATACATATACACACCCAGACACAGATCAAACAGACATGTTCATGCACACAAATGTATGACCTGTCCGGAGAACGAACCCGGGACCAGCAGCTTAGAAGGCAGGCGTGCTACCAACTGTGCCAACCGGCTTGTTACTTACTTCATAACTTATACTAGAACTGTATAAACATCTATTACTGTTATACTTTTACATTGTACAAAACACGCGAAAGTAAAACGTTGATCCCTTCATAATACTATGATTGATTGTTGTTAGCACTTTAATGCATTAGGTGATATAAAAAGTTGAGGCTATAAAATTAAACGTTATAGCTTTTTGTGATGTGTAGCACGTACGTGAGAGGTTCGGTGTCGGAGAGTTTTGGGACTAATTTACTTAATATTTTTTTTAAATTACTAAAATAACTATAAGCAAGGTTCACTCTGTAGTATATTAGTCCTTGGTATAAGTCTTATAAATTTTTAGAGGTGCTGATATCCCTAATATCACATATTACAAAGGCGACAAATTTTAAGTGTGTTTGTATGTTTGTTACTTCTTCATGTTTAACCGGCTGAAACAATTTTGATAAAGTGTGGTATGGAGGTAGATGAGCCGTTAGTTTAACACATGAGATACATTTCGTCATCATCATGTCGTCATCATCACCGCGCGGGTGTAACCGGGGTATAAGACACGTATTTTTAAATTTTATAAAAAGAACCATGCAAACATAAAACTCCCTTGCGGGGTGGCAGGAAGTTCTAAAGTTCGTACGGATATTTTTTTATTTATCTATTTACTCAAAACTTGCTTTATTTAACATTTAAAGTAAATAATTAAACACATATTTTAAACAAACCATATCGTCACGCTTATGTGTATATACGCCGAAGGGGTAGGCACAGGTGTTGTCATCATCATCATCATCATCTCAGCCGTAAGACAGTATCAGAGGTGTTTTAAAATACTCATATTTCCCAAAATACGGAATAAATACCAAAGATGAAATCTGAAGCTATTCAGTTCACTGCTATACTTTAAATTGCTTTAAGTTTATGCTTCCAATATGCAGATAGTGATGACCACTTTGACGGAAGATTGCTCACTGGGGGGTTAACGCGTCTGAGCCTTACATGCCGCCTTTCGTCAACCCTGTGTTGGAAGAGTAGAGGAACTGCAGCATATTTGGGATACTGCAGGTACTTCGATATCTAAATTTATATAAACTAGTTTTTGGAGTATTTTAGATTGATAGTCATTTGATAATTTTTCTGGTTTATGTTCAATTTTATTGTTATTATTATTAAAGTTTTATAATTTTCAAATAATTGAATGTATTTTCTATTGAGCGATACTCAAGAGAGCAAGAGAAATGTCTCCTTAAATTTACTCTCAAAAAACAAACTAATATTCCAAATATGCTGCAATTCCTCTAGTGCCCAGCATTTTCCTCCTCATAAAATCGATACTAAAAAATCAAATTGACTTAGGTAGGTACCTGCCGTGCGATTCTCTAATGATTCGCCGTTGCGCTCGTCGATGAGCTCACCCATGTCAAATACTTTATGAAATATCGCCCTTGTACATAAGGTTGTTTTTCAACGTTTCTTGTCATCCCGTAATTTGTTTAACGGATGTTGTCAAAGATGCAACGATGTTTGCGAGAGAATCGCACGGCTGCTTGTAATGTCAAAATGACAGCTTTTTACTCAATGCATATCTAAATAATACGATACCTTTAATAAAACTTTGTTTATTTTTAATTTTAGTCTATTTATTCTGGCTAATATCCGAAACGGGTGGACCAATTTTGATGGGACGTCCATTGGCAGATAGCTGATGTTTTATGAAGTAACTTTGGCTGCTTTTTTATTTTCCTCGTATGACGTGAGCAAAGTCGCGAACGGGTCACCAACGGTGGCTTACAAATCCTTGAGTACGTATTGTGCTTGCAAAATTCAATTAACATAATGATACCTAAGTATATTCCAAGATAACGCCTTTTGTACGCCCGTACTGTCATCGCTCCTACGATAGGTACGAGTTTGCTCTGACGAAGTACTCCGCGTGAACCGTGAACAGTGTGCCTATCACAAATACCTGCGTATATGTAACGTAACGAGCTATCTGTGTCAAAGTGTCGTGAACGACACTAGCAACATAGCTCATAGTTTGACCGCCGAAGAGTGATGCGTTGACGTTTACCATACGAATACCTTTTCGCAAATAGCTTGTGCTACAGCCTCTGGTATGATGAAAGCTAAACCTATGTTCTAACCGCATATAACTAGCTCACGCCGGCTGTAACTAAGTGTAGACGCACTTTCGCTGTTTTTTTTTAAGTTTCGACTGCAACATAATATACTCTCGTTGTGTTTTTATCTTCTAGGTAAGCCTCATAGCAAAATGTAACCCATAATATAATGATTTTATAAAATACGTTGCTTTTTATCAAAAGTATTATTACTCTGGTGACATATTGATTCGCATAATATAAATGGATATGATAAAATCAATCATCATAAATTCATACGTCAAACCAATGTTTTATATCCTTATTATTTGTCAGACATAAAGTCATATTATATCCTCGAAGAGGTAAGCAGCGCTGTTATAAACACCTGCATTTCGCCGGATATATGTTTGGTCCCATGTAATAGGGAGCTAACCTATCGCAATCTACGGGCCACTGTCCCAGACTCCGGACTGCTGTTGAGAATTTCTTTGTCCGGAAATCCCGATAACTGTCCAACTCGGGGATCGAACCGAGGACCCTGAGATTCTAAAACGGTGCTTCCGCCACTACACCAAGACCAAGCGAGCGAAGCCGCTGGCGAGTTAGCTAATTATTAATTAAATTAGGACAAGTGATGGTAAATATAATGATGTTATGAATATTAATCATTAGTGCAAACTAACATTATGTAGCAAAATATAATTTTCAAATTTATGGCTTAAACTGTATATCAATAGGTATTCATTAATATTACATTATTTTTCTTTTAGAACGTAGTCCATCAAAATGCTTTTTGAAACTAACTCAAATTATTCTAAAATTTATTTTAGCGCCCTCTTTGCACTTAATAGCGATCTTTTCTGGTCAACTTTTCCACTTCATTTAAGTTGTATACTTAAATGTTCTCAATGGCAAAAAGTTGAGGACTTCAAAAGATTTAACAATGCTTATTTAGAAGGGTCTTTTTGCCCTCACTTTTCGCGCATCTCGAATTGAATCTTTGTAATTTCTGAACCGTTTCTCGTTTCTGACATTTCGTCAATCACAATTTAGGTCTGGCGAATTAAGTAAAATTAAAAATAGACTTTTTTAAAATTGGCGTCAAATATAATATACATATATTTAGTGAGGTGACTACAGGAACTTATAAGATTTGAATGAAATCTCTATAGATGAATTAAACACCGCAAGATTGCCAAGTTTAATTATGAAGTTAATTAGGTTGGTTTGATGAAAAATTTAAATTTTCTCTCAAGTTAATTTCCTCGAGTTCTCGAGATTCATTTTCTCTTTCACATTGCTACTAACAAATTTAATCCAAATGAAAGCTTTTCTTGAATATAGTTATTTCTTCTTCAATTTATTTTTTTCAATTAAGTCTAGACGTTATAGATAATAACTTACAGATAATAACTTATTTATATACTTATATATATATAATTACATACTGATATTTTACTAGATACCTTTTTTTTCAAATTGATAATATATAATATATATATACATATATGTATATATAAATGAAAAAAAATATTAGACCATATTCACATTTTAAATATAGAGTCAAATTTTGTTACAATAATAATAAATTGTAATAATTTTATTGTCATTTGTATGTGTAAATGTTATAATATATATATATATATATATATATAGGTGCATTCGGCTTATTCCGAAAATCGGGTAATTCCAATAATTATAATTTTATACCAAGCGCGGCAACATTTCGTGCTATGGCTACATTCACCTAGCGGCCATCTTAATACGCTACCCCCCGTTAGTTGCCTCAGACTGCTACGAGCGAATGCGCGTCCTCACGTGACATTTTTGTAAACAACTGTGAACTCGCAATTATTTTCGACTATCGGATTTACCCGAAGATCTGCAATTACTAAAACTTGGTAAGTTATCAAAATGATTGTTCCTTTGTTTGCTGATTTGACGTTTTTTACACTTGAGATTAGGCTACAAACTATTTAACTCATGTTTTTTTCTATTTTTCGGAATTAGCAGATGAGGGTAATTCCGAATCATCTGTCATTCGCATTTACCCGATGTTGATTTTTCATAGAGATAGTCAGTGGTTCCCAAAGTTCTTACTAAGGGAGGTGGATGGACTATGACTTTCACGTGTCCATAATAAAGCCGTGAGGAAACACGTGTCTAGCTGTGGGACGTATTTATTAGCTACAGATCATTGTGAATTTATTCTTTTTTTTTGTTGGCTTAAGAGTTTATCTGTGCAAGATGCAGTACGTTTCTCGTAGTTCATCAATTATATAGTTTTAGACAGATTTTACACTCAAAATTTCGTGTAGTTTAATTTGTGATATGCTATGGCTACTTACTATGAAAATGAACAGTGAATGTTTTTGACTCCGTATTTATTTTTTCAGGTTTCTACTCTCCATTCCAAAGGCGTCCATATTTAATGTACTTACGGATTTAGTTTACTTAAACATGCCAAACACATATGTAAAAAAGAAAATATCAAAATATACAGAAGATGACATAAAAAATACAGTTTTGGAAGTCAATGCAGTTTAAATAGGTAGGATATAGATCGATGTGGCGCAATTCATAACTATGTAGGTATAAAGTCTGTGACTAGTAAAATTGCCAGCATGGGCTCACGAATACTTAGACCAAGCGTATATATACCTACCCAAAGTTTTACAATTTAAGTCTTCATATTTTTTTTTACGTTTTGTTAACTTTTTGTTGCTAAAAGAATATTGTTGATATTAATAATTAAGGATTTTTTGTGCAATCGTATTTTAGGATACGTAAGTTTTTACGCAATGTTCTGCAGTCCCACGTGATTATTTTTAGTTATTTTTACTTCTTAATGTCGTGTTTTAGGCCTTTGAGATTGTTTATGTTGTACCTGTACCTTAACTTGTTGATAAAATAATAATACTGATGTTGATAATGATAGTTTCATATGTAATAATAGCATAAAATATGTACCTATGCGATGTTCTACAGCCTCATTAATTCTATTTTGCGTTTTCGTAGCACCTTTGTAACGTCTCGTGGTTGAATCTAGATTAATTTTGAATAAACTTTAAACTTTCTCATTGTTAATTTTATTTAAAACACCTAAGATATTTTTACTATTTATATCGCAAAAGATTGAGTACCGTAGGCTACATATCGGGTAATTCCGAAATAAAAATATCACTCTTACAATGTTTAGACCATTCAGTGGCCAAAACCGATGCATAAATTTCGCGAGGGTAAAACAGAATGAAAAAGAAACATGTTCTTTAAGTCATAACTAGATAAAACCCTTTTTTTAGTATCATTCAGAATTACCCGAACATAATTCGGAATTGCACTCTGACAAAAGAAAATTAGTATGTTTTTCAAACACTTCTAGTTATTGATACCAAAAATATATTCTTAATAAAGGTTATAAAGGTTAAAGGTCATAGAACCATGCTCCATATATTCAAGCAGACTAAGTGATATAAGCAGGTTACAATAAATCTATCAATCTGCACTTATTGATGATAATACAAAGACCCTGTTAACTCTTCAAAAATCCATTCGTAATTACCCGAATGCACATACAAATACAAATATACAAATATTTATTATTTCGGTAAACATAAACTTATGATACATTTCATAGGATTGGGACCCTCTTTTAAGTATGAAAAATACCTGTGTTAGAGAGTCTCGCTCTTCCGTAGTATATGTTATATAGAATAAGTAAGTACACGATGATTGCTTGAAAAAATTAACGTATTAGGTAATAACATTTAGTAGCGTAATTAAATAACCTAAGTTAAATATGTAAGTTAAAGAATAAGAATTATAAACTTATGTTTTAGCTATAGTACGAGTATTAAGTGTGGAGTATGTGTGCTTCTGATTAACAGTATTTCAGGAGCACCCAGGAAGGTGTGAGTGATTGTATTTATGTGTGAGTGTAGTTTGTGTGTGCATAACTGAATGTTACGAAACTACTTTTAAAAGTTTTTCAGTTTCCTCGTAGTTAAGTGTCAATAGCCATTCGTTAACGATTTTTTTGCATTTATAGTTATTCCTAGGGACAATCTCAGATTATAGAACAAAAGGCAGATGGAGCATACTGAATACGCGAGTGTCGCCACCAAAGCGAATACAAATTCAAAAGCAAATACAAACCCGCGCTAGTGCTATACGCGACTTGTCCGAAGCAACACGTTACGACTGGTTCGTAATTTTAATGTACAAAATACCGTCTTGTGTTATTAAACACTGTAAAAGTTGTTCCCAAAAAGAAGATGGAATATCCTTTCACAGATAACTATTAATTATTTGGCTTATATCATTTTTAATCAACATAATAACTTTACATGTGACTCGGAACACAAAACTTCAACAGTCATTCGCTTGTGTTGCCAGTATTTATTTAAATTAGTTAGCCGTTTTATTGGTAAAACTACATTTAGAAGGTCTAGGGATTAGTGATGTAACAAAAGTTTGTTTTTTAATATCGCAAATGCGAATATTTTTTTATAAGTCTCAGTAGTTCCCGTTGACCTAGAATCACTAAATTTGGCAAAAAGCTAGGTCTTATAGAACAAATAAAGGAAAAAATATATATGGCCTCCCTCCTCTAATCTCCAAAGTCTGTGAAGAGCAAAATCTGAAATAATTTGTTACCTACAAATTTGTCCGGAACCCGAGATGGGCGAGTCCGATGGAATGTTCAGTATGTTAATCTAGATTAAAAACTACCTGTGTGCCAAATTTTATCCAAATCATTATAGTCGTTTTTGCGTGAAAGAGAAATAAACATCCATACATACGTACTTCCATTCTCACAAACTGTCGGATATACGAGTATGTGTAATAATTAGAAAAGTAGGATACTATTAAAATATTAAACAAAAACAATTAAACAATGAATTGTGATATTTATACAGAACCTTCTTTATTTATTGTAATTTATTTAGTTATTAATAACCATTATTTTATCCATATACTACTTTAGTACTGTATGTTATAACAGAACGTTTAACTTTCCAATATTATAACAATTTGTTACAAAAATGAGGGAGTTAATTTTTCATTATCTGGTAACTGTACACGCACACAGATGCACGTGTACGTACAGTGCAGTGGCTCGTTGTCACGCACACATAACTATAAAGGTGGCGCCACTCGCGAGTTCGGCGCACTCCATCTGCCTTTTGTTCTATAATCTGAGGGGACAATATCCAAAATTACATTTATAGCATTGTAGATGTAAGCGGATTGCATGGTATACTGACGCGATGCAAACTGAGTCCGAGCAGTACCTTTATTGGCAACTCTGCCTCTTCTTCGCTTGTTTAGATTTTTAGGGTTGTACTCTAGAGATCTGTGTAACTTTAAAACGACATTTAGAAAATATAGTTTCCTGACTGACTGTAGTCCTGAATCTCGGTATAGTGTATTTGTAGAGTATCAGTAGGGCTTAAAATACATATATTGCAAAAACGGTCTACTTACTCAGAGACGCGCGCTCCAAGTACTTTGGTATGAATAAGAAAGGTATCATCTAAGACCCAAAAATAAACATTTCTGCCCATAAAACAAATACTTACCCAGAGATAGATTTAGTATTAGATTAGATTGACCCTGGGGTCCCGTGGTTCATAAAATTTAACTTAATTGAAATTCAGTGGCCGGCCGCCAATCAGGCAGTATCTCGTTTGTTTAATCCTTGCTACATGCTTTCATCATCATAGTCAGCCTAGTCATTGCTGAAGGTCGTGTCTAGCCTGAATGGTGGACCGTTCGATGTACTATGCTCTTCCACGTGGTTCTGTGTTCGGCGGTCTTAATAGCTTTCGTGATTGGCAGGCCAGTAAGCTTCTTTACTACGTCTGACCAATAGCTAAGCGACCGCGTGGTCTTTTCCCGTTGACCTGGCCAACTAGGCACTATGACCTTCTCTAGGCTATCTGGGTTTCTACGAGTGACATACCAAAATATTTGAGTATCCGCTGGGAACAGATAGCAGGTAGCCTTGTGCTGCTACAGGTTTTAGCTTTTGGTAAATGTAACCTGATCAATCCACGCCATAGTGATAGGGCAGTATCTTATGTCCACCTTGCTAGCCACCACCTTCAAGATGGAAATCCTATCACGAAGCAGCTTTCGTGCAGCGGTCGTTTTCCGGCAGCCGTCCTTGATAACCAAATTCACGCCATTTTAGGTCTAGTGTGATTCCTTTCTTCTTTCCTGACCTTCAACCAAAGCAACGTTATACAATTAAATAATGATCAAGCTCTAGACTTCTATTAAACAAATACCACCTAAGTGAGGATCGGACCCACTCACCGATAGGCTTCTGACTGCCATAGAAATATTTTATTACATGTATTTATTCTCAGGTCTATCCCGACATGCACTTGACGAATTTATATAATTTACGTAGTTTACGGCATGGTCACACCAAGTTCAACGCTTGCATATAATAGGTCCCGTATGTATTTATGATACGATAAATAAATGAAAACCTTTTATATTTGTGATATACCTAGAAGACTTTTGTCATTTGTCATTGTTTCTAGCGAAATATAATGATTCCAGGCACATGGGAAATAACATAAATACGTTTTGATTTAATGTTAAATATGCATATATATATATATTATATATATATAAATTGCCGCATTTTACGATTGCGTAGACTAACGTTGCGTATTGCGTAAACTAAATTTTGTTAACAGCTCCAATACGCAATACATTTGATATAGTTTTGCTTGAAACTTGATACATGTTTAAGAGTCTTGAAGACAGATAACGAATTGAACCTATGTGGGTTCCATTTTCCATTTGAGCTACAGAACCCTAAAGCCATAAATCCATTGAATTCCTAAACTAAAATCATTGATTGGAACATTTTTTCACATCCAATCACATTAAAATAAAATCTGTGGTGTAAATCATTACAATATTTTTAATGAAAATATCGCTTGCAAATCATCTCTTGTCTTTTCAACAAAAAATACATGAGGAGGAACGATATTCTAAAAAAAACTGGAGGTGGAGCCCGCGGGAGCTCATTAGATTGTCGTGGAAAGGTCCACAGGGAATGTCACCGAACGTCGCCCAATCACCGTTTCTGTTCAATCCGCAAATTCGTGTAAAATACGAAATACGCGACGGTTGAGCCATTAAATTAATGGAATCCTATGAGACGAACGTAGCAAGAATCAATCGCGATGGAAAAATGAACCTATTTTTGTTGGCGGAATATTTCTCGGAATATTTCAGGCTCTTACAATCAAAGTTGTTTATCGTGATGTTCTGTTCTTCTACACAAATTTAACTATTGATAGTTAATTGTTGTCTAGGATCAAATACATTCTCGGAGAATAAAAAAAAGTTCTGTATGTTTTTCCAATGCTCCGTAACTTAAACTATCTGTTGATTTTTAGGTACAATACCCTAAGGAATTTTCATTATTTTGCCGAATATGTTTTAGGTACTTATTACAAATTATTGTTACCAACACATATTGACGTGTTCTTGAGTGGAGACCGTGACTCGGCAAACGTAGTGGAGGACGTCCTCCAGCTAGGTGGAACGACGGCATACGCAAAGTGGCTGGTAGCAGCTGGATGAAAAAAGCCGAAGATCGGGCTCAGTGGCGTGCATTAGGAGAGGCGTATCTCCAGCAGTGCACTGATACTGGCTGATTATGATGAACACATATTGCTATATATTCTTCTGTTGTGGTCGTGACAGATGAAACTTGCCAACTATACCAAGAGCAAGTTAAATATTGAAGTTAACAAAGTAGTACCAAGTCTGCCCGCCATTGGATCCAATGTAAAGCTATTTCTTGTCCTATGTATTTTAATGATTGATGATTTTGTCTTTTTCTAAAATGAAAATAAGTTAAGGTCGTAACACAATTTTACATCACCTTTATTATTAGGTATTATACACTGGAAAAAGTAGGTTGAATAGGCAGGACGCTCAAACAGCTAGACCAATTTTGATGAAATTTGGTATGGAGATCCATGGCGCTGGATTAACATATAAGATACATTAATCAACATCATTCAGCATCACACGGGTGTAACCACGAGTAGCAGCTAGTGTATGGTAAAAAATCGTAAATATAGTCCTTTTTGTATGTAATTATGAAGTTACAAGTCTCCAATAAAATTATTACGAAAATGACTTTATTATTTTATTACTGCATGTAATCACATGCAGTGTATAATTATACAGTAATACCTAATAACAACAATATAATAAAACCGCAGTGGCGGCATTGTGGCGAGCCGTCGGTGAGTGGCGAAACCGTGGACAAAATTTTATTTTATTATTAATTATCCCTGGGGCTAAATGAGACCCCTGACCCCTGGCTTACCTTCATTGGCCTACTGGGGGTGGAGACGCAAGAACAAGTACTTTTTTTTTTGAACGGGCTAATGCTGTTTGCCTCTACCGGCATTTACAGCGTCAAGAGCAAGTACCAAAGCCCCAAGGGTGAGGTTAAAGGGCATAACACCGGAAGTAGCGCTCTACTTAAACCGCAGCACACCTCTTGACACTCTTTAGCCATCCACACCAACGTTGCCCCTTTCATCGCCAATAATGGCGGCCCTTATTGGGGGCCTGTTTAGTGCGTGGCAAGTCACAACCTGCCTAATATTTAAGATGAGACTTATTTTGGCAGGTGCCGTAGTCTTGTCCAAAGCCCACCATCTCCTTTAATAAGCTCATATCGAAAACCTTGCAATTATACCCATTTTTGTAATAGATATACTATGTCACCATCCATCGAAGATTTATGTTTTCATACTATTTGTGTTTTGATACCAAACAGGCCTCTAATTGTTGGCTGCAGCCCCACTTATGCTTTAATAATGGGACCGGATAACATTTGTAAAATAAACAGCAAATACAATAATAATCATATATTAATGTTATAATAATAATAATAATAAATCTTTATTTCAGGTAACATAACCCATATTATACCTACTACAAAAATATATATTAAATTACATGTTTATTAACAATAGATAAGATTAACAAACAATTAAAGTATAATAATAGAGTATAATATCTACACTAATTACACTAATATTATAGAGAGGAAAGATTTGTTTGTTTGTTTGAATTTAATAAACTAATGGACCGATTACAAAAAAATATTACACCATTAGAGTCCTACATCATCCCTGATGAAGATAGGCCACATAATATTTTCATAAAAGTTAGGGATACGTAAGAAAACTTCGATAATTTTACCCAAGGTGTGGAAAAATACCAAAAAAAGTGTAAAGCCATATCGCGTGCTCTGCGGAAACTATTGACAATAGAGCAAAGTAATGTACTACTAATATCTACAAAGAAGTATTACCATAATGTCTAACTACAAGTATTACAGTTATGTCACAATAACTACTTTACCGTGTTAAAATACGTACCTATGGAATATTGACGCCGATACAGTTTAGTTCACATTATTCGTACCTAGGTATTCATTCTTATCTACTCGAATAATAAAGAGGAAAGATATATGATTGATTGTTTGTTTGTTTGTAATGGGTACAAGCAAACGACTTAACTGATTCAAACAAGTTTTTCACGAGTATAAAGCTAAATTATGCCTGAGTAACATACGCTATACTTGATTCATCATAATCATCATCCATCACCACGGGAGTGATTTTTCATTACTTGTTAGGTATGTGAAAGGCTCTGTAACAATTGAAATTATTGAGACTGGAAACCAATTATTATTATTGTTGAATAATAGATAATAGTATGTGAAACTCTAAACAAAAAAACATAAAATGGAAAAGTAATGTTTCAGAGTGATGGAAATCATAGGCAGTCGTGTCGATTAGAATCAGGTGCTTGACTTTCCCGACCCTTCACATTATAGAATTCCAACCAAGATGACCTATTGCAGAAGAGGCCTACTACCCTTTAGATCTGCAGGGCTATTATGTATCTCGGTTGCTAACAAATGAAGATTGAAATCTTGAAAAATGGCGGCTCTAAGTCAGTTTGGACAACTCCAGTAAGCAAAAATGTTAGTAATTTGATGACTGGAGCTGACAAAAGTGACATAGAGCGGCCATTTTTTTCGATTTCAATCAACATTTGTTAGCAACTGAGATAGATAATAGCCGTACAGTTTCCTCACCGGTTATGATTCCCGACGACCCAGGGAGTGTACAGGGAACGGTAAAAATATTGTAATGCAATTTCATACTACCAAAAATATACTAGGCATCATTTGGAAAACTTCGTCGAGTATTCTCGTCGCGAATTCCACAATGCCTGAAGACAAAAGCATTCAATCAGTGCGTCCTACCCGTTATGACATACGGAGCCGAGACGTGGACACTCACGGTACGACTGGTCCACCGATTTAAGGTTGCTTAGCGAGCTATGGAGAGGGTGAACTGCGGAGCGCAGCTAGTATATAATATATACTTATATTACACATAAAATATGTCCCATTCCGAAACCGAGCACCTGGCCAGTGTCATAACTGCCAATTGTACGGGCATGCCGCCCGATTCTGTTTCGCCCGCCCGAGGTGCGTCAAGTGCCTAGGGGATCACGGGACAGCCCAGTGTTCTCGCACTAGGGACTCATCAGACCCGCCTAGTTGTGTCCTCTGCGGCACACAGGGACATACCGCCAACTACCGCGGTTGCCCTAAGGCACCCCGCGTATCAAGTGGGCCGGCCAGGAGGCCTATTCCCCCTCCTCGCCCGGTCACTACCCGCTCACAAGGGAACGGCCCTAAGCCTAACCTTACCCCCGCACCGCAGGCAACATCTGTTGTACCCGCGCCCGCGCCCGCGCGCAACGCTTGGTCCAAGCCCTTGAGCATGGTACAAGCAAGCGCCCCCCTCACCCCCGCCCGCCCGCAGGCCTCTGTCAGCGCGCCGGCTCCTAAGCCCAAACCGCCGCTCGCTAGGCCTCCAATGGCTGGGCTCATGGACGCCCCAGGTCAATCTGACCTGGCAGCCGACATAGCCCTTGTCATGGACTACGCGATGGTCATAGACGTGGACGAAGTACGTGCATTCGCGCACAAACTTCGTACTGCCACAAACGACCAAGACCGCTTGCGAGCCACGCTCACACACGCGGGTCTAATCAGCGCAGTGAGGCGCTACGCCCTCCCCAGCGTTTCTTAGGTATCATCCAATATGGATAGTACACCGAAACGAATTAAACCCCACTCAGTCACCGTAGCGACTTTCAACGCTGACGGCCTCTTTAGTCAAAAGGACGAAGCTCACGAATTTTGTAAGACCCATCAGGTCGATATTCTATGCGTGCAGGAGACCTTTCTGAAACCAGGTACAGCGAACCCTAGGTTTGCAAATTACCGTTTGGTTCGTAATGATAGAGTGGCCACCCCAAAAGGTGGCACTCTCATCTATTACAAAAGAGCTCTGCACTGTATCCCAATTGTTACTCCACCACTTAGAATACTAGAAGCCTCTGTTTGCTTTCTAGCGATGTCAGGTCATCAACCAGTCATCATAGCCTCATGTTACCTCCCCTCTGGTAAAGAACTATTACAGACAGACTTGGAAGCCCTCTTCTCTCTAGGAAGCTCCGTCCTTCTGATCGGTGACTTCAACAGTAAACATGTCATATGGAACTGTACTAGTAACAATAGTAATGGTAAAATCCTTAAAGGCTTGGTCAGCCACTTAAACTTTGATATTCTCTCCCCTCTGGAGCCCACAAGATATCCCTATGTTGACAACCAACGACCAGACATACTTGACATAGCACTTCTCAAGAACGTCACCCTCCGGTTGCGCTCTATAGAAGTGTTACACGAACTGACTTCAGACCACCGCCCTGTATTGTTGAAATTAGGCCCCGACCCGACGGACATAACCCCTATCACTAGAACGGTAGTGAACTGGAAGCAACTGGGGGAATCCCTCCAAGCTATCAGTTCACCCGCTCTCGATAGAATCCCCGATGACATACAGACAGAAGAAGACGTGTCAATTGCGATCGAGGCTCTCAGTGACCACCTCCGCACCGCAGTAGGTGAATCCTCAAAGCAGGTCCAAGTGGCGGATGGTCGCCGCTTTGAACTGCCCGAGGGTGCGAGGAGGTTACTGACAGCTAAGAACGCCGCCACTAGGGCGTATGACTCGATGCCAACCCCAGAGAACAAAGCCACCATGCGCTATTTACAGCGTGCTGTAAGGAAACGCATGAGTGAGCTGCGTGATCAAAGGTGGGACGACAAACTGTCAGAGATTGAGCCAACTCACCAGGCATACTGGCAGTTGGCTCGAACTCTGAAATCTGACGGACAACAGACAATGCCTCCACTCATTAGGCCACCTCCCCTCTCCATAGCGTTCCTTGACGAAGACAAAGCCGAGTGTTTAGCTGATAGCCTTGAGGCTCAGTGTACTCTAAATGTAGATCACGTCGACCAGAAACACCTCGATTCGGTGGAATCTGAAGTCGAACGTAAAAGCTCTATGTCCATCTCTGACCTCCCACTCCTCCCACCGGTAAAATCATCCGAGGTTGTGTCCCTGATCAAGAGCCTCAAGACCCGTAAATCCCCTGGGGCTGATGGTATCAGCAACAAGGTGATTAAACACTTCTCAGTCCCACTAGTCCATCTCTTAGTTAGCATCTTCAATGCGGCTATGAGCAACTGCTCCTTCCCAGACACTTGGAAGCATGCCATTGTCATTGGTATTCACAAACCAGGCAAACCGGCAGCCGAGCCCTCCAGCTACCGTCCCATAAGTCTCCTCAGCTCTCTGGGGAAGATTTACGAGCGGCTCATTGTGAACCGACTCTGGTCCCACGTTAGGTCCAATAACCTCCTTCCCGATGAGCAATTTGGTTTTAGAGCCAAACACTCTTGCGTCCAACAAGTGCACCGCGTAACGGAGCACATCCTAGGCGGTTTCAATAAGAAACCAAAGCCCCAAGGGACCATAGCTGTCTTCCTCGACGTAGCGAAAGCGTTCGACAAAGTCTGGCACAACGGCTTGATATTCAAGCTGTACCAACTGGGTGTGCCAGACCGTCTTGTACTCATCTTACAAGACTTTCTCAGGGATCGAACGTTTAGCTATCGCACCGAGGGAACGCTCTCCTCCCCGCATCCCATTCACGCAGGTGTCCCTCAGGGCTCTGTACTCTCACCCATTCTCTTCTCGCTGTACACCAGCGACATCCCACGATCTGAACCTAATGTTCAGATCGCTCAGTTTGCGGATGATACTGCAATCTACTCTACTGGCTGGTTCAAGGTCAGGCAGAGATGCGCCATCCAACGAGCCATCACCGTAATCGGTGCATGGTTTCGTAAATGGCGGATTGCAGTAAATCCTAGCAAAAGTGCAGCAGTGTACTTCACTGAGACCCGGCGGAATCTCATGCCGTCACCCATAGTCCTATTCGGCGAACCCATCCCATGGGCTAAATCTGCCAAATACCTGGGCGTCACTCTTGATCGCCAACTCACTTTCGCGAAACACATTCAGATTGTTCGCAATAGGGCGGCCTTCATTATGGGTCGTCTTAATCCCCTCATAGGCAAAAACAGTAAAATGTCTCTTAGAAATAAGACGACTCTTTACAAACTTTGCATCCGCCCAATCATGACTTACGCATCTGTAGCGTTCGCCCATGCTCAGAAACACGACCTCCACAAACTTCAAGTGATTCAAAATCGCTTTATGCGCAGGGCAGTGGGCGCTCCGTGGTACTTGCGGAACGCCGAACTGCACTGCGATTTCACCCTCCCCTCTATTACGCAGTATATGAAAGACTGCTCCCGCCGCCACTTCGACAAAGCTCCCCACTACTCGAATCCCCTCGTGGTCGAAGCGGCGAACTACTCCACTGACATAACCGATCCCCACTTCCTTCCCCCCCGTCGCCGTCCAAGGCATATTTTGGGTGACCCGGACGACCCCATCGCAGCCGTTACTTCGGCAGCTTTAGCGTCGTCCCAAGGGAACCCCGGTAATGGTTGTAGACCCGACCAGGGCTGTGATCCCGATCGCATTGTAGGCTCCGGCCGAGATCTTCTTCGCAGCCCCAGTCGCAGTCGAGGTAATTCACACACACACGATTGTAGTCCCAGCCACGGTGCGGGTGGGAGTATACACCGCGGCCCCGGTCGCGATGTATCCTCCGGCCCAGCAAATGACTGCGGACGAGGTAACACTGGTTCTCTATGTAGTCCCAGCCACCATGGCTGTGGGCGAGGTATTACACATTCTTATTGTAGCCCCACCCAAAGTACAGTCATGAGTGCACAACGCGACGATCCTGGTCGCGGTGTGGACCCATGTCGCGGAAATGGGAGGAGGCGAGGTACACAAGGTTATGATTTAGTGGTAAACACAGTCAAACACCGAGCTCGCCGGCGAGCTCGAGGCAAAAGTTATGTCTTGGTTAGATTCTCTCCAAATAGTCGTAGAGTTAAAATTCATAGGGCCCACTTTCAACGGTACACTTATGTACCGGGGCGATTCCTTCCTACTCCCCTCTCTCCTGGCGACGGCCCAAGCCGAGGTCCGTACCCTAGTGGTGCCCTTGAGCAAGTCGCCTACTCCTCTCCTTGCGGCGAAGCGTCTTCAACGCTCGCCTTAGGCGGTGCGCCCTCTGCGCCCGCATCTGGCCGCATCTGGCTGAGTGCCATCTGCGCTCGCCAACCGTCCGGTGACGCTGTAAATGCCGGTAGAGGCAAACAGCATTAGTCCGTTCTAAAAAAAAAAAAAAAAAAATATGTTCAACGGTTTTAAATGAAGCTTTGGAACTCATTAATATCTTTTACAATTTTATAGAGATTTATAGAGGCTCATTAATTTGTTCACAAAGAGGAAATTTTAATTGTTTACTTTTATCACAGCAATATAAATAATGATTTAAGAATACATGGTATTCTATGAAATGCTCAGTTCTAAATGATTTAGTAGTACAAAGGAAGTGACTCATAAGCAGACGAGGAGTTATTGACTAACACTAAAGCTTATACACACAGACTCGAAGTTTGAATAGCATACGAGTAGATTTTTTTTATAAAATATTAGTAAATGTTCCATGTTAAAAAACTGAATTAAACTTTGTATTAAATTAGGTCACATTTATTAGATTAAGTTTTATGCTCCAAAATAGTCTCATATTAAAGAATACATGTATAATTTGAAAAATTTAATGCCAACTTCCTTTCTATTCAGTTAATGGAGTGTAACTCAAAAACTACTGGACCTAATTTGACGAAATTTAAATGGGACCCCACGGGAAACACTAGCTTTCAAACAAAAATAAAACAAACAAAAAAAGAAGTTTAAGAATCGGTTCACCTTATCGAAAGTTATGGGGTAACAAACATAAAAAATAATATAGTCGAATTGAGTACCTCCTCATGTTTGGAAGTCGGTAGAAAAAAGTACTTAACAGGTTGTGGAGCAACAGACGATCATACAACAAAGCGGTAAAAACTGAACCTTCCAAAATAAAAATAATCGAATATAATATTTTATTTTATAAGGAAAAGCAAACAAATACATTATAGAATAATACATAAATTAGTTGTTACATAAATCATAAATTAGGCTTTAGATGTAGCCCACAACGCTATTCAGAGATTAACCAAAAACTTAATTATGAATACTTATTTATAAAATAAGTTTTATATTTATGGTGAGTTTAATATGCACTAGATACTGTCGGTGACTGCGTTTGTTTGACATTATTGTGGTCAGGTTATCGTGATCTACCAAGAAGTAACCATGCATGTAGATATAAAATAGAATTATGTTGATCGTGTGTATAAGCAAAACAAGAAATGGGGACAACCATTCCATATTCCCGTTCAATCATTTCAGCGTGAATAAGAAACAAACATAAACCATCACTCCCTTGGATTCTCACTTACTCATTCATTAACATTTGGATTCATAATATTAGTATGATGAGTTCCTATGTATAATTACAATGATGAGTTCCTATGTATACTTACAATGATGAGTTCCTACGTATAATTATAATGATGAGTTCCTATATATAATAACATTGATGAGTTCCTACGTATAATTATAATGATGAGTTCCTATGTATAATTACAACGATGAGATCGTATGTTTAGTTCCAATAATGAGTTAACTACTACTTAGTCAGTTTACTCGCGATCATGGAGTTTGCAGCAGTACTAGCAAAATATCAGAAACACATTTATACTCGTGCGTAACTAAATCGCGGTAACTTTTAAAAACTAATAGCGTACAATGTTTATAACGCAAAGTAAAATTCTAAAACCAAATTATGAAAGGCTTTACATATTTGGCCACCGTAAAGGAAAAAATAAAGTTCTAGCTATAATTTTGTAATTCACTTATTTCATACTCATTTTATGAACTTGCTGGTCTGAAATAGGTATTCCCAATGCTGCGCCAGTTGTGTCCCAGCGCAAATCAGGGGCCCATTCAACTGTGTGTATGGCAAATAGAAGTTGACTATTCGTCGGGCCCGTGACGGTAAATTACAATTTGTGACCGGGCGTTAACTCCCTGACAGATTTATTCTTCGTATACACGTCCTACTTTGTGTCACAGCTCATAAAGTTGTCGTTACTATGAATTAATATGGCCGAGTTTGAATTAATTCTCACTAATAATTATGTTTAGCGATGAGGGGCCCGTTTTGGAAAGCATGATTTAGATTTGGAAAGAGTTATGATAATTGGAGTTGGAACTCTTCTCTGTGGACGTCTCGTTAGATTTTACTGGTGGTATTTTTATCTTAGTATAAACTCAATACTCTTGACAAAACGGAAAACATTTCTGTGGTTGTATAGGTTAAAAAATAGAATTTAACTAAATCTAAACTTAGTACGTAGGTATGTCACACTATTAATAATTAATGATGTAGATTGACATTGAGTAAGGATGAGAATGTCTATATTTTTTATGAGAAGTAATTAAATGATATGCAATTATAAAATTTGGTGAGCCCACCCAAACCAGCATTGAAATGATTTAGTCAGCATACAAAGATTTTGTCTGCAATAATAAAAATCAGGCAGCAATCTTTGTTCCGCAGATAATTTTGATAATGGTAAAAATTTAATCATTAATAGGCAGCATAACAATACCATGAGTTTGCATAATAAACATTCGGTCCGCAAAATAACTACTTGGTCAGCAAGATTTTATAATTGATCAGCAGAGAAAACATGTCTATATGTTCCATATGTAATTATACTAGTCTAGGGCAAAGTCATATATAGGAACGACGACGAGCGTAGCGAGGAGGAGTGTTAGGTTACTTGTGACTACAATGCGCGAGCCGAGCGAGCGAAGCGAGCGTATTGCGGCAACGGCCGGCGACTGAGTGCTTACCCAAATATTATAAAACAGGCACAGCTTATGGCTGCTTATATAATTAATATGCAGTACAAAAATAATTACAGCCATCCAGAATGACATAAATTGCTGATTGATTTTGAAATGTTTGCTGGCCATGAGTTGCTGACCAATTAGCTATTTCTGCTGACAGATATATATATAGATAATATTTTTCTTTTTTCAAAAATACTAATACTATGCTAACAATTTAAATAACACCAATTTTTATTACTTTACGCAACAACTTAAAATGAAAATAATTAATGCCTAAGATTAACATATCATCTACTATTTGTGCCGATTAAAGGGTAATTCACGAGCGACCTCTACTCGATAACTTCACTCCACGAGAACGAATCCGAAGGCAGAAGCTAATCACAGACAAAAGTAAAAAACCGGCCAAGTATTCGCGCACGAAGGGTTCCGTACCATTATCTAAATAAACGATACAAAAAAACACGTGTGTTGGATGGGAGTTCACTTAAATATATATTTTATTGTGTAAGTATTTGTTGTTATAGCGGCAACAGAAATACATCGTCTGTGAAAATTTCAACTGTCAAACTAACACAGTTTATAAATACAGCCTGGTGACAGACGGACAAACAGACGGGTGGACAGCGGAGTTTTAGTAATACGGTCCCGTTTTACCCTTTGCGTACGGAACCCGTAAAAAGAAAAGACACCAATAATGCATTGACATGGTTTTAAAAACAAAAGACATACTTACCAATAATGCATTTGGAGTGCCATTCGAAAGCTTTGAACGTTAGAAATGTTATCTATCTAAATACATATTATTAGATATCATAGAATAGTATATGTATCTCATATTTAATTATGTGTAGAATACAATGTATTAGTTTAAATTCTAGCACTTCAACTGTTCGCAATGTGGTCACGTGCACTTCAATGCACTCCACATAAATGTTTCAGTGCTCATTCAATATTTTATTCAATTTCAATCTCATCTTGCAAGACGGGAACTACACTCCTTAAAGTTACGAGAGCAACTTTCAAAACTCTGGAGACGGGTTCAACAGAAATACACGAGACTAGGTTTTAAATTTTATAGCATCGCTCATCAAATCATGTAAAAGCATAACCAGCAACAGTTTTATCAGATGAACTGCAGATGACGATAGGTAATGCAAAATGTGTATATCGTGTGATTGTCGGAAGACTCGTCGGGTACTGATCCCGTTCGAGGACATGTAATTTTTCTCTCTTAAATTTCAAAATTTTGTTTAAATAAGCGGGCGTTAGTGATTAAAAAACCATATGATACAAATTAAACCTATATGTTTTTAAAATCCTGCGTTTAAACTACGTACAGATCGCAGCACGTAAGTTGAACTATGCGCATAAACAAAATTTCGGGTCTTCATCAAAGTGCGGTGTGCGGTGCAGGGGGAGGGGTCGTGCGTAACGCGGCGATGCTTGCTCCCAAACAATCACACTCCCCCTCGCTACCAAAGAAGATGAAATCGCTACTCTTTTCCAAAGTTTAAGAATATTACTTATAAATTATGTAGAAGGTGTTATGCCCATGAATAATAGTGATTAAGATTAGTATTCCTATAATTGTTTAATAATACCTAACGTTTAAATCCCAATACACTTTGTTCGAGAAATACAATATTTGAATTCTTACTTTAAAGAGTGCAAGATCTTAACACTGCCTTACCTGTATATTTATGAGATTGTTGTTTTCATAAAAAATAATCTTCATTATTTTGAGTCTTTGGGTGATGTATGTAATTTTAACATTAGGCGTAAGTCAAGACTGTGCAACTTGCCATCTCGGAAGGCTTTACTAAATAAAAGTGTATATTGTATGGCTCCAAGGATTTATAATACGTTACCAGCAAGCATTAAAATTTTTAATTTATCTAGCTTTAAATTAAAAGTTAAGAACATACTTTTGGAGAAATGTTATTAGTTAAATGTAATTGCTTATTATTTAAATGACAATGATATCTATAAATTATAATTTCAAAATGTGACGTAATCCTCTTTGCAATTCTTCGTTGACATTTATTTATTCAATGACATTTCTTTCATTTTATATTGCTGGTTTAATGTACGAGTATATTAGCTCTCACGACATGACATAGATCTGTATATTTAATTTTTTTTAATGTATCACTTTGTCTCCTATATCCATTTGTATGCTAATTAAGGCAAGGATGTATTTGGTACTTTTTAATACTTATTATAAATCTCACAACATGCAAATAAATTCTTTGACTTCGACTTTGATTTGACTTTGAAAGGAAATCCGTGATTATTTTTATGCAACTTGGTTTTAGGATTAACTTGCGTTTCATTTTTAACGACCGCAGAGTAAGTCTTCGTCTATCACATTAGTCCATAACTGTACCTGCGCGGACGAACACCATTTTGGTTCCACTTGCGTGCCTCAAACTGTAAGCTGTTTTTCCATATAACAATCGATTGAGAGAACTGTTTTATTGTCAAAATTTAATATCTATGTATTCGGTTACATTTTTGTATTAATCTAAGCCTAAGAAAAAAACCATCAAACTACAAAAATACGTTTTACTAATTATTTCACCCTACCCTGTATCTGTCACATTTCGTTACATTGTTATACTGATTAAGCGCAGGCCACACCGACAACTAGCGAGCCAGTGAGCAGGCTGGCAAGCAAAGAGTGACAAGGGAAACTATATAAACTAAGTAAAGCTTTGGCGAACTAAACTTTGTGGGGTTCAAACCGAAAACTAATGTACGGACGGGCGAGCGAGCGAGCGTGAGAGCGAGTGGAGCGTTTCGTGATTCGTCTTTCAGTTATATTATCTTTTTCTTTTCATTTTCAGTTAAATTATCTGAACTTTCGTCGAGCCGAGTTAACGATGCATCGAAGTACGGAGCTAAGCTATGCTAACGAGGTGAACGAACAACATCGCTGGCATCGTCGGATATTTCGTTTGCATCGTTTGTATCGCTGATGTAGCTTATTTTTGTAGTTCGAAGTGTGATCTAAAATATGAAAAGAGGTGAAATGAAGCTCGCCCGGCTCGCTCGCTAGCTAGCTGGCGGTGTGCTCTGCGCTGAAGTTAGACTAGTTGGATTGTACTAAGTAATACGATCATAGGAAGCTCAACCTCAACCAAAAGCTCAGTGATGAGAGAGGTTCAGCTGCTGGTCTAGGGTTTGAATCCTACTCATGGTTTAAGCTTCCAGGAATGTAACATCGAGGAGAAATCCCTCATATAGCTATACACCAACTTACGCTTACAGATGTCTCTAGCTTAATTAAATTTCAGAATTAAACATTATGCCAATTCATACATAATCAATGACTATTCGTATAGGTATCATAGGATTTTACAAAATTCATAACTGCGGAACAATGTTTTCCCACTTTAAAGAATCTATTAATACCTAACAGAATGAGGTACCCGTTCCCTCGAGGCTTCGTTTCCTTCACTTCCGGAAACATTCGACCTCAGTCGGGTTTTTAATCATAAATGAAAATTGTTCTTTAATACTGTTCCAGATTTGGATTTGCTTTGAGGTTCTATGTGGTCCGACCTTTATTTTATGATGATTTAAAACGGGTTTCGAAAGCACGTTACTAAAATTATATTTATGAATTTATTTTAATATTATTAAATTGATATTGACTTTTGTAATGGGATAAAATTAAATGGCGGTAAGTTTTAACTTATACTCGTACAACATGAATATTATAAAACTAAATGCTCATTTAGATAAATTGTAGACTTTAAGAAGATTGTACAGAAACTTAGACAAATATGTATTATAATTCTGGGTATACAACATTAGTATTGGTCAATGAATAACAATAGCTTCCTTTCAATTTCAACATAATTTTATCCTCGGCTTTTATTTCATAATATTGTGTCATAAATATGTTATGTCGAGCTCATTATGTAAGTACAAGATTGTATGTCTACAAATAAATGCAAAGAGATGAGGTTCTTCCAAATGTTTGTAAGGAACTTACATGTGCTTACTTGATAGTGACGGATAGGTGCCCATGGCATTTGTAATGGCACCAAGTACTTGATATCCTGAAGCCTGCTGGCACTGGACTGCGATAATTACTCTGAGAAGTTAAAGTGTCCTTATTTTTTTCAAGAATTGATTTTATTTTCACCAATATAGTTAGTTTAGAATACCGTTATCAGTTTTATGCCTTTCCGGGTCACTTTTTCATTGAACAAACTCATCTTTGTTATTACAGTTGTGCATAATTGTGTGTGTGTTGTGTGAATGAATGTTTGGCACTGCGGTAATGCTAAGAGGGTTTCTTGTAGAAAGGCCTTCCACCTAGTAAACTTAATTATTATGCTTTAAAATTCTTACTTACCTTTCAAAACTATTTAATCCTTCCTATACCGTGATAATTAAAACAAAAGATTTATGAATGAAACTGACGAATATGGACGTATCTGGGACGCAAACGGTTAAGTCTTTAGTAACCTAGGTTTTAAAGATGACATAACTCTACTAGTAGATAGATCTGCGAACAGTACATCTCGCGAGCACATAACATAGTCTTCTCAGTGGCAATTTTTCGCCTAATATCTCGTAAACTACATAACCATAATATATACTTAACCATAGAACATAAGCATAATTATGCTTATATTAAAAATTCCTCTTTAAAGTCAGATACCTAATGTGTACCATTTTTTTTTAATCAGTAAGTAAATAGCGTCGCAGAAAACTTCCCTCCCTTTTAGAAAAAGTACCCTCCCCACTCAAAATCGCCGACGACAAATAATTATATTAAATAGTAGAACATGCATACCAAGTCAAACATCAAGATTGTTTGAAAAATGCGACGGACGGAAGACGGACGTGTACATACAACCTAGCAAACCTACAGACAGATGAAAGTCAATTTGGCCACTTAAAGCAGAGATGCTTCGCTGGCTTTGCTCGCTCAGTCAAATATTCAAAACATACCACCGTACCTTTCCAATAAATGGTTTCAGTGATAGTATATTATATGGTAGGTAGTTTTTGTATTGAATGACTCATCTAAATATAAAGTATACTCTGAATACCTATAAAAGTCCGTTCGCAACGAAAATAAACTTCATCCCATCTCTAACGACATAACAAAAACCTACGCAATAGTAAGCTCTATATTCAGCGGTCTATCCATTCTTTATCTATAACTACCCAATTCCGTCAGCATAAAAAGCGTTTTCTTACCATTTAGCGGTGTTTTCGTCCTTTTTTACCTCAAAACCTTAGTGGTAACACCTCTCCGGGGCGCGGTTATATTTGCATTTAGAGCGAACGTCTGATATTCTGACCTTATCAGGCGAGATTGTGTTTGAGGGAATTCAGATGACGCGAGTGCTGGGAATCACTTGGAATCGGGGAGTCAGTTCATTTTTACGACTTATGTGCTCGGAATCTGACTCTTGAAGTAATAATCTTAAGGCATTTATTTTCAGGTGACAGTGCTCGGGAATTGTATAATGCTTTCTCAGAGTCATCTTTCTACACAATCCACGGAATTCATTATATAACCGTAGCATATTGACCTTAATTGTCCTTAAATATTTCAATGCAAGACTGCACTTGTTGAAGATGAAGACACTTAAACAATACAATTTATCATCCACTGTTTAATGTCTTGTTACTCAATTACGTCACCAAAGGTATGAATGAGAGTAAAAAAAATATAGTCATTTAAACATTTTTTTTTTAAATATCTCATTATACCTAGTACCTACGTAATAAAAATGTCCAAAGTTATTGGACTTCTATGATGGCATAAATAGAAATATTGCGCAGTGCGAAGGTTTAGTGGGCGCCTTTACATTTTTATATGCATTAGGTACATTATCTTTCAGGCCCATAATTTCAAAACCTTTTTACATTTCTGTATGAAACCCTGTTTTAAGGTGTGTAGATACATTTTTATATCTAGCCGTAATATTCAACAGTTTCCAATAAACTTTCCACGCTCGTATTACCTAAAAGTTCAAAAGTATGCTCGCAATTTCCACAGCGTTGGTTTTCTTTTTTTCCAAATAATAGGTCGTAAGTTATGCTCTAACTGCTGGCTTTGTTATAAAAGTAGAACACTAGTAAAAAGTAATAGTGTGAACGTGATTCTATCAAAATTGGACTTTCAGATATGAGAATGGGAGTGATATCACAAAATAATATAAAATACCAATATTTCTTACGTAATTTTTACCATTTCGAAACTTTAACTAGAATGATTATTATTGTGCATCTGAAATCAAATAAAGTGTGGGTATGAAACAAAGAACATTATCTGAGTAAAATTTTCATATGAACGTACACGATGCCCAACAACAAAAATATACTTAAATTCGAATCGCTGCTAGAATTGTGAACTTACAACTTATTAAATATCATCATAATTAAAAAGTGAGAAAACTGAAAAAGATGAAACTCGTTTTAGAGTGTTTTTTACTATTGTCAATTATTTTGTTTTGCTCACAATATTATTTTAACTTCCATGTTTTGAACAAGTGGTTGTGGTCTCCGGTAGACTAGATGATACCGTATGCCGTAATAGATGACCGACTTGTAGAGTTATAAATATACGTATATATACCGCCTACGATATAACCACAGCCTTTCTCCTTTCTCGTGTATAGTCAAGAAGCCGACCACGGTGCTTAGGTCTTCCAAAAACATTATTTTATACAAATAATATAGGTATCTATATCGATCCATTACGACTTTTGTTAGAGTGGTCATAGAATACACCATTTTAAGAATACGCTGTTATACATCCTAAATAATATATTAATACATCGACCTGCATGAATCAGCTATAAATTTGGCAATGCTACGTGCCTTATTATCACAAATATCATAATAACCTCTCCTAACTTTTACTACTTCATTTAACGGTAATTAATTACATAATTACTTAAATTCAACAAACAAAACTAATCTTCATCTAAATAACGAAACGCAATTAATTCCTGAAATTGGGACAAACTAATTTGCACAATAAAAGTAACAGAAAAGCGGGAAACTTATTATCGTAAAATTAATTAGCGAAGTCATTTGTAGGTGGGATAGAATAATTAAAATATAACGAACTTAACTTTAAATAAATATAAGGAATACATTTGTTAACCGTTGCCGACCCGATGTCTGACCAGCCGAGCGATTCTCTAATGAAGTGATCGTAGTGAGCATAAGATTTTTTGTCTGAAATGGAATCCGCTGTTTCACCGTTTTCCATCGGATCGAATCAATCATGACGGAGGGACTGCCAATTTTGATACAGTTTGCAAAGTCTAGTATCAAAACAATTTGCAAAGTTTCTTCCTAACTATTAACGATGAGTACCATCTATAAGGTATTGACGTTTGAACCTTCAACCACTGCCTCCATGTTTTGTTCATAGATTTGCTCGGAAGTTTGTTTTTACTTCATTGTGTTCTTATTTCTGTAATTTAACTTACAAGCCTCCAGTTGATGGCATTTTTGTTACACTTGTATCGATACTGAGTGATATAATATGCAAAGAGTTTTTTAAGGCTAGTCACAAACTGTATATATATATATATATATATATATATATATATATATATATATATATATATATATATATAATATGATAAAAGTAAACATTCATCATACAATTATAATGTAATATTAGTCATCACTTAAAATATGAAACTTTAAAAAATCACTTATTATGCGCCTAAACCACAATATAACGAATTGCTACAAAACAGATAGTTCTGAGAAGTCATATATATTTTTCTAGCTGTCAATATTTATTTCCAGCAGGGCTATTTTGTATCTCATTTGCTAACAAATTATGATTGAAATCTTGAAAAATGCCCGCTCTATGTCAGTTTTGGCAACTCCAGTAAACAAAATGTTAGTAAATTGATGACTGGAGCTGACAAAAGTGACATAGAGCCGCCATTTTTTCGATTTTATTCAACATTTGAGAACTGAGATACAAAATAGCCCTACAGGTTAACTTTTGATCGAACGAGGTGGCGAGTTCATTGCCAAAACATTTTCACTAAAAGTTTTATTTAGCACGATTAATTTCATACTCATTATCCAGATAATTTAAATATAGTGTCGTTAATGTAGGTAAGTAATGAAATTATGTATAGTATATTTTAGGTTCTAAGATCAAAAAAATGTGGCTATATACGTGACTCATATACGCAAGCATGGTGTGCACGTGCGTGCACTCGCATGTACACTCGCGTCATAATATTAGAAAATAAAACTATTTATGCTTTTCAGTCTCACTGTACTTTAAACACAACTTTAAGCCTAAATTTACTGCGCAAAGTTGCCGTTTTTATTATTTAATGGTAGTCAAATAATATAAGAAAACGCATATTAACAATGGTTGACACCATTTTTGATAATATTCTGGGATAAAGAAAACCAGTGAAAAATTACGTAATTTTACTTCTGAGAGGAAAATGTACCAAAATCTAGATTAATTTCCATTCTAGCGAGTGTTCGTTTAAAGCAAGACCTCAGTCAAAATAGGTCACAGAGTGCTTAGCGTAGCATCCTCCATTATTCAGTGGGGGATCCACTGTTCTACGTGTCAGGATGCGAAAATTATCCTATATATACCTACTATTTACTGTACATAAAAAATAAACATATTTATTTATATTCAATATTATCTAGTAGTAAGATCATATACATTTTATAGGATGGTCTCTTACTATGTGCCTTACGTGTAAGCTCAAAGTCACGCAACGAGCAATAGAGAGCGCTATGCTCGCCGTTTCTCAACGTGATCGAATCAGAGAAGAAAATCCGTAGAGAAAACGAACCTGACATAGCCCAGAAGATTAGCCACTTAAAGTGGCAGTGTGCTGGGTATATAGCATATAGCCGGATGATTATGAAGAGGAGGAAAATCGAACCACCATGGTGTTGAATGATCACCGTCGCCCATGGACATCAACAGTGGTCATGAGGAAGCAAAAAAGTCAAAAGTCAAAATCATTTATTCAATTTAGGCATCAAAGACGCACTTATGAACGTCAACTTTTCATTATAAAAGGAATCTCATTTACTTTAAAGACTACCGCCACGTTCCAAAATATATAGAGCCCACCGAAGAAGAAGCGGCAAGAAACTCGGGGCCATTCTTTTTATATAGATGTTTACAATGTTTCTACTTAGGTACTACAAATATTACATTTTATGGGTGGCAGAGTGACAGCTTGTCAGAAGTGGAGTATTCCGCTTGGAATCTTTATCTTCTTTATAATGTCGAACTTTATAGTAAGCTTTTTTTATTAAAACTATTTTTACAGTCAACTTGAATTTGCCCTCTGTGAGCTCAGTTATGTGTTTTGGGATTTTATTGTAAAAACGCTCACAATTTCCAAGGAATGACTTATTAGTCTTCGCAAATCTAAAACTAGGTACAGCTATCCTATTTTTATTTCTAGTATTAAAAGTGTGGTGATCACTATTCAACTTATATTTATGTAAATTTTTACGAACATACATTATATTTAATTACAGGCTTTAAGGCATTACAGGCCTTTTAAGAATACATCACACTAATTATATAGCCGATTTTTGTCAGTGTGTTTCTATGTTTGTTACTTCTGACGCTCAAACATCTGAACCAATTTTGATGATAGTTTTTATTTAGCTACATGAGGCGCTGGAATAACTCATATACCTAACACTTTTCATTGTCACCACGGGAGTGAAACTGCGGTGCGCAAATACTTTTATATAAATCCGCGCCCCAGAGGACGCACAGGGGTGCTGCCGTGTGATTCTGTAAGAGCAAACATTGTTGCATCTTTGACAACATCCGTGAAACAAATAACGAGATGACAAGAAACGTTGAATAAACAACCTTGTGTACAAGGGCGATATCTCATAAAGTATTTGACATCGGTGAGCTCGTCGACAAATTATTAGAGAATCGCACGGCCGTACAGCCAGTACGATTCTCTAATCTTACATTCCTCTTCTTCATGCAAAACAAATTCCATCTAATAGAGATGGTTATGTTATGAGTTATATCTCTTGTAACTCAATGTGTAAATCAACTTGTGATGACTGATGCTAGAATTGCCTGGTTTCGTGTGTTTTTTCGGAGAGGATATTTAACTATAACTCTTTATTCTAAATTCACATTAACTATGCTGCAAATGTAGCAGACTCCATGGAGACAGTAAAAACCCTGCCAGCCATTATTTATTTATCAACCCACAATACAAAAAACAATTAAAAGTAATAAAACATACCAGGCGCTATTCTAATATAAATTGAGATACAGTTTTCTTAATTTGACTCCATACATTTCAATTTTGTACTGATTTATGACGACATTACTTTACTTGACAACACGTATCATCCCTCACTCATAACTCTCAAAAATGCCACAATTTTGAACAATGACGGAAACAACAAATCCTCGAAAACTCACCCGCAAAAAAAGGGCAACAGGAAAAGTGACAAAAATCCAACAGCAAATTTTCTAGCAACAAAAACAAGCATTCAAATTAACCACAAAACAGGATGCTCGTTATGCGGGAGAGAACAAAAAACAAAAACATTACGAAAACAGGTGAGGGAAATACGAGGGCCGGGATATGATAATCATATTTCAGAGTGAAGAGAATCGGTCCACTTGTTGCCATTCGAAATGTTCCTAAACAATTTGCCCTAGTTTTTTTTTTCAAATATTCGCTGTTACGTAGCTCTCTATGTTCGTAAGGTGGTAAAACTGAAGGGCACTTGAGCGAGATGCTTGAGATTTTGTTCTAGTTTCTTTATTCTATTCAACCCAGTATCTAAGGCCCGTATTCCAGAACAACGTTCGGTTGTGAATCTAGGTTTGAGTACAGGTCTGAGTAAATTTTGTATAGCTACTGTCAAATCTTCACTCAAGGTAAGTATAAAAGAATAAGTATATAAGATAGAGATTGTAATTTAGATGTTCCAACATAATAATAATGGTGAATATAGGCTTGGGCTTCTTCAGATGTTTATTAACTTGTAGTTCTGCGAACAGTAGACCTAACGACAACAACCTATTATCTCGGCAACAATTTCACCAATTATATTCATATTCTAAATTCCTCTTTATTGTCAGGTACCTAATGTGGTACCAAATTTTATTAAAATCGATAGTTAAATAGCGCCGCAGCAAAATTTTCTTGTACAGGAGGATCAACATTTTTATGTTGGTTTGTCTAACGAACATACGGACAGATAAAAGTCAGTTTGGCTAGTTACTCCGCCAGCTAGCTAGCGAAGCTTTGGCGAGCTAAACTATGTGGGTTCACACCGAAAACTACGGGCGGACTGGCGAGCGAGCAGGCGGGAGAGCGAGGGATGCGTTCCGTAATCCGTCCTTCAGTTATATTATATTTTTCTTTACATTTTGAGTTAAATCATCATCTGTACTTTCGTCGAGCCGAGTGAACGATGCCTCGGAGTATCTGTAATTCAGGGTGTGAACTTAAATTAAGGTTAAATGAAGCTCGCCCGGGTCGCTCGCTAGCTGGTGGTGTGTCAGAACACAGCGAGCGAAGCGTCTTAGCGCAGAAGCTAAGACGCTTCGCTCGCTCAGTCAATTATTTGGAGATAAAAGGATACTCGTACATTTTCTTCAAGAAAAAGAATTCTGAAGAATTCTGCATTACATGATGAGGCGCGGCCTATATTACACATCTTATAAAAGCCGAAAGAGCACAACGAGTCATTTTGAAAGTTGCTCACAAAAAGCCTTGCAGATATCCATCAGATTTATACAAGGTCGCTAAAGAATTAAAAGTTAGACAAATATTTGTATTAGCATGTGCACTTATGTTCCATAAAACAGCTCTTACGAACAGTGATCAAACAAAAATAAAATCCAGACGGAAACTTTGATAGCTGTGACCAAGTACTAAATCTAGAATAGGACAAAAATGCTATAACTATTTGTGACCTTATATCTAGAAACTTATCTTTATCTTATCTTTAACGTATCTTTGACAACATCCGTGAAACAAATGTCGGGATGACAAGAAATGTAGGAAAAATTACCTTATGTACAAGGGCGATATCTCATAAAGTACTTGACATCGGTGAGCTCGTCAACGAATAATTAGAAAATCGTACGGCTGGACATAGTAGGTGAAACGAGACAAAATTCCAAAATCAAAATCCAAAACCACTTACTAGTATTGGGTTTCAAGGGTACTGAAGATTTACTTAGAATCAATATATAGACTAGACACACTAAAGTCATAAATGAGAGGAAAGAATATATGTAAATTAATTTATTAGTATTTATGGTGGTTATATCTAAAAAGTAACAAAAACACATCACTTGCTCTTTATAAGTAAGATTTAAATCTTATTAAGATAAGCGCACATAGCACGCAGAACAGATGGCAGATGGAGCTAGAAGGTTCTCGAGTGGAGACCACGGACCGGCAAGCGCAGCGTAGGTTGTCCACCGACACGGTGGACAGACGACCTGATAAAGGTCGCAGGACGACGTTGGATGCAAGCCGCTTCCAACCGATCCTTTTGAAAAAATAATGGAGGAGGCTTATGTTCAGCAGTGGACGTCCTACGGGTGAGATGATAATAAAGATGATGATATTGCTAATATGTTGCTAGTGACGTTAGTATCGATGGTGCATTTGAAGCATAATAGGAGCTCAGTGGTAAATAAATCATAGATAGGAAATAATAATAATAACAGTGGCGGCTTCGTGACGAGCTATCGGTAAGTGGTGACACGGTCGATCACCATTCTCCCTGGGGTTAGCACTATGAGACCTCTGACCCCCGGCTTGTCTTAATTCTGTCTGGGGGTAGAGACGCAAGAGCAAGTAATAAAAAGCTCCATGGTTGGAAGTGTTAAAGCGCAAAATGCCGGAAGAAGCGCTCTAATGAAATCGCAGCACACCTCTCGACACCCTTAAGCCACCCACACCAGCGTTGCCCCTTTAAGATGAGACTAAAATTGGCAGGTCTAGTAGCCTCGTCAATAGCCATTTCCCTTATCATAAGAGTCCATGTCAATAGCCTTAATAAGTTACCAATTTTTATAATAAATATACCATGTCTCCGTCATCCCGAATTCTTTTTTTTTATACCACTTAGGCCTCTAAGTGTTGGCTATAGCCCAACTTATGCTTAAGTAAAGAACTGGATAAAAAATCTGTGAGTAAAATGTTACAATAATAAAAAAAGCAAAAATAATATAACGAATCAATAATAAAAACAGACTGGTATGCAAAAGAAACAGCTTCCTAATTAAGCTGGGTCAAAAACGGTGTGCAAACCTTTACACACATACACATAGGCGAGCAATTCTTCCATATTAAGATTTCTAGTGACCTTTTGCAACCGATTACGAAGTCTTAGTTTTATATGGGTTTGCTAATGCGGTCGTTGCTATACATTTTTACTTAACCAGCCCGCGGATACACTTGACCTAAATCTAGGTTTTTAATAAAATTGTATCCGTCCTTTTCACACTCGGGTTAACTACAAGAGTCCCGAAGATTAATTGTCGCATTTATCAGACTTTCGTTTGTTTTGAGTGTCGTCGGGGATAACCGGAATTAGGTTGTTCGCAAAATGTGCCGGGGAAGTAAAATAATCCAATTTGAATTTATTGTGTGGCAACAGCGCTCGCGGTGCACAGTTTGGTGCGTAGGAGGGGTTTGAAAGACTAATGTTTCTCGCTTACGTAGCAACGCCCTTCTTGACACTTTAACTGTGTTCACAAAATTGTCCGTTTTGAAACAGAATTTGATTATGATTCATAAATTTCATAAGTGTCATGTCAAATGATTTTAATCCTCATAAGCATAATAAGCTCGTTATTTTTCCAATGCATGGGGTCTTCTCTCGGATATGATGTATCACGCATGCCCTGTATGGGTTGATAGTTTTAGAGTTTGCAGAAAACACGAATTCGTCCGATAATGCCTATCCTATACGACTGTTGTCCTAAAAATAAACAAACAGTGCGGCGACTCCACATGCGCCCAGAAGCATGGAAGCGCTTTGTTGAAATTCACCTAGAGGGAGATAAGATAAGATAATAACTAAAGATAAGATAATCTGATTTCCATCGAAGTTGTTAACCAAATCGAGGTTCGCTAAACTTGCCAAGCCAAGGCAAGCTCTTTTTCGAGCGCTGCACCATACTTCTATAATGACTACTATTTCGTCCATATGTCTGCATGTACTTCTTCTATCCGAATGTCCGTGTGTCCGTCTGAGCGTCTGTGCATCTGTCCATCTAACAATCGGTCCATCTGTCTGTTTAGGTTATGTCTTTTATCTTTCGTTTCGCATCACTTAGCATTCGTTTAATGAGAAGATTTTTAAATGACTTCCGACGGTACCTGCCAACACAGCACATGACATCCAAATAGGAACCCTGAGTTTAATCGCTTCCGTTCTGGAAATTTAGTAAGTTAATTCACGGGGCTTATTTTTAAGATGAAAGGAAAAATTCAATACTGATGAGTTGAAAACCATAGCGAAAGCAGACTCATCCCAAACTTTGCAATTAGCAACATCCTTCAACGTGAGTTATAAAACGATACTGATGATGAATGGATGAAAAAAGAACGAAGAAAGAAAACGAAGAAACGAAGGGGGTACCGTATGAATCCACTGAACTACAATAACAAAATTACGACGAAGCATGCCTCAACTTTTTGAATAGCCACAAAAGTGAGAGGGTTCTGAATCGGATTATTCCTTGTGGTACTTGTGTTGTGTGTGTAATGAATCATAACAATATTATAACAATCGAAATTGTCAGTCGTATACTGGTCGGACATAGAGAAACCTAAACCATCTCCTAAACTACTTTGAGTGTAGATCATACACTCACTCTCACTCACTCACATTTTCGAGTAATGAGCAGAAAACTGCAAAATAGACGTCCTATGTCCTTGTCCTTGCTCCATTAGTAACCTTTTATTTGATCCTGTGATAAAAAGATAACAGAATGAAACATTTATGATGGCAATGTTTCGTAAAACCACCCATAGTACTTGTAGAGGCCCTAGTAATCAATGTTCGACAGCTATAAATTCTTAGTTTTAAGCATATCCCCAAGTGTTTCGGCAACTTATTTTATCTTTTATATAATCTCATTCGGTAATATTCTAATTATGAAATGAAATACAGACTTTTATTGGCATATTTTATTTACATACTTCTTACCTAACAAAACAATGCTTTAAAACATTTTTTTAATTATTTAAGTACAATGTGTCCCGACCAAGGAGGTTTCAATTAAATTTAAGTACACATTATCTGTGGTGATCCAGCAGGGCGCGCAACGCGCTAGTTATGAGCCAATAGACCAATAACAGACTTTTTCTCCTGATATTGGCAAAATTAGGGTTACGCCGGACAAGCCATACAAACAAGAAGAAAAAGAAGACATTTTCTATTTTGGCGCTATTTCGTACATACGAATTTGAGTAATATTTTGTTGGATAAAACTTTAGTAGCAAAAATGTCATGAGATTAAATAAAGTAGTGTATGCAACTGCATATAATTAGGTATTAAAACACTCGTGTAATCTTACTACACTCATGTTTTAATACCCTCTATTATATGACAGTTGCATAAACTACTATATTAAAACATGCCTATGAATCAGCGAGTATTTCAATATCACTTAGTCGCCTGCAAATAAAAGGCAATCCTCAATAAAAATAAACATCGAACACGTTTTAGCAGTTGTTTTCAGGTTTTTTTGCGTATGATTGCTGTCGGTTGAGTCCCTAGGAAATAATCTGCATACATTTGCAATTGCAACTACTGTGCCGTTATCGAGATATAAAAGCACACGCTACATTTTTTGTAGTGAGTTTTAAAACAATTACAATGCAAACTTTGCAAAATAGTCAAAGAAAATAATTGATAAGTTAATTATGATAAATTATGTGTATGATCGTAAATGTATGAAACTAACAGTAAACAGCATACAGGTAACAACAAAGGCCATATATGCACGTACCTACATATACATAACTAAATTATATTTTTAACAGTCACATAATAGTCGTATCTTACACATTGTATGCCAGTTTTTATTCTGCCGTCCAATTCAAGCGCGTGCGCAAAGAGTAAATTTTGCTGAGTACACGTTTCAGCAGCGAAGAGTAGTTTACATTTTGTATAATAAGCTTCAAACCAGGCTTCTATATTTACTTGTGGTTTATATCAATCACCTTTTTGTATTGCGAGTATTGTGAGACCCTTCTACTTGAGAAGAGTAGAATACTCCCTCCGCCATCAGGCTGCCAAACATCAGAGGCGAGGAAATTTGACCAACAACAGCTTCTTGAACACGTATGGCCTACCATACGTGTTCAAGAAGCTGTTGTTGGTCAAATTTCGAAAAAATTGCGAATTGCGAAGGAATAGAGCGCAAGCATTACTGTGTTACTGTGTGAACAGCACAGTAAGTAGCAAGTAAAGTTACTGGGTGAAACTCAAAAACCAACGTCTCTGGGTGTACTGAAGTTTTTCACAGTGCAGTGCTACGCAAAACTTCAGTTTAATGCTCTGAGTAGCACTGCAACTATCATCGGTAAGGTCAGTGCTTACCACCAGACACACGAATTACCCATCTTGTCACTCAATTGCATAAAAAACCTCCAGGTTGAATCACAAAGTTCAGCAGCAGTCCTCGATTTTACCTGCTTTATGTCAATGGTATTCAAGAAGTAATGTAGATTGTAACAAAACTGTATCTGTAAATAGGTACTAGAAAACGATCCCAAGAAAAGGCTGTATTGTGATCGATTTGCTTATTTAAATGGGGCACTGAAACAGTCACTGATATAGTGATCAGATGATACAGTGGCGGTACAATAAAACGCTCGAATGCGGGACATACAAATATATACAAATTACCTACCAACCATAACAAATACACGTACATACCTGTTTGAATTTAAATATAACTGCTGCAAAAGTAACATAAATCAGTAACATGTAGGCTTCGCACATTTAAAGCATTACTTAGAACAATGTAGGCAGGGTACATAAACCTCGGTAAAATGTTGAAAACAGGGTAAAATGTCGAAAACCAAGCACAATTGTCCTAATCCTAAAATAGGATTCTGCCTACCCCGTGAAGCATGAATGGAAATGGTTTTTGTTTGTCGTTTTACGTAGCGCCTACCAATGTTTTAGCGAAAAATATTGGTGCTGGTGTTCACATATTTACATGGAGATATTGGTGCTTACAAACGAGATTTAGGTTGTCCAGGTGAATTTATGAAACAGCAAATATTTCTCCATGAAGGTACTGAGTTCACGTATATTGCCTTTGCTGTGGGAATACGAGTTATAGTGGTGAGGAAACACGACTTAGATATTCCGCCGCAAAGAAATAGTGCGCAATCATTAGGGCATGTAGCAAGTGAAATGACTAGGTGAAAGATACTCAAAAACTAATGTCTCGGGGTGACGAGGGTACACACATGAAAAAAAGTTTGCAATGACTTTGAAAAATCGAAATCATTTTTGTTATGTTACATTACATTACATGGCCAACGTCAACGATGGAGAATGCGGTGGGCTAGGCTTCGGCAAAATGAAGAAGAAACAAAATTTGGCAAAACTGTCTCTTCGGTGACGAATCGCGGATGTACTCATTCAGATAACCGACGTGTCCTTGTCTGGAGACCAGGAGATCGTGCCAGGCGAGGAGTTATATTATATTGAATATAAACCTTTTATTAATAAATTTTTGATTCAATTTGAAAAATTATATCTGCTTATACTATTGAACCCAAACTTTTTTCGATGTGTGTAGGCGGTGAAACTTTTATGGGCAAGTGGAGTGCTTACTAAGTAGTATTAAAAACATGAACATACACCCGACATACATACGACCGTCCTCTGATAGTGGGGTGAAATATACACTCTTTCATAAAATGAATTCACTAACTAGAGTCCCAAGGTGAAATCAAGGTTTATCATTGTGTTCAACTATTTGAATGTTGAATTGAATTCTGTGCCTGAAATCAGACAACCTAGGAGTTTATTTCTGCGACACAACAACGGCTGGGATGAGGGGGCTAGGAAAGCCTCTAAATTCCAGCCTATAAGAGATACGAGAAATGACTCGGCTCTAAATTGATCTGATAATTATCAAACTGTTAACATTAATTACGCAGGCATTAAAATACGTTTGATGTTTTCTTGCAAAATAGTTGACAATTAAATTAGATGAATAGCAGGCAATTCATATAAATTCAGACTGAACTTCAGCGTGGCTCTTACGGCAAAGACAATGCGCGCAGAGAATGATTTTTATGGTTTTTAATGAATAGTTATGTTTATATTATATATTATAAAACACTGAATTCAAAATCTAAAACCCTATACAGTATGTTTTAATTATTTATTGGATTGAATAATATTTACAAGCTGACTAACGTATGATATTTTTATCAAGCATGTCTTTAATCTTGTATCGGCGACCTGCACAGATAACTCCAAGATATAACTTACATGTTATATTAAATTTAAAGCTCTACATATTAAATTGCCAGGAAACATGTCTTAAACAACTTGTTTGCGTTACCATTCGCCTTATGAATTTTTTATATTACTAATATGATGTAAATAGTCATACTTATCATACCGTTTTTGGTCCTAAATCTAAATATAAAATGACACGACATTGTTTTGACTAGTAGTGCAATAGTTCTTGTAATATAAACTAGTGGTTTGCTGCACTAATCCTCATACTTACCAAAATATTATAATTTTGACTGTGTAAATTCTAGGAAGTTACGATCGAAAAAATCTTACGACCATCCTATTACCATAGAAAGGCGAAACCATAACATTAGAAAGTTATATTTGACATCCCAGCATTGTTTCTAGAATGAATGCGTCGTTCAATATCGATATTCAAATAACGATTTTTATGAGGTATTTTATATCAAAAGCACTTAGAGTTTATTTTATGAGCCTATATAGAAACTCTCCTACTGGGTATGGTGTTATTAAATAATAAACAATGCCTGAATAAGAAATTGTTACAAATATTTGATAGTATACCATTGAATTCTTATTGCGTATTATAGTAATGGCAATGTGGCGTCAATAAAACCTAATAGGCCTTTAAATAATATAATAAGTATACACATTATAATAAAATTCCCTTAGTTGTGACAAATATGTTTTTTACGTATCTTATGATTTTATTGAAATGCTTAATGTATACATTATTCACTTCATAAATTGGTTTTAGAGGCCATTTAAATAAAAATAATAATCTAATTTCAATAAATATTATGGTCGGTAAGAAGCTTGGGAACTAGTCATCGAGTTAATGAAATCAAAGGCCAGTATAATACTGAAAACGTCTGGGCACTTTGAGTGTCTACTGCGTGTATTGAGGACATTTTAATTAAAATAGGCGATAATTATGTAGACGATAAGTAAATATAATTTTCACAACTCTACTCGTATAACAGTCAATTGTAAAAAAAAAGAAACGTGTTTGAAACGTCGGAAATTATCATTAATTACTAACTGCACCCCGCGGTTTAACCCGCGTGGTAATTGATGATGATGATGGTAATGATGATGAATGGTATTATATGTCCTTCTCCGGGATATAATATATCTCCTTGTCTTTCATTACAATCCGTTTAGCCGTTTATGCGTGAAAGCGTAACAAACAAACAAACTCACCTTAGCATTTATAAGTTAGGATAAAACATACCTATACGATTTAATCAGTTTGAATTATTACACTACTAGCTGACCCGCCAGCGGCTTCGCTCGCGTGGCCTCGCGGGATACGGTAATTACAGATTTCAATTAGGGGTCGAATTTCACAAAATCCCGTCTTAGTGAGTACATAGGTCCAAAAAAGAACTCCCATGCAAAATTTTAAACTTTTAGCACTCGCAATAACAAAGTTTCATACAAACTATCAACCCCAAAAAAACCCCTTAAGGGTTGAGTTTCATAAAATCCCGTCTTAGTGAGCACCTACGTCCTAAAAAGAACCCGTTAAAAAAATATTTCGTGTTGAGTGAGTGACCTTTCGCTTTTATATAGGTATATAGATTATTACTTTTTACCGGCAAAATACTCATGTTAGGGATCAATTACTTCGACCCGGGTTTCGAGCATGTACAAGTTTCGCTGCAGTCACGTAACTTCATACTATTTACCCATCGAGTTCCGCGTGGTATTTTTCGCTACCCACAGCGGTAGCGAATAACGCTCAGGTCTTAATAGGCCTTTATAAAATAACTTCTAGCGTAATGTCATACGGGATATTGCTATGGGGTTCAGCGGCTGATATAGAGAACATCTTTATCGTACAAAAACGTGCTATTCGAGCTATATACGAAATGCGTCCCCGCGAATCTTTGAGATATTTATTTAAAGAAATGAATATATTAACTTTGCCTTTCTTATATGTATTTGCAAATATAATGTATGTTCGTAGAAAATTACATAAATATAAGTTAAATAGTGATCACTACCCTTTTAATACTAGGAATACAAATAGGATAGCTAAATAGTCGTTGCTAGGAAAGTGTGTACGTTTTTACAATAATATCCTAAAACACTTAACTGAGCTCACAGAACAAAAAAAATCAATTTGACTGTAAAAAACGTTATAATAAAAAAAGCATATTATAAAGTCCGACATTATATAGAAGACAAAGATGCTTGGAATACTCCACTTCTGGCAAGTTGTAATCTGCCACCTATTAATATTAGTCGTACCTAAGTAGAAACATTGTAAAAATCGATATAAAAAGAATGGCCCGAGTTTATTGTCGCTTCTTCTCGGTAGGCTTTATATATTTTAGAACGCGGCGGTAGAGTCTAGAGTACATTCGGATGAATATTTGACGTTCACAAGTGCGTTTTTGATGCCTAAATTGAATATATGATTTTGACTTTGACTTTTGACTTTGACTCTTTCTGCGTAACATATGGTCGTGTGTTATACTTACCTGGAACCAGGTTTATCTTAAAGGATTTGGAGAAAAATATTTAAATCGGTTTCAAAACTGGTGGATCTTTATTAAACACTATTAGATGTTCTTGCATTCAGAAAAAGCTCATTATAATGCCTAAGTGTAGCCACACACCCTGTCATCACATTTTTAGAAAAATTAACTTAATTCTGATACATTTATTTTGAAGCCGAAGGTCGAGCCTACTTCACGAACGACGTCACGGGTAGTGAATAATCAAGAAAAAATAAATTTAACCAAAAACCTTATGCTACCCTAATACGCCATGAAGGGCGAGAACTAGTTCAGATGTTGGGTAAAAAAGTTTAGAACGATTTGTACAAGACCGGTCTCGAAAATTCTGCTTGTTTTTTTTTATATCATAGGTATGGGATTTGTCTATACGTTACTAATATAATATAATATTATAAAGAGGAAAGATTTGTATGTATGTTTGTAACAAATTGTCTCAAAAAGTACTAGACCGATTTCAAAAATTCTTTCACCATTGGAAAGCTATAGTCACCCTGAGTAGTATAGGCTATATAAGATTCATCATCATCATCATTATCCATCACCGCGCGGGTGAAACCGCGGAAAGCAGCTAGTTAGTGATAAAACCCCAGATATATTTGACATCACTTAGCACTGCTATCGCATTTGATAAACGAAATAATAGTACTCTGTTGTTACGGCTATGTTCAGGTTAAAATCCCGTTAAGAGCCGAATTTCACTAATTATTATGTTTTATGATAATTTATACATTATGACAATATCTCTTCATAATCATAATCAACCCATTTTGTTCCCATTGTTGGGACTCGAGCCTTCCTCTCAGAGAGAAGAGTTGGGCCATAATCGACTACGCGGGCCCAGTGCGTCTTGGTGGATAGGTTAGTGGCTAACCCATGTTGAAGTTTTCAGGCCGCCCGAAGGCCTTCGACAAAGCCTTACGGCTGTTGTCCTAAAATAAACAACCAGGACCGACGGCTTAACGTGCTCTCCGAAGCTCGAAAGCGCTCAGTTGAATAATGCCACTAGCGGTAACCCATCCAACTTCTGACAGCAGCAAGCGTTGCTTAACTTGTTGATCGGTTAAGATCGCCAAGTCGAGCTCCGCTATACGAGCGCTTCCCTCTTATTATTTTACTGAATTATTTAACCGAAAATTTACTTAACAGATAAATAAACACAATCCTATCTGGTTTACATGTACTAAACAAAGCTTGATGTAAATTTTGTTTTTTTTTTTGATTGTGCATACAACATAGTTTAATGTAGACCAGTTTTCAAACAACTGAAATTATTACGTCTATATTGCCTCTACATCACTAATATATTTATTTTAGAATAAAGATCCACCCTTTTTTTATGAAATCTGTGTATGCGTGAGATAGTATAAATTGGAATTTAGAAAGAAACACTTTTTCTGTATGGTGCTAATATAATTAAAGTACATTTATATCATGGAAAGCACAGCCATTTCTTTTACATGTTCGTGCAATTAAATTCATAATTATAAATTCATCATTCATTTGACCTTATAAATTGACAATATTCATAGAGAAACCATAGACTGTGCCATAGAGTTGTGAATGTTAACAGATAACAATCAATCAACTTTAATTAAGCATCCTTAATCCCAATTTAGGTCAAACAAAGGCCAAACGAGAATCCTTCAAAGTTGTATGAAGTTGACATCAATTACCTAAGTTTAATAGGTAGTGTAGACAAAACCCTGGCTTAGGTTCGTGACTAACACCCCTGGAAACCAGCCAAAGCAAACTCAGCTCAGCTCTAATATAATCTAAGTTTAGTTGTGAAACAAATCTCGTATTCTCCGTCCAAACTATGCGATGAAAATAATCCTTCTAATAGGACCACAAAAGTTTACTGTTATAGATTCGGTTATGTTAGTAAACTAAATTGTTGGTTTTAGTGTTAGGTACAAATTAACACTGCCGTTAAAACTTTCGGCGTTATAAATTCTCGTGAGTTTGGTACATATTTATTAAATATTAAAACCGACTTTACTCACATAATTAGCCGACGCTATAAATTACGCTGCAAGATCGCGGCGACCACTGTGGACGCCGCGATCTTGCAGCGTAAACCCCCTTAGGATGAGCATCGGGCATGGCCGAAACCTAGGTCGACAACGTCGGCTACTTACGTGAGTAAAGTCGGTTATTAATTTTGTTCTAAAACAACTCCATTTTGAACCTAAGTTTCTTTGCGAGCTGAGTTACCAACATCGGATAGAGTCGGAGAGACTGATCATGTTTGGATCAGCGGAGTCACATGACACGCTGTCATTAGCACGAGTAGCGTGGTTTTGGCACTGGTGGTCGTATCACACCTGCCTAGAAGATATACCTCTTCACTCGCGACTTGAACATATCCAGGTTATCACAAAACACAGACTCAGGCAACGATTTCCATCCTAAGCTATACGGTTTGGCCACGTCTAAGGAAGTAAAAGGCAATCGTACTGCGTTTACGTGGGTGTGGAGCTCAAACCCACTCAAAACTCTCTGTGAACAGTCATCTGCCAAGATGGGGCGGGGGTAGTACTGACATTTACCATCTCGCCCCAGTGGTAGGCCCCGATTTATCGTTACCAGGCCTCAGCGCCTGTGAAGAGGTACCTCGACCAATGTTTCGGCGGATGTTAAATAATGATATTATGGTTTATATAAATGCAACACGCAATCTTGGCTTGCGTGTTGCATTTATATAACTCTCTGGACTCTGGTAATCAATTAAACTTTTTAACATTGTGCATTATGGAATTGAAAACAAAACACTCCATGTGTGAACTTGTTTCATGGTGATATGGATATCATAAGCGTCCACCAATTTTACACTTACCGTATTTCATCACAATTCACGTCGTCAGTCGTCTAGCGTCAATTCAATACGGCTCTCATGCAAATTTGTGTTGATTGTCGTCCGTATCGGCAAATAATCGACTGGGGCCTGGCCAGCCCCCTTCAATCGACAACCCTCATAGGGAATATGCATGGATGTCATGAAAGGGTAGATGGTCTTATTTATGAGGCAGTCGACCTGGAAAAGGTGTGTTTTTAAAATAACAAAATTCCCTGTTTTATGTTATAGAGTCTTGTGTATTTTAAAATACATCAACATGTAAAATTGCTAGTTTTGTTTTCCTAGGTGATCGTCGTTGCATTTAAACCTGCATGAGTAGTGTATATAATTTTGCCTTTTTATAATAACCGTAATGGCACATTGTGTTACCATAGTAGACAAGTACGTAACTTAAGTATTTCTGATCCCTCATAAGTGCAATTTGATAATAGTTACATGATATTTATCATATAATCGTGGAGATATTTGTTATTTGCATCGTGACTTGTAATAAATGATTCTGTAAATATCTGTAAAGCAATGCGCATAAAAACTTTTTTTAATGTTAATAGGAAACGGTACAAGCACGAGGTCCATCATATGTTAACTGGTAAATTCTGCCTAGGACAGATACTTTTTCCCACTAGTGACGAACTGTACTGCGCTCGTAACCCTGAGAAATTAAGTTGTTAAGTACAGTAAGTTAAGTAAAACACAGTATTGCGAACATTACTGATTCACGGTAAAAAAAACGTATGGTTGTCCCATACCGTACGAAATAATTCACAAAGAGTTCTACAGCACTAAAAATTTTGAGTTTGCGTACTTAAAAAATAGTTATTGTTTCCTAAATACAAGAAGTCGAAAACATTTCGCTTGCACTCTTAGAAACGTTCTTAGACTAAATTCACGTTCATTGTAAACAAAAGCTTTCCTCAGCGAACCCAATTACTTGAAGTGTATAATCCAGAATCCTGTCAGACTCTGCTTCGCGTAAAGCAAGTTCGCACGTGCAATATAGGATTGAACTAACCTGGACTGATTTATGTGTTCACGTAAAATAATAAGAACATTTTAGAGCTTGTTAATATTTATCTTGGTCGTGCGTTCGTGGACATGCCATTGATTAAACTATTGTGTATGTGATTTTGAAATTCGGGAAGGCGCTACCTTATCATAATACCTATATTCATCAATATTTTGACCGATCCGTTAGCTTGGTTGGTAGGGACCTTCCATTCAAAGGCCCAGGTATGATCCCTGGCCGGTGTATATATTTGTTTGATAAGCAGAAATGTTTGTACTGGGGCCTTTGATGTTAGTGATCTGTTAATGTGTACTCCTGCATCCATCTTGCATCCTCATGGAATCCTAGTACATAATCTAGATATGTGTATGAGTGTGTAAAAGTAATTAATTTAAACCTCTTGTCCTTTATTTTCTTATTAAGTTTTACTCCATCAAAAGTAAAATTTGTATTGCCGTACTTTGTTCTAGGAATGGGCCATACCATGAAGTTTGTTTTAATTATTGTCAAAAAATATATTTGTGTTATAAATATGGGTCCAACCATAACGCACTATATAAACTGTAAATAGCATAAAAAGTTTTGTTTCAATTATTATTTATCTTAATTTTATTATACTACTCGTAGAAGGATCTATGACAATTATGTGTAAAATCGACATCGATAAATGCTCCCCATTTATCGATGCTCGCCAGGCTTTGGTGGCTCTATCTGTCGGTCTATATTTTAAATTTATTTAAGTTTAGAAGTCTGCGTTACTGTGTATTCCCAGCTCTAAAATTTGGAGCGCATCGTCACGAGTGCCTAATCCAGTTTGTATGCGAAATGTATATACCTACAATGTAACTAACCTCCGTAATCAAAATACAGGGTGTACATAAAGTGTATGGGTTGTTATTATGCGCAACAACTTAATCCTGTACACGTGCTTGTTCGCGACGCGTATATCTTGCGGGGAGTAAAGCTGAATACTTAAAGTATGAGAGGCAAGCGTTTCTATCGCGTGGTGTAATTTGATCATTCTTCCGGGAAGCTCTTTTATAAAACATATTTGTTGAAAGAGAAAATGCAAATTTACAAAATAGCTGTAAAAAATAAAAAAGATTTGATGCTGCTTTCCACTATTATTAAATAGCTAAAAAAAGCTTGTTAATTTATAGTATTATCATTGATATGTGTTATGATTGACTATTCTTGGTGGGGCTCAAGTTCTCGGAAATATAGTCGCCGTGTGGACGCCAAGTCGCTTTACGGGTGCGCAGCGTTAGTTCTATGTAAAAAAATATTAAAAAAACTGGCCAAGTGAGTCGGACTCGCGCTTGACGGGTTCCGTACCGTTATCTATATACCTTTCATACAATAGACATGATTTTTTTGCCGCTTGTACGGAACCTTCGACGATGAGTCTGACTCGCACTTGGCCGGTTTTTAGTAATTGTTGTTATAGCGGCAACAGATATACATCATCTGTGAAAATTTCAACTGTCTAACTATCACGGTTCATGAGATACAACCTGGTTACAGACGGACAGATAGATGGACAGCGAAGTCTTAGTACCTAATAGGGTCCCGCTTTTACCCTTTGAGTATGAAACCCTGGAAACGGAGATTTGTGCACTATCATTCGTCGTTTGTTTCGTTTCTCAGTTCTTGCGTTTCACTGCATGATCATGTATGATGATAAACCCTATCTACAAATACTTCCATTCAAACATTCGCATAGTGGCGCCCCGTGGTTTCACCAGCGTGGATGATGATGATGATAATGAAACGTATCCTACGTGGTATTACGGCGTCTCATCTATCTACATACAAATTTCATCCATATACGTGCAGCAGTTCTGGCAAGATTGGGTAACAAAGCTCCATCACATTTTCATTGAACAATCAAAGAACATTCCTAACATTCTCTTTTTATATTAAAAAGGTGTAATGTATTTTATTATGTTGGCAACTTTACTCCCATATCGTATGACTAGCACCTCAACGCTCAGGGATATCCAGCTTTAAACGAGCTTAACCATCACGCATTGTGCTTGAACTCATCACTGCTAATAGAATTCATAAACTCATCACATTTATAAGAGTACGTACTTATTATAACGTCCTGTGCATGGAGCTGATGCATACGTCTGTTATTAGAATCTTACGTATATGTAATATGATTTAATCATATCTATGTAGAACCAAGTGGCAATTAATTTTTGTAATCATTCATCACACAATCACACTTTCACACTTCACAAGTGAGTGTGTTTACTTTATATATATATGTGTTTTTACTTCTTCACGCTCAAACGACAGAACCTATTTTGATGGAATTTGGTATGGAGGTAGATGAGGCTCTGAATCAACACATAGGATATAATAAAAACATGTTTTTAATATTAACGATCCATGATAACACTGGTTGTGGGTCTATGGGGCACCGCTAACTTACAAATACTTGGGAAAGGGAACTTACATAAGCTACTTATTCATTACAACTATTTTAAACGTTAAACGTTAACAGGCAACAGCTAAGTAACCAACTAGTTAAAGAATATCTATAGATAAGGGTTGTAGTTCGCTACAATATTGCAACCCGCTTTTGGAATTCTAAGCAGCACTGCGTGCGTTATATCGCAAATGTTTATTTGTTGGACCAAATAAAGCAAAACTTAAAAAAGAAGATGTTCCATTATAATAGTTTGTTTGTTGAAGAAGGACCTTATAGTCTACTAGAAATTTGCAGCATAATTTTTTTTTACATTTGGTGTTAAGCACCATTTTCCCGTTGAATGGCAAATGCTGAGTTATATAATTAAGAAATGGACTACAACTTTAAATAGCTATCTCCGGTCGTTGTTATAAATTTGGTTAATGTTGATATTCAATTGATAATGTTGGGTTTCAATGCTAGATGAGACAAATCAACGTAGATATGGTATGGTTATATTGAAATTTGCACTTAAATACATTGGCTCAAACCTAATATTTTTTCCTACTGCCCTCTTATCGGCAACTTTTGCGATATACCCACTTATATAATAAGTAATATTGCCTATTACAGTAATTTGAAACGTTTCGGTTCGTGATATAAAAATAGGACTGCAACCTAATTATCTAACTTATATAGCCTAAGGCATATGTGTAGGTGTAACTTCGCGAATTCCGCGGTGAACAATCAGCAACTAACTACCACATACGATTGGCAAGTTTCCGGCTTCTATGAGTTCTGGCGCGCAAAGCCTCGTTAGCGGACCACTTGGCGACGCCCAATTATGGAGCAAGTTCCACTGGTGGAGCAAACGAGATCCATCAATTAAACATACGCCAATTTACTATGGACACGAATGGTGGTTATGAAATGAATAGAATAGTCAAAAAGCGTAGTACAGTAGCGGTGCTACTATGGCTAAATCAACAACGCAACATATTCTGGTGTCATAAGTTGATATCGGCTGGTTTTCAAATTATTACATTCAAAAAATTAGAACCAGTTATATGATTCAGCTGTTTTAAAAGGCTATTTAAATTTTTGTTAAAGCAATTACTTATAGGTAAAATTCTAATGCTTAATTATTAACACGTAGTAACAGGAATAGATCGCGGCAGATGAAAAATGTCTAGTAACTCTATGCAATAGACCTAAATTACCCATAATACGAGTATTATTCGTGACGATTATTAACTAGTTTCTAACATGCTTAATGAAATTTTCTTTCTTAACCATAACTGACGCCGTCTGAAAACATAATGCGTAAATTTAATTACTTAACAATAAATTGGTAACTACGGGTTCACAATATTATTATTATTCACATTATAGGAATGAGATCATCTGTGTACTAAATACTATCTTCGAATGTCTTATATCAAAGCCATAAATGGCACACTTTCGGAAAGTTCCACATCATCAGCCAGCTGGTAATATCGACGTGTTCAAGTTAGGCTTCAACTCTATATGCGCTTTAAAGATTGTTGAACGTTTGCGCGTGTTCATTCATTCACACTAGGCCTGCAAATAGTTATGCTACATGGAGGCTTGCTATTTGGTGCGCAGAATAGTTATCAATTTAAACGTTTTCTTTTGCTACATATATAACACCGTGCTTGTACCGGCATCGGATATTATGTTTCAATAAAATGGTTCGTTTAAGCTATTTGCTATTCGGGTATGGTGTGGGTGGCATTTTGAATAATATCAAATATTGTTATGTGCTGTCGAAACGAGCAAATCTTGCACTTGCATTATGTTAGATAGGCGTTAGACTTATCAGATTAGAGATTTCGCCCATAGTTTGTTTAATTTCCTTTGCTATAGTTCACTGCAAATTCTATTGATTTCATAAATACCTGATATTAAAGAAATAAACACTCTCAATATTTTTAAACGTATTTTCATACCACCTGCTCGACAATGTCATATTACATAATTATCTCGATCGTAATCTTGATGTCAAGCAAGGAATTACATCACCAGGGATGTAATGTTTTATGATACTTCCAAGGGATTAAAGGTATTTGGATTTCGAACGTTAAAATTTGTAAGCAAAACTCTTAACATACGGGAATTGTGAAAATATGTTATTCCTTAATAGAACTAGCCTCCACATAGCACACAAAAAAAGAAAAATAAAAGAGGCGCGATTGTAATGAATATGAAACAAAAGACGGTGTTCGAATCTTCTCTCTTCACTGTTTAGTATTTATCACGCCATTGACTCGACAATATTACTTTGAGCATCCATAACAGGACAAATGTGTCCATAATAACTTTAAATTTATTAAGCTTCTAACTAAATACCTAAATGATTTCTATGTAGGCCTGAGATTTTATTGTCTCGCAGTAGGTACGAATAGTAAAGTCTACACCTCAAGGATAAAGTCTGCATCTCGCTTGATTTCTGACTGTATCATTGACCTTATTCAACAATACGGTATTGGTGCAAGTTACTTAGCTCGAGGATTCCTGCCTTCAAATATTATTTAACTAATTGTACTCAGTGAGCATTACACAGGCACTTTAGTTTAAAAACTGTATGTTTCTGTATAAGTGACTTATAAATATTTGAAAAAATAACGTTCCCAGACCGTATATTGTAGCCACATTGTCATAAAACAGTTGCAAATAATTTAAATCTGTACAATGTTTTTCTATTTCCGTCTCTCAGATTATAAAAGGAAATAGTACGCACGGTTTACAGTTCTATAAACATTGTAGAGCACGCTAACAAACTGTTAATAGGTTCAGTAATTCAACAAACTACAGAGGAGGGGACAGCAGAAAGTAAAAAGGGATAGGTTTATAAAAGGTTGGATGTTCATCGCCCGACATTATTATGCGTTACATCTCATAAAAACCATGTTCAAGGGCATCGTTAACGCAAAGAGCTATCAGTTATAACTATTCATATACCTACACCCCAAAAATTACAATTCTTTTTCAAAAAATATATATGATGCATGATTACGATGGTCAAAAATAAAACAGTACGCATTGTGTATTAAAAGAAAATGACGGACACAAGCTCTTTACTTATTTGAAAAATAAACTCTTGAAAATAGCATACATTTTATTAATACGAGTAGTTATATCACAATTTAGAGATGTGCTCCTTTGTCCAAGTAAACAAATTCACAAGCAAAGAAAGTTTTATATTTATGTGTCCTGATTCTGCAAACATACGAGTTGCACAAACATGAAGCCGCATGCACAAGTTGAATGTACATCATTACGACCGACGTCTGTCTTTCAGTGAATGGCCAGCCTTAAATCCCGGCGCAGGCTTAGCCCAGTTAACTCTCAATGGTTTAACTTTAATCTAGTTCAAGTAGAGATAAACTCGAATCAACTTTATTTTTCATTTTCATCCTCTTTCACCGGCCTTTATTAAAATTAACTGGCTACTCAAACTCGAGCGAGATTAGAATTTTAGATTAAAAACGAGTTAACTACTGTTGCTTATTTTTCTGTCAGCAACACGCTCTTTAAGTTCATATTTTTTTATAAGAACGCTGAACAAAATACTTAATAGGTATATTGATGTAAAAAAGCTTAATATTAATAACGATAAAATAAATCAAAATGTTTTAGAAAGTTTTGTTAATTAAGTCTCTAAACAAGGTACGAAAGTTCCATGTTGTGTATAAAGAAATATTCATCTTTTGTTATTTTTTTATTTTTAATATGAAAGCTTCAGGCTATTTTATCCTACCATGATGTATAAAAAGAAGGATACTTTTTAAAAACTAATTATTTTTCCCACTAAGGAGAACATAAATGAAGTTTCGTTAAAGTTACTTTTCATTAAGACGTTAAGCGAAGTTGAAAGTTGAAAGGAAATTGACCAATTTTGGTGTTATGTAGCGTGCAGAACTTGATAGTGGCTCCACACTATTGGACAGGTGTAAAAGGCATGGGTAAAAAAATAAATATGATTTTTAAATAAAACCTTTGTTATATATGAAATTCTACTCGTAAGTTCGAATATAAATTTCATAACATGTACGATGTTTTAAGTGGTAAGAGATGCGAAAGTCGAGTCAGTCTACTTCATAATTAGTTTTTTTTTATAGTAACCTATTAGAAAGCGTTGTTTTGAATACATTGAAATATGTATTGTATAAGCAACAGCATCATATAAATGACCTTTTTAATTAATAACAATGAGTTTATATTATATTTTACTAAATATTAATTTTATTAAGGTATTTTGCCGGAATGTGTAAATATTTAAAAAAATAAATTAAGCTACTATTTATCTGAGGGCCTGTTTATTTGGGTGCCACTGCAACTGTCATTGGCAGTTGCAGTTCACGTGATGCTTATAATTACGCGAACTACTTTCTCGTCTCGTCACTAACTAATATATTGTAGTAAAAATAGCATTTAGCAATGTTAACACAGCTTACACAAGTCATCAATTATTCAACAGTCAGCCTCAACATTTATTTTGCTACTTATACTATTAAATTACGCGGCAATATCTTAAATCTTCTCCAATTGACGAAATTGGTACTTCAGTTCCTTTCAGCGTTTTTTTCATTGTCACAGATAACGCTTAGTACCTACGTACAACCCACTCAATCAAAAATCCAAAGTCATTGGGGCCATTCGACCCTTATCTACTGACTTTCAACGAATGACACGTTAGTACCCATATCAAAACGTTTTTGTTGAACTTTCTCTGATAATGAAGGAAGTGGAGTTTACGAACTACGTCGATAATGACTTTTTTTGAGTCGAGGTGAGGGAAAATGCTGCCAAGAGCTTTGGCAAAAGGTCGTCCTTTCGCTGCCTAAATTGCTTTGAATATATTCTATTAACCTAATTAAGCCGGAGAGTGGACAAAGACAACTCTCGTTAGTCGTTTGTAAAATATTGTAAAATGTATTTTTATATAAATCATTATATACAATACCAATGTTACAAACATGATATAACAATGGCATACACCTGTCTTAATGTTCGTTTCTATTCTTAAGATTTCAAATTTCCTTGCATTATATTATGTAATCCCTAAAACCATAGATATAACAAGGAAAATCCAAAAGCAAGATCGCCCTGAAATATTTTAAAAGCCCCTAAATAAAGTACCCTGACATCAAAGGAGATACTTGCAAAAGAGTCGCCTCGAGCTAGTGACCACATTTATCACTGAATGAGATACTTTATAACGTCATGGTTAGTAAATTGAGTAGGTAAATCCTGGAGAATTGTGTACAAACGAAATTCTATATTTATCGTGTCTTTGACAAGAACATCTTTCCCTAACATCTCGTGTAGCATTTTGTGTAGCTATGAGAAGACTCATAACTGAACAGTTACTTGAAAGAAAGCATACTCTGCCTAAAATACTTGAAATTTTCTAAGTGCACTGTGGCCTACATTTCTTGTTATATGCGAGTCAGCCACGGTGTTCTACTAAAATTTCAAAGAACTTTGAATGTAAGCTTTGACTTAGAAGACGGTTCTGTAAACCCGATTACAACGAACAAGAAAATTGTTAGAAGGTATATTTACAGGTAATAATTTCAAGGGAGTTCCTGTTATACTCAAACCATTTGTCCTCCATTTCAAATTCGTCGGGTGTGAACACTTCACCGTATAAATAAACGAAACAAGAAAGATATACGAGTGAAGTTGAACAAAATTTCAATTATATCATTGAAGACGAGGGAACGCTTCTTCCAGACTCCGCCGGCGCCTCAGAACTTTCTGTTTACATTTTGTTAACGGAATGAGAATTTAAAGCGAAATTTCTTAGCTACAAATGTGCGTTAAAAGTCAAAGTGGAAAAGGAATAGTTGTACCGTGAAATCGCCAACTTCACTGTTTTGGGAAGAAATTTAGAAACCTCCTTGTATTGTTCGGAATTTTGTTCACGGAGTAGAACATATTGCATGAAACTAGCTATGCAGGGAAGGGATTCAATCAAACAATATTGCTGCAATTGCATTGTGGTAGATGGACAGTAGTTCGCTGTGCTCACGAAATTTATTAGATTTTTCACAATGTTTTTACAATTGTCATCAGTTAATCCGTATGTCCAGTTTCTGAATAACAAACTAATACCTTAGCAATACATAAATAAGTTATTTGTTTACACATGAAAGACTATTGCTTAACCTTTTGCATTCCAAAGACGTACATATACGTCAGTTTCATTCATAAATCTTTTGTTTTAATTATAACGGTATAGTAATTAATGACCACGGTTTCACGTGATGTTCAGTGATGATGCAGTCGAAGGTATTTTTACTTTATTTGCGCGAAACCTTAATTATTTTAACAGCTCCGTTGGCATAATTAGTAACCAATCTGCCTTTAAAGTGCTGGGTTCCAGCTTCGATCTCTGGCCGGGAAAACATTTGTATAACAAGAGATAAGACCTGAAATGTTTGTTTTGGATGTTGGATATTGTCACATGTTATATGTGTGTCCACGTCTCCAAGCTCACGTCGCGAAGGGCGTATTTAATTTAAAATGAAAGTAGCCTACGTTACTACTAATGAAACAGCTCAAATGCTCACAGCTCACATTGTCAAGTAACATTAATTTAGTTTGCGAAAGTTAAAAAAGTACTACAAACACATTTTTTTAATTAATATAAATTTAGATTAAAAGCGTCTCTCAATACGAAGCAAAAAGACAAGTGGACAAAGTCAATACAAACTCAGCTGTTAAAAAGATTTATACGCAACAGGAAAAGTTAAGTTACGGCCACTACCAATTACTTAAAGTAATTAATTGGTTGTTTTCCTGAATCCGTAACATCAGCATACTTTTTGCTTAATGAAGCGAGCGATAAAGTACGATTGAATGTGTTAGGGGTGACACAATTGCTTCATCGTTGAATTTATAAAAGTGATAAAGAGTACAACAGAGTAGTTATATTACTGTAGTATGTAAGTAGATATTTTGTGATGTATGTGTGAGTATAATATTCTTTAAATTACAGGATATGTAAATAATTCTCTATAAGTTACGTCCAAAGCAATACTTTCTTATCCGAATTAACATCAAACTCGCAGCATTTCCCCATTTGTTATTATTTATTTATTTATTTACTAAGATAAAAACGACAAGATCAATTACATTGAACACACATTATACAGAAAGAAAAAAACTTATTACAAAATCACATAGATTAGGCCAATGTAGATAGATTATAAAAATAAATACATAAATAAGCTGTTAATTGTCAAATACCAAATATAATAATAATAATAATCACATATCAAACAGTAGTCAAGAAGAAATTAAATAATAAACATAATTATAAAGTTCATTAAATTTTAACATCAAATTATAAGTCTTATTTTATCAAAGGAAGTTATAGGATCAAAATAAGTCTTCAAATTCAATGGAGGTCAAGCTTTTTTTTTCTATCCCTTTAATCAATTAAGTTTTCACAATTTATAAACCTTTATATATAAAAAAAACAAAGTCGTGTTAGTTACAACATTTATAACTCAACTTTTAGCTTTTCTGCCAGGTTTGACCAATTAATATGATTTTTGTGTTTTTAAATATATCATATATCGGAGAAGGACATAGGATACTTTTCATCATCCATCACCACGATGATGAAACCGTGGGGCGCCGCTAGTAATGCATAAAAACAAACATAATAGGTTTCCTGTTGTCACACGAATATCACAATCAGTATTGGCGGCCATGCAGTGCAATGATATTTGTTATATTGGCGTTAGATTTTTTACTTTGCACTAGCCCAGACCATGCAGCACTACTTAATAAGAAAAACTAGCCACCATTAAAGATCCTGGTGCACATGGATTACCTGGTGCAAAGATTGGCTTTTGGCATGTTTTATTTTTATAATATTTAATTTATTTAAATAATATATTATAGTCTGTGATCACTCTATTGTATGTCAACATCAATGCCCCTGTGTACATCTATAAATTTGAATAACAAACTGTAAAACAATTTTAAATAATAATAATAATTATAAGATATCTTTGCCAACCCTAACACAACACGAGTACTGCAATCTTCAAATGTGTCGGACTTCAGCGACCCTTTAGTGTTTTTCCAACATTCTGTTGGAAAAGTCCGTATCGTTTGCAAATTTTTCCAATTGCCACTTCTTCTTTGAACACTCTCGAATGAAAGAGATTTTTGTCAAAGTAAATATTTTTCATTTCATTTGTATCAATGTTTGTTCGTGAAAGCTATACAGTCGCTTTGTTCGGGTTGATTGACAGCATTGTATTAATTTCACTCTTTATTTTGGTCCAAAGTATAAAATTATTCAAAGCTTTTCATAGACTTTTAAGTAAGCTTTTTGTATGAAATCATACATAGGTTACATTTTGATTTATTTTAACCCTTTTTCGTTTATTGTGGTCACAAAAGGATATTTAATGTTTTAAAATACTGTCTCATCATTTTTATTGCCATTAAGAAAATGTATATGTAATGGTATATATATATATATATATATATATATATATCGGCGCAACTACAACAGTTCGTCGAGAATAATTAAGTTTAATCATTTGATTGCCCTAAAAATAGTTTATAAATCATCAGTTGATTATTTTTGAGTTGATTACGATGTAAAATTAATGTTATGATTGTAATTTCAATACTTTACCAACAAACTTGTAAACTCGTGCACGTGCGCCGAGTCCTATAAATACGGCCGCACGGTAGGCGCTCGTCTCATTCCGGTCAGCGCGCTCGAGTGGGACGGACGTGCGCTCAAGTGCTCCCCGAGAATATTCCGATCGGCCTAAAAGTGCTTGCGCTTTTAGTGCCGGTTACCTGTATCGTTTCGATTGAAGAGGATTCAGTGTTGGACTTCGCTAATAGTGGATTTTCTGTGTGCAGATTCGACGTCAAGCCACCGCTTCGTGTACCGTTCGGCGCACGGAGGCGTTCGGCTCGGCTCGGCTCGCGTCGCGGAAGAAGCGCGCTCTTGTAAGAGCGCTTCGACACATCAATCACCTATTGTTCATTGTCTAATCAAAACCGCTCTTCTCAGAGCGAACTCTAGTTTCGATTTTTAATTTTTCAATTTTCAAAGTCGAGTCAAACAAATCCACGCTTCACGTGGTCTTCTGGACGATCCTTGCGGTGTTAACGCCACCCAGTTGGGCGCGGACCCGGTGCGTCAAGCCTTTCCCTCCTGAGCGTGGGAGGGAACGGCTAAAACCGGACGGGCCTGCCTTCACCGGCCTTGGGGTCTCCCCTCGCCGACGGCAGGTATCTCCTTCCCACCCTACCCTATCCTACTCTCCTATTCTCTGGGCAAGTGTTTGGTTGGAAGCCGGGTTTTACTCGGTCTTCTCTCCTCGCCCCCGGAGCAGCTAGGGCCTCGCGTTTAGGCACACATCCCTCTGCACAATAAGACTGGCAGAGGGCACACAGTAGGGACACCTAGGCACTCACTCTCCCGCCTGTACCCGGCGGGAGTGTCACTCACCCCTCACTCGCATCTCGAGTATTCCCCTCGAGATGTCTCTACTATCTCCCTCCCCCGCTATGAGCCTCCCGCAAGGCGTTTCGCCTCAGGCGTTCGCCTCGTGGGTGTCAAATTGCTACCCGGACATGCTGTCCGAGTATCTCCAGTCCAATAGGGACTTTAAAGAGAGACCCCGCTTCACGGACTCCCAAATTCCCTCCTCCGGCTCCCTCCCTCCGAGGGCGCCCTTCGGTTCTTCGGCGTTCAAGCCGTTAGATAGCCCTCTCTCCCCCGACCCTGCGCCCTATGCGCCCCGCGCTCCCCGCGCACCTTTACCACCCCGCGATCGCTCTCCAGTCCTCCGGACTGAGTACGAACGCGCCTACGATTCGGCATCCAACTCGGAGAATGAGATGGATGTAGAGTTCTCCCGCTCCCGCGCTAACTCTGTTGGCAACATCTCCAACGACGGGTTCACTACCGTCGGAAAGAGAAAGCGCGTCCCCAAAGCCGCCTCAGAGGCTCCCTCCCCGCCACCCAAAGCGGCCTGCACCGCCCCGGGAGCGAAGCCATCAGGCTCTCTCGCTCCCACCTCCCGCGACCCTCTCGCTCACTCCGATGCTCCCGCAAGCATCGCCGCGTCTCAACGCGACGTCTCCTCTCAAGGAGCGTCAGTTAGACGCGAGAAACCGCCGCCGCCTCTGTTCCTTCAGGACAAGGCGAAGTGGGACATGGTCTCACGACTTTTGACGGATCGTAAGATCCAATACACTAGCGCCCGCTCAACCCAACTGGGTATTAAAGTCCAGGTGCCTACCCCAAGCGACCATAGGGCATTAACCAGGATTCTCAAAAACGAGAGTATAAGTTTTCATACCTATGCTCTCGAAGAAGAGAAAGTCCTACGCGTCGTCATACGCGGTGTACCTAAGGAGGTACAAACTGATAGTGTCCTCGCCGACTTGAAGGCACAAGGCTACCCCGTCCGCGAATGCCACCGGATGTACAGTGGCAAAGATCGCAGGCCCTACGACCTACTATTGGTCATCCTCAATCGCACGCCAGAGGGCAAAGCGATTTTTAATGTCAAAACGGTAGTGAACCTCTCGGGGATCACCGTTCAACCCCCATTCCGAAACCGAGCGCCTGGCCAGTGTCATAACTGCCAATTGTACGGGCATGCCGCCCGATTCTGTTTCGCCCGCCCGAGGTGCGTCAAGTGCCTAGGGGATCACGGGACAGCCCAGTGTTCTCGCACAAGGGACTCGGCAGACCCACCTAGTTGTGTCCTCTGCGGCACACAGGGACATACCGCCAACTACCGCGGTTGCCCTAAGGCACCCCGCGTATCAAGTGGGCCGGCTAGGAGGCCTATTCCCCCTCCTCGCCCGGTCACTACCCGCTCACAAGGAAACGGCCCTAAGCCTAACCTTACACCCGCACCGCAGGCAACACCTGTTGTTCCCGCGCCCGCGCCCGCGCGCAACGCTTGGTCCAAGCCCTTGAGCATGGTACAAGCAAGCGCCATCCTCACCCCCGCCCGCCCGCAGGCCTCTGCCAGCGCGCCGGCTCCTAAGCCCAAACCGCCGCTCTCTAGGCCTCCAATGGCTGGGCTCATGGACGCCCCAGGTCAATCTGACCTGGCGGCCGACATAGCCCTTGTCATGGACTACGCGATGGTCATAGACGTGGACGAAGTACGTGCATTCGCGCACAAACTTCGTACTGCCACAAACGACCAAGACCGCTTGCGAGCCACGCTCACACACGCGGGTTTAATCAGCGCAGTGAGGCGCTACGCCCTCCCCAGCGTTTCTTAGGTATCATCCAATATGGATAGTACACCGAAACGAATTAAGCCCCACTCAGTCACCGTAGCGACTTTCAACGCTGACGGCCTCTCTAGTCAAAAGGACGAAGTTCACGAATTTTGTAAGACTCATCAGGTCGATATCCTATGCGTGCAGGAGACCTTTCTGAAACCAGGTACAGCGAACCCTAGGTTTGCAAATTACCGTTTGGTTCGTAATGATAGAGTGGCCACCCCAAAAGGTGGCACTCTCATCTATTACAAAAGAGCTCTGCACTGTATCCCAATTGTTACTCCACCACTTAGAATACTAGAAGCCTCTGTTTGCTTTCTAGCGATGTCAGGTCATCAACCTGTCATCATAGCCTCATGTTACCTCCCCTCTGGTAAAGAACTATTACAGACAGACTTGGAAGCCCTCTTCTCTCTGGGAAGCTCCGTCCTTCTGATCGGTGACTTCAACAGTAAACATGTCATATGGAACTGTACTAGTAACAATAGTAATGGTAAAATCCTTGAAGGCTTGGTCAGCCACTTAAACTTTGATATTCTCTCCCCTCTGGAGCCCACAAGATATCCCTATGTTGACAACCAACGACCAGACATACTTGACATAGCACTTCTTAAGAACGTCACCCTCCGGTTGCGCTCAATAGAAGTGTTACACGAACTGACTTCAGACCACCGCCCTGTATTGTTGAAATTAGGCCCCGACCCGACGGACATAACCCCTATCACTAGAACGGTAGTGAACTGGAAGCAACTGGGGGAATCCCTCCAAGCTATCAGTTCACCCGCTCTCGATAGAATCCCCGATGACATACAGACAGTAGAAGACGTGTCAATTGCGATCGAGGCTCTCAGTGACCACCTCCGCACCGCAGTAGGTGAATCCTCAAAGCAGGTCCAAGTGGCGGATGGTCGCCGCTTTGAACTGCCCGAGGGTGCGAGGAGGTTACTGACAGCTAAGAACGCCGCCACTAGGGCGTATGACTCGATGCCAACCCCAGAGAACAAAGCCACCATGCGCTATTTACAGCGTGCTGTAAGGAAACGCATGAGTGAGCTGCGTGATCAAAGGTGGGACGACAAACTGTCAGAGATTGAGCCAACTCACCAGGCATACTGGCAGTTGGCTCGAACTCTGAAATCTGACGGACAACAGACAATGCCTCCACTCATTAGGCCACCTCCCCTCTCCATAGCGTTCCTTGACGAAGACAAAGCCGAGTGTTTAGCTGATAGCCTTGAGGCTCAGTGTACTCTAAATGTAGATCACGTCGACCAGAAACACCTCGATTCGGTGGAATCTGAAGTCGAACGTAAAAGCTCTATGTCCATCTCTGACCTCCCACTCCTCCCACCGGTAAAATCATCCGAGGTTGTGTCTCTGATCAAGAGCCTCAAGACCCGTAAATCCCCTGGTGCTGATGGTATCAGCAACAAGGTGATTAAACACTTCTCAGTCCCACTAGTCCATCTCTTAGTTAGCATCTTCAATGCGGCTATGAGCAACTGCTCCTTCCCAGACACTTGGAAGCATGCCATTGTCATTGGTATTCACAAACCAGGCAAACCGGCAGCCGAGCCCTCCAGCTACCGTCCCATAAGTCTCCTCAGCTCTCTGGGGAAGATTTACGAGCGGCTCATTGTGAACCGACTCTGGTCCCATGTTAGGTCCAATAACCTCCTTCCCGATGAGCAATTTGGTTTTAGAGCCAAACACTCTTGCGTCCAACAAGTGCACCGCGTAACGGAGCACATCCTAGGCGGTTTCAATAAGAAACCAAAGCCCCAAGGGACCATAGCTGTCTTCCTCGACGTAGCGAAAGCGTTCGACAAAGTCTGGCACAACGGCTTGATATTCAAGCTGTACCAACTGGGTGTGCCAGACCGTCTTGTACTCATCTTACAAGACTTTCTCAGGGATCGAACGTTTAGCTATCGCACCGAGGGAACGCTCTCCTCCCCGCATCCCATTCACGCAGGTGTCCCTCAGGGCTCTGTACTCTCACCCATTCTCTTCTCGCTGTACACCAGCGACATCCCACGATCTGAACCTAATGTTCAGATCGCTCAGTTTGCGGATGATACTGCAATCTACTCTACTGGCTGGTTCAAGGTCAGGCAGAGATGCGCCATCCAACGAGCCATCACCGTAATCGGTGCATGGTTTCGTAAATGGCGGATTGCAGTAAATCCTAGCAAAAGTGCAGCAGTGTACTTCACTGAGACCCGGCGAAATCTCATGCCGTCACCCATAGTCCTATTCGGCGAACCCATCCCTTGGGCTAAATCTGCCAAATACCTGGGCGTCACCCTTGATTGCCAACTCACTTTCGCGAAACACATCCAGATTGTTCGCAATAGGGCGGCCTTCATTATGGGTCGTCTTAATCCCCTCATAGGCAAAAACAGTAAAATGTCTCTTAGAAATAAGACGACTCTTTACAAACTTTGCATCCGCCCAATCATGACTTACGCATCTGTAGCGTTCGCCCATGCTCAGAAACACGACCTCCACAAACTTCAAGTGATTCAGAATCGCTTTATGCGCAGGGCAGTGGGCGCTCCGTGGTACTTGCGGAACGCCGAACTGCACTGCGATTTCACCCTCCCCTCTATTACGCAGTATATGAAAGACTGCTCCCGCCGCCACTTCGACAAAGCTCCCCACCACTCGAATCCCCTCGTGGTCGAAGCGGCGAACTACTCCACTGACATAACCGATCCCCACTTCCTTCCCCCCCGTCGCCGTCCAAGGCATATTTTGGGTGACCCGGACGACCCCATCGTAGCCGTTACTTCGGCAGCTTTAGCGTCGTCCCAAGGGAACCCCGGTAATGGTTGTAGACCCGACCAGGGCTGTGATCCCGATCGCATTGTAGGCTCCGGCCGAGATCTTCTTCGCAGCCCCAGTCGCAGTCGAGGTAATTCACACTCACACGATTGTAGTCCCAGCCACGGTGCGGGTGGGAGTATACACCGCGGCCCCGGTCGCGATGTATCCTCCGGCCCAGCAAATGGCTGCGGACGAGGTAACACTGGTTTTCTAAGTAGTCCCAGCCACCATGGCTGTGGGCGAGGTATTACACTTTCTTATTGTAGCCCCACCCAAAGTACAGTCATGAGTGCACAACGCGACGATCCTGGTCGCGGTGTGGACCCATGTCGCGGAAATGGGAGGAGGCGAGGTACACAAGGTTATGATTTAGTGGTAAACACAGTCAAACACCGAGCTCGCCGGCGAGCTCGAGGCAAAAGTTATGTCTTGGTTAGATTCTCTCCAAATAGTCGTAGAGTTAAAATTCATAGGGCCCACTTTCAACGGTACACTTATGTACCGGGGCGATTCTCTCCTACTCCCCTCTCTCCTGGCGACGGCCCAAGCCGAGGTCCGTACCCTAGTGGTGCCCTTGAGCAAGTCGCCTACTCCTCTCCTTGCGGCGAAGCGTCTTCAACGCTCGCCTTAGGCGGTGCGCCCTCTGCGCCCGCATCTGGCTGAGTGCCATCTGCGCTCGCCAACCGTCCGGTGACGCTGTAAATGCCGGTAGAGGCAAACAGCATTAGTCCGTTCTAAAAAAAAAAAAAAAAAAAAAAAAAAAAAAAAAAAAAAAAAAAAAAAAAAAAAAAAAAGGCGCTCGTCTCAGTCGCTCTCGAGTCGCCGTACAGTACGGACCTCTTTGTGACGTTGTTACGCTGCTCGTTGAATATACGAAGCTTATAAAAGTACTTGTGAAGTTTTACTTCGAGGACCCAAAAATGAGGGATCATCATGGAAACAACAATTGTGACGTCAGCAATGCTGACGTCACACTTTTTAAAAACACTCCGGAGGTGCTTTCTCCGTCATCAGAAGTGGGATCAGAACAAGCTCTGGTCCCAACCACATCCTCATCGACTTCGGTTCAACCTGTCACGACTGGAACAGCGCAGGGCAGTACCAGGCTGATAGGCCCTGCCTCATTGAACACTTCAGGAGTACCAGCAAACAACTTTAATACCATGCAGCCCATCACAACGGGAATTACCACAGACATGACGTCCACACCAATCGCTGCGGGAGATGATCTCGATACACTGCAAAACAACGCTGCAATCGCCCCTGATTCAGTGTCATCCACATCTCAAGCTGGCCAGTCAGTCCGGATAACTCACAACGACGAACACGCATCAACGGATTAAAACTGGCGAGTATAAAATTCATTATGTTTCACGATATTTTCAACTAGAATCTACAAAAATAAAATGTCTGGAGAGTGATACCTCTGAGCTAAACCATGTGTTACCCTTGAGCTAACCACGGATCCTTGATGCATCCACAAGTGAACCCTGAGATACTGTGGGGACGCCTTGTGGAACTATGGGTAGACACGTATACACCACAGATTCTAAATTAATAAGGCAGTGCACTTGAGATGTCTTAGTGTACTGTTGTAATCTACAAAAATAAAATGTCTGGAGAGTGATACCTCTGAGCTAACCATGTGTTACCCTTGAGCTAACCACGGGTCCTTGATGCATCCACAAGTGAACCCTGAGATACTGTGGGGACGCCTTGTGGAACTATGGGTAGACACGTATACACCACAGATTCTAAATTAATAAGGCAGTGCACTTAAGATGTCTTAGTGTACTGTTGTAATCTACAAAAATGTCTGGAGAGTGATACCTCTGAGCTAACCATGTGTTACCCTTGAGCTAACCACGGATCCTTGATGCATCCACAGTGAACCATGAGATACCGTGGGGACGCCTTGTGGAACTATGGGTAGACACGTATACACCACAGATTCTAAATTAATAAGGCAGTGCACTTGAGATGTCTTAGTGTACTGTAGTAATCTACAAAAATGTCTGGAGAGTGATACCTCTGAGCTAACCATGTGTTACCCTTGAGCTAGCCACGGATCCTTGATGCATCCACAAGTGAACCCTGAGATACCGTGGGGACGCCTTGTGGAACTATGGGTAGACACGTATACACCACAGATTCTAAATCAATAAGGCAGTGCATGATGTCTTTGTGTACTGTTTACTAATCAAAAGACTCCTAAGGTTACATAACAGTTGTGTTAATGTAACAAACAAGATATAGCAACGTAAGTTGTTTACAGACTCACTACTCAGAGAATATCTCATTCTTTGCAGGCCAGCCATAATTAACAGCAGTCTGCGAGAGTTAACGAGTCAACAAGGCTGGTGCAGAGCGCGCACCGCCTGTCAGTATGGCCGTATCGACGCGGATACAAAAATTAGCCAACAATAATTAGTCAACGTGTAAAACGACAACATGCTGTTGCCTTTATGAGCATGAGAACCACGGAAGCCGAGAGTCGGTACCACTCCTACGAGTTGGAGACACTGGCAGTGGTACGAGCCATAAAACACTTTCGCCAGTATCTATATGGGCGAATATTCACCGTGATAACGGATTACAACGCATTAAAAGCGTCAAAACACAAAAAGGACCTTCTGCCAAGGATTCATCGCTGTCGCAATCCAGTTGAGCTTGCAGTCAATGTTATGACAAGAGACTTGAGCTGGCTCAAAATTGAACAGCGACGGGATGAAGAACTGCGTCCGATAATGGACAGTCTCAGTGACAATAACCCAGTGGAAGACTATGTATTAGAGGACAACGTTTCAAAAAAGGAACGTCAATGATCCTGTCTTCGGTCAGCAGCTCAGTACCGTCGTTCCCAAATCATTTCAATGGAGCATTATAAACTCATTTCACACTGCACTAAAACACCCTGGCTGGGAAAAGACACTGCAGAAGATCAGAGAAACCTATTGGTTCAACAAAATGAGTTCCATTATCCGAAAGATTTGTGGATAACTGTGTTGTATGCCGAACATCTAAAGGAAGATCCGGGGCCATTCAAGCCCAGTTACACCCCATACAAAAACCAACGGCCGCCTTCCAAGTTATTCATATGGACATAACAGGGAAGCTGGGCACTCCAGATGATCAACAATACGTCATAGTCACCATTGACGCTTTCTCAAAGTACGTTTTACTGTACTTCAGTACCAACAAAAACCCACACAGCACATTGGCCGCTCTAGAACGCACTGTGCATCTATTTGGTGCGCCGGTTCAAATAATAGTGGATGGAGGAAGAGAGTTCCTTGGCGAGTTCAAGGACTACTGTGACGCCATCGGAATAAATATCCATGCTATCGCTCCAGGAGTCAGCCGAGCGAATGGCTAAGTTGAAAGAGTCGTTGCAACCCTCAAAAATGCTTTGGTAATGATTAAAAATTACGAAGCAGAGCAGTGGCACACTGTACTCGAGGAACTTCAGCTGGCAATGAACTGTACAACCTACTGAGTCACCGGTGTTGCTCCACTGACACTTATTACACAACGAAAGCACTGTGTACCTCCTGAGCTTCTCAACCTGGTGGATATTGACAACGAAACCGTTGATATTAAAGCGCTCACTCAACAGGTGCAACAGAAAATGATTCGTTGTAGCGAACAAGACAGACAACGCTTCAACCTACACAAGGCCAAAATCCATCATTTTCAAAGAGGAGACTACATATTGGTGAAAAATTATCCTCGAAACCAAACCTCGCTTGACCTTAAATACAGCGAACCATATGAAGTTTGTAGAATACTGGATAATGACCGATATCTGGTAAAGAAAGTTGTCGGTAGAGGACGACCTCGCAAGATTGCCCATGATCAGCTGCGCCGCGCTCCGCAACCTGGGGATCAGTTGACCGTATCGGCGGGAAACGAATCACCTATTCAACGAGATCCTACTGCAGAATCGAATGAGCCCATTCCGTCGACCTCACGAGAAGGGCTGCAAGTACAGCCAAACCACGACTCGAACCAAGATGACCCATCAGAATAAATGGTCTACGAGAATCCAAATAATCTACGAGAATCCATAACAATCTACGAGAACCAACGAGGCTGGTGCAGAGCGCGCACCGCCTGTCAGTATGGCCGTATCGGCGCAACTACAACAGTTCGTCGAGAATAATTAAGTTTAATCATTTGATTGCCCTAAAAATAGTTTATAAATCATCAGTTGATTATTTTTGAGTTGATTACGATGTAAAATTAATGTTATGATTGTAATTTCAATACTTTACCAACAAACTTGTAAACTCGTGCACGTGCGCCGAGTCCTATAAATACGGCCGCACGGTAGGCGCTCGTCTCAGTCGCTCTCGAGTCGCCGTACAGTACGGACCTCTTTGTGACGTTGTTACGCTGCTCGTTGAATATACGAAGCTTATAAAAGTACTTGTGAAGTTTTACTTCGAGGACCCAAAAATGAGGGATCATCATGGAAACAACAATTGTGACGTCAGCAATGCTGACGTCACACTTTTTAAAAACACTCTGGAGGTGCTTTCTCCGTCATATACCTATATATTTGTGTGTATTTAGCTGCACATTTTCTTAAAATTATTAGACAGTATTGTAAAACAATTAAATAACCTTTGATATATTTCATTATCATCCGGTCCTGTACCGAAAAATTACAAAAGATAAACATTCTAAAATGAAAACAATTTCCTTGTCCAAATATAACATAAATTTATAGATTAAAAACAGTGTTTTGCTGTGTAGCCAAATTGAGACTTAAAATGAAACCAATGAAATTATTCCATTGTAAAACTCAGCAGGCTCACAGAACGTAAATCATTCTGGGCTCATTTTCCGCCAAAATTCGGAACCATCCACAGTTCGTGTAATTAGACACTAGCGGGTAATTTATGCCACGACGGCATAATTTGTAGAGCCTATCAGAATCTCAGGCCAATCATAATAATTAAAAAGTTAACTTTTTCGTTATGAAATAGTGATTATTTTCGATTAGACATAATCACACGCTAAATATTCGAAAAAAAATATGTTCTGGTGGTTGGCTGTATTCTTGACTTGACTTATATATGCTACTTTTAACCACGAACGAAATTATGTGGAATAGTCGCTTTTAGTAAAGGCGTAACCGCGAAAAGTAGGTTTATGATAATGAATACATTTAGAAATAGGCAAGATGTAACATGAGAGTTTTCAAAACAAGAGTTTTAGAAACCGGTCACGTTTTTATTAAATCCTGATGCTTACTAAAAACTAACGTAACTAAAAATAATAACATGTACACCAACATTTTACTACAAGGTAATTTAATGACTTTAGGTAAGTTTATGAAGCTGACAACAAAGTAACAGTTTTATTTTATCACATAAAATTAAATGTCGACAGAACATATATTTGACACGAATTACTCCCACATAACGTAGCGGAGTATCTAGTCAGTCTAGTGGCCCCTTTTTAATCCCCTCAGTCATCTCTGATGAGATATATTAAGTGACACTAGTTTTAATTTTAAATGAACCATTTAATTAACTTTAATTAAAAAACTTTTCACACTTAAGTTCAAAACCAAATAACAAAAATTTTCACTCATTTTTACCCCCTTAGTGGTTAAATTCCGAAAAACCTTTTCTTAGTACACCTTTACCTTGACAATAACACCCTCCAAATATCAAGTCTAGCGGTTTAAAGGTTGTGCGTTGTCTATCAGCCAGTCAGTCAATGAGGACTTTGATTCTTATATATATAAGAATCAAAGTCCTGTATACTGATTGATGATAATTATGAAATGAGTAACGAAACGTGCAAGTCTTGCACCTGATGGTAAGCATTACGTTTGCTTATGAGAGTTGCAGTGCCACACAGAGCTGCTTTGAGCCTCTTTCGACCAGTAATTTCACTTCTTTACATAGCACACTCTGACACAGTAATGCTTCCACATTTTATTTAGTTTATTTATTTATTTATTAGGCTTCTCAAGGGTAATTACATCACATTTTATACTAAGATACATGTAAGTATATATTATTCGCTAAATGTATTACCTATTTAAGAGAAACACCGCATGCATAAACATTAATAACATTAAAAAAGGAGTAGGTAACCGAGATATATGACATGCACATAATTATTACTTAGTAGTCATTACAAAATTTAAAAATATACGTAATTTATAGATATAAGTAATTTAAGTAGAACAGTCAGAGAGAGTTGTTGACCGTAACGGTCCTAAGTGAGTTTAATTTAATCTTAAATTCAAGCAGAGAATCCCCAAAAATGTCTATCGAGTTGCCACAATCATTTATAAGCCTACACATTCGTGGCACCGGTGAATTGGCGCCTAACACAGTCCTGCGAAAAGGGGGTGAAAATGGTGTCAGAGGCTTTCGAGGATATCTAAAAGGTATTCTAAGCTTAAAACGGGAAAGCAGATCGGGGCAGTCTATCGCATTACTAAATATTTTATGTAAGGTTATCAAATCTATCCTGTCACGGCGCTCTGACAATGTTTGCAAACTGAAAAAGTCCAATCTAGTTTTGTATGATTTTAATCTTTCTTTTTGCCCCGTGGAGAAAGCCAAGTGCCAAATAAATCTTTTTTGCACCCTTTCTAATCTAAGTGTGTGAACAGCGTAATGAGGCCTCCAGATCGGACAACAATATTCGAGAACACTGCGAACAAGCGTATTATATAGTGTCAGCTTTGTTTTTGGATTACGAAATTCTTTACCGGTGCGAATAAGAAATCCTAACATTTTGGAAGACGTTTTAATGACGTTATCTATGTGTGGAACAAAAGTAAGTTTACTGTCAAACGTCACACCCAGATCCCGAACCGTGTTACTTATTTTCAATTTTGCCGTGCATATTTTGTAGTTATTTATGATATTATTTATTTTTCTACTAAACGTTATTTGTAAACATTTTTCTGTATTTAAAATCATTCTGTTTGACTCGCACTACTTATTTAAATTATTTAAATCCTCCTGTAACATTTTAGCATCATCAAAAGTTTTGATAACTTTCAAAACACAACATCAACAGCCTCAATAATGTTTTCCACGAAAGTTAACAAATGGGTACAAGTTGAACGTTGCTTAATAAAACCATGTTGATATATAGTAATAAATTGTTTAAAATGTTGAGATATAATAGGAAATATTAATGACTCTAATACTTTGGCAAATGTTGATATTATAGAAATTGGTCGGTAATTACTGGTTTTATCATCTTTACCACTTTTAAATACCGGAACCACTTTAGTAGATTTCCATATCTTTGGAAATACTCCAGAATGGAGTGATTTATTGTATATTAATGACATGGGTAGTGCAAGGGTTGGGTCGCAATTTTTAATTAATTTTGGTGGGATCTCATCTGCTCCAGGTCCTTTATATACTTCAAGAGCTTAGAAAGCATTATTTTGCACATTATTGCTTTGTGGTGGAATATTTTTCACTGCGGTCGTACTAACCAAGAAGGCCTCTTGCACGGGAGTCAGGCTTTCTCGCCTCTTACGATTCGCAGCCTGACGTCGTAGGGAATATAGTTTAAGGCGCGGTCCAATCCTAATTTTTTTAAACTATTTACGATGCTTTACAGAAGGTTGAAAATTACTTATCAGATTGGACGCTGTAATGCAAAATAAAATTGAATACGTGCTAATACTTTTTATATTTATTTCGTACAATCAAATGATTAAATTTTAATGATAAAAAGGAGTCCATAGTTCACTAGTAAATTTCATTGGGAATTCGAATATGATACATTCATTGTTATACAATACATTCATTGGTTTTTGCCCATTATTGATGGGCAAAAATGCTATTTCCCACGAAGCGCATAAGAAAAATTGCAAAATTTAGGAATGTTGCCGTTTTTTTTTTATCGTGCCAATTTTTTTCAATCGTGTATTGGCTGCCGTACATCACAAGAACGTATATTCAATTTACACTACGTCTTATTCTTATACTCTCGAATTTTGGTTATTGGCGTTGAAAAACTAAGTTCTCGCGAAGTCGAATCATGAAATTTGGTCGAATTCTACACTCATTTTGCCTGTACTCCGTACCCTCAATAAGTAAAAAACAAATCCTACTCAAAACTCAACGACTCAATCAAATCAAAGTAATATACAAAACTAACGTGTAATTTTCATCGTCATAGAAAGCTAAAGTCCTCACTTTACCTCAACTGTCGCTTAATTACTAGTGTAACAAACTAGGGTCGTCGTAAGGACGAATGCAAACCAGCGTGAAATTAACAAAACTACTGCGCGTAGGTTAACGGTTGATGACAGCCCGCGGCCGATGTACCAAACAAAGGGTCACATAAACTGGACTACGAGGCAATACGTATGGTACAAGTCACAAGCCACCCGTGAAAAAGAATCTAAACAATCTCCATTTCAGTAGATAAGGTCTGGACCAGGACCAATTCCACTAACTAACCCGTCCGCATCAGCGCAAAAAATAACAATAGATTTATGAATGAAACTTAACTCGAATGAGTCTTGCTGATTCGGACAGATTAAATTGCAATCGAACCGTAGCTGAATGGCGATTTTTATGCGCTTTATTATTCTATCTAAAAACAGTCCAGCTGCAGTTACGTTTCTATTGACGCCAGCGATCGATCAAAACTTTATGTTCTGCTAATTCGATAGATCATGAAAGCGTTGTTAACTCATATTCGTATATAGTAGTTCAAATTATATATTTATTAAATAGTAGCTTTTATGTTATATTTATGTGACGTTACAATCCAATTTGTCTATTGAAATAGAAGAATGGCTTTTTGTCAAAGTATTGAACGACAACCGGAGTTGAACTGCAGTTGCAGCGGTATGGATTGTTAAACGTTGTGAAATAACAGAATTGACCTCCTGATCAATCCACTCGGAACTGCGAATTAAGGCACAGCATTATGTATTTTATTGAAGCTCGTACTATAAGAATATGGGTTACCTATTCTTAACCCTAGAAAGATAACCTACGCCTCAGAGACTCCCACACGAATTAATTATTGCTATATCTTTTAATCCGAAACCCATGTACATATGTGCTTCTAAGCCAACTCAGTCGTCGGTCAACCGCGTCGAGGGCCAACTGTTTTTGTGCGGTAAGTATTATTGTTTTGGAGTTACTCGTATAAAGAGTTAAACGAGTTGATACGCTCCTGAGGCGTAATGGTTATCTTCAAGATCGACGTATGTATGACTGTCTAAAAAAATGTATAGGGTACTGATTAGCTTTCCTACATTTTATACTTATATTTGACTTATACTATACATATTATTAGTATATTACAATATTTTATGATAGTTAACGGATATTCTTGATTTTCGTTACTTTTTAGAGGTCAACTCATTTGGTTTCAACTATTAATAGTAAACAAATATAAAGTACAATATTTTTCGTTTATAAAAATGTGTTACCTATAATACCATTTAAATCGTTAAATCATATCATACAAATCATAATTTAAAAATAAGCATTTGAATATCGTGGCGCCTCCGAAGCGCATGGTTATCTTATGTAAGTTAGAATATGGTTATCTATCTAGGGTTAAACTAGTATATTATTTACTAGCTATACTTTATTATATTGTGTTATAAACTTTAGAGTATGCACTATAATAAGGTACACTAAGTATGACACTTTCAACTTTAACCATAATATCCGAACCACATATACTTTTTACATGAGATATCAAGTTATCTACTGTGGTGTCTGATGTCAGTCTCCAAACATGAAGATGTTTTCTTCGCTCCAAGGCCCGAATTTCCGTAAAATTAGTATTTTGACCCCTTTGTATTACCTTTTGTTGCAGTTTTGCGGTTGTCTCGACTTTTTGTTTCATTTCATTAATTTTACACTCGTCGCTAGCTATTTCCGACTGATCTAATTGGCTAATTGGCCTCCCACCCGTAGTATTTCGGGCCATTTTGGCTTCCTGAGTACTCTTACTGACACTAGAATTCCGCGCAGTTTTTTTACGTACTGTAATCCACTCACTTTCATTGGAATTGGTTATTTCACTCGATTTCGTTGTTTCCGATACCTCTGCCTCGACTATTATAGGATGGCCACTTTGTTGAGGAATCGCTGGTTTAGTGGCCCCTTGGTCGTGATTCATATTTGTGTTGGGGGTAGTTTTTAAAACAGTTTCACTGATATTACATGCGCTAGCTTTACATGTCAGAATATTTTTGTGTTTCTGTACCTGTGATTGTTTGGTCTCCTGCTTTTTCTCACATATTTTATTTATTGTATACGTTTTAATGATAAAACAAAAACTATTTAAGAAAAATGTTTATAATTATGACTTACATTCTAGTCACAGATTTTCGTTTTTATAACGTGCCAATGTTGGTCCTTGTTTCTTGCCAAATATCATGATATGAACGGGTAGGGACGGTTCTAGAACTTATATATAGTATCGTTTTAACGACATAACATAAACTTAATAAAGCAATGTATTTATGACAAAAATACTAATTCAATATTTTCGTTTTTATCCTGTGCTAATGTTGCACCTTGCTTCTTGCCATGATATCGACGGGTTCGGAAGATTTTTATTCCTATAGTCCATATATTCATTTACGAGTGTCATAACCACACTTTTTAATTACGTTGAATCGAACTTGATTTATTGCCGGTGCATGGGGCATTTTATAACAATGCCCTTAATAATACCCTTACACGTTCCTTTTATCGTTATGAATTTCAACCCTTAAAATGTATTAACTGATTAATAATTAAATTACTTGCTAGATGGACAAACTGGATGGATAACATACATGGTAAATATCCCGTTTTAAAGTTAATGGTTTCAAAAAAAACATATAGCGGTTTTTTTTTCGAACGGGCTAGTTACTGTTTGCCTCTACCGGCATTTACAGCATCACCGCATGGGCGACAAAATATAGCGTTAAACACTTTTATTGGACCGTGCTGCTTAAAGTATAATTTACTTACTTAGGTAAGCAATGCATTTTCGATTCCATTCCAAAAGTAGCAGTTTCAGCCCATTCCACAGTCTTACCTATGTTATATTTTTGGTAAACTAAGCAAAAAAGTTTAGACACCGATTAAGTTTTAGTTATTGTTCCGTAATCATAGATATAATTATCTTGGTACGGTTCATAAAAAAAACTCATTGGACTCAAAGACGGTTCCTATTTGTAGCTAGTCTCTTTTCCCTTGTTTTTTATACTTAGACCGCAACCACATGCGTAGCGGCTTCACCTGGTGGAGTTCGTAGAGGCCTTAGCAAAGTTTTTAAGTAAACTCGAGTTTATTAACATAATTTTAGCATATTATAATTTAACAAATCTCATATTTAAAGTTACTTTGCAAAAAACTTTGGCGGTACAAATTTGTGACTTTTGCTCTTTATCTACAGTCGTGCGATTCTCTAAGAGCAAACATCGTTGCATCTTTGACAACGTCCGTGAAACAAATGACGACATGACAAGAAACGTTGGAAAAACAACTTTATGTACAAGGGTGATATCTCATAAAGTATTTGACATAGGTGAGCTCGTCGGCGAGCACATCTACGAACCATTACAGAATCGCACGGCTGGCGTGATTGAAAGCTAACGCGCTAAGGGTTTCGTATTTCCATATGTTGTTTATAATTAATACATTGGAATATGTTGGGATGCGAATCGTAAGAGGTGAGGAAGACTGAATTACTAGGGGGTAGGGCTCTTTTACAAGGGGCCGCAGCGCCAGACATTCTACCACGATGCAAAAAATGTGTTTTAGGGTGTGAAGGGCACTGTAGCAAATTACTGGGTGAAGAGACTCAAAAAATGTGTTTGGGTGACGAGCTCAGTTAGTGCTATACGCGAAACTACAGTTCTAAGTTCTGGATGGCACTCTAACTGACATCGCGTTGAGGTATCAAGTTTTAAATGAACATCTAATACTGAGGTCTACTGTCCCTTGATGAATAATAAATTTAAATTCTAAAGCAAATCATTAAAAATACGACCATGTGACACCCACATTTTGTTCCGTGGCTATACAACCTCCGGTAAGCGCATCAGAGTAGTACTTGCTCGGGTTTTTATACTAATTCTGTAGTTAAACTATCGTGAGTATCACACATTATACTAATATAAAGATACCGGCTTCACTCACTTGGTATTATGTCGGTTTTCAAGTCAACGTTCTTCTTCAAGGAGTGTTCACGCTTGGAGATCGCGTCCTCTTTGATCGCGTCGCGCACTGCGCGCCTCGTCTCTCAGCTGCCGGCGCGTGCGCGTTGGCTCGGGTGATTTCGGCGGAGATCGTCTGCGCAACGCAGATCGCGTGAAGCGTCATCGGACTTAAACCGATATAATACCAAGTGTGTGAAGCCGGTATCTTTATATTAGTATAATTCTGTAGTATCTTTAAAATTTTCATATTGTATAATATAATACATACATATGTATTATATTATACAATATGAAAATTTTAAGAGATTATCTAAGAAGGTACATACCTTCTTAGATAATCTATATAACAATAAACAATAACCTACTTGTTTCTAAAAACCCGAACAAAAAAAGTGTATAGTTCTTTCAGCCACATTACTACTCATCTATGCCAATAACTTTTTTACATAATAATGACACGTGGCAAACTACGCCTAAGTTCGTAATGACTCTTATCGTTTAATATTTGAACTTACTTATATAAATATATATGAACACTTAATTAGTAAACTTTTAAATAACACCCAACACATTCCTACAAAAATTACTATAATTAGAATATCTACAAGCAACACTAACTTGCATCACCATCATACTTGTTTTCTAATTTCATTTATAGACACATTCTGGTAAACTATCATTCCAAAATTCATATTATTAAGTAAATCCTAAACAAGGCAACTTCTCTTACTGTTAGTATGCAACTATTTTGCACGAATGAAACGAGACCTCCATCGTCCTTTGTCACACCGTTGTGAATGGTTGTTACAGTCATAATTTAAATACTAGCTGTGACCCGTGGATTCACACGCGTGATTAAAAAAATACATATAAAAAGTTATTAGTACTTTTTTATGTCTACCAAAATGGTGTAATAATATTTTTATTTTTATATAAATACGTCTGATTGTGTTTTTATTTATTTATTATTTGTAAAGATAAAATCTACTAGTAGTTGTTAATATGTGACGAACAAACAGACATACAATTACTTTAGTATTTATAATATAAGTGTGGATTAGTGAATTGATCTCAGTTTTAATGGTTCATTATAATGTGTTAAATGAAAAGGTCAATGGGCGAAACTAGTCCTTATAACACAGGGAATCCTAGTATAAGGACTAGATAATGTTCTTTGGACAGTTTGTTAAATAAAATCAACCTACTAGTATCTATACATATCTATCAACACAGGCCTAGAGCCTAGTGTGGATACTATTAGGTAGATACGGTTAAGTATAATATATTAATTAGAGTTAAGAATGTGTACTAACTGTATATTTTTGGACAATAAAAAACAATTTCAACAATTTCAATATATCTATCATAGAATTGTATTAGTTAAAGTATTAATTAGTCATATTCTATGTATATAAAAATGAACCCCTATTTCTCTTCACGCTATAACTTGAGAACGGATGGAACAATCTCGCTAATTCTTTTTCTGTTGTGTTAATTATTGTCAGGAGAAGGTTGTTATGAAAGGAAAACTAATAAAAGACGGGAGGTTATGGTGAGGCCGAATTATATATATGTGTATATACCCTTATTTCTCCTGGTTACGCTATAACTTGATAACGGCTGTACTGATTTCATTCATCTCTTTTATATGTTTTGTAATACTTCGTAGAAGGTTCTTCCATAGAAAAAGTTAAGAAAAGATGCTCGCGTTGCCCGTTTGAAACCTACTACGATTCCGAGGCTTGAGTTACAGGCAGCGTAGCAGGTATGTAGCAGTGCGAAGTACATAAATGTACGCCAAATAAAATATAGTGTTGGTCAGATTCTCAGACCGTTCTTAAATGGTTGAATACAGACCCCAGCTTGCCTAATGTTTTTGTTTTGAACTACGTACCTTCATCTCTAATAGGATAAAGCGAGGCCGGAGGCCAAACTTACAACGCGAATGAAGTCGCGGGCGGTCGCTAGTATATATATATATATATATATATTTATGTGTATACTTATATAAATATATATCCCTATTTCTTCTGGTCACGCTATAGCCTAAGAACGGATGGAATAGTCTCGCTAATTCTTTTTTTGTTGTGTTATTTATTGTCAGGAGAAGGTTCTTACGAAAGAAAAACTACGAAAAGATGGGAGGTTATGGCGAGGTCGAAGGCCGAGCCTACTACGCGAAAGAAGTCGCGGGGAGTCGATAAAACTTAATATATTGAGATCCCCAGAAATTATAAAGATATTTCAAGAACACAATGAAAAGTGTGGAAAATAAGTTTCCGGTGGAAAGTATACGTAAACATGGCGACGCTTCATATATATACCTACTTGTATATATTACTCAAGTCATCTCAAAATAGGTTTAAAATACTTATCATTCCTATCATCACACTTTATCATTCCTATGGGGCCGTAAACAATTTTATGCCTTAGGGTGTTTTAGATTAGATAGGTCTATAAATATTTTCAAGTACCAAATATTTTATATTAGAAATATTTGTGTTTTTTTTTTCAAAGTTTTCAATAAGCTATTTTATAGAACAATTTTTATACCGATCATAAAATAAATAACGTTTAGGTTGATCGTCGTTTTTTAATATTAAACCGACGGTTTAACTTACGCAGTACACAGCTGAGTATTTCGACATAAACCACATCTCGATTTTAAATGTCTGATACTTACGAAAGTTTCAATCAAGTCACATAGTCATATCAAAACAACGTAAAAGATGACGCAATGTAAGGTTTTATCGCTAAAACGATATCTAGACAACCTTTGGATAAACAGGAATCTTAAGGATTTAAACATAGACGGAGGTACATCAAAGAAGTGAGAAGTAGTGGTTACTTAAAATTATCTACTACAACTCAATAAATTTTTCAATTCAATTTTAAATTCGTGGAGCAAGTCACGCGTAATAGTAGATTATGCACCGAGGGAGTAAAGCAGTGTCTTACGTCATGGGCAGTATATTGAACCTTGAGTGTAACGGGGACACTTGGGTTAATCCCTGAGCGTAGCGAGGGGACTAAGCTTTAATTCCCGAGCGAAGCGAGGGAGTTATGTAGAGTCCTGTGTGAAGCGAGGGGTTAAAGCCGCCCAAGATGAAGACAGGCTTTATCTTCGAGGTGCATACTCTACTTTTCATACCTACTGCGAGACAATAAAAACTCAGAGCTTTAAAATAACAGATATTTAGTTAAAAGTAAAACACATTAATAGTTAACATTCAAATTGGACACATTTGTCCAGCTGTTATAGAAGGACAGAGTACTAATATCTTTGGAAGGAACATTTTATGGAAAACACTGTTTTAGACTTTCGCGGTTGTTCACTAAGTTATAATTAGTACTCACAAGATGTAGACCACGATTTAGTAGCTTTTGGAGCACCCGATATTTCGGTACATGCACCACGTTGAAAATAATAATATATTATGAAAGTTAATTAACAACAAACACCATATCGCAGTACGTAATTTCAACTATTATATGGTATTATCTATGACTTCAACTATGACCTTGAATGCGCAGAGAGGGGCCGTGTGTAACCCATAGCAACGCGGTGCACAACAATCGTGCGTTCGTTTAGCATTAAGGGCATTCATAGGTGGCGTTGCTATTGTTGGTTCTTTTGTTAAAGCGTTCGTCAAGCTCAGTTTTGGTGGCAAAAATAACTCTTTTTTAGCTTTTTAAACACTGAACAAAAAGAGCCATAAACGACATTTTCACCTATAGATTCCCAATTAGAACACCCTTGTGAGCATTTTAAGCGTTATTTTCTCCAACTTAAGGCTATTCGAACTCACTACTTATAGTAAAACCATTTTGCGTCTTTATTCTTTTTTAAATTTTGCTATAAAGATAATTATGTATTTTAATGTAATTTACCTGTACCTACAATTTTAATTATTTTGATTCAAAATAAATAGTTATTTCAATATATTCCTGTTTATTATTTTATCTCCTAAAGTGTTCTCGCTGATGAAGTGAAAAGTTATGTGTATTACACGAGAGCAAAGTTTTTTTGCATCTCGTGCCTTTGAATCTCTTGCCACACTCAGGATTCAAAATCAGCACGCGCAGCAAAAAAATACTTTGCTCTCTTGTTGCACAAATAACTATTGCGCTACATCTAATCGAGAATTCTTTCTCGTATTATAATATTTGTACACAACTGAAGGGCTGTTTAATAATTTTAATTCCAAATAGATATTTGTTTTATCCTTTATACGTTTTCGCATGATAAATGATAAAACCTCAGCTGGTATTTAGTTACGAGTATGATGTAGTCAAGTCACTATATTGTCAGTCATCCCCACGAAGCTTTAATGTCATCCGGTAGGTCTATTATGTAACTCAGTTGCCATCAAGTGTTGATTGAAATCGAAAAGTATGACGTCACTATGTCACTTTTGTCCGCTCAAGTTATCAACTTATTAACATTTTTGCTTACTGGAGTTGTCAAAACTGACATAGAGGCGTCATGTTCAAAGATTTCAATCAACATTTATTAGCAACTGTAGCCCTCATATAATGTTATAAGTATCCAATATAGTAGCCAACGCAATTAAAAAAACACGATTTTAAATTAAATTCCAAATAATATAGCAGCCTAGCGTATTTTTGAATTTCAATGCAGCTCATCTAAATAATCGTTAATCGCGTTGTACGCATCGTAATAGTGATTAAATTACACGGTCGGACGACACGTCAAGCTGGTTCGTCGTAAATATATCAGTGGTATGCCACGAACGTGGTTCAATATTACAGTGGCCCTTTGGTAGGCATGCGTATACAAGTAGAGTTTTTAAGGTTTGTTGCTGGCCAAATAGCGATTAAATTACTTAAAGGTGTTTTGAGTCCGATTATTTATTTTCTTTAGAAAATGGTGTCGAATCTGTAAGCATTCTCTTAACTAAAAATCACTAAATTATGGCTGTACTTATTTTGTTTAGGCTAAAATCCAAATTAGTATAACACTTTCGAACGACAGCACTAAAATTAGACATTTCACTTCAATTGTGGGCATATTTTAGACAGTTTTGTCGTCACGTAACTTGGTGCTCGCTAAAATAACCTCAAACAATCCAAAATTAAGTATCATAATCCTATTTTAATAAGTGTCATTCTAAGTGATATATGATTTTGAATTTCATTGTTTACAGAATAAGGACTACCATAATACATTTTTAGTGCGGTAGTTTAGTTTTTTCAACAAGTGAATCTCTATACTAATGTCTTTATTTACAAATTAAAACCGTTGATTTGCCAAATGCATTACTGTGTTGAAATTGCACCAGAAATAATCACTATGAAGGATACAATTCTAAAAACTATTTGAATTAGGAAACTAATGTGAATATTTTTGTTTTCTTACGTGAATATTCAAAGTACAACCGAGACTCGTAGAAAATTCAACTACAAAGTATCATTTTTAATAACGCTACACTAAGATAAATTAAATATTTCTATCGTGGTAAAATATTTTTGTTTACTATTATATCGTAATGCTTTATTTGCAATGTACTTGTACTGTAGTTTAATACAGAGTTTATCTATCTATCTATTATTAAATAGAAACAAATTCATTACTAGATATATAAAAAAATACGTTTATCTCTCGTAACACAACTGTGTTATCCTAGATTTATAGTTGGATCTTCTATACGATTGCCAAAGGTAATTTCTATTTAACTTTAATATATTTCTTGTTAATTACTTTAGACTTCTTTCAAGAAAATTGCTTCAGTGCTTGCACGGAAGGCAAAGAAAGTCTTCATTAATAACTGCTTAGAATTATTTTGATTTATTTGTTAAAATCTTTGCCATTTGTCGAAAATACCAGCAAGAAAATTAAGTTTAATAACCCTACTACAGAAATAATTACCCTGCACATTAAAGCCCATACAATCCGTCATTTTTTAAGCAATTATGTATGTATACAGTGACACACGCGCTATCAAGTAGAATTTAACATTTTATAAAAATCAGTTGAGCAGTTGATTAGTTACGAGCGGACATAAAACGAACACATAACCTTCCTTTTGGACTTCGCCGAAGTCACGTTATAAGAAACTATCCTTAATCGAATACATTTTATAGATATTCGTTATACCTGTACATGTTACCGATACGCTCCATTCAGTGTCTTCGTTCCATGCGCATAAAACATTCACACATCATTATTCAGTTTCCTCAAAGCACATTGCAAGCCAACGCCGATATATCTACATAAAATGGCAATATTCGTAATAAATTCGAAACCTCGTCTCGATCTAAATATATCTCGATTACCCATAATGGTACAATAGCACCATATTGAATAGAAGCCGAGTTGGCACCTGCTTTGCCAACAGTACCGCCTTGGCTGGTACAGTTGGCTCTATAGCTGGACAGTATGGATTATCATTCATGGTCTGACTAATATAATTATTCTTCTAATTACTTTTGACAATACCACCATGAAAACTAAGTGGTAGGGTTTATTTAGGTAACCTCATAATTATATATGGGGCCTCTTCACATAGGTATATGAACTGATAGTACAGTTCAATTGGGTTAAGCGAATCTCTGGTCATCACTTAAATGGGTAACTCATCATCATCTCAGCCGTAGAACGTCCACTGCTGAACATATGCCTCCCCCATAATTTTCCAATCATGGGGGTTTTACCAATACTTGCCACGCTTGGCAGGCGAGTTGGCGAGCACAGATTTACGATTTTATACTGGGAAGGTGCGGCTGCCACTTTCTGATTGTTATCCCTTAGCCGCCTTCTACGGCACCCACGGGTAGAGTTGGGGGGTACTATTCTAGGCTGGCATCCCACGGCAGTGGGTAACTAATACTCGTAATGGCATTTTCAAATAATTGTTTCAGAGAACACGTAGCTTGCGGTTGTGGTTGAACAACAGTCATGAGACCATTTTGAAAGGTACAGCGTGGTCTGAAAAACTCCGATTCTAGAGCTGACCACAACTATATCTGCCATTATGCACTGGGTTTTCGATGATGGATTATGGTATAGTCCTCGCACTGAGAGAAAGGTATACATTCCAGCGTAGGAATGTAATAAGCGGATTATGGTTATGAATACCAATTTATAATTACTTAATAAGTTAAAATAGATATTATTTAAAACTAGCGACTGCCCGTGAATTTGTTCGCGTAGTAGTATCGGCCTTCAGCCTCGCCATGACCTTCCATCTTTTCTTTGTTTTTCTTTCATACGAACCTTATCCTAACAATAATTAACTCAACAAAAAAGAATTACCGAGATTAGAGATCCGTTCTCAAGTTATAGCGTGACCAAGGAGAAATAGGGGTTGAATTTTATATATAGAAAAGATTAAACATATGCGAGGATTGTACAGATGGTGATTAGTCATCGATTTTTCACCGTAAAGATTCCTTATGGAACTCGAGAAAAGAACGACCACTTAATAACACCAAAAATGTTCCTTATTATCAGTTAAGTACAAATCCCTAAAATATCATCATCATCATCATCAGCCTGTAGCAGTCCACTGCTGGACATAGGCCTCTCCAATTGCACGCCACTTAGGTCTATCTTGGGTCTATCTATCCCTAAAATATATTGACGACATTTATAAACATATAAACAAAATATACCCAAATAGTATGTTTTGTTATCTACCCTCCATCACATGCTTTTATGACAAAATGAAATCTGTAAAAATTAGATATAATATAGTAAAATGACACATTTATACCTAAATCAAATATTTCAAGTAGTTCATGTACGCGACTGTACCTTTATGTGCGTGAAGTGCTATGAAATAACTATAGAATATCTAAAGCACAAGTATCAATGGAACTCCATGGGCTTTTATGCTGTCACTAACGAATATACTGAATGATTTTAGGTCTCACATATTTCACTATTTAAAACCTATTTTAACCATGCTATACGCTACGCGGGAATACCTGAAATAGGGACACTTAATTGTCATTGCAGTAATTTTGAAATATTCTTGCATGATAGGCTTTAAATTCTAGCTTTAATTGAAGAGTTCGCAGCTATGGAATAATTTATGATGTTGTCGTGATTTATGTTCTAGTACACTATGTGTTGGTAGGATATTATGCTCCAAGATTAGTTTTATCTATGGAAATAATCGAATAAATACATAATATCAAAATAACTAAGATATTGGAGAATGTTATTTTCCAGGGGCAGATAGTAAAATCAGCAGTTGGATCAAGAGGAGCTGATTAAAAGGAAACCACTACCAAAAACCCATAAAACACTTTTTATATTAGAGACTTGCTGCATCCCGAGGTTGCACGCGCGTGGTGATGGATGATGATGATGATGATGAATCAAATACAGCATATATTACGCTCAATAACAATGAAGCTTTCTACTGGTGAACTATTTCGTCAGTAAAGTAGCTTTTGTTTTTTGTTTTTGAGTTTATCTATTCCAAAATGACAATCAAACAGACCAGCAAAGAAAGCAGAAATATTTGCAAAAAATCTTAATAAAAGATTATTCATTAACGGAAAAAGTATTCGGATCGTTACAGTTATTTTGATATCGAAATATTATATATTAATATTTTTAAGGTGCAGTAGTATAAACCCACCGTGATGTCACAGACTGGCTCCAACGGAAGACCAGCCCTGGTTTAATTATTAGTGTAGATAACGTCTATTCGAATAATCGATACGTCAACTTTCTAAGAGAGCGTGCGTTGCCAAATACGAAACTATATAAGGGGTAGCGATAAATGGTCAATGGTTAAGGTCGGATTATGATTACTAATAAATTCGGCATAATTATGTTATTTAAACGTCCATTTCCCAAGCTGGTTTGTTCAAAATGATGCCGATTGTTTGCAATCAAGGATTGTACTCCATTGTACATCGAAAGAGTCGAGAAAATCGATTGAATCCGACGATAGCGTTTCCAGTTGTCAATTTCGACATAAGTAGATTTTGTTTTTCACTTACTCGCAGAGTGGCTGAAAACTCTTTTGCCATCTTATCTCATGTAGAAAGGTAAAAAAACAAATAAACATACATATGCTTAAGAGTATACATGTATTGACAGTGACCTGACACGCACGCGTTAGTCAGGAAGAATTAGATTAGGAGTATTGGAAGCGGTGATGGCGTAGAAGGAGGCTGCGGAGCGGATCAGGGAGAACGATGTCCGAGCTGATCCACTCCGGCGCAGACGACCGGGGGAACGGAGGAGACGGTTCGCACGTCTCCTCCCTCCCCCGTAGTGGGATCACTGGCGAAGAGTCGGGGGACTCTTCGTCGGCTTGCACGGCCATACACGTTTAGGGGGTGAACTTGGTGAGCAAGATCATCCCTTCACAGGCGCTGAGGCCCGGTTAAGATCAATCCGGGCCTACCGCTGGGGCGAGATTGTGAATGCCAGCGTGACCCCATCTCGCCCCACCTTGGCGGAGGATTGCTCACGGGGGTTTTAGTGGGTCTGAGCCGCACATACCCCCTTCCGTCACCCTCGCGGCGGGAGGGAAGTGGACAGCATTTCCCCACCTCAAAAAAAAAAGTGATATTGCCGCGCGTAATTTTTTTGTATTTGTTCCAATGTTATGTCGTTGTTAGGTTGTATAATGCATTTCTCGTAATATGTCGCATACTTTAAAAAATAATAGGTAAGTAGGAGTAGGATTTTGTTTTAATTTTGCCAAAAAAGGGCCTTATTTGACAGAAATTTGCTAGTTTAGAGCCCGTATAATTTTTAAACCAAATAATCTTAAATGAATTCGAAAAAGAAATTATCTGGTATGTTACTTAATATTGCAATGAGAGATGAATTTAGTTACGTACACTTTAAAGCTAGAAAATGTTCGACAGACTTTCAAAGTAGGTAATACGATTTATCACTAAAAATATATTTTTCCTTTGCATTATGCTAATGTCTATTATATGTCCGTGACTTCGTTTGCATGGAATATGATTATCACAATCATTACCCAAAATTACCACCATTGCGCCAGTGGGCAGAGCACATAACACTCAGAACAGATGGCCGATGGGGCCGGGAGGTTCTGGGCTGAAGATAGCGGACCGGAAGGCGCAGCGTAGGTCATTCACCGATAAGGTGGACAGACGACTTGATAAAGGTGGCTGGATGACGTTGGATGCAGGCTGCTTCCAGCTGGTCCTTTTGGAAATTAGTGGGGGAGACATTTGTTCAGTATAGTGGACGTCCTATGATGATCCTGAGATGATGATAAATCAACCCATTGTATGACTATTAGCTTACTTATTTATTGATTTGGGTATAAGGCATTCACATCCAAATCAGGTAAGCTGCTTCAGTAACATATTCACTCATATCCTCACTCGCTCTGTTAGCAACATTCACATTCGTAACATTAGGTATAGTGTGATTGGTCATGCGGCTCCTCCCGTTCAAACTAGTTTCTATTTGTTAAGCCAATGTCAAAACGTAATCTAGTCGGGGACACTTGCAAATGAGTGTGCATCAGTTCTTACGCTTCTTGGACCACGGTGTAATTTCATATAAAATTTAAAATAATCTCTTACGAGAATGCGAATAAGGTCGTTTATTCTGTGATAAGATGTTGTAGCAGTGCTAACGGATATTGGTATTAATGCAAAACTCGTTTTATAGCGACTGTACGACAGCATAAAAGGATGTTAATTGGTATTCCTTACTTTCTGAAGATAATTGAGTCGTAACTAGAGTACTAGACAATGCAATGCGAATAGCTGACTACATTTCTGTACTTTGCACTTCTTAAATTAACATAACTGTGACCTTTTATACTCATATGGGCGAATTCTCAGGTAATTAGTTACACATTAAATAATTAAGTGTTTAAGCACGTGCCAGTAGTTCCTTTGAGAATGTTGAGCGCTGTAAAGAACTTTATGGTGATGAAATTTCATAAGTGCTTTTAACTAAGTGTCTGAGTCAGGTACGTTATACTTTGTTAACATCCTATCTAAATTAAGTTGTAGTTGTAACTGCTGGGGGAAAATCTTTTGATATTATGCCGCAAGTTACTCAAAATTAATTTCAAAAAGCAAAGTATACATATTTTTCATACTCAATTAGATATTGTCGCAATAGAAACAATATACGACTACCTCGTATTTGTTTAGAAAAAAATATTTTAAAAGCCCTATTCACTAATGTGTTTGGCCTTGTGTAGAGTTGTTCATGCAAAATCATTATGTACCGCAATACATTCATATAATTTTATATAAAATAATAAAAATACTGTTATCTTACATAGTCATTTTTACTCCCGAATTCCAAAAAAAGGAGCTCAATTCGGCTGTATTTTTCTACCAACTTCCAAAAAAAGGAGGAGGTACTCAATTCAACTGTATTTTTTTTATGTTTGTTACCTCATAACTTTGGACTGGGTGAACTGTATTCTAAAATTATTATTTTGTTTGAAAGCTGGTGCCTCCCGTGTAGTCCTATCCATATAAATTTTATCAAATTCGGTTCAGTAGTTTTTGAGTAACATTCCAATAACTGATTTTCACCACAGTAATAGAATGGAAGTCGATATTAAATTTTTTAAAATGCAATTGTTTTTTATGTTTGTTACCTCATAACTTTCGATTGGGTGGACCGATTCTCAAAATTATTTTTTTGTTTAAAAGCTGGTGCTTTCCGTATGGTCCCATTAAATCCATCAAATTCGGTCTAGTAGTTTTTGAGTTACACTCCAATAACTGAGTTTTACCAAAGTAATGGAATGGAAGTCGTTATAAAATTTTCAAATTGCATTTGTTTTAATATAGACATACAGTAAGACATACAGTAGAATATAGCAAACTCATGTGAGGAGACAGGCAAATCATGCGGCTGATGGTGAGCATGACTTACGCTTGCCGATGAAAGTTATAGTGCCACCCAGGGCTTAGCAATGTTAGGTTAGGTTATACTACGCTCGTCACTTCGAGACTTTTTCTCTCCAGTTTGTCTTTTTCGCCAAAAAAATTTACTTCCTCCCACATAATAATGCTTGCATATCGAATAAACACGAAGATAAGACATAACAATTCAACGTGTCTTTATTGCTATAATTTTGTCACGGTGCACAGCGTTACCGGTCAGTTTATTAATACATGCTCGGTATCTGGAAAATGAAACGATCGTTTTTGTGATGACACTCTTTGTATAGAGAAATAAGTCAATGAGTAAGAAGGATAATTATTACTAGATGAGGGCCTATAATATACTTTTTCAATATGTATTGAATAACAATGATCCTAGTTAACAGGCCGCGAGACTAGTTAAATACACATACCAAAGTAGGTAAACATCTACAAGTCTTCCCTACTAGCGTTGATTCACGCAAGTTTGGCGTGAGGCGCGTGTAGGGCGCGTGTAAACATCGCCACAAAACAAGTCGCATCGCATCTACGTTTTGTTGGTAGCATACTTACGCAACAGAAAACAATGACATTTAAAAACTGCCAACCTAGTTAAGTCTGTCGACTCTACGAATCTCACGTGTCAGCGTTCTATATTCTAGAAACTGATACGCTGACTCAACAGACTTGGCTGATAAGCCCATCCGCTCTCACGGTTGTCTGATGTCAGACTCTAGATTTTTTTTAGAATTAAGTTAGTCTTATTAAAGCTTTTAAAGACATTAGACGTCTTAAACAAATAAATTGTATTTTTAAAATACCTCCCGCTCGCACCTGACTTGACTGGCGCAGCCGGTAGGATTTCCGCGTCGCGATTACTCTACTTCAGTACCCCGTGACTTACGTTTTCACGCGTTTCACGGAAATCCACGAACCAAATAAATAAGTCAAGAACATTATAAGATTATAATATCGAGTGAGTGAGTGCTAAGACGATCCAGAGGAGGACAAATAAGGCTCAAACAACGAGGGACATGGGCATTCTGTGAGTAGACCTTAATCGCTATTTCCAGTTGTAGTCCAATCCTATTCCATTTTTATTTATAAGTATCTAGATTATCCGAACGCTATTTCCAAAAATTTAAAGGTGTTTTGTGGTTTCTTTTAAATAGGTTTAAGTGTATAAATTAAAATCGATTTAAAAATATAATATAGTTTAGTAGTAAAGATAAATACATAGATTTATAAATTCATCGAGTACATACTTGAATTAAATATAGTTACCTTATATACTTCAACTTAAAGTATATAATAGGTTAGATAGATATAATTAAGTGCTTTATATATTTCAACTTTAAGTATATAACAGTTTATAAATAGTTTTAATAAAATGGAGATAGTTAACATTCCACGCGAATTTGCGAGCATCGTCCCGAAGTTCGACGGTGACGAAAAATTATTAAGTTTATTCGTAACAAAATGCGAATACTTAATAAGTTGTTGTAGGATAGAAAATAATCCACATCAGGACCTGTACATTTTTAACGTCATAACATCACGACTGACAGGTAGAGCAGCCGCTCTAGTTAGCGAACGACAAGACTTAGATACCTGGGCTGATTTAAAAGTAGCTTTTGAGCAACATTTTGGTGATCCCCGTTCAGAGGAATGCATAGCAATAGAACTAGAAACATTAAAAATAAATAATGGCGAATCTTATCTCGATTTCTGTAACAGGATTCAACACGTCCAAAGCACGTTAATTGCCAAAGTCAATCTAATTAATGACGTCAATTTACGTCAAAGTAAAATCATCATATACAATAGTATGTCGAAAAACGTATTTTTGTACAACTTACCCGAAGAATTACTTCGCATAGTGCGCCTCAAAGGCTCAACCACATTAGAAAATGCACTTAGTATTGTTCTCGAAGAAGTAAACTTTATGTATCAATATAATTCAAAAAATAAAATGTTGCGATCTCAGAATACGATGCAGCCAAAACCTCAAACTATGAATCATAATCCCTTCATAGAAAAATTTGGAATGAAGCCTTTCTTTACTTCAAACCCGCAACCTCAAAATAATTTTAAGTTTGGAATTCCCCAAAATGGTCCTAGTACATCAAACTTTCAGCAAACGCAACCGAAATTTAAATTTGGTATAACACCCAACCAACAGTTAGGCTACCGACCTCAACAAATCCAAGGTCAACAGCAATTCGGTTACAAACCTACATTTAATCAAACTCCTCAACAGTTTGGTTACCGGCCTCAACTGAATCAAGGTCAACAGCAATTCCGTTATAAACCTGCATTCAATCAAACTCAACAACAATTTGGTTATCGTCCTCATTTCAACCAAGGTCAGCAGCAATTTGGCTACCGACCCCAACTAAATCAAGGACAGCAACAATTCGGTTACCGTCCCACACAGAGGTTAGCACCTCAGCTATCCACTGACGTAAGCATGCGTACGGCACTTCCAATAAAACCACAAGGATTCAAAATGAACGCATTATATAACCTGAATGAATCTGAAACTGACGACATATACGAAAATCCTGAAAATGATTGTTACTATGAAAATAACGACATTGACTCTACATACAACGTTGAAACTTATGAGACAACTAACGAACAAGATGATCACGACCCAGCCTCACAATATGATGAAAATTTTCAGATCAATGCCTCCAACCAACCCCTGAAATAATACAACTTAATTGTAATACACTAAACTTGCCGTACATAGTGATACCGGAAATAAATGCTAAGCTAATGATAGATACCGGAAGTTCAAGATCTTTCATTAGTCCCAAAAAGGCAAATGAATTATTTGAAGGTTTTAAATACCACGAACCATTCGAAGTTAGAAGCACACATGCTTCAAGCCGACATAATGAAGTAATAGTCATACCCTTATTTCCAACTCTTAATAGTCCTGAAACGCATAAGTTCTATATTTTTGATGTAGATAGCTGTTACGACGGACTTATAGGCAGCGACCTCCTGAAACAATTGCAGGCAAAAATCGATATGAAAAATGAAATTCTCTACACCCAAACTACAGCTATACCCATAATATACAACCCCAATAATGTATTCAAACTTGCACCACGTACCGAACAACGAGTCAAGTTACCGATTAATTTAAAAAACGGTGAAGCGATTCTTAACTACAAGTTATTCTGTGATGGCGTCAGAATGCCTACCGCTTTAGTAAAATGTGAAAATGGTTATGCGACTACAATTATACAAAATACTCGAGACGAAGAAATGACATTAAAAATTGACAGACCTTTAACAGTAACAAAATATGATGACAGTAATAAGTGTGAACTAAATAAACTTGACGACAGGAATGACTTTGAAATTGACCAAATCTTAACTGAAAATATTAGTAAATTACGCTTAGACCACATGAACCCTGAAGAAAAAGACTCTATCCAAAAACTTTGTCTACAATACAAAGACATTTTCTATACTGAAAAGTTACCATTGACTTTTACCAACAACGTGAAACACCACATCCGAACACGTAACGAAGACCCGATTTTTGTCCGACCTTACCGACAACCCCAAGTAATTAATGACGAAATTAATAGACAAGTAAATAAAATGATAGAAGATAAAATAGTACAACCATCACACTCTCCCTGGAGTGCACCCGTGCACCTTGTACCTAAGAAGTTAGACGCGACTAATGAAAAGAAATACCGACTTGTAATAGACTACCGAAAACTGAACGAAATCACTATCGACGACAAATACCCACTACCAAACATAACGGAACTATTTGACAAGTTGGGACGCAGTACTTACTTTACTACCCTAGACCTTGCTAGTGGCTACCATCAGATAGAAGTAGCTGAAGAGGATAGACAAAAGACAGCTTTTAGTTCAAATTCAGGACATTACGAATTTTCTCGTATGCCTTTTGGTCTGAAAACAGCACCAGCAACATTTCAGAGAACCATTAATAATGTGTTGCGTGGCTTACAAGGGATACACTGCTTAGTGTACCTAGATGATATAATTATCTATTCATCTAGTCTACAAGAACACATAGCTAAGTTACGTACCGTTTTTGACAGACTAAGAGAAACTAATTTGAAAGTACAGTTAGACAAATCCGAATTTCTCAGAAAAGAGGTTTTATACCTTGGACACACTATTACAAGCGATGGTTTGAAACCCAATAACGATAAAATTAAAGCAATTCTAGATTACCCTCTACCCCGAACTACCACAGAGATCAAAAGTTTTTTAGGCTTAATCGGTTATTATCGAAAATTCGTTAAGGACTTTGCAAAAATTACTCAACCAATGACAGCCCGATTGAGACAAAAACGTACAATGCCTGTTGACAAAAAAAAGTATATAGCAGCCTTTCAAAAATGTAAAGAGATACTTGTAAATGCACCGATATTACAATATCCAGACCCCGAAAAGCCATACATACTTACAACAGATGCTTCAGAATTTGCTTTAGGAGCAGTCCTCTCACAAGGTTCAGTTGGCAACGATAAACCCGTCGCCTATGCCAGCAGAACTTTAAACGACGCTGAAACGCGCTAAAGTGTCACCGAAAAGGAATTACTTGCCATAGTATGGGCCGTGAAACATTTCCGTCCCTATCTCTACGGTAAGAAATTCACAATAGTAACTGACCATAAACCTTTAGCCTGGTTAAACTCCCTAAAAGAAACAAATAGCAGATTAACCCGATGGAGACTACGTTTAGCCGAATACAATTTCGAAATAATCCATAAAAGTGGTAAACTTAACTGCAATGCAGATGCGCTCTCACGTATTCGTATAAATGCTTTAGGAAACGAAGATAATATGTCTACACAAGTTAACATCGATAAAGACGAAATTAGAAATAGAGAAATTAGTCGATTAATGAAAGAAATAGAAGAACTAGGTAAAGAACAAAAGAAAACTCTAGGTCAAAAGGAGGAAATAAAATGCTTAGATTCAGACGACGAAGACACAATAACAATATCAGATTCTGAAAAAACAATAAAATGCCGATCTCCTTATTCAATACCATGCTCATCTGGTAGTTCAACTTTGTCAGCTTCTAGAAACTCTTCCAGCACAGAAACTGCTCACTCAGGCCAGGAGCCTGAATCGAAAGGTATTCCAATTTTGCAGGAAGCCGTTGACACCAAACCTAATCAAATACTAGTTTACTCCTGGTCCATAGATAAACTATCTGTTAAAAATCTATCCCGACCGAAACAAAGAATCCTTGAAGTACACTTACCTTTGAACAGAACCGATCTCGTGAAACAATTCCTGAAAGAATACATAAAAAATAATACGAAATATTTCATTTACTTTGAAGAAGAAGAACATAGGCGACAATTTGCACAAACAGTTATATACTTGTTTAAAAAGGAATCTGTACAGTTTTTCGAATGCACTAAAAGAGTAACGTTTATTGAAGATGAATCAGAACAAAAGGAAATCGTTAGTAAATATCATACTGGTAAAACATGCCACCGCGGCATTAAAGAAACTCTAACGCACATCAAACGCACGTATTTTTGGCACAACATGGAACTAACTGTTTCAAGCTTTATAAATTCATGCGAAACATTCAAACGCATGAAATACGATAGGAAACCCTTAAAACCTAAACTTCAAATGATGCATACTCAATCAAAACCCTTAGAAGAAATTTTTATTGACCTATTTTCTATTGAAGGACGCTATTATTTAACAGTAATAGATGCTTTCAGTAAACTGGGTCAAGCCTTCGAAATACCTAACAGATCAACTCCCGAAGTAGTCAGAGCCTTAATTAAATACTTCTCATTTTATGGCGTACCCCTCAAAATCAGTTCGGACTCAGGTTCAGAATTTAATAATGCTCTCCTAAAAGAACTTCTAGCCCTATATAAAGTAGATCTACATATTGCAACCCCTAACAACCCTAACTCTATGGGTCTTATATAAAGATTCCATTCCACTATCATCGAAATTTATAGACTGGCCAAGTACGAACACAAATACAGTGATGCTGCAACAGTAATGACTTATGCTATAATGGCCTACAACCACTCCATACACTCATCCACTAGTTTTACACCCTTTGAAGTTTTGCTAGGACATACCGATTCTAAAAATGTATTTAGTTTGGAATTCGAAAAACAGTACATGCAACAATTAATTAAAGAACATGCAAACAGAACTAAATTTCTATACAAACATTTATCAGAACAAGCCATTAAACAGAAAGAGAAAATAATAGAGAAGAGAGGCGGAGAAATAGAATTTAAAGTAAATACTGGCGATACTATTTTTGCAAAAGAAGTAAACAAAAGAAGTAGTAAAGACAAACCACGCTATCAAAAGGTTATAGTTTCTGATGAAATTGTTAGAAACATAGTTACCATTCAAGTAAAGAATCGTAACACTAAGGTTCCACTAAATAATGTTAAACGCCCTCCACAGGCACATCGCCCTGGCAGTAGCCATGGTGACCCAACTGCGGGCACTTCAACTTCAGGTGTTTGATAAAAACCCGGGAATCCTGCCCGTGAAAAATGGAATTGCCGTAATCAGTAGAGACAAATGGACAATCGCAAGAGTGTTGGATGTTAACCCCTTAAAAGAAGATTTGACGTTTAACGTTCAACGACTCTCCGATTTAGATAAGTTAGTTAAGATTAATTTTTATAAGAAATTTTCTGATAATTTGATAGATGTAAGAAGTCAAGTAGAGTACTTTAAAAACATAACTATAAATAAGTTTAACCAAATAATTCCAACGGTCCGAATAAAAAGAGGCCTTATTAATCCACTAGGGTCACTTATTAAAATGATAACTGGAAATCTTGATAATGACGATGCCATTAAATACGACAGATTAATTAATAATATTAAAATCAGAGAAAACTACAATAATGAAAAACTAACAGTGATCACCGAAATGGTTCAACTTTTGACGAACTCTACATTTGTATTGAATAATAATCTTGTCCAACTTAATAATAAAATAGGGATATTATCGAAAAATCTTGAAGAGTTAGAGCACTTAAGTATTCAGTTTATAAGCACATATAATTTACTAATTCATAACTTCCAAGTAATCTACGCCCAATTAGATGAGATAGAAACCAGTTTGTCATTTAGTAGATTAGGAATTCTACACCAATCCATAATAGAATCAAATAAGCTGTTGCCTCTACTTGAACATATTAATAAATTAGAAGAATTAGTTTTTACGCCTAGTTTAGGAAACTTAGTTAAGATAGAACAGACCATTACACTGAAAGCGTATTTAAAAGAAAACCAAATTACTTACCTTTTGGAAATACCTGTTGTTGAAAAGGATACTTATATTTATTACCAATTAACACACTTACCTGTGTTATCCATTGATTCCACTGTTGTCATATTGTCCAAGTATCCTTACCTATTAGCGAAAGGGTTGAAGATCAGATTGCTCAGTCACCCATGTCAGGAAATCGACGAGGCCAGCTACCTCTGCACTGATGATGAAATGTCCCAGTTCATTAACGACCCCTGCGTAACCGACTTGATGACGTATGCTGAGAACGTGACATCATGCACTCAAATCCCTATAACCATTGAAAAGGTTCGAGTTCAGTTCCTGAAAACAAATAGATGGATACTCTATAGTAGAGATGAAGAGCTACTCACAAGTACCTGCAATAACGAAATGTTTCGTCATAATGTACAAGGCACCTACATACTTACTCTGGACGACCTCTGCGAAGTGAAGATTCGAAACATCACCCTGAAAAGGCACCAAACGTATATTGAAAATGTAACATACCCAAACTTACCAATCGTAAACTTACCTTTGCTGTTCTCACCTGAGAAAACCACATCTTCCACACCTGTAAACCTGGAAGGCGTCGACCTGACCGATTTGAAGCTCCTGGCATTGGCGCTAAAGAAAAGTTACAGTGATAGAGAAAATAGTGAAAGTGAAAGGGCAATTTTTGAAGTGCGTAGCATAAGCGTTTGGACTCTTGGAGTCTACATCCTTATTTTTGTAATTCTGTGTTTCTTATTATATAAATATCACTCAAAATTATTTTCATGTGTTCGAAGTTCCCCAAAAGAAGAGAACTTCGAACTTAAGGAGGGAAGAGTTAAGTCTGTCGACTCTACGAATCTCACGTGTCAGCGTTCTATATTCTAGAAACTGATACGCTGACTCAACAGACTTGGCTGATAAACCCATCCGCTCTCACGGTTGTCTGATGTCAGACTCTAGATTTTATTTAGAATTAAGTTAGTCTTATTAAAGCTTTTAAAGACATTAGACGTCTTAAACAAATAAATTGTATTTTTAAAAAGCTCCTCCCGCTCGCACCCGACTTGACTACCTCGACCGCTCTGCCGGCACTCACGTAATATTTGCCGGCAAGAGTCCTCGCCCCCAACCACCGCCTCTTTCCACTTTTATCGTTTATTTATCGCGATGACGTTCTACTTCAACGGGGCCGCGCGGTCTAATTACTTTGTACATACCATAAACCATAGACATATATATATATATATATATATATATATATATATATATATATATATATATATATATTACATTTTTAAACAATGGATCTTAAAATAAAAATACTAAAATAAATAAAGATAAAATTAAACTTGAATATTGTGTTACTTACTTATTATTATGCTTATGGTACATTAATAAAAAATATATATTCTTATGATGTCATAGAATTAACCACTTCTAATGTCATAGCTACCTAATTAAAGTCCACATTCGGTAATGTTATCAACGCTGATTGAAAATATCAGTCTCTCAAAGGGAATTTAATATAATAATCTATGCAGATATTCTCCCAGTGGAATGTGTTATGTCCTGCAGTTAATACACGTTATAAGCTTTTAGCGATATTGCTTTGTGGAGAGCCAGTAGTTACAGAATAAGGACAGTAACCGTGATAAAAGCGGTATTAAATACCTGTTGTATTCGATTTCAATAATACCGTAATACAATAAGTAATATATAGTTAAACACTCATCTTCAATCAAGTACTGAAAAAGGATATTATAAAAGTTCATAGCAAGAAACTGCACGTTGCCTAGTTCATTGCAGACATTAAAAGCTGATAAATAGTAGTAAAGCTATGTAAGTAAAGGTAAAGTAGTGAATTATAAGTTTAAAGTATCATATTCACATTAAATCGTACAATATTTATGAGAAATAAGTATGTCTAAATGGAAAATTCGTTGTTACAAATGGGAAAGAAACGAATTGAACATATAAAAATGCTGCTTACTCAGCTCATTATTTGTTACACCTTTGACCCGTCACATTAACTTATTAAATCAAGCAGTGGATAGAAAAGCCTGTTCATTAGCCGAATTCTTATCCTTTTAACTTTCTTCACCTTTACCGAATTAGGGATTTAAAATATCAAATGGTATATCTTGAAACGTTTCATATTTATATATATTATAAGTTATTCAGTCCTCAACATTGGGTGCTTTCATAACGAAGATTGAAAACGATACAAAGCGGCCGCAAGCACGCTTTGTGGTTCATATTTTGTTTTCCATGGTTTTGTTTGAGACTCAACTCGACGAAGTTGCCTCTTGTTGATCAAACAACTGGAATACCTGTGGTCAGCGTTGTTCGCATGCTCCTACAGACAAACAGTAAGTTTATATTCTGAATGGTTAAGTGTTATTTACAAATGTTACTAAAGTTTCAGTAATATCAAACCTCATAATCCAGTAGACCTTAAAATTAAGCATATGACGACATGGAACGTATACATTATGTACTATTCTTATATTAATGTTTCGATTATTTACTGTTATTTCAAAGAATTATAATTCCGAAAAGTATAAGAATATATTTAAGGAAAAAGGAGTTAGTATATCATTGATCTCCTGAACTCTGTCGCCTTCTTAAAAAATTACACAGTTCATAATGTTTTACTATGCTTGTTTATTTAATTATTTTATTTGGAAAGCTAACAGCTATGTTTAAACATAATAAAGCTAAATATAATTTTAAATTAAATAGGTATGTAAATAATAATATAATATTCTAATTGAAAAGTTTTAAACCGACTTCTATTCTATTATTGAAGATAATCAATATGCTAATCGATCAAGAGCTGATGTTAATGTTAAATTTGTGTTAAAAAAGGCACCTCATCAATTTCTATGCACTGTATATGGGACCACCTCTAAAGTATGATCTATCAAACAAAAAAGGAATCACCAAAATCAATTCGTAATTTTATCGGCGGAATGATTGCATCACGTACATACAAAAACATACAGTTGAATTGAGAACCTCTTCCTTATTTGGAAGTTTTAATGTTTGAAAATTATAAAAGTAAATTCGTAAAACTCTACGCTGTTTTAAACATTTTTACTGCGTTTGTATATTTAAAAATCTAGCGTCTAATAGTGATCTAACTTAGTAAAAACCAGAGAGTGACAGTGGACAGCACTACCAAATACTGTTTCAATTTATTAACTTTTGATGTACAATATTAAAAAATGAAATCCGATAACCATTTTCTGTCTTATTATTTCGTAATCATTTTGATATTTATATAATCTCTATGTACAAAAATACATAAATAAGAAGGTTAAATGAATTCCAAAAAGTAATTTTAACCATTATTAAATTCCCTTTTGAACTTGAACAGAACCGTGGTGTTTTTGAGAAAACACCCGCTCAAAGAACTTTGAAAACAATTTCTCGTTAAAAAAAAGTATTAGAAATTGTTGCGAACGTTTAATAATATTTTACCTCGCCCCGTGTTTAAAGTTTTAAGACGCGTTTTCTCGTTACGAGAAGGGTGAGAGGGTGAAAATGTGGGAGTGAGAAGGGTGACATCAAAGTGAATTAGCGAATGTTGTCTAGGGGTGTCCGTTTGTAAGCTGCTTTGAAGTTACACTACCTGCAGGGAAACTCTACGAAATGTGTTAAAACGGAAGGCATTTTATTAATTAAGCATTTTCTTGAGGGTTAAATACAAGAGAGGTTCTAACCCCTATATCTGTAATTGTGAAGTTAATACGATAACACTGTGCTTTCATTAATCTTACGTTAAATTTTCGAGTTATATAGAATAATTTATTTTCATTTACAGAAAAAAGTATCAGGCCAAATCACTTCTGATGTTTTTTATCTAAATAACAATAGTTCAATGTTTATTTTTCATCAAAACGATCGTAACTCGACCAACAGAATAACAAGCACGTATTTTCACAAGAAACCTTTTCATTATTCAAACCCGTAACCTTTCACGACAACATTGAATGACCTACATTCTTTGAGAAAAAGGTAAGCACTTATTCCCTATCTAACAGCAACGACCTTACAAAGGCAGCGAGAATAGATCTTTCTTCTTTTAATAGAGCTCCTAAAAGGGTTCCATGCTAGCTTACCAAAAATGTTTTCGCCATTTTTCTACGAGACCTTTTTGTCGGCGTCGGGCTGCACACTAAGCCGGGGAGCAACTCGCCGCGATAACGTCACTCGCATTGCGATAGTGTGCTCCTGCTTTAAATGTAAATCTGGCGGACCGAAGTGGGTACGCGGAAGCGACGTGGAGATGATTACTGAAATATAAGGGACAAGGAACGTACGGTAGGTATTCAGTAAACTTAATATTGTTATAAGACCCTGTAACGAGACGGGCGGGTTCAACAAGCAGTGTCACATCGGCCCCATCTAAATATAATATACATAAAAGTTTTACAAATATTTATTGTTGTTGTATTCAATATTATGAACAGTATATGTATTCTAACAAATGTGCCCATAGTTATTAGTTAAAACTACAAAACTGCAAGCTTACGATCATTAATTCAGGTAAAAAATATAATATAGAGCCGCCACTATATATCTTTTACACAAAATAAACATAACACTCTATTGTGATCAATATCCAAGCATATGTTCACACTAAACACATACTCAAACAATCCTCATAACGTCTCATGAACCCTTGATAAATAGAAACCAATAAATCTGACTCAACAACAACAACAAAGAAAAAAGGATTCACCTAAACAAACACGAAAAACATATCAGGGATATCTAAACACATACAATTTCGCGGAATTGCGACAATGTGTCTCAAAATATAACCCAATGTTCATCCATGAACAAACCACCCCTGATGGCGTCTAGATTCATTTTTAGAGATGATTTCAATATAGTTTTGAGCGGAAAAGCATTTTGATCCGGCCAAATCCTTTAGTTTCAATTTTCAGTCTGAAAAGTCACATAATACGCGCTTCGGTAACTGGAGATACGTCAGGGCTTTACTATGAGCTCTTAAAGCAGGTTTTTGGGACAACTGCCTAGTTTATTCGTCACATGACAACGTTAAAGCAGGCCTGCTCAGGCATACTATTCAAGAACCGCAGAAAAACCGTTCACCTGTTTTTTTGTATGGACTCTCGTTAACATGTCGCTCTAAATCCACTCAATTTATCAGCTTACAAACGTCTAGGCGCCTGCAATAATGGTTATAGTAAATAGTTAGAATGCCAGAGACAATATATCCGTTTACCTTTGAGAAAACAATATTCAAACAGTTCACGTAAATGAGCGTCATGGTGTGATTTAATTCAAAACTGTTTATGTCAGGTTTAAGATCTGCACGGAACTTGGATGGTTTTTACGAAGCTGATAGTAAGGCCCCTGGCCGAATAACACCCTTCTGAAATTCGAATAATAAAAACAGTATTATACTGGTAGTGGCCCTAGTATTCGTTTGTAATAACAGCATTACAAAAAATAGCTAGAGGCACGACACTCCCTTGTACAGAATTCTATCACAAACATTGCGTGAAATGCTCTTGATAAATTATTTTTTCTACTTACTACTTACTATTTTAGCCCGTTGACTCGTGATTCGCCATATTTGGCCAATAATACAATAGATTTCGCAGAAATCTACCTATTTTTCCGGGAACTGCAACGTTTGTGGTTAACTATAAATGAGTTTGTGCAATAATTTTGGTATCAATAACATATATGGAAAAACCCCAAATTGAAAGAAAGAAAGAAAGAAAGAAAGAAAGAAAGAAAGAAAGAAAGAAAACATATTTATTCAAGACACACACATCACATTACACATTAAAGGAACACAATACACTAAATAAACACATTACATATGTAGAAAACGTCGCGGTGCTGTGTGTGTCATGAACATGGGTCCCGACTCAGCATACGACTAAGGACAGAATCCTTACTCACTGATTTTCAGCCGTTACCCATTGTCATGACCTCACGAACCCCAGGACAAAATACAGTTCGTCTTACGACCACGCCATATTCGGCGCCACCTTACTCTCAGTCGCAATGCACTATTGCTACTACAAGATTGTATTTAGTGTCAGCTCATTTGACAAGAAGTATATCCAATAGTCTGACGTGACACCTCTAGAGAGTCTATGGTCGCAGAAAGACATTACAAAGTTAACGGAATAATGATAATATGTGGCCATTCGAAAAAGATATAATAAAATAATAATATAATGTAATCTAGTGCGTGTCGCTTCTCCGCTCCACTGACATATATAAATCATAATATCCTATTTCATTTGTGCTTTACGATCCATGTATCTGATCTGACTTATCTATGTAAGTGCCGCGATTCGTAAGCATCTGTTTAGTCTGTGGTGCCGTGGCACGTTTTGCCACGTCTTATATTCTCTTTGGCCACGTCGATCTACTACGTCGATGACAGGAATTGTACAATTTAAAATGACTAAAAATTATTAGCTTACAACATAAAACACAGAAATCGCTATGACAAGAGATATTATACATTTAGTGTACCTACACCGAGTAATTATGTACCTGCACTGGGTCTCTGTGAACTGCCATTTGGAATTAAACAATACGTGAGTACAAACATCATATTTACACTTTTTTGAAGTTAACCTTCAACAACTAGAGAATTAGTAATTTAATAGTAAGTAAAAGTAGCATTCGAAGAGTGCACCAATTGAGCGCAGAGGTATGTAGACTACAAAGTGTTTAGTTAAACAGTCTTTTGGCATCTCAATAGATGCGTCTTCAAGTGCCTTCTAAATGTTTCTACTGTTTTCAGGGCTCTTAGTGGCGGCAACAATACATTCCAGCATTTCTTTCTGCCCTTTGTTTCTTCCAGACCCAGCGTGACAACTTTGCTACGTGACGTTGTAAGCCACACTGTTTTCTTCCATGGACATATACTCGTAGATTGCTGACGAAAACCATTAAAAGTTTCTGATTCGTCGCGTAAGCGCGAATCGACAGGTTCTTTGTAGTTTCTTCACTGAACTTGCTTGAAAAGCATTTTGATCCGTTTGAGCCTTCTAAATGTTTCTACTGTTTTCAGGGCTCTTAGTGGCGGCAACAATACATTCCAGCATTTGCTGGCAGCAAACCTAAAACTTCCACGAAAAGTCATAGTTCTATGATGTGGTACTACAAGCCTGTACTCTGATGGCCTCGTGCAATACCTACGACTAAGATCTGGTCAAGTGAATTTATCCCATAGATATTGAGGCCGTTGGCTCTTTATTACACCAAAAAGTAATGTGGCATAATGAAGTTTACGACGAGCAGTCATTTTCATAAGGTTTGCATGATTTAGGAATGGTGTAATATGTGCCCGGGGAGGGATATCATAACAGAAACGTGCACAAGCATTTTGTACTCTTTGAATAAGACGCTCACTTCTCTTCAGCAGACATGACCCATATACAACATCTGCGTAGTTGAGTTTAGAGAGTACCAGAAACTCGCAGACAATAGTCCTAACTTCGACACTAAGGTACTAATCCTATAAAGGATCCTCAGTCTGTACATACAATTCCTGACAGTCTCTTGTATATGGTGCTCAAAATGCAGATGGTTATCCATAAGTAAGCCCAGATTGTGTGCCTCTGTAACACTCTCAATGGGATTGCACTGTATAGCAATCTGAAGATTATGTTGCATGATGACATCTACCTGCTTCTTGGTGCCCATAACCATATATTTTGACTTAGTTGGATTTAATAACATACAAAATTTATATTAGCCCATTCTGCCAAATTATCAAGGTCTTCGTTTATTTTAATTACAGCCTGATCTGTATCGGCTGGTAGGAAGTGAAAATATACCTGAAGGTCATCCGCATAGATGTAGTATTGGCAGTGTGTTTTATTTATATATAGTGATTTTAATTATTATGTCTGCACTATACAAGATAAATAAGATCGGTCCGAGAATTGAGCCTTGTGGGATTCCCCGAATATTGTACTGGCAAGAAGAAGATGAGGTCTTTCCATCATTACCAGTGATCTCAACTATTTGGGATCTTAAATGCAAATAACTGTGAAACCATTTCACCGTATCTATATCAAACCATAATACGTCATTTTTGCCAACAGGAGAGGAATATTGATAGAATCAAAAGCACGCGTAAAGTCAAGCAACACCAGAATAGTGCCCATGCCTTTGTCCTGAGCTGCTAATTGTTTATAGCTTAGCTTTACGTATTCCATTTCTCCGTGCAGAAGATCTAACGAAGCATTCTCCTTACATATACAGCCGTTATACGGTGTGACAACAACAGCTCGTGGTTTCAATATGAAATACTTATGTGTAAAAATTTAATATACGATACCATAGCACATTTTTCATGGTGTTTTTACTTCTTCCTATACATATTTGAAATAAAACCTATATATCATATATTTAAAATAGTTTTCTAATTAATTAAATCAATGGTTTAATAATTTAATTGTTATCTTAATTGTTTTTTATATTAATGGTTTGCTCAAATATATTAAAAGTTTTCGCATTTTTATAACGACCCACTTTTTAATGCGGCACAGTGTATATTATATTATGCCAAAATTCTATAATGAAATTCCTCGTTCAGCTTTCTTAGATGGTCTTAAATCACCTGTATAGAAATATGGTTGCAAGTAGGTAATCGTCTCATCTCTACTTCTTTTTATAGCATCAGCTGCAGGTATTTCTTTGCGGAAACATTTACCCTGCCAAATACTATTAAGTATTTTTTCTCTAACAAAATATGTTTGCCCTTGATACGAGTACGTTCTTGGCTACGATTTTTGTAAACTTACTATTTCTCATATCTGTGTAAATGGGGCAAGCCTATAGCTAACAACAAATACATAAATAAGCCCTCTTGAATAGAACCTTTTAGCTATATAGTTTATGATGAAACTGAAGAATAGAGCGCGTTTAAATACAAAAAAACTCTTTTTAAAATTATATCTATATAGATAATAGTATTATAGATAAAGAGATCTTTCTACCCTTTAGTTCTTAGAATGAAAACGAAAATTTGAATTTTTATACCAAATTTTTATTGCCAAAGGTAAATTTTGGTGTCATCTGAGTCGAAAGTAGTCAAATGATAAACTTTGTGTTTTTAAACAACATTTGCCCTCGGCTCGCGGTTCTGCCCACGCAATCTTTTATTACGAACAAATAAAAATTAGCCTATTTCTTAATTTTCGTTGCATCAAAATCCGTTCAGCTATTGGCACGCAAAGAGAAAAAACAACACAACAAGATTTTGCATTTTAATAGAGACGTGAAGTGTGATGAAAACACACAAAAAATGCTAATTCAGTTGTAACCATGTTTCGATCTGTTAGAGTGTACACCTAGACCTACCAGTTTTCCAGCTCCAAAGTTGCCAGTGATACCATTTAGGTCATTAGAAATATGTTGCCATTCAGATGGAGTCCCAAAGGAAAAGCAGCCGGGATAGCGACCCATCCGCGCTGCTCGTTCGGAATGCAAATTTTAAGAGGACTTTAAGTTACAAGAGATCAGAGTTTGATATGATATATTATAAAAAATAATATGTGTTTATGTGTTCGATCTAAATCTATGCTTTCCCAATTTCCAATCACGATGAAACTTTGATGAGTTGTAGTGTGTGGGTGCACACACTACAACTCATCAAAGTTTCATCGTGATTGGAAATGTGTCCAGATAAATATGTTTTATAAATTATATATCATATAATATGCATTGGGGTACCTCAAGGGTTGAAACTGCATGTGCTTCCCGAGAGATATAATTAGAGTTTTCAATTGCATTGAGGCAAGTGTGCTACGTCTCCGACCGCATAAGTGAACACCAGATGAGATAACGGGCAAACACAAGCCTATAACGTAAGAAAATGCTTTTTGAGCCCCGTCTCTTGCTTCTTACACCAGAGGTTGACCGCAGGCGAGCTAGCGTACGCTTGGGCTATACCAGTCTTCATTCCACCTATTTATGTTTTGTAAACAATATGTTGTTCTCAGCCGTCCTTGGCATGAACTTCCAGGAAAAAGGGATTGAGTAACAATAAGGTAACTTCGTTTGATATTATCTGTCCAAAATACGCACATACTCTTTACCATAATTAAAAAACACATCTACGATTAGTGTTTTTTTATGTTGAAACTATTCAGTACTACTATAAAAAAATCAGCAAAAAAAAATTTTCCTCTTTCGAATCCATCTAAATGTTGTAACTAATTTTTTTAATCAACAGTTGTTCAACAAAATAATATGAACCATAATTATTAAGGCTTATAAACTAATTTGAAATTACCTGTAAGTTTTTAATTAATATTTTCAACTTTTCTATAAATATGTATTATTATTATTATTGTGTCACTTAGCATTTTAGTCGGCTTAGCTGGGCGTTATAGCTACTTTGTAAAACGCGTGAATATGGAAGTTCACCAATCAAACATGTAAGGTTATTTTCAATGACCCACCAAAGGTTGCTTGTTTGGCGATGCTATCAAGGTCAGTACCCTAGCTCTTAAACAGTGAGTGAAACTAAAAAAGGATTGCTTAAGATACGATATAAAATTGCTATACCGCACAGAAGCTCCAGTGACACTGTTACTACAATGGGCAGGTGTGAAACAGAAAAGTCATAAGGTGATAGGGTAAGAAGAAGCCGACGGCTACAAGTATAACAACGCAGTAGATTTTCGCAGTCAGCAACATATTTTCTTTAAACAGTTCTGCGGCGCGCCCTGATCTGATTTCCTGGAATATATTTTCTAAGCCAATTCTTATGATATGATGTGACAAATTGAACGTGGGTAGTTACTTGAGATTTCCTCCGTGTAGTAATACCGTCGATACGTATTGGAAGTGGCCAGGTGGAAAGGTTTCTCGATAACGAGGTCCATAGACGTGTGTGATGTCTACGTGTTACACCGTATCGAAGACATACTAATAAGTAGATCTGAGTAGGTTACCGTCAGTAATCAATACAAATATTTATTAGTTGAAACAACATAGTATAACAGCATAAGCCAATTATAGTAATTTATTTTACTAAAAACTTGTTTACCTATTATTCCATGAAAGCACCTCTTACCTGCGAGAACATTATCTTTACACCAATCCTTGTGAATTGTAAGTGCATACAAGAAACGTACTTACGCTTTAAAATGTTTTTGTTTGTGTCTACAAACAAAGTAGCTGAGTAGGTTTCGTATGGACATCAAACCGAAAAACTAAGTTAGTACCCCGAAGTCTCTGACCTTATTTTACCAAGTTATTTTACTATTGACAAATAAGAAAGTCTTATTTTGTTGCCAATAAATTAAATTTTCCGCTAAATTTAGTGGTTATATAGCATGCTAGTCCGGTGACAATCTACCGAAGCTCATTAAGGTTAAGTAAAGAGCAAGAGACTTATATTTAGAAGTCCCGTACACTGGTTAGCTCAGATAGTTGACATCAAAGTATCAGAAGCAGTATACGTCGACAAAAGCCAGAGCAGATGGCTCAATATCATTAAGGAGGAGTTGATATATTTAAGAGGCAAATAAATCTTCACCCACCTTTGTAAATAAACTTGCCACGGTGACCTATAATAAAACATGTTATTTCTTGTGCAAAGTATGCAGCAGTATAACTGATGATCAACCTAATTGGTCCCTGCCGTGAAAGCGCCAGGTCTCAGGTTATATCTGGCCAGGCCAAATATTTAGGTTCAGCAGATATGTTTGTACTTGTATCAAAACAAACGAGCTTATGTAAAAGGTTTCTTTCTGCCCTTTGTTTCTTCCAGATCCAGCGTGACAACTTTGCTACGTGACGTTGTAAGCCACACTGTTTTCTTCCTTGGACATATACTCGTAGATTGCTGACGAAAACCATTAAAAGTTTCTGATTCGTCGCGTAAGCGCGAATCGACAGGTTCTTTGTAGTTTCTTCACTGAACTTACTCATTAGTGTGCCTGATGGGACAAAGCTGTTATAGTTTTGCGACAATAACGTTTTACTTTGTCATTTGATATAACAAATCTTCATAACACTACTATCATAAATGTAAATGTTTGGATGTATGGGCGTTTGTTACTAAATCACACCAAAACGGTGTACAGATTATTTGGATGAAATTTGGATGGAGATGGTATGTGACCGTGATTAGTCCATAGGTTTTTAATATGATTCAACGACTTCACGAGGGGTTGTGATAAGCTTATTTCAAGTGGACAAAGTCGCGCTCAATAGCTAGTAGAACGAGTAATATTTTTTTAAACTAGGTATATACATACATAAATAATGGTGGCTTAATTATTCATTCCATTGATATCATCTAGTGTACGTTTAACCTGAAATAACAAAACCACCGATTTCCTCCTAACAGGGGGCCTAGCATGAATAACTGTGTAAGTGTAACGTAACGTGTCATACACGTAAAACAGTATGAACTGTCATTTATCTGTGGCAACTTTCAAACAGAAAACTTATAGTTTGTACGCCAAATCGTGACACGTCGACGTTTGCGATACGAATACTTTTTCACAAATTGTTCGTGCTACGGCCTCTGCGCCCAACATATTATTATTCTAAAACAGTTTGTTACCTGAAATTTGACAATATAATAGTTTAGATATGTATTTATAGCTTTTGTCTCTATTTAAGTGAAATGGGAATGAACATTAATTTTCACCTTGTCGTGTGTGCGTCATTGAGTAAATATTTTTTTCATACGTCGATTATTTACTAGATGAGACCATTACCATTATGAAAATTTTCCAGCCAAAGTACCAAAGTAGTAAGTAGTAGTCCCCCCAAATTACCAAAGTAATTGCAATAACTATTCGAGTTATAGAAAGAAAAAATCCTGCAAAATACTCGAATTATTTCAGTTCAAAGGTACAACCCTATATAAAAGTTATAGCAAAGATGCTCCTTCAGTAGTTGTTTAGGGATCAAATTTTTAATTCTACTACTTCTTAACGACGAGAACTACGTATTTATTAAATGTAGTGTATGTTCAGCCTTATCAACACCTCCTGTGGTAATAGCTGGCACTATGGCACAGCAACTGAAAAGCGTGAGAGAATATCTAAACTAAAAAATTGAAATTTTATTAATTTTGTTTTGTTTTCCTTGTTTTGTTTTGCTAGTTTAGTTTTTATGTTCTAAACAAGCAAATACTCCATGACGCTCACATAGGCTAATTATATCTTATAGAAGCCCAGTAGATTTCTGGCTAACGGGAAACAAAAACGGCTTGCTCATAGCGTTGCTTAGTTATAGTTAAAAAAATACCAAAAAATGGATCCGACTTCAATACCAAAACGTGTGAAATAACTTATTGAAATCGGTACCCTGATAGTTTAAAAGTAGGTGTGCGCAGTGTACCGAGATTGAGAAGTTGTTTCACACTTTTTGGTATTGAAATCGGTTCTATTTGTTAGTAAAATTTTTTCCATAATTTTTAGTGACCCTTGCTACTTACGGAATCGATTGACATTCACTGTCGATGATGATATCATCAAGAAAGGCGTAGAAATTTTCAGTTTTTGGAGTGTAACTCAAAAACTGCTTGACCAAATTTAATGAAATTCGATTAACATACACACGAACATATAATCGCCTCCTTCTTCGAAGTCAGTTAATAAAGCAATTTCACTGAGGTAAATAGTTGTAATATTGACAGTAAAAGTTCAAAAGTAGTATCAACTTTATTCCCATTAAGTATGATAATGATAATATGGTTATAATGTAATTTAATATTAATAGAAAATAATGATGCATACGTCCCTATTTTGACTGATAATTACAATACATATTATTGCATATACGATGGACCCTCGATAAGCGTATGTATATTTTGCGGTAAAAAGTCCGATATTTGTATTTAACTTAACGAGTGTAGTTAAAGTAAATAAATAAAGCAACAAATTAAAAGGGGATTTTAATTGAAGAGTTCGATAATTAAGCATGAATGTTTTAAATTAATTAATGAATTTCGTGGAACTCGATGTAGGGTTGCCATTCGGTATGTTTTCTCTGGTCGGTCAATTTTTATTATTTCCTGTTGGAAATAATAAAATTTGACCGACATGCATCAACCTAAAACTGCCATCTGTAGAATGCTTCTTCCCAAAAGAATAATACATCTTCGCTTTTCATCAAATCATGAAATTTGAAAACTCACGTTCGTTATAATTTTGTAATAATATTACGGGATTGGCAATTAAATTAAAGAGGTTATTTAATATATAAATATATATATGCCTAATGATATTTGTTAAGGATTTGTTTAGAGTGGTTCATTCTAGTTAGATAATAATAATAATACTTATGACAGAAAAAGCTTATATAAGTGGTAACGTATAGGTTTCAAACGGAACAAACCCTTTGCCTTTTGCTAGGTACTTACGCCATTTCGTCCTACTGTTTTACTAGATACCAACTGTATTTTGTGTTTATACTGACTTACTTCCGTATTTATAAACAAGTAAAAGTAATAACTTAAGCAACGATTTTAACTCTATAGATTAGTATTTGCCTATAGTTTGAACTATCAAAGACTAAAATAATTCTTAGCCGAGTAATAGTCTTTGTAATTACTTAAGCAAAAAGAACACGTACATTTTTAGTGTTTATTGCAAAAGTGAAGTTAAAAATGACGCACGCAATCTGAACTGTGAAGGATCTATATGCTGTAAAATCCCATGACAACCTAATACAAGCGTTAAAACATAAATCCAGTTTTGATAGGGTTATGTCGTTACTTAAGCATTCACTTTAGTAAGTAAAGTTCATTACTATAGAATAAAAAATTATGTTGAAGTATTCTATCAAGTAATTATTCCATTGAGAAATTACTTAACAACAAGTAACTATGTACTTGTTTATAAAAACTGCAATTAGCGCATGAAAAAAAGGAATATTGAAGGTATGTTATCAATTATTGCAATTACTGCTTCTATAATTAGTACCTAATTTTCCATTTAGTATAAACTGAAGAAAGTTTATATTTTAGTGTCCGTGTATTTTGAAATGACATAATATCCACCCTACTCACGTTGGCAGAGTGCTCCCGATTGATTGTAGTGTTCGCAAAACGAACATTCTTAATTAATGCGAACATTTGAACAAGACAAGCGTTTTGTAAGCCGATTAAAGGCCATTTCAACGATATCGAGTTAATATAACTAAATAACTATTTCGGTAAAGTTATTGTTGTAGTTACTGTTTTAATATCAGCAACAGTGCCAAAATATCGAAAACTCAAACAAAATATACTTGGTTACTATCCTGTTATTAATATGAGTAGTTATTTTGTTTTAACGTCTAATATTAACAGGGCATTTTAAATTTTTTATGGGAACTCACTTGTTTCATCATCATCATCATCTCAGACGTAGGACGTCCACTGCTGAACATATGCCTCCCCCATAATTTTCCAAAAGGACCGGTTGGAAGCGGCCTGCATCCAACGTCGTCCTGCGACCTTTATCAGGTCGTCTGTCCACCGTGTCGGTGGACGACCTACGCTGCACTTGCTGGTCCGTGGTCTCCATTCCATAACCTTCCGGCCCCATCGGCCATCTGTTCTGCGTGCTATGTGCCCTGCCCAATGCCACTTTAACTGGCTAATCCTCTGTTCTAAGTATCTCCTCATTTCTGATTCGATCACGTAGAGAAACCCCGAGCATAGCCCTCTCCATAGCTCGTTCTGCGACTTTGAGCTTATAAATGAGGCCCATAGTAAGAGACCACGTTTCAGTGCCATAAATCATCACTAGTAACACAGATTGGTCGAAGACTCTTGTCTTGAGCCACTGGGGAATTTTTGACGAGAAGACTTCGTGAAGTTTCCGGAACGCTGCCCAGCCGAGTTGGATTCGACGATTGACCTCTTTCTCGAAGTTGGACCTGCCTAGTTTGACTGTCTGTCCTAAGTAGATGTAGTCGTCAATAACTTCGAGAACTGAGTTCCCATTTGATATTGGGGTAGGCACAACGGGTTAGGCGACTTTGGTCTAAACTGATAATAGTCATTGTATAACATGGGCATTAGACATAAATTTCGTCTGTGCATATTCATCTTAAGGAATTCCCGTTGGGAAACTCGATGGAGGCTTTCGAGCATTGTACTGAGGTCTTTCATGGATTCTGCCATGACTACAAAATCGTCGGCGAATCGAAATTGAGTGAGTGATGTACTCGCCGTTGATATTGATCCCAAGTCCTTGCCATTCCAAGAGCTTGAAGGCGTCTTCTAATGCAGCGGTGAACAGTTTCGGAGATGTTGCATCTCCCTATCTCACGCCTCTTTGCAATGGAATATTTTTATAAATTAAACATGTCAATAAAATGCATGACTATAAATAGTAGAGATTCTATTAAAATTTACTGAGGTAAGATCAGTATTTGGCTATTAAATTTTATCCAACTATTAATAATTACGCTTAGAATATGACTTAAGAATAAAAAAACGATTAATTACGCGTATATAAAAAAATGTTTTAACGAAAAATGAAACCAACCTTAACACTTAAAAGTGTGAAACAACTTGTTAAATTCGGTACCGAGATACGGTACGGTACATAAGTACCTATTAACGCAATACTGTGCGCATAGGGTGAAATCTTTTTACCATTTTGTGTCCCTGGTACAAAAAAAGAATTATAAAAATCTTCCAACTCTGAAAAAAAAAATACACGTCGACCTGAGAACCTCCTTCTTTTTTTTGGAAGTCGGCTGGAAAGACATCATCACATCACCGAACATTACGATATATCAGTAGAACATTACGAGTAAATACTCACGTGGCGGAATTCTTTATACCTTAATATTTTGCCTACTTCAAGAGAATAATTATGCTTGGAATATCTACTTCTGCTAAGTTGTCATCTGTCAGTTATGTCACCTTTATTTATTTATCAATGAAGTATTATAATCTATTAAGGATATCACAACCCTTCGAAAGCTATCCATCCATTGCTGGATTGGGATAAAAACTAACCTTGATGTGTTTTGCCCTGGGTGTTACCTTTTAATTTCATACAAATCTGTAGAGCAGTAACAGGGTGAAGAACTAATAACAACATGCACACTTACTACGGATCCATTAGCTTAGTACACAACCTCTGTTCAGCTGCGTTTACGACCCTGTCTTCGAAACTAAGGTCCTAGGTTCTATATCTGGTCGAGAGAAATATATGTGTGATGAACAGATATGTTTTTTCGCGGATCTCGGAAGTTTGTGAAGTGTGAATGTGTATGTCCATGTCTGCCGCGACACAGGGAATCTTAGTAGGAGGGTGTGAGTTTACTAGCTCATTCACTCACAAACTTCCCTGTTTATAATAATATATGTAACTAAAATATTAACAATGTAGTTATTGTTAATAATTTGAATTGCAATAATAAAGTTATTTTTGGGAAGACTACTTCTGCATAGAGAAGCAAATACATTTATATGTTGTGTTTTGCATTTTTAAACTCACAAATGATATATCAATTCTAGTGACCCTAATCTGATTTCTAATTTCGTTATCGCTGAAGCAAATGTATCCTCGACAATTCTGGTATAAATCCAGCGAATGGGTGAAAAAGTAAGTAAATCTGTCGCACGCGTCAGCTGGACAGCATTAGTCAGCCGATGCGAGAAAATTTAATAAAAGCACTCCTTATTGCCCTGTACCCAGGAAGTATATCACAAGTCAGTATATTAGCTCACGCTGACAGCTACTTTGATTTTTAAGGCTCCGGTTCTCATAAGGAAAAATAAACCCTTTAAAGATCGAATTACTGTCATGTCCGTATGTCTATCTATCAAGACCCCTTTTCACAGGAACGCGTAAAGGTACCAAGTTCTTATCTCTTTCAAGGGCCTTATTCGCTTTGGCCATTCATACACGTAACGCAGTGCGATACAATATCTTATAGGAGTGATGGTGAAGCCAATACAAGTTTACTATCATTCCGTAAAGATATTGAAACACGTTATCTGTTTGAATGTCATAGCAAACAAAGCTCTGGCTGTGAAAAATCAAACTTATAAATATAAAATATAAGTTAACACAGTGATTAAATCTGATATGTGTCGCATATTTTACAAGGAAATCAAACCTATAAGTTACTTCACGCGTCTACAAACTATACTAGGTTGTTATTTAATAAATAGCAAATTAACCAACTATTACAGACATGTTATTCGAAGTTTAACCGGCATTTAGCCGTATTTGTTTTTGTTTACGGATCAAAGGTGAAAGTTAAGGCAATCATATTAATATACAGAACCCTCAGTGCGAATTAATTGACCAAAATGTAAAACAGTAACCCAGTAAAAAAATTAAACATAATGTTTAGTTTATACGATAATTTATCATACTCGTAATGTTGTAACAAATACGAAAGTCTATGTCTTTATGATTGTGTATCAAATATGTTTGCTACGATTCAGTGTTGATTTTGAAGCGTTTCATCAATATTTTATATGTTCTGTATATTTTAGATCTTGGACTAATACATAGGCAGTTTCTCTTATAAACGTTTCCTAAGAGTAACTTTTCATACAGTCGAAATCTAGCAATGTATAAATATGTGCACAGCAATTAGATAAGAGATATGACATATACATACATTTAATATTTTGATCTTACATATGTAAATGTAAACAAGCACATCTTCAAACAATTCACAAAATCGATTGTATTATTTACAATTTGGTATTTGTTTATTCTTTTTATATACTCATTACTCTACATGGGCTATGATATAATTTTGACACTACATTGATTTTTGTGGGGTATTGAATTCACGCTTATAATATGGTATATAAAAACGATGCTCAGATTAGTATGGATATCACGTCAAATATAGACAAAGGTAAAAACTTATAAAACAGGTTACATTATGGAAATATAGGGGTGCGGGATAGGTGTAGGTTAGGACGTAAATTGTATACACATCACTTCATTTTCACCTTCTTGTAACTGTGTCTATATTAATTTATATTGATTTTATTATGTATGAAATTATGAATGCTAATAATATCATAATATTTATTGTTAGACATAGACATAGTTAATATAATATAAAAAAATATATATAGTGCTGTGTTTAAAGTAAAACTTAAACTTTTAAAACTTATAGATAGTATGCAATTTTACCAAACTCAGATGGTAAACAAAGGCAGACAGTAATCATATTTACCCACGCTTCCGAGTTTTTAGGTGTAGTTTGCTATTTTGACTACTTTGAGAAGGTATTTTTAACGTACTTATAGATGTTTACGCGTATGGAGTATTTCAAAGCTGTATAAAATGTAAATAATAAAATCTTATGTACTGCCTGGAAACGTAGACGGTTAGTTCCGTCCCGGTACTGTAGAGACTGTTGCCGTCACAGTTTTTGCGCCATGTGATTCGGGTGAATTTTCACGCCGTTTTCCCCAAAAAAAGTTTCTGTTGTTGTAGAATATAACTAAGATAAACTTTATAAAATTTTGTATTCCTTTAGTTTTGCCTAGAATTGACTAAATTTCTACAAAAAATTCATCATCATCATCTCAGCCGAAGGACGTCCACTGCTGAACATAGGCCTCCCGCATGATTTTCCAAAAGAACCGGTTGGAAGCGGCCTGCATCCAACGTCGTCCTGCGACCTTCATCAGGTCGTCTGTCCACCGTGTCGGTGGACGACCTACGCTGCGCTTGCCGGTCCGTGGTCTCCACTCCAGAACCTTTCGGCCCCATCGGCCATCTATTCTGCGTGCTATGTGCCCTGCCCACTGCCACTTCAACTGGCTAATCTTCTGGGCTATGTCGGTGACTTTCGTTCTTCTACGGATCTCCTCATTTCTGATTCGATCACGTAGAGAAACCCCGAGCATAGCCCTCTCCATAGCTCGTTGTGCGATTTTGAGCTTTTCTATGAGGCCTATAGAAAAAGACCACGTTTCAGTGCCATAAGTGATCACTGGTAACACACATTGGTTGAAGACTCTTGTCTTGAGGCACTGAGGTATTTTTGACGAGAAGACTTCGCGAAGTTTCCGGAACGCTGCCCAGCCGAGTTGGATTCGACGATTGACCTCTTTCTCGAAGTTGGACCTGCCTAGTTTGACTGTCTGTCCCAGGTAGATGTACTCGTCAACAACTTCGAGAACTGAGTTCCCAACTGATATTGGGGTAGGTACAACATGGGCATTAGACATAATTTTTGTCTTATCCATGTTCATCTTAAGACCTACCCGTTGGGAAACTCGATGGAGGCCTTCGAGCATTGTACTGAGGTCTTCCATGGATTCTGCCATGACTACAATATCGTCGGCAAATCGAAGGTGAGTGATGTATTCGCCGTTAATATTGATGCCAAGTCCTTGCCATTCCAGAAGCTTGAAGGCGTCTTCCAATGTAGCGGTGAACAGTTTCGGAGATATAACGTCTCCCTGTCTCACGCCTCTTTGCAATGGGATTTCCTTCGAACTCTGCTCCTGTACTCGGACTGACATGTAGGCGTTTTTGTACAAACACTTCAGCATTTCAATATACCGATAGTCAATACGGCACCGCTGGAGAGACTCAAGCACTGCCCACGTCTCGATCGAATCAAATGCTTTCTCATAGTCTACAAACGTTAAACAAAGAGGCAAGTTATACTCTTCGGTCTTCTGTATAACTTGCCGTAGCGTGTGGATGTGGTCTATGGTACTATAGCCTTTTCGGAAACCGGCTTGTTCCGGAGGCTGGAATTCATCAAACCTGCGACTGAGACGGTTCGTTATGACCTTCGAAAACAGCTTATAAACATGGCTCAAAAGCGAGATGGGTCTGTAATTTTTAAGTAAAGTGTTGTCACCTTGCTTGAAGAACAGCACCACCACGCTTTTGTTCCATGCTTCTGGCGTTGAACCTTCGAGTAAGACGGTATTAAAGAGCTTCTGAAGGACTTAAAGTACCGGTGTTCCACCCGCTTTCAGAAGCTCAGATGTGATACCGTCGTCACCAGGCGCCTTGTTGTTCTTAAGCTGTTTCAAGGCCATTCTAATCTCGTACAGGCTGATGTCCGGGATATCTTCGGTATAATGTCGGGTCAGCTTGGCTCTTGGGTCTTTGGCCGAGCTGCTAACAGGTTTAGCGACCGAGGTGTATAACTGTCTGTAGAAACTCTCGACCTCTCCTAACACTTCCGCTTTGGTCGACGCTCCACTGCCGTCTCCTCTCTTCAGCTTCGTCAGCTGGCTTTGCCCAATAGACATGTCTCTTGCAAACACTTTGGAGTCTTTTTTCCGCTCTACCGTCTCTTTAATACGGTTTGTATTAAAGATCCGGATGTCGTGTCGCAAGGACATCCATATTCGTCTATTGAGCAGCCTATATGCTTCAGCATCATCCGAAGACTGCAGTTTCAATGAGCGTCGTTCAGCCATGAGGTTGAGGGTATCGTTGGAGAGTTTCTGTGGCCTATCTGTACGGTGGGGTTTAAAGTATTTGGAACCCACTGTATGGACAGTTTCTACTAACCTGTTATTGATCTCGTCCACTGAAGCGATGTTCTCAAGGCAATCGAAGCGATTGGATAGCTCAAGTTGAAAGCTCTCGGGGTCTTGTATATGGGCACGAGTGGGTCGGAGCGTAGACTTCATCAGACGAGACCTCTCCAGTTTGACATTAATATTCACCGTGCCTCTTACCATTCGGTGATCACTACCGGTTTTAACCCTGTTGATCACGGAGACATCAGTGAATATTTGCCTTTTGGTGGTCATAATGAAGTCAATCTCATTTCTCGTGGAACCATCGGGACTCAGCCAGGTCCATTTCCTGTGAGGTGGCTTCTGAAAGAAAGAGTTCATCATAAAGAGTCCCTCTTTCTCCAGGAAGTCGGCCAACCTCTGTCCCCTACGGTTCCGTTGTCCATATCCAAATTGCCCCACTTTCAACTCATCCTCGCTTCTCTTACCCAACTTCGCGTTGAAGTCCTCCATAACAACTAGAAAGTGCGTTTCAGAGGTATGTATGGCCCGACTAATGTCCTCATACATATCCTCCACCTCATCATCCGGGTGCGACTTCGTCGGTGCGTATACCTGAATGACCTTCAGCGAATATCGTTTGGATACTCTGAGTATTAGGTATACGACCCTATTGGAAACGCTATCGATCTTAACTATGTTGTTAGTAAGGGACTTGTGGACGAGAAAACCGACACCACCTTGGGACTGTTGGTCGCCCTCCCGGTAGTAGAGTAGGTTACCTGATTTTAGGGTTATCGTGTCCTCACCCGCTCTACGGACTTCAGATAACCCCACAATGTCCCAGTGTAACTTACTCATTTCTTCTTCCAGCTCATATATCTTCTCGTCTGTCCTCATCGTGCGTATGTTGTGTGTCACCAGGGCCAGTCGTCGTCGTTGGGGGTGGTAGCCGGGCGTCTGCCGGGGATTCTTAGCACCCCCTGCCCCACCGTTACCGTGGCCGCTACCGTAGCCAGGAATAGCGGGGCTGCCGGGGACTGGGGGCCTGGTTCCTAATGTGTCTGTCATTGGGGGGATTTTGCCAATACTCGCCACGCTTGGCAGGCGGGTTGGCGAGCGCAGTTTTGAGGTTTTAATACTGGGAAGGTTCTGCTGCCCACCTTCCGATTGTTATCCCTTAGCAGATTTTTACCCACGGGTAGAGTTGGGGGGGGTACTATTCTAAGCCGGTACCCCACGGCCAGTTACAAAAAATTACATACATTGATATATAACAGCTCATCTTCCTTCCTTTTTATTGCATTTGTGGCAAAAAAAAACCGTTATAATATAATATATATTTATTATACGAATTTACAGTTCGTAATATTTACGGGATAAATCGTCATAATACACAAAGCTAGGTAGAGATGTTAAAAATTTAATCCAAGTATGCTATATGAGTGTTGAGTTAGTTTTGAGTTATGGTAACAAACATGCATATTTTCGAATTATTGTGTCTCCTGTAGTATTAGATGGATGATAAGTCTCTTATCCGACTGCTAAAAAGTTTTGAAAGCTACTAGTTGACGTGCTACTCATGCCACTCGCTTTTCAGACTATACATACACTTATTTTAGATCTTGAAATAGATATGCCAAAAGCAATATCTTCTAACATTACTGGAACCATTGGGAAACAAGTATAGCTGCAAAGCCCAGAGGTAATGAGTCACCAGTAAGAGCAGTTATATCGGGTTGCTAAACCTTGTCAGCGTGGCGATTATGAACATTGTTTCCAAGAACAACAGAAATAAAAAGATATCGAGATTGAGATTGAGCCTAATAGCATACATTAAGAGAGGTACATACATAGGTAAAACTAACAGTGAGCGAGTGTTGGCTAAAGATCAAAACAAAAACTCATGGGCCGAAACTCCCACGAGTACCACCAACAAAACCCAATTATTTTAAATCGGAATCATTTATTTTGCTACAAACGAAATAACACTTGTTAAAGACTTAATTTGTCGCCTCAACTTGAGAATGGTGCCGGTCTTCTATTACCGTTTGGCTTACGTTTAACTTCACTCATGGACTAATTAAGGAAATAAAAGTAACTTTTTACCAAACTTGTGTGATAACGGCTATTTTATGCGAAATAAGGAATCTCTTGAACGGTATTAGGAATGCGGAAAGGAGAGAAATAAACCTTTTATTATGAATAACTATCTTTTTATTTTAATAACAACCTAAAGACCTTTTTACCATAGAGTACATAGTACATAACATAGGTACAAGATAATGCAATCTCTATCCACATACTACCTAACTAGTATATTAGGGTTGTTACACAAATACACACCTCGAACAGGGATTTGCCTACTAACATTTCTCTGTTTCACGCACTCACAGCGGGGTCTCGTTGCAGCGTGAGTTGATATGAAGATCATTAATAATTCCAAACCTTGTAGCAATACCATCGAACTTATTTCAGCAGAACTCCAGACCATTATACGTCAGAGTTGATAATACAATTTATTTTTGTGGTTTAACAACTCAAGCTCTGTGAAGACTTTTACTTATGGAAGTTTTTATATTGAAAACGATAGGATCTGAATCTCTGAGAGCTAAGTGGTTTGAAACTTATGGCAATTCATCAACATGTTAATCAGTAATTACTGTTCATCCACTTTTACCATTACAACCGGTGTCCTGAGAGCACTTTTCATTAGTATTCAAAATGCAAATTGCTGGCAGCACTCAGGGCGCTGCACCCGTCTCAGTTCTTACTTTCTCAGAAATAATTTCATTAACATCTGCATACTTCCATGTGACTCGATGAAATTCCTTTCAGAGCGCTTAGAAACTTTTCTTGGTTTCTTAAACCCAGTAAACTAAGTTTGCATTCCCGCTTTATTTTGTAAGGTAAGTTGAGTGGGTTTTGAGAGCGCATACCCACAGATACGGGTAAAACGGAACTTTTATTATCTTTGATCTTACTATCATCTCCACGTCATAAGACGTATGCAAATTTTAATAACAATAATAAATACTATAATTTACTAAAATTGCATTTTACACTGGCCTGCAAAAATAATTATCAAACTTTTAAAATTGCAATAACTTTTTAAGTATACAAGACTTTGTAAACAAAAAGGACTCAAAAAAAAGTTTAATTTTGTACAAAAAACGTCATTGTTTTAAACTATCACGGTTGTTCTCTAAAGTTATATGATTATTAACGGGATATTTAACGTGGTAAGGTTGTGGAATGAGTGAAATGATAATGAATGAGTGATAACCGTAGCAAAAGACTAAGAAAGAGGGTAGATCGTTATGTCTGCACCTAACTTTTAAACTTTTTGACCAACCACCCGCATTCTTCAGTCTTCCCGTGAACATGGTGCATGTAACTGCGCCGAAATATCAGGAGCTCATTCCACAACCTTACCACGGTAAATATCCCGTTAATAATCATATAACTTTAAAAAACGTCATAGTCGGTAATCCTCTTTTAAGAAATGGCTGATTTTTATTTTTAAATCAATAATATTCCTTTTGGAAATACAATTTTACCATTTTTTTTCTAATTTTGAATTTAATTTTTTCTTGATGTTGATTTTTGTTACAAAAGCTAAGTTAGACAACCAGCACATAAACTTATTTATCATGCCTCTGTAGCGAGACTGTCATACGCCCGTGAGCACATACAGTAGGATCAAGAAGAATATGGTCAAGAATTTTGTTTACAGATGAGTCTTGATTCTCACTTTACACTACTGGTGGAAGGCGAAGTGTCTACAGGCGATCTGGTGAGCGATACCTTCAAGCCTGCTTCACCAAATTACTCATAATAGTTTGTAAGCAATTGTACTTAAAAATATGTACGAAAGAAATCAAACTAGACATACTTTTTATGCGGCAAACCAAAAGGTAATTGAGTATGATTTTATTCAATACTAGCTGACCCACCAGCGGCTTGGCTTACTTGGTTTACTCTACGGGATACGAAGCCACAGAATTGAATGCCTCATTAACTGGTGTATGGAGGAAGCGCTGCTTTAGAATCATAAAGTACTGGGTTCGATTCCCGTGACGGACAGTAGTTAAATTTTTCTGACAATGAAATTCTCAATAGCAGTCCGGAGTCGTAAAGTCCAATAGATGGCGATAGGCTCGCCTTTTGTTACATAAGACCAAAAACGTGAGAGTCTAAAAAGAACCTTGCCTACTGCTTCGAGTATTTACAGGCGTGAAGATTTGTTATGTTTAGTTTAAAAGTAATATCTATTTCATTATTCACGTTAGTTTATTTTCACAAATTGTCAATATGTTCAGCATTGAACGTTCTACGGCTGAGATGACGATGATGATGATGATTTATTGTTCGCCTTCTTATGTATATGACATTGATATGACCAGATACATTATCCTAACTGGTTATAACTGGAAACATAGTTTATTCAGTTGTATCTAAGCAAGATTTTTAACAAACTATAAAAAACCCATACCGCTACTAGGTGCGGTGTGCGCACGGATCTACTTTCCTAGATCCGTGGGCAAAGTACTTGGAGCACGCGGCCCCGAGTAAGTAAAACGTCTTCGCGACAAATAGGCGACAAAAGTGGGAAGAGGCGGTGCATTGGGAGCGGAGGACGCTTGCCGGCGATCATTAAGCGAGTGCCGGCAGAGCTGTCGGGGTTGGCAGTATTAAATATCAGTTTCTGTTGTGTAGGTATGCTACCAACTAAAAAGTAAGTAGTATTTTATATATTTACTTACTTTTCTGAGGTGTGCGGTACGATATCACCACTGATAACCTCAAAGGGTATCACGCATGTCCTAGGAACAAAATGATCACGTACGTAGTGCGTAGTGCATCATATAAATTAATCCGTTGCCCATCACCCTCCGTACCAAATATCATCAATATTGGCCAAGTTTACCCGCGTGCTGATGGATATTGATAATGATGATGGTGAAAAGCATCCAATGTGTTAATCCAGCGCCTCATCTACCTCCATATCAAAATTTCCCACGGTCACAGCCGCATGGTGATGAATGATCATGATGATGATGATGAAAACTATCCAATTTGTTAATCCAGCGCCTCATCTACCTCTATACAAAATGTCATCAAAATTGGCCCATCCTTTTGAGCGTAAAAGGGTAACAAACATCCACACATCCATAATCCATACAACCATAGTCACAAACTTTCGCGTTTATAATATTAGTAGGATGTACAGTACGAGTACATAGGTGTTATAATGGATATGAAAATATACCTCGTTTCAGATTATATTAAAGATCAAGAAGTCTTTTTATTAAGCAATAACTTTCCAATAACAGAAGAGAGACGCTCATGGAGATAAACATTTAGTACAATAAAATATAAATTTAAATTAATAAATAAATACAATACGAAGACATTCATAAAATGAACATCATAAAAATACTCCACTCAATCAAAGATGAATTAAATTCGTCTATGACTCAATTAATTTTATCATCTTTCATTTAAACAATTTAAAATTGTACTGTAACTTGTAATACAATATTTAATTTCATATCATCATCATCATCATCAGCCTGTAGCAGTCCACTGCTGGACATAGGCCTCTCCAATTGCACGCCACTTAGGTAATTTCATAGGTGATGCACATTTAAAACTCATATACATTATATGTTTTTTAGAACACAGTAAGTATTATAAATTAAATAACTAAATAATTGCGAGAGTGCTATTAATAGCATTAAGAGTTGATAAATGAACGACTTGACTTTGAATTTAAGTTAGAACTTATGCAAATTTGAATATTCTGTAATATATTTTAATTGCAGAGCTTTCAGATAAGTAATCTAATGTCTAAGCATTAGTATAACTTATGAAAGCCATGTTTTAAAACCAATAAATTTTAATAAGACGTAATTTAGTGTGTTATTGAAAAGATAAAGAGTTAACATTTAGATTAATTCTAATTTATGTTCAGATAGAGAGTCAGCTTACAACTTGACAAATTAACATCTGACAAGAATTATTTTAAGTGAAAACGCACTTAAGTTAATTAAATCAGCGTCAGGCGGATACCTTATTTCTAAATAATTATTTATGAAGTCAGACTCTGATTAACATAATTTTAGGAAATAAATTAGAGTTTTCTGTTTCAAATGTCTTGGGATGATACTTAATCTTAAAGATAACAATTACTCAGCATGCACGTTACAAAATGTTAATTTTGAATTAAACGTCACTTTGGAAATCTCTGGGGAAGGCGTATGTTCAGCAGTGGACGTCCTATGGCTGAGACGATGATGATGGGGAAACGCCCATGGTTTCAATAAAACATTTTTATTGAATAATTTCGAGTTAAAAAACTGTAAGACTATCTACGAACTTTAAACTACCTTACTACCGACCGTACAAGTACATCTACCCATCTCTTAGGTGGCGGTGGTGGTCTGGAGTTCGTTCACGGCTTCCATTCTAGGACTTTCCCTGCCCATCTGTCCGTATTCATTCGGACTATGTGACCAGCCTATGTCCAATTCTGTTTACCAATGTTTTCCACCACATCACTCACGCGCGTTTTTTGCCTTATCAATTCGTTTCTTTTTCGGTTGCGCAATGAGATCCCGAGCATAGCTCTCTCCATCGCCTTTTTCGCAACTCTAAACCTTTCAGCCGATCGCTCCGTAAGAGACATAGCCTCAGTACCATACGTGAACACCTATAACAATGTAAATATGTAATAATTAAACGGCATTAACATGAGACATTACGCGTTTTCGATATCACGATCGACAATCTTTTCCGCTTCGTCAAGGAGCCTTATTCAGGATCTTGAGTGATCAGGAGCTCGTCCATGATCAGGATCGTTATATCGACAACGTGTAATGTCTTACTTTAATCCCGTTTTATCATTACAAAGTTTTAGTAAACTTGAGTTTCAATAAGCCACAACAATGGCACGAATACTGCTTAAAGACAGAATTGTCTTTAAGCAGTACTATCCGTAGTATCCGGTACTGCTGTGGTACTCGTACCAACCGAGGCATACTTTTCCACAAAATGCCTGCCATCTAGAATTACAAATTGCATAGTATTTAAATTGAATTATAAATTTTATGATGAAATATGAAATTAAACGCAGTATGGAAAACTATGCTTGAAGCTTCTCTGTTAAATTGAATCACACGTGGAGCGATCCGTAGACGAACAAAAAAAATGAGAATGTCTTGTAATGGGAGCATACAACAAACGTATATCGACACTTTATTTATTTTATATTTTCATTAAAATGGTTATACATAGCTTAAAGGTTTAAACAAGGTGCATCTAAAATTTCAAACAACAAATAATTTAAAACCGCTCGAGTTTAATATATATATAGCAAAAGGAATAAATATATGTATTATGGATTATAGGAATAAATATAGTAAATAAATAACACTAAATATATTTTGTGGTGGTATGAAAGCATCATGTGCGTGAGTTTTATTTGCAGATGACTTGATTTTTATACGACTACGGTGAAGGAAAAAGTGGGGCTATAATTTTGACCGGTATATATGGATGTATGTTCACGTGTTTCATCATAACTTCTTAGCTACTTATAATAATTTCACAGATGAGTTATCGTTGGAAGCGTTTTGATTGCCCGCTGGTATTATGGTATCACACGGCTCTCCTCTGAACATGACTATGAATATGTATCGAATATAATAATATAGCCTACCTATACCTATATCACGTGTAGGCTGTTTCTTTAATCGGTCCGAATCAGCAAGCCTCCGCTTCATTTATAAGTATTTTGTTAGCGTAAATCTGATGCGGAGAGATTAATAGATGATAAATATTGAATACATAACATTACGTAACAATTTCAAATGACAATGTTTCCTTATTTCATACTTTTCAAAGCGTGAGTTTTCAGTAGTCGGGTTTTAGTTTTATGACTTACATTTTATTAAATATTTAATCATTTATGTGATAACAAATAAACTATTGAATATCAGTTATAATTTTTTTATTCATATTGTAGCGTTCATCTTACAAATAGAAATTAAATAACATCCGCGGCAATCACGAACTGTCATATACACGAAGCCTTGCTAGAGATGAAGATATCTATCTATAGAGGTTAGGTGAATGTGTGATAGATTTCAAACGTTCACCTCGATTGCAAAAATGTCTGGATCTTCAAGATAAAATATCTAGGGCCACAGGCAAAGTAAATAAATATTGCGATGACGTTCTACTAAGTACTTTGCCACAGGTTAGTGCTAATATTTTTGGTAATATACCTACCTATATATAATAATCAAAGTCCATATTGATTGACTGACTGACTGACAACGAACAGCCGCTGAGAATCGCTTTGAAACGCGAAATTTGAAGATTGCTTTTGTCTTGGCGAGTACAAGAAAATATTTTTCGAAATTCAACCTCTAAGAGTGTTAAAATGCGTGAAAACGTTTTGTCCTTTTTTATTGAACTTATAGGCGTCAAAAATTGTATTTAGATAGTTAACATTTAAAATACAAAATGGAGTTCCTTAATATTTTTGACAGGGATGACTTAGGGGGTGAAATGAAGGATGAAACTGTGTATGGATAATTCTTTGTTTTTGAACTTGTAGTTGTGAAAATGTGTATTTAGATATTTACATGTACTATTTTGTCGCTGTGTCTGTTTATCTGTTCTACAAACTAAAAAACATTTATAGATACGTTTAAAATTGTATACAATTCTTTTTTTTTCACTATATCTATATGTTTTAATATAGCAAATATTTTAACGAGTAATAAAATGCTTTAGATAATAAAAAAAATATAGGGAGTCTATAAAAGAAAAGTGTTTTATTTTAATTAAGTTTTATCTTTTGCTTATCATTGAAAAATAACAAAGAAAGTAACACACACAAAGGAGCATCAACTATAGAAAAACTCTGAACCAAGACAAACTATACACTATATCACATATCGGATGCGTTTGCTTTGTTGGTAGTAAGTGTGGGGTGTTAGGTACGATCCCTGACTGGGGTAAACATACAATACAAAATTCTTTATTGAGTACCAATCTTATAGAAAACAAAACATAATACAGTAAAAAAGCACTACAGTAGAACATCTGTGTGATGAACATAAAAGTCTGTCCTTGGGTCTTGAATAGGTACTTGTGACGTAATAATATGGATGTTCATGCCTCCCGCTACTCAAGGAACACTCTAATGCTGGGGTATAAATGTGTGAACGTTAATTTCTTATAGTATTACTTTTATTTGTGCCAACGCTAAATCCAGGTGAAAACTATAGTTGAGCCAACGCTGGATTTGCTCACTATAACTTAAGTACCTAAGTCCATTGCACACGCAGGCGTAAGTCAAATGGCGCCAGGGGCAATGCAGTTATTACGTCATTAGCACGTTATGTGACGTCATAATTCTCAAGCTATCTTCCGGCTGTCGGCAATTACCGCGATGGATGGGCATGCACGTGGCCCGAATGTGCGTTATTATTTCAAGTAGTTCTACTGGCACTAGCTTTCTGGGGCTATTAGCTTAACAGTAGGCAAAAAAAGTAGTTGTATCCTTAACGTCAGTGAATACATATTTCGATTTGAAAAAATAAATTAAAACGCCGCGCTTGAGTGATAGTTTCTCTAAATTTCCATGTTTTATGTATCTAACTATTACTTTACTTTTTACACATACCTCGTACCTAGTACGTCTAATGATGAGACAGCCATGCATATTCTTTTGCAGCAATATATTGCAAGCCCCGTTACGCTAGTCTGTTACGACAATTTTCATATCTTTAGGATAAGTTTAAAATTATCATTTTGAGTCAATAAATGATTTCCGTGTTACAAATCATTACAAATGAAATCCCATAAGCAGATACCATATTTGTGTTATGTAACGCTTGTGCAAAGATATACTGTATATACTTACATTTATTTCTGTGGTCACTTTTAATTAAGCTTATAAATTACATACCAAACAAAGCAGCAGAGCTTAACTTGTCCATTTTGATTAATAGATCAAGAAAGTTTAAAAACCGTTGCAGCTGGGGTCACGACTTAAAGGGTGACGCGCTAGTGATATTTATCAACTCATCGCTTCCATAATTCGAAGCGCAAGTCAGGCTATCAGACCCGGTTGTTTGCCTTAAGACAACAGTCGTTAGACCGAGTCATGGATATTCTGAGCGGCTGGAAATCTTGGATAGATGGCTGGTCACTAGCCTATCCACCAAGCCACACCGGGCTGGTGAGGTGGATTGTGACCCATACAAGCTCTATAAGACCTCTACGAGTACTTTTCTATAATAGAAAAGATTCGAGTTCCAGCAAAGTCAAAGTCAAAATCATTTATTCAATTAAGAATCATAGACATAGACGCACTTATGAATGTCAATTTTTCATTATAATCTACTTTAAAGACTCTACCGCCGTGTTCCAAAATATATAGAGCCTACCAAGAAGAAGCGGCAAGAAGCTCGGGGTCATTCTTTTTATATAGATGTTTACAATGTTTCTACTTAGGTACTACAAATATTACATTTTATGGGTGGCAGAGAGACAGCTTGCCAGAAGCGGAGTATTCCAAGCATCTATATCTTCTATATAATGTCGGACTTTATAATAAGCTTTTATTTATTAAAACTTTTTTCTACAGTCAATTTGAATTCGCCCTCTGTGAGCTCAGTTTTGCAGTGGGAACCTCTTTTACTTTTATACCATGAAACAAAATAACCTATAAAATCGAAACTCTTTATTATATCTCGGTTTCATTTCAAAAAGAACTTTAACAACTAAAGCGAACTCAAACAAAAATCGTCCATACATTCGAATAACTGCAAGCTCGCGGACGTTAATGAGAATAGTTTGTATCCAAACAATGGGTGCATAAATTGCGTGATAGTATCTGTGACCAAAACTGTACTAAAACAGGGAATACTTCTGCTATTTCAATAGGATCATAATGGTGTCATAATGTTATCATAATGATGATTTAAAACTATATTTTATAAAAAATATTTATGTATTTATTTACTCTATTTTTGTTTTTTTTTCATGAAAATTTTGTTCTAGACCAGGCAGACCCTTTAGCCATTAGTGGAGCCAACACTTAAAGGCTCCTTGATGTAAAAATTGAAAATGTTAAGTGTAGTAATAATAATTGACCGAAATCAATGATATCTATATACAGGGTGACTGGTTGAACACTTTACATATTGATATATAGTGCTCAGTACTCGATTCTCGTTCTAATTAAGAAAAAAAAATAGGTGCCTAATATTTACCTAATTTAACTTTAATTGTCTACTCAAAACAATAAACATGGTCACTCGCGGCGCGCGTGTAGTAATAAAAGCGCGGTGCGGCCGGGCGGGCGGCCGACGATCGCGGCATCCTTTGGCGGCGCGGGCGGCGCGGCCCTTTGGGTCATTAACCCCGTTCGGACGCAGCTTGATTCCTTTGAACGCGGCGCGGCGCTTTGGGTCATTAACCCCGTTCGGACGGTGTCCATAATTTTCGAGTTATAGCACATTCATAGAATGAAGGTTTCCTCTGTAGTTTAACGGTATTTTTTTAATTTTATTTTTTTAAACGTTTCGTGTGACCATGAATTATCATGTCCTTGTTTATGTAAAGTGTTCAACCAGTCATGCTGTATATAATGTAAATGTCTACCATGGTATACCGAAATTATAGGGATTCATCAGATTACAGCAAACTACTGCAAAGTTGTTGTAGGTACGAGTAAAAATAATAGAATTGGTCCAAGGTAGTATAGAAGTATTGACGACGTTCATAATGTCTATTTAGTACTATTGTAATGAATGCGATCACCTAATCGGGAGTGCGGTCAGTTTATTGTTCTGCGTGTGTTAGACTAGGTGCATGTTTAAAGTGTTAAATGATATACATATACACCTAATTTGTATAATTACCAAAAAAAAAAACAGCACTATATGCTGCTGGTACTTAATACAAACATGGGAAGAAAATTTAAAACTACTTAAAAAAAAAAACCCACATAATCATCAATATTTGGTCAAAAGTCTAGATTGATTCACACCTACAAATTTTATTCTAGGCATTTCCACTATTCATTAAGATATACTACATGCGCGCGGTTTATGCATGAAACTTAACACCTCTACATAGTAATGTATCATTCATAATCATAGCATTCGGCAAACTCGCGTCCTAGCTCGTTAGACCTGGCCACCGGACCAACCCCGCACCCTCCGCCCTGCCACCGCGCGGCCTTTGTTTCTTCCGAAAACGAACGAACGAAAGCCGAAAGTCGACAATCTCTTTCACACCGAACGCTCGGGTAGGGGGTGTAAGAAAGAGTAAGAAAGATATTTTTTCACTGACGCGAATCATGTGTTTTCATTAATAAGTTGTACATAGGCATGTAGTATTTTTGTTAAGATGGTGTCCATACTTTTAGATGGAATTTTCGAAAACTTTAACAATTAATAATTATTTCACTGTGAAGTAATAAAAAATTTTGACTACATATCTACAATGTATTAACACTTTTGTACCGCCCATTTTATTTTTTGGTAATTATACAAATAGGGTGTATATATATATATATATTTCTATGACCAATGTTGAAAAAATAATACATAGCCTAGCTTTTGATACGTCAGCAAAATTGTGAAAAATACAATATTATGGGCGACAGGACAGGTAGTTTTCAGGAAGTATTAAACTGCTTAATTAGTGTGTCTTTAGACCATATTCTCCAATTTTTATTCTGATGGCGCACTATGCTCCGTCCGACTATTTTGTTTTACTTCTGGCATATAAGCACGCCTATACGAAGTTCCAAGTCCAGTCCAGTCAACCTAAGACAAAAAAGCAATATTTTGTACCGTGGTTTTTTCTTCAAAATACTGAAGTCACGTGCTCTTTAGCTTCAAAATGTATAGACTAGTGACCTTATTTATAAACGTTGCTTAAATTTTAATAATGTCATTTAGTACGATGCAGAACATTTTCCCTTTGGGCAGTCCTAAATAACGTCATTTCAAGAAAAGCAGCGTTTATAAGTAAGGCCCCCAATAGAATAGCGAATGGTTCTCAAGGACCGCAGACTACAGCGTAAGGTGTAGATAATTTTTATATGTGGCTATATAAATTATATGGTATGTCAGCTAGACATACGGGCATCATATTTTAACGTATGGTGGTAGTTCCATTTATTATGCCGCCATGAGATACCGATGAGCTGTTATGGCTTCACTTCCGTCTGCATACGACGGTTAAAAATCAAGTAAAAAGGTAAAATTCGATGTTTCGGACGTATGGCGTCCAACACGGATTGTCGAAAGACGTGGCCTCGAACCCCGTCCGAGGGTGTGTATTTTGTCTCTATAATTGCAATGCATTGCTTTACTTATTTATAGATAGACTTATATACTACTCTCTTTACCACACAATAACACTTCGAGTGGGTGAATTAAATATGAAATGCCCGCTTCCACTATTATTAAATTTTCAATCGTAGGTTTATATAAAATATATAAAAGTGTTCACTACTCGCAGTCTTCTCCAAACAGTTGCGATCAAACATAAAGCGGGTATATTATTGCCGCATGATACAAAATAATAAGACGCTTTTATAAAATATTATATAAACGTGTACGATTATACCTTTATGTTCTCTGAAGTCTTTCAAGTCCCCCTTTGGCCCACCTGTTGTCTCCCTGCGGACATAATCCTGCCGGCGTCCTTTTTGACCTATTGTGTCGTAAAGCGATTCTATTTTCCTTCTTTGATACCTCTTTAACGAAATTTTGTATCTTTATAGCTAGAGGCATAGTCTGTGCTTGAGATAGGTACGTACTTTAATGGTTTTGCTTTTGGTTGTTTTGAGCAAGTCCAAAAATCTGTCTTAGAAAGTATATTATTAGGAATAGCTACTCATACACGCCAAAATATGTATAGGAACATGGTCTAAGGTCTCCTGCTATTAGTAGATGAAAAAGTGGGTAGCTCCTAGTAGATACTTATTCAAAGAAAGTGCGTACAGATATCATTCCAATCTGAGATTATATCGTACATGATATAACTAAATTTGAATGTTGATTTATTTAGGTTTTATATATCAATCATAATAAACGAGTAAGTGTTTTTTAAGTGTTCGGTGCTGTTGTGAGATTAATATTATCACACACTCATAGATTTACAACAATTTCCGTAATAAAACGCATAAAACCGCCCTCCTTTTGGGCTTCATCGCAGTCGGATAATTATGTACTTATATAGTGACACTTGCGCCATCATGACGAATCTAATGACTATTTATCAAAACCGGTTAATCTGTTGAGAAGTTACAAGTACGGCTAGAAATAGGAATACACATACATGCATACATACTGAAAGGTCAAACACATAACCCTCCTTTTTGAGCTTCAGCTTCTTGCAGTCGGGTAAAAACAGCTTAAACACAGCCTTGTAGTCTTTCTTTTATCTGACGAATTCCATCCCGATAGCACAGCCGTGCGATTCTCTAATGATTCGTCGTTGTGTTCGCCGACGAGCTCACCGATGTCCAATTATTTATGAAATATCGCCCTTCTACATAAGGTTGTTTTTCCAACGTTTCTTGTCATCTCGTCATTTGTTTAACGGATATTGTCAAAGATAACAAGAAACGTTGGAAAAACAACCTTGTGTAGGACCCGTGCGATTCACTAATGGAGGATCCCAATAATCTATCTATCCACGGTTTTCCTTACTACCGATAAAAATTTGACATAACTTCCATACAAATAGTGTCAAATATCTAACTCTAGTAAATTAAACCGGCGATAGATAGATTATTGGGACCAGCCGTAAGAGCAAACACCGTTGCATCTTTGACAACATCCGTGAAACAAATGACGAGATGACAAGAAACAACCTTATGTACAAGGGCGACATCTGCAACGACGAACCATTAGAGAGTCGCACGGCAGTACGTACGTCCACACTACCTACAAGATATAAAAGTGTGGCACCTGAGGTAAAATTGTACAATGATATCGGTTTGTGAAACTAGGTGGAACATGTTATGTTACATAATATACTACATTATATATAGATACTGATATTTTTTAAGAGTGGAAGTGCGGCCAAATTGTATAGAGAATTGATAATGTAAAATCTTATAATAACAGCTATGTGAATGTATGAAAATAGAATTTAAAAATATTACATTTAACATACATAATGGTTTCTAAATGAAAATTAGATGTGAGATATAAACAGTCTTACTATTATCAATTGTGTTTGCTACTCTGTTAGTACAAAAGTCATAAAACGTTTATTTTTTTATATTTATTGGTATATATTAGAGCGAATATCAATCCGACTGTATTTTGTTAAATTAGTGGTACTTGGTACCTGTAACTGTAATATATATAGTACCAAGGAATCATTACAGTACTCTGTCATCTACAACAACTTTATCTAGTGAAAATATCAATTTTCATTTCAAACTTTGCTTATACTCGTATCTAAGGAACTAACCGTACTCTACAAGTAGAAGGAGGGCGTTGGTACCCGAAAGTCCCGAAACACAGTATTTCTCCAGAACTCTCACGGCTGCTATCGTTTATTACAATTTATGGCATTGTTAAAGTTCCATAAATAAATAGTTTATTATATTTATTTAATATAACTTCGTGTTTCATGATACGCCATGAAGCACCAAGTTTTAACATACCTTTTCGACGGTTATACATATTATTATAAGATATGTTTCAAGTACTTTATATGTTATGAGGCACTATTATTAGTGATCATAATACTAAACATAACGTTTTTTTTACATGAAAGTGTTTTAAACCCGTGGCCTGGTCCACAAAAAGTACCAATAAAAATTGATCACTAACGGCCGGTCCCAATAATCTATCTATCGCCGGTTTACCTTACTAGAGTTAGATATTTGACACTATTTGTATGGAAGTTATGTCAAATTTCTATCGGTAGTAAGGAAAACCGTGGATAGATAGATTATTGGGATACTCCATAAATGTGAACCGAGAAGTAATGTATACGTGACAATGCTCTGCATTCACAAAAATCACCTTGGTGAAGCTTGTCATGAGGCATGTCATCTGTACCTATGTTTTACAACAGAGATAAACAAAAAATTAAATTTGATAAAATATTTATAGTGTTGGGACTTAGTTTTAGGCCATAGTTATATTTTTTTTTGATCATTAGATATTCGCCATAACACCACATATATAACCTACATATAGATAGATAGATATATATATATATATATAAGATAGAAAGATACAACCGTTCAATGATAGGACAGACAGACAGATAGACATGCACACATAAAGACTGATAGTTAATCATCGTATAATCAGTTTAAACTTTCCTTTAGTCCGATAGGCATTTACGGAACCATAAAAAGTGTTTAATCTTTACAACCAATTTTGTTCCAGGTCCTTGCCTTGTCCAAGAGACGTATAGGTATATATAACCATTCTATTAAACGATGCGTTCATAGGGATTTACCGGAACCCGTTATCCTACGAGAGTCTAAAGGAAAAAAGGTTCAGTAATTTGTCTTTACTTCGTAGATTTATGTAGAGATCACCAGTGTGGAGCACTGTGGGACAGTCGCATGAGAGTTACGCTGAATGAATTGTTGATTTTAATCGGCTGGGGACATCCTATGTAGGAATAAATATTGGACGGGATGGTTCAGTTTTAGAAGAGGGGTATGTAGTAATAGGATTACGGAAGTCATCCTTAGTAACCATTAGTAGAACAAGAGCTCGCTATAATGTGGTATGCTCGCCTTTTTTTCAACTTCAATAATATGATAGCTAATAGTGTCGTATGCTAATAGTGTGCATTGCTTTTTTGTACTTCATAGACTGGTGTTTGACTATAATACGGTCGAAGGTGGCATCACACTAGATCTACCTAGATCTAGAACGCCGTGTGGCTTTCAAGGGCAGTTCAATGACAGCTGCCGAGATATGTCTCGGCAGCTGTCATTGAAAGTCCTTGAAAAGAAGTCCTTGTCCTATCGCTACGCACCTAACGATATGCTGTTAGGTGCTTAGCGACGGGTTTTCAATCATAAAAGTGGTAGTTGGGTAGCTAGGTAGGAGGGAGCCAGAGAGTACCTACCACCATGCTGAGAATTTTGACAAAAAGTATCTTCACGGAGAGCTCAAGATTGAGGTAAAGATCTATCCAGCAGCTGTTGGACTGATGGCTGACCCTCCTGACCCCTAAGTAATCATTGCTTGTCCAATCACTGTTTTATATATAAGAAGTGGGTTATGTATTAGAATGCTCAGGAAAATATGGATGTTTTCTATAAGGAAGTCAAAATGTTTTAGTTGATTTGTATATTGCCATATCCATCATTATTATTATGTATCGTTATGGTGCGACCATAGTAAATTAAAACGAACTTCTTTGATGCCTAAAAGACAAGTGTAATATTATTTGACTTTGTGCTTTGCAACAAGAATACATAATTCAGTGTTTAATTAACTACCAGTACGTATCTTTGCATAATAATATCCATGTAAACATGAGTGAGTATTGCCTCCAGGCATTTGATATCCACCCCATTACGTTGAGCATATAAACGTAAAATATAATGCCTTAAGCACAAATGTTTAATGAGTTTGATGTAGAGTTTCCTGGCACTGGTATCAGCTTCTAATATTATAAGCATAATTATGTAAGTTTTAGAATTATTAGGTACTTAGTTCAGTTAAATTTTATATACCTAATTATAATATTGTCCTACCTCACTCTTTCAAGCAGCGGCTTGTAAGATATTGTTAATAAAAGTTGTTATGATGATGTCCAACCTCTGACAGGAGTGCAACCTAAAGAAGAAGGTGAAGAAGGCAAAAAAAAAGTTCCTAATAGTCAAAGGTTCGTAAACGATATAACATTGTTAATATGTACTATATTTTTTATTTGTGTGTTATTTGTGCCTCGTTTTTTCTAAATTGATTTTGCTCTTACGCATTTTGTTACGTGCTTTACTTAAATACATACTTTCAATACAAGAAGAGGATGAAAGAAGACTAATGTTTACACTTGTCAAACTATTTTAGTTATCACTAAGTGTGTCGAATTATTGTGTGATCTGAATATGTGCATTCCTTATTTATCGTTGGTACTGATTGTAAACTGAATAAATTGAATAAGTTTAATATATTAATAAAGCATATTATTTTCATAATTTGAAGTAACCTAACACATTCGATAAACTTGCTTCTAAATCTCCATTTTAAAATGTTAAAGCACTATCTACTATGACTGTTAAGTATCAGAAAAAAATTGCCATGTATGTCACAACCGACACCTTACTTTGAAAATAATCAATTTCATAATCTCGGTAGTCTATTATTGCCTCAACAAAAATATAAATGAATGATATGATACATAAATGAATTATATATTTATCAGTACTTAGTAAACAATACATAAAACTATCAGTGGAAATGAACACCCACAATCTTAACAACGGATATACTCTTCAAATTGCATTTAATAAACCTATAAACATACATTACATCTTGCACATGTATCCACAAAATATATATCTACGTAGATGATGGCATAACTTGATTCAAAATATATTTTAATCAGGTGTATCAAACTGTTTATATTCTGATAAACAACAATGCAAGTATGTTCTCACCTCGAAGCTGTGAAGAGAATAAATATATTTCTCTCTATACAGAAGACCAATATAATATTGTTATTAAAATATCGGTGATCAATCAGGGGTTCTCAGCGAGAGATCCTCGCGGCGTGTCTTCCAATCACCTCATTACATTACACGTCAAAGATTTACACTGGCTGTACACGCACGCAATTCTCTCTCGCGTGCTTGGGAAACACGGCTGGGTTTGGTGTGATTACAAGAGAATAGCGTTTACTTACTAGCTATGTTAAATTTCAAACCTTCAATTTCTGATGTAGTTAGTCGTAACAAACGAGGCAATACCAGACTTTGCTTGCACTCTCTAACACCGGGTTAATGCATAAAAGCGTCTTGTGCATGGCACCAGCTATAGAGCCTTTAGATAATAAAATCTCCTATCTATCTAATCCTAACTCAATCAAAACTTTAAATCGCAATGCAATCTATACTATCTATACTAATATTATAAAGAGGAAAGATTTGTATGTAAGTATGTTTGTAATGAATTGGCTCAAAAAGTACTAGACCGATTTCAAAAATTATTTCACCATTGAAAAGCTACATTCACCTTGAGTAACATAGGCTATATATGATTCATCATCATCATCCATCAACGCGCGGGTGAAACCGCGGAGGGCAGCTAGTTCTATATAAAAAGCAAATAATATCAGTTGAGACGTGTTTCTATCACATAAGTGAATTTGGACTGATATATGTAACGATATACATTTTTCTTTTATTTAACATCTGTGCATACATTTTATATTAACCGTAAACATTATTATTATATTACATTTAATAAATAGATATCAATTAAACACTTATAAAATTGTAAGCATGTAATAACTTTAATTATTTCATACGATATAGCATTATTTTATATTAAAAGGTAAATATATAGCATGTTGATTCCTTAGCTTCCTAGTAGCTTTATGAAATCATCGCCTGTGGTTTTTATTATACCATTATCTCACTAATATTATAAATGTGATAGTTTGGATAGATGGATAGATGGATGGACACATAGAATAAATGTTTGTTACTCTTTCACGCTCAAACGGCTGGACCAATTTTGATGAAATCTAGTATGGAGGTAGATGATTAACTGGCTATTAGCTATTAGAGGCACTGGATTAACACATAGGGTACTTATCATCATCATCATCATCATCATCCATCAACAGGCGGGTGTAACCGCAGGGCGCAGCTAGTAGTAGTATAAAGTGCAATTTATTTTGTCATTACATAAAAACGATTCAATAATAATAACCAACTTTTTGCTGTCTCAATTATTTTACGTTAAACAATTTGCAAAATACATATCTATCTCTGTGTGTTATCTATTTGTCTATAGTATTCATGTTTATTCATACGGCGTTGTGCGTCTAAATACCGTACAATTGCAACTCCGATTCTTGTCAAGAGACACATATTAATAGCTTTGCTATGCCGCAGACTGTGAAGGTCGTTTTCACTGATGTTAAGAGCTTCAACGCATGAAATGGTGTGAGGAAGCATTGCTCGCCGTAACGCATTCTTCTGGTACTGTGGCATGTCCTGAAATATAAATATACTTCGATATATTCTCGTATACACCAACTTTGTATTATACATATACTTAGGTATACATCCTACATTGAGTTTAATTCGCTTTCGTATTTTTAATGTAATTTAGTAAAATATATTAAAAATTAAAATTAATAACACAAGTTTTGAAATTATCATGGTCACTTTTACAAGAATTTTACATTAAAAGATTAGAAAAGAGATATTTACCGTGTTATCCTTTTTAATATCCCGTTTCTAATAGTAACTCTTACAAATGAATAATAGATACGTATTATTTTAATCCCTTACTTAATTAAATATTTAATAATTATATATATCTGTCCCTTCTTTCATTAATTACAATGAAAACGTATTTATTACACTAATAATATAATCAGAAATTTTATTATGAGTTAAATTGCATATATTTGCGCTAACTATAATAATCCATGTTTCGATGTATGCATGGTTGTTTGATAACTTTTCATGTAAAATCTACAAAACCGATAATCTGATATTTACATAATGTTGAAATAGGCAGATGATAACATGGAATAAAGTTTACACACAAGCCACTTTTCAGAAACACAAACTACAGAAAAGTATCCTATAATCTTATAGGATATTTATATATAGTTATATCTGTCACAGGCAACGCGGTAGGTATTTCACTTACAAATGTAATTGACATTTTATTCAAACATACACTTACTGAAGATGTGCCAAGCGTAACTGCAACAAGGCATATTAAAAACAAGCAGTTGGATATTGCCATATGCTGGAATATATTAAACTGGACCACAAACGATAGGTAAGTAGGTTAGCAATAGGAAACTTGGCAAACAGCAGTATATTTATTTTTCTATTACGTCGTGAGTTTCTAATACATTCTGGTGCCTGGAAGTATCACCAGACACTTAAATAGAAAATGTTACAATGGGTTTATTAAATAGCTGAAACTCTCACCAGGCATTGATATACAAAGTCATACAATGAGCTAATTCAATTGATGGGAAAATCTAAGTTGAAATAGGGCTCTGTTTTATATTCTATTAAATAACTAATCTAAACAAATGGGCAACGATAATGATAAGTAAGTGAAGTTGCTGACAGTGTCGCGAACTGTTGAAATCATTGGTTAGAAGTACTGTTTAACAAAATTTTAAAATCATTTATCTTCAAATAATGAAAATTATGTTAGGTTATATACCTAATATGGTTTTCATTATTTATTTGTATGTATAAAATAAAACTCTTTTTTGTACGTTGCACCTATGATTTCGGTAATGTTTTTCCCATGCATTCTAGTTGTCGGTCATGGTATTAAAGTTTTCTTACCGGCCGATACTTTAAGAAAAGTGACAATGTACCTAACCCTTCACTTCCTATGTAAATTATAGTAGAATACTTAAGAAACGGGCTTCGTTAGGAAATACAAAAGTGCCTAGTTGAAAACAGGTACCATTAGTGATCACGCAAGCAAAAAAGCACTACGGGCAAAGTAAGTAAATATATATAAGTAGAACGTCTTCCTTACTAGCGTTGATTCACGCAGGTTGGGCGCGAGACGAGTGTAGGGATGTCAACATCGGAACAAAACAAGTTCACATCGTATCTACGTTTTGTTGGTAGCATACCTACGCAACAGAAAACAATGACATTTAAGGATTACTCACGCTACATCGTGTCTGGGAGCTGAGCGGGGACCGGGTTGTTTCCGAGTGTTGTCCGTTGCTCGGCCGTTACTCGGTTGCCGCTCGGTATAGCGTGGGTGTCTCCATACAAAATATATGTAATATTAGTTAACCGTGCTACGGCCGACACTTGGCTCGGACCCGACACGGTCTAGCATGAGTCATCCTTTAAAAACTTCCAACCCTGACCGCTCTGCCGGCATTCACGTAATAATTGCCGGCAAGCGTCCTCCACCCTCGCCCACCGCCTTTTCCCAATTTTTTCGTCTATTTATCTCGATGACGTTCCACCTACTCGGGGTCGCGCGGTCAAAGTACTTTGAAATGGGTAGTCAAGTAAAACTTAAATATTAGGTATATTTTTCGTCAATTCTGTAACACAAAAAATCGTACCTACGTAAGTAATACAGATATTTTCGAGTAATTTTTATTCTGGGCTGTAATAGGAGTATAATAATAAAAAAAATTGATGTGGCGTTTCTGTATACAAGCACCGAATGGTAAGGATACTGTTAACATTAATCGGTAGATGTAGAACAACATCTACTTTACTGTCGCTTGTACCACAAACATTCTTTATATCCTACTTATGTTCCTTAAGGCGGATAATCGAACATATAAGTAGGAGTAGATATGTGTGCTGAGATTAGAATAATAACGGGTCTACCAGAATTACTTACTGAGATCTGATTAATATACAAAGAAGGCAGGATTTATTGTGCACCATAATACCCTATCTATTTACGAAGGACCGAGATGTAGGACAATACAGTTACCTAGATAAATTACAAGGAAGCTAGCGTAAGTTTCCTTGTTAGGGACGATACATTGATTGTACAATTTAATTTAAATAAAATAGTTAGATCGAACGAATTGCGTAGTAGTTCTTTTTTGACAATCTAAAATGCATCTAGATCAAACTCAGAAATTACTACATGTTCCTTTTATATATCGTTCTCGATCTTGACATTGGTTTATTTATAACTAGCTGGTGCTCGCGACTACGTCTGTGCCGGATTAGTATTTCGAGTAGCTTATTATCTTCTCCAAGGCCATATCTACCTTTATACCGAAATGTCATAAAATATGTACATGGTCAAACGCAATTGCTATAATAGTATTATATGAGTGAATTTAAGTACTAAGTATATCAATCAGTAGAAATTCATAATAAAATACAGGACTTACGTACCTATATACAAATATAAAATTAATCACCATGGAATAAAACTGTCATTACATATCATCTAATTGCGAGAACTCAATGCCTGCCTGTCCGTCGTCTATCCGTCTTTGTGGATGTTATACGATCCCTACCGTAAGTATTTTGTTGATTAATTTTAATTTATGTTTGAGTGAAACTCAACTAGTATTCAATAACATAAGTTCTACGTTCTACGGACGCAATAGTGTACACATGTATATTATTATCAAATTGTTTTTGTCCATAGTACAGAAGTACATATTTTTTTTAACATACCCTTGCTACTTACCGGATCGATTGTCATTCACCGTCAATGATGATATCATCAAGATAGGCGAAACACTTTTAATTTATTGGAGTGTAACTCAAAAACTGCTTGACCTAATTATCGAGAGCGCTGGAACGAACACCTCGAAGGTATACTCTACCAAACAAAAGTGGAATTTTGAGAATCGGTCTACAAATGAGGAAGAAATCGGTGATCATTCACAAATAAAACATATAATCGAACCTCCTCTATTTTGGAGTCGGTTGAAAACAACGAGACAAAGAATTTACGAATTAGATAACTATACATATATAATAACAACACAAAACATACTTAATCCACAACTTATTGAAGCACATATTTCCCTTTTTATCGTTAAAACTTCATTAAAACCTATATTTGAATTAGATGTCAGGTTAAAGGTACCAGACGATTGAAAGGCATACAGAATCCAGTGGCTTAGGTCCACTAATTGAAGTCTACATTTAAGTATGTGAAAACATGTCGGTTACTAAAAGAAAGTACTGACTAATAACCTTACGCGATGCATTCTACAAATAGTACCCTTGACTATTTTACTCGTGTCTGCATAATAGTATGACCTCATACTTACTTATACCTAATGTTTTGTTTGTTAAAATGATAAAAAGGGAAATGATATATAAACAATTATTGATACTCATCAATAATTATTTACGTTAGTTTTAAAAAATTGTCATGCGATAACCAACACACCCACATCTTGCTCGCTTACTTGTGCAATCGATGTCAGTTTCTACAATACACTAACTTCATAGATCCCCCAGAGATGGCGCGCATGTAAACAAAAAGGTTGAAAGAGGAGAGGTTTCTCTGGAGCTGTATGTACCAGTGGGCACGTGAACTCGTAAGTTCATCTTTACTTACAACCGCTACAGTCATCAATATTTAAAACATGATGATTAAGATGATTAAGTAATAACTAATTACCCAGCCTAGCTATTGAGAAAGATACATATCCTTATAAAACAAGAACGTTTATTTTTAATAACATAAGTTGGAGAATGAAGTAATTATATGGATTTATATCTCATGATGACATGTGTCGAAAAAAGAATTTAAAAAGAATATTAAATTCACCATTCGGTAACACTGCCGCTGGGACAGACGTGGAGCTTATCATCATTTCATCCCTCGTTGTGTAAAGGCTTATATTTGACCTATTTCTACATAGTTAGAATGGTAGAGAAGATGCGGTCGAATCTGGTAGCACACTATACCTATAAGTGGTAGCTGTATCTCAATGACAGATATTACATTACGATTCATTCCAATGCGTTCTTAAATTAGAAGTGATAGCAAACAGCCGGCTTTTCATTTTTCACGATATCACCTCTCTGGCAGTTCAAGACCAAAGCAGAATTCAACCTGCCGACACTAACTGAACTGTCATCGCTTCAGATACATGTCAAACAAAATATAAACATCTACTTGGGAGATTCCTCCACATCTTGCCACTCATACTGTTTTCATATTACGGGACAGGTCCATGATAATAAAATTGAGATGGATTGGATTAGACACATAACTTTGTCAGACGTTCAATTTAAGTACTTCGTAAAATACTTTTCGCAAAAGGTTTTTCTAGCTCTACTATAGAAGCGGCTTTAGGCTTCGATGGATATATAAGTGTAATAATTCGTGGTACTTTTCTCAAGAAAATTAATAGCTTTAATGGCATTAGTAAAAAGTATAGTGTATGATTCCACAAAGCTGAATTGCTTTGGTCTATAAAAATAAATATAAATGACTGAGGATTATATTAGAAAAATGTAATAACCTTTTTTCTACTTAGTATTACATTTATTGCAGTATAATATAAATTGTGTCTATAAAAGACCTACAGATTAGGCTGCTCAGCTTGGTTTGGATTTTCATGCTGTTCCATGCGTATTACCATATCTGGCTCATACTTTTGTTAATACTTGCGTAAATTTGAGTATTTCTCATAAACATACTTATTATATAAAGCGCTGCGTATTGCAGTCTAAAAGTAGAGCGGCATACCACGGCCATTATAGAGTCTTACCATATGTGACCAAAAGCGTCAAGTGCATATAATTTGGTCCAACTAAGTTCATTAAACCAAATAGTTTCATTAACATTAGAACTGGACTGAATGCGTTTCATCACAAAACAGAAGTATTTTTATTTTAGTATATATACGGTAAACCGATATACAATTTACACTAGTTGCTACCAACGTAGTACCGTGACTAGTGACCGAAAACAGTCCAACAAGCGCCTACTAGTTGCCTGCCAATTGGTAGCAACTCAATTGATAGCAACCCTCAAAGGAAGGTGCAGTGGCTTGGTCACCGTGGTGAAGCGAACAGGAACCAATTAGCCCTACTAATGAAGGAAGATAGCTGACGGGCCCGAGTAGGGACCGCGCCTATGACATTTGTCCTCCATGGGAGCGGTCACTGTAGGTTGCGGTGGTGCATTGGTGCCACCGCAACTGAGGCGGGCTGCGGTTTCGTATGGGTGGCACCGCGGCTGAGAGTTGGAGGCCGCGGCGGGAGAGGAGTGCCGGTATTACGGTGCGCCAGTATCTCTGCCTTCCGCGGCATTGACGGGGCCGCCACTGTTAGATGGCGGACGCAGGCTGCAAGGCGAAGTAGCAGACGGTGGGGCTACTCACTTGACCTATGTAGTTTGGTGTGCCTCAAGGGAGAGGGGTCCGGCAATGTGTAGCCAAGGCGGTTCGCGGTCGTGTGCAAAAGTGTTCCCGCCAAAAGCGGCAATGATGAAATACCGCATACGTTTAGTGGGTACCGTGCTTCCCTTGAAGCTTGTGGTATTCGTGAAGGCTGCATCAAAAGACCAAACCCTACGTTCTGAACCGCTGCTTCTGGGTTCGATCCCTGGACAGGTCAAACATTAAAATTTGTGTGTATATAGTCCAATCAAATATAAAAAAGAATAAAAGTAATAATTTACTTTTATTATTATTTACAACAGTCGTTAATCGCGTACAGTAAAAAGATGCGCTTTATAGTTAGCGCCTATATAATGTATATAAGTAGCTTCGATTGGTCGATAGGTTGAAGTACAATTTACACGCTTCCATATTCTTCTATATCACCTTTTGACCTGTGACGAATTACCTACCAAACCTAGCTACTGAAACTGATACTATACACACAATTTTTTTGCAATAACGTACCCTGAGAACACATTACATAATATTATTTTATATTGGACGATACAAATATTATATTGTTACAAAAGAAACCTTTGGTACAGTCCCTAAATATCATTGTTGGCCATTCTGCACAAAATATTATGAGTGACCTAGAATAACACACGCATATAAATTGTTAAACATACCGAAAGGGATGTTTTCCCGTAGGAGACCGTATAAATTGTTTAAGCAGTTCCTTTCGCAACCTTTATACGTTACGGCAAATTGGATTCTTAAAATGAGTATACCCTTGTTTTCTTTGTGATAGTGCTACCCTTCAGAATCTGGACAGCTAATTTAAAGATAACAAATAGATTATCATAATAAACAAATAGTAAAATGTTCTTTGATTCTTTAATTACACATTTGTACTTGATGTTGCTTTGACGGTAACTTTTCTGATTTTAGTCCCAGAAATAAAATCAGGGAACTGAGTTACGAAGAGACATATCTTTAAATGATAAAGTAAAGATACAACATGCATTATATTCAAATTTCTTAATGCTAGAAGGCGATAGTTCGTTCTTAAAACAAGTTTTTTTTTCTTAAATTTGACTACCTATTGTTTTTGTTATTTTGTTTAAATTTTTTTTAAATAAGTGAACGACGATTGCATTGAACGATTTGTTTAGGCGATTTTTTTAAAGCCTATTAAAAGATGTATTCTTATTGTAATATGCTGGTTACCTTATCTTAACATATTATATGAGAAGTAAATACTATAGTAAGCCATTATTATATACATATTTTACTGCGCTTTTTTTTAAATTCGCAGTAATTTATGTTTAATGTATAAAAGATAATGTTTTATTTGATTAGGAGGTTAGAGGACCACGTTATGTAAACGTTTTAAGTAGCAACCAAGGTAGGTAGTGTAGATACCTACAATCTGTTATTTAGATAGATAATACTTTATTGTTCACAAAAACATAACAATATGAAAACTTAAATGTAATAATTACAAAAATTTTGTCACAATGGGCGGCCTTATTGCTAAAAGCAATCTCTTCCAGGCAACCTTAGGATGGAATGTATATTTAAAATTCATCGACATGGGCGCGTTTTTAAAACATAAGTAAACATGGATATAAAAAGCATTGGAAAAATAACAATAACATAGCGAGATAATACAAAAAGGATATAACAATACGTACTCTTGTAATATCATATTATTACCATGTACTAGAAAAGTGTCATACCCAACAATAAAAATATGTAACCAATAGGTATAAATACCAATATAATAACATAAATACATAAACATACAGCAATTAAGGGACATTAAAAAAGTGCAGTGCAGTATTATATGTTTAGATATTTTTTTTAAATTTGATCCTTAAAAATGTTTATAGATATTGCACGTCTGATTGAAATAGGTAAGGAATTCCACAGGAGGATGGCTTGGACAGTAAATGAACCATTGTAAAAAGAACTTGAATGTGGAGGAATCGCAAGGACAAGATTTTCTGATGACCTTAGTGGGTGTGAAGGACAGTTAAGGAAGTTAAAACGTTCTATGAGATAGCGCGGATATGAAGGATTAAACAAAATATTGTATAGAAGGCAAAGAATGTGGGTATTCCGGCGAAGACGCATGGGGAGCCACTTTTTACTACGACTTTTGGATAAATCAGTCCAGCTTTCGACTATATAGCAAACGAAATATTTGATGATAAAATGTATATATGAGTTTATACGAGTAAACCTATATCGTTTTTATCTCGCATCTTACTAAACAGAGATATTAAAACGTCTAGTTTAAAGCTCTTGAGCATCAGGGATAAGTTGGATCTCACGCGTCATAGCATACAAATCGCCTTTACTTTGACTTTAAGCTAAAGTGTTGGGTAACCTATAAGAGTCGACCAACTGAAAGGTTATCTAACACCTTTTGATTGGTCGACTCTCGAAACGTCGTGATATATATTAGGTCCTTACATATGAAATTGGCGTTTTGTATGGGAGGAACAAAAAGTCGAATATTTTTTAATATAATATATTTAATTAATCAAAGTATGAACCATTATTTTCTATGCACTTTTGCCATCTTATAGGTAGTTCATTGATCCCTTTACTAAAAAAACCAGTCGGACGGGAATCAATAAAATCTTTGAAGGCGATTTGGACTGCCCCATCGAAGTTGACTTTTTTCCCTTGCAAGAAGTTATCCAAATTTCGAAAAAAATGGTAATCTGTTGGAGCAAGGTCCGGGGAGTACGGAGGATGTCTTAAACTTTCCAATTGAAGCTCTTCTAATTTAGTAGCCGTCTGTTGCGCAGTGTGTGGTCTAGCGTTGTCGTGAAGCAGCAGTGGCGTGGAGCGATTGACCAACCTAGGTTGTTTAGCCGCTAGCTTTTCCATCATGGTTTGCAATTGCTGACAATAGACATCAGCCGTAATAGTCTGGCCAGATTTGAGAAAACTGTAATGAACAATACCGGCACTAGTCCACCAAACGCTTACAAGTAACTTTTTTGGGGTTAATTTTCGCATGGGGCAGGATTTGTCTGGCTGGCCAGGATCCAACCATTGCGCTGAGCGCTTCCGATTATCGTAAAGAACCCATTTTTCATCACAGGTAATGATTCGGTTTAAAATACCTTCATTATTGTGCCGGTTTAGTAATGTAACGCAGCAGTCGACGCGCGTTTGCCGATTTGCTTCAGTCAATTCGTGAGGTACCCACCTTTCAAGCTTTTTAATCTTCCCACTTTGCTTCAAGTGAATTAAAACAGTTTTATCACTAACATCGAAGCCTGCAGCTAACTCGGACGTGGTTTGCGATGGATCCGCTTCCACAATAGCCCTCAACTCTTCATTATCAACTTGAGTCTCAGGCCGTCCACGGGGCTTGTTCTGCAGGTCGAAATTTCCAGAACGAAAACGTTGGAACCAAAAACGAACTGTGTTTTCTTTTGCAACACGACCGCCATACACATCATTCACCCTTCGAGTTGTTTCCGCAGCACTAGTGCCACGGCGGAACTCGTACTCGTAAATAATGCGATATTTTAAGTTTTCCATTTTGTAAAATGAGTGACGCAAACAGAAAAAAACAGAAGAAAAAAAACAAATGAATGACGATCATCGAAGCACAAATACATGAGTCTATAGCTGTACAAATTTGAATTTGGAATTCCTTACCAAAGAGGAGAAATTCGTGATTAAAGTGGCCAGTACGAAAAACGCCAATTTCATATGTAAGGACCTTATATTATTAAATATACGCGATCCGCATTGAAAAATGTTTATTTTCAACCCTTAATGGTCTACTGATGAGAAGAGAAAATTCAACTCGATCTTGCTATGGAAACGGCCAGAAACATTTTGAGCTATAGTAACGTATTAGGGTACCGTTTGAGAACCGAAAACCCATAGTTTTGATGTTTAATTAATAATAATGTAATATAACTATTAAAGCCAAAGTATTCATAATATCATTGATTATAGCCAATACAGTTCTAAGACATCGTATCAAATAGACTACTCGGGAAAAACTGCGGACGGGTCCGGTAAATTTCAAAAATGATAAAGTTGAGTAGACTTGCTAAAAGGTTGAAAGAGATGGCAATTCTACGTGCCTCTTTCTTATATTCCGAGAATAAGACTGATAAAAAAGGACAAATAAAAAGACTCGCTTATAAATCAATCGATGCATTATACATAAGTTAAAGATTTAGTATATTGGCGCCACTATTCAATTAATGCCTTTTGAATAAGCAACTAGATAGCAACTGCAAAGGCGAGTTCATAACTATTTATTTCTGAGCAGCGAAAGTTGGCATTTCTTCGGGTGATTCATTGCAAGCTGGCGTCGCCAGTAGATTTATGTTCCCACCACGTGACACGTGACGTTTATTGCAGAATGGCCAAGACCTCGAATACCATGCAAGTGCAGTTACCAAGGTGCAGCGATTCCGTACAATAATATGAACTTTTATACCCAAATAAATAGAAATTACAAGTCTTGTAATGTAAAATTGTGATGTTTGGAGAACGCTATCTCTGTTCAAATAAAATGCTCTTATAATTATATCAACAATCTATCTATTATACGGACCGCAGTTTATGTAGCGTGTAGTCTTAATATTATATTATATATTATTGGAATCGTACTAGAATATACTAGAGAATTCTATTACTCGTACTTGACTAAAGTTGTAAGGCTGTCTGGTACACAGGGTAAATACTTGGTATTTTAATACATACAGAAAATACTTGGTATTATTTCTGTGATCTGCTGCATGCGCGTACTGTATTGGTTATGCTTCATGGTGGTAGATATGCATGAAGATTTATGCATACAAAGCGCAATGAGATGATACCAGAAAACCGAACATTTACCAAGTTTCCATTCTGTATTCCATTACACACCAAAGCAACTATTTTGCTTTAGTTCACGTACACCTTCGTAAGTGATTTGTCATACGGCTACATAGTTCACAGTATGCACTTGAAACACCTAGCAATAAATTTACATGGAAAGCTTAGAAAAGTTTAAGGGACTGGAAAATTCTGAACTACTTTAGATGCTCGGAGACGGTAAGGTTAACTGAGGTCTTATGAAGCAGACTGGTTTATCGATTAATGCATAAAGATTTTGTTAGCTGTCGTGAGCTGAAGGTTTTTGTATAAGTGACTTATCAGATATTCAGGTCATTCGCCGGAGGACATGAGTCAATGGGTACGCCTTTATTAATTGCAGTTGTAAAAGTGCTAAAGTTCTAATATTAATCGGGTGGGGAAAAAAGTACGAAAATACAAATGAGCTCTAATTCTAATCTTCTATCGAAGCTGCGCTCCATATACTCGTTGATGAACATTTGTGATAATGATCAAAATTATTTACTCTATGTTCTAAATGGCCTCATATATTTCTAAGCAAAAGTTTTGTCCCTTTTTGAGAACTGCTTTCGCATACCAGTGTGGATAATCAATGCCAACTGTTTGCGCCTGAAGTATTAAGGTAGGCTAACTCGTCATACTTTCCATATAAAGACTCATTGTCGATTAGGGTGTATGTATCAACTTTTTATTTGAATATTTTTAACTAATTGATATCTTGTGTTCTATGTCTAGACTTATATCTAACTACGTCTTTTGATTACAATAGCACAATCAAAAATAGACTGTCTAGATCTGGTTAACAGAATATCGTAAAGCGTTCTACCTCGACAATCCAGGTCTAGAGACACTACATGTACCCTTCGCGCACACTACTTACCGTAAATGTTCTTATTTCTTACGTTCACCCGCTGCCTTAAGTAAACTATACTTACTTGACAACTGTCAATACAGAGCATTTACATCAATATGTATTATTATATTTATATGACCTTAACTTGGTTAATAGTAAACTAATTAATTATAAACTATAAAAACACTATAATAAACCTTACACTTCCAATAGATATTCTAAATTACAAATATTTGTTTCAGAAACTTGTAAGGATTTCCAAAAGGCTATATGGCAAGTTTTCTGAATTTCCATCCTCTTCTTCGTTCAGTATCTTTGGAAGATAATTTTCTTAATGCTAACTAAGGTTTTTGTCGCTCTCTTGCCTTTGTCATATCAGTGTTAGCATTGCGTTACAGGAAACAACAAGCCTATACAATTCTTATCTCTTAAGATGAAGGGTAACATCCTAAATCTGAAATTATTATTGAAGATGTTTTTTTAATATCTTTGTATTTCTTTGAAAAAGATAATATTGCATCACTGTAAATGCTACCGGAAGCTAATTGAAAACGTCTTTAGGGGATATATCGTCGGCTTATTGCAAGAACTCACTAACGGCAAAAAATCATTAAGTACAGTTATTATAACAGTTAAACTTGTCTCGATTAGCTCTATAAAGAGCAAAAACTCATTTATTTCTAGCTTTTCAAATTTAGCCGTTATGACCTAGAAATAAAGTCGATAATTACCATTTTGGATTACCTGGTTCTTAGAAACTCGGTAAAGTACTATAATAGTTTTAAGTAAATAAAAAAAAACAATGTGGCACATTTTTTTGTAATATAAATGTCATTAAAGTAACTTAATAACTTTTTAAGATACGCGTTACGCACATCGCTTTTGAAAAGCATTTGGTTAAAATCATTAAGTGCACATAATTACTTCTATAATCCATGATTTATGACAAATAAAACAATTACAATTTTAACGACTTCTGTTATAACGAGACCTTGTTAAATCGTTCAGAAACAATACCTTCGGACCGCTTAATAACAACTATTGAACCACCTTTAACACCATGATCATTCTAATGAACTCGTACGTCTGGAAGATGATTTATACATATCCGTAAGTATTAAATACTATAAAAATTATTTATTTTGTACGTATTTGTAGGTAAATAAAACTGAAACATTCTTTTAATATTTTTGTAGGATGACTCCGTTGCTGACCCAGATTGGATAGATCCTCAAGATAACAGAACTACTCAAAACGCGGAAGTTGACAATGACGATATTGCGCCAGAAATTAAAATACCAAAAAATTAAGACCGCTAGATGGCAAAACAGAAAAGAAGAAACATATGATAGAAATGCACAAAAGAAATATCGGTCACAATGCTTACCGTACAAAAACTACAAAAAAAATTACAGCCACCCAAAGCTCCTAAAGACGGAAATTGTGAGTGTAAACTGAATTGGTTGTTAAATTTCACAGAGGAAGATCGTATCCGAATTTGCAAATCTTCCTGGGGTTTAGGTGATTACAATCGTCAGAAAGATTTTATACTTATGAAAGTAACATCTCAAAGATGTTTAGTAAAAGATACCAGGAAAAGAACAGTAACGCGAATATTTTTTTATAAATAAATGAGCAAAAAATTTTAGTTTTTGAAAAATTCTCGTTTGTGAACACTCTTTGCATATCTAATACAAAGCATATAATTTAGATTTTTATAAACCAAAAAAAAGGACCAATGATTACTGTGTCACAAACATAACTACGCCAAAAAACAAGGTTAACCCGACCTTGCTATATGGCAACAAAAATATGAAGAACACATATCCCTTAAAGAACAAAGTCGAGAAGCCAAAGAGGCAGATACAATTAGGCTAACGAAGATGCAAAGTTTATGTCAATTACGTTGGACTTACAAAAAGTACTTCATATTCCATGTAGTAACGTCTCACTTCTCTACTACTTAAGGCAATTTAATGTATATAGTGCTACTATTTACGAAGCTCGTTCTCCAAATGATGGTCTCTGTTACTTGTGGTCTGAAGTTGAAGGGAAGAAAGGAAGTGATGAGGTGGGAACGGCCTTGTATCTTTGGATTAAACGTCTGCCATCTTCCGTAACCAAAATATCTATATTTTCTGATACCTGTGCAGGCCAAAATAGGAATCAATTTCTATTATGTTTGCAACTGTATTTAGTTCAGACAACACACCTTGAGGTTATTGAACACAAATACCTCGAATCAGGCCACACTCGTATGGAGGTGGACAGTATGCACAGCGCAAATGAAAATCAGATGCGGTATATGTCAGTTTTGTCGATTTGAGGTCTTTGCAATAACATTAGATTAGCCAGGTCTAACAGAAAATCAAATAAAAGCACCAATATCAAGAAACCACACGAACCAGTGGTAATGGATCACACAGAGATTTTAGATCTAAAAGATCTCAGAAATAATTTGATGTTGAATAGCTCTCTTGGGCCCGATGGAGAAAGAGTACAATAGCTAAAAGTTAAAAGTTTTAGGTGTGAAAAAATTAGACACATTTAATAACAATTTTGAATATTCCAGTTACGCATTAAAAAAAGCTTACAGCCAAAAGCTTTCTATTACCAAAGCGAAGAAAAAGATTTATTTAAAATGTGCTCAGAAAAAATAATACCTGCATCACTGGTACCAAACCAGAGAAGGAAGGTCAAGATATTTTACCAGAAGAAGTATATTCGGAAGAAGATGAGTAGGTCGTTGAAAATTACTTTTATATTTAGTACTTATTTCATTTATTGAGTTACCATGTTTACTTTTATTTGTACTGATTTATGTGCCAAAGTAATTTTTTTGTATTTCTTAAACTTGTTTTCTTTTTAAGAATTTGTTATGAAGATAAAGAAGACTGTTTTGTTAACTTTTAAGACTGATTAATACCAGTTGGTTCCTTTTAGAAACTAGTCTAATGTTAATACTTAGTCTAATTTAAGAAATGTCTAATTCACACTTAGTGTAAACTTTCAATGACATCCATTGAGTGAAACGGCTGGGGCGCTCTGTGGCATGATCTATCAAATAATTAAAAGTTAGCGTGATAAAATGATAGTCATCACGGGGCTGACATGGTCGCAAAGCGATAAAAGTCCCTAATAAATAAAGATTAAAAAAAAAAAGAAGTAATCAACTTTGTTTTTAAGCTTTTAAAAAAATATTCCTTAATTTTTTAACTACTTTATGTTTGATTTTATAAATAAATATATTTTACTCTCTAGTGGTGTTTTTTTTTTTTATAAATATATAATATAATAAGATTTTATAGGACATCAAATAAAATCAAAAGTAATTAACTGATTTCTCAAAGTTTTCTTTATGTCACTTAATGAGTTCTTGCAATAAGCCGACGATATTTAAATGATTCATCTGATGTAGGTACCTGATTATCATTTTAATGGACAATCTTAGATCATACGCTGACTGACTGATATGGTACGTACGCTGACCACTTTTAACTGGACGCAAGTGCTAAAAATCTCATTTCATTTGTAACAAAGAATATCTTTTCCTTTTGCACAACCATACATACTTTTACAAAACGAAACACATTTTCTACCAACTTCCAAAAATAGGAGGAGGTACTCAATTCGACTGTATTTTTTTATGTTTGTTTTCTCATAACTTTCGACTGGGTGAATCGATTCACAAAAGTCTTTTTTTGCTTTAAAGCTGGTGCTTCTCGTGTGGTCCCATTTAAATTTCATTAATTTTACGCATTCGGTTATTCACAACATAATTTGGTTCAGTAGTTTTTGAGATACACTCCAATAACTGAATAGAATGGAAGTCGGTATTACATTTTTCAAATTGTACTTGTTGGTTGATTTGTTTGTTTTGAGTGTTACTTACTTCCTATTTACATTTTATTCGGGAGGGATACAGAATTTTTTCAAGTGGAAGTGTCACTAAATGTTTTTTTTAAATCGTTTTTATATGTTTTTATATGGAGCAAAGTAACGCCTGAATCAATAAATTGCGTGACGTCAGAATCTTGACATTTATATTGCCATTTAAAGATATTTTATATAGATTGACTAGACACAGTTTCAAATTGATTAAAAATGATATAATGCATTTTGCTACTAACAATAAACATGAAAGAGTATCTTATACATTTGATATATTTCTTATACATTTGAAATCATGAACCTCTACTTCACATTCGAAATGGCTGTAAAAAAGAATGACGACCCCACGTTGGTATTCGGAATATGTGCTATTAACATACTGACGACGAAGATCTGATAACGTTTGTGAAAATTTAGTGGATGGTGTATAATTACAGGTACGATACGATCGTAACACGCCTACCGCACGTAAAAGTATTGCGATATTTTCAAACATCCTGTAGGTACTCGGTGTTTATGCCATGCCTGTTTGATATAGTTCTAAATTCAATTATTGAATTGTCAAAAGGATTTGTTGTACTCGTACTGATTTGATTTACGACCTTCAATACTACGCGTAACACTTTTGCAAATGAAATTTGGTTATGTAAGTATTTTGTTGTTGGAGTAATTGTGTTTGAGATAATCTTTCAATCGCACCAGAGGAATTATAGATAATTTACCACGCTTACTTATAGATACTTACTAATGAAGTATTTATTAGTTATCTTTAAATACCTAAGTATTCTTATGAATATCGATTAAAATAATCTGCAATCTCACTGTATGTGTAAAAAATACTCTATAATGATATCATTGCATTGATAAAAAGACGCTTACTCGATTCATCATGTAGATACGTCATATGGCTGATGATTATACAATTCAAAAGTCCAATTATTTTGAATACGTCAGAATTTAGCCATATCCTGTATTTAACATTACGACTACGTGTTATAAAAAAAAAATCTGGGATAAATTTAAACCCAAATGTTCGAAAGACACACGCTAACCAAATACTTGCGCGTAGGTACTTTGACTTTCATGTCTTAATTAACCTGCGGTCAACGCAGCTGCCAAAAAGAACCACTAGATTATTTTTCCGAATCAGCGTCTCGGCCACTTGTTGCCACTTCCCACGCAAGCAATCTGCATACATTTGCAGGCTCTTTCATCCTCGTACTTAGCATAAAACAAGCCCGACACCGAGTCATTATGCATTCTCGGATTTCGAGGTAGTGCTGCATAAATTTACGCCATTATCAAAATATCGTGAATGAAACAAACCGAGCACGAGGCGGATTTAACCAGTTTAGGGGTCATTAACGCACGCAATGCGTAATGTTCGGTTCTTATTTGCACGCTCACGATTACAGGGTTATGTGACTCGGAAAGCGATGTCGCGAAATGAGCGGGTTGGAATTGCATACATTACTTTTCATGAGTTCGTGATTGTAATTAATATTGCTGTTAAAGTTAATAGTAGTTCCATTACCAATTCATTTGAAAATAATGAGTTTAATTGTCGACTATTGAAGATTTATCGACTAGGTATCACAAAATATTTGATAAAATGTGAAGTCTCATAGAAATGTGATTATAAAAAGTGATGTATTGTTTTTTTTAATTATACATAACTGATTTAAATAGCACCACTATCTAAGGTATGTTATCATTACCACGTTCTTATGGTCAGCAGAGATGGGGTCAAACCAGATAACTTTCCAGGATAGCTGAACATAGGCCTGTTGACAGTTTTTCAATTTTGATGGTTATAGCTAGCCAGGAGAACACAAGATAGTGCTTGACTAGCATTGTGATTTCCATCGGGCTCTTATCTACTATATAACTGAACCTGCACCTGTCTGATCAGCGGCCGAATGCATCTCCTCCCGAGATGTCATCACTTTAAAAATTCTTATTGCTAATGTTGAATCATTGATTGCAAGATAAAAGGGCTTTCAGGTGAGAACAATCCGGTCAAGTGCGAAATGGACTCGCTCACCAAAGGTTGCGTACAAACTTGTAGGTAAGGTATGTAAGTAAGTATATAAAATTCAACAGCTCGCCTATCGAAGATATTTTCAACATACATAACTTTGCCTTTCGATCCCTACACAGAGTTAATGCGCTTAACCACAAATAATAGGTTTTTAATAGTAAATTCATTTTTTTTGTTGTTGAAGTACTGTGTACTGTAACTGTTTACAGTTCTGTGCTGTTATTTTTTTTACTGTTTGTGTATACGTTGACTGGTATTTTCAATTTTTTGGTCGTTTTGTAAAATTATATGATCCTAGGTCAACGGGAAGTACAATATAAGTTGTGATTCCCTTGTCATGTGACATAAATTGCGTTGACTTACAAGTTTATTAAAAAGGGTTCTGACAGACAGACGGATAAATGGACAACAAAGCGATCCTTTAAGGATTCATTTTTCTTTTAGAGGTACGTAACCCCAAAAATAATATATGTAGAAAAGGATTTAAAATAAACGTCACATAACGTAATATATATAGTATCACTTTTTAAAACACTAACGCCTGCTGTAGCGATCTCAAACATTGAAATTTATAGAGAGAAAAATTTACATCCTCGGGCGGGATTCGAACCCGCGTCTTCTGACTCTCCGTGTCAGACGCCATTGACCAACTAGGCCACCGAGGTTCGGGTCCGAGCATCGAATTTTAACTCTCTATCTGACTTTAACCGTCTAACGGGGACGGAGCGACATCTATTGACCAGCCTTGACAGCACTACCCAACCGAAAGAAGCAACATAATATGTAGGTAACATAACATGGTAACATTTATTTATAAAGCGGCAATGAGTACTTCATAATTATTGATACAGTACGGATAATGGCATATACTCGTACATACTCATTTGAAACAAGTAGGTACTACTTTATTATTTGAATGTTACTTAATATTTAGATACTAGTACGGATATATTAGTATGCTAATTAATTGTATCCTATTTTGGCCATACTGTACATAAGAAATGTCACATATGTAAATACTAATTGTAACGCTGTATGGATAACTAAATAAATAAAATAAAAAATAAAATAAAATAAAAAATAAAATAACTGTAAGTACAGTGTGAAACTTACGCAAATAGTAAAAAATACAAAATTTCTTTATTTTAAACTTTTTTACATTGGTATGTGCCCTAACCATTACACTAGGCGGGAAGCCTGTATCACAATGAAGTTCCTTGTTTGGATTTCAATAGCATTAAGTAAATACTAATTTAAATAAAATAAATTATATTTTAATATATTTTTAAGAAATCAAACACAACGTTAGTGTTGTAAAATGGATTTCTTTAAACTCATCTAAACCATTATTTAGTTAATTTTGTGTGTGTGTGTGTGTGTGAGAGAGAGAGAGAGAGAGAGAGAGAGAGAGAGAGAGAGAGAGCGAGAGAGAGAGAGAGAGAGAGAGAGTGAGACAAGAGCAGTGCAAGGTCATGAATTTAAATTATAACGCTCTGTAGTGTCACTGAAACTGCGATCATGAGAAAGAGTAATTCTGTAATATCTGGCGACTTGATCTGCCCCGAAAAGAAAACTAATATAAATATATCGTCATGTTTTATTTGCAAAACATAGACGTAAAAATCCATGACATCTCATTGGAGTCCAATTTCTTATCATAAATTCTGATTTCTCTAAATATTTGGCGCTTTTTCCCTAAAAGCTTGATCAAAGGGCATTTGGCAATGACCGTCGACAGCACTCGAGTTAACTTCCTTTGATGATCTGCTCTCGACCTTCTTCTCCATTACGAGACTTGCTTCAGGCGCCGACCGTAATTCTCTAAAACGCTAAGGATCTTGATATTAACATAAGAAAATCCACCTGAATTTTGCTGGAGTTAAACGCTCCTCATCCTTGAGGCGTTTCGGAGAAAGTTGCTAAAAATCTAATTCATTGTATTTTGAAGGAACTTGTTCGTGACATTATCCTGTATCTAATAATTTTTTTTAGATAACATTATTTGTTTTTAAATAGCTACATGATCTTGAGGAGTATAAGATAACTCTACTGTGGGCCTAGCACGAAAATTTGCGTAGAGGTAACGTGATCGTATCGTTGACTTATCCAGTACAAAAAACATGGCCTCATCTAGGTTGCCGGGCTGCTATTAGTTGGTTTACAATATTACCAGACGTTGGATAAATAATAGTCATTAGTTTGAAATATATATTGACAGTCACACGACTAGAACTAGTATAAAATGCTTTAAAATTGTCTATCCAATTCGATATATGCATAAGCTATTTGACAGTTAATTCAGAGGATTACTATGAAACTGATGGCTTGGATAGTGGATAGACCGATCGGCCGCTATTCTATTGCATTAAATGGTGTGGCTAATTGGTTGATGAGTTTGCTTTGGCTGCTTTGTGGTGGTCAGCATATGTGTTGCTTGGCTTTGTCATGGTAATATTATCTGTGCTTTGCTAATGTATTAAATAACTAATTATGGTCTTGCTGGATAGGTGCAATACAATTGTCTTGTACCTTTGTAATTTACATACATCCATAAAATATTAGTAAATGTAAGTCTCTCACATCTACAACGGAGTTTAAATCTGACTAATATTTGAATGTTGGGATGGATGGATGTTTGTTACTCACGCCAGAACGGCTGAACAGATTTGGACGAAGTTTAGTATGTATAGGTATACTTTAGGCTCTAGAATATCACATAGGATACTTTTTATCACCATCATCACCATCCGTTACAACATGGCTGAAACTGAGGGTAGAGAGAGAGATTTTTTTGTAAAAACCATATCGGGAGTATTCTTATACAATTTTAATACAATACTAAAAATGAACACCATTATACGTGAGGCGCACTAAAAGTTTCAGGAATCAATAATAAAAAAATACTATTAATGGTCAAAAATGAATTTATTGTTTCTCAAAATATATTTTTTTTCGTCAATTTTCCTTCCTTTCCGTCCTTTGCGTCAATGCACTTTTTCATAAGATTGAACCAATTTTTAAAACATTTGTGCTACTCCTCCGTGGTTTTTTATACTCTTCGACAGCCTCTTCCGGTGATGAAAACCTTTGATGGCGTAATTGGTTCTTGATTTTTGGGAACATAAAAAATATCACACGGTGCTAGGTCAGGACTGTATGCCGGATGACTCATAAGTTGTACCTACGTTTTTCGCCTTCAAAAATTCGTAGGTCTGTCTGGCCGTGTGGGAATTTGCATTGTCGTGGTGCAATTATATATACGGCGTTTACCGTTATTTTCACGAAGTTTGCTATTAATTTCCGGTAAACAAAGTCACTATTCACGGTACGACGATTTTCTAAAGCAACAGTAGCCACGTGTCCAGTTTTATTAAAAAAAGACGAAATCATCCTCTTCGAAGCACTTTTCACGCGCGCTATTTTGGTTGGTTTCGGCTCACCTCTATAGACCCATACGCTCGATTGCTGCTTCGTTTTGGGATCAAAGCTGTATATCCATATTTCGTCACCTGTTACTATGTCTCACACTAAATTTGAAGCCCCTTCGTTGTATTTGGCAAGCATAGCATGGCACCAAGTGATGCGGTCCGTTTTTTGAGCATCGGTCAAATTGTGTGGGATCCATTGAGAACACAGCTTCCTCACACCCAAATTTTTGTATAGGATTGACTGTATTTGGCTCATGCCTATGTCGAAAGATGTCCGGATCTCATGGTAGGTCACATGCCTGTCTGTTTCTATCATACAGCCCACAGCATCGATGTTCTTGTTATTCACAGCGGTGCACGGGCGACCTTCACGAATTTCATCATGGAAATTGACACGACAGCGTTTGAATTCTGCAAACGAGCTATAAATGGTCGTCTTGCATGGTGCTTCTTTGCCAAAAGCACATTGAAGCCGGACGAGGCTTTGCTGAGCTGACAAATTACACTTAAAATCGTAAAAATCATGCAACGAAAATTTTCTCGAGTTAAATCCATTTTATTGTAAACACGCAATTTTTAAAATAAAGCCACAATGTGAAAGCAATTGACAATCAGATGAAACAATTTTTATTCCACAGCTAAAGAGTTTCATTTTCAAATGTAGTAATAACTTTTTAAATATTGTTTATGTAAGTGGCTCATTCCGGAAATTTTTAGTGTGACCTATGTACCTCATACCTTATACGATTATAGATAGAATTTTATTAATGCTCTGGATGCCGAGGCATGTTGGATATTATATGTCTGTTTCTGTAGTACCAAGAGTTAAAAATATCACTTTCCACTTGTCAGTTTCATTTTGTCGTTTATATAGTCATGTACCTTAAAATAAAATTGGCTATTTCAAAATTTTCAGCACACCACCCCGCCAAGTCACTCTGAAGAGTCTGAATACCAGAGGAAACCCTACGCTTTCTAGCTGATCTTGTTTAAGTGCAACTTAGTCAGATGATATGTAGAGTTGTAACTGTTAGTCTATGTGAAATGTTTAGGTTGAGTGATATGTAGGAGACAAAAGCTGTAGGTTGGCGTGCTAGTTGTGTGTATAGTGTGGTATCCTCTGATAATAACTCACCAAAGAGTTGGATACCCGAAGAAGCTCACGTGCATGTAAAATGTAGGGGTAAGTATTACGCGAGTTATCTTATTCATTACGATCATTTTTATCACACGGAAGAAACCGTAATCAGCTAGTTCAGGTAATTATGTACTCATCTATCTATATCTATACGTGTTATAAAACTGTAGAGGTCGAATTTCTGTACAGTGCAAAAAAAATGCTAAAAACTGCGTCAGGGGGATGTAAGGAGCGTAATCGAACTAATTTAGATTTCAAATTTTTTGTTTCTCTGTTTGTCCGTGTGTCTGTTCGTCTGTGTGTTTGTACGGGCTAATCTCCGAAACGACTGGACCGATATAATGAATTTTTGTATCGTAGCATATATATTTCTGGTCAACATATATGATACTTATGATCGCAGTAAATTAAAAACGTAAGGTAGTTAAAAACTGTAATTAGCCGTATCCCGCGAGGCCACGCGAGCGAAGCCGCTGGTGGGTCAGCTAGTATTACCTAAGGATAATAAATACGTGAGGTAGTATTTATCAACTGACTAATATCACACTAATGACATTAATATTATAAATGAGAAAGTTTTAGATATTTGTTACTCTATCACGCAAAAGCTGATGAATGGATTTGAATGCAATTTATAGTGGAGATGGTACTCGTATCTGGGATTAACAATTTATGCTATTTTTTATTTCGATTTAAAGGGTAGTTATCGAAGATCGTGATAAAGTCGATCCTCTGTGGAAATCTTGCGCAGACGAGTGGATTATAAGTTCTATATCCATAATCCGTAGATTAAAACTCTACTTACATTATAGTCTGTGACATTATGAGATTCTAGAACTGCATTCGAGTAGGCTCGTTTTTTTAAAAACAACAGTTGATAATGCTAAAAAGATTTTTTGTCATTCGAATTGAAAATATGTAAGTATGTGTAAAATTGTTCTTCTCTTTCATCTAAAAAGTTCTTTCATTTAGGGTTTGCAATGCTAATCAATTTTCGCCCCTCGCCCGAGGCATGAAGTATTATCACGGCCAGGCGGAGATGTGATTAGGGTGTAGGCAAATATCGCATTATTACCGATATTTGCTTCTCGAATGCTTTATACGAATTCATTTTGAATACGCTAACAACGCCATCACAACTCGCACGTCCTTTAGAAAAACCGAAACAATCGGACATAATACATACACTACGTATTTTATCAGAGTATATATAGCTACCGGCTGTTCATGCGAGTTCGAGACATTGTTATACCAGCCAACATAATAGCTATTCCCGTCAGCACGCCAATAATCACAGCAATTACTCTCTAATATCCTTCTAAGCTGTGCAATCAGAGTCCTGCCGGACAATGAATATTCATAATGTGATTAATAGTACCATTAGTTGGCCGAAGGCGTTCTAACGCTGGTCGTGCGATTTGGCAGAGTTTAGTAAATTTTGAGAAAATTTTGTCAGTTGCTTCGGAGGGCACGTTAAGGTGTTAGTCCCAGTTGTTGTCTTAGGACAACGTTGCGTTGAATGCTTATAGACCACCACAAAGCTCTGACTTTAGGGCTGAAAATAAGAGTCTGGCACATCCACCAAATCAGGCGGGGTCCAGGCAAGGGATTTTGTTCATGTTCTTTTATGTGTGATAAATCGATTTAAAATCAAATACATTTATCACATTTTTTTCTATATGATTTGGTATTTCTTATTATACATTACTCCTCTCTCTGAGAGGAAGGTTCGTGTCCCAGTTGTGGGAAAATAATGGTGGGATAATTATTTATTAAACATTACAGAATTTGATATGAATAAATATATATAATATATATAAATGATACAAACATTGGTAAGGCAATACAACATCAAAGTGGTGGTTATGGTGTTTATTATACGGGGTCACTTTTGCATATATAATATTAGTTTGGATATATATTTTTAGAGTTCTGTACTTTAATACGAAAACATAAACATATATTGTAGGATAACTTTGTTGTCAGTCTGTCTGTCTGTTGCCTATTCTCTATATTAAACTAATATTATTAACACGCACGTTAGGGATCGAATACGTCGACCCGGGTTTCGAGACCCGGGTTTCGAGCATATGAAATGCTCATCTCCAGGGCAAGTGCGCAGCGGCGTCCCCGAGCTGCCGGCGGGCACTGCGGAACGCAGCGCGATCACTAACATGCATGAGTGCCGGTTAATAATAATAGTTTAATAAGTGTCAAACTCACAATGAATTTCAATATTCTCCTCCTCCTCCTTGAGTCGTAATCCTCATATCGGAGGGTCGTGACCTTCTCCACCCGTTGTCCTTTCTTTTAAGATATTACGCCAGTGTGCTCGGTTACCAGCTATGTGTAGAGCATCGTAAACGAATGTATCAAGAGTGGTGCGGATCTGGTCGGACCAACGTTTTGAACTGAGGACTCGAATCTTTTGCCGTCGACTTTTCCAGTCACCACAAGTTTCTCGAGGTTATCTCCTTCCTTTCTAGCGATGTGACCAAAATATTGCAGAATTCTCTTCAAGCAATATTCAATTATATATTTAATTTATACACTATATATATAGATATATCATTAATTGTTTACTATCCTTTTTCTGAAGTAGGTACGCGTGAAGGTTACACATTCTTATTTTTACACTTACCTGTTTGTCCTAAGACAAACAACCGGGACCGATAGCTTATCGTGCCCTCCGAAGTACGGAAGCGCTTAGTTAAATAATGCCACTAGCGGTCACCCATCCAAATTCAGACCGCAGCAAGCGTTTGGTGTTAGCAGTCTAGTCAAGTTACGTTGCGAGCGCTTCGTAGATTATGAAATTAGGAAGAAGATGTGAAGTACAACGTTGTATGATACACGAGCGTAAAAATTACTTCCGCACTTGTAGTAGAAATACGAGTAATTATTAATATGTGTATAAAATTTACGTTAGATAAAGTAAATGTCATTTTTCAAAAAAAAAAAAAATGTAATTTAAAAAACATCTAATCATGACACTATGAAGAAATTATTTAAAAGCTGTCACGCTTATCAATAAGGAATAATACTCAATATAATTGTTATATTTAGATATGTTTACAGTATATATAAATGTTTAGACCAGAGTAAAATATAATATAAACAAAAACACAAACAGCACTGTTGTCTGAGAAAGCTAAAACAAAACTATTTGATATTAACTTTACCTCTCTAATAAAACAACATAGCTCTACAGAAACATATTCTTTAATATGAGATTGTGATAACGCCAGCTGACAAAATCCAAGGACGGAATTTAATATTAAAATCAGACTAAGCATTCCTGTGTTCTTAGAGTCCAATATTAATATTCGATGTAGCTGTAATAAATAAAACATGGGCTCATAATTGGAGACAATTTCAGATCTTATGTATCTAATATATCTTGTTTGTGCTTTAACTGTCCTTGGCAGGCTAAAAATCATATTGACAAAGTGGCGTAGCGTAGCGATTACTTTGCCCGCGCCACAAAACTGCAAGGATTTTTGAGGTCCAAATTGTCGGCGCAACGGTTGTTGCGAGTATCACGCGCGTTTTTCTTTTGTTTATTTTTTAAAGTCATACCAATGTTTAAACATAGAGAGAATTCTTTAGCGTAATATATTTTCTTTAATGGCAACACTACATACGGACATGTTCTATCTGTGAACTTAAAAAAAAATATATAATCAATGTTTATATTTTCATCTGTTTTTGGCGGGAAGTTATGTTTTGTGCTATAGTGTTTAGTGAATTAATAGGGTTAAACTCATGATTTTGATACAAATTATACATGAATATGATCGTGAATGTGTAAGGAATACTGTAAATATGTGATTTAAGTTCTGACATCAAAATTTATACGAAAAAAAATTGTCACGAATCGACAACTCTCGGTAAGCTAACTCTCATTGTTATGATTGGTTATAATTTGCTTTATTTTGAATAGATTATACTTTACATTGTAAAATATCACAGAAATAAGTTCGTCAAGTAATTACACCCACTCAGAATATGATTAATACGCCATATCATGTCAGGATCGATAAAAAATCTAAATCACGTGACAGTTAAATTAGATAGTACTAAAAATTCAATATTGTTTTTTTTTTAATATTTCTGATTTATAATTATTCTTTGAAACCTAGTTTGGTTTGTAGAATTTCTAATAAGAATTCCCATAAAACAAAAAACCAACAAGAAAATTTATATAAATCACCATGTCTAAGTCTAGAAAATGGGCCCCCAAGTTGAAAAAAAATCATTACTGGCCGAAATTTCAAATTAGCTCTTATTTTTTATGTGATTATTAATAACCTAAGCATATGTTACTAGGTAAAAATAATATTTCTGTTCTAGACATTCAAACTATTTATAAATATCAAACCAAAATCCTGTCTTTGTAAGCATTATTTATTGATAAAACTTAATTTTTATGGTCAGAGTGCAAGTTTTTTTTATGATAATATTTCTTCTACGAATTCAAATATTTGAATGTAATTAGTTAGATATGTGGTTTTACTATTTAATTACCGCAATAAAACTTATAGGTATTAATGTAAAATTTTTAAATTACAAATTTTTCCACATCTACTCAGATTTTTTCGGCTACTCCAAGTTTGTCCTCGTGTTACATAACATTTTACTAATACATTTGACATGAATGTTTATGTATCAAATTCCTTGGTTATTCAACTATCTCTGACAAAAATTTCGCCTCTTAACTCGCTATAAGTATGGCACAAGAGCCATTTATTCCCAACTCGGCGCAAACTTTTGACGCGGGCGCAGGTCGTAACACTCGGGAGCAATCACGAGGGCGCCACAGGGCTCCTTAGGCAAGTTAGTCGGTAGTAGGTGAAGCAGAGACCAAATGGGCGGGTATTTACGCTCTAAAACAATATACAGCATATTGATCTAAATCTTGACTCTGTAAAGTACAAATTCGCCTGAAGACAAGAAAAAGATACGATTCACCGCACGCATAGCACTAGACACAACACTAGAATGCGTGTGTGCAGCAGCTGCCGAGACGCTTCCATTTGCTTCGTTTCTGCTTTAAGGCTAATAAGTTCCCCAATTGAGCAGATTTGTATAAATCTTCCTTCTTCAGCTCATACGGGCTGGTCGAATGTCGAAGGAAGTGTATTTTAGTAGTATAATATATATTACTTACGCTACCAACTGAATGACATTAATTTGAGAGATGATATTGAAATAGATGTGAAAAACTTAAAGAATCAGTGAATCACTAAAATGACTACTTCAATCAGGTAAGACGTCAAATAACTGTAATAAATAGATAAACTACAGTTAAAATCACCCCAGAAATCCAGCACGGTTTCGTTACGTACCGAACCGTACAGTTTATGGTGAAAAACTTTTCGACTGATGCCATCATCTCGTTAATTCTTGTAACTCTCGTTGACTATTCGTTTAAAGTCTCTCAAACTGCGCAGGTAGAACTCATTAAAAATTTGATGAAAGCGATTCTCTACGAATGTTTTAAGCCTCGGTCGGACTCTGCCAATGTTGTAAAACAAAACTCGTGGATTGGATCATTGAATGCTCTGGTCTGTGATAGCGAGCTTTAACACATAGACCTTTTGATTGACATATATAACTAGAAATTTATTTGTTTTAGTCGTCATTTTTTTACACAGTTGACCGATAATAATGCACATTTTGACAAGTGTTGCAACATTTAAAATAATTGCACTCAGTTTAGCTCATCGACCAGTGATAAGTACGACTATGCCAATAAAATTAGGCGAAGGGTTCTGTAAGATCTGTGGATCAAATTTTTGCTTCGTTTAGTTAAACTCTGAGATAAGCGGCGATTGGTATTGCCTTGAAGTTGCACATAGATTAAACCAACCAGACACAAATATCTATTATTTCCAAGAAATATCTCTACGAAAGTTCTGTTTACTACCTTTGTATTGTATTTGTTTGGAGTTCTGAATGATGTTTGTTTTTTATGTTGATTTAGAACTTAAAGTTATAATATCCAAATTCTACTAAAATACTGAGCGAATTATAAAAGATTATTCATAAGTCTCCTCTCTCACCTCCATTATCCTTTTCCAATATTTTCATATTATCTATTATTTTATCTTGTTCCATCAATGCTAATTATATAACATGAAACTATTATTTTACTATTTTATACATTCCATTTTAGAGTCTCTTTATTTGAGGTTTATTTATGTCATACATAACCATATTCACGAATAAACTGAACTCTAGGTGGTATAAAAAACCAATACATAATGAATACTTATCAAGTTTTAGTTACCAGACATACTAATAACCAGGTAACTAATGTTACTATGTCTGTTTCAAAGCATACTGATTCTTTGTACGGTATATTATATGTTTAAGGCGCTGTCAGCTCAGCGCTTGGCTACGTTCAATTTAATTTACTTGAAATCAATCAAATACATGGCGTAAAAACGTACAAAATTCATAAAAAAATAATCTGTCAATGTATGTGTATTAAAAATTACTATTTTATGATATGTGTTTCATAACAAATACAATAGTGAATCAAGAGAAAAACTGCTTTCAAGGTCAAATTAAGTGGTTTTTTTTAATGTAAGTTCTATAGTATGTTTAAATAAGTTTTAATTCCCTCAATGTGTACTTAGAAGTCTTAAAAATGTCATATGATTTTTTGTAGTTTTAATTAAATCGCTGCTAAGAGATAAACTGCTTTAAAAACCTTCATTTTATCGACATCGTGATATGACAGCAGCTTAAGTGATTCCCATAAACAACTTCGTTGTACTGTGCCAATAGTCAGGTAATGCTACATGGTTCGGCTCCACACCTAAGTGCAGGATGCATCATAAAACGTTTAGATTGGCATTAAAAGCGTTTCAAGCTGCCACCAACATGCTTTGCTACTGATCGTAACTTGGAGAATATGTACGAGTAACAGCTTTGTTGATGTGTGTATTACGCTATCAAGTATGTTTCTCAGAGTATATAAAACCAGCTTAGAAGATACTTATAGATAGCTTTATGTTATGACGCGTCGTATAAGAGATAGGTTTTCAGCATACTTACATCATATCAACCTTTGTATAAATAAATAGTATGAAGGAGCACGCGTTCACCTTAGGATGATCACTGCTGATTGCTTAGACATGGTGTCTATGGTACCGATTCACTTGTTCAAAAAACTAAACTAAACTGTCGAACTAAAAGTTCATTATGTTAGTCCTTATTCTGTTTTGAATAAAATCCAAAATAATGTAACACTTAGAATGACACATATAAAGATAAGATTATTTCTATTCAATTTTGGGTTATTTTAGGTTAGTTTAGCGAGCAAGTTACGTGACTACTAAACTGTCTTAAATATGCCCACAATGAAGAGAAATATCTAATTTTAGTGCTGTCATTCGAAAGTGTTACACTAATTTGGAGTTTAGCCTAAACAAAATAAGAATTGCCACAATTTAGAGATTTTTAGTTTAGAGAATGCTTACATAATCGACACCTATGTCTAACATTGACGAAACCGGCAAGTTGTTCGTATGATAAACGCCACGTCTGCCCAAGCTAGTAGCAATGCCAGAGCTCCAATCTTCAAAACCAGGACTGAGAGGAACTGATATATTAACTGTTTAGTTTCATTCGCCCAGTAATTACACATCACCTTCAAAATTTAGCACATTAATGTTTACACTACAGATTCGAGGTTTACTGATTGGCACGATAGTGGTACTCATCAATGACCACTCACTCACCATGACACTTAAAGTAGAATCCTACAATCTCTAGGCTAACACTTGATTGGTACTACCCCTAGTGATATCGTAAATTCCTTAAAAAGCATTCTATTACACGGATATGGATATCTATTATGTGGATAGCTCGGTCCTACCGGTTATATATTAATTCCGAATCGTAGGTTTCATTCCAACTTATTTGGCAACAACAACAAGTAATATAACCATATATAGAATATAACCAACTGGAATCTCTATTTAATGTAGTGTGTTAAGTATGTATCGTATGATATAAAATCGATCCACTTTGATAAATTAGGACAGTCGATGAAAGCCAAAATATTTCGGAACCATTGTTCTCGATGTCCTTTTAATTAAAATGCATCTTTGGTTGCATATGTTATTTCATTTTAGTTTTTTATTTCAAATATTGATATTCTACTAAAATACTAAAATCATAAAACATTGATCATAACTCTCCTACTTCTTCGATGGCGGGTTATGACGAGGCCGAAGGTCGAGCCCTAAACTGCGAACGAAGTCGCGGGCATTCGCTAGTGTAATATATACTTAATAGCTTGTTTTGAAATTCTAGTGAGTTTGACATACTATTTTAAAAAATATCTTTCGGCATCGAAGATTTATATCAATATATAATAATACCTATATACATCGGTAATTTAGGATCATTACTTTTGAAAATATTGACTGTTTTCTGTAACCATACTCACATTATTTCATCAGTGTCTACAAATTCACGCGAATAAAAAAGTTTATTGGTTTGTAAAAAACACACCTGACCTAAAAAAATATTACCACAATGTCATAGTGCCAAAAGTGTGATGCGTTAATGAACTGCCGTCCGATTCTTTAATGATTCGTCGATGTGCTCGTCGAAGATCTCACCGATGTCAAATCTTTGAGATATCGCCCTTGTACATAAGGTTGTTTTTCCAACGTTTCTCTTCATCTCGTCATTGGTTTCACGGAGGTTGTCAACGATGCAACGATGTTTGCTCTTAGAGAATCGCACGGCTGTACTCACTTGGTACTATTACTTTTAATAAAGAAGAGAATGTATTTCCCATTAAAGCAAGAAACATAAATAAACACCGTTGCTCAAAATTAGACGGTACACCGTTTACGTGTTCAATTTCATCAAATTTAATTTAATTTGTTGGTTTACTCAAGGCGTGCTCGTGGAGGCTCCATGACTTAAATTACACGCTACTGTACCCTTCGTTGTAAAATACAACCATAAAAACAGCTAAGAATAATACGTGTGGAAGTTAAACCGTTGTTTAAAATTGATCAAAGGCAAGATAAGATACCTCCAATTTCGTCTAGTAATTTAATTCGCAATCGGTCCGTTTGATGGATCAGATCTTTCACTTTTGAGCGTTTCAATTTAGGCAGCTTATCAAATCGTGAAAGCAGCATGATATAGTCTGCTTACAGTATTTATATTAAACGTTCATGACACTCATAGTGTAAATTTGTATGTTTGGATATCTAGATGTTTGTTACTCGATCACGCAAAAACGTCTGAACGAATGTGGATGAAATTTAATAGGTAGATAGAAAGATGTGGCGCTGGGTTACCACATAAGGCGAGACACATTTCACATGAGTGGATATATATATAAATAGATATATATACAGATATATATATACATCACGGTATAGTAATTCCGTCCATGCTGAAACACCTTTTTATGGCGTCCACCATTTTCCACTGTCATTATCACTAAAGTTCATGTGAATGTTGACTTCTGTATCACAAGTCATATTCGTATGCATCCTGTATTTTAAAAAGTTAAAATTTGGAAATATTCACGCTCCTTTTGTTCTGCTACATTTGTTACGTCATGTACATTTTCACGTCCTAGTGTATATTTTTTATATATTTTAATCAATACTGATGCTTTTGTTACGTCTATAGTACATAATATTAATGTCGCGTCCTATTTTGATCATGTTTTATTTCATACTTGGTTTCTTTTACATATTCACGTTTAACAAAGTTTCACCCTTAACTCTAAAGAGTACGTAGAGTAGTTTGTGGATTGGTAATATTTGTTGTGCACTCTGTCAACTACCTAAAAAAATAACCTGACCTAGGGTTGGAGCCACAATCATTCCTTACTTTAATTTAAGCGCTTCGCCGGCCGCTGCTGCGGCACGCTCGCTTCGCTCGCTCAGGTTGTGTATAGTTTTGTCACAGTCAAAACTTAACCTAACGTAGGGTTGGAGCCATAATCTTTCAATCCTTTTTTTTAAATCAGAGTGATTCCACACTATTTTATTTGCATAACCGACTTCATACACTGTCTCTTGACCTGCAAAAAATAATAAAAAGGGTGTTTCCAAGGATTAACGCATCAATATTAGAAAGAAAGGACATCATAAATACACCTTTAAAAATTCTAATCACACCATATACTAAAAATTTTAACAATTAAATGTATTATGTGTTAATTTTTTGTGACATTTGATAAGTATTGTATATATAAAAAAGAATATTTTGTCAAACAATACATTATAAAATGTAAAATTTCTGAAGTTATTATTTTTAATAAAACTATTATTAAATAATATAAATGTAAAATTAACTTAAAATGTATATTAAATGTGTGTCAGATGTGCTATCTGCGTTCTAGTATTTAATAGGGTTGAGATAATAGAAAGACACTGTGCAAATAAGGTAGAGTTTTAAGAATAATATAATTACAGTTACGCTACTATCTTATCAGTTGAAACCTGGAACATATAACGTAAGTACTGACTGCAACATTGTTATAATTTTTCAACGAGAACCTTAGGTGCGTTTTGAAATAAACGTCTAGTACTAAAATAAAGTCAAAATTCTTATATTTGGTAAAATAACTCTGGATGAAAACTTTAATACCATATACCAGACCATACACCATAAACCAGGCCAAATTAACAATAAAATTATCGATTACTTTGCCCGCGCCACAAAACTGCAAAGATTTTTGAGGTCCAAATTGTCGGCGCAACAATTTTTGCATGTAAGTGTCACGCGCGTTTTTCTTTTGTTTATTTTTTAAAGTCATCCCAAAGTTTAACCATAAAATTTAATACTTTAGCGTAATAAAATTTCTATCTTTGGCAACACTACACACGGACATGTTCTATCTGTGAACTTTAAAAAAAATATAATCAATGTTTATATTTTCATCTGTGTTTGGCGGTGAAGTTATGTTTTGTGCTATAGTTTTTAGTGAATTAATAGAGTTAAACTCATGATTTTGATACAAATTATACATGAATATGATCGTGAATGTGTAAGGAATACTGTAAATATGTGATTTAAGTTCTCACATCAAAGATTACACGATTAAAAATTGTCATGAATCGACAACTCTCGGTAAGCTAATTCTCATTGTTATGATTGGTTATAATTTGCTTTATTATGAATAGATTATACTTTTCATTGTAAAATATCACAGAAATAAGTTCGTCAAGTAATTACACCCACTCAGAATATGATAAATACGCCATATCATGTCCGGATCGATAAAAAATCGAAATCACGTGACAGTTCAATTTGCTAGTACTAAAAATTCAAAATTTGATTTTTTTTTAAATATTTCTGATTTATAATATTCTTTGAAACCAAGTTTGGTTAGTAGAATTTCCAATAAAAATTCCAATAAAATAAAAAAAACAAACAAGAAAATTTATATTTTATAAATTAAAAAAAATTATATATCACCATGTCTAAGTCTAGAAAATGGGGCCCCAAGTTGAAAAAAAAATCATTATTGGCCGTAATTTCAAAGTAGCCCTTATTTTTATGTAATTATTAATAACCTAAGCATATGTTACTAGGTAAAAATAATATTTCTGTTCTAGACATTCACAATATTTTTAAATATCAAATCAAAATCCTGTCTTTGTAAGCATTATTTATTGACAAAACTTAATTTTTGTGATCAGTTTGCAAGTTTTTTATGATAATAGATCTTCTACAAATTCAAATATTTGAATGTAATTAGTTAGATATTTGTTTTTACTATTTAATTACCGCAAAAAACCTATAGGTATTAATGTAAAATTTTTAAATTACAATTTTTTTCTACATCAACTCAGATTTTTTCGGCTACGCCAAGTTTGTCCTCGTGTAACATAACATTTTACTAATACATTTGACATGAATGTTTATGTATCAGATTCCTTGGTTATTCATTTATCTCCGACAAAAATTTCGTCTCTTAACTCGCTAAAGGTATGGCACAAGAGCCATTTATTCTCAAATCGGCGCAAACTTATGACGCAGGCGCAGGTCGTAACACTCGGGAGCAATCACGAGGGCGCCACATTTTATGTCCTTAGGCAAGTTAGTCTTTATATAATATGCAACGTCTAGTAGGTACTAAAATACCGTGAGAGTAACTCTAATACTTATACATATTTAGTAAAATAATTCTGGATAAAAAAGTTTCAAACAAATCAAACAATAAAATTGTATAATGGGCAACGTCTGGTAGGTATTAAAATAAAATCAAAGTAGCTCTAATACTTATTCATATATGGTAAAATAACTGAATTTGCATTCCAACGATTTTTTTGCTATAGGTGCCCAATGCCTATAGCTAAGGAATGGTGGTAATTGGAGGTGAAAATAATATTCCGTCCATATACCGGACGCAGTAAGTCGGTGGACGCAGTATTACTATGGGATTTTTTGAGGGTGGACGCAAGAGTTATAGCGTGATATATATATATTTATATTTGAAAATATATGTTGTAAAAATTTACATAAATATAAGTTAAATAGTGATCACCACACTTTTAATACTAGAAATACAAATAGGATAGCTGTACCTAGTTTTAGACTTGCGAAGACTAATATGTCATTCCTAGGAAATTGTGTGCGTTTTTACAATAAAATCCCAAAACACATAACTGAGCTAACAGAGGGCAAATTCAAGTTGACTGTAAAAAACGTTTTAATAAAAAAAGCTTACTTTAAAGTCCGACATTATATAGAAGATAAAGATGTATGGAATACTCCACTCCTGGCAAGCTGTCACTCTGCCACCCATAAAATGTAATATTTGTAATACGTAAGTAGAAACATTGTAAACATTTAAATAAAAATAATGGCCCCGAGTTTCTTGCCGCTTCTTCTCGGTAGGCTCTATATATTTTGGAACGCGGCGGTAGAGTCTTTAATGTACATTATAATTAAAAAATTACGTTCATAAGTGCGTCTTTGATGCCTAAATTTAATTAATGATTTTGACTTTTGATACATATAATATACATAAATACAATATTGCAGACATTGATGGTATACCGCACCTGCCGTACGACAACCTTTTCCTCAATTTTGATGTAAAGTTTGTTCAACCAGCCTAATTACCACAAAATCCGGCCAAGAGTTGGAGTCGCGCACCAAGCGTTACCATAAGGCTGGCAAGATAGCACCTTCGTCCCTAAGGACAAACCAGTTCAAAGGACTGGAAACAAAGGGAAGGAAGGAAAAACTTATACTTTGCCGTTCGATTCTTAGACATGATTACACAAACCGCAAATTATAAGCTTGTTGTCGTTAACTTACACGTTTGGTTTTTTCACAGCTGAAACATACCGTAAACCTGAGTTTACACGTTGCTGAGAAAACAATGAAACTAATTTATTCGGTCCTTGGATCAAATCAAATTATTTTTACTATCTTTTGAAAAGATAAATTATTATGAACTTAATTACAGTAATGGTTATCCATGATAATGAACGTGTAATATTTTTTTACAAATTACAAAAAGTCTTTGAAATTTATGGCATTCAACCTATAATACAAAGACAAGAAAATTATTCAATCGAAATACTCCGTCTGATGAATAAAAATCCTAGTAAAAAAATAATTTAAGGTAACATGCAATCCTCGAATCAGCTATCTGCCATCGTTTTTACAATCGTTGAGGTTCTGCCAACACGCACGTCGGTTGTGCATTGTGCAACTTTTTTACTAGGTATTTAATAAGTTTTATGCATTTATAGTTATAAACATAGCTCGAATTTATTAAAGGGGTAGACAGAGAACACGGTTTGTTGTAGCAATATGATGACCCAGGTTGTTAGTACATATACCTATCTTCTAGAAAGCATGTATACAGGTGCTTTTTTAATAATACTTTTTTTTATTGAACATAATGTTATACAATTGTAAAATTAACCTATGTATTATTCCATGAGTAAAATAATCTAGGTACACCTACTTACAAATTACAAACCTACCTAACCTACTAGTTTTACCTACTTTTACATCAAAATCTACTCGTATGTAACACATAATTACGATATTAACAGAAATATTTTGTGACACTACCGCTAGTAAATGCTTATGGCATAGATGCTATGTGCACCACACCCTTAATCCCGCATAAAATGCAAACAGGATGTATACAGAATATGCAACACACAAAAACAACTAATTATTCATATAATGAATATCTAAAAGTTCATGAGCATGATTGCTAGGCATGGCATATTAATACATACGAACCAAAGTTACATCATTATCAAGGCACAACATACAAAAAATTTGCAAATATGTACTTATCTAAAATCTAAATGCGATCAAAGTCCATCAATTCGCCGTCAAAAGCGCCGTCTTATTATTGCATTACACACACACATTGTAAACAGAAATTTGAAAAACGTTTAATTGTTGATCGGTTACTGACTTTTTATATTATTATCAAATTCCTGAAAATATTTCAAATGTACGGATTTTTAGCGTTATTAACTGTATAATAGATAGATTATCATTAGTACCTACTTTATTCCTACACTGAATTTCTTAAGTGTAGTTAAGTGGTTCCTACGTTCTACATTTGGTACTCGTAGTTTATCGTGTTTCTTCAGACTTCTAACAGTTCGATACTTAGTTGTTTTCCTTTATGTTTGCATGCGGGAATTTTTACCAACCCTGTTTCGACTAATACCCATTCCCGGAACGTGGAATGCACCAGAATATAGTTTTCGACGTGCAAGAGGAATGTCCTTAAAGCCCTTTGTTTCGTCAAAGTACTTCGAGCGCGCGGCCCTGAGTTTGGTTTCGGGCTATCAACGTCATCAAATTCGAAAGCATAAGGACGTACAACCAAAAGGTATCCTTATTTCGGTTTTCGGGTAAAATTAGAGCGTCAGTACCTAAACGCAACAACGCAACATTTGAATGTTTTTAGGGTTCCGTATTGCCATAAAATGAACCCTTATAGGATCACTTTGTTGTCTGTCTGTTAGTATGTACGTCTGTCTGTCAAGGCCCTCTTTCTCAGGAAAGCATTGAAGCATCATGTTGAAATTTCATTGTGTAACAATCAAACTTCTAAGTCACCACGATCAAAAGATGACCGTTTATGCTTTCTGCATTTGCATCGATTTCACAAGCGCTTAAAAACCGATATGATACCGTATATATGTAGTTTATTATCAAAACAAACGAAGTTACTATAACAAACTTACCCACCACTTTTTTTTTCAATCTTATGCAATCTGTGTTTGCTAAGTTTAACAAACACCATACTGTATTGATGCAAGCAGCAAATACATCCTAACAAGGTCCCAAAGGAATGCGGGACTTTTAGAATGCCCTTTATTTACTGACATTGTACTACTTTGTTAAAGTTTGTCTCAATTGTGTTTTATAGTGACCGACTGAAATTGCGTTTGACGTGTGACTGAAGTCGGTTTGCGTTTCGGTTTCGGCAAGTTTTGGCTTAAGTTTCGGTTTTGGCCACAATATAGCCGAAACTTTCGGCCCCGCCGACAAAAGGTTCGGCTATATTGTGTAAACTGGAGTGTTCGTGAATTTTTGTTTCTTTTTTTATGTTTACTTTCAAGAGAAAGTCTTGTATATACATGACATGAAATAAATATGTTTGTAACGACTTTAATGATTGTTTTTTTTTTATTTTGTATAACACTATGTACCTGTCTGTATAAATGCAAATACATGTAAAAGATGGTAAATTTCAGTAAATAATCATAATTTTAAGGAATCAGTTTCGGCCGAAAGTTCGGTTTCGGGTTTGGCTGAAAACCGGTTTCGATCGGGCACTAGTTTTTATACCTAATACCAAGGGTGATTGACATTGTATTTTGAGTCTCATTCACCCAGTGATATATATATATATATATCACTGGTACACATACAAATATATATATATATTTATTCACACGAAAGAATATTGGCGCATTAGTAGTAGTACCACAGTCTATGTAAACTTATTTTTATGCTGTGGTAGTACTATGACGGTCTCTTGCAAGAGAGACCTACCACCTGGAAACACGGGTCCGCTCCTATCTTCAGTTTCTCATCTCGACGGCGGAGGGTAAATTAGTTTAATCCGACGCCTAACGGAGTGAAATCTATATCTATATACTATACAGATAAATAAAATTGAAGTGTCTGTTTGTAATTCCAAATAATATTAATTTATTGATTATATTATCTCAGAAGAAAAGTCAATACAATAATGTCTAAAAAAAATTCCAAATTAGCAGTTTTTCACTAAATATATATGTAAGTACATATGTACGGTATCTAAATAAAAAAAAAGTCTGCTTATTGCGGCTAATTTGTGTAACGGCTAGACCGACTTTAACGGGACTTCACTGGCAGATAGCTGATATTATAAGGAGTAACTTAGGGTACTTTTATTTTAGAAAAAAACATATAAAGTCAAAGTCAAAATCATTTATTCAATTTAGGCATCAAAGACGCACTTATGAACGTCAACTTTTCATTATAATGTACTTTAAAGACTCTACCGCCGCGTTCCAAAATATATAGAACCCACCGAGAAGAAGCGGCAAGAAACTCGAGGCCATTCTTTTTATATGGATGTTTACAATGTTGCTACTTAGGTACTATAAATATTACATTTTATGGGTGGCAGAGAGACAGCTTGCCAGAAGTGGAGTATTCCAAGTATCTTTATCTTCTATATAATGTCGAACTTTATAGTAAGCTTTTTTTATTAAAACGTTTTTTACAGTCAACTTGAATTTGCCCTCTGTTAGCTCAGTTATGTTCTTTGGGATTTTATTGTAAAAACGCACACAATTTCCTAGGAATGACTTATTAGTCTTCGCAAGTCTAAAACTAGGTACAGCTATCCTATAAAACTTTGTCTCCCTGTCTGTTTATTACCTTATCACGCCTAAACGGGTATCGTATCAAATTTGACACGGTTTTAGATTATATCCCGGAGAAGCACATACATTATACTTTTAATCATCATCATACATCCCCACGCTGGAGTGAAACGGCGGGGCGCAGCTAGTAAACAATATATATGGGATTCACGTGTATTTTCATTGTTTACCTTCGATATTTCGAGAAAGTAATTATGAACTGTATGCTGAGGAACTTTAACATGAATGTGGTTCGAAGCAAGGGTTGGTTATACTCCTCACTGTCCACTAGTAAACTAGCAATCTACAAGACGGCTGTTTCATTAATAACATATACCTTAACTTGCGTATACCACAGTATAAATTGCTATTATAGATAGGTACTTATATAATAATCTTGCTAAGAACGTTAAGTTTAACATCCCATTCCTTAACATCCTTTAAAAAGGGGGTAAGAATATTACGATAGTGAAAAATAAATATATCACAAATAATATCCTGTCATAACATTACACTTAATAATATAAAATCATGTAATATAATTTATTTTTATCTGTAATATTTAATGTTGAATTAGTAGCGCAAAAGTGAAAGATAATGTACCAGATTTAGAAAAATCTGGACCAATATACTGGAAAAAAATTATAATAATATGTTGATTTTTACGGTATTATATTATTTTAATACCTTACTTGGAGATGGCTGGGTCGATTTAATAACATTTTTAGTTGATGAATTTGTAGGTAAGTAAAGCCAGCACCATGCACATTAACTCTCAAACAAAACGAGTACTAATCTTCGGTATAAGCTGTGTCTCAATCAAATTTTAATCAAATCTGACCGTTGTGGCGTGAAGAAAAAACAAATATACTTTCTTACACACAAACTTCACAATATTAGTATGATACTATACGTCGAGAATGCCTTGTCTTAATTATTCATAGACTATCGTTAACAGTCAGATGACGACAATTATTCGTAGCTCAAAGTCGCACAACGAGCTATGGAGAGGGCTATGCTTGGCGTTTCTCTACGTGATCGAATCAGAAATGAGGAGATCCGTAGAAGAACGAAAGTCTTTGACATGACCCAGAAGATTACACAGTTCAAGTGGCTGTAGGCAGGGCACATAGCATACAGAACAGATGGCCTATGGGGCCGGAAGGTTCTGGAATGGAGACCACGTACCGGCAAGTGCAGCGTAGGTCGTCCACCGACACGGTGGACAGACGACCTGATAAAGGTCGCAGGACGACGTTGGATGCAGGCCACTTCCAATCGGTCCTTTTCGAAAATTATGGGGGAGGCATATGTTCAGCAGTGGACGTCCTACGGCTGAGATGATGATGATCTTCATTTTACCATCTCAACATTACTTTAATGCTGTTACTCGTATATTTCTATAGAAACGATCATATATGATTCACGTGTGAATGGGTTTCCAGCTCCAAGCGCGTCATGTCACTCCAATTAAGGCTCTATTGTGAATTAAGTCGACTACCAAGACACACTCATTGCGGCAATGGAATTCTACAGAGTACTTTTTCAGGTTTTGACAAGAAAACCATACAGTTTTGTTGTGTCCGCCTGTCCTTCTGTCCGTCCATCTTATAATACACAATCTAAAAACTTATACAGTTCTGAGAGAAAATGTATAAAATTCTTGGACAATCGTACTGTCAACATACCTAGTACGATTGTATAAGAATCATGTCGGTTTATACTTTTTTTTATAATGTTTGCGAAATATGAAAATTAGCAAATTGTACCGTTGCGTTGCTACGAGTATAATAAAAAATAAATGAGCTAGGCAGAAAGCTAATTCTTGGTAAATCTTATTTGAGATTGTCCCAATAAAGAGAAAACTTCATACTACTACAGTAACAATTGCAGTGTAACCTACATAAATTATTTTTTCTTATTTTATTATGGTAAACTGCTTTGTTACATTATATACTTTTATTAGGTATATTCTAAATTCATGAATTCAAATTATTGAGTGACCTTTTTGTTTTTAACATACTTTCATGAAAAAGGGGTAAGTACAATTAATTATCCTCTATGTTGGTTCCTAATGTCTGTCCTTATGCAATGTAAGTAAATATCTATAAGTAGAACGTCTTCCCTACTAGCGTCGGTTCATGCAGGTTTAGCACGACACGCGTGTAGCTTTTAACATCGCATCTACAAACAAATCTTCGGCCGATCTTTTTGTTGATAGCCTACGTACTCAACTGAAAACAATGACATTTAAAAACTGCCAACCCCGACCGCTCTGCCGACACTCGCGCAATGATAGCCGGCAAGCGTCCTCCGCCCCCACCGCACTGCCTCTTCCCACTTTTGTCGCTTATTTGCCGCGACGTTACTTACTCCGGCCGCGCGCTGCAAGTATATTTCCCTGTCTATAATAGAATCAGTGTTTCGCTTTTCTTTAAATAAATAGATTTAGAGATCTTGCACACTGGTTTCTCGCTTAATACTATTTCCCCAATTATTCCCTTTCATTAATGTAGTATCATAGAGCGATCATTATTCGATGCCAAATGAATATAAACTAATTTTGAAAATTGAAAAACAGATTTTAGTTAATATGTTTTATCAGTTTATTTCAAAATTTGATTTGATTTTTCAGAAAATAGCGTGCCATACTAGGTATAGTTTAAACACGTAGTAAAATGTACTTACGTTTGCTTGGCGAGGAAATCGAATTGTGGAGTCAGTAAAGTTGTTTTATAGCTTCATGCTTCTTTTTAATTTCGAAATGAAACTATAAGGCGTTTTAAATTTCAAATTCGATTCCAAAACGTGTCGTCGTAATTAGGCTAAAACATGTACCTATAGCAATATCATAAATATCTCCTTTGGACATGAACCAGCTTTGAACAAGATTATTCTTATCAAAAAACGAAGTGGGCACAGCCTCCTCTATTGTGTATGCATTACATAATTATCAAGGCTATATCACAGTAAATGGATGAAAGTTGTCGGGTTAGCCCAGACGCCCAGCAGGATTCAGGGTCCTGTGGTAACTGGTAGCCGCTCCGGCGATGTGCACAGTACTGACCCCGCGGTCTAGCCAGCGAGGGTTCCAGTCAAGTTGCAAGTTGGGCCAGCAGTAGGTTTAGCCCGCCGTAAGATCCCTGGAATGCCATGAAAGAATTCCGGTTAGTAGGAATTTCTCAGCGGCGCTGTAGTCACATGCACGAAGTCCTGGGCTCCTCCGAGGAAGCTTAACTTCGACAAGCCCCGTGATGTGACAATATTCCGCAAAACAAAATGGTCGGAAGGACATTTAAAAACAAGTTACAATATGATTGTTATAGAATAGGCTTGAAGAGCAATAACAGGGTTTAGCAGTACCTCATTGGAAAAATTAGGTACTAGATGGGTTTACATTACACTAGAACGTTAAACACTAGTTCCCGGCAATTTACATCAGCTTAAAGAGCTACACAATCATTACGATATAATAGTAGGTACTACAAAAGGTAGATATGTACTGATGAGGTTATTAGAATCGCACAGCCTAGTACCTAGAATGAAACTACACGATAATTCACAATAACGAGTGCATAGTATAGATTTAAGCTAGACATTTGTTTCAACTCACCCGAGATGGGGACTAAACTGAATTTAAGTTTAAATTACTAGGACGATACAACGTCCCACAATTGCCAATGGGTCACAGCACTTGGTAATCACTGCTGAAGAGCTCTACTAGACGGTGGCTGGCGTCGTAAAGAAAGTACAATCGCTTGTCCCCCGCCTACGATCCTCGCATGACGCTCATGAGTCATCCTAGGCTCCTCCCATTTTTTGCCTTTGGACCGCGCGTAACCTTATTTAGTAATTTTAAAAGCTATTCTAGGTAAAGGAAGCTGAATTGCGGGGGGAATTATATTAAAACCAGTTTTGGCTTTAATGTACATTATCTCGCTGTTTGTTTCTTAGCCACAGGTGACTTTATACTTCCTTTATTAGCAATAGCGCCCTCTGGGTCGTAGGAGTCTTCGAGCTAGTAATACTTCCACCTAGATGACGACACTTGTTGTGATTTGGCTAGAGTTATTTTCTAATAATTTAATTTTTAATTACTGAACCAGACTAACAGGTTACATGGAATAACATTTTATAAAATTACAATTAGGTATTATTAAAACAATTATTATTTTAATTAGTAAAATAATAAAAGTAAAGTTATGGTAAGGAAATTTTGGGGGTAAACTTTTGCATATAATAAAGTTCTTGTTTGTCTTGTTTCCGTAGAAGCCCCGAAAGTTGAAATAAATAAGGTTGTCATATGTTCATCCGAGGAATACTTAGAAAAGATAGGAACAGCCTTTTTGAAGTCAACTCTGTCGCCAATTAAGTTTTAACATTAAATAAAAAGTGTTCTGTTATCTGTTATCTGTATTCTGTTACCTTCATGTGATATTGTGACGTATGTCTCCGTAAATAACTATTTTTACCCGCGGCTCTAATAAGAAGAACAAACAAACCAACAAACGACAAACAGGCAAACTCTCTTTCGAATTAAAAATATTGTTCAATAATAAATATATAGGTTCATGGAAGACCTCAATACAATGCTCGAAGGCCTCCATCGCATTTCCCAACGGGTAGACCTTTAAATGAACATGAACAAGACGAAAATTATGTCTAATGCCCATGTTGTGCCTACCCCAATATCAGTTGGGAACTCAGTTCTCGAAGTTGTTGACGAATATATCCACCTAGGACAGTCAAACTGGGGAGGTACAACTTTCAGAAAGAGGTCAATCGTCGAATCCAACTCGTCTGCGCAGCGTTCCGGAAACTTCGCGAATTCTTCCCGTCAAAACCTCAGTGCTTCAAGACAAAAGTATTTGACCAATGTGTGTTACCAGTTACATATGGCACTGAAACGTGGTCTCTCACTATGGGCCTCATAAGCAAGCTCAAAATCGCACAACGAGCTTTGGAAAGGGGTATGCTCGGGGTCTTTCTACGTGATCGAATCAAAAATGAGGAGATTCGTAGACGAACTAAAGTCACCGACATAGCCCAGAAGATAAGCCGGTTGAAGTGGCAGTGGGCATGCCACATAGCAGCCAGAACAGATGGCCGATGGGGCCGAAAGGTTCTAGAGCGGAGACCACAAACCGGCAAGCGGCGCAGCGTAGGTCTTCCACCGACTAGGTGGACTAACGACCTGATAAAGGTAACAGGCCGACGTTGGATGCAGGCCGCTTCCAACCGGTCCTTTTGGAAATTTGTTGGGGAGGCATGTGATCTGTAGTGGATGTTTTACGGCTGAGATGATGATGATATAGGTTTATAAACAAAGTCCCCTATAAGCCTTACGAAAGCCTTATGAAATATGTTTTGGTAAGGTTTTGTTTGAAGAGAATATCGTACTCAAGTTTAAAAATATATTCAACATTTCGAAAATACGTCAATTATGAAGAAATAATCATGTCTTATGAAAGTATTATAAAATCAAGGATGCTTGCCGCGCTCACTACAGGTCATTCTGAGCTATAGCGTGAGTACTTCTGTGTTCCATGGTCCCATCAGTGGGTGGGTAGTAATTGCACCAATCACGGATCCACCAGAGGGCACGTTTGCATTTCGCATATTAGTCATGGCAAATGCCTTTTCAATTTGACGTTTTTGTAACCAATAATTATCTAAGATTGAGTTTCAACTTAACATGTGTATGAAAGAAACAAAAGAACAGAAAGTTTAATTAACAACTTTATATGTATAGTTAAGATAGTACCCCAGACAGACAGAAATAAAGCAAGTATTGGGTCCTTTTTACAAACTTTGCTTTGGAACTTAATGAAGAAAGAGTAATCCTGGTGATAAATAAATATATCGAACTGATATCATGGCACATTTGAAAAACAATACAATCACAAGTGATTGCTTGTCACTATACAAAAGAAACTAAAAATATATTATAAAAAGGACAAAACATCCCAAAAATATTTCTCTCCTCAACCGGTGAGGTCCCAATTGAATCGATTTATTAAGCTCTACGTACACTGCGTCGTCTTTATCAAGCACCGATTAGCCATCATCAATCTTTGGACTACAATGATCCCCTAACTAAGAACCGAGGACGTGGTATCCGTCAGCGGTCGGACGGCATCTGTCAAGCCCCAGTCTGCTCAGAAAGGTGACGCCGGACTTTCAATATTTGTTTCATATTATTTTGTAGGGACAAAAACATTTAGTTACCTACCTATAGTTTTAGAAAATACGTGAACGTTTCTATGGGTACAAATAATTTAGATGGTATGATATGATAGATTTCATATAAAAAAAATATATAAAATTCTTCACCTCAGTAATCTTCATAAATTGAATTACTACGAATATACAACCATGTCCGTCCATCTCACGCCTCGTCAGCCACTAAGTAAGATTCAAAGTGCTCAAAATAGCATGTGCGGTTTATGTATATAAAGTTGTTAATGCCATTATTGCTGAAGAGTTCCACTAGGTGTTCGTCCTGTTTAGTACCTTTGCACTTCCAGATTTTCTGCCGTGAAGCAAAAGTGTAGTTTGTCATGTTCTTGGTCTCAGTACAGAAGAAGATTTCTAATAACATGCATATAAATAAGCCTCTATACTACAGGATAAATAATTATGCAGTAAAAGCGTATTAAATGATAAAATGGCATTGGACTTGCAACTTTTTCATAGAAATAAACACTGGCAAAATTTGTGTGTATTTACGGCCTTGCAGACTCATTCGGAGACAAACAAGCATTATGGTATATATAGATATATGTGTGTATGTATATTCGAGTACTAGCTGCACTCCGCGGTTTTACCCGCGTGGTGACGGATGATGATGACGAATCAAAATATTTAGTCATGTTCACCAGGTAATGAAGAGTTCTAATGGTGAAATAATTTTTCAAATCGGTCTAGTTGTTTCGGAACCTATTCAATTCAAACAAAGAAACAAATCTTTTCTCCTTAAAATATTTGTATAAGTGACCTAAAGAAGTAGAGGTTTACCTGAAACATGAAATTCCAGTGTAGAGTCTAAATGCTGAATTGATATTGAATGTATAAGTCTGAAAAGAAACAGATGGTTTTAATGAACAATTTTATATTAGCGAGCGACAAAACAGGCAAGTTGTACGTCAACCGCACACCACAACTGCCCATGACAGTCGAAGTATGACCCAAGCCTTACATTTTTGCGTATGGCAGCGCAATACGCTCAGCACTTTGAGACCTAGGTCTTTTGAGTCTCATGAAAAATTGAAATAATATTGAGAACTCTAAAATTACTTAATAACAGTAGATTTTAAATTAAAATTGTTTGCTAATTTATCAATCTAAAGATCAACGTATTTAAAAAAAAATACAGTCTAAATATTTTTTACAAACTTTTTGTTTTGCTCTTGGAAAAATACAATCCTAAGAGAATTTGAATCTTTTCTGTGTAATTCAAGTTTGAGGTGTACATTGGCCATCTCGTCACAGGATAACATAAAAAAGAATAACAATGAACGAACTTAAATGTCTTCAAATTTAGTACCCATTGAATACTTCAAGATCACAAATGGTTTCTTGATTAAATTCGAATAGTTACTTCACTGTTTGTTCAAAACATCATAGCAAGTTTATTTGATCAAGTAGTTAAGTAACGGATTGTACAATGGATCATCATTAACAGTTTGTTATAGTTAGGGTTGGCATTCATGCATTCATGCATATTAACAAGATGTAGTAAACTTGAAAGTTAAAATAACCTTTTAAAAATTATGTTATTCAATGATTTTTATATAATATTCTTAGTTTTAGTACTGTGTACCGAACTAAAGTACCATATTAAAAATTATACTTACGTCACTCCGCCTGCCTATCTGTTCTACCTCTATAAAGTGCTGCATTTTTGTTATAGTGGAGTTATAAATTAATATTATCAAAAACCTCCAAATACTCAAAATAACTACACTAAAAATGTAATTTGTTTTTAGAGAAAACATGTTTATTTAAAAAAATATATAAATATATTGTGTGGTGGTATGGAACCCTCGATTCGATGAGTTCCAATCATACTCGTACTTGGCATAAAGATGCCAACTATGATTGGAACTCATATTTATATTATATTATACTCGTATTATATTTTTTTATTTCACGATTTAGTTTTGGCTTTAATCTATTTGATTTAAAATGACCAATTTAGCACAGAGGTTATATTACAATGTAACTAAAACTTTAATTATAGATTAAAATAGATATTTAATAAAAATTCGTCATTCTGTTTTACATTTTCATAAATACTTTTACTTACTTATCCTCTCTTTTAGATAATATATAAGAAATAAAACTTTGTGATAACCCTAAGTAACTAAACGGTAGGTAATGCTCTCGACACCATTAATCATCGCTTTAAACTCGCATTATTCTTAGATTCAATATTAACTTTTAGTTCACAAAATATACGAGAAGTTTAAACGTGTTGTAAGAAGTTCGATCTTGTTTTCAAATAGATGTTGTAAATAGTACTTAATTTTGAGGAGGTATTATCAAAGTGTCATTTATCGATGATTATATTATACATCGGAAATGTTACAGATATTATTAATATTACTCTGGCTATATAATGTATATGTAAGTTACAATGTCAAATAAAAAATGACGCCTAGACTTCTATAAATCATGACATTAATTGAACATCTTCAACCACGACTGGACTTATAGTTATGTCTACAAACAGCAAATGAGTTGTTATAAATTAAAAAAAAACATTGCGCTACAAAATTTCAAGCAGTCATTTCGAATTATTACGCTAAGTGCAGGTAGAAACTGTGAAAACTTTCCTATGACAAAATATGTGTAGTCTTTTGTTTTAAGTAAATAGTATGATATCAACAAATATTCAATAAACACGTTTGAAGGTGCCTAAAGCCTTATTTACAACCCTTGTCTAAAGTACCGAGAACGCATAACGTTGACGTATCTAAAAAAGTCCAGGGACAGGTTTCACTAACTAAATTGCAATCGAATCGTAGCTGCACGATCGTTTATAAACGTATTTTATTCTGCTATTGCAAAACTATCCAGCTACAGTAACGTTTCTGTTGACGCGCTCAAACATATCTCAATTTATTAATGTAAAGAATTGTATTAGATTATCCTAAACCTCATAATCTGGTACAGTAACTACAGTAACAAAACACTATTTATACTTCTAATTTCCCGCTCTAGAAGAGACAGGTCATCCATCATCAGAAAATTTTATTAGAAAAAGAAACTGCGTGGGACAACCCAATGAATTGACCTTTGATTGAATCGATCTTCAACATCATTAGTAACACTCGATACATACATTTATAAAAAAGTCAGTACACGGTGGCCGGCAAGCTGTTATCGATATGCTGTATCGATGGACAACTCTTGATCGCTACATGAATATGTATTGTTAATTTGTAAGCGCGATGCCCCGATAGTCCCAGGGCGTCGGCACTGGAAGCAATATTTTATTATATCGACATTATTATATCAGTTTAATGGTCCCCAGTTAACCATTCGAGTTATGTTCGACTCTCACACACATATTAACGATCACGAATTGACTTTGCAATACTAAAATTTACCAACTTCGCTCGAGTATATTTATGAGAGTCGTGATTCGTTTCGTGTCTGATTAGCCTTTTGATTGCGTTAATATGTCTTTTAAAATCGTACTTTACATTAGTCGGTTAGTTTACAGCCAAAGTTTCATTCTAATTACTTATGTAATATATTAACCATATATACTTCAATTATGATTCAAATAACTCGCGGGCATTAGAGTCAAACGTATGCTTTCCTGTCATTCCTACTACAAATACTAAATTTACTTTTTTTCCTAAAAACTATTCTATGACAGAAATCTTCACTTTCAATCTATAGTGCTATGCTTATTGGTAAATGATGTACGTTATAAGCAACTTCAAAAAAGATGATTATTCCTAGTCGGTGTGTTTATTTTATTTATGCATTCCCTACGAACACAAAATAGATAGGTATTAGGTACGACTACCTATCTACTTATATGATTATTAGTACCTATAATTTTTTTTTTTAACTTTGCTGTCGAGAAACTTTCTAATAGCTAGCTAAGCTTCCGAGCATATCAGAATAACCATATGCAACTATGACTTGCTCATGTCTAAAAACGATATGTCTAAAAGTCCTACGTCACTGCATTTTAACATTATATTGCTTCCAAGCAAGCCAAGCTGTAAAAGCATTTGTAAGAATGTAAAAAAGACCTACTAAAGTAATTTACTCATGGGTTATATTCGTACTATGTATTATTTATCATATCATATCACCATACGTATCGTTCGATTCATCATGACTATTAAATCCAAAAAAATACAGACATTTTGAGCCACTGGTTTTGAGCTGTATGAAGTTTTAAATTTCATGGAATTGGGGAAAAATGATAACTGTAGTATGATTATTAACTTATATTAATAAACCAAACAAATAATGAAAAAGTAAAAACGCAAGTAAATTAAAAAAAGTGTCGGCGCTGCTGCAAAATATATTGAAACTGAATATGGGCTGGATGTCTGCCTATTGGATTTTCTTCGTTTTCTAAAGGACTTTATCATGAGTATATGAAGCAAAGATAGGCTGATTACATAATTGTTTTAACACATTTGATACGCTGACAATTGATAAGTGTGCAGTTAATCAAATCACATAACAAAAACATTTAAACACAGTACAATAAAAAGTCAGAGCCCCTTCATTACAGCACTTCTTTATATATCAAACTCCAAGCTCCGTCAATCACAGCGTAACGTTATCATGATATCGGACCAGAGCCTTTGCGCCCCAGAGACGTAAATATACGTCAGTTTCATTCATAAATCTTTTGTTTTAATTATCACGGTATAGGAAGGATTAATAGGTACTTAATGTTTCTTATTTTACTATTATCGCTATGAATAAACTAACCCACATGAGAAAATAACATAGACAGCTACCAGCTCCATAACTATCATAATTCTTGATTATGGACAATTGAGTGAATGACTCTATAATTTAATTACTATCTTACCTACGATTGAATCATCTCCACTAAAATAATCATCAACACACAAAATTGTTCGCAAGGATCAAAGTATGAGTGGAGAAAACGTGACAATCTGGATTCGAGAAAAGTGTTTATTAAGTTATTTGTGAGCTACGTATAGGTATGTTATTAATAATTAAATAGTCAATTAATACCCATCTGCTTCCGTTGTTACTGATCATAGTCTCTCAAGGTACGAGTCGACGACTTCCTGGAATCAAGTCGAAACATTTATAATATGTTTAGATCCAAGCACCTACTGTATAGTTTTTACCAATGACGATTATACCCTCATCTCTGCTTGTACTAATATTGAAACTTTTAATAAAATCAATTTTTTCCTCAAGATGTCATTAGTCATGCACTCGTTTTTAATTATCTTAACAAACAATAGCAGCGTGTAGGTTTTCAACGCAATTTAATCACAAGTCATCAAGAGAAGCATCGCGTAGGTAGAATCGATTTCGACTCGATTGTCTACAATCGATATCTCAAATAGTCTCGATGCGTAATTGATTAGGGGTCTGCAATCAAAGATGTGCTTCCGCATGACGGGGGCCGGCGATCTCCAACTGATAGATTAACGAGTGACTATTCGGATGTGAAACATGGGCGTTGCATGTAACCGCGCAACCTTTGATACTGGTTCTCGATAGCTTGTATAACTACTTGTGTCGATATTCAACGGTCAGTAACGGTAGTATGCTCTACCTGTATCCTCTGGAATTCCCGCTGCAATGGTTACTCTATTTAGTTCGTTGTTTTATTGGTGTACGCTCCTACTCGTAATTTAATGGTCTATGCAAATAAAACAGTTCTAGATTCATAACATGTTTTACATACAGGTTGTGTACGAGTAGATACAGAAACTAAGGATGTTTACATACGTTATCTGACTATTTATGTTTCACAAGGACCATTTGTTGATAGTTTTAATATACTATGAAGACCATTTGAAGCTTTCGCAAAAAGTGATGAACTATTGTATTTTTACGATATCTTGATTTACCACGTTCTCAATTAGGACTTTATTTGGAAAGAGGGTGTGTTGATTAAATTAAATATTATTATCCAGTTAAATTAACTAACTAATAATTTAACATTTTTTGTATAGGTACTTAGGAAGCGCCTGCAGCGAAGCTTGGCTCGGCGATCTTAAACGACCAACAAGTTAAGCAACGCTGGCTGCGGTCAATAGTTGGATGGGGGACCGCTAGTGGCATTTTTCAACTGAGCGCTTCCGTGCTTCGGAGGGCACGTTAAAGCTATTGGTCCCGGTTGTTTGTTAAGACACAACTTATGACAACAGTCATTAGGCTATCTCCAAGGTCTTCGGGCAGCCTGAAAACTTCGACATGGGTTGGCCACTAGCCTATCCACCAAGCCGCACTGGACCCACGTGGTGGATTATGCCCAACTCCTCTCTCTGAGAGAAAGGCTCAAGTCCCAGCAGTGGGATCATAATGGGCTGATTATGATGATGACTTATCTTTTACATTGTTTATTATCAGTTACATAATTAGATGTTTACGACCATACTCGTACCATATGTTTTAAAAGTGCTTCAATATTTACTGTATAAACACCCAACAACAGCAGTTTATGTGAAAGCCAACGTTTTGCCGGTCAGAAAAATTTATGTTAGATATCATAAAAAAACTGTGCCTCAATTATCTGTATCTACCAAAAGACTCGACCGATGCCCAGTTCCTTATGTCAAGAGCAGATTTGCACAAAAACGATTTGACGTTATTGTTCCACATCTCTACAATACATTAATAAAGGGATATAATGTAAAGGAATGTAGCGTTAAGAAGTATAGCTGAAAACTTTTGACTATGATGGTATTGAAAAAATGTTAGAAAGTTTTTATTTTTTATTTTTATGTTTAAAGTATATGAATGACAGTACCAAACACACCCACGCCCAATACACAAACACGCACTCATACACGAACAAAATTTCAAGCACACACATACACAGACTCACACACACACATAACACACACCACACACACACCCATACACACACACACGCGCGCATACACATCCTTTGCTTCATTGTTGAAAAAATGAAAAATGTTTTGTTTTGTTTTAGTTTATTTTAAATCTTTAATTGTACATTAGAATAAGTTGATAAGAATGTTCGACATAACTACAATAGCGTCTACCGGATGGGAGAAGCCACTGGCTGCTGAAACACAGTTTTCACTAGTTCGGCAGCCTATGGATTCACTAAAAAATTGTACAACAAGTTATATCAATAAATTATTATTTTCTTATTTTTTACTTTTTTATACATAAAAAATGGAATTTTAATTCTATTCGTAGGTAACTTTAGAATAATATTTACTGTGAAATACATATACTGTGATATACACATGTAGAGAACTTTATTACTTTCAACACGTACCATTAGTAAACGCTTACTAAAAAAGAGATTTCAATTTAAATTAGAAGATGTTTATCATAAATACAATTTGTTTATTAAACAATCTTAACATTAATATGCAACTGCTAAATACAATTTTATTATGCAAACTTGTAAATAAAATAAATATAATATTAATATATGTTCGTATAAGCACCGTGGTAGAAAATGAAATAAATACCTATAATAAATACTAATACGGTGCTTATACGTTCATGGTTCCTTTAGATTTCGTTTTAATTTATATAAAATAAAATTAAATGTAAAGGAACCACGTTGTTTTTTTTGAAAGTCATTTTCTCTTTTATATATTTTATTATGTATATATTATTCTATTTCTATGACTTTAAAAATTTACTTTCATTATTATAGATCATAGGTACTGGTTTCTACGTTCTTAGCACAATCAAATTACTAAAACCAAATAGTTAACATCTCTGAATATGAGGAGTAGCAGCAGATTTTGCTACCTATATTTGTTTATTTAATCACAAAAAATATTATAACATAATGTCACAAACAAGTTAAGCACTTACAACTTTGCAATTATCTGTCAACCTACCTACTGCAGTTTTGATGCTTATCATCAAATAAAAAGCTAAAATCGACGCTCGTAAGCTTAATAGGAGTATTAGAACTCTGCTAAATTATATATATTACAAACAACGATATCTTCAACATTTCATGTACACATAACATCACTGTAAGTAATTAGTAAAGCTCAGGATGCTGCCACAACCCAGATAAAGACCGATGCAGCAAAGTCCCGATTCAGAACCTTACGATAACTTAGTTGCCGTTCGCGTCGCACTATTATATCGTACTGTTCATGTTTAACTATGTGTAGGGCCACGGTACCGATTTAGACCCACTTCGTTATTATGATAAATTAAATATATAACATGTAATATATAAGATTGCGTAATGATTGCAAAATTTTATTTTTAAATTAATCCTTTTGGAATAATTTAAAGTACTGACTGACTCACGGACTGATATATACACTCACAGCTTAAACCGCTGTTCCTAGAGACAGGATGTGTTCTTTGTAAAGTGTAGGTATCAACTCTTTTTGACTTTTTGACTTTTCATGTCATTTTCGTGGCCACGGCCTCTCTTTCGGCGTATGGTTTGGCCGCCGGTGGAAAACACTCCAACACGCTCGGCCTTGAGTATAACGGGCCCAATTACGCAGTTCCTCCTAAGTCTACTTAGGAGGAACTTTACAGTGAAAACTGTTTTACTTTTACAGTAAAAACTGTTTTACTTTTTACAGTAAAAACTGTTTTCTACACGTTCTGTTTTCTACACGCTTGTGATTATATCATTGAGGTAAAAACAAAAAATATTGTTAAAGAGAAAATATTACGGTAGATATATAGTATTCCGTTGTTAATTAACAGTATTAGTTATTTATAATTCAGACCTGGTTGTCTTCTAATTAGATTTATTATCATTCATACGGGGCTTGAGCTCTGTCAAAACTATACTACACTTATTGCATATATTAGTTTAGTTTTACAGAAAACTTCGTCCTTATTGTTGTGTGTGTGGGATATTGTCAGTTTGTATATTCTAATGAGAAAAAGTGAGAGCGCTTACAATGTTTGTTTCTGAAAAAATATGTAACTTCCTGTAGAACAGGCGGGCGAAGCTGCGGGCAGAAACTAGTAAATTTATGAAAAATGAAGTACTGGAAAATAATTTAAACCAAAAGAATTGTACAACCCTCTTACAATTATTTTATTCATAAAGTTATGATTTATGTGATGTATTTTTTGTCAATATTTAGAAAATACATAATAGATAGAAAAATTATGTACCACAACTCAATTTCCTCTAGTTTGTTGTGTATTTTGTATATACGAGTACGTAACTGGTGTAGTAGATATCTTATCGAATCGATGAAATTCTGAATCGGTGCAAAGATGTTATCTCCGCGATACGAGCTCGTGCGGGAAGAAACCGAGACATTTTGATATTTAGTGGAACTGCAAGTGCAGATAATGACACGCGAGCTTACGACCAACGACATAGCAAGATATCCAATGTAAGATTAAATTATACAAATAATATGAAAAGACACAGTTTGTAGTTAGGTTTTGCATGGTGATAGATTAGACATTTTCTACTGCTCACCTGCTCACCTCTATACTCAGTGAGGAGACGGAGATAATGAATTTCCCCTCTGCTTTCGAGATATAACTGGGCGAATGAGGTTAAACTCCAATATCTCTGGGTACTACACTACTGAATCCCGCGCTTTTCTTAGCTCTAATCTTTGTAAGCTCTGTGAAACTGCGAATGTCATTGGCAGGCGTAATGTTTACCATTAGAGGCACGGCTTCCCTTTCCACCACTTCTAGTACCCATCTATATAGAAATCAGTTAACGAATACCACCCAACGGCGTGGCTAAAGTGTCCAAAAAGTTTTTATTTTAAACCTAATACCACACTCTATGTAAACTTATTTTTATGATGAGCTAATACTATAAGCAAATAATACATTATTTTTAGGCTTTTACTTACAAAATTAGCTTTCAGGACTAGTTGAATCGTCTAACCTTAGTTTTAGCGTCCGCAGTATGAGCACACCACGTTAGGTACGCGGTGTGCTCATACTGCGGACTGCCTATCAATTATAAAAATTTAATAAATCATTCTTAGTATATGGACATAACACGCCTCGGCAATATTGCAATAATCAAATTATGTCAAGGTGTGTATGATAGCCCGGTAGTTCACAATTTTGTGGTACGAGTAGCTTAAATTGTTATCTGAATTTCTTAGGTCATCGCTTATAATCAAGTACGACAGCAACATAAAAACTGGACACTGTTCGTATTCGTATGACGTTGTCTTTGAAATTCGGGTTATAACTGTAATGGTTTAAGTGGCGCTCGCTTATCTTCACCATCATACTGTGTCCCAATAGTTTAATGAAAGCCAGTACGGCGACTGAATCGATTAGTTCCATCCGAGATACCATCAGTGCGTAGTTAACTATCATTGTCTGTGCGGGTACTCGGTAGCCTTAGATTGATGATACGAGCTTCATTGTTTGATATGTTAGAAAAATCATCTATTCAATCTCAGCTGTCTATCAATGTCTATATGATATGGCGGCCATTGTTAAGCTTTAGGTGTTTTGATTGTGAGAGCTGCGCGAATATCACAGTTCTATTTATTTTTTGGCCACATTCTAGTTAATTTGAATTTTCCCTGAATTTCATACCCGTTACGAATATTTAGGCTTATATTTATCAACGTATAGTTGTCGAACATTATATTTATGTTTTATCTTTCATACCTTTGACAGACTGGTTGGCGCAATTGGTAGACCCCTGCCTTCGGAGCTGATGTTCCCAGGTTCGATCCCCTTCAGGTCAAAGATGTGTGTGCATGAACATGTCTGTTTGATCTGTGTCTGGGTGTGTATATGTATATCAGGTTAACGTAGTACAGGCTCTGCCTAGTTTGGAACCTGAATACCTTGTGTGTAAAAAAACCTATTAACAACTATTTATATAATAACCTATTAATTATTATAAGTGCCAAAGTAACTTTATTTATTTATTTGTTAGTTGTTTTCACGAGTAACGGCTTCACGGATCGTGGTTGAATTGGGCAAGTAGATACATTAACTCCCGGGAAAGTACATAGAAAAGTTTTCATCATCATCATCCATCATCACCGGGTGAAACCGCGGAGTGTAGCTGGTATCCATAAATGTAGCAAACATAGTACCGTTGTATATGTATGTTTTTTTTATGATTGTTACCTCATAACTTTCGACTGGGTGAACCGATTCCCAAATTCTTTTTTGTTTGTAAGCTGGTGCTTCACGTGTAGTCCCATTTAAATTTCATCAAATTCAGTCTAGTAGTTTTAGAGATACACTCTAATAACTGAATAGAATGGAAGTCGGTGTAAAATTTTTCAAATTGTACTTCTGTTTATAAGAACTTCAATGAAATCAATACTTATTGTTAGGTAGGTATATGAAATTTTAGCTATTTCTTATGGCATTGTAATGTGTTTGTAAGCTGTTGGCGATATGATAGAAACAAAAATACTTAATAGAATTTAAGTTCTTATTTTATAGCACGTTCGTTATTCATTCCAGGCATACTATAGTTATAAAAGATTAGAGATATTTTTATATAGATACAAGCCTAAATTGTCTGCAGACAAATTCAGTTTCATTTGATTGTAATCTCGTTGCTTATAGTGCATCAAAAGCATATCTGACAATAAATACTTTAACATCTGACATAACATTTTTGAAAGGTAAAAAGGGTCGGTCGTTGTAACCACGGCCACGGGATCGATTTCCACCTTGAGCTTGGAGTATAGATGTGTAGTCGTGATGAAATCTACAGCATGGTGGTGCTTCTGGTGTCCGTGTGGCGAGTTACCGCACCCTCTTCGAAGATATGTGGCTAAGCACCTGTCAGTGTGTTCCGACAGCTGTCCTTGAAAGCTAGTCTAGCTCCAGTGTGAAACTGCCTCAGACCGCATCATCACTGACCATCAAGTGAGAAAGAGGGCAAACTCTAGTCTATTAAGTGAAAAAATCTCAGATAAAATCACCCAATGTCTCAGGGTGATGGACGCAGTGCAGTCCCTTGTGACGACATCTGTATGGGCAGAGTTGTTGTAGCAGAGGTTACCGCTTATCGCCAGGTGGCCCTCATGCTTGTGCATTAACCTAATTAAAAAAATAGTTGTCTACCTATGTCGCTAAAACTAAAAAAATATTTATCAAAAAATAGAACCGACTTCTACACTAAAAACTGTGAAATAACTTGTTGAAGTCGGTACTATGATAGTTAGAAAGTACCTATTATCTCAATATTGCGTGCATGGTACCGACTTCGACAAATGTTTTCACACTTTTTAGTGTAAAAGGTGGTTTTATACCCTTTTTAGTGACCTGCTACTAAAGTGATACACCGTCAATGATGATATCAAGATAGGTGAAACACTTTTTAGTTATTGAGGTATAACTCAAAAACGGCTTGAAGTAATGAAATGTATAATATGGGACCACCACGAAAGTATACTCTATCAAACAACAAAAGAATTACCAAAACCGGTTCATAAATGGCAAAGTTATCCGTACTATGTGTGTAAAAACATATATACGGTCAAATTGGGAAACCTACTTCTTTTTTTGAAGTCAGTTAAAAAGCTGCATCCATGATTTCCAAAGTTTTCGCAAGGTTACTTTAAACAATTTATATAATACTAATTTTTTTCACTCACAATCTAGATAACAAGTTGAAATTGAAGGCATCAAATGAATTTTAAATAAAACGGCTGACATATTGATAGAAAGGTGTCCTTTATCCTCCGCATCGACATCTGTCCAGGATATAGCAGTTGCATTTGCAAGTCTGAGATGCGCGTTAAGATTAACTGTCGCATGTGACTCGCTCGTTTTATTGCCTGCCAATTAAAATTACAAAGCAGAACTTATTTGCTCGTAAAACTTGTATACGTTAAAATCGATTTATACAAAACTAGATGTGCCTTGCGTTTTCGCTCGCGTGGTGATAGATGATGATTACGACGACGATGGAAATCATCCTACGTGGTTATCCAGTGCCTCGTCTATCTAACTACCAAATGTCATCTAAACCCGTTCAGTCGTTTTTTTGCTTGATTGAGGAACAAACATCTATGCATTCAAATTATCACATTCATGACATAAAGTTGGATTGTTACTTTTAGCTTATAATACATACAATTTAAAGTTCTGAAATTATACATTTATTTAATATTAATAAAATAATGAAATCAATAAATCTGTCTTTAATTAATTTCATAGACACATGCGAATTATGATAAGTAAATGAATACGATATAAAGATTTTCACATAGGTAAAGTCTCGTGGAGTAGTGACCCAGGTTTCATTCATGAATGTTCTGATAACCGACTTCCAAGAAAAGAGATACTTAATTACGTTATAATACTTATACTTTTAGTCAAAGTCAAAGTCAGAGTCAAAGTCAAAATCATTTATTCAATTTAGGCATCAAAGACGCACTTATGAACGTCAATTTTTCATTAAAATGTACTTTAAAGCCTACCGCCGCGTTCCAAAATACATAGAGCCAACCGAGAAGAAGCGGCAAGAAACTCGGGGCCATTCTTTTTATATAGATGTTTTTACAATGTTTTTACTTAGGTACTACAAATATTAGCTCCAGTGTGTTGCCTTACAAAAGAGAACATAATAATGGTATCAGTAGGGCAAGACACGCTACACTTTGACATCTTAGTACACGAGTAGATAGATCCTGGAGTGATCAGTCCCAAGCTGTTTTATCCTCCAAGTAATCCGAAATTTTGTAATAACCTTTTTGACAGAGTTTAGTTTTAATAGCAATTTTAAACTTATTAATAGGCAAATCTCGGATAACATTGGGAACTTTATTATAAAATCGTATACATTGTCCCATAAAAGAATGACTTATTCTGTGGAGACGCGTTACATGTACGGATAGCTTGTGCTTATTTCGCGTGTTGATGGAATGAGCATCACTCCTTTTATCAAAACTGCTAATGTTTTTCTTTACATACATTAGATTTTCATAGATAAACTGAGAGACAACAGTTAGAATGTTTATGTCTTTAAATTTCTGTCTAAGGGAAACTCTGGGAGCCAAACTGTAGATTGCTCGTATAGCCCTTTTTTGCAGTATAAAAATAGAATTAATATCTGCAGAACATCCCCAGAGCAGTATGCCATAAGTCATAACGCTATGGAAATAACTAAAATAAACTATTCTAGCTGTGTCTACATCAGTTAATAGTCTAATTTTTTTAACAGCATAAGCTGCTGAACTGAGCCTACTAGACAATTTTTTAATGTGGGGACCCCATTGCAATTTAGCGTCTATAGTAATTCCTAAAAAGACTGTTGACTCCACAAGGTCCAACCCTGTTCCATTCAATTGTATATTGGATTCTACTTGTCTCACATTTGGTGTCGAGAATTTTATACAATTAGTTTTCTTCTCATTGAGGAGAAGATTATTTGTATTGAACCAATTCACAACTTTAGCTAATGCATTGTTAACATCGTCATAGTTTAGTAACTGCCTTTTAATTTTAAATAACAGTGAAGTGTCATCTGCAAACAATACAATCTCGTTATTCTTCTCTACATAATAAGGTAAGTCATTAATATAGATTAAAAACAAGAACGGCCCTAGTATTGAACCTTGTGGAACGCCCATTGAGATTATAGAGCCGGGCGATTTTTTACCATTTATGTCAACCCTTTGAATTCTACCATTTAAATATGAAGTCAAAAGGTTGAGAGCCATGTCCCTAATACCGTAGTGTTGTAATTTCCTGACAAGTATATCATGTCGGACGCAGTCAAATGCCTTTTATGTATGAAGATTATTTTTTGTTAGATAGGTAAATAAAAACGCCAAGTTACATTGAATTAAATTATATAACCATCGGTAGAACTGTTGATGGAGTTATCAGAAATTATATATTTAAGTACGTTTGACTGATCGGCTCGTTCATCAACGCAGAGACTAAGCCGCTAGGCCTAATACAAACATGAAATTTATGCAGTTGATGCCTTATAATATTTTATCTACTACGAGGGTAAAGCGAGCAAAGCCGCTAGCAGGTCAGCTAGTGGTTAATAAGATGGTGCATAAAAATTTTAAGAAAATAAATTCAAAGAACACAATGAAAAAAAATTACAAGCAACTCAAACGTCTTACGAACAAATGTAATGGATGTATATGGTTATCTCCGATTATATATGGTCCACCGATACGGTGGACAGACGACCTGATAAAGGACGCAGGACGACGTTGGATGCAGGCCGCTTCCAACCGGTCCTGTTTCAAAATTATGGGGGAGGCTTATGTTCAGCAGTGGACGTCCTACGGCTGAGATGATGATGATTTGGTTATCAGTGAATGTAATAGGTACCTACTTATGACAATTTGCAATATACATCAGTACTAAATTCTAAAATAATATATAAAATATTTAAATGTTTCGAGCATACATAAGTAGTACATTCATAGAGCAGACTAATAGAATCAATCAAGCGTCCAGCCAAACTAAATTCGATATCTTGGTAGTAACTGAAAGTCGTCCAATCAAACATCCGATTCAAAAAGTCTAACCCTACCATCCCCCTATGGAGTTTACTGGACCGACTCGCTTACGCTTCGACGACGGAGAAAAACATTTTTCGATCAAAGTTCGAAATTAATTTTGAAGTTTCCGTCTGACCAGAACTCAGCGAGATCAGTGAGCCAGTCTCGGCTATCTGGAAGTTATAATTTTATAACAAACTTTTACGGTATATGTTGTACTATAGATAGACTAGCTATAAAACGGATCTATGCTGGCTTTATAAATAAACGTTTTACAATAAAGTCTCAAAGGCATTTCAAAACTCACGGCAAGAGTTCGCCTTATAAAAAACTAGCTGCTCTCCGCGGTTTCACCCGCGTGGTGATGGATTATGATGAAAGGTATCATATGTGTTAATTCAGCGCCTCATCTACCTTCATACTAACTTTCATCAAAATTGGCCCAGCCGTTTAAGCGTGAAAGAGCAACAAACATCCATATACATCCATCCATCCATCCATCCATTCATCCATCTAAACTTTCACATTTATAATATTAGTGGGATAGTGGGATTAAAAGCACATTATGACGTAAGACAGTAAGTAACCAGAAAACTGAGAAACTTGAAGTACTAAATTTCGGAAACTCATCAATCTGCTGCAAATGCAATTAAATAAATATTATAACAAATAATATTTATCGTCGTTTCTTCCCGTAGTGGCTCTTTTATTAAGGAACGAGGCTAAAGTGAAATTATTTTAAAACATTCATAAGAACATTCTTATTTTATTTATTTATTAATCAATTTATTTCTTGTTTTTCAAGTGGTTTATCATGGACTGCCCCAAATTTACAAAATCATGAATGATGGAATATTTTATAAATTAATAATATATTAAATATGGTATAACATCCACATACGGTGTTCCGGTTCCAGGCTAGGCAGAGCTGTATAGACAGGCTCATCAGTCATTAGGTTACCCTATGGAAACCGGATGACTGATATACGTATTTATATACACATACACACCTAGACACAGGTCAAGAAGACATGTTCATGCACACAAATGCTTGGCCTGTCCGGGTATCAAACCAGGATCAGCGTCTCAGATGAAAATCTCAGGTTTGCTGCCAACTATGCCAACCGGCCAATAAACAGGTACCTTTAAATACTATCTCCCTAACCGTATCAATATTCTAGACATGGACGTCAGCAAAGATATCACGTGAATAAAGTATACTTTATCATTAAGTATATACCTACACATTAAGTAATTATATCAACTTTCCCATGATAACAAGTAATTAATTGATAAAAACTGGTTACGAATTTCATACTATTCATTCGAATTAACATAAATTATGACCATTCACCTGTGATAATGAAATAATCTTCTAAATTTTTAATCCTGGATAAAAACCAGGAATGCGTAGGTAAATTTATAATCAGTGAGTTCTCGAAAACGTTATCAGGATTATCTGTTAACAGACTTTAAAGTGTCAAATATCTAATAGGCATATAGTTCAATGAAAACTGATTTTGGTTGTTATTTCGCAATCAGTATCTCACTAACTTGAACTACAAAAAATATCAGATCAGTTGAATTTCAGACTAGTAATATGTTTGGATTATCTGTTAATAGACTTTAAAGTGTCAAATATCTAATAATAATAATAATAATAATAATAAGTCGTGCTACGCTCTATTGGGATCGATCTATAATCACGGACAGGACTATTGTTGCCAATAAGCCTGACATCGTGGTGATCGATCGATCTCAGCGCCGGGTAATGCTTGTTGACGTCACCATTCCTCATGATGAGAACCTCGTGAAGGCTGAGAAGGACAAGCTTAGCAAGTACCTTGACTTAGCTCATGAGGTGACCGCCATGTGGGATGTTGATTCGACAGTAATTGTTCCGATAGTAGTTTCAGCAAACGGCCTTATAGCAAAAAGCCTCGACCGACATCTTAAAAGGCTTTCGCTAGACGGTTGGATCAAGGGACAGATACAGAAGGCAGTACTTCTTGACACGGCACGTATTGTCAGGAGGTTCCTCAGTCTGCAGCCCTAACCACTGGTAGTTTGGGTCATGCCCCGCTGCCGATGGCAATCTAGGATTAGGTTTTTTACAATGTTTTTTTATTTATTATTTTTTATTGTATATAGAAATATTGTAAAGAATGTAATTTTAAGAAAAGGAAATAAATAATGTGAATAATAATAATATGGGACAACACTCACACAAAGGTGTTCAGGTCCCAAACTAAGCAGAGCTTGTACTATGGTAACCTGATGACTGATATTACATACTTATATATGATATTAAATACTTATGTAAATATAAACACCCAGACACAGATCAAACAGACATGTTCATGCACTCAAATGTTTGACCTGTCCGGGGATCAAACCCGGGACCAGCGGCTCAGAAGGCAGGGTGCGACCAACTGCGCCAACCGGCCTGTTAATAGGCATATAGTTCAATGAAAACTGATTTTGGTTGTTATTTCGCAATCAGTATCTTACTAACATGAACTACAAAAAATATCAGATCAGTTGCATTTCAGACTAGTAATATGTTTTGATTATCTGTTAACAGACTTTAAAGTGTCTAATATCTAACAGGCATATAGTTCAATGAAAACTGATTTTGTTTGTTATTTCGCAATCAGTATCTCACTAACTTGAACTACAAAAATATCAGATCAGTTGCATTTCAGACTAGTAATATGTTTTGATTATCTGTTAACAGACTTTAAAGTGTCAAATATCTAATAGGCATATAGTTCAATGAAAACTGATTTTGGTTGTTATTTCGCAATCAGTATCTTACTAACTTGAACTACAAAAAATATCAGATCAGTTGCATTTCAGACTAGTAATATGTTTTGATTATCTGCTAACATACTTTAAAGTGTCAAATATCTAACAGGCATATAGTTCAATGAAAACTGATTTTGTTTGTTATTTCGCAATCAGTATCTCACTAACTTGAACTACAAAAAATATCAGATCAGTTGCATTTCAGACTAGTAATATGTTTTGATTATCTGTTAACAGACTTTAAAGTGTCAAATATCTAACAGGCATATAGTTCAATGAAAACTGATTTTGGATGTTATTTCGCAATCAGTATCTCACTAACTTGAACTACAAAAAATATCAGATCAGTTGCATTTCAGACTAGTATTTTTTTTTATCTGTACGTTTATCTGTACAAAAGGAGGTTTTCAATTCGTCTGTTTTGTATATGTTGTTTCGTAACTTTTTACGTATCAAACAGTTTCATGATTCCTTTTTTATTTGGACGCTGGTGCTTCACATGTGGTCCTTTTTAATTAATTTAATCAAGATCTGACCAGTAGTTTTAAATATATATATAAAACAATAATTTGTCATAGAAATAATACAATGAAAGTTGCTTTTAACGGTTACTTGTTTTACCTCAGTTTTTCAGTTACCAACATCTGAAAACAATATGCAATATGTATATTTTAGTACATTAAGTGTGTAATATTGGTGATTACCGCTCAGAATCATCAATACACACGTGTATCATAGGACAGGTTTCAACACACTTGTGAAGAAAATAATACTAAAAAATGTTTTATTTTGTAGCGGGAAAAATTAATCAGTTTTTCTATGCAAGCGCATCTAACAATGGCGATTGGCCATAGAAAAAGAAAGAGTTATTTTTCGCTTTACGCGAATAGCGTTTTAGCCACGTCCAAAATGGGGAATTTCAAGTTTTCTTTATTACAGAGAAAACAAAAGTTATATTTGGGTGATAGTTTTATTTATTAAACACGTACAAGTTGAAATTATCTATTTAAATACGAAGTTGCATCAAAAGAGCAAGTAATAGGTACATACATTTAATTGTACTATTGAACACGATATTTTTTGTATCGAAACTTTTTTAAGAACTAAGCAACTCAATCAATAAAATAAAATAAAACTCTATAACTCACTTGTGAATAACAGCAATGAAAAAGTCACAGTTAGATTACATGTGCCTATTTGTGGTGAAATTAGAGCCACTTTACGAGCAAGTGTGTTAAAAAATATATACCACACTAATATTATAAATGAGAAAGATTTCCGGAGTAAGTAAGTTGATATTTACCTATCACATATTCATGCAGAAACGAAATAAATGCATTTGATATGACTATAGCTTACACTCAAGTCACCAAGACAATGGTAACGTCTTATAAATCGACGAACGCTGGCTGCACGCAAGAAAAAGTATGACTCATTGTCACGTTCCGCTTGAGCCGAGCATGCGGGCGAGAACGCGGAACAAGCAATAGAGAGGCACAATTGGTTTAAGCGTTCGGCTTGTCTTATGACGTATCACGTAAAATTATCGTCCGTAAACCGACTTTACAGACAGCCATTTTTTATAAGTACTTGTTTTTAGACTGTAAAAAACATTAAATGTTAAAGATATCCTTTATTATTATATAACGATAGCACCGGTTAGTAGATACCTAATAGTACCTACCAAGTATTGTTAACCAAGGTTTCCCAAAAATGCCAATATTTTCCTCGTGTACATTATCCAGAATTGAATGTTTCAACGAGTCCATTTGCAATTTAAATCCGCCGCTTGGGACGCGTGTCTGCTATATTGACTCAACGGAAGGATGCAAATGAAGACAGAGATACAGTTTTATAACCTGTAGTTATAAGTTCAGTTCCTCTCACTCACACACATGACCACATCAGTCATATAATTCAATCAGCAGTTTGTAAGAATCGTATGGCTCGCTACACCTTAAATCGTTAATAATGGTCGCCTTCATAGTTTTAAAAAAAATGTTTATTGTTTTTCCACTACCTATACATGTCAGACAGCTCAGTGCGTTTGAAGACAACAATTTATTTAGAATTTAGCATCCACATCAAAACATATGGCATACAATACACGATTTCTGCACGATATAGAATTGATGAAAATCATTTTTAACAATACAAATCATCCGATTGATAGTTCTATAGAGAAAACAACAAGAGAACCAAGAGTTTTTGCGTAGAACTGATACTTGATAATCGCGAGGGAGAATCAATCTAAAATTGATGAGGGAAGTTGAGAGAGATCGCAGAAATATTCGTATTAAATAAGTTAATATTTAGACAGCCTTGCTTACGTGCTGACTACGAGTGTACTGTGCGCCAAAAGTCTCGAAGCTATGAATCTGTTCGGAAGACATTGAACATAATATATGTGCAGATTTTAATACATCGGACCATGTGAAACATTGCCAAACTGTAAATCATGCGATCTTAAAATAATATCTAGACAGATCGTTGCTAATACTATATATTTTCCTGTTGAAAGAATTGGTATACTCAGTTTCATATAATTTTGCATATAATATACGTTATTTGAAGGATGGGCAACCAAATCAAATTTTGATTTTTGAAGAAATTACGCACCGTAGTTATTTAATGAGGAACATTGAGTACTTAATTAAAGAAGTCTTAACTAAAAACACCATATTGAAATTAAAATATATATCTACATTTGGCAACGAGATGTGATCAACATATTCACATCAATAATAATAATTGGCCGGTTCGTGGGGCGGGCAACAGGGGCATCCATAAAGCCCATTACAGACTAGAATATAAAAATGGCAATGAAGGACAGGAACGAAGAGGTCGCGACGGCTCTCCTGCGATCGATCGGTCTCGATGGCAGGAAGATAAAATGTTACTTTTTAGTCTTATAATAGCGTGTTAACTATAAAATAGTAATTATATATAATTTTATTATATTATAATCTAAGTAAATCTTATTTTAAATTTATGAAATAGTCAAAGTAAGAAAAAAAAAATAATTGTTATTGGACTCACACTTAGTCTATAAGTCTCGGTAGATACTTGGGGTTCAGACTAGTAGTTTATAAAAGGTTTAATATTGTAAGGGTACGGGCCTAGTGTCTGTAGTGTATAGGAAAGAGGGAGGAGGTTTTAGTCCGTACACACTGGCTCTCCCATCCTCGTCGGTGGACTCGGACATAACCTCAGAGATACTGCTCTGCGGTATCCATAAAGGGTTTCCTCCTCCCGAATCTAAAAAAAAAACATATTCACATCCATAAATAGACGAAATAGGTTGGTTTCCTCAATGCATCCATACCTACACACAGAATATTTTATAATTAACGAAGGAACAAAATGGACGAACAGGAAATGTCTTTTTGAGCCTCAGTGCTATGAAATAGTCAATATGTATTATGAGAAATGCCTCTTAGAACACCGATCAACTATTATCAATGTACATTTAGTACATACCTACTATATAAAATTTCTATAGCTACTATCTGATTATAACAAATAGTTCGTATCGTTATCAAAATTTAACAATTTTTACACACGATACCTTTATTAGGGAAGTGACAAATAGAGAATACACTAGAATCTATTTTTGAGTCATATTATCCTTGTCAATTACGTAAGTTATATGATAAAATTTTTCGCTTTATCGTCATGAGCTTGTTTGTGTTAGTATATTGTGGTGATGTTTTAGTCTAATGTCTTACAGTACCCATTACCAATAGTGGGACATATACTAAAAATAAACTATCTTCGTAGTATTAACTAGTTTTCTCACGAACCTTAGCAATTTATTTTAATAATATGCTGAATTTTGGACACGTGATCTCCGTTGCACACCCTCCTGCAGAGTATCATTGTATATGGGTTATGAAATATAAGTATAGTTTCAAACATCAAGCTTTTGATATATGTTATGTTTGTGAATTATTGTTTGGGAATAATACACAACGATTTTTATTCCGATAACCTTATTTCACGCGGGCGAAATATCTAATTAAATGATATTTTATCAAGTGGTGGACTGAAATGAAAAAAAAAACTATATCGAAAAGTGTATAGATTTTTCTTATGTCTTAAAGTAGTAGGGTTCAACGTTCAAGTGAAAAAAAAAAATTTAAATTAACTCGTTGGTCGTTATAAACGTGGTGATATATTTTCTTGTTGTGTATTTTTTTACTCTATAATGTGGTCCATCCTTCTCTATTTTAATTTCATGATAAAAAGTTTTGATTTTCTTTTTGATCGTTGTAAGTATGTTTTATGCTGCCCATTACTTTAATATCAATACCAGTTTTTGGCTTAGTGTTGCTTAACAACGCCATCTATTGTCAAGTAGCTTTAGTGCTGCTGTGTCGGTAAAACAGTTTTTTGTAGCAACATTTTTTTCATTGCTTAAAATCACAGATATAACGACGTTATCTAAAAATGAAACCTAACTAGATCGATTTATCGCCCCCGAAACACCCTGCATGCTAAATTTAATGAAAATCGTTGGATCCATTTCCGAGATTCAGATTATATATATATATATATATACAGCTTTTATTAAGAATATATTTCCAGTTTTATTTAGGTTTTTGTTCATTATCATAGTAGTTCACAAAACACTCAGATACAATGGTTTAAAATACAGTCTTGCATCGAAACAATATTTCCTACTTTACCAGCAATGCGCTATTTCTTAGCTCCACGTCTGCCTAGAACAGCCATGCCGGAAATACTTTTCGGATGTCCGGAGGCAATGTGCATCTCGTCTATTCACAAACAAATTGGATTTATAGATTGAACCGAATGCATTTAGAACCAAGAAAAAAGGTGATTTTGATCTGGGTTGCATTGATTTTATATTATTTCTCTGCAAAATACCGGTTCTACAAAAAACAAATATTTGAAAGACGTTTTTATGTCTAACCAAGTTATGGGTCGGTCACATTGTTACTCACCCCCTGGTCACCTGAATGTCAAGTATAACCTGAAGTGTCACCTAGTGCTTTAAGCATTAAAAATCTTTACGGATCTGCACAGAAGTCGTCACCCCAACGCGTTAGTACTGTTTTACACTCAGTAACCTATGCTTATAAGCTATATATATATATATATATATATATATATATATTTAAAAATACAGTAATACTTCCCGCACTAGGAATTCATATTGACAATATATCTCGCACTGTGGTTGACACTTACCAACACATAATGATGAATAATCGTTGTTTATCAATGAAGCGGTGATGACGCAGAAGGAGATATCGGAGCGGTTCAGGGAGAACGATGTTTCAGCGCCGGCGAACGGGAGTACGGAGGTAGTAAGCAAGGCTCCTCCCTCCTCCGTAGTGGGGTCACTGATGGAGAGTCGGGGGACTCTTCTCTTCATCCATCGTCAAAAAAGAGGAGTTGATTATTGACACTTAATGTATAAAAAATCCTTGTTATAGTTATTTTTACTTCTCAAATAAAAAGGTAAAGGTAAAGTATTGGATAATAAATAAGTATAGTAAATTATTCTTAAAATATTAATACTGGCTACGCTCCGCGGTTTCACCCGATGGATGATGATGAAAGTGGTATGTGGTATTCCTGCGCCTCGTCTATATACCAAATTTCATCCAAATCTGTTCAGTCGTTTTGGCGTGATTGAGTAACAAAACTCCATCCACCCTAACATTCGAATATTGTATGTACTACCACAATCTTATTATTACTAACAGTAGGTGAATATTAATACTGTGGTACTGCCAACAATTTACACAGCCAAGCAACTTAACTTCTCATTTCCTATTGCCAACGTTAATTAATGCCTTTGGCTAATGCCAGTGGACTTAATGAGGTTTTAATTCAAACTGTTCGGGACACTAACACGATGAGATTTCGTTTTATATTCCGCTCTACTAATAAATTTTATAATATCCGCTCCCGGTTAAAGGACTCTTTCCGGTCTCTTTGCTTACTTTGCTCCGCTTTTTACTAGGCCCTTAATAGAGTCTCCAGTGTAATTAAAATCTAGTTAAATTGGTCAATGGGTAGAAAAGTCGCATAATAGCTTTTTAAGAAATACAGTACTTTTATCTGTCATCGTTATCATCATTTCAGCTGCAAGACATTCACTCAATTGCTGAACATAAGCCTCACCCATAATTTTTAAACAGGACCGGTTGGAAGCGGCATGCACCCAACGTCGTCCTCCTACCTTTATCAGGTCTTCAGTCCACCTTGTCGGTGGATGACCTACGCTGCGCTTGCCGGTCCGTGGTCTCCACTCTAGAACCTTTCGGCCCAATCGGCCATCTGATCTGCGTGCTATGTGGCCTGCCCACTGTCACTTCAACTGGCTTATATTCTGGGCTATATCGGTGACTTTAGTTCATCTACGGATCTTCTCATTTCTGATTCGATCACGTTGAGAAACCCCGAGCATTGCCCTCTCCATAGCTGTGCGACTTTGAGCTTGCTTATGAGGCCTATAGTAAGGACCACGTTTCAGTGCCATATGCACTGGTACCACACATTGGTCAAAGACTCTTTTCTTGAGGCACTGAGGTATTTTTGACGAGAAGACTTCGCGAAGTTTTGCGAACTTTTATCTGTACTATACCATAATACGAGTATTATCATGAGGATAGATTTGTTTGTTTTAATTGAATAGGCTCCGGAAGCCTCTAACCTTTAGAATCCTGCATTATCCTTACTAATATGATGCCAAATTATGTATTATCTAATAACACAAAATGTTATAGAAATTTTGCCTGCAATAATATTTAGATGCTTTTATTATGAACATGTATTAATTTAATACCTGATTAATTACTATTTAATTCATATAATTGTAACAGTGTATTTTTTTTTCTTTTTTACTTTACATGGATGTTATGATTAATTATGTAGTAGCGTTTGTTGTTTTACGGTTAGTGAGTTGGCATAGTGCTGTTATGACGTCACCCACCGGGTCCATCGGAAGACCAGCGTTTGTTAGTCACCAGCATATGCTGAGATGGGTCCATTTTGAGACAGGTACCATTTAGTTAGCTTGTACCTTATTATTTTACACACAGCAACACGTACTAGTAAGGTACGTGTTTTTTATTTACATTTTTGTTTATTGTTTGTCTTGTCAATGGTTTTTATAATTCCGTGCTTACCTTGTCTTGTACATGTTAATTTAGTGTCACTTAGTCTTAAATAAATATAATTTCATTTTTATTTTTCATTTCATTTCATTTTCACCCATCCAGGGGTTGAATTACTGAAAAATTACGATATCTTTAATATTTCAGATATGACGTTTAGTACCTATAAATTTCGGCAACCTACATACGAGTATTAAGATAGTTAAATATTATATATTAAAAAATATTTATTTAAGAAAAAATATTATTTAAAAAGACAATATTTCGGATACTTTATAACATTAAACAATTCTCTACCAATTAATAGAACCGATTTCAACGCTAAAAAATGTGAAATAACTTTTTGAAGCCAATACCTTGATAGTTCAAAAGTACCTATTATCACAATATTATGCGCATGGTACCTTCGACAAACTGGACTTCGACAAGATATTTCACACTTGTTAACCTACTTTAAAAAACCAGGAGGTTATGTTCGACTGTATGTGTTTTTTTGCGAATGTTCACCGATTTCTCCCTAATTGTGAACCGATTCTCAAAATTATTTTTTGGTGGTAGACTATACTTCCCAGGTTGTCCCATTTAAATTTCGTCATATTCGGTCGAGGGGTCGAGGTCAGTTTTTGAGTGAAAGTCCAATAACTGAATCATCATCATCATCATCATCATCATCAGCCTGTAGCAGGCCACTGCTGGACATAGGCCTCTCCAATTGCACGCCACTTAGGTCTATCTTGGGCTTCTCGCATCCAGTTTTTGCCAGCCGTCTTGCGCAGATCGTCACTCCACCGTGCCTCAGGACGTCCTACACTACGTTTGCCGAGTTTTCAATAACTGAATAGTGTTTCGCTTATCTTGATGATATCAGCCTTGATGATGAATGAAAAAAATATTCACCCTTGTAAGTGACCCTTACTACATACGGGAGCGATTGTCATTCACCGTCAATAAGGATATCATCAAGATAGGCGACAAATTAAGGAAAAATCGGTGCACATACATAAAAAATACATATCGTCGAACATAGAACCTCCTCCTTTTTTGAATTCTTGAGCATCCTTAAACAAACATCTATTCCACCAAAATTACGAAGCATAAGAATTTTGGGTAAGGCTTTCGGAGGGCGAATTACTATGTAGTAATGGAATAACAATATTGTAGTTTTCAAAACTCTTCAATATGCGTAATTTTACTGTGCCTACAGTGCTTTATTAATCTCGTAAAGAAAATGAAGGGGAAAAAATCGTAAAAAATATACCCGTATGCTCAAGATTTAGTACTCTCAAAACGTAATAAGTGTCGGAGAGACGTAATATACGCCTATCGAAAGTACGAAAACCGTTATTATTATGTAGATTTTTCTAATTCTTCTTTCTGATATCAAAAGGATACGAAATTATATTTTCTGGGCTATCATAAATCTCAACATACAAGCTATAAAATCAGAGTATAGATCACACACATGTGGGATAACTTTGCATTTGATATTAAAAAAAACTCTTTATTTGATATTGCCAAAAAGCGCTTTACTTTTTTTATTTTGTAGTCTGGGGCAGGATATCCTATGCGACTTAATCTGTTTGTTTTTTTTTTAAAGATGCTAAAAAACCTAAACGGGATAAATAGACGACCCCTTATCCACGGAGACAAGTAATTTGTCATTTTCATTATTTTAACTAATCATCATTTTTAGTATTCAAAATTAAAAGCACGTTACGTACTTAGGGATAAGATAATCATAGTTAATATGAAAAAAATGTTTTTTTCATTTTGCGATATTCTAAGATATGATGTTTATTTAAAGAATCCAACACGTGATCATGATATGATATCATATGTCTGATATGAACCACAAAGGCTACTTTTTAACGTAGCCTTTGTGGTTCATATCAGACTCTCTAGATGAAATAACCCATGGAATCGGAGAAACATCGGACATACACAATTTCTTCCAGATGGCCTATATATCTAAGAATAAATAAAATGTACCGAAATATAACAGCTCTCGAGTATGAAGATTTCATACGCCTTCCCTAGACAAAGTACACAAAAGGCAAGTTCTCTTGGAATTTATTAGCTAAGTAAGGGAGTAACTAAGAGCCCTGGTTTGGCTCAGACCTGAGACGGTGAATTGAAAATAATCCAAGTAGAAAATTAATCCTTGATTACGCCCCATTCCTCAGATTTGGGGGCTAAATGAAAGATGTGGGGAAGAAAGGGACCACAAAATGTATATATAGTCTTATATGTCAACGTCGTGTTAGTGATTTCGAGTGTAGGCTTTGCAAAAGCCTCATAATACACTATTATACTGTTGCGCTTTAGGGTTGTACTCTGCAAAAGTTTTACCTACATTTTGCTTTGATTAACTACGTACTACTATACACTATAACAAAATTAAGCCTTAGGGTAATCCTATATTTTTGTTTGCATATACAGAATGTTTTTTTAAGAAAGGCAGTGATAGCCATGTTCAAAACCACGAGAGTTAGAGAAAAGTCGTGAAAGGATCCATGTCCTCGATATAAGGAAACAATAACTGCATATTATATAGTGGGTTTCTTTTAATTTCTTAGTTTTGGACGAAAATGGATCCATAAATTTATCAAAAAAATGCAACCTGTATTATTGAACCAATGGATTCTGTTACTGATAAGGATCAACCTTTGCAAAAAATGATTGAAAAGGAAAGGAATTAGGAAATTTAACAAATGAAATTACAAAAACCCTCTGATTTTGCGCTAACAGCAAATAAATAATAATTCTTCTTTCTAAATAAATAATTAATTACTCCCCTAGATGAGACCTTATTTTTAAAAAGTCCTCGATATAAGCATTAATTTATAATTTGATTATAATAACTATTTCAAGCTATTTAAACAAAATCTTTATAAATTGTACAGATGAAAATCCTTGTTAAAAATTTCAAGTATAGGTCTAGTAGGATAGGTACTAAAAGTATCAAATAAAAGGCCTTGAATCTTATTTTCAGGTAACACATTTTAGTTAGAACCTAAGGCATTAAAAATTGCAAATACTCGTAATATAAGCCAAAACGTCAACAAATCGTTACAGCCCAAAATTAACACGCGCATGTTCTGTTTTCTTCAAACCACTATTACATAACATAGTCAGCAATTTTCATTGGTTATCTTAATTGAAAACAATTTGAATATCCCTCATAAACGTTTAAACGAATCATTTTAAAACATTATTCAGGTGGTACTTAGAACATTCATTATCATCAATTCAGCCGCAGGACGTCCACTGCTCCTCCATAAATTTCCAAAAGAACCGATTGAATTCACTACATGCATCTGTAGTACACACATATAGTTTTTGTTTATTATTATTCTTCCACACTACAGACTCTTTGGCCCGTACCTTTTTTAGATTTGTTTTTTTTTTTAAATAATACATTTTTATGGAGATTCGTTCTCCAAACATCACAATAAACATTCTTAACAAATTAAGTATAATGGACGCAGTAGGTATCTAAGTGGTAGCATCATCTCAGCCGTAGGACTTCCTCTGCTGAACATATGCCTCCCCCATAATTTAAGTGGTATGTTTGTGTAGAAATACAAAATACAGAATAAACGAAATTTTATCTTTGATAGACGAGATCCAAATGTTCCATTTCTATTACTATTTATGGTCATCATCTAACTCCTAAAAATAAGTAATAATAATGATTAAATAAGTCATCAAGGGTCACATACGTGACATAATACGTATCTAACGTACCTACCGGGAACTGACATGCAGTGAGCCTAGCATCAAAATTTGCATAAGAGTAATTAATCGGATCCTTGAAGTATACAGTACTAACTATGAGTTACCTGTGCTACAGTTGAACTAGATAAATGCTAGTTTGTACTGCATACGTCATCGATACGATTGCGTTACACTTACGCATATTTTCGTGATCGGGCGCCTGATATTCAGTCAGTCAGAAATATGATTTCAAAACTTTAAAAACAGAGAGACATCATTATCAAAAGTATAGTACCACCTCAGTGATACCACCCATTGATGTATCATTGATCTATGATAATAATTTTTCGGAAGTTAAGCAGCTCCAACTAGCATTTACTACATTCCAGCTTCATTTACAAATAAACTTTACCAAACTTACCATATGTCAACTTCTTTTGTGATTAAAACTCTAGTAGCTATTTCCAAAAATTCAATAACATAAAGACATTTGTTAACGCAACAGGAGACGGTTTTCATTTGGCGGCATCTCCCCTAGGCACTTAAGTTTACATTAAACTTGTCCAAGCGCGAAATTGATCTTTTAGTAGGGGATCCCTCAACGAAAATATAAATTTGCCACGGACGGAACCATTGATATTCGGTAGCGTGTTGAAATTTTGATAGAAAATGTTTCCCTATTTTAAATTACGAAGAAGAACAAAGCGGTGAGACAAAGGTTGAAAATATCGATCAAAAACTTCTGTGTTAAGTCTATTGTGGCAATGCGACGCGATAGTTTAGGATTAAAAATTTGTGTATAAAGAAATTCCTCTGACATATTAATGTGGCTCATTTAGACGTGTTATTATTATTACCTATTATTATTTATTTATTTGTGCTATGGTTTCTACCTTTTGAGGACTTTTAAAGGGGATAATGTGCGAGACACAAAATAAACAAAATATAACGGTTATTTTTACCATTCGTTTCCATAAATATTACTTTTTTGCTACTCTACAGTTGCACGAATCTATTGATAGTTAAAATATTGAACATGCATCTGCAAAAGGAGAACATGTATAGAAATACTTAATTTGTGTAAGTGGTACGTAGTTGAGCGGTAGTGATTAGTTTAAAAGTAATTATTCTACTAAAGTTATTCTTCTTCTTAGTCGTTAACTCTCTTGCCAGAGTGGTCGTGGTCATCGGTTTGGGTGGTGGCTTGTTTCACAATCCGTTGCAATTCCTCACGAATTGCCGTCTTCCTTGCGCAAATGTTCACGGGACCATTTCGTACTGTCTTTATTTGATCTGTCCATGGTAAAGCCCATAGTACACGACTAAGATAATATATATTATAGCGTCGAATATAAAAGTGATGTTAACTTAACCCACCACACACGGCGCAGATACTATAATATATAGCGAGCGTACATTCTATCGGAGTCCGTCTCGGGAGCCGCACGTCTCGATCGTTCACACTGTAATTTACAGAGTGTTCATATTTTTTATTTTGCGATGATTCTTATTTCGTTGCTAGACCTGTTGGACAGTTCCTCAGATGATGATTTTGACTGTGAATATGATATAACCGTCATACTAGCTAGAAGTAAAAAACGAAAAATCTGGATAGAAGATCACATAAAACACAGGAAACACAGTAGTGAATTTAAACTTTACAATGATCTTTCAGAAAAATACAGCTTTTTCTTGCACTTTCATATGGTCATTTGCACGATACCTACCAGTTTTTTAATTGTTTGTCTGTCTGCCTCTATCATTTCATCAAGAATACTAACATCGATTTAGTAGTTACCTAGTTTGATAGATCTATGCGTAGTACCTACAACCTAGAAAAACCTATGGAGGTATATATATTTTTTTTTTTTAAATTCTACTAAGATAAAATTGTCATTGTGACACATTCGCGTTAGTCAGACGTTAGTTTCATTTTTATTTACAAAAAATATTTCTACAGGTTCGAAAAATATAGGTACATAAGATAATGTGAAGCTTTATTAGTTTTTATTGTAAAAATACAAATTTGTGCGGTAACTGAAGACCAGACGTCCATTTACTGCAACGGTTTTGTCAACATCCTGTATTTGATCTTAAGATCAGTATCGGACATGATCTTAAGATGTCTTCATGATCTGCAGTAGTCTTAGCGTATGTTAACATCCCGTTTGAATATCGGTGGCATCTTAAGCTACTCTAAGGTAAAATATTATAGTATTCATATTCACCGTGTGTGGTCGCTCATTGAATTATATGGTGAGCGATATGTCCGAATCTGCTCTAAGATACTTTATATTTTATAGTATCTTCAAGGTGTGTGATGGGCTTAATGGTGATCTGACGCGTGGTCTTGTCCCTTCAATCTTGCCTTGAACCACAAGTCGTTCTACCGAGGCATCACCGAGCCGCGATATATGTCCAAAAAAGTGAGGATGCGAGCTTGAACGATAGAGTATAGACGCTGCTTGATTCTTCTTCTATAATCGACGTATAATCGAAGTTCTTGTATAATCGACTGGTTTGTTCTGAACTCAGTTAGTAAAGTTATTTTATTTAACTATATGTTGCCGACGACAGCTAGGACGCGATTGGCGATTTCGTCAGGCGGGCGATTAAAACATCCGAATATCAATCATCCGAAAAAAAAAAATATGGCGGTAAAATACCAAAATGAAGAGATCGTGAAGGCTATGTTAAAAAGGATACGGCAAAGGCGTGAACTTGAGGCCAGTACTTCTGGCCAATAGCGTACACATAAGTATAAAATTAGAAAATATTGTTCACTAGCAATAGATTTATGTACATATTTAAAAAAAAATGGACTCACTTTAGTTTTTAAGCAATTTCCATCATAGCTTAAACTAGCGACTGCGTGCGACTTTGTTCGCGCAGTAGGCTCTGAACTTTGGACTAGCCAAAACCTTTTAATCGTTTCTTGGATTTTCTTTCATAAGAACCATCTCCTGAGAATAACTAAAACACAACAAAAAATTAGCGAGATTGTTCCATCCGTTCTCAAGCTATACCGTGACCAGGAAAAATAGGGGTACATTTTTATATATATATATAGATTTCTAAAAACGTTTTAATATAAATCACCTCGCCGAATGTCATGTTTCTGGCATTCATAGTCACGGTTGTACCTTCTGAATTAGTTACATTAATTTTCAACCCAATTACATCACATACTCGTAATAGAGACTATTGGTAACTTTCAAAAACAGTTTCCCATACAAACATGCACCATTGCACCTCTTTTTGAGGGTAGGTTTGAAAAAATATCTACTTCGTTTTTATTACTATAATTTTACTGTGAGTTTGATGTCGCTACTTCCGGAAATAATAAAGTTTCATTTAAATTTCCAATCCCCATTTTGCACTGTTAGAGGTGGAACTTTCAAAAATCCTTGCTCAGTACACACTTACGCTATTTAAGGAACATTGGTGCAAAACATGTTTCCTTTAGACCCAGCGGTTTCAGCTGTGTATTGATTGATCAGTCAATAAGTCAGTCAGTTTCTTATGGAAGAAGAAGATAGATTTCTCGGTGAAAATATTGCTACTTGTATTACCCATGCACGTATCATCACCCTAGATTACTCGTACATACAGAACTTTTAAAAAAACTGTCACAAATTAAAGTGTGAAACATATGAAACACACCAATGTGTTGGTCGAATATGCATTTTTCCTGCATCAAGTTTCTGCAGCTGGCAAACGAATTCAAACACTCATCACAGACGATGGTTTGGAAAACTTTGATCGAACACTTGCGAGAAACGCTGTAACATGTGAAAATCTTCTCGAATGTGAATCAGATGGGGAGTGACGGAAGAAATAACTAACGCATCTATTGGCTTAGGAGCGTTAGTTATTTTCCATCATTCGAAGAGTGCGTCGAAAGTTAGTAGTACTTCTTATTTTTAAGGGTAACATATCGCATGGATTTTTATATTTCCTTAAGGGGCATTCCCATATCACGAGATCGCGAGGGAGATCATCGATGCGATGGACCGACCAGATAGTATACGAGCAGCCATAAACAAACGGTCCACTACACGCGTGCACGAGGAAGGCTACAACGAGGAGGAATGGCGACGCATTGTAAGGCGCATTACAGAACCTGAAGTGACGACCACGACCGCTCTGTCAAGATGGAGCGACGAAGAAGAAGAAGACTCCCGTAGGTATGCACAGTTTATTTTCTTATGAAACTCGGTGACAAAACTAGTAAGTCACTCGCCTTATGAGAAGTGGTACGTTTACCCATTACACTACTAACCAGCTACCAGCTACCATCCACCACCTTTACTTTAGGCCTATTGAGGTATACAACATGAGATCAAACAGAAAGCCTTATAAAATTTTAGACATCTAACACCCGACATGAACTGTTTGCTCAGACATAAAATGTTATAATCGCTCGCTTTCTAAACTTACTTTAGCACAACTTAAATACTTAACCCTATTTTTGCCGCAAAAGCATCTTTAATTATGCCAACTTTTAGTTTGATAGTTGCAAATTTAGAGTTACTGAAACAATTGTAATAGAGGAAATGACGGGCGGATAGACATCGAAGTTTATATATATATATAAGTTATACGTCTAAACCCTAACCCTAAGTCAGTATATAAGTTATTGAATAATTTTGATATTTACTATGCACTATAGCTTCTTCTTCTTACTACCCTTATCCCACGCTAAGTGGTGTTGGCACAACATGTATTTTTCCTCCATCCTACCCTGTTGCTCGTCATCTCATTACTCACACCTTTCGCATACATATCATTCTTCACGCAGTTCAACCATACTTTTTCGGGCGTTCTCTATCTCTATATAAATCCACACTCATATTCAACACAGTCCTAGTCACATGACCCTCATGCCTCCTCATGACATGACCATACCAAGTTTATCTGTTACTATGCACTATATAACTATTTAAAATATAATGAACAGTGGATATAGTTGGCACGATCTCCTTCCCTATCTGGAAAGTTTCCTGGATTTTATAGAATATGCTGAAACCAGCAGCGTAGAAGCAAACAAGTTCTGAACACTCGCTGTTGTTTGATCTTGGATACCGTGAGATGGATTCTGATTGATTTTATCGAGTCATGTTTGTTTTGAGAAAAACTTCCTTGCTTCTTCAGCTCCCTCGTTCGTTACGGTACGTGTAGGATTGATATAATGGGTATATATATAGCTCGTGTCCTCATTAGGAAGGAAAATCTTTTCTTTACATGTTGGTAAACTCATTTCACAATTTGTGTCAGATAAATGAAATAAGAAATGTGTATCAAGGTGTTTTTAAAAACTTCTGAGCAAAATATAACGGGGTAGAACGTACCGTTGCTACTGCTACGTAATTTCTTTACATTATAGTGTTTTTGACAGCTAGTCTTCATCATCGTTGCCGCGAAGGGACCCATAGACCAATATTGTGTATATGAAGGGACCGTCTGATTTGTTAATTTAACTTATTGCCCCGACCGAAGTTGTGTGTACATAGAAAAGAGACTTTTTAGTTTTTCTGTATTTGTCAGGCATTTTTCTATTGTTTATGAATTTCCGTATACAGTATAAGGAAGAATCCTTATCTATAGGTACTATTTACTATATCTATATTTTTTTAAATTATCCTCTATTTCTCTTGATAACGCTATAACTTGAGAACGGCTTTACTGATTTTATTCATTTTTTTTTATATTTTTTAATACTTCATAGAAATTTCTTACATTGAAAAAAATAAAAGATGAGAAGTTATGGCGAGGCCGAAGACCGAGCCTAATACGCGAACGAAGTTGCGGGCAGTCGCTACTAATATAATAAAAAGGAAAGGTCTTAAATAAATTAGCCTTAGATTTGGGTCTTAATTTTCGTTCTATCGAGATAAGACAAACAACAATTAAGATAAAACTAATTAATATCTGAAACGTCAACCATTAAGCGGACGCGATAGGAATTTATCTAGAAACAAATAGTCTAAACAGCAGGTGTAAGCCGTAATAGAAAGCAATTTGTTTACCGGTGGCGAACTTCACCTCGTAACCCTAAAATCTAATTGGATTTAATTCCATTAGCAAGGGTCCAAATGGGACCCCTTAATTGTGCTGACCGATGCCAGTTTATTATGTAGGCCTCCGTCCGTTGTCCGAGAGCGGGCGTGCGTCATTTCATGACGGAACACATCTGTAAGATGAATATCGTCCTTTAGAAGATAATATTCACACCTACGTATGCAAAGTAACAAATGTGGTTACAATATCTATTAATATTATCTGGGCAGTCGAAGATAATTAAAGCCTGATATAGGAGCTAATCTATCTACTCAACTTCCATACTAAATAAACAAGCTGCAAGTTGTATAACTATTATTTCCTAAGGATAACGATACTAACGACAACTACTACTTACGTGTACAAAGATTACGCATGTTTGCCTGATGTTTATAATATTATTTATATAATCTCATTCGGTAATATTGTAATTATGAAATAAAATACAGACTGTTATTGGCATATTTTATTTACATACTTCTATAAGAAAATTAAAAAATTAAATTAAAGCATTATTCTCCTAATAAAACAATGCTTTATTTTTTATTAAATTATTAAAGTACCATGTGTCCCGACAAAGGATTTTTTTTAGAACGGTCTAATGCTGTTTGCCTCTACCGGCATTTACAGCGTCACCGGACGGTTGGCGAGCGCAGATGGCACTCAGCCAGATGCGGGCGCAGAGGGCGCACTCGGCCAGAGCCTACACCGTGATCGGAACCCGACCAAGTAGGTTTCAATTCAATTTAAGTACACATTATCTGTGGAGAGCGCGCTGCGCGCGCAACGCGCTTGTTCCGAGCCAATAGACCAATAACAGACTTTTTCCACTGATATTGGCAAAATTGTGGTTACAGTCCGTTCACAGTTGACAGTTCCTCTGACAGCACCCTTATTACTATACAAATAAATATTACTCTGATACAAAAGCAGAGGTAAAATAACTGTGAACGGACTTTACGCCGCACAAGCCATACAAACAAGAAGTAGAAGAAAATTTTTCAATTTGGCGCTATTTCGTACATACGAATTTGAGTATCTAATATTTTGTTGGATAAAACTTTAGTAGCAAAAATGTCATGAGCTTAAATAAAGTAGTGTATGCAACTGCATATAATTAGGTATTTTAGGTCTGTGCCTTCGGCTTGACCTTTCGGAGATTACCTACCCTACCTAGAGTACACACATGCTTGCTACTTACGTCCATTCATGTTCGTGTGAGCTGCGGGCGGGCCCAGAGACGACCGCGCGGGGGGTGATGCGGCGGCAGGCGTGCGATCGCTACTCGAGCGCGCGGCTTTCGTCAGTACGCTATCATTACACTAGTGTGCGCACGTGTTGCTACGAAACGTAATCGAACTGCCCGCGTGTATTATTTTATTAGTTATAATTGTGACCTGAATGTGATTATAACGTTGTTGTAACGTTTTCTTCAGAGAAAGGCAGTTAGAACGGTAAGTTATTCACTAATTTGTTTTGTGTGAGTTGTTTGTTTTAGGTGCGGGTTAACTGTAAACAGATTGCTGAGGTTTATGTGCTCAATCTGCATCCGCATTTAGAGCCAATAAAAATGTTTGTCGGACATACCATCCACAAACTGCGACCGATAATGTGCGATACGTCGGCCACCCAGCCACTATCGTACGAGTCGCGCTGCGAGTTGCATGTTTCGTTTCCACAAACATTGCGGCCCGAAATCCGAGCAGCGCGGCGCAATACTCGGGACGATGCGGCTCAAGATTTGGGCGGCGCGGCTCAACATTTGAGCGGCGCGTCTCAAAACTTTGGCGGCGCGGCTCATCATTTGAGTGGCAACGTTCGGGCGGCGCGCCCCGTTGCCTGGTCGGCGCCGCCAAACATTCGGGTAGCGCGGCTCGATATTTGAGTGGCGCTCTATAGGTGAAAACTGTAGAGCAATTTGGTGAATTTTTTCACTTTGCTTCAGATGACCCAGCTTGGAGGAGTGGTGACACTTGGTGAGTTCTTGGATGAGCATGCCGAAACGGAAGAAGATGACGAGATTTTAGAACGGGTGAAGGTTTTGGCACAAGAGCATCTCCCCGATGGATGGACGCAATGGGAGGTGACTACAGCGACGAAGGCAGAAGTCTTTGGGGAGAAAATTGAGCCGAACGTTCTGAACAAACTCCTATTCGCTCTGCCAACCGTGGTATTAGCTCGCGCGTTCATACCAGAGGCAGATCACCTGTCAGAGAAAAGGTACAGTGAGATGCGTCACAAGCTCTTGGACTGGGCGTTTACACGAGCGCTCATAATTGGACCACCTGCTATCTCAAACCGCATCCGGGGATCTGCGGCACGCACAGAATTCGTCAAGCAATCGGTTGCAATTCTCCAACCCCTATTCCACACACGATCCGAGACAGATAGAATTCTGTCAGGCTGTCTCTTTGAATCAGAAGAGACTAATCGGAAGAGGAGGTCGACGTCTCGGTTCATAGAGCCTCCGACACGTAGACGCAGGTCAGAATCTCCACCTTCTTCCACAGCGACGTCACGTCAGATTAGAGAGATTAAGATGGAAATGCTCCTAGAGATGGTCGTCCGAAAGAAAAACAAAGACTCGGACTCTGAATCTGCCAAAGAAAACTATTTTTCCGATGGCGAGGAAGTAGTTTCGGATAGGTCGGACTCTCCATCGTGGAAGGCCCCTACCTGGGGCTCATATCCAGACGAGCATGACGAGCGAAACGAAAAGGAGCTTGAGTTTCGACCCTCGACTAAAGAAGCAGACCCTCTCGTTCCGGAGCCGTCGGCTCAAACCAAAAGGGAAGGCATTGAATGTCAGAGACTGGGCACTGATAGCTGGAATCGCATCAGATACAAAGACGTAGAGAAGCAATTACACGCCGCTTCGCCATTTAGCCCGCTAAAGGTAAACACAGAACTAGGTGCTTTAGCCTCGCGACTCTCTCCGTGGGTGACAAAGCAGGAAGGAATTTTAGGCACGATAACTCACGGACTGTTGCTCCAGCGCAAAGCGCTAGCGGACGAGCTCAACGTTATTATTAAAAAGTGCCCAGATATTAGTAAGGACTTAAGGCGATTGGTGGAGGCAGAGGACTCCAAGTTCAAGTTAGTATCAGATCAGCTGCTACAGTACGTTTGCGCTAACAGGGCTGAATCCATTGAAATTCGTAGAAAGACTTTCAGGCCTAAGAATGAACTTCTCTCCAGTGCCCTCAACAACATACCTCCTTCACTAACCCACCTGTTTGATGAAAGACTATTCAGCATGTTTATTAAGGATAACGGTGGTACATCAGGATGTTTTGCTCCATCATATATAAATAAAAAAGAAGCTACCCATTCATTTCGCAAGAACTCATTTCGTAAAGAGTCTTCACACGCTTCCAAAAGCAAACAATCGTCTGGTCGCGGTCAACCTTCAACAGCTACGCCAACCACGTCCAATCGCAGTGCAAACTACCGCCGAACCGGAATGTCTAATTCGTCAAACAAGCATCCCAACCGTCACGGAAAGGGCCAAAAATCACAAAGAGGTCGTAAATACTGACAATTTTCACGGGGGACAGTTGGAGAATTTTCAAACCCGGTGGCAGGAGTTAGGAGCTCCAAACAAAATTTTAAAAATTATTTCGGGATATACAATACCCTTTGCAGCAAAACCTCCTTCAGTTCCCCTGCGCGAGAATCTAGTAAGGTTTTCAACAAAACTGTCCCCTGCTATGTCGAAAGAGATAGAGTTATTGATCAAGTCAGGTGTGGTAGAGAGTTGCGACGTTTCGAATGGATTCCTATCAAGAATATTCCTAATACCCAAGAATAACAGAAAACTACGACAAGTCTTCGATTTACGACGCCTAAACCATTTCCTGAAACCCCCGAAATTTCGACTGATAAATCAAAGACAAGTCCCCAATTTAATGCAGGAAGGGGATTATTTCAGAAAGCTAGATATCAGCCAAGCCTATTTTCATATCCCCGTAAAAAAGAGTCATCGAAGATATCTTGCGTTCGGTTACGCGAATCAGGTTTATCAAATGACATCCTTACCTTTCGGCCTGTCCACCGCACCGATAGCATTTTCCAGTATCAGCAAGTGGGTGGCAAGTTACCTGAGAGAAAAGGGTCTACGCGTTCTAGTCTACTTGCATGATTTTCTATTTGCAAATCAGAACCCAAACACGCTGGAAAGTCACATACGGTATGCAGTAGAAATTCTACAGAGCATGGGTTGGTGTGTCAACCTAGAAAAATCAGTGGTAGAGGCCACACAGAAAATAGAATTTCTGGGAATAGATTGGAATGTATCGACAAATCAAAAGTCACTTCCGAAAGACAAAATAGAACGGATTTTAAAAGATGTCGATCAAGTTCTAAAAACAAAACAGTGGTCATGGAAATCGGGCACGGCATTGATCGGAAGGCTAGGGTTCGCATCACTTGTGACCCCTCTAGAAAGGCTTCATACCAGGCATATGCAAAGAGCGGCCAGAAAACTGTCACAAGACCGACCCGGGAAAAAAGTCTTAGTGACTTCACAGGCTCTTCAGGAATGTTGCTGGTGGGCTCAAAATATCATAAATCCCGGAAGGATTTTTGTACCAGAGCCGACGTTGTTTTTGAGCACAGACGCCTCCAACGACGGCTGGGGCATTCAAGTGAGCGACCACCTTCTTTCAGGTCTGTGGACAGAAGATCAACTAAAATGGCATATCAACAGAAAGGAGCTTTAGCTTTAGGAACTCTGAGGGAGTTCCAAGAGATTGTCCTAGGCAAATCAATAATGGTCCAATCGGACAACAGGACAGTGGTGTCGTATCTGCGAAACCAAGGGGGAACCAAGTCTATCGCACTGCTAGAAATGACAAGGGAAATCTTGGTTTTAGCTCAGAGTCTAGATGCAACTATTCACTCGTTTTACCTACCCGGTCGCTACAATTCAATTGCCGACTGCCTATCCAGAGGAAAAGTCCTGCCCAATTGGCACGTCAAGAGCGAGATCACGCAGAAGATATTTCTGAAATGGGGAGTCCCTCATGTAGATCTCTTCTCTTCAGGTCAATCGAATGTAGTACCGGTCTATGTCACGATAGACGCAAAGGACACTCAAGCTCTCTTCGTGAATGCGTTCAGCCGAACTTGGAACTTCGAGTTGGCTTGGATTTTCCCCCCTCCGCCCCTTATCCCTCGGGTGCTCCAACACTTGAACAAGTCAACCGGAACGTTTCTGATCGTGGTACCTCGATGGGAGACAGTGTTTTGGAGAAGCGATCTCAAACACAGAGCCCTAGGCGCCCCGTTCCTGATACCGAACCTGAAAGAGAACCTAATCGACTTATCCACGAACCTCCCTCCTCCGAAGGTAGAAGATCTCTGTTTGGAGGTCTGGAAGATACGGGGTGGTCGGATTTAGTAGCTGGATTAGACCAAAGTGACGTTAATCTCATACAGTCAGCATGGCGCGATTCAACTTGGCGTACCTACGAATCCGCTTGGAAGCAATGGGTCTCGTGGTGTAGACAAAATGGGAGAACCTAGTAGTCCTCGACCTCTGGATGTTGCTGCTTACCTAGGTTCCCTTTCTCGAGTAAGAAAATTAGCTCCATCCACCATTATGGTTCACAAGTCTGTAATTTTTACTTTTGCGGACCCGACTCAAGAAAAACAACTAGGAAATCATCCTGTAGTAGCTGCAATGCTTAAAGCCATAAAAATTCAAAGATGTATGTCAGCACCAGTACCAAAGACTCAGATCTGGAACATTCAAGACTTATTTCAGTGGCTTACGTCAAATATACCTGATAAGGAAAGTATTTTTCAAGTATCTCGTCATGTGGCGCTTCTTCTAGTGTTAGCTTCAGGCCGACGTATACATGACCTCACACTTCTTATGGTAGATGACATGCATTGTGAGAGATCAGATTCTTCGTTAACGTTTTGGCCTAAATTTGGCTCAAAAACAGACAGTGACAGGAACTGTCAATCTGGATGGCATCTAACATGCTCAGGTGATATGGCTTTGAGTTTAGTAAAATGGGTGAATTGTCTCATAGAAGTGACCAACAGTAGAAGACAGGCACGAGACGGCTTGAATAATTTGTTTATTACAACGCGAGGTAAGGTTAAAGCAGCTTCTAGAACCGTTATTGCAGGTTGGTTGAAGAAACCCTTCAAGGATATAGGCATAGACTGCAGTCCAGGCTCGGTTCGATCAGCTGTAGCATCTAATGACTTCCAGAACAATGTGCCGCTGGACGAGATCTTGCAACGAGGGAACTGGAGAGGTTCGACAAACTTCTTCAAACACTACTGTAAATCAGTGGAGCAGCCTCGAAGTAGAAATGTAAATTTTCTTAATGATTCTTTTAATGCAGTCTAGGAATGAACGTTTGATCTCAGTGATGATCCCTATCTTTATTATTATTATTTTATAAGGGTGAGGTCCCTTGTTATGTTAAAGATGATTAGGGCTCCAGAGTCATTTTATGTTTGTTAAATTGTTAAAGTATGATTAAGAATTAATAATTCCTATTAGTCATAAATCTCAAAAACATTTTATCGTTATGAGAAACATGTGCTGTGATCGAGCAGACTGACTTGTATGACAGTGGTTGATTATTTTCATAATTTTAATAAAACAATTTGAGTTTGATTATTAAGACCAAAGGTTTTAATTATCACCTTTATCACAGTACGCTTAATAGCGCCGGCAGATGGTAGACACATCTCCGAAAGGTCAAGCCGAAGGCACAGACCTAAAATATCACCGTTTTCCACCCCGAAGGGAAGAAAACGATTATTTCAGGTCTTGCCGAGGCTTGACCTGAGCAAGTTCTTGCCAGCTTTCGGAGATAGGTACTGACGAAAGCCGCGCGCTCGAGTAGCGATCGCACGCCTGCCGCCGCAACACCCCCCGCGCGGTCGTCTCTGGGCCCGCCCGCAGCTCACACGAACATGAATGGACGTAAGTAGCAAGCATGTGTGTACTCTAGGTAGGGTAGGTAATCTCCGAAAGGTCAAGCCTCGGCAAAACCTGAAATAATCGTTTTCTTCCCTTCGGGGTGGAAAACGGTGATATTAAAACACTCGTGTAATCTTATTTTGAAACTCTTCTGCGGCTCGTTTCAAAAAACTACACTCATGTTTTAATACCCTTTATTATATGACAGTTGCATAAACTACTATTTTATAGCATGTATTCGTAGGTATGTTTTATTTTACTATTATATTATATCGAATTAGCTCAGTGACAAAACGAGAGCTCGTACGCTGGTGAGTAGGTATCACGCCTGCCAAATTTGCAGACACTCCCAGATCTTCGAGGTGAAATCTTGTGTATAGTACTGTTTTGCTCGAGATATAGTTTTGACGCGTACTGTAAGATATTTCAATTGCAACAGTGCCCTAAAGGGCCTAAGTAATCTAGACTACATGGAGGCAGAAGATCTAACACTATTGTAATATGAGGGACTATTTCACCAAAGTACTACCACCTGTCTGTCAGATTTACTTTGTAATACGAGTATAAAAATAAGGTCTCTATAATAGTATAACATATAATAGTATATATAATGTATAAATATATAATATCTCTTTAATCTATATAATAGTACAAGAAAGGCATACCATCATGGTATACCATATTAACCGTCATGGAGCTGGCCGTTGATCAGCCGTGCGATTTATAAGAGCAAATATCGATGCATCTTTGACAACATCCGTGATACAAATGATGAGATGACAAAAAAACAACCTCGTGTACAAGGGCGATATCTCATAAAGTATTTGACATCGGTAGGCTCATCGACAACCACGTCGACGAATCATTAGAGAATCGTATAAAGAAAACAGCTGTTTTATAATTATGTCACTAAAAACTATATTTTTAAAGGATAAAATTCATAAAAACTAATCTGAAATGACACAGGTTAACGTTTCTATAATCCAATAACAACATTACATATGAGAGTGCTACAGCAAGACGCCAAAACCACTATCATATCATAGTTATCTACAAGAATGCGATCTATAGACTGCGATTAGATAATACTCGTACAACCATTTCTGGAGAGAAACTGAAAGAATTTCACGACATCGATAATATGTTTGCATAGTAGGTAATTTATTTCCGTTGTAACATATTTAATAACATTTATATATAATAAACAATTTTATATTTTTATTATAGACGTCTGGGTAATTCCACTTTGACGTACAACGAAGTAATATACATAGAATATATATAGCTGTCTTTAAATAACAGAATCAATAAGGTGGAAACAATATAGCTAACACTAACTGAATGTCGGCGCGTAATTCCCATCAGTATTCATTTACACACCAATACCGATATAGGAGATATATCTAATAGTATATTATGCAATTAGTAAATAAAGGACGGATTAACAGCGAGGGCCATAGATAAATGACGAGAAAGTGAAGGATTCTAACGACTGAACCACGACCACAGGGAGTGAATCACGAGCGTAGGAGTTGTTCAAGTGTTAGAATCCTGAGCGATGCGAGTGATTCATGGCCCTCGATATAAATCCGTTTTACTCAAGAGGTGCATACTATATTTTATTCCATGACTACCAGAAAAAGAAATAAAATAAAGAAATAAAATGCACATCAAAATTGGAACAACGCAGCGAGGGCGCCTATAGTTCGAGGGTGCAATTGATGCTTACACCCGAGCTAACTACTGTGCTTTACATCTCGATTGTGAGGTAAGTAGAAAAAAACCGGCATTACAAAAATTAAATTGATGACTATTATACTCATACGAAGACAAGGCTGAATAGCGAAGCGACCTCTTTTGTCATTGGGCTGAATGCATGATGTCTATTGCCAGTATGATGGTTAGATGTACGCAAACTTTTTGAAAGAGTAAAGTGTTTTTTTTTATTACTTACCGCCCTAGGGCTTTTCTAGCTACATTATTACCTTAGAGCGCTAATTGGTCACCTACAAGCCCCATTTGGGGGTAATAAGGACCTACTTACCGAACATGAGAGATGTAAAAGTTGTTTTCAGGGAATAAAATAAGCTTTTTAGAGTAGGAATGGTACAAAAGCATTAATAGTACAATAATATCTATCTTTGTTTGTATTACTAGCTGGTCCATGTTCGGCAGCATAGCAAAACGTAGCTTTACAAAAAGGAATAGGTTTATAGGAATTATAGGAATATATTATGATGTACTTTTTGGCGGACCACAAACCTCGAGCACGTTTAGCAGTGTTTTTGCGATATTTGTCATTCGTTGTTGAGTGTTAATTTAAATAGTTTAAAGTATTGACATTAAACAACTTTAAATACGTTTAAAGTTGTTAATTTCAATATAATATATAGTTAAAACTACTTCAGTAAACACCCATCAACGAACTAAAATAAAATTATACTCGATTTATTCCGATAAATTGTATAATAACTACCTTCTAGTAACAGTATAAATCATACGTAAACGAAAGAATTGAAGATTGTGGTAACGGCAATATTTATTATCCTGGGGACCTACTCCCACCTCTTAAATCAATCATGTTTCAACCTTACCATTAATTATGGTACCACCACGTCAATATAGCAAGCTTAAAATAATAATGCATTACGATAGACGTTTTGATGACCAAGTAGTATCAAATATTTCACTCAATTCGCTTACTTTCACGTGACTTTGCAAACTAAGTTTCATTGTTCCAATGTCAAATTTTTTGAAGATCCGTACTCCTATCTGTTAAAGTAGCAATATTTTAACCTTACTATTACATTTGGTTGACGGTTTTTTGTCGGTGGGAGTACAATAGTAAGTATGATTATTCTAAGCTTATTACAAAACGCTCCTGATTTATGATAGTTTCGTGAAAGGTGGGAGTAGGCCCCCTGTACATGTTAAAAGGTATATTATTAGAATTTTGTCATTTATCGGTAGATATTTTTTAGGCACCGTGATTGTATGCAGATGCACTGTATAAATAACAAAACTACTAAGTTTAATCCATATTCTGTCACAGTGATGTAAAGCCGCGTGCAATCAATACGCCTTTAAAGTTGAAAATGATAAGTTAGATGCTGATTATTTTAAGATTACATAATACAGATAATGCGTAGAAAAACTTATCAATGTAAGCTAATAATCATCTGCAGCAATCAGTAATTACCATTCTGATACATTATCAAGCACCATTAAATATAAAATGCTAAATCAATAATTCTTATTTATAAATAAACAACCTGACTAGTCAAGAGTGTTAAATCTTTACATTTTCTAAACATTTATAAAAATGCCACCAAATTTCTCAGACCCTCCGTTCGAAAGAGATCCAGAAACACAATACAATGGTGGCAAAGACCAAACAGCTTCAACTACTAATTTAATAGATAGATCTGAAACAAATTATAAATTATCGATATTCTATTCTTCGTTAAATATACTGACTCATACGTTAATAGGAGCTGTTACAGCTGTTTCTATATTTTTTGCATTTAGAAATGGTCTTCCTTTGGGAGCAACTCCTCTGCATATCGTCTTGTGCGTTGTTGGGGTAAGTGTACTGTTATGTTCGAAAACGAAAAGGGAAGGGAGCGATGCACTTTATCATTCCAAAGTAAGTGCAGGGCCATCATCAGAACATTGTAAACTATTTGAAAATTTATATATCTCACTAGACTCTACTTACTCACCATTCTGTGGCAGAACAGTTAGAAGTGTTATTTTCAGTTTTATTTCAGAACATTACTTAACCGCGACTCATGTAAAAACACATTTAACTTTTTATCTTAATTCATAATGTGCATTACAACTTCTTAATATTTATAAGGTTACAACGAAAAACGTTGGGTAGTAAACTTTAATCAATTAATTTTATTATCTATTATTTGCATCCCATGTTTTTCGTTTAAAATCTTAAATACTTAAGAAGTTATTGCAATTGCACCATTTTCACCCAACTACGGCAAAGCCCAGTAGGTGTGTGTAGTTGTGTGTGATTATGTGTTTAAATTATAATAATACAATGGGACAACATCCACATAATGTGTTCAAGTCCCGATCAAGGCAGACTCTGTACTATGGTAACCTGATGACGGATATGGTACATATTATATACATGTACACGCCCAGTAATAGTAATAAAATACTATTCTAATAATGTAATGATTCCTTTTTATTTTACATCAAAGAAAATATGATTTAAACTTGAAAAGTTTAGTGCCAACCTAACACTAGTGAAATATGTTTGATGTCTATTAATGTTTGAAATTAAATTGGTGATGGCATGTAATTTATAAATCGTTTCAGACGACTTACAGGCACTCGTAGGTTATATATGATTCGACTGATCATAAAGTAAAACTTTACTATCCAATCCAATATCCAAAATAAGATATGATTTGAATACGTTGTGAAATCGCAAAATATGCCAACTAAAGCGATATAAACGGGCATATCTTTCGATCGCGTTGGCTTACAAGTTTGATTTTTCCCAGTTGAAAGAGACGTGTACCGAATATTTAAAATAATTTTTATCTTGATACCTCCACACGTTCCTGGAGAAAAAAAATATCGACAGTCAGACAGACACACGGACAACAAAGTGACACTACAAGAGTTCCTTTTTCCTTTCGATGTACGTACCATAAAAATTGTTTTACCTACTCGTAATTAACTAAATTTTACTTTTTCTTTCAGTACCAACTCCTAATGGCACAAGCTATCTTATCTCTTTCACCCTACAACGGCTGGTCAGCCAACTTGAGATTTGTTGACAAACGTCGTGCGCACTGGATCCTGCAGATCTTGGGATCGGGTCTAGCCATTGTTGGCAGCTTCATTAAGATTCTAGACAAAGACGTCAACTTTAACACACTTCATGGACAATTTGGTAAGCAAATTTTATGCTTATAATTTGTTACATACATTGAAATTAAATTTAAATGGATTGAATACTACGAAGAAATAATGTCAGGAAGCATAACTCAGAACAAATTCCACACAAAAAGTGGTCCTTCAAACCAAAACGACGTGTGGTTCCAACTACGAATTACTTCTGAGGTTACTAATAGACATGTTAGGTGATTGGTTTAAATTTCAGAAGGAAAGCAGGCATTGGTCCACGCGCGTGCTGCAACGTCTACTATGACAGTTGAGTCATAGCGGCGTGAACGATTTTATTGATTTAGCACGACTTTTATTGGGTAATTTTTTAAGGCACTCTTCCTGATATTATTTCTTCGTAGATTGAATAGCATAAAGTATCCAGTATAACTTTGTTTTTTGGATAGGAGTTAGGATACATAAATAAATCCTATCAGAAGGATTACAGATTACATAATATTAAATTAGAGAATATGTATGAGAGGAAACGTTTATTTCGGTGTGTTTGTAAGTTAACTTTGTGTTCTATAAAGCTACAATTTACGATTAAACGTCACTTATCAATTTCCAAATTGTGATGACATTGAACACGTAGGTAGTCAGATTTATATAATAATATTCTAATCAGGTTTTTTTATTGTGATGGATATGCGACCTTCGACTCAGAAACTCTCTGGTTCTGGTTTCGTGTAATGACAAATTATATCATCAAATTAAAATTATGTTACGTTTTTACATGTTTTTCACTGATGACAACATACCAACTCTGACAGAAACACAAAATTCTTTATTAATATAAAATAAATTCTAATTTTGTCGCTTTTCCTTTAAGCGACACAATTAGAATTTATTTATTATTATGTATTTTAAATATAACTTTATATCTCTTTCTTTCACAGCTTTGGTGGCGCTCGTCTTTACTGTCGCTTGCTTCTTCAACGGTCTTACTTCGAACTACGCTTATGAATGGCGCAAATTCCTTCCTGGCAACCTCTCGAAGCTCACTCACATCTGTTTCGGCATCGTGGCCTTTGCAGCAGCTTCGATCTCCTTATGCTATGGGTTCGACAAGAACTCATTCAGAAATTGGGTAGGCCCTGGACTTACTCCTACTATAATCGCTTTTACAGCAGCCTTTACAGCCATCGTCATTTTGAACCCATTTATCGTATTTATTTCTAAGAGTTTAAGTATATTCAAAAAGTAAATTTGTATGATAGTATTATTGTTTAAGTACAGTTAAGAGTATATACTTTAGACTAAGCCTAACAAATACTTTAGACTAAGCCTAAACTTATTAGTTTAATAGATAAGCGCACATCCGTTTCAGGATACCTATCATAATGTTGTAATGTACCTAATAGATATTGGGCTACTTTTTCTTTTTTATTAATTTTTACTCTCACGTCATTAACTAACGCAAAAATTGAAGTTTGTGATTTTTGTGCTTGCAATAAAATATAATTAAGCTATTTTAAACAAAAGACATGTTCATGATTGCGATATATTTAATTACCAAAAAAATCATGATGATCTGATTTTTATCTAGACAATATATTATATGCAGACGTTTGCCGTAAAGTATCAAATTATATCCTTCCACATTATACGAGTATATAACAAAAGAACTGACTTGGTTATATATCAAAAGGTTGACGAGCCCGCTCCATATTACATAAAATAGATTTCAGTGATTAGACCAATTAAAGTGTATGTTTATCAATCTAACCCTTTAGGAATATAAAACATTATATGTATCTTATATTGTGTAGGTTTCATGTAAAAAGAATATTATTATCTGTCTGTCCGCGTTATAGTATAAAGATTAAATAATACATTTTAAAATGACATCACGTCAATATAGAAAATTCCAGTGTATAGATAATAAGTCATCGCTATACATATCTTATCATTAACGATGTCATTATGATTCCTAATTTAGTGTATAATAACAATAATGGTTACATAATAAAATATGAATTAATTGTAAGGGCTTATTGTTATCTTATGTCTACGATATGTATAGATTTCTTGTTATTTCGTCGTGCATTTTACTATCAAGTGGTAACTGCGTGTACCTCGTTTATTTTTACATCGGAAATATATAGTTTATATGCTGACTTTATCTTTCGTTGGTTTACTCTACTAGGAATAGAATTTTTGCGACAGTAATAGAATTTGTCTACCTTCAGTCTCTCTAGTAGGTCCGTTGTATATCTAGTAGGGTTAATCGTCAATAGATATATCATAGACACCTGCCATGCGATTCTCTAAGAGCAAAATCCGTTGCATCTTTGACAACATCCGTGAAACAAATGACGAGATGGCAAGAAACGTTGGAAAAACAACCTTATTTACAAGGGCGATATCTTATAAAGTATCTGACGTCGGTGAGCTCGTCGACGAGCGCAACGATAAATCATTGGAGAATCGCACGGCTGATGTTTGTCGTCATAGTAATTGAAGATTTAAACTCTGGTATAAACTAAGCTAACAACTTTTAATATGTGCAGTACTTATATTTCAGAAAGCAAACTTGTTGCTATTCACACTCAACGGTTTGATGTAAATGCAACTTATACTGTGGACTGCTTAAAAATAAGCTAGCGCACTTATAAATTGAATAAAGGCCTGTAACATAATATATTGAAACAGACAGTATTTAAACTCGTCTCATTTCCAAAGAGTAATAAAGATTAACTTACGTATGCTATATGAAATTGTAACACCCTTTTGTTTTGATCTTATCGATTGGAATGTAAGCTTTATACTTCCTCTATATTTTAAGTCATCGTGATAGAGTCAAATTAAACTTCATCGGAAAACGCTATCAATAAATTCGAAACATAATCGTCATATTGTACAACACGAAAAATACAAGGAAAATATACAAAAAATGTACACCACGAGTAATCATAATATTATTCACTGAAAATCCGATCATTGTATCAAAATAGTAGACAAGTTTAAATATGTACTGTTTAACTTCTAATCGTACATTAGAGTACCGACAATTTAATTGATAATTGTGAGTTTGCGCGTGAGCAAACCACGCCGCAATTTGTCCCGGCATGACGGGGACCGCGGGCGGTACAACGAACTAGCTTGCCCTTTAGAAATTGTTCTCGCCTTATTTATTTGCAGTAAGTATTAGTATGGTGTACTAATATTTAATTGGTGGTATTAGTATTCATTAACTATTATGTTGAAATTAAATACTAAGATCGTTGTTGATATGATCTATTCACAAAGTAAAAGTTCTAACGACTAGCGAAATTGTAACTGAAATAACTTTAATACGTATATCCTATTAAACATATATACAAGTAGTAGGTAGTAAACATATTTACAATTAGTTTTTCACGAAGTAAGTAATAAACTTTGAAGGCATTTTGAGAAATGACTGAAAAACCAATATCTTGACGTGAAGAACATAATCCAGTGCTACGCAAAAGTACAAGGTATGAATGACACTGCTACTGTAATGGGCAAGCGTAATGCTTACCATCAGACGCACGACTTGCCCGTCTCGTCACGAAATTGCATTAAAAAAGTCAACTGTTTCACATTATACGGCACGTAGACTCGTACAACATTTGTGTTTTGTGTAATCGCAATCACACTGAGCAGAGTAATATAAATTTGAGACTTTGCATAGATATTAAACTTTTCAAAGTTATAAATCAGTTAAATCGAAGACGATGTAAAACCAACGTTACATACACTTTTTTGTTTGAGAGTAATTGAAGAGGTTTCTGACTAATAAGCCCCTATGCTGCCGTTAACTGAAATAGTTATAAATATAACTATATCAGCGTATCCAGCAAATTCCATTATCAAGTAAGTATAAAGTAAATTAGTTCACGTATTGTTGATTAATAAAAAAATTAGGAATTTCTAATTCATCCTCGGATTAAAGTTCCATAGGTTCATTTTTTTCACTCAATCGCCCACCATCACTCTAATCTAACGTGCATATTATCTAATCATTCACTTTCCTATCGGGCTCAAAAAACGAATTTATCGCATTAAAAACGTGCGTTCTGATAAGTTATCCAGAAACCAATAACTATTATTAACGAAAAGGTAAGAATGTCTGTCTTCTATCGTACAAACATGAATGCCACTGTCTGGATTTAGATTGCCATTGCGCTCAGGACTGTGATAAGAATGTTAACAAATAATAGAAGTTCACATAATGTAATTATAGTTAACTATTGTCGAATAATGGGACTGGAACAGTCAAATTCTTAGTTTTGAAATATAAACTCCAACAAGCCACCTTCCAAATAAAACTACTAGTATATGTAACTAAATTTGGATTCGGGCGTTACCTTTTATATTAACTTCCGTCACTCGTTTTGACTCACAGTTCTACGCGAGTGCAGGTGCCAGCATATTTTATAATATATTCAAAGAACTATATTTAAAACGTGAAAATGCCTCCCAATATTGTAGACTTGCCTGTCTCTAATCCAGAAAATGAAGATCTTGCTCCCAAGCCTACAACATCAGAGCCTGCTACAGAAAACGATGTGTCTGCAGAAACTGGATATATAAGAAGAGATGATCCACCACCAAATAGATCTTCAAACGAGTATAAGCTCAAAACTTTCATGTCGTCTATGAATTTATTGGCCCACATTCTGATCGGAGCCGTAACGGCAATAGCAATGCTTTATGCATTTAGAAATGGAGTTCCGCTGCAAAACACACCTCTGCACATCGTGCTTTGTGTAATTGGGGTAAGCAAATCAAAGCATATTCAAACCAGGTTACGTGCTATTAGATAGGAGTCTCTCTTGTTTGGCATATTACGGTGCCTCATATTAACTTTGAAGACTGTAGTGAATCACAAATTAAGACAAACAAGTAATGCCCAATGTTGAGGAGGCTGATCAGAACAGAGAGATGACTGATTGAATGTACGTGTATTATTATTATTGAATAACTTCATTAACGATAATACACGTTAAATTAAGTTGTCGATGGTGTTAAATACTTTCACATAAAAGTGACTTTATCATGGTGCATTACGTGTACAACATTTGCACTATTATAGCATGGTTATTCCTTTTAACTCAGACTAAATTGATAATTTGACATTAAAACTTTCAGTATCAGCTACTGATGGCTGAGGCTATTCTTAGCCTGTCGACAGACAACGGGTGGTCGCACCATTTAAGACTGGTGGACAAACGTAGAGCTCATTTAATTCTACAAATCCTAGGATCGGGGCTTGCTATTGCTGGTAGTTTTATCAAGATTCTTGATAAAGATGAACACTGGACTTCTCTTCATGGTAAATTTGGTAAGTCTTCGTATCTTATAATTTTTATAATCTTGCTAAATGGCATGTCAGAACACCATATTCAATAATTATTATTTTTTCACAAATTTTCTTACAATATATAACATATTATTAGTGTTACTTAAAGCTGCGTCAAAATCTTAAGACGCCTACAAACACTTATATATTTTATTCAAAATGTATATCTAGGTATATATATTTCCAGGTTTAAAGAAATTTAATAAAACCTGAAATGTACTGAATATTTTTTTCTGTACTGAAAAAGAAACAAACAAAATTTACTGCAGGGCATTATTAAGTAGTCTTTATAATTAGTATATGATAATTTATTCTCAAATAATTATTTTTAAATAGCAATAGAAACACAGTGTATTATTTAGGTTCTTATTTAAACACTAATTTACTTATTTTATTTTTGTCCACAGCTCTAGTAGCGCTAGTCTTCACATCGGTCAGCTTAGTCAACGGCATTGCGTCATTGTGGGCGTTTGAACTCCGCAGGTTCCTACCCGGAACCATCTCGAAGCTTACCCACATCTGTTTTGGGACTGTTGCATTCTCTGCAGCCTGCGTCACTCTCTGCTTCGGCTTTGCAAAGCCCGGATTCATGGGATGGATCAACGATGCCATTGGCTATACTGCGATCTCGTTTACTGCTACGTTTTCCTTTATAGTTATTTTAGCACCCCTTTCATCGTTCTATTTGAAATCTAAGAGCGCAATAAGTCGATGAATCTTTACATGTTATAATATTTGTATTATTTTAAGAGTACTGTTTATCTATGTGCCTAGGGTATAATTTTGTTCATTATTTTGTGGCTTTCAACTAGGCAAGACGTTAAAATCTGGAAGCACGATAACGAAATGAAATTTGATCTGAAATTCAACCCACTTAAGTTTCATTTGTGAGTAATGTGAGTATAATATTTTGACTGACAACATATACACATGTATTGTTTTTTATTATAATTAAAACATATTATTAACGTTTTACTATATAATTATATGTACCTACTAGCTTTATCCTTATTTTATCCATATTTTTACAATTCCATTGAATTTTCGGTTACTACATTGCAAAAACAGACTTCTGTAGCAGAAGTCATGAGGACTAAAAATGGTTGACGCATATACATTTAACGATTTTGTAATATTAAATAAATGAAATCACCTATGTATTTAGAGATTATAAAACTCACATGTAGATGTCCGATCGCTTGATCGACTTCTACCTTGAACGTAAACTGCAATTAAAGGATTTTTTGAGAAAATCTCTGATGGTTTCATGGTTGTATGACGCTTGTTATCACGCACTAGCTAACTACTCTCTTCATTAATATGTGTATAACCACAAATTATAGACATATTATAAGCCTATAAACATTTGTCTTGTGTCTTTTAACAGTAGAATTTAATGAACTCTTGGCTTTCCCTGCTGTCTCTTTACTTGAACGGACCAGTAGAAGTCATCCCGAAATAGTTATTTTATAACTCAAATTAATACATAGTCTAGTGTGACACCAGCTTCAAATTCATCACTGAGCATAATGTCAGATAGTGGACAAATAGTTTTCTAATGAAAACAAACTACAAACAACTGCACAACCGATAATCCCATTATTATTGAACATGTGTTTTACAATTATCAGTTTATCCAATACTTTCATTATAGACTATACAACACTCATTTGGCAATTGTACCTACCGACCCTAATCATTGTAACTACGTCTGTTGGTACTATATCATCAAGTTGATACATACCAAGGATTTATATTGTAGAAGTACTTGATTCATACCCAGTGTGAACTACAAACGCATGTGGTGATATCCTGTGTCCCTATCTTACTTACTTACTATACTTACTTGTATATCTACTAAAATAAGATATTAACGCTGAATTTAGAAGCGTACACATCCATATTGCATCACATATTAAGAAGTAAAGAAAACATCGATCATTGTTATCATAAATCGGATTTGTTGATAGCTATAGAGATTTAAGGCGCGCTCGTACCCTGATTAAAGAAAAAGCAAAATTTTTAAACACCTAGTGTAACGAAACAGATCGATAGTATATTATGAAAAAATACATAGGTTAGAAAAGGAATAGGAAAAGAGTTATAACCGAATAGAATTAATAAATATAACTCTCTTTCAGCAGAAAAAAATCCTGAATAGGTCCACAAAAATAAAATTTCACGTTCAAACTCTCAGAATTTTCAGCGATAACACTATATTTTTTTTAGGTAATACATAGTCTACGTATAGTATTAAAGTAATAACCAGCAGTTTTTTCAATTATGTTAGTATATATCGAAAAATATAAAGAAAACGTACAAAATTTACGCATTTTCGCATTACATCGTCCAATCTAACAAGCAATTTTCAACCTTACGTAAAGCATCGTAAATTATTTTAAAATTGGGGTTGGACCGCGTCTTAACGGCCGAACAGAAAATTTCATGCTCAATTCGCAATCTTAAACTTTTATACGAAATGATATCATTTACATTGTCCCGAAGGTCGCAGGCCGTAATCCTCAGAGATAACCTAATCACGAAACAAATCGATACAACATTAAAACCTTTGATGACAAGGCGTTCCTACAAAGCAAACGACACTTGTAAACCCAAATCATAAAACAATAGTAACTTTTGTGGATACTACAAAACAGCCATATCGTTAAATTCGATTGAGTACAGGCAACCGATCACGACGGATAGCAAGGCGGTGCGCCACCTATCTTTATGGCATCTAAACATATAAAGGAAACTGCTGGGAAGAGTAATGGCTCCCGATACGAACATTCTGGAATATAGTATTGTTGCCGTTGCTAATGTTCGAGATCTACAGTCGTATGGGTTGATAAATGCGACACTACGCTGTGGGAACCTTTGACCGAGCGCCTATACTGCGAGTTTACGAGTATTCAATCGATGTAAGGCAAGGATCTTAAGAATAAAACGACTTGATAAATGGAACTATGTTTATTTGCTACTGAAGCTTCTGATACAACTTAATTCACCAGAATTAATATAGGTAAATAGCAGTAGACTAGATCTATATTCTACTAGATAACCACAAGTATTTAACATATTCCTAGCATATTATATTATATTATATAGGTATTTGATACTGTTATGCTTATTAAATGCTACATTCCGACATGCTATAGCATATATGACTATATATGCTATAACAAGTCGGAATACAGTAGTTATATAGGTACCTGTGGTTATTATTGTTAATTTGCTAACAATATTATTGATATCTATATAATGAATCTATTTATTTTTACGTTACTTGAACGTGGAGTTCGTAGAACACCTTTTCATTTTCTCCTACTGTTCTCGCATTTTTCCCGTAGATAAATATGGTTTAAGGTACCTTGGTATTTACCTGTAATCTGTGTTGTAGGCAGGTGGTAGGTCCATATTTATAAGAATTAACAATAAAAAGGGAAACCTCTCGTAAGAAAGATTTCGTTTAGCGCCTAGAAGAACCTACCCTGCACAAATTTGACGATTAAAATTCTAAGATGCACGGGTTACTATATATATATATATATATATATATATATATATATATATATACACGGGTTATTAAGAATCCTCACCATGCAAGTTGCCTGCCTAAGATTGCTATAGCGATAAGGCCGCTAATTGTCCAATCTACTGCAGTGCTTTTTATTGTATATTTTATATTATATAAGTTATATTATGTTTTTCGTTGATGATTGGTTATCAATAAAGAATTTTTGTATTGTATTGTATTATTACTTTAACCGATTTAATATCGTTATTTATTAGTCTAGTGATACGATACATACATGCAACTAACCCACAGTATATAACACAACTAATTTGAGTAGTCACTTAGATACTTAGGTAGCACATCCACATAGCTGGGTACATACTATCAGCTATTACTTCCCGGACTGAATTGATATTCATCTCAGAGAGATAGAAAGAGAGAGAGTATGGGCCGTTCTCCATGCGGGCTCAATGTAGTTTGACGGATACCTTAGTGAACACTCCACTTAAAGTCAAATATGTATACAATATATAAAGTCCACATATAAGGAAAACATATGATTCTCTACGCCCATCCCATTTAATTTTTGTCTGTAGATAAGTAGTCTACACACCAATCACCATAGAAAAAGATCAACACTAAGGCCATTTGATGTAAAAGTTGAACAAAAGATAGGGAGGAAGGGAAAGTTAAACTGATCACAACATATATATCAAGAATATTGGTGTTAAATCATTTGGCAACCGAATCAGGGCTGTATGAGTCGGCACTTGTCATTTTAGTCACAAAAATAAAGTTAACACAAGTGCGATAGTTTGCCATCCATTAAACGGGTCTTTATAAAGATAGCAATGGTGTGTAAAAGGGAAACTTTGATATCAGTATATAAAGAGGCTGTGGTTTCACTATAGAGAGCAGAGGTTTATCATTTAACCGTTAGGGCTCCTTAATGTTTCCTTAGTTTCCGTAGACTTGCTCTGGTGTCTCCATACTCCCGCAGGGCCAGATTTAGTAATTCATGGGTATTTAGCCCAAGGAAAAATCAAGGAATGGATCTTCGCCACTCAGTGATCGCTCGCTACTAAGTTGCCCTGCGCTTTAGGATCAACAGTACTATGTGAACTAGGTATACACATACCCGGATTAGGTTCCTTCGAACATGACTAATTTAATGATGTTTATATTTCCAGGGTTTAAATCGCAAATGCTTTAAATTGATCTCTTTTTTTTATACCGAACTGGGTAGCACTTGACCACTATCTCACCTGATGCTAAGTGATGATGCGATCGATGATGGAGCGCGCTTACCCAGAAGATACCTATGCACTCGTGTTTTGAAGACCCCCATATCGTACTTAACCGGAAACACCGACTCAGGGAGGGTGTTCCATTCCCTAGCGGTTCGTATGATAAACGAAGAAGTAAATCGCTTCGTCCGGGTAAATGGAATATCCACCATAAAGCGGTGGCGCTACTGAGTATCTCTGGATGTCCGATTATAGAATGGGGATGGCGGAATCAAATTGTGAAGTTCCATTGCACGCTCACCGAAATGTATCCGATAAAAAACCGATAAACAAGCGACTTTGCGGCGATGCTCGAGACTCTGGAGTCTCTTGCGTACTAGGTGGTCGTCGTTAATGAGTCTCTTGGCTCTCCTCTCAATAGCTTCCAGTGTCTCCAGCTGGTATTTGGCAGAACCATCCCAAAGGTGAGAACAGTACTCCATACACGACCCGACTTGGGCTTGATTAAGATTAAGCAACTGTCCCGGTGTGAAGTATTGTCTCACCTTAGCCAAAACACCAAGCTTTTTTCATCAGCCCAGGCTAAGTAGGCCTCATGTTTTGACGCTTCTGCATCTCCACATTTGGCATTAAACCATGGTCGAGCTTTGCTGGACAGCGAGATGTCAGAAAATGGATAGAATAATATTCCATACCCTGTCGTAACACTTCTGTCACAGCATCCGCGCAAGCTGAGGAATCGCTAGAAAAAAAACAAACCCTCCACCAAGGATAAGACGAGAAAAAATTACGCATCTCATCCCAATCTGCTGACTTGTATCGCCACACCACCTTTTGGGCTGGGATCGGGCGGGGAGTAGACTGACACAGACTTCACCAGACAGTGGTTGGAGCTACCCAAGGGTGATGAAACTGACACCGAGTAGCGGTCTGGATCTGTTGTCAGCAGAAGGTCCAAGCAGTTGGCTGTGTGGCCATCAACATCTGGAATCCTTGTAGCTCCTTGGACCAGCTGAGTGAGGTCTAGCGTCAAGGCAAGCTTACGCATCTCTCGACCAGCGTGGTCTGTGCTCTGGTATGGGTATAGCCAGTCTTGATGGTGGGCGTTGAAATCCCCCAGAAGCACTAATTGAGCAGAAGGATACCTCTGTTGGGCCACGTCAGCTGCCTCACTGAGGTAGTTTGTGAGCCTGGTTGTCTCCACATCTCCGCTGTGCGAACGGTAGACACTAGCATAAAGTATCTTCTCCATGCCGTTGTCCACCAGAACCCACATGATGGAAAATTTGGGGTCTTCAAGGTTACGGAGACGTCGATAACAAATGTCATCGCGAGCATACATACAAACTCCTGCTCTGGCCCTAAAGCTATGTTCAAGAAAATAGCCCGGGTAGGCAAGGTATTCAGCGTCAGCTGGGCATTTGATCTGCGTCTCCGTGAGGAACAGAATATGCGGTTTCGCGGTCTCAAGATGGTGGTGGACTGAGTCGATATTGGAGTGAAAGCCTGTTGCCTTTCATTTTATGGGGAGTGAAGATAGGTAAAGGGAAACGGAAGTGGAAACGAGGCGCATATTATCAACCCGTGACACAAATTAGGCTTTTCCACCCTATGGAAACCAATCCTGGAGACCGCGGGGACGCCCGAGCCCCCCCCAGAGGTGTCCATCAGGAACTCTCGTCTGGTCGCCAACTAGCACGATGGCGCACCTCCAGGATTTTTCGCGAGATGGCGAGGCAGCCTTTCATGAGTGGCTGGCTCACTACTTGGGCCCCAAACTATCTGCGGTCGGCCAGCGGAGAACCGTGCCTCGGATCCCACTGCTCTCCAAGATTGGCTGCCAGGTAAATTAACCCTCAATGTATCACGACCAGCTATAGTAATAAGCGCAACTGTTTCCGACCCGTTTCCCATAATGGCTTCACCAAACATCGTGCCGTAACGCGACCGCTTGGCGGCATGGCTTTGTCTGGTGGGTGGTAACACGCCGCGGCCTAAGCCTACCACCTGAAAAAAGTACCCAGGGGACACGTGTAGAACATCGAGGGCTAAATCCTACGGACGCGAGCAGTATAGTCCCCCAAAAATCTTGATATAATCTAGTCACGTTACCGATACTTATATTAATTTAATCAATTTATATTGCATAACTGCGTCAACAATAGATTATATGAATATTGAAGTAGAGGTATGTGCGACGCTGATAAAATCAAAATATCGATTAAAAAATATATAATAAAACTACTATCACCATCATGGCTTCATTCGCATAGCCTATGCTAAGGGATACGGTGCTGCAGAACTACATTAGATACATAAAATTATAACAACATAGTTGTTTTAATAATCACTAACCCTTAAGAACTTAGATCATTGAAACAATGTGTCCATACTTTGACAATACAAACGTTTTCCTGCTCTCCAGCAGAGCAGCACGAACTCGGATCTAAAATGGTAAACTGTTAACGCAGCATGCTACTGTAACGATGTAATCAACGTATCGGGCTATGTTTATCTCTTAGATTCAGTTATCTTATCTCTTGTCATGAGTAAGCCGTTTTCATCATTGAGATCCAGCATATTCCTAACCTTTAAAGGCTTACATTTAGAAATTTTATATCGCTTTATGTAGTTTTGAGATAGAATATCCCTATAAAGGTTTTATCAATAATCCTTCATATATACGAAAAGCTAAATTATTTTTCTAAGTGTACTTTTTTCTTGTACGGGAGCGTCACTTTATACTTCTTGTTTTCTGTATTATTTGTAAGGATTTTCACCATTACATAACACATTTTAAGTAAACCAAGTTATGATGATTTTGTTACATAATAGTTTTGATTTCAAAGAAGTTACTCTATTTCCCATGATTTCCTTTTACATTAACAAACATTCAAAACTGTATAAGTGTAAACTTTGTTCTATAAACATGTATGTTTTACCCATAACATTATTGATCATTAATAACGTAATTAGCCCAAAGACGTTATTCCATTTTCTCATTACATTTTTCATAAGTAAAAATGTATATAAAACAAATACTATGTAAAAACATAATTAACCAAGAGACTTTACTACATTTTCCATTACATTATTGATCATAAAAAACATTGATTATCCAAAATACGTACTCAATATCCCCGTTACATTATTGATTCTTAAAAATAAAATAAGGCTAAAGATGATAAGTCACGGGTAAGAAATAGTGCATTAAAAATCCTCCTAGTTAATACCTAGGGTGGTTGGACCAATAGATGACTGATTAAGCGGAATTCAAGTTATTTTATTTTTTATCTCAACTCCTATTCAAGGAATATTTTATGTTTTTGGTTGTATACGTAGGTAGATATTTGGTGCATCAACTAGATAAACTGTTTTTACTCTGAACTATTTGTAAATAAGTTAAAATTGCAAAAATATCAAATAAATGACTTTGGCCCTAATTGTGACCGGTTTGGAACTAATTCTGACCGAAATCGGCCCTATTTATGACCGACAAAATAAAAGGCGAAATTCTTCATAACAAGAGACTTTATTTGAAAGAAGTGGGGTTCCGTATACCTACATAATTTTGTCTGCATTATAATACTAAGGTAGGCCGTTTAGGAAAATGTAATTTATTTTATTTACGTATTAAAGAAAAACTATGATAGCAAGTAATGTAATGATGACAACAGTTTGTAAGGCCAACGAAATTGGTTTACTTTTGATTACGAAGAACCCTAGTAAAATTCCACAACAGTTTTATTGCAACAGTCAAAATCAGTCGGTCACAATTAGGTTTTGAGGTCCAAATTATGAACGAACAAATTTCTTCGGTCACAAATAGAGCGTTTGGAACAATAAATGACCAGCTAAAAAATAACAGCCCAAAACAACGATTTTTCTGTAATTAACCTCCGGTCATGTTTTGGTTTATAGAATTATGTATCCAAAACCATTAAGATAAACGTAAAAAATCAATAAAAAATCAAAGATACAATCTACAATATCAAAACAAAATTTGCAGGTCGGAGCTAATTCTGACCGCTCGGTCACAAATAGGATTTATGTATCTTTTTTAGACCAGTAATTGAACAGCAAATTTCTCGAAAACCTTATTAAAAAATACTTATTTTCTTTGATTTTCTACTTGAGATAATAGTCATAAATGCAGGGGAACTCATAAATGGGGCCTAATTATATCAAGAAATCGGCAATCCACTCATAAGCTTAAGAAACTGGTTTGCTCACCTTAGCTCGTTGTCCATACAAAATGGCGATGGCCGAAACACGTCCGCACTAAATGAGGTCCTGGAGCATGACTGAGGGTCCAATGACGATGTATTAATTTTTAAAAGAGGGAACAGTGTTGCCGCTTCTAAAGAAAAAATACGCCACTACAGGGAGTACCACTCAATTCTTATAATTCGAGAAAATGTGCGTTTCGGTCATCTACTGGGGGGTGGTCATCTTTTGGTCCGACTACCCTATACAATAAAATAATGCACAATTTTAATGTTCTATTTAATACAATAATAATATACATTGATACGTTTTGAGTTGGTGGAACCCAAACTGGAGGCTTTATAATATAAGCTTTATAATTTAAACGAAAAGTTACTATTTGCACAACTCATTTCGCATATGTTACGTTCTTATTGATTAATAATTGTATTGTTATAGGTTTTGAGAGTGAGAGAGTCTAGCTTCCCATTTCCCTACTTTTATATTGAAGTGCATACAAAGGTGCCACGTTTAATGTATATAAAAAGGTAATAGCATGACCGAGTTAATTTATTAAATATGTTGCGTATAATTATATAATAAGGTGCTCACATAATCACAGACTGTATCTGATTGTACTTAATCTATTTTTTTTTATCTTATAATTCCTTAATCAAATATATAAAATATCTGTCACAATGATAAGAATGCAATTAGTTAAAATTACGAACGTTACATATTAATTTGGATAAAATATTTCAAATTTGATAAAACATAATGGTATTTATCTTTGATAAAATTAATTGCATTCTTAAATACCTATACAGATAAATTAACCACATACAAACACACTGAAGGTAATGTTTGTGTCCTTACCTGAACGGTGAATGATGCGCATGTTGCGCATCATTCACCGTTCAGGTTCAGCTGGGGAATAAATGTTACATAGATATTCTTCGTCTTGCAACTTAAATCGTGAAAGAATCTTCTGAAAAATATCTTAAAAAAAATGTTTTACACTGATTCCCATACTCATGATGTCGTGACATCAACGATAAAACTCTAACTGAGAGTAACTTAGAATCGAAATATATGGTACGTGTGTGACATATATTTTGTAAATTTCGAGATGTGCAGTGTGCAGTCTTGTATGTGCAGATTACATCAAGCAGTTAGTTTGCAACATTTTTAATAAATCGCTTGCAAAGTAGCTAAAGAACCAAAAACAAACATTAAATACATATCTAATTATTAAACAATTTAAAATATGTTTTCGATTTGTATGAGCCGTTTTAATTTTGTTAGGTAGAGAGCCTTATATTATAAGTACCACTTTTACTATAATCTTACGAAATAAAATAAAACATACATTAAAAAATCTTCATAGTCGGTAAGTGAACTAAAGCTATCATTTAAAACAACTCAATGTTCATCATCTCGGCTCCAAATAATTCCACATTCCGGCTTTTGATATCACTCGCACGTTAAATTTCATGTTTGTTCGTCACAATAATTTACACAGCACTTTTTACTACTGTACCACAGACCACATTCTAAATTTATTTTGGTTAAATGCTCAACTTCTCCACTAAGACTGAAACTTATTAATTATTAGTTTAGCGAAGAGTTGAATTCCATCCAAACACTACTTATCAACGATAAAACTCTCACGTACAAGAGATAATTCGATAACAGGCAGACAATCACATTATAAAAGTCTGGTTTGATTCTGGAACTTAATTGTATGCAATTAGTCGATACACATAACCAGACACAAGCTGTATGTATCAATTAAAAGATTTGCTTTTTACTTATCAACATTGAAAGCATAGCGCAGGGGCGGCCAACTTGATTAGACTCAAAATCTACTGTTTACTGACGAAACCATGTACGATCTACTAATACATATAGATAACATTATAACTTATGAGATCTTCAGCTTCATCAAAATTACCAATCTTAAAGAATCCAATGTTTTTTGAACGAATGTGTGCGCGTCTGTCAGGTGAGAACGTTATACTTTTTGTTTGTTTTTGTATATTAACGGAGCCTATATGTTTTTTGCCTTGCCACGATAGACTGGAGTAAAAGCCGCGGTCGACCGGTTGGCCACCCCTGACATAGCGAAACCCTGTTAAAAATATATAAGGAATTAAAAGGATGAAGAGGAGATCCTTTGCGACTCCCAACCGTGTCTTGCTCAGCGCCAATTCACTTTTTACCAGAAACTATTAATGCATTTTGTTAATAATAATTAAGATACCAGCAAACGTTATGTTAAAACTCTAATATCAAACCAGGGATTTCTTCCAAGAAATGTACGAATTGTCATATAATTTTATTGTCTACTATAAATTGTTTGTGACTTTAAATATAGGATTAACTTCGGAAATGTTGATTCGATTTTAAAAAAACTCACAATAGGGAAGTTGCATTATCGTGAGTGCTAATCAATGTAGGTCTCTCTACTTTTAGTTTATTTAATTGTTAGTTATTCTGTGGAATTGGAATATTTTTGTCTGACTTCAATTATTTTTTTCATCAGTAAATTTACAAACGAAAAACAGTAAAAACTAATTTAGTTAGAGTTTAAGTTAATTTAGTTTAGTTTAGAGATAATATTACGAATAAAAGAAGAAGACAGAAAGAAAATATGTACGAATAAAATGAATCCCCGCAAATTGGCGATCGAACGACGCTCGCATATCGCGATAGATACTTACGTCGTGTTCGGGAATCGGGGAAGTAGGGGGTGATGGAAATCAGGCGTTACACACTAGAAACAACCTACAATGCAGAGTATATAGCAGGACGGCATTTTGAAGAAAGATTATATTTTAATATAACATGTATGGAGATTGTTTCCCCTATTTTTCTCTGTGGCACTGAATTACAGAAATCATATTATATGACACGTAAGCTACGCCGCAGTGTTTTGCCTAGTAAATTAGAAAATTAGAAAACTAAAATATCATCACAGTCACGCCGTATATAAGCAGCGCGCCGATTTTTCCACATTAATTCAATAAGATTTTCTTACAGATTTAATGGGCGTGAAGTATTATACTAGTTAAATACGTATACTTATACGGTTTTTGTATTTTCTTTTTAATGGACGATATATATGTATTCGGTACACAATTAGTTTTATTACTCTATATATGTTGTTTGAATTACCTTACTATGCTTAACTTTTAATAGTAAGTAGTCTGACACGGATTGTCGGAAGACGCGCGTTCGAATCCCGTACGAGAACGTGAATTTTTATCTCTAAAATGGTAATGTTTGTTCTCGCTAAGCAGGCGTTAGTGCTTTGAAAATCATATAATTAAAATACCTTATTTTATAATAAGCTGTAAGTAGTAGTAAGAGGTTCGGCTTACCATCGACTCAAACGATTCGGAATGGAGTACAGCTTGAATTCGGTTCATTTTTGTTTAGAGTATGTTTTATATTGATTCACTACAAATGGAGTGTCCATTCAGAACGTGTATGTTGTATGAACGGTTAGGTAATCGTAATCGTAGCCAGATACCATCATCATCATCATCATAATCAGCCCATTTTTTTCCCACTGCTGGGGCAGCCTTCCTCTCAGAGAGAGGAGTTGGGCCATAATCCACCACGCGGACCAGTGCGGATTGGTGGATAGGTTAGTGGCCAACCCATATCGAAATTTCAGGCGGCCCGAAGGCCTTCGAGATAGGCTAACGACTGTAGCCCTAAGACAAACGACCGGGACCGTTGGCTTAACGTGCCTTTCGAAACACGGGAGCACTCAGTTGAATAATGCCACTAGTGGTCACCCATCCAAGTCCTAACCGCAGCAAGTGTTGCTTAACTTGTTGATCGGTTAAGATCGGCAAGTCGAGCTCCGCTACGAGCGCTTCCAGATAAGTACACTGAAAAATAATATTTTACCGTGGTCGTTCGTCGTTATCGTTCACAGATTGCTAGAATAAAGGTTTATGTTCTACCAAAAAGTTTTTATTGCTCGGGATTTACTTTTATAATTATAATTTACATGAGTACTTTGATGTTTGAATTCTAATAAAAGCCGATGTCTATTACATTTTTGTCGATGTTGTACGTGATACAAATTCGAGTATGCCTATAATCGGCGTTATTTTTGTACTTTGTGTATTTTATTTCTAATACATTTTAACAATATACAAATAAAGAATGAAAACACCAGCATAAAAGTAAACATATCCAAAATGTATTAAGTAATCATTTCAATTTATACTTATCTTGATTTCATTCTAAATTCTTGTCATACATTTCATAAAAGAACTGGTTATAATAAATAAAGTGTAAAACATAACAAAAGTTATCAAAATAAATACAATAGTATCACTTGCCCAATCTTTGAACGATTTTATAACCAGACCAAAGCAAACAGATATTGAAGACATTATAAATGCAGCTATCCCAAATGAGAGATGCATTATTATCAACCATTTCTTTTTTTTAATATAAGCAAAAGGACCGATTAATGCATTTAATATGAATAATATTAATGTGATCACGCCTGTAAACAAAAACAATGCCAAAATTAATAAGTTTTCAAAACTACAGAATAATATTATAGTATGACGCTTATTATATAGGGTAAAATAAGTATTTATATATAAACATATATATTTGAAACCTAATTTAATAGTGTTGAAGTCGGTTAAATTTTTAGGTAATTTTTTTTTACCGTTTTAGTTACGCTACTTACGGGATCGATTGTCAATGATGATATCATCAAGATAAATCAAACACTTTTCAGCTTTTGGAGTGTAACTCAAAAAATACTTGACCGAATTTGATGAAATTCAACTTGGGGGAGAAATCGGCAAACATATACATAAAAAAATAGATACACACGAACATATAACCTCCTCCTTTTTTGAAGTCGGTTAAATAGGTTAATGTATTAAGTAACACACTTGTAAGATTGCACATTATTAGTTCTAGTGACATGACTTATTATTTGATTTTATCATCAAAATGTAATACCGACGAAAAAAAATACCTCCTTTTTGGAAGTCGGTAGAAAATTATAACATACGATGCTTTCGACGACACCCATTTGAAATGGGAGTAATTTCTTTAAACCAAATACATAACATAATATATAATATAATGGTAATATGTTATTAATGTGCTTAATTTCGCCTGACCATGAGTCATACTCCCAAAAACGAACTTCGAAGTTTTGTTTGACGGATTTCACGATTTCTACTGTGAAAGTGAAAAAAGCACAAATACAAGTCAAGGGGGATGAAATGTAATGACAGGTTAGAATGATTAGTGTTTAATGTTAAACTGATGATGACATAATATAGACATAATGTAATTTGTAAAGTATAATTTTGTGTGTGCACAAATCATCTTCAATTTTCTTTTCAGAAATTAAATACTTCCTACCTACTACATTGTAAAAGCATATACCTACAGAACATAATATACAAAATATAACATTATGTTGAAATTTATAGAGAGAAAAATTCACATCCTCGGACCTGTGAATTGTTCTCTCTATAAATTTCAATGTTTGAGATCGCTAAGCAGGCGTTAATGCTTTAAAAAAGTAACACTATAAAAATTTACATAATATAAGATATAAAATATTTACATGCTCAAAATATTTTAACCATTGATACACATAAATTAGTAAATGCTTTGTTCATATGGTAGATCAATCGGTAAATACTAATAACAACACACTACCTAAATACAAAAACCATCTTGAAAAAACCGGTTTTTGTGCTATTTCACTTTCATAGTAGAAAATGCGAAATCCGTCAAAGGAAGTTTCGTATCTCGTTTTTGAGCGTAGCCATCCATGTCCTAGGTGTATCAACTACGCGCGCGAATTGAGCGGATTTTCTATGAAACTGTCTGTGATATTTGCATCGAGTCGGTACAAAATACTCAATTAACAATAGAAATAATATTTATATCACCATAACTAATTGTAATTGCAACATTTTTTATACTGCTACCACTGCGTCCATGTTTTACTTGTTTCAATAAGTAAGCAATAGGTCTAACAGCCGTATTTATAAACAAGCAAAAGTAATTTACTTAAGGAAAAGTAATTACTTGAACATCTATTTTAATTCTATAGACTAGAATTTGCCTGAAGTTAGAACTATCAAAGGCTAGAATTCTTAGCCTTGTAAGTCACCATTTCCTTTACTTAAACAATCAGAACACGTCAGTTTTTCGTTCTTATTGCAATAGTTAAGTTTTATAAAAATTACATTCGCACACATGGGCTTATGACTACTTACTTTAGTAAATAACGTTCATTGCTCGACTATAGAATAAGATTTTATGTTGAAGTATTATATAGTGAAGTAATTACTTCCTTGAGAAATTACTTAGCAACAAGTAATTACTTGTTTATTAATACGAGTGTTAGTGAGCATGAGAGGCTGTGAGAGAATTATGGTTGAATGTATTTTCTAAATACAGTGAATTGGATATTCCTGTCATAATCTGAATTCAAACTTTTTGGTGAATCAGTACTAAAAATCATGCATATGTCCTGGAGGCACAGAATAAATAATACTGAAAGCCATATAAGGATGTATTATAAATACGTAATTTTGAAATAGATAAATTGAGATTTAGTTATATCATTCTTATTTGATATCATAACCACAAGAGTTTATCTTATTGTATAGACACATTTGTTACTCCTTCAACCGACAACTACTAAACCTACTACTACTAAACCGATATGACTAAAAGTTTTTACATAGGTAGATGATGAACTGTGGGCCGAGCACGAAAATCTACTTAAGTGTAACGTTATCGTATTCAGTACAAAGTATGAGATATCTGTGCCACTATTGTACTAGGTAAATGACAGTTTGTACTAAATACGTTAATAGATACACGTACACTTAAACAGATTTTCGTGCTAGGCCCACTCATGAGAAAGATTATTTATGGTGTACTTATATACCTTTTTAGCGTGATTGATGTTATGGTTGTATTGTTCAGCATTTTTATTGTACCTGTTAATCCATGAGGTTGTTCAGTTATTCCTTTACTAATGGCCACGACTATGGTGCCTATGATAGCACAAACTATTCCACACAAATGTAAAAAGATATGTGCAAACTTTCTATGTCGTATTCGCATAGGAGATGACCATCCGTTGGCATAATGTAAGGCCAGTATTGCTTCAGCTGAGAAGAAATGAAACTGCAACAGTTTTAAAAAAGGTTATTTTATGTACCGATATACATAGTAAGTTTTATTTTAAAAAAGTTTTTCGAGTGTTTAAGTTTTATTTTTCTGCATGTCTCGTTTACTAAATATATACTGGAAAACAAAAGTTAATACATAGATTAATTTACAAAAGTCATACGCCACGTAGTCATATTTAGTGCCTTAGATGCGAGTCAGTTTCCTACGAATCAGACTGTTCCCTAACCTCCCGTATAAATGTCGTAATGGGTGATTATGTTTGAATGGTGCTGTAGCGTGTAAAGATCAGCGCGGCCGACCAGTCATGACAGATAAGGTATATTTTGTATATTTGAGCCCTCCACGAGCCTTAGGTTTAAGAGTAACGTTGCACTGTCATTATTATTAACAGATATCGTTCTGGGCAAAGATGAGGAAATCTGTGAAAATTGATAATTTAATGTGGAACTTGGTGCCACTGCACATTTACTTATGATGAAACCTCTTGAAGCTATACACCCGTTTAATAGATCCATGTTTACTTACAGCTAAACAACATACGACTGCATGGGCATCACCGCTCGTTATAGAATAGTGAAGAACTGTCATTAAAACTGCTCCAATAGCAATATTTGCCAAACCGATCCCAATGGCACACCACACAATCTTGCAGTACTCCGTTTTCGGCTCGATGACTATGATCTTTATCGGTCCAGCAAACTTTAATTGTTGCTTTGATTTGACTTTCTCTGGTGCTTCTGAAACTCCTGTTTTGTTTGTTGGTGGCCTTTTGTATCGTCTTTTCCTTAATATTGATTTAGGTTTTGATTTATTCGTCATAGGTTTACTCGGGATAGAATTATCTGTTTTAGATCTGTTCATCATCATTTGACTTCTTTCAATTTTAATCATTGTAGTGAAAGTCTTTGTTTGAATTGGTAATATTGAACTTTAGAATTTACTGTGCACTTTGAGATATTTCGTTTACAATTTGAGTCTCAAACATAGAGAAAATTGTATATGTCCTAAAGAAGTAAATGAAATAAAGAGCATAGAGTAAAAACAGACAATTTCATATTTTTTCTGAGTGACATTTAATTATGTCCACAGATGTAAATGAGGGCAGAAAAATACTATGTTTCACATATTTTCAGATATGGCATGTGTTTGTTTACGGTTTGTGTACTCTATTATAGCTGCTTTAAGTTAGGCTTGAAGTTTGTAGATTTATCTGAAAAACTTGACTACTCCAGGACGAAAACTTTTTGGATCAATATACACTCAGAACAATAACGCTTATTCTAAGCATATACAAATGACAACCAAGAATATATTATACAGAATTGAGCTAGGGATGATAGTATGACATACCTACTTATACTTGAGTTCTTCCAAGTTCAGTGTTTGATTTAGACAATCTGCTGATTTGATTTCAGAAAATCATCGCATATTTATTTGGTGTATTTGTAAGGTAAACGTATCCAACAAGTACCAAAACCTTTATTATGAACTAAAGAGAAGTTGCTAAAGGTTACAAAATCCTCTTTTTTAAATTGAAGCACAAACCAAGCAACCAAGAGTTGCGAATTCAGAGAGCCATTCCGGATGTATAAGGCCAGCCTAAGAAACCGTAAATGTTCAAGTGTGTATGTGTGAGCAAGACAACGTGTATGTCTCTTGTCTTTATTTGCTTAACAGAAAATATTATGTGCCATCAATGGCGTAGGAGACGACGTTTGTGGTGTCCATAAGAATTCTGTTGATAAAGACTGTAAACTCCTCATTTTGATCATCTTGTGACATTATATATATTTCGAAACGTAGTATGCAGTGTGCACTGTGCAGTAAGTGGTCAATTGCTGTCTATAAAGCGCGATTTACACTCCAATAAGTACAGTAGCAAATTTACTTGCGACATCAGCGAGTTAAGTTGCTATTGTAGTTTTTATGCGAGTTAAGTAAGTTGTTGGTTAAGTTGAGTTGAATAGATCGCGATCCTATTTTTTGAAAAGTCCAGTGCGAAGTAGGCCCCTCTTTCGCTTGTCCCACACCCCGCCTAGTTAACTAGCCTGCATATAGACGGGCGAATTTAGTACAGTACATAAGTTTGTACACTGGGGGCGGAGACACGTGTTATTTTGGTGTTTCCCATATGCACTGTTCATTTCTATTAATATTTCATTTTCCATGTGTTGTAAAAGTATTGATACTATTTCTCTTGTTTTAGCACGTAAATTGGTATTCAGTAGTTGGACATCTATTTTCTGAAGTAAAATAATTGTTTTAGTATAAATAAACTAAACAACCGACGCGACTGGTCTTATTCTCGGAGCGGTAACTTATGACTACTAAACTCGCGTACGTTTGGACGCTACTTGTAACTTACTACTTGCTACTTAACTGACCGGTTACTTAACTCGCTACTGTACTTATTGATGTGTAAATCGGGGTTAAAAGCCTGCGGTGAACGAAATCTACCAAATAAAACCTTTCATCGGTAACTTTTTTATCTGGTACAGCGAGTACATCGAATGCATAATACACTAAAGTAAATTATATACTTATATATGCCATCTCATAGTACGCTGAAAACTTTTCTACTCTATTCTCCGCCTATGGTTCTAAAACTCTCAATAGTTGGCGTGAGAGCTTCGCAGTTGAGCCTAGGACCCTAAACGGTAATGTAGCATTCAAATTTTCAACATCATCCATCACCATGCGGGTGAAACCGTGAAAAGCAGTTATAATACTATAAATGTAGAAGTTTGATGTATGAATATTTGTTACTCAATCACGCCGGAACGGCAAAAGAGATTTGGATATTTTTGTACGTAGATACTTAAGGATACAAACACATAGGGTATTTTTCATCACCGTTTATCAACACGGGGTTACACTGCAGGGCGCAGTTAATCTAAGAAAAACATAATAAGACTAAAAACAAACAAAATATAAAAAGATATTGTATTATTTTTTATTCACTTCTTAGTGGTTGAAAAGAATTTAGACGCAGGAGTAGTTAGCACAACAATTGTATAAAATATGGTAAAAAACATTATAAGATACGTAGGACTCATATATGCTATTATAAACAGCCAAATTTGAAAGGCCGGTTTGATAATACCAAGTATAAAGCATATCGATGAGGAGAGGAATGCTATCATTCCCAATATTCGGTGAGCATATGTGAGGACACTGGGTGTAGTTAGTTCACCTTTTCTCAGGAATATCAATGGTCCAACTAATAAGCATACTAAAGAAACCACTCCAGCAAAACAACCTGCAAATAATGACCAAAATTATTCTAGTGATTGTGTTATGGCGAGTTAATGAAGCAAACTGTATTCTGAGATCCTAGTGGAATGGAGTTCCGTAGTCTTCGCCTACTGTTTTAATAAAAAAATGGTTATTTTATGTACTCGTATATATGATGTAATACTACGTATGCTACGGCTCTGTCCATGCGGAAAATGAATATCCCATAGGAGTATTTTCCGGGATCTGGGCAGCCGATATGTTATTCCGGGTCATTATTTACCTATGAATTTTAGCCGAATATTTTTGAAATTTCCATTTCTGATATTTCCATCTATAAATACATTATTTCGTGTTTATAATGTAAGTGGTCTTATTCCAACTGTAGCTTGTCCAATGATACTATATTATATACTATATTGCATTATAAAAGTCACATTACTTCGGTCAACCGGACAAATTACCGAACTACTGATACCTACTGGGCGGTGTTTAATACGAAAGCATGTCTGTTTAGACGGATGCATCTTTGTTATTCTTTCACGACACTTATTTGAGCCGACATTTTGCTATAGAAAACCTGAAATAAACTATTTATAAATTTTTGTAGGATGATCTTTGTAGTCGCAGGTAGAACCTTTAGCAGCTTGTATAGTATACCAAATGCTATTTGAAGTAATGATAGCGCCGGTGGTAATGAGTGTCGTTTTCCATTCTGATGGTCGTGGTATTGATGTGTGATTTAGAACTTGAACTATCGGTGAAGGTAACATTGTAAAAAAGTCCACAGCATACTGGTATGGTGCTTTCTGGTGCCCATGTTCACCTGCAAGCCCCATTTACTAAGACGCTTGGTCGCGTTAGCAGTTTGAGTACCACCACCTCCCATTCACCATACTAAGAAATACAAAACTGTACAAACGTTATTATTAAAAAGCATACACTACTTAAAAAAAAGAAGGACAGACGCTGTTAGTTTGAGTTTCCAGAATTATTGTCCCGTAGGTTACCAGTAGTAATATTTTTAAAATAAAACCTTTATGAGTACATCATGTGACAAAACAGGCAGCTTGTTTGACTCCTGTTTATGATCAATCAATCACCCAACTTTAACCCAAACCCCTTTAAAATGTTCTGTGCCTTAATCTTGCTTGATTAACTCCAGTTTTTCTCTTCAAAACAAATGTAGTTATTGAATGCTACTTACAGGTTGGAGGTAACAGAATATCGTGCTAAAGTTGCCCAAAGATAAACTGTAACAGAAGAGTTCACAGAACTTTCAATATCATCTATTCACCCAGCAGCAAACCGCCTTCCACACTTCGTCTCTCCACCTGACCGAAGACCACAACAACTACTCTTGCCAAACCTTTGGCTGCACTCAATAACTGCAGCGGCGATAGACTCTCTAGTAAGTATGTTCAGTACAATGCCACTTCAGCCGATATATAATTTGAAGATAAACAGTTAAGACGTTGAGATAATTGTTGCCTATTAATTCCTGTTATTTATACCTGCGTGATAATGAACTGATATCAACATCGGAAGGATAGAATCCAGTGTCGAACTTTCTCCATACATGATTATAAGGACGGACCCAGCGATACTGAATGCCATTCCAATTGCATTAAGAAGAAAATGTTCTCTTCTTCTTTGGGACTTCTTCAGAGGCGCTGCTGGTCCGTTTAAAGCATGTAGCATTAGAATTGCTGATGGCATGCAGAATTGGTACTGAAAGAAACATTTCACTTTTATATGATATACAAGCTCCCCCTTTTATTGGATACTGTGTATTTAAGTTTGAGGATTTTACAGAATAAAGAATGCATGCAAATGGACTTCATTCTTTTACATTTCAAGGGTTAATAAACTATAATAGTATAATAGGTTTAATAGTATAAAATTTTACTTACCCCAACAGTACAGAGTATGATATGAATATTGTTGTAAAACGATAGTTTGAAACCCAATGTGAACAACAGTACAATAAACGTATTAGCTCCAATCATCATGTTAGCTATTGCTACGAAAGCTGCCCCAGACTTTCTTCGATTGTACTGATCTTCTGGAGGGTCCACTAAAATGATCTTTACGGGACCGACAAATTCATGAACTGTGCCATCTTTCACACATTCTAGGTTACAAACTCTGTCTGTGACATTCATACTGATAATTTGAAATTCAACTACTGACCATAACTGTATTTGTAAAAATTAAATCAACATGTAACACACTGAAAATTTTCGCGGAACAGATAGGTGACAGATCACTTTTCTTACATAATATTTTTATATTGTATGTATTAGTCTATGACTGTATTGTCTTTGATTATAGAATAAACTTTTTTCTGTATATACCACAGACCACACCGAGCTCTAAAGAACTGAATATTCTTTGATAATAATGATGTTATTAAAGTTTAGTTCTAAACACGTATCACATACATTCTAAGTTCTATAACTAAGAAAGACACGGATTTAATTTGGTGGTGTTGTTTTGTGGGGAAAAAGACGTGTTTTTTTCACCACTAACCTGTACGGTGATTGACCGCCACACGATGTGAATCAAACATCCTGTCAGCGAAGTATACTGATTCTGAATACTTTTTTTTTTTAAAGGGGGGAAATGCTGTCCACTTCCCTTCCGTTACGGGGGTTGACAGAAGGGGGTATGTGGGGCTCAGACCCACTAAAACCCCCCCGTGAGCAGTCCTCCGCCAGATGGGTGAGATAGGGTTGCGCTGGCATTAACCATCTCGCCCCAGCGGTAGGCCCGGGTTTGTAACCGGGCGTCAGCGCCTGTGAAGGGGTGCCCTTGCTCACCAAGGGCACTCCTCACACAAGACTACTCAAGACGTGAGAAAAGTAGAGTTTGTTGGTTTATAGCATTAGATCTTGCCGCTGACAACATAGATGTAACCTTTAGTGTTCACACTTCCCCCTTTGTTCGATAACGTACTTTGCTGCAAACATAGTTGTTTTCCGGCATGATACAGTCTATTATTATTGAGTGGGAGGGTTCGCGCGAATTTGCCAGTTACCGTAAAAAATAATGTCAGCCACCATAATACCAATAGCAACAAATTGTTTAGGCTTATAATAAAATTTCATACACCATTATAGAATCAAAATGAAAAGTAACGGGGTAACATTGTGGTAGAACATAGACCTATCTATAATTATGTGCCAGCTTTGAATGAATTTTACTCATATTTTAGACCAATTTTAGTGAAATAAATATGATGTTTTTCTTGTTCGAGAAGGGATATAGGTATAGAGTGTAGGTTAGTAGGGCGAATTCTGCGGCTGATTGTATTAGGTAAGCTTTGAAATTCTATGAATGCAGAAGGTCTCGTCACACCGTTCAAGTGAACTATCTATAGCAGCTTCCCTTACTTTCCTATTTCATATTTCAAATAGATGATCTTGTTTATTTAGGTAATAATAACTTCATCCCCATTTCGTCTTAACACCGCCGCTGCCGTTGGAGCTCATAAAGCGGCCACTACACTTACTCCAAATTATTTCCCGCCTTTGTTGTTCATTCAACCGAACAAACATCATAGTTTGTAGAATGACCACGAAAACCTTGTTTTTAATGTCCATTCAGGGATAAAGTCATAATCCTGAACCAAATTACTTTCCCTCTGAGATTCAGCCTTACCCCGACAAAACGATACCCCTCTTCGCCTACCACCATTACATTTTATTACTCCAAAGGTACAGGAGTTTGCTTTTTTGACGTATAAATATAAGAAATTGTTGTAATAAAAGTTGATATCTTGGGTCTCCTTAATATAGAGAATAATGTGGCCTCTACGCCTAAACAAATCCCACAAAAATCCTATCAAGTAAACAAGGGCTATAAAAAAATACGCTATATAGCTATGCTTCATCCTAACTACAGATATATAATTTATAATTTTATTGCTTGTTATTTACTAGCTGACCCACCAGCAGCTTCGCTCGCTAGATCTTGGTGTAGTGGTGGGAGCGCCGCTTTAGGATTTCGAGGTACTGGGTTCATACCCGAGTCGGACCGTTATAGATTAACCCAATAACGTTCCGACTCGGCTAATACCGACAGTATTACCATGAATAGGCTCTCAACTAAAAAGTAGCGACAACGCGTTGTCACTCCAAAAGTCGGCAATACGCAATTCCTATTACGGATTTCTTGATATGTGCATGAACACTGCGCGTTATAACTTTTCTTATCACCACCACGTGAAGCACCATTCTTATATTTTTACAAGTCATACACATAAAGACAATCTGATTAGCTACAACATGAATATTGCGTTGAGTAATGCGTGATAAACCACACCGTAATACAGTGCAGATTAAATAATTTACCTTATTTATTAGAGTTCCGTACCTCAAAAGTGAAAAGAAACCCTTATAGGATCACTTTGGTGTCTGTCAAGACCCCTTTTCTTAAGAACGCGTATAATCAAGCACGCGGGTCTACAGTCCCTTTCAGCTGTAAAAAAATCAAACTTCGCAGGTAAAGCGATCAAAAGACATAATATAACTGTCTAAGTCGCATTTTTTACTAATTATTATTACTCGTATACACTCTGTTGTCCGTACATTTTAAGTTTGTAGTTTGTTGGGAGATTACCGGCTACGGAATATTAAAACACTTACTTAACTACTTAATTAATTGAGTATTCCAAGGATAAACTATTCTAATTTTATTTTATGTGTTTATCATATCACTAGGTTCAACCCGCATTTGCATTCGCGTGGTGATAGATGATGATGCTGATGAAAAATATCCTATGTGTTATTCCAGCACCTAATCTGTCTACATAACAAATTTCGTCTAAATCCGTTCAGCCATTCTGCCGAGCTTGAGTAACAAACCTACATCCATCCAAACATACGCAATTATAATATTTGATATAGAAAGTAAGATTACCTATGTATTAAGACACGGCCACGGGATCAACGAGCAGAACCCCAACTTTTAATCTTGATGGTCATCTACAAAATGAAAAAAAAAATTTTTATTGCAATATTTTTACTTTATAAGCCGTGCTATATCGTACCTGCGTAAATGAAAACTTAACAACAAGTACCACATAAGTTTATATGGAGCTACAAGTTATCTACCACTTCGTAAACTACAAAACTTATTGATTCTCGACAGAATTAATTATAAAACTGTATCATAAAATATAAAACGAAGGTATTAATTCGATTGGCAATGCAATTACTGGTGGTCACGAGAGCTGATTCATAGCGATCATTACGGTATAAATCATTTGAAATGCGCCGATAAATTTACATAGCCGAAGTGGCTTAAGGATCGATATATATATTTTTACAATTTCATTCCAATTTTCTACAGATTTCCAAAAAAAGGAGGAGGTACTCAATTAGAGGGTATTTTTTTAATGTTTGTTACCTCATAACTTTCGATAGAGTGAACCGATTCTCAAAATTCTTTGTTTGAAAGCTGGTACTTCCCGTGTGGTCCTATTTAAATTTCATCAAATTCGGTTTAGTAGTTTTTGAGTTACACTCCAATAACTGATTTTTACTAAAGTAATAGAATGGAAGTCGATATAAAATTTTACAAATTGCACTTGTTAAGTCATTTATTGGCTTAAAATCATTCATAAAGCATCCGCTAAACATTTGATTATCAAAAAATGGAACCGACTAAACCACAAAAAAAGTGTGAAATAACTTGATGAAATCGATACCATGATAGTTCAAAAATAATTAACTATTATCACAATATTGTGCTCATGGTACCGATTGAATGGAATTGGAATGAAATTGTATAGATCCTTAAGCACAACCGTTAATGATGATATCATCAAATCATCAAACTAGGCGAAGTTCTTGTCAGTTATTGGAAAAAAACTGCTTGACCAAATTTGATAATATTTAAATAGGATCACCTCAGAAGTGATCCTATTTAAATATTATCAAATTTGGTATTATGCCGTGGTGGTACCGGCTACGAATTGTACCCCCCCTAACTTTTCCCGTGGGTGCCGTAAGAGGCGGCTAAGGGAATATCCGGGAAATGGGCAGCAGCATTTCCCGCAGTCTGCGTCAACATCCACTGCGATCACCAAGACGCCTGCCAAGCGTGGTGCATTAAGGCAAATCCCCCCCCCATGACAATTAACATTAAACCACGGCCCCCAGTTCCCGGCAGCTCTGCTATCCGTGGCTACGGTAGCGGCCATTGTAACGGTGGAGCAGGGGGTGCGAAGAATCTCCGGCAGATATCCGCCTACCAATCCCAAAAACGACCCCTGGCCCTGGCAACATACAATACACGCACGCTCAGGACCGACGAAAAGATGGTCGAATTGGAGGAAGAGACGCTCAAGTTACGCTGGGATGTCATGGGATTATCTGAAGTCCGAAGACAGGGACAGGACACGATAATTCTAAATTCCGGCAACTTGTTCTTCCACCGGGAGGGAGACCAACAATCCCAGGGTGGTGTCGGGTTCCTCGTCCGCAAGTCTCTCGTTAACAACGTAGTGAAAGTCGATAGTGTGTCGGCTAGGGTAGCGTTCCTTATACTCAGAATAACCAAACGGTATTCGCTGAAGGTTATACAGGTATACGCACCGACCTCGGCACACTCGGACAATGAAGTAGAAAGTATGTACGAGGATATATCCAGGGCCATGCATACTTCTACAACCTACTTCACTGTTGTAATGGTTGTTGAGTAGGGCCATTTGGATACGGGCAGCGGAACTCGAGGGGACAGAGGCTGGCTGACTTCATGGAGAAGGAGGGACTCTTTATGATGAACTCCTTCTACATGAAGCGGCCATCCAGGAAGTGGACGTGGATGAGTCCCGACGGTTCCACTACGAACGAGATAGACTTCATCATGACGACCAATAAGCGCATATTCAATGACGTCTCTGTGATCAGCAAGGTAAAATCCGGCAGCGATCACCGCATCGTAAGAGGCGCATTGAATATCAATGTCAAGCTTGAGAGGTCACGTCTGGTGAAGTCTACGCTCCGACCTAATCGTGCCCAAATCCAAAACCCCGAAAAGTTTCAACTTGAACTTCAAAACCGTTTTCAGTGCTTAGCTGAATGCGACACAGTGGATGAGTTGAACAACGGGTTGGTGGAAACTGTCCAAGCGGTTGGGTCCGAATTCTGTGAGACCAAACGCCGCAGGAAAGCTCAAAAACTCTCAAAAGAAACTCTGAAACTAATGGCAGAACGGAGCGAAATGAGACTGCAGTCCGCAGTTGATATGTCGGATTACGGTAAACTCAATAGACGAATTTGGAAGTCCATGCGACACGACTTGCGTGCTTATAATACTGCGCGTATTACGGCAGCAATTGAGCGGAACCAGGGCTCTAAAGTGTTTGCAAAAGATTCGTCTATTGGGCAAAGCCAAATGACAAAACTGAAGACCGAAAATGGCAGTATCGTTTCATCCAAGCCTGAGATTCTGAGAGAGATTGAGAGCTTCTATCGACAGTTATATACCTCGACGCGCGAACCCGTTACTGAAGCAGCTCAGGACACCAGAGCAAAGTTAGTCCGACACTATACCGAAGACATCCCGGACATCAGCCTGTACGAGATTAGAATGGCTCTCAAACAGCTTAAGAACAACAAGGCGCCAGGAGAGGACGGAATTACGACTGAACTTCTGAGAGCGGGTGGTAGACCGATACTTTTAGTCCTCCAGAAGTTATTCAATTCTGTCATCTTCGAAGGCAAAACACCGGAAACGTGGCACAAGAGCGTGGTGGTGCTGTTCTTCAAAAAAGGTGATAAAACCTTATTGAAGAATTATAGGCTCATATCGCTCTTGAGCCACGTGTACAAGCTGTTTTCGAGAGTCATCACGAACCGTCTCGCACGCAGGTTTGATGAGTTCCAGCCTCCTGAACAAGCCGGTTTCCGAAGAGGCTTTAGCACCGTAGACCACATTCATACACTACGGCAGATTATACAGAAGACCGAAGAGTATAATCAGCCACTGTGTCTAGCGTTTGTGGATTACGAGAAAGCCTTTGATTCTATCGAGAAGTGGGCCATACTGCAGTCCTTGCAGCGATGCCAAATTGACTATAGGTATATCGAAGCGTTGAAGTGTTTATACAGCAAGGCCACTATGTCAGTCCGATTACAGGACCAGAGTACGGAACAAATTCCATTGCAGAGAGGTGTGAGACAGGGAGACGTCATCTCTCCGAAACTGTTCACTAACGCATTGGAGGATGTTTTCAAACTTTTGGACTGGAAAGGATGTGGCATCAACATTAATGGCGAATACATCACTAACCTTCGTTTTGCCGATGATATAGTTATAATGGCGGAGTCGCTCGAGGATATCGGCACCATGCTCAACGACCTCAGTAGAGTTTCCCAACAGGTTGGTCTTAAGATGAACATGGATAAGACGAAAATCATGTCCAATGTCCATGTTCCACCTATACCGGTAATTGTTGGAAACGATACACTCGAAGTTGTAGATGAGTACGTCTACCTGGGACAGACTGTCCAATTAGGTAGGTCCAACTTCGACAAGGAGGTCGCACGAAGAATCCAGCTCGGATGGGCAGCGTTCGGGAAGCTTCGATCCATCTTTTCGTCCCCAATACCTCAGAGCCTGAAAACCAAGGTTTTCAACCAGTGTGTGTTGCCAGTGATGACTTATGGCACTGAGACGTGGTCCCTTACTGTGGGCCTCATTAACAAGCTTGAAGTCGCTCAACGAGCAATGGAGAGAGCTATGCTTGGGGTTTCCCTGCGTGATAAGATCCGAAATGAGGAGATCCGTAGGAGAACTAAGGTCACCGACATAGCTCTCAAAATTAGCAAGTTGAAGTGGCAATGGGCAGGCCACATCGCTCGCAGAACTGATAACCGATGGGGAAGAAAGGTTCTCGAGTGGCGACCACGCACCGGAAGGCGTAGTGTAGGCCGGCCCCCCGCTAGGTGGACCGACGACCTCATAAAAACCGCGGGGAATCGCTGGATGCAGGAAGCGAGTAGCCGGTCCAAGTGGCGTTCTATGGGGGAGGCCTATGTTCAGCAGTGGACGTCTTCCGGCTGATAATGATGATGATGATGATGATGATGATGACCTCAGAAGTATACTCTATCAAACAAAAAAGGATCATTAAAATCGGGTAATCCGTGAACACACATCAAAATTTATACATTCGACCATTCGACCGTATAAAATAAAATAGGAGAAACCTATGTAAATAGAGCGAATTCTGTGATATTTTGGTCCGCTGGAATTCGCCCTATTTACATACAGTCCGTTCACAGTTATTTTACCTCTGACAGCACCCTTATAACCATACAAATAAATATTACTCTGATACAAAAGCAGAGGTAAAATAACTGTGAACGGACTGTAGGTTTCTCCTATTTTATTTATAACCTAATTATCGCTAGGTATTATATAGGTAGTATTATATTCATATACGCTAATTATATTCCAAGATATAGGACAGTCGATAGGTGTCGATTTGTTTTGTGTTGTATATTTTGTGTGTTCAAAAATAACCAGTAGTGCATTATTTTCCTTAAAGTTTATTGTCACAAGTTTTAGTGAATCGCACCAGAAATACTTGTCCGTATATTCATTTCTGAACTTTACTCCACATCCTATAAGGGCAGATTAGTAAATATTAAAAATATGCATTTCATTTTTATTATAACTTGAATGTCTCGTTATGTGTGTATATACCTTCAACCTTGATTAGTTCCAATAATATATATAATAAAATACATTACTTGCTATTTTGATTACAATAGAAATCATTTATGGGTCTAAAAAAATTCACATTATAGCCTACGATAATCGATTTCTGCATACTTATTTACATATAACATATTTTTGCTGTGATCAACATCCAACTATCGAAGGTCAAATCTATTTTGGTGACGTGCGCTTTGTTCTTTGAAATGGAATCCAGTATCTGAGAGTTTACGTCGTTTGCTCACAAAGGATAGTCCAATTTGGCTGACTCTTGAAAAACGTACAAAAGGATCCGGACCGGAATTACCGACTCATATTATAAAACAAAAACAAACGAAGCACATAACAAATCAACAAAATCAAATAAGTATTTATTTAATATTATACTGCAATATAATAATATTTGACAACACCATAACAACTAGATATATATTCGCACTTGGACCATTTGATACTCATATCTAATTCAAGAACCTAATAACAATTGCAGATCAAAATATAGCCCGAAACATTTGCACTTATGTTAGGTACTCTCTTAATTTTCCCAGCATTATTATAATAGGCCATACCATATTAGACACTCATAACTAAAAACAAGAACCTAATTGCAAATTTAAATATATCATAAAACAAAGTTAAAATAATTTGAACAGTTTTTAGATGTTCCCAGCATCGCAATCGAACACCTGGACCACAACAACCACTTGAGATATATTCGTTTAATCTTATCAAAACGATAAATTATATAAGCAAGGTGGTGTTACCAGCTCAGAGAGTGGTAATGCCCAACTTCTCATTCGGTCATCATTTTCATCATCCTATGATTATTCTCTGTGAGAGTGCACATGTTAATGCTTCACCGTTAGCTAGTGTGCGCATACGCACACATAGCAGCAACCGGACTTCGTATTTTTCTATGGCTCTGCCGTTCTGTGCATTCGGTCGGCGATCACAGCGCTAGACACATCTACCTACTGTATTCATTTAACAAAGATTTTTTACAATATAACAAAATAACTTTCAACATTAATCTTCATTATTTCAAACTGTTTCCGACACCCATTCCTGGACCAAATCTGCAACAGCACACATAATAAAATAAGTTGAAAAACAAATAATTTGATGAAATACTATATAAGAGAAGCTATATATATCGTTTTTAAACTGGCATGGTCACTAATGCCAGAAATAACTCTAGAAACGGGATATTGACCACATATATTGTACGGGATAACACTTACGGCCGGTGCCAATAATCTATCTATCGTCGGTTTACGTTACTAGAGCTAGATATCTGACACTATTTGTGTGGACGTTATGTCAAATTTCTATCCGTAGTAAGGAAAACTGTGGATAGATAGATTATTGGGATCCCCACTACCTCTACTAGTTTACTCGTAAACATGTGCATGCAACTGTGCTGAAATATCTTGAGCATTATATGGTAGGTAAATATCCCGTTTCTAAAGTGAGACGAGCTGTTTTTCGCACATTTGTGAACAATGTATAGATACTGAATACCATTTACCTACCACCTACTTTTATTCAACTACAATGGATGCTAGCAAAAATTATGTACTTAAAATTTTATTGAGAGTATAAATAGTTGTGTTGTTTTATTCTCAAAAATCTTCACGGAGCGCATGCAACAAATAACCAAAGTTCCATCGTTATCTGATAAATGCTATAAGAACGGATAGAAGACATAAAAACAAATAGACAAGCATTCACTTTTATATATTGGAATATCTAAATATTTCCTCATTCTTATGAAAAGCGGCAAATCGTGTGTAAAATGTTTATGAAATGTAATTTGTCACACAAAATAATCGTCCGTAAACAAAATAAGACCGCACTACTGCCAAGTTTCGGTAGTAAAAAATATTCTAAATACATAAACAGAGCGACAAAAGAGGGTGCATACGAAATTTCCCAGTAAACTTCGGGAAAAACTGAGCACACAAAATGTAATATATGGGCCGTAGACCCTCCTGCATTAGAAACGCTTAAAAGCATTGTCTTGTTTTTCCCGCGGAATGAGATGTTTGGTTCAGTGTTCTAAGATTCCTTAAAGTTGGCGAACTTTCCCTCGTGTGGATTCTGAGAAGCTACAATGTGTTTTGGACAAAATTTCGAACATTGCTGAAGTCGGAAAACTTTGCTTTTAATTAGGTACAAACAAAGATATACAATGTAATCATAAGCATATAGGTTCATAGGTAATATCGTATTAACAGCCTACCAAAATAGAGAAGGTTCTCAATTTACTGTATTATCTGGGGGAGGCATATGTTCAGCAGTGGACGTCCTACGGCTGAGCTGACGATGATAGCTCAATAGCAGAAGATTCATTTGTTTATAAATTTACTTTTATTATACTAATACCAGGTGAAAGTTATACGAGAACACAGGATTCCCGATATAATGAACACGATACGTTTATTCCACACAGACGAACTAGCAGGCATCAGTTAGTCACAGTGATATGTAATATGCGTAAGTGTGCCCGTAGAGTAAAAAACCTTTATTCATTTCAGGTTTTTTTTCTTTTGAACAACCTACTGAACCGATTTGGCTTATTTTTTTAGCCTACTTTCTATCCCAGAGCAATATATCCGTAAAATGTAAAAAATGCGGGCTGCCTATAATGTAACATTAAGTTACATTTAATATGAAAAAAGTGTAAGATAATGTTTGAGTAATATAATCATAGGGATTTAATCATCACATGAACAAACTTTCATGCAGCATTGGTCAATCAAATTCGAAACATATATCTATTGATAATCATCAATCAAAGTCCTGACTGACTGACTGACAGACAACGCACAGTCTAAATAGCTGGTCGTAGAAACTTGCAATTCGGGGGGTGTTTTATTCTGCATAAAGGTGTAAGGAGGTCTAAGAAAGGGGTTTACGAAAACAACCCCTAAGGAGGTAAAAGGGTAAAAGTCGAAGAAAACGTAAGTATGAAAGTCATTTGTTTTTTTAAATTATATGTGTGAAAAATTGGATTTAGTCATCATCATCATCATCATCAGCCTGTAGCAGTCCACTGCTGGACATAGGCCTCTCCAATTGCACGCCACTTCGGTCTATCTTGGGCTTCTCGCATCCAGTTTTTGCCAGCCGTCTTGCGCAGATCGTCACTCCACCGTGCCTCAGGACGTCCTACACTACGTTTGCCGAGACGCGGTCTCCACTCTAGAACTCGTTTACCCCAACGGTTGTCGGTTCTACGGCTAATATGGCCAGCCCACTGCCACTTCAGCTTGCTGATCCGGTGGGCTATGTCGATGACCTTGGTTCTCTGACGGATCACTTCATTTCTGATGCCATCCCTCAGAGAAACACCGAGCATAGCCCTTTCCATAGCCCGCTGAGCGACCTTGAGCTTGTGGACCATTCGAGCCGTCAGTGTCCACGTTTCAGCTCTGTATGTCATGACGGGTAGGACGCACTGATTGAAAACTTTCGTCTTCAGGCACTGTGGAATCGGCGAAGTAAGGACTCGACGTAGCTTCCCAAACGCTGCCCAGCCCAGCCGAATTCTTCTATTCACCTCGTTCTCAAAGTTGTTTTTTCCCAACTGCAATGTCTGCCCGAGGTACACATATTATTGAACAACTTCGAGAACGGCGCTGTGTATCGCAATCGGTTCCGGTAGAACATGTTCGTTGAACATGACCTTGGTTTTGTCCAAGTTCATCCGTAGGCCGATGCGTATAGAAGAGTCAGCCAGGTCATTCAGCATCTGTTGCAGGTCCTGCAGCGTCTCTGCCACGATGACGATATCGTCAGCAAATCGCAAGTGAGAGATGTATTCGCCGTTGATATTAATGCCACGTCCTTTCCAGTTCAGCGTCTTGAACATATCCTCCATTGCATTTGAAATCAATTTCGGGGAAATAACGTCCCCTTGTCTCACTCCTCGATGCAACGGTATGGGACTTGTTTGCTGATTCTGTACTTGGACGGACATGGTGGCGGTTTCGTAAAGACTGGCAACGCTGCAGGGACTCCAGAACAGACCAGATTTTAACCGAGTCAAAGGCCTTTTCATAGTCCACGAATGCTAGACACAGGGGCTGATTATACTCTTCGGTCTTCTGTATAATCTGCCGCACTGTGTGAATGTGATCTATGGTGCCGTATCCGCTCCGAAACCCAGCCTGTTCCGGTGGTTGGAATTCGTCGAGTCTACGCGCAAGACGGTTCGTGATCACTCTTGGAAACAGCTTATAGACGTGGCTTAGAAGGGATATGGGTCGATAGTTCTTCAGCAGGGTCTTATCTCCCTTTTTGAAGAACAGGACGACCACACTCCTACTCCACGCCTCTGGAGTTCTCCCTTCGAACAGGACAGTGTTAAAAAGCTTCTGGAGCTCCCTCAGTACGGGTTTACCTCCTGCTTTTAGTAGCTCTGTAGTAACGCCATCCTCTCCAGGGGCTTTTCCATTTTTAAGCTGTCCAAGAGCGATCTCGATTTCGCCAATACTGACTTCTGGCAAGTCTTCGGTGAAATGGCGTGTTAACGTGGCTCTAGGATCAGGTCGAAATGCATGCGATGCGTATAATCGGCCATAAAAGTCCTCCACTTCCGAAAGGACTGCCGGCTTCGAAGCAACGACTTCTCCACTAGCTGTGGTCAACTTCGTCAGGTGGCTTCTTCCAAGAGATTGTACGAACACCTTTGACCCCCGATTCTGCTCGATCGCTCTTTCGATCGAAAGAGTATTGAAGCACCGGAGGTCGTGTCGTACGTTCTTGTTGATCTCTCGGTTTAGAGTCCGCTTTTCTGACGAAGTGATGGGTGGGTTTTCACGTCGTTCCTTCATTAGGCCCAAAGTCTTTTCTGAAAGCTTGGACTTCTTGCCCTTACGCTGCATGTAACAAAATCTCGTACCTTCTTCCCTGAGGACCCGAGTCACATTTTCGAGGTTCTGGTTTACGTCTGTGGTGGTTTCCACGGCAGCGAATTGGTTCTCCAGGTTTAACTGGAATGTTTCAGATCCTGCAATGGTTTAAAGCAGTGTTGGTCGGAGCCTGGACTTCATAAGACGGACACGTTGCACCTTGAAGTTGATATTCAGAGAGCCTCGGACAAGTCGGTGATCGCTACCGGTATTGAACCTGTTGATCACGGAGACATCTCTAAATATGTATGGATTTAGTAAGGTTATTTAATATAAAAAATGTTGTTCCTTAATTTTGTAGACAGGGATGATTTAGTAGGGAAGAAAAGGGGGATAAAAGTTTGTATGGAAAATTCTTTGTTTTTGGAACTTATAGGTCTGAAAATTGGTATTTAGATAGAACATTTATACTAAAACATGGTGTTCGTTATATTTTTTCATAGGGATGACTTAGAGGGATTAAATGTAGATGAAGCATTATATGGAAAATTATCTGTCATTGAAGTTAATTTGTGAAAATCTTATACAATAAGAAAATGTATAATATGAAAATTTATATTTAGATAGTTCATTAAAAAATACCCCACGCGGACGAAATCGTGGGCAAAAGTTAGTATAAATATTGAAATAGTGCAAACTGAAAATGACTAGATTGTTATTGTAAGATTACAACTATGAACCAACTCTACAAGGGAACAAAACTTTTTACCGGTCGTATTATTGGTTTTGAATATCGTTGCGAAAATCTATGACATTATTAACGACGATAGACCAATATCACGGGCGTCAGTATCAAAATGTCACCAACTTGATTGTCCTATAAATCACCCGCTGTTCTTCCACTATAATTGCGTCCATAAAATTCACACATTGCACATACAAAAGTTATAAAAAATCACATGGTACAATTTTAAAATACAAATTGTAGCACAGGTAAAATAAAGTGTTTCCTCCAACTATAACTCTACAAACAAATTATTAGACTTGCTTTTGATATTTTCTAGTTTATTATATCTTACTAATATGTTATAAATCTTACTAATCTTACGTATTACTAATATTATACATTTAAATGTTTGGATGGATGTAGGGGAGGATTGTACTCAATCACGCTAGAATGGCTCTGGATAAAATTTGGTGTGTCGATAGATGAGGCGCTGGAATAACACATAGGATAACTTTCAACATCATCATCTATCACCATGCAGGTTAAGCCACGAGGCGGAACTAGTATATGTAATACATCACATTGGACTTTTCTACCGACAACCAAAAATAGGAGGAGGTACTCGATAAGACTGTTTTTTTTTATGTTTGTTACCTCATAACTTTCGGCTGGTTGAACCGATTCTCAAAATTCTTTTTTTGTTTAAAAGGTGTGCTTCCCGTGTGTTCCCAGTTAAATTACATCAAATTCGGTGAAGTAGTTTTTGAGATACACTCCAATAACTGAATAGAATGGAAGTCGGTATTAAATTTTTCAATTTTCTTGTAGTTTGTTTAAAAATGAAAAAGCCACAATGGTAAAAAAATAGTACAAACTGTACTTGTTATTAATTAGATTTGACTATGTTAGGGTTCCAGAGAACGCTAAAAAGCTAAATTTATTTATTAAACAGTGTTGTCTATGTATCTGTATTTCTGTGTGTGAATAATATGTAATAGCTGGTTTTAATTTTAACACAATACTCTTATGTGACAATAGTGGATATCTTAAAAAATAATAAAAAAATAGAACCGATGATTGATAGAGTATACTTTCGTGGTGTTCCCCTATAAATTTCATCAAATTCGGTCAAGCTTTTTATTATTTACACTCCAATCCAATCAAAGTTACGTTACTTTTTATTTGTGAAAGTCTACGTTCGAAAGGAACTTGCCAATGTTACTGAAATAAATTGATTTCGTATTTTTGTATGTTCTAATCCAATTATTACTTAACTAATTTTTGCATCCTGTTAATTCAGTTGAATTTTAATTGATATAGATTTGAGTTTAAAATTAAGGAATACATTTGAATACTCGGGTTTCATTGTTTTATTGTAATGTGCTTTACAATCGCATATTTTAAAATTATATCGTCAAGAGTCTGTATCAATAGGTACATAATCTATAATCAAATTATATACTGACATACAGGTTACTTACAAAGATTCATAGTAGCATTTTGTTGTTCTGATATATTCATGAATAATATAGCATACGAAATATGGTAACGAAAATCAGATAACTCGTTTTTGTTTTACTGCCTTGCACGGGCTGCGAGGTGTGAAAATATAGGTAACGTTGAAAATCGAGTAGTAAACTCAGAGTAGAGTGTTCATTGTCGATAAGAACTGAATGCAGCGACAGTTCTGACGATGAACAGTGTGAAATATATGAACACTATTTCGTTCATTTACGCACCTTCGAGGTTTACGGTTATAAGTACACCACATTTTCGTTAGCTGTAGGTAATAACAGGCCTATTACTAATTAGCTTAAAAGCGAACTTATCCTTAAGCCAGTTTGCGACATCTAAATGTAAGGATGTGGATAAGGATAGGTATGTATAATGTACTCTTTGGGGTTAGGGTTCGAATGCATTTTTAATGTCAATTTGTCACCCGTAGCCTGACGCGTCTCGCTAGCCCAGAACAGTTCAGTACAATTAATAATTTTAAAGCACAAGAGCTCAAAACCCTGTACGGTAATGCACTGCGTTGGTCATCCTGAGATATAAAATGTTCAATCTCTTGCCCTGTTCTTTCACTGGAAACATTGCTATTCAACGAAACACAGTAATACTTGCACACTACTGCTTCACCCTTGAATAACTGGCAAAGGTGGTGTACTTCCCCAGGCTGACTCTGCAAAAGCCAATAATTATGATGAAAATTAAGTGTTTTTTAAAAGAAAAAATAGAGATTAGAAGAGAGAGATAGAAAAATTACTGATTTAGATAAATTACCTATGTTAATAATAAATTTTAGTTCCAGTAGGTGAAAAGCAGGTTTCAAAAGGCAACTTGAACATACAAAAATATCTATTATGACACGGTCGAAGTTCAAATAACTAATGTTAAGAAAATAAAGTACCAGAAATGATAAGGCTGCACATTAAAATCGCCACTCACCATTAAGACGTTTGAGAAGGTTTCGCCATACCGCTGACAGACATACATAGATACATACAGGCCAAATACATAACCTTCCTTTTGGGCGTTGCCGCGCATTCGGGTAAAAGGTAGCGTTTTTTATCGATGATGAAGATGACGCCATCTCCAACACTGATGCTCCGGAGAGAAAGCGCATTGCCACTGTTTCTTCCCGAGGATTTGTGACCCAATTCTAAAAAATAATAACAATTGTAATGTAGCAATTAATGACTAATCCATTCCTACATTTTTCAAAATATCTACTTGTAAAAACATAAAATACAAAATGATACATTAATATGCCAGTATTTAACTACGAAATCTTTTAACTATTAGTCCAGTAAATAAACAATAATAGCCCAAACATCGCTATCAATTTCACTGAAAGCTCACGCCTTTATTCAAAAGCCATTCGTCCAATTTGCGTACTACCGCATTCTTCATTCTTCGAAAGAGTTTTTGTTTCATTAGTCTAGGCTTGAGAATATAGGTCCTAGGCATTGTTGTCAGTTTCATTGTGAGGCGAGAGCAGTCAACGAGCAATTTTCTCATTCCCATTATGCAAGGTATTATGCTCATTGTTTGGGACACATACATTACTGTCCTATTAAAGCATCAGTCCTGTTATATATAAGCGCGTATAGCTAGTTCTATATGATTTACTTTTGTTTGTATTTATACTAAAAGCTCATTTGCAGTTTGTTACATTCTTTCGGTTTATGAATCCCACTAATATTATAAACGTGAAAGTTTAGATGGATGGATGGATGGATATCTGGATGTTTGTTACTCAATCACGGCAGAATGGCTGAACGGATCTGGTTGAAATTTGGCACAGTGATAGATGATAGTCTGGAATAGAACATAGGCTACTTTTCATCATCATCATTATCATCAACATCTATCACGTGGGTGAAAAAGCCTAATATTCTTGGGCACAGCATAGACAAAATAACAAGATCTGCGCCTACGTCTATTTTCGTTCTCAGAAAAACCCAATAACTGTCCAACCCGGGGATCGAACCCATGATCTCGAGGTTCCAAAACAGCACTTCCACCACTACACCAAGACCAAGCGAGCGAAGCCGCTGGCGGGTCAGCTAGTAATATTATAAATAAAGTAATGTTGGCGAAAGGGGTTAGGTTGAAGGACATACACATCGTAATCCTGGGATCATAGTATAATTTCTGAGAAAACTATTGTATTATTGGCCAAATATGGAGACTGGGAGTCTACGGGCAAATACATAATAATCAGTTTATATAGATGCATTATATGTACCTATATTACATTAATGTATCCCCAGATGATTCGAAACCTAGGTTCCCCAGAGGTACAACTTTATGGAGTTTTCAAATGAATATTTAATAGGTATCTTCTATGCATTTCAAGTGTAGTAGTCTTTATGAATGAGTTTCCGGGGAAGCAGTAATGTTCGTAATATTGTGTTTTGATGTGAAGGATATGGTTGCCGGTGAAATTACAGGGCAACTTTAAGGGCACAACTACAAGGGCAAACTTTAATGTCTCAAGGTCACGGGCGCAGTTCGTCATTTGTGACGGAATGCATCTGTTCTAGGCAGATGTTACTACTTAACGCCAGGTGGGTCTCGTACTTGTACTGTCTTCTAATAACATAAAAAATGCAAGGATGCTACATCATTGATCGTAACGACAGAATAAATAAATGAAATAGAGATGAGATAGTGCGGTCAAACATCAACCAATAAGGTAATAAAAAAATGTAAAAAAATGTATAACCTATGAGGAGTGCCCCGAGAATTATCTCAGAACACTCCTTATCGTTAATTATATGATTTTAAATGCTAACGACGTTTGTACCTAATTTTTTTTTAATAATAGTGGGCTATTTTAGGTGTACTATAAGAAATCAGAATTGTTGAGCACTTGGTATAGAATTTATGTCATATTCCCTTAGTATTTTAACAGTTACCTTTTTGCCCACTATCGTTAGCGTCCCGCCCTTCCAGGTGTCGCGTTCATTAATCTTTCTCGGCGCGGAACTCAAAGAATCTTAATTTGAAGTTTCGACGCTTCTCTTTATCAGAACTATGCGAAAGAATTCTTCTTAGAAGTATTCATTAAAATGGGGTAACGGGAACCGGCTGTAGATTCTTTGTTCAGGCACGTTTAGATTGTTCCTTACAAATTACTTGAATTTTTGCAATTATTGACATGGCTTGAAAGAGATATTATTATAATGTTATTTGATGTAAATAATTTACGGGTAGCTCGTTTAGGCGCATATGTGCAGAAGGAGGATTCTGCACATTTTAATTAAGGAGCTGTCAGCTCCTGATGTCGACATGATTTTTAATGCAGTTTATCTCATAAAATGTGATTTACTTGAAATTACAAAAAATATATCACATTTTTGAGACTTTTAGGTAAACATTGACGGAACCAAAACAATATTTTAACATACATGAGTACATTTAAAAAAATATCAAACACAACTTATTTCACCTATAAACACGCGCCGGTACATCGGTGGCCAAATCTATACATTGCACAAAGCGGCGCTGGTACACCGGTGTACCGCAGTCAAAACCCATATCAGGACTGAACATAAACGTTAACTGTTCAAATATATAATACATTTCAGTTTATTAAATGTTTTTTAATACTAATAAGCAGCTAGAAATCATTTTTACAAAGAAATATAAATTATTTTGGTTATCAGTAGGCTAGTAAAAAAACAATGGGCGTCGATACCATATCTCTTAAAATTTCGCAGGTGTCCATGTGTGTTTCGAGGTAAAAACCCAAGAAAAAGCTTATAATCCTCTTATATTATGGTTTTGTGAACAGTTCCCGTAATTTGATAAAGGCAGCCGCCATATTGTTTTGATAACGAGTGAGACTACGATTTTGAGATCTATTTGGTTAGCGTTAGAGTATATGTTTGTATGACAATTTGTGGATTTATTATGGATAATTTATAAAATAGGTAGTATAGGTTTTCAAAGTCTATTATACCGCTGTAATTGTATGTTTACTCCTTTTACACCTGCTTGAGAGATAAAATTGGTCTTTGTAGAATTTATTTCATTTGTTATTTTTTTGTTGCGGTTCAAGTTTTTATGTTTTTTTTTCGGTTGACTTTACCTCTATAATTTTACTGAAAAGAAACAGATAATATAATAATAGAATAAAGGAAGATGTACTGGGTAACCAGTGTAAATTTACGCCGTTTACAGATATAAAATAGAACAAATAGCTGTTTTACTACGATTTTACTCCTGCAAAGATTTGAGGCGCGCGCAAATTTTTTAAATACTGAATTTTCGCGCTCTTTTTCCGTTCGTTTTGGCGCTTAAATATTTTTATTTTTAAGCTACTTAAAGGTTTAATAAAGTTTTTCTCTTTATTCACAATCATATTTGACATGAAATACATGTTATAAAATAGCAAATTTGAATACACGTACATTGACGGATTACTTTTATTTAATAGTGCACATTATTTTATATGATTTTTATACGTTTTTACGAGGTGCAATTGCTTAGTGTCTGACGACGTCCGCACGCGCTAGCAGCCGACCGCGCCTTATATACAATATCACATTCAAAAAACTGTAACTTAGTAAGATGTGCGATATTTAACGTGTTAGTGAGGTAGCATGTTTATAGCAACAGAAAATAAAGCATTAAATATTTTTTGTATCTATATCGACCACCATCAAATTATTATATACAAATATATATACATTTCCATTGAACTGTGATAAGAATAGGGTAGCTGCATCTAGCTTTAGACTAGTGAAGTCTTCCTCATTCGAAGACAAAGAGCTTGATTATCTCCGCTTCTGGCAATTTGTCCACCCATGCAATATATTCGCCATTATTGTAAGTAATTGAAGCTTGTAAGAGCGTCCTTGATGCGTAGATAAAATAAATCATATTGATATGAGTGTATATTGAGTGGGATATGATGAAATAAGTACACATGTATTAAAACTTTGTAGCAACGAATGCGCTGAGATCGTCAGCCATCTAATTAATATGTCTTTTGAACAAGGTACTTTTCCTAATGCCCTAAAATTTTCTACCGTAAAACCTCTTCATAAGAAAGATGACAAACTTAACATAAATAATTACAGACCTATTGCTCTAATACCAATTCTCTCTAAAATCTTTGAAAAAATAATGTACCAGAGATTATATAGCTTTATTACAAAAAACGGTATTCTAAGAAATGAACAGAATGGCTTCCAAAAGAACAAATCCACCACTTTGGCTGGTTTCACTCTAGTCAAAAACATAACAGAACATATTAATCTGAAAACGCCAGTGGCAGTAATTTACTTTGATATGAGCAAAGCTTTCGATTTTGTTTGCCACAAGACATTGCTAAAGAAGCTTGAAAACTACGGTGTTCGAGGGGTTGCTTATGATTGGTTTAAGAGTTACTTGATTAATAGAAAACAGCGAGTAGAAATAAAAAACATTGATGAATACAATACCTTGAGTAGTTTCTTCTCTGATTACTTATGTAACAAATCTGGCGTTCCTCAAGGTAGCATATTAGGACCGCTGTTATTTCTGTTATATATAAACGATCTACCTGGTATAATTTCTCATAAATCCGTTATTTTTGCAGATGACTTAAGCATTATCATCCCAAAACAAAAGAATATTGATTTTGAACAAAGTATTAATGAAACAATAGCAACTGTAAATAAAACTAATATTATGCAATTTTACAATATCAAATCTAAACCTCAAAATATTAAAATAGTTTACCAAAATACGCAAATAAAAGAAACCAATACAGCTACATTTCTTGGAATCACTATCGATAACCACTGTAACTGGAAAGCACATGTAGACAGTGTGTATTTAAAGCTCAGTAGATTTGCATTTGCTCTTCGTAGGCTGTCTTTAGTTGCTTCTAGAAAAACATCCCTTATGGCTTATCATGGATATGTATCGTCGGTCCTAAGGTATGGTCTCGTAATTTGGGGCAACTCGGTAGAAGTGGAGAGAGCTTTCAAAGCACAAAAACGATGTATCCGAGCAGTTTGCTGTGTTGGTCCTCTAGAATCCTGCAAGCCTCTTTTTAAGGAATTAAAGGTGCTTCCACTTCCTTGTATGTATATATTTGAAATATGTATGTTTGTAAAAAAACACCCTGAACTTTTCAATAACTTGTGCGATAACCGTAGCTACTGCACAAGATTTCCGAACAGATTAGTGTTTCCGCAGTGTAATAATGAGCTTTACCGCAGAAATTGTTATATTATGGCGTTAAGAGTGTTTAATAAAATCCAAGAATCATTAAAATCCCTTCCACTCCCAAAATTCAATGTCAAACTTTTCAGATGGTTAATTGATTGTAGCTTTTATCAAATTAATCATTTCTTTTCACATAATGACCATAAATATAGCCCATCCTAATATCAAACATATAGTATAATTTTAGTTTATCATTAAAATAGTAGTATAGAGTATAGTACCTACAGTGTCGTGTATTATAAACATATTAGTTGGTTTATCCTAGTTAACTTAGGATTTTAATGTATATTACCTTAAATTTAATATAATTTTAGATTAAGATTTAAATTTTCGCATGCCAAATAGGCAAAAGTTGTGTTGTACTAAACATTATAGCTATAAGATCTTTCATTGTAACCACAATTTAAAGCGAAATAAATGACTTGAACTTGAACTTGAACTTGATTTTTCAAGGTAATTAATTTAATTTGATGGATAAAATGTTTTGCTTAAAATATACTAACCGCAATTATTTATAATCCTCGTCAATGCCAATATCCTAAAGCCACGCAGCCATCGTTGGTTTTTTTGTAAACTTTGTGAAAAATACTGAAACTTCCAACCTTTCGCTGGCCGCCCGGCACTGACCGAACACTGTCGGCTCACATTCAAATGGAACTAATCTCAGCCTACTAAGTATCTGACCATTGTTCGGGTGGATTGGATCAGTGAACAGTAAAATTAAGACTAAAGTACTAACGAGTAGTCAATACAAACTACTTAATTAACCATCTGACCGACCAATTAAAGAAAAAGAAAGAAGTTTCAACAATATTTGCCAGTATAATGGAAAATATAAATTGTCCCGTGTTAGATACTAGTAGATCAGTTAGTGGTAACACGGACAAAAACCCCGTGTTACTAGGAGGAGTAGGAGGACGGCGTATGTAACTCGCTTCCACGAAATGTATCCGAAATTGGCGAAAACCAGTCTAATGGCAAAACGTAGCAAAATAATATTTAGATATTTTTATTGGAGGCAATATAATATGAAAAAGTACTTTGTTGACTACCTATACATACATATAATAAAAACGTTGGGAATCGTTGTCTGTGCCTAAATGGAAAATATATAAGAAAAAGAATTTACGGTATGTAAATAGAATGAAAAAAAACCGAAAGTCTAAATTGTTATCTGTTTGTTTGCCTGTTTATCCTGTTTGTCTGTGCATTTGTAATTGATTTAAAGCCGCCGTAGGTATCCCGCAACGCCACGCGAGCGGTTCGCTCTTCTACTATAACTAGTATAATAATAAAAATGTAACGGATCGCTGAGAACAAAATTAAAAGGACTTTTATAAACTAAAATAGAATGAAAAATATGATTGCTAGATTTTTTGTCTGTTTGTTTGTACACGCTAATCTCAGAAAAGGCTTATCCAATTTATATGTGGTTTTTACTAATATATTATAGTAAGCTTCACTTAACATTTAGTGTTGTTTCATGTCAATCGGTTCATAAATAAAAGTTATTGAATGATAAAGGTTACTTTTATTATAAAGCCACCGTATCCCGCGAGGCCACGCGAGCGAAGCCGCGGGCGGGTCAACTAGTTTTAAATAAACTTTCACATTTTACGTTTTAAACTAATGCTATATACCTCTAAATTAAGTTAATAAACATTTACTACCTGTTCAGCGAGATATCTCGTTACCTAACAACTCAATGGAATATTTTGTTTTAGCGATTGTTTCCGTCAGCACATTAAAGGTTATTAAATAAATCGACTATAAGAAACAGATAGATGGACGAACCTTTTACTTTGGCTCCTATTTTGCTATATAAGAACTTTCATAACATTTCCAGACTGATCCTTCGTATATTCGCAATAACACTCACGAGAATATAGTTATGAAAGTAAGCAACTCCCTAATGCAAAAGTCTGACCAATACTGGATAAAACTTGCTAAGCCGTAGAAATATCTCAAGCGAAGCATTGCTGGATACATCTTCAGTTAGCAACATTAAGACTGGCATCTAAAGGTGCTCGAGCATGTCTGAGAGCCTAACTTTGACCGGTGCAGGCGAACCGTAGCGGCTTAATGAAGTTCAGAAGTTTCCCATAACATCTGTGTTCAATTTGGGAACTTGTCTCGTCTCTTATAAGTTTGCCATTGCATTGGCAAGTTTAATAGTAATGCTCAACGTGGTCAGTACAGACTTGTAGCTGAGGTTACAGTGGCTCACGTTATAATTGATAATACGTATATAAATACCGGTAATATCCGAATACCATTAACCAAACTACTTAATAAATAAGTGTCATTTCTTAGGAATCTGACTGTTATTTGGATCTCTACATTTTCGATATAATGTACTTATATTATTTAATTTTCTCTAGTGTTTTGTATGTTATTTATTTTATATATCCCTACGGTAATAAGTGTTTCTTCTATTGCGATTTTATATACTACTATTCTACGTATACTAAGTTACTTACATAAATGTTTCAACTCGAGTCCTGTATGATTGTGCTGTCTTAAAGTGTGTGGCCATGCCTTTCGTGAAATGGGGAATCCTTGTATGGGAGTACGGGTATGTAAACATTTAAATTGTAAAAATATAAATATGCCATTCATTGTTCCATGCATTTGTCAGTAACGGTTTTAAAGTGGTAGAAATGTCATGGGAGTAAATTTGGAAGTGCTCATTAGATCCTGTGTGGACAGCGTGTTTGGCGAATGAACAACTGATTCATTAGAGTATACCCTATCCCCTATAGACTTTGCCCAAATGGATTTACTTTTTTGGATAATATTTTACAGAGGAAAAATTTGAATTCCTATGAGTGGGAACAAATTCCTCTAAAGAGTTCATAAATTACTGCCTCCAGGGTTTCTATAGTAGACGCTTTAATGAACTTCCATTACAATGTAGTGCACCGCGATAAAGGTTAATAATGTAATTAATTAATAAATGTATATTATTCATTCAATAAAAGTAATTGATTTTCTCTATGTAATAAAGCATTTCTATAGGACTTCATAAAAGCGAAAAACGGCTTACTGATTATCCTCACTAATCAATTTATTACTTGACTAATGACGCTTAAATCAGCATGGTAAGTAGTTTATGGCGAGTCTTTGTCAATTAGGAAGGATTTTACGAAAGAAACGTATTAAGGGGTGAAATGGAGGAGAAGTTTTGCATGAAGCTCCTTCGTTGTATGAACTTAGAGACTTCAATCTTTTTGATAGAGGATAGAATAGATATAGGTTTAAGGCCGATTCACACTTATCAGTGAAGCCACAGTTCCGGCACAGTACCGTTACAGTTCCGTATCCGTGCTACAGTGGTGCGTCAGTGCTTCAATTCACACATATCAGGCACAGTACAGTTCTCTGCGGGTCTTCGTGCACGACGTTCCCTTCAGACTAGCGTTGACGTCGATTGTTTTGATGGCACTCTTCAATAACACAGAATTAGCTATGATAGCCATTGCTTTAGACGAAGAAGAAGAAGAGAATCGAGGAAAAAAAAGAAAATGGGTACATGAAGCATGGAAGTTAAGAGAATCTGAAGGAGAATTACAAATAATTAATTAAAGACGAAAGAAAGTATTTTGAATATTTTAAAATGTCGGAAAGCTGTTTTAATATTCTCCTTCAGAAGCTGGGAAATAAATTAGTAAAGAAAGATACTCGTTGGAGGAAGGCTATATCTCCTAGAGAGCGGCTAGCAATTTGTCTAAGGTAGGTAAACCAGATTTTATTAACTTTATTTTTACCTTTTTGGAGGTAGGAACAGTCGACAACATATCAGTGAACACATTTTTTGCAGTGCAGATGTATATATCCACTGACAGGTATGTGAAGGATAACTTTTTAATTAAAATTCTGAAAATATGTATTTAAGTAAATCAGTTTTATTACTTCGTATGTGGCACATAAACACATTATACTTTTAACACTTTGTTAAGCTCTAGAGCATTATCATTCGTTAACTGTATAGTTCATAACAAATTGCTGCACATCACTATGTTGAAGGTATGATTGTGTGCGATCTACTATATTAGCCAATCCAGTAGAGTCAAGAATAGATTGCGATGTGAGATTTGTATTTGTTGGTTCAGTTGCAATATCCCTTGGATATAATGGTACATTTTGCTCTGTCATCATCTTCATCTCATATTTTTGCACAGTAGTAAATATTTCAGTCTTATCCAAATTTAAGTATTATTGATTCAAATTCTTCAGTGTGGGTGCAATACCATTTAAAAAAGCATCAACTGGGTGCTCGACGCGTTCAGCTTTTTCTTGATTTTTTTGAAGAACATATTCCATTAATGAAGATGCTTAGGATGGTTTTGGTGTGCATTTTGTCGAACCTTTTCTCTTTCTTAAAGTAGATGTAGTAGATGGAGACGACAGTTATGGTGGTGATGGAGTGGATACATGGCTTGGTGATGGTGTGGGTGTGCGGACGTACAGTGGTGATGCAGTAGACACATGGCTTGGTGATGGTGTGGGAGTGCGGACGCACTGTGGTGATGGAGTGGATACGTAGCTTGGTGATGGAATGGATGCTTCGTGACTAGCGACAATGGGTATATCAGGTGAAATGGATACGGTATTTCGAGGCTCGTTGGTTTCGGAGTCAGAATTTTCTTTTTCTGGTTCTAAACTTTGTACTGTCGGTCGTTCATTGAAATATTTTTTCAAAAAATGTAATTGTTTATAGTACTTGTATAATTTAACTTTGGTCTTCTTTTGTCCACTTTTAGTTTCCGTTTTCTTCAACGATTTTCGATAGTTGTCTCTTATGTTATTCCACCGTGTTTTGCATGTTGAACCTGCAATGAAAATAATATTATACATAGATTTATTTGTTCCAGGTATCTAACAACAGGGGATTCTCTGAAGACAATTTCATTTAGTTACCGCTTGGGCCACAGCACAGCATATTCCATAGTTATGGAAACATGCAAGATAATAAAAGAAACTCTGATGAGTGAAATGCTACCTTTGCCTACAGAAGATAAATGGAAAATTATTGCCAATGACTTTAAATTGTTGTGGAATTTCCCTAACTGTGTCGGAGCACTGGATGGTAAGCACATAACAATTCAGGCTCCCTCGAACAGTGGATCTCTATATTTTAATTACAAGAAAACATTTTCAATTGTTTTGATGGCCCTTGTGAACGCGAACTATAACTTTATTGCCGTTGATGTTGGGTCTCATGGCAAAAACAGTGATGGTGGCATTTTTGCAAATTCCAACCTAGGAGAAAGACTACAGCAAGGAACTTTAGGTATACCTGGAAATTCTCCGTTGCCAGGAACATCAATAGAAACACCACACGTGATTGGGGGAGATGAAGCATTTCCTCTCAAAACATATTTAATGCGACCTTATCCAGGGCAAAATTTGAATGACGACAAGCGCATTTTTAATTATCGTTTATCAAGAGCAAGAAGAATTGTTGAAAATACTTTCGGTATATTAACACAAAAGTTAAGAATATACAATAGACGGATCCAAGCTAACCCAGAAAATGTAGATAATATAGTACTCGCTACTTGTATTTTACATAACTTCATCAAATATTTCAATCCAAATACAACACATGCATCAGATTATGAGGGTAATCAACCTCATACAAGCAGTTTACTGGAAACTGTGCAACCTCAAGGCGGAAACGCCACATCGGGCGCATTTCACGTTAGAGAAGTATTCAAATATTATTTTATTTCTGAGGCAGGATCAGTACCCTGGCAAGAAGATAAAATATGATTTGTACTTTGTCTTTTAAAATAAAGCAACTTACCTACACTGTATTATTTTATTTTAAAACTAGCGGCCCATCTCGACTTCTCACATGTTGTATTTCAAATGCAACAACAATTTAATCTTTTTGCGTCGGATTACTATAAAATCTACTATCTTTTAAAATCGGTCCAGTAGTTTGTAGGTTCAAACACATAGACAAAAATCTAATCTTTTCTCTTTACAATAGCACTGTATATAAGTAAATTTTGACTTACCGTCTACATTCATTTGTGTTCCTATTTGTTCCACAAATTGTTTTTGTATTTTGTATACTTTGCATGAGATAAATCATAAAAAACAGTATTCTCACGAACTAATTCAATCAACATCTCGTCCTCCATTTTGTTTTCGATGCATCGGCGTCAGTGATCCGTGATAAAATATCGTCGTCGCCGATCACGTCCGTGATGGCCGGTGCCGGCACTGACACTGACGGTACTGAGACGACACTGACACTGACAAGTGTGAATACATCCATAGAGAATGTTTGAAAGAATAATTATCACTGATGCGGTACTGTGCCGGAACTGTGGCTTCACTGATAAGTGTGAATCGGCCTTTAGAATGGAGTGTGAAGATTCAATTCCAAATATTATGGCTATTTAGTTCAGTATACGTAGTAAACGTTACAGCCCGAATCCAAGCGAACATAGCCACGCGAGAGCCAGTTAGTCTTGTAGTATGCAAATTCCAATTATATTTTTTATTAAAGTATACCTTGAAAAGCAAAGGCAAATAAAATAGCGTCAGTAAAAATGAATTATACATGTCCTATTTACAATGAGTGTTGTATTCAGAAATTGCGCTTCTAGGCAAATCCTTGCATTATGGGGTAATATCGTTAAAATTTTATTATCACCACTTATAGTAATGCGATATTTATGACGTAGGAGGCTCTGGAGTTTATTGTTTCATGCTCGAGGAGAGTCGATGAATAAACCCGCGATTTACGCCGGTTGTAAACTTAACTGTTACCGTAAACTCGAATAACAGTCGTACAAATCATCGTCATTCTGCTATTTTAATTGCAGGAAAGTTGGCTGATATCTCTCCTATAAATAGTTTGGTCAAGATATAACAGGACGTTTGGATATTTGGACAGGTAATGCAGAGTAATTATATTATAAATACAAATTTTTTTAAAATTTACATTTTCAATTTATTGTACTGACTGACTGACTGATTATCAACGCAGAGCGTAATCCACAGAGGCTACAAAAAGTAAAACTTTGGCAGTTGATGGCTTTTTATGACGCCACTATGGAAGGGTTTTTGAAAATTTTACGCCTGAGAAAGTAAATTCAATTTTGGTATAAAAACTTACGTGGTTTTTACTTATTTATAATTTAAAATACGGGAAATAATCTCGCTTAGCTTATAGTCGAGCGAGACGTCATCGACGCGGGCGTCTCGAACTCTCCTTGAAAGAGACCACTGAATGTGGTCGAACCTATTCGATAAATATAACGTAAGTAATCCCGGACTTCTAATTAAAAATAAAATCAATTTATTTATGTGCAGTGTATTCCATTGACCAAGGGAGCAGTGCCACTAGCAGGTCTTAATATACCTGTTCTTACTGCATACATGATTCAGTTACGGTTACAATTTGATTTGTTTTTTCAGTATTATTGCAATTTAAAAAGAAATCGAAAAATTGTCCTTAATAATTCACAATTACTTCACTTCCTTAATGTTTTTATGTATTTTTACTTAAGTAGATATCTAGAGCAAATATGCAACTATTACGCAAGTTATGACTACATATAGCACTATAAGCGAACATTAGAAGTCAATGAAATGGTAGGTACTTAAATTAATTACCTACCTAATGAGTTAACATCTATCTTTAAATATAAAATCTATAAATATAAAAATGAACAGAAGGTTCTTATGAAAGAAATTTTATTAAAAGATTTTATAAAGATAAAATTAAAGAGAAGAAGAAGTTTTTCTTATCTTTTTTTATGACATCTTTAATTATTATAAATGTATTTTTATTTGATTTGATTAATTTGATTATTTTAATTCAATTTAATTATTATTTCATTATTATATTGTTATACAAAATGATTACTTTTTGTAAACAATTAATTTGACAACTGTTATTTTCTTTTATGTCATATTTACATTTTGTAATACTATGCTAAAATTGTATCCTGGATTGTAATCTTTTTTTTATTAATAAATTTATTATTCTGATTATTTTACTGAAAAACAAAAATAAGATGGCAGGTTACGGCTACTACGCGAACAAAGTCGCGGGCAGTCACTAGTATATAATAATATTTTCTATATCTGATAGAAAATCTATACGCACAGCGTTTAACCCAGAAATACTTTGCTAATAACGGTTTTCCCGAAATCAAGATCGACAAGCAAACTAAAAATAATTATTACAAAAATGTCTATATCTTTCCACAAAATCTGTAACAAACGACGAATAAATCTTATTTCTAGAATCCAATTTTTTGGAATAGATCTCTATTCGTAGTCTCAAAATACTGAGGGTGTGCTTCGTCATTAACGTGAATTTTAATAAAAGACCTTAGAAATAACAAGCTTATCCCCATAGTCATACATAGTTAAAAAGTTTAACCTTGTTATTCATAATATATGTCACTATATATTTGTTGTGTAATCTGTGTCGACTGCTACTGATATCGTCAGAATGGCGTCAAAGTTATCAAGTTTTAATAAAGTTAAGTATTGTGAGGGATGCCGTAATACCATAAATACCAAATACTACTTGAATTGTAGTCTTTGCAAACTGGTTTATGACTTAGAATGTGCAGATATATCGGTAGCACAATTTAATGGTGCCATGACTAAAGACAAGAAAAGCTCGTGGAAATGCCCTGGTTGTGTGAATAAACAGCCAAAAACTGGCAATGTAAACACTCCAGTCGGGGCCGCTCATACTTCTGGAGTGCGTGGAAGAGTGAGCCCGCAGATAAGTCCGATGACAAGTAGCAGCGAGACTGATAATGTCACAGTGCGAGGTGGCCGGAGTGGTAAAAACATCGTGCAAGTTATAGATCGCTCAAATTCGGAGGAAACTCAATATATAGAAAATATCAGAAGAATCATGCGCGATGAATTTGAGCGCATTTTGGACGAGCGAATGTCGTCAATCATTAAGATCGTGACTGAGCAAGTAAGTTCGTCCCTAAATATAAAAATTGCCGAACTCACGGATAGAGTTGTCGCGCTGGAAAGCGAGTTGATTCTAAGCAAGGAGGAGCACGTAAAGTTACGCAAAAATGAAAATCTTTTGCAATCTACGCGCAGTGTGAGTATAATTGATGAGAGTTCCTCTGGGACTGATCACAGCCTGCAGGAAATTCCGGTAGTAAAGGAGTCTATTACAAACCCTCCGGTAAATCAGATAGCAAGCTCCCAGTGGACCAAGGTAGCTAAGAAACGGCCACGAACTGTCCCTACTGGTGTGATGCGAGGAGTAGCTGCGCCAGGCGCGACGAAGCTGGAGGCTGCGGAGCGACGACGACAGTTGCATCTTTACTATGTTAAGGCACCACTGAAGCTGAAGTACAAGAACATTTGAATAGTATCTGTGGAAATAATAAATATGGGGTAGAAGCACTCAAGGCCCGAGGTGAATATGCTTCGTTTAAGTTAGACGTCCCGTCTAGACTAGCAGACGACATTATGTCTCCCGTAAATTGGGCCACGGATATCTGTGTCAAGCCCTGGAGGCAGTCCTTTCGCCCCAAAGATCAAGAAGGTGAGAAACCCCAGTAAGGAAATAAACACCGAAATTTTAATTTACTATCAGAACGTACGAGGACTGGGGACAAAATTAGACACTTTTTGTTTAGGTGTATCAACTTCTAGCGCAGATTTCATCGCCTTAACGGAAACAGGCTGCAATGAATCGATCCATGACGCGGAGATGATCCCACCAGGATACAAAATGTCTCGTTGTGACCGGGCGGATGGAAGGAAACAGGGTGGCGTGTGTTTAGTAGCCGCACCGCGGTTTGAACTTCGACCTGTACCGATACCGATGGGTGTAAACGTAGACGATCATGTGTTCGAAGTGATTGGTACCTCCATTTATTTACAAAATAGATTTTTATTTTTTATTTGTGTTGTGTATATACCACCGCATAGCAATGAGAATGAATATTTATTATTGTTTAAGATTCTTGAAGACTTTTGTAGTAACTTCAACGAAGTAATTGTATTGGGTGATTTTAATTTATATTCTTGTACTATACATGTAAGTAATTATTTCGAGTATTTTCAAACATATTGCGGATTCACTCAAAGTAACAACATAGGTAATTGTAATAATAGACAACTAGATTTGGTGCTAAGCAAGTTCACGGAGTACGATAGCGATTGTGTGATAGTGCGCGCGGCAGACACTCCGATCGTTACAGTGGACGTTTACCATCCACCTCTAGAGATAACGGTACAACTGCCGCGGCGACGTCTGCTGCTGTCCACCGCGGCCGATTCAAGGCAGCCTAGTGGGAACGTCAGCTATAACTATAGGAAAGCCGATTTTTTTTCACTTTATGCATCTATAGCGGCTGTGGATTGGACTCCAATATATGACTTAAATTTAGAGATGAGCTTAGACTTTTTTTATGACAATCTTAACATGATAATAGATTATAGTGTACCGAAAAAAAGAAGTATGCTGAAATCGCAATACGTTTACCCTGAGTGGTATACGTCTGATCTAATAAAGGATATAAAATTAAAATATGTTCTACATAAGCGTTATAAGGCCACTAAATCAGTTTCGGATTACGAAGAGTTTGCAAAGTGCAGATCTAGAGTTAAATTACAAATATCATTAATAGAAAAACAGTATAGCCTCAACGTTCAAAATCAGCTTCAGAGGGAACCAAAGTCTTTTTGGAATTATTTGAAATCAAAAAAATGCAACAGCAGTCCTAGGCAAATAATAAGAGATGATGAGGTTATCACTGAGGCGCAATGTGCCAAAGAGTTTGCGAAGTATTTTAATTCGATTTACGGTACGGAACGAGCAAAGCTAGATATAAGTGCCGCAATTGCTGAAGCGGGTGGTGAAAATGGAGCGGCGCGCGTGTGCCTAGACAAACTACAGTTGAGTGACGTCCAGAGTGCTCTCAGACAACTAAAACCCAAGAAGTCTGCAGGCCCAGACGGAATACCGCCTTACATCTTTAAAGACTGTCGAGAGGTGATGGATAAGCCGCTTCATCATATATACAATCTTTGCCTTAAACTAGCCGAGTTCCCAGAAAGATGGAAGGTTACGCGTGTCGTACCGGTGCCAAAAAGCAAAGCATGCACTAAGGTGGAGGAATACAGGCCAGTTGCAATACTTTCCACGCCGGCAAAAGTGTTAGAGTCTGCCATTCAAAAGAGCATATCGATGCAGGTGAGTTCACAACTCTCAGATGCTCAGCACGGGTTTCGACCGGCAAGAAGCACCAACAGCAATCTGCTTAATTACATGGCTCATTTGTTGCCTTCGGTTGATAGTGGGGGACAAACCGACGCTGCTTACTTTGATTTTAAGAAAGCGTTCGACCTGGTCGATAACGACGTGTTACTCAAGAAGTTAGCTGGTTTTGGTTTTACCCCACATCTTCTGAAGTTTTTTGTCAGCCATATGACCGATAGACAGCAATATGTAGACTATTTGGGGCATAGATCTGAACAATACTTTACTAGGTCGGGAGTTAGCCAGGGCAGCAATTTAGGGCCATTGGAGTTTTCTTTAATGATTAATGATCTACCGGCAGTTGTGAAACATTCCAAGTGTCTATTATTCGCTGACGATTTGAAGCTTTCAATAGCAATTAAAAAAGAGGATGATTGCAATCAACTTCAAGGTGATATAGATAGAGTAGTGGCATGGAGCAAACAAAACCTTCTCGAATTTAATGTATCTAAGTGTCTTACAATTACTTTTACTCGGGCACATTCCCCAACTCTACATAGGTACATAATAGATGGAACTCCGATGCTCAGAGTTACAGAGGTGAAGGACTTAGGAGTGACTTTTAATACAGAACTAACATTTAGAAACCACATAATTAAAATTTGTAAAAAATCTTATAGGAATTTGGGGTTTATTCTTAGAATGGCGAAAGGCTTTACAAACATCAAAGCGATCACAGCGTTGTATAATGCTCTAGTGCTTAGTCAATTAGAATGTAATGGAGTAATTTGGTCACCTCATGAAACAAAATATGTATCAATGCTAGAGAAGATACAGAATAAGTTCATAAGGTACTTATGAGGCACTATGGGGTATATCCTTTTTATCCGCTGATGTACCCTACCCTTTTTATCTTGGGCATGGTTGGATATAACCAATTACGGATCAGGAGAGAACTAGCGCTCGTAACTTACATGTTCAAGATACTTAGAGGGCGCATAAATAATAGCGATGTTCTAGCGCAAATATCGATGTGTGTGCCAGACCGGTATATATGGAGACGGCGACGACCGCCACTGGTGGTGGTGCCGCGAGCTCGGTCTAATCTCCTTAGCGAGGCGCCTCTGACGCGCGCACTCCGCACTCTCAACGTTATGGCGGAGGAGACGGACCTATTTTGTTATACGATGAGTGAGTTCTCAAAAGTGGCTCTGTATGTTTTATGTTATTTAGTTAAGTGATTAGTGTTGGCTGTGATGTTTATATAATTTTATTTAATCTATTTTTAAGTCATGTATATACCTGTATTGTTAAATATAGGTACGTTTCTAAGGGTAAATATGTAAAACTATTGCCACTACTAACTGCACTATCGCATTAGGTTATCCTGTAATGGTAGATGTAAGTATTTAATTCAATAAATAAATTAAAAAAAAAAAATTAAATATAACAATACATTTTATGCACATTTCAGTTGTTATATAGCAAGATATTTTGCAAACGTACATGAAGGTGATGATATATTATACATATTTTAAACCTAAATGATGAATAAATAACGTAAATAGGTATATTTCTTTAGAAAAAGTCCTTGAGTAAAGCTTCTTCATCCCTCGATCAGGGAATTACCGGCAGAACGTTCCCGAAATTAACTAGAAAATTGAGGCAGTGGGGTAATCGATTTGGGTCAATGTCGGCTCATCCATCATTGCGGGGTAAAAACTGAACGTATGCGACGGTGGCCGGTCATATATCATGTGGCCACTCGTCGAGGCAATAGGCGATGATACACCAGTAATTTGCTCTATATATTATTGGGGTTCAACTCGGTTTCTTTAATGTATTTATTATAAACGTTATTAGAACTGTTGTTACAAAGTTGCAAACATTTTTCAATACATTATTCTGTAGCAATTACTAGTAACAAATATGTACTCATTCTCATACTCACACTCATTTATTGATACTGATAGTATTTGTCGAAGAATTACAATTAGTCACAATAGAATATAAATAAAATACAAAAAATCAAAAGGAAATAACATAAGTTATACATTGTGTACCTACTGATTAGTAGGTACACAATGTAGATGTAATGTAGATGACTGATTAGTAGTCTACGGTCTTAGTGGAAGAGTCATGTACTCTTTTTCGCATTTTCGTAGAACGCTTGGTTGATAAGCCAGCGGTTTAGCTTTGCTTAAAACAAGGAGATGCTTGATACCTCAACCACATCTTCGGGAAGTCTGTTATTTAAAATATGGCCCATGACATGAATCAACTTGGCAGACTTGGCAAGTGAGTTTGTCACGGCTTGAAGTCTGTTTTTGTGTCTGACAGGCCGCTGTTGCGACTCGCTTAGCTTACCACCTAACGTTTTATACATACCTAGTTATATTCGTATACACGTATATAGCTACTTGTAGTATAATTATTGATGGTAGATTAGTATTTCTAGCTATACGAAGTGCGGTTTAGCTGACGTATCTTTCGATATCCGTGCTATCGCTCGAACGGCTGTTTTTCGACTTACAAATATGCGTTTTCACTCGGCACTACCTCCGACTCCCCTATCCCAGAGTTCAGCCACATACTGACGCAAGGAATGTACTGAGGCGAAGCTTTGCGCGTGTTGGCTACGGGAAAAGTCATGAAAAGAACTATGAAATCGTGATCCTATCTAGTCGTTCTTCAGTTATATAAGGTAACAAATATCTATTTATTCTGAATTCCACATTTTTTGATAACTATAAAAGTAGTTCTTTTTCTTCGAGGGATTACCGTTGGAAACTATTCTGCCAAGTCAAGTTCTAGGTCCTAGAACCTAGGATCTAGGTTGTGGGTAATACTAGCCAGGATTACCCACATTTTCCGGAATTAAATAGCCTATATTCCTCATCAATCTGGCTATCATAGGTATACGAAAATATTTTTTCAAATCACATCAACAAAAATCAACAAAAAAATATTTATATATATAGGTATCTCTGGAAGTACCCTTCCAGAGATACCTATTAGGGCGTTTAAACAAACAAACAAAGAGAATTTTCCTCTGTATATATTTCACACTAATATTATTAAAGCGAATGTTTGGGACTGTGTTTGTTTGTTTGTTACTTCACGCTCCAACGGCTGGGCCAATATTGATAAAATTTGGTATGGAGGTAGATACAGTGCTGAATTAACACATCATTTTCATCGTCATCCTTCAGCACGCGGATGATGTAACCACGAGACGTAGCTAATATAAATATAAATAGATTGGAGCCTATATACACTCTGTGTTGTAAATGTCTATGCCAATATAATATTATGATTTTAGTGCTAAAATTAGTGACGTAATTTGATATAACCAGATTATCAGGTACTAAATATAAAAATATTAGATAAGCATGCCGTGAATTGCTAAATTCAACGACCTTGCCACTTTCATATCGGAATTCTACACACTCATCAAAAATTATCAAATAATATTAAAATTTACAAGGTGTCTGCGTACACTGAAACTTTGTACCTATCTCAGACAGTATGAGTCCGGTTGAGTGCGGAGTGAGGCCGGTTAAACTACGCCTCGCCGTGTACATACAAAATTGCACACAACATTAAAAAGAAACTACGTCTTGACTTGTCCGTCGAACTTTCGCGGTGCGTGGATGCAACTCGTAAAATTTTAATTATCATTTAATTTAAAATTATTAATTGGTAATAGCTCGTGCTTATGCGCTCGTAACGGAGCTTGACTTGGCGATCTTAATCGATCAACAAGTTAAACAACACTTGCTGCGGTCAGGCCTTGGCTGGGTGACCGCTAGTGGAGTTATTCAACTGAGCGCTTCACGAGCGAGACACGTTAAGCTGTCGGTCCTGGTTGTTTGTTTTAGGACAACAGCCCTTGGGATATGTCCGAAGGCCTTCGGGCGGGCTGAAAACTTCAACCAAGCCGCACTGGGCCCGCGTGACCCAACTCCTCCTTCTGAGAGGAAGACTCAATTCCCAGCAATGGGTGTTCCCACTGCTTGGGCTCGAGCCTTGGGGCTGATCAAATGGGCTGATTATGAATTGTTAATAATTTATTTAATTTTAATTTAATTTGAAAAATAATGGCAGCACCGATGCACGCAATGCATGTTTAGAGAACAGGCCTCACTTCTCTGTTCACAATTTTCTGTCTTGACTTTTTTATTTTGTCTGAGGTACATATATTTACTTACATAATTAGTGTGGCAGGAAAAATGCCCAAGAATGGCTATAGTGGATATTGTTTAATTTTCCTAGTTATTTTTAATTCCTAGTTATTTCTGAAAGTGACTTAATGACAGACTTATTTGTATGACTTCATAGTCACACAAATAAGTACACAATACTCTTTTCGTTCTTTTTTAATAATAAATGTCCATTGTAAGGTGCAATCTCATAACAACGCAAAGGTTCACTACATTTATCGAAAACTATGTTCACGTATGCATTCTAAAATAATAAAGTTTTAAGATGCAAGTATACCTATAGTTTATTGAAGGATTAATCGAAAGAAAACAAGTGCGATTTGAAAAATTTAATTCCTACTTCCATTCTATTACTTTGTTAAAAATCAGTTATTTGAGTGTGCCTAATTCAAAAACTACTGGACCGAATTTGATGGAATGGGACCACACGGGAAGCACCAGCTTTCAAACAAAAAAATTAGGAAATTTGGGTCACCCAGTCGAAAGTTATGAGGTAACAAACATTAAAAAAAATACATCCGATTTGAGTACCTCCTTCTTTTTGGAAGTCGGTAGAAAATGGGTGCATAATATTTACTAGAGTAAGCTTCATTTATTACAAGAGTATCTTATTAATTCAAAATGATTAATTCAGTATAATATAAATATAATATAATATACTGGAGAAAATTATTATATTGTCTAAAGTCAATATTGTATATAAAGATTACAAATATGTATAGATAAATTGCGACGAGTAAAATGAGCTGACAAATAAGATTAGTTCCCTAAATCCTAAATCTCTGATTGATACTAAATCCCCCTTTCTGCGGGTGTATGCATAACCTCCTCATATTTTGAGAACAGAGAATGTTATCGAGCTGGAAATGTCTTCCTTTTAATTTGTAAGAAACATTTTCACCCGTGGCCGTCGAACAGTGGTTAAGCAGTGACAATGAAGCCTATTTTATTGTCACATTAACCTATATAAGATATATTTTGATATATCTTATATATAAAACCCTATTTTTCCTGGTCACGCTATAACTTGAGAACGGATAGAACAATCTCGCTAATTCATTTTTGCTCTGTTAATTATTGCCAGGAGAAGGTTCATATGCAAGACAAATCAAGAAAAGATGGGAGGTTGTGGTGAGGCCGAAGGCCGATCCTACTACGCGAGTAAAAAAAACAAAGTCGAGTGTGAGTACAAAGTCGTCGCAAGCGCTAGTATATTAAAAAAAATAAGCTCATGCAAAACTAAAAAGTGAACGCATAACTAATCCTCTTCTTTATTATGGATATATATCTAAACGATATAACGTTCGATCAGGGTTTCTTCAAAATGCTTATAAACTGCATAATGTACGAGTAAGTATACGTTATGCACTATTATATTGTATTCCGCAATTGGGGAGTGTTACTATTTTTTTTGTAAAAGCAAGTCTTGATTGGGTAATAATCAACGCTTATGAGGCTAAACTTCGGAGGATAGAAACTTGAAAATTTACCTATAATACCTTCCAAAAGGTGTTGGGCAAAGTATATTGCCTTTATAACACCTTTTGGAATCGGGATCGAATCACTGTATTGAGTTACATAACCTTCAAATAATCTCGACAGAACGCCACTATATACCTAGATTGGTAAAGGAGGCAATCGAAATTACCAAATATAGGAATTTTAATAGAGAGGATGGGTGTCAACTGTCGAGAACCTGGAGTCCAGTGGTTCATCTTTGCAAAAACCGAAGAAGTTCCGAAAAAAGCTCGCAAGCAGATACCGTGAGTTATGTGTGTCGAGACCCAGATCGAGTTTCAAGTGACTGTTGTGTCATTGGTAATAAGCCTGAACGCAAGAAACGTGAAAAGAAAAGGGTAGACCGTTTCGTCTGCTCATAACAATACGCAGATAATTCAGTTTACTCGTAAACATGGCGCATGCAACTGTGCCGAAATATCGAGAGCTCACTATAAATACAATACATGGTAAATATCCCGTTTCTAATGTTAATAACAAAATATGGCAATCTTTATTTTAATTTTCCGTGTGGGCGCAGCCGTGCGGCTCAGCTAGTTCTATTATAAGGATGTGGAAACGCTAACATAATTCTAGGCACTTTGCCAACTGGTATCTAACAAGGCTGTAACGTTGTTCAACAGCAAGATGTTGAGAAGATGCAATTGGTGTTCAGTATGTTTATTTGATAACTCAAAGACATTACATAAATACTAATAGCTGTTATAGAGCTAGTGATTTAAAGGAATCAGGTACTTCTAGGTCTACATTTAAGAAAGTATTGCTTGATTGTCCAAAAATCAAAAAGTATGTTTAAAAAACGTGTAGATGTCATCATGATGTTACAGGTGTAAAATATCAGTCTACAGTAGATTTAGACTAATTTGCTAAAATTCCATTCTTGGTGAGATCTTAGAAAATAAAAGAGACACAGTGGAACACAGCTATATTTAAATAAAAATTTTGTACTCCATTACCCACTTTGAAATATAATTGGAAGTAATACTTTTGGTATTTAAGTACCGCTTCCAGCGTTGTAGTAGTGTATTATAGTAGATCCAACCGTTTATCCTCTTTTTGACAGATCTAATTTGTCAGTTAAAGTGTTGTGACCAAGTGATTATAGTGGACACGATTTCGATTCATTTTTCTATCGAGTCTGTGCGGAAAGAGAATAGTCCTAGGAATGGCGCCATGACCATGGCTATTGGCCATCTAGAAATACGTCAGCCAATGGGGAATGTTGAAAGGGCGTGGACAGGCCGTCATGGCATGGCCATCTAGAAACGCATCAGCCAATGGGAAATGCTGACGCATTTCTAGATGGCCATGCCCAGATGGCGAGGCCACGCCGTCCGGTTACACCCGTGTAGTTTCCAAGGTAAGCTATCAAATTCTGAGTTATAAGTTTTCACTTCTATCGGCAATTCCTATGACTGCCAATTTTTTTGTCTATGGGTAAGCAGTAGTATTTTATCAAGGTAGTAAAACTCAATGGTCCACCGCCGTTTTGTATTTGTCACTGTCACTCGCAACAAGACGCCCGTGCTAGTAATTATTTGCTGAGTTTTATATTGGAACTATAAAATGCCGAAAGGATCAGTGCTGAAAGGACAGACGAGAGAAATGGTGATCAAGCTTCGTAATTACTTTGAAGCAGAGTATCAAAATGGCGGCCCGCTTTTACCATTGTCGCAAGTGAGAGAGCGCGTTGCGGCCGCGTTAGGTATTAGTGCATCTACGATTACAAAAATTACTACCGAAGCCTACGGAACAAGCGGCATGCAGGAGAATAAGCTTCGTACGCCGAAGAAAAAACGCCAACCACGTCGTGTGACTTCGGTTGACAACTTTGACGCAGACGCTATACGCCGTCATATATATAACTATTACTTACGTAAAGAAGTTCCAACACTTAAAAAACTTGTTGCTTCTTTGCGTGAATGTGATTTGTTCCGAGGTCAAAAATCGTCATTGGTAAAGGTCTTGAATGAAATTGGATTTACTTATAAAAAATCGGACAAACGCAAAATATTGATGGAGCGTCGCGACGTAGCTTTTGCTCGTTGCGAATTTTTGAGCGAAGCCAAAAAAATTACAGATTGGTCAAATGTTGTTTTCACTGACGAAACTTGGCTGAATGCGAACCACACAGTGTCTAAGAGCTGGACTGATGACACCGCTGCTTCCACTACCTCAGTACCGATGGGAAAAGGAGAACGTCTAATCATTTGCCATGCAGGGTCTGTGAAAGGATTCATGCCAGATGCTTTGTTGGCCTTTAAATCCAAAAAAACAGTTGAGTACCACGAAGAAATGAATTCTGAGGTTTACGAAAGTTGGTTTAAGGAAATGGTACAATCATTGGAAGAACCGTCAGTTATTATTATGGATAACCCATCCTATCACTCACGCCAAATTGATAAAATGCCGACCCAGGCCGACAAAAAACAAGTAATCATTGACTGGCTTCAACGACATGGTGAAAATGTTGATAACTCCTTACTAAAAGTACAATTACTAAATATATTACGAACAAAAAAACACTTCCCAAAACGATATGTGATCGACGAAATAGCTGCAGAACATGGTCATTGGGTTCTTAGACTTCCACCCTATCATTGTCAATACAATGCCATTGAATTAATATGGGCTCAAGTTAAAGGACACGCTGCTAGAAATAACACAAAACCCCCATTCACGGCAAACAAAATGGTAAATTTATTAAAAAATGCATGTGTGAAAGTAACTGCGGAAAGCTGGCAAAATGTAATTCAAAAAACACAAGAAACTATAATGGCAGATTGGGATAAACACGTGGCGATAGATTATATGAGTCAACAATTAATTATAAATGTCGGCAATAGCTCGAGTGACAGCAACGATGAATCTGATTTTGATTAATAAATAAATAAAAATAAAAGATTAGATTTCGTTTGCTTAAATTGGAATTGGGGTTGCTCAAACTTTACTATTTTCTGGTACCAAACGGCAGACTTTAATGTCTGCCATCCCCAGCGAGCAACACGGAAGGGAGTAGCCTTAGCTAAAAAATATTGTTCAAATCTTTCTGTCATTTCTTGCGGGAGGGGAAGTTGCACACTAGCGCAAAGCCGCACTATTACATACAAAACATACCTGTACCGATCCATTGCCGATCATACTCACACAACCAAATCACTAACACATAAAAAATAAAGCACCATTCACAAATCTAGCCCCGCCCTCACCCCACAGTATATTATCAAACTCCATGGTCCATGCGGACTTGTACTTTGACAGAGGGGAAACGCTGTGTATGCCTACTCCCTTCCGTGTTGCTCGCTGGCCATCCCAGATTTAACCGGTAACAGCTTCGTCAAGTATGACTTGTACTTGTAATCATCATAGTCATCATAACCTTGTTCTTTTTTGGATATACACCAGGAGATAAACACGTCTTCAAATAATGCTGTATGTTTTCCTGAGGCGCATCAATATAACGGTTTTACATAAAAATAAATCCGATATTATGTGCCGAGAACGGAAAACACCCGTGTAAAAATAGTTCATAAACAATATCGATATCTCAATCGTAACTTCGTAACATCACTATGTTGATAGCCATAGAACGTAATTTTTTAAAAACGTTTGTTATTTTATGGAATTTATAAAAAAACTACTGCACTTATGGACTCATTTTGTGAAAGATGATTATTATACGGGATCAAGGAGCAAATTTAAGCAGTTGTCATATTTTTAAAACCTCGCATTTATAAGTTAACTTTTGCGTAACATCGTCATGTTACGTTCTATTGGTGCTGTCAAAAAGAGGATAAACGGTTGGATCTACTATAGTTATTTATCTTAGTGTCTTGGCGTCAAAACGGCGTGTGGTTAATATTTCACTAGCCGACGTTAAGTCGACGCAGATTTATGATGCGGTCAGAGCCTATGTGTACGTTGTACAATTAACTTGGCTAAAAGGATCGCCTGTAGTACCTGCCGCAGGTACAGTGCTTAATAATTAAACTGTCTTGAATCTTGGGACTGTTGAACTGCGACCTTGTACGAATAGCAGAATGGTGTGTAAGCTAACATTCTACGATACGGTTCTATTACATTTCTTAGTGTAAATCGTGCCTTTTGCACTTAATTCTGGCGTGCGAAACCAATAAAATGAAAGTATTCCGTGTAGTTGACACCTTTCCTATCTAGGGAAGAAGAGTCGATTAGTCCGAGATAGGTATGTGTCTGAAGTCATGGCTGTTTTGCTCATTTGGGGCACATCTAAAGGGTAATAATTGTATTCATAATCCCTTCTTTTTCCCAGGTTCTTCAATAACTATGGGGTATTTAGATTTGAGCCTGTTAGTCTGCTGTAGTGTAACAATCTATAGATTATTTATAGTTATAGTGTCATACATTCGTATTATACGTACCAACAAAGGATGTTTGCTTTTTGGTTAAACGCAGTCCCGGATTTAGGGGGGAAGCAAACTGGGGGGCTTCAAATTACGACAAAGTACGACAGCCTAGTTGGCTCACCGTCGACTTGTACGAAAAAATTGTTAAAATATAAGAAACAGTATGAATTGTGAGTTTTATGTTCGTACTAGTATTTATATGTATATAAATGCATGTGTATGAAAATATTCTTAGAAGTGTTTGCTCCTATTTCTCTCCTTTTTCGCTATATTTATCGCATCTTGTGTAGAATGAAATCCGTCGATAAATAAAGCTATAGAATACTCCCTCCTTTTCCCCACTATTTTAATCCCATTCAAAAATCGCGGTCGACCAAAACATTTATGTATATCTTATAGTATTACTTTTTAAAGCGTGCTTAGTGATACCAAACTGCAATTTTTAGAGAGAAAATTCACATTCTCGGACGGGAAATCTGTTCAAAAGATGTCGCTCCGTCCCCGTAAGACGGTTAAAATCAGATAGAGAGTAAAAATTCGATGCTCGGACCTCGAGACTCGGTGGCCCAGATGGTCATGGCGTCTGACACGGAATGTCGGAAGACGCGGATCCCGACCAAGGATGTGAATTTTTCTCTCTAAAAATTGCAATGTTTGCGTAAAATGCAATTGAAATATGCTAAAAAACATTTCTTGGCCAATCTCGAGATTTTTTGCTCGCACGGTCAAATATTAAGATATATATGTAAACGCTGTTAGTTTCCTAAATAAATAAACACTACTACTAACATATACTGTACTATCTAAACTTCGTTTGTGTGGAGTAAAATTACCCAAAAAACCGTTGAATAGAGATAAAAATATTAGTTTTAATTGAGAACTCCCTTTCTTCCATACGATTCCATCTTCTTCGTAGTAAAGTACCTTGGAGCATGTCCAAAAACACAGGCGAACTATGTAACGAGTCCATAATTACTCGTAATAATATTATCCCGTAGGCTTTTATATAATTTATTTTCTGATTGTCTCTTAGAATCTTACAATAGAGTGTACGATTCCAATCTTACAACTCTCAGCTTTGTTGTATTTCAACTCTCTGGTGTACATGCCAACAAATTCCTGTGTTGGGACTCACAGAAGTTCCAGATGGAATTGACACAGCTGTGGCCGATGTGACCTAAAATGTACGTCCGTTTGAAGCACAATGCGTTATTGTCACTCGGACCAGTTTTCATTAACTTGACCTCTCAGCCGAGCATTGTTTTAAAGTAATTAATGAACGGAAGTGCAACCCGCTAGGTGCTGCATGTCTGACAGAAGTAAAGAAAATGTATTTCACTTTTATATAATTTTGGTATTTATTATATTCGGATAGTGGTATAACAAGAAAAATGCTGTTATAATTCATGACTAACAACATTGGGAAAAGCTTTTCAGTATAACTGCCAAAAATAGTTAGTCTAATTCGTTATGTTTTCTAATAAATATTCGTATCGATGTAATGTACAGTCGCCTGCGATAAGATGTATACATTTCACAATTTTCAATAAAGCCTCTCATTTAATTTAATTAAACATCAAAGATAATCTAAATGAAGTTGTCTAAATTATTTGACTGTTTAAAATAATCGTTATCTACATTATTACAAATAGTAGTACTGTTTGATTGTTTTGAAAATTACTAACTACTACTAAATATATATATCTTATTGCAGGTGACTGTACGTAGACATGATCAACATAAAGTTTATAATATTGGTTTAATAATGAACCCAGTATAAACACTCCGTCGGTAAAGAAAGGGAGAAAGGATGTAACCGTGTTTGAAAATCAATATTCTCCAGGTGATTGAAAAACACAAAATTGAATGAGTGAAAAGCTTCTATGCAACTTTATTGAATACAATTTCCATATGCAGACTAAATTCCCAAATGGCACTGTCTGAATACTCCACAAACATTGAAGCTTCTGATATCGCCCAAGGAAAATAGAATAAGTTCCAAAACCGACTTATAGCTTTAAAGTAAAAAAGTTTTTATCTCAACCTGTTTACGTATAACTAGGTATGGAATACAGAGGGTTATTGCTTTCTCCTATTGAGTCGTGGCGATAACTTTTTAACCCTAGTTGACATGGGGCGAATAACTCACGCTGACAGTTGTAAGGGGTCCGGAAACTTCCCCTAACGCTTATTGACCTCCTACCCCTCGAGAATGCATTTCCCAGATCCAAACATAAAGCCATATCTTTGATGGAAATTCCTATGGAGATCGACAGAATACCATTGACGATGGCTGCTTTCTATCGAGGGTGTGGAAATGTTTGCATAAAATAGTCAGTTTACGAGCGCGCAATAATAACTCGTATTACACTTTATTTATATTTTACAAAGATTTTATTAAACTATACATTTCCAGCACTAGGTCCATTATCTATAGATATAATAAAACTGTAACTGAGCCAGAGATGCATGTATTTTTTTATTATGATTATGTGTAGATAATAAATCTGTAGTTAACTGAGCAAAATCTTTACATACAATATTTTTAGAAAATTCTAACTAGGTGTATTTATTTGGTTCATAATTAAATACAGTAATGCTTGCATACTACCTACAAATTTGTATTATTTTATGGGATTTATAACTTAAAGACTTGTTACATTCAAGTATAATAGTGTCTACGTCAGGGCAAGTGTCAAGACCGCAGTATAAATTACTGTGGTGCACTGAACGTGTCCCCCTTGACCTATTTCAGATGTCACATCTCTAGTCTGGATTCCAGTACTGAATAGCTGAACTCGTGGTATAGCAATGTGAAATAAAGGCAAAGCATGTATACATATTATCTAGCTTAGCACCTGTGGGTTTTATAACATATCGTACTGACACTCTTTTTAACTGTAAATTCATCTGCCTTTAATTATTTTCAGATTCCCGTTACCATCTCAGTCTAAAACAATGACTTTATATTATTACATCTTTTTAATCCTGTTGCTATTGAAGTTAGTATTGGTCTCCGACTGTTCGACAGAAAGAATTACAATCTCCATAATGAAACAACTAACTAAGAGTTAGTCACGGTAAACGGTGGAGTCGAGTAGTAAAACAGTATAAACTTAGTCAGTCACGGGTGTATAATATGATGTGTAATTATTTTAAAAGCTATTTACTATTTGAATAAAAAAAGGATTGCGTATGTTGCCATTTATGCAACAGTTTTTTTCCTAGTCAAAATGTCATAGGCAGAGTGAACTCCAAGGAAATTCTACTAGCGGTGATTTCTGCCTATAACATGTTCAGTGACACTCATATATCATATATTTACTGTTTACTGTGCTCGCCAAAATAGCTCCATTATCATAGCTGTAGAAATAAGGCTCTTCCTTCTTCCTAAGCCTCTTCAAATCTAAAAGTGCAGTTATAAAGTTTGTAAGAAGAATATCTGACACTACAAACTACAGTTGTACCCTCAAAACGGAACCCTCCTCTTGTGACCTACCATCTTATAAATTTACCAACTACTCTCTAGGTAAACCATAATTTTATTTTGTATACGTTACGTCAAACGAAAATTCAGAATTCCAATGATAGCTAAAACCCACACAAATGGAACTGCCCAAAGCCAAACACACGTATAACGATATGTTTTTCGTCGCACAGTTTTGACGTACTAGTTACTGATACAAATTTGAAACAATACAGTGCATAGTTAAGAGTTTAAAAATTTACATTATATAATTCATTACAATAATATAGCGCAATATCAGAAAAAGTCGCCAATAAAGCGACAGAAAAAAAATCTTTCATAACGCATTACTCAATGATAATTTATAGAATTTACGAACTATCTATTTTTTTACCACTGTGGCTTCTTGTATTTTTAAACAAATTAAAACTGCGAAAACGTTTTCTTTTTTACAGACGCAGGCTTGTTCCTGTCACGCCCAGTTCTTCACCCTCACAAATACCTAAAAATTTGCTCTTGCAGCGCCTTCGTTCGGGTGGAATAAGGACAGTAGTAATAGTAATTCCTTTGGAAACTCTTCTGAGTTAATACCGAGTAGTAACCATCTCAACTTCAAATTTCACCCAAGTTTCGTTCAGCCATTTTTGTATGATTGAGTAACAAACATCCAAACTTACAAACTGTCACATTTATAATTTTAGTAGGATTACTAGTCAAGAGAACCGTTCGCTTAGATAATGAGGGAATTAAGCTTTATTCTGAGACTCTGATTCTTACACAGTAACTAAGACCGCAATGTGTTCAAGAACTGGAGTCAGCTTTAAGTCAGTGCTCGTTACAGCTGCTTGACGTCTGTCAGCTTCGTAAAGAACATGCACTTCTGATACGAATCCCCTACCACTATCCTCGCTCATTCAACTTAAAATTTAAGAATATACTACTAGTAGATGAAAGTCAATTTGGGCAGTTAAAGGAGAGACGCTTTGCTCACTTCGCTCGCTCGGTCAATAAAAGCTTTGTACAATCGTAGAATCAATCATGTACTCGTACGTATAACTTACACACAACCAGCTATTCATATATTACTATTTGTACATTTATATATTATATATAACTTCAACCAGAGCGTCATTCTGATGGTTCGTCAAACTGCTAACTATATAAACTAACTTCTTTTGGTTACGATAAGAAAGACTTTACTTATTGTAATATTGTGTATTATAATTATAATATATAATATATTTATTTACTTGTCTGATTTATCAGTACATAGCCTAAACAGCTGGGATAGCAAACTTAAAATTTCGGCAATTGACGCCTTGTATGTTGTAAACATCCATTAAGTAAAGATTATTGCAAATGTCATCTCTAAGAGAATGAATTTAGTTGCATCCCATAGATAGATCAAGCGAGCGAAGCCGCTGGTGGATCAGCCTTATTTAATAACCTAACTGCAAACTGGAACCTAAACTGGAAACAGCAAAATATTGTGGTGTTCAACAAAGTTGTCTGACATGTACTTACATTTAAAAATTAATAATTAGTAAAACGGGCGAGCAGTCTGCAGCTATCAGAGCAGAAGCCTCTTCCAAACACATATATTAAGTACCTCCGCGCAACGTAAGTAAGCGTACCTATGTGAGTGAGGTTACGATTCGTGGAGTCCTTAGTACGGACGCGGGAATGACGCGGTCGAGAGACGGCACGGCAAACGAATCAGGTTGTCTCCCCGCTAATGCGGTGGACTGATTGTCCAAGGTTTATATACTCGGAGCTTTGTTTTAGCTTGTTAATTTCAAGGACTAGATTACTAACAATAGATTTGATTGGATAAAATAATATGACCACAGAAGTGATGTTTATGGTTATGTGGATACTCAACCGTATAGTTTCTATTCCGCCTAAGAACTGGACTGGATAATACTGACAATAGGCTTGCCTGATGAGAATAAACGTGTAGGTACAGTAGATAGATCAACTGGGAAAACGTGAAAATTTGTGAAAATCTGGCTACCTCTGTAGACGTGATGGTATGGTTTAAACCTACATTGTTATACCTTTGCTTTATGGAACCTTATAGAATGGCATTATATTTCGATCACAACAGCTATCAAGAGAGCCGAAAGCTTCTGTTTCACGATCGCATTTTGTCTGCAATCATTCAGAGCGCACATAGCACGTGCTTTCGTTGCTGTACACGTAATTTAATTGTATTATATTCCTACCTACTAATGTTGGAGAATCAATTGGTGACTTTATAGCTTACAGTTTATAGCTGCCATCTAAAGTTTTGCCGAACCGACTTAGGAACCCTAAAACAAGAGCATATTCCTTTCTCAAAGGCTAGCAATGCACGCTCCTTTGAGAAAGACCGTTTGTTTTCCTATCTCGTAAAAAAACTTTATAGGTACTTCTTATTAAATCTTGTATGCATGGTCAGCTGTTATATTTACTAGTTCATCTCAAAGTGTCAACATTGCTTTGTTGCCTGTGCAAATATTTATACGTACTGTTTGCATAAAATTAAACATTCAGTTTAATGATTCTAAGTATTCGCAAACTGGGTGTAAATCTGCGCTGAATGGGCAAATAAACACCTAACCTGTCGCATAAACCGCGCGATACAATGCGCGCTCGTAGTAGTTCGTTTGCTCCTAGTTACGCATTGTACAGTAGGTACACACTCGGCTACAGACATATAAATAATGATAGTTTTAGATATGGCACTTTTCATTATGCCATAGATAAAACGTTCAACAAAACCGAAGTGAATATTTATTGTTAAACATTTATTAAAAACACTGACATTACACATAGTAGCTTAAATACTTACAATCCAATTTTGTATACATCTGTCAGTCTTGTCAACGACGCAGTGACGTATCAATTCAAAAGCTGTCATAAAAATCGTACTGTAGCAATAAAAATATCGTAATAGGTACTGACATACTATATAGGAGTAATAAAAGATATTGTAAGTGTAGTAAGGCATATTACTTGTTGTTTGAATCCCGTCTGAGGATTTATATCCTCAGGTTCGAACCCAAACGGATTCACACCGCGTATTTTGATTAACCATGACAGATGTCATGACCGGCACCAGTACGAAGATCAAGCTTATCTCTCTAGCTCGTTTTTTTTCCAAATCGTATGGGAACAGAGTGCTTTATACCGAATTGTTTTATCTGACTGAAAGGCAAAAAGAGTTCTTCGTACTTCGTAAGAAGGGTCGGGTCTTGAATCGAGTCGCCTGAATTTGAGGATTCTGCTACTGTGGAATGGTCAAGGGGCTTTGTCTTGACCCTCCCAATTCGATTTTGGCTGCCGGAGTTACGCGAAAGTATTTTAAATTAATATTTAAAGTTTCGGTAATTTCACACGAAAAACATGCGGATGTGTGAAACGGAACGCAATATCAGGAAATATTGCATAAATTTGAACGTCTGCTATGTTTATGTTCGTGAAACGAAACGTTTTGATCGCTATTTTTGAGGTTTGTGGTGTTTGACGTATGTGATGTTGATTTGACATACACGATTCGCATTATTCCGTTGCTTTCGAGTTTTCGTGAATGTGCTCCTCTGTTTTTTTCTACGATTTTTCGACGACTTGGCTTCTCTCTTAGGCACCGATTGGATTTCTTCCCCGTACAACCTTGGCTTACTCACTGGACACCGTTGGATCGCTACTTTGGACGACTTTTGCTGGCTTACTGGACACCGATCGTTTTTGGCGAGCTATGGCTTCTAGAGAAGCGCCCTCAGGCACAGAACCCGTGCCGTGAACAAGTTCCGGGGTTACCGGGACGGAAGCTGGATCCCGACGCTCTGCTGGACGTCATTTCTACACGGACGAAGTTGTGAATATGTGGAATTTTTTTTAAAAAGACAATTATAATAATCCGTGTGATTTTAGTGATGCTATAGTTGAATATTTGTGGAGGCGAGATCTATTCAAGCAGAAAAAAGATCCCTTTGTCGAGTTGATCAATGTAATTAACTATGTTTACTAAATAAAATAAATACTCCTACATAGTTTTGTGAAAATGATTTTCCTCCCTTACCCACCCAGAGACCAACTCAGACCGGTTAGGTTGAAAGTAGTCAGAAAACCGACACAGAGCACCCCGACTCCACCTATTCTTGTGGCTACTACCCCTAGAGTGTTTATAAATAATGCGGGAACCAGAAGCTCAAGGGAGGTCCTGTGGCGAAGCAACGTTCAGGGGCGACCGCTAGAGCTTCTGGCGGGAGCCCACCCGGAGTCCAAGTCAGACCGGTTAGGTCGAAATTAGTGACAAATCCAACTCTGACCCCCCCCTCTCTCTCCCCCCCCCTAAATTTAGGTGTAAAAGTGTTAGTAGAGTAGACAAAATTATCTTTGATATTAAATTTTTAAAAAAACTACGCGGTTCCGGCAGGGGGAAATGGTAGGGGGAGGTTCCGGAGATATCGGAATATCCGAGACTGGAATATCGGGGGCGTCTGAGTTGTTACGTCGAACCAAAAACAAGATGGACTGTACCACGCTGATCGCCAACCTCCACTAGTTAGGGAGGCACTTTAAGAAGAAGAAGACAACTATATACCCGATGGTCAAAAGTGTACTTAAGATTTGCAGTAATGACTAGACTGGCATAATAAATTAAGTAGGTTACAAATTTATATTTAATCTAGGTCCTAAATTTAATCCCCATTTTTTCCTTTGCTTCATTTTTTTGTGTGTTTTAATCTCTGTGTTATTATTTTGTGTATATAGTGTCAAAAAAAAATCTCTAATATGTAGTTCTGATTATGTGTCTTCTTTCTTCTATGTGTATTTTTCTATTCTAATATATATAATTATAATATATATAATTTTCTATTTTATATTATATAATGTAAAAAAGTGTAGAAATCTAAAGGCGAATCATAATTAGAAACTACATATAGTTTCTAAAAGAAATGATATAACCCTTAATTCTAATATATTACAATACAGCTTGTGCTATAACGTTCCATTATCAACTACGAAATGTCACCGGTTGCCTAAACTCGTGTGATTTGGGAGAGCCGTGTTGACAGATGACACGCTGTTGTGTCAATTGTCACTTGTCTCACCTTTGGGAACTGGAATTCTCCTGTTGGGAATATTAACCGGGGCTTAAACCTAACAAATCCTGAATACACCAACTACATTATTTTCGAGAATGACGTAACAAGGATTTCTCAAAATATTAGTAATATTATTTGTTTGCAAGTACCAAGTAGTTACACAATTCTCAAAAACCTTCCTATATCGTGATAATTAAAACAAAATATGTATGAATGAAACGCACGTAAATTTACGTCAATGGTACGCAAAGGATTAAAACGCAAGCCGAAATTAGCTAATTATTTTATACTTTTAAAGAAAATGGTGCTGTAATCATGTGTGTACATTATATTACTCCTATAATTACATTCTAAATTGGAGTATCTAATCTGCACAAAAATGAGAAAGTATAAATAGAAATTTCTGTTCTAAATATTGCAAGCTTCGAAATTTAATGGGCCTAAGATTTCATTATTCGAGTGCACTATTCTTGTTTTAGCATTCTTGTTTTCCATTCATGGTGCGTATTTGGACGATAAAATCATTGCACCGTCATAAAGCATCTAGATGCAATTTATTTTTAAAAATATAAAATACTTGGGAATAATGTTACCCAGAAAACGCAGATATCCAGCAGGCAACATTGTTACCTAGATGATTTATAAGCTAGCTCGGAATAATCATAAATACGTATCTAACCTCACAGATCATACTTGTATGTTTGCTGTTACTCTGTGGACATTTTTGGATATAGACAATCCATGTCCTCAGTATAGGTAAATTTTCTGATGTAACAATAGAACGCGTGACCTAAATCCTGGCATTTATGCTCAATATATCAGTACTGCAATTCTACGGGGCAATGCCGCAAACACGCTGGTACGCTGCTAACAGAGATTGAGCTGGAACAACTGAGTTGCTATATTTGATTCCACTTGTGACAACATGGACTGACAACCAGCTAGAAAGGTGCACAAAACTGTTCTGTACAAATATCTGCAAATATAAGTTGCGCCTTGCTATCTTGTGGCTATTATGTGGTTATAAAAATTATAAATTTTTTTGCTTAACTATACAAAATTAATAATACCAGCATCTCTTATCAAAATTTATTTTCTACGTTATGAGCGTTCTCAAATCCTATAAAAACAAAGTTGACCTTAATTGAACCATAAACAATAATGTTTACCAAATAACTTTTGAAAGTTGCCCCGTAGAATATTTAAGGCTGGCCGACTGTTTCAAATTGAAAACTTGCGAGTGCCTTACCTTTAAAGAATTAGTCACAATGGTTAACACGGGAGCACGTAAATAACAACTTAGAGCATGGTAGGACGTGCTCTGCGCCGCAAAGAACCCACGAATGCTACACTTTTTAATTTTAAAAAGCTTTTCCCCGATTGGTCCGTAACAAAACAACTACTTGCAAAGTAAACTTAAGTTTTATCTGAAAAGATAAATCTAGGGCCATTTACTTTACAGCGTTGCTGTCTGGTTTCTACTCCGCCAAATGACCTCCTGAATTTATTTGTTATATTCCAATCTCTGGAGGGTTCCTCTACGATACACGTAGCTCGAATTCTTCGCCCAACTACTCAAATGTTTACTGTTCGAGCAAAACTGTACATAAATGTTAATTGAATAAATTGAAGGTAATGTATAAAAACTAGTTTTAAACTATAATAACAACGATACCTCACGAGTGCTTCTTTACTATTTAATCATTGAATTCAGTGTTTGAGCATAAACTTCATCATCATCTCAGCCCTAGGAAGTCCACTGCTAAACATATGCCTCTCCCATAAATTTCGAAAAGGACCGATTGGAAGCGACCTTTATCCAACGTCATTCCGCGACCTTTATCAGGTAGTCTGTTCACCTTGTCGGTGGTCGAACTATATACGCTGCGCTGACCGGTCCATGGTCTCCACTCTATAGAACCTTCCGGCCATAAACTTCTAGATACGTATTATTTCAAACTCAGTCTAAAATTATTAATGCGAATGTTTGTAAGTGAATGAGGATGTGACTATGTGAGTGAGTCAGTGTGTATATTTGTTACTTCTTCAGACTAAAACGTCTGGTACCAAATTGCGTAGAACTTAGAATGGAGATAGCTTATACAATATACCTATCGACAATCTAATATGAACGGCATAAACACAGCTACTTTATATCCTGATTTAACGGCTGAACGAGGAAACGAAGAAACGAATACGAAGGAACAAAGGTGCACAAAGAGGAACGAAGGTGTAGGCATGAACTATTAACAATATAGAAATACATTAGGTAATAAAATTACTAGTAAAAGCAATTGCAATAACCTTCAGCACGCACAGTATGAAAGTATATTTAGGGCACATGTCATAAAGGTAACACATTGTCAGGAATAAACACAGACTGTCATGAAGCGAACTTGTTTGGGTACAAATTGTGAAAATTTTAATAAATTAGGCGCTGGTTCTGTTTCGGCCAACGACCCTAAAGGTGGGTATCCGTAAACATTATATTTCGGTCATAAAACATAACAAGCTTATAAAACCGCAACATAATCGCAAGGGGTCCCCGGTGGAGTCCCACAGGAACCATTTCGCGTGGCTCGCCCCGAAAATTACTCGCCCCACGTAATTTTGAGCTTTTTCTTTTGTTATTCTTTAAGGCCACCCGAGATTCGCGACGTTATGATCTCATTTTGAGTTATGAGAAAAAACTCTTAGTAGGTCCCACCGCGCGGAATCATTGTCCATAGGATTAGGTGCTTACTGAGAATTCGGCCTATTCCGCCGGAGAATTATTCTGTTCCCGGCCGTAACAATTTCCTTGTTTGAACGAAATTTTTCTTCCTCTAATTGCGTTGATTTATAAGACTTTTGAACAATGAGGATTTGTTACGTTGCTGAGGAAGCGAAAGGAAAAAGTTCGACGTAACGTTTTACCTAAAAGTAAGTTTGGACAGTGCTTTTATTCTAGTTTGTTGAAGCTTTGAATTTCAATTGACTTTGCAAACTGTCTGCTAACTTGTTAGTTTTGACTTTTAATCAAATCGAATAAATCTCACGATCTTACCGATTCAAACACTTTATACGTACTTGTACTATCTCTTTACTGCCACGTTTTCCTGTAGAATAGAGTAGTTGTACCTAATTATAGTAGAAAGATGTTTAATTTTATTGTATAACTGTAAAGATAATAATAATGTAAAATATTCCTCATTAGCGAGTCATCTATCGTAACCAACACATACTTTTTCTCTAGAAACCAGCCATCTAGTTCAAATAACAGTGTACAATAATAATTTGTGTTTGTAATTTGTGGTCCAATCTACCTCTACGATTATACTCGTATATACTATACAATGACTCTATTTCTTTATAAATAATGAGTGTCTGGCTCGAGGCAGCAAACTTTTCCCAAGTTATTCCAGCACCACACTTAACTACACCTCTGGGTCACATTTTGTCTAGGTTCTATCTGATCTGTCTTATTTACTTTATGTGATGACTTTACTTTTCTCTCCCGAATATAGGATAGGACAAAATAAGGCTATTTCTATTCGAAGTGCTGCTTGTCTCAGGTAGTAAAGCAACGGTAAATTTTGCTAATATCATAATAGCCTTTAAAAGCGGATTGTGCCCATAATTTTGATCGTGACGTGATGCTGAAGTTGTTTGTCTGATGTTAAACGCCAAGGCTGCCCATGGCGGTTGCAGTATCACCCAATTGAAGCTAAATAATTTTAATCATCATCGCAATGCTGCCTATATAGCTAGCAAAATATCATATAGAGTGGTAGTATCCACCTAGAAGCGATCCAGGAGGCCTACTACCAAAAACGAACTACGAAGTTTTGTTTCACGATTTCTACAGTGAAAGTGATCAAGCAAAAATACAGGCAAGGGTGATGAAATGCAATGACAGATAAAGGGATTAGTGTTTTATGTTAAAGTGATGATAAATATGAAATCTAAACATAATAATGTGTAATTTGATGAAGTAATTCTGTGTAAGTGCGAAACCGTCTTTATAATTCTTTATTAGAAATTGAATGCTAGATACTCATGTCAAAACATACTACTTGTATAGAACATATACAACATGTAACGAGTGAATATTTACATGCTGGAATTATGACAATTGCTACATAGTAATACGAATGAATACTTTTTTCATAGTAGATCAAAAGGTCAATCATCATCAACTGCCTATAAAACACACTGTCTATATACAAATTTATTTAATAATTATGACAAACCTGTCATTACATTTCATCGCCCTTGTCTATATTTGTGCTTTTTCCCTTTCACAGTAGAAATTGTGAAATCCGTCAAACAAAGCTTCGTAGTTCGTTTTTCGTAATATAGGCCCAGTAGAAGAGCCCTATCACAGGAGAGATAAGAGAGATATCAACCCTTACTATGCCGTGATATTTAAAACAAAAGATTTATGAATGAAACTCAAGTAAATGTACGTCTCTGGTACGCAAAGGGTATCAGATGCTTGATGTCGCCCGAGATCAAGTGTAGACGTTCGATGGTAACATCCGATTGTGTCTATTCCCCCAAATAAAATTATATAGTTTACAGACCTCTAATAATGTAGACAAATCTGATAAATCATTATCTTTAATTAATCACTTAGTTATCTATTGACACAGGCCATTGCTTATTATTTATGATAGTTAATTACGTTTCAATTACGGACAAATTAATGTGTATTTGATCCGAGTCAAGTTTGAATGAAGTCTAGAGTCAAAATCGCAAAGACAACTATGTTTCCGAGTTGAGGATTTTGGTTCATAAACCTATTCCTTACTGACTGCATAATCATGTTCAAAACTACTGAACCGAATTTTGTGTTTTTAGGGTGAAAGTCGATAACTTAGATTAACTTGAATGATTGAAAAAGGCAAAAGTATTATACAGATTTTAATAATATATTGATGGTTAAATGAACTTACGAGGCACATTCGAGAACCTTGACTGGTCTGTTTCACTGATTGGTTAAGATGTTCAAGTATCTTGACCAGTTTAAGCGACCTTCCAGATTTTTACCTGTCTGCATCGGCGTGGGTGAAGCTGCGGACGCCGTACATTATGTAAATAGGTAAGTGTGCCGAGATGTTTGCTACGGGAGTGTATTGAAGCATTTTGGCGATTTTACGCATAATTAAATGATGCCAGGAATTACGTATACATAATCAGCCCATTGTATGTTCCCACTGCTGGGACTTGATCCTTCCTTTCAGAGAGAGGAGTTGGGCTATAATCCACCACGCGGGCCCAGTGCGGCTTGATGGATACATATAATAATACGTAATTACGTATACTTAGTCTTATTTATACCTTGCAAATTGTCCCTGTGGCATAGTTACGGGACCGGACCCGTGGGTCGTCGCCATGGTTAGATAATAAACAATGAATTTCCTATGGATCCTATCAAATCAAGATCAATCATTCATTGAGTTCCTGTTATTGCGAAGGCGGCATTTCTTGTGGCAGTATTCGGCACAGTGGCATTGCTGTTAATAAAAACGATATAGATAGAAATTAACAATCCTAAGGGAGTCCCTGGTATCTAAAAATAATCACTAAATAAAGATAAGCATCAAGTGTCAAAGGTTTTTCTCCACTTAAAACAAGTCTAACAGAGAATTGGGTCATAGAGCTTAAAACATTCAGAATTTGTCACGGCAATCCGCTTGGACGTCCGGCATGCCGTCCTGCGTAGAGCTGTCGCGGGACATCCGCGCGGTGTACGAAAGCTGCAAATCTGTTGTAACATTAGCTTAACATCCCTGCACTATACCTCTGGTTCATGTTACAAGCTGATACGGAAATTTAAAGCTTTTGAGTTGACAGAATCCAACACTTTAATTAAATTACTTCGGAACTATTTTTCCATACATTCCGCTATATTTAAAAAAAACATTGTTCTAAAGCTCCATCCATAGAGAACTTTATAGACTGATCCATCTGACACATTTTAATAATTTGCATTGCCACCGAGCTGTTAATGCAGCTGTGGCAATTTATAATTATTATTAACATCTCGTCAATATATCTCTCTTCAGTCGTTCCCTCATAAATGAGGATCGTTATCATCACGGCAGCACTTTGGACCTGACGAACTGTCTCCATCGGGACTTCGAGACTTAAGAAAACATTAATTTTTGTTTTTTTTTTAAAACGTGTAGGCTATTTTTGAAGAGTTGTAGATGATATATATAAATAAAATATATAATTCTTGTGAAACGTATTAAATAAGGCAATTCATTGTATAAGTCAACAATTATTAATCAGGAAAGTAAGTAAATCATAACTTTAACGCTAATTTCTGTGAAATTAAACAACTTTAAACGGATTAAATCATCGTGTATAATTAATACTATTTAATCTTGACGTTTCGAACACTTTTCAGTGACTGCCGCGTGCATCGGGAACGTTTTGAATAAAATATGATACTTGACGATACTTAAAAATAATTTCCATACTTTAATGTATTATTATTTTATAACAGACAACTGTCATCCAGTCATCACATCATAACCATGTTCACTGAAAAATGTTCGAAACGTTGGGATAAAATAATATAAATTTATACGCGATTTAATCCGTTACAAGTTGTTTAATTTCAATGTATACCTAAGAATTGCAAAAGTCTAAGAAATCGTTAATTTCAGTCTAAATAATGACTTTGTATATTTACACACAGATTCACTCTTAATCAGTTAAATCTGGCGGCGCATAGCTCTAACCGATGTTATTATTTAGTCAGGCGCCACCTATTTTAGTTTTGGTGGACTAGAGATGCAAAGTGGCGCCATCTCTTGTATAACTCTGGTAGCATGCGCTGTTCGCTGATTGGTCGGTCAGTCGGTCGTTGAGAGCCAATTACCGTTGAGTAGTTAGTCATCGTCCGACAGAGGCGTTGGGGGGGAGCGCGCGGACACGCTCGGAGGCTCGGGGGAGCTTACTTTGCGTTTGGTCGTGGCAGCGTTCGTTACTAAGCGAAATACCGTGTCCCTAAGTTAATTCAAGTTGATCTCTAAACGCTATGTGCTGTAATAGTAAATCTCAGTCTGACGTAATAAAAGCAGACTCATTGTACATGTGATATCTTATTCTCCTCGCCCGCTTAATCCACTCGTAGCCACGAAATTGGAGCATGCCATCTTATAAAGATCCTGATAAGGGCTGTGTGCCTTTAAATCTTATAGTTATTTAATGAACTTAGTGAAAAAATATACAAATTATGAATAACTTTACTATTACATTTTTGTATTATAGACTAAAAACTTTTTTCAAGATGGCGCTTGAAGCTCCACCTGGATCTGTCAGTATTTTGTGATTTTATGATAAGTAGGTACGTGACCCTTAACCTTATAAAAAAACTTAAAACGTAAATTTAGTACGAGGATTACAAAAAAAACGGCTATTTTTTGCCGTTCCACATATCCCACCACAATGAGCTTTTCCAAGCTGCTGTCTGTACTGTGTAAGTATCAAGACTGTAGTGTACAAGTGTCGCGGAGCTATTCAAACTCGCCAAAGACCGGGTGAAATATGCAGAGCTGACAGCCAGCCTTCACTAGTTGAAGAGGCACTAGAAGAAGAAGAAGTAGTGTACAAATAAAGAGTTTTCTATATTTATACCTAATTCGTAAATAACATTATTTCTTTCTTTGACAGGTTAACCTCTCAGAGAGAAGACTAATGGGCCAGGCCTCCTCGATATAAGCCAGCGACTATTGTCGTTTTGCCATTAGAGGTCATTCATTCACATTGTAACCGCAGTAAGTGTGGTTAACCTCTTATCGGTTACAAACGAAAAGGTACCTTCAATGCGAGCGCTTCTATGCAACTAGTGATTGCAAAGATTTGATAAAAGATAAAAGCGAACTTTTTAACACAACTCTATATATCTCTACAATCCTAATAGGTACTATATAACTATATAACCTTTGCCTAGAACAGATTCTTTTCCTCACGAGTGACGAAATACTCTGCGCCTGGAACCCTGACACTTTTTAAACTTTGATAAGTCACCATAACAAACCAGAACACAGTATTACTGCTTTACATAGGAAAATGGTAAGGTAGGAAGACCAGTCTTATAGAAGTTTCATTAGTCCGTATAACACTTGATTGAACACTATTGAAATCGCTAGTCGCTTACCTTCTAATCCGCAATCCTAGGTAATAGCACTCTGTACTGCACAGATAGACCGTCCACTAAAATTACAGGGCACTCTGCTACAAAACTTTTGCCAACATCTCAGTAACAACTGCACGCCGCTCGTTATATACATATGGTGTACAAACAGTGCGCTTGCCAGAACAACATGAGTTGACTTTTTTAGCCGAATTGTTTACACGTGACGGAGACCATTTTAGAAGTTTGTTTGCCAAGGATTTTTTTGTCAAGAAGTCTTTTATGAGAATAATATTATATACGAAGAGTACAAGCTTCGTAAGTAAACGTAGGTAAACTGATGAGTTTTCCCGCAAGCATTAATGAGCAACAGAATTAAATTAGCGGTAAAGCATATAATTGATGGGACGGAGTAGAATTTTCCCTCCGCGGTCAGGATACGAGACGTAAGAGGCAATGAAACCCGACCTGGTAGGTGTTAGGTATTTTGTGGAAGAGGCCGTCTTAGTTGGGACCACCGCAGTGCAAGGTATTCTGCCGCGAAGCAATATTGCGTTTGCATCTGGGCACTGTAGCAAGTGGCATGCAATACTACAGTTGTAAGCTCTGTGTGGCATTGCAGCTGTCACCGGCAAGCGTAGTGCTTAACATCAGGTGCACGTCTTGCTCTTTTTATCAATTATTTCATAAAAAAAATAAACCACAAGCACAGAATAACTAATGGGTAGACAAGATAAACAATTGTTTGTACTATTTTAGCCTAGTTAGATAAAATAAGTTGGATGCAGACGCAGTCGTCGAAAGTTGTAGAGAATTCATTTCTATACAACAGATATTTAAGGTAGAACATCAGTAAAAAAAATAACGAACAGTGAATTTAAATTAATATTATAATGATTTTTCTTAAAATCTGGGAAATAATAATATTTTAATGGAGACCCTTTTTATTTTTCAGGCTTATCAAACGTAAAAACGAACCCTTATAAGATCACTTGGTTTTCCGTCTACGATGTTTGTCTGTCTGTCTATTAAGAGCTTTTTACTCAGGAACGTGTAGAGGTACCAAGTTAAAATTTATATCAAATACTCGGGTGTACGGCCTCTTTCAAATATGAAAATATCGAACTTGGAAGTCAACGAATGCGACTCGAAAAGACTAAACTTGTCAGGACCAGCAAACAAAGAAAAGTTGCGTGCGTTAGGTCATGTTTTACGGCACAACCGGTATCAACTACTGCAAACTATTATGATGGGCAATTGTCCTAGCTCCGCAACATCTGACAATGGACCGGTCCATCATCAGACGTTGCGATATAGGATAGGATAAGAAGGGCTGAAGATCTGTTCAGGCTTGCCCTGAACAAAGATGAATTTAGAAGGAACACAGCCAACCTCCAGTAGTTGAGAGGCATCCAAAGAAGAAGAAGAAGTCAACGCGGCCAAAGGTATGACAGTTAATGTAGCAGATTTTGTCATACTTAGCAATTAAAATCACAATGGAATCAAAACATACTTTCCGTTAACCTAGAATCATGAAATTTCAAAGTTTTAAGTTCTTCTTTCAAAGCTCACACTAAAAAAAGCTAATTGAAATTTTCAATATCCGTTAGAGCAAAATATTAAAGTACCTTTGAATTAATTACTGACTTTGTATTTCAACTGACAATTAGTACAGGACTGTAAAGATAAGATTCAATTAAGATCTGCGTAGTTTCGTTGTTTCTCTTGTCCTGTAACAACAGACACTTAGGGCAAAACTGACTTCCATAATGTTGAAATTCTATTAATATTCATGAAAACCTTGCTGATAATCTGTGCTTAATACTATCAAATTTCCCGAAACGAGGCCTTCGTTTATATTAAAAACATAACTCGACTCTTACTTTTTCGTTCAAACTACAGTTAACTCTATATTCACTTGATTATGTTCACAGTCGTATTCAACTGATAAAAAATATTATAACTCAACTCCCAGTTGTTTATCCAGTTAGATTTAAGGTATACCTAATGCATAAATCAGTTTCCACTCATTCGTTTCAGTACTATATGCATAAAATTTTAACGAACTTTCAAATTCTTCGATCGACGTAATTTCGGTGTGATTGGAATCCATACAATTTCACACCGGGTGAACGCAGATTTCTCGAAAGATTTCTTTGTGCAGGGGTACCGTCGTCTCTCCAGACTTTTATAGCGGGCCAGTGTCAGTAGAAAAGCCTGCCAACTCTGGCCGGTTATCTACGGATTTGTGAGGAAACGAACAATAAAGCCCACTTCAACTGAGATTGGAATAAGGAGTTTTGGTGACTGAGATTTCTTGTATAGATTGCGTATCGAACACGATGTGTGTAGCGAATCTTCTACAAAAATTGCACACATGTGATTGATATATTGAGGAAAATTCACCAGTTTTTATTCCGAAATGTTTTTGTGTGACTCTTGCATGCATTTGGCTTAAGATTAGGTCATATCATTAACGAGTAGCAACCGATTTAGATATAATTCCATTCAATATATTTAATTTTAGCGTAAAGCTTCTTACAAAAGTAAATGGAACTGCACAAGCAATAAGTATTGTGAAAAAATATGTTTTTACAGACAAGCTACATAAACTTCATATTTGGTAAGTATAATAAGTTGATCGAAATGAGACCAGCCACAAGGGGTTCTGGTGACTAGTTTGGTAGCTCCTACCTATGCCCAGTGTCCAGCTGTATCATTGACCAGCTCTGTAATACCATAATTGTATAAACTATTACAAGTTACTTAAGTATGGTAAGATTCCGTTCAATCGCAAATAATTTTTTACCCAACCTCCAAAAACGAGGTTCTCTAACCCAATAACTGTATTTTTTATAAATGAGAACGCATTACTAGCTAGATGATCCTATTTTAATGGTTATATATAGGATGGAAAGTTAACTCCAAGATATGTTTCTTTTAAATTGCATTACCATCGACTGAACACTTTTTAGCTACCTATTGTTCAATAATACAAATAGTGACATCGTTTTAGAATGTAGGACGTGTTATATGAATCCCAAACTAAAGCACTGGTAGTCGTGTATTTATTAAGAATAATACAAGTAGAATGGAATGGAGGCATGCGAATAAAGAAAACTAAATAAAACTTGTCAATTCTAGCGGAGGTAACAAGTACCTACATTCGCAAGTCTTGAGAATTTCACACTCGGCTGCCTTCAGACAATTACATAAGTCAGAGTTGCAATCATCCCTTAAAATCACCTATTCAAGAGTTACCTTCTCGCGAATCTTTCATGAATATGGAATAACAACGGGCGTTAAGTTAATATGTATGAATGTAACTTGTTAACTCAAACGTAGTCCTGCCAGATGGCACAGAGAACGCCCAAATGTCCCACCTCGCTCCGCTTTATAATTCAAAGATTTGCTCGCGTCGAATAAAGAGACGTCTCTGCTAAATTATTCAGGCGACACGCCGACGTATGCACTCCACACCGTCTTGGAGATTGAAACTAAACTTTGCGCAATTCAAAGTAAATAACCTCACATGAACATGCCAGGTTATTTGAATTTTACGACACGATAATTTTGCTACCATGCAAGATCTGAAGATTTATTACAAAGTAATTAACAAGATATTATTTAGCTACATAAGTTGCAGTGCTTATTAGTAACATATTTATATTTAATATGTTTTCACACTATCATAATTATTCATTTTATGGCATCGGGATTCTTAAACATTAAACTTAATCAACTTGTAAGTCATTAAAACGCGTATATTTTTTATCGCAACTTTCCGTGCATTTTCAGTGAATATAATCATGGGTAGACTTAAACTTTCCAGTTTCACTGAACTTGATTTAAGAAGATGAGGGTTCCAATTCGTATTATGTGTTTTTTTTCTCTAAAATTACGAAATCATTGAAAAGGATCGAAACGTCGGGATAAAAATAATATATTCTTAGTGGTAGTGCCACGCTGTAACCCCACAACCGAATGGGTCGGCACGACCGGGGAAATACCACACTCCCACATAACACCCACGTGAAGTAACATAGCTTGCTACGAGTATTTGCGTTTCGTCGGTTTGTGCGAGTTTCCCAATTCCTCCTACCCCTGTCCCCCTATCCTTCCCCATACCCCTCTGTCCTCACCCCTTATATCTCTTCCTTCCTCAAAGGTCGGCAACGCATTCTAGAGACTTCTGGTATTGCGGATGTCCGTGGGCGACGGTATCACTTACTATCAGGTGAGCCGCCCGCTCAAAAAAAAAAGAAATATAATATTCGCGATATATTTCATTTCATTTTACATAATTACATAGATATATAAAATCTATATTTAATATATTTCTACGAATCCCCTTTGACTACACTAATAATAATAAGAAAAGATTTGATTGTTTGTTTGTTAGTAATTAATAAACTCAAAAACTACTGATTTTATAAATTATTTCCCCAGCAGATAGCTACATTATTCGTGAGTAATTTAGGCTATATTTGATTCGTCATCGTCATCAATCATAGCGCAGCTAGCGTATAGAAAGGTCTTATGCAACTAATTCCATGTATATCAAGCTAACACTTCTGACTCTCCATTTTAGATAAGGACTAAATCAAAATACGATTTGTCCCGTTCAACAATATCACCCGGGAGGTGTGTGGGTGTCGTATTTTCTCAATAAGGGTCGATGTAGTGTCGCCTCACGATAAATCAGATGGTATTGTGAAGAAAACTCGCAAATCGTAAGCAAAGCCTGCGCGTATTGTGGGCCGCTCTTTTAGCTGACCCTTACGCACAAAACCTGATAAATAAAACCGTGTTTAAAAGGGTCGCTATAAAAAGGACTTACATAAAGATTATTTGTATATGATAGAACCGGTTTAGATCCCAACCATCGGATCGCAACATTATATTAATTTTCTAACTTTATTATTATTTCTAGGTACATAAATTCATTTAAATAAAAAATAGAGATTGAAATACGTCCTAAAGTAAGTATTTAATTGCACTCGTGACCCCGGACGAGCGTCACGTACCTATTGGTGACATAATTAATATACCAAATACTTATATACATATATTGCGTAATATTCATATAGGCTCGTTAATTATAATAAAACATGAGTAGTATGTGCGTCCCGCAGTTTTTTCGCGTGATAAAAACTGACAACGATAATGATGATAAAAAATACCGTAGGCTATATATCTCAAGAAACCTATAATGAAACTATTTAACAAATTTCATAACTATTCGTTCAACCATTAAGTCGTGAAGCTTATGTCGCATTTATTATTGTGAATACTGATAGCGTATACATTTTGGGCACAACGAAATAAGATTACCAACCTTTATAAAGTCAAAATTAAAAACCACTATCACTAAAACCAAATATTCAATCAGCTCAAAGATATAAAAGAGGCTTCATTAGAGTAATAAATAATAACTCCGAAGCAATAGGGGAACATGGGCACTGTTTCATATTTTCCAAGAAAAATTGGGAGGCCTTTACTGCTCAGAAAATATTTACGCGTGTGAATTCATTAAAATGTATTCCCTACTTATCTTTATAACTCTGTACATATAATATAGGTATATTTCATTCGCAAAGCAAATGCCATTATACTAGCTCTTGCCCACGACTCCTTGCGTGTAGAGTATCTTTTTAAAGACTAACTAAATACAAATTTACATATGGCTAAGTAATACATATATATCTGAATACAAATTCAAAAACATTTTACCCCTAATTCATCCCTGTAAAATATATATAAAACAACAGATGTATAAAAGAACAAACATTTTTATTTTGAATGGACTCTCTCTGAAAACTCTAAATACAAAATTTTATCTGTTAAATTAAAAACAAAGGACTTTCACACAAACTCTTTCCCCTATTTTTATCTCCAGGGTTGAATTTCAAAAACCCTTTCTTAGTACACCTCTACCCACCAGAACAAAAACACCCTCCAAGTTTCAAGTCTCAACGACAGGCGGTTTAGGCTGTCATTCAGTCAATCAGGACTTACTGCCGTATTTATAAATAAGTAAAAGTAATTAGGTACATAAGTAAAAGTAATTATTTAAGTAACGATTGTAATTCTATAGACGAGTATTTTCCTGAAGTTAGAACTATCACAGATATATTATGTTTTGATAATACAGTGATATATCATATTGTTTATCTTTTGTCTTACTTATAAGCTTAAGCAGTTTATATTATTAGTACTTGTACTAAGTACTGTTATGTCATTTGAACACTTCGTTATATTTCCTAAATTGCGTTAATATTATATGCTACTAAAGTAGCAATTAAATTCCTATATCTCTTAGGTAGGTACATCTTATCCTGGGTCAACTTAAAATTAGTAATAAAATTAGTCACTGTGACGACATGTCATATTATAAATATCCTAACTGTATTTAATGAATTAATGTGCTCATTCTGGTTATAAGTTAGCACATATGAGTATGGAAAAGGTATTAACATTATTTTAAAAGCATTAAGTTTGAGAGGAGAAGACTTTGCCCTAGATAGACAACTACTATTGTGGTATTATCTATTTCAGAAGCTCTGATCTTCTTTTCAATCTCAACATATGAGGCTCCAGGCATGTAGTGATTTATTACTGAACAGTGCTGCAAGTCACCTAAAAACTACTACTACTACTACTACGTGGACTACGAAATCTTACGTGGCATGGCACTTCAAAATTAACAATAAACGTAATACTAATATGAATTTGCTACAGCTTCTCACTAAATTATACAAATACTCAAACGGTATAATTAGTATATATGGTTATTATGTACGAGTACATCTGAAGTCTTAAAAAAATATAAACGTATTTTTAAAATAAATAAAAACAGTATATATTAAGAGACAACGTTATACAAATTATTCAGATGCAAATAATAACAGCTAAAGTAGAGGTTGGACAAAGTTTAGAAAAATTAAGTTAATATATTGTGTGTATGGAAATTTACTTCTACCTATCCTAAGCGAATCAGTAGGATTCGCTTTTGTCTATAATAGTTATAATACTATCTATATAACAAAAGTGTTTTAATACATGTGATAATTAATCACATGTATTAAAACACTTTTCTTGTAATACATACATACATTCTTCTTCTGTAATACATGTGATTAATTATCACATGTATTAAAACACTTTTCTTGTAATACATAGATACATTCTTGTTCTGTAATACATGTGATTAATTATCACATGTATTAAAACACTTTTCTTGTAATATATACATACATTCTTGTTCTGTAATACATGTGATTAATTATCACATGTATTAAAACACTTTTCTTATAGACAGTACTTTAACTATTATTGACAAACACGAATCGGTAGGGTTAGGTAGCAGTAAATTTCTATGAATCCCTACCAGTAGATATCGGTGGAATTAAAAATCCACTCTTCCCAACCCAAAGTGAATACACTGGTAGGGACTAGTGGAATAGCCCAAAAATTTCTACCAATTGCATCTGAGAACACAAGAACTTACTTAATATGATTTAGACATATGACATTCTTGACCTCCCTCTGGTCTGTTGATAAGATGAAATTATCATATGAAGCTTCTTTTGAATCAGACCCAGCTCTAGACAGTGATTGACTGTGAGAGCTTGGGCTATTCCTCTCAAAAATTCCACTCTCTCACGCTTTCCACATTACTTGTTTATACTGTTCACTCAGATGGTTTTGAGCTAATATGTAGCCAGAGAAAATATCTTGCAAGATTTTTTCTACTCAAGCAGGTCAGAGCGAAGCTTCAGAATGTCATCATCATACAAACGGTTAGTAATTTCCAATTCACCAGTGCAGCTTTACAGCTTTTCTTCTTAGAGTATTTTTTCTTTGAATAAATCTACATTTTACAAAATAATTGAGTTTTTAAGTGTTTTCTGGCATTTGTGTATAATTTTTTTAACTTTCAAATATTCGTCACGTGTCACGCATACACAATGTGTACGTACAAATAAGTGCTATGTCATGTTGCACGTACACCTAATGTATACACATTTTTATACCTCTGGTTTGTAACTAATTTTATCAGATCAATTGCACTCCATGGGTATACACTTCCTTTGAGTTGGTCAAACTATTCAAGTGTAGTATTTTTATCTGAATTTTTATGCGTTGTTCTGAAAGACACCGAAAGAAGTACACTCTGGACCGGTTAATTTTGTATGACTTATAAAATTCGAATTACTACATAAAGAGTGATCACTTGTTAGGTCTATGGTAACTATAATTACCCTGAGATACTAGGTTGTTAAGCCTCATGTGCGTGTATTTTCACCGGCACCCATACCCTTCAAACTGGAACATTGTACCTAATGTAAATATTACTGCTTTGTGGTAGAAATAGGTAAGGGGAAGTACTTCCTCGTACGAACTAGTTTACAGAAAGTTCCTATGCATATATCGACGGTTAACCCTGTTATAGTAATTTGACACTATTTGTACGAAATGTATTTCAAATTTATATCTCTATTTATTCATGGTAAACCCTGAATATACAGGCTAATAAGATAGATAGGCTACAGAAAGTACTGTACATCGGTATGGAATTGATAGAGCGATGATTCAGGGCATCCCTGATGCAATGTTATTTGTTGCCTCGCGCGCAGACAAATTGTACTGCGTCTGTTTTATTTACAAGTTGCTCCGATCTCCGATCCGATTCAACATATTCTAAAAACTTCTGGGGTTTACGGCTGTAGTTTTGCAGATTGTAGCAATGCAAATAATAACTAGAATTGTAAACATGAAGTTACGTTGTTCTTTTATTGGTGCAGATTTTAAGTTACATTTTGTAGAAATGGCTTCACTCTCGTGACGTTGTTTTAGTGAATAGTTTGCATATTTATTTTATTTACTTTTATTTATGTAACATATGAATAACAGATAGGTATAACGATTCACGAGGTACAAGAGCAGTGGTGTTGTATTATTGTATATTATTATTTCCCTGCACAAGAATATTGCGATATTACATATTTCAGTTTATATTATATATAGGTGCCACGACGGGCAAGTCATTTCGTTCGTCGATCGTTATTTAAGGTTTTATCTTATTTAACCTATCTATATTACTCCTAATAATCTTAATCTAAAAAAAATATCTTAAAGTTCGGCGAAGACCGGCACCACAATCGTCACCGGAAACATTGTTACGGTTTTTTTCTTGTCAATCTATGCTGTAACATCGGAGCATTCGATTGGGCATGTCGCTTGAGAGCTATAGTCCCGTGTCAACATTTAATTAGGTACTGTTACGAGTTTCCAAATTCACGTGTTATAGGCGTAGTCTATGGCCGGCCAATGTACGAATAGGTCCTTCCTCAACCAGAAAAATAACCCTTGAGTTCTTTCAATCTGTCAACGTAAAGTGGCGAGTTGTTTGTCGTCAACCTATTCGATGTTGCCAGCTTGGGGAATTTGGCACACTAATGGCGGGAAAATTGGCGATTTATAAAAAGTTGGAGAAAATTAACTATCAAAGTCAAAGTCAAAATCAAAGTCAGTACCCCGGTACTCAATTACCTCTTCCAGGTCAATCTACCCATGCAGCGACATACTTCGGACTTCGCAATGCTGGATTCTCCGCATGAATGCGAGTTTTAAATTCGATCATTTCGCTCCGACTTCCCATCTGAGGTGAGGAGAATTGCATTAGGGTGAACAAGATTGTTCTGGAAATCAGTGATGGTTTTTTTGACCAGCGTCTTTAAAAGGGTTAAAAAAGCGGGCTTGAGCCTTTTACCCTGCCGGGCCTGCTCGATTAACACCCCAAGAAAGCGGTTCTCCGGATACCGGTGTGTAGTTGGATTCTTCTTGCCATTAGAATTAATCTTGCTGCGGCCTCGAAATTGCATATCTGTTTTCGGTTGTAGGCTTGAGAAAAGCAGCAGATGCATCTATCCTCGTCCCAACTGGGAAACCTTCACATACCAGGCTAAGTACCTGCGAGCATGAAAGTCAAGTCGTTTCTTTGCATTGTTTTTCTTTGTACAAACTCGGTCCTAAATTGTATGTTATTTTCAGGCCTTTTGATCCCAGTAGCCCTTTTGAAAGCTGCTTGATAAACGAGTGTACACCTCGTCCTCGTGGGGTGGACTCATCGGCCAGAGGTGTGCCACGTGTTGAGCCGACCCCCCCCCCCCCCACTTACCACAGGCGAGCTGTGAATATTTCCTCAAATTCGGAGGGGCAGACCTGCCCGGCCCTGCGTTGCTGTCAAGTAGCGGTGGCTCTCGCCAGAGAGCCACGTGGGAACAGTCTGCCGAGCAGCTCCTGAGTCTGCAGGTTCCGGTAACCTCCACTCATCGCCCCGGTATTTATAGTGTTTATAATTTAATATTTCTCCGGCGTCCTGCCTTTTTTGATCATACTTATTCAGAAGGAACTTGTCTTTTACTCGTACCTTGAGCGACCCACAATTTCTCTTTTCATCCTGAAATTCAGAGCTAGATGGTAGGTAGGTGCCATTTTTGATTGCTTCTCGGTACGAGTACCTACATAAACTTTTATTAACTTTAATAACTTAATTTTGGTTAATCTTAGCTTATTCTAATTTCAAAGTATTTGTCAATCTTTTCTCACGAGTACCATATGTTGCGGGCACACATAAATTAACTAATTGTCATAAAACTAGTAAGGCGTTATTCGCTCACACCTGACCTCAATCACCGAGGGTTAAGTCCATGTGGGATCGTTGATAGTTCAGGGTTCGAGTGCAGGCAACTCCTTTTGGTTTAATACTGCCGTATAGAGGGAAAAAAGTGTCTTCAAGTTGTAACTACGAGTACACATACTGTAACTGTTATGATCAAACTGTTATGTTCAAATTTAATAAAAACATTGTATTGAACACTTCATTATGTCTTGGTTTAATTTAAATTATAGTTTCCTAGTAGGCAGGTAGGGACTTAGTTGTGTATGGAGTTCACTCCCCTGTATCCAGGCAGCTGTATGGAAAATTAACTTTTATTTATATTTTTTAATTTTTTCCCCTAAGGGGTTACAACATGTTATAGTTTCTTTAGATACATTCTCCTAGTAATTTCACTTAATACATTGCACTTGCAAGCTTAAATACATCAATACAGGAATATTAGCACATTACTGCGTGGAGCACATCGTAATAGGTATAATAGGCGCATAAGATGGACAATAGTAGACTTCGTAGTTCGTAATAACGAAGAGTTCATCAGACCTACTTATATCACCTCATTGAGGATCAGTTTCCATGTGTAAGGGTTTTCTGAAGGTGAATATCCTACGGACATGAAAGGCTACGTCACATGAGTTATGGTACATTATTCAAGACAATCTTCAATGCCAAGAATGATCAATCATTCCTACCTAAAAAATACCCGTGTTTCTTTTCTACTTAAAATCTCGGGTAAAATCTGCTTGAGGCAAATGCTAGCCTACTTTTGAAAACATGCCAATTCCAAGCAATAGCTGCTTTTGTCTGGATATTGTCTAGCTAAGGTCAGACAGCACTCCACGTCGCGCGCCAACACTCTGTGAATAAATTCGTGTAATCCCGACCTACATTTTACGACTTGAATGAAGTATGAACTCCGAACGTGAGCGCTACGCTTTACTTCGCAGGAAATAAAAAATCTAATGAAACCAACTTTATTGCCGTTAATAAAACGCAAAGTCCCCGGCGACACACTAAAGGTTAACACTTACTGAACTTATAGTTGAGTGAAGAAGCCATTTGTAGTGGATTGCAGGAAAGTAGAGCAGGACAAGGTGACATTTTGTTCGTTTTATAAAAATACTTTTGAAATTGTAACATTTTATTTATACTTGGTTAAGGCTACTCAAGGCCTTACTTTTGAATGAATGAAATCGTTTATTCTGTATAGGCCTACGGGGGCACTTACAAATTGTCTTACTACACACTTACTAAGGCCTTTCAAGAAAACCTTACAATAAGGCGAGATTTCGCAAATGCTACCAATTCGCTACGAACAAATGATTATACTAAGTGACAGTTCTATTTTTTCACTACTTATAATCACTAAAAGTTAGGCAAATCAGAAAATTTTCATTTTATAACCTTAGAATGCTCAATAGTACAAATAAAGTATACTAAACTTAGGAGAACATTTTCCCATATCTTGCTTGGATAAGGTTTCACTTTAAGTTGGGTTCTCAGTATGGGTTATACCCACTATGTATTCACTACGCGACACCACAGTGCTGGTTAGCGGATAGCATAGCGGACATAGTGTCGTAGATTTCAGACCACCCAAATATCTTATAATGGCGGAGTCGCTCGAGGATATCGGCACCATGCTCAACGACCTCAGTAGAGTTTCCCAACAGGTTGGTCTTAAGATGAACATGGATAAGACTAAAATCATGTCCAATGTCCACGTTCCACCTATACCGGTAATTGTTGGAAACGATACACTCAAAGTTGTAGACGAGTACGTCTATCTGGGACAGACTGTCCAATTAGGTAGGTCCAACTTCGACAAGGAGGTCGCACGAAGAATCCAGCTCGGATGGGCAGCGTTCGGGAAGCTTCGATCCATCTTTTCGTCCCCAATACCTCAGAGCCTGAAAACCAAGGTTTTCAACCAGTGTGTGTTGCCAGTGATGACTTATGGCACTGAGACGTGGTCCCTAACTGTGGGCCTCATTAACAAGCTTGAAGTCGCTCAACGAGCAATGGAGAGGGCTATGCTTGGGGTTTCCCTGCGTGATAAGATCCGAAATGAGGAGATCCGTAGGAGAACTAAGGTCACCGACATAGCTCTCAAAATTAGCAAGTTGAAGTGGCAATGGGCAGGCCACATCGCTCGCAGAACTGATAACCGATGGGGAAGAAAGGTTCTCGAGTGGCGACCACGCACCGGAAGGCGTAGTGTAGGCAGGCCCCCCACTAGGTGGACCGACGACCTCATAAAAACCGCGGGGAATCGCTGGATGCAGGAAGCGAGTAGCCGGTCCAAGTGGCGTTCTATGGGGGAGGCCTATGTTCAGCAGTGGACGTCTTCCGGCTGATAATGATGATGATGAAATATCTTCAACATGTCCTAACCAACGATCGAAACATGCATAAGCGCTCAGTTAAGAAAGCCACATGCAAGTCTCACTCACTCACCCAGTAAAAATAACTAGTTTATCAGTCACGACAAGGCAATCACAATGTCTCACACTGTATTATAAATGCGAACGTAACTCTGTTTCACTCTTTCACAACTAAGTGAAAGGATTTCTTCTATGTATTAACTCACTTATACCTCCACTAGATTTCCTAGAGTCGCCGGAGGCGTGGACACACACATAAACACATCACAAACATCCAAGACCCAAGAACTAACATTTCTTTTTACCACATAAACTTTGCCAGGGATTGAACTTGGTACACCTCACTTCAAAGGCTAAACTGTGATCTAGGCTAGCAGGGTCATCGAGCGGTATAGGTTACGAGGGTCATTTTTATTTTTATTTTTTGTTTTGAGTTTATTTTTATTTTTCAACATACTCTCCTCCGAGCTCAAAACACTTTTTCCATCGACCCGGTAAGGCTTCGATACCCGTTTTAAAAAAATCTTCGTGTAACTCCTCAAAATAAGCGTCCACGGCGGCTATGACCTCTTCATTTGTAAAAAAATGTATACCAACTAAAAATTTTTTCAGCTTTGGGAACAGATAAAAGTCGGACGGTGCTAAATCCGGCGAATATGGGGGATGAGGTAACAATTCGAAGCCACATTGATGGATTTCTGCCATGGATTGCACAGAGGTGTGAACGCGCGCATTGTCCTGATGAAACAAGACTTTTCTTCTCAAAAATCCTGGACGTTTTTCTTTGATTTCTTCTCTCAAACGACGCAACAGGTTGCAATAGTAATCGGAGTTTATTGTTTTATCCTTTTTTAAATAATCCACGAGAATTATACCCTTTGCATCCCAAAAGACGGATGCCATGACTTTGCCCGCCGATAAAACTACCTTTGCCTTCTTTGGGGTGGGCGATCCTGCTCTTTTCCATTGTTTCGACTGTTCTTTTGTCTTGGGTGTATTGTGTTGAACCCAGGTTTCATCCATGGTTTTAAATCTTTCAACAAATTCTATTGGGTCAGCTTCATATAACTCTAAACAGTCGCGAGAAATTGTGAGTCGGTTGCGTTTTTGTTCCACTGAAAGCAGTCGCGGTACCCACCGCGCAGACACCTTAGAGAATCCAAGTTCTATGATTAAGGTTAATTATATGATGTGTTCGCTCAGATGAGATGCCTACAGTCTTAGCTATCTCCTCGACAGTCAATCTTCGATCAGATAAAATTAAATCACAGATTTTTTCTTTGTTTTGATCAGTGGAAGCAGTCGAAGGTCGGCCACTATGGGGCTCATCTTGAATGGTCTCACGACCACGTTTAAACTCTGCCACCCAGTTTTTAACAGTCGCATACGAAGGAGCGGACTCACCCAAAGTAGCAGACATGTATAGCTTTTGGAGTTAAACCTTTCAAATTCAGGTATTTTATCACTGCACGATGTTCAATTTTATCCATTTTCAAAAATAGCTCTGACTTGACTTACGGTATCACGTGTAAACGAACAGTGAGTTACTGTGAATAAAATAAACTGTGCATACTTGTTGCTAAATAATATTACTACAAAATGAGGGTAGTTATAAAAAAACCAATGACTTTAACCATGTTAGGCTAAGAACTTTTCAAATGACCGAGTATCTTACCTAAGTCATGGATTAGGATCTAAGGGTACTTTTTACATCATTATAATGTTTCACCATGTGGATGATACTGCGGAGCATAGCTAGTGCGAACATAATTTGTAGTGAAAGTTTCGCAGGCGGTCTCTCAAGATGAAATAGTTTGAAAATGGCAAGTAAGTACTTGCCTACGTTCTAATGCATCAATTAACCGAATTACTAGGCAAAGAGAGAGACTCACATGATGAATACAACTACTTATAAATAAATAATAAGATATCCTTTTCATAACGCCTCTATAAATTACTAGGCAAAGAGAGAGACACGCATGATGAGTACAACTACTTATAAATAAATAATAAGATATCCCTTTCATAATACCTCGATAAATTACTAGGCAAAGAGAAAGACACGCATGATCAATACAACTACTTATAAATAAATAATAAGATATCCTTTTCATAATACCTCGAGGATCATCTCAAACAATCCAATCAGATGGTAAATAAGTAAAAGGGCTCGGGATTACGTATAATAGCGAACATCCGGGCTCGGGAATCCATCCTGTTATTACCGTTACCCGGTCGAAACCTAACTCATTAATAATTCTCATCACGTAGGAACGCTACCTTCATGGATTATATTTTCTCATTAAGTTAATCCTTCATGTGAGCGTTTTAATTTTGTTGTGTCTGGTGCTTTTTCATATCAAGGACGTAAGGACTATCAAGCGTAATAGTATACATTCTGAGGATGTTTTTGTTAGCTAATCAATCTATCCGTCTTTGACGCAGCGACGCAGTGGATAGACGAGATTGTGTGAATAAAGATTACAGCCGTGCGATTCTCTAACGATTCGTCGATGCGCTCGTCGACGAGCTCACCGATGTCAAATACTTTATGAGATATCGCCCTTGTACACAAGGTTGTTTTTCCATCGTTTATTGCCATCTCGTCATTTGTTTCACGGATGTTTTCAAAGATGCAACAATGTTTGCTCTCATAGAATCGCATGGCAGACCAATAAAACATTTGACTGCATGTAGCTCTACCCCTCACTCGCCAAATGCAGCACCTTTGATTGGTCTATGTAGGCACAATTTAAATATAATTACAATGAACAAAATACTCTTATTTATTCGATATTAAAATAAAATGCGATATTAAGGTAAGTGATGTTTAATCACTTACTTTAATATCGTAAAAAGCTTTATAAACATATTATTTTATGCAATTAGCCCACCTGATGTTAATTGCTAATCTCTGCCTAGAACAGACGCATTCCCTCACAATTCACGAACTGCACTGCGCCCGTAAACCTACTCGTAATATATTAAGTTGTTAAATCTCATGTGCCTGTACCACCGGCAACCATTACTTCAAACCTTAACACAGTATGGCAAACATTACTGCTTTACGGCAGTAAAAGGTTTGGTGGCACTAACCCGGACGAACCTCACAAAGAGTTCTACTGCTTTTATAATAACTATTAACGATACACTTTTATTAAATGTGTCATAGCTATGACAATCTGTGAAAGTAAATGATGATTTATAAGTCATTATAGGAGGCAATAACCGCGCATTCTTCATTGTTTACCGACCATGCAGCAGTGTGTGTTGTATTTTCTACCGACTTCCAAAAAAAGGAGGAGGTACTCAATTAAACTGTATTTTTTTTAATTTTTATGTTTGTTACCTCATAACTTTCGACTGGGTGAACAGATTCTCAAAATTCTTTTTTGTTTGAAAGCTTCCCGTGTGGTTTCCCGTTTTAATTTCATCAAATTCGGTCCAGCAGTTTATGAGATACACTCCAATAACTGATTTTTACCAAAGTTACAGAATGGAAGACGGTATTAAATTTTTCAAATTGCACTAGTGTAAGATATTATAGCAATCGAGATGTCGAATTACATATAGTAAGTCGGATTTAATCGCATCTTACGTATCGCATCGCGATAGTGGATGAATTTTTCCATGAATCCGCCTTGTGACAGATTAGAGATAAAAAGGGTATAACTTAACTATATAGAGTAAGTATAAAATTTATATCCAATTTAAAATTCACACCAAGTGAAATAATATCAAATACTTGAAAGACTTTGACCTGATTAATTGTGGCTGCCGAAAATTATAATCTACCGACTTCAAAGAAGGTGGAGATACTCAATTCGAGTGTATATTTCTTTTATGTTTGATACATAATAATTTTCAATAGGGTGAACCGATTCTCAAAATTCTCTTTTGTTTGAAAACTGGTGCTTCTCGTGTCTTTTAATTTAAATTTCATCAAATTCGGTCCCGTAGTTTTTCAGTTACACTCCAATAACTGAAAAGAATGGAAGTCGGTATTAAATTTTTCAAATTGTACTTGTTGGGAGAACAAATCTAAGAGCTCGCCACTGGTTGAATGATCCGTGATAAAGATAATTAAAATTAAATAGAATAGTAGAAAGACAGGATACTTTTCATACCAATGAATAACATGCTCTTCCAGGTAACTCTCAAATCTCACACAGGAGAAGGCGCAAGTAAAATCTAGTTTCTATGCAAAAGATTTTTAACACAGATACAGACAAACAAATAAGTATTAGATATTGCGCATGGATCATTGGTAAATTATAAATAACAATAATATAACAAACAGTCTCGATCATTTCAACAATCTTGACACATTTCCACCCGGATGCAGAGTACCTAGCAGTGCGGTAGTAGGCGGTACCATTAAACAATCGTTTATGGAAAAAATCTCATACCATCTGCCATCTGCTAAATAAAACTCAGTGAGCTTAGTCAAAAGCACGCTATCATTCTGATAGCTGGATACACTAAAAGTGGTCGGCGACCATAATGGGTGATGAAATGTAACACAAATACCTACACCATCAAGTCAAGGGTGATGAAATGTAATGACATTTTTTCCATGGTGATTAATCTTATATTTGTATGTACGTAGGTACTGTATTTAATTATTAGTGTTTACTGATTGATATACTAATTACTTAATTTTAGTCATATAACCATGTAAATATTTTATGACATTTTGGTGTAAAGATAGATATGGCTTTGGAGAAGATAATAAGCTACTCGAAGTACTAATCCTGCGGAGACGACGTCGCGGGCACCAGCTAGTCATTTATATATACCAAGTGCTACCTTACTGTTTCACCAACAATTCTTTCCCCATTTCCATAAATTCGCCAAACTAGAACAAAACTTATTCGTCGCCAGTGGAATCACCTCCATAAATCTGGCCGCAACACCGTGCTGTATCATATTTGTTTCGGGTAAATCCATTTTGCCCGTTTTACCTTGCAAAATTTTTATTCAACGCTCGACCGCTACATCGAAGCGTAGAGATGCAAGTTTGCAAATAATATCGATAGTGCTTTTTCTTAGGGCCGCTTTTACCAGTTATGAAAATTCATTTTGAAGTAATAAAATTAAGTCAAATCAAATAATGTTTATTTCCAGGATATAGGTTTTTTCCGTGTTCGGAAAGCACCTGCACCAATCGGAAGGTCAGCGACCCAAATCGCCGCCTCACCCACCTCTGAAGGACCGGGCGGATGGCCTCTACTGTCAACTGCCCAGGGACAGGTGGAGTAAGGTCCTCCGCCCACCGCTGCAACAAAGCGGCCCGCGCCTGCCACCGCATTCCTCCCACGCCGGAGAGTCTCCTCGGGATTTCCTCGCTGCCACAAAGTGGTATACTTCGGCGAGACTTCTCGAAAGAAAAATTGGGAAAGTTGACCAGATATTTTTTTCTATGAGAATAGCATAGTGTCTCTGTGTGAACCATGAAATAGTTTGATTTATATATAACCATGAAGGCTTTTGTAATGTTCTTTGTTACTAAGAATGTAACCAAATAAAAATTAATAACATGGGACACTGTCTCTTTTTATCGATAAATTCTTAAAGCTCCTTGATCTGAATAATAACGAAAATTTAATTTGGCGTTTACATGTGAAACGCCATGTTTACACCAAGGTTTACCCAACCCTAGGTAGGTTACCTATTACACAATCGATTTGCTCAGTTCCGAATATTTTAAGGGATTTTTAGTTGCGTGAGTCCTGGCGCTTCACCGGCTGCTGCCACGGCATGCTCGCTACACTCGCTCGCCATATACGTTGTTGTAGTCACCAGTAAACTAGCACTTCGCTTGTTGTCGTACATATTTATTTAATGTATAACTTATTTGCTAATACTACATAACAACATTACCTACTCTTCTCAACAGCGAAAACCATTACTCTTCACTTACCCACCCAGCATTGGGTAAACCTTGATGTAAAAGGTAAAAGCCGATTTTTTATAATTATTATTTGGACTATACCCAAAAAGCTTAGGTAAGTAAACCCCGATAAACCTAGTTTTCCCGTTCCTTTGGCATTACTCTTATAAGATATGTATTTCATTTCATATCGACACAAGAGTATTTCGATATATCGTTTCCTTTACCTATATCAGCCGATACCGTTGGAAAACAATTTCCCCTATACAAGGTTCACAAGATAGATAGCCATATAAATCTCGCATGTGTCTAATTGACGGCCAGCAAGTCCGGTTTAGCTCAGGATAGGAACCTTCCAGCCCCGCTGCACTGATTCACTTACTTCATTTAGAAAAACTGAAGTAAGTAATGTTACTTTAGCAGTAGTACTACTTAGTTCTTTGTTCTATCGTACCGAGAGAAAAGTCTCAAGGTTTTATTCTTCTGACAAATTGGTGTTCAGGTGCAGAAAGGACGACTTTTAATTTGGATCTTGGCCAAATTGAAGATAAATGTTGCAAACAATGCTTCTTATGTCAGATCCGACAAATCCTTTTAACTTAATGGATTAAATTATAGTAGATATTTAATTGTTTACATTCGCAAGTTTCTTATTTTACTTAGATCAGGACTTTGTTTACAAAAGGTTTGGTAGGTAGGCATACTTAATTCTTATTTGGGTAAAGTAGGTAGGTCTAAAAGTACTACTTCAATGTTCTCGTTACTTAAGTCATCACAGGGGATTACAAAGGAGCTTCAGTGGAGGAAAATAGTCCAATAAGACTTTCTTGTTTTGCTAAATTACAAGATTTCTCAGACAAATCCACCTGAGATCTACCTCTAGTATTTATTCACTACATGCTCAGGAATAAGAATTTATTCTGCAAAGATAGTCGCTTGTCTTGAGAGTTGTGTAATTTACTTTCAACGAGTATTTTATCGTCTAGTTATAAATTACTTGAGAAATAAAGAAGAATTAATATATTTTCCAACATTTCTTGTATATTGACATATCCCTCTGACACTTTTTTATAATAACAAAGTCGATATACGCAAGTACTTGGGTATATCTTCGTCGATGATAATTAATAGTGTTAAATACTACTGTATGTCATATATAAGGCTAGGTATATAAGGCTAATCTCATCTCTATATACTTAGATATAACGTTATTATTTATATTCTAACTTCGCATAAAGTTATAGATATATATGTTTATTATATATCACCTCGCAGGTGATACATACCAAGTTTTATAAACATAAGGAACTTTACAATACTCAATTGGTTTTTACGATAAACAAATCAAATGTCATCCATAACAAAGAATCCCAAGCTATGCATTATTGTACGGGTTTAATGAGCAAGTAAACCGTTTATTAATCATCGTAAAAGGATCGTAAATCCTAATTACACGGCTTATTATATCGAAAAAGGCTCGGAACAGGTCGGAATGTATGAACTGCCCGCTCGGGGCAGGACAATACGGTTCTGATAATATATTGGAGCGATTCTTGTTGACAATCCGATTGAACTTAGTACTAAATAATGTCTATAGTAATAAGTAGGTGCTATTGTGCAGTAGCTAGGGATAGTACCAATCTATATATATAAAAGCGAAAGGTCACTCACTCATCACGAATTCTAAGAAACTACAAGTGCAAGGAGTTTCAAATTTTGCATGCGGGTTCTTTTTAGGACTTAGGTGCTCACTAAGACGGGATTTTATGAAATTTAACCCCTAAGGGTTTTTTTTGGGGTTGATAGGTTGTATGAAACTTCGTTACTGCAGGTGCTAAAGTTTAAAATTTTGCATGGGGTTTCTTTTTAGGACGTAAGTGCTCACTAAAACGGGATTTTATGAAATTCAACCCCTAAGGGTTTTTTTTTAGGGTTGATAGTTTGCATAAAACTTCGATATTGCGAGTGCTAAAAGTTTTTTTAGAACGTAGGTGATAAGACGAGATTTTATGAAATTCAACCCCTAAGAGGTTTTTTGGGAGTGATAGTTTGTATGAAACTTCGTTACTGCGAGTCCTAAAAGTTTAAAATTTTGCATGAGGGTTCTTTTTTGGACCTAAGAGGCGGGTCTATTGCAAACTCCGGGGCACTCCTTCAAAATTTGTTGGGCAGAAAAAGCCAGTAACTGTCTACCCAGGACCTCAAGGTTCCAAAACGACCCTTTTACCTTTATACCAAGACCAAGCGAGTGAAGCCGCTGGCGGGTCAGCTAGTGATTTATATAAATGATTATGATGATGATCAATTATGACGTTAACATATTTTTAACCATAAAATAGAACCGACTACACTAAAATGTGTGAAATAACTTGTTGAAGTCGGTACCATGATAGTTCGAAAGTATCCTATTGTCACAATATTGCGCGTGTATGGTACCTACCGACTTCGACAAGTTATGTCACACTTTTTAGTGTAGAAATCGGTTGTATTTTTTGATAAAAAACATTTTCATCCTTTTTAGTGACCCCGCTACTTACGGGATACAACGTCAATGATGATATCATCAAAGTAGGCAAAACACTTTTTTAGTTATTGAAGTATAACTCAAAAACAGCTTGACCGAATTTGATAAAATTTATATGGTACCACCACGGAAGTAACGACAAAGTTATCCGCGAATACATAAAAAATATAAATACGGTCGAATTGAGAAACCTCCTCCTTTTTTGAAGTCGGTTAAAAAGCGATCATATAAAGAATGAGTTTTATTTGTGTATGCTTGACTTTGAGTTTAGTACATTATAGATCAAAATAAGCGTTACAGTATGAAAGATATGAAAACCGGTCAAGTGCGTGTAGGGATTATCATAAAACCTAGAAAAAAATGGCTGTCACACACCAACTGCTCAATATGACGACACTTAATGGTTCCTCGTTTTGACTAACTGTCACAGAGACAAACAACCAACTGCTATTGAAACAAGCCGAGTGCCGCAATACTTGGAGAAACATAGTCCAGGCCGTTCATGGTGGTCATGGTCACGACACTCAGTCATTAGCAATCGACCAACAAGAAGAAGTTTAAACTACGAAACCTTATTACCTGTAGGTACTATGTTCGAAATGGTTAAAAAAATTACATGATCATCAACATTTTAAGAAACACTCAGTTAGAACACCGCAAAGTAATAATTTTTACGTTTCAACTTCGTACCATAATGTCTAAGTTTCATGAGTTTACCTATCATCAGGCAAGATAATCATTTATTATGGTATACTTATGACAAAGTAACTAAGAAATAGACATACAGATTAACTTTAGAATTTTATAATATTACTGTAGATTTCACTTCGTTCACACAGTTCTAAAGCTTCCTAAACCATCTGCGAAAATCAATGGAAAATCGCTTCGGAAACGTTCGAATAACTATTCTAAATAAAAATGTCCGATGTTCGAGCTGAGAAGAAACCACACTGATTGCACAAAGGGCTCTCGTGGGACTGAATTATCGACACGTAGTAGGGCCCGTGGTGCCCCACTTCGTTTGATTTGATGACGTATTACGTACCCTTATATGTTTGGAATTTCATTTCACTACATATAGTATACATATCGCTAAGTAGGCGTTAGTTAGCTTTAAAAATTATGAAGGGTTACGACATTACGAATGTTTCTGAAAAAACTCTTTCAGTTGTATAATGCTGTAAAGTTTTTCAATAGATGTCGCCCGGTCCCCACACGACGGTTGAAATCAAATAGTGAGTTAAAATTCGATGCTCGGACGGGGAGCCTCTGTGGCCTAGAGGCCATGACACGGATTGTCGGAAGACGCGGGTTCCAATCTCGTCCGTGAATGCGTATTTATTTCTCTAAAATTTTAGAGTTTGGTCTCGCTAAGCAGGCGTTAGTGCTTTAAAAATCATGATATAAATTATTATAGAATGACATGTCAAAAACAATATTTAATGATAAAATGATTGATTTCAAGCATGGAGATTAACCACCGTAAAACCATATACTTATGTAAACCGTATAAAGTCACCGACATAACATAACATAACTAACATAACATAGCCATTTGAAGTGGCAATAGGCAGATTCTGCACGCAGAATCGATAGCTGCATAGTGTCGGAAGGTTTTGGTGTGGAAACCATCAGCAGGCCTAGACGAAATTCAAACAGGCGTGTTTGAATTTTGTTATCATAACCTAATATTGTTTTAGACCAAATCTACAAAACAGAAGCTATCGTGCCTAAAACATTCCCGCAAACGACGTGAAAGAATAATCCGTGAAAAATGAAAATAAACTTGCCGGATATGACGAGGAAATGAATCTATGATGAATTTTCTTCTACTAAATACGAAATTCGGATTACAATTCTGACTTCAAGTCGTCGTCTACCAAACTAAAATTATAAAAATGCGTAAAATATTTTATTTATTATAAAAACTGACGTGGTTTGTATAATTTGTTTATAACGAGAATGGCACTCAACGATGATAAATGTGATGATTAATCATCATCATCATCATCATCTCAGCCGTAGGTCGTCCACTGCTGAACATAGGCCTCCCCCATGATTTTCCAAAAGGACCAGTTGGAAGCGACCTGCATCCAACGTCGTCCTGCGACCTTCATCAGGTCGTCTGTCCACCGTGTCGGTGGACGACCTACGCTGCGCTTGCCGGTCCGTGGTCTCCACTCTAGAACCTTTCAGCCATCTGTTCTGCGTGCTATGTGCCCTGCCCACTGCCACTTCAACTGACTAATCTTCTGGGCTATGTCGGTGACTTTCGTTCTTCTACGGATCTCCTCATTTCTGATTCGATCACATAGAGAAACCCCGAGCATAGCCCTCTCCATAACTCGTTGTGCGACTTTGAGCTTATCTATGAGGCCCATAGTAAGAGACCACGTTTCAGTGATTGATGCCAAGTCCTTGCCATTCCAGAAGCTTGAAGGCGTCTTACAATGTAGCCGTGAACATTTTCGGAGATATAACGTCTCCCTGTCTCACGCCTCTTTGCAATGGAATTGCCTTCGAACTCTGCTCCTGTACTCGGACTGACATGTAGGCGTTTTTGTACAAACATTTCAGCACTTCAATATACCGATAGTCAATACGGCACTGCTGGAGAGACTCAAGCACTGCCCACGTCTCGATCGAATCAAAGGCTTTCTCATAGTCCACAAACGCTAAACAAAGAGGCAAGTTATACTCTTCGGTCTTCTGTATAACTTGCCGTAGCGTGTGGATATGGTCTATGGTACTATAGCCTTTTCTGAAACCAGCTTGTTCCGGAGGCTGGAATTCATCAAACCTGCGACTGAGACGGTTCGTTATGACCTTCGAAAACAGCTTATAAACATGGCTCAAAAGTCAGTAATTTTTAAGTAAAGTGTTGTCACCTTTCTTGAATAACAGCACTACCACGCTTTTGTTCCATGCTTCTGACGTTAAACCTTCGAGTAAGACGGTATTAAAGAGTTTCTGAAGGACTTTAAGTACCGGTGTTCCACCCGCTTTCAGAAGCTCAGATGTGATCGTCGTCACAAGCGCCTTGTTGTTCTTAAGCTGTTTCAAGGCCATTCTAATCTCGTACAGGCTGATGTCCGGGACATCTTCGGTTTAATGTCGAGTCAGCTTATCTCTTGGGTCTTTGGCCGAGCTTCTAACAGGTTTAGCGACCGAAGAGTATAACTGTCCGTAGAAACTCTCTACATCTCTTAACACTTTTGCTTTGGTCGACGCTACACTGCCGTCTTCTCTCTTCAGCTACGTCAACTGGCTTTGCCCAATAGACAAACTTGAGATTGAGAGAGAGAGAAAGATTGCTCTTGCAAACACTTTGGAGCCTTTTTTCCGCTCTACCGTCTCTTTAATACGGTTTGTATTAAAGATCCGGATGTCGTGTCGCAAGGACATCCATATTCGTCTATTGAGCAGCCTATATGCTTCAGCATCATCCGAAGACTGCAGTTTCAATGAGCGTCGTTCAGCCATGAGGTTGAGGGTATCGTTGGAGAGTTTCTGTGGCCTATCTGTACGGTGGGGTTTAAAGTATTTGGAACCCACTGTATGGACAGTTTCTACTAACCTGTTATTGATCTCGTCCACTGAAGCGATGTTTTCCAGGCAATCGAAGCGATTGGATAGCTCAAGTTGAAAGCTCTCGGGGTCTTGAATACGGGCACGAGTGGGTCAGAGCGTAGACTTCATCAGACGAGACCTCTCAAGTTTCACATTAATATTCACCGTGCCTCTTACCATTCGGTGATCACTACCGGTTTTAACCCTGTTGATCACGGAGACATCAGTAAATATTTGCCTTTTGGTGGTGATAATGAAGTCAATCTCATTTCTCGTGGAACCATCGGGACACAGCCAGGTCCATTTCCTGTGAGGTGGCTTCTGAAAGAAAGAGTTCATCATAAAGAGTCCCTCTTTCTCCAGGAAGTCGGCCAACCACTGTCCCCTACAGTTCCGTTGTCCATAGACAAATTGCCTCATTTTCAACTCATCCTCGCTTCTCTTAACCAACTTCGCGTTGAAGTCTCCCATAACAACAAGAAAGTGCGTTGAAACGCACTTTTTTTGTCAGAGGTATGTATGGCCCGACTAATGTCCTCATACATATCCTCCACCTCATCATCCGGGTGCGACTTCGTTGGTGCGTATACCTGAATGACCTTCAGCGAATATCGTTTGGAAACTCTGAGTATTAGGTAAGTATACGACCCTATTGGAAACGCTATCGATCGTAACTATGTTGTTAGTTAGGGACTTGTGGACGAGAAAACCGACACCACCTTCGGACTGTTGGTCGCCCTCCCGGTAGTAGAATAGGTTACCTGATTTTAGGGTTATAGTGTCCTCACCCGCTTTACGGGCTTCAGATAACCCCACAATGTCCCAGTGTAACTTACTCATTTCTTCTGTTGTGTGTTACCAGGTCCAGTCGTCGTCGTTGGGGGTGGTAGCCGGGCGTCTGCCGGGGATTCTAAGCACCCCTTGCCCCACCGTTACCGTGGCCGCCACCCGTAGCCAGGAGTAGCGGAGCTGCCGGGGACTGGGGGCCTGGTTCCTGTTGTGTCCGTCATTGGGGGGATTTTGCCAATACTCGCCACGTTTGTCAGGCGGGTTGGCGAGCGCAGTTTTGAGGTTTTAATACTGGGAAGGTGCTGCTGCCCTCCTTCCGATTTGTTATCCCTTAGCAGATTACTACGGCACCCACGGGTAGAGTTGTACCCCACGGCACACGGATGATTAATATAAGAAGTTAATAGAACGTATTTTTAATATGACTTCTAAGCTCGTATATTATACTTATTAGAAATAAGAAGCAGTTAAGCTGTTTTAAAATATAGCTGCCTTAAATAAATGCCCAGGTTGATTAATTTCAAAATACCAAAAGAACACAATATATCTATTTTTTGTTATCCGCTTTGGTTGCGTAATTATTATTTATCTACTAACTAATTAAAAAGTTTTTAGATAGAAAATTACAATTCAAAAACTTTATAAATTTAACCATTAACATTAATTTCCTCAATGCATAAGCTGTTTGGTGCTAATTAAAGAACAAGCCATATTAATTAGAAACCCCTTTTTGGGAACATAATTACTTATTTCAGCGGGTGCCGGCTGCCTAAACGTAATACGGAAAACTCGTCTGAACAAATTCTCGTACGTTTTAGTTAAAAATTCTCATTTTCCCTCAGTATTATTTTCTTAATTAGAAGTGCGGGTTTGTTTGAATGGAACGATGTCTCGCCTCGTCTTTTAAGTGTAGAGGGGCCACAATGCGCTGGGAATTGCATTTTATCCTCCTGTTATTAAGAAATATGTACAAAGGCGGACAATTGCAACGATAACGAATGAGAGGGGATCGAAAGGAGCTTTGTGCAATCAGCGCAATTTATACGAGACTGGCGACGTGCCCTAGGACCAGGACTCTTGGCCGAGGGTAATTGTGATAACTCGGAATTGCAGACGGATCTCCAAAAACGTGCTTGCAATCGTGATCACTGTCCGGGGGAATCTCAGTGATATTTTATGTACGTGCCCACATTGGCGTCTGGGCGTTTTTATATTTTCATCTGAGCCCTGATCTCGTTGTTTACTAGTTCATGATGGAGTGTTGTACATGGTTTTTACAAACATGATAAATAAATACCTATATATATAGGTATTTATTTATCATATATCTAATAATATAAAATCTGTCATCTGAATTAGGGTGAATTGGAAATTGGGGGTGTTAGGAAAAAGTTCACTGACCTAGACGCCTTTGGCGTAAGTGTCTAAGAATTAATTAACATCTGAGTCCACTTATGAGTGACTCAACCTAGGCACCCAGGTACTGCCCAACCGTGCTGTGGGTAGATAGCGTTGCTCTAGTTAAATGCCTAAATACCGCAGCCGTTGTTCTAGCATTAAACTCTCAACACAATCTAGATTTTGTCAAGTTCTAGTCTTTGTCATGTACATGGTGAGACGTGTGGCACAACTAGGTCCCAAGATGGTTAATTAAACAAAACCGCGGTACGCCTAGAACCCCCGCCACCGCAGCTTCGCGTTCATTGCCCGCGGGTGCAGGGTGGCCGTACTTTTAGAGTAGTGCGTAAGTAAATACATAATATGTACATGTGTAATACTTATTTTTTCTATTTGCATCTATTTTTTTAGATGTTAGTAATTTCATTCAATAAAACTAGTCAGTATTCCGTTTAAACCGTTAGTCACAATCATCTTTAATTACCTCCCGTAAACGTCCCGTTAACGTCACATTATAATTTAATGATAAATTCGTATTCATTATTTAGTCTTTACTATAATATTAGAAAGATTTATGGGTTAGTAACGAATAAATTCCAATACTATAAGACCGATTTCAAAAATTTTACGCCATTAGAATGCTACATAGAAAGTAACATTTTACGTATTCGTTACGTACCCTTACGTATATCCCAAACAAAAAAAGGTTTTTATAGATGTTGCAAACAATAAAAACTTGCTTTGTTTCATTACTCAATTACCTGTAGACCATAGGAAAGCATTGCTGTAAAAGTACAATTAAGTAGAATTAACAAATATTATTGATTATCGAGAAGATTTTCTAGAACTAATTTCACTTTAAGCTATTCTTTATTCTGTAGTTAACGTTAGTTACAATATTTAATATATATAGGCTATATATTTTGATTAATTATCTTCATCATCCACGTGGGTTAAACACGGAGTGCAGCTAGTTATTTATAAAAAAAGCTCGTTAACTATATCGACATGAGAAATGTAGAAGGCATATGTTGTAGTAGCATAGTAAGTGATTGACAAAACCGCTACGGCTTCCGTTTTACAAAGCAACTTACATCAAATTTACTTGTAGACCAGAAGTTAGTCAAGGGAACGGATAGGTACAAGATGAGCTCATAATCAGCTACATGCAGCCTCGAGGACAAAGCGCAGATGAATAATTAATTTAACCAGCAATAGCTAAGAGAAGTAGTTAAAAACATCGTTAAGCACATTGTCAGAGGCGTTTAAGTCAGCTGAAGTGAAACTTTTCACGTTAGGAATACTTGAAAAGTCCATTACACGGTTGACGGCACCGACGTCGACCTTACTGCGCGGAGTTGTTTGTAATTACACAGACATAGCCCGAGATTTCATTTAAACTTTGTGACAGCGCCACCCAGTGACGGCTCTTGCAATTGTTAACTTCTTGGAAAAATATTATTTCAGCCAGTGAGCACAGTAGCCATTTCAAGTTGCCGCCCGAGGGTGAGGAGGACTATGATCAAAGGAAAGCATTCTGTGTCAAAGGTGAAAGTTTGGTAGGTTTCTAAGATTGAAATTTGAATTAAGCTGCTGTTATACTTAGATAAAAAAAAGAATAATTTAAAAGAATAATGTATTCAATGTACCTTGAATTTTTTGAAGAACATTTTCCGTATTCTTCAATTTTCGACGGCCCCGATAGCTTAAGTTGGTAGCCTTCGAAACCTAAGGCGCCAGTTTGGTTTCCTGGCTGGGAAAACCGTATACCTATGGTAAGTAAAAATGTTTTTTTTGGGACTTGGATGGTTGCCTTGATCAGTGTGGCCATTCCTTAAAAGAGAGACATCCTTATGGAATCATAGCACATCATTAATAATTTTACTTAAGCTTTTATGCGATATTTTCATATTATTGTATTGTTTTATAGTAGTAGAACTCTTTGTGAGCTATGTATACCCCGAAGTAGTAATGTTCGCATTACTGTGTTCTGGTTTGTAGGTTATGGTGCCGGTGAAATTGCGGGCACATAAGACTAAGGCTACGTTCCGGAAAGCGCCGAAATCACTCGCGGCGTTCGATACGTCATCGATGACGTCACCGAAAACGCTCTACGTGATTGCGAGCTGTCACTGTTAACCAAAGGGAACGGCAAACCTGGGCGCGACATTTGTGAGCGTTGACGGCGCTTGCCGGAACTTACCCTAACAAGATTATGTTACAGGATTATGGACGCAGTGCATGCATCAGTTATAGGCAGCGGTTACCGCTTCACAACAGGTGGGCATTATCCTTGATCCGTTTCCTAATAACTAAAAATTTAAAATGCAAGTGAAATAATGTAGTGGATCTGCAGCCGACTTATTGCATACATTTATTATTTGTATTTACTTTACCTAAGTATAACCTTTGTGTTAATCTTCGATAGGTGTAACCAAGGTTATGTTATCTATCACATTACCGTGATATTAGCGATCTCGATTCTTTTCAATCACGCCCTTTGAGCTGTTTCAGCATTCAGAGTGAAGTACAAGTAACAAATGTACAGACATACGTCTTAATTTAATCTTTCACCACACTTTTACTGATATTACAAACTCGCATGTTTGCAGGTGTGTTAGCTTGTATATTTGAAATTGCTGTATATGTATACAATTATGAATGGAAGGTTACCGATATACTCACATATCATTTAATGATTAACACATAGACTGCTTTTATATTCATTCTACGGGTATTTTTAATTTTTAATTATTAAAAAAATCTTTCACTATTGGAAAGCTACCTATTTCTTCCTAAAATTCACCCTAAGTAACATATTTTTAATAAACACTTATATATTTTTTCATCATCATCATCCATCGCTACGTGGGTGAAACCACGGATTGCAGCTACTATATAAATATATATATATATATATATATGAAAATGAACGCCTATTTCCCCTGGTCACGCTATAACTTGAGAATGGATGGAACAATCTCGCTAATTCTTTTATAGGAAGGTTTTGATCAGTCGCTAAAAGATAATATAGAGTACAAATTGATAAATTTACTTAAAATAGTTTTTTATTAAAAAGAGTTTTTTAAGTAAATTTATCTCAAACGCTGGAGAGGGGGCCTGTGGAGAGCCACTATCATTTCTGCCCGTATAAAATCGCAGGTCCGGGGCTGCAAGATCTACTTGCATAAGAGGCTTAGCATCTAATGTGTTATCTAACTGGCATCCTAGGGGGCACCAAGTAGAAGGATTATTTGAAAAGAAGAATACTTTAGGGACGCGAATGAATCGGCTTTTTTATGGACAAAAGTGACGAGTCGGGGAAGTCGTGCACTGATGGCAATCACTCTTACTCATGACATTTGCAGTGCCTCCAAAAGCTTAAACTATAGTTTTGCATCGCACTGCACTTGTATCTTCGAGAGAAGGTAGCGACAAACCTATTCCACGCAAGCGATAGCTAATTTTATATAATAGTGTGTGATAGTAGTTTTAATTTGTTTTTATCTATACCGCTTAAACTTTTGGAAACTATACTCGATCAGTTTGGCTAAAAAGTATCCCATAATGTAAGTATTCGTATAACCTATCTCTATTCTAAATTTCATCCAATTCCATTAAGACGTTTTTAACTCTTACTCGCTCCCGAACTTTCGCATCTTGGCGAACAACGTAGTTATTTTCATATTAGAATCTCATGATTGTAGGCCCAGACTGAGCAAAGTATAATTTAAAAAAAAACATTTCTCTTTTTTTTTTTTTTAGGAAGGACATAGAGCTTTTTGCCACTACGGGCATTAAAAGCGACACAGGACTGTTGGTGAGTGCACGCAGCACTCAACCGAGGGACAACAAGGGCGCATAAAGCGCTAGACAACGACAAGGGCGAACCCTTGCCTAGTAGGGAATAGAGGTGCCGGTAGCCGCCAGCACTGTCTGAAAGAAAACAAAACACAGGTTAATGAAATAAAACACAGGTTAATATTGATGATACTTTTAAAATTTCAATCGAAAATCGATACGTTACCTTTACCTTAATATTTCTCTTCTCAGCTCGTGTGCCCTATTTAAAGCAATATTTATTTTGGATGTTCACTTATGAACTGCTTTAGAAAACTGATTGTATAAAAATTTCACGATGTAAATTCAACTGACCTGGCTACCGGGCAGTGTACACAACAATTACTTGAAAGCTGTTTCCCAGTTTTACAAAAAGAAGTGCAATATGCCCTACAATCCTGTATTTTCCTCCAGGGCCTACTTTGATTTACAACTACACGCTCTATATATGAATCAATTGATAGTTTCTCCTATTTTATCTAGGTACTAATGAAAGTATACAAAATTACTATTAATATTTTTATGCCACTTCTGCAGCTTTCATAACTTTCTGTAAGAGGTTCTCAAGTTGACGAATATTTTTTTTATGTATGAAAACGCGTTACCTTTTAATGGATCATTAAATTTTGGTGATTAATATATACGTTCTAATTTCAATTTTGTTTCATTTAAATTTAATTGTTAAATTGTAAATGTCGGTTAAAAAGATTTTCAGTTATAAAGCCTAATGAGATTTAACTAAGATTTATTTCATCACTCGTGACGAAATTCCCCGTATTTGCTCCGTAACCTAATAAGAAAAAAAGATTTAAAAGCAATTGAGACGTATAATGAACTGTTCACATACTCTACTAGAGAGTTACCCACAAACATACATACAGTCTTAAACATGCCGGTGCCTGCATTAGGTAGTCTGATAAAAAACACCTAGAGATTTTTTACTGTAAGTTGTAAGCTATTGAAAACAGTAGATAGGTACAAACCAATACCAAAATTCTACTTCGTTATTAGACTGTCATGTGCCACCAAACTACCTACCAAAGTTAGATTCCATTTCAGCGGGCAATACTAAGCTCAACGCTGCTAAGGTTTGAGGTTGAGCGACTGAAACTGCCTGCAGGATATGAATATGTAGAAGACCGCGGTTGTCGCCACAAGGTTTAATATGCATGAACTTATTAATTCACTACACAACTATGTCTTTATGTATGAAGCTTAGCTCAGCTTTTAGTGATTATATTGACAGTGGCTTGAAAGTAATTATGTTCTGTAAAGTGGCCGAGTACTGCTTAGGAAGCAGCTCGTTGTGATCAAGACACAAGAAAAGACGTTTTTGCTTATCATCATCATCATCATCTCAGCCGTAATTTTCCAAAATGACCGGTTGGAAGCGGCCTGCATCCAACGTCGTCATGCGAACTTTATCAGGTCGTCTGTCCACCGTGTCGGTGGAAGACCTACGCTGCGCTTACCGGTCCGTGGTCTCCATTCCAGAACCTTCCGGCCCCATCGGCCATCTGTTATGCGTGCTATGTGCCCTGCCCACTGCCACTTTAACAGGCTAATCACTTTGCTTATCACATAAAACATATTCCATGGTTGTGGATCCCGAAACCCCTCGCGTTGTTGTTTTTGGATTCATTCAATACTAACTATTGCTACTACCTACCTTTACTAACGTGCACATTAAGTCTATTCTATATGACATGTTTTTTTTATTGAATATTGCGTAAGTATTACACATTTTTAAAATATATTGACGGTTTAACTTACAAGGTAGGTGTCGAGTATTTCGGTCGGTTTTGTAACCTTCCAGGTCACTTCTTCATAAAGCCCTTGTACACCCGGCTGAGTATGCGCTAGACATAAATTATGAAAAAAATATATGATGTCTTTTTACACGTCAACATTATGCGTATTATTGCATCACGCACAAAACAGACTTTAGCACTGTTGCAGAGGACTATGGTCCTTAGCTACTCTTGCACTTTTGAAGGACTGTACATGTAATTTCCTGTATATTCCAGAACTTAGAATATCATAACTTTATGGCAGCACGCAAAGGCACATAAAAATATCTCTAAATATCTCGGCCACACGTCTTTAGCTTAAAGTTACTTGACTAATAATTTAAGCAAAATAACCTCTACTTAATAACAATAACTTATCTAGAGAATGTATCTTATCTAGATTAACTTAACATTCCAATAATAACATATGCGTGTATTTAAATTTCAACATAATCATATATAATGTATGTACAACTTTGACTGTAAATATTAGGAGTTAAAATATGAAGTTGCCGTTTAGGCAGGTGAACATTGGGTTCCTGCTTAAAATTTTTTGACTCAATTTCCAAAGCTAATGAGTAATTGTTAGGCTATCGCTAATTTTGGTTAGTTTTCCTACATTTGTGTTGTTTTCAAATTTTGACATTTTGACATGTAAAAGTAGTGGATTATTAACCGTTACACATAGGACGCAAAACAGATGGCGGATGGGGTCGAAAGGTTCTGGAGTGCAAAAAAGGGCAATACAAGCTATCCACAGTTTAGCTCCCAGAGTTTCTCTTAGACAGAAGTTTAAAGATATAAACATTCTAACTGTTGTCTCTCAGTTTAGTCCATGAAAATCTAATGTACGTCAAGAAAAACACGAACACGATTATATAATAAACTTCCCAACGTTATCAGAGATTTGCCAATAATAAGTTTAAAATTACTATTAAAACTAAACTCTGTCAAAAAGGTTATTACAATATTTCAGATTACTTGGAAGATAAAGCAGCTTTGGACTGATCACTCCAGGATCTACCTACTCGTGTATTACCATGTCAAAGTGTAGCGTGTCTTGCCCTATACTGATACCACTATTATGGTCACTTTTGTAAGGCAATACACTGGAGCTAAAAATAAACAAACATTTGTTATATACATTAAGAAATTGGCGATACAAAAAAAAATAAAAAGACAAGCCCGCTGAGTTTCTTCCCGGATCTTCTCAGTCGTGGTCGCGTTCCGATCCAGTTGTCGATTTAAGAAATAATAAATAAGACAAATAATAAACGATTTCATTCTCATTTTCATTTCAGTGGAGACCAAGGACCGGCAAGCGCAGCAGCGTAGGTCGTCCACCGACACGGTGGACTTACGACTTAATAAAGGTCACAGGACGACGTGGGATGCAGTCCGCTTCCTACCGTGGTCCCTTTGGAACGTGCGAGGGAGGCTATGTTCAGCAGTGGACGTCCTACGGCTGAAATGATTAACCGATACGTGTTCGTAGAGGTGCACGAGCGTAGGCAAAGTGTACACAATCATGAAACGTTGTTTTTGTATTTTCCTCGTCAACCGCCTTAGAAACCTTTCAGTACCTAATGCATCCACCACTTTACTAGAACCCAACTTAGACAGGTCTTAATGACACACTTATTTATGTGACTGTGATATGAATCTGACTACTTAAAAAAATCTCACTTACCCTTTGCCTACCAGTGACGTAAATATACGTCAGTTTCATTCATAAATCTTTTGTTATATTATCACGGTATAGGAAGGATTAATGTGACTTTAATTAGTATTAACTTGAAGAATGGCAAATATGCAGATATAAGAGTCCAATTATAAAGCAAAAACAAAAAGCCTAGAGACCTCAAATAAGGACACCAACACCTCGTGGTGCTAACGACACATCAAAGACAGCTTGCAATATCCATACAAATAAAGATAAAAAAAAACATTTATTTGACTAAAATGGCATTCACTGGAAGCTCCGCCTAAAAACGAACTAAGAAAAACAAGGAGGACCAGGCACTCAGGTATATAAAACTAGTCAAGAGTCAGGAATTTTAACTACCTATTGATGCACAATTAAGGCCATCGTGGCGTGACATTGCATCTACGATCTAGACGACATAAAAGTGCCAAAAACATGAAAACGAAAATTGCACTTGCTGAAACTGCACCTAGCCACGTTCATCAATCAAAAATTGGTCCCAATTAAAATTCGCTCACTAAGTGGTTATACCTAGCTATCGATAAACTCTAGGTAGAGCGAGATCCTACCGTATGATTTCTTTTCCAGTTTTTGCGACTAAATTTGATTAAACGACGATTATTTTGCTAAGTTTGCGACTATTAGGTATTATTTCCGCCTGGTTTGCGAGTAGCTGTAGAAAAGTATCGTAGGTATACCAGTATGGCCACAACTTGGATAACTCCAAGAAACTCACTGTATTACTTGTTTCAAAGTATCGAAGAATCTAAAAGTAGATTATGCACCGAGGGAGTAAAGCAGCGTCTTACGTTACGGACGGCATATTGGACCCTAAAGATCCTGAATCCCTGTGCGCAGCGAGGGGATTTTGAGTTATGTAGAGTCCTGAGTGAAGCGAGGGGTTCAAGCCGCCCAAGACGACAGACTTTATCCTCGATGTAAATACTCTACTTTTCATAACTACTGCGAGATATTAAAAACTCAGGACTACAGAAAGCATTTAGACATTTTGTTAGAAATTAAATGTTAATATTAATATTGGACGCATTTGTCCAGTTATGGATGCTCAAAGTAATATTTTTGAGTCAACGTGATAAACAGTAAAGAGAGAAGAACACCTTCTTTTGTTACACATTCATAACAATCGCGCCTCTTTTCCTTTTCTTTTTTTTTGTGAGCTGTCTGTGGAGGCTAGTTCGATTATCGAATAAACTATTTTACAATGTCCGTATCTAAGCTAAGAGTTTTGCCTACAAATTTTAACGTTCAAAATCCAAATCACTATAGTCCCTTGGGAGTTTCAAACAACAACTGTTACATCCCTGGGGATGTAATGCCTTTGCTTTACGTCGAGATTGCGCGATACGTACGGTGCGCGATCAGGTGGTATGAAAACATAATAGCTATATGTAACTTTTAGTTATTTCCATAGCATTTTCTGAGCAAGAGTTGACATTAAATTATAATTTACATTACATTAACATGACAGTCTTATTCAAATGTATACTCAACTGAACTTATTAATTCATGGTTTAATCAAAATAAGTCTGATGGTATTAATTGCTACTTTATTTTCTTCTTTTTTATTTATAAGTATATATAGCAGTATAAACAGATCTTACATTAAACCACATTTTATTATTTTATAAGACTCACATCTCCATGCGAGTGAGATCCTACACTATTTCTGCTAAGCCTAGTGCTTCATGACTTTTATGTGAGTCTAGATTTCAATATTTTTAGTTTTTGATGTTTTTTTGGGAGGTGAACGTATGGCAGACTCATTCGTTTCAAAAGGGCATTACTTACTATTCTCGACAACCAACTAATTGGCTTGAAATAGTTTGACCTTTTTGGGTTCATCAAAGTAAGATCGACCTACACAAAGAAGTCGTGTTTTAAAATGGGACAGGTGTACAATAAAGATAGTTGCCGTAGAGACTCCCTGCTACATTTATCAGGTCGTCAGTCCACCTTATCGGTGGACGACCTACGCTGCGCTTGCCGGTCCGTGGTCTCCATTCCAGTACCTTCCGGCCCCATCGGCCATCTTTTTTGCGTGCTATGTGCCCTGCCCACTGCCACTTTAACTGGCTAATCTTCTGGGCTATGTCGGTGACTTTCGTTCTTCTACGGATCTCCTCATTTCTAATTCGATCACGTAGAGAAATCCCGAGCATTACCCTCTCCATAGCTCGTTGTGCGACTTTGAGCTTACTTATGAGGCCCATAGTAAGAGACCACGGTTCAGTGCCATAAGTCATCACTGGTAACACACATTGGTCAAAGACTCTTGTCTTGAGGCACTAAGGTATTTTAGACGAGAAGACTTCGCGAAATTTCCGGAACGCTGCCCAGCCGAGTTGGATTTGACGATTGACCTCTTTCTCGAAGTTGGATCTGCCTAGTTTGACTGTCTGTCCCAGGTAGATGTATTCGTCAACAACTTCGAGAACTGAGTTCCCAACTGATATTGGGGTAGGCACAACATGAGCATTAGACATAATTTTCGTCTTGTCCATGTTCATCTTAAGGCCTACCCGTTGGCAAACTCAACGGAAGCCTTCGAGCATTGTACTGAGGTATTCCATGGATTCTGTCATGACTACAATTTAATTAATCATTTGTATGTCTTGATGTAATTGTATATCATTTATGTTTTAGATTTGATTATTAATATACGAGTAGATATCATTTTAAGTTGACTTTTCCTAATAATTGATGATGATTGATGACTGCGCAAAGCAAAATGATTCTGAGCTGTATTAAATGACGCTATTTAAATTTATGCAGCTTTTATAAGTAAAGCCGTGATCTACATGGACTTCGAAACTGGGTATACTTGAAATAGCTTATACCTATACAATAAAAACAATAAAAATAAATTTGAATCTGAATATACATATACCTACATAGATACATCAAATTTGTAATTTCAATTTGTAATCACTAACATAAGCTGATATTTTTTTAATTGAACTTAATCAACAATTTATTAATAAAAGGTTTCTATTACATATAATATAACTCCTTCCCTGGCTCGAACACATAAGGTGATCCTCCTGGGCATGCGTAGAATCAATAAATTATCCAGCATTTCTTGAGGTTACCTGTCCCATTCTTGAATAGCGGCTTCCGTAAGCTCTGGCACTGTCTGGGGACGTGGCTGTCGGTTCCAAACAGCTCGCTTAAGAGCATCCCACGCGTGCTCTTTTGGGTTTTACTTAGGCGAGCCGACAGGCCAGTCTAACCTTATGATGTCATATTTTCGGAGAGCAGCATTGACTCGTTGAGCTCGATGGGCGGGCGCATTATCATCAAAGTCAAAGTCAAAATCATTTATTCAATTTAGGCATCAAAGACGCACTTATGAACGTCAACTTTTCATTATAATGTACTTTAAAGACTCTACCGCCGCATTCCAAAATATATAGAGCCCACCGAGAAGAAGCGGCAAGAAACTCGGGGCTATTCTTTTTATATAGATGTTTATAATGTTTCTACTTAGGTACTACAAATATTACATTTCATGGGTGGCAGAGTGACAGCTTGCCAGAAATGGAGTATTCCAAGCATCTTTATCTTCTATATAATGTCGAACTTTATAGTAAGCTTTTTTTATTAAAACGTTTTTTACAGTCAACTTGAATTTGCCCTCTGTGAGCTCAGTTATATGTTGTGGGATTTTATTGTAAAAACGCACGCAATTTCCTAGGAATGACTTATTACTCTTCGCTAGTCTAAAACTAGGTACAGCTATACTATTTGTATTTCTAGTACCTATTAAAAGTGTGGTGATCACTATTTAACTTATATTTATGTAAATTTTTACGAACATACATTATATTTACACATACATATAAGGAAGGCAACGTTAATATATTGATTTCTTTAAATAAATCTTTTTAAGATTCACGGGGACCCATTTCGTATATAGCTCGAATAGCACGTTTCTGTAGGATAAAGATGGTCTCTATATGAGCCGCTGAACCCCATAGCAATATCCCATATGACATTACGCTGTGGAAATATGCAAAATACACTAACCGCGCCCTAGAAGCGTCTGTTAGCTCTCTTATTTTACGTACCGCATATGCAGCAGAACTGAGTCTCCCAGACTCCCATTTATATCTCGGCCATCGACCAGTACAAAGTGGCGCTTACTTACGTATAGTTTGTACCGGCTTTAATATTGCATAGTTTAACACGAAAAAGTAGTAGTAACAGTAATAGTAAGATATATGGTATAGCAGACTTTATTGTAGATATTGATGTTTTGTATAAAATTGTAGTTCGTCACTTTGCTCTATTATCAATAGTTCCCGCAGCGTAGGTACCTACGCAATATAAGGATTTTTTGGTTTATTGGTATTTTTTTACAGCTTGGGTTACATTATAGAAGTTTTTATACGGATCCATAACATGTTTGAAAATATTATGTTACTCAGTGATAATGTAGCTTTCTAATGGCAAAAGAATTTTTGAAATCGGTGCAATAGTTTTTCAGTTTATTCGTTATATAAAAAAATTCAAATATAAAAATACAAAAATTATAAAGAGAAAAAAAATCTTTTCTCTTTATAAAATAAGTATAGATAATATATATGGCGTAAACTTCGTAAGTATAGGTACAACTTACACAGGACTTTAACCCTTTGCGTCCCAGAGACTTAAATATACGTCAGTTTCATACACAAATCTTTTGTTTTAATTATCACGGTATAGGAAAGATTAATTTGCTCGTACAACGTAAACTGCTCTGCAACTAAGGTCCCCAGGTAGTGTTCTGGTTTCCTTATCTACAAAAAGATTTTTCAAATTCAGCTGAACCCCATTACCATGATTGATGCGACAGTGTCCTAATTAGGACAGAGGACGTCAATCAATTAAACTCCGTCGAGAGGTCTAAAATGAACGGTCGCTTCTGGATAGGGTCATCCATCTGGCGACCCAACTTAATTCTGAATCGACGAAGGAACGTTTTCCTTGATGATACGATCGTGCAGAACCTACCTACTGTGGTGGATTTTTATGTAGTTATATAGATTTATACTTATACCAATATAATTGTATAGGTACTTATCTCTCTAAAAACAGAAAGTTTGATTCTCGCTAAGCAGGTTTTAGTGCTATAAAAATCATATAACAAAGATTATGAAGAGTTTCGACATCAATACGAAAGTGTTTGAAAAATTTCTTCTGTCGGTTGGATAATGCTGTCAAGTTGTTCAATAGATGTCACTCCGTCCCCATACGATGGTGGAAAATCAAATAGGGTGATAAAATGCAATGCTCAGATGGCATGCCTAGGGGGCTTAGTGTAGTCATGGCATCTAAGATGGATTGTTGGAAGACGCGGGTTCTAATCCCGACCAAGGATGTGTATTTGTTCTCTCTAAAAATTTCAAGCTCGCTAAGCAGGCGTTAGTTTAAAATCGTGTAATAAATATTTTATAAATAACTAGCAAACCCTGTGAACTCCGTTTCGCCACCAGATGGCTTCGTTTTATGTAACATTTCGTTTGGCGCCATCTACTTAAAATATTGGTTTGTAGTACATGCTATGTATCAGAGATGGCGCTGTATGTGAAAAAAGATTTTCCCGCTTTTCTTTTTAAATTTTTCCTGAATGTTCTTTACTATAAACCTCACGGAGCCCGAGACCTTTCCAACGAATGCAAAACCGTGGAAATCGGTTCGTGCGTTCTGGAGTTATAGCGTCAGGAAGGAAAACCCGACTTATTTTTATATAGTAGATTATAAAACCTGACAACTCGCTCGGTTGGTCTTAACTACTCCTAAATCTGTAGAAACATTGGCTAGCCCATTACAGTAGTACTGTTTCTAGAGGTTCAGTTATAAAATTCAGCGCGGCACTGCCCCGTATTCGTCACTTGCTAAAAATTTATTTTCAGTTCAGTTTAATAACTTTCAAGTTTGCAAAGGAGGAAAGGTTTGAAAGGAGTTTTCCCTTGAGGCTTTATCGATAACTAAAATTCTGACCCAGTGTTCGCGAAACCCTCGCTAAAATCCGACATTTAAAAAAATGCGCGCGGTCGCTGTAATCGATTTGTAGTGAAATATCTATTGAAACTATTTTGTATCTCTAAACGGCCTATAGTAACACTAAGTATTACGTAAACTAAGTAGAATATATTTTTATGTTTGATAACTGGAATATTTTTTTAATATGATTTTATTGTAACCGAAAATGGAAAAATGTATTTTCGAGTATATATCATATATAATTAGAAAATAAAAAAAAAAACTTTTGAATATGGCAGATAAACATTTAGAAATTTGAGAATAATACATACTATTTGTAACCAAGTAATTGGGTAAATTAATATTTTGAACCTGTTTTACTATGCAACGCCTTAGATGGGTATACAATATAGGGCCTTACCTTATGTACCTTAAGTTCATTCTAACTTCCTACAAATTTGAGCAATATGAATAGTTACCTAAGTTGTTTAAGTGCAAATGAATTACGACCAAGTAAACTCGCTGGGGCGTGGGCAACCAGAATAACCGCCTTTCTGTTAAATGCAAAAGAATTCCGTTCTGTTTTCCAAAGGAAACTCCTATTTATAGAATACAAAGGAACAGTAAACATTACAAAGAGTTGAGTTAAGTTGCAAAGCGTTATAACAGATCCGCTTAGCTATACGCTATACAGCTGAAATTAGGGTTAGCATTGTATGTTAAATTACAAAAATATTTTTTTAGATCTAAACTCAAAAATTACCATTTCTTTCGTCTCATAGCAGTGATGTCACACGTACCATAAAATGGTACACGTAACAGTATCCAAAAGTTCACCATGTACCATATTACTTCCATTATGGTACGTATATGTACAATTATTTTCTCATATATCATCGATACATAGAGACGATTTATAGAGACAGAAATGAATACCAAAAATTTGAATATTGGATGATCGTTGTTTTTATTTTACGTCATCCCCATATTCACATCACAATCACAATAAAATGTAACATGATAAGTATTAAATTAAACAAAAAAAACTAAAACTTTTTAGAGTTAGTTTATTTATGTTCTGCCAATGTGGGAAGTACGTATGAAGTGGCAAGTGGCAACCTTCGCTGCCTTCGTTGATACCGCAGAATCAAGTTAAATGTTTTGAAATAAAATTATAGTACACCACACACAGCTGTTATTGTCCAAGACAAATATTGACTCTCATAAAAACCGTACCATAGTTTTTTTGTCTAAAGTAGGTACCATAATTTTGACAAGCCGATGTCATAATTCCTGAGTTGGCATCTAACATCCCTGTCTCATAGCCCCATTCCAACCATGCCCAAACTTATACCTACGTAATGTCAATTTCAGATGAAAGAATAGATTTAGGTTTGTACGTGCTCTGTGGCATCGCAAACTGGGCAGCTTTATGGTGGCCGATGCAAATGTCGTTGTTGGAAAGTGGCTGTTACTTGCTTACTTACCTGAAAATGGAAATGTATGCACATTATTTATCTACTTCTGACTATTATACTAAAGCAAAAATTTTAAACACTAATCAGAATTTCAAATCTACGAGTATGTACGCATTTTAACTATTTCTACTGTTTTGGTGAATATTGGAGAAGCGAACTAGTATAGGTAACATTATCGTTTCAGTAACAATATCGCTAGTGAACGGAACATTCTGTTTCGTTTATATAGATAAGCTTTTATTAAACATCATCATATTTTTTATTAAACATGCATATTAATGTTTTCTTAGGTTTTCGCGATTTTTATACATTGAAATTAAATAACTTTAATCGCGTATTATTTTATATTAAGCATTTTATCCCAACGTTATGAACACTTTTCAGCGAACATGGTCACGAGTAGACTCGAATATCTACGAATAAACATTTTGAAAAGAAATAAACTTATATGCGTTTTAATCCGTTTTAAAGTTGTTTAATTTCAATACAAAATATGAGCCCTTTCATTTAATACTCAGTCAGCATCTGGCCTATCGCAAAGTTATAAATACGAATAATAATTATTTATTACGAATAATAGAAAATTAACAACAATAATAATAAAAATAATAAAATCTGTTGATTTTCTCTCTGCAAAGGTTCTTGTTGATTAAGCAAACCCCAATATTTTAAATTAGGTACTTAAAACTGCTTTGTGAGAGACTGGTGCCTGAAGTAGGTTTGTGAAGACCTGTATTACAAGCCACCAGGGCCTTACTCCTCGAATTAAGCCTTCTTTGGCAGCATTAGGGTGTTGAAATTGAACTCAGCTGTACACTACTCGAACAACAAAGCAGTCAATAAAATCTGAAAATTCGTAAGATTGTTAATCAACGTTCTCTACCAACAAAATTACGCTTGAAACTTCATCGGAACGCCAGCTGAAATAAATCAAAATAACAAGGGAAAATAATATTTTAGTGCAACAGCAAGTCGAATTGATTGGACAGAGCGTAACCGCGGAGTGGAGTTCTCAACTTTCTTAATTAACTGGTTATTGTGCGCACGGAAGGCCGTACACCCGTACACCCGCCGTAATGCGATATACCTAGTTACGGCTTGAGAACTAAGTAAATACCTACTACGTTTGTTATTTATTGCGGCTCCCAAGCGATTGTTCTACAAGTTTAGTTAGGACTAAGTATTTCTAAAGGCGATATAACCACTCGGAGTAGTATTGACCGATCCGTGAGTTATCGGTTCAATGTTTACTGAAGCGGTTGCGGCAAACGTGTATATAGCATCGTCGTGAAATGAAATAGTCATCCTAACAGTTGATTATAATTTCATATTGAAAAATAATATACTTTATGTTTTCAACGTTGTATTTTTTTAACGACGAAGGTATTGTTATTGTCATATTATAAGAGAACCATGGGGCCGATTCCACTAACTAAATTGTAATCGAACCATAGGTGAACGCTGTCTTGTGTTTTACGTTTTCTTATTCTAGTATTAAAAAACAGTCCAGCTGCAGTTACGTTTCTATTGACGCCAGTAATCTATTCAAACTTTATTTATTCTATTAACTCGATAGATAATTAACGCAACGGTACCTCATATGAATTAAGACGCGGTCCAACCCCAATTTTAAAATAATTTACGATGCTTTACGTAAGGTTGAAAATCGCTTGTTGGATTGGACGATGTAATGCGAAAATGCGTTAATTTTGTACGTTTTCTTTATATTTTTCGATATATACTAACACAATTGAAAAAACAGCTGGTTACTACTTTAGTAATATACGTTGGCTATGTATTACCTAAAAAATAATATAGTGTTATCGCTGAAAATTCTGAGAGTTTGGACGTGAAAGTTTATTTTTATGCACCTATTTAGGATTTTTTTCTGCAGAGAGCGAGTAACATTTATGAATTCTGTTCGGTTATTACTTTTTGCCTGTTCCTTTTCTAACCTAAGTCTTCATAGATTATTATCGAACTGTTTCGTTACACTCGATGTTTAAAAATTCTGCTTTTTACTATTATCAGGGTACGACCGCGCCTTAATAATATAATAATTTATAGTATTGATTACGTTAAGATGAAGTTACGTCTAAATTTTCTTCTAGAAATAGTAGAATGGCTTTTTGGGTAATGATCGTACGACAACAGGAATTGAATGAGTTGCACTGTAGTTGCAGCGGGATTGTTGAACGTTGTGAAATAGTAGAATTGATCTCCTGTTCGGATTCGCGATGAGGGGCATGTATAGGGTTACAGCCCTACAGTCGTCGCTTAAAACAAGGGATTTTCCATTTTACATTTACCATACAGGGTACCTCTGAAACTGTTCACCGCTGCATTATTGGAAGACGCCTTTAAGCTTCTGGAATGGCAAGGACTCGGCATCAACATCAACGGCAAGATCACTCACCTACGATTTTCCGACGATATTGTAGTCATGGCAGAATCCATGCATGACCTCAGCACAGTGCTCGAAGGCCTCCATCGAGTTTTCTAACGGTTAACTAACCAAGATTACTTATGTCTAATGTCCATGTTGGTTGTGCCTTCAGTATCAGTTGGGAACTCAGTTCTCGAAGTTGTCGCCGAATACATCTACCTATGACAGACAATCTAACTAGGCAGGTCAAACTTCGAGAAAGAGGTCAATCGTCAAATCCCACTCCGCTGGGCAGCGTTCTGGAAACTTCGCGAAGTCTTTTCGTTCAAAATACCTCAATGCCTCAAGACAAATGTCTTTGACAATGTGTGTTACCAGTAATGACATATAATATGGCACTGAAACGTGGTCTCTTACTATGGGCCTCATAAGCAAGCTCAAAATCGCACAACGAGCTATGGAGAAGACTATGCTCGGGGTTTCTTGTCACGTGATCGAATCAGAAATGAGGAGATCCATAGACGAACTAAACTCGCCGACATAGCCCGTAAGATAAGTCAGTTGAAGAGGCACTGGGCAGGCCACATAGCACGCAGAACAGATGGCCGATGGGGCCAGAAGGTTCTGAAGTGGAGACCACGGACCGTCTAGCGCAGCGTAGGTCATCCACCGACAAGGTGGACAGTTGACCTGAAAAAGGTCGCAGGACGACGTTGGATGCAGGCCGCTTCCAACTTGTCCTATTGGATAATTATGGGGGTAGCATATATTCAACAGTAGACGTCCTACGGCAGAGATGATGATGATAATGATAGTAATAATTGTTTGTTAGGCATTTGCTACCTTCTTAAATACTTGGCAGTGTAAAATTAACCACAAATACATTTCTATTATATTTTAAAACTCATTATTTATACAATTTAGCTATGGCCAAAAGCTCTTTCCGGATTTTACAACCTTAGTTATCTATTAAAATTTAAACAAAATCGATTTTAAATAGAAACCGAGTCGCTTCCATTCATGACTTCCATACGCTTAGTACACAGAAAAGCTGAGTCCGGACTTTCTCCTGGCCTCAAGAAATGGATAGTATTCGAGTACAGTCAGTTTGAGTCAGCAATCCTTGTGGCTGAACAATCAACATGGTTACTTTCGAAGTTTGGCCTTTTTGTCCGTTTCGCGCCAGTTAGCCTTTTTGAATGTGTGCCTACTTCACCTTGATCGGAGTTCTGAACATTTTTCTACAGCTACTCTGAGCAGGACCAAACGACGTTTAACAGACAAGTGCTCATTTAATTTTATTTTCTCAGCTGAATGGGCCTATCAAGACAGGGATCAATGTCGTAGTTTTTCTGACGCGACCATATTAGTCCTCGACGAACCTTCACAACTCTTTCACGGTACTATTAATGACAAGGGTCCGGGCACCCTATTCCATATTTAGGCCGGTCACATTTCAGCTTTATAGCGAATGAGGACAAAAACACTTCATGCAAGTCAATAGAAGCTTACAACAATCAGTTCTCATTAAAAATATCGATTTTTTGCCAGTTGATCGTTGAATAGGTCAACGATCAAAAATACTGCAATTTTTTTTTGCTTTAAAGCACCTAGCCAGCCTATTTGCCACTGTGTGCTATATATCAATAGCAGTGTTTTAGATGGTCGTGAGTATTGTTAGTTTACGTAAAGGGAGAAAATGTTATGAATAAGGTTGAATAGTTCAATAGTGTCTCTACACTATTTGAGTTTAATGAAAGTTGCGTAGGAAATGAGATAAGAGTAAACTGTGTCAGTATGCAAACTACACTCAAGGGCCTTTAAGGAGCTATAATATACTTACCCGACAAATAAGAAATAAAATAAAAAAATTGAAAAAAGTTTGCCAATAGTTTACAGCTAAAGTTGATATTAACATATGGTTCCTACATACAATACAAAACAAAATTCTTTATTAAGTAATCATTAATCTTAAGTAAACCATTATATAATAAATGATAATAATAATTATAATTAATAAAAAACGCTACATTAGATAGGACAATAAGCGGTTTTATCGCTATAGTAATCTCTTCCAGGCAACCTTGCATCGCAGCCTATTTGCCATCGTGCCTAGGTACAAGGAGAGATTTTTTATTATTATCGCGGTGGGTTGTATATAAAAGAATATTTTTTTACGTGCAAAGCTACACTACATCTACATGAAGTTACATCTACATGTTGTACATTGCTATAGCGTTAGTATAGAGTTAGTTTGTATGCTTTAAAAAACAGCCTAACAAGCAAAATTGTTTTTGTTATAACTAAAAATGTAAAATAAACGGTCACAACGAATCGGAAGGTGCAACAAACCCAGTCAATTACAAAGCGATAAGTTCTTCAATGAGCTCTTAGCAATGGGTTGTTTTTTTCATCCTATCCGCTCACCCATAAACGAAGGCTGTCAGCCGTCGCCATTGAAATCGGTCTCCTTTAATTTTGAAGCCAATAAATTTCGTAATCCGCCATCAGAATTTATATCGTCCATTTAATGTCAATAAGAGACGCTAGGCCGCATATATTTTATACACAAAAAAATCTCAAATCAAATGCGCATAATATTGTGATAATCCTGAGAAATATTTATACATTATATTTTTAAATATATGGAAGAAAAAGATAATGTATTTATTTATTTTTTATTCATGTCTTAGAAATTCGTAGGGATCCACTTCGTATATGGCTCGAATTGCAGGATGAAGATGGAAGCCGAGCTGCAACACTCTCTTAAATTTCAACGCTACTAATTTAGCTTTTTTTAACCTTTATTTAACAAATCTTACGATTCGGGCAGGTTTATCTAAGTTTTCCGTTGAAACCATTTAATTCTAGATATTAATCAAAAGAGCCTGCATCGGTAGTACCTACTATTATTGTTATTCAATTATAGACTACCGACAATATTAACGTGCCTATTTTTGCATTTTCAGCCTAGATCCCTGAACGTTTAACAACTTTAAAACGCACGCGAATTTGAATGGAAATTGATGATTTCATTACAATGAAACTAGGTACATTTGCATAAAGCCGCTCGGATGGCGAATCCATTCGCCTCAATGCGGAACCTATTTATACATTTTAATATATATATAGGGACATATATTTTACTAGTTTGTCTTGAGAATATACATATCTGCCTAAGCAAACAATTTAGGCTAAACCCATCTGCCAGACCAGAGACACGTTTGCCGACCACACTATTATTGAAAACCGATTAGGTAAGCCCAGAATTATGCCAAAGCAATCACATCTCCTAGTCCTAGACAGTGCGTCAATATTTGTATATCCACACAAAGGATATTGTAATTACGCAGTACGTACCAGTAAGGTAGATATAGCTTTAATTACATTTCATTACGTGACATGAATGGTGTTCAGGAATACATTTATGTAAAATTTCTTACGGTTTAGTAGCTTTTTATGCCTTAGCCTAATAAGATTTATTTACTAATAGTTCGGCGAGCAGTACACCTCACGAGCACATAGTCTTATGAGCGGTAATTGTTCGTAGTACTTCCCAACCTATTATCTCGGAAACCACTTGACCAACTATGCTCACATTCGAAATTCCTCTTTAAAGTCAGGTAGGTACTTAATGTGTGTACCAAAATTTTATCAAAACCAGAAAATAAATAGCGCGAAAATTTCCTTGAAATAAAATTATATTGCAAGGTAGAACAATGCATACCAAGTTTAGTCAAGATTGGTAGAAAAATGCGACCTGTACATGAAGACCAACAAACAACATAACATACGGACAGATGAAAGTCAGTTTGGCCAGTTAAAGCAGAGACGCGTCGCTCACTCAGTCAATTACTTAGTACTTTCCTTGAATTGTAATAAGGTTATTCCATCGTATATCGCGTTATCTCTCGCTTCTCGTGCACCCACCAGTGGAATAAGATATCGGTGTCCACTACAAGAATAAAATGTTCATTTATTATCATCTTAATACTTATTTAAACTTCAGGTACATTTAATACATTTAGAATTATAGGTTTACTTATTTAAAAACACGATCAACAGTCTGACTTTACAGTGACACCATCAATTCGTTGTATACATAGGTTTACTTATATCTACGGAAAACTAAATGTAATACATATCTACATCTACACTATCTACACTAATATTATAAAGAGGAAAAATGTGTTTGTTTGTTTGTATTGAATAGGCTTCGAAACTACTTAACCGATTTGGAAAATTCTTTCACCATTAGAATCCTACATTATCCCTTATGGTCAGAGGACATAGGAGTCTTGCACAAATTCAGGGAAACGTATGAAAACTTCGATAATGTAAACCAAGGTGTGAAAAAAATCCTTATATCGCGTACGCTACGAAAACTATTGACAAAGAACAAAGTACCTAATGAGTACTTTTTTTAAAAGACGTCAATGTCTACGAAAATGTCAGCAATAAATACCATATGTCTGAATTTTAATGTTATGTCACAATAAATGCTTTTTCATGTTTACATATGCAATTGTATAACCGAAAAATCCTTATATCGCGTACGCTGCGGAAACTATTGACAATAGAGCAAAGTGGTGTACTACAGTTTTATAGAGGACATTCATATCTACAAAAAAGTGTAGTGCCATATGTCTAACTATTACAGTTATGTCACAATAAATACTTTTTCACGTTAAAATATGCATTAGTAACGCCGGTACAAACTAAGCCACATTATTCGTACCTTGTTATTTAATCCTAATAAAGAAGAAAGTTTTCATTGTTTGTTTTTAATGGAAACGCAAAAAATACTTAACCGATTATTAAAAAAAATGTTTTACCAGTAAGTATAGACAGTTATATTATGATTGAGTGATATACGCTATATTTGATTCTTCATCATCATTATCCATCACCACGCGGGCGAAACCGCGGAGCGCAGCTAGTGTAATATAACTTCGTAACCATTTTCTTGATATACCCTTTATACTTTTTTTTCAACATGACTACCATAGGTATTAATATAATTGTAATAATTTAACCATAATTTATGAAAATTATGTTTTTTTTTGTTTTATAGTTTTATAAATTAGTAAATCTCTGATTTTAAATCTATATTTTTATCAGCGACCAGCGATATAAATGTTTCTGTAACATTTACATTTATTTGTGGTTTACAAAATAAAGAAGTTAAGAATGTAATGTAATGTAATGTAATGTATTAATTGGCCCGCCGGTTGTCGCAGCTGGTAGATTCCTGCCTTCTAAGCCTTTGGTCCCGTTCTTGATCTCCGAACAAGTCAAACATTTGTGTGCATGAACGGCTGTTTAACCTGTGTTGTACAAACGTAGGTTAGTTAGTCAGCCATCAATCATCACATCAGTCGTCCATCAGGTTACACTAGTAAAGGATTTGCCTAGTTTGGAACCTGAAGACCTTATATGGATCTTGTATCATATTATTATTTATTTTCGCTCATTATTCTTCTTTTTACTGTGGTTATACCAGTAAAAAGCGATTACCTCTTGTCCTCGGTGGTGGGTTCGGCCGGATACCCTCCACCGAAACAATTGTCGATAGAGATATCAACAACGCCTTATAACAACATACACCACTTACATAATGTTATGTAATAACAAGTACAATTTGAAAAATTGAATACTGACTTCCATTCTATTCAGTTATTGGAGTGAAACTCAAAAACTACTGGACCGATTTGAAGAAATTTAAATGGAACCACACGGGAAGCACCAGCTTTCAAACCAAAGAAGAATTTTGAGAATCGGTTCACCCGAAAGTTATGAGGTATAAAACATTTAAAAAAACGGTCGAATTGAGTACCTCCTCCTTTTTGGAAGTCGGTAGAAAAGCCAGTTTTGTCAACTTACCGCCGTTAGGAAGTTCTTATCTATAGTATGAAAATAAGAACGTAGGACATAGGCTTTTGACTATATTGTCATTATATCCAAGCTCCGTTGAGTGAGCCCCGGTTTATATCGTGAACTTGTTTAAGTCTAACCGTTTGATGATATTCATGTCGACACGCTCACAAATTGCATCACTTTTGTACCGCACAGCACTACAGTCTGTTCTCCGCTAACTCAATTTGCGTATTGCATTGATAAGCGGCCTTAATGGAGCGCTAAACTCGGCAGTAACCATTTAAATCGCACGGAAATTGTAGGAAAAACAAAACACTTTCATTTAATAAACATGTATCTTACCAACCGACTCAGTTAGCACTGTGTTAAGCTTTAAAGGCTATTGTAGCAAGTATACTTATTGGGTGATTGCGACGTAAACCGACGTCACAGGGTGCAGACACAGTTACGCTACGCAGCTACGCCATACTTCAGTGTAAAGCTCTGGTTAGCTATCACAAGTAGCAATAGTGTAATGCTAACCATAGAGATGCGTGGTGCTTACCATAACCCACAAGACTTGCTCGTCTAGGACAAGACGTAAAAGCTCTATTACGAGTATATAGCTGGAAAGATCTGACTTTTTTACGTGAGTGAATCCCGTTTTTCATAGTAAATATGTGAAAATAATTATTGTTCAAGTATACGATTTTCAGATCTCAACATATTCTAATAGTTTGTATTACAGAAACCGTACGATTTTCTGAAGTTTAAATATTTTCCTAAATAAAAAATAATAATGTACTATTCCTTTACCACTACCTTACTCCTACAAAAATACTATATGAAAAAACTATACGTACCTACACTATATAATCTCACAAATAACTTTACACATACAACACCTGTTAGGTAAAGAAAAACATCTCTCAATCAATGCATTCAAATATACAGTTTACACTAACGTACCTGTACATATACACACAATTTAAGAAAAAAAAACTAAATTACATTTGATGAAGCGTACATACTATGGAAAACCAACGATACAATTTTAAGGAACCAAGCTATACAACCAACTACCAAATGAAGTAAAAGAATTTGATAGTTTTAACGCTTATCGGAGTCAACTTAAGCAATTTATAAATAATCTGGTTTAATAAGCTAACCACGCCAGAAGATTCAGTGTCATTATATATATTATTAGTCTCATTATAAGTGAAAAATAGGTCTTATGGGAAATTAAGTTATTTAGGTAATCCTAAACTAAAGTTATGAAATTCAAAAATTGGTCCTACCTCAAAAGTCAGGATCATAGAAACTAATAGGAAATAGAACTTCATAGGAAATAGAACATTGCACTAGAATTTCCCTCTCCGCCTATGGTAAAATTACAAGTTTCTCCATAGTCATAACGGTACCTACTACTTACTTGACCTAATAGTTTTCAGTAAACCATTTTTCCGTGATCGGAATCATTTGCCTACCCTCGTACGTAGGTACTGAAAATCCGAAGATCGTCCTAGTATTTTTTGAATTTAATCAAATACTCATAGCATTTCCGCGCTCGTAGCTAGTTGGATCGTGCCGCTTTGTCGTCATTCGTGCCGGATTGAAAAGGCTGCGAAGCGGCTACGGTGGCATATTGGAGCGAGCTGCCGATCATACTCGTATGAATACCCGCCGACATAAAGAACAGCGGCGAATTGCAGATTTAGTAAGGTAGGTATTGACTTGACTCAATCGACGATCCAGTGAAGTGACGAGACGATAGTTCATATAGAGTTATCATTTATCTCTATCTACACTTGTCTGTCTATCTACTAGCAGCGCTCCGCGGTTTCACCCGCGTTGTGATGGATGATGATGATTTGATGATGATGAATCAGATAAAGCATATGTTACTCAGGCATAATGTAGCTTTCTACTGCTGAAAGATTTTTTTTTGAATCGGTTTAGTAGTTTTTGTGTTACCTTACATACAAATAAACAATGAAATCTTTCTTTTTTATTATTAGGATTAAATACTAAGGTACGAATAATGTAGCATAGTTTGTACCGGCGTTACTAGTGCATATTTTAACTTGAAGAAGTAGTTATTGTGACAACCGTAATGTTGTATTTTTTTGTTCTATAGATGTCGCTCTGTCCCCATGCGACGGTTAAATTCAGATAGAGTTAAAATTCGGTGCTCGGACCTCGAGTCTTGGTGGCCTACTTGGTCATAGCTTCTGACATTGATTGTCGGATGACGCGGGTTCAAATCCCGTCCAAGGATGTAAATTTTTCTCTCTAATAAAATTGCAATATTTGGTATCGCCAAGCAGGCGTTAGTGCTTTAAAAAAGTAATAGGTACCATAACTGTAATAGTTGACATACAAATAAAAAGCCTTTACACTCCCACAAAAATCTAACATACTTGGCTTATGTAGTTAACTATAGAATTTTATTTTACACTCTAATGTATCGCCTCTCTGACGATGGCCTCCCCTTAATCTGTTCACTCTACTTCTCTTGCCTTCCTCATCTAGTCGGGTCCGATTATCTTAGAGAATATGTCCCTCCATCTTTTCCTCTGCCATCCTTGGTTTCTTTTTACGTCCAGAGGTATCCACTCTGTAACCCTTTTTATCCATCTTCCGTTATTTAGTCTGCAGACATCGCCTGCCCATGTCCATTTCAATCCAGTCCAATGTCGAGTGTGTGTGTCTTTCTAGTAAAGAGTATCTTTTCATAATTTTGAACGTGGATGAAAGGATACCCTCTATTCACATTCATAACTAGAAATTCACATCCAGCTAGGAATACCTACATCATATTGTTCGCTGTTATGAAACAGAAACACAAATAAAATGTTTTATAAAATATTAAAAAAAAAAATTTAACGGCCAAAAAATTAATAGTTTTCAGTGTGCATTTCACTTAACTTTTTATGAAATCTCACTAAGCTAGAGTGAAGGTAAAAAATGGCATCATAAACGTCAACGCCGCTCTAAAAACGGAAGCGCAGCCATAAGATCTATGAATGGCATCGTCACCGAACATTACCTCTCCATATAGGTACCTATAACTACGAGTAGATATTTCACCCGCGTGGTGATGCCTTTAAGTATATACGAATAATGTGGTCTAGTTTGTACCGGCGTTACTATTGCATATTTCAACATGAAAATGTCGTAGTTATCGTGACTTAGCTATAATACTCGTACTTGGTATTGCTGACTTTTTTGTATATATTGATGTAGACTATAAAACTAGTACCTACATCACTTTGCTCTATTGCCAATAGTTTCCGCAAGGACTTTGTAGTGAAAACTTCTTTAGACGCGTGAGCACTTTTTGGGTGAACAAAAATCATGGAACTCGCGTCGTCACCGAACACTTCAAGTTAGGTACTTAGTTTTCACTTCAGCTATCAGCAGTCCCCAAAGACTATTTTGGTGTCTATATATTATGGTTATGAAGTTTTCATACGGATGCCTAATGTTTTTTAAATATTCTATGTTCATCAGGGATAATATAGGACTAATGGTCCGGAGGATACGGCGCACCACACGCTGGAAGTGTGTGCTGTATGGGACCCGCAGCGGCACACGCTTTCAGCGGAAATAGGCGAAGTTCTCTCCCTGCCGAGCGTGGTGCTCTCTATGCTTGGCAGCGAGAGATCGTAGCAAGCGGTGGCCACCTTCTGCGAAAAGGAGGCCTCGGAGCAGGTCAGGGCGAATGATGTTCGAGCTGACCGGCGCAGACGGACGGGGGAACGGAGAACTAAAGCAGTAAGCACGCCTCGCTCTTCGTGGGGTCACTGGTAGAGAATCGGGGGACTCTCCACAGGCTTGCACAGCCATATGTCTAGGGGGTGGCCTTGGTGAGCAAGGTCACTCCTTTACGGGCAATAAGGCCCGGTTAAGATCAATCCGGGCCTACCGCTGGGGCGAGATGGTGAATGCTAGCGCGACCCCATCTCGTCTCACCTTGCCGGAGGACTTTAGGCGGCGAGAAGCTCGCGGGGGGTTTTAGCGGGTCTGAGCCCCACACGCCCGCCACGGTGGTGATTTCCTAGTATATATTTGGGTCTATGGTAGTGACGGAAGGGAAGTGCACAGCCAATATATAGTATTGTCTATGGTGCACAGCATTTTAACATGCTAAGCTAACCCGACCCTCCCTTAAAAAAGGACAAATGGTGAAATTTTTTTTAAACTTAAATAAACAAATCTTTGTAATATTACAAGTAGCGATGTGTGGTTATGTACTCTTTGGCATTACCTACTATCATTTTGACAAATTTTGACACATCATGCCAAACATCATGCTGACATAAAGTGAAAATTCAGATGGACCTCACTTTATACGAATTTTAAAGTCAAAAAATATTATCACACTTATGTAAAATTTACACGTGTCTAGTTACTAAAATCACATTTTAGGTAGTCACAAAATTACATATGTAATGCTTAACCTATTTACCAAAATATGATTTTGCATCGATTTCAAAATTGCGAGGGATGTTTCAAACCCGCAAAGAAACGGCTTGGAAGCTTGCAGTCTCGAGATGAATACGAATGTTATAGTGAAAGCTATGTGAAGTGCTTCTGGGCTCTCTGCGACCACCAGAAAGTCACAGAAGCTTTCGTTATAAAGTCTGATGGGGCTGGTAAGATATAAGTTTGTACTTGTGTATAACCTGTAGACTATACGTAATATCTGGGTAATATTAAAATTCACGTTCCTTATAATTTTTGTAAGTAATAACGCATTTAAAGTGAGACTTACACGTTGTCGATGTCACGAACGACGCATGTTTCGATTTCGTTCTGAAGCCTTCTTCAGGATCTTTAGTGCAGTGGGCTCGTCCTTGCGTCCCGCATCACACTGTGCGAGGCGATTATTGCAAAAATTCAAAATATGATGCTGGTATCATATTTACCTATGTACCTTTAATACGTACCACTGGATAACGATCCAACTCGTTAGTGCTACGATATTTTCGTTTTAAGCAATGACGTTGATTATACTAGAGACCGGCCCGACTTTTTTGTTGGACTTTCAAATGCAACTACCTATTCATGGCCCCGGCATGTACAAGATTGTGGGAGAAGCTCTGTGGTAATAAAGCTTAGTTTTTTAATTAGCATCTACAACTAACAATGAAATTGGCAGCGTACGCAAACCGCGTCAGTCATATTGAAAAGAAACTTCTTCAATTTATTTACACTTCATCTGTAAACTGTAGCTTATAAGTAGGTACCTAAGTGGCAGTTAGTATATACTAATACGATGGTGACTACAATCCTCCCAACTATAGGTTATCTGTAGTACCATACAGTATACATAGTTATATGTATACCACCTTTTTCGCAAAAGTGTTTAAGTGGTTTGCAAGAGTGTTTAATTACACTTCTTCAGTTAAACCTCAACTTCATTCAGTTTTTTAAACTGTCAAGTGACAAGACTAACAATTCGTCCACCTGATGTTAAGTGGCAAGCCTACCCGTGATAGTATCACCCTGAGCTCAGAAGTTTTGCGACGCACTGCATTGCGTTCGTCTCTAGCTCGGTTTAATTTGGGGGAAAAGAAATCTGTAAATCCTCCACGATATGGGGGACGGCCGTTCAAGATTTACGGAATAAACCGCCCCGAGACGTGGTTGAGCCTCATCCACTCAGTAATTTCACTTGCCACAGTGCTCTTCACATCCTAACATCAATGCGGCAATTGGTGCGGTAGAATAGCTGGTACAGCGGTAATAACCAAGCACAAGGAGAGGCCTACCACCTAGTAAGTCAAGATTCCTCGCCAATTACGATTCGAATTCCGACGGCGGGAGAAACGTTGATTTTGATCCCGTGTATGTTATACTTATTCTGTGTGAGGGCGATGAGTACCTACCTACTGCGCTGGAGTCCCACTTGGATTGTATTGTAGTCCAGTCAAATTAGCGATCAACATGACAGATAATAAGCTGAATTTTCGTATGTACCTTCATTTTGCCGTTCTTAAAGTTGTATCAAGTCTCGTGTCTGCGTCGTATGTTATTCAAGGTAAAAGGTCAAGAAAAAATATCTCATTCTGAGCTTATTCTCTTTTTTAATGTTATTTTCACGGTTTAACTCACGCGGTAGGTATAGTCGAGTATTCGATTATTCGTGACCGTCCGACCAATTCTTCATGGAGTACTTGCGCACCCGACTGCGTTCGCGCTAGTACGAACTAGCTAGCTAGGTCGTTTACGAAACCGGTCGAGATACTCGACTATACCTACCGCGTAAGTTAAACCGTCAAAATAACATTAAAATGTGTAATACTTTCGAAAGTTTCAATCAAGTTATTCCCTTTTTTATGCTAATGGGACTGGACTATTTGCTTCCCCCCACCAGGTATCCTGTCATATGTATTCATACTCCTTTATGTATCGGAGTGGAGTATGATTGGTATGGTCGGCTCACACAATTTAGGGAAACTTTTCAGTGCGCTAAGGGCTAGTACTTATGGCGTGATTCGGACCGCACATCAAGTCGCTGGCACAAACTGTCCAGTCGTAATGACTCTGAAATGATAGTCACTCCTATTTTATTGAGGCATTCCTATTTGATAGTGTGCATTATGTTATAATTAAATAAATTAGCTTCCTGGATAATGTTTTCAATATATTGACTAAGCACAAGTAACCTTTAATGATCGAAGCCATTCATGTTTGCTTTCAGTTGTAACTCACCAGCCAAGAAGACAAGTTTTAACACTATTAAACCAGTCCAAACTGTAACTTAGAAGCTTTAAATTCGTCAGTAAAACCACCAGCATATAAAATAGTAATATATATATTATCATTCTTCAATAAAATCTGAATCTGTCAGGCTCTTCTGCTTTTCATTTAATACTTGCCTAACATTCATGTTAATTCTAGCTTCAGCTATGTAGTTCTGGAATCTTCTCCACTCCACATTGTCAATGTTTTGATTCATATATTCAATAGTGTCCTTTGGATTTGATATGTATTTAAATGTATTAAAATCAGGGGTGTCTTCCACAGTCTGTAGTTCTTCATTCCATGGCGTAGTCTTTGATGGCAGTATTTTTGGCACAGCATGGTAGCATATTCTAGCATCTTTTGACATGATCACCACATCACCACTGTTGAGCAGTATTGCTGAGGGTTCTATGGATTTTTCTCTACCACCCAAAAGGAAAATTGCTGATTGGCCAAAGCTGAAAATATGAGATAAAGTTGTTTTGTATTTTCAAAGTTTCCTAGCACAGTAAATATTTGAAAGTAGGTAAAAAACTAAATATTGCTTTATATTGAGATCATAATAATTCTCCCTTTTTGTTGTCGAGTTTTCTGTTTACCATAGAAATTTACATAGGTTTTTAATTTACTAACTAATTTTGAATTTTTTTTTGTTTCATGTAGCCATCCTTTCCAACTACAATAGTGTTATCAATAAGGATTTTTGTAATGGTAGGACTTTTGCACTTTTGTCAGTTATTCAACCACCAAACAGTAGTTGTTAATGTTTGGAGAGCAATGTTTCCAGTAATATCATGAGTTTATATGTCAGACGTAGTGCATTGCGATGCAGTTTTTTGTTGGTATAGTTTAAAATTCTGAATGGCACTGATTTTTTATGGGCAAGCGAGACGCTTAACATCAGGCGAAGGACTTGCTCGTCTCTGAGACTCATATAAAAATAATTAAGAAAGGAAATAAGATTTTACTTTAAATCCACGGAGCATGAAATCTTCAAAGATAGAAAGATAGCAAAGTATTAGGTGGAGGCAAACATTAGCAGAATGCTGTATTTAAAGTCATCAAAAAATTAAGTATTATTGTTATTTGGCACCTACTTATTGCAGCCAACATTCTCAGCACAATCTTCTGCACGAGATACTTATTAGACCAGTATTTTGTACCTAGTATAACTATTCTATAACGTAAAGTAACATTGTGAAAATATTCACTGATATTACCTCAGAAATGATTAGGTACTGTAACTAATAATCTAATCACTTTATGGTATCTATATATTCAGATAGGCGCAATGAAAAAATAGAACTTATCAAACAAACGTAGGGTGAAAGAACAGGTAAAAATTTCAATATTGTTTTAAACCACACATCTAATTAGAAATTGTGTGATTCATTATGATAGTATTACTCTAATATTATACAGATTCATGTCATGTAACTTCTGACAGGATTGAAACCTGCATCTTCTGGGTCTCAGTCTAGATGTGGTAACTAACTAGACTCTAGATCAGTTGTTCTTAACCGGTAGTCCGAGAAATAAAACGATACATTTGGAACAGAAATTAATCTTAAAGATTTATGTTGTCAAAAAGCAATTTATTTCACAAAGGTTCGAGAAATAGCAACGTCTACATCAACATAATCTATGCGGGCTGGGTTCGTGGCGCTTTTGATAATTAAATACGAGCACTGGAATCGGACGCGAGTGCCGACATGGGCTTGGGCCTTGAATATGACTAAACCAAGGATTCAGTAGTTAGTAGATGTGGTAACTAACTAGACTCTAGATCAGTTGTTCTTAACCGGTAGTCCGAGAAATTAAACGATACATTTGGAACAGAAATTAATCGTAAAGATTTTTGTTGTCAAAAGGCAATTTCTTTCACAAAGGTTCGAGAAATAGCAACGTCTACATCAACATAATCTATGCCGGCAGGGCTCGTGGCGCTTTTGATAATTAAATACGAGCACTGGAATCGGACGCGAGTGCCGACATGGCCTTGGGCCTTGAATATGACTAAACCAAGGATTCAGTAGTTAGTAAGTAGCAATCTTAAAAATCGCATCAAACCATCATCAGAACTGTGGACCACAGTTAGTGGTCCACAGTAAGACAGGAATTTTGTGAAACAGTCCTTCATCACTAAAAGGTTAAGAACCACTGCTCTAGATCATGGAGATCCTGCTCTTGGTTACTTTTAATTTTAGTACCTTCATGGACACCAACTTATCAATATTTTAATTATTAAGTCAACCCTTCCTATACCATTAATTAATAAAAACAAAAGATTTCATTCATAAGTTGGTGAATATCTAAGTCCTTGGTAGGGAAAGGGTTAATCCAATAATTTAATCATAGAATGTATGATGAGTATTTGTGCTAAATAGTGCAATCATTTAAACATTTCATCAAAACACAAAATATTATTACCTATAGGAAAACAAAGGTGCTTCCAAATTCACTTCGGAATGATCCGTGTGTGCGGAGAGAGTTGAGTTCATATGATAATAGTTCACAATCGCTGCCTCTGCTTTAAACTTCTCATAGCCTAAATACTGAGCCATCACATCGCTCAGTTCTGCTAAGTCTTCAGGAAATTTATTTTTACTTTCTTCACTGTATACCTGAAAAATACAAATTAAGTAATCATTACCAGGTTTTTAAATAATTATTGGTAGTTATAAAGCGACGAAAACAGGCATATCCCTTCAAGAGTCGATGTCATTATAACAATGAAATTTCTAGTGTCTGGCCGTGTGACCTTTGATGGAGTAGCTTTTGTACCTATTGGGAGTTCATGAATAGACATGTAAAGTGATAGGTTAGTAAGTAAGTAAATATACATATACAGGGTTATTGGTAATTAGACCGGATCCTTTTAAGGGGTGGTAGGGAATGCCATTTGCAACAATATGACTGTACATTGTGATATCCGGAAATGAATCATTTCTGTGATATTCTTTTTTTGAATTTTTTTTTGGAAAATCCAGTTTTACTACTTTAAAATTCAATAAAAAAAAAGTAATCAACCGATTTCAATTCTGTTCGCAGTTTTAGAGAAACCTTGTTACAGCTCTTAATAATAAACAATAATATCGTACTAATGTAGATCCATCCAAAAACTAGAGGCTTTTTCATAATTTTTAATTGATAATTTTTGTAAGATGCTTTACAAAAACCTTTATTTTCTCTACAAAAACGATAGTAAATTAAGTCTGCATTTTATTTAAAAAACATCTACAAGTCTTTAGCTATCCAACGAGGTAAAAAAATTAGCACTTTATTGCACAATTGCAGAAATAATGCGATAACAAAGACTCAGGTAGAGACATTCCGAGAAAGGGTTTTAGACAACGGTATCCATGTTGAATGCGCCGTCTCCCTCTCGCTTATGTTTGTTGAACGAGCAATGAATGAGAACCCAGTTTGCTCAAGCGCATCGTACTGTTCAGACGCTCTTTGGCAACCCTTTATTACGATTAAATTTCGACCTTGATAACGTTATTGGACTTGTGTAACTTCTTTTTCTGTGATTCGGCTAGTGAACTGGACTTTTTGATTGATTGCTTACCCGACGACTTGGCTTGTACTAAAGGATCTGATCATGACTGCGGAATCCCACGACCATCTACCTCGGCTTCGAGAGTTCACAAACGAAGAGTATGCGGACATACTGTTTTGCTATGGTTTTGCCAACGGCGTCGCTACACATGCTCGAACGGAGTATCAGTCTCGATTTCCACAGCGCCGTTTACCCCATGTGAGTGTATTTGACGGAGTGTACCGGCGACTACGAGAAACTGGTCAAGTTCAAAGACGACAAAGTGATGCTGGACGATCTCGTATTTATCATTCGGATGAAGAGGAACAGATAATTCGCATGTTTGAGCAAGATCCTACGACTTCAACAAACATCATTGCACGACGTCTTGGCATGTCGCAATGGAAAGTATGGAACACAGTGCACCGCTCAAGACTCTACCCGTATCATTTGACTCCGGTACAAGTTATCCAAGACGGAGATCCTGCACGTAGAGTCGAATTTTGCAGATTCATGTTGAACACCGATATGGAAGATGCCAATTTTTTATTAAAAATCTTATGGACCGACGAATCCAAATTTGATCAGGATGGAATATCAAATTATCATAATATTCATTATTGGGCCCCGAAAGATGACGGTAACCCAAACAAGAAAAGATTACAAGGATCACAAAGAAGGTTTTCCGTTAATGTGTGGATGGGCATTATTAAGAATGAATTGATCGGCCCTTTCTTTCTGCCCAACAACCTCAATGGTGAAGCGTATGAATTTTTTTTGAGAAACGAAGTTTATGAGCTACTCAGTGAAGTACCCCTTGAAACCCGCAGAAACATGATTTACCAACATGATGGTTGCCCCGCACATTTTAGTTTGAGCGTCCGTGAGTGGCTCAATCGTCAGTATCCCAATAAGTGGATTGGCAGAGGAGGACCCATTCCGTGGCCGGCCAGAAGTCCCGACTTGACTCCCGTCGACTATTACGTATGGGGTCACATGAAAAGCTTGGTGTACGACGATACTCTTGGACCTGTGGCAACCATCGAAGAACTGAAACAGCGCATAATAAATGCAGCAGAAAAAATGAAAATTAATTTAAATACAAGTGTTGTTAAAAGCAATTTACGCAGACGTATGCGTCTCTGCATTCAAAATTCTGGCTCACATTTTGAGAACGAACTGAAAAAATAATAAATACAGACTAATTACATCTACTCTTTTATTTCTTTAAAAGAAATTAAGTTACCTTAAGAAAGTATTTCTTCCATAGCTACTTCTCATGGACTATTCTCATTCCTTTCTCGGCCTTTTGTAATCGCATTATTTCTGCAACTGTGTAATAAAGTGCTAATTTTTTTACCTCGTTGGATAGCTAAAGACTTGTAGATGTTTTTTAAATAAAATGCAGACTTAATTTACTATCGTTTTTGTAGAGAAAATAAAGGTTTTTGTAAAGCATCTTACAAAAATTATGAAAAAACCTCTAGTTTTTGGATGGATCTACATTAGTACGATATTATTGTTTATTATTAAGAGCTGTAACAAGGTTTCTCTAAAACTGCGAACAGAATTGAAATCGGTTGATTACTTTTTTTTTTATTGAATTTTAAAGTAGTAAAACTGGATTTTCCAAAAAAAAATTAAAAAAAAGAATATCACAGAAATGATTATTTCCGGATATCACAATGTACAGTCATATTGTTGCAAATGGCATTCCCTACCACCCCTTAAAAGGATCCGGTCTAATTACCAATAACCCTGTATATGCTAGTATACATTCATGACTTCATTTGTATGGACTTAGGGTATCGCAATCACTCAGAACTACCCATTGAATCAGAGTAAAAAATTGCTTATGTGTTAATCCTGGGCGCAAACCATCTTCATCTAAATCCGGTCTGCAGTTTTTGCGTAATTGAGTATCATACATCTATACATCCAAACTTTTACATGTAAAATATTACTGTGTCATGTATATATCATACCCAATGAAATAATAATTATTTAGAATGTGGGACTAGCTGGACAACCAGCAACAAACCTTCCAATAACATAACTATCTTTTATCTGCTATCTTTAGGGGGCTTACTTATAAACGCTGCTTAGCTTTAAATGACTTTATTCAGTAGTGCGCACTTCAAAATTGTTCTGCACCATACTAAATTATTATATTTAAATTCATGCAGTGTTTTTATGTAAGGTCGTAAATGATTAAGGGTGGGCTGTACCATCTAAAGTCAATGTTATAGTTACTGTCACATCAATAGTAACACCTCAGTTTTGGCATCATATATTTTATTGAATAACTAACTTATTATCATTGACTTTAGATGGTGCAACCTGCCCAAGAATAACATACTCATGTGCTGGTTACTCAAAGTTAGTTTTTCAAGCCAAGATAGCAGCCAGTTTTCTTACCAAACTGTCCTGGCTTGCTGACCTGGCTTGGAACATGCTAGTTCTGTTTACATGAGGCTTCATAATTTTAAGCTAGTACTATTGCAGTGACTAAGGTGACCATGCATCCAACATGAATTGCATGCAAAGAAACACACTATTTGACTGAATAAATTACTTCGAAAACTGTGCCAATTCGCACTAGATGAACTTTAAGATTAATTACAAAAATGGCACAGAACAAGACTCACTTTTTTTAGTTTGACACACATTTGTGTACCTGAATTACATGTATACTGTATTTATAACTTGGAAGGGTGGCGTTCCACAGACATTCATGTTCACAGTGCAGTTGTACAAACTTTAAATTAATCTCCATACTTAGTTTGGGCATCTTTATATCTCAAACATGTTAGAAAAAATAAGAGAATTTGTGTTTCCTGCTTAGTAACCAACTGAAAACTAGCTTCGCCGGCCACATGAAGCTAGTACACAAGCATAGCAAGGATAGTAAAATAAACACTTATTTTCAAAATAGAACTCCATCCTATTAAAAACTGTTCTGTGTGTGGCTAGTAAGCCAGTTTTAATTTTTAAACAAGTATGTTTAAAAATGAAGCTAGTTTTGTCTACACGACGCCAACAGTACAAGCTTGCTAGCTTACTGATATTAGCTTGCTTTTCTGGCTTGAAAAACTAGCCTTGTATAAAACGCACATAATACAGTGGCCCAAGCACGAACATTTGCTAAAGTGTAATGTTATCGTATCGTTTACGTATTCAGTACAAACTATGAGTTATCTGTGCCACTATTGTACTAGCTAGATAAATGATAGTTTATACTGTATACGTGAACGATACGTAAACGTTACACTTTAGTAAATGTTCATGCTCAAGCCACTGGATGGTATGTGACAGTCAAGTATTGAGCTGTGTTAAGTAAAAAATGTTTCTTAACCCTTTCTATACCGTGATAATTATAATATACGATTTATGAATGAAACGCACATAAATTTACATCTCTGTGATGCAAAAGGTTAATAGAGGTACAAGGCAAATAATGTCAAAATGTATGAGTACTATTAGTATAAACAATTTATTACTACGCACAATTTACAATTTTAGTGTACATATCTGTCCTCCTGCATGTGCATCAATCTTAAACTACAGGGCAGATTGTCTTTTAGCTTTATAAACATTTAGTTTGTTTCCATTTTTTTTACACAAGTCAATTGACCCATATTTTATCATCAAGAAAGCCTGTACTGCTACATTATTTGGAAGTAATTAAGCTAGATATTAATGAATACATCTGGTATGATACTAATAATAATACATCTCAATCCCTACATTTGGTGATAGGAAATACGGCTACAATTCAAGTCTCCTTGATATAAGAAGTAGATATGTAATGTAACACATTTTTTAATTTTTTTATTATATATTATATTAATATTTTTTTTATATAGGTACCCCTAGGCAACAAACTTAATTTTGGCAGTTAATACCTTTTATATTTTAAGCATCCACGAAGTTTAACCCTTTGCATACCAGAGATGTAAATTTATGTGAATTTCATTCATAAATCTTTTGTTTTAATTATCATGGTATAGTAAGGGTAAAACGAAAACCACAACTAATTTAACCCGTCCGCATCAGCGCAAAAAATAACAATAGATTTATGAATGAAACTTAACTCGAATGAGGCTTGCTGATTCGGACAGATTAACCCTGTAGGTGCAAATTCAATTTATTTATGTGGCTTCATATCCCATAAACCAAGCAAGAGAAGCATCTGGTGGGTCAGCTAGTGTAATATAAATAATAAATAAATATAATAATACTAAAATGACAAAACAAAAATCAATATTAACATTTTACTTTTGTGTCCCAGTTGTGGTGGTATCCTAGTGTGGTCCATCGAAGTTTCCTCTTTAACTGCCCACTGCATTTTCCTTTATCAAAACATTCAGCCCACCAATCCTTTGTTTCTAAATCAATATCAATATTTAGCTTATTAGGTTTTCTGGGATATTCTTCCAGGCATTTTCGTATCCAGTATCTTTGTCCGAGAGGTGAAAATGGATTTTTTATGAGAAACAAACCAGGATGATCCACAAAAGAATAAAGTTCCCATTCTGACACCTTTCTTAGTCCTAAGGCTTTGGCTCTGTGATCTTCTTTCAAGTTCATTAGTGTGGTGCTTGATATCTGAAATCAGAGCAGATATTTTATCTAGTTGTCAGCTGGTAGCAATACCTATTAGATAAATCTAAGAATAAAATTAGAAAACTACTGACCTTGTCTCGAAAGGTATCCACCGACAGAACATCATTTAAGGTAGGTTTATGAGTGCTACTTTTATAATACTTAAATACTTTCATAAATTTATCATTATCAGCGTGCGGGTTCATCTTCATTTTGCCTTACATCATGCTAGGTAGCTAGGAATATTTACAGTTTTTCACTCGCACAACCTAACGTATTTTTTTTTTTGTGGCAATTGTCAACATGACATTTGTGCCAGTTTCACGTCAAAAAAAAAACAAAAAACATCCTAAAACGAATTTGAGCAAACTATGAACCAGAATAGGCTTATTTTGTATGAAAAAATGAAAATATACACATATAACAATAAAAAAGAATAATAACTTAAAGAAAACTTATTCGAACATAAACAAACAACATTAAAAACAAATAAATATGTACAAAGTTATAAACGAATGTTATTGATAGTGAGAAAGTGAACGAAAACTTTATATATATCAATATTAGTAAATGATAAAAGTTCAGGAATATGAGTCGGAAATGAGACTTTTAATGATATGAGAGAATTGTAGAAAAAAACATTATCATACAATGGACAGGAGAAGAAGATATGATTGAGATCCCCCTCATCCAGGCCACATTCACATATAGAGGAATCTTTCACATGAATCTTTTTTAAATGTGAAGGTGAGCAACAATGACCAAGCCTCATGCGAATTAAGGTCGACGTATAAATCTTACCGAAGTACCACCGCGAAAACCAAGGTTTACTTGGTATTTCTGGTTGGATCTTAGCAAAACCAGAACCTTTGGATAAGCTAGTTGTTCTCCAGTATGTAGACCATGACTTATAAAGAAAACTTTTAGGGAGGCAGATAAGGTCAACGCTATAATTAATAAACGGGACCTTATCACCACAAGAAACCGCTTCTTTGGCCGCTTTATCAGCACGTTCATTACCAGAAAGACCAAGGTGTCCTGGTATACAAGCAAGAACCACTTCTAGTCCTTTATCAATACAATCAGATAAAGATTTTTTAATTTCGAGAACAATGGGGTGAAATTTAGAGTGAAAAGGGTTAGACAGAAGGGATTGAAGCGAGCTACGAGAATCTGAAAAAATTATGGTCTGACGAAGTTTGAAGAGAAGGATATATTTTACCGCCTCAAGAATTGCTAGACATTCACCTGTAAAAACAGAGGACTCAGGAAGGCATTTTATCTTTTGAACAATATCAAACTGGGAGTGAAATACACCACAACCAACACATCCAACCTGAGACAATTTTGAGGCATCCGTTAAAATGGTATGCCATCCACGCCAATTCCTGAGCAAGAGCTCTTGAAAATACTTATCAGCGTAGAGGTCCCCCTTACAGATACCAAAGTCCAAAATTATTTCCGGCTGCGATATTATAACAAAGTAATTAATATTATAAATCGATAGTTTAGTAGACCGATACGTGGGATCCTTAAGCAATTTAAAGTTTGAATAACTTTTCAAAAGAAGCGGATGTTTTTTAAAAGTCCAAAAACGGGAAGTGTAAACATATTGTTTGAGAAGTTGGAGTTTAGGAATGAGAGGGTGATTAGAGAAATGAATAGAACGGAAGAAGAATCTATTAGCTAGGAATTGACGACGAAGATGAAGAGGAGGGTCCACACACTCCACCTGAAGAGCGTTAATTGGAGATGATTTCATAGCACCAGTAATAATCCGGAGTGATTTGGATTGAATTAGATCAAGTTTGGTAAGATCTTGCTTACGTGCAGGTTCCAGCAAGAAGGAACCATAATCCAAGACACTACGTATAATGGTATTATATAGTAATTTAAGATTAAAAGGGTGGGCACCCCACCACACCCCAGACAAACACCGTAATATGTTAATATTCCTCTCACACTTATTTGAAATGTATTCACAATGCTGACGACCACATAGTTTACTGTCCAACCAGAGACCTAAAAATTTAACCGACTCCTTTACTGGAATTCTGCACTCACTAATAGAGATATTTAAATCAGGAGGATTTCTTTTACGAGAAAACAGAACGATATTACTCTTTGTAGGAGATAAATCTAGACCATTTTTTTGAAGCCAGTCATTTAAACATTCAAGGGAATGGGAAATACACTTACTAGCCACATCAATTTTGTGATGAGAGCTGTAGACAAGTATGTCATCAGCGTATTGAAGGATACGACTTAGACCAACAGAGGATTCCAGATCATACGTGTATACATTATATAGAAGTGGACTTAGGACAGAGCCCTGCGGTAAGCCCCGCCAAATGACCCTATTAGAAGTAATAGAAGAATCACTGCAACGGAGATATACATATCTCTCTGAAAGAAGATTCATAATAAAATTGCCTAATTTAGCTGGAATTCTCAATCGATTTAGTTTATTTTTAAGAAGGGGAAGTTGGACACTATCATAGGCTGCGGAAATATCTAGGAAAGCTACTATAATAGATTCATTGCGCGTAAATGAAAGTCGTATGTCAGTCGTAAAAATGGCAAGGCTGTCCATAGTGCTCTTGCCTTTTCTAAAACCGTATTGAGACTTAGCGAGTAATTCATTGCTCTCAAGAAACCACTCAAGGCGGTTCTTAATCAAATGCTCCGCAATTTTAGTCAAGTATGAAGAGAGAGCGATAGGACGGTAAGAGTTAGGGTCCAACAGATCTTTATTAGGTTTCGGAATAGGAATAATATATTGAGACTTCCAAGAAACTGGAACAAATCCGGTTGCAAAAATTGTGTTAACCAAAGTTAAATAATAGTTCTGAAGGCGAACATTAGCTTTAGAAACAAAGGAATATGGTATGCCGTCAATACCCGGAGCAGAATCTTTAACGGATTTCAAAATGTTTTTCAACTCATTAAGTGTAAACGGTTGATCGAGGGGATCATTAGAAAAGGGATTAGAAAAAGATGGTAATTCTGAATGATGGGGACAATAATGAGGGGCCAATTTGTCCATAAATTCATCAGCCCAAACTTGGGAAGGGCAACAACTACGATAAGGAACACATTGAGACCGACGATACCTATGTATTTTCTTCCAGATAAGAGATGAAGGAGTATTGGGGCCTATGCTGGAGCAAAATGACTTCCAACCATTACGTTTTTTATCATGAAAGAGACGCTTGGATTTTGCGATCATTTTATTCAATTCAATAAAATTATCACGGGTCATAGACAGACAAAAGATAGCTTCTGCATCATTACGAGATCTAACGGCTTCAGAGCAATCCTTATCCCACCATGGAGGAGAAGGAACTTTGTCTGGATGAGATTTCTTAACCGGGAAAGTCAAATCAGCACATTCTACTAGAGATCGTACTAACATCTCAGAACAGGTAATAATGTTAGAGGAATTTATAAGAGGTAAAGTTAAGGCTTTGGAATCAGTACGATCATTGAACACATCCCAGCTCGAACTGTTATTGTCAATTATATATTTAAGAAGCGGAGAATTAATTGAAGCAGGACGGGAATGTTTTTGCAAGATTCGTAAAAGAATTGGGAAATGGTCACTACCATGAGTAGACGGGAGAACACACCAAGACATTAGTGACGCGAGCTCAGGAGAGCATAAAGAAAGATCCACTGCACTAGTAAACTCATTAGGACGAGTTCTTCTCGTAGCGGAGCCATCGTTAAGGATGCAGAGATTAAACTATCTAATGAATCTAATAAAAAAACACCATTAGCATCCGACAAACCGCACCTCCATACCGTACGATGACAATTCAAATCACCTAGAATAAGAAGGGGCTTAGGAAGAGTCATAATTACTGAACTTAAATTTCGAATAATAGATTTAGAAGGATGAGGAATGTATATGGAGACAATTGTAAAATCGTTGATGCGTGCAGCAACAGCATCAAAGCCATCATTATGAAAAGGGATAGAAATACTTGAAAAGTTAATATTATTTTTAATAAATAGTGCAAAACCACCAAAGCCATCCTGGCGGTCACTTCGAACGTCAACATAGCCTGACAACCTAAAAAAGGAATCAGGTCTAAGCCAAGTCTCCGAGACGGCCAAGACGCTTGGTTCATGTTTATTTATTAGAAATATCAAATCAGACTTTTTGTTGCAAATACTATGACAATTCCATTGAAGAATCCTGTCAAAGGGACCCATTTTGAAGTAGGGAAATAAGTGAATTTAAGTTGAAGGCAGCGTTGGACGCTGAATTACTTGAAGAGGAGGAATTAGACATGAGAGAGGATAATAGATTCAAGAGCTGCAGGAGTTCAGCTATTATAGCTTGAACAGAAGGAGTCTCATTTTTTTGGGCCAGAGGATTTAATAAAGCACAACCGTTTTGCGATGCTCCAGAGGATTCTTCTCGAATGATGCTCATGTGCGCTTCACGATCATAACCAACACTAGATGAAGGCAATATATGGGATTTCATAGATTTTCTTCCTCCCCTGTAATGAACTTTGGACGGTTCAGTAGTTAAATTCCTGGATGGACTAGGTAAAGGAGCTGCAACAGAGGTGGAAGTAACTTCAGCAAAGGACTTTTTATATGCAGGGAAAAACTGAGATGCTTCAGCATATGAAATTGATAATTCTGACATACGGGATTTAATGTTATTTTGCCTTTGCATTTCAGGGCAGTACTTGCTATTAGCAAAGTGATTGCCACCACACCACAAACATTTCGCATCAACTTCATCCACGTTGCATGACTTTCCTAAGTGGTTAGAACCGCATTTAAAACAAGCAGGTTTTGACCGACACTGCGTCATGGTGTGTCCGTATCTACAGCAATGGAAGCACTGAATAGTCGGGAAGGCATAAGCCGCAACAGGGAAAGAGTTGTAACATAGATAAACTCTAGAGGGCAAAATTTGACCATCAAAAGTCAAAACCACTGTTTGCGACGGTTTCCACGTCACAACTCCGTCAATGGAAACTTTAAAATTGAGCCGGCGAACTTTTAAAATTGGACCACACTCTTCAGGAACTTTCATCTCGTTCATAACATCCTCTGGAGTCATATCCACTGGGATTCCGCGAATTATACCCATCCGAGTAATAATAAACGACGGAATGAAAGCTCTAAGTTTGTTGTTTGGCAATGAAGGGGACTGGATGAAATTATTGGCTGAAATGGCGGAATGAAAGTTTAGAGCTAAACGATTGCGACCAACATTCTTTATTGAGCCATCGATGATTCCTTGAAATTCCCGGGCGCGGCTAAAGAGGAATCTCCCAAATGTCACCGGGTGAAGGGATGTCCCAGCGGTAGGTGAAGTCTCTTCCCTCTGAACATGGACCGTAAAAGGGCCACGATCTGTTGAGTCGTATAATTGCCGACCTATAGGTGTAAATGAAGTTTTCTGTGAAGCTGCAGGGGGTCCGCTAGGAAGGGGGCTAGATGAACTAGGGGAGAAGGAGTTGGGAGGGGTACATTGTCCAGCCTGGATAACAACGTCAGACGCATCTGTAAATTTACACGTTGTTTCATCGTGAACCATTGATTTTGTACGTGATCGTGAACGGTCACTACGGGGATCTTTAGTCACGTTACGCTTTTCCGATCGTCGTTTTCTGTTGACTATTTCAAAAGCCTTTTCGTCAACAGATGATGAAATTGATGTAAACGCCGCAGGGGAAGGCGGCTGGACAAAGTCCATGCCTCCACCAGGATCAGGGGGATCATTCATCACGCAACAATATATACTAAAAACGCTAATGAAATAAACCTACTAACAAGTGATGTCTATAAACTAATGAAATGGAACACAAAAACCTATTCTGGTGAGATTAATTAACTAAAATAAAAATTTTACCAAAATACCATAAAATTCGCGTGTTTACGATTTGACGTTCCACCTCGCACCCAACGTAACGTAAAATAAAAATACTATGCAGAAGTCTGCAGAACAGAATGACGACCATAGACTAAAACCAAGGAATATTCTACTCTCTAACGAGAACTAAAACAGGCCCTTCAATCTTAAAAGAAATAATCGGGTAAAACAGGTCTGCCAACTGTGCTAATTTTGGTTCAACAGAAATACTTTTCGATGTAGTCCAATCATACAAATGTTTAATTTAGCAGCGTTAATTTGTACTCGCTGTTCATAAACGAAAAATAGATTCACTACTCGAAAAAAATGATACCAATACTGATAGGCAGTCGGTAGTGCGTAAATTACATTAATTTGGTAGTCATCTAAGAATAGTCGTATAATTTTGGGGATGCCGCACTAAAACTGTCCTTTTTGGTAGCTTTGTGATCACAAGTATCAATTGAACATGGATAAGACAAAGATTATGTCCAGTGTCTATGTTGTGTCTACTTCAGTAGCAGGTTGGGAACTCAGTTTTCGAAGTCGTTCAATCTAGAATCAATTATTATAATTAACAAATCGTTAAATATTATATTACATATTTTATTTCCAACGTGCTAAAAGGCGATTTTTTGCCTCTACCGGTATTTACAGCATTACCGGATGGAAATATGAACTCTTGAATTTGTCTTCAAATTTATACAGTTAAAGAATCTAATCCTTCTAAAGCAAGTCTCATCCCTCTTACAAACCTTACACCAAGCCTAAGTTGTATGCGAGAAGATTAACTTTTATTAAGTACTAGCTGCCCCGCCAGCGGATTTGCACGCTTGGTCTTGGTGTAGTTTTTGAAGCGCCGTTTTTGAACCTCGAGATAGTGGGTTTGATCCCCGCATTGAAAAGTTTTTGCGTTTCTTAAAAATAAATTACCAATAGTCCTGAGTACGGAACAGTACCCCGTGGATGGCAATAGGCTCGCCCCCTATTACCAACCAAAACATATCGAAACACGATAGGTACGTAGGTGTTTCAAAAACCGCTACGGACCCCTTTAAGGACATATATAGGCGTGACGATTTGTTATGTTGTATTATGTTGTATTTGCAAAATAGGGCAAACTGAAAGTTGTGAACCCTTATTTAAAAACCTTAATATCATGGCATTACCTTCTGTGTATATCTACGAAATTGCAGTTTTTGTTCGTATTAAAAAATAAAAAAAAACTTACATTTATTTAATACCTCTAGAAGTGACAGACATTGTAATAAAAATTGCTATCCCGTTAACCAGACAGCTTTTTCAAAAAGATATCCTTGAAATTTGGATGTTGTAGTTTAATTTTATTTTGAAATATTTTAGTTATTTGATTGGTCGACTAAACTATTTCCAAATAAAATTAAACGTTACTTAATTGACAAAACGTATTACAGTGTAAATGACTATCTAGCAGAAAAACTGTTGTGTCTTTTTTATATGTATTGTACTTTTTCAAGACATTTCAACAATAATAATTATCTTATGACATTACAACAATTCCTTTTTAATATATTAAATGATAATATTTTAATTTATAATCATTAACTTCATAGTGAATGAGGTATGCACTTCATTGGTTAAATATGGTGTTCTATAATTAATACTTCTCCATCTGTATGTTTTCTTATGTACCCATATGAGCAATCAATAAATGAATTTGATTTAAATACATACATGCAGGCCGGGTAGGTAATGCATCTAGCCTAAATAATTAAAATCCCAATTTGAGACTCAACTGAGTAGCATCGTTAGACAACTCCAATTTCAAATACCGATCACGATCGCCAACGCGATAATTTTAAAAGCAATCGGGATATGAGATCGGCGTAACGATGCTTCTAACATTGAAATTGATATAATACAAAATGTTTACCATGAAATATATATATATATATATATATATATATATATATATATATATATATATATATATATATATATATATATATATATATATATATATATATATAAATATATATTAGAGGTAGCCACCTTTGTTATGCCGTGGTCCGTTTTGCGATAATTTTGCTCACAGTGCTATCGTCTACCAAAGCTGGTCCGAGACAAATATCGCGATTTTGATAGCTCGCGGCACTGTAAGCGTGTTGTTAATTCGGACCAAAGTTGTAGCAATAATTAACCATTTGCGCGCGAAAAACAAATTCATAAAAATATCGTGCATAGTGTGAAGGTTAACTATGTAGTGTGTGGATTAAAAAGAAATAATGGAATGGATGGACCGACTTTTACATCAAAAAGAAGGGACACCAGTAAATACATTGTAGAAATAAACAAACACCTGTCACTTTTGACAGAACGCTCACGACGATTATGGTGTAGAGCATGGTTCATGTAATCGTCAATATGGCGGCAGTTAAGACGTCATCGATGACGTAGCGTGGGCCATCGTAATCACGCTCACGGTGAAAGGGACCGACTTTTATCGCGCTAATATCGATTATGGCCAATTAGGACCGTAGTGTTAGAAAATACCCACAATTCTTTATTAAACAAACTGAACTACCTCGGCGGTATCCAACAAGATCTTAATATAAGTTGTGTCAATAAAGATATTCAATAAAATACCAAAACCACTTAAAAGCTGAAGAAAGGGATTATATTTTTACAAAGCGTTTAAAAGATCCACTACTAACAAAATGCTACTATAACTAGAAATAATTCATGAATGATACATGCATTTAATGTTTTTTGTTTTAATAATTATTATTTTGACTAACTTGAATGAATTGGCCCGCTCATAAATCATATTGCTACACCCAAATATCCCATAGGTTTCCTATCATAACTGTAATATGTAATACAATGTACATATGATTGCAGTAAATAATTGAGTATGAGTAAAAAAATAAAACACTTAAACAAATGACTGAATTTAAAATTAAAATCACAATCCTTTAGAAAAAAATTGGATGTTGAATTGGGCGCCAACCCACAGATAATTAAATCTGTAAATGCTGGTTATAGAATATCCAATTATGTAGGTAAAGACCACAGATATATATATCGGCCTCCTTGACGTGTCCGTCAACGGCGAACCTGACTAGCGCCGGTTATGAGCGCGTATATGGCTGGCAAAACCAAACTTAGTTTTAAAGATCCTGTTGCAAGGCGCACAGTGCAACTGACCATCAGCATTGTATGTGTAGGTGTAGGAAGGCTATATATAATATTGCGATATATATGTACAATATATATCGCAAGTATCACGATTTATGTTGAAACCAAGCATGTCGACTTTTTAATGAATTGAATTACGTGAATTTACGCACAATACAATTTTAAAATACTGTACCTGTAATAGGAAATATGTTAGGGGCTTGAAGTTTTTGTGCTATTGCAGTTAATTATCACGCAATTTAGTTTTTGCGTGTGTCCGGTTGCAACAATAGACTCGCGCGGACTGTAACACTGCGGTCCTAATTGGCCATAATCGATATTAGCGCGATAAAAGTCGGTCCCTTTCACCGTGAGCGTGATTACGATGGCCCACGCTACGTCATCGATGACGTATTAACTGCCGCCATATTGACGATTACATGAACCATGCTCTACACCATAATCGTCGTGAGCGTTCTGTCAAAAGTGACAGGTGTTTGTTTATTTCTACAATGTATTTACTGGTGTCCCTTCTTTTTGATGTAAAAGTCGGTCCATCCATTCCATTATTTCTTTTTAATCCACACACTACATAGTTAACCTTCACACTATGCACGATATTTTTATGAATTTGTTTTTCGCGCGCAAATGGTTAATTATTGCTACAACTTTGGTCCGAATTAACAACACGCTTACAGTGCCACGAGCTGTCAAAATCGCGATATTTGTCTCGGACCAGCTTTGGTAGACGATAGTACTGTGAGCAAAATTATCGCAAAACGGACCACGGCAAAACACTGCGGTCCTAATTGGCCATAATCGATATTAGCGCGATAAAAGTCGGTCCCTTTCACCGTGAGCGTGATTACGATGGCCCACGCTACGTCATCGATGACGTATTAACTGCCGCCATATTGACGATTACATGAGCCATGCTCTACACCATAATCGTCGTGAGCGTTCTGTCAAAAGTGACAGGTGTTTGTTTATTTCTACAATGTATTTACTGGTGTCCCTTCTTTTTGATGTAAAAGTCGGTCCATCCATTCCATTATTTCTTTTTAATCCACACACTACATAGTTAACCTTCACACTATGCACGATATTTTTATGAATTTGTTTTTCGCGCGCAAATGGTTAATTATTGCTACAACTTTGGTCCGAATTAACAACACGCTTACAGTGCCACGAGCTGTCAAAATCGCGATATTTGTCTCGGACCAGCTTTGGTAGACGATAGCACTGTGAGCAAAATTATCGCAAAACGGACCACGGCATAAGTAGCGGCGGCCAACCTTGACGCTCGGTCAGGGTTCTGACACGGGAAGTACACGCATTTGCGTTATCTATTGTACATATATATCTGTGACTATAACTATTAATTTTGTGTTCCAATAAAAGAAACATACTTGTTATTTCCAGAATCAAGTCCCTAATGAAGCAGACAAGCCGGCATCTTGCAGTATTATGGAGCAGCTTAGTTGCGGTGTTCAGGTAGTCTGTTCTATCAAATAAATTAAAATCTTTTACGAGCTTTGACGTGTAGTAGTGGTGGATTATTAACCGTTTAGTTTTCATAAGCGCTCGCAGCGGTATCTGACCAACATGCCTAGACAAAATTCAAACAGGCGTGTTTCCGCACACGCTACAGACAAAAATGTGTCTACGAACTTAGCGCGAGGTCACGTGACTTTTGCACAGGTAATTTCAACGCCATACATTTTGGAGTTGTCGTTTAGCGTTAACGATAACAGAAACATCTTTTGTCTAGGCCTGCAGGGGTCGAAAATGGCCAGTAAAGTCAGTAGAAGTCAGTTTTTACGAGAAATGGTCAGTATTTCAAGGCTACGCTTCCATAAAAGCGGCGTTTTTTTGTAGATTGAAGTTGTTAAAGTTGTATTGTGTGTCTGAACAATATAAAGTGCCCCGGAGACGGTCATTCGCAATTGTAATTTTTTACGTCATTGATGTACCAAATGATCGTCTATGGGTACGTTCTGGAAAGCGCCGTCAACGCTCACAACTGTCGTGCCCCGGTTTAGCGTTCCGCTATGGATCAATGCTGAACGGTATGCTGCAATGATGAAAATGAATAGTTATATACGCGATCGCGAAATGCGCGCTAAATTTTCTGTCAAAAATTGATAGAATCCACATACACTTAATATTTGACTGTGACAGCTCGCTACGACCGCGAAAACCCACCTACGATCTGCGAGCGTTTTTGGTGACGTCATCGATGACGTATCGAGCTCGCTCACGATGATCGTGGACTTGTAAGGGAATGAGCTTGCGAACGCCGCGAGTGATTTCGGTGCTTACCGGAACGTAGCCTTAATAGGCAATTGAAGCCATTGTTATTCGCGACTACGTGATTGAAGACGAATGATGGAAGTTTTGATTAAAGCCCATTGACAATCGCGAATAATCAATTGAACTTCTCGTTGTGCGATTGACAGATTTCGGTCATTCGCTCGAAAGTCTAGAAAAATTGCGGATAGGAATTCGCCATCATCGTTCGTCTAACTTTCATACTGGCCAGAAAGTAAATGTGGGTGGTCAATTGACGCATCGTTTGAAGCTCCATCATTCGCAAGTTCAATTGAAACGGTCAATGACGTAAAAATTGACAATTGCGAATGAGCGTCTCCGGGGGCGTAAGGGCTCATTTATTGAAGACTTTTGAGACCCCTCTCTTTACTCCATCAACAATTTTTTTCTCTCTTTAAAAAAGAGGTCAATTATTATATGTTATGTTTCTTACTTACAACCTTGTGAATGTTTAATACAACTACAAGCATCCATACTTCATTAACAGCATCTAAGACATGCATATTGCAATGGTACATTGGTCGCCGAAGTGTCAGTACCTCTAAACGTTTCATCAGTAAATGGTCAGTATTTGAGATGTTTGCTGTCAGTAAACATCAGTATTTTTAACCATGGAATCAGTTTCGACCCCTGATATCGATATGTAGTATTTTTCCCCCGTGCGTCCGACGCCACGCCGGCGCTACCGACCGACTGACCGCACGCTGATTGAGCGAATATAAGAACCATCTTTCCTAAACAGAAAGAAAAAGAAGTCAATTCCACCTAAAAACTAGATGTGTGCCCGTCTACTAAACGGTTTTCTAGTCTTGTTTTTAGAGACTCGCGCGCTGTTCGAGTTGCGCAGAGGGCGCAGCAGCGCGACGTCCCCGGCCCACGTCAGTATGTTTGCGCCGAGCTGGTAACATACGGCTCTTGTACCATACCTATAGCGAGTTAAGGGATGAAATTTTTGCCAACGATAGTTGAATAACCAAGGAATCTGTTAACTAAACATTTGTGTTAAATGTACTAGTAAAGTATTATGCCACACGAGGACGAACTTGACCGAGCCGAAATAATCGTAATTGAAATACAAAAATAATTTTTATTTCAACATTTAAAACGTTAACTTATAGGTTTTTAGCTTCAATGAAATAGCAAAAATACGTATCTAACTAATTACGTTCAAATATTTTAATCTATGGAAGAAATAATATTGGAAAAATATTTTGCAATCAGAGTAGTAAAATTAGGATTTCACGAAAAACAAAAATAGCGCTCAACAAGTCAGAACTACGAATTTATATTTATCAATATTTTGAATGTCTAAAACAAAAATATGATCTTTACCTAGAAGCCTTAGCTTAGGTTATGTTATATTTATTAGAAAATAAAGAGATACACTGTTTTAGACTTTCGCGGTTGTTAACTACATTATAATGAGTACTCACGGGATGTACACCACGATTAAGTGGGTTTGGTTTAGTCTTATCCACGGAACGTCACTATGTACCTAGGCTGGTGAAGGAAGCCATCGAAATCATGAAATGTCCAAATTTCAATCGTGGTGATGGGTTCGAACTTGCCAGTGCGTGGAATCCAGTGGTAGGCTGTCTAAAAAGGATCAAAAGGACAATCGTCCAAAATGTGATCAAACCAACATTCGCAGTGATACAGTTAGTGTGTATTGTCGAGACTTACAATCGAGTTCGAGGGCCAGTGGTATCCGCAGTAAAAGAGTGAGAAAGAGGGTAGACCGTTTTGTCTGCTCTTAAAACTTCGAACTTTTTTCACATCCACCCGCATCTTCAGTCTACCCGTGAACATGGTGCATGTAACTGCGCCGAAATATCGGGAACTCCAAAACCCGCCTAACCGTGGTGTACATCCCGTGAGTACTAATTATAATAAAGAGGTACTTTAAAAATTCAGGCTAGAATGATTTATTTTCATCTTTGAGAGCCTATTTTTTAGGATTAGACATAGTGACTTTGGCTGGTCAGCAATATTCTAATATTGATATAAAACATCGATGTTTACGGTTCTTATGAATGTGTTATTGTTTCAGGTGGTGGATTTGCGCTTACCTCCCGGGATCACGCTCACTAGGGTACAGCCGAACGAGAAGAAAGAACCGCCCACCATCAAGTCTGTGGTAAGCACATGTTTAAATTTTTTTTAAGCAAGGCCGTCTTTGGGAACTGCTGATAGAATTGGAAACTAAGTAACTTGTGAATAATAAACACAGTATACATATAGCTCATGGGAAGCCTGCGGTGACGATGACGCGAGTTTCATGGTTTTTGTTCACCCAAAAAGTGCTCAGCGCGCCTAAAGAAGTTTTCACTTCAAAACAATTTCATTTATTCTGATCACCAAACTAAACTAGCGAATTACTACTTTATTACACTTCAAACCAAAACGACGTATGATTCCAAATACGAATTACTTCCGAGGTTACAACTAGACATGTTCGGTGATTGGTTTAAATTCAGAAGGAAAGCAGGGATTGGTCCACGCGCGTGCTGCAACGTCTACTATGTAAGACAGCTGAGTCATAGCGGCGTGGACGATGTTATGCAACAAGTAGGCTGGACCACCTCAATAATAAATCAATGTTTTGAATCTCTATGTCCCGCGAAATATGATTATTTTATGTAGTTTTTGTCTAGAAGATATAAGAAGAGACTCTTTCTTCGCAATGTAGTAAAGAAAGATTATGAAAAACTTACGCTTATATAACAAAAAAGAAGTCTTTATTTGTTTGGTGGATGTTTTTTAGTGATCGCAGAATACCTTAATTATCAATTATTTTAGAAAATCATTGTCTTGATATTATTGACAGATTAATGAGCAACTCAGCTAAACAACTTCAAAATTTGCAAAAGGTGAATTTTCATTAGCTTGAAAAATTAAACGTGCTATAATTTGACTCAACAATGAACTGTTTTTAATGCTATTGTTACCTACACTACATACCAACTGTAGGTAATTGTTTATTATTGTTTATTATTCATTGTCTGTAGTATCTCTTAAAGATGTTGATGTTTCTTCGGGACGAATCTTCAGCATAAAAAGATAAATTTGAGATTTCATATAATAACATTATAAATAACAAAAACAATAGGTATTTACTGTACAAATTGGTAGGTACTGCAGTTTTATGTAACATGATCCATATTTTTTGATTAAATCTGTAATTTTTTCGTCAAAATTAACGAAGTATTTTTCACATGTTTTAAAAAAAAATAAGAGTATGATTAATCTTCTAGCTTAAGTGTAGCTTGGCACTTATTTTGCCGCATGGACAAGGAAACGAGAATAAAATAATAAGCAAAGCACTACTGTTTGCTGTTGAAAGATTTCGTTCTGAAGAAAACAATACATCCTAAATTAAATCAAAAATAGACTGACTTTATCTTGCATAGTATTGACCATCTCGATCTGTTAACGTATTTGAACATGTTTGAATTATAATAATTTGGCTACTATTACTATTGTACTAAAAGTGATACCTGGACATTTTAATCGTGTATTGTTCGTGCACCACTTCACAACACATGCTGGCATGACGACTCACAGCTGTAGTTCACAATGATAAAAATGAAAATGTACGCGAAGATTTGATGTGGGCTCGCTTGCAGAAAAACGACCAACTGATGACGTACTGTACACGTCTTTTAAGCTCCGCCTACTTGAGCACGACTTTTGTTGGGTCATTTATTATTGAACACAGTTACTGTTCCTGACTTATTATTTCTTCGTAGGTCCAGATAAAATAATACACTATTTAATTAAAATGCGTTTCACCACTAATTAATATCTATAATAGAAACATTGTAAAAATGTATATAAAAATGGCCCCGAGTTTCTTGCCGCTTCTCGGTAGGCTCTTTATATTTTGGAACGTGGCAGTTGAACCTTTAAAGTAGGTATATTTGATGTCTAAATTGAATAAATGACTTTTGAGGGTAACATTATTATCTTTTTTAGTTTTAATACAAGACAGCTTGACTCTATTAGGAAGCCAATGATAGCGATTCACATGTTTCAAAAAACTAAACTAATGAAACTAAAACTTTATTATGGTGTTCCTTATTTTGTTAACACTAGAATCCAAATTCATGTAACACTTAGAATGACATTTCTCAAAATAGGATTGTGCTATTCAATTTTAGGTATTTTCACTTTAGTTTAGCGATCACCACGTTACGTGATGACTAATTTGTTTAAAATATATCTTCAGTTGTAGAGAAATGTCTAATGTTAGTGCTGTCATTCGGAAATGTTAAACTAATTTGGATTTTAACTTAAACGGAATAAGAGTTGCCATACTTAAGCGATTTTTAGTTTAGAGAATGATTACAGAATCGACACCAATGTCATTCATTTTTCTGTGGCTTGTTTTCTCAAAATTCAAAATTCAAAATTCAAAAATTATTTATTCAGTTTAGGCATCATAGACACTCCTATGAACGTCAAAAATCTTTCTTTAATTTCAATAATTTGCAATGTTTTTTTTTCTAGCCGTTGTGGAAATGCAACCAGCTACTGGCGACGCCAACGCCCGTAGCGCGGCCGGCGCCCGTCATCAACGCAGACCCTTCGATGATGATGTTCACCACAGCACAGCCTGGTACGTATCCAATACGCACATATACTGATACTGTAACTAGACTACACAATTGTTGTCATACCTTATAGAATACGTTCTGTACGGCTATTATGTATCTCAGTTGCTAACAAATGTTGATTGAAATCGAAAAAAATGGCCGCTCTATTCCACTTTTGTCAGCTCCAGTCCTCAACTTACTATTGTTGCTTACTGGAGTTGTCCAATCTGACATAGAGCCGCCATTTTTCAAGATTTCAATTAACATTTGTTAGCAACCGAGATACATAATAACCATGCAGGTCACATTCCATCGAAGATGTGTGGATATTTAATGAGGAAGGAAACATCGCCTAATTGCGAGTCATGTGGAGTGGTATATGACATATATCATGTTCTTATGGAGTGTGTCGTGTTTTTCGATTTGTGATATTTCAGAGATGCGCATAGGATACTTTCATCATCAACATCATCATCCATCACCACGCGGGGAAAACGAGGGGTGCTGGACTGAACCAATTTTTATGATTTTAGTTTTTTCCGATTTGCCATATTTCGGGGACATGCTTAGGATACTTTCATCATTGACATCATCATCCATCATCACGCGGGGAAAACGAGGTACACGGGTACAATGTTGATACAGCCCACCAGCTAAGAGATATACATATATCATCACACACTTTTTTTGTTGACCTTTTTAAGGTGTACAATACTGTAGTACAAAATTGTGATCTACCTCGAGGGATCAGCCAAGCGTAAAAAATGTTTTTATTTACATCACAAGAAACCGCTAAAATGATCAGTGTTTCTCTACTATATTATGCGTGTATTAAACAAATAAACCTTCCTCTTGAATCAATATATCTTAATCTATTAAAAAACTCGCATCAAAATGCGTTGTGTCGTTTTCTAGTTTTGTAGATCTATAGCCCGATTTACACTTCAATAAGTACAGTAGCGAGTTAAGTAACCGGTCAGTTAAGTAGCTAGTAGTAAGTTGTAAGTAGCGTCCAAACGTATGCGAGTAAGTACATAAGTTACAGTTTCGAAAAGAGGATTAGTCGCGTTGGTTGTTTTGTTTACTACTTACTACAAACTAAGATTGCGTATGTAACAACTGTTACATGGACATTTCGTCCGACATTGAGAATGTAACAATTGTTGCACGTTTTTTACACGCGCGTTTTTCTTGTTAGGGATTTATGGAACGCACCCCAAGAGTGAAAGTTAGTGTGTAATCCTGCATTACAATATATTTTCTTTATATTGCAACACCAAAAAAGAGCATAATTTATCTATGGGCTGTGACAAGCGAAAAAATTAAAGTGTACAAGACCATGCCGGGCTCTCTTAGAATATTTGGACTTGCTCAGACTTTTTGTATGGAAACTACTGCTATCTACATTTGGTGCGGAAAACTATTTGCTCGTCAATGTAGCCACAGGAAAAACAAATATAAAAAATGTGTTTCCACATAGGGTAACACCGATGAACTTGAGGAATGGCAAATAGAGAAACGTACGAGTGCAATGCAATTGTAAAGAAAAATTCTATTTACCAAAGAGAATAAAAACACTTCGTTTTACTATTTAAGCTGGTCTCAGACAGCCGGAATAGCTCTCTGGATACATAATCTAGAATTCATAATCTTAATTCCGGCGTCTTGCCTCACACATATCTTAAAAATCAGATTGATCAGTAGTCTCGTGCTCGTGGTTCCCGGCACATGCACCCGTCTTTATGGAAGAGGAATGAACACTAATCGCATTACTTTTGGCTCTAAGTACTTAATAAAAAAAAAAGAAATGCAAAGGCAAATACTGGATTCATTCTTATATGTGAACAGAGTAAAGGAGAGTCAGTAACGCATTACGGCGAGAAAATTACAACAGTACCCTGAAAGATTCTTCGTCAGTGCAGTGGCATCATACGATGAACTGGCTGACCCACCAGCGGCTTCGCTCGCTTGGTCTTGGTGTAGTGGTAGAAATGCCGTTTCGGAACCTCGAGGTCAAAGGTTCGATCCCCGGGTTGGACAGTTATTGTGTTTATCTGAGAAAGAAAGATATTCTCAATAACAGTCCGGTGACTAGAACAGTGCCCCGTAGATGGCAATAGGCTCGCCCCCTGTTACATGGTCACGTGACCAAAACATATAATGGCGAAACGTAGGCGATGAAAATACCGCTGATTAACCCTTCGAGGATATACCCAAGGGCAAAAGTATCAATTCACTCAAGACCGCTAGACTGATATTACCGCGCCGCTGCATATCCCTTGGAGGATATTTATAGGTGAAACTATTTGTTAAGTTGTGTTTAAAAATAACATGTAAGTATTGCGGGTGATTCACTCTAGACTCTAGACTTGACTACAATCGGTTAAACAACAAGGATGGATGACATGCCACCTCTATCGCCGAGCTCGTCCAGCGTTTCGAGCTTTCAAAAAGCGTGGTTTTGACTAAGCTATCAGAAACTCTTTGACAGAACTCTATTGACAGAAAATAAGTCGTAAATAAAATTACGATCTTGTTATTTTATCTATGCTGTGCACAATGCCTGGTGATAGATGATGATAATGATGATTATGATGATGAAAAGTAGCCTATGTGCTACTCCAGACTATAATCTATCACTGTGCCAAATTTCAGCCAGATCCGCTCAGCCGTTCTACTGTGACTGAGTAACAAACATCCCTGCATGCATCCATCCATCTAAACTTTCACATTTATAATATTAATTAGATTACTATGTTTTCTGCGGAACAAAATCCAAAAGAAGACACACACATGATAGAGCCATTTCCACTGAAGAAAGACTTACAAAAAAGCATAAACACTAAAGTAGGTGGGATAATTTTAATCAATATGTAACGGTTTTATTTTTGTTTGAATCAATACCTTCATACAGTGTCATATTCATTTAAAAGTCAGTCAAATAGTTATTCAGCAGTGTTTTACATTACTACTGCGGGATAGCCCGGTTTACCCTATTCATAATCTGATTTTAGTATTTGTGTGCCACTCTATTAAAATGTATAATACGCGAAGAGAATAAGCGCGTTATGAATTCATAATCTTAAATATTTCGACCCGAAATCTCAGTATCATTCTTACAGACCGATCTGAAAATATAATAATCTGAAAAAATCAGAATGTGTGTGGAGTATACTGATTTTGTTTGTATAGTATTCTGGGCTTTTTTAATTATTAATGTGAATTAAGATTATGAATCCAGAGAGGCATTCCGCTGTCTGAGGACAACCTTACTTTACCAGAGAGATTTCAGAAAATTTTTGACGTTTATATTTGAATTATGTAAAATAAATAAAATCACAAATTTTATATACGTCCAATTAATCCATGTGTTAATAATTGTTATAGTTGTATTGTACGGTACGGCTGCTCGGAGTATATTATTCCTTTTAAGAACCGAGGTTGGCTCCATGTGGTAACTGTTGCAAAGAACTTGTGGTGATTTGTTTTTATGGAGACCAGATTCAGTGATTGTCCTCATAGCAAATCGTGTACCAGAATGCAAGGACATAAAGATGGTAAAAAGTTAACGTATTTTATATGTATTCCTTGACATGTACCAGCATATTATTTATAGCTACCTATATATAAATTCTATGTGGGCGAAAACTGCATGCGTGTGTGTACACACATCTAATTTGTGTAAATCACGCTATTACTTAGGTACTCGTACTTAATTAACTTATAAGATTTAAATAAAAAGATTTCATCAAAATTGGGTTTGATCTCTTATATTAAGTCCTTCAAATTTGATTAAACTGGAAATTTGGGGTAGTCAAGGGGGTTCGTACCAAGGGCCTTGCAGCAATATTCGCTGCCGGAGATGCGTTGAAATATGTGAAATAATTTCTCGAAAATACGTGAATTCTTAAGAAAAATTGGTACAACTTTCCATCGACGTCCGTAGAATTGAGTGGGGAAGGATGATGGGGAGTGGAAGGGGTAAGTGTACAATACCCCCCCCCCCTTTTAAGGTTGCGGAGAAAGTTGCGGACCCCTCCTTTTCAGATTATTTCATTTTTAATTCTGAAGAAATTTTCCTCATTTTAATGATAAAAAAACCATATAAGTGTAATAAACACGGGGCCCTTTGAAGGCCAAGGAGAGCGACTCTCTTCATCATAAAAATATAGGGGACTGATTCAGAAAGATTTCTGTATTTATTATTAGATTGCAACGTCTCCGGCGCTGCGGGAAGAGCAGCCACTACGCCCCTGCATTACAAACCACAGGCATCGGATGAGCCGGAGCAGCTGTGGCTGGTCCCACAAGCTGAAGCTGCGGAGAAGATGATTACAGCGGGCGCAAGTTGCTCTCCCAACGCACCACTCAACACTCTAGGGGTACGACATACTAGTACCAGGTAGAGTCGGGGTCAATCAATTGGGTTCTGTGATATACGAGTAAGTTGAACCTAACCCATTTTATTTTATACACAAATATGTGTATAAAAATTATTAAATTGATGTTTTCAAAGAATAAATCTAATCAATACAATAGTATTGTTTTATTATTTGAAAACATCTTTATGCACTATTTTTATTTTTCTCCTCCAAGAATATTCGATGTGCCAGTCTGTGAAGTTTCCTTTATTACTATCCCTACAGAACATCACGACACAAACTATGACTGACAATAATGTGGTATGGCAATACAAAACGGCGTCAGTTTTTAGTTTCGTTCCACAAACCGGGGAAATACTGTAAATATTACACATTTTAATTTTAAATCTCGTACTGATAATGCTGTAATTTAATATATACAAACTGACAAATATACGTGTGCTTGATAACTATTGAAATGAGTACAAAATATAATTCATTCCATAAATTTACTTATATAAAATAAAATGTTACCGAACGTATGACAACTTAACAATAGGTAAAACGAAACGTTGCATGACAAGAATTATATATAATGTGTGGTAGGAATTGACATATACATATATTGTAAAAATAATTGATCATCAATATTGTTTTTCTCATAAACTACGCGTTGAAACTTTGTGTGTGCTTCTATTAATGTATCCTTTCTGTTAAAAAAAATATAACTCCCAACTCGACAGAAGTCCACGGAAAGCTAAGCCGTAAACATTTACGAATTCATGAAATGAAACGTAATTATCTTTGATTTCTTGTAGACTTTGACAAATGCAGTGTCAAAGTGCGTGGATAGAAACGTTAAGCCTTCATTTTGTTCATTGCTTCGACAGAACATAATATATTCGACAAAAGTTACTCCTACAGAACGTAGCAGAGTATCTAGTCCGAGCAAAGTCACGATAAGTGCGACGACGTGCGAAGCGAGGAGGAGCGTTAGGTTAAAGGGTTGCACAAGGGTTAAACAACGCAACACGATAATTAGGGTAACCTACACCTTGATAAGGAAATATAACGCAGCAGTGTTGGGATACAATTCTTGTCGAAGCAGTGATAAATTTAAACTCTATCAAATACATGAAACTATGCAATCTATCGGGGAAATAAGTAAAAGGAGAATCCCCCCTTCCCCCTTTTCTTTACTACTTACAATATGTAGAATATATATAATTCTCTGGTAGGGATGATGATGATGGGTGACCTAAATGTTCCAAAAATAATTGACTTTCAATATTTTGCTCCAAAAATATGCGACTCCGCAATATGTTAAAACTTTACATGTGTGCTTATAATAATGTTTTATTTTTGTATAAAAAATTGTCAATCCCCAACTTGATGGACGACAATGTAAAGCTATGCCAAACTCAAACTCATTGCAAATCAACACAATTTAATATAGGACTGCTGATAACAAAAAGCAAATTGACCATTACAAAGTTATTATTTGCTGTTGATGCAATAACTAATTCTAGGATGGACTAGGAAAGTTATGTTAGGCCTTCCACAGAGTTAGAGTAATAATCTTTAACGTTTTCTTAATGTAAGGATTATCCCCATCACTGCGTGACTCCAACTCGCACTTGACCGGTGTTTTCATATATCAATAAATACAAACAATTTGCGAAAAAGTATTCGTATCGTAAGCGTCAATGCGTTACGCCTCGGCGTACAAACTATGAGTTATCTGTGTCACAGTTGCCCTAGATACATGACAGTTTTGATGATAAATGATAAGAAGATAAATGTTTCACGTGAATGTGTAACACTAACGCAGTTATTCGTGTTAGGCCCACCGCAATGTCATCATTATATGTAATACTGCACTGCACTCATCACTCTGAGACATGAGGTCTTATGTCAGCTCCGTTAGCTCAGTTGGTAGATACCCTGCCATCGAAGCGCGGGGCCCCCGGGTCCATCTCTGACCAGTATGTACCTATGTCTTATATAATGTTATGACATTGAAATTCAAGCTTCATGTTTAGTGCTAATGCTTTTATACTTTTTAATAGACTTACCCAGACGCATCTCAAACAGTACAATGTACATGCACATAAATATTTGATCTGTTTAGGGATTGAACCTGGGACCAGCGGCTCAGGAGGCAGGGTCACTACCAACTGCGCCAAGCGGCCAATCAAACATTTTTTTACGATATAACCATCATAGTTATTTGATTAATAGTGAGTGACAATCTCTTATATTATTATAGATCCCTTTCTTCTATTATTATTATAACATTTATTACTGATTTAGGACCAGAAAGGAGTACTCATCACGAATCAGTAAACAAAATAATGATTATGAATGTGGGTTATGAAAAAATAAAGCCCGTCGTCCATCCAATCCTAACCTAACTAAGCCAGGTATTCTATAAAATGTTCTTAAATCACGCACGATGTGCCGCATTAAGGCGGCATGGATGAGAGATGAAACTAGCATCAGTCGTCAGCGATGAGAGTCAAATTTAACACGTTATTTAAGTGTAGTATTATAACGTAACACATTGGTAACTTTTCTCGTTACCTACTAGTCATGTGCACTAAAACAATCAAAATCTAGAGAACGATAAATACGTAATTATCCAGTTTTAGTATAAATGGACAATCCAGGACCCTGAAATTCCAAAAAGGTGCTTCCATCACTACACCAAGACCAAGCGAGCGAAGCTGCGGTTGAGTCAACTGGTTCGTTATCAAATTCTGTGTAGAACGGCACCAATATTGTCAATGTAATCAAATTTAAGCGAAAACAGATTGTTCCGTAGAAAAAACAAATCGTTGATTGCGTATCGGTTTGAAACTAGTTCAACTGAGAATAGTATATAAACAATGCTCAAGCAAAGATTATAATCTCAAGTGCGAGTCGGACTCGTGCACGAAGGGTTCCATAACATAACATTATATATAATTATTGTAGGTAATGTTCTGTTAATTATAAATTTAATGGATATTTTATACTGCCCTTCATAAACAGTTACCTTTTTTTTCAGGTAGAAATGAGATTACTAAACATGAAATGAAATTGAAGTACCTACATCAATCATAAAGCTAAAAGCCTAACTGTGTTACATTCCAATTTTGATAACATTGCGTAAACAAGTTTGTAAGATAATATTGTTATATCTATGCAAGTATAGCATTGATGCTCAATAATGTTCTAATGTATGATACATACGTACATATATGAACAAAAGTATATGAATACTATCATTCCATTGCCTGATATTAAGTGACAGACCCATAACAATTGCTGTATGTCTCAAATCTCTAAAGCTCTGCACGATATTACACTACATTTGTCACTTAATTTTTTTTTAGTCACCGCAGTGATTTCTAATGATTTTGTCTGATACGATATCCTATAAATCTAAATACTCACTGTGTTTGCATGCTACTAAATAGAGGCAGAATACCTGGTATCTCAACGGTGCTCCCCACATAGTATGAGAGATGGACTCATGTTATTACATGGGATCATGTGTAGAGATATACTGTAAGCGCCGTTGAATATGTTCTTATTATATGATATTACAAATGTGTCTGAAAATCTTGATGTTAATGTTATATTCTGAGTTCATAGTTGTTTCAAAAGCTTTAATTTTTATTCTAGAAGGAACTACAATTTTGTTTTATGGCCTTAAGCGTTTTAAATGTATAATCAATAAATTTGTAATAAATAATTGTTGTCCAATTTATTGTCCTTTTCTTTAATGGTCGTTATTATAATGCATTAACATAGAAAATATCTTTTATTAACTGTGTTCTGATAAAACTCTCTTTTCACAATTAAAGCAATTTTTCGTGTACATGTCAATGTAAAGTAGGTACAATAATATCTTGACTACTAATTCCAGGTAACCGGTTGTTCCATGGGCAGTCCATTTCCTGGAATATCGATTTGACTGGTTAATGTATTCCAGCAAATGTACCAAATTTATTGTTACCATGTCAAAACACAGCCTAGTGTATAATTCTATAGTAGTGATAGTAAACTGAGCCCACGTATGCAACGTACGTAATGCATTATAACATCTAGACTCTTAATTTTGTATGAAAACAGTAAAACAACGTTGCATACGTTACATACGTGGGCTCAGTATTTCTTTTATGACTATATATATATATATATATATAGTCATCGCCAGCGCCATCTATCCTTGGTATGGAAAAACTTTAAATGTATATATACCGCAAAAAAGGTGGAAGATACCAGTCTATTTCCTAGTATATATTTTAGTCTATGTACAAGACTCTGCGTTCGGCGGTAGAAGAACTCCAGAAAAAAAAGCGCGGGAAACGTTAAACTTGGTGGGCGCTTAAAATTTTGTTAATTTTAAATTATCATTTTATGTGTAAATAGTGGTCAGTAGAGTCTTATTTTGTACATAATATACATATTATTTAGTTCTAGTATATAGTGTAGTGTATATTTTTTCTGGTAAGTGAATTTTTGTCTTTTTCGAAATGGAGGAGCCCCCTGACCCAGGGGGCTCTGTTCCTCCAGCTAAGGCTTTCGTTACTATTTCCAATGAATCCGGTATGGAAACTGACGGATCATCGTCATGGATATCTGCTCCATCTTTAAAAAGAAGCCGTCCGAGCAAGGTATGCAGACATTGCAACAAACGCAGACGTAAGCGAAATTCAACCTCTGAACCAAAAGAAATCGATTGCGTTTGTGAACATGTAGATATAATTGCCGAACAAAAAGTTGTCGAAAATAGTACTATTCGCGAAAATTCTACAAACCCTAAGCCCGTTTTGACACCCCCTCAGGACAATTTGATTACTGATAGAAATGATACCCGTCCTCGCCCTCAACCTATTGGTAGGACAATGTATGAGTCCACGGATGTAGCTCCCTTTATTGTTCATGTGCAAAGAGAACAAACCAGTCCCAATGATAATACTACTCTACATCCTATTGCCTTCGGTAAATTTTTACAGAAGCAATGTTTTACAAATATTGTTAATGGCAGCCTGAAAAGAATAGGTCGAAATAGAATCTCCCTTGCATTCACACATTTTGATAATGCTAATACATTCTTAGTGCATGATAGTTTAAACAAAAACAGTTTTAAAGCATTCATACCAACATTCAATTTAACACGCATGGGCCTAGTCAGAGGAGTACCAGCTGAGTGGTCCCCTGAAGAGGTAAAAGATAACATCACTGTTCCGGTAGGTTGTGGTAAAATACTAAAAATTCGTAGATTAAATTACAAAACTTATGTAGAAGGAACACCAACATGGAAGCCATCACAGACAGTGGTAGTTACTTTTGATGATCAAGTATTACCAAAACGAATATATATCTGCTATAATGCTTTACCAGTGGAACTTTATACATACCCAACTATTCAATGCTACAGTTGTTGCCGCTTTGGTCACACAAAAGTCCAGTGTAGGTCCAAACCTTGCTGCTATAAATGTGGTCAAGCACACACAGCTGACAGCTGTAATGTTGATGAAATGAGCTCTGCTTGCTGTCTCTGTTCTGGTTCTCACTTCGCAACCAGCAAGTGTTGTCCAGAACATGAAAGACAGAGGAGAATAAAGCAATCCATGGCTGAATCCTGTATATCATATTCTGAAGCCTTAAAATATCACCCACCTGTCTCTAAATCATATGCAGAAATTGTTTCTACTAGTGCATCATCTCCTACAGAAGGTAAAATCCCAACATCATCTCCCTCCACCATTTCATATAAAAAAACAGTTTCATCAAAACACTCCCTGGCACGTCAGCCTTCTTCTGGATATGACCGTACTACTCACCAGGAACTTATAAAAGACTATGATATGCCGGCACCAGCTAATGGATGTGGCTTTCAATCAGATACTACTTATAATGACCAATCTTTGACAGAAATTATAATTATGCTAATAAGCACTCTTTCTCAGTCCAACCTTTTAAAACCGAACCACGCTGCCCCTATAATAGACCTACTCAAAAAAATCATAGATATCCATAATGGATATAAACTACCAAACCATGAATAACTGTAGTCATTCTTCGGCGGTTCCACTGCAGTATCCTCATGTGGTGCTGCAGTGGAACTGCCGAAGTGTGATTGACAAAAAACCTGAATTAATTAACCTTGTAAATAAATATGAACCATCTGTTATTGCTTTAGGAGAAACTTGGTTAAAACCAAACTCTCCTTTAAAAATCAGAGGTTACACCTGTCTTCGCCAAGACAGAAGTGGCGGGCATGATGGTGCAGCTCTGCTCGTCAAAAATAATTTGTATATAAACCCTATTTCTCTTCCTCATCATAATGATTTTTTTGTTGTTGCAGCCGTAATAATTAATATATGCTTTGTATCTATTTATATTCCCTATATATCGTCCTCTATAATACAGGATCTTAACCGCATCATACAATCACTCCCTAAACCATTATTTATATTAGGTGATTTTAATTGCCACCACAGATCATGGGGAAGTTCAATCTCAGGGCGTCACAGTGAGGAACTGATAGATTTATTAGAACAAAACAATCTATGTTTATTAAATACTGGTGTACCAACTAGACGGACAAAACCACACGAAAACCTTAGTGCTGTAGACCTCTCAATCACCTCTCCAACATTAGCCTCTTCACTGTCTTGGAGAACACTTTCATCAACATTTGGCAGTGACCACTATCCAATAGTCATAAGTTTCCCTGGTAGTAAAATGAAAAATATCCCACCTAAGCCTAGAATGAAATATAGATTGATGAAAGATAGCTGGCCTAAATTCAAAGAACATACTGAAAATAAGTTCCAATATTTACCTGACATAGCTATTAATTGTAAACAAGAATGTAGCACAGCACTGTGCCAATTAATTACAGAAGCAGCTGATGCTTCTTTTCCCTTAAAGAATGCGTCCACAGGTAGATTAGCATCTCCGCCATGGTGGGACAGTGAATGTACAGAAGTAGTAAACAAAAGGAAAGAAGCAGAGGTACAATACAATACAAATATGACTGATGAGAATTTTAAAACTTTAATAGATTTAATAGCTGATACTAAAATATTTCTTAAACAAAAAAAGTTTTCAAGTTGGAGGCGGAACTGCACTTCCATTTCGCCTAAAACATCTGCTGCAGTGATGTAGAACAAAATTAAACGCTTTCGGCTAGGCATTTCAGATTCCACCTTTAACACAATCCCATCATCGATGTCCAGTATGTACCTGAATCACTTAGCACCTCCATTTGTACCAGAGCAAGAGTTGTTCAATTTTTCACAAGTGGAATGTAATAATGATGATTTCATAAGTTCTCCCTTTACTTTATATGAACTCAAAGGGGTGCTGTCTAACGTTCGGGACTCAGCTCCTGGTGAAGATGGTATCCCTTATTCCTTTTTTTCAAATCTTGGAGAAAATGCACTAAATTATTATTTACAGCTGATAAACTCAATAATTATGACAAATGACAGTGAAGTACCAATGACATGGAAATCACAGATAGTGTTGCCAATTTTAAAACCAAATAAAAACCCGTCCGAAGTGTCATCATACCGCCCAATAGCTTTGTCTCCTGTTATTGCTAAAATTGCCGAGCAGTTAGTTAAAAATAGATTAGAATGGTTTATTGAAAATAGGAACTTGCTTTCAAACTCACAATTTGGATTTCGAAAAGGAAAAAGTACATACGACAATATCAGTATCCTTATGTCTGACATACGATTGGCTTTTTCTAAAAACGAATCAGTTGTAGGTGTTTTTTTAGATATTCAATCAGCGTATGATAATGTCAGCCTCAAAATACTAAAAAATAAACTAGAAACATTATCTTTTCCAATGAATCTTACCAACTTTATCATAAAATTATTGTCGGGACGTACAATCAAAATAGACGAGCACTGTAGGACAATCTGGAGGGGACTTCCTCAGGGCTCTGTTTTGAGCCCAATTTTGTATAATATCTATACACATGATCTAGAAAGTTCGTTAAATGGATCGTGTAATATTTTACAATACGCTGATGATGTGGTATTATACAGCTCCAATAAATACGTCAATGCTGCTTCTTCCCACATATCTAACTCCTTATCACTTCTGAAAACCTGGTTGGACAAGAATGATCTGGAACTGTCTGTGTCCAAGAGTTGTGCACTCTTGTTTACTAGACAGCGTATGCCTCCCCCCATTACACTGCATTACAATAGAGAATGCATTCCCATTAAAACCGAAGCTAAATTATTGGGTATAATTTTTGATGCAAAACTTTCCGGTTTGTCTCATTGTTCTAATATTGTTGCCAAGTGTGAGCGCTCACTAAACATTCTTAGGTGTCTTTCGGGGGTTTGGTGGGGTGCGCACCCATATTCTTTAAAGTTGGTCTACAATGCTCTGATAAGAAGTGTTCTGGATTATGGGGCCTTCTTGTTAGAGCCATGTAGTCTAGCTGGAATGAAGAAATTGGATGCCGTTCAGGCCAAAGCCCTTCGGATTATAACTGGAGCAATGAAAAGCAGCCCTATTAATGCATTACAAGTTGAATGTGTTGATCCTCCACTCTATCTACGTCGACAATATTTGGCTGATAGATTCTTTTGCCGAATGTTACAGTTTTCTGAACACCCGCTTTTTTTTAAACTTCTTCTTCTCGCAGACCAAATCGCTTCATCTTCAAAGTCAAAATCATTTATTCAATTTAGGCATCAAAGACGCACTTATGAACGTCAATTTTTCATTATAATGTACTTTAAAGCCTACCGCCGCGTTCCAAAATACATAGAGCCAACCGAGAAGAAGCGGCAAGAAACTCGGGGCCATTCTTTTTATATAGATGTTTTTACAATGTTTTTACTTAGGTACTACAAATATTAGCTCCAGTGTGTTGCCTTACAAAAGAGAACATAATAATGGTATCAGTAGGGCAAGACACGCTACACTTTGACATCTTAGTACACGAGTAGATAGATCCTGGAGTGATCAGTCCCAAGCTGTTTTATCCTCCAAGTAATCCGAAATTTTGTAATAACCTTTTTGACAGAGTTTAGTTTTAATAGTAATTTTAAACTTATTAATAGGCAAATCTCGGATAACATTGGGAACTTTATTATAAAATCGTATACATTGTCCCATAAAAGAATGACTTATTCTGTGGAGACGCGTTACATGTACGGATAGCTTGTGCTTATTTCGCGTGTTGATGGAATGAGCATCACTCCTTTTATCAAAACTGCTAATGTTTTTCTTTACATACATTAGATTTTCATAGATAAACTGAGAGACAACAGTTAGAATGTTTATGATGATATTGGAAACATAAATCTCCACCTTGTTTAATTCAGTCTTACCATAAACTAAAAATTGTTAATGCACCAACACATCGTTCTCGTAATCTAGCCCTTTTCGAGTCGTGTTACCAAGGACTAATTTTTCCACCAAACGTATACCTTAACTTAGGAATTCACAAGGGTGATATTCTAGCAAATAATTATTTAAATTCAATAATTAGTGACAATTGGCAGGAATGGCATCAAATATTTTGTGATGCCTCCAAACATTCTAATGATGACTGCGTTGGTGTAGGAGTATTTCATCAACAGTACAAAATTATACAAAAGATTAAATGTCCTCCACAAACATCAATTTTTACAGCTGAGTGCTTCGATATTTATAAGGCTCTAGAATACATACATTTACTAAAACTTTCGAAAACAGTAATATTTTCCGACTCAAAAAGTGCGTTACAGGCTATTGAAAGATTCCCGTTCCAAAAAAATGCTTACTCCCCGATTATTATAGCTTCTCGAGAAATGCTTTTGAAGTGTGTGAGTAAGGGCCTTTCTGTTTCTTTTGCTTGGATTCCAAGTCACAGCGGTATAAAGGGCAATGATAAAGCTGACCAACTGGCTAATAGCGCTATACAATGTGGTGACATGCACCCGTACAAAAATTATAGTGCAGACCTGGCTGCTCTTGCCAAACCTTTTCTTCAACAATCTTGGAGTGAAGCTTGGAAAAAGAGCGCTCAATTAAAAGGAAAGTATTACTTCCGTGTTCAACCTAACATTCCAGTAAAACCCTGGTTTTATATGGCTAAGTTGAACAAAAGAGCTACATCCGTGATTATACGAATGAGACTGGGACACATGTGCACTCCAGCACACCTTGCTCGGATACGTATACTAGATTCAAATAGTTGTGAATGTGGGCAGGATGTGGGTGATTCTAACCACATTTTTCTTAATTGCCCGCGATATGATTACTCTTTTCTATACCAAAGTCTGATAGATCTTGATGTACCTCTTCCTACTAACATATTATGTTTATTATCTTCTAATTATATACCTATATATAAAGTCATTGCTTCATTCATTGAGGCTAATGACATCAATTTGTAAAAAAAAAATGGTTTAAAATAATGATATATATTTTATATATTTTAATATTTTTCTCTTAATATTATTAAATTGTATGTAGACTTATTTTTAGATGTATTCTCTTCCTATACATAACTCCTCTGACCCTATAAATTCCCTTATTCCTTATAATATATAACATATCTGTTTCCCCGTTTTCAAACAAAAAAAAACCTTTTAATTGTACATACGAGTACTTCCTATAAATCATACTCCAAACATTGCCGCTCCCACGTCAAACCTGAAAATGAATCGATGCCGAAGACTTGGAAGAATTTTGAAAAAAAACATGACGCTGGCAAATGCACATGACGTGCGACGCCATATTCCTCAACGGAGTTGAGTTGAGGACAAAAGAAAAAAAAAAAAAAAAAAAAGAACTCCAGTAATTGATTTATTTAAGTGTAAATTAATACTTTGGTATCCAAATTATATATTAATATCATTGTGAATGTGTAAGGAATACTCTGTATTTGTTATTTCAGTCTGAAATCAAAGATAAAACAAAAAAGTGACAATTATCGATCTGCTCATGTGCGTGAATTTGTGAGAGGTTATACGAAGGAATAACATATTATTTTTAACGGAATGGACTTCTACATTGTGAAATATCATAGATCTAATATTGTTACGTAAATATAAGCAGTCACATTATGCTAAATACGCCGTACGGTGCCAGGATTGATGAAAATCGAAGTTGTTGTATTGAACAAATTCAGTGAATGCTCTCTCATCACGAAAGCCCTCTGGTGTTCTGGTGAAATGTATGCGTTTCCATGGAAACGGACAACAATATGGTTCGTTTACACGGCGATGATCATTTTTGAATATATAACATGAATCTATAAAATCTGCCCTGGTACAATGGATTCAGTAGGTACCACCAGAGTGTCTTGACTACACCATCAGTACAACTCGTGCACCATCATCAGCCAGTTTCTGTCCAATGATTTTTGTGATCAAAGCATGTAAAAAATGTGATCATCATAATCATCATATACAACAGTTGTTTCACTATGCCTCACCTTGTGGAATATATTATTTTAACAATGTCTATAACTTTTTTTAGAATATCAAATGGCTCGAGGCAATATTGTCAATGTCATTGGGGGGACGCAGTTCCAGGCGTGGACGTGGTCGAGGTTGTGGCAGTAGCGGAGCCAGGGGGGCAAGAGACCCCTGACCAGGTGCCCGTCACTACCGCGCCAAGGTATGATATACGATATATTCTTTTTTTTGTGTATGATTTAAAGACAAAGCAATTTATTTCATTCGTCAGTAAACAAGATGACATATACAAGAAAGAATCACATATGAAACCATTTGGGTATAATAATATTACCATGAGTGGCATACTATTATACGAACATACTTAGAACAAGTGTTTCTCAAGAATGTATAATTATGCTATTAAGATTAAATCATTACTATTTTGTAGGAATCTTAATAAATTAAAATTTACATTATAATTCTTTTATCATTAATATATTCAAATTATAGTAATGTTTATCAACAAGCATATATTTAATTTTATTTATAAATCTATTCATATTTTCTTCACTTATTATGTCATTTGGTAAGTGATTCTATATACTTTAATTGAAGAGCAGTAGGGACTTTTCAATACCAATGTTATAAAGAGACAAGATTTGTTTGTTTGTTTGAATTGAATAGGCTCGTAAACATATGAACATATGTGGGCACCATATCAAATAAAATCAAAAACTGGGCCGATTTCAAGCATTCCTTCACCATAAGAATGCTACATTATTCCTGAGTGTTATATGGTATATATGTTGATTCACCACCATCATCATCATCACCATAACAAATAAACTTGGAAACTATGGGGCCAATTTCAACAATTCCTTCACCATTAGAATGCTTCATTATCCTTAAGTGACATAGGGTATATATTTTGATTCATCATCTTCATCATCATCACCATAACAAATAAAATCATAAACTACTGAGCCGATTTCAAACATTCCTTCACCATAAGAATGCTACATTATTGCTGAGTTACATATGGTATATATTTTGATTCATCACCATCATCATCATCACTATAACAAATAAACTTGGAAACTATGGGGCCTATTTCAAAAATTCCTTCGCCATTAGAATGCAACATTATTCTTAAGTGACATAGGGTATATATTTTGATTCATCACCTTCATCATCATAACCACAACAAATAAACTTGGAACTATGGGCCCAATTGCAAAAATTACTTCACCATTAGAATGCTACATTATCTTGTTGTTTTTTATATTATAACATAACATTTCATAATTAACAGATTTATAAAATAATGTGCACTTCTTATATTTTTTTGCAGTTCACGAAAGCATCATTTTACAACTGCGGCCGGCAGACTTCGCCAGCACCTCCCCCGCACCTGCTCACCACCAACCATCACAGCAGCCATCGACATCGGCACAGGCTGACGTTGAAGCTCAGAGGCTCGCTAAGTGGTTGGGCACGCTCAGCGACGCCGAATACTATTTTTTTGGATGATGATGATGGTGGTGATGGTGATGAATGTACAAATTTAATAATAAGATGATGGCAGATGATTATAATAATAATAATAATAATAATTTATTTCATAATATTAGCACTTACATAGTTTTGAACTTATATAATATGGCTAGAATGTTACATAAAAATGTTTGAAGTGTCTGTCGCCGAACTAGGCTTATCGCCTGTGTTTCAGCATACAGCGCCCTCCCCCTATTTTATCTCATGGAGCTAGCCTGGTTATTAATTACTAATAATCTTAAATATTTTTAACTTAAATCTTAGGCATATAATTAACAATGTAAGTACACTAAACTTAAATAGATTTAATATCCGTTATTTATGGTTACTACTTGCATTTAAATATGTAAATTAATTGCTGACTAACTGTTACTAAAGACAGTGATAAAATAATGATGTTGATGTCGGTGATGGTGATTGTGATTAATGTACAAATTTATTATAATGTTGCTTTCTGGTTACTACTAGGATTGCAAGTATTTAGGATTATTTTATAAAAGCTTATCAATATGGTCTTTAACAATGTTTTATATGTTTGTGATGAAAATAGTGATCTGAATACTTATTTTTTGGATGATGATGGTGGTGGTGATGGTGATGAATGTACAAATTTAATATCTGTTATTTATGGTTAATACTTGCATGTAAATATGTAAATTAATTGCTGACTAACTGTTACCAAAGACAATGATAAAATGATGATGATGTCGGTGATGGTGATTGTGATTAATGTACAAATTTATTATAATGTTGCTTTCTGGTTACTACTAGGATTGCAAGTATTTAGGATTATTTTGTAAAAGCTTATCAATATGGGCTTGACCAATGTTTTACATGTTTGTGATGAAAATAGTAATCTGAATACTATTTTTTTGTATGATGATGATGATGGTGGTGGTGATGGTGATTAATGTACAAATTTAATATCTGTTATTTCTGGTTACTACATGCATGTAAATTAATTGCTGTCAACTGTTAGTGAAGACAGTGGTAAAGATGAAGATGATGATGATGGTGTTGCTCTAGATAAATGTATCAATTCAGTCACTTACTTTCTGGCAGCTACTTGCATGTAAACAAATAGCCATCTAAAGAATACAAACATGATGATAATGATGATGATAGCGGTGATGGATGATGGTGATTAATGTAATGTACATATAACTGTTGTGACGCTGATATAATGTTATTGTCTGCTTCCTACTAGCATGTATGCATGTATAAATCATTAAGAATCTAGTGATGATGACTGTATCAAAATAGATGATGATGATGATGATGATTATGGTGCAAAATATATCATTTCTTATTTTAATTTATAAGATAATTTGTTTTATTTACATCCAATATTAGTTATAGGGAACAAAACAATTTGGGAAAAATCTTCTCTTTTTTATTTAAAACTTCTATTTTTATTTAAATCGTTTTCGTGTAAACTAACCATAATTTGGCAGCCATCTTGTCTAAACATTCGCTAGTTATGGCTAATTTTATCAAAAATTCGAAACTTTAGCAATTTATTTCTGGCTGATGGTTTTGAATATTACTTTGAAACTTAAATTTTATTAAAGTTGATCATTACTCTGATTTATCTATATAAAAACATCTATATTTTATATCAATATTAGTATACTGTTGACCCGACAAAGTCACGCATGTCTAATCCTAGAAAATGGGCTCCCAATGTTGAAAATAAATCATTCTAGCCTGAATTTTTAAAGAATCTCTTTATTTTCTTATAAATATCAATAACCTAAGCTTAGGCTTCAAGGTAAAAATCATATTTTTGTTCTAGGCATTCAAAATATTGATAAATATTAATTCGTAGTTCTGGCTTGGTGAGCGTTATATTTTGTGAAATCCTAATTTTTGTAGTCTGTTTGCAAATTATTTTTCGGATATTTTTTCTTCCATAGATTAAAGTATTTGAATGTAATTAGTTAGATACGTGTCTTTGCTATTTAATTAAAGCTAAAAACCTATAAGTTGACGCTTTAAATCTTAAAATAAACATTATTTTCCATTTCAACTACGATTATTTCGGCTAGGTCAAGTTCGTCCTCGTGTGGCATAATATTTTACTATTACAGTTAATACAAATGTTTAGGTAACGGATTCCTTGTTTATTCAACTATCTCTGACAAAAATTTCATCCCTTAACTCGCTATAGGTATGGTACAATAGCCGTATGTTACCAGCTCGGCGCAAACATACTGACGTGGGCGGGGGACGTCGCGCTGCGGCGCCCTCTGCGCAACTCGAACGGCGCGCGAGTCGTTATTGGAGTGTAACTCAAAAAGTACTGAACCGAATTTAATGAAACTTAAATGGGTGGTCCCATTTAAGTTTCACTGGAAGCACCAACTTCCTAACAAAAAATAATTTTGAGAATCGGTTCACCCAGTCGAAAGTTATATGGTAAAAAAAAAAAGGAAAAAACAACTTGCTATTGAATTGAGTACCTCCTCCTTTTTTTTGGAAGTCGGTAGAAAAAACCTAATAGGGTTGTCAAATACAATACACTAACCTGTCTATAATACTTGGAGTCTGTGACGTGATGTATGGAGACTTCGCTGTTGAGTTTGGAGCCAGCGCGCAAACGTTGGAAGTACGGCAGCGAGTCGCCGTTGGGCAATGTCCGTCCGCCAATCTCGCCGTATTTGCCAACGTTTGGCCCAACGTCCGTCTTCTCGTTGAACAGAGCACTTCGGAACACGTTTCTGGAAATATTACAACTACATATTAATTTTTATAATATGATTTTTAAAGCACTAACGCCTGCTTAGCAAGACCAAACATTGCACTTTTTTGTGAGAAAAATTCCATTCCTCGGACGGGATTTGAACCCGCGTCTTCCGACAATCTCTGTCGGACGCAATGACCACTAGGCCACCGAGCCTCTCTATCTGGTTCTAACCGTCGTATGGGGATGGGTGTGGGTACATATTATTATGAAATAATAATCTCATGCCATTTTCACGTGATAACGTCTTATACATCGATGAACTCCGGCTGCACACACGGAAAAGCAACACTCATTGTCACGTTACGCCTGATTCGAGAGTGCAAGAGCGCGGAACAAGCTATGGGAGGCAGAATCAGCCTAAGCGTTCGGCTTGTTATATGACGTTATCACGTAAAATTATCGTCCGTAAACCGACTTTACAGACTTTTTTTGGAGGAAATGAACTTTGTGACTTTGAACCCGCGCTTTTTGACTATCCGTGGCAGATACCATGATTGCTAGCCACCGAGGTACACAACCGAACATATAGAATGTACTATACTTAACTTTAACGTTTTTTTAATCGTGGTATGGGCACAGATTACAGAATGTATGGGTACGGAGCGATATCTGTCAATAATGAACAGGTATTTTTGCATACATTCTAAATATGCCGTTATTATTTTCTCATAAATCGAGGCCATTACGCTTTTTTGCCATGAAAGAGGGTCACAACCTAGAAAAGTAATAGTGACGGGCAACGTCGAAAGAAAACGATCAAGAGGACGCATCCCTTTAAGGTGGTCCGACCGGATCTGCTCTGCTCTGGACACAAATCTTTATAGGGCGCTTCATGACGCAAACAATAGAAACAGATGGCTAAGCTTAGTCAGAGCTAAAATTATTCAGATGGGGAATCAAGACCCTTAGTAATGAGGAGACCGACGCGACGACGACGACGCTTTTTCTCCAAATCTCTTGGTTTCAGACTTGGTAAGCACCGCCCTTCTCATACGTCTCGCCGGGTTTCGAGCGCGTCCGATGCTCATCTTCAGGGCGAGTGCACAGTGGCATCTGCGAGCTCGCAGAGAGCACACACTGTTGCAACAACAGCAGAGACACTATACATATTTTGTAACAACAGCAGCAGCTGTTGCAACAACAGCAGAGACAAAGCAGACCGCAACAACAGCAGAATAGCGTGTCGTTATCGAGTCGAGACACCAGCGTATTTTCGACGTCATCTGGTTGTTCTGGGTACGTTATAACGCTTGTGTTTTTTTATCGTCGTATAAACAATGAGGAGGATTATCGATTCTGTTGTAATTTGTTTCTAATAATTGACGTGAGAGTTGAGTGAGAGACGTTTCGACTTCGTTCAAAAACCTTCTTCTATTATCTATCTACCTTCTATTATTACTAAGGCTACGTGTCGGTAAGCGCCGAAATCACGCGCGGCATTCGCACACCCATTCCCTTACAAGCTCACGGTCATCGTGAGCGAGCTCGATACGTCATCGATGACTTCACCGAAATCGCTCACGTCGCGAACACAACGCTCGCAGATCGTAGGCGGATTTTCGCGGTAGTTGCCAGCTGTCACTGTCAAACATCAATTTTTTTTCTATGTGAACGGGTTCGATTCCCGAACTGAGTACAAGTTTTTATTTATATCTTCTATAAGACGTTTTTTGTCACTAAAATCGATGCCATTGTTCCTAGGTCTCTAGGAGATCTTTGTATGTCTTACCTTCAGTTTCTGGAGCATTTTTCAAAGAATGGTCAGCTAACAGACTGACCGCTGATTGGTCACGTATCGCGTCATAAAACACCATTGACCAATGAGTGTTTAGTATGTGGTTGGTCAACTAATCAGCGCTTTGACGAACTTTCTAGAGACTGGTAGTTATAGTATTAGACTTGTCAGGATGCAAGAATTTACTTTAGAAAAGGGATATATAATATGTATTGTATTTAATTAGAGCTCTCGATCGAGTTTCATGTGACTTTTGTGGCAATGGTAATAAAACGGAACTCAAGAAATGTGAAAGAAAGAGGGTAGACCGTTTAGTCTGCTCATAACAACACCTACCCGCAGATACTTCAGTTTACTCGTGAACATGGCGCATGCAACTGTGCCCAAATATCGAGAGCTCACAATAAATACAATACATGGTAAATATCCCGTTTCTAAAGTTCATTCTTGCATAAGTGACCATGTCAGTTTAAAAAACTTGTATTGGATGTTTAATGTGTGTGAACAATTTACAAGACCATAGGAAATAAACTCCTGTATTACGCTTAGTTTATTTGCTCGTATGTTATTTGGAAGATGTGAATATTTCAGTGGGTCTTGTTGGCGTGGTTCTAGGGAAGAGGACCCGCGCGATCTGGACGCGTTGTTGCAATATATCGAAGGGCCGACGCGTCACATCGACCGCGGGAAGAAACGGGCCAAGAAACAACGACAGAAGGCTAAAAAGGTAAATACAGTGAAACTTGGTTAAATGGGACCTGGATAATTGAGAAACCTCTATTATTAAGAGTTGCAATGAGGTCCCGATACTTTATCATTGAATTACGTCTATTAATGGGACTTTTCGAACCTGGTTAAATGAGATCTGATTTCTAGGATTTATTCGATGTTTACCTTTATAATTGGGACTCTGTAACTCAATTCCCTCTATACTTAAATGAGACAAATTAATCGGGTTGGGACAGGTTTTGACACTTTTGTTTACAATCATTAGAACGTCTTTCGCACACGCTTTGACAGTACTATCTCAGGTTTTGACCTAAAAACAAGGGAATACTCTCCCTCTAAAAATGGAATAGCCGTACATTTTGACCTCTATAAGCAGGAGCCTCTGTAAATGAGACAACTATAATTTTAAACCTGCCTAATTGGAAAACTGGATTATTGAAAACCCTCAATAAATGGTACAACATTCTTGGTCCCTTGAGATCCCAATTAACCAGGTTCCACTGTAATTGTGAATCCAATTAATAAAATCTATACAGCGCAGGGGCTCGATAATACGAACATTTTAAATTTATACCTTGTGCAGATGCACGAAACGTTTGGATTATAGTATCGACATTTTTAAAAGGCATCTAGCGTAATTAAACATAAATGTTTTCAATATAGTGCTATTGGGTTCTCCCACTTTTGTGTAATGAATCAGAATCAGAAAAATTTGTTTTGTTCACTTCGGTGTTGAAGCCATGATACAAACATGCTCAAATTCGAGACGCCACACAACAGAATGGCGGAATGGCGCTCGGCGAACGATAATAAATACGTATAGCACCTAAAACGTACTGCGTGGCACTGAGAGACATAAACTGTGAAAAATGGCATTTGGGCAGGGGTAAGCGGGGTCGTTCGGATCATATGAACGATCGGATTAGCTGGCGTCCGAAATATCGAGTCCCTGCTGTAAATTCAGAAGTCATATTTAACATCATTAATCACAGTAAAATACATTTGTTCACCCAGTAAATAGAGTATATTTTTACCCGAATAGGGTAGTATGCGTATGTATGCATGTTCATCTATTACCTCATTACTTTTGAACTACATATTATAATTTGGTAACGATCTTTATTGGAAGCGCCTTGTTGCATAAAGCGCCGTTTTTTGCAATATGCTAGAGCTTGACAATTATCTCACTTGATGCTCTGTGATGATGCGCTCGTATATCTTTCTTTTTTTAACACTTTGTTGACCACTATCTCACTTATAGTGCGTTCGAATAGAACCCTTGTGAGCGTTTTTAGCGAAAATAACGCTAAAATCGCTCACAAGGGCGTTCGAATTGGGAATATGTGGGTGAAAATGTTGTTCATGTCTCTTTTTGTTCAGCGTTGGGACAGCTAAAAAGAGGTATTTTTGCCACCGAAAAGTGCAACTTTTGACCCACGGCCAGAGCATGGTTGTTTGTGATCGTTATTTGACAGCTTGTATTTGACAGCATAATCATGCGATTTTAGGCCTTATGCTCGGTTGAGCGTTCGAATAGGGTGTGGGCAAAAGTGGCAAAAATAATGTTTTTGACCTTTACGAACACCTTAACAAAAGAACCATCAATAACCATGCCACCAATGCCCTAAAAGCTAAACGAACGCACCTTAAGTAATAATACTTTACTACTATTTCTAGCAATAGTAGAATGGCTTTTTGGGTATCGAACGACAACCGGAGTCGAACTGCAGTTGCAGCGGGATAGATTGTTATATGTTGTGAAAAAGTAGAATTGGCCTCATGGCCTCTTACTTTATCCTCTAAGCGGCACAGAGTCAGGCACATGTTGAATAGTGGCCATTACTCCTGTTTGAAAAGAAGGCCGATCTAACTATGCTAATGTTCGTCAACGTTGTACCAGATGGAGACGCGTTTAGAAGAAGAGTACGTATCGCTGAGCCGCGAGCTGGGCCGTGTGCGACGCGAGGCGGAGGCGCTGCGTGTCGCGCACGCGGCTGCCAAGCGGAGAGTCGACGATACGAGGCTCGCTCTGCAAGCCACCACCGGGAAGAAGGGTATAGAACGCAAACATTTACAACCTATTATTATCGTCATAAAAACTTCCGTGAGAACTCATATTTAAATGATAAAACCGGCAAAGTGCAGTCAGTGCGCGTCTTGAGTCCGAGTAGTGGCCCTCGTTGCTAGAGCACGCTCACCATGAGGATGGGCATCAGTTCTGCCCGAACACCGGTCGGAGTATAACGACCAGATGGTAGACGTGAGTGTTTGCCGGTTTTACCATTTCACTATTTAGTATCTAATAAAACTGATTCATTTCTACTTAATTACCTATTTAGTAATCTAGCATTTTATTATTGCTTCCTTTACCGTGATAATTAAAACAAAAGATGTATAAGTGACGTAAATTAACGTCTACGGTAGAGGAAGAGCACTACATGTTTCTATATCGCCCTATATAAAAATATACCTACGAGTATTTAGTAATCTCCCTAATGAGTAATCTAACTACGTAGTAATGTTGCTATGTAATAATCCTTCTAATTAATAATGTACCTATTTATTTATCTCCTATTTAGTTATCCACATATTTAAAAGTATATCTTATTTAGTAATCTAGTTAATGAATACTCCTATATATTAATCTATCTTATTTAGTAATCTACCTATTATAAATAAGTAATACAAGTAATAAAGTCAAATATCTATCTCGAGTAGGGTGAACCAACGATATATAGATTATATTGAAACCAGCCGCTAGCTGACAGGGCAACCGACACGGTTAGTCAGAAGAGGCAGGTTCAAATTCCGTCTTAAGATATATTTTTCTCGCGCAATGCCGAAATTTTGGTTTACGCAGGCGTTAGTGCATTAAAACCATACCATAGTGTTTTCTTATGATTACACGATTATTGTGTATTGAAATTAAACAACTTTAAACGAAATAAATCTCTAAAATAATATGATAGGTGGGACATAAATATAATAACCATATCAATTGTTACTCATCAGACAACTGTCATCCAGTCTACCCGTGACCATGTCCACTGAAAAGTGTTCCAAACGTCGGGATAAAATAATACAAATTATGTTATAGTATTAATAAATATATGTTTATTGTTACAGGTAAAAAGAAATCGCAACATACGAAAGTTGAGATCCTGACCGATCAGCTTACTGAATATACAGCACTAATGAAAACGACGCTCAAGGTATGTGTTTATCTGTGGCAATTTTATCCGACTTAAAAAAAGGAGGAGGTTTTTCTATTCGACCGTATATAATTTTTGTGTGTTCGCGGATAACTTCGTCGTTTATGATTCGATTTTAATAATTCTTTTTTTTGTTTGGTAGAGTATATTTTCGAGATGGGACCACCATTTAAATTTCATCAAATTTGGTCCTGCAGTTTTTGAGCTACACTCCAATAAATGAAAAGTGTTTCGCCTATCTTGATGATATAATCATTGACGGTGTTTCCCGTAAGTAGATAGGTCATTCAAAAATAGTACAGATGTTTTTTTTTTACAGTACTAAAAAGTGTGAAATAACTTGTTGAAGTCGGTACAATGATAATTCAAAAGTACCTATTATCACAATATTTTGCGCATAGTACCGACTTCGACAAGTTATTTCGAACTTATTAGAGTTGAAATCAGTTCCATTTTTGTTAAATAAAACCATCTATACTGTGTTCACCGAAAAAAACACAGAGTCTTCTCTTTCTATATGTGTGTGAAAGTGACACATAACCGCCAGTTTGAATTTGTGGGTGTAATTGAATAAAAAAAAATATGTGTCTATGAATATTTTTTAGGGGGATTTTATTGTATGATATGTATTGGGACGTGTGCAGAGCGAGTGCGACTACCGACGAGGGCGAGGGAGAAAGAGGATAGATGACTGATTGACTGTGTACGACCTAACGATGAATGGTGTTTTTTTTTTCTTTTATTAGTGGACTTGTATGATTGCACATTTTGCCATTCAAGGTAATACTACAACTTTCGGCACATTTGAGCTCAATCAGAATAAATATCACTTAGCCTCACACACTTTCACTGGTGTTGGTGTATGGTGTGTAAGCACACACCATATTCAGAGTAAAAAAAAGGGAGAGGAATGTGGGAGTAACTCAGCCGGGTTTTGTAGTAGTTTTATCCCAAATGTTCGCAATACTGCGTTCCGGCTTGAAGGGTATAGGCAAAGTAAGTAAATATCTATAAGTAGAACGTCTTCCCTACTCGCGTTGATTCACGCAGGTTTGTCGGGAGACGCGGGCCACAAACATCGCCACAAAACAAGTGCACATCGCATCTACGTTTTGTTGGTAGCATACCTACGCAATAGGAAAACAATGACATTTGAAAACTGCCAAACCCCGATTGCTCTGCCGGCACTCACGTAATTATTGCCGGCAAGCGTCCTCCGCCCCACCCATCGCCTCTTCCCAGTTTAATCGCCTATTTATCGCGAAGACGTTCTACTTACTCAGGGCTGAGCGGTCTAAGTACTTTGTTATAGGTGTCTGCCAAATTACTGGCACATGAGACTTAACAACTTAATATCTCAGGATTACGGCGCAGTGCAGATCGTCACAAGTGACGATCTAGAGGCAGAGGTTAGCACTTAACAACAGGAGGACCTCTCGCTTGTACAGTCTACGAATAACATAAAAACAAATATATGTAGTCGAAAATGCAATTAGCAGTAAAATCAGTTGCGTACGGGAACCATTTCTAAGATTAATAAATTATAATTAATAGCTAATACCGCGAACGGCGTATTTATATTATCTTTATATTGACAGGAGATGCAAACGGCCGAAAGGCACGTCAACGAATGGACGTACCGGCTTAAAGTGTGCGAGAGACAACTGAACGTATGTAGAAATGTCACCGGTAAAGAACTTAAGGTATGTATTTCTTACTTTTATTTGTAACTATACTGTATACGAGTTATTTGTATTGAATTTCTGGTAAGTTAAGACTCATGTCATGTTATGATATTGATACGAGCTTGGGGCTCACGATAAATAATCTGCAATTGACACTTTTATTTACTTTTTCTCAGTGCACAATCACTGCTACATAATTTTCACAATAAAATTCACAACACTTCACTTAGCACTTATTACCACTGCACTAGTACACAACACTTCAGTTGTACCGTTGGAGAACTTGTTCCGCACTATATCGCAATTCAAACTGAACTTACTGCGGTTGGGAGACTCCCCAGTATTTATACCCAGTCATTAGAGGTCTAGAATGTTCGACATTAGCCATGAAACAATAGCGGTCTCGAACTATTCATTTTGGTGTAAACAACTTTTTCTAGTACAAATTTATGTCAAGAAACAATCTACGTTATGTCTTTGGTATAAGGTTTATAGCTAGAGTTTGTCTGTATTCAAGACCATTGTTTGTGAAAGAGTAGGTAGCTACTCAGATATTCTCAAAAGTAGCGACTGCTGTAAACGACGATAGATGTTTGTCGTAGATCTAAAGCCCTGCTGATCTAATATCCTATTGTGTAGAGTGTGCAGGGCACTGCAGCATGTGAAATTAATGGACCAAACTGGAAAAAACATTGTCTTACAGTAACGAGCCCAGTGCAATACGAGGCATAACTATTGACTTAGAGTATCTAAGGTATATACTTATCTTCACGTGGGTGCAGTTAGAAGTCCGCAAAACACATATATGTATATGCATTACAGGCTGAGCAACGAGCTGAAAAGCAACAGCAGCAGTTACATCAACAGCAATTACAACATCAACATCAAATGCAGCAGCAGCAACAACAGCTGCAACAACAACGGCAAATGCTCGAACAACAGAAGTTGGAGAAACAGAAACAACAAAGTAGTTTTGCCAGTGAGTTTTTTGTATTATTATTATTAATGTTTTTTCTCGGATTTTGCTATCCGGTCCTTTACAAAGGCATAAGTGGGGCTATGGCCAACACTTAGAGGCCTGTTTGGTATAAAATATACAATGTAGTATAAAAATTATAAACATTTTGGATGAACGGTGAAATGTTATAGATCTATTACAAAAATGTATAAAATGGCTATTGACATGAGCTCTTAAATGATACGTGATATTGATGGTTATTATCATTTTAGAGAGAAATAGTGCATCCTCAGGCCGGATTCAAACTCGCGTCTTCGGACTATCCGTGTTAGACTCCATGACCGCTAGACCACCGAGGCATACCGTGCGAGTAACGTAACGTAACATTAATTTCATATGGGGAGTGTTTGCAAAAACTCTTTCGGTTGGATAATGCTTTTCAAGCTGTTCAATATCAAATTGACGGAGCGATATCGCTCCGTCGCTCGATGTTGTAAACTCATGGTAGACCTAGTGAGTAATATACGCATATATTTTGATTCATCATCATCATCATCATCCATCACCACGCGGTAGAAATCGCGTGCGCAGCTAGCTGGTACATTAAACTTGTAACCATGATTATTGTGTTCCAGACGACCTGAGCGGCGACAGTATAGTTTGCGTCCGTCGGTCTAACGGTGGCGCGGTCACACTAACGCTGCCTCGCGGTGACACGCCTCTCAACAAGGATCTCACGCACCATTGTGAGTGAGCCTTTATAAATATTACGATATTGGATATAAGCTTGTGTTTATACATAGACGTGATAATGTTAGTGATCCGCTTGTGCGTTGCTTGTACACTAAACTAAAATGCTCTAAACTATGGTAATTCTTATTCTGTTCGTACTAAAATCCACATTCGTGTAACATTTAGAATGACAATACTAAACATATGATTATTCTTTTCAACTGAGGGTTTACAGATAGTAGAGTAGTTTTGAGCTCGAACTTACATAACGATTTAATTTGCACTAAACATAGCCACAACTTAACAGCAAGGGCAAAGATCTGTGTATCCTATATACATGGTGTTAGGAAGGTCGATGCAAAGCTCACCTAGTTAGGCTTCTGTCTAGGCTAGATTACCTTAGTCCAATGTCATCGAATTCTTAGTTATCATACTCGTATATTTCTACTTTGTTGAATAAACGTCTTTTATAAATTTCAGTGTTGAATGTGCCTCAAGAGCCGGCGCCCCCGAAGCAAGCGGAACGCAAGCAAACCTGGGAGCAGGCGCTAGCGCATATCAACTAAATAACCAAGGGGAATGAAGAGAAGGTTAATATTATAAAGAGTTATTGGAAAAATGCTTACAACCTCTTAGGGTCTGTTCACACGTACGTGTATGTGTACACCACATCACAGCGACAAAATGTGGTGAAACCGTGGTTACGTTTAAATAGTGTCGCTGCAGCTTTTTGCAGTTGCGTTGTGGTACCGACAAAATGTCGATGTGTTTACGTTGTCGCTAGTGGTTGCGATGCGGTTAGGGACCGTCCATTAATCACGTAACGCTCGAAAAGGGGTGGAGGGGGTACGGCTAAAATCTCGAACTATCGCAAGGGGGAGGGGGGTGTAGTAAGATATGTGTATTTATGTTTTCGTCAAACGCGATACAATAAATATCTTCATGTACTAGTACAAAAGTATGTTTTTCGCATGATTACACCATTCCTTTAATATTATTTGTAAGTATGGGAGTTAAAAAACAACCTGCAACCTTTCTGTCTAGACTTTTAATCATGGTCCTTAATTATCTAGAATAAAATTAGATTATACTTTACACCTGTATTTAAAGATAATGTTCTAAAGTTTTTAACATTCTTTATAGGTACTAAATAACACGTGGTTTTCGGTGGGGGTGAGGGAGTTAGTCTTAAACCTCACCGCGTATCACCAAGGGGGAGAGGGAGGTCAAAAAATGCAAAAAATACATCACGTGATTAATGGATGGCCCCTTATGTCGTGTGCAGACACAATTCGACTCCAGCTTTCATAGGGGAAACACGCCACCACAGTACAACGCAGAATGAATGAAGGGTGAATGCAGGCGTGGGCGCCTTGAACTGTCGTTGCGTCAACGCAGCGTTGTATCTGCGATGTGGCCGGCCGCTAGTTCAGTGTTGCTGGTGGTTGCGATATTGTCTGTAATCATCCACTCAGTCGATAATGTCGGCAATGTGTGACACGTGTAAATTCGACAACTAATTTTCAATACAAAATATGCGCCCGACCACGTGGTGGGTTTGTGGATCTTGTGAAACAACCCATAAAGTTGACTTCTGTAAAGCATAATAAACCCCGTTACTTGTGCGTTTTTAATAATCAAAATATTTGTTACTCCCTTAGAATAACTATCTATAGAAGGTAGGTCCAAACGTCTTCTCAAAACGCGCTACAAATTCGTTATGTGTATACTTGCCTCGTCACGCACACAGACGCAAACATATCCTCTCATAAAATTTTATTGGTAAAAATGTGTTAAACATTTATTTAAAAGTATACAAAAATATTTATACTACACCTGCTCGGAAAGTACCTTGATACTTTATCAAATTTACGGTAGAAAGTACGTCATTGCATATCGAACAAATATGCCGCGAGAAAAAGCATCTGAGCGGGAGAGAAAAGTGTATGAAAATCCATTTCTTACGTGGTTTTTCTTTTTTAATTTTGGGTAAGACTATGCGCTGGTAACCTAAATATCAAAAGCCAAAAAGTTTTTACAGTGAGTTTTTATCTCCAAGTTCGCAAAATGACACTGGCCACTAGCTGTGTGTTGGATGGTGTCAAACAATTTGAAAAAAGAACATGTGAAAATTGCAGACGCCATTGGCGCCATTTTCAATTTGTGTGTTGTTTGAGGCTCAGACCAAATAAAAAAGTCAAGACAGAATGTTGTGAACAGAAAAGTGAAGCCGGCAAAACTACGCCTCGCCGTGTACATACACAATTACACACACACACGCACAACGAAACTACGCCTTGACTCGTCAGTCGAACTAAGCTGCGCGTGGAAGCAACACGTAAAGTAAATCAACAAATTTACCAGTCAAAATGCCGAATTGTGTCGTGAAACGGTGTTAAAACAAACATCAAAATATAAAAAGAAGGATGGAATCACATTTCACACGTAAGTAACTTGGAAAGCAATATTTTAAATAAATAAAATAAAAATAAAGGTTATTGCTTGGAACATAGAAAGTGTTGCCATGGTAAAGCCTGTAAGGTTTACCCTATTATTGGGTAATCTTAATATTTAGTATATATGTTACGTTAATACGGGTACGTTTTTATAATAGTTTATCAACGTGTTTTAACCGACTTCAAAAAATAAGTAGGTTCTCAATTAGACTTTTCTTTAAATATAATATAGTATGACACTCGACGCAATATCTTTATACAAAACCGGTTTCGTCGTTTGTAAGCAAATAAAAAAAATAGGCAATTCTTTTTTTTATTTTTAGTTTATTTTCAACCGACATCTAAAAGGAGTAGGTTCGCAATTAGGTTCTATTGTTTTAAATACTTGTTACCTCAGAAGTCCGTTATTTATAAACCGATTTGAACAATTATTTTTTTGTTGGAAACCTGATACCTTTAATATGGACTCGCATTAATTTCACACTGGATTTTCAGTTTCGTACATATTGAAGGCGGTTATGTATTTTTGTAAAAATAAACCATATTTCTATTGAAGTTTTATGTTTTTAGGGTGTATCTCTATTGAATGTTGTTGTGTGTAGTTAGTATGCGGAAAGTTATACGAGATGGTCGACCAGTCTTTGTCATCACGCGATTTTATAAACCAGTCGTAGAAGAAGCATGCTAAGCAGGATTCATAGGTACATTAATAAATATTGAAAGTTTAAAAGCGCTTTATACGAAGTACATAGAATATGAAAAAAGGCTGTTTTTTTATCTACTTATAAATTAAGCCAGGATCACTTGGAGATTATATTTACGTCTATTAGGATGCATGGAGGGTTCAACGATAACCCTAACGTAAGACAGTTTACAAGCAAGCTACAAAAAATACTATGTCATTTAGAATTAAAATGTCTTGCAAAAAGTAATTGTGTTCCTTTAGAACACATAGCAATACTTAATTGCACTTCAACAACTACAATTATAAATAGCACTTCATTGTCGTATAGAAACGAAGAAGAAGAAGAAACCATTTAAAATTCTTCGTTGCAACTTCTTAATGAAATTGTTAATGAATCATTTGATTGGGGATCTGTTTACATGACAATTCATATTATGGTGACTACAGAAAAATGATAATTGGTTACATATCTGGAAGTACAGTGCACTATCTTGTTAAAACCATAAAATGCTCTAAATGTTAAGATGCCTTGCAGACTGATGAGAAACTTTATTTTCACAAGCTCATTAGTTTAAAAAACAAAGGCGGATTTCGCTTCCCGTATTCTTATCTTTTTGACATTTGTGTCACTTGTAAAGCAGTTGTTCGAAAATTATTGAATGAAAATATTGCAATAACCGCAGAAAATCAACACCAAACATATATAGTCTTGAACATATTAAAGAAATTCATTGGAAACAATCAGATTTTTATCAATTTAGAGTCAAAACATGAATATGTTGGGCAGGAACATAAACTTAATTTAATACGGTGTGTAATTGAGAAATACTTACCCGATCTCGGGTGTTTTAAAGCCCTCGCCTACGGCTCGGGCTTCAAACGACACCCTCGACGGTAATCGGTCACTTTCTCCTCTCGGTGAACAATGTACTATTAATATGTAAAAGTACAATGAACTAGCGGTATTTTATTTTAAAATTATAATCAATCGATCTAAATATTCGTGAATCCATGATGCAGTCGGTTGCTACGTGCACCTACGTGTGTCTACGTACGTAGAGCTGAAAGAGCTACAGAGGCGTAGCGTCGTAGACGTCGTAGCTGCTTTTTTATTAGACAAGTACTACCAAAACCAGAATGCTTTTATTTTAAGAAATAGTTAAGTTTTATCAAGTGTCGTAGAACGAATGTTGTTTGAGGTAATGTACTGGAGGTGCACTTCAGAGGTTGTTAGCATTTTTCCAATAACCCTGTATAAGCTATAACTAAGACCTAGTATATACCGATATGACGGCGATGTGGCTTTTCTGAATATTTCAGCATTGATCTTAACAACCAAAATCACTTTTTTAAACACAAACTAAACACTTTTTAATACACGAACTTTAAAGTACTAACGCCTGCTTGGCAAAATCAAATATTTAAATTTTAGAGAGAAAAATGCACAATCTTGACGGTATTCCAATCGCCGTCTCCCGATAAGCGTGTCAGACACCATGACCGCTAGGCCACCGAGGTTTACCGGCCGAGCATCGAATTTCAACTCTATTTGATCTAAACCGAAAAATATTAATAAAATATTTTTTATACTTTTTACTTTATTTAATAATAAATTATTTAATAATAAATTATTAAATAAAGTAATTGTAGCAATAAATAATATGTAATCATACAGTGGTGGACATATAATTAAGAACGATTTAAAGTTCATGTTTTTTAAAATATAAATCATGTCACGTATATTTATGTGTTCCTTCTTAGAAATAACTAGGTATGTTATGAAATAGCCACATGGATAGAGCAAAGGGGAATACAAATATAAAATAAAATTGCTAACATTTTTTATTTAATTATACTCTATAATAACAAATTCATATAGTAATGAAGCTGGACAAATAATTAAGAACGAATTATTAAACTGTTCAAGAGTTGTTTTATATGAAACTTAGATTAAATAAATCACATTAATATGAAGTGCGTAAAGGAAAAAAAGAACAATTTATTACATTTAAACTAAAATTAATAGTTAGTAGCATGTCCACGGCTTTTAATTACTGCTTTACACCGGCGAGGCATTGACTCTATCAATTTTTGACATTTCGCAAGAGATATAGAGTTCCATTCTTCTAAGAAAACGTCGTACAGTTCTCTTAAATTGCCACACTGTCGATCTGAAACCTTTTTCTTGACTTCGCACCAAAGATGCTCTATTGGATTTAAATCTGGGCTGTTAGCTGGCCAATCTAAGACAGAAACTGATTGCGATGTGAGAAATTCCTTAACTGTGCGTGCAGTATGCTTTGGATCATTGTCATGCTGGAATGTCCAGATAACCGGAAGCACGTCTTCAGCATAAGGTAACATTGTTTCTTCCAGTATATTTTTGTATTGGAATTGATCCATGTTTCCTTCTATCAACTTAACAGGTCCAACACCATACCCAGAAAAGCACCCCCAAATTTTCACATTTCCCCCACCATGCTTTAATGTCACTTTTGTGTATTTTGGGTCAAATGCTTTATTCGGAGGGCGTCGTACATATCGTTTTCCGTCAGAACATACCCTATTTATTTTTGTTTCGTCAGAAAAAAGAACATTTTTCCACTGACTAACTGTCCAGTTTTCATACCTTCTTGAAAATGCAAGCCGGGCTTGCCTATGGCACCGTTTCAACATGGGCACCTTCCTTGCTATCCTTCCGTGCAACTTTTCTTCTACCAAACGCCTTCGAATAGTGCGTGCCGAGATTGCTGAAGGGTTGTTTTCACCAAAATATTCTTTTCTCAGCTCATTAGACCCTTTAAAAGGATTTTGTTTTGCCAAACGAACGATATTGCGATCATCTCGACGAGATGACTTTCTCTGTTTAGGTACACGGGGAACTGTTGAAGTAGTTTGATACATGGCAAAATGCTTCACAGCGTGGAAAACCATAGTTTTTGAGCATTGCAGATGGTCGGCTATCTTTTTATATGACCAATTCTTGTCGCGAAGTTTTATTATTACTTCCCTTTTAGATTTATCACAACTTTTATTTTTCCCCATTGTTTTTATATGAAGCAATCACCTTTAAGACGTTTACAGCACTAAATGGCGCCAAAATTATACGAATAGTGCCCAAGAACCACAGAGCAACAGAGTGTTCTCTATTTAAATTTGAATAAAAAAATAAACTATTCAGCGTTCTTAATTATGTGACCAGCCAGTAAGTAGTAATACTAGGCTCAGATCTAATGTATAAAGTTTATATATGAATTTTTTAGCCAATCATGTGTATCAATGAATGTACCGCTAGTATGGAAAAGTTTTGCGATACCAAGAGAAATACAAAAAAATACATGCAATTGGTTATACTTGTTAGTTTGAAAAAATCTTCCCTTTAAATTAGCGTTCTTAATTATATGACCACCACTGTATAATCAGTATTTAAAAATGTTATCAACAAGAATTGAATTTAATATGTCATGTATGAAGGTAATATTTGTGTAGTTAAGTAAAAGGCTTTTTTACTTTTACTGATCTAAATTCAACTAATTCTCGGACGGGATACTAACCCGATTCAAATGTGTATTTTTCTCTTTGTAATTGCAACGCTTGGATACTTTTATTGACACCACCCTTTTACTATGTGTCAGAAAATATGAGTTGCCAATTTCACTGAACCTGTGTGGAGAAAGGACCACGTCTTAGTTGAAGGTGCAGATTAATTTGCTTATGTCATAATGAATTCCGTTTCGCAGAAAAAGCAGAAACAAGCTCAACAGCAGCAAGTCAAGACCGAACCACAAAAGAAGAGTAAAGAACCTGCCAAACATACGGCCGTAGAGGAGCCTCAACCGCTCTCCAATAAACAGAGGAAGCTGTTAGCTAAACAACAGGTAGTTATGTAACAACGGTTGGCTTATCCACTCTCGGCGAACCTCAGCTGTTCATCTGGGGTTCGCTGGTCATATGTCATAACCATACTAGACAGAAAGCGATGATAGCTTAGAGTATACATAAGCAAGCTGTAGAGCGCGAACATCGCTCCGGTCCGTTTGTGCCGATCTGATACCTCTTTTTTAGCTTTCCGAACGCTGAACAAAAATAGACATGAACAACATTTTCACCCACAGATTCCCAATTGGAACGCCCCTTGTGAGCGTTTTTAGCGTTATTTTCGCTAAAAACGCTCACAAGGGGTCTATTCGAACACACAAGTGAGATAGTGGTCAACCAAGTGTTAAAAAAAGAAAGATATATATTTCTAACGCTTTCTTTTTTTCCTAAGTGGTAGTGCTCGTGTTCAGACGGATATTCTGGTACGAAGCTGTAGCTTACTCCGTGGGAGGATGGAGTGAAAGAAGCTATGTTTTCAGAATGTGAACCGTCAGACGCGAGAAAACTAGTTTATTTATAGTGGTTCATCAAAGTGACTCCCTCTCGCCTGATGGAAAGCGAAGATGGAATCTAGAAGCAATGATTGTTAATGCAGCCGTAAGCTGCACTAATCGCCACCCCTATGATTACCTGAAAAGCTCCGGTTCATACAGCCGTTGATCCCAATAAGCGGTCTGACATAGTCAAGCCACTTGAGGGTTTTTTCGCTAACTGCACGGTGGTAACTGTAACCGGTCGTCAAAAGACTACCACCAGAAGAGTTGGATGATAAACTCAGCATAGCCCCATAACTGCCTCTTACGGTACCCACGGGATGATATGGGGTGGTGGGTAGTATTCTGCTCCGCCACCACACGGAGATTTACCAGGTGGTGCGCCTCATGTGCAAGAGACCCTCTTGTTTAGTACCACCATAGGTTACCGTGTAGCAATAGTGAGTAAGCATTACTATGTTAGGGTTTGGCCACTGCTGCAAGTTATATTATTGAGCGAAAGTGACACAAAAACGAATGTCACGTGGTGACGGGCACGCTGCAGCACCACGCAAAACTACATTTCAAGCTCTGGTTGGTACTGCAACTGTCAGTCGACTCGTGCGCGTCTGCAGGACCCAATACCCCTTCAACAAATTCCAGATGACGTACTAAAGGTGCGTTCGTTTAGCTTTTAGAGCATTGGTGGCGTTGTCATTGATGGATCTTTGGTTAAAGCATTCGTATTTTTGCCTTTTTTGTCATTTTTGCCCACACCCTATTCGAACGCTCAACTGAGCATAAGACCTAAAATCGCATGATTCTGCTGTCAAATACATAGCTGTCAAAAAACGATAACAAACAACCATGCTCCGGACGTGGGCCAAAAATTGCACTTTTTGGTGGCAAAAATAATTCTTTTAGCTTTCCGAACGCTGAACAAAAAGAGGCATGAACGACGTTTTCACCCACAGATTCGAACTCAATTCGACACAACACAATTCAATTAGAACGCCCCTTGTGAGCGTTTTTAGCTAAAAACGCTCCGATGCGATCTATTCAAACGCACTATAGGCGGTAGAGGGGTGTCATACTGGATTTCGACTGCGAAAACTGACAAGTCGCTTACTTCGGAAAAGCATAATTGTTTTGACAGGACATATCTATTCTATTCTATTCTATTTCAGGACATATCTACAAAACAACAAAAATAGGCAGTGACAGTACTCTCCCGGACAAACTGGTTACCAAAGAGTTCTACTTCTGTTATTTTCTTATTTATTCTATTGTTTTCTTCAACAGGCGGAGGAAGAAGAAAAACGCAAAGAACAAGAGCTGTTACAACAGCAAAAGCAACAAGAGACCAAAAGTAAAAAGTAAGAAAACAGCGGAGCCGATAAAACCAGAACCCGCCAAAAAGGTGGACAAGAAACCGGAGCCGGTGAAAAAACCCGAACCGGCGAAGGCTAAGAAAGAAGAGAAAAAGGAGAAGAAAGCGGAGAAAGAGAAAAAGGGAAAAGAGAACAAACAGGAAAAGAATGGTGAGTTTAGATAGACTATACGATTTATGTTATTAATGCAAGCATTGACGTTAGAAACGGGATATTTACCGTGTATTGTGTTTATTGTGAGCTCTCGATATTTCGACACAGTAGCATGTGCCATGTACACGGACATGACATGTTAAAATAAAGACAACGCAAAAATAAATAATTTAATTATGACATATAATTCATTAAAACAATAATAATTTTAGCTTTATAAATCACTATTTAATTTAATAATTAAAAAAATACTAATAAGTAATACTACTAGAATGTGTAAAATTTACATCTTTGCATCTATTACATTTTCAAAATACAGTAAAAGATGGCCATATTAAAATTAAAAAAGGTTTTACTTCTTAGCTTTATTAATTTTATTATTAGAAAAATTATGTAGTTGTGTACATTAACAATATTATATATATCGGTGCGGATACAATAATTAGCCTATAACAATTAGATTTGTTAAATTGATTATTTGAATTGATTTGTAAAACATATATTTATACTTTTGAAATTGTTTACAGTAAATTATTCCAATTAAAATTAATAATTTAATTATTCTCAAAATGATTTTAGTTTATTACGATATACAATTAATTATAAATCGCATGCCATCACTTTGTATTGCAATCTTAACGTTTAAAACGACCATGTGCAAGTACGCCGTAACCTATAAAAGCGGTCGCACTGGCGACGGGAGGGCATACCTTAGTGGTGACCTTGAGCAAGTCGCCTACTCCTCTCCTTGCGGCGAAGCGTCTTCAACGCTCGCCTTAGGCGGTGCGCCCGCATCTGGCTGAGTGCCATCTGCGCTCGCCAACCGTCCGGTGACGCTGTAAATGCCGGCAGAGGCAAACAGCATTAGTCCGTTCTATAAAAAAAAATAAAAAGACGGGAGGGCATTCTTGTTCGAGCCGCCGCACAGTACGGACCTCTCTGGGACGTCGTTACGCTGCCGGTCGAATATACGAAACCTATCAGTGATTTGTGGAGTTTTATATGGAACAGAATATAAGTGACACACACTTTTTAAAAAACATCATGGAGGTCTCTTCTCCGTCATCAGAAGTAGGATCAGAACAAGCTCTGGTCCCAACCACATCCTCATCGACTTCGGTTCAACCTGTCACGACTGGAACAGCGCAGGGCAGTACCAGGCTGATAGACCCTGCCTCATTGAACACTTCAGGAGTACCAGCAAACAACTTTAATACCGTGCAGCCCATCACAACGGGAATTACCACAGGCATGACGTCTACACCAATCGCTGCGGGAATACCAGTTTCCGTCGGGATACCATTCATGTCAATGGGACCCACATCTTACAATCAAGAAGTATACCTTCCAGGGGTACCCATCGCTGCTGGATTGTCCAACACAACGAATATGCATCCAAATAGTCCAATAGCCGGATGCTCTCCCCAGTTTATGATGCAAATGATGGAGATGATGCGAAGGATGTCCGAGCGGTTGTATTCTCCTCCAGAACCAAGAATCAGGGTCAAGGACATCTATCTACCGTCATTCGATCCCGACAGTCATGTTGGAGTCTGGGAATGGTGACATCACATCGATAAAGCAGCTGCTGTACGTTGCTAAATATGCAAAAGGACCAACCATAGCACTAATGAGTGTAGATTCAGACCTTCGGAATCTACTTCAAATCTTCAGAGAACCAATACTACAACAACGGAGACATCTAAAAACGTGATTACCTGTTCCTACTGCAAGAAAACGGGTCATACATTCAAAACGCACTGACATCGAACGTGAACTAGCTGGAATCAATCAAGCACCCATCACTGTTACGATCGGTGCAATAACAATACGTGCCATCTTCGATAGTGGAGCAGAGTGCTCATTGACTCGGGGATGAAGACCATCTGTATCATTGACGCGATAAGGATTGAAATATTATTCTTCTTCCCGATCATGAAATGTCAGCTGACGTATTAATTGGTATGAATTCGATTCAAAGCACCAACTTAAGCATGGTGATAACATGAGACGGCACCAGACTGATGCATCAGCAAATGCTTCATCATGTGACAACAAAAAGTAGCGCCAATACAGCTTTGTACAAGACGCAAGCAGTCTTGGATTTGGAGCAGTCCTCGTGCAAATGTTCGACGGACGACAACATGCGGTAGCTTTCATAAGCACGAGGACACTGATACTGAAAGCCGCTATCATTCATACGAACTGGAATCATTAGCAGTGGTCCGAGCAATAAAGCACTTTCGATAATACATATACGAAAAAAAATTACAGTAATAACCGACTGTAATTCACTTAAGGCGCCGAAACACAAGAAGGACTCGTTACCACGGATTCGCCGCTGGTGGGCGCTTCTACAAAACTGTGGTGACATACCACCAATAGAATATAAGTAGCATAGTTTTAGAATTAGCATTGTAATTAGGTAGGTACTGTTAACGAAATAAAACATGCAGTTTTTCGTTGTATCATTGATCCCGCATAAAAATAGTTAATAGATAGTGTGGTGACATACCACCAATAGAATATAAGTAGCATAGTTTTAGAATTAGCATTGTAATTAGGTAGGTACTGTTAACGAAATAAAACATGCAATTTTTCGTTGTATCATTGATCCCGCATAAAAATAGTTAATAGATAGTGTGGTGACATACCACCAATAGAATATAAGTAGCACAGTTTTAGAATTAGCATTGCAATTAGGTAGGTACTGTTAACGAAATAAAACATGCAGTTTTTCGTTGTATCATTGATCCCGCATAAAAATAGTTAATAGATAGTGTGGTGACATACCACCAATAGAATATAAGTAGCACAGTTTTAGAATTAGCATTGTAATTAGGTAGGTACTGTTAACGAAATAAAACATGCAGTTTTTCGTTGTATCATTGATCCCGCATAAAAATAGTTAATAGATAGTGTGGTGACATACCACCAATAGAATATAAGTAGCATAGTTTTAGAATTAGCATTGTAATTAGGTAGGTACTGTTAACGAAATAAAACATGCAGTTTTTCGTTGTATCATTGATCCCGCATTAATATAGTTAATAGATAGTGTGGTGACATACCACCAATAGAATATAAGTAGCATAGTTTTAGAATTAGCATTTTAATTAGGTAGGTACTGTTAACGAAATAAAACATGCAGTTTTTCGTTGTATCATTGATCCCGCATAAAAATAGTTAATAGTGTGGTGACATACCACCAATAGAATATAAGTAGCACAGTTTTAGAATTAGCATTAAAATTAGGTAGGTACTGTTAACGAAATAAAACATGCAGTTTTTCGTTGTATCATTGATCCCGCATAAAAATAGTTAATAGATAGTGTGGTGACATACCACCAATAGAATATAAGTAGCGTAGTTTTAGAATTAGCATTGTTTTAGAATTAGCATTGTAATTAGGTAGGTACTGTTAACGAAATAAAACATGCAGTTTTTCGTTGTATCATTGATCTCGCATAAAAATAGTTAATAGATAGTGTGGTGACATACCACCAATAGAATATAAGTAGCATAGTTTTAGATTTAGCATTATAATTAGGTAGGTACTGTTAACGAAATAAAACATGCAGTTTTTCGTTGTATCATTGATCCCGCATAAAAATAGTTAATAGATAGTGTGGTGACATACCACCAATAGAATATAAGTAGCATAGTTTTAGAATTAGCATTGTAATTAGGTAGGTACTGTTAACGAAATAAAACATGCAATTTTTCGTTGTATCATTGATCCCGCATTAATATAGTTAATAGATAGTGTGGTGACATACCACCAATAGAATATAAGTAGCATAGTTTTAGAATTAGCATTGTAATTAGGTAGGTACTGTTAACGAAAAAAAACATGCAGTTTTTCGTTGTATCATTGATCCCGCATTAATATAGTTATTAGATAGTGTGGTGACATACCACCAATAGAATATAAGTAGCATAGTTTTAGAATTAGCATTTTAATTAGGTAGGTACTGTTAACGAAATAAAACATGCAGTTTTTCGTTGTATCATTGATCCCGCATAAAAATAGTTAATAGATAGTGTGGTGACATACCACCAATAGAATATAAGTAGCACAGTTTTAGAATTAGCATTAAAATTAGGTAGGTACTGTTAACGAAATAAAACATGCAGTTTTTCGTTGTATCATTGATCCCGCATAAAAATAGTTAATAGATAGTGTGGTGACATACCACCAATAGAATATAAGTAGCATAGTTTTAGAATTAGCATTGTAATTAGGTATGTACTGTTAACGAAATAAAACATGCAGTTTTTCGTTGTATCATTGATCCCGCATTAATATAGTTAATAGATAGTGTGGTGACATACCACCAATAGAATATAAGTAGCATAGTTTTAGAATTAGCATTGTAATTAGGTAGGTACTGTTAACGAAATAAAACATGCAGTTTTTCGTTGTATCATTGATCCCGCATAAAAATAGTTAATAGATAGTGTGGTGACATACCACCAATAGAATATAAGTAGCATAGTTTTAGAATTAGCATTGTAATTAGGTAGGTACTGTTAACGAAATAAAACATGCAGTTTTTCGTTGTATCATTGATCCCACATAAAAATAGTTAATAGATAGTGTGGTGACATACCATCAATAGAATATAAGTAGCATAGTTTTAGAATTAGCATTATAATTAGGTAGGTACTGTTAACGAAGTAAAACATGCAGTTTTTCGTTGTATCATTGATCCCGCATAAAAATAGTTAATAGATAGTGTGGTGACATACCACCAATAGAATATAAGTAGCATAGTTTTAGAATTAGCATTGTAATTAGGTAGGTACTGTTAACGAAATAAAACATGCAGTTTTTCGTTGTATCATTGATCCCGCATAAAAATAGTTAATAGATAGTGTGGTGACATACCATCAATAGAATATAAGTAGCATAGTTTTAGAATTAGCATTCTAATTAGGTAGGTACTGTTAACGAAGTAAAACATGCAGTTTTTCGTTGTACCATTGATCCCGCATAAAAATAGTTAATAGATAGTGTAATGACATACCACCCATAGAATATAAGTAGCATAGTTTTAGAATTAGCATTGTAATTAGGTAGGTACTGTTAACGAAATAAAACATGCAATTGTTCGTTGTATCATTGATCCCGCATAAAAATAGTTAATAGATAGTGTGGTGACATACCACCAATAGAATATAAGTAGCACAGTTTTAGAATTAGCATTGTAATTAGGTAGGTACTGTTAACGAAATAAAACATGCAGTTTTTCGTTGTATCATTGATCCCGCATAAAAATAGTTAATAGATAGTGTGGTGACATACCACCAATAGAATATAAGTAGCACAGTTTTAGAATTAGCATTGTAATTAGGTAGGTACTGTTAACGAAATAAAACATGCAGTTTTTCATTGTATCATTGATCCCGCATAAAAATAGTTAATAGGTAGTGTGGTGACATACCACCAATAGAATATAAGTAGCATAGTTTTAGAATTAGCATTGTAATTAGGTAGGTACTGTTAACGAAGTAAAACATGCAGTTTTTCGTTGTATCATTGATCCCGCATAAAAATAGTTAATAAATAGGAAACCAATACAAACTGTTAGGTAAGCTAGGGCATAAAAATTATATTACGAATCGTATCTGCCGCACGGTGCTCTCGTGTCGGTAAACATAGACCTTTATTCGGTGTTTAGTGTCACAGATTACATCAGAGGACCATTTTCGAGGCGACTTAGCGACCATACGCTTTTGAAAAGTTTAAAGCGGTCGCACTGGCGACGGGAGAGCGGATCGCCCGTACGTTTATGCGCTCGGAGTAACCACCGAACCATAAAAGCTGCGAATCGCTAATAATTTCTTGAAGAAATTACCTATCGATCGCACCCGTGGCTACGGCTACGAGGGGATACTGTGCCCCACGACCGCCGGAGTGGGGCATAGCGCCCCACCACGCCCGACCACAAGGGCAGAAAAATGAAGCCGTTACCAAGGGATTTACTTCCCACCGAAAGCCCGATTGAAGACAGAAGAGAGTATGGATGCCACGGCTGTATCAGTGCTGCCCCCAGTGGCCAGCGACTGTGTAGCCGATTGGTCCGCTGGGCTTCACCCGTGTAGGTGGGGGTTCCACCCGGCGCGGCCTTGATCGTTTAGTTACCTTTTGGTCACTGGGGTGGCAGTACAGTGAGGCCGTGGTAGATCCAACCAAGTGACCCGTCCACCGCTGTGGACGGAGACGAGCCAGGGGCAGAGGGCATAGCCCTGACCCCCTTTCCCCGCTCAACCGCACATTGAGCGAGGTGAAGACCCAACGAACGGGAGGGCATTCTTTTTCGAGCCGCCGCACAGTACGGACCTCTCTGGGACATCGTAACGCTGCCGGTCGAATATACGAAACCTATCAGTGATTTGTGGAGTTTTATATGGAACAGAATATAAGTGACGTCAGCAGTGCTGACGTCACACTTTTTAAAAAACATCATGGAGGTCTCTTCTCCGTCATATAAAAATGAATCCCTATATCCCTTGTTCGTCGCATCACGCGTGAACGGATGGAACAGTTTCGCTAATTCATTTTTGTTGTTTTGATTATCCTCAGTAGATGTTCTTTTTTGTTTAAATTTTTCTTATGAAAGAAAAATCAAGAATAGAAACGCGAACAAAGTCGCGGGCAGTCGCTAGTAATTAATATAATTAAGTATTTTATAATTATTTATTTATTATGTACTAGCTGCTCTCCGCGGTTACACCCGCGCGGTGATGAATGACGATGATGATGAATCTTATACAGGGTGTTTGGTTGAGGGTCCGACAAACCAAATAAGCGTGTTCGGGGGCCCAATTGAAGAATACAAGTTGGCCAAAAAAAATCCCCGATCCCCCATTTTGTTGTAACTTTTTTTTTGTGAATTTTCCAATTTCTCCGAAATTGTACCTATTTACTTACCACCATAACATTTGTAAAATCTGTTTTAGACCGGAGGTTTTTAGTTGAATTTGGTCTAAACAGATTTTACAGATGTTATGGTGGTAAATAGGTACAATTTCGGAGACATTTCCAGAAAAAAAAATTAAAAGAAATTGGAGGGTCGGGAATTTTTCTGGCCAACTTGTATTCTCTAAGTGGGCCCCCGAACACAATCATTTGGTATGTCGGACCGTCTACCAAACACCCTATATAGCCTATGTTACTCGGGGTGAATGTTGCTTTCCAATGGTGAAAGAATTTTTGAAATCGGTCCAGTACTTTTTGAGCCAATTCGTTACAAACGTACATACAAATCTTTCCTCTTTTTATACCGACTTCCAAAAAAAGAAGCAGGTACTCAATTCGACTGTATTGTTTTCTTTTTTGTATTTGTTACCTCATAACTAACGGGACGGGGTAAACCGATTCTCAAAATCGCTTCCTGTGTGGTCCTATTTAAATTTCATCATTTTCGGTCCAGTAGTTTTTGAGATACACTCCAATAACTGAATGAAATGGAAGTCGGTATTACATATTTCAAATTGTACTTGTTATATACTAACGTGGTCTTCACTCATTTTTAAATAGAATTACTCACGTAATATTTATCGGTTAGGTCCGACTATAGTTACGACCACATTCGGTGGTCTGTTTCAAGGAGTGTTCGGGGGGTGTTCTTGCTCGAAACCCGGGTCGACGTATTCGATCCTTAACGTGAGTGTTTTGCCGGTTAATAATAATAGTTAAATCAATCTAGTTGTCACGTTTTCAGCGCAACCAGCACCAGCACCGGCGCAGAAACAAACGAAACCAATCCAACAACAGCCACAGCCAAACAACAAGAAAGAGAAGAAAAAGGAACAACAACAACCGAAGGCGCAAGTGGTCAATATCACACCTCACACCACTATTGAGGTTGTTAACAAAAATGTAAGTGTCTATTAATTAACACAAGAATTAACTTTAGAAACGGGATATTTACCATGTATTTTATTTATTGTGAGCTCTCGATATATCGGCACAGTTGCATGCGCCATGTTCACGAGTAAACTGAAGTATCTGCGGGTAGGTGTTGTGAGCAGACGAAACCGTCTACCCTCTTCCGCACACGTTTCTTGAGTTCCGTTTTATTACCATTGACAAAAGTCACTTGGAACTCGATCTGGGTCTCGACACATTTCACACTACACATTTTAACTGAATTTAAGTTAAATCAGTTTTTTTAATTTTTAGACAAGGAAATTAATAGTACTTTAAAATACTGAAAAAAATGAAAATGTACGGGCATAGTAAACAATGTGATGATTACATGAAAAAAAATCACTAAAATCTTACAATGTTAAAAGGTAGAAAAGAGTTTTTTTCTTTTACAATACAATAATAATAATACACACCTCTCGACACCCTTTAGCCATCCACACCAACGTTGCCCCTTTTGTCACCACTCATGGTGGCCTTTATGGGGGGCCCGTTTAGTGGATGGCAAGTCACCACCTGCCCAAAAATTTTAAAATGAGACTAAAATTGGCAGGTGCCGTAGTCTCTTCCATATCCTACTATCTTCCTTATCACTAATAAGTTCATATCAATAGCCTGGCCATTTAATCCATTTTTGCAATAGTTATAAGTACCATGTTACCCTTCATGCAACATTCTTTCTGTTTTTGATACTCTGCATTTTTATACCAAACAGGCCTCTAAGTGTTGGCTACAGCCCCACTTATGTCTTTGTAAGGACCGGATGAAATCCGTGAAATTTTTGGAATAAAAGGAATAATAATAATTATTATTATTTTTATTAATAATAATAATACATAATAATAATTATTATTATTATTTCTTTATTTATTTTCTTCTCTTAAATTTACATTTTTATAATATTTGAATAAAACAATATAAAATTATTATAAAAACCTAAACCTAGCTTTCCGCCAGTAGCGGGGCAGGGCCCAAGCTACCGGTGGTCAGGGCTGCAGAGTGAGGAACCTCCTGACGATGCGTGCCGTGTCAAGGAGTACTGCCTTCTGTATCTGACCCTTGATCCAACCATCAAGCGAGAGCCTCTTGAGATGTTGGTCGAGACTCTTTGCTATTAGGCCGTTTGCCGAAACAACTATCGGAACTATGATCGTTGAGTCCACATCCCACATGGCGGTAATCTCGTGAGCCAAGTCAAGGTACGTGCTGAGTTTGTCCTCGGCTTTCACGAGGTTCTCGTCATGCGGAATGGTGATGTCAATGAGCACTGCTCGGCGCTGAGATCGATCTACTATCACGATATCAGGCCTATTGGCAACAATAGTCCTATCCGTGATGATAGATCGATCCCAATAGAGCGTAGCACGACTGTTTTCAAGAACTGGCATAGGTGCGTATTTATAGTACGACACTTCTGACTCGACAAGATTATATTGAAGGGCAAGTTGCTGATGGATGATCCTGGCTACTTGATTATGTCTGTGCAAGTACTCTCCCTTAGCAAGATGAGAACATCCGGAAGTAATATGACGGAGTGTTTCTCCAGGACGGCGGCATGCCCGACAAATGTCGATCGTACCGTCCTTCATAATATATTTCCGGTAGTTGTTCGTCTTGATGACGCCATGAATCCTTCAAAAGTTTCAACTGACTATTATCCCAGCCAGTTAGCACCTCCGACCACCCCCACATTTCCACACTTCTAGAGTCATGTCGTGGACGTTCGGTGGCGGAAGTCCTGTCACAGTGTCGATTAGATCCTTGGCCAGGTGATGTAGGGTGAATGGGGCTGCTAGCGCACGCGATTTGATGTCCGGGCGCCAGAAAACCCGCTCCCATCGTGGCACTACTAGTAGGTATGTTCCCTGTGCCTGATTGAGATGACTCAAGACCTTGGGAATTAGGAAGGGGGGTGGAAAAACCCATGCTAGATCCTAATTCCACGTTTGAGAAAATGCGTCGTGAAACAGGGCTTGGTCGTCGGTCAGATCCAAGGACACGTAATTCATCACCACATGTGCTCGGTTGGATGCAAAAAGGTCGATCAACGGTATTCCCCATCTGGAAAATACTTTGTTAGTGCATTCTGGAGACAGATGCCACTCCGGAGTCGCCCGCAGTCTTGACAAGTGGTCCGCGTGGCTGTTGTAAATTCCGGGGATATAAAAGATATTCAAATGAATGTGATAATTGTTTATTATCTGGAAAACTTTGTAGGTTAAGTCCAGGAGAGGAGCCGATTTGGTTCCGCCCTCGTGACGGAGATAAGCGACTACAGACTTGTTGTCGCTCTGAATCAAAACAGTACTGTGACTCAGGAGCCGACAGTGATCTTGTAAGACTTTTAAAATTGCCAACATTTCTTTTTGATTGCAATGGAGATTCTTCTTGGCTTCTGGCCACAGGCCTGAGAGTGACAGATTGTCTAGGCGAGCTCCCCACGCAATGTCCGACGCATCCGTCGTGAGGAAGTGAGAAGGAGGTGGCATTTGAATGGCAGACGAATGCTTGCAATTCTGACGCCACCATACCAAGTTGTATGTGGCCGCACGAGGCAAGGAGTGTAATATCCGGTGATCCGATTTCAGGATTTGGTTTAGCAGGCTCAACAGCGCTCGATAGTTGAGTCTGCCTTTCGGTACTGCAAAACTGGCGAAATTGAGAAGACCAACTAGACTCTGGAGCTCTCCGAGTGTTGTGCGTTGCTTCCACAACATCTGATCTACTTTGTTCAAAAGCACAGGAATCTTTTTGTCTGGAAGACGCTTGCGATTTGTCCAAGGATCCCAATGAATTCCCAGAACCACTAGGCTTTTCGACGGTGTTAGGATCGATTTTTTGTAATTGATCAGCCAACCTAGATATTCTAGAGTATCGATTACAGTCTTTACATGTTTGCTTAACATTTCTTGGTCCTGATGAGCAACTAAAAAGTCGTCGAGGTATACTATTATTCTGATACCTTTTTGCCTGACTTTCTGCGCTATCCAATTTGTAAGCGTAGCAAAGGTTTTGGGGGCTGTACTCAGGCCAAATGGCAAGCAAGTCATTTCTAACAGCTCCTTGCAATAAATAAGGCGTAGAAACCTTCTGTGGCTGCGAGCTACAGGAAGGTGAAAGTTAGCCTGCGATAGGTTTTTGGCAAGCCAATCTTTCGGTTGTAGAAAGTTGGGAATGCGATGTACATTTATCAGTTTGAATCGGTCTGTTACGATGTAATTGTTCAATGCCTTCAAATTGAAAATTGGTCGAGTCGAGCCGTCGCTTTTGGGAACAAGGAACATCGACGAAAGGAAGCTTGGTGAAACCACAGCAGGTTCTAGAACGCCTTGTTTCTTCATTTTGTTTATGACCGATGTCATGTTGGTCGATTCTGGCACATTTAGACTGGTACCGGTAACACTTGGATGGGCAAGCGGTGGCTTCTGGCAAAAAGGTATGCGATACCCTGCAAATATTTTTAGGATGTAATTTGGTGCATTCATTTGTTCCCATTGGTCTCGAAATTGTGCAAGACGGCCCGCTCTGAACGGCACTGAGTCAATACTTACGTCGCTTGTTGTCTTTGCTTTGTTGAGAAGGTGAAGATGTACGTTTTCGGCCATATCTCGTCTGGTTTTGTTGTCTCGCATTCGGTCGGGAAAAATTTCCACGAAAGTTATTGCGAGTATTCGGTGCGACCGAGTTATACTGAGATGAATGGCCATAAGCATTGCAGTCACCTTGCGGAGGTGGGTTATTACTAGCGTACTGTGCACGCGCATTAATATGCTGGCAGGCGTGAGCTGCACGAGTAAAACCCTGCGAGGGCTTTGTGCATGACATTGACCCCTGCGAGGGGACGTGAGGTTTTTTGGCAACTGCCTGCGAGGCAGAAGAGGTAGTGGCTCTTTGTGCTGGCCAAAAACATTTTCTTACGCCGCTGGCTTTTTCAATTGTTGTAGTAAACCTCTCTGCGTTGAATAGGTTGGTACATGTCGGCGGAATCTTTCTTAGACTGGCCTTAATCAAGGGATCCTTAGCCTGCTTTGTGAGACAATCTCTTCGCATTTGGATTATCTCGGCACGATGTCCACAAATAATCTGCAATAAATCTGAGGAGCATTTATGTAAATCTCCTGTGGAAAAAAGGTCATTAACCTTTTCGTGCTAGGTATCATAATTCAGAGAATTGCTATTCCTTGCCCATAGTAATAGATCTTGAAGGGTTTTTTGTAAAAACTCCCTTTGTTTGAGGCACACACATGGTTAAAGCGGCAAAAGTTTTGTCGCTGTAAACGAGGTGACGAGGTGAGTCATATGCTTGAACTTCCTCGTTCATTTCAATATCTACAAAGCCTGGCGAATGATTATACAACTTCTGGGTGTCAGCGTATCTTATTTCATTCTGTTCACTTTTATCTAAATGCTGAAGGTCGCATAGCAACTTTAAATATGTTTCTGAAGTCTTCGGGGTTGCAGGCTCTTTTAATTTAGTTTCAAAAGCTATAGTAAATTCTTTATCACAGTGTGAATCGTGATCAGGCTCAACATCAAGTAACTGTTCGTAATTATTTTCACTAACACCCGACATAAGTGAAATAGCATCATTATCCAAATTGGTACTCACATGATGATGGTGATCGTTGTTCCTGCAAGCGATTTGGTGACGAAGGCTGCGTAATTCCTTGGATAATTTCCGAAACTTACGAGAGGAGTGGTGTTTGCGTTTGCTGCACCTTTTCTTTTTACGACGACTCCGTTTTGGGTTGCTCCCGCTGGATACGGAGCTGCTACTAGAGCTGTCGCTACTAGAACTCGAGCTACTACTCGAGCGAGCTCGACGTCTAGGGGACGAAGAAGGCCCTGGAAGCACTTCACGAACCGCCTTGTCGGTATTACTCGAAGATTCCTCCATGTTAGAAAACAAAAACACTTCACTTCGTTCCGTAAAACCGTTAAAACACAAATTAAAAAATTTTATAACGCTGGTAATATCGTTAGATTATATTATTATATTATAAATAACTGTAGGTCTTGTGACAAATGTGTCGGTTCGTCCGAACACGGCGGGAAACAAGACGCCAATGAAGAATTAACTCCCCCCCCCCCCCCCAACCACTGCCAAGGGGAAGTGACGTAGAAAGAGATAAAGATATAGAAACGGCAACGGAAATACTAAGGTGGGAACGGTAGTGCCTATCTCAATTAAATAAGCTTCGAATAACGGTCAAGTCAAATTAATAACATTATAAATAAAAAACAGTAGGTATTTACTGTACAAATTGGTAGGCACTGCAGTTTTATGTAACATGATCCATATTTTTTTGATTAAATCTGTAATTTTTTCGTCAAAATTAACGAAGTATTTTTCACATGTTTTAAAAAAAAATAAGAGTATGATTAATCTTCTAGCTTAAGTGCAGCTTGGCACTTATTTTGCCGCATGGGCAAGGAAACGAGAATAAAATAATAAGCAAAGCACTACTGTTTGCTGTTGAAAGATTTCGTTCTGAAGAAAACAATACATCCTAAATTAAATCAAAAATAGACTGACTTTATCTTGCACAGTATTGACCATCTCGATCTGTTAACGTATTTGAACATGTTTGAATTATTATAATTTGGCTACTATTACTATTGTACTAAAAGTGATACCTGGACATTTTAATCGTGTATTTTTCGTCCACCACTTCACAACACATGCTGGCATGACGACTCACAGCTGTAGTTCACAATGATAAAAATGAAAATGTACGCGAAGATTTGATGTGGGCTCGCTTGCAGAAAAACGACCAACTGATGACGTACTGAACACGTCTTTTAAGCTCCGCCTACTTGAGCACGACTTTTGTTGGGTCATTTATTATTGAACACAGTTACTGTTCCTGACTTATTATTTCTTCGTAGGTCCAGATAAAATAATACAGTATTTAATTAAAATGCGTTTCACCACTAATTAATATCTATAATAGAAACATTGTAAAAATGTATATAAAAATGGCCCCGAGTTTCTTGCCGCTTCTCGGTAGGCTCTTTATATTTTGGAACGTGGCAGTTGAACCTTTAAAGTAGGTACATTTGATGTCTAAATTGAATAAATGACTTTTGAGGGTAACATATTATCTTTTTTAGTTTTAATACAAGACAGCTTGACTCTATTAGGAAGCCAATGATAGCGATTCACATGTTTCAAAAAACTAAACTATCGAACTAAAACTTTATTTTGGTGTTCCTTATTTTGTTAACACTAGAATCCAAATTCATGTAACACTTAGAATGACATTTCTCAAAATAGGATTGTGCTATTCAATTTTAGGTATTTTCACTTTAGTTTAGCGATCACCACGTTACGTGACGACTAATTTGTTTAAAATATATCTACAGTTGTAGAGAAATGTCTGATGTTAGTGCTGTCATTCGGAAATGTTAAACTAATTTGGATTTTAACTTAAACGGAATAAGAGTTGCCATACTTAAGCGATTTTTAGTTTAGAGAATGATTACAGAATCGACACCAATGTCATTCATTTTTCTGTGGCTTCTTTTCTTTCTTTAATTTCAATAATTTGCAATGTTTTTTTTCTAGTCGTTGTGGAAATGCAACCAGCTACCGGCGACGCCAACGCCCGTAGCGCGGCCGGCGCCCGTCATCAACGCAGACCCTTCGATGATGATGTTCACCAGAGCACAGCCTGGTACGTATCCAATACGCACATATACTGATACTGTAACTAGACTACACAATTGTTGTCAAACCTTATAGAATACGTTCTGTACGGCTATTATGTATCTCAGTTGCTAACAAATGTTGATTGAAATCGAAAAAAAATGGCCGCTCTATTCCACTTTTGTCAGCTCCAGTCCTCAACTTACTAACATTGTTGCTTACTGGAGTTGTCCAAACTGACATAGAGCCGCCATTTTTCAAGATTTCAATTAACATTTGTTAGCAACCGAGATACATAATAACCCTGCAGGTCACATTCCATCGAAGAAGTTTGGATATTTAATGAGGAAGGAAACATCGCCTAATTGCGAGTCAAATTCAAATTCAAGTCATTTATTGCGCGAATAAAGGTGATACAGAGATCTTACATTTAACGTTTTATGATACACTCTATCCGGCCTTTACACGAGGCATGCAATATTACATAAATACTAGGTATTTATAACTTTAACGAAATAATTACTTACTAAATTGGTCATAAGTAATAGAATAATCAGTAGTAAATCACAAGGTCAAACAAAAATTAAGTAGGTACAATGTAGAATTATTAAATTATTAAATGAGGCGAATAATCAAAATATTAGATAATTCAAAGGAAATTATATTAAAACAGTTCATAATACTATATACCTATTGCCACAGTCGCATTACAATAATTTTTCATTTAAATATTTATCAACTCTATAATAACATTTATTCACCAAAAGCTTTTTTAAATTATTTTTAAATGCACGAGTATTTTGCTCTTGTAATATACTATTCGGTAGATGATTATATATTTTTGAAATCATACCAAATATACTATTTCTAAATAAAGCAGTATTAATCTTAAAGGATTTAATTTTATGTTGATGTCTTTTGGTGCGTAATGTGTCAAATAAATACAAGTTTAATCTTGCAAAGACCGAGACTTCATATATGTACAGAGAGGGTAGGGTCATTAAATTAAACTTTCGAAAGTAGGGAACACAGCTGTCTCTCCGTTTAAGACCAAATATGGCTCTTACACACTTCTTTTGGGCTTTAAAAGCTTTAATTTTGTCAACTGAGTTGCCCCAAAACATAACACCGTAACGCAATACACATTTTCCACTTGACCATGATAGGACGTCAAAACAGTTGAAACGTTAACAACTTTGTTCAGTTGATATAATGCATAAGAAAATTGGCTTAATTTTGAACACACACTAGCAACATGTTCCTTCCAGTTTAAATTTCGATCCAGTGTAAGGCCCAGAAATTTAGCTAACACAACCTCCTGAACTAAACAACCACTATGTGCTATTTTGAGGTTTACTGGTTGAGTACCAGTATTTGTAAATGGTATCATGCTGGTCTTTTTTAGGTTTATCAAAAGATTGTTTGAGCGTAACCAATTCACAGCTTCGCCAAGAGTATCAATAGCGTCAATTTCTAGTGATAGATAATCTTTGGCTGAGAACATAACAGTACTATCATCAGCAAACAGTACCATGGGCTGCTTTATTGATTTAGGGAAATCATTGATATAAATTATGAACAGTAAAGGCCCGAGAATGCTGCCCTGCGGTACACCACATTTAACCTGGCGGTAATCAGAGAGATAAATCTTTTTTGTTTTGGTAATTGGACAAATCCTTGTAATTTGGGTTGCCTGTTGTCTATTACTCAAGTATGATTTTACTAAGTCCAATGCATTACCTCTAATGCCATACATTTCGAGTTTTTTTGTAAGTTTTGTGTGGTCGACATGGTCGAACGCCTTAGTTAAATCCATAAGGAGCGCACACACCTTTCGCCCGTTATTCAGATCGGACATTACAACCTTAAGAAAACGATATACTGCCAAATTAATATTCTTATGTCTTCTAAAGCCCTGTTGCTCTTCTACTAAAATATTCATGCTTTCTAAATTAGATTAAAAGATTGTCATATATAAATTTTTCAAATATTTGTCATGTGGAGTGGTATATGACATATATCATGTTCTTATGGAGTGTGTCGTGTTTTTCGATTTGTGATATTTCGGAGATGCGCATAGGATACTTTCATCATCAACATCATCATCCATCACCACGCGGGGAAAACGAGGGGTGCTGGACTGAACCAATTTTTATGATTTTAGTTTTTTCCGATTTGCCATATTTCGGGGACATGCTTAGGATACTTTCATCATTGACATCATCATCCATCACCACGCGGATGAAAACGAAAGGGGCAGAGCTGGACCAACTTTTGTGCTTTTGTATTTTTTTATTTGTTATATCTCGGGGAAGGGCTTACGAAATTTTTGTCATCAACATCATCATCCATCACCACGCGGGTGAAAACGAGGGGCGCAGGGCTGGACCAACATTTGTGATTTTAGTGTTTTTTGATTTGTTATATCTCGGGGAAGGGCTTAAGATATTTTTCATCATCAACATCATCATCCATCATCACGCGGGGAAAACGAGGTACACGGGTACAATGTTGATACAGCCCACCAGCTAAGAGATATACATATATCATCACACACTTTTTTTGTTGACCTTTTTAAGGTGTACAATACTGTAGTACAAAATTGTGATCTACCTCGAGGGATCAGCCAAGCGTAAAAAATGTGTTTATTTACATCACAAGAAACCGCTAAAATGATCAGTGTTTCTCTACTATATTATGCGTGTATTAAACAAATAAACCTTCCTGTTAGATCAATTTATCTTAATCTATTAAAAAACCCGCATCAAAATGCGTTGTGTCGTTTTCTAGTTTTGTAGATCTAAAGCCCGATTTACACTTCAATAAGTACAGTAGCAAGTTAAGTAACCGGTCAGTTAAGTAGCTAGTAGTAAGTTGTAAGTAGCGTCCAAACGTAGGCGAGTAAGTACATAAGTTACAGTTTCGAAAAGAGGATTAGTCGCGTTGGTTGTTTTGTTTACTACTTACTACAAACTACTATTACACTACTTTGTCTAATCTATGGACTGTACTAAACTCGCCCGTCTAGTTAAGTTGGCGGGGTGCGGGAGACGCGAGAGAGGCGATCTATTCAACCCAACTTAATCAACAACTTACTACTTAGAGTTTGAAAACTAGCGTTTAACACATTATACTAATATAAAGATACCGGCTTCACTCACTTGGTATTATGTCGGTTTAAGTCCGACGACGTTTCGGGCACTGAGTGCGCGACGCGATCTCCGCGCGTGAACACTCCCTGAAGAAGAACTTCTTACACGTTCGAAACGTCGTCGGACTTAAACCGACATAATACCAAGTGAGTGAAGCCGGTATCTTTATATTAGTATAACTTACTACTTAACTCGCGTTTGCCGTTCAAACGACAATAACAACTTAACTCGCCGATGTCACAAGTTAACTCGCTACTGTACTAATTGAAGTGTAAATTGCGCTTAAGCATACATATGTACAGCAAGCGACTTTGTTTTATACTATGCTATGTTTGCCTCGGCTTTCTTTGTACGTCAATCAATTTGTCTCTCTTCACAAAATAAGTTAAGCATAAATTTTCCTTACTTACAACCATGTTGAATTTTTAATAGAATTGCATACACACACCTCTTCTCTTTGGGAGAAAGGCTCGAGCCGCAGCAGTGGAAGCATAATAGGCTGATGATGTTATGTGCGAAAGAAACAAAAAACGCGTAATAACAATACTTAGCAAAAGTCTAAAGATATTAGAACTCGATAATAGAAGTGATTATCCCTCCTTGTCTGACCTAATTCAGTCTCATTTAGGAATAGTATCAAAATTTTCCTTTTTCTTCCAGAACAACCCAAACAAGTAGTAATACCGGAGCCCCCGCCGCCTCCACAGCCAGTGGGCAAGTCCAAAAAGGCCAAGAAGAAGGCAAAGAAAGCAGCTGCGAGCACTGAGCCACTGCCGGAAGGCAAACCTGATGGGACCAAGATGGTCACCCTGCGGAACCCTATGTTCCATCCCAATCTACCGCCAGTGCAGGTCATTATATTACTATTTATTCTTTTAACATTTCAGGACGGGATCTTTATGAATTTAAACAAAAAAGTAGTTCGTATCATTAGAATATAATATAAGTTCTTATAAGAGGAAATTGATGTAGGGAGTTGGGGTTGTATCTTAACATAGCAGACTATATTTTCGAACCATACTTTTCCACTTTAATCGAATTAAAACGGTGTTTGTGCCTCTTGAGTTACTTTGTCTTCAAAAAAAGACCATCATTTTCAAAGATGATTTTCTATTAGCTCTAACTAGGATTCTCAATGACAGTATAATTTTGCAACCTCAGTACTTTTTTGCAAATAGATAGAAGCAACCATCTATAAGCCCCAATTAGGAACAAATTTTTCCAAAAACATGTTCAATTACTCGGAACCTATCTCATTTTTCCAGCTATCATCAACACCCGTCCAAAAGAACCTGAACAGATCCGAGTACCGGATCCAATCCCGATGCCACCGAACGCTTGCCAAGCAACAATTACCCCTACATCCAACGGAATGTACACCATACGTAACCCATTGATGTCTATGATGCATCAACAAACACTGATGGGTCTGCAAACTCCAACACCTCAGATGCCGATGTTCAATCAACCACCATATAACTATGTCAACCCGAACGTGTACAATCCGAACCCGTCTCAATACGTTCCAGAAACTCAGCCCGTACCGGTGAAGAGCGATGAATATCAGAGTCGGATAATGAATTTGGCATCGTTTACCCAAAATAATGATGATGGTTACTCACTGTTCAAAACCAACAATGATAATCAACAGAGAAACTTTCTGTCACCGGAGTATTTCATTGAAAACTCGAGCCCTAAGCCCGTTGTGTCACCTAATCCAATAGGCACTCGTCCGGTTAATGATTTGACGAGTAGACCGTTTGAGTCGGATAACTCATCGTTGTTCTCAAACCCTATACAAAGGCCGGAGCCTATCGGGACACCTTTGAAGAGGGAAGACAATGAATTCACTGGACTTTATACACCGTTTGGACAGGAAGACAGGTATGTAGGTGTATAAAACTTACTAAAACAATGTTTCGCATAAGTATGTCCCATTTATTTTTTATTTTCGCCATAGGACACTTGGTTAAGTCAAGTAAAACAACATTTGACTACTATCTACATACTACTAATAGTATTGTTTATATAATAATAATAGTAGACTTCAACGATTTTGTATTGAAATTCTCGTGAGTTTGACACATATTTAACTATTATTATTAACCGGCAAAACACTCACGGTATGGATTGAATACGTCGATCCGGGTTTCGAGCGTGCTCTCTGCGAGCTCGCAGACGCCACTGCGCACTCGCCCTGAAGATGAGCATCGGACGCGCTCGAAACCCGGCGAGACGTATTCGATCCCTAACGTGAGTGTTTTGCCGGTTAATAATAATAGTTAAATACGACTTCAACAAGTTATTTCATACTTTTTTGTGTTAATGTTGGTTCCTTTTTGGTAAAAAAAAGTGAGAAGGGCGGTGCTTACCAAGTCTGAAACCAGGAGATTCGGAGAAAAAGCGTCGTCTTCGCGTTGGTCTCCTCATTACTAAGGGTCGTGATTCCCCATCTGAATAAATTTAGCTCTGACTAAGCTTAGCCATCTGTTTCTATTGTTTGCGTCGTGAAGCGCCATATGAAGATTTGTGTCCAGAGCAGAGCAGATCCGGTCGGACCACCTTAAAGGGATGCGTCCTCTTGATCGTTTTCCTTCGACGTTGCCCGTCATTATTACTTTTTCTAGGTTGTGACCCTCTTTCATGGCAAAAAAGCGTAATGGCCTCGATTTATGAGAAAATAATAACGGCATATTTAGAATGTATGCAAAAATACCTGTTCATTATTGAAAGATATCGCTCCGTACCCATACGACGATTAAAAAAACGTTAAAGTTAAATATAGTACATTCAATATGTTCGGTTGGGTACCTCGGTGGCTAGCGATCATGGTATCTGCCACGGATAGTCAAAAAGCGCGGGTTCAAAGTCACAGTCAAAGTTAATTTTCTCCAAAAAAAGTCTGTAAAGTCGGTTTACGGACGATAATTTTACGTGTTAACGTCATATAACAAGCCGAACGCTTAGGCCGATTCTGCCTCCCATAGCTTGTTCCGCGCTCTTGCACTCTCGAATCAGGCGTAACGTGACAACGTAACGTGACAATGAGTGTTGCTTTTCCGTGCGTGCAGCCGGAGTTCATCGATGTATAAGACGTTATCACGTCAAAATGGCATAAATGAGATTATTATTTAATATGAATATGTACCCCCACCCATCCCCATACGACGGTTAGAACCAGATAGAGAGGCTCGGTGGCCTAGTGGTCATGGCGTCTGACAGAGATTGTCGGAAGACGCGGGTTCAAATCCCGTCTGAGGAATGAAATTTTTCTCACAAAAAATTGCAATGTTTCGTATTTCTAAGCAGGCGTTAGTGCTTTAAAAATCATATTATAAAAATTAATATGTAGTTGTGATATTTCCAGAAACGTGTTCCGAAGCGCTCTGTTCAACGAGAAGACGGACGTTGGGCCAAACGTTGGCAAATACGGCGCGATTGGCGGACGGACATTGCCCAACGGCGACTCGCTGCCGTACTTCCAACGTTTGTGCGCTGGCTCCAAACTCAACAGCGAAGTCTCCATACATCACGTCATAGACTCCAAGTATTATAGACAGGTTAGTGTATTGTATTTGACAACTATATTAGGTTTTTTCTACCGACTTCCAAAAAAAGGAGGAGGTACTCAATTCAAATGTATGTTTTCTTTTTCTTTTTTTTGTTACCAACTTTCGACTAGGTGAACCGATTCTCAAAATTATTTTTTGTTAGGAAGTTGGTGCTTCCAGTGAAACTTAAATGGGACCACCCATTTAAGTTTCATCAAATTCGGTTCAGTACTTTTTGAGTTACACTCCAATAACTGAATAGAATGAAAGTCGGTATTCAAGTTTTCAAATTGTACTTGTATCTGTTTAGAGAGCACGGAGTTAATTTATGAACTGTCATTCGCAAGCGTATTATGAGTATGGACTTTGGTATGTACAGATTAGGAACTGACATCATTTTCTAAAAATGGATGAATTGTCACAGTTGGCTAGTTTAGATTGGTGTTCGCTAGTTTAGTGACTGTCCGCGACTTACTACCTATTGTCAGGAGCAGGTTGCTCCCGACAATAATTAACACAACAAAAAATAATTAGCGAGGTTGTTCCATTTGTTCGCAAGTTATAGCGTGACCAGGAGAAATAGGCGTTTAGTTTTTTTATATAGAGACTTACCACGACTCAGTTCGCGTAGCAGGCTCAGCCTTCGGGCTCGCCATAACCTCCTATCTTTTATTAATTTTTTTTATGTAAGAACCTTCTACGAAGTATTTGAATAAAATAAAAAAATAGTTTTAGAAATCGGTAAAGCCGTTCTCAAGTTATAGCGTGACCAAGAGAAATAGGGGTTCATATTTATATATACAAAATAATTATATTATAATTTAAGGAGCATGGCCAACCACCGATGGACATGGGCCACACAGAAGCCCACGCTGACTCCCTATTCTCGCGCCCACTAGCCCAGGCGTGGGGCGAGCCAGTGGCTTCAATCTTAGTGCAAAAGTAAGGAGCAATAACCCAAATAATTTAAAGTGTCCATTGTCTGTTCTATGATAGTTTTCGTAACTGACTTTTGAATTTTGTATCATAGCACTATAATTTAGGGTCATCTAGAAATTACAGATAGCCCTGTTATCAAACTAGATTGTGTTCCTAACCGAATGAATTATGAAAAATGGTATATTTTTTTACCGTAAGGTACAATTAATATTAAAATTGGTCACCACTAAGTTGAAAAGTTATAGGATTGAACAAAAATCAGTAAAAATAGTTATCATTAATTTTTCAGGAAAAAATAATAAATATATTGCAATAAGGTAAGGGGCTTTTAGTACGTTATTTCGATAGTTTTATTTCTGGTGCGAAAATAAGCATTATCTACTTATTTCAACTATACATTAATACAAATTCTCTATGAATTAAACCGTCCAATAAATCTACATTTTGACGACTAAACTGAGAGCAATGCGATGCAGGTAAGCTTGCATTTCTTTTGTCTTTTCCGCATTCTACATATTAAAGTAGGTGCATATGGATTTTATTAATAAGCTATTATAAACACTGAATTTTATAATCCCGAAACAGACGCTAACAAGCAGAGCCAAATCTTACTCATATTATAAACACGAAAGTTTGTTATTCTTTCACGCTCGAACGGCTGGGGCAATTTGATCAAATTGGTTATGGAGGTACATGAAGCTCTGGATTAACAGATAGTAGTTATACTTTTCATCATCATCATCCACACACGAGTGTAACCGCGGGGCGCAACTAGTATGTTTAAATAAAAATCGAAGTAAACCTCATGCATTAAATTACTAAAAAATACTTATTTATACACAATAGCTTTCAAACCGATATCGTGTTTAGTATATGATATAAAAACTTTTAATAATTAAGAGACTTAAGGTGCCGAAATACCGTATCCATTTATACATTTACAAATTTTTTTAATATTTAACATGATGGGATATATATGTTTAGGTACCTTAATTGATGAATTCATCAGAGTTATCCCAAAACGTTCCAACGGATACGTCCTGGATCGAAATCGCTTGACTACAGTCGGCTGAACAACAAAGATGGATGACATGCCAACTCTATCGTCGAACACGTCTACTTTATCGAGCTGTCAAAATCATAGCGTGTTTTTGACTAAGTTATCAGAAACTGACACATCTTTGGCATAACTATATTGATAGAAGATAAGTCATCATTACAACCTTGACGTAGGCGAAGATCTTGTTAATTTGTCTTTGCTGTGCCCAAGCATATAACCCTATTTCATCCACGTAGTAATGAACTATGATGATGATGATGCAAAGTATCCTATCTGTTATATCCAGTGCCTAATCTACCTCCATACCAAAATTCATCATAATTGGCCCAGCCGTTTGAGCATTATACCGGTTGAACCGGGGAGTCCCACATTCCCCCCCCCCTATCCCCAATTGGGGGGGGGGGGAGGGATGCGTAATGCATTTTTCCCAGCGTCAACAAAAAAAAAACGGTGAAAGTAACTTTCCAATGGGGAAAGAATTTTTGAAATCGGTCCAGTACTTTTTGGGCCAATTCATTACAAACATATTATGTTAATGAGACAGGGTTGTGGTCGCTTTTATGGCTCATTGAATTTGTTTATATCTTCACCGAAACAAAACCATTCCTTATATTTGTTGGCCATTTATTACCATAACCTTGGATTCATCGCGTCCTGTGAGCAACATATTTTTTATTATGCTTTCTTCATAGTTCAAACAGTTTCCGATGGGCCTTCGTTGATGTTTTTTGTAGAATAACTTATAATATTAATTCTGTTTAAAGTTGGACGGCCTTTCTCTTGAAAATGTAACCTCTCACTTATGTGAGTGTGACATATGTGCATGCTTGCACATCTGAGTGAAGAGTGGATGCGGCATACCTCTGGGATATTCTCAATGCGATTATTAGTTTGCAATATATTTTCTACCTCATTTTGTTTATGCGTTTAAGAAATAGCATAATGTTGACAAACTAGCGAAATATGAAATAGATTGTTTCAATTTTTATTCTGAAATAGAAAATTTTTATTTCATCATTTTGTGTTCTACGTTGCCATGCAAAATAGCATAAAACTGCTACCAAAAATTGTAAAACATTACAATAAAATCAAGTATATTTTATTTTTGTAAGCTATGTTTTATTAAATATAATACACATTATACAGTTAGAACTTCTATATAATAGTTTTACACCTGCTGGAGATTATAAAACTACTAAGATTCCAATAATATACATTGTAATCCTGGTAGTCCAGAATGTAAGAGAGTGGGCGAACATGTTCGCCCACTCTCTTACATTTTCTCACATCGTGTTAATAAAATAAATAATTTTATTATTTTCTACCGACTTCCAAAAAAAGGAGGAGGTACTCAATTTGACAGATTTTTTGTTTTATGTTTGTTACCTCATAACTTCTTCTGCAACTGGGTGAACCGATTCTCAAAATTCTTTTTTTGTTTGAAAGCCGGTGCTTCCCGTGTGGTCCCATTTAAATTTCATCAAATTCGCTCCAGTAGTTTTTGAGATACACTCCAATAACTGAATAGAATGGAAGTCAGTATTTAATTTTTCAAATTGAACTTGTTATATATGTATGTTTTTTTATTTCTTACTGTATGTACAATGATCTTTGCTCGTTCTTCTACTCGTAGATAATTTTGGGTATCGCTAAGCATGCGTTAGTGCTTTACAGATCATATTATAACAAACTCCTGTATATTGTTGTTAGGATCACTTATTACATATGCTTCCACTGCCAGTGATTTGCAGACTAATTTGATCTGGCAACCTACATCGCTAGCAGAGCATGGTTTGTGATTGATTTGAAATGTTTAAAACACATTTGTAACACAATTTGTTATGAACCCTACTTGTTGAGACAATTTGTTAGAAAAAGTAGCTACTTTGAAAACTGAAAATTATGTAGTTTTGATTGAATTTGGGTGCTTAACACCAAACAGCTTAGCTATAGCTTGTATTTGCGAAATACAACCCATTTTGTAAGGATTTTTTGTAAAATTACTCAAATTTGGTAATTTCCTCCTCCTTGACTTGTATGCAAGCAAATAATGTAAAAATTTGGATTATTGTACAATGTTTGGGCTAAAGCGACTACTTAATCGTAGTGTGTAAGTACTAATTTAACTTGAATTTGGAAATTTGATATAAAACATGTATTTTTTGGTGTAATATTGAGTGAAATGTGACTTTTCAAATTGTTAAATTGTTCATGTAAAATTGCATTTGGGTGTTCATTGTTACATAAACTTAAGTAATTGGTGAACCTATCTAATAGATTCAATGCTAAATTTGGGCACATATTTTGTCTTTTTTGGTGAAATCTTGACTGCGGTTTCACATTTCACTTGTGAAACTTGAGATAGTGAGTAAAGTAATTATGTTGTGTTGTAATCTTAAGTGTATTTAATTGGATACTGTCATGGCTATTTTTTTATGTTAATTAACTTGGCTGTCATATTCAACTTGATAAATATACTTGTTTGGAGTTCTATATGGAGCGCTAAAGAATTCCATACAAATTACTTTCTATGGTTGGTTGAAAAAAACGTTTTATTGGGGTGGACCTTACCTTAATTGGTTTGTCTTGGGTGTCAACAGCAAAACTGCTTAGAACCATTAGACATACTAGGTAAATTGTGGTTTGGATTAAATTTTATACATACTTTAGAAATTGAATTCTTGGGTATTGATCAATAAGTACAATATATACGATTATGTTGGTTAAATATTAAAGAAACATCATGTTTTATTTTAATTGAACTAAGGTCAAGGGGGCGAAGTGCCATACCTACTTTTTTCATAGTTGACTTTGATTAAACATATCTTCTATTTGGGTCCACTAATGAAACTGAATGTGACAGATTGAGAATCTATTATATTTTGAAAATACAACCCATGTTATGTCAATTAAATGTAACAGGAATATAATTATTTTTAAAAGGAAATTAGATACGCTAAGCGCACTTTCTCCACAAATCGGTGAAGTGCACCTGTGCAGTGCCTACCATAAGCCCCTTATAGCAGGACAGTTAAGCGTTTTCTTGAGCTGTCCTGCAAATTCGTACTATGGCGGACTCTAGCAGGCCAGCCAACTATTGCCCACGTGACCTAGCCGGCCAGCAAAGGGCGGCTTGCAATTGACCTGCTGTAAGCGTACCATGGCGTGTTTTTTGACTTAAGATATCCATCAAAGTAACCTGCATACCTGTCACATAAAGCACGCAAGCTAAAGCAACTTTTTGTGACCTATTAAACGTAAAAACCGTGTTTTTTTATCAATTTGCGGAAAAAAACTGTTACTATCGTAGAAGAATGTGGAGCGCATACGAATATTTTTTTGAGTTACTAGAAGTATATAAAAAAGTCATCTCGTATTTACACGCGCTCGAACTGTTTTATTTTACCCTACAGCTATGCCGCTATGGTTATTTAGAACTCCCGTAGTACTTCTAAGTGAGCATAACTAACACTGTTAAATAATATACTGTAATTGTCTATTGTAGATTTACATTTTATAATAATTGTAAAGTTGGGACGCATCCTGTCAACTATATTTATGAACGCTTCCATTGAAAGAAGCCTGTGAAAGAAGCCTCTCCAAGGAATATTTAACTCTCTACCGAGAGAGCCTCTCCGATTCAATATGTCTGTTGCGTACATGTTCTATTGTTCTTGCTTGTGGGGATAAATAAAACTGGATTTCTTTATTGAAAACGTGTATGATTCAATATGTCTGTTACGTACATGTTCTATTGTTCTTGCTTGTGTGGATAAATAAAACTGGATTTCTTTATTGAAAACGTGTATGATTCAATATGTCTGTTGCGTACATGTTCTATTGTTCTTGCTTGTGTGGATAAATAAAACTGGATTTCTTTATTGAAAACGTGTATGATTCAATATGTCTGTTGCGTACATGTTCTATTGTTCTTGCTTGTGTGGATAAATAAAACTGGATTTCTTTATTGAAAACGTGTATTAACAACTTAAAAATAAACCTCTGACTCTTAAAACCCATCATGGTAGCAAAAGTACGTGGTTCGTCACGGAATTAAAAATTTAAAAAAGTAAAAAAGTAAAAATCAGTGGTCAAAAGTGTAAAAACAAAACTCCTGAAAATACCGTGCAACAAAAACCATGGATAAACCAGAATATAGTGAAATACAAAAACTTAACTGTGAGGATAGTTTTTCCATGTGGAAATTTCAACTAAACATCGTGTTGAAAAGTCAAAATCTTCACTGCGTCATACACGGCAAAGATGACCAAAAGTACGAAGAGCAACGAGATGCACAGGTACAGAAAATCATAATGTGTACTATAAACAAAAAAATACATACCATTATTGATGAACTGTGCAACAGCTAAAGAAATGTATGCTAAACTTTGCAAGATATTTGAAAACTCAACTGAACAACAAAAATGCGATTTGATACAAGAACTTTTTCAATATACTTACAATCATTCAAAGGATATGACACATCATATAAGCACAATAGAAAATATTGCCTTCCGCCTGAAAGACATAAATGAAAATGTTATTGAAGGTATGCTAATTTCCAAGCTGTTATCTACAATACCAGATACTTACAAAACATTCATAACTGCCTGGGATTCAACACCACTATCTGAAAAAACTCTAAGTAACCTTACCACTAGATTATTAGTTGAAGAAAAGAGATTGAATACCGATAAACAAGCCTTCTACAACAAACATCAACAGAGTTCATTCAACAATAAAAAGAACCCTAAAAATACATCACAACACAATACAAAGAAACATTCTGCAAAATATGTAAAAAGAGAAATCACGAGGAAAAAGATTGCTATTTTAAAAGAAAAGGGTGCAACATATGTAAAAAACAAAATCATGATGAGGATTGTTATTTTCGTGAAAGAAACAAAATGGCTTTATTGACTATGGAAAAGAAAACAACACAATTTATCGTAGACTCAGTTTGCACAACGCATTTGACCAAAAATGAAAATATATTAAAAAATGAACAATATATTAAAACTAAAATCCACACAGCTAAAAAAAATGAGCAACTGGTCTCAGAGAAAGCAGGAAAAATTGGAATACAAGATTTTTACATCGAAAATGTTTTATATGTACCAAGAGACTCTCTTACATTTTCTCACATCGTGTTAATAAAATAAATAATTTTATTATTTTCTACCGACTTCCAAAAAAAGGAGGAGGTACTCAATTTGACAGATTTTTTGTTTTATGTTTGTTACCTCATAACTTCTTCTGCAACTGGGTGAACCGATTCTCAAAATTCTTTTTTTGTTTGAAAGCCGGTGCTTCCCGTGTGGTCCCATTTAAATTTCATCAAATTCGCTCCAGTAGTTTTTGAGATACACTCCAATAACTGAATAGAATGGAAGTCAGTATTTAATTTTTCAAATTGAACTTGTTATATATGTATGTTTTTTTATTTCTTACTGTATGTACAATGATCTTTGCTCGTTCTTCTACTCGTAGATAATTTTGGGTATCGCTAAGCATGCGTTAGTGCTTTACAGATCATATTATAACAAACTCCTGTATATTGTTGTTAGGTTTGCCGTCGTGCCGCAGTTCGCCGACCGGTTCGTCCGTGTGCTCGAGCGGATCGAACGGCGCGCATGGACCCGTCGGGACCAGACTGCATAACGAAACTGGTAAACATCATGGATAGACAAAACAAATTCTTTCTTGCTGTAGGTTTTATTTTATCGTCCCAGCAGTGCAAGTACCGATCTTACCGATCGATAAATTTAAGTCTTGAATTCGTCATACTTCTAAAATCTGGCTATATCGATCTTGTGTCGATCATTGCAAGCAAGTAACAAAATTAAGCGATCTGTAGACAAATTCGATAAACTTTTACGATTATAACGATAACCCTAGCATGGAATTGTTAAATTACGTTTGAGAACGTCTATTTAATCGATTTTCACGATTGTTTTGTCAGCTTTGAAAATTACCTCGATACAGCTTGTCGACAGGCGACGAGAATGGGGATATTGTTTAGTTGCGTTTGATCTTACTAATATTATAAACTCGAAAATTTGTATTTATGGATGAATGGATGTTTGTTATTCTCTTACGCTCAAACGGCTGGCCCAATTTTGATAAAATTTGGAATGGAAGTAGATCGGCGCTGAATTAACACATATGATAATTTTCATCAACGTCGTCATCATCCATCACCATGCGGGTGTAACCGCGGGGCGCAGCTTCAATAAAAAAATAGAATTCGGCCTTCTTTTGATCGTAGAAGAGCGAAATGCTCGTAGAAATCTTCAAATCACAGAAGGACACATTGTGGAATGCAGACAACTCGTAATAATCGATACACTGACCGCAAATTGACAATCGTATAAGGCGACAATAGGACTTCCATACTTGCTAGGGGCGATACGATTTTTATCGATCTTAGCGACTCGACAAATTTAACGACTATTACGGTACTTGCACTGCAGCATTTATATTGTGTTTTGCTCTCTTACAACAGTTTTATTCCATTTATATATTATTAGCTGCTCTCCGCGGTTTCACCCGCGCGGTGATGGATGATGATGATGATGAATCTTATATAGCCTATGTTATTCAGTGTGAATGTAGCTTTCCAATGGTGAAAGAATTTTTGAAATCGGTCCAGTACTTTTTAAGCTAATTTGTTACAAACATACATACAAATCTTTCCTCTTTATAATATTACTAGTATAGAGTAGCTACGCTCCGCGGTTTTACCCTCGTGATGGATTATGGTTTAAGGAAAAGTCCTTACCCGGGATATAATGTACCTCCTTGCCAAATGTCTTAGAGATCCGAGCAGCTGTTTACGCGTGTAAGCGTAACATAACGATACTGGAGTACAATAGTACCGTAATAGTCGTTAAATTTGTCGAGTCGCTAAGATCGATAAATTTAAAGAATCGTGTCGGGCCTAGCAAGTTTGAAAGTGATATCGACGACTTATACGATCGTGAAATTGTCTACAGTATAAGTTTGTGTACTGACATCGTCACTAAAGCAAGAATTAACGTTAGAAACGTGATATTCACCATGTGTTGTATTTATAGTGAGCTCTCGATATTTCGGCACAGTTGCATGCGCCATGTTCACGAGTAAACTGAAGTAACTGCGGGTAGGTGTTGTTGTGAGCAGACGAAACGGATCATCCCGTCCAGCGGCCTTATTGTCTAACTTGAATGAGAATGAAATGTCACTTCATTCTCATTCCCATTGATGGTTCCAGCCAATACGCTTGCAGGGTTTCGTCCAGAATGGGGTTTAAATGTCAAAATGAAGCCCATTCCCATTCCCCGTAAAGATAGACGGCAGCCGGTCTGCGTAGGCCTTATGAAGTACAAAACCATAGAGAAGGCTACTCCCGCCGTCTATTCACCGTGATATACTATCCTCTGGTGGTATCCGTGCTCGCAAGGCATATACAAATGACATGGTGGAAAGGATTTTTGTCCTGCACGGGGAGAAATAGTCTACTGCCCGTGCTAGCCGTGCAGGTGGTGAATATTTTGCAATAATGCAGCTATTGTTATCATTGTAAAACTCACCATATGTTCTATCTCTTTTCAGAACCGAATCCGTTCGTGGCCGACTCCACACTGACGAACCTGTCATCGTTGGAAGCGTGCGAGAGAGAGATAGAATCATTCAAACGCTTCAAATGGTACTTCTCGGCGCCCCAGCACAAGCGCTCGCACACACGCACAAGTAACTCACACTAATAACTGTGTATGGCTTTCCGAGTGTTCTCAACACTGATTTTGGCGATATCGCATTTTCCCATTCCGATTCAAATATCGCGCGTTTGCAGGCCTAGACAAAAGATGTTTCTGTTAACGTTAACGCCAAACGACAACTTCAAAATGTATGGCGTTGAAATTACCTGTGGAAAAGTCACGTGACCTCGCGCTAAGTTCGTAGACACATTTTTGTCTGTGGCGTGTGCGGAAACACGCCTGTTTGAATTTTGTCTAGGCCTGCAGTTAGCCATTCGGAATGGGTTGAAATCATGCTCACTTTGCTCACGGCATGGAATAAACGAGACATATGCTAGCTAACGCATCGCACACACATCAAAGATCTGTCATTTTTGACAGAAGTGCTCACCGTGATTTCAGTTCGTAGCGTGGTCGTCGAAATCGCAAAATGGCGTTCTTGTTGACGTTGTCCATGATATCACATGTGTCTACGTTGTCGCGCTTTCGTTGATTTGGAATGACGATCACAGCGGCAAAATCAATTTTGACTCCACTCGGAAAACAAGGTATTTGTGTGTATGTACACAATGTATGGTACGATTTATATCAACATGTATACAACTCTTATAATATATAATCTTATATCTATAGTCCCGAGTTTAAACCTTGGCTTAACGTAATATCCAACGTGAAAATGTCTTAACCTTTGGTTTAAATTTTGGCTATTTCTTTAGTCTATGTTTTATTATAATGCGGTTCATGTTATGTTCGTTTGTGAGTTTGTATGTAGTTGGTAATATCCGGGACTACTGGTCCGATTTTGAAAGTACTTTAATTAATAGATTGCTATGTTGTACGTACATTTTAGTTTATTTTAACTAGCTTCTGCTTTTGGCTACGTTTGTATTATGTTTGGTACCACTCAACTCCCGGTTGATAAAGTTTTGGACAAAATTGTTCAATCGGACAAAAACTGCTTGACCGAATTTGATCAAATTTAAATGAGACCACCTCGGAAGTTTACTCTTTCAAATAAAAAATAAACATCAAAGTCGGTTTATAAACGACGATGTTATCTGCGAACACACATAAAAATATAGGTATATACGGTCCAATTATGAAATATACTCCGTTTTTGAAGTCGGTTAATAAACTCAATATAGCATTTATTATATTAGTTAGGAGAAGTGACAGGATGGGCAAGTAATCGAGCTGATGGTAAGCTTCACACCTAGCAGTGACAGGTGCAAGTTGTTAGCCGGCTACAAGTAGGAGCCGCAGACGACACGTCGTCGCTTCATATCGCTGCAGTCATGATTTCGAACCCGACTGCAGACGGCAACTGCACATGGCATCAACCATTTGAAAAGCGATACGAAAGGTTTATTTTAAAAGCTTTTCAGTTGTTTTACTACGTAGATTGGTACCCGCGAGCCGCACTACTGATCTGCGGTCGGGCGACAGTGTCGCTTAGCTTCATGTCTCTAACTATTTCTAATTCTAAGGTATTCCATACAAATACATAGAAACCAGTAGTGTCGCGACGACACGTCGTCTGCGGCTGCGACGTGTAGCCGGCTGCTTAATCTTGCAACTTTACAGAGTAAAATGTATCGTTATACGGGATACGAACTCGCGAATTCTGACTATCCGTGTCAAACGCCATGACCACTGGGCCATCCATCCGAAATTATCTCTCAAGTTGGTTTTAATCATCTTATGTAGGTATAAAATGTAATATTTCTAATTTGCAAAATTTCTTTTAGCAGAACAAGCATGTTGCTTTTTTCTTTATTTTTCATCAGTCTGCTTTAAAAAACTTCACACTAATATAAAAGGCGAAAGTTTGTGAGTATGTTTGTATGTTTGTTACTTCTTCACGCTATAACGGCTAGACCAAGTTTGATGATATTAGGTACGGAGGTGGATTAGACGCTGGTTTAACACAGCATACTTTCATCATCATCTATTACTACGAGGGTAACCGCGGGGCGCAACTAGTACAGTAAAAAAAACAGTAATGCTTACTCACTATATATATGCCTATTCAGACCTAGGCGTTATTCGCTACCGCAAGCGATAGAGAAATCCGAAAGGTTAAACGTTAATTTCGCTGTTCCCACCAGAGCGGATATCGCTACCGCGCGCGGTAGCGATATCCGTTGACAACGGTTAGCGGGGCGGCGGAACTAGTTTCGTCAAACAAGAGAAAATACCGCCTCACTAGGCGGTACAAGTTTCGCTGCAGTTATGGAACTTCATACTATTTGAGATAGAAAACTATCGCGAGTTATGTTCATAATTACGCTTAAAAACCGGCTAGGACTCGCGTAATATTTACCGGAAATATTCTCCGACCAGTTTCGAACTTATTTGAAGTTCTTCTTCTGGGAGTCACTCTTGTGCACAGCGGCGAGCGCGGGCCACAGCACGTAACTGGCGCTGCGACGGTCGCGCTGTGTCTGTAAGATTTTTTTCCGTCGAACTGTCACTTACGTCAATGTCACTTTCAGTGTCACTGTCACTACCGTTTTTTAGTTTATAGGGCTGTTGACACACCACACTTGTTGAGTCGACCTCACGGTTCCAGAGCTCCGAGGTCATCTTGTCAATGTTCAACACTGGTATCCAGGCCGGCGGTATATTCCACCCACGATCCCGATTGAAATTAGGGTGACGTCTTATTTCGATGGCTTCTCGTACTTTACGCGGGACGAAGAATTTCTCCCGCGCTAATATAGTCGCCTTATCGAACCGAATATAATGTCTGGCACCTGCGATCTGAGAGTGCTCTGCCACCGCCGACCTTACGGTATCCAAGTTGTTGACGCTTCTTATATGTTCGGTTACTCTGGTAGAAACATTGCGTCGGGTCTCACCTATATACGACTTTCCGCAATCGCATGGGATCTTGTAAACACCAGGACTGTTAAGGGCATCTTCATACTATTTACCCATCGAGTTCCGAGTGGTATTATTCGCTACCCATACCGGTAGCGAATAACGCTCAGGTCTGAATAGGCCTTTAATATGTTATTAGAGTGGTATATTTGCATACGAGTGATACCATCCTGATATGTCACTCCCGGGGGTCATAAGTGGGGATTAGCTGGAGGGTACCTGGATGATTCCCTATATATCTAATCAGCTAACCCACCGGCTTCGCTCGCTTTGTGTATGTGCCACAGAAATAAATTGAATTTACTTCCTGAAGACTAAATTAAATAAGCTTCAATTTTTGAATGGCCGCTTAATGCAGTTGGTAATACCTGCCTTTAGCCCCTGGACCCCTGACATCTCCAGAAAAGTCTAACATTTGTTAAACATTCGTTAAATTCTTCGCAGACTATTTGAAGGATCGTAGGCAGTTTGTTCTACATGGCATGTACGTATCAAAACCTTATCACACCAAATCTGGGGTGAGTCAGGGGTCGGTCCTGGGTCCACTCCTGTTCTTGATAATGGTTCATGACTTACCTAAAGTACTGAGTTCCGCTAACTGTCTTTTGTACGCTGACGATTTAAAACTTTACCTAGAAATTAATTCATTTAGTGACTGCCTTAGGCTTCAAAATGACATTAATTTGATATATGAGTGGAGTGTGACTAATAAAATGGTATTTAATATAAATAAATGCAATATTATGACATTTGACCGTAAAAAGAATCCTATTCATTATAATTATTATTTGGACAGTGTAGGTATAAATAGGGTTGACTATATTAAGGATCTCGGTGTCACCTTCGATCGTAGATTGACCTTTCATGACCATATATCAGCCCTTGCTAAAGAATCTTTCCGCCGTTTGGGGTTCGTTTTGCGAAATGCTAAGGACTTCCAAAATCCTCAGGTTATTGTCACTTTATATAACGCCTTAGTCAGGAGTAAATTAGAATCAAGCGCGTGTGTCTGGAATCCTCACCAGGTAACTTATACACGGATGCTTGAGAAGGTCCAAAAAACCTTCCTAAGATCACTTTATAAGAAACTTTATGGTTACTACCCGTTCTTGTACCCGACAAAATTCCTTCTCGGTAAACTCGGTTATAATTCACTGGAAGTTAGAAGGAACTTCGGTCAACTTGTCCTTGGCTGTAGGGTTATTAGAGGTGCAGTAGACTGCCTTCAGCTTCTTAGTCTTTTTTGTACGTTGTTTGTTCCTTCTATGTACCTGCGCGGTCGGCAACACGAGTTGTTTTATGTCCCTCGGGGTAACACAGTGTCGCGCTCTCAGTCTCCGGTGATTCGCATCCGACGCCACTTCAATGCACTCCTTGACGCCAACGCAGAAATTGACGTAATGTGTGACAAATGGAATGTTATTGTGTGTGTACTGTTAAGATATTGTGAGACGCTTAAAGACCAGTGGGATACACCCTGGAGTTGACATTTGTAATAATATATTCTAAGATCTATTGTTGATTACTATTATTGTTATTTTGACATTAATTGATATTTCTGACATTAGTTTGTACGTTATTATTTTTTTTTTTTACATAATTTGGTTTATTTTTCTTAATTACTTATTTGGCTAAATGTTGCTTTTGTTTATTTTAACTGTGTGATAATATGTAATTGTACTTTTAGACGTTTATTATCACAATAAATTAATTTGAATTTGAATTTGAATTTGTGTACATGAACATGTCTCAGGGAGCTCCAAAACCGCTAAATTCTATCATGTATTTCAACTTTTTCAAACATCTACTAATCAATCATTTTCAGTTATTTTGTGCCATACTAATAGTAGGTATGTATTACTTTTATTATTATTTATATATATTTATTTATTTTAATTATCTATTAGCACTTAATTTTTAGATGAAAACGTTTATTTTGCCATCTACTTACTACCGCATTATTAAGAATCCTCTCCATGCAAGGTAGCCTGTAAGAAATTGCTATAGCGATAAGGCCGCCAATTGTCCAATCTACTGTAGCGCTTTTTCTGGTATTATGTTTTTCTTTTATGATTGGTCAACAATAAAAAAAAAATTGTATAGTACTGTATGCTTTTGTAAAGCCAACTAAATTTTCCATAATTTAAGCCCAGCCATTTCGGGTCTGTTCTGTGCTTCATTAAACTTTAGGAGTTACACTAACTCACAAATTTGAATATTTTAAATTTTGAGTGCCATAAGTATCATACATTGTGTACAATTAATTTAAATTTAAGACAAATAGGGCCATCTCTCACTAAATACAATTCCGTTAAACTCGTTTACAACTATGTTCTGTCCCTATCGGTTAATAACGAAAGACAGAGACTCCGGTATATTCTAAATTCTTCAAAACTTAGTTCTGTCTCTATCAGCTTAATAACGAAAGACAGATACACCACTATATTCTAAATTCTTTAAAACTTAGTTCTGTCTCTATCGGTTTTAAAACGAAAGACGGATACACCGTTATATTCTAGATCCTTTAAACTTAGTTCTGTCTATCGGTTTAATAACGAAAGACTGAGACACCGTTATATTCTAAATCCTTTAAAACTTTGTTCTGTCTATCGGTTTAAGAACGAAAGACAGAGCCACCGTTATATTCTAAATCCTTTAAAACTTAGTCTGTCTATCGGTTTAAGAACGAAAGACAGAGCCACCGTTATATTCTAAATCCTTTAAAACTTAGTTCTGTCTATCGGTTTAAGAACGAAAGACAGAGCCACCGTTATATTCTAAATCCTTTAAAACTTAGTTCTGTATCTATCGGTTTAAAACGTGTTCAATCCATATTGAACATTATAAATATTTATAATATTATTTTTATATATATTTGTATAATCAACTATTATTGTTAATCGACTAACTACCTATCAAAATTAGTCACTGTGTTGTTAGTATGTTTCCATCTCTTTTTATTCTTCCTTTGTTAGCCCGCCTCTATATAGACGGGTCATATTCTAGTTTTACTGAACAATAAATCAGTTATTTTTAATTTTACAATATCTTGGCCTTTTATTTCACAGGCTACAGTGGTCCTTCGGTTTTTATTTACCAGTGCAAACGTTATCTACAGTGTGTCTTATGTATTTTCGTATTTATTGGTGACTTGCTATATCGAGTCCTGATCGGTCGTCGTTGGCGAGCCGTGCTGGCGGAGTGTCGAGAAACCATTTTCTCGCATAATCCGCAGCATACGAACATCGTGAGACATCATATTTGGACGCAATATCGTTCAATCGAAAGTGGAAGTATCGAAATTCTATAATTTTGGAAGAAAAGAAAATATCGTCATTCAACTATTTTCAAAACGACGGTGGCAGTAAAAAACTTTGACCATAAACAATATAGACGAGAATCAAGTCCTGACTAATTTCCCACAAAGTGTCAGTGAGTACAAAATGACAGATGTCTCACATGTCATAGCTAAAAATTAAGAAGAAGAATAAGAATGTAAACATCGTATTTGTTTTGTACTTTCTATTTTTCGGCGTTATCAAGAAAAGTTTAGGCTATCATAAATAGGTGTGTGCTCCATTATTACAATTAATGTGTGTGTTTCTATACGTATTATACGTGCGGTGAACGATTCGAGTCAATGTTCTTGTGTGTTATATTGTGCATATTATTTACAATGCCTAATTCTGAGCTTGAGCTAAAAAGCCTGCGTGCTCAGCGAGGACAATGTAAGTCAACAATTACACGCATTGAAAACTTTATTAGTGACCCTATAAACTTAGTATCGTCTACGATTGATACGTTAGAAGCTCGCCGGGAAAAACTTTTGAGTACATTAAAAGTCTATGAAAGTGTTCAACTAGATATTCTCAATCTTGATGAAAAAGATTGTGAGGAAGTAGATGTAATAGAGGACAAATACTTCTTTGTGTTAGGAAAGATAAATGCTGCCCTACGCCAGTTGAACACAAAATTACATTCTGAAAAACATTCAATATCCACTTGTAAGCTACCTAGTATTGACCTTTCATCCTATGATGGAAGCGATTTCACACAGTTCAAACCTTTTATGGATTTATTTAATGCAGTAATTGATAACAATAAAGCTTTGTCCAATGTACAAAAGCTATTTTATCAGTCAGGGTGTGGCCTTGGGGCGCTGAGGAAAAAAAAATTTTTTTTTGGAATCAATGACCCTAGCCCTGGGAGAACCAATATTTCCTTCGGTAAGTTTATGTGACTTTTGTTAGAAGAAAACGACTAGAAAACACCTGTTGATCTTTAATTAAACAGTTGATTAGATTTTATATAACAGTAACTATGGACCCTCGATAAAGTCGCCTTTGAAACAAATATGTTTTACACATATAAAACCCATGTGTTCGATGGTGGTAAAATAAATAGATATGTATTGATTTACTGCATTCTAATTAATGGTTTACTTTACAAACAAATTATTATATTTTTCAGTTGTTAGTTATGGGCGAAGTACTGTTTTCCTCATGCCCATGGCACTCACACGAATTTCAAGTGAAGTTGCATGCAGAACATAGAATGCTCTGTAATAGGCATTTTAAGAAAACATCCTTCATTGATAATGACCACAGAAGGTTATTTAAATCTGCAACACCAAATGAGGAATCTGATGAGGTTAGTGAATAATTTTATTTCATACCTACTTTATAATTTCTTTGTTTCTACCCATTTTCTTTAGTATCACAATTTACCTGTAAGATTAGGTAAATCAGAAATAAGCAAAAATGTTTACAAGTTAGTGTCACTGTAACCAAGTAGAAGTGGCAGCATACATACCTATGTTATTTGTTAACATGGCCATTATTGGATGATATTTTAATAAGTTTAGAATTCTAGGAATCCTTACTTTCGTTGTCTGTCTGTCTGTCCCTAGAGCCTTCTTGTTAGGAATATGTGGGGATATCAAGTAGAGCTCTATTTATATTGGTTTTACTCAATAAAACTGGAATAGTACAATCCCCTCGAGATTACAAGTTTTATTCGATCATATATGGTTTTATTTTTGAATTGTTTCATCACTATCTGTAAACCACTATGGAATGTCAAAGCATTTAGCATTATGCTGAGAATAGTCCTATTTGATAAAACCAATTACGTATCTTCCTAGAGTATACTATAGAAGTACCTACCTAAAGTATGGCTTTTTATAATATTTCAGATGCTTACAAGCCCAGTTCTGGACATATCTGGATCAAGCTCTATACTTGAACCATCATCATCATTGAAGTACATCCGGGATGTCACAGCCTCTATTAGAAAATGTGGGTCTCCTTAATATAAACCAGCCAAAAGCAAGGATATTTACTGAGGTGCCGGTACCACTACAAGATGGTTTACTAAAGGACTGTGAAATTGTTCCTCCAATAAATATTGAGAATCAATTGGAACCTTCTGCCATGCAAAAATCTACCAAGCAATCTGACTTAAGCAGGAAAAATAAGTACCTATTTGAAAAGTGCAGAAAACACATGAAAAAAGTTTATAGACTGCAAAGAAATTGAACAACAAATCATTTATCAACAAGATTTTTACAAGTAATTCAGTAAACTCTCTCATGAAAAGTCAGATATCACCAACTTTTGCATTATTATTGCAAGGGGAAATGAGAAACTTTAAGAAAGCAGGTAAAAGCCGCAGATGGGAAACAAATTCAAAAATTGTAGCACTGAGACTCTTCAAAAGGTCTAAACATGTTATAAATTATTAAGAAGAATGGTATGCCTGCCAGCTCCAAGCACATTAAAATGTCTGTTAAACAAATTTCAACTCACTGTTGGAATGAATGAGCAGATCTTCAAAGTTTTGAAGAAAAAAGTAAAAGAAAATGAGGAGCAGTCTGAAAATGAGCATGTATTAATGTTTGACGAAATGTCAATAAAAAAACACTTGTATTACAATGAAAAACAAGACTTAATTGAAGGTTTCCAAGACCATGCAGCTCAGGGTAGAACACCACAAGTAGCATCATATGCTCTTGTCTTTATGGTTGCTGGCATTAGAAAGAGAGTAAAACAACCACTTGCATTTTACTTCTCTGGTGGATCTGTGACTGCTGATAGACTGGCAGTTATAGTAAAGGAGGTGAGCAAAGTTCTTAGTCTTTCTCAATCAATGTTTACCCGACTATGGCGAAGCAAAGGCAAGGTTATGTTTTGACCAGTATGTGTGTATGTATTATCATCTTAGAAGCGTCTTGTGTGTCTGCTGGTTACAGGCTAAATTACATCACATTAAATTGAATATGGTGGCCTCTAGGAATAACAAAAATATTTTTTAATTCCCCATTATGTGTGGTATCATTAAACAGGAGATGTTAAAATAAAGGTAGGGTTATCTTTTGTTTTTTAAACAGGGTATTATTCTTTAAGAATATGCCACCCTTGTAACGAAAGTATATCACATAAAATATAACCTGCTTACATCATATTTTTAGTACAAAAACTGTGGTATGCTACTTTGCAGAATCTATTGTTTTGTTACAGTAGGTAGCATGCAATCACGGTTATCCTCTTATAACCATATGGCATCGTCTGACAACGATATGGTATGCTCTGATAATGATATGGTACTGTGTCGCAATGTAGTGCTCTCACCATACTCAGTTCTGCAAGATCGAATAAGAAATGAACAAATCCATAGGTGAAAAATTGATGACAGTGGATTAGTAAGTTTGAAGCACAAGCTGCGTAAGTTGGCCCGAAGGAAGCACTGGATCCAGATTACTTCCATTGGTCATTATAGATTTGTCAATTTCAGACCCGTACCAGTTATTTTGTATTTTAGATTGTCCAAAGTAATTTTATATTAATTTCAGGTTTTGCATCACTGTTTCAACGCTGGGTTGAAGATCTCTGCCACAGTCTGTGATTTAGATGGAGTAAACAAAAAGGCATTAAGTATATTAGGTGCATCTGTGGACCGACCATACATAGATATTGGAAAGCAAGAACTAGTAACACTTTTTGACACTCCACATTTGTTAAAATGCTTCAGGAATTTATTCTTGAAGTATGATATAGAATGTACAATGTCTATTGGAAGCGTATGTGGAACTGGTAAGATAATAGATTTCACATTTTTATGATATTCTTTATGTCTAACTGGTTGTTTAATAAGCACTTGGTGCAATCATAACTTACTTTCTGCTTGGTACAACAATCTACTATTGATGAACTGATTAAATATTAAATATAAATAATCTAAGCACATGTCATTTTTTACAGGTATAGCAAAATGGAGCCACATTAAAAAGTTCTATGAGCTTGACAATAATAATCCTAATTTTGTATTTGCCCCAAGCTTAAAACAAGAACATTTGGAGCCAAATACAAAACAGAAGATGAAGGTAAAACTTGCTGCTCAAGTTTTGAGCCACTCTGTTGCTGCAGGGATATATGCAAAAAAATATCACAAGGTTATTAATGATTATTCTTTGGTATCATTTGGAATAAAATAAATTTAATTTCACTAAAATCAATGACACGGTTTCTAAGAAAAGATCTTTGTATGTCCTGTAGTTTCAGACTTTCCAATATTGACACATGGAAAGGGCCCTGTATACATTAAGTAATTATGATAAAGATTTTCAATTTACCCAGATGAATTAAATATTTTTCTATTTAGTAATGGATATCCTATTTTCAGTGATTGTGATGTTAAGTATTAATGTTAATTAATTAATGTTATTTAATGGTTTTTGAAACGAAATTCGTTAATTCCCGAATAACTATTTATTTGTTAATAATATGTAGATATTTGGCCTAGTTGATACTGTGGCAGTAGTTTGCCTCTTGTTAAACATCTCGTCTGCCTATGACAGTTGCAGTGCTACCCAGATAATAATTCTCATTGTTCATAATTATGCGCTGGCCTGCACTCCAGTGTTCGTCACCCCAAGATGTTTACACAGACTAAAGCTCTGAGGCGTAATATCTATAACTGCAGTGGTACCGGACGGTAGACGGACACTAACCTTAGATTCTAGAGCCAGAAGTATAGAGTCTAGAATACTAGATGAAATAGGTTGTAGAGATTTGTATAACGACTAGTTTGCCCGCGCAACAATACTGCAAGGATTTTTGAGGTCCAAAGTGTCGGCGCAACAATTGTTGCAAGTAAGTGTCACGCGCGTTTTTCTTTTGTTTATTTTTTAAAGTCATCCCAATGTTTAACCATAGAGCTTAATTCTTTAGCGTAATATATTTTCTTTCTATGGCAACACTACACACGGACATGTTCTATCTGTGAACTTTAAAAAAAATATATAATCAATGTTTATATTTTCATCTGTGTTTGGCGGCGAGGTTATGTTTTGTGCTATAGTTTTTAGTGAATTAATCGGGTTAAACTCATGATTTTGATACAAATTAAACATGAATATGATCGTGAATGTGTAAGGAATACTGTAAATATGTGATTTAAGTTCTGACATCAAAATTTTACGATATAAATTTGTCACGAACCGACAACACTCGGTAAGCTAATTTCTCATTGTTATGATTGGTTATAATTTGCTTTATTATGAATAGATTATACTTTTACATTGTAAAATATCACAGAAATAATGTTGTCAAGTAATTACACCCACTCAGAATATGATAAATACGCCATATCATGTCAGGATCGATAAAAAATCGAAGTCACGTGACAGTTAAATTAGCTTGTACTAAAAATTCAAAATTTGTAAAAAAATTTAAATATTTCTGTTATATAATTATTCTTTGAAACCTAGTTTGATTTGTAGGATTTCTAATAAGAATTCCAATAAAATAAAAAAACCAACAAGAAAATTTATATTTCATACAAAAAAAAATTTTTGGAAATCACCATGTCTAAGTATAGAAAATGGGCCCCCAAGTTGAAAAAAAAAATCATTATTGGCCGAAATTTCAAAGTAGCTCTTATTTTTTATGTAATTATTAATAACCTAAGCATATGTTACTAGGTAAAAATAATATTTCTGTTCTAGACATTCAAAATATTTATAAATATCAAATCAAAATCCTGTCTTGGGAAGCATTATTTATTGATAAAACTTAATTTTTGTGGTCAGATTGCAAGTTTTTTTTATGATATTATTTCTTCTACGAATTCAAATGTTTGAATGTAATTAGATAGATATGTGTTTTTACTATTTAATTACCGCAAAAAACCTATAGGTATTAATGTAAAATTTTTAAATTACAATTTTTTTCCACATCAATTCTGATTTTTTCGGCTACGTCAAGTTTGTCCTCGTGTAACATAACATTTTACTAATACATTTGACATGAATGTTTATGTATCAGATTTCTTGGTTATTCAACTATCTCTGACAAAAATTTCGTCTCTTAACTCGCTATAGATATGGCACAAGAGCCATTTATTCCCAACTCGGCGCAAACTTTTGACGCGGGCGCAGGTCGTAACACTCGGGAGCAATCACGAGGGCGCCACAGGGCTCCTTAGGCAAGCTAGTCGATAAAAATCACCTGATACGGTCACTGGGTGTATCGCTTTTTTGAATTTTTAAAAATTATATGTAAACTTTGTAAGCAGTTAGTTAAAGCATTTTCTATTTTGTAAATTTTAAGATTTTATTTTATTGTGAAAAAAAATAAATATTTTATAATTTTCAGGAGAGTTATCAACAGAAGCAACAACAACTGCAAATGTCATTGCAAAAATAGACAAACTGTTCAACTGTGTGAATGCCTACACTCCAGATCTGAGAAGAGGGAAACCGCTCGCCACCAACATGCAGAATAATAGTATGCACATAGAATACTATAAAGAAATGAAAGATTTTTTCAAAAAAATTGAATTCCTTGGATGCAGAAGAACACCCCCATCTCAGGAAGGATGGGTTTGGACATTGAACGGGCTTGAATAATAAGTATAAGGACATTAATAGTTTAGCAACTAGAAGATTTCAACTAGAAAATTTATTCGGGTGCATTAGAGGCAACTGTGGAGCCAACGCAAACCCAACTGCTGGACATTTCGTTGCAGGCCTTAAAACTGCAATCTTAAGCAACTTGTCCCACATTGTTGTAGGAAACTGCGAAAACGATGAAAATGATGTTTTCATATCAAACTATAAAACATTGTTGACACCAACCACAGACATATGCAATAAAAATGCCATTGAGGCAGAACCTGCTATAGAATGTAACATTCACTACACGTTTGAAGAGGTAATTAAAGAAAATAGTGGTGAAACGCAGGCATGTGCATATGTCTGTGTCTTTATTATTAAAAACAACCCAAATAATAAGTGCCAACAATGTAAAAAAATATTTGTGTCTGAGACGCAATTGGATGAACACATTTTTATTTACTTTAAAGAGTATGACGATTTAAAAAAGTCGCTAATGTATTCCTCTAAGCAATTGATTGCGTGTGTAGAAAGTGGTGCAACAATCATGAATACATATTTAGAAAACGACGAATATAAAAAATATAAAGAAAAAAGTTAAATACATCCTAACAGAATCAATAGATTTCAGTTTCCTCAGCAATTGTGCAGACCACTATGAGTGTAATATAAATTATATGATAAACAGTATATTTTTTATCTGTATTAAAAGGTTTTGCATCTTGAGAAATCGGCAGTTCACAGAAGAGTCTACTAAATCTGCTCTCAGAAGAAAAATAGATATTCTTCAACACAAATAAATGTTGTCAAGGTACACATTACCATGTAATACCATGTAGTAACAGCTAGTACTATATTCTATAGCAAAGCATTTCGGCTAAGGTGATAAATACAAACATTGTTAGCTTAATACTTTTATTTTTATATTTTTTCTTATTGCGCAATTTTAATAAAAATGTTGTAGCTGTTGTGTAAAAATGTTGTTGTTGTTAAGACTGTTAAAGTTGTTTAAACATCTTAAGTTAAAGAAAATTAGTTTTCATATTTCCAACGGCTTAGGAACCAATACAAGTAATGGGGTCTACCTATATATTATATAAGAATCAAAAGTCCTGAATGATTGACTGACAGACAACACGTAACCTAAACCGCTGATAGTAGAAACTTGAAATTTTGGAGAATGTTTTTGTCTTGGTGGATATAGGTGGTGTATTAAGAAAGAGTATTTCGATATAAGCCCTAATAGTAATGGGTGAAGACGTTTGTATGAAAGTAATTTGTTTTTGAACTTTGTATTCAAATAGTTAATTTAAAATAAAAAAATGGTGTTCCTTAATTTAACACATAGTAGTATGGCGATAGCCATGAACATAGCTCTATATTGTTAAAATAATTCAAATCTATAAGAAATTACGCGGATGAAGTCCCGGGCAAAAGTTAGTTAGTGATAAAAATCAAGACAATGAGCAGTCAAATTTGCGATTGCTTATAACTTCCAGCCACAGGTATGACCATGCATTAAATTATTTTGTGCAACATTCGAACACATCTACGTTTATGAATAAGTTTAAGAATTTCTATATTAATTAATTGTTTTATAATAAAAACAAACCACGACTTTAACCACTTGTTAAAATAAGCACCTTAATCATTTTATATTATTTACGTACCTAGAATAAAAAGATTTAATTCAATTTCATAACTGATTCGTTTGTAATAAACACTGTTTACAAGATTGTTTCCGAGAGCATATTCATCAATAAAGTCTTCTTAGTACCATACTTGCTTTTCATTTAATGTACCTACCAGCTTTCACTTATATAAAGCTTATAAAATATAATATTAGAGCCTAAATTAAAAGTAGAAACGGATTTGAATATCCCGCGTGTGAGATTTTGAATCACGACATCTATGTCGTACCCCCTAAACTTTTTACTAAAACTTGAAATCTACACCCCACTTTTTTTAATGAAGTCGGCGTTCTTCCCCCCGGTAATATTGTTCTGTGATCATGGTGTTATCATATAGAAGAAAAGTATAGATCCTATTATCATTGCATAACAAATCAACAAATGGCTCTTTTTTCAGTCATATATTTAGGCAAATATACAAACTATAGGAGTCTACTTTATAAATGTAACAACAATTTTTTATTCATAGATTAGTGTGACAAATAAAAGAATACACCACCATTTCCGCTAGTCAAACATGGCGGCAACCACGTGAACTGAAGTACTTCCGCGAGTCCAAGAACAAATAAAAGAATACACCACCATTTCCGCTAGTAAAACATGGCGGTAACGACGTGAACTGAAGTACTTCCGCGAGTCCAAAATGGAGGGCATCACGTAGTTAGACGTAGCCTCCAACAGCCAATGAAGAGCGTGGTATTGTCCCGCCAAGAAAATGGCGGCGGTGAAGGGAAATCCCAGCGGAAGACATCGCTATGAGTTTATAAAAGGCGGCGCGCAGAGCGGTCGTGGCTCACTCTGCCTTCAACCGTTGACGAGTCAACATCTCCGAGTTCGTTATTGCGGTGAGTCAATCCTTGTCGTGATTTTGTATAGTGTAGTAGGCTAATTGTTACTTAACATCTTGTAAATTCAGTTGAATGTAATTGGTATAGATTTGAGTTTCAAGTTATGGAATACATGTGCATAATCTGGTTTTATTGTTTTATTGTAATGGGTGTTACATTTTCAGAAGTGGGATTTACCCGTCTCAACCGATCCCCTGGTCTACCGAATTGGAATCACTAATGGATCCCCGCGGCCGGTCTCGGGGGCCAAGACTCTGAGTGCAGCTCTGGCACCGGGCAGCCGTCGACATCGAAACCACCGGGACCTTGGAGTCGTGTACAGCGAGCAGCTTGGGATGAATCTGGTAGGTGCAATCCATATTTTTGTAACGTAACGCACTGTTTCTATTCTAGGTGTGCATTGTTAATTTAATTTTACCACTCTGTTTTAAGTATGAGATAATAGTATACATAGGTATGAGATACTATATCTGATCTGATAAGGTATCATGTCTTGTATCATAGAGCGACTGCTTTTACATCGTAGGACTATGCAGTGCTTTAGACACGTAATGAGCTGTGGAAAATAAGAACTCTCTTCGAATAGCTAAAATATTAACGCTACCCGCGATAGTTATCTTTAAAGTGGCTGTATATGTACGTACTAATATGGAGACTTGTTTACGTTAGTGATTGTCACAGCTACTAAACACCACGAAAAGGAAAGTTAGGTGCCAAATTTAAATCGATCACAAGTTAGTGGATTGACTCGCGGCATGGGTCTGGAGGTGTATAATAGGCTTCCTGAGGACGTTGTTTTGTTATAGCTGACGCCTTTCATATATTTATGGGCCAGTGTGACGGAACCAACCTTGAATAGGTATTTCGCACATTCACAAATAAATCCGTACGGCTAAATATGAGAATAATTATTAAAGGAATCTTCTAAATTATTGTAAAATAGAAACGAAGTAGAGAAAATTCCATACAAAATGAATCAACTGTCAACCATTTTTAAGTTTTTCCGCCAATACGTTATATTTGCGCCTCGATATGAAAAAGCTTCAAAGTAAAGGTATCGAATCTTTTAGTTATACCCACTATATGTAATAATAAATAACGTTACACAATAATATAAGATTTTGCCCACAATATTCGGATAATGGGGTATTCTAGATTTTGAGAGAAGTAGGATAATGTCGGTAGGAGGAAATGATAGATTTACGTATTAGGCGTCAACTATCTATACATGCGTTTAGATATCTAGTTATGTAAAGCTAAGAAAACATAACAAGTTGCTTAGATGTACAACAAATATTTAAATTAGACAGACGACGGGTCGGTTGGCGAGTCGGGACCGATTTTTGTAAGAGTATGAGAATTCCGCTCATTCACGCATTAATATATACAAGAAACTTTATAAGTATCATAATAAAGAATTTAAATACAAACCAAACATAATATCTAACCTATTTAAACATTAGTAACAGAAACTTGTCGTTTTAGGGGATGAATCTCCATATTCACCTTAACATCACCCTAAAGTCATAAAGTATAGTATTTAGTTACAATATCGATTCGTAAAACTAACTAATAAATTAAGCGGAATAAATAATTGAAGTAATTGGAACTTTTAAATAAACAAGGAAAAAGTTTCTTTCGAACAAACTAAATACCTAATAAATTAATTCGTTATGCCTAGTCTAGATTCTTCACAAAAGCGAACAAAAAAAAGTAAATAGGGATACCAGCGGTCAAAGAAAGAAATGCATGATGGAAATTCGGGGTGAAATGAGACTTTTAATATAGTTTTATAGCAGTGGCAACATTTAGAGCAGGAAGGAAACCGCGGCAGAGCGAGACCGCGTCGAAAAAGTTCATTGATAAAAACGGCACCGTACTCGGTGACATTAAAAATTACACTATTAGGTATTTACCCCGTACCCCGCTCACAGCCTGGCTATTTCGATAGTCGTGATGGGTGCTTAGGTACACAATTAGCACTAGGTACACGGGAGGTTGCTCCTCCACTAATTATGAGCTTAGCTGTTAGACAGGGAGCTACCTGTGGAAACTCTGTGCTCTCAATCTTGTCTTTGCTAAGAGAAGATTTGCCTTACACACCACACGCTTAAAAGTAAATGTGGGGAAGACGCGGGCCCCTAGTTTGGAAATACCTAGGAGATATTAGGGACTAGGTAGAAGGTACACACTTTAAAAAGTTAAATTAGGCGCGAAGAAAGACTAAACGGGAATTAAAACCATACATAAATACCTACTTACTAGGGAAAAACTAAATAAGTAACTACTAGGAACTAAAATAAAGTAACAAACTACTAGATAGGAAAAAATTGTTCCGGAGGTTTGATCAGCTCATACCTAACATAAACTATCGTAACCAGTAAATAATGTCATAATCATAAAATCATTATGTATTAAATTGGTTGTATGGACGAGCAAAAGCAGTTCCATGGTGTGTGGGTTTCCATTTCAGAGAAAGGTGGAAATTCTGCATACAGCAGACATCTAATTAAATACCTACATTAATATCAAGAGATACTGATATTTTACTATTAATTTCATTGTAGTTATATTTGAGCTAGATTAGGCTTTTCGGACAATTTGGTTCTTACGAAATTCTAAGAGCAAAACAAGTAATTTATATTACGCAAAATACTTGAATAGGTAAAAATACCTGAATTAAATCTTAAACGAATCCGCATAAGAGAGTAGCAAATAAGAGAAAAATTATGAATACATACTATGTAACGGAAGTAAAAATTAAAAAAAAAAAAGAACAAGAAACAACCAAACATTAAAATAAATATATGCAGAGCTAGGATAGTATTTAAGAGCTTTGTGCTAAAAGCTACGGACTTAGGGAAAGAAACATAAAATGTATGAGGAAGTAGGTATATGAATAAGGGGGATAATATGGCCATATTATAACTCACTTTTAGAAGGGGACTTTGGTATAATTGGTGAATGTTGGTAACCGCAAAGAGTACTCTTAAGCCAGCCCAAGCCGGTCGTCAGACCGGGGGTATCAAAGTTCCTTTTCTTTAGGAATAATAGACTTCACATTCCAAAGTATAAATAAAAAAATAAAAATATCTTAATAAAACTAATCTGATATTTCTAAGGAAATTATCTGTACAAACAAATTACTAGGTTTTAGGAAATAATATAGTTATACAAAATAAATTGTCTAAAAGGGAGGCGATATGCTAAACTCGCGTAACAACTATCTAATGTTATATACGTCGACATATCTTATTATAACCAGTACTAGGAAACAACAGATAAGCTACAATTGAATATATCGAAATTTTTATCGCAATTTGTAGTAAAAGCAAACAAAAATTTATAAGGAACCGCTATAGGTATATAAAATCAATAGATGTACCATCAAAGATATTTTGATATTTCAAATCCACAATATTAACTCTGATTAATTATATTAGTACCGCGCTAATGGTAGGTAGATATAGATGCGTAATTATAGGTAAGTACCGATCAGTGACGAGTTAGATTTGTTAATAACACAGCCTTTAACGTTCCAGGGTTACGGACTACATCTATACGCAGGGTCTCTGTAGGTAGCCACTAGACGAAATCATAGCCAAATCAGAATACCGACTCACAGATTCTTAAGCTAGTATTTAATCAACATTTGGAACTAGGTAATACTTTAGCCAGCTGACTATTATTAGAATCAATTTATTTAATGTAACTCCGTTAATATCTATTATCAAAATCTTTAAATGCCAATAAAACTAATGGAACAAGCTCAGTAATTCCGGTAAAGCAGTAAGTTATGAACATCCAAGAGTTTAGGCGTCAGGTAGGTGGAGATAGGTTAAAACCTATTCATATGATGTAGGTACCGCGTTGACTCGAATTGAGTTAGAAAATTACAGTTAGTTAACATATGAATGAAGTGGTTGCTACGCTCAGGGTTCAGGTAATTAAGTTAGGTCAGCGATAGTTAGTAGGTATTAGAGGTGGGTCATTACAAGTAGTTTATACATAGATAGTTTAAGATTTAAGAAAAAAGAAGAAAAAAGGGGGGGTTACATTTTGGTAGTGCCGTGACAAGGATTAGAGTCGTTTAGAGATGTTTAGGTAAATTTATTATTGACGTATTAGGTACTCATTACAACTGATAGGCACTGCCGTACAAAAGTTCGAAAGTGGAGAGATTTTCTTCTAAATTGTAAATTATGATTATGTCTTATTTAGGAAGTATGTAAGTAATAAGAAGTTGGTTAAAAAGCAAGTTACGAGAATCTGAGTCGGTACAATTTGTTGACGTGAAATGGAAAAAAGGCATTGTGTGAAATATCTAACCCGTCGCGCGTCGAGTACACCATGTAGGTACTTATACATACGAACCAGTGCTAGGCCATGTCGCGCGTAAACATAACATGTATTAACGATTGATTAAATGCGGAAATAAAGTGCTGTTATTTATTCTGTGACCAATTTCATCGGATATGAAATGGCCGTTTTGGAATAGAAAATTATTAGATTTTAAACTACTGTTAAAAAACGACCTCTTACGAAAAACAACGGAACTAAGATAGCTAGCCTCATCAGGTGAAATATCAACAATCGGCGAATATATGTGTTAGTACTGTGGGGGTTAGATAGATGGCGCGGCTAGCAGTATCGAATGGATGACGTGATCTTCAGTTAGGTAAACTAGCATTACCTTGCCTTTTGATGTTAGTTTTATAAGCATTAGATAGATGGTGCGAAAAATATCTTTAATTGCTGGAGGCTGTAGTTGAGAAAGTGAGGAACATGGGTTTTGGATAGGTGGCGCTGGGAGAAGAAACTTGGGATTAAATCATTATAAAACATACGTATTCGTTGACAACTAATAAATAAATAAGTTAACTACACCGGCCATATTTAATTAAAGGATTAAAACAATAGTATACGTGAGGTTATTGTATAAAACTAGCGAGGTTAAAAGGTCTGGGGGTGATATCTCATTTTATACATAAAATAAATTACTCTGTACCTACTTATTTACTGATACTGAATGAAACGCGTTCTTAGTATATTATGTAATCTTAAAACAAAATATCAATTCAAAATTAGAAAGAGATATAAATAATGTTGAATGGTATCAAAATAAATACTCAAGTAGTGGCTTTATAAAAGTTAACTTGGAGTAGAAGTTACCTAGGCGGCTCACAGATGGCGGTGTGGCTTTTTATAACATGAAAGTGGTTGCCAAGTGAACGGAAGCCAACCGCCATAGTTCAAATAATAGTAAACGGTGTCAAGAGTATGTAGAAAATTGTAGGCTTGCGTGAAGTATATATTTAGAGAAAAAAGGGATCTAATAATGTACTTGTTTTGTTGACATTAATTAAATCACTCATTATATTAATAATACATTTAAATTAAATCAAATACCTGTTAATTTATTTCAGTAAATCAAGGATTTTTGTTGAATAAGAAAATAGGAAAGGGCAATCGATATAGCGTTTTATAGTACGTATCTTATCTTAGCGAAATTATGCAATGACCTCTGATTTAGGATATTCAATTCAAAATATATACTAGTGAATACGCGTCATGACATATCGAATACATGCGGTGTGAAAATAGAGCGAGTTAAAATAAATCGCTCATGATAATGTTCTGTGATTTCGGGGTTTATTAGGTTTTAAAGTTTAACAGACTCAATATATCTTACTTACATAAATCATATATAATTTTGTTTAAATGAAAATTGTTTCACTTTGATGATATCAGCCGAATAATATGCCAATCTGAAATAAACAGTTGTACCTATAGGTTATCGCTCTCGTTTTATCGTACTATTACTTGACACGATCGTCTATTAGGTACCTACGCGAAAGTAGTCGCATCCGCTATTTAGTAACGTTTACGTATAGCTTACTATATTCCTATATTCAGTATTCGTGATATATTTTGTGAATATTTGATTAGAACAAGTACAAGTACATGCTTCACAACTAGTACTAATTCAATTTTGCCGTGATAAACGAATAAGGTAGGTTCATATTGGATTATATTCGTATGAAGGTATATGTGAGTGTGGTACATATCTAGAATGGGTCATAGCATTATAAATGACAAATCAATTGTTAGATATAGTAGTAGGTATTCATATAAGATAATTACAAATAAGATCTTAAATCAAAATTGAATACCTAGGAAATAACCTAAATAATAAAATAAAAATAAAAAACATGGAATAAATATCTAAATATTGTTATCAAACCTAAATTGTTTATTTTATTCTATAACAGATTATTTGAAAGAGTAATTACGTGTCGGCGAAGTTAGTATTTGTGAGGTTCACGTCAAAATTTCTTAGGATACATATATAAAACAAAAACTAGCTCAGTTAAAATTGAAGGTTACGTCAATTGCGCGCGCGTTCCATGAAACCTTAAAAATAGTCTGCAATCGTGAAATAAGTATTTAGTCGGAAGTTAGGGATTAGTCATTTAAGAAGTCATAAGTTATTGTAAAACGCATAATTCTGGTTTACTTCAATTGCTTGATAGGTATCAATGAAATAAATGAATATGAGATTTAAGGGGTTGTTCAGTTAAATACATAGAAAACGCGTTATTGGTACACAAAATTAATATGAGAAGGTAAAATCTAGCAATTAAAACAAGTAGGTACAAGGTCTGTATAGGCGGGGGTTAGCACTAAAATAAATTGCTTCCAGAGGACTTAGTGTGCTGACGGGAATAAATCAATAAATGTATTAAGTATACTGGATTAAGATTTATTAGACGATGGCAATTGAGGTGGGATTGAAAAAATAAAGTAGGATAAGTGTATTAACATTAAAATAATTTTGTCGACAACATAAATTACTAGCTGCGGTTCGCGGTTTCACCCGCGTGGTGATGTATGTTATTGAGAATGGATCAAATATAGCGTAGGTATGTTACTGAGACATAATGTAGCTTTACATATTATTATACTCATGAAATGATTGTTTAAATCGGAAAAGTAGATTCACGTGTACCCATAATCTAAAATGAAATAAACCCTCATATATCTTTCCTACTATCAGAGTAGTAATAGTTATGTTGACGTCCTCTCTATGGAACTGGGGGCGATTCAACTATTTCACAAGTTCAACAATCCACTCCGCTGCAACTGCGGTTCGACTTCGGTTGTAGTTCGATAATTACCCGAAATGCCATCCAACTATTCCTGCGGACATTGGGACGTGACGTCACGTAATTGTATCGTAAACGCTACGGCATAATTTAATAGATAAATAGTAAACACTAATAGGAGTTAGCGTGGTGTACCTGGTCTATTGAGTAATCGTAATATAAAATACTATTCGATCGCTGGCGTCAATAGAAGCGAAACTGTAGTTGTGACTGTTTTCTTATAGCAGCTTAAGAATGTGTGTAAATCGGCTACGGTTCGAATCTAGTAGCAACAAATTAAGTTAGTGAATTGTGCCCTTTTCACTATGCTCTAATGCCAAATAGCGTAGACTTATATCAGTTGTATATAATATGGTCAATAGATTCCGTTCCGCAGCATACGCGATATATTGACTAATTGTTATTCTTTTCCACACTTCAGGTTACGTTATCGAAGTTTTCTTACGGAATCCTAACCTTTTTGATAATATTATATAGCCTATGGTCATAGGGAAACAAGTAGGATCCGAATGGCGAAAAAAAAAACTCTGATTGGTCCAGTAGTTTTGGGGTCTGTTTAATACAAAGAAACAAACAAAGAAATCTTCCCTACTTATGATATTATAGTGTAAATAAGCAGAGTTAAAATTAGCAGGTAAGAAGAATAAAACATGAAAAAGAAATTCATAGTAGTTGGCTAATAGAACTATAGGGAATATGCAACAAAATTATACTTAGAATCCAAATTACCTAATATAAGCTACGCTCTACAGTTGCGTTCGCGCGGTGTTGTGTTACATAGTATTTGTACAGGTATAATATAGATTTATACAGGTGGATTTTTATGAAAATTGTTCCTTAGATTTATGTTTGCTGTTACGTACAAAAAAAAACGTAACTATATATACGTAACGTAAATATATATATATATATATATATATATATATATATGTGATCCCATTCGTACAATATTGCATCAAAGGAGGGCGTTGCATCAGAGGTCCATCCATGTTTAAGCACACTGCCACCTGTTGGTTTTGGTAAGTAGAAAGTAGTTTCGTCCTGAGGAAGTTCTTTAAAATAAAAATAACGAACAATAAATGTTATAACGCTCACCTCCTATATCAATAGGGTACATTGGTTATGTACGTTAATTTCATATACAATGAAAAACTTGCAAAATAAGACATTTAGAGATAGATATGAATTAGGCAGTCTTAGACGAGGTTTAAAACAGCATTGTTAGTTTATTACCGTCATGATAAAATATTAGATTTCATGACAAACCTTAAAGTTAATGAGTTAAAGTCACCTAAATATTTTAAGATGAGACTGAAATTGACAGGTGCCGTAGTCTCGTCTATAGCCCATTATCTCCCTTATCACTAATCATTAGATTTCATATCAATAGCCTTACCATTTAACCATTTTCTACAGACTTCCAAAAAAAGGAGGAGGTAGTCAGTGAGACTTAGTTTTCATACTTTTGGCATTTTGGTGGACCATTCGAGCCCTTCATACTTATTAAAACATTTCATTCAATAATTCAAATTAACCTTATTGATTCATTCATCCCCAAGTAAATTACTAATTATTACCCGTAACATTCTAGTCCCCTTTGTTATCATTCTTTCTCAATCGCTGATTCACGCAACTCTAACAATTCAACAAACTCAAGTATGAAATTTGAACATTGAAACCAATAATTCTTAACTTTTATTAACCCATATTTCAAATTGAAATATAGTTTAACTCAATAACTTTCTGGTTTGTCACGAAATCGAATATTTTATCATGACGGTAATAAACTAACAATGCTGTTTTAAACCTCGTCTAAGACTGCCTAATTCATATCTATCTCTAAATGTCTTATTTTGCAAGTTTTTCATTGTATATGAAATTACCGTACATAACCAATGTACCCTATTGATATAGGAGGTGAGCGTTATAACATTTATTGTTCGTTATTTTTATTTTAAAGAACTTCCTCAGGACGAAACTACTTTCTACTTACCAAAACCAACAGGTGGCAGTGTGCTTAAACATGGATGGACCTCTGATGCAACGCCCTCCTTTGATGCAATATTGTACGAATGGGATCGCATTTATATATATATATATATATATATATTTACATTTTTTTTTGTACGTAACAGCAGACATAAATCTAGGGAACAATTTTCATAAAAATCCACCTGTATAAAACTATATTATACCTGTACAAATATTATGTAACAACACCGCGCGAACGCAACTGTAGAGCGTAGCTAGTATTAGGTAATTTGGATTCTAAGTATAATTTTGTTGCATATTCCCTATAGTTCTATTAGCCAACTACTATGAATTTCTTTTTCATGTTTTATTCTTCTTACCTGCCAATTTTAACTCTGCTTATTTACACTATAATATCATTAGTAGGGAAGATTTATTTGTTTGTTTCTTTGTATTAAACAGACCCCAAAACTACTGGACCGATCAGTTTTTTTTTTCGCCATTTGGATCCTACTTGTTTCCCTATGACCATAGGCTATATAATATTATCAAAAAGGTTAGAATTCCGTATGAAAACTTCGATAACGTAACCTGAAGTGTGGAAAAGAATAACAATTAGTCCATATACCGCGTATGCTGCGGAATGGAATCTATTGACCATATTATATACAACTAATATAAGTCTACGCTATTTGGCATTAGAGCATAGTGAAAAGGGCACAGTTCCACTAACTTAATTTGTTGCTACTAGATTCGAACCGTAGCCGATTTACACACATTCTTAAGCTGCTATAAGAAAACAGTCACAACTACAGTTTCGCTTCTATTGACGCCAGTGATCGAATAGTATTTTATATTACGATTACTCAATAGACCAGGTACACCACGCTAACTCCTATTAGTGTTTACTACTTATCTATTAAATTATGCCGTAGCGTTTACGATACAATTACGTGACGTCACGTCCCAATGTCCGCAGGAATAGTAGGATGGCATTTCGGGTAATTATCGAACTACAACCGGAGTCGAACCGCAGTTGCAGTGGAGTGAATTGTTGAACTTGTGAAATAGTCGAATCGCCCCCCAGTTCCATAGAGAGGACGTCAACATAACTATTACTACTCTGATAGTAAAAGGAAAGATATATGAGGGTTTATTTCATTTTAGATTATGGGTACACGTGAATCTACTTTTCCGATTTAAACAATCATTTCACGAGTATAATAATATGTAAAGCTACATTATGTCTCAGTAACATACCTACGCTATATTTGATCCATTCTCAATAACATACATCACCACGCGGGTGAAACCGCGAACCGCTGCTAGTAATTTATGTTCTCGACAAAATTATTTTAATGTAATTACACTTATCCTACTTTATTTTTTCAATCCCACCTCAATTGTCATCGTCTAATAAATCTTAATACAGTATACTTAATACAAAGTCCTCTGGAAGCAATTTATTTTAGTGCTAACCTTCGCCTATACAGACCTTGTCCCTACTTGTTTTAATTGCTAGATTTTACCTTCTCATATTAATTTTGTGTACCAATAACGCGTTTTCTATGTATTTAACTAAACAACCCCTTAAATCTCATATCCATTTATTTCCTTGATACCTATCAAGCAATTTAAGTAAACCAGAATTATGCGTTTTAGAATAACTTAAGACTTCGTAAATGACTAATCCCTAGGAGCGTGAGCCTCGGTTGGGCGCGTGGTAGGCGCTGCAGGTGGCGCGGGTGCAGTGCTCATGAACTCTGTTTTCGGGTGTTTGTCATGCATTTTCGGACTGAACCGTACTGCGTTTCAACCTCAAAAATGCGTTTGATACCTTGTAATTAAAACAACATTAGATAAAAAATACTTTTATTCTTCATAAATTACAAATTATTAACTCCAAAAAAAGTTGATAATTTCGCCCAGCCGCCATCTTCGATTTCAGTTTTGTTAGGACTATCGGCATCAACGCCCTCGAAAATCATAAAAACTACACCCAGTACGATATAGTTCACAATAATATAATAATCTATTAAAGCCGCCATCTGAGATTTGTATTTTGTGTTATGTTTTACGAATTATTAAGTTTTATGATCGATCATACAAAAACACTATTACAATTTTAAAACACATAGCAGTCAGTCAAGTGTGACCTTTCATATTTTAGATCATATAAAAAAGGTTATGATGTAAAAATAGTTTGTAACACTCACTACTGACTGCACCGCGAGAACCGCTTAGGGGTCTCGTCGATGCGCATGTTTATGTCACTGGGCCGTTTCAGACGATTGAAGGTAGTTTCCGTACTGTTCTATATATCTAGTGTGACGGTGTCGCCACTCACCGACGGCTCGCCACAAAGCCGCCCCTGCGGTATTATTATTTCTATTTTTTTCTAGTATTTTATCCAGTTTTTACAAAGACATAAGTGGGGTCACATCACAAAGACATAACAGCATTTGAAATGAAGGTGAAATGGTATAGCTATTGCTAAAATTAGTAACATAGTAGGGCTATAGATATGAACTCTTAAATCATAAAAGAAATGGCTATTGACGAGGCTACGGTACCTGCCAGTTTCAGTCTCATTTTAAAATATTATTTATATATATATATATATATATATATATATGTATATAATATTGAATGCTACATTTAACGAAAATAAACAATACATTATACAATTACCTACGCAGTCTATCTCTCACCTAACTACACAACTTTATTTTATTTTAATCACACCTATCCTCGCATACACTATTTTTCACAGATATACCTGAGATATGTTATATTATTTATGTATTGCTTCAGATTTTTTTAATTATTGTTTAGTATTTAAGTATTATTCCTTTTGTACATAGTCAGCATACATTCTATAATTATTATAACCTTTTAAAAAATTTATAAAATCCATGTAAAGATCATTGGAGTAATTATAAAGGAAGGGACTGAATGTCACGACACAGGCCATCCTAGTGTGGGATTCAGTGATCATCACCCAACTTACGAGTACTATATAAAATATATAAGCCAAAAGATGTAATCTATTTTGTAAGTAATTAGCATAAGTTTTATTTCCAAATAAACGTTTCCTAGTTTCCTAATTAATTTCCTAATATATATTTAGGAGGCCACTAAACGGGCCCCCACAAGGGCCACCATCAATGGTGACAAAAGGGGCAACATTAGTGTGGATGGCTAAAGAGTGTCGAGAGGTGTGCTGCGGTTTCACTAGAGCACTACTACCGGCGTTATGCCCTTTAACACTTCCACCCTTGGAGCTTTTCGTAACTTACTTTAGTATCATTATCCTTTCTAAACCAAAACAACTTTACCTGCGTGGGTACGGGTAAAAGATGGATCACCAATAGACATTTAAATCACCACATTTCAACCTTTTTAGGTATGCAAAAATAATTATGCTTACCTATTGTGAAACTACCAATAGTAATTATAAAGACTCAAACTTTAGATTTGGTTTACTATTAAAGTTGTTCGAGGTATAATTGACAATCTTTATTGTGTTATCCTCTAGCAATAACTATGTTTTATCTTCTTAGCATTTGCTGAGTCATTCCACTCGTACCTGTATAGGTATGTATACCATATTCCCGCTCTCCGCTTGCATAAAGATGCGTTTTAAGCGGCCTGTAAGGAAGAATCCGCCGATTGGAACACATTGAATTATGAATAAAAATTATACCTATTGTATGTACTGTTAGTACTTTCCTTTTTCAATGGTTCTCATAGAAAATGCTTGGCAGAACACGGCTCTTGTTTTGTACATAAAAAACATACATTGCACAATGTGGTCTTTGTACAAATTGTTAGTCTGTGCGAACACAGACGACAATATATCTTGGTATTCGTACAAATATACAAAAAATATGGTTAGACTATAAATTCGGTACGTGATAACGTCATAAGACAAGCCGAATGCTTAGGCTGATCGTGCCTCTCTATTGCTAGTTCCGCGCTCTCGCTTGCACGCTCGGCTCAGGCGGAACGTGACAATGAGCCATACTTTTACGTGCGTTTTGGCGCAAACGTAACGGTGGTTTTATTAGACATAAAATAGTTGTTGCGACTAGCTGCCCTCCGCGGTTCCACCCGCTGATGATCAGGGTTAATGTAGGATTGTAAAGATGACATTATATTTCAATCCGGTCTAGTAGTTCCAGAGTTTATTCAATTCAAACAAACAAATCTTTCCTGTTTTTTTAATATTAGTAAAGACGAGGATGGATGTTTTAAGATACGAGTAATGTATTCAGTAAACACGTTGTTTCGCATAAAACGTATGGTTAGGTGCCGCATTGACATTAATGCAAACATGCAGTCACTGAAATAAATAAATCAATTATGAGTATGTAAAAGTAAAGACGCTGATGTATTCGGATCCATATAATTGTTCACATGTGATGCACTACACCACTATGTATTAGTAAGAACTTAACACTCCATTAGTTTCGGCTCAAGGTTCTGAGTTTCGGCTCAAGATTCTGATTTGATTAGTGAAACAGAAATAGCAACTACATGTAAGATGTTTATCTCTTTTCTACTTTGGATAAATGCATATGTTTTGTTTCATCTATCAAATTGGATTCTAAGACACAGAACAAACGTAAATATTAAGAAAGTGAAAGTTTCTCTGTATTTAACCCTTCTTATACCGTGATAATTAAAACTGAAGATTTATGAATGAAACCCAAGTAAATTTACTTCTCTGGTAGGCAAAGGGTTAATATATAAATTGCGGTTGAACGGATTTTGATGAAATTTGCTTTATTAATTTCTGATGATGATTTTTTTAATAGTAAATTTGTGTCTAGTAATTATATCACACTATGATATCATTGTTGGCCGCACTATCACTGACCATCAATTAATTAAAAAAATGGGGTGTGGTCATGCAAACTGCCGTGTGTTATATGTGAACACGTTTCTCCGAGTCAAAAGTTATACTAATTGCAAATCTCCATACGCAGCAAAATAACCTCAAAATGGCAGCGCTTCCCCTTCCACCACTCGCAATGCGTCACTATTTTCGTTTATCACAATGAATTCCTTGATCCTTTAGCTATCCAGTGGTATAATTTATTAGTACTAATTCTAGTACATAGTGGTGTAGTGCATCACCTGTGAACAATTATATGGATCCGAATACATCAGCGTCTTTACTTTTACACACTCATAATTGATTTATTTATTTCAGTGACTGCATGTTTGCATTAATGTCAATGCGGCACCTAACCATACGTTTATGCGAAACAACGTGTTTACTGAATACATTATCTTAAAACGTCCATCCTCGTCTATACCAATATTATAAACAGGAAAGATTTGTTTGTTTGAATTGAATAAACTCGAACTACTAGACCGGATTGAAATATAATGTCACCTTTACAATCCTACATTAACCCTGATCATCAGCGGGTGGAACCGCGGAGGGCAGCTAGTCGCAACAACTATTTTATCTCGAATAAAACCGCCGTTACGTTTGCGCCAAAACGCACGTAAAAGTCTGCCTCATTGTCACGTTCCGCCTGAGCCGAGCGTGCAAGCGAGAGCGCGGAACAAGCAATAGAGAGGCACGATCAGCCTAAGCATTCGGCTTGTCTTATGACGTTATCACGTACCGAATTTATAGAGAACCATATTTTTTGTATATTTGTACGAATACCAAGATATATTGTCGTCTGTGTTCGCACAGACTAACAATTTGTACAAAGACCACATTGTGCAATGTATGTTTTTTATGTACAAAACAAGAGCCGTGTTCTGCCAAGCATTTTCTATGAGAACCATTGAAAAAGGAAAGTACTAACAGTACATACAATAGATATAATTTTTATTCATAATTCAATGTGTTCCAATCGGCGGATTCTTCCTTACAGGCAGCTTAGAACGCATCTTTATGCAAGCAGAGAGCGGGAATATGGTATACATACCTATACAGGTACGAGTGGAATGACTCAGCAAATGCTAAGAAGATAAAACATCGTTATTGCTAGAGGATAACACAATAAAGATTGTCAATTATACCTCTAACAACTTTAATAGTAAACCAAATCTAAAGTTTGAGTCTTTATAATTACTATTGGTAGTTTCACAATAGGTAAGCATAATTATTTTTGCATACCTAAAAAGGTTGAAATGTGGTGATCTAAATGTCTATTGGTGATCCATCTTTTACCCGTACCCACGCAGGTAAAGTTGTTTTGGTTTAGAAAGGATAATAATACTAAAGTAAGTTACGAAAAGCTCCAAGGGTGGAAGTGTTAAAGGGCATAACGCCGGTAGTAGTGCTCTAGTGAAACCGCAGCACACCTCTCGACACCCTTTAGCCATCCACACTAATGTTGCCCCTTTTGTCACCATTGATGGTGGCCCTTGTGGGGGCCCGTTTAGTGGCCTCCTAAATATATATTAGGAAATTAATTAGGAAACTAGGAAACATTTATTTGGAAATAAAACTTATGCTAATTACTTACAAAATACATTACATCGTTTGGCTTATATATTTTATATAGTACTCGTAAGTTATGTGATGATCACTGAATCCCACACTAGGATGGCCTGTGTCGTGACATTCAGTCCCTTCCTTTATAATTACTCCAATGATCTTTACATGGATTTTATAAATTTTTTAAAAGGTTATAATAATTATAGAATGTATGCTGACTATGTACAAAAGGAATAATACTTAAATACTAAACAATAATTAAAAAAAATCTGAAGCAATACATAAATAATATAACATATCTCAGGTATATCTGTGAAAAATAGTGTATACGAGGATAGGTGTGATTAAAATAAAATAAAGTTGTGTAGTTAGGTGAGAGATAGACTGCGTAGGTAATTGTATAATGTATTGTTTATTTTCGTTAAATGTAGCATTCAATATTATATATATATATATAATATTTTAAAATGAGACTGAAACTGGCAGGTACCGCAGTCTCGTCAATAGCCATTTCTTTTATGATTTAAGAGTTCATATCTATAGCCCTACTATGTTACTAATTTTAGCAATAGCTATACCATTTCACCTTCATTTCAAATGCTGTTTATGTAGGTACTACATTGACCCCACTTATGTCTTTGTAAAAACTGGATAAAATACTAGAAAAAAATAGAAATAATAATACCGCAGGGGCGGCTTTGTGGCGAGCCGTCGGTGAGTGGCGACACCGTCACACTAGATATATAGAACAGTACGGAAACTACCTTCAATCGTCTGAAACGGCCCAGTGACATAAACATGCGCATCGACGAGACCCCTAAGCGGTTCTCGCGGTGCAGTCAGTAGTGAGTGTTACAAACTATTTTTACATCATAACCTTTTTTATATGATCTAAAATATGAAAGGTCACACTTGACTGACTGCTATGTGTTTTAAAATTGCAATAGTGTTTTTGTATGATCGATCATAAAACTTAATAATTCGTAAAACATAACACAAAATACAAATCTCAGATGGCGGCTTTAATAGATTATTATATTATTGTGAACTATATCGTACTGGGTGTAGTTTTTATGATTTTCGAGGGCGTTGATGCCGATAGTGCTAACAAAACTGAAATCGAAGATGGCGGCTGGGCGAAATTATCAACTTTTTTTGGAGTCAATAATTTGCAATTTATGAAGAATAAAAGTATTTTTTATCTAATGTTGTTTTAATTACAAGGTATCAAACGCATTTTTGAGGTTGAAACGCAGTACGGTTCAGTCCGAAAATGCGTGACAAACACCCGAAAACAGAGTTCATGAGCACTGCACCCGCGCCACCTGCAGCGCCTACCACGCGCCCAACCGAGGCTCACGTACGCTCCCGCCAAAACTTGTAAAAGGTTATGCCATGATAAGTTAGTGTAGTAAACCTACAAAAAATCCTAAGATCTACAAGTAGTTGTGTGTCAATACTAAACAGTTTTCCGTATTTTAAACTATCAAGATTAACCGACGCCATGATACACCTACATACATTTTATTAGTAAACTAGAATTAACTAGATTTAATGTCTACAGCAGAACAACGAATGTTTTATTTAAAAAAAAAACAATACTTTTAAACATTAAAAGTGAGAACCCTATGGCTTCAATGGGGCATAGATAATTATTTGATCAACTAGGCTTAGTTTTCATACTGTTGCATCTTAATACTGTGACACCGTAGACCCTGATTCTCCCTGGGGCTAAATGTGACCCCTGACCCCGGCTTGCTTTAATTGGCCGTCTGGGGGTGGAGACGCAAGAGCAAGTTACAAAAAGTTCCAAGGGTGGAAATGTTACAGGGCATGACTCCGGTAGTAGCGTTCTAGTGAAACCGCAGCAAACCTCTCTACACCTTTTTGCCATCCACGCCAACGTTGCCCCTTTTGTTACGATTGATGATGGCTTTTATGGGGGGCCCATTTAGTGGGTGGCAAGTTAAATATTTTAAGATAAGACTGAAATTGACAGGTGCCGTAGTCTCGTCTATAGCCCATTATCTCCCTTATCACTAATCATTAGATTTCATATCAATAGCCTTACCATTTAACCATTTTCTACAGACTTCCAAAAAAAGGAGGAGGTAGTCAGTGAGACTGTATTATTATTTTTATGTTTGTTAGAGTCTGGCTAATGAAAGTTGATACTGAAAAAGCGCGGCAAATTTAAAAAATATCAGCATGGCAGCCCTAAAGTAAAAAGGAAAGTTGGAACAACCCACTTTGATACTTTGACATTCATTTTTATTTTACTAGTGGATGCTTGCAATTTTGTCCCCGTTATGACGAGATTAAAAGTAGCTTATATCACTTGTTAACTCTTTATTAACTCCATACCAAACATCACACGGATACGTCACTCCATTGTGGCGTATTAAAGGAACAAACAGGCTATCAAACACTATCATGAGTATCAATATTATCATGAGTTTAAATTTTTGTAAATCTATGTAAGTATGTATCAAAGAAAACAACACCATATATTTTTATACTGTTTTTTAATCACTATAATTAAAATCTGAATCTAAAAATTCAACATGGAGTGAATCGTCAGAATCACTGGAGTCGCTGCTGTCTCTTAAATTTATGATGAAGCTTTCTAAATTATTTTCAGTTATATGGTCTCTTCTTTTGTACTTGTCTTCCGCATGAATGACATGGTCTGTCATTTTTTCCAATCATCTGCTGTAATACACTCAAAATATTGTTTTATGAGATCCTCGAACTCTTTTGGAGTTCGGCTTACATTTTTGCTTCCCACATTTCTTTTTGCTAGACTCCATATGAGTTCTATAGCATTTAGGTCACAATGATATGGAGGAAGTCTTAGCACTTCATGTCCGTTTTGGCTTAAAAGTTCATCAGCTTCATAAATAGGTTCTGGTGTGTTCTGTTTTACTAATCAGAGCAAATCTGCTTTTGAATTGTATGTTTCAAATGAAATACCATTCAATGTAAGCCAATTCTGTATCTCTAACTTTCGATTTTGAGATGTGGGCGCTTTATTTATTATGACAGAATGGTATGATGCATTGTCCATTACAATTACACTTGGTTCATTCAAATTGGGAATAAGCTTTTCTTGAAGCCATTTGTTGAAGTTTGTGGAATTCATGTCATGGTGGTAGTCGGCCATTTTCGATTTGGTGCTAAATACTAACAATGAGTTTGGAATAGGGCCTTTCTCTGATCCTGCATGCACAATTATAATTATATCGTTTTCCTGACGATATATTTTCAATTATTCCACTTGTTGATGGACCTTGCCAACATTTTTTAGGCTTATAGGTTTTGTGGACATAAGTTTCATCTAAGTAGATTATTGGCTTGCCTTCTGCACGTTTCGATGCAATGGTACGCAAAAAGCTATGTCTCCATGCAGCTATATCATATCGTTCAATTAATAATGAACGTTCATTTTTGTTTTTCTTAAATTTATAACCGTTGGCTAATAATATGCGACGGAGAGTTTCACGACATCCACCAAATTCTATACTTTCTTTTAACTCTACCAACAAAGATCTTAATGTTGGTACTTGTTTCCTCACACAGTAAAATTCGTTTAATCTAAGTTCGACACTTTTGAAGGGTGAAGTCGTTTTTTACCTGGAGTCCTCCAGACCCCTTCGTTCACCGCACCTTCTTTTTTAATTCTCTTCAATGTAATAACACTTACATCTGTAAAAAGAATAAAATAAAATGTTAATTATCGTGAGTCTCATAACTAAGAAATAATAGAAAATACACAAGTATTACAAAACTAGTCTAAGATTAACGTTGAGTGAAAACTTACCGGTGAGTGAAGATAGTTCTTCTAAGTACTGGTTCTGCGATTTCATCATATCTTTTTGATCTAAATCTGTGACCTTTTCAATTGCTTGTTTTACTTCAGCAGTTCGTGCATTATCCTCAAGACTATCTGTAAAAGAACAATAACATTATCTAAAGTAACTAAAACTAATATGTACTTATTTAAAATAAAAAAATATCAAGACATTTTGACCGTACTAACCTAAAAAATCGGTCACAGTACGTAAACAATCCTGTTTTTCTCGCAATACGGCTTGTTTCACAAGCTTTTTCTCTTCATATTTCGAAATCATACAAAACAATAGTTTTCGCACTTCACTCTTTATAGTTTTATTCATTTTTATAGCATTAACACGGATATATCACAACAAAACTATACGCAAGTCAACCACAACGAAACATCAACAACACGCCATCTTGTTGCGTCAGAGATAGGGATACCATACACTGATTCTGATTTTACCAAACTTTCGGAAAACAGCCAAAAATTAATTTCTTTAAAATAAAATTGCCAAGTTTTTCTCTAGTAAATAGTGTACCTAATTAATTAAGCTATTTATTAGACTAACTTAAGGCTTATAACACGTACATAAGATACTTATTTTCGATGAATACAATTTTAGCACACGTACAAATTTTTAAAACTCATTTTATAAAATGTTTAAAATAAGTTTGTTTTAAAAATGCCTTTTTGGAATTAATTGTTCCTAAGTACTTTCTGCTTAAAATACCCCAATTTGTAGGGTAAAAATCCGATGGTAGGAACACTTTAGTGTGGTCATATAAAAAGTTTGCAAAAAATCCAGTATCTACTTTCGTTAGCCAGACTCTACCTCATAACTTTCGACTGGGTTAACCAATTCGGTATGCTAAAAAAAATTAACCTATGCCAATTCCGAAACCATTTCGAGATTTTATGTTACAAACCCTTATTTTTCTACTCTGACCTTTTAAAACGATAAGATGCCATTTATTTTAACAAAAAACGATGAAACAATTCGACTTTCATTGACCTCTAAATGACGTCACTTTTTTGCACTTTTGTTTTGATTGAATAGAGACTTACGAATTAGTAGGTGTCACTGTCAAGTGTTCTAGTTTCTTTTTTTTTACTCGCGTGCTTTTCTTGGCTCCTCAACGCAACTACATATTTGTGCAAAAAAGTGACGTCATAGGATTCAAATTTTCAAAAAAATATTATAAAATAACTACTGAATATAAAACAAAAATATTGAAATTAGTTTCTTATAATGACCTAATCTACGAAATAAAAATATAAAAAAAATACCAAAAAAAAACTTTACATACCGAATTCTCAATTTTTTCGTTTGAAAGCTGGTCCTTCCCGATTTAAATTTCTACGAATTTGGTCTAGTAGTTTTAGAGAGATATACTCCAATAACTGAATAGAATGGAAGTCGATATAAAATTTTCAAATTTTACTTGTAATATACTCGTAGGTAACCATGTAACTATCCATCCAAAATGTTTCTGTTTTTAAACTACTTTGTTTTTTTAATACCAAAGAGGCCTCGAAGTGTTGGCTACAGCCCCACTTATGCCTTTGTAAAGGACCGGATGAAATCCTATTTTTGCATGTGGTCGTTTTAAACATTAAGATTGCAATACAAAGTGATGGCATGTTTTATAATTAATTGAACATCGTAATAAACTTAAATCATTTTGAGAATAATTATATTATAAATTTTAATTGGAATAATTAACTGTAAACAATTTCAAAAGTATGAATCTATGTTTTATAAATCAATTCAAATAAATCAATTTAACAAATCTTATTATTATAGACTAATTATTATTAGCTAATTATTGTATCCGCGCCGATATATATATATATATATATTGTTAGAGACGAAAAAAGCCTAGTAGACCGAAAAGTATAAAAGGCGGCGCGCAGAGCGGTCGTGGCTCACTCTGCCTTCAACCGTCGACGAGTCAACATCTCGGAGTTCGTTATTGTGGTGACAATCCTTGCCGTGATTTTGTATATGCGCTGAGCAGCCGCCCAAGCCGCTGTCCCGAGCAGTTGTCTGCTGGAAGTCAAGTCCGGAGTAATCGACACCAAAGATTACCTTGTGTGGTGTCATGCAAAGGTGGTATCACGGTATCGTGAGTTTGTTGAGACATTCGACAGTTAATCTTCACAAATTGATATCACGCGCTAGTTGTCTTTGGTATGCATTAATAAAAAACATATCACTAAACTGTGCGAGTGAGATCTTGGTAAAGTATGTAAGGCATGGAATGTTTTTCTTTGTTTTCATTGCATAGTGTGGTGCGGGTGATGGAAGTCCAGAATTTTATCGTAGTACGTCGAAAGATATTAACACATTCATTTGTTTTTCAGCTGTCCCGAGCAGGTATCCTGAGCGGCTGCCAAAACTGCTGCGCTGAGCAACTGCCCGTGCTTCTGCGCTGAGTGGCCTACCAAGCCGCTATCCCGAGCAGTTGTCTGCTGGAAGTCAAGTCCGGAGTAATCGACACCAAAGATTACCTTGTGTGGTGTCATGCAAAGGTGGTATCATGGTATCGTGAGTTTGTTGAGACATTCGACAGTTAATCTTCACAAATTGATATTTCGCGCTAGTTGTCTTTGGTATGCATTAATAAAGAAAAATATCACTAAACTGTGCAAGTGAGATCTTGGTAAAGTATGTAAGGCATGGAATGTTTTTCTTTGTGTCATTGCATAGTGTGGTGCGGGTGATGAAAGTCCAGAATTTTATAGTAGTACGTCGAGAGATATTAACACATTCATTTGTTTTTCAGCTGTCCTGAGCAGGTATCCTGAGTGGCTGCCCAAACTGCTGCGCTGGGCTGCTGAGCTGAGCAACTGCCCGTGATTCTGCGCTGAGTGGCCGCCCAAGCCGCTGCAGTTTTTCGTTGTATCATTGATCTTGCATTAAAATAGTTAATAGATAGTGTGGTGACATACCACCAATAGAATATAAGTAGCATAGTTTTAGAATTAGCATTGTAATAAGGTAGGTACTGTTAACGAAATAAAACATGCAGTTTTTCGTTGTATCATTGATCCCGCATAAAAATAGTTAATAGATAGTGTGGTGACATACCACCAATAGAATATAAGTAGCATAGTTTTAGAATTAGCATTGTAATTAAGTAGGTACTGTTAACGAAATAAAACATGGAGATTTTCGTTGTATCATTGATCCCGCATTAAAATAGTTAATAGATAGTGTAGTGACATACCACCAATAGAATATAAGTAGCATAGTTTTAGAATTAGCATTGTAATTAGGTAGGTACTGTTTACGAAATAAAACATGCAGTTTTTCGTTGTATCATTGATCCCGTATTAAAATAGTTAATAGATAGTGTGGTGACATACCACCAATAGAATATAAGAAGCATAGTTTTAGAATAAGCATTGTAATTAGGTAGGTACTGTTAACGAAATAAAACATGGAGATTTTCGTTGTATCATTGATCCCGCATTAAAATAGTTAATAGATAGTGTGGTTACATACCACCAATAGAATATAAGTAGCATAGTTTTAGAATTAGCATTGTAATTAGGTAGGTACTGTTAACGAAATAAAACATGCAGTTTTTCGTTGTATAATTGATCCCGCATTAAAATAGTCAATAGATAGTGTGGTGACATACCACCAATAGAATATAAGTAGCATAGTTTTAGAATTAGCATTGTAATTAGGTAGGTACTGTTCACGAAATAAAACATGGAGATTTTCGTTGTTTCATTGATCCCGCATTAAAATAGTAAATAGATAGTGTGGTTACATACCACCAATAGAATATAAGTAGCATAGTTTTAGAATTAGCATTGTAATTAGGTAGGTACTGTTAACGAAATAAAACATGCAGTTTTTCGTTGTATCATTGATCCCGCATTAAAATAGTAAATAGATAGTGTGGTGACATACCACCAATAGAATATAAGTAGCATAGTTTTAGAATTAGCATTGTAATTAGGTAGGTACTGTTAACGAAATAAAACATGCAGTTTTTCGTTGTATCATTGATCCCGCATTAAAATAGTAAATAGATAGTGTGGTGACATACCACCAATAGAATATAAGTAGCATAGTTTTAGAATTAGCATTGTAATTAGGTAGGTACTGTTCACGAAATAAAACATGGAGATTTTCGTTGTTTCATTGATCCCGCATTAAAATAGTAAATAGATAGTGTGGTTACATACCACCAATAGAATATAAGTAGCATAGTTTTAGAATTAGCATTGTAATTAGGTAGGTACTGTTAACGAAATAAAACATGCAGTTTTTCGTTGTATCATTGATCCCGCATTAAAATAGTAAATAGATAGTGTGGTGACATACCACCAATAGAATATAAGTAGCATAGTTTTAGAATAAGCATTGTAATTAAGTTGGTACTGTTAACGAAATAAAACATGGAGATTTTCGTTGTATCATTGATCCCGCATAAAAATACCTAATAGATAGTGTGGTGACATACCACCAATAGAATATAAGAAGCATAGTTTTAGAATAAGCATTGTAATTAAGTTGGTACTGTTAACGAAATGTATCATTGATCCCGCATTAAAATAGTAAATGATAGTGTGGTGACATACCACCAATAGAATATAAGAAGCATAGTTTAAGAATTAGCATTGTAATAAGGTAGGTACTGTTAACGAAATAAAACATGCAGTTTTTCGTTATATCATTGATCCCGCATAAAAATAAATAATAGTGTGGTGACATACCACCAATAGAATATAAGTAGCACAGTTTTAGAATTAGCATTGTAATTAGGTAGGTACTGTTAACGAAATAAAACATGCAGTTTTTCGTTCTATCATTGATCCCGCATAAAAATAAATGATAGTGTGGTGACATACCACTAATAGAATATAAGTAGCACAGTTTTAGAATTAGCATTGTAATTAGGTAGGTACTGTTAACGAAATAAAACATGCAGTTTTTCGTTGTATCATTGATCACGCATAATAATAGTTAATAGATAGTGTGGTGACATACCACCAATAGAAAATAAGTAGCATAGTTTTAGAATTAGCATTGTAATAAGGAAGGTACTGTTAACGAAATAAAACATGCAGTTTTTCGTTGTATCATTGATCCCGCATAAAAATAGTTAATAGAATATAAGAAGCAAAGTTTTAGAATTAGCATTGTAATTAAGTTGGTACTGTTAACGAAATAAAACATGCAGTTTTTCGTTGTATCATTGATCCCGCATAAAAATAAATAATAGATAGTGTGGTGACATACCACCAATAGAATATAAGTAGCATAGTTTTAGAAATAGCATTGTTATTAGGTAGGTACTGTTAACGAAATAAAACATGCAGTTTTTCGTTGTATCATTGATCCCGCATAATAATAGTTAATAGATAGTGTGGTGACATACCACCAATAGAAAATAAGTAGCATAGTTTTAGAATAAGCATTGTAATTAAGTTGGTACTGTTAACGAAATAAAACATGCAGTTTTTCGTTGTATCATTGATCCCGCATAAAAATAAATAATAGATAGTGTGGTGACATACCACCAATAGAATATAAGTAGCATAGTTTTAGAATTAGCATTGTTATTAGGTAGGTACTGTTAACGAAATAAAACATGCAGTTTTTCGTTGTATCATTGATCCCGCATAATAAAAGTTAATAGATAGTGTGGTGACATACCACCAATAGAAAATAAGTAGCATAGTTTTAGGATTAGCTTTGTAATTAGGTAGGTACTGTTCACGAAATAAAACATGCAGTTTTTCGTTGTTTCATTGATCCCGCATTAAAATAGTTAATAGATAGTGTGGTGACATACCACCAATAGAATATAAGTAGCATAGTTTTAGAATTAGCATTGTAATAAGGAAGGTACTGTTAACGAAATAAAACAAGCAGTTTTTCGTTGTATCATTGATCCCGCATAAAAATAGTTAATAGATAGTGTGGTGACATACCACCAATAGAATATAAGAAGCAAAGTTTTAGAATTAGCATTGTAATAAGTTAGGTACTGTTAACGAAATAAAACATGCAGTTTTTTGTTGTATCATTGATCCCGCATAAAAATAGTTAATAGATAGTGTGGTGACATACCACCAATAGAATATAAGTAGCACAGTTTTAGAATAAGCATTGTAATTAGGTAGGTACTGTTAACGAAATAAAACATGCAGTTTTTCGTTGTATCATTGATCCCGCATAAAAATAAATAATAGATAGTGTGGTGACATACCACTAATAGAATATAAGTAGCACAGTTTTAGAATTAGCATTGTAATTAGGAAGGTACTGTTAACGAAATAAAACATGCAGTTTTTCATTGTATCATTGATCCCGCATAATAATAGTTAATAGATAGTGTGGTGACATACCACCAATAGAAAATAAGTAGCATAGTTTTAGAATTAGCATTGTTATTAGGTAGGTACTGTTAACGAAATAAAACATGCAGTTTTTCGTTGTATCATTGATCCCGCATAATAAAAGTTAATAGATAGTGTGGTGACATACCACCAATAGAAAATAAGTAGCATAGTTTTAGAATTAGCTTTGTAATTAGGTAGGTACTGTTCACGAAATAAAACATGCAGTTTTTCGTTGTTTCATTGATCCCGCATTAAAATAGTTAATAGATAGTGTGGTGACATACCACCAATAGAATATAAGTAGCATAGTTTTAGAATTAGCTTTGTAATTAGGTAGGTACTGTTCACGAAATAAAACATGCAGTTTTTCGTTGTTTCATTGATCCCGCATTAAAATAGTTAATAGATAGTGTGGTGACATACCACCAATAGAATATAAGTAGCATAGTTTTAGAATTAGCATTGTAATAAGGAAGGTACTGTTAACGAAATAAAACAAGCAGTTTTTCGTTGTATCATTGATCCCGCATAAAAATAGTTAATAGATAGTGTGGTGACATACCACCAATAGAATATAAGTAGCATAGTTTTAGAATTAGCATTGTAATAAGGAAGGTACTGTTAACGAAATAAAACATGCAGTTTTTCGTTGTATCATTGATCCCGCATAAAAATAGTTAATAGACAGTGTGGTGACATACCACCAATAGAATATAAGAAGCAAAGTTTTAGAATTAGCATTGTAATAAGTTAGGTACTGTTAACGAAATAAAACATGCAGTTTTTCGTTGTATCATTGATCCCGCATAAAAATAAATAATAGTGTGATGACATACCACCAATAGAATATAAGTAGCACAGTTTTAGAATAAGCATTGTAATTAGGTAGGTACTGTTAACGAAATAAAACATGCAGTTTTTCGTTGTATCATTGATCCCGCATAAAAATACCTAATAGATAGTGTGGTGACATACCACCAATAGAATATAAGAAGCATAGTTTTAGAATAAGCATTGTAATTAAGTTGGTACTGTTAACGAAATAAAACATGCAGTTTTTCGTTGTATCATTGATCACGCATTAAAATAGTTAATAGATAGTGTGGTGACATACCACCAATAGAATATAAGTAGCATAGTTTTAGAATTAGCATTGTAATTAGGTAGGTACTGTTAACAAAATAAAACATGGAGATTTTCGTTGTATCATTGATCCCGCATAAAAATAGTTAATAGATAGTGTGGTGACATACCACCAATAGAATATAAGAAGCAAAGTTTTAGAATTAGCATTGTAATTAAGTTGGTACTGTTAACGAAATAAAACATGCAGTTTTTCGTTGTATCATTGATCCCGCATAAAAATAAATAATAGATAGTGTGGTGACATACCACCAATAGAATATAAGTAGCATAGTTTTAGAATTAGCATTGTTATTAGGTAGGTACTGTTAACGAAATAAAACATGCAGTTTTTCGTTGTATCATTGATCCCGCATAAAAATAAATAATAGATAGTGTGGTGACATACCACCAATAGAATATAAGTAGCATAGTTTTAGAATTAGCATTGTTATTAGGTAGGTACTGTTAACGAAATAAAACATGCAGTTTTTCGTTGTATCATTGATCCCGCATAAAAATAAATAATAGATAGTGTGGTGACATACCACCAATAGAAAATAAGTAGCATAGTTTTAGAATTAGCATTGTAATTAGGTAGGTACTGTTCACGAAATAAAACATGCAGTTTTTCGTTGTTTCATTGATCCCGCATTACAATAGTTAATAGATAGTGTGGTGACATACCACCAATAGAATATAAGTAGCATAGTTTTAGAATTAGCATTGTAATAAGGAAGGTACTGTTAACGAAATAAAACAAGCAGTTTTTCGTTGTATCATTGATCCCGCATAAAAATAGTTAATAGATAGTGTGGTGACATACCACCAATAGAATATAAGAAGCAAAGTTTTAGAATTAGCATTGTAATAAGTACTGTTAACTAAATAAAACATGCAGTTTTTTGTTGTATCATTGATCCCGCATAAAAATAGTTAATAGATAGTGTGGTGACATACCACCAATAGAATATAAGAAGCAAAGTTTTAGAATTAGCATTGTAATTAAGTTGGTACTGTTAACGAAATAAAACATGCAGTTTTTTGTTGTATTATTGATCCCGCATAAAAATAGTTAATAGATAGTGTGGTGACATACCACCAATAGAAAATAAGTAGCATAGTTTTAGAATAAGCATTGTAATTAAGTTGGTACTGTTAACGAAATAAAACATGCAGTTTTTCGTTGTATCATTGATCCCGCATAAAAATAAATAATAGATAGTGTGGTGACATACCACCAATAGAATATAAGTAGCATAGTTTTAGAATTAGCATTGTAATAAGGTAGGTACTGTTAACGAAATAAAACATGCAGTTTTTCGTTGTATCATTGATCCCGCATAATAATAGTTAATAGATAGTGTGGTGACATACCACCAATAGAAAATAAGTAGCATAGTTTTAGAATTAGCATTGTAATTAGGTAGGTACTGTTCACGAAATTAAACATGCAGTTTTTCGTTGTTTCATTGATCCCGCATTAAAATAGTTAATAGATAGTGTGGTGACATACCACCAATAGAATATAAGTAGCATAGTTTTAGAATTAGCATTGTAATAAGGAAGGTACTGTTAACGAAATAAAACATGCAGTTCTTCGTTGTATCATTGATCCCGCATAAAAATAGTTAATAGATAGTGTGGTGACATACCACCAATATAATACAAGAAGCAAAGTTTTAGAATTAGCATTGTAATTAAGTTGGTACTGTTAACGAAATAAAACATGCAGTTTTTCGTTGTATCATTGATCCCGCATTAAAAAAGTAAATGATAGTGTGGTGACATACCACCAATAGATTATAAGAAGCATAGTTTAAGAATTAGCATTGTAATAAGGTAGGTACTGTTAACGAAATAAAACATGCAGTTTTTCGTTATATCATTGATCCCGCATAAAAATAAATAATAGTGTGGTGACATACCACCAATAGAATATAAGTAGCACAGTTTTAGAATTAGCATTGTAATTAGGTAGGTACTGTTAACGAAATAAAACATGCAGTTTTTCGTTGTATCATTGATCCCGCATAAAAATAGTTAATAGATAGTGTGGTGACATACCACCAATAGAATATAAGAAGCAAAGTTTTAGAATTAGCATTGTAATAAGTTAGGTACTGTTAACGAAATAAAACATGCAGTTTTTCGTTGTATCATTGATCCCGCATAAAAATAAATAATAGTGTGGTGACATACCACCAATAGAATATAAGTAGCACAGTTTTAGAATAAGCATTGTAATTAGGAAGGTACTGTTAACGAAATAAAACATGCAGTTTTTCATTGTATCATTGATCCCGCATAATAATAGTTAATAGATAGTGTGGTGACATACCACCAATAGAAAATAAGTAGCATAGTTTTAGAATTAGCATTGTTATTAGGTAGGTACTGTTCACGCAATAAAACATGCAGTTTTTCGTTGTTTCATTGATCCCGCATTAAAATAGTTAATAGATAGTGTGGTGACATACCACCAATAGAATATAAGTAGCATAGTTTTAGAATTAGCATTGTAATAAGGAAGGTACTGTTAACGAAATAAAACATGCAGTTTTTCGTTGTATCATTGATCCCGCATAAAAATAGTTAATAGACAGTGTGGTGACATACCACCAATAGAATATAAGAAGCAAAGTTTTAGAATTAGCATTGTAATAAGTTAGGTACTGTTAACGAAATAAAACATGCAGTTTTTCGTTGTATCATTGATCCCGCATAAAAATAAATAATAGTGTGGTGACATACCACCAATAGAATATAAGTAGCACAGTTTTAGAATAAGCATTGTAATTAGGTAGGTACTGTTAACGAAATAAAACATGCAGTTTTTCGTTGTATCATTGATCCCGCATAAAAATACCTAATAGATAGTGTGGTGACATACCACCAATAGAATATAAGAAGCATAGTTTTAGAATAAGCATTGTAATTAAGTTGGTACTGTTAACGAAATAAAACATGCAGTTTTTCGTTGTATCATTGATCACGCATTAAAATAGTTAATAGATAGTGTGGTGACATACCACCAATAGAATATAAGTAGCATAGTTTTAGAATTAGCATTGTAATTAGGTAGGTACTGTTAACAAAATAAAACATGGAGATTTTCGTTGTATCATTGATCCCGCATAAAAATAGTTAATAGATAGTGTGGTGACATACCACCAATAGAATATAAGAAGCAAAGTTTTAGAATTAGCATTGTAATTAAGTTGGTACTGTTAACGAAATAAAACATGCAGTTTTTCGTTGTATCATTGATCCCGCATAAAAATAAATAATAGATAGTGTGGTGACATACCACCAATAGAATATAAGTAGCATAGTTTTAGAATTAGCATTGTTATTAGGTAGGTACTGTTAACGAAATAAAACATGCAGTTTTTCGTTGTATCATTGATCCCGCATAAAAATAAATAATAGATAGTGTGGTGACATACCACCAATAGAATATAAGTAGCATAGTTTTAGAATTAGCATTGTTATTAGGTAGGTACTGTTAACGAAATAAAACATGCAGTTTTTCGTTGTATCATTGATCCCGCATAATAATAGTTAATAGATAGTGTGGTGACATACCACCAATAGAAAATAAGTAGCATAGTTTTAGAATTAGCATTGTAATTAGGTAGGTACTGTTCACGAAATAAAACATGCAGTTTTTCGTTGTTTCATTGATCCCGCATTACAATAGTTAATAGATAGTGTGGTGACATACCACCAATAGAATATAAGTAGCATAGTTTTAGAATTAGCATTGTAATAAGGAAGGTACTTTTAACGAAATAAAACAAGCAGTTTTTCGTTGTATCATTGATCCCGCATAAAAATAGTTAATAGATAGTGTGGTGACATACCACCAATAGAATATAAGAAGCAAAGTTTTAGAATTAGCATTGTAATAAGTACTGTTAACTAAATAAAACATGCAGTTTTTTGTTGTATCATTGATCCCGCATAAAAATAGTTAATAGATAGTGTGGTGACATACCACCAATAGAATATAAGAAGCAAAGTTTTAGAATTAGCATTGTAATTAAGTTGGTACTGTTAACGAAATAAAACATGCAGTTTTTTGTTGTATTATTGATCCCGCATAAAAATAGTTAATAGATAGTGTGGTGACATACCACCAATAGAAAATAAGTAGCATAGTTTTAGAATAAGCATTGTAATTAAGTTGGTACTGTTAACGAAATAAAACATGCAGTTTTTCGTTGTATCATTGATCCCGCATAAAAATAAATAATAGATAGTGTGGTGACATACCACCAATAGAATATAAGTAGCATAGTTTTAGAATTAGCATTGTTATTAGGTAGGTACTGTTAACGAAATAAAACATGCAGTTTTTCGTTGTATCATTGATCCCGCATAATAATAGTTAATAGATAGTGTGGTGACATACCACCAATAGAAAATAAGTAGCATAGTTTTAGAATTAGCATTGTAATTAGGTAGGTACTGTTCACGAAATTAAACATGCAGTTTTTCGTTGTTTCATTGATCCCGCATTAAAATAGTTAATAGATAGTGTGGTGACATACCACCAATAGAATATAAGTAGCATAGTTTTAGAATTAGCATTGTAATAAGGAAGGTACTGTTAACGAAATAAAACATGCAGTTCTTCGTTGTATCATTGATCCCGCATAAAAATAGTTAATAGATAGTGTGGTGACATACCACCAATATAATACAAGAAGCAAAGTTTTAGAATTAGCATTGTAATTAAGTTGGTACTGTTAACGAAATAAAACATGCAGTTTTTCGTTGTATCATTGATCCCGCATTAAAAAAGTAAATGATAGTGTGGTGACATACCACCAATAGATTATAAGAAGCATAGTTTAAGAATTAGCATTGTAATAAGGTAGGTACTGTTAACGAAATAAAACATGCAGTTTTTCGTTATATCATTGATCCCGCATAAAAATAAATAATAGTGTGGTGACATACCACCAATAGAATATAAGTAGCACAGTTTTAGAATTAGCATTGTAATTAGGTAGGTACTGTTAACGAAATAAAACATGCAGTTTTTCGTTGTATCATTGATCCCGCATAAAAATAGTTAATAGATAGTGTGGTGACATACCACCAATAGAATATAAGAAGCAAAGTTTTAGAATTAGCATTGTAATAAGTTAGGTACTGTTAACGAAATAAAACATGCAGTTTTTCGTTGTATCATTGATCCCGCATAAAAATAAATAATAGTGTGGTGACATACCACCAATAGAATATAAGTAGCACAGTTTTAGAATAAGCATTGTAATTAGGAAGGTACTGTTAACGAAATAAAACATGCAGTTTTTCATTGTATCATTGATCCCGCATAATAATAGTTAATAGATAGTGTGGTGACATACCACCAATAGAAAATAAGTAGCATAGTTTTAGAATTAGCATTGTTATTAGGTAGGTACTGTTCACGCAATAAAACATGCAGTTTTTCGTTGTTTCATTGATCCCGCATTAAAATAGTTAATAGATAGTGTGGTGACATACCACCAATAGAATATAAGTAGCATAGTTTTAGAATTAGCATTGTAATAAGGAAGGTACTGTTAACGAAATAAAACATGCAGTTTTTCGTTGTATCATTGATCCCGCATAAAAATAGTTAATAGATAGTGTGGTGACATACCACCAATAGAATATAAGAAGCAAAGTTTTAGAATTAGCATTGTAATAAGTTAGGTACTGTTAACGAAATAAAACATGCAGTTTTTCGTTGTATCATTGATCCCGCATAAAAATAAATAATAGTGTGGTGACATACCACCAATAGAATATAAGTAGCACAGTTTTAGAATAAGCATTGTAATTAGGTAGGTACTGTTAACGAAATAAAACATGCAGTTTTTCGTTGTATCATTGATCCCGCATAAAAATACCTAATAGATAGTGTGGTGACATACCACCAATAGAATATAAGAAGCATAGTTTTAGAATAAGCATTGTAATTAAGTTGGTACTGTTAACGAAATAAAACATGCAGTTTTTCGTTGTATCATTGATCCCGCATTAAAATAGTTAATAGATAGTGTGGTGACATACCACCAATAGAATATAAGTAGCATAGTTTTAGAATTAGCATTGTAATTAGGTAGGTACTGTTAACAAAATAAAACATGGAGATTTTCGTTGTATCATTGATCCCGCATAAAAATAGTTAATAGATAGTGTGGTGACATACCACCAATAGAATATAAGAAGCAAAGTTTTAGAATTAGCATTGTAATTAAGTTGGTACTGTTAACGAAATAAAACATGCAGTTTTTCGTTGTATCATTGATCCCGCATAAAAATAAATAATAGATAGTGTGGTGACATACCACCAATAGAATATAAGTAGCATAGTTTTAGAATTAGCATTGTTATTAGGTAGGTACTGTTAACGAAATAAAACATGCAGTTTTTCGTTGTATCATTGATCCCGCATAAAAATAAATAATAGATAGTGTGGTGACATACCACCAATAGAATATAAGTAGCATAGTTTTAGAATTAGCATTGTTATTAGGTAGGTACTGTTAACGAAATAAAACATGCAGTTTTTCGTTGTATCATTGATCCCGCATAATAATAGTTAATAGATAGTGTGGTGACATACCACCAATAGAAAATAAGTAGCATAGTTTTAGAATTAGCATTGTAATTAGGTAGGTACTGTTCACGAAATAAAACATGCAGTTTTTCGTTGTTTCATTGATCCCGCATTACAATAGTTAATAGATAGTGTGGTGACATACCACCAATAGAATATAAGTAGCATAGTTTTAGAATTAGCATTGTAATAAGGAAGGTACTGTTAACGAAATAAAACAAGCAGTTTTTCGTTGTATCATTGATCCCGCATAAAAATAGTTAATAGATAGTGTGGTGACATACCACCAATAGAATATAAGAAGCAAAGTTTTAGAATTAGCATTGTAATAAGTACTGTTAACTAAATAAAACATGCAGTTTTTTGTTGTATCATTGATCCCGCATAAAAATAGTTAATAGATAGTGTGGTGACATACCACCAATAGAATATAAGAAGCAAAGTTTTAGAATTAGCATTGTAATTAAGTTGGTACTGTTAACGAAATAAAACATGCAGTTTTTTGTTGTATTATTGATCCCGCATAAAAATAGTTAATAGATAGTGTGGTGACATACCACCAATAGAAAATAAGTAGCATAGTTTTAGAATAAGCATTGTTATTAAGTTGGTACTGTTAACGAAATAAAACATGCAGTTTTTCGTTGTATCATTGATCCCGCATAAAAATAAATAATAGATAGTGTGGTGACATACCACCAATAGAATATAAGTAGCATAGTTTTAGAATTAGCATTGTTATTAGGTAGGTACTGTTAACGAAATAAAACATGCAGTTTTTCGTTGTATCATTGATCCCGCATAATAATAGTTAATAGATAGTGTGGTGACATACCACCAATAGAAAATAAGTAGCATAGTTTTAGAATTAGCATTGTAATTAGGTAGGTACTGTTCACGAAATTAAACATGCAGTTTTTCGTTGTTTCATTGATCCCGCATTAAAATAGTTAATAGATAGTGTGGTGACATACCACCAATAGAATATAAGTAGCATAGTTTTAGAATTAGCATTGTAATAAGGAAGGTACTGTTAACGAAATAAAACATGCAGTTTTTCGTTGTATCATTGATCCCGCATAAAAATAGTTAATAGATAGTGTGGTGACATACCACCAATATAATACAAGAAGCAAAGTTTTAGAATTAGCATTGTAATTAAGTTGGTACTGTTAACGAAATAAAACATGCAGTTTTTCGTTGTATCATTGATCCCGCATTAAAAAAGTAAATGATAGTGTGGTGACATACCACCAATAGATTATAAGAAGCATAGTTTAAGAATTAGCATTGTAATAAGGTAGGTACTGTTAACGAAATAAAACATGCAGTTTTTCGTTATATCATTGATCCCGCATAAAAATAAATAATAGTGTGGTGACATACCACCAATAGAATATAAGTAGCACAGTTTTAGAATTAGCATTGTAATTAGGTAGGTACTGTTAACGAAATAAAACATGCAGTTTTTCGTTGTATCATTGATCCCGCATAAAAATAAATGATAGTGTGGTGACATACCACCAATAGAATATAAGTAGCATAGTTTTAGAATTAGCATTGTAATAAGGAAGGTACTGTTAACGAAATAAAACATGCAGTTTTTCGTTGTATCATTGATCCCGCATAAAAATTGTTAAAAGATAGTGTGGTGACATACCACCAATAGAATATAAGAAGCAAAGTTTTAGAATTAGCATTGTAATAAGGTAGGTACTGTTAACGAATTAAAACATGCAGTTTTTCGTTGTATCATTGATCCCGCATAATAATAGTTAATAGATAGTGTGGTGACATACCACCAATAGAAAATAAGTAGCATAGTTTTAGAATTAGCATTGTTATTAGGTAGGTACTGTTCACGCAATAAAACATGCAGTTTTTCGTTGTTTCATTGATCCCGCATTAAAATAGTTAATAGATAGTGTGGTGACATACCACCAATAGAATATAAGTAGCATAGTTTTAGAATTAGCATTGTAATAAGGAAGGTACTGTTAACGAAATAAAACATGCAGTTTTTCGTTGTATCATTGATCCCGCATAAAAATAGTTAATAGACAGTGTGGTGACATACCACCAATAGAATATAAGAAGCAAAGTTTTAGAATTAGCATTGTAATAAGTTAGGTACTGTTAACGAAATAAAACATGCAGTTTTTCGTTGTATCATTGATCCCGCATAAAAATAAATAATAGTGTGGTGACATACCACCAATAGAATATAAGTAGCACAGTTTTAGAATAAGCATTGTAATTAGGTAGGTACTGTTAACGAAATAAAACATGCAGTTTTTCGTTGTATCATTGATCCCGCATAAAAATACCTAATAGATAGTGTGGTGACATACCACCAATAGAATATAAGAAGCATAGTTTTAGAATAAGCATTGTAATTAAGTTGGTACTGTTAACGAAATAAAACATGCAGTTTTTCGTTGTATCATTGATCACGCATTAAAATAGTTAATAGATAGTGTGGTGACATACCACCAATAGAATATAAGTAGCATAGTTTTAGAATTAGCATTGTAATTAGGTAGGTACTGTTAACAAAATAAAACATGGAGATTTTCGTTGTATCATTGATCCCGCATAAAAATAGTTAATAGATAGTGTGGTGACATACCACCAATAGAATATAAGAAGCAAAGTTTTACAATTAGCATTGTAATTAAGTTGGTACTGTTAACGAAATAAAACATGCAGTTTTTCGTTGTATCATTGATCCCGCATAAAAATAAATAATAGATAGTGTGGTGACATACCACCAATAGAATATAAGTAGCATAGTTTTAGAATTAGCATTGTTATTAGGTAGGTACTGTTAACGAAATAAAACATGCAGTTTTTCGTTGTATCATTGATCCCGCATAATAATAGTTAATAGATAGTGTGGTGACATACCACCAATAGAAAATAAGTAGCATAGTTTTAGAATTAGCATTGTAATTAGGTAGGTACTGTTAACAAAATAAAACATGGAGATTTTCGTTGTATCATTGATCCCGCATAAAAATAGTTAATAGATAGTGTGGTGACATACCACCAATAGAATATAAGAAGCAAAGTTTTAGAATAAGCATTGTAATTAAGTTGGTACTGTTAACGAAATAAAACATGCAGTTTTTCGTTGTATCATTAATCCCGCATAAAAATAAATAATAGATAGTGTGGTGACATACCACCAATAGAATATAAGTAGCATAGTTTTAGAATTAGCATTGTTATTAGGTAGGTACTGTTAACGAAATAAAACATGCAGTTTTTCGTTGTATCATTGATCCCGCATAAAAATAGTTAATAGATAGTGTGGTGACATACCACCAATAGAAAATAAGTAGCATAGTTTTAGAATAAGCATTGTAATTAAGTTGGTACTGTTAACGAAATAAAACATGCAGTTTTTCGTTGTATCATTGATCCCGCATAAAAATAAATAATAGATAGTGTGGTGACATACCACCAATAGAATATAAGTAGCATAGTTTTAGAATTAGCATTGTTATTAGGTAGGTACTGTTAACGAAATAAAACATGCAGTTTTTCGTTGTATCATTGATCCCGCATAATAATAGTTAATAGATAGTGTGGTGACATACCACCAATAGAAAATAAGTAGCATAGTTTTAGAATTAGCATTGTAATTAGGTAGGTACTGTTCACGAAATAAAACATGCAGTTTTTCGTTGTTTCATTGATCCCGCATTAAAATAGTTAATAGATAGTGTGGTGACATACCACCAATAGAATATAAGTAGCATAGTTTTAGAATTAGCATTGTAATAAGGAAGGTACTGTTAACGAAATAAAACATGCAGTTCTTCGTTGTATCATTGATCCCGCATAAAAATAGTTAATAGATAGTGTGGTGACATACCACCAATATAATACAAGAAGCAAAGTTTTAGAATTAGCATTGTAATTAAGTTGGTACTGTTAACGAAATAAAACATGCAGTTTTCGTTGTATCATTGATCCCGCATTAAAAAAGTAAATGATAGTGTGGTGACATACCACCAATAGAATATAAGAAGCATAGTTTAAGAATTAGCATTGTAATAAGGTAGGTACTGTTAACGAAATAAAACATGCAGTTTTTCGTTATATCATTGATCCCGCATAAAAATAAATAATAGTGTGGTGACATACCACCAATAGAATATAAGTAGCACAGTTTTAGAATTAGCATTGTAATTAGGTAGGTACTGTTAACGAAATAAAACATGCAGTTTTTCGTTGTATCATTGATCCCGCATAAAAATAAATGATAGTGTGGTGACATACCACCAATAGAATATAAGTAGCATAGTTTTAGAATTAGCATTGTAATAAGGAAGGTACTGTTAACGAAATAAAACATGCAGTTTTTCGTTGTATCATTGATCCCGCATAAAAATAGTTAAAAGATAGTGTGGTGACATACCACCAATAGAATATAAGAAGCAAAGTTTTAGAATTAGCATTGTAATAAGGTAGGTACTGTTAACGAATTAAAACATGCAGTTATTTGTTGTATCATTGATCCCGCATAAAAATACCTAATAGATAGTGTGGTGACATACCACCAATAGAATATAAGAAGCATAGTTTTAGAATAAGCATTGTAATTAAGTTGGTACTGTTAACGAAATAAAACATGCAGTTTTTCGTTGTATCATTGATCCCGCATTAAAATAGTAAATGATAGTGTGGTGACATACCACCAATAGAATATAAGTAGCACAGTTTTAGAATTAGCATTGTAATTAGGTAGGTACTGTTAACGAAATAAAACATGCAGTTTTTCGTTGTATCATTGATCCCGCATAAAAATAAATGATAGTGTGGTGACATACCACTAATAGAATATAAGTAGCACAGTTTTAGAATTAGCATTGTAATTAGGTAGGTACTGTTAACGAAATAAAACATGCAGTTTTTCGTTGTATCATTGATCCCGCATAATAATAGTTAATAGATAGTGTGGTGACATACCACCAATAGAATATAAGTAGCATAGTTTTAGAATTAGCATTGTAATAAGGAAGGTACTGTTAACGAAATAAAACATGCAGTTTTTCGTTGTATCATTGATCCCGCATAAAAATAGTTAATAGAATATAAGAAGCAAAGTTTTAGAATTAGCATTGTAATTAAGTTGGTACTGTTAACGAAATAAAACATGCAGTTTTTCGTTGTATCATTGATCCCGCATAAAAATAAATAATAGATAGTGTGGTGACATACCACCAATAGAATATAAGTAGCATAGTTTTAGAATTAGCATTGTTATTAGGTAGGTACTGTTAACGAAATAAAACATGCAATTTTTCGTTGTATCATTGATCCCGCATAATAATAGTTAATAGATAGTGTGGTGACATACCACCAATAGAAAATAAGTAGCATAGTTTTAGAATTAGCTTTGTAATTAGGTAGGTACTGTTCACGAAATAAAACATGCAGTTTTTCGTTGTTTCATTGATCCCGCATTAAAATAGTTAATAGATAGTGTGGTGACATACCACCAATAGAATATAAGTAGCATAGTTTTAGAATTAGCATTGTAATAAGGAAGGTACTGTTAACGAAATAAAACAAGCAGTTTTTCGTTGTATCATTGATCCCGCATAAAAATAGTTAATAGTGTGGTGACATACCACCAAAAGAATATAAGAAGCAAAGTTTTAGAATTAGCATTGTAATAAGTTAGGTACTGTTAACGAAATAAAACATGCAGTTTTTTGTTGTATCATTGATCCCGCATAAAAATAGTTAATAGATAGTGTGGTGACATACCACCAATAGAATATAAGAAGCAAAGTTTTAGAATTAGCATTGTAATTAAGTTGGTACTGTTAACGAAATAAAACATGCAGTTTTTCGTTGTATCATTGATCCCGCATAAAAATAAATAATAGATAGTGTGGTGACATACCACTAATAGAATATAAGTAGCACAGTTTTAGAATTAGCATTGTAATTAGGTAGGTACTGTTAACGAAATAAAACATGCAGTTTTTCATTGTATCATTGATCCCGCATAATAATAGTTAATAGATAGTGTGGTGACATACCACCAATAGAAAATAAGTAGCATAGTTTTAGAATTAGCATTGTTATTAGGTAGGTACTGTTCACGCAATAAAACATGCAGTTTTTCGTTGTTTCATTGATCCCGCATTAAAATAGTTAATAGATAGTGTGGTGACATACCACCAATAGAATATAAGTAGCATAGTTTTAGAATTAGCATTGTAATAAGGAAGGTACTGTTAACGAAATAAAACATGCAGTTTTTCGTTGTATCATTGATCCCGCATAAAAATAGTTAAAAGACAGTGTGGTGACATACCACCAATAGAATATAAGAAGCAAAGTTTTAGAATTAGCATTGTAATAAGTTAGGTACTGTTAACGAAATAAAACATGCAGTTTTTCGTTGTATCATTGATCCCGCATAAAAATAAATAATAGTGTGGTGACATACCACCAATAGAATATAAGTAGCACAGTTTGAGAATAAGCATTGTAATTAGGTAGGTACTGTTAACGAAATAAAACATGCAGTTTTTCGTTGTATCATTGATCCCGCATAAAAATACCTAATAGATAGTGTGGTGACATACCACCAATAGAATATAAGAAGCATAGTTTTAGAATAAGCATTGTAATTAAGTTGGTACTGTTAACGAAATAAAACATGCAGTTTTTCGTTGTATCATTGATCACGCATTAAAATAGTTAATAGATAGTGTGGTGACATACCACCAATAGAATATAAGTAGCATAGTTTTAGAATTAGCATAGTAATTAGGTAGGTACTGTTAACGAAATAAAACATGGAGATTTTCGTTGTATCATTGATCCCGCATAAAAATAGTTAATAGATAGTGTGGTGACATACCACCAATAGAATATAAGAAGCAAAGTTTTAGAATTAGCATTGTAATTAAGTTGGTACTGTTAACGAAATAAAACATGCAGTTTTTCGTTGTATCATTGATCCCGCATAAAAATAAATAATAGATAGTGTGGTGACATACCACCAATAGAATATAAGTAGCATAGTTTTAGAATTAGCATTGTAATTAGGTAGGTACTGTTAACGAAATAAAACATGCAGTTTTTCGTTGTATCATTGATCCCGCATAATAATAGTTAATAGATAGTGTGGTGACATACCACCAATAGAAAATAAGTAGCATAGTTTTAGAATAAGCATTGTAATTAAGTTGGTACTGTTAACGAAATAAAACATGCAGTTTTTCGTTGTATCATTGATCCCGCATAAAAATAAATAATAGATAGTGTGGTGACATACCACCAATAGAATATAAGTAGCATAGTTTTAGAATTAGCATTGTTATTAGGTAGGTACTGTTAACGAAATAAAACATGCAGTTTTTCGTTGTATCATTGATCCCGCATAATAATAGTTAATAGATAGTGTGGTGACATACCACCAATAGAAAATAAGTAGCATAGTTTTAGAATTAGCATTGTAATTAGGTAGGTACTGTTCACGAAATAAAACATGCAGTTTTTCGTTGTTTCATTGATCCCGCATTAAAATAGTTAATAGATAGTGTGGTGACATACCACCAATAGAATTTAAGTAGCATAGTTTTAGAATTAGCATTGTAATAAGGAAGGTACTGTTAACGAAATAAAACAAGCAGTTTTTCGTTGTATCATTGATCCCGCATAAAAATAGTTAATAGATAGTGTGGTGACATACCACCAATAGAATATAAGAAGCAAAGTTTTAGAATTAGCATTGTAATAAGTTAGGTACTGTTAACGAAATAAAACATGCAGTTTTTTGTTGTATCATTGATCCCGCATAAAAATAGTTAATAGATAGTGTGGTGACATACCACCAATAGAATATAAGAAGCAAAGTTTTAGAATTAGCATTGTTATTAAGTTGGTACTGTTAACGAAATAAAACATGCAGTTTTTCGTTGTATCATTGATCCCGCATAAAAATAAATAATAGATAGTGTGGTGACATACCACCAATAGAATATAAGTAGCATAGTTTTAGAATAAGCATTGTAATTAAGTTGGTACTGTTAACGAAATAAAACATGCAGTTTTTCGTTGTATCATTGATCCCGCATAAAAATAAATAATAGATAGTGTGGTGACATACCACCAATAGAATATAAGTAGCATAGTTTTAGAATTAGCATTGTTATTAGGTAGGTACTGTTAACGAAATAAAACATGCAGTTTTTCGTTGTATCATTGATCCCGCATAATAATAGTTAATAGATAGTGTGGTGACATACCACCAATAGAAAATAAGTAGCATAGTTTTAGAATTAGCATTGTAATTAGGTAGGTACTGTTCACGAAATAAAACATGCAGTTTTTAGTTGTTTCATTGATCCCGCATTAAAATAGTTAATAGATAGTGTGGTGACATACCACCAATAGAATATAAGTAGCATAGTTTTAGAATTAGCATTGTAATAAGGAAGGTACTGTTAACGAAATAAAACATGCAGTTCTTCGTTGTATCATTGATCCCGCATAAAAATAGTTAATAGATAGTGTGGTGACATACCACCAATAGAATACAAGAAGCAAAGTTTTAGAATTAGCATTGTAATAAGTTAGGTACTGTTAACGAAATAAAACATGCAGTTTTTTGTTGTATCATTGATCCCGCATAAAAATACCTAATAGATAGTGTGGTGACATACCACCAATAGAATATAAGAAGCATAGTTTTAGAATAAGCATTGTAATTAAGTTGGTACTGTTAACGAAATAAAACATGCAGTTTTTCGTTGTATCATTGATCACGCATTAAAATAGTTAATAGATAGTGTGGTGACATACCACCAATAGAATATAAGTAGCATAGTTTTAGAATTAGCTTTGTAATTAGGTAGGTACTGTTAACGAAATAAAACATGGAGATTTTCGTTGTATCATTGATCCCGCATTAAAATACCTAATAGATAGTGTGGTGACATACCACCAATAGAATATAAAAAGCATAGTTTTAGAATAAGCATTGTAATTAAGTTGGTACTGTTAACGAAATAAAACATGCACTTTTTCGTTGTATCATTGATCCCGCATTAAAATAGTTAATAGATAGTGTGGTGACATACCACCAATAGAATATAAGTAGCATAGTTTTAGAATTAGCATTGTAATTAGGTAGGTACTGTTAACGAAATAAAACATGCAGTTTTTTGTTGTATCATTGATCCCGCATAAAAATACCTAATAGATAGTGTGGTGACATACCACCAATAGAATATAAGAAGCATAGTTTTAGAATAAGCATTGTAATTAAGTTGGTACTGTTAACGAAATAAAACATGCAGTTTTTCGTTGTATCATTGATCCCGCATTAAAATAGTTAATAGATAGTGTGGTGACATACCACCAATAGAATATAAGTAGCATAGTTTTAGAATTAGCATTGTAATTAGGTAGGTACTGTTAACGAAATAAAACATGCAGTTTTTCGTTGTATCATTGATCCCGCATAAAAATAAATAATAGTGTGGTGACATACAACCAATAGAATATAAGTAGCACAGTTTTAGAATTAGCATTGTAATTAGGTAGGTACTGTTAACGAAATAAAACATGCAGTTTTTCGTTGTATCATTGATCCCGCATAAAAATAAATAATAGATAGTGTGGTGACATACCACTAATAGAATATAAGTAGCACAGTTTTAGAATTAGCATTGTAATTAGGTAGGTACTGTTAACGAAATAAAACATGCAGTTTTTCATTGTATCATTGATCCCGCATAATAATAGTTAATAGATAGTGTGGTGACATACCACCAATAGAAAATAAGTAGCATAGTTTTAGAATTAGCATTGTTATTAGGTAGGTACTGTTCACGCAATAAAACATGCAGTTTTTCGTTGTTTCATTGATCCCGAATTAAAATAGTTAATAGATAGTGTGGTGACATACCACCAATAGAATATAAGTAGCATAGTTTTAGAATTAGCATTGTAATAAGGAAGGTACTGTTAACGAAATAAAACATGCAGTTTTTCGTTGTATCATTGATCCCGCATAAAAATAGTTAATAGACAGTGTGGTGACATACCACCAATAGAATATAAGAAGCAAAGTTTTAGAATTAGCATTGTAATAAGTTAGGTACTGTTAACGAAATAAAACATGCAGTTTTTCGTTGTATCATTGATCCCGCATAAAAATAAATAATAGTGTGGTGACATACCACCAATAGAATATAAGTAGCACAGTTTTAGAATTAGCATTGTAATTAGGTAGGTACTGTTAACGAAATAAAACATGCAGTTTTTCGTTGTATTATTGATCCCGCATAAAAATACCTAATAGATAGTGTGGTGACATACCACCAATAGAATATAAGAAGCATAGTTTTAGAATAAGCATTGTAATTAAGTTGGTACTGTTAACGAAATAAAACATGCAGTTTTTCGTTGTATCATTGATCACGCATTAAAATAGTTAATAGATAGTGTGGTGACATACCACCAATAGAATATAAGTAGCATAGTTTTAGAATTAGCATTGTAATTAGGTAGGTACTGTTAACGAAATAAAACATGGAGATTTTCGTTGTATCATTGATCCCGCATTAAAATAGTTAATAGATAGTGTGGTGACATACCACCAATAGAATATAAGTAGCATAGTTTTAGAATTAGCATTGTAATAAGGAAGGTACTGTTAACGAAATAAAACATGCAGTTTTTCGTTGTATCATTGATCCCGCATAAAAATAGTTAATAGATAGTGTGGTGACATACCACTAATAGAATATAAGTAGCATAGTTTTAGAATTAGCATTGTAATTAGTTAGGTACTGTTAACGAAATAAAACATGCAGTTTTTCGTTGTATCATTGATCCCGCATAAAAATAAATAGTAGTGTGGTGACATACCACCAATAGAATATAAGTAGCACAGCTTTAGAATTAGCATTGTAATTAGGTAGGTACTGTTAACGAAATAAAACATGCAGTTTTTCGTTGTATCATTGATCCCGCATAAAAATAAATAATAGATAGTGTGGTGACATACCACTAATAGAATATAAGTAGCACAGTTTTAGAATTAGCATTGTAATTAGGTAGGTACTGTTAACGAAATAAAACATGCAGTTTTTCATTGTATCATTGATCCCGCATAATAATAGTTAATAGATAGTGTGGTGACATACCACCAATAGAAAATAAGTAGCATAGTTTTAGAATTAGCATTGTTATTAGGTAGGTACTGTTCACGCAATAAAACATGCAGTTTTTCGTTGTTTTATTGATCCCGCATTAAAATAGTTAATAGATAGTGTGGTGACATACCACCAATAGAATATAAGTAGCATAGTTTTAGAATTAGCATTGTAATAAGGAAGGTACTGTTAACGAAATAAAACATGCAGTTTTTCGTTGTATCATTGATCCCGCATAAAAATAGTTTATAGATAGTGTGGTGACATACCACCAATAGAATATAAGTAGCATAGTTTTAGAATTAGCATTGTAATTAGTTAGGTACTGTTAACGAAATAAAACATGCAGTTTTTCGTTGTATCATTGATCCCGCATAAAAATAAATAGTAGTGTGGTGACATACCACCAATAGAATATAAGTAGCACAGTTTTAGAATTAGCATTGTAATTAGGTAGGTACTGTTAACGAAATAAAACATGCAGTTTTTCGTTGTATCATTGATCCCGCATAAAAATACCTAATAGATAGTGTGGTGACATACCACCAATAGAATATAAGAAGTATAGTTTTAGAATAAGCATTGTAATTAAGTTGGTACTGTTAACGAAATAAAACATGCAGTTTTTCGTTGTATCATTGATCACGCATTAAAATAGTTAATAGATAGTGTGGTGACATACCACCAATAGAATATAAGTAGCATAGTTTTAGAATTAGCATTGTAATTAGGTAGGTACTGTTAACGAAATAAAACATGGAGATTTTCGTTGTATCATTGATCCCGCATTAAAATAGTTAATAGATAGTGTGGTGACATTACACCAATAGAATATAAGAAGCATAGTTTAAGAATTAGCATTGTAATAAGGTAGGTACTGTTAACGAAATAAAACATGCAGTTTTTCGTTGTATCATTGATCCCGCATAAAAATAAATAATAGATAGTGTGGTGACATACCACCAATAGAATATAAGTAGCACAGTTTTAGAATTAGCATTGTAATTAGGTAGGTACTGTTAACGAAATAAAACATGCAGTTTTTCGTTGTATCATTGATCCCGCATAAAAATAAATAAGGGCCGGCGCCCACTGCCGGCACGGCACGGTTAGTCATGGCAAAGGATTTTAATACTAATTAAGTTATTTTGAATCTTATTTCAATGAGTTTAGAAATTATGTTACTTTATTTTGATACCACGATGCCGTGACGTGCCGCAGGATGCTACGGCATGATGCGACACGCCACAGGATGCAACGGCATGACGTGTCATGTTGTTTCATTCCACGGGATGCCCCGGCGCGCCATTGCAACCCGCGAGACGTATGGGTCACTTTGGGGTCGAGGAATTATGATTGCTAGCTAGTTGAAATAAGGTTGAAACTTATGCAGCATTTCGGTGGGGCGCAGTCCGGTCGGTGCGCGGGGGCAAGGGAGGGAGAAAACGCACTGGCGCGCGCGATTTTTTGTCTCTCACACTGACTGAGCGCGGCAAGTGATTAGCATGTGCGTACGCGATATAGTAATATTACTTTCACGTAAAATACGGAAAAATGGATGAAGAGAAACTGATTAATCTGGTTCGTTCGCATGAGTGTATTTACAATGTCTCCTCCGTTTCTACATGGATCAACATATGAAAAGAAACGCATGGCAGAAAATTGCAGAAGAAATGAATAAAACCCGCAAGTTATTTTTTACTTTCCTCCCGTTTCTACATGGATCAACATATGAAAAGAAACGCATGGCAGAAAATTGCAGAAGAAATGAATAAAACCCGTAAGTTATTTTTTACTTATTTATTGACAGAAATAGAAACTAACATCTATTAACAATTTCATTTTGCCAGTACACGTTACCAACATTAGAAAAATATTCCGTGAAACAATCTCTTACAACCATCCCATCCAGATTGTTAAAAACTGAATCATTGGTTCTATCGATTGCATTATTAGTATTAGAGCTAAGGGCGTCCATAGAATGACCATCAATGATAAAGTTATGCAAACACGTGCTTGCTAGTATAATGTTGTTAATGTACTTTGGTTGAACTTTTATACCTTTTTGAAATAATTCAAATCTTTCTTGTAACATTCCGAAAGCATTTTCTACAATACGCCGTGCTCTACTTAAGCGATAATTGAATATCCTTTTTTTTCATCATTTAAAAGATGTGAGGGGTATGGTCTCATAATATTTTCTGTTAGTGGAAAGGCTTCATCGGCGACAAATACGTGGGGTAATTTTTGAGTTGAATGTGGTAAAGCCTTTTCCGGTGGTATGCATAAAAAACCATTACGTAGTTTCGAACCAAATTTAGAGCTTTGAAGTATACCGCCATCGCTATTTCGACCATATGCTCCGACATCTACAATCACAAATTTGTATTTTGCATCCACGACGGCTAATAAAACGATGCTAAAGAACTTCTTGTAGTTGATATACATACTTCCACTGTTATTAGGAGCTCTAATCTTGAAATGCTTACCATCTATGGCACCAATGCAGTTAGGAAAATTCCAAAATTTATCAAAGTCGGTTGTAATTGACTGCCATTGTTGGCTCGTAGGTTTCGGCAATGCAGTAGACCTTAATACAGTAAATATTGCTTGACAGGTTTCGTGGACTATATTACGCACAGTAGTGAATCCCATACGATAGCTAAAAGCTAAAGACTTAAAAGAAGCTCCTGTAATTAAATACCTGTAACAAAACAAAAAAAAAACATTAGTCGACGACTTAAAAGCATGTGTTATTTGAAATACTTAATTCTTGTTACAGATGCAGAATGCCAGAAGGCGTGGAGCTGCCTTCGTAACAATTATAGAAAAGCCTTAAAAAACAGGGCGTACAAAAGCGGTGACGCTGCCAAAAAGAAGCGACCAATTAAATTTGAAAAGGAACTTGAATTCCTGCAACAGTTTTTTCAAGATAGACCTCAACTCTCAAATTTAGACTCTTCTTCCGAAGATACACAGCTTTCCGAAGATACGCAGCATATCGAAAATACACAACCTCCCGAAACAGCATTAACTGTTCCTTTTCCTGAAGCACAATCGCCTGTATCTCAAATGTCGTTTTCATCACATGCATCAGATTCTAGACCAGCTGGACATGTTCGTCAGCGATCATACATGTCATCGGAAGCACAGCATACGGAAACGACAGCAGAAATATTAAAAAAATATATTGAAAACCAAAAGAAGGAACAACATCCTATGGAGATATTTTTTCAGGCAATGGCGGCAACAGCGAAGACGTTGTCACCAAAATTACAAACTGAAATAAAACGCGATGTTTTACGTATTGTTACTGATGCAGAAATAAAGCATTTGGAAAATGTGGAGTTAGCTTCAGTTGTGCAGCGAAGTCGTCCTTCAACATCAAGTTCAGGATTCGATATTTCAAATGAATTTCAATCATCTCAGCAATACGCACCAACTTCTGTTGCCAGAACCCATAATACAATAATCGAAAGAACAAATTCTTTACACAATTTTTCTTCATTTAATAAGCCCGAACAACAATATAACACCGAACCAAACTATGGTACTACACATATAGAATACATACCTACTCCTATATCCAGACGTCATAATAATAATGATATATATGACAATAACTCCAATACTGAATCGCTCAAAAATATGTAAAGTTATTCCGCTAAAACTGTTTGTTTCTAAAAATTAGTAAAATAAAACTATTTTACCTAAGGAAAACGAGTTTGTACTAGAAATGGGATTTACCATACATACCATAACTTAGATTGTAATATATAATAGCTAGAACAAGCAAGCTGGGAAGCTGTATGTATATGTACGTGTTAGTAGGTATATGAATCATTGTGATGTAATATGCACTTACCTTAAACATACAGACAATCTCTCTGTAACAGGTATAGGCGATCGAAAATTAGTTTTAATTTTCTTTATTAGCGATTTTAGCAAATAACTTAACTTTTCAAATTTTTCATAGTCCATTCTGTAATAATCATAGAACTTTCGCAAGTCGTATCTCAAATCATTAAACAAGTTGCTGAATTCACCATTTGTAGATCTTGTTCTCCATAAATTATGCACCCAGAATTGTCTTTTCGTCAAATTTGCAGTTCTTATTTGTCTCTCTTCATCTTCAGCTAGAAGTGCTTTTAATACTAAATCCCAGTCAACCATAACGACACAACAAATGTTCTCTATGCGACACAACCAACTTATAACCAACTTCGAATACGCGCGGAGCAAAACTGATGGATGCCAGAGTGGCTGGGCTTTCAGCAGGATGCCACGGCATGCCACGGAACGCCGCGGGATGCCGCAGCACGCCGCGGGATGCCACTACACAACCTGCCGTGCCATACTGTGCCACGCCGTCAGTGAGCGCCGGCCCTAATAATAGATAGTGTGGTGACATACCACTAATAGAATATAAGTAGCACAGTTTTAGAATTAGCATTGTAATAAGGTAGGTACTGTTTACGAAATAAAACATGCAGTTTTTCGTTGTATCATTGATCCCGCATTAAAATAGTTAATAGATAGTGTGGTGACATACCACCAATAGAATATAAGAAGCATAGTTTAAGAATTAGCATTGTAATTAGGTAGGTACTGTTAACGAAATAAAACATGGAGATTTTCGTTGTATCATTGATCCCGCATTAAAATAGTTAATAGATAGTGTGGTGACATACCACCAATAGAATATAAGAAGCATAGTTTGGAATTAGCATTGTAATAAGGTAGGTACTGTTAACGAAATAAAACATGCAGTTTTTCATTGTATCATTGATCCCGCATAAAAATAAATAATAGATAGTGTGGTGACATACCACCAATAGAATATAAGTAGCATAGTTTTAGAATTAGCATTGTTATGAGGTAGGTACTGTTACGAAATAAAACATGCAGTTTTTCGTTGTATCATTGATCCCGCATAAAAATAAATAATAGATAGTGTGGTGACATACCACTAATAGAATAAAAGTAGCACAGTTTTAGAATTAGCATTGTAATTAGGTAGGTACTGTTAACAAAATAAAACATGCAGTTTTTCGTTGTATCATTGATCCCGCATTATAATAGTTAATACGATAGTGTGGTGACGTACTATCAATAAAATATAAGTAGCATAGTTTTAGAATAAGCATTGTAATTAGGTAGGTACTGTTAACGAAATAAAACATGCAGTTTTTCGTTGTATCATTGATCCCGCATAAAAATAAATAATAGATAGTGTGGTGACATACCACCAATAGAATATAAGTAGCACAGTTTTAAAATTAGCATTGTAATTAGGTAGGTTCTGTTAACGAAATAAAACATGGAGATTTTCGTTGTATCATTGATCCCGCATTAAAATAGTTAATAGATAGTGTGGTAACATACCACCAATAGAATATAAGTAGCATAGTTTTAGAATTAGCATTGTCATTAGGTAGGTACTGTTAACGAAATAAAACATGCAGTTTTTCGTTGTATCATTGATCCCGCATAAAAATAGTTAATAGATAGTGTGGTGACATACCACCAATAGAATATAAGTAGCATAGTTTTAGAATTAGCATTGTAATTAGGTAGGTACTGTTCACGAAATAAAACATGCAGTTTTTCGTTGTTTCATTGATCCCGCATTAAAATAGTTAATAGATAGTGTGGTGACATACCACCAATAGAATATAAGTAGCATAGTTTTAGAATTAGCATTGTAATAAGGTAGGTACTGTTTACGAAATAAAACATGCAGTTTTTCGTTGTATCATTGATCCCGCATAAAAATAGTTAATAGATAATGTGGTGACATACCACTAATAGAATATAAGTAGCAAAGTTTTAGAATTAGCATTGTTATAAGGTAGGTACTGTTAACGAAATAAAACATGGAGATTTTCGTTGTATCATTGATTCCGCATAAAAATAGTTAATAGATAGTGTGGTGACATACCACCAATAGAATGTAAGTAGCATACTTTTAGACTTAGCATTGTAATTAAGTTGGTACTGTTAACGAAATTAAACATGCAGTTTTTCGTTGTATCATTGATCCCGCATAAAAATAGTTAATAGATAGTTTGGCGACATACCACCAATAGAATATAAGTAGCATAGATTTAGAATTAGCATTGTAATAAGGTAGGTACTGTTAACGAAATTAAACATGCAGTTTTTCGTTGTATCATTGATCTCGCATAAAAATAGTTAATAGATAGTGTGGTGACAAACCACCAATAGAATAAAAGCAGCATAGTTTTAGAATTAGCATTGTTATTAGGTAGGTACTGTTAACGAAATAAAACATGCAGTTTTTCGTTGTATCATTGATCCAGCATAAAAATAGTAAATAGATAGTGTGGTGACATACCACCAATAGAATATAAGTAGCATAGTTTTAGAATTAGCATTGTTATAAGGTAGGTACTGTTTACAAAATAAAACATGCAGTTTTTCGTTGTATCATTGATCCCGCATAATAATAGTTAATACGATAGTGTGGTGACATACCACCAATAGAAAATAAGTAGCATAGTTTTAGAATTAGCATTGTAATTAGGTAGGTACTGTTCACGAAATAAAACATGCAGTTTTTCGTTGTTTCATTGATCCCGCATTAAAATAGTTAATAGATAGTGTGGTGACATACCACCAATAGAATATAAGTAGCATTGTTTTAGAATTAGCATTGTAATAAGGAAGGTACTGTTAACGAAATAGAACATGCAGTTTTTCGTTGTATCATTGATCCCGCATAAAAATAGTTAATAGATAGTGTGGTGACATACCACCAATAGAATATAAGTAGCATAGTTTTAGACTTAGCATTGTAATTAGGTAGGTACTGTTTACGAAATAAAACATGCAGTTTTTCGTTGTATCATTGATCCCGCATAATAATAGTTAATAGATAGTGTGGTGACATACCACCAATAGAAAATAAGTAGCATAGTTTTAGAATTAGCATTGTTATTAAGTTGGTACTGTTAACGAAATTAAACATGCAGTTTTTCGTTGTATCATTGATCCCGCATAAAAATAGTTAATAGATAGTTTGGCGACATACCACCAATAGAATATAAGTAGCATAGATTTAAAATTAGCATTGTAATAAGGTAGGTACTGTTAACGAAATTAAACATGCAGTTTTTCGTTGTATCATTGATCTCGCATAAAAATAGTTAATAGATAGTGTGGTGACAAACCACCAATAGAATATAAGTAGCATAGTTTTAGAATTAGCATTGTTATTAGGTAGGTACTGTTAACGAAATAAAACATGCAGTTTTTCGTTGTATCATTGATCCAGCATAAAAATAGTAAATAGATAGTGTGGTGACATACCACCAATAGAATATAAGTAGCATAGTTTTAGAATTAGCATTGTTATAAGGTAGGTACTGTTTACAAAATAAAACATGCAGTTTTTCGTTGTATCATTGATCCCGCATAATAATAGTTAATACGATAGTGTGGTGACGTACTATCAATAGAATATAAGTAGCATAGATTTAAAATTAGCATTGTAATAAGGTAGGTACTGTTAACGAAATTAAACATGCAGTTTTTCGTTGTATCATTGATCTCGCATAAAAATAGTTAATAGATAGTGTGGTGACAAACCACCAATAGAATATAAGTAGCATAGTTTTAGAATTAGCATTGTAATAAGTTAGGTACTGTTAACGAAATAAAACATGCAGTTTTTTGTTGTATCATTGATCCCGCATAAAAATACCTAATAGATAGTGTGGTGACATACCACCAATAGAATATAAGAAGCATAGTTTTAGAATAAGCATTGTAATTAAGTTGGTACTGTTAACGAAATAAAACATGCAGTTTTTCGTTGTATCATTGATCCCGCATTAAAATAGTTAATAGATAGTGTGGTGACATACCACCAATAGAATATAAGAAGCATAGTTTAAGAATTAGCATTGTAATTAGGTAGGTACTGTTAACGAAATAAAACATGGAGATTTTCGTTGTATCATTGATCCCGCATTAAAATAGTTAATAGATAGTGTGGTGACATACCACCAATAGAATATAAGAAGCATAGTTTAAGAATTAGCATTGTAATAAGGTAGGTACTGTTAACGAAATAAAACATGCAGTTTTTCGTTGTATCATTGAACCCGCATAAAAATAAATAATAGATAGTGTGGTGACATACCACCAATAGAATATAAGTAGCATAGTTTTAGAATAAGCATTGTTATTAGGTAGGTACTGTTAACGAAATAAAACATGCAGTTTTTCGTTGTATCATTGATCTCGCATAAAAATAAATAATAGATAGTGTGGTGACATACCACTAATAGAATATAAGTAGCACAGTTTTAGAATTAGCATTGTAATTAGGTAGGTACTGTTAACGAAATAAAACATGCAGTTTTTCGTTGTATCATTGATCCCGCATTATAATAGTTAATACGATAGTGTGGTGACGTACTATCAATAAAATATAAGTAGCATAGTTTTAGAATACGCATTGTCATTAGGTAGGTACTTTTCACGAAATAAAACATGCAGTTTTTCGTTGTATCATTGATCCCGCATAAAAATAAATAATAGATAGTGTGGTGACATACCACTAATAGAATATAAGTAGCACAGTTTTAGAATTAGCATTGTAATAAGTTAGGTACTGTTAACGAAATAAAACATGCAGTTTTTCATTGTATCATTGATCCCGCATAATAATAGTTAATAGATAGTGTGGTGACATACCACCAATAGAAAATAAGTAGCATAGTTTTAGAATTAGCATTGTAATTAGGTAGGTACTGTTAACGAAATAAAACATGCAGTTTTTCATTGTTTCATTGATCCCGCATAATAATAGTTAATAGATAGTGTGGTGACATACCACCAATAGAAAATAAGTAGCATAGTTTTAGAATTAGCATTGTTATTAGGTAGGTACTGTTCACGAAATAAAACATGCAGTTTTTCGTTGTATCATTGATCCCGCATAAAAATAGTTAATAGATAGTGTGGTGACATACCACTAATAGAATATAAGTAGCATAGTTTTAGAATTAGCATTGTTATAAGGTAGGTACTGTTAACGAAATAAAACATGCAGTTTTTCATTGTATCATTGATCCCGCATAATAATAGTTAATAGATAGTGTGGTGACATACCACCAATAGAAAATAAGTAGCATAGTTTTAGAATTAGCATTGTTATTAGGTAGGTACTGTTCACGAAATAAAACATGCAGTTTTTCGTTGTTTCATTGATCCCGCATTAAAATAGTTAATAGATAGTGTGGTGACATACCACCAATAGAATATAAGTAGCATAGTTTTAGAATTAGCATTGTAATAAGGAAGGTACTGTTAACGAAATAAAACATGCAGTTTTTCGTTGTATCATTGATCCCGCATAAAAATAGTTAATAGACAGTGTGGTGACATACCACCAATAGAATATAAGAAGCAAAGTTTTAGAATTAGCATTGTAATAAGTTAGGTACTGTTAACGAAATAAAACATGCAGTTTTTTGTTGTATCATTGATCCCGCATAAAAATACCTAATAGATAGTGTGGTGACATACCACCAATAGAATATAAGAAGCATAGTTTTAGAATAAGCATTGTAATTAAGTTGGTACTGTTAACGAAATAAAACATGCAGTTTTTCGTTGTATCATTGATCCCGCATTAAAATAGTTAATAGATAGTGTGGTGACATACCACTAATAGAATATAAGTAGCACAGTTTTAGAATTAGCATTGTAATTAGGTAGGTACTGTTAACGAAATAAAACATGCAGTTTTTCATTGTATCATTGATCCCGCATAATAATAGTTAATAGATAGTGTGGTGACATACCACCAATAGAAAATAAGTAGCATAGTTTTAGAATTAGCATTGTTATTAGGTAGGTACTGTTCACGAAATAAAACATGCAGTTTTTCGTTGTTTCATTGATCCCGCATTAAAATAGTTAATAGATAGTGTGGTGACATACCACCAATACAAATATAAGTAGCATAGTTTTAGAATTAGCATTGTAATAAGGAAGGTACTGTTAACGAAATAAAACATGCAGTTTTTCGTTGTATCATTGATCCCGCATAAAAATAGTTAATAGACAGTGTGGTGACATACCACCAATAGAATATAAAAAGCAAAGTTTTAGAATTAGCATTGTAATAAGTTAGGTACTGTTAACGAAATAAAACATGCAGTTTTTTGTTGTATCATTGATCCCGCATTAAAATACCTAATAGATAGTGTGGTGACATACCACCAATAGAATATAAGAAGCATAGTTTTAGAATAAGCATTGTAATTAAGTTGGTACTGTTAACGAAATAAAACATGCAGTTTTTCGTTGTATCATTGATCCCGCATTAAAATAGTTAATAGATAGTGTGGTGACATACCACCAATAGAATATAAGAAGCATAGTTTAAGAATTAGCATTGTAATTAGGTAGGTACTGTTAACGAAATAAAACATGGAGATTTTCGTTGTATCATTGATCCCGCATAAAAATAGTTAATAGATAGTGTGGTGACATACCACCAATAGAATATAAGAAGCATAGTTTAAGAATTAGCATTGTAATAAGGTAGGTACTGTTAACGAAATAAAACATGCAGTTTTTCGTTGTATCATTGATCCCGCATAAAAATAAATAATAGATAGTGTGGTGACATACCACCAATAGAATATAAGTAGCATAGTTTTAGAATAAGCATTGTTATTAGGTAGGTACTGTTAACGAAATAAAACATGCAGTTTTTCGTTGTATCATTGATCTCGCATAAAAATAAATAATAGATAGTGTGGTGACATACCACTAATAGAATATAAGTAGCACAGTTTTAGAATTAGCATTGTAATTAGGTAGGTACTGTTAACGAAATAAAACATGCAGTTTTTCGTTGTATCATTGATCCCGCATTATAATAGTTAACACGATAGTGTGGTGACGTACTATCAATAAAATATAAGTAGCATAGTTTTAGAATAAGCATTGTAATTAGGTAGGTACTGTTAACGAAATAAAACATGCAGTTTTTCGTTGTATCATTGATCCCGCATAAAAATAAATAATAGATAGTGTGGTGACATACCACCAATAGAATATAAGTAGCACAGTTTTAAAATTAGCATTGTAATTAGGTAGGTACTGTTAACGAAATAAAACATGGAGATTTTTGTTGTATCATTGATCCCGCATTAAAATATTTAATAGATAGTGTGGTAACATACCACCAATAGAATATAAGTAGCATAGTTTTAGAATTAGCATTGTAATAAGGTAGGTACTGTTAACGAAATAAAACATGCAGTTTTTCGTTGCATCATTGATCCCGCATAAAAATAAATAATAGATAGTGTGGTGACACACCACCAAAAGAATATGAATAGCACAGTTTTAGAATAAGCATTGTAATTAGGTAGGTACTGTTTACGAAATAAAACATGCAGTTTTTCGTTGTATCATTGATCCCGCATAATAATAGTTAATTGATAGTGTGGTGACATACCACCAATAGAATATAAGAAGCATAAATTTAGAATTAGCATTGTAATAAGGTAGGTACTGTTTACGAAATAAAACATGCAGTTTTTCGTTGTATCATTGATCCCGCATAAAAATAGTTAAAAGATAATGTGGTGACATACCACTAATAGAATATAAGTAGCATAGTTTTAGAATTAGCATTGTTATAAGGTAGGTACTGTTAACGAAATAAAACATGGAGATTTTCGTTGTATCATTGATTCCGCATAAAAATAGTTAATAGATAGTGTGGTGACATACCACCAATAGAATGTAAGTAGCATACTTTTAGACTTAGCATTGTAATTAAGTTGGTACTGTTAACGAAATTAAACATGCAGTTTTTCGTTGTATCATTGATCCCGCATAAAAATAGTTAATAGATAGTTTGGCGACAAACCACCAAAAGAATATAAGTAGCATAGTTTTAGAATTAGCATTGTTATAAGGTAGGTACTGTTAAGGAAATAAAACATGCAGTTTTTCGTTGTATCATTGATCCAGCATAAAAATAGTAAATAGATAGTGTGGTGACATACCACCAATAGAATATAAGTAGCATAGTTTTAGAATTAGCATTGTTATAAGGTAGGTACTGTTTACAAAATAAAACATGCAGTTATTCGTTGTATCATTGATCCCGCATAATAATAGTTAATACGATAGTGTGGTGACATACCACCAATAGAAAATAAGTAGCATAGTTTTAGAATTAGCATTGTAATTAGGTAGGTACTGTTCACGAAATAAAACATGCAGTTTTTCGTTGTTTCATTGATCCCGCATTAAAATAGTTAATAGATAGTGTGGTGACATACCACCAATAGAATATAAGTAGCATAGTTTTAGAATTAGCATTGTAATAAGGAAGGTACTGTTAACGAAATAAAACATGCAGTTTTTCGTTGTATCATTGATCCCGCATAAAAATAGTTAATAGATAGTGTGGTGACATACCACCAATAGAATATCAGTAGCATAGTTTTAGACTTAGCATTGTAATTAAGTTGGTACTGTTAACGAAATTAAACATGCAGTTTTTCGTTGTATCATTGATCCCGCATAAAAATAGTTAATAGATAGTTTGGCGACATACCACCAATAGAATATAAGTAGCATAGATTTAGAATTAGCATTGTAATAACGTAGGTACTGTTAACGAAATAAAACATGCAGTTTTTCGTTGTATCATTGATCCCGCATAATAATAGTTAATACGATAGTGTGGTGACGTACTATCAATAAAATATAAATAGCATAGTTTTAGAATAAGCGATGTCATTAGGTAGGTACTGTTAACGAAATAAAACATGCAGTTTTTCGTTGTATCATTGATCCCGCATAAAAATAGTTAATAGATAGTGTGGTGACATACCACCAATAGAATATAAGTAGCATAGTTTTAGAATTAGCATTGTAATTAGGTAGGTACTGTTAATGAAATAAGACATGGAGTTTTTCGTTGCATCATTGATCCCGCATAAAAATAGTTAATAGATAATGTGGTGACATACCACTAATAGAATATAAGTAGCATAGTTTTAGAATTAGCATTGTTATAAGGTAGGTACTGTTAACGAAATAAAACATGCAGTTTTTCGTTGTATCATTGATTCCGCATAAAAATAGTTAAAAGATAGTGTGGTGACATACCACCAATAGAATGTAAGTAGCATAGTTTTAGAATTAGCATTGTTATAAGGTAGGTACTGTTAACGAAATAAAACATGCAGTTTTTCGTTGTATCATTGATCCCGCATTAAAATAGTTAATAGATAGTGTGGTGACATACCACCAATAGAATATAAGAAGCATAGTTTAAGAATTAGCATTGTAATTAGGTAGGTACTGTTAACGAAATAAAACATGGAGATTTTCGTTGTATCATTGATCCCGCATTAAAATAGTTAATAGATAGTGTGGTGACATACCACCAATAGAATATAAGAAGCATAGTTTAAGAATTAGCATTGTAATTAGGTAGGTACAGTTCACGAAATAAAACATGCAGTTTTTCGTTGTTTCATTGATCCCGCATTAAAATAGTTAATAGATAGTGTGGTGACATACCACCAATAGAATATAAGTAGCATAGTTTTAGAATTAGCATTGTAATAAGGAAGGTACTGTTAACGAAATAAAACATGCAGTTTTTCGTTGTATCATTGATCCCGCATAAAAATAGTTAATAGATAGTGTGGTGACATACCACCAATAGAATATAAGTAGCATAGTTTTAGACTTAGCATTGTAATTAAGTTGGTACTGTTAACGAAATTAAACATGCAGTTTTTCGTTGTATCATTGATCCCGCATAAAAATAGTTAATAGATAGTTTGGCGACATACCACCAATAGAATATAAGTAGCATAGATTTAGAATTAGCATTGTAATAACGTAGGTACTGTTAACGAAATAAAACATGCAGTTTTTTGTTGTATCATTGATCCCGCATAATAATAGTTAATACGATAGTGTGGTGACGTACTATCAATAAAATATAAATAGCATAGTTTTAGAATAAGCGATGTCATTAGGTAGGTACTGTTAACGAAATAAAACATGCAGTTTTTCGTTGTATCATTGATCCCGCATAAAAATAGTTAATAGATAGTGTGGTGACATACCACCAATAGAATATAAGTAGCATAGTTTTAGAATTAGCATTGTAATTAGGTAGGTACTGTTAATGAAATAAGACATGGAGATTTTCGTTGTATCATTGATCCCGCATTAAAATAGTTAATTGATAGTGTGGTGACATACCACCAATAGAATATAAGAAGCATAAATTTAGAATTAGCATTGTAATAAGGTAGGTACTGTTAACGAAATAAAACATGGAGATTTTTGTTGTATCCTTGATCCCGCATAAAAATAGTTAATAGATAGTTTGGCGACATACCACCAATAGAATATAAGTAGCATAGATTTAGAATTAGCATTGTAATAAGGTAGGTACTGTTAACGAAATAAAACATGCAGTTTTTCGTTGTATCATTGATCCCGCATAAAAATAGTTAATAGATAGTGTGGTGACAAACCACCAATAGAATATAAGTAGCATAGTTTTAGAATTAGCATTGTAATTAGGTAGGTACTGTTAACGAAATAAAACATGCAGTTTTTCGTTGTATCATTGATCCCGCATTAAAATAGTTAATAGATAGTGTGGTGACATACCACCAATAGAATATAAGTAGCATAGTTTTAGAATTAGCATTGTAATTAGGTAGGTACTGTTCACGAAATAAAACATGCAGTTTTTCGTTGTTTCATTGATCCCGCATTAAAATAGTTAATAGATAGTGTGGTGACATACCACCAATAGAATATAAGTAGCATAGTTTTAGAATTAGCATTGTAATAAGGAAGGTACTGTTAACGAAATATAACATGCAGTTTTTCGTTGTATCATTGATCCCGCATAAAAATAGTTAATAGATAGTGTGGTGACATACCACCAATAGAATATAAGTAGCATAGTTTTAGACTTAGCATTGTAATTAAGTTGGTACTGTTAACGAAATTAAACATGCAATTTTTCGTTGTATCATTGATCCCGCATAAAAATAGTTAATAGATAGTTTGGCGACATACCACCAATAGAATATAAGTAGCATAGATTTAGAATTAGCATTGTAATAACGTAGGTACTGTTAACGAAATAAAACATGCAGTTTTTCGTTGTATCATTGATCCCGCATAACAATAGTTAATACGATAGTGTGGTGACGTACTATCAATAAAATATAAATAGCATAGTTTTAGAATAAGCATTGTCATTAGGTAGGTACTGTTAACGAAATAAAACATGCAGTTTTTCGTTGTATCATTGATCCCGCATAAAAATAGTTAATAGATAGTGTGGTGACATACCACCAATAGAATATAAGTAGCATAGTTTTAGAATTAGCACTGTAATTAGGTAGGTACTGTTAATGAAATAAGACATGGAGATTTTCGTTGTATCATTGATCCCGCATTAAAATAGTTAATTGATAGTGTGGTGACATACCACCAATAGAATATAAGAAGCATAAATTTAGAATTAGCATTGTAATAAGGTAGGTACTGTTTACGAAATAAAACATGCAGTTTTTCGTTGTATCATTGATCCCGCATAAAAATAGTTAATAGATAATGTGGTGACATACCACTAATAGAATATAAGTAGCATAGTTTTAGAATTAGCATTGTTATAAGGTAGGTACTGTAAACGAAATAAAACATGGAGATTTTCGTTGTATCATTGATTCCGCATAAAAATAGTTAATAGATAGTGTGGTGACATACCACCAATAGAATGTAAGTAGCATAGTTTTAGAATTAGCATTGTTATAAGGTAGGTACTGTTAACGAAATAAAACATGGAGATTTTCGTTGTATCCTTGATCCCGCATAAAAATAGTTAATAGATAGTTTGGCGACATACCACCAATAGAATATAAGTAGCATAGATTTAGAATTAGCATTGTAATAAGGTAGGTACTGTTAACAAAATTAAACATGCAGTTTTTCGTTGTATCATTGATCCCGCATAAAAATAGTTAATAGATAGTGTGGTGACATACCACCAATAGAATATAAGTAGCATAGTTTTAGAATTAGCATTGTAATTAGGTAGGTACTGTTAACGAAATAAAACATGGAGATTTTTGTTGTATCATTGATCCCGCATTAAAATAGTTAATAGATAGTGTGGTGACATACCACCAATAGAATATAAGTAGCATAGTTTTAGAATTTTGCATAGTAATAAGGTAGGTACTGTTAACGAAATAAAACATGCAGTTTTCGTTGTATCATTGATCCCGCATAAAAATAAATAATAGATAGTGTGGTGACATACCACTAATAGAATATAAGTAGCACAGTTTTAGAATTAGCATTGTTATAAGGTAGGTACTGTTAACGAAATAAAACATGCAGTTTTTCGTTGTATCATTGATCCCGCATTATAATAGTTAATACGATAGTGTGGTGACGTACTATCAATAAAATATAAGTAGCATAGTTTTAGAATAAGCATTGTAATTAGGTAGGTACTGTTAACGAAATAAAACATGCAGTTTTTCGTTGTATCATTGATCCCGCATAAAAATAAATAATAGATAGTGTGGTGACATACCACCAATAGAATATAAGTAGCACAGTTTTAAAATTAGCATTGTAATGAGGTAGGTACTGTTAACGAAATAAAACATGGAGATTTTCGTTGTATCATTGATCCCGCATTAAAATAGTTAATAGATAGTGTGGTGACATACCACCAATAGAATATAAGTAGCATAGTTTTAGAATTAGCATTGTAATAAGGTAGGTACTGTTAACGAAATAAAACATGCAGTTTTTCGTTGTATCATTGATCCCGCATAAAAATAAATAATAGATAGTGTTGGTGACATACCACCAATAGAATATGAATAGCACAGTTTTAGAATAAGCATTGTTATTAGGTAGGTACTGTTAACGAAATAAAACATGCAGTTTTTCGTTGTATCATTGATCCCGCATAATAATAGTTAATACGATAGTGTGGTGACGTACTATCAATAAAATATAAATAGCATAGTTTTAAAATAAGCATTGTCATTAGGTAGGTACTGTTAACGAAATAAAACATGCAGTTTTTCGTTGTATCATTGATCCCGCATAAAAATAGTTAATAGATAGTGTGGTGACATACCACCAATAGAATATAAGAAGCATAAATTTAGAATTAGCATTGTAATAAGGTAGGTACTGTTTACGAAATAAAACATGCAGTTTTTCGTTGTATCATTGATACCGCATAAAAATAGTTAATAGATTATGTGGTGACATACCACTAATAGAATATAAGTAGCATAGTTTTAGAATTAGCATTGTTATAAGGTAGGTACTGTTAATGAAATAAAACATGGAGATTTTCGTTGTATCATTGATTCCGCATAAAAATAGTTAATAGATAGTGTGGTGACATACCACCAATAGAATATAAGTAGCTGAGTTTTAGAATTAGCATTGTAATAAGGTAGATACTGTTAACGAAATAAAACATGCAGTTTTTTGTTGTATCATTGATCCCGCATTAAAATAGTTAATAGATAGTGTGGTGACATACCACCAATAGAATACAAGTAGCATAGTTTTAGAATAAGCATTGGTATTAGGTAGGTACTGTTAACGAAATAAAACATGCAGTTTTTTGTTGTATCATTGATCCCGCATAAAAATAGTTAATAGATAGTGTGGTGACATACCACCAATAGAATATAAGTAGCATAGTTTTAGAATTAGCATTGTAATAAGGTAGGTACTGTTTACGAAATAAAACATGCAGTTTTTCGTTGTATCATTGATCCTGCATAAAAATAGTTAATAGATAGTGTGGTGACATACCACCAATAGAATATAAGTAGCATAGTTTTAGAATTAGCATTGTTATTAGGTAGGTACTGTTAACGAAATAAAACATGGAGATTTTTGTTGTATCATTGATCCCGCATTAAAATAGTTAAAAGATAGTGTGGTGACATACCACCAATAGAATTTAAGTAGCATAGTTTTAGACTTAGCATTGTAATTAAGTTGGTACTGTTAACGAAATTAAACATGCAGTTTTTCGTTGTATCATTGATCCCGCATAAAAATAGTAATAAGATAGTGTGGCGACATACCACCAATAGAATATAAGTAGCATAGTTTTAGAATTAGCATTGTAATAAGGTAGGTACTGTTTACGAAATAAAACATGCAGTTTTTCGTTGTATCATTGATCCCGCATAAAAATAGTTAATAGATAGTGTGGTGACATACCACCAATAGAATATAGGTAGCATAGTTTTAGAATAAACATTGTAATTAGGTAGGTACTGTTAACAAAATAAAACATGCAGTTTTTCGTTGTATCATTGATCCTGCATAAAAATAGTTAATAGATAGTGTGGCGACATACCACCAATAGAATATAAGTAGCATAGTTTTAGAATTAGCATTGTAATATGGTAGGTACTGTTAACGAAATAAATTATGCAGTTTTTTGTTGTATCATTGATCCCGCATTAAAATAGTTAATAGATAGTGTGGTGACATACCACCAATAGAATGTAAGTAGAATAGTTTTAGACTTAGCATTGTAATTAAGTTGGTACTGTTAACGAAATTAAACATGCAGTTTTTCGTTGTATCATTGATCCCGCATAAAAATAGAAATTAGATAGTGTGGCGACATACCACCAATAGAATTTAAGTAGCATAGTTTTAGACTTAGCATTGTAATTAAGTTGGTACTGTTAACGAAATTAAACATGCAGTTTTTCGTTGTATCATTGATCCCGCATTAAAATAGTTAATAGATAGTGTGGTGACAAACCACCAATAGAATATAAGTAGCATAGTTTTAGAATTAGCATTGTTATTAGGTAGGTACTGTTAACGAAATAAAACATGCAGTTTTTCGTTGTATCATTGATCCCGCATAAAAATAGTTAATAGATAGTGTGGTGACATACCACCAATAGAATATAAGTAGCATAGTTTTAGAATAAGCATTGTAATTAGGTAGGTACTGTTAACGAAATAAAACATGCAGTTTTTCGTTGTATCATTGATTCCGCATAAAAATAGTTAAAAGATAGTGTGGTGACATACCACCAATAGAATGTAAGTAGCATAGTTTTAGAATTAGCATTGTTATAAGGTAGGTACTGTTAACGAAATAAAACATGCAGTTTTTCGTTGTATCATTGATCCCGCATAAAAATAGTAAATAGATAGTGTGGTGACATACCACCAATAGAATATAAGAAGCATAGTTTTAGAATTAGCATTGTTATAAGGTAGGTACTGTTAACGAAATAAAACATGCAGTTTTTTGTTGTATCATTGATCCCGCATAAAAATAGTTAATAGATAGTGTGGTGACATACCACCAATAGAATATAAGTAGCATAGTTTTAGAATAAGCATTGTAATTAGGTAGGTACTGTTAACGAAATAAAACATGCAGTTTTATGTTGTAACATTGATCCCGCAAAAAAATAGTTAATAGATAGTGTGGTGACAAACCACCAAAAGAATATAAGTAGCATAGTTTTAGAATTAGCATTGTAATTAGGTAGGTACTGTTAAGGAAATAAAACATGCAGTTTTTCGTTGTATCATTGATCCAGCATAAAAATAGTAAATAGATAGTGTGGTGACATACCACCAATAGAATATAAGTAGCATAGTTTTAGAATTAGCATTGTTATAAGGTAGGTACTGTTTACAAAATAAAACATGCAGTTTTTCGTTGTATCATTGATCCCGCATAATAATAGTTAATACGATAGTGTGGTGACATACCACCAATAGAAAATAAGTAGCATAGTTTTAGAATTAGCATTGTAATTAGGTAGATACTGTTCACGAAATAAAACATGCAGTTTTTCGTTGTTTCATTGATCCCGCATTAAAATAGTTAATAGATAGTGTGGTGACATACCACCAATAGAATATAAGTAGCATAGTTTTAGAATTAGCATTGTAATAAGGAAGGTACTGTTAACGAAATAAAACATGCAGTTTTTCGTTGTATCATTGATCCCGCATAAAAATAGTTAATAGATAGTGTGGTGACATACCACCAATAGAATATAAGTAGCATAGTTTTAGACTTAGCATTGTAATTAAGTTGGTACTGTTAACGAAATTAAACATGCAGTTTTTCGTTGTATCATTGATCCCGCATAAAAATAGTTAATAGATAGTTTGGCGACATACCACCAATAGAATATAAGTAGCATAGATTTAGAATTAGCATTGTAATAACGTAGGTACTGTTAACGAAATAAAACATGCAGTTTTTCGTTGTATCATTGATCCCGCATAATAATAGTTAATACGATAGTGTGGTGACGTACTATCAATAAAATATAAATAGCATAGTTTTAGAATAAGCGATGTCATTAGGTAGGTACTGTTAACGAAATAAAACATGCAGTTTTTCGTTGTATCATTGATCCCGCATAAAAATAGTTAATAGATAGTGTGGTGACATACCACCAATAGAATATAAGTAGCATAGTTTTAGAATTAGCATTGTAATTAGGTAGGTACTGTTAATGAAATAAGACATGGAGTTTTTCGTTGTATCATTGATCCCGCATAAAAATAGTTAATAGATAATGTGGTGACATACCACTAATAGAATATAAGTAGCATAGTTTTAGAATTAGCATTGTTATAAGGTAGGTACTGTTAACGAAATAAAACATGCAGTTTTTCGTTGTATCATTGATTCCGCATAAAAATAGTTAATAGATAGTGTGGTGACATACCACCAATAGAATGTAAGTAGCATAGTTTTAGAATTAGCATTGTTATAAGGTAGGTACTGTTAACGAAATAAAACATGCAGTTTTTCGTTGTATCATTGATCCCGCATTAAAATAGTTAATAGATAGTTTGGCGACATACCACCAATAGAATATAAGTAGCATAGATTTAGAATTAGCATTGTAATAAGGTAGGTACTGTTAACAAAATTAAACATGCAGTTTTTCGTTGTATCATTGATCCCGCATAAAAATAGTTAATAGATAGTGTGGTGACATACCACCAATAGAATATAAGTAGCATAGTTTTAGAATTAGCATTGTAATTAGGTAGGTACTGTTAACGAAATAAAACATGGAGATTTTTGTTGTATCATTGATCCCGCATTAAAATAGTTAATAGATAGTGTGGTGACATACCACCAATAGAATATAAGTAGCATAGTTTTAGATTTTGCATAGTAATAAGGTAGGTACTGTTAACGAAATAAAACATGCAGTTTTCGTTGTATCATTGATCCCGCATAAAAATAAATAATAGATAGTGTGGTGACATACCACTAATAGAATATAAGTAGCACAGTTTTAGAATTAGCATTGTTATAAGGTAGGTACTGTTAACGAAATAAAACATGCAGTTTTTCGTTGTATCATTGATCCCGCATTATAATAGTTAATACGATAGTGTGGTGACGTACTATCAATAAAATATAAGTAGCATAGTTTTAGAATAAGCATTGTAATTAGGTAGGTACTGTTAACGAAATAAAACATGCAGTTTTTCGTTGTATCATTGATCCCGCATAAAAATAAATAATAGATAGTGTGGTGACATACCACCAATAGAATATAAGTAGCACAGTTTTAAAATTAGCATTGTAATGAGGTAGGTACTGTTAACGAAATAAAACATGGAGATTTTCGTTGTATCATTGATCCCGCATTAAAATAGTTAATAGATAGTGTGGTGACATACCACCAATAGAATATAAGTAGCATAGTTTTAGAATTAGCATTGTAATAAGGTAGGTACTGTTAACGAAATAAAACATGCAGTTTTTCGTTGTATCATTGATCCCGCATAAAAATAAATAATAGATAGTGTTGGTGACATACCACCAATAGAATATGAATAGCACAGTTTTAGAATAAGCATTGTTATTAGGTAGGTACTGTTAACGAAATAAAACATGCAGTTTTTCGTTGTATCATTGATCCCGCATAATAATAGTTAATACGATAGTGTGGTGACGTACTATCAATAGAATATAAGTAGCATAAATTTAGAATTAGCATTGTAATAAGGTAGGTACTGTTTACGAAATAAAACATGCAGTTTTTCGTTGTATCATTGATCCCGCATAAAAATAGTTAATAGATTATGTGGTGACATACCACTAATAGAATATAAGTAGCATAGTTTTAGAATTAGCATTGTTATAAGGTAGGTACTGTTAACGAAATAAAACATGGAGATTTTCGTTGTATCATTGATTCCGCATAAAAATAGTTAAAAGATAGTGTGGTGACATACCACCAATAGAATATAAGTAGCATAGTTTTAGAATTAGCATTGTAATAAGGTAGATACTGTTAACGAAATAAAACATCCAGTTTTTTGTTGTATCATTGATCCCGCATTAAAATAGTTAATAGATAGTGTGGTGACATACCACCAATAGAATACAAGTAGCATAGTTTTAGAATAAGCATTGGTATTAGGTAGGTACTGTTAACGAAATAAAACATGCAGTTTTTTGTTGTATTATTGATCCCGCATAAAAATAGTTAATAGATAGTGTGGTGACATACCACCAATAGAATATAAGTAGCATAGTTTTAGAATTAGCATTGTAATAAGGTAGGTACTGTTTACGAAATAAAACATGCAGTTTTTCGTTGTATCATTGATCCTGCATAAAAATAGTTAATAGATAGTGTGGTGACATACCACCAATAGAATATAAGTAGCATAGTTTTAGAATTAGCATTGTTATTAGGTAGGTACTGTTAACGAAATAAAACATGGAGATTTTTGTTGTATCATTGATCCCGCATTAAAATAGTTAAAAGATAGTGTGGTGACATACCACCAATAGAATTTAAGTAGCATAGTTTTAGACTTAGCATTGTAATTAAGTTGGTACTGTTAACGAAATTAAACATGCAGTTTTTCGTTGTATCATTGATCCCGCATAAAAATAGTAATAAGATAGTGTGGCGACATACCACCAATAGAATATAAGTAGCATAGTTTTAGAATTAGCATTGTAATAAGGTAGGTACTGTTTACGAAATAAAACATGCAGTTTTTCGTTGTTTCATTGATCCCGCATTAAAATAGTTAATAGATAGTGTGGTGACATACCACCAATAGAATATAAGTAGCATAGTTTTAGAATTAGCATTGTAATTAGGTAGGTACTGTTAACAAAATAAAACATGCAGTTTTTCGTTGTATCATTGATCCTGCATAAAAATAGTTAATAGATAGTGTGGCGACATACCACCAATAGAATATAAGTAGCATAGTTTTAGAATTAGCATTGTAATATGGTAGGTACTGTTAACGAAATAAATTATGCAGTTTTTTGTTGTATCATTGATCCCGCATTAAAATAGTTAATAGATAGTGTGGTGACATACCACCAATAGAATGTAAGTAGAATAGTTTTAGACTTAGCATTGTAATTAAGTTGGTACTGTTAACGAAATTAAACATGCAGTTTTTCGTTGTATCATTGATCCCGCATAAAAATAGAAATTAGATAGTGTGGCGACATACCACCAATAGAAAATAAGTAGCATAGTTTAAGAATTAGCATTGTAATAAGGTAGGTACTGTTAACGAAATTAAACATGCAGTTTTTCGTTGTATCATTGATCCCGCATTAAAATAGTTAATAGATAGTGTGGTGACAAACCACCAATAGAATATAAGTAGCATAGTTTTAGAATTAGCATTGTTATTAGGTAGGTACTGTTAACGAAATAAAACATGCAGTTTTTCGTTGTATCATTGATCCCGCATAAAAATAGTTAATAGATAGTGTGGTGACATACCACCAATAGAATATAAGTAGCATAGTTTTAGAATAAGCATTGTAATTAGGTAGGTACTGTTAACGGAATAAAACATGCAGTTTTTTGTTGTATCATTGATTCCGCAAAAAAATAGTTAATAGATAGTGTGGTGACATACCACCAATAGAATTTAAGTAGCATAGTTTTAGAATTAGCATTGTAATTAGGTAGGTACTGTTAACGAAATAAAACATGCAGGTTTTCGTTGTATCATTGATCCAGCATAAAAATAGTAAATAGATAGTGTGGTGACATACCACCAATAGAATATAAGAAGCATAGTTTTAGAATTAGCATTGTTATAAGGTAGGTACTGTTAACGAAATAAAACATGCAGTTTTTTGTTGTATCATTGATCCCGCATAAAAATAGTTAATAGATAGTGTGGTGACATACCACCAATAGAATATAAGTAGCATAGTTTTAGAATAAGCATTGTAATTAGGTAGGTACTGTTAACGAAATAAAACATGCAGTTTTATGTTGTATCATTGATCCCGCAAAAAAATAGTTAATAGATAGTGTGGTGACATACCACCAAAAGAATATAAGTAGCATAGTTTTAGAATTAGCATTGTAATTAGGTAGGTACTGTTAACGAAATAAAACATGCAGTTTTTCGTTGTATCATTGATCCCGCATAAAAATAGTTAATAGATAGTGTGGTGACATACCACCAAAAGAATATAAGTAGCATAGTTTTAGAATTAGCATTGTTATTAGGTAGGTACTATTATCGAAATAAAACATGCAGTTTTTCGTTGTATCATTGATCCCGCATAAAAATAGTTAATAGATAGTGTGGTGACATACCACCAAAAGAATATAAGTAGCATAGTTTTAGAATTAGCATTGTAATAAGGTAGGTACTGTAAACGAAATAAAACATGCAGTTTTTCGTTGTATCATTGATCCCGCATAAAAATAGTTAATAGATAGTGTGGTGACATACCACCAATAGATTATAAGTAGCATAGTTTTAGAATTAGCATTGTAATAAGGTAGGTACTGTTAACGAAATAAAACATGCAGGTTTTCATTGTATCATTGATCCAGCATTAAAATAGTTAATAGATAGTGTGGTGACATACCACCAAAAGAATATAAGTAGCATAGTTTTAGAATTAGCATTGTAATAAGGTAGGTACTGTAAACGAAATAAAACATGCAGTTTTTCGTTGTATCATTGATCCCGCATAAAAATAGTTAATAGATAGTGTGGTGACATACCACCAATAGATTATAAGTAGCATAGTTTTAGAATTAGCATTGTAATTAGGTAGGTACTGTTAACGAAATAAAACATGGAGATTTTTGTTGTATCATTGATCCCGCATTAAAATAGTTAATAGATAGTGTGGTGACATACCACCAATAGAATATAAGTAGCATAGTTTTAGATTTTGCATAGTAATAAGGTAGGTACTGTTAACGAAATAAAACATGCAGTTTTCGTTGTATCATTGATCCCGCATAAAAATAAATAATAGATAGTGTGGTGACATACCACTAATAGAATATAAGAAGCATAGTTTTAGAATTAGCATTGTTATAAGGTAGGTACTGTTAACGAAATAAAACATGCAGTTTTTCGTTGTATCATTGATCCCGCATTATAATAGTTAATACGATAGTGTGGTGACGTACTATCAATAAAATATAAGTAGCATAGTTTTAGAATAAGCATTGTAATTAGGTAGGTACTGTTAACGAAATAAAACATGCAGTTTTTCGTTGTATCATTGATCCCGCATAAAAATAAATAATAGATAGTGTGGTGACATACCACCAATAGAATATAAGTAGCACAGTTTTAAAATTAGCATTGTAATTAGGTAGGTACTGTTAACGAAATAAAACATGGAGATTTTCGTTGTATCATTGATCCCGCATTAAAATAGTTAATAGATAGTGTGGTGACATACCACCAATAGAATATAAGTAGCATAGTTTTAGAATTAGCATTGTAATAAGGTAGGTACTGTTAACGAAATAAAACATGCAGTTTTTCGTTGTATCATTGATCCCGCATAAAAATAAATAATAGATAGTGTTGGTGACATACCACCAATAGAATATGAATAGCACAGTTTTAGAATAAGCATTGTTATTAGGTAGGTACTGTTAACGAAATAAAACATGCAGTTTTTCGTTGTATCATTGATCCCGCATAATAATAGTTAATACGATAGTGTGGTGACGTACTATCAATAAAATATAAATAGCATAGTTTTAAAATAAGCATTGTCATTAGGTAGGTACTGTTAAAGAAATAAAACATGCAGTTTTTCGTTGTATCATTGATCCCGCATAAAAATAGTTAAAAGATAGTGTGGTGACATACCACCAATAGAATATAAGAAGCATAAATTTAGAATTAGCATTGTAATAAGGTAGGTACTGTTTACGAAATAAAACATGCAGTTTTTCGTTGAATCATTGATCCCGCATAAAAATAGTTAATAGATTATGTGGTGACATACCACTAATAGAATATAAGTAGCATAGTTTTAGAATTAGCATTGTTATAAGGTAGGTACTGTTAACGAAATAAAACATGGAGATTTTCGTTGTATCATTGATTCCGCATAAAAATAGTTAAAAGATAGTGTGGTGACATACCACCAATAGAATATAAGTAGCATAGTTTTAGAATTAGCATTGTAATAAGGTAGATACTGTTAACGAAATAAAACATCCAGTTTTTTGTTGTATCATTGATCCCGCATTAAAATAGTTAATAGATAGTGTGGTGACATACCACCAATAGAATACAAGTAGCATAGTTTTAGAATAAGCATTGGTATTAGGTAGGTACTGTTAACGAAATAAAACATGCAGTTTTTTGTTGTATTATTGATCCCGCATAAAAATAGTTAATAGATAGTGTGGTGACATACCACCAATAGAATATAAGTAGCATAGTTTTAGAATTAGCATTGTAATAAGGTAGGTACTGTTTACGAAATAAAACATGCAGTTTTTCGTTGTATCATTGATCCTGCATAAAAATAGTTAATAGATAGTGTGGTGACATACCACCAATAGAATATAAGTAGCATAGTTTTAGAATTAGCATTGTTATTAGGTAGGTACTGTTAACGAAATAAAACATGGAGATTTTTGTTGTATCATTGATCCCGCATTAAAATAGTTAAAAGATAGTGTGGTGACATACCACCAATAGAATTTAAGTAGCATAGTTTTAGACTTAGCATTGTAATTAAGTTGGTACTGTTAACGAAATTAAACATGCAGTTTTTCGTTGTATCATTGATCCCGCATAAAAATAGTAATAAGATAGTGTGGCGACATACCACCAATAGAATATAAGTAGCATAGTTTTAGAATTAGCATTGTAATAAGGTAGGTACTGTTTACGAAATAAAACATGCAGTTTTTCGTTGTTTCATTGATCCCGCATTAAAATAGTTAATAGATAGTGTGGTGACATACCACCAATAGAATATAAGTAGCATAGTTTTAGAATTAGCATTGTAATTAGGTAGGTACTGTTAACAAAATAAAACATGCAGTTTTTCGTTGTATCATTGATCCTGCATAAAAATAGTTAATAGATAGTGTGGCGACATACCACCAATAGAATATAAGTAGCATAGTTTTAGAATTAGCATTGTAATATGGTAGGTACTGTTAACGAAATAAATTATGCAGTTTTTTGTTGTATCATTGATCCCGCATTAAAATAGTTAATAGATAGTGTGGTGACATACCACCAATAGAATGTAAGTAGAATAGTTTTAGACTTAGCATTGTAATTAAGTTGGTACTGTTAACGAAATTAAACATGCAGTTTTTCGTTGTATCATTGATCCCGCATAAAAATAGAAATTAGATAGTGTGGCGACATACCACCAATAGAAAATAAGTAGCATAGTTTAAGAATTAGCATTGTAATAAGGTAGGTACTGTTAACGAAATTAAACATGCAGTTTTTCGTTGTATCATTGATCCCGCATTAAAATAGTTAATAGATAGTGTGGTGACAAACCACCAATAGAATATAAGTAGCATAGTTTTAGAATTAGCATTGTTATTAGGTAGGTACTGTTAACGAAATAAAACATGCAGTTTTTCGTTGTATCATTGATCCCGCATAAAAATAGTTAATAGATAGTGTGGTGACATACCACCAATAGAATATAAGTAGCATAGTTTTAGAATAAGCATTGTAATTAGGTAGGTACTGTTAACGGAATAAAACATGCAGTTTTTTGTTGTATCATTGATCCCGCAAAAAAATAGTTAATAGATAGTGTGGTGACATACCACCAATAGAATTTAAGTAGCATAGTTTTAGAATTAGCATTGTAATTAGGTAGGTACTGTTAACGAAATAAAACATGCAGGTTTTCGTTGTATCATTGATCCAGCATAAAAATAGTAAATAGATAGTGTGGTGACATACCACCAATAGAATATAAGAAGCATAGTTTTAGAATTAGCATTGTTATAAGGTAGGTACTGTTAACGAAATAAAACATGCAGTTTTTTGTTGTATCATAATCCCGCATAAAAATAGTTAATAGATAGTGTGGTGACATACCACCAATAGAATATAAGTAGCATAGTTTTAGAATAAGCATTGTAATTAGGTAGGTACTGTTAACGAAATAAAACATGCAGTTTTATGTTGTATCATTGATCCCGCAAAAAAATAGTTAATAGATAGTGTGGTGACATACCACCAAAAGAATATAAGTAGCATAGTTTTAGAATTAGCATTGTAATTAGGTAGGTACTGTTAACGAAATAAAACATGCAGTTTTTCGTTGTATCATTGATCCCGCATAAAAATAGTTAATAGATAGTGTGGTGACATACCACCAAAAGAATATAAGTAGCATAGTTTTAGAATTAGCATTGTTATTAGGTAGGTACTATTATCGAAATAAAACATGCAGTTTTTCGTTGTATCATTGATCCCGCATAAAAATAGTTAATAGATAGTGTGGTGACATACCACCAAAAGAATATAAGAAGCATAGTTTTAGAATTAGCATTGTAATAAGGTAGGTACTGTAAACGAAATAAAACATGCAGTTTTTCGTTGTATCATTGATCCCGCATAAAAATAGTTAATAGATAGTGTGGTGACATACCACCAATAGATTATAAGTAGCATAGTTTTAGAATTAGCATTGTAATAAGGTAGGTACTGTTAACGAAATAAAACATGCAGGTTTTCATTGTATCATTGATCCAGCATTAAAATAGTTAATAGATAGTGTGGTGACATACCACCAAAAGAATAAAAGTAGCATAGTTTTAGAATTGGCATTGTTATAAGGTAGGTACTGTTAACGAAATAAAACATGCAGTTTTTCGTTGTATCATTGATCCCGAATAAAAATAGTTAATAGATAGTGTGGTGACATACCACCAATAGAATATAAGAAGCATAGTTTGGAATTAGCATTGTAATTAGGTAGGTACTGTTAACGAAATAAAACATGCAGTTTTTTGTTGTATTATTGATCCCGCAAAAAAATAGTTAATAGATAGTGTGGTGACATACCACCAATAGAATATAAGTAGCATAGTTTTAGAATTAGCATTGTAATTAGGTAGGTACTGTTAACGAAATAAAACATGGAGATTTTTGTTGTATCATTGATCCCGCATTAAAATAGTTAAAAGATAGTGTGGTGACATACCACCAATAGAATATAAGTAGCATAGTTTTAGAATTAGCATTGTAATTAGGTAGGTACTGTTCACAAAATAAAACATGCAGTTTTTCGTTGTATCATTGATCCCGCATAAAAATAAATAATAGATAGTGTGGTGACATACCACTAATAGAATATAAATAGCACAGTTTTAGAAGTAGCATTGTAATAAGGTAGGTACTGTTAACGAAATAAAACATGCAGTTTTTTGTTGTATCATTGATCCCGCAAAAAAATAGTTATTAGATATGTGGTGAAATACCACCAATAGAATATAAGTAGCATAGTTTTAGAATTAGCATTGTAATAAGGTAGGTACTATTATCGAAATAAAACATGCAGTTTTTCGTTGTATCATTGATCCCGCATAAAAATAGTTAATAGATAGTGTGGTGACATACCACCAAAAGAATATAAGTAGCATAGTTTTAGAATTAGCATTGTAATAAGGTAGGTACTGTAAACGAAATAAAACTTGCAGTTTTTCGTTGTATCATTGATCCCGCATAAAAATAGTTAATAGATAGTGTGGTGACATACCACCAATAGATTATTAAAAGCATAGTTTTAGAATTAGCATTGTAATAAGGTAGGTACTGTTAACGAAATAAAACATGCAGGTTTTTGTTGTATCATTGATCCAGCATAAAAATAGTAAATAGATAGTGTGGTGACATACCACCAAAAGAATATAAGAAGCATAGTTTTAGAATTAGCATTGTAATTAGGTAGGTACTGTTAACGAAATAAAACATGCAGTTTTTCGTTGTATCATTGATCCCGCATAATAATAGTTAATACGATAGTGTGGTGACGTACTATCAATAAAATATAAGTAGCATAGTTTTAGAATAAGCATTGTAATTAGGTAGGTACTGTTAACGAAATAAAACATGCAGTTTTTCGTTGTATCATTGATTCCGCATAAAAATAGTTAATAGATAGTGTGGTGACATACCACCAATAGAATATAAGTAGCACAGTTTTAAAATTAGCATTGTAATAAGGGAGGTACTGTTAACGAAATAAAACATGGAGATTTTCGTTGTATCATTGATCCCGCATTAAAATAGTTAATAGATAGTGTGGTGACATACCACCAATAGAATGTAATTAGCATTGTTATTAGGTCGGTACTGTTAACGAAATAAAACATGCAGTTTTTCGTTGTATTATTGATCCCGCATTAAAATAGTTAATAGATAGTGTGGTGACATACCACCAATAGAATATAAGTAGCATAGTTTAAGAATTAGCATTGTAATAAGGTAGATACTGTTAACGAAATAAAACATGCAGTTTTTGTTGTATCATCGATCCCGCATTAAAATAGTTATTAGATAGTGTGGTGACATACCACCAATAGAATACAAGTAGCATAGTTTAAGAATAAGCATTGGTATTAGGTAGGTACTGTTAACGAAATAAAACATGCAGTTTTTTGTTGTATCATTGATCCCGCATAAAAATAGTTAATAGATAGTGTGGTGACATACCACCAATAGAATATAAGAAGCATAGTTTTAGAATTAGCATTGTAATAAGGTAGGTACTGTTAACGAAATAAAACATGCAGTTTTTCGTTGTATCATTAATAAAATTAAATATCATAAGGTAGATACTGTTAACGAAATAAAACATGCAGTTTTTCGTTGTATCATTGATCCTGCATAAAAATAGTTAATAGATAGTGTGGTGACATACCACCAATAGAATGTAAGTAGCATAGTTTTAGACTAAGCATTGTTATTAAGTTGGTACTGTTAACGAAATTAAACATGCAGTTTTTCGTTGTATCATTGATCCCGCATAAAAATAGTAATTAGATAGTGTGGCGACATACCAACAATAGAATATAAGAAGCACAGTTTTAGAATTAGCACTGTAATAAGGTAGGTACTGTTAACGAAATTAAACATGCAGTTTTTCGTTGTATCATTGATCCCGCATAAAAATAGTTAATAGATAGTGTGGTGACAAACCACCAATAGAATATAAGTAGCATAGTTTTAGAATTAGCATTGTAATTAGGTAGGTACTGTTAACGAAATAAAACATGCAGTTTTTCGTTGTATCATTGATCCCGCATAAAAATAGTTAATAGATAGTGTGGTGACATACCACCAAAAGAATATAAGTAGCATAGTTTTAGAATTAGCATTGTTATTAGGTAGGTACTATTATCGAAATAAAACATGCAGTTTTTCGTTGTATCATTGATCCCGCATAAAAATAGTTAATAGATAGTGTGGTGACATAACACCAAAAGAATATAAGTAGCATAGTTTTAGAATTAGCATTGTAATAAGGTAGGTACTGTAAACGAAATAAAACATGCAGTTTTTCGTTGTATCATTGATCCCGCATAAAAATAGTTAATAGATAGTGTGGTGACATACCACCAATAGATTATAAGTAGCATAGTTTTAGAATTAGCATTGTAATAAGGTAGGTACTGTTAACGAAATAAAACATGCAGGTTTTCATTGTATCATTGATCCAGCATTAAAATAGTTAATAGATAGTGTGGTGACATACCACCAAAAGAATAAAAGTAGCATAGTTTTAGAATTGGCATTGTTATAAGGTAGGTACTGTTAACGAAATAAAACATGCAGTTTTTCGTTGTATCATTGATCCCGAATAAAAATAGTTAATAGATAGTGTGGTGACATACCACCAATAGAATATAAGAAGCATAGTTTGGAATTAGCATTGTAATTAGGTAGGTACTGTTAACGAAATAAAACATGCAGTTTTTTGTTGTATTATTGATCCCGCAAAAAAATAGTTAATAGATAGTGTGGTGACATACCACCAATAGAATATAAGTAGCATAGTTTTAGAATTAGCATTGTAATTAGGTAGGTACTGTTAACGAAATAAAACATGGAGATTTTTGTTGTATCATTGATCCCGCATTAAAATAGTTAAAAGATAGTGTGGTGACATACCACCAATAGAATATAAGTAGCATAGTTTTAGAATTAGCATTGTAATTAGGTAGGTACTGTTCACAAAATAAAACATGCAGTTTTTCGTTGTATCATTGATCCCGCATAAAAATAAATAATAGATAGTGTGGTGACATACCACTAATAGAATATAAATAGCACAGTTTTAGAAGTAGCATTGTAATTAGGTAGGTACTGTTAACGAAATAAAACATGCAGTTTTTCGTTGTATCATTGATCCAGCATAAAAATAGTAAATAGATAGTGTGGTGACATACCACCAATAGAATATAAGTAGCATAGTTTTAGAATTAGCATTGTTATAAGGTTGGTACTGTTAACGAAATAAAACATGCAGTTTTTCGTTGTATCATTGATCCCGCATAAAAATAGTTAATAGATAGTGTGGTGACATACCACCAATAGAATATAAGAAGCATAGTTTTAGAATTAGCATTGTAATTAGGTAGGTACTGTTAACGAAATAAAACATGCAGATTTTCGTTGTATCATTGATCCCGCAAAAAAATAGTTAATAGATAGTGTGGTGACATACCACCAATAGAATATAAGTAGCATAGTTTTAGAATTAGCTTTGTAATAAGGTAGGTACTGTTTACGAAATAAAACATGCAGTTTTTCATTGTATCATTGATCCCGCATAAAAATAGTTAATAGATAGTGTGGTGACATACCACCAATAGAATATAGGTAGCATAGTTTTAGAATAAACATTGTAATTAGGTAGGTACTGTTAACAAAATAAAACATGCAGTTTTTCGTTGTATCATTGATCCCGCATAAAAATAGTTAATAGATAGTGTGGTGACATACCACCAATAGAATGTAATTAGCATTGTTATTAGGTCGGTACTGTTAACGAAATAAAACATGCAGTTTTTCGTTGTATTATTGATCCCGCATTAAAATAGTTAATAGATAGTGTGGTGACATACCACCAATAGAATATAAGTAGCATAGTTTTAGAATTAGCATTGTAATAAGGTAGGTACTATTATCGAAATAAAACATGCAGTTTTTCGTTGTATCATTGATCCCGCATAAAAATAGTTAATAGATATGTGGTGACATACCACCAATAGAATATAAGTAGCATAGTTTTAGAATTAGCATTGTAATTAGTTAGGTACTGTTAACGAAATAAAACATGCAGTTTTTGTTGTATCATTGATCCCGCATTTAAATAGTTAATAGATAGTGTGGTGACATACCACCAATAGAATATAAGTAGCATAGTTTTAGAATAAGCATTGGTATTAGGTAGGTACTGTTAACGAAATTAAACATGCAGTTTTTCGTTGTATCATTGATCCCGCATAAAAATAGGTAATAGATAGTGTGGAGACATACCATAAATAAAATGTAAGTAGCATAGTTTTAGAATTAGGTAGGTACTGTTAACGAAATAAAACATGCAGTTTTTCGTTGTATCATTGATCCCGCATAAAAATAGTTAATAGATAGTGTGGTGACATACCACCAATAGAATATAAGAAGCATAGTTTTAGAATTAGCATTGTAATTAGGTAGGTACTGTTAACGAAATAAAACATGCAGTTTTTCGTTGTATCATTGATCCCGCATAAAAATAAATAATAGTTAGTGTGGTGACATACCACCAATAGAATATAAGTAGCACAGTTTTAAAATAAGCATTGTAATTAGGTAGGTACTGTTAACGAAATAAAACATGCAGTTTTTCGTTGTATCATTGATCCCGCATAAAAATAGTTAATACGATAGTGTGGTGACGTACTATCAAAGAATATAAGTGGCATAGTTTTAGAATAAGCATTGTAATTAGGTAGGTACTGTTAACGAAATAAAACATGCAGTTCTTCGTTGTATCATTGATCCCGCATAAAAAAAGTTAATAGATAGTGTGGTGACATACCACCAATAGAATATAAGGAGCATAGTTTTAGAATTAGCATTGTAATTAAGTAGGTACTGTTAACGAAATAAAACATGCAGTTTTTCGTTGTATCATTGATCCCGCATAATAATAGTTAATACGATAGTGTGGTGACGTACTATCAATAGAATATAAGAAGCATAGTTTTAGAGATAGCATTGTAATTAGGTAGATACTGTTAACGAAATAAAACATGCAGTTTTTCGTTGTATCATTGATCCTGCATAAAAATAGTTAATAGATAGTGTGGCGACATACCACCAATAGAATATAAGTAGCATAGTTTTAGAATTAGCATTGTAATAAGGGAGGTACTGTAAACAAAATAAAACATGCAGTTTTTCGTTATATCATTGATCCCGCATAAAAATAGTTAATAGATAGTGTGGTGACATACCACCAATAGAATATAAGTAGCATAGTTTTAGAATTAGCATTGTAATTAGGTAGGTACTGTTAACGAAATAAAACATGCAGTTTTTCGTTGTATCATTGATCCCGCATAAAAATAGTTAATAGATAGTGTGGTGACATACCACCAATAGAATATAAGAAGCATAGTTTTAGAATTAGCATTGTAATTAGGTAGGTACTGTTAACGAAATAAAACATGCAGTTTTTCGTTGTATCATTGATCCCGCATAAAAATAGTTAATAGATAGTGTGGTGACATACCACCAATAGAATATAAGTAGCATAGTTTAAGAATTAGCTTTATAATAAGGTAGGTACTGTTAACGAAATATAACATGCAGTTTTTCGTTGTATCATTGATCCCGCATAAAAATAGTTAAAAGATAGTGTGGTGACATACCACCAATAAAATATAAGTAGCATAGTATTAGAATTAGCATTGTAATTAGGTAGGTACTGTTAACGAAATAAAACATGCAGTTTTTCGTTGTATCATCGATCCCGCATAAAAATAGTTAATAGATAGTGTGGTGACATACCACCAATAGAATGTAAGTAGCATAGTTTTAGACTTAGCATTGTAATTAAGTTGGTACTGTTAACGAAATTAAACATGCAGTTTTTCGTTGTATCATTGATCCCGCATAAAAATAGTAATTAGATAGTGTGGCGACATACCACCAATAGAATATAAGTAGCATAGTTTTAGAATTAGCATTGTTATAAGGTAGGTACTGTTAATGAAATTAAACATGCAGTTTTTCGTTGTATCATTGATCCCGCATATAATAGTTAATAGATAGTGTGGTGACAAACCACCAATAGAATATAAGTAGCATAGTTTTAGAATTAGCATTGTTATTAGGTAGGTACTGTTAACGAAATAAAACATGCAGTTTTTCGTTGTATCATTGATCCCGCATAAAAATAGTTAATAGATAGTGTGGTGACATACCACCAATAGAATATAAGAAGCATAGTTTTAGAATTAGCATTGTAATTAGGTAGGTACTGTTAACGAAATAAAACATGCAGTTTTTCGTTGTATCATTGATCCCGCATAAAAATAAATAATAGATAGTGTGGTGACATACCACCAATAGAATATAAGTAGCATAGTTTTAGAATTAGCATTGTTATAAGGTTGGTACTGTTAACGAAATAAAACATGCAGTTTTTCGTTGTATCATTGATCCCGCATAAAAATAGTTAATAAATAGTGTGGTGACATACCACCAATAGAATATAAGAAGCATAGTTTTAGAATTAGCATTGTAATTAGGTAGGTACTGTTAACGAAATAAAACATGCAGTTTTTCGTTGTATCATTGATCCCGCAAAAAAATAGTTAATTGATAGTGTGGTGACATACCACCAATAGAATATAAGTAGCATAGTTTTAGAATTAGCATTGTTATAAGGTTGGTACTGTTAACGAAATAAAACATGCAGTTTTTCGTTGTATCATTGATCCCGCATAAAAATAGTTAATAGATAGTGTGGTGACATACCACCAATAGAATATAAGAAGCATAGTTTTAGAATTAGCATTGTAATTAGGTAGGTACTGTTAACGAAATAAAACATGCAGTTTTTCGTTGTATCATTGATCCCGCAAAAAAATAGTTAATAGATAGTGTGGTGACATACCACCAATAGAATATAAGTAGCATAGTTTTAGAATTAGCATTGTAATAAGGGAGGTACTGTTAACAAAATAAAACATGCAGTTTTTCGTTATATCATTGATCCCGCATAAAAATAGTTAATAGATAGTGTGGTGACATACCACCAATAGAATATAAGAAGCATAGTTTTAGAGATAGCATTGTAATTAGGTAGATACTGTTAACGAAATAAAACATGCAGTTTTTCGTTGTATCATTGATCCTGCATAAAAATAGTTAATAGATAGTGTGGCGACATACCACCAATAGAATATAAGTAGCATAGTTTTAGAATTAGCATTGTAATAAGGGAGGTACTGTTAACAAAATAAAACATGCAGTTTTTCGTTATATCATTGATCCCGCATAAAAATAGTTAATAGATAGTGTGGTGACATACCACCAATAGAATATAAGTAGCATAGTTTTAGAATTAGCATTGTAATTAGGTAGGTACTGTTAACGAAATAAAACATGCAGTTTTTCGTTGTATCATTGATCCCGCATAAAAATAGTTAATAGATAGTGTGGTGACATACCACCAATAGAATATAAGAAGCATAGTTTTAGAATTAGCATTGTAATTAGGTAGGTACTGTTAACGAAATAAAACATGCAGTTTTTCGTTGTATCATTGATCCCGCATAAAAATAGTTAATAGATATTGTGAGGACATACCACCAATAGAATATAAGTAGCATAGTTTAAGAATTAGCTTTATAATAAGGTAGGTACTGTTAACGAAATATAAAATGCAGTTTTTCGTTGTATCATTGATCCCGCATAAAAATAGTTAAAAGATAGTGTGGTGACATACCACCAATAAAATATAAGTAGCATAGTATTAGAATTAGCATTGTAATTAGGTAGGTACTGTTAACGAAATAAAACATGCAGTTTTTTGTTGTATCATTGATCCCGCATTAAAATAGTTAATAGATAGTGTGGTGACATACCACCAATAGAATGTAAGTAGCATAGTTTTAGACTTAGCATTGTAATTAAGTTGGTACTGTTAACGAAATTAAACATGCAGTTTTTCGTTGTATCATTGATCCCGCATAAAAATAGTAATTAGATAGTGTGGCGACATACCACCAATAGAATATAAGTAGCATAGTTTTAGAATTAGCATTGTAATAAGGTAGGTACTGTTAATGAAATTAAACATGCAGTTTTTCGTTGTATCATTGATCCCGCATAAAATAGTTAATAGATAGTGTGGTGACAAACCACCAATAGAATATAAGTAGCATAGTTTTAGAATTAGCATTGTTATTAGGTAGGTACTGTTAACGAAATAAAACATGCAGTTTTTCGTTGTATCATTGATCCCGCATAAAAATAGTTAATAGATAGTGTGGTGACATACCACCAATAGAATATAAGAAGCATAGTTTTAGAATTAGCATTGTAATTAGGTAGGTACTGTTAACGAAATAAAACATGCAGTTTTTCGTTGTATCATTGATCCCGCAAAAAAATAGTTAATAGATAGTGTGGTGACATACCACCAATAGAATATAAGTAGCATAGTTTTAGAATTAGCTTTGTAATAAGGTAGGTTAACGAAATAAAACATGCAGTTTTTCGTTGTATCATTAATAAAATTAAATATCATAAGGTAGCATTGTAATAAGGTAGGTACTAATAACGAAATTAAACATGCAGTTTTTCGTTGTATCATTGATCCCGCATAAAATAGTTAATAGATAGTGTGGTGACAAACCACCAATAGAATATAAGTAGCATAGTTTTAGAATTAGCATTGTTATTAGGTAGGTACTGTTAACGAAATAAAACATGCAGTTTTTCGTTGTATCATTGATCCCGCATAAAAATAGTTAATAGATAGTGTGGTGACATACCACCAATAGAATATAAGAAGCATAGTTTTAGAATTAGCATTGTAATTAGGTAGGTACTGTTAACGAAATAAAACATGCAGTTTTTCGTTGTATCATTGATCCCGCATTAAAATAGTTAATAGATAGTGTGGTGACATACCACCAATAGAATATAAGTAGCATAGTTTTAGAATTAGCATTGTAATAAGGTAGGTACTGTTAACGAAATAAAACATGCAGTTTTTCGTTGTATCATTGATCCCGCATAAAAATAAATAATAGATAGTGTTGGTGACATACCACCAATAGAATATGAATAGCACAGTTTTAGAATAAGCATTGTTATTAGGTAGGTACTGTTAACGAAATAAAACATGCAGTTTTTCGTTGTATCATTGATCCCGCATAAAAAAAGTTAATAGATAGTGTGGTGACATACCACCAATAGAATATAAGGAGCATAGTTTTAGAATTAGCATTGTAATTAGGTAGGTACTGTTAACGAAATAAAACATGCAGTTTTTCGTTGTATCATTGATCCCGCATAATAATAGTTAATACGATAGTGTGGTGACGTACTATCAATAGAATATAAGAAGCATAGTTTTAGAGATAGCATTGTAATTAGGTAGATACTGTTAACGAAATAAAACATGCAGTTTTTCGTTGTATCATTGATCCTGCATAAAAATAGTTAATAGATAGTGTGGCGACATACCACCAATAGAATATAAGTAGCATAGTTTTAGAATTAGCATTGTAATAAGGGAGGTACTGTTAACAAAATAAAACATGCAGTTTTTCGTTATATCATTGATCCCGCATAAAAATAGTTAATAGATAGTGTGGTGACATACCACCAATAGAATATAAGTAGCATAGTTTTAGAATTAGCATTGTAATTAGGTAGGTACTGTTAACGAAATAAAACATGCAGTTTTTCGTTGTATCATTGATCCCGCATAAAAATAGTTAATAGATAGTGTGGTGACATACCACCAATAGAATATAAGAAGCATAGTTTTAGAATTAGCATTGTAATTAGGTAGGTACTGTTAACGAAATAAAACATGCAGTTTTTCGTTGTATCATTGATCCCGCATAAAAATAGTTAATAGATAGTGTGGTGACATACCACCAATAGAATATAAGTAGCATAGTTTAAGAATTAGCTTTGTAATAAGGTAGGTACTGTTAACGAAATATAACATGCAGTTTTTCGTTGTATCATTGATCCCGCATAAAAATAGTTAAAAGATAGTGTGGTGACATACCACCAATAAAATATAAGTAGCATAGTATTAGAATTAGCATTGTAATTAGGTAGGTACTGTTAACGAAATAAAACATGCAGTTTTTCGTTGTATCATCGATCCCGCATAAAAATAGTTAATAGATAGTGTGGTGACATACCACCAATAAAATATAAGTAGCATAGTTTTAGAATTAGCATTGTTATTAGGTAGGTACTGTTAACGAAATAAAAAATGCAGTTTTTTGTTGTATCATTGATCCAGCATAAAAATAGTTAAAAGATAGTGTGGTGACATACCAGCAATAGAATATAAGTAGCATAGTTTTAGAATTAGCATTGTTATAAGGTAGGTACTGTTAACAAAATAAAACATGCAGTTTTTCGTTGTATCATTGATCCCGCATAAAAATAGTTAATAGATAGTGTGGTGACATACCACCAATAGAATATAAGAAGCATAGTTTTAGAATTAGCATTGTAATTAGGTAGGTACTGTTTACGAAATAAAACATGCAGTTTTTCATTGTATCATTGATCCCGCATAAAAATAGTTAATAGATAGTGTGGTGACATACCACCAATAGAATATAGGTAGCATAGTTTTAGAATAAACATTGTAATTAGGTAGGTACTGTTAACAAAATAAAACATGCAGTTTTTCGTTGTATCATTGATCCCGCATAAAAATAGTTAATAGATAGTGTGGTGACATACCACCAATAGAATGTAATTAGCATTGTTATTAGGTCGGTACTGTTAACGAAATAAAACATGCAGTTTTTCGTTGTATTATTGATCCCGCATTAAAATAGTTAATAGATAGTGTGGTGACATACCACCAATAGAATATAAGTAGCATAGTTTTAGAATTAGCATTGTAATAAGGTAGGTACTATTATCGAAATAAAACATGCAGTTTTTCGTTGTATCATTGATCCCGCATAAAAATAGTTAATAGATATGTGGTGACATACCACCAATAGAATATAAGTAGCATAGTTTTAGAATTAGCATTGTAATTAGTTAGGTACTGTTAACGAAATAAAACATGCAGTTTTTGTTGTATCATTGATCCCGCATTTAAATAGTTAATAGATAGTGTGGTGACATACCACCAATAGAATATAAGTAGCATAGTTTTAGAATAAGCATTGGTATTAGGTAGGTACTGTTAACGAAATTAAACATGCAGTTTTTCGTTGTATCATTGATCCCGCATAAAAATAGGTAATAGATAGTGTGGAGACATACCATAAATAAAATGTAAGTAGCATAGTTTTAGAATTAGGTAGGTACTGTTAACGAAATAAAACATGCAGTTTTTCGTTGTATCATTGATCCCGCATAAAAATAGTTAATAGATAGTGTGGTGACATACCACCAATAGAATATAAGAAGCATAGTTTTAGAATTAGCATTGTAATTAGGTAGGTACTGTTAACGAAATAAAACATGCAGTTTTTCGTTGTATCATTGATCCCGCATAAAAATAAATAATAGTTAGTGTGGTGACATACCACCAATAGAATATAAGTAGCACAGTTTTAAAATAAGCATTGTAATTAGGTAGGTACTGTTAACGAAATAAAACATGCAGTTTTTCGTTGTATCATTGATCCCGCATAAAAATAGTTAATACGATAGTGTGGTGACGTACTATCAAAGAATATAAGTGGCATAGTTTTAGAATAAGCATTGTAATTAGGTAGGTACTGTTAACGAAATAAAACATGCAGTTCTTCGTTGTATCATTGATCCCGCATAAAAAAAGTTAATAGATAGTGTGGTGACATACCACCAATAGAATATAAGGAGCATAGTTTTAGAATTAGCATTGTAATTAAGTAGGTACTGTTAACGAAATAAAACATGCAGTTTTTCGTTGTATCATTGATCCCGCATAATAATAGTTAATACGATAGTGTGGTGACGTACTATCAATAGAATATAAGAAGCATAGTTTTAGAGATAGCATTGTAATTAGGTAGATACTGTTAACGAAATAAAACATGCAGTTTTTCGTTGTATCATTGATCCTGCATAAAAATAGTTAATAGATAGTGTGGCGACATACCACCAATAGAATATAAGTAGCATAGTTTTAGAATTAGCATTGTAATAAGGGAGGTACTGTTAACAAAATAAAACATGCAGTTTTTCGTTATATCATTGATCCCGCATAAAAATAGTTAATAGATAGTGTGGTGACATACCACCAATAGAATATAAGTAGCATAGTTTTAGAATTAGCATTGTAATTAGGTAGGTACTGTTAACGAAATAAAACATGCAGTTTTTCGTTGTATCATTGATCCCGCATAAAAATAGTTAATAGATAGTGTGGTGACATACCACCAATAGAATATAAGAAGCATAGTTTTAGAATTAGCATTGTAATTAGGTAGGTACTGTTAACGAAATAAAACATGCAGTTTTTCGTTGTATCATTGATCCCGCATAAAAATAGTTAATAGATAGTGTGGTGACATACCACCAATAGAATATAAGTAGCATAGTTTAAGAATTAGCTTTATAATAAGGTAGGTACTGTTAACGAAATATAACATGCAGTTTTTCGTTGTATCATTGATCCCGCATAAAAATAGTTAAAAGATAGTGTGGTGACATACCACCAATAAAATATAAGTAGCATAGTATTAGAATTAGCATTGTAATTAGGTAGGTACTGTTAACGAAATAAAACATGCAGTTTTTCGTTGTATCATCGATCCCGCATAAAAATAGTTAATAGATAGTGTGGTGACATACCACCAATAAAATATAAGTAGCATAGTTTTAGAATTAGCATTGTTATTAGGTAGGTACTGTTAACGAAATAAAAAATGCAGTTTTTTGTTGTATCATTGATCCAGCATAAAAATAGTTAATAGATAGTGTGGTGACATACCAGCAATAGAATATAAGTAGCATAGTTTTAGAATTAGCATTGTTATAAGGTAGGTACTGTTAACAAAATAAAACATGCAGTTTTTCGTTGTATCATTGATCCCGCATAAAAATAGTTAATAGATAGTGTGGTGACATACCACCAATAGAATATAAGAAGCATAGTTTTAGAATTAGCATTGTTATTAGGTAGGTACTGTTTACGAAATAAAACATGCAGTTTTTCATTGTATCATTGATCCCGCATAAAAATAGTTAATAGATAGTGTGGTGACATACCACCAATAGAATATAGGTAGCATAGTTTTAGAATAAACATTGTAATTAGGTAGGTACTGTTAACAAAATAAAACATGCAGTTTTTCGTTGTATCATTGATCCCGCATAAAAATAGTTAATAGATAGTGTGGTGACATACCACCAATAGAATGTAATTAGCATTGTTATTAGGTCGGTACTGTTAACGAAATAAAACATGCAGTTTTTCGTTGTATTATTGATCCCGCATTAAAATAGTTAATAGATAGTGTGGTGACATACCACCAATAGAATATAAGTAGCATAGTTTTAGAATTAGCATTGTAATAAGGTAGGTACTATTATCGAAATAAAACATGCAGTTTTTCGTTTTATCATTGATCCCGCATAAAAATAGTTAATAGATATGTGGTGACATACCACCAATAGAATATAAGTAGCATAGTTTTAGAATTAGCATTGTAATTAGTTAGGTACTGTTAACGAAATAAAACATGCAGTTTTTGTTGTATCATTGATCCCGCATTAAAATAGTTAATAGATAGTGTGGTGACATACCACCAATAGAATATAAGTAGCATAGTTTTAGAACAAGCATTGGTATTAGGTAGGTACTGTTAACGAAATAAAACATGCAGTTTTTCGTTGTATCATTGATCCCGCATAAAAATAGGTAATAGATAGTGTGGAGACATACCATAAATAAAATGTAAGTAGCATAGTTTTAGAATTAGGTAGGTACTATTATCGAAATAAAACATGCAGTTTTTTGTTGTATCATTGATCCCGCATAAAAATAGTTAATAGATATGTGGTGACATACCACCAATAGAATATAAGTAGCATATTTTTAGAATTAGCATTGTAATTAGGTAGGTACTGTTAACGAAATAAAACATGCAGTTTTTTGTTGTATCATTGATCCCGCATAAAAATAGTTAATAGATATGTGGTGACATACCACCAATAGAATATAAGTAGCATATTTTTAGAATTAGCATTGTAATAAGGTAGGTACTATTATCGAAATAAAACATGCAGTTTTTCGTTGTATCATTGATCCCGCATAAAAATAGTTAATAGATATGTGGTGACATACCACCAATAGAATACAAGTAGCATATTTTTAGAATTAGCATTGTAATAAGGTAGGTACTGTTAACGAAATAAAACATGCAGTTTTTTGTTGTATCATTGATCCCGCATTAAAATAGTTAATAGATAGTGTGGTGACATACCACCAATAGAATATATGTAGCATAGTTTTAGAATTAGCATTGTAATAAGGTAGGTACTATTATCGAAATAAAACATGCAGTTTTTCGTTGTATCATTGATCCCGCATAAAAATAGTTAATAGATATGTGGTGACATACCACCAATAGAATATAAGTAGCATATTTTTAGAATTAGCATTGTAATTAGGTAGGTACTGTTAACGAAATAAAACATGCAGTTTTTTGTTGTATCATTGATCCCGCATAAAAATAGTTAATAGATAGTGTGGTGACATACCACCAATAGAATATAAGTAGCATATTTTTAGAATTAGCATTGTAATAAGGTAGGTACTGTTAACGAAATAAAACATGCAGTTTTTCGTTGTATCATTGATCCCGCATAAAAATAGTTAATAGATATGTGGTGACATACCACCAATAGAATATAAGTAGCATATTTTTAGAATTAGCATTGTAATTAGGTAGGTACTGTTAACGAAATAAAACATGCAGTTTTTTGTTGTATCATTGATCCCGCATTAAAATAGTTAATAGATAGTGTGGTGACATACCACCAATAGAATATATGTAGCATAGTTTTAGAATTAGCATTGTAATAAGGTAGGTACTATTATCGAAATAAAACATGCAGTTTTTCGTTGTATCATTGATCCCGCATAAAAATAGTTAATAGATATGTGGTGACATACCACCAATAGAATATAAGTAGCATATTTTTAGAATTAGCATTGTAATTAGGTAGGTACTGTTAACGAAATAAAACATGCAGTTTTTTGTTGTATCATTGATCCCGCATTAAAATAGTTAATAGATAGTGTGGTGACATACCACCAATAGAATATATGTAGCATAGTTTTAGAATTAGCATTGTAATAAGGTAGGTACTATTATCGAAATAAAACATGCAGTTTTTCGTTGTATCATTGATCCCGCATAAAAATAGTTAATAGATATGTGGTGACATACCACCAATAGAATATAAGTAGCATATTTTTAGAATTAGCATTGTAATTAGGTAGGTACTGTTAACGAAATAAAACATGCAGTTTTTTGTTGTATCATTGATCCCGCATAAAAATAGTTAATAGATAGTGTGGTGACATACCACCAATAGAATATAAGTAGCATATTTTAAAATTAGCATTGTTATTAGGTTGGTACTGTTAACGAAATAAAACATGCAGTTTTTCGTTGTATCATTGAGCCCGCATAAAAAAAGATAATAGATAGGAAACCAATACAAACTGTTAGGTAAGCTAGGGCATAAGAATTATATTAGGAATCGTATCTGTCGCACGGTGCTCTCGTGTCGGTAAAGATAGACCTTTATTCTGTGTTTAGTGTCACAGATTACATCAGAGGACCAATTTCGAGGTGACTTAGCGACCATACGCTTTTGAAAAGGTTAAAGCGGTCGCACTGGCGACGGGAGAGCGGATCGCCCGTACGTTTATGCGCTCGGAGTAACCACCGAACCATAAAAGCTGCGAATCGCTAATAATTTCTTGAAGAAATTACCTACCGATCGCACCCGTGGCTACGGCTACTACAAACGCCCCACAAACGCCGGAGTAGGGCATAGCGCCCGACCACAATGGCAGAAAATTGAAGCCGTTACCAAGGGATTTACTTCTCACCGAAAGCCTGATTGAAGACACAGAAGAGAGTATGGATGCCACGGCTGTATCAGTGCTGCCCCCAGTGGCCAGCGACTGTGTAGCCGATCGGTCCGCTGGGCTTCACCCGTGTAGGCGGGGGTTACACCCGGCGCGGCCTTGATCGTTTAGTTACCTTTTGGTCACTGGGGTGGCAGTACAGTGAGGCCGTGGTAGATCCAACCAAGTGACCCGTCCACCGCTGTGGACGGAGACGAGCCAGGGGCAGAGGGCATAGCCCTGACCCCCTTGCCCCGCTCAACCGCACATTGAGCGAGATGAAGACCCAACGAACGGGAGGGCATTCTTGTTCGAGCCGCTGCACAGTACGGACCTCTCTGGGACGTCGTTACGCTACCGGTCGAATATACGAAACCTATCAGTGATTTGTGGAGTTTTATATGGAACAGAATATAAGTGACGTCAGCAGTGCTGACGTCACACTTTTTAAAAAAACATCATGGAGGTCTCTTCTCCGTCATATAAAAATGAATCCCTATATCCCTTGTTCGTCGCATCACGCGTGAACGGATGGAACAGTTTCGCTAATTCATTTTTGTTGTTTTGATTATCCTCAGTAGATGTTCTTTTTTGTTTGAATTATTCTTATGAAAGAAAAATCAAGAATAGAAACGCGAACAAAGTCGCGGGCAGTCGCTAGTAATTAATATAATTAAGTATTTTGAGACCTACGTTGCGTGCAATTGGAGAGGCCTATGTCCAGCAGTGGACTGCTACAGGCTGATGATGATGATGAATGAAGTATTTTTTAATTATTTATTTATTATGTACTAGCTGCTCTCCACTGTTTCACCCGCGCGGTGATGAATGATGACGATGATGATGAATCTTATATAGCCTATGTTTCTCGGGGTGAATGTTGCTTTCCAATGGTGAAAGAATTTTTGAAATCCGTCCAGTACTTTTTGAGCCAATTCGTTACAAACGTACATACAAATCTTTCCTCTTTTTCTACCGATTTCCAAAAAAAGGAGCAGGTACTCAATTCGACTGTATTGTTTCCTTTTTTGTATTTGTTACCTCATAACTTTCGACGCGTTAAACCGATTCTCAAAATTCTCAAAATTGAAAGTTAGTGCTTCCTGTGTGGTCCCATTTAAATTTCATCAAATTCGGTCCAGTAGTTTTTGAGATACACTCCAATAACTGAATGAAATGGAAGTCGGTATTACATATTTCAAATTGTACTTGTTATATACTAACGTGGTTTTCACTCATTTTTAAATAGAATTACTCACGTAATATTTATCGGATAGGTCCGACTATAGTTACGACCACATTCGGTGGTCTTTTTCAAGGAGTGTTCGGGACGTGTTCGGGGGGTGTTCTTGCTCGAAACCCGGGTCGACGTATTCGATCCTTAACGTGAGTGTTTTGCCGGTTAATAATAATAATTAAATCAATCTAGTTGTCACGTTTTCAGCGCAACCAGCACCAGCACCGGCGCAGAAACAAACCAAACCAATCCAACAACAGCCACAGCCAAACAACAAGAAAGAGAAGAAAAAGGAACAACAACAACCGAAGGCGCAAGTGGTCAATATCACACCTCACACCACTATTGAGGTTGTTAACAAAAATGTAAGTGTCTATTACTTAACACATGAGTTAACTTTAGAAACGGGATATTTACCATGTATTGTGAGCTCTCGATATTTCGGCACAGTTGCATGCGCCATGTTCACGAGTAAACTGAAGTATCTGCGGGTAGGTGTTGTGAGCAGACGAAACCGTCTACCCTCTTCCGCACACGTTTCTTGAGTTCCGTTTTATTACGAGTACCATTGACAAAAGTCACTTGGAACTCGATCTGGGTCTCGACACATTTCACACTACACATTTTAACTTAATTTAAGTTAGATCAGTTTTATTATTTTTTAGACAGGAAATTCATAGTACTTTAAAATACTGAAAAAATGAAGATGTACGGGCATAGTAAACAATGTGATGATTACATGAAAAAAAACCACTGAAATGTTAAGAGGTAGAAAAGAGTTTTTTTCTTTTACAATACAATAATAATAATAATAATAATACACACCTCTCGACACCCTTTAGCCATCCACACCAACGTTGTCCCTTTTGTCACCACTCATGGTGGCCTTTATGGGGGGCCCGTTTAGTGGATGGCAAGTCACCACCTGCCCAAAAATTTTAAAATGAGACTGAAATTGGCAGGTGCCGTAGTCTCTTCCATAGCCCACTATCTTCCTTATCACTAATAAGTTCATCTCAATAGCCTGGCCATTTTACCCATATTTGTAATAGTTATAAGTACCATGTTCCCTTCATCCAACATTTTTTCTGTTTTTGATACTCTGTATTTTTATACCAAACAGGCCTCTAAGTGTTGGCTACAGCCCCACTTATGCCTTTGTAAAAGACCGGATCAAATCCGTGTTTTTTTTAAAAATAATTATTATTATTATTACGCCTGCCCCCTCGTCTCCGTGCTCATCTTCGTCGTCAAGTGAGGAGTACGCGACTCCCCGCGACACCAGTGCGTCGAGCGACGAGGGCGGGCCCCCGTCTCCACCGCCGCCACCAAGACCTGCGCGACGAGGGCGACCACCACTGCCGGCACGCTTGGGGCCTGCGGGGCAATCTGCTTCGCGCCTGGCCCCCGCTACCGGTGGTGTAGTGCGCCGCATGCGATGGTCTCAAACCATGAATGAGAGCTGCATGCGCGCCTATTATGGGGCTGCAAAGCGAGGAACCAACATGACCGCGTACCGCGATCGTATGCTGTCTCTGTTTCAGGCATAAGTTAAATAGTGATCACCACACTTTTAATACCAGAAATACAAATAGGATAGCTGTACCTAGTTTTAGACTTGCGAAGACTAATTAAGTCATTCCTAGGAAATTGTGTGCGTTTTTACAATAAAATCCCAAAGCACATAACTGAGCTCACAGAGGGCAAATTCAAGTTGACTGTAAAAAACGTTTTAATAAAAAAAGCTTACTATAAAGTTCGACATTATATAGAATATAAAGATGCTTGGAATACTCCACTTCTGGCAAGCTGTCTCTCTGCCACCCATAAAATGTAATATTTGTAGTACCTAAGTAGAAACATTGTAAACATCCATATAAAAAGAATGGCCCCGAGTTTCTTGCCGCTTCTTCTCGGTGGGTTCTATATATTTTGGAACGCGGCGGTAGTCTTTAAAGTACATTATAATGAAAAGTTGACGTTCATAAGTGCGTCTTTGATGCCTAAATTGAATAAATGATTTTGACTTTGACTTTGACTTTGACTTTGAGGCCCTTGAACCAACTATTGCTGTATCTGCACAGCGATTATCGGATCAGGTTCGGGCTATCCATCGGTGTCAACCGATGGAGCAGTCTGTACTTGATCGGCTACGCCTCGAGGTGCTACCTACTCGCGCGACATCAACTTCGACACGTGACCCGCCTACTACGTTGTCGGTGTCGGCGACCCCGATATTGACGACCCAGGCTGATCCGGTAATCGACGAGGATGCTTGTGCGAGTATGAGCGTAAGTACCCAGGCGAATGAGCAACTGAGGAGGACTTTGGATGACGCGATTTTAGAGTGTCACTCCACTCCCGATTTTAGACCACGTCTGTTGTGAATGAAACACCGGTTCGACCAAGACTGACTCTATTGAATACTCTCAGATAATAATAAAAACATGCGATACAATATATACGATGTAGGTACTTAACACAACATCTTCCCCATAAAAAAATTTAAGTTAAGAATATTATATTATACATACATTTACTTATAAAAGTATAACACTCATATAGGAACAAGCCCGTAATTTAGGTTTATAAGTAAGCTTTACAATGAAGTAGGATTACTATTAAACTAAATAACCTAATTAATAATTTACTACAATTACATAACCTCACAATGCACAAACACCTTCATGATTCATCCGTCGCATTACTATTTATAGGTACTTACATCCATATATTTAGACATCAATTTCCATGAAATAGTTATCGGGTATCTTATACCTACAGATAGGCTCACAATGTCTTTTTGTTCTTTGAGTTTTATATTTTTATTTGTAATAATTAAAGAGCCACCACGTATAGATTTTTCTCTGTTGAAGGAGCTAGCAACTTGATGATTATTAAAATTAAATAAGAGTTGGTTCTTTTTAAGCCAGTGTTCAGTAATACAAAGAATATCTATTTTGCTATCATCTATAAACAATTCCAGTTCCAACTCTTTGCCCATCATACCTGTGAGACTTAACAGTCTTACAATACGGACAAGTAACATGTTATTGCGTTATACAGAATATACAATTCAATATACCGTGATTAAATATGAGTGAATGTAGCAACTTTATAATTAATTAAATAGGTTTAGTACGAGTAGGTTTTTCTACATTTTATTTGATATTTTATTTAGTTTTATACGTGCTTTTATAGCGGCCGGTCTGAGAGTACGTTGAGTTTCTGTATTGGGTAGAATATCTGAGCGAGCGCGAGCTATCAATCCTGTTTGTTCGCCGATGACGTCACTGTCAGCTGAGCCACCTTCTTCACCTTGCGGACTGTACCATTGTTCGACTTTGTTCTTTGGTGCAGAAATTCGAGACGGACTAGTGATGTTATCAGCAGCGTTTGTTCCCTCAAGCTTTATTAGATGTCGCCGGTTTCGCCTGTAACACCTACCAGATCCATCAGACACGAAATAAGATCGTGGTTCTGCAGCGCGTCCAATCACATGCGCGTGCCTACGTCTGCCTTCACCCGCTATCAGCACCGGTTGTCCCGGTTGTAGCACGGGTAGAATTCTCGTCCTTTGGTCGTAATATTTCTTGTCAGCGTTTTGTTTATTTAGCATGTTGGCGTAATCAACGTCATTATCTCGACTCGGCTTCAAAAATAACGTTTATGAGTTTTACGAACGCTCAAAAGAGCCATCATGACAACGCCACCAATGCTCTCATAAGCTAAACGAACGCACCTTATGAATGTGTACTGACTGACTGGCCAGCGTTGCCAACCGTACGGTAATTACCGTATTTGTAAGGTAATTGCATGCCTTGTACGGTAGTTTATTACCGTACGACAAACATACGGTAATTTTGAGATCCAGCTCTTAAATCGACACAATATACGGTAATTTTGCAGATAATACACACACCTTCACAGATAATAAAGATTAACTATGGACTTTAGTTTAAACGAGAAGAATAAAAAAATAACGTCCCTTTTCTATCCGTTTCGTTTGACGCACATTGCAAATATGATCGCCGACAACTTTTTACTTGTTGATTTTCACCAAACCCAACAAGCACGACACTGTATGAAATGTTTTCGCATACACAAACTTCATAGGTTATACATCCCCCTCGCCCTTCCGTGCTCGACTAGAGGGCTTGCTCAGCAGTAGTTGCAGTATCATGTAGCAGTTACATGTAATGCTGACCAAGACTTCTCGTTGTCCTGCGGTAGGTTAAGTTAGCTGTTAAGATTTCTTTTGTTAATTTTATTATTCATTATTAAATCAGCCTCCGAATTGGCAACAGTTTTAATTTTAGTTTTTAAAAAGGGGTTGTCATTAGCCCAAGTTTTGACTGGCGCAGCCGGTAGGATCGGTTTTATAAAGGCTGTGTCGTTCCTGCTATACTCCGGGCTTCCAAATCCATCTGGAAAACGCAAGTACGACGCGAAACACCGAGAGCCGATCCTCGAACCAAATAAATTTGTCAAACGGGTGAATCTACAGATGACCATGAGAGTAACGGCGGGTGCTTGGTGAGTCAAACTAGTTATCCTAAATTTTGTTTTGTTATTTTCGAGATGAGACTTCGCTCACTATAACGTATCTGGTTTTTTGTATGCAATTCTACGAATTACCTTAGCGATAAACATACTGTAGAGTTGTAGAGTAAAGAGATTTAAATAAAAATAAGAACGATTTATAATTTATTTTGAAATTATATATACTTACTGTAGATTATTTTTTTGTTAAAAGTATTTAAATTGAATAATTATTAAGTAGTTAAATTTTCTTTTAAACGTAATTTATAATTGTTAGTATCGATACTACAATTTTCTTTTTACTGAGTTATATTTACTGAATTTTACTGGATTTAACTGTGTTTTACTGAATTTACTGTGTTTTACTGATATTATTGTGTGCACATGATTTTACTGTGTGTTTTATTGTGTAATTGGTTATATACACTTTTTATATTGTGAATTGCTCTCTAACTTTGCTCTTTTCTATAAAAATAGAACCGGCCCAAGAAGTTACCGCGATTCCAAATTAAATGTTAAAGCTTGTGCCTACATTCAATGACGATAAAAAACAACTTAACTTGTTCATTAGGAAAAGCGAATACGTAATAGCTAAGTATAGGGGTAGCGAGGACCAAAATCTATACGTATATCAAGCGACCACAAGTAAACTCACAGATAAAGCGGCCAAGTTATTATCAGAACGCGAAGATATTATAACTTGGACCGCACTTGAGGAATTGCTGCAACAACACTTTGGCGATTCTCGTAGCGAACAATGCATTAACCTTGAACTTGAATTGGTTAAGACAAAGCCCGGTGAGAGTTATTTAGAATTATGTAACCACATACAAAGTAATCGATCATTGTTAATTTCGAAGGTTAATAATGTCAAACGACGCGGAATTAAAACTTGCAAAAACCACCATCTATAACAATACGTCCTTAAATGTATTTTTATATAACTTGCCCGAAAATATGGTACGCATAGTAAGATTGAAATACCCCCGACTTTAGAAGATGCGCTAAGTATTGTTCTTGAGGAGGTCAACTTCCATGAGCAATATAATATGCGGAACCGCGTTTATGGTAGCGCGAATAATAGTGGAAATGCTCCGAAACCATGTTTACACAAAATTCGAACTTTGGTTATAAGTTTAACGGACCATCACAACCAAGTGGTTTTAGACTTTCGACCCACTCACCAAATAACGTGCCGCCAAAATTCAATTTTGGTAGTCGGCCCGCACCGTACCCAATGCCTCAAGGGCAATCACACAATTTCGGATACCGTCCGCAGTTGGGCTACCGCCCGCCTGCCCAGTTCGGTTCACAACCACCCCAGTTCTGTTACCGCCCACCTCAGTTCGGTTACCGACCACAGTCAGGGTACCGTCTAACTTTTAACAATAATAGCAATCAACCCCTACAAACAGGCTCTAGGCCGTACGTGGGTATAACACCCCAACAATTCGGATACAAACCACCCCAAGTTAACGCTCCGCATTTTCAAGCCTCAGATGCTACGATGAGGACTGCAATGCCAAATCCGCGCGACGGATTTAAACTTAATGAATTGACCGATAACAACGAAACGTGATACTATGACTTTTACTGTGACCATGAACCTAACTATGACGCATATGGTTATGACTATGAAGCTAACTATGACAATTACAGTGACGAAATGACATATGAGACCTCACAGACAGACAAACCACAGCCTCCATCTGATCGAAAAATTTCTAATAGCCTGTATAAAGAAGAAGATTGGATAGAGTTAAACTGTAACCCCTCACTAAAGTTGCCTCATATATATATTCCAGAAATAGATGCAAATTTGATAATCGACACTGGCAGTACTCGATCATTCTTGAGCCCTCGAAAGGCATACGAATATTTTTACAACGAAATTAGACACGAGCCGTTTGAGGTCGTTAGTACTCACGCCTCCAGTAGCCACAATGAAGTAATCGAAATTCTGCTTCTACCAACTTTTCAAAGCGATAAGCGTCACAAATTGTATCTTTATGACGTCGATTCACGATATGACGGACTGATCGGGAACGACTTATTAAAGCAATTGAACACGATCATAGACCTTGAATACTTAGTCTTAAAAACTAAAACAGCGCGTATTCTAATTATTAACTATGACTTAGACTACTTAATCTACCCAAACCCACGCGTGAAATTGCCCACTGACCAACATTCAGGTGACGCAATTATAGATCATATAGAGTTCGGTCCTGATGTTCGAATGCCTAGTGTTGAAGTGAATTGTACCAACGTTTACGCTACTACTGTCGTTCAGAACATCTTAGACAAACCAGTTCGTCTGACTGTTAAAAAACTCCAAGAAACACCCCAACAAAATACCGAGTGCAACCTAAGTTTTACAGCGAATGAAGCGACATAAAAACAAACTAAGAAAATACCTAAAGACCATGAAAAACGCTCGAAATCTTTGCACAAGCAAATAGCAGAAAATATAGTAGCAAAAAGGAAAAGATTAGTGATAAACGAGGTATTAAAAGCAATATAGAATTCCCGCGATCCCCAAAACCGTTTTCGTGAAAGCTATAAATAAAAGAAAGAGTAAGGATAAGGCAAGGTACAAGAAAGCGGAAGTAGTAGATGAAATTCAAAGGAATGTAGTTACTATTAAGTTAGAAATAGAACGTAAAAATACGAAAGCACCAATTAAAAATATAAAACGCCCTCCGTAGGTGGTGCATTCTGACTCTAGTGAGGTCAGCAGTCGCCCTTCATCTGCAATCACTTAAAAGGAATCCAGGACTCCTGCCGGTAAAAGAAGGTCAAGCGTATCTGCAAATCGATAAATGGACTATTATTAAAATAGTATTCACGACGATTTACATTTTGTGATAAGGAATGCATGTCGAATATCTAAGCGACATAACTATAGATAAATATCGCCAACTAATGCCGTTTAAGCTAAAACGTTTTAGAAGAGGAATCCTTAATCCATTGGGTTCTATTATAAAAATTGTAACGGGAAATTCAGATCACGATGACGCGTTAAAATATTACCAATTAATATCCGAAATAAACCAAAATCAAGTTTTTATTTCAAAGAAGGCTACCATTATCTCCCAAGCGTTAAACAGTCTCATTAACACTTCACAGTTGCTTAATGAAAATATAATTATTCTTGATGCCCACCTTAAAAAGGTTGAAGCATCAATAAAAGACATAGCAAATAAGGAAATTAATTTCGTTCTGACTTCTTATATATTAGGATTATATAGTTTATTTATAAGTAACTTCCAAACTATTATTATAAAATTGAGCGAATTAGAGACCGCAATAGCATTAAGTAAAAGCACTATATTACACCAGTCTATTGTAAACTCTACCGAACTTTTAGATCACCTAAAAATTATTTCTAAGACAGAAAACTTGGTGTATGAACCAATTGAATCAAATTTAGTTAATATAGAAGAAACAATTTGTGTAAAATCATTCATAAAGAAAAACCAGATTACGTTTATCTTACAAATTCCACTTACTGATAATTACAATTATAACTATTTTAAAATGTATACCTTACCTGTTTTCCATGAACCTGAAAATACAACCTTAGTTATAATACCCAATTACCCTTACCTTTTGGCGAAAGGAAAGACATACTTACCGATCACTCAGCCATGCCGTCCTCTAGCTGCTGGAGACCACTTCCTGTGCACAGATGATAACAGAGCCCTATACGCTGGATCCACCTGTGAAGAGCAACTCATGAAGTATGAGGACAACCTTACCTGCTGCAGACAGTACCCAATTCAGTTGAAAGATGTCAAGGTCCAAAGAATTGATACTGAACACTGGATCCTCTATACGAACCTAAAAACCACTAAATATCTTGTTGAAGTTGAAGAAACTACTAAATATCCTGTATACGGCACGTACCTGGTAACCATCGACGAGCCTTGTGATTTGGAGATTAACGGAATCCAAATTCGTCCCCACCGTGTCTTCATAGACGTTGAAGCTGCGACGCCACTCCCAATCATAAATTTACCTCAACAAAGACCGAACGCCAGTATATTAAGTGCGCTCAACACGCACAAAGTGAACTTGGACGGGGTTAAATATATGTCCTATGCGTTGAAAAATAGTGAAGAGCTTGAAAGTGTACAAAAAAGAGAAATGGACTCTAAAATCAGTGTGTTAGTTTATATCATGTTAGGTCTAGTTATATTTAGTTTTGTATTCTTTGTATTTTATGTGTTTCGTAATAAGTTTATAAAATATGTGTTTTTGCGAAATTATCGGAAAACTCTATAATCGAACCTTCCGATAATTTCCCTCTTAGGAGGGAGGAGTTATACATCCCGCTCGCCCTTCCGTGCTCGACTAGAGGGCTTGCTCCGCAGTAGCTGCAGTATCATGTAGCAGTTACATGTAATGCTGACCAAGACTTCTCGTTGCCCTGCGGTAGGTTAAGTTAACTGTTAAGATTTCTTTTGTTCATTTTATTATTCATTATTAAATCAGCCTCCGAATCAGCAACACTTAGTTTTTAATTTTAGTTTTTAAAAAGGGGTTTCCCTTAGCCCAAGTTTTGACAAGGTACCTCTGTTCAAATCTATTGTTCGATTTCATCCATAAATAAATACTCCTTACACGCTGATCAGGCTGGGCCGTGTTCGGAAAGCAAAAAGTGTTACATTGATTTTAAATCATCGAAAATATGCGTACCTAGGTCTCAAGGGTCCCGACAACCCTCGAGGCAACTGGCATTGCTCAGCCGCTTTTAGAGGTAGTTTCCGATACACTGCATCGAAATGTTGGAACATACCGCCACCAACGGAAGACCAGCGCTGGCTTAGAACTAGCAATGCTGAGTTGGGACCGATTTGTAACATTTGACATTGTTATTTTTCTTGAATACTTTTGTCTATTACTTTGTTTTATATTTAGCAATGTTGTTGTTACAAATAAATATATATAAGTGTGGAACTACTTGTACATGACACCAGTGCATTTTGGTTAATACGTTCTGCAACATTACATACATTTGTGTTGTAGTCATGGGCTTATAAAAGGGTGGGGGGGGGGGGAGGATTAGGGGTCCAGACCCCCCCTTAGCATACGACATCATTAAAATCGCGGAATATTGATGACGGATAATATAATCTGTGCCATATAATATGAGTACGCGTCGCGACAATTCAGTATCAATATATCATAGCTTTGGCTATGTATAATAAACCTCATAATTTAGCTATGTAATATCCGTAAAGCATTTTTATACCATTTTAGGAGTTTGCCACGGATTCCAAAATCTTTTCAAAAACTTAGAAACAAGTCTTCTGATAAGCACTCAATCAAATGCTTTTTCATAATCTAGGTAGATAAAGTCGTTTGTCCCAATTTTGTCCACATATCGCATGAAAGTAAATTGGCCTCTTATGATCGCCCTGAATTGAAGCCATGTTGTTCATAAATTATTAGATACTCTTTCCTTGGTCGGACAAGAACGATCTTTGTTTGTCGACAATATTTTGCTTGCTTTATTCATTAATTTTTTTATGTTTTCTAATACTTCGCAGATGGTTCTTACATAAAAAAATATTAAGAAAACACAGGAGGTTATGGCGAGGCCGAAGGGTGAGCCTACTACGCGAACGAAGTCACGGGCATTCGCTAGTATAACTATAAAACGATTTATTAAAATTGTATTTTAAGTTAATTATAGGTAAGTAATTATTGTTTGTATGCAGTTAAACTAGCATGTAGGGGAAGTGGGGCAGATTCATACAAGGGGCACCGTCATACACTAAAGACATCTGTTGTTAGGAGCGCATTAACTGAACGACTTATGCGTGCACGCGTGACTTACTTATCTGTGGGTTGGCTCACGGAGTTTGACAGCAGTCGGTTTGAAACTCGCGACGAGGTGACACGGAACGTGATTCGGCCACGCGTAAGTAATTTTATAACCTCAATTTAAACATCTTTATTTTAATAAAAGCTTTTATCTAGATTATTCCGTACTGTTTTATTTCAAAGATAATAGGATCAAGTTTGTGAATTGATACGTGAATAATGATAAATATGGTTGGTTTTTTTATAGGAATATTTCTATTTCATTTTCTTTTGATGGGGTAGGTTCATACAGCAGTAATCGGGGTACATTCATACTGTATGAATGTGCACATTTTTATTTAATTTTTAGAATTGAAATGATATCGAATTTTGTTTTACAGAAAAAATATGGTCAGAAATTACAAAAAAAAGGGAACTAGGAGTGGAGAGGTGGACGAACAGGCAATGTTAAAAGCTATCGCTGAAGTTTGTAAAAACATACTCTCTTTAAGGAAATCAGCAGGCAAATATGGAGTGAATGCACAAACACTACAAAGCCGAATCAAAAACTTCCGCAAAACACAAGATAATGATAGCGAAAATCGTGTGTTTGAATCTAAATTTGCATCGCAGATAGTTTTTACAAAATCAGAAGAGGATCTCTTGAATAAATATATCTTAGAATGTTCTAAGATGCACTATGGACTGACATGTATCCAAGTTAAAAAACTTGCATGTTTCTTGATTATTACTTAGTATTAGTTGCTCATAGAGACTAATTGCTTTTAATTTCGAGAACGTTGTGTTTGTATATTTTTATTTTGATAAACAATTAAACATTTCTTGCTTAATTTGTGTATTTTTTCACATGTATGAATCTGCCCCATAGCCTGTATGAGAGTGCCCCGCATGTGGGGTACATTCATACATTTCTAAACATTTTTTTAAACTTTTATAAAAAGTCTCACATGTGTATTTACACAAATGACATGTTTTTGATACAAAGTCAGATAGTTAGAGTACCAGTTTTTAATGAATCTATACAGATATTGATGCCAGAGAAAACTCTATAAGACGAAATAGAAAAACTGTATGAGGCTGCCCCACCTTCCCCTACCCATTTCATGTAATGAGTATGATTTGAGTGTTAGATTTTTAGTTTTTACCTGCGGACCCCCGCATTTGTAAGCTATAGCTACGTCACTGGTTGAAGTAATTGCCTACATTTGAAAGGGAGACGTGTAATGTTCCAATTTATCGTTATAATTAGTTAAAATTTTTATTTATGAATTATCATACGCACATGTCATTGCAGTTTTGTATTTATTTATATCGTGCACGCATAAGATTTTTTTTACCTGGTGCACGCGCTGTTTGACGTAGGTTTCAGCACATGCGTGAGGTCACATCCCCATCCTAACGGAAGACCAGCCAGACCAGACCTGGTTGCTTGCAACTATGATTTTTAATCATGTAGGTATACTTTTCTTTGTCTGTATTGTGTTTGTTGCATATATATTAATAAATTCATTCATTCATTCCAAAATGTGTAAAAAGTCTTTTTTGTACCAAAATTAACCAACAGCTGAATATATAGAGACGGAATCTTACTTCTCCGACAATGAAGTCGTATCTTCATAAACAAAATTGTTTTATTTGCACATCCTCGACGGGTAAGTAATATATGTTCGATTATTAAAATGTATAGGCATAAAAATAACAACTTATCATATATCATTCATATCGTACCTATATAATAAATATGATATAATAAACCTTTGATCGAAATTCAAAACGTATAACTTTAAATGAAAAACATTCATAAACTACGCGCTTGCTGCGCTCGCTCGGCTCGCGCGTCGTGTAGTCGTGTACCATTCAACCTAACGCTCCTCCTCGCTTCGCTCGTCGTCGCATCTATTGTCACTTTGCCTTAAACGTATAGGTTTTGAATTATATAACTATAACGTATATCTAATAAAATTATATCAACTATCTGTTACGGCAAAAGTATTTTATATCCAGTGAAGGTTATTAAAATAAAAATCTGTAAAATGAATTTCGAACAACAGTCACGCACCCATCCTCGAAGCGCACCCATACATCTAGATAACCTCAATTTTAATGATTCATATTTTACACTGATCAAGTAGGTATACTGCTGTTCTTAACTAACGTGAACACCTAAAAATCACCCACAGCATGTTTAATAAGCCAAAAAAAAACCGCGCATATCTAAGAACTAAGAATGTCAGTATTATTGCCTGTTGATTTAACAAAAAATAGGCGTACGGTAATTTTAGGGAACATGTACGGTAATTATGGCAACTCAGGTTGGCAACACTACTGGGGTGGGATCTGTCTGGCTGGGGTATTATTTTTTATTTTCATCTATGGGTTTATGACTGTGTTGTGATGGAAAATAGAATATACTATTTTTAGCACAAGCTCTTAAACATTATGATTATGAGTAGCACAATTTTAGCAGAGGGAGCACCTGAACCCGTAATGTCTTCATAAAATAAAATAAATAATTGAATTACCTAGTGCATTGAATCATCAGAACTTAGTTTTGATTTATTTCTTTCAGGAGATAGAAGTGGACAATGGTAAAATAAAACTTCGAAAACTGCTTAATCAAAACATCAGAATAGAAATGACCGATGGCAGAGTACTTATTGGTGTATTTTTGTGCACTGATAGAGATGCTAATGTAATTTTGGGTAAGCTACACTATTGTATGTATGTAATAAATTTTATCCTTAGAAAAAGAAATGGGACAAAAACTCTTTCAGTGTGTTGATTGAATTCCATAATTTTAGTCCGTACGGTAGATCACATACATATGCTATGGCAGATTATTCAAAAGACTTAATAGTACAATCAGCCGCTGTGTTTAGTTTGTGGACTACTAGAAAGCCTTTGATTCTATCGAGACTTGGGTGGCATTGCAGTCCTTGCAGTGATTCCTATATGATAGCCTATACGATGACTATAGGTATATCGAAGCCTTGAATTGTTTATACAGCAAGGCCACTTTGTTGTCCGATTACAGGACCAGAGTATGGAACAAATTCCATTGCAGAGGTGTGAAACAGGCAGAAGTTATCTCTCTGAAACTGTGCATGAACGCATTTTGAGGAGTTTTCAAGCTCTCGGACTGGAAAGGATTTGGCATTAACATTAATGGAGAGTACACCACTAACCTTCATTTTGCTGATGATATAGTCATAATGGTGGAATTAACTGAGGACCTTGGTAAATCTGAGTAGACTTTCGCAACAAATCGTTTTAAAATGAACATGGATAAGATGATATGTATTATTATGTCCTAATGTCAATTAAACATCATTATGAAATAGAATTGTTTAATCAGCTAAGTAGCCATTACTGCATACAGTACAAAAGTGTTGGTTTTTACAAACTACCTCTTAATCTATCTTATTTATTAATAGATGGTAAAGTAAGTAACTACCTTCAATACATATGACATGTATGTCATGTCCTATTTCCATGTTCCACCTATAATTATTGGAAACAAAACACTTAAAGTTGTGAACGAGTATAAGTCTACCTGGGACAGACTGTCCAATAAGGTAGCTCCAACTTTGTCAAAAAGGTCGCACAAGGAAGCCAACAGTACCTCTACCTGGGACAGAATGTCCAATTAGGTAGGTCCAAATTCGAGAAAGTGTTTGCACGAAGAATTCAGCTTGGATGGGCAGCATTCAGAAAGCTTTGGTCCATTGTTTCGTCCACAAAACCTCAAGAGCCTGAAAACCAAGATTTTTAACCAGTGTGTGTTGCCAGTGGTGACTTATGGCACTGATACATGGTCCTTGGCTTCATTGACAAGCTCATAGTCGAGCATGTAGGAGAACTAAGGTCATCGACGTAGCTGTAGTGACCTCTGCCGCATCCTTATTAACCTACGAAGAAATAATAGTCAGGAAGCATAATTCAGAACAAATTCCACACAAAAAGTGGCCCTTCAAATCAAAACATTGTATGATTCCAAATACAAATTACTTCCGAGGTTACAAATAGACATGTTCGGTGATTGGTTTAAATTCAGAAGGAAAGTAAGGATTGGTTTACGCGCGTGCTGCAACGTCTACAATGACAGCAGAGTCATAGCGGCGTGGACGATGTTATGCAACAAGTGGACTGGACCAACTCAATAATAAATCAATCGTAAATCTCGTATGTCTCGTAATCGAAATATGATTAATTTATTAAGTTTTTGTCTAGAAGACATTAGAAGAGATTCTTCGCAATGAAGTAAAGAAAGATTATGAAACATTTTAGGCTTATACATTTTACCAAAAAAAATAAGACGTTATTTGCCAGCTGGATGTTTTTCAGTGAAGAAAATTCAATCAATTTATAGAATTACTTTAGCACTGTGTTGATATTACTGACAAATTAATTAGCAACTCAGCTAAACCACTTTAAAATTAGCAGAGGATGAATTTTCATTAGCTTGAAAAATTAAACGTGCTTTAATTTGAACAAACAATGAACTGTTTTTAATGCTATATAGTTACCTATATTACATACCAACTGTAGGCAATTGTTTATTGTTCATTGTCTGTAGTATCTCTTTAGAGCGTAAACGCTTTGGAAGCGCCAATTCGAGTTTTTGCTGAGTATTTGAAGGGTCACATAATAATGATTGATATAGTATATTATATCAATTATTCTTACCTGATGTAATAGAACATTATTTGATTAACAAGTTCAAGTTCCACAGACTACTTTTAGAAATTGTTTATTAGTTTGTTATTGCCGAGCGGTTTCTACACACACACGTTTTTAAAATCAATCATAAAACCAGTCGCGCCAGTCACGAATCGTCAGACGCGGCTGAGGCCTCTTAGAGAGAGGTCAGAGGACGTATCGCTCTGACGCTTGCGCTTACACAACTAAATATTAGTGCGCTCAAAACTTCCTGATACTTATTGAGGTAACATTTCGAAGTGGTATTCTAACAAATAATTTTATATGACATCTAGTGCATCAACAATAGAAATTTCATTGTTATAATGACATCGACCCTTGAGGGGCTAGTATTTTGCTATTAACCAAATTTCTTATGCTTATACTTGGTATCCAAGAATCCATGCTGGAGTCGGAAACTGGTAGCAGGAACTATGTGATGTTTAATAGTAGACACACCGTGTTTGGGATCGTATGAATCGTCTTCGCGATACCTTTTTTATGTTAATTAATGTCGATATTAAAAATAAAATGTGTCCTGCGTGATATTTAATTTCACCTTTTTGACCTACGTCTATTTGTGACATAAAAACCAAAGTTGATGAAAAAAAAGATACAAATATTAATGCGCACTATTTTGGTCAAGCGGTAAGGCCACTGCCGCAGGGCGCGCTAGCAAGTAACTCACTAATGTATAATACCTAAACTCGCGCAGCGCTGCGCAGAATAAAGGCTCTTAAAGATGTTGATGTTTCTTCGGGACAAATCATCAGCATAAAAAGATAAATATGATATTTTATATAACACAATTTAAAAAACACAGTAGGTACTTACTGTACAAACTGGTAGGTAGGTACTGCAGTTTTGTGTAACATGGTCCATAATTTTTTTATTATCTATAATTTTATTGTTTTCAGTCAAAATTAACGTAGTATAACTATGCTGGTTTAAACAGGCAGTCATACTCTTGTTTTTCTTGCTTAATGGCAGCTAGGCACTTATTTTGCCGCATTGAATCGGCAAGCAAGCGAGAATAAAACATAACAAGCAAAACCATTGCACATTACATATATTTCAATATTTAGTCCTGAAGAAAAAAATACATCCTAAATTAAATATAAATTGACTGACTTTATTTTGCATAGTATTGGCCATCTCCATTTGTTAACGTATTTGAACATCTTTGAATAATTATAATTTTTCTATTATTTATTAGTAAAAGCGATCCCTGGACATTTTAATCGTGTATTGCTCCTGCACCACTTCACAACGAATGCTGGCATGATGATCCACAACTGAAGTTCACAATGATAAAAATGAAAATGTACGCGATTATTTGAAGTGTGCTCGCTTGCAAGTAAAATGTCCGACTGATGACGTACTGAACACGACTTTTAAGCCCCGCCTACTTGAACACGACTTTTGTTGGGTCATTTTTTTAACGCAGTTACAGTTCCTGACTATATTTCTTCGTAGTTATTAACAACATAACTGGAAACAATAATTGTCTATACTATGTCAGAAAGGTAACAGATAACGCTTAACTGAAACAAATATTAAGAACGAAAAAGTGACAATTTCCTGAAATTTACGCGGCACCTCAACCTATATACAACTTCCAAATATGAACTATCGGACAGCTGTCTGGTACAACAACACCTGGCTCAGTGGGAAGTATTATTATTATAATATGATATTGGATGAATGCGCTTCGACGTGGATATCTACACCTACTTACACCTGTACTGTTAATGATATAAGACTAGCTGCGACCCGCGGTTTCACCTGCGTGGTGATGGATGATGTTGATGACAACTATAAAATCAAAACACAGATAAAGTAATAATTGAAGTCGGTCTAGTCATTTTCGAACTCTTGCGAGACTTCACAAGCAGCAATACATTTTTATATATAAGAAGAGGAAGAGCAAGATACTACAACACTTGTTTCAGCATTTTCCGAAATAATCCCAATAAGGGATAAAAACATATTATCTCCTCTTCAAACTTAAATAAATTAATCCTTAACCATAAAAATAAATCATACATAGTACAAGTAGAACGGAAAACTTCCCTTCATGTTGGGCTTAAGGTCACGATATTAGCCTACACGTTAAATACGGTGACGCTGTAAATGCCGGTAGAGGCAAACAGCATTAGTCCGTTCTAAAAAAAAACGAGATACTCAGTCGGGCTGTCACGGCAGACGTCGCCGCACGCGCGCAAAGAAAATCTTCTCTCCCCTAATAGCTATAATCTATTCCCGATCTGTTAGAAATGCAAATAGTTTGTATGTAATTAATTTATCATTCCTAGATTTGGCACACAATCATGTTTGCCTATGTCAGATACATTTTAGTTTCTATTTTGTGTCGTCCGCTGTTACAGGTCTTGATGCCAAAAATAAATTACTATATAACTAGTTACTTATTTATCTGACATATACCGTCATTTGCTATGCAACCCACTTGGAAGTATTAACCATGCTAATGTTTATTTCATTTTATTCTATTAGCTTTTGTCCACAAAGATCTTTTCATTTTATCTAGATATCCATTATGGTTTTTAGCTCTCAAGACTAAAGGTACTGCGGCGGTGATCCCTTAGATCCGCCAGGACCCTGACGGCTGTGCCTTTCTCTAAGACCATTAAGGGGTTTAGCTCTCAAACTATACTAAAAATCTCACCCAACACTGAATAAACTTAAAGTTTCACGTGAGCCTGTATATATTTAATTTTATTATATTCAGAAAACTAGCAGCTATGTATAGACATTATATAAAAAAGAAGGCTAATTAAAAGTTTTCACAGATATTAAGTACATGAGAATGGGGATAAGGGGATTTGTAGGTAAGTACGAGGGTGCACTGAAAATTTCGGGAATCAAGGAAGTGACACAACATTACTATTTAAAAATGTATTTATTGCTTTTCGAAGTATTCTCCGCGAAATTTGACACATTTATCCATACGATGGAAGCAACCATTCCATTCGGAAGTTGGGGTCTCCAAAATGGCCGTTTTGTAAAATCTCTGTCCACGCAATTTATTCTTTATTTTAGGGAAAGTATAGAAATCATTAGGGCTTAGGTCGGGGCTGTACGGCGGATGGTCTAATAATTCTATGTTTTATTGCTCTAAAAACTCTTTTGTTCTGAGCGCTGTGTCAGAACTCGCATTGTCGTGATGGAGGATGATGCGGCGGTTGCAGTTCTCTTTACGGAGTTCAGAAACGACCTGTGGCAAACAAATGCTAGCATACCATTCTGCATTAACCGTTCTTTGTCCCTCAAGAGGAATAGTCGTAAAATGGCAGGTTTTGGAGACAAACGTGGCCACCATTTTTTGGCAACACTCTGTGAACGAACAATTTTTGTTGGCTTTAACTCATTTTCGAACACCCAAACTAGTGACTGGTTTTTTGTTTCGGATTCGTACGCGTATATCCAGGATTCGTCACCTGATACGATGTTGTATACAGCATTTGAGGATCCTGCGTGGAATCTTTCGAGAGTTCTCAACGACTAAACAAGTTTGACAAAACCTTGTGACAAGACCGAGAATCTTTTCTTAAATAAATAAATGGTAATCGATTTTTAAAACCAAGGAGTTTTCAATTAAAAAGATTTTAATATGACAGGAACAGTGGAAATATTCCGTGCCCGATACTTTTAGTGCAGCCCTCGTAATACTTAAATGGGTTCATTTGGTATGGTACTTATAATAACTTATTATTTATAAGTATCTATAATGTAGACGACAAAAACTTATACATATAAAAAGTAAAACAAAATTTAATAATGTATATACAACTTATAAATTACTGAAGTGGAGATGGACGGAGCATATGATTAGAGAGAAGAGAGAAAAATGGACAAGAATATTAACGGAATGGAGCCCACTAGACAGTAAAAGAATCAGAGGTAGACAAATCAAGATGAAATTAGAAGAGCGGCGGGTCCAACATGGACCCTTACAGCTAGGAACAGAAAGGAATGGAGATCTTTAGAGGAGGCCTTTGTCGGAAGACAAGTTGTACCGAAATAATCGTTTGCCGACATTCACTAAAATATATATATATATAAAATTTCTAGGCAAAACAACTACTATGTACTTTAGAATGTAAGAAACAACCATAAAGGCTTTTATATTTATATTATATAATGTAGGCAAATTTTTTATCTAAATCTCATCTCATATGTTCTAAAACTGGAATAAAATAATGATTAGAAAGTAAACTTTAAAAAATATAGCTAGCAATCTTTTTGAGTAAGCAAATATGGCAACACGCCTGGACGACAGAGGGTCGTTACGACGTTAAGAGGGAAGTAGGTATGTAAATGACGGTGCTAGGGTGTCAGTTAAAGAAGAGTGATTCCGATCTACGTTCTACTGTGTATTATTTATTCTTATGGCAAATGTTAAGGCAATTTCCAGCAGTTCATATTAGGTACTCCATCCATTTCTTTTAAAAACAAGTAATGTAACATAGGTTTTATATTTTCCCAAAATGATCTATAGACGAGGAGGGAGTGTGGTTTTAAAGATGGGATGGAAAAATCAGCAAGGACTAATTGAACTTCCTTCATAAAAATAAAAATACTTTAGTAAGTATCCATGTTCTAAATCTACATCAACACTAACCTACAATATAATTAATATTTTTTTAGTTGAGTTTTTACTTGTCAGGACAAAGTTCTTATGGACGAAAAACCAAGATAAAAGGGGAGGTTGTGGCGAGGCCGAAGGCCGAGTCTACTACGCGAACGATGTCGCGGGCAGTCGCTAGTCTAAAATATAAATACATATAAAATTTTATTACTATTGAACTGAATACTATTGAGATATTTTTCTTTTCATGTGACCATTTTAACTATAACATAGACTTTAATGGGTTATCCAAGCTTTTATTTCTATGGCATGTTGATCCATAGACCATAGCAAAGCCGTGGGTAAGTCAGCTACAACTAAATAGATAGTAAAGTAACTTATCATCAATGAATACCTACCACATAAGTAGTTAAGGAACCAAATGCACGAAATTGTAATTCAGTTTTGTATTTACAGGTGCTTGCTCAGAGTACCTCAAAAACGCAGACGGTGAGACAGAAGAGCCTAGAGTATTAGGTCTAGTCATGGTGCCAGGCCGGCACATAGTCTCCATACAACTTGACGACACCACACCTGAGCCAAAGTTCTACAATACTCTGTAAAACTTAATATAGGTTAGATTCTGTTAGTTATTATTATTTTTTGGATACTTAAGTAATAAATCTCATAAATAAATACTTCTATGAGAGTAGATTTTTATTGAAAATTATTAATAATTGCCTCAAGAGTTTCCTGCAGTACTTCAATTTCGAGATAAATATTTTTACAATTATTTGCGAAAGGATTGTAGTCGTCTATGTGTTTGTAAACATTGTTAGTTAGTAAATGAATTAGACCATTACACAATGCTGTTATCTGTTGAGGTTCAGAAAATATGCTCTGAAGAAAATTACAAGCTAACATCTTATTTAAACATATATTAGGATGCACAGACACTTCTAAATTTCTTATATTCTTGTAATAATCAACAGATACATTTCTGACATCCTCATCTTCATCTTGTAAAAGAATGATGGCAGTTTTAAATGATACCACTTTTACATCATTTGACAGTTTTTGAAATGAGTTAGCTAATTCATTATTTGCTAAAGCTGCTATATGCCTCATGTCAACATCAGTACTTTCAAAATTGCACATTTTAAAAATCATATCAGCCAGCTTCACTTGATATTCCTCCTCAATATTCACAAACAATCTAGCAGCAAGTGGAACAAAGTATCTGAGCTTATAAGAACTCTCTCTACCATCTAACTCTTTCAATATTGCTGTGATATTTATATTATTATTCAAATTAATTTTATGAGATATTTCAAACAGAAGCCTCCAGATCACACTGCTTTCATACTTCCTTTCAAAAGATAGTAAAATATGTTCAATTTTTCTCAATATTAATTTTGAGGAACAACTTTCGTTTTCCATCTTTTGTAACAATATCTCACAGTAAAATTCAAAATCATTGTGTTGCATAAGTAAGTCTAAAGTGTATGGTATTTCGGTCCATGGACTATTCAGTATACAACTTCTTATGCATGTTTGAGCCCAACAAAAAATTCCAGGTGATTTAATATTATCATCTAATACTGTTAGAACTTTTTCGACTCCATCAATGCAGTCATGATATATGCTGGTATATACTTCTTGAGACCAATAGGAGTGTTTTTCTTTATTTTTTGTTACAGCTCTAAACTTCTCTTTTAAAGCTTTCGATGTGTTGCAATTGGTATCTTGTAAATTATAATATTTGACGCAAAAATTTAAAAGAATTAGAGCACCATGAACTAAATTTTCGGATAGAAAGCCCACTTTAAGGAGAACATCACAGATGCTGTCAAATGAAAATATATTAAAAATGCACTTAGCAGTTAATCTTCTGACAGTGTGTATTGGACTGTCCAATATTCTTATAAGACTAAGTAGCATTTCTTTGTCTGAAGAATCCTGCTCTTTAGAATCACATAAAAAATTATATCTCTTTGCACTGCTGGCAAGCAAATTCAATATAGGAACTAAATTAGAATGTGAGTTTATATTATTGGAAAGGCCCTCGTTTTTCAGCTGTTCTATGATGAATTTCCACAGTTTAGGAGAATGAGTCCTTAATTCATCACAACCTACAGTTGCAATGGTCTCTTCACCTGTCCCAGATGCTTTCATTTGACCAATTAACCTTGGTATTAGGGCACCATAAAGTTGCAGGGCTGCATTCCTAAAAAATAAATTTACCATGTGTTAAATTGGTGTGAACACCAATTTAATAAATATCATAATATTTATTACATGTAAAATGTTCAAAAGATTACCTAATTTGCCAATGAGGACTTGTTAAATTACTAAATCCAAGTTCGGCTAGATGAGCTGAATAAAACATCATATCTGAAGCAAGACTGCTGTCTGTGACAATTTTAGTTAGAAAATGGATAAATATTGCTTTAGGCAAGTCCATTTGATTTTCTATAATTGCCTTATCCAGTGGTATTGGAATGTCTTTCGCATTTTGACATGTCTCCAAAAGAGTTTTCATGAAGTAGTGGAACAGCGGCTGCAAAGGATAGAAAATTTGATGACATAAATTTACCTATATTACTACCCTTCATTCCCATATACCCAATTTCTTAGTATATCAGATTCTCACAATGCAGGAATATGTACTACACTCGAGAGCAATGAATCCGGGTCACTTAAAGAATGTTAAAAATCTCGGAAACTAAAAATAATAGGTTAATGCAATAAATTGTATTTAATAGACAATGTAATACTCCTTAAATGAAAGTAAAAAAAATATGAGTCACCATACATTTTATTAACACAAAATTACATAAAGAAAAAAACTGCTGAAAACAAAAATAGGAAACATAAAATTTTTGAACTTTATTACGATTTTCTTGAATTTTAATACTTCGTATTGCCTCCTCGTGCTTCCATTACTGCGTTTACGCGGTTTGGCATGCTGTACACCAAGTTCCTTATACGATTTTGGGGAATATTCTCCCATTCCTCTGTGAGAGCAATTTTGAGCTCACGAAGCGTGATTGGGGGAGGGTTTCGTTGTTTTACGCATCTGCCTAGCTCATCCCAAGCATGCTCGATCGGGTTGATATCCGGGCTGCGCGCTGGCCACTCCATACGAGTAATGTTCATCTCTTGAAGGTAGTCATTCACAATCCTACCTGTATGAGGTTGGGCATTGTCATGCATAAATATAGCATCCTCACCTAAATTGACCATAAATGGACCAACGTGATCATTGAGGATTTCTTCCACATATATTTCGCTAGTTAAAGAGCCGTTTTCTATGATCACCAGCTCTGTGCGACTTTCAGAAGAAATTCCGGCCCACACAAGTACAGACCCACCACCGTAGGCTACTTTTTCTTCGATGCATGCTTGCTTGAATCTTTCCCCTGGTCTTCGATACACTCTGTGTCTTCCATCGTGCTTGTAGAGCATAAATTTTGATTCGTCGGAGAACATAACTTTTGACCAATCTTCAATACTCCAATTTACGTGGCTCTGGGCATATCTTAGTCTTGAAATACGATGCCCACGCTCCAGTTTAGGGCCGTTTGCAGGTCTAAGGGGTTTTAAGTTAGATTCAGCAAGCCGACGTCTTACTGTCCATGCACTTGGGTTACTTCCTCCGAGGCGTCGAAACTGATTTGTGAGTTCAGTTCCTGTGAGAAAGCGATTTCGAAGCATGGTGTTCACCAAGTATCGGTCTTCTCGTGCTGTGGTACACCTGGTTCTGCCCGTTCCTGGTCTGCGTAGGTTAGAACCAGTTTCTTCGTAACGTCGGAGAACTCTTTGTACTGTTGACAGCGACACACCGACAGTCCTGGCTGTATCGCGCTGACTCCGGCCGGTTTCCAGCATTGTAAGTATTCTGGTGCATTCTTCAGGCGTAAGCGACATAATTTCAGCTTGAATAATGAATATAGAGCACTATCAACATGGTTTATGTACCCACATAAATGACAGATTACAAACAAAAGCAAAACCAAATGCTGTAATTTCGTAGTTCCATCTTCGAAAGTGGCCCTTTTTTAAATTTGATTTTTTTATGATATAACTTTACAATAACTAAGAAGTTTTAATACCTTCATTTAAGGAGTATTACATTGTCTATTAAATACAATTAATTGCATTAACCTAGCATTTTTAGTTTCCGAGATTTTTAGGATTCTTTAAGTGACCCGGATTCATTGCTCTCGAGTGTATTAACATCATAAATATGTAATAAAAAACATTTTCTATTATTTAACTTATTAACCGGCTCTCGTTAAGCCGCGTATTCACTAGGGGACATGTCGCCCAACATTCACGTGGCGACTCTTTGCGACTTCAAGGGACAATGTCGCTCGACATTTGTCTTGTACACACTAGCCAATGGTGAACAATATGTTGCCCGAGAAGGTAGTGATGTTCTGGGCGGCTTATATAAGTATTCAGAAGACTATAGCAAAACGTAATAAATGGGTGATAGAGAATATTCACCACAGAACTTTGGTCAGAACATGTCATGTGTAAAATTCACCCGACTTATCTGAACTGAGCTGCTCGTAAACAAAAAAGAAGTTATGTAACCAAAGGAGTGAAAAATAATACCAAAATACATCGTGATATCGCGTAAGTACGCTGCAGTAACTATTGACAATAGAGGAATCTACAAAAAGTCTGCGAAACCATGTCCATGTCATCATTAAAAGTGATGTTAGAATAACTACCTACATTTTAATGTAAAATATGTAATAGTGACGCGGGTACAAACTAGACCACATTATTCGTCCCATGGTAATAATCCATATATAATAAAGAGAAAAGATTTGATTGTTTGTTTATTTGTAATGGATAAACGCCAAAAACTACTAAACCAATTCAAACATTTCTTTCTCTAGTAGAAGGCTATATTGTGCATGAGTAACATACGCTATATTATTATGAGCGCAGCTAGAATTAGACATATTATATAGGACGGTCGGACGGACATGACGAAACTAAATATAAGGGGTCCGTGTTAGATATCGTATTTGAGAAATGAACCTTATGTCGTATTCAAATCTATAGATAAATAGTAGTAGGTAGTCGCGATAGATTCCCATGCATCATATTTTTCATAATCACGATGAGTATCCCACAATAGTTGAGAATGTCGATGAGGGTCAATACGTGCATCGGACCACACTCTTGCCGTTTCGGAACATAAAGCGACACACGTCCTCACTATTTAAAACTTGTCGAGCGACAGTCGAGGGACACGGATGTCGCGCGTGTCGACGCTCGCAGAACGTCGACTTGCGACAAGTCCCGCGATCCGTAGATGTCGCAAGCGACGTCGGGCGAGATCGCGCGGGACACGTACATTTCGTGTCGAGGAACAGAGTCGCGCGACAAATGTCCCCTAGTGAATACGTGGCTTTAGGGATCGAATACGTCGACCCGGGTTTCGAGCATGTCCGATGCTCATCTTTAGGGCGAGTGCGACGTGCGCGTCGCCTTCTCGTCGTATCGTATTCGTGAGTGTTTTGCCGGTTAATAATTAATATGTGTCAAAGTCACGAGAATTTGAATACAAAAATGTTCTATTACATTCTTGAATAGACTAATAAGACATGTGAGTGGTTAGATTATCTACTTTGACTATGAAATCATTGGGGTAACAAAGCTGTAAACCCACTAAGTCTGTAGATTGTAAATAGTTTTTAAAAACTTATGAAGTTTGTTAGACATAATCAACAAAATAAAAACAATTTATTCAATTTAGGCATTAAAGACGCACTTATAAATTTCAATTATTAATTAATGTAGTTTTAAATAGAGCTACTGCCGCCAAGAACAAACCGGCAAGAAGCCCAGCCCTTCAATTATTTTTATTAAAATATAGCTACGCCCCGCGGTTCCATTCATGTGGTGATGATAGTTATGATGAAATAAAAGTAGCCTAAATTCTTCTACTCTTTCTACTACTTCAACTATCTTCCAGCGAATGTCCCGTTCAGAGATAAGCCGGAACAGACAGCCAAAAAATTAAAAATTGTTATTTAATGTAAATACCGTATGTGATTTCATATGCTTTTAGTGAATACCTGTTAATTTTGAATTAACTTGCGCCCCGCGGGTGATCGATTTTTGCGAAACCCATTATGTGGGTACTGGAGAAGCATTTGCTTTTAGATATGTCTGGAGACTGTTGTTCAGAAAACCTTACATAATTTTGCAGAGTACAGAAGTGACCGAGATGCCTGATGTGGCACAGTTTTGACTTTAAATTAATGTTTGGCATGCTAATTCTATTGAGGGATGCTTTAAAAGCAACCGTAAAACTAATTTAACCAATGTAGTTTTAAGGCACTCTATCCCATGCCTGCCACGCCAGCGAAACCGTGAGCGGGTCAGAGTAATAAAATTACTTCTACAGTCTATATATTTTTTCGGTAAGTACATACCTTCCCTTTTCTCATATCACTTGCAACTATTTTATGAACCATGATGGAAAGCCCTGCTCCTCTTCGCGTTATTGAAGCCATTTTACTAGCTTCCAATATCAAAATATCTAGTTTGTTTTTTAGGAGTGTCTGGGGCAGTTCAGATGCCATTGAATCTTTAGGCAAACTTGTGAGAAGTTGAATTCCACACCCTGAATAAACAGAAAACCAGTTTACTAAAAATAATTTAAATCTATGCTTAATGCAATATGTAAATATCTTTGTTTTACCTAAAGCAGATCCTGCACCTTCTATGACCCCTTTATGCCGAGAAGTCTCCAGAACATGAGTTATAATATTCAAACATTTTCCACATTTTTCAATGTCATTTTTGTGGTAATTAATCAAGAGACATGCCAAGTCACAAGAAGCCTAGAATATACATAAAAAATGTTATAGAACCATTCATGTTGTTAATAGCATCGTCAATCTCACTTACTTTACCTAAAACAATAATCCACTTTAACAACAAAATTTCTACTCAAAAAGTCTCTACAACACTGATTTTTCCTATGTGCTAACATTGTAACTTTGTGGTGCCACTGCATACCATTCGTTTGGAGATTGCCGGCCATTTCGATTCAATTTCAAGTGTCTATGCAGATTGTGTTTTCGTCGTTAGGTATCTACTCTACTGTACAGAACTTAAAAGTGTGGTAGCCTTCTGAAACTTTCATCATAGATTATAGCAATGAGCTGCCTGAACGCAACAAATAGATTTATTTGGCAAGGCTATGTTAAGTTATAATTTCCAAACATATGAGTTCCATACTTAGTATTTTACACACGAGACAAAACACCAGTAGTTGAACTAAAAAAATCGGATACATATATTGTTATAATACTATGTTTAGTTTATACATATTATTGTTGGTATTGCCCTTAATTTTATGCAAGATTTTGGTAATAGCGACCAAACTTCGCGTATCTCTCAATAATCTCGTACAGTAAATGTAAAAATAACGTATTTTGATGCAATTCATATTGTCAGTGGCCTTTTCGTAGCATTTTCAATAACTTCTGTAGTAATTATGTTGAAACTTTCGTAAGTATTACACATTCTAATATTATTCTGACGGTTTAACTTACGCGGAAGGTATACTTGCGCACCTATGCTATGAAGAAGTGGCCCGGAAGGTCAGTGGGCCGAGGACGACAATCTGCTTAAGTGTAACGTTATCCTATCGATTACATATTCAGTACAAGATATGAGTTATCTGTGCTACTATTGTACTAGATATATGACAGTTTGTACTAAATACGTTAACGATGCGATACGATTACGTTACGTTTAAACAGATTTTCCTGCTCGGCCCACTGGAAACCGGTCGAAATACTCGACTATACCTACCGCGTAAGTTAATATTATTGCGTAAACATATCTCAATTACGTGTAGGTGAGGTTGGGAAACATTCACTTCGCCTGGCATTTTGAATGTTATCTAAAGAGCTTTCAAATTAAAGGATTTGAAGACTTGACGAAATTTAGGGGATTGACGGTACTAGGTAGTCCGCTATGTACCCACTTACCTTAACATTTAGCCATAAACAGTTCAAAACGATTTGATGTAAGCCTGATATTTTCGTTTCGTCTTCATCCATGTGATCATACCCTGATTTCAGTATAATATCTTCAACCATTTCATTAATTTTGGAGAAATCCGAGCTAGTAGAATTTTCTTGTTCCCAAGTGAACTGATTGGTAATCCCTTGTAAAACATCTAATAGTTCATTCATATCTACATCGGAGACATCTAATTTATATGAATGTCTAGTACAAGCTTCTAAACCCACAATCAAGATGTTTATAAATGAATGCAGTTGCTTTCCATCTTCAATGGACTTTAATACATCATGTTTCAATTTGTATTCAGCTACTAATTGAGTAAAACCATAGTTAAATACCTCATCTAAGTTTTCAAAAATAGCTTTAGTATGTTTTTCTTTTAATAACAAATTGACAACCAACTTGAACATACTCTGTCCACAACTTATTTCAAAGAAAAATTTGCTTTTCATGCATTGTAACGCATCTTCTACTAACTGGTTCATCACCTCAGTTTTATTTATTTCTTCAAAATAATGGTTAATGAGCAATTTGCCGACATTATCTCTAATATCATCTGATGGGTCTTTCAGTAAGCTAATAAGTTTCAATACAGTATGTTTTTCATGTAACTTCCAACTGCCATTAAATTTTAGATATTCTTTCAATGATGTGCTTGAAGTTTTTATTTGGTCCGTCCGTTTCTTAGGTATATTGCTAAGACAATATATTATGGTGTTTATAACTTTTACATTAGTAGATTTCCTCTGATAATTTCCATTTAAGTTCAAGCAAGTGATAGCTATTTCTTGCAATTTTTTACAGAAGTTAAGTAATCCTTCTAACTTAGTGTTATCTTTCATATTTCTATATAATATGTGAAGTTGACTCAGAAATATATTTAAACTGTTTAACATATTCAACCTTAAGATCGTACAGTCTGAATTCATATTATTTTTAATGTACTCAAGAACGAGTGAATATTCAATTTCACTCGGCAGTGTTTTATTTTGAGTGAGACAAAGTATGTCAAATGTTAATATTCGTATTTTTGAATGTTTATGTTCTATTGTTTTTAAAACTATTTTCTCAGCCTTTGTAAAGTTCTCTGTGGGATCCCAATAAATATTTAAAATGCCAAGTTTAGTTCCTTTCTTCATTATGAATAATATACTGTAGAGTTTATGGTCAATATCATCATGTGTTTCTAAATCATCAATCAAAATATTCATCAATAAAGGAAACTTCTTCAAAGATATCAGTAGCCAGTAGTTGCAGAAATTTTCTATTGCTTTACTTGAAGGTCCTATTAGGAGATTAGTAATACTGTCTAAAAATAAATTACACCACATATCTTCAGAGTAGAGTTTTTTCAAAACTGCATAATACATATCAGCACCAGCTGATACCAATCCAGGTTTGTGCAGGCTATGAATAAGGCCTTCTATCCAATTGCATTTAGAAACAATATTTGATACATTGCCTTTATAGTTCTCCAGCACTTCAGAAAGCATTAAGTATTTAGCTTTATTCCAATAAAAGCCGTTGATTTCTTGTATAATATCTTGAAGTGTAGCTTCATCAATTATTCCTACAAGGGTTTGAAAAATATCTTTATTTAAATCTCTGATTCCTGTGATTGGGTTTTCCCAGTTATGATTGACCAGGTTTAGTAACTTCATTTGGTTTTCTTTATTAAAAATAACACCTTGTAATTCTGTGCCACAAACTCTCTGAAATGAACTAATGGTCTTGAATGCTATGAAAGTAAATTGTGAATACTCATATCCAATAAGAGTCAATAAATCAAATGTAGCATTAATAAGTTCAGCTAAATGAGATTTTTCATTGCATTGATCCAAAAACGATGACTGAAACATTCCATACATCAAAGATGCAGCTTGCAAGGTACATCTACTATCTTTATAATCTTCAGATCTCAGTAATATTTCTTTCTGAATAATTTCTTGCATTTTCTTCATATAAAATTCTTGTTTACCTGTCATTACTATCACTGAAAAAAAACAAGTTGCACACAGAAGCTGGTCATCCATTTTATCTAGTCCAGTTTGTATATGAGACCATAATATTTCCAACAGTCCGTTCCATTCTTTTTTATTATTTGATGGTTCTTTTAATCGCTTAACAATGATCATAACATTCTGAAAAATTCAAAAAGTAGTTAAAAGTTACAAGTAAATAATTATGCAAAGTAGTGAAGTAGTGAAGTGTTCAGTTTCTGTCAGCCACTTATTAACATTTCTGCTATATGTTCCAAATGCAGCAGAAATTATCTTATCTATCTAGCAGACAGTTTATAATTTTTTATTGCATTCTTCAATGCAGCTCTGCCATTATATGGGTTTTCATACTCCTAAATCTAAAACATCTTGTGTATCTGGAGTGCTACACGATTAAAATGTCCTAAGTAAATTGGCAAATTTACTAAATTCATAAGGTGGATAGATGGATGTTTGTTGCTCTTTCATGCTCAAATGCCTGTGTCAATTTTAATGAAACTTGGTATGGAGGTTGATGAGGAGCTGGATTACCACATAGGATACTTTTCATCATCCATCCCAACGCGTGTGAGAAAGCAGAATATTCTTTCTTAGGCACAGCATAGATAAAATAACAAGATCTCCGCCTATGTCAAGATCGTAATGATGACTTATCTTCAATCAATAGAATTCTGTCAAAGTTTGTGTCTATTTCTGATAGTTTAGTCAAAAGCACGCTACCATTTCGACACCTCGCTTTAAACGTACTCGGCGACCGTCAAGGGTGATGAAAATGCAATAACAGTTTTTTCCATGATGATTAATTTTATAGTTGTATGTACATAGGTACTGTATTTTACTATTAGTGTTTACTGATTGATTTACTAAGTATTTAAATTTACTCATATAATACTACTATACATAATTGCGTTGGATCATGTAAATATTTTATGACATTTTAATATAAAGATAGATATAACCTTGGAGAAGATAATAAGCTACTCAAAGTACTAAATTTATGTGGACGAAGTCACAGGCACCAGCTAGTGTATTAAAATATATATGTGTAGGAAGGTACCTACCTGAATTTTATCAAAACTTAGACTGCATGTTTCAACATTCACAATGGTTAGCAATTTAGCTAACTCTTCCATTTGTAGCCTCCTGAAATAACAAAATACTCTTTTTGTCTAAAATGTTCTTACTAAAAAAATATGTAGCATCCAACATGTATGCGTTTCTGAGATGAATGTCTTATGTTTATTATCTAGCTCCTGCAGCATTATTGTCTATCTTTACGGAGAATGGGCTTTATTTTGACATTTAAATCCCATTCTGTGCGAAACCCTGCAAGCCTATTGGCTGAAACCATCAATGGGGATGAGAATGAAGTGACATTTCAATCCCATTCAAGTTAGACAATAAGGCGGCTGGTTGGGTTGCAGTATTTTATTCCATGATTATTCCCATAGTAGTGCAACATTGGTTATTAGTGCATATAAATAGAACAAACAATTAGTAAATAGCCTAGCAATAATATCCCAAAGCAGTAGTTCCCAAATTATGGGTTGCAATTCACTGGGGAGTGGAAAGCAAATGTTAGGTGGACACTGAGAAATGAGACAGCAGATTGCCCCAGTTAAATTAAATTAAGTTTTTATTTTAATTCTGGCTGTTAGTTGCTTATAACTATCTTGAATTATCTATTGATATGTAATATATCTGTATGATATAGATAATATTAAAGTCCTCCTTCCCTTCAGTACTTTTCTAACTGAAAATCCCACTACACATAAAACTAAATAAATATTAAAAATTACCATTATAAATTGTGTGTATCAAACTCGCTATTAACAATTAAAGTAACTAACATTAAAGTTAAGGCAGAGGCTATAAAAATAGGAAGTGCATTCTTTTCATCCAAAACTAACACTTCTTGTTTTTATAAAATAACACTGAACTTAATGTTTTATTTCTAGTTCTAACAGTCCCATCCATATAGCCATGACCATGATGATTATTTGGAACTTTTTGTAATGTGAGTTGCGGTCCAGCCAACTTTGGGAACAACTGCTCAAGAGGGTTTCATATTCATTATAATTATGTTTATACCTACATTTGAATTTATTTGCTTCATTTGTGCTTGTTTAGTTATAAAATAAAAATCCAATATAGTTCTAGAAATATTTTACTACATAAAAACTATATGTACAACAAAAATTGAATTTGATTCAATTACAGTTCACTGTGGATCTTTTATAGGCTCAAAGCCTTCTTTCTGCATTTTTTCTTTAAAAACATTAAAATCACGTTTTCTATCAAAATGCGTAACCCATTGTGTTGGGCAGGATTTTTCGAATACCCTTCTAAATTCCAAACATGCTTTAGGTTTTTCAGAATTGTCTTTAATATTCTGATCGTCAAGGCATTCCCAATAACGGTCTCTGGAGTCCCAGCAAAGTTTTCTTTGCTCTCTATCAGGAAAAGACATCTTTTATTGATCGGCTTATCAAAAACCTAAAACGGAAAATTAAAATTTAGGCTTTTCCAACTGGGACTTCAACGCTCATCCGTTTATGTTTAGCCGAAATGTAAGTAATGTTTGTCATGTGAAAAATCACACTTACGTTAAATGCACCTGTTCCTCTGGATTTTTTTATATGGTTTATGTTAGAAAGTATCTAAATCCTCAAAAAATTGCTTCCACCACATAACCTCTATTCGATTTTATCACAAACACAGACTAACTGATGAATCAGATGATCACAAACAGCATAGACTAAAATATATACTAGGAAATAGACTGGTATCTTCTACCTTTTTTGTGGTATATATACATTTAAAGCTTTTCCATACCAAGGATAGATGGCGCTGGCGATGACTATATATATATATAGTCATAAAAGAAATACTGCCTAGTGTATAATTCTATAGTAGCGATAGTAAACTGAGCCCACGTATGCAACGTACGTAACGCATTATTACATCTAGACTCTGGAATTTGAATGAAAACAGTTTGATCAGAAACATACTAATCATATGCAACGTTGTTTTACTGTTTTCATACAAAATTAAGAGTCTAGATGTTATAATGCGTTACGTACGTTGCATACGTGGGCTCAGTTTACTATCGCTACTATAGAATTATACACTAGGCTGTGTTTTGACATGGTAACAATAAATTTGGTACATTTGCTGGAATACATTAACCAGTCAAATCGATATTCCAGGAAATGGTCTGCCCATGGAACAACCGATTACCTGGAATTAGTGGTCAAGATATTATTGTACCTACTTTACACTGACATGTACACGAAAAATTGCTTTAAGCGTGAAAAGAGAGTTCTGTCAAAACACAGTTAATAAAAGATATTTTCTATTTTACTGCATTACAATAACGACCATTAAAGAAAAGGACTATAAATTGGACAACAAATATTTATTACAAATTTATTGATTATACATTTAAAACGCTTAAGGCCATAAAACAAAATTGTAGTTCCTTCTAAAATAAAAATTAAAGCTTTTGAAACAACTATGAAATCAGAATATAACATTAACATCAAGATTTTCAGACAGATTTGTAATATCATATAATAAGAACATATTTAACGGCGTTTACAGTATATCTCTATCATCTCTCTCATACTATGTGGGGAGCACCGTTGCGATACCAGGTATTCTGCCTCTATTTAGCATGCAAACACAGTGAGTATTAAGATTTATAGGATATCGTAGCAGACAAAATCACTAAAAATCACTGCGGTGACTAAAAAAAAAATAGGTGACAAATGTAGTGTAATATCGTGCAGAGCTTTAGAGATTTGAGACATACAGCAATTGTTATGGGTCTGTCACTTAATATCAGACCCATAACAATTGCTGTATGTCTCAAATCTCTAAAGCTCTGCACGATATTACACATATATATATTTATTACACATATTATATATATACAGGCTGACTGGTTGAACACTTTACATAAACAAGGACATGATAATTCATGGTCACATGAAACGTTTAAAAAAATAAAATTAAAAAAATACCGTTAAACTACAGAGGAAACCTTCATTCTATGAATGTGCTATAACTCGAAAATTATGGACACCGTCCGAACGGGGTTAATGACCCAAAGCGCCGCGCCGCGTTCAAAGGAATCAAGCTGCGTCCGAACGGGGTTAATGACCCAAAGGGCCGCGCCGCCCGCGCCGCGTTCACAGGAATCAAAGGATGCCGCGATCGTCGGCCGCCCGTTAAATTTTATTACTACACGCGCGCCGCGAGTGACCATGTTTATTGTTTTGAGTAGACAATTAAAGTTAAATTAGGTAAATATTAGGCACCTATTTTTTTTTCTTAATTAGAACGAGAATCGAGTACTGAGCACTATATATCAATATGTAAAGTGTTCAACCAGTCAGCCTGTATATATATATATATATATATATATATATATATATATATATATATATCCTTTCGGGGGCGGCCACCCTGCTTGGGAGCTCCTTCAGCGTCAGTAGTACCGGGCGGTGGTCTGAGGGGAGATCCGGCAATACGGTCTGTGTGGGCGGCGTCCTTAACCCCTTGTATACCGTAACATCGAGGATGTCTCCGTCGTCAAGGTGATTGTAGTGGGTGGGCTCGTCCGGCCCGATGACGTCATAGCAGTGGTCCACCGAATCTTGATACAAGACTCTTCCATCCCGGTTGGTCTTGGTCGAGTTCCAGTGGGTGTGCTTACAGTTTAGGTCTCCAGCAATAATGGTGGCTTCGGTTGCATTCAGCAGTTTTCTTATTTCGCTCGGTATCAGCTTGGTTAGCGGTGGTTTGTATGCTGCGAACACACGCCGAGTTTCGCCGGCTATGTTAATGAGCACACCCAAGGCTTGTAGTGACTGGAACTCTTCTGGTGGTATGAGTTGATGGATGATCTTTCGGTGGACCAATACTGCCAGGCCTCGATAGGCGCGTCCGGTGTCAGTCACCTCGTCTTTACGGTATACATGGTAGTTTGGTATCTTGAAGACTTGTCCCTCTTTCAGATGCGTCTCACTGACCAACATAATGTCAATATTCTGCTCGCGGAGAAAGATGGTCAGCAGTGCTTTCTTCCCCGCGAGCGTATGGGCGTTCCAGTGGACTATCTTAAGGTCGTGATCCATTATTGTTGTTGAGAATTCGCATTAGGCCCTGTAATGTTGCCGTTTCTGGATCAGTGCCCTTTTGCACCGCCTCCAGGATCTCCTTCAGGACGCCGATGGTCTGACCCAGTGAGTCGCGGCGGGGGGCGTCTTTCACTTCTTGTTGTGGCTGTTTTTGTGCCTGTGTCTTTTTCTTGGGCTTCTTTCTGGCTGCCTTTGTGCCTACTCCTTTTGGCAGGTTCGCCGGCGCCATTAGATTGGTCTCGGTTGTCTCTTCGACGGTTGCCGGTGCTGTCGGGGCAGTACCTCGTCGAATCGTCTGAGTGACGGCTATCGTCCCCGCCCTTTTGTTGCGTATCTCCTTCTTGTAGATCGGGCAGGCTTTAAAATTAGCGGGGTGCATGCCCTGGCAGTTTGCGCACGTTGCCGGTTCTTCCCTGGGGCGCGGGCATTCTCTCGCCGAGTGTTCTTCACCACAGCGCACACAAGCCTGTACCCGATGGCAGTTGTGTGAGCTGTGGCGGAACTGTTGGCAGCGGTGGCATTGTGCGGGGCCCTTCTTACCGCGCCATGCCTCAATTATAACGCCAGGCATCAGAAGTAATTCGTTTACTTCGTATATTGCCGGTATCGTTTGCGCGTTCTTTTTCAACTGTACGTAGAAAATACTGCCAGGGCGCCCTTGTCTGGCTTGAATATTTTTCACGTATTCCGGTTCGAACCCTTTCTCTTCGAGGGCCTCTTTTATTTCTTCTGGATCGGTATCTGCAGGTAGCCCTCGAAGGGCGATCTTCAGACTGCGTTCAGCGGGCAGTGAATAGCTGAACCAGCTGATATTCTCTTCCTTCTCTAATTGTGTCAGGTAGGCTTGAATTGCGCGGTATTCTGTCTCGTCCGCGGGTAGGAACCGGATACCCTGCCCGAAGGGTCTACCATTGGGTGGTCTTCCGAGTTTGGACGCTATTTGTTTAAAGTGGTGCGTCCAATTATCGATTCTTTCCACTATGAGAGGAGGGTATCGAGCCCCTCTCTCCTTCCCATCTACAGGGGTTGGGGGGGGCTGTATACCCTTCGCCTCTCTCTGTCCTGCTCTGGCGGTGGCTTGCTGTGGCTGCGGGGGTGCTGTGCGGGGGGTGCTCTTCGTACCGCCCTGTTTTTCAATTTGCGCTACGCGCGCGAACGAGGGCTTCTCGGTTGCAGTACTATCCGTAGTTTTTGTTTTCTGTCTCTGCGGCAAAGGTTCGGCACTGGTGCCTGCAACTGACATTGTCGCGGTAGACGTGGATGGATGTGCGGTTTCTTTCCGCTTGGGCGGGCGGGCGCGTTGCCTTCTGGGCGGGCGGGCGCATTACCTCATGGGCGGGCGGGCGCTCGGTCGCTTGTGCGATTTGGCGGGGCGCAGGCTGTCTCGCTCGCACTTCCGTTGATCTCGCATCATGTCGTCCCTCTCTCTCTAGTACTGGGGTGGCATCTGTCTGTCCCTTTCTCGCTACTAGTGGTGGATTCGCAGAGTGCGAACGTCCAGTGCGAGGCTTCTTCGAATCTTCAGCCGGCTTTAGTGGGCTTGTAAGTTTGCGCCTCCTTGCATTGAACGCAAGCGGCTTAGTCGGCGGCAGAGTTATGAGCGACCGCGATGCAAGTTCAAGGACTTTGCGATCTTCATCGGACATTTGTCGTCCTTCAAGTTCGGCTTCTTCTATTCTCACGTAGATCCCCATCCAATTGAGCATCCCCTCCGACAGGGCCTCGACTTCGATGAGCCGGGCGAGTGTGATTATATCACGCTCGTGGCGCCCCTTCGGTGACAATGCTGCCGTTGGTACGGGTTTCGTACGTTTCGTACTCATCTCCGATACGGGGGGGTTACCGCCCTCGTCATCGGATGAGTTGGAGTCGCTGATGCTATGGTGGCTAGCAGCGCGGGTTACGTGGCCCTTAAAAGGGCCTTTTTGCGTCGGGGGAGTGGTTAGTTCCCCTGTCGGCGGTGGGTGGCCCTTAGAAGGACCTTTTTTAGGGTCGCCGCAGTCCATGACGGCGGCTGGGCGAGTGTACTGTGCGCGAGTACTGGAGCGAGTATTATGCAAGCATAGTACTCACTCCGGCAGTCGTGGGGCAAAGTATCCCCTCCGCAGCCGTGGCCACGGGAGCGATCGGCAAGAATTTCCTCAGGAAATACTTGTAGATTCGCAGTAAATGGACGAGGTTACAGCGTGCGCATTTACAGTACACGAGACGAGCGCCTACAGTGCGGCCGTACTTATAGGACTCGGCGCACGTGCACGAGTTTACAAGTTTGTTGGTAAAGTATTGAAATTACAATCATAACATTAATTTTACATCGTAATCAACTCAAAAATAATCAACTGATGATTTATAAACTATTTTTAGGGCAATCAAATGATTAAACTTAATTATTCTCGACGAACTGTTGTAGTTGCGCCGATATATATATAATTCTTGTCATGCAACGTTTCGTTTTACCTATTGTTAAGTTGTCATACGTTCGGTAACATTTTATTTTATATAAGTAAATTTATGGAATGAATTATATTTTGTACTCATTTCAATAGTTATCAAGCACACGTATATTTGACAGTTTGTATATATTAAATTAACGCATTATCAGTACGAGATTTAAAATTAAAATGTGTAGTGTTTACCGTATTTCCCCGGTTTGTGAAACGAAACTAAAAACTGACGCCGTTTTGTATTGCCATACCACACTATTGTCAGTCATAGTTTGTGTCGTGATGTTCTGTAGGGATAGTAATAAAGGAAACTTCACAGACTGGCACATCGAATATTCTTGGAGGAGATAAATAAAAATAGTGCATAAAGATGTTTTCAAATAATAAAACAATACTATTGTATTTCTACAAAATTCTACGCCGTGGCGGTGCCGGCTTAGAATAGCACCCCCCCCAACTCTACCCGTGGGTGCCGTAGAAGCCGGCTAAGGGATAACAAATCAGAAGGTGGGCAGCAGCACCTTCCCAGTCAAACACACACAAACTGCGCTCGCCAACCCGCCTGCCAAGCGTGGCGAGTATTGGCAAAAACCCCTCAATGGATTGGACAAAAAGAACCAGGCCCCCAGTCCCCGGCAGCCCCGCTATTCCTGGCTACGGTAGCGGCCACGGTAACGGTGGGGCAGGGGGTGCTAAGAATCCCCGGCAGACGCCCGGCTACCACCCCCAACGACGACGACTGGCCCTGGTAACACACAACATACGCACGATGAGGACAGACGAGAAGATATATGAGCTGGAAGAAGAAATGAGTAAGCTACGCTGGGACATTGTGGGGTTATCTGAAGTCCGTAGAGCGGGTGAGGACACGATAACCCTAAAATCAGGTAACCTACTCTACCACCGGGAGGGCGACCAACAGTCCCAAGGTGGTGTCGGGTTTCTCGTCCACAAGTCCCTTACTAACAACATAGTTAAGATCGATAGCGTTTCCAATAGGGTCGTATACCTAATACTCAGAGTATCCAAACGATATTCGCTGAAGGTCATTCAGGTATACGCACCGACGAAGTCGCACCCGGATGATGAGGTGGAGGATATGTATGAGGACATTAGTCGGGCCATACATACCTCTGAAATGCACTTTCTAGTTGTTATGGGGGACTTCAACGCGAAGTTGGGTAAGAGAAGCGAGGATGAGTCGAAAGTGGGGCAATTTGGCTATGGACAACGGAACCGTAGGGGACAGAGGTTGGCCGACTTCCTGGAGAAAGAGGGACTCTTTATGATGAACTCTTTCTTTCAGAAGCCACCTCACAGGAAATGGACCTGGCTGAGTCCCGATGGTTCCACGAGAAATGAGATTGACTTCATTATGACCACCAAATGGCAAATATTCACTGATGTCTCCGTGATCAACAGGGTTAAAACCGGTAGTGATCACCGAATGGTAAGAGGCACGGTGAATATTAATGTCAAACTGGAGAAGTCTCGTCTGATGAAGTCTACGCTCCGACCTACTCGTGCCCATATTCAAGACCCCGAGAGCTTTCAACTTGAGCTATCCAATCGCTTCGATTGCCTTGAGAACATCGCTTCAGTGGACGAGATCAATAACAGGTTAGTAGAAACTGTCCATACAGTGGGTTCCAAGTACTTTAAACCCCACCGTACAGATAGGCCACAGAAACTCTCCAACGATACCCTCAACCTCATGGCTGAACGACGCTCATTGAAACTGCAGTCTTCGGATGATGCTGAAGCATATAGGCTGCTCAATAGACGAATATGGAAGTCCTTGCGACACGACATTCGGATCTTTAATACAAACCGTATTAAAGAGACGATAGAGCGGAAAAAAGGCTCCAAAGTGTTTGCAAGAGACATGTCTATTGGGCAAAGCCAGTTGACGAAGCTGAAGAGAGGAGACGGCAGTGTAGCGTCGACCAAAGCGGAAGTGTTAGGAGAGGTCGAGAGTTTCTACGGACAGTTATACACCTCGGTCGCTAAACCTGTTAGCAGCTCGGCCAAAGACCCAAGAGCCAAGCTGACCCGACATTATACCGAAGATATCCCGGACATCAGCCTGTACGAGATTAGAATGGCCTTGAAACAGCTTAAGAACAACAAGGCGCCTGGTGACGACGGTATCACATCTGAGCTTCTGAAAGCGGGTGGAACACCGGTACTTAAAGTCCTTCAGAAGCTCTTTAATACCGTCTTACTCGAAGGTTCAACGCCAGAAGCATGGAACAAAAGCGTGGTGGTGCTGTTCTTCAAGAAAGGTGACAACACTTTACTTAAAAATTACAGACCCATCTCGCTTTTGAGCCATGTTTATAAGCTGTTTTCGAAGGTCATAACGAACCGTCTCAGTCGCAGGTTTGATGAATTCCAGCCTCCGGAACAAGCCGGTTTCCGAAAAGGCTATAGTACCATAGACCACATCCACACGCTACGGCAAGTTATACAGAAGACCGAAGAGTATAACTTGCCTCTTTGTCTAGCGTTTGTGGACTATGAGAAAGCCTTTGATTCGATCGAGACGTGGGCAGTGCTTGAGTCTCTCCAGCGGTGCCGTATTGACTATCGGTATATTGAAGTGCTGAAGTGTTTGTACAAAAACGCCTACATGTCAGTCCGAGTACAGGAGCAGAGTTCGAAGGCAATTCCATTGCAAAGAGGCGTGAGACAGGGAGACGTTATATCTCCGAAACTGTTCACCGCTACATTGGAAGACGCCTTCAAGCTTCTGGAATGGCAAGGACTTGGCATCAATATTAACGGCGAATACATCACTCACCTTCGATTTGCCGACGATATTGTAGTCATGGCAGAATCCATGGAAGACCTCAGTACAATGCTCGAAGGCCTCCATCGAGTTTCCCAACGGGTAGGTCTTAAGATGAACATGGACAAGACGAAAATTATGTCTAATGCCCATGTTGTACCTACCCCAATATCAGTTGGGAACTCAGTTCTCGAAGTTGTTGTCGAGTATATCTACCTGGGACAGACAGTCAAACTAGGCAGGTCCAACTTCGAGAAAGAGGTCAATCGTCGAATCCAACTCGGCTGGGCAGCGTTCCGGAAACTTCGCGAAGTCTTCTCGTCAAAAATACCTCAGTGCCTCAAGACAAGAGTCTTCGACCAATGTGTGTTACCAGTGATGACTTATGGCACTGAAACGTGGTCTCTTACGATGGGCCTCATAGAAAAGCTCAAAGTCGCACAACGAGCTATGGAGAGGGCTATGCTCGGGGTTTCTCTACGTGATCGAATCAGAAATGAGGAGATCCGTAGAAGAACGAAAGTCACCGACATAGCCCAGAAGATTAGCCAGTTGAAGTGGCAGTGGGCAGGGCACATAGCACGCAGAACAGATGGCCGATGGGGCCGAAAGGTTCTGGAGTGGAGACCACGTACCGGCAAGCGCAGCGTAGGTCGTCCACCGACACGGTGGACAGACGACCTGAGAAAGGTCGCAGGACGACGTTGGATGCAGGCCGCTTCCAACCGGTCCTTTTGGAAAATCATGGGGGAGGCCTATGTTCAGCAGTGGACGTCCTACGGCTGAGATGATGATGATGATGATTGTATCGATTTGATTTATTCTTTGAAAACATTTTTAACACAATTTAATAAATTTTATACACATATTTGTGTATAAAATAAAATGGATTAGGTTCAACTTACTCGTATATCACAGAACCCAATTGATTGACCCCGACTCTACCTGGTACTAGTATGTCGTACCCCTAGAGTGTTGAGTGGTGCGTTGGGAGAGCAACTTGCGCCCGCTGTAATCATCTTCTCCGCAGCTTCAGCTTGTGGGACCAGCCACAGCTGCGCCGGCTTATCCGATGCCTGTGGTTTGTAATGCAAGGGCGTAGTGGCTGCTCTTCCCGCAGCGCCGGAGACGTTGCAATCTAATAATAAATACAGAAATCTTTCTGAATCAGTCCCCTATATTTTTATGATGAAGAGAGTCGCCCTCCTTGGCCTTCAAAGGGCCCGTGTTTATTACACTTATATGGTTTTTTTATCATTAAAATGAGGAAAATTTCTTCAGAATTCAAAATGAAATAATCTGAAAAGGAGGGGGTCCGCAACTTTTCCTTAAAAGGGGGGGGGGGTGTTGTACACTTACCACGTACCCCTTCAACTCCCCATCTTCCCTACTCAATTCTACGGACGTCGATGGAAAGTTGTACCAATTTTTCTTAAGAATTCACGTATTTTCGAGAAATTATTTCACATATTTCAACGCATCTCCGGCAGCGAATATTGCTGCAAGGCCCTTGGTACGAACCCCCTTGACTACCCCAAATTTCCAGTTTACTCAAATTTGAAGGACTTAATATAAGAGATCAAACCCAATTTTGATGAAATCTTTTTATTTAAATCTTATAAGTTAATTAAGTACGAGTACCTAAGTAATAGCGTGATTTACACAAATTAGATGTGTGTACACACACGCATGCAGTTTTCGCCCACATAGAATTTATATATAGGTAGCTATAAATAATATGCTGGTACATGTCAAGGAATACATATAAAATACGTTAACTTTTTACCGTCTTTATGTCCTTGCATTCTGGTACACGATTTGCTATGAGAACAATCACTGAATCTGGTCTCCAGCAAAACAAATCACCACAAGTTCTTTGCAACAGTTACCACATGGAGCCAACCTCGGTTCTTAAAAGGAATAATATACTCCGAGCAGCCGTACCGTACAATACAACTATAACAATTATTAACACATGGATTAATTGGACGTACCTATATAAAATTTGTGATTTTATTTATTTTAGATAATTCAAATTCAAATAATTCAAAAATAAAAAAATATAAATAATGTCAAAAATTTTCTGAAATCTCTCTGGTAAAATAAGGTTGTCCTCAGACAGCCGGAATGCCTCTCTGGATTCATAATCTTAATTCACATTAATAATTCAGAAAGCCCAGAATATCATACAAACAAAATCAGTATACTCCACACACATTCTGATTTTTTCAGATTATTTTATTTTCAGATCGATCTGTAAGAATGATACTGAGATTTCGGGTCGGTATATTTAAGATTATGAATTCATAACGCGCGTATTCTCTTCGCGTATTAAACATTTTAAAAGAGTGGCACACAAATACTGAAATCAGATTATGAATAGGATAAAACCAGGCTATCTATATATGTAGTCAAGTCTAGAGTCTCGGTCTAGAGTGAATCACCCGCAATACTTACATGTTATTTTTAAACACAACATAACAAATAGTTTCACCTATAAATATCCTCCAAGGGATATGCAGCGGCGCGGTAATATCAGTCTAACGGTCTTGAGTGAATTGATACTTTTGCCCTTGGGTATATCCTCGAAGGGTTAATCAGCGGTATTTTCATCGCCTACGTTTCGCCATTATATGTTTTGGTCACGTGACCATGTAACAGGGGGCGAGCCTATTGCCATCTACGGGGCACTGTTCTAGTCACCGGACTGTTATTGAGAATATCTTTCTTTCTCAGAAAAACACAATAACTGTCCAACCCGGGGATCGAAACTTTGACCTCGAGGTTCCGAAACGGCGTTTCTACCACTACACCAAGACCAAGCGAGCGAAGCCGCTGGCGGGTCAGCCAGTTCATCGTATGATGCCACTGCACTGACGAAGAATCTGTCAGGGTACTGTTGTAATTTTCTCGCCGTAATGTGTTACTGACTCTCCTTTACTCTGTTCACATATAAGAATGAATCCAGTATTTGCCTTTGCATTTCTATTTTTTTATTAAGTACCTAGAGCCAAAAGTAATGCGATTAGTGTTCATTCCTCTTCCATAAAGACGGGTGCATGTGCCGGGAACCACGAGCACGAGACTACTGATCAATCTGATTTTTTTAAGATATGTGAGGCAAGACGCCGGAATTAAGATTATGAATTCTAGATTATGTATCCAGAGAGCTATTCCGGCTGTCTGAGACCAGCTTAAATAGTAAAACGAAGTGTTTTTATTCTCTTTGGTAAATAGAATTTTTCTTTACAATTGCGTTGCACTCGTACGTATTCTCTATTTGCCATTCCTCAAGTTCATCGGTGTTACCCTATGTGGAAACACATTTTTTATAATTGTTTTTCCTGTGGCTACATTGACGAGCAAATAGTTTTCCGCACCAAATGTAGATAGCAGTAGTTTCCATACAAAAAGTCTGAGCAAGTCCAAATATTCTAAGAGAGCCCGGCATGACAAACAGAAATAATGTATCACAAACGATGTAGGATGTAGGGTAACCGCTATGTAGCTGAAGGTGCGTTCGTTATGGGGGCATTGGTGGCGTTGTCAATGATGGCTCTTTTGCTAAAGCAAAAGTTACTCTATGGTTAAAGCGTTCGTAAAGCTCAAAAACGCTATTTTTGCCACTTTTGCTCACACCCTATTCGAACGCTCTACTGGGGCCTTACTATGAGCTCTTAAAGCAGGACTTCTAGAAAACTGCTCGGCTTATTCGTACCATGACAACGTTATAGCAGGCCTGCCCAGGCCTACTATTCAAGAACCGCAGAAGAACCGTTCACCTGTTTCTTTGTATGGACTCTCATTAACATTCGCTCTAAATCCACTTAGTTTATCAGCTTACAAACATATAGACGTCTGTAATATTGGTTATAGTAAATTGTTAGAATATCAGAGAAAACATTATCCGTTCACCATTGCGAAAACAATGTTCAAACAGTTCACTTAAATGAGCGTCATGGTATGATTTCGGGTCGGGTCTTGAATCGAGTCGCCTGAATTTGAGGATTCTGCTACTGTGGAATGGTCAAGGGGCTTTGTCTTGACCCTCCCAATTCGATTTTGGCTGCCGGAGTTACGCGAAAGTATTTTAAATTAATATTTAAAGTTTCTGTAATTTCACACGAAAAACATGCGGATGCGTGAAACGGAACGCAATATCAGGAAATATTGCATAAATTTGAACGTCTGCTATGTTTATGTTCGTGAAACGAAACGTTTTGATCGCTATTTTTGAGGTTTGTGATTTAACTATGTTTACAAAATAAAATAAATACTCCTACATAGTTTTGTGAAAATTATTTTCCTCCCTTACCCACCCAGAGACCAACTCAGACCGGTTAGGTTGAAAGTAGTCAGAAAACCGACACAGAGCACCCCGACTCCACCTATTCTTGTGGCTACTACCCCTAGAGTGTTTATAAATAATGCGGGAGCCAGAAGCTCAAGGGAGGTCCTGAACGTTGGATGTGGTGTGTGGCGAAGCAACGTTCAGGGGCGACCGCTAGAGCTTCTGGCGGGAGCCCACCCGGAGTCCAAGTCAGACCGGTTAGGTTGAAATTAGTGACAAATCCAACTCTGACCCCCCCCTCTCTCCCCCCCCCCCCCTAAATTTAGGTGTAAAAGTGTTAGTAGAGTAGACAAAATTATCTTTGATATTAAATTTTAAAAAAAACTACGCGGTTCCGGCAGGGGAAAATGGTAGGCTGGGGGTTCCCTGCCCCAACCCCCCTTCTACCCACTCCCCCTCCCCCAAAGTTAAGTGTAAAAGTGTTTAAATAGAGTAGAAAAATTGATCTTTGATATTAAATTTAAAAAAAACTACGCGATTCCGGCAGGGAAAAATGGTGGGGGGGG